>OW443349.2:5000000-10000000 GCA_937001555.2 Hypsopygia costalis
AGTAATATTACAGTATGGCCACTCCATGCCGCTCTCTTGTATCGTCTTCACCTCCCCTCTGAAATGAATATGGAATAGTTTGTATGGCGCCGCACGCACACATGCTCATTGTCGCTCTACACAGAAGTCATTGTTTATGTAATAGTGAACGACGCGACATTTGTATGGAGTGACCCGGGTGTGCTACTAGAAAGACTGAAAAAATAGGTACATAAACACATTTCATCTTTTGCTACATTTGTGGGGTTTAAGTGGGTCACCATAAGCGTTGCTGGCTGGCAATGTTCACTTTGACTCCAAGGTCCCTTCGATCGGGTTCGATCGAAGGGACCTTGATGAAACATTTGTGTGCATAAACATGTCTGTTTTTCTTGGTCTGGATGTTTTCTATGCATTATATGTATTTATTTACAAACAAAAAAATATTTATGTACATATATCAGTTATCTAGTACCCATAGTACAAGCTTTGCTTAATTTGAGACTAGATGTCGCTGTACAATATTTATTATTTAGAAAGAGGCCGTGGGCATCATTTCAAACAACTTTTCATATCACAACCCATTGTACAGATGCAAAGAGATTATGCAAATACAACCTAACGCAAAGTGATTACTTAACAGAACCTAAGCTCCTATGTGTGCGGGTTGCACTCCCCGCATGAAACGGATGACCTAGAAAAATGGAAGAAATCGCTATACACTAAGGAACACATTAAAGACAATGTTTTAGTTCTTTTGTTGATGTTCCGTACATAAAGGATACCTACCAAATATAAAATTACCTAGTTACCTAGCGAAATGGACGAACAAACGACTGAGATGGGGAGATATCACCAACAGTATCATTGAATGGTAGATTATTATATTATCCTAGCGGCCCGCCGACGCTGTGGTTCAATCTTCCCATTCCCATCTTATTTCAGTGGATTTTACATTGTCCTGGCAATAAGGAACACAACAAAAAAAAATACGTGTGGCACTCGGGGACTGCCGCGGTAAAGCTTTGCATAGCATTTTTTAGTTAGGTTTTATTTTCGTTACGAAATTTCTTGATTCGGGCGCCCCGCTTTATCATAGCGGGCTTTGGCCCGCGATAAAAGCTATTTTATTAAATTAAAATTTTATGCCATCGTATGTATTTTTTATTAAATTAAAATTTTATCACAAAATCAGTAGTAATGTCAAAAATAATGATGTCAAAATCGAATGTCCAAAATAATAATAGCGAAAAGTTCAAAAAAAGTCTTTAGTCATTCACCAACATCGAATAAATTTACAAAAAGAGTAATGACCACATCGAGGCGCGAACGTAGCAACGATAGTTCAAATTGGTCACACATTTACAACTGCGCCATTGACTCGATAATACTCACGAAATACGAGTATGTATTGGGTTTAGGTTAGGTTTTATTTTCGTTACGGAATTTCTTGATTCAGTCGCCGCGCTCAAAGCCCGCGATAAAAGCTATGCAATAGCTTAAAAACAATTATCCAATTTCATGCAGCCGTCCAAAAATTATGCGCGTACATCCATTTCTGAGATTAAATTATACATACATATGATTATATTCTAATAATACGATATTACACTGTCTGTCCGTCTATCTGTCACAATACTCTGTAACCACACCGTTAATGTTACACAGAATTTAAAGCCACATCTTGACTCGCCTTGGCTTGTGATTATTTTTTGTCGACGTCCCTTTCTGTGTTCTATGGATTGTACAATGGGGCGTGGTCAGAGGAGTTATTTCACATGATGCCCACGGCCTTCTTCTACAGTCGCACCGCTCGAAATCGACAGGGAATTCGTCCTCACACACTAGAACCGAAATGGTTACGTACAGTACAGCAGTACGTCACACTAGTTCATTAGAAACAAGAAACACTTGTTGCGAAAATTAGGTTATCTAATCTCATACTGTAATTTAGAGATTAAAAACTAAACACAGAATCTTAATGTCAGTCTTTTACGCACAAACATAAAAAAAATATTAAAAAGTTACTTTTCGATACAGCTCTTCTATGGATAACTGTATCGAAAAATAACTTTTTCTCCATTTCGATACAGCTTCAGCCCTGGGTCCAGGTATTTTAAACAGGTTGCAATACAATTGCGTTGCAACGTTGCAAATTTTTCTATATAATCTGTAACGCGGCGCCGCGCGGCGCGTCCACACCACGCATGCTCCATCTGCAAATGGATTTATAAGTTAGAAATAAAGCTGTGAAATTAACTTCATGGTTTTCTTTAAAATATTATTGTCATCTATTTCATGAGATTAGATAAAAATGAAACTGCACATCACTCTCTCACAACACTCGTGTGGTCTATTATCACATTCGCCTTCGGCTCATGTGATAAACTCACACTCGTATTTTAAGAACCCTTATTATGCAACAGTTTCATAAACTACTATTACACGACGACAGGATGGAAGGATTTGTTGCGATAATAGGCTATTTGACTAACATTTTTTTCTGTTTGATATGTAGGGACGTCTCCATAATATAACCATAGGTGAAAGAATTACTTCGATAGCACAAAAATCTCTCGAGATATGGTAATTTCAAAATCACAATTTTTAGACTGCCCCAAAACGCTCCTTACAAAAGACTGCCGAATTATGACGTCACAGGTTTGTATTTTGTATGCATCAAATCAGAAATTTGTACGATAGCTATGGTAAATAATACGTTTGTGTGATTAGTATCATAATAAAAGTTATAGCATTTTTTATTGCTTCTCCAATGGAAAAATTAATTTTTAATAATTTCATACTTTTAAAATGGACTTTCCCGCCAAACTTTGATCGACGCTAAAAAAAGTCTGACTGAAAGTATTAGAATGAAAGTTTGCAGATCTTTATAGATTTGTATATTTTACAATATGGTTAAATAACTTATACAATTTTTAAATATTGGAAAATAGCCTATTGAAAAAAAGTATCTCTACCAGTTGGGATTTGTCAATAGGTATATATGTAATAGGGGAATTTCTTTGATCATATCCAACGTAAATTACTCAATCACAGCAGTCGTTTCTTCTGTTTCAGATGTTGGAGGTTCGCCGAGACAACCGCAGCAGCTGGAGCAGAGACGACCAAAGCAGCCACGGCAATCGCATTCATCTACTAACGGTAATGGGTGGGTGCCGGCCGGCACTCATCATCAGGTCATTTTAGTCTCCACTACAGGAGCACGACCCTCTCTCGTCCGTCCCAGTCGGAAGGAGGATTTGGCCTACACTCCCCACGCTGGCCAAACGGGTTGGGGAGGCCTGATCGATGTTTGGTAAAGTATTTCCCTTAGTCGCCTTGTACGACATCCACGGGAAGAGACGGAGTGATTCTATTCTAGTCTGCTGGAAACCACACGGCAACCCAAAAGCAAACGGCCGGCAGTAATTTGCATGAACTAATTGGTGGCGGAAGCACGCAAAGTAGTAGTGTAGATCAAATTGGCTATCAATTAGCTATGAAATACCCAATGTTTTTTCTCAAATATAAAACTGAATACGTTTCAAATAATATTTAAAGACGAGTCCAACGTCAACAGAATGAAATCAACTGGCGATTGAACGGGAATCAGTATCAATTCATTGCCCAGACAAATCTTGGTCCATTATCGGGATTAAGGCGGGGAATCTTTATGTTAATAAAGCTTTGCTTGTACCTACAGCTATGCTATACCAGGCATATGATATTTTTTACGACTAGGGTCACAAACAAGCCATGACGGACCTTAGAAATTATTTCAAATTTCTCCAGATATTTCATAAGTCTAAGTAATGTCGGAATGACATGTTGAATTCATTACAAGTCGCATCCGGGGTAGTATACTATTCTGATTTGGTAGCAACAAGGGAGAATTACCAAGCGTTCAGACGATTTTGCAATTCTTATTATTGGAATCGATGTGTTAGGTAACAACTCAATGTTTTAGGTCCCCAATAGTGTTAGGTAGATACATAAAATCCGTGGTGCACGGCAGTTATTTGCCATATTGCTGTCTCTTACATTGCTAAGAGGGGAAGTCAAATTCCAAAAGCTTCCTACTCCTACTAATTTCTTCTGATTAAATTCGTTGTGAGTTCCAAGGCAGCCGTAGTTGTACCCCCGGGATTGCAATGGACTTCACTGTTCATTGCCTTTTTTGGCGGTTGCCGCTGTTAATCCTGGCTACACAGGAGACACAGTGGTGGGAATGTGTGGTGGGCCTGTCCCGAAAAAGTCTAAGTAAAGTGCGTTTCTTTCTCAAAAAAATTTGGCAAGGTGGGAATGAGAGCTATATATATATTACCACAGAAAATAAAAATGTTTGGCTTGTCATATAGTTGGTACTTGCTTGATGTTTTCATATTCGTATGTTTCCGCACACCATCTCTATTAGCTAGCAGCCTCTGTAGTATCTTTAGAGATAAACAGTTCATTTCAATTTGACGAGCTGGGTGATCGAATGGCTCGCAATGATACTTTGACTCTGAGGTAGCGGATTCGATCTACGCACAAGACATATATTTGTGTACATGAAAAATGTATCTTTCTCTTGGTCTGGGTGTTTCCTATATATTATATATAAGTGTTTACAAAAAAAAAAACAAGTACTCACGTATAACATCAGTTATCTGGTACCCATAGTACAATGTTTGCTTAGTTAGGGTCTGGCAGTGTATCATTTCTCCAGAAATATTTATTACTTATATTATATTATAAACTTGTTTAGACATGGAGTGATTACAACGTACCAGGTATAGGTACCATATATTTCTTTTTTTTATCTGCTTACATCACTATACCCTCATTAAATGTATTATCGCCATATTATCGCTTGACCAGTGGAATGTCTACCGAAACATCGTCGGCATTATGCAGATTAGACGTCTGCTTGTCTTGTACGATCGAATCGGGGAGCAATCCTCTTCTTCCATTTTGATTCCACTTGATATGCTAAAACTGTGTTTTTTGACGATGGTTTTGTGTTCTTGCCATCTTTTAGAATATACGACTTGGCGATATTTATATAGATATACTAGCATTAACCCGGAAAGCGTTATACATCATTCCTAGCGGTAAGGAACTACTTATTCTCTTAACTATTACACAGCTATTATATAGCAAAATGTACTCGTACATTAAAAAACATAGATATCGGTCGAACCGTTTTGGAGGTGTATTACTAAAAATACAGTGACACGGGATTTATATATGTATATACATAATATATATAAACATATAATATGCATACATATAATCCTGTCAATGTCTTAGTTAAATAGTACTCCTTTACTCTCTTTCATTTTACACTACGTCGGGTGGCAGACAAGCATACGGCCCGCCTGATGTGAAGCGGTTACCGTAGCCATATTAACGCTCGCAACATGAAATATCGCTGGCGTGCCGCCACCCTCGCTGCCAACGCAGCATCTCCTTCCTTTCTAGTGACCTCACTCACTCGCAGGAACACAACAACCCTCAATGGTATTGTTATTTGGCTGCGGTATTCTGTGAGGTGGAGGTCTACCTCTTGGTTTTGGTTCAAAGATGTTGATGAACCACTTACACCCCAATATATACATAATATATATTATAAATACATAATACATAATATGCATACATATAAATTGGCCGTGTGGTTTCCGGCAGACTAGAATAGAATCACTCCGTCTCTTCCCGTGGATGTCGTACAAGGCGACTTAGGGAAATACATTATCAAACATCGATCAGGCCTCCCCAACCCGTCTGGCCAGCGTGGGGAGTGTAGGCCAAATCCTCCTTCTGTCTGAGACGGATGAGAGAGGGTTGTGCTCCTGTAGTGGAGATGGAGACTAAAATGACCTGATGATAATGATGATGATACATATAAATCAGATAAATATACATAATATTATTCCAATGTCTGAGTTAAATAGTACTCTTTTAATCTCTTTTTAAAGGATGTGACGGACAGGCTATCTCTGATCTCTGGTGGCAGTTTATTCCACATTTGCGCTGCACTTATTTTAATAATAAAAATTGGTTGTCTGTAAAGTCGGTTTACGGATGATAATTTTACGCGATAACGTCATAAGAAATCGGCCGATGGAGTGGAAGAGAGATAGCTTCTTCCGCGTTCTCGCTTGCAGGTTCGACTCAGGCGAAACGTGACAATGAATCATGCTTTTTCGTGCGTGTAGCCGGCGTTCATCGATTTATAAAACGTTATCAAGTCAAAAATACAATATTTATTTAATATCGCACTTAAATTCGCTTTCACATTCAAGATAGTGTAATGAAAGTGAATCTAAGCTCTGCGGATTTAGAGTAGTAATGATTTATACATGTTCTTATATTTAATTTGTATGACGTTTCTAAGTGCTTTATAAAGTCCAAGGAATAAAGATATTTTGATTTTGAAAAGCAATAGCTTTTATTTCATTTGCTTACAGAATCAAGAATCAAGTCTACAAGAGAAATATTCTGTGTTGCGGGTACATTGCAATGACGCAGGCTATCTCCCGCCTGCAGCATGACGTTAAAAATTCCCGCAAAACAGTTTAAAACGAGTCAAACGTTGTTTGTTTATAGTGCGATAGTGTATTTGTGTTTCTGGGTGCAGTTGCAAGTGACGCCGTGACATGGAAACGGGCCGGTTATCAGATAGGCTTGCATTTCGAAGAGCTGGGGTATAGGGCAAAAACATCACCTTCACCACATATATATGTTAATAATGTATATGTTTTTTGGAATAGTTTTAGTTTTATTTGATTTTTAATTCAATTTAGCTTTTAATTTCATTTGGTTTCTATTACTTACTGTGCTAATTTAAATCTAATATTTATATTTTTAACTTTAAAATCAACAATAACGATTGAAATGACGACCACAATTTGAATTTTCTTTCTCTTTTTTGTGTGAGAGGGCGAGTGATATATACGAGCATGTGGGTCACCTGGTGGAATGCAATCACCACCGCCCATGGAGACCAGCGACACCAAGGGGTCGCCGATCCGTTGCCAGCCTTTTCAGGAAAACGAAAACTCTGTTCTTGAAGGCACCCATGTCGTAGTTGTTCGGAAATACCGCTGAGGGAAGTTGATTCCACAGTTTCACTGTTCGTGATATAAAATGTCTTAGGAAACGTACTAGTACATCGCCAATTATCCAGATGATATGGATGGAATTTTAATTTATGGCGAGTTGTACGATAGTAGAATTCAGCGGCAGGTATCAAATCAAACATCTCATCCGAGTACTCCCCGTGAATTAATGAATAAATTAACCCCTTGGTTAATGTAAAAATTATAAATCACAATTTTGTGGCGACCGCCATAATGGAATGAAATAATGACGGCATTTAGATAACCGTGCATTGACACGAGAACCAAACGACTTTGCCAAATTTCAGCATTATCGGAAATGGAATTTGGAAGTGGCTTAAAATATTTATTTATTTGATTACAGATCCGGTATAGGAGAAATTAAATACAAGCTTGTAATTAAGTTTAGCTGCATTTAACAACTATAATATTAAAAATGCGAATATTGTGTGTCCATCACTGTAAAAACCTGAAAAATATCAATTTGTTTGTTTGACGCACAGCTGACTACCTAACAATAACATGCATACTTTTTAACATAGAAAATCAATAAATATATTTCTGGACAATTTACATAGCGCCATCTAGTCCCAAATTAAGCGCAAAGCTTGTGTTATGGGTTCTAGACAACTGATAAATGTACTTAAATACTTTTTTTTGTAAATAGATACTTATAATACATAGAAAACACCCAGACCAAGACAAACAGGCATGTTCATGCACACAAATGTTTGTCATGTGCGGGAATCGAACCCGCGACCTCGGAGTCAAAGTGGACATTGCTAACCATTCGACCACAGAACTCGTCTATTTATAATATTACTACGTTACTAAATTAGTACTAAATAAATATATTAAATAATACAATTATAACTCATTTTTAATTCTTATTCAACACAACATAATTGCATAACGGCATTGAAATGCATTTTCTGTCGGTCACAGAGCCGTGACAAATTGTCGCGTAACACCACCCGACAACTTTATAACACTGCTCCAGAATACGAGAATCGATATTCAACTGGAGTGGAAATATTCTGCTTACATCGAAAATTGAAAGAAAGAAAAATACCGTAATATGTATACAAAATTACGCTGTCTTCTATAGAAATGTCGAAAGCGAAATGTCGGCGAATAACATCATTTTATCATCTTATATCAGGCGTTCCCAACCGGTGGCCCGCAGACCATCAGTTATGGTCCCTGGACCACACCAGTCGCGGACCAACCTGGTGCCTACCGGCTAAACTGAAGCTGATTTTTAAATGCGAATATCAAACTTCAGTATAGGTTTATGGTTGCACAAACTTATCTTGAAAGACATTGCTCATTTTTAAACAAAATACCACAATTACCAGTTATAGTCTCATTATTTGCCGTGTGGTGTCCGGCAGACTAGAATAGAATCACTCCGTTTCTTCTCGTGGATATCGTACAAGGCGACTAAGGGAAATACATTATCAAATATCGATCAGGCCTCCCCAACCCGTTTGGCCAGCGTGGGGAGTGTAGGCCAAATCCTCCTTCCGTCTAGGACGGACGAGAGAGGGTCGTGCTCTTGTAGTGGAGACTAAAATGGACCTGATGATGATGATTGGCTGGCCCATTATTTGAGGTCGGCGAAGAATGTCTTTTTCTTCCATTTACCTTGTCAGACGTCATATCTGCCCCTTTCTTTTCTTACCCATATCATCTCTTATACAATTTAGGGGTGTAAGTGGTTCATAAACATCTTTATACCAAAGCCAACTTTACCTGCATGCGGTACACCCTGCTGACTGACAAACGAAGCTCTGGCGAAAAGAGAGGTAGGGAGCGTAATTGTAAGCTACCCGACTGGGGAATGTACCTCCACCTCACAGAATACCAAATAACAATTCCCTTGAGAATTATTGTGTTCCTGCGCGTGAGTGAGATCACCAGAAAGGAAGGAGATGATATTTTATGTTGCGAGCGTTAATATGGCTACGGTAACCGCTTTACATCAGGCGGGCCGTATGCTTGTCTGCCATCCGACGTAGTATAAAAAAAAACTCCTGTTTTTCTCCTCCTTTCTCTCTCATTATATCCATTCACAATCAAATTCATCGCTCTCTTTGTCACAAGTCTTTTATCCTTTCGCATTATATGCCCATAACACGAAAGGCATCATTTCCATCACAGGTAATACTTTCAATTATATAATGTTAGTGTAATGCATTAATAAGATTTTGAGGTGTAAATGGCTCACCGCCATCTTTCAGCCAAAGCTAACCTCACGTGCACGTGGTGCGCCCTGCTAATTGACTAACGAGGCTCTGACGAATGAGAGGTACGGCAGCGTATTTATAAGCTACCCGAGTGGGGAAGTACCTCCAGGTCACAGAATATCGCAGCCATATAACAATTCCTTTGAGGGTTGTTTTGTTCCTGCGAACAAGTGAAGTCACCAGGAAGGAAGTATTTGCTGTATTGGCAACGGTTCGAGCGATATTACATGTACACGCAGGCCATATGCTTGTATGCCACTTGACATAATATAAAAAAATAAGAGTCTTTACACTGATCAAATCATACAATTTGTAGTGGTCCCAAACATAAAAAGGTTGGGGACCACTGGCTTATACAATTATTGTAAATGCTGTGCCTTTTTTCTTTTTGAATGCTATGGTTGGTTGCATAGTTACGCTTTCGCCAGCGAGAGGGATAAAGGAATGTGTATCATCATCATCATCATCAGGTCATTTTAGTTTCCACTACAGGAGCACGACCCTCTCTCTTCCGTCCCAGGCAGAGGGAGGATTTGGCCTACACTCCCCACGCTGGCCAGACGGGCTGGTTGGGGAGGCCGGATCGATGTTTGATAATATATTTCCCTTAGTCGCCTTGTACGACATCCACGGGAAGAGACGGAGTGATTCTATTCTAGTCTGCCGGAAACCACACGGCTAAAAAGGTGAATGTGTATAGCACAAGGGATTTTTTTTACCGTTCCTATCATACCGTATCATCTGAAATCGGCCAGTGCCGAAATACAGTATAAGTAATAGTAATGCGTACTGTATGGTCACTTTGAACCGTTTTCTCTCCCCTCGAGATGTATCTAGAACAGTTTGTGTCTAGAAAGGAAGTCCAATACCAAAACCTACCTACTCCAACGAATTAAATGTGATTAAATTAGTTGTGAGTTCCAATGCAACCGTAGTTTTACCCCCGATAGTGCAGTGGACTTGTTCATTCCCTTTTTTGAAGGTCGCTGCTGTTATTCCTGGCTACACAGGAGACACAGTAGTGGTTTTGTGTGGTCTGTTCTGTCCCGATTCAAACTAAGTATAATAAAATCAGGGGCCGGCTTTTAAAAAACTTCATGAGTGCTCATGCGCATTTGATAACTCGAAAATAATAAATTGAGACAACATCACATACATTGTCCTGGTCCCAAACTAAGGTTCTCCTATGGAAACCAGTAACAACGAAGGTACCACAAACAACCAGACCCAACACAAATATCTGTTTCATCAACAAACATTTGTGTTGGTGCGGGAATCGAACTCGCGACCACTGCGTCTCAACCGGCGCTCTAAACCATTGCGTAATCATCTAAATCGGGTAATGATAAAACGATAAAATTTTTGGGATGGGAGCACCCCTGAGAATAAAAATCAAGAAACCATCCATCCCCATCAATACCCTGATGGGGATGGATGGTTTCTTGATTTTTATTCTCAGGGGTGCTCGGCACCCACTGTTTATTTCTCATGGGTGCTCGAGCCCCCGAGCACCCACGGAGTCGGCTCCCCTGAATAAAATAATGTATATCCTAAAATTGCCTAAGCATCGACCTCCGCCAACGTCAACTTGGTTGAGTCTGCTCTAAACACCTTCGATTGAAAGGGAGACCCGTGTCTCAGTTTTTTATGCTTTCACGCCGAAACTACTCAAAAACCCCGCACTCTCGATCAACATGAAACTTTGTACACATATTCTCAAAGGTATTAGACAGGACATCTGGATACATTTTATTTAAAAAAAACGTAAACGTAGGCGAAGCCGCGGTTGGAAGCTAGTGAATACATAAAAATAATGTAACATAAATGGCGTACAAGGGCGAGCTGACCTTTTTAAGAGATATCTTCCAACCAATCTTAACAATAGCAATTTTATTTGGCTGGTAGGCGAAATAAATAAATAAATAAATATTGTCAGACAAATTACACAGCGCCATCTAGCCCCAAAGTAAGCGAAGCTTGTGTTATGGGTACTAGACAACTGATAAACATACGTAAGTACATTTTTTTTTTGTAAATACATACTTATGATACATAGAAAAACACCCAGACCAAGACAAACAGACATGTTCATGCACACAAATGTTTGTCCTGTGTGGGAATCGAACCCACGAGCGTTGGTGTCGAAGCCGCGTCATTGACCGCTACGCCACCGAGCTCGTCGAAAATATGCAAACATGTACTCAGACATGTAATGACTTCATACTATATTAACATGTATTATCTAAAATATATCTACAATTACTTTTTTGGTGTGTTAGTGGTTCATCAACATCTTTGAACCAAAGCCAACTTCGCCTGCACGCGGTGCACCCTGCTGACTGACAAACGAAGCTCTGGCGAAAAGAGAGGTAGGGAGCGTAATTGTAAGGCACCCGACTGGGGAATGTACCTCCACCTCACAGATACCGCAGCCAAATAACGGTTCCCATGACGGCTGTTGTGTTCCTGCGAGTGAGTGAGGTCACCAGAAAGGAAGGAGATGCTGCGGTGGCAGCGGGGGTGGCGGCGCGCGAGCGATATTTTATGTTACGAGCGTTAATATGGCTAAGGTAACCGCTTCACATCAGGCGGGCCGTATGCTTGTCTGCCACCCGACGTAGTATATGAAAAAAAAAAGCTATTTTAAAGACGTACTCACGTCAAAAAACAATATATACAAATAATATTTCGACTCTGTATGACCGAAACCCAAAAATGTTAAACAACAGGATTATCGGCTTTTGACTCGAACAATTCAATAATACGACATTCCCCGTACAGTTCATAATAAATTCCTTGTGTGCTCAACGCAGGGAAAGACCCGGATATGGCAACTGTCGCGCGACGTCAGGCAACAATTTGTCGCGTTTGACCCACATCCACGTACAGTAATTGTCATCTACAGAACATATTGCTGTGCGGCCAGAAATAATTATGTGCGGAATTCAACGCGCAATATAACAAGGAGTATAGAATATAGAGGTGACAACTTTAATTTAATTAAAATATAATTGTATATTTTAATATACAATTAATAAGGAATATACAATTATTAAAGAAATACAATTAATAAGGAAATACATTAGCAAACATCGATCAGGCCCCCCCAACCCGTTTGTCCAGTGGGGAGTGTAGGCCAAATCCTCCTTCTGTCTGGGACGGACGAGAGAGGGTCGAGCTCCTGTAGTGGAGACTAAAATGATCTGATGACGATGAATTATATTAATTAAATGTGACGCCCTAGCCGGCAAACAAATGGAAATCCTAGGAAAGGCATACGCGGACCTGGAGGACTACAGGCTACTCTTCCCTATAAGTGGCATACTGAAATACATGGAACATGTCACCAGTCAGGCAGGGGAGAACGCAAAATATCCATGAGGGTCTACGTGTCACCGGTGCTGCAGCACTGGACCCACTCTAGAGGGTGGGTGCCAGCCGGCATTAATTTACTGGTGTCGGAAGCACGCAAATAGGTCAAATTGCCTGTAAATTTGCCTTCCGCAAAATAGCACCTGAATCAATTAATTTTTTTTTATATCGTTTCGGTAGGTACCTACTTACCTTCATTTCAGATGATTATACCAGTCCAGTCGGTTAAGTCCGATTACTCCTTTAATTGTACTGTGTAATCTCAAAATCATCTTTTCCCAAAATTATTGTTTTTCAAAATGACTTTATATGGAAATGACTTTTAAAAACTGACAAATATATATACATTCAGTATCATATTATTGAAACAAAACAACAATAAGGGTTGTCAACGACGGCAGTTAAAAAATCGAACCTAACCGACCCGATAGACAAAAATTAAAAAAATAACTGTTTTATTTTTTATACTACGTCGGGTGGCAGACAAGCATACGACCCGCCTGATGTGAAGCGGTTATCGTAGTCATATTAACGGCACTCGCGCGCCGCTGCCCCCGCTGCCAACGCAGCATCTCCTACCTTTCTGGTGACCTCACTCACTCGCAGGAACACAACAACCCGCAAGGGAATTGTTATTTGGCTGCGGTATTCTGTGAGGTGGAGGTACATTTCCCAGTCGGGTAGCTTACAATTACGCTCCCTACCTCTCTTTTCGCCAGAGCTTCGTTTGTCAGTCAGCAAGGTGCACCGGTGCACAGGTGAAGTTGGCTTTGGTCCAAAGATGTTGATGGACCTCTTACACCCCAAACTGTTCTTTGTTCTGTTCGGGCTCATATGGATACAGTGCCATTATTTCCTAAATACTTCCATCTGTATACAGATATCAACCAGTTAGAATTTGATTATGCGTAAAGATAAATTTGTTTCTATTCGGTATATTAAGATAAAACCTCCAGTAACTGCGAAAACAGCATCCAATTACAAGAGTGCGGTTACTCAACCAAGGTAGTGAATTTCACATAAACCACCTCCACACACAACCTACTCGTTGTACAGAAAATGTCTGCATGTGACGTCACAAATTGTCCTCTATTCAGTTGCGAAATTACAGGCGCCGACGCGTGCCCAACTAATTTCAGCGAAATTTCGCCTGAAAATTACTGGAATAATTCATGAATTCGACGCTGCGAGTTTTGTCAACTAAAGCTTTATAAGTAGATGATTTATTATCAGGTGGAAGTAAATATGGTTTTTCTAATATGATTTAGAGAAAAACACAGTCAAAAATTCAGGAGTATTACATTCTTATACTGGTGTCAATTACAAATGTTTTAAATAGTTTTTTCGGCCAACTTGGCAGAATATAATAAATATTTTTAATTATGGAAAAATTCACCTCTCCCGCCTAGGTGGGGGAGATGAAATAATATTTTTTACATTTTTCCATTTTTAAAAATAAAAATTTAACAAGTTTGGTGTTATCAAAAACAGTAGCCGAATTTCATCTGCAACAATGGACTAATATGCCTTGTTTAGTAGTGTAATTATTTAGTAGGTAGATGTCGCCACACTGTGACTCACGCAATAAAATATGAAATGCAAAAATTCGTCACCAACGCAAACTTTCCAGGTAGCTCAGTTGGAAGAGCACTCGACCGGTCATCGAGAGGTCGTGGGTTCATATCCCACCTAGGTTGGGGAGATGATTTTTTCCATTTTTTTTTTAATATTTAGAAGTATTACAATTTACGTCGAAATCAGCGTATGTAGCAACTTTTACTTTGCCGTTTTGGCGCCATCTATTTACTTTTTTAAAAAGATTGTAACTAGTAATTATACTACAACTATAGATAAAGATATGCTTCCAATAGAATAAAAGAAAAAAAAATTGTGACATTCCCTGCTCTTTGCTTGTGCCGACAGCAAAAAAACAAAAAAAAATTAGGGCGTAAGTGGTTCATCAACATCTGATCAACATTGAACCAAAGCCAACATCACCTGCACATGGTGCACCCTGCTACCTGTCAAACGAGGCTCTGGCGAAAAGAGATGTAGGACATAGAGTATTTTTAAACTGCCCGACAGCGGACCTCGGAGTCAACGCGGCCATTGCTAGCCATTCGACTACCGGACTCGTCCAATAAATAAAATAAACATACATAGCATAATTATATATTTAATAAACATACATATACATACATCATCATCATCAGGTCATTTTAGTCTCCACTACAGGAGCACGACCCTCTCTCTTCCGTCCCAGACAGAAGGAGCATTTGACCTACACTCCCCACGCTGGCCAAACGGGTTGGAGAAGCCTAATCGATGTTTGGTGATGTATTTCCCTTAGTCGCCTTGTACGACATCCACGGGAAGAGACGGAGTGATTCTATTCTAGTCTGCCGGAAACCACACGGCCTATACAAAGAAATACATAAATACAGGGATGATGATGTTTATTTAGTGCTTAGGTAAATCGTCTAAAAGAATTGCATGGATTTTCTTTTTAAAATTGAATTTATTCCAAATTATGTCCAGTAGATTTAGCAAAATTAGAGAACATATTGAACCGACGGACAGAAGTTGAAATTATCTATGAAAATACATTTTTCCAATGATTCTAAAGCTGCCCAGAGTATATTTACTCACATATCTTCAATGACTGATTTTGTATCTCTAACAATTATTATCATCATTATTATCAGATTGTATCTATCCACTACAGGATATAGGCCTTTCCCAATGCTTTCCACAATATGCGATCATCCCCTTTCCGCATCCAACCGCTACCAGCCACATTTTTAAGGTTGTCGGTCCATCTAGAGTCGGGTACCCCACGCTTCGTCGTTCTATACGCGGCCTCCACTCAAGGACTTTCCTCCCCCAACTGCCGTCGCTGACTCGGCAGATGTGGTCAGCCCATTGCCACTTCCACTCGCTGACTCTAAGAGCAATGTCGACCACTTTACTGCTCTCTGCATAGCTCACTGTGAGACGTTTAGTCTGTGAACCAGCCCAACGGTCAGCGTCCAAGTCTCTGCACCGTAGGTCATCAGGGAGGATTCACTGATTGAACACTTTGGTCTTCAAGCATTGGGGTTCAAGCTTTGTTCTGCTATTTAAATTACAGAATTATTATTGTTATGCCATGTGGTTTCCGGCAGACTAGAATAGAATCACTCCGTTTCTTCCCGTGGATGTCGTACAAGGCGACTAAGGGAAATACATTATCAAATATCGATCAGGCCTCCCCAACCCGTTTGGCCAGCGTGGGGAGTGTAGTGGAGACTAAAATGGACCTGGTGATGATGATTATTATTGTAATTACCTACAATAATAATCATCATCACCAGGTCCATTTTAGTCTCCACTACACTCCCCACGCTGGCCACCTAGCGATATGCAATATATTTAACCCCTTATTCTCATACCTACCAAATATGTGTGTACCAAACACCATCTTGGGGTGTAAGTGGTTCATCAACATCTTTGAAGTATACTCACTGCGGTGTCTGCAATAAATTCTTGCAAGTTAAAGACCCACTTACCATTGTTCGTTTGAGCTGTAATTTGGCACACTGGTTTAGTTTTCATGACAATGCACGATTACCTAAAGGCTGCCATTTTTAATCCATTATAGCGGCAGTCACAAAATGGCAATTCATAACTTCCACTTTCATCCCTATGATAAGGGTATCAAATTATCAGCATCCACCCATAATCATCCCACTGTTAGGACACTGGTCTCCTCTCAATCGAGGGAGTTTATAGCATACTCCACCACGCTGCTCAACTGCGGGTTGGTAGAGGCCAGTGTTTTCAAGCCGCCCAAAGGCCTCTGACTTATAAAGTTGATACTGTTGATTGTTGGCACTTGGTGGAACATTATTATCATAATGTTATAATAAAACACTTGTACTGTTACAAGTGTCCACTCAATTATATTTAATTTTACCGACCGGTTTCGCCGCTAAGGCATTATCAAGGTAAACAGATGGTATATGAGTTTCTACCTCTGACTTATTAAATTAATGACTGAGCAAAACACAGTAAACCAACTTTTTATTACCAACTATAAATAAAAGCTTTTTTTGTGTTTATTTTTGTCATAAAGTATTATAGTGACGGGACGGGGGCCCACCGCACTTTCCCACCACTGTGTCTCCTGTGTAGCCATTATTAAGAGCGGCGACCAAATTGGCCAAAAAAGCAATGAATAATAAAGTCCACTGCAGTCCTACTGCAGTGCTACGGGAGTAAAACCACAGTATAAGTAATAGTACTAACGTAGTAAAACTACGGCTGCCTTAGAACTTACAACGAATTTACTCACAAGTAATTAGTAGGAAGTTTTTGGAATTTGACGATTGACTTCTTGACAATGTGAGAGACAGCACACACATTATAGTGATGTGAAACCCTCGGCGTGTAAGTATGGCTCACACTTGGCTGATTTTATTCACTGCAAACTCCAAAAGTCGACTATTTATAAGAACCGCAGGCGCTAGAGGTAGTTGAGTATGCAAAATCCGAGTGCTGGCAACTATGACCGGATTCTTATACCTGAGACCCTAAATAATAACAAAACACTTCTTGCCACCTGAGGGGCAATTCTCGTAATTAATGTAGTCAAAATTCAGTTCCGATCCAGTCTCGATCTCACAAATGTTTCTCGTATCACATTATGTAACTTCAAAGTTTAATTTAAGTGGGATTATATTTGAATATGACTGAGAATGAAACGAAATAAGAATGTTACTTTGCCAACTAAAAGAATTGATAATAATTAATCAATGAAATTAAGTATATAATTTTAATCAATTCACAATTCAATCTCGATTCGGTCAACTTTCAGTCGGTCATCGTAGAAAAATTACGAGAATTGGCCCTCAGATCTGATGGTCCTATCCCGCTCCCTTTCACATCGCCTCTTTTCTCATACAGTAAGCATAGCGCGCGTACGCGTATAGTGTGTTTCTACATCTGTTGACGTAAAGACGTTGCTTTGTTAAGTCGTGTTTTTGTATACATATAAAATAATGGTATTTTTGTGAATTCTTAGTGTCTTTTTAAAGTGTAATCATCATCATCAGCCTGTATCTGCTTATATCCATACGTCTCCCCCAATGGTTTCCACCAAATACGATCCATCCATTTTCTTAATAAATTTCAGATATAAACTGATATCTCAAAATATAGGTTTCGATTTCAATTTGATGAAAGTGATATGCACTTCAGATGCTTTGCGTTTGCATTTATTAAGGGCTACATTACAAACATTTATATGGAAAAATTCTCATCAATCACAATTTCCATACATTGATTATTGTTCATTTGGTTATGAAAAGCAGAATGGTGACTTACGTCCACGACAAATGACGAAGCCGTCTTTACCAGAGTCATTAATTCCACCATTTAAATGTACTGCAAATTGTCGCACAATGTCTTGTAGTTGCAAAAAGTCAGAATTATTTTGTATTTCATTATGTAAATGTATCATTAACGAATGTCAAAATAAAAATGAGTATTTTTTTGCCTACTTTACATTTATGCTAGAATTCGCTGGCTTTTCGTATATAACTTTTATTTTTTTATTAATAAAAAAAAATAGTACCTAATTTCATTTTCGTTTCTTTTATTATTTAAGAATCTATCCTCATTTTTACCATTAGAACAAACTACAAATTATTACGGAAATAATCATTAAAATGATT
The DNA here is from genome assembly GCA_937001555.2 of Hypsopygia costalis. NCBI lineage: Eukaryota > Metazoa > Arthropoda > Insecta > Lepidoptera > Pyralidae > Hypsopygia > Hypsopygia costalis. Next base: position 5,018,415 of record OW443349.2, read on the forward strand.
TTATATCATGTAGTAGGGTTGCCAACTTATTTTTACAAGAAAAACAGTATATTTAAAGCTGCATAACAAAACAAACAGTATAGTAAGGCCCAGTGCATGCGGAGCAGTACAATAAACAGTGCTATGGTAAAATGAAGTATTTTTCAACAATATTAAAGCATAGAAAACAGTATAATACTGTTTTTAACAGTATGGTTGGCAACCCTATCATGTAGGTACTTAATACATTCCCTTTAGGAATAAGAGTAGAGGGGGTAAAAATGGACCACAAAATTGACCGTCAAGATCCACATTCATAATCTTAGAACTTTTCTTCACTGAAATCCGTTGTCGAAATTCGGCACTCATATTATGCATAATATGCACCTCTAGCGCCCGGTATATCAAAGCATAAAGCCAGTATTCATTGGCAACGCGTAATTGGAGTGGATCGCTAATGACATCGGATTCTTTTCAAACCACGTTTTGAATACACCAATAAGACTAGTACTGTCACTGTATCCATTATAGTCCGTGAACCTGCTGTTCAATACCCTATGTCATCTATATACCTACATATAAAAAGAAAAGATTTATTTCATAGGTTGAATCTTGAGGTATCGTCGTATTACGTCAGTTCCTTGGTTACGTCATCTATATTAAAAAGAAATAAATTTGTCCAGGAATATTTACTTATTTATATTTATATATGCGTGTGTGTCTCAAATACATGGTATCGTGTGTAATGTTTTTTTTTTATTTATTTAATTTTTATAGTTACATAATTTTAAAAAAATGTTAGCATTATGCACTCCTTCTCTATATCTATCTATCTATATATATCTTATATAAATGAATGAATAAAAATATATAAATGAATGTACATTTCCCTATGTCATAGCATCACGCGTGAACGGCTAAACCGATTTCGATAATTCTTTTTTTGTTGTAATTGTTATTGTCAAGAGAAGGTTCTTATGAAAGAAAATTGCGTGGAAAATTCAGCGACAAAGACAGCGAGCGCAGGACCAATTTGAATTCAACATTCATAGTTAGGCAGACAGGACTACGTCTGTCGGGTACGTTATAATTTTCATAAAAAACCGGCCAAGTGCGAGTCGGACTCGCGCATGAAGGGTTCCGTATCGTTATCTATAAAAACGGCAAAAAAATCACGTTTACTACAAACGTGATTTTTTTGCCGTTTTTATGGGCTTTTATGGGCCCATAAATATTTGTTTTATTTTTATTTAATTATTTGTTTTTAAAGTGAATACATAACAAAATATTATGTGAGTATTTCAAGTGTCTACCTATTGCCGTTATCAATTGCGAGCAAAAACGAGCAAAAAAATCACGTTTGCTGTATGGGAGCCCCCTTAAATATTTATTTTATTATATTTTTTAGTATTTGTTGTTATAGCGGCAACAGAAATACATCATCTGTGAAAATTTCAACTCTCTAACTATCACGGTTCATGAGATACCGCCTGGTGACAGATGGACAGACGGACGGACAGACGGACGGACGGACGGACAGCGGAGCCTTAGTAATAGGGTTCCTTTTTTACCCTTTGGGTACGGAACCCTAAAAAGGGGTACAAAGTTTTTGCTTCTCGTATTACTATAATGATGATGATATTCGTATACAACACAAACAGAGCATCCCCGTCGGTTTTCAGCGAACAGATACGAATTTGTATTTGTCCGCGTGTAAGAACGAAACACGCCTGAAACACGTTGAAGTTAATTAATGCCCCTGTATTCAGGAATGCTGAAATTTCAGTACAAAACAATGGATATGGTAGTGGATTTTTACGGGATCGATTTTTACAGGAGTGATGTGGTGTTGTAAACGTAGATAGGTTAATATGACTACTTACCATCAAGCAGGTTATATATTCATTTGCAACCCTAGTGGCCGGAATCACTCCATTTCTTCCCGTGGATGTCGTGGATGCGACTAAGGGAAATACATTATAAAACATCAGGCCTCCCCAACCCGTCTGGCCAGCGTGGGGAGTGTAGGCCAAATCCTCCTTCTGTCTGCGTCGGACAAGAGAGGGTCGTGCTCCTGTAGTGGAGACTAAAATGACCTGATGATGATGATCAACCCTAGTTATGTAATAAAAATATAAATCTATTTAGTACACATATTGTAAAAAAGCATTACATTGACTACTGGTGTTATTGTTTCCATTCTCAACGTGCTGGTGGCTCCGCAATGTACTTGTCATATTAGAAATCATCCGACATGTAAAAAGTAATAGTTGGGGCGTTTTAAAGACTAATCGACCCTTTTGTTAAAATCCAATTATTCGTTTTTGAGAATATAAAAAAAGGGTTGCACTTCGGGAGTGCCGGCAGAAGTGAAAACTTGAACATTAACGTTGAGCATTTTTGAATACATATTTTGGAATGGTTAGGGAATAATTTCGCACGAATTGCTTTATTTATCAGTAGTACTATCATTTATGTGGTAAATTATTCATTTAATGCGCTATGATACACAAACATTACAACTTATATCACATTAAAAATAAACATCAGGAGCAGGCATACATTTTCGCCGCGCGGTAGAAAGAGAGGGGGATATTATTTCCTCTCCAACGCCACGCCGGTGGTCTACTCTCCCTACGTCTTACGAATTTTCAATCAGGCCACGTGTCCTGACGCGAGTCTAACATTTTTTACCCATCCCAAAAAGTGCACAACACCGCTAAAGAAGTTTTCACTTCAAAAAAGCGTACTATACATTATTCTACTTTTTTCCTCAACAGTCAGGCATTGAATGTCCCCATTAATCATATCAATTCATGGGTTATTCCGTGGTGTTCCCAACTCGAGCCATAACCAAGTTACTTGTTCACAACAATTAAGTTATTGCGAACTCCTTTATGGCATTTCGCGGTTTCAGCAGAAATTCCGCTATAGGCGGAAACTCAGCTATTTCATCTATACCTGAATGTATGAAACTATTTCGATGAATTTCGTGAACATGTTGATGTACCAACAAACTATTTTGTTGTAATTATATCCCACCAAAAACATAAATGTAAAAAAGGAGAGCCAAGTTCAATACAAAAATTATGCTTGGCTGTGGGCTTCGCCGCAAAAAGAATGGAGATCTAAATGAGTGCCAAGTTCTATGCAAAATCGAAATATGTATTTATAGGAACAAAATAACATTATGAACAAGTATTAAAATCTATTTCTTTGCTTTATTGGATACCTATAACAATTGCTGTTATTTAAAAATAAAATGTGAGATCTTAAAGTAGGTGAGATTTGGCTTGGCCAGTTTTTATCAGAATTAATATATATACTCGTAAATGTTGAATAACTTTATAAAATGACTGATGTAATATAGGTCTCAAATGTGATGTGTTGTGAATTGGCTCACCACCGGCGTCGACAACAGTTATTCATCCCACGGCTGGGATACGGGTCTCCCCTCACTCGCATTCGATTTTTTATTTTGTTTGGTAGCCAATGCCAAAGAAGCAAATGTTCGCCTGATATAGTACGAGTTGTTTGTTGTGTTCGTGTGAGCGAGTAAGATCTTTGATAATACTGACCTCCACCAAACCGCAGTTGAACGGCGTGGTGGAGTGCGCTTTAAGACTATTCAATTGAGGGAATACGCGTATGCCGTATGATGTACTCAGCAGTGACATGAACATGTCGAGACGTATCGATATGCTACGTACAAGTAAATACTTTTTTTTTTGCTAACGTCTGAGGCTACACTAACTCGTACTATATCAGGTGAACATTTGCTTCTTTGGCATTGGATATGGTATAGAAAATATATACATAGATATATACTGCAAGAGGTTGCTTAACGATAGTGCCGACTATAGTACCCTAGGGAAAAACCTCCTCAGAAGCTCATCCTGGGTTATGTGCTCTGTGAGTGCTCACAATCTATGTATTCGCGGCAGAAAACATAATAGCAATTATTGTGCATTTGATTTTCTTTGAAATAATAAAAAAAACATGAATTGTATATAATGCCGATGTAAGTTACCTTATCCCATCCCATTATGAATAAAACCCGGACAAGTGCGAGTCGGACTCGCCTACCGAGGGTTCCGTACGTAGGATCATTATAAATAGTTCAGGAATCTAACCCCTATTTTTTAAGATTTAACTACAAATGTATAGTTTAGAGATTTATTCTTGTACTTGTAGTCTATATCGATGTTACTTGCTAAATTTCATAGTTCTAGATCAACGGGAAGTACCCCATGAGTTTAAACTTAAAAAGATGTAAAAAATAGTCCGTTATAGTATGTGTCTGTCTTTTAAAATTAGCTCACTATAACCTTTCAAAATGGTAAGCTTACGCTTCACTCTCAACGCTCTGTCTCACGCAGACGAAGTTGCGCGAGTCAGCTAGTATTAGCTATAACTCCACACTTCACCAACATCTTTAAACCAAAGCCAACTTCACCTGCACGCGGTGCACCCTGCTGACTGACAAACGAAGCTCTGGCGAAAAGAGAGGTAGGGAGCGTAATTGTAAGCTACCCGACTGGGGAATGTACCTCCACCTCACAGAATACCGCAGCCAAATAACGGTTCCTTAAGGGCTGTTGTGTTCCTGCGAGTGAGTGAGGTCACCAGAAAGGAAGGAGATGCTGCGATGGCAGCGGGGGTGGCGGCGCGCGAGCGATATTTTATGTTGCGAGCGTTAATATGGCTACGGTAACCGCTTCACATCAGGCGGGCCGTATGCTTGTCTGCCACCCGACGTAGTATAAAAAAAAAAATTATACAAGAGTACAAAGATGCTTTTTAACCGCGTGCTTAATTTTGATGACCGAGCAAACGAAGGAATCAAAAGAGCACGAGGTGAAAAATCTTTGCACTCGAGTGCAACACGTAACTTTTCATCCCACCTCAGCGAGGAAATGACTAAATGTATAAAAAATCATTTACAATCTTATGATACTTTTATTTCAGTTTAGGTATTAACTACTATATTATGATATGTATGATAAATTCGGCACCATGGAGGTAGAAGTAAATAGGTTTAATGATGTTTTAAATTCACAAACGTAGTGCACACGATGTTCTAAATTCAAATTTACTTTATCCTCTAGCACAGTATAAGTAATAGTCCTCTAGTCTAGCGGATAAAAACGACTTTTGCACTCAGATATCGAAGAGCAAAAGTAGTCTTTCCGAGATGGGTGGATGAAAAAGTTCGTAGCCCTACGATTCAAACAGACCCTTTATTTAGCCACAGTCATAAAGCCTTTTAGAATCTCATTTACAACTTCGCCAAGTTCGCGAAGTCAGTAATAAGAAGGAGCGACATCAAACAAAATTTTGTTACCATAATAAAAACAATTAAATGACAATTCCCACTTTTCTTTTTAATTTTCCCGTGTTCTTATTATCTTACTTTAAAGTCTACAGTGCTACAAACTTATCTGACCCGGTGGCCAAATTTGGAACTAAAGCCGCCATCTTGGAATGTAGTATTGCCAGGTACAATTAATTTACTTACCGCGTATGCACATTCCATTGAGGTGTATACATATTATCTTTTTCTACACATATTTCATTTCTTACAATAAAAAAATCGTCAACGAGTTGTTTCTGTGCAATATTATAACTCTCTAATATTATATAATAGCTATGATCGCGACTTAACGTGGTCCATTTTTAAAACTAATGAACAAAAAATAGAAGGCAATTGATATTTAATTGAAACACCACACAACACAATTAATAAGTATATCAATGCTATTATTTTAACAGTGTATATATTTCTTTGATTTTTATGTTTCCTCTAAAACGGGCGGCATTTCGTTTAATGGCAACACTTAAGTCGATCGCACCGCCCCCGCCACCGGGCCAGATAAGTTTGTGGCACTATACTAACTGACCCGACAGACGTTGTCCTCTCTTCCTGACTATGAATATTCTTCTTCTTCTTCTTTTTAGTTACTTGGATCCATCGTTTTTGTTCGACGTTGATTTTGGCAATGTCGAGATTGAGAAAGACACAATAAAATAATATTATTTTATTATTTGTTACATTATAAATAAATAAATAATAATATTTCTGGACAATTTACACAGCGTCATCTAGTCCCAAATTAAGCGCAAAGCTTGTACTAGACAACTGATAAATGTACTTAAATATACATTATTATTTTTTTGTAAATACATACATAATACATAGGAAACATCCATACTAAGACAAACAGACATGTTCAAACACACAAATATTTGTCTTGTGCGGGGATCGAAACCGCTACCTCGGAGTCAAAGTGGCCATTGCTAGCGATTTGACCACCGAGCTCGTCGTAAGAAATTGCATAATATTATCCAATATTGAGAACATCTCTTCGCGTACAAAAATTCTGCAACTCTACCTCTGTCGCACCATTATAAAAACAAAATTAAAAATTTTGAAAAATCCCACGACTGTTAAAACGTAGTTGAAAAGGATATAATAGTTTTGAAAACCCCGATTGAAAGAATTTATGCTTGCACAAACAAATGTTTACTGAAGCGCCCCCTGGTGAGTTGTCACCATAACACCTATCTAAGAACATGTACCAATCAAACCCGAACCCATAACTGAAAACTGATCAAAATCGGACTCGTACTTTTGGAGATAAATGGCAACATTGGTTTCACAAACAAATATTTACTGCAGCGCCCCCTGGTGAGTTGTCACCGTAACACCTATCTAAGAACATGCACCAATCAAACCCGAACCCATCACTGAAAACTGCATCAAAATCGGACTCGTACTTTTGGAGATAAATGGCAACATAGGTTTCATAAACAAATATTTACTGCAGCGCCCCCTGGTGAGTTGTCACCGTAACACCTATCTAAGAACATGCACCAATCAAACCTGAACCCATCACTGAAATCGGACTCGTAGTTTTGGAGATAATTGGCAACATTGATTTGCACAAACATCCTAGCACCCCAAACGCATATACCGTCTCCGCTCCGTCGCGGGTAAAAAAGTGGAACCCCTTGTCCGCTGATGTGTTTCCTTCTTCCTACAACGTGAGATCCTTCAAACGAAGCGTGAAGAAGCACCTAGCGGGCCAGCATGGCAGTGTCAACTGATAGAACACTGTTGTCTAGTCTTTTGTCAGTTACCGTTTCGGCTCCTCTTTTTGCTTACCATCAGACGAAGGGGAGCGATTATGGTGAGCGAGCTGTGTCCCGGGATAAAGTGTAGCTCTGAAAGAGGGTGAAAATAGATTAAAAAAAAAACCGGACAAGTGCGAGTCGGACTCGCCCACCGAGGGTTCCGTAGGTACGTAGTATCATTATTAAATTTTATATTTTTCATTATAAATAATAATAAATAAAATATATTTTGCAATGTGTACATCAAGCCCTTTCATATGATACCCCATTTGAACTAGTAGTTTCAATTTGAAATTTCGACACCCTATAAAAAATATAGACCCCCTATTTTTTAAGATCTATTTACAAATGTATAGTTTTGAGATTTATTCCTGTACTTGTAGTCTATAACGATGTTACTTGCCAAATTTCATAGTTCTAGGTCAACGGGAAGTACCCTATAGGTTTTGATTCCCTTGAGTGTGTCGAAATATGCGTTTTTTGCTGGATAAACGGCCGTAACTTTTTTCTACGTAAACTTAGCAGTTTGATTTTTTTTTAACTTCATGGGACCGTAGACCTGAGTATACAGTTCAAATTTCAGCTTGATACCTCCACGCATTCTCGACATAGAAATTCTTGACAGACAGACAGACAGACAGACAGACAGACAGACAGACAGACAGACGGACAACAAAGTGATCTTATAAGGGTTCCGTTTTTCCTTTTGAGGTTCGGAACCCTAAAAAATGACGAAAAATATAAAAAAATATATACATTTAAATCATCATCTCGGCCATTCAAAGTCCACTGCTGAACATAGGCCTCCCCTCTATATCTCCAATTACCGGTTGGAAGCGGCTTGCATCCAGCGCGATCCTACGTCAAATATAAATCCTACATCCTACCCCCCCCCCCCCCCCCCCATGATTAATCAATATATATAAGTAAATAGATAACATAATATGTTTTCTATTTATTAATTTTTTTCATGAATTAAGCTTATTATTTTTCACTAACTTTGATTCTGATGAGCTCGATGGTCGTTAGCAATGATGACACATGAACATGTCTGTTTTTTTTGGTCTGGGTGTTTTCTATCTATTAAAAGTATGTATTTACAAAAAAAAATGTATTTCAGTACATTTATCAGTTGTCTAGTACCCATAACACAAGCTTTGCGCTTAATTTGGGACTAGATGGCGCTGTGTAAATTGTAAGGAAATATTTATTATTATAAAAATAATAATTTTTCTTTCACAGAATTTTTCAATACACATAGAGTCCTTAGTGAAAAATAAAATTCATGAAAAAAAAGAGAAAACGTATATTTTTAGTTAATTGATTCAGGTGTTATTTTGCAGAAGTCACGCAAAGTAGTGTAGATAAGATCAAATTGCCTATATATTTTTATTTTTTTAAATATATTTTTTTGTCGATATTTTTTTATCTATTTCCTCCCCCTTTGGGGTTACTTTTTATCCCGGGACACGCTGTACAACAAAATATATTTATAAAACTTATTCTGTTTAAGATTTCTTATATCTATATGTTAACTCAGAACGCTTTTTCATATGCAAGACTGGGTTTACTTTGCCCTTTACAGAGGTAGCACGCCACAACTTACTTTGTTTGTTTATACTTAGCAAGCTTCACGTCTCTGGAGAGGGTTACCCGAATCCATCAGAGAATCATTTACTACGCATAGCAGAAAGACACAAGGTATGTCCTCCTCATATGTAGCCAAGGCTACGTCACGAATTTGGTTAATAAAATCTGTCATTTTTTATACAAAATAGAACTGATAACGTAGGCGAGTTCAAATGAAGTCTCCACATTTGTCGCTAAAGAACATACCTTATGTCTTTGCACGCTGCTACTACGTAGATTATCGAAAACACAAAAAAAAATTGGTTGTCTGTAAAGGTTTGCGGACGATAATTTTACGTGATAGCGTAATAAGAAAACATCGGAGGATAGAGTGGAAGAGAGATAGCTTGTCCCGCACTCTCGCTTGCACGCTCGACTCAGGCGGAACGTGACAAAGAGTCATGTTTTTCCCGCATGCAGCCGGCATTCTTTGATTTATGACGTTATCACGTCAAAAGAATGGTCGATGTCATCTGCTAAATAATTTGTCCAAAGAAAATTTTTGCTCATACATTAGAGCCGAAGTAGTCACGTACTGTGCGGTTCCAGAGAGTATTACCACGAGTCATCCCGTCGTATCAAGCTGTGAAATAAACTGCCTGTCGAGGTTTTCTCAGGAGACTACAACATGGAGTTCTTCAAAAGGGGCGTGAAGAGGTTTTTACAGGGTCGGCAACACGCGTGTAATGCCCTTTGTATTGACGGCATTCATAGGCTACGGTAAATGCTTTCCATTGGTGGGTGATTTGGATATTTTTTTCACAATGTATCACCAAATTCATATCTACTGTTATCAATCTACATACAATAATAAAACGTGACTGATCCTCATTGTCTAAACTCGACCTCGTTGCTCGCAAAACAGAATAGTATACCACCAAGCCAGAAGTTAAATACCATACCATAAAGGCATGGTATTTAACTTCTAATAGAGGTAGGGCATAGCGTAAGCCGTGTGGTTTCCGGCAGACTAGAATAGAATCACTCCGTCTCTTCCCGTGGATGTCGTACAAGGCGACTAAGGCATATACATTATAAAACATCGATCAGGCCTCCCCAACCCGTCTGGCCAGCGTGGGGAGTGTAGACCAAATCCTCCTTCTGTCTGCGACGGACGAGAGGGTCATGCTCCTGTAGTGGAGACTATAATGACCTGATGATGATAGTGTAATTTTTAGTTGCTTGTCGGGGGTAGTACTTCCACCTCATAATAGGTAGGGGAAAAAGTCTTTTCGCATTATAGTATGTATGAACTTGTAATAAAATCTCTTTGGTTATACCATTTGTGTCTGGCAGGTTTTGATATCTTTAAAAAGTTTATATTTTAAAAAAGATAATTCCAAATTCAAATTAGGTAAATGTGTGATTTTCATTTGTTTTTTTTACTGTCAAGATGAGTGAATCTAATGAAGAAATTCGATTCATTTTAAAATTTTACTACAAAAAAGGTAAAAATGCAACGCAAGCTGCGAATAAAATTTGTGACGTTTATGGACCTAGTGCAGTGTCTGTGAGAGTAGCACAAATTTGGTTTAAGCGTTTTCAATCAGGAAATTTTGATGTGAAAGATGCACGTCGCTCTGGTCGCCCTGTTACGGATAAAATGGATGCCATTTTTGAAAAAGTGGAGCAAGAGCGGCATATCAGTAGTTACGACGTAGCTGAAGAATTAGGAATTGACCACAAAACAGTTTTGGCGCAATTGAAAAAAGCTGGGTACACTAAAAAGCTCGATATTTGGGTGCCTCACGATCTCACTGAAAGAAACCTAATGAACCGTGTACTCATTTGCGATTCTTTACTACGACGTAATGAAAGCGAACAGTTTTTGAAGAAGCTTATAACTGGTGATGAAAAGTGGATCACGTACGACAAGAACGTGCGAAAAAGGTCGTGGTCAAAGGCCGGTCAGGCTTCACAGACTCTGGCAAAACCCGGGTTAACCCGCAACAAGGTGATGCTGTGTGTATGGTGGGATTGGAAGGGTATTATTCATTATGAGCTGTTACCGCCAGGCAGGACTATCGATTCTGAACTCTACTGTGAACAACTGACGAGATTAAAGCAAAAAGTTGAGAGAAAGCGGCCGGAATTAATTAACAGAAGGGGTGTGATTTTTCATCATGATATCGTAACGCTAGACCTCACACATCTTTAGCCACTCAGCAAAAATTAAGAGAGTTTGACTGGGAGGTGTTAATGCATCCGCCGTATAGTCCTGACCTTGCACCTTCTGATTTCCACCTGTTTCGGTCTCTTCAGAATTCTTTAGGCAATGTCAGGTTACCATCACGAGAAGACTGCCAAAACCACTTGTCGTGGTTTTTTGAACAGAAGTCCCAAAATTTCTATAGTAATGGGATCATGTCTCTACCTACAAGATGGCCAAAAGTTATCGAACAAAATGGCACCTACATACTTTAGTTAAATGTAAATAAACTTTATTAAAAAATGTTTTGAATTTTCATATAAAATACGAAAAGACTTTTTCCCCAACCTAATATATAGATATATATATATATCTATATATATAACATATAACAGACCACGTTAACTTTATATATATATTTATATATAAAGTTAACGTGGTCTGTTTAGTCAGTTTTATATAGACGTGTACGCTAAAATTGAAATGGAAAGATTGGTATATATTCGCACAAACCAAAAGAATGCGTGCATTTGCGGGACGCTATGTAGCAAGATTTTGTGACTCAAAGTCTTTTAAACAACGAGGGGAAACTGTTTTTCTTAGATGCTTCAGGAGGGACTGGAAAAACATACCTGACGAGAGCAATCCTCGCTGAAATCAGGCGCCAAAATAATATCATACAGCAGCATCGCCAGGTATTGCAGCCATAATAATTACCTCAAGGCGGAAGAACGCAAATACAATGGTCAATATTCTACTCGATTTATACAGAACGGAAACACCGACATGCTTTGTGACACGAAACTGTGTCAAAGCGAAAATGTTTCAGGATTGCTGTCTAATCGTTTCAGACGAATGCGAAATGGCCAACAATGTGGCTTTATCGAGGATTAGTAACGCTTGAGGTCTTTTCATATTAGCTCCCGAAGGAAAGACTACCTTCATTTTTTTTTTTTTTTTTAAACTATGGTGACTATCTTATATAAAAATAATAATTTGTTGACTTTTAACGTATAATACTGCCCCAAATATTTTCTTATGTATCTACTTTAGTTCGTATTTGTATTAATATGCCGGAATCATAAAGTCCACGCGAACGAAGTCGCGGGCATCAGCTAGTATAAAATAATGGTATTTTTGTGAATTCTTAGTGTCTTTTTAAAGTGTAATCATCATCATCAGCCTGTATCTGCTTATATCCATACGTCTCCCCCAATGGTTTCCACCAAATACGATCCATCCATTTTCTTAATAAATTTCAGATATAAACTGATATCTCAAAATATAGGTTTCGATTTCAATTTGATGAAAGTGATATGCACTTCAGATGCTTTGCGTTTGCATTTATTAAGGGCTACATTACAAACATTTATATGGAAAAATTCTCATCAATCACAATTTCCATACATTGATTATTGTTCATTTGGTTATGAAAAGCAGAATGGTGACTTACGTCCACGACAAATGACGAAGCCGTCTTTACCAGAGTCATTAATTCCACCATTTAAATGTACTGCAAATTGTCGCACAATGTCTTGTAGTTGCAAAAAGTTAGAATTATTTTGTATTTCATTATGTAAATGTATCATTAACGAATGTCAAAATAAAAATGAGTAATTTTTTACCTACTTTCTTTACATTTATGCTTGAGTTCGCTGGCTTTTCGTATATAACTTTTATTTTTTTATTAATAAAAAAAAAATAGTACCTAATTTCATTTTCGTTTCTTTTATTATTTAAGAATCTATCCTCACTTTTACCATTAGAACAAACTACAAATTATTACGGAAATAATCATTAAAATGATTTTATATCATGTACTCAATACATTCCCTTTAGGAATAAGAGTAGAGAGGGGGTAAAAAAAAATTGTACCACGTGTCAGTGAAGAAAAGGTCTAAGATTGTGAATGTGGATCTTGCCGGTCAATTTAGTGAAATTGAAAAGGTCTAAGATTGTGAATGTGGATCTTGCCGGTCAATTTAGTGAAATTGACCGGCAAGATCCACATTCACAATCTTAGACCTTTTCTTCACTGAAATCCGTTGTCGAAATTCGGCACTCATATTATGCATATGCACCTCTAGCGCCCGGTATATCAAAGCATAAAGCCAGTATTCATTGGCAACGCGTAATTGGAGTGGATCGCTATTGACATCGGATTCTTTTCAAACCACGTTTTGTATACACCAATAAGACTAGTACTGTCACTGTATCCATTATAGTCCGTGAACCTGCTGTTCAATACCCTATGTCATATATATACCTACATATAAAAAGAAAAGATTTATTTCATAGGTTGAATCTTATGGAATCGTCGTATTACGTCAGTTCCTTGGTTACGTCATCTATATTAAAACGAAATAAATTTGTCCAGGAATATTTACTTATTTATATATGCGTGTGTGTCTCAAATACATGGTATCGTGTGTAATGTTTTTTTTTTATTTATTTAATTTTTATAGGTACATAATTTTAAAAAAATGTTAGCATTATGCACTCCTTCTCTATATCTATCTATCTATATATATATCTTATATAAATGAATGAATAAAAATATATAAATGAATGTACATTTCCCTATGTCATAGCATCACGCGTGAACGGCTAAACCGATTTCGCTAATTCTTTTTTTGTTGTAATTGTTATTGTCAAGAAAAGGTTCTTATGAAAGAAAATTGCGAGGAAAATTCAGCGACAAAGACAGCGAGCGCGGACTAATTTGAATTCAACATTCATAGTTAGGAAGACAGGACTACGTCTGTCAGGTCCGTTATAATTTTCATAAAAAACCGGCCAAGTGCGAGTCGGACTCGCGCATGAAGGGTTCCGTATCGTTATCTATAAAAACGGCAAAAAAATCACGTTTGTAGTATGGGTTTTTATGGGCCCTTAAATATTTGTTTTATTTTTACTTAATTATTTGTTTTTAAAGTGAATACATAACAAAATATTATGTGAGTATTTCAAGTGTCTACCTATTGCCGTTATCAATTGCGAGCAAAAACGAGCAAAAAAATCACGTTTGCTGTATGGGAGCCCCCTTAAATATTTATTTTATTATATTTTTTAGTATTTGTTGTTATAGCGGCAACAGAAATACATCATCTGTGAAAATTTCAACTCTCTAACTATCATGGTTCATGAGATACCGCCTGGTGACAGACGGACAGACGGACGGACAGACGGACGGACGGACGGACAGCGGAGCTTTAGTAATAGGGTTCCTTTTTTACCCTTTGGGTACGGAACCCTAAAAAGGGGTACAAAGTTTTTGCTTCACGTATTACTATAATGATGATGATATTCGTATACAACACAAACAGAGCATCCCCGTCGGTTTTCAGCGAACAGATACGAATTTGTATTTGTCCGCGTGTAAGAACGAAACACGCCTGAAACACGTTGAAGTTAATTAATGCCCCTGTATTCAGGAATGCTGAAATTTCAGTACAAAACAATGGATATGGTAGTGGATTTTTACGGGATCGATTTTTACAGGAGTGATGTGGTGTTGTAAACGTAGATAGGTTAATATGACTACTTACCATCAAGCAGGTTATATATTCATTTGCAACCCTAGTGGCCGGATGGTTTCCGGCAGACTAGAATAGAATCACTCCATCTCTTCGCGTGGATGTCGTACAAGGCGACTAAGGGAAATACATTATAAAACATCGATCAGGCCTCCCCAACCCGTCTGGCCAGCGTGGGGAGTGTAGGCCAAATCCTCCTTCTGTCTGCGTCGGACAAGAGAGGGTCGTGCTCCTGTAGTGGAGACTAAAATGACCTGATGATGATGATGAACCCTAGTTATGTAATAAAAATATAAATCTATTTAGTACAAATATCGTAAAAAAATTGTCAATTAATGCATGAATGTATTAGAAATCATCCGACATGTAAAAAGTAATAGTTGGTGCGTTTTAAAGACAAATCGACCCTTTTGTTAAAATCCAATTATTAGTTTTTGAGAATATAAAAAAAGGGTTGCACTTCGGGAGTGCCGGGGAAGTGAAAACTTGAACATTAACGGTGAGCATTTTTGAATACATATTTTGGAATGGTTAGGGAATAATTTCGCACGAATTGCTTTATTTATCGGTATATAAGTACTATCATTTATGTGGTAAATTATTCATTTAATGCGCTATGATACACAAACATTACAACTTATATTACATTAAAAATAAACATCAGGAGCAGGCATACATTTTCGCCGCGCGGTAGAAAGAGAGGGGGATATTATTTCCTCTCCAACGCCACGCCGGCGGTCTACTCTCCCTCCGTCTTACGAATTTTCAATCAGGCCACATGTCCTGACGCGATTTTAACATGTTTTACTCATCCCAAAAAGTGCACAACACCGCTAAAGAAGTTTTCACTTCAAAAAAGCGTACTATACATTATTCTACTTTTTTCCTCAACAGTCAGGCATTGAATGTCCCCATTAATCATATCAATTCATGGGTTATTCCGTGGTGTTCCCAACTCGAGCCATAACCAAGTTACTTGTTCACAACAATTAAGTTATTGCGAACTCCTTTAAGGCATTTCGCGGTTTCAGCAGAAATTCCGCTATAGGCGGAAACTCAGCTATTTCATCTATACCTGAATGTATGAAACTATTTCGATGAATTTCGTGAACATGTTGATGTACCAACAAACTATTTCGTTGTAATTATATCCCACCAAAAACATAAATGTAAAAAAGGAGAGCCAAGTTCAATACAAAAATTATGCTTGGCTGTGGGCTTCGCCGCAAAAAGAATGGAGAAATGAGTGCCAAGTTCTATGCAAAATCCAAATATGTATTTATAGGAACAAAATAACATTATGAACAAGTATTAAAATCTATTTCTTTGCTTTATTGGATACCTATAACAATTGCTGTTATTTAAAAATAAAATGTGAGATCTTAAAGTAGGTGAGATTTGGCTTGGCCAGTTTTTATCAGAATTAATATATATACTCGTAAATGTTGAATAACTTTATAAAATGACTGATGTAATATAGGTCTCATATGTGATGTGTTGTGAATTGGCTCACCACCGGCGTCGACAACAGTTATTCATCCCACGGCTTGGATACGGGTCTCCCCTCACTCGCATTCGATTTTTTATTTTGTTTGGTAGCCAATGCCAAAGAAGCAAATGTTCGCCTCATATAGTACGAGTTGTTTGTTGTGTTCGTGTGAGCGAGTAAGATCTTTGATAATACTGACCTCCACCAAACGTGGTGGAGTGCGCTTTAAGACTATTCAATTGAGGGAATACGCGTATGATGTACTCAGCAGTGACATGAACATGTCGAGACGTATCGATATGCTACGTACAAGTAAATACTTTTTTTTTGCTAACGTCTGAGGCTACACTAACTCGTACTATATCAGGTGAACATTTGCTTCTTTGGCATTGGATATGGTATAGAAAATATATACATAGATATATACTGCAAGAGATTGCTTAACGATAATGCCGACTATAGTACCCTAGGGAAAAACCTCGTCAGACGTTCATCCCGGGTTATGAGCTCTGTGAGTGCTCACAATCTAAGTATTCGCGGCAGAAAACATAATAGCAATGATTGTGCATCTGATTTTCTTTGAAATAATAAAAAAAACATGAATAGTATATAATGCCGATGTAAGTTACCTTATCTCATTCCATTATGAATAAAAGCCGGACAAGTGCGAGTCGGACTCGCCCACCGAGGGTTCCGTACGTAGGATCATTATAAATAGTTCAGGAATCTAACCCCTATTTTTTAAGATTTAATTATAAATGTATAGTTTAGAGATTTATTCTTGTACTTGTAGTCTATATCGATGTTACTTGCTAAATTTCATAGTTCTAGATCAACGGGAAGTACCCCATGAGTTTAAACTTAAAAAGATGTAAAAAATAGTCCGTTATAGTATGTGTCTATCTTTTAAAATTGGCTCACTATAACCTTTCAAATGGTAAGCTTACGCTCTGTCTCACGCAGACGAAGTTGCGCGAGTCAGCTAGTATTAGCTATAACTCCACACTTTACTACAATAGTTGTTTGATATACAAGAGTACGAAGATGCTTTTTAACCGCGTGCTTAATTTTGATGATCGAGCAAGCGAAGGAAATCAAAAGAGCACGAGGTGAAAAATCTTTGCACTCGAGTGCAACACGTAACTTTTCATCCCACCTCAGCGAGGAAATGACTAAATGCATAAAAAATCATTTACAATCTTATGATACTCTTATTTCAGTTTAGGTATTAACTACTATATTATGATATGTATGATAAATTCGGCACCATGGAGGTAGAAGTAAATAGGTTTAATGATGTTTTAAATTCACAAACGTAGTGCACACGATGTTCTAAATTCAAATTTACTTTATCCTCTAGTCTAGCGGATAAAAACGACTTTTGCACTCAGATATCGAAGAGCAAAAGTAGTCTTTCCGAGATGGGGGGATGAAAAAGTTCCTAGCCCTACGATTCAAACAGACCCTTTATTATTAGCCACTCATAAAGCCTTTTAGAATCTCATTTACAACTTCGCCAAGTTCGCGAAGTCAGTAATAAGAAGGAGCAACATCAAACAAAATTTCGTTACCATAATAAAAACAATTAAATGACAATTCCCACTTTTCTTTTTAATTTTCCCGTGTATTTATTATCTTAATAAATAGTCTAATAACAGACCCGGAAGACGTTGTCCTCTCTTCCTGACTATGATTATTCTTCTTCTTCTTCTTTTTAGTTAAATGGCTCTATCGTTTTTGTTTGACGGTGATTTTGGCAATGTCGAGGTTGAGAAAGACACAATAAAATAACATTATAAATAAATAAATAATATTTCTGGACAATTTACACAGCGCCATCTAGTACCAAATTAAGAGCAAAGCTTGTACTATGGGTACTAGACAACTGATAAATGTACTTAAATACATTTTTTTTTGTAAATACATACATAATACATAGGAAACATCCAGACTAAGACAAACAGACATATTCAAACACACAAATATTTGTCTTGTGCAGGGATCGAAACCGCTACCTCGGAGTCAAAGTGGCCATTGCTAGCGATTTGACCACCGAGCTCGTCATAAAAAATTGCATAATAGGGTAACTTGTACTAACTTTGGCATCCCCACAGTCATTGGCACTTTAACCTTTAAACGGAGATATTAAGAATTGTCATGGCAATACAATACATACTCTGTTATTTTTAAAATCTAGCATTGCAACACTTTAACAATTTTATAATAGACTTTTTTACCAGATTATTATGGCAACACAGCATTAAAAAAAAGAACGCTCGTAAGGCATGTTGTTTTTTCCCGCAAATTTTAACGGATTCGACAAAGAAGTGGTATGTAAAAACCATTGTTTTTTTACGATTTTGACTTAGTAAAAGGTGGGAAATATTTGAATTATATTAATTCTAAGTGATGTTACCGGTTTCATTTATATTTTCGTTATTTTTGGTAACATGCCTCAATTTATTAGTGTGCCAACTATTGGTCAAGTAGCTTATATGGAAGTGCAATAATTTGGCACCTGTGCCAATCACTACATTTTACTTTTATTTTTTTTTCTTATGTTTTTTATAGCCAATTAAATTAGATTTTAGAATATATTAATGTCGCAGTTCAAAAATGTTTTTCGTTTCCTTCTTCACAATTGTTAGCACTGCCAATCATTGTACTTTAGGTGGTGCTATTCACTACATTTTCGTGTGTGCCAATCATTGCAACGGTTAGCAGCAGTGCTAATTATTATATTATTTCCAATGCCAATCACTGGCGTATTTTATAAAATATCGAAACTAGTATAATTATTGTCATGCTATACTGGCAATACACACAATATTCACTAGAATGTAAGAATAATAAAGAAAATTTATTGAATCAAAATGTTCAATTTACTCAAGCCATACCCAACCAAACCAAACCAAACATTTTATTCTCCCTAAGGCTAAGGGAAAGTAGCTGATAAGTGGGACACTTTTCGAAGTGAACTAGAATTGTTCAAATTTTTAAATGACGAGTCAGGAAATAAGTATGTTTAGAACGTATCTACCAGTATTATATACGAGTATTTTTCGATATTTTTTTACAGTTTTAATTAATAAAAATGTGCCATAATTACATACTAAGATGAGTGCCAATTACTAGTAAGTTAGTGCCAATAATTGTGCTGTAAGTGCCAATGACTGTACTTTTGGATATTTTTAAATGTTTTCCATTTTCTTTTAATAAAAATGTTTCCTTTTCGTACTACATGTGTTTTTATTTTAATAACAATACATTAAAGAATACCTTTTATGTCGTAAATTACATCTAAATATGTTACATAAATTATAATTAACAAATTTAGGGTAGATTTTTCTTAGAGTGCCAATCATTGTACAGTTTCCCCTATTATCCTTGAAAAAAAAAATGTTGAGAACATCTCTTCGCGTACTAAAAAGTTCTGCAACTCCTACCTCTGTCGCACCATTATAAAAACAAAATTAAAAATTTTGAAAAAACCCACGACTGTTAAAACGTAGTTGAAAAAGGATAAAATAATTTTGAATCCCCAGACTGAAAGAATTTAATAAAAAAACTAAACTTAATAAAAAAACAGTTCATCTACGTTTTAACAGTCGTAGGTTTTTTCAAATTTTTAATTTTGTTTTTATTTCAAACTGTTTAGAGAGCAAACATAAGTATTACAATTGAAAACCGCATCAGAATCAGACTAGTAGTTTTGGTTTTGCACAAACAAATGTGTACTGCAGCGCCCCCTGGTGAGTTGTCACCGTAACACCTATCTAAGAACATGCGCCAATCAAACCCAAACCCTTCACTGAAATCGGACTCGCAGTTTTGGTGATAATTGGCAACATTGATTTGCACAAACATCCTAGCACCCCAAACGCATATACCGTCTCCGTTCCGTCGCGGGTAAAAAAGTGGAACCCCTTGTCGGCAGATGTGTTTCCTTCTTCCCACTACATGGGATCCTTCAAACGAAGCGTGAAGAAGCACCTAGCGGGCCAGCATGGCAGGGTCAACTGATAGAACACTATTGTCTAGTCTTTTGTCAGTTGCCGTTTCGGCTCCTCTTTTCGCTTACCATGAGTCGAAGGGGAGCGATTATGGTGAGCGAGCTGTGTCCCGGGATAAAGTGTAACCCTGAAACCCGGGTGAAATTAGATAAAAAAAAATGACAAAAAAATAAAAATAAAAAATATATATATTAATAAGTAAATACCTAGTTAACATAATATGTTTTCTATTTATTTATTTTTTTCATGAATTAAGCTAAGTATTTTTCATTAAGGACTCACTAATGAAAAAAAAAATCATGTTAGTAAGCAGTTGTGTCACTTGTACCATCAATGGTACTAGTCAATGGTACTACTGATCCGGAGGGGCAATGAGAATACAAATTACCAAATATGCCAGCAAAAAAGTGACGGTCATTATCTAAACTGTGCTTTCAGTCATAATTTTTATTTCACTGAATTTTTCAATACACATAGAGTCCAAAAATCTTAAGAAAAAAAAAGAGAAAACGTATATTTTTAAGTAATTGATTCAGGTGTTATTTTGCAGAATTCAGGTGTTAATTTGATCTACACTTCTTTGCGTAAGTGTAGATCAAATTGCCTATATATATATATATATATATATATATATATATAGGCAATTTGATCTACACTTATATATATATATATATATGTTTTTTTTTTTTTTTTTGTGGATATTTTTTTATCTATTTTCTCCCCCTTTAGGGTTACTCTTTATCCCGGGATACGCTGTACAACAATATATATTTATAAAACTTATTCTGTTTAAGATTTCTTATTATAACCTTAATATTAAACTCTCATGTTAACTCAGAACGCTTTTTCATATGCAAGACTGGGTTTACTTTGCTCTTTACAGAGGTAGCACGCCACAACTTACTTTGTTTGTTTATACTTAGCAAGCTTCACGTCTCTGGAGAGGGTTACCCGAATCCATCAGAGAATCATTTACTACGCATAGCAGAAAGACACAAGGTATGTCCTCCTCGTATGTAGCCAAGGCTACGTCACGAATTTGGTTAATAAAATCTGTCATTTTTTATACAAAATAGAACTGATAATGTAGGCGAGTTCAAATGAAGTCACCACATTTGTCGCTAAAGAACATACTCGTACCTTATGTCTTTGCACGCTGCTACTACGTAGATTATCGAAAACACAAAAAAAAATTGGTTGTCTGTAAAGGTTTGCGGACGATAATTTTGCGTGATAGCGTAATAAGAAAACATCCGAGGATAGAGTGGAAGAGAGATAGCTTTTTTTTTTTTTTTTTTATACTACGACGGGTGGCAGACAAGCATACGGCCCGCCTGATGTGAAGCGGTTACCGTAGTCATATTAACGCTCGCAACATAAAATATTGCTCGCGCGCCGCCATCCCCGCTGCCAACGCAGCATCTCCTTCCTTTCTTTCTGGTGACCTCACTCACTCGCAGGAACACAACAACCCTCAAGGGAATTGTTATTTGGCTGCGGTATTCTGTGAGGTGGAGGTACATTTTCCAGTCAGGTAGCTTACAATTACGCTCCCTACCTCTCTTTTCGCCAGAGCTTCGTTTGTCAGTTAGCAGGGTGCACCACGTGCAGGTGAAGTTGGCTTTGGTTCAAAGATCTTGATGAACCACTTACACCCCTAAAAGATAGCTTGTCCCGCACTCTCGCTTGCACGCTCGACTCAGGCGGAACGTGACAATGAGTCATGTTTTTCGCGCATGCAGCCGGCATTCATCGACTTATAAGACGTTATCACGTCAAAAGAATGGTCGATGTCATCTGCTAAATAATTTGTCAAAAGAGAATTTTTGCTCATACATTAGAGCCGAAGTGGTCACGTACTGTGCGGTTCCAGAGAGTATTACCTGTGGTATTACCACGAGCCATCCCGTCGTATCAAGCTGTGGAATGAACTGCCTGTCGAGGTTTTCTCAGGAGACTACAACATGGGGTTCTTCAAAAGGGGCGTGAAGAGGTTTTTACAGGGTCGGCAACACGCGTGTAATGCCCTTTGTATTGACGGCATTCATAGGCTACGTTAAATGCTTTACATTAGGTGGGTGATTTGGATATTTTTTCACAGTATATTAACAAATTCTTATCTACTGTTATCAATCTACATACAATAAAACGTGACTGATCCTCATTGTCTAAACTCGACCTCGTTGCTCGCAAAACAGAATAGTATACCACCAAGCCAGAAGTTAAATACCATACCATAAAGGCATGGTATTTAACTTCTAATAGAGGTAGGGAATAGCGTAAGCCGTGTGGTTTCCGGCAGACTAGAATAGAATCACTCCGTCTCTTCCCGTGGATGTCGTACAAGGCGAGTAAGGCATATACATTATAAAACATCGATCAGGCCTCCCCAACCCGTCTGGCCAGCGTGGGGAGTGTAGACCAAATCCTCCTTCTGTCTGCGACGGACGAGAGGGCCATGCTCCTGTAGTGGAGACTATAATGACCTGATGATGATAGTGTAATTTTTAGTTGCTTGTCGGGGGTAGTACTTCCACCTCATAGAATACCGCAGCCAAATAACAATTTCTTTGAAGGTACCTAGTTTTGTTCCAGCGACTGAGTGAGGTCACCAGCCCCCTTACCACCATCTCTTATTGCGACTCAAGAACTGAATAGATTGCTAATTCATACCAATGAATAAGCGACTCTATTTCAAATGGAATAGAGTCGCTTATTCATAATAGAGGTAGGGATATCAATATCAATAGATTGCTTATTCATACCAATGAATAAGCGACTCTATTCCATTTGAAATAGAGTCGCTTATTCATTGGTATGAATTAGCAATCTATTCAGTTATTGAGTCGCAATAAGAGATGGTGGTAAGGGGGCAGAAAGAAAGAAAAGAAGGAGTATAGGCGGACAACGAATCGGCGACTTCTTGTTGTTGTTGATCTCCATGGGCGGTGGTGATTGCTTTCCATCAGGTGAACCACATGCTCTCATATAAAAAATAAAAACTATCACCCTGCTTCCGACACCTCTGCAAATGTGATATATGCCGCAAAACAGTCACACAAAGGCGGTGATAAACTTTAAAACGAAAAGAATTCGACTTTAAAGTTTCCACGAACAGTTAAAACTTGCTCAACGGGATGATCGACTTCTAACCGCTTTTTATTTAATCTGTCTCTAGCAGATTGAAAGAACAGATACAAAATATGGTAGCCTTTGTATGGAGCTGCCACCTATAACTTTTTAGACAGTATTGTTTTTTATACCGTAATCGCTGTCAACCCATTATTCATCCCACTGCTGGGATTTGGATCTATCTCCTCTCAAACGAAGGAGTTTAGAGCATACTCCACCACGCTGCTCAACTGCGGGTTGGCGGAGGCCAGTGTTTTCAAGCCACTTAAAGGCCACTGACTTGGCTTAACGACTGCCATGTAATGACAACAGCCGGAGTCGACGGCTTAACGTGCCCTCCGAAACACGGAGGAGCTCGACATAAATAAACACATCCATGGACAGGCTACAACCGACGCCGCTTAACTTGCGTGTTCGATTAGAGTGACACGCGCAACTACGCAATCGAACTTATGAATCTTTTGTTATGTAATAGTAGGTACAATATAATAGAGAAACTATACCCAAAATACTATTTTCGACAACCATCCCGAAAACACTGTTACTTGAATATTTTCAAACATTTCAGGAAGGTTTAAGCTAATTAATTCCAATAAAAAAAAACTGGTTGCACTCCGTGAGTGCCGGCAGAAGTGAAAACTAGAACATTAACGTTGTGCATTTTTGAAAATTTTGGAATGGTTAGGGAATAATTTCGCACGAATTCCTTTATTTATCAGTATAAAAGTACTATCATTTATGTGGTAAAATACAATATTCATTTATTGCGCTATCGTACACAAACATGACAATTTATATTACATTAAAAATTAACAGCAGGAGCAGGAGAGATATTACTACCACTCCTACGCCGCGCCGGCGGTCTACTCTCCCTCCGTCTTACGAATTCTCGATCAGGCCACGTGTCCTGACGCGAGTTTAACATTTTTTAGTCATCCCAAAAAGTGCACAACGTCGCTAAAGAAGTTTTCACTTCGAAAACATTTCCTCAGCCAAAGGACAACCACTGCTGAACATAAGCCTCCTCATACACACGCTCATTTTCACTTTGTACAGACGTCATTGTTTTTTAGGGTTCCGAACCTCAAAAGGAAAAACGGAACCCTTATAAGATCACTTTGTTGTCCGTCTGTCTGTCTGTCTGTCTGTCTGTATGTCTGTCTGTATGTCTGTCTGTCTGTCAAGAATTTCTATGTCGAGAATGCGCGGAGGTATCAAGCTGAAATTTGAACTGTATACTCAGGTCTACGTTCCCATGAAGTTAAAAAAAAATCAAACTGCTAAGTTCACGTAGAAAAAAGTTACGGCCGTTTCTTCAGCAAAAAACGCATATTTCGACACACTCAAGGGAATCAAAACCTATAGGGTACTTCCCGTTGACCTAGAACTATGAAATTTGGCAAGTAACATCGTTATAGACTACAAGTACAGGAATAAATCTCAAAACTATACATTTGTAAATAGATCTTAAAAAATAGGGGGTCTATATTTTTTATAGGGTGTCGAAATTTCAAATTACTAGTTCAAATGGGGTATCATATGAAAGGGCTTGATGTACACATTGCAAAATATATTTTATTTATTTTTTTCGATGCATTATTTCTTATTTATAATGAAAAATATCAAATTTAATAATGATACTACGTACCTACGGAACCCTCGGTGGGCGAGTCCGACTCGCACTTGTCCGGTTTTTTCTTTATATGACGGAGGGGGCAAACCTGCATGTGGGTGTAAAGTAATCACCACCGCCCATGGAGATCAGCAATACCGATCACCGATCCGTTGCCAGCCTCCTTCCTTTCTTTCTTTCAGGTGAGCTCACTCACTCGCAGGAACACAAAAACCCTCAAGGGATCTGTTATTTGGGTGCGGTATTCTATGAGGCGGAGGTACTTTCCCAGTCAGCTTAAAAAATACGCCATGCCCTACCTCTCTTTTCGCCAGAGCCTCGTTTGTCAGTCAGGAGGGTTCACCAAGTGCAAATGACGCTTTGGTTCAAACATGGTGATGAACCATTTACACCCCAAAACGTGTTTACGTAATAGTGAGCGACGCGACATTTGTATGGAGCGGCCGGGGTTTGGTTATAATTCCTTTGTAGTCTGAAGTGGTTGTCCCGCCAAGACCTCATAAACCTTCAATGAATATTCCAAAAAAGTCCCACAAGTATAACTCGCTGATTAATACCAGAGGATTGTGGTTCGTTAAAATTAATGATATTCCACAAGTTTGCTCGTCTCCTTGGAAACTTCGTAATTTATTGGCAAACAAAGCTGAAACTGAATAATTTCTCCAATAAGAAGATAATGTAACGTCTTGTACCCTTCTGTATCAAAACATTATTACTGTATAAACATGATAACAGAACTGTTTTGTGTCTTATTTTCTATGTAAAATAAATAACTAGATATTTACTTAGCTGTTATTTTATATCTGCCATATTATGTCATTTTGTATTGTATAACGATTAGGAATTAAACGCTTGAAATAAATCACGTTTAACTAGGAGCACGGCAGTGCCCCCGCCAAGTCGAGCAAAAACCATCGTCGGCCGTACTATCCTTTTCTCGAAGCAATTCAGGCCATTTTTGACCCCTTATAACTTCGTTGTGGATAAAACTGGAGACTTGATTTTTTTGCGCCCAAGTAGGCATTGTATAAACGCGATATATTCCAAATTTCATTCAATTTGAACTAGTAGTTTAAAAATTATAACTTGTCAAAGTTTCTTGATTTGTCATATTCACACACTGACTGATCGATCTCGCCGGCGCGGCGTAAGAGAGGAAGTAATATCCCTCTCTCTTTCTACCGCGCGGCGAAAATGTATGCTTGCTCCTGCTGTTTATTTTTAACGTAATATAAATTGTCATGTTTGTGTACGATAGCGCAATAAATGAATATTGTATTTTACCACATAAATGATAGTACATTTATACTGACAAATAAAACAATTCATGCGAAATTAGCTCTAACCATTCCAAAATATTGAAAAATGCACTACGTTAATGTTCAAATTTTCACTTCTGCTGGCACTCCCGGAGTGCAACCCGTTTTTTTTAAACTACTAGCTTTAACTTAACTTTGTTAGTAATATTTTCTGTTATAAAAAAATAAAAATAAAATATTTCAGACCAATAAAGTAGTCCAAAATATGTTAGTAACATTGGAACCTTGTAATCTACGTTAGTACATTGAAGTTAATTTAATTTTAATTTAATTTGATCAATCTAACCCAATTTAATTTAATTTAATCCAATTTAATTTAAATTAATCCAGTTTAATTTAATTCAATTCGAGTCAATTTAATTTAATTTAATCCAATTCAAGTCAATTTAATCAAATCTAATCTAATTCTATTTAATTTTATATTTATTATTATAAGCAGAGCAATTACATTTAATTCATCATATCTGTTATATGGCTATGGAAGTACAACATAGTACACTCTCGCACTGTAATTTCTCCAGGGATTACGTATATCACGCTATGTCAAGCGGATTCAGGAATCAGCTGGATTATAATGCCTGTCGGTCGGAATCATTCGAAATTGGACCGGAATGTACCGTTAAGTATATGTGAATAAATAATACAGACAGTAGACAGGAGGGATGGCGCTTTCTTCGCTCAAAAAGTGAGCATTGCAATTCAGCGAGGAAACGCAGCCAGTGTTCTTGCCTCTCTGCCGCATGGGACCGATATTTTCGAGGAATAGTTTAGTATTTTGTTTTTAAGTAGTTTTAAGATTAGATTAATTCTATTTACTATAAGTAGTTTAGTTGTATCACAGTATAAGTAATAGTACTAACGTAGTTGTATTTTGTTTTTAATAGAAGAGATAATTTTTAATAAAATTATACCAATCAAAAAAATAATAACGTACTAGTAGGTAGGTATTACTTATACTGTGGTACTAATATGCCCGCCCCAGCTTTTTTTGGGCAGATCTCGTGAGAATTTTTATTAACCCATAATCATGCCACCGTTAGGATACGGGTCTCCCTTCAATTGAAGGGGTTTTAGAGCACACTCCACCACGCTGCTCAACTGCGTATCCATCCACCTCTGGTCATAAGACTTCCTTAATACCTTCCACCATATGCGATCCGCCGCTTTCCCCCTCCAGCCTCACAATTCATCGTTGCGATGAAATCCGTCAGCAGCGGCACGTTCGTATGTATGGGCGTATATACGAAATTAAAATATTTTTATGTCCAAATTTATTATGTTACGAAATAAATAGATCATGCCTATAAATATCGGGTATACCTAAATTCTGTTTAATCAATAAAAAATTCTGTATTTTTTTTAATTTAAAAGTAAATTTACTATTCAGCATTCGTAGAGGTGGAGGAATGTTGTTCCAACACCTAGTGGCCTTACGTGAAATGTAGCCACAGGTCGTGGCGTAATAAAAAACGCATTATTCTAAGTATCACACCACACGAGTAGTGTATAACACTCCTCACTTTATCCCAGTCAAGTGCGGGATGTCCAACAATACGAAATGGGAGCTCGCAATAATTTCTCTGGGGATCCGCGATATGTCGAGTCGGCCGGAACCCTGTATTCAGAGGTTAATACGTACATGGTCTAATCTTGTATGGAAATGGGATGAACTAATTCAAATAACTTGGGTAATTTTGTATGTCTGCTTTTGATTTGGAGGTACCATAGCCAAATTAAGCGGTATATGAGAGGGGGGCAAACCAGAAAGTGGGTCACTTGATTGAAAGCAATCACCACCGCCCATGGAGATCAGCAACACCAAGGGGTCGCCGATCCATTGAAAGCCTCTACTCCTTCCTTTCTTTATTTCTGGTGACCTCACTCACTCGCAAGAACATAACCTTCGAGGGAATTGTACTATATTATATATGGTAGGAATGTTAAAATTGTATTATATTATATTTGGTAGGAATGTTAAAATAATTGTCTATTCGACCCATACACATTTCATCACTCCGTCAACCCGCAGTTGAGAAGCGTAGTGGAGCTTGCTCTAAACACCTTACGAATGAAGGGAGACCCATATCCCAACTGTGGGATGATCACTCCGTTTCTTCCCGTGGATGTCGTACAAGGCGACTAAGGGAAATACATTATCAAATATCGATCAAGCCTCCCCAACCCGTCTGGCCAGCGTGAAGAGTGTAGGCCAAATCCTCCTTCCGTCTAGGACGGACGAGAGAGGGTCGTGCTCCTGTAGTGGAGACTAAAATGGACCTGATGATGATGATGAAACAATTTGCAATTTAAAATCTTCGATATTAAATCCATAGTCCAATTCCTTAAATTATATTAAAATTCATTCAATTCAATTCTTGTTTCTCTTTATAGAGGGCGAATTACATACTCTTATGCAATACTCGCCACAGTATGTATTTACAAAAAAAATTGGTTGTCTGCAAAAATGGTTTACGGACGATAATTTTACGTGATAACGACTTATGAATACATCAGCCGATGGAGTGGAAGACAGATAGATGCGTCACAAGCCGAACGCTTAGGCCGATCGTGCCTCTCTATAGCTTCTTCCGCGCTCTCGCATACACCCTCGGCTCAGGCGGAACGTGACAATGAGTCATGCTTTTTCGTGCGTGCAGCGTTCATCGATTTATAAGATGTTATCACGTCAAAATGTATTTAAGTATGATTAGCGATCCATACCCATAGCAGGCCTCCGTCACTCCATGTACTTGCGCGCTATAGTTACCTACCGCCCGGCCGAGCGGTCTCTGGCCGTTTGCGGACCAAATTCAGGCCCTGCAATTGCTGTGGGATCGCGCGGTGCGAAGCAATCACAACTGTACGCTTGAGCATTTAGGCACATTTTAGCATGCAGCGGTTGCTGACGCGACGGAATAGGCTATTATAGCAGTAGGTATTGGATTTTTTCTACTGCGTGAAGTATCTGTTACGTAGTAACTATTATGTAATCTGTGCCCATAGTATAAGCTTTGCTTAGTTTGGGACTAGATGGCAGTGTGTAATTCGTCCAGGAATATTTATTTATTTATTACTAGCTGATGCCCGCGACTTCGTTCGTGTGGACTTTATGACAACAACAACAGTTTCCCCTCGTTGTTCAATTTTAGCGTACACGTCTATATTAAACTGACTAAACAGACCACTTTACCTTTGTAAATAAATAAAACTATTGCATCTAACTTGTAGCAGGTAAGAATAAAAGTAGCACTGCGCGGTTATACTTTTACAAAACAATCAATATTTTGTTAAACTATTTATGCTCATCAGGCTGAACAACTTTTGCTAAGGCGTCATTTTTATATTTCTTATAGTTTACCGGAACCATTATGGTTCTGCACCAGGTGTTCTAAATCTTGGATTTTTATACCTCAACAAAAAATGCTCATCAGGCTGAACAACTTTTGCTAAGGCGTCATTTTTATATTTCTTATAGTTTAGCTGAACCATTATTGTTCTGCATCAGGTGTTCTAAATCTTGGATTTTTATACCTCAACAAAAAATGCTCATCAGGCTGAACAACTTTTGCTAAGGCGTCATTTTTATATTTCTTATAGTTTAGCTGAACCATTATGGTTCTGCATCAGGTGTTCCAAATCTTGGATTTTTATACCTCAATAAAAAATGCTCATCAGGCTGAACAACTTTTGCTAAGGCGTCATTTTTATATTTCTTATAGTTTAGCTGAACCATTATTGTTCTGCATCAGGTGTTCTAAATCTTGGATTTTTATACCTCAACAAAAAATGCTCATCAGGCTGAACAACTTTTGCTAAGGCGTCATTTTTATATTTCTTATAGTTTAGCTGAACCATTATGGTTCTGCATCAGGTGTTCCAAATCTTGGATTTTTATACCTCAATAAAAAATGCTCATCAGGCTGAACAACTTTTGCTAAGGCGTCATTTTTATATTTCTTATAGTTTAGCTGAATCATTATGGTTCTGCATCAGGTGTTCTAAATCTTGGATTTTTATACCTCAACAAATAATGCTCATCAGGCTGAACAACTTTTACTGAGGCGTCATTTTTATATTTCTTATAGTTTAGCTGAACCATTATGGTTCTGCATCAGGTGTACCAAATCTTGGATATTTATACCTCAACAAAAAATGCTCATCAGGCTGAACAACTTTTGCTAAGGCGTCATTTTTATATTTCTTATAGTTTAGCTGAATCATTATGGTTCTGCATCAGGTGTTCTAAATCTTGGATTTTTATACCTCAACAAAAAATGCTCATCAGGCTGAACAACTTTTACTGAGACGTCATTTTTATATTTCTTATAGTTTAGCAGAACCATTATGGATCTGCATCAGGTGTTCTAAATCTTGGATTTTTATACCTCAATAAAAAATGCTCATCAGGCTGAACAACTTTTGCTAAGGCGTCAGTTTTATATTTCTTATAGTTTAGCTGAACCATTATGGTTCTGCATCAGGTGTTCTAAATCTTGGATTTTTATACCTCAACAAAAAATGCTCATCAGGCTGAACAACTTTTACTGAGGCGTCATTTTTATATTTCTTATAGTTTAGCTGAACCATTATGGTTCTGCATCAGGTGTTCTAAATCTTGGAATTTTATACCTCAACAAAAAATGATTATCAGGTTGAACAGCTTTTGCTAAGGCGGTATTTTTATATTTCCTATAGTTTACCGGAGCCATTATGTTTCCGCATCAGGTGTTTCAAATCTTGGATTTTTATACCGAGATGGAAATTTCGTGTCCACGTTTTTTTAATTCGATGCCATTTTCGTAATTGACGTCTCAGAAAACCATAGAATCAACACCCATATTGATGTTATGACATTTCAACGCCATCGCACTCCCACAATGTGGGGTAGCATTCGACTACTACCATATAAAAAGTTTGTAAAAGTTCTACGTGATATTTTGTCTGAAAAACGATACTATTCTGTGAGAGAATTCCTAGACGACGTAATTGAGAAATAATTCACAATATTTAAATAAATTCTAATTAATATGTAACATTTTTGTAATTTAATAGTACATAATTAATAACAAATGATGACAATTGTATGAAATTTAATATTTGATTTGTATAAATTAAATATAAATATTTGCATGCTATCAAGGTAGCAGATTTAAGGATGCTATAAATTATATATTTAACACCAGTTTGTACCTTTATCTATGCAAATAAACTCATTCATTCATTCATTCATTCACAGGAGTGCTCTTGTATCACGTCGATTATGTTAGATTATAAAATAGCAGTTGTTTTCGGAATCAGCGACCTGATAAACCATAAAAACAATACCCATGACGATTATTAGAGTTTGCACCTCATTTCACCCCTTTAGGGGTTGAATTTTGAAAAATCCTGAAACACGTGTTTACTCATTTATCTATAGCAGTACTCGTGTAAAGTTTCGGGTAAAATAGTCCAACTAATCTTGATACCCCATACAAACTTTGGACCCCTGTTTCTCTATAGAAAAATTTTCTTTAAACTTTAAATGACGATAACTTTTTAATCTGACATCAGATTTCGATGAAACAAAGCCTATATGTTGCTCAGGGATGAACTTAATCTTTTAGTGAAAACCGCGTAAAAATCTGTTCAGTAGTTTTAAAGATTAGCGAGTACATACAGACAGACAGACAGACAGACAGACAGACAAAAAAATCAAAAAAATCTTTTTTGTGTTCCGTTACTCTTTTTTTATCGCCCACGCCCATTTTTTGTTAATTTTATCAAATGTACAGACACGCGGTTCCTACTGTTTTATTATATGTATTATATATTATATGTATATATATATATATATATATATATATATATATATATATTGATATTTGTTTTAACATTCAAATTTCTAATATCGCAATACAGAATATCATTGTTCACAGAAAAGCACCTTTGACTAAAATCAGTTTCTGGATTCTGGGAATACAATAGATATAGAAATTCTAGGAACTGATAATTCTGTCAACGGTATTTTTTTTTATACTACGTCGGGTGGCAGACAAGCATACGGCCCGCCCGATGTGAAGCGGTTACCGTAGCCATATTAACCCTCGCAATATAAAATTTCGCTCGCGCGCCGCCACCCCAGCTGCCAACGCAGCATCTCCTTCCGTTCTGGTGACCTCACTCACTCGCAGGAACACAACAACCTCAAGGGAATTGTTATTTGGCTGCGGTATTTTGTGAGGTGGAGGTACATTCCCCAGTCGGGTAGCTTACAATTACGCCCCCTACCTCTCTTTTCGCCAGAGCTTCGTTTGTCAGTCAGCAGGGTGTACCGCGTGCAGGTGAAGTTGGCTTTGGTTCAAAGATGTTAATAAATCACTTACACCCCAACTCTGAACAGTTCTACAGTTTAAGCATGATTCAATAGAGATTTCGGCGAAACGTGCTATCTAGATTATAGTCTAGTTAAATGAAAACACTCCGCAGGTAGCCCGGTTCACAGAAAACACCCTCGAAAGAAATATCATTCATAGCTTGCATCCACCGACAATACGATCAGTTGCAAAACTTACAAGAGTAACGAAATATTACAAATGTCGCGTCGCAAGGCCACTACCATCACTACTTATAAATGTCGCGTCCTTCACTATTACATAAACAATGACGTCTGTAAAGAGCGAAAATAAGCATGTGTGCGTGCGACGCAATACAAACTGAGGGCCAATTCTCGTAATTTTTCTACGATGACAGACTGAAAGTTGACCGAATCGAGATTGAATTGTGAATTTACTAAAAATATATACTTGATTAATTATTATCAATTCTTTTAGTTGGCAAAGTAACATTCTTAGTTCGTTTCATTCTCAGTCATATTCCGATATAATCCCACTTAAATTAAACTTTGAAGTTACATAATGTGATACGAGAATACCAAATTTGACATTTGTGAGATCGGGACTGGATCGGAACTGAATTTTGACTACATTTGAATTACGAGAATTGCCTCTGTTCCAGATTTGTTTCAGAGGGGAGGTGAAGTCGATACGAGAGAGCGGCAGGGAGTGGCAGTATTATACGTAGTACCTACCCACTATTACTTATATGTACTGTGCTACTGGTTCGAATTGATTTTTTTAGTGTTGAATAGACCATGTATCGAGTCAAGAATTGCCCGCGGCACAAAAGAGCCTTAGAGCAACGGTGCTGCGCGCATCTCTCGCGATTCGGCTCATATGACCGTGAGGTCGGTGGAGCCATGGGAGGTGGTGGGATTGAGACCATGTATCGAGGAGGAAAGAAGGCTTATATTTCATATATGAGAGAGGGACAAAGGAGCATTTGGGCCATCAGATGGAAAGCAATCACCACCGCCCATGGAGACCAGCAACACCAAGGGGTCGCCGATACGTTGGCAGCCTATACTCCTTTCTTTCTTTCTGGTGACCTCAGTCACCCACAGAAACACAACATCCCTCAAGGGTATTGTCATTTGGCTGCGGTATTCTGTGAGATGAAAGTACTTCCCCAGTCGGGCAGCTTAAAATTACGCTATGCCCTACTTCTCTTTTCGCCAGAGCCTCGTTTGTCAGTCAGCAGGGTGCACCAAGTGCAAGTGAGGTGCCGAAACTGCTCAACCGGGCATCATGAAACTTTGTAACATTATCTCAAAGGTATTAGGAAAGACATGGAATACTTTTTATGAAAAATAAAAAGTAAACGCGAAAGAAGCCGCGGGTGGAAGCTAGTATCATAAAGACGAAAGTGTGCCTGTCTGTTTGTTACCTTTTATCGACTAAACTGCTGAACTGATTTGAAATTAACTATCGCTCGCGCACCACCACCCCCGCTGCCAACGCAGCATCTTCTTCCTTTCTGGTGACCTCACTCACTCGTAGGAACACAACAACCCTCAAGGGAATTGTTATTTGGCTGCGGTATTCTGTGAGATGGAGATACATTCCCTAGACGGGTAGCTTACAATTACGCTCCCTACCTCCCTTTTCGCCAGAGCTTCGTTTGTCAGTCAGCAGGGTGCACCGCGTGTAGGTGAAGTTGGCTTTAGTTCAAAGATGTTGATGAACCACTTACACCCCAAACATAGGTTATCTTTTATCATGATATACCCGACATAAAGAAAGAAAACTAGTACAGAACATAAATGTTACTCTATAAGCGGGTCCTTCCAGCTTAATACATACAGTACGAAAATGCCGGCGACAAAAGTCGTCATATTGTAAATTCATATCGCATTCCCGCGACAGGGTGACGTGACGTGACACACAAGTGACAACCACGGAACCGTGACGCACATTATCACCGTTCTATCACATTCGTATCACGCTCTCACCGGGAATCGAATCAAAGTCCCAGTTTATTTACCATTTTGCCGTGACGCGCGGTAAATCCAATTTGTTAGCGAAATCTGTGACCGTCTCAGCTTTGAGTTTCAGGTTTAAAGGCGTTTTAGTATATTGCTTTAGGTAGTGATTCGTGAAAACGTTTATTGGGAAAATACCTTGTATATTCCTAAAGAAAACATACGAGTATATGTTTTAATGGCATAATGTTCTAAGGGTTGGTGTATTGATTACTGATTCTAAAATTTTCAAACTTGCTTCCCAATAGACAGATATTTTCTAGTTTCGGAATTATGATTAATTTTTCAGTATCTTCACAGCCAATAAAGAAATATATAAAACCAAAAGAAAAGAAGTATATAGAGCCAGTATATAAAAGAATAAATGGGTTATGATAATAATTTTGGTGGATTTAACACTGGGCTATTGCAGAAGAGGAACGGACGCCTGCTACAATTACTTCTATTGCTCGTTCTTTGCGGCAGCCGCTGGCAAACGACCGAAAGCGGCGAGCCACCGGCTGCCGCTCACTAGATGCACAATACAGTTGGGCCCCCGAAATGCCAGGAAATCAGCTTAGGGCAACATCAGTGTGAGTGACTCAGGGTTGTCGAGAGCTGTTTAGTTTTATTATAGTGTTTAATATTATTATAACTTATTTATTCAGTTCTCCCGCAGTGTCCGTAATCAAATATTGCAAATTGAATTATTCAACTTTTGACACTTTTTACACAACTTTGAAACGTTTCTAAGTGCTTTATAAAGTCCAAGGAATAAAGATATTTTGACTTTGACTTTGACAAATTTAACCCATTTACACATTGGAGCTGAAATTTGACACATTCGTTAGGTTTTCTTGACGATAACCTAAATACCATAAGGCAGACCATACATACACACATAGGTAGGTAATAATATGAAAAACCGGACAAGTGCGAGTCGGACTCGCCCACCGAGGGTTCCGTAGGTACGTAGTATCATTATTAAATTTGATATTTTTCATTATAAAAAAGAAATAATGCGTCGAAAAAAATAAATAAAATATATTTTGCAATATGTACATCAAGCCCTTTCATATGATACCCCATTTGAACTAGTAGTTTCAATTTGAAATTTCGACACCCTATAAAAAATATCTTCTTCTTCTCTTCTTAGCCATTCTCAACCAATTTGGTGTAGGCCTCCTTCAGATTGCTCCATCTCTCTCGGTCTTGCGCTACTTCCATCCAATTTGTTCCTGCAATTTCCTTGATGTCATCTTTCCATCGCATTTGTGGTCTGCCTCTGGGTCGTTTTTCCTCACAGGGTCTCCATTCTAAGACCGCCTTGCCCCATGAGCCATGTTTACGGGCTATGTGTCCTGCCCACTGCCATTTCAAACTAGCGACGCGTTTGACGGCGTCAGCAACTTTGCTTTTTTGTCTAAGCCAGGTGTTTGTCTTACGGTCCCTCAGCGTCACTCCCACGAGCTTCCGCTCCAGTTTCCTTTGGGCGACTTGTATTTTATTAATATACTCCCTTGTCAGAACCCACGTTTCTGCTCCGTAGGTAAGTACTGGTAGAATACACTGATTAAACAATCTGGCTTTCTGTTCAGCTGTTATATTCATTTTGAAGGCAAAGTCGAGTTTAGAGTAGGCAGCCCACATGAGACGTATGCGTCTATCGATTTCGTTCACCTGATTATCTTTTCCCATCTTTATTTCTTGACCCAGATACACATATTTCTCAACCTTTTCAATGACTGTCTGGTTTACTTTGATCGTGGGTGATATGGGATCATTGGTCATGATTTTTTTTATAAATGATAAAAAATATAGACCCCCTATTTTTTAAGATCTATTTACAAATGTATAGTTTTGAGATTTATTCCTGTACTTGTAGTCTATAACGATGTTACTTGCCAAATTTCATAGTTCTAGGTCAACGGGAAGTACCCTATAGGTTTTGATTCCCTTGAGTGTGTCGAAATATGCGTTTTTTGCTGAATAAACGGCCGTAACTTTTTTCTACGTAAACTTAGCAGTTTGATTTTTTTAAAACTTCATGGGACCGTAGACCTGAGTATACAGTTCAAATTTCAGCTTGATACCTCCACGCATTCTCGACATAGAAATTCTTGACAGACAGAGAGACAGACGGACAACAAAGTGATCATAAATGGATTCCGATTTTCCTTTTGAGGTACGGAACCCTAAAAAACTTTTTTTTTATATCATGGGGGGCAAACGTATGTAGGTCACGAGATGAAAAGCAATCACCACCGCCCATGGAGATCAGCAACACCAAGAGGTCGCCGATCCGTTGCCAGCCTATACTGACTGACAAATGAGGCTCTGGTGAAAAGAGAGGTAGGGCATAGCGTATTTTTTAAGCTACCCGACTGGGGAAGTACCGTACCTCACGGAATACCGCAGCCAAATACCATTCCATTAAGAGTTGTTGTGTTCCTGCGATTGAGTGAGGTCACCAGGAACGAAAGGAAGGAGTTGCTGTGTATGTGCAGCAGTGGAAGCGGGAGTGGCGGCGGGCGAGCGATATTTCATGTTGCGAACGTTAATATGTGTCGCGACATCCAGGAGATGTAGCGAAATATAAGTTAGATTAAGACACAAATGGTAAATTGACATTGGCAACGGGCAACACCGCTGCCTCACAGACAATATAAATACTCTATGGTCCACGAGGGACGCCACTTTTTGGGCGACGCGCGCGCGGGCCGGTCAAACAAGTCCTGCCTTCCCAAGCGAGCTGTTTCAGAACATAACGTGAGTAAGCTTACTGTACTAAAATAATGTCCGCCATGCTATAATTAATGCAATGTCTTTGTCATAGTGTTTGTAGTAATGAAAGCATGTATGATGAGTATGTATCCAGACACGAGATAATGCCTGTCTTCGAAACCAAGCGCGTGGCCGATAGGCTTGGTCCCGGAGCTGGGGGCTCCGACCAGGAGAGTATATTATAATGCTCTCACGAGGTGTATTTATGTATTGTCTAGTACCAAGCGCGTGGCAATATGTCTGTATGGGAGCTGAGGGCTCCGGCCAAGAGAGTACAATATAATACTCTCACGGGAAGTAAGAGTACTAATACTTCACGGTGCATCGAATCTCGAGGGAACGATCAACAGAACCACATGTGTAATCGATAGTAAGTTAAATAGGTACCGTACACGAGCAATAGGTCACGGCAGGTACCGCACACACTAGTGCGGTATCTGCCCAGATCACTTTAACCCAACAGAGAAACGCCGAACCCCTGACACGAGGGAACCGAAGGCAGCCTGGAGGAAACCTGGAGAAAGAGAGTGGAAAATACCCATGCAATATCACGCGGTGAGTCTCGTTATCATATTTTGTAGGACCACTGAGTAACTGAACTAATTTCATCGTGCACGTGTATAGTTTATCATACATCCCCATAATACGTGCCGACATGGTGGAGATGCTGGGATCTGAAGGTTAAGGCAAAGCCCAGGACATGCGAAGCAGAAATAAGAAATAACATTCGAACATGATACTTGTATTATAAATAGGTGAAAAAAGAGGAAGTGATTTACGAACCACCGCGTGATTAGAATAAGAACAACCAGAATGAAAGAACCCTCGTGTCAGATTATAAGGCGTTTACTTGGGTATATTTAAGGTGACCACGTGTACTTGGAGTTTCACGACACGAGTACTAAATAAAATATGGTTTATTATTAGTGTATAAGTTATTGGTGTGTTTGTCGAATCTTTTTTTTTCTTTTCAAGTTGGTAAATCATAGCAGAAAATAAGTTTCCCTTTCGTTCGCATTCCTTAGAGCAGATTGTCGTTACTGTGTCTCAAGGTCGGTGTTCGCTCGTAACAGATTTGTACTAGGTACCCTCGTATTATGGCACCTACTAAAAAAGCAGAAGGATACATACACTCCAATTACAGTATAAGGTAAAGTGTAAGGATTTGTAAAATTAAAATCTGAAGTTAGCCAGTTAATGTATAAACCATTTTATGATCATGTTTAAACATTTCACGCTTTATGAGTCAGAATTTTAACAAAATAATTAAAATCCAATGAACGTAACCTAGAAAACGAAAACATTCTTTTTTATAATATTTTGTGGAATAACGGGCAATACATTAGTTCATCTCCCTGGTCCGCTTGGCGATGTAGCTGCGCAGTGCATCGCGGGGTTTGCCATGGCTATGAACAATAAATGATGTTATTGCCCGAAATTCCGAGTCAGTTTAATTTTACCCTCAAAAAAATTTTTTTTTTTTTTTCTTCAATCGAACTAATATTCCGAGCCGAGAATTAACTAAAATTTGCTAAATTGGAACGCAGTTTGAGTTAACAAAGATAGTAGCGCCCCCTGGGTATAGCAAGAGACAACATACGTAGTTATCGAACGCCTATTGGTCGGATCGATTTAATAACAAAATCAAAAGCATCCTATTGGTCAATAAGAAAATAACAAGCGTCCCGGTGTAGTTCAGCCATTTTTTTTTTTGTTGTTTTTCCTACCGGCGAGTTTTTGTGAAATAAATATGAGTGTTAGTACGAGCGTATAGACCTCCAAATATTTGTGAAACCGAGTATAAGTCGTGCCCAGACGAAATAATAGTGCACATCAAAGATTCCCATTCAAATCTTAGGATCCAAAGTGTTGTTTGGGAAGTCGAAAGACCCCACTGCCATAGCGAATAAAGTAACGTTTACAAGGTATGCCAGTGAACTTATTACAAATGTATTATATAAATTTACTTGTCGTATAGTAGAATTCAATTGTGAAAAGGTATAAAAGTAGCAAACATACGCTGAGAGTTGCAGCGAGTGATTTCTTTTACGAAACGGGTTCATTGACCCTTGTATAATTTTGCAGGATAATTTCGCAATAGAGTTTTTCATTTGTGTGTATGATAGTGGGCGTGACGACAATGATAAAAAAAACCGGACAAGTGCGAGTCGGACTCGCCCACCGAGGGTTCCGTAGGTACGTAGTATCATTATTAAATTTGATATTTTTCATTATAAATAAGAAATAATGCGTCGAAAAAAATAAATAAAATATATTTTGCAATGTGTACATCAAGCCCTTTCATATGATACCCCATTTGAACTAGTAGTTTCAATTTGAAATTTCGACACCCTATAAAAAATATAGACCCCCTATTTTTTTAGATCTATTTACAAATGTATAGTTTTGAGATTTATTCCTGTACTTGTAGTCTATAACGATGTTACTTGCCAAATTTCATAGTTCTAGGTCAACGGGAAGTACCCTATAGGTTTTGATTCCTTTGAGTGTGTCGAAATATGCGTTTTTTGCTGAATAAACGGCCGTAACTTTTTTCTACGTAAACTTAGCAGTTTGATTTTTTTTTAACTTCATGGGACCGTAGACCTGTGTATACAGTTCAAATTTCAGCTTGATACCTCCACGCATTCTCGACATAGAAATGTTTGACAGACAGACAGACAGACAGACAGACAGACAGACAGACAGACAGACAGACAGACAGACAGACAGACAGACAGACGGACAACAAAGTGATCTTATAAGGGTTCCGTTTTTCCTTTTGAGGTTCGGAACCCTAAAAATTATAAAATTTCCTCAACAGTGTCATAAAATATACAAAACTAGAACGATCTGCGATCTTGAAATTTAATAAACTTATGTGCGACTTGTTCTACGATCGATCAAGGCGTAGTGCGAAAGTCCAATTTAAAAGAACGAAATTATACGAAAAGGATATATTAACTTTGAAATAACGATCAAAATTGCTATAACTTTCGTTACGACGCTAGCTACATAAAACTCAGTAGTTCACATAGTTGTCGTACAAATTTCTGTTTTTACGTATACAATATAAGATATATATAATATGATTTATTACATAAGTTATTTATGTAAGTTGAATACAATATAATATAATACATAAGTGTGACGACATAATTAAGTGACCTTTTGTTTAAAGCGCTTTCGGTAAAATCCAAATTAGTTGTTTTGAAGTTATCGTATCTTGAGAAGTTTATGCTAAAGTCAAAGTCAAAATATCTTTATTCCTTGGACTTTCTAAAGCACTTAGAAACGTCATACGAATTAATCAGCTAGCGAAGTAATTCTTTCACTATAGTTATATTATTGTGACAATACGTAACCTTTCACTTACATAACAATTCGAAAGAAAAAATTGTCGTCTAGCCTATGGTCTTCATATCGTGATTAAGACTTCGAAAAATAAATATGAATAAATAGTATGACCAACCATTACATAGTTTAAACCCGAGGGGTAATTCTCGTAAAATATAGTCAAAACTCAGTTTCGATACAGTTTCGATTTCACAAATGTCACATTAAGTATTCCCGTAACACAATATGTAACCTCAAAATTAAATTTAAGCGGGACTGTATCGAAATATGAGTGAAAACATACAATCAAACAAACTAAGAATGTTACTTTGCCAACAACATTCTTTGATAACAATATTTGATAATTGATGAAATTAAAGTATATAATTTTAGTCAATTCACGATTCAATCTCGATTCAGTCAACTTTCAATTTGCGTTCGTAGAAAATTTACGAGAATTGGCCTACAGATCTCAAACAGAGTGGCAAAATTATTTATTATTAAAACTTTATAACCAACTTGAGCCAATTAGTGCTTGTCTCTCAAATAATAGTGACAATGGGTAATATCTAATTACAGGCCACAAGTGTCAATCTAAAACCATGGAAGAACTTATGATGACTAGGTTGAGATTGATTACAAATCAAATAAAACAATTCACGGAAAGCGCTGTCAGGTTCAATAGAGGAATAAACAATGAAAATCGAAAGGAAGCTGAGGTAGTTGCGTCTAAATTAGCGAGCACCATAAACCGATTCAGTGTGGAGTTAAACAATTATTTTCAACAAGTTCAAGAACCATCTGGAGAAGATATTTCTGAACTTAGCGTCATACAACTCCTAGGTGAGGAGACCCTAGCTGAACTAAACGTTAGAATTAAACAACACTGCGCAAGCGTAAACACGGGGCAAACAAACACTAACACAGTTCTCTCTAGCAAGTTGCCGAAACTCGACCTACCAGAATTCGACGGTAATGTTCTACAATGGTCTAGCTTTTGGGACCAATTCAGCTGTAATATCGACCAACGAAACATGCCGGACGTGGACAAGCTATTGTACCTGAAGGCTTCTTTAAGAGGTGAAGCGAAACATGTGCTGCAAGGTCTAGAGACCACAAACAAAAATTATACTATTGCTGTAACAACCTTAAAGGAACGCTATGGTAAGGATATGGTTATTATAGACTCACATTATTCAGCGCTCTACAAAGTGAGACCAGCGGATAACTCGGTTGTCGATTGCCGTCGAACCCTCAACGAGATCGAGAGACACCTACGTGTATTAGAGTCTCTGGGAGAGAATATTAATCATAATCATCTTCGATTTATGGTTATGGAAAAATTTCCTCAAGACATAGTTTATGAAATGAAAATGAAATCCCAATCGGAATCCATTCAAGAAATAAGAAAGTACATAGAAATGATCATAACCAATAGGGAGGAAGCCAACAGGATATCGCTGAACCGATCTCAACAGGAACAAAATAAATATACGACAGAAATTCTACATGTCCGAGAAAGAAGACCTTACCACAGAAAGAGGGTCAGCGCCTTCACACATTCGCAAGCTGATACGCGAAGGAATTTACCTGGGAAAAGAAAGCAAACATCTGAAAGGAAGTTACCTGAGAAAAGAAAGCAAACATCCGAGACAGAATCATACACTAAGAAGAGAAAACCTTTTTGCGTATTCTGTGAAAGCGACACTCACTATAGCGATGAATGCAGAATAGTAAGAACCATTGAAGAAAGAAAACAAAAGCTAAAGAATAGGTGTTATAATTGCCTTAGAAGGGGGCACCCAATCAGAGCATGTAGGTTGAAAAGGGAATGTGTGTATTGCCACACTGTCGGCCTACATCATCGGTCATTATGCCCCAAGAGATCCCAGGTAAAAAAGGAAACAACAGCTACCTCTAACAGGGGAACCAAAAGGGAAGATACGTCTACACATCATATAAATGCATCAGGAAATACAATACTACAAACCGCAGTAATTAAAGCATTGAGTGCTGACAAGAATAAAGAGGATCTAGACTGTCGAGTACTGATGGATTCAGGGAGTCAACGCAGCTATATTACACAGGAAGCCGCTAAAAGATTGAGTCTTCCTATAGAAGAGGAAGTTAGACTGTCGGTTTTTACATTTGGCTCGAAGAGCCCAAGAGAGATCGACAGCCCTATAGTAAGGTTAGACTTTGAAACGCGAACAAACAAGAATCTGACCATCTATGCTAATGTAGTACCATTCATATCGCAGAGCGTGACCTATCCTAGGCAAGAATACAAGGAATGGAAGAACATAAAAATCATGGCGGACGATGGATCCTTAGCAGACAAGGTTGATATACTGATAGGAAATGATTATTATTTCTCAATAATATCAACAGAGAAAATAAAACTTACTGATGACCTGTATGCTGTAAACTCTGAATTAGGATGGATCCTGTCAGGAAAATCAAAGTCAAAACCGATGGATGAATTGTCAGCATTTACTTACTTTCAATCAGGAACCGAAACCAAATTGCATGGACCGGATCCACCACTAGATAATGGTGAGATAAAATCGCTTTGGGAATTGGAAGCCATAGGTATTACTGATTGTCCTAAAGGAAGCCGTGATGAAGAAGCGACAAAAAACTTCAATGAGACAACAGAGCTCATTAATA
Organism: Hypsopygia costalis; assembly: GCA_937001555.2. Classification (NCBI taxonomy): domain Eukaryota; kingdom Metazoa; phylum Arthropoda; class Insecta; order Lepidoptera; family Pyralidae; genus Hypsopygia; species Hypsopygia costalis. Next base: position 5,061,556 of record OW443349.2, read on the forward strand.
ATAGGTATCAAGTGAGCTGGCCATGGAATGAATATCCACCAGAGTTACCAAACATTTACGGACTAGCTCTTGGAAGACTAGACAATCTCAGAAAACGAATGAATACAGAGACTCTAAAGTCATATGATCAAACATTGCAGGATCAATTGAAAAAGGGTATTATAGAAATAGTACAGGAATCAGCAAAGGAGCAGCACCCTATACATTATCTACCGCATCACGGAGTCTCACAGCCAGGAAAGGATACGAGAATTGTCTACGACGCCTCAGCAAAAACAAAGGATAATAAGAGCCTGAACCAATGCTTATATCGAGGACCGTTGATGCTTGAAGACCTTACAGGGCTACTCATAAGGTTCAGATCTTACCCGATAGGAATATCCGCCGACATAGAAAAGGCCTTTCTACAATTAGCATTAAATGAAAGGGATAGAGACGTTACCAGATTCTTGTGGCTAAAGGACATAGCAAAACCTATCACCAAAGATAACTTACTATGCTTGAGATTCTGCAGAGTTCCGTTCGGCATAATATCTAGTCCATTTCTTCTCAATGCAACAATAAAACATCACCTCACACACTCGAAGGAAGCAACTGTAAGGAAGATAGCTAACGACATTTATGTCGATAACTTGATTACTACAACGGAAACACTCCAGGAAGCAACAACACTTTATGAAGAGTCAAAGAAAACATTTAAAGAAATCTCAATGAATCTCAGAGATTGGAGCTCCAATTCAAAGGAATTCATGGAAAGCATTCCAGATGGTTGCAAGGACGAAGTAGTGAAGGTCTTAGGCTTAAATTGGCACCTGGACGAAGACACGATACAATTGAGATGGAAAAGAGAGGTAAATGTTAACACTAAGAGAGGAGTTTTGAAGACTACGGCATCTATTTATGATCCATGTGGATTTGCTGTACCAACACTGCTACCAGCTAAACTATTCCTACAGAAGCTATGGTTAAACAAAATTAAGTGGGATAGTAACTTATCTAAGGAGCTGACGGAAGAATGGATGGAAATAAGCGATACCTTGAATGACATTCAAGATATAAAGCTAACTCGATGCTATGCAAAGGATACACGAGGACATTACCAACTACATCGCTTCACAGACGCATCCACAAAAGCATATGCTGCTGTAGTATACATCACCAACGGTAAGGAGCAAAGCTTCGTGATAGGTAAATCACGACTGGTACCGATTAAAGACCATGAGCAAATGACAATACCGCGACTAGAACTACTGGGAGCATTGATAGGAAGTCGTCTCGTGAAATACGTTCAGGAATCTCTACGATTAAATATCACACATCAATTCCTTTGGACAGACAGTCAAATTGTCATCGACTGGTATCAATCTGATAAACTCCTACCAAAATTCATAGATAAGAGAATCCAAGAGATCAGAAGAAATAAAGAATTAACCGTGAGATACGTCCCCACAGAATTTAACACAGCGGACATTGCTACGAGACCGAACGCCTCGAGAAATGATAAAGAAAGATGGTTGAGAGGCCCGGAATTTTTACTGAATAACGTGAACACATGGCCCACAAGGATCAGAGACGCTTCTTCATTCTTCGCTGGGGAGGGTCTCACGAAGGAAAGGACTCTAAGGAAGCCTGAATCAATGGAGATAGACAAAGAGATATTAAGAGAGAATGACCTAAAGCCCACAGAGAGGATACAACCTAATATCCAAATGGAAATTTGTACAATACCTCACACTATAAGAATAATTAAAAGTATACAAGAAGAAAACTTCCCAGATGAATGCAGAGGGAAGGAAACTAATTTGAGCCGCGCATTAAATATATTTACAGACATAGATGGTCTACTGCGATGTAAGGGCCGCATGACAAATGCGGAATGGTCATTTGACAAAAGGTATCCAATCCTCATCCCAAAAGGTGGTGAATTCACAGAAAACATAATTAGGAAAGCACATGAGAAAAATTATCATGTAGGAGTGTCACACACGTTAAGTATCATCAGACAAGACTATTGGATCCCACAGGGGCGAGCACAAGTTCAGAAAATATTAAAGAAATGTCCTCAATGCGTGAAACACGGCGGAGGACCCTATGGACTACCTCCTCCACCAGCCCTACCAGCAGAAAGAGTCAACTATACCGCACCCTTTACGTATACAGGAGTGGACTACTTAGGCCCCGTGATGGTTAAGACTAGTACCAGCAGCGAAAAACGGTGGATTTGCCTATACACCTGCCTGGCAATACGAGCAGTACATCTGGAAGTAGTCTTAGACATGACGACAGAAGAATGTCTTCACGCGCTGAGGAGATTCATCGCCACGAGAGGAATTCCCAAGAAGATAGTCTCAGACAACGCATTATATTTCAAATTAACAAGCGAAATCATAAATGACCCATATTGTATAGAAAATAGAATAACGTGGAAATTTATACCGCAATTAGCACCGTGGCACGGAGGCTTCTACGAACGTCTAGTAGGATTAGTGAAACACTGTATGAGGAGAACTTTACAAAAACACCTACTGAAGGACGGTGAACTACTTACAGTAGTGAAAGAAATAGAAGCTGTACTGAACACGAGACCTCTTACCTCTGTAGGTTCTGAAATAGAACACATACTGAGACCATCGGACTTCCTAGCGGCAGGTAAATGCATCACAACAAATAACATACACGAAGACATACCTATTGAAGGGTCCATAAAGAAATCCGAGTTGATAGGAGGCTGGAAGAGGACACTGAAGTCTCTAGAAGAATTTAAACAAATGTTTTCAAATCAATATCTCTCCAATCTTCGAGAAAGGTATGGAAATGCTTATAAGGAAACAAGAGTGACCTCAAAGGAAGCACCTAGACTGGGACAGATCGTACAAATAAAAGGAGACCTCAAGAATAGAGAAGGATGGCGAGTGGGGAAGATAATTGAACTCATGAAAGGTGAGGATGGATTATGTAGAGTAGCAAGAGTAAGAGCAAAAGATAAAGAATACACAAGATCCATAGCACACTTGTATCCACTGGAAGTAGAAGAATCGGCTGCAAGGAAACTATCCGAACCAACATCGGCGAGGGGTGAACAAGGAAACTACCTACCACAATCAGCTAATGTTAGACAAATTGACCCATGTGTACTACCTAAACCTGACAGCGCAGTGGAAGAGTCTAAGGAAAGTAAATCCGAGGATAATCTACAGTTACTTGATAACACACCCGAGGAGAAAATGGTTACCGTAGACATGGATACCGAGAACGTCCAGGAAACTATGACTGTAGAGGATCACGACTCTGATAAGACCTCCGAGGAACACGAAATCACGGAGACTACTAAAGTGAGAAGACTAGCAGCTGCTCGCGCTCTTGAAAGGATAAAAGAGTGGACGCAGAACCTAGTCACACTACTGTAATTTTCTCTTCCCTAGTCGGAGTGTCGCGACATCCAGGAGATGTAGCGAAATATAAGTTAGATTAAGACACAAATGGTAAATTGACATTGGCAACGGGCAACACCGCTGCCTCACAGACAATATAAATACTCTATGGTCCACGAGGGACGCCACTTTTTGGGCGACGCGCGCGCGGGCCGGTCAAACAAGTCCTGCCTTCCCAAGCGAGCTGTTTCAGAACATAACGTGAGTAAGCTTACTGTACTAAAATAATGTCCGCCATGCTATAATTAATGCAATGTCTTTGTCATAGTGTTTGTAGTAATGAAAGTATGTATGATGAGTATGTATCCAGACACGAGATAATGCCTGTCTTCGAAACCAAGCGCGTGGCCGATAGGCTTGGTCCCGGAGCTGGGGGCTCCGACCAGGAGAGTATATTATAATGCTCTCACGAGGTGTATTTATGTATTGTCTAGTACCAAGCGCGTGGCAATATGTCTGTATGGGAGCTGAGGGCTCCGGCCAAGAGAGTACAATATAATACTCTCACGGGAAGTAAGAGTACTAATACTTCACGGTGCATCGAATCTCGAGGGAACGATCAACAGAACCACATGTGTAATCGATAGTAAGTTAAATAGGTACCGTACACGAGCAATAGGTCACGGCAGGTACCGCACACACTAGTGCGGTATCTGCCCAGATCACTTTAACCCAACAGAGAAACGCCGAACCCCTGACACGAGGGAACCGAAGGCAGCCTGGAGGAAACCTGGAGAAAGAGAGTGGAAAATACCCATGCAATATCACGCGGTGAGTCTCGTTATCATATTTTGTAGGACCACTGAGTAACTGAACTAATTTCATCGTGCACGTGTATAGTTTATCATACATCCCCATAATACGTGCCGACAATATGACTGCGGTGACGCCTTCACATCAAGCGGACAGTATGCTTGTCTGTCGCCCGATGTAGTATAAAAAACAACTTTTACATGGCAACCTTCGTACATTTTTGTACGAAAAATTTCAATGTTGCCACTACCAATAAATTTAATTCTGTTTCTGCTCTTTCTGGTGGTATTGGTTGTAACTTTCATGATGTGTGTATTTCTAAACTATGAGTAAAGCCAATTTTACTGCTGAAACTAATACTGGTACGTAGGTCACACTAAAAGTTTTGCGTAACTTAAAAAAACAACATGTTAAAACCAAAATATTATGTTTATTACTTTGAAAATACTCTCCTTTACATTTAAAACATTTTTTTCATGCGATCGAACCATTTTTTTAAAACAGGAGGACCACAGATCTGAAGGCATGTTTTCTACGTGCTGATTGAACGCTATCATATATATGCCTCTTCGGAGTTAGTAAAAGTGAAACCTCTCATCAAGTCTTTGATTTTGGGGAAAATACAGAAATCACAGGGTGCTAGATCGGGGCTATGTGCAGGATGGGTGACGAGTTGAACTTTTTCGGAAGCTAAAAATAACTTTGTTTTGTTGGCCATATGTGAAGAAGCGTTGTCATGATGTAGGAGAACGCGGCTTTTTGGTCGTCTTTCACGAACTTTTTCTAACACCATGGGTAAACAAATGGTAGAATACCACTCGGCATTAACACTCTTTTGATCTTCAAGTGGAATTGTGCAGATGGGACCCGTAGCTGAGAAAAAAAACGCGATAATTTTTTTTACCAACGTTTCTCGCCTGCCTCACTTTTGTTGACCTGTTCTCATTTTCAAACACCCATTCACAAGATTGCTGTTTTTTTTTCGGGTTCAAAACCATATATCCACGTTTCGTCTCCTGTGACAATGTCATAAACAGCATTAGAATGTCCATGGTCGTACTTCAGTAGCATCTGTGAGCACCATTCCACGCGAGCCCGCTTCTGCTCCGCTGTCAGTTCTTAGGGGATCCAACGACAACAAAGTTTCCGAACTTTTAATTCTTCGTCTAAAATTTTCTGAATTTGGCTCATACCAATCCCCAATAATCCTCGAATTGTCTCATCCGCGGGTTTTCTGCAATTAGCCGCATAACAGTAGCCACATTATTCTCTTTGACGGCAGTTGAAGGCCGCCCTTCACGAAATTCTTTATGTAAAGAAACCCGACCTCTCTCAAATTCAGCAAACCATCGCCTACGGTGCTTAAACAAGGTGCTTCTCTCCCAAAAGCATTTTGAAGACGAGCGGCACAGTCTTGCGGAGAGAGAGAACTTTTAAAATCATAAAAAATCATCGCTCTAAAATCTTCGACCTAATTCCATTTTCGTTGCGTACGTAGAACTTTGATCTGTGCTAAAAAACAATTGACAAATGATTTCCCGCCAATTTTTTTTTTATTACTATGAAGGTTACAAGTCGTTTCAAAAAATATAACATTCGAAATTAAAATAGTTCCGATTAGCTAGAAGTGCAAAACTTTTAGTGTGCCCCATGTATACAAGCTGAAAATCAACAAAGGCTGAAATGAAAAGCACCTGAACATTATTAATTGCCTGTTCCGGTAACTGGCACTGAACAATAGCAGCAAAGTTATTTACTATTGGATACCGTTTTATTTCCTTTTACAATGCCCGATACGACAAGTCAAATGTTGAATTGCATAACTTATAATAAAATAGTTAATTTCAGGCAATTTGCCATAATATTATAAATATTATAAAAATAGGAAATTTCACTTAACCTGACTAGATGGGATTTGAACACACGACCTCTCGATTACCGATCGAATGCTCTTCCAACTGAGCCACTAGGAAGGTTGTTTGTTGCCTTTTTAAATGTTACTGCTGTCGCAGTGTGGCGCCATCTACCTATTAAGTATTACACTACTAAACAATACTACTAATTAACTATTGCAAAACATTTAATTAATTATTGAAATAATTAAATGTCATTTAGATTACATCATTCAAATATTACTTAATTTTTTTAACAGGTAATCAAAAATGTCAAATTTAATTATTTTATTATTATTTAAATAGTTGTGTTGTCCGCGTGAATATCAGTTATCGTGGTAAGAGCATAGGAAATCAAGTACTTAACACAACCGTATAATAAAGAAAAAAATCTTGTGGTGAATAATTTATGTAGGTATTAACCTACAAATTTTATACCTGCTTTCAAATTTGTTTGCAAATAAAAAAAGGTTATAGTGAGTCAATCTTAAAAGTCAATTGTCGATTGTCTCAAAAGTTGTCGAGGACTTTTTTTAGAACTTTTAAAGAGGAACAATTCCATCATACATGATTTTTGCGTAACTTCTACTGATTACGCATCACACGCAACGAAAGCCCTCAAAAAACATATTTTTTTCCCCCATTTTTCATTGGTGCAACATTTTTCATTGGGGCAACATTTTTAATTGGTGCTCCGTTCCTATTGGTTGTAGCATGATATTATATAGCCTTCCTTGAAATATATGAGCAGTTCCTGAGATTAGCGCGTTCAACCAAACACACTCTTCAGCTTTATAATATTAGTATAGATAGTATAGATTAATTTTATATACATAATATCATAATATAAGTATAGATTATGATATCTCCTAAGATGTTGATTGAAATCGAGTGATGTCAAGAACAATTTTATAAATAATTAAATACTTGTGATTACTGATTAATAACATATTTATTTGAATTACTCCTTCGCAAATAATGCATTAATTACAAACAAATTTGATTACGATAAAAAAGGTTATAGTGAGTTAATCTTAAAAGATTGACATATGCTGTTGCGGACTTTATTTTAGAACTTTTAAAGAGGAACACTTCCATCATACATGATTTTCTTCTTCAACCGTTTACGCAGAGCACGCAACGTAAGCCCTCAAAAGGAATATTTTTTTTTCCATTTTTCATTGGTGCTCCGCTCCTATCGGTGATAGCGTGTTGTTATAAAGCCTTCCTTGAAATATAGGCTATCTAACACTAAAATAATTTTTCAATACGAACCAGTAGTTCCTGAGATTAGGGCGTTCAAACAAACAAACAAACTCTTCAGCTTTATAATATTAGTAAAGATATAGTTGCGAATATCCTTCAACCATCCCTATTTATCACCATTTAGTTTATATAAAAATCATCGTCTATTTGAACAATTGTATTGTATTGTAATTGTGAATTTAAATGTAATAATTTATTGTTTAATGTTTCTATTATTCGTGACAATTCGTCCGTATATTGATATAAAGTAATAACATTACCTACATGGTAAAAAATTTAGTTCCACATAATTAGTGTGACAAATGCTGAAATTCTGCTGAGCAACGCCTGCAATATTTCAATAGCAAATTCATAGTTTTCAATAATTGCTAAGGTACTTTTCTCACCATCGGAGAAAACTATTGACTATTTTCAAGCAGCGTACATTAGACACAGATAGCATGTGAATGAACGAGATCCATATAATGTACAGTTGATCGCCGCCTATTCACATTGCCAACGAGACTCTTTATCTATTTGTGTTGTAGAATCGAATTTAGGCCGTTTTTTAGAATATGGATTGGGACATAAGTGGCTCACCAAGATCGTTAGGGTCAAAACCAACCTCGTCTGTACATGGGGCTGTAGCACAAGAGAGGTAAGGTACAGCATATTGGTAAGCTGCACGTTTGGGGAAGTACCTACACCTCACTGAATACCACAGTCAAATAATAATTCCCTTGAGGGTTGTTGTGTTCCTGTGAATGAGATCACCAGAAGCTTACAAGTACGCTGTACCCTACCTCTCTTTCGCCAGAGCCTCTTCCGCTAGTCGGTAGGGTGCACCACATGCACTTGCACCCCAAAATAATTTTTGCCTCTTTGGCGACCGCCGCTATTAATCCTGATGCTGGCTTCACAGGAGACACGGTGGTGGGAATGTGTGATGGGCCAGTTCCGAAAACGGCTTATCTTATCGTATAGTGTAAAAAGACTACAATGGATAGCAGTTAGAAGTTACAGTAATAGCAACATTAGCACTAGCTTTTGTTTAGATTTACGTTCGATACAGCAAAGTTGCATGAAATATGGGCCAAGTTGCAACATTAAATGCTCATTTGCGAAACTTCTAACGCTTATTCTGAAAACAATAGCGTAAAATGTTTACGTAGGTTGTTGTGTGCCTAAATTGTTTTTCTTTGAAGTAGTTTTCGCAAAGTTTCTGAATGAATATAGTATAACTTTGCCAGTTTTGATAAGGTCCAGTGCATTGGTTGCAATCGTTTTTAGTGTTCCGTACCTTAAAAGGTAAAACGGAACCCTTAAAAGATCACTTTGTTGTCCGTCTGTCTGTCTGTCTGTCAAGACCCTCTATGTCGAAAATGCGTGAAGGTATCAAGCTGAAATTTGAACTGTATACTCAGGTCTACGGTCCCATGAGGTTGTAAAAAAATCAAACTGCTAAGTGTATGTAAAAAAAAGTTACGGCCTTTTATTGAGCAAAAAACGCATATTTCGACACATTCTCAAGGGAATCAAAACCTATAGGGTACTTCCCGTTGACCTAGAACTATGAAATTTGGCAAGTAACATCATTATAGACTACAAGTACAAGAATAAATCTCAAAACTATACATTAGTAATTACATCTTAAAAAATAGGGGGTCTACATTTTTTATAGGAGGTCGAAATTTCAAATTGAAGCTACTAGTTCAAATGGGGTATCATATGAAAGGGTTTAATGTGCACATTGCAAAATATATCTTATTTATTTTTTGCGTCGCATTATTTCTTATTTATAATGAAAAATATCAAATTTATAATGAGCTTACGTACGGAACCGGCCGATATTTTTTCCAATATTTGTGCAGGATTAATTATTGCATTGTAAATTAATGGGTAGTGCTAGTGAGTCAGTAATATATTCGATGACGCAAGTTAAACAACGTCTACCCAGCGTCCAGCATCAACCCATAATCATCCCACTGATGGTATACGAGTCCCCCCTCAATCGAAGAGATTTAGAGCATACTCCACCACGCTGCTCAACTGCGGGTTGGCGAAGGAGAGTGTTTTCAAGCCACCCAAAGGCTGACTTGGCTTAAAGACTGTCGTGTCAACAGCCGGGACCGACGGCTTAACGTGCCTTCCGAAGCACGGAGGTCCTCGAGATTAAGTAAATAGATGACAAACCTGCAAACCAAAAAAAGCGATTGGAAGCGGCTGGATGTGGAAAGTGGAGGATTGCATATGATGGAAAGCATTGAGAAAGGCATATATCCAGCAGTGGGTAGATACAGCCTGATAATGATAGTATGCCGGGTGCCAAACAAGTATATAACTTACCTGATATAAAAGGTAAAGTAAAAATTCGTTGTCTGTAAAGTCGGTTTACGGACGATAATTTTACGTGATAGACGTTATCACGTAAGAAAACATCGGCCGATGGAGTGGAAGAGTGATAAATGCGTCACAAGCCGAACGCTTAGGCCGATCGTGCCTATCTATCGCTTGTTCCACGCTCTCGCTTGTACGCTCGGCTCAGGCGGAACGTGACAACGAGTCATGCCTGTTCGTGCCTGCAGCCGGCGTTCATGAATTTATAATAGGTTATCGCGTCAAAAACCATTCTACTATAAAAATACGACGAAACTACCGACTCATACATAAGAGGCTTGAACGCGATGCTCAATTTCCAAGCGAGCTCAATACCGCGATATCATTTTAAAGTGTGTTTGTATTTCGAGGGAACGTGACAACGCAGCCGGCGGAGACATCAGCCTGTATGGACCTGTTTATTTTTGTATCTTTTTTTATACTACGTCGGGCAGACAAGCATACGGCCCGCCTGATGTGAAGCGGTTATCGTAGCCATATTAACGCTCGCAACATAAATTATCGCTCGCGCGCCGCCACCCCCGCTACCAACGCAGCATCTCCTTTCTGGTGACCTCACTCACTCGCAGGAACACAACAACCCTCAAGGGAATTGTTATTTGGCTGCGGTATTCTGTGAGGTGGAGGTACATTCCCCAGTCGGGTAGCTTACAATTACGCTCCCTACCTCTCTTGTCGCCAGAGCTTCGTTTGTCAGTCAGCAGGATGCACCACATGCAGGTGAAGTTGGCTTTGGTTCAAAGATCTTGATGAACCACTTACACCCCAGAATATTGTATTTAGAAAATATTGCCAACTTTTTCTACAATCTACATTATGCTTCATGATATGCACTGGTAAAAGTAACGAGTCTTTCACACTATACTTGGGTGGGCGAGGCCGACAAGTAGGGATACTCGATGTGAATCGATCTTCTAGATCATTGTTGTTCAAAGTGTGGGTCGCGACCTCATGATGGGTTTCCAAGTCTCTACAAAGCGGTCGCGGAGGTCTTTTTTTGAAGTCTTCGGTCAATCTAGAGAGATTCCCTGGATGATATTTATAATATACTAAAATACATACAGGTTAGGAATCTTGGAGAGTAGGCGGTTGCAAAAATATTTTTACATACTATGGCGGTCGCACCATGAAAAAGTTTCAAAAACAATGCTCTAGATCAGGGTTTCCCAACCAGGGGGGCGCGCCCCCCTAGTGGGGCGTAGAGGGATGTCAAGGGGGGCTTGAGACGTTTGTGTTTTCAATAGAAAAATTATTTCAATGCGTTATTGAAGTAAACACTCTAAGTAGAATATGAAGTAAACACTGTAGGGAGAATGCAAGCTCAAGTATCTCACTTGTATTGTCACTATATTCCCTAGTACTCACAGAGTAATCTATAAAGATTGATTGATAAAAACGTTTTAATTTTGTCAAAGTTCATTTTGTGATTATTTTTGTATAAAATTACATAAAAATAAATGTTGTTAAAATAATGCGATTTTTATTGTAGGTATTTACTTACTGAAAATTTTATGGGGGGGGGGGGGGGCATGAAAATATTATTTGTGATCCGGGGAGCCTTGATGTAAAAAAGGTTGGGAAACCCTGCTCTAGATGATCGATTTAGGCAATACGATACATCGATAGATACCTAATCGAAAGATAGTATTGCCTGAATTGGTCTTCTCGAAGATCTAAATCGATCTGTATCGATCTGTAACTATCATGAAGTAAACACCATATTTAACAAAAATATATATTCACGTTCTATGCGTTATAATTTCACCGCTTCCCTGAAAACGCAATATACAACGAAAGGCTGAAATAATCCTTAATATTCGTCACACCGCCCCCAGCACTAAATTATAATCCTGCCAGACACGTGGAGTATTATATACATAACATATGGTACATGTGAATGTATGTACACGCGTTTAATATATGAGATATGTTCATATGAGTGTATATGTTGACAGTAACGATGTGTCTTGTATGTGATGCTGAAATACAAGTGATTGCGCAGAGTAGTTTGTTGTAGAGAGACTTTTAACTTTTGATGTTTATTAAGTTGTAATAAAATGTTCAGTGTTCGTCGCGATCGGTGGACGCATCCAGACACTCGTCTTGATGAAGGTTTTAGATCGAAACTAATAACCCTAATAATATTTATTTATTATAATGTCAAAAGCTTCTTACTCCTACAAATTTCTGCTGATTAAATTCGTTATGAGTTCCAAGGCAGCCGTAGTCTTACCACCGGGACTGCAATACTTCACTGTTCATTGCCTTTTTTGGTGGTCGCCGCTGGTAATCCTGGCTACACAGGAGACACAGTGGTGGGAATGTGTGGTGCGCCCCCGTCCCGTATAAAAAATGATTGGTGGTTAATGACCCCCCCCTAACTCGAAGTTGTATGGGCGATGGTATGATGATTCCGGGATGCAAAAATAGATACCTCTATGTAAGTAAATGCTCTGTGACATCGTTGCATTCAACATGGAGAGCGCTTATCTGTGGACAGCCAACAAATGTGTGGAGAATTTCACCTGCGGTGAATTCAAAATTCACCTTCAGCACTGCAAATGTTTTTTGGACAAAAATATTTTGTAATTGCTCTAACTGACCGCACATTATACATAGTACCACATAGCATTTATTTATATACTTTCTTAATCTATATGTATATAAATGAATCTCTATTTCCCTTCATCGTCGCATCACGCGTGAAATGATGGAACAATTTCGCAAATTCTTTTTTTTTTTTTTTTAATATATTGGGAATTTATCGTAAATACCCGAATGTTTGCCCATCTCTAGTGACGGGTAATCGGTTCAGTGGATTCGGTACATACTTACAAAGGAATTAAATGATATAGTGAACTGACAGACAGACACTCCAGTGATTTTAAAAGGCTTTCGTTCGTTTTCTATTTGGAAATACGTAACATTAAAAACATAATTTTTAACGTGGTAACGTCTTATAAATTGATGAACGCCGGCTGCACGCACGAAAAAGCATGATTCATTGTCACGTTCCGCCTGAGCCGAGCGTGCAAGCGAGAGCGCGGAATAAGCGACAGAGATTCACTATCGGTTTAAACGTTCGGCTTCTGACGCAACTATCTCTCTTCCACTCCATCGGCCGATGTTTTCTTATGACGATATCACGTAAAATTATCGTCCGTAAACCGAATTTACAGGCAACAATTTTTATTTCCTCAATTTCATTTTACGAAACGTTATAACCTCAAACTTATTTTGCTTGCCAATTTCATCCGACATTAACCTACAATCCAACATGCATACACCATCTTTGAAATACATCTACCAGTTTACAAAGATCTTTACCTCCTTATTCTGTTCTTATAATTCGCCTTGATCTCGTATAAAAAGAGGGAGGATGTAGTTCAAGATATGTTGGTATTCGCAGAACGGATAGCGGTTTAGAGTTAAATACCAGAAGGGTTGTAGAGTGATTTAGCTATAAACATGCTTATCTTTGAACATGCTTTGTTACAAACTTATTAAGTATTCTATTGAAAACAGGAATCTACTCGTGTAAAGATTTGGGAGCCAGAATTAATTCTCATAATTAAAACAAAGACAAAATTGTGTTCGGGCCCTTCGATCATTAATATTCATCTTAAATATGAAATATGTAAGATTTATGTAATCTTCCGCCTACAGCGGGCATCATTAGATTTTTTTAAATATTCCTGGACACCCTACCAACCAAGTCCTTAACTAAGTAAAGCTTGTACTATGGGTACTAGACAACTGATATAATACTTAAATACATTTTTTTTTGTACTTTGGGTGTTTTCTATGTATTCAGACCAAGACAAACAGACATGTTCATGTGCACAAATATTTGTCTTATGCGGGAATTGAACCCGCGACCTCGGAGTCAAAAGTCATTCGAAGCTGAAGCCGATTACCACCGAAAAATTTAAATCTTACGTTTAAGTTATTGCCAAACACCTTCTGCTTAGTCGATAGAGCTCCGTCGTTTCTACCAGCTATGCTAAACACAAGTAGCATAAACCAAGGGCGGATCCAGGGGGAGGGTCATGGGGGTCATGACCACCCCCTGGGCTGGGTCCAGGACCTAGACGGACCACTAATTAAAATTGTTAAACTTAATGTTTTTATATGTTTTTTTGTCTCAATATAGATTAAGTACAGTACTTACATACATTAATAAAATACCTACTGTTTACCTGTATCTTTTATTATCAAAATTTAATTATAACTTGAGTGTGACTTGACCACAACTATGTGACCTCCCCCTAGTGCGAGAGCTGGATACGCCCTTGGCATAAACATGAAACCAACTATAGAGCTGGTGCGGCTTGTGAAGCGGCTGAAAAAGTTAAAGCATATTAATATAGGGGTCTAGGCTTCGAATATGATTTTGTCCCATTCGGTGTCGAGAGTGAGACCCTTGGTCCGTGGGGTCCTAGCGCTATAAGGCTTTTTAAGGAAATAGCAAAAAGGTTAGTCGACATCACAGAAGACCGAAGAGCTGGCAGCTACCTCGGACAAACAATTAGTCTAGCTATTCAAAGGGGGAACGCTGCCAGTATCTTCGGTACCTTGCCTAAAGGGACTCCTTTTAATAATATATTTTAGTTATTATAATTATTATATTTTTTAAGGTTCTTAGTTTTAGTTTCAATGTTCTAGTATTTATATATTTTAGTTTTAGTTCACTTTTATTCTAGTATTATTAGTTCTAGATAATTTTGTAACATATATGTGTGTATGTACATCTATGTATATATTCTTTAGTAGCATAAATCTAAGTTGAAGTTTGTTTTTAGTAATTAAATCAAGTATATAGTTTTTAGTCAATTTACAATCCAGTATCTATTCGGTCCACTTTCATTCCGCGATCATAAAATAATTACGCGAATTAGCCATTTGACATTAAACTGGTTCTTAAAAAAATTATAACAAACAGTCAGAGCCGCTTGATGCCTGCCAGAAACCATACTATAGAATGAGGTTTTTAAAGCGCGCGATATACAGGGTTATCTTGTCTTTCATGATATTATAGAAGATTAGATATATAGAAGATATATAAAATTGGTAAGAAAATCTGATGGTAATCGGGTACAGCTTCGGCGGTAGGGTCCCAGGTTCGTAGTGGAAACAGACGTTTGGTTGGGTTGTTACTCTTGAGTGAACATACGAAGTTTCGGACGAAAGTTTATTCGAGTTAGTCAGTGGATTTAGATTTCTCATCCAACAAGGCCAGATTTGTCAATAAATACGAAATATTGACTACTGTTTTCTCGCAAGTACTTGCGTACGCCAAGTTAGTGTTTTTAAGTTTACTGACTTGGCTCAACGACTGTCATCTACCGACATCAGCCGAGACCGTCACCTTGACGTGCTCTCCGAAGCACGGAGGAGCCCGAAATAAATAAACCCATCTATGGACAGGTTGCGATCGACGTTGCTTGACTTGCGTGATCGATAGACTGCCATGCTCAACGACGCCATCGAGGTCCGCAAACATAAAGTATTTTAATTTAATTCATCCAATTCACTCAGTAAACCTCACCCTTACAAAAAGAAATTCCTCCCATATATCAAAAATTACATTAGCCAGCTTTTCAGCGTTTTTCAAAGATTATTTCAACCATGCAAAATGTGATTTAAAATGCCTTCTGAGTTTGAAAAAGTTTAAATAAATTATGGTGCGCTTTCAATGGTTGTCGTGGAGAGCTTAAAAAACGACTTGTCAAGAAATAAATATGTTTTAACTGCAAGTTTTTAATATATTTCATTGGATGGAAATATATTTGTCTTTCTTCCCGATGAAAAAGGTACCTGGGGGGCTACCGCCGAAGCTGAAGCCGATTATCATCGGATTTTTTAATTGCGAATATCAAACTTCAGCCACACCCCGGACACTCCATACAAATGTCGCGTCGTTTACTACTACATAAATAATGACGTCTGTGCAGAGCGTTAATGAGCGTATGTGCGTGCGGCGCCATACAAACTGTTCTTGATTTGTCTCAGAGGGGAGGTGAGGTCGACACGTGAGAGCGGCAGGGAGTGGCCATACTTAGTACTAATACTTATACTGTGCTTAGAGATATAGTACGTGTGTTTAGGTCAGCTGGTAGAAACTAAGCTAAAGATATTTGTCAATAACTAAAAATTGGTTGCCTGTAAAGTCGGTATACGGGCGAAAGTTTTACGTGACAACGACTTTGAGTGGTAAAATGTTTTCGAGTGCAAGGGACGCATGCCTTTCACTTTTTATGTCTGTCTCTCTCGCTCTTAGAAGGGACGCGTGCCTCTCACTCGCTCTCATTGTGAGCGCATAACGTGAGCCAGTTTCTTGAAGTGTCACCCGGCTAACCAATTTATAAGACGTTGTCACGTCAAAAAAAGACCTATTTTTCGAATCAAATTATTCGATGGGAATTGGCTTCAGCTCAGCCGGTAGGACCCCTGGGGGTACATATAGGGTTGCCAACTATACTGTTAAAAACAGTATTATACTTTTTTTTCACTACATTATACTGTTTACTGTTGAACAAAAATAAAGTATACAAAATACTGTTTTCAGCATCTGATGCTTAACACTAGGGTTAGAGTTAGACGCTCATACATTTTTTTTAATATAGGTACTCATTAATTATAACTCTTAGTTTAATAAAAAATGAGCTCCTTGAGATTGAGATGAGATTAAATTTTAGATATAATTGTAGTGAGGTGTATTTAAAATTTAAAAAAACCTGTAAATTAAAAAGTAGTGTGAGAAGCTCTAAAAAAATATGTAGGTATTTAAACCATTAAATAAATAAAATACTGTTCATTTTTCTAAAATACTGTTTAATATTCTTGTCAGACCTAAATATACTTTATTTTTTGGAAAAAAAGTTGGCAACCCTAGGTACATATACCCTGGAGAAGCTTAAAATAGCTAGCAATGTGGATGGCAAGCAACTGAGAGGACGAAGCCCTAAAAGATTTCCGACTACCCTACCGCTGAAGCTGAACCCGATTACCATCTGATTTTTTGGTTCTAAAAATTGGTCTCAGGTTAAAGTTATTGACAAACATCTTCAGCTTAGTCGGTAGAGCTCTAGGTATCTACCAGCGCTGAGCTGATTTAGTCGCGAGATGCCTACTATCGCCCTTGGTTGACTGTTTTACGTTTTCATACAATTAGTAGCATAACGACTGCTTCAGAAAACCTCCAAACACGTAGTCGCACGCGCCGGGGCCTTCCCGGACTCCCAAAGCTTTCGAAGAGGTGACGAAGTCTGAAACGAACGCAGGTCTTCAGTAACACGATTACATACACAGGCATTGCGCTACTAAAATTAACAACCATCTAAGCAGTAGTGTCATTTTCGCAATCAAAAAAATCTGATGGTAAGGGACCATCCATAAATTACGTCACACGTTAAGGAGGAGGGAGGGGGTCGACGAAGTGTGACACTGTGTGACAAGGGGGTGGGAGGGGGTCCTAAATTTTGTGACGTAACATTTCAAAATCTATTACAATCTAAGAGTTAAAACACGAACTTTGAACTATTAACGAAAAACTTAACATTTGCAACTCTAGATGTAAAATTGCAAAATATGTGACGTCACACTAGGGAGGGGGAGAGTCTCACAAATGTGACCAGCTGTGACAAGGACGGGGGGAAGGGTCCAAAAAATCATGAAATTCGTGTGACGTAATTTATAGATGGCCCCTAATCGGCTTCAGCTTAGCCGGTAGAGCCCCTGCCCCCCTAGCCAAGTGTAATTCGTAGCGTAACGAACGTTATCTAACGTTCGTTACGCTACGAATTACATCTATCTAGATCACGTGACATTTGTCAAAATCGAACATTTTAGTATGAGAATTGACAGATGTCACGTGATTCTAACGTTCGTTACGCTACGAATTACACTTTGGCTAGGGCGGCTGGCATTGAGATATAAGTACGTAGTACTTATATCTCAATGGCGGCTGGTCGGAAATCTTTTAGGGCTTCGTACTATCTGTTGCTTGCCATTCAAATTGCCAGTTATTATAAGCTTCTCCAGGTTATAATGTACCCCGTTATGCTAAAACAAATAAAAAACTAAACTTATAAACATACTGTAATATTCCTCGGTAAATGTTACAAATTACAATTTTTTTTATGTATGAGCATGTATACTAAGTAACCGACGAGCTCGGTGGCGTAGCGGTCAATGACGCGGCTTCGACACCAACGCTCGTGAGTTCGATTCCCACACAGGACAAACATTTGTGTGCATGAACATGTCTATTTGTGTTGGTCTGGGTGTTTTCTATGTATCATAAGTATGTATTTACAAAAAAAAATGTGTTTCCGTATGTTTATCAATTGTCTAATACCCATAACACAAGCTTCGCTTACTTTGGGGCTAGATGACGCTGTGTAATTTGTCTGACCATATTTATATTTATTTAACTGTATATAGTACTGATTTTGATTATTATGTACATATATAGGTACCTATATATTTTTTGTAATTAGTTTACCGATGGAAATTCTACAAGACATAAATGAGCTACTGCACTGCTGGGATACGGGTCTCCCCTCAATTTAAGGGGTTTAGAAAGTTCTTCACCACTCTGCTCAAATGCGTGTTGGCGAAGGCCAGTGTTTACAAGCCGCCTAAGGGCCGGGACAGACTGCTTAACGTGTCCTCCGAAACACGGAAGAGCTCGAGATAAATAAACCCATCCATGGATAAGCTTCGTAGCTTCGTGGCACACTATTCGAACACGTAACGTTGCTCGTGCAACGTTACGTGTTCGAATAGTGTGCCACGCGCAACGACGCCAACGAGCTTTAAAAAATACCTACTAACCACAAAACCATTGTTATACCTTTTAAAATATAAAGGTCATTTTCCATAAACCGTAGCAGATTACGGGAGACATAAACGCGCTCGCTCGGAAGGAGCTGCGATAAACTCGGCGCGTATCGCGTGATGTATTGCCTGCTTCACTGCAACTAATGTAGTGAGAGTGCAAACCACCGGTAGGTACCTTTAAAAGAGATGGATATATTGCTAAATAAACCTATCTAAATTTTTACGTACTAAAAAATTTTAAAAAGCGTTCCAAAAAAAAGTGTTAGATAGCCTATTTTTCGAGGAAGACTATCTGCTATAGGTTATATAATATCACGCTACCGCCAATTCGCAGAGCACCAATGAAAAATGTTGGATATATGGGGAAAATATATTCCTCATGCTTCCGTTGCGTGCGCTGCGTAAACGGTTCAAGTTATTCAACAATTATATACGACGGAATTATTCATCTTGAAAAGATCTAAAAAGCCGGACAAGTGCGAGTCGGACTCGCCCACCGAGGGTTCCGTAGGTGCGTAGTATCATTATTAAATTTGATAAAATAAATAAAATATATTTTGCAATGTGTACATCAAGCCCTTTCATATGATACCCCATTTGAACTAGTAGTTTCAATTTGAAATTTCGACACCCTATAAAAAATATAGACCCCCTATTTTTTAAGATCTATTTACAAATGTATAGTTTTGAGATTTATTCCTGTACTTGTAGTCTATAACGATGTTACTTGCCAAATTTCATAGTTCTAGGTCAACGGGAAGTACCCTATAGGTTTTGATTCCCTTGTGTGTGTCGAAATATGCGTTTTTTGCAGAATAAACGGCCGTAACTTTTTTCGACGTAAACTTAGCAGTTTGATTTTTTTACAACTTCATGGGACCGCAGACCTGAGTATACAGTTCAAATTTCAGCTTGATACCTCCACGCATTCTCGACATAGAAATTCTTGACAGACAGACAGACAGACAGACAGACGGACAACAAAGTGATCTTATAAGGGTTTCGATTTTCCTTTTGAGGTACGGAACCCTAAAAAGAGTCCGTTATAAGAAAAAATGCTCAGACCATTCTTCTTCTTCTTCGTCAAGCCTTGTTCATCCCACTGTTAGTACATGAGTCTCCCTTCAATCGAAGGGGTTCAGAACGTACTCCACCACGCTGCTTAACTGCGGGTTGGCTGAGGAGTGCAATGTTTCCAAGTAATGAAGGAACAAGAAGATTCCTGACGATATTGGGGTTTAAGTGATTCATCATGATCTTTGAACCAAAGCCAACTTCACCTGCACGCGGTGCACCCTGCTGACTGACAAACGAAGCTCTGGCGAAAAGAGAGGTAGGGAGCGTAATTGTAAGCTATCCGACTGGGGAATGTACCTCCACCTCACAGAATACCGCAGCCAAATAACAATTCCCTTGAAGGTTGTTGTGTTCCTGCGAGTGAGTGAAGTCACCAGAAAGGAAGGAGATGCTGCGTTGACAGCGGGGGTGGCGGCGCGATATTTTATGTTGCGAGCGTTAATAAACCGCTTCACATCAGGCGGGCCGTATACTTGTCTGCCACCCGACGTAGTATTAAAAAAAAAATTTTCGGCATGACCCTGATGCCAGGTTCAAAAGGACATTGATTCCAGAACCATAAAGCTATTTGATATAAAAAAAAAGTATGAGGTTTAGTTATCGAATATCGATGTATCTAGGTTTTACTTTTTATAGATGAAACCGCTAAGCGAATACATCTCTCAGTTTGTGTATCTCGCGCGAAAACCATTGATCTCTTCTGTATATATTACTAGCTGTCCCGGCGAACTTCGTACCGCCTAACAATCAATGAATGTCGTGGTACATATTAGCTGAACTAAATTTATGATTTTATGGAATTAAAACAATGAATAGTATAAAATAATAGAGAAGCTCGATGGCGTCATTGCGCGTGTCAGTCTAATTGAACACGCAAGTTAAGCAACGTCGACCGTAGCCTGTACACGGATGGGTTTATATTACCTCGAGCTCCTCCGTGATTCGTTAAGCCGTCGGTCCCGGTTGTTATCATTAGCTCATCTTGAGCTCCTCCGTGCTTCGGAAGGCACGTTAAGCCGTCGGTCCCGGTTGTTATCATTAGCTCAACTTGAGCTCCTCCGTGCTTCGGAAGGCACGTTAAGCCGTCGGTCCCGGTTGTTATCATTAGCTCATCTTGAGCTCCTTCGTGCTTCGGAAGGCACGTTAAGCTGTCGGTCCCGGTTGTTATCATTTAATGACAGTCGTTAAGTTAAGTCAGTGGCCTTTAGGCGGTTCGAAAACACTGGCCTCCGCCAACCCGCAGTTGAGCAGCGTGTTGGAGTACGCTCTAAACCCCTTCGGTTGAGGGAAGACCCGTATCCATAAAAACTGAAGATTTCATAAAAATAAAGATTTCCTTATTGTTAATTTTTTTAAAAAAAAACATTTTGTTTTATTTTTTTTAGTTTTGAAATAGGTTTTATCATTTTGGTGATTTGTAATTGTCATTTCTTTTGATGTTTACTCTGATTTGATTCTTGCGCTCGAACCCCATGGGAAAAGCGTTTTCACCCCTATCGATTTGACATTTTTAAATTTTCATAACAAATCACAGACAACTTTCGCGACATAAAAGTGACACCAATCGATTTGACGTTTTGATATTTGACAACCAATAAATATCGTAATCCCTTTTTCAACTGACACTTTCATTTGTATGGGAAAATGTTTTTTCTTTTATTTTATTTTTTCGAGAATTTTCCAATGTTTATAAGAGTTATTCTGCTATTCGGGACGGAAACAAATCCAACAAATCAAAAACCATGGCAATCGGTCCAGCCGTTCTCGAGTTATAAGTGTTGTAACAAACACGACTTTCTTTTATATATATAGATAATATTAGTATAGATGTATTATATTTTATTACTTAAAACTGCTTTTGTTTTGCTTCTTTAGAACCACATTCATGATTTTCGTTTTCTTTTTTAATACCACAAAGGTGACAAACAAGCATAAGGTCCGCCTGATGTAACTTATGGACGCCTGTAACACCAAAGGCATCACTTGGGCGTTGCCGACCCTGTAAAAACCTCTTTACGCCCTTTCGAAGAACCCAATGCTGTAGTCTCCTGGGAAAACTCAACAGGCAGTTCATTCCACACCTTGGCAGTACGTGAAAGAAAACTTCTCTGGAACCGCACAGTACGTGACCACTTCGGTTCTAATCTGTGAGGATGAATTCCCTGTCGATGGCGAGCGGTGCGACAGTAGAAGGAAGCCGTGGACATCATGTCAAATAACTCTTCTGAACACACTCCTTGTACAATCGGTAGAACACACAAAAGGGACGTAAAATCTCAAACTAAAAGGTTCTAAAACGCCTTGTCCCGAAAGTAAACTGGTAGAGAATCCTTTTAACGTTAAGTCCGACATTTGTCCCCTTATATAAATTGTGTTCAAAACAGTTTTTAAATTAGGTAAATTAAATTAATATAGATTGCTTTGGTCAGCCCTTATTATAGGCAGTAGATAGTTATATATCTAGTTGTATTATACCTATTGAATATTTTTTATAACAACTAATGATGCGCCACCTACCTAATTTTATTATGATTTCTCTGTTCTTAAGGTTGTCTGGAAGAGATTGCTTTTAGCGATAAGACCGCCTTTTGTACTATTTAATTTGCAACTTTCTTGGATGTATGTGTCATATTGGTTCATTAAAGTGTATTTTTTTTTATACTACGTCGGGTGGCAGACAAGCATACGGCCCGCCTGATGTGAAACAGTTACCGTAGCCATATTAACGCTCGCAACATAAAATATCGCTCGCGCGCCGCCACCCCCGCTGCCACCACAGCAACTCCTTCCTTTCTGGTGACCTCACTCACTCGCAGGAACACAACTGCCCTCAAGGGAACCGTTATTTGGCTGCGGTATTCTGTGAGGTGGAGGTACATTCCCCAGTCGGGTAGCTTACAATTACGCTCCCTACCTCTCTTTTCGCCAGAGCTTCGTTTGTTAGTCAGCAGGGTGCACCGCGTGCAGGTGAAGTTGGCTTTGGTTCAAAGATGTTGATGAACCACTTACAAAATTTTAATTCTATTCTTATTTTATCTTAGAGCGGGTCCAGTGTTGCAGCACTTCGACCCTCATGGATCTTTTGCGCTCTTGCTAATCCTTTCGTCACTCTCCCCTGCCTGTCTGGAGACATGTTCCATGTACCTACTTTAGTAAGCCGCTTATAGGGAAGAGCCTGTAGTCCTCCAGGTCCGGGTATGCCTTTCCTAGGATTTCCATTCGTTTGCCGGCTAGGTCACATTGACACATCAAGTGTTTCATGGTCTCATTAGACCCTTTGCATATTCAGCACTCTGGGCTATCAACACGTCTCATTTTGTACTTCGCAGATATTAGCCGGATTCTAGCCCACGAGGCCCAAATCGAGATTGACTAGAGCGAGTAGATTCGCTGAGTGTACGTTTTCCATCGATTTCAATGGAAAATGTATTTCATATCCGCCATCCCGCAGTTAAGCAGCGTGGTGGAGTGTGCTCTAAACACCTTCGATCGAGGGGAGACTAGTATCCCAACAGTGGGATGATTATGGGTTGATGCGGAAAATGTATTTGATGATCATTCCTCAAGGACATGATCGATCTTAATTTTTTTTCGACACAGCTCAAGTTTCCAATGTTTTTTAAGAGTTATTCTGCTATTCGGGACGGAAACAAATCCAACAAATCAAAAACCATGGCAATCGGTCCAGCCGTTCTCGAGTTATAAGTGTTGTAACAAACACGACTTTCTTTTATATATATAGATTAGAACAATGTACCCATGAGCAGAACCTACATCATTATTGTTATATAGGAATTAAACGTTCGAAACTTCAAAATAAAAATCATGTGTGCTTTACACCACACGACTGAAGTAAAACTTCTTTAGCTCTACTAACTTATATCTCCCTCTCAACTGCTGTTCGCCTCCCCTGATCACAATTTTCGTAACGCTCTCGTCACGCATTCGCCAGCTTACTCCCCAAGTCATTGTGCGTAAAGAAGTTTTACTTCAATAAATACAATGAGACAACCTTAATCTCTAGCAAACGAATGTTCTCGGCCGTGAGAGCTGTCAGCTGTCGAGAATTACCAAAACGCGCCCACAAAGGGAATTATTGCGTTTAAAATTATTTTTGCATTCTTTTGATCAAAACCTTCAAACGTCTTCGCTTGATTTTTGAATAGCCTTTTGTTAATTAAATACTTCCGAGCACTTGATGTTGCCATGTTTATTCAGTATAATTTTTAAAGGTACTTTATTGAAGACAGAAAACTTTAAGAATGTTATAAGAATTTTGACGTGAATCGGTGTCAAAATTTGCTACCATACGAGGGCATTCCAAAACATCGGACGCGCAGCATGCGAATATGCACCACCATAGCGAAATTTATTATTATATATTTTTTTTCAAAATCCCGAATTGATATCGGAAAACCAAGGTCACTTTACATTACTACTTTTTGATGCTCTACAAAAGTGTTTCCCATTTGCCGGGTCGCGACCCGGTACCGGTCCATCAAAATAAAATACCGGGTCGCAACATTTCCGCCTTGTTTTGAAAATATTACCTACTATCGATCGACGCATCGTGAATATTCGTACGATACCAAAATATGTAGTATCAATAAAACATTTTTACTATTAATAAATTTGTGTTATTTTAAATAATGGAACCAGCTCGTGGTGGGTCACGAAGGGGCAGTGTGAAAATTACCGGGCCATGGCAGAACAATGTTTGGGAAACACTGCTCTACACGAATCCGAAGTCAGAATTTCTAAATTTTGAGTTTCATGGCAACGGACAGACTGAACGACCGGACGATTTCTTAAGCTCAATGTATTTCGCTGAAAATCTAATGATATTTGACGACCCCGGTGGTCGAATGGCTAACCATGTCCACATTGACTCAGGGGTCGCGGGTTCGATCCCCGCACAAGGCAAATATTTGTGTGCATGAACATGTCTGTTTGTCTTGGTCTGGATGTTTCTATGTAATAAATGTATGTATTTACAAAAAAAAAATTATTTAAGTATAATATGAGTTATCCATAGCACAAGCTTAACGCTTAATTTGGGACTAGATGGCGCTGTGTAAATTGTCATGAAATATTAATCAAAAAAAAATATAAGTATATACCTATTTAAATCAAAAGTTTGGCGTCGTAGTTTCGAATCTATGCTTTACATTCAAAATTCAATCACCCGCTGCGCTGGGTAGATGAACGATCAAAGAATTTATTATGCTATGTAAGACTATGGATCATCGCGTGCGGGGGAGCGGGAAGCGCTGCCATTTTGAGATAATTTTAGTGCATTTGACGTATTCACGTGTAATACACGGCCATGTCCATTACACAGTCACACCCCATTTTTGTAAAACAGTCAGATCACAAGGCACCTAACTTTACTAAGGGGCGATCGCTTGACATAGGTAAAGTGTTAAGGGTTTAAGTGGCTCACCACGATCTTTAGAGCCAAAACCAACCTCACCTGCACATAATGCACCCTGCCGACTACCGAAAGGGACTCTGGGAAAGAGACGGGCAGCTTACAATTACGCTGTACGTCTGGGGAAGTACCTCCACCTCACAAAATACCGCAGCCAAATAATAATTCCCTTGAGGGTTGTTGCGTTCCTACGATTAAGTGAGGTCACCAGAAAGGAAGGAGTTGCTGCGGTTGCAGCGGGGCTGGCAGCGCGCGAGTGTATTTTTATGATGCAAGCGTTAATATGGCTACGGTAACTGTTTCACATCAGGTGAGCCGTTGGTTGTCTGCCACCCGACGTAGTATAAAAAAAAACTGTAACCTAAAAAACTAAGAGATTTACTTGTTATGTGGGAACCCTAAGTGTGCAAAAAAAGAACCCAAGAACTACAGTGATTTAGATTGCCCATATTATCTACTATATAAAAATAAGTCGGGTTTTCCTTCCTGACGCTATAACTCCAGAACGCACGAACCGATTTCCACGGTTTTGCATTCGTTGGAAAGGTCTCGGGCTCCGTGAGGTTTATAGCAAAGAAAATACTGGAAAAAATTGAAAACAAAAGCGGGAAAATCTTTTTTCACATACAGCGCCATCTCTAAGGAAATGGATGGAAACGAAAAGATTGAGCCACAGCGAAGCGTGGTCGGGCCGCTAAATAACAATAAAATCTACATTCAGCATTCCAAATGATTAAATCCCTTTTAAGAATAACAGAAATATTGTTAAATGGCGCGAAACAAGAATTTCCCGCGCTAAGTAGTCAGGACAAAATGGCCGCTCGGTGTTGCTCGCGCAATTAATTATGCCACCACAATAACTCACGGTTCATTAAATTGTAACGTAAAGCCGACGCTGACGCTTTTAAATTGTATGCTGTTTATTAATAAATATTATTATTTGGTTGTTTAGCACACTTTGTGTTGCGAGCGTTAATATGGCTACGGTACCTTCTCTTCATACGGTCCGCATTTATTTTATTTTTTTCACTACGTCGGGTGACAGACAAGCACATGGCCCGCCTGATGTGAAGCGGTTACCGTAGCCATATTACCGCTCGCAACATAAAATATTGTTCGCGTGCCGCCACCCCCGCTGCCAACGCAGCATCTCCTTCCTTTCTGGTGACCTCACTAACTCGCAGGAACACAACAACCCTCAAGGGGATTGTTATTTGGCTGCGGTATTCTGTAAGGTGGAGGTACATTCCCCAGTCAGCTTACAATTACGCTCCCTACCTCTCTTATCGCCAGAGCTTCGTTTGTTAGTCGGCAGGGCGTACCGCGTGCAGGTGAAGTTGGCTTTGGTTCAAAGATGTTGATGAACCACTGACACCCCTAAATGCACCACCGCAAGCTCGTCTGCCACCCGACGTAGTATATAAAAAAGTTATGAGAATAGTAGTCGTAGTATATTTCATACCACCATCAGTGTTCATCATCATCAGTGTTTTCCAATTAGTGGTACGCGTACCCCCAGGGGTACGCGAGATAGCATCAATGGGTACAAGCAGCAATCTCATAACTAAAATATTAAATTCTTGTCAAAAAATTATTCAATTTAATTAAACGATCAGTAGGTAAGTCAAAAGTATGCAGAGCTTTCACATAGCTTTTTACTAAATGCATATGGATGTATACACGGTACATATACCAAAATATTACATTTTTTACAATTTGTGTCTGTCTGTCTGTTTGTTTCGACTAACCTCTGAAACGACTGGACCGATTTTGACGGGATTTTCACTGGCATATACCTAGCTGATGTAATAAGGAATAACTTAGGCTACTTTTATTTTAGCAATTTTATTTATATAAATAAATAATAAAAAAATAACTATTCCGCGCGGACGAAGTCGTGGGCATAGCTAGTAGCATATAAAAACTTAAATCAATTTCACACGTGTTGCCTGTGTCATCGGCAACATGTAGCATGTAGCGCGGAATTTGAGAACTTTGCTAAGGAACATACCATTATGTCTTCCCGTGCTAGTATTAACCCTCAGTTACTCGCATAAAGAAAATTACATAATTGCCCGCATGGGGTCACTGGTAACGCCAATCATCATTATCATCAGGTCATTTTAATCTCCACTACAGGAGCACGACCCTCTCTCGTCCGTCAAAGACAGAAGGATTTGGCCTACACTCCCCACGCTGGCCAGACGGGTTAACCCCAAATTATACGCATAATTTTGAATATATATTAAATATATAAGTAATTAAATAAGATTGTTTAATAATTAAAGAAAACTAAATTAAAGTAAAACTAATATAAAAACATGTGTTTTACCTACGAGTATTTTATCTATAAAGAAAAGAAAAAGTTACGCGATAAAAAATTAAAATAAAAATTTTACCTACTTTTATTATTAAAGTACTTTATTAATTCTATAATATGTAATTTTAAAAGTGTAACTTGAAATAAGATCTAATTAAATAAAAAAAAAGCTAAATTAAAATTTGTACAATGTGTTCAAGCGGTTGGGGACCGTCCATTAATCACGTGAGGCTCGAAAGAGGGGGGAGGGGGTTCGGTAAAAATCACGAAATATGACAAGGGGGGAGGGGGGGTATAGTATGATATCACGTGTATTTATTTTTTGACAAATTTCTAAACCGAAAAGCGGCGTGTTGAAGTAAAAGAAAGAAGTTGAAGACGATGACGGCCTGGGGGGGGGGGGGGGGTTTAGACCTAAACCTCACCAAGTATCACCAACGGAATGGGGGGTGTTAAAAATGCAAAAAAAAAACATCACGTGATTAATGGACGGCCCCTTGTATGTACAACGATTTGTGAACGGTATGTACATAATACTATCTCTATGTAGTCTAATTATTAATTAGGTCAACCATACATATATATGTACGTACAATATGTCACACCTTAGGCCAAGGATACATAATCATTACATAGGTATAGTGTAAAATAATTTAGCGGTTAATTAACCAGCCGAATGGCTATAACAGATAGCATACCGAACATACAGGCTATACTAATAGACTAATATTATAGTTAATTGATTCAGGTGTTATTTTGTTTTTTAAGAGAGGTAGGGAGCGTAATTGTAAGCTACTCGACTGGGGAATGTACCTCCACCTCACAGGATACCGCAGCCAAATAACGGTTCCCTTGAGGGCTGTTGTGTTCCTGCGAGTGAGTGAGGTCACCAGAAAGGAAGAAGATGATGCGATGGCAGCGGGGTTTGCGGCGCGCGAACGATATTTTATATTGCGAGCGTTAATATGGCTACGGTAACCGCTTCACATCAGGCGGGCCGTATGCTTGTCTGCCACCCGACGTAGTATAAAAAAAAAAGACAAAAAAATTTTGCGAAAGTCTAGTTTACAGGCAATTTGATCTACACTACTTTATAACTACTGCCGCTGGCCGGCACCCACCCACTGCCGTTAGTAGTTGTATGCGACTGCCGTGGCTGCTTTGGCCGTCTCCGCTCCAGCTACTGCGGTCGTCATTACCAGTCTCCAACATCTGAAACAGACGAAACGTGCGACTGCCGCCACAAATGACAAATCCAACGGCAGCCGCATGCTGCAGAATTACTTATTTACTTCGTTCAAGATTTACAACCAAGTTAACCTCACATCCCATGTTAATTTACCCTTGAAGTTAAAAAAATATTTTGCGAAGAACTTGACTAAATAATTATGGCATCTATTGTTAAAAGTCTTGGCCTTTGGGCGCTTTGAGATGACCATGAGCTCTCAGACCATATCTTTTAACTGTAAAGTTAATACAACGTACTATTACTTATACTGTGGTTAAAGGCAGCAAACTGTAGAAATGTGTCTCTTCGGCATCAACAGAGGTTGCGAAGAAGGGGCTTAAAGCATACGCCACCACGCTTCTCAACTGCGGGTAGGCTGAAGTCAGTTTTTTCAAACCGCCTAAAGACCACTGACTTGGCTTACTTACTGTCATCAAACGATAACAGCCGGGACCGACGCCTTAACATGCCCTCCTAAGCACGGAGGAGCTCCAGATAAATAAACCCATCCAAAAATAGGCTACGGTCGACGTTGCTTGACTTGCGTGATCGATTAGACTGCCACGAGCAACAACCCCATCGAGCTCCTCGTACAACATACATACAAAAACTGCATCGTCATCATCAGGTCCATTTTAGTCTCCACTACAGGAGCACGACCCTCTCTCGTCCGTCCTAGACGGAACGATAATTTGGCCTACACTCCCCACACTGGCCAAACGGGTTGGAGAGGCCTGATCGATGTTTTATAATGTATTTCCCAAAGTCGCCTTGTACGACATCCACGGAAAGAAACGGAGTGATTCTATTCTAGTCTGCCGGAAACCACACGGTCAAAAAACTGCATACATAAGTTAATATCCCTGTGCTTCATAATTCCATTACGGCAAGCCCGGTGTGTCGGTCCGTGTGTAACCTGACAGTAACACGGACAATGTCTGGCCGGCCGCAGCCGCAGCGTGCAATTATAATTAAATCACAACATCTACAATGCGGACGCCATTATATCAGATACAATATTGTACCTGCAAACACTGAACTATGTAATTTATATGACAATTATGTGGATTTTATTAACAAATCAAAATATAAACAAAAGGACAATTAAGTTGCTATCATCATCAGGTCATTTAGTCTCCACTACAGGAGCACGACCCTCTCTCGTCCGTCACAGACAGGAGGATTTGGCCTACACTCCCCACGCTGGCCAGACGGGTTGGGGAGGCCTCATCGATGTTTTATAATGTACTAGCGACCCGCCCCGGCTTCGCACGGGTGCAATGCTGATACTAAATGTACTACAGAAGGTCTTTGCGCTTTGTCCTATCCAGTCCTTCCCCAGTTATAAGCACACGCCGCCGGCTCCGCGGCCGGTACCGCCACAGCCGTTATGTCCCTGCATTTTAAATGTGTAATATCTTCTAAACTATTCATTTAAATTACATGCTGTGAAGGGCCATATTGATCTATATTAAATGCGCAATGTATTTAAGGTACTTAATTGGATAAGGATTAATTCTGTATTGCTTAAAATCGCTTCGTAAATAAGGCATTATTTCTTGTAAAAAGCAAAGGATAAAATAACGGTTATTGTGTGTTACCACTAAGAGATAGACATATACCATCGCGAACTTTTTTGTAGACCATTTTAAGGTGAACAATACTGTACTACATTATTTTGATCTATCTCGTTGGGTTCAGCCAGCGTTTGCAATGAAAGAGCAAAAAAATGTGTTTATTTACGACATCACATTAGAAACCTCTAAATTATCAGTGTTTTTCTACTATGTTATGCATATATTATACATATAAACTTTCCAGTTGAATCACTCTATCTATTAAAAAAAACCGCATCATAATCCGTTGCGTAGTTTCAAAGATTTAAGCATACATGGGGACATAGGGACAGAGAAAGCGACTTTGTTTTATACTATGTAGTGATTACCCTTAGTCGCCTTGTACGACATCCACAGGAAGAGACGGAGTGATTCTATTCTAGTCTGCCGGAAATCACACGGCATTTGCTATACAAATTCCTTAATAATACTTATCTAAGGTCTTTTTTTAACGGGACGGGGACCCACCACACAATTGCCGCCACTGTGTCTCCTGTGTAGCCATAATTAACAGCGGCGACCACTGAAAAAGTTGTACAAGGCGTTTTGGAGAAAATTGGCAAATTGAGAGCAAATCTCCGAAATTTTGAATGAAAAACAGACTTTTTAAAACCTTAAGGACAATTCTAGTTATTATTGAAGTATGAATTGGCTGAAAATTATATATATTCAATAATTAATAATTGAATTAATTATTTATTAATGAAATCAAGTAAGTACTTGATTTCCTTACTTAATCAATTATTATTTTTTGTGTTATTGGCTCGTGTTCTTGCCTCCCTACTGCATGGGACCGATATTTTTGAACCATAGTTACATTTATTTTATTAGTTTTAAAATTTTAAGTCATTTTATATTACTTTATTTTTAGTTACTTTAGTTTGTAATTTGTTGTAATTGTTGTATTATCTGATTATGAAATTTGTAATATATTAATAATAAATTAAAAATATTATGAATTCTTATTGTTAATTTTCAGTTATATTACGATTTAATCCCACCTAAACTTTGAAGTTTCATATTGTAATTATTTTGACACGAGAATACTAAATATGACGTTTGGGAGACCGAGACTGGATCGGAACTAAATTTTGACTACTTTATTATGAGAATTGTTCCTCAGAGGGCCTACTACGAAATTAATATCAAAAGTTTTGGTTGAAAGTTCAAATTTCCCCTAATACGTTTTATTGTGTACTTGGTATAAGGGAAAACAAAATAGTTCATAGTAACATTAAAACTCACGTGAAATTAATTAAACAGGTCACTCACATATTTTTGTCTGGAAAGCCGAGTAGTTTCAATCTCACGGAGATCTTCATCAGGGCGAATGTCCAGATGATCGCATTAGAGAGAAGGTGCGAGGAAAGAGAGAGGAGAGAGGCATCAACACTCAACTACAATAATCACGTGGACCCAAAGGGTTAAAGACGGCCGGTTAAAATATCTCCTTTTTTGTTCCCACCTTACCACTACGCCATACGCATTACACATACATTGCTCTCATGTGGAAGGCATGTAAAACTCTAGTTCATAAGCTCAACAGAAACGTGAAACAAGCCTATTGTAATTTTTAGTGTAGCAGCAGGTGCTGCCAGTAGGTAATTCTACGATAGATCGTCGAATATGCTTTCTAAACTCGAGTTTCTATATATTATATTTATTGTAGGTACTTATTGTACCTCTATTTCCCATAACCAAAAATATTTTCTAAATATTATTACAAACAGCGACATCTAGAAATACAACTGTACACTAACGTGTCCTCAAAGCAGTATAATTTTACCATCTGCAGTACAATGTGCTTTTAGTATGCACAGAAATTATATAGTTCTGTATGTTTTGGATAGATGGCAGTAGAATTAAAAGTAGCTTTTATTTTATGGAAGATAAATTTATAGTTTTGTCCAATTTTATCGGGAACAATAGTTTCTGTCACCTAAGTTTAGATGTGTCACTAATCTGCAGTACCCTAATAATAATATCTATCCACAAGAAATATATTAGTCACCATTTTGATCAAAACTGTCTCTTAATATATAATATCATCAGCTTAACAAACTATTAGTATCATAGGTATCATTTAATTCGTTTGATCATCAAAATAATAGATCTGTCACCAAATAAATATCAGCTCCTTAATTTAATGAAAAAATGGCTAATAGGGGCGAAGTCAAATTGGCGTCTTATTCACTGACGAGTCTTACCAATACTTGGTCATGTAATATCATGTTTAGGTTAGATTTGAGTAGATTTTTGGTTAGGTTAGGGTTTTCTTGTGTCCTGTCATCGGAAATAGGAGCTCCGCTAAGCGGAGTTCCGTCAACCTAGATGATGAATGATGTGGTGCCAAGTAAGCTTAATTATTAATAATTGACAATATAATACATATAAAAACATTTATTTGGTACTATACCCTATATCTCCATGATTTTAGATGATTTATTGTAGAATCGATTTTATATTGTTTGGTGACTACATTTTGGTGACAAATCTATTACTTTGCGGGGCAAACCCTAACACAGAAACTAAAGTAATAATGTATGCAGCCTTATTCATATATTTCTTTTTGGAAGTGGTGACAGTAATACTGTCTCGTATTTCCACTGGTAATTTATTCCAGAGCAGTGCTGCACGAATAGCTGTATATGAGTTAAAGAAAGAAGTTGTCATTAAGGGGACAATTTAATGTTTTCGTAAACCAGGGACGTTGGAACCTGGTGGTAAACGAGGAAAACGGGAACGAAGGTACTGAGACGAATCAGAATTTTTAAATAATTTGTAAAGGAATGACAGGATGTGCTTATTTCTGCGAATGGGGATAGGGAGCATTGCAACGTCAAGTACATTCGTATGTTAACAACCGCTATTATTTACTGTTCCACACTGTGGTCGCGCAGCAAGCGATGGAGAGAGCTATGCTCGAAGTTTCTCTGCGGGATCGAATCCGGAACGAAGTAATTCGACGAAGAACCAAAGTAGTCGACTTATCCTTCAGAGTTTGCAAGCTGAAGTGGCAATAGGCCGGTCACATCTGCCGAGTAAGTGATGGCAGATGGAGGAGGAAGGTATTAGAGTGGAGGCCGCGCGTAGGACGACGAAGTGTTGGACGCCTCCTTCTAGATGGTCCGATGACCTTAAGGAAGCGGCTGGGAGTGGATGGATGCGGAAAGCGGAGGATCGTATCTGGTGGAAAGCATTGGGGAAGACTTATATCCAGCAGTGGGTAGATACAGGCTGATGATGATGATGATTATTCACTTTTGCTTAGTTGATAACGAATAACAGATATTATTTGATTTGAATAATAATATGTTAGAGCATGTACATAAGCTGTTTAATGATAATATATATATCACCCGTATGCTGTTTAGTGATATGCAAAATCAAATCATTTTGACACTAAGCTGTTATCACATTATGGGTGTATTTACATAATCAACACGAGGGCAATAACCATACAATAATAAACAGCGAACAATACTATTGTGAAGGTACGTTTATTGTTCCTATTAATATGTATTAGTAATGTAGAATACTAAGTAAAGTGGCATACTTAGTGTAATCTTGTTTTGGCCTAAGTTTGTATATCTATATATATAAAAGAAAGTCGTGTTTGTTACAACACTTATATCTCGAGAACGGCTGGACCGATTGCCATGGTTTTTGATTTGTTGGATTTGTCTCCGTCCAGAATAGCAGAATAACTATTAAAAACATTGGAAAATTTACGAAAAAAATAAAATAAAAGAAAAATCATTTTTCCATACAAAATGTTCGTGGATGTCGGACCTGTCAAACGTGACGTTAACGTGCGTACGTCAAATGTATGCGTGCGTTCAGAAATGTACATCAAGCTCATTTAATATAGAACAAATTTAGATTAAAAACAAAGGTCAACTCTATTGGTTTCATTTTTACGTCTTGAAAGTTGTCTGTAATTTGTTTTGAAAACAGTTTTGTGGATTGAAATATTTTTGGTTGTCAGTTGGTACTTTTTTTGTGACGTATAATGTACTGAACTTAATATTTACCCACTGCTGGGTTACGGGTCTCCCCTCAACCGAAGAAGTTTAGAGAATGCTCCACCACGCTGCTCAACTGCGGGTTGGCGGAGGCCAGTGATTTCAAACCGCCTAAAGGCCGCTAACTTGACTTAATGACTGTCATCTAATGATAACAACCAGGATCGACGGCTTAAGGTGCCTTCTGAAACACTGAGGAGCTCGAGATAATTTAATGATAACAACCGGGACCGACGGCTTAACGTACCTTACGAAGCACGGAGGAGCTCGAGATAATCTAATGATAACAACCCGGACCGACAGCTTAACGTGCTTTCCGAAGCACGGAGGAGCTCCAGATAAATATAAACTCACCCATGAACAGGCTACAGTTGACGTTGCTTAACTTGCGTGTACAATTATACTGACACGCGCAATGACGCCATCGTGCTTCTCTATTATTTTTTATTATTCATTGTATAAATTTCAAGAAATCATAATTTTTGTTTAGCTAATATTTATACCACAACATTAATTGACTATTAGGCGGTACGAAGTTCGCCGGGCCAGCTAGTTAATAATATATTAAAAATGTATTTTGGTAGGCTGTTGATTACAAAAAATAAATAAATAAATAAGCCCTTCAAAGGTGTATTTACATTACATCAGGCGATAAATAAAAATTCTTGTACGAATTACACACTGCCATCTAGTTCCAAACTAAGCAAAGCTTGTACTATGGGTACTAGATAACTGATATTATACTTAAATACATTTTTTTTATAAATGCATACATATATAAGAAAACACCCAGACCAAGACAAACAGACATGTTCATGCACACAAATATTTGTCTTGTGTGGGTATCGAACCCGTGACCCCGGCGTCAAAGTGGACATGGTTAGCCATTTGGCCACCAGGGTCGTCCTCGGCATTTTCTGTTGCGAGCGTTAATATGGCTACGGTAACCGCTTCACATCAGGCGGGCCGTATGCTTGTCTTCCACCCGACGTAGTATTAAAAAAAAAACAGATCGGCGACCCCTTGGTTTGCTGATCTCCATGGGCAGTGGTGTTT
This sequence comes from Hypsopygia costalis, assembly GCA_937001555.2. Classification (NCBI taxonomy): domain Eukaryota; kingdom Metazoa; phylum Arthropoda; class Insecta; order Lepidoptera; family Pyralidae; genus Hypsopygia; species Hypsopygia costalis. The sequence continues at coordinate 5,096,871 of OW443349.2, forward strand.
GCATTACATCAGTTAATAATATTGTTATCAAGAAATAAATCATTTTACCATTCAAAAGTTCAGTTGAGAATAGATTATGCTATGCTACGAATGGACTTGCGCGTGGCAGCCCTTGCGATCACATTCGATGCAGAAGGGAGTTGAGGTCGCTATGTGAGAGCGTAAGGAACGGCCATACTGTACTATTACTTATACTGTGGTAGCAGGACAATATTTACGGGAATTAGAACACAGGACTTCCGTTCCCCATCTGATTTGGCAGATTAAAATGGGTATCATTTAAGCTATCGCTAATTTAATTAGTTTTGTGTTTCGTAACTAATAGGGTTTGCCCGCAAAATAATAGATTTGTCACCTAATTTAGTCACCAAACAATATAAAATTCGATTACACAATAAATCACCTAAAATCATGGAAATATAGGGTCTAGTACCAAATAAATGTTTTGTATGTATTATATTGTCAATTATTAATAATTAAGCTTACTTGGCACCACACCATTCATTATCTAGGTTGACGGAGCTCCCGATGACAGGACACAAGAAAACCCTAACCTAACCAAAAATCAACTCAAATCTAACCAAAACATGATTTATTACATTGACCAAGTATTGGTAAGACTCGTCAGTGAATATGACGCCAATTTTACTCCGCCCCTATCAGTCATTTTTTCAGGAGCTGATCTATTTATTTGGTGACCGATCTACAGATAACAGTTTTGATTAAAATGATGACTAATATATTTCTTGGGGATAGATATTATTATTAGGGTACTGCAGATTATTGACACATCTAAACTTTGGTGACAGTAAATATTGTTCCCGATAAAAATTATAATAAGATACGATCGAATAGTCTATGTCCTCGCCTTAAAGCGAATCTAGTTCATTATAATTTCCTAATTTCAATATTATTCTTATGCTATCGAATTATAAAGTATGCCAAGAATATGTCAGTTTGAGGTCAGAATAATTATTTATGGACTTTGTTGAAGATTTACAACCAAGTTAACCTCACATCCCATGTTAATTTAACCTTGAAGTTAAAAAAATATTTTGCGAAGAACTTGATTAGATAATTAGAACATCTATTGTTAAAAGTCATGGCCTTCGGGTATTTTGAGAAGACTAGAGCTCTCAGACCATATTTTTAACTGTAAAGTTAAAACTGTGTAAGCGGCATCAACCCATAATCATTCCATTGTTGGGATACGGGTTCCCCCCTCAATCGAAGTGGTTTAGAGCATACTCCACCACGCTACCCAACTGCGGGTTGGAGGAGGCCAGTGTTTTCTAGCCATTCGCAGGAATACAACAACCCTCAAGGGAATTTACACCCCTCTTACACCCCACAATTAATTTAACATTCATTACTGCTAACTCAAGTATGAAAGTAAGTTTTTTGATGTTTATTTTACCAACCTCACTATTTGTTTATTTTAACATAGCGTTAATACGGTTAAAATTTGGTGAAATACGCTCTAAACCCTAAATTTAATTGTAGGGAGACCCGTGGGCCCTACCGCTGAAGCTGAAGCCGATTACAGTCAGATTTTTTGAGCGTTGTCAAATAGCCTATTCTAAATTAGTCGGCAGTAAACATTAGATAAAAGGCAATATAAAATTCCTCGCATATATATGTTCATTATAGACACTCGACAAAAACTAACAATTACACATATATTATAAAGAAGACATGAGGAAACATGTTTATAAATATCATTGACAGTTCCCTGATTGCGAACGATTTGCTGATTCTACTAAAAGGCCGCCAGTTATCAGTTTTTAGGGTCCCACATGAATACATCACAAAATCCTAAATCTGGGGGTAACGTGGTAATTACATAAAACAATAGTAACCTTAATTATATTAATTACTATCATCGTGTCATGTAGTAATAAGACAAATTCGTAGTTATATAAAATTCCTCTAGTTACTACAATGACAAAAATAGTTAGCAAGTCTTATGACAAATCATTTTGAAATAGCTTTGTTGTGAAGAATTGGCGCCCGTACTAGGTATCCGAAGAACCTGTATCACGGGTCACCAATTGACAGAAGCTCTGGGAAAAGAGAGCTTCCCAACTGGGGAAGTACCTTCCACCTGATAGAATACTGCAGCCAAAAAACAATTCTCTTGAGGGTTGTTATGTTCCTGCGAATGAGTGAGGTCACCTTCCCGGTGACCTCACTTACTCGCAGGAACACAACAACCCTCAAGGGTTAGGGAAGGAGATGCTGCGTTGGCAGCGGTGGAGTCGGCGCGCGAGCGATATTTTATGTTGCAAGCGATAATATGGCAACGGTAACCGTTACACATCAGAAAGGTCGAATGCTTGAGAGTAGTTGTGTTCTCTCTCTGAAGGCTATGTGCACAACTTTTGTTCTCCATCCAATTTCTTCGTACCCTCGGATTAGAACCCTCAGAGAAACTGCATAGCCCTCTCCATCTCTCCCTGCGCAACCTTTAGCTTGTGGACCAGTCGTCCGGTGTTCAGTGTCCAAGTCTCCGCACCATAGGTCATTGCAGGTAGGTTTGAAGACTTTAGTCTTTAAGCATAGAGGTATCTGTGAAGAATCCGAGGTAGATAAATACATTACTCAATGCATCAATACTATTAAAACGAAGGACAAAATTGGACATTATTAGAAGATGTAACGACGATGGTTGGTCTTTACCTCGTAGCAAAACTAAATGGTCTATCAGTAATATCTACAAGCGGCCCGCTACGTGCTTCGCTACGTATAAAGTGAAATAATAAAAAAAATTAATTGGAACATCAAATTCAATTATTCAAACAAAAAAATATTTTATTAATTGCTAACTATTTTAAAACTTAATTCAAAACATTTGCATAAACAATATTTTTTGTTTTTCCATTTTGAGCATGAATGCATGCAATGCATGAAACGGCTGGGGAACCGACTCTAGAACGGGCAACATATAGTCGGAAGTACGTCCAAAATGAAATGACCGCATGTATGACATAACAACATGCTTGTACTATTACTTATACTGTGCTTGTACTGTCAACACTGAAAAAAGTTTCAATTTGACAGCAAAAATCAATGCCACATTTCGACGAAATGTGGCATTGATTTATATATATATATTCGTTGTAATTTTATAACTCATGAACGGGCTCACCTATCTAAACCAAATGTTTAGGCTTTGTTTGGACTATTTAGTAGATGGTTTATGTGAAGTTTGCACAAAATCGGTAGAGCGGTTCTTCATTTATCACATTTTTTGTAACAAATGAATTCAATAAATGGCGGATCATTTTGCTAATGGGGATTTTGCTGTCAAATTGAAACTTTTTTCAGATGGGGATTGTGCTGTCAAATTGAAACTTTTTTCAGTGTTGACAGTACAATCATGTTGTTATGTCATTCTGTCATTAATGCGGTCATTTCATTTTGGACGTGCTTCGACTTTATGTTGCCTGTTCCAGAGTCGGTACCCCCAGCCGTTTGTTTATTCATGCTCAAAATGGAAAAAACAAACAATATTGTTTATCCAAATGTTTTGGATTAAATTTTAAAATAGCTAGCAATTAATAAAATATTTTTTTGTTTGAATAAATGAATTTGATGTGCCAATTAAATTTTTTTAGTATTTCGCTTTATACGTAGCGAAGCACGTACCGGGCCGCTAGTTAGATATAAAATTTTAGCAAAAAAAACCGACTCCAAACATTACTCTACATTTATGTATGTAGATACAGACTGATGATGATGAAAAAATATGGGATCAATCTGGAAATATACTCTTTCAAATAAAAAAAGAGTATTTCAAATCGCTTTATAAGTGACGGAGTAATGAAAGAACAAACCTAACAGTGGCTAGATACAGGCTAATGATGATGATGAAAAAAATATGGGACCAATCTGGAAGTATACTCTTTCAAATAAAAAAGTTTTTTTCAAATCTGTTTATAAATCACGGAGTAATTAAGTAACAAACATTAAAAATAAATAGAGACGAATTGAGAACCTTATTTTTTGGAGTCGGTTAATGTTGAATATTGATTAGGCAAAAATAAGAAATTATGGAGTTTATTCTCAAGAAACATATATTCAATCGTAACTAACGTAAACAGTACATTTTAAATTAAGACAGCTGTGTTTTTTTTTTTTTTATTAGTATATAAAGAAGAATATAAATATACTAACAAGGTTTTACTACATCCACCCTTAATAAAAAAGAAAAATAATAGGCATAAATAGGAGACAAAAGTAAAATAAATGAATACAAACTACGTAACTAAGTTACACCCATATACGTTAAACATCTGGAGTGTTTAACTGGACCTAACGCTTTCGTAAGAACATCTGCTGGTAACTTATCTGTGGGCATATACCTAAGTTCTATAACCCTGTCATTTACTTTGTCTCTAATAAAGTGAAACTTAACATCAATATGTTTCGTTCTATTATGGTGGATTGGATTGGACGCTAGCTTTTGCGCACTTTGACTGTCTGAGTAAATAATAACATTAGGCGACTTACATGTTATTTCCGAAATGAACCTTTTTAGAAAGCATGCCTCTTTTGCGGCCGACGTTAAGGCCATATACTCGGCTTCAGCTGAAGACAATGCAACTGTAGGCTGTTTGCGTGCCTCCCAAGATATCGGACTACCGGCAAGTTCAAAATAGAAGCCAGTGTAAGACCGTCGATCCATTGGACAGTTAGCCCAATCTGCATCAGAATATCCCCGTAGCTGAATATCCTTATCTTTCCTGTAAGTAATTCCAACACTTTTTGTTGCACTCAGATATCGTAGACAGCGTTTAGCTGCACTCCAATGAGTCTCGTCAAATTTGGTATTGAACTGACTCAAGTAGCTAACAGTATAGGCGATGTCAGGTCTCGTGTTCACTGCCAGAAACATAAGACATCCAATAAGAGCTTGATATGGATAATTACACTCACCTGTACTAGGTTCAAGCTTCGTTTGGGCAAGGGGCGTACTAACCCCTTTACAACCTTTAAGATTGTATGTGTTCAGCAAAGACTCTATATACGTACTTTGCGTTAATTTTATTTCACTTTCGGTAAACTTTATATTAATTCCAGTAAAATAATTTACGAGTCCTAAATCTTTTATAGGAAAGAATTTTTCGATTTGACATTTAAAATTGACAAGTGTCATGTCATTTCGATACAGTAAGAGAATATCATCGACATAGACAGCTAGAACCAAGGAGTCTTTACTCGAAATATTCTTAGTAAAAACACAAGGTTCCGAAGGAGTTTGTATGAACCCAATACTTGACAAAGTTTCTCTCAACTTTTTATTCCAAGCTCTTGGGGCCTGTTTTAAGCCATACAAAGATCGAATTAATTTACAAACTTTGCGTTCCTCTCCTTCTTTAATAAATCCTTCAGGCTGCAACATGAATACCTCCTCCTCCAAGTCACCATTGAGAAAGGCTGTATCCACATCCAAATGTCGTACTTTGTAGTTATCCTGTATTGCAAGAGCTAACAGAGTTCGTAGTGATGAGTTACGAACTACTGGCGAAAAGGTTTCGTAGTAATTTACACCTTCCTTTTGACAAAAACCCTTCGCTACTAAGCGAGCTTTGTACCTCACTACGTTACCATCTGCATCTCGCTTAAGTTTGTAAACCCATTTACAAGGAATACAACTTTTATCGGTAGGTTTGTCTACTAAAGTCCAAGTATGCTTATTAAGTAAAGCATTATACTCTTCTTCCATTGCTGAAATCCAGTTATCTTTGTCACTTGCAGTAATAGCATCATGATAACTTAACGGATCATCACAAATTTCGTTGTTAAAGAGATGAGTATTGTACGAGAAAAAATCTGGGACATTACGTGCCCTTTGAGGATACCTTCTCTCAACAGTATCACCTCTCCCAACTTCAGGTTTCTCGATGATTATTTCACTACTGTCTTCAAACGAATCATTTTCCGAGTCATCAACTACCTCACTTCGCCCGATTGAAGAAGTCGTAGTCTGATTTGAAGAAGAACTCTGTGAAAATAAATTTACATTTACAGTCTCTTCTGCATTTGAATTTTCTTTCAATCCTATGAAGTTATTTTCAAAGAAAGTAACATCTCTTGATTTTACTAGTCTTCTTACATTTACAGCATTACGAAAATAATAACTTCTAGGATCTTCAGAGTAACCAACGAAGATATGTTCAGTTGCTTTCATGTCCAACTTAGTTCTTTGACATGAAGGAACGTGAACTAATGCTCTACATCCAAATACTTTCAAATGAGACAGATCAGGTTTGGTACCATTCCACATTTCATAAGGAGTTTTCCCGGAAAGCGCGCGATGTGGAGATCGATTCTTTAAATAAACACTCGTCTCAACAGCATCTTGCCAATATGCTTTTGGGAGAGAGCCTTGAGATAGCATAGAACGAGCCTTCTCAACAATGCTACGGTTGCAGCGTTCGCTAACCCCATTTTGTTGTGGACTATAAGGAGTCGTCGTTTGAAAAACGATACCTTGTGAACTCAGATAATCAGTCATTTCTTTGTTCACAAATTCCGTACCATTATCTGATCGCAAAATTTTAATTTTTGCACCAGTCTGTCTCTCTACAAGAGATTGAAAAGTACAAAATTTTGTTTTGATTTCCGTCTTAGAGGAAATACAAAATAAAAATATAAAACGTGTATAATCATCTATAAAAATGATAAAATATTTACTACCTTTAAAGGAGGTTACCGACATTGGTCCACATACATCTGTGTGAATCAATTCGAGTACTGAAGTAGCTCTTTTGTATTTTAAGGGTTTGAAGGATTTGCGAGCTTGCTTACCTTCTATGCAAGATATACACGGTTGTTTATCAACTTCTGTATACTCCACGCCGACAGCTAGACCCTTCTTGAGAAGATCCATGCCAATTCGACAGAGATGTCCCAGCCGCTTATGCCAAAGCTGAAATTTCTCAGTGTCAGAGTTCACATTAAAAGCTGAAACATTTTTTGGTATATTAAATGAGCAATCTAAACAATACATTCCACCATAAAGAGAACCATGCAAAATTGCTTTGCCATTATACCTAACATCTTTATCTTCATAAATATTACAACCGCTTTTATCAAATATCACAGTACACCCTTTGTCTACAACTTTCTGTACTGAAAGTAAATTACAGTTTAAATCTGGTACATGAACTACATTACCAATTTTATTAAATTTAGAGTCTGTATTAATATTTACTTCACCAATACCTACAGAAGCTACTTTATGTCCGTTTGCCACTGTTATTGTTCCAGTCTCAACGCGTCTGTAAGAATCCAACCAATCAACATAAGGAGTCATATGTGAAGAGGCTCCTGAGTCAATGAACCATTTACGACTTGTCGAAGAACATACAGTTAAGGCGCATCCTGATGTACTCACGTCGTCAACTTTCTTATCTGTAATAATAAGTGCCTTTTTGTCCTTTTTCAGTGGACACTCAGGACTCTTATGTCCAGGTTGCTTACACTTGAAGCAAATGATTGGCCTCTTCTTTTGAGTTTTAGAATTAGTCGAACGAAGCGCTGTTACATCTTCCTGCTGAGTATTTTTCGACATCTCATTAAGTAATTTTGCTTTTACTAATTCACAGGTCACTTCTACATTCGCATTTTCTAAGGCCATAATCAACGGTTCATATCGTGATGTCAAACCACCAAGTATAATTGCAGCTAGAGAGCTATCATCAATCTTTTTTCCAATATCGTCAAGATCCTGAGCAGTTGACATAACTGCATTTATATACGTCTCTATATCAGAAAAATCGGAAAGGGAATACCTGTAGAGTTTCCGCTCTAACGCCAGTCTTCTTCCCATACCACGATCTTCGTATGCTTTCTGCAATGCAACCCACGCTTCCTTCGCAGTAGTTGCTGTTCTCACATGAGTAATAGCTGTACCATCAACCGTCAAGCATATTTTTGAAAGTGCCTTCTGGTCATTACGAACACGCGTTTCAATTGGTGTTTTATCATCATCTGAATACCCAACTATGGTATTCCAAAGATCTTCGTGTATAAGTAACATTCTTACTTTGAACTTCCAACACGAATAATCATCACGATTTTTTAACATTGAAATTCCTTGAAAATTTGTTCCAGACATTCTTCACAAAAACTATCTTTATTTAAATAAGATATTTTAAATGTTGCCTTTCGTGCTGATAAAGAATGTTGAATATTGATTAGGCAAAAATAAGAAATTATGGAGTTTATTCTCAAGAAACATATATTCAATCGTAACTAACGTAAACAGTACATTTTAAATTAAGACAGCTGTGTTTTTTTTTTTTTTATTAGTATATAAAGAAGAATATAAATATACTAACAAGGTTTTACTACAGTTAAAAATTATGACAATAGTCGAACAGAACCTTTGAACCTTTTGGGGTGTAAGTGCTTCATCAACATCTTTGAACCAAAGCCACACATGCACGCGGTGCACCCTGCTGACTGACAAACGAAGCTCTGGCGAAAAAAGCGACAGAGTAGGGAGCGCAATTGTAAGCAACCTGACTGGGGAATGTACCTCAACTTCACAATACCGCAGCTAAATAACAATTCTCTTGAGGGTCGTTGTGTTCCTGCGAGTGAGTGAGGTGGACACCAGGCAGGAAGGAGATGCTGCGTTGGCAGCAGGGGTGGCGGCGCGCGAGAGATATTTTATGTTGCGAGCGTTAATAGGGCTAGGGTAACCGCTTCACATTAGGTGGGCCGTATTCTTGTCTGCCACCCGACGTAGTATAAAAAAAAGAACCATCAAACACGAATGATCTCACACTTAACCAATATTCTTAGTATCAACTACAAGGCGAACAACACAATAAGCATTTTACGTTATTTAAACAAGAAAAAACTTAGCAAAAAAAGTTTATAATAGTTATTATACGTAAAACCAATCGATTTGATGTTATTAAAGTTATAGGGAGCGTGATAAAAACAGCTCACGGACGCGTACAGTCCACGCAAATCGTCCGAGATAACATTACTTAACTACTTTAACCAGTTTAAGTGATATTCATTGTGTGCACCACACGTGAGAAACCTCCCATTGAAATTGATAGAATCGCTTTTTGCCAATGTAGTATTGCGTTAAAGTTGGTTCCATGCAGTCGTGCAGAATGTGGAAGGTCGCCGTGTTAGCCTTCATCGGCGTAGTGTCAACCGCGCCGGCAGACGTCGACTTTAAACCTTTAAATGAATTCGCTTTGAAACTACTAGAAAATACTCATGCAGCCACAAGAGATTTCGGGAGAAAAAACATAGCGATATCACCTCTATCAGTATGGAGCGTGTTCTCTTTACTCGCTGAAGGATCTTCTGGAGAAACGTTCCACGAATTAATGAGAGGATTGCAATTACCGAGGGATTTAAGATCTACGCAAGCTTTACATTTCGCTGCTAGAAATCTCTTGAAGATGAATAACAGAGATGTGGTTTTAAAAGGACAATCGGCCATGTTTTCTGATTGCACGCTGCAAATTCATCCGGAGTTTTGTCAAGTTGCCTTAGGATATAATACTGACATTTACTCAGTAGATTCAACTAACACTACGAAGCTAGCAAACGATATTAATTACTATATTTGCGTAGCAACAGAGGGAAGAATACTCAATGCCGTAAAACCAGAATTTTTGGATAATTTAATGATGGTAATCGTCGATGCCCTTTACTTCAAAGCAAACTGGACAATACCGTTTGACCCTGCAAGAACTAAAGAAGAAATGTTTTACGACCACCAAGGTAAAGGCTTAGGAACAGTGAACATGATGTATCATAAAGCAGCGCACAATTTCGGAGACATACCAGAAATTGGAGCACAATTTTTGGAATTGCCCTACGGTCAAGATAAGCAGTTTTCTATGATAATTTTATTGCCTCTAGATGGAATGCCGATTAGGGCTTTAATAAGTAATCTAGTAATGCAACCTCATAGTTGGATTAGTGCAATTAGAAGTTCAGATGATGTTCCAGTGGAATGTTTTGTGCCAAGATTCAAACTGTCGTCACAAACTGACTTAATACCGCCTATGCGGTACTCTGGAATAGTGTCTATTTTTGATAAGCAAAAAGCCCAACTTCCAGGAGTCTCTGATACTCCATTATTCGTCTCAAAGACAATACAGAATGTGGAAATTGATGTGAATGAAAGTGGTACAGTCGCGGCTTCATCAACAGTTGTTGGACTTGAAAATAGAGTGCTCGGGAATAGATTTGAAGTTAACAGGGAGTTTGTGTTTTTAATAATTGAAAAGAAAACTAATGTGATATTGTTTGCTGGTATTTATGAACAACCATCTCCTGTATAACTTTTTTATTTACTTTTTTTAACATAGACAATAGTACATCATAGGTTCTATATTTAAATTTGTATGGGTCCGGGTTTGAACTGTCACAGCGAATTTACTGCCATTATTTTTAACTTTTTTGTAATCTGTGATAAATTTCAATAGAGTAGCAACATCCTTTAGACATTTTTAAAGATTTTGAGATTTAAAAAATGTGTACTACAGACTGTAGTGTTTTTGTTTTTTTTTTTAAGATAATGAATTGTGATAACTTTTGTAAATTATAAATTTAAGAACTGAAATCGATTTTTTTTTTCGCCGTAGTCATTGATAGTAATATTTGTTTATTGCTGATATAGGTGGAGATTAACAGGCATTTTGTCAATAACAAAATCATTTCTATTAGTCTGCCTTAAGGCACATAACGTAGATCGATTACTGTAGCCTCTAAATGCTTGTAACACAAGTATTGACTGTTACTGCAATAATAAAATTGACGAAAAATCCGACTGGGGAAGTGCCTCTACTTTGTATCAACAGCAGTTGAATGTCCTTTTTCTGGATGTTTTTTTAAAGTAAAGAAGTTCCCGAAGAAGCGCAGCATTAGCAGTAAAAGTCAATACTTGTGTTACAAGCATTTATAGGCTACAGTAACCGATCTACGTTATGTGTTTGCCAACCGACGTGGTATAATAAACATAAACTTTTTTCTGACCAGTTTTGTCTTTACGGCATTATCAAGGCAAACAGATTGCGTTCTTGCAAACTCGTTTTGTGAAAAATAAAGTTAATTAAGTTAAAACAAACTAAAGTGATCATACTTATTAATAACTGGTTTAAGCATATTCGTCCACGTGGAAATAAAAATAAAAATCGCTCAGAACTATGATTTTTTCAATGACATGACTACTATGGCTCCAAGATCGCGGATTCGATCCCCGCATAAGACAACTATATTGTATTTCTGACGAGCTCGGTGGTCGAATGGTTAGCAATGGCCACTTTGACTCCGAGGTCGCGGGTTCGATCCCCGCACAAGACAAACATTTGTGTCCATGAACATGTCTGTTTGTCTTGGTCTGGGCGTTTTCTATGTATTATATGTATATATTTACAAAAAAAAGTGTATTTAAGTAATATCAGTTATCTAATACCCATAGTGCAAGCTTTTCGCTTAATTTGGGGCTAGATGGCGCTGTGTAAATTGTCCAGGAATATTTATTATTATGTATTCTTTTTAATCACGGGTCAAGCCCGGTCATTTGATAGGCGTGCGTGGAGATATAGATCCAACGCGTAGAGGCCCCTTTGAGAAGTTTAATGTAATGTTGTTATTATTATTATAATTATTTAAATATTTCATAGGTAGTGTACCTAATATATTAAATTAATTTGTTCTACGTTTGTACTCTCATTCCACCCTCAGGATATACATATTTTAAAGTTAAAGGTTGACTGGTAGAGATCCCTTAGAGGGATAAGTCCGTCTTTGTACGGCTTTTATTTTATGTAAGCTTTTATATTATTATTGTTTTATTTAGTATAATAAAGATGTTAGATGTTACAAACAAACAAACAAACAATCGTGCATGAACATTTCTGTTTGTCTTGATCTGGGTATTTTCTATGTATTACTAGCGGCCCGGTACGTGCTTCGCTACGTATAAAGTGAAATACTAAAAAAAATTAATAAACAAAAAAATATTTTATTAATTGCTAGCTTATTTTAAAACTTAATCCATAACATTTGGATAAACAATATTTTTTTATTTTTCCATTTTGAGCATGAATAAACAAACGGCTGGGGGTACCGACTCTGGAACAGGCAACATAAAGTCGAAGCACGTCCAAAATGAAATGACCGCATGAATGACATAACAACATGCTTGTACTGTCAACACTGAAAAAAGTTTCAATTTGACAGCACAATCCCTATCCGAAAAAAGTTTCACCGCCATTTATTGAATGCAATTGTTACAAAAAATGTGATAAATGAAGAACCGCTCTACCGATTTTGTGCAAACTTCACATAAACCATCTACTAAATAGTCCGAACAAAGCCTAAACATTTGGTTTGGATAGGTGATCCCGTTCTTGAGTTATAAAATTACAACGAAAATTGCCATTGATTTTTATATATATAGATAATAAAGATGTTACATACAAACAAACTATATGTTTATACCATAGATTTAGAAAGCCTAGCGAAGATTCACTTACTTAATATACATACTAATAAAAAAAATATACTTAAAATTATTTATCAGTTATTTAGGGGGTAAGTGGCTCACCACAATCTTTAGAGCCCAAGTCAACCTCACCTGCACGTGGTGCACCCAGCCGACTAGCAAAGGGGGTTCTGGCGAAAGAGAGGTAGGGTACAGCGTATTTGTAAGTTGCCCAACTGGAGAAGTACCTCCACCTCACAGAATACCGCAGCCCAATATCAATTCCCTTGAGGGTTGTTGTATTCCTGCGAGTGAATGAGGTCGCCAGAAGAGAAGGTGTTACTGCGTTGGCAACGGGAGTGACAGCGCACGAGCGATATTTCATATTGACATTGCCTTACTTGCGTGTTCGATTATACTGACACACAAAAGAGAACACCGGGAGCATCACACGCGCATTGCCAACCTTGTAAAAACCTCTGGAACCCTACAGTACTTGACAATATCAGCGCTAATGTCTGAGGATGAACTCCATGTCAAAGCGGTGCGACTGTAGAAGGCGGCCGTGGGCATCATGTCAAACAACTCCTCTGAACACACCAATTGTACAATCAGTAGAACACAAAAGTGTTTTACCGATTGTACAATGGATAGAACACTTTTGTGTTCTACCGATTGTACAATGGGTGTGTTAAATCAATCTCATTCAATCAAACTCAATGAATCTGAATCGATCCTCAAGTCTATGTCCTCACTTACTCGCAAGAACACAAAAATTCCAAAAAGTATTAGTACTGAGGTTTTCTGTGAGGTAGAGTCCTTTCTCAGTCCGACAAGACATTTTTTTGATGTGACGTCTTATAAATTGATGAACGCCGATTGCACGCATGAAAATGCATGACAAATTGTCACGTTCCGCCTGAGCCGAGAGCTCGGAACAAGCAATACAGAGGCACTATCGGCCTAAGCGTTCGGCTTGTGACGCATCTACCTCTCTTCCACTCCATCGGCCGATGTTTCCTTATGACGTTATCACGTAAAATATCGTCCATAAACCGACTTTACAAACAGCCAATTTTTTTATATGTGAGGGGGCAAACGAGCATGTGAGTTACCTGATGGTAAGCAATCGCCACCGCCCATGAAGTACTGATCTCCATGGGCGGTGGCAATTGCTTTCCACAAAGGGGAGCCAGCATATTGGGAACTTTGCCTAGAAGCAGCGGTTTATTTGATTAGTTTTGCATTTAATTTATTTTGTATATTTTCTTTCTTTTTAGTTATAAATGTTTATTTCATTGTTTTAATTGGTACATATTTAGTTTTAATTTATTATGTATTGTAATTATTTTAAGATAATGCTTTTAAGTACGAAATAAATCTTTCGCTTTTAGGAATGCAGAATGCTAATATTTTTTCAGCGAATTTTATTGAGCTTATAAAATCGTCCGGTCGTTCTGGTTGCCCGTCCGTTGCCATGAAATTCGGGAAAGTGGCCAAAATAAAGATTCTGTCTGTCCGTCTGATGCCATGAAACTCAAAATTTCGAAATTCTGACTTCGGATTCGTGTAGAGCATCAAAAAGTAGTATGTAAAGTGACCTTGGTTTTCCGATATCAATTCGGGAAAGTGGCCAAAATAAATATATAAATAAAATAAATAAATTTCGCTATGGTGGCGCATGCTGCGCGTCCGATGTTTTAATTATGCATAAAAAATACATTAAATCAATAAAAAAAACATTACACACACTACCGTATTTAACATACACACTCATATTATATACTGTTTTGTTTATTGTTAAAGTCATAATTTAAATTAATTATGGTCGAATTTCGATCAATGGGCAACCACTGGTAATATTAGTTAGGTTATAATATACCTCAATATACTACATTGGCCGTGTGGTCTCCGGCAGACTAGAATAGAATCACTCCGTCTCTTCCCGTGGATGTCGTACAAGGCGTCTAAGTGAAATAAATTATCAAACATCGATCAGGCCTCCCCAAACAGTCTGACCAGCGTGGGGAGTGTAGGCCAAATCCTCCTTCTGTCTGGGACGGACGAGAGAGGGTCGTGCTCCTGTAGTGGAGACTAAAATGACCTGATGATGATAATGATGATGATACCACATACAAATTGTCTAACAGACTAAAACTGGCATATTAAATTTTTTTATGAACCTTAACCGGGTTTTTAGTTGTTTTAATTACATCAACTTGTTTCCAATTCTACAACTAATTAAAATATTTTATATTACATCCTATTTTGGAAACATTTTTTGCTAAACAATCTGTAATCTCTTAATAATTTAATTAATTGCCCCCTCGTATGATATTTAACAACATAGTAATTATATATTTCGTGACCAATTTATGTAATATGTGTAATATAATGATTTACAATTTAAAAATAACCTTGTAATTTAAAAAAAATATGCCTTAAAATTGATTTCGTCCGATATGTGTACAACATATCGGACATAGAAATCATACATAGAGGTGTAAGTGGTTCATCAATATCTTTGAACCAAAGCCAACTTCACCTGCACGCGGTGCACCCTGCTGACTGACAAATGAAGCTCTGGCGAAAAGAGAGATAGGGAGCGTAATTGTAAGCTACCCAACTGGGGAATGTACCTCCACCTCACAGAATACCGCAGTCAAATAACTATACAACCCTTATGGATTGTTGTGTTCCTGCGAGTGAGTGAGGTCACCAGAAAATAAGGAAGGAAATGCTGCGTTGGCAACGGGGGTGGCGATGCGCGTGCGATATTTTATGTTGCGAGCGTTAATATGGCTACGGTAACCGCTTCACATCAGGCGAGCCTTATGCTTGTCACCCGACGTAGTATAAAAAAAATGTTACAGTCAATGCACGAAACCTAGGCGCTCCTAGGGTTGTCTAGTTAAACGTAAGGTAACTCACCTCCATCGAGCTCGATATTATGTATATATTCTTATGGATATGTTCTTATGATTATGTATATATTTCTGGACAATTTGCACAGCGCCATCTAGTTACGTGCCGTGTGGTTTCCGGCAGACTAGAATAGAATCACTCCGTTTCTTCCCGTGTATGTCGTACAAGGCGACTAAGGGAAATACATTATCAAATATCGATCAGGCCTCCCCAACCCGTTTGGCCAGCGTGGGGAGTGTAGGCCAAATCCTCCTGTCTATGACGGACGAGAGAGGGTCGTGCTCCTGTAGTGGAGACCAAAATGACCTGATGATGATGATGATATGACAAACATTTGTGTGCATAAACATGTCTATTTGGTCTGGGTGTTTCCTATGTATTATATGTATTTATTTATTTACAAAAAAATGTATTTATGTACATACTAGATGACCCGGTGAACTTTGTTTCACCTACATCTATCTACTTAATAAATATATACGATCTAAGATCTGTGTCTCTTTAAGAAGAGCCTACCCTGTGTGCCCCAACCTGGAGGAAGTGCCATTGAAAGACATTAAAATTTGTTTCCTAACTTGCCGCTTTCCATAAAATTTGACATTACCAGCTTAAATGACTCTCTTGCGGTTTGCTTGCCATATCCGAGAATTCCTGACGCGGTCCTTCTACGAAACCTCATACTGCGCAGCATATTCTCAACTCCATGAAAGGCAACACCTGTACGTGTCGCTCAAGTATTGGCGATCCCTTACTAAATTATAAAATGGTCTAATCTTGGATTTATAGATTTCTCCTTTCAATTTGACTGAATTTTGGAGTCACAGATGACACTGGTTACCTCAAACCACGTAGTTACTGAAATCTCGCAGTCGATGCCATCCGATGATCGAAGAACAGATCCCAAGTACTTAAACCGTCTGTGCATTCGACCATATCCTTATGTGCACGGTCGTTTGATCTGTTGTTTTGCAGCCCAAGTACTCGATCTTTGCCGTATTCGGATTCAGGCCATAGTTCTCAAGTGACCTCTTCCATTAATTCACTCATCGCACCAACTGCCCTCTATCCGCATCCGCCAGTGCAATTATATCAGCATACATGAACACCCGTCAACCCACCGCACAGAGCTGGTCCATGTGGATCCATGATACTACTTGACAATTCGTCTAATACCACGAATGTCTAATATATAAGAATATGCCTAACATGAACAAAAACAGACTAAGTACTGATCGCTGGTGGACACCGAAGTTAATGGGAATTTTGTCTCTCCGACAGAGGTCGGATGGGTTTGGAATTTCGGTACATGTCTCGGACGATGTCGATACAAACCCGTGGCACCCCTGGCAGCAGCATGTGGATTAATTCAAATTAATGTGAATTACAGATTTTGGTACTTCAGAATAAATAATAAGGAGCCGTTTTATTTTGTATTATCACCTTGGTTAACATGACAGTGACAGACCTATTATATAATGTGATGTTGGTCTTACCATATGCAAAGTTATACAACTCTATGTGAATCCACAAACCTCGTTCTGCGTTCAGCCCACATTTACTGGTACTATTCGCACTGCGGACGCTGATTACAATTGCAATCATTTTTGTAATTTCCAATGCGAGTGTTTAAGAAATTTGCAGATTTCCATTATTTATTCTAAAGTACTGTACAAAGTATGATTTACCATAAAGAGTCACTACATATTTCAACTCCATTGTCTATTATGTTGTGTCATTTCTGAGAAAATCATATTTGACAACCAACAAATATGTCGATCCTTTGTAACAATGACACTAATGATAGGTAGGTTAGCCATCTTTGCTGCCATGACATTCGCCTATAGTAAGAACACTTTGTATGGGAAAATAAAATTGTTGTTATTACTATCTTTCTTGTAATTTTTTCATAATTTCTCACCTTTTAATCCTTCCATGGGCTACGAAAAACGTTTCAAAACCAAAATCAGCTAAATCGGCAAGGCCGTTCTCGAGTTTTAGCGAGACTAACAAAACAGCAATTCATTTTTATATATAAGACTAGCGGCCGCCCGCGACTTCGTACGCGTGGAGTTAGTTATTTGCAAATAACATTTAATTACATTCGAAAAAGCTAATTACCTAAAGAAAGGAAAAAAATAAGAAAAGTTAAAAACAATCAATATCTAGACAAATTTTTAGAATCAATGAAGTCGACGGACATTATTTTTTAAAACCTCTTTGTAAAACCTAAAGTACTTTTTATTGTTATAATAAAACATCCCTCCTTATAATAGTAAGAATGTAGTTGTTTTCAATAATTTTTATACTTAAATATCATTTAAAATCCTTCTGCCATAATTACTTTAACTTCAATAACATTGGATTTTCATACAAACTTTTTAACTCCAAAAAGGAGTTGATTTCTAAAGATACATTATTAGTACACCTCCACACCATCTATAGAGCATGCATTTTAATTTTCAAGTCTCTTACTTCAAAAACATAGACCTTTCATACAAACTTCCAACCCCCGTTTTAACCCCAAAAAGGGGTTGATTTCCAAAGATACATTATTAGTACACCTCCACACCATCTATAGAGCATACATTTTAAATTTCAAGTCTCTTACTTCAAAATTGAATTTGAATTGAATTTTGAATTCAAAAACGTAGAACTTTCATACAAACTTCCAACCCCCGTTTTAACCCCAAAAAGGGGTTGATTTCCAAAAATACATTATTTGTACACCTCCACACCATCTATAGAGCATACATTTTAAATTTCTCCACACCATCTATAGAGCATACATTTTAAATTTCAAGTCTCTTGCTTCAAAAACATAGGACTTTCATACAAACTTCCAACCCCCATTCTACCCCCTTAGGGGTGGAGTATCGTAAAATCCGTTCTTAGCGGATGTCTACACCCTATAAGGAACTTACCTGCCAAATTTCAAGTTTGTAGGTGTTATAGTTTCTGAGATTTTGTGATGAGTGAGTGAGTGATTTACTCTTTTATATATATAGATATCAGTTATCTAGTACCCATAGTACAAGCTTTGCTTAGTTTAGAACTAGATGACGCTATGTGTTTTGGGGTGTAAGTGGTTCATCAACATCTTTGAACCAAAGCCAACTTCACCTGCACGCGGTGCACCCTGCTAACTGACAAACGAAGCTCTGGCGAAAAGAGAGGTAGGGAGCGTAATTGTAAGCTACCCGACTGGTGAATGTACCTCCACCTCACAGAATACCGCAGCCAAATAACGGTTCCCTTGAGGGCTGTTGTGTTCCTGCGAGTGAGTGAGGTCACCAGAAAGGAAGGAGATGGTGCGGTGGCAGCGGGGGTAACGGCGCGCGAGCGATATTTTATGTTGCGAGCGTTAATATGGCTACGGTAACCGCTTCACATCAGGCGGACCGTATGCTAGTCTGCCACCCAACGAAGTATAAAAAAAAAATGTAATTTGGCAAGGAATATTTGAGTGGAGCGAGCGGAACGCTCTAATATATATAATTATATAATAATATATAAGTATATAATTAAAAAGTAATTCTTGGAAATGAATAGGCTCCAAAACCACTGAACCGATTTTGATTAAACTTGTCACAGTTTGTATTTGTTTTTTTTATATGAGAGGGAGGCAAACGAGCATGTGGGGCACCTGGTGGAAAGTAATCACCACCGCCCATGGAGCGCTAGGCCAGACTTTTAAGGAAAATGAAAACTCTGTTCTTGAAGGTACCCATGTCGTAGTTGTTCGGAAATACCGCTGAGGGAAGTTGATTCCACAGTTTCACTGTTCGTGGCATGAAATGTCTTAGGAAACCAGCACCTAGTTGATCGCTAATTATCGAGATGATATCGATGGAATTTTAATATATGGCGAGTTGTACGATTGTGGAATTCAGCGGCTTGTATTTGTATTATATTTGTTGTGCGGTAACATTAGGTATAGGTATTTATGAGCATATTAACAAAATTATTTTACTGATAATAAAAAAAAACTTACTACAACTACAACAACTAAAAAAACAATTAAAGACCTCGATATATTTGAGGTTTGTGTCGAAAAAAAATTGAGATCGATCATGTCCTTTAGGAATGATCATCAAATACATTTTCCATTGAAATCAATGGAAAACATACTCTCAGCGAATCTACTCGCTCCACTCAACCTCCATTTCGGCCCCGTGGGCTAGAATCCAGTCTAGTTATTTATTAATTCAGACAAAAATAATGTCGCATTTGAAGGATTCATTTCATTTTACCTCCCAACTTTGGGGTCAAGACCTCTCAACCCAAACAAAGTAATTGTATCACGTCAGCCGAAGAATGAAAGGAAGTACACATAATTTATGATGAGCGCAGCTGTGAGACCTTGGTATTGGTAGTCGCTGGGAATATTGTGTTATATGTTTTAACCGACTTAAAAAAAGGAAATTTACTGTTTGATATAGCTGACTCTCGTCTGCGTGTGACAGAGCGTTGAGAGCAGGGGCGCCGACTCCGTGGGTGCTCGGGGGCTCGAGCCATGAGAAATAAACAGTGGGTGCCGAGCACCCCTGAGAATAGACATCAAGAAACAGATCAGTAATCGCCTTTTAGGGATGATAGGTGTTTTTTATTACCCGACGACGCGTGGTTTAGAGTATGCAGTATATAAGTAGGACATTAATTTACCTATTTGTCGGTCGATCAGTGTGCATTTCTCTTTTCACACTTCGCCACTTTTTAGAGTCATCAAAGCATTAGCACCCATGAGGTTTTCTAAAAGCCGGCGCCCCTGGTTGAGAGTGAAGCGTAAGGTTACCATTTCAAAGGTTATAGTGAGCCAATCTTATATAATATAATTATATACATATACTGTCATGGACTTTTTTTAAGATGAATAAACCCGTTGTATATATGGGACGGGGGCCCACCACACATTCCCACCACCGTATCTCCTGTGTAGCCAAGATTAACAATGGCGACCGCCAAAAAAGGCAATGAACAATGAAGTCCATTGCAGTCCCAGGGGTAAAACTACGGCTGCCTTGGAACTCACAACGAATTTAATCAGAAGAAATTAGTAGGAGTAGGAAGCTTTTGGAATTTGACTTCCCCTCTTAGCAATGTGAGAGACAGCAATATGGCAAATAAGGCATTAAAAGCCTGATGGCTAGTCAAGTGAAGCTCAACTGCCGTGCACCACGGATTTTTAGTTTCTAACACTATTGGGGACCTAAAACAT
Organism: Hypsopygia costalis; assembly: GCA_937001555.2. Classification (NCBI taxonomy): domain Eukaryota; kingdom Metazoa; phylum Arthropoda; class Insecta; order Lepidoptera; family Pyralidae; genus Hypsopygia; species Hypsopygia costalis. The sequence continues at coordinate 5,117,486 of OW443349.2, forward strand.
TGAGTTGTTACCTAACACATCGATTCCAATAATATGAATTGCAAAATCGTCTGAACGCTTGGTAATTCTCCCTTGTTGCTACCAAATCTGAATAGTATACCCCGGATGCAACTTGCAATGAATTCAACATGTCATCCCGCTCCCGCCGCCAAAGATCACACTCCCAGAGAACATGGTGTGCTGTTTGATCGACCCGTTGTATATATATATAATTGTTAAGTAACTTGAAACGTTTACGCAGCGCACGCAACGAAAGCCCTCAAAAGGAATGTTTTTCGTTTATCGATTTGTAACACGCTATCACGTTAAAATTGGTGCATAAAGTCCCAAACTCCCAACTTTATCTTACAAAAAAACAGTATGGTTCACACAGCTCACACTTGACACGCTCCGTGCGTGCGTTCCGGTCATGCATCAGAAGACACGATAATTGCATTGTTTTATTTCTTGTCAACTTTATACGTGCTCACGTTCACGTCACTGTTCGTGTACGAGAGTAATGTTAAACAAAAATAAAAATAAATATTTCTGGATACTTTACACAGCGCCATCTAGCCCAAACTAAGCAAAGCTTGTACTATGGATACTAGAAATTTAAAAATTCACTACAAAACAACTGATAAATGTTCTTAGGGAGCCTGATCGTGAAAAGAGTATTACGATTTTTCATATTTAACCTATTTAGATATGATTGATATCAATAATAATTTGTATATATTACAATCAAAGACCAAAAATTATGGTATGCTTATATAATACATTTTTACAATACATTTTTATATACCAGTAAAGTGGGAAACAAGCTTACGGCCCACCTGATGGAAAGCAGCAAGCGCAGCCTATGAACGCCTGTAACACTAGGGGCATCACACGCGCGTTGCCGACCCTGTAAAAACCTCTTCACGCCCTTTTTGAAGAACCCCATGCTGTGTCTCCTGGGAAAACCTCGACAGGCAATTCATTCCACTTTTTTTTTAAACTACGTCAGGTGGCGGGCAAGCATACGGCCCGCCTGATGTGCCTCCTTCCTTTCTGGTGACCTCACTAACTCGCAGGAACACAACAACCCTCAAGGGAATTGTTATTTGGCTGCGGTATTCTGTGAGGTGGAGGTACATTCCCCAGTCGGGTAGCTTACAATTATTACGCTCCCTACTTCTTTTCGCCAGAGCTTCGTTTGTCAGTCAGCAGCGTGTACCGCGTGCAGGTGAAATTGGCTTTGGTTCAAAGTTGTTGATGAACCACTTACACCCCAATTCAATTGAATAAGATTTATTTACAAGAAACCCTTTTTTGATAATTATTAGCATTTTTACATTACATATCCTATTTAGCATAAATTATTTGGTTAAATCTGTCGGTTGGATTAAGTATGCGATTATTTTAATGTATTTTTACGAGATTAAAGGATTATCTGCAATTATTTTCTTAAAATGTTATCTCAAAATTATGCATTTTGCATCTGCACTCATGTAGAAAGATTTGGAATGCACGCTGACCCCGCCACGTTACCTTGCCGTAATCGGCCATTTCCAAAGTCATTGCCAATGTCGACATCGCCGTAATTATTTCAGTAATTATTTAATTATACCCATTGTTTTGTACAATGACACAAAATTCCGCTGATCAATATCTTATAATAATTCATTGTTCCAAAAATTACCTCATTTTTAACCGACTCCCAAAAAAAGGGGGAGGTTCGCTGTATTTTTTTTAATGTTTGTTACTTAATTACTACGTGATTTATAAACCGATTTCAAAAAAACTTTTTTTATTAGAAAGAGTAATACTATTTTTTTTTATTAGAAAGAGTAATAATATATAATCTGGAAGATTGGTCCCATATTTTTTTCATCATCATCATTTCATCAATGTACTCTCCCTCCGTCTTACGAATTTTCGATCAGGTTCCGTGTCCTGACGCGAGTTTAACATATTTTACCCATCCCAAAAAGTACACAACGCCGCTAAAGAAGTTTTTACTTCAAAAAGAAGACTAGGGGGTTCGATTCAAGGTTCCCTTGCATCACTAGCTGCATTGTTCGTTCCTTGTTCCTGCTATCGATGTAACTTTAACGACTCGCAGAAACCAGTAATTTGCGAAGAATGTTTTAATAGCCGCAAGTATTTCACGCCCTTTACTGCTGACATTTCCAAACAAGCTCCATCACATATTTTGTATTGTCGTTCTTTTATGTAGAACTAGCGTCGGTTCGCGACTTCGCCTCACGTGAATAATATACCGCGTTAGGCTTTAATTACATCGCAATGGAATGGAAGCGTCTTTTTGAAACGATACTGTACATAGCATTTTTTTTTATACTACGTCGGATGGCAGACAAGCATACGGCCCGCCTGATGTGAAACGTATTAACGCTAGCTTCATAAAGTATCCCCACCACCGGCACCCCGCTGCCAACAAGGAACAAAACAAACCTCAAGGGAATTTTATTTTACTGCGGTATTCTGTGATGTGGACGGGTAGCTTACAAACAATACGCTCCCAGGCAGAGCTTCGTTTATCACTCAGGCTGTACAGGTTAGCTTTGGTTCAAAGATGTTGATGAACCACTTACATCGAAAGATTTTTTTTTTTCAAATTACACAGCGCCATCTAGCCCCAAAGTAAGCGAAGCTTGTGTTATGTATGGGTACTAGATAACTGATAAACATACGTAAATACATTTTTTTTTTTTTGTAAATACATACTTATGATACATAGAAAACACCCAGACTAAGACAAACAGACATGTTCATGCACACAAATGTTTGTCCTATGTGGGAATCGAACCCACGAGCGTTGGTGTCGAAGCCGCGTCATTGACCGCTACGCCACCAAGCTCGTCAATTGATTCTAAAGTAATCACATGACAAGTAAATAAAAATCATTTTTTTTCTAAGCAAATCCCAAGACTAATGTTGATCAATACAACGTGATTATATCAATGCTAAGGCATTGAATGTGCAATAATCAGCAACAAAGGGCTATTTCTACCACAGGGCTTCTCAAACTGGTGTACGCCTATCTACGGACCAGTAATTAAAATTGTTAAACATAATGTTTTTATATATTTTTTGTCACAATATAGATTTAGTGCAGTACTTTCATACATTAATAAAATACCTACTTTTTACCCGTACCTGTGCCTGTACCTACGTATCTATTATTATCAAAATTAAATTATAACTTGTAGTGACATGACCACAACTACGTGACCCCCCCCCCCCCCCCCATCTGCCGCTAAAGCTGGATCCGCCCTTGATTAGTGGCGGAAGCACGCAAAGTAGTGTAGCTCAAATGCCTGTAAATTTGACTTTCGCAAAATAACACCTGTCAAATCAATGAACTATCCAATCTTTAGATTATTTATATTGAAGAAATTGTTTAAAAAAGAAACATTTGCATGCCTCTATATAAGGTGAACATACTGTAACCTGATTTTAACATGACATCTTATCTACTAAATAGTTGTATGTTCTAGCAAATAAATGATATGCTAAATTATAAAAAATAAGAGAGATTGAATAGATGGATAGAATAAGCTTTATTTGCACAATAAAAGTACAGAGGTTAGAGTTAGTTAATAATTTTAGTTGTAACCTCTGTAGGTTACAACTAAAATTATTAACTAACTAGCTGTGCCCGCGACTTCGTCCGCGTGGAATAGTGTCTTTGGGCAGCATTTTTAAATATTTCGGCTAATTATTTTACAAATAAGACACATACGTATTAATACTTATATGAGTTGCAGTGTGCCATCTAGTGCTTATATAGCTCTTTTGTGGAACATTGTACATTCATCCCAACCAACAGCTTACACTGCTGCAACTTTCTTCCGCGCTCACTGCTTTTGCTAATGTTACATACCGGCATGTCCTCATCAGCTAAGTTCAATGGTAGTTTTAGAACCGAGTGCGCTATACCCCTATAACTATTTTGCTTTTAACCGTAAACACAGAAAACAAAACTTCTTATTATGAAAATAACTTATTTAAGTATTTTATTTAATTGTATAAAAACCTATTTAAAAAAATATTATAAACCCAAATGAATTAAATTTATCTAATTTTATTGACCCAAATAAACAAAATCTCTATACTAAGTATAACTTTTTACACTTGTACTTAAGAACTTGTTTTTATGAACCATTTGTAACCGATTCCTAGAAATCCCTTTCGGATATTGCGACTTCTGACTGAGTCGGCATGCAAAGGCATAAAGACTCATTCATAAAACTATTAAGCTTTCTTATCTTTTGTTTACATTCACAGATGGTCAAATGCTTTGTTTGTACAATGCCAGTTTCTCATTTTGTTATGACTGCGTAAATGTTATCTACATCAGGATAGCACTAATATTTTGTCTCTTGTCGCAAACTTATAAAACATTCACTTATACTTTACATATTTCCATACAAACTTTCATCCCCTATTCCCTATTGTTATTTTACCCCCGTGTGGGTAAAACTTTTACAAACTTTGAATGTCATATTTATTTATATCGAATCAACAGCCTAAAAAATAAGTTTCAAGCTTCTAGCTCTAAAAATAACGATACTTCCATACAACCTTTCACCCCCCCTTTTAACCCCTTACAACCCTTTTTTTGCATTAAAAAGTAGCCTATGTCCTTCCTCAGGCTCTAAGCTATCTGTGTACCAAATTTCATTTAAATCGGTTCAGTAGTTTTGCCGTGAAAGCAGGACAGACAGACAGACAGACAGACAGAGTTACTTTCGCATTTAGGTAATAAGTAATAAGTAATTGTAAGGAAGTAAGGAAGTAAGGATTAGTAAGGAAGTAAGGATTGTTATTGCAACAATAATGTGTGCGGCCGCGCAAAGTTTGAGAAACTCTGATCGACGACAATTACACAATAGTTACATCTAGTATCGGTAAATCGATATAAATAACTAACGATAATTTGATCTTTCATAATTTGCACAAATCATCGAGGAAACAGCAATGATTGATGGGTAGGAATGCGACAAATGTCATTGCAAAAGCTATTCTGTATGTTATATTCACTGTGTACACTCACCGTCAATTAATTTTAAGCGCAAGTTGAACCAATGGGGATGTTTGATATTTTTTCTGACACCAGATGTCGGGTCCAGATTGTCAAATTGTACTGAATTTTATGACAGTGAAACTTCAAGACACGACAACACAAGACATTTGACAAGAAGCTATGATTTTATAGATGATTGGACCCTACGCTGCTACAGTGATGCCAAAAGACCCTCATTAAATAAGGATGTCAAGGTATGTCTAAAACAAATATTCTTCTTCTTAACCTTTATTTACCATCAAAATTGTTTAGGCCTCTTTTAATTTTCGCCTTCTATATCGATTTTTTGCGAGTTGTCCAGGAATATTTATTTATTTTATTAATCACGTGCCGTGTAGAAGCTTCCATGCCGCACACACAATTCAAAAATCCAAACCAGTAAAATGTAAATTCAAGGCACACGGCTCTACATGATAACCATGTTTTTGAGATTGACTATACCATGACAGATACCTGATGAACAAAGGACAAAGGTATCAACGGTATCATTGGTAAATAACCGATTTCCTTAAACATTAAGTTAATTCGATGATTCTTTTGTATTGTTCTTACTCGTCTTTGCGCCTTTTCGCGCTCCCTTATTCCACCAGGCAAGTTCTGTCATCGTGGAAAGACTGCGAACCTGCATCCTGTGCCCAAAAAGGGTGACAGATCAGGTCTATTGATTTTACTTCCCTTCTCTCCAAAGTAATGGAGCGCGTGATTAACAACAACCGGCTCCTGAAATACTAATAATAAAACGGCTTTCGTCATGTTCGCTCGACTGGTGATCTTCTAGTGTATCTTACACATCGCTGGGCTCCAGCCGTGGAGAGTCAAGGTGAGGCATTAGCTGTTTGTATAGATATGGCGAAGGCGTTCGATCGGGTCTGGTTGCCACCGTAGTCTTCTTTCGAAATTACCTGCATACGGCCTACATGAGGGTTACAGGGTCGCCTCCGCCAACCCGCAGTAGAGCAGCGTGGTGAAATACGCTCTAAACATCTTCGATTGTGGAGAGGCCCGTCTGCCAGCAGTGGATTGAATAAGGGTTGACGACAACATTTAAAAATCCCTTGGTATTGCCTGTTATAAAATCGATAGCAATTTTGTGAAAGTAATTTTGCTATTACCAAAACTTCAGGAGTTGTTAAACTAAATTCTATTGATTATTATGTAGCTATTTCCATGAAGAATGATACTTCCCTTGCTTCCTAAGTTGGTTTATAGTCTTCGAAGTATTAAAGCATAGACAACTGTAAGCATGCAAATACCGTGTTATTTTGTTGTTACGAGTTATCAAGGGAAATGCGCTGAGAGTTGGAGCATTATAAAGGGATGACACGAGCGGTGGCCACCTGGAGTGGTTACGTTGTCGTAGACAGGCTCGCTACGTATTCCCACCACTGCGTCTGTGGAGCCATGATTAACAACAGCAACCAGCAAAAAGGCAATGAACAATGAAGTCCACCGCAGTCCTGGCGATAAAACTATGGCTGCCTAGGAAGTTAACCCAATTTAATCATAAGAAATTAGTACGAGTCTTGCTTTTGGAATTTGACTTCTCTTGGCAACGGACCCTATACCTACACAGCTACGCCCCTGTGCACTAACCTTTCTGTTATATCACAGGATTGCGGTTATATCACAGATTCTCGCCCAGTAAACCAAAGGCGAGAGGCGCCGGGTAAACGAACCAGGCAGTCAAGCAGCAAGCAAGCTGGTAGCAGGTCTTACTCCCTTTCACCTGCAAGCAGACTACTTGGGCACTCTTAAATTGACTCCTCTTAGCAGACCCTCCACCTCCCATGGCTCCACCGACCTCGCGGTCATATGAGCCGAATCGCGGGAGATGCGCACGGCACTTTGCTCTAAGGCTCTTTCAGGCAATTCTTGACTCCCTACAAATTATTTATTCTATGTCCTTTGTCCCTAATTGGCACTCTCCCCCTTCTGGGGCGGCCACATTCACTGCTGTCCGGTGACGTCCATCGTCTCTTCTACATCTCCCTCTCTTCGGCGCTTCTGCGCGCGTGAATGTGTGGGCGAACCTGCTCCTCATAGCAATATGAGAGAGAGTGTAAATAAGGCATTTATGCAATAAAGCCTAAAGATATGGCTAGTCGAGTGAAGCTTAACTGCGGTGCACGCCGTGCTCCACAGATTTAAAAAACTGATACTATTGTGGACATAATAGGTACTGTAGTTTTTACCTGACACATAGATTTCAACAAATGAAAACAATAAATGCCTGGTCTGGTTTCTCCCTTGCTGGCACCAAATCAGAATAATATACTTATTGTTCAGTCTACATTTCAGTGTATTGATTGTATATGCTGCGGCTACACTACCTTACCGTCTACCGGGCTGTTACCGCAATAATTGTGGCATTAAATTACCGTTTAAATTACTGCGTGAAGTGGTGTGGTTACACTAGAGTTTACCTGGATATGTCAATAAATTAGGCGGTAAAAATATCATTTTTCAAGATGGCGGTTGAAGCTACAGCTGTTATATTTATTTTGATGGTTTCGGTCTTTTTTCTTCTTCAAATCATCATTGTACACCGCGATTTTTATCGGGGTATACCCGACCGAAAGCCCATAAAAAGATACGGTTCGCATTGGAATAATTCCAAAACTCAAGCTTTTTTCATTTGACCACTCCATGTCGGTCGATACGTGCGTCGCCGTTGAGCTCATGTTGCACACTGGACAAACGGTAGTGTGACCACAAACGCATTAATTACTGCGGTAAATCTCTTTGATGTGCGAAAAAAGACCGCCGCCGGAGCTATTGTCTACCGTCATTTGCCATATTGATTGGCATTGTAAAATTATGGCCATAAATCGTGGTTACACCTAGGCGTTGTTGAAATTATGGCAATAATTATTGGCATATCACGGTACTGTAGCCGCAGCATAATGCTGCGGCTACACTACCTTACCGTCTACCGGGCTGTTACCGCCATAATTGTGGCATTAAATTACCGTTTAAATTACTGCGTGAAGTGGTGTGGTTACACTAGAGTTTACCTAGATATGTCAATAAATTAGGCGGTAAAAATATCATTTTTCAAGATGGCGGTTGAAGCTACAGCTGTTATATTTATTTAGATGGTTTCGGTCTTTTTTCTTCTTCAAATCATCATTGTACACCTCGATTTTTATCGGGGTATACCCGACCGAAAAACTATAAAAAGATACGGTTCGCATTGGAATAATTCCAAAACTCAAGCTTTTTTCATTTGACCACTCCATGTCGGTCGATACGTGCGTCGCCGTTGAGCTCATGTTGCACACTGGACAAACGGTAGTGTGACCACAAACGCATTAATTACTGCGGTAAATCTCTTTGATGTGCGAAAAAAGACCGCCGCCGGAGCTATTGTCTACCGTCATTTGCCATATTGATTGGCATTGTAAAATTATGGCCATAAATCGTGGTTACACCTAGGCGTTGTTGAAATTATGGCAATAATTATTGGCATATCACGGTACTGTAGCCGCAGCATAATGCTGCGGCTACACTACCTTACCGTCTACCGGGCTGTTACCGCCATAATTGTGGCATTAAATTACCGTTTAAATTACTGCGTGAAGTGGTGTGGTTACACTAGAGTTTACCTAGATATGTCAATAAATTAGGCGGTAAAAATATCATTTTTCAAGACGGCGGTTGAAGCTACAGCTGTTATATTTATTTAGATGGTTTCGGTCTTTTTAGGGTTCCGAACCTCAAAAGGAAAAACGGAACCCTTATAAGATCACTTTGTTGTCCGTCTGTCTGTCTGTCTGTCTGTCTGTCTGTCTGTCAAACATTTCTATGTCGAGAATGCGTGGAGGTATCAAGCTGAAATTTGAACTGTATACACAAGTCTACGGTCCCATGAAGTTAAAAAAAAATCAAACTGCTAAGTTTACGTAGAAAAAAGTTACGGCCGTTTATTCAGCAAAAAACGCATATTTCGACACACTCAAAGGAATCAAAACCTATAGGGTACTTCCCGTTGACCTAGAACTATGAAATTTGGCAAGTAACATCGTTATAGACTACAAGTACAGGAATAAATCTCAAAACTATACATTTGTAAATAGATCTAAAAAAAATAGGGGGTCTATATTTTTTATAGAGTGTCGAAATTTCAAATTGAAACTACTAGTTCAAATGGGGTATCATATGAAAGGGCTTGATGTACACATTGCAAAATATATTGTATTTATTTTTTTCGACGCATTATTTCTTATTTATAATGAAAAATATCAAATTTAATAATGATACTACGTACCTACGGAACCCTCGGTGGGCGAGTCCGACTCGCACTTGTCCGGTTTTTTCTTCTTCAAATCATCATTGTACACCTCGATTTTTATCGGGGTATACCCGACCGAAAAACTATAAAAAGATACGGTTCGCATTGGAATAATTCCAAAACTCAAGCTTTTTTCATTTGACCACTCCATGTCGGTCGATACGTGCGTCGCCGTTGAGCTCATGTTGCACACTGGACAAACGGTAGTGTGACCACAAACGCATTAATTACTGCGGTAAATCTCTTTGATGTGCGAAAAAAGACCGCCGCCGGAGCTATTGTCTACCGCCATTTGCCATATTGATTGGCATTGTAAAATTATGGCCATAAATCGTGGTTACACCTAGGCGTTGTTGAAATTATGGCAATAATTATTGGCATATCACGGTACTGTAGCCGCAGCATGGTATGTGTTCAGTGGAATTGTTTTTGACATAATACTCACGGCCTGCTTCTACAGTCTCACTGTTCGCCATCGACAGTGAATTCATAAAAAAATACAGATATTGACTACTACGTTGGTTGACAAGTACCAGAGCCAAGTGAGAGTGGAATGAAGAGCGGAGGTGGTGGCGCGCGTGCCTATTTCATGTTACTTGCGTTAATATGGCTACGGTAACCGCTTCGCATCAAGCAGTATCTATGCTTGTCTGCAACCCGACATAGTATAACAAAATCTAATTATAAAAAAAAAAGACCCATATTGGCAAGTTTCTTTGAGCATTTCTTCTTAGCCAATGGTGAATAACGAAATACTATTAGATAAAAAAATGTCAAGGAAATAAAAATATTATTTATAAAAAGTGTAATAAGTTTAATGCCCACAAGGGCCCAATGGCTGAATAAATAACTCCGTCCCGTCCCGCCCCGTCCAGTTGCATTCCGTCCCGTCCTGTCTCGTCCCATTCCATCCCGTTCCGTCCCTGTCCGTCCCGTCCCGTCCCATCCAGGAACATCAACAACCCACAAGAGTTTTGTTATTTGGCTGCGGTGTTCTGATACCTTTAAAATTGTCAAAATCCCTATAAACTTTATTTAACCAAACAAGTGAATTAACTAAACAAAAACCATAGCATCATCAAGCAATTTTATCTACACTGTTTTGCGTGCTTCCGCCACCAATTAGTTCATGCAAACTACTGCCGGCCGGCACCCACCCACCAGCTGGAGCAGAGACGACCAAAGCAGCCACGGCAGTCGCATGCAACTACTAACAGTAGTGGGTGGGTGCCGGCCGGCAATAGTTTGCATGAACTAATTGGTGGCGGAAGCACGCAAAATAGTGTAGATCAAATTGCCTGTAAATTTGACTTCCGCAAAATAACACCTGAATCAATTAACTCGTAAAAAATCTAACTCCTAAAATCGTGATCAAACCATAACATAATTATTGAATTCTTGATATACTGATATCGAAGCCGGATTCCGGGTTTTTTTTTCTCTCTTTAACGAAAGACTAAAAATAACTCTTTAGAGACTAAATAGCTGAAAATATGTAAGGGGTTTTTAAGGCTTATTACTACCATCACCGAAGCCAACCTTATTTATTTTGGAATGTAGGGCATAGCGTATTTTTAAGCTCCCGACTGGAGAAGTATCTCACAAAATACCGCAGCCAAATAACCATTCGCTTGAGGGTTTTAGTGTTCTTGCGAGTGAGTGAGGTCACCAGAAACAAAGGCGTCCCCTTATTGTTGCTGATTTCCATGGGTGGTGGTGATTACTTTCCTTCAGGTGACCCCGATGCTCGTTTGCCCCCCTCTCATATAAAGAAATATAAGATAAAAAATAAATGGATTAATGGAGCATTTAAAGCGGGGGTGTCAGTGCTCGAATAATACTCGGTTCCTTTAGGTTAGAGCAGTGTTTTTCAATCTTTTTAAAAACGGGACTCCTTTGCAGGTAAAAATTTCTGGCGACCCCCTCCTCCCTCCCCCTTGCCCTCCAAACTTACACAATTCAGCTGGCTATGAAAGCGTTAAAATTGTTTGTGCCATTTGCTTTCGATTTTGTTGATATAAAAATTAAGAGAGAAATAGGCTTCCATTGGCAAAAGAATTGCTGAAAGATTTGAAGTTGATGAATTATTGACCAACAGGCGCAGGCCTGTTGTTCAATAATTCATACGCTTATTCGGGGGTCGCGGGGGAATGTTTAGACCCCTGGGGGTCGCTACCCACAGTTTTTTTTATACTACATCGAGTGGCAGACAAGCATACGTGAATTCTGATGTGAAGCGGTTACCGTAGCCCTATTAACGCTCGCAACATAAGATATCGCTCGCGCGCCTCCACCCCCGCTACCAACGCAGCATCTCCTTCATTTCTAGTGACCCCACTCACTCGCAGGAACAACAACCCGCAAGGGAATTGTTATTTGGCTGCGGTATTCTGTGAGGTGGAGGTACTTTCCCCAGTCTTACAATTACGCTCCCTACCTCGCTTAATCTAAAACAGTTTGAAAATCACTGAACCTAAGCGATTAATAATTTGGTATTCATCTTTGGTATGATTGCTAATCACCCATTTTAATGACATCACGCCACCGACGAACCAAAAAACCCACGCCCTGAAAAAAATTGAATCATTAACGTTTCCTATGAAGAGTATCACTGATGACATTATGTGGGCGAATGACAAATGAGCAGATCTATGTCAAGAGTGGATCTTGATACATTATGATGGCTTGGTACTTAAATGACTAATGCCTGGTTTACACTGTGCGAGTTGACTAGACACAAGATGGGGTATAAGCATACGCGAACATGGACTTTGTCATCAAACTTTGATCGACCAAAAAATTTATCGAACGCAGGATTTTAAAATTAAAGATTTGTAAATCGGTCTAGTTTTTAACTGACTCCAAAAAAGGAGGAGGTTCTCAATTCGGCTGTTTTTTTTTATTGTTGGTTACTTAATTACTCCGTGATTTGTAAAGCGATTTGAAAAAAACTTTTTTTATTTGAAAGATATACTTCCAGATTGGTCCCATATTTTTCATCATCATCAGCCTGTATCTACATGCATACATTCCGTCAAAAAAGTATCGGGAATGGATGGTTCCAAATTCAATTTTTTTGTTTTTTTGTTGTTGTTGGATTGGCACTACATTTTGGCGCGGAGTTTGAGTTTTATCTGTCATTTATATTTAATACAGTGCTGTTTTTAATTGTATCATATCTAGTGTATATTGCGATTTTCAAAATGGACAAAAACATCGAATAAAGAGTTTGTCTTAAATTTTGCATCGCCAATGGAATTTCGTGTTCGGGGCAGGGATTGAAAACCGGTACAAATTTGGGTTCCGGTTCCTCATTTCGGTTTGTAAAAAGGTTCTTCTTTTCGGTACGGTTCCGGTTTCGGTTCCGGTTGGGTTCCGGTTCCACCGGAACCGGTTCTGAATAAAGGTTCTAATATACCGGTACCGAATTAAAGGTTCCTTAAGAAGGAGGGATACGTTCGACCGTGTCTGGCATATTTCTTCGTTCTTACAGCTGACAGTTAGCCTTCGATCAGGGATCGAATCAGGGATCAGGGCTACCCGACTGAGGAATAAATAAATATATATATCTGGACAATTTACACAGCACCATCTAGTCCCAAATTAAGCGCAAAGCTTGTGTACTAGACAACTGAAAATTTACTTGAATACATACTTACAATACATAGAAAACACCCAGACCAAGACAAACAGACATGTTCATGCACACAAATGTTTGTCTTGTGCGGGAATCGAACCCGCGACCTCGGAGTCAAAGTGGCCATTGCTAACCATTCGACCACCGAACTCGTCGAATATACCTCCACCTCACAGAATACCGCAGCCAAATAACAATTCCCCTGAGGGTTGTTATTTTCCTGCGAGTGAGTGAGGTAACCAGAAAGGAAGGAGATGATGCGATGGTAGCGGGTGTGGCCGCGCCAGCGATGTTTTTCTCTAACCTACACTCTTTCACATCATTATTCATTCATTCACACTCATGAGTCGAGTAGTTGTAAAGTTTATAACTATAATTTGTAACTAATTACTATACCTACCTGAATTGAATAGGTACGGCATTTTTTTATTAAAATATTTAATAAAAATAAAAATATTTATTAAATATTTTAATTAAAAAATGTTGACGCAACGCGTGTGTGGTCGGCAATGTGCCAAAATGATTACGTCGTGACGGCGTAACGCGCCGCGTGTACGTGATCTATGTTTAATTCAAGTTCGGACAGGATTTAAAGAGGAACCTGTAAAATAAAGGTTTCAGTCCAGGTTCTACATTTAGGTTTCGGTTCCGGTTCGGGTCCTGGTATCAGAACCCCTAAGTACCGGTTCTTTACCGGTATTTTACAAACCTTTTCGATCCCTGGTTCGGAGTCACTAAAAATGTTACAGAAGGCTTACGGTGAATTGACAATATCAAAAACACGTGCTTATGAGTGGTACAAAGCTTTCAAAAGCGGTCGAGATGTGATGGAAGATTTGCCTCGCTCTGGTAGGCCATCAACGTCTGCAACTGGACTTAACATCGCAAAAGTGAAGGAAATAGTGACTGAAAATCCTCATTCAACTTTGAGAGAGATAGCCGTCGAACTTTCTGTATCTCACGAATCGATCCGTACCATCTTAAATAATCACTTGGGTATGAAACATGTTGCCGCTCGGCTAGTACCAAAAGAGCTGAATTTTCTCCAAAAATTCAATCGCATAAGAATCGCTGAGGACATGCTAGAACGAGTCGATTCCGATCCAACATTCATGAAACGCATTGTTACTGGTGACGAGACGCGGGTATACGAATTTGACATGCAAACTAGTCAACAAGCTTCAGAGTGGCACCTTCCAACTGAACCGAAACCGAAAAAACCACGCCAAAGTCGATCAAAAGTTAAAGTCATGTTGACTGTTTTCTTTGATTATCGCGGTGTTGTGCACTCAGAGTTCTTGTCGGAAGGTGAAACTATAAATAAAGAATATTATTTGAGCGTTATGCGGCGTTTAAGGGAGCAAATTCGACGAAAAAGACCAGATTTGTGGGAAGAAAAATCTTGGATTTTGCACCACGATAATGCGCCTTCGCACAAGGCTATTATTGTGAACGAATTTCTGACCAAAAACTCTACAAATATCATCGAGCAACCACCTTATTCACCAGTTATGGCTCCATGCGACTTTTTTCTTTTTCCTAAACTCAAATTACCACTTCGTGGTACCCGTTTCCATTCGATAGAAGACATAAAGGAGAATTCGCGGCGAGAACTGTACTCAATTCCGGAAAAAGCGTTTAAAAAATGTTTTGATCATTGGATTATTCGTTGGCGTAAGTGTATCGTTTCTGAAGGAGCATATTTTGAAGGTGATAAAATAAATTTGGATGAATAATTAACATTTTGTGTATTATTGATCAGTTCCCGGTACTTTCTTGACAGAGTGTAAATGTAGAGTAATGTTTAGAGTCGGTATTTTTTGTTAAAATTATGTATATTTTACAATACAGAAAAATATTCTGACGTGATAACGTCTTATAAATCGATGCATGCACGCATGAAAAAGGATGACACATTGTCACGTTCGAGCGTGCAATCGAGAGCGCGGAACAAGCGATTAGAGAGGGACGATGCGCGTGACGCATATATCGTATCTTCCACTCCATCGGCCGTTTTCTTATGACATCATCATGTAAAATTATCATGTAAAATTATCGTCCGTAAACCGACTTTAAACACAAACAATTTTTTTCATAATTTCGGAACATTTTGTCAAGGGGCTACTTGGTGTCAACTGTCAACCCTTATTCATCCCACTGCTGGGATATGAGTATCTCCTCAAAGGAAGGGGTTTAGAGCAAACTCCACCACGCAATTCAACTGCAGGTTGGTGGAGGCCAGTCTTTTCAAGCCGCCTAAAGACCACTGACTTGGCTTAACGACTGTCATCTAATAACAACAGCCGGGACCAACGGCTTAACGTGACCGCAGAAGCACGAATATACTTCGTCATCATCACCATTAGGTCATTTTAGTCTCCACTACAGGAGCACGACCCTCTCTCGTCCGTCCCAGACAGAAGGAGGATTTGGCCTACACTCCCCACGCTGGCCAGACGGGTTGGGGAGGCCTGATCGATGTTTGATAATGTATTTCCCTTAGTCGCCTTGTATGACATCCACGGAAAGAGACGGAGTGATTCTATTCTAGTCTGCCGGAAACCACACGGCCTATACACTTCGGCACAATATACTTCGTGAATAGCCTTATTATTAGTGGTTTATTAGTGGTTTAAATGTCTTTTAAAGCAAAAAAAAATACACCTCTTTTTACCCCCGGAACTGCATTGGACTTCACTGTTCTTTGCATTTTTGGTTGTCGTCGCTGTTAATCCTGGCTACATAGGATTCAGTGGCAGGAATTTGTGGTGGGCCCCCGTCCCGTTAAATACTTATATCTATCTAACTCGCACTGTGTAAACGAGGCATAAAAGATTGTCTACTCGGTCACACAATTAATCCAACAATGCATGAATTGGCTATGTGTGAATTGTAAGGCCATGAAATGGACGTCGACGGTTTTTTTTTCTATGTTTTATACCATGGTGGTTCTCACGTGTGGAATCCTGAATGCGACGTATTTTTAACCGACTCCAAAAAAGGAGATTCTCAATTCGACTGTACTTTTATTTAATGTTTGTTACTTAATTAGGGGAAACTGTACAATGATTGGCACTCTAAGAAAAATCTACCCTAAATTTGTTAATTATAATTTATGTAACATATTTAGACGTAATTTACGACATAAAAGGTATTCTTTAATGTATTGTTATTAAAATAAAAACACATTTAGTACGAAAAGGAAACATTTTTATTAAAAGAAAATAGAAAACATTTAAAAATATCCAAAAGTACAGTCATTGGCACTTACAACACAATTATTGGCACTAACTTACTAGTAATTGGCACTCATCTTAGTATGTAATTATGGCACATTTGTATTAATTAAAACTGTAAAAAAATATCTAAAAATATTTATTACTGGTAGATACGTTCTAACCATACTCCTTTCCTGACTCGTCATTTAAAAATTTGAACAATTCTAGTTCACTTCGAAAAGTGTCCCACCTATCAGCTACTTTCCTTATAGGCTTAGGGAGAATAAAATATTTGGTTTGGTTTGGTTGGATGGCTTGAGTAAATTCAACATTTTGATTCAATAAATTTTCTTTATTATTCTTACACTTTCCATAACGGCTTATGGAGAATTAAATGTTTGGTTTGGTTTGGTTGGATATGGCTTGAGTAAATTGAACATTTTGATTCAATAAATTTTCTTTATTATTCTTACATTCTTGTGAATATTGTGTGTATTGCCAGTATACCATGACAATAATTTTATTAGTTTCGATATTTTATAAAATACGCCAGTGTTTGGCATTGGAAATAATTAGCACTGCTGCTAACCGTTGCAATGATTGGCACACACGAAAATGTAGTGAATAGCACCCCCTAAAGTACAATGATTGGCAGTGCTAACAATTGTGAAGAAAGAAACGAAAAACATTTTTGAACTGTGATATTAATATATTCTAAAATCTAATTTAATTGGCTATAAAAAACATAAGAAAAAAAATAAAAAGTAAAATGTAGTGATTGGCACAGGTGCCAAATTATTGCACTTCCCTATAAGCTACTTTACCAATAGTTGGCACACTAATAAATTGAGGTGTGTTACCAAAAATAAGGAAAATATAAATAAAAACGGTAACATTACTTAAAATTAATATAATGAAAATATTTCCTACCTTTTACTAAGTCAAAATCGTAAAAAAACAATGGTTTTTACATACCTCTTCTTTGTCGAATCCGTTAAAATTTGCGGAAAAAAACAACATGCCTTACGAGCGTTCTTTTTTTTTAATGCTGTGTTGCCATATTAATCTGGTAAAAAAGTCTATTATAAAATTGTTAAAGTGTTGCAATGCTAGATTTTAAAAATAACAGGGTACGTATTGTATTGCCATGACAATTCTTAATATCTCCATTTAAAGGTTAAAGTGCCAATGACTGTGGGGATGCCAAAGTTAGTACAAGTTACCCTACTTATTTATTAAAGAAAAACTTTAGAACTAAAAAAACTTTTTTTATTTGTTTGTTTAGACTAACATTTTTTATTAAAATCGATAAAATTAATAAATAAAATCATGAAACATTTTATTACAATACTTTCTCAAAGGTTTCTCCTAAGAAAGTTATTCAACATTTAAAATTATGTAGGCGGCTGATGTATTTGTATTGTTGTAAGTCAATATGTACTTTTTTTTATAAAAATAACGAATAACTTCGGTCTATAAATGATAGACAACGAAGAAGGCCTCTGGACCCTCTTACTGCATGACTAAATATAAAAATTAATTAATAAGTCATTTTAAATTGACAGATTGTATCAATGACCGTGTGGTTTCCGGCAGACTAGAATGGAATCACTCCGTTTCTTCCCGTGGATGTCGTACAAGGCGACTAAGGGAAATACATTATCAAACATCTATCAGGCCTCCCCAACACGTTTGGCCAGCGTGGGGAGTGTAGGCCAAATCCTCCTTCCGCCTAGGACGGACGAGAGAGGGTCGTGCTCCTGTAGTAGAGACTAAAATGGACCTGATGATGAACAATAGCTGTGTGTAAATCACCAAACTTAGTCGAAATAAAATATGAAATGTAAAGCATGCGCCTACGTGATCGAGATGATACCTATATTATTTTTTCCTCAACCAATATTCCGCTGAATAACAAAAATATTGAAGTGAAATTAGAACCAAGTTCTTTCACACATTAAATTTAATTTTACGAACGAGATTCGAAATCCGAATTTAATTGGTACAAGAGTCAACTGTTACCATAGCAAGTGATTTAGGGTTACTTAGTTTTACCACAGTTTATGTAATAACGTACACTATGGCCGCTCCCTGCCGCTCTCACAAGGCGACCTCACCTCCCCTCAGAGTCGAATGTGGAACCGATCGCAAGGGGTGCCAGCAGTGCAGCGTTGCCAGAAGTCCCGATTTTGGCGGGATGTCCCGCTTTTTTAGGCTAAAGTGTATGTAATGTCCCGCGGAGGGCACCACATGTCCCGCTTTTGGTAGTAGACGCCAAAAATTATGATTTCATCAACTGAAATTAATGGGCGGAATTCCAGAATTAGAATCTTTGAAAAAAATAAGCAATTTGAACTTTAAGAAAATGAAATATTTCTGATCTTTGATTGTTTACCCTCATACTAAAAAACTTACCCATTCATTCTAAAAAAAAAACTATCTAACTATCTAACATGTATTTTTCTAGTAGTCCCGCATTTTTTATTTTCAAAACTCTTACATCCCGCTTTGGTTTAAAGTAAATCTGCCAACGCTGCAGCAGCGCCACATAATTTTGGGGTGTAAGTGGTTCATCAACACCTTTGAACCAAAGCCAACTTCACCTGCACGCGGTGCACCCTGCTGACTGACAAACGAAGCTCTGGCGAAAAGAGAGGTAGGGAGCGTAATTGTAAGCTAC
Organism: Hypsopygia costalis; assembly: GCA_937001555.2. Classification (NCBI taxonomy): domain Eukaryota; kingdom Metazoa; phylum Arthropoda; class Insecta; order Lepidoptera; family Pyralidae; genus Hypsopygia; species Hypsopygia costalis. The sequence continues at coordinate 5,136,383 of OW443349.2, forward strand.
CCGACTGGGGAATGTACCTCCACCTTACAGAATACCGCAGCCAAATAACAATTCCCTTGAGGATTGTTGTGTTCCTGCGAGTGAGTGAGGTCATCAGAAAAGAAGGAGATGCTGCGTTGGCAGCGGGGGTGGCGGCGCGCGAGCGATATATTATGTTGCGAGCGTTAATATGGCTACTGCAACCGTTTCACATCAGGCGGGCCGTATACTTGTCTGCCACCTGACGTAGTATAAAAAAAAAAAAAAATACAATAGATCGTTCGTTGTTTATCATCTATTTTCAAATGAACTTTTAAATGGTAAAATTATTTATTTCTTATTATGTAATTATTAACATTAAACTTCATATATAGTTTTTATCATCAGAAAAGCATTTTTTTTTGTACTATTGTATGGTCGAAATCGTTGACGGTTTTACAATTTTTAAAAGTTGAATGTTGATACTTATTCCACTTTTTTTATAGGCGACCAAGATTTTAGATCGTGTATTTAATGACCATTATAATCCGCGTGGAACAATTAGTGTACTACCACAGTATAAGTAATATTACTACTTACGTAGTAACTATTATGTAATTTGTGGTACTACGTACAGTATGGCTACTCCCTGCCCTTCTGTCGCGTATCGGCCTCACCTCGCCTCTGAGACATTTCTGGAACAGTTTATAAGGCGCCGCACGCACACTCGGTCATTCACGCTTTATACATATATTCGCATAATCACAATCATGCAAAATAAACGTTTAAGTATATATTTTTTTTCTTTTCAATATTACCTACAATATTTAAAGTATAGCTTCTTACGTCACAACTCGAGGTACCTGCTTTCTTATGCAGTCAACCCTAAGGTCTACACACACATTTGCACGTATACAGACGTGGTCTGAAAGGTAAATAAGAGAAAAAAAAATTGTCAAGCTTTTTTTTTAAAAGTTAAAAAAAACTTTAGTTTTAAGTTAAAAAAAAATAGGTACTTACTGTGTTTCGCTTATCAAGCCCGTTCATTTTATAATAATAAATTCTGTAGCAGCTACCATATTGGATTAAAAATAGCGGCATTAGGTAACCGTACATTGTCACGAGAACCAAACGAATGTGCTAATTTACGCAAGATTAGTTTAGAAATACCGCAGTGGTACTAAATAAACGCTTATAAAAATAATAAATAAAACAGAATTGGTTGTCTGTAAAGTCGGTTTACGGAGTGTAATTTTACGTGATAACGTCCTAAGAAAACATAGGCCGATGATGGAGTGGAAGAGAGATAGATGCGTCACAAGCCGCGCTCTCGCTTGCACGCTTGGCTCAGGCGGAACGTGGTAAAGCTTTTTCGTGCGTGCAGCCCGTGTTCATCGATTTATGACGTTATCCCATTAAAAAATCACGATTGCAAATTGCATTAAAATTAAATCTTTTTAATTAATTTAAACTTTAATTAATTTTAACTTTGCCGGTTTGCATCCTTCTGCATCCTTTAATTTCTAAGTATATATAAAATTTGCATGCAGGTATATAATATGTGCGTACTTTCCATTGGGAATTACGTCCATTAATTCAAACGTGATAAATGGGGACACTGTTTCTAAAAATGTAACATATCAAATCATTATTCCTGAAATTAATATATGATTGACAAATTGAATAGGTACTTTAATGTTTTAATTAATAATTAAAACATTAATGTTTTATATATAACCACTTCACATCAGGCGGTCCGTATGCTTGGCTGCTACTCAGCGTAATATAAACAAATGGAGTGTGGCTATCTCATGGACATGGCTGTGTGTTGTACGTGAATACGTTATATATATGCACTAAAATTATCTCAAAATGGCAGCGCTGTCACCTCCCCCGCACGCGATGTGCCATTGTCCTTACTTAGCGTAATAAATTCTTTGATCCGTCATCTATTGAATTTTGGATGGAGATGATAGATATGTAGCTGCAACACCAAACTGTATCCTCCGATTTTGTTATAATTTATTTGAATTGCCTCCCTATGGAAGCAATTTTAAACAATTTAAACAATTTTATAATTAATATTATTAAAACTCACGTGAGACATTATACTAAATTAATTAGATAAATTAAACGGGTCACTCACGTCGTTTTGTCGGGAAAGCCGACTAGTCTCGATCTCAAAAGGAGACCTTCTTCAGGGCGAATGTCCAGACACGTCCACCCTTTGTCTCTCGCGCCGGGCACTGTGTGATACAGTCGCCAGTGCTGATACTGTCAGTTTTTACCACCACATGGTAAGCGCACTAGATGATCACGCGCTCGGAGAGATAGAAGAATTGGATCCACCGGCTGCCACTACGTCATCGTGGAAGGCAGCGCTCCACCAATCAACGCACCAACCCTCCACCACCCTTTCCAGTCGTGCGGCGCCCGCATTGGTGCGAGCGCAGTGTCCGGCGCGAGAGACAAAGGGTGGACGTGTCTGGACATTCGCCCTGAAGAAAGTCTCCTTTTGAGATCGAAACTAGTCGGCTTTCCGGACAAAAAGACGTGAGTGACCCGTTTAATTTATCTAATTAATTTAATTTTATAATTCTTTATTGCATAACTAATACAATTTCATGTTATACAGGTAAATACAAAGGTGAAGGGAATATGGGGTGTAAGTAGTTCATCAACATCTTTGAACCAAAGCCAACTTCACCTGCATGCGGTGCACTCTGCTGACTGACAAACGAAGCTCTGGCGAAAAGAGAGGTAGGGAGCGTAATTGTAAGCTACCCGACTGGGGAATGTACGTCCACCTCACAGAATACCGCAGTCATATAACAATTCCATTGAGATTTGCTGTGTTCCTGCGAGCGAGTGAGGTTACCAGAAAGGAAGGAGATGCTGCGTTGGCAGCGGGGGTGGCGGCGCGCGAGCATAATTTTATGTTGCGAGCGTTAATATGGCTACGGTAATCGCTTCACGTTGGTCGGGCAGTACGCTTTTGTCTGCCACCCGACGTAGTATAAATAAATAAACTGTAAAAAAAAACTTTTTAAAACAAGCTTTTATTTAAGTGACTTTTAAAGATGAAAATAAACTTTTAATTAAATCAAACTAATCAATTTGGTACTAGGTATTTACCTATTACACAATTAAAATTTTATAAAAGCTTGTCGCGATATTTATCTGCCTATTTTCTAAGAGACATTTTATTTCTTATTATGTCAAGTCAATTAATATTGTGTCATAACCAGTTAGGTAGACGCACATGTCGCGACAAGCTTTTATAAATTTTTAATTGTGTAATAGGTAAATACCTAGTACTAAATTGATTAGTTTGATTTAATTAAAAGTTTATTTTCATCTTTTTAGGTCACATAAATAAAAGTTTGTTTTAAAAAGTTTTTTTTTTTCAGTTTATTTATTTTTTATTTTTTAGTTATTATTGGGCATATTTTTCATGTTCTACTTAGCAAGTCCTTTTATTTGATACCCATAATGTGGTAGTGCAGAAAAAGAAACGAGTCCGCCATCTTTGATTATCCGCCATATTGGATTTAATGTAACGTAGTATTATTTTTCGTGTTCTCCTTAGCAAGCCCTTTTATTTGATACCCATATTGTGGTAGTGTAGAAAAAACCGGACAAGTGCGAGTCGGACTCGCCCACCGAGGGTTCCGTAGGTACGTAGTATCATTATTAAATTTGATATTTTTCATTATAAATAAGAAATAATGCGTCGAAAAAAATAAATAAAATATATTTTGCAATGTGTACATCAAGCCCTTTCATATGATACCCCATTTGAACTAGTAGTTTCAATTTGAAATTTCGACACCCTATAAAAAATATAGACCCCTATTTTTTAAGATCTATTTACAAATGTATAGTTTTGAGATTTATTCCTGTACTTGTAGTCTATAACCAAGGGCGGATCCACCGTTGTGGGTACGGTGGGCATGCCCACAACCATAATACACTTGTAACGTCACACGTTCGCGGTCTATTGAGATCGATAGACTGATGATAATAAACGCTAATGCCTTAATAAAATTTTAAAAAAATCACAATTTCGGGTTTTCGCGTGGCTGTGACCACAACCTTTTTAGAGAGCTGGATCCGTGCCTGTCTATAACGATGTTACTTGTCAAATTTCATAGTTCTAGGTCAACGGGAAGTACCCTATAGGTTTTGATTCCCTTGAGTGTGTCGAAATATGCGTTTTTTGCTGAATAAACGGCCATAACTTTTTTCTACGTAAACTTAGCAGTTTGATTTTTTTTTAACTTCATGGGACCGTAGACCTGAGTATACAGTTCAAATTTCAGCTTGATACCTCCACGCATTCTCGACATAGAAATTCTTGACAGACAGACAGACAGACAGACAGACAGACAGACAGACAGACAGACAGACAGACGGACAACAAAGTGATCTTATAAGGGTTCCGTTTTTCCTTTTGAGGTTCGGAACCCTAAAAAATACTAGTACGCCATCTTGGATAATCCGCCATATTGGATTTAGAATGACATCAAATAGCTAACCATGCATTGTCATCTAAACTAAGCGTGTATACAAAATTTCAGCTCAATCGGTTGAAGATAACTGGTTCAAAATTAAGTTGCAAGATTCCACCCGGACAAACATACATACATTGCAAGTTAAATAAAAGCTTGTAAAAAAAGGTGAGTTAAGACGTATTCACGCGAAAAAATCCTATTTTAATCCTTGCAAAGTCCACCATAGTTAAATATACAGTACGTGCCTTAAAATGACATCACACAATGACTATACTAACAAAAATACATACACAATTAGAATGTCCAAAGTAACATCGCAACAGGAAAACCTATTGTACAAAACTGCCTTGGCTTGTCCGTAATCTCGAACATGTGAATTGCAGAAACAATGTATCGATTTACAATGGAAATTGCTTTATTGTTTGTTCGTGCAGGAATTTGGGGGGGAGACAGAGCTATAGAAAAATAAGAATTGACCAACCAATTCTTATTTTTCTATAGCTGTCTCCCCCCTGGCTGGTCAAATTCAAGGAGATTATGTTCTTAGTATTAATCACGAATTAATAAAAAAAACTCAAAAATTAATCAACCATAAACGCGGAATGGTTATCCAAAGATTTCTTGTTTATCACCGAGATTCAAGTTTACTATGTAGGTAGGAGACACGTAGAGTTGTCGCGCATGCGCCCTCTGAGTTTCCTGTTGCTTTCCGTTGCCGTTGTGACCGCTTTTAGCGGTTATCAACAGTATACGCTAAAATGACAGATACTACAATCCTAAACTGATTTTGATGTTTTTAAGGTATAGTTTTTTATATTGTTTCGTGATTCTAACGACTGGAGCAATTTCACTTTCTTTTTTTGGTTATATTGTAGAGCTTACCGTACCGTGGGAAACTAACATACCCAAAGACCACGCGATAAAACAAAACAAATATTATGACCTCCTAAACGAATTAACAAAAAGCGGCTATGTAGTTAATCTATACGCTGTAGAAGTAGGAGCGAGAGGTATACCAGCAAAATCTCTCTATAACCTGCTGAAAGACCTTGGCTTGTCCAGAAGTGCAGTAAGTTCTATACTGGAACGAGTATCTAAAGCTGCATTAGCAGGTTCATACCAGATTTGGAAGGGCAGGGAGAGAAACACAAGTAGTGAAGGTGAGTGTTGATGTACGTCGGAAAGGGGCCCCTTAAACCTACACCCGTGTCACAAGTCTCGGGATCTGCTTGGGTTTCTCTCTCTACCACACGATGGACCCGGCACCCGCACGGTGAATCCATGGAAGCTAAGAAGTTCGTCTCTCTCTTTTTGGTCATAAGGTTTAAAACTAAAGCTTTTGACAAAACTGTCAGCCGTTTGACAGTTGGCGCGATTGACGCGCTGCATATAAAACAGATGCGTCGTCGTCGTCAACCCTTACTCATCCCACTGCTGGGATACGGATCTCCCCTCCATCGAAGGAGTTTAGAGCATACTCCACTACGCTGTTCAACTGTGGGTTGGCGGAAGCCAGTGTTTTAAAACCGCCTAAACGCCACTGATTTGCCTTAACGACTGTCATCAACAGCCGGGACCGACGGCTTAACGTGCCCTCCGAAGCACGGAGGGGCTCGAGATAAATATACTCATCCATGGACAGACTGATATTGCTTAACTTGTGTGTTCGATTAGTCACACGGAACGTCGCCATCGAATAATAAATTAAATCAATTAGCCATAATATGGAAATTAAAAGCGATAATTGTGTATTATTTTGCTACTATTTGTACGTTAATTGGTTAATTAGTAGTTTTTTAATACAGTTGCTCAAAAAGTGGCGTATTGCAGGCAAAGAGAATGTAACCACTACGTTTTAATTGCAGGGACGTATAGCGTTCGTATGTGGGCTATTACATACTCGAGCTTTTTCTTTACCTTTTCCGAACTCGTGCGTTCTCTTTCTCAACTGTCAAAATAATGTCTATAAAAAGAAAAAACCAACCAAGAAGTTTTTACTACTTTTTACAAAAAAAAATTCATAGTTGTTTTTATGATTCATGCAAATATTTCTAAAAAGAAGCTACTAATTTGTTTCAATATCAGATTTAATGATTTGATTCAATGAATTAGGTTAGGTTTCATTTCATTTCATCTCATTAAATTTCATTTTCATTTCTTATCAATAAAAATATTCTACTGAAGAATTGGCTGTATGGGCATAGTTCCTTTTGCCTACCCAGAATGGGAAGAAGGAAGAAAAATCTCTGTTTTTAATATTTTACGGTTGGCGCCATTTGTTGAGTTTATTGTGTTTTTATTATTTTATTAAATTCCTTCATTTTTTCGCAACTGTATTAAAAATAGTTGTTCGGTACACGTGCGGAACTGTCATTGCAACTTGTTCCGACTGTCAACCCTCACCTTCGGCTGCGCCTCGGCTCGGGTAGACATTTGTCAGAACTATAACCTCTCGATGACCGGTCGAGTGCTCTTCCAACTGAGCTAGCAGGAAGGTTTGTGTTGGTGACGAATTTTTACATTTTATATTTTTCTACTAAACAAGGCATAGCAGTCCATCTTTGCAGATGAAATTCGGCTATTTTATGATAACACCAAACTTATTATTATCTTTTATTTTTTTAAATAGTTGTTTCGGCCAACTTGCCAGAACATTATAATTTAAAAAATGGAAAAATTCACCTCTCCTCCTTGGTGAGATTAGAACCCACGATCGTAATATATTACACGTAACAATAAAATCGAGTCTCTCTCATGGAGTAATTATGTAGTGATCGCCCAGAAGTCGAAATTCGACCATAACTAATTTAAATTATAAGTTTGAACATTATTATGGTATTGTATTTATTATAGTTATGTTTGACATTCAGTAAGACTATAGACAAATAATATTACAGACAAACAATATGACCTATTCTCAATTCGAACACAGACAGACAGAAAAGAGTATACCCGTATATGCGTCTGTGTCTCAAATACATGGTAGTATGTGAAATTTTTTTTTAATTCATTTAATGTATTTTATGCATAATTAAAAAAAATATTACCATGTGTGCGAAATTTCACACTCAGTCCGCGCAATTTGCATAAAAAAGGGTACAGTTTTTGCTTCTCGTATTAATAATATTAATATAGGATACTATTTAAAGTAATATAAAATAAATACATTGCTAACCTATTTGCACATCAAAAAATACTTATTTCACAACAAATGGATTTGATGTGAGATCAGATTAATTTGATGTGCAAATCAGGTTTTTTCAGCGAAATATAAGTTGTTGAGCTTATAAAAACGTCCGGTCGTTCTGTCTGTCCGTTGCCATGAAATTCAAAATTTCGAAATTCTGACTTCGGATTCGTGTAGAGTATCAAAAATTTGTAGTGTAAAGTGACGTTGGTTTTCCGATATCAATTCGGGATTTCGAAAAAAAAAATGCTGCGCGTCCGATGTTTTTTTGTGGATCAATTAAATATTTTCCATTAACATATAGATTCCAATCTTTATATCGGATTGCTGTGTCGTCAATAATACAGCGGTAAAACCTAACTCGAATGAAACACACACCTACGTAACTTAACCTTTAGCATTGATAAGTTGTAAGATAAATAATTTACGTAAAAATTGTTTACACTCAGACAACAAAATATTTTTCCCGTGACTAATGAAAAAACACGCAGCGTATTGGCGCTTTATACCGTTATTTTTGGACTCTTTAAAATGTTTATATCAGTAAAAAAAAATATTGGCAAACAGTTTGAAAACCAGGCGCTAAACGGTGCGTAGGTACAAAACAGTACAGCCCGTATCGGTAGATCGTCACGATCAAAACCAGTTCGACACGTCTTCGGACCTAACATACGAAAGCCACAAGCTCATAATTTATAAAACCAGGAAATTCGACTTTAATCTATCACCGTTATAACGCAATTTCCGATAACACCATCATTGTGAGTGTCGTTATAAATAACAACTTCCCGCTTCGAATGATAATTACTTAGTTCATTACAAGCCACGCTCGAGAGCGCAATGGCGTTCGTTTGGATCTTCCTATTGTCGATCGCGTCGTGTCAATGCGCCGTTGACTTCAGTGATCGACCTCGGAACTTCAGCATCGAACTGCTACACTACACCCAGCAACAGACAGACGGTCACGTCGTCATATCACCTTTCGGGATATGGACTCTCATGACCGGAGTCGCCTTGGGAGCGACTGGACAGAGCTACCGACAACTGTCGTCAGCCTTCATCCTACCTAAGAACAAAGCAAACCTTATAAACGGATACAAACAATTAACATCAGTTGTGTTAGAGCCAAAAACCAGTGGAGTTACATTAACAAGCAAAAACTTCGTGTTTCTCGACAATGATTTCAACGTTTTCCCTGACTTCAGAAGCAGCATACAAAATGACTTCGGTGCGGCGGTGAAAGTTCTCGATTTCCAAGATCCCAATTCGGCTAATGTCGCAAATACCTATATAGAAAGTTCAGGTGGAAGAGTCTCCAATGTCTTACGGTCAGACGACTTCGCAGAAGCTAGAATGATACTAACAAATGTCATATCTTTCAAAGGCTTATGGACATCTCCGTTTAATAAAACAGACACAGTACTCGAGCCTTTCTACAACGAAGAGAAAACTGTTATCGGATCAGTAAACATGATGTACCAGAAAGGGCAATTCGCATATTCAAACATCAGAGAATTAAAGTCATTTGTACTAGAACTGCCATATGGAGATGACAATAAATATTCAATGATAGTAATCCTTCCTCACCCTAATAAAAAAGTCAATGAGATATACAGAAATTTCGCTACGTACACCCTTAAAGATATCTTTAATCAGCTCCAGAAAGATATTGATGAATTTGGTTTAGAAGAGATAGATGTTAAGATTCCAAGATTCCATATAGAGACAAATGTTGTGATGAACAAGCCTCTGAACGATATGGGTGTATTTGATATATTCGATCCAAATCTGGCTAGTTTTAAACGTGTGACAAATGAGGACATATTTGTATCAGCAATTATTCACAAAGCTGATATTGAGGTGACGGAATCTGGTACTGTAGCGTCTGCGGCGTCTACTGCTTATTTCGCAGATAGAATTTCTACACCAAGTTTCTATGCAAATAAGCCATTTGTGTACTTCATTGTTGAGAAGACCACAGCAACCGTTATCTTCGGAGGCATTTACTCAAAGCCCACTGTCTATTAATGTTATTAAATTGTCTCTGCTTGAGTGACTCTGCTTACTGATTTCCTCATTTCTTTTGTGTTATTTAATCATGTTTGTCGAAGACTGAAGTTAGTTAGTTTCTCAAGTCATAATTGTAAGTGTATGTGTTATTTAAACCTATATTTAAAGTACAATATAATAATTTAAATATAGCAATAAAATAGTAAATGTTTTTTTTTTATTTATTTTAAATATTTGGGTCATGTATAGGCTAGTTTTGGTACATAGTCATTAACGAAATAAGTCAAACTTGAAAGTGCGCGAGTGAAATCTTTTATGTGCTTGTATGGTAACTAAATAAATAAATATTCCTATACAAATTACACACAGCCGTCTAGTCACAAACTAAGCAATGCTTGTTCTATGGGTACAACATAACTGATATTATACTTAATTTTTTTTTTTTGTCAATACATATAATACATAGAAAACACCCAGACCAAGACAAACAGACATGTTCATGCACACAAATATTTGTCTTGTGCGGGAATCAAACCCTCGTCTCAACCTCGAGTGTCAAAGTGGCCATTGTTAATCATTCGACCACCGAACTCGTCAAGTATGGTGAAATAAGTTTTTTGTACCGTTAGCCCAAGCACTTCCTGTAGATATATTCGCAACATTATATGTCCCTAGCGCGCCGCCAGCACCGCTGCCAACGCTACAACTCCTTCCTACCTGGTGACCTGCCTCACACGCCGGAACACAACAACCCTTAAGAGAATTGATAATTGGATGCGATATTCTGTGAGGTGGAGGTACTTCCCCAGTCCAGCAGCTTACAAATACGCTGTACCCTACATCTTTTTTGCCAGAGCCTCTTTCGCATGTCAGCAGTGTGCACCACGTGCAGGTAAGGTTAGCTTTGGTTCCAAAGATCGTGGTAAGTCACTTCGTCGATGTGTGTCCCCAGTCGGGTACTCGTAGCTTATGAATAAGCTGTGCTGCTTTTGCCATGGACTTACGTTCCGTTTGCGCTTTTAAACCCATCGTGGCTAAAAGTAGTTAGGCAGGCGGTTTTTAGTCAGTTAAAGCCTGATTCGCCCTTGAAAGGTCAGTCTGGTAGCAACCAGGCTGATGAGGATTTTCCGCCTCCCTCCAGCACAGCAAGGGGGTGCGTGTCGTGTGCGCGCGTCAGTCGTCAAAAAATAATAAAATAAAATTGCCAGGGACACGTTTGTTAGCCGGATGTATACACCAATTACGTGTTATTTTAGCTCAAAAATTATAATGAACTACTTACACCCTGTTTAGTATCGATAAAAGCGTTGCTCGCACTTCTTCGCAGAGGAGTACAGTCAAGGGTCATAACTGTAGGACCCCCTCCCTACCTTACTATAATAATGAATCAGCCTGTGATCACGGCCGGTGCAACCTGAGGGGTAATTCTCGTAATTAAAATGTAGTCAAAATTCAGTTCCGATCCAGTCCCGATCTCACAAATGTCAAATTTGGTATTCTCGTATGTAACTTCAAAGTTTAATTTAAGTGGGATTAAATCGGAATATGACTGAGAATTAAACAAAGTAAGGATGTTACTTTGCCAACTATAAGAATTGATAATAATTAATAAATGAAATTAAGTACCTATATAATTTTAGTCAATTCACAATTCAATCTCAATTCGGTCAACTTTCAATCTGTGGTCGTAGAAAAATTACGAGAATTGGCCCTCAAGGTCGAAACGTCAGGCAAAAAATAAAGATAATAGGTAGGGGAAAAAGTCTTTTCGCATTATAGTATGTATGAACTTGTAATAAAATCTCTTTGGTTATATCATTTGTATCTAGCAGGTTTTGATATCTTTAAAAAGTTTAAATTTTAAAAAAGATAATTCCAAATTCAAATTAGGTAAATGTGTGATTTTCATTTGTTTTTTTTTACTGTCAAGATGAGTGAATCTAATGAAGAAATTCGATACATTTTAAAATTTTACTACAAAAAAGGTAAAAATTCAACGCAAGCTGCGAAAAAAATTTGTGACTTTTATGGACCTAGTGCAGTGTCTGTGAGAGTAGCACAAATTTGGTTTAAGCGTTTTCAATCCGGAAATTTTGATGTCAAAGATGCACGTCGCTCTGGTCGCCCTGTTACGGATAAAATGGATGCCATTTCTGAAAAAGTGGAGCAAGATCGGCATATCAGTAGTTACGACGTAGCTGAAGAACTAGGAATTGACCACAAAACTGTTTTGGCGCATAAAAAGCTCGTGGTCAAAGGCCGGCCAGGCTTCACAGACTCTGGCGAAACCCGGGTTAACCCGCAACAAGGTGATGCTGTGTGTATGGTGGGATTGGAAGGGAAGATATTCATTATGAGCTGTTACCGCCAGGCAGGACTATCGATTCTGAACTCTACTGTGAACAACTGATGAGATTAAAGCAAAAAGTTGAGAGAAAGCGGCCGGAATTAATTAATAGAAGGGGTGTGATTTTTCATCATGATAACGCTAGACCTCACACATCTTTAGCCACTCAGCAAAAATTAAGAGAGTTTGACTGGGAGGTGTTAATGCATCCGCCGTATAGTCCTGACCTTGCACCTTCTGATTTCCACCTGTTTCGGTCTCTTAAGAATACTTTAGGCAATGTCAGGTTAACATCACGAGAAGACTGCCAAAACCACTTGGCGCGGTTTTTTGAACAGAAGTCCCAAAATTTCTATAGTAATGGGATCATGTCTCTACCTACAAGATGGCAAAAGGTTATCGAACATAATGGCACCTACATACTTTAGTTAAATGTAAATAAACTTTATTAAAAAATGTTTTGAATTTTCATATAAAATACGAAAAGACTTTTTCCCCAACCTAATATGTAAATACCCTTATGCATGATCGCGTTAATTCCCGTTCTTATATTTCATACACCTACCTTACTTTTAACATTAAATAAAATATATAGGTATTTATTACTTCGATGATATTACGATATTAACAATTTAATTAATTTACTTCCTCGTCGCTAGAATCACTCATTTTTAGTTTTTTACTTGTTTTCATGAGCCCAAGGCGAATGTGATAATAGCATCACACAAGTATTTCAAGACCCAATTATGTGCAGTTCTTCAACCTACCATAGCCAAATAACAATTCCCTTGAGTAAGTTGCCATCCGGTGATTGGTGGTTTTTAATAAGCATGTAACCCAATTAGATACGATTACAATACTCGCACAAACTTCTATTATTAAGATTTCAATCTCTTGTAAATATTGGGAAATAGATGTAGGTAAATACATATAATTTTGAACAGTTGTTTAAAGTCCCGAACTAGTCGACCACATTGGAATATTGTATTGGACTATTGGAAAGAGAGTAAGTCATATGATATTATTAAAACTCACGTGAGACATTATACTAAATTAATTAAATAAATTATATCATATAAGTGTCCGGCGCGAGAGACAAAGGGTGGACGTGTCTGGACATTCGCCCTGATGAAGGTCTCCTTTTGAGACAAAAAGACGTGAGTGACCCGTTTAATTTATTTAAGTCATATGAGGTCAGGCATTGTGTGTATATTTCAACATACCAAAAGTAGGTAATTCTAAAATAGTAGTTTATAAAACTGTTAAATACAAGGGTTCTCAAAATACGAGTGTGAGTTTATCACATGAATAAACTTCCTCGTCGCTAGAATCACTCATTTTAAGTTTTTCACTTGTTTTCACGAGCCCAAGGCGAATGTGATAATAGCATCACACAAGTATTTCAAGACCCAATCATGTGCAGTATCATACACTACTTTATCTAATCTCTGGAAATAGATGATAATAATATTTTAAATAAACCATGAAGTTAATTTAACAGCTTTATTTGCAGATCGAGCATGCGTGGTGCGGATGCGCGACGCGTCGCGCGGCGCCATGTTCACAGATTATGTAGAAAGTTTTTGCAAAGTTGCAATGAATTTACATTGCAACCTGCTTGCTGGTGTATCTAAATGGAAAATTAGTTATTTGTTAAGTTGAGTGCAAAGTTGCTTTTTAACCGCGTGCTCAATTTTGATGACCGAGCAAGCTCAGGATTTTAAAATTAGAATTCTGAACGTTAGCGAGGGAATCAAAAGAGCATGTGGTGAAAAATCTTTGCACTCGAGTACAACACGTAACTTTTCATCCCCCCTCAGCGAGGAAATGACTAAATGCAAAAAAATCATTTACAATCACAAGATTATTGAGTGAGAAAGCTCATTTGCGCATTTATTAACAGTTTCAGTCAATTCTGTTGGGGTCAAATAAACTTAACCTTAGAATCACTGACATATAATAGTAAATTGACTGACAGTTCTATCAAAGGAAATAAAGTTACATTAGAAAAGTTCAGTTTTCTTAAATTTTCTAATTTTCTGCGCATAGGTACTTCTTATTTTTTTTCTTTTAAAAAACTTTCTCCTGACAATAACAAATATATTTTTTTTTATACTACGTCGGGTGGCAGACAAGCATACGGCCCACCTGATGTGAAGCGGTTACCGAAGCCATATTAAAGCTCGCAACATAAAATATCGCTAGCGCGCCGCCACCGGAGTCGTGGACTATAAAGTCACTACCTACCATGCATGTATAAACCAACCCACCCGCAAAATTTTAAGCGTGCCTATGTTTATGTGTTCCTCGGGAGCGCTTTTATGTAGATTTACTTCTGTTCTGTATATTTATGCGTGTATAATTATGTGGTGCCGAGCGCCGCCGAAGACACACCGTTGGCCGGTTGTTTAGCGCGTATTACAAGTTTTTTGTATGGGGACACCACTTATTTTTTGACTTAACTTTATCGTTATATTTCTGTTATATAGCAAATATAATAATACATATATTGGGATTAATACATATATTGGGATTACCCCTATTTTTTAACTTTTTTTGATTTTTAGATATTTACCTACGCTTACACACAATTACCGAGCTGGATTCCAAATTTCATCCTTCTAGGTCATCTGGAAGTAGGTTAGGTTTAGGTACTATAATATGTCAGTCAGTCAGTGCTAAAATTTACGACTTTTTGACCTTCATATCTTTATAACCGTTTGAGCTAGCTTCATGAAATTTGGGCTTCTAGATGTCCTTGTGGATATAATTAAACACACGCAATTTTATGTGTTTACGTTAAAGAGGTTTTGAGTTATAGAAGGGTCAAAAGTGACACCAAGTGGTTCGTGTAATATTACACTCGGCGCTGGCTAGCCAGTTCCTTTGCTTGAACTTGGCTTGACACGCTGCCGCGTGTCTAGATGGGTAAAAATTAAAGAGCTTGACTAGTAGAATACCATAGCGGTTGTCCTGTATAGTATTCTACTGGTGAGCAGGGTCAGCTTATAATATATAAAATTATTTATTTTATTTATTACTAGCTGAACCGACAGACGTTGTCCTGTCTTCTTAACTTTGAATATTGAGTTCCAATAAGGCTTTTCATCATAGGACGAGCGCAAGCGTAGCGCCATTTTGAAATGGCGGTAATTCAAAACTTTCGTACTGTTTTAGCACAGTATAAGTAATAGTACTAACGTAGTTTTAGTCAACATTGGCTGGGCAAGGAATATTATTTCCACAAACATATAAATTACTGGAAAAAACCATCATCAATAATATTAACTAACGAAAAAGTAATTAATATTTTGAGGCTATAGGTAGGTACATACATGATATTATTAATTAGACAAACGTAAATGCTGAATTGAATATGTTTAGTAGTTTTTATCATAATTAAATGTTCAATATGAGATAATATATAAAAGATTTAATATTTACAAAGTCAAAAATGCAATTAAGAATAATATGCCAGTGGACCAAACAGTTGACAAGGGGAAATGGCTAGATATCTTAAACACACCCAAAGTTCAAATGTATTGCATAGTCAAAAAGTCAATTATCCTAACGTTCCTTTTTTTTTTCACTTTATTCAAAAAATAAATTAGGCTTTAATTTATATTTTAATTTTTGATACGGGTAGCAGGCACTTTAGTATGGTTGTTTACAAAAAACAGTACGAAACAGATGGCTGATGCTAACGCATGCGCACAAAAATTTTTTTGTGATGAATAGGCCTATTGGTTTCGCGCAATCTGTCAAATGACATAAAGTTATATTTTAAGTAGTTGAGAAGAATCTTAGAGACAGCGAGAACCTTTTTTACTATGAATGTGATCATGTTGAAATATAGTGATACAATTGGAGCTTGGTTGTATTTAATTAGAGACAAGGCAGACCCTGCTGCTCGTACATAACTTCATGAAATCCCTTACGTAAGACAGAAAGGAGTATAGACTGGCAAGGGATCGGTGACTCCTTGGTGTTGCTGATCTCCATGAACGCCATGACCGGTGGTGACTGCTTTCCGTCAGGTGACCCACAAAAAAAAAAACAAAAAAAAAACAAAAAAAGTCGAGATAGAGTCCACATACATAAAATATAGATATATACAAAATCCGGTACATGACATGCAAGGTTAAACATCACAAAAAATCAACTGTCCATTAATTGTATATTATATATAGCATATAGTCAAAACTCATAACCTGTCAAAAACACCTTTGACGGCAAAAAATATTCAAAAATAGGATGGACTAAAAACGTTGGTCAAAACCACTTAAAAATTGATTTTCACTTAGGACTTACATTTGAAGAGGAAGGTGAGATACCCGTGATTTAAAATTAAATTAGTCAAACCTAAGAATGTCTTGATTTCGGGTATATTGACTATAACATAAATAAGTAGACAGTGTGAACATTAAATCAGACAAAACCACTTTTGACTAGAAACGTTAGTCCAAACTACTTATGCAGTCGAAAGTAGTTTTGACCTAGACGTTGATCAAAACCTATTATTATAATTACTTACTTGATTTTTTCGGTCAAAGGTGGTTTTGACCAGTTGTAAGTTTTGATTGTAACATTACACTTATGTTGTGTAGACGTTGACTAAACACTACTTTATCAATTAGTAAGATCCTAGAATTTTTTTCTTTAGAATACAATGTCTACTTCTTGGATCTTCTGCTATCTTCTTCGCCTTTTGTACAAACGCTTCTTTTTTATATACTACGATCTGACGGGTGGCATACAAGAAAACAAGCATAGCCAAATTAACGCTCGCCACGTGAAATGTTGCTCACGAGCCGCCACCCCCGCTGCCAACGCAGCAACTCCTTCCTTTCTGGTGTCCTCACGCACTAAATAAATTTATAAAACAGAAATTGCCGTTAATATTAGTGAATCAAAAATAATGACAAAAATAAAATAAGTTGCTATCTATACAATGTTTGCTTGTTTTTTTATTTGCGTACATAACTCATCATTAGTATATTTATCTACCATTCTGAAGTTACTGCATTTCCAACCAGTGTAGTTGGTCGGAAAACGCTGTCTTTTGTTCACCCACAATGTTACCTAATTTGTAATAAGTTTTCTGTTTTAATGCTTATTAATAGCATTAAAACAGAAAACAGTATTTTGTATTGCATTGAATTTGAAATTGAAATTAACAATGTACAATATAGATAAATCAAATTGAACTAAAACTAATCTAAAAACCTATATATTTTAAAATTGGTCGACATGTTCTGTCACCAGAACGCTGGTATCCAGCGAGATACCAGTCTTTTGGGTACACTGCCAACAAGCAACGATCTTGGACATATTTTTTATTTGTAACTAAATTGCTGTTATTTTTTTACTCGCGTTACTTTTTCTTTTCTAGTTAAAATATATAGGTTTTTTGATTAGTTTAGTTTAATTTAATTTATCAATTTGAAAAATATAATTTTGACAGTTTATTATGACAGCATTGCACTTGATTTATTAATACGATTTTGGTCGTGCTCTTTCGATATTATTATGTATAGTTTAGATATTTTGATTTTTTTTCGATATCGATATCGGTGAATTTTCAATATCGATAAATATATAGATTATTCGATATATCGTTGCATCTCTAGTCATGATTCGTCAGAATTATAATATACAACCTTGCTTCACAGAAAGAGACCGATCTTTATGAGGTACTTATAGGAAAAACCTCAGAAAAAGGTCTGGAAAAACATTTATTTCATTCAAGTACATTAAACCTTAATTCTAAAAACAAGGACCATAAGGTAGAATTTGCTATAAGTTAATCATATGTAACGATGAGGTAAGCGATCCAAGTTCAAGAGAAACATAAAAACATGCACTTTGCTCACGACTAGTGTTAATTGTAGATACCTATATATTTATTATCCTAATAATTGAATATGTACTCAAGGGCGGATCCACCGTTGTGGGCAAGGTGGATAATACCCACAACCCTAATACTTATACCTACCTACTTGTAACATGACGTTAGTTTACAAATTACACAGCAAATTAAATGACATAGTTATTCACGTGAAAATGAATGCTAGCAGTCGAGTTTGTCATCAAAAAACTCGGTTGTCTGTAAAGTCGGTTTACTGACGATAGCTGAACGTGACAACGCCATAAGAAAATACTGATGGAATAATTGCATTTTTCAAAAGAAAAATTTAATGCAACGCCTCAGAGCGAGGTAACGCCGCATACGTCATCTTTTTTCGTGCGTGCAGCCGGCTCCATCGAATTATAAGACGTTGTCACGTTAAAAAACCAAACATAAAGCTGTAACATTTTATATATAGGCGGGTCATAAACAAACATCACACAGTAAAAACTGGCTACAAAGCGATAACTCAATATTCGCATGTATGCATGTAGTATGCGAAGAAAAGAAGATAACGTGGACGCACAAGAAAGCATTTTATCTAGAACTTTTCAATAATAAGCTAGACGACAATTTTATGTTTCGTTATGTACAATTTGTTATGTAAGGACGCCACTATAATATAACTATAAGTGAAAGAATTACTTCGATAGCATAAAAACTTCTCGAAATATGATAACTTGAAAAGCACAATTTTGGGGTGTAGGTGGTTTATCAACATCTTTGAACCAAAGCCCTGAGGGGCAATTCTTGTAATTAAAATATAGTCAAAATTCAGTTTCGATCCAGTCTCGATCTCAGAAATGTCACATTTGGTATTCTCGTAACACAATATGTAACTTCAAAATTAAATTTAAGCGGGATTATATAGAAATATGTGTGAAAATTAAACAAACTAAGAATGTTACTTTGCCAACAACAAGAATTGATAATAAATAATTAATGAAATCAAGTACCTATATAATTTTAGTCAATTCACAATTCAATCTCGATTCGGTCAACTTTCAATCTGCGTTCGTAGAAAAATTACGAGAATTGGCCTTCTGCTGACTGACAAACGAAGCTCTGGCGAAAAGAGAGGTAGGGAGCGTAGTTGTAAGCTATCCCCGACTGGGGAATGTACCTCCACCTCAAAGAATACCGCAGCTAAATAGCAATTCCCTTGAGGGTTGTTGCGTTCCTGCGAGTGAGTGAGGTCACCAGAAAAGAAGACGATGCTGCGTTGGCAGCGGGAGTGGCGGCGCGGCGCGGAAGTGATATATTATGTTGCGAGCGTTAGGTAATACGGTTACGGTAACCACTTCACATCAGGCGGGCCGTATGCTTGTCTGCCACCCGACGTAGAAAAAAAAAATTTTTGGACTTTACCAAAAAGACTCCATACAAAAGTCTGAATTATGACGTCACACCCAGGTTTTTTGTATGCATTAAGTCAGAAATTTGTACGACAGATAAGTAGCTAGAGCGTAACAAAAGTATTTTTTATTGTTTTTCCTAAGTTAATATTATTTTTTAATACTGTCATCCTTTTAAATTGGACTTTCCCACCAAACTTTGATCGACCATAAAAAAAGTCGGATTTATGTTATTAAAATTTCAAGATCGCAGATCGTTCTAGTTTTGTATAGTTTACGATATGGATAAATAATTTTTATAATTTTAGATCATTGTCTTCTAGCCTATTGTTTGTTTGTTTGTTTGTAAACTATTGTACTAAAACATACATGTAGATCATACAAAAGAAATGTCATAAACAATGGCGGACTTATCCTATGCAAGGATTTCTTCCAGTCAACCATAGAATTATTATCGTTTTTGATTAGGCAGACGTCAGTCTGCCGGGACAGTAAATGGCGTGGGACCGAGTAATTGTAGTCTTCTTGCCGCAATCAGCGACTGATCAAGAGTTCTGTCCGCCCTAGGCTAATTATGACATTATGAGGACGAGACCACCGACTGATTCGAGTCACAAGTGTTTATTTTACGCGCGCTTTTTAAACATTATTGTTAAAATCAAGGGCGCCCATGCTTTTTCAGTTCACAGCGCATTTAGTGTTTTATCTAGGTCTAGTTGAAATATGTAGGGTAGTTGCAATGATGCTAGATTAATAGTGCATGCGAAGACACGATTTCAGCGCGCCCCCTCTGATCCTCGCGCCCTAGGCTGCAGCCTAATTAGCCTAAGGGTTAATCAGGCCCTGGCCGCAATGAAGGCAGGTAGGTATTTATTGGTGCTATTGGCAAACACATATAGGCCATCGTATTTATACAAAAGACTTGCTTGACCTTTATTATCAGCCGAGATAACGAACGCATGGGCGAAGGTGAAGTTCAAGAATAATTACCTTGAAACAATTGATTACATTATGTAATCACTATATTTAGTTAAGTACTTACTTGTAAATTAACCGTTTTATGACATAATTTGCCATTGTTTTTAAACATCCTACAAAGCCTACTACGTGGTGACTATTGCCCTAAAAAACAAGTTCAGTCATGTTATCATACTTCCTTCTATTCCTGTTTTTATGTGAGACTAGCTTTCACCCGCGGCTTCGCACGCGTTTACTTTTTTTAGTATCCTATATCCTTCCTAATACCTTAAAGAATAATTATGTGTACAAAGTTTCATGATGATGAATACACCCAACCACCTTCATGTAGTACTTTTAATTGTACTAAATACGGATGCAAGAACTTTAACGATAACTACTACACATCGCTCCCGCCGCGCGCCCCGCGATTGCAGCACTGATTGACGCCAAATACAAATAAAACAAATAACGGATCGGCAACCCCTAAGCCTTTTAAGGGAAATATAGACATTGTTCTTGTAGGCACCCATGTCGTCAGTGTTCGGAAACACCGCTAAAAGAAAAGAAGTTGATTCCACAATTTCACCATTCGTGGTATAAAATGTCTTATGAAACGTAGTGTAGTAAGATCGCCAATCATCAAGATGATATTCCTTGCTACGTATAGGCAGCAAGGCATTGATATGTAGAAGAAACAATGTGGGGGACAATAAACAGCCTTGTGGTAAGTACGCCAGCATTCATGGGTAGTAGATCCGACCGCTGCCCATAATACAACTTTTATGCTTTGCTCAGTGAGAAAACTGGCAATCCTACAAAGATTTACAGGTTTACCTACCTAGCCCAAAAGAAAGAAACTTGGAAAGTAATGCTCTATGCCACGCCCGATCAAAAGCTTTTGCTATGTGCAGACTACCAACCAAAACCTGGCTCTTGCTTTCCAATTTGATCGAAAATAAAGTGGGCCTCGTGATTCGATTCAGTAATGAGATATGAGAATCTACGACTCCAAACTTCCATTAGTTCTATCTTGTATGAAAATTTGCATTTCTATGTTGTCAGACCAGACCCGTGGGTACAGAGTAAATATTCGACTTGCGCCAAGCAACATAGGTACGAGTGGGTTATTAAACAATATATTAGTAGGTAATTAAACAACACAGCAATACAAACATTGAAATCGAATTTGAACCGGCTCCTCTTTTTTAGTTTCGGAATGTGGATTGCGTCATCGAAACGCAGTGGGAATGACAATGACTTAGCCATATTATTATTATTGATGCCATGCGAACGTTTGTTGAAGGTTGGGTTGCCATCTGTCCGGGTTTCCCAGGATTTGTCATTTTGGAAGCATCCGGAGAGCGTCGAGGCGTGGCGAGGTTTTATTTGTAGTCCAGGGTTAAAAGTTTTAAATCACTACCGCCCGCTCCATCCTGCGTCACGGAGTAAAAAATAGTAATAATACTAAAAAAATTGATGACATGTCCGGGTTTTAAGATTCAAAATACGGAGTTTTCACTCATCTCGTTCTGGTTGCTAGCGTTACAAATGGCAAATCGCGGGAGGATCGCTAGTTTTATAGAAGTTTCACATTTGTCAGTCGTCACAGAAAAACAGTAGAAAATTGCACTATAGGTTTTACTGTTGACCTATTTATGTAATGGAGGAACAATAATATTCCTGACTATATTTTCTGGCATGTCCAAGCCCAAGCCGGAAATAAGAAAGAACTATTACAAAGACGGGCTCTAAAGGATGTTGATTCCAGAGCCGTAAAGTCATTATAAGAATAAAAGTTATGTGTAAAGATTCAAAATAGTGATTATTTTTAGGTTAAATTAAATTTTAAAGTAAAAAATGTTTGTGAATAGATATTTGGCTCTAAAAGCGAATATATGGAAGAAGTACTTATTAATAGAAGGATTAACAAGCAATATTTTGTTTCGGAAGAACAATTATAGCGGTAAGTTAATTAAATAAGTCTGATGTAACTTTGTAAATATTATATATTTTTATATGTAGTATGCCCAGGGTTTAGAAGTTCAGGGTATGGGTGGTGGATAAAGGATTACTTATATATTTTAAATTAAGTCGAATGTCAGACAAGTACAGACAGAGTGTCTGATGTGAAGCAGTTACACGTAACTTTCAGCAGTGTTTCTTTACCTGTGTTTCGCGGACCTCTGGGGGTCCACGAGTGGGTATGGGGTCCGCCGTCTTATCTATGAACATTTGAATTAATAAATAATGCCAGCAAGACTTGCAAGAAAGCAGCACCAACCTTAACAATAATACATAATTTCGTCCGTCCCTCTTCTGTAATAGCCCGGTATTAAGTTCACCCAGATCTCATCTCCATAGCCCATTTATTTTCCGTCACACTTCCCAATAGTCTTAACGCCTGCCGAGACCTGCTCATGGGTATGTTGTTCCATTGACATATCCTGGAGCGGGTCACGGCGGGTGTACAACATTACATCAAACTTCTCAAAGGGGCCTCTATGCGTTGGATTCATATCCCCGCGCACGCCTATCAAATGACCGGGTTTGACCCGTGATTAAAAAGAGATACATAATTTTATTTTTTGACGTGACAACGTCTTATAAATTGGTTAGCCGGGTGACACTTCAAGAAACTGGCTCACGTTATGCGCTTACAATGAGAGCGAGTGAAAGGCACGCGTCCCTTCTAAAAGCGAGAGAGACAGACATAAAAAGTGAAAGGCATGCGTCCCTTCCACTCGAAAACATTTTACCACTCAAAGTCGTTGTCACGTAAAACTTTCGCCCGTATACCGACTTTACAGGCAACCAATTTTTATAAAAATGAATAATTTTCATAAATTTTTTCCTCCGCTCAGCTTTAGATTAAGTAACACCTGCAAATAGAACCGCATTTTTTTATAGATAGGTTTGCTAAAGATGTATTATTTACTAAAATTTCAAAGTATATTTTTAATAATAAAAATAATTCCATGCAAGGTGAAGGTATTTTAAGGCCATTAACAAAAGTATTTATTATTTATGATTTTGAGTTAAGTTTTAACTTTTGTTGATATATTTTTCCAACAGCTTGGTATGGAACTAACATAACGTCGTTATTATTTTCAGTGTTAGCAGTAAACGTCCACAAAAAGTATGTGCAAGTATATAACAGCGGAAACAATTGTGTTTGTCTGAATGCTTCACGTATTGTGCCATTGCACAGAAAATGTTACTCAAAAGGATTGCTGGATGGAGATATTACACAGCTCCATAAGAAGCAACTCGAAAAAGGTATGAAAAACTTATGAAATAAATAGGCAATTTGATCTACACTACTTTGCTTGCTTCCGCCACCAATTAGTTCATGCAAATTACTGACGGCCGGCACCCACCCACTACCGTTGCAACTACTAACGGTAGTGGCTGGGTGCCGGCCGGCAGTAGTTTGCATGAACTAATTGGTGGCAGAAGCACGCAAAGTAGTGTAGATCAAATTGCCTGTAAATTTGACTTCTGCAAAATAACACCTGAATCAATTAACTGACTTATTACACAGCGCCAGCTAGTCTCAAACTAAGCAAAGCTTGTACTATGGGTACTGGATAAATGATATATGTATATAGATACATATAATATATAGAAAACACCAGACCAAGAAAAACAAACATGTTCGCGCTCACAAATGTTTGTCTTGTATGGGGATCGAACCTGCGAACTCGGACTCAAATAGCCATTCAAATCAGCTTGCTCGTCAATTTTTAATTTATACAGCTAGTTGCCTCACGCGTGGTTACCCACATGAATGTTGGTTACATCGCGCCAAATGGTAGCCTATGTCCTTCATCAGGATGTTCATGTCAAATTTAACTACAATCGGCCCAGCCATTAATCATCAAGTACATTAGCTATTTGCCAGTGAAATTCCCATCAAAATCGGTTCAGCCGTTTCAGAGATTAGCTAAAAGAAATAGGCAGACAGACAAAAATTGTAAAAAATGTTATTTTGGTTCATATCCATGTGCTTTTAGTAAAAAGCGGTTATTTTAATATTACAAACAGACGCTCTAATTTTATTTATCTGTATAGATACTTCTCCTTCTTCTTTTTTTAGTTTAATGGCTCCATAATTTTTTACTCTACAATGATTTTGCCAATGTCGAGGTTGATGAGGAGGTCTGTGTTGCTGATCTCCATGGGCGGTGGTGTTTGCTTTCCACCAGGTGACCCACTTGCTCGTTTACCCCTTCCCCCCCCCCTCATATAAAAAAAAATCTCAAATTTACTTTGTATTGATTTTTAGATCTGAAAAAAATAACAGAGCTGTTTCCGCAGCCCCGAGTCACACTGAATGAGTTCACAACAAAAACTCCACAGAAGATATTCGAGATACACTATAAGCAATCCTCGCAGGCACCAAAAGGAAAGAAAAAGGTTGTACAGAATAACGACTGGGTCTGCACTTATGCCTTTATATGGCCTGAGAAGATGAAGTTTGAAAGGTGAGACTGAGATATTGTAACTGTCTATAGAATAAAAAAAAAAACAAAATCAAAATATCTTTATTCCTTGGACTTCGAAGGCGAATGTGATAATAGCGTCACACGAGTATTTTAAGACCTAATTACGTGCAGTTTCATACTACTTTATCTAATCTCATGAAATAGATGATAATAATATAAGATAAGTTAATTTAACAGCTTCATTTCTTACTTATAAATTTATTTGCAGATCGAGCATGCGTGGTGCGCATGCGCGACGCAGCGTTCACAGATTATGTAGAATTATTTTGCAAAGTTGCAATGCATTTGCATTGCAACTTGCTTGTTGCTGTATCGAAATGGAAAAAAGTTATTTTATCTACTCTCATACTAAAATTTAGAGATTAAAAAACTAAACACATAATGTCAGTCTTTTAATGAAAAATAAAATATTATTGTTATCTATTTCAAGAGACTAGATAAAGTAGTGTACGAAACTGCACATAATTAGGTCTTAAAATACTCGTGTGATCTATTATCACATTCGCCTTCGGATAAACTCACACTCGTATTTTAAGAACCCTTATTATGCAACAGTTTCATAATAGTAGTTTATGAAACTGTTGCATAATAAGGGTTCTTAAAATACGAGTGTGAATTTATCACATGAGTGATAATTGACCACACGAGTATTTTAAGACCTAATTATGTGCAGTTTCATACACTACTTTATCTAATCTCATTAAATAGATAACGATAATATTTTAAATAAAACCATGAAGTTAATTTAACAGCTTCATTTCTTGCTTATAAATCTATTTGCAGATGGAGTATGCATGGTGCCCATGCGCGATTCGCCGTGCGGCGTTGCAATGCATTTGCATTGCAACCTGTTTAAAATACCTGTATTATTAGTTGTCCATAGAAGAGCTGTATCGAAAAGTAACTTTTTAAATTTATTTTGATGTCTTGTGCGTAAAAGACTGACATTATGATTCTGTGTTTAGTTTTTAATCTCTAAATTTCAGTATGAGATTAGATAAACTACTGTTTCGATACAGTTGTCCATAGAGAGCTGTATCGAAAAGTAACTTTTTAAATTTATTTTGATGGCTTGTGCGTAAAAGACTGACATTATGATTCTGTGTTTAGTTTTTAATCTCTAAATTTCAGTATGAGATTAGATAAACTACTGTTTCGATACAGTTGTCCATAGAAGAGCTGTATCGAAAAGTAACTTTTTAAATTTATTTTGATGTCTTGTGCGTAAAAGACTGACATTATGATTCTGTGTTTAGTTTTTAATCTCTAAATTTCAGTATGAGATTAGATAAACTACTGTTTCGATACAGTTGTCCATAGAGAGCTGTATCGAAAAGTAACTTTTTAAATTTATTTTGATGGCTTGTGCGTAAAAGACTAACATTATGATTCTGTGTTTAGTTTTTTAATCTCTAGATTTTAGTATGAGAATAGATAAAAGATTTATTGTCGTGATAACATCTAATAAATCGCTGAACGCCGGCTGATTGCCACCTTCTGCGTGCAAGTGAGAGCGCGGAACAAGCGATAGAGAGGCACGATCGGCCTAAGCGTACGGCTTGTGACGCATCTATCTCTCTTCCACTCCATCGGCCGATGTTTTCTTATGACGTTAACACGTAAAATTATCGTCCGTAAACAGACTTTACAGACAACCATTTTTTTTTTTCAGTACAGCAATATCTAAACGACAAGCAGCGGAAAAAGCTGCCGCTCAAGCGCTTCTATGGCTTCACAACAACAACAAAATAGACAGCAACGGTTCTCCCGTATACAACAAAGATGTGCTGGACGAGCTGAAAACTACTGTTAAGGAACCGTTGCATATATCAATTAGTGAAAATTCAATGTCACGGATTGAAAGGATATGGAGTGACTATGAAAGTGGGATAAGTAGGTTTGTTTGATATTGTTTTTAAATGTTTTTTGACGTCTTATAAATTGTTGAACGCCGGTTGCACGCACGAAAAAGCATGACTCATTGTCACGTTCCGCGTAAGCCGAGCGTGCAAGCGTTAGACCACCACCCCCGCTACCAACGCAGCATCTCCTTCCTTTCTGGTGACCTCACTCACTCCCAGGAACACAAACAACCCTCAAGGGAATGATCACTTCGTTTTGTGAATTGATGGTGGATATTAAGTAAGACTGAGCCATCACGCTCGGTTATGTAACACTCCTTAAGATAAACTCGGCTAGAAGTGACTCAGGGAGTGAGAGAGATATTTACCTCGCCTTGATTATTGAAGTAAAACTTCTTTACAAACGCTTGACTTGGGGAGTGAGCTGGTGAATGCGTGACGAGAGCGTTACGAAAAGTGTGATCTGGTGAGGCAAACGGAAGTTGAGAGGGAGATATAAGTTAGTGAAGATAGAAAGGGAGAGAGCTACCTTTCTGAGAGAGAGAGGTGCGAGCACACATTTTCTTTCTCTCATAGCCAGTTACGTTTCGTCTAAGTCATCATCATCATCATCATCTCAGCCATTGGAAGTCCACTGCTGGACATAGGCCTCTCCTCTAGATCTCCAATAAGACCGGTTGGAAGCGGCTTGCATCCAGCGCGATCCTACGGTCTTAATGAGGTCGTCTGTCCACCTTGTGCATAAGAAGTATAAATAAATAAATATAAATATTGTCAGACAAATTACACAGCGCCATCTAGCCCCAAAGTAAGCGTAGCTTGTGTTATGGGTACTAGACAACTGATAAACATACGTAAATACATACTTATGATACATAATAAACACCCAGACTAAGACAAACAGACATGTTCATGCACACAAATGTTTGTCCTATTATTAGTTATTAGTTTATAATTTGTGGGAATCGAACCCACGAGCGTTGGTGTCGAAGTCGCGTCATTGACCGCTACGCCACCGAGCTCGTCAATATAAGAAGTTATGCTTCAGTCGTGTGGTCACACATTATTTTTAAGAAATTGAGGCACAGAATATATTGCGACATAAAGCCGGAATAAGGATGAAAAACTTTAATATAAAATTCGCTCTAAAATGTACTAGTATCCAGGGTCGTGAAACAGATGAAAAAGATAACTGTTCGTGAAAATCTTCCAGTGGCAATATTGACGAGCCACCGGGCTTGGCTCGAATGGCTAGCAATGGCTATTTTGTCTCCGAGGTCGCAGGTTCGATCCCCGCACAAGACAAATATTTGTGTGCATGAACATGTTTGTTTGTCTTGGTCTGGGTGTTTTCTACGTATGTTTAAAAAAAAATGTATTTAAATACAATATCAGTTATCTAGTACTCATGTACAAGCTTTGCTTAATTTAGGACCAGTTGGCCGTGTAAAAGTTGGCCTGAAATAATAAATTTATTTCGTTTTCTTTCAGAGGAAATATACGAAAAGACTTCGAGAACCACGCAACAGTATGGTACACGGATGTCCGGCGTTTTGACGAAAGATTCCACTATAGATGAAGGTATAGTTCTCAATTTTGACGTTAATACGTCTTCAAATTTGTTACCGTATAGGGGCAATCCAAAACATCGGACGCGCAGCATGCGCCACCATAGCGAATTTTTTATTCGCTATGGTGGTATACCAAGGTCACTTTACATTATTACTACTTTTTGATGCTTATGAAATGAATCAGCCCCCTTACCACCATCTCTTATTGCGATTCAATAACTGAATAGACTACTGTGGAATAAACTACCTGTGGAAATACGTGATAGTATCACTGTGACCACTTTCAAAAAGAAATTAACAGAACACTACTTTAATCAAATTAGTTGATTAATTGCAGTATTTGTTCCATATGGTTAAAACCTTTAAATAATATGTATTATTGTGTAAATTTTATATAAAATCATAGCATGTCTGTATACATGTTTGCATAATTCACCTACCAGCCAAATAACGTTTCGTTATGATTGTTAAGGTTGGCTGGAAGAAATCTCTTAAAGAGATAAGCTCGCCCTTGTACACCTTCTTGTTTACACTACTTTATGTAACCACTGTTTATGCAATAAAGAATATAGATTGCTTATTCATACCAATGAATAAGCTACTCTATTTCATTTGAAATTTGAAATAGTACCAATGAATAAGCTACTCTATTTCATTTGAAATTTGAAATAGAGTCGCTTATTCATTGGTATGAATAAGCATTCTATTCAGTTATTGAATCGCAATAAGAGATGGTGGTAAGGGGGCTGATTCATACCATACATCATAGTCCGTTCGAGTTCTGACTTGTTTGTCAGACAGCCTAAGAGAAAGCCGGACAGGCCGGACGAGAAAATTTTGGTCGGACACGTTTTTTTTTTTTCTATACTACGTCGGGTGGCAGACAAGCATACGGCCCGCCTGATGTGAAGCGGTTACCGTAGCCATATTAACGCTTGCAACATAAAATATAAAAATTTTACCTTAAAATAAAATTTGTATTATGTTTTCTCAGACGTCCGAAGTCCAATATGAGAGAGTACATCGTCTTTTTCCGCTCATGCCGCTAGATGTCGCTGCTTTCGTTACGTCACTTCCGAGGCACGTGACTTACCGATCTGCCGATTGCCCCACTATCGAGCTTTCATTAGAAGTACAAGCCGCCATGTTTGTCATTGTTCGGCTCATATGATTATGTTCGACCACCAGGAAGACATAACATGGACTTCGGACGTCTGAGGAAACATAATACAAATTTTATTTTAAGGTAAAATTTTTATATTATGTGTTCCGTTTGACGTCCGAAGTCCAATATGAGAGATGTGTTTGTTATCTTCTGGTGGCTTGTTGGTAAAGAATGAAACGCAACAATGTGATAAACATATATACTGAGTAGGTATATAATTATAAACAATTTAATACATTAGTATAATAGTTAAATTTTCATGAAAGTACAAATAATAAATTTATTCAATTCTTATTTAATTAGTATTAAATAAGTTTGACAAAGATTTTTCACCTTCTCGCTATTATCTGCTTTTGGTAAAATTTTCTAAAAGTAACCTCATGTTGCCAATTAGCTTTGGCTAAAATGTCGTCAATAGGATAATTTTCCACCCAGTTCAACGAAGCAACAGCAGATCGGAAACTACCGGCTGTAGCTTGTACTCCCGCTTCTGTTAGGAAACGTTTTAACCAATTTCCAATGATTGTTGGAGTTGCAGGTTTTGTAGCCGGTCTAGTAGTTATAAATAAATTTGTTAATGATCCCCTAGCTTTACTCGTGACCTTTTTTAGAAGTCGAAGCCAATAAACGGGATCAATATTTTGATTCGGAGATGACAAAAGTGTCCAGTTAGACAGTTGGTAACGAGCAGTGTCAGTTTTAGATGCGAAACTGGGAATTAATGTAATTGAATTTTGATTATCTATAAAATGATGGTCATCACAATGCATAAGAGTAAGGTCATGTACTCTTCTACCTGAAGATAGCAACAGAATAGCTGCTAAGCCTTTTGAAACCTCATATATGCTATTCACATTAGATTGATTCTCTTTCAAATATTTTATTAAAATTCTAGCGTCCCATATAGGGGCTTTGGGTGCTAAAGGCATGGCTAGAGATATTGCTTTTAACATATGCTTTAATATGTGGGTTGATGAAATCTTAATGTTGGAAGAAGTTTCGCAAATTGAAGTTATAACAGATTTGTGAACGATAATTGTACGGTAAACCAATCCTTCGACTAAATGTAAATAAGCCAAGAATCTAGCTACATCTGCTGGAAGAGGTAAACATGGATTAATACTTTTGTCTTTACACCACCAAGACCACTTTTTCCAAATGGGAATACAAGTTTTCTTCGTCGATTCTCTCCAACTAGATGAAAGTAGCTGTATTTCTTCCTCAGACCAATTTTTAGACATCGAATTCCACCCGAAATAAGCCAAGCTTCCAGGTGCAATTGGTTGACACGTGGCGGTGGACGGCCCGTCACCGTGTCCAGCAGGTTGGCATTCAGGTTCCTTATTTTCTGCGGGCGCGCAAGAGACCGGTTCTTCAAATCCGACCTCCAAAAAGGTTTCTTCCACCTGGGTGCTATTATTATGTACTGTCCTTTCGCTAGGTTTAGATGATTCAGCACTCGAGGTAGTAGCTCTGGCGGAGGAAAGATCCAAGCTAGCTCGTAGTTCAACTCCTGCTGAAGGCGTCGTGAAAGTAGGCGTTCGAGTCTGCCAAGTCTAGAGAGCAATAATTTGGCACGACGTGAGCCGTTTTCGATGCTAATAAATCAATGACTGGCATGCCCCATTGTTTGAAAATTCGGACCGTTGCATCTTCTAGAATTAACCATTCCGAGCCGGCGCGATTGCGCGAGAGGTGATCGGCCTCGTTGTTGTATATTCCCGGTAGGTGATGAGGGAGTAATACAACGTTCAACCGGTCTGTCAACGCTAGAAGATCTTTCGTCATGTCCAAAAATTTGTGTGATTTCGTTCCACCTTCGTTCTTGATATAAGAGACCACTGACCTGTTGTCGCTCTGCACCAGTATCTTTGAGTTCTTTAAGAGATCTGCCTTCAATTAGATCGCTGCGAGCACGGCATACATCTCTTTTGTTGCAATTTGCAATTGCAAGTTGCAATGCCAGGATTTTTGATGGCGACTCCAGCTTCCCTGCACCTTGACGTTGTTGACCAGAGCTCCTCACTGGATGTCCGAAGCGTCTATGATCAGATAATTTGTTGGTCTGTTTGTTAGGTGAATGGGAGTTCTGAGGTGCAAATTCTCTAACCACTATTCTAGTTCGGTACGTGCCTCTTCTGTGAGTAGACTGACCTTTCGTGGAGCGGTGCGCAAATGATTGCTTTGGAGCTGTAATGTTCTGCAATGCAACCTTCCCCGGTGGGTGATGAAGGATGCAAAGTTGAGAAGCCCTAAGAGGCGTTGCGCCTGCTTGAGGGACCAACTGTTTGCGGCAAGTTAAGTCAGAATGACCTGGCGCGTTTTCGATATTTTCTCTGAAAGTAGGGATTTGGTGTTGCACCGGGTATCCCAATGTATTCCGAGAAACTCGATCGACCGTGTGGGTCTGATGATCGACTTCTCCCAGTTGACAGACCAGCCTAGTTTGGTTAAAAAATTGACAGCTGCACTTACTTGAGTATTTAAGATGCTCTGGTATTGGTGAGCGATCAAAAAGTTGTCCAGATACACAATAACATGCATACCTTGCTTCCGCAACATTTCTGCTGTCCAGTTTGTCACAGAGGCAAACATGCGAGGCTTTGCAGCCAGGCAAACGGTAGACAAGTCATTGTTACATAGTTTGGTACGACAGGCCGTTGTAACTGATGCGGAGAAAACGCCGGTGTTCCTGTTTTATTGGCAGATGAAAGTAAGCCTGACTGAGATCCAGCTTCACCATCCAGTCTTCGTCCTGGAGGAATTCGTGTATTCGATGTGGAAGTGTTTGGGTTTCATAAACAGATTCAAACCTTTTAGATTCAAAATTACCCGATTTTTTTTTTTTTTTTGATTGGGCTTTGTCACCAGAAACATTGGTGATATGAATGAAGGCGTTCGGGGCGCAGGTTCCAAAACTTGGGTGTGAATCATTGTATTTATTTCGACAGCCATCTGATGCGAACTTGGAGTCTGGTACCTTGACAGTACGTCCAGAGTAGGTAAAACGCAAGTAGGTAAGGTGATCGTTTGTCGAATGGCATTCGAGCCCCTGATATCATTTTCAGGATTGCTTTCGGGGTTTGTAGACGGGCGCAAGTGGCGCGATATAGCTTTTGACATCCCCCCGAAAAATGCCGTGAGTCATTTACGTCTATATCCTGACTTTCTACTATTTTAGTCCTTCCTCCCTCCCTTCTTTGAGAGATTATCATCGATAACTTTACGTGTACTGCCGTCCGATTTTTGGTTTTGTCCAAATTTAGAAGGAGGGTTTCGAAATGTTTTATTTTGAAAAGGTCGTCCGTTCTGGAGATTTTAGGCGAAAGCGTTTAAGGGACATGCCATTTCCCTTCTGCAATTTATCAATTCCACCTATTTTAGGAAGACAGTGGTTGAGGACTAAATAAGTATTCGGATGAAGAAGGAATTTTCTCTAAGTCTTCATGGACATACTTGTCTTTTAAAGACTTCAAAATCAACCGACGGCGGAACTAGAGGGCCTCCCCGCTCGTTTTCCGCAAATAATTTGAAAAATGTCGTAAGAAACGGTTTTATATTGACTTTCAGTACCAAATAATTGTGTCAGTTTTGAGTACAGTGCTGTCGGTGTTAGTTGTACATTTGGCTGACTAATCGACAAGACTTTGTAAGGCCGAATTTTGTGCCAAAAATGCGTTCGATAGTGCTGCAACGCTGCATTCAGTCTGATTCCACCTTATCAAAGAAAAATATGCTTCATACATGTATATATACACATACATACATGCATGCATGTATAACATACTGTTCAGCTGATTAGAAGTGGATACATCGTATCTCTCTGAGGAATCAGCCCCAACAGTGCCAGAAGCAATAGTTGTCGGCATTGAATTACAACGTGTAAGTAAAAAGTTATTGACATGACTCACCAGTTGTTGTGAAAGCATGTCAAACCTGCGTTCCATGTCATGAGCAGCAGACGAGCAGCCTGACCGCCTTCGCTTCCTCGGTGGTGCACTGCTCTTTCGAGAAGAACACGATGAACTCGACGTAGTTTCTGATAACCTCCTCGCTGACCCTTCATCACTCATTATGAAAACGTAACGAAAACTATATTTAAAATAAAAACGTTCTAAATTTTATTAACGAATTTTCTACTTCAATCTCGAAAATTCTATTTTTTTTGCGACTAAGTTGCGGATGTGCGAACGGTTTGAAAAACGACGCAACAATGACAAACATGGCGGCTTGTACTTCTAATGAAAGCTCGATAGTGGGGCAATCGGCAGATCGGTAAGTCACGTGCCTCGGAAGTGACGTAACGAAAGCAGCGACATCTAGCGGCAAGAGCGGAAAAAGACGATGTACTCTCTCATATTGAACTTCGGACGTCAAACGGAACACATAATATTGCTCGCGCGCCGCCATCCCCGCTGCCAACGCAGCATCTCCTTCCTTTCTTTCTGGTGACCTCACTCACTCGCAGGAACGCAACAACCCTCAAGGGAATTGTTATTTGGCTGCGGTATTCTGTGAGGTG
Source organism: Hypsopygia costalis (assembly GCA_937001555.2). NCBI lineage: Eukaryota > Metazoa > Arthropoda > Insecta > Lepidoptera > Pyralidae > Hypsopygia > Hypsopygia costalis. Next base: position 5,170,247 of record OW443349.2, read on the forward strand.
GAGGTACATTCCCCAGTCGGGTAGTTTACAACACGCTCCCTACCTCTCTTTTCGCCAGAGCTTCGTTTGTCAGTCAGCAGGGTGCACCTTATGCAGGTTAAGTTGGCTTTGGTTCAAAGATCTTGATGAACCACTTACATCCCAAACACGTCCGTAAAAATCCAAACCTGGCAACCCTAACTGACCGTTCCTGACCGTTCCGGTCGATAAATTGAAATGTAACATAATAATATGTATATGTATTTTTAGGGTTCCGTACCCATTGGGTAAAAAGGAACCCTATTACTAAGGCTCCGCTGTCCATCCGTCCGTCCGTCTGTCTGTCAGGTTGTATCTCATGAACCGTGATGGTTAGACAGTTGAAATTTTCACAGATGATGTATTTCTGTTGCCGCTATAACAACAAATACTAAAAAGCAGAATAAAATTAATATTTAAGAGGGCTCCCATACAACAAACGTGATTTTTTTGCTCGTTTTTGGTCGTAATTGATAACAGTAATAGGTAGACGCTTGAAATTCTCATATAATATTTAGTTATATATTCACTTTAAAAATAAATAATTCCATAAAAATAAAACAAATATTTAAGGGGGCTCGCATACAACAAACGTGTTTTTTTTTTTGCCGTTTTTATAGATAATGGTACGGAACCCTTCTTGCGCGAGTCCGACTCGCACTTAGCCGGTATTATTTGTTTCAGATGACTTCACGGAAGACGAATGCGAAGCAGCTGAGGTGGATGATATATCAGGTATGAGCTTTTTAAGCATAGTTAAAGTTGTTAATACAAAGGTAGTCGATTATCCGCTGACTCACGACGCTCGAGATTTAAACCAGGGCTGACCAAAGCGATCTATATTTAAATTAATTAGATAAATTAAACGGGTCACTCACGTCTTTTTGTCGGGAAAGCCGACTAGTTTCGATCTCAAAAGGAGACCTTCTTCAGGGCGAATGCCCAGACACGTCCACCCTTTGTCTCTCGCGCCGGACACTGCGCGCCAATGCGCACGCCGCACGACTGGAAAGGGTGGTGGGGGTTTGGTGCATTGATTGGTGGAGCGCTGCCTTCGACGATGACGTAGTGGCAGCCGGTGGATCCAATTCTTCTATCTCTCCGGGGGCGTGGTCATCTAGTGCGCTTACCATGTGGTGGTAAAAACTGACAGTATCAGCATTGGCGACTGTATCGTGACTCTCTTTAGAATCAAACTGGAGCACTGGTTTCCAGGCCGTTGGCAATACCCATCCGGTATCACGGTTGAAATTCGGACGTCGACTAATTTCGATAGCTTCGCGGATTTTACGTGGAACAAAGAACTTTTCCTTTGCAACCACCTTAGCCTTATCGAATCGGATGTAATGAGAGACGCCCGAATCCAGTACGTGTTCCGTGATCGCTGAACCATTTCTGTCCAGATTTTTAAGCTCCTAATATGTTCTGAGAGTCTTGTCGCTACATTGCGTCCTGTTTCCCCCACGTAGCTGCTGCCACAGTCACAAGGAATCACGTAAACACCTGGTGTCCCCAGCGAGTCACTATCCTATTTAATAGTATTACGATCTATATTTATTTTATTTTAGCTAAAAACTTTATTGTTGACTAGCTTTTGCCCGTGCCGTCGCTCGCGTGAAATTCTTTTTCGAAAAAAATTTTTTTTTTTTTGTAATAAAAAGTATCCTATTTTACTTCTGATACGTCCAAGAATATGTGTACAAAGTTGCATGATGATAGGTTGAGTAATTTTCGCGTGAAAGCGTAACAAACAAACGGACATTCACATTTATAATATTAGTAGGGATAATATTGTTTATAAGAGGCACGATCGGCCTGTTTCTTATTGACGTTATCATGTAAAATTATCGCCATTAAACCAATTTTACAAACCAAAATTTTTTTTAAATAGTAACACTTTTTTAATTTCCACGCGCAATGGTATATTTGTAACCTACATAATGTTTGCAGATCTAAAAATCCACGTACATCCAGTTTACGGGAGGACTATAACCCCGCCCTCGAAGGCGACGCTCGAAAGGCGCGACAAAAGATTGCAGAGGCAATTTGAACTCTACGACGAAGAGTTAACGCCTTTGCCTATCGACGAGTTTGTGTGAGTACATACAATTATAGGATTTCCTCTACTTTAAATGAGGTTGCCATTTTGGCACGCAATCCAAAGTATTCTGAATTGTAGTTTTTCGCTACGTGTTGCCAGGGTAAACATTAATCTCCAAAAATTTTAGTTTAGAAGACAGGAAAAAAACAATTGATATATATCGTGATATATATCATGATATATATCGACGAACCCTGATCCGAAGTGAGTCCAGTCGAGCCCGCTGATCACATCACGACTCTGTCGAAGCGCGCCAAAGCTACGTTGCTCGACCACGCCGCTAGGTGGCGCGCTTGCGTTCCACTTAGTGTTCGTACTCATGACCGGCTACGACATAGATAAAAGCGAAATACCACTCACTGATTAATCGCGAAATCTCAGAAACTATAACACCTACAAACTTGAAATTCCTTACAGGGTGTAGACATCCGCTAACAACGGATTTTACGAAACTCCGCCCCTAAGGGGGTAAAACGGGGGTTGGAAGTTTGTATGAAAGTCCTATTTTTTTTTTTACTTAAGAGACTTGAAATTTAAAATGTATGCTCTATAGATGGTGTGGAGGTGTACTAATAATGTATCTTTGGAAATCAGCCCCTTTTTGGGGTTAAAATGGGGGATGTTAGTTTATTTGAAAATTCAATGTTATTGAATTAAAGTAATTATGGCAGAAGGATTTTAAACTGTATTTAAGCATAAGAATTATTGAAAACAACTACTTACGTAATTACTACTTATAAGGGGGGATGTTTTATTATAACAATAATATTTTAGGTTTTACAGAGAGGATTCGAAAAAATAATATCCGTCGACTTCACTGATTCTAAAAATTCCTCTAGATGTTGATTGTTTTTATCTTTATTTTATTTTTTCCTTTCATTAGATATTTAGCTTTTTCAAATATAATTAAAAATCTCGTGACCAAAATGCTGGCCTCTATTTTGCACAAAGAATTAGTGTTGCGATCCAACGAGGCAACGGGGCCTGCATATTGGGAACTTTGCTTAAGGGCAACGGCTTATTAGATTAGTTTTGTTTTTAGTTTATTTTAATTAGTTTTAATTTAGATGTATTTATTTAATTTTATCTATTTTAAGTTTACAGTAAGTTTATTAAAATTATGTGCAAATAACTAACTCCACGCGTACGAAGTCGCGGGCGGACGCTAGTATTAGATAAAGGTATTACTCATCACAAATCCATATGGTTACAAATTAATTCAAGTACTTAGTAATCTTGGCCGTGTGGTTTCCGGCAGACTAGAATAGAATCACTCCGTTTCTTCCCGTGGATGTCGTACAAGGCGACTAATGGAAATACATTATCAAATATCGATCAGGCCTCTCCAACCCGTTTGGCCAGCGTGGGGAGTGTAGGCCAAATCCTCCTTCCGTCTAGGACGGACGAGGGAGGGTCGTGCTCCTGTAGTGGAGACTAAAATGGACCTGATGATGATGATGATGATGACTTATTAATATTGTAGTGCATTCTAGTTAACATTAATGTTTAGTTACATTACTTTCTACTACGTTAGAAAACTGTCTATGATATTTTTTTTAAATTAATTAATATATGACGAGCTCGGTGGTCGAATGGTTAGCAATGGGCACTTTGACTCCGTGGTTGCGTGTTCGATCCCCGCACAAGACAAATATTTGTGTGCATGAACATGCCTGTTTGTCTTGGTCTGGGTGTTTTCAATATATTATCATGTATGTACATATTTTAATATGTGCATGAACATGCCTGTTTGTCTTGGTCTGGGTGTTTTCAATATATTATATGTATGTACATATTTTAATATGTGCATGAACATGCCTGTTTGTCTTGGTCTGGGTGTTTTCAATAAATTATATGTATGTACATATTTAAAAAAAATGTGTTTAAGTATTATTATCAATTATCTAGTACCCATAGTACACCTTTGCTTAATAGTTTGGGCACACCCTGGCCACTCCATACAAATGTCGCGTCGTTCACTATTACATAAATAGTACACAGTCTGTACAGAACGAGAATGAGCAAGTGTACGTGCGGCACCATACAAACTGTTCCAGATTTGTCTCAGAGGGGAGGTGGGGTCGTTACGAGAGAGCGGCAGGGAGCGTCCATACTGTACGTATTACTATTACTAGATGACCGTATGTAAATTGTCCAGGAATATTCATTTATTTATATTCCGCAACTCCTTCCTATCTGGTGAACTCACTCACTCGCAGGAACACAACCCTCAACGGAATTGTTATTTGGCTGCGGTATTCTGCGAGGTGGGAGATACTTCCCCAGTCGGGCTGCTTCCAAATACGCCGTGCTTTACCTCACTTTTGCCACACCCTCTTTCGCTAGTCGGTAGGGTGCACCACGAGCAGGCGAGGTTAGCTGTGACACTAAAGATCGTGGTGAGCCACTTACAGTGCTACAAACTTATCTGACCCGGTGGCGAAATTTAGAACTAAAGCCGCCATCTTGAAATGTAGTATTGCCAGGTACAATTAATTTACTTACCGCGTATGCACATTCCATTGAGGTGTATTTTTTTAAATACATATTATCTTTTTCTACACGTATTTCATTTCTTACAATAAAAAAATCGTCAACGAGTTATTTCTGTGCAATATTATAACTCTCTAATATTATATAATAGCTATGGTCGCGACTTAAAGTGGTGCATTTTTAAAACTAATCAACAAAAAATAGAAGGCAATTGATATTTAATTGAAACACCACACAACACAATTAATAAGTATATCAATGCTATTATTTTAATAGTGTATATATTTCTTTGATTTTTATGTTTCCTCTAAAACTGGCGGCATTTCGTTTAATGGCATCACTTAAGTCGATCGTACCGCCCCCGCCACCGGGCCAGATAAGTTTGTGGCACTATACACCCCTTGATACATGATTTAATTGACGCTTGATAGGCATGTAAAAAACGTAGTTATACCTCTACTAGCTGTGCCGGCGACTTCGTCCGCGCGGAATAGTTATTTTATTATTATTTATTTGTATTAATAAAAATTTCTAAAATATAAGTAGCCTGATTTACTCCTTATTACATGAGCTATCTTCCAGTGAAAGTCCCGTCAAAATCGGTTCAGCCGTTTCAGAGAATAAATGAACAAACAGACAGACGATCAAAAATTGTAAAAAAAAAATATATTTTGGTATGTGTACCATGTATACTATCTATTTTTTTTATACTACGTCCGGCGGCAGACAAGCATACGGCCCGCCTGATGTGAAGCGGTTACTGTAGCCATATTAACGCTCACAACATAAAATATCGCTCACGCACCGCCTCCCCCGCTGCCAACGCAGCATCTCCTATCTTTCTGGTGACCTCACTGACTCGCAGGAACACAACGACCCTCAAGGGAATTGTTATTTGGCTGCGGTTTACTGTGAGGTGGAGGTACATTCCCCAGTCGGGTAGCTTACAATTACGCTCCCTACCTCTCTTTTCGCCAGAGCTTCGTTTGTCAGTTAGCAGGGTGCACCGCGTGCTGATGGTGATGAACCATTTACACCCCAAAATCTATATGCATATAGTAAAAAGTTATTTATTTTAATATTACAAACAAGACTCCAATATTATTTATTCTATAGATAATCACAAACAATATCACGTAAAGGTCACCTGACCTCTACGTCATTGTCTACGTCACACACGATGTTCCAAATTCGAAAACCTTGTAACGTTTGCTCCAAATTGTCTATGCGGCGACCTCTCTGCCCCCGTTTAGGAGGTAACCCACAAATTATGACCTTGAGTCCCAGATAGCCGGGCGCGACCCCGAAACGCGACCTCCGCGTACTCTGGATGCCCTTGAACTTATTTAACGACCTTCGGATACGGAAGCTGCGAAGGATAATGAGATGTTTTCAATTTTTAGGGTTCAACAAAATTTGTAAAAGTAGTCAACTTTCTTTTTTTTTAAACTAGTAAAAAAAAAAACTAAAAAGTTTATCTCAAATATAAACAAAGAATATATAAAAAAAAAACGAATGTGTTTTAGACCACACGACTGAAGTAAAACTTCTTTAGCTCTATTAACTTATATCTCCGTCTCAACTTCTTCTTCTTTCTTCTTCTTTCGGGGTGTAAGTGGTTCATCAACATCTTTGAACCAAAGCATACCTCACCTGCACGCGGTACACCCTGCTGACATACAAACGAGGCCCTGGTGAAAAGAGAGGTAGGGCATAGCGTATATTTAAGCTGCCCGACTGGGGAAGTACCTCCACCTCACAGAATAGCGCAGCCAAATAACAATTCCCTTGAGGGTTGTTGTGTTCCTGCGAGTGAGTGAGGTCACCAGAAACAAAGAAAGGAAGGAGAATAGGCTGGCAACGGATCGGCGACCTCTTGGTGTTGCTGATCTCCATGGGCGGTGGTGTTTGCTTTCCATCAGGTGACCGACCCACATGCTCGTTTGCTACCCTCTCATATAAAAAAATAAAAAAAAATCGGTTGTCTGTAAAGTCGGTTTACTGACGATAGTTTAACGTGACAACGTCATAAGAAAATACTGATGGAATGTTTGCATTTTTCAAAAGAAATTTTATGGAACGCCTCAGAGCGAGGTAACGCCGCATACGTCTTTTTTCGTGCGTGCAGCCGGCTCCATCGAATTATAAGACGTCACGTCAAAAACTTCCGTTCGCCGTTTCCGGAACGCTCTCGTCACGCATTCACCAGCTTACTCCCCAAGATGCCCCAAGTCAAGCGTGCGGAAAGAAGTTTTACTTCAGAAGTTTATTTTAAATGTAGTGAAATTTAAAGATGTATTTATATAATAACTATTAACGAAAATAAACCAAAAGTTTAATTTATTTCGGTTATCAAGCCCTTTCATTTGACACCCATATCATGGGTGTTTATATTTTTTTTTAACGGCACGGAAGCCCACCGCACGTCCTCACCACTGTGTCTCCAGTGTAGCCAGGATTAACCACCAAAAGAGGCAATGAACAGTCCATTGCAGTCCCGGGGGTAAGATTACGGCTGCCTTGGAACTCACAACGAATTTAATCAGAAGAAATTAGTAGGAGTAAGAGCTTTTGGAATTTCACTTACTCTCTTATCAAGGTGAGAGACAGATGAATAGATAATATGGCAATTAAGGCATTAAAATATAGGGGTTTATGTGGAAATTATAAATCGCCATTTTGCAGCCGTCTAATATTGAATTAATAATGAGGGATTTAGGTAATCTCAACTCAACTCTAAATTTTCACCCTTCTACCATCAACCCCTAAATTTAAATGGTAAAACAACGTTTGCCGGGTCAGCTAATAAACTATAAGCACAGTATAAGTAATAGTACTACGTACAGTATGGCCACTCCCTGCCGCTCTCTCGTATCGACCTCACCTCCCCTCTGAGACAAATCTGGAACAGTTTGTATGGCGCCGCACGCACACACGCTCATTCATGCTCTGCACAGACGTCATTGATTATGTAGTGGTAAACGACGCGATATTTGTATGGAGTGGCCGGGGTGTGCTATAAGTGTGCCAAATTTGATACTTCTCCGTCCGTGCAATTTTCGTAAAAAGGTTACAAAGGTTTTGCTTCATGTATTAATATAATGATATAGATTTATTGTACGAGCTTTGTTTAGTTTGCGACTAGATCATCATCATCATCATCAGGTCATTTTAGTCTCCACTACAGGAGCACGACCCTCTCTCGTCCGTCCCAGACAGAAGGAGGATTTGGCCTACACTCCCCACGCTGGCCAGACGGGTTGGGGAGGCCTGATCGCTGTTTTATAATGTATTTCCCTTATTCACCTTGTACGACATCCACGGGAAGAGACGGAGTGATTCTATTCTAGTCTGCCGGAATTGCGACTAGATAGCGGCGTGTTATTTGTCCAGGAATATTTATTTAATTCCATATTCCATTCCATACTCATCGCACATCAGTAGGTACTGTAAGTATTGTGCGGTTCCAGAGCAGTTTTTTCCCGCATACTGTCAAGCTGTGGAATTAACTGCCTGTCGAGGTTTTCATTTCACAGGAGACTACAGCATGGGGTTTTTCAAAAAGGGCGTGAAGAGCTTTTTACAGGATCGACAACACGCGTGTTATGTCCCTGGTGTTACAGGCGTGCATAGGCTAAGGTTATTGGTATAAAAAAAACAAGATTCACTTTTCCTCTCGAAATTCGCCGAGGTTATCGAAAGTATAACGAAAAAGATCGAATTAGAGAGCGGGCTGCCGACCTCGTTAAGCCATCGCGCGACACAGTAACCCCGTTTAGCGTAGTGAAATTCGCTTTGTCGAAAATTTCGACTCGGGTGCTCGCTGGTTGCGAGTGAGATTTTCACTTGCGCTTCTAGAACAGTTTCGATTTCGGCGAGCGCGTCATTTTACGTAGTGAATTCGCTACGTAAATATGCATTGTTGAATATGAGTGAGTAGTAATGATTTAGATACATGTTCTTATATTAAATTTGTATGACGGTTCTCAGTGCTTTATAAAGTCCAATATATAACTATTAGCATAATAGCGACGTCCAATTTATTAATTGTAAGAATATTATAGGATAAAAATAGAATATTGTTAATAAAAGGTACGGACCCCGGGTCTGTAGACTGTAATAAATATCAATAAAAAAATCAATAAAAAAAAAAATAAAAAAAAGTACAAGGAATAAAGATATTTTGATTTGATTTGATTTATGCAAAGTTATGATTTTGTATAAATAAATAAATAAATATTTCTGTACAATTTACACAGCGCCATCTAGTACCTAATTAAGCTTAAATTGTTGTATGTCGCCATTATTTACATAGGTATCTTCGTGTTACGGACGGACGAGAGAGGGTCGTGCTCTTGTAGTGGAGACTAAAATGGACCTGATTATGATGATGATGATGATGATCTAGTCTCAAATTAAGCTTAAAGCTTGTATCATGGGTAAAAAAAAACCTACGCGTATGCAACGCTGAACTCATCCTATATCGAGATGAACTTGTGACCGTCTGTTCGTCAGCGTATACGCTTCACGCGTCACGCTACACACGGGAATACTCCCGTGTAAATGGTTCAACAAGATCTTTGAACCAAAGCCAACTTCACTTGCACGCGGTGCACCCTGCTGACTGGCAAACGAAGCTCTGGCGAAAAGAGAGGTAGGGAGCGTAATTGTAAGCTACCCGTCTGGGGAATGTACCTCACAGTAAACCGCAGCCAAATAACAATTCCCTTGAGGGTCGTTGTGTTCCTGCGAGTCAGTAAGGTCACAAGAAAGATAGGAGATGCTGCGTTGGCAGCGGGGGAGGCGGTGCGTGAGCGATATTTTATGTTGCGATCGTTAATATGGCTACGGTAACCGATTCACATAAGGCGGGCCGTGTGCTTGTCTACCACCCGACGTAGTATAAAAAAAAAACCCGCCGTGCACAAACATAGTCTGTTAACGTCATAGTCCGCATCGAGTGAACGTCGGATCTACGTCACAGCAACGCTCGACTGGGTAATGTACCTCCACCTCACAGAATACCGCAGCCAAATAACAATTCCCTTGAGGGTTGTTGTGTTCCTGCGAGTGAGTGAGGTCACCAGAAAGAAAGGAGATGCTGCGTTGGCAGCGGGGGTGGCGGCGCGCGAGCAACATTTTATGTTGCGATCGTTAATATGGCTACGGTAACCGATTCACATAAGGCGGGCCGTGTGCTTGTCTACCACCCGACGTAGTATAAAAAAAAAACCCGCCGTGCACAAACATAGTCTGTTAACGTCATAGTCCGCATCGAGTGAACGTCGGATCTACGTCACAGCAACGCTCGCTCCCAACGAAATCGAGAGTGAATATCGAAAGGGAATTCACTCTCACTATCAGTCATCGTCATCGCGACGTTGCGTGACGCGCTCGACGTCATGTGACGCGGCTGACGTCGCGTGACGTCAAATACGCTTTCTTTTCTCGGTTTCGTTGGTTGGCAAACTTTCGCGGCTTTATATTGTTAAGTAGGACAGTATTCTATAGAGCCAAAGTGAGAGGTTATGTTACCCTAACAAATGTAAATAAAAAAAATGGGGTGTGTAATGGACTCGGTTGTGTGTTACGTGAATTACGTTATATGCACTTAAATTATCTCAAAATTGCTTCCCCCTCACCCGCACGCGATGACGGACGGACGGACAGCAAAGTCTCAGTAATAGGGTCCCGTTTTACCCTTTGGGTACGGAACACTAAAAAAGAATCTGCTGTTTTGTTTGACTTCTTGGAATAACTCGACAGGCCCGATTCATACACTTTTAATCAAAGATTCTACTAATTTTATACACTCAAATGATTACTTGCACCATAAATTATGCATTATACGAGACAAATAAATGTTTCATTCATTCAATATTAACGTGCTCGATAGTCGAATAACTCGCAATGGCCACTTTGACTCCGAGGTCACGGGTTCGATCCCCGCACAAAACAAATATTTGTGGGCATGAACATGTCTGTTTGGTCTGGGTGTTAAATATGGATTATATAAGCATGTATTTACAAAAAAAGAACAACGAACGCGCAGCATGCGCCACCATAGCGAATTTTTTTTTTCGAAATCCCGAATTGATATCGGAAAACCAAGGTCACTTTACATTACTACTTTTTGATGCTCTACAGTCTACACGAATCCGAATTCAGAATTTCGTAATTTTGAGTTTCATGGCAACGGACGGGCAGACAGAACGACCGGACGATTTTAGAGGCTCAATAAATTTCGCTGAAAATATTTAAGTATAATATCAGTTATCTAGTACCTGTAGTACAAACTTTGCATAGTTTGGTACTTAGACGGCAATGTTGACTTTCCCCAGGAGTATTTGTTTATTTATATAGCCTAGTCAACGAATAATTTGTGGATGGAAAAGTCGAAAGCAGAAACTTTGACTTAGGAACTTTGTTTGGACTAGTTAGGAGATAAACATACTAAAAGTCCTTACCCCTCCGAGGTGAGCCCGAGGGGGGGGAGCACAAAGAAGGTCCCGTTTTTTGGTTTTTTGCTTACTTCTCGAAAACAGTGCACTTGCACTTTGTATCTATCTTCTATCATTGCCAAGCTATGAGCTTCTAAAAGTGGTCGCAAATAGCGCCAAATACAAAAGTCATATTCGTATTCGCATTCGCGAATGTCTAGAAATTGACATTCGTTACATCACTAATCAACATAGCCTTCAGAGTTTGCAAGCTGAAGTGGCAATGGGCCGGTCACATCTGCCGAGTAAGTGATGGCAGTTGGGCTACGAGCACTTAACCTAAGGTTATGTGCTCGTAGCAGTTGGGGGAGGAAGGTATTTTTTTTTTTAACGCCAATCGCAATATGCGCACACTCAGGGGTGTAAATAGCCGCTGAGTATGCGCAGATCGGCTTACTTTAATATCCATGACGCGCGCCAACTAAGCTGTCAAAATAAAGCCATAGAGGCTTTATTTTGACAGCTTAGTTGGCGCGCGAGTTACACGCACACATTTGACATTATTTGCGTCTACTTCCAAGCATTGTCGAGCCGATCCGAAGAATCCGAATAATCGTAAATCAATCAAATTGCTGTTTGATTTACGAGTGATGTTTATTGTTTAATTAACAAAAAATCCTAACAGAAGATAAGGTTTTGAAATAAATTTATAAGAAGTTGATACTTATTTCTCTATTAAAATCACTTCTTTGTAATTGAAAATCTTAATTATTTTTAGGACGTTCATATTCGCGAATGCAAAAATGAATATTCGTTACATCACTAATGTCGACAAGTGTGGTTCTCCGTCAAATCGATCTTTGTAATATGTAAGAAATAAAAAGTCTTTTAATTAATTATTCTTCCACAGAGATGAGATAACATCAACCATAGACAAGTCCCGCGTGTCTGTCATCGTCGGGGCGGCTGGCTGCGGGAAGTCGACCCGTGCGCCAGCAGCCATACTTCGGCACTGCGGTTCAAGAACTGCCGCAGTGGTCTCTGAACCGAGGCGGGTGGCAGCCATCGGTCTCGCTGAGAGAGTCGCTAGTGAACTTGGGGAGGAGGTGAGTACGTAGAATAAATAAAAAAATTGCATTACGTAATACTTGAACGCCCCCAAGGGCTAAGGGCCGGTGGAACACCGAGGGCGGAGAAGGGGGAAGCGCTGCCATTTTGATATAATTTTAGTGCATATAACGTATTCACGTACAACACACGGCCGCGTCCATGACATAGCCACACCACATACGTGATAACGTCTTATAACGATTTATATGACGCGTAATAAAATCATCGATGAGAAAAATAACTCATTGTCACGTTCCGCCTGAGTCGAGTGTGCAAGCGAGAGCGCGGAACAAGCGATCACGATCGGCCGATGCACGATGGAGTGGAAGAGAGATAGATGCGTAGATGTTTCTACGCATCTATCTCTCTTCAACTCCATCGGCCGATGTTTTCTTATGACGTTATTTTTTTCTAATTGTTTCAAGGTAGGAGATTCAATAGGATATCAAGTGCGTCTTCACGCAAAACCTCCGCGGCCTCCAGCAGGCTCCGTGCTCTACTGCACCTCGGGTTTATTGCTGAGAAGACTACAAGCCAATCCCGGTATGTCAGCTTTAAATAATCTGTATTTATAAAAGGTAACTGTTCAATGGTGTAACTATCCCATCAGGGGCCCGTGGCAAATTCATCAGATGGGCCCTCAGAGGATGGGGCCCTCTCTAATAAATCATCTAAGTAATCAACAGTAAAGAAGTATTTTGTACATTTTTAGTTAATAATGTATAAATTTTATTTTAAGAACATAAAGAAATATGATAATGTATCTACCTATTAAAATTTTATACGTTGTATATTTATAGCCTAACCACAGTATAAGTAATAGTACTACTTAATAAAAATACTATTATTGTAGTAAGCTCTCAAGCCTGGGGCCCCCTTGGTCCGGGGGCCCGTGGCATTTTTCCACCACCCCCTCTGCCACCCTGTAGTTACGCCACTGTAACTGTTACTCACTGATCTATCAACGCACAGCTACAACCTCTCCGTATCAGAAGTTCAAATAAGCAAAATGATCATGATACATTAACGACATGAAAGTAAAACGACCTACTAGTAAAACGTCTGAAATCTAAAATAGTCATACTTGGAGACGCACCCAAATAACAATTCCTTTGAGGGTTGTTGTGTTCCTGCGAGTGAGTGAGGTCGCCAGAAAGGAAGGAGAAAGTAAGTTATGTGGCTGCGATATTTTGTGAGGTGGAGGTACTTCTACAGTCGAGCCTCAATCCGACCGCGCAGGGGTCCTTGGAAGCAGCCGCTTGCGGTGGGACCTCCCCAGGGGAATCCAGCGCGGCTTGCAGTGCTGGAATACCCACGGTCGGGAGGACCCTGCAGAACCACCGCGGGGGCTCGCTTCGCTCGCTGATCCTTTGGGCTGAATGCACTCGGCATTCGCCCTCCCTCTCACTTGGTTAGTTTTCGCTTTAAAAGCTTTCGGGCTAAAAGCATAGATATCCATTTCGAAAAAGAAAAACAAAATCTACAGTCGAGCATCTTATAAATACGATGTAGCCTACCACTCTATTGCCAGAGGGGGATTCCCTGGTCGGTAGAGTGTGCAATATGCAGGTGAGGTTGGCTTTGGCACCTGTCCCTCTTACTAAGATTATAAGTAAGTGGCCAGCAATTATGTTAGCAGTTAATCGGACAACTAAAGTTCCCGGGCGAATAACATTTCTAATAGTTTCAATCAATACCATAAAAGGTATTAAAATAACTGGCATACCCCCCAAAATTACCCGAGGATATTTTTAGGTATCTATAATTTAAAATACTGATATTGCCGTCACTGCTCTCAACGAAGTTTATCACAATACAATATAATATACTTTAATGCACCAAAATAAAAGAAAAATATACAGTGAAAAACATTAAGTACTAGTACAAAGGCGGTCTTATCGTCGAGCGATCTCTTCCAGACAACCTTAGGGTAGAGTAGGTCTAACACAATGAATTGGCCCCCCGGATCCGAAGTACTACTGGTAGAACAAATGATACAACCTGGTGTTTCTAGTACTACCAGTACTCTAGTACTAGAGACCAATCCCATCATGGTAGTACAACTGAACTCTTATCATGACTGTAATAAATATACATACTCTTTTATTAGTAATAGAAACCTTCTATATTAGGGGGCATCCATAAATTACGTCACGTTAAGGAGGAGGGAGGGGGTCGACGAAGTGTGATATTGTGTGACAAGGGGGTGGAGGGGTTCTAAATTTCGTGACGTGACATTTCAAAATCGTATAAATCTAAATGTTCCCTATTTTGCAATTTGACATCTAGAGTTGCAAAAACATTTGCAACTCTAGATGTCAAATTGCAAAATAGGGAGGGGGGGGGGGTGTCACAAATGTGACCAGAAGGCCGATTCTCGTATTTTTTCTACGAACGCAGATTGAAAGTTGACCGAATCGAGATTGAATTGTGAATTGACTAAAATTATATACTTGATTTCATTAATTAATTATTATCTATTCTTGTTGTTGGCAAAGTGACATTCTTAGTTTGTTTAATTTTCACTCATATTTCGATATAATCCCGCTTGAATTGAATTTTGAAGTTACATATTGTGTTACAAGAATACCAAATGTGACATTTGTGAGATCGAGACTGGATCGAAACTGAATTTTGACTATATTTTAATTACGAGAATTGCCCCTCAGCTGTGACAAGGACGGGGAAGGGGTCAAAAAATCATAAAAATTGTGTGATGTAATTTATGGATGGTCCCTTATTCAGCTTTGTTATTCAGCACTGGGGTATCTAAAATGTATGTTAAATCTTCCACAGGTTTACAAGGGTGTTCCCACGTGATCATCGACGAAGCTCACGAACGTGACGTCAACACTGACGTCACGTTACTACTGTTGAAGCGAGCGCTGACTATCAACCCTGACTTGAAGATTATTATCATGAGTGCTACTCTAGACACTGATGTTTTTACAAGGTACCGTCTACTAAAATATTTTACATCATCATCAGGTCCATTTTAGTCTCCACTACAGGAGCACGACCCTCTCTCGTCCGTCCTAGACGGAAGGAGGATTTGGCCTACACTCCCCACGCTGGCCAAACGGGTTGGGGAGGCTTCATCGATGTTTGATAATGCGTATTTCCCTTAGTCGCTTTGTACGACATCCACGGGAAGAAACGGAGTGGTTCTATTCTAGTCTGCCGGAAACCACACGGCAATTGTTATTTGGCTGCGGTATTCTGTGAGGTGGAGGTACATTCCCCAGTTGGGTAGCTTACCATTACGCTCCCTACCTCTCTTTTCGCCAGAGCTTCGTTTGTCAGTCAGCAGGGTGCACCGCAGGTGAAGTTGGCTTTGGTTGAAAGATGTCGATGAACCACTTACATCCCAAACTACTGTTGAAGCGAACAATGTACCGTCTTCTAAAGATTTTTTCATTACATTTTGATGCAGTATTTTGAACAATAACTTGATATCCAAATAGACGTCTTTGTAGTACAATATTGACGTGACGTTACTCCTTTTGAATTTTTTTATGCTACATCGTGTGTAAGACAAACAAACAACCCGCCTGATGTAAATCGGTTACTGTACGCGCTGCCACCCCTACTGATAGCGCACACTGCAACTTTCAAGGGAATTCTTATTTGGCTGCGGTATTCTGTGAAGTGGAGGTAATTCCCCAAGTCAGGGAGCATACAATTCCGCTGTACCCTACCTCTCTTTCAATAGCCAGGAGGGTGCTCAACATGCAGGCGATGTTGGCTTTGGCTTTAATGTTAACTATCAATTCTTGACTTGGAGTTTGTTTTATTTTTTTTATATTCTACGTCGGGTGGCAGATAAGCATACGGCCCGTCTGATGTGAAGCGGTTACCGTAGCAATATGAATGCTCGCAACATAAAATATCGCTTGTGCGCTGCCACCCTCGCTGCCATCGCAGCATCTTCGTTTCTGGTGACCTCACTCACTCGCAGGAACACAACAACCCTCAAGGGAATTGTTATTTGGCTGCGGTATTCTATGAGGTGGAGGTAGTTCACCAGTCCGGCAGCTTACAATTCCGCTGTACCCTACCTCTCTTTTAGCCTAGAGCCTCTTTCACTAGCCAGCAGGGTGCTCAACGTGCAGGCGATGTTGGCTTTGGCTTTAATCATCATCAGGTCATTTTAGTCTCCACTACAGGACCGACGACCCTCTCTCGTCCGTCTCAGACAGAAGGAGGATTTGGCCTACACTTCCCACGCTGGGTTGGGGAGACCTGATCGATGTTGTATAATGTATTTCCCTTAGTCGCCTTGTACGACATCCACGGGAAGAGACGGAGTGATTCTATTCTAGTCTGCCAGAAACCACACGGCAATAAAATGTTGAGTAGCAATTCTTGACTTGAATGTTGTTATCATTCAAGTCAAGAATTGCTAAATAATAAAATAAAGTTTGGCTTTAATGTTGACTAGCAATTCTTGACTTGAATGTTGTTATCATAAATGCTACTTTGTATACTAATCTAATGCCTGCGAAAGCTTTTTCCATCCATTCTAGAGGCAGCTACGTCAACAGTACTAACGTCTTATAAAACTGACGTCGCGTTACTGCTGTTGAAGCAAGCTGTTTTTGAATAAATTGTGTTTAAATGTATGGAAATCTTTCTCGAACAACAGGAATGAGTACTTCTGTATTTATTTATTTTTTTATGAGAGGGGTCAAACGAGCAAGTGGGCCACCTGATGGAAAGCAATCACCACTGCTCTTGGAGATCAGGAGACCAAGGCGTCGCTGATCTGTTGCCAGCCTATGCTCTTCCGTTTCTGGTATCCTCACTCACTCGCAGGAACACTATAACACTCAAGGGAATTGTTATTTGGCTGCGGTATTCTGTGAGGTGGAGGTACTTCCCCAGTCGGGGAGCTTATAATATACGCTATGCCCTACCTCTCTTTTCACCAGAGCCTCGTTTGTAATAATATTATAGTTTTGCTTGACCGAATTAATTTTATTTTGAAGTGAATTTGTTTTTAAATTTGCTACCATACGGGGGCAATCCAAAAAATCTAATGATAAGGAGTTTTTTTTTTTAAAAACTACGTCGGGTGGCAGACAAGCATACGGCCCGCCTGATGTGAAGCGGTTACCGTAACCGTATTAACGCTCGCAACATAATATATCACTTGCGCGCCGTCACCCCGCTGCCAACGCAGCATCTCCTTCTTTTCTGGTGAACTCGCTCACTCGCAGGAACACAACAACCCTCAAGAGAATTGTTATTTGGCTGCGGTATTCTGTGAGGTGGAGGTACATTTCCCAGTCGGGTAGCTTACAATTACGCTCCCTACCTCTCTTTTCGCCTGAGCTTCGTTTGTCAGTCAGCAGGGTGCACCACGTGCAGGTGAAGTTGGGTTTGGTTCAATGATGTTGATAAACCACTTACACCCTAAACTTTTTTTTTCTTCTAATTTATAGGTACTTTGACTCCTGCCCAGTGATAGAGGTGCCCGGGCGTACTTTCCCAGTAGAAGTGTCACATCTTGAAGATGTACAGAAAAAGTACAAAATAAGTTTGAAGAGTTTCATGGAGAGTTGTAAGAAGGAGGACGGGAAACCAATGGTTCATTGTGAAGAGGTGAGTTTCCACGATGTAAGCCAACCTATAACAAATATTTATATAAATGTATTTATAAAAAAAATAATTTAATAATAAAACTTTGCTTAGTTTGGGACTAGATAGCCGTGTGTAATTTGTCCAGGAATATAAATTTTTGACACGCACGAAAAAGCATGACTCATTGTCACGTTCCGCCTGAGCCGAGCGCCGAACGAGAACGCGCGATAGAGAGGCACGATCGGCCTAAGCGTTCGTCAATGTTTTTATAACATTATCACGTAAAATTATCGTCCGTAAACCGACTTTACAGACAACCAATTTTTTTTATTGAAATGTTTCAGGTAGCTGAAGTGATAAAAGCAGTGGATAAAAATGAATCGGAAGGCGCCATTTTGGTGTTCCTGCCGGGCTGGGCTGAAATCAAACTGACCAAACAAATACTGGACGAACATTACGGACAGTCCAGCATGCATATGATACTGCCAGTGCATTCCAGGTACTTGGTTTATCTATATATATAAAAAATAATCTCTATTTCTTTTGGTCATTTAGATTTTGACGAGCTCGGTGGCGTAGCGGTCAATGACGCGGCTTCGACACCAACGCTCGCGGGTTCGATTCCCACATAGGACAAACATTTGTGTGCATGAATATGTCTGTTTGTCTTAGTCTATGTGTTTTCTATGTATATCATAAGTATGTATTTACAAAAAAAAATGTATTTTCGTATGTTTATCAGTTGTCTAGTACCCATAACTCAAGCTTCGCTTACTTTGGGGCTAGATGGCGCTGTGTAATTTGTCTGACAAATATTTATTTATTTATTATTATTATTTATTCGGTCATGGCATCACGCGAGAACGGCTGGACCGATTTCGCTATTTCTTTTTATTTTGTATTTGTTATTGTCAAGAGAAGGTTCTTATGAAAGAATTAAAATAAGAAAATTGTGTCAGAAATTTGAAAATTTAAGAAAACTGAACGACTATATTAACTTTTTTAACATAACTTTGTCATTTGACAGATCGTTCGAAACCAATTCGATTTCAATTTTCTTTGTTAAGAAGACGGGATAACGTCTCTCGGATCAGTTAATTTGAAATAAATTTAAGGCCCCCACGAAATATTGGTCAAGGTGAAAAGGTGGGAATTCTTCCTCACATATTGGTAGTATACTATTCTGATTGCTACCAAGCAATAAGGGAGAATTACCAGGCGTTCACACGATTTTGCAATTCATATAATCGACGCTTCCGGATACAAAGGTCGTAAAAGCCATTTGCCAAAAAGCCAAAATGGCTTCCAGATACAAAGGTCATAAAAGCCATTTTGGCTTTTTGGTCAATGGCAAAGCGTCGTATATTATTGGAATCTATGTGTTAAGTAACAACTCAATGCTTTAGGTCTCCAATAATGTTAGATACTTCAAATCCGTGGTGCACGGCAGGTGCGCTTCACTTGACTAGCCATCTCTTTATGCTTTTAAATTTTTAATGCCTTATTTGCCTATATTGCTTTCTCTCACATTGCTAAGAGGAGAAGTCAAATTCGAAAAGCTTCTTACTCCTACTAATTTCTTCTGATTAAATTCGTTGTGAGTTCTAAGGCAGCCGTAGACTTACCCCCGGAACTGTGATGGACTTCAGCTGTTCATTGCATTTTTGGTGGTCGTCGTTACTCCTGGCTACACAGGAGACACGGTGTTGGGAATGTGTGGTGGGGCCCCGTCCTCACACATTGGAATCGAACTTGTTCCCTGAGTGGGCTCGGTTGGTTTACTGAGCGCAAAAGCGGTGCAGGTAAAGGTCCTCTCGTCTGGTTGATTTACTGGACGAGAGACTCGCAACCCGTGATGAGCTGATGAGGATGAGGAGCTCAATGCCGCCGTGTCAGTCTAATCGAACACGCAAGTTAAGCAACGTCAACCGTAGCCTATCCATGGATGGGTTTTTTTTTATCTCGAGCTCCTCGGTGATTCCGGAAGGCACGTTAGGCCGTGGATCCCGGCCGTTGTCATTAGAACACAGTCGTTAAGCCAAGTCAGTGGCCTTAAGGCGGCTTATAAACACTGGACTCCGCTAACCCGCAGAGCAGCGTGGTGCAATATGCTCTAAACCCTTTCGATTGAGAGGAGACCCGTATCTCTGCAGTGGGATGAATAAGGATTGATGACGACAAGCTGTGGAATGAAATACGACTCGCCTGATGAAAACCTGTCATCGTAGCCGATGGACACGTGCAACACCAGGGACGTCTCGTACGCGTTGTCTAGGCTACAAAAACCCCTTAAAGCTCTTCTTGAAAAACCTCATACTGTAGTCTATCTCCTGGGAAAACCATGGCAAGGAGTAAGATTAAACAACCTGACAGCTCGAATGCGATATACATCTTTAATATAAAAATGAATCGCTAAAAGTGCTGCTAAACGCAATTCTCGAGAACAGCTGAACCGATTTCGCTAATGCTTTCTTTAGAATATTCCTTGAAGTAGTTTATGGTTCATACGCAGATAAAAATTAAAAAATTGCGAGGAAAGTAAAGCACCACTTTTTACGCGCGCGAAGACGGGGCGGGCAGCTAGTACATAATATACATATACACACATATTAATTTTTTGAAGTAAAACATCTTTACGCACGCTTGACTTGGGGAGTAAGCCGGTGAATCCGTGACGAGTGCGTTACAGAAACGGCGAACGGAAATTGTGAGGGAGATATAAGTTAGTAGAGCTAAAGAAGTTTTACTTCAGTCGTGTGGTCTAAAGCAGTGTTCCGCAAAGTGTGTGCCGCGGCACACTGGTGTACCGTGGTCATTAGTTGGTGTGCCTCGGAAAAATAGTTTTGGGGTGTATTGGTTCATCAACATCTGGGGTGTTATTGGTTCATCAAGATCTGGGGTGTAATTGGTTCATCAACATCTTTGAACCAAAGCCAACTTCACCTGCACGCGGTGCACCCTCCTGACTGACAAACGAAGCTCTGGCGAAAAGAGAGGTAGGGAGCGTAATTGTAAGCAACCCGACTGGGGAATGTACCTCCACCTGTTCCTGCGAGTGAGTGAGGTCACCAGAAGGGAAGGAGATGCTGCGTTAGCAGCGGGTGTGGCGGCGCGCGAGCAATATTTTATGTTGTGAGCGTTAATATGGCTACGGTAACCGCTTCACATCAGGCGGGCCGTATGCTTATTTACCACCCGACGTTGTAAAAAAAAAAGAAAGTTATCTCATAAAGCTAAATAGACGGACAGAAGATAAATACTTACACGAATAAAAACTGATTTAACATTTATGGTGTACCTCCAAAAATTTTCGTTTTCCTAGCTGTACCTGACACAAAATGTTTGCGGAACACTGGTCTGAAGCACACTCATTTTTTTATTTCAGATTATCAACAACTGAACAAACGAAAATGTTTTCGAAACCCATGCAAGGAGTTCGCAAAATAGTGCTCGCGACAAACATAGCAGAGACCTCTATTACAATACCTGATGTCGTGTACGTCATAGACAGCGGAGCGCATAAAGAAAATAGAATTAAAGAAGGCACAGGCAAGAATTAGAATTAAAGTAGCTTTCACGAACTTATAAGCGCGTCAGCGCCCGCATAAGTTGCGCGATTGACAAATGGCGCGCCTATACACGCCTACATTCACTTCCACGAGCTTATAAGCTATAGCTATAAGCTCGTGGCTCGAGCTATCATTCCGGCCTTATTAATGGTACTATTTGCTTATTATAGGAACAGCAAGTCTGGAAACGGTCTGGGTGTCCCAAGCTGGCGCTAAGCAGAGAACCGGGAGAGCAGGGAGGGTGCAACCAGGTCAGTCCCTAGTTTCCTTCCTTTGGATTTGGATATATTTTATGTGTGTTGGGCAAATGAGCATGTTGGGTCACCTGATGCTCAGCAATCACCACCGTCCATGGAGATCAGCAACACCAAGGGATCGCCGATCCGTTGCCAGTGTATACTCCTTCCTTTCTTTCTGGTGACCTCACTCACTCGCAGAAATACAACAACTGACAAGAGAATTGTTATTTGGCTGCGGTATTCCGTCAGTTGGAGGTAGCCCAGTCGGGCAGCTTAAAACCTCTAGATCCTACTTCTCTTTTCGGCAGAGCCTCGTTTGACATATGTCCTCACTTGATGCACAACCCGGACACAACATACAAATATCGCGCCATTGACTATTACATAAAAACGTCTGGGTAATGCGTCAATGCAAGTGTGCGTGCGAAGTCGAACAAACTGTAATTGGGTATTTGACTAACATTTTTTTCTGTTTGATATGTAGGGACGTCTCCATAATATAACCATAGGTGAAAGAATTACTTCGATAGCACAAAAATCTCTCGAGATATGGTAATTTGAAAATCACAATTTTTAGACTGCCCCAAAACGCTCCATACAAAAGACTACTGAATTATGACGTCACAGATCTGTATTTTGTATGCATCAAATCAGAAATTTGTACGACAGCTATGTTAAATATTACGTTTATGTGATTAGTATCATAATAAAAGTTATAGCATTTTTTATTGCTTCTCCAATGGAAATATTATTTTTTAATAATTTCATACTTTTAAAATGGACTTTCCCGCCAAACTTTGATCGACGCTAAAAAAGTCTGACTGAAGATATTAGAATGAAAGTTTGCAGATCTTTATAGTTTTGTGTATTTTACGATATTGTTAATTTATTTGTACAATTTTTAAACATTGGAAACAACCCAATTGATTCTTTATCAAGTGTGTCTATAAACATATTGTATTATAGCAAACGAACAGTTTGCTATAATACAATATGTGTGGGGTGTAAGTGATTCATCAACATCTTTGAACCAAAGCCAACTTCACCTGCACGCGGTGCACCCTGCTGACTGACAAACGAAGCTCTGGCGAAAAGAGAGGTAGTGAGCGTAATTGTAAGCTACCGGACTGGGGAATGTACCTCCACCTCACAGAATACCTCAGCCAAATAACGGCTGTTGTGTTCCTGCGAGTGAGTGAGGTCACCGGAAAGGAAGGAGATGCTGCGTTGGCAGCGGGGGTGGCGGCGCGCGAGCGATATTTATGGTTTGAGCGATAATATGGCTACGGTAATCGCTTCACATCAGGCAGGCCGTATGCTTGTCTCGACGTAGTATAAAAAAAAAAAGTTTTTTTATTAAGTTTAAATATTTTGATAATTCTGTAAGTGATATGAATTCAAATAAGTCTAACAAGGAACTCAAATAGAGAGACAGAGTGAGCTACGAACAAAAAAGAATGTCCCTTTCTAGACGAAATCTTGCATCCGCACCTGAAAGTAGCTTGTTCGGTGTAACCACAGTATAAGTAGATCACCTACCCTCTGAGACAAATCTGGAACAGTTTTAATGGCGTCGCACGCATACACGCTCATTCACGCTCTGCATAGACGTGATTGTTTATGTAGTAGTAAACGACGCGACATTTGCATGGAGTGACCGGGGTGTGATGTGATGTGTAACTTTGTTTGTATGAGCTTTTTGATTTCTCAATCTACTACTAGATTGAGCTGTTGGTTTTCTAATATTCGCTAACATTATTTTTTCTGTTGTATAGATATGAAGTGAAGGTTCATTAAATATAGGTTTGAGAACAGGATCATCATCATCATCAGGTCATTAAGTCTCCACTACAGGAGCACGACTCTCTCTCGTCCGTCACAGACAGGAGGAAGGATTTGGCCTACACTCCCCATGCTGGCCAGACGGGTTGGGGAGGCCTGATCGATGTTTTATAGTGTATTACCCTTAGTCGCCTTATACGACATCCACGGGAAGAGACACACACAATCTTGGCGTGAGAACAGGATGCATTAGTATTATTTGATAGCCTCTAGTATCCCACACTCCCGACCTAGGTCATCACCCATAGCTATTGCTAGCCATTCGACCAACAGGCTCGATTGTACATTATAAATAAATAAGAAAATGGTAGACTACCATTTTTTAGTAAAGTCGATTTACGGACGATAATTTTATGTGATAACGTCATAAGAAAACATCGGCCGATGGAGTGGAAGAGAGATAGATGCGTCACAAGCCGAACGCTTAGTTCGATCGTGCCTCTTTATCGCTATATGTTCTCTCCCGCGCTCTCGCTTGCACGCTCGGCTCAGGCGGAACGTGACAATTGAGTCATGCTTTTTCGTGCATGCAGCCGGCGTTCATCGATTTATAAGACGTTATCACGTCAAAATATTAATTTCAGACAAAGTCCAAATTGTTTACATTTAACTATATTGTATTTGTTTTAGGTTACTGCTACAGATTATACACGAAAGAGAAAGAAGCCGAGTTCGCTCCTCACACGACGCCAGAAATACTAAGGATACCGCTAGAACAAACGGTACTCGATTGTAAGACGTACGCACCAGGAGACAAAGTCGAAAATTTCTTGTCTGAACTGCCAGAACCACCTAGCAGGAGGGCTATACAGTTCGCTATCAACGACTTAGTTGATTTGGGTATGTATGTACTTACGCATTTGTATCGTCATCCTTATTCATCCCAAATCTGGGATACGGGTATCCTATACCGCGAGATACCTCTATCTCTCGGGATACTCGGGATACCTAGATCTCGGGATATTTTAATTTAATATGTAGTTGTTTTAAGAAGAGTGGTTTTATGTGAACAAAACGCCGAGAAGAACAGAATGTTGTACGGTATTGATAGAAGCTATGTAATATATAAATGCTAATGTGTCAAGAGATCTAATTTATGTCGAAACTAACTAAATGTGTTTCTATCTAAACCAAATATTGTTTTCTCGAAATACAGTGTAGTAGATTTATAGGACAGTCGGGTCTATATATTAAACAAGAAGTAAACGACGCGGCATTTGTATGGAGTGGCCGGGGTGTGCTTATACCGTCACGGCGTCACGAGTGACGAAACGAGTAGTGGGATAGCAAAATAAATTATTTAACAATATCGTAAAATACACAAAACTATAAAGATCTACAAACTTTCATTCGGGTCTTATTTTAGGGTCGATCTAAGTTTGGCGGGAAACTCCATTTTAAAAGTATGAAATATTTTTTCCATTGGAGAAGCAATAAAAAAATACAAATTTCGTAATCGATGCATACAAAATACAAAACTGTGACGTCATAATTCAGTTGCCTTTTGTATGGAGCGTTTTCGGGATGAAAAATGTGATTTTCAAATTATCTCGATTTTTGTGCTATCGAAGTAATTCTTTTACCTATAATTATATTATAATAACGTCCTTACATAACAAATGTAGTATGTAAATGAAGGCACTTGCTAAAACAGAAACAACATCAGCAATTGTCAAAGAGTGCAAAAATGCATTAGAAAGGCTGTCCAGAACAGCTGATGTGACGATTGCCTGGGTACCCGGACATGAGGGTAACACGGGTAACGAAATAGCTGATGAACTGGCCAGGAAAGGGGCTGACGAAAACCAGATGGGCCCGGAGCCAAGGCTACCAATCGCCCACAAAATAACAAAGGGAGTAATCAGCCGAAGAACAGTAGTAGAGACCAACCAAAGATGGGAGTCCTCGACAGACATGAGACAGTCGAAGATCTTCATCAAAGGCCTAGACAAAAGAAGGACCAGCCAACTGATGAAACTCTCCAGAGGCAACATGAGGCTCGTCATAGAAGTGTTAACAGGACACTGCCGATTGAACAGGCACCTGACACTAATAGGCGTGAATACCAACCCCAAATGCCCAGAGTGCATGGATGACGACGAAACAAGCTTCCACCTGCTTGCCGAGTGCCCCATGTACTCACGGATAAGATGGGAGACCATGGGGGTGGACACGTTAGACAGAGAAGACCTAGAAGACTTGAAGGTGGAACAGATCGTAAGGTTTTGCAAGGAAACAGGTAGGTTCGACGGAACGCCGTGATTGCCGGATAAACCCACATCCTCCCCCAAAAGGGAGGACCAGGGGAAATGGGTGAAATGGCCTCAGGTAAGGCTGATCACCCGCCCGACAGCCGGCGTCCCCGTTGGAAATAAAATAATAATAAATACATAACAAATGGAAAGAAAAAATTGTCATCTAGCCTATTAAAGTTAGGTATAAGCACAGTATAAGTAATAGTACTATTATAAGGCTAGTGAGCAATGTACTACACTTGTACGGTGCAATGCAACCGCACAATTCAACGTCTGCAGTTTACGCATTGTGCAACGTTTATGTTTTTGACAAGCTCCGTGGCGTAGCGGACAATGACGCGGCTTCGACACCAACGCTCGTGGGTTCGATTCTCACATAGGACAAACATTTGTGTGCATTAACATGTCTGTTTGTCTTGGTCTGGGTGTTTTATATGTATCATAAGTATGTATTTACAATAAAAAAAAATGTATTTACGTATGTGTATCAGTTGTCTAGTACCCATAACACAAGCTTCGCTTACTTTGGGGCTAGATGGCGCTGTGTAATTTGTCTGACAATATTTATTTATTTATACATATTTTAAGTTAGTTCGTAATTATAAAATTAATTTTTAGTCCAGTCATCTTAGTCAAAATTAGGTGAGAATCTCGGAATTCGAGATACCCTGCTGTAAACTCGTATAAACTTGTATTTTGACATCCCGAAACTTGTCTCAAAATTCACACATGATACGATGTGTGTCGTCTTTAAAAATCAGATGTCAAAGGTCACAAAAATTGTTTTTTTGTAAACATCTTGTTTCCTATGGGTTTTACGCTATGTGTATTCATTAACAATATCGAGTTTAGTGGCGAATTCTTTATTATTTTAAAAAAAAAATTCATCATCATCAGCCTGTACCCGCTGCTGGATATAAGCCTTCCCCAATGCTTCCCACTTTCTTAGGACGCGCCATGCGGCTGCGCGCGGACGGTCCCGTCCGCATTACTCTAAAACGCTCCTTAAGCTTAATATAGATCGGTCTGTGCGGAGCGATCCGTACTGACGGTCTGCGTGACACTAAAACCAGGGCGTCGTTTACTACGGAGACGCGGCGCGTCGCGCGTCGCGTGCGGCGTGGCGACTCGCGGCGCGTGGGACGTTTTTTTCCGTTCACAGTCAGACGGCGCGTGCAGCCCGCGGCATCGCACCATTGTTCGACCAGTTTCTTATATTAAAAATTAAAAATTTTGAAAAAACCCACGACGGTTAAAACGTAGTTGAAAAAGGATAAAATAATTTTGAAACCCCCGACTTAAAGAATTTATGCTATGAACTTAAATAAAAAAACCCCAAGAAAATCCGTTGGGGCTGCCATTAGATGAACTAGTTTGGCAGTTTTATAGTAACTTGTATACTTATTTATATTTATGTTATATAAAGCAGCCCCCGGGTTTTTTTATTAAGTTCATAGCATAAATTCTTTAAGTCGGGGGGTTTCAAAATTATTTTATCCTTTTTCAACTACGTTATACCGTCGTGGGTTTTTTTTCAAAATTTTTAATTTTGTTTTTATTTCATACTTTTTAGAGAGCAAGCATAGGTATGACAATTGAAAACCGCATCAGAATCAGACTAGTAGTTTTGGTTTTGCGCAAACAAATGTTTACTGCAGCGCCCTCTGATGAGTTGTCACTATAACAACTATCTAAGAACATGCTCTAATCAAACCTGAACCCATCACTGAAATCCGCATCAAAATCGGACTAGTAGTTTTGGAGATAAACGGCAACATTGGTTGCACAAACAAATGTTTACTGCAGCGCCCTCTGGTGAGTTGTCACTGTAACACCTATCTAAGAACATGCACCAATCAAATCCGAACCCATCACTGAAAACCGCATTTAAATCGGACTCATACTTTTGGAGATAAATGGCAACATTGGTTTCACAAACAAATATTTACTGCAGCGCCCCCTGTCACCGTAACACCTAGATAGGTGTTACGGTGACAACTCACGTAAATATTTTGCTGCAGTAAATATTTTGATGCGGTTTTCAGTGATGGGTTCATGTTGATTGGTGCATGTTGTTATCTAACAACATGCACCAATCAAACCCGAACCCATCACTGAAAACCGCATCAAAATCGGACTCGTAGTTTTGGAGATAATTGGCAACATTGATTTGCACAAACATCCTAGCACCCCAAACGCATATACCGTCTCCGTTCCGTCGCGGGTAATTAATTCACTTTTTAACATAGAAATTTCTTCTAAAAAAAGGCTATCGCATTGGCTATATACGAGTATAATATCGTACTCCATTGCGACGGTGACTACGTCTGCGTTATGCGATTTCCAAGTTGATTTCCAAAGCTGCGTGCGCCGCAGCGATACACGCCGCGTGCGACGCGTCGTTGCCATCCGCGGGCTCCGCCACAAAACAACATTGGTATAGAGCATTCTCAGATAGTCCAAAATTATGATTTTCAAGTTATCATTATCTCGAGAAGTTTTTATGCTATCGAAGTGATTCTTTCACCTATTTATATAAGAGCGTTCACACATGGCGCTGCAGCGGTAGCGGTTTTAGCTATTTTGAAGCCAACGCAGTATGAAGACTCGCCGTCGCTACTGCAGCGCCATGTGTAAGGCTTCTTAATAAATCCTACAGTGATTAAGTCGCCGCTGCCGCCGCGGTGTCATGTGAACACGGTCTAATTGTGTTCAGCTTAGCTTATTCCCTGGGCCATAATAATAAATAAATAAATAAATATTTCTGGACAATTCACACAGCGCCATCTAGTCCCAAATTAAGCGAAAAGCTTGTGTTATGGGTACTAGACAACTGATAAATGTACTTAAATACATTTTTTTTAAATACATACTTATAATACGTAGAAAACACCCAGACCAAGACAAACAGACATGTTCATGCACACAAATGTTTGTCTTGTGCGGGAATCGAACCCGCGACCTCGGAGTCAAAGTGGCTATTACTAACCATTCGACCATCGAGCTCGTCAAGAATAGCTCGTAAGATAATGAATCGATTGACACTTTATTTACGTACTTAATTGTTATATTATGTCCAATACATATGGTTCGAAAGCTGTAATAAGCAAATTATGTGACTACATGTCGCGAGTGGGCGTGCCCCGCACCTTGGTGAGTGATAATGGCACTTCTTTTACATCACGCGAGTTCAGTGATTTTTGCAATCTCAATGGAATTAATCATATCTTTTCACCAGCATACCATCCCTCAAGTAATGGACAAGTCGAAAGTATGGTCAAAATAGTAAAAAACCGGACAAGTGCGAGTCGGACTCGCCCACCGAGGGTTCCGTAGGTACGTAATATCATTATTAAATTTGATATTTTTCATTATAAATAAGAAATAATGCGTCGAAAAAAATAAATAAAATATATTTTGCAATATACATCAAGCCCTTTCATACGATACCCCATTTGAACTAGTAGTTTCAATTTAAAATTTCGACACCCTATAAAAAAAATAGACCCCCTATTTTTTAAAATCTATTTACAAATGTATAGTTTTGAGATTTATTCCTGTACTTGTAGTCTATGACGATGTTACTTGCCAAATTTCATAGTTCTAGGTCAACGGGAAGTACCCTATAGGTTTTGATTCCCTTGAGTGTGTCGAAATATGCGTTTTTTGATGAATAAACGGCCATAACATTTTTCTACGTAAACTTAGCAGTTTGATTTTTTTTTTACTTCATGGGACCGTAGACCTGAGTATACAGTTCAAATTTCAGCTTGATACCTCCACGCATTCTCGACATAGAAATTCTTGACAGACAGACAGACAGACAGACAGACAGACAGACAGACAGACAGACAGACAGACAGACAGACGGACAACAAAGTGATCTTATAAGGGTTCCGTTTTTCCTTTTGAGGTTCGGAACCCTAAAAAGGGTATAAAATCGATAATTTTAAATAACCCTAACAAAAAACCTGTTCAGGAACGCATAGCGAAATTTTTATTTAACTATAGAAACTCTAAAAACAGCACCACCGGTAAAACGCCAGCTGAGTTGGTTTACGGTAAAACCTTGCGCTCGAGATTAGACCTTCTACTACCTACAGCGACGTCATACCCATCCACCAACCTTTCTCAAACAGTAGGGCGTAACCAGTGCTTACAGGCGAAACATTATAAGGGAAAACAAAGGCCAGATTTCAAAACAAATGATACAGTGTGGATAACAAAACATTTTAATAATAAAAGGTATCAATGGGTCGAAGGCGTAATAAAAAAGAAGTTGGGTACTGTGATGTACGTAGTGTACATACCGAGTTTCGACTGTGAGGTAAACAGGCACATCGACCACATAAGAAAAAGAGTGCCACCAGAAACAGAAGGGCAATACTGGGATCCGGATGTAATTGCAGACTTAAAGCCGACAAGAAATGATTCCCATAACGTTGACCGAGCCTCCACAGAGTATATGTCGTCACCGATTCCACCTGCACGCTCGCTTTCCTCGGTGCAGACAGCTAACGCTCAATCGGAGGAGGACGAAGGAAATGGGAATACGGCGGACTCGCCTCCTGCACCGGCACACAACCTGCGGCGCCGCGAGTTAACCCCTGTACGCCCGGTATCACCATCGGAGAGTACCAGTCCCAACGATGAGAGCTACCCAAGTAACACAATTGGCATTTGAACTAACCAGTCGTGAACTTATGTAGAACTTAAGGTCTATATAAGCGCTTATAAAAGTTCATCAAACAGCCTGACGCTCTATATAAGCATATGAAAGCCATTATAATACTTTAGATTGTATAGCGGTTGGCTAAAGGTATCACAAAATGATTTTATAATGCCTTCAGTTTTAGTGCAGCATACCGCAATGCCGATGTACAGCTTTTAGCTAATTTTATTGCCTTTGGATCTACAATAGCATTTTTAAATGCCTAACGCTGCTTAATAGCATAAACTTGAACCATTATAATGCACCGTAAGTCCGCTATACAGCTTTTAGCTGTTTTCAGTACTTTTGGTTATATAATTGCATTTTTAGGTAGTAAGTAAATGCCTATTGCTGCTTAATAGCATAAACCTGAACCATTATAATGCTAAAATTCTGCTGTACAGCTTCTAACTGTTTTCAGTACCTTTGGTTTTATGATAGCATTTTTAAATGGTAAGTAAAAGCCTAGAGCTGCTGAACAGCGTAAACTTATATCATTGTAGTGCTTGCATTTTGAAAGATCAATTGAGTTCTGTTGTACACCTAGGAGTTCTTTAATAGAATACATGTGAGTTATAGTAGTGCTTAAAGCTGTATTAATTACTACTACTTACTCCACTTAGTAGTAATTAATACAGCTTTACAGTGGATGTACATCCACTTAGTAGTAATTAATACAGCTTTAAGCACTACTATAACTCACATGTATTCTATTAAAGAACTCCTAGGTGTACAACAGAACTCAATTGATCTTTCAAAATGCAAGCACTACAATGATATAAGTTTACGCTGTTCAGCAGCTCTAGGCTTTTACTTACCATTTAAAAATGCTATCATAAAACCAAAGGTACTGAAAACAGTTAGAAGCTGTACAGCAGAATTTTAGCATTATAATGGTTCAGGTTTATGCTATTAAGCAGCAATAGGCATTTACTTACTACCTAAAAATGCAATTATATAACCAAAAGTACTGAAAACAGCTAAAAGCTGTATAGCGGACTTACGGTGCATTATAATGGTTCAAGTTTATGCTATTAAGCAGCGTTAGGCATTTAAAAATGCTATTGTAGATCCAAAGGCAATAAAATTAGCTAAAAGCTGTACATCGGCATTGCGGTATGCTGCACTAAAACTGAAGGCATTATAAAATCATTTTGTGATACCTTTAGCCAACCGCTATACAATCTAAAGTATTATAATGGCTTTCATATGCTTATATAGAGCGTCAGGCTGTTTGATGAACTTTTATAAGCGCTTATATAGACCTTAAGTTCTACATAAGTTCACGACTGGTTAGTTCAAATGCCAATTGTGTTACTTGGGTAGCTCTCATCGTTGGGACTGGTACTCTCCGATGGTGATACCGGGCGTACAGGGGTTAACTCGCGGCGCCGCAGGTTGTGTGCCGGTGCAGGAGGCGAGTCCGCCGTATTCCCATTTCCTTCGTCCTCCTCCGATTGAGCGTTAGCTGTCTGCACCGAGGAAAGCGAGCGTGCAGGTGGAATCGGTGACGACATATACTCTGTGGAGGCTCGGTCAACGTTATGGGAATCATTTCTTGTCGGCTTTAAGTCTGCAATTACATCCGGATCCCAGTATTGCCCTTCTGTTTCTGGTGGCACTCTTTTTCTTATGTGGTCGATGTGCCTGTTTACCTCACAGTCGAAACTCGGTATGTACACTACGTACATCACAGTACCCAACTTCTTTTTTATTACGCCTTCGACCCATTGATACCTTTTATTATTAAAATGTTTTGTTATCCACACTGTATCATTTGTTTTGAAATCTGGCCTTTGTTTTCCCTTATAATGTTCCGCCTGTAAGCACTGGTTACGCCCTACTGTTTGAGAAAGGTTGGTGGATGGGTATGACGTCGCTGTAGGTAGTAGAAGGTCTAATCTCGAGCGCAAGGTTTTACCGTAAACCAACTCAGCTGGCGTTTTACCGGTGGTGCTGTTTTTAGAGTTTCTATAGTCAAATAAAAATTTCGCTATGCGTTCCTGAACAGGTTTTTTGTTAGGGTTATTTAAAATTATCGATTTTATACCCTTTTTTACTATTTTGACCATACTTTCGGCTTGTCCATTACTTGAGGGATGATATGCTGGTGAAAAGATATGATTAATTCCATTGAGATTGCAAAAATCACTGAACTCGCGTGATGTAAAAGAAGTGCCATTATCACTCACCAAGGTGCGGGGCACGCCCACTCGCGACATGTAGTCACATAATTTGCTTATTACAGCTTTCGAACCATATGTATTGGACATAATATAACAATTAAGTACGTAAATAAAGTGTCAATCGATTCATTATCTTACGAGCTATTCTTGACGAGCTCGATGGT
The DNA here is from genome assembly GCA_937001555.2 of Hypsopygia costalis. Classification (NCBI taxonomy): domain Eukaryota; kingdom Metazoa; phylum Arthropoda; class Insecta; order Lepidoptera; family Pyralidae; genus Hypsopygia; species Hypsopygia costalis. The sequence goes on from OW443349.2 coordinate 5,202,958, forward strand.
CGAATGGTTAGTAATAGCCACTTTGACTCCGAGGTCGCGGGTTCGATTCCCGCACAAGACAAACATTTGTGTGCATGAACATGTCTGTTTGTCTTGGTCTGGGTGTTTTCTACGTATTATAAGTATGTATTTAAAAAAAATGTATTTAAGTACATTTATCAGTTGTCTAGTACCCATAACACAAACTTTTCGCTTAATTTGGGACTAGATGGCGCTGTGTGAATTGTCCAGAACCATTTATTTATTATTATGGCCTAGGGAATAAGCTAAGCTGAACACAATTAGACCGTGTTCACATGACACCGCGGCGGCAGCGGCGACTTAGTCACTGTAGGATTTATTAAGAAGCCTTACACATGGCGCAGCAGTAGCGACGGCGAGTCTTCATACTGCGTTGGCTTCAAAATAGCTAAAACCGCTACCGCTGCAGCGCCATGTGTGAACGCTCTTATATAAATAGGTGAAAGAATCACTTCGATAGCATAAAAACTTCTCGAGATAATGATAACTTGAAAATCATAATTTTGGACTATCTCGAGAATGCTCTATACCAATGTTGTTTTGTGGCGGAGCGCGCGGATGGCAACGACGCGTCGCACGCGGCGTGTATCGCTGCGGCGCACGCAGCTTTGGAAATCAACTTGGAAATCGCATAACGCAGACGTAGTCACCGTCGCAATGGAGTACGATATATACTCGTATATAGCCAATGCGATAGCCTTTTTTTAGAAGAAATTTCTATGTTAAAAAGTGAATTAATTACCCGCGACGGAACGGAGACGGTATATGCGTTTGGGGTGCTAGGATGTTTGTGCAAATCAATGTTGCCAATTATCTCCAAAACTACGAGTCCGATTTTGATGCGGTTTTCAGTGATGGGTTCGGGTTTGATTGGTGCATGTTGTTAGATAACAACATGCACCAATCAACATGAACCCATCACTGAAAACCGCATCAAAATATTTACTGCAGCAAAATATTTAGGTGAGTTGTCACCGTAACACCTATCTAGGTGTTACGGTGTACTATTACTGTAATAGTGCTAGTATAATGCTTCTGTAATGCGGTTACAACTTTTTTTGACCATAGTAATGTTGGTATAATGCTTCTGTCATGCGAATAAAAAACCAATTAAGAACCTAAAGCTGTTTAATTTGTGCCCAAATTAGCATTATAAACGTATATAAAACTAATATAGAACTTGGGTTTTAATGCTAAAACGATACATTAAAACCATAAGTCGGCCATTATACGGCTACACTGTGTTACTTGGGTATGACCCCGACGAGACACAAAGTCAAGAAACTTCTCGCCGTTCATTTTTTAATATTGTTTAGTTATGTTACTTATGTTTAATTTGTCTGTAATTGTCGAATTTAATTGTTAGTACTCGTTAGCTATAAGGGGAAGGGACTGTTATATATGTAAGCATGTGGGTATGTGTAAAATGTATGTGTGCGCGCGGGGCCTGTCACCCCGACATCTTATTATATTAAATCAGTGTGCAACTAGCCAGTGCCTTTGTTGGTACCTCCTCCCGCGCCCTTGTAGATACGTAACAGTAATATAAGTAAATACAAACATACATAGATTACTAAAATCATACCCTTCCTTTAGGCTTCGCTGTAGTCGGGTAAAAGTTTCCAGATTCAAAAATGGATGTTTAGAAAAATTACGTGACAAGTTTCGGGGGATTCAAACCGCTTATTGTTTCAGGAGCCCTAACGCCATCCGAGCAGCTGACCCGTCTCGGGGCGATACTGTCCAGCATGAGCGTCCACCCGCGTCTCGGCCGCAGCGTTTTACACGCGGCGGTTGTTGGCAGCGTGGCGGCTGTTGCGCGGGTTGTAACACACTGTCAGGACAATGTCGAGCTGTTTGTGAATGCCGCTGATAGGAAACAAGGTAAAATTTGTTAATATTGACTTTTATTTCACATTATTTATTTCCTGGAGATATGTAACAGAACCGCGCTAGGTTTAAACCTAGCGCGGACTCCAGACTCTCGCAAGGTCTTACCAGTGCAATGTCTGTGTGTACTTACTGTTCTACTGTACAAACTTTTTGAGAAGTAAATAAAGTTCATCATCATCATCAGGTCTATTTTAGTCTCCACTACAGGAGCACGACTCTCTCGTCCGTCCTAGACGGAACTCCCCACGCTGGCCAGACGGGTTGGGGAGGCCTGATCGATATTTGATAATGTATTTTCCTTAGTCGCCTTGTACGACATCCACGGGAAGGAACGGAGTGATTCTATTCTAGTCTGCCGGGAACCACACGGCAAATAAAGTTATTATTGTTATATTATTATTATATGTATCTCTCTTGGACTCACGGGCTTAATCACGGGTCATTTGATAGGCGTGCGCGGGGATATAGATCCAACGCGTAGAGACCTCTTTAAGAAATTTTATATAATGTTGCCCGCCGTGACCCGCTCCAGGATATGCCAATGGAACGACATACCCATGAGCAGGTCTCGGCAGACGTTGAGACTATTGCGAAGTGTGATGGAAATTAAATGGGCTATTGAGATGAGATCTGGGTGAACTAAGTACCGGGCTATTACAAAAGAGAGACGGACGCCTAATAAACGTAATTCGTCTGACAATATTTATTATTATTATTATTGCCAACAGAAATCCGTGAAATAAAAGCCCAATTCAGCAAGCACTCAGATCACGCAGCGTTACATTGGCTTCAAGACGAGTTTGAACAGGAATTGGATGAAAGAGGACGGAGAGGTATTGACGACTGGTGCCACAAGTACGGCGTGAGGAAAGACAGGCTGGGTTACGTCAAATGTAAGTATCTTCATCATCATCAGGTCCATTTTAGTCTCCACTACAGGAGCACGACCCCCTCTCGTAAACAATAATAAATAAATAAATAAATACTTGACGAGCTCGGTGGACGTTTACCTGACAATAGATAGCAAAAACAGTAATAGAAAATGTATTTTAATAAAAATATATTTTAAATCAGATTTACCCTATCGTTAAATAGTTAAGTCTGATTCGTCTTCTGAATAAAAAAATTTAAAAGAAATCAAAATCAAGAAAGTTTTATTCATTAGAAAAATATGGCGTTTCAAACAGTACTCTGAGCAGTGAGTGTTACAAATTGCAACCTACAATAAGAGAATAATTATTTATAATAGAATTTAGAATAGAATTACTTATTCATGATATTTCTGTGAAGATTTAACTTCTTTTAAAGTTTCCTTTTTTTATTTAATAAAAATGAAGAACTCTTCACAGGATAGCTGTAGATACATTTTTTTTTCGCTTTCTCAGCACGCTGCACGCACGGTCGAGTTATACCCGAAAAGCGGGACTGCGCCTGTCCCGCGCGGGACATTAAATGTTGATTTAAAAATCGGGACGTCCCGCCAAAATCGGGACGTCTGGCAACGCTGGTTCCACTGTATATTTACGTTTGGTACTGCTGCAAATAAATTTTGCCGCTGGTAAATCCATTGACGTACGACAACACTTCTGCATAACGAGTTCCATAATAGAATGCATTTGCCCCAATCAATTCCTTATATATGAAGCACTAACTGTTACCCGCGGCTTTGCCCGCGTGGCCCTTTTTTTTTACGCCCTACGCACGCGATGCACGTCAAAAAAAGGGACCACGCGGGCGAATCCTTGTCCAGGGGAGCTGCCATTGATTTGTATAATATTTATACACAACCATAGCGCGATTTAGAAATGAGACAGCGGCATCTAGTGATCTAGTGAAAGAAGGACAAATGATTATAAATATTTTTTTCCTATAGGAATAAGATGTTTTTCCGGGATAATTAGTATCCTATGCCACTCTCCAGGCCTTAAACTATCTCCAAAAAAAAATCAAGTCAATCGGTTTGTTACTTTCGACGTGAAAGAAGGACAAAACAAATAAACAAACAAACACACTTTCACATTTATAATATTAGTATGGATGCGACGGTATTTGTCCGAGGAGTGATCTGCCTCACTTTCCTGATTCTACCTATTGTATAATGGGTTGTGTTCAGAGTGTTTTTTTTTTATGACGAGCTCGGTAGTCGAAACGTCGCTGTACACTTACACCCCAATGTGTTTTTATAAACTTTATCTAATCTCATACTGAAATTTAGAGATTAAAAAACTAAACACAGAATCTTAATGTCAGTCTTTTACGCACAAGACATCAAAATAAATTTAAAAAGTTACTTTTCGATACAGCTCTTCTATGTGCAACTGTATCGAAAAATAACTTTTTCTCCATTTCGATACAGCTTCAGCCCTAGATACAGGTATTTTAAACAGGTTGCAATGCAAATGCTTTACAATGTTGCAAAATTTTTCTACATAATCTGTGAACGCGGCGCCGCGCGGCGCGTCGCGCATGCGCACCACGCATGCTCCATCTGCTGGAAATGGATTTATAAGTAAGAAATAAAGCTGTGAAATCAACTTCATGGTTTTATTTAAAATATTATTGTCATCTATTTCATGAGATTAGATAAAGTAGTGTATGAAACTGCATAATTAGGTCTTAAAATACTCGTGTGGTCTATTATCACATTCGCCTTCGGCTCATGTGATAAACTCACACTCGTATTTTAAGAACCCTTATTATGCAACAGTGTCATAAACTACTATTATTGCATTAACTTTTACATAACACAGCTTATGACAATATAACAAAGTATACAAGGGCGGATTTATCCCTATAACGGATATCTTTGAGGCTTGTCTATCGTTGAGGCGAGAGTCGTTTTTAAATACTTACATAAGTAAATAAGAATAAAATTAAACTTAAAAGTACATATATCGGAGGTATTGATTGATTATAAATAAATAAATATTCTTGGACGAATTACACACTGCCTGTCCCAAACTAAGCAAAGTTTGTAATATGGGTACTAGATAACTGATGTTATACTTAAATACATTTTTTTTAAATACATACAAATAATACATAGAAAACACCTAGACCAAGACAAACAGACATGTTGATGCACACAAATAGGCGTTACGGAAAAAGTTTTTTGGAGTCGATTGTTACGGGAGACGAAACCATGGTTTATACTATGATTCTCTGTCGAAAAGGGAATCGATGAAATGGCGTCGTCTTGGTGAAAAGCCGCCTAGAAAGGCCAAGGTAACGCAATCCACCAAAAAGATAATTGCAACGGTATTCTGGGATTGTCACGGAATACTAATGATTGACATAAATGAAAGGAATACCACGGTAAATGGCACCTACCACGCCACTCTTATTGAACAGTTACGAGAGGCGATCAAGCAGAAGAAGCGACGTGGAAAACTCAGTAGAGGTGTTCGGCTTCTCCATGATAATGCTCCCGTTCACACTGCTGCAATTGCCAAAGCTGCTGTAGCAAAATGTGGTTTCGAGGATATTCGCCACCCGCGTTACAGTCCCGACCTGGCCCCAAGCGACTACTATTTGTTCTCTGAACTGTTCTCGAAACTTAAGGCAGACTTAAGGGGAAGACGTTTTCTTCGGATGATGAAGTGGCTCAAGCGGTTTTCGCCCATTTTGAGGACAAAACTCCAGAGTATTTTTTTAAGGGGATAGAAATGCTTATCATGAGATTTGCAAAGTGCATTGAAATAGAAGGGGACTATATCGAAAAATAAAAAAGGTTTTGTAAATATATCTACTTGTTTTCTTTGTTAGGCCGGACACTTTTGGACCGCACCTCGTACTTATATACGTTTGCTTATTCTAATATACTCGTATATACAATAGGCTAGTAGTTGCCAGTGTTACAAAATTATAAAAACTCTTTATACATAAAACTAGAACTTATGTCCGACGTGTTTTATGATCGATCAAAGTTTGGTGGGAAAGTCCATTTTAAAAGTACGAAATTATAAAAATAAATATTACCATTGTAGAAACAAAAATAAATACTATAACTTTCGTTACCTCACTAGCTACATACATGCAATATTTAACATAGCTGTCGTACAAGCGTACGGCAGCTATGTAACATTAAGCTGTACGTAGCAAGGTGTGACGTCATAACGTGATGGCCTTGTAAATGGAGCGTTTTCGGGATAGTCCAAAATAGGCTAGACGACATTTTTTTCTTTCGATTTGTTATGTAAGGTCGTCACAATAATATAACTATAGGTGAAAGAATTACTTCGATATCATAAAAACTTCTCGAGATATGATTACTTGTAAATCACAATTTTGGACTTTCCCGAAAACGCTCCATAGAAAAGGCTACTGAATTATGACGTCACACTTATGTATTTAGTATACGTTAAAACAAAAATTTGTACGACAGCTATGTGAAATACTGCGTTTATGTAGCTAGTGCCATAACAAAAGTTATAGTATTTTTGATTGTTTTTCCAAAGTTAATATTATTTTTTTATAATTTCATTCTTTTAAATTGGACTTTCCCACTACACTTTGTTCGTTAAAGTCGGACAGTCGGACAAGTCGGACATAAGTTATTAAAATTTCAACATCGCAGATCGTTCTAGTTTTGTATATTTTATGACACTGATAAGTATTTTTTATAATTTTTTATCATTGTCGTCTCGCCTATTGTTATTTTTAAGTTATCACATCTCGAGAAGTTTTTATGCTATCGAAGTAACACTTTGACGAGCCGGTGGTCGAATGGTTAGCAATGGCCACTTTGACTCCGAGGTTGCGGTTCGATCCCCGCACAAGACAAATATTTGTGTGCATGAACATGTTTGTTTGTCTTGGTCTGGGTGTTTTTCTGTGTAGGTATTATATGTATGTATTTACAAAAAAAGATGTATTTAAGTATAATATCAGTTATCGCCATATATACCCATAGTACAAGCTTTACTTAGTTTGGGACTAGATGGCCGTGTGTAATTTGTCCAGGAATATTTATTATTTATTTATTTATATTATTTACCTATAGTTTTTATTTCACCTATAATTTAGTTTATTATTGTGATGTCTTTAAATAACAAATGGTAGATTTAGATTAGATATTTTTATATATACAGGTAGATGTTAATTACACCACTTATACCTCAAGCTTTACTACTTTGCTTTTTATTATTAAAAACGATTTTCTTGTATTTACTTCCTCACTGGGAAGACCGCTGACGTATGTCGCATAATGCCCTTCATAACTTGTTCTCTGACTCGTTCTCGCATGCTAATTCTGTATAACATTTAAATGTAAATACGAACCGGTATTAAATTACTCTCGGAGACATAATCTGTTGACCCTCGGTTTCTTAAAGAACTTTTATGTCACAGTAAACTCATAGAGCAGTACACAAACTTATACAAACATCTTAAATACACACATTACACTGACGTCGACCCTGTTCTGCGAAACAATTGACGTGTCCTTATTTTGTAAGTTACCCGACTGTAAACTAAACGGCTGCGTGTTATTGATCACTGGATTTCATGCTGTTGATACCTTATAATATGTTCTCGATTGAAATTGGTGTATTTTTTCATTACAATCGCTTCACGCACAACTCTTGAGAAGAAATGGTGATCCGCAGAGAGAAGTTACGTGCGATGGAATTCGAATTTAAAAAAAAACCTTATATTTAATGATCGCGTTAATATTACCGTGGTAATTATCATTTTAATCATGCAACGCGAAAGTTTAAAAGTTATATTTTTTTCCATTTTAAATAAATGGAAGTAAATTCGGCCAAGTAGGCAAAATAAGGTAGGTAAATAGTAATGGAATGATTTTATTTTCATTTTAAAATGTTTTTATTAATTGTACATATTATATAAAAATACATTACAAAAAGATTAAATTCTGAGTGCAATACACTTCAGAGAAACACTGAACACCGTCTGACTCACCTTTTAGAACATTTAACGTCACATTTAAACGGTTTCAAACATGTATCTACACATTATTATTTTTATATAGGTAAACTAATATTTAATAATAAATAAACACAATAATAAACGTTTTTTTTTTCTCTACAATAATTGATTAGGTACCTACTATTCTTTTTTTTACTATGTCTAGCTTTGCAATGTGGCGCCGATGTCGCTGCGACCGTATACGATTAGTACATCAATCGTGCATCAATCAATGTCTCATTTTGGGAGGACCAAAATCTGAAATCACTGAGCACCAGATCGATACCTCCAAGGAACACTACGCCAAGTAAAATTTCGATAGTTTTCTTTTTTTATCTAAATCGATTCATTGCTTCAGTAACATTATGCTACCTGAATTCTATTTATAAAAGGCACACGGACACAACAAAATCGAAAAATACAAACCGCTAAGTAAATGTATAACTCATATTAGCGGTGTGTATCAGGATGTGTATGTTTTGAGTTGGCGTAGTGTTCATTGGAGGTATCGCGATGCACTGTAAATAGGGATTAATTGGATGCCAACATATTTTTACAAGAAATAAAGTATTTTTAGGTCTCTTCTCATACCTAAAAATACTTTATTTCTTGTAAAAATAAGTTATATATTGAACAGTATTTTCGAAAAATGAACAGTAGGTATTTTATTTATTTAATATTTTAAATGCATATTTTTTAGCGCGTCTCGCACAACTTATTAATTTACTTCTTCGACTTTTTTAAATATTACGTACGGCTCACCGCAATTAAGTATAACTAAAATCAGGTTTTTTTTTATTAAATTAATAGTTTATACTATTAATAACTAAATTTAAAAAAAATGTGTGAGCGTCTAAGTCTATCACTAGTGGTAATTAATCATTTTGATGCTGAAAACAGTATTTTTTATACTTTATTTATTTTAATAGTATTATTGGCAGATCGAAAAAACTAAATATCTGAATAACATTTCAAAATGTCGGGATTTTGCGGTTGTTGTCTGGAGAAATTAAAATCTACGATGAGATATGAGTCAAAATATTACGCGCGCTACGAGCCGCCCGAGGACCGAGCACCGCGTGTGCCATTTTCAAATTATTTTTGCGGTTAAATATAAGGTTAAGCTATGTATATTTTTCGGGAGATTTTGTTATTTGTCGGGAGTCTCAACATCACATGAAATGCCGGGAGAATCCAGACGATTCCCGTTCATCTGGCAACCCTAGCCTAAGCAGATGATGGACATCGGAGGAGCAATTCTCGTAATTAAAAATATAGTCAAAATTTTTGCCTATTCAGTGTAGATCTCACAAATTTCGGTATTCTCGTATCACAATATGAAACATCAAAGTCTAATTTAAGTGGGATTATATCGAAATATGACCGACAATTAAACAAACTAAGAATGTTATATGGTCAACAATAAGAATTGGTAATAATTAATTAATGAAATGAAGTTAATGTAATTAAACAGGTATAATATATTTTTCACCTCACTAGCTCGTAAAAGCTCTGTTTATCATTCGAAATCTGCGTGGAAAATCGCACTTTATCCGCTAGCGTGGAAAGTGTTTTTAAAATTCGAATATTTTTATTCAATAAAGGTTTCGTACAATAAATTACATATATATAGAACCTCATTGGTTTCGTAATAGTTTATATTCTCTGCAGCCAGTCCATTGATGATTATTTATTAAAACTGTTTTTCTTGCACCTAACATTTTCCTCGCTTTAGTGAGGTGAAAAGTTGTGTGTTGCGCTCGGCAGCAAAGTTATTTAGCGTCTCGTACCTTTGAAACCCTCGCTACGCTCAGGATTCTATATTTGAACCACTCGCTTCGCTCGTGGCTCAATCCTAGACTCCTTCGCTTGCTCAGGTTTCAATACAAGGTACTCGCGCCAAAAATTAACTTTGCAGCCTTGCATAACAAATAACTATTTCATCCCCCCATCTCGGAAAGAGTATTTTTGCTCTTCGATATATGAGTGCAAAAGTCGTATTTATCCTCTAGAGTCTAGAGGATAATGTAAATTTGAATTTAGAACATCGTGTGCACTAAGTTTGTGAATTCAAAACATCATTCAACCTATTTACTTCTACCTCCATGGTGCCGAATTTAACATACAACTTTTTTAAATTTATTAAAAACTCAGACTCGGAACAGTCGAAACATTCAAAACATCATTCAACCTATTTACTTCTACCTCCATGGTGCCGAATTTAACATACAACTTTTTTAAATTTATTAAAAACTCAGACTCGGAACAGTCGAAACCTTCTTGGTGTACTTTTTTTATTTGCTTTGCGCGCGCAACTCGCTGCTCTCGTGATTCAATTTTAGAATCCTTTGCTTGCTCGGTCATCAAAATTGAGCACGCGGTTAAAAAGCAACTTTGCACTCTTGTATAACAAATAACTATTTTTGGTCAATTCACAATTCAATCTCGATTCAGGCAAGTCAGACCGTAAGGTAATTACGAGAACCTCTCTGACCTTTGTAATTTTACTGTCTTTTGGCAGAAATAAAGAAATAATAATTAAAGGCAGACTTATACTCAAAAAGTCGGACTGTAAAACCGTAGATACTTATTACCTACTGTTTATATATATACTATCTATTAGAAAGTAATCTACGTCATGATCGCAAATAAGACAGCAATTTAAGAGCCATATTACATTTTGACTGTGATTTTTGCGTAAAATGGCCAATTTTGGCGTTCTGGATCTCGGAAACAAAAATACATTAACAATGTTGACTTATTGAATAGTACAGAATAGCTATTGGCATAGTACATAGCGGCCTCGCTTTTTGTAAATTTTGCTTAACTTTTTAAATAAACCCAAAATTGCAGAGAGTAAGATTTTCATAAAATGCGCGCATTCACTATTTTGAGCTCCTGGATTGTACTACTATTCCAAACAAATCAAATAAAAAAAATAGAATGTTATTTGTTATAGTCGTATAGTACATAGCGGCCTCGGAATTTTGAAATATCATTGATTTAATATAGAAAAAAAACATTCTTTTAACCAAAAAAACTTCGAAAATCGCTTTAAGTAAACCGTTAATTTCTCGAATAAACGATAATATTATTGAGCAAAATTTATACGAGAATAATTGTTACTTCATGATGAATAAACTTTGTAGCATGAATTTATTATCTTATTTCAATAAAAACGATAAATATAACTTCAAAATTACTACAAAAAACGATGCACCGGCGGCCTTCGCGGGTTTAGTACTGCGCGAGAGCTCGTCAGCGTGCAAATGTAATAGGGCTCTTAAGACCTGTGTCATATCTCAATACAACCATGTTTTGTTTTCAATATTATTACTTGAAATAATTAAACAATAAACAAGATATTAATCGTTGACCAAGTAACATAATAAAAGTACTGTTTATCGATATGGTTATCTTGCGAGAATACGTGTTTATTGTCTTTGAAAGAGTTATTCTCGTCGTACCAAGAAATAAATTGGTTGTCTGTAAAGTCTGTTTACGGACGATAACTTTACGTGATAACGTCATAAGAAAACATCGGCCGATGGAGTGGAAGAGATATAGATGCGTCATCAGCCGAACGCTTAGGACGATAGTACCTCTCTATCGCTTGTTCCACGCACGAACATGTCTGTTTGTCTTGGTCTGGGTGTTTTCTATGTATTATAAGTATGTATTTACAAAAGAAAATGTATTTAATTACATTTATCAGTTGTCTAGTACCCATAGCACAAGCTTTGCGCTTAATTTGGGACTAGATGGCTCTGTAAATTGTCCAGAAATTATTATTTATTTATTTACTATACATCCAGGGAAAACCTCTCCGAAATGTTATTCCCAAACTTGAGAGTTCGCGGAAAACCCACTCTAGAACAACACATTATTACTGTTCGACATGAAAAAAGGGAAGTCCCGAAAATTCTAGTAAATTTGTTCATTTAACACAGTCATCATCAAATCTTTAGACTCCACTACAGGAGCACGACCCTCTCTCGTCCGTTCCAGACAGGAGGATTTGGCCTACACTCCCCACGCTGGCCAGACGGGTTGGGGAGGCCTGATCGATGTTTTATAATGTATTTCCCTTAGTCGCCTTGTACGACATCCACGGGAAAAGGCCGAGTGATTCTATTCTAGTCTGCCGGAAACCACACGGCTAATTCAACACAGTCGGGTTTTTAGTATTTCAATCTCAAACATTTGCGGGGACTTCTTACAACGCGGCTGGGCCGTGCAATCAACGCTGACGTCAGATGGCAACCGGTTGTCAGAAAGTTGTCGTTGATTCGACGCAACCTGTATTAGTGGCGATCCCAAAATAGCAAATGTCAGGTCAAAAAAACGAAAAGAAAATATTAATGCGTCTGGTGTTTAAATTCGTATACGCGAAATAAACTGGCTTTTAAGAGCAGCTGCACATTGAAGTTTTCTTGACTACCTAAAGTTTGAAATGGGAAAAATTATATAAGTAAGAAATTATATAAGTAAATGGCCTGAAAGATGCGGTGTAATTGGTTTATCAACATCTTTGAACCAAAGCCAACCTCACCTGCACGTGGTGCAACTCGCTGACTGACAAACGAGTCTCTGGCGAAAAGAGAGGTAGGTAGAACAAATTCTAATTTCCTAGAAATAAAAACAGTGTACTGGTACTATCAAACTACATATTAATGGGGTATTAATTAGAATTACGGTACTTTTTCTTTAATTTTTTTTTATATATGAAAAGGGGGCAAATCATCATGTTGGTCACGTGATGGAAAGCAATCACCACCGCTCATGGAGTTCAGCAACAGCAGAGGAGATCAGCAAGGGGACGCAGATTCGTTTCCAGTCTATACTTCTTTCTTTCTTTCTAGTGACCTCACTCTATCGCAGGAACACAACAAAATTCAAGGGAATTGTTATTTCACTGCGGTAATTTGTGAGGTGGCGGTACTTCCCCGGGCAGCTTACAAAATACGTTATGCCCTACCTCTCTTTTCGCCAGAGCCTCGTCTGTTAGTCAGCAGGACACCACGCGCAGATGAGGTTGGCTTTGGTTCAAATATGTTGATGAACCACTTACAAACTATCTTGAACTAATATAATAAAAACTGGTTGTCTGTAAAATAGGTTTACGAACGATAATTTTACGTGTTAACATCCTAAGAAACATAGGACGATAGTGTCACTCTATCGCTTATTCCGCGCTCTCGCTTGCACGCTCGACTCATGCGGACCGTGACAATGAGTCATGCTTTTTCGTGCGTGCAGCCGGCGTTCATCGATTTATGATAGGTCAAAAATACGCGTGAATTAATAAATATGTTTGTTTCAGCTCTCTCTGATCTGCACATAGAACAATTAGTAAAATCTGGATTCCTAGGACCGTCTCCGGATGTTTTGGAGCTAAACAAGTTTTCCGACACAGGCGAACTGACAGCGGCCATTTTGTTGTCTGGTTCTAACGCTCTGTTGACGACACGGAAACATGTGAGGACGAAAGGAAAGTTGATGACGGTCGTGGAATTATTTACAAGGTATTTATTTTGTAATAGCACAGAATAAGTAATAGTGTTATAGCGTGATGAGAGGGTTGCTGGTGGAGAGCGCTCCGAGGAGCACCATTGATGTAGACACTTGTTGTTGTGCATGAACAGAGCCTTTATTCTAATGTCTTAATGTTATTTATACTACGGATTGTCGCCGACCAAGCAATATGCGACTATGTCGCAGTAAACCGTTAAGTTACGGTCATCATCATCATCATCAGGTCATTTTAGTCTCCACTACAGGAGCACGACCCTCTCGTCCGTCCCAGACAGAAATAAGATTTGGCCTACACTCCCCACGCTGGCCAGACGGGTTGGGGAGACCTGATCGATGTTTTATAATGTATTTCCCTTAGTCGCCTTGTACGACATCCACGGGAAGAGACGGAGTGATTCTATTCTAGTCTGCCGGAAACCACACGGCCGCAAATTACGGTAAAACTTACAAATTTGCCATTGTGCTCTACAATTTATTTATATAAATTTTTATTGACCACAAACCTTCCATCTCCCATGGCTCCGCTCAGGGGCGGAATAAGGCATAGGCAACCTAGGCACGTATCTAGGGCCCGAAAATTAGGTTTTTATTTTTTATTTTTAAAGTGAAAACTTCTTTAGTAGGCCCGAAAATACAATGTTGCGTCATTTGAGTTCTATCACCACGTAAGTCATTTTTAGTAACTTTTCAGGAGAGACATAAAGCAGATTAATTTGATATAGACATGGGCTTCCGTGCTGTTACTTTTCCCTAATTTTAAAGGCTCTTATTGGTCATATCTTGATTCTGATTGGGCGAAACGACGCGTCTTTCGATTCTTTAGCGAGTGGCATCAAAATGTCAAAACCGCCAAAAAATGACTTACGTGGTGATATTAACTTAAACGACGTCAGTTGCCTAGGACCCGCTTCACCCTTAGTCCGCCACTGGCTCCACTGACCTCGTGGGCATATTCAGAGCCGAATCGCGATGGATGCACTTTGCTCTGAGGGTCTTTCGTGCCGCGGACAATAGGGATGTGAACAGAGTTCTAAAATTATAAAAACTTTATCAGTAACGTAAAATACATAAAACTAGAACGATATGCGATCTTATACTTTTAATAACTTATGTCCGACGTGTTTTATGGTCGATCAAATTTTGGTGGGAAAGTCCATTTTAAAAGTATGAAATTATAAAAAACAAATATTACCATTGTAGAAACAATAAAAAATACAATAACTTTTGTTACGACACTAGCTACATAAACGCAATATTTAACATCGCAAAAGACTTTAAACGCTTAGGTACTTTTATTCTTTAACAGTAAAGGTGACCGCGCTCACATAGGCAGCGAGAGCGTCAACTATGGAATAACCAAACGCAGCAACAGAACAAATTTGTTGACATACTTCGGCGGTTATCACTCCACGGAGAGACGAGCGCTGGTCGTGTATAAGACGTCGTTGATACCGCCTCATACTGCGCTGTTGTTTTCTAAGGGAGATCTTCAGATGGTGAGTTTTTTTTACTATGACACTGCATGTGACAGTCATCATCAGCCTGTATCTATCCACTTTAAGGGGGCCCACCACACATTCCCACCACTGTGTCTCCTGTGTAGCCAGGATTAACAGTGGCGACCGCCAAAAAAAGCAATGAACAATGAAGTCCATTGCAGTCCGGGGGTAAAACTACGGCTGTCTAATCCATTTAAAAGGTTAGGTGTATCTATCCACTGCTGGATATAGGGCTTCCCCAATGCTTTATTTTTAATATGAGAGGCGGGCAAACGAGCATGTCGGTCACCTGCTGGAAAGCAATCACCACCGCCCATGAAGATCAGCAACACCAAGGGGTCGCCGATCCCTTTTCAGCCTATACTCCTCTCTTTCTGGTGCCCTCGACGAGCTCGGTGGTCGAATGGTTAGCAATGGCCACTTTGGCTCCGAGGTCGCGAGATCGATCACCACACAAGACAAATATTTATGTGCATGAACATGTCTATTTGTCTTGATCTGGGTGTTTCTATGTTTTATATGTATGTATTTACAAAACAAAAATGTATTTAAGTATAATATCAGTTATCTATATTTTTTTTTTTTATATATAGCAGAGGGTGGCAAGCGAGCATGTGGGTCACCTGATGGAAAGCAATCACCACCGCCCATAGAAATCAGCAACACCAAGGGGTCGCCGATCCGTTGCCAGCCTTTAAAATCTAGTACCCATAGTACAAGCTTTTCTTAGTTTGGGACTAGATGGCAATGTGTAATTTGTCTAAGAATATTTCGACGGTCCCTACGTATAAAGCGACATGTCATTTCAGACATGTCTGCTTATACTACGATATAGGAATTAAAGAGTATTATTATGGAACAAATGAGTTAATTTCTTACTTTTTGATATAATAAACTTTATTCAAATAAACTTAAGCTCTAAACAATACATATAATTAAACTATAAAACTAAAGTACCTAAAATTAAATAACACTAAAATAAAACTAACCTAAAACTAAAATAAATGTAAAAAGTTTGGCCCATGTGGCATCGTTCCCAAGATGCTAGCAGCATTACCTCGCTGGATGGCTAAACTGATCCTTTGGGCGAGGAATGTGCCAGATCTTGGGTCACCGGTTACGTGGACCAATCTTTTTCCTAATTCTCTTATAAAGTCTTTGGTGCTGGGACCCCATGGACCAAGTGTTTCGACCCCGAGTGGAACAAATGAGTATTCGGGGCCGATAACACTGTATTTCTTGATTTTAAGCCGCTCAGCCGTGTCATTTTTTGATTATATACAATCAATAAAATAAAAAAGAAAATGTTTTTTACGGACAATCTATAGCAATTTATGCAATAAAAAACATTGCCATTTTTGACATGTCGCTTTATACGTAGGGACCGTCGATTTATTTATTATTATTTATTAGTACGGAAAACATTGTGTGATACGAAACTTTTTATATACAAGTCCAATTCGCAATTGACCGGTTTTTCACCGACGATGACTATCATCAAATAGGTGACACCGAGTTGCCCCACACTCTCCCCAAAGCACAGTATAAGTAAGGTGTTATTTAAAGGGTTAGCATAGTATTCGTATTTTTGTGAGCAGACAAATATCATCTATCAGCAGAAATAAATAATTGATCAGCAAATTAAATCAATCAGCCACTTATAACATTCTGGACGGCTGTAAATTTTTTAGTACAGCATATTAACTATATAAGCTACAATAAGTGACTCATTATTAATAAAACTTTTGGTAAGCACTCAAAGGGTAAGCAACTAATGTAATTTTACGCAACATATAAAAATTGCAAAATTGACACGCACAGAATGCGCGTAAAGCAATCGTATTAAGTACGGGCACTCCCTGCCGCTCTCACACCACGCAAACATAGGCACGTGTACAGACGTCATTTGGTTTACTACATGCAAATGTGCCATTTTTGTATGCATTGGCCGTGGTTTGGTAAAACCTTAAAACTATTTCAGAGGGGAGGTGAGGTCTACTAGTGAGAGCGGCAGAGAGTGGTCAAATTGTACGTATTACTATTACTATACTTTGATTTTACTAAGAAAATGTATAGAATCGATAGACAGTACAAAACCACCCTCTGAGATAAATCTGGAACAATTTGTATGGAGCCGCACGCACAAACGCTCATACACGCGCTGCACAGACGTCACCATCTATGTTGTAATCAACGAGACATTTGTATGGAGTAGCCCAAAGCTATTTCACTGAATACGTAGCGGATTCAGTATTATTTCAGTTTCTGATTCAGTGTCGAATTCATAGTTGATTCACTAGTCTACTAAATAGTTTACTAAATGTTCGATATTCACTATCTACTCTGTCTGATTCACTATCTAATTCGCCATTTATTCCAGTGCTACCATCGTAGGGTTTTTCCCCCTAAATTTGGGGCATGTTGTATGTATGTCTTATGTATGTCTTAAGGATTTTTTTGGATTACTAAATTGTTCGGGCGAAAATTATCTCGGCAAAATTTTTGTTATCAACTGCATTTTGAATGACTTTTTAAAAATAATATGTATTAATTTAAGAAAATCACCACAGAAGATACTTATTTATCTAATAATGTTTTCTTTTTGTGATATTGATTAGTAGTTTGCGGGTTATAGTGTACACTAATTACCTTCAATTAGATTTTTTTTTTTGCTTAGGGAAAAACATAAAAATTGCCATTTTCTTATGAGAAGCTAAGGAAAATCTTACATCAGAAATTGGCAACACAGACTTATTCAGTGTCTATGCCAGTGGTTCCCAGCCTTTTTTATTCAGAGACCAGTGACCACTTTGGTTTTTGTACAATGTCGACACCCCACGGACCACCGGTTGGGAAACCCTGGTATAAACCGCCGATATTTTAAATGCTCTAAAGAGACGTTTATATTCTGAAATTCTGAAACCCTACTTCTTTGCAGATCGAAGATGACGAAGAAACGGCAGTGCTGAGTCTACCTCGGCACAAATTGAAAGTGCATGTGCCTTCAAAGTAAGTTTTTTAATGCTTATAAAACTGACGTAACAAGCAGTTCGCCTGGTGTTACACAGTTGCCATAGTTTATAGAGTGTTCACCAAACAATTTCCAGTGCTTTCAAACTTTTTTAAGGCGCGACCCTCTCAGTATATAAAAATATTTTGCGACCTCCAAAGTTCCTAAACTGTATGTATTTTATTATATCAAATCCGTACATTTTTAGAAGTATCTAAAATAGAGTTAAATAACGTTCCGAACTGAACATTTTCTTAATAAAAAATATATTTTCTTTTTTAACATTTAAAGCTTCGCGACCCACACTTTGAAAAATACTAATCTAGTCTATATACGGTGTGCATCCCTGGCGCGCAGGGTCCGGGTAAGTACCAACAGCGTCCTGGGGCCTTACCACAAGCTCTTAACGCAGGAATGGAACCATCATGGTCGCGAATATATGAATGAAATTCATTGATAAATACGCAACCATCATAGTTCCCCATTCCTGCGTTTTGAGCTTGTGGTAAGGCCCCTGAACGTGTTTGCGAATTGATTTGACCTTCAGTATGTGAACCACTGTTCTATGGTTCACATACTGAGGAACAAAGATAATGTAAAGTATCTCTTGTCTTCTTTGTTTTAATGTTACTAACAATAGGTTAAGTTTACTGTTACTAATATTTCTTATTTTATAATGATCCTTTGTTGGTCGCAATAAAAACATTTTTTTTATAGCACAATATAATGAATACTACGTACAGTATGGCCACTCCCTGCAGATCTCTCGTATCGACCTTAACTCCCCTCTGAGACACATCTGTAACAGTTTCACGCACGCACGCTCATTTTCGTTCTGCACAGACGTCATGGTTTATGTAGTAGTGAACGACGCGACATTTGTATGGAGTGGCCGGGGTTTGGTTTGGGACTAGGTGGCGGTATGTAATTTGTCCAAGAATATTTGTTTTTTTTTTATACTACGTCGGGTGGCAGACAAGCATACGGCCCGCCTGATGTAAAGCGGTTACCGTAGCCATATTAACGGTCACAACATAAAATATCGCTCGCGCGCCTAGCATCGCACTCCCGCTGCCAACGCAGCATCTCCTTCCCTTCTGGTGACCTCACTCATTCGCAGGAACACAACAACCCTCAAGGGAATTGATATTTGACTGCGGTATTCTGTGAGGTGGAGGTACATTCCCCATTCGGGTAGCTTACAATTACGCTCCCTACCTCTCTTTTCGCCAGAGCTCAGTTTGTCAGTCAGCAGAATGCACAGCTTGCAGGTGAAGTTGGCTTTGGTTCAAAGATGTTGATAAACCACTGACACTCCAAAATGTATTTATTTTAAAGTCGAAAACAAATCACCATGCGTAATAAAGTTTTTAAGTGAAACTTCTAGCCTTATTTTTTTTTTTCAGTCAAGCACACCTAATCATGAAAGCCAAAGAGATGCTCTGGTCGACATTCCAGTATTACATAGACCGGGATACCAGAAATGTGGACTACGAAGAAACCACCCTCATATCTAGGTTCAAGATTAGACTTATAAAGGCGATAGGACGAGTGTTGGTCGAAGCCGAGAGGGAATATGTGCAAGGAAAACCTAGAACTAATAATGTTGAAGATTATAGATAAATAAATAATAATAATATATTTACTTTGTGTTTTATTTCACAAGCCCTCCAAAAATTCAAAGCCAGTCGGGCAGCTTACAAAATACGCTATGCCTTACCTCTCGTCACCAAAATCTCGTTCGTCAGTCAGCAGGGTGCACCACGTGCAGATGAGGTTGGTTTTGATTCAAAGATGTTGATGAACAACTTACATCCTAATTATGTATTGCACAAATTATGGAAATAAAACTTGACTACACCTAAGTATTTATTGTCTTAATGATTAACTTTTTTATAATACAGGGGGCAAACGAGCATGTAAGTCATCTGATGATAAGCGATCACCACAGCCCATAGCCATCGGTAACACCAATACGTCACTAATTCGTTGCCAGCCTTTTTAGGGAAGCGATTTCTAAAAAAAGAAAACGCGGACAAAGCCGCGACTGGAAATTAGTAATATTACAAATGCGTCTGTTGGTGCCTTTACACAATTAAACAGCTCGACCAATGGTGGAGTTTCTTTAAGGCTATAAATTCGTTACCTCCAATGAACACTACGCCAACTCAAAACAAACATCCAAATACACACCGCTAATATAAGTTATACATTTACTTAGCGGTTTGTATTTGTCGATTTTGTTGTGTCTGTGTGCCTTTTATAAATAGAATTCAGGTAGCATAGTGTTACTGAAGTAATGAATCGATTTAGATAAAAAAAGAAAACTATCGAAATTTTAGTTCGCGTAGTGTTTCTTGGAGGCATCGATTTGTAAGAATAGGCTATTTTCCTATGTTTAAAAATTGTATAAATTATTTAACAATATCGTAAAATATACAAAACTATAAAGATCTGCAAACTTTCATTCTAATATCTTCAGTCAGACTTTTTTTAGCGTCGATCAAAGTTAGGCGGGAAAGTCCATTTTAAAAGTATGAAATTATTAAAAAATAATATTCCCATTGGAGAAGCTATAAAAAATGCTATAACTTTTATTATGATACTAATCACATAAACGTAATATTTAACATAGCTATCGTACAAATTTCTGATTTGATGCATACAAAATACAAACTTGTGACGTCATAATTCGGTAGTCTTTTGTATGGAGCGTTTACGGGACAGTTTAAAAATTGTGATTTTCAAATTATCATATCTCGAGAGATTTTTGTGCTATCGAAGTAATTCTTTCACCTATGGTTATATTATGGAGACGTCCCTACATATCAAACCGAAAAAAATGTTAGTCAAATAGCCTATTGTTCCTCTCTAAAAGTTCTAAAAAAAAGTCCGCGACAGCATATTATGTCTATCTTTTAAGATTGACTCACTATAACCTTTTTGTATGGTAATCAAAATTGTTTGCAATTTATGCATTATTTGCAAACAAATTTGAAAGCATGTATAAAATTAGTAGGTACCTACATAAATTATTCACCATAAGATTTTTTTCTTAATTATACGGTTATGTTAGTAATTGATTTCCTATGGTCTTACCACGATGACTGATATTCACGCGGACGAAGTCGCGGGCAACAGTTAGTTTTAGATAATCACGATTTAAATTTATCGTGCCCTCCGAAGCACGAGATATAAAGGAAGGGACTCTATAAATAAACCCATCTACAGGCTACCGAGAGTACATTGCTTAACATGAGTGATCGATTGACGCCGCCGTCGAGCTCCCCGACGGGTTTTCTCACGAATACGTTTGCTTACGTCAAAGACTTAGAAAACAATTTTCCTCCCCGATATTTGACTGTTGGGGAAATTACAAGTGTTCTCAATACTTGTTAGAAGTTGCATCATCTGTATGTTGCTGGTATATTGATAAATTAGTCATTTTCTTTATTATCTAATCTATCTAATATTATAAAGCTGAAGAGTTTATTTGTTGAACGCGCTAATCTCAGGAACTAGGTACTCATTCGAATTGAAAAAATATTTTAGTGTTAGATAGCCTATTTTTCAAGGAAGGCTATATAACATCTCACGCTACCACCAATAGGAACGGAGCACCAATGAAAAATGTTGCAAAAATGGGAAAAAATATTCCTTTTGAGAGCTTTCTTTGCATGCGCTGCGTAAACGGTTCAAGTTACGCAACAATTATATATGACGGAATTATTCATCTTAAAAAGGTCTAAAAAAAGTCCGTGATAGCAATTTTTTAAAATTGGCTCACTATAACCTTTCTATTAGTAACCTTACGCATCACTCTCAACGTTCTGTATCACGCAGACGAAGTTGCGCGAGTCAGCTAGTTTCATATAGATATTTGACGATTCATAAACACAGGCAGCCCCCTTACCACCATCTCATAATGCGATTCAATAACTGAATAGAATGCTTATTAATACCAAAGAATAAGCGACTCTATTTCAAATGGAAAAGAGTCGAATGTACCTCCATTTCACAGAATACCGCAGCCAAATACCAAAGAATAAGCGACTCTATTTCAAATGTAAAAGAGTCGCTTATTCATTGGTACGAATAAGCAATCTATTCAATTATTGAATCGCATTAAGAGATGGTGGTAAGGGGGCTGGCCATAAAGACAGATCTGACCGTCGATGCCCGCGGCTGCCCTCCGATATGATATACCGCGGCGGCGGCGGCGGCGCGGTTTTTTTGCCCTTCGTGTGCGTTGGTAGTATAGGATTCCCTTTGCACTATCGTTTGCGGTTAAGGTGACGTGAGTCCAGGGCTTGGCCGTTTTCGAGGGGGTGAGGTGCGGGGCTTGAGAGGAGCTGGCGCGGGGTACCCGCTTACAAGCGCGCGATCGCTGCCGAGACGCCACAGTATAGCGAAGCGACTATCTACACCCGTGTAGTATTACACCCGTCAATACAATAGTTAAATAAACCACATGTAAAAATACATTTTTTTTAATGAAGTATATTATATTCAACATGCAAACAAGTGATGTTTTGGTATATTATGAAAAAGTAAAGAATTCAAAATAAAAAGAAAACTATTCAATAATTCTTTTATATTCAATTATATTTATTATTGGTCAAACTAAAATAGGTACATACTTAGACTAACTAGCTATCACGCGCCAGCATACACTATTCTTCATCCTTCTAGGAATCGATATGTGCCGTACAGCACGCGTCTGTCCCTAGCTACTATGCCCGAGCATACAGCGGTATTGATATTAACAGTATTTATATTTGACAACCCCGGTGGTCCAATGGCTAACCATGTCCAGTTTGATTCCGAGGTCGTGGGTTCGATCCCCGCACAAGATACGAGTAAATATTTGTGTGCATGAACATGTCTGTTTATCTTGGTCTAGGTGTTTTCTATGTATTATCTATACTAATATTTTAAAGCGAAAAATGAAGAGTTTGTTTGTTTCTTTGTTCGAATTGAAAAAAATATTTTAGTGTTAGCCTATATTTCAAGAAAGACTTTATATAGGCTATATAACATCACGCTAACACCAATAGGCGCGGAGCACCGATAAAAAACGGGAAAAAAATATTCCTTTTGAGGGCTTAAGTTGCGTGCGCTGCGTAAATTTGCGCATATGCCTATCTTTTAAGATTAAATCACTACAGCATAATATAGGTAAAAGGTTGTTTGTCCTTCTTTCACGTCAAAAGTAACAAACGGATTTACATGTTTTGGCCTGGAGAGTGACATAGGCTACTCTTTATCCCGGAAAAACATTTTATTCCCACGGGAAAAAATAAAGTTAATCATTTGTCCTTCTTTCACGTCAAACACGAACCTAAGTACGGACGTGATTTTTTTAATGGGGATAGTTTACGATCTGGAGAGTGACATAAGCTACTTTTTATCACGGAAAAACATCTTAATCCAATGGGAAAAATAAACTTTGTAATCATTTGTCCTTCTTTTACATCGAAAGTAACCTAAGTACCGACATGATTTTTGTTAACGGGGATAGTTTACGATCTGGAGAGTGTCATAAGCTACTTTTTATCCCATCAAGTAAAAAAATGACAACAAGAAAAAAATATACCTACACAAATTAATGGCAGCTTCCCTGGACCACGCGGGCGAAGCCACGGGTAACAGTTAGTATGTATGTATTTACAAAAAAATATATTGATTTGATTTCATGATTGATTGACAAACGAAGCGCTGGCAAAGGGAGGTAGGGAGCGTAATTGTAAGCTACCCGACTGGGGAATTTACCTCCACCTCACAGAATACCGCAGCCAAATAACAATTCCCTTGAGAGTTGTTGTGTTCCTGCGAGTGAGTGAGGTCACCAGAAAGGAAGGAGTTGCTGTGTTGGTAGCGGGAGTGTTGGTAGCGGGAGTGGCGGTGCGCGAGCAATATTTTAAGTTGCGAGCGTTATTATAACTACGGTAACCATTTCAGATCAGGCGGGCCGTATGTTTTTACGGCCCGACGAAGTATAAAAAATAAAAATTATGACGCCGAAACGGCCAAACCGATTTCGATGATCGCGTACCTACATGTATGCGATAAACTCAATCGCTACTGAACGAATTTCAATGTGGGTTTACAGATATTCCAAGAAAGATTTATAATAAAGTTTTCCAAAGAAACATCTAGCATGAGAAAAAAAAATCGGGTCTCAGTAAAAAAATAAATGTATCATCATCATCGTTGTTTTGTTGTCTTACTGATATTCCTACACTGTGTTTATTTCAACGTGTTTATTGACAACGCGTTGAACGGACGCGCGGCACAGGTCCTACCTCGAACGCAGCTCCTAGAGCACTGACGTTGAGAGCGATCGAGAATCGGGGAGGGTGCGCGACCGCAAATCGTTATTCTTTTAATTATTTTATTTAAATTATTTTATTTTTAAAAGTAATAGCATAGTGCTCTCGTAATTAAAATTGTGAAAATTTTGGTATAATTTCCTTATAAAAAAATTGTATTAAATAGTTACAATTTTTACTTAGTGCAAATTTAGAGAGTAAGTTCGCGATTTTTTTCTATCGAGCCAAAAAACATTAATTGTGTTTTCAATAGCTTTGTGCCCTGCAGAAAGGACTTAAGATTTCATAGTTAAATTTCTAGGAACCAAATTGAAATAGTTTAATAGAACTATTCTTTCAATAAGCGTGTTTCCTGGACTCACTTCACCTTAATTTGACAGGCCCGCCCCGCCCCGCCGTGCGTTTCGCACCTAAAAGACAGACACAACTCCTCTTAACGTCGAATAAACAATACCTGCCTAAGGAATTGTTATTATGGAGTCTCCTGTGACGTGGGATACCTACTTCCCTATTTGGACTAGTGCTTGTTAAACATCCTTATTTCTCACCAGAGCAGCATTTAATGCACGTGGTGCTGAAAATCTCCTCGTGCAGCTGATAATATACTACCATAGAGCAGGTTCAGCCACTGAATAAGATATGTACAACGCCAAATGTAGTTTGACATTTGGCGTTGTACATTTCTTATTCTGCCTGAAATAAAGTTTCTTGAAAACGAGAGAGTACATTAGTAATGTGCTGCCTTACTCCGCTGCCAACGTAGCAACTCCTTCCCATAGGAACACAACGACCCTCAAGGGAATTGTTATTTGGCTGCGGTATTCTGTATGGTACAGGTATTTCTTGAATCGGGCAGCTTACAAATATGCTCGGCCCTACCTCCTTTTTACTAGAGCCTTTAGTTTGTTAGCCATTAGGGTGCAGCAAGATCTTTGTCTCAAAGATCATAATGACCACGGGCGGACGGGCGGCAGACAAACATACGACCGCCTCATGCGAATCAGTTACCGTATAAGCGCTTGCAATAGTATCGCTCGTTCGTAACGTAACCCATCCATGCTACCATGGACCATGGCAGAAAGTCTTTCCTTCCTGATAACCTCATTCATTCGCACGAACACAACAACATTCTAGGAATTGTTATTTAGCTCCAGTCTTCTGTGAGATGGAGGTATTTCCCCAGTAAAGCAGCATATAAATACATGTGACCCTTTTGAAGATTAGGTAGGTGCAAATAGTGAGCAATTCCCGGCAAATATATTGCCAAAATCGCCCGTAGATAGGTACGGGGTTGCCAACTATACTGTTAAAAACAGTATTATACTGTTTTTCACTACATTATACTTTTTACTGTTGAACAAAAATAAAGTATACAAAATACTGTTTTCAGCACCAAAATGCTTAACACTAGTATTAGAAGTCTAACACTTTGCAAGCATTTTGGTGCTGAAAACTAAAAAAATGTGTGTGAGTAAGTACTCACACACATTTTTTTAAATGTGCTCCTCTTTCGTTTTAATTTTAATTATAATTGTGATGAGGCATATGAAGTTTTTAAAAAAAGACTAAATTAATAAGTTGTGCGAGAAACTCTTAAGAATATGTTTATTAAAACATTAAATACTGTTCATTTTTCTAAAATACTGTTTAATATTCTTCTCAGGCCTCAATATACTTTATTTCTTATAAAAAAAAGTTGGCAACCCTAATAGGTACTGCATTTAAATTTTATTCTATCGACGTCAAAGGGCGAATGAATGAATGAAAGTTTTTGAAAAAGTTTGAAAGAGTTTGAAGTTGATTTCCGGTTTAAATGACTGAATTAAATTGAATGAGCAATACTTAAAACTGACAATAAACGAATGCGTCTGTCACTGTCATTTAGTCAGGGTTGCCAGATTGGGCGATTTGTCGCCGATTGGGCTACTTGAGGTTCTGTAGGGGCGGCAATAAAATTGACTGGACTGCTTGATTTTTTTTTTTCGTTTTTTTTGTATAAGGCCAATAATATTACTATAGGTGAAATAATTATGTATTTTGTTAACTAAAAACTTCTCGATATATGATAAAATGCATAATCACAATTTTTGACTTTCTCCAATAAGTATGTTCCATGCAAAGGGCTAGTAGATAATGACGTCACATGTTCTCCTCCCTCCCCCTTCGTCCTCCTCCTCCAAACTTCAACAATTCAGTATTTGTCAACAAAAACGACTAACCATTATTTCGATTTTGTTGACATAAAAATGAAGAAAAAAAGAAATAAGCCTCGATTGCAAAAAGATTTGCTTAAAGATTTGAGTAGGTAAATTATTGAACTATAGGGGTGTAACTGGTTTATCAACACTTTGAACACAGCCTCACCTGCACGTGGTGCACCTTACTGACTGACAAACGAAGCTCTGGCGAAAAGAGAGGTAGGGAGCGTAATTGTAAAATACCCGACTGGGGAATGTACCTCCATCTCACAGAATACCGCAGCCAAATAGCAATTCTCATGAGGGTTGTTGTGTTCCTGCGAGTGAGTGAGGTCACCAGAAAAGAAGGAGATGCTGCGTTGGCAGCGGGGGTGGCGGCGCGCAAGTGATATATTAAGTTGCGAGCGATAATACGGTTACCGGCCCGTTAGGCGGGCCGTATGCTTGTCTGCCACCCGACGTAGTATAAAAAGGAATAAAAAAAAATCAGACAAACATTGGTGTTTTTCTGACGCGCTCCCCCGAATATAACAGTTTGAAAATCACTGCAATAAATAATCCACTCAGTGGTAGTGCATTGCCAATGCGTTCCCTGGTGGTTCCATGTAGCCACTAGCCTGTAGGGTAGGGGTAGAAGGTTTATTATTAATGCTTAAGTATGAGTCAGACAGAATTGGGTCCATTCCATCCAGTCAGTCAGTGTAAGTAAATAACAAACAACATTAACTAACAAAGTTTGGTAATTTTTCTGGGAACGAGCACGTCTCACTGTATGTGCAAAATGAATAAATATTCTCAGTAAATAGACATAGTGGGCAATCGACATTCGACAACTACGCAATACCTCGTAATTTTCCTCTTCATTCGCAAAACGACCGCGGGTCGTTTGGTCGTGTCGTCCGGTTCGGTTCGGTTACTTTACATAAAACATACATAAAAATATGAACACGCGGTGATAGCAGTTTAAAAAAAGTTATTATTACAAAAGGATCTGTGGTGATAATTAGTGTTGGGTAATTTATATTTGGCAGTGTTCATTTGTCGCCAATATGCGTGCAACAGTGTTTATTGTGTTTTTCACGCTCTCTTTATGTTACGGACAAGACAATGTGCCATCCCCACAAAATGTACTACCTCCAGCGAATTTACATATTGGACTCACGGAAAGAGTCGGTAATTTTTCCATTGAGTTGTTATACCACGCGTCGAAGGCCCAAAATAATGGGCAAAACTTAATTATGTCTCCAATAACTGTGTGGACAGTGTTAGCTGTTGTTGCCGAAGGAGCGTCGGGCGCTACTTTACTTCAGATTAATGAAGCTATTCGTATAAGGAAGAAATCTAGAGAGGCATTGCGAGCAGATTATAAAAACATAGCCCAATGGCTTACTGTAAATACAGAGACTGTACAGTTAGCTAAAATAAATGCTATGTTTGTCAATGTGGATTCTCTTCCACTAGCGGATTTCACACAGCTCGCAAAAACCTATTATGCTACCGATATGGTCCCGCTGAACTTCAATGATTCAGTAAACGCTGCCAATTCTATAAACAAAGCTATTTCGAACGTCACACATGGCAGAATATCGAAGCTCGTTGATAGTTCTTACTTCGAAAACACAATGATGATCCTCACAAGCGCTGTGTACTTTAAAGGCCAGTGGACTTTCCCGTTCAACGCCTCTTCAACGTTACAAGCACCATTCTACAGCAATAGCGGACAAAAAATTGGCGATGTGAACATGATGTACAACCGTTACACATATCCGTTTGCGAATATTCAAGGTTTACAAGCTCGGCTTATAGAACTTCCGTACGGTAAAGAGAACCGTTTGTCTATGCTCGTTATGCTTCCGTACCCAGGAGTTTCACTAGAAGATATGTTTAAAAACTTCCAGCAAACGTCATTAGACGCAGTGTTTAATGAATTGAAGATTTCTCGGGAAGAATTTGGTGACGATGAAGTAGACTGCATGTTACCGAGGTTTAAAATTGAATCATCGATGGATTTGTCAGATATAATGAAAACAAAATTTGGTATTGAGGATATGTTTGACTCGGCGAGAGCAAGGCTTACGAAGATTTCCAGGAATCCAACATTTGTCTCGCGGTTGATTCATAAAGCGGAAATAGAGGTCAATGAAGAAGGTACAACTGCATCAGCGGTGACTGCTGCTGAGTTCAGCAATCGCATTGGTGTGATACGTTTTGAGGCCAATCGACCGTTTGCATACATGATAGTAGAAAAGTTAACTAATTCTATTGTTTTTGGTGGTATTTACCAAGTGCCTTCTTTATATTAATAGTTTGTAAGTTAAAAATTAATGCTATAAAACAGTATGAAGGAAAAAGTAATTGAGAACCATTCATTGTACATTGGACTGCTCGTCACATGTTACAGTTGCACTGCAAAAACCATCTCTAAACGAACAATAAAAGAACGGTCCAAAGGTCAAAGTGTAACGTTTATCTGCTGGTGACTGTACTACTTAATAATTGATAAACAAATTACTTTTACATAATTTCTGTAATATTTATATGAACTACTTAAATTAAGACAATGGCAATACTTTGCCCACAAATATTTTTGGGGTGTAAGTGGCTCACTGCCATCTTTAGAGCCAAAGCCAACCTCACCTGCACGTGGTGCACCCTGCCGTTAAGCAAACGAGGCTCTGACGATAAAGCGGCAGGGTGGTTCGATCCCAACTGGGGATGCCCTTGAGAATTGTTAGCAGAGGGATTCCAGCGTCTAAGCAATACTCCTTCTTTGGCTAGCGTCTATATGGCCACGGCAACTGCTTTAAATCGGGCAAGCCATTTGTCTGTTTGGCATGCAGTATCATATATAAAAAAATATATCTTGTATAGGACTCAAATGTAAAAGAAATTGTTAAAATATGTAGATATTATAATTTTTTTTCTACTTGACCTCCAAGGTCATATATATAAAATGGATACTCGAGGCCCCTACATATAAAGCGACATGACATGACATGTCTGGTTATACTACGATATAGTAATTAAAGAATATTATTATTGGACAAATGAGTTAATTTCTTACTTTTTAATTAGGTATATACAATCAATAAAATAAAAAAGAAAATGTTTTTTACGGGCAATCTATAGCAATTTATGCAATAAAAAAAATTGCCATTTTTGGCATGTCGTTTTATACATAGGGACCGTCAACTTGTTTGACAAGATATAGTTGTGATAAAAATACATTGGACTTATAAAACATGTTATTTTAAGCGAGTAGTATTAAGTAGAGTATCTAGGAGATTATTTTTATGTTTTGATAAAGCTATATGCATTTATTTAAAAAGTATTTAATATTCTCACATTGTTACTTAACAATATGATATTCTTACATTATTACTTTTTTATCAATGTGAGAATATATTAAATGAGAAATAATGTTCCAAATTGAAGATTTTATTATATATATTTTTTTATTTATAAATTTAAAATGCGCGTATCAGGCGCTTGAGCAATTTGGTTTTTTACAGGTATAATTAAAATCAACAGGGTGGATAAAAATCATGCTTATTTTACAATAATTGGCGTTTCTTTTCAATTGTGTAGATCTATTGAATTTTGTGCAAAACTGAATATGTCATTTGCAATGCAACACAAACGAAAATGAAGCATTTTTAAAAATAATTTCAATTTCGATCTTTCATTCATTCATTCAATTTCTTTATTTTTTTATTTATATTTTAATTAAAAAATTAATTAAGTGTAATACAAATATAAAATTATTGAATCATGTCAATGTTTAAAATGAAATTAAAATGACAATGTTTCGTTACATTTGTAATGAAAAAAGAAATGGAAAAGACATGATAAATCATTGATTGAAAAAATAATAATATAAACATGTGTCATACATTATATGTCTTGATGAAGTGCACGCAAGGGCCCCTATGCAAATAAAAATTATTGAATTACATTTTTTTTTTAAATTTTGAATGAGTGATGTAAACGAAAAAAATACTTTTGGCTTAACCATAGACCATTCACTATTCTATTTTCCTAAAACTTTTGCGCCACCCAATAAATATTGGATTACTTTTAAAGGATACTATCTAACGTAACATCAAGTAAATACATTGCTAACCTAACCTAACCTATTTTGCACATCAAAAAATATTTTTTGCACATCAAATGCAGGATTTGATGTGGTATCAGATTAATTTGATGTGCAAGTCAGATTATTTTAGTGGAACAATTTACTATTTTCCTTTAAGAATAGGACTTATGTAGGTACAGTAAGAGCAAGTCAAGTTATACGCAACAAGAGTTAAAATCGAACAACAAGTTTAAATTTGAACATTGGTACATATATACCTACCTACGTAAGATAATAATGTAGCACCGGAAATATCCTTGACTGTTAATTGGTTTGTCATAAATGTATGAATTCTATAAATTTCCATGATTAATTTTCCTATAACTTATTTGTTTGTAGGTATACTCGGGAATCTGCTTTATAGTGAATCATTGTAGAGTTACAAGCTGGAAGTGATAACGTTACTAGAAAATAAGGATGCTTGTGCAAGAAATTCAATAATTTTCAGAAATGACGTCCTGCTTAGTACGTTTGAAATAACGTTATAAATATGTAAAGCGTAGATGCCAGTACTAAGGTCCCATCGCGCATACCGCAACCAGTGGGACAGTCAGGTAAAATGGGCAAAATGTCAGACATTTACAATAAGTGCCCAGTAGGTACCTGTAAATGTCCAATAAATGCCTAGTATTGGGCATAAATAGGGAATTTATAAACACTTTTTGCTTTCTGCCCATCTCGTAGGTCAAGTAAATATTTTTAACTTTGGATAAAAAAATGACGTAAAATAAGAATACTATTTATAAAAAAGTGTAAGACGTGTCTAAGTGCCCACAATCCATAATCATCCCACTGTTGGGATACGTGTCTCGCCTCAATCGAAGGGGTTTAGAGCATACTCCACCACGCTGGTCGCACGCGGATTGGCGGAGTAATGGTTGAATAAATAATTTCAATTAGTCATCCATGGCTTACTATCACACAGTCATCATCATCATTATCAGGTCATTTTAGTCTCCACTACAGGAGCACGGCCCTCTCTCGTCCGTCCCGGACAGGAGGAGGATCACAGTCATAGTAAATTAATTGAAAGAATATTTCTAACGTACGCTGTTTGTAACGTGTGCATTTGATTACGTTATTTCACCCACTTTTCTCATCGAATAACAATATTTAAAAATAGCCTAATTATTATTGGTATTTGATTTGAGTAACGTTATCTTTAATGATATTTCTATATAGAATTGATACTTTAAGAAATATTTTTAACACATTCAGTGCCGAAGTCGCCCATCGGTGTCTAGGTTTTTTATTCAATATCTAGGCTTTTGAATGCGTAATCTGGCAATGAATGGGTTAAAGTTTATTTAAAATACTGTTATTTCAGTCCCTGCTTAAAAACTTTACCTATTCACATCATCATCAGCCTGTATCTACCCACTGCTGGATATAGGCTTACCCTATATTATCTTATCTATCATTCATATGAACAGAATTTATTCATGAATCAAAATCTAGGTACCTACATATAATATGCCTATGATATCTTTATTTATAATAATATTTCATACTATGAGCACAAGCAGGGATTGAATATCTCTATGTTAAGTATGTTTTGAGTACTTCTGAGATTCTTGTTAAGTGCTTTAACTATTAGTTGAAAATAACAGAGTTTTTGAAGATGAATATTGATAGTAATGCTTTAGTATTTAATAAATATAATATGTAGGTAGATACAGTATAAATAATACTATACTGTGTTTAATAATATTTAATACTAACAGGTAGATGGCGCCGCACTGCCGCGTAAATAGCAGTGTAAGAATTCGTTAGCTCAGTTGGAAAGAGCACTCGATCAGTTATCTACAGGTCGCGGATTCAAATCCCACCTTGATTTGCACCTCCATTTTAAAAATATTTAATATATTACATAATATAATTACACAAATTCCAGCAAGTTGGCCGAAATCAAATATATATATACATTCATGGGTACAACTTGGCGACTAAAGATGATATAGACGTATCAAACCTAACTAAATTATTCAAGACGCCCCTTTTCTATTTTTAGTCGCTCAATTTCTTCGATCATTAATACGTTCTATATTAGTGATCGAAGCTCAATTTAATTAGTTTCCTATATTGGCTGGAATAGATCTGTTATAGAGATAAGCCTGCTTTTATGTTCTCATTTATATTATGTGCAAACAAACTCTTTATTCAGAGCCATATAATTAATTGCACAGTGGGATTTTTATTAAACGAATGACGATAAATAATTCAATTTTTTTAGTGTACAAAACTAGAATTGCCATTGAATTAAATATGTGTATAGTTTCGCAAGGAATAGGCAAAAGTGCCAGAAACATGCCAACCATATATATGATACTTCTGCTTATCCCGTTCCCTGTGTTACAATATTTATTGTTGTTGTAAAAAATATTTATTGATTTTGTGATAAATTTAATGTTTATTAAAATTTGTATTTTTTATTGAACTGCCAATTTTTTATTCAAAGATGGCGCTAGTTCTGCACACTAAACTCTATACAATAGACATGTAAATAAATTTAAACAAACGTGTACAAAGAATGTTAAGTTTGATATTGAAATTTGTATTGTTCTGAGTAGGAATTATAATCAAGTCGTCAAGCTCGATATGACTGCTGTAGGCAACAGCATCCATGATTAAAGTGCGATTATTAATGTAATTTTCAGTCAATTCATGGTTCAATAATTGAACTATGTTAATTATTGCACTAGACGTGAGTTAGATAAGTACAGAGTTAGGCTAATGTCGCAGCGAGAAAGTCCCAAAACTGTCGTATTTCATACAAAATCAAAAGCCTGCCTTTTGATTTTGGCCGCGTTATAATTTATAGAATGCGACATATCGGCGACAATCTCTGAAACACCTACCATACTATACCATACTATTCTCAAAGGTATACATTGAATAATTGTTTGTTTTCGAAACATGATCGATTATGTGCAGTAGTATATAAGGTTTTTACGAGTATAAGATGAAGAGATATAATAATTTAGAGTATATATCTACTTCTACTGTATATATACTCTAAGTATAATAAGATGACAAACAATTAAGTGCCCTTACAAGTTCCTCATTTTATTCTCTCAGTCGTAATCTCATTGTGTGAAACTCATTACCTTTAGGTAAAATTGGAATAAGTAAGATATTTTGTAATACATACATATAATGCAATAGTTTGTTTGTGACTACATTATGCTCTCTTTGTGTGTGATGGAATTACCATGATGGAATGTGATTAAAATTAAATTTTGTGATGTTATGCAATTGTTTTATTCAACTTTGAACCTTATTTGAATATGCATTAAATGTACAATGCATTCAAGTGTGCATCTTCTATTTTATTACAAATGCAATTATTTCAATTTTCTTTATCTAGATATTATGTAAACAAGACGTCACCGCGACTTCATCCTCTTTAAGAGCTTGTAGCGAAAAAATATAAAAATAAAAATATATAAATGATATGTGTATAAAAATTAATTTGCGATTGCGAACAGGTCGACCTATAAGTATTTTGAAGAACAAAAATCTTTCCTTTTTATTTGTTTTTACGCAGTCGGGTTTTTATTTTATATCTGTGTTAGCCGATTTAACAAAGAACTGAATTATTACCTTCGCATATTACCTATCTATGTTTATGTATGTACGTTATTATAGTGATATATTCTTATGTATTTTTATTTTATTCGAATAACTTTTTTTTTCCTTTTAGAAGTATACTTAGTCATTAAGTAAGTAAGTATATCTATTTTCTTGACCCTGTTTTTTATCTGCTTTGGTACCCGCATTCGTGTATACGGCATAAAGCCGTAAAAAATATAACTTTTAAATGGCTTATAGGTATTTTTCCAAAGATTAAAATATTGGAATTAATTTCATTTGAAGAAATTAAGATTTTTGGCGTCCACCTCTAAATGGTGTCCCCACCGGAACCACAGAATAATATACTCTCCGGAACTTTACAATTTGACTTTAGTCTAAAAAGCGGGACCTCCCGCCAAAATCGGGACATTTGGCAACGATGGTATCTACTATGGTAGGTACTAGGCACTCTTCTTGTTTTGTACACAGAATAAAAATCATTTTATTTGGTAAATCTGTGGCTATTTGTGTGTATATCTGTGTTTTGCATTTGCATTGACTGACTAGATAAACATTTTGATAATAGCAAAAAGGATTATACTGTTAGCGAAGCATAATAATCTTAGCGACCTCCGTTGCCCTTTACGGTAACTAAATTCCGATGTACGGTATTTTGTATGAACGTTGACACTCTTTATTATGAATCCTCTTTGATAATATTTCTGAAGCCAAATGTAGTTTTACGTTCATGTGGTCTAGACACGTGACTCTCGGCTCGTGTATATCAAATTAATTAAATACCGCAGCACGATATCTACTTCGATTGATTAAATATGTCTCCGCTTTGCGTCTACAAGGTAGAGGCCAATGCGGCGTGAAGATTAAGAAAACCGGTTGTATTATTGGTTTTAAATCTTACACTTAGGTATATGGATTTCTATACAAGATCATCGCTAGTCTTTGGACTAGGGAACGGCAGAATGATAAGAAAATAACACAAGTGAAAATAACTGGCACATTTTTCTTTTGGCAGCCCAAAAATTCGGAGCACCTGAAAGAGCGTTAAAATAATGTTCTTGTTCTGAACTTCTGAAAAATGTACGGAGTATGTGTAATTGGTAGTTATAATCCACTGCTATAACGAGCTCGGTGGTCGAATGGTTCGCATGGTCACTTTGACTCCGAGATCGCGGGTTCAATCCCCGTACAACATAATATTTGTGTGTATGAACAAGTATGTTATGTATGTCTGCTTAAGATTCGGGTGACAGTTCAGGGTGTTTCAGATACGAATTTCCTTCGATTCTATCCATGCCTACCTAATTTATTATCAAAATAAACAATAAATATATAACATCGACAAACCCGGGATCGAATGGCTAGCATAGCAATGGCCACTTTGATTCCGAGGTCGCGGGTTCGATTCCCCACAACTGCACAAGACTAATATTTGTAGGCATGAACATTTATTTTTGTTTGTCTGTTAATTTTCAATGTATGTATTTAAGTATCTATGTAGTACCAGGGACTAGAATTAAAGGACCAGCTAAGTTCATATTAAATTGCGTACACCGGAATTTAGTTACTCTAAAGAGCAACAGAGGTCGCTAAGAGTCTCAAATTAGATAACGACTCTATGGTCCTAGAATATAATGCGGAGGGAATAACCTATCACCGCCACATAAATAAATACAAAAGTATCGATGTAAAATGTCGATACTCGCACGCCAAGTATTTTTTTAATAAAAGTTCTTTTAATAAAATTGATATTTCTTTTATATATATTTATATATAAAACGAGGTAGTTGAATTGTGTGAGAGATGATGTGGGTAAGAAAGGGATAACTGGAGATATGACGGCTGATAATATCAATGGAAGAAAAAGACATAAGTATTGTGCCGATTAGGTACAGATAAGATAGTTGACAAACTTTTTTTTCGATTTGATTTGTCGGGACGTCTTAATAATATAACCATAGGCGAAAGAATTACTTCGATAGCACAAAAATCTCTCGAGTTATGTTAATTTGAAAATCACAATTTTGAACTTTCCCGAAAACGCTCCATACAAAAGGCTACTGAGTTATGACGTCACAGGTTATTTTGTATGCATGAAATCAGAAATTTGTACGACAACTATGTTGAATATTACGTTCATGTAATTAGTATCATAATATAAGTTATAGTATTTTTATTGCTTCACCAATGGAAATATTATTTTGTAATAATTTCATACTTTTAAAATGGACTTTCCCGCCAAACTTTGATCGACTCTAAAATAAGTCGGACGGAGGATATTAGAATGATAGTTTGCAGATCTTATAGTGTTGTATATTTTACAATATTGTTATATAATATATACAATTTTTGAACATTGTCTAGTAGCTTATTATTGGGATAAGGGGCCGTCCATTAATCACGTGAGGCTCGAAAGAGGGGGGAGGGGGTTCGGCAAAAATCACGAAACATCACAAGGGGGGAGGGGGGGTGTAGTAAGATATCACGTGTATTTATTTTTTTAAGTGCTTTTCATCAGGCGGACTGTATGCTTGTTTGTCACCTCAGTGGTGTAACAATGCAAAAATAAACCTCACGTGATTAATGGACGGGCCCTAACCAATTATGATGAGAGGAATCTACATCATTTTATTTGCGCAAAATGTAGGTACATACATAAGTGAACATATATATTTTCCCATCTACATTTTGTATTCTTTGTGACATGCAATTTATTTAAATTACTAAATGACCCGGCAAACATTGTTTTGCCATAAAAAATAGATAACAACCTATTCTCAGACGTACTGAAGATACATATTAAATTTCAGCGAAATCGTTCAAGCCTTTTCGGAGGAGTAAGGTAACTAACACTGTGACACGAGAATTTTATCATCATCATCATCATCATCATCAGCCTGTATCTACCCACTGCTGGAAATAAGCCTTCCCCAATGCCACCCACCAGATACGATCCTACGCATTCCGTATCCAGCCGCTTTCTTAAGGTCATCGGACCATCTAGAAGGAGGGCGCCCAACACTTCGTCGTCCTATGCGCGGCCTCCACTCTAATACCTTCCTCCCCCATCTGCCATCACTTACTCGGCAGATGTGACCGGCCCATTGCCACTTCAGCTTACAAACTCTGAAGGCTATGTCGACAACTTTGGTTCTCCGTCGAATTTCTTCGTTCCGGATTCGATCCGGCAGAGAAACCCCGAGCATAGCCCTCTCCATCGCTCGCTGCGCGACCTTTAGCCTGTGGACCAGTCCGATGGTCAGTCAGGTCAGAGAATTTTATATATTAGATAAAATCACTTGTCTTTGTTGTTGCATAGCTAATAGGTAAAATACCTAGCCCATCTGTAAGGTATGCTGTAATTAGCCTACCTACTTAGTTACAATAGGCTTGTTGCCCATGTTACAAAATTATAAAAACTCTATCAGTAACGTAAAATACACAAAACTAGAACGATCTGCGATCTTAAAATTTTAATAACTTATGTCCGACGTGTTTTAATGTTCGGTCAAAGTTTGGTGGGAAAGTCCATTTTAAAGGTATGAAATTATAAAAAATAAATATTACCATTGTAGAAACAATAGAAAATACTATAACTTTTGTTACGGCACTGGCTACATAAACGCAATATTTAACATAGCTGTCGTACAAATTTCTGATTTAATGCATATAAAATAGCACGGTGTGAAGTCATAACGTGGTGGCCGTTTGTATGGAGCGTTTTCGGGATAGTCCAAAATTGTGATCTTCATGTTATCATATCTCGAGAAGTTTTTATGCAATCGAAGTAATTATTTCACCTATATTTATATTATTGTGACGTCTTTAAATAACAAATCGAAAAAAAAAATGGGATACAAGCCCATTGTTGTATGGTTCAATCGTTTCTCAGTAAAGCGTCCACTCGAGTCGCAGAACTCTTACTATGTTCCTATTTCTATGGCTCGACTTGGATACATACAACAAGTAACAAATAAAGCTGTTCGAGACTTCATGCGATAAAAAATATTAAATATTCACGTGTCGCAGACACACGCTGGCCTTGTGGTTTCCGGCAGACTAGAATAGAATCACTCCGTCTCTTCCCGTGGATGTCGTACAAGGCGACTAAGGGAAATACATTATAAAACATCGATCAGGCCTCCCCCACCCGTTTGGCCAGCGTGGGGAGTGTAGGCCAAATCCTCCTTCTGTCTGGGACGGACGAGAGAGGGTCGTGCTCCTGTAGTGGAGACTAAAATGACCTGATGATGATGATGATGTGTCGCAGGGACGACAACGGCAATCGGCACGCGGCAGTCGCGTGTTTCTTCTGTTTCATAAGTCGCATACATCTAGGTACTAACGGTAGTGGGTAGGTGCCGGCCGGCAGTAATTTGCATGAACTAATTGGTGGCGGAAGCACGCAAAGTAGTGTAGATCAAATTGCCAATAATAAATGCGTCTTTTATTCAAAATAAAAGGTGAGTGACACTGCATTTGCGACCCTTAACAGTACCTACTATTATGTATATATATATTATTGCCATAACACAATAAGGATAAGTAGGTACTCAGTTATTAATATATATTATTTAACCATGCATCGTGGTTTTGTGGTTTCAACGCTTTAAATTACTTTACAACGTTTTTAATACCTACGTTAGTCCACGTAGGCACGTCCGTCGTTCGTCACGCTGGATCCGTCATGATGACGGACAGAAGAAGCGGACATTTTTGTATGGACTAAACCCTCCACATTCCCATGGCTCCACCGACCTCGCTGTCACATGAACCGAATCGCGGGATGCTCCCGGCACTTTGCTTTGAG
Organism: Hypsopygia costalis; assembly: GCA_937001555.2. NCBI lineage: Eukaryota > Metazoa > Arthropoda > Insecta > Lepidoptera > Pyralidae > Hypsopygia > Hypsopygia costalis. The sequence goes on from OW443349.2 coordinate 5,241,910, forward strand.
GTTCTTTCGTGCCAAAGACAATGCTTGACTACCTACAAGTTTTTTATTCTTCGTCCTTTGTCCCTATATGCCCTCTCCCCCTTCTGGGGCGGCTATATCCACATTTACGCCTTCGCTACCGTCCGAAGATATCCTTCTTCCCGTCCATTTTTGTGTGGACTGTTTAATTCACAGACTTAAGATGACACTATATAAATAAATAAATATCCCTAGACAAATTACACACTGCCAGGGACGGACTGGGCTGGAAGGGCCCGGGTGGCTGACAAGCCCGGGGCCCGAGACTAGATGATGGTAGATGGTACATTATCCTGCGGTTGTCGCAAGCCCCGCAAGCCAGGCCCGTGGGGGGCCCGCGCAGGCTGGGGCAAGGGTGGCAAATGCCACCTCGACTATATGGCCAGTCCGACGCTGCACACTGCCAGGGCCAGGGGCGTAGCTACTGCCGTATTAGCCGTATCTGCTACTGCCGTATTAGGCCCCCGGCGTGTTCGGTTCGAGTAGATAGAGCCCCCTTAGCCCTGAAGAGTTTGGATAAAAGGGCCCCCCACCCAGTAACATAACTACTTATACCATCAGGGGCCCGTGGCAAAGAGGATGGGGCCTCAATGGGGCCGTCTCCGTTAAAAAATCTTGACGTTGTTGGACGTTTTAGTTTCATTTCGATACTAATCATCAAAACTACATAACATTTTTATTTTTAGGTTTAATAATTTACAATTTTATTTTCAAGGATTGATATGCTAATGTACCTACCTTTTTAAATTCATAGGGAATTTATGTTTATTTATTTGGCATTAATAAATACCTTTTTAAATACATTAGAGAATTTATATTTATTTATTTGGCATTTATTAATGCCAAATAAATAAATATAAATTCCCTATGAATTTAAAAAGGTAGGTGCACATTAGCATATCAATCCATGAATTCTGTATTTATAGCCTGACTTAAAAAATAAATACTTGGGGCCCCTTGATCCGGGGGCCCGTGGCATTTTGCCAGCCCTGCCACCCTGCAGTTCATCATCATCATCAGGTCCATTTTAGTCTCCACCACAGGAGCACCACCCTCTCTCGTCCATCCTAGACAGAAGGATTTGGCCTACACTCCCCACGCTGGCCAGACGGGTTGGGGAGGCCTGATCGATATTTGATAATGTATTTCCCTTAGTCGCCCTGTACGACATCCACGGGAAGAAACGGAGTGATTCTATTCTAGTCTGCCGGAAACCACACGGCCAACCCTGTAGTTCCGATACCAAATCTTGTTACAGGATCCGTCTAGGGTAAGCTACGCCACTGCACACTGCTACCCAGTCCCAAACAAAGCGAAGCTTGTACTATGGGTACTAGATAACTGATATTATACTTAAATTGACAAAGAAAACACCCAAACCAGGATAAAACAGACATGTTCAGGCACACAGATATTTGTCTTGTCCGGGAATCCAACCCGTGAAGCCGCGACTTCGGAGTTAAAGTAGCCATGGCTCGCCATTCGAGGTCGTCGGATAAAAAACATGAGTTTAGCCATGGCACAGAAAATGCTATGCTCGGGTAAAGTTGATTGTTGGCACTTGGTTGAACATTATTATCATAATGTTATAATAAAACACTTGTACTGTTCCACTTGATTAAGTGTTCCACTGTTCGACTTAAGAGTACGTAAGTAGCCTGCATGCAGGTGAAAGCGGAGTAAGACCTGCTACTGCTACGCTTGCGTGCTCGGTTGGTTTACTGAGCGCAAAAGTGGTGCAGGTAAAGGTCCTCTCGTCTGGTTGATTTACTGGACGAGAGACTCGCAACCCGTGATATAACCGGAAGGTTGGCACACGGGGCGCATTAGCTGTTAGGTATAGGGTGCGTGTTCCACTTGATTATATTTAATTTTACCGACCGGTTGCGCCGCTAAGGCATTATCAAGGTAAACAGATGGTATTTGTGTTTGGTAAAATATAATTAAGTAGAACAGTACAAGTGTTTTATTATATCATTATGCTATGCTCGAGGTTTCTGTGAGGGATCGAATCCGGAACGAAGAAATTCGACGGAGAACCAAAGTTGTAGACATAGTCTTCAAAGTTTGTGAACTGAAGTGGTTTGGTCATATATTGAGGTACTTCCCCAGTCGGGCAACTATACCCTACCTCTCTTAAAATTTGTAATTCTGAATGTTTGTCCCAATGCAGTGGACCTAATGTCATAATGATAATAAATTTTCTCTCTACGACAAAAAGCCGGCTTCCGTCATCCGAGTAAACGTGGACATATAGCCTAATTAATCATTCATGTCTGAGTAGATTTATAAATCATATAAATTATTGTAAACAAATGAATAACGCTATAGTACCTAATATGGAAAACGGATGATTTATTATGGGGAAAACAGGTGGTGGAACCATTGTCGTAGTTTATCTATATCCTCTGATGAAATTAACAACCTTTTTATTACAAACTACTATAAACAATACATACAATTCAACTATAAAATTAAAGTAGTTACCTAAAATTAAATAATACTAAAAGTTGATTTTAAAAAAAATATAAACCGACTTCAGTTGGCGGGCGCAGCTTATTGGTGAAATACCCCTGGAGATACTGCTGCCCGTCTTCGAAAAAAGTTATTGTATCACACAAGATTCCTTAGTCGCTTTGTTCGACATCCAGCGCAGAGCAATGGAGTGGCGCAATTTTATTTTGCCGGTAACCACATGGCAAATTGAAGAGTTTTCCTCGATTTTTGTGGGATCCCATCAACAGACTCTGACTTGGTGAATATGGGACCACCTCGCAATCATAACCTTTCAAATAAAAAAAGAATTTTGAAAATCGGTTCACAATTCGCGAAGATATTCAATAACATACATACAAAAAAAAAATTCAGTCGAATTGAGAACCTCCTCCTTTTTGAAGTCGATTAAAAAATAAAATAAATGTAAAAAGTTTGGCCTATGTGGCATCGTTTCCAAGATGCTAGCAGCATTACCTCGCTGGATGGCTAAACTGTTCCTTTGGGCGAGGAATGTGCCAGATCTTGAGTCACCGGTTACGTCGACCAATCTTTTTCCTCTGATTATATAAATGTCGTTCAAATGGAAACGTTCGTTGGAACAGGCCGCTGGTGCTTTGGGAATCCAGGGCACCCAGCGGCCTGGAGACCCTGGAGTTTGAGTTTGAGGCCTGGTTCTGCAGCTGAGCGATGCCGGCGAAATTTTACATATTGATTCTAACTACTTACTCGTTTCTCGCTAGTCGCCACCGGCGCGGCGAGACAGTGCCTTACTGGATTATGAACCAGGTCCAGTAAGGAACTTCTCCGTGCTTAGGAGGGCATGTTAAACCGTCTGTCCCGACAGTTGTCATTACGTATGCTTACAATGAATAAATTCAGTATGGAACAATCAAACTCTGTAGTTATATTTCGTACTTGTGTTAAGCTAGTACCAAACCCCGGCCACTCCATACAAAAATGGCGCTTTTGCATGTAGTAACCAAATGACGTGCCTATGATGAGTGACGTTCTCTAGGGCTGACATTATTCAATTATTAGTCGGACATGTAAGGGGGTGTAAGTGGTTCATCAACATCTTGGAACCTAAGTCAATCTTACCTGCACGGGGTACACCCTTCTGACTGACAGACGAGGCTCTGACGAAAAGAGAGTAGGACATAGCGTATTTTTTAAGCAGCCCGACTGACGAAGTACCACTACCTCACAGAATACTGCAGTCAAATAAACAATTTCCTTGAGGGTTGTTGTGTTCCTGCGAGTGAGTCAGGTCACCAGAGAGGATGGAGTTGCTGCCTTGGCAGCGAGGATGGCAGCGCGCGAGCGATATTTAATGTTGCGACCGTTAATATGGTTACGGTAACCGCTTCACATCAGGTGGGCGTATTGAAGAAAAAAAAAACATAGTAAATACACTACACTGACGTTAGCCAATATTTACAAATCGCCTTGTAGCAATTTACCCAAAATTTTATATTTTCTAATCACGACTAAATCAAACGTTCGCCTTCCGAACACCGTTTCATTGTAATGGTCAAACCATTTCATTCTCACTAATTGTAGCTTTTTACTATTCATATAATTGCATGCGCAATGATTTGATTCATTTTCATATTCACATGAAACAAACGTAATTTATAACTAATACCACACATGACATCACGCACAATAAACATTGAAATGTAAATAAGAAAATTGTAAACATTAACAATAAACCACCATAACTCAAGTGACAGCAATGTCAATTCCGCGTCTGCGCACTCACTTACTCTTTGAGACATTTAGATCTGCTTTATTGCTATCCTATCCTATCCTTTTCTCATCTCAATTGTATCTTGTATCCTACTTTGACAGACATGAGTTAGTTGTGATGAAACTATGGCTGCCGCATGCTTTTTAGGTAATTTATAAAAAAATCAGTACTTTATTTCATCCAAAGGGATCGAATAAATTTCTTTTTTTGACTTTCCATGTGTTGAGACATCCATCCACTGCACAAGTAACTCCCATCTTTTAAACTGAACTGCATCCATTGCGAACGGTTCCAAATCGGTCTCATAGGGGAGGTGAGGTCGACTAGTGAGAGCGGCAGAGAGTGTCCATACTGTACGTTAGTACTATTACTTATACTGTGCTAGTACCCTGGAGCTTTACCGACTAACCTGAAGATGTCAATAACTTAAACTTAATACCTATTGTTTGAACTTAATCTACCATTACCGGTAAGGCCCTTGATCGATAGCGGTTACATTTTTTTTATACCACTAAAGTGGTAACAAACATACGGGCCGCCTGATGGAAAGCAGTTATCGCAGCCTATGAACGCCTGTAACACCAGGGGCCTCACACGCGCGTTGCCTACCCTGTAAAAACCTCTTCAAGCCCTTATTGAAGAACTCCATGCTGTAGTCTCCTGAGAAAACCTCGACAGGCAGTTCATTCCACAGCTTGACAGTACGCGGGAGAAAACTCTGGAACCGCACAGTACGCGACCACTTAGGCTCCAATGTGTGAGGATGAATTCCCTGTCGATGGCGAGCGGTGCGACTGTAGAAGGAGGCCGTGGGCATCATGTCCAACACCTCCTCTGAACACACCCCGTTGTACAGACGGTAGAACACGCAAAGGGTAGCAAAATCTCTCCTCAGACTCAACCGCTTTAGAGGCCATCCATAAATTATGTCATACGAAATTCATGATTTTTTGACCCCTCCCCCCGTCCTTGTCACAGCTGGTCACATTTGTAACACTCCCCCCCTCCCTAGTGTGACGTCATATATTTTGCAAATTTACATCTAGAGTTGCAAATGTTTTTGAGAGTTTCGTTAATAGTTCAAAGTTCGTGTTAACACTTAGATTATAATAGATTTTGAAATGTGACGTCACAAAATTTAGGACCCCTCCCACCCCCTTGTCACACAATGTCACACTTCGTCGACCTTCTCCCTCCCCCTAAACGTGTGACGTAATTTATGGATAGCCCCTAATAGATCGAGCGAGTGGATACTTTAACGAAGAACTTAGTGACTAGAAACTACGCACGTCTGAGGCATTAAAGAAAACATTTATATATACAGGAAAACCAAACATTACAATGTCACAACAACATAACATTTGTGACTATAAGGGAAAACCCAAGTTGAACACAACAATCACAAAATTGTACTCTAACATCTTACAACAAAGTTTAAACTCACTTGTACATTTTACAATGCCAATATTAACAAATTTGTTGGGATTTTCTACTTTACGTTTAATAATAATAAAGTCGGAAATAGTTTGTAATGATATGGTGATTCATGTAAATGCAGTAGATTGTACAGCTATGCCCCGCGACCTCGTCTGTGATGATTTGATGATGTCATTTGCTGAGTTCGTTTACCGGTGTTTTTGTATTGGACATCTGATAATCAGTGGACGCGTGAGTACTATTAAATTACTCTGTGACATGATGGCGGGCTTAATGCTTAATGCCCCCCACAAATTACATAACATAATAGCAATCATTTTTACATGTGAATTTTATGTACATGACCTACTTATCTGAAATCTCATCAAAAACCGATGCACCTTGCTGTCTCGCATGGGCAGGGCGGATTAAGGCCTGGGCAACTTAGGCACGTGTCTAGGGCCCGTAAATTTTGGGACCCTAAAGGTAGGTTTTTAGGGTTCCGTAGCCAAAGGGTATAAAGGAACCCTCTATTACTAAGGCTCCGCTGTCCGTCCGTCCGTCTGTCACCAGGCTGTATCTCATGAACCATAAGTTAGGCAGTTCAAGTGATAGTTAGGCAGTTGGAATTTTCACTGATGATGTATTTCTGTTGCCGCTATAACAACAAATACTAAAAAATAGAATAAAATAAATATTTAAGGGGGCTCCCATACAACAAACGTGATTTTTTGCTCGCAATTGATAACGGCAATAGGTAGACGTTTGAAATATTCACAGAATATTTAGTTATATATACACTTTAAAAATAAATAATGAAATTAAAGAAAAACAAATATTTAAGGGGGGCTCCCATAAAACAAATTTTAATGTGATTTTTTTTTGCTGTTTTGTAGATAATGGTACGGAACCCTTCGTGCGCGAGTCCGACTCGCACTTGGCCGGTTTTATTAATTTTTATATTTGAATTGAAAATTTCTTTATTAGGTCCGGAAATACAATGTTGCCTAGAGCGCGCTATACCCTTAATCCGTCACCGCAGATGGGCAATGCCGAGTCGACTGCGGAAATAACCTCCACCTCACAGAAAGCAGCCAATTGACCTGTACTCTTGAGCATTGTCCTGTTCCTGCGAGTGAGTGACGTCATCAGATGTGAGTAACTGCATAGGCTGCGGGAGTTGTAGTTGGCTGTGTCAATCTAATCGATCACGCAAGTTAAGCAAAGTCGACCGTAGGCTGTTCCAAAGGCTACTGACTTGGCTTAATGACAACAGTCGGGACAGATAGTTTAACGTGCCTTCCTAAGCACGGAGACAATCGAGATAAATAAATCCATCCATAGGGCGGTTTTCATACACTGGCCTCCGAAACACAGAGTTGAACAACTTGGTGGAGTACGCTGTAAAACCGTTCAAATGAGGGGAGATCCATATCCCATCAATGCTTTATTTGCCATATTGCTGTCTCTCACATTGCTAAGAAGAGAAGTCAAATTTCAAAAGCTACCATACTAATTTCTTCTGATTCACTCGTTGTTCTAAGTTCCAAGGCAGCCGGGGGTAAGGGTGGTAAGACCCCGGGACTGCAGTGGACTTCATTGTTCATTACCTTTTTTGGCGGTCGCCGTTGTCTCTAATCCTGGCTACACAGGAGACACAGTGGTGAGAATGTGTGGTGGGCCCCCGTCCCGTTAAATCCCATCAGTGTGATGAATGACTATAGGTTGATGCAGAGGAATACTTCATTATTGAACATTTTGAAGCAAAACTTCTTTACGTTCGCTTAGGGGAGTAAGCTGGTGAATGCGTGACGAGACCGTTACGACAAGTGTGATCGGGCGAGGCGAACGGAAGTTGAGAGGCAGTAGAGCTAAAGAAGTTTTACTTCAGTCGTGTGATCTAAAGCACGCTCGTTTATTTTTTATTTTTTAGGCGCTATCATCTAAAAAATAAAATACAAGGAGACGAAACTATGTATATTAATAGTTTGATATCCTTTCTATCTAGCAACAATTTGAAATTATATGAAATAAACTATAAAAATCATGGATATATTTCAAAGTCTATCAAGGAAACTACCATGTAGTTAGGGTTCCCAACCCTCCCGGATTGCCCGGGAGACTCCGGTAATAATGTTTAATCTCCCGACCTCCCGCGAAACAATAATTTCTCCGGTTTTTCTAAAAATTCTACGCATCCTTCGCTCGCACTTCACTACTCGCTCTATTTGCGTGCTTTGCAATCACTCACACACACTTCACCACGTGCCGCTGCCTGTATAAACCTACTGCTTCTTGCAAAAGTGTATTCAGGATAATGGAACAAGCATGGAGCAAGGAAAGAAACTATGATTTTGTGACGAAAAACCGACAGATATTAGATGCTGCTCGAAAGCAGAATAATTAAAAATTTAAACATCGGACGCGCAGCATGCGCCACCATAGCGAATTTTTTTTTTTTTCGACGTAGTTTATAATAACTATGTTGTATAATGCCACAAACTTATCTGGCCCGGTTTCTTTACTCATGTGGCCCGGTGGCGGGGGCAGTGCGATCGCTTAAGTGTTGCCATTAAACGAAATGCCGCCCGTTTTAGAGGAAACATAAAAATCAAAGAAATATATACGCTGTTAAAATAATAACATTGATATACTTATTAATTGTGTTGTGTGGTGTTTCAATTAAATATCAATTGCCTTCTATTTTTTGTTGATTAGTTTTAAAAATGCACCACGTTAAGTCGCGATCATAGCTATTATATAATATTAGAGAATTATAATATTGCACAGGAACAACTCGTTGACGATTTTTTATTGTAAGAAATGAAATATGTGTACAAAAAGATAATATGTATTTAAAAAAATACAACACAATGGAATGTGCATACGCGGTAAGTAAATTAATTGTACCTGGCATTACTACATTCCAAGATGGCGGCTTTAGTTCTAAATTTGGCCACCGGGTCAGATAAGTTTGTAGCACTGTACTAGCTAGCACCGTATTTGACCATTTAAGAAACACTATTTTATTTGTAATCGGTTATTGTGCATGTAGCGACACCTATAGCTGACTTTGTAAACTATCAAGTGTTTAAAAAGCATTAGTATTGCATTAGAGCAGTAGTAAGTAGCATGTTGTGTTTAATTATTTGTAAATCGGATAGATGGCGCTTTAAACACACAAAATCTTGGCTGAAGAAAATAAGCATTGTTCTTAAATTATTCTGTCTTCTAAATGTAATATATTATGTTATAAAAAATACACTCAGTCTTCAGAATTAATAAGCATAAATATAATTCACTAGCTCCAGTCCGCGACTTCGGCGGCACACGGTCAAGCATGATTCATTTCATACAAAAAGTATACTATAGATATTTGAACGTGTCCCGGCCGGGGCTCAGCTCCGCGACTCGGAAATTTGTAGTAAAATGCCTTTCTGTGTATTCCCGCTCATTTGCCTTTTTTAACCGACTTCAAAAAAGGAGGGGGTTCTCAATTCGACTGAATATTTTTTTTGTATGAATGTTATTCGATATCTTTGCGAATTGTGAACCGATTTTCATAATTATTTTTTTATTTAAAAGGGTATGATTGCAAGGTGGTCCCATATTCACCAAGTCAGGATCTGATGATGGGATGCCAGGGAAATCAAGGGAAATCCTTAAATTTTATAAGCACGTATGGTCAAATTCATTTTTTTTATTTGAAAGGGTAATTTCGAGGTGGTCCCATATTCACCAAGTCAGGGGCTGATGATGGGATCCCAGAAAAATCGATGGAAACCCTTAATTTTCCCTGTGGTAGCTTGCAGAATAGAATTGTGCCACTCCATTGCAGCAGCAGCGTCTGCCGGGGTATTCCACCAATAAGCTGCGCTCGCCAACTGAAGTCGGTTAATTTTTTTTTTTAAATCAACTTTTTGAGTACTTAATACATATTATTATTATAAATGGGTAAGTATTGAGTAAGCGCTTTGTACCCATTCTTTATTGCCGCGATGTTTTCCTGTGGCCCGTGTATATACATGACAATGTGTGTTCATAGGTGGTGAGCCTGTAACCACTCTTTTACGCCTGTCTTGAAGAACCCGATACGATTTGGGGTGTAAGTAACTCTCTACGATCTATAAAGCCGAAGCTTACCTCGCCTGCACTTGATGCACCCTGCCGACTAACGAAAGAGGCTCTGGCAAAAGAGTGGTGGAGAGAGCGTATTTGTAAGCTGCCCGACTGGGGAAGTAACTCCACCTGACAGAATACCGCAGCCAAATAACAATTCCCTTGAGGGTTGTTGTGTTTTTCGGAAGTCTTCATTGTATGCGACTTGGCGCGAATTCTGCTTATTAGTGTTCTTGCGAGTGAGTGAGGTCACCAGAAAGGAAGGAGTTGCTGTGTTAGCAGTGGGGATTACGGTATTTCATGTCGCGAGCGTTAACATGGCTACGGCAACCGCTCCACATCCGGCGGGCCGTATGCTTGTCTACCACTCGACGTGGTATAAAAAGATAAAACTGTATCTCTGTGCTGTATCTCTTGGGAAAAGTAAGTAAATTAATATACTGTAAATAATGTCTGGACATCACATTTATTGTTACTTTTTGGCTATATCGGTTACACCTTGGCAGTTTTCGACATAATTATAATTACACTTAGTAATCTACAATAATAGGTACACATTTAAATTTCTACAAGCGACACACATATTTACAATTTATTATCACATAATTATGTGACAAATTAGTAAGCTATTTAATAAAATATCTACACAGAAAACTACATAATTACTTATTATTATTTTCATAATACATACCTACAAAATTTTGTAACATGGCTTATTGTGTAGACAATGGCAACATTTCATGTGAAATAAGGCGGCAATTACACTCCCAAAAGTCTTTGATCGTCTCTGTCACATATGATCATTTTTTATCAAATAGCTTTACGGCTCTGGAATAAATGTCGTTTGGAGCCCGTCTTTGTATTATTTCTCTATCTTAATCCCGGCTTATCGACATGCCGAAAAATATCATCAGGAATCTTCATGTTCTCCATTACAATTTACATGTAATAACTCAATATGCCCATTGTGTAATTTTTGCAATGACTCGGCAGCCCCGATTTAAATGCCTTTAATCAAAGATTCTACTAATTTTATGCACTCAAATTATTACTTGCATCATATTACACTATCTCTATTATGAATCAATATCATTATATGTGAGTGGTTGACCAAAAAGGGACCAAGGATTGGAAACCATTTTTTTTTTTAATTTTTTGAATCTGTGGTCTTTTAGCTTTGTTTTGGTCTAACCAGAATATTTTTAGGTGCTGTAGTTTTTTTTTATAATTTTTTTTGTGAGCCGAGACAGTTTTGGAAAAATTACACCTTCAAACTTCAAACGCGATTAACTCGAAATCAATTATTTTCCCTTGAGGTCCCTTTTTTGGTCAACCACTCACATATATTAAATTACGAAAAAATATATATAACCACAACTGCGCTCAGCAACTTCGCTCCAAAAAATCAACTGACATGAGTCTACGTAATAATAGTAATATCACTTGTATTACACGATCATAGATACATATGTCTCATATGTATATATTTGACTCGTATATGTATGATCATATTTATATAATAGTGCAATTGCAACCTATGTAAATTAAATATTAAGTATATTAACAAAACGCAATGTCTCGAAGTCGCGCGTGAAAAAAGTGAGCTGATAGTTGTGTTATTGCCATAAGCAAAAACATCTGTTTTTGGATATGGCAATAACATATCCAAAAACAGATGTCAACAACGATTTTAAATTTGCGAAATCGGTCCAGCCGTTTCGTTCACGTGTGATGCCATTACCAAGAGAAATAGGGATTCATTTTATATATTATATGCCTATATCGATCATTAAAAAATTGTCTCAAGGTAGCATATCACTAGGACGTGTAAATATTCGAATAATATTATAATATTTGCATGCCCCATGCTTCAGTAATAGCGGTTAAGCACCTAATAATAATCGTGTTATCATAATATGGACATAGTACATGATATACAAATCTACTTTATACTTTACTACGCAAGTTAATTCTATAATTAATTACACTAAATAATTACAAGGTTAATTAAAGGGGCATACCCCTTTAAATTAATAAATTTAAAAAATATAAAACTGGGCGACTAATATACTACATTGGCGACTAAATATGATATTATTAGCTATAAGTATATTCTTTATTGCATATACATCATCATCATCAGGTCCATTTTAGTCTCCACTACAGGAGCACGACCCTCTCTCGTCCGTTCTAGGTGGAAGGAGGATTTGCCACACTCCCCACGCTGGCCAAACGGGTTGGGGACGCCTGATCGATATTTGATATTGTATTTCCCTTAGTCGCCTTGTATGACATCCACGGGAAGAAACGGAGTGATTATATTCTAGTCTGCCGGTGGTATCCGGCAGTCTAGAATAGAATCACTCCGTTGTAAACAAGGTGTACAAGAGCGAGCTTATTTATCTCATTAAGAGATTTCTTTAACTCACGTATGTAACGTATGTTCAGCCAACCTAACAATAGTGTAGAAATAGGTGTTATTTGGCTGGTAGTCGAAATATGCAAACACGTAGGTGTATGGTGACATGTTATGAATTTATACAATACTAGCGGCCCGGTACGTGCTTCGCTACGTATAAAGTGAAATACTAAAAAAATTTAATAAACAAAAAAAAAATTTATTAATTGCTAGCTATTTTAAAACTTAATCCAAAACATTTGGATAAACAATATTTTTTGTTTTTCCATTTTGAACATGAATAAACAAACGGGGTACCGACTCTGGAACAGGCAACATAAAGTCGAAGCACGTCCAAAATGAAATGACCGAATGAATGACTTAACAACATGCTTGTACTGTCAACACTGAAAAAAGTTTCAATTTGACAGCACAATCCCCATCAGAAAAAAGTTTCAATTTGACAGCAAAATCCCCATTAACAAAATGATCCGCCATTTATTGAATTCATTTGTTACAAAAAATGTGATAAATGAAGAACCGCTCTACCGATTTTGTGCAAACTTCACCTAAACCATCTACTAAATAGTCCGAATAAACCCTAAACATTTGGTTTGGATAGGTGAGCCCGTTCTTGAGTTATAAAATTACAACGAAAAGTGGCATTGATTTTTATATATATAGATAGATAGATTTGTTACAAAAAATGTGATAAATGAAGAACCGCTCTACCGATTTTGTGCAAACTTCACCTAAACCATCTACTAAATAGTCCGAATAAACCCTAAACATTTGGTTTGGATAGGTGAGCCCGTTCTTGAGTTATAAAATTACAACGAAAAGTGGCATTGATTTTTATATATATAGACTATTATTATAATCAACTAATTTGAGTGAAGTAGTGCTCTGTTTTTTTTTAAAGTGGTCACAGTAATACTGTGTCGTACTTCCGCTGGTAATTTATTCCAGAGCAATGCCACAAAGTAAATTAATTATGAGATAAAAAATGTGTTTAAGATATTAAATATACCTAACCTAATCTAGTATTTCAGTCACCCATTTATTAACTTTTAGTGCTATTTTCCATATAAAACCTCTGAATTCGGTTAAGAATATGTCAAACATGACACTAATTGTTCTCGAATTAGCGGTAAAAGAAATGAATGAAGGAATGTTATTATGATTTCTGTGGGGACAAACTATAACTTAAAACTTCGCTCATACAACTTAGGTCTGTTGTACAAACAAATATCTAAGTATGGTCTTTTTTCTATACTACCGCCTGATATGAAGTGGTAACCGTAGCCATATAAGGCTCGCAATAAGAAATATCGCCCGCGCGCTCCCACTGTCAACGCACCAAGTCCTTCAACTGCTCCATATTTCATGTTGCGAGCGTGTAGCGTGTATAGGCTGCGGTAACCTCTTCACATCAGGCGTATGCTTGTGTGCCGCCCAATGTAGTAACAAAAAATTGGTTGTCTGTAAAGTCGGTTTACGGACGATAATTTTACGTGATAACGTCGTAAAAAAACATCGGCCGAAGGAGTGAAACAGTAATGGTGGCGTCACAAGCCTAGGCTGATCGTGGCTCTCTATCGCTTGTTCTGCGCTCTCGCTTGCACGCTCGGCTCAGGCGGAACGTGACAGCGAGCCATGATTTTTCGTCCGTGCAGCCGGTGTTCATCGATTTATAAAACGTTATCACGTCAATAAAATCAACATCGACGTTAACGTAGGTATGACATAGGTAATACCCATTATTACTAACAGAAACTTATTTGTAAAAACCTAAATTTCTGTCAGGCATTTTATGAAAACTATATAATATACATATAGTAATGAGGCCATAGTTTTCGTTATATAACATTATTTAGTTTATTTACACGTAATAAATACACATTTTCAGGGAATCGATTTCCCTCTAGGTAGGTAACTATATATATTTCAGTTGTCATACAGAGATCGGACACTCCCTAGAAACTCTAAAAGTAACCACCATTTTCTCCTAGAAAAAGGGAGTATTTGCATAGTAATCGCCCTGAACTACAACAAATTAATTTGCAAAAACAGTGTCTTTTGAACTTTAATTGCGAAACAAAACCTGAAGACCCCTGACCTGAAGGCCAATTCTCGTAATTATTTTGCGATCGTAGAATAAATAAATAAATTGATATATATATATATTATTTTAGTCTCCACTACAGGAGCACGACCCTCTCTCGTCCGTCCTAGACGGAAGGAGGATTTGGCCTACACTCCCCACTCTGGCCAAACGGGTTGGGGAGGCCTGATCAATTTGATAATGTATTTCCCTTAGTCGCCTTGTGCGATATCCACGGAAAGAAACGGAATGATTCTATTCTAGTCCGCCGGAAATCACACGGCCTGAATTTCATTCATTAATTATGATCAAATCTTATTGCTAGCAAAATAGAATTCTTAGTTTGATTCGTTTCCGGTCATACCTACTTACATACTTCTATATAATCCCACTTTAATTAAAGTTTGAAAACTCATATTTTAATACGAGAATACAATATGTGAGATCGAGACTAGATCGAAACTGAGTTTTGACTACATTTTAATTACGAGAATTACCCCTCCTTTCCTATTAAAAAGCCTAATTAGGGGCCGTCCATTAATCGTGTGAGGTTTTTTTTCGCCTTTTTAAATACCTCCCCTCCCCTTGGTGATACTTGGTGAGGTGTATGTCAACCCCAAAAATCACGTGCATTTTTGAAGCCACAAAGTAATCTTAAAATTTTTGGAATATTATTTTTAAATGCAAGTATAAAGTATATAATTCTATCTAAACTTCTCTGGAAGGAACCGCACAGTAGAAGGAGGCCATTTATGTCAAAAATAACTCCTCTGAACAACCACGAAAAATAAATACACGTGATACCTTACTAGACCCCCCTCCTTCTTGTGATATTTCGTGATTTTTACCGAACCCCTCCCCCATCTTTGGAGCCTCACGTGATTAATGGACGGCCCCTTAACGGTGTCACAAGAAAGTAGTGGTAATTTGTAACAGTGTAACTATTTGGGAACATTTTTCTCCCAACGAGTAGGAAGGGATTTTTTTCTTAACCAGTCACAGTGTGACAGTTGACGGTGTGACCCGTTGGGAACAAGAACAAACCAAAGAAAAGGTCCTCGCTGTAAAAGTAGCATTACTTTGCCCACGTCTACTTTAGTCTACGCTTCGCCACTGTTTATACATACTATTTGGTATTTTCTACCGTAGTGCAATCAAAAGCTGCAAACAATATTACAAGATGTCTACCCAGCAATCCTACCTACTCCTAATTTTTATACATATCAGCTAAGACCTTCTCCATGGGCGTTTGCCCTATAGTTTTAGCGAAGAACTCCTTCTCCAACTGCTGCGGTGTGACCAGACGGAGTAATGGCAGGAGGAGCAGTAACCTGCCAAATCTCGCTGGAGCAGCACCGTGGGCTGTTCTGGAGTGGGTCATGAGCATAACCTGAGCCTGATCTTGGAGGTTTTCTATTTGAAGTGGATCTTTTAAGCCGCGGGTCTCTGTAAAAAAAAAGGGAAAGTTAATAAGACTAGGCTAAGGGAGATTGAAAGACCTTATTATAGGAACTATAATGGGGTGTAAGTGGTTCATCAACATCTTTGAACCAAAGCCAACTTCACCTGCGCGCGATGCACCCTGCTGATTGACAAACGAACCTCTGGCGAAAAGAGAGGTAGGGAGCGTAATTGTAAGTTACCCGACTGGAGAATGTACCTCCATCTCACAGAATACCGCAGCCAAATAACAATTCCCTTGAGGGTTGTTGTGTTCCTGCGAGTGAGTGACGTCACCAGAAAGGAATGAGATGCTGCGTTGGCAGCGGGGATGGCAGCGCGCGAGCGATATTCTATGTTGCGAGCGTTAATATGGCTACGGTAACCGCTTTACATCAGGCGGGCCGTATGCTTGTCTGCCACCCGACGTAGTATAAAAAAAAACTAGTGGTCGTCCTGTCTCCTTACCACCATCTCTTATTGCGATTCAATAACTGAATAGAATGCTTACTCATACCAATGAATAAGCGACTCTATTGCATTTGAAATTGGTGGTAGGGGGGCTGTGGTCTAAAGTCGACCATAATTAATTTAAATTATGACTTTAACAAACAAGAGATAAGAGTATATATGCGTGTGTGTGTCAAATACATGGTAGTGTGTGTAATGGTTTTTTTAGTAATTTTTATTGATAATTAAAAAAATATTGTCATGATGCACTCCTTCTTTATATAAACTATAAGTGTGCAAAATTCCATACTCCTCCGTCCGCGCAATTTTCGTTAAAAGGTGTACAAAGTTTTTGCTTCACGTATTAATATTATGATAAGTCGGCTCTAGTATGTATATATTTGGTCTAAGTGGCTCACCACTATATTAGCAAATAAACTAATTTGAATTTTGAATTTAGAGCCAAAGCCAACCACACCTGCACGTGGTGCACCCTGCTTACTGACAAACGACGCTCTGGCGAGAGAGCGAACTTAATTGGCGTTGCTCGACCTGGGGACTAGTTGTGTTCCTGCGAGTGAATAAGGTATAGCTATAGAACGTACCGGACTTGAAGAGTACTATCGCTTTCATGCAAGCGAATTCAGCAGGGTCGACCAGCACTGCTCGATATCGTGCTAGCACTTCGCGAAGTCTTCTTAGAGCTGGGGAGTTAATGCCGGTTTCTGAAAAATGCAGGAATGTTCTGTAAGATTTTTCTAGGCAGTCGAATCAGTGTCAATTTCGCTGGATTATTGTAATGTATATTACCACACCGTACCGTACCGTACCGTACGTTAGGCGGGCGTACAACATTACATCAAACTTCTCAAGGGGACCTACGCGTTGGATCCATGTTCCTGCACACGCCTATCAAATGACCGGGCTTGACCCGTCAATAAAAAGAGATACATAATTATATAATTATATAATAATATTTTTTATTCAGAACCACTACATATTTAGAAACATGTGATTGGCGCTTCCTTTTATATCAATGGTTCCCAACCTTTTTGTTTGCAAATCACTACGAGGTTTTTGTTGCGTATAGAGTCCCCAACTGTCATATAAATCCATTATTCTATAGATCGAGATTTGAGTACTTTGTTAGTGCTCAATCTGTTTCATTATAAGTTTGTATCACGTATCATAATTTACCTCTCAAGGACCACGGGTGGCTCCGGATCACAGGTTGGGAACCGCTGTTTTAGATGATATAACACCTGTGCCAGGAGGCACCGCTCTTCCATAACACGTTTTACATTGAAGGTATTAATATAATAAAAGAGGTTTTCTCAGGAGTCTACAGGTTTTTACAGGGTCGGCAACGCGCGTCTGATGTTCCTGGTGTTACAGGCGTTCATAGGCTACGGTAACTGCTTTCCATCAGGCGGGGCGTAGGCTTGATTACAACTCTAGTTGTATAAAAAAAGTACAAAAGGCGGTCTTATCTCTTACCTCTTCCAGTAAACCTTAAGAGGAAATGAGAATGATAGTCAGCAGTACTCACCTTGATCAGTCTGATCGCTTCCAAATAAAGCAGCACAGGCCGTGTCCAACGGTAGGCACCACTGTATCGCGTTCAGAAGAAATAATTCTGACCATGCTTCTTCTAACAGGATCACCTGGAATTTAGAATTTGAAGGTGATTATGACTTCTCACATTAAATTGAAAAAAAAAAGAAAGATATATGATCTCTTGGGCTTTAATTATTTAATCAACATAAATTATACACTTTTGAAATACACAAGACGGCATTTTAAACCTTTTTCAATAAAATATCACAAACGTCAGATTCGTCGGCTCGCTTGTGCGAACTAATTGCAAGTTAAGACAGTTGGCTAACTTTTTGGGTGTTTGTTTTTGACGCTTAGTGACTTATATATAGAAACTAGTGGTCGCCTTGTGGTCGAAATTCGACCATAATGAATTTAAATTATGACTTTAACAATAAACAAAAGAGTACATATATATGTGTGTGTGTTAAATACATGGTAGTACTGTAATGTTTTTCTTTTATTGATTTAATGTATTTTTTATGAATAATTTTACGAAAATTGCGCGGATTATGAAATTTTTTATAGTTTAGGTCAGTGTTTTTCAATCTTTTTGAATATGGGACCCCTTTAGAAGTTAAAAATTTCTGGCGACCCCCTCTCACTACTCCTCCAAACTTCAACAACTCAGCTGGCTATGAAAGCTTTAAAATTGGTAGTGAAAGCTTTAAAGTTGAAAGAAAATGTACTTTCGATTTTGTTGGCATTAAAATTTAAAAGAGAAATAGGCTTCCATTGGAAAAAGATTTGCTTCAGTTGATGATATATTGAACAATAATCAGGCCTGCTTACGTTTTTTTATTGTAGCGTATGACCTACAAACATATTTTGCGTTTTTTCCCCCGCGACGCCCCGAATATTACATGCCGACCCCCCTGGGGGTCGCGACCCACAGTTTGAAAATCACTGGTTTAGATAATTAGAGGAGGAACGCAAGATGCTTAATATTTTTTTTAATTATGCATAAAAAAATATAAAATCAACAAAATAAATATATACATACACAATACACACACATACACATATGCTCTTTTGTTTATTTTATGGTCTAATTTCGACGAGTGGGCGAGCACTAGTATTATTTATAGTATGTCTAATATTTACCTGATCTCTAAAAGCGAGACTGGCGAAGGAAGGTAGGTTCTTTGCCCATTTCACAGCCATGAAGAGCAGTCGAGCAGCGGTTTCTGCTGCACTTTCAACACCTAGAGGCCTGGAATAAAGCAAATTAGTAGTTTAAAAAAAAACTTATATCTCCCTCTCAATATCCATTCACCTCGCCCAATCACAGTTTTCGTAACGCTCTCATCACGCATTCACCAGCTTACTCCCCAAGACAAGCGTACGTAAAGAAGTTTTAATGAAACTTCGACATTTAAGTTACTTTTTAACCGACTTCAAAAAAGCTTCCCACGCTGGCCAAACGGGTTGGGGAGGCCTGAATGATATTTGATAATGTATTTCCCTTAGTCGCCTTGTACGACATCCACGGGAAGAAACGGAGTGATTCTAATCTAGTCTGCCGGAAACCACACGGCCAATACTTACTTATATATAATACATAGAATACACCCTGACCGAGACAAACAGACATGTTCATGCACACAAATGTTTGTCTTGTGCGGGAATCGAACCCGCGACCTCGGAGTCAAAGTGACCATTGCTAACTATTCGACCACCGAGCTCGAATTTTTTTCGTCATGTAATAAACACAGTGCCGATATTCTTCGACAACGAGTGCCGCCACGGACGTCGTCGGACTACGTATGTACGTTTTCATTATAGATTAACTTATCCAGTTTTTAATAATCCCTGCATCCAGGGCTATCAGGCTATCTAGCACGTATATATAATGGGGATAGTGCCTCATAACACATACCGAATAGCCCGATCGCACCGGATGGCACAATGTGTCCAGCCCCCTTACCACCATCTCTTATTGCGATTCAATAATTAAATAGATTGCTGATTCATAACAATGAATAAGCTACTCTATTCCACTCTTATTCATTGGTATGAATAAGCATTCTATTCAGTTATTGAATCGCATTAAGAGATGGTGGTAAGGGGGCAGGTAGTAAAAAAAAGCGTTGGGGAGTAATCAGACATACCTGTAAGGGACGCATGTTTGTGGATAACTGTTCACGGAGGGAGGCGAGTATGACGTTGAGTCTTCTTCATTCGTTACATCGATACTGTCATCTGGTGAGCAGAAAACATGACTAATCATTAAGTACATAGTAGGTGCATATTGTCATCAAAGTGGCCGAAGTCTAGAAGTCTTTGAGAAACACAATTAGTCTTCTAAATGTATTAGTGGACAGAATTGTCAGTCCTACAGTGAGAGTTAAAATTCATGCATTTTGAAATTAAGTTATTATGTACCACAGTGTAAGTAAGTACACTGTGGTACATAATAACTTAATATGTGGTACATAATAGTACTACGTATTATTGATATATAATAATATATATTAGGCATCGCGCTAAACGACAGACTGGTTGTATTACTGGTATAAGTAATAGTACTAACGGTAGAACATTATAGAATCATGCGAAAACGACGCACAAAAAGTCCGCCACACACATTCACTTTCCTGTTTATAGTTAACTAGCTTTCACCCGCGGCTTCGCCCGCGTTTACTTCTTTTTAATTGTAAGTATCCTATGTCCTTCCTAATACCTTTAAGAATATGTATATAAAATTTCATGAAAATTAAACACGCGACCATGTTCATGTAGCATCTATAATTGTACTAAATATGAATGCAAGAACTTTCCCGATAACTACTACACCTGTCCCGCTCCTGCCGCGCCAGCCGCGATCGTATAAGCACTGATTGACGCCAAATACAAATTTAAAAACCTATTAGGATAACACAAGTCTTATTACATCAGTTTAAAAAGGATAAATCAAACTTTAAAAAATTTTTACCGACTTCAAAAATCTCAGGAGTTGGTTTATATTTTTCGCAGCTTCGCTCCCGTGACATTTGGGGCAAACACATGTTTACTCATTAATCAATAGAAGTACTCGTGTAAAATTTAGGATAAAATTGTCCAACAATTCTCGATTTCCCATACAAACCAAATAATCTCGTTTTCCCATACAAACTTTGGACCTCCGTTTCACCCTCTTAGAGGTAAAATTTGAGATGTATTTTCAAATCGATGCCATTGTCGTAATTAACGTCCCAGAAAAACATAGAATCAACACCCATATTGATATTATGACATTTCAACCCCATTGCACCCCTACAGAGTTGTCACGTCGGCTATGTTGGAATATTAAATAGTTGTTTTTTTCGTAATCAGCGACCCAATATACCATAAAAACAATACCTATGAATATTTTTTTGACTTTTTCACCACATTTTAGACATTTCAACGCCATCGCACCCCAATAGGAGATGATGGTCACGTGGGCGGTAACGGTACGGGTACAATAAATTCAAATTCAAATTCAAAATATCTTTATTCCTTGGACTTTATAAAGCACTTAGAAACGTCATACAAATTAAATATAAGAATATGTATAAATCATTACTACTCTAAATCCGCAGAGCTTAGATTCACTTTCATCACACTATCTTGAATGTGAAAGTGAATTTAAGTTATATATAGTAATAAATAACAATAATAGGTAATTTCTGGGATAAAAACTATCTTAGGTATGTCCTTTCCCAGAACTCAAGGTATCTCTGAACCAAATTTCATCTAAATCGGTCCAGCGATTTAAGCGTGAAGAGGTAACAGCCATTTTGTCGCATTTATAATATTAGTATGGATTGGTGTTCCGAAAACCCGTAAAAACGACAAATATATTGATATATAGACATTTCAACCTCATCGCACCTTAATAGCGGATGATGGTCACGTTAGCCACGTTGAATTTTAAAATCGTTGTTGTTTTCGTAATCAGCGACCCGATAAACCATAAAAACGATACCCATGACGATTTTCAGACTTTTTGACCCCCCTTTACCCTATTAGGGGTTGATATTTTCAAATCGATGCTATTTGTAATTGTCGTCCCTGAAAACCATAGTATCAACAACCATATTGATATTATGACATTTTAACCCAATCGCAGCCCCACGGGGTGATTTTATGTCGTGTCGGCTATGTTGGATTATAAAATAAATGTTGTTTTCGTAATCAGCGACCCGATAAACAATACCCATGATGATTTTCAGATTATTTCACCCTGTTTTACCGCTTTAGGGGTTGAATTTTGAAAAATCCTGAAACATATGTTTACTCATTTATCTATAGAAGTACTCGTGTAAAGTTTCGGATAAAATAGTCCAACTAATCTTGTTTCCCTATACAAATTTTGGACCCCCGTTTCACCCCCTTAGGGGATGAATTTTGAAAAACCCTTTCTTAGTGCACCCCTAGACATCATAAGGAACCTACGTGCCAAATTTGGAATCTCTAGACCCAGCAGTTTGGATTGTGCGTTGATATATATCAGTCAGTCACTCAGTTTCTTCTTTTATATATTTCAACCCCATCGCGTCCCCACCGGGGTGATTTTATGTCATGTCGGCTATGTTAGATCATAAATTAGTTGTTGTTTTCGTAATCAGCGACCCGATAAACCATAAAAACAATACCCATGATGATTTTCAGACTTATTCGCCCCATTTTACCCCTTTAGGGGTTGAATTTTGAAAAATTCTGAAACATATGTTTACTCAATTATCTATAGAAGTACTCGTGTGAAGTTTTGGATAAAATAGTCCAACTAATCTTGTTTCCCCATACAAATTTTGGACCCCCGTTTCACCCCTTTAGGGGATGAATTTTGGAAAACCCTTTCTTAGTGCACCCCTAGACATCATAAGGAACCTACGTGCCAAATTTGGAATCTCTAGACCCAGCAGTTTGGATTGTGCGTTGACATATATCAGTCAGTCACTCAGTTTTTTCTTTTATATATTTCAACCCCATCGCACCCCCACAGGGGTGATTTTATGTTACGTCGGCTATGTTGGATTATAAAATTGTTGTTGTTTTCGTAATCAGAGACCCGATAAACCATAGAAACAATACCCATGACGATTTTCAGACTTTGTGACCCCATTTTACCCCTTTAGGGGTTAAATTTTGAAAAATCCTGAAACACGTGTTTACTCATTTATCTCCAGAAGTACTCATGTAAAGTTTTGGATAAAATAGTCCAACTAATCTTGTTTCCTTACACAAACTTTGGACCCCCGTTTCACCCCCCTAGGGGAAGAATTTTGAAAAATTCTTTCTTAGTGCACCCCTAGACATCATAAGGAACCTACCTGCCAAATTTGGAATCTCTAGACCCAGCGGTTTGGGCTGTGCGTTGATATGTCAGTCAGTCAGTTTCTTCTTTTATATATTTAGATTATCATGTGAAACAATAGGATGAACCCAAAATTCTCTACCTTATTTCATCTTCTATTTCTTTGTCTTAAGTAGGTACACCATATTACATCGCAGTCTCTGCAGGTCCATAGCATATAGTACGCCGTGTGAATTGAAAATGGGAACTATCCGCCACAGACTTTTTATGCGCCACGCGGACTTTTTGACCGCCACCGCCGACTCGATCGCACAAAAAGTCCGTCGTTTGTGTTTGGCCTTATACTGTATCTTTTAATACAATCAACACAACCTGATCATAACATTATATATGGTCTGGATCCCATTCCCATAAGATACATTTTTTTTTATGTGAGAGGGGGGCAAACGAGCATGTGGGTCACCTGGTGGAAAGCAATCACCACCGCCCATGGAGACCAGCGACACCAAGGGGTCGCCGATCCGTTGCCAGCCTCATAAGGAAAATGAAAACTCTGTTCTTGTAGGCACCCCATGTCGTAGTTGTTCGGAAATACCGCTGAGGGATGTTGATCCACAGTTTCACTTTTCGTGGTATAAAATGTCTTAGGAAACAACGTACTGTAGTAGATCGCCAATTATAAAGGTGATATGGATGGAATTTTAATTTATGGCGAGTTGTACGATAGTAGAATTCAGCGGCAGGTATCAAATCAAACAGCTCATCCGAGCACTCCCCGTGATATAATTTGTATAGAACGCAAAGAGACGCTACATCTCTGCGTGTAGAGAGAGAGTCCCTACAGCCCCCTTACCACCATCCCTTATTGCGATTCAATAACAGAATAGAATGCTTAATCATACCAATGAATGAGCGACTCTATTTCAAATGGAATAGAGTCGCTTATTCATTGGTATGAATAAGCTATCTATTCAGTTATTGAATCGCAATAAGAGATGGTGGTAAGGAGGCAGTTGCTGACTTCCCGCACCAAAAAGTTCAGCAACTCATTTCTCTGCCGATGCCTGATGCCATAATGTTGTGGAATTCACTGCCGGCACACGCATTTCCCTCTTCCTATAACCCACGGACGTTTAGTCGAAGCATGAAGAAATACTTACATGGGTCGTCAAGGGGTGGACCAGCAGCGCAGCGTTAATCGCAGTGATGGCGATGCTCACATTTAGTCTTCACTTGTGCTTTCCATCAGGCAAGGTGGAGACATTTTGACCGACCACATTAAAAAAAAGGGTTGCACTCCGGGAGTGCCGGCAGAAGTGAAAACTTGAACTAACGTTGTGCATTTTTTAATATTTTGGTAAGGTTAGGGCATAATTTCGCACGAATTGCTTTATTTATCAGTATAAAAGTACTATCATTTATGTGATAAAATACAATATTAATTTATTGCGCTATCGTACACAACGATGACAATTTATATTACATTAAAAATAAACATCAGGAGCAGGCATACATTTTCGCCGCGCGGTAGAAAGAGATGGGGATATTACTTCCTCTCTTACGACGCGCCGGCGGCGGTCTACGCTCCGTCTTACGAATTTTCGATCAGGTCACGTGTCCTGACGCGAGTTTAACATTTTTTACCCACCCCAAAAAGTGCACAACGCCGCTAAAGAAGTTTTGCACTCCAAAAATCACTTACCATCACTATCTGTATGCGGAGTGCCTTCTTCATTGTTATCGTGAGAGGAGTCTGGTTGTGCCTGCTGGCTTGGTGGTGGAGGAGGTAAAGCTGTGTAGTGTGGAGACAGCAGTGGATAGCGTGCTGGCGACAAAGCCATTGCTAGAGAAACTGGTGGACTGAAAAAAAAAAAAAATTCGTTGTCTGTAAAGTTGGTTTACGGACGATCATTTTACGTGATAACGTCATCAGAAACATAGGCCGATCGTGCCTCTTTATTGCTTGTTCCGCGCTCGCTTGCACTCTCGGCTTAAGGGGAACGTGACAATTAGTCGTGCATGCTTTTTCAACCGGCGTTCATCGATTTATTAGACTTTGTCACGGCAAAAGATAATAAAGAATCATACTTGTATGTATCTTATCATCCCTAGCCCGGTTGTCGTAGAGAATTCAGCTATTGAAGTGGTTAAAGACTACGTCTACCTCGGACAGGCCATACAGCTGGGCCGGGGTAATTTCAACAAAGAGATCGACAGACGCTGATAGATTCGACTGAGCTGGGCAGCTTTTGGGAAGCTTCGGCACATCCTCACCGTAGATATACCCCAATGTTTGAAGACCAAAGTGTTCAATCAGTGCGTCCTCCCCGCTATGACCTACGGTGCAGAAACTTGGACGCTAACCGTTGGGCTGGTTCACAGACTAAACGTCACACAGCGAGCGATGGAGAGAGCAATGCTTGGAGTTTCTCTAAGGGATCGAATCCGGAACGAAGAAATTCGACGGAGAACCAAAGTGGTCGACATAGCTCTCAGAGTCAGCGAGTTGAAGTGGCGGTGGGCTGGCCACATCTGCCGAGTCAGCGATGGCAGATAGCGGAGGAAAGTTCTAGAGTGGAGGCCACGTATGGGACGACGAACCGACGGACCGTCGATCTCAAAAAAGTGACTGGTAGCGGTTGGATGCGGAAAGCGGAGGATCGCATATGGTGGAAAGCATTGGGAAAGGCCTATATCCAACAGTGGGTAGATACAGGCTGATAATGATCACGTATGAGAATTCAGTTGAATTAAAAGCAAAAACATTCCTAAAGCAAACCTTATGGTGATGTTACACGGTTCAACCAAATTGATTCACTTCGGTTGAATGGCGCAAAAGTGAAAGATACTGCTGTTTACACGTGAACTATCTAAATTTAAAAGTGAACCATTCAATTCACATTGCTCAAGAAAATGTCTACGAATCAAATCGTGCGCGTGGGAATCAATTTAATTTGTGATTATTTAATTGAAGAATTAACAAGAAAAAAGCGTAGAAACAGACGGCGCGGCGTTGGTGGGTGCGCCCATGGATATTAGGAAGACCGGCCTTGGGCGCTTCAAATTGTCTATTGAGAGAAATAGCAGAAGAGGATCCCGATACATACAACAATCATCTTCGTATGAATGAAGCAAAATTTGAAGAACTTTTAAAAATCGTTACTCCATTCATACAAAAAAAATACTATGATGAGAGATGCTTTACCAGCACGAATAAAATTGCAAGTCACTCTCAGACACCTTGCTACTGGTGATAGTTTTATAAATTTCTTAAATTATTCTAAAAACAAAGACGTTTGTTCCTCTTTCCATTTATATACCATTTTTTTCTTATCTTCTTGACTCTGCGACGACATCGAGATGAATGAGCATGTGAGTGAATCATTCAATTCTTGTGTTTACACCGTTCAACTTTCGTTCAATTGCGTTGAACGATGAACGGCAAAAGTGAAAATATTGAACAAGCTCAATTCTTTCAACGCGATTGAACGTGATTGAACATTGACATTGAATGATTCACTTTTACGTTTACATTGTTCAATTTGCTTGTTTCATCCAAATTGAAAGGCAAAAGTGAACCGTGTAACATCCCCATTACATTATAGCGTCAGTTTGTGAAATGAATTCACTACCAAGGTTTTCCCTGGACACTAAAGTACGGGGTTATTCAAAAAACGCGTGAGGGGATGTGAGGGGATGTATATAGAGAGAGAGGCATTGCGCAAGTGATATAAACGTCTATGTACTTAACTGCTCACCATCAGATAGATAGTAGGCTTGTTATCCACATTTGTAATATAAAATATCCAATTGTGTGGACCATTCGACGAGCTCGGTGGTCGAATGACAGCAATGGCCACTTTGACTCTGCGGTCGTGCGTTCGATCCCGGCACAAGACTAACATTTGTGTGCATAAACATGTGTGTTTGTCTTGGTCTGGGTGTTTTTTTTTAATGTATTATATTGTGTTTATTTACAAAAAAAATGTACTTAAGTGTAGTATTAGTTATCTAGCACCCATAGTAAAAGCTTTCCTTAGTTTGGGACTAGATGGCGGTGTGTAATTTGTCCAGGAGTCATAACAATTATTATTGGGGTGTAAGTGGTTCATCAACATCTTTGAACGAAAGCCAACCTCACCTGCACGCGGTGCACCCTGCTGACAGACAAACGAGGCCCTGGCGAAAAGAGAGGTAGGGCATAGCGTATATTTAAGCTGCCCGGGGGAAGTACCTCCACCTCACAGAATACCGCAGCCAAATAACAATTCCCTTGAGGGTTGTTGTGTTCTTGCGAGTGAGTGAGGTGACCAGAAACAAAGAAAGGAAGGAGAATAGGCTGGCAACGGATCGGCGACCCCTAGGTATTGCTGATCTCCATGGGCGGTGGTGATTGCTTTCCATCAGGCGACCCACATGCTCGTTTGCTACCATAACATATAAAAAAAAATACTGTAACCCAGGGTAGCATAAATAAATTAATCTAAAGAAATACTACATTAAAATGAAACTTCATACTATTCTTTGCCGTCAGCGGCGTCAATCCTTACTCATCCCATTGCTGGGATACGGGTCTCTCCTCAATCGAAAAGGTGTAGAGCATACTCCACCACGCTGCTCAACTGCGGGTTAGCGGAGGCCAGTGTTTTCAAGCCGCCTAAAGGCCATTGGCTTGGCTTAACGACTGTCATCCCTCCGAAGCACGGAGGAGATCGAGATAATATAAACTCATCCATGGTCAAGCTACGGTCGACGTTGCTTAACTTGCGTGTTCGATTAGAAGACTGACACGAGCAACGACGCCATTGGGTTCTTCAACAGAACTATTCTTTGCTCATCAACTATTTATTCCCCAAAAATTTCTCTTCAACAAATATTTTGAAATACCATATCATTTAATTGAATTAGCAACGAAAATTTTATCATCATCAAGAATATTCTGCATGTTATTTACTTCAAAAAGCTTACTACCCCCAATGTTTTATTCATAACACATCATAATAGACGTTCAATCCATAGTTTTTCGTGGACTAAATGAGGGGAGCGCTACATTTGCCAGGCAAATCTGCCAATCTGGGGTAGTGAAAAGACATGTAGCTCATATCACTAAATCACTCCTACGATATTATGCTAATGTTGTATTTATTCTTTTGCCCCGTTATGATATTTTCACGGTGAAATATCTTCGGTATTCATCTATGAGTACGAGATTGTTATTTTCCTTTTAAAATTGAGACGTTCGATTGTCGCGTATACAAGGGAGTATTTACCTTATTAAGTTAAGTTTACTTAAGTTGTATTGAAAATATGTATTGGGTGTAAATGGTTCATCAACATCTTTGAAACAAAGCCAACTTCACCTGCACGCGGTACACCCTGCTGACTGACAAAGCTAAGCTACCCGCTAACGCCTTCACATCATGCGGGCCGTATGCTTGTCTGCCACCCGACGTAGTATAAAAAAAAACCAACAGTTGAAAATTTGTATGTGTCCTTTCCTTATCTTGCGAAACCTGCCTATGTTCCTACACAAATCCGTTACCTAAAGGTTGTCTTGAAAAGATTGCTTTTAGCAATAAGACCGCCTTGTTGCATTTACATGCGTATGATGTAAACTGCAAATAAAACATATTACTACGTACTTATGTCTCAATGGATAGATAGAATCTTAATGGAGAGATATAAGTACGTAGTACTTATATCTCAATGTATCTATCTACGTATATAATTACCAAGTGTTCAGACGATTTTGCAATTCATATTATTGGAGTCGATGTGTAAGGTAACAACTCAATGTTTTAGGTCTCCAATAGTGTTAGATACTTAAAACTTTATTTATTAGATGGTGCACGGCAATTGAGCTTCACTTGACTAGCCATCTCTTTAGGCTTTTAATGCCTTATTTGCTATATTGCTGTCTCTTACAAAGAGGGGAAGTCAAATTCCAAAAGCTTCTTACTCCTACTAATTTCTTCTGATTAAATTTTTTGTGAGTTCCTAGGCAGCCGTAGTCTTACCCCGGGACTGCAATGGACTTCACTGTTCATTGCCATTTTAGTGGTCGCCGCTGTTAATCCTGGCTACACAGGAGACACAGTGGTGGGAATGCGCAGTGGGCCCCCGTCCCGTGTCGCGTGTACCCAAGTAAATCTAGGAGATTGGCAAGATAAGCAATTAAAATTCCATCCATATCATCTTGATAATTGGCGATCTATTACAGTACGTTTCCTAAGACATTTCATACCACGACCAGTGAATCTGTGGAATCAACTTCCCTCAGTGGTATTTCCGAACAGCTACGACATGGGTGCCTTCAAGAACAGAGTTTTCATTTTCCTTAAAAGGCTGGTAACGGATCGGCGACCCCTTGGTGTCGCTAGTCTCCATGGGCGGTGGTGATTGCTTTCCATCAGGTGACCAACATGCTCGTTTGCCCCCCTCTCACATAAAAAGAAATCAGTGCTGATAATTCAGCCTGGATGGGGACTTAAGTCTACGGATGGGTTTAGTTATATAGCTTCGGTCTTCGGAGGGTACGTTAAAGCGTCGTTAGTCTCGACTATTGTCATTAGATGATAGTTAAGCCAATTCAGTGGCCTTTGGGCGGCTTGAAAACACTAGCCTACGGCAACCCCCAGTTGAGAAGCATGGTGGACTACGCTCGCTCTGAACCCCTTTTGAAAGAGAGACCCGTGTCCCAGTAGTGGAGTGAATATGACTTGATGTGGTGGGGACTTAAGAGGTTATACTTCCATGAGTCACGAAAAATATTTAGGAACATTTTTGTGGGCTTTGTCAAACTAGGCTGGTTTAGGCTGTTCAATTGAGAGGGACCCGTATTCCAGCGGTAGGTTGGCAACAACAAAACAAAAACCTTTATGCACAAAATCATAAGTAATTAGGTACATTTTATTGTAGCTCAATGAAGAAGCAAATCAGTGGAAGAAGTGAACATGGAATGAGTTTCTAAAGCTACATTTTACAGTGCAACAAACTCTATCACTTTTTTTTCTGGAGCGAGCAAAGTTTTTTAAATTTTACAAATATACATTTTTTAAATTCTGGACATTTTACAAATAGCCATCTAGTCCTAAATTAAGGGCCAAAGTATGCACATTATTTACAAAAAAATATTTTTGTTTTGTAAATGGCCCAGGCCAGGACAAACAGCCATGTTCATGCACACAAATATTTGTCGTGTGCGGGGATCGAACTCGCGACCTTGGAGTTAAAGTAGCCATTCGACCACCGGACTCGTCATCACATTAAAATATCACGAAACAGAAATGAAATAACAAATGATTGCCATCTTCTTCTTCACGGAACTTAGCTCGTTCGATATTTACATGTATCAATTAAGCAGGCAACGAGAACTGTTGCCCGAGCGACCGCCAGGCCAGTCAGCCATGCCGACCCAACCTTTGATCATTATACTTTAACTACTTGGCTTGATTGGCACGCCTCGCTGGCTTGACGTCACAGGGCCGAGGATACACCCCTGCGGGGCACCCGACTATTAATAGCTTGAGAATGTTTCATATTTCATATAAGTTTCAGTTTGACCTGAGTGGGTAGCTCACAAGACCAATTTAGTGGAAAACTTAACTTTGGAGTAACTAAAAATGATACACACAAACGAAGCTTTGGCGAAAAGAGAGGTAGGGAGCGTATGTAGGTAAGCTACCCGACTGGGGAATGAACCTCCACCTCACAGAATATCGCAGCCAAATAACAGTTGCCTTGAGGGTTGTTGTTCCTTAGGGGATGTTCACCAGAAGAGAAGGGAAGGAGATGCTGCGCTGACAGCCGGGGTGGCGGCGCGCGAGCGATATTTTATGTTGCGAGCGTTAATATAGCTACGGTAACCGCTTCACATCAGGCGGCCCGTATGCTTGTCTGCCACCCGACATAGTATAAAAAAAAAATTTTTTACTATTACATTTTTTGCCATTTTCAGAGAGAGTAGAGTCATTTTGGATTTACATACATGTGTGTGGTTGAACGTACTAAACTCAGGAACTACTGGTTCGAATTGAAAAAATATTTTAGTGTTGGATATCCTATTTATCGAGGAAGGCTTTATGTGTTTAGGTACTATAGGAAAGTACCAAAGACCGAGCGGTGCTCGGATCATTGGAAGGTTTAAAGTTTTATGATGTGAATCGGTGATGCCGTGACGTGAAATTGGAATTAATTTATATATATAAATCTTCGATCAAGTATAAACGACTATACTTGATCGAAGATATAAATATATTTATTCTTCGTACATTAGAAACAGAACAATTTTTTATGCTGAAATTATAGTTATGTCGCATTTTTATCTAAGCACTCTACCTAGCAGCGGAGAAAACATCTGAGTTTCATATCGTCAAAGTGCTAAAAAGAATATAATCCACAAAGAAAATGTCGCAACCGCATATCTTCTACATCGCCGCACAAACGTTTAGGAGCCTTCGGGCACAAAGAAACTGACATACAAAGAGTGTTTCCGAGAGAGAAGTCAAAGACTGCGGTTGGTGGGCTGAAAACTATTCGAAAGCTTAGCGTTTTTTAAATTTCTACGCCAGTTAGTGGTACTTGGACTGGATTATTTAGATTCAGTAGATCTATTCGACTATTTCCACTATTTTTTTTTTAAATCTATATCTATATATTATAGTTACCTCCCCAACCCGTCTGGCCAGCGTGGGGAGTGTAGGCCAAATCCTCTGTATGGGTCAGACGAGAGAGGGTCGTGCTCCTGTAGTGAAAGACTAAAATGACCTGATGATGATGATATATTATAGTCAATACCCGAAGTGTAGGCGCTCCTAGGTTTGACTAGTGAAACATAAGGTACTAGTGAAAAGACTAGTGAAGCTTACTTCCCTTTCCAAAAGCGTGCATAGCTGAAAACGCTCGTTCCGCTTTTGTTAATTGGAAGCATAACCTAAGCAACGTCATTGTTTAAAACTACCTTTAACCTATTATAAATATTTTGAAAAATGGAAAAATTCACTTGCCCCCCCTAGGTGGGATTTGAATCCACGACCTCTCGATGACCGGTCGAGTGCTCTTCCAACTGAGCTACCAGGAAGGTTTGTGTTGCTGACGAATTTTTGCATCTTATATTTCTACTGTGTGAGTCACAGTGTGGCGTCATCAACCTTTAACCTAGTACGTTGGTTAGGTTATGTTAAGCTTGTGATCAACAAAAGCCGAGCGAGCGAAGCGAGCGACGCTCGAATTGCTATTGGAGAGTGAGGTGAG
Source organism: Hypsopygia costalis (assembly GCA_937001555.2). Classification (NCBI taxonomy): domain Eukaryota; kingdom Metazoa; phylum Arthropoda; class Insecta; order Lepidoptera; family Pyralidae; genus Hypsopygia; species Hypsopygia costalis. The sequence continues at coordinate 5,274,230 of OW443349.2, forward strand.
GTACCCGAGGTTTAATTAGCCAAACCTAGGAGCACCTAGATTTTGGGTATTGACTATAACTTATAGGTTAAAAATAATAAAGTATTGTTATTATTTTTAATCGATATCTATAATTACATAATTATAATAAAGAAGAAGAAAGGGCATACTCCTAACGGAATACCGCATCCAGATAACAATTCCATTGAGAGTTGTTATGGTCCCGGGAGGGAGTGAAGTTACGGGAAGGAGTTGCTACATTGAGCAGCGGTATGGCGGCGGCGCGCGAGTGATATTTCATGTCGTGAGCGTTTATAAAGCTAGTACAGTAACCGTTTCACATGAGGCGGGCCGTATACGCCTTTCCACTCAACGTAGTACTAGGCCGGATTCTAGCCCACGGGGCCGAAATCGAGGTTCAGTGGAGCGAGTAGATTCGCTGACTGTGTATGTTTTCCATTGATTTCAATGGAAAATGTATTTGATCGATCTCAATTTTTTTTTCGACACAAACCTCAAGCATGTCCAGGTCTTTAATTGTGACAAGTTTCATCAATATCGGTTCAGTCGTTTTGAAGCCCATCGATTTCCAAGAATGACTTTTCAAAAAATACATAATTACCCAAAGACGCCCACTGCAACTGCCGCTTCCCTCAAGGCCCGTTCCTGGTCCATATCCCTCAGGGTCTCGGGCCGTATCGTGGCAGTGTTCCGAGGCTGCCTCTCGTTCTGCACAGCTGAAACAATAGCTAACGTTAATGCTGGGTAGATTGCCTCTTCGCCAGCGAAGCGGATTCTAGGGGGAAATAGAGGGATAATAGATGAGACAAAAATGAAAACAAATACAGAAATCACAGACACAGAAATAAAAGTATTTCAAAAGCTTTTAAAAGCTTTTATTTGGTTACACAGGGTGTCTGTAATCAAATCTTGCAAATTAAATTTCATCCCTATGTCAGATTCATCTGAAATTTGGTACATTTGTTTGGTTCCCATGGCAATGCACGATCATCTAAATCTAATATGAGGCCGCCACAAAATGGTCATTTATACTTATTTATAAATATATTTAGATGCCTTTTTAGGGTTCCGAACCTCAAAAGGAAAAACGGAACCCTTATAAGATCACTTTGTTGTCCGTCTGTCTGTCTGTCTGTCTGTCTGTCTGTCTGTCAAGAATTTCTATGTCGAGAATGCGTGGAGGTATCAAGCTGAAATTTGAACTGTATACTCAGGTCTACGGTCCCATGAAATTAAAAAAAAAATCAAACTGCTAAGTTTACGTAGAAAAAAGTTACGGCCGTTTATTCAGCAAAAAACGCATATTTCGACACACTCAAGGGAATCAAAACCTATAGGGTACTTCCCGTTGACCTAGAACTATGAAATTTGGCAAGTAACATCGTTATAGACTACAAGTACAGGAATAAATGTCAAAACTATACATTTGTAAATAGATCTTAAAAAACAGGGGGTCTATATTTTTTATAGGGTGTCGAAATTTCAAATTGAAACTACTAGTTCAAATGGGGTATCATATGAAAGGGCTTGATGTACACATTGCAAAATATATTTTATTTATTTTTTTCGACGCATTATTTCTTATTTATAATGAAAAATGTCAAATTTAATGACGATACTACGTACCTACGGAACCCTCGGTGGGCGAGTCCGACTCGCACTTGTCCGGTTTTTTAATCAGGAACACCAAAGGCAGAATCATAGTATAGGGTGTAAGCTTTGGGGTGTAAGTGGTTCATCATGATCTTTGAACCAAAGCCAACTTCACCTGCACGCGGTGCACCCTGCTGACTGACAAACGAAGCTCTGGCGAAAAGAGAGGTAGGGAGCGTAATTGTAAGCTACCCGACTGGGGAATGTACCTCCACCTCACAGAATACCGCAGCCAAATAACAATTCTCTTGAGGGTTGTTGTGTTCCTGCGAGTGAATGAGATCACCAGAAAGGAAGGAGATGCTGCGTTGGAAGCGGGGGTGGCGGCGCGCGAGCTTTAATATGACTACGGTAACCGCTTCACATCAGGCAGGCCGTATGCTTGTCTGCCACCAGACGTTGTTTAGAAAAAAAGGGTGTATCAACTGTTAGTACAGTTGATACACCCAGGTACCTACGTGGGATCTAGAAAGACCTTAAGAAAAACTGTACATGAACACGAATGATTGATAGTGACATTATATTAAGAGTGTCTTGAGAGGGTACGACGTACACACGAGTGCACAGCGAACATAACGCAATAGCCCTACATGCGACCCCACCAAGGGGATAGTGTGGGGGTAGAATAAGGTAAACTAATTTACATGAATTGTTTTAACTATTCGATTTTACATTTAATAATTCACCCTAATGGAATTAAACTTGAGGCTAGTTGAAATAAGATAATATTATAAATGTATTTAAGTTTATGTAAGTCAGAGAGTGAGTGGCTTTACCCTTTTGTATTATATACGTAATATATCGTTCGCGAGCCACTACTACCGCTGCCAACGCAGCAACTCCTCCCTTTCTGGTGACCTCACTCACTCGCTGTTATTTGGTTGCGGTATTCTGTGAGGTGTAGTACTTTCCTAGTCGGGCAGCATAAAAACGCTCTGCCCTACCTCTCTTCTCGCCAGAGCTTCGTTTGTCAATCAGCAGTTGAGGTTGGCTTTGGTTCAAAGATGTTGATGAATCACTTACACCCCAAACATAATGTCTGAAGAATATGAATTCTTCTGAATTTTACAATAGGCTATTTGATAATGTAAAAAAAAATGTATAAATTATTTAACAATGTTGTAAAATACCTACACAAAACTATAAAGATCTGCGAACTTTCATTCTAATATCTTCCATCCGACTTATTATAGGGTTGATCAAAGTTTGGCGGGAAAGTCCATTTTAAAAGTATGAAATTGTTATAAAAAATAATATTTTCATTGGAGAAGCAATAGAAATACTATGACTTTTATTATGATACTAATTATATAAACGTAATATTTAACATAGCTGTTGTACAAATTTCTGATTGAACTCAGTAGCTTTTTGTACGGAGCTTTTTCGGGAAAGTCCAAAATTGTGATTTCCAAATTAACATATCTCGAGAGATTTTTGTGCTATCGAAGTAATTCTTTCACCTATGGTTATATTATTGAGACGTCTCTACATATCAAACAGAAAAAAATTTTGGTCAAATAGCCTATTTTCTCCAGATATTTAAAATCAAATAGATAACGTGTAATCTGACATTAGCTCCTTAGAAAAACGCACGAAAGTGAACTACCAATAATACAGATCGAACTTTGTTCTCCGGATGAGTCGCAATGATACTTCTCAATATTCAACATAAACTTAAAAGATTATTCAATCAATATAATAGCATTAACATGCGAAACTGGAAAGCTCGAAACTTTTATGCTCGAAGTTGAGACGTTAAAATTGTCACTTACCGATTCCCGCCCCGCGCCCAACCACCCCAGAGGGGCGGGATGAGGGTAGAAGGCTTCTATTTGATTTTATTGCCTCACCCGAAGTCGAACAACCACCTTTTACTGCTTAACTTTGTATAGTAGGCATGGGGTGTTTCAGGATATTATTGGGGGCTTTCAGACGGGGGAATCGTGATCAACAATGTGAGGGTTTTTTTCGTAAAGTTGCATTTAGTTGTTTGTTACACGATTTTTTTTTTATAAATAAATATTCCTGGACCAATTACACTCGGCCATCTAGTCCCAAACTATCTAAAGCTTGCACTATGGGTGTTACCTACTAACTGATATTATATTAGAATATTTTTTTTTTTGTAAATACATACTTATAATACATAGAAAACACCTAGACCAAGACAAACAGACATATTCATGCACTCAAATATTTGTCATGTGCGGGGATCGAACCCGCGATCCCGGAGTCAAAGTGGCTATTGCTAACAAATCGACCACCGAGCTCGTCCTATACTACGTCGGGTGGTAGACAAGCATACGGCCCGCCTGATGTGAAGCGATTACCGTATCCATATTAATGCTCGCAACATAAAATATCGCTCGCGCGGCACCACCCCCGCTACCATCGCAGCATCTCCTTCTTTTCTGGTGACCTCACTCACTCGCAGGAACACAACAGCCCTCAAGGGAACCGTTATTTGGCTGCGGTATTCTGTGAGGTGGAGGTACATTCCCCAGTCGGGTAGCTTACAATTACGCTCCCTACCTCTCTTTTCGCCAGAGCTTCGTTTGTCAGCCAGCAGGGTGCACTGCGTGCAGGTGAAGTTGGTTCAAAGATGTTGATAAACCACTTACACGGCTACGGCGAAATCAATAGGATAGGTTACGATTTTAGCAGTCTATGTATGTATGTTTGTATTTACGTATGTCTCTCCATAGCGCGTAAACTATTCATTGGAATTTGATGAATAAGGTGTCAATCAATTCGTTATTAAGGCCCGCGTAACATAGGCTACATTTTAACCGACTTTAACAATAGAAGGAGTCGATTTTTACCTTTTAGTGTTGTACGGATTGAGGAGCTCGATGACGTCGTTGCGTGTGGTGAGTATTTATCTCGAGCTCCTCCGTGCTTCGGAGGGCACGTTAAGCCGTCGGTCCCCGTTTTGGTCGTTAGATGGCAGTCGCTAAGCCAAGTCAGTGGCCTTTAGGCGGCTTGAAAACACTAACCTCCGCCAACCCCCGCATTTGAGTAGTACTCTGGAGTATCCTCAAAACCCCTTCCATTGAGGGGAAACCCATATCCCAGCAGTGGGATGAAAGGGTTAACGACCACGTGTTATACGGGCATTAACACTACAGTTTACAGTTTATTCTATTTTAATGTAGTTTTCACTTTCAGATTTTTTTCTGGAATGCGTAATGCATTTATATTATTACACGGACGAAGCTCTCGCAGTTCGCTAATTTATACATAAATAAATAAATAATAATTGACAAATTACACAGCGACATCTAGTCCCAAACTAATCAAATACATAGTATAAAACTTCTTTCTCGTCGCCATAGAGTGAAAACCTCGTATGTGATTTAATAGTAATTTTGTGTTTTTGATAACTGATCTAATTAATGCTTTGCAAGGTTTTTAGGCAAAAAATTAATTAAAAAATATATTTTGATATCTTATTGCTATCACTTGTGCTAATGCACATAATACATGTTTTTTTCACTGGATTTTTTAAAATTCACTCACGGGAAACGTGTATAAGGTCGCCGGCGTACATAAAATACATAAATCTATATATATAAAACAAAGTCGTGTTAGTTACACCATTTATAACTCAAGAACGGCTGGACCGATTTTTATGATTTTTATGTTTTTGGATTAAAAAATATTGGAAAATTGAAGAAAAAATAAAATAAAAGAAAAAACGTTTCCCATACAAATAATGTTAGTTGAACAAGGATTGAGACTTAATATTTATTTTATATTCATTATATTACTTCCATAAAATCATAAATTTAGTTTGCTAATAAGTAAAACGACATTCATTGACTGTTAGGCGGTACGAAGTTCGCCGGGTCATAAGCTAGCTACTAGAGCTAGCTTATAAAGCACTCTTGTGTTGTTAAAACATTTATGCGACAAAAAAATATATACCAATGTATGAACACAATGGCCGTGTGGTTTCCGGCAGACTAGAATAGGATCACTCCGTTTCTTCCCGTGGATATCGTACAAGGCGATTAAGGGAAATACATTATCAAATATCGATCAGGCGTCCCCAACCCGTTTGGCCAGCGTGGGGAGTGTAGGCCAAATCCTCCTTCCGTCTAGGACGGACGAGAGAGGATCGTGCACCTGTAGTGGAGACTAAAATGGACCTGATGATGATGATTTTATCATGCATAAATATGCCGTACCAATTGAATTTTTAAAGAAGAATCCGAAATCACCGATAGAATACTTATTTAACACGATTCTCTTGCATATAATAAATATCCTCTCCCGACTGAAGCAATAAAAGAAATGGAAAGTGGAATCGAAGAGAAAAACACAGCAATAAAGGCGTTTTATGTTACTGCTATTAAATTCAACGCATCACTACATAGTATAAAACAAAGTCGCTTTCTCTGTCCCTATGTCCCCATGTATGCTTAAATCTTTGAAACTACGCAACGGATTATGATGCGGTTTTTTTTAATAGATAGAGTGATTCAACTGGAAAGTTTATATGTATAATATATGCATAACATAGTAGAAAAACACTGATAATTTAGAGGTTTCTAATGTGATGTCGTAAATAAACACATTTTTTTGCTCTTTCATTGCAAACGCTGGCTGAACCCAACGAGATAGATCAAAATAATGTAGTACAGTATTGTTCACCTTAAAATGGTCTACAAAAAAGTTCGCGATGGTATATGTCTATCTCTTAGTGGTAACACACAATAACCGTTATTTTATCCTTTGCTTTTTACAAGAAATAATGCCTTATTTACGAAGCGATTTTAAGCAATACAGAATTAATCCTTATCCAATTAAGTACCTTAAATACATTGCGCATTTAATATAGATCAATATGGCCCTTCACAGCATGTAATTTAAATGAATAGTTTAGAAGATATTACACATTTAAAATGCAGGGACATAACGGCTGTGGCGGTACCGGCCGCGGAGCCGGCGGCGTGTGCCTATAACTGGGGAAGGACTGGATAGGACAAAGCGCAAAGACCTTCTGTAGTACATTTAGTATCAGCATTGCACCCGTGCGAAGCCGGGGCGGGTCGCTAGTTGGTACTATTCTGCAAATATAATTAGTGATGTAGGATATTTAATAACATGACTTTATTAAAATACTTACAAAATAAAATTAAATACTTATATCAAAATTAAATACTAATTAAACAATATGAAATATTTTTTTTACTGAAAAGAAAATCATCTTTGAACCAAAGCCAACTTCACCCGCACGCGGTGCGCCCTGCTGACTGACAAACGAAGCTCTGGCGAAAAGAGAGGTAGGGAACGTAATTTGTACGCTAACCAACGTTGGAACCTCCACCTCACAGAATACCGCAGCCAAATAACAAATCCCCTGAGGGTTGTTGCGTTCCTGCGAGTGAGTGAGATCACCAGAAAGGAAGGAGATGCTGCGTGGGGTAGGCGCGCTAGCGATATTTTATGTTGCGAGCATTAATATGGGTACGGTAACCGCTTCACAACAGGCGGGCCGTATGCTTGTCTGCCACCCGGCGTAGTCTAAAAAAATAAAAATAAATGTTAATAAATAAATTACTCTAATAAACCGCTGCCCGCTGCCGCTGCAGACAGGTGAGGTTGGCTTTGGTTCAAAATTAGTGTAATATACAACTCTTATACCAAGACAAACAGACAAATTCTTCACAAATGTCTATACGGCTCACCATATAAATAAGTACAATTTAATTTTGTAAAATTCTCATTAATCAATCCTAAAGTTTTTTGGACACATCACCCGCAACGAGGACTCAATGGAATTGGTGGTGTAGGGGAAAGTAGAGGGCACGAGATCACGTGGACGCTCTCTAACACGATGGCAGCCCCCTTACCACCAACTCTTGTTGCGATTCAATAACTGAATAGAATGCTTATTCTTACCAATGAATAAGCGACTGTATTCTATTTGAAATAGAGTCGCTTATTCGTTGGTATTATTGAATCTTATTATTGAATCGCAACAAGTTGGTGGTAAGGGGGCAGATCTCATTACATCTGTGACGCACTTCACTATCAATGATTGCTCTAGTTCCGCTAGACATAGATCTGTATGGCTGCGAATCGCAGGAACAGCGGTTCCAAAAGAACCGACCGAGTTGTGACCACGACCACCCAGCCAAGAGTACACGACTAAGAACAAGAATTTTGTAAAAGACCTAGAAACATCCAACTTCACCTGCACGCAGTGCACCCTGCTGACTGACAAACGAAGCTCTGACGAAAAGAGAGGTAGGGAGCGTAATTGTAAGCTACCCGACTGGGGAATGTACCTCCACCTCACAAAATACCGCAGCCAAATAACGGTTCTCTTGAGGGCTGTTGTGTTCCTGCGAGTGAGTGAGGTCACCACAAAGGAAGGAGATGCTGCGATGGTAGCGGGGGTGGCGGCGCGCGAGCGATATTTTATGTTGCGAGTAGGGTTGCCAACCATACTGTTAAAAACAGTATTATACTGTTTTCTATGCTTTAATACTGTTGAAAAAAAACTTCATTTGACCATAGCACTGTTTATTGTACTGCTCCGCATGCACTGGGCCGTAGTATACTGTTTGTTTTACTACGCAGCTTTTAATATACTGTTTTTCTTGTAAAAAAAAGTTGGCAACCCTAGTTGCGAGCGTTAATATGGCTACGGTAACCGCTTCACATCAGGCGGGCCGTATGTTTGTCTGCCACCGGACGTAGTATAAAAAAAATGGGGTGTGGCGGTGTCATGGACATGGCCCTGTGTTGTACGTGAATACGTTATATGCATTAAAATTATCTCAAAATGGCACGCGATGTTCAATAGTTCTTACTTAGCTTAATAAATTCTTTGATCCCTCAAGACTCGTTAAGACAATTTAAGAAATCACTGTTTTCTTTATTATTGGCCAAATGTTATTAACACGGTTAACGAATTTATTCACGACAAATTAATTTGAATTTTTTTTTATTTTTTTATTTTTTTTATTTATTAAAAGTTTTTTGCAGTTTAATTGGACAGTAAGTGTAAATAATGTTGGAGTTCCCTTTTAGGCAAACAAGATGCCTGTATTAGGAGAAATTGTAATTATTTATGGGACATTTTTAGATATATATATATATATATATATATATATATTTCTTCTTTGACTTTTTATGTTTTCTAGTGTTTGTGTATTTTATTTATTGTTTGACATGTAATTGTAATTTGAACTTATAAATTTAGATATCGACATAGTATAATGACATTATTTGCACTGACCTCTTGATTATATTTTTGATTATTATATTATATTGAACTGCCATTCTGACATATTGTTATATTTTCAGTTATTTGATTCTAAAATTCTGTAATTATTGAGATATAAATATGTGTAACAAAATTGTAAAATAAACCATAAAATTCACACGCCGAACAATCGGCAAGATATATAAGGCCACTATGCTATGAAAATGTATAACATGTAATTTCACTCATATCCAGTGAATAAATAATTCTGATTCTGATTTTGATTCTGATTCTGATTCTAATCTATCCAATGGTGTGATTGTTTTTTTGTTGTAGAGCATAGATATACTACAACGCCAAACAATATCCCCCGATTTTGTTATCATTAGATTTTTTGGATGGCCCCCGTATATTTAAATAAATAAATTGTTACACAGCGCCATCTAGCCCCAAAGTAAGCGAAGCTTGTGTTATGGGTACTAGACAACTGATAAACATACGTAAATACATTTTTTTTTTGTAAATACATACTTATGATACATAGAATAATAATAATATGCCAGGACAAATTACACACGGCCATCTAGTCCCAAACTAAGCAAAGCTTGTATTATGGGTACTAGACAACTGATAAACATACGTAAATACATTTTTTTTTTGTAAATACATACATATAATACATAGAAAACACCCAGACCAAGACAAACAGACATGTTCATGCACACAAATGTTTGTCCTATGTGGGAATCGAACCCACGAGCGTTGGTGTCGATTCGTCGCCGCGTCATTGTCCGCTACGCCACCGAGCTCGTCAAAGTTCGTTAAAGACGTATTCATGTCGAAAAAAAACCACAAAGTGAATACACAACCAACGAATATACCTGTCTCACTCGTTCTTAATACGCAAACTATAGTGTCACCGTCTCTTTCCCCCGACACCGGAAGTGAGACCTCAAAGATGGCTGCGGCAGGATATGGGAGGAGCGCTTTGATTTATAGTTGTGGTAGGGGTGGCGGGCACTATTGTGTGTGTGTATTACAGTCTGTTCGTCCAGAGATTGTCCTTTTACTTTTATATATATTTTCTGAAGTAGGTAAAAACTTCTTGACGCACGTTTTACTTGGGGAGTAAGCTGGTGAATGCGTGACGAGAGCGTTACGAAAACTGTGATAAGGCAAGGCGAACGGAAGTTGAGAGGGAGATATAAGTAGAAGTTTTACTTCAGTTGTGTGGTCTAAAGCAAACTCGTTTTTTGTAATTAAATCTTGCAAGTTAAATTTGTCATACCAGTGTATAATTATGTATAAATTTGACGCACTTGTCAGGTCCTCGTGACAATGCACGATTATCTAAATAAATAAAAATAATAATGTAAAATTGTGTCTGGATTGGAAATTGTTATTGTTAATTAACGTAGTATCTTGACGAGTTCGGTGGTCGAATATGGTTAGCAATGGCCACTTTGACTCTGGGTTCGATTCCCGCACAAGTCAAACATTTGTGTGCATGAACATGTTTGTTTGTCTTGGTCTGGGTGTTTTCTATGTATTATAAGTATATATTTACAAAAAAAAATGTATTTAAGTACATTTATCAGTTGTCTAGTACCCATAACACAAGCTTTACGCTTAATTTGGGACTAAATGGCGCTGTGTAAATTGTCCAGAAATATTTATTTATTTATTATTTATTTATCTGAAAATATATGAAGCTAAAGGTCTGTAATATAAGAACCATAATTATGTAAAAGTACTTAAACGACTGTTTGTTTCTATTTAATAAATAAATAAAAAATAAGAAAAAATATCTAAATGTTGATATTTTTTTATATAATTAATTGTGTAATGCAACATGAGGACCGCCAAAAAAATACTATTTGTAATTTCTTCGTTAAGTCCTCTAATATGTGAATCAAATGAAAGGGTCTGATGATAGGTAATACAGTGAGTAAAGCTTTGATTTGTTTTTTTTTATTAGCAACTAATAGAAGAGAAAGCCTTGTTTGAAAAACCTTGTTTCTGTTCATATTTTTATAATTTTTCTCTACCTAATTAAGTAACGAGGAATCGTATCTACTATTGCGAATTGCAGTCCCGGAGGTAAGACTATAACTACCTTGGAACAAACTCACAACGAATTTAATCAGAAGAAATTAGTAGGAGTAAGAAGCTTTTGGAATTTGTCTTCACCTCTTTAAATGTGAGAGACAAATAAGGCATTACAAGCCTAAAGAGATAGCTAGTTAAGCGAAGCTCAACTGCCGTGCACCACGGATTTTCAGTATTTAACAACACTATTGCGGACCAAAAAATTTGAGTTGTTACCTAACGGTAACAAAACAATGTTTTCGATCATTCACACATCGATTCTAATAATATGAATTGCAAAATTCAATAACAACATTTCAACTATTGTTTAAGTAAGCTAAAATAAGTACAGTTAAAATCGATACAGTTCCAGTATAAGGTAGTCTCGCGTAGCCACAAGACAGATAGCGCTGCGCGGTACCATGTCTTATCTCTTCTACGAACTACCATCGAATACATGCCATGCAGTCCTAAAGTCTGCACTTGCCAGCGTTTCACCAATATCTTCATATTTATCCTTTCTTTTTCCAGTAATGATTTTGCTTTGATTTCTAAAATAGTAATAATAGATAGATTAAACATTAATCGTCCTACTCTCCACTCCACTCTAATACCTTCCTCCCCCATCTGCCACACTTATGCGACAGATGTAACCGGCCCATTGCCACTTCAGCTTGCAAACTCTAAAGGCTAGGCAGCCAAGTTTGGTTCTCCGTCGAATTTCTTCATTTCGGATTCGATCACTCAAAGAAACTCCGAGCATAGCCCTCTTCATCGCTGCACGACCTTTGGCTGTGAGTTTAGCGCGTGGGACGACGATGCATTGGACGCCCTCCTTCTAGATGGTCTGATGACTTTAAGAAAGGGACTGGACGCGGAAGGTGGAGGATCGTATTTGGTGGAAAACATTGGGGAAAGCTTACATCCAGCAGGCTGATGATGGATGAATGGAAACATTAATAAATGGAACTTTGTTTATTATTGTCGATTAATTTGTGAAAGTGTCTACAAAGATCTGGTCTTTGAACAAGTGATAAATTTCTTTTTAACTAAGTTCATAAAAAGAGGTTGTATTTTTCATGGTAAAGAAAAATACATAATGTTATGCCTAACGCCATTGTTTATGAACCGATTTTTTTATTGGTCAATTTGCGATGTCGACTTTCCCGATGCTTTTGAGTCCAAGACCGCTCCGGCAAAGATTTAAATCATCAAATAAACTGTCATAGTTCATTAAATGATTATTTTTTTTAATTATTATATGTATAATTTAAATAGTTTATTTCAGCCAACTTGCCAGAATATTACAAATATTTAAAAATTGAAAATTCACGCCCCCACCTAGGTGGACCCCACCATTTGACCCCACGACCTCTCGATGACCGGTCGAAAGCTCTTCCAACTGAGCTACCAGGAAGGTTTGTGATGGTGACGAATTTTTGCATTTTAATTTTACTGCTGTCAAGTCGCAGTGTGGCGCCATCTACCTATTAAGTATTACACTACTAAACAAGGCATAGCAGTCCATCGTTGCAGATGAAATTCGGCTATTTTCAATTTGTTCCATTAAGTTAGGTTCAATTATTTCCTCGTAAAGGATCCCACTCCAATACACTGCTCTTTTGAACCAGACATCAGTAATTGCAAAATAAAATCAAGTAGATCAGGTGCACGTCTCATCTGCCAGACGTCCTCTAGTCCATTTACATGTAGATCTCCACAAAAACATCTCATCTCACTCTCTCATATGTGTAAACATATAGTCTCTTCTCTTTCCAGCGACTTCTGTCAAGCTGATCCAGTTAATAGTTATCGATTGTAAAAAACTGTCTGCGAATTGATGCGAACCTTGCACCAATTGCTTAAAGCTCAAAATCCATTGTTGCACACATAATATTGACAGTTGAAAACAGAACTCTAAGCCTTTTGTATTTGAGACCACACTTGTCCGACTTAAAAGTTAGAAATCCAGATTAAACTTGTACCAATCATTTGTGAAATTAACATAATAGAATTTGAACAGTATCAGATTTGGCATAAAGTTTAAATTTGGTTGGATATGCTAGGGATTTGTGACCTTTTGAGGGTGCGAGGGCTATTAATTCAGGGTTGGATATAGGGGGTTTATGGAAGGATTAAATTCGCATTAATCAGTGTCTGTAGCTGTAGATTTAACTCCGGTATAAACAGTTAAGTGTTAGGGTACGCGACGTTGGATTTATGGTACAGACGGCGCGGGTGATGGTAAAATGATTAATACCTTCGTTGGTATCTTTGCGCAGGTGGACGTGCCAGACTTGTAAGTTGTAATAGCTAATCTATTTGCAAAATTAGTGGAAACATTGTTATTTGTACTTAGTGATATCTAATCTAATCAAGCAATATTAGTGTCACTTATGGCGTATTCATTTTTTTGACGTGATAACGTCTTATAAATCTATGAACGAAAAAGCATGACTCATTGTCACGTTCCGCCTGAGCCGAGCGTGCAAGCGAGAGCGCGGAACAAGCGATAGAGAGGTGACGCATCTATCTTTCTTCCACTCCATCGGCCGATGTTTATTTCTGACGTTATAACGTAAAACTATCGCCCGTAAACCGACTTTACACACAACCAACTATTTTTTGTATATTGTCGTTTGAAATCTCATCTGTACTTGCGTGTAGCACTTAGCAGTGAAGTATTTAGTTGTCCTTTATTAGAAAGAACAAAGGATTACTCATTTTCTTTTTCAATGTGGTTTGACTCACCATCACGTTTAGTAGCAACTTTACCCGGAGATGTTATATGTCATAGACTTCACTCACATGTGATGCACATTCTCACGTCGAAAGAAATGGGGCTTTGGCGAAACAGCGATAGGGCATAGAGATATTGATTTAATAGCCCGATTAGGACATTACGTCTACATTACAGAAGTTCGTATAGAGCCAAACAGACATTTCCCGGAGGATTCTTGTGTTTCTGCTAATAAGTAAGGCCATCAGGAATCTCTTCAGAATTTTTTACATGAGCATTCATTGGTGGCGAGCGATACCTTTTATATTGCAAACGTTTATAGATTGCAGAACAGCACATTAGTAAGTATATTTATTAAAAAGCCGCAGTGGCTATAAAAGATATATAAAGAGGAAAATGAATAAAACGATTATGATGATGAAACCTTAATCACCTACTAGCAAATAAACTATACCACCTTACGACACATATACTGATCACTGATATTATAAGAAAAACACATAGCAATAAGTACTTACTGAACTTTCGAAGTCCTACCATAACAATTCACAAACGATTTATACCTTAATGATCAATAACGTCAAGTGTTTTGAGATAACATCTAAAATATTATAAAAGAGTGCATAATACTAATACCTAAAGGGTTTATAAAAACATAAATTGTAATATTAATTAATCAGAAATCGATACGAGTAAATTTTTGTCCTGTCTGTACCGGCTAAGTCCGAGCTTATAGCTGTGCGAAGGAGGTACAGTCGAGGATTAAACACGAAATCACCCCATTAGCATTTAATTTTACAAATGAATCTTTAATTCTCTGCCTTCTACTCTTATTTCGTTTTACTTGGGAATTTAAAATACATAAGATAATGAGACAAAAGGACAGAAAACTATTTTACGATCATAAAACTAACATATTCTTTAGATATATTAAAAATCTTAATTTCATAAATATGCCTAGAAATAAAAAAGAAATGGTTATCTGTACAGTCGGTTTCCGGACGATGATTTTACGTGACAACGTCATAAGAAAACATCGGCTGATGGAGTGGAAGAGAGATAGATTCGTCATAAGCTCTGTGTTCAGGTGGAACGTGACAATGACTCATGCTTTTTCGTGCATGCAGCCAGCGTTCATCGATTATAAGACGTTATCACGTGAAAAAATGAAATGGAAATACGGAAAAAGAATATCACAATTCCCTAACCCTAGAAACATACATACACAACACCGTTTTACTCATATGACAATATCGACAACAAATCAAGTCACACTGGAGAAATCGTCCCTATTACAACAATATTAGGATACTAAGTCAAATAACTAATATAATAAGAGTCAGTATGTTGGAAAACATGACTTTATCGGATAATTCACAGTATATGTTTGTTATCACGAGCTATAATATGAATTTCTTGTTACTTACATAATTTTGAGAATAACTGTATCTTTAATTAATTCAGTTATCTGTACGCACTGAGGCTTTTGACAAGGTGAACCACCACCGTGCCATCCGAGCATCCGAGAATAATTAGATTGTCGCACCAGTATCTCAAAGTGTAACCAAATTAAGCTTTCCTTTTCACCAGAAAGGCGCCGAGAGCAAAATAATACAAAGCTTAAAGTAATAAAGGCGCCAGCACTCGAGTGTGCCTCAGGGCACGCTCCTGCGCCCCTCATTATTGCTTTAGAACATCTTTTTGACACTTTCTTTTCGTGTTAAATTGGATCAACGTTTCATTGTTGGACGTACTCGTACGTTATGGTAATCGGGAAAATGGTAATTCGTTCCAAGTTTCATTGCGGAATTTTTCGTTTTATTTCTTTGAAAGTATACTTACTTGAACTTTAACAAAATCATTATCTTGTTGGCTCATTTATTGATTGAAATTACTTCAAGTTTGATAATCTAAAGTAGATTAAATATGTACATTAAAATGATTGCTGATTTAATACATTGACTAATGCCTATCCTGAGAATTTAGTAGTTTCTATTATTTTGTAAATTCGTATTGATTTAATTTGTCCAAACTTTTAACTAGTTTGAATGTGTGGTACGATAAATTTATTACGAATGAATACGAGATGTATATATCATGATTAGCGCCAAAAACTATTTCTGAGCAAATTGCATTTCACCAAATGAAGAGAATGGGTCCTTAAAAGAACGATAACGAGAGCACCGCGATAATTAATAAGAAGCAGCAATATCATTTAAAATCACGAATGTTGACGATACTGCGAAATTGTTTGCTGAACAAAACTGGTT
Source organism: Hypsopygia costalis (assembly GCA_937001555.2). NCBI lineage: Eukaryota > Metazoa > Arthropoda > Insecta > Lepidoptera > Pyralidae > Hypsopygia > Hypsopygia costalis. The sequence continues at coordinate 5,290,200 of OW443349.2, forward strand.
AAAATTAACACAATCATAGAACTATAGACAAACAAACTGAGTTAGACAAGCTTGTAAACAGCAGCATCTATGTAGAGGCAGTAGAGGTTAGTATCAGTCATATACCTGTCATTAATATGAAAGATTGTCTTCGATGATAATCTATCAGATTTAAACGAGTATATTTTTAGAAATATCTAAACTCTTAATAATGATATTTGAAAAGCAATAACATTAGTGGACCTGCGGTTAAACATCCCACTTTATAACGAGGGGTGCTCATTTGAATGTAAGTGTGAACGCCCAGGGCTGTGGCTTTGTAGTTTTTGCTTAATTATCTGTATTTGTGGGAATTTCGCATTCATTATAATAGGGGTGTTGCAGGCGCACTGCAAAATTTAACTTATTAGATTCGGCTTAAGGGCATTACGATTGTGTGAAGGGTTATGATAATGATGAAACTGATGTTTCATTCATGTGTTAATTCGTAGTGATTTTAGAGTCTCTAAAAACCTGAGATTTTTAGTGTATACACATGTGTGCAGGGATGTCACGCTATCATTGCTTCTTCGCCAATGGTCTATACCGTTATGCTAGTAGATAATAATATGACAAAAAAAAAAAGAATATTATCACTAAAAATGTGTTTTGATTCGTTTCGTTTCGTTTCTGTTCGTTTCGTGTCATTTCGTTTCCATAGCTGAGTGACCATGGCGTGAGGCATATTAGCAATCATTTATCAGCTGGTAATTTTCCAAGTTACCAGATGTTGGCTAATGATAGTTTCCATGATTGTAGAAAATATGAAATTATGTAATCGCAATGGGCCTGTAGTTGGACGAATCTGTCTGATCTGATCTGCAAGTGCCTTTTGAGGGATGAGGTGACCCAAAACCTCCTTTCATGAGCTAGGGATCACGCGAAGTGAGTAAGAGCACCGAAATAGGCTTATTAAATTTGGGGGCAACTCTGGAGCACTTATTTATAAAACAATAGGTGGAATACCATCCGGCCTACTCGACTTATGGGTATCCAGGGAGAAGAGCGCCCCACGGACAGCTCTTTGCGAGAACTCAATTTCTGGCATTAAGTTCTCACATCGAAGGTTAGTTGACGGTGTCGTTCCCTGATAATCGAGAGTCGAGTCAGTTACGCAAAGAGATATCCCAGGTGATCGCCCTTGGTGCAATGGTGGAAACGACGATCGACAGAAGTTACCTTGAACAGCCTTAGCGAGCGATCAGAATACACGAGACCCAGAGGGCAAGCGCACTAATTTCTCGCTAAATTTTCTAACGAATTTGTACATTTTCTTGGCGATGCAACCCTTAAAGAATATCGAGGCAGCTTTATAACTTTTTTAAGGACACTGGTATTTGCATCTCCAGCGGCCTAAGCTTAAGACCAGGCTCTTCATAAACAGAAAGTAAAATAAAACTCTTGTAACTGAATTGTAATTTCAATTAATAAATAACGAAAAACACATTATATAAAAATAGCATTTCAAAATTGTCTTTTGATGAATTAACCCTTTCAAAATCTCCCGTATCAATCGCGTCAATCGTTAATTCACTGCCAATGCTGCCATTATTGGTAAGTGCAGAACCCTATGGGTCAGTAGATTCATTGTTACTTTTGTCGACATTATTATAACTATGGGAATTATTATCCTCTACCGGGGCTTTAGAAAATGTCATGATCAAAAGTGTATTATGAATCATCATCATCTTCAGCCTGTATCTACCCACTGCTGGATCTACAGCCTTTCCCAATGCTTTCTACCAAATACGATCCTCCGCCTTCCGCATCCAGCCGCTTTCTTACCATATCATGAATATCATCATCATCAACAGGTCATTTTAGTCTCCACTACAGCAGCACGACCCTCTCTCGTCCGTCCCAGACAGAAGGAGGATTTGGCCTACACTCCCCACGCTGGCCAGACGGGTTGAGGAGGCCTGATGAATGTTTTATAATGTATTTCCCTTAGTCGCCTTGAACGACATCCACGGGAAGAGACGGAGTGATTCTATTCTAGTCTGCCGGAAACCACACGAATATATTCATATAATATTCTAAATCCATCTAATATATATGGATAATTGACGAGCTCGGTGGTCGAATGGTTAGCAATGGCCACTATGACTCTAAGGTTCGATCCTCTCACATGACAAATATTTGTGAACGTGAACATGTCTTTTTGTCTTGGTCTGGGTGATTTCTATGTATTATATGTGCGTACTTACAAAAAATATATATTTAAGTTAAGTCACACCACGGCCACTCCATAGAAATGTCGCATCATTTACCACTACATAAACAATGACGACTGTGCAGAGCGTGAATAAGCGTGTGTGCGTGCGGCGCCATACAAACTGTTCCAGATTTGTCTCAGAGGGGAGGTGAGGTCGACACGAGATAGATATAGCGGCACGGAGTGACCATACTATACATAGTACTATTACTTATACTGTGGTATAATATTAGTTATATAATATCCATAGTAAAAGCTTTGCTTAGTTTGGGACTAGATGGCAGTGTGTAATTTGTCCAGGAATATTTATTTATTTATAACTATCAAAGATTGATTAATTTATTACAGTATTTTAAAGTTAAGTTTTGTACCAGCTACAACATAGCAACACTTGGAGGGAACATTACTTCTTTGTATTTGCCATAATTTGCACAATTTAAATTATTACACCAAGATCATCCTTCCATAACCAATTGTAAACCAAACTAAACTAACAAACGTATGCACGACTTAACTCGAAAAATGAAACAGGAACAAATTAAAGGCCTTAAGCCATAATTTGTATACGGAGCGGTTACTGGCACGCGCCGTCGCGTGCCAGTAAATAGATTTTTTTAACCCTTACTATAATTTTTTTGTTCACACCAGTTAGTGCAAGGATGTTCAACTGAGACATCCAATCCTAATAATACCACAGAGTAAATAATAGTACTTACGTCACAGTATAAGTAATAGTACCACGTACAGTATGGCCGCTCTCTCGTATGAATCGCACCTCCCCTCTGAGACGAATCTGGAACAGTGTATAGCGCCGCACTCACACACTCTAATTCATGCTGTGCACAGACGTCGTTGTTTATGTAGTAGTAAACGACGCGACATTTGTATGGAGTGGCCGGGGTATGCTTATGTACTAATACTATAAGTCATAATGTTATAATAAAGCACTTGTACTATTCCACGTTATTATATTTAATATTACCGACCGGTTTCGCCGCTAAGGCATTATCAAGGTAAACAGATGGTGTTTGTGTTTCTACAAAACATTTTTTCTAATACTAATAATACTATAATGATACTATAATAATACTATATGTCAAAAGTGCTTATTTATGCAATGCCCATTTTATGACCATTTCATACTGAAGTACAAGGAACATGTCTCTAGACACTCAGGGGAGAATAGGGAGTGAGAGATAAGAATAGGGAGTGTACAAAAGATCCAAGTGGGTCGACGTACCACCGATGCTGTAGCACTGGACCCATTCAAAATAAGTGACCATTTTTGACTTAAAGTTTTTCTCGAATAAATTTCGAAATGGCTAAATAAAATTAAAAACAAATCGGAACCACGTCAGGCGGGCAGTACGCATTCAATTTATTATTTCCTCTTCATTATTTGCCCTTCTTGTCTCACATAAGGGCCTGTCCACACGAATATCTCTCGCCTAATTGACTCGCGTACTGTGTGTGACGTGCAGACAGTATCGCAGATTTAGCTTTTATTGTAGGATTTGACGTGTTTTGATAATGTTTATGATATGTTTATTTATCGGGGGATTTTTAAACGTGGGAATTGTGGTACAAAAAAGGGTGTCGTAAGTAATACTTTATCTGTACTTAGCTTTTGAGGAGCCCGGTGGTCGAATGGCTAGCAATAGCTACTTTGTCTCCGAGGTCGTGGGTTCGATTCCCGATCAAGACAAATATTTATGTGCATGAACATGTCTGTTTGTTTTAGCCTGGGTTTTTTCTATCTATGTATTATATGTATCTATTTACAAAAAAAAATGTATTTAAGTACATTTATCAGTTGTCTAGTACCTATAACACAAGCTTTACGCTTAATTTGGGACTAGATGGCGCTGTGTAAATTGTCCAGAAATATTTATTTATTTATTATTTGTACTTAGCTTTTGCGGAGCCCGGTGGTCGAATGGCAACTATATGTATAGCAATTGCTATTTTGACTCCGAGGCCGTGGGTTATATTCCCGCACAAGACAAATATTTGTGTTGGGTTTTTTCTATCTATGTATTATATGTATGTATTTAAAAATATATATATTTAAGTATATTTATCAGCTATCTAGTACCCATAGTGGCTTTGCTTGGTTTGGGACTAGATGGCGCTGTGTAATATGTCCAGGAATATTTATTTATTTATTATCTGTTTATCATCTTGCTTCTTTCATTACCACAGTTGTTTTATTTTTATCATTATCTTGGGGTTCATCAAGATCTTTGAACCAAAGCCAACTTCACCTGCACGAGGTGCACCCTGCTGACTGACAAACGAAGCTCTGGCGAAAAGAGAGGTAGGGGGCGTAATTGTAAGCTACCCGACTGGGGAATGTACCTACCTCCACCTCACAGAATACCGCAGCCAAATAACGGTTCCCTTGAAGGTTGTTGTGTTCCTGCGAGTGAGTGAGGTCACCAGAAAGAAAGGAAGGAGATGCTGCGTCGGCAGCGGGGGTGGCGGCGCGCGAGCAATATTTAATGTTGCAAGCTTTAATATGGCTACGGTAACCGCTTCACATCAGGCGGGCCGTATGCTTGTCTGCCACCCGACGTAGTATAAAAAAAAAAAAAAACATACTCGTACAGGGTGAAAACGAGAAGTGATCAGACTCGATTATTTAAACTCCTTATAGCATATTTATTTAAAGTGGTCGGTCAAAATGTCTCCACCTTGCCTGAGAGAAAGCACAAGTGAAGACTAAACGTGAGCACCGCCATTAGCGCGATTAGCGCAGCGCTGCTGGTCCACCCCTTGACGACCCATGTATGTATTTCTTCACGCTTCGTCTAAACGACCCTGGGTTACAGGAAGAGGGAATATACGGGTGCGGGTAGTGAAAGTCACACAGCGAGCGATGGAGAGAGCAATGCTTAGGGTTTCTCTAAGGGATCGAATTTGGAACGAAGAAATTCGAAGGAGAACTAAAGTGGTCGACGGAGAACTAAAGTGGTTGACATAGCTCTCAGAGTGTCAGAGAGAGCAAGGTGAAGTGGCAGTGGGTTGGCCATATCTGCCGGGTCAGATGGGGGAGGACAGTCCTAGAGTGGAGACCACGTATGGGGCGACGAAGCATAGGGCGTCGCCTCTCTAGATGAACCGACGACCTCAAAGAAGTGTCTGATAGCGGTTGGACGCGAAAAGCGGACGATCGCTGATGGTGGATAGCATTGGGAAACGTCTATATGCAGCAGTGGGTAGATACAGGCTGATAACGATGATGATGATTTCGGTTTATGGTATTGTGACTTTTGACATTTGTAAAAAATGGTTTCTTCTTACGAGTGAGCAATTACACGTACCGAGCGATTAATTCAGGTATTTCAAGCTTGACATTTATTTCATCATAAGTAGTACTTAGTCCCCAATCTCCAAAAGCACTTTATAGGCACTTGAAACTTGGAGCGATAGTCATCCTTCAAAACACTCAACTTTACTACCAGATACTACTTACCATCTTTGTTCATGCCCATAGCAAGGCACTTCTTGAGTCGACAAGCTTGACATTGGTTTCTGTGGGCTTTGTCGACTACGCACCGGCCGGTGCCTGCTTGACATCTGCAAGAAAATTTTTTTTTTTTTAATTGATTCAGGTGTTATTTTGCAGAAGTCAAATTTACAGGCAATTTGATCTACACTATTTCGCGTGCTTCCGCCTTCAAGTAGTTGCAAACTATTGGCGGCCGGCACCCACCCACTACCGTTAGCAGATGCATGCGACTGCTGCGGCTGCTGTGGTCAAATTACGCTTATTTCTCCTTATTTTCTAAGGTTTACATTTACTGTAAGCAATTTATGCTTATTTCGAATTTTAAGAACGTGTTAATATTTTTACATGCATATATACTGTTTTCATAAATATATTAATCAATAAATAAATCGGGTACATTTTTCCATACGACACTTATTAATTCATTATGCATCAAGCGGTCGAAATTATACAGGGAAAAAGGGCAGAAAAACACACATCTGGGTACGACACGAGCTAAGTGGCGTGAAACAGTCTGTAGCACCATAGCCCACAAAAATGTTTATAAAGGTACATTTCCACGGCGCTCTCTAGCAAGCAGGCAGAGCAGGTATGGCAAGGATACTGTTTGGAAACTGTCATTTAAAGTATTACACTAGAAAATGTTATTGCTCTTAAGTAGATTGAAAAAAGACTAAAGAAAAAAATATATTTTACATAATAAAAAAGTGTGCAAGAATATACACGTGAGTGACCCGTTTAATTTAATTAATTAATTTACTGTAAGAATACGATTTATAAAAATATTTTAGTTATTATTTTAGTTTATTTTAATTAGTTTTAATTTAGATGTATTTATTTATTAATTTTAAGTACCTATTATTTAATTTTAGGTACTTTAGTTTTATAGTTGAATTGTACTTATTGTTTACAGCTTAAGTTTATTTGAATAAATCACTACATAGTATAAAACAAAGTCGCTTTCTCTGTCCCTATGTCCCTTTGTATGCTTAGTTCTTTAAAACTACGAAACGGATTTTGATGCAGTTTTCTTTAATAGATAGATAGTTTATTATGAAAGGTTTATATTTATAAAACATACATAATTTAGTAGAGAAACACTGATAATTTTAGAGGTTTCCAATGTGATGTCGTAAATAAACATATTTTTTTGCGCTTACATTGCAAACGCTGGCTGAACCCTACGAGATAGATTAAAATAATGTAGTACAATATTATTCACCTTAAAATGGTCTACAAAAAAGTCCGCGACGGTATATGTCTATCTCTTAGAGATAACCCACAATAACCGTTTATTATACTCTATTTTTTACGAGAAATAATGGCTTATTTACGAAGCGATTTTAAGCAATACAGCATTAATCCTCATCTAATTAAGTTCTCTAAAAACATTGTTCATTTAATATAGATCAATGGCCCTTTACAGCATGTAATTTGAACGAATATTTTCGAAGATATTACAGATTCAAAATGCAGGGACATAACGGTGAGGCGGTATTGGGCGGCGCGGCGCGTGCCTATAACTGTGGAAGCTCTGTATAGGACAATGCGCAAAGACCTTCTGTAGGATATTTAGTATCAGCATTGCAACCGTGCGAAGCCGGGGCGGGTCGCTAGTAAATCTATAAGTTTATACATCAAAACAATATCTACATCAATTAATTCACAGAATATTGATTTATAAAAAAATGTAAGACGTGTCTAAGTGCCGACAAAGGTTCCGTGGTAGAGTAAGGAATTCCATTCTACTATATTTCAAAAGTCAAAACCTTTACGTCTATTGTTGCATTTTGTTTTCAATCGATGATTTTATTAGAATCCATATAAATTTTCGTTAACAAGATATTATTAACCGAAACAAAAAATTCGACTGCAAATTCTAGCTATTTCATCTCCTTTCGCTTAAACACTAGTAGATATATTTTCAGTATTTCTCATTCCAAAGTTGCATATACATACTTTTATAACCTTTTTTTTAAAGCCTTTATTTTGATATCCCACCCTATAGGTTTGAAAAAAAAAAAACATTATTCAATACGTAGTTTGACGCTGAAAATCCTTAATGTTTTTTTTTGTTTTGATATACCCAGTGTCACTTTCAATTTTAAGATGAGTCTAATGACACTTCATAAGTTAAGCAGGCCGTTGCACTGTAGAGAATGCCAAAAAAAAAAAATTTTTGGGTACGCTTTACGGTACAGCCTTACATACATACCCTCGAAGAACAGCCCTCCCTTATTCGTCAGTTGAGTAAAAATAAATAACAAATAATAATAAATATTATCTGACAAATTACGCCACCTAGCTCCAAAGTAAGCGAAGCTTGTGTTGTGGGTACTAGACAATTGATAAACATACGTAATTACATTTTTTTTTTTGTAAATACATACTTGTGATACATAGAAAACACCAGACCAAGACAAACAGACATGTTCATGCACACAAATGTTTGTCCTGTGTGGGAATCGAACCCACGAGCGTTGGTGTCGCAGCCGCGTCATTGACCGCTACGCCACCGAGCTCGTCAAAAGAAATCAATATCAACACTTGAAAATCAGCCTCACAAGTCGCACCCTACTTGATGGAAACACCGCCTAATATAGAATAGTGTTGAGACCCTCTTATGTTGGTACACCAATAGCTGCAACAAATGTCAACGTATCCTAAGCCTATTATATCGGGATTACCAGTAATGAAATATCTTTAATCTTTATTACTTTCTGCTCAGCATCTTTGTCAGCATACGGCCCTATTTGGTCAAATTCTCTCTATGTCTCGAATTCTTGCGTTATTTTGATTGCTTTCATGTTTATGTCACAAAGGTTTTGCTTCACGTCTTATTTATAAACATTTTCTATGACGCTATCGAGCGTCATAGATGTACAGACCGACATAGTATAAAAAAATATACTATGTCGGGTGGCAGATAAGCATACAGCCCGCCTGAGGCGAAGCAGTTACCGTAGCCGTAGTGTATTACGCTCGCAACATGAAATATCGCTCGCGCACTGCCACCCCCGCTGCCAACACAGCAACGCCTTCCTTTCTGGCCTCACTCACTCGCAGGAACACAACAGCCCTCAAGGGTATTGTTATTTGGCTAAGGTATTATTTTATGAGGTAGAGACATAGAGGTACTTCTCCAGTCGGGCCATTTGCGAATACCCTGTACCCTACCTCTCTATCACCAGAGCTTCTCTCGGCAGGGTCTAGTCGGCAGGGTGTACCACATGCAGGTGAAGTTGGGTTTGGCTTTAGAGATACGTGAAATTATTTTTTTACGTGAATATGTCTCTAAAATTGCTTCCATAGGGAGGCAATTCAAAAAAACGAATGATAACAAATTCGGGTGATAGAGTTTGGTGTTGCAGTTACATATCTATCATCTCCATCCAAAATTCAAGCACGCCACTGGATAGATAAAGGATCAAAGAATTTATTACGTTAAGTAAGGACTATGGACAACAAGCTCGTTGCCGTTGCTCATCGGCACAGAGGGGGTGGACAGAGTCGACAAATTTACCTACCTCGGTAGTGTGGTGTCGGAATCAGGAGGGACCGAAGAAGACATCGTTTCGAGGATCGCCAAAGGGAGAGCTACCTTCGCGCGACTCCGTCCTGTATGGAAATCGCGTAAACTGACTAGGAGAGTAAAGCTCAAGATATTCCGGTCCAACGTGAAGACCGTGTTGCTGTACGGATGCGAGACGTGGAAGGTTACCAAAGACATCTCGCGACGAATCCAGGTCTTTATAAACCGCTGTCTTCGCCGTATTCTCGGTATATACTGGCCCAAGAAAATCTCTAACGTAGAGCTGTGGGAGCGCTGCGGTGAAACGCCGGAAATGGAACTGGATCGGTCACACACTCCGAAGGGATCCTGATCACATACCGAGGCAAGCCTTAGCCTGGAATCCTCAAGGAAAGCGGAAACGTGGCCGTCCGAAGCAAACCTGGCGGCGGACAATCACTGCAGAAGCGGAGGCGATAGCGATGACCTGAGCTCAAAACCGCTCGGGATGGCGACGTACTGTGGAGGCCCTCTGCCCCATCCAGGGGACATAGGACATTAAGTCACGTAAGTCAAGGACTATGGAACATCGCTTGCGGGAGATGGGGAAACACTGCCATTTTAAGATAATTTTAGTGCATATAACGTATTTACGTACGACACAGCCACACCCCAGTTTTTTTTTATTAAATTTCATGCAGATGAAGTCGCGGGTAACAACTAGTCTTAAATAGAGTACACATGTCATACTTCACTATCCATCATAAGGGTGCGTACACAATAAATTGATAGCATTAAAAACGGGTGGCGAATTAATTGAAACGGTGCTTGAGGGGCGCGGGCCAAATGTTAAACTGTTTTTAATATTATCTGTGATATCTTGATCGGGGTGTGTTTTTGTACAAGTTTTTTAACATTTTGTTTTTAAGTAAATGGGTATTAAATAAATAAATAAATATTTCTGGACAATTTACACAGCGCCATCGAGTCCCAAATTAAGCGCAAAGCTTGTGTTTGATAAGTTTATAAGTTGTCTAGTATCCATGGGTACTAGACAACTGATAAATGTACTTAATTATATTTTTTTTGTAAATACCTACATACTTTTAATACATAGAAAACACCCTATTTATTATTATTAGTACCGTTATTAGTAAGTTTTTGAAGTGAAAACTTCTTTAGCGGCGTTGTGCACTTTTTGGGATGGGTAAAAAATGTTAAACTCGCGTCAGGACACGTGGCCTGATCGAAAATTCGTAAGACGGAGGGAGAGTAGACCGCCGGCGCGGCGTAGAAGAGAAAGTAATATCACCCTCTCTTTCTACCGCGCGGCGAAAATGTATGCCTGTTCCTGCTGTTTATTTTTAATGTAATAAAAATTGACATGTTTGTGTACGATAGCGCAATAAATGAATTACTTTACCACATAAATGATAGTACTTTTACACTGATAAATAAAGCAATTCGTGCGAAATTATTCCCTAACCATTCCAAAATACTTATTCCAAAATGCACAACGTTAATGTTCAAATTTTCACTTCTGCCGGCACTCACGGAGTGTAATCCGTTTTTTTTAAACATTTTGCTATTACTATTAGTAAGTTTTTTTATCTTTTTACAAGCTTTTACTTAGTTTGACGAGCTCGGTGGTCGAATGGTTAGCAATGGCCACTTTCACCCCGAGGTTGCAGGTTCGATCCTCGCATAAGATAAATATTTGTGTGCATGAACATGTCCGTTTGTCTTGGTCTGGGTGTTTTCTATGTATTATATGCATGTATAATATCAGTTATCTAGTACCCATAGTATAAGCTGTGCTTAGTTTGGGACAAGATGGCCGTGTGATTTCTCCAGGAGTATTTATTTATTTTATTTAGTTTCACCTCGGTATCTGTAATTAAATCTTGCAAGTCAAATTACACAAGTACTTTTATTTATTCATTTATTGCATTACATTATGTCATTCACAAATTCAGTACCATAAATCTAAGCTGAAGCACAGATTACATAATAGTCATGAAGTTTGATTTTCGCAATCAAAAAATTCGATGGGGATCGGCATCAGCTTCGGCAGTAGGGGGCCCCTGGTCGAAACGTCAGGCAATAATAAAGTTATGTAAAAATACCTTACATGCATGATCATGTTAATTATAAATAATAATAAAAATAAATATTGTCAGACAAATTACACAGCGCCATCTAGGCCCAATTAAGAAGAAGAAGAAGAAGAAAACATTTATTGAAACATAATACAACACTATTACACAAGTACAAGATAGCTGTATAAATAGGATAGAAAGGAGAACGAAATAGTGCTGCATGATGCCCTAAATTGGACCCAGCTCAGCATTATGCCGAAAGTAAGCGAAGCTTGTGTTATGGGTATTATACAACTGATACACATACGTAAATACATCTTTTTTTTGTAAATACATACCTACTTAGGATACATAGAATGTTTCCCGTGGTTATTATCATTTGTTTGCCACTTTAGTGGTAAAAAGACTGACATGGGTAAAGCGGCATGCGAACTCCTCTAGAACAGTGATTTTCAAACTGTGTGTGTGTGTGTCGAGACCCCCAGGGGGGCTTGCCAAGTTATATTCGGGGGGTCGCGGGGGAAAAAGCGCAAATGTTTGTAGGTCAATACCCCTTCTTCCACTTAGGTAACTAAACTTTCATATACGCGACAATAAAAAACATAAGCAGACTTGATTACTCGTATTATTCTATAATTCCTCAACTCAAATCTTTAAGTAGGTAAATCTTTTTTCAAAGAAAGCCTATTTCTCTTCTTAATTTTTAATGTTAACAAAATAAAAAGCAAATGGAGCTAACAATTTTAAAGCTTTCATAGCCAGGGGGAGGGGGAGGGAGGGCGCAGGGGGTCGCCAGATATTTTTAACTTGTATTGGGGTACCATATTCAAAAAAGAGTCTAGATCATTGAAAACAGCGAACGGCGAAGAATATATTTTTTCCGTACGATTTCAAATGTTACTCTCTACTCAGCATGATTGCATTTCAGAAAAAAATATAAACCAAATATATTACCCCAAATAAAACATGACATTAAACGGTGAAGAGCGCAGCAGTACGTCATAAAAACGAAAATTAAATTCGCATCCCATTTAAATGCCCCACGATTGGGGCTGTTAAGGATGTGAAGTTATTAGCAGAGAGGTAGCGATAAGCGATTTTGTAGTCGAAAAAATGCAGCGATGTCGGTTACATTCAAACATTGGTCAAATATCATAAATATATTTCATGCTCTTCATGATAGTGGTCAAATATCATTATCATCATCAGCCTGTATCTACCCACTGCTGGATATAAGCTTCCCCATGCTTTCAACCAAATACGTCCTCCGCCTTCCGCATCCAGCCTATACTCATTCCTTTCTTTCTGATGACCTCACTCACTCGCAGAAACACAATTACGTTATTCATAGTCACGTGAACTAATTATCAGGTCTTCACTAGACAAATAATGCCTGTACAAATCATGTCTCCACACTATTCTGTTGTTACACTCAGTTTACACGACAACATTTCATGAATGGTTTCAGACAAACTTTCTAGACATAATAATTTAGACTTTACTGAATAAATCATCGTACAAAATATTTTATTGATTAGAGTAATCCAATAAGTAGTCGCCAAATTCAACAGAATGTAACTTGCTCCGTTTCTACCATATGAAGGGTAAAAGTTCAGAAATATTACAATTTACATTGAAATCAGCATATATAATAGTAACTTTTACTTTGCCTTTTTGGCGCCATCTGTTTACTTTTTTAAAAGTCAGGGATTGGAAATTAAACTACAATAGATAAAGATTTACTTCCAATAAAAAATAAAAATTATGAAATTCCCTGTTCTTTGCCTGTACCCTTCATATCATCTCTACTATATCCCGACCCTTACAACAGGTCACAGATGCAGTAAGAATTACAAATATGCTGTCTATGGATTAAGTGGGTTCAAGTGGCGACCGTGCACCATTGTCGTTGCCCCGACAGATGAGACTGCACTTGCATGTAGCAGTTTTTGATACAGATTACTGGGATTTACTTGCATTTCTGAGGGATGCTTGATTTGAAATTAATATTTCGTGTTTGCTTTGCTTAGTATGGGAACTTCTGTTTGTTATTTTCTGCTTAGTTTTTAAGCTCTGATGGGTGACGACGAACCCTTGGGCGCCCCCCATCTCTAGATCAGTGTCCCGCAAAGTGTGTGCCGCGGCACACTGGTGTACCGTGGTCATTAGTTGGTGTGCCTCGGAAAAACAAGGTTATCTAAGCTAAATAGCAATATGAAGCTAAATAGACGGACGGAATAAAAATACTTCTTCAAATAAAAACTGTTTTTTTTTTTTTTATACTCTGTTGGGTGGCAGACAAGCATACGGCCCGCCTGATGTGAAGCGGTTACCGTAGCCATATTAACGCTCGCAACATAAAATATCGCTCGCGCGCCGCCACCCACGCTGCCATCGCATCTGCTTCCTTTCTGGTGACCTCACTCACTCGCAGGAACACAACAGCCCTCAAGGGAACCGTTATTTGGCTGCGGTATTCTGTGAGGTGGAGGTACATTCCCCAGTCGGGTAGCTTACAATTACGCTCCCTACCTCTCTTTTCGCCAGAGCTTTCGTTTGTCAGTCAGCAGGGTGCACCGCGTGCAGGTGAAGTTGGCTTTGGTTCAAAGATGTTGATGAACCACTTACACCCCAATTGGTTTTTCATTTATGGTGTACCGCCAAAAATTTTCGTTTTCTTAGATGTACCTGAAACACAAAAACTTTGCGGAACACTGCTCTAGATGGACTGTGGACCTTAAGGGAACGGCCTGAAGCGGTTGGATGCCGAAAGCGGAGGATCGCATATGGTGGAAGGCATTAAGGTAGACCTATATCAGCAGTAGGTAGATGCAGGCTGATGATGATGGGTGTAAGTGGCTCACCGTCTTCTTGACCGTCACCGTCATTGTGGTAAAGCCAGTCTTACTTGTAGTGTATTCTATACTCTATACTTCTTCTGGAGCCATCTCCTAAAGTAGGTTGGCGATCATTAAGACTATTTTGACTTTAGAGACGTTTGCCCTAAATAGGGATCTGGTAATTAGCCAGAACCAATCTTAGATTTCGAAGCCAGGATGTGCGTCTTTGGCCAGGTGGTCTACGGCCGTGTATTTTCCCTTGGATTATAAGCTACAGGAAGTCGTATTTGATATTTCGCATTATGTGCCCCAGGTATTTTTTGATCCCTGATTTTGAAGGTGTTTTTTTTGTTTTGCAAATTTTGCTTCATTTTGTGATTACTATGCTATATTGTAGTTGCATTTGAATAAACTATGTTTTTGTTTATATCTGTTACAGTATAGCTAATATAATCGAATTTATATAATAGAGAGAGAGTTGATTTTTTTCTAAATTTATGTTTGTAATCAAGCAAGGATCATGTGCTCATATGGAATATATAGCTAGGGTCAAACCTTCCCAGGTTTTCTGTCTTGAATTTTTGAGTTCGTTATTTTATTTTTTTATACGAGAGGGGGGTTGACGAACATGTGGGACACCTGATGGAAAGCAATCACCACCGCCCATGACGATCAGCAACACCAAGGCGTCACCGATCCATTGCCAACCTATACTCCTTCCTTCCTTTCTGGTGGCCTCACTGACTCGCAGGAACACGACAACCCTCTAGGGAACCCTAAGGTCATTTGGCTGCGGTATTCTGTGAGGTGGAGGTACATTCCCCAGTTGGGTAGCTTACAATTACGCTCTCTACCTCTCTTTTCGAGTCTTATTCTTGTAAGTTAAGTTTTGAGTTGTTTATTTCTTCTTTGTCATCATCATCATCATCCATCTAGTCCAATCTCCTTACTCATAAATGAATCACCTGGTCTAAATACATCATAATCATTACAAATTTTGCCAAACACTGCAGTTCACAATGTTAGCTTAGGTGTTTCATATCCGTCTGTTTGTTTGGTCGCGCATAGACGAACTGTGCCGCAGTTGTGACCCCGATATTTACTTCTTTTGGCTGCATTGACTTTCTCTTTTGGATCCCATTGGGTTAATTGAGATCGGATCGGATCGGAACGCTTATGCTTACGTACACCGAAAAGTCACTCTTGGAAATAAATAGGCTCCAAAACCACTGAAACGATTTTCATGAAACTTGTCATAATTAAAGACTTCGATATGCTTGAGGTTTGTGTCAAAAAAAATTGAGATCGATCATGTCCTTGAAGAATGATCATCAAATACATTTTCCATTGAAATCAATGGAAAACATATACTTAGCGAATCTACTCGCTCCACTCAAGCTCGAGTTCGGCCCCGTGGGCTAGAATCCTGTCTAGTTATTTTGTACTCAATGCTTTTCTATCGTATTGGTGTTAAACTGTAATGGTAGACTTAAGCTAAGTAAAGTCATAATTAAAGACCTCGACATGCTTGAGGTTTGTGTTGAAAAAAAAATGAGATCGATCGTGTCATTGGGGTGGACATTGGGGTGTAAATAAATATAATAAATAAATATTTCTGGACAATTTACACATCGCCATCTAGTCCCAATTTAAGCGCAAAGCTTGTGTTATGGGTACTAGACAACTGATAAATGTACTTAAATACATTTTTTTTTGTAAATACATACTTATAATACATAAAAAACGCGCAGACCAAGACAAACAGACATGTTCATGCACACAAATGTTTGTCTTGTGCGGGAATCGAACCCGCGACCTCGGAGTCCAAAGTGGCCATTGTTAGCCATTCGACCAGCGAGCTTGTCAAAATGTTCAAAACATCTTTGATCCAAAGCTAACTTCACCTGCCTGCGGTGTACCCTGGTGACGGACAAACGAGGCTCTGGCCAAAAGAGAGGTAGGGCATAGCGTATTTTTAAGCTGCCCGACTATTGTTGTTGTTGTTGTTGTGTTAATGCGAGTGAGTGAGGTCACCAGAAAGAAAGAAAGGAAGGATTATAGGCTGGCAACGGATCGGTGACCCCTTGGTATTGCTCTATGGTGGTAGTGATTGCTTTCCATCAGGTGATCCACATGCTCGTTTGCCCGCATCTTACAAAAAAAAATACTCCATCACGCTGCTCAACTGCGGGTTAGCAGAGGCCAGTGTTTTCAAGCCGCCTAAAGGCCATTGATATAGCTGAAGGACTGTCATCTAACGACAACAGTCGGGACCGACGGCTTAAAGTGCCATCTGAAGCACGGAGGAGCTCGACAAAAATAATCCCATCTATGGACAGGCTACGGGCTAAAGTTGCTTAACTTGCGTGTCCGATTAGACTGACACGAGCAACGACGCCATCGCGTACCTCATTTATCTCCGTGATTCGTATATATTTGTTATTAAATTTCTTATAAGGCTATAACTTTTTTATATACGACAAATAAGCGTACGACCTGCCTGATGTTAAGCAGTCATGCTAAGGACGCTTGCGACACCAGAGCCATCACTCACGCGTTGCCGACCCTGTAAAACCCCTTTACGCCTAACGTAAATAATGTATGTATGTACTCTTTGATATTTAACTACTGTATAACTTTGATACCGTGAAGTGCTTATTATTATAATTTGTCCAGAAATATGTATTTATTTATTCTTTATCTTTCTCTATTTTTTATATTTTCAAATATAAATCATATAAAAAATATATATATATTTAAAAATTTAAAAAAGGGGCACCCATCGATAGCGGGGCGAAGACCCAAGCTAGTGTCAGCGGTGGTCAGCGCTCCTGACCTTCTCACGATGCGGGCCGTGTCTAGTAGAACCGCCTTCTGTATCTGGTTCTTGAACCAACTGCCTAGCGAAAGCCTCTCGAGCTGATGGTCGAGGCTCTTTGATGTAAGTGCGTTTACTGACACGACTATAGGAATAATAATCGTTGAGTCCACATGCCACATGTTGGTAACCTCGTAGGCCAAGTCCAAGTACTTAGAATTCTCTGTCTCGGCCTTATCGAGGTTCTCATCATGAGGAATGTCACCATTCCTCATGATGAGAACCTCGTCAACGAGAATTGCACGCTTCTTCTCCATTTTATTTATTATTATGTATCTCTTTTTAATCACGGGTCAAGCCCGGTCATTTGATAGGCGTGCGCGGGGATATGGATCCAACGCGTAGAGGCCCCTTTGAGAAGTTTGATGTAATGTTGTACGCCCGCCGTGACCCGCTCCAGGATATGTCAATGGAACGACATACCCATGAGCAGGTCTCGGCAGGCGTTGAGACTATTGCGAAGTGTTATGGAAAATAAATGGGCTATGGAGATGAGATCTGGGTGAACATAATACCGGGCTATTACAGAAGAGGGACGGACGCCTGCCATAACTGCTTTTTTTGCTAGTTATTTGCGGCAGGCGGTGGCTTGCCACACACTAGATGGGCCCCCGAAATGCCAGGAAAACGGCCGGGGGCAACACCGGTGTGAGTGACTCAGGGATGTCGAGAGGTGTGCTGCGCTTTCTCCGAAGTTACTCGCGGCGTGATGCCCTTTAACACTTCCACCCCTGGAGCATGTAGCTCTAGCGGCTCCTCTCTGGACGGCCAATGAAGGCAAGCCAGAGCTGAGAGTCCTGCGGGCCTTCTTGTGTTTACACTCCGACCGATGAAGACACGCCGGAGACGAAGGCCCTGACCGACTCTCTGGAGACTCGGGTCCGTGGTGTCGCTACTCACACAACAGCTCGCCTTCTTAATTTTTAAGCTCTATCTAGTTTACCCTAAGTTTACCAGAATTAATGACTTATAGCAAATTTATTGTCAAAACAATCATGCACTAAATTACTAAGAATGTTTGCATTGAGCAATATTCCAAAAACTTACTTGACATAATTCCATTCAAGAAATTAAGAATAGAGCACAAACAGTATGTGGAAATTGAGGTTTCACTTATTATTTCCACCATTGTCCTACACATTGCTAATGTTCATACAATTGTGCAAACAACATGTATATTTGGATGATCTAATTTGCTACAAACTAATATTTGCACCTGAACAAATGTCTTTTGAAGGAAATATTAATAATACGGACAAAATTTTACGATGAATTTTGTTTATTTTGGGGTCAAAATCTATGAATCGTATTATAATCAATGGACATTGTTAGGTATTTTTATGATATTTTTAGTTTATCTGACTCAGTCATTAATATAATAAAATAAAGTAAATACAAATTAGAATAAACTTAAAATTAGATGAAATTACACATAAACACATCTAAATTAAAACTAATAAACTAATTACACATTATAAATAAAATAAAAGCAAAACTATAGATTAGTTTTGCTTTTATTTTATTATAAATCGCTGCCTGTAGGCAAAGTTCCCGATATTCTGGCCCGGTTATCTCGTTGGATCGCAACACTAATTCTTTGGGCAAAGAAGAGGCACAGTATTAAGAGTGTAGTAGTAGAGTGTGTGTTAGTAGGTAATCTTAAGACTGTGGTAGAGGCCAGCATGTTGGTCACGAGATGTTCGGATCAGACGCGACGAAAGTTCTTTAAACATTTTTGAGATGTTTAATCTTTTTGCTGGACGAGCTCGGTGGGCGAATGGTTAGCAATGGCCACTTTGACTCTGAGGTCACGTGTTCTATCCACGTACAAGACAAACATTTGTGTGCATGAACATATCTGTTTGTCTTGCTCTGGGTGTTTTCTATGTGTATATATGTATATATATAAGTGTATTTAAGTATATCTGGTACCCATAGTTTACTTAGTTAGGGACACTTTAATTTCGATCATAAGAGATACAGGTCAAAAGTAGGTATTTTATTAATGTATATAGGTACTGTACTTAATCTATATCGAGACAAAAAAATATATCAAAACATTAAGTTTAACAATTTTTATTAGTGGTCCATATAGGCCGTGAACCCAGCCGCCCTTGGATAGGCCGTGTGTAATTTGTCAAGGAATATTTATTTATTCATTTATAATGTACTGGAAGTCAAAGTGGCCATTGACTTCTGGGCTCGTAAATATTAATTAGTCTTATATGAAGGAGCACTACTCATAGAAGAAGAAGTGAAGAAAGCGGGAAGAGCAAAAGAAGGTTGAAACATCTATTACAGATTGGGGAAATAAATAAATAAATAAATATTTCTGCACAATTTACACAGCGCCATCTAGTCCCAAATTAAGCGCAAAGCTCGTGTTATGGGTACTAGACAACTGATAAATGTACTTATATACATTTTTTTTGTAAATACATACTTATAATACATAGAAAACACCCAGACCAAGACAAACAGACATGTTCACGCACACAAATGTTTGTCTTGTGCGGGAATCGAACCCGCGAACTCGGAGTCAAAGTGGCCATTGCTAACCATTGGACCACCGAGCTCGTCAAATCAAGAATGGAGTGGGTAAACGGAAGATTTGGATATATATAACGATGTGGCGTATTGTTAGTTAACTAATATTGTCGTCGTCAACTATCACTTATCCCACGCTGGAATACCTACGGGTCTCCCCTCAATCGAAGGGGTTTAGAGCATACTCCACCACGCTGCTCAACTGCGGGTTGGCGGAGGCCAGTGTTTTCAAGCTGCCTACAGCCTACTGACTTAGCTTAACGACAAAATGAGACTTGTTGAGAGCCCAGAGTGCAGAACATGCAAGGAGTCTTACGAGACCATGAAACACTTAATGTGTCAATGTGACGCCCTAGCGGGCAAACGAATGGAAATCCTAGGAAAGGCATACCCGGACCTGGAGGACTACAGGCTCTTCCCTATAAGCGGCATACTGAAGTACATGGAACATGTCTCCAGACAGGCGGGGGAGAGTGACTAAAGGATTAGGGAGAACACAAAAGATCCATGAGGGTCGACGTGTCACCGGTGCTGCAGCACTGGACCCACTCTAAGATAAGATAATAAGATAGCTGAACGACTATCATCTAATGACAACAGCCGGGACCGACGGCTTAACGTGCTCTTCGAAGCACGGAGATAATAATTAGTTATACCCATCCATGGACAGGCTACGGTCGACGTTGCTTAACTTGCGTGTTCAATTAGACTGACACGCATAATCGAGCTACTATTCAATATACTCAAACCTCAAAAATGGACGTTCCGGGAAATAGACGTTCAGAGAAGCAGACTATTAGTGTAGTGGATTTTTAGGATAATGGACTGACGGGGAAGTGGACTATCAGGGAAATAGACTTAATGAACCGACTGGACATTCCGGTAATAAGACCTACAGTGCCGAAAGGCTCAGAACTACTATTGTAATAAAGCTTTACTAACCTGTATATAAGTTTTCTTCTGACGGATCTCTTGAAGAACCCGCTGCAGCCGTTACATGCGAGGATACCGTAGTGTTTGCCGGAGCTAGTATCTCCGCATACAACGCAGACGAGACCTGCAGCAACAATTTAATTAATTACTTATCTATGGCAATTTTAAGTCTAAACTCTTTTCCTTTAAATTAGTGCCGTCGCGCTTATGCGAATGCAAATCTGAAGTTTAATTTTATTAGTCAAAATAATCTAATGATAATCGGCTTCAGCTTAGGCGATATGGCCCCAGGTCTGATGATGATTAGTGTCTGGTGATGGAGCTGGAGAGGATTTTTTTTCTTAATCCCCAATCAAGTCAGTGGCGTTAGGATAACCCGCAGTATAATATGAGCAGCGTGGTGGAGTATACTCTTAACCCCCTTCGATTAAAGGGAGATCCGTACACCAACAGTGGGATAATTATGGATTAATGCCGATACCCTAATCAGGAAATATCCCTCTCCAGCTATAATAAATAGTTAGTTGAGTGGAGTGGAACGCTTATATAGGGCCAAAAGTCATTCTTGGAAATTAATAGGATCCAAAACCACTGAAGACCGAACCGATTTTTATGAAACTTGTCACAATTAAAGACCTCGACATGCTTGAGATCACTTCAGACTCACCGTACCCCTGGCCGTACTTCTGGTGGTATGGTGGGTCTTTAAATATTAAACCATACCACTGGATAAATCACCGTAGTGCTGTGCTGACGTACCAGGCAGACAGACAGAAGGGACTAAAGGGAGTTATTTGTCGTAGTGAAATGCTTTAGTGGTGTAGTATTAATAACTAATTTATTAGTTTATATACTCATGGAAAAGTTTAGAGGAACGCTAAAAAAGTGTGTAAAAAGCAAAATAGTTTGTGTCGAAAAAAAATTGAGATCGATCATGTCCTTGAGGAATGATCATCAAATACATTTTCCATTGAAATCAATGGAAAACATACACTCAGCGAATTTACTCGCTCCACTCAACCTCGATTTCGGCCCCGTGGGCTAGAATCCGGCCTAGTATTTTTTTTCATTTGTACTTTTATAAAACAAGATTTGGCAGCAGATCGAACCTGTCTTACCCAAATGGTTGATCTTCTTAGTGGGTGGGTCTGGCAGCCAGGGCCTCAAAGCTGGCGGCGCCAAGGCGGCCGCAACCAACGCTGCTGATGAAGGTGGTGACCATCTGAGTGGCGATGCGTTGGCATCTAGAACAATGGAGAATAAAAATGAACTACCGAAAGCGTATACATATCGCTCATTGGCTACAATATGGCCACAACATACATTTATGTCTTTGTTGCTCTTAGATCACTTTTATCCAACTAAATAACATTTATTAATTGCAACAATAATAAAATAAACTATGTACTTCTAAAATGTTTTAAGCCTATTAAGAAGAATCTGAAAGTTGAAATAGTATATCAAAATAAATAAAAAAATGACATTCGGAAAATGCATGTTGACTTTTTAATTATGACGTTGTTGCACCCAATGAGCGATATATATGCTGCCCGACTGGGGAAATACCTGGAGGTACATAAATACAGCGATGATGATGATGATTTAGATCAGTGGTTCTTAACCTTTTGTTGATGGCGGACCATGTAACCAAATTTTTATAACATCACGGACCACAAAAAACTTGAGGGGTAGTGAGCGGATTGAGGGAAGAGAACACGGAAACTGTTGTATCAGTTGTAATCTTCAGTCATGAACATGTACCCTGATGAAGTTAGGTGCTCATGGACCATTTGAGGTGCCCTCAGGGACCACTAATGGTCCGCGGACCATAGGTTAAGAACCACTGATTTAGATGCTTTGATAAATCGTCTAAAAGTGATCGCGCGAAATCAATTGGAATTCAATATTCATTGATAAAGGGTGCTGTCCCGACAGACGTTCACTTGTCTTCCTATCAATGAATATTGTAATAATAATTGTATTTAGGTAGATCCAAAAATATAATACATTAGCTGTAATCTACTATAAAAATAAGTCGGGTTTTCCTTCCTGACGCTATAACTACAGAACGCACGAACCGATTTCCACGGTTTTGCATTCGTTGGAAAGGTCTCGGGCTCCGTGAGGTTTATAGCAAAGAAAATTCTGGAAAAATTTGAAAAGAAAAGCGGGAAAATCTTGAAGCCATCTGGTGGCGAAACGGAGTTCGGCGGGTTTGCTAGTGTATTATATTTTTGTATTATACTTATTAGTATATTCTAGACAAACTCGTTCAATCACCTAATTCCTCATAATATCATTACCCATACTTTTGTACTTACTACAAAATCATACTCGTACCGTTAAGGTTTAATCCCACGGGCTGTCATAACAGGTTCCCATATGCGGCCGGTCCCCTGGGCACAATTGGGGATCATATTGATTTTATATTACACCCATGTTGCCGGGTCCTGATTCTGGAAGCGCTTTGTGATGTGGGTACTAATGATTTTATAAGATAAGTGATACCATAAGATATAATATAAGATTTTATTAGACAAGGGTATTAGGAAGCAGACATTTTAAGAAAGGAAACATGGGACAACGCGTTTTATGAGCAAGTAGATAATTTGGGAAAATAACATTTGAAAAGCTCTATGGCGTCCTTGCGCGTTTCAGTCTAATGGAACACGCAAGTTAAGCATATATAAACCCATCCATGGACAGGTAATGGCCAATGTGACCATGACCTGTCAATGGATGGGTTTATATTGTCTCGAGCTCCTCCGTGCTTCGGAGGGCACGTTAAGACGTCGGTCCCGGCTGTTATGATTAGATGACAGTCATTAAGCCAAGTCAAAATCAAAGCCAACCTTTTGAAAACACTGGCCGCCGCCAACCCGCAGTTGAGCAGCGTGGAGAAATATGCCCTGACCGAAACCTCTTCGATTGAGGGGAGACCCGTATCCTAGCAGTGGGATGAATAAAGGTTAACTAAGCAGAAGACGAGGAACATTTTAGGAGTCCTATGTCAAAGGTCTGAAAATTCTCTAATTGAAATCGAAAAATCCTCCGGGGCGTTGTTGATGGTGTAACGGACATTTACGGGCGGTGGTAATTGCTTTCCATCAGGTAACTTACATGCTCGTTTGTTCCCTCTTATATAGGTATCATGGTGAAAATTTCATCAACACTCAACCATAAAATAATAATGAAACTAAACTAGTTATCCATTTTTGTTGTAACTGACTTCTTTTAAAAAAAAATCAACTACCAGAATTTAATAGGTTCTCTTATGTTTTTATCCGTTAATACGAAGCCTGACATCGCTTTATGCGTATTTGAGCCAATTTATTATATACAGATAAATAAAATTGGAGTGCCTGTTTGTAATATTAAAATAACCACTTTTTACTAAATGGTACATATACCAAAATAACATTTTTTACAATTTTTGTCTGTCTGTTTGTTTCATCTCTGAAACGGGTGGACCGATTTTAACGGAACTTTCACTGGCAGATAGATGATAAAATAAAGAGTAACTTAGACTACTTTAATTTTAGAAAATTTTATAATTATATTTAATAAGTAATTAAAAATAACTATTCCACGCGGACGAAGTCGCGGGCACAGCTAGTACTATTATGATAAATCTCATTGGAATACAACAACGCGAGTGTTACAGTATTTAAAAGGAACTATCGATCTATGCATCACAACATTTTTTTTAATATCTGTGTAGTTTATTTGTTTTAGGGTTGGGAAACTTAAGAATTGTCTACGTAATTTAGGTAGATCCAAAAAAACTGTAGAACAAAGAGAAATCATTCATTCGCATGTAACGAGACAAAATACACAATTTAATTTGCTCTGAATCGGCTGTTCGCAAAATGTAGTTACAATGGCCGCGACGTACTGCCGCTGCCCTGACGAATTATTGTAGTCTTAATAATGTTGTAGAGTCGGCGAGGTGAGATATATCACAGCATAGTCTGATTATACTTGTAAGTGAATAAAATTTGTATTTAACATTATGTTAAACGTTAATTGCTTACTACAAACATTAGTTTATTTTTAAGATTTCGTAGGAAAATTGGATATCCAAATTCCACTGCGCATTTTTGCATGTTTTTCTTCTTGAGCCCAAAATACTAACATTCCTTGGTATGCTTAGAATGGTTCACTACTTCACAATCCGAAATATATCGATGAAAAAACGAATATAGCTGGAATAATCACAGTTGTTATTCATAATTTTATTTTACTGAAGTCATAAACGAGCGTACAGCCAGTACAACGCAGCAGACATAGTAAATTGTTACAGCAGAACAAGGTATTTATTTGTTCACCGTAGATGTGCTCCATGTACACTCTATTTAGGTACCTAAATAGAAGTGAATAACATCAGAAAGAAGACCATGAAGCAGAAATAATTTAACAAAACCAAGAAATTGGACGAGCCTTTCACATAGGAACTATGCGGTACACATGAGAGGTAGGTATTAAAATAATGAATAAGAACTACTGAAGTGATTTCAGACTGTATCGCCACATGATAAATTGAATAATGCAAGAAACTTTATTCAATTAATCACTATCAGAAATATCTGCTGAAAATAATAGACTGTCAGTTCTATCAGATTTGTAACTCTCCGACCATCGCTACGTGTTGTGACTGCTTCTGACACTTAATGTAGGTAAATAAATAAATACAATTTGTCTGGCATTGTGTTGACGTGACGTGATCACCAATTATTGCTAACAAGATAACACGATTTGGGGCGTCGCGAATTTCGGATTTTGACTACACAACATTCGTACCGAATTGATTGGGTGGAGACGAAAACTTACGAATGGGTACAATTTGTCATTATTGAATAAACTGGTTTGGGATCTTTAGAGTTTACACGTTTGATCAATATATATAAATGTTCAAATTAATAACGCATCAACGATTTATTAAATTCGTTGTGAGTTCCGCAGTCTTACCCCCAGGACTGCAATGGACTTCACTGCCTTTTTTTGTGGTCGCCGCTGTTAATCCTGGCTACACAGGAGACACTGTGTCCGATCGTTAAAAATTAATCGCATCAACGATCAGTCGAAATTTTTGGACATAGTGACATGAAATTTTTCCCCTATAATAGAACCTAGTATTAAAAAATAAACCTTTCAGTGCCTATTTTATGGTTTAAATTAGAGCAATAGACTATGTAAGGCCTTTTATCCTTATATGAATGATTACTCATCTTAAATGAGTGAGATATGAATCTAAGACACTGGCCTCCTAGAATAAGTAACTAAGTACTCTACAGTGTGAAATGCTAAAATACACTTTAGACTTCTTCAGTTGAATAATTGAGTGAGATCCACATTCACACAAACTCATGCACACACACCCACATACAAACACACTATTTTCGCGTCACACCCATACACTACACATACTTAAAATTTTAGCTAATCTATAATGTGTATTGTAATTGTGTCTGTCTATCGTTTTTTTGTTACTGTTTCTTGGTACTTTGTGCCATCCATATTTCGCGGGGAGGGAACTGGTGCACTGAGATACAGGACTCGGCTTAGTTCAGGCGCCAGTCCCTCTCTATTAAAAAATTGTACTTATTTTAAAACTGTTTTATATAGAGAGAAAATAAACGATTTGAATTTGAGCTTTGGAATGAGAATCATTCATGATATATTTTAAAGCAGCATTCGATGGAATGATTGATTGATTGAAATAAACTTCCAATTTTGGGGTCTTGTGACATCATAAAGTGATCTTTCTCATCAATCCCTTATTTTCTTCATCTAATGCTTTTTGTTACAATTTCTTTTTATTTCGATCTCGTTCTTGTTCTATTGTTGATTATTTGATTTTTTTTTAACTCTGCGTAAAAGAATTCATCCTGTTATAATAAGCTATCAAGATTTTTTATCAGATTTCTTCATATTATAATCGGAATGTTAATAAAATTAATATCACGCATCCCTAAACCTAAAACCGCATCAATTTGTCTTCCGCATACCCTTTTCAACATTCTGTAGCAATCACTTAATTGATTTGACACATTAGTACCATAATATTCTTATAAAAATACCCTTATTCCAAAGTAGTAAAGTTCATAATCAAAATAATGTTTTAGTTTAGGGTGGCTCAAGGGTCTATCCTCGGTCCCTCTTTCCATAGTAGAATAGAAATGCTATTAAAATGAAAGGGTGTGATTTGCAATGGTTATTTTATTAGCTTCATTGAGATTAAATGTTTATGGATTTAATTTCTTAATTCAGTTAGAGGCTGGTTCTCTTTTTTTATACTACGTCCCGTAAAATATATCTTAGGATTAAGTTATTGACAAACTTATTTAGCTTAGTCGATAGAGCTGGGGTGTAAGTGGTTCATCAACACCTTTGAACCAAAGCCAACTTCACCTGCACGCGGTGCACCCTGCTGACTGACAAACGAAGCTCGGGCGAAAAGAGAGGTAGGGAGCGCAATTGTAAGCTACCCGACTGGGGAATGTACCTCCACCTTACAGAATACCGCAGCCAAATAACAATTCCCTTGAGGGTTGTTGTGTTCCTGCGAGTGAGTGAGGTCACCAGAAAGGAAGGAGATGCTGCGTTGGCAGCGGGGGTGGCGGCGCGCGAGCGATATTTTATGTTGCGAGCATTAATATGGCTACGGCAACCGCTTCACATCAGGCGGGCCGTATGCTTGTCTGCCACCCGACGTAGTATATAAAAAAAAAAAGCTCAATTGTTTCTTTGGGCTAAGCTAAACATAATTACCGTCAATCTAAGTTAAAGTTTGATTTTCAGACTCAAAAAATCCGATGGCAATCGGCTACAGCTTCGGTGGTAGAGCTTTACTGGACGAGAGACCAAGGGCGGATCCAGCTTTGGCACTAGGGGGAGGTCACATAGTTGTGGTCAAGTCACACTCAAGTTATAATTAAATTTTGATAATAAAAGATACAGGTAAACAGTAGGTATTTTATTAATGTATGTAAGTACTGTACTTAATCTATATTGAGACAAAAAAATATATAAAAACATTACGTTTAACAATTTTAATTAGTGGTCCGTCTAGGTCCTGGACCCAGCTCAGGGGGTGGTCATGACCCCCATGACCCTCCCCCTGGATCCGCCCTTGCGAGAGACTCGCAATTCTGCGATATAACCGCAAGGTTGGTGCACAGGAGAGCATTAGCTGTAAGGCGTTGTACCTAAATACAAAGTAATAGGAGCTCATTGTAAATAGGGACCAACTCATAACACCCTTCGCATCTGGGGTTAAAACACATTTCGACACAGTTGCCGATATAAAAGACGAGAGAGGACATAAAAGAAAATTTTATAAGACACATAAAAAGTTTCGTTTCACGAAATTGGAAGTCAGAGAAAGGCGCCGCGAGTAAATCCCAGTATCAAGATATATCAATGTTTTGTACCGGAGCACGGCACTTACTGTGGAACAGAGGAAGGCATGGAGACGTCGAAAGAAGACTGTTCTAAATATCTTTCATGGTGAATACAGACGATACAGTAAAAGAAGGTAATATGATAAGGTGTTTTGTTATTACGTATTCGGTGGTCGAATGGCTTGCTAGCAATGTTCACTTTGATTCTGGGACCCGCGACGGGTTCGATCCCGCCAATACCACTTAGTGGAATAAGATCAAAAAAGAGATGGACCAGGACAACCTAAGTATTCAAACAACCCAGAACAGAGTACTCTGGCCCTAATGTACAGGGAGACCCGACCCCAGATGAACTGGGATTATGGGTTGGACAAAGAAGAAGTTACAGTGAAAGTAGTTGAAGAGGTAGGCTCACTCATTGGCAGAAAAATAACAACTCTCCTGGGCTTGGGTGAGTTATTTGGCAATAGCGTTCTGTGAGGTACTTCACGAGTCAAGCAAGTTTTTGGGTATAACTGAACACTATCCTCACTTGTCAAAGCTTTATTATTAGTTGGGAGTGTGTATCACGTGCAGGTGAGTTGACTTCGGTACTAAATATGCCTACGAGCTATTTAAAACACAACAAATGTTGCGATAAGAGATTTTACAAATTTCTTTTGCACTTTTTTTATTCTGTCTATGTATCGGCATGAAAGTTTTGTACCTGTTTAAAACAAACATATTCATTTTGTTCTATTATGTTATTAAATATTTAAATATTTGTTTAAAATTGTGTATTCAATAACAAAGAATCATTTAATGTATAAACAAGTTGTGAATCTTATTTTTTGAAATATTATTCATTTCACTAAATTGAAAGTCAGAGAAAGGAGGTGTAAGTAAATCCCCTATATCAACATAAATCAATGTTATTCTCGGAACACGGGACTTATTGTAGAACAGCGAAAGATGTGAATGCTTTATTACTTTACTTGTACTACGGAGCCACGTACGGGGACGAGGCGTAAATTGCCCTACGCTTCGTCCACATACGTGGCCCCACACGCCCAGTCTAGGACATTTCTCTCCCATCTGCCACAATGTCAACCACTTTGGGTCTCCGTCGAATTTCTTCGTTACGTATTCTATCCCTTAGAAAAACTCCAACCGTTGCTCTCTCCACCGCTTTGCGACTTTTAATCTGTAAACCAGTCCAACGGTCAGCATCTAAGGCTCTGCACCGTAGGTTATAACAAGGAGGAGCTGCTATTAGGTATTTTCATCATTAAAAAAACAAAATACGACTCCACGCCGTCCCTAGTCTGTGTCGCAACTGGGAAACTTTGTCGCTTGCCGTTTTATTTGCTTTTCTTTTGACGCGGCAAGCCCTTGAGCCTTTCTGATTAATTTCACCCCCTCCACTGTCCCTCCCAAATCCGCGCTTAACCGCCCCCGCCCGCCTTTTCAGGATCGGGATTCTTGTGTTTTGGCAACGTTCTGACCATAGATATTTTCTGAATGGGTAAAGATGTTTTTAATAGTATATGTTTATGTTTTATTCGCCTGTGACTTTATACGAATGCATCCCGAGATCTTGTGGGAGTTTTCCATAAACTTTTCTTAACACCAAACAAAAAAAAATAACAATTTTTCTTAAGGGTTGTTGTGTTCCTGTGATTGAGTGACGTCGGGTGGCAGACAAGTATATGGCGCACCTGATATGCAACGGTTACCGCAGCCATTATAAACACAAATAATATAAATAAATAAATATTTCGGGATGATTTACACAGCGCCATCTAGTCCCAAATTAAGCGCAAAGCATGTGTTATGGGCACTAGACAACTGATTAATGTACTTAAATACATTTTTTTTTTGTAAATATATACTTATATTACATGAAAACCCAGACCAAGACAAACAGATATGTTCATGCACACAAATGTTTGACTTGTGCGGGAATCGAACCCGCGACCTCGGAGTCAAAGTGGCCATTGCTCACCATTCGACCACCAAGCTCATCGAATATGAAATATCGTTCGCGCGTATCCTCCCCTGTTGCCTACGCAGCAAAGTAATAGTGAGCGGCCATACTGTACGCAGTACTATCACTTATACTGTGCTGTAAAGCTATAACTAGAGATGGGCTAAAAGCCGGGTAAAAATGCATTTATAAATTCCCTGTTTATGCCCAAAACTAGGCATTTACAGGTACTTACTGGGCACTTGCTGTAAATGTCTGGCATATTGCCCATCTCTAGCTGTGGCACTAATAGTATGTCTTGTTGATCAAGTAAAAGTTAAAAGACAATATAGAGATATATTTTTTTATTTACTGTCAATAGTGAATTGCAGCATCAAGGATCAAGGAGTGGAGGAATTCTTTATATACTTATAACGAGACGGGGGCCCACCACACATTTCCACCAATGTGTCCTGTGTAGCCAGAGGCGACCGCCAAAAATGGCAATGAACAGTGAAGTCCATGCAGTCCCGGGATTCCCTGGAGTAAAACTACGGCCGCCTTGGAACTCACAACGAATTTAATCAGAAGAAATTAGTAGGATTTTTTTTTTCATACTACGTCGGGTGGCAGACAAGCATACGGCCCGCCTGATGTGAAGCGGTTACCGTAGCTATATTTACGCTTGCAATATAAAATATTGCTCGCGCGCCGCCACCCCCACTGCCAGCGCAGCATCTCCATCCTTCATTTCTGGTGACCTTACTCACTCGCAGGAACACAACAACCCTCAAGGGAATTGTTATTTGGCTGCGGTCTTCTGTGAGGTGGAGTTACTTCCCCAGTCGGGCAGCTTAAAAAATACGCTATGCCCTTCTCTTTTCGCCAGAGCCTCGTTTGTCTGTCAGCGGGTGCACCACGTGTAGGTAAGGTTGGCTTTGGTTCAAAGATGTTGATGAACGACTTACACCCCAAGACTTCCCCTCTTAGTAATTTCTTATATACTTATCTCTTATTAATCTATGCTTTTAACACTGAAGTTTTTAGATCGAAAAAAAGATAGATCGAGGGATAAAAAGGAAAGTTAGCAATCAAAATCAATTTTCGCTGTTCGCAAAATCCCCGGCACACTTCACGTACATTTTATGCGGGCAAAGCTGAAAGCTACATTAGTATTCAAGCTGCGGCGCCCAGTAACTCGGGGTCTATTTGCCTGATTCTCAGCCACTCCATGATTTGCCACTTTACCCGGTCAGTGTGCGCGGTGAATACAAAACAGCGAATAGCAACGAGGCAGGATTTGAAATTTCATTTTCGTTCTGGAATAATGCGTTCGCATTTTGAATATTGGGTTTTTATTGGGTACGGAAATTTAGAATAAAAATGGCGGCTCGTAAAATGAGTTGAGATCTTGGAAGGACAAACATGTTTTTTTTTTGTTTTGTTATGGTGTAAGTGGCTCATCGTAATCTTTAAAGCCAAAGTCAACCTCATCTACACGTTTTTCACTCTGCCGTCTAGCGATAGAGCCTCTGGCAAAGAGGAAAAGTACAGCGTATTTGTAAGCGGCCTGACTAGGGAAGTACCACCACTGAACTTCCCCTGTCTGTTGTGTTTCTGCGCGTGAGTAAGACCGCCAGAAAGAAAGGAAGGAGTTGCTACGATGGTAGCGGGGGAGGCGGCGCGCTATAGCTATATTTATTATAGTGAGCTTGGTTATGGTAACCAGGGACTTTAACGGTAACCGAATGGAGTGTTATGAACAGTGTTTTTCATTTCTGTTTTTAAAGTGCAACAGAAAGAAAGTGTTACACTTTGAATCTGTTTTCCGAAATACCGGTTTATGTGTTAATAACTGTTACAGCCAATAAGGTTTACATTGACATAACTATACAGATTGCAACAGCTCACGCGGTGTTGCGGTATTGTTAAGTACGTAGGTAAGTATGGTGCGTAGGTACACACGTCTAGAAAAATGTAGAAACAGTTTTCTAACAGATTGGTAACAGAAACGTTATATCTGTTACACTTTATAAGTGTTACTAGCGAAACAGGTTTAAAACACGCCAATAAGTGTTACAGGAATAATTCTGTAACAGATTGAATATGTTACCGTTATGAATGTG
The DNA here is from genome assembly GCA_937001555.2 of Hypsopygia costalis. Classification (NCBI taxonomy): domain Eukaryota; kingdom Metazoa; phylum Arthropoda; class Insecta; order Lepidoptera; family Pyralidae; genus Hypsopygia; species Hypsopygia costalis. The sequence goes on from OW443349.2 coordinate 5,322,226, forward strand.
TATCCTTTATGAAGGTGGGTCGTATGCTTGTCTGCCAGCCGATGTACTATAAAAAAAGACATCTAGGGAGGCTTTTATGCCTAAAGGTATTTATTTTAATAGAAACCTTGGAAAAAGTACCTATATTGCTTCGTAGGTTCTTATCTATCTTAGGTATCTTCTACAATAACATTTCTTGTTACCACAGCTTGATCCCGGGGTATACAATTAGGTATGCTTCAAAATCGTCGTCGATCCTTATTCATCACACTGCTGGGAAACGGGCCCTCAATCGAAGCAGTTTACAGCATAATCCACCACGCTGGCTGCTCAACTGCGGGTTGGAGGAGGCCTGTGTTTCCAAGCCACATAAATGGCAATGAATTGGCTTAACGACTGTTATCTAATGACAACAGCCCGGACCGACGGCTTAACGTGCACTCCGAAGCTTGATATATACTTTAAGATTTGTAATTATATAATAATTTGGCCGTGTGGTATCCGGTAGACTAGAATAGAATCACTCCGTTTCTTCCCGTGGATGTCGTACAAGGCGACTAAGGGAAATAAGTACATTATAAAACATCGATCAGGCCTCCCCAACCCGTCTGGCCAGCGTGGGGAGTGCAGGACAAATCCTCCTGTCTGTGACGGACGAGAGAGGGTCGTGCTCCTGTAGTGGAGACTAAAATGACGTGATGATGATGATAATATATTTTGTATAAGTACAAACCTTAGAGCACTGGTTCCGAACCAGGGGGTTGCAAGCATTTGGTAGGGGTAAAAAAGCTGATCCACAGGAGGGCTATGCTCGAGATTTCTCTGAGGGATCGAATACGATACGTAGAAATTCAACTGAGAACCAAAGTCAACAAAGACTATGTCGAGCCTTCAGAGTTAATAAGCTGAATGCTCAACAAAATTCTTGCACGTTATTTATTTATTTAAACTTTATTGACCACAAAATAAGGGTGACAAACGAGCTGACAAACGAGCCTTTGGCGAAAAGAGAGGGAAGCCCGACTAGGGAAGTACCTCCACCTCACAGAATACCGCAGCCAAATAACAATGCTCTTGAAGGTTGTTGTGTTCCTGCGAGTGAGTGAGGTCACCATAAAGAAAGAAAGGACTGTAAGCACAATAGACTAGTATTGTGCTGTAAGTATAGGCTGTAAGAATATTGTGGACTAAAAGTATGACAACGGACCGGGGACCCCTTGGTGTTGCTGATCTTATTGGACGATGGTGATTGCCTTCCATCAGGTAACCCATGCTCGTTTGCCCCCCTCTCATTAAAGAAACTATATTACTTTTAGGTACTTAATTAGTTTTTGTAACTGAAATATCCGTTTTGTTTAGAGTAGAAGCTATTTTTCGTTTTTATTTCAATTATATATTTTTACTTGTTAGTATATTTACATGTAAATCAATTAAAAATAAAGAATTGGTATAAGTTAAAAAAATAATTAAGTAAGTTTGATAATACTTATTCGACAGCCAGCTCAGAAGACGCGGGGGTCTACCGCGTCTTCTGATTCGCCTCATGGATGTCCATTATTAACAGGGACTTAAAAAACTCCCAATTAGCACCGCAGACAACAGACCGTCCTGGCGAAGATTGACCAGAAGGGCCAATCCCAAATAAATAGGACTAAGGCCAGGCAGCAAAAGAATACTTATCCGACAGATATTTACCTGGCATCCTTCCATCCTGGTGATCCTGCGTCAATTGAAGAGGCGTTTGGGCGACTTCCATTTTGAAATTGTTTATTTGATAATTTCTTGCACTTAACTCACATAAATTAAACATATAATTTTATGTCCCTTAATTCATGTTTAAGGTTCTACTTGTGTTCAAAAATAAATACTTTATTATACATCTTATTTCGCTGTAGGTAGAAAATCAGTGTTTTTTAAACAAATGCCGAAAAAAGACCAGACTGAGTAGATTGCTTGTTCATACCAATGAATAAGCGACTCTATTTCAAATATAATAGAGTCGCTTATTCATTCATAAGCAATCTATTCAGTTATTGAATCGCAATAAGAGATGGTGGTAATGGGGCTGTTTTCAGGATACGTATATGTTCCAATGAGTTAGGTATCATTAGAATTCGGTAATATAGGACACGTGACGTCATAACTTGAATATATTATTTTGTTCCTTAATAAATAATAAAAAATATTCCGATTCGTTGCCAGTATTTCAAGAGAAAAATTGACTCTGTTCTTGAAGGCTCCCATGATTTAAGGTAACCAAATCAATAGAAATGGGCAAATGGTGAGGAGAGCGCCCCAGGCAATGTTATTGGCTATTTCAAGAAATGAACATTTTGTTGAAAAAGACATCAACGACATACGAGAGTTAGTTTCGGTAACTTGGGTCTAAGTGAGCCTAGGTTGACCATATGAAGCCATGTCAGATAATCACAAACGGGAATGGGCTGGTCATGTAGTCCAAACATTAAGTTACCATGCATAGACATTAAATTCCCCTAGATAAAGCAATGTTAATATGAATTGAAGTTTTATTTAACCATTCAGCTCTATGGTAAATCTCGAAAGTATCAATTGTTAATTTTTTTTATTGATATCGTCTATACGGATGTTTGTCGACACGGGACGGGGGTCCACCAGTCACCACACATTGCCTTATTATTTGGAATGCTCTGCCGTTAACTATCCGCAACGCGCAAACTATTACCAATTTTAAAAATCTAGTTAAAGATCACTATATTTCATTTACTTCTACTTAACTCATTTATTTATGTAATTTTATCTGTCGCTGACGGCTTTTCCATAATAAGTACATTTACGTAGTTTATGTATGTATTTATTTATATTCATGCATATATGTATGTTTCAGTATAGTTATATATAAGTATATTTATAATGTACCTATATAGTATATGCTGCGCCTATCTACCTTTATTTCATGTCTCCTCTACCCAAAGGTTGCCTGGAAGAGATCGCTAAGCGATAAGGCCGCCTTTTGTACTTAATAAGTCATTATTGACATTATTTTTACTGTTTTGGTGCAATAAAGAGTATTGTATTGTATTGTATTGTATTGTATTGTATTGTATTGCCACCACTGTGTCTTCTGTGCAGCCAGGATTAACAGCGGCGACCACCAAAAAAGGTAATGAACAATGAAATCAATTGCAACCCCGAGGGTAAGACTACGGCTGCCTTGGAACTTCCAACGATTTTAATCAAAAGGAATTATAGTAGAAGTAAGAAGCTTTCCTAATTTGACTAATATGACGGTCTATGATTAAAGTTAGTGCGTCATATAATATTTCAATTTCTAAACGACGAGTCCGGTGGTCGATTGGTTAGCAATGGCCACTTTGACTCCGAGGTCGCGGATTCGATTCCTGCATAAGAAAATATTTGTGTAAATGAACATGTCTGTTTGTCTTCGTATGGGTGTTTTCTTATTATATGTATGTATTTACAAAAAAAAAATGTATTATATTTATATATATTAAATTTATTTATTCTCATCTCACACAGTCTTCGTATTACAAAGTAAGATAGCCATTTAACAGTTTAATATTGTGTGAGAAGCTGGTGCCTGATGTAGGCTTTAAGAAGCCTGTATTACAGGGCACCAGGTAAATATATGTATTTACAAAAGAAGAATTCAGTATAATATCAATGTTTGAAAAAAAATGTTTTGTAGAAACACAAACACCATCTGTTTACCTTGATAATGCCTTAGCGGCGAAACCGGTCGGTAATATTAAATATAATAACGTGGAATAGTACAAGTGCTTTATTATAACATTATGAGTATAATATCAGTTACCTAGTACCCCTAGTACATCAAGCTTTGCTTAGTTTGTAACTAGATGGCAGTGTGTAATTTGTCTAGGAATATTTATACAAAAAAATATATATTTACGACACGTAATTTGAATAAAACGTGTAAATTTTAAATGGGTAAATAACTATTATCGTAAATGATGTATGTACTCTTTGATATTTAACCAAGTGTTGTATGACTTTGATACCGTGAACTGCTTATTATTATTTAAATCATGTTTTTAAATAATAAATCACCCATCAAGCAAATATTACGCCGATATAAATATATTGCTTTGTGTGTGAGTCAATAATGTTATCTATAAGTAGATACTATAGATATGCCACAAGTGTTTAAAACGTAGATACACCCGAAAAGTTAGGCAATTGTCTTACCTCGCAATTAGTTCGCACAAGTAAACCGACGAAACTGACGTTTGTGACAATAATTGATTAAAATGGGTAAAAATATCTTTGACCTATGTATATAATATGTCATCATCAGGCCATTTTAGTCTCCACTACATGAGCACGACCCTCTCTCATCCGTCCCAGACTGGAGGAGGATTTGGCCTACACTCCCCACGCTGGCCAGACGGGTTGGGGAGGTCTGATCGATGTTTTATAATGCATTTCCCTTAGTCGCCTTGTACGACATCCGCGGCAAGAGACGGAGTGATTCTATTTTAGTCTGCCGGAAACCACACGGCCAATATAATATATAATTCAGATAAATAGGATAAGGAGTTGCTGCGTTGGCAGCGGGAGTGACGACACTCGAGCCATTGTTGCGAGCGTTAATATAGCTACGACAACCGCTTCATGATCTGAAGTGGTTGTACGCAATATGGGCTATTCGAACGTGAGATGATTTTGATGCTCTATCTAAGTACATAGGAATATATAATTCGGAATTCAATTCTATTTATTCAACATTTCGCATACGGCCTGCCTGATAGAAAGCAGTTAGCACATAGTCGCCTGCATCACCAGGGGCATAACTAGCTCGCTGCCGATCGCGTAAAAACCTCTTCACGCCTTTTTTGAAGAATCCCTACTTCTCTAGTCCCTTGGGAAAACCTCGACAGACAGTTCATTCCACAGCTTAATTGTAAGTGGGAGATCGCTCTGGAACCGCATTGATGCTACAAGCATGACATTGACCAGAAGAGGAAAGGCTTTAGAGCCTGATGGAGGACCTTGATTGTCAAGTAACTCAAAAGTTGTCCACAAAATCTTAAATTTTCAATAAACTGTTCCTAATACCAGATTCGTCGCAGAGTCAAGTGAAGCTCAACTGCCGTGCACCACGGATTTTAAGTATCTAACACTATTGGGGACCTAAAACATTGAGTTGTTACCTAAGTACGTAGAGGTATTATTTACCAAAACAGCGGTACCTAAGTAATAAAATTCTAAAGCAGTCAGTACTTTATACACACACCAATAAAACGTTTCTGATTTCACAGTATCTACCTATGTATTTGTTTTTTTATATAACCTTCGTCAATGTTGCTGACTATTTTTGACAACATTATGACATAAATTTCCAAAAAAAAATAGACGTCTGTTAGCAGATATATATAAATGAAACTAATACGATTATTTATGTACTTAAAACATAAAACAAATTTTAGAAGAAAGGGGCACAACGTATACATTCTATTGTAAATAAATTTGTTATACCTAATATACTTAAATGAATTTATTTTGAAGGGAAAGGGGTGGCACAAAAGTAATATTATACAAATACTACCTATATCTAAGTAAAATTCACTTTCACAATTTATTTATTTAAACTTCTTGCACAAAATTGTACATAGTCGGACTTAATGCTATAGCATTCTCTACCGGTCAACTTAAAGATAAGACATGGTAGGGCACAGGTGGGGAATAATTGAAAATTAAAAAGATAATTTAGGTATAGTATACATTTAAACGTATACAATTACTTTTATAAAAAAATTATGTATCTACTTCGTTTTCTCTCCTATCAAAAAAGAAGAGATTTACTTTAAAAAAAAACAATGATTTTCCACAAAAAAGTTTTGTTTTTAACTAATTAAACTGTTTAAAAACGCAACTATTCAAATATCGAATTTTTTGACAACACCGAACTTTTCACTTTTGACATAACCCTGCGAGCGCCTAGTCCGCGCGCGTGACGCTGCGATCGGGACACTTTTGACGCGGTTTTGCCTCGCATCAGGTTTCGTAGGCGTGGCAAGCCCCGCCTCGTTGCTTTTCGTCTGACGATGTGACGCGGCCCCAATGGGGGGGTTTCGATTTTGGGTCAGCTGTTAAGCGGCCGTTTTAAGCTTTAATTTGTGGTATGGCGCTGTTGCGTCCCGCGCCGTCGTTTAGAATAATGACGTCGTAGATTGAGGATTGAGCGTTTCGGTTTCCAATTACAATTTGGTCTGTCTACGAGGTGTAAGGGTTTTAGTAAATTGTACTATTTAGTTATAATTTATTATTATATAGGTAGACTTAAATTTAGTAAAAAATATTTATGATGAACTTTTTTTCATTTTTCAAATTGTTCATTTAAAAAGATCGATAAAATCTTTTTAGATATAATTTGTTATTGTATAGAACAGATACTTAGTAGTTAAATATTTTTATAATGAACAGTTTGAAGCTATTCAAAATGTTAATTAGTAAAAATATCGAAAAGAACATTTACATTAGAAAAAATAAAAATTATGGCCTGAATGACCATAGAAAATAAAATTTTGTTTCTCACCCATACTAAAGTTCCTAAATCATTGCTTTTAGAAACTTAAAAATGTGTATAAAGTTTCCTGGGCGGAACGTAAACATCTACTTACTAAAGGATTTATGAAAAATACGAGCGAATGATCAGCGGGCATAGAAAAAGTAATACCTAGTACTAACCCGCAGGCTAGTTTAGTAGGTAGGTGAGGTAGCATATTTTTCATAGTGAATTCTTAAATATCATACAGTAATAAAGAGTAGGTACGTTAATCTTGATACGGATCTTTGTTCTATTATTAAGCCACAAACAATAAGGTTAATTAACTGTCGTTACTTAGTTGTATGTGATCAAACATCAATTAATAATGTAATTAATAATTATTAATGTGATTGTTTGATGTGATTCAAACAGAATCCACAATAAAATATTATGTAGATAATAAAGTATGGATGTGCTAATCTAAAAACTAAACATAGGTCAATAACGTTGTAATTCGACAAAAACAATCAATATTTATAATAATGTTAAATGGCTCTTAATAATGTCACATTAATCATGACACTGACTGTCACAATTTTATTATTTTATTGTAGATACACGTACTTATTTACATAAATCTTAACACCGCGTATTATTTAGCCAAATCATCGAAAATTATGACACTAGTGGTAACTAACGTTAACCCTAAAATGCATGCGCCTTGTTGTTGCCTACTCCTAGCTATATGAACCATAGATATAGGTATAATATTTGGAATGACATTTGATATCTCGCCCAATAAGAATTCGCCCGCGGGTAGGGCGTGGCGGGAATCACGGCGTTATCCGTCAGAGAGGAAAAGTCAACAGTTTTCCTGCGTTCTCATTGGCCAAGTTGAGATTTTTCATGTCAAATGCGAGTTTGAATGACATAAAATACCTACATATAAATTTTCGTCAGTTGAGTAGTCGACTGTATCATAAATCATAATTTTAATTACCTAATAACGTTTATTCTATTAAAAAAAAAATATAACATTTCTGAAAATGCAATTTCTCTACCATTTATTAGGCATGAATTCAAATAAATTAAATGCTTTACCTACTTGAGTAGAATAAACTGTAAAGAATATATTCTTCTGAGAGCTTAAATGAGTGAAAACCTTCCCTGAACTTCCCAACTAGACAAACCAGAAGCCACAACCCGTTAGGTAAATTAATAATTAGGGCATCTAAAACTTAATTTAGTGGCCAGTGAATCTGTTTCGTAGCGGTGTACCATACCTACTTTAAAAAAGCCATGTGTATTTTCTCAGTATAATCGGAGAGTAAATAATCATGTAGTAAGTTACCTACTTATTACATAAATGACTATTTATAATTATGGTACAAATACTGTCAGTAGGTATAATGGTTTTTTATTATTCTGTAACAGGTCTGTCATTTGTGTGCAAATGTTATTTGACGCATGTATAAATTATTTATTAGCTATAAGTTTGTAATTTGCTATAAAAATTGGCCATAAATTAAGTACTACTAAATTACCTATAAATAGCTATAAGTATGTTAGCCATAACTTTCCTAAAAAGGAAAAATAAAATAAAATGAAATAAAATAAATAAGACATTAGTCATAAACTTACTTTTTAGACGCTGGCTTGGGGTGCAAACATAAGATAAGTAGTAAACGTACTAATAGAGATTTATTATACATGAGGTATACCTAATCAATAATTACAAATGACAGTTTGGTATATAATATAATGAGTTATGAGTATGACACAAATGAACATGCCACAAAAAAAGGTGTTTTATCATATCACATAAGTTAACCATTACTATAGGTAATATTTGTAAGAATATTTTTACCTATAGATCCTACCACGCTGAGTGCCAAGCAGTCATAGGTCATAGTCCGCTTGAGATAAAGCGCTTAACGTAGTTAAAGTTAGCGTTATAAGGAGTAGATAGGTATATTGTCAACTGTGATTACTCACGAGAGTAATCACAGTTGACAATATACCTATCTACGGGACGGGATGTGAGCACGAGCTCACATCCCCTTAACTAACGCAGCATCTCTTCGCATTTTGAGTGGCAAATGTCGTAATTAAAATGTAGTCAAAATTCAGTTCCGAGTGGTTAGTGCTGGTTTTTTGTTCGCGTTGGTATTGGTACCTAAGTACATGTCAACAAAAACAAACCGACCAAATAGAGAACCTGTCATGTTGTGAATTTATAAGACGCGTGTTAAATATCAAAATTATGTGGCTTATTTGCTCATATTTAGACGAGCTCGGTGGTCCAATGGTTAGCAATGGCCACTTTGACTCCGAGGTCGCGGGTTCGATCCCCGCACAAGGCAAACAATTGTGTGCATGAACATAGACATGTTCATGCACTGATAAATTTCTATGTATTTAAGTAAGTATTTACAAAAAAAAAATGTATTTAAGTACATTTATCAGTTGTCTATTACCCATAGCACAAGCTTTGCGCTTAATTTGGGACTAGATGGCTATGTGTAAATTGTCCAGAAATATTTATATTTATTTTGAAGTGAGCAACCTGGCTTACCTGGCTAATTTGGATATAGGTAACATGCGTCTGATAAATTTGGATATAGGTAACATGCGTCTGATATAGGTAACATGCGTCTGATAAATTTGGATATAGGTAACATGCGTCTGATATAGGTAACATGCGTCTGATAAATTCACACGATCGAATGTGACCACAAAACTCGCACTAAGTACTCCGACCAAGGGGCGTACCGAAGCTGAAGCCGATTCATCATCATCAGGTCATTTTAGTCTCCACTACAGGAGCACGACCCTCTCTCGTCCGTCCCAGACAGAAGGAGGATTTGGCCTACAGCTGCACTCGCCACCCCCACGCTGGCCAGACGGGTTGGGGAGGCCTGATGTTTTATAACGTATTTCCCTTAGTCGCCTTGTACGACATCCATAGGAAGAGACGGAGTGATTCTATTCTAGTCTGCTGGAAACCACACGGCCAATTACAATCGGATTTTTTGATTGCGAAAATCAAAGTTTAGCTTAGACTGGCGAGCTCGGTGGTCAAATGGTTAACAATGGCCACTTTGACTCCGACGTCGCGGGTTCGATCCCCACATAAGACAAACATTTGTGTGCATGAACATGTCTGTTTGTCTTGGTCTGGGTGTTTTCTATGTATTATATGTATTTACAAAAAAAAAATGTATTTAAGTATGTAAACAAGCTTTGCTTAGTTTGGGACTAGATGGCAGTGTGTAATTTGTCCAGGAATAATTATTTATTATTATTTATTGGCGGTAATTGTGTTTAGCTTAGCTTGTACAAACCATAGAGCTCTACCGACTAAGCTGAAGATGTTTGTCGTTAACTTAAACTTTGGGGTGTAAGTGGTTCATCAGCATCTTTGAACCAAAGCCAACCTCACCTGCACGCGGTGCACCCTGCTGACAAACAAACGAGGCCCTGGCGAAAACAGTGGTAGGGCATAGCGTATATTTAAGCTGCCCGACTGGGGAAGTACCTCCACCTCACAGAATACCGCAGCCAAATAACAATTCCCTTGAGGGTTGTTGTGTTCCTGCGAGTGAGTGAGGTCACCAGAAACAAAGAAAGGAAGGAGAATAGGCTGGCAACGGATCGGCGACCCCTTGGTGTTGCTGATCTCCATGGGCGGTGGTGATTGCTTTCCATCAGGTGACCCACATGCTCGTTTGCTACCCTCTCATATAAAAAAAAAAAAAAAAAAAAAAAACTACACTCCGGCCACTCCATACAAATGTCGCGTCGTTTACTACTACATAAACGTCTGTGCAGAGCGCGAATGAGCGTGTATGCGTGCGGCGCCATACAAACAGTTCCTGATTTGTCTCAGAGGGGAGGTGAGGTCGACACGAGAGGGCGGCAGGGAGTGGCCATACTACTGTGCTTAAACCTAAGATCTATTTTGGCGATCAAAAAATCCGATGGTAATAGGCTTGTTGCCCATGTTACAAAATTATAAAAACTCTATATCAGTAACGTAAAATACATAAAACTAGAACGATCTGCGTTAGTAAAATTTTAATAACTTATGTCCGACGTGTTTTATATTCGGTCAAAGTTTGGTGGGAAAGTCCATTTTAAAGGTATGAAATTATAAAAAATAAATATTACCATTGTAGAAACAATAAAAAAATACTATAACTTTTGTTACGGCACTGGCTACATAAACGCAATATTTAACATAGCTGTCGTACATATTTCTGATTTAAAGCATATAAAATAGCAAGGTGTGACGTCATAACGTGGTGGCCTTTTGTATGGAGCGTTTTCGGGATAGTCCAAAATTGTGATCTTCAAGTTATCATATCTTGAGAAGTTTTTATGCAATCGAAGTAATTATTTTACCTATATTTATATTATTGTGACGTCTTCAAATAACAAATCGAAAAAAAAAATGGGATACAAGCCTATTGGCATTGATGTACAAAATATCTTATTGCGATTCAATAACTGAATAGAATGCTTATTCATACCAATGAATAAGCGACTTTAGCTATTTGAAATAGAGTCGCTTATTCATTGGTATAAATAAGCATTCTATTCAGTTATTGAATCGCAATAAGACTTGGTGGTAAGAGGGCTGGTCTCGATCTCACAAATGTCACATTTGGTATTCTCGTCTCATAATAAGAATTTTTTTTTTATTAAATCGAAATAGAATAGAAATAAGGCCACTGACTTGGCTTAACGACTGTCATCAAATGACAACAACCGAGACCGACGGCTTAACGTGCCCTACGAAGCACGGAGGAGCTCCTCCATGCTTCGTAGGGTTAATAAAACGTTGAGATAAATTAACCCATCCATGGACAGGCTACGGTCGACGTTGCTTAACTTGCGCGTTCGATTAAACTGGCACGCGTAACGACGCCATCGAACTCCTCATTAATTTACGGTAACTAAGTACTAAGTATTAAATATACGCTATGTCTATATTAATAATTTGATATTGTTGAAGAAAAATACTTAAATCTACTAAACGTCAAAAGAGAGAAAATATATTTGAAACGTAGTCCCTAACAAAGGAACCCTAAAAACTACCCACAAGTCAATCGCCAAACTCCGTTCTGTGAAACGGCTTTTCCACCCGCCACCCCCCACCTCCCTCTAACCCGACCTTTTTTCTCCCCCCATTTGCCCCCGAATTACAGCTCGCCCCCTTAACCGCGGTCTTCAGTGACAGTTCAATAAAGCACAGCGACCAATCGTGGCAAACGTCGCCTAGTATAAGCCAATAGGATTAACGCTATATTTGTCCCGTTCTAACGTTTGGAAAATTGCATATGAGCGTCCCGCTTTCACTCACGGCCGACGGACTCTTGATTCGATTGCGATTGAATTCTTTATTTGAATTTTCTTTTGTTTTTCAATTCGCTGAACTGCTATTGGGATGATTGTAACATAAAGTAAATGTCTTACCTTTTTTAAAACTCTGTAATGTCTATGGTTTTTGGATTTGTAGTTGTGTCAGATAAAAGTTAACTTAAAAAAGTTGTAAAAAAATACATAATTGATTTATATTTTGAAAGTTTAATAATCATCAGAAAAACAATTTTTTTTTTTAATTTGACGAGCCCGGACCAATTTCCACGTACAAATATTCGTGTGCATGAACATGTCTGTTTGTCTTGGTGTGGGTTTATGCATGTACATATGTATTATTTACAAAAAAAAATATATAATATCAGTTATCTAGTACCTACAAGCTTGCTTAGTTTGGGACTAGATGGCGGTGAGTAATTTATTTACTTTAAAGAAAATGCGGTTTTAGCGAAACTTGCTTTTTTTCATAGATATAAGTAGTAGATAGAAGTACCTATATATTTTTTATTTATTTTTTTATATGACAAGGGAGCATACGAGCAATGAGCATATCGGTCACCTGATGGAAAGTAATACCGCCCATAGAAATCAGCAAAACCTCGGGGTCGCCGATCCGTTGCCAGCCTTTTAAGTGAAAAATTGACTGTTTTTGAAGGCTTTTACTCTTTTAGTGATTGAATTTTGTAAAATCCTGAACCACGTGTTTACTCATTTATCTATAGAAGTACTCGTGTAAAGTTTAGGATAAAATAGTCCAACTAATCTCGTTTCCCCATACAAACTTTGAACTGAAACGGAGGTCCCGTTTCAGTTTCTTATTTGTAAAATTTGAAAAATTGTTTTAAGTAACTTCGTGTCTACGATGTTATATTTTCAAATCGATGCCATTTACGTAATTGACGTCCCAGACAACCATAGAATCAACACCCATACTTATTGATATTATGACATTTCAACCCCATCGCACCCCCACAGGGGTGATTTTATGACACGTCGACTATGTTGGATTATAAAATAGTTGTTGTTTTCGTAATCAGCGACCCAATAACCCATAAAAACAATACCCATATTGATATTATGACATTTCAACCCAATCGCACCCCCACAGGGGTGATTTTATTATACGTCGACCATGTTGGATTATAAAGGTTCGTGGTTCAGGATTTTACAAAATTCAATCACTAAAAGGGAATCCAGTGTTTTCAAGCCGCTTAATGGTCTCACTTAATGAAATAATTACTGTCATCTAGTTACTACAGCAGTAACCGAGACGGTTTAACGTGTCCTCCGAAGCATGGGAGACCCATCTATTGACAGGCTACGGTCGACGTTGCTTAACTTGCGAGTTCGATTAGACGGACACGCGCAAGGACGCCATCGAGCTCCTCACGAGGCCATTGAGCTCCTCTTAACATTACCTACCACATAATAAAGGGCGTCTAAAATTGTGAAACTGGGCGACGATTATACTGACTTGGCGACTAAAATTGACATAAAACATACCAAACCTAACATAACCTAGTATTTATGTGGCTCATTAAGTATTTTTGTGGCTCATGTTGTTATTTTCTCATAATAAATAATACAACTCTTCTGTAGAATAAAGTCCGATCTGTAACGGTGATAGTTCACTTCGTGCATTTTTATGGGGAGCTAATGTAAGGTAGAACGTTATTCGATTCTAAATATCGAAAGATAAATGAGATAAAAAAATTCTCTGATCATTGATGTCATGGAGCAAAAACGAGCTAATTAGCTAGACGAGATAAGGGAATGTGAATTCTAAAAACGTACCTACATACATCTCTACAGATGTATGTAGGTACGTTTTTAGAATTCATATTTCTTATTTCGTCTAGATAATTAGCTCGTTATTGCTCCATGACATCCATGATCTCATCGAAATCTGTCTACTAGGTCTATGGTTACTATTCTATTTAACTCATCCGTAGAGAAATTTATTTTTAAGTATATGAAAGGGGGGCAAACGAGCATGTGAGATACCTGGTGGAAAGTAATCACCACCGCCCATGGAGTTCAGCGACACAAAGGGGTCGCCGATCCGTTGCCAGCCTTTTAAGGGAAATGAAAACTCTGTTCTTGAAGGCACCCATGTCGTAGTTGTTCTGAAATACCGCTGAAGGAAGTTGATTCCACAGTTTCACTGTTCGTGGTATATAATGTCATATGAAACGGTCAATGGAATTTTAATTTATGGCGAGTTGTACGATGGTGGAATTCAGCGGCAGGTATCAAATCAAACAGCTCATCCGAGCACTCCCCGTGATATAATTTGCAACGAGACCATAGTGAGACGCTACATCTCTGCGTGTAGAGAGAGAGTCCAATCGATCCGAGATCATTGGGTCACCGACGATTCGAAAGGATGAGTTGAATATGTACAGGAAATACTACGTGGGTACCTACTAAGTAGGTACATACTCCAGCCAGGGGAATAACTTCTCTAATTCTGCATACAAATGATGATGATAGATTCCGCAAAATATTTCAATAAATCAACACAAACCTACGCAATAATCAACAGACGTCATTAGCAGCCTTTATTTAACCCCTATCTCAACCAGAGACAAAATTGGATAATGCACGCCGCAGGTGGCGCCGCCACGGGTGGTGGCGTCAGACGCAGGTGACGTTTGGACTGTCATGGCGGATTGGCGGGAAAATGCTCAATTTGGAGATTTGTATTTTGTTCGTTCATAAAATTATTTACTGAGAAACTAGTTGTTGCAAATGGTTTCCTTTCTGGTTTAACATGGGTATTTACGCAAACTTATGTATTTTCATTTGTGTAGGTGGGTTGCCTCCTTTTGGTTGGGTGGGGTACAGCTCCTACATAGGTACTTACTACAGTTTTTTTTCTACAATTAAGTACCTATATCGGACGACAACCAAAGCATTATGCTCCATCTAATACGAAACGGTTTCTCTTAGCAATATTTTGTATTTTGACGCTTGTAAATGAAAAAGTGTCGCTGCCTCTCCTGCTGCAAGTGCAGCACGAACTTCCTGATGACCTCACTCGCTAACACAGATGCTCTTCTAGGGCTGCCATCCTTGCGGACTTCTGTAGGATGAGGTACTTCCATAGTCGGATTACCTACAAGTACTATTAATTTAAACGCACTAGCATTCTTTCACCAGAGACTCGTTGGTAATCAGTAGGATGCACATGCACACGTGCACAGAGTTTGTGTATAACCTTAGAAGTGAACTACTTAACTTTAGCTATTAACAGTGGCAGTCGTTGACGAGCTCGGTGGTTGAATAGTTAGCAATGGTCACTTTGACTCCGAAGTCGCGGGTTCGATTCCCGCACAAGTGAAACATTTGTGTGCATGAACATGTCTGTTTGTCTTGGTCTGGGTGTTTTCTATGTTTTATAAGTATGTATTTACAAAAAAAAAATAAGTGCATTTATCATTTGTCTAATAGCCCTAACACAAGCTTTGTGCTTAATTTGGGACTAGATGGCGCTGTGTAAATTGTCCAGAAATATTTATTTATTACAGAGCTGGCAAAATGCCACGGGCCCCCGGACCAAGGAGGCCCCAGGCTCGAGATCTTAGTACAAAAATAGTATTTTTTTTAGTTAGGCTATATAAGACACAACATACAAGAAATTACAGAAATATCTTGAAAATAAAATTATAGTTTATTAAACCCAAGATCTATCTACAAAATACTCCTTTAGCGTTGGTTACTTATATGATTTATTAAAGAGGGCCCCAACGGCCAACCTCTGAGGGCCCATCTGATGAATTTGCCACGGGCCCCTGATACGCCACTAGCTATTAACTTAGACTGAAGCAACAACCTTATATTTCTACAGAAATGCCACTAAGCGTCAAAAACGAACACCCAAAAAGTGACTTAATTGTCTCACCTCGCAATTATTTGCACAATCAAGGCGAACGAATAGAATCTTGGTAGGTATTTATTTTTGTAGTTTGTGAATAACGCATCTACCATGGTACGAAACCTTTGTTATTCTCCCAGTATAACCGAATTTGCTCCGTGCATCATTACGACGGACGCATCGTTTCGAAATGCCTGCAGTCCGGTTACATTGCGCTGACCAAAGCTGTGCACAAATGCAATTGCACTCCCTGAAACCCGCCGCGTCAAGCTCATTGCTTACACTTCGCTTGAGCCCGCTCGATTGTAATTGTAACTGTACTAACTGTTATTAATTCATTGAGATAAACTAATTCGATTGTGTGTTTATGGTGCACACTAGCGCCGCCAACGAAACGGAGTACCTATAATATAAATAAATAAAGTGACCATACGTCCCGTTTTGAACGGGATTGTCCCTTTTCTCGGTCACCTGTCCCGTTGTCCCCAAACAAAGCGCCAGGACGCAAAATAGTCCCGTTTTCCAAAACCGCGCCAAAATTTTAAATTACGAAGTTCGCGAAAATTTGTTTCATATATTTTAACTAGCGACCCGCCCCGGCTTCGCACGGGTGCAATGCTGATACTAAATGTACTACAGAAGGTCTTTGCGCTTTGTCCTATCCAGTCCTTCCCCAGTTATAGGCACACGCCGCCGGCTCCGCGGCCGGTACCGCCACAGCCGTTATGTCCCTGCATTTTAAATGTGTAATATCTTCTAAACTATTCATTTAAATTACATGCTGTGAAGGGCCATATTGATCTATATTAAATGCGCAATGTATTTAAGGTACTTAATTGGATAAGGATTAATTCTGTATTGCTTAAAATCGCTTCGTAAATAAGGCATTATTTCTTGTAAAAAGCAAAGGATAAAATAACGGTTATTGTGTGTTACCACTAAGAGATAGACATATACCATCGCGAACTTTTTTGTAGACCATTTTAAGGTGAACAATACTGTACTACATTATTTTGATCTATCTCGTTGGGTTCAGCCAGCGTTTGCAATGAAAGAGCAAAAAAATGTGTTTATTTACGACATCACATTAGAAACCTCTAAATTATCAGTGTTTTTCTACTATGTTATGCATATATTATACATATAAACTTTCCAGTTGAATCACTCTATCTATTAAAAAAAACCGCATCATAATCCGTTGCGTAGTTTCAAAGATTTAAGCATACATGGGGACATAGGGACAGAGAAAGCGACTTTGTTTTATACTATGTAGTGATAATTACTTACTGCATTACTGTCAGAGAAACATTGCTTTAATAAGGCTGGTGAACTGGTGATTGATTTTTATTTTTCAAAAATAATTATTAGAACTACATAATATTAATATACCTAATAATAGAGAATAATAATTGCATTAAGTTACACAGTTACACTTTTTCTAAATATAGAAAACTTACCTATGTTCTGTTTTGAGTTCAAAAATAAATGGTCAGTTTACCTAGGTATACATAAATATTTTTATGAATTACCTACATATGTTAAAAGTTCTTGCTTGTGTGGAGGAATGGAAACGCATTGAGGAAGGCGCTAAACTACTTTATCTACTTATATATGTTAATCATCATAATGAAGGCCCTTATCCAGCAGTGGTTTAATATAAGCCGATTAATTAAGAGTAAATTATGATTCCAATCATAGTACGTCTAGAAATACAACTAGATTTAATATCAGGAACGGGCACAATGCACTCGAATGAAAATATGAGATGAAAATACAAAGCTTGCAAAAAATATTTGCATACATTTTTATGTGCTGCCATCTGTAAAGCTGTATTGTTGAATGCTTGCTGTTTGTATATCTTGTGACTTTGTTCTCATGTTTACAAGTATATACACGACAATAGATGGCGCGCATAGGCAAACTCAAAATACAGAAATTCTGTCTACGACACAAATGCATTTCTGATTCAGTAATAATATTTTGAGAGAGATAATAATAAAAATAAAACTCCTTATTGCACCATGAGATGACAATCATAAAAAAACATAACACACATGAGCAAGAGTATGAATTAATAATCCTCGTTGCTTATAGGGAAAAAAAGGTACCTACATACATACTTATTAAACCTCGTTTGGGGTGTAGTGTAATTCCAACCTTACCTGCACTGCACGTGGTGAACCCTGCTGACTGACAAACGACTCTAGTAAAAAAGAGAAGGTATAGCGTATTTAAAGCTGCCCGACAGGGGAAGTATGTCGACTGTCGACCTCCACCTCTCAGAATAGGTACCTACCGCAGTCAATTCTCTTGAGTTCCTTCTAGCGAATGAGATCTCAGGAAAGATAGGATTCGCTGTTGCAGCGGAGA
Organism: Hypsopygia costalis; assembly: GCA_937001555.2. Taxonomy (NCBI): domain Eukaryota; kingdom Metazoa; phylum Arthropoda; class Insecta; order Lepidoptera; family Pyralidae; genus Hypsopygia; species Hypsopygia costalis. The sequence continues at coordinate 5,340,342 of OW443349.2, forward strand.
TAGCGGTGCGTTAGCGGTATTTTATTTTGCGAGCTTTTAAGTATGTATGTTTATTTTGTATTACTAACAAACTAATAATAAATATTTTATAAAAACATTTATTTCGGTATAAGTTTTATAAAAACATTTATTTCGGTATAAGCTATCATCTGACAATTTTTTAAGTGAGAGGAAATCACTGAACAATAAAAAATTTTTTGCATGTTCGTGTGACCAGCTGACGTATAATACACCACGGTACGGCCAGCTGACTTTTTTTTATCTTCGAATAAATGCGTTAACTATAATTTAACAAGTTTTCAGTCGGGAGGAAATGACTGAAAACAAGCTGGATAGTATATTTTGTCAGTTATTTCCTCTCAAGCGATAACTCGTGAAATACTTCAGAGAGTTGTATTATGCCGTGTGGTAAACGTCAGCTGCCGCTCCGTGAGTGAGTTGGGCAGCGGCAGTATCTTAATCACGTAAAAAAAAAAAATGTTTTCAGTCATTTCCTCCCGACTGAAAATTTGTTAAATGATAGTTAACGCAATTATTCGAATATAAAAGAAAAGTCAGCTGGCCGTATCGTGGTGGATAATACGTCAGCTAGTCACACAAACATGCAAAAAAAATTTTTCGTTCAGTGATTTCCTTCCACTTGAAAATTTGTCAGATGATTTCTTACATGCAACTTTGAATAAATAAAAACGTCAGCTGCCTCTATGCTGGTGGAAAGGTCGTCAGCTGACGTATTTAAATAAACGATCGGCGCTCACGCCTGGGCCATGCGCCACCTTTCACTGCATCAGCTGACGCCCTTTCCACCAACATAGAGGCAGCTGACGTTTATATTTATTCAAAGTTGCATGTAAGCTATCATCTGACAAATTTTTAAGTGAGAGGAAATCACTGAATGAAAAAAATTTTTTGCATGTTCGTGTGACCAGCTGACGTATAATCCATCACAGTATGGCCAGCTGACTTATCTTCGGATAATTGCGTTAATTACGTGATTAAGAGGCTACCGCTGCCCAACCCACCCACGGAGCGGCAGCTGACGTTTACAATACGGCATAACAGCTCTCTGAAGTATTTCCCGAGTTATCGCTTGAGAGGAAATTGGTCAAGAAAATCTGTTGCTGGCTCACGGACACACATTGTTTCGTGTCATGTGTTCGGTTTAAAAAAACCGACACGTGACACGAAACAAAATATCGTATCAGCCTCTTTTCCTCACTTCTGCAAGTCATAACAACAACGACAAAATCAATCAAGGATAAAGAAATCTGGACTACAGATTTCTTTATCCTTGATTGATTTTGTCGTCTACTACCAAAAGTACTTGAAGTAGTTTTTTGTCTTTTATGGGCTCGGCATTATTGATAATCGCTGGCTCGGCTGAAAATTCATATTTTTCTAAGACGTTTCGATTAGCGATTTGCTCCAAGTTCTATAAAAATCGCGACAAAACCAGGTCATTCACAAAACCGGTTTTATGAGTATGACCGGTTTTCACAGAATCAAAAAATTGTAACAGTAGGTTGCATTTGTTAGTGTATGGAAATACTTGATGTATTACCTTAGATTTTTTTATAGAGGTATGTCAGTTTTTTTTTATACTTTGTAAGTACATACGAGTATATTTAAAAAAAAATGAAGTTTGTTCGACGCGCCACCACAAGCATCGGCATGCATTCTCGCTATGCAGACCTTATCAATCGATTATGTAGTATTTATTGGTAATATTTAGCGGCGCGGCATTTGTGTGCCTTATTTCGGCACTGCCCAGGTCTCAGATCTTGATTTTAACTAGACAAAAAATTAGTCGTTAATTTGTCGAAATTTGTCGCCCAAAGCAGAAAATTTGTCGGTCTCCCGTTAAAGAGTTATAAGGTTTTTTTTGTGGCAGTGCCGAAATAAGCTTATTTCGGCACAGCCCACTCGGGATCTATTAAACTACAAAACATAGCGAAGATATGATTTTCTCCAGAATTAGTCGTCAATTTGTCGAATTCATACACCAAGTATTAGAATTAGTCGACCTCCCGTTATATAGAATAAGTATTTTTTTGTGGCAGTGCCGAAATAAGCCTTATTTCGGCACTGCCCAAAAAAACTACATCACCTAGCGAAAATCTGATTTCACCCAGATGTTGCCTTGAATTTGTCGGAAATAAAACACAACTGGTCGATGCGTAAAAAGTTACACGCATTTTAATAATTCACATTGTAGTCAGAGAGCCTAACGTAGGCAGAGTAGAATAACACCACCCCATTCACATATGGCTATCTTAAAAACAACTAATGTAGTGCTAAAGAACACCTAAAGCATTCGTAGATCAGAAAACAGTTACATGCATTGACAAACTTTGCCAGACTCTGAAAAAGGAAGGAAATAAAACGTTGACTGTTGCATTTTGTGCATGATATAATTTTGATGCAAGATCTCGGACTATACTTATTATATATATTATATTTATAACTCTTTAACGGGAGACCGACAATTTTTTTGCTTTGGGCGACAAATTAACGACTAATTTTTTGACTAGTTAAAATCAAGATCTGAGACATGGGCAGTGCCGAAATAAGGCACACGCGGCATTTCTATAATGTGACCGGGGCACAGAACAAATAAATAGTACGGTCGGCCAAGAAATTGATCTATCACAAAACAAAACAAACGTAATTGTTGCTACGGTTGGCCTTCCATTATTATTGACAACTTTTTAATTTCCTTCGATAATACCTATATACCATAAAGAATTTTAGATCAATTTTCTTTAGTGACTATTCTGTTTACAAGCAGACTTTAATTCCCTTGAAAGCTGGCAACGGATCGCCGACCTCTTTGTGTTGCTGGTCTCCATGAGCGATGATGATTACTTTCCACCAGGTGACACAATTGCTAGTTTGCCCCCCTCCCATAAAAAAAAATTGCAGCCTAATAATAGCAATATCATAGCACATTCTGAAGTGACAATTGATGGCATTTTAGGCTTATTTGGAAACTATATCAGAGGAACAAATAAAACTTCAAAAACATTTTATTCATTATATATTTTTTGTCAGAAGGTAATTAATACAGTGCCAAAACAGTAACAAAACATTAGTAAGAAAAAATCAAGACTGCATCTAGCATGAACTACTGAATACCCAGATAAACAATATATCCTATACACTTTGATAGGAGGACAACATTTATTTAACACTTATATTTCACAACATTTGAACAGATAGTTGGCGTTAGACTATATTTTTTTTTAAATATTGTGAACTATTTTCATAACACCGATACGTCTAATGGATATTTTAATTCGCTACATTAACTTGTTGGGGCAGTTGTGTGTGAATTTTTATTACTGGCAACATACAATTAAGTATGGAATCTTTCTAAATATTATTTGTCATCATATCAGATCCTTCATATTATTAAGCGACAAACCATGCTGCTGTAATCAAAATTCAGGAAGATATAAAATTTATAACATTTTTTTTTCCTAAAATAACAAATTGTTAACATTTAGGTAAACCATGTAATTGAATAAATACTTTATATTAGATAATCCTATAGCAAATGTCAAACTAGAGGCGTTAAAATGCGAATAAAAAATATGGATTTCAATTTCATAGATCAGATCGGTATTAAAACCACTACCTTCGATCGGACATAACTTCCAGCAGTTGAACTCTCTTTACTATTATTATCGACGATCGACGAGGGACGACCTAAATGTAAATAAATAATAAAATAAATAAATATTGTCAGACAAATTACACAGCGCCTTCTAGCCCCAAAGTAAGCGAAGCTTGTGTTATGGGTACTAGACAACTGATAAACATACGTAAATACATTTTTTTTGTAAATACATACTTATGATACATAGAAAACACCCAGACCAAGACAAACAGACATGTTCATGCACACAAATGTTTGTCCTGTGTGGGAATCGAACCCACGAGCGTTGGTGTCGAAGCCGCGTCATTGACCGCTACGCCACCGAGCTCGTCAATGTCGAAGTATTACTTTGTTTGTGCGGTCGATTATAAAAAAAGAAACCAATAAAATATCGGTTTTAATAAAAGAAATCCTATTTGGATGATGATGATGGAATCCTAGGGCAATCAAGGGAAACCCTTAAATTTTATAAGCACGCATGGTCAAATTCTTTTTTTTTATTTGAAACGGTATGATTGCGAGGTGATACCACATTCACCAAGTCCCCCGACTTGGTGAATACCATAAAGAATTTCAGAAAACATCATCAGACCCCTCTGATGATGGGATCCCAGAAAAATCGAGGGAAACCCTTAAATTTGCCTTAAATTTGGTTGCTGGCAGAATACAATTGCGCCACTCCATTGCTCTGCGCTGGACAAGGCGACTATGGAATCTTGTATAACGCATTAACTTTTCTCCCCGAAGACGGGCAACAGCGACTCCCGGGGTATTCCACCAATAAGCTGCACTCGCCAACTGAAGTCGGTTTTTATTTATTTATTTAAATCATATTTTTTAATTTTCATGCCTTTTTATTATAAACATCTAAAGGGTGATCATTTGCTATAATTTTTGGACACTCACATAACGTAACAGTATTAGTTTTTTAGAAACAGAGTAAGAGGTTCTGTAACGCTTTGGTTTGATATAGTAATAAAACTAAAATAGACATATCTCAGCAGATGAATGTCACGTTGTAATTTTTGTATTTTTTTTATATTCGCACACAACTACCCACACCGTAATACTGCGTAAGAGCAGATACCACCATACGGTGACCTCGTGATCTCAATCCAATAGAATACCTGCTCTAAAATCAGTCTCCACCTGGCTAACTAATAAACATCGATCACAAAGATATTTGTATACATGGATCTAACATGAAGAGGAGACATGGTCAAAATATTAATTATTATATACTTTTAAATTTCATCTATGTAAAATGCTATAGGTACCGTCAGCAAGTGAAGTGAGCTACACTTATATTATACGTTATATCCTTGGTCCAATGCGACAGCTAACTTGGCATCTTATGAAATACTATTTAGCTTCAATAACAAACTTTTTTTACTTTGAAAAACTTTTTAGGTAGTACCCGCTTTTTTCGATATTGCACATCTCTTTTCTATTCCACTAATGCAATATTTAACAGCAGTTGAATTGAACTCGGCGAAATTAATATTAATGATAGATTAGAACCTATTTTTTATGTTCACTTTATTTTTAAGGATTATTTTGCCCAAAGCGAGAAAAATAAGAGATAATATAGTGAGACGTCATGTGTGAAAACTCCTTTACAATTAAAATTTATGCCACGCTGGTTATTTGTATTCAAAGTGTGCAAAGTTTGTGCAGCTCAAATTCAGCGAGAGGTACTTATGCTCAAAGTGAGAAAATTCGCGTTTTTTCGTTTAAAGCACGGGAGAAAGTGCTTGTTAGCTTCACTTACTATCTCATTTCACACGGTCTATCAAAGTGCTATATTAATTTTGCCGAGTTATTCGCATTAAAATGCAAACAATTTGCATTAAAATACGTTTTGTAACGATTAGCAGAGCAGAAATACTTTTATTTTGTTTACAAAAAACTTTATTAAAATACCGTTCTGTTGTATAAAATTTTACAATTTAATGAACGTAATATAATGAAATCTCTACTGTCATATTGCGTCTATCATATTAGTATCGTAATATCTGTGATATTAACGATTTTATACGATAGTCAAGATGATATGTATGGTAATGTTTCGTAAATTTTACACAACAGAAAGGGTTACATTATTATAAAAACTGGATATAAATGTCAGATTGAGAATAGTACACCTTAGAGACTAGAAAACTGAGACGTACAATATCAAAGTACACATATAATTAGCACATCACGTTACATTATTTTCGCAATACCGATACCACGGAATTAAGTTTTAATAAGCTCATAAAATTCGATATTCACCACAGACAGTATATTTTGTATTATTCTTTAAGTATCTTAAAACACCTAAGTTTTTCATTTGAACGGACAGATCCAAAGTTATATATGAGAATAGGACTAGCGAATTTTTCACGATTCAACTATTTAAAAGTTTAGAAACACAGTGTTTGCGCCTACAAAGCCTTGCTAAAAACAACAAATAATCATAACAAGAAACAATGATAAAAAAACAGAATGCAGTTTTAAAAATACGTTAATAATGGGCATCTTTAAAGTGGCAGTGTCACTGTATACATTATACATATTAGACATGAAAATGCTAGGAATAAAAAATAGAGAAACAAGCTACACTTTATTGCATTGGACTTTAAAATTAAATGTTGTTAACAATTATAATGTATTGAATACACATCCATATTTGAGCTTACACGACCTTAAAACAATGTTGATCCAAATCTGTAAATTTTGTATAAACTATGGCAAACGTGCATTGCGTGAAATTCATTGACACATACGTAACGCGCTGAGAATCATCAGCCGTCGAACTAAATGTAGTGAGATTTCAATAACATTACCCGAAACCAAAACATAGGTAACAATCTTAACCCATACATTTGCCAATTTATATGTTTAACAGAATTGAAATAACACTGTCACTTAAAATATCACTTAAAACTTAAAGATAATTATATAAAATACATTATTGGTGTCGACAAAAAGTGTGTAGTTTAGCACCACCATTAAAACTAACTATTCGATATTACGTATGCCCGAAAACAAATCCACAGAATGGCGCATCAATTCCGCATTGTGTCGAATAGATTAGAAAATAAAATAGAAAATTCCCGTACTCACCGCGGAGTTTAATACTTGTGTACTTTACACAGACACAGTATGTACCTAATGTAAAAATTAATTTACCAACACTTACGACTATAAAAATATTCTCTTACGAAATTCTCACTTACATTAAGAGGAACTGGCAAAATAAATCCTGTATCTCCCATTTTTCAACTCACAATAAATACAAAAACCAGATTTGGTCCTCGCGTATATTCATGATGCCATTCCTATATATTGGACAGAACTATTCACTGCGAACGGGCGAGTAGCAAAAATATTAGTAGACTATGCACACTAAACAATGGCTCAAAATATATCAAATCCGCTAAATACCCAATAGAAAAAAATAATAATGCCTAGTGTTACGGCAAAACGTCGTAGAAGCAATGTTAAAACTTAAGAATCTAAGAGTTACCTGTGGTGGCCGAGCCACGCCGCGCTGCGACCGGCTCGAACTTATCACATTTATATTAAAAACAGGACTAACCACCGTTATTGTCCACACTCATTCATCTATAAATACTAACGTTTGCAACTAATATAAAACACCCCATTAATTCCAACTACGTCTTAGTATCAAAAACAGTGATTAAAATTTTAATTAGAATAGAGTATTTGTGCACTTGATGCAATACTATTGGCGCCCAGTGGGACACGCCGGACAAATGGCTAGCCGTATGGGTTCATAGTTAAGGAGACGTGTCGCTTTGTACGTGTCGCATTATACATTTTGGCTGCATGTTAATGAGCTAAAATATACCGCGTCACGTCTCCATGAGTCTTAAGGTCTCAATTGTGGAGACCCGTTGCGTTGAGCGTAGCGTCAAACGATAATCTCAAGTATATGGCGATGTATCGTACTTTAAATAAGATAAATCATTTTCAAATTACAATTTTGTTCCTAAAACTGTCATAAATATTTTCAAATGGGAAATTCTCCTGCCTAGGTGGGACTTGAACTTGGTCGAGCTCTCTTTCCAACTAAGCTACGAGGAAAGTTTCGATAAAGTTGTTCGTATTCTTTGTTAATATATACGTACGACTAGATCGACATTGATGTTGATATCTGGATAAAACTGTGGGCCATGCTGCGGTCTCTGATCATCATCATCATCATGACAGTATCGGCAGTCACCGTCACGTCTCACGCGATGCGTTTCTGTGAGTTAGATCAGGGTTTACCATAGAATGGCTCGCGACCCGGCACCGGCTCACGAAAATAAATTATTGAGACACGCAACATTGACACCTTGTATTATTATATCTTATATAATCTTTAGTGTACAATCTTAAGAGGACAAAATTTTACAGCAGAAAGCATAATAATAACCGGGTCAACATATAAAAAGTCTAAGACCTCCTGAGCTAGATCATACACCGACATATGTTTGAGATTATGCATGCAACATGAACGGAGCAAATCGATTGAGGCGCCCCACAATGCATCTCCCTGAATGACTACCACGACGTTTCCAAGACGCGCCGTAAACCATTCTTCCAACCGTCACCGTATAATCTTATTCAAAACGACTGACACATATTATGCTAATTAGTTACAATTTGATCTAAACGAGGATTCTTTAAACCATACACGGTTAACATGTAACTATTAGATTCATACTATAAGCATTAGGACCGTATCCACCTAATCTATCCCCACCTAATGGCAAAGGCTCACGATATCGATCTACACAACTAGCATCATTTAAAATAGATAAAAAAAAACTACATTACACAATCTTGCAGGAATAACACTATCTAAACAGTGAGTTATGAATATTTCATCTACCACGTTTTTTTGTTGTTAAATTACTTTTTTTTTATAAATATCCATTCGTAAATTATTATCAAATTCGATAAAGCTCTAAGATTGATCCACATTCACATAAATTAACTCTCAGAATTGTTTTCCAAGACACACTGAAGCATTTGTGTTGAGGAACAATGTTTTACAAAATTAACTAAATACTTATCCGGACACTACTCCGTCGAAGGCAACGCCAGTTCTCCTGGCGTTGAATAAATAACCGTTTCTCGAACGAACTTTAAAAATAAGAGAACCATATTCCAGTCTTGCTAAGGTTTACACCACTAAACCAGTCCTAACAACGAAATATCTAGCTGAATACACTAGCACAGTGTGTCACACATTTTGTACATTCAGGATTTGAGGAGCAAATGAGGTGTTTAAAGGTAAAGTTCGGAAACCGGTTTGATATATGAACTACAGATTTCAGTATATTGAATTACCAATTTTTGACCGCCGGCGAATAAATACCGGGTTTCTAGAATTATTTCAAGATATCTGTAATTACCGATATTTTGAATGAATGTATAGTTCAGCTGCTATTAATTGGTATATAATTGTTTTCGTGATTTCTTCGATGTACCGATAATGTTAACTCAAGATAGTTATTAGTTGAGTTTGTGATAAACTGGTTTATTCATTATATAGTCTAAATAATATAATTATAGACTGAAATTTATGTATTGAACGAAACCATTAAACACCTTAATTAACCGGTAATTTCGAAACCGGCTTCGAGCCTTGGTTTAAAGGACAGGATTTCTAATTATGCTGTTTACACACATTGTGTCGAGGCTTATTGGGCCCTTTCATAGGCTCCGTTTAATATTTTGTGGACATTGTGTGGTCTAAATTCACTATAGTTTCAAGTATCTAAACATTGACTAATTAATAAACAAAACAAAAATAATCAACAATCGCTATATGAAATTACTCATGCATTTCCACTACCTACATAGTCTAGCGTTCGTAAGTCCTCTTAAGTTATAAATATGTATTGATGTGAGACCTGCAATGGTGCCGTGTTAATTGAACAACTCCTTGTCATGTATATTCAATTTGTTAAAAACATTACTTTCCTTTTTGGCTTAATAGATATCGCATAAAAAAATATAGCTTTATGGAAAGTTCTCGAGAAAATATTTATAAAAGGTTTTCTAAAACCTGCTGCTACTTTTCAGCTGCAGGATATATGAACGACAATTTGACTCACTATTTAGGCTAAATAAACATTTAAAGTATAGTAGGAAATAATCTTAAAGTCTACGAGATAGTTCATCTCGTAATAAGATTTTGTTTTCAAAATTCTGAAGCCGAATGGCGAAAAGGAGAACTAATTCCGTCATTTGCATGGCACCTTCAATAAAACAAGGTATTCTCTTCCAAATATAACTCAAGCTACATCATGAGTATGGTTGTCATAATTTGTCATTTTTCACTCATAATACTGCTGATGACGTAGTTAAATTCCCAATCATTTGATATATCCGTCACAGGAATAATTTAATAATATTTTGTATTATTATACTGATCATCCGTCAGCCAATACTTGGAAACTTTTCAATTTACGTAGTTCAAAAGTCAGATTTCGCTATGAAAAAGCGAAAAAGTGGTGTAGTGAGGTTATGCAAAAATATATTTAGGGCGCACATCACTTTATGTCATACTGAAACATAGATATTTAAAATGAGATGTAGGTTTTTTAGTTGCTTTTTAATTTAATTTGAAAAATAATAATTGCTCCTGAAGTAAATTTTCAATAGAGACGTTAGCATCAATGTTACTTTATGATCGGATTCATCTTTCATGTTTCATATCACATGCATACTAGTTTTGAACAATAAATATTTTACAATAGAATACCATCTTTTCTAATTAGACTCTTAGGCATTCAAACAAAAATCAACTCTCCATGGTGAGCTTATTGACCTCCTACTTACTCCATATCTTCAAATTTAACATGGCACCATTTAGTTTTACCCGCTGTCTATATCCAAATCGTGGGCTTTATATTTGTACAACTCTTTTTTATTTTCTAGCACCTTTATTTCATAGACAAGGGACATAGACAGCGCGTCAACCGGTCTATAAAAGGTTGAAAGGACGAATTACTGATAACTTTTAGGAAATTTAGAATCATCTTACACTTAATATACCACATAAGCGTTCACTATATTGGCTTTAAATTAAGTACTGAATATAGTTTTGGTATTATAGAAAACTTTCACATATTTAAGGACTAAGTAAGGACATTTTCATTACAATTATAATTAGGTTATATCACACAATATTCTTATAAAGATATGCTGTTTTAAGCGTTGGTCACATAGAAATTCAGAAAACTCTTTTTAATATATTAGCATTTGATTATCCTTAGAATAAAATAAACTTAAAAAATAATAACGTTGTTTTAGGGATGAAAAGGGAGATGATCGGTTAAACAAATGCACAGAGAAGGAAGCTTAAAACTCTATGTGAAAATTCCAATATTGAGTGGACGGAAGGAACGATATATTTGAGCTAACACAAACTACGAATAATAATACACAAGAAGCGAACATCGATATAAATATCGATTCTAAAAGTGGCTTTAACAACCATCCTCGATTGCAACGAAGCTCTCAACAAACGGCCGCATGTTAGTCTAGCTAGTCCCTTTAAGATCTTATTAGATTTTCATTGTGCATGATCTCCTCTTTCATAGGGCCATTATTTTTTTATTTTTTGTTTCACTTCTCATTTATTATTCGTAGAACATAAAGGGCCTCAATTCTGAGCCAACGCACTCCGCGATTGGGGCTTTGCTTTCCTCTAACTCTATATTTACTCCCATAATTCACAGCCATCAAACATTAAAGCTGATATACTTTTGTGTATATCCTTGTTTGTCGTAGGCCAAAATTCTGAACTTTGTTAATTGCACAATAGACTGCTACTTGCTGATATTAATTATATTGAAATAATATTTCAATATTTTGCACTGGACTGCAAATACCTTTGATGATAAGAAGAGATCAAAGTAAACGAAGTATATTTTAAGTTTATACGAATACATAACATGGAGTAGTCAATATCACCAAATATGATATTTCGTGAGCAAAGGGAATTCCTTTGGGTCGCCAATCCCAACTTTCAGTTATAACTTTAACATAAAATATATATTCAAAATCCCGGAGCAACATTCACATTACCGGTTTTTATTTATAACTAATATAACAAAAATATTTTCGGTAGTTTTAACAACTAAGTATGAATATTCCCTCAAATTTTAGGTAAATATACTCTGCTTACTCGGATCTCTGTACAAAAGCCATTGTAACTGGTGTATATCGATATATCCTTAACTTCAAATTCACTTTTCATATAAAAATTAATTGTTTTACTAGTTTCTTATAATCGTCTAATTATAACGAAACTAGATTTCCCGCGAACTTCGGTTGGAAAATATACAGAAGCAAGGCCCCAATCGTAAGATCTAATTTAAAAGAAGCTAGTTGTGGCACTTTTAAATTTCTTATTCAATATGAACATATCCTAACATCGAGTTTTATAGAAGCAAGCATTTTCTAATTCATAGCCACTGAAATTCATTTTCATCATAAATGGTCTTTGCATCTTATAAATATGTAAATAAATTCATCTGTGTCAAATCAAAACTACCATAAATAATAATAATAACAATCTTAGCCAAACTATACAGAAAATGCGATGCAATTTTTTTTTTACAATTAAATTCATTCAACAATCGGATAAAATTAAATTTAGTCAAAATAAATAAACACAATAATTTTCCCTAGGAATATATCACTTTTGTCATTTCAATCGCGTTTTATATTCTTTGAATACTATAAAATAATGTTAACAATCGCATCGCACTTCAAATTAGCTAAGGCCCAATATGCAATGAATGTCAGCCAGGTATATAACACCTGATCAAGGCCGACAATGAATTGATTTATAAAATAAATATACTCTTCAAGTCTACATAGAATTGCAACTACAGTGATATTAACCCATTAGTTTGCGCCAAGAAGCTTATATGTAAAGGTAGAGCCGAATTTGAGCTTGTCTTCCATCTCTTTCTAAATAACGTACATAGAAAGAGACTTAGGATGTATGTAGACGATTTGAGCTCTATCTAAATAAGTTGTCCGAAAGAGAAGGAAGACACAAGTCAACTTCAAGTTAGTCTCATCTCCACTTTTATATATTTTATATATAAGTTTATTGGTGTACGCAAATCGAAAACAACAAGGATGTTGCTAAGCGTCTGCAAGACAAAGATTTTGAGGTAAATAGTTACTATATGGCAACATTGGAAAGTGAGAGTAACAAGAATCCTAAAATAATATCAAAGGGCAACCTCTTTTATAACACAACGAATTCAGTTAATACATACAATATTAGTGTTCCAATTGTTTGAATTGGATATTGATATTTCTTTTAATAATTAGAATTAATATTGGTTAAATAGTCAGATATAGATATTCATAGTGATTTGATAGTTATATGCGGATATTAATATTCATTTCATAGTTTTAAGTCGCTGAGAGTTGATAAATATTCCGACAAGTCTCGAAGTAGCGACTGTCGCTTAAGTGTCGCATATTGTATGACAGGCTGTCACGTGCGCCGCAATCCCCGCGCGCAATTTGTTTTATAGTACCAGGCTGCTGCACACAGTACACAGCTGTTGTCAAGCGCAAGCTGCCTGGGCGACTAGTTTTATTATTGTCTAACGGTAAAAATAATTAGCGGACCGCAATATATGAGTTAAGAAACCCTGACTTATATCAACTCTCGGCGAGAAAACTTTAGACATTGATAAATGTAAAAAAATCTGACACGAGTTTACTGTGATATGTATCAAAGTAAACTCGTAAGTATATATCGTAAGGCATGTGCCCTTATAAACAAATTATTTGTCGTGCTAGAGGTCGGCCCTGACATTATTTTATGGCGAACACGATCTGTGTACTTCAAATATCGTAACTATATTGAGAAGTAGACAGATAACAAGAGACTACGAAACTTTAATTACACGAAAACGACTTCATGATAATAATATTGAGATAGCTTCCGATCAACAAGATGAGAAATAATAATTAATAACTAACTACTAAAATTTGCTAAGAAACTAAATATTTCATTACTGTGCTACATATATTTTTTGTAAGAATACGATGAATAATCTTGACTACATGCTAAATTCGTATGCTAAGTGCAAATCGATTGTACTAATATCCATTGAAGTATATCAAAATGGAAGATTTTAAATATGGGGTCAGTTATTAGGATATTTGAATACAATTTCGTGAAATATGCATATTAATGTGTATATGTAGGTGATAAAATAATGTCATCGATATTATTTCGTTGCTGCCAAAGATATCGTATTTTACTTAGAATAAAATCAAACTAGACAATAATCATGTCACGAAAATGTCATGCAAATTTAAGAATAAATATTGTATCTATTAAATCAGTCATAAACATGTCTTGAGGTTACTGAACTTTTTAAAATATTTAACATCCCAAGCCAATTACGGAAAAACCATTTATATTTAATATTATCATAACTTTACCAACCCCATCATAAATACCGCGCGATTCACTAAATTAGTATGAATCCGTATTACACACGGAAATGCATCACACACAGTGATAAATTAAAAACTTAAAATCTGTGAACAATTCTAAAGAAATCAACGGTTTGAAACAATGATTTCTTTTTAAAATTTTGTACACAATGCATAGGGCTTTAAAATGCATGCACATTTTTTTCTATAGAAAAGGCACTACATTCAACAAATATTAAAAATAAAACTATAGCTGTTTAATTCATTTTGACGATCGTCATGAGCGACGTAAATATATAGGTATGGATATTCACAATATACACAAACGTGTTAATATAATTAATCACAAAAAAAAAATTAAACGCTTTTTTCTTAAAACTAACAAGAACTTAAGCTGGAAGATTTAATTAAATCTATGATTATTTTGGTTTTGTCCTGCCCGTTTCGGCAGTTAAATCAGTATTTGTGCACTATTCGAAGGATAAGTTGAACTTTCGAATGATTAAAGCGATATTAAAAGCTTATTACTGTAAGCTTAACAACCTTTTCAAACGATTCCTGGGTTTATTACGTTATTACCCGATCAATTTACTTACTGAGTCTTCCTGTAGCATGCAAAAGTGACTAAAAAAAATAACTAATCTATCTGACGTGAGGAACTGACTATTTAGTCCAAGTTACTACATTTGGCCGTACAATTTACTATAAAACAAGTGCTAACCGGAATCCATACAATACTTTGCACCGTAGCGTCAAAGGGTATTTACGTCGCGCCACAGTACAAATTAAAATTAAGAATTGACGAAAACTAGCCGATCCGTCTAACGAAGCGAACACACCCTAATCAACCGTTAATCAATTCCATGAATCAATTTATCTCGTACCGTATAAAGCACTAACTACATCCATACAAATTCATTAAAATAATATTCA
Organism: Hypsopygia costalis; assembly: GCA_937001555.2. Taxonomy (NCBI): domain Eukaryota; kingdom Metazoa; phylum Arthropoda; class Insecta; order Lepidoptera; family Pyralidae; genus Hypsopygia; species Hypsopygia costalis. Next base: position 5,355,415 of record OW443349.2, read on the forward strand.
CGTTAAATAAATAAAGTGGTACACTTATACGCTATTAGTTCATAACTTCATTTTTTTTTTCGTTTTCATTTATTTGCACGAAACGTGATATATTAAAATAGTGTCAACTACTCGTAGAAACATCACATTTTATTAAAGGTTTTTTTATTATTTAGTTGGTGTGAGCGAAACACTTTTATTAATAATATTTATATTATTTTGGTTATAATCAGTCCATATTTCAATAAGCTTTAGTAATTCATGTTTTCTATTGAATTATATTGACTAGAGGCTATGTTTATTTATGAAAATAAATGTTCATACCAGCATGTTATAGAAAAATGGTTATTTAGAATTGCACGCGACAACGAATAAATAAATATTAATATAGAATTTTTTAAATTATAGTAGCTCTAATATCATTTTATGACTATCAGCATTGTTTCCTTCAAGTGACTAAGACCCCATCGTTGTATAGTCGGAATAAAAAATATTTTAGCAAAATAACAAGTTTTATAGTGATAGTTAAGACTAGAAAATATAGTATTTTTCTTTTACGATACTCACCTACGGGTTTACGAATACGGATTTTCGGAGCGCATACCATACAACTGATATTTTAAGTTCAATTGCAACAATTAAACACGTTTGCAAAATAGGGGCGTCATTGTTTTCCTTCACACATTTACATAGAAATTTGAGTCTCATATTTGCTTAAAATCCAGCTACAACTTAGACAATTTTTATTTTTTGTAAGAGATAGTCGATTAAGTTTTCACGAAAAGAGACGTTTCATTATGATGGTTTGAAAATTTTATATGGATCTCCATCAGAAAATTCAAATTATAAGTGGAAGGAAAGCTGCACTTTTTTTTGCAAATAAGTGTACTGTGTATTTAGATTTACAAGTCTACGAAATGTGGAGACACAATCTAATATGTGAACACTCTATATACAATTACAATTTTGAAAAGAGATTAGTGTAAATTGTCCATACAAATCTAATAAGCCCATGTAATATTGAAAATAATTCAACGGGAAACTGAGTAAAAAAAGTATTACCATCCTAATGAAGTATTATTATCACATCTCCAAGTATCGTTCACTTTCATTGGGTAATATTCGAAATACGTTCATTCATGCGGAATGCGTTCCGAAGATATTCCTATTTCTGACAGTGACTATCAAGATGCGACTATACAAAAGAGTAATATTTAATATCAAAATGCTGCACCAACGACTATAGCGATAGCTACTGTCAGACCCATGCATTAAAAACGTCGACCAAATATTATTTGGATCGTAACGTAAAAACACCTAATATTTTTACGAGATTTGCTTCGCTCACACCATACAAGCATTTGGCAAGTATATTTGTCAACTAGCCAACAGCTGTCAAGTCTTCCATGAGACATATAGACATAATACTTTTATATAAACCCAGCAAGCACGATTACAACGCGGGATATCAGATACTGGCATATAAACTAACCTAAACACATATAGTCAGAGTAACTTTATATAATTTATTATTATATTATAATAATTGTGGTCTCTGTATTACCTGTGTAAGTCGCCGCTTACGAATCCACTTTTTATAATCTGTTGAATTTGTATGTAAATGCATTGTTGTTATTTTAAAAAGTGCAATTCGTAATTATAACATTACTGTTGATATGATATTTAGGATTGCAACGACCCCATACTGTAGTTATAATAAATAGGTCTTTGAAATGTTCCATAGACAACGTACGATGCGGACTTCTTATTGGAAGCTGAGCTACGTTTCCGTAGACGACGGCAAGTTATATTACTGAATTCCGATGTCATATTGTATGTTATTTCTTGTGTTATTAAACAGAATATGGTTATATCAGGAACTGGTTTTTCTTTTGTGAACCGGTTTTAATCGGTTAGCAGAATCAGCGATATTTTCAATAAACCGGTTGATAACCGGTTTATTCCATACGAACTGACGAACTAAATTATGGTTTTTTCCGACCTACTCGGGGTTATTTTGATTGTTTATGTCTTTTGTGACGAATTAGTAAGTAGGTAAATGTCCACTAAATCAAATAAGAGAGCAAAATAGTGCTGCAATGTAACTGCGTATTGATCAGTCACTGAGTAGCACGAATAATCCAAATCTTGAAGATTTGCGATTAAGGCAACCCACTTTTCAAGCGCGTACAAGTGGCCGATGTTTTTAACTTATAAATTACGCTTCGGATATAGTCTTCCTTCGGAATAGCGGTATAGAACAAGAAAAAAAGGTATTTACATTCTATATTAAAAAATTAAAATGTTTTATTCTAGTAACAGATCATAATAGAAAATATCAGTCTGTTTTTTTTAAATCTCAGAGGTGTTTTTTTTAAATCTCAGAGGACCAAACTGACATTATTTTGATGGACAATTTCATAGAAAATTATAAAAGTAATCTTCTAAAAATGTGAAGATTCAACAAACCGGTATCGTAGGTACAACATTTATTTGCACAACAAAAGCTAGAAGAAAATACTAGTTCTAATATGACTTGTGAACTTCTGCATGTATCAATTTTGACTCGAAGAATAAAAAACAGACTTCAGTGATGGCTATTTTCACAGTTTTATTCCTAACCTTTTTGTTTTGCAGTTTCGGCGTTACATATGCCTTAACATGAAAGTTCCTCAGCGTATTGATTTTTTTATTTATTTTAATAATAAAGTTTTGATAATAATATTAATATTAATTAATTTTCAATAGAATTTCTTTAGGTGAGGATATCATCCGTAAACATCCTCATATTAGTATGTCAATATTTAAAGTTTAACCAATTACAGTACGCATCGTACGTTGCTACAAAACAATGCTTTTAAAGCCGATCCATAAATAATTTGATAAAAAGATCGATATATCGTTTCGTAAAAAAAATTGCGGTTGGCAAAGGCATAGCCATTCAACGCGTAATTTTCGAAGATATATATATATATCATATTGTTCGTTGGTAATAAAATTGTCAAATACAAACTGTTTGACTAAAGCTGGGTTCACATAACAAGAGCATATTTTTTCCTATTATCAAATGCAGATTACGAGCGATTTATGACACCTCAAGAAAGCGTGATAGTAGATGACTGTAGAAGACAAGGAAAATATCTCTTTTTCAATCCGATCGCAAATACGATCATATTTTCTAACCTATACACTAAATCAATATGTATTTGCTTCATATTATATCTATCAAAAAACACAACACTCTAGCGAAATTCTTTTTTTATATTTAGTTTATTTACTCAGACAAGTATAAAGATGGAGTTAATTTTCAGAGACGTTTTTTGATATTTGTTTGCTTCATTAATGAAGCAAATATTATTATTTATCTACAATACAGTAAACTGCCCAATTTTGGACAACAATAGATCACTTTCACATTTTCAATAACAGTCGCGGTCACATATCTCAGAGGACTGCGATTGCTCATTTTACCTAAAAATACAGTTAATCGCTCAATTTACCGTATTACAAAAACGGTATTTTTTACCGGTCGACACCCATATTTAGGATATTAATATAGAAATATAATGGCGCCTGAAGCGGTAAAATTCAGCAACTATCTTCCATATCGTTGCTACATTTTGAGTGATATTAGATACAAAAATGCAGACAAATACGTTACGAAGATAAAAAAAAATCAGCGTCGTGTGAACCCAACTTAAGCCGAATTCGGGAATACTGAGTTTACATAATATGTAAATGCTCTCAGAAATATCGCACGATAAATCGAATATATTAATACCTAATCTAGGAAAGGTAGATACTTTGTTTTTAGAATACACGCCGGTAAAAGATTATAGTTGTTCATTAAAACATGTTTAAATAAATGCAAAAGTGTTAATACGATTATTTTTAGTATAAAACCGGTAGAAAACGGGAATATGAAAATGTTTGAAAATATATCACCGATACATTCAATTATGAACTTTATGCGACTTCACAGAGAGTTTAAAGTCGTATGCAAGTTTACACCTGACACATAGATGGCGCTAGTATAACTTATATGCTGCGATATAGAATTTTAGAAAGAGTAAGATTTAAATTTTGTAACATACAAGTTTTATAGCATATCTGTTTTATGTATACACTTGTTCAAACATGTTAAAAATGAAGATCTTAATATTCGCACCCAAACGAGTTGGCGAATTGGATTCACCTTTCAAAAGCAGTAATGTACTTCTCGTTTCTGCTTAATTAATAGGTCCTGTGGCTAAGTAATGGTAAGGATGCCTATTATGCATAAACCGATTGTCGTACCTTTGGTTTTTTTGATAGAAATCGTTACGTTGATTGACTTTCCTGTAGTATTGCGCGCGACGTTGCTGATTCTTGTCTTGCTGCTTGTCAGCTTGCTTTGTCTGTTTATTTTCTTGTTTGGTTTCGTTCTTTGCTGGTTGGGTTTCGTTGGGAGATTTATCCTGGAGATAGAGAGAATTTTAAATGAAGACTTAGTTGCAATAGGCTAGACGACAATGACAAAAAATTATAAAAAGTACATAGCAGTGTCATAAAATATGCAAAACTAGAACGATCTGTGATCTTGAAATTTTGATAACTTATGTCCGACTTGTTCTATGATCGATCAAAGTGTAGTCGGAAAGTCCAATTTAAAAGAATGAAATAATAAAAAAAAAATATTAATTTTGGAAAAACAATCAAAAATACTATAACTTTTGTTATGGCACTAGCTACATAAACGCAGTATTTCACATAGCTGTCGTACAAATTTCTGTTTTAACGTATACAAAATACATAAGTGTGACGTCATAATTATGTAGCCTTTTGTATGGAGCGTTTTCGGGAAAGTCCAAAATTGTGATTTTCAAGTTATCATATCTCGAGAAGTTTTTATGCTATCGAAGTAATTCTTTCACCTATAGTTATATTATTGTGACGTCCTTACATAACAAGCCGAAAGAAAAAATTGTCGTCTAGCCTATTGACCAAATTGGAGGGGGAATGTTATTCCAGCACTTAGTAGTCTGATGGTGGATATCAATAGAGCAGTATACACTATACATACGAGCATGTTTCGGCAGACAGATTATGTAAATGATCTGAGGAGCTCGATAGCGTCGTTACGCATGTCAGTCTACACGAACACGTAAGTTAAGCAAAGACAACCGTAGCCTGTCCATGGATGGGTTTATTTACTTAAGTAAATAAACAAAAAAAAAATTTGACGCAGTCCTTACACGAAACGGGACCATATCAGCCTAGGTGATACTCTTGCAGTTTGTCTGCCGGCTTGACGCTTCGAAGTTCGCCGTCAAGCCGGCGGTCCCTGCTGTTGTCATTAGATGACAGCCGTTAAGTCAAGTCAATGGTCTTTAGACGTCTTGAAAACACTGACCTTCGCTAACCCGCAGTAGAGCAGCGTGCTGAAGTACGCTCGAAACCCCATCGAATGAGGGGAAACCCATATCCCAACAGTGGGATGAATAAGGGTTGACGACGACGATGTAAATGATCTGGCTGGACTAGATATTGGGTCATTGTAGAATAAAGACGGATATTATTACCTCTTTAGTGTCGCTGTGTGTTTGTTTGGACGTACTCTGTGTGGAAGAGCTGGTTGCGGCCGCGTTCTCTTGTACCTTCGGTGGAGACACCTGTGCCGGCTGCTGAGCAGGACTCTCACTCTGAAATGATGATATTAACATTTATTACATACTATGATTTAGTTTCACGTGACCCGGTGTCTAACACTATTGGAGACCAAAACATTGAGTTGTTCCCTAATACATCGATGCCAATAATATGAATTGCAAAATCGTCTGAACGCTTATATATATTACATTTAGGGGGTCGTGAGGGAAAAAACGCAAATGTTTGTAGGTCTTATGCTAGAATAAAAAAACGTATGCAGGCTTGTTTATTGTTCAATAATTAATCAACTCAAATCTTTTCGCGTATGAAGAGGCTTCAGTACCATAGACCACATCCACACGCTGCGGCAGCTTATACAGAAGACCGAAGAGTATAACTTGCCACTTTGCTTAGCGTTTGTGGACTATGAGAAAGCCTTTGATTCGGTCGAGATATGGGCTGTGCTTGAGTCTCTCCAGCGATGCCGTATCGACTATCGGTACATCGAAGTGTTGAAGTGTTTGTATAATAACGCCACTATGTCGGTCCGAGTACAGGAACAGAGTTCAAAGGCGATCCCTTTGAAAAGAGGCGTAAGACAGGGAGACGTGATATCTCCGAAACTGTTTACGGCCACTTTGGAGAACGCCTTCAAGCTCCTGGAATGGAAAGGATTCGGCATCAATGTGAACGGCGAATACATCACTCACCTTCGGTTTGCCGACGATATCGTAGTCATGGCAAATTCAATGGAAGATCTCAGCACGATGCTCGATGGCCTCAATCGAGTTTCTCAACAAGTGGGTCTTAAAATGAACATGGACAAGACGAAGGTAATGTGTAATGCCCATGTTATAATTATCATACTTCGGTCCAACTTCAAGAAAGAGGTCAGTCGCCGAATCCAACTCGGCTGGGCAGCGTTCGGAAAATTGCGTGATGTCTTCTCGTCCGACATACCGCAGTGCCTCAAGTCGAAAGTATTCGACCAGTGTGTGTTACCAGTGATGACTTACGGCACTGAAACGTGGTCCCTCACTATGGGCCTTATGAACAAGCTCAAAGTAGCCCAACGAGCTATGGAGAGGGCTATGCTCGGAGTCTCTCTGCGAGATCGAATCAGAAATGAGGAGATCCGTAGAAGAACCAAGGTTACCGACATAGCCCAGCGGATTAGCAAGTTGAAGTGGCAGTGGGCAGGGCACATAGCACGGAGGACGGATGACCGATGGGGTCGAAAGGTTCTCGAGTGGAGATCACGTACCGGCAAGCGCAGCGTAGGACGTCCACCCACAAGGTGGACAGACGACCTCATTAAGACCGTAGGATCGCGCTGGATGCAAGCCGCTTCCAACCGGTCTTATTGGAGATCTAGAGGGGAGGCCTATGTCCAGCAGTGGACTTTCAATGGCTGAGATGATGATGATGATGATGATGAATCTTTTCGCAATTGAAACTTATTTCTCTTCTTTTTTTATGTTCAAAATTAAAGACCTGATTAATTCACATAAGAACAAAACCGGTAGCAAATGGCACTAACAATTTTAAAGCTTTCATAGCCAGCTGAATTGTGGAAGTTTGGAGGAGAAGGAGGAGGAAGAAGGGGGAGGGAGGAGGGGGTCGCCAGAAATTTCTAACATGTAAAGGCGTCCCATGTTCAAAAAGATTGAAAAACACTGCTTTAGACCATTGAAAAAACACCGGGACAGGGATAACTAGACAAATACTCTAATTTCAATTTTACGCTGGTGGAATCTGTCACAGATTTCCGAAATTTAATTGACTTTTTAATGAGGGTCTTTTGGCAGCACTGTAGCGTAGGGTCCAATCATTTGTCAATTCATAGCATCTTGTCAAATGTCTTGTTGACGTCTTGTGTTGTCTTCTCGTCTTAAACTTTCACTGTCAAAAAATTCAGTACATTTTGGCAATCTGGACCCGACGTCTACTAGCGACATCTAATGTCAGAAAAAATATCAAACATCCCCATTCAGAGCGCACAGAATTACATACAAATCATCATCATCATCATCATCTCAGCCCACTCTCTACCATATTGGTATAGGCCTCCTTCAACCTCCTCCATCTCTTTCTGTTTTGGGCCACTTTGATCCAGTTGATGCCCACCAACTTTACGATGTCGTCTTTCCATCGCATCTGTGGCCTCCCGACAGGTCTTTTGTATTGCCATGGCCTCCATTCCAGAAGGGTTTTACACCACGAGTCCGACTTTCTGGCTATGTGTCCGGCCCACTGCCACTTGAGATTCGCCACACGGTGTGCAACGTCCGACACCTGACTTTGTTTCCGGAGCCATTTGTTGGTTTTTCTGTCCTGGAGTGTCACTCCTACCAATTTCCTTTCCATTGCTCTTTGTGCAACTTCCAGTTTTTGGACAATGGCCTTGGTTGTTACCCATGTCTCAGCTCCGTATGTAAGTACAGGTAGGACGCATTGGTTAAAGATCTTTGCTTTTTGTTTTGCAGAGATGTTCATTTTAAATGCAAAGCCAAGTTTTGCGAATGCTGCCCAGCCCAAACGGATCCGCCTATCTATCTCGTTCCCTTGGTTATCTTTGCCCATCTTTATCTCTTGTCCTAGGTAAACGTATTTGCTGACTTTTTCTAGTGGTATATTCCCTACTTTTATAACCGTGGTGTTGTTGGCATCTGTGGTCATGACCTTTGTCTTGTCTAGATTCATGTCTAGGCCAACTTTACGGGAGTTGTGGTAAAGATCTTGTACCATAATTTGGAGTTCTTGGGGGTCATTAGCAAGTAGGACTATGTCGTCAGCAATATATACAAATCGCTCCACATAATTTACCACACATAATACATACAAATCGCTCCACATAATTTACCACACATACATTTAAACTGTCTAATTTTAATATAGTCTTGTTTATACGTTTCTACGTATTTGAGATGTAAGTGGCTCACCGCGATCTTTAGAGCCAAAGCCAATCTAACCTGCACGTGGTGCATCCTGCCGACTAATGAAAGAGGATATAGCAAAAGTACATCCCCAGTCGGGCAGCTTACAAATGTCCTGTATCTCTCTTTATTCCTTTGAAAATGAAATGGAAAAAATATATTATGTACACATGGTAAATCATTAGTAGAAAAAATATATGACGTGTATAAGTGGTCTCAATTACGCCAAATACATTTGTTTTTTTTTTACAAAGTCAATCGCAATATGCGCACTCTAAGCTGTGTAAAGTCACAGAATAATATGCAGGAACAAAAAAGGCACTTTCGACACAAGTGGAATAAAATATCCTCCGGTACGCGCTAATATGATCCAAAATAATTCTGCAGCTGTACTCGTACCTAACAACCCTTTGAGCGGCAGGGACAATCGAAAGTAAACCCTATATCTAACGCGTTACGAGCGACCGCCGCTGCTTTTAGAAAATCCTGTACAACGGCCTTGACGTAACCCGGCTGCGTGTCGCTCATAGGGTTGAACATGAAGCGCTCGCGGTCGCGCCGCGTAGATAGGTATTAACACATACGTTTGTTATCTTTAAAATTTGTGTTCGTGCATCGGAATGCAGAACAGTAACGCTTTTGATTAACCATCCTGTAAAGTGTGAACTTTCTCACTTGCGTCAAAATACAAAAAAAAAAAAAAAACGGGAAAATGCCGCGTCGCTTACCGCGTGCGTAAGAGAGTGTGCGTGACACTAGACTAAATTGTTCTCCCGGGAGAGTCGGGCGTGTAGGTAATTAAGTCGGCCGAATAAAAAAAAACTAGGCTAAGTGACAAAGGCCTGGTAAAGTGCCGCTGAGTGTGCGTAGATCGGCTTACTTCGTAAATGGTCGCGCACCCCTGTTTTGGAAGAGGCATTTATTTTTGAATTAGCTTTGTACTGAGGAGCTCGATGGTGTCGTTGCGCGTGTCAGTCTAATCGAACACGCCAGTTAAGCAACGTGGGTTTATTTATCTCGAGCTCCTCCGTGCTTCGGAGGGCACGTTAAGCCGTCGGTCCCGGCTGTTATCATTAGATCGCAGTCGTTAAGCCAAGTCAGTGGCCTTAGGTCGGCTTGAAAACACTGGCCTCCGCCAACCCGCAGTTGAGCAGCGTGTTAGAGTATGTTCTAAAAACTCCTTCGATTGAGGGGAGACCCGTATCCCAGTAGTGGGATCATTATGGGTTGATGCCGAAGTGATGCCGAAGCTTTGTACTGACCGTGGTGTGTTTGTTGTTGTTGTTGTTGGTGTGGACACTGTTAGTGTTGTTGTTGTTGTTGTTGTGCGCGGGCTGCGGCGGCGGCGGCGAGTGCGGCGGCGCGAGCGCGACCGTGAGCGTGAGGTCGCACCACATGGCGCAGCGTGCACGGCGCGCGCACACGCCCAGTTGCTTCACCGCTTCAGCTAACTGAAGAATCGCTGCAAACAATACATCCGTGGTCAGGACTTGGCAGGCTCGGCTTCATTACAACTTTTTAAAGCAGTTTAAGGCTCAATTTACATCGCCGTGGAATGAATGGAAGCGATTTTATGCAATGAAATTGTTCATAGCATAATGAACTTTATGTCGAACTTAAATACGAGCCAAAAAAGGTCGCGCGTCTTCAGCGGAATCCTGACGCATTCTCGCTAGCTACGGATCGAAGGGTTCTTAAAATACGAGTGTGAGTTTATCACATGAGCCGAAAGCGAATGTGATAATAGACCACACGAGTATTTTAAGACCTAATTATGTGCAGTTTCATACACCACTTTATCTAATCTCATGAAATAGATGACAATAATATTTGAAATAAAACCATGAAGTTAATTTAACAGCTTCATTTCTTACTTATAAATCCATTTGCAGACAGAGCATGCGCGGTGCGCCGCGTTTACAGATTATGTAGAAAAATTTTGCAACGTTGCAATGCATTTGCATTGCAACCTGTTTAAAATACCTGTATCCAGGGCTGAAGCTGTATCGAAAGGGAGAAAAAGTTATTTTTAGATACAGTTGTCCATAGAAGAGCTGTATCGAAAAGTAACTTTTTAAATTTATTTCGATGTCTTGTGCGTAAAAGACTGACATTAAGATTCTGTGTTTAGTTTTTTAATCTCGAAATTTCAGTATGAGATTAGATAAAGTTCATTATGCAATGTACAATTTCTTAGTATAATTAGCGTAGGGCGCCCCCTCTCTAGATGGACCGACGACCTCAAAAAAGTGGCTGGTAGCGGTTGGATGCGGAAAGCGGAGAATCGCGTATGACGGAAAGCATTGTTTTTCATTTTATTTTATTTTTTATATCTATATATAGGAGTGGGTAGAGATACAGACTGATAATGATGATGATGAAAACAGTTTGAATTAATAATTCTGGTGTTCCAGTCTATCTCCGCTCCCGTTTTAATGTCCTTTGTCCTCCCTCCCGCCGCTCCATAATGCGCATATTTTTTTTTTTACAATTCATTCACCTACTGCGCTGCCACACCCCGGTCATTCCATACAAATGTCGCGTCGTTTACTACTACATAAACAATGAAGTCTGTACAGAGCGTGAATGAGCGTGTGTGCGTACGGCGCCATACAAACTGTTCCAGATTTGTCTCAGAGGGGAGGTGAGGTCGATACGAGAGAGCGGCAGGGAGAGACCATACTTTACTTTTTTTTTTTTTTTACTACGTCGGGTGGCAGACAAGCATACGGCCCGCATGATGTGAAGCGGTTACCGTAGCCATATTAACGCTTGCAACATAAAATATTGCTCGCGCGCCGCCACCCCCGCTGCCAACGCAGCATCTCCTTCCTTTCTTTCTGGTGACCTCACTCACTCGCAGGAACACAACAATCCTCAAGGGAATTGTTATTTGGCTGCGGTATTCTGTGAGGTGGAGGTACATTCCCCAGTCGGGTAGCTTACAATTACGCTCCCTACCTCTCTTTTCGCCAGAGCTTCGTTTGTCACTCAGCAGGGTGCACCACGTGCAGGTGAAGTTGGCTTTGGTTCAAAGATGTTGATGAACCACTTACACCACATACTGTACGTAGTACTATTACTTATACTGTGGCGCTGCTCAGTTATGGATTAAATTACCCTTACAAAATTCGCAAAAGCCCATCCATCTTTTCTTTTAAGAAAAAAGTTAAAGATCACTATTCATCCTAATATGCCTAGATAATTTTTAGGTATGTATGTATATAAGCATTTATGTATGTGTGTGTATACAATGTATAATGTGTACTATATATGAATATGTATATGTCGCAACCAATTCGTAAAATCCGCCGACATACATAACGTCTAGCTGTTTTAAAAAATGGCAGAGCCATTATTTCAACCCGCCTATTTATCATAAGATTATACGACCGAATTGCTACCTGATGGTGCATCACCAAGGATACTATAATAATAAAATCAAATAGCTTGGCTATTTCTAATCAGAACACAAACCTATCCAAACCTAACCAAAAGATAATTTAAATAAATACAATCTGCCTAAAGTTAGCCGTTGTGTAATGTGGCGGTTCTACCAATTGGCTGCGACATATATATGCTTAGAGTGTATATCGTGTTATAGGGCACGTTACTCCGTCGGTCTCAACTGTTTTCATTTAATGACAATCGTTAATACATTATATTAGCATTTAGTAATGCAAACCGCAATAGTAAAAGTACTAATCAGTTATCCATGATGACTTAGGTTCTCTGGAATCGCTGTTTTCGAGTGATTATTATAAAAGCGGTTACTAATGAGTCATGCTATTTCGTGCGCGCAGCCGGCGTTCTTCGATTTATAAAACGTTATCATGTTAAAAATACATTGTGTTTGTTCATTCTACATTGTCATCATGAACCTTTTAAATCATTTAAGCTTTATTAAATGTATAAATATATTGAACATAGTTAAGTTTGCTTATGAAATATGATAACAAACGTAGACTAAGTAAAAGTCGAGTCTGGCAAATTTATTTTATGTATTTTTATAGTAGCAAGCAATTTAAGCCAAGTGGCGTTTGGGCGGCTTGAAAAAACTGGCCACCACCAAGTTGCAGTTAAGCAGCGTGGTGGAGTATGCTCTAAACCCCTTCGATTGAAGGGAGACCCGTATCCCAGCAGTGGGATGATTAAGGGTTAACGACGAAGACCATGTATATATTAGTCAACTCACGGTCTGTCCGTAGATATCGTCCCGCGTGTGCATGTGGCGCCAGCTCTCTCCTCCTTGCCGCCTGCACTGCTCCCACGGCACTTCGCCACGCTAACATGGCACTCTCTACCTCGCTGTGGGGAGCACTGGAACAATGGTAACGTAAGCTATAGAGTTAACCTACACTTTTCCACCATAACGACTGATAAACGGATTAATATGACGTCGGGTGGCAAACAAGCCCGACTGGTGAAGCACCTCATAGAATAGCGCAGACAAATAATATTTCCCTTGAAGGCTGTTGTGTTCCTGCGAGTGAATAAGATCACACAGAAAGGAAGGAAGGAGTATAGGCTGGCAAAGGATCGGTGACCGCTTGGATAGGCGGTGGTAATTGCTTTACATCAGGTGACTCACAGGCTCGTTTGCAAAAAATATACGTCATACACATCAGGTAACAGGATCATGAACGTGCTCCCCCCCTCCCCCCCATATAAAAAAAACCCCTTGTATACCTGACCTCCGTTATTTCCTGTTGTTATTTTTATAAATGATGCAACGCGAAAGTTTAGAAGTACTATCTGGGGGCACGGCAGTGCCCCCGCCAAGTCGAGCAAAAAGCGGCACGGCCGTACCATCCTTTTCTCGAAGCAATTCCGGCCATTATTAACCCCCTATTTAATAATATATATTACTTACATTTCAGCCAAGTTCTTAACGTCGTCCCTCCAGGAGGTGGGGTCGAATGTGGCGGGGTCCACTCCCTCCTTCTCCTTCTCGGCGACGTTCTCCTGCCCTCTCTTCAGTACAGTAATCTTGCCGTCTTCTGGTTTGTTCGGCTTTTTGTTCTGCGCCACGCAAACGCTCGCTCGAAGCGTCTCCATCTTACCCATTAGGGTTAATACCTGCAAATTAATAAAATATTATTTAAGACTTTATATATAATTTGAGAATAAAAAGTGAGGAGAAAATAAAGACCTTTCTGGTGACCTCACTCACTCGCAGGAACACAACAACCCTCAAGGGGATTGTTATTTGGCTGCGGTATTCTGTGTGGTGGAGGTACATTCCTCAGTCGGGTAGCTTACAATTACGCTCCCTGCCTCTCTTTTCGCCAGAGCTTCGTTTGTCAGGTGTCAGATGAAGTTGGCTTTGGTTCGAAGATGTTGATCAACCTTTTACACCCCATTAAGAAATAAGAGAATTCATAATAATAAATGTTAAATATCCATTATACTTAATATACCTAACGCTGACCTGAATAGTTCACTTTCAAGCATTCTATTATTGACTGGAAGAGATTCCAGAAGAGATTGGCACAGATAGAAGCTCTCCTTAGCTTAGGCACGCTAATTATACACATCAGTGCCTTTACTTTCTTATTTCAATATATAAATTGTGTCTCTTTATGCTTTTAGTGCCTTATTTGCCATATTGCTGTCTCTTACATTGCTAAGAGAGGAAGTCAAATTCCAAAACCTTCTGCTACTGCTACTAATTTCTTCTGATTAAATTTGTTATGAGTTCCGAGGCAGCCGTAGTTTTACCCTCGGGACTGCAATGGACTTCTCTGTTCATTGCCTTTTTTGGTGATCGCCGCTGTTAATCCTGGCTACACAGGAGACACAGTGGTGGGACTGTGAGCGATTTTACTCCATGATCACATTGGACTCTATGGACGAGTCAATCTGTCATATATACGTTAAACATAAAATTTTATTACACATTGGGCCCGAAAAAGCAACGTAGGACAGATAATCTTTAAATTACATTACGAAAGACTGCTATTTTGTATTAATGTATCCGTTACCTTAAGGTTGCCTTGATAAGCTTGCTTTTAGCAATATAAGGCCGCCTTGTTGCACATACATATTCCAGAAGTGGATCCTGGCTACACAGGAGACCCAGTGGTGGGAATGTGTGGTGGGACCCCGTCCCTTATACAAATTGTGTCTCACCTTAGTATGCTCCCTGAGCATGTCCACAGTGAGCCTATCCACCCTGGTGGGGCAGGGAGGCAACCTGGGCACAGGTATGGAGTTCGACGACGATACAGCTCGTCCCGGGTACGCTAACGCTAAACGCGCTTCAGTGCGTTTCCGTTCGCGTTCCAACTGCCTCCATTGTTCGTAGCACGCGTCGAGTCGCGCGTGGAGGATACCGGAGGAGGTTGCTGCACCTCTGAAAGGAGAAATATAAATAAATAAATAAATATTAAATAAATATTGTCACACAAATTACACAGCGCCATCTAGCCCCAAAGTAAGCGGAGCTTGTGTTATGGGTACTAGACAACTAATAAACATACGTAAATACATTTCTTTTTTGTAAATACATACTTATTATACATAGGAAACACCCAAACTAAGACAAACAGACATGTTCATGCACATAAATGTTTGTCCTATGCGGGAATCGAACCCACGAGCATTGGTGTCGAAGCCACGTCATTGACCGCTACGCTACCGAGCTCGTCATCGTCAAATATGAAATGAAATTTTTAATACCGTTGCTCAAAAAGTGGCGTATTGCAGGGACGTATAGCGTTCGGGATGTGGGCTCACATACTCGAGCTTTTTGTTTACCTTTTCCGAACTCGTGCGTTCTCTTTCCCAACTGTCAAAATAATGTCTATTAAAAAGAAAAAAACCAACCACGAAGTTTTTACTAAAAAAAATTCATAGAAGTTTTTATGATTCATGCAAATATTTCTAAAAAGAAGCTAGTAATTTGTTTCAATATCAGATTTAATGATTTCATTCAATGAATTAGGTTAGGTTTCTTTTCAATTCATCTCATTAAATTTCATTTTCATTTCATATCAATAAAAAAATTCTACTGAAGACTTGTCTTTATGGGCATAGTTCCCTTTGCCTACCCAGAATGGGTGAAGAAAACAAAAAAAAATCTATGCATAAATTATTTTACGGTTGGCGCCATTTTCCACAAATTATAACTTTTTTAAGAAATAAATGATTAGTTAGTTGAGTTTATTGTGTTTTTATTATTTTATTAAATTGCTTCTTTTTTCGCAACTGTATTAAAAATAGTTGTTCAAAACACGTGCGGAACCGTCATTGCAACTTGTTCCAACTGTCAACCCTCACCTTCGGCTGCGCCGCGGCTCGGGTAGACGTTTGTCGGAACTCTTTGCAATGACAGGCTTTCCGCACTCGTAATGAAATATACTATTATTTATTCTGTCATTAAAAAAGCAACGTAGGACCGAAAATCTTTAAATTACATTACGAAAGATTGCTTTGTTTACTAGATTCCCTAGACAATCTAATAAAAACCCTTGCTTATAAAGTGAAATTTTCCATCTTTAAAATACAATTATTCGACAGTATAACAGTGCATTGCACGTGTATGCAAAGTGCTTGAAAGTAGACCAAAATTGAATTGTAAAATTTCTGAAGCAAAGTGAGATTCAATAATAATGATCAGGGCATGTTTTATGCAGTTTTTCTTATTCATCATCATCATCATTATCGGCCTGGAATTTTCTTATTGTAAGCGAATAATTATCATACTTCGGTCCAACTTCAAGAAAGAGGTCAGTCGCCGAATCCAACTCGGCTGGGCAGCGTTCGGAAAATGGGCATTATGAACTAGCTCAAAGTAGCCCAACGAGCTAGAGAGGGCTATGCTCGGCGTCTCTCTGCGAGATCGAATCAGAATTGAGGAGATCCGTAGAAGAACCAAGGTTACCGACATAGCCCAGCGGATTAGCTAGATGAAGTGGCGGTGGGCAGGCACATAGCACGGAGGACGGATGGCCGATGGGGTCGAAAGGTTCTCGAGTGGAGACCACGTACCGGCAAGCGCAGCGTAGGACGTCCACCCACAAGGTGGACAGACGACCTCATTAAGACCGTAGGATCGCGCTGGATGCAAGCCGCTTCCAACCGGTCTTATTGGAGATCTAGAGGGGAGGCCTATGTCCAGCAGTGGACATTCAATGGCTGAGATGATGATGATAATGATGATATATCATACCGATTTTAAGATCTATGTATAGGTTCATTATTTTTAGAATATTTTGCCACGAGGTCAATTTTAAAATGATTAAAAAAACTACTTTATACGAGAACTTGGGTTGTTCCTATTCGTTCCAAGACGAAAAGCTACAAGGTGAAAACCACTTTAACTAAGAGGTTGCTCAAGTATTACCTAAGCACGTCGTACACATTTTTATTAATAATATTCTTTTTTTACTTTTTAGGGCTCCGTACCACAAAAGGAAAACGGAACCCTTATAAGATCACTTTGTTGCCCGTCTGTCTGTCTGTCAAGACCCTCTAAGTCGGAATGCGTGGAGGTATCAAGCTGAAATTTGAACTGTATACTCAGGTCTACGGTCCCATGAAGTTGTAAAAAAATCAAATTGCTAAGTTTACCTAAAAAAAAGATACGGCCGTTTATTCAGCAAAAACGCATATTTCGACATTCTCAAGGGAATCAAAACTCATAGGATACTTCCCGTTGACCTAGAACTATGAAATTTGGCAAGTAACATCGTTTTAGACTACAAGTACAAGAATAAATCTCAAAACTATACATTTGTAATTAAATCTTAAAAAATAGGGGGTCTACATTTTTTATAGGAGGTCGAAATTTCAAATTGAAGCTACTAGTTCAAATGGGGTATCATATGAAAGGGCTTGATGTGCAGATTGCAAAATATACCTATTTTATTATTTTTTCCGACGCATTATTTCTTATTTATACTTATTATTCCTACGCACGCATATACTACCCCTTGACGGGCGAGTCCGACTCGCACTTGTCCGGTTTTTTTTATTAGCATTTCGGTATTGACCATTAAGTGTTTCTATATACGTATATTAACTCAGATTCAAACGGCTGGTTACATTTTTAATTTTTTTCTTACCTCATATTCCTCATAGCGTAGAAAGGTGCAAGCAAGGGCAAGTCGAGCATCGGTGATGGCAACACTGGCGGTGGGACTGGCGGGCTGGGCCCTAGGAGAGCACCTAGACCTGCATACAAGACAAATAGACATTATCGAAATATTTCAACAGGATAATTAATTTGGCTTGGCAAGGCGGAGGGAGCAGGACGACATGTTAAATTCGTTTCATGTCGCATGTGGGGTAGTATATCATTCTGATTTGGTAGCAACAAGGGAGAATTACCAAGCGTTCAGACGACTTTGCAATTCATATTATTGGAATCGATGTGTTAAGTAACTCAATGTTTTAAGTCCCCAACAGAGTTAGATACTTAAAATCCGTGGTGCACGGCAGTTGGGCTTCACTTGACTAGGGTTTTAATGCTTTATTTGTCATACTGCTGCTATCTCTCACATTGCTAAGAAAGGAAGTCAAAATTCCAAAAGCTTCTTACTCCGACTAATTTATTAGTAAGGTAAGGTAAGGTAAGACTATGGCTGCCTTGAAACTCACAGATAAAATTATCTGATTATTCTGATTGAATAATCAGAGGGGCAATTCTCGTAATTAAAATATAGTCAAAATTCAGTTTCTATCCAGTCTCGATCTCACAAATGTCACATTTGGTATTCTCGTAACACAATATGTAACTTCAAAATTAAATTTAAGCGGGATTATATCGAAATATGAGTGAAAATTAAACAAACTAAGAATGTCACTTTGCCAACAACAAGAATTGATAATAATTAATTAATGAAATCAAGTATATAATTTTAGTCAATTCACAATTCAATCTCGATTCGGTCAACTTTCAATCTGCGTTCGTAGAAAAATTACGAGAATTGGTCTTCTATTATTTAATCTGTGAGTTTCAATCAGAATAATCAGATAATTTTATCTGTGAGTTTAAAGGCAGCCATAGTCTTATCCCCAGACTGCAATAGACTTGATTGTTCATTGCCTTTTTTGGTAGCCGCTGTAAATCCTGGCTACACAGGAGACACAGCGGTGGGATTGCATACTGGGCCCCCGTCCCCTAGCCTTGGTTAGACTTGAACTCAGATTCTCTCAATTATCGTACTAAGTAATCCATATGTCAATACCCAAAATTCGGACGCTCCTAGGTTTGACTAGTTAAACCTAAGCTACCTCACCCTCTCCAAAAGTAAGTCAAGTTAGGTTTAGCTTGTGATAAAAAAAAAGCTAAGCGAGCTAAGTAAGAGGCTCGACTTGCTCTTGGAGCGTCAGGTGTGTCAAGATTTCGGGTATTGACTATAACACATATACTTCACAAAATATAGCATACGCATTAGCCATTTCAGGAAAGAGAGTAGCGTGAATCCAACGCGGAGAGCAAAGGTCGACTGACGAATTAATAGCGAACAGGCAAGCATGCGGCGCTCGACCGGTATCGGTTACGGTAACAGTGCCGCGAGTTCAATGGTTTTTTTCCCATCTTAAAAATAGCCCAACACGCCTAAAGAAATTTTCACTTCGAAAACAACCTAATTTAATAGTTAAGTATAAACTTACCCAAATTAAAAGGAGCATTTTCTGGCAAAAACGACACATCAACATTCAACTGATTCGGCGGCGGTCGGTTCCTCATCAACAAGCTCATTTGTCTCGCCAACTCCTGGTTTTGCCTCATCAAAGCTTGCTGCGTATTATCCCTTCCTAGACCTTCAAAATTCCTCTGCTCATTTAAGCCGTTTGTTTGGAAGTCCCTCGGCATCTGACTCATATCACGCCTCATAAAATCGTTCTGGTGGAATCCATTCGGCTTGTAATTCATTGTATTTGACGCGGAAACCGGAGTTTGGTTAGCAAAATCGAAATTTTGTATAGGATTCCTCTCGTTCATTTGCGACATCATATCGTAGAAATTCTCACCGTTAAAGTTCTTTGGAGGCGGTTGAAAGTTTCTATTAAAGAACAATTTGTTTTCCTGCATCTTGTTAAATTCTTCATTTGGATAATGCCCATTATCCATAGGCAATTTGAAGTCCATATTATTCTGCATACCTTCATCTCTACGGTCTACGGACATGTTAAGCTGATTTAAATACGCAAGTAGCTCAGTATCTTGTGTTTGGTCTTTAAAATTCTCGAATTTATTTGGAAACCTTTGCGAATTGTAATCGTAATTCGAATTGTAATTCATGTCTAGATTCAGACTGTTGGGTCTGTTATAGTTATTCACGGAAAACATATTGGTTTCAGGTAGTGAGGTTCTTTGGCTCGGTTCGAAGAAATTGTAGAACTTATCGTCGTATTTGGGGCTTGAGAATTGGGCGCCGCCGATCTCTTGGGCTGCTAACCTGAGTAGGTTCAACTGTTCGGCGGTGACATCTGGCGCTGGGTCGGCGACAGTATCCAGGCCTAGTAATGTACTGACGTCGTTGTCAGGATAATTGACAAAGTTGGAGTTTCCGAATCCGTTTTGCATGTAGTTGTAACCGTTCTGTTCGTTTCGGTTGTAGTTGTACATGTTATTTTGGTAGTTGAACGAGGGCGGCATGAATGTGCTGGTGTCGCTTTTGGGGTATTGAGCGTTGTTTGGCGGTATCCCACTTAGAGTTTTTTCCGATGTTTGTGTAGAGCTGTAAATGAAAATTATAATTTGTATGTAGGTATATTTTAATAATTAATAATAAAATAAACATACAAATATTAAAATACTAAAAGGTTACTGAGGAGCTCGATGGCGTCCTTGCGCGTGTCAGTCTAATCGAACATGCAAGTTAAGCAACGTCGACCGCAGCCTGTCTATGGATGGGTTTATTTATCTCGAGTTCCTCCGTGCTTCGGAGGGCACGTTAAGCCGTCGTATCGCAGTCGTTAAACCAAGTCAGTGGCCTTAGGGCGAAAACACTGGCCTCCACCAAACCGCAGTTGAGCAGCGTGGTGGAGTATGCTCTAAACCCCTTCGGTTGATGGGAGACGCTAATCCCAACAGTGGGATATGGGTTGATGTCGAAAAGGTTACTGTGTTGGCTTCAAGCGAAGACATAAAAAAAGTTGTACCCGACAGGTTGTTTGTATATATGTCGCAGCCAACTGGTTAAAATAGCCGTTCAATCAAACAGCTAGCCCTTTGACTGAACAACGCCATTCAATCACACGGCTATACGTCGTTTAGCCGACTTGTTGACTGCAACGTTCAACACTACAGCGCAACGTTCAACGCTACAGCTAAACGACGCTTAGCCAACTGGTTAAATGGCAAATTAACTAAGGTAACCATTAGTTTAGTATGTAATTTGAGAGAATAATAATACCTACCTAATAAGCAAGCGGAGTTCTGGGTCGTCTCCGGCGCTGAGGGAAGTGCAGCCCCTTCGCCTTTGCGTAACGAAGGGCAAGATAATCATGCTCGCCTTCGCATCTCCGCCGCTACGGTTCGCATGGTGCCTGCCCTTCGTTACGGCAGGCGGGGGCTGCACTCCCTCAGCGCCTCCGGGCTTACAAAAAACACTCTAGTATCTATCAGGAAAGTCCATGTGTAGTCGGGGTTGGCAATATTTATCTTATATGGCGGGGGGCTTCGCCACCCGAGCCCCCCGCAATGGGGGGCTGCGCTCCTAGTTTATATATTTACAACTTTCTTTCCGAAAAGTATCTTGAAACAATCACAAACACCGGCTAGTTGACGCCATATTGAAAACAAAACGCACCAGTTGGCTGCGACATATACATTAGAACAGGCAGGTAAGATAGCAACTTTCAGTTCGTCATCAACCCTTATTCAACCCACTGCTGGGATACGGGTTTTTGAGCATACCTACTCCAATCAAAGGGGTTTTGAGCATACTCCACCACGCTACTCAACTGCGGTTTGGCGAAGGATAAGATGATAAATACTATTATTTATTCTGTGTCCGAACTGAAAGTGACCCCCTTTGCCAATCCGCAGTTGAGCAGTGTAGTGGAGTATGCGCAAAATCTCTAAACAATTTTGATTGAGGGGAGACCCGTAGCTAGATAAATAAGTGTTGACGACGACTGTATTATGCTTTACGTAGAGCAAGTCTTGTACTCGTATAACCTAGACTAACATAAATGCCATGACGATCTCCCAAACGGTCTATACGATTTCGATGAACGTGAAACAATTTACGCGTCAAAAAACAACGACGAGCTACGTATCAATTTTGACGAGATGACGTCTTATAAAACGATAAACGCCGGCTGCACGCACGAAAAAGCATGATTCATTGTCACGTTCCGCCTAAGCCGAGCGTGCAAACAAGAGCGCGGAACAAGCGACAGAGACGCCTAAGCGTTCGGCTTGTGACGCATCTATCTCTATTCCACTCCATCGGCAGATGTTTCCGTATGACGTTATCACGTAAAATATCGTCCGTAAACCAACTTTACAAAAACATTTTTTTTTGTAAAACTAAGGAGGCAAACAAGCATACGACCCGCTTGGGTCGTATGCTTGTTTGCCTCCTGCCTTTGGTGAGGAAGAATTCTGTGAAATTATTTTCTCCTATAAAACGCCAAGCTAATATGTAGGAAGTCAAATTTTGGCACTTTAAGTCATCAGACTGGAATGGACTGCGTGAATTTTATACATCGTACCCGTGGAGTCGGCTCTGTTTCGAGTCGATACATATGGACATCTGTGCATCTGCTGTAGCTGAAGCGATCTTGGCTGGGATGGAATTATTTACTCCAAACCGGCGGGTGGCTACTTCAGGTGCTAATAATAGGCAGTGGTTTAATCGGTCTTGCAGGGAAGCTAAACTCCGCAAACAAGCTGCATACGAGGCTTGGACCACGGCTCGTATGAATGGAGATCCTAGTGTTTCTGACTTGAAACGCGAGTTCAATGCTGCCTCGAGGTTCATTAAGAGAGTAATTGCCAGGGCAAAGTTTGAATTTATCGTGCGTTTTGGTCGCTCGCTAAGGCTGCCGAGGGAAATTTTGGCACTGCCTGATGCGGTGTGGCGATTCCATGCCGGAAATCTCATTTACTCAATGAGATGTTCGGCGGGCATTGCTATCCCTCGACGTTCATAAGTCGAGTGGGCCAGATGCCATTCCGGCAATGGTGCTAAAGCTGCTCTTTTATTCCACCAGACAGGTTCCGTCATTGTGGAAGACTGCGCACGTGCACCCTGTGCCCAAAAAGAGTGACTGATCAGACCCATCGAATAACAGGCCTATCACTGTTGCCTCCTTTCTCTCCAAGGTAATGGAGTGCGTCATTAACAACCGGCTCCTGAAATACCTAGAAGAGTACAATTTAATCAGGGACCATCAATACGGCTTTCGTCAGGGTCGCTCGACTGGTGATAGTGTATCTTACACGTCGTTGGGCTTCAGCCGTGGAGAGTCAAGGTGAGACATTGGCTGTTAGTCTGGATATGGCGAAGGCGTTCGATCGGGTCTGGCACCGTAATCTTCTTTCGAAGTTGCCTGCATACAGTCTACCAGATGGTTTATGCGAATGGGGCTCTAGCTTCTTGTCCAGCGGAAGCATTATGCAAATAAAACCTACACATATATTGATTTCCTTTTACGATTGATTGTCAAATAATCAGTGGAAGGGCGTGACACTTGAGCCGATATTTATGAATAAATCTTCATTAATTATGTTCAAGCTAACGTCATAAGCCACCGTCCAAATCATACACTTCCACATGCATATTAAATAGTCACGGTCACAGAATCTAACTTTTTTTTACAACAGCACAGTAATACCTAGTTCTAAACATGGTAGGAAAACACCTGTATACCAATTCTCGTAATTTATCCACGATTGTGGAACGAAAGTTGACCGAATCGAGATTGAATTGTGAATTAACTAAAAAATATTTATTTGATTTCAATCATTCATTAATACCAATTCCTTTTGCTAGCAGAATGCCATTTTTAGTTTGTTTAATGTTCGGTCATAATTCGATATAATAAGATTTCGGTATATTGTGATACGAGAATGCCAAATTTGACATTTGTGAGATCGAGACTGGACCGAAACTGAATTTTGACTACATTTTAATTACGAGAATTGCCTCTCTGGGGGCGGCTCCAAATTGACAGCCACGGAAATGAAATCAAATGGAAATGATATCAAAAATCAAAAATATTTATAAAATGCCACAAGCGTCAAAAACGTACACCCGAAAAGTCCCGAAAACCATCTGCCTCGCAATACGCTTTTGACCAACATTTTTTTCGGTTTGATATGTAGAGACGTCTCAATAATATAACCATAGGTGAAAGAATTACTTCGATAGCACAAAAATCTCTCGAGATATGTTAATTTGAAAATCACAATTTTGGACGTTTCCGTAAACGCTCCATACAAAAGGCTACTGAGTTATGACGTCACAGGTTTGTATTTTGTAATTTTTGTATGCATCAAATCACGAATTTGTACGACAGCTATGTTAAATATAACGTTTATGTAAATAGTATCATAATAAAAGTACTAGTATTTATTTATTGCTTCTCCAATGGAAATATTATTTTTTTAATAATTTCATATTTTTAAAATGGACTTTCGCGCCAAACTTTGATCAACCCTAAAATAAGTCGGATAGTTTTGTGTATTTTACGATATTGTTAATAAAGTCAAAGGGGTCACACTGAAGTACACAATAACAATTTGATGTTATTTCATATTTTTGCAAGAACAAAAAGGCGTAATTGCGCCGTTTACGTACTAAGCGAGGGAAAAAGATAACAAGTAAGAGATGATAAGGGTAGCGATAGTCATAGATCTCCCAGGCACGGGAATCGTCTTCTAACGCAATTTAGTATGGGTACACCATTAGGGTCCGTTCGCACAGATCGGCTCGGAGGAGAGCAGATTTTGGTGGCGTTTAAAACTGAGTTTTAGGTCATTGGTATAAGGTTTATTTTGACGTGACAACGTCTTATAAATTGGTTAGCCGGGTGACACTTCAAGAAACTGGCTCACGTTATGCGCTTACAATGAGAGCGAGTGAAAGGCGCGTGCCTTTCACTCGCTCTCATTGTAAGAGCGTCCCTTCTAAGAGCGAGAGAGACAGACATAAAAAGTGAAAGGCATGCGTCCCTTTCACTCGAAAACATTTTACCACTCAAAGTCGTTGTCACGTAAAACTTTCGCCCGTATACCGACTTTACAGGCAACCAATTTTTTAATTCACTTCTTTTGTCATATGAGAAAGGTCAAGAGCCGATGTGGATTTTTAAAGTAAACCTTAAGCCAATGATACAAAACTCTATTTTAAACGCATCCAAAATCTGCCCTCCTCTCCGAGCCGGTTTGTTTGAACGGACCCTTAGGCGGCTTAAAAACACTGGTCTCCACCAACCTGCGGTTGAGCAGCGTGGTGAAGTATGTTCCCCTTCTATTGAGGGAAGACCTGTACACGTACTGCAAGCTCTAAACGCAGGATTGGAACTATGATGGTTGCATAATTATCAATGAATTTCATTCATAAATTCGCAACCATGATGGTTCCATTCCTGCGTTTAGAGCTTGTGGTAAGGCCTCTGAATAAATCCAATCGCAGTGGGATGAATAAGGGTTGTTGACATGAGTAATTTACTATTTTTAGGGTTCCGTAGCCAAATGGCAAAAAACGGAACCCTATAACGATTCGTCATGTCTGTCTGTCTGTCCGTCCGTATGTCACAGCCACTTTTTTCCGAAACTATAAGAACTATAGTGTTGAAACTTGGTAAGTAGATGTATTCCGTGAACCGTATTAAGGTTTTCACACAAAAATAACAAAAAAAAACAATAAATTTTGGGGGTTCCCCATACTTAGAACTGAAACTCAAAAGTTTTTTTCATCAAACCCATACGCGTCGGGTATCTATGGATAGGTCTTCAAAAATGATGTTGAGGTTTCTAATATCATTTTTTAGGGTTCCGAACCTCAAAAGGAAAAACGGAACCCTTATAAGATCACTTTGTTGTCCGTCTGTCTGTCTGTCTGTCTGTCTGTCTGTCTGTCTGTCTGTCTGTCTGTCTGTCTGTCTGTCTGTCTGTCTGTCTGTCTGTCAAGAATTTCTATTTCGAGAATGCGTGGAGGTATCAAGCTGAAATTTGAACTGTATACACAGGTCTACGGTCCCATGAAGTTAAAAAAAATCAAACTGCTAAGTTTACATAGAAAAAAGTTACGGCCGTTTATTCAGCAAAAAACGCATATTTCGACACACTCAAGGGAATCAAAACCTATAGGGTACTTCCCGTTGACCTAGAACTATGAAATTTGGCAAGTAACATCGTTATAGACTACAAGTCTCATAACTATACATTTGTAAATAGATCTTAAAAAATAGGGGGTCTATATTTTTTATAGGGTGTCGAAATTTCAAATTGAAACTACTAGTTCAAATGGGGTATCATATGAAAGGGCTTGATGTACACATTGCAAAATATATTTTATTTATTTTTTCGACGCATTATTTCTTATTTATAATGAAAAATATCAAATTTAATAATGATACTACGTACCTACGGAACCCTCGGTGGGCGAGTCCGACTCGCACTTGTCCGGTTTTTTTCTAAACTGAATAGTTTGCGCGAGAGACACTTCCAAAATGCTAAAATGTGTCGTCCCCCCATCCCCCCCTGTAACTTCTAAAATAAGAGAATGATAAAACTAAAAAAAAAATATGATGTACATTACCATGCAAACTTCCACTGAAAATTGGTTTGAACGAGATATAATAAGTAGTTTTTTTTAATACGTCATAAATCGTAAACCGCAAATCAAATATTTTTATATGTGAGTTGATTGCTTGCTGCTACGGAACCCTTGATGGGCGAGTCCGTCTCGCACTTGGCCGCTTTTTTCTATATTATATCGTGTTATATAACATTATTAATAAATGGAAAATATTAAATTGATCCACAAAAAACCTGATTGGCACATCAAATCCTGCATTTGATGTGCCTTGTTGAAGTATGTTTTATGTATCCATTAATAATTTCAGGCACAAAGCTACTTATGTTTTCAATCAGACCAATCCCTTTCAAGTATATTGTAATATCTGTTTTTTTTTCGGGCAATTAATGGCTTATGTTCTACGGTATACATCTAATCAATAATTGGCAATTTACCCTTATACCCCCTCTTAACATACTGTTCCACTGCCGAAGGTTGGCTGAAAGAGATCTCTATTAGAGATAAGCTCGCCTTTGCATACCACTTACGTAAACTCTTGTAACCCTTTTTTCTACGTTTTCAATAAAGAATATATATTAGACCGAAAAAAAAATAACCTTGCAAACTTAAGCTGCTTATCACGAAACTATAACCAGGCCGGATCGAAAACAAAATTATGTCATACATAGGTCATTGATGACGCTAATATTTTTTGTTACAAGTACTTGAGCATCTTAAACTGAGGAACTAACAGCAAGGTCACTTGTGTAAAAACCAACTGCCCACTAAAGAAATTGAATGTATGTGACCAAAAGGAAGTCGAGTATATCCTATACGAGTAGAATATATCGAATATGAAAGGGGGTGAAAATAGATCAAAAATTATGGAAACAAAAAATGGGTTGTCTGTAAAGTCGGTTTATAGTTGAATGTTTGCATTTTTCAAAAGAAAATTTTAATCGAACGCCTCAGAGCGAGGTAACGCCGCATGAGTCATGTTTTTTCGTGCGTGCAGCCGGCTCCATCGAATTATAAGACGTTGTCACGTCAAAATAGATAGAATATGCTTTATTTGCATAATACAAATTAGAAGTACAGTGAATCAATAAATTATTACCTTGTATATATGCAACAAGGCGGCCTTATTGCTGAGAGCAATCTTTTCAAGGCGACCTTAGAGTAACGAATTAGTGCATGGAGAGGGCACGATTCGTAAATCTAAAGTAATTAATAAAAACTAGAAGTATAGTAATATTATGAGAATCATTATTATGTATATACGAAGATTTATCAATGATAAATGTTTAAATAATAAATAAAAATTCATGTTAGTATTTTTTTTGTCATGAATAAAGTTTTTTATTTCTCATTAAGGACTATAAGAAATATAGATTTTTTTCAAAGTAATCGGTCGATTTTATTGAAACTTTTTTTTAATGTTTGTTACTTAATTACTCCGTGATTTATAAACCGTTTTGTAAAAAACTTTTGTATTTGAAAGGGATAGATTGGTCCCATATTTTTTTCATCACCATCATCAGCCTGTATACATAAATGTAAAGTAATGTTTGGAGTCGGTTTTTTTGTTAAAATTATTTCACATTTTTTTTCAATAATTATACATAGAGTCCTTAGTGAAAAATAGAAACCTTAATTCATGAAAAATAAAACAGAAAACATATATTTTTAATTTTTTTTTTTATATTTTTTATCGATAATTTTTTATCTATTTTCACCCCCTTTCAGGGTTACCCTTTAATCCGGGACACACTGTATAAATCTACAGCTGCTTCCTCTTCATGTGGTGTGGTCATAAAGACATTGGCTTTGAGCAGAGACCAAGTAAATAGTAAACACGGGATGCATGCGTGGCGCGCGTGTCAACATTAAGGCCTCTTGTACACGCTAAGAAAAGTCGCCGGGCCTATGCAAGAATTCGTGTCGTCAAAAATCTTGTCTGCGCTAGACATGACGCGCGACGTTTTGCTGGGGTGCGGTGGTTTCCGTGCCTAGATCCGACAAAATTCTTGTTGTCTAAATAATATGAATTGGTCCTATCTGCAGTAGACACGGTGAAATTTCTTAGTGTGTACAAGAGGCCTAAAGGTACGCGCACATTGTGTCGGATCGCAGCGTGTCGGGGCGGGGCGCAAAAATCCCCTCAAATCGCTTGTATGTATATTATATGCACTATCGCACACTAAGCGATGCGCCCCGTCAACAGTGTGCTATTGCAAGCGGATTGGTGTTCATGCGCGCACGTGTTAACTTTACGATATTTGCGTTTTTTGGTATTTTCGTATTCTTGTCTATGCTGCTCATTAACTTCTTCTAACAGGCAAATAAAAGAAAGTTCTTCGTCCGAGCTGTCCATAACGTACAGTTGCATACAACTTCTGGAAGTACACTGTATTCAAAATCCGTCAATGCGCTGCGAGTGCTGCGGCCCGGGGGCCTACCGCCGATGCTGAAGCCGATTACCATAGGATTTTTTGATCGCGAAAATAGATCTTAGGTTGATTGACTTCAATGACATCTACAGCTTAGTCGGTAGAGCTCCGTGGTTTCTACCAGCTAAGGGGCCGTCCATTAATCACGTGAGGCTCGAAAGAGGGGGGAGGGGGTTCGGCAAAAATCACGAAACATCACAAGGGGGGAGGGGGGGGTGTAGTAAGATATCACGTGTATTTATTTTT
Source organism: Hypsopygia costalis (assembly GCA_937001555.2). Classification (NCBI taxonomy): domain Eukaryota; kingdom Metazoa; phylum Arthropoda; class Insecta; order Lepidoptera; family Pyralidae; genus Hypsopygia; species Hypsopygia costalis. The sequence goes on from OW443349.2 coordinate 5,384,365, forward strand.
TTAAGTGCTTTTCATCAGGCGGACTGTATGCTTGTTTGTCACCTTAGTGGTGTAACAAAAATCCTTATTAATATTCTGAAAATTTTAAGATTCTTTGTAAATACAAAAATACACGTGATTTGAGGGGGGGGGGGGGGGGTTAGCCTCACACCTCACCAAGTATCACCAAGGGGGTGGGGGGGGGTGTTAAAAATGCAAAAATAATCCTCACGTGATTAATGGACGGCCCCTAAGCTAATTGTGTATACCGCCAATCGAAGCTAAAGTGTAATTTTCTCAATCAGAAAACGCGATGGTAATCGGTTCGGTCGGCCCGTCACTAATGTGCTAGGTGAGCATTTTGCTTCGCGCTGCGGCCCGCTCCGCCCCGACATAATGTGCGCGTACCTTAAGCGTCCGAATGCTTAACACTAGAAGGGTCGGGGAACAGGTCATACCTTCAAAGACCGCGACCGTCAAATTGACGGTATATGGGGTTTGTATGTAACTATGGATTATGGATTTAAATTACTTGATTACATAGAACAGTCATTACAAACAATTTTCTTATATACATTGGCCGTTCGGATATCTAATCTTTATAGTGCTTAGGTCAATTTTTAGACTAAGTCATTATGATACTAACCCATTTTTAGCATTTGACTACAAACAGCTTTTTGGCTGTTTATAGTTTGACTACAAACAGCTTTTTGGCTGTTTATAGTCTTTGTGCATATTTCAGACTGTTAAATTCATGTTATATGGTTTAATCTGCTTTATACTTTTATTTATGACTAGAGATGGGCAAAATTCCAGGCAATAAGTGCCCAGTAAGTACATGTAAACTTACTACCAATAAATGCCCAATAAATGCCTAGTTTTGAGCATAAATAGGGAATTTATAAGTACTTTTTGGGCATTTATCGTAAATACCCGGCATTTTGCCCATTTGTATTTTTTTTAATACTACGTCGGGTGGCAGACAAGCATACGACCCGCCTGATGTGAAGCGGTTACGATAGCCATTTTAACGCTCGCAACATAAAATATCGCTCGCGCGCCGCCACCCCCGCTGCCATCGCAGCATCTCCTTTCTTTCTATTTATGACACAATACTATACAATTAAATTTAACCATGGCTTCGACTATAGACCTTACCACTATGTTTTATAGACGCACCGGCGTGGCGTAACAAGCATGAGTTAGTGAACGTTGTCGTAAGATATCATTATATCATTTATGTGGTATAATACAATTGCGCTATCGTACACAAACATAAACTATTTAAAGCAATCTCAACCGTATCGTCTTTGCTTAAAGTTGGATTTTGTAGTCTCGCTTTGTCTTATGAACTGTCATTTCGAAACTATTTCGAATCATTAAAATATTCAAAGAATTCTCAATCGTATTGTCTTTGCTTAAAGTTGGATTTTGTAGTCTCGCAGCTTTGTCTTACAAACTGTCATTTCAAATCATTAAAATATTCAACGAATTCTCCATCGTATCGTCTGCTTAAAGTTGGATTTTGTAGTCTCCCAGATTTGTCTTACTGTCATTTCGAATCATAAAAATATTCAAAGAATTCTCAATCGTATCGTCTTTGTTTAAAGTTGAATTTCGTAGAATTTGACACGTGATCCTGACGCGAGTTTAACATTTTTTACCAGTACCAAAAAGTGCACAACGCCGCTAAAGAAGTTTTCACTTCAAAAATCTAATTCTAATCAAAAAGATAATTTTACGTTATAAGAAAACATCGGCCGATGGAGTGGAAGAGAGATAGATGCGTCACAAGCCGAACGCTTAGGCCGATCGTGCCTCTCTATCGCTTTGTTCCGCACTCTCGCTTGCACGCTCGGCTCAGATGGAACGTGACAATGAGTCGAGTCATGCTTTTTCGTGCGTGCAGCCGGCTTCGTCGCTTTTATAAGACGTTAACACGTCAAAAATAGTCCAAATATATTACCTGCTCCCTTCTGCAGGTCCGGTCTCATCGAGGATCTTTGTGATGAGATCACGGACCATAGAGTTTTCTTCCATAATGCGTTCCGACTGGAATAAAAACAAAAATATAATTAGATAATCTGTACCATACTTGTCCTTAGGAGCCGTGGAGTTGGAGTCGTGAGCAGCTGGAAAGCGTCGTTGCGCGTGCCAATCTAATCGATCACGCAAGTTAAGCAACGTCGACCGTAGTTTATCTATGGGTGGGTTTATTATCTGGAACTTAACGTAGCCTCCGCGCTTCAGAGAGTACGTTAGTTTTGATTAGTTGCTGGTCCCGGTTGTTGTCAATTAATTGTATATAGTCAATAGTAGTGTAAGTGTAGTGTCTCACCACCACCTCTGAGCCAAATCTAACTTTACCTGCACGTGATGCACCCTGCTGAGTGACAAACGAGGCTCCGGCGAAAGAGAGGCGCAAGACGGCTCAGCGTGTTTAAAAGCTGCGAAACTGGGTAAGTACATCCACTTCAAAAAATAGGGTAGCAAAATAACAATTCCCTGAGGGTTGCTGTGTTTCTGTCTGAGTGAGGTCACCAGGAAGGAAAGATTTGCTGCGTTGGCAGTGGAGGTGACGGCGCACATGCGTTATTTCAAGCTGCGAGCGTTTATATGCCTACGGTACCTAACCTTTTTACATCAGGCGGGTCGTATGCTTGATCGCTACCTGATGTTGTATAAAACAAAAATAACTGTCGTTACGCCAAGTCAGTGACCATTGCGCGGCTTTGGCCGCCAAACCGCAGTTGAATAGTGTGGTGGACACTTTCTACGCTCTACTTTCAATGAGGGGAGACCCTTATCCCAACAGTGGGACGATTATGTCTTGATGCCGACTCACGGGACTTCTCACGGCGGCATAGTAAAAAGAATTGTAACACTTTCTTTAAAGCCCCTTGTTCATGAGATGGTTTTTTTTTTTGACGAGCCCGGTGGTCGAATGGCTAGCAATGGCCACTTTGACGCCGAGGTCGCTGGTTCGATCCTCGCACATGACAAACATTTATGTGCATGGACATGTTTGTTTCCCTTGGTCTGGGTGTTTTCTATGTATTATATGTAGTATTTAGAAAAAAATAAATATTTAAAATATATCACTTAACTATTATTGCCCATAGTACAAACTTTGCGCTTAATTTGGAACTAGATGGTGCTGCATAAATTGTCCAGAAATATTTATTTTATTTTTATATATATATATACATATATTTGGAAATGTCGGTAAGGGTCGCCCAAGGCATACGTACAATGACCAAATACGCGATGTGTTGATAAAGGGCCAAATTAGGAGTATCAGAAATCGACGGGTCTGAGGCAATTGAATGTGGAGGAAGCAAAGGAAACCAGTTGTGTGCTCTTTCCAACTGAGCTACCACACTGATATTTACTGCTGTGAAATTGCAGTGTGGCGCCATCTACGTATTAAGTATTACACTACTAAACAAGGCAAGACTTTGCAGTATATTGGTCGATATGAGGGATCTCCTTGACTTAGCCCTCTTGTATTTTTATTTCGACCATATCCATTTATTATTAAGCTTTTTTTTTCAGCGAAACTTATTGAGCTTATAAAATCGTCCAATCCTTCTGTCTTTCCGTTGCCATGAAACTCAAAATTTAGAAATTCTGACTGTATTGTATTCGTGTAGAGCATCAAAAAGTAGTAATGTAAAGTGACCTTGGTTTTCCGATATCAATTCGGGATTATGAAAAAAAAAAAACTAAATTCGCTATGGTGGCGCATGCTGCGCGTTCAATGTTTTTTTTTTTTATAATACGTCAGGTGGCAGACAAGCACACGGCCCGCCTGATGTGAAGCGGATACCGTAGCCATATTAACGCTCGCAACATAAATTATCGCTCGCGCACTGCCACCTCCACTGCCAACGCAGCATCTCCTTCCTATCTGGTGACCTCACTCACTTGCAGGAACACAACAACCCTCTAGGGAATTGTTATTTAGCTGTGGTATTCTGTGAGGTGGAGGTACATTCCCCAGTCGGGTAGCTTACAATTACATTCCCTACCTCTCTTTTCGCCAGAGCTTCGTTTGTCAGTCAGCAGGGTGCACCTCATGCAGGTGAAATTGGCTTTGGTTAAAAGATGTTGATGAACCACTTACACCGCAAACTACTATCTAGGGTATCTGTGCATTATCCATATTTTATACCCTCTTTTTTCTAAAACGGCCAAGAGGTGAGTGCCAAGACTGAAAATTTTTGTTAGCTGTGGCAGATCAGAGCCCAGTGAAATTTGAGAACCAGTGATATAACAAAATATTAAAATAATTGTTATGCATACAATGGTCTATATGTTTATTACTCCACCATTTCCCTTCCATAAGATAACTGCACTATCAGTATCAACTTCTGAGGCTTACAGTAATTTCAATAAATTTATATTTTCTATGTATTATTTTGTATGTATGTATTTATAAAAAATATTAAGTATAATATCAGTTATCTAGTACCCATAGTACAAGCTTTGCTTAGTTTGGGACTAAATGGCAGTGTGTAGTTTGTACAGGAATATTTATTTATTAGTATTAATTTATTTTAACGTCGCCGGAACTGGCACTGAAATTCACTTTCACATTCAAGATAGTGTGATGAAAGTGAATCTAAGCTCTAAGGATTTAGAGTAGTAATGATTTATACATGTTCTTTTATTTAATTTGTATGACATTTCTAATCATAAGTAGGTACATATAAAAAGTAGTACTGATTGTATTGCAAAAGGTGACATCATACTTACTATTTATATAATATTCATTGATCAATAAACTGAATGTATATGAGATAACAACCTTATTAGAGTTTTATTGTGACATTTATTATAATACATGTAAACAAAACAGTTCCCATCTTAGTTATTTGTTAGTCTTGTACTTATTTGCACAGCAGACAAACAAGTTTTTTGTACACATATTCACCACCAGATGTTAGATAAATTTCAATAATGCCTGCAAACATTTATGATTGAAAGTAACAAGAACTGACTAACAGTAATAAACGAAGGACAATACTATACAAATAAATAGAGAAAGTAGGAACAACCTTAGGCATACTGTATCTCATTCACCAACATTACCTAATAAGAACGCAGGTCGAAATCACTATCGCATCACCCCAGGTAGAGTTGAGTAATATATTTACTACTAATGTGTTACCTTGTTATTTTGTCCTCTATCGTACAAACTACATAATTCTAAAAATATTATGTGCATTCTTCAGATGTCATCTTTCACCTCAATGTTGAAAAAATCGTAGACCCAACACTGTTGCACTCACAATTCACTATCGTCGAAACACGATGAATAACATCATTTAACATTGTAAACAATGAAAACAAGCACTTTTCGCGAATATTTATCTAGATTTTACCCGGATTTTGGGTCAAATTGACAGTTCCAAGACATTTACAACACCCAAGAAAATGGCCAAGTTTACACAACACTACGCTACATACCTGATCTGATTCATTTTCGACGGTTTTGTACGCATTACCTATGTGACATAAATCACTGAAGGCCATTTAAATTAAAAATTATTCCTTGCCACGATACATACGAGCTTTTGGTGCTAAGCCATTTTTTTCATTGACCTACATGTGTATAAAATTATACGTGCCTGCCTACTAGCAGCAGTGTTGCTGCTATACACAGATTTAAGTGAAAAATAAAAAATCTTTCTAAATTGAGAGAAAATTGTAAATAAACTTACATAAATGGACATATTTTTCTGTATTTATTTTCGGAAATGAGATGAATATGTGTACTAGAAAATTTCCCGCGCTTTCACTTTACTTTTTTTATAGCAACTTCAAAGTTTTTTTTTCAGTCAATATTATTTTTTATTCGTCTTCTAACAAATTCAACTCCTTGTCAATATGTATTCTAAAATTATACAAAATATTTATCAGTATCGTAAAATACACAAAACTATAACAGTGTGCTATCTTAAAATGTCAATAAATTAAAATAAAACTATTTATTAGCTAAAAAATGCACAGAAAAAATGGTGCCCGTGGCATTGTACTGAAGAGCGAATTGTGCCAGCGTTTCCTCGTTGTAATGTATTGCAATAATAACGCGTAGCGCTAGAAAGCTGCATGCTCTCCAATTACCGGTGGTCTCGATCTCGACCAGGCGTTTGGAGAACTCATGCATAAGCATTAGCGCATTATGACCCCACGAACCCAGAGTCTCGGCTTCGAAACGAACAAAAGTGTATTACGAGCCGAGATCGCGATATTCGGTCGTTTTTCTTTTTTTTGGCAGCCTCCATCACGACACTTCTTTTTAAGTGAGACGAGGCAAGCGTATCGACGCAAGTAGCATCCCAAACCAAAGCCCGTCCCATCTTCCACGGAATCAAGGATATGCCGACCGTTCTCTTGCCATCGTCTCTTGAAATACTGTTTGCTTTTGCTTCGTAATGAAGGTACATTGATGTTGGCAAGAGAACGGCGGATTATGTCATTTCACGTGTCTCGAAAAAACGCCCTGCGCTCAGCTCAGTTGAAAGTTTTGGACATTGAATGAATACAGCTCGTAATTGGGCCGGCTCGTCCGGGGCAGTACCACTCTCACGCAGAAGACCGGCGTGAAGTAATAGCTCGCGCTATTGCGTTTCGTACGGTGAGTGTTGAAACCCGGAGCCCAACCCAAACACCCCAACTCTAAATATGGCAGCGGTAGTAAAAAGAACAATACCCCAGGAGGGTACCGTCACCGCTGGTGACGGAGAATCCCTCCCTGAGCACCACTGCTCAGGCCGCCCGACGTATTCTGGGGCGGGCATTACGCCGCTCTATATTTCTGCCGGGAGCAAACGCAAGAAGAGTGTGGTGGCACCTCCCCCTGAGCTCTGCGTTGAGCTGTGTAACGTTAGGGGACTTAACTCCAACATCAATGCTGTCCACCATCATCTAGAGACGGCTAGGCCGGCCATACTCTTTTTGACGGAGACTCAGATATTCCCCCCTGCTGACATCTCATATCTGCGTTACCCAGGGTACAAAGTGGAACATCACTTTGTGCCACGAGCCGGTGTTTGCGCGTACATTCGGGAGAATATCTGTTGTCGACGTCTTGGCAGTCTTGAAGCGAGGGACCTGTCAATTATGTGGCTGCGCGCAGATTTTGAGGACCGCACTCGCATTTACGCGTGCCTCTACAGGTCCCACAGCGGAAATGTCGAAACGGAGCGTCTTGTGGAGCACATACAAACGACGACCGACAGTATACTCCAGCAGATGCCTTCTGCAGAGATTGTGGTACTGGGTGATTTTAATGCCCACCACGTCGAATGGCTAGGGTCTAGATCAACTGACCATGCTGGAAGAACTTTCCATGACTTTGCCTTGGCATATGGTCTGACACAGCTGGTTTCCTCGCCCACGCGGGTGCCGGATGTGTCGGAGCATATGGCGTCCCTTTTGGATCTTCTGCTGACCTCCCACCCTGAAAATTATCGTGTGTCTGTTGGCGCCCCTCTTGGGTCTTCGGATCATTGCCTCATAAAGAGTATTGTGCCACTCACACGCCAAAGGCGACCGCGCACAGCCAGCACACGTCGTGTGTGGCATTTTAGGTCAGCAGATTGGGATGGGCTGCGTAGTTTCCTGGCCTCCTACCCTTGGGGGCGGATTTGCTTTTCGCTGGAAGATCCCAGCGCCTGTGCTAATGCTGTCGCTGATGTGGTTCTGCAGGGCATGGAACTTTTTATTCCTAATTCTGCGGTGCCCATTGGTGGCAAATCTCGACCATGGTTCGGAGGGTCTTGCAAAGCCGCGTTGCGTCATAAGCAGGATTCTTACCGAGCCTGGTCCGAGGCTCAGGCAGCTGGAGATGCAAATACCGGTGTCCTTAAGAAGAATTACAACGCTGCGTCTAGATCCTTTAAGGGCTGCATCGCCAGGGCAAAGTCCAAATTCGTTAGCAAAATTGGCGAGAGATTAGTGCGCTTGCCCTCTGGGTCTCGTGCGTTCTGGTCGCTCGCCAAGGCTGTTCAAGGTAACTTCTGTCGGTCGTCGTTTCCACCATTGCACCGAGTGGATGACTCACTGGCCCATACTGCAAGGGAAAAGGCCGATCTTCTTGGACTTCTCTTTGCGTCTAACTCGACTCTCGATGATCAGGGAGCAACACCGCCAACCATCCCACGGTGTGAGAGCTCTATGCCAGACATTAAGTTCTCGCAAAGAGCTGTCCGTAGAGCACTCTTCTCCCTGGACATCCATAAGTCGAGTGGGCCGGATGGCATTCCACCTATTGTTTTAAAAACATGTGCTCCAGAGTTGGCTCCGATTTTAACACGCCTATTTCGGTACTCCTACTCACTTGGCGTGGTCCCCTGCTCATGGAAGGAGGCTTTAGTCCACCCGATCCCTAAAAAAGGCACTTGCTCAGATCCGTCCAATTACAGGCCTATTGCGATAACTTCCATATTTTCCAAAATCATGGAAGCTATCATTAACAAACAGCTGGTAGCCTACTTAGAGGATCACCAGCTGATAAATGATCGCCAATATGGTTTCCGCCATGGTCGCTCAGCTGGTGATCTTCTGGTATACTTGACTCACCGTTGGGCGGAGTCAGTGGAAAGCAAGGGCGAGGCATTGGCTGCTAGTCTGGACGTAGCAAAAGCTTTTGATCGGGTGTGGCATAAAGCATTACTTTCCAAGCTTCCTTCTTTTGGGCTACCTGAGAAGCTTTGCATATGGATTGCCAGTTTTCTATCTGAGCGTAGCATCAAAGTTGTAGTTGACGGAGCACGCTCGGACCCACTACGCTTGAATGCTGGCGTACCACAAGGCTGTGTATTGTCCCCCACGCTGTTTCTTCTGCATATCAATGACTTGCTGCTTATACACAATGTTCATTGCTATGCGGATGACAGTACAGTGGACGTAAGATACACTGGCCAATGTAATGTTTCTCGGGATTGCGTCGATGAGTACCGAACAAAACTTGTGTCTGAGATTGAGACGTCCCTTGGACACGTCTCGGATTGGGGTAGATTGAATTTGGTGCAGCTAAATCCCTCCAAGACACAGGTTTGTGCGTTTACCGCTAAAAAGTCCCCATTCGTCGTAGCTCCTAGTTTGGAAGGTACTCCCCTTAGTGTAAGAACTAGCATTACCATCTTGGGTGTCGACATATCGAGTGATGTTCAGTTTCGCGGTCACTTGGAATGCAAGGCCAAACTGGCTTCCAGGAAGATTGGTGTGATTAGTAAAGCCAGGCGGTATTTTACACCCCGACACCGCCTTCAACTATACAAAGCCCAGGTTCGACCTCACATGGAGTACTGTTCGCATCTCTGGGCCGGTGCGCCCCAGTACTTGCTTGCTCCATTTGACCGCATACAACGAAGAGCAGCTCGAATCGTCGGTGACCCAATGATCTCGGATCGATTGGACTCTCTCTCTACACGCAGAGATGTAGCGTCTCTTTGCGTTCTATACAAATTATATCACGGGGAGTGCTCCGATGAGCTGTTTGATTTGATACCTGCCGCTGAATTCCACTATCGTACAACTCGCCATAAATTAAAATTCCATCCATATCATCTTGATAATTGGCGATCTACTACAGTACGTTTCCTAAGACATTTCATACCACGAACAGTGAAACTGTGGAATCAACTTCCCTCAGCGGTATTTCCGAACAACTACGACATGGGTGCCTTCAAGAACAGAGTTTTCATTTTCCTTAAAAGGCTGGCAACGGATCGGCGACCCCTTGGTGTCGCTGGTCTCCATGGGCGGTGGTGATTGCTTTCCACCAGGTGACCCACATGCTCGTTTGCCCCCCTCTCACATAAAAAAAAAAAAAAAAAAAAAAAAAAAAAAACACGAGCTGAGAGTCGGTGGTGTCACAACTGGTCGACAGTCTTACATAACACAAGAGCATATGTGTGGGGCACAGACTTGTCAACTTCAGTAGGTATCAGGTTCGAAATAGTACCATTGTTAGCACGGGGATTCCTTTTTCCTTGCGGCTAATGGTCTGCCGCGTGCTGCAACCGATCAGTTTAGGAGCACTGAGCTTTTAGTTTGGCAAATAGAATCATCCCGGACAAGGCCTTGTCCAGACATTCCGAGCATCGCTCAAGTCGCGTTACGAATTTTGCCAAGGTGAGTCTTCCCATTAGCGTTTGAGAGAGCACATCTTGCTTGACTTAGACTACAGGCCCGTGTACAAAAAAATGTGGGTCATTTGAACCACCAGGTGACCTATCTAGAACGATATAAGAGCATAAAATAATAAGATTCAGCACTATGCCGTCACTTGTAAGCTGTCCAACTGAGTGCAGGTGAGAATTCAAAAGTACAGGTAGAGTGAGTACATTTTGGTCATATGATTTTGTACGGCATTCTTACCATCAATAGATCCATGAAAAATATTAAGAAAACGCGCAGTGCCGTAAAAAAATGGTGCGCCATAAAGTCGGTTTTTTTTTTCCGACAATTTCCAGGGTAAATTTGGTCATTTGATTTTTTTTGACAAAAAAATTATAATAAAAAACGTCAACAAGAAACTTTTCACTGACCGCAAGTGTATTTGGAACTCAGCCGGACGTAGACGCAGTGCGGGAGGCAAGGGTCTACTGATCTACCAATCATGCATTCGATACGATACTTCCCGCCGTCGCGCCCCGCACCTACTACCAATGAGATCTAATATTCGCTACTGCGCAGTCAAGTCACTTGCTCATGAAGTTTGCCGGGAACTGATATGTAAATATATTTATTCAATATTTTTATTACTTTTTATCAATATGAACTTTTATTAAGTACAAATAAACTATCTAAATGCCGTATAAAAAAATATCGTGATGAATTTCACCTTACATTTCGCTATATGGATTTTTTCTTGAGTTTTTTTTCCTACAGATCTTTGGACCAACGAAAATGTACGGCATGTGAAAAAATATTATCTATGCATAAAATACTTTCAAAATAAATTAATTTTATGTTGTGTCAAATCACCCCCTGGACCACGGAAAGAGAGGGAGTTGCAACCCTCGATTTTTTCCCCTTGTCGCATGATTTTTGTACGGCGTTGCGGAATAATGGATTAGAAGCTGTATTGAAACAGTATTAAACTGATGCCGTACAAAATCAAATGACCAAATTTACCCTGGAAATTGTCGGAAAATAAAAAAAAAAATCCGACTTTATGGCGCACCATTTTTTTACGGCACTGCGCGTTTTCTTAATATTTTTCATGGATCTATTGATGGTAAGAATGCCGTACAAAATCATATGACCAAAATGTACTCACTCTACCTGTACTTTTGAATTCTCACCTGCACTCAGTTGGACAGCTTACAAGTGACGGCATAGTGCTGAATCTTATTATTTTATGCTCTTATATCGTTCTAGATAGGTCACCTGGTGGTTCAAATGACCCACAATTTTTTGTACACGGGCCTGTAGTCTAACTGTCTCGAGTCAAAGGTCTCGAGTTGTAGAAAATAAAACTATTTTTTCACGTTAAATTGCTAATGTTATTGTTAAATATCTTGTATCTGTAGTTATATTATTGTGTTGTGACGTCCTTACAACCAAATTTACATATCGAGATTTTCCCAAAAGAAAGACAAGCATGGGATTCTTCAAATATTTTAAAGATACTGGCTATCTTTGTATTAAAAAAATTATATGACCATTCTTAAATTTTTGATTCATTTTAAAATTTTCAACAGTAAAATTAAATTCGCAAGAAAACAATGATCATGTGCCTCGACACAGCCTCACCCATTTTTATTACGATATGTTGTTAACCCTTTAGTTCGCAATAGAAATTGTGGTAAAAATTGCTGTTGTTTTTTAACTATTCGATCTATGATAGTCATAAATTACTTAAAAAAAATAAAAAATAAAATCTGTAATTAACATTTTTTTGGAAACTGGATGTTAAAAATACATAACATTGCGAAGTAGCTAATATTTAAATATTAAAAATTTATGTTACGTATTCTTAACTTTGTGAAATGCACAGGAAACGAAAAATAACATTTCTACGGTTGTTTTTAATACATTTTTTTATTAGTTTAAGAAAATTATAAAGGGAATAATTGCAGACAGTACATAGAATATTTATGAAACATTTTTAAACTGTTGCGCTTCCTTAATTCCAGAATTCCTCACGAGTAACATTTATTGACTTCAGTTTTTTTTACAAGGTGTACCTATAAATTCGTATTTTGAATAAACGTCTAAAAAAATCATGAAAGTAATCGGATGGCGACTTTGAATCAGAACCAAATTCAATAAAAGTAATTTCTTCTAGTATTACACGATTTTAAAATTTACCGCTTTCCCATTTAAAATCCAATGGTTTTCAAACAAACGGTTTATTTATCTTTATCAACAATGTTGTTAAAGGATTAAATTTGTTTTTTGAACGTGTTTTCTTGGTAACACTAAAAACTACAGGACTTGATGGATCAGACAAAACAGAAGATATAGCTTTGGGTAGCAAGTAAATCTTGCGGTAAGATTTGTTTCGCGAGGACCTGACAAATAGATGGAGTGGGTGGTACCAGATCTTCAGGCAACACGGTATCATATAAATCCTCCAAAATGTTAAATCGTTTAAATGAAGAATTGAAAAATCGAGGTTCAAAGTTATAATCATTAACGTCATTTATCACATTTTCCCTATCATTTCCTGATATGCTACTATTCCTAGAAGAAGTATCACACGGTGGTGTAAGTGCCAGAACTTTCTTTACACGTTCTAATTGCAGGTTATGCTACAACAAAATAAAGCTAACAATCATGAAAAGACCCTCCAACACCAAATTTACCGAAATAAAAAGCCAATAAGTACATCCCTTATCATCTCGCAATGTTAGTTATTCTTTACATTCATGACCTCATCTCAATCATCGGTATCTTCGCAATGTTAACTATAGCTAACATTCAACTTTAACATGTTTTAGCACATACAAACTTGCATTTTTAATAATACTGTAATTGTACAATTACACAATGCGAACACAAAAACATAAATAACATACAATATTAAGGCAAATCAAGCAACTTAAGTAAAAAATATTGATATTTCATAACTTAGGCGCGGGAGCAGCTCGAGGTTGGGTTGCTATTTTTCACCTTCATGTCAGAATTTACAACACAATGACGTTTTTTATTTTTTTATGCGTGCGTAGTAATGATCTTTACTTATTATTAGAAAGAAACCGTAAGATAATCGATGTTGTATTGTAAATAAAATTTTAGTTATATATACGTTAAGTATACCTAACGTTGCGAACTAAAGGGTTAAAAATAGAGAGTGCTTTTACGGTCTAATTTTGAGGTTTTGAGCGCAATTTTCTCTCGTCCGTCGCGTCTGTCTGTGCACAATAATTGTACCACTCGCTAGATAGTAGTTATACCAAATCCTTCTTGCCCCGCTTTTATGCCACTTCAGTCAGGTCAGGAAACTCGAGAAGCACTGATTGTATATACTCTCAGTAAAGAACAAACCGTGACGATGAAGTTGTTAATAATGGCAGAAATAATTTTAAAAGAACAGTGGTTGCCAAAATGAAACAAATAAGAATAAGAATTACAATAACATAACCTCAAATCTACTAACTAACAAGAAAGAGAACTTTTTATGTTATGAGTACAAAAATCCCTTGTTTTTACAAATAATGAATAGTAGACTTATAATCCGTACAGTTTACTGTAATTATAATCGAATATCGGCTATAAACCACAATTTATTGTCATGTAATCGGCCACTTTTAAGTGCATATGGAAGTACATTTTCTACGAAGACTCAAGCAAAATTAGTGGAGAAAAAACATTGCAATGTTGGAACGATAGGGCATGTGGATCATGGAAAGACTACTCTGACAGCTGCTATCACAAAAGTGTTGGCTAAAGATGGTTTAGCTAAGTATACTTCGTATGATGAGATCGACAAAGCGCCCGAAGAAAAAGCTAGAGGTTTGTGGAAAAAATATTTTTTTGCTAAATTTTAATGAACATTTTAGACAGTTTGACTCTTTAAGAATAGTTGCAATATTTTAATACTAGAGAATTAACAATTTCAAGACAATGAAGTCACTTCAATGATATAAGGGAATATAAGGGAAGTTTAGAGGATGGATTGCCCTCTATATATCGCTGCTGGCGACGAGGGATATCTCGTATAGCAAAGCATAGGTCAGAATTATTTGTATATCATACTAGCTTACGCTCGCGACTTCGGAAGCGCGTATTCCGGTATCACGTTGCAGTATATTTTTTATACTATGTTGGTTGGCAGACAAGCATATGAAGCACCTGAAGCGGTTATCATATTAAATATTAAATAGCCATATTAAATATCGCTCGCGCGTAGCAACCCCCGCTGCCAGCACAGCAACTCCTTCCTTTCTGGTGACTCCTTCATTCACAGGAAAACGACAATGGTTAAAGGAGTTGTTATTTGACTACGGTATTCGATAGTGAGGTGGAAATACTTCTTAGTCGGGCATCTTACAAATATGCTGTACCCTATCTCTCTTTTGCCAGAGCATATTTCGCCACTCGGCAGGGTGCACCACGTGCAGGCGAGTTTGGCTTTGGCTCTAAAGATCATGGTCAGCCACTTACACCCCAAAATTATAGATAATTATGTACACACCTAATATTTTAAATTATTTTCTCAAGGTATTACAATCAACGCAGCACATGTTGGTTATAACACAAGCCTGCGTCACTATGCACACACTGACTGTCCCGGTCATGCCGACTACATTAGGAACATGATATCTGGTGCGTCACAAATGGATGCTGCGATATTAGTTGTCGCTGCTAACGATGGTCCGATGCCACAAACTAGGGAACACCTCTTACTGGCCAAGCAAGTCGGAATACAGTATATTCTGGTGTTTATAAACAAAGTTGATATTGTTGATCATGAGGTAAGTTTTTGGTTCACATATTTTTTGTAACAGGGTGTCAAATATGTTAATAAAAAATAACATAAAGCATTCTTTATTTGAATCATAATTTATAAAATATAATATTCGGTGGCGTTCTTAATGACCAGCCAGTAACAATACTACCCATGGTCAGTTGCTAGTTTAAAGTCTTGTAATTAATTTATCTCTTTATCTTTTTTATTACTCATGTGTTAGAGGAATGTCCAAATAGTACAGATGTATTTTGAGATACAACAAACAATAAATGAAAACATTTGTAATAAATTATGCAACAGTGTTTGTAAAAAATATTCAACTTTATTAATTGTTTTTAATTATATGGCCACAACTTTAAGTTTGTGTGATGGTAAGCAGTTATTGCAGTCTATAGATGCTTGGCACAACAGAAGCATCAAGTGCTGCACAGCAACTGCTTCCTTACTGGCTTCACTCCCTTGCAGTAACAACAACCCTCAAGGTAATTGCGAGTGAGTGAGGTCACCAGAACGGAAGGAGATGCTGCGTTGGCAGCAGGGGTGGCGGCGCGCGAGCGATATTTTATGTTGCGAGCGTTATTATTACTACGATAACTGCTTCACATCAGGCGAGCCGTATGTCTGGCACCCGTCGTAGTATAAACAAAAAACCGTATGCCCATTTTCGTGGGCAAGTTAAGTTTTCGTTTTCAGAACCCTAGTTTAAAGCAGGGTTCGCCGATATATATCTTCGGATATATATCATGATATATATGTCACGATATATATCAATTGATTTTTATCTTGATATATATCAATTGACCTTTTCCTGTCTGAACTAAAAATTTTGGAGATTAATGTTTACCCTGGCAGCATGTGGCAAAAAACTACAATTCAAAATTCTTTGAATTGTTTCTCAAAATTGCAATCTCATTTAAAGTTGAGGAAATCCCCTATAACTTACCAGGACGGGCTAGCTTTTTATTGAAATTCATACCTTCATATCATATGATTTATTTTACGAAGTAAAAAAAAAATGAAGATTATTATAATAATAGGTACTTGTTTTTTAAGTGTTCATTGAAAGAGGTAATTTAACACATAAATTATTTTACAAATGATTTTCACATTTTTAACTGTTTAAACCCTTACAGAATGAAATTAGCTTCTTTTTCTTAGCCTGGATACATATCCGATATACAATATCGGTTATATATATAAAAAAATCGGATTTTTGATATTTATTATATGGATTTTTTCGAATCCTGGTTTAAAGTATGTTTATTAGATAGATAGTTAACAATATGTTTCTCTTCCAGGTAGTAGAATTAGTAGAAATAGAAATGAGAGAGCTCCTGTCTGATTTTGGTTACGATGGTAACACGGTGCCTCTGATATTAGGCTCTGCATTGAAAGCTCTCAACGGAGATGAGTCTGAACAAGGTAAATATAATTTTATATTATCAACTGGGGGTGTAAGCGGTTCATCAACATCTTTGAACTAAAGTCAACTTCACTTGCACGTGGTGCACCCTGCTGACTGACAAACGAAGCTCTGGTGAAAAGAGAGGTAGGGAGCGTAATTGTAAGCTACCCGACTGGGGAATGTACCTCCACCTCACAGAATACCGCAGTCAAATAACAATTCCCCTGAGGGTTGTTGTGTTCCTGCGAGTGAGTGAGGTCACCAGAAAGGAAGGAGATGCTGCGTTGGCAGCAGGGGTGGCGGCGCGCGAGCGATATTTTAATTATGTTGCGAGCGTTAATATGGCTACGGTAACCGCTTCACATCAGGCGGGCCGTATGCTTGTCTGCCACCCGACGTAGTATAAAAAAAAAAAAAATGTATATATATATATATATATTATACTAACTCTCTAGATGGACCGTTGACCTGAAAAAGGGGCTGGTAGCGCTTGGATGTGGAAAGCAGAGGATTGCATATGGTGGAAAGCATTGGGAAAGGCCTATATCCAGCAGTGGGTAGAGACTTATTGAGGAGCTTGGTGGTCGAATGGTTAGCAATGGCCACTTTGACTCTGAGGTTGCGGGTTTGATCCCCGCACAAGACAAATATTTGTGTGCAACAGATATGTTCATCCCTTTACGCTTTGGTCCAGACCAACACCCAGGTGTTGTCATATTTCAGCCAATTTACAGAAAACTTTAATGAATTTTAAATACCTTATTTTCATGATCGAGTTGCCTTAAATGAACCGAAATGCCAATGAAGACGTATTGCCTGAAAATTAATAATAATAAATATAACCTTACAACATTACATCAAACTTCTCAAAGGGGCCTCTACGCGTTGGATCCATATCCCCGCGCACGCCTATCAAATGACCGGGCTTGACCCGTGAATTAGAGATAAATATTGAACTAATTTCCATTGCCCATATAATTTCTAACACATGTCAACAATATTCTCTATGCTTGCCGAGACCTGCTTATGGGTATATTGTTCCATTGATATATCCAGAAGCGGGTTATGGCGGGTATGTACAACATAACATTAACATTCTCAAAATGCCTCTACGCTTTGGATCCATATGTGGGGATATGGATCCAAAGCGTAGACGCATTTTGCACACCTATCAAATGTCCGGGTCTATCCCGTGATTTAAGAGAGATAAACACTATATATATATTTTTTTTTATACTACGTTGGGTGGCAGACAAGCTTACGGCCCGCCTGATGTGAAGCGGTTACCGTAGCCATATTAACGCTTGCAACATAAAATATTGCTCGCGCGCCCCCAGCCCCGCCACCCCCGCCAACGCAGCATCTCCTTCCTTTCTTTCTGGTGACCTCACTCACTCGCAGGAACACAACAACCCTCAAGGGAATTGTTATTTGGCTGCGGCATTCTGTTAGGTGGATGTACATTCCCCAGTCGGGTAGATTACAATTACGCTCCCTACCTCTCTTTTCGCCAGAGCTTCGTTTGTCAGTCAGCAGGGTGCACCACGTGCAAGTGAAGTTGGCTTTGGTTCAAAGATCTTGATGAACCACTTACACCCCAAAACATAGTATAATACACAGTACATAGTATAAATTATAATTCCAGGAGCACCATCAATAAGAAAACTTCTAAATGAAATGGACAAATACATACCGCCGATAGTACGAGACTTGCAGTCTCCATTCCTCATGCCCATAGACAATAGTTTCACAGTCCCCGGCAGAGGGACTGTTGTCGTTGGAACCATAAAGCAAGGAGTCATGAAAAAGAACGACGAAGCCGACTTGATGGGTTTTGGATTTAACATTAAAACATCATTATCTGACATGCAGATATTTAAAAAAAGTGTTTCTGAGGTTGGTGTAAAAAATATTTTTATATTATAGGGGGCCATTCAAGTATTACGTAAGCGCTTGAGGGGGGCGGGGGGTCTTTGCTTTGCTTATTTTTAATGACATGGTGGGTGGGGGGGTCGACATCGTGATTACGTCAGCAGTTATTATTTACTTTTTTACAGAAATGGCAACCCACAAATTGTCTATGCTTGAAAACAAAACACACATGTCGCGTATAAATATTCTATAAATAAATATTCTTGGACAAATTACACGTCGCCATCTAGTCCCAAACTAAACAAAGTTTGTACTATGGATACTAGATACTGATATAATACTTAAAAACATATAATACTTTTTTTTTGTAAATATATACATATTATACATAGAAAACGCCCAGACCAAGACAAACAGACATGTTCATACACACAAATGTTTGTCTTGTGCGGGAATCGAACCCGCGATCTCGGAGTCAAAGAGGCCATTGCTAACCATTCGACCACCGAGTTCGTCGGGGATTCCCACAAATAATGAATACGTTATAGGTATTCGCTTAGAAGCGAGTGGGGGAATTACCTCGCGCTACTCACTTGTCACTTGTCTAAATTTCTTTCGTCAATCTATTGTTTTGTTTCGATTCGAATGACGATTTGACTACCAATGATTACGTAAGCATGGGGGGGGGGGGTCTGCTTACGTAATACTTGAATGGCCCCATACTGCTGTAAGTGCATTCCATAAGGCTATTCCATAAGGTATGTTTGTTTGTCAACTTTATGGTATAAAAAAGAATAAGATTTTGTACCCGTTCATCCTCAGTTTCCTTTCCTAATCAATGTTAGTACTTTTTTTTTAACAGCATGACGTGCCAAGCAAGCATACTTCCCGCCTAATGTATTTCTCTTCATATAACCCAGAGTTGTTTAGACGAAGCGTGAAGAAATACATGGGACGTCAAGGGGTGGGGTGGGTTCCCTTTGCGGCACCTATTTTCCATCATTTTTAGGGTTCCGTACCTCCAAAGGAAAAAACGGAACTCTTAAGGCGGGTCCGCAGTGACAATTTTCTAACAAAACATGTTATCAAAACAAGTTAGCAAAACTGCCCGTCCGCTGCGCCTATCGTTATTGTTTTTGTTTCACACAATCTTCATACGAAATCTACCTAAATGACGTCTTCCTCTAGTGCGCGCGAACACAAAATGCGATATTTCCCCTCCCCGCAGGCGACCGCGGGGGATGTTATCCATTCGTCTCAGCAAACATGTTATTGTATTTTTTCTAACATAACTGTTAGACCAGTCCCCTATTCGGTTAGGTAACAATGTTATCGTGTTTGCTAACACGAAAACACGTCGCAGCGGACCCGGCTTTATAGGGTTACTTCGTTAGCCTTCGTCCGTCCGTCTGTCAAGACCCTTTTTCTTACGACCGCGTGGAGGTATCAAGTTAAAATTAACATCACATATACAACAATCTCTTAAAGCAGTGAAAGAATCAAACTTCAGAATTGACGCAATCCAAAGATATGGCCATTTATGTTCCATTTATATCACATACATACATAAAGGACAAATTATTACAAAGTTTATTTTTTTCCATGGGATTAAGATGTTTTACCGGGATAAAAAGTAGCCTATGTCACTCTCCAGACCGTAAACTATCCCCATTAAAAAAATCATGAATGTCGGTACTTAGGTTACTTTCGACGTGATAGAAGGACAAATAATTACAATGTTTATTTTTTATCCCATGGGATTAAGATGTTTTTCCAGGATAAAAAGTAGCTTATGTCACTCTCCAGACCGTAAACTATCCCCGTTTAAAAAACCATGTCCGTACGTAGGTTGCTTTCGACGTAAAAGAAGGACAAATGATTATAAACTTTATTTTTTTCCTTGTGGCGCCATCTGTTGGCCGGTAGCTCTTTGACAACAAAACAACCTATAGCGCGACTTGTGGCGCCATCTGTTGCCTAATAGCCCCTATACAACAAAACAACCTATTGGCGCCATCTGTTGGCCGATAGCCCATCATACACCACCCTCTATAGTAGAAAAAATACTTTTTGCCCTCATGCCCCCCCCCCCCATGAGGGCAAAAAGTATTTTTTGTTTTGTTGTATAAGGGCTATTGGGTAACAGATGGCGCCACAAGTCGCGCTATAGGTTCAGCCACAGAAATAAAAAAGGACTAGAAATAACAAGTGGGCGTTACCCGCGTAGGTCAATATACTCCAATTTGGCATATCTCGATCGTCGCATATCTCAGTCGTCATTTGTCACAGCCGCGGAAACAATCATAGAAAAAAAATATAAAAATGCCTTCTTGTGCCATATTATCGTGTAAGAATAATAGTAGCAAAAATAATGTGTCTAATGGTGGCATTTCATACCATCGGTAAGTAATATTTCTCATTATTTTCATTATTTAATAGAATTTAAGCATATTCAATAAAATGCACAAACGCGAACAAACTAAAGTAACCTTTATGCGTTTCATTTTAAGGTCAAATTTCTAACGCACTCCACGTCTCTTGTTTAGAACATTCTAGCGTTAATCGATTAGTGATGTGACTCATGTATCGTCAGTATTTATTTACTTGATTATTTACTCCCATCACGATATTGAAACAATATAATTTTTGAATTATGAAAAAATATTATATCATAATTATGAACATAATATAATAAATTGTAAGAAATGTTATAAATTATAAATAAATATAGGCAGGCATAAGAAACCAGCTGTAGCGCGAGGCTTCGCTCGCGTAGCACTTCGTTGTCACATATAAAGTATCCTATATATTAATCCAGACTATCTATATTTGTGCAAAATTTCATCTAGTCTGATCGAGTCACAAAGTTCTAAACATCCTCACAAACTGTCGCATTTATAATTATTAGTGTGAAGTATGATTTCACCTATCATCATCATATATCATCATAATTAATAAGTTTTTTCAAAAAAATATTTTTTGGGACAAGCTTCTACGGCAGCTTTTACGTTTATCATGCATTGTCATCCAAACAAACGTGTACTACAAAATTTCAGCTCAATCGGTTGAAAATCTGTCTCAAAATTAAGTTGCACCACCCGAATGCATTCCACCCGAACAAACATTGTTACATACTGACATACATACATTGTAAGTTGAAGAACAGATTGTAAAAATATTCAATTTTATGGTACCAAAAATTATAATAGGTAGATATTCATTAATCCGGTAGCAGTACTCGGTGATACTTGGTGTTCCTCATTACTACATCACTTCGAAAAGTAGTGATATCGACATTCGTGCAGTACGGTCATTCAAATATCAGCCTTTAGTCAAGGACAGAAGTCATAATATTAAAATCAATATTAGTAGCGCCACCTTGCGTCGATTAGCTATACTGTTTAGAATCTGACAGAATAAGAAGTACAGCTATTGCTCACTAGATGCTTATTCGGGATTTAATTGTTTATGAACCGTGTCATAACTGCATAAGGTTGAATTTAAACTAACATATTTTTGTATATATGTCATTTTTTACAGTATTTTTAGACCAATCATAGCACAAACATGCATGTAGTAACACGTTAACATTTTGCTTTACATGTGTGAGTTTGGCGACAAAGGTTTTCTTACTAATAGGTCGTCATACGCTTTCTACCTGTTTTTTTATTTCTGTGGGTTCAGCGATTTTAACGTAAAAAGGACAGACAGACAGAGTTACTTTCGCATTTATAATATTAGTATGGATTTTGACATTCGCAAAGGTAATCAAAACCTATAAAATAAAGTACTTACCGTTGACCTAGAATTATTAAATTTGGCAAGAAGCAATGTCATGTAGCACATGTAAATAAAAAGATCCGGAAAACGTAAATTTGTAGTTATATCACAAAAAAAAAAAGAATTTTTTTAGACAATGTAGCTACACATTTTCTTGCCTAACTGCTGTAAGCAGTTATGTAAAAAAATAGGAACCCTCGTTGCGCAAGTCCGACTCTCACTTGGCCGCATTTTTTCTAGTCCTTATAATGTGTACAGATAGAACTGTTTTAGGCATTAGCCGGTGATAATGTAGGCGTATTACTCAGAGGTATGAAACTAAAATCAGTCGAGACCGGCATGCTCCTATGTGCAACGAAGAAGTTCAATCTGAGCAACCACTACAAGGCGAAGGTGTACTTCTTGACGAGGAGCGAGGGGGGACGCAAGAAACCTATCTTTTCGAAGTACTCGCAGCAAATGTTCAGTGGTACTTGGAATATTGCTTGCAGAATTGATCTTGGTGAGTCTAAATCCATATTTTATAATAAAGTTGACTACCATTAGTCATTCTACTGCTGGAATACGGGTTTTCGGAACGAAGTTCCTTATGGGGCGTTGCGGAGGGGTACCCTAGCCGGCAAAAAACGTGCGTAACGTTAAAAAAAAACCGTATTTTTTTTTATACTACGTCGGATGGCAGACAAGCATACGGCCCGCCTGATGTGAAGCGGTTACCATAGCCATATTGCTCGCAACATAAAATATCGCCACCCCCGCTGCCATCGCAGCATCTCCTTCCTTTCTGATGACCTCACTCACTCGCAGGAACACAACAGCCCCAAGGGAACCGTTATTTGGCTGCAGTATTCTGTGAGGTAGAGGTCATTCCCTAATCGGGTAGCTTACAATTACGCTCACTACCTCCCTTTTCGCTAGAGCTTCGTTAGCTTCGTTTGTCAGTCAGCAGGGCGCACCGCGTGCAGGTGAAGTTGGCTTTGGTTCAAAGATGTTGATGAACCACTTACACCCCGTAAGATTTTTATTATGTATATATTTATAATAAAATAATAATATTTCAATATCTAACTTACGAGCTCTGCTGCCGAAGGTCCCAAAAAAAACCGAAAATCTTTACAACTATTTTATTACTATAAAAAGAATTACATGAAAAACTTATATACTAAGACTTGACTCTTCCGAAGTATGGAGTATAAGTGAGGAATATTCCGGGCCGCGGTGTAGCGGTCGGCGTCTACACGTGCCGCGGCGTCAGCGGTTTACTTCGCTACAAAAATATAATGCAATAATTAATTGTTCATTTGCGAATCCGCGGATCAGCATATTCAGTACGGGCTGCTCACGTAACACTGCTCCCTGAAGTTCAGCAACTATTTTGTGAGGTTTATCGAAAATGTTGCTGGTATCTTCCTCCCTGGGTTGGATGTGTTGATTTTCTCGTACGGGGGTTCTCTACTCTCCACGTCTGTACTAGGTGGATCCTTCGCTGTTGTCGCTGCATGGCATCTTTTACGATAAATCGTTGCAATAATGAGTATCGCTAAGCTAAACAGCACGCAGTAAAATGGTAGGGTAGTGTGGTAGAATGAGCTTGCATGTATCTTTTCCAAGTGAACAGGCCGTAGGGATGATATTTTATCTTGAATCTCTTGGAGTCTGTCTAGATTGATGTGACTGATTTCGACTGGATGCTGTGAGTATGCTATCTCCTTGTAAGTAGGAATATTAAGAATCTTGATGGGCTGTCCCTGTACTTGATCTTCTATGTTAGCAATGGTAAATTCGTTCGTACGAAGTATGCAGTTATGTGGTATAGTTGCAAGATAACTACCGGTTAGGATTCTGTATTGATCACGTCCACATGTTTCCTGTACTTTGGTTGGTTCTGGGAATACCATAGCATAGTGTCGGTCGTCTAGTTTTTCTACAGTTTGTTTCACTAAAGAGATTGTAGTCGGCTGGCAAGATGCGTCCATTATTTGTTCGGAGATGAGTCTCTGTATACAATCTGGATTCTGCCTTAGCTGTTGAGTTAACTTCTCTTCACAGAGGTAGCAGTTACCTGCCTTCGGGCATTCAGCCTCTATATACACATGAAATTTTCCGTTGGTTGCTATTAATGGATAGGGGGGTATAAGGATAGATTTATGCTTATTAGGTAAGAGGGGTAGTTTGTATAGGTTATAAGTATCGGGTGATAATACAGGAAATCGAAATATTATAACTATCCTATTCTCTATATAGTATGAACCGGGTTCAATTATATTATAATATTCCCGGAGGTCTATGTCTAACACTTGGCTTTCGCCGTAGATACTTTTTAATCTAACTAACATTTTCTTAAGTATACCTACATCTAACATTGAATGATGCGTATTCAAAGCGCGGGTGTACGCTAAGATGTTTTCTATTCTATTTAGTTCATCTACTAACGCCTCTATATTATATCCGAGTATGTCAAGTAACTGGCCAAATTTAGCATATTTTATTAGACTACTATCCCTATATGCTTCTGAATCTAATATCACATGTAGGGTTTGATTGATTTTCGACTGATTCTCTACTATCTGGGATATGACCTTGGTATGATGATCTATCCAATCCTGGCTAAGACTAATATGCTCGTTTATCTCAGTATCTAATTTATCTTGATTACTCTTAAGTTGTGCGATGGCTTCGTTATAGAAAATCGCATCATCATTGTCGAGGTTACCCGTGAGTCCTTTTATGACGGCGCCTAAACCATTTATTAGGCCACGTTTAGTGCAAGAGGGCTTAAGTGAATCTACTCGATACGATGCCTTATCTAACTTATCATTAAGGTGATTAAAATGAACCTCATATAACAAGTATGTGTCGTTATGTAGTCGATTCCCCGTTTCCCGTAATTGGTCTCTGATTGCGTCAAGTCTGGTGTCTATGTCGTTTAATTCCACGTATTGTAAAAAGGTATGGCGGTGCATGGTCAGTCTCGCGGGTCCAAGTTTAAAGGGCAATACTCCGGGTCCGTCGTTTAAACTTTCCAGTTTAATTTCTTGGGTTCTCGTTAGGGTGATCATCGTCGACATCAGCAGTATTCTGTAACAAGGCATTTTTAGGGACACGTTTTAATCGAGACTTAGCTATAGGGCCGCGTTTTCTTGACGTATATATATGTATTGGTAGGTCCGCTAGTACTGTGTCTTTAGTGTAGCGGGGAGCTAATTTTTGACGGGAAGCTGCGGGGTTAGTGACGAATATCTGTTGTTGGGGTTGGTATTCAACTTCTTTTTCGCGGGGTTTGTTCCTATTTTCGATTATAGCAGTACGATTAGCGACACAGGAGTTATGAACCAATTCATATACTTTCCTCATTTGCTCTTTATGGTTAGTTATATATTGCTGCAATAAATGTTCGGTTACGTTAAAGTCAAGGGGATCCCTAGGGTCTATGTGCCCGTTTACAATGTCATATGGTCTGCATTTAGTGAAACTGTGTATTGAGCTATTGTACGCGATAATAGCATACGGCATTAGGTTGACAATAGGTTCGTCCTTTTGTTGGATTTTTAATATCCTTAAATGTTCTAGGATGGTGCTATGGAACCGTTCAATATTACCATTATCGTTAGGTGAATGGGCTAGGGTTTTATGGTGGTTCACTTTATGCAATCTTACGAATTCAGCGAACATTTGGTTCGTGAATTCCGTGCCTTGATCCGTAACAATACTAAGCGGAAGACCATGGTGTGTACTGAAGGTAAGTAATGCTTGTACAACGCTTAATGCAGTTCCATCGCGTAAGTGGTATGCTTGGGCGTACTTTGAAAATACGTCGACAAATGTCAGGTACTTTTCACCTTGGACAGTAAATAAATCAAGATGAACTGTTTCGAATGGTTTCGATGCAGGTGGTACGATATTAAATTCTTGTCTAATGGGATTACGGTCGTATTTAGACTGGCCGCAGACTGTGCATTCATTTATGAACTTAGCTATAGATTCCTTCATTTTAGGCCAATAATACCTGTGGGACAGTGATAAATAGCACTCGTTTATACCACGATGGTTTGTTTTACCTTCATGATAGTGACGAATTATCTCTTGCTGTTTGAGATATTCTTTCACGTTATCTATTTCCCTTTTGGCTAACACTAAACTCATGGCAGAGCATTTGAACCTATCTTGCAAGATCGGGATTATGGTATACATTGCGAGTGGTGGCGTTATTAAAAGAGCGGTTTTGACTTTGGGGTTGACGTACTCTTTTATTGCGTTAATAAGGTCGATTTCGAGACTGGATTCGCATAGTTGTACAGAAGTGCGTGTGTGAGTTTCGAAAGGTTTAGATACAGTCGGTCGCCTCGTTATGTCGCTTACTACAGTCAAACAAAGTTGCTTGTGGAATTTGTTCAAGGGCTCGTCGGTAATTGGAATTTCGAGTATAGGTTGTTCTTGGTCGGTGTGTATGGTGTCTGTAGCGGATCCGTCTATTGATGGGGGTCTATCAGTAGGGTTTGGGGCTAATGAGTCTAAATCGTCAATTGGGTTGCTGGTAGTCTGGTTTGGGGAGGTTTCGGAATTGTGCAGTTCAATTCTGGATAATGCATCGGCGTTTGAATTATGACTGCCCTTCTTATATACAACAGTATAATTGTATTCACTTAATTTTAGTCGCCATCGAGTTAGACGGGAATTAGGCTCCTTAATATTCATAATCCATTGCAGTGGTTTATGGTCGGTGACAATCTTAAACTTTCTCCCGAAAAGGTACGGTCGAAAGTACTTCGTGGCCCATACAATGGCGAGAAGTTCTTTTTCGATCGTACTGTAATTCATTTCGCTATCGTTTAATGTGCGGGATGCATATGAAATGGGCTTATCCGAGCCAATTGGGCCTTGTGATAACACGGCTCCGATTGCTACATTGGACGCGTCCGTAGTTAATACAAATTCTCGGGTGAAGTCGGGATACTGCAGGATTGGGTCATTAGTCAATAATTTCTTACATCTTTCAAAACAATTAATATAGTTAGAGTCCAAATTTATTTTATTATTTTTCTTTAAGCAATTCGTAAGGGGTTTGGTGATTTTTGCGAAATCAGGGATGAATTTCCGATAATAACCTATAAGACCTAGGAATTGCTTTATCTGCTTAGGGGTTTTAGGTAAGGGATATTCCTCAATTGCCTGAATTTTTTCGGGGTTAGGTTTAATACCATCTGTACTGATCACATGGCCGAGATAGTACATTTCCAACTTTAAAAATTCGGATTTGTTCATCTGTATTTTAAAGTTGGATTCGCGAAGTCTTTGGAACACCTTCTCTAGATTCACCATGTGTTCCTGCAGGCTGGTACTAAAGACGACAATGTCGTCTAGATAGACTAGGCATATGTTATTTTGCAATCCTCGGAGGACATTGTCCATAACCCTTTGAAAAGTGGACGGAGAATTTTTGAGACCCATGGGCATCCTTAAAAATTCAAAATGCCCGTGTTCTACATTAAATGCCGTCTTGGGTATGTCATCTGGGTTCATTTCCACTTGATAGAACCCGGAAGCAAGGTCTAAGGTACTGAAATATTGACATTTGCCTAATTTGTCAAGGACATCAGCGATATTCGGAATGGGGTATTTGTCGTCGATAGTCTTCTCGTTTAATTTACGGAAGTCGACGACTATACGCCATTTTCTTTTACCAGATGCATCAGTTTTCTTGGGAACTACCCAAATAGGTGAGCTCCATGCAGAGTCTGAAGGTCGGATGATGCCCTGATTTAGCATCTTTGAAATTTGATCTCGGACTTCATCTCTGTGCACGAACGGGTAACGGTATGTTTTGGTGTATACGGGTATTTCGTCAACGGTTTTAATGTAGTGTTTGACTTGGTTAGTGAATGTGAGTGGTTCGTCTTCGATGTAAAAGACGTCCGCATAACGTGTGCAGAGCTGTTCTAAGTTAATTTTTTCTTCTGGGTTTAGATGCCCGGTACGTAGTCGTGAGATAACTTCACTAACTCGAGCTGAGGGCTGCTGGATTTGAGAGCAATCTAAGTTAAGTAATTTAGCTTGCGCCGGTTGGTTTAGAGAGAATATAACGTCATTGTCTGTTGGATTTACTATTTCGACTATACCTCGACTGTTTGACACTTTCGTGATACACTCATTTATGAGGCAATTACATGAGACTTGGTCTTTAATTACTACTTCGCCATCCGGAGCGTTAACGGGTATACGTATTAATTTTGATGATTTAGCAGGTATAATATCCTCGTATAAATTCAGATTACGGGAATTGTACATTTTGATTGGGTTGGTGGCGAATTGGGTTACTAACTTTAGGTGCTTAAGATCTATTCTCCTCCCTCCGCCTCCCATTCAGTCAGTAAGTCTAGTCCGATGAGTCCGTCGAAATGGTCGTGAAAGCGGTATACGAATAATTTTATGTTACGGGGGTAATTGAATTCCCTAAAACACGGCATAGTTATGGAATAGTCGTTCCTACTCGTGGCATGTACATTCGTGACCTCAAACGGATCATAGTCCAAGGGTATATGGGGAAAAAACTGCTGAGCAGCTTCGGGACTAATGAACGATTGGTTGGCACCCGTGTCTATTAGAAGGTTGAGGGGTGGATCCTCAATCCGAATGTACGGCAATTGCCTTTGAGTTTGCATATTTAATTCTATCCTGACTTTTTTAATATCATGGCCTTCTGAAAATCCTCACTATCGTTGGTAAGAGGTGAAGGCTGCTCTAATGTGGGTTCATTTGGATATTCAGCCGTGTTCTGATATTCCGGCGTATAAAGGTGTTCGGTCACATAGTTATGTGCATAGTTAGGGTCATAGCTATAGTAATCACTATTAGGAGCGGAATAGTCATAGTAGCAAGGGTACTGGTAGTGGTCAGGATAATATTCATTGTACTCTGGGTAATACGCTACACAGTCATTTACATTAACATCCCTAGTTTTAAAATAGTTGGACGGTTGTGGGTTGCCAAACTTTCGCCAATCATGTCCCGTGGGGGGTAGTGGTTTTGGTACGAACGGGGTTACACCACTCATTGGGCGAGAAGTTTGCTGCGGCTGGTTATTACCGAATGCTTGGTTTCTACTTGGTAATCTAAATCCGTTATTCTGATGGTTATAATTAGGCGGCATCGCGCGGAACATCTGTTGAGTACGACTTGGCATGCCGAATTGGGGTTGTAACATCATTTGGGGGTTTGGTCGGTTAAGAAGGGGGTGTGTAGTCTGTCTGTTTGGTTGCATACTGGGGTTGCCGAAAGTGAACGGCCTAGGTGCCGTTGGAATAGTACTCATTGGTACGAGTTGGGGTGTAATTTTAGGAGTCTGGGGTGGCTGTGAAGATTTAGGCAAGGTGTCGTTTCGATGCTGCAAATAAATAACATTAAGCTCCTCTTGTACGTACTCCAAGGCTTTCTGAATGCTGTCAGGGCGCATGCACCGTATACGAGACTCGAGCGGCTCCTTGAGCCCGCGGACAAAGGCTTGCATAGTTAATTTCTTATATAGGTCACGCTTTGCGTTTATAGTCGTTTCGATGGTCTCGTGTAGAGTGACATACGTCATGATAGTGCTAAAAAGGGTTTGACACCGCTCATAGAACTCCTGCGGTGTACTATTACCTTGCGACTGTAATGAGAGGTCGTTATATAACGCGGTTTCATCCCTCTGATCAGAAAAATTATTAATAAGCACCGTACGAATCCCATGCCAATTTTCGGGTATACCGTTCGAGTTAATAGTACTGGCTGCTGCTCCTGTTATTTTATTTAAGATACCATTTATCAAAGATAAATTATTTAATACGTGTTCCGGTCCATCCCTCGCATAACCTTGTATTATCTGATTACAGATTCGTACGAACCTCGTCAAGACATTAGGGTTCCCGTCAAATTCGGGAACTAGGCGGAGGGCCTTGAATATGGCATCTGGGTCATGATGGATGACCGTTGCTTGTGGTGCAACCATCTGGGGTTGCGATGGGTCGGTCGCAGCTTGATTCATAGTTTCACTAAGTCTATTATCTAATACACTATCTGATAACTCTAAATTCCTATTGGAGTCTAACGCACTATTCCTTGACTGTTTAGAGGAAACAGCATTGGACTTAGATTGTTTACGGTGAAGAATCTTGATTGATTCAAAGGACTTACAGGACTAGGAAAGCAACACTACGGATTATTCAGTGGTGTACTTACATTAACATTTCGGCCTCTATGAGCGTTATCGATGTCTGGATACTTCGGCTGTGCAGGTTGCCGTAGGTTCGAGTACTTGAAGGCTTGAAAGCTCAACCAGTGACGAACGATTGGGAGCAACGATTTTTGGGACTGAAGACCGATCGCGCGCGCACTGATTCAAGTATCCTACCGACTGCGCCACTTACGAGCTCTGCTGCCGAAGGTCCCAAAAAAAACCGAAAATCTTTACAACTATTTTATTACTATAAAAAGAATTACATGAAAAACTTATATACTAAGACGTGACTCTTCCGAAGTATGGAGTATAAGTGAGGAATATTCCGGGCCGCGGTGTAGCGGTCGGCGTCTACACGTGCCGCGGCGTCAGCGGTTTACTTCGCTACAAAAATATAATGCAATAATTAATTGTTCATTTGCGAATCCGCGGATCAGCATATTCAGTACGGGCTGCTCACGTAACATCTATGTATGATATGTATGATGATAAACAAAATAAAGGTGTTAAGAAAATTCATATTTAGGAACTTCGTTCCTATCTGGTTTCCCACGATACTACTCGTTTTTTTAATAGAAGGATGAAGGTTTCGGGGCGTCTCCGTAGAAATGTTTACTTTAAGTAGGTAATAATTGCTCCGGGGCCGTCCCGGAGTCAAAGTGGACATTGCGAGCCATTCGACCACCGGCCTTGTCAAATTGTTACTACTATGAGGTGGCGCTACTTTCCCAGTCGACAACTTCCCCTTTACCACCATCTCTTATTCAATTCAATAACTGAATAGAATGCTTATTCATACCAATGTATACTCTATTCCATTTGAAATAGAGTCGCTTATTCATTGGTATGAATAAGCATTCTATTCAGTTATTGAATCGCAATAAGAGATGGTGGTAAGGGGGCTGTATATACGCTGTGCCCTACCTCTATTTTACCAGAGCCCCGTTTGTTAAGCAACAGGTGACAAAAATATAAAAAAAAAAAAATTGGTTGCCTGTAAAGTCGGTATACGGGCGAAAGTTTTACGTGACAACGACTTTGAGTGGTAAAATGTTTTCGAGTGGAAGGGACGCATGCCTTTCACTTTTTATGTCTGTCTCTCTCGCTCTTAGAAGGGACGCTCTTACAATGAGAGCGAGTGAAAGGCACGCGCCTTTCACTCGCTCTCATTGTAAGCGCATAACGTGAGCCAGTTTCTTGAAGTGTCACCCGGCTAACCAATTTATAAGACGTTGTCACGTCAAAAAATATTTTTAATTTGCTACTTATGATTTCCAGATCCAGCAGTACACATGATGATGCCCGGTGACCATGGAGATGTATACCTCACCTTACTGGAAGGTATGGTGATGACGCAAGGCCAGCCATTCACGATCAGAGAAAATAACGTGACGGTTGCAACGGGAATTATAACGGACACGCTTCCCACCATAGACGTGCCTAAAGGAAAATTAGGAAATGTTGCCATCGATTTTAATAGCGAAAAATAGTGAGATTTTGTATAAAGCTTGTAGATATGTTAATAAATTTAATTTATTTAGTTCCTTATTTATTTTATTTCTTCCACTAGTCAACAGAATATATTGTAAATGTAAGGTAGAGAGTATATTGTAAATGTAACCTTTGAGACTCAAATACCAAATGAGATATTTTATTTGTAGCTGTTCTTACAGCGACACCATGAGATTAAGAGAGAGACTCTCCTTTTTAGGGTTCCGTACCTCAAAAGGAAAAACAGAACCCTTATAAGATCACTTTGTTGTCCGTCTGTCTGTCAAGACCCTTTATCTCGAGAATGCGTGGAAGTATCAAGCTGAAATTTGAACTCTATACTCAGGTCTACGGTCCCATGAAGTTGTAAAAAAATCAAACTGCTATGTTTACGTAAAAAAAAGATACGGCAGTTTATTCAGCAAAAAACGCATATTTCGACACATTCTCAAGGGAATCAAAACCCATAGGGTACTTCCCGTTGACCAAGAACTATGAAATTTGGCAAGTAACATCGTTATAGACTACAAGTACAGGAATAAATCTCAAAACTATACATTTGTAAATAGATCTTAAAAAATAGGGGGTCTATATTTTTTATAGGGTGTCGAGATTTCAAATAGAAACTACTAGTTCAAATGGGGTATCTTATGAAAGGGCTTAATACATATTGCAAAATGTATTTTATTTATTTTTTGCGACGCATTATTTCTTATTTATAATGAAAAATATCAAATTTAATATTGATACTACGTACGGAACCCTCGGTGGGCGAGTCCGACTCGCACTTGTCCGGTTTTTTAATTTTTATACAGCCAATTTTAAGAAGTTCGTCAGAATGGCCGGTCACTAAACGTGTATATTGAACGGAACAAAACGGGCAGCAATGATTAGTCTATGAAGATTTTCTTAATTCCACGTAACAAAGAAACTACGGCTAGGTGACCGGCCATTCTGACGTCAGAACCGCCGGTCACCCAAAAATGTTATTTTTCTTCGAATTTACGATGGAAGCAATTCATTCTTAATGGGAAGCAAAGAGAAACAATAAGGCAGCAATGTTTAGGCATACGTTCGATGTTAAACACGTTTAGTGACCGACAATTCTGACAAACTCATTTTAAGGGTTCTGGATTCTAACCGGTCACACCATGCAAATGTGGCATCGGTAACTAGGTACTACATAAATAATGACGTTTGTGCAGAGCGTGAATAAGTGTTTGCGTGCGGCGCCATACAAACTGTTCCAGATTCGTCTCAAAGGGGAGGTAAGGTTGACACGAGTGAGCGGCAGGGAATTTTATGCTATGGTATAAGAGATAATAGTTATGTACCTACAGTATGTGCACTCCCTGCCGCTGCCAGTTTATTGAAGTTCTTCATAATTTATAAGTAGGTATATGATATAATCGAGTGGAGCAAGCGGAACGCTCATATACGCGGAAGTCATTCTTGGAAATGAATAGATTCCAAAACCACTGAACCGATTTAGATGATATTTGTCACAATTAAAGAACTCTACATGCTCGAGGTTTTTGTCGAAAAAAAAAATCGAGATCGATCATGTCCTCGAGGAATGACCATCAAAATACATTTTCCATTGAAATCAATGGAAACCATACACTCGGCGAATCAACTCGCTCCACTCAACCTCGATTTCGGCCCCGTGGGCTAGAATCCAGCTTAACTAGTCAAGTCTATGGGCTGCTGTAAGAATTAACCATCAAGCGTGCTACCTTGGCGCTATAAAAAATGTACTATGTAATGTATGAGACATTTTGTTATTTTGGGATTATTTATATAAAATTGGGGTTAATTAAATACAGTAAGATCAATTTAACAATATTTATTTATAATTCGATACACTCACGCTATGCAAGCAAAGTCAGACAGTAATAACCAACTATAACGCAACCAGAAACTAGGGCCTTAAAAACCTGAAAGTGAATCACACATCGCAGTTTTTAGTTTCGAAAATCGGACATTAGTGGTAAACACGATCAGTTATTTATTAATTTAATATAATTTTAAAAGTAACCTCGGATGTATCCCCAGCCTTGGGGAGACGCCAGTACTGTAGAAGTTCCGATGTTTCCCCGAGGGCAGCTGTCAGGGGAGACAGGAGTCCGAAGGGCAAAAGTCTCGTAGTGGTCGCCGAACAAAAAAAGGTTGCGAACCACTGGTTTAGCCGGTAACGCTCTCAAGCGCAGACCATGCTGTGAATGAAATGAGGTTCGCTTCGCTTATCTCATGTTTAGTTACTTCAGTAAAACAATATTTTTTTGCAATTCGCTCGAGATCTCGTGAGAGTTAAATTTCTAATCTCGCGAGATCCCGAGATTGTGATCTCGCCTCGACATTGCATTCCCTAGACGATAGACATATTGTGGTGTTAACCAGCTGAAAATTTTGTATCGTGTTTTAGCTTTGTATTTTACGCTACAGACGGAATATCGACCAAATCGAGATTGAATTGTGAATCTACTGAAATTTGTAGACTTTCATTTATTTATTTTCTCGCATTCCACTTTACAGTTATACACACCAATACATAACGCAGAGAAATTATGATAATAATAACTTGATTTCATTAATTAATTTAATATAATTTCGTATTGCGACCAGCGTACCAATCTAAGTTTAATTTTAAATCACATTTCGATGTAATCACACTTTTAATAATTGTGATACGAGAATACTAAATGTGACATGACATCTCTTAAGAACGAAACTGGATTAAAACTGAATAAAATTTAGTCAAACTAAATTTTAATTACGATAATTGCCTCTCTGATTTTATATCTCTCTAGTTGGGCGACATGAGCGAAGCGAACCATGGGGGCTAGCCAGGGGACTACTTCT
Source organism: Hypsopygia costalis (assembly GCA_937001555.2). Taxonomy (NCBI): domain Eukaryota; kingdom Metazoa; phylum Arthropoda; class Insecta; order Lepidoptera; family Pyralidae; genus Hypsopygia; species Hypsopygia costalis. The sequence continues at coordinate 5,418,898 of OW443349.2, forward strand.
AGAAGATAGGCAGAAGTGAATGAGGTCATCAGGGGGGCTAGCCAAATGGCAGTTTGCGAAGTAGAAAAGCGTAGCGATCGCTAATTTGAACTGTGGAGCTCATACTAAAATGTTCGAATTGACAAATGTCACATGAACTATCTAACGTTCGTTACGCGACGAATTACACTTGGCTAGGGGGGCAGGTTTCGCTCGCAGTGAAGTCTGCGCTTTAGAGTGTTACCTAGTCAGTAACCATTGGTTACCAACCTTTTTTTCCCAGGGCCCACTAACAGATTTTTGCTGGAGTGTACGGACCCCAACTGTCATGTAGATAAATCAATTATATGACTCAAGATTATAGTATTTTGTATAACAGAGCTTAATCTCTTGCATTATAACTTTGTATCATGGACTTTAATTTAGCTCTTGTGGGCTACCGGTTGGGCTAAAGACAATTTGATCTAAACCTAATTCCGATTTTCGAAAAAAAAAAAAAAATCGAGTTCAACTAAGGAGGTAGGAACCTAATATTTACGTTAAGAACATTTACATTTCTGTATAGTCTGCATAGTCACGTAAACCACATGGCATACTGAGATCTAGTGATATTTGCCTTTTTATTTGAGAAAGTGACAATACGCACGCAGTGAGAAAAAGGCTATATCGCTTATTAGCTTCAATAACGTGACAAGTCCAAAAAAAAGTATTTTGCAATGAAAACTACTTTAGGTTGTCCACAGCTTTGAGACTGACCCGTAACGCTCGTCTCTGTAACGGTCATTCGGGTAAAGTAGGTAGGGATGAGCGAGACGGAGTAAGTCATGAAGTTTTCACTTTGGATGTGTTTTCACACTTTTTGTTGTTGTGTTTGACCACACCGTATTACTAATGTATTTTGAAAATGTCACGCAACGCGCTTGGATCGCTCTCTGATTACCTTTTAGGCGCGAAACACACGGCGGGGCGGTCAAATTGACCGCGAACAAAAGTGCAAAGGGAATCCTATACTACCAACGCACATAGAGGGCAAAAAGACCGCGTCGCCGGTGCCCGGTAGGTACTGGCGGCGCAGCATATCTGTGGCTGCCCGCCATGGATCTCACAAACGACCCTACCGCCGAAGCTGAAGCCGATTATCATCGAATATTATGAATCGAAAAAAAATTGGTTGCCTGTAAAGTCGGTATACGGGCGAAAGTTTTACGTGACAACGACTTTGAGTGGTAAAATGTTTTCGAGTGGAAGGGACGCATGCCTTTCACTTTTTATGTCTGTCTCTCTCGCTCTTAGAAGGGACGCGTGCCTTTCACTCGCTCTCATTGTAAGCGCATAACGTGAGCCAGTTTCTTGAAGTGTCACCCGGCTAACCAATTTATAAGACGTTGTCACGTCAAAATAGATATTACCTTTTGGTTATTTAATTGACAAACTTCTTCAGTTTTGTCGATAGAGCTCCAGAGTTTGTACCAGCTAAACACAAATCCTATACAACTAAACTGAAGTTTAGATAGATAGATCTAATTAATTAGTATATTATAGTCATTTATTACCAAGAATATGGTCGTATACATACAAGATGTTTCGTTCAGTTGTGCATGCATCATCATCATCACGTCCATTTTAGTCTCCACTACAGGAGCACAACCCTCTCTCGTCCGTCCTAGACGGAAGGAGGATTTAGCCTACACTCCCCACGCTGGCCAAACGGGTTGGGGAGGCCTGATCGATATTTGATAATGTATTTCCCTTAGTTGCCATGTACGACATCCACGGGAAGAAACGGAGTGATTCTATTCTAGTCTGCCGGAAACCACATGGCAAATGTGCATGGATATCCTGCCTTTATTGGCGTAGGAATATTTACAATATTGTTAAAATTTTTGTTACAAATTTATAGGTTGATAATTTTAGTACAGACTTATATATTAAAATTACAATTTTTTCACTTCTGAATTTGATTATATCATATTTTTTTTTGTTTGATAGTTTGATTTTCGAAATCAAAAAATCCGATGGGAATCGGTTCAGCTTCGGCGCTAGGCCCCCAGTTTATATGCAGTAACGCAGACGGGGCGGCTAGCTCAGACCGCGCCAACTAACTAACTCTGGCTCCGTCCCTCGTATGCTTTGTGTTCGCGGTGGACAGCCGCGGGCATCGACGGTCAGACGCGGTTATTACTTTGCGGTCAAAAAGACTGCCCCCGCCGTGTGTTTCGCGCCTTAGGCTTGTAATGAAAATTACAACGGTATAGATTTCAACTAGAAAATTTAGACGTAAGCACAGTGACGGATTAAGGTTAAAGCGGGGCCTAGGCAACATTGTAATTCCGCCTCTACTAAAGAAGTTTTCACTACAAAAATAAGATTTAAAAACCTAATTTTCGGGCCCCAAAAATTACGGGCCTGCCCCCTGCTAAGCAAATTCCTAAAATACTGTTTATTGTATTTTTAATGAACGCAAATATATAACATTTACACTGATTGCCCAATAGCTCAGCAAGAAGCTCTATAAAATTATAATATATTGATAAAAACGAATAATAGAGTGCAAGTTTACTGCCTGTATCTTTAAATATATGAGCCCACCCATCTGTCAGCTCGAAATCGCACTTTTTAATGCTCTGTCCTTTTTCCTCGCTCAGGGACGTAATTTGCTAGAGCAAGAAAGATAATCGTCACTGCTACTACTCGCGATCGCACTGACGCTGTCTGTCTTGTTCTAGCGAATGACATTCCTAAGCGACGGAAAGGGACAAGGATCATGACAAATGCCATTCCGTGTTGACAGATGTGGGCCAATCCTAATGTAGTGCATTAAAAATAAAATTACTTTGTAAGGGCGCATGTACACTAGCACGTATTTTTGAAAGTGACTATCGGCATCGACCCATAATCATCCCACTGTTGGGATACGGGTCTCCCCTCAAATTTAAAATGGTTTAGAGCATACTCTACCATCCTGCTCAACTAAGTGTTGGCGGAGGTCAGTGATTTCAAGCCGCCGAAAGGCCACTGACATGGCTTACTTGACATCTAATGACAACAGCCGGGCCCTGTTGGATTAACGTGCCCTCCGAAGCACGGAGGAGCTCGAGATAAATAAACCCATCCATGGGCAGGCTACGGTCGACGTTGCTTAACTTGCGTGTAACAAAAATGTAACATGTATTGATTTTGTTAGGATTTAGGATACATTCCATTCGTCTTTTGTGAACATGGTGTCATCATTATGAAGAGATTTCAGCGCAGTATTGCTGCCGCTGTATTATTGCTGTGAAGCTCGAATTTTTTTTTATACTACGTCGGGAGGCAGACAAGCATACGGCCCGTCTGATATGAAGCGGTTACCAGAGCCATAATTAACGCTCGCAACATGTACCTAATAAACCCCCCCCCCCCCATGCCAACAACTCGTCCCTTTAAATTCCTATAAAACATGATCGGATTACGTGGAAATGTACAAAATCACCCTTTAGTTTCATACATGCTTTTAATTTACAAGTCACGTAATCTTTTTCTTTTGAAAATTTATCGTTGCCACTCCAAATGTTCATAGATATCTACACAAAACACCTCATTGAGTGCAACGACCGGAACGCTCATATACGCCGAAAAGTTTGTATTGTCAGACAAATTACACAGCGCCATCTAGCGCCAAGGTAAGCAAAGCTTGTGTTATGGGTACTAGACTGATATACATACGTAAATACATTTTTTTTTCGTAAATATATACATATGACATGTTCATGCACACAAATGTTTGTCCTATGTGGGAATCGAACCCACGAGCGTTGGTGTCGAAGCCGCGTCATTGACCGCTACGCCACCGAGCTCATCCTCTTGGTAAATCTTGGAAATGAATAGGCTCCAAAATCACTGAACCGATTTTGATGAAACTTTTCACAATTAAAGACCTAGCATGCTTGAGGTTTGTGTCGAAAAAAAATAAGATAGATCATATCGTTGAGGGATGATCGTCAAATACATTTTACATTGAAATCAATGGAAAACATACACTCATCTAATCTACTCGCTCCACTTAACCTCGATTTCGGCCCCGTGGGCTAGAATCTGGCTTAGTATTTTTAATGACTATAAATATTTCACTTAATAAATTTTTTCTTATTTACAGGCAATTTGATCTACACTACTTTGCGTGCTTCCGCCACCAATTAGTTCATGCAAACTACTGCCGGCCGGCACCCACCCACTACCGTTAGTAGTTGCATGCGACTGCCGTGGCTGCTTTGGTCGTCTCATGTCACGGCAGTCGCATGCAACTACTAACGGTAGTGGGTGGGTGCCGGCCGGCAGTAGTTTGCATGAACTAATTGGTGGCGGAAGCACGCAAAGTAGTGTAGATCAAATTGCCTGTAAATTTGACTTCCGCAAAATAACACCTAAATCAATTAACTGTTTTTCTTATTTAATTTTACCACAGGCGTCTTTGCAATGGCGTCTCGGTTAGGCTGAGGCCTTAATTTGGTCACTCGAGCGACTCTACTCATCCGAATGAAAAGTTGAAGAATATGAAAAGTTTTCAAAAGAACTTGTCTGGTGATGAATAGGACGTCTAAAGATATCCTAAGTATCGATCAACGTCATATGAGAAAAAAAAAATATTTCTGGACAATTTACACAGCGCCATCTAGTCCCAAATTAACAAAGCTTGTACTATGGGTACTGACAACTGATAAAATGTACTTAAATACATGTTTTTTTTAAGGACATACTTATAATACATAGAAAACACCCAGACCAAGACAAACAGATATGTTCATGGACACAAATATTTGTCTTGTGCGGGAATCGAACCCACGACCCCGGAGTCAAAGTGGACATGGTTAGCCTTAGCCATTCGACCACCGGGGTCGTCAAAATTATAAATAATTTAAAAGGTTACAAGAGTTTACGTAAGTGGTATGCAAAGGCGAGCTTAGGGAGCGTTCAAGTATTACGTAACGCAATTTGTCATCCTCCCTCCCTCATCATCCCTCCCCCCCATGTAACGAAAGTTATGTTATGTTGCGCTAAAATTCGTTGAGAATTTTTGGCACAGTTGTGCTGGAGAGTCAGCATGAGACCCCCGTAAAACCTAAACGTAAAAGGTTGCCAACTTGAGTAATTTTAATTCCGTAGTTTTTTATTTTAACAAAAAAACAATGTTACGTAACGCGTTGTTTGAACCCGCCTCCCGGCTCTGTAACACATCGTAACGTTTTACCCCCCCCCCCCCCCCCCCGCTCCCTCCATATTGAGTTCGTAATACTTGAACGCCCCCTTATCTCTAACAGAGATCTCTTCCAGCCAACCTTCAGCTGTGGAACAGTATGTTAAGTTTATATTCCTAATTTATACAGATAAATAAAATTGAAGTGTCTGTTTGTAATATACCCACTTTATACTAAATGCATATGGATGTATACACGGAGCATATAACAAAATATTTTAAAAAGACGAGCTCGGTGGCATAGCGGTCAATGACGCGGCTTCGACACCAACGCTCGTGGGTTCGATTCCCACATAGGACAAACATTTGTGTGCATGAACATGTCTGTTTGTCTTAGTCTGGGTGTTTTCTATGTATAATAAGTATGTATTTACAAAAAAAAAAATTACGTATGTTTATCAGTTGTCTAGTACCCATAACACAAGCTTTGCTTACTTTGGGGCTAGATGGCGCTGTGTAATTTGTCTGACAATATTTATTTATTTATTTACATTTTTTTATCTGTCTGTTTGTTCCGACTTATCCCTGAAACAGCTAGACCGATTTTGACGGAACTTTCATTGGCAGATAGCTGATGTAATAAGGAGTAACTTATGCAACTTTTATTTTAGACTTTTAATTATTTCGCGCGGATGAAGTCGCAGGCACAGCTAGTCTAGTCTATATGATCACATCGTACTTTGTTCTACAGATGACTAGAACTATCAAATCGGCAGATATAAAACGTTCACAAATCACATAATACCATATATTCTGTATAGTTCGGCAAGAAGGAACATACAAGCGTATTGTATATCTACATGTTATCAATTGAATTAAAAAATTTGAGATTAACACAGCGAATTCAATTATGAACTTATTTACAATCAACGTACAGTTGAAAACATAAGGTTTGAGGAGTAAAAAAACACATCTAGTACTTTAGACTAGGTTTATATAACGATAATGATGTTATATTTCTATAAATATGCCACTAAACGAATACCCGAAAAGTGAGTCAATTGTCTCACTTCACAATTGATTGAAATAGGTAAAAATAATGTCTTCTGTATTTCGAAAATGTATAATTTATGTTGATAAAATAATTAAAGTCCAAGAGATTACATATCGCACGAAAGTACGTTTAGTTAATTTCATGTTTTTGCAAAGAACATTGACGCCATTTTCGCTCGGTGAGGAAAAGAGATAGCAAGTATATTAAATCGCAGATATGATAAGGATGGCAATATTAGGAAACTCAGCAGGAACCGTTTTATGACGCAATTTAGTATGGGTATGCCATATCTATAGAAATTTAACATCATTATATAATAATAGGCAATAATCTTATCCGTCTTTCGTTTGCCTAAATACATAAAAAAATGTCCTATCGTTCAACTGTGCCCCTTATCTAAAATATTCTCTTTGCACAAAATAGTATTTGAAATATATTTTTCTCGAATTGCGAGAAAAAGACTGCGAGAAAGAGATATTTTGAAAAGAGATATTTGATTAGAACCACGAGGCATACTCGGAAGTGAAAATCTTTTGGGCGAAGTTCGGAATATTTCAGAAACCAATGTCTTTCGATTGCGACGTCGGATGTGGAATTTTCAAGCAAGGCCTACTTTAGGCTTTAAATAATACAATAACCATAAAACATCGACATTTATATATTCCTTTAGACACTAAAAGTGCATAAGAAAAATCCGAACAATGGTCTCCGGGGGCGGGGATATAGTCCCACGAGACCGTAAACAAGATATTATTGAATATAAAAAAACCCGAGATAGAAACGAGATTTTTTAAATTGTCTTATTTTATTTTTTCTACGCATATCATACTGGTATATGCTCCACAAATGATATCTCAAATTATATTCTAATCCGTCGAACGGTTTAGGCTGTAGAAAGTGCCAAATAATTACACATAGATACATGCATACCTACTTACATATCATCATCATCATTGTCATCATCTTTCTTGGTACTACCAATACATTTTAATCACACTATACAACTTAAAATTAGCAGGAATAAATTAAATTTTGACAATACCAGAGGACTAAATGGAGTAGTCAAAATAATAGTAAAAATAGTATAGACAAAATCTATATTTTTAGTCATCAGATAGTCAATTTAATGAACTTACAAGTGCTTCAAAATAAATAATGGGCACTGGCAAACGGGTCTTGTAACGGGCGCCATCTGCATTATTAAATTTTACATAACACATGTGCTTTGAACTTATAATGTGTGGATACTCCCGCGAATAGGTTTGTGAACCATTTTTTAAAGTGAAAACTTCGCGTTGGGCACCAAACCATTGAACTCGCGACACTGTTACTGTAACCGACACCGGGTTATTTGGTGTGCCACACATCTGGGCGCCTTTTGGCCGGGTCGCAGTCAGCTGTCGATGACAGCACTATAAGTATATGTAATAGTGATATAACAATATGCAAGTATACAATCCTGTAACTTTTGTTACGGAGAAGCGGATCCTCCTGACACAGGCACAGGCAGATACAAATAAATGTTTCATTCATTCACAATTTTGCCTAAATGGAGGCCACGTGTTAAATTGTATACATTTTGGTGAAATAAATATATATATATTTTTTTTTTATTTTGATTTTTGACAGTTACCGTACAGGTTCGGTGTCATGTGCATATATCACGCTCTCCACGTTTCGACTTTACAACCTTCGGTCTGATATCTTATTTATACTCTAAACATACCCAATACGTTTCGCTTCACGAATGTCCATTCCTCACCGGTTTCCGTCGCGTTTGTTCCCTATAGTCCGAGTGCATATCCAATCATCCGTAGAACAAAGTTCGATCTGTATTGTTGATAGTTCACTTCAAGCGTTTTTATGGGAGCTAATGTCACGGGTCACACACGTTTTTTGTCGTGGGCACCACTCCACCAATCAACGCACCAACCCCCCACCACCCTTTCCAGTCGGGCGGCGCGCGCATCGACGCGCAGTGTCCGGCGCGAGAGACAAAGGGTGGACGTGTCTGGACATTCGCCCTGATGAAGGTCTCCTTTCGAGATCGAAATTAGTCGGCTTTCCCGACAAAAAGACGTGAGTGACCCGTTGAATTTATTTAATTTATTTAGTATAATGTCTCACGTGAGTTTTAATAATAATATTCCTTATCTCGTCTACCTCGTTTCACTCGTTTTGCTCCATGATCACATCGGACTTTGTTCTACGGACGGGGGGGGGGGGGGGGGCTGACTACAGTTTGTAATATATGTCGGCATCAAATCATAATTATTCGACTGTTGGGACTGTGGGGATATTATAAAGACGGGCCCTAAACGACTTTCTTTCCAGAGCCGCAAATTTAATAACAATAGAAGAAAGTCTATGGCCTATGCCCATTTATTACTCAGAAGTACTATAATCTGTGTGTATCTTTGCTTACTTATATTTTCTCAAATCACAAGCATAATATTTGTCAAAGAGCTTTTATGTCACATTTAATCAAGTATCAACATTTGTCTTCGATCATTGATTACAAGAACTAGATGCACAATCAACACCCAAGAAATGACCTCATTTCTTTCACTTAAACACATTCGAACGCTTCCATATTTGACATTATTTTCAAATATGAATTGTAAATCTTAAACCGAAAGCCTAAGGGCAATTTACAATAATTACAATGCATATTACGGAGTTTTTTTTTTATACCACTAAGGTGACAAACAAGCATACGGTCCGCCTGAAGGAAAGCGTTACCGTAACCAATGGACGCCAGTAACACCAGAGGCATCACATGCGTTGCCGACCCTGTAAAAACCTTTTTACGCCATTTTGAAGAACACCATCCTTGGAAAGCCTCAACAGGCAGTTCATACCACAGCTTGGTAGTACGTGGAAGAAAACTTCTCTGGAACCGCACAGTATGTGACCACTTCGGTTCTAATGTGCGAGGGAGTTATAGTTTCTTTTAATATTGATCATAACTAAGTAATATTAAAGCATGCCAAAGACAAACGCGGCTTGCGGTGGCAGCCTGTCGTTTGTATGGCGTCGTAAGCCGCGTGTATTTGAATAGTTTAATTAAGTTCCATACCATACGACCGCCACAGCAGGCCGCGTTTGTCTGTGACATGCTTTATGTCATCTTCTGCCTATTGCGGACATTACATTGCAGGCTACCTCAAACCCCACAATCTCTTGTAGTCCCCCCCCCCCCCCCCCGCTTCACAGGGCTGCCACTTTCACGATGCACGCTCATTCACGACGTCTGCGTCGCCTCGTTCACCAACGTGGCGATCGCCTTAGTTGTAGCTGTTAAGGCCCCGCAAGGTTAAAAGCAATTCCCTAGGTGGTGTTTAGTCGGTAAAAGTCCGACATAATCATCGTAGCCTTATGCTACGGGGGTATCCTATGAGGATTCACCACCTCCTTCCCGTAGTCACCTCCGGCAGGTAAGACATCGCGCGCGTAGGACGTCAAAAAAAAAAAAAACGTTTTTGTACGTCATTATGCATCGAATCCTGGTATTAATGATCGAAGGTCTTTGTACACCTTAATTACATAGTCATTGTATACTAGATACATGTTCTATTATATATAATATTTTCAAGTCAATTTTTTTAAACAAATACAGGGTGTTTCGTACTCGAATCACTCTACAAAGTAATATTCTAAGTCCAACAGTTTTTGAGATTGTTTTTTGGAAATATAATTTAAAAAAGCACTTTTCTGAATTTCCTGACACCGAAATTAATCTTCGCACTTCCTGTTATACTCATGTAATATGTTGTAACCGCTTTACATCAGGCGGGCCATATACTTGTTTGTTAGCCGACGTAGTCCGAAAATAAAGGAACAATAAATCATCATCGACCGACACAATCAGGCGAGCACAGTCGCGTTACTCGTTTAAGAACCAAGTATACGAACATTTTTTGAAGTTGGAATAGACATTAATGTGCCACAATCGCATAACTTAGTGGTATGTATTATGTGTGTAGATATATGGACTGGTATGTGTATATATGTATATGCATATATGTTTACATATTTAAATGTATGTATGACCATATTTCCACATATTTCATTGCTAGTAATGCATTGATGTACATTTGTGTATGTACATTGCACCCCTCGTTTAGACATCTCACAATGCTCCAAAGGTAAACTGGGAGACAATGCTTGTGCATTAAATTCGTTTTTGAAACAAAAATGTATTGTGTGCAATCAAGTTTAAACAAATAAATCTGTCAAAAACCCTTTAAACTTAGAACATGATTTTATAGGTTAAAAATATTATCACCTATATTAATTCGACGGCGCATGAGCAAAACACCCTATATAATCTAGTGTCATAGTATTTTCCATCTCTTTCCTACTCGCCGTTAGCAGATATATTTTGTTCCGCTTACACATGTCAATAACTTCCTTTCTACATAATATTGAAGGTTTAACCTTATTCCACCATGCACCTAAAGGAGCAGTATTTTTTAATTTGTGACTTGTACAAGTATACTTTTGGGTACCTTCATTGTTTTAATACTCTGTAATGTAAAGTGAACTCCACATTGGACTTCCAGATGAAGTGTCGGACTGTTCGTAAGTCCATGTTGGGGTCTAATACCTGGAACAGAGAAAGTCGTAGTATTAAAAAAAAATGACAACTTGTTTTTGCCATGATAACGTCTTATATTATTATTATTTAAATAGTTGTCATGGCTAACTTGCCAGATAAATATGTGTTTTTAGGTGGGGCCCCGTCCACACTGTGATTCACGCAGTAGAATATAAGATGCAAAAATTCGTCAGCAACACAAACCTTCCTGGTAGCTCAGTTGGAAGAGCAGTCGACCGGTCATCGAGAGGTCGTGGGTTAATCTCCCACCTAGGGGGGGCAGGTGAATTTTGCAGCAGGTGGAAAAATTCACCTGCCCCCAGGTGAATTTTTCCATTTAAAAAAAATATATAACGTCTTATAAATCGATGAACGCCGGCTGCACGCACGAAATAGCGTGACTCAATGTCACGTTCCGCCTGAGCCAAGTAGGAGCCGAGAGGAGTATGCTCTAAATTCCGTCGATTGATGGGAGGCCCGTATCGCAGCAGCGGGACGAATAAGTGAAGAAGATACATAGGCTGCGGCAACAGTTTTTCAGCAGGCGAACTGTATGCTTGTTTTCCACTTTAGTGGTATAAAAAATATTACTGTATAAAAAAAACGAATGTGCTTCAGACCACACGACAGAAGTAAAACTAACATCTACTTATACCTCCCTCTCAACTTCCGTTCGCCTCGTCCGATCACACGTTTCGTAACGCTCTCGTCACGCATTCACCAGCTTACAAAAAGTGTTACACTTACTTGATCGCAGCACAGAAGCTCGACTCTCTCCTCCGGCGCATCGTTACCACTGTCCTCGTTAGCGCTGCCCTTCCCGCTACCCGCGCTCGCCCCGTTCACGTCACCTCCCCCTACAATCTTCTCCACCACGTGTTCGGCAACTTTGCGGCATTGGATAAAGTCATTTGCCACTAAACGGTCCTGGAAGTAGAAAATGAATGTTATGATTTTTGACCAATGATATTTAGGGTTGTAATGGAGCTTCGCTTCCGCCTCCGTTACTGCGGAAGTTCCACAAGAAATCGTATCTTCGCCTCCGCCTCCGCCTCCGTACAATTTTTGCGGAGTTGTAACGGAGGTTTATTTACGTAATCATAGAACAATAACGCGCGATAAAAACTGTTAGAAGACATCAATTCCAGAATTTGTGTTAATTTTGATTGATTTGAAGGTTGTTTGTGAATGTTTATTTACGAGTATTATGTTCACTTAAGTGATTTGAAATGAAAACTTTGTACATAGTTTTAATGCACCATAAATTTATTTTTTTTCTACATCCACTTTCACCTTCGCCTCCGCCTCCGTTAACCTCTGCATCCGCGCATATTCTATACAGTATACACCTTACACGTCATACAAAAAAAAAGTGGTCTGTAAAGTCGGTTTAAGGACGATAATTTTACGCAATAACAAAACATCGAACATTTAATTCATCCTCATTCCTCACACATTAGAGCCTAATTGGTCGCGTACTGTGCGGTTCCAGAGAAGTTTTCTCCTGCGTAATGTCAAGCTATGGAATGAACTGCCTGTCGAGGTTTTCTCAGGAGACTACAGCATGGGCTTCTTCAAGAAGGGTGTGAAGATTTTTTTACAGGGTCGGCAACGCGCGTGTGATGCCCCTGGTGTTACAGGTGACTGCTTTCCATCAGGCGGGCCGTATGCTTGTTTGTCACTTTAGTGGTATATAAAAAAATTTAAAAAAAACAAAACATCTGCCGATGGAGTGGAAGAGAGATAGATGCGTCACAAGCCGAACGCTAAGGCCGATCGTGCCCTTCTATCGTTAGTTCCGCGTTCTCGCTTGCACGCTCAGCTCAGACGGAACGTGACAATGAGCCATGGTTTTTCGTGCGTGCAGTCGGTGTTCAACGATTTATAAGACGTTATAACGTCAACATTACATATTTACTGACGTTACTAATTTCACTGCATTATGCTTCGATTATAGCACAGGCCGCTCCAAACATAAAACTACAACTTCTTTTTTTTATTTTTTATTATACTACGTCGGGTGGCAGACAAGCATACGGCTCGCCTGATGTGAAGCGGTTACCGTAGCCATATTAACGCTCGCAACATAAAATATCGCTCGCGCGCCGCCACCCCTTGTCTTTTCTTAGGAGCTCTTCAGCAGGAGACTCCTCATCCTTCACCATCTGTCACCAATTATATCGTGGCGTTTCAGTCGTTTAGTGTAGGAGAAATAATAATATTTTTAAATATTTATTTTGAATGAATGTGATTATGAGACTGGATTAAAATCCAGTTACGTTACTGTGATACATTAAATGTTTCACGTGGATTGTAAATCGTTACCAATCATTATTATTTTTAAACAAATATTATCATTAAAAAAAACCTAATGCATGGTTATCAATTTAAAATGTGGAATAACTTCCAAAAACATCGAATAATCGAATCAACAATACAAAATTATTTATATGTATGAAAAAACAAATTGATTTTTTAATGAAAAACAAATAGCCAATGATTACATAATAAGAAATAAAGCATTTTAACATTTAAAAGTTCATTTGAGAATATGTTGTACTTCCGAAATATGCGACGTCGAGGGGTAGCCCATGCGATCGGTTCCACATTCGACTCAGATCGGAGGCGAGGTCGCCTTGTGCAAATAGCAGGGAGTAGCTACACTGTACGTAGTACTACGAGGGGAGGCCAATAAGTTCGCGGAATGGAGGGGTTGATGGGGATAAATTTACCCGTCCAGGTAGGCACTAGTTAAGCACCTCATTAAGAGTATATATACCAAGTTTGAACCTAATCGTGTCATTAACTTTTGAGTTATCGACCTGCAAACAACTAAATCGGGAAGAAGTCAGCCAGTATGGAGAAAATTGAACACCGTGCCGTTATTAAGTTTCTTACCAAGCAAGGAAAATCCGCTCAGACGATTTTTCAAGAGCTGTTAGCGGTTTACGCGGACTCTGCCCCTGGTAAAACCATGGTTTACAAGTGGCATGGTCTTTTCAAACAAGGAAGGGAGTCCATTGAAGACGACCCCCGCTCCGGACGGCCAATTGAGGCCACCACACCGGAAATCGTCGAAAAAGTAGAAAAACTTGTATTGGAAGATGCCCGACTGAAGAAGAAGCAACTTGCAGCAATGGTTGGAGTATCCGAATCAAGTATTTTAAATATCCTACATCATCATCTTGGGATGACTAAAGTCAGTGCAAGATGGGTTCCGAGAATGCTCACGCCACTTCAAAAACGCGAGCGTGTCGAGTGCTCTCACCAGTTTCTGGAGCTCTGTGGAGAGAGAAAGGAAGAAGTTATGGCCCGGATTGTTACTGGAGATGAAACCTGGGTTCACCACTATGAACCTGAGTCGAAGCAAGAGTCGATGCAGTGGCATAAAAAAGGCACACCTCCTCCAAAGAAGTTCAAAGTGTCACAATCGGCCGGAAAGATCATGGCGACTATCTTTTGGGATACAGAAGGTATTTTACTGATCGATTATAAAGAACGTGGTGCGACTATAACGGGACAGTACTACGCTTCTTTACTGGAAAGATTGAAAGAAGCCATTAAGAAAAAAAGAAGAGGAAAACTGTCAAAAGGTGTGCTCCTTTTGCACGACAATGCACCCGTCCACACGTGCCATGTTGCGACGGCTGCCATTCACCGATGCGGCTTTGAACAATTAAACCACCCACCATACAGTCCAGACTTGGCCCCCAGTGACTATTATTTATTTCCAAAAATGAAGAAAGAGCTGCGTGAAAGAAATTTGACGACGATGATGAAGTCAAGTCGGCAATTTCGGCCTATTTTGACACCAAAGACAAATCATTTTTTTTCGATGGTATAAACAAGCTATTTGAGAGATCCGAAAAATGTATTAGGGTTAAAGGAGAATATATTGAAAAGGAAAAATAATTTGGTGTTTAATTTCAACCTCCTTCTCTCTCATTCCGCGAACTTATTGACCTCCCCTCGTATTACAAAGTAACCCTTGAAAACTTATCCTTGGAAGGATAAATGAAAAAAAAATCTAAATATCCCATACCAGTGCAGATCAGTAGGGATATATGGAATAGAAGGTTCCAAATATCCTAACTGGAAGGGATAATTAGAAAAAATATTCCAAATATCCCTTTGGGATTTGTCAGTAGGGATAATTGGAATGGGGGCCATTACCTAGTCAGCAGGGTGTACCAGTGGCAGATGAGGTTATCTTAGGCTTTAAAGATGGTAGTGAGATAAAAAAAACCGGACAAGTGCGAGTCGGACTCGCCCAGCTCGGTGTCGAAATTCGCGTTTTTTGCTGAATAAACGGTCGTATCTTTTTTTTTAAGTAAACTTAGCAGTTTGATTTTTTTACAACTTCATGGGACCGCACACCTGAGTATACAGTTCAAATTTCAGCTTGATATCTCCACGCAATCTGGACATAGAGGGTCTTGACAGACAGACAGACGGACAACAAAGTGATCTTATAAGGGTTCCGTTTTTTCTTTTGAGGTACGGAACCCTAAAATTGAGTAAAAAATTGTGAAAAGCATAATAGAACATACCTTTTTCTGTCTATCCTGCTTACTCTGGCAGCTAGAGTGGGACAACAGATAGAAGGGCAGTTTGTTCAGCTTAGGGGCGGCCATTTCAACAGCCACGTCCACCACCCACGATGGGACCGTCTCATTGAGAAGATTGCCTTCTGTTTCGCCGCCTGCATCGCCAACCTGGAAAACAACATTTATAAAATTAATAATTAACAAATAGGTGTTAATTAAAACTAACTTCAAAATGGTTAATGATATAAATAATACTACTGTCAGTAGCAATGCCTAAAACTTTAGACAGCTGTTTAACTGCTGGCCTGGTACATTGTTTTTTTTTATATATGGGAGGAGGGGGGAAGGGGGAATGCGAGCATGTTGGGGACCTGTGGAAAGTAATCACCACCGCCCATAGAAACCAGCAACACCATGGGGTCGCCGATCCGTTGCTAGCCTTTTAAATTAAAGGTAGCTTAAGTGGTATAGCACTTATGAAACTTGACTTATATGTAACAAATAAACAAATATTCCTGGACAAATTACACGCTACCATCTAGTCTCAAACTAAGCAATGCTTGTACCTCAGGTACAAGTACATAACTGATTTAAATATTATTATATTAAATACATTTTTTTTTCGTAAATACAGAAATATAATACATAGGAAACACTGTATTACATTTCTGTATTTACTAAGACAAATACATGTTCATGCACACAAATGTTTTTCCAGTGACCTACACCAGAAAAGCATTTGTGTAATAGAAATAAATAAAAAGGATACAAGGGATGTAAGATAAAAGGTATGGCTGAATTCGTAATACCTAATATATTAATTGAAGTCTTAGACCACTGTTCTAAGACTTCAATTAATATATTCTATACCTTACCTCTGAGGACCAATGTGCCCTGGTTCAATTACCACTACGTGCATTTGACTTTTATAGTAAAAAAAATTGTGGTACAATTATTTGCCACCACTCTAGCAGCTGACTTCACACCCACATTAAATGTTTCACATGAATAAAGAAACAATAAAATAACTATTTAATGTTGTTAATAAAAATACATTCATAAATAATACCAACCTGTAATCTATACAGTGTTCTACCACCAACTTCACTGAAAATCAAAGGAGTATGCAGTGGAACACTAAAGAAATTGTTCCCAATCACTTTCTGCCCAGCTTCGTTCACCCTGCTCGGATGGTTCCAGTGCTCCAACAAAGCTTGAAGTAACAACGCACCAAAGTTCACTTTCTGGTCATTTTCCGTAGTCAATCCTGCTTCTTTCGCACTCACCCATGCACTCAAACAGTCCGTCTCATCTTGTCCTAAATGTATCGTCAACATTCCAGTCTTCAAATCAACATTAAACCAATTTGGTACATATACCATTTTGAATCGTTTCTTTACTTCTTCATCATAGTCAACTTCACCTAAATCTTCGACTTTACTAGCTTTTAAAACGTCGTACAAAGCTACGTTGTTGCCAGTGTCTTTTGTCACTATATGTCTTTTGTCATTTAAAACTGTATAATGCTTTATCGCTGGTCCACCGGGAATATTGTGTAGCGGTTGTGTTTGGTACACATTTGTTGTGTTATAACTGTTCTGATTGTACATATCAGAGCTTAATGTGTTACGAGGGGGTAGCTTCCAACATCGGATGTCTGACTCCGAAGTGGATACCCAAACTCCTTGCTGATCTGCCGTGAAGCATAATTTTAGTATAGGAGCCGTTTCTTCACAAACAATAACGAAATTTTCAGGATTTCGTAATTCAGTAATAATGACTAGTCTGTCCCGCCCTCCGGATATAATGTGAGTGAAATTTTCAGTGGCCAATAAAGCCCATACCGCTTCAGAATGGACTCTGATAGTTGAGACGCACCTTTGCTGGGACAAAGACCAGAGTTTTATCGTCCCATCAGAACTACCTGATACACACTGTGATCCGTCGCGGCTAACAACTAAAGCTTTGACGTTATCAGCATGTCCTTTTAACTTCATAAGCCGAGAACAATTTCTCGGATCCCAAACTCTAAGGACTTTCTCAGTAGATCCACTAACTAGAATCGTCCCTGGAGGATTCATAGCAAGACTGTATATCGATTCCTTGTTCCCAACTAAGCTAGAAGTAGTTACAGTGTTATTACTGGCAGTTAAAGCTGTGAGTGTATTCACATCCCAAAGAAAGATAGCACGGTCAAGACCAGCGCTGGCGACCTGTTCCTTATCTTTAGCGTACGCAAGAGTGCGTACATAGTCTTTATGAGTGCGTAAAGTCGACATACAGAACCCTTTAGGCGCGTTCCATACCTTCACGGTAGTGTCAGAAGAAGCGCTTATGAGGTTTTTCCCACCGCAACATAAGACAATATCGTTCACCCAGTCGGTATGATGTTCCATACTTTGGATGTACCTGTCCTGAACGTTGTTCCCTGTGTTCCATACTCGTATGATACCGTCCCGACCGGCGGAATAAAGCCTGCCCTGATTCGGGTCCAGTTGCAACGAGCTAACGCCATTTTTGTGACGGCGTTCCTCCTCGTCCCGAATAACAAACGACACTTGAGTTTTCTTACGCATCGTCGTGCCCATTTTCCGACATTTTAAATCGTAATTAGAAATATATTCGTATGAAAAGTGAAAATTTTGTACACAGGCCACTCGACATCAAATCAGGTTTCGTTGACGTTTCGTTTTGTAGCACTTGAAACTTGACTTGACTGACAGATAACTAACTGACAGCGCCTGACAGTCAGGAAATTGCCAAACCGAAATGCCCTTTCTTTGTTTTGTTTTGGCAATCACTCTTCAGTTGAAGCTGATTTCTCCATAATCAAGTTAATTTGTATAATTTCGTCATCTGAGCTTCAGAAATCCACTAGTTTCTTAATAACTCAACAGTAAAACTAATACTGCAATTTTATTGATGTTTTCCACTTCCACTTCTTGTCTCTTCATAGCGACTATATTATATTCAAAGTTATTTATTTTATGCACTCTAATGATCAATTGCACCGTAATACATAGTCTATCTATATGATTCTACAAAAATATACATTAAATTATGTTTGTTTAGAATATAATTAGAAGCACAACGGCGCCGCGGCGCTGAACAAGTTCCCGCCAAAAAGCCTATCATTGATTTTGACTATAAGGCAACTCAAGAGTTACAAATGTGCTCTATCAAAGAGTCTTATAATTACAACAGTTGTATAATTACTAAAATGTAATGGGTTTTCCAACATTTTTAGAGTTTAACGCCAGCCTCACATGTACATGATGCAATCTACCGACTAGCTAACGAGGGTCTGGCGAAAGAGAGCTAGGGTTTATTGCACCGACTGGAGAAATATCGCCATTCAACATAAAAGACTACAACATAATAACTAATTTGGGTGTGGTATTATTGCTTGCAAAATAAATAGTATTGCGCACAGACATTATGGCATGGATAAGCAGAAGGAACAAAGTACACACAGCCTTGTGGTACGCCGACATTCAAGAGCGACGGATCCGAGCATGCTCTGTCAACTACGACTTTGATACTCCGATGGATGACAAATCCGATCGAAGGTCTTTGATAAGTCCAAACTAGTACTATGATAGATATCTCTCCCGAACCCGTACTCCGATTATGATTAATTTGGTGACTAGGAAAGTAAATACAATTTTTAAGTTCCTTGAGTAGGTACCTAACTAAATTGGTTTTGTAGCTTTTGCTTGGATCATTGATAGTTTTTCCCGATATTCATGTTATCATGAAACGACAACGAAAACTAGATACTCATTATCTAATAAAAATATATCTGTTTTTTATCCGACTGCGCCAGAAGGAGGTTACGTTTTTACCCGACTGCGACAGAAGGAGGGTTATGTTTTTCGAGAGTATGTATGTATGTATAATTGTTTAGCACGCTCTGCAACCTGAACAGCTGGATGAATTTTAGCTTGAGAGGTGTCGTTAGATTCGTATTTGCTGTGAGAGTGACATAGGCTACATCAAATATAAAAAAAAATCAATATGGCGGCTGTGAGCCGCAAAATTGTCGTTGCAGTATTATTTTTTTCTTCTAAATATATCGATATGGGTATAAAGGTCTCGATGACCTGATTTCAAATATATATTTGATATATTCGGTTTTGCCTGCGGCTTTGCTTGTATGGAATTGTATTATTGTTACGGGTGATTAATAAATCTGTTGTAGGTGCAATCGGGTTTTTGATTTTTTTAATTAACTTGTTCGAGAGTATGTATGTATGTGTAATTGTTTGGCACGCACTGCAGCTTGAACGGCTCTATGGATTTTAGCTTGAGAGGTGTCGTTAGATTTGTATTTACTGTGAGAGTGACATTGGGTATATCAAAATAAAAAAAAACAAAATGGCGGATTTCTGGCGCCAAGTTCAAATGCAAATGCGCGCCGCAGTCTGGACGGCTCAATGGATTTTAGCTCATTCGTGTCATTAGATATGTATTTACTGTGAGAGCGACATTGCATATATCAAAATAAATAAAACTAAAAAACATAAAATAAAAACAGTAAATTATAAAACTAAAAAACCCGACTGCTTTTCTGTGTAATTTGGAAAGGAAAAACCCCTAAAACAAGAAAACATATAGCAGTCGGGACCCATTCTAGAAAAAGCAGTCACAGAAAAGCAGTCGGGTTTTTTAGTTTTTTATATAACCGTTTTTATTTAATACCAAAGTGGCAAACAAGCATAGGGCCAGTCTTACAGTCTATGGACGCTGGCAACTCCAGGGCCTGTAAAAACCTCTTCACACTTTTTTTAAGAACTCCAAGCTGTAGTCTCTTGGGAAAACGTTGACAGGCAATTCATTCTACAACTTGACAGTACGAGGGAGAAAATTTCTCTGAAATCGAACAGTCAGTGATGTATGTCTGGTAAAGTATTTTAGGGCTCCTCTTTTGTCACATTAAGATGGTGTATTGTTGTGACATTTGTAGTCTCTTACACAAATTGCTGTTCGTAATAGTGATGTGCGTCATAAAATAGTAGTTTATGAAACTGTTGCATAATAAGGGTTATTAAAATACGAGTGTGAGTTTATAACACGAGCCGAAGGCGAGTGTTATAATATACCACACGAGTATTTTAATACCTAATTATGTGCAGTTTCATACACTACTTTATCTAATCTCATGAAATATATGATAATAATATTTTAAATACAACCATGAAGTTAATCTATCAGCTATAATTCTTACTTATAAATCCATTTGCAGATCGAGCATGCGTAGTGCGCATGCGCGACGCGCCGCGCGGCGCCGTGTTCACAGATTATGTAGAAAAAATTTGCATAGTTGCAATGTATTTGCATTGCAACCTGTTTAAAATATCTGTATCCAGGGCTGAAGCTGTATCGAAATGGTAAAAAAGTTATTTTACGATACAGTTGTCCCTAAAGCTGTATCGAAAAATAACTTTTTAAATTTATTTTGACAGCTTGTGCGTAAAGACTGTCATTATGATACTGTGTTTAGTTTTTTAATGTGTAAATTTCAGTATGAGATTAGATAAATATTTTTTTAATACAGTTGCTCAAAAAGTGGCGTATTGCAGGGACGTATAGCGTTCGGGATGTGGGCTATTACACACTCGTGCTTTTTCTTTACCTTTTCCGAACTCGTGCGTTCTCTTTCCCAACTGTCAAAATGATGTCTATTGAAAATAAAAACCAACCACGAAGTTTTTACTAAAAAAAAATCATAGAAGTTTTTATGATTCATGCAAATATTTCTAAAAAGAAGCTACTAATTTGTTTCAATATCATTTAATGATTTGATTCAATGAATTAGGTTAAGTTTAATTTCATTTCGTCTCATTAAATTTCATTTTCATTTCATATCAATAAAAAAAATCTACTGAAGACGTGGCTGTATGGGCATAGTTTCCTTTGCCTACCCAGAATGGGTGAAGAACAGTGTTGCCAGACCGTACCAAAAAGTACGGTTTTCCGTACTATTCATCACACAACCGTACCACAACCGTACCTCAGTGTAGACCGTACCTTTTTCGTACCTTTTCTATATTAGTGATTTATTTTTCACTACAAACTACAAAGGGTAAAAAACAAAAAAAAAACGCCTCCTGTTTTCCTCAACATTCTGAATTTGCGATCAAAAAACTTTTTTCTTCCAACCAAATAAGACATAGCTGTTTGGATTACATTCCTTGCCTTCCTTCCTCGCGATGAATTTAAAATAAAACAGAACAAACAGAATTTAGTCTGCGGGACTATCACCGATGTCTATAGTAAGTCTGGAACCGAGATCGAACTAAAGTTAACTCATTCTCACAAGTATGTACTTTTAAAAAGTGCAATAGGGATAGAATAATTTGATCTCGTTTTTTTATGGTCTATCGGTTTACATAATAAGTGAGGGGGCGAGGGGGCGCTTCAAGCATGTATTAGCAAGTTATTTATTTATAAACTCGTGGAAAGTTAAATTATTATTTTACGATTACAGTCTGTCGAGAAACTTATAGAAAATAATGAGACTCATACTTTCTTCAACTTTCTGTCACATTTGACACCAAAATATGGACACAAATTACTTTTTTCTGCAGTGCTATTACGTATCTCCGATGACAGCTCATAGTGATGATCACTGAGCAAAGTTCTCAACGATGAACTGTCAAACGTCTCGTTTCGCATTCGTTAACTCCAGTGATCAACTAAGATGACGTCATATTCAGTGCTTATCGCTGATGTCCACCGTAAACAATTTTGACAGTTGTTTAAGTATCGATAAACTCAAAGTTGGCAATAAGTAAACTTAGTGGACATCAAATACGTCAGAAAGTGATAATCACTTTGTTTTTTCATCGCATCGTGAAAGACACTGCTAATGAGTAGTGTTTTACAGTTATAAAATGATGACCACTATTATCCGACTGTGTTAAATAGACGGTAAGACAAAAGCTTTTGCTAAGCACTTCGTGAATTACGTGGTATGGAAGGTTAATGCTATGATTTTGTCATTTTTAATTGATTTTTGTCAATTATTATTTTATGATGTGTGTAGTATAATTATTTATAATAATTAGTATCTATTTTTAGTATTTTATTGAAATAAACATTTTTGTTTTTTTTATTATTTTGTATTATTAGGTTAATCATCATCATCAATAATTTCGGATAATGTTGATATTGCTGTGAGTAACAATGAGTAAAGGATTAGCAGGTAATAGTTATGAGGTGTAAGTGGCTCACCGCTATTTTTAGAGCCAAAACCAACCTCACTTGTATGTGATGCACTCTGTCGACAAGTAAAAGCTAGATAAGGTATCTCGAGGGAAGTACAAATAAAAATAGATACAAAGCTCTTGAGGATTGTCGTGTTTTTGCGAGTGAATGAGACGTGAGGAGATGCTGCGTTATTAACGGAGTTGCCAGCGCGCGATCAATAGTCCATGTACTAATAACGTCTATATGACTACAGCTTAGTTCATATGAGGCTGGTCGTAAGCTTATTTGTCACCCGATGTCGTAAAAAAGATAAATACTTAATTAAAGCTTTTGGGCCGTATTAACCTATAGTCAGCCACAATTCTCTCAATCGAAGGGGTTTAGAGCGTACTCCACCACTTGCGATTAATAAACTTATCCATAGACAGACTACGGTCAATGTTGCTTAACTTGCGAGTGAGTAAGGTTACAAGACGTGAGGAAATGCTGCGTTAGCAACGGAGTGTACCAGTGCGTGAATGAAACTCCTTGTATTTCAAACGTCTTTTTGACTACCGTAGGCGCTTTACGTCAGGTGGGTCGTATGCTTATTTGTTACTCGGCGTTGTATAAAAATGACCATTGTTATGTTCTTGCGATTGAGTGAGATTACTGGACGTAAGGAGATCCTGCGTTAGTAGCTATAAGCAACGATAACCACTTTATATCTGGCGAGCCGTATGCTTGTTTGGCACTTTACGTGATGTTAAAAAAAAGTTCACAAAACTAAAAAGCAAATGTAATTGTACAACACTTAAAACATATCGCTGCTTACACCAATCGAAATAAAAATGTTCCCATGAAACGTAAAAATTGTATTTGGCGCCAAATACATCTTCCGAGTGGTTATAAACCGTTCAAAATAAAAATTCGTACAAAGCTACTCATACTGACGCCCGTAAGTATATATTTAACCTTGCAGCATAATGTCGATAAGAACTAGAGGTGTCGAGTGACGCGCGTGAAGGCCACCGTAAAGCACCGTGAGTTGATAGTTACCGAGTAAGATACGTAATACCAATGTTTATGTTTTCTCGGTTGTCATCAAAGTTCGGTGTACAACTGAATTTCGTTGTTCACTGAAAATGTCAAAATTAGATAATAGCCCCTGAAACATTATTTTCATATTTTTTTTGACATGCAACTCGTTTTCGCTATAGAATATGAGTAGACTATAGCATTTTTCAACATTTTAGCAAAACCGTACGGGTCGGGATACTTCTGCAAGAACTAGATCAGTTTTTTTTTCTTTGAATTGGCTGTCTGTGACCATAGGTTGGAAAAAAAGCGATAGGGAATCGAATATTCAAAAGGATATGGTAAAGTAGAACTTTATTACCGATTGCCAATATCGAACAAATTCATTTGTAAATCAATTATAGAAATGAGGTTATAAATCAATACAGAGTTACGGAATGGAGTAAAGTCATTAAATTCGTTAATGAAAATTTTTTTTGATAATAATTTATTGAATAATGTGATGACTAAGTTCAGACATAAAGCGATATTATTCTCTATATTTAAAGGAACAAAAAGTTTTGTTTTATTTTATTGTTTTTGAACAAGTGTGCGAAATTCTGTTGTTTACATACCTGTCAGAAACTTGAAATGAAATTACAATAATTTTGTATAATTGAATTATAATACCGGTAAAACTTTATATATGTAATTTGATATTTTTAGATCTAAAAAGACTTTGTAAATCAAATGAATTTTTTTTTAGAAACATCTATTTTTGTTGAAATAAATTTCAGTCTATTCAGATAAACTTAGATCTACAATTGACTACAATTTACTTAGATCTAAGTAGATTTAGAAAAATTGAAAAATATCTAAAAGGATCTAATTAGATAAAAAAAATCCCATCATTGAGATCTAATATATCCAAAGTTTCAGAGCTAATTTGATCTTAAATTATTCGTTTGTATTTAAATTTTGAAACTTATTAATTCAAGCCGCACTCGATTCAGTAATTAATTATCGATTTTTGAATGGAATAAGGCGTGTATTAATGAGTTCAAAAATTTAAATTATAATGTTAATAATGATTACTAATTGGAATATATTCAAACAGATTATCAATCTTCATAAATAACTTAAGTAAATTCATACGATTTTCGTTGCTAATTTATATATTTACTTACGTTACATGAAATTCCCACTTAATGAATAATAACGATTTTTATCTCCTTCAAACATCTACAATTTCTCTGTTTGTGTAAAAATATTTAAATACTCTTCTGATTAAAATGATTCCAAAAGACAACCTCCAGCGCGCCCTGTCGAGAACTTTGAATACTGAAATTTTTTTTTCAACAACGACAGCCAACTCGAAGGAAAAAAAACTGATCTAGTTTCTGCAGAAGTATCCCGACCCAACCGTACCTTGAAGTTAAAAACCGTACCTTTTCAGAAAGTCAACCGTCCTTTTTTGGGAAATCATACTGGCAACACTGGTGAAGAAAACAAAAAAAAATCTTGGCAATAGTTTACAGTTGGTGACATTTTCCAAAAATTTTCTTTGTGTGTAGTTGATTGTTGCATAAAATAAGTAATTTCGACGATATATTTTTTTGAATTAACACCACCGGAACTCAGTATAATTGCACAAAATGCTTCGAAGAACATTTTACCGGAAAAGTCAAAAAGTCGCTACATATCTACATACTACGAATTTATTGCGTGGAGAGAAAAGAAAAAGCAAATAGCATGAACAATCATACGAAATTAATAATAGTTTGTCTCAAACAGTAAATATGCACTTTTAAAAGAAATAAATGATTAGTTATTTGAGTTTATTGTGTTTTTATTATTTTATTAAATTGCTTCATTTTTTCGCAACTGTATTAAAAATAGTTGTTCAGTACACGTGCGGAACCGTCATTGCAACTTGTTTCGACTGTCAACCCTCACCTTCGGCTGCGCCTCGGCTCGGGTAGACATTTGTCGGAACTCTTTGCAATGACAGGCTTTCCGCACTCGTAATGAAATATACTATCGAGTGTATAAATTTTCGACACAAACTTATTCACGGTATACGGCTTAATAAGCGGTGTAGAATGCGTGAGCGATTCCTTCAAAAAATTGAAGTGAACAAACAAATGTTGATAGTAGACTGTAGAATAATGGAGGTTTTTTTATTTTTTTTAATCAAATATTCAGCATATTCTATCTCAGAAAACTTCAGCATCAGGGTATTGGGGTAGGTATATTAACTTGAATCATGTGATAGATTTCTTGATACTGATTATGGATAAGCGATTCGATTAATATGGAGTATTCACTTCTAGATACAAAGTTATCTATTATTCTATTATTTACTTCATTTAACGAATTTTTTTTTTCATCGGCGCTCCTTAGTTTTTCTCTTTTTCAATATATTGGCCGCAATAAAATTACATGTACCTACGAGTAGATACTCGTACATGTATTTTTTTTTTTATTGAATATCGAAATGAAGATTCATTTCGATATTCAACCAAAATGCTTTTTTATTAAAACTCACAGATGTAACTCTTACTTTACAATATTTTTTCGATTTTACTCACAGTAATCTTAAAATGCCCTATCTGTAATAAAAAAATACAATTAAAATATAATTGCAAATAACACACTTCATTTAAATAACAAGTATATTATTTTCTTAGATTATTTTCTAACTCTTTGTGTAATATTTTATATGACAAAGTATAAATTTCTATGATAAATCTTAATCCGTTACTCACTTCACTTTCTAAATCTATTCTTACAAAATTATTGTTTACACCACCTTCGACTATTTTTACATTTCCATTTTTCTTTTCGGATATATCCACACACGCAATTCCTGTTATGTTGGTACCAGCAGGATAATCAAAAATCACGGTCTCACGCCTTCTAAAAAATAACAACCCATGTTTTTTTATTTCTTTATACGACATTCGAGACCCGAAGTCGTATCCCTCGTATAGATCGTCACATGAAGTGAATCCACAATAATTTACCAAAACAAGCGCGAAAATATATCGAACTATCATTTTTATGAATGACAAACAGATTAAATATCGCAAAGAAACTACGTTTGTCTATGCTAAAGTCAATAATGCTACTGATAATTGGGTTAAAAACATTTTGTGAAATCATAACAAACATGATATGACAAAGTAAATAAGTTTTAAGGGGCTGTTATTTCTTTTATATTCAAAGATTTTTATTGAACTTAATTTTTTTATTTGCCGACGTGGTCGACGTAAAAGGGAGGCTTTATCTCCTTTATCTCACGTCCACTAGAATGGAAATTCTCATCTCATTCTAAGTGATCTATAACTAACTTTTGCCCGCGACGAGCCTGGTGGTCGAATGGCTAGCAATGGCTACTTTGACTCCGAGGTCGCGGGTTCGATCTCCGCGTAAGAAAAACATCTGTGACCATGAACATGTCTGTTTGTCTTGGTCTGAGTGTTTTCTACGTATTATAAGTATGTATTTACAAAAAAAAATGTATTTAAGTATATTTATCAGTTGTCTAGTACCCATAGCACAAGCTTTATGCTTAATTTGGGACTTGATGGCGCCATGTAAATTGTCCAAAAATATTTATTTATTTTTGTGCTGATGTATACTTTAGACTTGGGTTCCGAGCCTGGGGAGCATTACCCTCACAAATTCTATGAAGGTGCTAACGTTGATGAAGAACAGATTAGGTTAGGCCAATAACAACAAATCCAAGAGTTTCTTGTATATTTAAGGACAGTTTCTGCGACTCTAGTGTGCTCAGATAGTTTAAAACAATCTTACTGTATACATCAACATCTTCATCATCAGCCTGTATACGTCATAGATGTCATTTTGCAGGGGTAAAATTAATATTATATATTTATAAGTCATCAGGGTAACAAAATTGATTGACCCTTCTCTAAGAATATTCAGCGAAATTTATTGAGCTTATAAATAGTCCGGTCGTTCTGTCTGTCCGTCCTGAAACTCAAAATTTCGAAATTCTGACTTCGGATTCGTGTAGAGCATCAAAAAGTAGTAATATAAAGTGACCTTGGTTTTCCGATATCAATTCGGGAAAGTGGCCAAAATAAATAAATAAAATAATAATGGTGCCGCATGCTGCGCGTCCGATGTTTTTTTTATGTGATCATTCGACCCTGACCCTATTATGCAGAATAGATCCAAACGACAAACTATGCCAAATTGAGAGATTATACATATGATAGCGAGAAATTTCAAATCAAGTTTTATATTTATATTCGCAACAGATTCTAGCTGTTTGATGACATTATGCTTCGCACAACTTATACCTACTGCGTGATATTTTTATTTCTATTGAACTTTAAATAGCTTTAACTTAAACGTAACAAAATATCGATTGGATCTATTCTGCATAACAGGGTTCATCATCCAATTCCTAAAATATCTGGAAGACTATTAATTTCTAGGTATAAACAAAAGACCTGCCCCCTTACCACCATCTCTTATTGCGATTCAATAACTGAACAGATTGCTTATTCATACCAATGAATAAACTTTATTCCATTTGAAATAGAGTCGCTTATTCCTTGGTATGAATAAGCAATCTATTCAGTTATTGAATCGCAATAAGAGATGGTGGTAAGGGGGCTGTAAGAAACCTGTCGGAAACCTGTACCTACGTGGTGGATTCATTGTATAGAATGCGCATCATGCATTGTATAGAAGGAATATATGAATGAATGAATGAATCATTGATTGAATGAATGAAACATTTATTTTGTAACTCCAGCACACTACATAATTAGTTATTTCCAGTCTTATAATTACTTAAAAGAAATATAGTGTTAAAAAATACAAAAATACTCGTATATACCGCAGTAACACAAAATATATAAATACACGTAGATGGAGAACATGAATGCTACGAATGAGTAGTGCAAGAAACAGGAATCGTAGCCTGAAGTCCCACAAAAAACCGATTGTAATAGTTTTTTTTTAAATAAAATTAAAAAGTATAAAGTAACTATAAGAATTACATTCGTTCGATGTTACAAACGGAGTGTGTTATCCATTAGGCTCATGTAACTGTACGTATAAATACAGTGGTAAATAATGTTTTGCCGCGCCTTAACTGATAACAATATCTATGCTACTATGTTAATGTCACCAAATCAAGAACACTTAAAAATATTCATCTTTAAATCGTCACTACGTACATTTATACCTATATATACCTCGTATTTACAACAAGATACCAGAAGAAATACGTGGCATTAAGGAAATTACTGATTTTAAAAAGAAATTCCATGCTCTGTTAGTTGATAAATGCTACTATAGCGTTAGTGATTATCAGAATGACAGAACTCTGTATAGTGCATGATTAGTGTTTGGTTAAAGTTAATAATTATTGTATGCCTAAGTGGTGGAACACAGAATGGATCGATATAAATTTGTAACATCTGTAAAACCTGTTGTTCACAATAAAGACAATTTGTTTGTTTGTTTGTAATTTATATGCGTAAATAAAGTCCGCCGCCACCGCGCCGATACCTCTGTTTGTATGTTTGAATAACTGCCCCGTCTGTTTGCAATAAAATCGGAAACACTACTGAACGGATTTTTATACGGTTTTTACTAATGGGAGGAGTGATTCATAAGGATATATAATTTAAGGTTTAGTGCAAATTGCCTGAAATGTGGTGATTCCCCACCTCACAGAAAACCGCAGCCAAATAACCCCCGTTTCCTCGTGGTCATACTAGCTTGTCGACTTCCTAGGACTAGAGGGTTTTTGTTCTGCGAGTGACTGAGGCAAGCGAAGAGCAGCTACGAAAGTAGTAATGGTGAATGCGCGCGAGCGCGGGAATAAAATAAATTGAGAACGCCTCGTCGTCACCATCCCTTATTCATCCAACACCTGGGATATGGGTCTCCTCTCAATTGAAGAGTTTTAGAGCATACTCCACCACGCTGCTCAACTGCGGGTTGGTGGAGAACGCACAGCAGGCGGAAAACATATCTATTTATATATGAATAGAAATTATGCCTGAATCAGGAAAGATTGCCAAGCCGAGTAGGAAGAGAGACCCGGGATATCAAGCGCATGGCGACGCGACACCACGCCATTAACCGGCCAGACCCCCATTAGATGTTTTAGCAAAAATTGTTTCTGTATTCGCTGTTTAAAACGAATAAAAGGTATGTTAAAGCCATCATCGCCGTCTGCAGTCTCATGGGAAATTAAATATCTAACAGGCCCGAGTATGTTTAGTCAGAGAATATCTTTATCAAGTAAGAAAAATTCAAAGTACTTTTAACACTTTTGTTTATTTGTAAAATAACAAAGTAGAAAAACAATTACAACGATGAAACTTTAAAGTTGCCAGCCCATTTCGTTCCATTCTTGGTATACGAAACATCCTTATTGTTGCGTATACCAAGATGTCATTATGTGAAGATTAAGTGAAGGGGTGTAAGAGGTTCATCAAGATCATGGTTCAAAACCAACGCCAACTTCACCTGCATGCGGTGCACCCTGCTGATTAACAAACGAGGCTCTGGCGAAAGGAGAGGAGGTAGGGAGCGTAATTGTAAGCTACCCGACTAGGGAATGTACTTCAGCCTCCCAGAATACTGCAGCCAAATAACAATTTCGTTTAGGGTTGTTGTGTTCCTGCGAGTGAGTGAGATCGTCAGAAAAAAAGAAAGGAAGGAGTATAGGCTGGCAACGGATCGGGAACTCCATGGGCGGTGTTGATTGGTTTATATCAAGTGACCCACATGCCACACGCCTCTCTTAAGTATATAAAAAAAAAATACTCCATCACGCTGCTCTTTTTAGGGTTCCGTACCTCAAAAGGAAAAACGGAACCCTTATAAGATGACTTTGTTGTCCGTCTGTCTGTCTGTCTGTCTGTCTGTCGAGAATTTCTACGTCGAGAATGCGTGGAGGTATCAAGCTGAAATTTGAACTGTATACTCAGGTCTACGGTCCCATGAAGTTGTAAAATAATAAAACTGCTAAGTTTACGTAAAAAAAAGTTACGGCCGTTTATTCAGCAAAAAACGCATATTTCGACATTCTCAAGGGAATCAAAACCTATAGGGTACTTCCCGTTGACCTAAAACTATGAAATTTGGCAAGTAACATCGTTATAGACTACAAGTACAGGAATAAATCTCAAAACTATACATTTGTAAATAGATCTTAAAAAATAGGGGGTCTATATTTTTTATAGGGTGTCGAAATTTCAAATTGAAACTACTAGTTCAAATGGGGTATCATATGAAAGGGATTGATGTACACTTTGCAAAATATATTTTATCTAATCTCATACTGAAATTTACACATTAAAAAACTAAACACAGAAGTCTTTACGCACAAGCTGTCAAAATAAATTTAAAAAGTCATTTTTCGATACAGCTCTTCTATGGACAACTGTATCGTAAAATAACTTTTTTACCATTTCGATACAGCTTCAGCCCTGGATACAGGTATTTTAAACAGGTTGCAATGCAAATACATTGCAACTATGCAAATTTTTTCTACATAATCTGTGAACGCGGCGCCGCGCGGCGCGTCGCGCATGCGCACTACGCATGCTCGATCTGCAAATGGATTTTTATGTAAGAATTATAGCTGATAGATTAACTTCATGGTTGTATTTAAAATATTATTATCATATATTTCATGAGATTAGATAAAGTAGTGTATGAAACTGCACATAATTAGGTATTAAAATACTCGTGTGGTATTATTATAACACTCGCCTTCGGCTCGTGTTATAAACTCACACTCGTATTTTAATAACCCTTATTATGCAACAGTTTCATAATAGTAGTTTATGAAACTGTTGCATAATAAGGGTTATTAAAATAATAGTAGTTTATGAAACTGTTGCATAATAAGGGTTATTAAAATACGAGTGTGAGTTTATAACACGAGCCGAAGGCGAGTGTTATAATAATACCACACGAGTATTTTAATACCTAATTATGTGCAGTTTCATACACTACTTTATCTAATCTCATGAAATATATGATAATAATATTTTAAATACAACCATGAAGTTAATCTATCAGCTATAATTCTTACATAAAAATCCATTTGCAGATCGAGCATGCGTAGGGCGCATGCGCGACGCGCCGCGCGGCGCCGCGTTCACAGATTATGTAGAAAAAATTTGCATAGTTGCAATGTATTTGCATTGCAACCTGTTTAAAATACCTGTATCCAGGGCTGAAGCTGTATCGAAATGGTAAAAAAGTTATTTTACGATACAGTTGTCCATAGAAGAGCTGTATCGAAAAATAACTTTTTAAATTTATTTTGACAGCTTGTGCGTAAAGACTGTCATTATGATAATGTGTTTAGTTTTTTAATGTGTAAATTTCAGTATGAGATTAGATAAACTACTATTATTTATTTTTTTTCGACGCATTATTTCTTATTTATAATGAAAAATATCAAATTTAATATTGATACTGCGTACGGAACCCTCGGTGGGCGAGTCCGACTCGCACTTGTCCGGTTTTTTTTTATACTATGTCGGGTGGCAGACAAGCATACGGCCAGCCTGATGTGAAGCGGTTACCATAGCCATATTAAAGCTCGCATCATAAAATATCGCTCGCACGCCACCACCCTTGCTGCCATCGCAGCATCTCCTTCCTTTCTGGTGACCTCACTCACTCGCAGGAACACAACAGCCCTCAAGGGAACCGTTTTTGGCTGCGGTATTCTGTGAGGTGGAGGTACATTCCCCAGTCGGGTAGCTTACAATTACGCTCTCTACCTCTCTTTTCGCCAGAGCTTCGTTTGTTAGTCAGCAGGGTGCACCGCGTGCAGGTGAAGTTGGCTTTGGTTCAAAGATGTTGATGAACCACTTACACCCCACAAACTGCGGGTTGGTGGAGGCCAGTGTTATCAAACCGGTCAAAAATACGATCATAGAACTACACAAAGTACAAAGTTGACTTTGCTTAACAACTGTACATATTTACTGAATCCTCTCAAATATTTAAAGGTTGACTGGAAGAGATCCCTTAGAGGGATAAGTCCGCCTTTGTACTTTTATTCTATGTAAACTTTTATATTATTATTGTTTTATTTAGTACAACAAAGATAGCAAAGCGCTTGGTCGATACCTCCCGTGACCAGAAGGCCGGCCTCTATTTGGCACAACGTATAAGCATTGCCATTCAGCGTGGCAATGCCGCCAGCCTTCTGGGCACGATGCCTGTAGACAATGATGCGGAGGAATTTGACGCCGTTTAGTTATATATTTCTTTCTTTTTCTTTTCTTTTCTTTTTTTATTCATTTTTAATTACTTAAGTTTGTATTTTAAGATTAGTCTATTTTTTTTTAGTTAATTTAGTTTATTATGTAAATTTGTATCCTAATAAAATAGTCAGATTATTGCATTAAAAAAAAAGATATTACAAACAAACAAACAAACTGTCATAATGTACCCACGGATGAATGAAATCAAACGGGAATGGTATGCAATTAGATTTGTATCGCATCAAGCGTGTCAAACTTACACAATGACAATCAAGCAATATGATATTACTAATAACTTCGTATTGTATTTGACTGAGTTTGGTTGTATTGTATTGTATTGTGTCATAAAAGCATAGAGCAATTTAAAGCATATAAAAGTAATTTACCACGACTTATTATGTATACTGATAGAATTCCATACTAAGTTATGTACTCATTTAATGTCGCGTGTCAACAGTAAGCGTAGAGATAGACATACATCCCATCTCTACTATGTATATCAATCAATCAATCAAAGCTTTATTTGTTAAACATAGGTACAGTAATAGATGTCATAAATACACAATAGTAGATAGCTATGTTTTTCCACGGATGGCATACAAATATTAAGGATTACATTTTAGGAGATATCTCTACGCTAATTTCAGAGTAAGTTCAATACAGTCAATTATAGTAATGTCACAAGAATTAAAGTCATTAAAGAATATGAATTATGTCAAATTTTATAAATTGTCGTTAAAAAAAATCATTTACAGAGCAGTAACATTTTTCAATTAGCAATTCAAAAAGTCGTTTCCTAAACATATTTAAATTTAAGTCTTTCAATTAATTTGGTAATTTATTATAATTTTTTGTGGCCATACCCAATACATTCTTACGGACTAATGTTTGTTTAAATTTTTGCGTGCTTAAAGTGTGTTTATATTGTGTTTGTGTAGGTTTCTGTTTTACCTCTGACAACTTTACATATAATACTAAATTGTTTTTGACAAAAAAGAGACGTTTCAAATATATACACTTGGTTTGTGTATGTACCTAATAATATTAGATGAGACCCGGCTGTGTGTGGCACCTATGTTGCATAACAGGGTTCAATTGACGCTAATATGTAGAATAGAGCACAACAACAAGAATAGATCCAACCGACATTTTGATACTTTTTTTTTACTACATCGTGTGGCAGACAAGCATACGGCCCGCTTGATGTGAAGCGGTTACCGTAGCCATATTAACGCTCGCAACTTAAAATATTGCTCGCGCGCCGCCACCCCCGCTGTCAACGCAGCATCTTCTTCCTCTCTGGTGACCTCAGTCACTCGCAGGGACACACCCTCAAGTGAATTGTTATTTGGCTGCGGTATTCTGTGAGGTGGAGGTACATTCCCCAGTCGGGCAGCTTACAATTACGCTCCCTACATCTCTTTTCACCAGAGCTTCGTTTGTCAGTCAGCAGGGTGCACCGCGTTCAGGTGTTGATGAACCACTTACACCCCAAACTTTTCAGTAAAAGCTATTTAAAGTTTAATAGGAATATCGTGCAGTATACAGTATAATAAACTGCTAGAATCTGTTGCGAATATACAAAACTCGATTTGAAGTTTCTCGCTATGTATGTGTAATTTGTTGGTTGGATCTATACTGCATAACATGATCCAATTTAACATGGAAGCACTGTAGAGCTCTGGATAAGTAAATCCATCCATAGCCAGGCTGTGGTCATCGTTGTTTAATTTTGGCCAGTAATTCTCAACCTTTTTATGTTCGTAGACCACTTTCAGTCTTTTATTTGTTTACTTTTCATGAAATAGTAAACAAATACTACATAACAACTATAAGTGCACGAAAACCAGTTAAAAGGAATATACTCAACTTGGTTTTAAATAGTAAGTGAAAAATATTATTTCTATTCGTAAACAGTGCAGAAATTATACAAACCCTAATCTAAATTACGTTGATTATTTTCAAATAATTTGCAATGACTAGCGCCATCTATGTAACGTAATGTAAATTAAGATTATCGGTAAAACAGCACTGATTCGACGTATCACTCGATCAATAACCAAGAGCGATATACGCATATACAAGACCTTAATTTCAACACCCATATCAACACGTTCGGTGGCCTGCCAGTAATGAACGCTCGAGCTCTGTACTCAGCTCATAGATACTGAGTTCGATCCCCAGAATTGCAACACTTTTTATTGCATGAAATTATTTGTTCTGGTTATAGAAATATAAAATGGATAACGACAACGTGACAATGAGAAATAAAGTAAACAAAGAACACAACGACTCATTCGAGTCCCTACCAAATATTAATAGTTCAATGTCATCGCCATTATCTCACACATCAAATGGAGTAAATAGTCTACCTGACTTATCAACTTTAAATAATGATGAAGCGAATGAATTGAGAAATACCATAGACGAATTAAGACTACAACTTGACAGCGCACATACCGAAATAGATAATCTAACATTGGAAAATAATAGCTTAAAGAACATTATTAAAAGTAATACACTTAAAATTAATGAATTACTTCATATTTGCTCATCTACTACAAAAGAAACACAACCGAACTCGAAACGCAAGCGAAGAAGTTTAAATAAAAGTCGAATAAATTTTGCAGATTCCAATACTTCTGTTATATGCCATAATCTACAGAGTATAGTCGACGATAAGTCAACACAAACAAACTCTAATAATGACGAACAGGTACAGTCACAGTTAGATAACATAGGAGTTTATAAACAAGTAGATTATAACAAGGAATCCAACCGTCGTCTGAGACAAATAAGAATATACGGCACACAACAATGTACGGGACTAGCAGCCGAAATGAGCAAATCAAGGGCAATGACAAATTATGAAAAATATAGTATATGTTCAACGATTAAACCTAATGCACCTAGTGAGGAAATTCTTAAATGATGTGAAAATTTACATTTACAATTAGAATCCACAGATAAAATAATAATATGCATCGGAGAAAATGACTGTAATCCTACCAAACTAGCTATTGAATTATCTTCTATTCTAAAAACACTTGAAAATTATACTGTTATTGTATTAAATGTATTACAGAATAAGTACATTAATGTAAAACTATTGAATCGTAATATACGAAATATTTGTAATCATTTCCATAACTGCTATTATCTTGATGTAAAACCGATATCTAATAGATCTATTATTGACATTTCATATAAATTAAATTTTGTAATTGATTCACTTGACTATGAAGAAAAATACTTGCCATTTAATAAGCCGTCATATCGGAAACCAAATTCAGTTTTTCACAAAAATAAACAGTGTTTGAACCATTCATCTATTAAGACAAATAAGTCTATAAACAATAATTGTCTTCGACCTAAAATACAAACCAGCATACTTGAGTTTTTTCCAGTCATAAACCGTTTCAATCATCAAAAAACTTTAAATTTACCACAACGCGTATCTAGTAAATCTCCTGACCATCAAACCACAGGCACGCCCATCACTAGCCCATCTAATACAGAATGTAACGCGAAGAAACAGCTTTTTCGATACTCTTGACCCCTCTAATTCAATAATTATATTTCACCAGAATATTGCTGGAATACTAAGTAAACTTGACATATTTCAAGCAGCCCTTGACGAATTAGATAAAAATAAATATAGTGTAGATATTATTTGTTTAAGTGAAACTTTCCTTAAAGAAGGTCATCAAAAAAATTTAACAATAAAAGGCTATAATCTTGTAGCTCATTTCTCAAGACTAAATCAACGTCGGGGGGGAGTTTGTATTCTATGCAAAGACAAATATAGCTTTAAACAACTCCCTATTTTAACTGAATTCGTTACCGAATGGACATTTGAATGTTGCGGCGTTGAGATCGTAGAAATTAAATGTATAATAATATGTATTTACAGAGTGCCTAACTCAAATGCTGATGTCTTTCTGGACAAGCTAGAAATATTACTAGCCAAATTACGATATAAACGAAATACAAAAATTATCATAGCAGGAGATTTCAATATTGATATCTTAAAGGAAAATCATATACAAAATAAATACATTAGGCTAATTCAAAACTACGGGTTGACTGTACATATTAATAAGCCTACCCGGAGAAATGCATGCTTAGACCAAATAAATAGTAATATTACGGATGCCCTCGGGGAAACTCATTATTTAGGGCTATCTGATCATGAAGCTTGTCAAATACTTCGCATTCCAGTTCTAAATAAAAATAAACTTAAAACAGTAGCATACGCATACAGAAGAGATTTTAGTCAGGAAAATATTAGCAAATTTTCCGAATGTATATCGCGTCTCTCTTGGGCTGAGGTATTTGAAGCAGTTGACGTCAATACAGCTTTCAAAATATTTCACGAGACGTTGATTCTCTTCTTTAAACTATGTTTTCCAATACGCAGAATAAAAATCTTAAATAAATCAAAAACCTGCTCTTGGCTTACAACTGGACTAAAAAAATCATGCGTGACAAAAAGGAAACTACGTTTCAAATATTACACGAATCATGATAAAGAGTCCAAGATAAAATATCGGAAATACTCCTCGCTTTTGAAGCAATGTATTAATAACGCACATAAATTAAAGAATGAAGCATCTCTCAAAAAATCCAAAAACATTAGTAAAGCCACATGGAATTTAATTAAAGAATATGAACAATCCCACACTGACAACAACAAATATATAAATGAAATGACATATCATAATGAATTAGTAATAGATCCCACTAAGATAAGTAATAATTTTAATGACTATTTTATCAATTTGACCAAAACTGCATTTCCTAGTGCGACATTTAATAATAATGACATTCCCTCAATAGACAAGAGTATCTTTCTGGAACCTTGCACAAATGACGAAATATGTAATATAATAAAATCGCTTAACAACACAGAATCAGTAGGATATGATGAACTTCCTACCAAAATATTAAAATATTGCGCCAAGACTTTATCTCCTGTGCTCTGTTATTTAGTAAATATGTCGTTCACTGAGGGTGAGTTTCCTGAACTCATGCAAAAGACTGTAATAAAGCCTGTCTATAAAAAAGGTGAAAAAAATGAAATGAGCAATTACAGGCCTATCGCTTTAATACCTACTCTAGCTAAAGTATTTGAGAAGGCGATGCACAAAAGGCTAACATCTTTTTTAGAGAAATTCAACATTTTAAAAAACGAACAAAATGGCTTTCGAAAGGGCAAGTCCACTACTCTTGCTGCATTTAATTTGATAAAAAAAGTCACAGAAAATATTGACAAGAATTTAGACACCGTAGCTCTATTTTTCGATATGACCAAAGCTTTCGATTTTGTTTCTCATGAAATTTTATTACATAAATGTGACAAATATGGATTAAGAGGTGTAGCAAATAAATGGTTAAGTAGC
Organism: Hypsopygia costalis; assembly: GCA_937001555.2. Taxonomy (NCBI): domain Eukaryota; kingdom Metazoa; phylum Arthropoda; class Insecta; order Lepidoptera; family Pyralidae; genus Hypsopygia; species Hypsopygia costalis. Next base: position 5,457,148 of record OW443349.2, read on the forward strand.
TATCTAAAAAATCGACATCAATATGTAGAAATTCTTAACATTAATGATATGAAAGAAGAAATTACTTTTAAATCTGAATTAGCACTGAATAAAGTAGGTGTCCCACAAGGTACAATTTTAGGGCCATTATTGTTTATTATTTATATTAACGATTTGCCCAATGTGACTAATCATCAATGTATACTGTTTGCTGATGATATCTCAATTGTTATATCAGAACGTGTTGACATAAATTTTAATAATGACATAAATCTGACCGTAAATAATATAATAAATTGGCTTGACATCAATAATCTACATATTAATATAGATAAAACGAAGTATCTTAGATTTTACAATAGAAGACCTCAGAAATCGAAACTGACAATAAATTCATGTAATAAACCAATTGTAGAATCACCCGAGGTAAATTTTTTAGGCATTTCAATTGACAACCGGTGCTCTTGGAAGCAACATGTAAAAAAAGTATGCACTAAATTAAATAGGTTTGCATATGCACTATGGCGACTGACAAAGCAGGTCAACCAAAAAACAGCCTTAATCGCATATCATGGGTACATTGCAGCGAATCTGAGATATGGTTTAGTCTTGTGGGGAAATTCAGCAGACATAAATGCTGTTTTTATTTCTCAAAAACAGTGTGTTCGTGCAATCTGTGATGTGCCGCCAATGACATCATGCAAACCCCTTTTCCGGAAACTTAAAATATTGACTGTGCCTTCAATGTACATTCTAGAGTGCTGTATATTTGTAAAGTCACACATGCACTTATTTACTCGTAGAGATCAAAATGCAGCAAAAGCTAAAAGACATCCGGGTAGACTAATGTTTCCTACAATACGGACAACATACTTTCTTTCTAATTGTCATATTAACTGCATCAAAATTTATAATAAATTACCCACATCCTTAACTGACCTTCACTTAAAACTATTCAAAATAAAATTATCAGCATGGCTTAATGACAAGTGTTTTTACTCATTAAATGAATATTTAAATTATAAAATTGACATAAAATGACTATTATATTATTACTGTTCTATAGAAATTAGTTAAAAATGTTGTTTTAATTTGTTACACGTGCATATTATGTAAATTTTGCATGCCATTATTGGCTGAATGTCAAGGCTCTAAGCATATATGACCATTCAACTGTATTCAACCACATTCATAGCAAATAAATAATTCATTCATTCATTCATTCATTCATTCATTCAGATATTAGTGGACCGCGATGGGGACTAGGGGGCCCTACCGCCGAAGCTGAAGCATATATGTCTTAAGTTAAACTTAATGAAAACCATATTCAGCTCAGTCAATAAAGGTACTACTTAATAGAGATAACTACGGTTTCTACCAGCAAAGCTAAATACAATCTAATCGCTACCTAATGTAAGCTGAAATTTGATTTACGTAATCAAAAAATCCGGTGGTAATCGGCTTGAGTTTCGGCGGTAGGGCCCCAGGATAGTCAATTTGATCTATATTACTTTGCGTATTCCGCCACCAATTAGATCATGCAAATTACTGCCGGCCGGCACCCACCCACTACCGTTAGTAGATGCATGCGACTGCCGTGGCTGCTTTGGTCGTCTCGGCGAGTCTCCTGACATCTGAAACAGAAGAAACGTGGCACTGCCGCCGCCGCCCCGACTGCCGTGGTCGTCTCTGCGATACGTGTTTCGCCTCTACGCGAGGCATCCTAAGGCGGTCTGTAGGTGTTGATGGTCAGAACAACAGCCTATAAAAGATGCTTTGCGTAGAGGCGAAACACGTGCGTAGAGACGACCACAGCAGTCGGGGCGACGCGTTAAAATAAATGTATGGGATATAGTATCTACAGTTTACTTTGTTTGCCCATGTACCGGCCACCTAAGAAGTCAATCAAGTTCTTTAATTAAGCAGCCTTAGATGTTACAAAACAGAGGAACAATTCTCTAATTAAAATGTATTCAAAATTTAGTTTCGATCCAGTCAAGATCTCACAAATGTCAAAATTGGTATTCTCGTATCACAGTGATTATATAGAATTATGACCGAACGTTAAACACACTAAAAATGGCATTCTGTCAGCAATAAAAATTAGTATTAATTAATTAATGAAATTTAGTAAATAACTTTTAGTCAATTCACAATTCAATCTCGATTCGGTCAACTTTCCTTCTACGATCGTCGAAAGCTTACGAGAATTGGCATAGCCACAGTATTACTATTTTTCATACAGTAGGGAATCGCCTTTGACGTGGCACGATGCCGCCGCCCGCGTAGGTATCCACGCGGTCGTTCGCCGATATGCAAGGGTTGTCACAAAATTCGAAATCAAATAATCTTTAATATTTTTATAATCATTTATCAACAAGAATATAATATACATATTTACAAATGTTGCACTGCTAAATATTTACGTGAAGGTTTATTTTTAGATTTCAATTTTCTATCATTAAATTTAACAATATAATGAATTCGCATTCGGATAAACAATTTGATCATGAAAATATGGGGGAAACATAAGCATGGCTGTGATATAAACTGTACTTGTTTTAATAATACCTACCTATAATTTATCTAAAAATATTGTTTCCTACAGCACCTGGTTGGTGTTGGTATGTTAACTTATTATGGCGAAGACAAAAGTCCCTATGTTCATTCGTAACTAATAAACGGCTGAACCAATTTTGATTAGTTGTAAAATTTTTTTTATTGCGCCAGTGTCACGGAGTATATCAAAATTTAAAAAAAATAGCGGATTTCTGGTGCCAGCCAAGTTGATGTAGGTACCAAACAATTAACGATTTAAATTTGATTACGACTTTACTCACTTCATTTTCGCAAGATACTTAATAATAGAAACTAGGAATATCAATACCCAAAATGCAATGACTGGATAGCAAAATTTACTGTATATATATAACTAAAATGTGTAAAATAAAAAAGTTAATAAAAATTATCAAAAAACGTGATTGCTTAAAAAAATTTAAAAAAAGAAACTAGCCCTGAAACAAAGATCTTAACTACTAGGTATGGATAGGCCATTCTAAGGAGATAATTTGTCACGAACCGATGAGTCATTTGGCTTTTCGACAGCGAAAATAATAAATATGAGAGTGTAAGTTAAAAATTGGTGTCCCATTTGTTTATAAAGTTTATAGTGTACATTTACGTAACATAAACATACACATAGGTTCGTCCCACACACAGCACGTGCATATAGTCGCAGAGACAAATTTTATGTTAGAAATGGCACAGCCATACGTAGTAATTAATATCTTTGCCCAGAAATCTTGAATATAGGTGAATATAGAACCTTGTCTTTTTCTGTCGGTTTAAATAAAATCATAACAGTTGGATATTAGACAAATACCTACTCCTTCTGTGTCCGACATCCCAACTATTAAGAAGGTGTAAACATAATAATTACACTTTGGGCAAGAGCATGCGCCGTAAAGAATATATATACCTACATATTTACACTTGAAAACCCCGCTAGGTTGGAGTTCGAGTTACGAAGTACTTAACTATTTAGTCATCTGTCGTTGGAGCACAAGAATTCGGTTATTTGTTGTATACTTATAGTTGGAGTACCTTGCACTTCACCAACAATATAGCTACATACATTTCAACAAAGACAAAGTAGGTAGGTTTTTACGAAATTATAGAAAAAACTTACCTTGCGTCACGGGGAAATCTATAAAATTTTAAATTCTTGATGTGTTCCGACATCGAGTTACAACCGTATACAGAACAATTTGTATTCACCATCATAATAAATAGGAATCACTGAACGTAAATTAAAAAAAACGTTTAAAACACTCAGTACGCGCACGTGACTGCCTTTCACGGTGGCTCCCACAAACTACGCTTGTTTGTGGGACGCTGACCGCACCGCCCGCTTCTCCGCGGGTTCCCCTCCCTTGCTCTGCGCAAGTACCTTCGCTTCCCAACTGTATGCTTTTAAAACTGTGGCATAGCAGTGGACCCGCATTAAAGTAAAACTTAGAAAAGTCCCATAAAAACCTTTTTCCAAAGAATATTCCAAGCGAGATCTCGCAACTACGCAGAATGTACACAAAAAGACACGTAGGGTATGAATAAAAAATAGCGAACGTTAAACATGTGCAGCACAATTGAATATCGATTCTATTCGAATGACAATGAAATCTAATCGAGTGTAAACATCGTGGAGTCGGCAAAATATGACAATATACGGTTTAGCTCGTTTTCGTTCGGGTGCCTGATAATACTTTATAGGAATAAGAATGTTTTCTTCCTTTATTTTTTTGCGCCAACCAGACATATGGCAAATATAAAGAGGTTACCGTGTCCTATATGCAATAATATTATTATTTAATTTGTGTCTATCGACGGTTATTGACGTTGTGACGTTCCAAGTTCTGTTTTATTATTAGAATCATTTTAAGTTTCTGTATTTTGTGTGTTCAGTGTGCAAATAAAAAAGTTATCTATCTATCTATCTTATAAATCGATGAGCATGACTCATTGTCACGTTCCGTCTGAGCCGAGCGTGCAAGCGATGCAGAGGCACATTCGGCCTATGTTTCTTTTTTTTTAAACGGGGGACGGGGACGGGACGGGGGACGAGGGGGGGGGGGGGGCTCCACACTTTCCCACCACTGTATCTCCTGTGTAGCCAGAATTAACAGCGGCGACCGCCAAAAAAGGCAATGAACAGTCCATTGCAGTTTCGGGGGTAACTACGGCTGCCTTGGAACTCACAACGAATTTAATAAGAAGAAATTAGTAGAAGTAAGAAACTTTTGGAATTTGACTTCCCCTCTTAGCAATGTGAGAGACAGCAATATGGCAAATAAGGCATTAAAAGCATAAAGAGATGGCTATTTGGCAAATATCACGTAATTTTGCGGACTGAATTACAATAAATATTTTATTAATTTTCGCTTGTATTTATTATCTAATTTATGTGTGTTAAGCACTGTGATTTAACATGATTACAGCAGATTACAGCAGATTACAGCAATATTCGCCAATACTAGTCATTGCTAGTTTTAAATAAAAATAATTGAGAAAATAGATTTTTTTTAACAAATCCAACGCTTTTACAACTAAAATACAAATTAAAAAAAATCTCACCTGAGATTGGAGTAAGGCGGAGGGGGTCGAGGAAAATCTTAGAATCTTAGAACATCTCACCAAGAGAGGGGGGTCCTCTGAAATGGCAAACTCCTCCGAAATGGCTGGACCGATTTTTATGAAATTTTGTGTGCATATCCGGTAGGTCTGAGAATCGGCCAACATCTATTTTTCATATCTATAAATGATAAGGGTCACCCACCCCTAAATATTTTATGCATATGGCAAAACAACGTAAACTGCGTTGGCAGCGGGGGTGGTGGCGCGCAAGTGATATATTATGTTGCGAGCGTTAATAATAATAATAATAAGATATAGAGATATTAAGAGAGATACATAATAATAATAATTTGTTAAAAAAAAATAAGTCCGCAGGGCAGCTTGTGTGACGAGCTGTTGTGTGAGTAGCGACACCACGGACCCGAGTCTCCAGAGAGTCGGTCAGGGCCTTCGTCTCCGACGTGTCTTCATCGGTCGGAGTGTAAACACAAGAAGGCCCGCAGGACTCTCAGCTCTGGCTTGCCTTCATTGGCAGTCTAGAGAGGAGCCGCTAGAGCTATATGCTCCAGGGGTTGAAGTGTTAAAGGGCATCACGCCGCGAGTAACTTCGGAGAAAGCGCAGCACACCTCTCGACACCCCTGAGTCACTCACACCGGTGTTGCCTCCGGCCGATTTCCTGGATTTCGAAGGCCCATCTAGTGAGAGCCACCGCCTGCCGCAAATAACTAGCAATAAAAGCAGTTATGGCAGGCGTCCGTCCCTCTTCTGTAATAGCCCGGTATTAAGTTCACCCAGATCTCATCTCCATAGCCCATTTATTTTCCATCACACTTCGCAATAGTCTCAACGCCTGCCGAGACCTGCTCATGGGTTTATCGTTCCATTGATATATCCTGGAGCGGGTCACGGCGGGCGTACAACATTACATCAAACTTCTCAAAGGGGCCTCTACGTGTTAGATCTATATCCCCGCGTATGCCTATCAAATGACCGGGCTTGACCCGCGAATTAAGAGGGATACATAATAATAATAAATAAATATTGTCAGACAAATTACACAGCGCTATCTAGCCCCAAAGTAAGCGGAGCTTGTATTATGGGTACTAGACAACTGATAAACATACGTAAATACATATTTTTTTTTTGTAAATACATACTTATGATACATATAAAACACCCAGACCAAGACAAACAGACATGTTCATGCACACAAATGTTTGTCCTATGTGGGAATCGAACCCACGAGCGTTGGTGTCGAAGCCGCGTCATTGACAGCTACGCCACCAAGCTCGTCACAACGTTAATACGGTTACGGTAACCGCTTCACATCAGGCGGGCCGTATGTTTGTCTGTTACCCGACGTGGTATGAAAAAAAATATATGTAAACGCAAACACTCTTCTTACAAATAATGCCAGAATTACAAAACAAACTCGAATTTATAGTAGGGACCCATACGAAGCCGGGGTAGGCTAGCTAGTATCCCTATTAAATAAAATAAATAAATATTTCTGGACAATTTACACAGCGCCATCTAGTCCCAAATTAAGCGCAAAGCTTGTGTTATGGGTACTAGACAACTGATAAATGTACTTAAATACATTTTTTTTTTGTAAATACATACTTATAATACATAGAAAACACCCAGACCAAGACAAACAGTCATGTTCATGCACACAAATGTTTGTCTTGTGCGGGAATCGAACCCGCGACCCCGGAGTCAAAGTGGCCATTCCTAACCATTCGACCACCGAGCTCGTGCAATAATAATAATAAATATTATAAATGCGAATGTGAAATTGTTTGTTAAGATTTCACGTCGAAACTACTCAACCGATTATCATGAAACTTTGTACACATTTTCTCAAGTCAAAGGACATGGGATACATTTTGACGTGATAACTTATTATAAATCGATGAACACCGGTTGCACGCACGAAAAAGCATGGCTCATTGTCACGTTCCGCCTGAACAAAGCGTGCAAGCGAGAGCGCGGCTTGTGACGCATCTATATCTCTTCCACTCCATCGGCCGATGTTTTCTTATGATGTTATCACGTAAAATTATCGTCCAAAAACGGACTTTACAGACAACCAATATTTATTTTAAAAAAAAACACGGGCAAAGCCGCGGGTGGAATCTAATATAAATATTAAATAAGGTATAAATATTAAATAGGTACCTATATTTATCGAAATAGTAATAAAGTGTCAAGTATTCGCTAGTTATTCCCAACACTATCGTATGAAACGGCTGGATAGATAAGCTTGGGCTCGTCGAAACAATACTCTAGCTCAGCATTGACCTGACTGCATCCAGCCCAGTGGGTATCATAAATAATTTCACTACATTAACACCAAAATGATCGCGTACTGTGTCGAGCCAGAATAATGGAATGAACTCAGTGTCGAGCGAGCGTTGATAACTAACTAAATAAATATACCTGGACAAATTACACACTGCCATCTAGTCTCAAACTAAGAAATGCTTGTACTTATGGGTACTAGATAATTGATATTATACTTATTTTTTTTTTTACAAATATGAACATATAATACACAGAAAACACCCAGACGAAAACAAACAGATATGGTCATGCACGCAAATATTTGTATTATGCGGGAATCGAATCCGCGACCTTGGAGTCAAATTGGCTATTGCTAACCATTCGACGACGACGACGATGTTGTGAGTTCCAAGGCAACGGTAGTCTTACCCCTGGGACTGCAGTGGACTTCATTGTTCATTGCTTTTTTTGGTGGTCGCCGTTATTAATCCTGGTTACACAGCAGACACAGTGGTGGAAATGACTGGTGGGCGCCCGAAACGTAAAAAAAAATCAAACTCGTAATGTAATCTTGGCAATATTCCTATTTATCACGGGAAGAACATACCTGGCGTACTAAGTACCACGTTGTTGAACCTCTTAATCCCCAGAAGAGCCGTAAGCTTACCATCTCTTTTTAACATGTACCACGCTAGCCATCTCTTTAAGCTATTAATGCCTTATTTACCATATTGCTGTCTCTCACATTGCTAAGAGGGGAAGTCAAATTCCAAAAGCTTCTGACTCCTATTAATTTCTTCTAATTAAATTCGTTGTGAGTTTTAAGGCGGCCGTAGTCTTACCCCCGGGAATAGTAACTTGACTTCATTGTTCATTGCCTTTTTTGGTGGTCGCCGCTGTTAATCCTGGCTACACAGGAGACACAGTGGTGGGAAAATATAGTGGGCCCCGTATAAAAAAAATCAAACTCATAACGCAATCTTGGCAATTACCAATTTATCACGGGAAGAACATACCTCGCGTACTAGGTACCATGATGAATGAGTGCTGATGAGCCACTTAATCCCCAGACGTGCTGTAAGTTTTATCATCCCTTTTTACCATGTACCACGCAGAGGCGCAAAGTTATCGAGTCTAGTCAGGGCCTCAATGAAGTGTGTTTAAGGTCATATTACAAGTTCATTGTATTTAGTAGATTCACCATGATCATAGGACCAATTCGGGATAAGAGCACAGTTGTAGCAATAATTTTTTAACAATTAAATACATATTACATATTAACGTTACTAAACTTTAATGTTAAGTGGGATTCACTACAAAATTACTAAGTGCTTGAAATAATTTATAGGGGGCGCTCGTTAATTACGTGAGGCATTTTTGAAGATTTTTGACTCTTCCCTCCGCCCTTGGTGAAATGTAAGATTTGCCGCGACTCCCTCCCAATATTTATTCTAATTCTCGACTCGTGCATGTACTCAAGAGTGACTATTGGAATCAACAAATACAAAAGATTACGTGATATTTGCCAAGAAAAGTGAGATTTAGTAAGATTCGGCTCGATCCCTCCGCCCCCCTGAACACCTCACGTAATTAATGGACGTCCCCTAACCATTACATTGGGTTTGTAATGAGTAATACCTTTATGATTTAATATTATCACAATGTAATATGTATTGTAAACCTGTTTGTGGTTCATACAATAAAATTAAAAAATAATAATATAATAGTCACTAATCCAGTATAATAATTAATTATACAATCAGAACATTGACTTTACGCGTCATGATCATTTATAAAATCTTTTTTTTTACGAGTTAACACACACTCGTGGCCCGCTTGATGTTAAATAGTTACCATTGCCTATGAACGCCTTGTCTATTTGGGGGTTGATAAACGGAGGAAATGGTGATGGACTGATCTTGCTTTCTTTGTGGTGACCTCACTCACTCGCAGGAACACAAAAATCATCAAGGGAATTGTATTTGGCTGTAGTATTCTGCGAGGTGGAGGTACGAGGGCTGTTCCAAAAATTGTTAGCCACGGAGCAAATATTACCGCTTTTTTCCTGAAACTATTTTGAATGCAAACCTCCTTTCAATACAAACCTTCTTGGTGAAAATCATTGGCTGGCTATAAATGTTTTTTTTTTTAATTATTTTTATAAATTATCTGTCGTTCTTGTTTTGTTTGCAACAATGGATGTCTCGCGGGAAGCTTTTCGTGCTATGATTTACTATAATTATAAACGCGAGTTAACCTTCAAGGAATCCCATGAAAATTTACAAGCTGCCTTTGGGTACTCTGCTCCTGGGTTAGCAACAGTAACTTATTGGTTTCGTGAATTTAAACGTGGTCGAGAGAACCTAAACGATGACCGCCGACCAGGCCGACCAACAACTGCAGTAACTCATGAAAACGTCATCAGCGTGGAGTGGCTATTGCGGGAAAATAGAAATATTACACATAGGGAGATTCAGGATGAATTGAAGATTGGATCACAGGCAGTTTCCACTATCCTACATGAACACGTCAAAGTCAGGAAGGTTGCTTCGCGGTGGATACCTCATTCTCTCACAGAAGAGCAAAAATACCGTCGTGTTGATTGGTGTAAATATATGCTGAAAAAGTTCGAAGGAGGAATTTCACAAAACGTATCCTACATCATGACAACTGATGAATCTTGGATCTATAGCTACAATCCTCTTACAAAGCAGCAATCCACACAATGGGTGTTTGAGGAGGACCAGTTGCCCACAAAACTTGTTCGCGGTCGGAGCGTTAATAAAAAAATGATTTCCGTTTTTTTTCGACGTAGTGGACCAGTAGCAGTAATTCCGCTAGAAGACCGTAGAACAGTTACTAGTGAATGGTATTCCAAAGCTTTTGGAGAGTTGAGAAGTGAGCGCCCAAGGAGCGGCGCCCGTGGCATTCTTTTTCGCCAAGCTAACGCGCCCGCTCACACAGCTGCTAGAACCGTCGACTTTTTGTCAACTTCGGGAGTACAAATGTTACCCCATCCTCCGTACAGCCCAGATTTAGCTCCGTTCGATTTTTTTTTATTTCCCACAGTAAAAAAAATGCTTCGGGGACAAAAATTTAACACCACAAAATGTTTTGAGGACTGGTTTGCTCGAATGCATCAGTGCATAGGGGTTGGAGGGGAATATTTTGAAAAACTGTAAATAAACTTTTTTGATATTTTAACTATTTTTCATTTCACTAAAAACTTTTGGAACAGCCCTCGTATTTCCTCAGTCGGGCAGCTTACGAATAAGTCGTACCCTTACCTCTATTTTGAAAAAAAAAAGTGAATAAAAAAAAAGCGAATGAAGTGAATGAATGTTTATTTGGAATTAAATGAAAAATGAATATTTGAACGAAATTTTATATATACTCGTATATATAGGTATATAGCTGACCCCGCAAACGTTGTTTTGCCTTAAAAATAGATAACAACCTATTCTCAGACCTACCGAATATACGTATAAAATTTCATAAAAATCGGTGAAGCCGGAGGAGTATGACACCTAACTATTCTTTAAAATTTTATATAATATTAGAATTATAACGTGGTATCTAAGTTCACGCGGATGAGGACACTGTTGTAAGTATTATGTATAAGTGTTATGTGTAAAGTCGCGTAAATTCGGTATTATGTCAATATTACATGGAGTCTCTTAATAAATGGGGATGTGTGGTAAGCCTATCTATCGATGTATGTTAGGAGTCGATAAATTTCCACCACTGTTATATCCAATGGGTCGAGAGATGTCGATAAGGGTTGAAATGCGGTCGAAACAATACTCTTAGTTCAGCGTTACTGCCATAGACTTAAACGTAGACTAGATACCGCATAATCCAAATGTAGCGTTTTTTTTTAGATCGGTGGGAGATGATAATTGTTTGTTGCATGGGTTACCAAATGATCCCCTCATTTGCTAAAATCCTTCCAACAAAAAATTCAAATTCAAATTATTTATTGTTTCCATGGTACATTATGATCTTATATAATAGTTTCTTAAAAAAACAAATGGCACTGCATGGAACCCCGTTGGGGCACTACAATTATTTTTGTTTCGATTTCAGATATTTCCAGATAATTTATGAATAAATTTACATTGTTAATTTAAAACAATGTAAATGTATTCATAAATTGTTAGAGAATTTAATTACTATTTCAATTTCAAGGATAATGTCATGTGATCAAAATAATTACAATATGTCAAGTATCAGTATGGTTAAAAGTGAAATTAAAATAATATTAGCAATAATATGAGTAATATAATAGTGTCAAGCAATTAAAAAAAACAGTATTGTATGACTAAGAGAAAAAATGTCTTATCGGTGATGATTGTAGCTCTGGGCCTACGTGCTATACCCCAGTGTTCCGCAAAGTGTGTGCCGCGGCACACTGGTGTACCATGGTCATTATTTATTATGCCTCGGAAAAATAAGGTTATCATCATAAAGCTAAATAGATGCACGGAAGAAAAATACTTACACAAATAAAAACTGGTTTTTCATTTATGGTGTACCGCCAAAAATTTTCGTTTTCCTAGCTAGATGTATGAAATATAAGAACGGGAATTAACGCGATTATGCATAAGGGTATTTACATACCTTTATTATTGCCTGACGTTTCGACCAGGTTGCACCGGCCGTGGTCACAGGCTAACTGTGTAATTCCCATTCTTATATTTCATAAATCATGCAACGCGAAAGTTTAAAAGTTATTATAGCTAGATGTACCTTAAACACAAAAAGTTTTGCGGAACAGTGTTATAACCAATCAATATTTTTTTTTGTGGTTGAAGAAAGCAAAGTAGTATCCATTATTCACAGCCTTATGTAGCTAGATGATGAGATGACAATGCCGCGTGATGTTGCAATATAGGTTAATAATAGACTTTCCCAAGGTTTTCGTTTTAACCATTTCACTGACAATAACTGATGTGTCAGCTCTACAGGTTGACTATTCCTCCAGACGCCTTTAGACTGACCTCCGCTAACCCGCAGTGAGCAGCGTGGTGGAGTACGCTCTAAATCCCTTCCATTGAGAGGAGACCCGTATCCCAGCAGACGGACAAGACGAACAAGGGTTGACGACGACCCCTCCGGACCATCTGATCACCAAATATCATCACCGCGAGTAGGTACTACAAGTATTGTATGACTAAGAGACGGTTAACTTCTTCGATCAACAATAGCTATTGATGATCGAAGGTTAACTTATTGAAAATTTAAAAGGGGACATTTTATGGAAAACGGGATAGGGGCGTGTGATTTATGCAAAACGGGATATCATCTAGCACCACGGAACTGTCCCTCAAAATGTATGACAATTGGCCGCCTTATGTATGAGGTATCGTACATTGCGGCGTTTCAATGGATACATTTGTTTAATAAATTTTTAGTATTAGCAGTATTAGATAAAATCGGGTACAAAAAAACACGAGATAGAGTATAAACTCTATCTCGTGTTTTTTTTTATGTAGTAATAAATGAATCACCCTATCTAGATACATAGACGAATTCGATTAATAATATATAATGAATACGAATATACGAGCTCGGTGGTCGGATGGCTTACAATCACCATTTTGACTCCGAGACGCGGGTTCGATCCCCGCACAAGACAAACATTTATGTACATGAACATGTTTGTTTGTCTTGGGCGGGAGGTTTTCTATGTTTTATTTGTATGTATTTACACAAAAATAATGTATTTAAGTACATTATCTCAGTTATCTTGTACCCACAGTACAAGATTTGTTTAGTTTTGGGCTAGATGGCGGTGTGCTATTTATCCAGGAATAATTATTTTTGTATTTGCTTGCTTATCACACACACACACAAATTGAAAATAAAGTACGCTATAAATCAGGTCACATAAGTAAATTAACAATACACATGCATGTGTGTGTTGTAACACTACGCGCCACAGCTTAGTGGTAATATTGCTTAGGGACGGGACGGGGGCCCACCACTGTCTCCTGTGTAGCCAGGATTAACAACGGCGACTGCCAAAAAAAGCATTCAACAATGAAGTCCATTGCAGTCCCGAGGATAATACTACGGCTGCCTTGGAACTCACAACGAATTTAATCAGAAGAAATTAATAGGATTAAGAAGCTTTTGGAATCTGACTTTCCCTCTTAGCAATAAGTTACTAAAAGCCTTTGGCTAGTCAAAATATTGCATAAGGAACAAACACTGATTTTCATCTATTTTGGGGTGTAAGTGGTTCATCAAAATATTTGAACCAAACCCAACTTCACCTGCACGTGGTGCACCCTGCTGACTGACAAACGAAGCACCGGCTAAAAGAGAGGTAGGGAGCGTAATTGTGTGCTACCCGATTGGGGAATGTACCTCCACCTCACATATAACCGCAGCCAAATAACAATTTCCTTGAGGGTTGTTGTGTTCCGGCGAGTGAGTGAAGTCACCAGAAAGAAAGGAGATGCTGCTTTGGCAGCGGGGGTGGCGGCGCGCGAGCAATATTTTTGTTGCGAGCGTTAATATGGCTACGGTTACCGCTTCACATCAGGCGGGCCGTATGCTTGTCTGTCACCCGATGTAGGATAAAAAAAAATCCCCTTTGAGGTACGTCAGATCTAGTCGACTTTAAATCCCTGGACACTGGCCGCGTGCCGGCCAACCGACGTAAATTATCTCACTCCATAAAATCCACATATCAGACGGTAATTCAATTATATGAACCGAATCATAGCCACTCGGTGGTATTTTAGTATTGTCGCTTTGGGAACGGCAAATGTAGGTATTATTTATTACGAATGCGCGATTTCGTATAATCCACTTTTAAATAGGTTTGTACATCGGGATTCAAATTAGGACTTTGGATTCAGTTTAGAATTTAGACACACATTTTACCATTTTGACAAAAATGATATTAGAAGCCTCTATATCATTTTTGAAGACCTATCCATAGATACCCCACCCGTATGTATGAGTTTGATGAAAAAATATTTTTTGAGTTTCAGTTTTAAGTATGGGGAATCCTCAAAATTTATTGTTTTTTTTTCTATTTTTGTGTGAAAATCTTAATGCGGTTCACAGAATACATCTACTTACCTAGTTTCAACAGTATAGTTCTTATAGTTTTGAAAAAAAGTGGCTGTGACATACGGACGGACAGACAGACTGACATGACGAACCCATAAGGGTTCCGTTTTTGCCATTTGGCTACGGAACCCTAACAAGGAGGTATCAAAATAAAGTATTATTTAGTAGTAACAAGGTAGTAAAATCTTACCAGTTCTTGGATATAAGCCAATCATGCCTTAATAGCATATTAAAATCAAAATTCAACTATGACTTGTATCTGCAAAATAGAGATTCACGTACCTACTTTATTATTTCGATAAAGTATAAAATATACAATTGCTCGAAATAACGCAAGTACAATACTTTATTATAAAGTATATGTGGAAACCCTACCCTTATTGGATAAATCGAAAGCTACCGGAGAAGTACTACTACTCTGCATAATTATGCGGAAAATAAAATAAAGATACATACGAGTAGCATAATTATATATTTAATAAACATACATATACATACAAAAAAATACATGTATTCAGCGATGGTGATGATGATTTACTGCTTAGATAAATCGTCTAAAAGAATTGCATTGGTTTTCTTTTTGAAATTGAATTTGTTGGAAATTGCCTTAACAGACTCCAGGGCCCTACCAGCAAAGCTGAAGCCATTTACCATCGGATTTTTTGATTGTGAATATCACACTTCATCTCAGATTTAGGGTACACGTGTTTACCTCAGCTGGTAGAAACACTGGAGCCAGGGGCGCCGGCTTTCAGAAAACCTCATGGGTGCTCATGCTCATTTGATAACTCGAAAAAGTGGCGAAGTGTGAGAAGAGAAATGCACACTGATCGACCGACAAATAAATAAATGTCCCACTTACATACTGCGCACTTAATTACTAATTATGTTTGATGATGATAAAAATATAAAATGGGTCGTCGGGTAATTAAAAATGCCTATCATAAAAGGCGATTACTGATCAGTTCCTGACTCGGCGCTGACTCCGTGGGTGCTCGAGCCCTCGAGCACCCACGGAGTCAGCGCCCCTGACTGGAGCTCTACCGACTGACCTGAAATTGTTTGTCAATACCTAAAACGTAAGACCTATTTTTCGAATGAAAATATTCAATGGTACTCGGCTTCAGCTTGGGCTGTAGGGTCCTAGGTAGCCTGTTCCAGAGACGTGAAGCTCATATAAAAAAAAAATAGGCACAAGATTACGTCATACCTACTTCTCTAACATAAGTAACATTCATAAGGCTTTTCAATATTTTTTCAAGCCCTCTCCATTCATCATTTTCTTTGATAAGCAATCAAATAACCCTCAAAGGGTCTGAAAGGTAAGTCTGGCACTACAAATACTTTGAAAGGAGCAAAAGCCCTTCAGTTCGTATGACTTATGTCGTGAAATTAGGATCTTGATCCACATATAGGGAAAACATCATGGGTTGTACTATATTCAATACTAGCGATTTGCCGCGGGTTCGCTCATCTTTTTTTTCTCCGTTTTTGTAACATCTATGACGAGCTCGGTGATCGATTGGCTAGCAATGGCCACGTTCACTCCGAGGTCGCGAGTTCGATCCCCGCACAAGACAAATATTAATGTGCATGAACATGTCTATTTGTCTTGGTTCTGGGTGTTTCCTATATATTATATGTATGTAATTATATTAAAAAATATTTAAGTATAATATCACTTGCCTAAAACTCATAGTACAAGCTTTGCTTAGTTGGAGCCTAGATGGCAGTGTGTAATTTGTCCAGGAATATTTATTTATCATTGATGCTCCACTCCTGTTCGTAGCGTCATGTTATATAGCCCTCACCATTCGTATACGTACACGTGCTGCACCCTGCTGACTGGCGAAAGAGGCACTGGCGAAGGAGAAGTAGGATACAGCTACCCGACTGGGAAAGTACTCCCACCTCACAGAATACCACAGCCCAATCACAATTCCCTTGACAGTTGTTGTGTTCCTGCGAGTAAGTGATGTCACCAGATAGGAAGGAGTTGCTACGTTGGCAGCAGGGGTGGCGACGCGCAATATTTCATGTTGTGAGCGTTAATATGACTACAGTAACCGCTCCACATTAGGCTGTCCGTTTTTATATGCTTGTCAGCCATCCGCGCTTTCAATGGACCTAAATTTTTGTTTTTTTTTGTATACCTATAGTGTTCTAAGCTAAGTATACCTATTACTTTGCTTATTTATTTCAATCAATTGACACCGCAGACCAAGTATAATTAAGACAGCCGAACCACCAACTCCTTACTTTCTGGTAACCTCACACACTAGCATGAACACATCAACCCTCAAGGCAATTGTTATATGGTTGCGGTATTTGGTGAAGTGGAGGTACCTTCCCAGTCGAGCAGCTTACGCTGTAATGCCAGAGCCCCTTTCGCTAGTCGGTAGCCACGTGCAAGTGAGGTTGGCTTTGGCTCTAAGGATAGAAAAAGCTCTTACACCCCAAAAATGTAATATCTTATAAAAAGCTTCATATAACCTTTTACATACGTCCACTTGCACAAAAAAGGTCCAACCAGCAGGACCTTCGGGCCAGGCAATACGACCCTTGGACAAATGTGCGTCAATCATCGTTACCCGGCAGTCGATACCTTTGGCGTCCCTCCGAAAGGTAGAGCTTTCAAAGTCATTGAGTTATTTGTACTGGTCAACGTGTCTCATTTGTAATGTCTTATTGGATAAGGAAGGGTGAAATGGTTGTGGTTTTGTCTTTGAAATTTAATTTACGCACAATCAATATACAAAATGGATATTATGTTAGGCAGTTTCACCTACACTACTTTGCGTGCTTCCGCCACCAATTAGTTACTGCTGGCCGGCACCCGCCCACTACCATTAGTAGATGCATATGTTAGCTATCATTAAATTTAAAAGTATAATTTATAATTGTTTACTGTGTATTTACGCGTATGATTGCACAGTCATGATTTCACATTGTATAAAAAATTTGATTTGACTCCAAGCTTGTAATTCGTTGCGCCAGCATTTCGACTAATCACGATGAAGCACGCCACTCTTCAAGAGTGTTGGAAGTGGAGAGGGCGTCAACTTCATTCCAAGCGAAGCAAGCATCAGGCATTCGACATCGAGCGCTCGTACAGACAACACGTGTGTGAAATAAACGATCTCAACTGTCAGTATTACAGTTAAGCTACTCCTAGGAATAAAGTGAATAGCAAGCAACGTCAAACGAGTCTCATTACTTTGAACAACCACCAATACACGCGACTGCCGTGGCCGCTTTGGTCGTCTCAGCTCTAGCTGCTGCGGTCGTCTCAGCGACTATCCAACATCTGAAACAGAAGAAACGTGCGACTGCTTCCGTTCCAACTGCCGTGGTCGTCTTTGTGATACGTGCTGACGCACGAATTCGCTGGAATTCTTGAGTTTTCCATTGTTGTGACCAATCCGATGGACTCCCCGTTCGCGTAATTTCCCGCGGATTGCACGGGCGGATTCTACATTAGCTAGGGGAATTCTCGAGAATCCCCGCGAAGATTCCCCGGATGACGCGCGACTTTTTTTGCTCGAGTATTCCATTGTCAAAGTGAAAGTCAAAGTCAAAATTCTTTATTCTGTGGGCCCTCGCGGGCACTTAGACACGTCTTTTATAATTAGGTATATTTTTTTTTTATCTACCAGCATTTCGGAATGACCATTGACGAGAAGAAATGCCGAAAGAAACTCTGTCAATATAGGTCTTTTTTAAATCGCCATACAATATTATCATTATACATAATATAATATTATAATAATGCAATAAAAAAAAAATGGTATTCAACCAAAATAAGAGAAAACAAAATAAAAAATTAAAAGTAAAATCAAATAGTAAAAAAATAAAAATATAATAAATCATAGTATAGAGTGTATATACATCTAATATATAAAATTCTCGTGTCACAGTTTTCGTTGCCATACTCCTCCGAAACGGCTCGACCGATTTTGATGAAATTTTTTGTGCTTATCCGGTATCTATGAGAATCGGCCAACATCTATTTTTCATCCCCCTAAATGTTAGGGGTACCCCTAAATTTTTTTTATTTATATGGCAAAACAACGTTTGCCGGGTCAGCTAGTCTTATATATAAAATTCTCGTGTCACAGTTTTCGTTGCCATACTCCTCCGAAACGGCTGGACCGATTTTTATGAAATTTTGTGTGCATATCGGGTAGGTCTGAGAATCGGCCAACATCTATTTTTTATACCCCTAAACGATTAATGTATATGGCAAAACAACGTTTGCCGGGTCAGCTAGTATTGTATAAAAGTCTAAATTGTTGTAAAAAAAACAAAACCCGATCGGCTCCCCGTTTGCGTAATTTCCCGCGGATTGCCCAGGCGGATTCTACATTAGCTAGGGGAATTCTCGAGAATGCGCGAGGATTCCCCGGAAGACGCGCGACCCTTTTTGCTCGGATATTCCATTGCTGTGACCAACCCGATCGGCTCGCCGTTCGGACTACTTCCTGCGGATTCCACAGGCGCAGGCGGCGCCGACAGTAGCCAGGGGAATTCTCGAGAATGCGCGAGGATTCCCTGAATAACACGCGACTTTTTTTGCCTCGCATTTAAGTTTATATACTATATAATTGACATAAAGTTCATTATACTATCTACAATTTCGTGGCAAAATTATTTCCATTCCATTCCGCAGCATGTGTAAATAGAGCCTAAGCGTTTCTGGCACGTGCCTGCCATTCCAAAACAATTCTGGTCCAACGGCGTCAGTTCTGCAAGAAATGTGGTCTGTCTAATATCAATCAGAAATAGATCGACAACTTTCCCATTACTTTACTTCAAGTCCTGAAGGAGCAAGAAATACGAGACTATAAAAATCCGCAATCATTTACCGTCCGACAGATGTCGCCATAGACTTAGAATAAACTAGATACGGCTTAGTTATTACAAAGCATTAATTAAATTTTTTGACGCAAGTCTGTCATTAATAGTGTAACACCAAAACAGTCAAGGCTTACTGGCAGCTAATATCTTAAAAATTTAAATATCAAAGTATGCTATATACGGGTTGTAAGTGGTACGTCAACATCTTTGAGCCAAAGCCAACTTCTCCTGCACGTGGTGTACCCTGCTGACTGATAAACGAGGCTCTGGCAAAAAGAGAGGTGGGACATAGCATATTTTTTAAGATGCCCGACTGGGGAAGTACCTCCACCTCATAGAATACCGCAGCCAAATAACAATTCCTTTGAGGGTTGTTGTGTTCCTGCAAGTGAGTGAGGTCACCAGGAAGAATGAAAGGAAGGAGAATTAGGCTGGCAACGGATCGGCGACCCCTTGGTGTTGCTGGACTCCATGGGCGGTGGTGATTGCTTTCCATCGGGTGGCCCACATGCTCGTTTACCACCCTCTTAAACTTAAAAAAAGAAAAAATCAAACTTTGTGGGTAAAAAAAGTTAAGCAATTTCTTCCTGATTCCAGTGTCACTTTTAGTAAGTTTACGAAGTATAAGAAAGAAAGAATAAATTTGTAGAAGAAAGAATAAATTAAAGCGACTTCATTGTAATCACCAGGCATCGGTAGTGCATTACGAGTAGTTTTTATTACTTCTATCTAGAACTTAACCTAGCCCTCTAGCCCCAAATTGAATGTACAGCTTGTCCTAAGGATACTAGTCAGTTGATAGATGTACTTCAATACATTTTTTTTGTAAATACATACTTATAATACATAGAAAATACCCAGGCCAAGGCAAACATGACATGGCAAACAGACATGTCATCATCATCATCATCATCAGGTCATTTTAGTCTCCACTACAGGAGCACCCACAGCAGCACAGGACCCTCTCTCGTCCGTCCTAGACGGAAGAAGGATTTGGCCTACACTCCCCACGCTGTCCAGACGGGTTGAGGAGGCCTGATCGATGTTTACTAATGTATTTCCCTTAGGCGCCTTGTACGACATCCACGGGAAGAGACGGAGTGATTCTATTCTAGTCTGCCGGAAACCACACGGCCAACGTGACGTGACATGTACATGCACACAAATATTAGGCTTATGCGGGGATTGAGTAGCCATTGCTAGCCATCCGACCACCAGGTTCGTCTCGTCATATAAACACGATGTCAAATCAAATAGCGACAGAAATACATAAATATAGACACATTCGGTCTGCTCTACATCTACGGTTGTCACAATGAATAAAGAACGAACTAACAAGCCTTACAATAGCAATCGGGCCTGAAGGCGGAATAATTTACTTTGCTCCCAGATATTTATTTATAGGAACCTTAATGAAGAACCTAGAATAGTTTTAAGATACTTTGGTAGTAAAAGAAAAGAGATTTACATATACCTAATATCACAGCCTTATTTAAATAATAATAAATAAAAAATAATAACACACAATAAAAGGGTACTTGAATGGTGTCTTATTGCGGATTTACAGAGGTAAACGTAAATGGAAAAATTCGTCACTATCACAACCTTTTCTGATAGCTCAGTTGGGAGAGAATTCGACTGATAATCCAGGGAGCGTGGGTTCGATTTCTTTTTATCGAAATATTTGGTTAATCGTTTCAAGTTAATATAAGTTTAATATAAGTATATGTGGAACGCAAAATGCCCTTTAAATCACTACAACATATTTTAAAACAAAGTTTTCCTTTCGCGCGACCGTCGTCAGTCCAAAAGCGACTGAATTCCAAAACTACTGAATGGATTTTCATATGGTTTTCAAGAGTAAACTCATGAGGAGGAGCAGTGATTCATAATAATAATAATAAAATAATTTATTTATACAATTAATATAGTATTATTAATTAATTTCTACAATTAATATATCAATTTATACAGTAACTCTTGCACCGTTTCATCTACCCAGGACACAAAATAGGGCTAGCACGGCGCGGCGGCTGAATCTGCTGAATGCCTCAAAAGGCGTAAATATAGTAATCTCGATAGCGGGTTTAAATTTGAGCCTTTTGGGGTGGAATCGATGGGGCCGTGGGGGCCGAGTGCTAAAAAAATTTTTAAAGAACTTTCGTCGCGTCTGGTCGAAACATCTCGTGGCGAAAAGGCTGCCTTTTACGAGTACTTTGCACAAATAATTAGTGTTGCGATCCAACGAGGCAACGGGGCCAGCATATTGGGAACTTTGCCTACGGGCAGCGGTTTACTGGATTAGTTTTGCTTTTAGTTCAATTTAATTATATTATTTAATTTATTTCTGACCAACATATTTACAAATAGTAATAAACATAAGTCCATAGATACCTTTAAACTAACATAAATATAATACTAAACTAATTTAAACTACAGCACGTTCAGTCGGCGACGTGTATCGCCGTTGCATTACAACCGACCTCGGAACTTTCGAAATACGATGCCCTCCGACCAAAGTTCCTCTCTTAAAAAGTTTGATAGATGTTTGGTAGTGGTTCATCAACATCATTGAACCAACGCCAACTTCACCTGCAAGCGGTGCACCCTGCTGACTGACAAATGAAGCTGGCGAAAAGAGAGGTAGAGAGCGTAATTGTAAGCTACCCAACTGGGGAATGTACCTCTACCTCACAGAATAACGCAGCCAAATAACAATTCCCTTGAGGATTGTTGTGTTCTTGCGAGTGAGTGAGGTCACCAGAAAGGAAGGAGATGCTGCGTTGGCAGCGTTGGTGATGGCGCGCGAGCGTAATTTTATGACACGAGCGTTAATATGGCTACGGTAACACGCTTCACATCAAGCGGGCCGTATGCTTGTCCACCTGACGTAGTATAAAAAAAAGGCTTTGTTTTTCCCCTTACTAGTTCATAATTTGAGGGAAAAATGAATCCATATTTTCCTTAGTCACGCCATTACGCGTATATAAACGGCTGGACCGATTTTGCTATTTCTGATATTTATGTTTGTCTTGTACGCGGATCGAACCTGCGACTTCGAACTCAAAGTAGCCATTACTAACGAGCCCGTCTTAGGCAAGGTTTTAGGTACAAATAGGTATATTAGCGAAAAGCAATAAATAAATGAATAAATAAATAAAAATTGTCAGACAAATTACACAGCGCCATCTAGCCCTAAAGTAAGCGAGGCTTGTGTTATAGGTACTAGATAACTGATAAACATACGTACATACATTTTTTTTTGTAAATACATACTAATGATACATAGAAAACACCCAGACCAAAACAAACAGACATGTTCATGCACACAAATGTTTGTCGTGTGTGGGAATCGAACCCACGAGCGTTTGTGTCGAAGCCGCGTCATTGACCGCTACGCCACCGAGCTCGTTAATAGATGAATAGAGTTACCATAGCATAGCCTAAGACGCGCAGGCACCTTTACTGCTAAAGTCGTCTCACTCAGCTCACACACTCGCAGGAATTAAACGATTCTTTAGGGATATTCTTTAGCTGTGATCATTAGCGAGTTCTTTCTAAGAAACGCATAAAATTTTCTTCACAAATAAGTGTTGCCAGGGCTATCTATAAAATTTTCCGCTCCAGTTTCTTCGGCTTACGTTTAGGAAACGAATTGGGTGCGTTCGCGGAGAACAAATTAAAATAACGCAATTTCTTAATGTTTATTTCGTCGGCGGATATTTCCGAGTTTTGTTAGAGTTTCGTAAACCAATTTAGTTGGTTTGATACTTGGATTATTACCTATATACCATTACATACATTTTCGCCGCGCGGTAGAAAAAGAGCGAGATATTACTTCCTCTCCTACGCCTCGGCGGTCTACTCTCCCTCCGAGAGTAGACCGTCGCGTCGGCGCGGCGTAAATGTATGCCTGCTCCTGCTGCTTTCTTTTAATGTAATATAAATTGTCATGTTTGTGTACGATAGCGCAATAAATGAATATTGTATTTTACCACATAAATGATAGTAATTTTATACTGATGATTAAAGCAATTCGTGCGATATTATTCCCTAACCATTCCAAAATATTCAAAAATTGACAACGTTAATGTTCAAGTTTTCACTTCTGCCGGCACTCCCGGAGTGCGAGATTTGAAGCCAATTCATAACAATTCCAAAAATCACTTGCCACATCTTAATGGTTTTTGCTTTGGTTGGAAACTAGTATAAATCAACTCATATTTATGCAATTAATATATTACAATAAGATTCACCATAATATATCATAGATATATATCATATCATATATCATAGATATATTATGGTGAATCTTATTGTAATATATTAATTGTTTTATTATAGATATGATTGACGAGCTCGGTGGCGTAGCGGTCAATGACGCGGCTTCGACACCAACGCTCGTGGGTTTGTATTTACAAAAAAAAAATGTGTTTACGTATGTTTATCAGTTGTCTAGTACCCATAACACAAGCTTCGCTTACTTTGGGGCTAGATGGCGCTGTGTAATTTGTCTGACAATATTAATTAATATTTATATACCATAGATCCCAGCGGAGCCCTGGCCAGTCCGAGTCACCTCACGTCCCCGTCGTCCCTCCTGGGAACTGCTGCAACCGTGCAATCGCGCGGCCGCCACCTAGAGGTGCAGCTGAGCTGAGAGTGCAGGGCGAAAGGCGAATTTTCTGCGCCTTAAAACAGAAACAAACTCACTAGGGAAGAAACCCGAAACAAAACCGAGCACGCCCACGGGCTCTAAGGTGGCAGCCCCACCAGTGGGATAGGGTATAGTGGGCTAATCACTCGCTTACCTGAAGCACATAGATTACTGAAACTGAAAGAGTACGAAACCGGACCGATCATACTACGACGACCTTTGGCATGAAAATACGGACACGAATTGCTTGTTGGAACGTGCGAACGCTGAGCGAGGATAGCCGACTAGCCCAAGCAGAAGCAGAAATGCTAAGATACAAACTGCAAATACTCGGTTTGGTCGCAGAAATGGATTCGGAGAACTGAGAACGTCCAAGGGCCTTACATTTCTTTACTCCGGAAAGGAAGATGAAGAAGATATACGTGAAAACGGCGTGGGATTCCTCCTTTCCGACGCAGCGAAGAAGAGCCTTCTGGACTGGAAGCCCATCTCAGAGCGAATCATCACAGCCCGGTTTAACAGCAAAGCCCGCAAAATAACCGTTGTTCAGTGTTATGCGCCCACAAATCTGGCATCAGAGGAAGACAAAGACGATTTCTATAGTGCACTCAACCTGACTTTAAAGAACATCCGCAAGCAGGACATAGTTTTCGTCATGGGGGACCTGAATGCCAAGGTTGGCACTGACAACGAAGGCTGTCAAAGACACATGGGCATACATGGGCTAGGAGTCCGGAACGAGAATGGAGAGAGATTTGTAGAGTTCTGCCAGGACAACGACCTCACCATCGGAGGTACTTTATTTATACATGGAGACCACCATAAGTACACATGGAACTCACCCGATGGTATCACCAAGAACCAAATCGACCACCTTGCCATCAGCTCCAAATGGCGCTCATCACTGCTCGACGTCCGCAACCGTCGTGGCGCGGATATTGACAGCGATCACCACCTAGTCGTAGCCGAGGTGCGACTCAAAGTAGCCGTAGCTCAAGCTGCCAGCACGACCAGCAGGATAGGCAAACGATTTGAGGTCAACAAGCTGCGGAACTCAGACGTTAGGGACGCCTTTAGGTTAGAGCTGCGAAATCGTTTCTCCGTTCTCGAAACGGACTCCACTACCACTGTCGACGCGGAGTGGAATCACATCAAAATGGCCTACACAGAGACCAGCTCCGTCGTTCTTGGACACAAATCACACACACGCGAAGACTGGATGTCACAGAGAACCTGGAACCTCATTGAAGAAAGGCGCGAACTACATCTTCAACTCCTAGCAACCAACGATGTGACAGTGCGTGAAGACCTGAGGCTGCAATACAGACAGATTCGCAAAAAAATCTACCGCAGTACACGTCATGACAGACGAATATGGGTCGATGGTATTGCGGATTGCGCCCAACGCGCTGCCAACTCCGGTAACCTCAGGGAGGTCTACAATGCAACGAAGACCTTGGCTGGGAATGGGAAACAGAGAAAGAAGCCCTTGAAAGACAAGAGAGGCCAGTTGATCGTGACATCGGAGGGACAGCTTCAGCGCTGGCGAGAGCACTTTGAGGAGATTTTCCGTCTCCCAAGCGACCCCGCTACTACAGCCACGGCTGCTGCCAGCCTGCCTGCACAAAGCCTGGACATTGATGTGTCTCCCCCTACACAAGAGGAAGTAGTAAAGGCCATCCGGTCTTTGAAGAACGGGAAAGCCCCGGGAGTGGACCTTATCACAGCAGAAATGCTGAAAACAGACGTCCCTACTGCTGCAAACGTGCTGACACCCCTTCTGCGGAACATCTGGTCAGCCGAAGAGTTACCTCATGACTGGAACAAAGGCCTTCTCATCACCGTACCCAAAAAGGGAGACCTCAGTGAATGTGGCAATTGGAGAGGCATCACCTTGCTCTCGATTCCGTCCAAGGTACTATGCAGCGTCATCCTGGACAGACTGTCGCGGGCAGTCGAGCCTCTTATTCGCAAGGAGCAGGCTGGTTTCCGACCCAATCGATCGTGTACGGACCAGATCAACACCTTACGCATCATTCTCGAACAGGCATCAGAATGGCAGAGAGAAATGTACCTGACCTTTGTAGACTTCGAAAAAGCCTTCGACACACTGAGATGGAGTTGTATCTGGGATCGTCTTCGTGAAATTGGAGTCCCCGAGAAGTTCACAAACATAATTAAGGCCATCTACGGAAAGTATTCCTGTAGGGTGACGCACGACGGCCTCGTCTCGGAGGACATACCGATCCATGCAGGTGTACGTCAGGGTTGTCTCCTCTCCCCTCTCCTCTTCCTTGTCGTCCTGGATGGCATCATGTACAGGACTACCAACAGCAAGCGCCGCGGCATAGAGTGGGGACTGTCCAACGTCTTAGAAGATTTGGACTACGCCGATGACCTATGCCTACTGAGCCACACACGCGCTGACATGCAAGCTAAACTGGACGACCTACGGAGAGAGGCTTTGGAGACGGGACTAAAAATTAACATCCGGAAGACCCAGGAAATGAGGTGCGGAGCAACAAGCTCGTTGCCGTTGCTCATCGGCACAGAGGGGGTTGACAGAGTCGACAAATTTACCTACCTCGGTAGTGTCGTGTCGGAATCAGGTGGGACCGAAGAAGACATCGTTTCGAGGATCGCCAAAGGGAGAGCAACCTTCGCGCGACTCCGTCCTGTATGGCAATCGCGTAAACTGACTAGGAGAGTAAAGCTCAAGATATTCCGGTCCAACGTGAAGACCGTGTTGCTGTACGGATGCGAGACGTGGAAGGTTACCAAAGACATCTCGCGTCGAATCCAGGTCTTTATAAACCGCTGTCTTCGCCGTATTCTCGGTATATACTGGCCCGAGAAAATCTCTAACGTAGAGCTGTGGGAGCGCTGCGGTGAAACGCCGATCGACCAGCAGATCAAATGCCGGAAATGGAACTGGATCGGTCATACACTCCGAAGGGATCCCGATCACATACCGAGGCAAGCCTTAGATTGGAATCCTCAAGGAAAGCGGAAACGTGGCCGTCCGAAGCAAACCTGGCGGCGGACAATCACTGCAGAAGCGAAGGCGATAGGGATGACCTGGAGCGAAATAAAGCGCGAAGCTCAAGACCGCTCGGGATGGCGACGTACTGTGGAGGCCCTCTGCCCCATCCAGGGGACATAGGACATTAAGTCAGTAAGTCAAGTAAGTCATAGATCCCAGCTGTATGGTTTATCGATAAAGCACATAATCTGCATCGCTGACTACACTAGAAACTCACACAACAGAACCAATTAAATTTTGGTAACGTCTTTGAACCGGGCATTGTTCATGTATATATCCCAGATCTGCCCCCTTACCACCATCTCTTATTGCGATTCAATAACTGAGTAGATTGCTTATTCATACCATGAATAAGCGACTCTATTTCAAATGGAATAGAGTCGCTTATTCATTGGTATGAATAAGCAATCTATTGCCAGCTTATACTCCATCCTTTCTTTCTTTCTAGTGAACTCACTTACTCGCAGAAACACAACAACCCTCAAGGGAATTGTTGTTTAGCTGCGGTATTCCATAAGGTTGAGGTACTTCCCCAGTCAGGCAGCTTAAAAAATACGCTATGCCTTACCTATCTTATCGCCCAAGCCTCTTTCGCAGCAAGGTGCGCCACGTGCATAATTCATTGGTATTGATAAGCAATCTATTCAGTTATTGAATCGCAATAAGAGATGGTGGTAAGGGGCTGTGCTCTGCACTAATTAATCGACTCGAAAAAAGGAGGAGGTTCTCAATTCGGCTGTATTTTTTTTAATGTTTGTTACTTAATTACTCCATCATTTCTAAACCGATTTGAAAAAAACTTTTTTTATTTGAAAGAGTATGCTTCTAGATTGGTCCCATATTTTTTTCATCATCATTATCATCATCAGCCTGTACCTACCTACTGTAGGGTTTGTTATTTCATTACTCCGTAATTTATAAACCGATTTGAATAAAAAAACTTTTTTTATTTGAAAGAGTATACTTCCAGATTGGTCCCAAATTTTTTTCATCATCATTATCATCATCAGCCTGTATCTACATACACAAATGTAGAGATGTAGAGTAATGTTCGGAGTCGGTTTTTTTTTGTTTAAACTATTACAGTTTCACCGATAATATTCATCGATCATACAAAATAGATCACGAATTTGGAAGCATAATAAAAACCGGGTCCCGACATAAAAAAGTTTGGGAAGCGATCTTTACGGTGACCCGTAGAGCCAGTGTGCGTTTCTTATGAACCACTTACACCCCAAGAAGTTTTCGATCTTTCCTCGATACTCAGAAGGGATCCAAATTGGTGGACTCGGTAAAAAGCAATGCCAAATACTTGTGGCAAATAAATCGTAAAAAAATAATGTAAATCCTTTTATAAAAAGTTGTTTATTATAAAAATATAGTTTAAAATTTTGACTCATAAATTTTCATTTCTCCAGACGACTACCCCAAAATCCCGACATTTTGAAATGTTATCCAGGTATTTCGATTTTTCGATCTGGCAACCCTAGGCAGACAAGCATACGGCCCGCCTGATGTAAAGCGGTTACCGTAGCCATATTAACGTTTGCAACGTGACATATCGCCCGCTGGCCACCAACCTCGCTGCGAACGCAGCAACCTTTCTGGTGACCTCACTCGTACGAACACAAGAACCTTCATGGAAATTGATTTGACTGCGGTATTCTGTGAGTTGGCAGTAACTTGACCAGTCGGGCAGCTTACAAATACGCTGTACCCTACCTCTCTTTTGCCAGATCCTGTGCCGGTTTCACCACTTGCAGATGAGGTTGGCTTTGGCTTTAAAGATCATTGTGAGTTACTTACACCCCGAATATATTATATATGGGGCCGCTATACTTGGTTTGATGATAGTGATGTAACTACAAGGAGCCAAGCTGCGAGACCCCGTACGAGTATATCTCGCCAAGCATACGGCCCGCCTGATGTGGAGCGGTTACCGTAGCCATATTAACGCTCGCAACATAAAATATCGCTCGCGCGACGTCACCCCCGCTGTCAACGCAGCACCTCCTTCCTTTCTGGTGACCTCACTCACTGGCAGGAACACAACAACCCTCAAGGGAATTGTTATTTGGCTGCGGTATTCTGTGAGGTGGAGGTACTCGTACGTGCCCCAGTTGGGTAGCTTACAATTACGCTCTCTACCTCTCTTTCCGCCAGAGCTTCGTTTGTCAGGCAGCAGGGTGTACCGCGTGCAGGTGAAGTTGGGTTTGGTTTAAAGATATTGATGAACGGCTTACACCCCGAAACGCGACAATTTCTAATTTAACGACAAGCTGCGAGACGCCGCCGTATATTTCGTGGATGGAACCCGGTGCCGGGTCGCGTTCCACCCTTTGAGAAGCCCTGCTGTGGATGCATGTAACGAAGTATTAAAAAAATAAAAAATATATACTTAAAGTCGCAGCTGACATTCATAACACATCGTGTGTTAAGAGCCTGTGGTTGAGCGTTTTAGGTCGGAAAATATCCGCTAGAGGGCGCCACCAACTACATTTACACTGACGGCACAGTCGCAGTTCGTCGCCCGGCGTTCCTTGACGCACTGTCGCTACGCGTAGCAATTTACCGCGAACCAGTTTCGTACGCGTTTGAATTTCGAAAATTCAAATATTTGTCCGAAAAGTTTCCCGAAACGTTTTCGTGTGTGTGTGTTGTGGATTTTTATGTGAGTTGCTAACTAGTTTTATTTGTGGATTTTGTGAAGTGAGCGTGTTTTGTTTTTGTGGCCTTTTTAATTAGGTGAGTAATTTTTTTATGTAAACCAGTGTATGGGTATTGTAAGTTATGATAATATTCGACTTTGTAAATGCAATGGATCACTTATATATCATTTATAAATGCTGTGATGATTACAAATAAATTTTATATAAAATTACTTAATAATGATACATAAAAATATGAGTTATATTATATGATTTACATTATTTATAAAAAATAATATTATAAATCAACATATATAAAAATCATATAGATATAGAAATGTAAGCAAGTACTTGAACATATACATAGAATAGGTATTGGGGAAAATATGTGATCTAATAATCTCTACAATTTTAAAGTTATATTTTTATTTTAGTTATCATTAATTAATGTTTTTATAATTCTTAATTATTTTATATTAAGAAAGCATTTTATTATTCTTGACTGAACCGTATCGTTTACGGGAACCTAAATTAAACGATTTTGATCGAAATAAAAGGCATTGGATTAAGAATTAGTATTAATTACCATATAATAACACGATTAGTAAGAATAATATTCCAGGACTATGGAATAATAATATAAGCTTAAAGTAAAAGATACATGCTCATCAAAAGGAGGAAAGACGAGGATCTCTACATTCCGGGATACAATTTCTAATTTATAATTTCCGGGATATAAATTCTAATTTATTATTTTAAATTATGAATGCTTAGTTTTTTATTTATTTTGGTGGGATTTAGGAAATTTTTCTTACAAGATAAATCTCTATTATATCCTGTATAAAATAATACATTTTGTGTATACAAAATTTTGTGCGTTATAAAAAAATAGTGAAATTATCAAAATAGTGAAATTATTTTAAACAATTTTTAAAATTTCATTCATTATCAATTTTAAAAATAGTTTATAATGATATTAAAATTACCAAAATAGTATTTTATGAATAGGCTGCAAAATCATTAATCAGATTATTAAGCAGGACGCTGATAATTCGCCAAAATCGGCTTGTTAGCGATTTTCTTTATCGTCGTCGTTGTCAACCCTTATTCATCGCACTACTGGGATATAGGTCTCCCCTCAGTTGAAGGGGTTTAGAGCATACTCCACCACGCTGCTCAACTGCGGTTTGGCGGAGGCCAGGGTTTCCAAGCCGCCTAAAGGCCACTTAACTTAGCTTAACGACTGTCATCTAATGACAACAGCCAGGACCCACGTATTTACGTAAGCACGGAGTAGCTCGAGATAAATAAACCCATCCATGGACAGACTGCGGTCGACGTTGCTTAACTTGCGTGTTCGATCAGACTGACACGCGCAACGATGCCATTGAGCTCCTCATTTTTTTCTTTCTATTAAATTTTCTTTATATTATAATAAAAATTATTTTGTCATATTATTACAATAAATTCCGAAATGTTATTCAAATTCAAATTATTTATTTGCTAGAATACACATACAAGGTTCTTAATATTATGGTTATTTGTGTTAAGGTAGTCAACATGATAGGATGTAGGTATGCAAATATGTAGCAGAAAAATTAAAAATAATTATTATCATAATGAAAATGTCACAATTAAATCATTATTTAAAATATAAACTACATATGTCAATTTTATCGTCCCTGCTATAATTTATATCCTCATCCTCATCGCGTCGTATACCTCATTTTAGAGGGTCGTGACTCCCACGCAGAAACATCTTCCTTCTAACAATTTTTCTCCAACTATTGCGATCTTTCACAACGGGGAGGGCACTGTGGAGATTTGAGTCCAGAGATGTGCGAATCTGGTCAGACCATCTCATCGGGCTGCGGCCTCTTGGTCGTTTGCCGTATTTATATACTTCAGTTATATTCTAGAAAGTCATTTGATAGTCAAAGTATACAATTCACCTATATTATTACAGTCTACCTATATTAGGTATATCTTTGTTGTCAAAATACTCTTTTACACTATAAAAGCTTAATTATTTATTAGTGATAGGATACAGAGGTATTTTTTTATACAGCTGCGGGTGTCAAACAAGTATACGCCCCGCCCCGCCTTATGTAAATCGGTTACTGCATTTATAAAGACGTAAAAAGTGTAAAATATGGATCATTGCTGGCGATGACACCACCGATGTTAACGCAGCAATCTGGTAACAGAATTAATCGCTGAAACACAACATTCCTCAAGGGTATTGTTATTTGGTTACGGTCTTTTGTAAGGTGGAGGTATTTCCCTAGACGGGCTTGATATACCTCTCTTTGCCGATTAGCAGTCTTTGGCAGTCTGCACCACGTACAGGTTACGTTAGCATTGGCTCTAAAGATGGTAGTAAACCACTTATACTCCGAAATATTATGATAGATACCTTAACCTAACCCTCCCGGTTTGACCCGGAGCATACGGGTTTGAATAGTGCATATCCAGGCTACGGGTTTTGCATCGATATGTCCGGGCGGCGAGCGAAAGTCAACCGTATATCACACTTACCAGTAAAAAATATAATTTTATTAAATCAAATCAAGGTGGCCCTAGCAATAGCAGAGTTTGCGTTGATTTACTTGATCAACTAGTTAGATAATACACCTAATTAGTTGATTTTAATAAATTATACCTAGGTACCTAAAAATATTTTTTTATTTTAATAACAAAAAAATAAGTGATGTTTCAAAAATCTCCGAGTCGGCTCTCTTTGAGAAGTGGTAGCACTAGGTACAGTGTGATCAACCCGCTAGCAGGCATGCAAAATATTTATGTCAACTAATAATAATACAACTTATCATGGGTTACGGCGGGCGTATAACATTATATCAAACTTCTCAAAGGGGCCTCTACGCGTTGGATCTATATCCCCACGCACGCCTATCAAATGACCGGGCTAGACCCGTGATTTAAGAGAGATACAACTTAAACAAAATTATTACAATGAATGCTGCATAAATATGTCATATGTGATATTACTTTAGCATTTAAATTGCATGAATTCGCAGACACTGTAAAAGCAGTGTTTCATAATCCAATCAGTCAGTTGTGTTTTCAAACTGTTGTCTCTTAAGCTTTTAATGTCATCCATCAGGCAAATAATTGCATAATGTCGTACACATATGCGAAACATTTTTTTCGTAAATAATAATATTAAATAAATAAATAAATATTGTCAGACAAATTACACAGCGCCGTCTAGCCACAAAGTAAGCGAAGCTTGTGTTATGGGTACTAAATAACTGATAAACATACGTAAATACATGTTTTTTTTTTGGTGAATACTTATGATACATGCACACAAATGTTTGTCCTATGTGGGAATCGAACCCACGAGCGTTGGTGTCGAAGCCGCGTCATTGACCGCTACGCCACCGAGCTCGTCAATGTGCTTACTCTATCCATCCTGAATAGGTGGATTCAGAATTCACATCTTACTTATCAGGGTTGATAGATAGACACGCGTTTTCGAGTGGGTTAGAGTGGCTTTTTTAGGGTGAATAAACAGAATAAGCCGTATAATCATCATCATTATCAGCCTGTACCTATCCACTGCTGAATTTCTTCCCCTATTGCTTTCTACCATTGTGATCCAGCGGCTTTCTTGAGATCGACTGTCGATGTAGAGAGGAGGCGCCTCACTCTTCGTCCTCCACTCTAGGACCTTCCTCCTCCATCCGCCATCACTGATACGGCAGATGTGGCCGGCCCACTGCTACTTAAGCTTGCTCTGAGAGCCATGTCAACAACGTTTTAAAGTAAGGTAGAGTACAGCGTATTTGTAAGCTGGCCGACTGGAGAAGTACCTCCACCTCACAGAATACCGCAGCCAAATAACAATTCCCTTGAGGGTTGTTGTGTTCCTGCGAGTGAGTGAGGTCACCAGAGAAGGAGTTGCTGCTTTGGCAGCGGGGGTGGCGGTGCGCGAGCGATATTTCATACTGCGAGTGTTAATATGGCTACGGTAACCGCTTCACATCAGGTTTGCCGTATGCTTGTCTGTCACCCGACGCAGTATAAAAAAACCTTGGTTTTCCGTCTAATTTCATCCGGATTCGATCCTTTAGAAAAACTCTGCCACAATAAAAGGTTGTGTTATAAACACGGCTTATTATTAAAATATTCGATAGCAATAGTGTTAAAAGAAAATTAAAGCAGAAATCCATTTTGACGTGATAACGTCTTATAAATTGATGAACGCCGGCTGCACGCACGAAAAAGCATGACTCATTGTCACGTTCCGCCTGAGGCGAGCGTGCAAGCGAGAGCGAGGAAAAAGCGATAGAGAGGCACGATCGGCTTAAGCGTTCGACTTATGACGCAGCTATCTCTTCCACTCATAATATCACGTAAAATTATCGTCAGTAAACTTTAGAGACAACCAATTTTTCAAGGCCGTGTGTTTTCCGGCAGACTAGAATAGAATCACTCCGTCTCTTCCCGTGGATGTCGTACAAGGCGACTAAGGGAAATACGTTATAAATCATCGATCAGGCGTCCCTAACATGTTTGGCCAGCGTGGGGAGTGTATGCAGAATCCTCCTTCTGTCTGGAACGGACGAGAGAGGGTCGTGCTCCTGTAGTGGGGACTAAAATGACCTGATGATCATGAATTTTTCATGAACGTCTCGTTCGTTTATACCCATGAAAATGTAAATTTAAAAATGTACCCAACGAATTGCCAACTTTCTCTCAAAGTTGATTTAACATGCTGAAAAATAAACGTAATATTAATTTAGTCACTGGAATTCTCGTACTTTGCCAACAACGTAAGCCAGTGGCATATGTTAAATTTTATGATCACATCATTTTTATGGCATGCAGTGAACGAATTTAACTGAAGCTGAACGGGCATATTTATGAAATTTTTGGTATTCATTTTTTATGAATGTCATATTTACATGATATGATGATATTTGGAACTTTTAGAGTTAGGCACAATTTACACCGTCGCGGAATAGAATGCAAGCGACTTATATGTCGGGATGGGTGCCCACCACCCATTCCCACCACTGTGTCTCCTGTGTAGCAATATTAAGTACTAAGTATAAGCCAGACTAACTAATATAAGATTAGCATGCGATTGAAAATGGCTAAATAGGTTTAAGCAACTTTGTTATACTATTTGACATCCTCATTTACTGTTACCCTATTTGATGCAAATAAAGATTATGATTATGATGATGATTAGCTCAGTGGTGAAATTGCTTAGGGACGGGACGGGGGTCCACCACACATTCTCACCACTATGTCTCATGATTAACAGCGGCGACCACCAAAAAAGGCAATGAACAATGAAGTCCATTGCAGTCTCGAGGGTAAAACTACGGCTTCCTTAGAAAACACAATGAATTTAATCAGAATAAGAAGGTTGGAATTTGACTTCCCTCTTAGTAATGTGCGAGACAGCTATATGGCAAATAAGGCATTAAAAGCCTAAAGAGATGATAAACTTATTAAATAGCGTATTTATTTTAAAATCTTATTTAACAGTGAGCTTGAGATACAGAGGTGAATAGTTCCAGGCCATTACAAATGTGACACTCGACAAAGAGAACGTCGCATTGCGCGTTGTCAAATAAAATGGCCCGTTTTAAAGAACAGTACTTTTATATTAAATTGCCCAGACGTTATGCTGTATATTTTAGACTGTCGCAAAACGAAATGTTTTAAGTTGGTGTGCTTTGTCACTTGGCGCTTTCTGAATAATTGCATAATTTTGTTGTACTTTTACACCACTTTATATTGATGTGCAAGTGGTGCACCCTGCCGACTGGCGAAAGAGGTTCTGACAAAAAAGAGGTACTTATTATATGAATATAATGTTATAGGAAGTAAGTACCTTCACCTCGCAGAACACCGCAGCCTAATAACAATTCTCTTGAGGGTTGTTGTGGTACTATGATCAAAGTTTCATGATGATCACCGATCATCATGAAACTTTGTACACATATTTTCAATGGCATTAGATAGAGTGTTTCCCAATTAGTGGTACGCGTACCCCCAGGGGTACTCGAGATTGCATCAAGGGGTAGGCGCAGCAATCTCTTAACTAAATTATTAAATCCTTAAAAACAATAATGCAATCACAATTGTCAAAAAAATATTTAATTTAATTAAACGAACAGTAGGTAAATCAAACGTATACATCGAGCGCTTTAGTGTGGCATTAGAATGATGATAATAAATATAAAATATACCTGATTTCATTTTTTATTTAACGTTGCTGCAATAAGGGGTACGCAATTTTGAGGTCTTTCTTGAAGTGGTACGTAAAAAAATCTAATTGGCAAACGCAGGATAGTCCTATCCTGCGTTTGCCAATTAGATTTTTTTACGATACTTTTTATTAAAAAAAAAAATAAACACGGACGTAGCCACTGGTGGAAGCTAGTATAGAATAAATCAGAGCGCTCTGCGTTCATTTTATTTCTACACAACCTTGTTTTAGAGCCACTGGGGCCCTACCGCCGATTACCATTTTTTTTTTATATGAGAGGGTAGCAAACGAGCAAGTTTGTCACCTGATGGAAACACCATCGCCCATGGAGGCCAGCTACACCAAATGTCGCCGATCCGTTGCCAGCCTATACTTCTTCCTTCCTTTGTTTCTGGTGACCTCACTCACGCGAGTGAACACAACAACCCTCAAGGGAATTGTTATTTGGCTGCGGTATTTTGTGAGGTGGAGGTACTTCCCCAGTCGGGCAGTTTAAATATACGCTATGCCCTACCTCTCTTTTCGCCAGAGCTTCGTTTGTCAGTCAGCAGGGTGCACTACGTGCAGGTGAAGTTGGCTCTGGATTAAAGATGTTGATAAACCACTAACACCCCAAAAGCCACTGGGGGCCTACCGCCGATTACCATAGATATTTTTGGTTCCAAAGATTGGTCTTAGGCCAGTTAATGACAAACATCTTCAGCTTAGTTATTTTTGGTTCCAAAGATTGGTCTTAGTCCAGTTAATGACAAACATCTTCAGCTTAGTTATTTTTGGTTCCAAAGATTGGTCTTAGTCCAGTTAATGACAAACATCTTCAGCTTAGTCGGTAGAGCTCTACCGACTCTAGGGTCTGTACCAGTTGTTTTGGGGTGTAAGTGGTTCATCAACACCTTTGAACTAAAGCCAACTTCACCTGCACGCGGTGCACCCTGCTGACTGACAAACGAAGCTCTGGCGAAAAGAGAGGTAGGGAGCGTAATTGTAAGCTACCCGACTGGGGAATGTACCTCCACCTTACAGAATACCGCAGCCAAATAACAATTCCCTTGAACCCGTTGTTGTGTTCCTGCGAGTGAGTGAGGTCACCAGAAAGGAAGAAGAAATTGCTGCGTTGGCAGCGGGGGTGGCGGCGCGCGAGCGATATTTTATGTTGCGAGCGTTAATATGGCTACGGCAACCACTTCACATCAGGCGGGCCGTATGATTGTCTACCACCCGACGTAGTATATAAAAAAAAAAAGTTGAGCTAAACTTAATTACCAACAATCTAAGCAGTAAGTAGTTTCGTTTTCGCATTCAAAAATTCCAATGGCAATCGGCTTCAGCTTCGGCGGTAGAGGCCCAGGTACTGAAGTATCGACTGAAAATTTTACAAAATAAATAATAATTTATATAATCATAACCTCTGGTATAGCGAGCGTTCATAGTCTGCGATGACTGCTTACCTCCAGGCGGGTCTTATGCTTGTTTGTCACCTTAGTTGTATAAAAGAAAAAATCGATTTCTTTTGATTACAAGGAGTAAAAAAAATGGAAAGAGAAAATATAAATACCTATACATGTTTGACCTTTGCGTTATTTTGATAGAATATGTTTCCCCATTTCACCGCTAGATGGCGTTACACGTTTCAAAATGAATATGGCTACGCAGCTACGTCGTAGCGAATTGTAGACTTTACGTAGCAATGCCTGCTAGGTTTATTTTTTGTTCGTTTTGGATAAATTAACTGGAGTGTGAGTGGTTCATCCACATCTTTAAACTAAAGCCAACTTCATCTGCACGCGGTGCACTCTGCTGGCTGACAAACGAAGCTCTGGCGAAAAGAGAGATAGGGAGCGTAATTGTAAGCTACCCGACTGGGGAATGTACTTCCACCTCACAGAATACCGCAATCAAATAACAGTTCTTTTGAGGGTTGTTGTGTTGTTGTCTTTGCGAGTAAGTGAGGTTTGTCAGAAAGGGAGGAGATGCTGCGTTGGCAGCGGAGGTGGCGGCGCGCGAACGATATTTTTTGTTGCGAGCGTTAATATAGCTACGGTAACCGCTTCACATCAGGCGGGCCGTGTTGTATTTGATGATAAATTATGACAGTAAACCAGTGTTTCTTAACCTGTGGTCTGCGCCACCCGGGGCTCCGCGAGTTTGTGTCCCAATACACAAACGTCCGCCGTCTTATCTATGAACATTTGAATTAATAAATAATGCTTGCCAAAAAAGCAGCACCAACCCTCACATTAATATAGTATTTTTGTTTTTTGTAAAATTTTAATTCGTTTTGGTTTGTCTTGGTCTGGGTGTTTTTTATTTATTATATGTAGGTATGTAGGTATTTACAAAAAAAAAATATATTTAAGTACATTTATCAGTTATCTAGTACCCGTAGTACAAGCTTTGCGCTTAATTTGGGACTAGATGGCGCAGTCTAAATCGTCTAGAAATATTTATTTATTTATTTATTTGTTTTCAGCACCAAAACAAATTGTCATAACTTTATTGCTGTGTTTTGATTCTTTAGGGGTCCGCGGACCGGATAAAGTTAAGAAACACTGCATTAAACTGTATGTAAAGCAATACGGAACCGTTTGTCATGTTATATAATACCACGTTTACTTTATGACCAGGCTTTTGTAGAGGTCCGAGTGTCGGACAAAGAGGGCTATTCAGGGTAAGGTTAATATTCTTATTCATATAGGCATAGCTACAGAATATATTACACTGTACAGGGAGCTCCACGGCCGTGCTACATGACGGGGAAGTACTTTATAATCTTTAACATGATGTATAATAAATTGATACACTACAATAAATTATTATTTTGACATGTCAATTATAAAAGGTACTTAAATGTATTGGACAATTTAATTTTTATTGCTATTTTTGACATTGCTATTTTATTTGACATGATACTTATTGAGTTGACACTCTATTATAATATAATTTTGTGTGCTCTCCGAAACACGTAGTTGCTCGAGATAAATTAACCCATCCATGGACAGACTGCATCCGACGTTGCTTGACTTGTGAGATCGATTAGACTGCCACGCGCAACGACACCAACGAGCTCTTTTACTTTTCGGTGTGTATTATAAATATATTTTTATTATTTTGGGGTGTAAGTGGTTCATCAACATCTTTGAACCAAAGCCAACTTCTGCACGTGGTACATCCTGCTGACTGACAAACGAAGCTCTGGCGAAAAGAGAGGTAGGGAGCGTAGTTTTAAACTACCCGACTGGGGAATGTACCTCCACCTCACAGAATACCGCAGCCAAGGAAGGAAGAAAATGCTGCGTTGGCAGCAGGGGGGCGCGCGAGCGATATTTTATGTTGCGAGCATTAGTATGGCTACGATAACCGCTTCACATGTATGCTTGTCTGCCACCCGACGTAGTATAATATATAAACAGCGTGGGTATTTGGTGTAATAAATCTCAACTGTAACAAATGAGTTCCACTGCCACAAAAACCTTAATGCCCGAAGGTTAATCACAGTAAAATTATGCGAAGAAATGAGCTATTTTTTTTTATAACGAAACAAAAATAATTTCAGTGTTTAGACTCTACAAACAAGAACCTTAAAAATATTATTACACTCCCTTTGCTTAGTACAGTCGTTGAAAGAAGTCTTATTTCTTTTGTTATACTAGATTGCACCCGCGACTTCGTAGGCGCATATCTCGTTATTTTCAAAAAAAATTTCGATTGGCCTGATGGTAAGCGAAACGAGGAGCGCTAATTGCAACGGTACTTGACATGTTTTGCTGATGAGCGAATGACTGAAACATTAATTTGTTTCTCCAGCACACACATAATTAGTTCTTTCCAGTCTTATTATCGAGTCAATAATTACATATGAACTTAAGTGATACACTCAGCATGCAAATTTGAATTGAATTTATGTATAACTAGCTGACTCGCGCAACTTCGTCTGCGTGTGACAGAGCGTTGGGAGTGAAGCGTAAGCCTACTATTTGAAAGGTTAGGTTAGGTTATCACAGACATTTTTTTAGAACTTTTTAAGATGAATAATTCTGTCGTATATAATTGTTGCGTAACTTCAAACGTTTACGCAGCGCACGCAACGGAAGCCCTCAAAAGGAATGGGAAAAAAATGGGAAAAAAATCCCATTTTTCATTAGTGCTCCGCTCCTATTGGTGGCAGCGTGATGTTATATAGCCTATAGCCTTCCTTGAAATATAGTAGACTATATTTCAAGAAAGGCTATAAGGCTATACTAAATATATCTAACACTAAATAAACTTTTCAATTCAAATAAGTAGTTCCTGAGATTAGTGCGTTCAACCAAAGAAACAAACTCTTCAGGTTTATAATAGTAGTATAGATAAATAATTTATTCAATTAGTTTATATGAGAAACTTTGTCAAATAGGCTCGTTGTTTACAGAGCGGTAGCCTATTTACATGTTAAACATAAAAACCACTCATTCGTTCATCATGTAGCTACCGCTGAAGGCTGAAATTTATACAGCAGGTACCTTTTATGACTCTGGCGGGTGTTAAAAGGGGATTTTGCGAGTCCCATGGGATATCGGGATATTATTAGGCGAAAATAGAGAATCGTAAACTAAAAGATAAATAATATAGTTAAAAAACGTATTACTTAAATTAAACTGTGAATGATACTTATTATAATATTATTAAGGAAATCGACGAGCCTGGTGGTCCAATGGCTAGCAATGTTCACCTTAGACTCCGGGGTCGCGGGTTCAATTCCCGCATTAGACAAGTATTTGTATGCATGAACATGTCTGTGTTGATCTGGATGTTTTGTATGTATTATATGTACGTATTTACAAAAAAAAAAACTGTATTTAAGTATAATATCAGTTATCTATATCCATATTACAAGTTTTGCTTAGTCTGGGACTAGATGACATTATATAATTCGTTCAGGAAACCTGGCTACCGCTCTGTAAACAACGAGCCTATTTGACAAAGTTTCTCATATAAACTAATAGAATAAATTATTTATCTATACTACTATTATAAAGCTGAAGATTTTGTATCTTTGGTTGAACGCACTAATCTCAGGAACTACTCAGTATAAAAACCGAAATCTGTAGTAGAGTCGGCATTGATTTTCAGTTAGGACCAAAGCTAATAATAAAGAAATGCTAAAAAATATATCTATGATCGCTTCGGCCCGCTGCAAGTGATGTTTACGATATTGCGCCGTCATATATTTATTTTTTTGGAATTGCGATTCGGATTCCGCCCTGCATGATTTAGTGCCAAGTATAATCAGGCGGTAAATCATTCAAGTATTTAGGGTGATTAAAATTCGTGTGTCCTCATTTTGAATTCGTTAACATATTATAAAGTATATAAGTCGATAAGTTTACAACTTGAACAGTATGTGCTGCATTTTAAAAATTCATGAAGTACGGTTGTTACTGGGAACTTTTAGGCTAGCTCTTTGGGTGTAAGTGATCCATCAACGTCTTTGAACCAAATACGACTTCATCTGCACGCGGTGCACCCTGCTGACTGACAAACGAAGCTCTGTCGAAAAGAGGTAGGGAGAGTAATTGTAAGCTACCCGACTGGGGAATGTACCTCCACCTCACAGAATACCGCAGCCAAATAACAATTCCCTTGAGGGTTGTTGTGTTCCTACGAGTGAGTGAGGTCATCAGAATGGAAGGAGATGCTGCGTTGGCAGCGGGAGTGGCGGCGCGCGAGCGATATTTTATGTTGCGAGCGTTAATATGGCTACGGTAACCGCTTCACATTAGGTGGGCCGTATGCTTGTCTGCTATCCGACGTAGTATAAAAAAAAAGGAATTATGATGGAAACGATGAGTGAAATAGCCTATGGTGATGTCTGGTTGAAAGTGTTATGGCATGTACTGCAAACAGATGAAAAACTAGCGACAAGAAAAAAAATATGAATTTGAGTTTGTGAGTGAAAAAGATCAAAAGGAGTAATTCTAGAGATGATGTTGGCTGACAAAAGTGAATTGAAGAAAAAGGCATACCTCGTCGGAGTCAAATAATTTGAGAATGAGCAACTACGATACAATAAGGGTTACTAGTTAGGTTAGATTAGGTTAGGTAGTACTGAGTGATTTCGAAAGAAACGAGTTATTTTGTGAAGAACAGGTGGGATTCAGAAAGGACAAGTCAATAAACGATGCAATTAACAAATTTCTCACTACTGTATTTTCTAACTTAGATTCTAGAAACTCTGTCTGTGCGCTATATATGGATCTCTCACGGGCTTTTGACTATGTTGATCACGAAATACTTCTGCAAAAATTGCATACTTATGGTATTAGAGGCAACGTCTACAGCCTACTAAAATCATATTTGGGAAATCGTACTCAAATCACACAATTAAAAAAGATATGTAAGAAGACTAAAACCGAAATTACATACCCTTCAAAAGCTAGAATACTTAAATGCGGAGTTCCCCAGGGTAGCATATTGGGGCCTTTATTATTTATTATATATATAAATGATTTCCCAAAAACAGTTAATCATCAGGTCGTATTATATGCTGATGACAGCACGGTTGTTTTTGTTGGAAAAGATGACACAAGTTTGGAAAATGAAATAAATAAATCTTTAGAAAATATCATAGACTGGTTGAAATCTAATAATTTGGTAATAAATATAGAGAAAACTAATTTTATGCGATTTCGCGAGAAGAGAAAAAATTCACAACCGTTGAATATAGAATATATGGGCTCTAAAATTTCTGAATTACAAGTCACAAGGTTCTTGGGAATTCACATAGACAGTGAACTCAGTTATATATAGTAGATCTCAGGAAATATCATATCGAAAGTGTTTGTAACAAACTCTATAAATTTTCATATGCCCTTTATATGCTTGGTAAAGTAGCAGCCAGGTCAACTGTAATAACTGCCTATCATGCGTATGTATCAACTTCCATTCGCTATGGAATAGTATTTTGGGAAAATTCTACTGAGAGGGAAGTCATGTTTAGAGCACAAAAGAGGTGCATAAGGGCAATTTGTAAGTTGCAAAAACAGACAGATAGCTGTAGATCCCATTTCAAAGAGTTAGGACTATTAACGGTTCCTTGTGTATACATATTTGAATGTGTAATATTTGTTAAAAAAAAATATAAACTTATACACCATACGTACCAGTAGACGATATCCTGATAAAGTTTTTCATCCGCTCTGTAGAACCGCACATTTTCATCGAAACTTTATATTTATGGCATCTAAATTGTATAATCACCTACCAAGAGCAATTCTATCTCTGGATTATATACAGTTCAAACGTAGTGTCCTCAACTTACTTAAGGAAAAGGTATATTATAGTGTAAATGAATATCTCTTTGACATTTTATAATAATTTTAATTGTAATTGACATAATTTCATTGACTGATTTAATTTATTCTCTGACATTGCAATGCTTGAATTAATAATTGATTTTGATATGACTTAATATTGGTGTGATATAAATATTGGAAATACTATATACCTCCATTAATGACATTGTTGTAATGTATCTAGCTATTTAAAATATAGATTTGCATGCCGAAAGGTAAAATGTAGTAGAGGTTGCTATTATGTATTTCTTACATCTATTGTTACCTACATTTGCAAATAAATTGATTGATTGATTGATTGACTATAAAAAACACATTTTTTTCAATACAATTTTAAATTTGGTACTAGATGGCCTGGTGAACTTTGTATCTATTTTCCTCGCAATTATCCTCTTTATATGGTGAGAAAATGTTTTCGAGGGAAAAGGGTTATGGAGGTATTCCCTGGACAATTATTGATATTTCAAAACCAAAATAAGTCAACCAGCTCTCTCTCGAGTTATAGCGAGACTAACGAACTTTATATTATTTTTACTTTACAAACATTATAATAAAAATAATAAGTAATTTTAAGATACATTTTTATACACAAATATAAGTAAATGAATAAGACAACGCGTGTGAGATACATGAGTAAAAAACCATTATTGTACTGAATTTAAGTGGATTCAATCTTCGAGCCATCAGAACATCAACTATTTATTATTATTTGTATAACAAATAAGAAAATACTAAACTTCTTCGGTATTGTAGAGTATAATAATTGGACGTAAATATCTTTTGTGAAATCCTTCAAACGACGCAAAAATCCTTTGACAAAGGTTTTTTGATATATTGCAACATATGAAAATCTGTTGTCTAATAACAATCCTAAGTCTCTGTTAATATTAATATGGCATTTCAATATGTTATTAAAAACTCAAATTGTTATTTATTTATTTTTTATTTGGGCGACTTACAGCGAAATAGGTGTAATTATATA
The DNA here is from genome assembly GCA_937001555.2 of Hypsopygia costalis. Classification (NCBI taxonomy): domain Eukaryota; kingdom Metazoa; phylum Arthropoda; class Insecta; order Lepidoptera; family Pyralidae; genus Hypsopygia; species Hypsopygia costalis. The sequence goes on from OW443349.2 coordinate 5,501,398, forward strand.
ACACTTATGGGTAAAACTATGTTAATTACAAGTCTCCGTATTAGTATTATATCTATAATACTTTTCTTTCACTCTGTAGTTTAGACAATACTCTTTTACTAGAGACCACTCGGCGTGGTCGAAATTCGACCATAATTAATTTAAATTATGACTTCAACAATAAACAAAAGAGTACACATGCGCGACTGTGTAAAATACATGCTAATGTGTATATTTCTTTTATTTATTTAATGTATCTTTTTTATATATGAGAGGGTGAAAAACAAGCATGTAGGTCACCTGATGGTAAGCCATCACCACCGCCCATGGAGTTCAGCAACACCATGGGGTCGCCGATCCGTTGCCAGCCTAATTCTCCTTCCTTTCCTTCTTTCTGGTGACCTCACTCACTCGCAGGAACACAACAACCCTCAAGGGAATTGTTATTTGAATGCGGTATTCTATGAAGTGAAGGTACTTCCCCAGTCGGGCAGCTTAAAAAATATGCTATGCCCTACCTCTCTTTTCGCCAGAGCCTCGTTTGTTTGTCAGTAGGGTGCACCACGTGCAGGTGAAGTTGGCTTTGGCTCAAAGATGTTGATGAACCCCTTACACCCCAAAGTATTTTTTATGCATAATTTTGAAAAAATATTATAACTTTGCACTCTTTCTCTATTTAGGTTATGCATAAAAATACTTTAAATCAATTTTATATTATAATCTATAAGTGTGCGAAATTTCATACTCCTCTGTTCGCGCAATTTTTGTAAAAAGGGATACAAAGTTTTTGCTTCACGTATTAATAATATATAGATTTTTAAACGTTAATTGGAAAAAATCCCTTTCAACCATGTCTCTGCAAATTGTATAATTATTTTATCTTGTACTAGCGACCCGCCCCGGCTTCGCACGGGTGCAATGCTGATACTAAATGTACTACAGAAGGTCTTTGCGCTTTGTCCTATCCAGTCCTTCCCCAGTTATAGGCACACGCCGCCGGCTCCGCGGCCGGTACCGCCACAGCCGTTATGTCCCTGCATTTTAAATGTGTAATATCTTCTAAACTATTCATTTAAATTACATACTGTGAAGGGCCATATTGATCTATATTAAATGCGCAATGTATTTAAGGTACTTAATTGGATAAGGATTAATTCTGTATTGCTTTAAATCGCTTCGTAAATAAGGCATTATTTCTTTTAAAAAGCAAAGGATAAAATAACGGTTATTGTATGTTACCACTAAGAGATAGACATATACCATCGCGAACTTTTTTGTAGACCATTTTAAGGTGAACAATACTGTACTACATTATTTTGATCTATCTCGTTGGGTTCAGCCAGCGTTTGCAATGAAAGAGCAAAAAAATGCGTTTATTTACGACATCACCTCTAAATTATCAGTGTTTTTCTACTATGTTATGCATATATTATACATATAAACTTTCCAGTTGAATCACTCTATCTATTAAAAAAAACCGCATCATAATCCGTTGCGTAGTTTCAAAGATTTAAGCATACAAAGGGACATAGGGACAGAGAAAGCGACTTTGTTTTATACTATGTAGTGATAATAAAGATATAATCAACAAACACCTTTCTCTAGCAGTGTACGTTATGAGTAATAAGAAGAATAAATCCCAGTAGGGTTGGCGCGAAAATAAAAATATAATGACAGTCTAAGATTGTCTCGGCCGGCAGGGGTGAGGAGTATACTATATACTCATAAATAACACAAGTTCATTTACAAAAAGGGAATAAAAATACTTTTACTTTAATTTATATTTGCACTCTGGCACCTTTGTATTTTCTCTTTTGATCTACCCTAAGGCTGCCTGGGAAAGATCGTAAGATGATAAAACGTACATGAACTGTTTCTTACTGTTTTATTATTGTAAATAAATGTAATTTTTTTGATGAAAAAAGGCGGGTAGGTCTTTCGTATCCTTTCTGAAATAAAGCGAAAAATCTATTAAGAAATAATTAATGAAACTTTATACCGGGTGGTACTGGTTACTGATGTTAGTAAACGTACGTATTTAGATATGCCCGTGCCCCTCCCCCCCATCTCCCTAAACACAGTACTGTTACGTAGTACTATTACATATACTGTGGTACTGTGAAGGGTTTATGCCAAGCGCACGGACTGGCCATTACATTATAGATTTCGGAACATTCAAATATTTTTTAATACGATAATATTTTTGATACGAAGTAGGCACCAAAACAAGATAGTACACAAAAAAATGGTTGTCTGTAAAGTCGGTTTACGGATAATAATGTCCCGTGATAACGACTTGAATATATCGGCCGATGGAGTGGAAAAGAGATAGAAGCGTCCACAAGCCGAACGCATAGTTATATCTCTATCAGTCGTTACGCGCTCTCGCTTGCACGCTCGGTTCAGGCGGAACGTAACAATAAGTCATGCTTTTTCGTGCGTGCAGCCGGCGTTCATCGGTTTATAAGACGCGATTTAGAGAACGGGGGGCTCCGAGGCAAACGACATATGACTCTGATATGACTATGATAGTATTAAAAATGAAACGGACGGGCGAAGAGATGTTTCTCTGGAAGTTTCCCTAAGTCATCACTGGAAGGCAACACACTCAGGTCGAGGACTTTTTTTATCTTGGCTCTTGAGACATTAAGGTATATTGGGTGAGTAAACTCGACAGTAATTTTAAGAAAAGTTTTCAAAAGAACTTGTCTGGTGATGAATAGGGACGTCTAAAGATATCTTAAGTATCGATCAACGTCATACGAGAAAAAAATGGGCTGTGGCTTTGTCATGGAAACGGTCGTATGTTGTACGTCAATACATTATATGAACTAAAATTATCTCAAAATAGCAGCGCTTCCCCCTCCCCCGCACACGATGTTCCATAGTCCTTACTTAGCGTAATAATTTCGATCTAGCGGTGTGATTGAATTTTGGATGGAGATGATAGATTTGTAGCTGCAACACCAAACTGTTTCCCCCGATTTTGTTATCATTCGTTTTTTTCAATTGCCTCCCTATGCAAGCAATTTTAAAGACGTACTCGTGTCAAAAAGCTCTGATAATGTATACGTACACAAATAAAGCGTACAACACACATACATGTACGAGTACGAGGCTTAATAAAGTCTAGTACTCATAAACTTTATAACACAAGATCTTATAACAGCCAATAATAGCAAAGATCTTGCCCCTACTATCAAATAAGTTACTACAAGTAATCGGTATTTCATATTCTCTATGCACGAAGTTGTTGAAAAGTCGGCGGAGCGTTTCTCGAGCTCAAAGGCAGTTATATGTCCGCGTAATTAGGGCTACCATTAATTAATACTCTGTAGACGTAGAAATTGGGTATCCGCAGAGGTTAGAACCTCTAGTGTAATTTGTAAACAACCTTAATTGAATTTACATGAGTATGTTATGTGTAATCAAGCGATGTTTCTGTAAATATTTGATTAGGTTGCGATGGTGACTTTGGAAGAGGAAAAGTCATAAAAACCATTTTTACATAATTCTTTATTACGTAGTATACTGTTTTGATTTGGTAGCAATAAGGGAGAATTACCAAGCGTTCAGACGATTTTGCAATTCATATTATTGAAATCGATGTGTTGATTGAAGTAACAAACTCAATGTTCAAAGCCCCTCAGTTAACGTCCACGTTTCGCAAGCATACGACATAACTGGAAGAACACATTGATTAAACACGCGGGTCTTCAGTGTTTGTGGGATCCTAGATTTAAAGACGGTGTTGAGCCACTTGGTCCCATCCATTTCGTCTTGTCTAAGTTCATCAAGCCAACTTGTATAGATGCTTGACTCAGCTCGTTTAACATTTTCCCTAGCTCTTTGGATGACTCAGCGAAAAGTACAATGTCATCGGCAAAGCGTAGGAGGGTTAGAGATTGACCGTCTAACGTTTTAACGTTTGCTATTTTGACAGATTGCGATTTTCATGAATTTGACGGATTGCGAAATTGACCATACGCTACGAAACGCTACTTTTCCTCAGTCGAGCGTTTTGAAAATATCTTCGAGGGCACAGATGAACTGGAATGGCGAATGGAACTGGAATATGGGAATGGCGATATGACATCTCCTTGACGCACCCCTCTTTTTATCGGTATGGTTGTTGATGTATCTTGGATGGAAATCGACACTGTGGCTGATTTGTACAGGTTTTTCAATAGCTGGATGTATCTCTAGTCGATTCGACATCTCTGTAGGGAATTGAAGACTGCCCAATGTTCCACGTTTGGTGTACACCGTTGTTAATCCTGACTACACAGGAGACACAGTGCAAAGAAAACTGAAATGTAATATAACTTTATGTCGTTTGACAGAACTGTCAGTCATTTGGCAGATTGCGCGAAACCAATTCGAATTAAATATTCATTGCTAACAAGACAGGACAACGTCTGTCGGGACAGCTAGTAATATATCATCATCATCATCAGGTCCATTTTAGTCTCCACTACAGGAGCACGACCCTCTCTCGTCCGTCCTAGACGGAAGGAGGATTTGGCCTACACTCCCCACGCTGACCAAACGGGTTGTGGAGGCCTGATCGATGTTTGATAATGTATTACCCTTAGTCGCCTTGGGACATCCACGGGAAGAAACGGAGTGATTCTATTCTAGTCTGCCGGAAACCACACGGCAATAGTAATATATATAATCTATTTAATGTATATAGTAGTATATACCCCAGTCAGGGATATTTCGGTTATTTTTAATAACTAACTTATTCTTATTAATAAAAGTCTTTATCTTGTCCCATTACAATACACGTACGTACAGTAACAATAAAAGGTCACGTAGAACGTCCTTTGATATTAAGCTTACGTTGGTATATTAGGGATCAAAGGGATAATCCCAGTTTTAGAAGTCAGAGATACATCAAATTTCGAGTTATTTATACATGAAGACTCCCTGAGGACATTCTGTACCCATTATTATATGTAGCTATAAGTAACTTAAGCCTGACTTGTGGCACTGCTATTATTTAATATATGGAATAGTAAATCTAACGTGTGGATTTGTAACTAGTATTTATTGGGTAACGCGTGTTTGTTACATAAATTATGTTGCGTCATAAACATGTAGATATTACCTGACCCGACAGACGTTGCTTGTCTTTTTTTTATACTACGTCGGGTGGCAGACAAGCATACGGCCCACCTGATGTGAAGCGGTTACCGTAACCGTATTAACGCTCGCAACATAATTTATCACTTGCGCGCCGCCACCCCCGCTGCCAACTCAGCATCTCCTTCTTATCTGGTGACCTCACTCACTCGCAGGAACACAACAATCCTCAAGGGGATTGTTATTAGGCTGCGGTATTCTGTGAGGTGGAGGTACATTGCCCAGTAGCTTAAAATTACGTTCCCTACCTCTCTTTTCGCCAGAGCTTCGTTCGTTGATGAACCACTTACACCCCAAAATTTTACTAATTAATTTTGATACTTTTCTACCGCGTATACTGAACTTACTTCTTTAAACTAGTGTATTCGATTGGGGTGTAAGGGGCTCATCACGATCTATAGAGCTAAAGCCAAACTCACCTGCACGTGGTGCACCCTGCCGACTAGCGAAAGAGGCTCTAGCAGCGTATTTGTAAGCTGCCCGTCTGGGGAAGTACGTCCACCTCACAGAATATCCTAGCCAAATAACAATTCCCTTGAAGGTTGTTGTGTTCCTCCGAGTGAGTGAGTTCACCAGAAAGGAGTTGCTGTATTGGCAGCGGGTATGGCGACGCGCTAGCGATATTTCATGTTGCGAGCGTTAATATGGCTGCGGTAACCGCTTCCGATCAGGCGGGCCGTATGCTTGTTTAACACCCGACGTCGTATATTAAACATGGGTTGCACTTCGGGAGTGCCGGCAGAAATGAAAACTTGAACATTAACGTTGTGCATTTTTGAATATTTTGGAATATTTAGGGAATAATTTCGCACGAATTACTTTATTTATCAGTATAAAAGTACTATCATTTATGTGGTAAAATACAATATTCATTTATTACGCTATAGTACACAAACATGATAATTCATATTGCATTAAAAATAAACAGCAGGAGCAGGCATACATTTTCGCCGCGCGGTAGAAAGAGAGGGGGATATTACTTCCTCTCATACGCCGCGCCGGCGGTCTACTCTCCCTCCGTCTTACGAATTTTCGATCAGGCTAGGTGTCCTGACGCGAGTTTAACATTTTTTACCCATCCCAAAAAGTGCACAACGTCGCTAAAGAAGTTTTCACTTCAAAAATGCATCGTGCGAACTCGAATATTTTTCAGATGCTATGTTGCATCGCAATTGTGTATTCACCCAGTTGCGTCTGAACCTGATACATATATCACATACGTTTTTTTTTTAATTTTTATACTACGTCGGGTGACAAACAAGCATACGGCCCGCCTGATGTGAAGCGGTTACCGTAGCCATAGTAACGCTTGCAACATAAAATATTGCTCGCGCGCCGCCACCCCCGCTGCCAACGCAGCATCTCCTTCCTTTCTTTCTGGTGACCTCATTCACTCGCAGGAACACAACAACCCTCAAGGGAATTATTATTTGGCTGCGGTATTCTGTGAGGTGGAGGTACATTGCCCAGTCGGGTAGCTTACAATTTACGCTCCCTACCTCTCTTTTCACCAGAGCTTCGTATGTCTGTCAGCAGGGTGCACCACGTGCAGGTGAAGTTGGCTTTGGTTCAAAGATCTTGATGAACCACTTACACCCCAAATATATAAATACGTGGGCGAATTAGTTATTTAAATCAAATACAATTTCAACTCCCATTCAAACGGTGTGTGGCTAATTTTATTATAGTAATAATTCGCATGGGTACGTTTTAAGGCTTCGTGCTCCGAAAAGGGTACGGGCGTAGGAACTTTTGGCTTCTCTGAGACTTTGATATATGACAGTCATGAAATATCATGTTACTTATTGGGCTTCATTTACAGAGAGTGAATTATTGTAATAAATTGAGGTAAAAGTCACAATCATTCTTCCATCTTTAAAGACAAAATGTACTCCATCTGTATATAGTGCATCCTGCTGATTAACTGTTATCTGTTCGTTGAGAGTTGATAAAAAAAACTAAAATCCAGGGTTTCTAACTTCATCTCTAATTATTTTTATCGATAGACAATAAAAAAATAGACGCGCTAACGGTCTGCGCTTGACAACAGCTGCCTGCCTCGTACCATAAAACATAGCGAACGCACAGCGATTCCGACACACGTGGCCTCTCGTCATACAGCATGCGACACTTAAGCGACAATCGCTATTTCAAGACTTCTCCTAATATTTATCAACTCTCGGCGAACATAGTATAGTCAAAGACTATACTCTGTTCGCCGAGAGTTGATAAAAAAAATGCAAAAGAGAGTTCGGTATGAGCTGCATAGAAGATCTCAAGCAAAGTTTGGGGTGTAAATGGTTCATCAACAGCTTTGAACCAAAGCCAACCTCACCTGCACATGGTGCACCCTGCTGACTGACAAACGAGGCTCTGGCGAAAAGATAGGTAGGGCATAGCGTATCTTTTAAGCTGCCCGCCTGGGGAAGTAACTCCACCTCACAGAATAACAGCCACATAATAATTTCCTTGAGGGTTGTTGTGTTCCTGCGAGTGAGTGAGGTCATCGGAAAGGAAGGAGGCTTTATATATAGGCTGGCAACGGATCGGCGACCCCTTGGTATTGCTGATCTTTTTGATGAAACTTTGTAAACATATTCTCAAAGGTTTCTAGGAAGCACATAGGATACTTTTTATTTAAAAAAAGTAAACGCGGCCGAAGCCGCGGGTGAAAGCTAGTTATTTCTATAAATGAAATTTTATCGTGTTAGTCTATACAAATAACTAACGTTACCAGAAACCATTTATTAGTTTTTTTCGTAGACAGGGAAAGACAGTGTTTACCATACCATGTTATTTTTCATAAAACATTTAATACACAGCGACCTCTGTGGAAAAAATAGTTCATGACGAAATTACACATTTTGTTGATTCCTTTTTTGTGATGAGTATTAAAAGTTCTTTGACGGGAAACGTGTTTATAATCACTTCAATACATACTGTAACCATCGTGAAACAGCGAACAAAATTATTGTGAAGGTAAGTTTAATGTTTCCTATTAATATGTATTAGTAATGTAGAATACTAAGTAAAGTGGCATATATTGTGTAATCTTGTTTTGGCTTTTAAGTTTGGCTAAGTTTGTAGGTTATATAATATATGAATAATGTATTTTGGTAGGCTGTTGATTACTAATAAATAAATACGATTTGACGAGCTCGGTGGTCGAATGGTTAGCAATGGCCAGTTTGACTCCGAGGTCGCGGGTTCGATTCCCGCACAAGACAAACATTTATGTGCATGTACATGTCTGTTTGTCTTGGTCTGGGTGTTTTCTATGTATTATAAGTATGTATTTACAAAAAAAAAATGTATTTAAGTACATTTATCAGTTGTGTAGTACCATAACACAAGCTTTGCGCTTAATTTGGGACTAGATGGCGCTGTGTAAATTATTCAGAAATATTTATTTATTAAATACGGGTACATTTAATAAATAAATATTTGTTGATATTTTTTTTTTTTGATATTAAGTTTATATTATATAGATTTGTTAATAACCATGGGAGTTTTTGATTGCGAAAATCAAATTTCAGTTAAGATTTTTAGTAATTGTGTTTAGCTTAGTAGATAGACGTCCTAGAGCTCTACCGAATAAACTGAGATGTATGTTAGTAGCCTTAACTTAAGACCTATTTTTGGAATCAAAAAATTCGATGGGAATGGGCTTCAGCTGAAGTGGGAGGGCCTCAGGTCAGGAAACTGGGGCCCTATCGCCGAAGCTCAAGCCGATTACCATTGGAGTTTTTGATTGCGAAAATGAAACTACTGCTTAGATTGTTCCTAATCATGTTTAGCTAAGCTGTAAGAACCTCTAGAGGTCTCCTGACTAACCTGAAGATAAATAAATAAATATTCTTGGACAAATCACACACGGCCATCTAGTCCCAAACTAAGCAAAGCTTGTGCTATGGGTACTAGATAACTGCTATAATACTTAAATACATTTTTTTTTGTAAATATATACATATTATACATAGAAAACGCCCAGACCAAGACAAACAGACATGTTCATGCACACAAATGTTTGTCTTGTGCGGGGATCGAACCCGCGACCTCGGAGTCAAAGTGGCCATTGCTAACCATTCGACCACCGAGCTCTTTGTACTTTGAACTTTAACCTAAGACCAATTTTTGGAATCCAAAAAACTGATGGTCAGAAAACTGGACTGTAACGAATTGGTCTACATCGTCTTACCTTAAGAATTACAAAACTATAATTTATAGAAAAATTAATCACATGCCATTATTTAGCGTAAATAGACAGCTCGCTGCTAAGATCTTAAGTTTGCATCGGGGCCGGGTGGACCGGCGGGGAAAGGGCATTGCGTAGATTCGACTCGCTGATCTAGGCGTATTGTTCGAGTCAAGTGTCTCCTCCCCTTGTCCCAGCTAAACGGTTGTTTATGGGTATTATTTTTATACAACTAAGGAAGCAAATACCATTCGACTCGCTTCATGGTAAGCAGTCATCGATATGTGAACTTTATTATGTTTTATTCGCAATTAAAACCAGTGCTGACATGACGGATATATTGAAAATTATATTGACGTCATGTTGAATGAAATTCTCATATTTTATATCCAGCTTGATTATTTTCGCAACATGATAAAATTCAATTATTTGTATACGTGCCAATCAAAAGGACAATATGTTGTAGTATTTCATGAATCGAAAATGTAATCGAATAGCAAATGTTAATTAACTTAGTATCGATATGTTGTACAATCTGTAATAGATTAGTGATTTTTTTTTGTATATATTACTACTTATTATTACTTAGATATATTCTTTAGCGTGGTTGCGCGCGTCATTCTAAAGGTAGATGGATAGATAGATTGACAATATTTATTGGGTCGCTGTTACACATTTTACTTAAAGTACGTAGTACTATTACTTATACTGTCCGTAAAAATTGTGCATAAAGAAAAGACACATACTTGAATAAATGTAAACAAAGATTGACAGATACAGAACATGTTCAAAAGTGCGCATGTGCTCCAGCAACACCAACTGGTTGGATACTCAGTGACAATTATTGCCCCTAGAGACAAACCACTGGTTTTCAGCTCCCACCTTTAGGAACATCACTGAATCGCCGAGTATACAATTCCGAGACAGGAGGCAACCATAGACCGTAGCTTTATATAGAGGAGGGTAGCGTATTTGTGCCCAGACTATATATATATACGAGTATATGTATATATTATTACATATATATATATATATATGTTTATATATATATACACGGTGAAATTAACGTGGTTGTTTTCCCGCGGCAGAATGATTTACCTTTAGTAGTACTATACATTCGTAATATTTTTTTTTATTTTAAACAAAAAGTAACAAATTAACAAATGTGAAAAACGGAACTCGAAAGTAAGCGCGAAACAATAGTAGGACCGCTCGCACAGACACAGACACGCAAGCGCGGGGGCAACGGCTGGCGCGCCACCGTGCGCGTTCATTGACCTCTCGCACCCAGCTGATTGAATGTTTGCCTACTTAGTTATAAAATGCTATGAAGTACAAAATACTAAAATAATCCATTTTTTCCTTCATACTTTACGGGCTTAGGACCGTCATAAATACTTTTACCTCCTTTATTAACCGTATTATGTTATTTACTATAAACATAAAACTAGAAAAAAAAATATCTGTGTTGAAGCATCGAAATGCCATCACCATATACAAAAAATATTATTTCGTTCTTTTCTCTCAACACTCTGACTGAGGTAAGAGTAAGTATTTGAAAAATTGGAATCAAATTATTTACCTATAATGATTTTAGTCAACTTACCTGGTCTACTTATAAACGGCAGGATTCGTACGCATTTATACTTCGCGGTATCGAAGTAATTGTTCAAAGTGTAAACCACTGCGTTCAATACACAGTCGTGCACGTTTTATTTGATTGTCTTTTAGTTTTAATAAGGTGTCTCTATCACGTCTAATGGTATCAATATAGTGGCATTATCATTTTGAATTAGCCACTCACAAAAAGCAATTCTGGCCGTTGCGTCATTTTCGTGGAGGGTATGAACTGGTATGGATGCAATTTTTCACTATGTAGAAGTTTCCACACGTAATATTGGCTTACGCCAAAGGTGGCAGTGAATTTGGATCAAATTGACTATTAATCGGCTCTCGAGAGTGAATATACGTGACAATACTATAAAAACGGATGAAGTGTTAATTCAGTATGTACATATTTGATTTGAAATATAACATATAGTTGTTGCAAAGAGGGCCATACCCTGAAGAAATTTTTTCAGGCGGTACTACTAGCGCCATCTACATTTTTGCACTGATACTACTAAAGGCGAATTACAACATATTGTCTTTTTTACATAAAGTCCCGTCAAGAACAGTCGTTTTGCATATTGCTCGTGCATATATAAATATATAATTACAGTAGACGTACGAAACACTCTACGAATATACTGAAATATGGACCCTGAATGTGCAAAATGCAGAATGAAATTTATAAACAAACAAAAATTACTTTGCTTACAATGTAATAAAAGTTTCCACATAGATTGCACCAATGTTGGTTTTGGTCGCTTTCGCATTATGACCCCAGAGAATAAATCAAATTGGAAATGTCAGGGGTGTATAAATAAAGCACAAAAGAACAAACTATCAAACAAGCCTTCTAGTACAACACCTTCAAATACCCCAAAACAATCTTCAATTCCAACAACAACTGGAAAAACTACAACCGACGATGAGACTATGAACACAAAAAAATCTAATGGTACACCTTCGAAGAATGTGTCAAGAGAAAATGTCACTTTAAGAAATAACAATTACAGAGTTAACCTGGAAACTTCAAATTCATTTGATGCACTATCAGATGAGACAGAAGATGATATTGAAGGCCAAGAATTCAATTCTTCAAGTAACTTTAACAGAAGCTGTCCGGATATTCCATCGATAAACTTAAACAGACTGGAAGAATTAGAAAATGAAAACAAGCTACTGAAAGATAAGTTGCAAGCGGCAGACAATGAAATAATTAATATACTACAGGAAAATTCGACTTTACAGAACACAATAAAGGGCTACGAATTAAAAATAAAAAAACTTTCAAATATATGTACCAGTAACTCAAGTGTGAAAAAGAATAAAATTGCAACTCCTAAAGATGGACGGCGTAGCATTAATAATGCAAGACTGAATTTCACACAGGAAATGGAGGAACTGAGGACATTTACCACTCAACTATCTCCACCACCAGACAACGTTAATGACACTACCAAGATGGGTATGGATTTAAATCCGGAGATAAAATCTGCCGAAGCCCCAGGTATTATAGGACAAAAAAGACCCAAAATACATATTTTTGGGGGAGAACAAATGCGCGGAATAATTCAAAAAATTAAAGACAAGAGATATGGACAATGGAACGACATTTATGACGTGAACGGGTTTATCAAGCCCTATGCTTTGACTAGTCAAATATTAAGCAGTTTCAGCAGTTTATCTGACCTAGCACAGGAAGACGTAATAGTTCTATCTATGGGCACAGTAGACAAAAACCCATATATATTATTAACTGAATTATGTAACGTTTTGTCGAGATTCAGAAATAATAAAATAATTGTATTGAATGTACCCTACAGTGACTATCTTAATGTTAGTAAATTAAACAACGAATTAAAAGTAGTTCTAAGAAATTATCCTAATTGTAAATTTATAAATATTGACTACAACAAACACCATGACATTCTTGAATTCATATGTATGAAAATTAATATTGAAATTGATTATGAACAGTATAATAATAAATTCATTAAAAATATTTCGGTAATACTTAAGACCAATTGTATGGCTAAAAGAAAAGGATTTTGTAAAAGCAAAATTACGGATTATTTTCCTATCAAGGCAGACGGCAAATCTAAAGTTGTGAAACAGAGAAGTATCCTCGACTATTTCAAATCTATCAAAAAGAATTTGCAGGTTAGGGATGCCTCTCTCAGTGTAATAAAGGACACAAAGGACATGCAGTTTTTTCGAAAGCAGTGAGTCGGAAACAAATCTTTTGTATCAACAGTCAATCTGTGTTTACTTTCAGAATGTATGTGGAATTAATTCTAAAAAAGATCAATTAGAAATGTACATAGAAAATTTAGAAATAAGACCTAATGTTATATGCATATGTGAACACTTTTTATATGAAAACTCTATTCCCCTGCTACATTTCAATAATTACGATCTGGCTACCCATTTTGCTCGGAAAAACAAAAAAAGGGGTGGGACATTAATATTAACAAGAAAGGGTAAAAATATAGAAGAAGTGACAACATGTGGGAAGTTTAGTAAGACTGAACACTTTGAAATATGTGGAATTAGAGACATAGATACCAATACTTATATTTTTTGTTGTTATAACAACAATACTAGTTTTTGCAAATTTATGGAAAGTCTCGAATTGTTCCTTCAGCATTTCTTCAACAAAAAATGTTTAATCACCGGTGATTTTAACGTAGATGTACTTGACAATGAAGCTAACACGAGAGAATTTTTAAATTTATTAAAGGCTTACAATTTCAGATATCTAGTTAGTGATGTTACTTTTAGGAGGAATGGCGCCGAATCTTGTATTGACAATATTTTGACCAATATTCCTGACAAAACCCCCTTGTACACTGAAGTTTATCACAATGGTTTATCTGATGGGCATGCTTGTGTCATTACACACATGCACTCTGAGTATAACAGAACGGACAAGCGGCATAAGAAGGAAGCTTATATTAAGAAGCGATGTTTTAACACTCGAAATGATGAGCAGTTCAGACAAGAATTATTAAAAGAGGATTGGGATAAATTAGGCATAAACACATTTATACAAAAATTTGTCAAAATTTTCAAAATGTGTTACAAAATCACGAAAAGGCAAATCGATATAAACAAATATGGAAAAGTAGGATGGATCACCAGAGGCCTCAGAATATCGAGCAAAATGAAACGTGTATTGTGCACATTAGATAGAAGTCACAATCATCCCACTATTTATAATTACAGAGCAAACTATCTCAGAATATATAGGCGAGTACTAAGAGCTGCGAAAAGGCTAAGTGTACAGTCGGAGATAAAAAAACATGGCAATTCCACTAAACGTGTCTGGGAAATCGTGAACGAAAGACTCAATAAGAGGGCTCGTAATGGCCAGATTAGTAATCTTAAAGTTAGTGATCACATTATTACGGATGCGGAAACCATAGCGGATACGTTCGCCAAAACATTCGATCATAGTAATCAGGTGTCTTCTGGGAGTATCAGTGACTCAGCTGAATTACTCAATAAATCTTATAAATCCACATTCTCACCATTTGAGTATCAGCGCGTAACTGAGAGTGAAATAAAAGACATTGTTAAGGATATGGATGACAAAAGATCTTCTGGCTACGACGATATTCCGATTTCTATTATAAAAAAGAATATTGATATATTAGCAAAACCCTTGGCACAATTTTACAATAAATGTTTGGAGTTAGAAATATTTCCTGAACAGTTGAAAATTGCGAAAATAATTCCGATTCATAAGAAAAACTCTAAAAGTGATCCGTCTAATTTTAGACCGGTAGCTATGCTATCCATATTCTCAAAAATCTTTGAGAAGATCATTAAAACAAGAATCGTCAAACACTTAAAGGTCAATAGCATTTTAAATGAAAGACAGTTTGGATACCAAGAAGGAGTTGGAACTGCAAATGCAATGGATGCAATTATCGATGACGTGACTTTAAAGTTAAACGAAAAACTTAAAGTCGCCGGTGTATTTCTAGATTTAAGTAGTGCTTTTGACTCAGTGGATCACACTATTCTCCTAATGAAGCTAGCACATTATGGAATTCAAGGTAAGATGTTGAATCTATTAAAGTCGTATTTGAGAAATCGAAAACAGTTCGTTGAGGTAGTGGATAGTAAGGGTGAATGCATCAATTCTAAAAAGCATTCCAAAATGACGACAATTAATAGAGGTGTACCTCAAGGTTCAATATTAGGACCAATATTCTTTATAATTTTTATTAATGACTTGATAAATTATATGACCATGACACAATCTGACATTAAATTAGTTATTTTTGCTGACGACACAAACGCTGTACTCTGGGACAAGAAAATAGACGCTCTTAATAGAAAGATAAATACTGCAATGAAACATTTTTATCATTGGTTCACCATCAATAATCTCAAATTGAATACCTGCAAAACGAATGTAATGTTATTTAAAACAACAGCTAATGCCAGAGACAAACTGGAAGTTCACTTGAATAATAAGAAAATTGAGCCGGTAGGAGTTGTAAAATTTCTGGGTATAAAATTGGACGAATTTCTCAATTGGAAACCTGAACTACAAGCCGTGGAAAAAAGTATTAGCAGTGCTTGTTGCGTACTCAGGTGCTTAAGAGATGAATTGACGTTGGAACAGTTGAAATCGGTTTATTATTCGTTTGTAGAGTCTAGATTTCGCTATAGCATAAAATATTGGGGCAGAAGCTACCAATATAACATGGACAAAGCTTTCGTAGCACAAAAAAGAGCGATAAGGACGATGGTTCGCATACCCCCATGGGAATCGTGCCGAGAACACTTTAAGAACCTCAAGATTTTAACTGTGCCGTCTTTATATATATTCGTGTTACTGACTGATTTCATAAAAACTAGAGCCAAATATGAATCGGAGGAAGAGATGTTACGCCGTGAGGGCACAAGGCGTAAAGATTTGACCCGAGTTATAGCCCCTGTTCTTAACGTAGTAACTCATTGTCCGCGTAACCAAACTACAGTCATTTACAATAAATTACCCAGTGAAATGAAACTAATAAGAAAACTTTCAATATTTAAAAGAAAATTAAGAACATTATTGTTGGAGAAGTGTTGTTACTCAATTGAAGACTTTTAAATTCGGTTATACTGTCCTGTCACGGAAACATAAATGTAGAGAATGTGCCGTTCTGTCTGAGGAATAGTCTGGGCAATGCAGGGTATTGCAAATAGTAGCTATAGTGACTTATTTTGTAACTTATTTTGACTTATTTTATTTTATTTTGATATATGTTTGTTGTATAATTTGTGACATGTTTAATTATTGAATGTTTTAGATTATAAGCAAAAATTCAAATACAATTGTAATATTGTTATGTGAATAAATGAAAAATGAAAAAAAAAAAAATGGTCGTCGCAGCCATGCGCGTACTTCGACGAGAGTCCCGTTCGAAATACTCGATGATGTCCTCGTCGAGCTCTGGGGCGTAATGGGGTTGACCTCTACTCTGTGCATGCGCCGGCGGTCGGAACTGCCCGTGATCGAGGAGGCTAGGCGCTGCGTCGCCGCTACGATCGTCCGAGCCTGTGGTACTTGGGGGTCCAAAATTCCACGAAGACGGAGCGACTCTCAATGTCGCGGATCAGCATAAAGTCGTACGGCGGCATGAGAGTCATAATTAGCCCTAGCGTATAATTGCACCATAGAAAGGTATTCCAAATTGGAATAAACGTAGTGGCGGTCCAACGTCGCGCCCGCGCGCGCCGCGTATTTCGCGTGTAACTCGCACGGAACCGGTGGGTCGACTAACAGATGCTTCCGCTTCGCCGGTGCGACTGCGACGCTCGGCACGATCCCGCCGGCGCGGTGTATACATACAAAGCAGGCGGCGCGCGATACTATTGTTTCTCACGCTTTCGAGTTCGGAATATTTTTTTATTTATTTGAAAATAAAGAAACATTTGTATTTTTCAAATTTAACTCTATGAATTGATAGTACTGCTGAAGGCAAATCATCCTTATCCGGGAAAACAACCACGTAAATTTCACCGTTATATATATATGGTTATATATAGATATATATAGATATATATATATACACATATACATACATACATATATATATATATATATATATATATATACTAGCGGCCCGACCACGCTTCGCTGTGGCTCAATCTTTTCGTTTCCATCCATTTCCTTAGAGATGGCGCTGTATGTGAAAAAAGATTTTCCCGCTTTTCTTTTCAAATTTTTCCAGAATTTTCTTTGCTATAAACCTCACGGAGCCCGAGACCTTTCCAACGAATGCAAAACCGTGGAAATCGGTTCGTGCGTTCTGGAGTTATAGCGTCAGGAAGGAAAACCCGACTTATTTTTATATAGTAGATATATACATATATATATATATATATGTTTGGCGGATGTCAGTGTTTTTAAGGCGCCTAAAAACCACTGGCTTAACGATTGTTATCTATCATGCATTGACAGGCTAATGCTGACGTTGCTTAACTTGCATGTTCGATTAGAGTGACGCGACGCTATCAAGCTCCTCACATAATAAGGAGAGATCCTGGAGATCTGTAAGACAGGTTTCGACCTACTTCAGACTCCAGACTCTCACAAGGATTTATTATTAAAATTGATAACTGTAACAGTATCATATATGTGTGAGAATATACTTACCTTGTGAGAAGTGAATAAATAAAAAAAAGGTTATGATTCGGTACCATTTATTACTTTACGGCGGTAACCTCGTGAGCTATACAAAGTATTTCGACAACTTGTCATTCTCAGCTTTCACGAGGTTCTCGTCGCATGGCACGGTGATATAAACTATTATTATAATAATAAAAAACAAAATTACCGCGAGTAGACCGCAGACTTTCTTTAGCATCATTCCCTCGTAACTATTCCTCGTATATTCTTCATACATAATATCCAGTTTTACGGTCGACATTAGCGTTGACGCCCACCTTTGTGTTTATCATTTTACGACAATTGGCAACCATCCAGGCGTGCGCCGACCGTGCGACTTGGATAATAACTTAATGTAGGGCTGGTACACTTGTACGGCTGAGAAAGTCAAAATCAAAAAGTTTATTTTCATTCTTACGTGGACAGCATTATTATCAGTATTCGAGCTTCTTTTTAGGCAAACAAAATGCACAGATGAATTCAGTTTCTGAATTCCGTGAAGGATTTCGGCTGTGTAAGGCCGGCCAATTAAACGAATATTCAAAAACGTTACGGCCGTGGTGTCCATCAGTCCGCAATCTTTTTAAAGAGATATGCGGAAGGTTGGTCGAGGCTTCAGGTGACCAGGCTGGCCATTACGTTGCTCAGAGGATTAGCATTGCTATTCAGCGAGGTAATGCTGCCAGCATCCTTGGTACGCTACCGACGGGCAACGATATGGAAGAAATTTATTACTTATAATTTTTGTTTTATTTGTTTTCTTCCTTTTTTTCTACCTGTTTCTAAATATGTTATTTGTAAATATTAAGTTTAGTAATTTTTTTTTTTTTTTGTTTATTATCACAATGTATTCACATAATTATTACACTATATTACTAATTACTGAATATTTACAAATAAAATATTTACAAAGAGGTACAAAAAAAAAACGCAGAAAAGAAATAAAACAAAAAATTATAAGTAAAAAATTTCCCCCAAATCGTTGCCCGTCGGTAGCGTACCAAGAATGCTGGCAGCATTACCTCGCTGAATAGCAATGCTAATCCTCTGAGCAAGGTAATGGCCAGCCCTCTGGTCACCTGAAGCCTCGACCAACCTCCCGCATATCTCTTTAAAAAGATTGCGGGCTGATGGACCCCACGGCCCTAACGTCTCTACCCCAAACGGCTCAAATATATAAGTGTTAGTGAGTCCAGCATATTTGCGCCGTTTGAGTGACTCTGCTGAAGCCGCAGCCGTGCCGGCCTTAGACTCAGTGACCGGGAGGTGGGAGGGAGCCAGAGTGTCAACGCAAGTGGCATTAGTTTAGTAATATAGATGAATATTAATTATGACAAAAAAATCAAAACCTAATAGTCAACACAGTTTTGAATAATTGTTGAAACTACAAGTCTATTGTGCTACATGTCAATCTATCTCATCTCATTTTGTCTTTCTAGACAAGATTAACTGCAGCAGCCCTAACAATTTCAGTCACATAAAATATGATTTTGGTTGTGTTTTATTCATGTACAAGCGGGAGGTGAGAGGAAGCTGTTGTCGCCATGCCGTGAAGGTCGCCTAGGATAATTTAGTTGTCCTACTAAATATCATTACGTATAGTTTAGGTTGTTTATTTGGAGGATACCTATAAGCATAATACTGTTTGTGTAGTTAAGTTGTTTTTTGGCTGCTGTTTTCTGACTGGTGTTTTACAGGAAATAAAGTTTAGGTCGGGATCATTTACTTTTTTGGGGTAACAATGATTTATTTTGGTGTCATGTGCTATAAAAGGATAGAACAATATAACATTTTTGAAATGAAAACTTCTTTAGCGACGTTGTGCACTTTTTGGAATAGGTAAAAAATGTTATACTCGCGTCAGGACACGTGACATGATCGAAAATTCGTAAGACGGAGGGAGATTAGACCGCCGGCGCGGCGTAGGAGAGTAAAAAAATCCCCTTCTCTTTCTACCGCGTGGCGAAAATTTATGCCTGTTCCTGCTGTTTATTTTTAATGTGCAATAAATGAATATTGTATTTTACCACTTAAATGATAGTACTTTCATACTGATAAATAAAGCAATTCGTGCGAAATTATTCCCTAACCATTCCAAAATATTCAAAAATGCACAACGTTAATGTTCAAGTTTTCACTTCTGCCGGCACTCCCGACTGCAACCCGTTTTTTTTACTATTTAAAAAATATTACTTAACTATGGAACAAAATATAACAATTATAAAACTATAAAGTACCTAAAACTAAATGATACTAAAATAAAATAAACCTAAAATTTGAATAAATGTAAAAAGTTTGGACCATGTGGCATCGTTTCAAACGTGAGAGAGCCAAATGTACCACTGTGTTATGTTACGTATCTTTTCCCTTATTCTTTTACAAAGGTAGTTGTGCTGGGACCCCATGTACCATGAGTTTCGACCCCGAATAGAACAAATGAGTATTTAAGGCCGACAACACTATATTTCTAGATCTTAAGTCGCTCAGTCGTCTCAGTTGCCGCGCCAGCGCGATTTCTCGTTCCTGCAAGATGAGAAGGGACCAAGGTGTCTACGAATGTGGCATCCCACACCAAGGCTCTACCCATCTTCCAGGGAACGAGAGACATACCGTCTGGCTTCTTGCCATCGTCACGTACGATACCATACGTCTCTAAGATAGCTGGTACATTGACACTGGCAAGAGAGCGACATGTGATGTCGTTGAGAGTGGCGTGACGGGAGAGCCGGCCGGCACCTGATGATTTATTTTGGTGTCATCTATACTATGGGGTGTAAGTGGTTCATCATCATCTTTGAACTACTTCTCCTTTGAAGCCAAATTCACCTGCACGCGGTGCTCCCGGCTGACTGACAAACGAAGCTCTGGCGAAAAGAGAGGTAGGGAGCGTAATTGTAAGCTACCTGACTAGGGAATGTACCTCCACCTCACAGAATATTGCAGCCAAATAACAATTCCCTTGAGGGTAGTTGTGTTCCTGCGAGTGAGTGAAGTGAGGTCCCCAGAAAGGAAGGAGATGCTGCGTTGGCAGCGAGGGTGGCGGCGCGCTGGCGATATTTCTTGTTGATATGGCTACGGTAACTGCTTCACATCAGGCGGGCCGTATGCTTGTCTGCCACCCGATGTAGTACAAAAAAAAGAGGTAAAGTTTGTGAGTTTGCAACGTTGTAGGAAGTAATCTCTATAAGTATCTACTGAACCGATTTTGATAATTTTGTTACCAATAGAAAGCCACGTCATTTGTAAGTGTCTTAGGCTATATCGTCGTCGTCAACCTTTACACAACCCACTGCTGGGATACGGGTCTCCCCTCAATCGAAGGGGTTTAAAGCATACTGCACCACGCTGCTTAACTGCGTTTTCAAGCCGCCTAAAGACTTAACGTCTGTTTTTTTTTTTTATACTACGTCGGGTGGCAGACTAGCATACGGCCCGTCTATGTGAAGCGGTTACCGTAGCCATATTAACGCTCGCAACATAAAATATCGCTCGCGCGCCGCCACCCCAGCTGCCAACGCAGCATCTCCTTCATTTGTGGTGACCTCACTCACTCACAGGAACACATCAACCCTCAAGGGAATTGTTATTTGGCTGCGGTATTCTGTGAGGTGGAGGTACATTCCCCAGTCGGGTAGCTTACAATTACGCTCCCTACCTCTCTTTTCGCCAGAGCTTCGTTTGTCAGTCAGCAGGGTGCACCACGTGCAGGTGAAGTTGGCTTTGGTTCGAAGATGTTGGTGAACCAATTACACCCCAAATCTGTCATCTAATGACAACAGCTGGGACCGACGGCTTAACGTTACCTTCGAAGCACGGAGGAACTCGAGATAAATAGACCCATTCATGGGCAGGCTGCGGTCGACGTTGCTTAACTTTCATGTTCGATTAGACTGACACAGTAACGAAACCATCAAGCTCTTCATACAAATGGCAGGCAATTTGATCTACACTACTTTGCGTGCTTCCGCCACCAATTAGTTCTAGAAAACTACTGCCGGCCGGCACCCACCGACTACCGTTAGTAGTTGCATGCGACTGCCGTGGCTGCTTTGTGTGGGTGGGTGCCGGCCGGCAGTAGTTTGCATAAACTAATTGGTGGCGGAAGCACGCAAAGTAGCGTAGATCAAATTACCTCTAAATTTGACTTTCGCAAAATAACACCTGAATCAATTAACTATCTTCATACTAATATTATAAAGAGGTAAAGTTTCTGAGTTTATGAGTTTGTGAGGGGTAATCTCGGGATCGGAACCGATTTTGAATTTTTTCTATCAAAAGAAATGTCATTTTTAAGTGTTATAGGTTTCATATTAACGCGAAAAATTAAAAGACTTTTTCGTAAAATTGTTTACCGCCCAAGGAAGTGGAAACGGGTCAGGTAGTTCGCTACAAGTATATAAGGATAGAAAATTCTAAAATTTTTGGTTATAGGTTTACATTAAATAGGTGATTCAATCTTTGTTTTTGAAGAGTTGTTGTGTTCCTGCGAGTGAGTGAGGTCTGCGGAGTTGCTGCGTTGACATCGGGGGTGGCAGCGCGCGAATGATTGTTCATGAGGGTTAATATGGTTACGTTAACCGCTTTAGATCACTTGGGCCGTATGCTTCTCTGCCACGCGACGTGGTATTAATTTTAACAAAAAAGAAACCGACTTCAAACATTACGCTACATTTATGTATGTAGAGACAGGCTGATGATGATGATGATGAAAAAAAAATATGGCACCAATCTGGATGTACTCTTTCAAATAAAAAAGTTTCTTTCAAATCGGTTTATAAATCACGGAGTAATTAACTAACAAACATTAAAAAAAAATACAGTCGAATTGAGAACCTCCTCCTTTTCTGGAGTCGGTTAAAAAAAGGGGTTCTTAATTACGGAGTATTTCAAACTTCCTTTGAGTTGCAGTTATTTAAATTCTTTATACTTTAATTAAATTAAATTTTAAGTGGTTTCCAAGCGGTTTCTCTGAAACTGTATAATTCAATTTGCAGGAATACGATGAGAATTATATCGTAGCACTTATTTACATTGTTATTGTAGACTAATACTACTTCTAAAAACCACATAATGAAATACTAATATTATAATGAAAAAAGACTTGGCTATCTACTATATATATATATTAGATTTCATTGCGGCCCTTAGTTTGGGACGCAACTTGTGCTGATACTCTTGCACCGTCTTATCTTCCTAGGACACAGAATAGGGCTGGCGCGGCGGCTGAATCTGCTGAATGCCTCAAAAGGCGCAAATGTAGTAATCTCAATAGCGGGTATATATTTGAGCCTTTTGGGGTGGTACCTTTGGGGCCATGGAGCTTAGTGCCAAAGAATTTTTTAAAGAACTTTTGTCGCGTCTGGTAGAAACATCTCGTGACCAAAATGCTGGCCTCTACTTTGCACAAAGAATTAGTGTTGCGATCCAACGAGGCAACGGGGCCAGCATATTGGGAACTTTGCCTACGGGCAGCGGTATACTAGATTTGTTTTGCTTTTAGTTAATTTTAATTAGTTTTAATTTAGACGTATTTATTTAATCTATTGACAGGCTGCAGTCGACGTTGCTTAACTCATCATCATCGCTATCTAGCTCCTCTCATCTCCATCGGTACAGTTATCTAAGCAAAGTTAGTGGTCTTCGGTCGGCTTTAAAACACTGGTCTTCGTCAATCCGCAATTGAGCGACGTGGTGGAGTATGCTCTAAACCCACTTCGAATTGCAGGGAGGCATCTCAGCAGTCCAGCCGCTTCCAGCCGTTTTCTTCAGCGGCTGGATGCGGAAGGCGGAGGATCGTATTTGGTGGAAAGCATTGGGGAAGGCTTATCATATCCAGCAGTGGATAAATACAGGCTGATGATGATGATCTCAGCAGTGGGATGTATAAGGGTAGACGACGACGCTGCACCACCTCTGGTTACATAACGATACCTAAAACGATTACGAAATTCGCATTTCATTTTAGAATTCATTTAGACGGTAAGGACATGAGCTTTAGCAGCTTTAGTTGACTGCTATATATAAATCAACGTTCGGATTTCGGGATTGAAAAACCCGATTTGAATCGTGTTCAGCTTAACCTGTAGGGTCCTTGTGACTTTTGTCTTAAGACATCTAGGTAATTCGGTCAAGAATATTTTTAACTATTTCATTTATTTAGGCATTATTTTGCGAAAGTCAATTTTACAAGCAATTTGATCTACGCTACAATTAGTTCATGCGACATCTACAGATTGCCTGGATGCCTCGCGTAGAGGCGAAATACGTGTCGCAGAGACGACAACGGCAGTCAGGGCAGTCGCACGTTTCTTCTGTTTCAGATTTGGAGAGTCACAGAGACGACTGCAGCAGCTGGAGCGAAGACGAACAAAGCAGCCACGGCGTTCGCATGCATCTACTAACTATTTACATGAACTAATTGGTGGCAGGGCAGATGTTTCACTCTTGCCAGAGTGATCGTGGTTATAATGATGAGGCAGCAGACAGGACTAGCCTCTTGACGCTTCACTCTTGCCAGAGTGATCGTGGTTATCATGATGAGGCAGCAGACAGGACTAGCCTCACGACGACTCGCCACCTCTGCCTGCTGCTCGTCAGTCGGGTACATTCGTGTACCGGGCGCCCAATGCCGCCTTCACCAGATCGGTCCAACGCATGGGGGATCTGCCCCGTGGTCTTGTGCCTGCAACCTTCCCCTGCACAACTAGTCTATGGAGTCGTTTCTGCGGCGACTGACATGTCTAAAGAACCGCAAAATACGACTCTGCACCAAGGTGGATAGACGTTCTTTAATGCCAATTTCCAATTTCAATTTCCATTGGCCGTGTGGTTTCCGGCAGACTAGAATAGAATCACTCCGTCTCTTCCCGTGGATGTCGTACAAGCCGACTAAGGAAAATACATTATAAAACATCGATCAGGCCTTCCCAACCCGTTTGGCCAGCGTGGGGAGTGTAGGCCAAATCCTCCTGTCTGTGACGGACGAGAGAGGGTCGTCCTGTACTGGAGACTAAAATGATCTGATGATGACGAATGCCAAGTTCAGTAAGGATGGAGGAGTTTGTGCGGAATTCAGTCCACGAAACTCGTAGCGTCCTCAAAGTAGTGTAGATCAAATTGCCTGAATATTTTTAGATATTTCCCGAACGCGAGTTAGGTTAGGGTTAAACACGAAGATGGGATAGAAATGCCCGTATACATGAAGCTATCTGATCCCATTTGTGTTTTTGAAACTAGCCTGCGGATATGTCTTTTATTTTTGTCAATTGCATGCGACCTTTTCCAATTTACTGGAGCTATTGCGACCTGATATTGGGATACGAGATTTACACAAATCTCTATGTATTGGACCCAATTTGTATTTTTTCTATTATCTAATCAATTGACAAAAAAAGTATTTGTTATTTCCTTTTTACTTGTCAGTAAAAGAGATTACATGTCATAAAATGGGATTAACCAATTTCAATCCAGAACCGTCTAAGCAGTCCGTCTATTAAATTCTTAGTCCTAATTGCTTAATATATTTTTTTTATATATGAGAAGGCGGCAAACGATCATGGGTGTCATTTGATGGAAAGCAATGGCCACCGCCCGTGGAGATCAGCAACACCAAGGGGTCGCCGGTCCGTTCCCATCCTATACTCCTTCCTATCTTTCTTTCTGGCGACCTCACTCACTCGCAGGAGCATAACAACCCTCAAGGGAATTGTAATAAATTTGTTTGTTTGTAGTATCTTTATTGTATAAAGAAAACGATTTTTTGATCTATTTTTGCAAATTTGCAAATACTACAATAATTATAATTATACATTTATACTCATAAATATACTACACAATAGTACATATACATACACAATAATATATATAAATAAAATACACTACTATACGAGTACATAGGCACTTCATTCAGCTTGCAAACTTTGAAGGCTATTATGTCGACAGCTTTGATTCTCAGTCGAGTTTCTTCGGTCCGGATTCGATCTTCGAGACCCCAACCGTAGCCTCTCCATCACCTCTCTACGCGACCGTTAGCCTGTGGACCAGTCTAATGACCCGCGTCCAAGTCGCTGCATCAGCGAGAACGCACTGATTGAAGACTTCAAGCGTTGGGGTATCTGTGCACTGAAGATGTGCCGAAGCTTTTCCAAAGCTGCCCAGCCCAATCGAATGCGTCTCCATCTCTTTATTGAAATTACCCCGGCCAAGCTGAATGGAATGTCAGAGGTAGATATAGTTGTTAACCACTTCAATAGCTGTATACTCTATGATAACCGGGCTAGGAATGACAAAATTGTTGTCCATGACTTTCGTTTTGTCGAAATACACGCCCAGCCAGCAAAAAATGCACACACAAAGCGAAGTGTACTCTAGAGAAAACAACTCTGAAATACTAAGCTGTAAAAACCAGCAAAGCTACGGAATTAAAACGAGTTTTTTGTAAACAAACAAAATCGTATATTGGCTGGTTGTCTCCCGTCGCAGTCGGTTCGAGCCCGTTTGAGTTAGTTTGAACTGGATAGCCCTTCAAGCTTCGTGATACTATTTTGTGGCGTTCCACTGAACTGGATGATTTTTGCTAGTGCTGTGTTTTATCACAAGATTTTTGTTAGTTTCACCTCGGTGTAATCAAATGTTGCAAGTTAAATTGGACATTTTTAGGGGGGTTCATCAATCAAAAATCTTTACGCCAAAGTCAATCTCACCTAGACGTAGTGCACCTTACTGACTGACAAGGTTCTGGCCAAAAGAGAGATAGATTATAGCGTATTTTGTAAGCTGGGGAAGTACCTCATAAAAACAGTAGCCAAATAATGATTTTCTTGAGGGTTGTTGTGTTCCTGCGTATGAGAGAGGTCACCTGGAAGGAAGGAATTGCTAACTAATACTAGCGAGAGGGCACAATATCAGACTGTCTGATAACTTATAATATAATAAGCTCTTTTGAGTTGTGCGTTGACCAATAATTCAGTTTTCTATTTGATATACTTTATACGAGTCAACTATACAAAATCTATGAAAAAGAAAAACTCAGTGAAGTTAATGTACTCTATGTATATAAGACACTGTATAAGACTCTGTAATGTGTGGACAGACGACTACAAATAATTAAATATACAGAGTACATTAACTTCACTCTTGCTGACGGAATAATTCCGACATTAATTTTGGTATTCGCTTGTTTCCGTATTCACAAACGGTTACAAGCAGTGCTTACATAAATTCGTTACCCTACTAAGGTTGCCTTGAAATGATTGCTCTCAGCAATAAGGCCGCCTTGTTGCTTATTATACAAGACAAGACAACTATCATAATACTTAATACTGTCAACATGTAATAATTTATTGATTCACTGTACCTTAAAATTGTATTATGAAAACAAAGCATAATGAAAGGTACAGGCAAATAATAGGGAATGTCAAAATTTCTATTTTTACCCGACTGCGACAGAAGGAGGGTTATGTTTTTCGAGAGTATGTATGTATATAATTGTTTGGCACGCTCTACAGCCAGAACGGCTGGATGGATTTTAGCTTGAGAGGTATCGTTAGATTCGTATTTGCTGTGAGAGTGGCAAAGGCTACGTCAAATATAAAAAAAAACAATTTGGCGGCATTGGCGGCTGTGAGCCGCAAAATTGTCGTTGCAGTAATTTTTTTTTTCTTCTAAATATATCGATATGGGTAATCAAAATAAAGATCTCGATGACCTGATTTCAAATATATATTAGATATATTAGTTTTTGCCTGTGGCTTTGCTTGTATAGAATTATATTATTGTTACGCGTGATTAATAAATCTATTGTAGGTGCAGTCGGGTTCTTGATTTTTTTAATTAACTTATAACTTGTTCGAGAGTATGTATGTACGAGTATGTATGTATAATTGTTTGCCACGCTCTGCAGCCCGAACGGCTGGATGGATTTTAGCTTGAGAGGTATCGTTAGATTCGTATTTGCTGTGAGAGTGACACTGGGTACGTCAAAATAAAAAATAAAATCAAAATGGCGGATTTTTGGCGCCAAGTTCAAATGCAAATGCGCGCCGCAGTATGGACGGCTCGATGGATATTTACTGTGAGCGCTCTCACAGTAAATACATATCTAATACATGAATGTACAATGACATTGCTTATATCAAAATAAATAAAACTAAAAAACATAAAATAAAAACGGTAATTAAAAAAACTAAAAAACCCGACTGCTTTTCTGTGTAATTTGGAAATGAAAAACCCCTAAAATTTTAACCCCTAAGGTTTGTCATTTCCAATTTTTTTTATTTTTTTTATTTTTTTTTTATTTCTTTTATTCTACGTCGGGTGGAAGACAAGCATACGGCCCACATGATGTGAAGCGGTTACCATAGCCATATTAACGCTCGCAACATGCGCAATTACACAGAAAAGCAGTCGGGTTTTTTAGTTTTTTAAATTACCGTTTTTATTACAAAAGTAAATAGATGACGCCAAAAAGGCAAAGTAAAAGTTACTATATACGCTGATCTCAATGTAAAATTACTTTTCTAATTTCTGAATTTTTAACTGTGTTTTTCTCAAAATCTATTCATTTGAACATTGCCTGATCTTTGCCTGTACTCTTCATATTCTATCTATCTACAATATAACAAAATATTATCTACATCGAAAAGTGTAATGGAATAATGTAGCGTTACGCTGCGTAACTAACAATTAGATGGTTTTTTCTTCTGTGGATTTTTGAAACGATAAAAAATCCTACCTCGCATTCGCCCATCACTAGTGCTTACGCTACAAAAGCAAAAATGCAATACATTTTGGCTGGGCTGGCTGAGTAGTATCGTATTATTTGTATTCGATCGGTCGGAATCGCTACCTGTATTTACATGTTTATCGGTTTTTCTGTGATGCGTTTTTGTAAAAATAGGTTTTTTCGTTTTGAAGATTAAAATATTGTATTTTTTTCATACTACGTCGAGTGGCAGACAAGCATACGGCGCGCCCGATGTAAAGCGGTTACCGCATCCATATTAACGCTCCTAACATGATATGTCGCTCGCCTGTTGCCACTCCCGCTGCAAACGCAGCAAATCCTTTCTTCCTGGTGACCTCACTCACTCACAGGAACGCCTTCAAGAGAATCGTTATTTTGCTACGATGTTTTGTGACAGGTACACTTGTTTGTCACCCAACATAAAAAAAAGAAACTTGGTTCAGAAATAGATAGATGGAACATTTATTTCTATCTTTTTTTTTTTTATACTACGTCGGGTGGCAGACAAGCATACGGCCCGCCTGATGTGAAGCGGTTACCGTAGCCATATTAACGCTCGCAACTTATAATATCGCTCGCGCGCCGCCATGCCCGCTGCCAACGCAGCATCTCCTTCCTTTCTGGTGACCTCACTCACTCGCAGGAACACAACAACCCTCAAGGGAATTATTATTTGGCTGCGGTATTCTGTGAGGTGGAGGTACGTTCCCCAGTCGGGTAGCTTACAATTACGCTCCCTACTTCTCTTTTCGCCAGAGCTTCGTTTGTCAGTCAGCAGAGTGCACCACGTGCAGGTGAAGTTGGCTTTGGTTCAAAGATGTTGATGAACCACTTACACCCCAAAATCTTGCGCATATATATGCTATCTATATCTATAAAATATCATATATGGGTTGTTCTACAAATTAAGGACGAAAATGAGCCTGATTCCGGCCCGACATTATTTTTACATTCTGGTTGCAAAATATAGTCTATCATAAAGAATACACCGTCTTTTAGCCTATGTTAAGTGGAACAGTCAAAATATTTTAAAATTTTTGATTTATGGCCATTTCAATAAAATCACGATGCAGGAAACTGATAATGTAACCAGGAAACTGAAGAATAAAACAAAAATCAGCCGAAATCAACATTTATTTATTAATAATTAGACAAATAAAAAATATTCTTCTAATCATTAGTTTGTAATAGTCCAAACTTTTTGAACAATAACGAAAATTTGGTCTAATTTTGACTTACACTGTTTTTCTATCTAAACCGTCCTGGAACAGGATCTTTAATCATTAAGTATAGATAGAATATTATCTTTAGAGATTTAATTAATATTTCCAAGGCTCATTACAGAAAATCTCTTTTATAACAAATTAACAAATATTATTGTTAACTGATTTGGTTTCTGTCTTGTATAATTTATCTCCTTTTTAACATTTTCTTTTCTTGCAGTCATTTCTTTTTTCTTTCACGTTAACAGTATCTTAAAATTTTCTTTTCTGCGTTCTAGCTTTCCTTTACTTGGTGGACTTTAATTGTACCATTAAGAGCAATTTAATTCTGCTGATTACCTAAAATTCAACTAACCATGTACTCAATTTCGCTTGTAGTAATTGTATAAAGAGTCACACCTGGACAACGACTTTGACTGACACCGCAGAACTCAGTCAGATCAGTAAGATCACCTCCATATGCTACGATATCATTTGCAGTTCTATTGCACACAGTGCCTACGCCACTATTCCTTTTTTTCTTTACTACTTGCCCTCCTTTCTTCTTGGTTTTGGAGACTATTATATTTTTATTTGATGTCAATCTGCGATTGTTATTGACCAGCGGTTGTAAGTTATCGGCTTTAATGCATCAAAATCATCGCAGATGAGATGTGATTCCTCAGTGCAAGCTTCACACTTTATCTGCAAAAATTTCTCATTAAACTCTCACAGCATACGGCGTTTAATAGATTTTGGTATCTTGGGACGTTTAGTACTTTTGCATTTTAAGTCATCTCCTGGAAATTTGTATGAACAATACATAAACATGTGTCTGTTATCTTTGGAGCGACTATCCGAGCTGTTGCAAGCCTTGTAAGCAAGGAATAGCTCATGGTAACATTTCCTGATTTTAAGTTTACATACTTTGTTTTTCTCAGTGTATCTAACCTGTAGCGTCTTTGTACCTTTCCTTAGTATTCTTACATTTCTTACAAATTCCTTCTTGACGGCACACAATCTACTGTAGGTACTTATCATCTTCCAAAAAAGTCTGAAGTATCTTTTTGATTCTTCTTTTTTGAGTTCAGCCTTTTTTTTTCTTGATGCCTTATCTTTTTATATGTTATAAGCCAGTTCTTCAGCTTTCAAACCCTTCTTTCATTAATAAATCGGCCCCATGCTACTTTCTTCTCTGGACGGGTCTTCAGATTAGACATATTATTAGCTTTTTTTTATATTCAGTTTATATTTTGAAACAATTACGGATTGCCTTACTATTACTATTTTGATTTTATAGTGTCTAGTAGAAAAAAGTTTCAAATTATCTTGCACATAAATAATATTTCAATATAAAGACTCAGGGTCCTGGATATGGCTCAGTATCCTGGGTATTAATTTGACAGGATCTTGAGACCAGGTTCCTGAGAATTTTGGCATTATATTGGAAAAAAGACATTTATTTATAACATTCAACCAAATTTGAGAAGAACTAAGCCTTTGTGTAAGCAACTTACATATCAAAATGCTAAAATTACCATGTTATTATATTAATAACATACGTAAATATCTTACCAGGATACTGTAAACTTGACTGATTACGACCTGACTTACTCCATCAACTGCTCCGGGCTGACTAAACAACTCGCTGGGTGCAAACAGATAGGTGGTATTCTTTGGCTCTTTCGTAGGCACAACTGACTCAAACGAACGACATCGTCGTTCAGTGAATAGAAATTGATTATTCGCTTATTTTAGATTGAGCAGGATCCTGACATAAAACTGTTGGGACAAATTCGGGAACTGGATTTTAAAATATTTTTGGTACATAAAAATAATAATATGTATCTCAAATAGGTAAAAATATT
This sequence comes from Hypsopygia costalis, assembly GCA_937001555.2. Taxonomy (NCBI): domain Eukaryota; kingdom Metazoa; phylum Arthropoda; class Insecta; order Lepidoptera; family Pyralidae; genus Hypsopygia; species Hypsopygia costalis. Next base: position 5,532,812 of record OW443349.2, read on the forward strand.
AAGTACTTTTTTATTTTGGTTTCTTTTATGGCATAAATATTACAGTAAACAAATTACAGTACATTTTTGATTCGATTTTGGTTGAGGGACACTCCAGGATCCTGAAAATTTGACGCTTTGAATATCAATTTCGTCAAGAAAATAAATTTTGATCTACTTTATTTTTAGAGACCAGCTAGACTTAGGTATGCTATACAGTATGTTATACAAAGAAATTAGTTGGTAACAAATTTTTCATGTTATTTTAGTTGAGCCGCCGAAAATTCCTTAGTTTGTAGAACTACCCATATATGATATTTTATTTTATTTCAACAAAATCGACCGATTACTTTGAAAAAAAATCGATATTTCACATTAGTAAAAAATACAAATCTTAATCCATGAACAAAAATTAAAAACATATAATTTTTTTTATATATTTTTTTGTCGATAATCTATTTTCACCCCTTGTCAGCGTTACTCTTCATCCCAGGACATACTGTATATATGTTTAAGTAACTATATATATAGTTACTTAAGTAACTATATATATTACTTAAGTAACTATATATATTACTTAAGTAACTATATACCATACATATAACGTACGTTTAAGTAACTATATATATAAAGACAGATAAAGTCACGGGCATAAGTTAGTGTTGTAATAACACAGAGTGAGTTGAATATTTTTATAAAAATAAAGATTTCTGGTCATGGCGTTGAATTAAAGCCAAATCATTATAAAAGCTTTCTAAAGTTTTATAACGTTCCTTGTCTGCGCATTTCGTTAGAACTTTTTTACGCCTAATGGCCTGACTTAACTTATTCCCAAAGATTTATTCAGCCTAGTATTGAACTTTTTTTCAACGGTTTCAGGTTATACGGGCATGAACCTATAGCTTTTAACCGACTTCAAAAAAATTCAATTCAGGTTCTCAAATCGGCTGTATTTTTTTTTATGTTTGTTACTTAATTACTCCGTGATTTATAAACCGATTTGAAAAAAACTTTATTTATTTGAAAGAGTACGCTTCCAGATTGGTCTCATTTTTTTTCATCATCATCATCGTCATCGTAAGCCTGTATCTACCCACTGTTAGGTTTGTTATTTCATTACTCCGTCATTTATAAACCGATTTCAAAAAAACTTTTTTTATTTGAAAGAGTATACTTTCAGATTGGTTCCATATTTTTTCATCATCATCATCAGCCTGTATCTACATACACAAATGTAGACTAATGTTTGAAGTCGGGTTTTTTGTTAAAATTATATGGATTAGTTTGCTGCTGATACGTACGCTATATCCATAGATGTAGGATAGTATAATGTAATCTATAGTTGTGTAATAATAGCTATTATATATATTAGATTATCGTAATAGATGTAAGTTCATCAGAGAATTAGTTATTTTTAACAACGTTTTGCTTATACAATCTTTACAAATGTAGAATATTAATGTGATTATTTAAGGTAATTATATAAGAAATCTTACGCCTGAAACACAGGAATATTCCTAGTTCAGGCACATGTCTTGGCCGTGTGGTTTCCGGCAGACTAGAATAGAATCACTCCGCGTCTTCCCGTGGATGACGTACAAGGCGACTAAGAGAAATACATTATAAAACATCGATCAGGCCTCCCCAACCCGTCTGGCCAGCGTGGGGAGTGTAGGCCAAATTCTCCTGTCTGGGACGGACGAGAGAGGGTCGTGCTCCTGTAGTGGAGACTAAAATGACCTGATGATGATGATTATTATTATTTTATGATTAACAACGGTTATGAGTGGGTGGGGTAACAGAGAGGAGAGTTCCAATAGGGAAATAAACTGAGGTTTTGCTGTGCAGCCATGACAGTCCAGGTAGTCATGCCCACTAAAGTGTTCAAACTGGTGGTGGTGTCGTGTGGCGAGTCGACTCGTACCCAATAAAGTGGTTGAACGCGGCGATGGCTGCCCCATGCATGCATCAACTCGTGAACGAGTGCTGCCAGAGGGGACTGGTCTGCCATGGTTGTCATGGTTGCAAGGCAAACAATAGGAGGATTTGATAAGTAGTATTAGACAATAATATAATTATTAGCACAACAGCGACGTGCAATTAATAAATTGTAAGAAAATTGTGATAAAAAAAAATTGACGATGGTTAACAAAAGGTACGGACTCCGGGGTCTATAGATTGTAACTATTATCAATAAAAAAAATACGTATGTGATCAAAGATCATTATTGTTAATCCAATCAAGTGCGACTATTATCTATTAGACCCATAGCTAGCTATACTATTTTGTTAAATTCATGTAACTGCTAAGCATACCCGTAAGAGATGGTTCTCGCAATTAAACATGGAACAAAAATATTAAAGTCTAAAGTAAAATGTAATTATTTTTTTTACTACAGATACTACAGACATAATACGTAAAGTGTCAGGCCTCTGCAGACTGCACCGCGCAATTTCACACATCAATGAGTATCGAGCATTACCAACGCAATAAACCTAATCGACCGACCATTCAGTTGGCAGGCCTGTCAATTTGACATGCGATGTCATCAATCAAGGCAGACGCGCAGTTAAATCGGGTTAAATGGAAATGTGCGAGAAGTTAAACTTCAAATTAAAGCTTGAAATTGGCTTGCATATCTACAAACTAGTTTTAATTGAACGTTAAAATTAAAAATTAAAATTAATTAATATTTAATTTGAAATTTGAGGGGAATCCCTGCTGTAAACTAGCACGAGTAAAAATTATTTGCTAAATTACACAACGAAACAAAAAACTGTATTAAACAAATGTTTATTAGGCCTCATAGTGATTTTTATAACTTAGAAAATTGATAGAATGTAGTATCCTGTATTTCAGAATATTATAAATATTTTAAAAATGGGAAAATTTACCTTCCCGTCAATGCAGGATTTGAAATACTCGACTAGGGTTATGAATACACATGTTCATTTTTAGTTTCGCTTATTCTACCCAATATGAGAATGTGAATACATCATTCAATTATTACATTGTTTATTAAATATATCATTCATATGCCATAAATTAAATTACAATTTTATGTCGTAGAAATTCGTCAATTCAGTAATAATAATTCATGTCATGTAATGTGTAAAAAGTCATGCTTAAACATTGGTCTTTTAAGGTCTTTCACACTGTCAGGTAAATTATTATAGATTCTTATTAACATACAGTATTCAATTCTTTTAAATTGTGTCAGACCACAGTATTAATAGTACTATGTACAGTATCGCCACTCCCTGCCGCTCTCTCGTGTCGACCTCACCTCTCCTCTAAGACAAATTCATTTATACTCTGCACAGACATCATTGCTTATGTAGTAATTACCGACACGACATTTGTATGCAGTGGGCGGGGTGTGGTCAGATGTTGTTTGGGTATAATAAAATTAATCTATTATTATTACTTCAACAACTACTGAATTATGAAGATTTTATGAGTTATTTATGAAATATAATAATAATAAACAAATTATAATACTTTGCTATCGTGCTAATACGTTTTCATTCAGCTAAATTTGTTTACTACCGACATTGGTTATAAATTTACACCCACACTCGTAAATAATTACGCAATGGAAGGATAGAATAAGTTTATTTTCCTGTTGTAAATAGAATGTTGTTTGCTGTGGGCGTAGAAGCTGCAAATAAAATATGTCAGTATTGTTTATTAATAATTTAATAACAATAACGAACCAAGTAACGAACTCGAGTAGGTTTATTTTAGGAAATTGCAAACTTTTGATAAATAAATTTCTGAATTGAATTAATGAAAGAATTTTAGGTTTTTTATATTATTTTGATGGGAAACAAAATACGAACTGGCTGATAGTAAAAAGCCATTGTATATTTTATTACTTAAATATGATTTTGTTTTGCTTCTTCAGAACCGCATTCATGATTTTCTGTTTGTCTCGAAGGTTAGACTTGCTACTGTTCCACTTGTGTGCTCGGTTGGTTTACTGAGCGCAAAAGCGGAGCAGGTAAAGGTCCTCTCGTCTGGTTGATTTACTGGACGAGAGACTCGCAACCCGTGATATAACCGGAAAGTTGGCACGCGGGGCGCATTAGCTGTTAGGTATAGGGTACGTTGTCCCGAAGGTTGACTGGTAGAGAATGCGTTTAGCGTTAATTCCGTCTTTTGTATCCTTATATACAATTTGTGGTCAATAAAGTATTAAAATAAATATAAGTAGTATATGGACTAACACCAGATGACCATTACTCACGTCATATTGCGGGCAATGTAAAAATACATTCACGTCTTTTTTAAAGAATCCCATTTTGTAGTCACCCATGAATTTTGGGGTGTAAGTGGTTCATCAACATCTTTGAACCAAAGCCACCCTGCTGACTGACAAACGAAGATCTGGCGAAAAGAGAGGTAGGGAGCGTAATTGCAAGGGGAATGTACCTCCACTTCACAGAATACCGCAGCCAAATAACAATTCCCTTGAGGGTTGTTGTGTTCCTGCGAGTGAATGAGGTCACCAGAAAGGAAGGAGATGCTGCGTTGGCAGCGGGGTGGCGGCGCGCGAGCGTTATTTTATGTTGGGAGCGTTGATATGGCTACGGTATCCACTTCACATCAGGCGGGCCGTATGCTTGTCTGCCACTCGGCGTAGTATAAAAAAAAAAGAATTAAAAAGTAGCAGACCATCATTTTTAGAACGCAAAAGCACCTTACATGTGACGTAGTCAATTACAATAAAGCATATATCATATATCTATTGGCAATAATATTTTTTCAAAACCATTCGAAGAAGTCTCACATCTGGCAATGCCTCAAATTATTTCATACTCAGAAGAAAATTCCAAGGCAGCAACATCTGCTGAGAATTATTTGGAATATTACAGCTTCACTGAATTCCCAAGAGGTAATCTCTGTATTACCAGTAATATTATTCTGAAATTGAAAACATGTAAACTAATCCCTTTAGACGAGGCATTAAAATTCAGTAAATTTTTGAACGTTGGTAAGTCATGCATCGCTCCATTTTTACGCTTCACCACGCCACTGGTATTGCCAACGTAAACTCAATCGGATTAACACACAGTTGGCAGCGCTGTCTGTCAATTTGACGCGGTCGCGGTGGCATCCATGTTCGCGCCTACGAATATTAGACACTTCGGCTGTTCCAATTTCAAAAAACAAAGGGACATTTTTGTGCAATCTATTTTCTGTTCATAGTTTGACCACAGTATAAGTAATAGTACTAACGTACTTAAAAACTATTGGATATGTGCCGCCTGAGCCTGGATAATCAAGCTTCGGACGGCATCTTTTCTAGGCTATCTAGTCAAAAAGATTTAACTTAAATAGGTTGAATGTGTTTGCATCAAGTTTTTTTTAATATTACCTCGGATGAGCATCAAATAAGCATTTGGCCCGCCTGATGTAAAGCGGTTACGGTAGCCATGTAATACACTCGCAACCGGAAATATCTCTCGCGCGTTGCCACCCGCGCTGCCATCGCAATAATTCCTTCCTTCCTAGTGACTTCATTCGCTCACAGGAACGCAACAATTTTTAAATATTCAAATCAATCTTAAGTAAATCAAAAATATAAAGTAATCAAGTCTTTTGTCAAGTAGTCTAAATACCAATTTTTACACCATTAATAAGTATAAGGCCTGTTTGATGGAAAGCAGTTGATGCAGTCTATGAACGATTTCAACAACAACGGCATCGCTCCTGTGTACGGACCCTGCTAAAATCCTATTTATGACGCCCTTTTTATCAAATTTTAGTAAAATTGTAAAAGCTTCTTACTCCTACCAATTTTTAGGGTTCCGAACCTCAAAAGGAAAAACGGAACCCTTATAAGATCACTTTGTTGTCCGTCTGTCTGTCTGTCTGTCTGTCTGTCTGTCTGTCTGTCAAGAATTTCTATGTCGAGAATGCGTGGAGGTATCAAGCTGAAATTTGAACTGTATACTCAGGTCTACGGTCCCATGAAGTTAAAAAAAAATCAAACTGCTAAGTTTACGTAGAAAAAAGTTACGGCCGTTTATTCATCAAAAAACGCATATTTCGACACACTCAAGGGAATCAAAACCTATAGGGTACTTCCCGTTGACCTAGAACTATGAAATTTGGCAAGTAACATCGTTATAGACTACAAGTACAGGAATAAATCTCAAAACTATACATTTGTAAATAGATTTTAAAAAATAGGGGGTCTATATTTTTTATAGGGAGTCGAAATTTCAAATTGAAACTACTAGTTCAAATGGGGTATCATATGAAAGGACTTGATGTACACATTGCAAAATATATTTTATTTATTTTTTTCGACGCATTATTTCTTATTTATAATGAAAAATATCAAATTTAATAATGATATTACGTACCTACGGAACCCTCGGTGGGCGAGTCCGACTCGCACTTGTCCGGTTTTTTTTTCTGATTAAATTCGCTGTGAGTTCCAAGGCAGGCGCAGTTTTACCCATGTAACTGTAATATGACCAGCTCGGTGGCCGCGTAGCGGTCAATGCGGCTTCGACATCAACGCTCGTGGGTTCGATTCCCACATAGGACAAACATTTGTGTGCATGAACATGTCTGTTTGTCTTGGTCTGGGTGTTTTCAATATATCATAATTATGTATTTATAAAAAAAATGTATTTACGTATATTTATCAGTTGTCTAGTATCCATAACACAGGCTTCGCTTACTTTGGGTCTAGATGGCGCTGTGTAATTTGTAAAAAAAAAATGGACTTCGCTGTTCATTGTCTTTTTGGTGGTCGCCGCTCTTATTCCTGCCCCCCTAGCCAAGTGTAATTGGTAGCGTAACGAACGTTAGATAGACCACGTGACATTTGTCAATTCTCATACTAAAATGTTCGATTTTGACAAATGTCACGTATTCTATCTAACGATCGTTACGCTATGAATTACACTTGGCTAGGGGGGCTAGCCACACAGGAGACACAGTGGTGGGAATGTTTGATGGGCTCCCGTCCCATCCTTTTTATCAAAATTCATTTTTGAAAAATCTTGATAGTGCGCGGGAGAGAATATCCATGGAATCTCACAGTCACAGTACTTGTATGCCATCATTTCGGTTCTAGGGCACTGGTTGGTCCAACCGGTACAGGAGCAGAAGTAAAAGAACCTTCGAAGAATCCCTTCCTAGTAGTATGGAAAAACCTCGCTAGGAAAAGAAAGTTTTTACCAGTCTTACTAAATGTTTTTTTATTTATTTTTCCAGTGATAGTTAGATCACATACTTTGAACTGGACTACTACAAATGCTCCATATTTTTAGAAAAATCAATTTTAAAAATTTTATAGATATAAATACAAATATTGGAAATGGAAAATTTCGACAACTCCCTGCCGCTCTCTTGTATCGGGAAGTTGTGGGAAAGGAATACTTACGAGGCAGAATGTCAGCGAAATTTATTGAGCTTATAAAATCGTCCGGTCGTTCTGTCCGTCCGTTGACATGAAACTCAAAATTTCGAAATTCTGACTTCGGATTCGTGTAGAGCATCAAAAAGTAGGTATGCAAAGTGACCTTGGTTTTCCGATATCAATTCGGAAATTAAAAAAAAAAAAATTGCGCTATGGTGGCGCATGCTGCGCGTCCACCACGAGCCTTCCTTCATACACGTCATTTTATTGTCATTAACCGAGATGCACATTACCCTGCATTTTTCCATCAGATTTATACTCTACGTTTTTTAATAAAAAATCGAGAGCAATTAGTTAGAATTTATGGTAAAGTTAACAAAGGTTTTTTCCCAAGGTTATTTAGAGCTAAAATTGGGACAAGCCTTACTGGCTGTGTGCCAGCTACGCCTTCGTCTTTTGTGTTCATTTTTGTAGAAAAAAATATGCATAGTTTTTGGTATATTGACGGTGTAATGTGAGATGCCGTTTATGTAGATTTTTTATTTAACCACACCCCGGACACACTATACAATGTCGCGTCGTGAACTACTGCAGAAACAACGACGTCTGTGCAGAGCGTGAACGAGCGTGTGTGCGTGCGGCGCCATACAAACTGTTCCAGATTCGACTCAGATGGGGAGGTGAGGTCCACACGGGAGAGCGGTATGGAGTGGCCATACTGTACGTAGTGTTATTACTTATACTGTGATATAACGCTAGATGCCAAACAAGCTAAGGCTCGCCTGATGGTAAGCAGTAGCCAGATAGACGTTTGCAATACGCGTATATCTTACGCGCTGGCAACCTCGCTGCGGATATCTTCTCACTTCTGTCAACCTCAATTACTCACAGGAACACAACTTTTTGGCTGCGGTTTTCTGTCAGGCGGAGGTCCCTATTCCGCGCGAGGCGGGCGCGAAACGAGCGCGAGACGGGCGCGAGACGGGCGCGAGACGAGAGCGAGACGGGCGCGAGACGGGCACGAGACGGGAGTGAGGCGAGCGCGAGCTGGCGCGAGGCGGGCGCAAGGCGGGAGCGAGGCGGGCGCGAGGCGTGCGCGATGCGGGCGCGAGGCGGGCGCGAGGCGGGCGCGAGGCGGGCGCGAGGCAGGCGCGAGGGGCGCGCGACGCGGGCGCAACCCGGGCGAAACGCGGGCGCGACGCGGGCGCGAGGCGGGCGCGAGACGGGCGCGAGGCGGGCGCGAGGCGGGCTCGAGGCGGGCTCGAGGCGGTCGCAATAAATGCAATTCGAGATTTATTAAAGTGTCGTAAGGCTCTAATTATATGCAATAAAATTCCAATACAGTCTTAAATGTTTTATACAGCAAATAAATTTAAAAGCAGAAATTGGACATTATGTTTGGACAACAAAATACTAATGGCAAAGCAATCAATAGAGGATAAACATACAAACATTATTTTTTATTCAATAAGAAGATATAGATCAAATATAGTGGTAACCCATTTTTAATAATATAGATAGAGGAGCTTCATAGCGTCGTTGCGCCTGTCAGCCCAATCGAACACGTAAGTTAAGCAACGTCGACCACAGCCTGTCTATGGATAGGTTTATTTGTCTCGAGCTCCTCCGCGCTTCGAAGGGCACGTTAAGCCTTCGGTCCTGGTTGTTGTCTTTAGATGACAGCCGTTAAGTCAAGGCATTGGCTTTAGCGCGGTTTGAAAACACAGGCCTCCGCCCACCTTTGGGGTGTAAGAAGTTCATCAACATCTTTGAACCAAAGCAACTTCACCTGCACGCGGTGCACCCTGCTGACTGACAAACGAAGCTCTGGCGAATGTACCTCCACCTCACAGAATACCGCAGCGCAATAAAAATTCCCTTGAGGGTTGTTGTGTTCCTGCGAGTGAGTGAGGTCACCAGAAAGGAAGGAGGTGCTGCGTTGGCAGCGGGGGTGGCGGCGCGCGAGCGATATTTTATGTTGCGTTAATATGGCTACGGTAACCGCTTCACATCAGACGGGCCGTATGCTTGTCTGCCACCCGACGTAGTATAAAAAAAAACCCGTAGTTGAGCAGCGTGGTGAAGTATGCTCTAAACCCTTTTGATTGAGGGGAGACCCGTATCCCAACAGTGGGATGAATATGGGTTGATGCCGTAACCATCATCACCATCATCATCAGGTCCATTTTAGTCTCCACTACAGGAGCACGACCCTCTCTCGTCCATCCTAGACGGAAGGAGGATCTGGCCTACACTCCCCACGCGGGCCAAACGGGTTCGGGAGGCCTGATCGATATTTGATAATGTATTTCCCTTAGTCGCCTAGTACGACATCCACGGGAAGAGACGGAGTGATTCTAGTCTAGTCTGCCGGAAACCACACCGCTAATAATATTGTGAAATACATGAACTGTGTGGCTACATATGGATGTAACTATAACTTCCGTAACAGTTGGTCCTAAATCCAAACCGCGTCATTGATTGCATTGTAACTACGAACTAGGTCGATTACAAACTTCCTCGTAACAAGATTTCCTCGTCTGCGACGGAACTTCTATGTAATTCAGTCTTTGATGAACAATGTCTGGAGGACAAGTGACTTTAGCTCGAGCATGAAAGACTACTTAATAATAGATATATCAATTAATGGCCGTGTGGTTTCCGGCAGACTAGAATTGAATCACTCCGTTTCTTCCCGTGGATGTCGTACAAGGCGACTATGGGAAATACATTATAAAATATCGATCAGGGGCCTTACCACAAGCTCTAAACGCAGGAATGGAACTATGATGGTTGCGTATTTATCAATGAATTTCATTCATAAATTCGCAACCATGATTGTTCTATTCCTGCGTTTAGAGCTTGTGGTAAGGCCCCAGGCCTCCCAAACCCGTTTGGCCAGCGTGGGGAGTTGGAGCTTTAAAAATTAGACATTACTGTAATTTTGTGTTTAAACAAAAGTAGGTAATTTATTAAAGTTTTAACTTTTACTTTGCATTTAGTAGAAAAAATGTGGTATACTAATGTATTTTTACGTTAGTAATTTACGAATTTGTTTTCATGAAATGGTATGAAACTATAACAAAAAATATATATATATACAAAAATAGATGTAAAATATATTGCATTCAATACAATTTATTAACTGCATTAATTCAAACTCACATTAAAATAATATCAATTACAATGTAAAAATGGAGGGACATTTTTACATGATTTGTAAGCATGTGTGCTCATTGTACACACACCGGTGTATTCGTTGTTGATCTAATTTTGTTCTGTCGATTGCGAAGGTCGATTGCTAGTATTTGCTTTCCCATGAACAAATCTCTCAAAAAATAGGCGATATTACGATAGGCGATATAATACATATTGAAAGGAGTCCTTTCTCTCGCCTAAAATTATAAGTGTAAGGGGGTGTTATTGGTTCATCAACGGGGTGTAAGTGGTTCATCAACATCTTTGAACCAAAGCCAACTTCACCTGCACGCGGTTCACCCTGCTGACTGACAAACGAAGCTCTGGCGAAAAGAGAGGAGGGGAGCGTAATTGTAAGCTACCCGACTGGGGAAGTACCTCCACCTCACGGAATACCGCAGCCAAATAACAAATCCCTTGAGGGTTGTTGTGTTCTTGCGAGTGAGTGACGTCACCAGAAAGGAAGGAGATGCTTGGTTGGCAGCGGTGGTGGCGGCGCGCGAGCGATATTTTATTTTGCGAGCGTTAATATGGCTACGGTAACCGCTACACATCAGGCGGGCCGTATGCTTGTCTGCCACCCGACGTAGTATAAAAAAAAAGTTCTAATTTTATTTGGCCGTTAAATATTGGCCTAAACTTCTAACTTAAGACAATAGTATTGTTTGGAAAAATCATATAAATTAATGAAAACAATAGCCTGCGGAAACAGCTACGATTTCTACTCATAATATATTTTCTTGAAAAATTTATATTCACGTATTATCTGAAAAATATTATGAACGAACATTACAAACATTCGTTTACATTGTTTCACACAAAATTTCATCTATTTGTGATTGACGTTTGAAAGCAAGCATTTGTTTTTTTATGGCGCGCTCTATCTGCCAGAAAACCATTGTGCCACACTCGGATGTGTTCGGATACACGCTCTAGTGCCGTTCCGTTGCGAGGCACTGTCAAAACGGTGACATGAAAAAGATACAAGTACCTAATAAAATATTCTCTTATTCTAATGACGGGGATGTCTATTTGACATTTTCAAATGAAATGAAATTTGTTTATTTTGTCACTTGGCTCGTGTGGCACTTAGACGTTTTACGCTTTTTATATGAATAAAAATTGTATTTGATTGCCTCTCTTTTATCTCCTAGTGTTTCGGAAATATTCCAATATAAATTACATACTGCCATCTAGTTCCAAACTAAGTAAAGCTTGTACTATAGGTAACTGATATTATGCAAAATATTTTTTTTTGCAAATATGTACATACATATAATACCTATAAAATACCCAGACTAGAAACAAATAGATGAACCCGCGACCCCGGAGTCAAAGTGGACATTGCTAGCTATTCGACCACCGGGTTCGTCAAAAATGCGATAGAAATTAAGTTCGGTCGATCAGAGATCGAATAGTGGTGAGTGGATTTATCTAAACTTTATAGTTCGACATATTATAGAGCTGATAAAACCACCAAATTTGCTGGCACATATTTCCCGCGATTTTTATTTTTTGTAACTTTATGACGTTCGACAGAACTGTCAGTCATTTGTCAGATTGCGCGAAACCAATTCGAATTCAATAGTTAAGAAGACAACAACGTCTGTCGGGTCAGATAATTTAGTTTAAAAAATACTTAACGAGCATACGACACAATTTTTCAGTCACTTTTGTGAAACTGCCAGCCTTGAAAAAGCGTATCCGAGTCTAGAACAATAACGATTTGGCAGCCAGCTCATATAAAAGGAGACTACGCGGTTTCCAACTTCATTCACAAAATTGCATTATACATTGAAATAAATTGAACCAAGTCAATGGTGTCATTGTGCATGCGGTGCAGTAGCTTTAAATTCTTCTTTTATTTTATATAAGCTCTGGTGGCAGACAAGCTTACGACCCGTCTGATGTGAAGCGGTTTCCGTAGCCATATTAACGTTCGTAAAAAAAAATGTCGCTCTTGTGTCTTCACCCCCACTGCCAATTTTTTATTTGGCTGCGGTATTCTGTAAGGTGTAGGTACATTCTAAGTCGGGTACTTTACAAGTACGCTGTACCCTACCTTTATTTCGCGAGAGCCTCTTTCACTGGTCAGCAGGGAGCACTATGTGCTGGTGAGGTTTGCTTTGGCTTTGAAAATCGTTACGGAATAAATTCGACTGAGGAACAAAGTTGCCGAGTCAGTGATATGGCAAATGGGCGGAAGGTGTTAGAGTAGAGGCCGCGTGTGAGATGACGAGTCGTCCGGTCCACGCCCTCCCCCCCACTCCCCCAACTTCTCGATTTCTTCAAATTTCATCATCCGGCTGATGATGATGATGAAGTTTGTAATATAAAATACATAGCCAGGAATACATTCATCATCATCATCATCATCAGGTCCATTTTAGTCTCCACTACAGGAGCACGATCCTCTCTCGTCCGTCCTAGACGGAAGGCGGATTTGGCCTACACTCCCCACGCTGGCCAAACGGGTTGGGGAGGCCATAAGCACAAAATAAAACAAACAAATTTCAACAACGAAAGTACATAGGTATGTAACTTTATAATTATTATTCTTGCAACTACAGATAATAAATATAATTGTTTCAAGCAATAATTGATACAAAATCCCATTCATTGAACCGCCTTGATATCCAAGTGCAGAAGTACTGTTTTGGCAAGAAGCCATGCATCACCAAATGCGGAAAGAATACTTGTCGATTTGCGCGCTTTTGAACGTCATCCGACTTGAGAAATGGCTGTTGAGAGAAATTTTACGACCCTTTTAGTCGTTATTTTTTTATTTAGTAGCCGATTGAAGGTTTCAGCTCATAAGACAGACCACATAAAATATTATTAAAGATTCTTGAATACATGCTAGCGAGGTTACTGGTAATCTGGGCTGTTTACGTCAATGTATATTATTAATTACAATTTGTGTGTCTATAGGTTTATTTTTTATTTTTAGAGCACTGGATACCAGTCCTTTAGTGCCCAACATTTGTAATATTTGTTTTTACTTTTGTTTGGTTTTAAGGGCTGAAAAATAATGCCAGGAATCTTTTGGATCGTAGTTGAATATGTTCAGGATTGAATTCTAACTTTTGCTGCATCAATCTAAATTAATTTAATCGAAATGGTTTAGTACTGTTCAACTGCGGGTTTGTGGAATCCAGTGTTCTCAATTCTCCCAAATGATACCGACTTGGCTTGACGACTATGAACTTATGATAACAGTCGGATCCGGCGCCTTTAAGTGTCCTTCGAAGCATAGAGGAGCTCGAGATAAATATACCCATCCATTCGACGTCATCTACCTTTTTAGAGGCTTTTATTTAACTTCACCGCGGCGTTTGTAATCTTTTTTGTGTTGCCCCCGCATAGTAACAAATTTAAACACGTATTTACGTTTAAAACGTATGAATTTTCGCCAACGTAGCGTGACCACTTAACATACAGCGAAGCAATATAACGCCATATTTTATTTGTGAAGTTTGCATGTCTCATGAAATAAATGATATCAAGAACATTTCTGTAATGTATTATTACAATTATTTTTAAGTGTCACACCCCGTTATTTTAAATTTAATATCATTTGTTTTTGTAATACGGTCCGTAATGGTCTTCGGCACGCAGATACTTTACTTACTTAAATGTCTTTATAGTATTTTATTTTTATTTTTTTATACTACGTCTGGTGGCCCGCCTGATGTGAAGCGGTTACCGTAGCCATATTAATGAACGCAACATAAAATATCGCTCGCGCGCCGCCACCCCCGCAGCCAACGCAGCATCTCTTTCCTTTCTGGTGACCTCACTCACACGCAGGAACACAACCACCCTCAAGGGAATTGTTATTTGGCTGCGGTATTCTGTGAGGTGGAGGTACTTTCCCCAGTCGGGTAGCTTACAATTACGCTCCCTACCTCTCTTTTCGCCAGAGCTTCGTTTGTCAGTCAGCAGGGTGCACCGCGTAAAGGTGAAGTTGACTTTGGTTCAAAGATGTTGATGAACCACTTACACCCCAAAGTATACAAAAAATTTCCTTGATAATTAGCACAGTGGTCGAATGGCTAGTAATACTTATCTAATATCACAGTATAAATAATAGTATTGTCACTCCCTGCCGCTCTCTCGTATAGATTTCATCTCCCCTCTGAGACAAATCTGGAAGACACACACGCTCATTCACGCTCTGCACAGATGATTTGTTTTTCTAGTAGTCAACGACGCGACATTTGTATGGAGTGGTCGGGGTGTGCTAATATATAAAATTCTCGTGTCACGGAGATTGTTATCAAACTCCTCCGAAACGTCTGGACTGATTTTTATGAAATTTTGAGTGCATGTCGGGTCTGAGAATCAGCCAACATCTAGTTTTCATACCCCTTCTGCCATCAACCCCAAAAGTTATATGGCAATATATTTTATTTATTTAGGCAAAATTAAATAAATAAAAATGAATGTTGCAATTTTTTTTTTGCGGACCGCAAAACTCGAGAATGGCTCTAGCAATTCTGTTAATTTTTGTTTTAATATTTTTGTTAAGGCATAAAGAAGGTTCTTATAGAGAAAGAGACGTAAAAATTGTGAGGAAAATAAAACACCACTTTCCACCCTTGCGTAGCAGGGGCGAGCAGCTACATAATAAATATTGCTGGACAAATTACACATTCCTATCTAGTCCCAAACTAAGCAGACCTTGTACTATGGGTACTAGATAACTGATATTATACTTAAATACATTTTTTTGTAAATACATGCATAGGTATAATACAAATAAAACACCCAGACCGAAACAAACAGACATGTTACGAGTAGCACACAAATATTTGTCTTGTGCGTGGATCGAACCCGCAACCTCGGAGTCAAAGTGGCCATTGCTAATCATTCGACCCTAGCACTTTAAAATTGATTAAAAAATTACGGGACCCCTTCTGTCCTACATAAAGCTTAAAAATATAAAAAAGGAATCATTCTTAAAGAGTTCTTAACATCAAAGCGACATGTCACCCGTTTACTACCAATAAATATCTTAGCTCATAACTCACAACAATGTATTTGTCAATGTCGCCGCCTTCTGTGTTTAACGCTTGAAAAATGGCCGGAACAAAACGGCATTGAAAAAATATCTAGTTATTTTCAGAGAATCAACACTTATCTTGACGGCCGGAAATGAAGGGAACCAAGTTTCTGATCCGCTATTTTGGTCCGAGCAAGATGCGAAGTTATGCTATATGGGCGAAAGATATGTTATGCGATATCACGCTATTGAATTAATTTGTCTATTAGCTTCTGATGTGGCTTTTCCTCCGGGTAAACACAGTATGGGGATAAAAAATATTTTTTGTATACATATAGGTTATAAACTATAAGAGTACTAAATTTCATCTAACAAATTGGGTAATCAGACATCTGAACATATAAACTTTAATATTTATAATATTAGTAGAATTATAATATGTATACTTACCTATTTTTGGCATCAAGGATCGTGGATTTGATCCTCATAAAAATAATCTAATAAATAATTTGTGTGCATGAATACCATGAATATTATCTTTTATAAAAATGTCTTGACAAGTATCTAAGTATGTTTATCAGTTAGCTTGTACCCATAGTCAAGCTAGACTTAGATTGAGGCGATTGCATTATGTATTGAGTAATTTGCTGAAGATTATATATATATTGGGTATTCATTCTAATGTATTTTATGTATATGTGTAATATATGCAGTGCTCTAAAGCGATATTTGCGATAGTTTACTTAGATAATTTATGTAAATAATTAAAACATGATATTACATAAAATAGCAGAGAGGTGACACTATATAGCGGCTGGTAAGCCGTAGCTAAATCCTAATAGCTTTAGTAGTTGTACATTAATCAATTTTTATCGCATTGGTTCTCATCATATTAGTAGGTACTGCTTACATAGGACATCAGCTGAGAATCTGTCGCCATGGATGAAAAATAACTGAAGTTATTAATGATAATTCTTTTATGACAGAAAAAGGAAATTAAACGCGTGTTGGGACTTATTATCTTTGTTTCTTTTTTGTAATATTCTTATGACGAGAGTCATGTTGGCTGACATGAAATCATGATATTGCAAAAGCCCAGAAAATGTTTTCTTATTATTTAAACCTATTAGAAGTTGCCCGCGACTTTCTTCGCGTGGTAATTTTGAAAAAAAGAAGGTTCGTCAACACCAGCTACAAATTCACAAATTGATTATTATGTATTAATACTAGGACATGAACATTGTAATTTATTCTTATATTAAATAGTAGTGACATGTATTTTGCATGCCAGTTTCCTGGTGAAGTGTGTATTGTGCCGACAAATAATAACTGTAACAACTCTGTAAACCGCATTTCAGGTAAATAAACGTTCATTCATTCATTTATACAAAATAGTGGATATTTGGTGAATGTAATGCCCCCTGCCAAAACTGTCAATTGGTTTTATAGCTATTGATGTCATGGTACGATTATCAAACTATGACTATGGATATGTGGCGTGACTGGAATGGATAATGTTTGGGGTGTAAGCAGCTCAAAACCTCGTCTGCACGTGGCGCACCCTGTCAAATAACGAAAGAGGCTCTGGCATAAGATTGGTAGGGTATAGCATATTTACTCGACTGGTGATGTACGTCCACCTCACAGAATAACGCAGCCAAATAACAATGCCCTTGAGGGCTGTTGTATTCCTGTGAGTGAGTGAAGTCACCAGAAAGGGAGCAGTTGCTGTGTTGTTAGCCGGGGTGGCGACGCGCGAGCGATATTTCATGTTGCGAGCGTTAATATGGCTGCGGTAACCGCTTCACATTACTGGTGAAACTTATGGAGAAGTGATGCCTTTAAGCTCGCCACGCTGGGCAGGCGAGTTGGCAACTGTCTTCAGAGTCTCGTAGATAGCAGGGTGCACCACGTGCAAGTGAAAGATAGTAATGAGCCACTTACACTCTAGAACACTCTAGATGGACCGACGACTTCAAAAAATTGGCTGATAGCGGTTGGATGCGGAAAGCGGAGGATATGGTAGCATTGGGAAAGGCCTATATCCAGCAGTGGGTAGGATACAGGCAGATAATGATGATGAACAGCTCCGCATATGCGGAATATCAAACATGGAAGAGTAAAAAGATTTTTTTTATACTACGACGGGTGGCAGACAAGCATACGGCCCGCCTGATGTGAAGCAGTTACTGTAGCCATATCAACGCTCGCAACATAAAATATCGCTCGCGGTCCGCCACCCCCGCTGCCAACGCAGCATCTCCTTCCTTTCTGGTGACCTCACTCACTTGCAGGAACACAACAACCCTCAAGAGAACTGTTATTTGGCTGCGGTATTCCGTGAGGTGGAGGTACATTCCCCAGTTGGGTAGCTTACAATTACGCTTCCTACCTCTCTTTTTCCCCAGAGCTTCGTTTGTTAGTCAGCGTGGTCAACCGCGTGCAGGTGAAGTTGGCTTTGGTCCAAAGATGTTGATGAACCACTTACACCCCTAAATTGCACTACAATAAGGCACACGAATCCAATAAACCATTTATAATCAAAGTCAGTTTCAAGACAGCAGACAACAGAGTAATACTAAGCATTTATTTGATTAAATTGTTCAGGCAGTTGCGAAGTGCGAAGTACGAAGATACTTCCAGTTTGCAGTGTAAGTTAGTTCCAAGTTGGACGCAGCATCGTGACCTATATTTGTATTTATTTAGACTTGCACCACTTGGAAATAACAAGTAATCTTAGTTGTTATTTCCAAGTGGTGTTATCCTGTAAATATACTCGTACTTACGTAATATTGAGATAAAACATTACGAACGTTCATCATCATCAATAAACAAACAACTACCATCCATAATCTTATGAAAATAACAACGGGGATTAACACGGTCATTCGATCATGCATAAGGGTATTTACATCATCATTTATGGTATTTTTTTTAGGGTTCCGTACCTCAAAAGGAAAAACGGAACCCTTATAAGATCACTTTGTTGTCTGTCTATCTGTCTGTCTGTGTGTCTGCCTGTCTGTCTGTCTGTCTGCCTATCTGTCTGTATGTCTGTCTGTCAAGACCCTCTATGTCGAGAATGCGTGGAGGAATCAAGCTGAAATTTGAACTGTATATTCAGGTCTACGGTCCCATGAAGTTGTAAAAAATAAAATTGCTAAGTTTACGTAACAATAAGTTACGGCCGTTTATTGAGCAAAAAACGCATATTTCGACACATTCTCAAGGGAATCAAAACCTATAGGGTACTTCCCGTTGACCTAGAACTATGAAATTCGGCAAGTAACATCATTACAGACTACAAGTACAGGAATTAAACTCAAAACTATACATTTCTAAGTAAATCTTAAAAAATAGGGGGTCTATATTTTTTATTTCGTACTTTCAAATTGGGGCTACTAGTTCAAATGGGGTATCATATGAAAGGGCTTGATGTGCACATTGCAAAATATATTTTATTTATTTTTTCCGACCCATTATTTCTTTTTTATAATGAAAAATATCAAATTTATAGTGATCTTACTTACGGAATCCTCGGTGGTCGAGTCCAGTCGGACTTGGCCGCACTTGGCCGGTTTTTTTATACTAGTTAGTCAATCTATTTTTTCTATAGACGAGTTAGGTGGGGGAGTCAGTGCGCCATCAATACTCCTTGTATTGCAAGCGCCTATAGCTATATATTGAAGTAAGGTTACGCCACTATTTAAAACCGCCCTTTTGGAAAATTATCATCAGAGTGAAGAAGTTCCTATTTTTTTTTAATAAGCAGGATGCACTATGTGCAGATGAGGTTGATTTTGTCTTTAAGGATGGTAACGGTTGTAACTTTTACGCCAATTTATTTCTTTTTTCTCTTTTTATATGAGCAAACGAGCATGTGGGTCACCTGATTGAGAGGAATCACCACCGCCTATGGAGATCAGCACCACTAAGAGGTCGCCGATCCGTTGCTAGCCTATACTCCTTCCTTTCTTTCTTTCTGGTGACCTCACTCACTCCCAGGAACACAACAACCCTGAAGGAAATCGTTATTTGTCTGCGGTATTCTGAGTGGTGGTACTTCCTCAGTCGTGCTGCTTAAAAATACGCTATTCCCTACCTCTCTTTTCGCCAGAACCTCGTTTGTCAGTCAGCAGGGTGCACAACGTGCAGGTGACGTTGGCTTTGGATCAAAAATGTTAATGAACATACTTACAATCCAAATTTCTGAAAAAAGATACGATTGACTTGGATTTTCTCGTGCAGATTTCAGCATCCACTATCTTCTTAAACCGGGACACTACAATGAAAACATAGACCCTTAGAATTCATTTCAATGTCTTCATAATGCGAGAATCCGGCACATTCCAACAGCATTTAGCATTTTAAATGCTTCCCAGAAATGTAACAGGTGGCGCTTTACATTTTAAGAAGAGTCGGCATAATTTGACTCACATAGAGTAATATGTGTATTAATAGATTTATATTTTTCTTTTTTTTATAAATATTTCTGGACAATTTACACAGCGCCATCTAGTCCCAAATTAAGCGCAAATTTTGTGTTATGTGTACTAGATAACTGATAAATGTACTTAAATATTTTTTTTTTGTAAATACAAATGTTTGTCTTGTGCGGGAATCGAACCCGCGACGTCGGAGTCAAAGTAAGCATTGATAACCATTCGACCACCGAGCTCGTCTTATGTATGTTTATTTATTTATTTAAACTTTATTTCCCACAATTTAAGGGTACATAGAGGTCTTAATGCTAATAGCATTCTAGAGAATTTGGGGTGTAAGTGGTTTATCACCATCTTTGAACCAAAGCCAACTTCACCTGCACGCGGTGCACCCTGCTAACTGACAAACGAAGCTCTGACGAAAAGAGAGGTAGGGAACGTAATTGTAAGCTACCCGACTGGGGAATGTGCCTCCACCTCACAGAATACCGCAGCCAAATAACAATTCCCGTGAGGGCTGTTGTGTTCCTGCGAATGAGTGAGGTCACCAGAAAGATAGGACATGCTGCGTTGGCAGCGGGGGTGGCGGCGAGTGAGCGATATTTTATGTTGTGAGATATGCTTGTCTGCCGCCCGACGTAGTATAAAAAAAAAGAGAATGATAGAATTCTAGAGAAAGCTATTAGCATTAAGACCGCTATGCCGCAGACAACATTTGGAAAGAGCCTTAAAAGAATGCGGCATATAAAATGTATGTATAAAAAGTTTATGTAAGTAAGTATGTTAATATATGTACGTCGATGTATTTATTTATCAATATTGTACCTAGAAGTAGATCTATTTTGTCATGTATTCAGTTCTATTTTTTTATACTAGCTGATCCGGCGAACTTTGTACCGCCTAACAATCAATGAATGTCGTCATACATATTAGCGATATAAATTTCTGAACATTTGACAACCAGTAAATGTCTCAATCCTGTAAAAGGATTGAGATATTTATTGACTGACACTATTTGTATGGGAAAATGTTTTCTTTTCTTTTATTGTATTTTTTCCGTCAATTTTACAATGTCTTTAATACTTATTATCCTATTCCGGACGAAGACAAATCCAAAAACACAGAAACCATAAAAATCGGTTCAGCCGTTCCTGAATAATGGTGTAACTACGTGTAACACGACTTTGTTTTATATGTACAGATTTTGCATTCTGACGTTGTCTACCGCCTTTTTACCCGACTGCGACAGAAGGAGGGTTATGTTTTTCGAGAGTATGTATGTATGTATGTATGTATGTATAATTGTTTGGCACGCTCTGCAGCTTGAACGGCTGAATGGATTTTAGCTTGAGAGGTGTCGTTAGATTCGTATTTGCTGTGAGAGTGACATAGGCTACATCAAATATAAAAAAAATCAATATGGCGGCTGTGAGCCGCAAAATTGTCGTTGCAGTAATTTATTTTTTCTTCTAAATATATCGATATGGGTATCAAAATAAAGGTCTCGATGACCTGATATCAAATATATATTTGATATATTTGTTTTTGCCTGCGGCTTTTTATATTATTGTTGAGCATGATTAATAAATCTGTTGTAGGTGCAGTCGGGGTTTTGCTTTTTTTAATTAACTTAACTTGTTGGCAAATGCGTATCTATTTCTTTTTGATCACAACACAAACCTAACCTAACCGAATAGTTAGGCGTTATGTAAAGTCATCTGGCCGTGTGGTCTCCGGAAGACTAGAATAGAATCACTCCGTCTCTTCCCGTGGATGTCGTACAAGGCGACTAAGGGTAATACATTATGAATCATCGATCAGGCCTCCCCAACCCGTCTGGCCAGCGTGGGGAGTGTAGGCCAAATCCTCCTATCTATGACGGACGAGAGGGTCGTGCTCCTGCAGTGGAGACTTAAATGACCTGATGATGATGATGATGTAAAGTCATGAGGGTGGAAAATAAGCGTACGACATGTAAGCAGTTATCGCAGCCAATAGACGTTTGTGACACCAGAGACTCACGCGTTGTCGAACCTAAAACACACATACTTATATGGATCAAACACATAACTTACCTTTTGGGCTATGCCACAGTCGGATAAAATACATCAGGAACATTTCTACATGTAGCTAGCCATCAATTCGGGGTGAATTCGATTTAGTTAGACAAAAGCGATAAGCGAAACTCAATAGCCGAGTAACTGGAGCGTAATAGCCATTTATAACGCGAAGTGCATGGAGTGTACGCGATGTGTTTTGAACCTGTGTTAAGCTCATTAGACACTAGATAGTTAATTGATTCAGGTGTTATTTTGCGGAAGGCAAATTTACAGGCAATTTGATATTTGATCTACACTACTTTGTGTGCTTCCGCCACCAAATAAAACCCGGCTTTTGGTTGGTTGGGGAAGCACGCAAAGTAGTGTAGATCAAATTGCCTGTCACTAGACGCTACTTAGATACGACATATTTAGAGCAAGACACTTAAATGTTAGCTATCTTTTAATATTTATTATTTTCAAAATAACTATCACATATTTTTTTTGTCGGAAACGAGCATGTGTGTCTAATACATACTGTTAATAAATAAAATAAACTAAAAGAAAGAGTTCAAAATGGCGGCAACATTTCCACCTCCACCTCACAGAATACCGCAGCCAGTAACAATTTCTTGTGTTTTTGTGGTCCTGCGATTTGGTCAGATCACCGGGAAGGAATCTCGGAAGGAAGGCCGATCCGTTGCCAGCCTTTCTTTCTTTCGTGTGACCTCACTCACTCGCAGGAACGCAACAACTTTCAAAACAATTGCTTTTTTAAAGGGGGCAAACGAGCATGTGGGTCACCTGAAAGCAATCACCACCACCCATAGAGATCAGCAACACCAAGGCGTCGCCGATCAGTTGCCAGCCTATACTCCTTCCTTTCTTTCTTTCTTTGTGTGACCTCACTCACTCGCAGGAACACAACAACCCTCAAGAGAATTGCTTTTTTTTGAGGGGGGCAAACGAGCATGTGGGTCACCTGTACGAAAGCAATCACCACCGCCCATGGAGATCAGCAACATCAAGGGGTCGCCGATCCGCTACCAGCCCATACTCCTTCCTTTCTTTCTTTCTGGTAACCTCACTCACTCGCAGGAACACAACGACCCAATGGATGTTGAAATCTAGCTACCAACCGATGACTTTAGTAGAAAACAGTTAACATTTAAACACAGTATACAAGATTCCATTTGATTAAATTGTTCAGAAGTTCTCTAGAGCCACGATAGTTCGTAGCTTGCACCTTAAGTTTCGGTGTAGAACTTGTAGCACGACATTCTGTTGCTGACTTTCAGTACTTAGTTTACAACACAGTGTTCTAAGCAAAATGACGAACGACATTCCCAACAATATCCTGTTATATTAATGTTGTTTAGTCGATTTGTAATAGTTACAAATATACATTTCATTGTAAGTTCTCTACTTCAAAATAAATGGGGCGTAAGCCAACCTGACCTACACGTGGTGCACCTTGCTGACTGACAAATGAGGCTCTAGCGGAAAGAGAGGTAGGGCACAGCGATGCGATGGTGGATGGAAAGCATTGGGGATGATCTATATCCAGTAGTAGGTATATACGGCTGATAAAGATGATGATGATGCAAAAAAATCACGTGTCTATATGCCAACGCCACCTAACGGCCCCTTCACAAAGTAGAAAATGTTTACAATATTTCGTGAATTTCGAATGTGATTTTATTAAAATTTGTTTGCTGTTTTTTACACGTCTAGTGCCAGAAAATACTTTGAGAGTTGACGAGTTGTTATGCAAAAAATAAACCTTAAAAAGTGTAAATATCGAGTTAATGCAACTTTGGCTTTAAATATTTTAAATTTAACAAGATAATGTCAATCTCAAAGTCAGAGGTGTCCCATTACAAATCCCAAAAGCCGTTAAGTAGCTAAGGCTGTGTTCTTGATGACAGCGGGTGGCGGGGTGGGTACGGCGGCGGCGGCGCAAGGAGAGAGCGGTGGCGCTAACGGTGTCCTCGCTCTAGGCGATCACGATTTACAATTGGGGTGTAAGTGGTGCATCAACATCTTTGAACCAAAGCCAGCCTCACCTACACGTGGTGCATCCTGCTGTCTGACAAACGAGTGTCTGGCGTACCTCCACAGAATACTGCAGCCAAATAACAATTCCCAGGGTTGTTGTGTTCCTGCGAGTGAGTGAGGTCACCAGAAATCGGTGACCCATTGGTGTTGCTGATTTCCATGGGTGATGGTCTGATCTGATGGGTAGCAATCAACCCATCAGATGACCCACATGCTCGTTGTATGTATATGCTGCTCAACTGTGAGTTGGCAGAGGCCAGTGTTTTCAAGCCGCCCTAAGCTAAGTCGGTGGCCTTTGGTGGCTTAAAAACACTGACCTCCACCCTCCCTGAAGTATGCTCTAAACCCCTTCGTTTGAAGGGAGACTCGTGTCCCAGCAGTGGGATGAATAAGGGAATAAAACATAATATAAATGGTTGGTGGCTTCGATCAATGGTTACAGTCGCCGGTTGCTAGTGCGCGGCGTCTAGTAGCGTGCGCTGCAATAGAGAACGGTTTCATTTGAAACGATGCATTTGAACGTGCCGCTCTCGCTCTTGAGGCGCTCCCGCTGCCGCCCCGCTAGCCGCTCTCATTGAGACTACAGCTTTAGAGTCCTCTTAGCACGAGTCTGGGGATGACGTAAGTGCTATCGATCATGCAAATCCGGCCTCAATCTTCGGGTTTTGTGATGTTCTTTGTATATATAAGGCCGCATACAAAAAGAAAGCAGATAGCCTGCGCCGATCTACTTGTACTGAAAGAGCTTGACCGGGTAATCAGTCCTGGTGGTCAGTGCCGAGTTTCTACATAATATGACAAACTAATACTACCGATAAGCGCTGAACTGTAGGGCTACCGCCGATGTTGATATCGATTACCGTCGAATATTTTAATTCCAAAAACAGAGCTTAGGCATAGTATAAATAGAGAAGTAAGGTAACTTCATACAAACGCACCGAGCGCGGTTTGTATGTGAGCTCGCCCGTACGTATGGCCGTCGCACGCACACACTGACAACATTTATAGGAGGTTATATGGAGCGCCAGTCGGGGTCGGAGCTGCGCCGTACGCAAAACCGCGCAAGATTCGCGCCTGCGCTGACGTTCGTTAATAATTTGAACATTTAGGTACCTACCTACGTCGTATATAACTACAAATTCGTTAAAGATGGCTACAAAGTCGACTAGCCATAAAAACATTGCAGTGTTCATGGATGTCTCAATAACAATTTGTCGGATACCCTAACCATTCGGCCACCGACACTCCTAATAATCACATGATAAGTGTGTAAATTAAAAAGTATTAAAAATAGTTTAGTGTAAAAAATAATATATAATAGGTACTTATTTTTCATAATAATTTAGATTATTTGAATAAATATTATGATTCAGTAAAGCTACGTTTTAATTAATCCTATTCCTATTTAGACCGTAATTTTTCAAATCACTAAACAGATAACATGAAGTAGGTTTTATCAAATGGTAGGAGTCCGCCTGGGTGAGGACCACTGCCTTATCTATTTCTGCCGCCAAGCAACAATGCTTGCATTGTTGTGTTTTGTGTTCCGGTTTGAAGGACAACGCACCTGCGATTCTGCATTTTTGTTGCCAACAGCTTGAATGCGTGAATCGTGGATGTTATGGGCGACAGTTACCGGTCACCATCAGGTGGGCTGTCTGCTCGTTTGTCACTGAGTAAGCATGCATTAAAATGTAGGTAATGAAAAAATTGCAGTCACTCCTGGTGTATGTACAAAAATAATTATTTTTATTCTTTTTAGATTTCCACACCCAAAGGGTAAAAACGGGACCCTATTACTAAGACTCCGGTGTCCGTCTGTCTGTCCGTCTGTCACCAAGGGCTGTAGGTATCTCATGAACCGTGGTAGCTAGACAGTTAAAATTTTCACAAATGATGTATTTCTGTTGGCGCTATAACAACAAATAATAAAAACAGAATAAAATAAATATTTAAGGGGGGCTCCCATATAACAAACGTGATTGTGTGTCGTTTTTGGTACAGAACCCTTCGTGACCGAGTCCGACTCGCACTTGGCCGGCTTTTTGTTACAGATCCCTAACACTTACCCTACTTAATTTTGTATTTTGTACCTTACTTAATTTTGTATAAGAGAGATTGACTAAGTATTTTTGACGGTTGAATAAACTATTAAGCGACAGCCCTACGTGTTTAGGCTATTATCTCCCGCTCGGGGCTTGAGTTCTCCTATTTCTCTATTTGTACTATGGCTTAGGTTTATGTTAATGACAAACAGCTTAGTAGGTAGAGCTCTAGAGTTTCTACCAGCTAAGCTAAACACAAATACCATAAATCTAAGGAAGCGGTTTCAGCTTAGCCGTTAGGGTCCCCGATTGAGTTGGAACTTGTCGGTGACGTTAAGCGCTTATCGGTATTGGTTTGTGATATTTTGAAGAAATCCGACCCCTGGCAGACCGGTTTTGATAAGAGCTGATAGATTTGCGCAAGCTATTTGCTTTTTTTCTGTGTAAGGCCTAAAGGATACTCGCTTCTATGCTGAAGGTGTTGGGTTTTTATTCGATAAAGAAAAATGGCGAAGAAGAATCGGGATACCCATCTTGTCTTCTTCTCTGCCTATTTTTCACACACATGAATTTTTGGACAGCTCCAATGTATTATATTTTGATAGAGCTGGTGAAGCACTTTTACCGCTAAGAAAAAAAGGAAGGGGTATAGGCTGGCAACGGATCGGCGATCTGATCTCCATGGGCGGTGGTGGTTATTTTCCATCAGGTGGCCCACATGCTTGTTTGCCCCCTCTCATATAAAAAGAAAAATAAAATAATTACAAAGAGTTAGCCCCTCTCCCACTGCAGCGCCCGACAGGGTCCATAATGGTTACTTTTATGATTAGATCTATGTATACAATAAGGCAATACTCGTACATTATGGCGTGAGGAGCTCGTTTAAGTGGCAGTCTAATCGATCACGCAAGTCAAGTCACGTCACGTCAAGCAACGTCGACAGTAGCCTGTCGACGAATGGGTTTATTTACCTCGAGGTTCTCCGTTATGCTGTCGGTCCCGGCTGTTGTTGTTAGGTGACAGTCGTTAAACTAACTTTTAGTGGCCTTTACGTGAAATCTCTGACCTCCGCCAACCCCCAGTTGAGCAGGGTGGTGAAGTATGCTCTAAACCCTTTCAATTGAAGGGCTGTACCCCAGCTGTGGGATGTATAAGGGTTTACGACGATACATTCAAGTTGCCATTAATGAATGAATATTGAGTACTGAGTGTGAGAGATGATCATAAAAGTATACTACATTCAAATAAAATATCGTTAAAGTGCAACACAATGAAACTCGAGCGATTGAGAGTCCATCGATATCGGCTTTTATTCGATTCGAAGCCATTTCACTATTCACTCTGTGAATCGATATGGCAAGCGAATGCCGTAGTCAGCAATTGAGGTTAGGGTAGTCATACAGAGACGACGCTATAATATATTTTTATATATCATTAAATCCACATATTTGTTTGTTTATAATGTAACAATAATTAACAGGTTCACAGTCCCGAAGCAAGTTGCTATCTTCTTTGTATACATGCCCCTGCATTGCAACGTTGCAAAATTTTTCTATATAATCTGTGAACGCGGCGCCGAGCGGCGCGTCGCGCATGCGTACCACGCATGCTCCATCTGCAAATGGATTTAAAAGTAAGAAATAAAGCTGTGAAATTAACTTCATGGTTTTCTTTAAAATATTATTGTCATCTATTTCATGAGAGAGTCTTAAAATACTCGTGTGGTCTATTATCAAATTCGCCTTCGGCTCATTTGATAAACTCACACTCGTATTTTAAGAACCCTTATTATGCAACAGTTTTATAAACTTTATGCATCACAGTGATTGAAATAATAATCTTCATACATAATCTACATCACTGGCCATGAAGCATATGCCTCATGGACGTACCAGTGAAGTCACCCATGAGGCACATGTGCCTCATTGGACTGCGAACCTGTTAATAATAATCGTAAAGATTTATTTCGATTTTACTTGTGTAATAAAAAAAATATTCAAAATTTATTTTAACCTTTATTGATTACTAGCGACCCGCCCCGGCTTCGCACGGATGCAATGCTGATACTAAATGTACTACAGAAGGTCTTTGCGCTTTGTCCTATCCAGTCCTTCGGGTCCTTCCCCAGTTATAGGCACACGCCGCCGGCTCCGCGGCCGGTACCGCCACAGCCGTTATGTCCCTGCATTTTAAATGTGTAATATCTTCTAAACTATTCATTTAAATTACATGCTGTGAAGGGCCATATTGATCTATATTAAATGCGCAATGTATTTAAGGTACTTAATTGGATAAGGATTAATTCTGTATTGCTTAAAATCGCTTCGTAAATAAGGCATTATTTCTTGTAAAAAGCAAAGGATAAAATAACGGTTATTGTGTGTTACCACTAAGAGATAGACATATATCATCGCGAACTTTTTTGTAGACCATTTTAAGGTGAACAATACTGTACTACATTATTTTGATCTATCTCGTTGGGTTCAGCCAGCGTTTGCAATGAAAGAGCAAAAAAATGTGTTTATTTACGACATCACATTAGAAACCTCTAAATTATCAGTGTTTTTCTACTATGTTATGCATATATTATACATATAAACTTTCCAGTTGAATCACTCTATCTATTAAAAAAAACCGCATCATAATCCGTTGCGTAGTTTCAAAGATTTAAGCATACAAAGGGACATAGGGACAGAGAAAGCGACTTTGTTTTATACTATGTAGTGACAATAAAGTGGTACTATATAACTTAATGCTAATTGTATTCTGTACCAATCAACGACATTGAAAGTGGCAAAATGTGGAATGCGATTACCACTGTGAATGAATCTTAGTTATATTTCCATTTAAAACAATTGGATCCTGTTATGTTGACTCCGAGGTCGCGGGGTCGATTCCCGCACAACACAAACATTTGTGTGCATGTACATGTCTGTTTGTCTTAGTCTGGGCGTTTTCTATGTATTATAATGTATACATATATTTACAAAAAAAAATGTATTTAAGTATTATACCAGTTATCTAGTACCCATAGTACAAGCTGTTCGCTTAATTTGGGACTAGACGGCGCTGTGTACATTGTCCAGGAATATTTATTTATTATATTATAAGTACATATATTACTTAATCCCATATACAAACGTGAAAATATTAGTCCAGTTCTTATACAAATTGTTTTGTGATACCACTAATGTGGTAAGTATACAACTTGCGTGGGGGTAAATTCTTATCGCAATACCAGAAGCATTAATCACGCGTTGCGTAGTCATTAAAATACATTCACGCCTTATTTGAAGAACTCCATGCTGTAGGCTTCTTGGCTGTTGAATCAGGTGGGAACAGGGACCGTAGCAAATGATGCAGCATATGAAACTTCACTGCCTCGATGGTAAGGCATGGTCCACGAGCACTTAAGACTCTATATTGTAAGTGCTTGTGACTTAATACTGTATGTCTTACGTGCTCGTGACTTAAGACTGTATGACGTAAGTGCTCGTGACTTAAGGCTGTAAGTCAAGAGCACTTTAGACATACAGTTTTTAGACTCTTAAGACACTTAAGAGATAGAGCATTAAGTCACATGTCACTCACACTCTAGTAACTAAAGACCTTCTATTTTCGCCTGAAAACCCCTTCTCATTCCTCTAACTTTGTCACCAAATCCTTCTCTGTTCAGACTGTTCGTCTTTGGAACGCATTATCGCTCTCAATCCGGCAAGCACAAACGCTAAACAATTTTAAACACCTTGTTAAAAGCTATTATCTTTCGAAATGAACTTTTTCTTCTACTTCATTCAGATGACATGTTCAATATAATTTTGTGTCTATGTGTACTGTATCATGTGTATTTATATATGTTAAGTTTTTGTTAAGTTTATGTTTTCTGTTTTCATGCGCCACCTACCTTTGTCTACCATATATTTTTATCCTATAGGATAAGGTTGCCTGGAAGAAATTGCATTCGCGATAAGGCCGCCTATTGTACTCTCTCATGTGTATTATGTCTTTTATGATTGTCATATCTTGGTGCAATAAAGAGTTTTTATTATTATTATGTATCTCTCTTTATTCACGGGTCAAGCCCGGTCATTTGATAGGCATACGCGGGGATATAGATGCAACACGTAGAGGCCCCTTTGAGAAGTTTGATGTAATGTTGTACGCCCGCCGTGACCCGCTCCAGGATATATCAATGGAACGATATACCCATGAGCAGGTCTCGGCAGGTGTTGAGATTATTTCAGAGTATGATGGAAAAAAATTGGGCTGTGGAGATGAGATCTGGGTGAACTTAATACCGGGCTATTACAGAAGAGGGACGGACGCCTGCCATAACTGCTTTTATTGCTAGTTATTTGCGGCAGGCGATGGCTTGCCACTCACTAGATGGGCCCCCGAAATGCCATGGAATCGGCCGGGGGTAACATCGGTGTAAGTGACTCAGGGGTGTCGAGAGGTGTGCTGCGCTTTCTCCGAAGTTACTCGCGGCGTGATGCCCTTTAACATTTCCACCCCTGGAGCATATAGCTCTAGCGGCTCCTCTCTGGACGGCCAATGAAGGCAAGCCAGAGCTGAGAGTCCTGCGGGCCTTCTTGTGTTTACACTCCGACCGATGAAGACACGTCGGAGACGAAGGCCCTGACCGACTCTCTGGAGACTCGGGTCCGTGGTGTCGCTACTCACACAACAGCTCGCCACAAGCTGCCCTGCGGACATTATTAAAGACTCATTGATTGATGATTGGTCACGGGGTTCTTCTAGAACGACATAAAGTAATTTTTACAATGCGATAGTGACGCTTCTGCTGTTGCAAGCACCCAGAGGCTGCGATGACTGTTTACTATCAGAAAGGTTTTACAGTTTTCTGTCACCTTAGTGGTATATAAATCATCTTTATAGTAAATAATAATAATAATACACCCTTCAAATGCAGTGCATCATTAACATACGCCTTTTTATTATTCAGGTGACAGAAACGAACTACTGACTCAGCTGCTGACTTGCCCAGAGGTAAGTTTTTTTAGTAGGTTAAGCAATTATTTCGATATTAAGTACTACCGGACATAAAGCAGTACTATTTTGTCTATATATATTTTTTAAATTTATTTATGGCAACAAACAGTCATGTATTTATTTAAATATATGTTCTTAGAAATATTTTTGTAAGTGTTGTCTTAATTAGTTCCAGTATTAAGCAAATTAAATATGGGTGGCAATAAACCGAGCATCTATAATTATAAAACTGGGCGACTATTAAACAAACATGGCCACTAAAGTTGGAATAAACATACCAAACCTAACCTAACCTATTTCAGTGGCCTATATAGTATGTTTTGTGGCTTAATTTATTATTGTCCATTAAATATCTTATGATAATTATTATTATCTCTCTTGGACTCATGGGTCAAGCCCGGTCATTTGATAGGCGTGCGCGGGGATATGGATCCAACGCGTAGAGGCCACTTTAAGAAGTTTGATGTAATGTTGTACGCCCGCCGCCGTGACCCGCGCCAGGATATGTCAATGGAACGACATATCCATGAGCAGGTCTCAGCAGGCGTTGATTATTGCAAATTGTGATGGAAAATACATCGGCTATGGAGATCAGATCTGGGTGAACTTAATACCGGGCTATTACAGCAGAGGGACGGACGCCTGCCATAACTGCTTTTATTGCTAGTTATTTGCGGCGGGTGGTGGCTTGCCACTCACTAGGTTATGATAAATTATTATTACACGCGCAACCTTCGAGCTCCCCATGAAGACTCTCGATTCTCAGGAAGATGGTATTTAAGAAGTATATCAATAGCTAACGCGTGTGCTACAAGCTTTATTCTATTGACACAGTGAGAATTGAGACTTTATGGGCCCTTTGAAATGACTCGACTTAATTTTTGGGTCACCTTAAGAATCGTTTAAAAAGAATACGGATATTTTAAAACTGAAATTCCATTTGAAATGTCAATAGGACAGATTGAAAACAGATTTGAAATTATTTTTTCTTTCATTTATAAGGTGTCGAGTTTATACTTTTATTATTAAAAATTATTTCATTTTCTTTATAATGAGATGTAGTCGAGTTCATATTAGCATTTTAATTTATAGCGATATATTTATACGATAATGGAATTAAGCGGCAGGTATCTAATCAAATAGCTCATCCGAGCACTCCCCGTGGTATAATTTATATAGAACGCAAAGAGATGCAACATCTCTTTCGTATTGACTTTCCTCCAAATTTTTGATCGAATATTTAAATAAAACAAATCAGACGTGAGACATTAAATTGAAAGTTCGCAGATAAATTGCAGTTTTGTGTATTTTTAACCGACTTCAAAAAAGGTGGAGGTTCTCAATTCGTCGGGATCTTTTTGTTTTTTTATGTATGTTCCCCGATTACTCGAAGACGCCTAAACCGATTTGGAAAATTATTTTTTTATTCAAAAGGGTATGGTTCCCAGGTGGTCCCATTGTCAGCATGTCATGATCTGATGATGAGATCCCAGAAAAATCGAGGGCAACCCTATAATTTTATAGGCACATGTAATGTTTTTATAGTTTTTTTAAAAGCTACACCAGTATTTACGCCTGATCGTAATAAATGTGGCTGAGCTGATGATGGAAGGTCAACCCCTCAATGGTTAGGAGTTAAAGGATAATTCACTACTGTACGCATATTCAGACTGTTAGTTATATTATTAGTAGCTAATCAGGTGTTCTGATGATGGAAGGTTGTGAAAAATATAGGGGTACAATACTGAACCCAGATAAACTTCTTCAGTCTTGGTCAGAAATGAGATTTCTCAAGCGCCAAGGCATGGGAATCGAACAACCAATATGACACCACTCCCGATTCATTCCTGCAATGCACTGCAACTATTTTTTTTTTTATACTACGTCGGGTTGCAGATGAGCATACGGCTCGCGTGATGTGAAGCGGTTACCGTAGCCATATTAACGCTCGCAACATAAAATATCGCTCGCGCGCCGCTACCCCCGCTGCCAACGTAGCATCTCCTTCCTTTCTGGTGACCTCACTCACTCGCAGGAACACAACAACTTGTTATTTGGCTGCGGTATTCTGTGAGGTGGAGGTACATTCCCCAGTCGGGTAGCTTACAATTACGCTCCCTACCTCACTTTTCGCTAGAGCTTCGTTTGTCAGTCAGCAGGGTGCACCGCTAACTATAACTGCATTATATAGCATAGTAAAATTGCTACGTATAACAATGTAGTTTTTTAGTTGTAAAGTTTTTTTAGTTTAATCAGTTTGAAGTCGGTGCCGAGGCCAAAAATATTTTATGATATTGTAAAATAATTAAAAAAATTTAGAACATTCTTAAGCG
This sequence comes from Hypsopygia costalis, assembly GCA_937001555.2. Taxonomy (NCBI): domain Eukaryota; kingdom Metazoa; phylum Arthropoda; class Insecta; order Lepidoptera; family Pyralidae; genus Hypsopygia; species Hypsopygia costalis. Next base: position 5,566,305 of record OW443349.2, read on the forward strand.
GCCCACTGAAGCGGGCGCGACAGCATTCACAAACGTTCTTATTATAAACACTTTAATGTATCTATAATGAACATGACACACTACCACACTCCGGCTACTCCATACAAATGTCGCGTCGTTCACTATTACCTCTATTACATAAACGATGACGTCTGTACAGAGCCAGCATGAGCGTGTGTGCGTGCTGCGCCATATAAACTGTTCCAGATTCGTCTCAGAGAGGAGGTTGTCGGTGAGGGTAGGTTGACTACCCTCAACATTATTATAAAATATATACATGAACTTTGTTCTTAATAAAGCAGTCTGCATCCAACCCTGTAGTTTGATTGACACGCCTCTTGACATGGCGCAGCCGGTAGGATAGGAGGTCGAAGAGAGAGCGGCAGGGAGTGGCCCTATTGTCGTTACAACAATAATTGTAGAACTTTTAGCATAGCGACGAAATTGGATTATTATTCAGACAATTCCTCGATGTTGTCTAAGTAAATATCTTTATCTAATCTCATACTGAAATTTACACATTAAAAAACTAAACACAGTATCTTAATGACAGTCTTTACGCACAAGCTATCAAAATAAATTTAAAAAGTTATTTTTCGATACAGCTCTTCTATGGACAACTGTATCGTAAAATAACTTTTTTACCATTTCGATACAGCTTCAGCCCTGGATACAGGTATTTTAAACAGGTTGCAATGCAAATACATTGCAACTTTGCAAAATTTTTCTACATAATCTGTGAACGCGGCGCCGCGCGGCGCGTCGCGCATGCGCACTACGCATGCTCGATCTGCAAATGGATTTCTTAGTAAGAATTATAGCTGTTAAATTAACTTCATGGTTGTATTTAAAATATTATTATCATATATTTCATGAGATTAGAAGTAGTGTATGAAACTGCACATAATTAGGTATTAAAATACTCGTGTGGTCTATTATAACATTCGCCTTCGGCTCATGTTATAAACTCACACTCGTATTTTAATAACCCTTATTATGCAACAGTTTCATAAACTACTATTATTTATGCTTCGGGCAATCGAAAACATAAAAAAGACCATATAATGTAAAGAAAAGTAATAAAGAAATAGTATTTATTAGCATCAAACTTATGTATAACAATGTAGTTATTTTCTTACGAGAACATACGCTTTCCTCTTATAACAAATATCTATTTTTATCGTATAACAAGCCTACCGCATGATGTGATTGATTGAGGCTATGTTGCGAGTATTCACGCTAAGAAAAGAACGCGGGTAACAATAACTTACTAACTTGTACGTCGCGAAGCAATATTTTCTATGCAAGTTTTGGGTAACGAAATCGTTGGGCCGAGTTAACATAAACGATAGAAGACATAAATAAAGAAATAGATTTATATCATAGCTACTATATGTGTAAATTATTATAAAGTAATATATATTTTAAACATGGAAAAACTCACCTCGCTCGCCTAAATGGGATTTGAAGCCACGGCCCTCTCTATTACCGGTCGTGCTCTTCCAACTGAGCTACCAGGAGGGTTTGTGATGATGGCGAATTTTTGCATTTTATATTTTTACTGCTGCGAAGTCGCAGTGTGGTGCCATCTACTTATTAAGTACACTACTAAACAAGGCATAGCAGTTCTTCGTTGCAGATGAAATTCGGCTATAGTTATAATAAAGTCGTGTAACGTGTATGTTGGGGTGTAAGTGGTTCATCAACATCTTTGAACCAAAGCCAACCTCACCTGCACGCGGTGCACCCTGCTGACAGACAAACGAGGCCCTGGCGAAAAGAGAGGTAGGGCACAGCGTATATTTAAGCTGCCCGACTGGGGAAGTACCTCCACCTCACAGAATACCGCAGCCAAATAAAAATTCCCTTGAGGGTTGTGGTGTTCCTGCGAGTGAGTGAGGTCACCAGAAACAAAGAAAGGAAGAAGAATAGGCTGGTAACGGATCAGTGATGCCATGGTGCTGCTGATCTCCATGGGCGGTGGTGATTGCTTTCCATCAGGTGAACCACATACACGTTTGTCCCCCTCTTATATATAAAAAAAAAATATCACTTCTGACAACCCTAAGATGGCTAACAATGAGCATGTGCTTGTTTGGCCCCCCTCTCATATACACATAAAAAAAAATGGTTGTCTGTAAAGGCGGTTTACGTACGATAATTTTACGTGATAACGTCATAAGAAAACATCGACCGATGGAGTGAAAGAGATATATAGATGCGTCAGAAGCCGAACGCTTAGGCCGATCGTGCCTCTCTATCGCTTGTTCCGCGCTCTCGGAACGTGACAATGAGTCATGCTTTTTCGTCACGTCAAAAAACAACATTTAAATGTTAATTAATTTAAATGGTCTATTTTCGATGAATGAGATATTTCGAGCGTAAATCGATCCAAATACAAGATTGCAGAGAGATGTTAGTTTAAAAATATTGAATTAAACTTTATAACGTTAAGGATCATTTAGGACTTTATTCTTTGAGAAATACAGAAGCAAATTGTAGTGTTTCTTTATTGTTATTGACTTTTGCATAACATTACGGCAAACGAACGAACGATCACGGATACGAACATTTGTTTGTACGTATAGACGTAAATTTGTTATTAGGTACAATACGTTTAATTCACTGGCCTCCACCAACGCGGAGTTGAGAATCGTGAAGAACTATGCTCTAAACCCCTTCGTTAGGGTGGTGGTGGTGGGGGGGGGGGGGGGGGGGGGGGGGGGGGGGGTTCAAACCCCAGCAGTGGGATGAATAAGGGATGACGACGAACGTTTAATTGGATCGCTGACGAACATTTTTGACGAACACGATGTTCGATGTTCGTTAGCGGTACGAAAAGCAACAAAATTGTTTCTACGTACGTACACAGCTTTATACTCAACACTAATATAATTTCCTATTTGTTTTTAAAAATGGTGGCCTAAAATGAAATGCATAATCAAATGGCATTTAATCTAGATCTCAAGTGTGTAAAAGTATAAGTGTCAAGATAAGTTTGATTCCTACACTTATATTAGAATGGCTATTTGCGGATATGCAGCTCGGATAAAGTTTGTTTGACTTGAAGCAATGGGGAATCTTGCGTTTGCAAACGTCGCGTGTATGCGTTTGACTTTATTTGAGTTTTATTTCATCGGGAAGTTCTGTGGCGTCGAGGAAGCAGGAGACGAGCTTAGAAATAAAAATGAGTTAGGGCCGGCCATCCATAAATTACGTCACACGAATTTCATGATTTTTTGAACCCTCCCCCCGTCCTTCTCACAGCTTGTCACATTTGTGAGACTCCCCCCCTCCCTAGTGTGACGTCACATATTTTGCAAATTTATCTAGAGTTGCAAATGTTTTTGAGTTTTTCGTTAATAGTTCAAAGTTCGTGTTTTAACACATAGATACATTTTGAAATGTCACGTCACGAAATTTAGGACCCCTCCCACCCCCTTGTCACACCATGTCACACTTCATCAATCCCCTCCCTCCCCCTTAACGTGTGACGTAATTTATGGATGGCCCCTTATTGGAGATTTGTTCACAATCCGTATATATATGTATATGCGTTGCGAACAAATCTCTTATAAAATAAACGTTAGCATTTATACGGAAAAGGAATATAGACTTATTATTTTTTAAATTTAATCGATTCGGCCAACTTGGGAGAAAGCACAGCACACCTCTCGACATCCCTGAGTCACTCACACAAGTAGCAGTGTTGCCCGCGGCCGATTTCCTGACATTTCTGGGGCTCATCTAGTAAGTGTCAAGCCACCGCCTGCCGCAAATAACGAGCAATAGAAGCAGTTATGGCAGGCGTCCGTCCCTCTTCTGTAATAACCCGGTATTTAGTTCACCCAGATCTCCTCTCTATAGCCCATTTATTTTCCATAACACTTTGTAATAATCTCAACGCCTGCCGAGACCTGCTCATGGGTATATCGTTTCATTGATATATCCTGGAGCGGGTCACGGTGGGCGTCCAACATTACATCAGACTTCTCAAAGGGGCCCTCTACGCGTTGGATCCATATTCCCGCGCACGCCTACCAAATGACCGGGCTTGACCCGTAAATCAAGAGAGGTAGTTGGTACTGCACTCATGTTCTCTGACTGTAGACAAAATATCAAAAAACAAAAAAAAGAAACATCGGACGCGCAGCATGCGCCACCATAGCGAATTTTTTTTTTTTCGAAGTCCCGAATTGTGCTCTACACGAATCCGAGTCAGAATTTCTAAATTTTGAGTTTTATGGCAACGGACAGACAGAACGAACGGACGATTTCATAAGCTCAATGAATTTCGCTGAAAATATCATATTTCACAGCATACAATAATGGCTACGTTTCGTTCTATTATAAGGCGTCCTTATTGATTGAGCGTGCCAACTTCTATTTGATTTTGTAGACAACTGTACTAGATATCTCTGAAAGTGACCTAGAATGCCCTATTGAACTCGCCGCCCTATATTCTGAGGGTAGGCATAAAATACTGCATCTATGCGTTTTTTTTTTTAGATTTTTTACTGAATAGTCTATTACATTGTAAGATGTGAGTTTTAAAGTTTTGTATATAACCTATTAGTTAAGAATATTTTTTCTTTTCATATCCTATTAATGGGTGTAAGTGGTTCATCAACATCTTTGAACCAAAGCCAACTTCACATGCACGCGGTGCACCCTGCTGACTGACAAACGGAGCTCTGGCGAAGAGAGGTAGGGAGCGTTGTTGTGTTCCTGCGAGTGAATAAGGTCACCAGAAAGAAAGGAAGGAGATGCTGTATTGGTAGCGGGGGTGGCGGCGCAGGAGCGATATTTTTATATTGCGAGCGTTAATATGGCTACGGTCACCGCTTCACATCAGGTGGGTCATATGTTTATCTGCCACCCAACGTAGTATAGAAAATATTCTTGAAAAAATAAAATTTCAGTTTACAAGTAACCTATATGTAGGAAAGTAGGGGAATACTCAATTAATAGTAGATTATTGCATCGAGCACAAAGTAATTTATTAATGCACCGAGTGCCTGATTTAGAGCCCGAGCGTTAGCGAGGGCTCTAATCTAAAAGGCACGAGGGCAACATAAATTACTTAAGGCGAGGTGCATAATCTGCTTTTCTTTCAACTAATACCTATAGGAATAGTAGATAAAAGAAACTCATATCAAACAGTTAAAATAGAAGTTTAATTATTGAAATTAAAAGTTATGTTTGAGCAATTATTAAACGTAAGGTTAAGAGTTTTGTTGGGCAATTTTATTTTTAAATTTGGAACAAGTAGGATAGAAACAAATAATACGTACGAAAAAAAAAGTATTGATATCGGCTGGTTGAATAGAGCTAATCCATTGAGATTGGCACCTTTTGGTGCGATTAAAAAAAACTGTGCAATAATGAAATTTCATACATTTTTATTGCTCTAGAGCATTAAAGACTCGTTTTGTACTGAGTTTTTAGTGTGATTGTGATGAAATTAAAGCATAGTTGGAAGAAAAATATATTTAGCTTCAAATGAATTACATATTACCGCGTTATACTCCAACTTGTTCCGTATGCGTTATATATTGCTTTATAGCTGTTATGCATTTGATATGATGCGCCTGACACATCACAAACAAGTTAATTAAATAAATAAATATTCCTGGACAATTTAGACAGCGCCATCTAGTCCCAAATTAAGCGCAAAGCTTGTGTTATGGGGACAACTGACAAATGTACTTAAATACATTTTTTTTTTTAAATACATACTTATAATACATAGAAAACACCCAGACCAAAACAAACAGACATGTTCATACACAAATGTTTGTCTTGTGTGGGAATCGAACCCGCGACCTCGGAGTCAAAGTGGCCATTGCTAACCATTCGACCACCGAGCTCGTCAATTCGAAGAAAGCGGAGGATCGCAAATGGTCGCAACCATCCAACAGTGGCTAGATCATAGATAACAGAAGTTATCTATGGGGTAGATAGACAGGCTTATAAAGATGATGATGATCTATAATTCATAATCCGATTAACGGTTCGAGAGCAATAACGTAGCAATTATGTTCACTTTCACGCAATTTCATCATCGCAATCAATGTCGAACCGATTTTAATGCATTTAATTAAATCTGTGAATACTTTTTGCAAATTTATATTTCATTTAAAAGGCTGGCAACGTATCGGGGACCACTTGGCGTTGCTGATATCCATGGGCGGTGGTGTTTGCTTTCCACCAGGTGACCCACATGCTCGCTTGCCCCCCCCTCTTACCTATAAAAAAATCCTCTTTCTTTTAACCGACCGGTTTCGCTTTTACAGCATTATCAAGGTATTAAGATTAAGATATTCACAAGCTGGGAATGGGAGATGATCGTGTCGTAAAAAGACCCTTCATGGGACGACCTAGTGGTAGCCGACCGATTTGGCGCCCGAGGGTGCCTGTGACGCCAATTCCTGGCGCTGCGGTGACGAAGTGCTGAAGGACCTGCGGAACCTCGGAGTTAGCTGTTGGCGTGAATTGACCCAGGTTTGAAAGGCGTGGCATCATCTGGTGTCGGAGATCAAGATCCACTTTGGGTCGTTGCGCCGCATCAGAAAGTAAATAAGTAAAAGCCAAAGCCGGGAGTGTCAGGGAGGTAACTGGTGATAGCCGCGAAGGCAGCTTTCTCGCGCAATGGCTTTTTGTAGCAATTCAGCACGGGAATACTGTTTGTGTTATGGGCATCTTGCCAAGGGGACACAGTTTTTTTAGAATAGTATTTAGTTTTTAGAATCATCATTTTCAGCCCGTATCTACCCACTGCTGGATATAGGCCTTTCCCAATGCTTTCCATCATATACCATCCTCCGTTTTCCAACATCTACCAGCCACTTTTTTGAGGTCTTCAGTCCATCTAGAGAGGGGGCGCGCACGCTTCGTCGCTCCATACGTGCCCCCACTCTAGGACTTTTCTCCCACATCTGCCATCGTTGACTAGATAGATGTAGCCAGCCTACTGCCACTTCAACTTGCTGACTCTGAAAGCTATGTTAACCACTTTGGTTCTACGTTGAATTTCTTTGTTTCGGATTCGATCCCTTATAGAAACTACAAGCATTGCTCTATCGTTCGCTGTTGTAACGTTGAGTCTGTGAACCAGCTCAATGGTCAACGTCCAAGTCTCTGCACCGTAGGTCATAGTTTTTAGAATCGTCATCATCATCATCATTATCAGGTCATTTTAGTCTCCACTACAGGAGCACGACCCTCTCTCGTTCGTCCCAGACAGAAAGAGGATTTGGCCTACACTCCCCACGCTGGCCAGACGGGTTGGGGAGGCCTGCTCGATGTTTAGTAATGTATTTCCCTTAGTCGCCTTCGACACCCACGGGAAGAGACGGAGTGATTATATTCTAGTCTGCCGGAAACCACACGGCCAAGTTTTTAGAATAGTTTTAGTTTATTTTGGTTTTTAGTTCAATTTGATTACCTATTCATAAATAATAATAATAAATATTGTCACACAAATTACACAGCGCCATCTAGCCTCAAAGTAAGCGAAGCTTGTGTTATGGGTACTAGACAACTGATAAACATACGTAAATACACTTTTTTTTTGTAAATACATACTTATGATACATAGAAAACACCCAGACCAAGACAAACAGACATGTTCATGCACACAAATGTTTGTCCCGTGTGGGAATCGAACCCACGAGCGTTGGTGTCGAAGCCGCGTCATTGACCGCTACGCCACCGAGCTCCTCTACCTTATCATGATAAAAGACTGTATATTTTTATTTCAATATAACAGTCTAGTATAGTCTATTACTAATTCTTTGTACGATATTACAAAAATATTACGCTTTGTAAAAGCGGGCTTATTCCTTCTAGGAATCTCTTTTAAGCTGCCTTTGAGCACCTGAGTGGAGCTATAAGAGGCGGTGTTATTGGCAGAAAATCGTTTCGTGTTGTTAAAGGGTTTTAAGATAAAAAAAATGCAAGACTAGCTTACGTCTGTGAGTTCCTACGCGCGTCTCCCGGTACGCCGACGGAATTTTCAAGAATCCTTTCTTAGCGGATGCCTACGTCATAATCATCATCATCAACGCTTGTTTTTTTGTGCCAAATTGCGCCAAAAAGCGCCAAATTGATCTCTGTGTTGTATCCACTATAAATATTATAGATATTTAACACCAAAAAAGTATATAATAATCCACACTTACATCTATTCATACACATAGAAGCTGGATTCGTTTTTTTTTTTTTTCATAAAATAGGATAGATATTAACATTATATAGCTGCTTGTAATGTATGTAATTGTCAATAAACTTGTTGAAATGTATATGGTAACTTAATTGTCGTGGCTAACATGCGCTTGTTATTGAAGAGGAGGCCCCTCTTCCTGGCACAGGTATTTGATTACCTAAAAGAAGGGTCCAACATATATATATGTATTTATTTCAGATTGACAATATTTTTACACTGTATTTACAATCCATAATGTTAGTAACATAGAAACTTACAGACTATGTTAGTAACTATAACTATACAGTGTCAATGCGAGCCCGGCCGCGGCGACTTTGAACCCTATGTACGAAGATGATTTCGCACCCAATGCTCAACAAATGGGTTTTCCATTTTTTGAGACAATAGTTTCGGAATGCTGTTAGGGCTCCCGCGCATCCTATATTCCAGATATGATGATACTGTAACCTTATAGAAAACAAAACATTTATTATTGTTATAATTTATCTCTCTTAAATCACGGGTCAAGCCCGGTCATTTGATAGGCGTGCGCGGGGATATGAATCCAACGCATAGAGGCCCATTTGAGAAGTTTGATGTAATGTGGTACGCCCGCCGTGACCCGCTCCAGGATATGACAGTGGAACGATATACCCATGAGCAGGTCTCGGCAGGCGTTGAGACTATTGCGAAGTGTGATGGAAAATAAATGGGCTATGGAGATGAGATCTGGGTGAACTTAATACCGGGCTATTACAGAAGAGGGACGGACGCCTGCCATAACTGCTTTTATTGCTAGTTATTTGCGGCAGGCGGTGGCTTGCCACTCACTAACTAGATGGGCCCCCGAAATGCCAACTATTATCTACTGACTTTGGAATTTGACGTCTATTGGATATTGACTATTGATTTCTATAGATACAGACGGTTTCCAACTTCAACTGAGATATTATATATTTATTCGAGTGGGCACAAACAGTTAATTTGATTACAATTTATTATCATAGAATACTATCCAATTACATCCAATTACGATCTAATTGGAATTAATTACGATGCCTCATGTAATTTGTGGCACGATTACATTCAGATGCATGGTAAGTTTATTACTAATGGTGATTTAAATAAGTAGGGTTATGTTCATCATCATCATCATTATTATCAGCCTGTATCAACCCGTTGCAGGTTATAGGCTTTTACCCAATGCCTTCCACCATATGCGATCCTTCGCTTTCCGCATCCAGACGCTTCCAGCCACTTTCTTAAGGTCGTCGGTCTATCTAGTGAAGGGACGCTCCACGTTTTATCGTCCCATTCGCGGCCATCACTCTAGGACTTTCCACTTGCATAATTTTAAACTGCTCGACTGGGGAAATACCTCCACCTCGCAGAATATCGCAGGTTTTGTTAAAATTATGGAAAATCAGTCATTATTCATAAATAATTTATTTGCTAATACAGTTTCTTACAGGTCTTATTTCAATATATAGTTCCGTGTATTATGCCTGATAGCAGGCATGCAAATCATTAATATACAAATAACAATTCCCTTAAGGGTAGTTGTATTCTTGCGAGTGAATGAGGTGACCAGAAAAGAAGGAGTTGCTACATTGACAGCGTGGGTGGTGGCGCTTGAGCTATATTTCAAGTTGCGGGTGTTAATATAGCAACGGTAACCGCTTTATATCAGGCGGGCCGTATGCTTGTCTGTCGCCCGACGTGGTATAAAATTGTTAATATATTTCGTTTGTGAATGTTTATATTACTTACGTTTAATATCTAATCATAAATCAATAGAATAAATTGATTTGTTAAACGTAGGTACTACAAGTATAGTTTTTTTTAATCTCTATGAAACAGAATTGAAAAAGATTTTTTTGTTACACCCAAATAAAAACAAAGCGTTTCGAGCTTTTATTCAATTAAAAAAACCTCAGTTGTGTAACGAATATCAGATTAAAGGTAACCCAGATCAAATAGATTGTTATTTTTCGTTACAGTCGTATTTTGTAGGCATGAAACGTTGTTATGTTGATGACACTTTGTTGATATGTTTGTATATTTTTAACCGACTTCAAAAAAGGAGGAGGTTCTCAATTTGACTGAATTTGTTTTTGTATGTATGTTATTTGATATCTTCGCGAATTGTGAACCGATTTTCAAAATTATTTTTTTATTTGAAAGGGTATGATTGCAAGGGATATGGGACCACCATAATCACCAAGTCAGGATCTGATGATGGGATCCCAGGGAAATCAAGGGAAACTCTTAAATTTTATAAGCACGTATGGTCAAATTCTTTTTTTTTATTTGAAAGGTATGATTGCGAGGTGGTCCCATACTCACCAAGTCAGGGTCTGGTGAGGGGATCCCAGAAAAATCGATGGAAACCCTAAAATTTGCCCTGTGGTTGCCGGCAGAATAGAATTGCGCCACTCTATTGCTCTGCGCTGGATGTCGTACTAAGGAATCTGTGTGTGTGTGACGCAATACCTTTTCTCCCGGAAGACGGGCAGCAGCGTCTCCCGGGGTATACCAATAAGCTGCGCTTGCCAGCTGAAGTCGGTTTTTATAAAAAATCATTATGTTGTATGTATGTGTAAGTGGTTCATAAAGATCTTTGAACCAAAGCCAACTTCACCTGCACGTGGTGCACCCTGTTGACTGACAAACGAAGCTCTGGCGAAAAGAGAGGTAGGGAGCGTAATTGTAAGCTACCCGACTGGGGAATGTACCTCCACCTCACAGAATACCGCAGCTAAATAACAATTCCCTTGAGGGTTGTTGTGTTCCTGCGAGTGAGTGAGGTCACCAGAAAGAAAGAAAGGAAGGAGATGCTGCGTTGGCAGCAGGGGTGGCGGCGCGCGAGCAATATTATATGTTGCAATCGTTAATATGGCTACGGTAACCGCTACACATCAGGCGGGCCGTATGGTTGTCTGCCACCCGAAGTAGTACAAAAAAAAAAAATGTATATTACGCCTGAGGAGCTCGATGGCGAGATTGCGCATGGCAGTATAATCAATCACGTAAGTCAAGCATCTTCGACCGCAGCCTGTCCATGGATGGGTTTATTATCTCGACCTCCTCCATGTTTCGGAGGGCTCGTTAAGCCCTCGGTCCCAGCTGTCGTTAGATGAGAGTCGTTAAGCAAAGTCAGTGGACTTCAGGCAGCTTGAAAACGTAGTTGAGCAGCTTGGTGGAGTATGCTCTAAACCAGGTCGATTGAGGGGAGATACATAACTCAGCAGTGGGATGAATAAGGATTAACGAATGTTACGCCTAAAGACAGGTATGTACACAAACTTAACACAACACAAGCTAAACTTAAATAAGGTCGCAGTACCATGATTAATATCTTATCTATGTATATACGAGTAATATATTGTATATGTGTGTGTATATAAAAATGAATCCCTATTTAGTTAATTGATTCAGATGTTATTTTGCGGGAGGCAAATTTACAGGCAATTTGATCTACACTACTTTGCGTGCTTCCGCCACCAATTAGTTTATGCAAATTACTGCCGGCCGGCACCCACCCACTACCGTTAGTGGTTGCATGCGACTGCCGTGGCTGCTTTGGTCGTCTCTGCTCCAGCTGCTGTGGTCGTCTCGGCGAATCTCCAACATCTGAAACAGAAGATACATGCAACCGCCACTGCCCCGACTGCCGTGGTCGTCTACCTCTACGTGGTCGACTGCGGTGTTTCGCCTCTACGCGAGGCATCCTCAGGCGATCTGTAGATGTTGACAGTTAAAGCAACAACCTACAAATGACAAGTCCATCGCATTGCCGGCCTTTATATTGTGTTGGAAGTGGAGGGGTTAGTGGGGGTAATGGAAAATATATTAAGGATAGGAGAATTACTAACATCAAGTTGTTTATTCATTAATGGAATGGAATAGAAATAATTAAACACAAAAATTCAAAAGTTCCACTTTCCACCACAATTTTTCGCGGCAAAAATCACTCACTGTGATTGGTCAAAGACATTGTCTTTAACCAATCGCAAATGCCTGAATACTAGTCTGTGATTGATTAGCCAATCACAAGCCCGCAATGTAAAGACTAAAAGAATCAGTTGCCAGTGCAAATATTTAAAATTGAACTGTACAAAGTGTGACCAATTAATGAACCCTAACACTATAGTAGATAGATTTTCTTGGGCATCCTTAGCTTCGAATTGGAATGGGAATTGAAAGCGGGACTGCAGATTTATCTATCACTCAATTGGTATCGTTAATTGTTGTAGCAGGAACTGTTCTAATGATTTATTGATGAGAAAGATATTAATAACGTTGCCTGAATACTCTGGAGACTCGGAATTCTCGGCTAGCAGTAACTTCTCTGGTGCTTTGTACTACAATTTTTTTTTTCCGTGAATATAACAAAATCGGGGGATATAAAGTTGATACTGTTGATTGTTGGCACTTGGTGGAACATTATTATCATAATGTTATAATAAAACACTTGTACTGTTCCACTTAATTATATTTAATTTTACCGACCGGTTTCGCCGCTAAGGCATTATCAAGGTAAACAGATGGTATTTGTGTTTCTTGTTTCTTTTGTAGAAACACAAATACCATCTGTTATCATTTATGATTTGGTTACCATCATTATGATTCGGGGGGTATAGTTTGGTGTTGCAGCTACATATATATCATCTCCATCCAAAATTCAATCACACCACTGGATAGATGACGGATCAAAGAATTTATTAAGCTAAGTAAGGACTATGGAACATCGACGATTTGTTTAATGTGTGTCGATTTGTGATTATAAGTACATAATACACACCTAATGTGTATTACTGTGTAGCATGCGTATTCTGTGTGTACATAATATGACTACTATGGAATTTAGAAAGTAATAAATTATATTAAAATATATTGACGATCCCGGTGTGGTCGAATGACTAACCACGTCCACTTTAAGGTTCGATCCCCGCACAAGACAAATATTTGTGTGCCTGAACATGTATGTTTGTCTTCATCTTCTTTGTATTCTATGTATTTAAAAAAAAAATGTATTTTCATCCCCCCATCTCGGAAAGAGTATTTTTGCTATTCGATATCTGAGTGCAAAAGTCGTTTTTATTCGCTAGAGGATAAAGTAAATTTGAATTTAGAACATGGTGTGCGCTAAGTTTGTGAATTAAAAACATCATTAAACCTATTTACTTCTACCTCCATGGTGACGAATTTAACATATAACTTTTTTTATTTGTTAAAATCTCAGACTCGGAACCTCCTAGGTGTACTTTTTTTTAATTTGCTTTGCGCGCGCAATTTTCTTTTCACGTAATATTGTTAAAACCTTAGGTAAACAAGAAACTTTAAAATAAGTGAAAATCTTAAAATGAGTGATTCTAGCGACGAAAAAATTTATTTGATGCCAGCGCAAATGAGCTTCTCATTTGAAACAGTACGATATTATGTTTAACACGTGGCGACTAGCTAAAGGAGCCAAAACTTTCTCATAAAACGTTCTGCTGGTATTATTTGTAATAATTTAAAGATTATTCTGTAATAAAAGTATCTTGTGATTGTAATTTTTTTTTTGCATTTAGTTATTTCCTCGCGGAGGTGGGATGAAAAGTTACGTGTTGCACTCGAGTGCAAAGATTTTTCACCTTTTGATTTCCTCGCTAACGCTCAGGATTCGCTTGCTTGGTCATCAAAATTGAGTACGCGGTTAAAAAGCAACTTTGCACTCTTGTATAACAAAAACAAATAACTATTAAGTATAATGTCAGTTATCTACTCCCCGTACTAGCTTTGCTTAGTTTGGGAATAGATGGCAGTGTGTAATTCGTGAAAGAATATTATTATATTAATATAGTTGCATGTCATTTTGTATGAGGAGATAGGAGATCTACTATTATCTACATATTTTAGCTGCATTTTTGTAATTTACCCTATTTTCTACAAATAAATTTGCGAGCGTTAATATGGTTACGTTAACCGCTTCCTATAAGGACGTATGATTATGGGCTACTAGGTGTAGTATAATTTAAATAAATAATAAATATTGTCAGACAAATTACACAGCGCCATCTAGCCCCAAAGTAAGCGAAGCTTGTGTTATGGGTACTACACAACTGATAAACATACGTAAATACATATTTTTTTGTAAATACATACTTATGATACATAGAAAACACCCAGACCAAGACAAACAGACATGTTCATGCACACAAATGTTTGTCCTGTGTGGGAATCGAACCCACGAGCGTTAGTGTCGAAGCCGCGTCATTGACGCTACGCCACCGAGCTCGTCTATAAAAAAAGCAAGTTACACCTTTCATGAGTACCAAATGAGTTTGTCAAATTTCTGGTCAATCGGATACTTGGAACTGGGCCAAATTTACTATACAAAATTTGATTACAGATTATTACAGAGAATCTAAATAAAATCTGGTAAAAAGTATTAATCAACTTAGATACGTTACTTGAATGGTAAAGAAGTTATAGAATACCTTGGAACATCTTTTCCAAAGGGCGGTCGACTGCGGTTTCAAGAAGCTATAAACTGAAAGGCATAACAATAGATCTGAAAGGTCGTAAGGCTTCAGGGTTAGGGCCATGTCCGTAGCTTATGTAAATAAAGGATTTGGGTTAAACTATATTGAAATATGAATATCAGCTTACGGATTCAATGAATATCTTTGCTATTTAAATAAATAAATAAATAATAAATATTGTGAGACAAATTACACAGCGCCATCTAGCCCCAAAGTAAGCGAAGCTTGTGTTATGGATACTAGACAACTGATAAACATACGTAAATACATTTTTTTTTTGTAAATATGATATATAGAAAACACCCTGACTAAGACAAACAGACATGTTCATGCACACAAATGTTTGTCCTATGTGGGAATCGAACCCACGAGCGTTGGTGTCGAAGCCGCGTCATTGACCGCTACGCCACCGAGCTCGTCTATTTATAGGAAGTACGTAGATAATGATAATCACAATTCTTGTATGTGTTACTACCAAACACTTAAAGATTAGCTGGAAGAGATAAGGGGCCTTACCACAAGCTCTAAACGCAGGAATGGAACCATCATGGTTGCGAATTAATGAATGAAATTCATTGATAAATACGCAACCATCATTGTTCCATTCCTGCGTTTAGAGCTTGTGGTAAGGTCAAAGCTCGCTTTAGTACGTAACATTTCCTTATAATATTGAAATTACGGTTTTTTTTGGTGTACAATAAAGAGAATATAACAACAAAAACAACAGATGAGCAGTCATCTAATAACTTTTAACCTTTCGCGTTGCATGATTGAAATTATAATAAACACAGGAATTAACGCGATCATGTATGTAACGTAGTTTTACATACCTTTATTATTGCCTGACGTTTCGACCAGGTTGCACCGGCCGTGGTCACAGGCTGACTGTCTCAGCGTTGTCACTCTGTCTCCGTTATCGAGGTCGATGAATCTTCATCTACCCCCGCGTTGTTGAATATCCACGTACCACCACACTAACGACGTCCCTATTCTGCGCAACTATAGACGGGTCCCTATTCTGCAAAGCTGGTCGAAACGTCAGGCAATAATAAAGGTATGTAAAACTAAGTTACATGCATGATCGCGTTAATTCCCGTGTTTATTAAAATTTCGAGTAGTCATCTGTTGTTGGTTGAGTAGCAAGCAAGGTTACCGCATGTTATGCGTAAAAAAGAAATTAATGATGATGATAGAGGACTACGATTGGTAAGTAGGGTTACCACACATACAAATGAATTTTCTAAACAAAATGTTTCAGTTATAATAAATTAAACATTTCAAAACATGTTGAGTTTTTGACAATTCTAGAATTTTCTTATGAATTACCGCACGGTATTCTATGGCAACCTAACTGATAGATAAGTTTTCTTTTATTATACACCTAAATAAACATTAGTACTTATATAGGTAGATCGCTACATAAACTACTCACAAAAAAACGGGAACGTTTGAACTCCGGGAGTGCCGGCAGAAGTGAAAACTTGAACATTAACGTTGAACATTTTCGAATATTTTAGAATAATCACGAATTGTTATATTTATCAGTATAAAAATACTATCATTTATGTAGTAAAATACAATATTCATTTATTGCGCTATCGTACAGAAATATGACAATTAATATAACATAAAAAATAAATAACAGGAGCAGGCATACATTTTCGCCGCGCGGTAGGAAGATAGATTTAATTCCTCTCCTACGCCGTACTGGCGGTCTACTCTCCCTCCGTCTTACGAATTTTCGATCAGGCCACGTGTCCTGACGAGACTTTAACATTTTTTAACCATCCCAAACAGTGCACACCGCCGGTAAAGTTTTCACTTCAAAAAAATACATAAATATTACTGTTTTTTGCGCTACCGTTTTCAGTCAACCCGCGTAATTTTTCTGTCAGGGGAAATTCACATTTCTGACAGTTTCAAACTTTCCCTGTTCGTAAAATTATAAACATGTCAGGGAATTTCTGTCGCTGGTAATGTCGAGTGGTCAGAACTTATTGAGAATTGTCAAGAGCTTCGGGTTCGATTTGTGCATATTTAGTAGCAATGCTAAGTACGACTGAGTATTAACCCTTAGTTACTCGCATGAAGAAAATTACATAACTGCCCGCATGGGGTCACTGGTACCCCAAATTGTGAATTATTTTGAACATATATATAATTATGTATAAGTTACATAAGGCCATCTAGTCCCAAAACTAAGCAAAGCTTGTACTATGGGTAGATAACTGATGCTATACTTAATTACATTTTTTTTTGTAAATACATACATATAATATATAGAAACCAGCCAGACCAGGACAAACAGACATGTTCATGCACATAAATATTTGGTTTGTGCGGGGATCGAACCCGCGACCTCGGAATCAAAGTGGCCATTGCTAACTATTCGACCACTTAACTCCTCTATTACAATACAATTGACATAAGGTTCATTATACTATGAACAATTTCGTTGCAATACGTCATACGTCGCTTCCATTCCGTTCCGCCGCGGCGTTGTAAATTGAGCTTTATGCTTTGTTGTG
This sequence comes from Hypsopygia costalis, assembly GCA_937001555.2. Taxonomy (NCBI): domain Eukaryota; kingdom Metazoa; phylum Arthropoda; class Insecta; order Lepidoptera; family Pyralidae; genus Hypsopygia; species Hypsopygia costalis. Next base: position 5,583,569 of record OW443349.2, read on the forward strand.
ACGAAATTGCCTAGTGGTCAATTAATAATAAATTAACTTGAATATAATCGAATATAATAAATTGAGTCGAATGTTTAACCAGGTCATACGTTATTCATTAAAAAAAAAATGATTCCAATTCATGAATGAATTTTGGGGTGTATGTGGTTCATCAACATCTTTGAACCTAAGCCAACTTCACCTGCACGCGGTGCACCCTGCTGACGGACAAACGAAGCTCTGGCGAAAAGAGCGGTAGGGAGCCTAATTGTAAGCTACCCGACTGGGTAGTGTACCTCCACCTCACAGAATACCGCAGCTAAATAACAATTCCCTTGAGGGTTGTTGTGTTCCTGCGAGTGAGTGAGGTCACCAGAAAGGAAGGAGATGTTGCGTTGGCAGCGGGGGTGGCGGCGCGCGAGTGATATTTTATGTTGCGAGCGTTAATATGGCTACGGCAACCGCTTCAAATCAGGCGGGCCGTATGCTTGTCTGCCACCCAACGTAGTATAAAAAATAAATAAATGAATAAAACAAACTAAAACCGCAAGCCAATTACAAAATTGATGTAAATTAATATTTTAATGCAAATTTGCCGGTTTTCACAACGTGAATTTGTATTTGCGTTCTGAATTCAAATATGTATGTATAAATATTAATTTTGTTAAAGTAATTAAATTATACTTTTTTATTGTTTAACAAATTATAGGTATACTGCTTTGGGGTTCATTTCATTGTTGACGACCTTAAACTGACAGACGGTCTAGAACTTTTAAGTCTGAGAAGAGATTTTAAGTCCCATTGTGTGTTCTACCGATAGACAATGGGGTGTGTTCAGAGGCGTCGTTTGACATGATGCCCACGGTCTCCGGCTACAGTCGCACCGCTCGCCATCGACAGGGAATTCATTTTCACATATTAGACCCTAAGTGCCACGTACTGTGCGGTTTTAGAGAAGATTTCTCCCACGTACTGTATAGCTGTGGAATGAACTGCCTGTCGAGGTTTTCTCAGGACACTACAGCATGGGGTTCTTCAAAAAGGGCGCGAAGAGATTTTCACAGGGTCGGCAACGCGGTGTGATACTCCTGGTGTTACAGGCGTTCATAGGCTACGGTAACTGCTTTCCATCAGGCAGGCCGTTGTTTCTCATTTTACTGGTTTAAAAAAAACATGATACAGTGAATTACACACTGGTCTAAGGGTTTATTCACATGATACAGTTTAATGACCTCCGCCAACCCCGTAGCTGAGCAGCGTGGTGGAGTACACTCTAAACCCGTTCGATTGAGGGGAGACCCAGCAGTGGGATGAATAAGAGTTGACTATGACAGGTTAATGGATCAATTAAACGAGTTTATTTATCTATGATCAACTTTTTTGCAAAAAAAAAAAACACAGACGAAAATCAAGCTTTTTGCCTAGAAGAATTTGGGAACTGAGGCCTTACCACAAGCTCTAAACGCAGGAATAGAACCATCATGGTTGCGAATTTATGAATGAAATTCATTGATAAATACGCAACCATCATAGTTCCATTCCTGCGTTTAGAGCTTGTGGTAAGGCCTCTATTGTGTGAGAACCAGTGGTGTGATTGAATTTTGGATGTACAGCATAGATTCGTAACAACAACGCCAAACTTCATCCCCGATTTTGGTTATCATTAGATTTTTTGGATTGCCCCCGTAATGGCGGCAAATTTAAGGACATATTCACGTCATAACATTCTACACATCCCTCCTCTCTCTAATTGTGCACATTAACAATATTTGTTTGTCATTTACGCGCCAAGTCACTATATACATTTACTAAATCTTTGGTGTTGGAGTGTTTGTATGTTTTAGATAAACAGACAAACATTCCAACATCAAAGATTATTGTGTTAACGAAATGTTTACACAGTAATAATAAAAGTTTACATCCAGTGATGTTATAGTTAAAGATAGTCATCTGGTTTGTGTACGTTACCACGCGCCATTTAATAGGCTATTTCGCCACCATTTTTTTCGGTTTGATATGGGTCGTCTATAGGTGAAAGAATTACTTCGATAGCACAAAAATCTCTCGAGATATGTTAATTTGAAAATCACAATTTTGGACTTTTCCGAAAACGCTCCATACAAAAGGCTACTGAGTTATGGCGTCACAGGTTTGTATTTTGGTATGCATCAAATTAGAAATTTATACGACAGCTATGTTAAATATTTATTACGGTTATGTAATTAGTATCCTAATAAAGGTTATAGTATTTTTATTGCTTCTCCAATGGAAATATTATTTTTTAATAATTTCATAGGTACTTTTAAAATGAACTTTCCCGCCAAACTTTGATCGACCCTAAAATATGTCGGATGGAAGATATTAGAATGAATGTTTGCAGATCTTTATAGTTTTGTGTATTTTACTACTTGTTTGAAAGAAATAAATTGTTTGCTTTCGATTTTGTTGACATAAAAATTAAAAAGACAAATTGAAAAAAAAATTGCTTAAAGATTTCAGCTGATGAATTATTGAACAATAATCAAGTTTGCTTACGTTTTTCTATTGTAACATGTGACATACAAACTTTTGCGTGTTTCTCCTGCGACCCCCCCTCACCCGAATATAACTTGGCGACGCCCCTGGGGGTCGCGACCCACAGTTTGAAAATCACAGGCTTAGGGCATCACACCGGAGGCCAGTGTTTTCAAGCCGCCCAAAAGCCTTGATGATTGTCAGTCAGCAGGGTGCACAGCAGGGCGAAATATGCTTTGGTTCAAAGAATTTGATGAACCACTTACACCCAAAAATATATACTTTTAAAACATTTCACATAAAAATAATCCTTTACAAATATCATGCAGAATGCAGCACAGTCACACCGCGTTGCAATAAAATTCGCAAGCTCTGAGCCTGAGCTCGCGTGATGAATCGCCTTTGTCTTTGCACTTCAGTTCACACCTGTACTCTTTGATGTTATTCCAAACGCTGAATTATTTCTTTACACGACGCTGAATGTTAAACAAACATACGACCTGCCTGATGTTAAGCAGTTACCGTTACAAACATATAGACGCTTGAAATACATAGAGTGTTGCTCGCAATGTGTATACATATGTATATTGCGATTATTATAGCTATGTCGATAAATCGGTATTGTATGGCTTCTACATTTTTGGGTTAAGGGTTGCCCCCTTTTGCTTTAACTTATATATAATTATATTGATATATATTATACTCGTATCCAATATCCGTAATCTAGGCGCTCCTAGGGCTGACTAGTTGAACCTAAGGTACCTCGTTTTCTCCTAAAGCAAGTCAAGCCTTGCTTCGTTCGTTCGCTCGGCTTTTTGAAGAATGCCTACGGAATAAAACTAAGTATTACCACAGTATAAGTAATAGTACTACGTACAGTATGGCCACTCCCTGCCGCTCTCTCGTGTCGACCTCACCTCCCCTCTGAGACAAATCAGGAACAATTTCTATGGGCCGCACGCACACACGCTCATTTACGCTCTGCACAGACGTCATTGTTTATGTAGTAGTAAACGACGCGACATTTGTATAGAGTGGCCGGGGTGTGGTATTACACACAAATATTTACAACGCCATATCTATATTTGTGAAGCTGAATTTTAAAGCGAACCACTTTCATATTTCATGCGAAACTAGGTCGCTCACGTGAATAGGACAGCTATTCGTTAGCAGATTTTTTCATGTAATAACTTACCACGACATACATATCTGTGAAATTTAACAAAAAAGTGTTTAATAGGTTAACTGCCATGTCAGCCACCGGTGGCGGACAGAATTACTATCTATTCAGGCGGCATAAAATCTTCCTGTAATCGACTATACGTTAGACTTATACTAGTTTCTTTGTAAATATTGTGGTCTTTGTAAATTATGTAAGAATTGAGCATTAGTGTATTCAAAAGCAATTCTACGGCCAGTTGTAATTTCACCTTCGTGGCTAACAAAGTGCATGACATGGCGCTGGGACTACAATTTATACCATTCATGTTATGTTTTATGTCTTATGGTTTATATTTTGTTGCATATAGTTAAAAAGCTTTATATATATATAAATATATAGAATAGTTAAAAAGCGTCTGGAAGCAGCATGGGGCTCTTCAAAAAGGGCGTGAAGTTTGGGGTGTAAGTGGTTCATCAAGATCTTTGAACCAAAGTCAACTTCACCTGCACGCGGTGCACCCTGCTGGCTGACAAACGAAGCTCCGGCGAAAAGAGAGGTAGGGAGCGTAATTGTAAGCTACCCGACTGGGGAAAGTACCTCCGCCTCACAGAATACCGCAGCCAAATAACGGTTCCCATGAGGGCTGTTGTGTTCCTGCGAGTGAGTGAGGTCACCAGAAAGGAAGGAGATGCTGCGATGGCACCGAGGGTGGCGGCGCGCGAGCGATATTTTATGTTGTGAGCGTTAATATGGCTACGGTAACCGCTTCAGATCAGGCGGGCCGTATGCTTGTCTGCTACACGATGTAGTATAAAAAAAAAATACAGGGTCAGCAACGCGCCTGTGATGTCCCTGGTGTTACAGGCGTTCATAGGCTGCGGTAGCTGCTTTCCATCAGGCGGGCCGTAAGCTTGTTTGCCACTCTAGTGGTAATATAAAAAGCTGGATTTGGAAAGAGAAGGATCACATATAGTGGAAAACATCGAGGAAAGCCTATAACCAGTAGTGTGTAGAGTAGATACATGTTGATAATGCTGACATTGACCGTATTTTACAACAATGTTCTACTTTTTTTTATAATTAATCGTATTTTAGAAATCATTTTTTTTCATACTACTTCGGGTGGCAGCCAAGCATACGGCCCGCCTGATGTGAAGCGGTTACCGTAGCCATCGCGCCGCCACCTCCGCTACAACGCAACCCTTAAGGGAATTGTTATTTAGCTGCGGTATTCTGTGAGGTGGAGGTACATTCTCCAGTCGAGTAGCTTACAATTACGCTCCCTACCTCTCTTTTCGCCAGAGCTTCGTTTGTCAGTCAGCAGGGTGCACCGCGTGCAAGTGAAGTTAGCTTTGATTCAAAGATCATGATGAACCTCTTACACCCTCATATATATAGTTATATTGAAAAGAGTAAAACCGTCTTACAATATTTGACCAACGTTATTTTTTCGGTTTTATAAGTAAGGACGTCACAATAATAAAACCTCACGTGAAAGAATTACTTTGATAGCACAAAAATGTCTAAAGATATGTTAATTTGAAAATTACAATTTTGGACTTTCGAAAACGCTCCATACAACAGGCTACTAGGTTATGACATGACGTCACAGTTTTGTATTATGACTGTATGGATTAAATCAGAAATTTGTACGACAGCTATATTACGTTTGATAGTAAAAGTTATAGTTAGTTTTTATTACTTCTCCAATGGGAATATTATTTTTTCATACTTTTAAAATGGAAACTTTGAAATTGCAAACTTTGATCGACCATAAAATAAGTCGGACGCAAGACATTGGAATTAAAGTTTGCGGATCTTTATAGTTTTGTGTATTTTACGATTTTGTTAAATAATATATACAATTTTTGAACATTGTCAAATAGCCTATTGATGTAGGCCTATTGATGTACCATTGAAGCGGAAGACGGTTTAGGCGGCGATGGAAGAAAAAAAGGAAATTAAGAAAATTGGTTTATTGCAAATGCATCACGGCAGAAAAAGGGCCTCGTCTCGACCTCACATTTGCTTATATTATGTTGTCGACGATAGAGACCACATTCTGTGGTCATAGTGCAGGTACTCCGATATCAGACAGGAACTACTGGACGGGATCGGGCGCGATGAAGACAACCCGGGTCCGGTGTAGCACACCGACACAACACCGACCTTGTTTCCTCGGCGGTGAACTTCGCCGCTCTGCGCAGGTTCGCCCACGAATGGCACGACCGCAGGAGCGCTGAAGAAAGGGAGCTGAAGATAGGAAGAATGATATCTCGGATGGCAGTGAAGGCGTAGAGGTGGATGTAGCCGCCCCAGAAGGGGAGAGGGTTTATACGGACAAAGGACGAAGAATAAGAAACTTGTAGGGAGTCAAGCATTGCCCCCGGCACGAATCCCCAGAGCGAAGTGCTGCGCGTATTTCCCGCAATTCGGCTCAAATGACCGCCAAATCAATGGAGCCATGGGTAGTTGGAGGGTTTGCTTATATTATGTGCCATCGCTTTGGTGGCAGAAAATTGAACTAAATTACACATGATTATAGATGGCGTTGTATTAATGTTTATCGTGTCAAAGTAGCCGACAGAGAACATAATGGCAACATAGGCACAAAAATAGACAAAATAATAATGGCCCTTATATACCTACTTCTTTGTAGCAACTTCCTTTGCCGTTATTATTGCCAATATATCTTACAGCGACGTCTACAGATTAAGTTGTCTATGGCCCATCAGCTAGACGCCAATATGCGTCATTAATCGTGACGTAATGGCGCGTGAAACTATATATCCTAGCCCCTGGAGTACAAGTTTTGTGATTACCTAATGGTTGTCCTAAGTTTGTGTTTGGGAAGTTCTAATTTGTTGCCGTCAGTACATAGATTGACAGCAAAGTGAAACACCAATATATTGTGTTGAAAGATGTTGAATAAACATGTTTTTGACGTGATAACGTCTTATAAATCGATGAATGCCGGCTGCACGCACGAAAAAGTATGACTCAATGTCACGTTCCGCCTGAGCCGAGCGTGCAAGCGAGAGTGCAGAACAAGCGATAGAGAGGCACGATCGGCCTATGTTTCTTATGACGTTATCACGTAAAATTATCGTGCGTAAACCGACTTTATAGAAAACTTTTTTTTTACCATGTAGTCAGTTTTTATTCACGGCACTTTTTTACGAGACGGGGGCCTACCACACATTCCCACCAATTCACCATCATTGAATCTTGCTATGTACACACGTCATTGTCCATGTAATAATTAACGATGCGACAGTTGTAAGTTTTGGGGTGTAAGTGGTTCATCAACATCTTTGAACCAAAGCCAACTTCACCTGCACGCGGTGCACCCTGCTGACTGACAAACGAAGCTCTGACGAAAAGAGAGAGGGCGCGTAATTGTAAGCTACTCGACTGGTGAATGTACCTCCACCTCACAGAATACCGCAGCCAAATAACGGTTCCCTTGAGGGCTGTTGTGTTCCAGCGAGTGAGTGAGGTCACCAGAAAGGAAGGAGATGCTGCGGTGGCAGCGGGGGTGGCGGCGCGCGAGCGATATTTTATGTTGCGAGCGTTAATATGGCTACGGTAACCGCTTCACATCAGGCGGGCCGTATGCTTGTCTGCCACCCGACGTAGTATAAAAAAAAAAAAGAAAAGTGGCCACTGAGCTCTTCAAATATAAACGAACAGTATCTTCATTTCTTTTCCACAAAACTTTTAAGGTCAGAGATGACGCTCTAACTTCGATATAAATTCTTGGCATTTTATAGCTGAATAACATCAAAAGCTTCGCTATCAGGTCGTAAAAATACAAGGATTTGATTATAAGCTGTAAATTTGTTGACGAAATTAATATTTTTTCCAGATTTTAGACGAGCTTGGTGGTTGAATGGCTAGCAATGGGTACTTTCACTCCTAGGTCGCAAGTTCGATCCTCGCACAAGACAAAAATTTGTTTGCTTGTACATGTCTGTTGTTGGTTGTCCTTTAACATCCATAATACAATACACTACCGGGGCGTTTGCCACCTGTGCTATTTACACCGTGGTTAAAAACAAATCGTGGAATATGCTGATAAATAAAATAAAAATACTTTATTTCAAGCATTATAGCTCATATGTATAGGGTTAGTAACAATTTTCTTTTGTACATTAGTAAATTAGTAACAATTTTCACTTATAACTAGGTATATTAGTAGTGTTAGTATCTATAATTGGTGGTACATTTTTTTTTTGTTATTTTGAATGAATGAATGAATATTTATTTGCGTTAAATAAGGTATTAACAAGATGTTATATTTTCACAGTTTCTTCTTATTTAGCTACTTTGATAGCATGCAAATGTTTACAGTAAACTTAACTATTATACATTTGATCTGTGCAATCCACCCCGTTAAATGACAGTATCGGCTGAGTCTACCATTTGGTTCCAAGATGATGACGGCCTAAGCTTTGCTTAGTTTGGGACTAGATGGCAGTGTATAATACTTCCTGGAGTATTTATTAATAAAAAAAATAAATATTTCTGGACAATTTACACAACGCCATCTAGTCGCCATAACGTAGTATAAAAAAAATAGTCCCAAATTAAGCGCAAAGCTTGTGTTACGGGTACTAGACAACTGATAAATGTACTTAATCACATTTTTATTTGTAAATACATACCTAAAATACATAGAAACACCTAGACCAAGACAAACAGACATGTTCATGCACACAATTGTTTGACTTGTGCGGGAATCGAACCCGCGACCTCGGCGTCAAAGTGGCTATTGCTAACCATTCGACCACCGAGCTCGTCTAGTTGGTTAGCTAGTATGGAGATAGTTGTGTCGTACATTAGAAATGATAACTTGAAAAATTATTACTTACTTCAAGTAAGTAATTATTCAAGTTTTTTCTTGGCTAAATAGAAACAAGATAAACATGTTCATGCACACAAATGTTTGACTTGTGCGGGAATGGAACCCGCGACCTCGGAGTCAAAGTGGCCATTGCTACCCATTCGACCACCGAGCTCGTCATATATATCGTCATATAATATATTTATATTTAATTATTTCATTACATATATTCCCTAGGATGGCGTCGTTGACCGTACCAGTTCAATGGATTACGCAAGTCAAGCAAAGTCGGCAGTAGCCTGTCTATTTAGCTTATGAACCAGTTAACATACATATAAGCATAGTACGTAGGGGGCCATCCATAAATTACGTCACACGAATTTCATGATTTTTTGACCCCTCCCCCGTCCTTGTCACATCTGGTCACATTTGTGAGACCCCCTCTCCCCTGTGTGACATCACATATTTTGCAATTTTACATTTTGAGTTGCAAATGTTTTTGAGATTTTCGTTAATAGTTCAAAGTTCGTGTTTTAACACTTAGATTATAATAGATTTTGAAATGTCATGTTACGAAATTTAGGACCCTCCCTCGCCTTTGTCACACAATGTCACACTTCGTCGACCCCCTCTCTCCTCCTAAACGTGTGACGTAATTTATGGATGGCCCGTAGTTGTAATTTTGAAACATTAAGTGTGGGGTGAAGGTCAATCGTTAGCAAACGTCCAAATAATTACAGCCATTATTTGTGTCACGCGTACAATTTGTTATTTGAACAGACCTGTGGCTTTCGATTTTTCTACATAATTGTATTGACCTCGTTTACCAGAGATGTTAATGAAAAGAAACAGATACGTCGCGCGCGCTCTCTATATGGCACGCGGAAATTTGATAGCTGTAACGTTCACAGTGTCCTGCGGCTATGTTACAAATGTGTCAAATTGATTTAATTGCTTACATACACAAAGCCTTACTACAGTCCCGAGAAATTTGCTAAATTGGATGAATTGCGGAATAAGGCTATAATATCTATCGACATTGGTAGTGAATATATCCCTATATAATGGAACCAAAATGTACTTACTATGTGGATTATTAGAAATTTTCTTCTCAGAATTCAGAGATCGTGGAACGATCTCACGGACGTAGAAGAGTAAACGTAAAGTTGTACGAAAGGTTTGAAAGGCTTTACCAGTATTGAAAATGACTTGACGCCTGTAGTGGTGCAGCAAGGCTAGCCTAACAAATACCATCAGTAGGATATTTTTTTATATAGCTAAGATAGAAAACAAGAATACAGCCCGACTGATGGCACGCTTACTCAAGCTTGTATACTACATTTTACATTAGTAACATAAACAACGATTATGGCAATCTTGCTATAGTATAGATGTTTGATTTGAAAATAACATGTTATGTTTTCAACGTTGGCTGCAGATTTTTGCTTATTTACGATAATATTCTAACTATCGTAATATTATATAATGCGAAAGTCCTTAAGTCAAATATATGGGTGTTTGGACATAGTAGCAAACATAACCTATCTACCGGTTTGTGTCTGAAATCTTTTCTACAACGGTTTTTAATTACGAGTTACGCGTCACTCCCAAGGGGGCAAAAGTCGAATTTCCTGACTAATTAGATTTTGTCAACTTACAAATGACATTCCAATTAAGTAAATGTAATAGGGTAAGACGTAATCATCGAGCTTGGAAGAATTTAAGTAAATTTGTTGACAAAATAAGACATAGAAACACTTCTTTGATAGATATTTTTTTAGATGGTTTTAAGGACCCGTCTTAACAATGAAAGGATTTTTTTTTATACTACGTCGGGTGGCAGACAAGCATATGGCCCGCTTGATGTGAAGCGGTTACCGCAGCCATATTAAAGCTCGCAAAATGAAATATCGCTCACGCGCCGCCACCCCCGCTGCCAACGCAGCATCTCCATCCTATCTGGTGACCTCACTCGCAGGAACACTACAACCCTCAAGGGAATTGTTATTTGGCTGTGGTATTCTGTGAGGTGGAGGTACATTCCCCAGTCAGCAGGGTTTTTGCCAGAGCTTCGTCTGCCAGTCAGCAGGGTGCACCGCGTGCAGGTGAAGTTGGCTTTGGTTCAAAGATGTTGATGAACCACTTACACCCCAAGATGTTGATGAACCACTTACATTTTGTGTTTTTGTCGCCGAATATATTTTAAACATTTTATACCACGAACGGGGAAATTGGAATCAACTTCCGTGACATTGGAACATTTGCTTCTATGAAAATACTGAAAGTGTGATTTTAAGACTTATAAATAATTACACCATTATGTAACCACTTTTAATGTAAATAAATTCTATTTTATTCTGTTCTATTCCCTCAGCGCTATTTCCGAATAATTACGACACGGGAGCATTCAAGAACAGAGTATTTATTACCTGTAGTATTTTAAGGTTGGCAAAGAATCGAACCCCTTCGTGTTGCTGGACAGGTTGGCTGGCTGGCTGGCTGTTTCTCTATGGACAGTTGCGATTGCTTTCCACCAGGTGACCCACATGCACGACCATAGGTTTATTATGTTCACTTGATACACAAACGAATAGCACGACAGAAAAAGAGAATCTTTCGTTTCGCAATTTGTGATTAGCAGAGTACATGGACAGAGATGGGCAAAATAAATAAATAAATATTTCTGGACAATTTTACACAGCGCCATCTAGTCCCAAATTAAGCGCACAAAGCTTGTGTTATAAGTACTAGACAGCTGATAAATGTATTTAAATACGTTTTTTTTTGTAAATACATACTTATAATACATAGAAAACACCCAGACCAAGACAAACAGACATGTTCATGCACACAAATGTTTTTCTTGTGCGAGAATCGAACCCACGACCTCGGAGTCAAAGTGGCCATTGCTAACCATTCGACCACCGAGCTCGTCGAAAATGCCGGGCATTTCCAATAAATTCGCGGTAAGCCGTGGGCGGCCACTAGTCTTGGTTAAAGCCTTAGTACTCCACATAAACTATATCTCAAATTACTCCACATTCCTCCATCGGAGGCCGTAAAGCTTATCTTTAGAGGCTTTCAGTATAATGACGCATATCTACACGTAAACATAATTTATTACATCTCGCTTGAGTTATGGAATACTAAGAAGCTGTAAAGAGTAGGCAATTGGGCAGATAATTCACTCAGGCGTATCACACACAATTTATATTCATCATCATCATCATTATAATCGACGAGCCTTGTGGTCGAATTGCTTGCGATGGCCACTCTAACTCTAAGGTCGCGGGTTCGATCCCTGCACGAGACAAATATTTGTGCGCATGAACATGTCTGTTTGTGTTGGTCTGGGTGTTTTAAATATTAGATTTTGTAAATACGTATATTAATAGAATTATATATACGTATTTACAAATTAAAAAAAATATCAGTAGTCTAGTACCCACAGCACAGCATTAGTAGCTTTGCTTAGTTTGAGACTAGATAGCAGCAGTGTGTAATTTGTCCAGGAATATTTATTTATTATCAGCATGTATCTACCTACTATTGAACATAGGAATTTCCCAATGCTATCCACCATATGCGATCCTCCGTTTTCCGCATCGAACCGCTACCAGCCACTTTTTTGAGGTCGTCAGTCCATCTAGAGAGGGGGCGCCCTACGCTTCGTCGCCCCATTATGTGACCCCCACCCTAGGACTCTCCTCCCCCATCTGCCATCACTGACTCGGCAGATGTGGCCAGCCCACTGACGCTTCAAAGTCAAAATTCTTTATTCTGTGGGCCCTCGCGGGCACTTAGACACGTCTTTTACAATTAGGTATATTTTTTTTATTTTTCAAACAGCATTTCGGAATGACCATTGACGAGAAGAAATGTCGAAAGAAACTCTGTCAATATAGGTCTTTTTTAAATCGCCATACAATATTATCATAATACAAACAAAAAAATGGTATTCAACCAAAATAAGAGAGAAAAAAAATATATAAAATAAAATAGTAAAAAAAAAAAAAAAATTAAAAATCATAGTATAGAGTATACACTCTATATTATATATTAGTAGTATTGTGGATATACATATTAAACTTTTATACAATATGTATATACATACATATTGTATAAAAGTTTAATATGTATAATTGTATGTATATACATATTGTATAAAAGTTTAATATGTATATCCACAATACTACTTGTAAAGATAAGACACCTGTGCTTCACATCCTGTGCCGAGAATTTGCCATACATTTTTATCATTAAGGTAATCGTCGGTCCTGTAGTAAGCCTTTTTACATAAGGTGGTCTTAATAAGCTGTTTGAATTTAGTGTCGGGTAAAATCAGGACCGACTCCGGCAACTTATTGTAGTGTCTTCAACAGTGTCACTGACTCTGAGTGCTATGTCGACCACTTTGGTTCTCCGTCGAATTTCTTCGATCCGGATTTGATCCCTTAAATTATTATTTTTTCATTTATATTTTTTTACCCGTATGATATAACGGTGACGTAAGTGGCCCACGACCATCTCCGTAATCAAAGCCAGCTTCACCTGCACGTGGTACACCCTAGCGATCAGCGGACGAGGCTCTGGCAACAGTTTTGGGGACCTAAAACATTGAGTTGTTTCCTTACACATCTATTAAGACAAATAGACAAATATTTGTGCGCATGAACATGTCTGTTTGTGTTGGTCTGGGTGTTTTCTATAGAATTATATGTACGTAATTACAAAAAAAAAAAAAAAAATATTATAAGCAATTTAGTACCCACAGCATTAGTAGCTTAGTTTGAGACTAGATAACAGCAGTGTGTAAATTTGTCCAGGAATATTTATTTATTATCAGCATGTATCTACCCACTGTTGTACATAGGAATTTCCATATGCTTTCCACCATATGCGACCCTCCGTTTTCCGCATCGAACCTCTACCAGCCACTTTTTTGAGGTCGTCAGTCCATCTAGAGTGGGGGCGCCCTACGCTTCGTCGCCCCATTATGTGACCCCCACCCTAGGACTCTCCTCCCCCATCTGCCATCACTGACTCGGCAGATGTGGCCAGCCCACTGACACTTCAAAGTCAAAGTCAAAATTCTTTATTCTGTGGGCCCTCGGGGGCACTTAGACACGTCTTTTACAATTAGGTATTTTTTTTTTTATCTACCAGCATTTCGGAATGACCATTGACGAGAAGAAATGCTGAAAGAAACTCTGTCAATATAGGTCTTTTTTAAATTGCCATACAATATTATCATTATACATACTACAATATTATCAACATTATACATACTAAATGGTATTCAACCAAAATAAGAGAGAGAAAAAAAATAAGTAAAATAAAATAGTAAAAAAAAACATAGTATAGAGTGTACATACATATTGTATAAAAGTCTAAATATGTATATCCACAATACTACTTGTAAAGATAAGACGCCTGTGCTTCACATCCTGTGCCGAGAATTTGCCATACATTTTTATCATTAAGGTAATCGTCGGTCCTGTAGTAAGCCTTTTTACATAAGGTGGTCTTAATAAGCTGTTTGAACTTAGTGTCGGGTAATATCAGGACCGACTCCGGCAACTTATTGTAGTGTCTTCAACAGTGTCACTGATTCTGAGTGCTATGTCAACCACTTTGGTTCTCCGTCGAATTTCTTCGATCCGGATTCGATCCCTTAGATTATTATTTTTTAATTTATATTGTTTTTACCCGTATGATATAACGGTGACGTAAGTGGCACGCGCCCATTGCCGTAGTCAAAGCCAGCTTCACCTGCACGTGGTACACCCTGCCGATCAGCGGAGGAGGCTCTGGCAACCTAAAACATTGAGTTTTTTCCTTACACATCGATTCCAATAATATGAGTTACAAAATCGTGGGAGAGCTTGATAATTCTCCCTTGTTGCTACCAAATTAGAATAGTATGCAACTTGCAACGAATTCTGCATGTCGTCCCGCTCAAAGACTAACTATTGAACTTTGGGGAAAATTTCCAATTTTACCAATATTCCTGGGAATTTTGGCAATAATGTCGGAAACAGCACATCACAAATCATGTCATGACAAATCATAGCGTCGGACCGCCTATTAAAAGGTACGGATTGATGTAAAAGCAATCGTAAAATTGCAATGTTTTATTTTTATTTAATTTTTCACCAATATTCTCAGTTTGGTTACCGAATTTCATGGAAACCGTACACGAAACCTTTTACAGTGTTTGTTTGCAAAACTTTATTGCATTAACGTTTGCATCACAGCTATTTTAATAAAATAAAACATAGTATACAAAGTTATGGGATAAAAAAAATATATATAAATAAATACAAATTTACTTACAAATAAAAAATATCCCCAAGATCGTTGTCTTTCGGCAGTGTCCCCAGAACACTGGCAGCATTACCTCACTGGATAGCTATACTTATTCTCTGAGCAAGGTAATGGCCAGCCTTCTGGTTATAGGACGTGTCGACCAATTTTTGAGAAATGTCTCTAAATAATAATAATACAAAGACAACATATTATTTATAACAAAGTAACATATTATTTATAATAGAGGTGGGGTTAAGTGTTATTTATTTTTAATGAGTTAAAACTTAATGATACAAGAAATAACATGTTAAGAAAACTGTTAAATAACATAACATGTTATTTACTCAGGCACGTTCTAAATTAACTCTTAATTTCGTTGTGTCGCCTATTAACTGTCCATCCAAAAGAGTTAATTTTGACCGTATTAACGCTAGGTTAAAATAAATTGCTGTGTGGTTTCCGGCAGACTGAACAGAATCACTCCGTCTTTTCCCGTGGATGTCGTACATGGCGACAAAGGGAAATACATTATAAAACATTGATCAGGCCTACCCAACCCGTCTGGCCAGCGTGGGGGGTGTAGGCCAAATCTTCCTGTCTGTGACAGACGAGAGAGACCTGATGATGATGTTGAGGTTGGATAAAATGATAATCAATGAACTTTCCTTGATACTTGAGTTGATGAATGTAAAATTAACAGAACGTTAAATAGAACAGTAACGTGTCGTATGTTTTAACAGTGTTATGCGTTTGATTTAATTAACATAATAATTTAGTTGTTTTAACGCTCACTTCTAATTCATAAACCATATCTTCTAGTTAACCAATCTAGTTTTTACAGTGTCTCAGAATTCATGAAAAATTCAAGTGTTAAAATAGTATTTCAATAATTAATGTAACACAAAGCTACTAATATTTTCAAATTAACTGTATTTAATTAAGCAATTGTAATAAAATTAATTTCACCACCTCACAGATACCGCACCCAAATAACAATTCCCTTGAGGGTTGTGTTCCTGCGAGTGAGTGAGGTCACCAGAAAGAAAGGAAGGAGATGCTGCGTTGGCAGTGAGGGTGGTGACGCGCGAGCAATATTTTATGTTGCAAGCGTTAATATGTCTACGGTAACCGCTTCACATCGGGCGGGCCGTATGCTTGTCTGCCACCCGACGTAGTATAAAAAATATATATATATGGTCGTTCAGTCTTTTTAAATTTTCTAATTTTCCGCACAATTTTATTATTTTTTTCTTTCATAAGAAATTTCTTCTGACAATAATAAAAAGAACGTAATTTCTTTGTAGTTTATTGTTATTGTAAATCGCTCCAGCCGTTCACGCGATTTTTTATATATATAAATTTTGCACGTTTGCTAGAATACGCTATGAAACAATCAAACAGTATAATATCTGTGTTCAAAAATACCTGATTTCCGTGCAAATAAACGAGAAAATATATGTACTCCCTCAAATATATTTGATATAAAGGTAAATATTGGAACTCCCGAACTTAACATCATAATATTAAGTTTGGGTACATAGGACATGTATACACGGGTTTCGTTTTAGGGTACAAAGGACATCCTGACCTCAACCGTACCTATTCCCTGAAATAGTCACTGTATAGTAAATAAGGGTTCTATTAGTAAAATCAACATTTCGCTTTGTGTGGACGGCTTTTCTCTTCGTATATTATATAAGTAAGGAGTAAAATAATATTTTTTGTATAAGAAAGCTATTTTGATTGCTAAGAATAGAGAGAAATTCAATAATATAATGTCGTCCGAGGCACAACGGACCCTAACCCTACAGTTAGTCTACCCCTGTACATAATTTTTTTGGAGTGTAAGTGGTTCATCAACATTTTTGAACCAAAGCCAACTTCACCTGCACGCGGTGCATCCTGCTCACTGACAAACGAAGCTCTGGCGAAAAGAGAGGTAGGGAGCGTAATTGTAAGCTACTCGACTGGGGAATGCACCTCCACCTCACAGAATACCGCAGCCAAATAACGGTTCCCTTGAGGGCTGTTGTGTTCCTGCGAGTGAGTGAGGTCACCAGAGAGGAAGGATATGCTGCAATGGTAGCGGGGGTGGCGGCGCGCGAGCGATATTTTATGTTGCGTTGCGAGCGTTAATATGGCTACGGTAATCGTTTCACATCAGGCGGGCCGTATGCTTGTCTGTCATTCGACGTAGTATATATATATATATATATATATATATATATATAAAAACATCAATCTTTCGGTTATATCCACTTATATAATCTTTTACCCGCATCGCTATCATACGCGGTAAGTCACCCAACCACTGAAGCAGATTGGTAGCAGGTCTTCCTTTTCACCTGCAAGCAGACAACTTGCCCGAGACATAATATAAGTAAAAATAATTTGATGTCTACATTAAAATTTTTGGGGTTCCGTACCAGGTGCCTAGTACACCAACCATGCCAAAGTACTTTTACCCGCACCGCCATCGTACTCGGTAAATCACCCAAGAACTTAAGCAGATTGGTAGCAGGTCTTACTCCCCTTAAACCTGCAAGCAGGTTACTTCACCTCGCCCGAGGTACAACGGACCCTTTGCCTACAGATAATGAGCCCCTGTCCACCAATCTTTCGGCTATATCACAGGATAGTCGCTATCCTGTGCCCAGTAAACCAACCAGGCGAGAGGACCTTTATCCGCACCGCTATCGCGCTTTTCTTAAAACAACCAAGCACTCGAACAGATTGGTAGCAGGTCTTACTCCCCTTAAACCTGCAAGCAGGTTACTTCACCTCGCCCGAGGCACAACGGACCCTATGCCTACAGATAATGCGCCCCTGTCCACCAACCTTTCGGTTATATCACAGGATAGCGACTCTCTTGCCCAGTAAACTAACCAGGCGAGAGAACCTTTATCCGCACCGCTATCGCGCTTGGTAAAACAACCAAGCACTCAAGCAGATTGGTAGCAGGTCTTACTCCCCTTAAACCTGCAAGTAGGTTACTTCACCTCGCCCGAGGCACAACGGACCCTATGCCTACAGATAATGCCTCCCTGTCCACCAACCTTTCGGTTATATCACAGGATAGCGACTCTCTTGCCCAGTAAACCAACCAGATGAGAGAACCTTTACCCGCACCGCTATCGCGCTTGGTAAAACAACCAAGCACTCAAGCAGATTGGTAGCAGGTCTTACTCATCTTTGACCTGCAAGCAGGCTACTTGCCCGAGGCACAGCAACGTACCGAAAGTAAAAATTATTTGATGCCTAAATGACATTAAAATTTTTAGCGTTCCGTATCCGGTCTCGACGGACCCCTATTACTGAGATTCCGCTATCTGTCTGTCAGTTTGTCACAGGGTTCTATCTCTTGAACCGTAATAGTTAAACACTTGAAATTTTCACCAATTATGTATTACTGTGGTCGTTATAAAAACAAATAATAAAAATAAGATAAATTTAATAATTAAAGCGAGTCGTTATACAAGAGACGTGTATTTTTCAGCGTTTATAATTCTATTTTTATAATGGTATTAACTAGATACTTTAATGTTTAATCGATTATTTATCACTATAACAACAAATACTAAAAATAAAATAAAGTTAAAAATTAGAGTGGGTCGTCATACTAGAAACGTGTTAATAAACTATTTTTACAACATTGTACGAAGGTAATGGATTTCCTTCATGTACAAGTCCGACTCGCACTTGACAAGTTTTATTTTTGATGACCAACGAAAAAATTAATAGCAATAGAAATAAAACTGCGTTTTTAAGTACACAGCAAAAGAGCTCGAATTAGGGATTAAGAAACAAGTATTTTTAAAATTGCTTGAATAAATACATACGATTTTATTTCTTATCCAGATCTAAATATATTCGGCTCTAAATATCCGGATAAAAAAGACTTTTCTCAACCATGTGTAGGTGGGGTTGTCTTTGGCTCTAAAGATGTTGATGAAGTCACTTAGACCCCAAAATAAACACGGTCATAAATCAAACATTAACCCTTTTTTTTTCATCAAAACTAATTTGACGAGCTCGGTGGCGTAGCGGTCAATGACGCGGCTTCAACACCAACGCTCGTGGGTTCGATTCCCACATAGGACAAACATTTGTGTGCATGAACATGTCTGTTTGTCCTAGTCTGGGTGTTTTTTATGTATCATAAGTATGTATTAACAAAAAAAAATGTATTTACGTATGTTTATCAGTTGTCTAGTACCCATAACACAAGCTTCGCTTACTTTGGGGCTAGATGGCGCTGTGTAATTTGTCTGACAATATTTAATTTAAATATTTAAAAATTCCAATTATCATTTAATAAAAATCTACACGTATCTTTTCAATAGAATTTCCCAATTAAATATTATTTTAGCAACATGCTCCATTTTGCAGGTTTTAAAAGCAACACCGTAGAAAGATTTCAATTTCTAACATTAATTCGTAATTTATCTTCATTCAAAATCAAAACATTGTTCAGTTGAATGCTTTGCCTTAAAGTTTCGGATACACTAGGGCACGAGAATTGTTCCCCAATATTCGCGCAACACTGATTTTACGTGATACAACATTGCTCGGTATCATAATGGTTTGACTACACGTGCGGAACAGTAGTCCTACCGCCTAAGCTACAACTGATTCCCATTGAAATTTTAGATTCCAAAAATGAGTCTCAAGTTAAAATTAATGAAACACATCGTTAGCCTAGTCGGTAGGTAGTTAGCCTAGAGGTACGTAGGTGGTAAGCTTTAGGGTTTCTGCCTGCTAAGCTGAACACAATCACTAGCAATCTAAGCTGAACTTTGTTTTCGCAATCAAAAAATGTGATGGTAATCGGCTTCAGCTTTAGCGGTAGGGCCCTAGTATCGACGTTAAAGTGTTCCGCCACATTGCCATCACACGTCTATTGCTGTGCTTATCACTATTGTTTTGACTATTGATATATTGATGAAACAAGTATTTCATACGCATAAAAATATCTATATCCTATTTTAGAAAATCCAACTGTCATTTCGAAGTGTATCCTTAGACCAATCTACTATTCTATTGCAAAATTACAGGAATTCCTTTGTTCCGTATGCCTATAAAAAGCAAATGTCAGTTTAAAAAGGGGTTACTATACAATTTTTTTTTCTGAGTATAAAAATTAACATTCGTGTAACGACAACTGTCAAAATGAAGTTGAACCTGAAGTATCAAATAGTTAAAAATTACATTCGTATGTTTTGTAGTTGAAAGAAAGCAAATATGTTTTATTGACATTACAAAAATGAAGCACAAACAAATGTTAGTAAAATTCGTTTTTAATAAAATTGCCGAGAAAATCCATTTCTCTACCTTCAAATATATCGTCAAGGTGTCATAAACAATCTATCTATCAGTATTATAAGCACTAAATTAGTTCCACGTAGTCACGTAAATAACCTAGTTATAACACGCTCTATTTCTCTATGTGTACCCTAGGCTTAATTAACTCTGTATACATAAATTATACATTTGTTACGTTTGAACGTATCCTCGAAATTTTAATTACATTAAAGTACACATATCTCATATCTCCGCTAACGACGTCGTCCGTTGTACTCCTGTAATTAATGTCTACAGTCAGTAATGAATATCGCGAGAGTGTACTCTCGGGGCGGAATATAACTGTGTATCGGAGGAGTATTTATTTTTAACGCTGAATTTCACTCGTAATACATCCGCGTAGAGTTCAGTGACAGCGAGTGAGTAATTAATACACTACGTCTTATGAATTTAGAGTGGGTTATGATATAAGTCATTAAGAGGGTTGTTCATGTATTCGCTAGCTTAGAGCATATGGCGGATGACAGATAGAAATAATGTTGTTAAAAATGCTGTAGTCTCGAATTTAGATCGGTAGTTTTAGAATAATAATTAAAATAAATAAATAAATATTTCTGGACAATTTACACAGCGCCATCTAGTCCCAAATATAGTACAAAAACATAAATACATAGAAAACGCCCAGAGCCAGACAAACGGACATGTTCATGCACACAAATGTTTGTCTTGTGCGGGAATCGAACCCTAATTGCTAGCCATTCGACCACCGAGATTTTCGAATTAAAACCTGTAATCATATTATATTATTCCTCGATTTCGGCTCGATGTAAGGTCGGAATACATACAATTCCCTGAGGTCAAAATTCTGTACTCAGGAACTAGCCTTAAAACTTTGCTGGAATTTGTAGCCTTTATTGATTCCGGCTTCGACAAAGAAATTGATAGAGCTATTTATATTACGGGAATTTTTGCGGTTTCTGTGTGATAATATAAAAAAAAAAGTTTCTGCAAAAAAGTAAAAAATATTGAAACTCGCGGAAGAAATTGTGGATCAATCCATCTTACCTCAAAAACTGCTTCAAGTTTTCATCTTCGTTCCATAGTTAATCTCTTTGCTCATGTACTACCTTACTCTTTCCATCCCAACACATTCTGCAAAGCTTTTCGATCATTCTTTTACTGTCCAGGCTATTAGGCTCTGGAATACTTTACCTGTCGCTATCAAAACTGAAAAATCTTTAGAAAAATGAGTAAAAATCATTTCTTAGGCCTATATTATAATATATGTATAGAATATATGTATATAAAAGTTGTCTTGAAAAGATTACTTTTATCATTAAGGCCGCCTTGTTGCATTTACATGTTTGTAACAAATTAATATTTTTATTTGTTTTCTTTGTGACGTAAACTGCAAATAAAGCATATTCTATCAAATTTATTAAAGGGTATTTGGATGACATAATGATACCATATGTAAAAAGCTTATTTACTCGTAATATATAATACATATATATTATATAAGTATATAGGGTGTTTTCTATGCATCATAAGTATGTATTACAAAAAAATGTATTTACGTATGTTTATCAGTTGTTTAGTACCCATAACACAAGCTTAGCTTACTTTGGGGCTAGATGGCGCTGTGTAATTTGTCTGACTATGTTTATTTATTATTATTTATTTTATATAAATTACATCAGATTTTTTTTTTGAAGCAGAGTTCAGATTTTGAAGCAGAGGGTCGCATATATTCGAGAGGACCCTCTTAACGCCACTCATGAATACATTCTCATGAAATTTGAGTTCACTGCCATTCAAAGTAATTAATATACTATGTCGCACAATTTGGATTACGTTTAATACCTCTTGTTTAAATAGTGCGAAAATGGTGCGTGTAATTAATTTAGGTACTTGTAATTCATAAGCTTATAATTAATATACAAACTGTAATAGAGATTTAGAAAGGCCTGTTTTGTTCTAGAACCAATGTCGCCATTTTTCGTGTCGCATTTTTTTTTGTACTACGTCGGGTGGCAGACAAGCATACGACCCTCTTGATGTTTAGCGGTTACGGTAGCCATATTAACGCTCGCAACATAAAATATCACTCGCGCGCCGCCGCGACCGCTACCAACGCAGCATCTCCTAACTTTCTGGTTACCTCACTCACTCGCAGGAACACAACAACCCTCAAGGGAAATGTTGTTTGGCTGCGGCATTCTGTGAGGTGGAGGTACATTCCCCAGTCGGGTAGCTTACAATTACGCTCCCTACCTCTCTTTTCGCCAGAGTTTCGTTTGTTGTCAGCAGGGTGCACCGCGTGCAGGTGAAGTTGGCTTTAGTTCATAGATGTTTATGAACTACTTACACCCCAAGAGCTAGGTTGTAACCTATTCACAATAAATGTTTCATAACAATGAACTTTCATTCGTATATGTTCCTATTCATATATAGGTGGCTACCGTAACCGCTTCACATCAGGCGGGCCAATATTATCATGCAATGTAATAGGCTACTATTACATTGCATTGCATGATGATGTTGATGATATCTCTATATGAAAATGTATGATCTATTTGAAATCTAGATAGATATCTACGTAGTGTAAATGCAACCATCTCTGTTGAATGTAACAATTGCCAGGTTAAATCGTATCCCTGCGACGACAGCTCTCGAATATTCACTAGCAGTTTGAACGACTTTGTGTTGAGTATTCATTGTGAGTACCTATCGAATACTGATCGACATTTTCGGGAGGGAAATGAAGCTTAGTGTAGTACTTTTTAGGGTTCCGTATCCAAAGGGTAAAACGGACCCTATTACTGAGACTCTGCTGTCCGTCCATTCATCCGTCCGTTCGTTCGTCTGTCACCAGGCTGTATCTCATGAACCGTGACGGTTAGACAGTTGAAATTTTCACAGATGATGTATTTCTATTACCGCTGTTACAACAAATAAAAACAGAATAAAATAGATATTTTAGGGGGCTCCATTACTACAAACGTGATTTTATTTGCCTTGTTTTTATAAATAATGGTACGGAAACCTACGTGCGTGAGTCCGACTCTCACTTGGCAGGTTTTTTTATACTAGATCGGATGGCGGACAAGCATGCGGCCCGCCTATTGTGAAGAAGTTACCATTGTCATGTTAACGCTCGTAAAATGAAATCGCTCGCGCACCACCGACTCCTCTGCCAATGAAGCAACTTCTTCCTCAAACACAAGAATCCTAAGAGTAATTTTATTGTTATTTGGTTGTTTCTGTGAACTGGAGATACATCGTCAGTCGCGCAGCTAACAAATAGGCTATTTCGTATCTCTGTTTTGCCAGATGACGAGCTCGGTGGTCGAATGCTTAGCTTTTAACACTTTGATTCCGAAATCGCGGGTCCGTTCTTCGCGCGAGACAAATATTAGTGTGCATAAACATGTCTGTTTGTCTTGGTCTGGGTGTTATCTATGTATTTCATGTATGTATTTACAAAAAATAAAGTATTTAAGTACATTTCTCAGTGGTCTAGTACCCATAGTACAAGCTTTGTGCTTGATTTGGGATAAGATAGCGCTGTGTAATGTAAATTGTCCAGAAATATTGATTTCTTTTATTTATACCTACATAAGGTTGTCTTCTGTACTCTCAGTATTTTGTGACAGAACTTAGTTTACGGGTCACTTTAGTTATGTGGGCGCCGAATCCGACTTTGAATAAATTGTATTACCAGGGATTTTTTTTTATACTACGTCGGGTGGCAGACAAGCATACGGCCCGCC
Source organism: Hypsopygia costalis (assembly GCA_937001555.2). Classification (NCBI taxonomy): domain Eukaryota; kingdom Metazoa; phylum Arthropoda; class Insecta; order Lepidoptera; family Pyralidae; genus Hypsopygia; species Hypsopygia costalis. The sequence goes on from OW443349.2 coordinate 5,607,453, forward strand.
TGATGTGAAACAGTTACCGTAGCCATATTAACGCTCGCTACATAAAATATCGCTCGTGCGCCGCCACCCCCGCCACCCCCGCTGCCAACGCAGCATCTCTTTCCTTTCTGGTGACCTCACTCACTCGCAGGAACACAACAACCCTCAAGGGAACTGTTATTTGGCTGCGGTATTCTGTGAGGTGGAGGTACATTCCCCATTCGGGTAGCTTACAATTACACTCCCTACCTCTCTTTTTGCCAGAGCTTCGTTTGTCACTCAGCAGGGTGCACCACGTGCAGATGAAGTTGGCTTTGGTTCAAAGATGTTGATAAACCACTTACACCCCAAAAAGAATAGTGTATCATTATCAAAGTCAAGGTTTTATTATGTATAACAATATTCGAATCGACTTGCATAACGTTTGGAAGTGTGCATCATATTATTATCACAGTAGATAAATAAAACAGTAACTACCTCCATACATATTTAAAATCGGCACAGTAGACTGAAAGTCAACAAAATTTACACATAATATTAAAAAAAAAAATGTCAAAAGCGTAACGTATAAATTAAAAAAAAGTATCGAGCTAAAAAATTGGCCTTTAATGAATTTCTTGTTCTGTACGGAGATTTTCGTAGCTACTTTCGGCGACTGAGAAATGTGTGGGAAATCGCACAAAGTCACAGTGGGGCGTCAAGCGACTACATATAATACGATATCCGGGTGCAACCGCGAGAATTCCATTCCACTTTGTTCCGTTGCAATATAAATTATGCGAATGTCTCGCAAGCGCCCTATATATGTATTTTTGGAGTATGTATGTATGAGAGTATCAATATTTTGGAACAAAATATTGAAGAGCTCGGTGGTCGAATGGTTAGCAATGGCCACTTTGACTCCGAGGTCGCGGGTTCGATTCCCGCTCAAGACAAACATTTTTGTGCATGAACATGTCTGTTTGTCATCAGGCGGATCATCAGGCTCGCTAGTGGTAGAATAAAAAAAATAAAAAAAACGTGCGACCGACCTGTCGGTCGCCTGGTTGCGCTGAGCCTAATCTACATTTTGCTTGATTTGATTTTTGATTCGCGTGATTTGATATTCGCGTATAGTATTTTTCATCTATAATTACATAGGTAACGACAACAAATCAAGTAAAATAGCAGCGAAATTCAAATATACATCTGATTAAGGTTGTTTGCCACGCGATGGGGCTAATATACACGTGATTACTGTAAGTGTAGGGTCAGCAGAAAAAAATATTTTGCTTTGGGTTTAAATAAATATAAATATATGGGATCGTATTTAGTGGAAAGCATTGGAGAAGGCCATATATCCAGCAGACTGATGATGATGATGATTCCTGGACAAATTACACACGGCCATCATATGGATACTAGATAACTGATATAATACTTAAATACATTTTTTTTTTGTAAATACTTACATAAAATACATAGAAAACACCCAGACCAAGATAAAATGACATTTTCATGCATACAAATATTTGTCGTGTGCGGGGATCGAACCAGCAACCTCGGAGTCAAAGTGGCTCTTGCTAACCATCCACCATCTGTGTTTGTATTTTTACGAGTACGCTACCAGGCTTCTAGTTCCAAGTCATCCGAGTTTTACGACTGCACTGGACTTCACAGACTACAACATAATGGTGACAATGTGTCACACACAACCCTACCCATGGTTTGCGACCACGAGAAGTTTTCAGTTATAAAATTTTAGGAGTGAACTAAAGAATACAGTACTAAAACTTACTTTACAATCACATAATAATAAACACTAGCTTGCAACTTCGTCCGCTTGGAATTTGATATCATTCATGAAGAAATGCAGTTGTCAGGTGGTAGGTATGTTAATAACGATGATTTAAACAGGTCCAAACCATACCAAGGCTAAATAGATTGGGCTGCAGAAACAAATACATACTTTTTAATAAATGATTTTCAGTTAGATTTGCTGTACAAAAACTGTAGCGATTAAAAGCGGTACATCAAAAATATGTCATGGCCCATAAATATAAGTGGTGCTTGGGACAGCACTGATTTAATGAATATGTAGACTTGAGGAATATTAGGACGTAAAATGTTTACCAGATATCCTGTATCTAACTAAGTACTGTAACTAAGCGAACTTAGCAAACACGACGAGCCCGGTGGTCGAATGGTTAGCAATGATCACTTTGACTCCAGGCTCGCGGGTTCGATCCTCCCACAAGACAAATGTGTGCATGAACATATTTGTTTCCGTGGTCTGGGTGTTTTCTATGTATGTATTTAAAAATAGTATATTTCATTACGAGTGCGGAAAGCCTGTCATTGCAAAGAGTTCCGACAAATGTCTACCCGAGCCGAGGCGCAGCCGAAGGTGAGGGTTGACAGTCGGAACAAGTTGCAATGACGGTTCCGCACGTGTACTGAACAACTATTTTAAATACAGTTGCGAAAAAATGAAGCAATTTAATAAAATAATAAAAACACAATAAACTCAACTAACTAATGGCAAAGAAATTTTTTGGAAAATGGCGCCAACCGTAAAATAATATAAGCAGAGATTTTGGGAACTATGCCCATACAGCCAAGTATTCAGTAGAATTTTTTTATTGATGTGAAATGAAACCTAACCTAATTCATTGAATCAAATCATTAAATTTGATATTGAAACAAATTAGTAGTTTCTTTTTAGAAATATTTGCATGAATCATAAAAACTTCTATGAATTTTTTTTTAGTAAAAACTTCGTGACGTTTAGTGAAAGCAAAGAAACAACTTCTTTGCTTTTTAATAGACATTATTTTGACAGTTGGGAAAGAGAACGCACGAGTTCGGAAAAGGTAAAGAAAAAGCACGAGTATGTAATAGCCCACATCCCGAACGCTATACGTCCCTGCAATACGCCACTTTTTGAGCAACTGTATTAAAAAATGTATTTAAGTATAATATCTGTTATCTAGTACCCATGCAACAAGCCTTGCTTAGTTTAGGGCTAGATGACAGTTTGTCATTTGTCCAGAAATATTTATTTATTCACTATACTATACATTAACGTATCATGTTTGTTAGCAGAACAGCACGGAGGAGCTCGAGATAAATAAACCCATCCATAGACAGGTTAGGGTCGACGTTGCTTAACTTGCGTGTTCGATTAGACTGACACGCGCAACGACGCCATCGAGCTCCTCTTTTTTCCTCCTCTTTTGATTGTGAAAATTAGACTGTCGTTAACCCTTTACCGCATAGGAAACCATATATGGTTTGACATGTTTACAGTTCATTAATTCTAAAAAAACAAGAAAACTTGCGTATAAACTCTAGTTGGGTTTGTTTGTCATATCATTAGCAATAACAAAACGCAACTATTTTGTCAATGGTCACATGCCACTTGAATATAACATCACTTTTCCAGACATAGTCAGTGAATGTTTACGTGCGCGTGTGACTCTCAACTTAGCAAAAAGAAATAAAAATGAAAAGGTGAGTTTTTCGAGCAAAAAAAAATGTTTTCTTGTGTGTCATATCCTCTAGTTTGTATGCACTGTAATAGATTTTCACTTTCTATTCGATTTCACCCATATTCAACACCAATTGTTTCAGTACCATATCTGGGTTCGTATGCATTCTTCGCTTTTTTCGCTTAGACATATGTGGTTTCGTATGCACTCAAACATGATTATTAATTAAGCACGAGGATATGGTTTCGTTTCAATTTTCTTTAAGTTTTATTTATGCTAAGCTATCATTTTCTTCTTTGGTGGTAGAGTGGACCCTGGGCGCTTTTATAGGCATAACAGGCATACTAACACAATCCCTAAGCATGGCCTTAGCGATGATGATTTGGCTTCAGATTCCGACACCGACATACCTACATACCATTTAAACATATGATCCTTCATACCATTTAAACGCCCTGTTATTGTACCTGAGACGGACGATGAATTTTCAGACGAAGACGACGTTCTTTTATCAAATTTACCCTCAACATCAAAGACCAAGAAAAGCAGTCGTCGTAAAAACCCTACCGTTTGAATGAACTGGTCAACTGAACATTTGCTTCCTTATAACCCGGATCACTACATTTTCACTGGAGATGTCGAACTTCCTGATGGTATAAAAGAGCTAGATTCGCCAGCCGATTTCTTCTTGTATCTATTTAATGACGAGTTGATAACAATGATAGTAGAACAATCCAATTTGAAAGCTATTCAAGATAACGTCAACAAGCCAGCCCATATCTCAAAAAACTTCTACCGCCATGGAAGTCCATCAATTTGTTCAAGCCCTGGGACACCAACCCAGAGAAAGAAAATGAGAAAAGCTCCAGAAAAGCGTCAGGACCTACCCCTGCCCTCTGTGCGGACTGACAGTATTGGACACTTGCCAGAGTGGCAGAAAAATCGACAAATTTGTCAAGTTTGTTCAATGAAAACCTATACTAAGTGTCCCAAATGTAAGGTATATTTATGTTATAATGTTATGAGAAATTGTTCTAACTTTCATCAATAATTTTGTATTACGTTTTTTTTTTACTTAATTTTCGTCAGATATAATAAGGTTTTGATATCACTTATAATTAGCTTAGTTGCATACGAAACCATATATGTCCAAAGGGTTTGAAGCTTTGATGCATACGAACCCATATATGGATTCTGAAAAAAAAACTGAAAAAGAGGTAGTTTTCGAAGAAGAAAAAAATTATAATTACTTTTGAAGGTTTAATAAAAACATTCCCTTAAAAAAGATTTTTTTTTTTCACTTATTTAATATATCATGCAGTAAAGGGTTAAATTTTGTGATAAACCGAAAATGTTTATCACAAATTTTAAAAACTGTCTAATTTTCACAATCAAAATTCCCAGTGGGAATCAACTTCGGCTTACGCGGTAGGCCCCCAGGGGCCGTACCATCGAAGCTAAAGCCGATTACCATTGAATATTTTGATTCGAAAAATAGGTGTTACTTTTTAGCTATTGACGTTTGTCAATAGCTAAATAGTAAGACCTATTTTTATCTTCAGGCCAGTCGGTAGAGCTCCAGTGTTTCTACCAGCTAAACTAAACATATGTACCATAAGTCTAAGCCGAAATTTGATATTCGCAATTAAAAAATCCAATTTTAATTGGCTTCCGCTTAGCCGGTAGGGCTCCAGGGACCCTACCGCCGAAACAGAAGCCGAATACCATCGGAATTTTTGAACTACTGCTTAGATTGTAGCTAATTATATTAAGCTGGTAGAAACCATAGTGCTCTACCCAGTGGCGGATTAACGTATAAGCATTATAAGCACCTGCTTGGGGCCCCTGGTTTCCAGGGGCCCCTGCTATACTATAGTCTGGTATATCTAGGTTATATACCAGACTATAGTATAGCAAATTTAATTAAAAACAATTGAGCCATGAACAAATGAGAAATGAAAGGCACAAATAAACATACATACACACTTTTGCATTTATAATATTAGTAAGGATTCCTATCTTCCAAATTCAAGCTACCTACAGAGGGCCCACATGAGCTCTATGCTTAGGGCCTCAGAAAGTCTTAATCCGCCACTGGCTCTACCGACTATGCTGATGATGTTTGTCAATAACTATAATCTAAGACCAATTTTTGGAATCAATAAATTCGATGGTAATATATATAGGAGGTATAGCGGTAGTATAGCCTCGATTAAAACAAATAAACACAGAATACCTATTTAAGACGCACGCATATATAGCTAACATCAAAGCTTATGAAAATTCAATAATCGCTTGACTAAGGCTCAATTTGTGGTATAAATTGAGCGAGCGGCGAGAATGAGAGATGACAATGATGAGAGATGACGCGAGAAGGCGCGAGAATTCGCTGGAATGCTCGAGTATTCTCACGCATTCTACTGCTGTGACCGATCCGAGCGACACCCTGTTCGTGTCACTTCCCGCAGATTCCACAGACGGAAACGACAGTAGCTAGGGGAATTCTCGAGAAAGCGCGAGCACTCACATTAAGATGCGCGACCTTTTTTTGGCTCGTATTTAAACTTATATGTTTTTCAATTCTTTCCGCACCAATGCGTATATTCTGTGAGAGCTAAATATAAAAACAAGATTATCTACCACTTGCCTTCGCAGAATACTTGAATTTTTCGGTCACATCGCTCGAAAGGATGGTCATAACCTAGAACAGCTTATAGCAACTGGCAAGGTTGACGGCAAACGACCAAGAGGCCGCAGCCCGATGAGATGGTCTGACCAGGGCGGAGCTGAAGCCATCGGAATTTTTGATTGCGAAAATGAAACTACTGCTTAGATCGTTGCTAATTATGTTTAGCTCAGCATGTAGAAATCCCAGAGCTCTACGGACTAAGATGAATATGTTCATCAATAGCTTTAAGTTAAGACCAATTTTTGGAATAAAATAATCCAGTGGTCTTCAGCGTCGGCGGTAGATCCGCTCATCTCTGGAATCAAACCTCTACAGTGCCCTCCACGCTGCTAAAGATCGCAATAGTTGGAGAAAAATTGTTTGAAGGAAGATGTTTCTGCGTGGGAGTCACGACCCTCAGTAATGAGGTACGACGCGAGGTGGAGGAGGTTATTCAATTGACATATAGTTCATTAAACTATGAAGAATTTCGTTGCATAAAGTCGCTTCCATTCCGCAGTAGAGTAAATTGAGCCTAATACGATGCAAAACGATATTACTATACCATATAATAAAATAACAGTTACTACGCAAGGCTGAGAATTCTAGCTAAACAATAATACAAATTAGATGCCTTGTCAGCCTGTCAATAACTGAATGAATCCAATTAATATTCAATAACAGCGAATACGTAACCGAATACTGTTATTATACCTTTCTAGCTCTGTCTGCCTTTACTTATCAATCAAACGCAAATACTTACCTATTCAAATAATTTTGATAACCGAATACGATAATTAGTAATAGACCCTTGACATTAGTATTAGTAATATTCTGTATTATATTATATTGTATTGTATTCGGTATTCTGTATTATATAGTATTAGTATTATTAGTATTAGTAATATTCTGTTAAATCTATATCAATAATTTCAATGCATTCTATGCTCTAAGGTACATAATGTTATTTATATATAATTAAAATTAAAGTATGTGTCTGTTTGTAATATTAAAAAACCAGTACTTTTTTTACTAACCGTACATGTTAATTTCACGAAAGGGTCTGAATTTTGTTTATTGGAAGGTAAATTTGTGACGTACTCAACGACGTGAAATATTAGGCTTCTTCTGAATTTGAATACACCCTAACTACTTAATTCAACGAGCGAGTGAAGCGAGCGAGATTTTGAAACTAAGTTGGGATGAAAACATATTTTGTGTCTTTTCTTTTTTATTTTTTTTTAGTAGCTATCGCCTTAAGTACTTGTTAGGCCGCACTTTGGGTGCTTTTTATGCTATTTCTACTCGTACGATCACGCACGGACGATCCCGACTCTCCGAGTACTAAGGTGCTTTGCACACTCTACGCGAACTAGTCGTGCGTGTACGTGCATATGGTTCCGACATGCGAAATCAATTCCAACTTGTACGGATTTTTAGACAACCCTACGTTAAAGGCAAATTTATGTGACTAATGGTGTTATAAATACTATAGATAGTTTATATATATAGTTATAGTATATAATATAGTAGTAATTATTATAATACTTTACGGTGTATTATTAATATTCTTTTAAATAACTAATATTTTAATTGAACTGTTATTAATTACTTGCAATCATGCAAATAAAACAATGCATTAGCATCGTTTACTGATTTGGAAATATCAGCGATGCGTGCATTCTATAGTTTTTATATACTGTGAGGTCTATTATTTCTAAAGATTTCTTAAATTCTGAGTACACATTTAAATATAACGCTCAGATCTATTATTTATAGGGATATCTCGATTCATCGAAATGATTTTTTCATTCAATCCTCAATAAGAGTAGAATCACGAAATTCAATCTAACCACTCCGAATTTTTGAATATAATTTCCACACCAATCAAAATGTGGTCAGAATTATGAAAATACCTCCTTTTCTCCCTAAAGATAACAGTAGCTTTATTAACTATGTTTGGAAGAAATGGTGTGGATAAAACGTATATACGTTTATACAAATATTTTAACAAACGTATTATAAAAATATTGTAACAAAATGTATTCTTCGGCCATGTTTTTTTGGTGTCCACAACGTGAAATATTATAAAATATCTGTTTATTTAGGTTTTTTGTATCTTTTACTTTATGTCAAGGGTACACGTCCTGTTTAAACTCTGTATCTGGTTTGTATAGTTTGTCACAGGGCTATAGATGTTTAGAAGTTAGTATTCTTTCGTTGGAGCCATCTGAAAACCAGAGTTACAGTTTTGTCTCATCATGCTGAGATGGATCCTGGAAGGTACCTGAAACGTGCCAATTGGACCCAATTAGGATCCGCTTTCTGGTCATTGATAGAAATTGCCACGGCAGTCGAATGCATCTACTAACGGTAGCAGTTGAGTGCCGGCCGGCAATAGCTTGCATAAACTAATTGGTGGTGAAAGCACGCAAAGTAGTTGTAGATCAAATTGCATGTAAATTTGAGTTCCGTAAAATAACACGTGAATCAAATAACTGTTTGTATTTGAAGTTGATGAGATATTGTTGGCACTTGGTGGATCATTATTATCATAATGTTATAATAAAGCACTTACCGACCGGTTTCGCCGCAAATACATTATCAACGTAAACAGATTATGTTTGTGTTTCTACAAAACATTTTTTCAAAAAATGGTCGGTAAAAATATAAATATAATTATATGGAACAAGTACAAATGCTTTATTATCACTACATAGTATAAAACAAAGTCGCTTTCTCTGTCCCTATGTCCCTTTGTATGCTTAAATCTTTGAAACTACGCAACGGATTATGATGCGGTTTTTTTAATAGATAGAGTGATTCAACTGGAAAGTTTATATGTATAATATATGCATAACATAGTAGAAAAACACTGATAATTTAGAGGTTTCTAATGTGCTGTCGTAAATAAACACATTTTTTTGCTCTTTCATTGCAAACGCTGGCTGAACCCAACGAGATAGATCAAAATAATGTAGTACAGTATTGTTCACCTTAAAATGGTCTACAAAAAAGTTCGCGATGGTATATGTCTATCTCTTAGTGGTAACACACAATAACCGTTATTTTATCCTTTGCTTTTTACAAGAAATAATGCCTTATTTACGAAGCGATTTTAAGCAATACAGAATTAATCCTTATCCAAGTAAGTACCTTAAATACATTGCGCATTTAATATAGATCAATATGGCCCTTCACAGCATGTAATTTAAATGAATAGTTTAGAAGATATTACACATTTAAAATGCAGGGACATAACGGCTGTGGCGGTACCGGCCGCGGAGCCGGCGGCGTGTGCCTATAACTGGGGAAGGACTGGATAGGACAAAGCGCAAAGACCTTCTGTAGTACATTTAGTATCAGCATTGCACCCGTGCGAAGCCGGGGCGGGTCGCTAGTAACATTATATTTGTATTTTAACTGTATAATACACAGCGAAAGTACTTTCTACAAGCACAAAGTACTTAAAATCATCATCATCATCATCATAAGGTCATTTTAGTCTCCACTACAGGAGCACGACCCTCTCTCGTCCGTCACAGACAGAATTGGCCTACACTCCCCACGCTTGCCAAACGGGTTGGGGAGGCCTGATCGGTGTTTGATAATGTATTTCCCTTAGTCGCCTTGTACGACATCCACGGGAAGAGACGGAGTGATTCTATTCTAGTCTGCCGGAAACCACACGGCTTAAGTACTTAAAATATGGTAGCCAAATATATAAATTAAACATTATCAATTTGTGCCGAGGCCAAAAGAAATTTACTTACTCCTTATATATTCATGGTATATGTAAATCGCTATGTCTGTTCGTAAAATATATGTTTTCATTACAGTTCCGGTGCCGGGAACAGAAACATAACTTACTCGTATATGTTTATGTTTTAGAATTGCGTGCAAAGTGATCGGTAAATTTGTATTGTTTTTGTTGATGTTGTACCTTTTCGTGAAATTACTTCAACTGGAAAACGACTGCTGGTTATATAATTTTAACAAAAAAAAACCGACTCCAAACATTACCTGTATCTACATTTAAGTATGTAGATACAGGCTGATGATGATGATGAAAAAAATATGGGACCAATCTGGAAGTATACTCATTCAAATAAAAATAAAAAATTCAAATCGGTTTATAAAACACGGAGTATTTAAGTAACATACATAAAAAAAAAATACAGCCGAATTGAGAACCTCCTCCTTTTTGGGAGTCGGTTAAGAAAGTATGTAAAACTAGGCCAGATTCTTTAGTAGACTAGGCAAGATTTTAGCCCACGGGGCCGAAATCGAGGTTTATGTTTGCTGAGTGTATGTTTTCCATTGATTTCCAAGGAAAATGTATTTGATGATCATTCCTCAAGGACATGATCGGTCTCAATTTTTTTTTGACACAAACCTCAAGCATGTCGAGGTCTTTAATTGTGACAAGTTTCATCAAAATCCGTTCAGTGGTTTTGGAGCCATCTTCATCTTCACAGATTGCTTTCACCACGAACTCTCAGGTTGTCAAATGTATGCCGAGGTTTTCCCAAGAGACTACAGCATAGGATTCTTCTAGAATGGCGTGAATAGATTTTTACAAGGTCGGCAACGCATGAGTTCTCTCTGGTGTTGCGAGCCTCCATAGGCTGCAATGCCTTCAGTCACCTTCCGGCAGGTCGTATGCTTGTTTTCAAATCAAATCAAATCAAATCTTTATTCCTTGGACTTTATTACTCTACATTTATTTATTTATTTATAAAGCACTTAGAAACGTAATACAAATTAAATATAAGAACATGTATCTAAATGATTACTACTCTAAATCCGCAGAGCTTAGGTTCGATATAGGTATATTAGTATGCCATTAGTAGGTAGATTAGTTTGCCATTTTAATTGTGTAAAAAAATGAACTTCGATTTGTAGCATCGTTAATCTCCTTAAGTTACTTTATATCTAAGTAAATGAAATAATTACCCTTTTTTCCAGTACGGTTTCAGAACTTTCATAAATTCTTAGTATATACTAAGAATTTATGAAAGTATACTTATGTAAGTATACTTCCTGACCCGATAGATGTGTTTATGTCTTCTTAACAATGAATGTTGAATTCGAATTAGATTCGCGAAATCTGTCATATGACTGACAGTTCAGGTAAACGACAAAAAGTTACATTAGAAATTGTCATTAAGTTTTCTTAAATTTTCTAATTTTCCGCGCACCTGTCTTATTTTTTTTTCTTACATTAGAACCTTCGCCTGACAATAACATATACAACCTCAAAAGAAGTAACGAAATCGGTCCAGCCATTCACGCGTGATGGCGTGACCAAGGGAAATAGGGATTCATTTTTATATTATATATAGATTTTTGGTAAAAAATAACCTTTGCACTATTTTAACAAACTGGCAAGCAAATAAATCTTATGTACGAAAGTTTTATGGGGTGACATTTCAAATTAATATACTATTCGCGTGCTACCAATCGGAGCGTATTACCGAAATTATATTTTACGGTATTTACACAAAAGTATAGGATGTTCTTCTTCAGAAAGTAATAAGAAATTCATCATCATCATCGGCCTGTGTCCATACACAGAGGATTATTAACCTTCTCCAATGCTTTCCACTATAATAAAATTATGCGATCTTCTCCTTTCCTCATCCTGCCGCTTACACTTCCATTTAGAGAGGCTATCATGGATGTAACATACCTTTATTATTGCCTGACGTTTCGACCAGGTTGCACCGGCCGTGGTCACAGGCTGACCGTCTCAACAATGTCAGTCTGCCTCCGTTGCCGAGGGCGATGAATATTCATCTACCGCCTGTGTTGTTTGATATCCATGTACCGCTACACTTACGACATCCCTATTCTGCGAAACAACCGACGCGTCGTATCTGTTCGTTATTCTACTGCAAATCAAAAATAGGTTGATCGGATTAGACTGACAAGCGCAACGGCGCCATCGAGCTTTTTATCATTCATTAAGATCATCAATCATTAAGAAAATACTTTATGTTATAGAAGCAGCGGTAATCGTTTAACAATAAGCGAGTCATATGCTTGTCTGCCACTTTATGTGATATAAACAGAAAAATAATATAATCTAATAATATAATCACGGCGGGCGTACAACATTACATTAAACTTCTCAAAGGGGCCTCTACGCGTTGGATCCATATCCCCGCGCACGCCTATCAAATGACCGGGCTTGACCCGTGATTTAAGAGAGATACATATAATATAACTAGCGGCCCGACCACGCTTCGCTGTGGCTCAATCTTTTCGTTTCCATCCATTTCCTTAGAGATGGCGCTGTATGTGAAAAAAGATTTTCCCGCTTTTCTTTTCAAATTTTTCCAGAATTTTCTTTGCTATAAACCTCACGGAGCCCGAGACCTTTCCAACGAATGCAAAACCGTGGAAATCGGTTCGTGCGTTCTGGAGTTATAGCGTCAGGAAGGAAAACCCGACTTATTTTTATATAGTAGATAATAATACTAATCTGGGCCGGATACGTCCACGGGACCGAAATCGAGATTGAGTGGAGCGAGTAGATTAGATGAGTGTATGTTTTCCATTGATTTCAATGGAAAATGTATTTGATGATCATTCCTCAAGAATCAATTTATTTTTTTCGACACAAACTTCAAGCATGTCGAGGTTTTTAGTTGTGGCTAGTTGCATCAAAATCGGTTCAGTGGTTTTGAAGCCTATTAATTACCAAGAGCCATCTCATCATGGAGCCTATTAATTACCAAGAGCCATCTCATCATGGAGCCTATTAATTACCAAGAGCCATCTCATCATGGAGCCTATTAATTATCAAGACCGATCTTATTTGTTTTGACACAAATCTCAGCATGTCGATTTCTTTAATTGTAATTACAATTAAAGACATCGACATGCTTATGTAAGCAATTGACATAAGTTTCATCAAATCTGTTCAGTGGTTTCGGAGCATATTCATTTCCAAAAGTGACTTTTTGGCTTTATAACCTCGCTCCGTTAGTTTCAGTCAATTATTGTATAATATATACTAAGGTCATTATTGTATTCCTTCCCTCCCTACTAAATCTCAATTAGATCTCCATCTACTGCTTCTAAATTAGCTGCCTGAGTTACTTATTATGTATGAGCGGTTAGTGGCCCGGTCGTTTCAGAAAAAAGTCGTTCCTTTGGCGCTTACCTATCTCAATGTTTAAGTAATAGTACCTACTTCCGTATGTAATTTTGTAACCAAGATTGTTGGTGTTTTATATATAACTAGCTGCACCGAGAGACTTCGTTTATTTATTTATATATTTAAAACTTTCATCATTATCATCATCATCAGCCTGTATCTACCCACTGCTGGATATAAGCCTTCCCCAATGCTTTCTACCAGATACGATCCTCCGCCTTCCGTATCCAGCCGCTTCCAGCCGCTCTCTTTAGATCATCTGACCATCTAGAGGGAGGGCGCCCAACACTTTGTCGTCCTACGCGCGGCCTCCACTGTAATACCTTCCTCCCCCATCTGTCATCACTTACTCGGCAGATGTGACCCGCCCATTCAGCTTGCAAACTCTGAAGGCTATGTCGACAACTTTAGTTCTCCATCGAATTTCTTCGTTCCGGATTCGAACCCGCAGAGAAACCCCGAGCATAGTCGTCTTCATCGCTCGCTGCGCGACCTTTAGCCTGTGGACCAGTCCGATGGTCAGTAAAACATTTATTTACCACAATTTAAGGGTACATAGGCGATCTTAATGCTAATAACATTCTCCATCAGACAACCTTTGGGAATAGTTTTTTAATTCGTTATCATCATCGTCATCATCAGGTCCATTTTAGTCTCCACTACAGGAGACCGAGCCTCGCTCGTTCGTCCTAGACGGAAGGAGGATTTGGCCTACACTCCTCACGCTGGTCAAACGGGTTGGGGAGGCCTGATCGATATTTGATAATGTATCTATTTCCCTTAGTCGCCTTGTACGACATCCACGGGAAGAAACGGAGTGATTCTATTCTAGTCTGCCGGAAAACATACGGCCAAACACGGGAAATTTATTGTTTCCATCGCATTTGACGATCCCGCTGGTCGGATGGCTAGCAATGGTTAGTTTGAGGTCGTGGGTTCGCTCCCCAAACAACAAATATTTGTGTGCATGAACTTGTCAGTTTAACTTGGCCTTTGTGTTTTATATGTAATACATGTATAATATATTTACAAAAAAAAAATGTATTTTTGTACATTTACTTGTTGTCTAGTACCCATAGTACAAGCTTTGCGCTTAAGTTGGGACTAGATGTCAATGTGGCTACTGTAACCGCTTCTCATCAGCCGGTCCCCATGCTTGTCTGCCACCCGACGTAGTATGAAATAAACGTATCGAAATTAGTGAGACAGATTGATACGTTTTTTTTATTTCGCGTGACGTGCTAGTTTTTTCGAAGAAAAGTACAATAATGTGTGAAACAGTATAATATGGCTGAGTTAATAAAAATAAAATCTCCACATTCTCTATTTGCTCCTGTTTTTCTTTACTTGAGGAAAGTATGTCTAGTATCAGGGCAATTATTAACACGCTTTTATTAGGTCGACCTGTATGTAACTAACTATGTAATGGAATCTAAGGAAGACTAATTTAACCATCTTCCATGGATCGTAGCGTAAAGAAAATTGGCAGCTGTATATAGTTCTGATGACAATACAATAATATGGTACTGTCGAACTGATCTGATGATGGAGCCGCAACATATGAACTGGAACTTAATGATAGAACATCGTATCATAGGGCGACCTCTTGGGCGCTTTCATAGCACGTCAAACTAAAAAATTAAAAATAATTTCTTAATACTAGACTAGCTGAAAATAATAATGAGTAAAAAATACTAGCATTATTGTGAAAAAAGCGTGGGGCCCTGAGTGCCATAGTTTTCATATATCGAGCAACTTAAAATAACAATAAATATACTAACAAAATATTGTGATTGTATTGTAATAAAGCGTAAGCTTAAAAAGAAAAGTAAAATATGGCACAAAGCGCCGCACGCTTTTTTCACAATAATGCTAGTATTTTACTCATTCAGCTTGTATTAAGAAAGCGTGTTTTTTAGTTTTTTTGAAACTATATTTATTTTACATTAAAAGTCATAATCACATAAGAGGACAATTTTTATATAAACCTCCTGTATATACCGTGTAAAAATTGCGCCTAAAAACCTAGGGATAATAATTTATTGCCTATTGGCATGAACAACTTTATAATGTTAGCAAGAAGTTTGCTCGAAAAGAAAGTTTTGGCCATATCGACATAGAATGTTTAACAATTTATAAAAAATAAAGCAATTTAATTTTTAGTTTTTGAATTTATAACCGACTTCATAAATGGAGGTCCTTCGTTAGTCCATAGGTATGCAAATGGGTAAACAGACTAAGTATTTTTTTATACTACATCGTGTGGTAGACAAGCATACGGCCCGCCTGATGTGAAGTGGTTGCGGTAGCTATATTAACGCTGGCAACATAGGAACGCAAGAATCCTGAAGGGAATTGTTATTTGGCTGGTGCTTTGATGGAGGTACATTCCCCAGTCGGGTAGCTTACAATTACGCTCCCTACCTCTCTTTTACCCAGAGCTTCGTTTGTCAGTCAGCAGGGTGCACCGCGTGCAGGTGAAGTTGGCTTTGGTTCAAAGATGTTGATGAACCACTTACACCCCGATATATATCTATATATGTTAGACATGGGATAGGTGGCGCGCGTGTCAACATTCAACAGTAAGCTTCTGAACGCTTTACTAAGTATATGAACTAAAATAGTAAATTACTTTTTAATTCAAATTTTGTTACAATTTGTTTGCAACGCTTCGTTGCTACATATGGGGCCTCCACTCCAAAACTTTTCTCGCCTATCTGCCAACGTTGATTTGGCAGATGTTGGCAGCCCACTGGCTCTTCAGCTTGCTGAGTTTGACTTTACCTAAATAATACTATCTTTTTTATATGAGAGGAGGGTTACCTGATGGAAAACGAGCATGTGGGTTACCTGATGGAAAGCAATCACCACCGCCCATGGAGATCAGCAACACCAAGGGGTCGCCGATCCGTTGCGAGCCTATATTCCTTCTTTTCTTCCTATCTGTCTATTGTCTACTGTCTACTGTCAAGAGAGCTCTGAACAAAATCATCGGATCACTGAAATGAAAACATTTCGTATCGCAGGTGATGCCGACAGGTTGATGCGCTTCTCACCCGTTACATTTAATGTTCTCGCAGAAAACATTGTAAACTACGGTACACATGGAGTAAGGATATTAAAACTAACGGTTCAAGTGATGTAAGCAAAAAGTCACCAGTCATCCAGCATGCCGAATGCCGAGCCTTTACAAACTTATCAATGCAATTTTAAAGATGTATTCACTCCTTTTGGCGTTCGTTTGAAAATTGCACTACGAGCAGGTGAGGTTGGCTTTGGTTCAAAGATGTTGATGAACCACTTACTTCCTAAATTACGTGATTATGTTTTATAAATGTTTGGCTCATGCCTATTTGTCTCGCAGTTAAATAAATGTTGTCAAATAAATAAATATTGTCATACAAATTATACAGCGCCACCTAGCCCCAAAGTAAGCGAAGCTTGTGTTATGGGTACTAGACAACTGGTAAACATATGTAAATACATTTTTTTTTGTAAATACATACTTATGATACATAGAAAACACCCAGACCAAGACAAACAGACATGTTCATGCACACAAATATTTGTCCTGTGTGGGAATCGAATCCACGAGCATTGGTGTCGAAGCCGCGTCATTGACCGCTACGCCACCGAGCTCGTCTATGTTAGAGAAAGAGAACAAGCGTCATGTAAACCTCGCCGAACTTAACACTCTCAGTTTTTCGCAACAAATTTACGTACCTATATCCTTTCACACACCATTAAACCGTGACGAAGTGTTTGTGAAGTGAATAAATATCATCTTTCGGCGAGGGGTTCCGGATCCTTAAACCTCTTTTGTCGTAAATTGTTGGGTTCTAAAAATTGTAGCCAAGTGTAACACCGATTTAAATGGATGGTGTAACATGGGTTTTCGGGTCTTATCTTTATGTATATATAAAATTAAATAGTCTGTTTTGTTTGTCTACTAAACGGCTAATGTAATTTTAATTGAGTTTTTCTCTGGAAAGTAAAGTGCAATACATACAATTACATACAGACAATACATACAATGGTACATACAATTATTGATCTCTATATATATTGTACGGTTTACACCATACATGTATATTTTGCTGATGCGGCGACTCCGCGCGCACGCGTTATATTTGATTACTATAGAAGTAAATATTCTCGCTAATATCGGTGAGTGCTATCAAAACATCGAACAATACACATTAGAGAAAGGAATTGTCAGTATCTGACTTGTTTGTAATCACCTAATTTATTAACTTCAACTTTTGGTGATCTTTCCTTTCTGCACTCCACGTCAAGCAAACAAGTAACTAGTAACGTAATGGAAACCACCCTTACATATATCTATAAACAAATCCTTATTTCTATTGATCACGGCATCACTCGTGAACGCTGAACTGATTTCGCTAATTATTTTTTGTTGTCAGAAGAAAGCTCCTATGAAAGAAAAAGAATATTAAAGTTGCGCGGAAAATTAGAAAATTTACGAAAACTGAACGGCCATGTTAACTTTTCTAATGTAACTTTATGTCGTTTGACAGAACTGTCAGTCATTTGACAGATAGCGCAAAACCAATTGAATATTCATAGTCATGAAGACAGGACAACGCCGGTAGATAGAAATACTTAGAATTCTTGCTCAAAACATTTTGAATTTATTTAACCAAGCGGACGAATTCGCATGTAACTGTTAGTGTTTATATATGCTACTTTAGTGAAAAAACTGTTTGCTTTTCCACTTAACAACATATTTTTATATGTGTCGCATGGAAAATAAGTAAATAGCTCGCTTGAAGTGAAGTGTTTTTTTTAGCGTAGAGACGCTAATAAAGGATTATGTAATACCAGCTTATCTTAATTGTGATGAAGTGTATCACTCGCAAGAATACCACAATAATTACCAGTGGAGGCACTTCCTCGCAGTACACAATGCCCTATGTGTCTACTACCAGGCCCTCATTTGCTAATTGGTAGGACGCACCTCGACTAAGGGAGGTTATTTTTGGCTTCAAATATTATGTCAAGTTACGTACTTTTTTATATTAGCTCAGCATATTGGCTCCGCTTTGCCTGATGATAAGCGAAAAGAGGAGCCTCGATCGCATCGGCAACGGACAAGAGACCTTGATGTCTTGTCAGTTGACGCTGCCATGCTGGCCTACAAGATGCTTCTTCACGCTTCGCTTGAAGGATCCCATATTGTATGAATGAGGAAATACATATCCCGGCAACGCGTTCGACTTTTTAATGGTGAGACATAGATAAAAGTTGCCAAACTTTTTAGTACAACCCAATCTTTTACACTGATGGATTTTTTGTAGAGCATTCAATCCTGTTGGTATTGATTTGACTGGCACAATAGATGAAGCTAGCACGTGTCTGTTAGTTGTTAAAATAAAAATAAAAAAAAACTAGATACAAAATAAGATTACGTGAAGAAACGAGTAACGAGGAGCGGCGTTACTCAAAGAAAATCCTGTTTTCTGTAACAGACGCTAGGAATATTCTAAGCACGTTCGGAATAGTAAATATCTGCGACCGAATACATTGCACCTTCAGCTGTTCGAGATTTTAACAAGACGTGCAGTTCTATAGTTGGAGAATATCTGGAATTCTTTGACAATAGGGGTGCAATCAATTGTTACATGCTTTTAGTGCTGTAATATTTCTTTTAATAAAATATAATCTTTTAATAAATATTTTGTCGCGATTTAGTTTTAAATAGAATTCATATAATACAATATATATCAGTTAAATATCAAATCATCATCATCAGGTCTATTTTAGTCTCCACTACAGAAGCACGACCCTCTCTCGTCCGTCCTAGACGGAAGGAGGATTTGACTCCCCACGCTGGCCAAACGAGGCCTGATCGTTATTTGATAATTTATTTTCCTTAGTCGCCTTGTACGACATCCACTTGAAGAAACGGAGTGATTCTATTCTAGTCTGCCGGAAACCACACGGCCGATACTGCCGAGAATATTGTCTAATGTTTCAATATATTGCTAATGCTAACATCCTCTAGCAAGTCTATCCAATATTCCATATAAGCCAATAATCCGTAGTTTCCTTCGTGTCTCATACGCCGTGCATTAAACGCAATCTGTCCAATCTCTCTTCTATTACATCGTTAGGAAGCAAACTGCTCGGGATATTTGAAACCATTTGGGGTGTAAGTAGCTCACCATCATTATTTGAGACAAATTTTTGACGAGTAAGGTGGTCGAATGGGTAGCGATGTCCATTTTGACTCCGGAGTCGCGAGTTCGATCCCCGCACAAGACAAATATTTGTGTGCATGAACATGTCTCTTTGTCTTGGTCTGGGTGTTTTCTATGTATTATATGTAAGAAAAAAATATATTTTGGTATCAATTTTGATATTATACCAAAATATTTTTTTTAATGCATACGTATGTTTAATAAATATATAGAGAACACCCAGACCAAGACAAACAGACATGTTCATGCACACAAATATGTGTGGATCTTATGCAGGGATTTAGTTCCCATAGTACAAGCTTTGCTTAGTTTGGGACTAGATGGCAGTGTGTAATTTGTTCTGGAATAATTATATTCATGATTATTTATTTAATCCTTACCTCCTTACCCTACAAAAAGCTGCAGACAAATACCAATAGCATAGATTTAAAACATCAGTTCAATATTAAGCAAATATTATATGAAACATTTCCTGCGACACGAAATACTACAAAATTTCTGTATGCGAAGTAATGAGTGCCGTAAAATGTCGGTACAGATTATCCTGTACAGTCAGAACCTTGGCCCACATTCAAGGTTCATCTCTGTACACACTACTGCAAAGGTATGAAGGCCAATTCTCTTAATAATTCTCCATATTTCACAATTTCTTCTCGAGATTGACTTGTTGACCTACATACGATAAAACCCTGTATTTCTATTAATAATGAGTTGCTCAATTAGCTAAAATTAATTCAGTGACTCCTCCACTAATCACCTACCCTATCCGCGAACTTCCAACATTATTCCAACACTATTGTTTTATATATGATTGAAGCGGCCGCCATCTTTATTAATATGAAACATATAATCAGCTTAAAAACCTTTTGACCGCCCGGCTTCATATCATTGACGTGTCCCTAGCGCCCGACCGTGAAGAAAAAATTAGCAAATTACTTTATTTTGCACTTGGTTTTTAATGCTTCTCACTATTAAGTAATTTTAAAATATTGCAAACGTTTGTTGTATGCTCAGTCTCTATTATATTTACTGTTTTAATAAATAAATAATAAATATTACTAGACAATTTACACAGCGCCATCTAGTCCCATATAGTCATAGCGCCATATAGTCTTAGGTGGTCATAGTACAAGCTTTGCGCTTAATTAAACGCAAAGCTTGTACTATGGGTGCTAGACAACTGATAAGTATACTTAAATACATTTTTGTGTAAATACATACTTATAATACACAGAAAACACCTAGACCAAGACAAACAGATATGTTCATGCACACAAATGTTTATCTTGTGCGGGGATCGAACCGGCGAGCTCGGAGTGAAAGTAGCCAATGCTATCCATTCCACCAACACTGGGCTCGTCTAGTTGACACCTGTATAAACGAAAAAACATAAACACACGAACACAAGTTCGCTGTCGGATACATACGATAGAGGCGATTTGGGCCCGAAAATATTTGTCGGATGCCGGTCAAATGGTTAGACCTTATGAGCATTTTAGTCACTGAACGTTTTAAATGTATTTTCAGAGATTTTTATGAATAAGACTGTAAAGAATTATTAAATACTTCGATGTTTAGAATTTTTTACATGATTCGTCATGAAATATATAAAAAACTAGCGGCCCGACCACGCTTCGCTGTGGCTCAATCTTTTCGTTTCCATCCATTTCCTTAGAGATGGCGCTGTATGTGAAAAAAGATTTTCCCACTTTTCTTTTCAAATTTTTCCAGAATTTTCTTTGCTATAAACCTCACGGAGCCCGAGACCTTTCCAACGAATGCAAAACCGTGGAAATCGGTTCGTGCGTTCTGGAGTTATAGCGTCAGGAAGGAAAACCCGACTTATTTTTATATAGTAGATAGCTTGCAAAATAAACTGACAATCAGCTATGAATTTTTAGCACCGCTAGTGTGCTGCATAAAAAGCATTAGGCATCATTAGTCATCACCATTTCATCATTCATTCATCATCAGCCTGTATCTACCCACTGTTGGATATAAGCCTTCCCCAATGCTTTCCAACAGATACGATGTTCCGCCTTCCGCATCCAGCCGCTTCCAGGCGCTTTCTTAAGGTCACCAGACCATCTAGAAGGGCCTTCCTTCGTCGTCCTACGCGCGGCCTCCACTCTAATGCATTCCTCCCCTATCTGCCATCATTTACTCGGCAGATGTGATCGGCACATTGCCACTTCAGCTTGCAAACTCTGAAGGCTATGTCGACAACTTTGGTTCTCCGTTGAATTTCTTCGTTCCGGATTCGATCCCTCAGAGAAACCCCGAGCATAGCCCCCTCTATCGCTCACTGCGCAACCTTTAGCCTGTGGACCAGTTCGATGGTCAGTGTCCAAGTTTCTACACCATATGTCATTGCATCATGTCATGTCGCCATCAGTCATCACCCCCGAAATTATAGGCATTCATATTAATAAAAAAAATTCGCGGTAACACAATCTATATGTTATTATACCATAGACACTACCTCAAGCTGTGTGTCTTATTAATTACGGGAGAACATTTTAGAAATTCCTGGTCGCCGGTATCCCAGGTATGCACTACCCTTCTTACTTGAGAGAAGGTGCCTACTTTCCACTATCTACCCACTAACGCCGCGTTCACAACGGGTAACAATGATAAATATGTGTATAACTATGTACATATGTGTATAACATATGTGTATGATTGTGTATAATTAGCATATGTCTATGTATCACATATAATTTTACTTTTCCTCGGTATTTATTCTGTGTATGTTCATTACTGTTATTTTGTGTACTGCATTCGAGTTTTATCTGATTTTCCCAAAGGTTAGTAGAGAATACTCTTAGCATTACATCCGCCTTTTGTCCCTTATTCTATGGTCAATAAAGTTTAAATAAATAAAAATAAAATAAATAATCGTGCGTGTATATATATAAGAATATACAAATAGAAATACTTCGTTAAAATCAGCTCATATTAGTTTTTATTATTCCTGAATTTATAACGTAAACATACTCTGAGCATAGTTTTTATTTCACACTTAAATTAATTTAAATAAATTTCACAGTAAATTTGGTAAAAAAACGGACGGATACGGACACGGATTACGGACGATAATTTTACATGATAACGTCATAAGGAAACATCGGCAGATGGAGTGGGAGATAGATTGATGTGTCACAAGTTGAAAGCTTAGACCGATCGTGCCTCTTATCGCTTGTTCCACGCTCTCGCTCGCACGCTCGGCTCAGGCGGAAAGTGACAATGACGACGGCAATTTTGAAAATGAAAAAAAAAAAAAAAACAAATTGTTGTCTTTAAAGTCGGTGTACGAACGATAATAGTTTTACGTGATAACGTCATAGGAAACATTGGCCGATAGTGCCTCTCTATCGTTTGTTCCGTGCTCTCGCTTGGACGCTCGGCTCCGGCGGAACGTGACAATGAGTCATGCTTTTTTGTGCGTGCAGCCGGTGTTCATCGACTTTATCACATCATAATTACTTATTGAGACAATATTAAACTATCTCTCTATACCAGGGTTTCCCAACCTTTTTTACATCAAGGCTCCCCGGATCAAAAATAATATTTTCATGCCCCCCCCATATTTTTTCAGTAAGTAAGTACCTACAATAAAAATCGCTTTTTTTAACAACATTTATTTGTATTTAATTTGTACAGAAAGAATCACAAATGAACTTTGACTAAATTAAAACGTTTTAATCAACCAATTTATAAGAGTAGGTAATATGGAGTATAGTGACAATACTAGTGAGATACTTGAGCTTGCATTCTCCCTACAGTATTTACTTCATATTCTACATACAGTGTTTACTTCATTAACGCATTGAAATAATTTTTCTATTGAAAACACAAACGTCTCAAGCCCCCCTTGACATCCTTCTACGCCCCACCCTGCTCTATACATTATAAGAACACTAAAAAATTCTAACAAACTTATCCCCGAAGAGAACTTTTATGAAAACCTATTGTAAAATCAATGTTTTATTTTAGAACTTTGATAGTAAACTTTTCCTGAGACACAACTAATAATCTAAGAGTATTGGGGTGTAAGTAGTTCATCAACATCTTTGAACCAAAGCCAACTTCACTTGCACGCGGTGCACCCTGCTGACTGACAAACGAAACTCTGGCGAAAAGTGAGGTAGGGAGCGTAATTGTAAGCTACTCGACTGGGGAATGTACCTCCACCTCACAGAATACCGCAGCCTAATAACAATTCCCTTGAGGGTTGTTGTGTTCCTGTGAGTGAGTGAGGTCACCAGAAAGGAAGCAGATGCTGCGTTGGCAGCGGGGGTGGCGGCGCGCGAGCGATACTTATGTTGCGAGCGTTAAATATGGCTACGGTAACCGCTTCATATTCACATCAGGCGGGCCGTATGCTCGTCTGCCACCCGACGTAGTATAAAAAAAATCGGCCAAGTGCGAGTTGGACTCGCGCACGAAGGGTTCCGTACCATTATCTATAAAAACGGCAAAAAAATTACGTTTGTTGTATGGAATAAAATAAATATTTTAGGGGGCTTCCATACAACAAATGTGATTTTTTGGCTCGTTTTTGCTCGCAATTGATAACGGTAATAGGTAGACGCTTGAAATACTCACATAATATTTAGTTATACATTCACTTTAAAAATAAATAATTAAATAAAAATAAAACAAATATTTAAGGGGGGCTCTTAAATATTTGTTTTATTTTTATTTAATTATTTATTTTTAAAGTGAATGTATAACTAAATATTATGTGAGTATTTCAAGCGTCTACCTATTACCGTTATCAATTGCGAGCAAAAACGAGCCAAAAAATCACATTTGTTGTATGGAAGCCCCCTAAAATATTTATTTTATTCTATTTTTAAATATTTGTTGTTATAGCGGCATCAGAAATACATCATCTGTGAAAATTTCAACTGTCTAACTATCATGGTTCATGAGATACAGCTTGGTGACAGACGGACGGACGGACGGAGCCTTAGTAATAGGGTTCCTTTTTACCCTTTGGGTACGGAACCCTAAAAGAAGAGTACTGTTTGTGGTCACTTTCCTTTCAGTTCAATTAAACGCTGGGAAGTGGCTAAATTTAATCTCCAAGATTTCATTACAGATACCAAGTCTACTGGTACTAATTAAAAAGTAATTAACTTGAAAAGTCTTAGACGCGCCACTATTTTAATGTAATAAATCAGTAATAAAAGTATAGAAGTTTCATTCAATTATCCGATTCTCTTTGTCAGACATTCTTCGAAGTTAATGAATAATCTGAAAAGAATATTCTAGAGAGTTTCATTAGAATTTGATCGTGAACTACTTAGATAGATGAAATTAGATTATTAGGTATTTGTTTCAGGTGTGGTTGGTTGATTGGACGACAGCGAACATTCATATGTCTAATTTTCAGCGAAATTCATTGAGCTTATGAAATCGTCCGGTCGTTCTGTCTGTCCGTTGCCATAAAACTCAAAATTTTGAAAGTCTGACTTCGGATTCGTGTAGAGCATCAAAAAGTAGTAATGTAAAGTGACCTTGGTTTTTCGATATCAATTCGGGATTTCAAAAAAAAAAAAAAGTCGCTTTCTTAGCGCATGCTGCGCGTCCGATGTTTATTTATATGATTGGTGGTCAAACGAGCAAGTGGGTCGCCTGGTGGAAAGCAATTACCACCGCCCATGGAGATCAGCAAGACCTAGGGGTCGCCGATCCGTTGCCAGTCTTTTAAGGGTTAGATTAATAAAGACTCTGTTCTTGAAGGCTCCCATATTGTAATTGTTCAGTAATATCCCCGAGGGAAGTTGATACCGCCGTTTCACCGTTTGTGGTATAAAATTATAATCTATGCGTATAATTTGACGTGTCGTTTGTTGATATGTCTTATAAGAATAAAGTTTCTTTAAATTGACGTATTATTTTGCGGAAAATGTACAATTTATTACGAATCAAATTACCAAATATGAGTTATACGTATTTATGATAAAAAGCTCGATAGAATCGTTGTACGTGCCACTCTAATCGAATCTGCAAGTTAAGCAACGTCACCGTAACCTTTCCATGAAAGGGTTTATTTATCTCGAGCTCCTTTGTGGTTCTGAGGGCACGTTAAGCCCCGGCTGTTTCTTTATAGTCGTTAAGCTAAATCAGTGGCCTTTATGTGGCTTGAAAACACTGGCCTCGAAGACCTGCAGGACTTCAAGCTCTTCCCAATTAAAGCTGCGTTGAAGTATATGGAACAGGTCTCTAGACACACCGGGGAGTCCGGGGAGAGTTACTAAAGAATAGCAAGTACACAAAAGTTCCAAGAGGGTCGACGTGCCACCCGTGCTGTAGCACTGGACCCATTTCAAGATAAGATACCCCGCAATTGCACAGCGTGATGGAGTATGCTCTAAACCCCTAAGATTAAGGGGAGACCCGTATCCCAGCAGTGGAGTGAATAAGGGATGACAACGATGATAAAAAGCGAAATTAATTACATCGACTTTTTCTATTAATATTTTTTTTATATTTTCGTCCATACCGAATCGTCTTTCATTCTATCATTTGAGTTAAAATGTAACTCAAACAAAATACTTAACAAAGTAATCTTAACTTTGCAAACAATCAATTGATGGGTACATAAATAAAAAAAGTTGCCAAAAAATAATTACAGACTTAGTCCTTGTGAACTCGGCATTAGCAAGACAAAGG
This sequence comes from Hypsopygia costalis, assembly GCA_937001555.2. Taxonomy (NCBI): domain Eukaryota; kingdom Metazoa; phylum Arthropoda; class Insecta; order Lepidoptera; family Pyralidae; genus Hypsopygia; species Hypsopygia costalis. The sequence continues at coordinate 5,633,640 of OW443349.2, forward strand.
TGCCATGGAATTCCTAATTTAGTTGGAATAAGGGCACGAAATATTGATCGCAGTAACCCTGCATGTGAAGGGTAGATATCGTTTCTTGTTTGCTCAGATTTTTCCTAGATTTGTGCTGGATTTAGAGTGTCCAAGCGGGATTTGCGAAGTTGTATGTGTTTCACGTTTTCAACTTTCTTTGTGGACAACTTTATCTCGGTGTCGGATTTTTGTTGCGAAAATCTTCTGTAAGACTTTTATTTGAAATGTTTTAACACTTTACTATGTACTTTTGTCGCTTTAAAATCATTTGCAGATTTCTGTTGTTTCAATAAGACTTCTCTAAACTATACTTAGGTGTAGCAATCACGTCATAATCATCATCATCAACTCGTATGTAGACGGACACAGGCTTTTTCCAATAGATCGTAAGTGATTTCACGCTTTCTGAAATCGATTGCTTTTGGACTTTCTTCTCGATACACATACATTTCTTTTTAATATTTATTTAAATTGCTAGCTGTCCGCCCAGGTTTCGCACAGGTGTAATGTTGTCTTATTTTCATCGCAATTTTTACGTCTTTTCTCCTTCGCTTTTCTCTCTATACCTAAGAGCCTTCCTTATACCTTAACGAAAATATTAAAACAAAAAGTCGGTCTCGCGCACGTTAGATTTCCGTAACATTATCTATAAAAACATGTTTACTGTATGGGAGCACCCTTTAAATATGCATTTTATTCTATTTTTTAGTATTTGTTGTTATAGCGTCAACAGATTGAGATGATGTATTTACATCATCTGTAAAAATTTCAACTGTCTAACTATCACAGTTCATGATATACAGTCTGGTGACAGACGGACGGACGGACAGCAATTTATAAAGTAAGCCGATCTGTGCATACTCAGCGGCATTATAAACCGCTCAGTGTGCGCATCTTATTGCAATTGGCAGTAAAAAAAAGAATCCTAAAAACTAACAGAATTGGTCAAGCCGTTTTCGAGTTTAGCGCTTAGCAACATTAATTTTTATTTTTAGACGAGTAGATTATTAAATAATTAAACTATTGTAATACTATTTGTTTTCCACAACATGCAAGGCCGTGTCCCGCATAAACACAGTAGTAGTGATAAAAACTATCGAATGATTCATTTCAGATCTTTCTGTATATGTATGACAAAACTCATCAATCAACTCCGTAGAACCGCACATTTTCATCGAAACTTTATATTTATGGCATCTAAATTGTATAATCACCTACCAAGAGCAATTCTATCTCTGGATTATATACAGTTCAAACGTAGTGTCCTCAACTTACTTAAGGAAAAGGTATATTATAGTGTAAATGAATATCTCTTTGACATTTTATAATAATTTTAATTGTAATTGACATAATTTCATTGACTGATTTAATTTATTCTCTGACATTGTAATGCTTGAATTAATAATTGATTTTGATATGACTTAATATTGATGTGATATAAATATTGGAAATACTATATATCTCCATTAATGACATTGTTGTAATGTATCTAGCTATTTAAAATATAGATTTGCATGCCGAAAGGTAAAATGTAGTAGAGGTTGCTATTATGTATTTCTTACATCTATTGTTACCTACATTTGCAAATAAATTGATTGATTGATTGATTGATTGATTGATTGAACTCCGTTTACACATCCATCCATTACAAAATTTTGCATTTATACCTCATCCTCACACATTGGAGCCGAAGTAGTCACGTATTGTGCAGTTCCAGTGGAGATTTTTACCTCGAGCTCTCAAGTTGTGGAATGAATTCCCTGCCAAGGTTTTCCCAGGAGACAACTGTACGAGGTTCTTCAAGAAAGAAATAAAGGAGTTTTTATCAAATCGAATAATGTTCCATGTGACAGTAGCTCCACATAAAAATGCACGAAGTGAACTGTCAACAAAACAGATCGGACTTTATTCTACGGATGAGTCGGCATCTTTTACGGTTTCTATCACGGGTCGGTATCATAAATAAATAATATAAATATTTCTGGACAATTTACACAGCGCCATCTAGTCCCACATTAAGCGCAAAGCTTGTGTTATGGGTACTAGACAACTGATAAATGTACTTAAATACATTTTTTACTTATACATACTTATAATACGTAGAAAACACCCAGACCAAGACATGTTCAGGCACACAAATATCTGTCTTGTGCCGGGATCAAACCCGCGACCTTGGAGTTAATGTGGCCATTGCTAACTATTCGACCACCGAGCTCGTCAACATCATCATTATCGTTCAGTTACTATTTTGCATTTGATTAGGTTCTCTTTTTATAAACAAATACTTAGATAAGATAAAGATAATTTATTTGCATAAAATATGGTTATACAGATCTTATTTGTTAATTACAGTTCTGACTACTCATATTTTGCCATATTTTGATGGCGGGCAAATTTGTATTTTTTTTTTGTGAGAGGGGGGCAAACGAGCATGTGGGTCACATGGTGGAAAGCAATCACCACCGCCCATGGAGACCCGCGACACCAAGGGGTCGCCGATTCGTTGCCAGCCTTTTAAGGAAAATGAAAACTCTGTTCTGGAAGGCACCCATGTCGTAGTTGTTCGGAAATACCGAATATACATTCGAGAATAGTTAATTAAATTATTAAATTGAAAAAAATAAATTAAGTTAAGTAATAAAGTAATAACACGTCAAAAAATATTAATGTCAATAATGTAATAAGTTGATGTCGGTTTCATATAATGTCATGTCAACTTGTGTCAGAATACGCTTTTTTTTAACAACTGTTACATACATGATATTATACAATATGACTGTAAGAGTCAGTAGGAGATTAGCTGTGGAATCAACTTCCCTTAGCGGTATTTCCGAACAATTACGACATTTCAAGAACAGAATCTTTATTTCCCTTTAAAAGGCTGGCAACGGATCGGCGAGCTCTTGTGCTGTTGATCTCCATAGGCGGTGGTGATTGCGTTCCACCAGGAGGCTCACGTGCTCGCTTGCCCCCTCTCATATTAAAAAAACTACCTTTGCTGATAAACTGAGTACTTTAAAAATAATTATATAATTTAGTCTTAGCGTAACGCTACGCAATTTTATAGAAATAATGAAAGCGAACGCCTTCCTACTGGATTCTTAAAACTCATCACTATCGAACTACTTGTGAGTTAAAACAATTCAATTTCATAAGTGTCGTAAAATTTATATATGGAGTGTTACAACTCTAAAAAATTTATATTATCAGTAACTGCAGTATCGGAAAACAACTTTTATCTACTAAGATGGATACTGTAATCTGGCAAAAAAAAAAACCGGAAAAGTGCGAGTCGGCTCGCCCACCAAGGGTTCCGTACGTAGGATTATTATAAATTTGATATTTTTCATTATAAATAAGAAATAATGCGTCGGAAAAAATAAATAAAATTTATTTTGCAATGTGTACATCAAGCCCTTTCATATGATACCCCATTTGAACTAGTAGCTTCAATTTGAAATTTCGAAAAATATAGACTCCCTATTTTTAATACGGATAGGGATTTAAGATTTAATTACAAATGTATAGTTTTGAGATTTATTCTTGTACTTGTAATCTACAAGGATGATATTTGCCAAATTTCATAGGTCTAGGTCAACGGGAAGTACCCTATGAGTTTTGATTCCCTTGAGAATGTGTCGAAATATGCGTTTTTTTGCTGAATAAACGGCCGTATCTTTTTTACGTAAACTTAGCAGATTGATTTTTTTACAACTTCATGGGACCGTAGACCTGAGTATACAGTTCAAATTTCAGCTTGATACATCCACGAATTCTCGACATAGAGGGTCTTGACAGATAGACAGACAGACTGACTGACAGACGGACAACAAAGTGATCTCATAAGGGTTCCGTTTTTCCCTTTGAGAAACGGAACCCTAAAAAGAACATTTGCATTCTATACCTTTTTGTTATTTTATGCCATTTTTCGCGATTTGACAGCAGCCCTCGTCAAAGATATTTTTTTATTTGGTTCTTAATATATATTTTTTTGTGTTTATTTATTGCATTTGAATATAAGGTCACTTAGGGTTATTTATTTATTTGCATAAAATTATCTAAATTTAATATTTATACTCGTAGATACTACAAATATATACAGTATTCATTCAAACAAAATGAGAAAAAAAAGCTACATTACTTCAATAACCTCTTTCGTAGCGTCGTCAAGGGGTAATGTGGCCAGAAGACTGGCAGCATTGCAATGCTGGCTGGCAATTATATAGTTGGGATGGGATGAAATGATGATTGTACAATGACCGTACTTCATAAAGTACAGGGACTCGCCGACTCGTAATAAAATTTCAAAGACTCCAGGCGAACCGTGTATTAAAGTGTATACTTAGTCACCACACATGAGGTTTTTTTAATTAGTCATGCTCTGATATTATATATGTTACCGTTAATTTGCGTAAATCAGTGAAAGTGCAGATTAACAAGGTATTCTGCAAATTATCTGGTTAAGTCAGTTAAAGTGGATAAGATTTCAGTTTTCACATTAACTAGATAATCTGCAGACTTCCTAGGTAATCTGCCGACTAACTAGATGGTAAATTCCATAAAACAGGTTCTTGGTTAAATAAAACATCTGAATTAGTTGATTATTCAATATAATTTCTAGCCTAGTTTATTAATACTGCGCGCTAAAACAAAGGGGGGGGGGGGGGGGTTGGCGCAGTGCACTCATACAGGGGGCTCGAGGGGCGAAGCCCCCCGCCATATAAGAAAAATATTGCCAACCCCGACTTCACGTAGACTTGTCGGATCGATACCAGAGTGTTTTTTGTTAGCCCGGAGGCGCTGAGGGAGTGCAGCCCCCGCCTGCCGTAACGAAAGGCAGGTACCATGCGAGCTGTAGCGGTGGAGACTGGCCACCCGAGGTGGTCAGCCGGAGATGCGAAGGCGAGCATGAGTGCCTTCGCTTCGTTACGCAAAGGCGAAGGGGCTGCACTTCCCTCAGCTCCGGAGACGTCGCAGAGCTGCATGAGCCGAGGATAAAAGTGTTTCGTTCACTGTCTTCCGCAATTTAACGGTGTGCTATCCGTTACCATGCCAATTAACTAGGTAAAGTGCAAATATCAGCTTTTTTAAATAAAATCACACTTTAACGGTTCGTATCAGGGATCTACAGATTACCTAGTTAATGTGCACATTAACGTATTTTGCATTCTAACGGTAACATATACACCAAAATCAAAACTATGGCGCGTTTCAGAAACTCACTAATATTAGACAGCGCCATCTCTCATCATATGTTATATTTTTATCATCATCATATATTTTTCTATGAGCGAGCTTGAACAAAAAATGTTATTAATATTTTGTTTATGTGACACTTAAAACAAATTTACGTATTTTACTTAAGACAACATCTTTGGACCAAAGGCATCCTCACCTGCACGTGGTGCACTCTGCTGACTGACAAACGAGGCTCTGGCGAAAAGTGAGGTAGGGCATAGCGTATTTTCTAAGCTGTCCGACTGGGGAAGTACCGGAGGTACTTGTTATTTAGCTGCGGTATTCTGTAAGGTGGAGACCTTACAGAATACCGCAGCTAAATAACAATTCCCTTGCGGGTTGTTGTGATCCTGCGAGTGAGTGAGGTCACCAGAAAGAAAGAAAGGAAGGAGTCTAGGCTGGCAACGGATCGGCGACCCTTCGGTGTTGCTGACCTCCATGGGCGGTGGTGATTGCTTTCCCCATCAAGCGACCCACATACTCGTTTGCCCCCACACATAAAAAAAAAACAAATTTTTTATGTTTATAGTCTATACCAACAAATTTTATGCATGTATAGACAGTGAGTGTTAATTAAATTCGTTAGAGACAACATAAATATAGTCACATTTCCTGAAACTTTATCCAGAAACTTTAAGATTAATGGTCGTCCTACTTGTCACGTTGTGTAGTGCCGTAAGGGAATTAGCTCTCGTATGCGACTCCGGGCTCGGGATGGGATGAAATGAAACGTGTACAATTTAGTATTCAGATCTTGTCCACACTAGAGAATGTCTGAGTATATGTGAGGTAGATGTGACAATTTCACAATTTTATAAAAAAAAGGGAAAAGTATTTTACGTAAAAAGGGAATTGGAATTCATCGAAGAATCAAAAAATGTTTGTTGTGTGGGTATGTTAAACAGGAGATTCTAATAATGACCACATATTTAACCTCTTATTGTCATTGATTTCTGAGATTCCAAATCAGAATTAACTTACTTACTTAGAATCACTCCGTCTTTTCCCGTGGATGTCGTAACGTGGAAAAGAAGGGAAATACATTATAAAACATCTATCAGGCCTCCCCAACCCGTCCGGCCAGCGTGGGGAGTGTAGGCCAAACCCTTCTTCTGTCTGGGACGGACGAGTGAGAGTCGTGCTCCTGTAGTGGAGACTAAAATGACCTGATGATGATGATGATGAATTCAGAATTTTGGGAACTATTTTTCAGACAAACTAACATTTCGCCGAAATAAAAAAATATATATTTTTTTAAGTAAAACTTCTTTACGCACGTTTGATTTGGGGAGTAAGCTGGTGAATGCGTGTCGAGAGCGTTACGGAAACGGCGAACGGAAGTTGAGAGAGATATATAAGTTATTAGAGCTAAACAAGTTGTACTTCAGTCATGTGGCACACTCGTTTTTTTGCCACACTGAACGCTTGACAAACATATGCCCCGCCTATTGTAAAGCGGTTACCGAAACCTTAACTTGCAATTAGAGATGGGCAAAATGTCGGGCATTTACGATAAATTGCCAATACTTTCATATTCATTCCTATATTATTAATTATATATTATGACGAGCTCCGTGGCGTAGCGGTCAATGACGCGGCTTCGACACCAACGCTCGTGGGTTCGATTCCCACACAGGACAAACATTTGTGTGCGTGAACATGTCTGTTTGTCTTGGTCTGGGTGTTTTCAATGTATTTACAAAAAAAAAAGAAAATGTATTTAAGTACATTTATCAGTTGTCTAGTACCCGTAACACAAGTTTTGCGCTTAATTTGGGACTAGATGGCGCTGTGTAAATTGTCCAGAAATATTTATTTATTTATTCTGCGAAATAGAGGTACTTTTCCATTAGAGCTTGACATGGCCTACCTCCCTTTGGCTTACGTCGACCTTAAAGTAAAAGAGAAACAAAACAAAAGAGAAAGAGAGGTAGGTAAAGGTAGTAGAGAGTCTGTCGTCTACTCAGATTGTACCACGAGTAGGTAAGATTAGCATATTTTAGAGCAAAAAGCTGATGGAGAGTCACTTACACCGCAATAAAAAAATAATAATAATAATAATCATTGCACTCGGTACCACCGAACCATCATTCGCGTGTCGGAAATAATGTGGCTACCACCGAATATCGGCGTCCCATGGCATTTATATAATGTGCCACGGAATTCGTCGAGTGGTGCGCGCATTGATATTAAATATTTTTTAAGTACTGCTGAATTGTATATATGTTATAATATTACAGATTTATTTATTTATTTATTTATTGCTATCATGTTGTATTATACAATAGGTGTTCATATAGGTCTTTGTTACATTGAATTTGTTCCAAACATGAACTCAGATAGGGCACTGCAAACATACATATTTTTATCAATTAACATTCCTATTTTTGCAAATTACAATTTCTTAATTACATACATAAATTGGTATATTACGTTTCGTTTAAACTAATTTTGATGTTACAAAAAATATTATTTATTTTTCCTCCTTCTCGAACTAATACCTAGTTGATTCCTCGCATATCTCTTGTGAAAAAGTAGTCAACTGTCTTAGTTGTCAATTGTTATCACCTTGTCACTTTATAGTGACACAAAACCCCAAAAGGATTAAAACTGACTGACAAATAGTACCTTTGGGATAAAACTTGAACTAGTGAGACTGACATGGATGTCAAACTGCGGAATAAAACTTGAAATTTTGTACAAAAATTTGTTGTGTTATGCAACATAAGAAAAGTTATAGTAAAATAGTAAATTATCACTACATAGTATAAAACAAAGTCGCTTTCTCTGTCCCTATGTCCCTTTGTATGCTTAAATCTTTGAAACTACGCAACGGATTATGATGCGGTTTTTTTTAATAGATAGAGTGATTCAACTGGAAAGTTTATATGTATAATATATGCATAACATAGTAGAAAAACACTGATAATTTAGAGGTTTCTAATGTGATGTCGTAAATAAACACATTTTTTTGCTCTTTCATTGCAAACGCTGGCTGAACCCAACGAGATAGATCAAAATAATGTAGTACAGTATTGTTCACCTTAAAATGGTCTACAAAAAAGTTCGCGATGGTATATGTCTATCTCTTAGTGGTAGCACACAATAACCGTTATTTTATCCTTTGCTTTTTACAAGAAATAATGCCCTATTTACGAAGCGATTTTAAGCAATACAGAATTAATCCTTATCCAATTAAGTACCTTAAATATATTGCGCATTTAATATAGATCAATATGGCCCTTCACAGCATGTAATTTAAATGAATAGTTTAGAAGATATTACACATTTAAAATGCAGGGACATAACGGCTGTGGCGGTACCGGCCGCGGAGCCGGCGGTAAAACTCAAGAACGGCTTGACCAATTTGGCTAATTTCTGTTTTCATATATTCGTTAAGGCATAAAGAAGGTTTATAAGGGGAGAAAAAAACGTGAAAATTGCGAGGAAAGTGTCTTTTGTGTTTTGTTCTTCTACCCGTGCGAAGCCGGGACGGGCCGCTAGTTAGTTATATAACTGACTGTGTAATTATCAGTGATCGGCGTTAGTAGAGCCATTTGGGGTCAATGGACTTCAATGTTGATGTTAGTATGGATATGACCACGGGATTCCGGGATTACGTTTATTCTACATTCTATTTTTCCAAATGTCGCTGTAATAAATAAAGGTAAACAGTTTGATATATCGTAAGTACAACCAGAATTACTTTTCAATGATCGTCAGTCCTACTAATATTATAAATGTGAAAATTTGTAAGTTTTTTGTTTGTTATTCAATAACGCGTAATAATGAACGCGTAAACGACTAAACGGATTTGAATGAAATAGATAGACGATAACTGAGGATGTAGGATATTTTTTATTCCGAAATTTCTATGGGAGAAATAACTAGTATGAAATAAACATAACAAATCTTAAGAAATCAATCACCTTATGTGTAGTGTAGTTCTTTCGTTCGTATGTTACGTATTTTTTAATTCTGAATTCTTTTATTCTGAATCTGCTCAATATAATATTTTAATAAGTACTTTTTTAATAAAATTATATTGTAAAATTTGAAAATTTTGAAATAATAAAGATAAAAATAAAAGAAATATTCAAAACATGACAATTTTTATTATATCTTTCAAAATCAACAGCATTAAAAAAATGTGACATTAACAGTAATTTACAGAGTTAAAATAAATAACCATATTTTTTTCTAAATTCTCCAGTTTTAGTCTATTTCTTTTGATACTTAATATCCACTTATAAACCGAAAATGATCTCTCGACATCTACTGAAGTGAGTGGGGCGAATTTGTACGGTAAAATGTCGTTATCAATATCTACTTCACGTGACAGTATCTCACTGTATGTTCTCAAAATATCTAAGTCCGGATTCCTTGACATGACATTCTCTACTTTTTGTTTTACGGATTCGGTTGAACTCCAATTAATTAAAGCCCTTACCTCATCGAATATTTCGAATGATTCCACTATCGCTAGATTTGAGTTTTGTAAATTTAGAATTGCAAATTCAATTGAGCCAAAATATTCAGCAATGTATCTCAAATCGTTTTCGATATTTGGTTTTTCACACATTTGTTTAGCGACTCGAATTGATAATGCTTCTGGTGCCCTCAAATGTGTTAAAACTGTTTTTATTTCATTAAAATATTTTAGGTAATACGAAACAGCATGCAACCAAGTTCCCCACCGTGTTATTACGGGTTCTGGAGGTAAAGGCATGTTGGGGTATAGATCTTTCAATATCTTAACTCTACTAGGAGCCTTTAAAAAAACTTTTTTCACATTAGAAATTAGGCAGTCTATGTCAGGGTATTCGGAATGAATCGTTTCTGAAACTCTATGCAGAGCGTGGGCTAAACATGTCACGTGTTTCATATTTGGTAAAAATTGTTTTAATAAACGTCCAGCTAATAGCATGTATGCCACACTGTCCGTGCATAATACTAATATGTTTCCAACATTAGCGTCACTAGATTCACCCCACATGTTTTCTAAACATTCGATTACAAAATTTGAAATCGTCCTACCGTTAACTTGCTCTAACATTTTACATGCAATTAAGTATGGTTTATTCATATTTTCTAAATTTAGTGGCTTGACTAAAAAATTTACAATATATCTGCCTAAAAAGTCAGTAGTTTCGTTAAGAGAGATCCACAATTTTTCATGACGAATCACATTATATATGGTATTCATTTTCTCTTTATATAACTTATCTACATATGTTTTTCTTAGAATTGTCTCGGATGGTAGTTTAGGGCGATTAGCGCAATGACAGCATAAATACTTGGTAAAGAAATATTTAAAAGCCGGGTTATTCATTTGAGACCAAGGAATATTGCACAATATGAAAAACTCTATGAGATCAAAGTAAAATCTTTCATAGGGTTTTTTGGATATCCCTTGGTGTACGGGTCCCTCTATGTGCCTTTTCACATTGCTTTTCTTACATGCAATATTAGTTTCACATTTTGTACAATATATTGATTTATCGGTAAATTCGTACAATAATTCAGGATGATCCTCAATCCATGTCAGTACCGTTTCTTCTTTCACTTGCCGTGCCATCTTGTATCGATCTTCACAATAGAATTCCAATTCACAGAAATGAAGCAATCGTCACCTAAACAATCAAGATAGAAAGAATAAAAAAATGTATCTCGGTTACTTTACTCTTTTTTTTATAATACGTCGGGTGGGAAACAAGAGGTCACCGTAGCCTATGTAGGCGTGCAACATAAAATGTGTCGCTCGCGTGTTGTCACCCCCTTTGCTAACGCAGCAACTTCTTCCTCTTTCTGGAGACTTCACTCACTCGCAGAAACACAACAATCCTCCAGGGAACTGTTATTTGACTGCAGTCTTCTGTGTGGTGGAAGTACTTTCCCGGTCGGGCTATCTTTGTGCCCTACTTCTCTTTCGCCAGAGCCTCATTAGTTAATTGGCAGGGTGCACCACGTGCAGATGAGGTTATCTTTGGCTTTTAAGGTGATATTGAACTTACACCCAATTTACTAAGCTCAAAAGATTAAAGAAAGGTGACCAAAATTCAGCTTACCGTATCATAAAGAATTCAGGTGCCAGCTTAAAGTCCAACCAATCAGTATCAAATCGTAGTCTGGTAATTGATGTGTGGATTACTGCAACGTACTCATTTTCGAAATGTAAGAACGGAGCAACCGTCACCTGAATAATAAACGTATGACTGTTGAAAGTATATCGAGCACATCCTTTTTAACTTTTCAGAATACTGTAAAAACTAGTCGACCAAGTTGAATAGACAATGTATTCTGCTTTTTTCTTTACCCGCTTAGGTACCGCCTAGGCTCAGGTCTAGGAGCACATGCGGATGACGTCACGTTTGACAGTGGTTTAGTTAACTCGGTTGACTAGTATACACCGTGTTCTTATGGATATACATTAACTTTGCAAAACACTACTAAACATATAGTGAAAAAATCTTACAAGGGATGTAGTACTTAAAAATGCTTCGTTGCAAGGTTATGTTTACCTTTATTTTATTACATTTTAATTAAGTTCAATAAGAAAGGATCTTTGTTCGGGCCATATTGCCGCTTAATGCAATTAAAATGAGAATCTATCAAACTGCTATCTCTAGGCCTGCACGGCAACCGCGCCTTATATCGTGGGCTTCGAGCCTTCGATTAATAGATGCAGGGAATGCTATATACGACGTTTATATATATATAAACATCGTACAGCCGAGCCGCGAGGCGAAATTGCCGTGTAGACATGCGGATCTTATGCTTGTTTGTCATCCGACGTAGAATAAAAAAAAGGAAAAATGAATTTCATACACAACTTCTTGGTAAATGTAAGAAAAAAGATCATGACAAAAAAAAATTATCTTCGTCATGAAAATAACGAGATCAAAGAACCAAAGAGTATTTCAAACATTTAGCTTTAGAAATAAAAATGCAACGTTGCAATTTTGGATAAAAAGTCATGCAATATCGTATGATTTACGGAAAACATTTAAATTGTATGAAAATTTAAAATATAAAATATTAAAAAAAAATTGGTTCGATTATCTGAATTGCAAGCCGAAGTAAATGTATATCCTTAGGAATACGCCGTATATTGGATCGATATTGTTGTTGAAAAAATAGGACGAACTAAATGAAAGAGAAACTTGGTGAGCAAACTTCATAAATAAAGAAGCGAAACTCTATAAGTTATTCAAAGAAATGTTAAAAATCAGCTTACCGTATCGCTTATGATGAAAAATACAGGTCCCAGCAAAAAGTTTAACAGAATCACAAAATCAAATCGTTGTCCAGTAAAGCAAGCCAAAATTGTACGTTAGAGAAAATTCAGAAATCCGTTAAACTAGCCAAGGTCAAAGAAAGGTATCACAGTATCACTTAGATCACTCGTGCGCACTCAAAGAACCGAAGAACAAGTGAGCAGTAGTCGACCGAGACAATAGACGCAGCGAATGCTATCAACGTAGATAGCATTCGCTGCGTCTATTGGTCAAAATGTCACCCCGCGCGCTATGACGAATACATCCCTTCCCACCCCTCACCCCTCACGCTTAGGTACCAAAATGGCTTTAGTTCTAAGAAAACTAGCCAATAACGCGAAATTTTATTCTTGCCTAATTGGGCAACTAGAAATTATCATCCACCACAGTCTGCCGACTGTGGTGGAAGACAATTGCTAGATTATCGTATGAAAATATAAATAGAAAGTTTCTTTTATCTAATCAAAATCTTCGTAACAATGTAGGTTTTGTAGACAGCATTAAGTAATGGAACACTAATAAACCAGAAACGTGTAGAACTAACTATTTTCTATGTTATTTCACCATTTTTTTTCATCTAATATAATATTGATCTATTTACTATGTACTGGTGTAAATTTTATCAAACATAATGTTGATATACAACGTGTAACTTCAAGTACGCAAAACCTAAAAATAGTTTGTTCAGAATCATAAGTAGAATCAATTCCATAATTTTCATCCATTTTTAAAATAACTGGTATTGAAAAACAATTATGTGTTTTTTTTAATTACCGTGTCTATTATTAAATTGCGCTCGACAATCAAGCTAGAAAATGTGAAGTAGGTAAACAAACGTAATACCGCCGCGTCCAAAAAGTCTTAAGCGCCGTGCAAAGAGCGGCGCTTACGCGTCATTGACGCGATGTCCGCTCTTTAATATTAATATTTGCCTATCATTGCCATTGGCGCGTCTTTTTGATAAGAAAGCGCCACAGAGCTCAAAAACTATTAGAATTATTAGGAAAACAAAAAAAGTGTTCATATCTCCGAGAAATTTTTTTTTTTCGAAATTATTACTTAGATATATCATTTATAATAATAAAACTCAGTTGGGGAGTTTGAAGTTTTGCGTACTTGGAGTTACTAGGGAATGAAATCTCACGCGGCGGGGCGCGGCGGGGCCTGAGGTAGCGGTCGGGAGACGAGGTCTCGCTCAGATTCGCTTGTTGCGTACATTTTTTTGCATAAATAACCACAAAAATACTTGAACGTAATGAACTCGTTGACAACAATTATTACCTACTAGTAAACAAACAAACACAGCAAGTAGACGCAACAAGCGAATCTGAGCGAGACCTCGTCCACCGACCGCTACCTCAGGCCCCGTCGCCGCCGCGCGAGATCTCGCGAGAACGAGATTGCATTCACTAGGAGTTACACGTTGTCTAAGATGTTACACCATGATACTCTGCCTCCTCGTAAGTAAGCGTGAAGATATTTAGTATGTTATATACATACTGTAATCTAACACTGAATATAGGTGACAATTCGATTAGAAAGAAATTAGAAAAAAAATCTCCAGACATACAGTTCAGAAAAATAATTAAATAAAAGATTTATTTATTTATTAAATGATAATAAAAGCATGGTAAAACAAAATGAATGTTAATTAATGAATGTTAAACAAAATCGTTGAATGAAAATGCCGGGATTTGGGAGGCGTATCCATATTAAGACAACGGTCACAAATCCCGCGTAATGGCTCTACTAACGCCGATCACTGGTAATTATAATATACTAGCGGCCGCTCGCGACTTCGTACGCGTGGAGTTAATTATTTGCACATAGTTTTCAATTATATTCGAAAAAGCTAAATCCCTTCTTAGTTTATCGTAAGTAATTGTTTTCAATAATTCTTATACTTAATAAACCATTTAAATCCTTCTGACATAATTACTTTAACTTCTATCACATTGGAGTTTCATACAAACTACCATCCCCCGTTTTAACCCCAAAAGGGGTTGATTTTTAAAGATTTTAAATTTCAAGTCTCTTACTTCAAAAACATAGGACTTTCATACAAACTTCTAACCTCCTTTTCACCCCCTTAGGCGTGGAGTTTCGTAAAATCCGTTCTTAGCGGATTTCTACATCCTATAAGGAACCTACCTGCCAAATGTCAAGTTTGTAGGTGTAATACTTTCTGAGATATCGTGATTAATCAGTGAGTGGTATTTCGCTATTATATTTACAGATGATTACAAATTATATTGCGCTTTTACACCTTTCTACCCGATGGTTGATTAGAAGAAATCGTGATAAAGTCGCACATTATACTTTTTTAATTCCGTACTTGTAAATTTTTATATTGGTGCCATAGAGTGTATTGCATTATATAACTACCTCACCAGGGCCTCTACCGCCGATGCTGAAGTCGATTACCATCACATTTTTTTATTCCAAAAAATGGTTTTAAGTTAATGTTATTGACAAATATCTTCAGCTCAGTTCTACCAGCTGAATTAAACATAATAACCAACAATACTCGTATAAGCAATAGTTTCATTTTCGTATTCAATTCTTGGCCTTGTGGTTTCCGGCAGACTAGAATAGAATCACTCCGTCTCTCCCCGTGGATGTCGTACAAGGCGACTAAGGGAAATACATTATAAAACATCGATCAGGCCTCCCCTACCCGTCTGGCCCGCGTGGGGAGTGTAGGCCAAATCCTCCTTCCGTCTAGGACGGACGAGAGTGGGTCGTGCTCCTGTAGTGGAGACTAAAGTGACCTGATGATGATGATGACGAACCAACAATATAAGCAATAGTTCCATTTTCGTATTCAAAAATTTCGATGGTAATAGTTTAGCTTCGGCGATAGGGCCACCTGACAGACATTGTCCTGTCTTCTTAACAATGAATATTGAATTCGAATTTATTAGCGCAATGAAATGACTGTCAGATCTGTCATACAACATTGTTACATTAGAAAAGTTAATAATTGTGGTCGTTCAGTTTTCTTAAATTATCTGCACAAGTTTCTTAAATTTTTTGTTCCATAAGAATCTTTTTCTGATAATTACAAATCTATATTATATATATAAAAGAAAGTCGGGTTTGTTCGAACACTAATAACTCGAGAACGGCTGGACCAATTTTCATGGTTTTTGATTTGTTGGATTTGTCTACGTCCCGAATAGCAGAATAACTCTTAAAAATATTGGAAAACTGTCGAAAAATAAAATAAAACAAAAAACGTTTTCCCATGCAATACACTATACATAAATGCTTAAATACAGTTCATTAACTTTATTGCAAATTATTTGCTTAAAAATACTTTTATCTAATCTCATACTGAAATTTACACATTATAAAACTGAACACAGTATCTTAATGACAGTCTTTACGCACAAGCTATCAAAATAAATTTAAAAAGTTATTTTTCGATACAGCTCTTGTATGGACAACTGTATCGTAAAATAACTTTTTTACCATTTCGATACAGCTTCAGCCCTGGATACAGGTATTTTAAACAGGTTGCAATGCAAAACAACTATGCAAAATTTTTCTACATAATCTGTGAACGCGGCGCCGCGCGGCGCGTCGCGCATGCGCACTACGCATGCTCGATCTGCAAATGGATTTATAAGTAAGAATTATAGCTGTTAAATTAACTTCATAGTTGTATTTAAAATATTATTATCATATATTTCATGAGATTAGATAAAGTAGTGTATGAAACTGCACATAATTAGGTATTAAAATACTCGTGTGGTATATTAGTTTTAATATACCACACGAGTATTTTCCTTCGGCTCATGTTTTAAACTCACACTCGTATTTTAATAACCCTTATTATGCAACAGTTTCATAAACTACTATTAACTAGTTTATACATATTTCAAAACTTGCCATTTAAATTCGTCGTCAACCCTTATTGATCCCACCGCTGGGATACAGGTCCCTCAATCGACGAGGTTTAGAGCGTACTCCACCACGCTGCTCAACTGCGGGTTGGTGGACTGGCCATTTAAATTATTCCAACTGAAAATGGCGTCAAAATAAATTTAATTTTAATTTCAGGTCATGACCTAATTTCTTTGGCGGCACTAGTTCCGACGACGTAGACCCTTAAAATAAAATCGCCAGCTAAACCTTCTTAGACAATCAAATCGTACGCTACCCTGAAATATTCGGGCAGACACATGTGCCCGAGAATATGTGGAAAGCAACCACTTTGTATGTAGGAATGCTACCCCCGAATAACTTTCATTTCGCGTGGGTTTCATTCGTGAATAATTTCACAAATGCAAAGTGCCTCCAGACAGTGGGGTAAAAAGGATAAAAGATAACACAGATTGGCTTTCTCGAATACTTTTGTTAAATTGTTTCACTGTGTCAGTTCTTTCTTTGGTGAAATAATTCGATGAATTTTTGTTTTGTGACGAAATCAGTTAAAAATGCCACTTATATTTACAATCGTGGTACGGAGTTTGATGGCATTATTGAGCGTGTCAATCTAATCCGTGATAATGCTAGGGTAACAGCTTCACATAAGGCGGGCCGTGAGCTTGTCCAGCACATGACGTGGTATGAAAGAAAGAAGTAAAGTTGTCGACATAGCTCTCATAGTCTGACTGATAGAATTAACAGTGGTTTAGTCATACCTGCCGTGTTTGTGTTGGTGATGGAGGACGAGAGTGTTACAGTTCGTTCGATGAAGTGTAAGGGCTCACCACGATCTTTAAATAAATAAATAAATATTCCTGGACAATTTACACAGCGCCATCTACCACACGACTGAAGTAACACTTCTTTAGCTTTACTAACTTCTCTTCTCAACGTCTGCCCCCTTACCACCATCTCTTATTGCGATTCAATAACTGGATAGAATGCTTATTCATACCAATGAATAAGCGAGTCTATTCCATTTGAAATAGAGTTCGCCGTTTCCGTAACGCTCTCGTCGGGCATTCCAGTTTACTCCCGAAATCAAGCGTGCGTATGAAAATTTTATTTCCAAAAGGTTCCGATCGCATAGAGAAATACCAAGTAAAGTTCTCTGCATCGCTCGATATGCGAATTTTGGCACGAGCACAAACCTAAAGGTCAGCGTCCAAGTGTCGTCACCTTAGGTTCTCTCTGTATTGTGCCTTAGGTCATGGAATAGAATAGAATAATTTTATTTGTTAAACATAGGTGGTATATATGTCGCAGCCAATTCGTAAAATCCGTCTAGCTGTTTTAAAAAATGTAGGAGCCAATATTTCAACCCGCCTTTTTATCATATGATTACACGAGTAAATTGTTACCCGTTGGTGCATCACCAAGAAGACTATAATAATAGAATTAAATAGCTTGGCTATTTCTAAGCAGAATAAAAACCTATCCAAACCTAACCAAAACATAATTTAAATACAATCTGCCTAAAGTTAGCCGTTTTGTAATGTGGTGGTCCTACCAATTGGCTGCGACATATACATTATTGAGGTGAGTTACATTTATGTTTCGCCCTCTATGTTTGGCCCTCAGGCATACAAATGTTTAAAATTTCCTTACAATGTCAATCAATACCATATCATGTTTAAATAGAGTCACTTACACAACATTACACTATACTCGTACATATTATAATAGTAGTTTATGAAACTGTTGCGTAATAAGGATTCCTAAAAAAACGAGTGTGAGTTTATAACATGAGTCGAAGGCGAATGTTATAATAGACCACACGAGTATTATTAAGAACTAATTATGTGCAGTTTCATACACTACTTTATCTAATCTCATGAAATATATGATAATAATATTTTAAATACAATCATGAAGTTAATTTAACAGCTTTATTTCTTACTTATAAATCCATTTGCAGATCGAGCATGCGTAGTGCGCATGCGCGACGTGCCGCGCGGCGCCGCGTTCACATAATTATGTAGAAAAATTTTGCAAAGTTGCAATGTATTTGCATTGCCACCTGTTTAAAATACCTGTATCCAGGGCTGAAGCAGTATCGAAATGGAAAAAAAGTTATTTTGATAGCTTGTGCGTAAAGACTGTCATTAAGATACTGTGTTTAGTTTTATAATCAGTATGAGAGTAGATGAACAATTTAACAATTAGAGGCATAATAGATTCAGTCCGTCTTCTATCGCTATGAAGAAATATATAGTCGTCTATATATTTCTTCATAGCGGGTAAGTCAACGCTACAATATTAATATTCAATTAAATTAAATTAATAAAGCCACTTATAATACATGTTGTATATATAAGGGGCTCAGAGATACAATATATAAAATGATTCAATATCACGTCCATAGTGATAATAATTCTGTGTCACCGACTTTTAGGTCACTTAGGTCATTTAAGTGTCAAAGTGACATATGAAAATTATTTCGTTGAGGTTGTATTTGCTTTGCCAGTTAATTAAGTCTGCCCAGGGCGACATACACACAGATCCCTCAATTATTATGTAAATAGGTCTATTATAACTGCGGCCATTTTATGATTTTCAGTTAAGTTATTTTAAAGCTAAACGTAAATACGATATACGGCTGGGGTAGCCAGCCGAATACAACGAACCGAACGATGCCAATTTTAAAATTCTTTATGTAATAAATAATAAATAAATATTTCTGGACAAATTACACTGCACAATTTAGTCCCAAAATTAAGCAAAATGGGTATTTTTTTGACAAACAGACAGACAAGCACACGAATATTTGGCAGTCTTACCTGTCTTGTGAGGGGATGGAACCCGCGAACCCAGAGTCAAAGTGGACATTGCTAGGTATTCGATGGACTAAGGGGTGTGTTCAGATGAGTTATTTATTATTCAGAGACGAGCTAGGTGGCGTAGCGGTCAATGACGCGGCTTCAACACTAACGCTCTTGGGTTCGATTCCCACATAGGACAAACATTTGTGTGCATGAACATGTCTGTTTGTCTTAGTCTGGGTGTTTTCTATGTATCATAAGTATGTATTTACAAAATAAAAAATGTATTTACGTATGTTTATCAGTTGTCTAGTACCTATAACACAAGCTTCGCTTACTTTGGGGCTAGATGGCGCTGTGTAATTTGTCTGACAATATTTATTTATTTATTTGACATGATGCCCACGGCCTCCTTCTACAGTCGCACCGCTCGCCATCGACAGGTAATTCATCTTCACAGATTAGAACTGAAGTGGTCACGTACTGTGCGGTTCCAGAGAAGTTTTCTTCCACGTACTATCAAACTGTGGAATGAACTGCCTGTCGAGGTTTTGTACAGGGTCGGTAACGCGCATGTGATGCCTCTGGTGTTACAGGCGTCCATAAGCTACGGTAACTGCCTTCCATCAGGCAGACCGTATGCTTGTATGTCACCTTAGTGGTATAAAAAAAAATGACCACCGAGCTCGTCTGTATCGTCGTCGTATAGATTATATAAGGTCCTAACCTTTTAATTGACAATACTATATGGTTGGCATCTATAGCTTGTATACATCGTATTGTGAATGAAATTTTGCATAAATAAAAATGTTTTTAAAATGATATTATTTTTCTGTATACCAAGAAAAAATATTCTAACTTGCTCCCTTACGCATTTACCATCACGCGTAAGAATGAAATTGTAATAATGACTAGTTAGGTACGACGATACGTATACGACCAAGTACTGTCACATATGACAGCTACGGTGACGCGTGCGAGCGTTGAACTCTGTTTTTCCCTCTCTTTTTAACTTTTTTATACCACGTCGCGTGGCAGACAAGTATACAGTCCGCCTGATGTGAAGTAGTTATCTTAGAATGGGTCCAGTGCTGCAGCACCGGTGACACGTCGACCCTCATGGATCTTTTGTGTTCTCCCTAATCCTTTAGTCACTCTCCCCTGCTTGTCTGGAGACATGTTCCATGTGAAGTAGTTACCGTAGTCGTATTAACGGTCGCGACGGTAACAACGCTCGCGCGCCCCCGCCAACCCCGCTACCAACGCAGCAACTCCTTTCATTTTTGTGACCTCACTCACTCGCTGGAACACAAGACCCTCAATGGAATTGTAAATTAGCTGCGATGCTCTGTGATGTAGAGGTATTCCCCACTCAGGCAACTTACAAATACGTTTTACCCTACCTCTCTTTCGCCAGAGTCTCTTTCGCTAGTCGGCAGGATGCACCACGTGCAGGCTTTGGATCTAAAGATCGCGGTAAGCCAAACATACCCCTTTACTTTTTTATAGGGCCGCAAGACTCATTGTTGCAAAAGATTCAAAAGAAACATTCAATAACATTAAAATCATACTCGTAATAACAACTTTGTCAAAAAATTAGTTAGGTACCTAAAATTTCATCTAAACTCAATCGCGCCGTATTTAAATAAAAGAAGTCATCGCCCACATACGAGTTGACGGCATAGGTATGTAGCTAGCTTTCTAACTTCCGTACATACCCCAATAAGTAAAGTAGAGGGCCAGCCGTAACGGCCGATAAATAAATAAATAAATAAATAATAAATAAATAAATAATAAATAAATAAATATTGTCAGACAAACTACACAGCGCCATCTAGCCCCAAAGTAAGCGAAGCTTGTGTTATGGGTACTAGACAACTGATAAACATACGTAAATACATTTTTTTTTTGTAAATACATACTTATGATACATAGAAAACACCCTGACTAAGACAAACAGACATGTTCATGCACACAAATGTTTGTCCTATGTGGGAATCGAACCCACGAGCGTTGGTGTCGAAGCCGCGTTATTGACCACTACGCCACCGAGCTCGTCAAATCTGTTGATTTCTCGGAAGTCGATGTCTGTTGATTTCTCGGAAGCACAAGGTCATCGCCCTCACAGCTGTCTTTCATAAGCGAACGACCATTAGTATCATTATTATCAATGCACTACCAATTACCTACTAGGGTTAAAGCTGATCTTTAGTGCACGTGGTGCAGCCAGCTGATAAACAGACGCGGTTTTGGCAAGATGTAGGGTATATCGAGACCAACGGTACAGTATTTATTTTTTCTTTCGATCTAATGAGGTCTCAATTCAATAGCGTAGATTGAAATGTCGAGAACTCGCAATCGCAGCTGATATGTAGATACGTCAGAGGTACTTGCCATCGGATGCTGACTAAAAAAGTCCAATATTTCCTCCTCAAGACAGCAGGATATCGAGTCCTACCAGCGTCCACCGCAGGTTGGTCGAACCGTCCATGTTCTCGGAAGGGTAAACAGCTGTGAGAATCGTGTTCCTGCTGACACGTGTTCCGAGCCTTCGCTCTAGTAGATTCTACGCTTGCAGAACAATCTCCCCACTATCACTTCACTATCACGGTACGCAATTACCATTGCCAGGAATTCCTGGTTGGTGTAACGTCGGTTTGGCATGGCAAATTTGAACAAATCACACTAAAACTAAAACGTACGAGCAAGAGCACTACGTTGTCGGGCGGTAGCGGCGCCGGCCGGTAATGCAGAAAACACGCGTGCGCTCACAAACTCACTTTAGCGGCGACTGATTGTCTTTCGCCGTTCGCGCAGCGCGCAAGTATGAATGGTAGGTAGACTGCACATGCGCACTTGATACTACCAACATTTGCACTGGTATGAACTCGTGAACAAGGACGGTTTTATGTAAAGATAAAAAAGAACATTTTAAACATGTTTTAATGATAAATAAATTTTGTTATACAAACACTTTTCTTCACTAAAGCGTTCAGTATATGGTATTTATTTGATTAAAATGATAATTTATTTTTTCTTAAAATAAAAAAATAATAATTGCTAGCCGTGAAATTCCATTAGTAATGTGATGTATTTAAGCAATACGCATCCTCAATTCAGTATTGTCAACTAATAAGTTAGGACCTTATATATTACTACAGACGAGCATATATGTCGTATGTATGCTCGTCTGTAGTAATATATAATCTATAATATAAAATCTTATGACACCTCACACACCTATGCGAGTCGAGTCGTCCAAATCGGAAGAAACTCCAGAAATCCAACAAATTTTCTGATGACGTCATTAGATTCGACGCGGACGACATCATCAGAAGGCTAATTCTCGTAATTATTTTACATCACAGAATGAAAGTTGCCCGAATCGAGATTGAATTATGAATTGTGAGTTGACTGAAAATTCTATAGTTTCACTTTCATGAATTTAAATCAATTCTTATTGCGACCGACATACCAGTTTTATTTTGTTTAATTTTCAATCATATTTCGATGTAATCACACTTTAATATCACTTTGTAATTTCATATTGTGATACGCGAGTACCAAATGTGACGTTTGTGAGATCGCGACTAGATCGAAACTGAATTTTGTTTCAATTTCAAATGAAGGATATGCTGCGTTGGCAGCGGGGGTGGCGGCGCGCGTGCGATATTTTATTTTGCGAGCGTTAATATGGCTACGGTAACTGCCTCTCTAACTAAATTCAGGGGATAATACCCTAAGGTGGTAATACTGTCAGAATTCTGCGGCATCCGTCGATTCGGTCGATTTGTCCGCATCTGAGGGGCAATTCTCTTATTATTATTATTATTTTATACTACTTCGGGTGGCAGACAAGCATACGGTCCGCCTGATGTGAAGCTGTTACCGTAGCCATATTAACGATAGCAACATACAATATCGCTCACGCTCACCCCCGCTGCCAACGCAGCATCTCGTTCCTTTCTGGTGACCTCACTCACACGCAGGAACACAACAACCCTCTAGAGAGTTGTTATTTGGCTGAGGTATTCTGTGAGGTGGAGGTACATTCCCCAGTCGGGTAGCTTACAATTACGCTCTTTTCGCCAAGAACTTCTTTTTAAAAGAGATGTAGCTCTTTTCGCCAGAGCTTCGTTTGTCAGTCAGTTGGGTGCAGGTGAAATTGGCTTTGGTTCAAAGATATTGATGAACTACTTACACCACTCTCTTTCAAGCTCGGCTTTGGAAATCTTGATTTTCTTGAGCTGCACGCGGCACAGCTTGAACAGTCTGTGAATTGTGGTGTGAGTGTACTTAGTAGATTAACAATTAAGCTGATCTCGTTCAGCATCAGGTCCATTTTAGTCTCCACTACAGGAGCACGACATTATAAGGACCTCTCTCGTCCGTCCTAGACGGGAGGAGGATTTGGCTTACACTCCCCACGCTGGCAAGCTGGGTTGGGGAGGCCTGATCGATATTAAAATTTGATAATGTATTTCCCTTAGTCGCCTTGTAACGACATCCACAGGACGAAACTGAGTGATTCTATTCTAGTCTGCCGGAAACCACACGGCCACTGCGAGTGAGTGCGATCTCGTACAGCCCCCTTACCACCATCTCTTATTGCGATTCAATAATTGAATAGATTGCTTATTCATACCAATGAATAAGCGACTCTATTCCATTTGAAACAGAGTCGCTTATTCATTGGTATGAATAAGCATTCTATTCAGTTATTGAATCGCAATAAGAGATGGTGGTAAGGGGGCTGTTCACACATGTTTACTGTATTTTTAACCGACTTCAAAAAAGGAGGATGTTCTCAATTCGACTGATTTTTTTTTACGTATGTTATTCTATAACTTCGCGAATTGTGAACCGATTTTCAAAATTATTTTTTTATTTGAAAGGGTATGATTGCAAGGTAGTCCCATATTCACCAAGTCAGGATCTGATGATGGGATCCCAGGGAAATCAAGGGAAACCCGTAAATTTTATAAGCACGTATGGTCAAATTCTATTTTTCTATTTGAAAGGGTATAATTGCGAGGTGGACCCACATTCAAAAAGTCAGGGTCTGATGATGGGATCCCAGAAAAATCGAGGGAAACCCTTAAATTTGCCTTGTGGTTGCCGGCAAAATAAATTTGCGTCACTCCATTGCTCTGCGCTGGATGTCGTACAAGGCGACTAAGGAATCTTGTGTGACGCAATAACTTTTCTACCGGAAGACGGGCAACAGTGTCTCCCGGGGTATTCCACCAATAAGCTACACTTGCCAAATGAAGTCGGTTTTTTTTAAAATCATTATTATGTATATTTTTTTTTAAAGTAAATATTCTTGTTTTTTCCAATTTTAAATGATTGATTGAAATGAATGATTGATAGAACGGCATGTGCGGATTAGTGATGTGACGTTAATAGATCATCGATTGAGTGCGAGTGAATGAAGCTTCTGATTGTTGACGAATGAGAGTATTTTTTTGTCATAATGTAATTCAATGCAATTAGAATTAAAAAGGTATGCAACCTGAAAATATTTATTGGATAAAGTGCCTGGCATTTGTTATTGTAACATATCTTCTATTTTGTGTGGAATTGTTTCTATTATTGTTTTTGTGCATGTACGAGTATGTCCGTGATGTTGCAACTGGCCCTAACTGAAAATCAGTACATTATACAGTACTTAAATTATTTCTTATATAATATTAGTGTCTGTTTGACTTGTTTGTATAAACAGAGCTGTGTCATGTGCAAATGAATGTTTTTCTTCTTCTTCTTTTTGACGTGATAACGTCTTATAGATCGATGAACGCCGGTTACATGCACGAAAAAGTATGGCTAATTGTCACGTTCCGCCTGAGCCGAGCGTGCAAGTGAGTGCGCGGAACAACAAGCTATAGAGAGGCTCGATCGGCCTAAGCGTTCGGCTTGTGACACATCTATCTCTCTTCCACTCCATCGGCCGATGTTATGACGTTATCACGTAAAATTATTGTCCGTAACCCGACTTTTCAGACAACCATTTTTTTCTTTTATCATCTCGGCGCTTTAATATGCTTGCTACCTCTTTCCTTCGCTGAGTACATAATCGGCGCAATGGCGCAATTATTTCTTGTTAAAATATGAAATTAACATAAAATACGCGTTAACATCAAATATTACTGTGTACTTTAATGCAATCCCTTGGGCTTTATTTACTTTATCAACATAAATTGTGCATTTTCCTAATGAAAGCTACTAGCTTGAAACACATCATCTGTGAAAATTTCAACTGTCTAACTATCATGGTTCATGAGATACAGCCTGGTGACAGACGGACGGACAGACGGACAGACGGACAGACAGACGGACGGACGGACAGACGGACGGACGGACGGACGGACGGACGGACGGACGGACGGACGGACGGACGGACGGACGTGGAGTGGAGTGGTGGACGGATAATGGAGTCTCAGTAATAGGGTCCGTTTTATCCTTGGGAACTGAGGAAACCAAAAACAGAACTACGGTCGACACAGCTTAACTTGCGTGATCGATCGATCACGCGCACCATCGAGCGTCCTTATAATGTAAAATAATGAATTTAAATTCTCATTCTCGCAATTTGCTTTTCGGTTCATCCGTTTGTTATGAGATTCGATGTAGCCGTTGATTTTTCACGGATGAATTGATCGTACAAGACGTTTGAACTTTGAATTTTTCCTTTTCGATGTTCTTTGCCTTTAGATTTCTTTGTATTTTTAACGTTAAAAGTTTAAGGTTTATTTATCTGTCTGTATTCTTTTGTACCATCATAATTGCTAGACGGCCGATGTCCCGATTTGGACTTACTTTTTGGTATGATCCAGAGGTTTTTTTTAGGTCGGGACGGAGGCCCCACCACACATTTATTTAAACTTCTATGTATCATAAGTATGTATTTACAAAAAAAAATGTATTTACGTATGATTATCAGTTGTCTAGTATGTGTCCCCTGTGTAGCCAGGATTTACAGAGGAAATCAAAAAAGTAATGAACATGAGAAATTAAAGCCCAATGTCTCCGCTGACTTGGTCATGTCGAACGGATGGGAAGAGATCTGCGTGCCAGGAGACCTTATAGGGTCGACTTGTAGGGCGACGTCCTATCGGTCGACCAAAATCTTGCTGGAGCGACAGAAAGGAGGCCGATTTGTGTGCGAGCTTGATGTCAATAACTGGCAAGATCTTGTGCAAGACAGGGACCAGTAGAGGGCGTTTAGAAGCATGGAGTTTACGTATAAATAAATAATAACTAAATAAATATTCTTGAAAAAATTACACACGGCCATCTAGTCCCAAACTAAGTAAAGCTTGTACTATGGGTACTACGTAACTGATATAATACATTTTTTTTAGGATAGGTGGCGCTGTGTAATTTGTCTGACAATATTTATATTTATTTATAGAAAACACCCAGACCACGACAAACAGACATTTTCATGCACACAAATCCCCAAATTGCTCTGAATGTGATGTTATCGAAGACGCGTATCACATACTGATGGAGTGTGTTTGAAACGAACCATTCAGAAGACAAGTTTTTGACAATATACTTTTAATCCAGTCAGAAATAGGAGGTTGTAACAGTATTCTGGCGACTCCAATGTCGGAGTCAGCAAGGTTACTATATAAATTGGTTAGGTTAGGTCCCAAACACAGGCAGTAATTAACATAAGGATGCATAACGGAGCGACATAGTCACAAGTGTGACTAAGCTCCTTAAATAAAAGAAAGAAAAAAGAAATATTTGTCTTTTGCGGGGATCGAACTCGCGACCTCGGAGTCAAAGTGGCTATTGCTAACCATTTGAACACCGAGTTCGTATATGTATATATGGTAGTTAGATATATGTAGAGTAAGTAAAGTCCCTGCTGGTCGACACTATTTTATTGTGTTATTCACTTTAAGAGTACAAATAATCAGTTACACATAACTACTACTTGATGGGGTGTAAGTGGTTTATCAACATCTTTGGACCAAAGCCAACTTCACCTGCATGTGGTGCACCCTGCTGACTGACAAACGAAGCTCTGGCGAAAAGAGAGGTAGGGAGCGTAATTGTAAGCTACCCGACTGGGGAATGTACCTCCACCCCACAGAATACCGCAGCCAAATAACAATTCCCTTGAGGGTTGTTGTGTTCCTGCGAGTGAGTGAAGTCACCAGAATGGAAGGAGATGCTGCGTTGGCAGCGGGGGTGGCGGCGCGCGAGCAATATTTTATGTTGCAAGCGTTAATATGGCTACGGTAACCGCGTCACATCAGGCGGGCCGTATGCTTGTCTGCCACCCGAAGTAGTATATAAAAAAATAAAAAAAAACTAATATTTATGGCAATACGCGGACCGACTGGCGAGCGTGGCCGGGAATGCATCACGCGAAGCATTGCCGCAATATTGCTGATCTAGCTACACCTTCATATGTCGGAGGCTAAGACTTACTTTGGATCGATGCGCCAAAAGGGTAAGTAAGTATGCATAACAGCGCAGACACCACAGACACTGCGGTGAAAAAGCTTGTAAAAAACATATTAGTTAAATGACCTAATTTCATATACTGTTAACTCTACAAGTCCATGACACGGGCGGTGGCAAAAGTTAATTACGTTTGCATAGGGTAGAATGCAAACAACCTCGCAATTTTAATGCAAATAAACCGCCTGGATAATAACACAGCCATTTTGTGACGTCCTTTTAACTAGCTCTTTTAATTTTGTAGATGGAAATAGATGTTTGTGTCGTCAACCCTTCCTCATACCACTGCTGGGATACGCGTCTCCCCTCAAATATAGGGGTTTGAAGTGAAAACTTCTTTAGCGACGTTGTGCACTTTTTGGGATGTTACACTCGCGTCAGGACACGTGGCCTGATCGAAAATCTGTAAGACGGAGCCGCGCGGCTTAGCGCGGCTTAGGAGAGGAAGTAATATCCCCCTATCTTTCTACCGCGCGGCGAATGCTCCTGCTATTTATTTTTAATATAATATAAATTGCCTTGTTTGTGTACTATTCATTTATTGCGCATAAATGAATATTGTATTTTACCACATACTTGATAGTACATTTATACTCGTGCGAAATTACTCCCTAACCATTCCAAAATATTCAAAAATGCACAACGTTAATGTTCAAGTTTTCACTTCTGCCGGCACTCCCGGAGTGCAACCCCTTTTTTTTGACATTATACGCCAATCGCAATATGCGCAGACTCAGCGGTGTAAAATGCCGCTGAGTATGCGCAAATCGGCTTACTTTATACATGGCGAGCGCACACCCAACAACAAGCGACAAGGTTTTTGTACATCTTAAAACTAAATTAAAACAATTTACAGTTATTTGTCTTGTTATGCACTTTTTAAGCCAGTTGTCGGGGTTTAGAGCATACTCCACTACGCTGCTCAACTGCTGATTGGTGGAGATTTAGCTCTACCTTTAGATATAGTTAATATATATCGCAATATGCGCAGACTCAGCGGTGTAAAATGCCGCTGAGTATGCGCAAATCGGCTTACTTTATACATGGCGAGCGCACACCCCTGTATCTCGGTACAATATTGGCCTTCGAAATCACTATCGAAAAATAATTACGAACAAAACATAAACGTGGAGAACAATAAACTGAACGTAAAAGAAAACTATTTACGCACATCGCTCATGAGCTCGCCCCATTACCATTTCTATTCCATCCCGGCTCCGAGACGCAATTTCGCGAAATATATCATCGTATCGTACGAACACATGTAGCAAAACGAATTACAAATAACAGTCTCCCTTGTCTTCCTTGAACAATAAAGCTTTTGAGTTTTGACGCAGAGTATAATATATCAGTGCGTGCATTACGGTGCGTGCTGCTTAATAATAATATTTTTTGAAGTGAAAACTTCTTTAGCGGTGTTGTGCATAATATATCAGTGTAGGCATGATAATTATATCCTTTTTGAAGTGAAAACTTCTTTAGTGGCGTTGTGTATTTTTCGGGATGGGTAAAAAATGTTAAAGTCGCATCAGGACACGTGACCTGATCGAAAATTAGTAAGACGGAGCGGCGCGGACCGGCGTGGCGTAGGAGAGAAAGTAATATCCCCCTCTCTTTCTACTGCGCGGCGAAAATGTATGCCTGCTCTTGCTGTTTATTTTTAATTTATTATAAATTGTCATGTTTGTGTACGATAGCGCAATAAATGAATATTGTATTTTACCACATAAATGATAGTATTTTTATACTAATATTAAATATTAAATAAATCGATGAACCCTGGCTGCACACACGAAAAAGCATGACTCATTGTCCCGTTCCGCCTGAGCCGAGCGTGCAAGTAAGAGCGAGGAACAAGCGATAGAGAGGCAAGATCGAAAATTACTCCACGACTACTTTATTTACGAGTTTTCACATTTTTTATTTGCGTAGTATTAAACTTTATTTCATTATATCCTAATCCATCATCACCATAAGGTGTCGTCCATATTTAGCTATCAATCACGCGATTACGTGATGCAATTCACGTACAAGAAAGTGCGATCAAACATGCAAATCTCTATGGAATTGTCTAATTGACGAACATGCGATTAAATTATTTTTGTATGAAAATGCAATTCGCACAACAAAATCGCATCGCAATATCCTACGATCGATGATCAAATAGAACTGGATATATGGACAAAATACAAGATTTGGCAGTGGTAAATCATAAAATATTATAATAGTCATTTATTTCAGTCATTCTCGCTCACAGAATGTTAGTAACAGCACACCTTGGCCACTCCATTCAAATCTCGCGTCGTTTACTACTACATAAACAATCTGTGCAAAGCGTGAATATGCGTGTGTGCGTGCGGTGCCATACAAACTGTTCCAGATTTGTCAAAGAGGGGAGGTGAGGTCGACACAAGAGAGCGGCAGTGTGTAGCCATACTGTAGAGTATCTTAAATACTAGGTAATACTATTGTGCCATCATTGCCGTTAATGAGTAACAGTATAATAAGCAATGTGTTAACTGTATATATTACTCTGTGTCTTCGTCAAGTTGAAAAACTGCGGCGCTTACTCGAACTGCGAAATTATTCATGAAAGGGGCTTCTACTGTGATTTGTCGTTTGGAAATCGCACCGTCGAGGTTAAACATCCAGCGTAGAAATGTACGTGCTTTGTTTAAAACTACCGTTTGTGGACACTTGTCTGTTGTAAAGTTAAACATTTAGTTTGAACTGCGGTGAAGTAGTCTTTAACTCATGTTTGCGAGTTGGCAAAGAAAGTACTGTTAGGCCTCTTGTACACGCTAAGAAAAGTCGCCGGGGCTATGCAAGAATTCGTGTCGTTTCTACACACGACCCGTGTACACGGCTTCCACGCTAACCAAGAAAAAAAATCTTGTCCGCGCTAGACACGACGCGCGACGTTTTTGCTGCGGTGCGGTGGTTTTCGTGCCTAGATCCGACAAAATTCTTGTCTAGCGCAGACAAGATTTTTTTCTTGGTTAGCGCGCAAGCGGTGTACACAGGTTCGTGTATAGAAACGACACGAATTCTTGCATAGGCCCGGCGACTTTTCTTAGCGTGTCCAAGAGGCCTTAGTCTGCGCACACTTTGGATACGTTTTCCGGCAACGTACGAATACGCACGAACAACCCCGATCTTCTAAGTAGTATGGGAGCGTCCACAATGCATTCACAGTCGCATAGAAATGCGAGGAGCTCGATGGCATCTTTGCGCGTGTCAGTTTCATCGAACATGCAAGTTAAGCAACGTCGACCGTAGCCTGTCCATGGATGGGTTTATTTATCTCGAGTTCCTGCGTGCTTCGGTGAACACGTCAAGTGCCCCGTTTTCATAAGATGACAGTCGTTAATCCAAGCCTTTAGGCAGCTTGAATACACCTCAGTCAACCCGCAGTTGCAGGAGGAGGAGGCGTGGTAGTGTATGCTCTAAAACCTTTTGAATGAGGAGAGACCCGTAACCCAGCACTATTATTACACCCAGCACCCACACAATAATTGTTAAGTATAAAAAATTGTTAACCCTAAAGTCCGGTAATTACAGAGTTTGTCAATTACATTCGGGGTGTAAGAGGTTCATCAACATCTTTGAACCAAAGCCAACTTCACCTGCACGCGGTGCACCCTGCTGACTGACAAATGAAACTCTAGCGAAAAGAGAGGTAGAGAGAGTAATTGTAAGCTACCCGACCGGGGAATGTACCTCCACCTTACAGAATACCGCAGCCAAATAACGGTTCCCTTGAGGGCTGTTGTGTTCCTGCGAGTGAGTTAGGTCACCAGAAAGGAAGGAGATGCTGCGATGGCAGCGGGGGTGGCGGCGCGCGAGCGATATTTTATGTTGCGAGCCTTAATATGGCTATGGTAACTGCTTCACATCAGGCGGGCCGTATGCTTATCTGCCACCCGACGTAGTATAAAAAAAAAAAACATAAATACGAGTAAATATTTTTCTCTAAAACCCTTCAATTGAGGAGAGACCTATAACCTAAAACTGATATGAATAAGTGTTGACGACGATAGAAACCGTACGAACATTGTTTGTACGTTTTTATGTACAATGCAATTCGTATCCAACGTGAATTCAACCTTATTTAACTTTTCTTGTGGAATATTAAGATTCTAACTTCAACTTTCAAATAAAACAAAATGAAGTAGCTCCCCGTCCGGTTTCGCCGCAACTGGCACATTTAGCCTATATTTTCCTCGTTGCTTTTCCTTAACTTCCTTTGAGAGATAAATATTCCTGGACAAATTACGCACTGCCATCTAGCCCCAACCTAAGCAAAGCTTGTAATATATGTACTAGATAACGAAATAAAGAACGCATATTCATTTATGAAGAAGTACAAGGTCGTGTAGTTCACTTCTTCTTATTCTTATAATACGACCTCACTTCAACCAATTTTACATATGTTAGGGTTTGTTAGTTTCGGTATCATTTTGTAATGTTTAATTTAAATTAGTTGCACTGGCAACACATTCTTTCAAGCTATTGATTACGCTGGTCTGTGATTGGCTAAACGATATTTGCTTATTTCCAATTGGTAGATTACTACCATTGAGAATACTTGATTTTTACCGCAGAAATGAGACGAATAGTAGGAATGCAAGCGGCCTTTTGAACATTCTTCGTTGGACTGTGAAACTGGAAGGTTATAATAGAAATTATAAGTAATACATCTTTCTTCAGTGTTTTTTTATATTCCACGTCTAATAGCTGTGTCGGAGGGATGGTAACTATACTACAAGCGAGGCTGAAGGGCATCGTTACAAATCATAATCAGTGTGTTTTGTGTGAGTTTTGTTGGTCACATTCGAACGTGTTAATTTGAGTAAGTCAGCCACATAATTTTGATATGTAACACGCGTCTTATAAATCCACAACATGAGAATTCTTCTCTATTTGGTCGATTGGTTTACGTTAAACCGTCGGTTCCGGCTGTTGTTATTAGATGACAGTCGTTAAGCCAAGTCAGTGGTCTTTAGGCGATTTGAAAACACTGGCCTCCGCCAACCCGCAGTTGAGTAGCGTGGTGCAGTATGCCCTAAACTCCTTCGAGAGGAGACCCGTATCCCAGCAGTGGGATGAATAAGGGTTAACGACGTCGACGACCAACAGCAAATGTATGCGACTGCCATGGCTGCTTTCATCGTCTCTGCTCCAACTGCTACAGTTTTCTCTGCGCTTCTCCAACATCTGAAATAGAAGATATCATAACATTATTACGTCTTGCATTCACTGTCATGTCCAGATCAGCATGTTTCCTTGTTTCCTTCCTGTTCATTTCCTGGCAGTACTTAGAGGTGAGATCTGGCAGCGGTACCAGATGGTACCAGGGTTCGTCTTCTGGTTTCATCTATATCTTATTTGTTATCTGTATGTCGACAGTATTCTTGGGGTCTCATCATCATCAGCCTGTATCTACCCACTGCTGGATATAAGCTTTCCCCAATGCTTTCCACCAAATACGATTTATTTTATATGAGAGGGGGCAAACGAGCATGTGGGTCACCTGATGGAAAGCAATCACTATTGCCCATAGAGATCAGCAACATCAAGGGGTCGCGGATCCGTTGCCAGCCTATATTCTTCCTTTCTTTCTGGTGACCTTATTCACTCGCAGAAACACACCAATCCTGAAGAGAATTGATATTTGGCTGCGGTATTCTGTGAGGTACTTCTCCAGTCGGGCAGATTAAAAAATGCGCTATACCCTGCCTCTCTTTTCAACGATCCTCCGCCTTCTGCATCCAGCCGCTTCCAGCCGCTTTCTTACTTAATTTTTGGGGTCTACTTTTCAATAAGTAGGTAGAGAATATAAGTAGGGCATGGACACACATAATAACAGACATTAGTCTGTTGTTTCTAATTTGAAGCCTCACGCTAATTTAACAAAAATGCCGACTAAAGAATTTATTCTCAGTACTGTCGAAGTCAGTAATTCATTATTAGGGAAGTAAATGGAATTTTAAAGTTACAAAAAATACTAGAATTCATAGAAATAATTTGTAGCGTAGAGACATACTATTTTTACTCGAGTGTCGAAGAAAGGAGGTAAATGGTTTTTGAATATATACGTCGAATTCTTTGTTAGGCTCTACGGATTTGAACACAGTGTCAATAGATTTGTCTCAATAGGGAATATGCATAAATTTTTAATTGGCCTCAAATATTTTTTTCTAGATTCTTTATTGTCTTTAAATTATACTTAAAAGGTTTTTCTCTGTTAGTTATTACTTAAACCAAGAAAAAAATAACAAAAAGTGAAAATTATGCTACGAAAATTCAAACTTACAAAACGCGTCACCATTGGTCGAAATGAAATGCGACGTCATGGGTCATGTCGACAATCGTGTCATTTGATTTACCGGCGTCGATATATTGAATTGTGTTACTGTGTTAATAGCATTTGTGAGAAAAAATGTTTGAAACTGTATTCCGGTGTGGATTACTTGTAAATAATATGAATAATAATAATATCAATGTAGGACGATAACAGAAACTGGTTTTGTGAAAGCACAATCAGATATAATCTACCGAAAATAGATGAATTTATGATGTCGCCATATTTTGCATCAAATTTGGGGTATAAGTGGTTCATCAATATCTTTGAACCGAAATCAACCTCACCTGTACATGGTGCACCCTGCTAACTGACAGACGAGGCTCTGTGAGCGCTCGAGTGGTATTTCATGTTGCGACAGTTAATATGGCTACGGTAACCGCTTCACATCAGGTGGGCCGTATGCTTGCTATGCGATTTTACGAGCGCAAAGATCAAAGGAGTGAAAGTTGCAAGTTGAATTATTATGTTACATGGTATATTTTTGGGCCTTAACATAGATTTGTATTCATAAATGTTTAAATAATATGTACTTACGAAAAAACATAAGTACATATAAATAACCATTTATGATAAAGCCATTAAAATTGTTCCTAAACTCCTAATTTACGTCTATATCATTATAATTTAAATGTAATATGCATTATATTATTTAAGCTCACTCAATTATGATATCTATAAATACTTTTAAACTCATACACATAATCCTTTCTCATCATCTTCGTACTTTCGTATCGCGTGGAATACGAAAAAAAACTTTTATTAGGCATATTAATAATAGAGTTTTTGCACTTCGGTACCATACAATACTTGTATGAAGGTTTTTTAACTTCTTCCATGATTTGTACAGCAATTAATAATAGAAAAACTGAAAATAAGTATAAAGTAATTAACAGTACTGACATATTACGTGCCCAATGATGTCATCAAAAGCGCGCGCTAAAAGGTGGCGTTTGAACTGGTCAAATTGATTCAATTTTTTAAATTGCATTTTGAAAAATATTTTGACTATTTTCCAGGCTATTTATATTTTTTCTATGTAATAAAGATGTAAATTATTAATTTAAGAAATAAAAAAAAAAACATGCATATTCCTTATTGCGAGTGATTGGTGTGTTAATACTGTATTTTTTTATGAAAAGAAGTGGTAATAATACTGTATGATCCCTTTCTTGTGTATGCGATAAAGTTATGCATCAGGTAGGGCGTAAGCTTGTTTGTTACTCAACGTGGCATTATGGCTACATATTGTTATTGTTTTTAGTGTTGTTATTGTTATTGTTTTAGGTGTTGTTATCTTATAAATTTAAATGAAACTAAAATGCCGAAATTGTTGACTTTGTATCTTAAATTACCAATTGTTGGCTTGCCAACAAATAAACAAATCCCTTGCCCTTTGGTCTTTCTTCATCCGTTTTAGGGTTGGCACTTGTTTGGAATAACAATAATATTGTGTAACATTGTGTATGATATGACACGATATATACCTATTATATTTATTGTGTAAGGATGAATAGACAATATATCGTCGGGAAGGGTTTTTATAAAGTCAAATACATAATAAAAAATTTAAGCTAAAGAAAAGCGATAGATCTTTCTTGGAGACGTGTTGTCTTCAGCTCGGTCGGCACTCAATTCAATTCAGTCATTTTATTTGCATGAAACATGGTAGTGTAGGCGACAATGTAGATAATAGTAGTTAAGTACATCATGTTCCGCTTATTAGAATAAGCATGCAACGTAATTAGTAGCGTTTCAGTATTAAAAATAACATTAATCATTCAATAAAATTATATTACAATACGAAACAAAATATTAAAGTTGATTAAATTACATTACAATACAATACAAAATACTAAATTTAATTATTCTAAAAATTATTTAATTGCATAGTAGTTTTTATCATTAAGCCATGCAATTTTTTGAATTATTTGGTGGGCAATTTTACCATGTCATTTGGTAATTTATTAAACTCTTATCGTTGGAGACAGTAAATGTTCCCAGGTTGGTGATGCAGCGAAGTGAGCAGTTTTCTGTCCCAGCTGTTGCCATTAGATGACATGCCAGCCAAGTCAGTGGCATTTTGGCGGCTTGAAAGCACTGGCCTCATCAAACCAGCAGCATGGTGGAGTATGCTCTAAACCCCTTCGATTGAGGGGAAAGCCGTATCCCAACAGTGGGATAAATATACTCTTATCTTAGTATCTTGAGTTACTCAAGATACTAAGATATTTTTTTATCATTTGATACTCAAGTTGAGTATCAAATGATAATTATTATTTCCTGAGACGAGCTCGGTGGTGGAATGGTTAGCGATGGCCACTTTGACTCCGAGGTCGCGGGTTCGATCCCCGCACAAGGCAAACATTTGTGTGCATGAACATGTCTGTTTGTCTTGGTCTGGGCATTTCTATGTATTTAAGTATGTATTTACAATAAAAAATGTATTTAAGAACATTTATCAGTTGTCTAGTACCCATAACACAAGCTTTGCGCTTAATTTGGGACTAGATGGCGCTGTGTAAATTGTCCAGAAATATTTATATTTATTTCCTGCCAAACTTTTTCTTCTCTAATTTTACAGAGATGTCAACCCTATTGGAATACTTTGCTCACAAAAGGCTATCTGTTATTGAGGCTACAAACAATAACCGTGATTAATTAATAAGTGTACACAATACTCAACTATTGTATACTAACTATGTAAGAACAGGGTGAGACTGATTGGGGCGGCTATTTCAGGGTTGAATTTTGATTGGGTTTTTGTTGCCTGTTGGAGAGGAAATACACGCCTGTGTTCATTGAGAGATCGCCCACCGTTATCCTATTTATAGATTATCTGTTTATGCCAATGGTTCCCAACCTTTTTTTATTCGCGGACCACTAAGAGGTTTTTGTTGGGTGTAGGGTCCCCGAGTGTCATATAAATCTATTATTCTATAACTCGAGATTTTAGTATTTTGTATAATAGTATATCTATTTCATTATAAGCTTGTACCACGCATAGACATTCAATATAGTAAGCAGACTAAACATTAGAAGTTTGAATGCGCGCCAAAACAAACACACGTAAATACCACACACACAACCGCAAATACAGGGACGGAGTTACTAATCACGAAAAACATATACACAAAAAAAAATCTAAAACAAATATTGCATTGTATCAAATCGCACATCGATCATTATAGGAATATCCTAATGCAATAGTGTAGCATTCCTATTATCACAACTTGTAATCTATTACAAATAATACATAGAACTATTTAATTGTTGTGAATCCACTCAGAATACAGGAGATGAAGTCTAGCTCTTTCACTATAAGGTTTATTAAGCTAATTTATAAGGCTAAAGCGCTGATTAATATTGAATCTGTGTAGTTATAATCATTAATAGCCTTATTTTATAGTTGTTATCAATGACTATTAATGTATTTTTTTAATTATTCAGCCAGGATTTAAAAAAATACTTAGTACTTATTTAACTGTTGAATCACTGTTTTCCACACACATTTTATTGTTAGCATTTAATTTAATCTTGCACAATGAATATAAATAATGTACAAGTTCCTAAATACGTCCCTATAACAATGACAAGTACATAACGGCATCTTAGCAAAATGGCGACCTTTAAAAACAAAGCGTGCGTCATTTTTTTTAAAAATAATCATGTACAGTGTTGGTATACGTATAAAAACGGGATAGCAACATTCACTAACCCCCAAAAGCGTGCGAGACGGAAAGATCAACTCTCACTAATATATTTTATGTTCCGTCTGCTTACTATATTGAATGTCTGAGGTACCACGGACCATAATCTACCTCTAACGGACCACTGGTGGTCCGCGGACCTCCGGTTGATTTAAACCTAAAATACACGAAAGATGTTAATACGTAATAATAATAAATATCCCTGGGCAAATTACACAGCGCCATCTAG
Organism: Hypsopygia costalis; assembly: GCA_937001555.2. Classification (NCBI taxonomy): domain Eukaryota; kingdom Metazoa; phylum Arthropoda; class Insecta; order Lepidoptera; family Pyralidae; genus Hypsopygia; species Hypsopygia costalis. The sequence continues at coordinate 5,671,655 of OW443349.2, forward strand.
TCTCAAACTAAGCAAAGCTTGTACTATGGTAACTAGATAACTAATATATATATACATATCAGCATCAACCCATAATCATCCCACTGTTGGCATACGGGTCTCCTCTCAATCGATGGGGTTTAGAGCATACGCCACCACGTTGCTCAAGTATGAGTTGAAGGAGGCCAGAGTTTCCTAGCCGCCTAGAGGCCACTGACTTGGCTTCACGACTATTATCTAACAACTACAGCCGGGATCGACGCCTTAACATGTCCTCCAAAACACGAAGGAACTCAAAATAAGTAAAACCATCCATGGATAGGCTACAGTCGACGTTCTTTGACTTGCGCGATCGATTACACTGTCACGCGCAACGATAACATCGAGCTTCTCACTCATACATAGAATGTAAATATATTTCATCATCATCATAAACATCAGCCTGTATCTACCCACTGCTGGATATAAGCCTTCCCCAATGCTTTCCACCAGATACGGTCGTTCGCCTTCCGCATCCAGCCGCTCCCAGCCGCTTTCTTAAGGTCATCGGACCATCTAGAAGGAGGGCGCCCAACACTTCGTCGTCTTACGCGCGGCCTCCATTCTAATACCTTCCTCCCCCATCTGCCTCAACATCAGTTCGGATTTAGAGAAAAACATTCTACCATAGACCTAGTGCATAGAATCACAAATATTATAGAAAAAGCATTAGAAGAAAAGAAAGTGTGCTCCACAGTATTTCTAGATGTTGCACAAGCTTTTGATAAAGTTTGGCATAAAGGTTTAATGTATAAGATTAACAAAATGTTGCCAAAGCAGTATGCTGCAATACTAGAGTCATATATCTCTCACCGAATGTTTAGAGTCAGACAAGAAGATGCATACTCTGATCTAAAAGAAATTAAAGCTGGGGTACCTCAAGGAAGTGTCTTAGGTCCGGTCCTGTATCTACTATACACTTGTGATATTCCCAAATTAGAAAATAATACAATTGCGACTTTCGCCGACGACACTGCCATAATGTCTGTTGGGAACACACACAAAGAAGCAGTTGAGAAAACCCAAATTGCAATCACAAAAGTTCACAAATGGACAAAAAAATGGCGAATTAAACTAAATGAGTCAAAATCGGTTCATATTGACTTCACAAACAAAAATCCGCACTACCATCCAGTGTTTTTAAATAATCAACATATCCCGTATGCTAATACAGCCAAATATCTAGGTATGACCCTAGATGCGAAATTACATTGGAAAGCTCACGTCAAGAAGAAACGAGAGGAGTTAGAGATACGATACAAAAACATGTATTGGCTGCTTGGGAGAAACTCTAGCCTGTCGATTCACAATAAATTATTAATATATAAGCAAGTCCTTATGCCAGTTTGGACTTATGGAGTACAGTTGGGTATTTGACTAACATTTTTTTCTGTTTGATATGTAGGGACGTCTCCATAATATAACCATAGGTGAAAGAATTACTTCGATAGCACAAATATCTCTCGAGATATGGTAATTTGAAAATCACAATTTTTAGACTGCCCCAAAACGCTCCATACAAAAGACTACTGAATTATGACGTCACAGATCTGTATTTTGTATGCATCAAATCAGAAATTTGTACGACAGCTATGTTAAATATTACGTTTATGTGATTAGTATCATAATAAAAGTTATAGCATTTTTTATTGCTTCTCCAATGGAAATATTATTTTTTAATAATTTCATACTTTTAAAATGGACTTTCCCGCCAAACTTTGATCGACGCTAAAAAAAGTCTGACTGAAGATATTAGAATGAAAGTTTGCAGATCTTTATAGTTTTGTGTATTTTACGATATTGTTAATTTATTTGTACAATTTTTAAACATTGGAAACAACCCAGTTATGGGGCTGTACGAAAAAGAGTAATAAACAAATTATTCAGCGCTTCCAGAATAAAGTACTCAGGGGCATTGTAAATGCACCGTGGTACTTCAAAAATGACTATCTCCATCGGGACCTTAAAGTGGAGTTTGTGGACAAAGTGATACAAAAATATGCAGAAGCTCATGAACTTAGACTTCATCACCATGTGAATCCAGAAGTAGTCAAACTTCTCGATAACACAGATCTAGTGAGAAGACTCAAAAGAACAAAACCTTTTGAGTTAGTGTAGTGAAAAGTGAGACAATATTACTGATAGTGCATTAAATACAAACACAACAAGAAAGTGTTTCACCTTAATAGACATTAAGAAAAGTCAATGGACATTATTCTTAGACTATAATATTTAGAAGTTTATGTTAAAGTTAAATTACTTATTAGCCCGTAAGCTAGATCGTAATATTTAAAGCATCATGATTTTTAGAAAAAAAAAAAAAAAAAAAAACTTACTCGGCAGATGTGACCGGCCCATTGCCACTTCAGCTTGCAAACTCTGAAGGCTATGTCGACACCTTTGGTTCTCCGTCGAATTTCTTCGTTCCGGATTCGGTCCCGTAGAGAAAGCCCGAGCATAGCCCCCTCCAACGCTTGCTGCGCGGCGACCTTTAGCCTGTGGACCAGTTCGATGGTCACTGTCCAAGCCTCTGCACCATATGTCATCGCAGGGACAACGCACTTCACACACAACACAATATATTTAAAACTAAGATTTTTTTACATGTAGATGCGTTTTACCTGCCAACATTGTAGCAAGAAGAAAGCAAGGTAATTGGCCGTCATTCGCCTAGTCCGGCGCAATTTACCGCCGCGAGGCGCGAGAAGATGTTAGCACTTATCAAAAACAATTACTGAAAAGTTTTCTTTGTCACATGTCTTTCATGTCACCATATTAAATGCCCATACTACGAATGACCTTAAGAAAGCGGCTGGAACCGGATGGCGGAGGACAATATTTGGTGAAAAGCATTGGGGAAGGCTTATTATTCAGCTGTGGGTAGATACAGGCTGATGATGACCACGAATGGCGATTTCCTCTCATCTTCATCAAGCACTAATTTCAAATGGAATCACTTGTATAACCCTCTATATTCTAGTCTGAATATACTAGTGACGTTTAATTAACTTCTCATGGTATATATAATAAACATTTGTAAATTCATCCCTGGCTCCGCAGTATCCAGTATTTATTAGTCCAGAACCTATTGTTCGCATGATTAAAACCTGCATATCTGTTTGCGCAGTTCATTGTTAAATATTTATGAGCTCTCAATTTATTTTCAGTACTAACGTTGGTGTTCAAAATGGCTTAGATGTAATTAGAATTAAATACATTTTGGGGTGTAAGTGGTTCATCAACATCTTTGAACCAAAGCCAACTTCACCTGCACGCGGTGCACCCTGCTGACTGACAAACGAAGCTCTGGCGAAAAGAGAGGTAGGGAGCGTAATTGTAAGCTACCCGACTGGGGAATGTACCTCCACCTCACAGAATACCGCAGCCAAATAACGGTTCCCTTGAGGGCTGTTGTGTTCCTGCGAGTGAGTGCGGTCACCAGAAAGGAAGGAGATTCTGCGATGGCAGCGGGGGTGGCGGCGCGCGAGCGATATTTTATGTTGCGAGCGTTAATATGGCTACGGTAACCGCTTCACATCAGGCGGGCCGTATGCATGACTGCCACCCGACGTAGTATAAAAAAAAAAACGAAAACGTAAAAAAAAAAACAAACGCAAGCTGTGTTCAGTAGTGAGCCATAATAGACAATCTGTTTTTTTTTATATTTTACAACTGACCACCGCCTACGGCCTTATAATTCAGTGACAGAAACGTCAGAATGAATGCCTAGCTTGTTTTTTACATTTCCATATTCGGGTTCTAGTTTTTATAACTTTTATTTTAATCTTTTTCCTTTTTAGGGTTCCGAACCTCAAAAGGAAAAACGGAACCCTTATAAGATCACTTTGTTGTCCGTCTGTCTGTCTGTCTGTCTGTCTGTCTGTCTGTCTGTCTGTCTGTCTGTCTGTCAAGAATTTCTATGTCGAGAATGCATGGAGGTATCAAGCTGAAATTTGAACTGTATACTCAGGCCTACGGTCTCATAAAGTAAAAAAAAAATCAAACTGCTAAGTTTACGTAGAAAAAAGTTATGGCCGTTTATTCATCAAAAAACGCATATTTCGACACACTCAAGGGAATCAAAACCTATGAAATTTGGCAAGTAACATCGTCATAGACTACAAGTACAGGAATAAATCTCAAAACTATACATTTGTAAATAGATTTTAAAAAATAGGGGGTTTATTTTTTTTATAGGGTGTCGAAATTTTAAATTGAAACTACTAGTTCAAATGGGGTATCGTATGAAAGGGCTTGATGTACATTGCAAAATATATTTTATTTATTTTTTTCGACGCATTATTTCTTATTTATAACGAAAAATATCAAATTTAATAATGATATTACGTACCTACGGAACCCTCGGTGGGCGAGTCCGACTCGCACTTGTCCGGTTTTTTTATATGAGCAAGGGGCAAACGAGCATGTGGGTCACGTGATGGATAGCAATCACTACCGCTATGGAGATCAGCTACACCAAGGGGTCGCCGATCCGTTGCCAGCCTTTTATGGGAAATAAAGACTCTGTTCTTGAAAGCTCCTATGTCGTAATTGTTCGGAAATACCGCTGAGGAAAGTTGATTCCACAGTTTCAGCGTTCGCGGTATAAAATGTCTTAGGAAACGTACTGTAGTAGATCGCCAATTGCCAGGATGATATGGATGAAATTTTAATTTATGACGAGTTGTACCATAGTGGAATTCAGCAGTAGGTATTAAATCAAGCTCATCCGAGCACTCACGTCATATAATTTGTATACAAGACAAAGAGATGTCTTTCTCAACACGCATGTCTGCGTGTAGAGAAACGTACTGTAGTAGATCGCCAATTGCCATGATGATATGGATGAAATTTTAATTTATGACGAGTTGTACCATAGTGGAATTCAGCAGTAGGTATTAAATTAAGCTCATCCGAGCACTCACGTCATATAATCTGTATACAACACAAAGAGATGTCTTTCTCTACACGCATGTCTACGTGTAGAGAAAGAGTCTAGTCGATCCGAGATCATTGAGTCATCGACGATTTGAACTGCTCTTCGTTGTATGCATATATTTAAAAATTATAAATCGCTGTTTTGAGGGCGGGGCTATTAGGTGGGCGAGGCGGTTTAGATAATCGTGTATTGTCATGAAAACCAAACGAGTGTTCTAATTTTCTGCTAATTCGGCCACTGAGAAATGACTCAAATTTAACGCGCATGGTTTGATTGCATACACCGAAGTGAAACTAAATAAAACCTTGTAAACAGAATTTTGAATTTGCATATAAATTTCTCTTCATTATATTCGTGATTAATACTGTGGTATCATTCCATGCAACATTTTAATTAAAATACCTACACTAGAAAGCAGTCTGCATATAGGTGCATCTAATTTATGCATTTCTATATGAAGATCGACAAAAAAGTTAGTTCCACGTAAAGCTCGCGGTTGGTTTTACGGTTTCATAGTCAGAGGGAGGTAAAAGATCGTTCTTTTGTACTCGTGTACTGGTGTACGCTGTGAGCTATGTCCACAGTGTATATGCTGTGGCTATCACACATAGTACATAGTCCTATATTTGGTTGTAACTTTTACATGGAATCGAAATATGGAAGTATTTATTTATTTGAACACAAGGCAAACATTTGCGTGTGTTGAGAATTGCGCTATGTGTGGAAGCGTGCAGGGCTCGTGAATAAGATAAATATACTTTTACCTCTACACAAGCACATATATGTAACTTAACATTAACCTTAATAAATTAATAGTTTAAAAAACACTAGAAAAACACGCTTTTATAAATGCACGTAAAAACAAAAAAAAGTCCATTACGTGGCCTTTCTCACGAGTGCTAACACGACTATGATACGATATTCCATCATGGAATGCCAGTGCCTATCTTCCTGCTTCATCATCAGACCTTGAAATCTAATCGTCGTCAAAGTTCATTACAAGATTTTTCTAAGACATCCAAAAACAGCTATGATACGATGTTCCATCATGAAGTTCCAGCTCATATCTTCCGGCTCCATCATCAGATCAGTTCGACAGTACCATATTATTGTATAGTCATCAGAACTACATACAGCTGCCAATTTTCACTACGCTACGATCCTTGGAAGATGGTTAAATTACTTACCTTAGATTCCATTACATAGTTACATACAAGTCGACCTAATAAAAGCGTATTAAAAACTAACAAGTTTATATCTAATTACCTTATAATTCCAGTATCTTGACGCGTCCCGACGTCGATGGTACGCTTCTAACCGGCCAGCGTTTTAAAGGGTAGGTTTGAATTGGAAGGAATTTGGAATAGGAATATCGCTTATCGGAGTGGCCAACCTCTCTCGCTCGTGACTCCAAATGTACGACGACAATATCACTTAAATTCACTATTCCACTGATTAACCAGTTGGTGATCTAGAACACCTTATATAGGTATCATAAATACCACATTTTATAAAATTAATCCCATGATTCCTACGCCCTGCGTCGCAGTCTCCAAGTGACTGGGGAGAGTAATAGTGTTGCCAGTTATTGAATGACCGTATATGACCGTATCGATATTAAGATCGATAAATGTCGAATCGCGTCGAGTTAGTTGTGCATTCACAACTAACTCTCTCCAGAGGTCGGTTTTAAGTCCAACAGTGTGCATGAACATATCTGTTTGTCTTGGCCTGGGTGTTTTTTATGTATTATATGTAAGTACGAGTATTTATGTACATTTATCAGTTATCTCTTATAGTAAATAAATAATAATCAATAAATTATTTATTGAACCCACAACACAAATTAAACACGTACATACTTACAAGTTACTTGTCTGTGGAAGCTGGTGTACCCTGTTAGGTAAGAATACCTGTGTTACGAACCACCAGGCCTCCACCTCTGGATGCGAAATAGGCACATTTATAATATAGTACAAGCTTTGCTTAATTTGGGGCTAGATGGTGCTGTGTAATTGGTCCTGGAATATTTATTTTATTTAAAAGTATTAGATTATATTCTAAAAGAACATATTCAGAATTATTTTTTACTATTCCCTGTGACAAACAAATGTACCCGTCTGATGTAAAGCGGTTACCGTAACCTGTCGACGCTTGTAATATTACACGCGTATTGCAACAATAGTACCATTTCCTCAAGTCTAAACTCAAGGGTACTGTTAATTTGATTTGGTGAAATAAAATGAAACGAAACTAAACGAGACGAGACGAGACGAGACGAGACAAGACGACGACTACATATATATTAAAAGGTCAATTCCATTAAATGATGCTTTAAAATACCTATATCACGAAAATGTCATTTTGCAGCATGTGTAGACGCACCATTATCTTTTCTTGTCTATATGTATTATGATGCAAACTTCCAACAAGCTTTAAGCTATGAGTAATAAGTTTAAAATTAATCTTGCAAAATTGCCACATGTTTATAAGATTGGAACAATATGCCTCTAATATTATTAACATATTTCATACATCGTATTAAAATTTGCGCATATATGAACGTTTTACGTTGATTTTATATCATTGTTTACATATGAAGTCAGAGATAACAAGTTAAAGTAGGTAGGTTACTTAGGGTTAAGCGGTTGGAGTTTCGCCATAAGGAGAATTTTAATATTTTTTTTTATACTAAGTCGAGTGGCAGAAAAGTATACGGCATATCTGATCTGATGTGAAGCTGCTACCTTAGCCATATTAACGCTCGCAACGTGAAATATCGCTTGCGCGCTGCCACCCCCGCTGCCAACGCAGCAAATCCTTCCTTTCAAGTGCCTACTCACTCGCAGGAACACAACAACCCTCAAGGGAATTGTTTTTGGCTGTGAGGTGAAGATACTTCCCCAGTCGGGAAGCTTAAAAATACGCAATGCCCAGGTAGGACATTGCGTATTTTTTAACTTCGCCTGCATGGTCATTATTACAATAAAGTTTTTTTATCCCAATTGAATAAAAGGGTTTCGGGATAAAAAGTAGCCTATATATGTCACTCTCTAGATCGTAAACTATCCCCGTAAAAAAATAACATGTCAATGCATTGGTTCCTTTCAGCGTAAAAGAAGGACAATCAAATAATGACACTGTCACATTTATTTGGTACGGATTTTTATACTGCATTGAACATGCGTGATTGGACGAAATCACGCATATTCGCAATATATATATAGGCGAAATCACGCATTTTGTATATATCTATTTTATATATCTTTTTTATAGTCTATTCTGGGTCTTCTTCTTTCATCTTTTCTTTCTTTTTTAACCGACTCCAAAAAAGGAGGAGATTCTCAATGGTATCCAATAAATACATTCAGAATGTATTCTAATTGTGTGCCAATTTTATCCAAATCTATTCAGCCATTTATGTGTGAATGATTTATAAATATACAAATATTTTGTCAAACATTAGCATTTAATAGTAGAATGTTGGACATTGTCAGTGTCACTGATGAGCACACATCGTGATGTGGTCTTGTGATCATCCCCATGTGACCTTGGCGTGGTGGCATTATATTATACCTAACGGCAGATTCAAAGTGCATTTTTAACTTACGTAGACTTTGAACTTCTATAGCCATTTTACTGCTTTCCTAAGGGGATTTTCAAAAGGCTTGAAGAATTTTTTCAGAGTTATTAATGGACAAATGTTGATGATCTTTCTATTGTGCAAACATTGCTGAGTGACTTGTTGCCATTAGGCAAGTAATACATTAGTTAAAAAGTAAATACATAATTATAAAGGATTAATAAATAACTATAGAAGTGTGTCTTCCGTTAGGATACGACCATTTAAGTATCCATGCATTAGAATGCCATTTTGAGATCGCATAAAACCTATCTATGCTTTTTTTCATTTCATATCTCTGTACCGTCGCTTTATGAGAGATTAAAATTTATGACTCTTATGAGCAAGGGTGTTTAAGATTGGTTTCGGAAAGAAAGGACTTTGATAAAAGATACTTTATACCCTTTTGAATAAATCATGGGTTCTGGAGAGAATATTAAGAGTGTAACAAGATTCTGATAAATAAAGGAGCAGCCCATAGGCAAAAGTCATGGGCTACAGCTGCTTTGCCATACGCGTAGTCAGAATAATCTAAGCATCATCATCAGCCTGTATCTACCCACTGTTGGATATAGGCCTTTCCCAATGCTTTCCACCATATGCGATCCTCCGCTTTCCGCATCCAATCGCTACCAGCCACTTCTTTGATATCATCGGTCCATCTAAAGAGGGGGCGTCCTACGCTTCGTCGCCCCATACGTGGCCTCCACTCTAGGACTCTCCTCCCCCATCTGCCATCGCTGACTCGGCAGATGTGGCCAGCTCACCTCCACTGCAACTCGCTTACTTTGAGAGCTATGTCGACCACTTTGGTTCTCCGTCGAATTTCTTCGTTCCGAATTCGATCCCTTAGAGAATCTCCAAGGATTGCTCTCTCCATCGCTCGCTGTGCGACTTTTAGTCTGTGAACCAGCCCAACGGTCAGCGTCCAAGTCTCTGCACCGTAGGTCATAGCGGCGAGGACGCACTGATTGAACACTTTGGTCTTCAAGCATTGGGGTATATCTGCGATGAGGATGTGTCGAAGCTTCCCAAAAGCTGCCCAGCCCAGTCGAATGCATGCATCTAAGCATACAGCTTGCAAAATTCTGCGGCCTGTTTGCTAGTTATCATAAAAAAAAAATTCAAAAATATTAAAAGCCTCATTCATTCAATTTATTTATTACGGATAACAGTAATCCATTGCCTAACGGGACGGGGGCTCACCTAACATCCCCACTACTGTGTCTCATATGTAGCTAGGATGAACAGCGGCGACAAATCTTTTTAAAATCCGTGGTGCACGGCAGTCGAGCTTCGCCAGCCATCTCTTAAGGTTTTTAATCCATTAGTTAGTATAGATTAGCGTAATAGCCGCGCCTTTTGCCTAACGCGCATCTGGAACGCCCGTTGACGCGCTTATAATCGCGTACCGCGAGAGGCGATTCTAGCGTATACGACGGAATAAGCTCGTGTAACCGCGTTCGCGTTTATGAAGCACGAAATGAAAATTAATGTGTAATCGCGAAATGAAAATGAAAGCGCGTATCGGCATACGAAAACAGCCACGAAAGTGCCACGACGACCTTTCTGAAGCAAGCCACACTAATTCAGGATTACATGCGTTATGATGTCAATGAAAAGTATTAATTATACTAAAGACATATTCACTCTACAAAAAGAGTGTGTAAGAATTACTTTCAATCATAGAATGGATTGGAAGATGCAAAGAACATGTTTAAAAATGTAACGTGTTTACTTTATCCTGCATCTATATTTTATGTGCATGTAAATTCAAACGAGAATACCTACAGTTTTTCCAAAAGGCAGTAGACATATCCCGAAGATATCCACTACGAAAATGAAATAAATTATTAAAGTTATAAGGAAATATAATGAAAATAACTTACTCTAAATTAGAATATACAATTAAAAAAAACTAAATATGACAAAACTATATCTACAAACAAAAAAAAATCGGAAATAACAAAAACTAATTACAATTAATAAAATGTAGTATCTAAATAGCGTCATAAAATTCTTCCGCATCGCCATCAAAGGGTAAAGTGGCCAGAAGGCTAGTAGATTTGCCCCGTTAGATGGCAATGCTCATTCGCTGAGCGAGAAATAGGCCAGTCTGGTCGCGGGCTTTTACCTAAATCTACTGTGCACAGTACTAGCCCCAATGTCTATAATAAAATACCCAATAACATAAAAAGCGAACAATCGGACGGAGTATTTCAACGGTTGCTAAAAATATTGCTCATTACTAAATGTTATTATACCTACATTCGATAAATTCTTCACTACAAGACATCGGTCTGCCTGCCATATAAATTTTTTATGCCCTTCTGGGGTCATATGTAAACCAATCTATATGTATATATAAAAACCGGCAAAGTGCGAGTCGGAACGAAGTTTTCCGTACCATCATCTATAAAAACGGCAAAAAATCACATTTGTTGTATGGGAGCCCCCTTGAATATTTATTTTATTCTGTTTTTTAGTATTTGTTGTTATAGCGGCAACAGAAATACATCATCTGTGAAAATTTCAACTCTCTAACTATCACGGTTTATGAGATACAGCCTGGTAACAGACGAACGGATGGACGGACAGCGGAGCCTTAGTAATAGGGTTCCTTTTTACCCTTGGGTACGGAACCCTAAAAATGAATCCCTATTTCCCTTGGTCACATCATCACGCTTGAACGGATGGACCGATTTTGCTAATTCTTATTTTGTTGTGTTTGTTATTGTCACTGGAATTTCTTATGAATGAAAAAAACAATAATATTGCGCGTAAAATTAAAACAATTAAGATAAAACGATAATAATAATTATAATAATTGAACGACCATAATAATATTAACTTTATGTCATTTGATAAAACTGTAAGGCATTTATTTAATAAATAAATATTTCTGGACAATTTATCTATCTATCTAGTCCCAAATTAAGCGCAAAGCTTGTGTAAGCGCTCTTTTAGCTCTTTTTATAGTCTTTTAGCTCTTTATTTATTTGATTGCGCGAAATCAATACGAATTTTCATATTCCTGGTCAAGAAGACAGGACAACATCTGTCTGATCAGCTAGACTCTAATAATTATACATATAAATAAAATAAATGTCTGTTTGTTTTGGTCTCGGTGTTTTCTATGTATTATAAGTATGTATTTACAAAAAAAAATGTATTTAAGTACATTCTATCAGTGGTCTAGTACCCATAACACAAGCTTTGCGCTTAATTTGGGACTAGACAGATATATAAATTGTCCAGAAATATTTATTTATTAAATAAATGATTAAATATATGTAATACTATGCTACGCTATATTACTATGACATCATAGTAATTTCTACGTAATATCGTTTGCTATGTAAAAGAACATTCTGGCACAAGACCACAGACAAGAATTCGTATTATATGGAGATTGCAAGTCTATGAATATTAAATAACTTCATCTGGTATGACGAACTATTTGGAATAATATATTGTGAGGATGGTAGCTTAATCTGAATCGTTTGTGATAGTACATGTTAAGTCTGCTGTGGACAAAACACTCACAGTTTCCGTTAACTGGTATGATAGCTGATGTTATAAGGAGTAACTAGCTACTTACCTACGTACACAGATTTTACGGTATCAAGTGGGAGTTTTCAAAAATCCTTTTTAGGGTTCCATACCCAAAGGGTAAAAAGGAACCCTATTATTAAAGCTCCGCTGTCCGTCCGTCCGTCCGTTCGTCTGTCACCAGGCTGTATCTCATGAACCGTGATAGACAGTTGAAATTTTCACAGATGATGTATTTCTATTGCCACTATAACAACAAATACTAAAAAACAGAATAAAATAAATATTTAAGGGGGCTCCCATACAACAAACGTGATTTTGTTGCTCTCTTTGATCGCAATTGATAACGGTAATAGGTAGACGCTTGAAATACTCACATAACATTTAGTTATATATTCACTTTACATATAAATAATTAAATAAAAATAAAACAAATATTTAAGGGGGGCTCCCATACAATAAACGTGATTTTTTTTGCCGTTTTTATAGATAATGGTACGGAACCCTTCATGCGCGAGTCCGACTCGGACTTGGCAGGTTTTTTTATTTACGCCATAGTATCAACCTGTATGCCAAATTTCAACCCGATCCGCCCAATGGTTTGAGCTGTACTATGTAGTTGATAGATCAGTCAATAACCATTGCCTTCTAATTAATTCTTACTTCTTTTACTTCTACAGATACAGAAGTAAAAGAAGATCAGTCAATAACCATTGCCTTCTAATTAATTCTTACTTCTATTACTTCTACAGATATAGAAGTAAAAGAAGTAAGAATTAGGGTTATACGCGAAAGAAGATATATTTCTTATTTTACTCACGGACGAAGTCGCGGGTAACAGCTAGTTTGATGTAAAAAAGCAACGTAGCGTAACGCCCCTAAAATACACACATCGAGCGCCCGACGTATTTACTTGGGACGTTATTAGGGAATTCAGAAATGTATGATGGCAATTAACGTGACATGGGACATGATTACGAAAAAACAACCTTTACAGCGCTTGTAATAACAACATTTATTACATATTTTTCAAATTATGGCTTTATTTCAGATTTACTTTTATGTTTCTCTGCCAAAATTAGGGTAAAGCGTCGTTTTTTGGGAGATTAAAGAATTTTTCTCTGTTTAGGCATGGTTTAAGGTTATGCTAAATTATCACGTCAAGGCAATCTCTACATCACTGTGTACTCGATTCTATATATTTTTTTATATGAGAGGGGGACAAACGAGCATGTGGGTCACCTGATGGAAAGCAATCACCACCGCCCATAGAGATCGGTAACACCCAGGGGCCGCCAATTCGTTTCCAGCCAATACTCCTTCCTTTCTTTTTTTCTGGTGACCTCACTCACTCGCAGAAACACAACAACCCTCAAGGGAATTGTTATTTGACTGCGGTATTCTGTGAGGTGAAGGTACTTCCCCAGTCAGGCAGCTTACATATACGCTGTACCCTACCTCCCTTTAAAATTTCTATTACTATACGACCACAGTATAAGTAATAGTACTACTTAAAATTTCTTATGTAGTTTAAAGTTAAGTTAGTTTAAAATTTCTATTACTACTACTACAATTGCTACTATAGCTGGTACTCTAGCAATGCCAGTGAGGAATACAAATTTCTAAATCGATCAGTTATTTTTATCGATCAGTTGGTATGGCTGCAACATTCAAGCAGCTGAACATATTTTCTTGAATCAAAGCAAAGAATCGATAGTATTTTTCAAATTGAAGAAAATAAGTTCAGTAGAATTTCATGAACTCAATGTTCCACCAGAAAAAGTTTATTCTTTTTCTAGGTCTGCATCCTTCTTCTTTTCTTTCTTTTTCTTTATTTGTTTTAACGTGAATATCTTTAAAATTGCGTCCATACGGAGGGAATTCAATAAAACGTATGATAACGAAATCGGGGGATACAGTTTGGTGTTGCAGCTACAAATCTATCATCTCTATCCAAAATTCAATCGCACCACTGGATAGATGAATGATTCAGGAATTTATTACGCTAATTAAGGACTATGGAACGTCGCGTGCGGGAGAGGGGGAAGCGCTTCCATTTTGAGATAATAGTGCATTTACGTGCATTGACGAGCTCGATGGTCGAATGGTTAGCAATGCCACTTTGCCGCCGAGGTCGCGGGTTCGATTCCCGCACAAGACAAACATTTTGTGCGCATAATACATACTTATGATACATATAAATCACCCAGACCAAGACAAACAGACATGTTCATGCACACAAATGTTTGTCTTGCGGGAATCGAACCCACGAGCGTTAGTGTCGAAGCCGCGTCATTGACTGCTACGACACCGTCCACAACGGAAATATACATTAACCTGTCTAGATTTTCTATTTTCAGAAATTATATCGGGTTTCCTTAACAGCTTGAGGGAGACATTTTTGTATTTTCTATTTTTAGAATTGAAATAGGTTCCTCCACATCAAAAGCAGCGATACACAAATAAAACGTTAACTCATAAGAACTCTTTATTTGCATCCGGTGTTAAAAATAAAACGCAATCCAAGGTAACTCTTCACGTATTCAATTACCGAGATTCCGTCTCTGTGTCGAATATTCCCTTGCCTTCAAGCCTTCGTGTGATACTCAGTATTCTAATGAAATTTCTTTGCAGGCGAGATTAGATTTTAACTCGAGGATTTTGTTTGGATCACAAGGTTACACAATCGCAATGTAGGTTTAGAAATAAATTAAAATATGATACCCTGAGGATGAAACTTGGGGTGTATGTGGTTCGTCAACATCTGGGGAGTAAGTGGTTCATCAACATATTTGAACCAAAGCCAACTTCACCTGCACGCGGTGCTGACTGACTGACAAGCGAAGGTCTGGCGAAAAGAGAGGTAGGGAGCATAATTGTAAGCTACCCGACTGGGCATTGTACCTGAACGTCACAGAATTCAGAATGCCACCCGTAAAAAAAACTTTGTTTTTATACTACGTCGGATGACAGTCAAGCATACGGGCCGTTTGATGTGAAGCAGTTACCGTAGTCCTTTTAACGCTTGCAACATAAAATATCCCTCGCGCGTCGCCACCTCCGCTGCCATCGCAGCATCTCCTTCCTTTCTGGTGACCTCACTCACTCGTAGGAACACAACAGCCCTCAAGAGAACCGTTATTTGGCTGCGGTATTTTGTGAGGTGGAGGTACATTACCCAGTCGGGTAGCTTACAATTACGCTCCCTACCTCTCTTTTACCCAGAGCTTCGTTTGTCAGTCAGCATGGTGCACCGCGTGCAGGTGAAGTTGGCTTTGGTTCAAAGATGTTGATGAACTACTTACACCCCAAAATATATTTAAATACCTACCCATACAATCCTCTAAGTATATTAAACACTCTTAAAACTCTAGTAACTAAATACTATTCTATTTCAAATCCTAAATTACATTTTAATAGTCTAGCCTTAAAATTAATCCAGCAGAACGAAGACAAGATTACTCTTCAGATGCCTATAAGCTCAGAATAAAGTCTCCAACTCTGAAAGTGGCGCAAATGTGAATTTAATGAGAAGCTCGAGGGCAGCCTGATTGGTGAAATGATTAAGTGACGAATGCTTACCCTTAGCTTAGGACAGATTAATCAATTTCTAACGACTGCTTGTACTAGTAAGTTGAAAATTATTTGGCTTATTATTAACCAACTTTGAGAATAAGTGAGCATTTCAGATGACTGTTTTTTTTATAATAGAAACAGAAATATAATACTTAGTAGTTATGAAACTGTTGCATAATAAAGGTTCTTAAAATACGAGTGTGAGTATATCACATGAGCCGAAGGCGCATGCAATAATAGACCACACGAATATTTTAAGACCTAATTATGTGTAGTTTCAGACACTACTTTATCTAATCTCATGAAATAGATGACAATAATATTTTAAATAAAACCGTGAAGTTAATTTAACACCTTCATTTTACTTGTAAATCCATTTGCAGAAGGAGCATGCGGGGTGCGCATGCGCAACGCGCCGCGCAGCGCCGCGTTCACAGATTATGTAGAAAAAAATTGCAACGTTGCAATGCATTTGCATTACAATCTGTTTAAAATACCTGTATCCAGGGCTGAAGCTGTATCGAAATGGAGAAAAAGTTATTTTAGTAACTGTTTAAATTGATTTTGATGTGATTAAGATTCTGTATTTAGTTTTTTAATCTGTCATGTGTCATAGTACATTTTCCGCATGCGTGTTTTTTACTGTGACAACCCCCCCCCCCCCCCCCCCCCCCGGGCGATAAACGCATGTGTCTAAAAAGCCCCTTACCTTTGGCCGTTTCCGTTGGCCAACACATATTCCTTTTTTTCTACATCAACTCATATTCATTCCACCGCCGGGATACGGATCTCCCCTTAATCGAAGGCAGCTTAGAGCATACTCCACCATGCTGCTGAAATGCGGGTTCGCGGAGGCCTAAGGAAAACAACCGGGACCGACGGCTTAACGTACTTTACTAAGCACGATGGAGCTCGAAGTAAATAGACCCATCCATAGACAGGATATGCTCGCTGTTATGTAACTTATGTGATCGATTTATATAGACTAACACGTGCAACGACCGTATCGAGTTCCTATTATTCCTTTTTCGTTGGTTTTCGTTTTTTCTGTTGTTATCTGTGTTTGTCAAAGTCAAAGTCAAAGTCAAAATATCTTTATTCCTTGGACTTTACAAAGCACTTAGAAACGTCATACAAATTAAATATAAGACATGTATCTAAATCATTACTATCTACTTAAATCCGCAGAGCTTAGATGCACTTTCATCACACTATCTTGAATGTGAAAGTGAATTTAAGTGCCAGTTCCGGCGACGGGGCTTCTTGAGAAGAACTGGCAAGAAACTCAAGGCCGACTCTTTTAATTGCCAATATCGTTACATTAAACACAAATACAATCATTAACATAACAAGAGCAATTCATTTCCAAATACTTTTATCATTTATGTAATCTGAGATACAATAGTAAGCCTTTTGACATAGTCTAGTTTTGATAAATCTTCTAAATTTACCCATGGATAATTTAAACGCGTCATTTGGAAGTTTATTGTAGAAGCGTATACATTGACCTGGGAACGAGTTAGAGATTTTATGGAGCCTAGTAATATGCACAGCGAGTTTGTTTTTATTTCTTAAATTTAATTGATGGAGATCACTGTTTTTCCTAAATTTAGTTTGATTTTTATGAACGTAAATAAGATTTTCATAAATATATTGAGAATGTAATGTCATAATATTTATCTCTTTAAATTTATTTCTCAGTGTCTCCCTGGGACTCATCATATAAATAGCACGGATAGCTCGCTTCTGGAGCACAAAAATTGAGTCTACATCCGCAGCACTACCCCAAAGCAATAAACCATATGACATAATGCTGTGAAAATAGCTAAAATAAACTAAACGCGCAGTGTCAACATCAGTCAGTTGACGTATTTTCCTTACGGCGTACGCTGCTGAGCTGAGTCTACCCGATAACGTTTCTATATGTGGGCCCCATTGTAATTTAGAGTCTAATGTTATCCCAAGGAAGACAACCTTATTGACCAATTCCAATCTCTCATTGTCCATCACCACATTGGTTTTTACTTGTTTCACATTTTTTGTAAAAAATCTAACATATTTGGTTTTACTACCATTTAAAAGTAGGTTATTAGCACTAAACCAGTTTACTATTTTTGAAAGAGCATTATTTACATCGTCAATTTCTGATTGTTGTCTATTTACCTTAAAAATTAAAGAAGTGTCATCTGCAAATAATACTATTTCGTGATTATTCTTTACAAGATGAGGTAGATCATTAATGTACACGAGAAACAGGAAAGGGCCCAAAATAGAGCCTTGTGGCACCCCCATCGCTACAGTTGATCCATGTGATCGCTTTCCATTAACATCTACTTTCTGAACCCTATCACTCAGATAAGAAGTAAGAAGATCAAGAGCGATGCCTCTTATACCATAGTGGTGTAGTTTTCTGACTAGAGTTTCATGCTGCACACAATCAAAAGCCTTAGATAAGTCACAAAACACCCCATAGGCGTCCCGTGACTCCTCCCAAGCCTCATATATACATTCTAGTAATTTTACCCCAGCATCACATGTTGACCGTCCATGAGTGAAACCGAATTGTTTAGTGTGCAGGAGATTATTTTCATTAAAGTAATTAAGTAACTGAGCGAGAATTAGTTTTTCAAAAATCTTACTAAATGTAGGTAGTATTGATATTGGTCTGAAGTTTGTGGGGTCTAATGTACTACCTGATTTAAACAAAGGAATAATTTTGCTTAATTTCATCAAGTCAGGAAACACACCACAATCAATACATCTATTAAATATCACAATTAAGGCGGGAGCAACAATGTCAAATAAAGATTTTATAATATGTACGGAAATGCCCCATAGATCAGCCGTTTTCTTAATATTAAGTGATTTAAATGCAACTTTTAAATCAGACCCATTAACATGACGGAAATGAAAATCGTTATAAAATTCAGGCACATTATCTTTAATTAATGACTCTGCAACGGAGGTGGAAGAGCCCAAGGCACTAGTTAAAGTGACAGGGAAGGCAGAAAAAAATCTTTCAAAAGCATTGGCAACTTCTAAATCTGACTTGGTAACATGACCATCAATACTTAATTTAAACTCTGAATCCTTTGTCCTACCCTTCCCAGTCTCTTCATTGATAACCGTCCAAGTGGCTTTAATTTTATTACTACTATGTCTAATTTTTGATTTAATAAATATAGATTTTGCTACTTGACAAACGCGTTTGAAAATTTTCGAATATGATTTTACATGTTCTTTAAATTCTTCACTATTATTGAATTGTCTTTCATAGTATAACATGTACAAAGTTTGCCTACTCTTATAAATACCTACGGTTGCCCAGTCACCAAAGACAAGGCTATTGGTAAAAGTAATTTCCTTGGAAGTAAATATTGATTTAAATTCGCGAAGAAATGCATTAAAAAATGAATTATACATCAAGTTAGGTTCCAAGTCATTATCTAAAAACGGTAAGTTACTAGTTAGGTTTACTCTCATACGTTCTAAGCGACTCACTGTTACTGGCACAAAAGTAATTTTTGTCTTGACAACATTTTTATTTTTTATTTTAATACTTATCATTTGCCCAGAATGATCAGAATCCAATTTATTAATAATACTTTTTTGGGTTGGACTAATATCTGTGTATATATTATCTAAGCAGGTAGCCGTGGTGGCACTTATTCTAGTAGGCTCCATAAATAAGTTAACTAAATTATGGGATTTAAAAAGACTTAAAATTTTACTTGATGCAGCTGTATTTGTAAGTATATTAATATTAAAATCTCCACAGACCAAAATAGTTTTACCTGAGTTACTAACTTTGCATAGGGCTTCATCCATGATTTCTAAAAATAAATTAAGATCCGCGGTAGGAGGTTTATATACACATATAACAATGAACTGCTCTAATTGTACACAGGATAGTTCAATGGAACATTCTACAGAGAGAGACACAATATCTTTCCGTTCTTTAAATTTAAGTTTTTTATTTAGCAAAATTAGCGACCCGCCATGTACTGTATTGACCCTGCAGAATGAACTACCGACCTGGTGGTTGCTGAAATTGAACATGAGCTGATGCCCCTTTAACCAATGCTCAGTAATACACATAATACTAATATTATCAGAGTTCATGAATAATTCCAGTTCTAGTTGCTTGCCCTCAGTCATACAATATATATTTTGATGTACCAGGTTAATATTATTATTTGTGTTGTAATTATTACATTTTTGTGGGCATAGTGACATGTTATAGTTACTGTTTGATTGTATTGCTAAATCAATTAATTGTGAATTTAATAAATTAGTGCTAGAGGTTGTTACCTCTGTTGTCTTATGAGATTATTGTTAGACTTGTTTATACATACAGTACTGTGTAATGAGCATGTTATTGAGTGAACTCTATTAATAAATAAAACTGATCCCTATTCTTCAGCAAAAAAAAATGGGACAAATATTTCGGGCTGGCCGTAAGATTGTTATATTACTTTTTTTATATAAAAATTGTGACTTTTGGGTTCTAATATCGACTTTTGTTGTAAACGAATCTAATTATATTATTACTCATTTTTTTTTATTAATACAGTTCACTGAATAACAGGAGTTTGTGGAGTTTCCTGGCACAGGCATATTTTTGCCTAAAAGGAGACTCCAACAGATGTTGGATCTTTAAGTTAATTCTTTTTTGTGGAAAGTCAATAAATGCATTTTATTTTTTTATTTTATTTTATTACAGAGAAAATAAATGTTTTGCATTCTTTTATTTCTCGTTATAATTCATAAAGGAAAATATGTATTATTTCTAAAATGTACATTAAACTAAAACTAATAAAAAAAAAAAAAAAATCCTTCAATTGTAATGTTCATATTTTGTATATTCAGGTTGAAACTTCGCCTTATGAAAGCTGGAGTATACACTCCAAACAACTATCAAATTTCATGTGATACCCGTTGCTCGACCCCGAAAGGTCACCTCTCCTCTCCTCTCGCCAAGAGCAATATTCCGAGAGGTTGACCTTTAGTCATGCAAAAATTACGTCAGTCAGTGACTGTCCATCTTTTGTTTGCGATGATCAGGATTTAATATCGGTTTTGACGAGCTCGGTGGTCGAATGGTTAGCAATGGCCACCTTGACTCAGAGGAATTGAGTTTAATATCGAAATTCGAAAATATGTGGTGTAAGTGGTTTATCAACATATTTGAACCAAAGCCAACTTCACCTGCACGTGGTGCACCCTGCTGATTGACAAACGAAGCTCTGGCGAAAAGAGAGGTAGGGGGCGTAATTGTAAGCTACCCGACTGGGGCATGTCCCTGCATCTCACAGAATACCGCAGCCAAATAACAATTCCCTTGAGGGTTGTTGTGTTCCTGCGAGTGAGTGAGGTCACCAGAAAAGGAGATGCTGCGTTGACAGCGGGGGTGGCGGCGCGCAAGTGATTTATTATGCTGCGAGCGTTAATACGGTTACGGCAACCGCTTCACATCAGGCGGGCCGTATGCTTGTCTGCCACCCGAAAAAGTATAAAAAAAAAAATCGATGCCTTGGACACATCTGATGAACGCTCTCAAAGATTTCTATGTAGTTGTTTTTCTCTTTTTATTTAACCTACCAAGGAAGCTAAGGTTCGCGTGGCTAACATGAAAGAGACAATGTCGAGATTTTGTATAGAGCTGTCATATTACTGTTTCGCACAATATTGTGCTTTCCTTATAGTCGTAGTGGATTATAAGTTTATGATCTACATAATATATTTTAACTGACTCTCAATTTGCCTGTATTTTTTTTTATGTTTGTTATTTAATTACTCCGTACTTTTTATAAACCGATTTAAAAAAAACTGTTTTTTATGTGAAAAAGTATACTTCCAGATTGGTCGCATATTTTTTTCATCATCATCATCATTTTCATCAGCCTGTATCTACTTACATTAATAAATAAATAAATATAAATAAATATTGTCAGACAAATCACACAGCGCCATCTAGCCCCAACGTAAGCGAAGGTTGTGTTATGGGTACTAGACAACTGATAAACATACGTAAATACATTTTTTTTTGTATATACATACTTATGATACACAGAAATCACCCAGACTAAGACAAACAGACATGTTCATGCACACAAAATGTTTGTCCTATGTGGGAATCGAACCCACGAGCGTTGGTGTCGAAGCCGCGTTATTGAAAGCTACGCCGCCGTGCTCGTCAAACATACATAAATGTAAAGTAATGATTGGAGTCGTTTATTTTTTTTGTTAAAATTATTATTTTCTTGAAGGTAAAACCTTGATAGATCGAAGAGTGAATAGCTTGTTTAATATCATATTTATTTTAAATAAATTGTAGCAACTCTGTTTGTTTTGTTTTCATTAATTTTTTTGCGTGATCAATGTGATAGAATAATTTAAGGACTAGCTTATTACTTTGATCTTTTCCAATATATTGACTTCCATGATGAGGTTGTGAGTGAGATGAAAAGAAATGAGGCAAATGAATGTACATGTAATCTTTACTGCAAACATCCATATAATTACAGTATATGGATGTTTGCAGTCGATGTTTCTTATTTTTTTTTTTTGTATATCCTTGTTATTTTTAACCGACTCCAAAAAAGGAGGAGGTTGTCAATTCGGATGTATTTTTTTTTAATGTTTATTACTTTATACTTGGTGATTTATAAACCGATTTGAAAAAAAACTTTTTTATTTGAAAGGGTAGGTATGCTTCCAGATTGGTCCCATATTCTTTTCATCATCATCAGCCTGTATCTACATATATAAACGTAGAGTAATATAATGTTTGGAGTCGGTTTTTTATGGTAAAATTATTTCTATGACTTTATTCATTTATTTATTAATTGAATTGCTTGATATACTAACAGTTTGACCTAGAACGGACAACAAGCCACTGTACAAGTACATTCGTACACAATAATAACAATAGGCCCGCAGGGCAGCTTGTGGTGAGTTGTTGGGTGAGTAACGACACCACGGACCCGAGTCTCCAGAGAGTCGGTCAGGGCCATCTCCGGTGTGTCTTCATCGGCCGGAATATAAACACAAGAAAACCCGCAGGACTCTCGGCTCTGGCTTGCTTTCATTGGACGTACAGAGAGGAGTCGTTAGAGCTATATGCTGCAGGGGTGGAAGTGTTATAGGGCATAATGTCGCGAGTAACTTCGGAGAAAGCGCAGCACACCTCTCGACACGCCTGAGTCACTCACACCGGTGTTGCCCCCGGGCCGATTTCCTGGCATTTCGGGGGCCCATCTAGTGAGTGGCAAGCCACCGCCTGCCGCAAATAACTAGCAATAGAAGCAGTTATGGCAGACGTCCGTCCCTCTTCTGTAATAGCCCGGTATTTAGTTCACCTAGATCTCATCTCATTAGCCCATTTATTTTCTATCACACTTTGAAATAATCTCAACGCCTGCCGAGACCTGCTCATGGGTATATCGTTCCATTGATATACCCTGGAGCGGGTCACGGTGGGTGTACAACATTACATCAAACTTCTCAAAGGGGCTTCTACGCGTTGGATCTTATATGCCCGCGCACGCCTATTAAATGATCGGACTTCAGCCGTGTAGTACTTATAAAATCCCTATTTATGCCCCAAACTAGGCATTTATTGAGCATTTACAGGTACCTACTTAACAATTTTAGATCTTGTTTTCCCTCATTGGTTCTTATGGCCCTTCACTCCTCCTTTCCTCGAAGCTTCCTGGTGACATCACTCACTCTCAGGAACACAACAACCCAACTTAAGGGTATTGTTATTTAGCTGCGATGTTCTGTGAGGTGGAGGTACTTCCCCAGTTGGGAAGCTTAGAAATACGCTGTATCCTCTCTCTTTTGCAAGAGCTTCTTTCGCTAGTCGGCAGGGTTTATCACTTGCTGGTGACGTTGGCTTTGGCTCTAAAGATAGTGGTGAGCCACTTACACCCCAGTACTTTATGAAAACGGAGGACATAATTAATACCAAAGGTATAAAATGATTATTTGACGTGATAAGTCGATGAACGCCGGCTGCACTCACGAGAAAGCATAACTCATTGTCACGTTCCGCCTGAGCCGAGCGTGCAAGCGAGAGCGAGGAACAAGCATCTGTCTCTCTTCCACTCCATCGGCCGATGTTTTTTATTACATTATCACGTAAAACTATCCTCCGTAAACCGACTTTACAGACTAACATTTTATTAAGAATACACTTTTAACAAGTAGGTATGATTACGGCAAGTTCCCTGTAGCACAGTAACCGGATTTGCGGTTTCGTTCCTGAACTATATTATATTACAGCGGACGACACATTCTCCAGTGGCCTAGTTTCAAATAATTGATTTAGGGAACATCTCTATTTCGTTACCGGTTTTAATTTATTTTTTTTTATAACACGTTAGATACCGAAAATATACTCGTATATATACCGAAAAGATACACATAAAACCGAAGAATTTTAGGTTTGGGATATAATATATACATTTTTTTTATATGAGACGGTGGGGGCGGGGGGAAGCGAGCATGTGGGTCACCTGATGGAAAGCAAACACCTCCGTCCGTGGACGGCACCACCAAGAGGTCGCCGATCCGTTGCCAACGTATACTTTTTTTTCTTTCTAATGACCTCACTTACTCGCAGGAACAGAACAACCCTGAAGAAATCAGTGTAACTATGGGTCGGAAGGGGAAGAGAATTGTTATTTGACTGCGGTATTCTGTGAGGTACTTCCCCAGTCGGGCAGCTTAAAAAATGCGTTATTTACTTTTCTTTTCGCTAGAGCCTCATTTGTCAGTCAGCAGGGTGCAATACGTGCAGGTGAGGTTGGCTTTGGTTCAATGCTTGCAATACTAGGCGTATTTTTCTTACGTGCTCGTAATCACGGTGCTAATGAAGAATCTCTTTACGTCTGCTAAACTCGTCGTCGCCAACCCTTATTAAACCCACTGCTGGAATACGGGTCTACCCTCAATCGAAGGTGTGTTAGAGCATACTCCACCACGCTGCTCAGCTGCGGGTTGGCGGAGGCCAGTGTTTTCAAGCTGCCAAAAAGCAACTTTACTTAAATCTATTGGCAACAGCCGGGACCGACGGCTTAACGTGCCCTTCGAAGCACGGACGAGCTCGAGATAAATAAACCCATCCAGGAAGAGGCTACGCTTAACGTTGCTTAACTTGCGTGTTTGATTAGACTGACACGCCATCGAGCTCCTCGCTGGTAAACTCACTCATAAGAATATAACAATCTTCAAGGGTATTTTTATTTGGTGACGATTTTCTGTGAGGTGGAGGTACTTCCCCACTTCTATTTACTTTTTATTTGAGCCAACGGTTACCATGCCATATGTCTTTACCCACGACTGTTATGTTATGTGGTTAGAATCAAAAGGTAATTAGATGGGTTTGTTGTTTCGAAGTTAGATTTCCGCGTACCGGAATAATTGGATCGGCGGTTCACCCCAGTTTCACAGATGGCAGCACTTGCAACTCGCCCATTTCGTGGTAATTGTTTTAGCAATAATGTCATTACATTTTAGGTAAGGTTCAAAATACGTTAATTTTTGGATATCAAACAGTTTCCTATTCAGACACGATTTATAGAGACAGACAGTCTCGCGTAGAGCGTTACAATAGCGTAAGTTGGTCCCGCGTAGAGCTACGACTGCTACGTACGTCTTATGGTTACGCAATACCACTTTAAACTGGAAGTTATAAGCTCTGCAAAAAAGTCCCGCGTAGTGCTACGAATGCTACGTACGTCTTGTGGTTACGCTATACCATCTTGTACTGGAAGTTTACGTTCTGCAAGAAGGTTCTGCATAATTCTACGAATGCTACGTATATTTTGTGGTTACGCAAGACCATTTGACAATAGAAGTGCTACGTTCTGCAATAAGGTTCCACGTAGTGCTATGAATGCTACGTGCGTCTTGTGTTTACGCTATACCATCTTAAACTGGAAGTTATAAGCTCTCCAAAAAAGTCCCGCGTAGTGCTACGAATGCTACGTACGTCTTGTGGTTACGCTATACCATCTTGTACTGGAAGTTTGACTTTCTGCAAGAAGGTTCTGCATAATGCTACGAATGCTACGTATGTCTTGTGGTTACGCAAGACCATTTGACACTAGAAGTGCTACGTTCTGCAATAAGGTCCCGCGTAGTACTATTTTACGTAAGGCATGTGGTTACGTAAGACCATTTTACACTGAAAATGTTTCGGTCTACAAAAGGGTCCAGCGACCAAAGCAGCCACGGCAGTCGCATGCATCTAATAACGGTAGTGAGTGGGTAGGTGCCGGCAGGTAGTAGTTTCTATGAACTAATTGGTGGCGGAAGCACGCAAAGTACAATAGATCAAATTTTCAGAAATGTCAAGGACATCATGGTCCAGAGTAGTGCTACCGAAACGTACTCACTATGTTAATTATTTTCACTAATAGGCAGTTTAGTCGAATGTCTATAGCTACCCTAACGCAGTCTGATAAGCTCACCTAATTAATTATATTTAAATGGGTCTCCAAAATATTATCACAACGCTGTTAATAAAAAGGGTAAGGTCGACATAAAAAGTTCAATAAGTACTATTTAAAAATGATTTATTAAAAAAATGTTTGTGATTATCTGTCATCAGTACAACTAAAGAAGTTCCTCTATAGAAGATCATGAAGAATAAAATGGCAATTTCCAACTTCTGAAGGGTTTTAGAGTTTGTGCGAGTGAGTGAGGTTACCAGTAAGCACTTGTAGTACAAGCTTTGTATTAAACAATGGTCCTCCAAAACGCTTATATATCCCACTGCTAATAGTTTCGAAGTTATTCCACAACGCTGCTTAACTGCAGGTTGGCAGAGGCCAGTGTTTTTATACTGCATAAAGGCCACTGACGGTCTCGGCTGTTATTGTTAGATGACAGTCGTTAGGCCGACTGTCATCTAACGACAACAGGAGTTGGATATAAATAAACTACTCCATAGACAAGCCACGGTCGACGTTGCTTAACTTGCGTGATCAATTAGACTGACACGCATAACTACGCCATCGAGCTCTTCAAGTTAACACTTGAATACCATTCGTTTGAATAATTAACTTTTGATGCTGTAATATTATTTGTACTTTGCACTTTTTATACTTTGCGTTTGAGGGACACTGTACTTGATTACATAGTACGTTAACTACTTATGTAGTAGTTACGGAGTACTTATATATAGTCTTCGATTGTGCTGGGCAGCATTCGAGATACATCGGCACATCATCACAGGGCAATTGCCGCAAACTAGACGTCCAAATTTTCAACCAGTGCGTTCTCCCCGCTATGACATGACATGAAACTTCAAAACCAGAAATATCAACTGTTATTGAATACCGGTTGATATTTCCGGTTTGCGAGCTTTAATATGGCTACGGTAACCGCTTCACATCAAGCGCCGTATGCTTGTAGGTCACCAAAAAGAAAAAAAAGTAATTCCGAAAAAAGTAATGCCTGTGAAGATAGCTTTGTTTTGGCATGTTATCGGGATATTTACTTCGAAGCTAGCTTTTATTGACTTTGCAGACGACGGTGAACCATTTATTTACACCCCTATTCGTCAATTTAATCAGACCCAATTTCGCTTAGATCACTTTTGTGGGATGATGCGCAATATAACCTTTTGCTTTTATTAATACATGATGACTTGCGTTTCAGAACGCACACAGATTCTTCAGAAAACACAGTGATTACTTTATAGTTTAATAAATATGCGTAAGAGATATTAAATTCGAAAGATGACAAAATATTTAGTATCGTTACTGTTTTGTATTCTATTTTAAAATAAGGTAGGGTAAGTAACACAACAAAGTCACTCCGACTTTGTTGTGTTACTTACCCTACCCTACACAAGTTATAATTTGGTTACACGGAAATATTTATCAATAGAAATAATACCCAAGAGGTATACTAAAAAAATGTGGTACGAATTAAGATTAAAAATGGGCCGAAAATAGAATACATAATACAGGATTAAAAATTAAAATATTAAATTTAAAACGAAAGAGGACCAAATTTTTGACTTAAACAGATTTGGGACTTATCGAATATTTTGCTGATGGTACTGGGCTAATTAATATTACAGCTTGCACGATTATAATTTTATGCAACATAATGTTTCGAGGCAAACTCTCTTGGTTCATATACATTGTCCTTCACTGAATATAATCATTTTCGATAGCCGTTAAATATTTTAAAATATTATTTTAAATATTTTAAATATATTATATAAATATAAATATAAATAAATAAATATTCCTGGCCATCTAGTCCCAAATTAAGCAAAGCTTGTACTATGGGTACTAGATATACTAGATATACTGTACCGACTCGTTAAAATGTTACTGGAATCCACATGACCTCGGACTGACTGGTCTCTCTCTTTGCACGTCAGATACTTAAAATCCGTGGTGCACGGCAGTTGAGCTTCACTTGACTAGCCATCTCTTTAGCCTTTTAATGCCTTAATTGCCATATTTCTGTCTCTCACATTGCTAAGAGGGGAAGTCAAATTCCAAAAGTTTCTTACTCCTACTAATTTCTTCTGATTCAATTGAGTTCCAAGGCAGCGGTAGTTTTACCCGGGACTGCAATGGACTTCACTGTTCATTGCCTTTTTTGATGGTCGCCACTGTTAATCCTTGCTACACAGCAGACACAGTGGTGGGAATGAGTGGTGCCCCCCCCCCCCCTCCCCCTCCCATCGTCTCTCTCTACACGTAGAGATTTAGTATCTCTTTGCGTTCTATACAAATTATATCACGGAGAGTGCTCGGATGAGCTGGTTGATTTGGTACTGAGTTCAGTGATTGCCGCTGAGTTCCACTATCGTACAACTCGGTATAATTTAAAATTCCACACATATCATCTCGATAATTAACAATCTACCACAGTACGTTTCTTAAGACATTTTATACCACGAACTGTGAAATTGTAGAATCAACTTCCTTCAGCGGTATTTCCGAACAATTACGACATGAAAGCCACAGATTAATCACGAATTCTCAGAAACTATAACACCTACAAACTTGAAATTTGGCAGGTTGGTTCCTTATAGGGTGTAGACATCCGCTGATCCGCCAAACGGATTTTACGAAACTCCACCCCTAGATGGGTTGGAAGTTTATATGAAAGTCCTATGTATTTAAAGTAAGATACTTGAAAATAAAAATGTATGATTTATAGACGGTGTGGAGGTGTACTAATAATAATGTATCTTTAGAAATCAACCCCTTTTGGGGTTAAAACGGGGGATGGCAGTTTTTATGACAGTCCAATGTCATTGAAGTTAAAGTAACTATGACAGAAGGATTTTAAATGGTATCTAAATATATAAAAGAAGAAACTGACTGATTGACATATCAACGCACAGCCCAAACCGCTGGGTCTATAGATTCCAAATTTGGCACATAGGTTTCTTATGACGTCTAGGGGTGCACTAAGAAAGGATTTTTCAAAATTCATCCCCTAAGGGGGTGAAACGGGGGTCCAAAGTTTGTATGGGGAAACAAGATTAGTTGGACTGTTTTATCTGAAACTTTACACGAGTACTTCTATAGATAAATGAATAAACACGTGTTTCAGGATTTTTCAAAATTCAACCCCTAAAAGGGTAAAATGGGGTGAAAAAGTCTGAAAATCGTCATGGGCATGGTTTTTATGGTTTATCGGGTCGCTGATTACGAAAACAACAACTATTTTATGATCTAACATAGCCGACGGTAACATAAAATCAACCCTGTGGGGATGCGATGGGGTTGAATTATATAAAATAAGAAACTGAGTGACTGACTGATATTTATCAACGCACAGCCCAAACTGCTGGGTCTAGAGATTCCAAATTTGGCACGTAGGTTTCTTATGATGTCTCGGGGTGCACTAAGAAAGAATTTTTGAAAATTCATCCCCTAAGGGGGTGAAACGGGGGTCCAAAGTTTGTATGGGGAAACAAGATTATTTGGGCTATTTTATTCGAAACTTTACACGAGTACTTCTATAGATAAATGAGTAAACACAAGTTTCAGGATTTTCCAAATTTAACCCCTAAAGCGGTAAAACGGGGTGAAAAAGTCTGAAAATCGTCATGGGTATTGTTTTTATGGTTTATCGGGTCGCTGATTATGAAAACAACAACTATTTTATAATCGAACATAGCCGACATGACATAAAATCACCCCTGTGAACCCTCACAGGGGTGATTTTATGTCATAATATCAATATGGGTGGTGGGGTTAAAATGTCATAATATCAATATGGGTGTTGATTATATGGTTTTCTGGGACGTCAATTACAAAAATGGCATCGATTTGAAAATATCAACCCCTAAAAGGGTAAAATGGGGTCAAAAAGTCTGAAAATCGTCATGGGTATTGATTTTATGGTTTATCGGGTCGCTGATTACGAAAACAACAACAATTTTAAAATTCAACTTGGCTACGTGACCATCATCCTCTATTGAGATGCGATGAGGTTGAAATGTCTTTAAATCAATATACATATGTATCGTTTTTACGGGTTTTCGGAACACCAATCCATACTAATATTATAAATGCGACAGAATACCTCTTCACGCTTAAATCGCTGGACCGATTTAGATGAAATTTGGTTGGAGATACCTTGGGTCCTGGGAAAGGATAAACCTAAGATAGCTTTTATCCCAGAAATTACCTATTATTGTTATTTATT
Organism: Hypsopygia costalis; assembly: GCA_937001555.2. Lineage (NCBI taxonomy): Eukaryota > Metazoa > Arthropoda > Insecta > Lepidoptera > Pyralidae > Hypsopygia > Hypsopygia costalis. The sequence goes on from OW443349.2 coordinate 5,702,062, forward strand.
GTACACATAGGGCGGTAACGTGACCATCATCCCCTATTGAGGTGCGATGGCGTTGAAATGTCTAAAATGTGGTGAAAAAGTCTAAAAATCGTCATAGGTATTGTTTTTATGGTATATCGGGTCGCTGATTATGAAAAAAACAACTATTTAATAACCCAACATAGCCGACGTGATAACTCTGTAGGGGTGCAATGGGGGTGCAAAGGGGTTGAAATGTCATAATATTAATATGGGTGTTGATTCTATGGTTTTCTGGGACGTTAATTACGACTGGCGTCGATTTGAAAATTTAACGTATTGGACACAAATTACTTAAAAAGATTTTTCAAATTTTACCTATAAGAGGATGAAACGGAGGTCCAAAGTTTGTATGGTAAAACGAGATTAGTTGTTTTGTATGGGAAAAGATTAGTTTATCCTAAATTTTACACGAGTACTTCTATTGATTAATGAGTAAACACGTGTTTGCCCCGAATGTCACGCGAGCGAAGCCGCGGGCGAAAGCTAGTTTATGTATAAAAGTTATTGAAAAGAACTACATACTATTATACAAACGACGAGCTCGGTGGCGTAGCGGTCAATGACTCGGCTTCGACACCAACGCTCGTGGGTTCGATTCCCACATAGGACAAACATTTGTGTGCATGAACATGTCTGTTTGTCTTAGTCTGGGAGTTTTCTATGTATCGTAAGTATGTATTTACAAAAAAAAAAATGTATTTACGTATGTTTATCAGTTGTCTAGTACCCATAACACAAGCTTCGCTTACTTTGGGGCTAGATGGCGCTGTGTAATTTGTCCGACAATATTTATTTATTATAAGAAGGGATGTTTTATTATATACTAGCTGGCCCGGCGAACTTCGTACCGCCTAATTGTCAATGAATGTCGTGGTATACATATTAGTTGAACAAAATTTATGATGTCTTGAAATTAATATAATGAATAATAGAAAATAATAGAGAAGCACGATGGCGTCATTGCGCGTGTCAGTCTAATTGTACACGCAAGTTAAGCAACGTCAACCGTAGCCTGTCCATGGATGAGTTTATATTATCTCGAGCTCCTCCGTGCTTCGGAAGGTACGTTAATCCGTCGGTCCCGGTTGTAATCATTAGATTAACTCGAGGTCCTCCGTGCTTCGGAGGGCACGTTAATCCGTCGGTCCCGGTTGTTATCATTAGATTATCTCGAGCTCCTCCGTGCTTCGGAAGGCACGTAAGACGTCGGTCCCGGTTGTTATCATTAGATTATCTCGAGCTCCTCTGTGCTTCGGAAGGCACGTAAGACGTCGGTCCGGGTTGTTATCATTAGATTATCTCGAGCTCCTCCGTGCTTCGGAAGGTACGTTAATCCGTCGGTCCCGGTTGTAATCATTAGATTAACTCGAGGTCCTCCGTGCTTCGGAGGGCACGTTAATCCGTCGGTCCCGGTTGTTATCATTAGATTATCTCGAGCTCCTCCGTGCTTCGGAAGGCACGTAAGACGTCGGTCCCGGTTGTTATCATTAGATTATCTCGAGCTCCTCTGTGCTTCGGAAGGCACGTAAGACGTCGGTCCGGGTTGTTATCATTAGATTATCTCGAGCTCCTCCGTGCTTCGGAAGGTACGTAAGACGTCGGTCCCGGTTGTTATCATTAGATTATCTCGAGCTCCTCTGTGCTTCGGAAGGCACGTAAGACGTCGGTCCCGGTTGTTATCATTAGATTATCTCGAGCTCCTCCGTGCTTCGGAAGGCACGTTAAGCCGTCGGTCCTGGTTGTTATCATTAGATGGCAGTCGTTAAGCCAAGTGGCCTTTAGGCGGCTTGAAATTACTGGCGTCCGCCAACTCGCAGTTGAGCAGCGTGGTGGAGTCTGCTCGAAACATATTCAGTTGAAGGAAGACCCGTATTTAATATTACCCAGCAGTGGGTAAATATTAAGTTCAGTATTTTACTATGTCACAAAATAAAGTACCATGACACTTGACAACCAATTAATATTCATTTTCAAGCATTCATTCATAAACAATTTTCAAAACAACAACGGACAACTTTCGCGACGTAAAAGTTAGACCAATCGATTTGACATTTAATTGAAAATCAATAAATATCCCAATCCGTTTTCAAATTTAATTTTTCGACAATTTTGTCAATGTTTTAATACTTATTATCCTATACCCACATTTCTGAACGCACGCATACATTTGACGTACGCACGTTAACGTCACGTTTGACAGGTCCGACACCCACGAACATTTTGTATGGAAAAATGATTTTTCTTTTATTTTATTTTTTTCGTAAATTTTCCAATGTTTTTAATAGTTATTCTGCTATTCTGGACGGAGACAAATCCAACAAATCAAAAACCATGGCAATCGGTCCAGCCGTTCTCGAGTTATAAGTGTTGTAACAAACACGACTTTCTTTTATATATATAAGATATTTTAGGTTTTAGAGACAGGTTTTGAAAAAATAATAGCCGTCGACTTCATTGATTCTAAAAATTCGTCTAGATATTGATTAGTTTTATCTTTCTTTTATTTTTCCCTTTCATTAAGTATTTAGCTTTTTCGAATATAATTAAAAATTATGTGCAAATAACTAACTCCACGCGTACGAAGTCGCGGGCGGCCGCTAGTAGTCTATATAACAAGAGTCTATACTTACCCTAAAACGCTGGCAACAGCGACTATTGGTATTGCTGATCTCTATAGGCGGTGGTGACTGTTTTCCATCAGGTGATCCATATGCATATTTGCCTATCCACTCATATAAAAAAAAACTTCGTATTATGTGACGACTAACAGTTGTAGGTCTCTTACTTTAGTTAGGCAGGCTGCACCACGTGCAGGTAAAGTTACCTTTGGCTTCTAAAGGCCGTGATGAACCACTTACATACGAAAAAGTGTTTTTACTCTTATTTATCATAGTGGGATTTACATTAAAGCAACGAATTTTAAGTTACATCAAAAAATAATATTGTGATAATATAAATTTGAAATTTATCTTCATAAACCTAGGTATTACCACAGTATAAATAATAGTAGTAACGTACAGTATGGACACTCTCTGCCGCTCTCACTAGTCGACCTCACCTCCCCTATGGAACCGATTTGGAACCGTTCGCAAGGAATGCCACAACGTACGAATTGTTGTCGCTTGTATTTTATTCTCCATTCAGTTTAAAATAATATGCGAGTATGTAAAAGATGAGAGTTATTTGTGCAGTGGATGGATGTCTCAACACATGGAAAGTAAAAAAAAAAACAATTTGGATTGATGGATGGATGGATGGATGGATGGGTAGATGGGTGGATGGGTGGATGGATGGGTGTATGGGTGGATGGATGGATGGATGGATGGGAGGGTGGGTGGATGGGTGGATGGATGGATGTATGGGTGGGTGGGTGGATGGATGGATGGATGGATGGATGGATAGATGAATGGATATGGATGGATGGATGGGTGGATGGATGGGTGGATGGGTGGATGAATGGGTGGATGGATGGATGGATGGATGGATAGATGAATGGATATGGATGGATGGATGAACGAGCATTAGTTGATAAAAAATGCTATGCAATAGCTTTACCGCGGCAGTCCCCGAGTGTCACACGTTTTTTTTTCTTCACTACGCCCACCTGATGTGAAGCGGTTACCGTAACCATATTAACGCTCGCAACATTAAATATCGCTCGCGCGCTGCCATCCCCGCTGCCAACGCAGCAACTCCATCCTCTCTGGTGACCTCACTCACTCGCAGGAACACAACAACCCTCAAGGAAATTGTTATTTGACTGCGGTATTCTGTGAGGTGGTGGTACTTCGTCAGTCAGGCTGCTTAAAAAATACGCTATGTCCTACCTCTCTTTTCGTCAGAGCCTCGTCTGTCAGTCAGCAGGGTGTACCCCGTGCAGGTCAGATTGTCTTTGGTTCAAAGATGTTGATGAACCACTTACACCCCCTTACATGTCCGACTAATAATTGTATAATGTCAGCCCTAGAGAACTTCACTCAAACATAGGCACGTGTACAGACGTCATTTGGTTACTACATGCAAAAGCGCCATTTTTGTATGGAGTGGCCGGGGTTTGGTATTACACAAAATAACTAGGTACTTTAGTGAAAATATCTGCAAAATTCATCTCGAATATTATATTTCGTATATTAAATTTATTGCTTTTCAATAAATTTACTTGAAAATATACAATAATTTCGATACTGATGCTTTAACTCGATGTAAAATTGGATTTAAATAATATAATTCAGTAATTGAATGTAATGTGAAATTGATATTTTTGTTGTAGTATTTTTGTTGAAGTATCTATGCAAATAATGCCAGGTCGGTTGTTGACGTGGGAATGCCACAAAGACGAAACCGGTCGGTAAAAATTTATTAAGTGGAAAACAAGTGATTTTTATTAAAAAGTTTTCACGTGCTAACGTCTTATAAATCGGTGAACTCTGGCTGCACGCACGAAAAAGCATGACTTATTGTCACGTTCCGTTTGACCCGGGAGTGTAAGCGAGAACGCGGTTTGTCCGTATCTATCTCTCTTCCACTTCATCTGCGGATGTTTTCTAATAAGAAATAAGAAAAAAATAAAGATAACGTAATAACGTTATCACGAAAAATTATCTAATAATAATAATAATAATAATAATAATTTATTTGCACAAAACACGGTGTGAAAGTTGACAAATAATTAGTAGAGCATACATGTTTTGCCAAGTCAGTGGCATGCAAATACATTGTTTGTGATTTTAAATTAGAGGCAAAATATAGTGTACTAAATTATTAAAATAATTATCCATTAGGTCTATTCGATAGAAATACAATGTCAATATTAATATTAGAATAATAGGTTGTAATGTCAAGTAAATAGTATTCATTAACAGCAAATGGCCAATAGCTACAAATAATCATTTCATGTCAAAAAGTCTTGTATAGTGTAATACTCTTTATCTAACAACCATTTATATAATTTTTTTTTGAATACATTATTATTACTACATTTTATGTCATCCGGAATTTTATTATAGATTTTAATAGACATACCTAAACAGCTTTTGGTATATTGACTCATAGTTGGAGTTATGTCAAATACTAGTCTGTTAGGGTTTCTATGATTTGTAGCATATAAAGCACTAGCTTTTTTAAAAAGTTTGCTATTTTCTTTTATAAATACGCCCATGACATATATATAAAGAGATGGAAGGGTTAATAATCCAAGTTCCTTAAATCGTGATCGACACGACACATCTGGTGGAAGACCATACATCGATCTAATGCACTTTTTTTGCGCAATAAAAGCTCTACCGATGTTGGTACCATTGCCCCAAATTAATAAGCCATAGCGCAAGGTAGACTCAACATACGCGTGATAAGCTGTAAGTGCTGTCTTTTTGTCTGTAACATTGCTCACTTGTTTAAGAGCATAAACGAATTTATTTATTTTAGAACATACTTTTTCAATTTGTGATTTCCAGTTCATTTGCTGATCTATCGTTAGTCCTAGAAATTTCGTCTCTTTTACCATGTCAATTGGTACATTGTTGTAATGAATATTCAGATTAAACATTTCATTTTTATAATTATTAAAGTGAATCCAGTTAGTTTTAATTACATTTATTTTTAAATTATTTATGTCAAGCCATTGAATTATGTCACTAATAGTTTTATTTACGTCATCTTCATGGTCTTTAATGGTCATATTTATTTTATTTGTCGCAACAACAACTGATATGTCATCAGCGAAAAGTGTGCATTTATGAGTTGTAATATAAGGCAAATTATTTATATATAAAAGGAATAGAATAGGGCCTAATACGCTCCCCTGTGGAACTCCATATTTATTATGTCTAAAATTAGATGAGTATGTCGTTATTTCGCTATTTTTATCTAATTTTGTAATCACAACACGTTGACATCTGTTATTTAAGTAAGATGCTATCCAATCAAGTGTAGGTCCTCTAATTCCAATTAATTCTAGTTTGTTTAAAAGTATTTTATGTGAAACAACATCGAAAGCTTTTGATAAGTCAAAAAATACTGCAGTAGTGAAATTTCTATTATTTATATTTGTTAAAATAGCTGTCATGAGTGCGTATGTAGCAAGTGTTGTAGATTTATGCTTTTGAAATCCGTACTGGTCTTCTGCAATTATTCCAAATTTATTGCAAAATTCCATTAACCTCTTAAGCATACACTTTTCAAAAATTTTTGAAAAGATTGGTATCAACGTTATGGGTCGATAGTTTTTTATATCATCTTTGCTACCTTTCTTGAACAGCGGTTTTACAACTGATAATTTTAGCAGTTCCGGAAAAGAACCTGTAGAAAAAGATAAGTTAATCAAGTGGGTTAAAATGGGTAATAATTCATCGATGCTTGACTTTATTACTTTAGTACAAATTTCATCATACCCTTCTGAATTTGTGTTTTTTAATGACATGACTTCTTTTTTTACTTCAGATTCTGACATGGGTCTTAAAAACATTGAATGTCCTGTATTATTATTATACCTTATTTTTGGATTACTATTATTATTATTAATGTCATGTTTAGTATTGGTTGAATCGATAAAATAATTATTAAATGTCGTCGCTATGTCTATAGGATCTGTCAGTATTGTATTGTCAATTTTTATGTTGGCTACATTATTATCACATGTCATATTACAAATTTCATTTTTGATGATAGACCAAGATGCTTTGCACTTGTTTCTACTTCGATTGATAAATTTTATATTAGCATTTTTTTTTAAATTATATATACATTTTTTGAATACTTTCGAATATTTATTATACTTGTTTTTATTTGCCAACGTTTTTTCTTTATAACATTTATATCTTAATAATCTTTTAGTTTTAGAGCTTACTTTTATGCCTTCACTAATCCAATTCTGCTTGATTCTTCTTGATTTATTTTGATTTTTAATTTAGGAAAACACAGTTTATAGAATAAACTTACTAATTCATGAAACATACCAAAAGCCTCATTAAGATTTGTTTCGTAGTATATCTCAGACCATGATAAGCTTCTTATACAATTCCTAAATTTTGTTATGTTTTCTTCGCTATAGTCCCTCTTGAAAATGTAATAAAATGAGGGTTTTAACATTTTGTTTTTGATAGGGATACTAAGCAGTTGAGCAGTTTCATGGTCGGACAAGTGTAGAGGCAATACTGTTGCAGTTGCGTCTTTAATATTGCTCAATATATGATCTATGCAAGATCGTTTTCTGGTAGGCTCGTTTATGTGGATTTTCAGGTCATAAATCTGAGCTAAGTCTTTTAAGTATTCCGTAGCTGTTCCAGATTGCAGCGTATTTATATTGATATCACCAGCTAGGACAATGTTGACATTATTTTTGTATTTTTTAAATATGTCATGCAATAAGCAGTCTAATTTTTTGAGAAACGTGTTGGGATTTGATGAGGGTGTTCTATAGAGGCTGACAATAATTATTTTTTTTGACTGATTTGATAAAATTTCTATTCCACAACATTCAAAAGATTTTTCCACCGCATGTGATTTTATAAATGACAGATTTTTATATAACAATTTTCTTTTGACCAAAATACATGTTCCACCTCTCTGCTTATCTCTACAAAAATTTGATGCCATTTCATAATTATGCAGTTTTACGTAGTTATCAGAACCCGACTTTATAAAAGTTTCCGATAAACATATTATGTCTGGATCATTATTATTTTTTCCAGTTCGAGTAGTGTCAATTCTAGTAAATCTTTTTTAGATAGAATACTGGCAATATTTTGGTGAAGAATTTTTAAACAAGGTACGGATACTGATACTGATTCTTGTCTAGGCCCGAAAAAAATTATTCTGTTTTAAAATGGGAAAATAGTAGGGTATAGTTCCCTTTTTTGTACAAGTTGGTTTATCAACAACACCGGTAGAGCTACCAGCACTTTTGATTATTTTTTCGTTACAAAAATAATATGGTATTGTACCTTTTTTCCATTTCTTATTTTGAGCTGAACTTGGCTTATTAGACAATATAAGATTTTTGAGGGCTTTGTGGTTACAATATTTACTTTCATAGTCTATGCAGTCAATCTTATAATTAATTTGTTTACACATGTCATTTAAGGAAGTCAAATCACAATTTACAAAATGACAATTATCATATTTGTTACATAGGTTTTTGATGCTATGATTTAACATATTTACATTCATAAATTTATTTTTAAATACATTTAATACTAGAATGGGGCAAGTCAATTTAGATAAAGTATATTGCAGTTCTTTCAATACTGTCCTTGGATTCGTGTCGTTTTCACCAATGCATAGTACTACCTTATCCTGTGTCTGTAACTCTACATCACGGCAACTTTTTAGGATCTCCCAGGTGGGTGCGTATGGTTTTGTATGCACTCTAACATTGTATTTTTCGTATGTACTGCATTCCCTTGAGTGTAATAAAGCCGATGCTATGCCAACGCATTTTTGAGTACCATATACTATAATTTTCCGAGTGTTGTCGTCTTGCTTTTCATAAAGATTGTTTGTTTTTTTGATAACTGATCTGTGTTCCGATCTAAGGTTGAGTTCTAGTTGCATTATTTGTTCCTTAAGTTTCTCAATGTCTTGATTTGCTTTCATTAACTCATTTTGAAGCTTAAAAATTTTGTGTTGCAGGTGTATACATTCTATATTTTTTGTTTCAGGAGTACTAAAGTTATCATTACATAAGGGTGTCTTGTGTGGTGTAATGGTGCCAAGTACACTCTTTTTTTTATGAGAGCTATGTACACTTTTATTTACATGTAAAGGAGAATGACATAAATTTTTTAATGTAATTATTTCTTTCGTCAATTTTGCAATCTGTTTTTTCAAGTCATTGTTTTCTAATATTGTGTTTTCTAGTTCATTTTGTCCGTAAACCGATTTTAAAGACAACCAATTTTTTCTCTCTCTAGCACTCGGCTGCGCCAGATGAAAACCTAGCAAGTGCTCAAACCAAACTTTTACAGGAGAGCGACAAAACGTAAATCAAGCTAGCCGTTTAACAATTTTTGCATAAACTATTTAAAAACGCTTTTATTATATAAAATAAATATAAACGATGATTATGTATTAAAAAATATTATAATACTTGTGTATTTGCATAATTTATACCCCTTACTACGAGTAATAAACCTAGCAAGACGCATCGACCACTTAAAAACCTAGCAAGTCTCAGAGACTTGCTAGGTTTGATAATGGTCAGTCAAATGTCGCCAGCTCACTTCAGCTTGCTGACTCTGAGAGCTAATCAGAGATTGTTATTATTTATCAGACATGTATTTAATGTTTATGTTGCTGTTGATTTAAATTATTGTGTATTGTCTCGGTACTCTTTGAACGAATGACTAAATGAAACATTTATTTCAATCTCCAGCATATACATAATTAGTTATTTCTAGTCTTATAATAATTACTTATAAACTTAAGTGAAATATAGTGATTAAAAATATTGGTTGTCTGCAAAATCGGTTTACGAATGATAATTTTACGTGATAAAGTCATAATGAGAACATCGGCCGATGGAGTGGAAGAGAGATAGCGTCACAATGTTTAGGCCGATCGTGCCAGGCAATCGCTTGTTCCGCGCTCTCTCTTGCACGCTCGGCTTCGGCGGAACATGACATGCTTTTTCGTGCGTGCATGCCTGCTGCACGCACGAAAAAGCATGACTCAGTGTCATCGATTTAAGATAGAAAAAAGAAAAAACATTTATTTGCACACATTACACAGTACTATACAAACAAGTTCAATACACACAATAAGATTAAAACATAAGAAAATTTACAGTACTGTGCAATGTCGCAAAATGGTCCCAACTCAGTATGAAGACCGAAATCTGCAGTAGACTCGGCACTGATTTTCAGTTAGGACCAGTTGCGACATCACGGACATACAAGCTTAGAAACAAACAAGAAACAAATAAACGATTTATACACAAAAAAGAAACAATAATAATAATAAAAACATAACATTATATTAGGTTCCCATTACCATAAATAAAAATAATAATTAAAAAACAAAACAATAATCATTCATAGACAATCAGAAACTCCTTTAAGACGTTATCACGTTAAAAACATAAAAAAGAATCATATGTGTGCCGAAGTAACACAAAATGGCTACTATAATCAAGTTCCTCCGTAAACTTTGCTATTATAGAATAGAATATCATTTATTTGCCAGAACATACAACTATTTGGTTAGATGTCATTTTACAATCAGGTTACAGTATGTTCACCTTATACAGAGGCATGCAAATTTTCATTTTAACAGTTACGTAAATGATGATGATTGATTCATTAATTTATGTTTTACAAATACAATTAAGCTCAAGTAAATATGTCAAATAATAATATAATTGTCCATGTTTAAATTTATAAAATTACAAACAATAATTACAATTAAATTCAGTCAAATTTATAATAAATTAAGAAATAGTTACTATGTCAAAAATAATAAAAATATGCATATAATTGTCAATGTTTGAATTTATAAATATGTAATAACAGTTAACATCCAAACTCTCTCATTGAATAGAAGCAATTGACTATAAGCCACTTCCGAAGTTCGATCTTAAATCTGTTGAATGGCATCTCTCTAATCCCCTGAGGTATCTTATTATACGTCCTAATTGTACTAAATAAGCAGTTTCGCTGTAAGAGACTGCTATGACATACTGGCATTCGTAATCTCAAGGGGTCCCGTTGGGTATATTTACTATTATTACAGTTTTTTTTAAATAGTTCAGGGTGTTTTTTTACGAATATACCTACTTCTAATATATATAGGGCCGGGACTGTCAATATATTAAGATTTTTGAAGAATGGCCTGCATGATTCTAGAGGTCCTATCCCACAGATTGCTCGTATACATTTTTTTTGTGCAAAGAGTGCTTTGTCAATTTGTGTCGAGTTGCCCCATAATAATATTCCATATCTTAGGATTGAACCTACGTAACCATGATATGCGGTCAGAGCTGCATTTTCGCCAACCGTAGTACGTAATCGTTTTAATGCGTACACAAATTTATTTATTCTTGTGCAGACATTGTTTATATGTAATTTCCAGTTGCAGTGTTCGTCCAAGGTAAGACCTAAAAATTTGATATTGTCGTCTTTGCTAATTGTTTGATTGTGATATTTTACCGTCATATTTTTGTTACGCATGTTATAATTTGAAAATTGAATGTATTTAGTTTTTTGTATGTTTACGCATAATTTATTTGATTCTAGCCATGTTATTATTTTGTTCAAAGTAGTATTAATTCTTAATTCATAGTCAGTGTGTTTGTTATTGTCGGGTATAATTACAGAAATATCATCTGCGAAGAGGACGCATTGTTCAGTTGTAATATTTGGCAGATCATTTATGTATAGGAGAAATAAGAGTGTCGAGAGCACTCCGCCCTGTGGGACACCTGTTCTGTTGTATTTGTATCCAGATCTGTATGGCATACTTAAAAAGTCCTCATCTATATGGGTAATCTCGACACATTGTTGTCGGTTGGAAAGGAAACTTCTGATCCAGTCCAAAGCCGGTCCTCTAATACCGTACCTTTCACATTTTTCAATTAAAATTTCATGATCTACCATGTCGAATGCTTTACTCATATCGAGGAAGATGACAGTAACTCGGTTTTTGTTGTCGACATTCTCTGTAATGGCTTTTACGAGAGAGAATGCAGCTAGGGTCGTGGATTTGTTTTTTTGAAAACCGTTTTGTTCCTTTTTAATTAACTTTAATTCGTCCAAAAACTCGATAAGCCGTTTGTACATAACCTTCTCAAAAATTTTTGAGAAAACTGAGATAAGGGCTATCGGTCGATAATTGTTAAGTTCGAGTTCGCTATCTTTTTTGTACAGGGGTTTTACAACAGATTTAATAAGTCTATTAGGGAATTTGCCTTGTAGTAATGATTTATTTACCGTATCAGATAATACGGGTGCAATCACTTCTGAACAAGATTTTAATACTATGGTAGAGATATTATCAAAACCAACCGATCCAGTGTTATTGAGTGAATTGATGTGTCTTATTATCTCATCGCTGCTACAGGGTTTAAGAAATATGCTATCACTTATCCTATTTATTTTTCCGTATGCTTCTTTAGCCTGCGTTGAACTGGTGCCTTTTAACGTTATAGGCATTTCAATAAAGAAGTCATTGAATGCACTTGCAATGTCCGTGGGTTTGTCGATTGTTTTACCATTTATTTTAATTATATTTATTCCTTGTGGGCTTTTGGTTTTACCAGGTTTGTCTTTTATAACCTCCCATGCTGCCTTACACTTATTTTTTGAATTATTAATGTAATTATGGTTTATCCTTTTTTTTGATAAAATGATGCATTTTCTTAATATCTTTTTATACTTCATGTAAAGGGATTTGTTCATGGTTGTGTTTTTATTATGAAGTTGGTATCTTAAAATTCGTTTTTGTTTACATGATATTTTGATTCCTTTCGTAAACCATTTTGGAGCGGACGTATTAGCATTTATTTTTATTTTTTTTATCGGAAAACAAAGATTGTAGAATAAAATGAACATATCGTGGAAAATTTGGAAGGCTTTATCGCTGTCTGGTTCATTATATACCTCATGCCAAGACAAACTAGATAAACATTCTCTGAACTTACGAGTATGTTCATTATGGAAGTCTCTAGTCATTTTATACCAGTGACTAATAATTTTGGGTTTATTTCCAGGGAAATTGAGTGTTTGTGCGGTATTATGGTCAGATAGGTGAAATTGGTGTATGTCACTTGTCGCGTCATTGATGTTGCTTAAAATATGGTCAATACACGAGTTTTTTCGCGTGGGTTTATTTATATGAAATTTAAAATTATAATTATACATTAGGTTTTTAAAAGTCGCAGTTAAATTATTATTTTTCAAAATGTCAATATTCATGTCACCTGTAATAATTATACGTTTGTTTTTATTGTTAGTCAGTTTATGTAGGATTAATTCTAATTTGTCAAAGAAAGTATTTATATTTGAGTTAGGGATTCTATACAAACAGATAATAATACATGCAAATGTCGGTATTTCGATTCCGCAACATTCGAAAACCTTGTCTTCGGCTAAATCCTTACAGAACTCAATAATTTTAAAATCAATTGAATGACGCAGTAATATACATACCCCTCCTCTTTTTTGATTCCTGGAATGAGAGCAAACTAAGTTGAAGTTTTTGATATTGACGTGATGCTCATCCCCAGATCTTATAAAGGTTTCTGAAATACAAATAATGTCCACGGTTCTTTTTTGTTGAAATAATTCGTGTAGACACAATTCCAATTCACTACTTTTGTTTACTAAACCGGCAATGTTTTGATGTAGGAGTACTACAGAATCATTACAATTATTTCCGTTACTAACGAAAAAGGTGGGTAGGTGTCAATTGATTGGTATTGTTTGGGTTATCACTGCAGTTGCTTATATTTTTCCTAAAGTAATACGGTATGGTTCCTCTTTTAGGTAGTAGAGAGATAGCATTCTTATCAATGTTAATTTTGTCGAGTTTTTTGTTGGCATTCTGAGTATTGAAATAAAATGGAATAGTACCTTTCCTATGTAATTGTTTGCTTTTATTTACATGAGAGAATAGCTTTCTGGGTCTATTGTCCCCTATTATGTAATTCTTTTTATAGTCGTCATAATTTATACTGTGGTTTATTTCGTAACAAGCCTCTGATAGATAATTCTTCGATCGTACAATATTTAAAAACTTACAATTTTTAAAATACTCGCTAGTTTTACATAACAGATGATTGATTTTGTGTACACTGAGATGTTTGTTATGTTTAATGCTCAAGATAATAATATTCATATGTTGCAAAGATTGTAAGGTAGAAGTTAAGCCTATCGTCAATTTTGTGGGGTCCGTGTCATTTTCTCCCACACATAATATTAAATAATTATCTGAGCAATCTTCTATATTTTTACATGATTTAAGTATCATCTCGGAAGGAGCAAACGGTTGAACGAAGGAACTTATGTTATATTGTTCGTATTTAGAATTTTCACGAGATTTTAAAAGATATGACGCTAAGTTTGTACATTGCTGTGTGCCAAAGATATAGATATTATTACGTTTCGTTATATTGTTTTTACGACTAGTGGTGACATCTAGTGGATCATTTAACGAGTTGGCGAGACTTCGTTGTTTGTGTTCGGCAGGTTGTTTCGATGTGGAGATCGATGCGCTATCTTCTAATACATATTGGGTCTTCTGTGTCTCGTTCAAGTCGGTTAATGTGAAGTTATGCTTATCATTGTGCAACTTTCGAAATTGACTGGTACGTTGCGATGTATTTGTTTTTGTTTTAGGTGTGGATTTTAGTGGCGATCGAATTGGAGTTCCTGTATATATGTTTTTGAGGTTCCTTATTACATTCTGTTGTTCTACTGTTTGTTTTTTTAACTTATCTACTTCCATCATTAAATTTTCTACTTCCTTATGTGCACTCTCTAAGTTAATTTTTAATGATTTAATTTCATTTTTCATTTCTTCTATGTCGCTGTTACATACTGTTGATATGTCAGGCAGACTATTCGTTAAATAATCAGATTGTGTTGATGTGTCTGCTGTATTTGTAGAATCAAGAGACTGGCTTTTTATTATATTTTTCCTTACAGTTACATTTTCTTCTGCCATATTTTATATTTTGTAAAGAAATAAATATATGTATTCTTAATGTGATGCCCTCTAAATGCGTTTTAGACACAACAATGGGGAAACAATACCGATGCTTTTGTGTTAGTAATGGAGTACTGCTACTAGATGCCAGATGGCGTTGTTCAGTGTCAGTTACTCAAATTTGAATTTTACTATTGGAATATTCCACGGAATTTTGTTACAAAATATATATGTAAATTATGCTGCTTCAGTACTTATTAAATATGTTGATTACATCAATTATTGTCGGATGTATGTACCAAAATAAATAAATAAAAACATTATCGTGATCGTCCAGTAAAGTTAAAAAAGTTACGATGCCACAAACAGGTATCATAAATAACTTACACGAAAAGTTTGCAGAACAATACTATTTTTTATTTATCTTGTGAATTTTTTCTTCCTTTTCTTTTTCTTAACAAATTCCACACTGCCATCTAGTCGCAAACTAAGCAAAGCTTGTATTATGGGTACTAGATAACTGATATATTTTTTTTGTAAATACATGCATATAATACACATAAAACACCCAAACTAAGACAAACAGACATGTTCATGCACACAAATGTTTGTCCTATGTGGGAATCGAACCCACGAGCATTGGTGTCGAAGCCACGTCATTGACCGCTACGCCACCGAGCTCGTCAAATATTTCTCTTGTGCGGGGATCGAACCCGCGACCTCGCAGTTAAAGTGGCCATTGCTAACAATTCGACCACCGCGCCGGGCTCGTCTCATAGATAATTTCCACAAGCGGTATCATTGACAATTTGCACACAAAGTTTGCAGAAAAATAAACTTTTAATTTATCTGGTGAATTTTTGCACTTGTCAACTTTCTTCAGAGGAGGATAAACAGATATTTATACTATTACCTACAAAATATTATATTTAGCTAGAATTTTCGCAACATCGGCACGATACGGTACATTAGGCGGGGAAAACAAGCAATTTGTCAATTGTCATGCTGGTAAGGCTGTGGGAAGGCTGTGCGCAAACGTAATGACAATATGGAGCTTAAATTATACATTTTTTGTTGTATTATTTTGACTGTGGATAATAACAGAAAAAAAAAATAGGAATGGCACCTATTTTACGGCGATGATTACGAGTACGCAGGTTCAGCCCACTTGCGACTTCTATTATTTTTTGAAGTGAAAACTTCTTTAGCGGCGTTGTGCACTTTTTGGGATGGGTAAAAAATGTTAAACTCGCGTCAGGACACGTGGCCTGATCGAAAATTCGTAAGACGGAGTAGCGTACACCATCGGCGCGGCGTAGGAGAGGAAGTGATTTCCCCCTCTGCTGCTGTTTGTTTTTTATGTAATTTATATTGTCATGTTTGTGTACGATAGCGCAATAAATTAATATTGTATTATTAATTAATTATTATTGTATTGTATAATTAATATTGTATTATTAAGTAATTATTATTATAATTAATTATTAATTATTTTTTTTGACATATAATTGCAATTGTTTTAATTTAATAATTATCAAGTTTTTGCATGTCTTATTTAAGACGAAATGTATAAGGGTCGAATTCTGTACATCACCTAATTATTGTACCTACATTTCTAGCAAATAAATATTTATGATTATAATGATAGTACTTTTATACTGATAGATAAAGCAATTCGTTCGAAATTATTCCCTAACCATTCCAAAATATTAAAAAAAGCACAACGTTAATTTTTAAGTTTTCACTTCTGCCCGCAATCCCGGAGTGCAACCCGTTTCTTTTTTGTTGTTGTTGTTGTTGTAAAGTCTTTATTGTACAAAAGATAATAGCAAAACATGACAAAAAATAGTTATGTACAATGGCGGACTTATCCCAAATGGGATCTCTTCCAGTCAACCATTACAGATTTAAAGGTAAACATAATTTGGCAGAAAGTTAGGTACAATATGAATACTTAATGAATACATGGTGATAAAATAATGATAAATATAAGGAGAGTAAATTGTGACAAAAGAAAAGTAACGATTAGACATAAGTTTAGACAGATTGCATAACATATATAACAGAATAAGCAATTGAGTTAAAATTAATAGGACTAATTAGCTTTAAATTTAATTAACCTTAACTTATCTAAGGATACTATCAGTCACACCGCCCAGATGCCTCCTCAGGTGGAGCTTGAATGAATCCATACTTTGTGACATCATCACATCAATTGGAAGCGAATTCCAAAGGCTTGCTGCTCGCACAGTAAATGATTTAGTGTAGGAATAGGAGTTAGGAACAGGAATATTTAATTTAGGAAGGTTGCTAGATCGAAGACGATCATCCATAGTACGAAACTGGAACCGTTCACGTAGATAATAAGGTGCTGAGGGGTTAAAAAGTACGTGAAATAGGAAGGACAGGATATGAAGGATTCTTCGTTGCCTTATTGGTAATATGTCTAGACGCGAACGGTATTCCGAAATATGAACTGATTTACGCAAACCAAAAACAAACCTAATGCACAAATTCTGAATGCGTTCTAGTTTATTTAGTAACTCCTCTGTTAGATCCAAATACGCCACATCCCCATAATCAATTAGCGGAAGTAAAAGGCTACGTGCCAATAAAGCCTTGGTATTTAAAGGGAGAAAAGCCTGAAGTCGTTTCAAGGAATGGAGAGAGGCAAAAACCTTGCGGCTTACTTCGCTTATTTGAGGGCCCCAAGACATGGTTTGGTCAATAATGATGCCCAGATTTTTAACTGTTGGGGAGAAAGGGATGATGCTATTATTAAAAATAATATCCGGGCAAACAACATTCAAATTTTGGAATTTTGATATAAAGTATGGGCTACCAATAATAATTGATTGAGACTTTGAAGGGTTGACCTTCAATCCAAAGTCATGAGACCATTTAGCAATGACAGAAAGATCTTTGTTGATAACGCTAATAGCATCCTCAAGGTTATCAAGCGAAGCAGCGGTATATATTTGAAGATCGTCAGCATAAAGGTGATGTGAAGAAGACAGTGAGGAAGTTATGCTATTAATAAAAATAGAGAAGAGAATAGGAGAAAGTACTCCCCCCTGGGGAACCCCCGAGTTGAGGTGACACCAGTCAGATCTGGTTTAATCAATCTTCACCAATTGGCGACGATTGTGGAGATATGAATTAAACCACGATAAGGCTGATGGTGACGGATTAACTGCACGCAGCATGCCAAGCAATATGTCAAAGTCTACCGTGTTAAATGCATTAGTAAAATCTAATAGAACCATGACCGTTAGCTGTTTATTATCCATATGGAGTCTAATATCTTCGGTAACCTTGACAAGAGCAGAGACAGTGCTGTGCCCAGCGCGAAACCCCGACTGGTGTTCACTTAGAAGATTATGCTTGCGAAGATGGTTGGATAACCGTTGATGCACAAAGTGCTCCAGAACCTTTGAAAGAACGGGTAATATAGAAATAGGTCGGAAGTCTGAGAAAGAAGAGGGGTTTGGTTTTTTTGGAAGAGGAATCACATGGGCATCCTTCCACAATGAAGGAAAAACACCAGAAGAGAGAGAGCAGTTCAAAATGTCGGCAAGAAAGGGTGCGATCTGATCTTTTATAGGGAGTAACATGCTAATGCCAATGTCATCATTACCTGTAGCCTTGGACTTGATGGAACCTAACAGTTCTGCCACCTCGGCTGCCGATATCTCACCCAGCTCAAACTGAGCGAAATCAGGTACTACTGAGTTTAAATGTGCTAATGTTGACAGCTTCATAATAGGGTTAAAAGCGCTTGAAGAGGAGCAGAAATGTTTATTTAAGTCATTAATATCGACATTGGATGATACTGAAGGGTGTTCCTTGCCAACACCATTAGATTTCAGGAACTTCCAGAGTTTATTTGGAGGACAATCTTCTATTGAAGAATGCATATATGCACGTTTAGCATCTCTACATGTTTTATTGCAGCGATTGCGCAATTCGACATACTTGTTTCGGTTCTCCAGGGAGGAATCATGGCGCAGTTTGATTTTAGCTCTATTCCGTTGGGCCATAAGCTTTTTGATCTCTGATGTGAGCCACGGCGCTGGTAAATGTTTAACACGGACAGGGCGAAGAGGCGCATGTTTGTCATACAAACCTAAAATAATATTATTAAAGGCCGTGAGCTTCGCATCAACCTCTACTGCTGAAAGGACGCATTCCCAGTCTGCATCGTACACGTCCCTCAACAGCTTGTTCCTATCTATCGCAGTAAAATTACGCATAAATAATGTTCTATTTTTGCGCTTAGGTGGACGAACCCTGAACGAAGCATATATAAGATCGTGGGCGGAAAACGCCGGGGCATTAAATTGCCCATGTGCAGAAACTAGCTCAGGTGATGAAGTAATAATCAGGTCTAATAGGGACGGAGGACCATTGTGAGGAAAGTGGGTAGGATTAAGAGCTAGGTGATGTAAGTTGGTGGTATTAAGAAGAGCAAGAAACTTCTTTGCGCGATAATCGTCCTTCAGGAGGCAGGTGTTAAAGTCGCCCATAACAATTGTGTGATCATATTGACCAGCAAAGTCAGTCAGTAGGTCCTCCAGAGAGTCAAAATAGTTAATGTGGAGGGATGGACTATAATATACGCCTAAAAGGACTTTAGTGTGATGAAGGGTAACTTGAAGAAAGAGGTGTTCAGGTGATTGGAACTGAGGAGAGGATTGGGATATAATTTGATAAGGAATATCACCACGCAGGTATATAGCAACGCCACCATAACCTACCATCCTAGCAGTATTATCATTGTTTCTACAGCATGTGCGATCATTCCTTATCAATTTAAAACCTGGTAAAGGATAAAGTGTAGAAGGAAGAGAGGGTTTAAGGAAGGTTTCGGAAATCAGGATAGCATGGATATTGTTAGACGTAAATGTGGCCAGTAGATCCGCATAGTGTGCAGCAACGCTTTGTGCGTTGATGTGTATGACATTAAAGTTTTTGGACAGTGTTGTAAAGGTTACATCCAGAGCTTCACCCAAGGAAAGTGCATCAGAGTCATCACTCAAGCTACTAAGTCTATCAAGAGACGACGACAAAGAGTAATATTCCGAGTCAGACCTGTGACTGAGAACATCCGTCATTTAGTTTACACTAAATGTATAGTATAATGCTTATTAAATAATAAAACAGACTACAAACAAATAATAATATGTAAACAATCGCCAAAACAAAACAAACAAAACTTTTTTTTTTATACGGCATTCGCCGACAGCTGTTACAAATACGAAATACACAAATACGATACAGCTGTAAAGAAACAAAATTAATCTTATAGATAATACGAGATAACATAAATCTTACATTTCAATATCTTGATCACAAAATTAGGCAACAAGTAAATTTATTTATAATACCAGCAAAAGTGCTGTTAACCACACGCCTAAACTAATAATAAAAAATAAAAAAATACATATAAACTGGTTGCCAACAACAGGACCATGTCCTATGGCAACTGTCACTGTCAGATATTTTGAGGTTGCCATTTGTCATTTCTGTACACGAGTAAATGTTCTACAAACAAATAAGTTTTAGTTGTCATTGGCGAGAACATCACGATCGCCATAAAGAAGAATTGAATTGAATAAGTTTTAGAATTGAATCCTGTGTTTTGTTTTTGATTCACATTATTAAGTAAAACTACCTTTAGTTAGGAAAACATAATAAATTTAACGTCAAGAATTTCAGACAATACCTTCGAAATTTTGTATATATATTATAAGTTTCAACAAAGTGTACCTTCAACAATGATGTATAAATTCTGGCGAGAACATCACGATCGCCATAAAGAAGAATTGAATTGAATGTATAAATTCAAGCAAACAGTGACAGCAACCACAAGAAGCCGTATCATTACTAGCCATTCTTGTAAAAAAATAAAATAAAATATTTATATTATAAGAAATCATATCTCCATGAGATCTACTTAAGTTTATTATGACTTCTCGCAGAACGCGATCTGCCCTGTTGACGCACTGGTTGCTCAGCAGGCTTCACAGCATTCTCAGATGCATCATGGCGCGGAGAAGAGGGTGTCGTATCAGGGAGATCAGACTTAAAAGAATTAAATTCCCGCATTGTCGCAATCTTACGTCGAGACCCGCTGGGACCGACAACAACTATCTTGCCGTTACCATTAGTCCAGCAGCCATGTACACCCAAGATTTTACGAGCATCAACAAACACCGCATGCCTACTGCTAGTCAAGAACTCAGATACAGTCAAACCACTGCCTTTCAGTAACCGCTTCGCTGACCACAATTGATTGCGCAGTTGCATATCATGGAAATGCATTAAAATTGGCCGAGGCTTTCCTGCAGTCTTTGAACCTATCCGATAACAAGCAGAAAGCGAACCGGAGCCGAAATCCTTCAAATCCAGAGTGTTGTGACAAATTTTCAGAATAGTTTGACATAGATCCTCGTTAGTAGCTTCTGGAGAACCATGGAGCAGCAACTTACAGGAACGGGATCTCATTTCAAAATCATCCAACATTTCAAACACTAGTTCCAGTTGATATTTCAGACCTGAGACTGCCTTCCAAATTAGACTTTTAAAAGTGTTATAATCACTTACATGCGATGCATAGTCCTGATCTTGGCCACGATTGATAAAAGAATCCTCGAATGAAGCCATCTTCGTGGTGAACATGTCCGTCATCTCTTCCATATTTTTCTTTAATTGTGATAGTAAATCCATTTAGCTGAGATGTTATAACGTTGAATTTGATGAAAGTGTGTGATTGTAAAAATGAAAAATTTGTGCAAATCCAAGGAGTTGTAGTAGGAGTGGATATTTCACAGCTGGCGACTAGTGCAATGTATTAAAACATATGAGAGCTCAATACAGGTACTTATAATGATATTTAGTATTTTTATTTATTTTAAATATATGGAGCAAATATTTTTATGTCTATACTATTTCGCACCTACCCGCCAAAAAAAAAAAAAAAAATTTTGTTCTGTGGTGAATATACACTGGCTCATTAATGAATTGATTGAATCGGGGCTGTCGAGTCATTTCAAGAAGTCGTGCAAAACAGCAGAAAAACTGCACTTTCCGTTTACTGTTGCATTAATACAAGTAATAGAGGAACAAGTAAATTCTCAATGACATTTTTCGGCATGTCTCTGTAGCCGGGAATAATATAAATATATTGTTATATACAGAGACGAGCTCAAAAGGACATTGATTCCAGAGCCTATTTGATAAAAAAACAGGGCATTGCCTCATTGACTGTGTAGTGACCTCATCGAGATAGTTTATGCAATATCTTTTGATCTATGTTAATGTAATTAGAACACAACAATGCTCCAAGTTATTTGACTTTGTACAAAGATAACAAGGCCCGTATATTATATTTATAAATTGTATTAATTCGTCAGAAGCCAACGAGACGAACACAAGTCTCATTAACATTCCAGCCCTAAAATTAGCAAAATAAAATCTCACGCTTTTTCTCTAACGAGGACATCAGACGGTGTTTCGACCTCTCGCGCTTAGAACTTCAGCGGTTTTCTTTGAAAACAAGTTTTTACGGAGTCTCTTATGTCATTAGGGTTTTAAGTGCTTACGAGAGCGTATTACTGACAAAAGTTCTACTGGCACCAATTGGTAGAAGCCTTTTATAGAGACCTCGTTAGTGGCGAAAATTGACAGGGTCCAATAAAATATTGCAAACAAATCACTTCTACACAATCTACTATATACCGTTGTTGTTGTATTCTCTTATATGATATCTTTGATTATATATTTTTATTATACCAAGAAAACCATAATTATCATATTATAAGGAAATGTTATGTACAAAGGCGGGCTTACCTCTTTTAGAATTCTCTTCCAGCCAACCTCTAAGTGTTTGGTAGGAACACATACCGTTTTTCATCAAGTGCATTTACGACAAGTGGTGATTTTTCAATAAAACGGTATATAGTACTACTACTATATACCGTTTTACATCAAGTAGTAATGAGGTCTCTTTAAAAGGCTTGTTTGGAACTCGACAAGAGAAATAAATTTCGACAAATAAAAATATAGTGTTAGTTATAAGTTATACGTTACATAAACAGATTTGGGATAAGGCTCATTTTCATTGTTCGATAGAGCCTGCATGCTGTATGCGGGACGATTTTCTGTTTATGAGTACATTTGCCATAAGACCTGCATGCGGGAACCGTTTCAGTAGTCGATGGGAACCTCATGTGAAATGCGGGAGATTTTTTTAATACCAATACGGCAATTCGGAGCAATTTAAGGCTTTTACGCAGACGTAAAACAACACGTCTGCATGAGGCTGGCTATAGTTCAAATATGTTGGTGAACCACTTATACCCCAAAGGTATGTAATAACCTGTAGATTGATTTCATTGATCGATATTATGTGCTCGCATGTGGATGCAGGAGGTTTTTAGGCAGACAATATAAAGCATATTGGCCGTGTGGTTTCCGGTAGACTAGAATAGAATCACTCTGTTTCTTCCCGTGGATATCGTACAAGGCGACTAAGGGAAATACATTATCAAATATCGATCAGGCCTCCCCAACCCGTTTGGCCAGCGTGGGGAGTGTAGGCCAAATCATCCTTCCGTCTAGGACGGACGAGAGAGGGTCGTGCTCCTGTAGTGGAGACTAAAATAGACCTGATTGTAGGGACACATATTGCCGATGCAGCGTTTTTGCCGCGGCGGTCTGACGCGCGAGCACGACTCATTAGTTGTCCCCGGAATCTCGTGACAAGTACACACTCTTATTGGTCAAAATCATCGGTCTAATTATTGGTTATAATTATTGGGTAAAATTATTTACTTTGTAACTTTGTAAATCGAAAAGTGTAACAGTTGTGGCAAAATAAAAAAAAGTCATTTTCGGAAAGCAACTTTTATTAATTACAACCTATAGCACCTTGTGATAGTCAGACAGTTTAACTTTAACAGTAGTAAAATAAACAAGTTTTAACAGTGGTAACATAGACAGATATAATATGATGATGATGATATAAAGCATGCGGGTGTTGCCCACACGCTTCATATCGTCAGATCTGTACAAGTTAATTTCACTAGATAACATCCCGCTTGCGGGGAGGCCCTGCATGCGATGTATCGATAGAGTTATTGACCAATGAAACTGAGCCTGATCTTATAGTAGAGGTAATAGTGCGTAAGAAGAAGAAGAAACATTTACATACACACTGTTACATAAATTACAAGTTAACTGTAATAAGTAAGAAAGAAAAATAAATAAATTAGTAGAATACAGTCGGGTTGCTTACAATTAAGGTCCCTACGTTCGTCAGTCAGCAGGGTGCACCATGCAGGTGAAGTTGGCTTTGATTCAAAGATAAAAGAAAGAAGTTGATAAACCACTTACATCCCAAAATATTTAAAATTTGAATTATTTAATTTTAAAAATTTTTGAGAGCGGAAATAGAATTAAATATCCAATTTGGATTTTAATTCCACTTTGAAACGACACTTCATTAAAATGTTCATTTCATGCAACATCATTAAAGTTTTGGCAAAGCGACATTAGTGCAGTTAACTCGAATAAATTTGAAAATGCCTGTCGGCCACTCATAATTACACTCGGGGTTATCCAGTCCATATTATTTCAGTGCTGTTAATGCCTAATACTATAATGATAATAATTCATGTTGTGTATTCATTTGTTTATGTAAAAACAAATGAATACACAACATGAATTAGTATCATTATAATAACAAATATTCCTGGACAAATTACACACGGCTAATCTAGTCCCAAACTAAGCAAAGCTTGTACTATGGGTACAAGATAACTGATATTACACATTTTTTTTTGTAAATAAATACATATAATAGGTACATAGAAAACACCCAGACCAAGACAAACAGACAATTTTATGCACAAAAATATTTGTCTTGTGCGGGAATCGAATCCGCAAACTCAAAGTCAAAGTGGCCATTGCTAACCATTCGACCACCGAGCTCGCCATTCAATCATAGATTATTTTTCTTTATGTTTCCATTAGTTGAAGGTGTAAACTGGCTACTTGAGTACTCTTTAGTCAAGTAGATCATAGCGACCGGCGCCGACTCGCCTAAATACCAGGCCCCTACCACCACTCCTCAATTTCAATAATTTTAACAAAAAAAAACCTCCAAACATAACTCTACATTTATGTATTTAGATACAGGCTGATGATGATGATGAAAAAAATATGGGACCAATCTGGAAGTATATTCTTTCAAATAAAAAAGGTTTTTCAAATCAGTTTATAAATGACGAAGTAATGAAATAACTAACCTAACAATGGGTAGATACAGGATGATGATGATGATAACGAAACAAATACGGGACCAATCTGGAAGTATACTCTTTCAAATAAAAAAGGTTTCTTTTTCAAATCGGTTTATAAATCACGGAGTAATTTAGTAACAAACAATAAAAAAAAATATAGCCGAATTGAGAACCTCCTCCTCTTTTTTGGAGCTGGTTAAAAAGGTGACGGAGTTGTAAGTCAGGTCTCTCTAAAAAGGTCGACTCGTCCAATTCCCGAATTAGTAAGTACGCCTAGTTTATTGCCTTCATTGCCCTTAACACTTCGTAATTTATTCAGGAATATTTATTTATATATCTTACTGGTATAAAAAACGGGTTGCATTCCGGGAGTTCCGGCAGAAGTGAAAACTTCAACATTAACGTTTTGCATTTTTGAATTCTTTGGAATGGTTAGGGAATAATTTCGCACCAATTGCTTCATTTATCAGTATAAAAGTACTATCATTTATATGGTAAAATACAATATTCATTTATTGCGCTATCGTTCACAAACATGTCAATAAAGATTACTTTAAAAATAAACAGTAGGCGCAAGCATACATTTTCGCTGCGCGGTAGAAAAAGAGGGGAATAGTACTTCTTTTCCTATGCTATGCTATAAACTCCGAGAGACAGAAGGAGAGTAGACCTACTCTCCTTCTGTCTTACGAATTTTCGATCAGGTCACATGTCCTGACGCGAGTTTAACATTTTTTTACCCTTCCTAAAAAGTGCACAACGCCGCTAAAGAAGTGTTCACTTCAAAAATCTAATGTATATTCCATACATCTCCATTCCTTTCAGTCTCGACCCATTATGTGAATGTATGGATATAAATGCTGACAATTCGCGTGAGGAGTTCGCGTTATTTTAATTAATATGAAACGCCACAGGCGGAAACTCCGGAAATAATACATCGTACTGTACCAATTTACTCGGCCGGCACTGCATCACACCGTTAATAGTATTTTCTAATAGTATAAACTGAAGTATAGAACCAAATGGTATGGGTCGAGATGATGGCAAGAGACCTTTGGTTAACGCACTCTGTCACAGGGGTATCTTATCTTAGAGTGGGTCCGGTGCAGCAGCACCAGTGACACGCCGACCCTCATGGATCTTTTATGCTCTCCCTAATCCTTTAGTCACTGGCGCCTGACTGTCTGGAGCTTGTGTCGAGCTATTGTGAGTTACGACACCACGGGTACCGAATCTCAGGAGAGTCGGTCAGGGCCTTCGTTTCCGGCGTGTCTTCATCAATCTGAGTGTAAACACAAGAAGGTCCGCAGGACTTGAGGGTTCTGCGGGCCTTCTTCTGTTTAGCTGAGGCTCTGGCTTGCCTTCTGTGGCCGTCCAGAGATGAGTCATTAGTGCTATATATTCCAGGTGGAAGTGTTAAAGGGCATAACGCCGCCGCGAGTAACTACGGAGAAAGCGCAGTACACCTCTCGACACCCCTGGGTCACTCACACCGGTGTTGCCCCCGGCCGATTTCCTGGCATTTCGGGGGCCTATCTAATGAGTAGCGAACAACCGCCTGCCGCTAGTAACTAACGTTCCATGCACTTCTAGTATGCTGTTTATTGGGAAGAGTCTGTAGTTCTCCAGGACCGGGTATGCCTAGGATTTCCATTCGTTTGCCGTCTAGGGCATCACATTGATGTGTCACATTGACACATCAAGTGTTTCATGGTCTCGTTAGTAGACCCTTAGCATGTTCTGCACTGCTGGTTATCAACACGTCTCATTTTGTATAGGTGTCCTTGACAGGCACAATGGCCCGTCAGTGCCCCGACCATGAGACGTATCCGTTTCCTGTCATATTTATGTACATGTCTGTTCAGTCATTGGTAATATAATAAATTGTAATAGCATGAACTAAAGATTACAACCTGTTTGCCTGGACTGTGACCAGGCTGAAGTGATATCAGGTAAGCCGCATAGCACGCAGAACTGATGTAGAGGGTGTAGGAAAGTTATGAAATGGTGGCGGACCATAACACTATGTAAAACTTACCGCTTCATCAAGAACAACCATTCAGGTTTTTTTATTTTCATTTTTACACTGTCATTAAATATAGCATACAAACAATCCGAGTACTCATGGAGAAGTTACGCACCAATAAACTGAATCTCTATAGTATTCTTAGATCTCTAAACAAGTTGTGCAAGGAGGCCGGAACCTAAATAATTAACTGGAATTAGGGCAGGAGAAAGAAAGACTGTCATTAATACTATAACGTATTAATAATATATTCTAATAATGTCATTAATTACAATATATTATTAACACATTATAATATTGTATGATATTACAAATTTGTTACTAGGTATTTTTATTTTTCCGTCGTGTTGCGAACCTTACTTATTTCATTTAATTTAAGTTTGACTTGAAAATATTGCTTTTAGCACTAAGGCCGCCTTGTTGCACATACATATTCTATAAGTGGATTTTTTCTCTATGCTAAATTATTTTTGTAGTTTGAATATTGCAAATAAATCATATTCTGTCTATCTATATAATATAATAAATACATGTAGATTAATTTCCTATGCACACAAGTAATATTGTCCATAAAATGTTTGTTCATTCAATATATTGGATGGAGGTTTACTGAATTCATAGTCCATTTTAATATTCCCTGTGAACGTCACAATTTGAATATTAATCCACAAATTATTGTAATCAGATATCACGCTAGTTACTAACATGGTGTTAGGTGTATTTATATTATGCAATTTAATGTAAGTATAATAGCATTGTAAATTATTACGCATTTAATTAAAACTTTTGGGGTGTAAGTGTTTCATCAACATCTTTGAACCAATCCATCCTCACCTGCACGTGGTGCATCTCGAAAGGCTCTGGCGAAAAGAGAGGTAGGGCATAGCGTATATTTTAAGCTGCCCGACTGGGGACGTACCTCCACCTCACAGAATACAGCAGCCAAATAACAATTCCTTGAGGGTTGTTATGTTCCTGCGAGTGAGTGAGGTCACCAGAAAGAAATAAAGAAAGGAGTATAGGCTGGCAACTGATCGGCGACCCCTTGGTGTTGCTGATCTCCATGGGCGGTAGTGATTGTTTTCCATCAGGTGACCCACGTGCTCGTTTGTCACCCTCTCATAATTATAAAAAAAACTTGTTTGTTGTATAGGTATTATTATTTAGCTGCGAGGTAAAGTTATTTTTATACCAAACTAGAGCGGCTCTCTGTGCTCCAAATCTCTTTCTCCTGAACCTCGTTTCCTTAACAACATGATGTACCAGGTACATGTGAGGTTAACTTAGGCTCTAAAGCTGAAAGTAAGCCACTGATAATAACTAGATATTGTTAAAACGTCTTTTAGCATGAAACAAAGTCGTCCAATCTTGGCAGTATCATAATTCTCTTCAAATTATCTTAAAGTGCTTAACAGGACATCAAAACAATTAACCTCGACTATTAACCGGCGATTTGGATTACTTTACGGTGTAATGGACGGCCGCCTTAAGCCTTAATTTGCTCGTTTAAGCTTAGTCATCTCGGCGAGGTCATTCGACCATTGCGTGCGAGGGTTCTGATAAGAACTACTATGTAAGGGTTAACAAAAAATGAGCTAAGTTTGGATATCTGGAGCAGTGCAGTGTTTCGCAAACTTTTTGTGGTTAAGGTACATGTAGGAAAACGAAAATTTTTGGAAGTTTTTATTTTATTTTTTATACTACGACGGGTGGCAGACAAGCATACGGCCCACTTGAAGTGAAGCGGTTAGCGTAGCCATATTAACGCTCGCAACATGAAATATCGCTCGCTCGCTGCCACACCCGCTGCCAACGCAGCAACTCCTTCGTTTCTAGTAACCTCACTCACTCGCAGGAACACAACAATCCTCAAGGGAATTGTTATTTGGCTGCGGTATTCTGTGAGGTGGAGGTACTTCCCCAGTCGGGCAACTTAAAATTTACGCTATGCCCTACCTCTCTTTTTGCCAGAGCCTGGTCTGTCAGTCAGCAGGGTGCACCACGTGCAGGTGAGGTTGACTTTGGTTCAAAGATGTTGATGAACCCCACTACACCATAAATGAAAAATCAGTTTATAATTGTGTAAGAATTATTCCTCAGTTTGTCATTTTAACCGACTTCAAAAAAAGAGGAGGTTCTCAATGCGACTGAATATTTTTTTTGTATGTATATTCTTCTATATCTTGTAGCGAATTGTGAACCGATTTTCATAATTCTTTTTTTATTTGAAAGGGTATGATTGCAAGGTGGTCCCATATTCACCAAGTCAGGATCTGATGATGGTCTGGCATGCCAGGGAAATCAAGAGAAACCCTTAAATTTTATAAGCACGTATGGTCAAATTCTATTTTTTTATTTCAAAGGGTATATTTGCGAGGTGGTTCCATATTCATCAAGTCAGGGTCTGATGATGGGATCCCAGAAAAATCGAGGGAAACCCATAACTTTGCCCTGGTTGCCGGCAGAATAGATTTGCGCCACTCCATTGCTCTGCGCTGGATGTCGTACAAAGCGAGTAAGGAATCTTGTGTGACGCAATAACTTTTTTCCCGGAAGACGGGCAGCAGCGTCTGCCGGGGTATTCCACCAATAAGCTGCATTCGCCAACTGAAGTCGGTTTCATTTTTTTTTTAGCTTCATGAGATAACCTTATTTTTCCGAGGCACACCAACTAATGACCACGGCACACCAGTGTGCCGCGGCACACACTTTGAGGAACACTGATCTAGAGCAAGCGTCTTTTTGGAGTGTAAGTAACTCACCACTAAAGCCAAAGCTAACCTCACCTGCACGTGGTACACCCTGCCGACTAGCAAAAGATGCTTTCGCGAAAGATTGTTAGATTAAAGCGTATTTGTAAGTAAGTAAGTAAGAGTTTTCCAACCGGACCACCAGTGTTCCGTGAGAGTTAAATTATGGTCCGTGTTACAAACTTATAATAAACGAGATTGAGCACTATTATACAAAATACTAAAATCTCGAGTTATAGAATAATGGATTTATATGACAATTGGGGCTAGCGTTGCCAACCGTCCCGCTCAGCGTGTGAGCTACCGCTCAGCGTATGAGCGGGACGTATCAACGTTTGTATGCAAGTTTTTTGTTTGTGGTCAGATCTGTTTATAATTTCGTGATATTACTCTTTGACATTATGTAAAAAAAATCTAATTCAATATTTTCTAAAATTCGATCTTTTAAGGGGTTAAAAGGGGCATTTAACTTTATATGGAGATATAATATTAAATGGGCATTTCGGCTCAATGTTACAAACATTGAACCGAAATGCCCATTTAATGCCAATGTAGTTTTAAAAGAAAATAAGTTAACACCTATTTCACGATTTTTCGATATTCAACCCCTAAGTGTTCATGAACTCTGATAATATTAGTATTATGTGTATTACTGAGCATTGGTTAAAGGGGCATCAGCTCATGTTCAATTTCAGCAACCACCAGGTCGGTAGTTCATTCTGCAGGGTCAATACAGTACATGGCGGGTCGCTAATTTTGCTAAATAAAAAACTTAAATTTAAAGAACGGAAAGATATTGTGTCTCTCTCTGTAGAATGTTCCATAGAACTATCCTGTGTACAATTAGAGCAGTTCATTGTTATATGTGTATATAAACCTCCTTCCACGGATCTTAATTTATTTTTAGAAATCATGGATGAAGCCCTATGCAAAGTTAGTAACTCAGGTAAAACTATTTTGGTCTGTGGAGATTTTAATATTAATATACTTACAAATACAACTGCATCAAGTAAAATTTTAAGTCTTTTTAAATCCCATAATTTAGTTAACTTATTTATGGAGCCTACTAGAATAAGTGCCACCACGGCTACCTGCTTAGATAATATATATACAGATATTAGTCCAACCCAAAAAAGTATTATTAATAAATTGGATTCTGATCATTCTGGGCAAATGATAAGTATTAAAATAAAAAATAAAAATGTTGTCAAGACAAAAATTACTTTTGTGCCAGTAACAGTGAGTCGCTTAGAACGTATGAGAGTAAACCTAACTAGTAACTTACAGTTTTTAGATAATGACTTGGAACCTAACTTGATGTATAATTCATTTTTTAATGCATTTCTTCACGAATTTAAATCAATATTTACTTCCAAGGAAATTACTTTTACCAATAGCCTTGTCTTTGGTGACTGGGCAACCGTAGGTATTTATAAGAGTAGGCAAACATTATACATGTTATACTATGAAAGACAATTCAATAATAGTGATGAATTTAAAGAACATGTAAAATCATATTCGAAAATTTTCAAACGCGTTTGTCAAGTAGCAAAATCTATATTTATTAAATCAAAAATTAGACATAGTAGTAATAAAATTAAAGCCACTTGGACGGTTATCAATGAAGAGACTGGGAAGGGTAGGACAAAGGATTCAGAGTTTAAATTAAGTATTGATGGTCATGTTACCAAGTCAGATTTAGAAGTTGCCAATGCTTTTGAAAGATTTTTTTCTGCCTTCCCTGTCACTTTAACTAGTGCCTTGGGCTCTTCCACCTCCGTTGCAGAGTCATTAATTAAAGATAATGTGCCTGAATTTTATAACGATTTTCATTTCCGTCATGTTAATGGGTCTGATTTAAAAGTTGCATTTAAATCACTTAATATTAAGAAAACGGCTGATCTATGGGGCATTTCCGTACATATTATAAAATCTTTATTTGACATTGTTGCTCCCGCCTTAATTGTGTTATTTAATAGATGTATTGATTGTGGTGTGTTTCCTGACTTGATGAAATTAAGCAAAATTATTCCTTTGTTTAAATCAGGTAGTACATTAGACCCCACAAACTTCAGACCAATATCAATACTACCTACATTTAGTAAGATTTTTGAAAAACTAATTCTCGCTCAGTTACTTAATTACTTTAATGAAAATAATCTGCTGCACACTAAACAATTCGGTTTCACTCATGGACGGTCAACATGTGATGCTGGGGTAAAATTACTAGAATGTATATATGAGGCTTGGGAGGAGTCACGGGACGCCTATGGGGTGTTTTGTGACTTATCTAAGGCTTTTGATTGTGTGCAGCATGAAACTCTAGTCAGAAAACTACACCACTATGGTATAAGAGGCATCGCTCTTGATCTTCTTACTTCTTATCTGAGTGATAGGGTTCAGAAAGTAGATGTTAATGGAAAGCGATCACATGGATCAACTGTAGCGATGGGGGTGCCACAAGGCTCTATTTTGGGCCCTTTCCTGTTTCTCGTGTACATTAATGATCTACCTCATCTTGTAAAGAATAATCACGAAATAGTATTGTTTGCAGATGACACTTCTTTAATTTTTAAGGTAAATAGACAACAATCAGAAATTGACGATGTAAATAATGCTCATTCAAAAATAGTAAACTGGTTTAGTGCTAATAACCTACTTTTAAATGGTAGTAAAACCAAATATGTTAGATTTTTTACAAAAAATGTGAAACAAGTAAAAACCAGTGTGGTGATGGACAATGAGAGATTGGAATTGGTCAATAAGGTTGTCTTCCTTGGGATTACATCACTACATAGTATAAAACAAAGTCGCTTTCTCTGTCCCTATGTCCCATTGTATGCTTAAATCTTTGAAACTACGCAACGGATTATGATGCGGTTTTTTTTAATAGATAGAGTGATTCAATCACTACATAGTATAAAACAAAGTCGCTTTCTCTGTCCCTATGTCCCATTGTATGCTTAAATCTTTGAAACTACGCAACGGATTATGATGCGGTTTTTTTTAATAGATAGAGTGATTCAACTGGAAAGTTTATAAGTATAATATATGCATAACATAGTAGAAAAACACTGATAATTTAGAGGTTTCTAATGTGATGTCGTAAATAAACACATTTTTTTTGCTCTTTCATTGCAAACGCTGGCTGAACCCAACGAGATAGATCAAAATAATGTAGTACAGTATTGTTCACCTTAAAATGGTCTACAAAAAAGTTCGCGATGGTATATGTCTATCTCTTAGTGGTAACACACAATAACCGTTATTTTATCCTTTGCTTTTTACAAGAAATAATGCCTTATTTACGAAGCGATTTTAAGCAATACAGAATTAATCCTTATCCAATTAAGTACCTTAAATACATTGCGCATTTAATATAGATCAATATAGCCCTTCACAGCATGTAATTTAAATGAATAGTTTAGAAGATATTACACATTTAAAATGCAGGGACATAACGGCTGTGGCGGTACCGGCCGCGGAGCCGGCGGCGTGTGCCTATAACTGGGGAAGGACTGGATAGGACAAAGCGCAAAGACCTTCTGTAGTACATTTAGTATCAGCATTGCACCCGTGCGAAGCCGGGGCGGGTCGCTAGTTAGACTCTAAATTACAATGGGGCCCACATATAGAAACGTTATCAGGTAGACTCAGCTCAGCAGCGTACGCCGTAAGGAAAATACGTCAACTGACTGATGTTGACACTGCGCGTTTAGTTTATTTTAGCTATTTTCACAGCATTATGTCATATGGTTTATTGCTTTGGGGTAGTGCTGCGGATGTAGACTCAATTTTTGTGCTCCAGAAGCGAGCTATCCGTGCTATTTATATGATGAGTCCCAGGGAGACACTGAGAAATAAATTTAAAGAGATAAATATTATGACATTACATTCTCAATATATTTATGAAAATCTTATTTACGTTCATAAAAATCAAACTAAATTTAGGAAAAACAGTGATCTCCATCAATTAAATTTAAGAAATAAAAACAAACTCGCTGTGCATATTACTAGGCTCCATAAAATCTCTAACTCGTTCCCAGGTCAATGTATACGCTTCTACAATAAACTTCCAAATGACGCGTTTAAATTATCCATGGGTAAATTTAAAACATTTATCAAAACTAGACTATGTCAAAAGGCTTACTATTGTATCTCAGATTACATAAATGATAAAAGTATTTGGAAATGAATTGCTCTTGTTATGTTAATGATTGTATTTGTGTTTAATGTAACGATATTGGCAATTAAAAGAGTCGGCCTTGAGTTTCTTGCCAGTTCTTCTCAAGAAGCCCCGTCGCCGGAACTGGCACTTAAATTCACTTTCACAGATAGTGTGATGAAAGTGCATCTAAGCTCTGCGGATTTAAGTAGATAGTAATGATTTAGATACATGTCTTATATTTAATTTGTATGACGTTTCTAAGTGCTTTATAAAGTCCAAGGAATAAAGATAAAAAAAAAAAAAAAAAAAAAGTGGGTGAACAAAGTCGCGGGCAAAATCTAGTAGTTCAATAAAATTGATACTCTGTAATCAAACGAATCAATAATAAAATAATATTCCTGGACAAATTACACACTGCCATCTAATCCCAAACTAAGCAGAGCTTGTACCATGGGTACTAGATAACTGATACTACACTTAACTATTTTTATTTGTAAATACATAGAAAACACACAGATCAAGAAAAACACACATGTTCATGCTCAGAGCACGCAAGGTTTGTCATGTGCGGGGATCGAACCAGCCACCTCGAAGTCAAAAAGGCCATTGTTAGCCATTCCACCACCGGTCTCGAAAAATGTCGTTACTCACTGTTTAGTACGTTAACTATGTTGATATAATTAATGCGGTTTACCTTGCGCCTATTCATAAACATCAGCTCGATTTGTGGTTAAGTTTGATGTTGAGTTTTGTACTAAAATTGTTGACAACATTACCCGCAAAATTGTCGATAGGACCACAAACGTTCACTGCAGTAATAAATCAAGAGACGGAATACATATTCACAGATGGTTCATTGCAAATATACGTAAGATTGAGGTTGGTGCCATCACAATTCTAAATAAGACTTACCGCGATTAATTGATATAAAAATCAACCGCGACAACGCCCGTATTTACAATAGTGATGTTTCTTTTTTTGACTTCATGTCAGATGGTAAACACGCATACGACCCGCCTGATGTAAAGTACTTAGCCCATAAAAGGTGCCAATAAACAAGTTTTGGTCGAATGGTGGAAACCCCGCTGTTAATGCAGCATTTCTTCTCGTCTGGTGACCTTATTCACAGGATAACAACAATCCTAACTTAAATTGTTTTGGTGCAGGATATTCCCCAGTTGAATGCAACATGCCCCATCCCTCTTTACGCCAGAGCCTCTTTAATATTAGCAGAGCACACCACGTGCAGGCGAGTTTGGCTTTGGCTCTGAGGATGGTATCTAAAAATTAAAAATGACGGTCATTTTCTGCAATTCTTACGACACTATAGTATTTCTAGACCACAATCAAAATTTCTTAGATATCAATTATGAAAGCAATCAGTTCAGTAACTGAAAACTTCAAACTGATACTAGTTCTTTCAGGTCTGTGTAGTCGGAATATATAGCTCTATTAACGGTAGTTGTTGACAAAGTAAATAATTATAAATATATCAATTTTGTACATACGGTTGACAAGATCGTATACATAAGAAAATTCCCACTAAGAGCGTAGGTAGTAAACAGACGACGCTTCTGTATTTGTATCTTTTTTGGTCATACCGCGGACGCATTGTACGGCAGGGTCGCTTATTTGTGAATCGCGTGATCCGAATGTTACAAAATATACGACATTTCACGCCATTCAAAATAAAGTTTTACTTAAAATAGTGTTACTTGAATTACTTTATGAATAAACATGTGAAAAAGAGTGCTGAAATTGAAAAAACTGCTATCAAATCGTAGTTGGCGCCATCTACCTATTAACCTGGTACCTGATATCTCAGTTGAAAGAGCACAGGACCAGTCATTGAGAGGTCGTGGGTTCAAAATCCACCTAGGCGGGAGAGACGAATATTTACATTTTTAATTTTTTTATAATGTTATGGCAAGTTGGCCGAAACCAACTATTTATAACTATTTTGACGAGCTCGGTGGTCGAATGCTTAGCAATGGCCACTTTGACTCCGAGGTCGCGGGTTCGATCCTGCACAAGACAAACATTTGTGTGCATGAACATGTCTGTTTGTTTTGGTCTGGGCGTTTTCTATGTATTATATGTATATATTTACAAAAAAAAAAGTGTATTTAAGTATTATACCAGTTATCTAATACCTATATTACAAGCTTTCCGCTTAATTTGGGGCTAGATAAAATGTAACATGTCGTTATTACAAATTTTAGTTCACTTTTTGTATTCCCACCATTTTGTTTTCGAATGGAAATAATGAAACGTTACATTATACATTTTACCATTATAACATTATTATCAATACAATAAAGCGATTATTGAAAACCCGTAATATATTACAGGTTTTAATTAATGCTCGATGCAAATGGCATTCATGAATGCTTACATTGATTACTAGCTCTGTGGTTCACGTTTCAACCTATAATTTTATTAAATGTCCACACTGTGTGATGTAAATACGCATTTGTTATTAACTAGCTGGATTTGCGGCTTTGTCCGCGTGAAATTATTTTGACGTGAAAACGTTTTATATCTGCCGAGTAAGTGATGGCAGATGGTGGAGGAAGGTATTAGAGTAGAGGCCGCGCGTGGGAAGACGAAGTGTTGGGCGTTCTCCTTCTAGATGGTCCGATGACCTAAAGAAAGAGCGGAAGGTGGAGGATCGTATCTGGTGGAAAGCATTGGGGAAGGCTTATATCAACCTCACCTGCACGTGGTTGACTAGCGAAACAGACTCTGGCAAAAGAGAGGTGGAGTACATCCTATTTTTTCAGCTGCCTGACTGGGGAAGTACTTCCACCTCACAGAATACTGCAGCCAAATAACAATTCCCTTGAGGGTGGTTATGTTTCTGCGAGTGAGTGAGGTCACCAGGCGGTGGTGATTGCTTTCTAACTAACTGTGTTCTACTAGTTAAGCCCTTTCATTTGATACCCATATTGAGGTAGTCGTGACAAAATTTGTAAACCGCCATTTTGTAGCCGCGGCCATCTTGGATTTACAATGAAACAGAATTTATTTAATTGTATTGTCACCAGAACTAAAGGCGTGTACCAAATTTATACGTGAACGTAAAGACAGACTTTTGTATATTTACAAAATTTTGTACACATTTACAGGCAATAAAATCGCATATCTGTTCGCATTTTCACCCCATTTACCGCCATAACAATAAAATGGAGTATTAACGCAGTTCGCCCAACATTTAATTGTACCATCACACTTGGACACCTGAAAATTTACTGACAACGGAATATTAATTTTAATTGAATATTACAGGTTTAATAGGGCATGGTGTGAAATCTTTATTGAATTAATAACATTATTATTAATTTTCTCTGGTGGGTTTTTTAAAATAATCGCGGCAAAAAAAAACAGCCCGCCTGATGTAAAGCAGTTATTATAGCCCATTGATACTTACAATACAAGTAATTACTCGTGTGCTGGCACTCCTCACTTACTCGCAGGAACACAATAACTGTAAACTAATTGTTATTTGGCTGCGGTATTCCGTGACGTGGAGGTGCTTCCTCAGTTTAGAAGCTTACAAATACGCTGTACTCTCCGTTTCTTTTGCCAGATTCTCTTTCGCTAGTCGAGAAGGTGCACCGCGTGCAGGTGAGGTTGGTTTTTGCTCTAAAGATCATGGTGAAGTCAAAGTCAAGGTCAAAATTCTTTATTCTGTGGGCCCTCGCGGGCACTTAGACACGTCTTTTACAATTAGGTATATATTTTTTTTCAAAGTCGCTTTCTCTGTCCCTATGTCCCTTTGTATGCTTAAATCTTTGAAACTACGCAACGGATTATGATGCGGTTTTTAATAGATAGAGTGATTCAACTGGAAAGTTTATATGTATAATATATGCATAACATAGTAGAAAAACACTGATAATTTAGAGGTTTCTAATGTGATGTCGTAAATAAACACATTTTTTTGCTCTTTCATTGCAAACGCTGGCTGAACCCAACGAGATAGATCAAAATAATGTAGTACAGTATTGTTCACCTTAAAATGGTCTACAAAAAAGTTCGCGATGGTATATGTCTATCTCTTAGTGGTAACACACAATAACCGTTATTTTATCCTTTGCTTTTTACAAGAAATAATGCCTTATTTACGAAGCGATTTTAAGCAATTCAGAATTAATCCTTATCCAATTAAGTACCTTAAATACATTGCGCATTTAATATAGATCAATATGGCCCTTCACAGCATGTAATTTAAATGAATAGTTTAGAAGATATTACACATTTAAAATGCAGGGACATAACGGCTGTGGCGGTACCGGCCGCGGAGCCGGCGGCGTGTGCCTATAACTGGGGAAGGACTGGATAGGACAAAGCGCAAAGACCTTCTGTAGTACATTTAGTATCAGCATTGCACCCGTGCGAAGCCGGGGCGGGTCGCTAGTGTTCTTATAATTAATTTGTATGACGTTTCTAAGTGCTTTATAAAGTTCAAGGAATAAAGGTATTTTGAATTTTTTTCAGAATTTGAAATAGTAGTCAAACGTTCCGAACCACTCTCGACCTCAATATCGTAAAATTTGGTAATCTTGTATCACTATATAAAACTTCAGAGTTTATTTTAGGATTATATCAAAATATGGTTTTAGGGGTGTAAGTGGTTCATCAACATCTATGAATCAAAGCCAACTTCACCTGTATGCGGTGCACCCTGCTGACTGACAAACGAAGCTCTGGCGAAAAGAGAGGTAGGGAGCGTAATTGTAAGCTGGGGAATGTACCTCCAACTCACAGTATACAGCAGCCAAATAGCAGTTCCCTTATCTGCTATTTAGGTTGTTGTGTTCCTGCGAGTGAGTGAGGTCACCAGAAAGGAAGGAGATGCTGCGTTAGCAGGGTGGCGGCGCGCGAGCGATATTTTATGTTGCAATCGTTAATATGACTACGGTAACCGCTTCACATCAGGCGGGCCGTGAGCTTGTCTGCCACCCGAAATAGAATAAAAAAAATATGGCTGGATTAAATAAACTTTACAAATGCTAAGAACGGCACGTTTCGTTCGATCGCCGTGATTGACCAACTCGGTGCCTGCCAAGAGCTAACAACTTGGTCCAGAGCTAACAGGAAACGATCGTATCGCTTTGGTAAGTATTGTCATTGTGTAGTTATCGCAAGTTGAACCACATGAACACGATATTGCTATGTGGCAGAAGTGCCTATAAAGTGAAAATAATATTCTAAAACTGTTAATACTATTATGATAACTTGATTTGTTAGTCGTAAAAAGAAGATTATACATCGACGCTACATCCTCCAGATTTATTCCTTTATTATGTAGTACACTTTACAATGTACTGGGCATTGCACAATTTAAGAGCTAAAATTTGAAATAAAAAGTATTTAATTGACTCGATTTGATGATTGAGTTGATTTGTTAGTCGTAAAAAGATGATTCTTTGTTTTTTTTTTAAATCAATATAGTATTCTATTCTAAATATAAAATCGAAAGGATCTCATTTTATATCAATTTTTTGTATGATTACTTAAAGTTTTCATTTTCATAGTTTAATAAATAAATATTACACTAATTTTCCTTTTTTTCATTTAACAACAACAGAACATAACGGTGCATTGTTAAAAAAATATAGATATAATAAAATAAACTGAGTTAGGAGTATATTTGTTCGTGTAGGTTAATTTGACCTATGTTTGGGCTTTATAGCTAGTAAAATATGATTTTCCATGGCTAAAATTATTCCGTTAAAACTAAATTTATTCATTTTCCAGAGAACATTCGTTGAAAGCCTGCTTTGTACTAAGATAGTACATGAATAAATATTAGCAATGTGGGCTAGCTAATTATAAATTATGTCCATTCATTAACATTTCTCTCTAAAATTAATTTACATACTAACACCGCAAACAATTTCATTTTGAATAATAATTTATATTTACCACTATAATTTGCATAGATAGAGAAATTCACCTCCCCCGCCAGGGTGGGACTTGGACCCACATTTTAAATAATAATTATTTAATAAATTTCGTGTTATCAAAAAAATAGTTATACACGGAAACGCAAAGGAAAAGTAATTGGACAATGATGATTATTGCTTGGGCGAATTCTTAAGTAAATAAGCTTGAATATTCTTTTTGAAAATTAACTTACTTTACGAAATAAATTCTATATTTCGTGTAAATTATTTATTTTTATTCTTTCTTAATATTTATTTTAATATCACTAGACTTGTATTTCGTATTTTTCAATTTACAGTCAGTATTTCAGTTTTATTTCTTTTAAATCCTGCAAAGAGTAAAGAATTTATATGTCTAAATTATTATTCCGTTATACGATCGGATGAAATTTAAAAATACGACTCTATGCGATTACCTAAATAATACCGGGATTCCAAACGCCAGAAGAAAGATGTAAGTTTTGAAGCAAATTAATTTTGGTAACATTTAGAAATAGTCCGTCTTGTGGATCCGTTGACCGCAGCGAATAACCGTTTATATTGCGTTATAAGGAACAACGTACACTGCGCCAGCAGCTGGTCGCGCGACCAATCATACAAATTGTTAGTCGCTGCTACCATGCTCGCCATCGTAGTCGGCTAAAGTGTGCGGTGGTCGTAATATCAATCACATTTTTGTTAATTAGGTATAGAATAAATAAAATATGATTGCAAAAAAAGTTTACGATTTTAACAAAAAAATATATGTAGCTATACAGTAGGATTTTGTTTTTTACTTGGTACGCACATTATGGCGTTATGAACTATGAATTATTTTCTATGAATATTTTCGAAATGTCGTTCATGGAATGATTGTCCACCTCCGCTACGTTATAATATAATAGCAACATGTATATAATATTTCAGCGATAGAGCTGTTGGTTTTGTTACAGATCAGTCAAACATATTTTCCTTTTATATACGTACGGCCTGCCTGATGCAAGACAGTTACCGTAGCATGTAGATGCTTGCAATAAAAGGAGGTACTTCCCTAGTCGAGATCTCTTTTTTTTATACTACTAAAGTGGCAAACAAACATACGGCCTGCCTGATAAAAAGCAGTTACCGGAGCCTATGAACGCCTGTAACACCAGGAGCATCACACTCGTTGCCGACCCTGTTAAAACCTCTTCACAACCTTTTTGAAGAACACCATGCTGTAGTTTCCTGAGAAAACCTCGACCGGCAGTTCATACCACAGTCTGACAGTACGCGAGGGAAAACTTCTTTGGAACCGCACAGTACGTGGTCGCGTACTGTGCGGTTCCAAAGAAGTTTTCTTAGGCTCCAATGTGTGAGGATGAATTCAAAAGCTCTCTTCCACAGGTCTCGCGGCTGAGTGGTTTGGTGTCTTGCGGCTGTGTTTTTCATTTTTCATAAAGTTTAAATTGCTTAATTTTTATACCACATGTCATATACAATTCAATGTAATACTATATTATGTATATACATTTATTCTAACATTAAAAAAGGAAAACATAGAGAAGAACTTATTAGCTTCAATGGATTCACCGTGCGGGTGCCGGGTCCATCGTGTGGCAGAGAGAGATACCCTAAGCAGATCCCGAGACTTGTGACACGGGTGTAGGTTTAATTAATTTAATTAAATTAATTAATTAATTAAATTCATTTATATTAATAATGTTTTATATGGATACTCAAATCTTCTGATTTGAGTATCCATATAAAACATTATTATTAGTAACGAAGAATTAATTATTTAACATGTCAAAAATTATTATCAAAATTACAATAAAATAGTGTTTAAGGGCAAATCATTTTTTTTTGTGGAATTGATCCACAAAAAAAACCTGATTTGCACATCAAATCCTGCATTTGATGTGCAATAAGATTTTTTTATGTGCAAAATAGTTTAGGTTAGGTTTGCAATGTATTTATTTGATGTTACGTTAAATAGTATCCGTTAAAAAATAGCTGACAATTGCTTACGTTGATAAGGCCTTAGGTCCAGTGACATTTTAGAAACAGTGAACAATATTTAGCATGTTTTTTTTTAAATTATTTTATAGTTCTCCGCCGAGGTCTTCATCAGTCAAAATGATATTTTATACCATGCCGGAAGCCAAACAAACCGGTCTATTTTAAACAATTTATTGACAAAAAACAACAAATACATACAACTCATTTGCCTGACATACATGTGAACGTTTATTAGACTTATCTTTTTTTTTATAAATATATGATTATAATTATAGATTTATATAAATATATGCTTTAGTTTAAGGTATTTGTTATATGGACTTGTTGTGTTTACACTGCAAAATTGTCTGAAATAAATTATTATTATTAATTTATTATCTTTTTTTTACCAGTAGTACCCATACTAGACTAATCTGTATTGTGGGTACCGAAACTATTGTAAAACGGTTATCATAGCTTCATCATCATCAGGTCATTTTAGTCTCCACTACAGGAGCACGACCCTCTCTCGTCCGTCCCAGACAGAAGCAGGATTTGGCCTACACTCCCCACGCTGGCCAGACGGGTTAGGGAGGCCTGAGCGATGTTTTATAATGTATTTCCCTTAGTCGCCTTGTACGACATCCACGGGAAGAGACGGAGTGATTCTATTCTAGTCTGCCGGAAACCACACGGCCAATATAGCTTATATATATACAGGT
This sequence comes from Hypsopygia costalis, assembly GCA_937001555.2. NCBI lineage: Eukaryota > Metazoa > Arthropoda > Insecta > Lepidoptera > Pyralidae > Hypsopygia > Hypsopygia costalis. The sequence continues at coordinate 5,744,600 of OW443349.2, forward strand.
ATCATAGCTTAAAATATAAATATTATTACTATCCCATTTAACACTATCAATGATTTAAACCGCGAATTATGCCGAAAACCATCGGCCCTATTAACCCGTTGCCATTCCCAAAATCCGTAACCAGTCTTTGAACATTTAAACATAGCGAATTGCAACCGCAAATGTAGAGTTTAATTGCTTTATAAGCTATCTAACCCCCATTACTCAAATAAGGTTTAGTTTTGTCCACGAGATAAATCACAAAGCGGCTACAGTTTGCGGTTAACGTCTCCCGTTAACAACGGTATACCTAATTGGCAATTATAGTTAGGGTCGGTGACGATATGTGAATTTAGGGTCTTTATTGAGGGTATCTTCTATGTCTAGATATCCCCAGAAGATTTGAGAGATAATTTTAACAAAAAAAATCCGACTTCAGACATTACTGTACATTTAAGTATGTAGATACAGGCTGATGATGGTGATGATAATGAAAGAAATATGGGACCAATATGGAAGTATACTCTTACAATTTTTTTTTCAAATCGGTTTATAAATAACGGAGTAATGAAGTAACAAATCTAACAATGGTATCTACCCATTGTTAGGCTGCTGGTGATGATGATGATAATAAAAAGAACAAGGGACCAATCTAGAAATATACTCTTTCAAATAAAAAAGTTGTTTTCAAATCGGTTTATAAATAACGGAGTAATGAAGTAACAAACATAACAATGGTATCTATCCATTGTTAGGCTACTGGTGATGATGATGATAATGAAAAAAATATGGGATCCATCTGGAAGTATACTTTTTCAAATAAAAAAGTTTTTTTCAAATCGGTTTATAAGTCACGGAGTAATTAAGTAACAAACATAAAAAAAAATACAGCCGAATTGAGAACCTCCTCCTTTTTTGGAGTCGGTTATAAAGACACTTCTTTGGACTTAATGCCATGAAGATCCGATGACTTCATGGATTGCATGGATTGAGTCTACATTAGGGTTGTGGAAATTTTTAGTTAGATTTCGGTGGTATATGAATGGTATTTAGATTAGATTAGAGGTAAGTACTGAATCATCATCTCTATACGTCTACGTATGTGTATGTATGTTTATTTTATTTCGATATAATCATCATCATCATCAGCCTGTATCTACCCACTGCTGGATATAAGCCTTCCCCAATGCCTTCCACCAGATACGATCCTCCGCCTTCCGCATCCATCCGCTCCCAGCCGCTTTCTTAAGGTCATCGGACCATCTAGAAGGAGGGCGCCCAGCACTTCGTCGTCCTATGCGCGGCCTCCACTCTAATACCTTCCTCCCCCATCTGCCATCACTTACTCGCTTACTTATAAATACAATATATATATTTATTTTATATTAATAGAATATTATTTTACTTGAATAGTTATTATCTCTATTTTTTAGATCTTTATTTTTCAATAAAGTATAAATAAATAAATGTTCGTTGAACACTCCTCTTCGCTTTGGTCGTCATCGTACCTATTATTTTTACTACTTCCTTTTAATTTTCTATATATAGATCTTCTTGTATGTCAGTTCCTTTTTTAAATGAATAAATGAATGATATTTCATTGCATGGCATTGTAGTAGTTGTAAGCATGAAATAAATTGAGTTTGTCACAGTTTTAATTCCGTATACAGAAAAACTACAGACAAATTAACAGATTTTATCGCATTCATTAAAAAAAAAATAAGTTATTCACTTACACTATCATTAGGTAAGAAAATGAGACAGATCAATAACATTTTTTTTTCCGCATCTTGTACCGGTTTCATCGAAGTAAGCACAACATTGTGCCATATAATAGGTAGGGGAAAAAGTCTTTTCGCATTATAGTATGTATGAACTTGTAATAAAATCTCTTTGGTTATACCATTTGTATCTGAAAGGTTTAGATATCTTTAAAAAGTTTAAATTTTAAAAAAGATAATTCCAAATTCAAATTAGATAAATGTGTGATTTTCATTTGTTTTTTTTTTACTGTCAAGATGAGTTTAATGAAAAAATTCGATACATTTTAAAATTTTACTACAAAAAAGGTAAAAATGCAACGCAAGCTGCGAAAAAATTTGTGACGTTTATGGACCTAGTGCAGTGTCTGTGAGAGTAGCACAAATTTGGTTTAGGCGTTTTCAATCCGGAAATTTTGATGTCAATGATGCACGTCGCTCTGGTCGCCCTGTTACGGATAAAATGGATGCCATTTTGAAAAAGTGGAGCAAGATCGGCATATCAGTAGTTACGACGTAGCTGAAGAACTAGGAATTGACCACAAAACAGTTTTGGCGCATAAAAAGGTCGTGGTCAAAGGCCGGCCAGGCTTCACAGACTCTGGCGAAACCCGGGTTAACCCGCAACAAGGTGATGCTGTGTGTATGGTGGTATTGGAAGGACATTATTCATTATGAGCTGTTACCGCCAGGCAGGACTATCGATTCTGAACTCTACTGTGAACAACTGATGAGATTAAAGCAAAAACTTGAGAGAAAGCTGCCGGAATTAATTAACAGAAGGGGTGTGATTTTTCATCATGATAACGCATGAGTGGCTAAAGATGTGTGAGGTCTAACACATCTTTAGCCACTCAGCAAAAATTAAGAGAGTTTGACTGGGAGGTGTTAATGCATCCGCCGTATAGTCCTGACCTTGCACCTTCCGATTTCCACCTGTTTCAGTCTCTTCAGCATTCTTTAGGTAATGTCAGGTTAACATCACGAGAAGACTGCCAAAACCACTTATCGCGGTTTTTTGAACAGAAGTCCCAAAATTTATATAGTAATGGGATCATGTCTATACCTACAAGATGGCAAAAAGTTATCGAACAAAATGGCACCTACATACTTTAGTTAAATGTAAATAAACTTTATTAAAAAATGTTTTGAATTTTCATATAAAATACGAAAAGACTTTTTCCCCAACCTAATATTATACAATAGCGCTATGTAAAGTTTACGACATTGTATATCTCATGTAACCACCAAAACGGGATCTAAAAAATATTGTCTATTATAAGTTATAAGTCTATGGTTTATTTTTTTTGTTGACAGATACTTTCTACAGAAAATATATCTAATAGAAATGCCAATATGCCAAGCATTTACGCCAATTTACTAATTTAAATATAAAAACTACCACTAAAAGAAATCACTCCGTTCAAAATAAACAAACAAATTAATATTATGACGCCAGTATCTTAAATAGAGACAAAAATGTGATACCAGTTTGTTACTTTTATAAAAAAAAAGTAATAACTTAACCGCCAATAGTGTTCTCGTGTTGAACACGAGCGCACCCGAGGGGTAGATAACGAATAATATATTTTGGCGCGTTTTCAAACCTCTACGCATTGCGGCATAATGCAGGATATCTTTTTTATTTTAAAATTTGTACGGTCTTTGAATTTGGAATGTTGTTTATGGATTTCTTTCAAATTGTATTGTAGGTACATAATTTGATTTTTATCTTTAAATTAAAATTAGGTTTTAAATTTAAATAAAGATAATATAATCAAAACAATGAGACTCAAATATTTCCAATATAATATATTCAAAAGATAAAATTTTAACTACGAGCTCGATATGTTAGCAGTGGCCACTTCGACTCCGAGGTTATGGGTTCGATCCCCGCACAAGACAAATATTTGTATGCATGTCTGTTTGTCTTAGCCTGGGTGTTTTCTATGTATTATATGTATGTATGTAGTTATAATAAAAAAAAATGTATTTGAATGCTAGGATAGTAGACTAGTTGGCAGTGTGTAATTTGTCCGGGAATATTTATTTATTACTAGCTTTTATTTATTTAATATTTTTTAAATAAGCCTAAGCTACTCCTTATTACATCAGCTATCTGCCAGTGAAAATCCCGTCAATATCCGTTCAGTCGTTTCAGAGATTAGCTGGAACAAACAGACAGACAGTAAAAAGCGTTTTTTTTTAAATATTACAAACAGACATTCCAATTTTATTTATCTGTATAGATTTAATTTTTTTAAATAATGTTAAAATAAGCAAACGAATTGCTAGATCTGGTTCACGGTCGACCTCGCACGTTCGTTCTATTTTCCCGTTTGTCACCATGAAAATTACAGCGAAATACCATCCAGGCCAAAACATCGTTAATGGATTACGTGATTGGAATCTATTAAAGGGATTACCGATCTCACAAAAGAAGTTATTCTGGTCTCAATGCCATTTTTAAGCGCCTAATTTGCGTATTTTTTGCATGTCTCGTGAAATATCGATACACTTCATACAAACGCAGTGTAGGTGTCGTAGCCAATTAGTAAAATCCGCCGCATTACATTACGTCTAGCTGTTTTAAAAAATGGCGGAGCCATTATTTCAACCCGCCTTTTTATCATATGCTTACACGACCGAATTGTTACCTGATGGTGCATCACCAAGATTACTATAATACTAGAATCAAATAGCTTGGCTATTTCTAATTATGGTTATAATATCACAAACCTATCCAAAAGATAATTTAAATGCAATCTGCCTAAAGTTAGCCGTTTTGTAATGTGGCGGTTCTACCAACTGGCTGCGACATAGATACTATTATATAAGCTACGGTTATGTCGTCAATCATTATTCATCCCACTGCTGGGATATGGGTCTCCCCTCGGGGTTTAGAGCGTACTCTACCACGCTTCTCAACTGCGGGTTGGCCTAAGCCACTGGCCTAAGGCCAGTGTTTTCAAACCGCCTAAAGGCCACTGACTTGTCTTAACGACTGTCATCTAATGACACAGGCGGACCCGACGGCTTAACAGTTGAAGTTGGCTTTGGTTCCAAGATGTTGACAAACTACTTACACCCCATACACAAATATACTTATATAATACTCATCAATCATTGAGGTATTTGCACAATGTAAGCCCCCCAAATACTACCCCATTAAAACTAATCAAACGTAATCGTCTTTACGTATCTTTAAAACATCTCAGCACACCTTAAGACCTTCTTAATCCTATAGAAAGGAGATTGTAGATATCTAGTGGAACTTTTTTGTGCTCTTAAGTTTTCTCTCACGTAAAAGCTGTAAATTGTGAAGTTTCAGTTCCAACTTAACTGTGAGATACTCCGAGCTACTTCTTTGGACTATTTGCTGAATGTGTTTCAGTAATCCTTTTAAAATCGCGCTAGTTGGCGCTATTCAGTGTAATTTTCACGGTTTTACATTTCGACGGTCCCTACGTATAAAGCGACATGTCATTTCAGACATGTCTGCTTAAACTACGATATAGTAATTAAAGAACATTATAATTGGACAAATGAGTTAATTTCTTACTTTTTAATTATATATACAATCAATAAAAAAACCGGACAAGTGCGAGTCGGACTCGCCCACCGAGGGTTCCGTAGGTACGTAGTATCATTATTAAATTTGATATTTTTCATTATAAATAAGAAATAATGCGTCGAAAAAAATAAATAAAATATATTTTGCAATGTGTACATCAAGACCTTTCATATGATACCCCATTTGAACTAGTAGTTTCAATTTGAAATTTCGACACCCTATAAAAATATAGACCCCCTATTTTTTAAGATCTATTTACAAATGTATAGTTTTGAGATTTATTCCTGTACTTGTAGTCTATAACGATGTTACTTGCCAAATTTCATAGTTCTAGGTCAACGGGAAGTACCCTATAGGTTTTGATTCCCTTGAGTGTGTCGAAATATGCGTTTTTTGCTGAATAAACGGCCGTAACTTTTTTCTATGTAAACTTAGGAGTTTGATTTTTTTTTAACTTCATGGGACCGTAGACCTGAGTATACAGTTCAAATTTCAGCTTGATACCTCCACGCATTCTCGAAATAGAAATTCTTGACAGACAGACAGACAGACAGACAGACAGACAGACAGACAGACAGACAGACAGACAGACAGACAGACAGACAGACAGACAGACAGACAGACAGACAGACAGACAGACAGACAGACAGACAGACAGACAGACAGACAGACAGACAGACGGACAACAAAGTGATCTTATAAGGGTTCCGTTTTTCCTTTTGAGGTTCGGAACCCTAAAAAAAAGAAAAAAATATTTTTACGGACAATTCTATAGCAATTTATGCAATAAAAAAATTGCCATTTTTGACATATCGCTTTATACGTAGGGGCCGTCGATTTTAGCGCTTTTATAATAGCGTTGTTTCTTTGTATTTGTATTAAGCATAAAATAACTAGGCTGGATTCTAGCCCACGAGGCTGAAATTGAGGTTGATTGGATCAAGTAGATTCGCTGAGTGTATGTTTACCTTTGATTTCAATGGAAAATGTATTTGATGATCATTCCTCAACATGGCATGGAACATGATCGATCTCCATTTTTTTTTTCGACACAAACCTCAAGCATGTGGAGGTCTTTAATTGTGACAAGTTTTATCAAAATCGGTTCAGTGGTTTTGGAGACGGCGAATGTAAGCGTACCGCTCGCTCCACTCAACAAAATATATCATATATATATACATACATACATATATATATATATATATATATATATATATATATATATATATATATATATATATAGACGAGCTCGGTGGCGTAGCGGTCAATGACGCGGCGTCGACACCAACGCTCGTGGGTTTGATTCCCACATTGGACAAACATTTGTGTGCATGAACATGTCTGTTTGACTTGGTCTGGGTGTTTTCTATGTATCATAAGTACGTATTTACAAAAAAAAAATGTATTTACGTATGTTTATCAGTTCAACTGCGGGCAGGCGGAGGAGATTTAACAAAATATATAGAAAGATTAACAAAATATATTTAACAACATTATAAATGTAATTTGTAGTAATAAAGGCGAGTATGTCTCTGTTAGAGACCTCTAGCAGCTAACTTTTGAGTGCTGAAAAGGAAAATAGTGGATTAGTGAAGTATAGAGATATAATATCAGCTACATAAATGCTATAGTGAATTCAGAGAGATAAGACAAATATATATATATACTATACGTATCAGGAGCTCGATGAAGTCGTTGCGCGTGTCACCTGCACGTGGTGCACCCTGCTGACTGACAACCGATTCTCTGGCGAAAAGAGAGGTAGGGCATAGTGTATTTTTTTCAGCTACCCTACTGGGGAAGTACCCACCTCACAGAAAACCGCAGTCAAATAACAATTCCCTTGAGGGTTGTTGTGTACCTGCGAGTGAGTGAGGTTACCAGAAAAAAAAAAAAGAAGAATTATAAGCTGGCAACACATCGGCGACCCCTTGGTGTTAGTGATTTTTTAGGGCGGTGGTGGTTGCTTTCCAGCAGGTGGACCACCTGCTCGTTTACCCCCCTCTCAAATAAAAAAAAATACATGATAGCTCAAATTCTATATTAAGTACTTATCCTTAATTATCATAAAAACAGGGAGGTGCCCACCTGTATCTATTAGTATGTTACTCGATAAAGTCGATATTTTGCTAAATTATATTAGTGTTTGAGAGTGCTCCGGCAGTAGTCACGTATTTTCATAAGGATCTGATAATACTCTTTTGACAGTTGTTCATTTATTCGATTACTGTTCCGATTTTCTACCTACTTCAAAAAAGAGGTCCTCCTCTTCGTAACACATAGCTCACTTAGGAACCTTTTTTGTGTAGACTGTAGTCGTGGTAAGAAGTTTATCGTCATCTTTCAGCAAAAGCCAACCTCACCTGCACGTGGTGCACCCTGCCGATTAGCGAAATAGTCAAAAGAGAGGTAGGGTACAACGTATTTGTAAGCTGCCAGACTGAGGATGTACCTCCGCCTCACAGAATACCGCAGCCAATTCCCTTGAGGATTGCTGTGTTCTTGCGAGAGATTGAGGTTAACAGGAGGAGTTGTTTTATTGCAGGTGACGGCCGAGTGATATTTAAATTTTATAAACAAAATTCATTAAAAATCTATATTTATCCAAAAAACAACAACGTAATTCCAGGTATGTATATCATTCATATAGTACATATTTTATCATATAATAATGCTTTTGTAATCAAGTCCTCTTTGTAAAATTTGTTCATATAAAGTTGATTTATTAACATGCTTTACTCTTTTGCATATTTCATTTAATATATTTCTGTTTTAAAATATTTTAATGAGTCATGTTTTAGACGAACGAGGCATTTCGCGAAACATCAAAAGCGTTGACCTACTAATAGCTCTAAAACTGTGCTAGAAATACGTTCTTAGAAAATTCACACCGCCCTTTTGTCACGTTTAGGTAGTAAATTCAAACTTTTTTTTTATTGTTACAGATTTATACGTGCATTGGAAAATAAAATGGTAAGTCCGTAATGTGTGTGTTTTATATTCATTTTCCTTATGAAATATTGCTTTGAGAAAGTATATTTTATGGGTGTGAATTAATAATTTACGTGACTATATTTTGTAAGGGGAAAAACAAGATATTTTTTGGGGATAAATTTAGATGCAAATTATGTTGATATTTTTTAATGAGCATTCAGAATATTGTATATTTAAAAAAATAACGTTTTTTTTTAGTAAAAAAATCTACGAGACGAGTAATGACGACCCCGGTGGTCGAATTGCTAGCAATGGCTACTTCGACTCCGAGGTCGAGGTTCGATCCCCTCACAAGACAAACATATCTGTTTGTCTTGGTCTGGACGTTTTCTATGTATTATATGTATGTATTTATAAAAATAAATGTATTTAAATATAATAACAGTTATCTAGTATCCATAGTACAAGCTTTGCTTAGTTTGGGACTAGATAGCCGTGTGTAATTTGTACAGGAATATTTATATTTAGGAATATTTATTTAAGAAAGGAGTATACTCTTTCTTTTCTTTCGTTGGTTGGCAATGGATTGGTGTTACTGATCTCCCATGGGCGCTGGTGATTGCTTACCACCAGGTGACCCACATACCCGTTTCTCTGCAAGCTGTAAAATAAATTAGCCTAGTACCACATTTCGTAACGGTTTCGTCACGCATTCACCAGCTTACTCCCTAAGTCAAGTGCGTAAAGAATTTTTACTTGCGTTTTTTATATTTGTTAATATTAAAATGTTAAAAATATTGGGTCACGAAACCAACAAATCCAAATACGTCATGACTGTACAGGCATTTCCCCGCGTATTATCCTCCCAGAAATTTAACAAAAATAAAATTGTGTTTCTTTTTTATTCTGTCATTTTTAAATTAAAGATCACGCGACGGAAAACGGTTTGCGCCGACTTAGCGAATGTTTATTTTTTGTTGCTCGCTTTCACCCAAGGAATGATATTTAAAAAAGATAATTTGTGCAAATTCTTTGCTTATTTTCGAATGCTACTATAATTATATAATATTGGGGTGTAAGTGGTTCATCACCATCTTTGAACCAAAACCAACTTCACCTGCACGCGGTGCACCCTGCTAACTGACAAACGAAGCTCTGGCGAAAAGAGAGGTAGGGAGCGTAATTGTAAGCTACCCGACTGGGGAATGTACCTCCACCTCACAGAATACCGCAGCCAAATAACAATTCCCTTGAGGGTTGTTGTGTTCCTGCGAGTGAGTGAGGTCACCAGAAAGATAGGAGATGCTGCGTTGGCAGCGGGGGTGGCAGCGCGTGAGCGATATTTTATTTTTTGAGCGTTAATATGGCTACGGTAACCGCTTCACATCAAGCGGCCCGTATGCTTGTCTGCCTTCCCGACGTAGTATAAAAAAGAAAATGCATTAGCATTTTGTTAATTATCTATGGGCCTTTGACTCGTCCGAAATTATAACGGAATTACCGATTTATTGAAGGATTACTTACGTCCGTGACACGTATCCCAGTATCCCGTGTGAATTTTCAAAAATCCTTTTTGCCACCCGATGTAGTATACCGACCCATTATGATGACCCTGATGTAGAATACGGCCCCTTACTAGATGGATCGTCTGAAAAAAATCGCTGGGACCTGGGGCTACCACCGAAGCTAAAGCCGAATACCATCGGCTTTTAATTGTGAAAGTAAACTTTTAGCTTAAATTGGCGGTGATTGTGTCTAGCTTTGATGGTAGAAACCATAGAGCTCTACCGACTAAGCTGAATATGTTTGTCATTAACTTAAACCTAAGATCAATAGACGAGCTCGGTGGCGTAGCGGTCAATGACGCGGCTTCGACACCAACGCTCGTGGGTTCGATTCCCACACAGGACAAACATTTGTGTGCATGAACATGTCTTTTTGTCTTGTTCTGGGTGTTTTCTATGTATCATAAGTATATATTTACAAAAAAAAAATGTATTTACGTATGTTTATCAGTTGTCTAGTACCCATAACACAAGCTTCGCTTACTTTGGGGCTAGATTGCGTTGTGTAATTTGTCTGACAATATTTATTTATTTATTTATTTAATATTCGCGATCAAAAAGTCCGATGGTAATCGGCTTGAGTCCTATCGCCGAAGCTGAAGCCGATTACCATTGATTATTTTGATTTGAAAAATAGGTCTTACTTTTTAGTTATTGACAAGCATCATCAGCTTAGCTCCAGGATTTCTACCAGCTAAGTTAAATACAAATATCATACATCTAAGCCGAAGTTTCATTTTCACGATCTAAAAGTAAGATGGGAATCGGTTTTCTGATTTTACGTATATTTACGTAGATATAAGTATATTTTGTAAACGACAGAAAACCGATCATTGTGGTTGGCACTTAATTTCCGTTAAGTGCTTTATAGACGTTTTGTTTCCTGTCGATCTTGTTTGTTTGTAAGTTCTTTAATGTAATAACAATTTGTAATACAATTCTTAAAAATATAGAATAATACTTAAGCGGAGTTATCCCTAATAGAGAATCTCATCAATTTTTTCAATGATTGAACTACAATTTTTAAAAATTGAATGCATTCAATTTTTTCAATGTCTAAAAAAATAGTATTACTCTATATTTTTAAGAATTGTATTACAAATTGTTAATGTTAAAAATATAGAGTAATACTAAGGTGGAGTTATCCGTAATAGAGAATCTCTTCAATTTTTTCAATGTTTTCATTGTAACTTCAGTACTCACAAACATTATCACGGTTACAACCGACTTCTTTACAAAGCTTGCCAGCTTTTTATACTTACGTAACAATGTTTTTCGGAATCTTTTGGCTTCAAAACTGGCAACACCATGAAAACTAAAAATTAAGTGTTGCATTTTGAGACGGCGCGGCGCCACACGGTGCGTTGAAGTAGACTCAGAAGTCGTTCGGATTGATTGAGAGTCGAGGCGTGTTTGCCTGGCTTATCAGTTTATATTCTGCGAACGTTTTAAACTGCACTTTAACAACTTTTTAGAAATTCCTTTTTATACGCTACAGCGGGTGGTAGACAAGCATACGGCCCGCATGATGGGAAGCGGTTACAGTAGCCATATTAACGCTCACAATTCCTTCCCTCCTTGTGACCGCACTCACTCGCAGGAACACATAATCCTCAAGGGAATTGTTATTTGGCTAAGGAATTCTGTGAGGTAGAGGTACTTGCCCAGTCGGGCAGCTTACAAAATATGCTATGCCCTACCTTTCTTTTCACTAGAGCATCGTTTGCCAGTCAGCACGGTGCACCAAGTGCAGATGAGGTTGGCTTTGGTTCAAAGATGTTGATGAATCACTGACACCCTTATTTTATTATTATTAGATCAAAAGTGTACTACAAGACAATTCGAATTAAAAATTTAAAAAGCCAACGATGATTCTAGGCAAGCATTTGGTACCCATATTGAGGAAGTGTATCATCTCAATGATTTAAATAAGCAGCAGCATCGCTATAAGCTTGCCCTTTGTACTCTAATTCTGTATATGTACTTTTATTATTGCTGCAGCAGCAGCATCAGGTCATTTTAGTCTCGTCTACAGGAGCACGACCCTCTCTCGTCCGTCCCAGACAGAAGGAGGATATGGCCTACACTCCCCACGCTGGCCAAACAGGTTGCGGAGGCCTGATCGTTGTTTTATAATGTATTTCCCTTAGTCGCCTTGTACGACATCCACGGGAAGAGACGGAGTGATTCTATTCTAGTCTGCTGGAAACCACACGGCCAATATGTATTGTATTGTAACTTATATATTTACAAAGTTTTATAGGGTAAAAAGATGGTTTCATTTTCTATTTTTCTTTAACATACGCGTGTACACTTTCTTTATCTTTTAGATCGTCAGTCTTCTGCAGCGCAGCAAAAATTCTAGGTACATGATCAAGAAACTACTTTAAGCAAAAGATGTAAAGTATAACCATAGCCTACTATAGTTGAGACAAGAGATATATCTCCGCCTCTGCCTCTATCAGGCGCGCCATATACATTTCCTACCTGACGTGGTATAAAAAACCGGCGAAGTGCGAGTCGGACCCGCGCACGGTAGGTTCAGTACCATTATCTATAAAAACGGCAAAAAAATATATAGCTAAATATTATGAGAGTATTTTAAGCATCGTTATCAATTGCGAGCAAAAACGAGCAAAAAAATTCACGTTTGTTGTATGGGAGCCCACTTAAATATTTATTTTATTCTGTTTTTTAGTATTTGTTATTATAGCGGCAACAGAAATACATCATCTGAAAATTTCAACTGTCTAATCACGGTTCATGTCTATCACGGTTCATGAGATACAGCCTGGTGACACACGGACGGACGGACAGAGGAGCCTTAGTAATAGGGTTCCTTTTTACGATTTGGGTACGGAACCCTAAATGGGTAATGCTAGGTAGATAAAAAAATATACCTAATTGTAAAAGACGTGTCTAAGTGTACGCGAGGGCCCACAGAATAAAGAATTTTGACTTTGACTTTGACTTTAAAAAGCCGGCTTCAATTTACCTCCATTTTAACCTCCATTTTAAGTCGGTCAAAAAAACTAGAGGAAAATACGATATTACTGAATCCAGACAGCCAACTAGCCGTTACCACGTTGTTATGAGGGAAGGGAAACATATATAGAAGATTTTTTATCGTCAGAATATCTCCTTGTTTAGCTGCAATAACGTTGGATATTTGTTGCGAATTCTTAGCCTCTTTTATATTATATTTTTCTAGGTTAATCCACAAGAATCGATTGGTCTATATTGTTACGAAGTCTAAGTTCGAAGAAACTCACAAATAAATTCGAAGGCACTTTTTTGAAAAACACACAGTTGATCAACACTAGTTTTTTTTAATACGGGACGGGGGCCGCCACGTATTCCTACCATTGTGTTATGTAGCCAGAATTAACAGCGGCGACTGTCAAAAAAGGCAATGAGCAGTGTAGCCCATTGCAATCCAGGGGGTAAAACTACGGCTGCCTTGTAACTTACAACGAATTTAATCAGAAGAAAATAGTAGGAGTAACAAGCTTTTGGAATTTAACTTCCGCTCTCGGAATTGTGAGAGATTCAAAGGTATATAAACACACAGTTGATCAACACTAGTTATTACTGGTGTCTAATTATTGTGTTATAATATTCAATGCATATAATTTCATTAGCTGTAATTTTAAATAATTTACTAGCTTGGATAGGTGAATTACTATTCTGATTTGGTAGCAACAAGGGAGAATTACCAAGCGTTCAAAAAATGAAGCAAATTCATATTATTGAAATCGATGTGTTAGGTAACGTATTAGGTCTCCAATAGTATTAGATACTTAAAATCCGTGATGCATAGCAGTTGAGCTTTACTTGATTGCCACCTCTTTACGCTTTTAATGGCTTATTCGCCAAATTTTTGTCTCTCACATTGCTAAGAGGGAAACTTAAATTCCAAAAGCTTCTTACTCCTACTAATTTCTTGTGATTAAATTTGTTATGAGTTCCAAGGCAGCCGTAGTCTTACCCTGGGGACTGCAATGGGCTTCTTCACTGTTTATTGCCTTTTTTGGCGGTCGCCGCTATTAATGCTGGCTACACAGGAGACACAGAGGTGGGAACGTGTGGTGGACCCCCGTCCCGTATCTGTTATGTTATGCACCAATGTCATTACTCACAATAACTATTCTGATGTTTTTCTAAATGATATCCGCGGGAAACCGGGTCGGATCGTTATTACACATTTGATTTTGAACATAATTGTTGTTTACATATAATACAATTGAAATAAAAGTTTGTAAGACTGGAAATGACTTTTAAGAAATCGACAAACTTGATCTATTTTATCATTTTTGGCATCAAACTAGGATTTTATAACACGTATTGAACTTAGTAAATAAAGTTTCAAAACAATAACGTCATGCCATACTATAATATAATGATATTTCCCCACAGCAAAAACTGTCCCGTTTGGAACACTTCCAAGCAAATATGGTCTCGGTACGAGCTACGAAAACTAATGAGCCAGTCTATTTCATTAATTTTATTGATATACCGATATAAAATGTCGTATTATTCGGCCTAGTAATAGTGGCGCCTTTGGTTTTGAGAAAGGAGGAAAGTCAAAAGATAATAAAATTGGGATATACCACAATGAGCTTTCAAGCTCTTCATTCATTGCACCCAATTTGTCCCGTCAGTATGATCGTAGAGTGCGACTTCAGAACAGCCCCCTTACCACCAACTCTTATTGCGATTCAATAACTGAATAGAATGCTTATTCCTACCAATGAATAAGCGACTCTATTTGAATCGCAATAAGAGTTGGTGGTAAGGGGGCTGGGCCCTACCGCCGAAGCTGTAGCCGATTACCACGGAATAATTTGATTCGAAAAATAAGTCTTATATTTTAGGTATTGACATCAATCTTCAGCTTTACCGGTTGAGACTCAGGAGAGATTCTACCAGCTATTGACATTTGTCTGACATTTGTCTTAACTGGTACAACCTCTACAAGTAACAATAAGGCCAAAAATAAGTACCAATAATGTAAGGCCAAGTTTAATTATTGCTATCGAAGTACTCATTATTGGGTTGTTGTAAGTGGTTCATCAACATCTTTGAACCAAAGCCAACTTCACCTGCACGCGGTGAACCCAGCTGACTGACAAACGAAGCTCCGGCGAAAAGAGAGGTAGGGAGCGTAATTGTAAGCTACCTGACTGGGGAATGTAACTCCACCTCACAGAATACCGCAGCCAAATAACGGTTCCCTTGAGGGCTGTTGTGTTCCTGCGAGTGAGTGAGGTCACCAGAAAGGAAGGAGATGCTGCGATGGCAGCTGGGGTGGCGGTTCAAGATCTTCATCAATCAAGTTTGTATGTGAGTTGATCGCAGAAAAATACACGACATACAAAACACGACCATAGCCTCTCTATCATCATTATCAGCCTGTATCTATCCACTGTTGGATATCTGAGGGCACGGCAGTGCCCCCGCCAAGTCGAGCAAATGTCTATGGAGGAGTTTAATTATCTCGAGTTCCTCCGTGCTTCTGTTAGTCCCGACTAACGGAAGCACGGCTTGTCATTAAGTATGCACAATGAGGACTACTGCAGTCCCGAAGGTAAAAAAGACAACATTAGTTTCTTTATGAAGTTATATGTAGTTTCTTTCAATAAACTATAACTTCATAATAGACATTGTACATTCACGCTTACTATTTCGGTGTAACATTTACAATAGACTATTTGACCAACGTTTTTTCCGGTTTTATAAGTAAGGACGTCACAATAATAAAACCACACGTGAAAGAATTACTTTGATAGCACAAAAGTCTATCGAGATATGTTAATTTGAAAATTACAATTTTGGACTTTCCCTAAAACGCTCCATATAATCATATATAATAACAGATCTTTATGGTTTTGTGTATTATACGATATTATTAGATAATTATTTCGTACAATTTTAATACAAATACTGTGACGTTATGACGTCACAGTATTTGTATTAAAATTGTACGACAGCTATGTTAATTATTACGTTTTTGTAGTTAGTAATAAAAGTTATAGTATTTTTTATTGCTTTTCCAATGGAAATATTTTTTTTTTATTAATTTGAAATGTTTGAAATGGATTTTCCCTTGGTCCTCATGAAAATTCCCTACATTTTACATTTTTTGTAAGCATTAAAGTATATCGAACACTTTGACTCCGAGGTCGCGGGTTCGATTCCCGCACAAGACAAACATTTGTATGCATGAACATGTCTGTTTGTATTGGTCTGGGTGTTTTTTAAGTATTATAAGTATGTTCTACAAAAAAAAAAAATTATAAGTACATTTATCAGTTGCCTAGTATCCATAACACAAGCTTTGTTCCTAATTTGGGACTAGATGGCGCTGTGTTAATTGTCCAGAGATATTTATTTATTTATTATTTATTCAAAATTTGGAAATTATTTACTTAATCCTTGTTTTTAATTCTTATTAGTAAACGTAACCACAGAATAAATAATAGTACACTATGAAATGTAAATAGTAAGAAAAACAAACTAATAAATATGAATGAATTCAACCTCATGTTTGTATTTACATTTCATCTTAGCCCTTACTAAATATTAAAATCTCTTATTTTATTTAAAATGTAATGCCCCCGTTGTTATAAATAACCAGTTTCGGGTAGATTCAGTAAAATAGAAAGCTTTTGGTCGAGCTTTATCCATATAAATTATGCGGATTTTAATGTCGGCGTGTTTTTGTTGGAACACTTTTGATCTAAAGATTATTTATATTCCCGGGTATTTCGGAGGGAACCTATGAGAATACATTACAGGGGACGAGTTTTCATTTTAGGGATTATTTGTATTGTTATGGTATTGTTTCAAATTAGCTACACATTTTAAATAAAGGGCGCCGCCAGAACAAGAGGAAAGGTTATTTAAAATGTTGTCACAACTGATTATTTGTGGCTTTCTTTTTACTTTTTTGACATTTTAACAAGGCTTTTGATAAAACATTTTTGTTAGAATACAGACAATGAATTTAAAAAAAATTTTAGTTGCTTAATTGAATGTCAGTTATGTATTTGTTGTATGAATAAACCTCACACACTCGCCGGAACACAACAACCATCAAGGGAATTGTTATTTGGCTGCGGTATTCTGTGAGGTGGAGGTACATTCCCCAGTCGGGTAGCTTACAATTACGCTCCCTACCTCTCTTTTCGCCAGAGCTTCGTTTGTCAGTCAGCTGGGTGCACCACGTGCAGGTGAAGTTGGTTTTGGTTCAAAGATCTTGATGAACCACTTACACCCCAAAATTAGTAGCAGTAAGACGCTTTTGGAATTTGAGTTCCCCTCTTAGCAATGTGAGAGACAGCAATATGGCAAATAAGGCATATGTAATATTAATAAACGATAACAATAAAATAATAACGGTGTGAGGTTTACAGACCAGGGGTGCTACCGCCAAGGAGAAGCCGATTACCATCGGTTTTTTTTTATTTTGAAAATCAAAGTTTAGCATAAATTAGCGCTAATTGCTTTTGCGTGTGGTTTCCAGCAGACTAGAATAGAATCACTCCGTCTCTTCCCGTGGATGTCCTACAAGGCGATTAAGGGAAATACATTATAAAACATCGATCAGGCCTCCCCAACCCGTCTGTCCAGCGTGGGGAGTATATGTAGATACAGGCTGATGACAAAAACATGGGACCAATCTGGAAATGTTTAATTATTTACTTTATTTTATTATTTACTCTTTCAAATAAAAAAAAAGTTTTTTTTCAACTCGGTTTATAAATGACGGAGTAATTAAATAACAAACCTAACAGTGGGTAGATACAGGGTGATGATGATGATAAAAAAAATATGGGATCTATCTGGAAGTTCTTTCAAATAAAAAAAGGGTTTTTCCAAAATCGGTTTATTAAGTAACAAACATTTAAAAAAAATGCAGCCGAATTGAGAACCTCCTCCTTTTGAGTCGGTTAAAAAAAGATGTTAGCGAAGAAGCACGCAGCCTTTCTCATAATATGCAAAGTTGTTGTCACATCCGCAGAGATCTCATTTTTTATGGCGGCTCTACATTTGCGCCGAGACACTTTGAAACAGCGCGAGCTCGAGAATGTACATGGAGCGATTGATCTCTTGTTGTTCTCGATCTCGCCCATTTACCGTTTTGTGTAAGTCGAGAACTGCAATCGTGTTGTTTGTATTCGCGAGTCTCGCTAAGCACTTTTTGTATTTAAACTTGGTTATTTAAATATCAATAATAATGTATAGAATGTTGTTGCCACGAGCTAGATTATTATATTATTCAAACAAGTATTCATAAATATTAAAAAAAAAAAATGGAAAAATTCACCTCCTCCGCCTAGACGACGACCGAATGACCGTTACCGGTCGAATGTTCTTTCCAACTAAGCTACCAGTAATTCACCTTCATTCATTCAGGGTAACAATCCCACCTGGAGATATCCACACTCGGGGATAAATTTTTCCATTTTTTAAAGTTTTTATAATATTTTGGCAAGTTGGCCGAAATCAACAGAATTATTTAAATAAAACAAAAAATATATATAATATCTTTTCATCCATCTCAGAGTTCACAAATGCAACTTAGAGAAACGAGATTTTGACATAATAAAATCACATAAGCATATTTAGATAGTCTAATTGTTTCTGCAAAAAAAAAAAATAGAAACAAGTAATTCGTCTATAACTTACTATTTCGTCAATACCTTGATAACGCTGTATAACCGAAATCGGTCGGTAAATATAAATTTAATAAAGTGGAATAGTGCAAGTGATTTTATTGTATTAAAATGTTGAAAAAGTTCCACCAAGTGCCAAAAATTACCAATATCAACAATAGTGGTAAACGAGCGTGTACCAGGCGCACTCGAGCATGAGCCTTCTAGCCTTAAAGTTTCAATCCGGGACTATTTATACTGAAATAGAAATATATTTATTTCGACTTCACATACACAATGCAAAAGTATAACAAACACAACATTACAATTATTATTATTATTTTATACTACGACGGATATAGGATGTGATGTTGAAATTTTGGCCCACCCTCAGGGATCACAGAGTGATCTCAGCCTTGTTTTACAGTGCATGCCAAAAGTGACAACATCGATGTCGATACAAAATAATATAAATAAAATATTTCTGAACAATTTACACAGCGCCTCTAGTCCCAAATTCATCGCAAAGCTTGTACTATGGGTACTAGACAACTGATAAATGTACTTAAATGCATTTTTTTGTAAATACATACTTATAATACTTAGAAATTAATAAAAGACACAGTATATAACAGAAGCTATACAATCGTTTCCTTTACTGTGCCGGGGGTGAGCGAATGCAGTCGCCCGAGAGTGTATCAGCCATCATTACCAGTTAATTTTTTAACCTATCGTAAATAACTTTTGATGTACTTTTGAAATAATAACATTCTCGCGGAACGAAACTATCCTTAACCAATTACAAGTTTTGTAGTTCTATCGAATTGGATCTTTTATCTTTGCAGCCGGCAGTCCCGACGGGCGACAACTTTGCAAAATTGTCCACTTTGATATAACTAGGGCTGCTGAGTAGTTACAAGTAGATAAAAGTTAGTTTGTGGAGATAGTCGATACTTCCAGCTCGATGGCGTCTTGCGCGTGTCAGTCTAGCTTGATTGCGTCGTTGCGTGTGTCACTCTACTAGCTCGATGGCGTCTTGCGTAGAGATGCCTGGCATTATGGATAAATGACCAAAAAATACTTATTAATTCCATATTTATGCCCAAAACTAGGCATTTATTGGGCATTTACAGGTACTTACTTGGCACTTATTGTTAATGCCTGGCATTTTGCCCACCTCTAGTCTTGCGCGTGACAGTCTAGCTCGATGACGACGTCGCGCGTGTTAGTCTAATAGCTCGATGGCATCGTTGGGCATGTCAGACTATTGAGGAGATTGATAGCGACGTTGTGCATATCATCATTATTTATCTGGGGGGGGGGGGCGGATACATATAAGGGGGAATAATAATAATCCTGAAACTAATTCTCTATCCCCCAAAAAATTGTTTCGTTGAGACAACCCTACATCGTATACCGTGACAGTGCGTAAACTTTCCTTAATTTGTTTATCTGAGACCGACTGCCCGCTGGATCTATTGATTACCGATCGTGTTCGTGTAAGCTTTTTGCTGACTTCATCGATATTGTAGGGTTGGCAAGTATTTTTAACCAACGATTATGCGTTAGGTCTTTTTTTAGGGTTTTTTTTTTGGGAGCCATATTAACATAAAATATCGATCACGCGCCGCTACCCCCGTTGCAAACGCAACATCTCCTTCCTTTCTGGTGACCTCACTCACTCGCAGTATAACAACAACCCTCAAGGGAATTGTTATTTGGCTGCGGTATTCTGTAAGGTGGAGGTACATTCCCCAATCGGGTAGCTTACAATTACGCTTCCTACCTCTCTTTTCGCCAGAGCTTCGTTTGTCAGTCAGCAGGGCGCACCGCGTGCAGATGAAGTTGGCTTTGGTTGAATGATGTTGATGAACCACTTACACCCCAATAGTTTTAAGATAGGTTTTAGGAAAAAAGGATTAGACAAGTTTGGAAACATATAAAAGATAATATCCAGCAATTATGTTATTACAGTTATTCGCTTTTGAGTTCGATGGCATCGTTGCGTGTGTCAGTTCAAACACGCAAGTTAAGCAATGTTGGCCGTAGCCTGTCAATGGATGGGTTTATTTATCTCGAGCTCCTCCATGCTTCGGAGGGTACGTTAAGCCGTCGGGCACGGCTGTGGTCAATATAGATGACTGTCGTTAAGCCAAGTCTGTGTGTCACCTTTAGGTGGCTTGAATACACTGGCCTCCGACAACACGCAATTGAGCAACGTGGTGGTATATGCTTTAAACCCCTTCAAATGAGTGGAGACCCATATCCCAGCAGTGGGATGAATAAAGGTTGACGACGATTAATCGCTTTTTTTAAATATTGTCAGACAAATTACACAGCGCCATCTAGCCCCAAAGTAAGCGAAGCTTGTGTTATGGGTACTAGACAACTGATAAACATACGTACTTACTATACATAGAAAACACCTTACTTACTTATGATACATAGAACTTACTAATGAACTTACTATACATACGATACATAGAAAACACCCAGACCAAGACAAACAGACATGTTTATGCACACAAATGTTTGTCCTGTGTGGGAATCGAACCCACGAGCGTTGGTGTCGAAGCCGCGTCATTGACCGCTACGCCACCGAGCTCGCTTTTAGTGCTTAACTTTTAATGGTAAATCTTGAATTACTAGGTCACTAGAAACGAAGCAGTTGCTGCATTGGCAGCGTGGCTGGCGGCACGTGAGTCATATTAATTTCATGTCGCGAGCGATACTGTGACTGAGGTAACAGCTTCACATCAGGCAGGCCGTATGGATAGTACAGTAAGATTCAGTCTAGTTAAAAAAAACGGTTCCTGAAACTTACCTATTTATATTTTTTTCTTTGTAAAAAAGGCCTAAATAAGTATAAACCTACAATTACGTCTAAAATGTTCAGACATATTAAAGGTGATTGATGGTTGTTCAACACAATGGGTATTTGAAAAATGAAATAATAGCCTGTCGCATTTACATGTATGTCGTAGCACTGAATGGCAGCACATTAATCAATAAAATAAACAGTAATACAAGTTGTTGTGAAGTCTTTATTGTACAAAAGAAAATAACATAACATTACAATACAATAATTATAAGTATTATTGACGAGCTCGGTGGTCGAATGGTTAGCAATGATCACTTTGACCCCGAGGTCGCGGCTTCTAGTCCCGCACAAGACAAACATTTGTGTGCATGAACATGTCTGTTTGTCTTGGTCTGCGTGTTTTCTATGTATAATAAGTATGTATTTACAAAAAAAAAATGTATGTAAGTACATTTATCAGTTGTCTAGTAGTAGTATCCATAACACAAGCTTTGCACTTAATTTGGGACTAGATGGCGCTGTGTAAATTGTCCAGAAATATTTACTTATTTATTTATTATGTACAATGGCGGACTTGTCCCAAATGGGATCTCTTCCAGACAACCTGTCAAATTTGGCAAAAACATAGGTACAATAATATGGTTACTTAATGAATATATCGCGATAAAATAATAATAAATATGAGAAACCGTTTTGTGTAATTGGCCGTGTGGTTTCCGGCAGACTAGAATAGAATCACTCCGTCTCTTCCCGTGGATGTCGTACAAGGCGACTAAGGGAAATACATTATGAAACATCGATCAGGCCTCCCCAACCCGTCTGGCCAGCGTGGGGAGTATAGGCCAAATCCTCCTTCTGTCTGGAACGGACGAGAGAGGGTCGTGCTCCTGTAGTGGAGACTAAAATGACCTGATGATGATGAAATATGGGAAGATTAAATTATAACAAAAGTAAAAGTAACGTTTAGACATAAGTTTACAGATTGTTTAACACATATAGACCAGAATAAACATTTGAGTTAAAAAAGTAATAGATCAGTATTTTGCATACATTAAATGCGACAGTGACCGATTTAATTTAATTAATATAATTAACAATAAATAAAATTGTTTGTTTTTACCCACAGGTTTTATGTAATGGCATTATCAAAGGAAAGTACAGCTTGATAATGGTGTACCTAAAACAAAAACGGTCGGTTAAAATAATATTACTTGTGGAATAGTAGAAAAGTGATTGTAATTATACAATATGTCTGTAAAGGTCTACTAAGTGCCAACAACTAAACGTATCAACGTTAGTAAGATGTGTGCTCTAACCATTGATAGCTCATCGAATTCGGTAAATACCGGTAATTGACAGGAAATGTGTACAAATTACATCATCATTACAATCTTAACGGTATCACTTCACTATCACTGTCAAGCCTAGTTAGTGTTTAAACCTAAGCAATATTCAGTCGGGTATCTGTTATATAATTTTTGCATGCTGTTATGTACAGCAGAATATATGGACTACATAACTTTAATATCACCTGTATATTATCCATATTCTTCGCAAATAAACTTTTGATTGATTGATTGATTGATGGTTATTTTTGTAGCTTCGGTTTTTTTCACCGCAATATTTTTAATCGAAGCTAGCAGTAAAGTTTGACCCACTTCTCAGTCTCCGATTGAGTTTAAATTTGGCTTATTCGTTATGTTCTCGTGAGAATGCGCGTTTACCTAAATGCCGCTATTTTAAATGTAATATGGCGACCACCGCAATATGGCGATTTATAATTTCCACATCAACTAACTATGATGGGTATTAAATAAACAGCTTGATAATCAGTGAAACATTGTTAGCTTCTTTTTTTTTTATTCTGGTTCAATGACTAATGTATGATATAAACCCTCTTAACTTGTACCCTTGTCTCTCGATAAATAAAATATCATTTGGACATATATTCACTGAAAAAAACTTATCTCTTTTTACTTCAATTGAAAACAATCAAAAAATTTCAGTCAATACACATTATGATACAGTACAAATACAATTACAGTTTTTTTACATTACATTTTTTAACCATTAAAGTGGCAAACAAGCCTACGGCTCCCTGATTGAAAGCAGTTATCGTAGCTTATGAACTCCCGTAATACAAGGGGCATCACACGCGCGTTGCCGATCTTGTAAAAACATTTTCACGTCCTTTTTGAAGAACCTGTGTTGTAGTCTCCTGAGAAGAAGGCAGACAAGCATAGGCCTCGCCTGATGTGAAACCGCGACCGTATACTATAGACCCAAATACATACAGTGTATTCAAATTATGAACAACGTCAAACAATCGCTCCATTTGTGTTTACAAGTTGACCCATAGCCGCAGCTGCCAGCATCCATTTAACAATAGTAGGTAGTTGATGAGCAATCCATGTTTACACTGTGGAGTTGTGTAAAGCAATGCAATTCTGCTGCATTCCGTATTGATGTGCTTCGAAATACCGACACGATTTTATCATACACTAGTTGTCACTTTGTACATCAGAACAGAGTCCAATGTAATGATGGAATAAAAACGTGACAAGTTAGCTAGACCAGTGTCTTTCAAACTTTTTCATGGCTCGACCCCCTTATTATGTAAAAATATTTTGCGGCCCCCCTACCCACCAAAGTTTGTAACTTGTATGTATTTTATTATATTTATATACATTTTTATTTATTTTCATAATTAAGAATTGTTAATTAAATACAGTAAATAAAACAAATATAATGAAGTATCTAAAATATCTTATTGAACGTTGTTTTTTTACTACTTCACGACCTTCCGCGACCACCTTATAGAGACTTGGTCCCCCCCAATGAGGTCGCGACGCACACTTTGAAAAACACTGAGCTAGACTAATAAATATTAAATAATTAAATAACTATTCCTAGTCAAATCACACACAATCATTCTATTCCCAAACTAAGTTATTACTACCCAATCAACGGACATTGTTACCAATACAAATATTTAAGAATAAATTGTCTGCTTTACTTATCGACAAATTTTATTACTCCATTAATGATTTTCTAAATTATACAACAATGTGATAATTGGTTATTAATTATTCACTATAATCTAAAGCTACTGATGTATTAATTAATTAATATAATTGGGATAACATAAGTAATGTATTGCGCATTTGATTTTTTCTTTTTGACATTTTTTATATATTGTGACATAGATTTATTATAATTATTATGTTACAAAAATTATGCATGGAATTTTGTGACATTTCTACGTATTATATTAAATTGTATGAAAATTTAATTAATAATGACGATGTGTATAAGCATTTGTATGCCTGAGGGCAAAACATAGAGATCTGTCAATGACATAAACCAACACCATTGTGAACATCAAATACCTATGTTTGTCAAATAAATTATTCTTATTCTTACTATAGGTATGGGTATGGGTAGGTAACTGGTATAATATGATACTTAAATACATTTTTTTTTGGAAATATATACATGTAATATATAGAAACCCAGAGAAAAAAAATACCAAGGCAAAGAGACACGTCCATGCGCACAAATATTTGTTTTGTGCGGGGATCGAACCCGCGATCTCAGAGTCAATGCTAGCCGTTCGACCACCAAGCTCAGCATAATATAGACTAGATAATAAATTTTAATTCAATAGAATTCTTTTCCTTTTTATTATCTTCCGATATTTACAATCAAATAACATTCAATTTGACATTAGCTTATAACTCCTTCCTTTTGCCAGAGCGTTGTCAGTGAATCAGCAGGGTCCACCACGTGCTAAAGATGCGAGTCTCTTACACCCCAAAAGAATGCATCCGTATCCTATATTTCAATATTCCTGAAATATCGAATTTTAAACTATTTCTTTCCGGTTTTTCGATTCCTAAACTCTGCTCTGCGAACTTTCTAAACATATAATAGGCTATTTTCCAATGTTTAAAAATTGTATAAATTATTTAACAATATCGTAAAATACACAAAACTATAAAGATCTGCAAACTTTATTAATATCTTCAGTCAGACTTTTTTTAGCGTCGATCAAAGTTTCTGATTTGATGCATACAAAATACAAACCTGTGACGTCATAATTCGGTAGTCTTGTATGGAGCGATTTGCGGCAGTCTAAAAATTGTGATTTTCAAATTACCATATCTCGAGAGATTTTTGTGCTATCGAAGTAATTATTTCACCTATGGTTATATTATGGAGACGTCCCTACATATCGTACCGAAAAAAATGATAGTCAAATAGCCTATTATGTTTGTTGCAGGTACACAAACGGCTGCACAGATGAACTCTATGGCGCCGAAGTCCAGGGGCTGATAAGATGACGCCGGCTGGCCTGTTGATCTTCTGTTCTGTGCTCACGAGAACGCTATGTGTCATAGCGCCCCAGATTCCAGGTACATTTAGATACAAGTCTTTAGCTGTAATATAATTCGCAGGGTTTCGGTCATTAGAGCCTCTTGTAAAAGTCTGATAAAAATAATATAACAGAATTCCACGTAATTATATTTATTTTTATTTTTACCGACCGGTTTCGCCGCTAAGGTATTATCAAGGTAAACACATGGTGTTTGTGCTTCTACAAAACAGTTTTATCCAGGCACTTTATCCGAACAAACATTTTTATGTTTTTGAGATACGACTTAAATAGTTGCAGTGCTTGTACCCTGTATGCCATAATTTGACGAGCTCGGTGGCGTAGCGGTCAATGACGCGGCTTCGACACCTCGCTCGTGGGTTCGATTCCCACATAGGACAAACATTTGTGTGCATGAACATATCTGTTTGTCGTAGTCTGGGTGTTTTCTATGTAACATAAGTATGTATTTACAAAAAAAAATGTATTTACGTACGTTGGCGTTATGTGGCGCTGTGTAATTTGTCTGACAATATTTAATTTAAAAAAATTGGTTAACTTATTTAGCAAAACTTCATAGCTCATTGTAACAAACGCAGAACTTAGGTCTAAAAAAAATTCCAGCAACTTTTTTCTTATTGTTAATTTCATTAATAACGTCATTGATTAATGAAATGAACAATAAGAAAAAAGCATTACATCGATTGCATCCACAGTTACCACATTTAAGTGACAGATACGGTGCATATCCCTCACTTTCAGAAGTCTAATTTAAAGTTCAGATCGTTTGTTTAACACCGTACTGCCACGACCATTATAGCAAAGTGACTTTCATATACTTAAGCACGTTGACATTACTAAAGCAACACATTACTAAAACTTAGTCACGAGACGGGAGTACTGTCAAAGTAGTTTAAGGGTGAAAGTAACTTGATTTAAAGAGTCTCTGCTTCGGGATAAGGTAAAATAAATGTTGAATAGTTGTCAACGGTCAAGGGGAAACTTTTTTTTATACTACGTCGGGTGGCAGGCATGCATACAGCCTACCTGATGTGAAGCGGTTACCGTAGCCATATTAACGCTCGCAACATGATATATGGCTCGCGCGCGGCGTCACCCCCGCTGCCAACGCAACAACTTCTTCCTTTCTTGCTGGTGATCACATTCACTCGCAGGAACACAACAACCCTCAAGGGAATTGTTATTTGGCTACGGTATTCTGTGAGGTGGAGGTACTTCCCCAGTCGGGCAGCTTACAAAATACGCAACACCCTACCTCTCTTTTCGCCAGAGCCTCGTTTGTCAGTCAGCAGGGCGCACCACGTGCAGGTGAGGTTGGCTTTGGTTCAAAGATATTAATGAACCACTTACATCCCAAACTATTTAAAGAAACTATGTTTAAAGAAATAAAAAAAAGAGGTGTAAGTAGTCCATCAACATCTTTGAACTAAAACTAACCTCACCTGCACTTGGTGCACCCTGCTGACTGATAAACGAGGCTTTGGCGAAAAGAGAGGTAGGGCATAGTGTATTTTTAAGCTACTCGACAAGGTAAGTACATCCACCTTATGTCGCAGTCAAATAACAATGCCCTTAAGGGTTGCTATGTTCCTGCCAGTGAGTGAGGTCACCAGAAAGAAAGGAAGGAGTATAGGCTGGCAACGGATCGGCGACCCCTTGGTATTGCTGATCCATGGGCGGTGGTGATTGCTTTTCGTCAGGTGACCCACATGCTCGTTTGCCCCCCCTCTCATCATATAAAAATAATGAATATTTTAGGAAATTTTACACAGCGACATCTAGTTTATAATTAAGTATATCTATGTTTTACAGCTAAGCACTTCAATCTTGGTACCGTCCTTATCCTATATGTTAAAAGAGTTCCAATAGTTTTAAATTCGATCTAGAAACCTCGGTCACTTCGCCAATTCAATTAACTTTTTTTTTATATCACGTCTGGTGGCTATTATAACATGTACGCAGCCCGCCCGATGTGAAGTGGTTACCGTAGCCATATAAGCGTACTCAACATGAAATTTCGATTGCATGCCGCCACCCCCGCTGCTAACGCAGCAACCCCTTGCTTCCTGGTGACCTTACTCACTGACTGGAAGTCATAAACCCCCAAAGGGAATTGTTATTTAGCTGCGGCATTCTGTTAGGTGAAGGTATTTTCCCAGTTAGGCACCTTTCAAATAACGCTGTGTTCTAAAGAACACAGCGTTATTTGAAACAGAGAGAAATAAGCTCTGGCAACTGAGAGGTATACCTCTCATTTGCCAGAACTTATTTCTCTAATCGGCAGCAGGCACCACGTGCAGCTGAAAGGTGATAAGCCAATTACACCGCAACACTTAGTACCCCGTATAGAGCTACAAAGGCCTGCTACTGATATGGAAGTACTTTTTCAGTTGAACATACCTCCTCATTACTCAGATGGCAGGTGCACCACTTGCATGTAGCGTTGGTGTTGGTAAACTGGCATAGGCTTTATGATATTAAGCCACTTATCAACATACTCCAGAAAGTTTTTTTAAATTATATAATATTTATTTATATTATATTCTGAACACCGAAGCCAATGTTTAGCCCCCTTACCACCATTTCTTATTGCGATTCAATAATTGGATAGATTGCTTATTCATACCAATGAATAAGCGACTCTATTCCATTTGAAATAGAGTCGCTTATTCATTGGTATGAATAAGCATTCTATTCAGTTATTGAATCGCAATAAGAGATGGTGGTAAGGGGGCTGTACTCACAATACAGCCTAGTCTAGTGTGGGTACCACTAGTTAAAAAATAAATGAAGATAAGTCTAATATACAACATGTATATCAAACATTCACAGGTATATCTCGAGCTAAGACGACGCTCGGTGGTCGAATGATTAGCAATGGCCACTATGACTTCGAGGTCGCGGGTTCGATTCCCGCACCACACAAACATTTGTGTGCATGAACATGTCTGTTTGTCAATAATTGGATAGATTGCTTATTCATACCAATGAATAAGCGACTCTATTCCATTTGAAATAGAGTCGCTTATTCATTGGTATGAATAAGCATTCTATTCAGTTATTGAATCGCAATAAGAGATGGTGGTAAGGGGGCTGTACTCACAATACAGCCTAGTCTAGTGTGGGTACCACTAGTTAAAAAATAAATGAAGATAAGTCTAATATACAACATGTATATCAAACATTCACAGGTATATCTCGAGCTAAGACGACGCTCGGTGGTCGAATGATTAGCAATGGCCACTATGACTTCGAGGTCGCGGGTTCGATTCCCGCACCAGACAAACATTTGTGTGCATGTGTGCATGAACATGTCTGTTTGTCTTGGTCTGGGTGTTTTCTATGTATTATAAGTATGTATTTAAAAAAAATGTATTTAAGTACATTTATCAGTTGTCTAGTACCCATAACACAAGCTTTGCGCTTAATTTGGGAATAGATGGCGCTGTGTAAATTGTCCAGAAATATTTATTTATATATCAAGCAAATGTGATGTATGTATTTGTTGTTATTCAGTCAATAAATTGTTTAAATTTTATTTTCTTTTCAACCAGATTTCAAAACCGGTGATAAGAAAGTGATCAGCGGACCGTTCTGGCATGAAGTCTTCACGGAGTCATATGAAGACCCAGACGATGACATATCCACTACAACTTCCGAACCTCTGCCGTTTTTTGAGGACGATATTTCAACTAACAACGTGACGGCACAGCTGGGCAGCCGCGTCCATCTGCATTGCAGGGTGCACGACTTGGGAGAGAAAACGGTAAGAACAATATAATAATAATAATAAGCACACCTCTCGACATCCCTGAGTCACTCACACCGGTGTTGCCCCCGGCCGTTTTCCTGGCATTTCGGGGGCCCATCTAGTGAGTGGCAAGCCACCGCCTGCCGCAAATAACTAGCAATAAAAGCAGTTATAGCAGGCGTCCGTCCCTCTTCTGTAATAGCCCGGTATTAAGTTCACCCAGATCTCATCTCCATAGCCCATTTATTTTCCATCACACTTCGCAATAGTCTCAACGCCTGCCGAGACCTGCTTATGGGTATGTCGTTCCATTGACATATCCTGGAGCGGGTCACGGCGGGCGTACAACATTACATCAAACTTCTCAAAGGGGCCTCTACGCGTTGGATCCATATCCCCGCGCATGCCTATCAAATGACCGGGCTTGACCCGTGATTAAAAAGAGATACATAATAATATATATCTTTATTCTTCTCCACAATCTTTGGTACTTACTCTATGTAATTAATAACAATAAATCGTAACAGAATTATGCACATTTGACAACAATAATATATAACAGTGACTAAAATATTATAAAAGATTGTGAGAGACTGGTGTGAACTAGGCTGGGCCTGTGACTCAGATCACCAGCACTCTCTCCACTAGATGCAAGCATACTCATTATTACAAGATGCATATTTTTAAGATGAATATTTTTTTATACCACGTGCCATTTTTAAATATTTATAATAAATAGCATTCGATTAAGGGGCCAGATCGTGAAAACTGTGAAAAGAGTGTTACGATTTTTCATATTTAACCTATTTAGATATGATTGATATCAATGATAATTTGTATATATTACAATCAAAGACCAAAAATTATTGTATGATTATATTAAACTCTTAAAATCTAATAGTTGTTTTATAATAAAGGTCAACAAACGCACAAAATTGAGAAAAAATGCAAAAACATGCCTTCGTATTTTTCAGATTTAACCCAATAAATCAACACAAATTGATAAAAAGAAACACTTTTTGAACACTGAAGAAACCAATAAATATAACATATACTTTTTTTTTGTACCTTTACAAACAAAGACTTCCTCTTTTAAAGCCCTAAAATCTAGATATGTTTTACGTAAATTCTCCATAGAAAAATGTATGAAAAATGACGCACATTCCGATATTACGAATTAGTACCCAGCGCCGCCACTAATCGCCAGTGTGTTTTTATATGTCAAGGTGACACCACGCGCGTCGGATGCTCCAGCAAAATTACGTGTTGTGAATTTGTGTTTTTTTGTGAAAAACTGTAAGTATAACTAATTTACCAATATAATGAATGTATATAAATAGTAAAAAATACAAAGAATGAATTAGATACTTTGTTGAGTAGGTTATTTTATGAACCTTGTAAAATATGTATCAATTCAGGCTTGAAACATGATTTCAACATGCTATAGCCAATATCATAAACGTATCTAGTCGGTAATCGAGGGATTTTTTCGCAGGACTGATTGAATTTGAATTTGCCAGGGAAAAGAAAGTTTAGTACGCATTATAAAAATATGAAAGCCAAAAGATCTCGGAAAAAATGTAAGTTCCTTCCTACTTATTTATTTATCTGCCTACTTTACTACGTCTTGTCCTAAATACCTACCTAGAAAAAAATTACGAGATTTCTGTGAAAGTGTCATGTAAAAATCCTAGTTTTATTTGTGTGCTTATCCTGTCTAAGTAGTAATAATAATATAATTTATTTTCATTTGAACAGGGTACATTACAAAGCTAATACAATACCTATGTCATATGATTTAGATCGCTTGATTCAGACATATACAATAGCATGTAAATATTGGTTTGTATTATAAGTAATAAAGTCAATTTCTACCTAGTATTCGTTTTCATGTTCATCATTATTGTCTAAATATCAGATTGTGGAAGTAGGTATGTTTCATAACAGAAATAGCACGGGCACGCGGCTTTGTCGACATACTTACCGCCAAAGAGACGCGACGCGCCTAGGGTCTGGTGTTGTACAAAAATTACAAAATAATTATAAAGTGGATAATAATGATGAATAATATTTCCAGTATTGAAAATAAAGAAAACCTTCAGGCCGAGACTCCAAGCAACACTGCTATGCTTAGACTACACACTATAGACGTAAGTTGTTATACGTAATTCTTGTAAACTTATTACATAAATAAACAAACTACCTTGGGGTGTAAGTGGTTCATCAAGATCTTTAAACCAAAGCCAAATTCACCTGCATGCGGTACACCCTGCTGACTGACAAACGAAGCTCTGGCGAAAAGAGAGGTAGGGAGCGTAATTGTAAGCTACCCGACTGGGGAATGTACCTCCACCTCACAGAATACCGCAGCCAAATAACGGTTTCCTTGAGGGCTGTTGTCTTCCTGCGAGTGAGTGAGGTCACCAGAAAGGAAGGAGATGCTGCGATGGCAGCGGGGGTGCCGGGGGTGGCGGCGCGCGAGCGATATTTTATGTTGCGAGCGTTAATATGGCTACGGTAACCGCTTCACATCAGGCGGGCCGTATGCTTGTCTGCTACCCGACGTAGTATAAAAAAAAAAATACCTAGTTAGTGATGGACGAAGACAAAATCTCAGTAGGGTGAAGTCTTCTAGTATCGGCCTCCTCCTAACATCGGCCTTTGCGAGAAAATGGAATATAGGGTAAGTGCTCCATTGAATGAACCCTTAAGGGCATTCCAAACTTTGAAAATTACAGCCAGCTACTTATGAGATCCTAACCAAAAAATATTTTATTATGTTCACAATTTATTCATGATTGATACAGTATACATATTTTAGCAAAAATGCTGATAGTTATTGAGATAATCTGCATTTTATACAAATATGGGGTATATTTGTATAAAATGCAGGTTATCTCAATAACTATCAGCATTGAACACACAAATCACCAGAGAATGAACAAAAAAATCCAGTGAATAAACCTTTTGAAACCCATTGAATGAACTACCACTTTTATATATCAGTTCTATATATAAATTATTATGTAAGAGTTTATTTCGGGTAATTGTTATTGTAAATATATATATTTTTTTATTATATTAAATAGACGATATGATTACTATCATAATTGGGTGTTACTTGATATTTTATAACCTAAAGAGAACTATCTAACATTTTTTTTTTATACCACTAAGGCGGCAAACAAGCATACGGTCCGCCTGATGGAAAGCAGTTACCGCAGCCTATGGACGCCTGTAACACCGGAGGCATCACATGCGCGTTGCCGACCCTGTAAAAACCTCTTCAAGCCCTTTTTGAAGAACCCCATGCTGTAGTCTCCTGGGAAAACCTCAACAGGCAATTCATTCCACAGCTTGATAGTACGTGGAAGAAAACTTCTCTGGAACCGCACAGTACGTGACCATTTCGGTTCTAAAGTGTGAGGATGAATTCCCTGTCGATGGCGAGCGGTGCGACTGTAGAAGGAAGCCGTGGGCATCATGTCAAACAACTCCTCTGAACACACCCCATTGTACAAACGGTAGAACACACAAAGGGACGCAAAATCTCTAGGTTCTAAACCGTCTGTCAGTTTGGGATTGTCAACAATCCTCACAGCACGCCTTTGAATCGAGTCACAGGGTGCAAGCTGGTATCTAGGCGCTCCCGCCCATAGATGGCAACAGTACTCCATATGCGGCCGAACTTGAGCTTTGTATAAGTCTTTGCCCCGGGTTGAAGTAATGTTTCGCCCTGTTGAGCACACCTAGTTTCTTCGATGCCAGCTTGACCTTCCCCTCCAGATGACATCGAAACTGGACGTCGCTGGAGATGTCAACTCCTAGAATACCAATACTATTGGCGATGGTGAGGGGTGTGTTTTCGAAGTGTGGAGCCACAGCAAATGGGGTTTTCTTAGCGGTGAACGCGCAGACTTGTGTCTTAGAGGGGTTAAATCGCACTAAGTTCTGTCGCCCCCAGTCGGACACTCTACTTAGTGTGCTCTCAATTTGCGACACAAGTTGTTCGCGGCTCTCCTCCACCAAAGAACGAGGGATATTTGCGCGGCCCGTGTAATAAGTGTCCCCGGTGCTGTCGTCCGCATAACAATGAATGCTGTCATTATACAACATATCATTAACATGCAGCAGAAACAGCGTCGGGGACAATACAGAACCCTGCGGGACGCCAGCATTGATGTCCATGCTATCGGAGCAACTGCCATCTACAACGGCTCTAATGCTTCTGCTGGACAAGAAGCTAGCAACCCATTCGCATAGCCCCTCGGGCAGACCGTAAGGCTAAGATGCCAAATGCTTAAAACATAATATTAATACTGGATTATTATTATAAAATATTTAATATTATTATTCATCACTTCTATGTTAGATTCTCCTTTCTCTTCTAAACTATTATATTTCTATAATAGAAGATTGGTTCTATATGTCATCATTATTTATTAATTTCTTTTTAGCTTGCATTTTGCTGTCTTTCCATGGTCGTTTTAGCTGAAAGGCACTTCTATGTGGAGATCTTTATTTATTTTATTTAATCAGTTCACTCCGTCTGGTTTTCGTCCTGGGCACAGTACTATTACTGCACTTCTAAAAGTTACTGAAGATATCAGGCTAGGTATGGAGGATAAACTGGTAATAATAAAAGAACACCTCGTTCGAATATTGGTCAAAAAATTGACAACCGTTTATAAAAGTTGTGTACAAAAAATTTGCCAACTGCATTAAGGCTAAGATGCCAAATGCTTAATGCTTAAAACTGTGTGTTCATTGACTAGATTTTCTTCAATTTCGTGATCCAATTATCGAACACCCCTATAATTTATTTATGATAATTAAAATTTATGCAATCTGCTTTTTGTAAGATAAAACAGTTCTTTTTACATCCTACTATCAAATTTTGTTAACACTATCACACTTATAGTGTCTACAAAGTGAATATCAAAACACGAAGTCTCAGCAATGCCCTAAATTCTGCTCCATACAATCAAAAATACGACAGAATACTTTCATTTTAGGCGGTCGCGATTTTGAAACTATAGGTCACAGGCAAATACCTGTGTGTTCAGTTGACGTAATATAATGTTTCGATTGAGAAAAAAATACTGGCTTGAGTAGAAAAGCTTAGATTTCTTATTATATTGAAAAATGTGTGTTTTGTTCATTCACTGGTGGGTGTTAATTCACTGGAGCACTTACCCTAACTATTAAAATAACCCTAAAATTATAATAGTTTTTATTCAAAAAGCGACTCTATATGCGAATAATCCATATTTTGGTGCGGGTGCTTCAATATTTGAACGTTCAGTTGGCAATAGAGCACGCGCCGGTACCGACTTGTGTCGTTTAGTGGCAGTGGCGAGTCAAATCCCGGTTGCGAGCGCATTGAGTTAGTTAGTATTTAAATGGAATTAAACATACCTATGGTATTTTATATTGTTTTTTATTGAAGAAAAACCAAGGTTTTTACATTTACTTGTCTTTTTTATGAAATAATCGCAGGGTCGAGGTTAGGGATCTTTATTTATTGATAAATCCCAATATCGGCCACCCGGCCGACATTAGGAAAATGCATGAAAACGCTAAACAACATGTTTAGCTATTTTTTATGTTAACAGGAATATTAATAAGGTTAAAAATGAAACAACAGCTTTTTTTATTAAAATTATTGTCCTGAACCGACTTTACAAACAACCAGTTTTTATTACGTTTATTTATATAAAACGTTCAAGATTTTGATCTAGTGTTATGTGTTTCAAAGATGTATTCTAAGGGAGTTCTTAGCTATGTTTGAAGAAATTTGGCCCATTCTTTTTTAATTATTTTTTATAAAACAAAATAAAGCCATTATCTTTCTTTACAGGAACTAGTTATTGAAAACAGTCAAGAGGGAAAGGTGGATGAAGTGGAAGTTGGGCGTAGAGTAATAGATATTTCTTTTTTTTATAAAGCTCTTCAGGCCATAGGGGACCACGGTCCAATGGATTGTAAGTTAAGTTACCTCAGTATAATAGGTGAAGTAAAAGTTGGTCTGGACTCAAAACTCATCATGAAATGTAGTATGTGTAGTATGAAGTTTACTGTGTGTTTGGTTGAAAAGAAAGAAGATAGCATGGAAGTGAATCATCAAATTGTATCTGGTATCATATCATCTGGTGGGAGCTACTCTCAGTTAAAAACATTAACTGCCGCAGTAACCGTTACCAATCATGTCACCTTCATTAGACAATGAAATTAATAATACGGTTTGCGATTGGTGGGAAAAGACAGCAACACATTCCATGGCAGAAGCTGTCAAGGAAGAAGCAGAGTACGCAGTCTATAGGTAGTGTTGATAAAAATGGTACACCATTAATATCTGTTGCTGTTGACGGTTGTTGGAGGAAGAGATCTTATGGTAAGAATTTTTCCGCCTTATCCGGCGCAGCTGCGATAATTGGCATTAAAACTAATAAAGTATTGTTTTTTGGAGTTAAAAATAAATACTGCGTAGTCTGTGCACGAGCCGCAAAGAACAACAGTCAGCCCCCGGAACACCATTGTTTCAAGAATTATTCAGGATCATCTACCGGGATGGAATCGACCATAATAGTTGAGGGGTTTAAACGTTCCATTGTTGATCACGGTGTAATTTATAATAAATTTGTAGCAGACGGCGATTCTAGTACTTATAAAAAAATATTAGATTCGCGTCCGTACGATAATTTAATAGTAGAGAAAATTGAATGCAAAAATCATCTTTTACGAAACTACTGCAATAGCTTGGAGAAACTGTCAAAAGACACTAAGTATCCTTGCGAATTGCGGAAATTCCTAAAAGAAAGGTATTTGCGTTTAAGAACGGGTGTAAAATGCGCGATTAAATATTGGGCGGATCAAAATCAGTCACTCGAAGAAAAAATAAAAAATCTTAGTGAATATATCCTAAATGGTCCACAACACGTATTTGGTAATCACCAACATTGCAAGGAGTATTTCTGTAGACCTGATACTCGTCGAATAGAACCTGTTGGATTACTTCCAACAATTGTTGGATGCGGATTAATAGACGCGGTAGAAATTTTAAGTAAAAGACTGTCATATCATTCTAGAAGTTTAATTCATAATTGCACAAGTAATATAGTTGAAAGTTTTAACGGAGTAATTGCCAAATTAGTTGGGGGTAAGCGTGTAAATTATTCTTCCCGTGGTTCTTATGCGGGCTGATGCGCAGCTGCTGTTGTGTCTTTTAATATGGGATCGATTCATAGTAAAACTCATGAAGTCATATTTAAATGTAGTCCGATTCCTTTGATCGCGAAAGTGGAAAATTGTAATCGTAGAAACCGTTTAATTGCTAAACCTAAATTAAGATTGAAAAAAAGCCACAACACTGTATCGAAAGACGCTCACTATGGACCAAACTGCGAAAAACCTGATCTGAGTCCAGAATTATATGAGAAAGCCAAGCCATCTTTTTTAGCCGATTTAAAGTTGTCTTGTGCTGAAAGAGAGGAGCTTGAAAGGTCGACCCATTTGCAAAGAAGTAGTGCTGAGTGGATGAGTACAAGGAGAAAATTACTAACCTCATCATCATTCGGGGAAGTTTGTAAAAAACGAGAGAGCACAAGTTGTGCTGCTTTTGTTGGTAAAATCGTTTATGGTAGTAATATCTCCAGTTTGCTTGCTGTACGGTACGGTATCGAAAACGAAGAAACCGAAATTAGACAGTTAGAAATTCAAAAGAATATTAGTATACAAGGTTGCGGTTTGTTCGTCGACGATCAATATGAATTTCTTGGTAATACACCAGATGGCATTTATGCAAACGGTTTAATTGAAATTAAGTGCCCACATTCTTTAGCTGGCATGACTCTTGATGAAGCAATGGCCAAACATACCTTTTGGGCAAGGCTTCCAAGAGTTATGTCATAAATAAAAATCATAACTGGTATTTCCAAATTCAGGGACAGGTACATATTACTAAAAGAAACGTTTGCATGCTTGGCATCTGGTTTGGTGCTACTGTACCTATGAAAGTTTATATTTTAGAAAAGGACGACAAATTTTGGAAGAAGAAAATGGAGATGAAATTAGTTAGGTTTTATTACGATTGCCTACTTCCAGAATTAGTTGATCCTCGGCAGTCACGAAGCATGCCCATTCGTGACGCGCCCAGTATCATAGAGGCTATGAAAGAGAGGAAAGAAAGAGCTTTACGTGTTTTGAAAGAGAAGAACGCCTAATGGTTTTGAAAGAGACTGAGGTAACTTAACTATCCAGCCGGTCGATTCACGTAAACACGCCAGTCCAAAAGTCGTTTTAACTTAGAAACTTAGAAATCGCCTTTTGGTTTTCTGTTTTAAACGCACTTACTTATCTAGTCTTGGATTGTCATAAATCTTTCAATAGCTCAATTACTATACAATTCCTATACGATTTTGAAGAGTTACCTGGTGTAAAGAATCATCAAAATTGTTTCAAAAATACAGCGAATTGAGAATCTTCTTCTTTTTTTAAGTCGGTTAAAAGGGCTTAATTTGCAAAAAACGAAGTGACATTTTTAAGTCCCTACGCTACGGTTTTTATTACGTGAATCGGGCAGCTGGTACTCATTCTGATAAGTTTTGCAATAGCAATTGATTTTATCATCAAATTAGCAGAAATCAAAATTTGATCAGTAATCGTTAAAATGAAAAAACATTAGAATTTTGAACTCATATTTTGTTATTGTTTACTTACTTTTAATTAGTATATTAATAATTTATAAACTTGTGTTTCATTTATTTTTGTACAACCCTAGCACGCTTTTTAGATGGCGACTCATATTTGTTATTGTTTACTTACTTTTAATTATATGAATCATTTTTATACTTTCGTATACTAGCGTAGCAAAAGTTATTAACTCAAAAATTACAAGCAAACAAAGTTGAAAAAAAAGTTGACATGGCCGATAATTGGTGCCACCACCCTATTTGAGTTTACGCAATAGGCACATTTCCTTGCGTAGAGATATACACTAGCGAGGAAAGCTCGATGTTATTTCGACCGTACTTCCTACTGAATTTGCAATTATTTTGTTGAATGAATATTTTACGAAATAAGAATAAACTTTGGTAGGAAAATTACAAATAAATACATAGTTGGAATTTTTGGTAAGTAGAATACAAAAAGGTCAGTCCAGACCTGCTCTTGATTGTTTAATATAAATAGAAAAACATAAAAATTGTGTCTCAACTACTCTTATTAATCTAGTAATTAATATTTATTATCATTTTATAACGAAAAACTAGTCTTAGAATATTTTACACTCGTCGTTTATTTCCAATAATTCAACATTTTTGTTATGCTGTAAATATTCAACTTCAATAACAATTGGAACGTTTGTCGCAAAACATTTTGAAAATCGCGCTGTCTTTGGGTCATTCACCCGCCCCGTCGGTTGTTTCAGTAAACAGTAGCGCTGCGGTCGCTCGAAACCGACGTCGCGCCTAGACAATCTGGGCCCTTAAATGAAAATGAAGTCCACAATATCCAATAATATATCGAAACATTGAATGAACTTAGCAAAACTGCTAAAAACATAATCCGTCTCAGTCTATTCAGTAGCATTTCAAACTTATTTTTCGCATTCTTGAGAACACGGAGCTGTCTCCAACAATAGTTTCTTTGAGAAAGGATACCTATATGTGAGCGAATACTGCAGTTGGATACCGAGAACAAATCAAACAAATACTTCTGGAAAATCTGAGCTGTCTTTGCTGGTATTGTTTGCTATGTCGGAGACTGATCGCCGGAAGTTTTAAAGTTTTATTGTGAGTTCTAAAGTTTTTCCTTGGGAATTTTATATTCGTCAAGTATCTTACGCAGCTTTTACGTTGCTAAAAGTTTCAGCTAGCTAGTTTGACATGTACTTATTCTACAGTCGCACCGCTCGCTATCGACAGGGAATTCATCCTCACACATTGGAGCCTAAGTAGTCACGTACTGTGCGGTTCTAAAAAAGTTTTCTCTAATGTCAAGCTGTGGAATGAACTGCATGTCGAGGTTGTATCAGGAGACTAAAGCATAGGGTTCTTCAAAAAGGTCCTGAAGAGGTATTTACAGGATCGGCAACGCACGTGTGATGCCTCTGGTGTTACATGCGTTCATAGGCTACGGTAACTGCTTTCCAACAGGCGGGCCGTAAGCTTGTTTGCCACTTTAGTGGTATAAAAAAATATCTAAGACGTTATATTGTTAGTAACATAAACTTATATTCAGCACGTTTTCGAGGCATTCTTTTCATAAATAGCGAAACCTCTTTTTGCCGTGTATATTTATGCATCGTATCCGATTCTTTGTTGAATTTAGTGTACAGTTTCCGTGCAAAAATAAAACTGAAATTCTTGATCGTATATTTTTAATATACGATCCAGAAAGCCTTAGGTTAAGTGATATAACGTGTAGTCTACAAATAAATCATTGACGTATTTAGGGTTCCGTACCCGAAGGGTAAAACGGACCCTATTATTGAGACCACGCTGTCCGTCCGTCCGTCCGTTTTTCCGTCCGTCCGTCCGTCCATCCGTCCGTCCGTCCACCCATCCGTCTATCCGTCCGTCCGTCCGTCCGTGCGTTCGTCCGTTCGTCTGTCTGTCACCAGGCTGTATCTCATGAACCGTGATAGTTAGACAGTTGAAATTTTCATTTAAGTATTTCTGTTGCCGCTATAATAACAAATACAAAATAATAGAATAAAATAAATATTAAAGGGAACTCCCATACAACAAACATGATTACTTTTTGCTCGCTTTTGCTCGATATTGATAACGCAACAGGTAGACGCTTGAAATATTCACAGAATATTTAGTTATATATTCGATTCAAAAATAAATAATTAAATTTAAATAAAACATATATTTAAGAGGTGCTATATACCATACAACAAACGTGATTGTTTTATAGATAAGATAGTACGGAACCCTTCGTGCGCGAGTCCGACTCGCACTTGGCCGGTTTTTTTTTATTGTACATTTCAGTAGAAATTTAATACGACATAAATAAGTACTTAGCAAACTTTGCATCTTTTATCAGAGTATTTTGTGCGAGTTTTTTTGCTCGCGTTCGGTCATGTGATTGTAAACAAATAGATCGAATAGAGAAGAACTCTCATATTGTGAATTTATAAGACGCGTGTTACATATCAAAATCATGTGGCTTACTTGCTCACATTTTGAAGTGAGTAACCCGGCTAATTTGGATATGTAAAACGCGCCTGGTAAATCCACAACATGAAACTTTTTCTCAATTACGGTCCACCTGATGTGAAGCCGTTACCGTAGCCATATTAACACTCGCAACATAAAATTTGGCTCGGGGGCCGTCACCCCCGCTGCCAACGCAGCATCTTCCCCTTTTCTTTCTAGTGACCTCATTCACTCGCAGTAACACAACAACCCTCAAGGGAATTGTTATTTGGCAGCGGTATTCTGTGAGGTGGAGGTACATAGTCGGGTAACTAACAATTATGCTCCCTACCTCTCTTTTCGCCAGAGCTTCGTTTGTCAGTCAGCAGGGTGCACCGCGTGCAGGTGAAATTAGCTTTGGTTCAAAGATGTTGATGAACCAGTTACACACCAGTACTACGAGTACTACTAGAGTTATACGAGTACACGAGTAAAAATGAGTACACAAAATTCAAAATAGCAATTCTTTGTTAGCGTAGCACAATTCTTTGTTAATTTTGTATTATACCTACTATACAAAATTAACAAAGAATTGTAGCTACACACACAATTCTTTGTTAATTCACAAACGAGGCGTTGGCGTACCTGCAGAAAACAATGAAAAATGTCCGTGTTCGGGCGCTCTAAAATAATTGGTTGTCGGTAAAGTCGGATTGCGGACGGTAATTTTACGTGATAACGTCATAGGAAAACATCGCCTGATGGAGTGGAAGAGAGATACATGCGTTACAAGCTTAGATTATCAATTGGTCTCCGCTCCGCTTCGACTAGATACCGCAGCGCACTTGTAAAATGCGGCAATAAATACTACGCCGAACTCGGCGTACCCGAGCCTGTTGCAATACAATTCTTCACGCACACTAGCATCTCTGCACATCAGTTGCAATACAATTCTTCACGCACACTAGCATCTCTGCAACATTGTTTTACGAACACTACAATATTGAATTGCCGCATTCACGGAGCTGTTGTTTTTAGATAGTGCGGCATCTAGTCGAAGCGGAGCGGCGACCAATTGTTAATCTATGGTTACAAGCCTAAACGCTTGGGCTGAGCGTGTTCTCTATCGCTTGTTCCGCGCTCTCGCTTGCACGCTCGGCTCAGGCGGAACGTAACAATGAATGCTTTTCCGTGCGTCACGTCAAAAGAATATCGTCCGTTTATAGTAGATACAATTCCGATTATCAATCCCGATCAGAGTTGATAGACGGACACGCGTCTCCAAGTATCACCTTTGTTATTAGCAATAACGAATAAATCATCAGTACAGATAATTTGAATAAATCATCAGTACTATGGTTATGATGATTTATTTATTGTTGCCAATAACAATTTTTAAGTATTAATATTTTTAAATTTGATATTAAATTATATGTAATTTTCAGATGTTACTCATACCTTCTTTATGTACCTTTTTTCTCCCCAAATTGCTTTTTGGTGTTCGGCGGAATGTGAATTATTAAAAAAGGTGGCTCAAGAGGCCGAGTGTCGAATAGGCGCAGAATATTCTGGGTATCTCTACTATAATTAAAAGTTATAAATAGGTATGAAACACGTTGTTGAATTTTATTAAATCAAAAAAATATATATTAACATTACATATGACATAGGATAGCGGAGGTGTCCCACGTGATTACAGTATACGGTTCCAAACAATGACCCCGCTAGGCAAGTCCTTAGTATTAGCTGGCATCAAGGGTCATAGATTCGATTCCATCCATGAACAATTGTGAACGTGAATATTTTTAGCCATTTTTTAACAATGTATTAATTACACGTCGCTATTATGCTCATAATAGTACTATTGTCTAATACTACTTAATCTAAATCATCATATTGTTTACCTTGCAACCATGGCAGCCACTGCAGACCAGTCCCCTCTGGCAGCACCCGTTCACGAGTTGATGCTTGGGTCAGCCATCTCCGAATTCAACCATTATATTGGGAATGCGGCGACCCGCCACACGACACCACTACCAGTTTGAACACTTTAGTGAGCATGACTACCTGGGCTGTCAGGGCTACATAGTAAAACCTCTATTTATTTCCCAATGGTCTCTTTCCTTCTCTCCTCCTTCTCTCACCATACACTTATATTATTTGGCTCAGCATATGCCATCCGTCGCTGTCACTGATTGATATTGGTCATCACACAAGACCACAAAAAATATTTAAAAATACATGTAAGCCTACACTGACAAACCCATTAAAGA
Organism: Hypsopygia costalis; assembly: GCA_937001555.2. NCBI lineage: Eukaryota > Metazoa > Arthropoda > Insecta > Lepidoptera > Pyralidae > Hypsopygia > Hypsopygia costalis. The sequence continues at coordinate 5,787,454 of OW443349.2, forward strand.
TACTGAATAGGCACTCGTCTATGCGAGCTCTTTGAGGGCTACACTGAATTTACATAATGTAAAAAGGATCCTTGGGCTATTCCCCCACTAATGGTTTTATTGGATTTGATCATAATGTTCGCGGAGAAAACAGTTTGGGAACCGGACTTATGTAACCCTAAAATGGACGGACGGACATTTGGGCATTTGTTTTTACTGTTCCGAGCCGAGAGTGGTATAGATATTACTTCTGCTTCCGATTTGAAATGTAGAACGGATTTTGGGAAATGGCAAGTTATTTTAAATCTGTTTAGGTACTTACTTTGCATAATAATAATTCCGCTCTCAGCTTTAACCACATTTACAAGTTTATAGGATTAAAGTATTAAACTTGTTAATACAAATTCTATTTTATTTGTGAAGTTTAGCATACAATAACATCTAAATCCGTTCAGGCGTCTATGCGATTTTAGACACAAAATAGCTAGCGACATCATTGTTAATGACAAATGTTTCTAAACTAGTGTCATTTACACGTATTACATAACGTGGCGTTCTTTTGGCTTATAGACATACTTAATATGCGTGTCTCGTACATAATGGAGCGTAAACAGAGGCGTACTCGAGGGTGCGATAAGTGGGCCCAGTGCTGGGGCTCTACCGCCGAAGTTGAAGTCGATTCCGATCGAATATTTTGATTCCAAAAATAGGTTCTAGGTTTAAGTTTATGACAAACATTTTTAGCTTAGACGGTAGAGCTCTAGGGTTTCTGCCAGCTAAACTTAAGACATTTACCATCAATCTAAACTGAAATTTTATTTTCGCCAAAAAAGCCAATCGGCTTCAGATTCAGTGGCAGGGCCCCAGGACGGTATTCCGGTTCATGCACCGGGCCTGGTCGATTTGACACAATATTTATAAAGGGTTATTAATACGTAATACAACGATGTTCTTCATTCAGCCAAGACGTGAGGCGTGACGCTCTAATTGTCAAATTCATGTATTTTTTTCAACAACGCAGATTTTCTCAATTGGTTAAAAAATAATAATTATATTTATTTAACAATTCGCCTTGGGTTTGACATGTGGGATAATACAAAGTGTGTGGCGTAATTTATTGTTATTTTATATTTGATCATTCTAGGAGCTTGACTACTTATGATACGTCGCCATTGCCATTGTGAGTAGGATAGGTAGAATACGAGATGCTCACATAAAAACGTCTTTACAAATTGTTATACTACAATATGGACATTTTACGATCTTTGCCTTCCATTTCAATTCAGAGTATTATGTAAAAGTCGCGAAATGTCTAGGTATTTTGCGACTTTGACGTAATACTCTGAATAAAATAATACAATTAGGCTTATATCTTCCCCTGTCTCTTTTAGATATCCTGGGTTCGTCGCCGAGGAGAAGAACTTCACCTTCTATCCTTCGGCCGCCACACATACTCAGCAGACTCCAGATATTCGCTAGCGTTCGAACACCCTAATGACTGGCGCCTGCTCATTCAGTATGTGAGTGAGAGGGACGAAGGATTCTACGAGTGTCAGATATCAACGCATCCTCCACTTGTGAGACGAGTTCATCTTACTGTTGTTGGTGAGTGAATATCTTTCCACATTTCTATAAAATTTTGGGGTGTAAGTGGCTCACAAGATCCTTAGAGCCACAGCCAACCTGCCTGCACGTGATGCAAACTGCCGACTAGCGGAAGAAGCTCTAGCATAAGATAGGTAGGGAATCTGGGGAAGTATCTCCACATCACAGAATACGGCAGCTAAATATAAATATACATATATTATATGCCTATTACAAAATAAATATTTATATATATATATTTCATGTAATATATTTATATAACATGTAATATATAAATATAATTAAATACCTACTATAATCTTATTAAATCTACCATTTCTTTTTCGTAGTCTTATTTGTATTTTCGACGTCGGTCAGCTTCGCCAAAAATATTAATATAATAATGCGAAATACGATCCTAAAGGTTTTCATCTCGAATATAATGTTATTATTATGACGAATAGTTATTGTAATTGTTGGAACTGGCTAATCATAAAACACCTGTATTCTATTTATATGTTTTTTACCATTTTTTAAATTTGACACATTGTACTTTCAAATATACCATCTTCAACTGAAGACGTATTTTTCTTAGATTCAACCAGAAAATATCTATTAATACCACAAAAATTACAACACGTTATCAGCACGAAGCTCTATTAATAGGTATTCAACGGTTTTCTAAAAGAAACGTTTGTGTTTGTGACCAAAAAGTTGTATCAATTGGAAAACGATTTTTCTTTCCGTCAACATGGCACACGGAACTGGAGATGGTACAAGTAAGTCGAATTCCTCGTCAATTCCTACATTCAGCCTTCGAAATAGAGATGGGTATCCTGCGTGGAAATTTAAAATGCGAAATTATTTAATCCACGAGGATTTATGGCAAGCAGTAGCTGGTTATCCAGATGATGACCAGACGTCAGCATTTCTAAAGAAAAAGAACGATTGCAAGGCACTTGCAAAGATATGCTTGTCAGTGGACGGTGAGGCCATCATCCATGTTAGATGCGCAAAAACTGCTGCTGATGCATGGAAATCTTTGCAAAACGCGTTTGAGGACAAGGGGATGGGACGCAAACTAGCGTTGGAGCGAAAGCTTTATAGAATGTGTTTATCTGACTACGAAAACTTAGAGTTATATATAAACGCCGTTCTGTCTACCGCACAAGACTTGGCGGATATTGATAGGGTGATAGACGACTCGTCAATTGCAGCTATACTTTTAGGAGGTCTTCCACCAAGGTTTGATCCTCTTATTATGGCGCTAGAGAACTGCAACGTTAATGTCACGTCAACAGTAGTCAAGACAAAACTTTTAAATGAAATATCCAAGGAGACGTCATCAAATAATACTGTTTTACAAACCAAAGCGATAAAATGTGGACCGAAGAATAAAAAGGCAATTATTTGTTATGATTGCAAAGCCCCAGGACACAAACGGCCTGACTGTCCCCTACAGCAGAAAAAGATCGCGGAAGGCAAGATGAAGGACAGTGCTGTCTCCTTCACTGCACTTAATACGTCTGGCGATTCCAGCAACGTTTGGTACGTAGATTCTGGTGCTACTAAGCATATGACGTCACAACGGGATTGGTTTACAAACATTTCTCTGTTTGACAATGGAAAGGTTACCGTCGCTAACGGAGAACAAATTAAGTGTTGCGGGATTGGAACCATTTCGATTACGACACCTAAAGACGTAGTAAAATCGATAAATAATGTTGCTTATGTACCTAATTTAAATGCTAATTTATTGTCTATACAAAAAATAGTTGAAAAGGGTTTTATAGTTGTTTTTGATAAAAGCGGTTGTAATTTTTATAAAAATGATAATTTTTGTTTTACAGGTGATTCTGTACTTCATGCTTCGCCCTGTGGAGGACTGTACACGCTTGACTGTACTGTCAATATCCCTCACAACGTGGACAATATTTGTATTGCGAACTCTATGCATTCTGACTGTCTAGACAGGTATCAACTCTGGCATAAGCGGTTAGGGCATTTGTGTCGCATAGGCATGAATCAACTTAAGAATCACGGGATAGGTGTAGACTATACCAAGGTAAACAAAAGTAGTTGCATCGCTTGTGTTCAAGGAAAACAGGCTAGAAAACCGTTTAAAAAATTAGCATCGTACAGTAAGGCGACATCGCCTTTAGAATTGATTCATAGCGATCTCTGTGGAGCGATGTCTACGACATCATTTCAGGGTAACAAGTATGTTTTAACTTTTATAGATGATTTTACACGCTTGATATTTGTTTATTTTATATCTTCGAAGACTGAAGTTATGAATAAGTTTCGTATTTTTCAAGCTTTAGTGGAAAATCAATTGGATTCCCGTATAAAGTCCATTAGAACTGATGGTGGAAAAGAGTATGTAAATAAAGAGTTTGCTGATTATCTTTCTTCAAAAGGTATCGAGCATCAGACTACAACACCGTATAGTCCTCAACAAAATGGCGTTGCGGAACGCACTAATCGAACGATAGTTGAGAAGGCAAGATCGATGTTGGCCGAAAGCTCCTTACCTCAAGCATATTGGGAAGACGCATTTCAGACAGCTGTTTATTTGAAGAATAGGTCCCCTCATCGATATTTAAACGGTCAAATTCCTCTCGATAAGTGGTGTGGACGAAAAAATGATCTCCGTCATCTAAGAGTCTTCGGGTGTAGAGCTTTTGTTCATGTACCTTCATGTCAAAGGAAAAAGCTCGAGGTGAAAGCCGAAGAAGCTATTTTTGTTGGTTACTCGGAAAATCCCAACACGTATATTTTTCGAGATTGTAATAATCCTAGACACATTTTAAAGTCAAGAGATGCATCATTTTTTGAGAATTATTTTACACCTTTAAAAGAAACGGAGTCATCGAATCATCAGAATGAAACGTCACCGATGCTGATATTTGATGATAATTTTGTTGACGAAAAGGATGAATTTTATGATTGTACCGATTGTCCAAGTTCTAATATCGAACCATCTACTTCTGTAAGTCCAGGGTGCGTGAATGCAGATTGTCCGTCTACTTCGGTGAGCCCCGAAGAAGTTGAACGTGATTTAGACGTAGGCTTGGATCAACAGCCAACTGAGGAACCAAGGTATCCCTCTAGGTGTAGGAAACCTCCAGATTTCCTGACCTATCAAGCTTTAATATGTTCAAATGAACCAACGAGTTACTATGAAGCTGTTCATACTGAAGATGCTCATAAGTGGATGTCAGCAATGACCGATGAGCATAACTCACTAATGAAACTTCATACCTGGGAGCTTGTGAATAGACCAAATAATAAGAAGGTCATACCATGCAAATGGGTGTACAGATTAAAAAAGGATGCTTACGGAAACTGTACTAAGTACAAGGCAAGACTTGTGGTGAAAGGCTTTAAGCAGACGAAAGGCGTGGACTACCATGAAACCTTTGCACCGGTCATCCGTCATTCTTCCCTACGCACTTTATTTGCATTGGCTGCCGAAATGGGTTTAAAAATGTGGCACTTAGATGTCGATACCGCATTTTTAAATGGAGATTTACACGAGGAAGTTTTCATGGAACAGCCTCCTGGCTTTGCAATGAAAGGACATGAAAACAAGGTATGTCTATTGCGTAAATCTCTTTACGGGCTTAAACAGGCATCTCGAGAGTGGAACAAGAAGTTAGATGAAACCCTTTTAAAAATAGGTTTTATAGGAACTCCTTCCGAACCTTGTGTATATACAAAACTTTTTGGTAGTGAACTTGTCATTCTAGGAATTTATGTCGATGACATAATTATTTACTGTAAATCTGATTATACTTTTGACATTGTCAAAAACGATTTGCAAAAATATTTTACTTTGAAAGATCTCGGTATATTGAAATCATATTTGGGATTAGAAATCAAATGTAGTGAAGATATTATCAAAGTAAGTCAGTCGAACTATATTTTGTCAGTCTTAGATAAATTTAATATGCGCGACTGTAAGTCGGCGAGTACTCCTTTAGCTCAGAAAAAGCTAGAAAAGATAACCGATGGTGAGTCACTTGAATTACCTTACCAAAATCTGATAGGATGTCTCATGTATCTAGCAGTAAACTCACGTCCCGATATTGCATACGCAGTGAGCTACTTAAGCCAATTCAATACATGTTTTACACGTGAACATTGGCAAGCAGCAAAAAGGATACTACAATATCTTAAAGGAACAGTAGATTATTGCATAACGTATAGTAAAACTGATGAATCCTTAGTAGGATATTCTGATGCCGACTGGGCAAATTGTCCAATTGACAGGAAGTCATACACGGGCTACGTGTTTAAGTTAGCTGGTGGACCAGTGGCATGGGAGGCGAAGAAACAACCTACGGTAGCGCTCTCGTCCACGGAAGCTGAATACATGGCACTGACGGCTGCTTCAAAGGAAGCAAGTTATTTGCGGCGTTTTATATCTGAAATTACAGGTAAATTACACTCTGTAAAGATATGGTCAGACAGTCAGAGTGCTCTAAATTTAGTACATAACCCCGTCCACCACAACAGGACGAAGCACATAGATACTCGTTTTCATTTTATTAGAGAGAAAGTGTCAAATAAGATAATTTTGTTAGAATACTTGAAAACCTGTGACATGCCTGCTGATGTTTTAACCAAACCGCTTGGGCCTGTCACACATAATAGGTGTATAGCTGGGATAGGGTTAACAAAATAATTATTTTAATTTGTTATTATTTTGTTATCCTTATTTTTTCTACCTCTTTTTTTTAAATTCTTTATGGGGTTTTTAGATTAAGGGGGAGTGTTGGAACTGGCTAATCATAAAACACCTGTATTCTATTTATATGTTTTTTACCATTTTTTAAATTTGACACATTGTACTTTCAAATATACCATCTTCAACTGAAGACGTATTTTTCTTAGATTCAACCAGAAAATATCTATTAATACCACAAAAATTACAACAGTAATCCATGTGGATTTCAACGTAATTTAAGTCTACTGAAACGATATTTTTATTATCTTTCAGTTTTCTTTTTTTTTTGCATTTAAGAGATATATCTAATGTAATTTTTTGACGTGACAACGTCTTATAAATTGGTTAGCCGGGTGACACTTCAAGAAACTGGCTCACGTTATGCGCTTACAATGAGAGCGAGTGAAAGGCACGCGTCCCTTCTAAGAGCGAGAGAGACAGACATAAAAAGTGAAAGGCATGCGTCCCTTCCATTCGAAAACATTTTACCACTCAAAGTCGTTGTCACGTAAAACTTTCGCCCGTATACCGACTTTACAGGCAACCAATTTTTTTTATACCACCAGTGTGGCAAACAAGCATACGGCCCGCCTGATGGAAAGCAGTTACCGTAGCCTAAAAATGTGAGCGTAAAGTGGCAACAAAATTAGTTGAGCAGTTTTATTTATATTGGGGTTCGTTAGTTTTGATATCATTTTCTAAGACTAGCAATGGCCACTTTAACTTCGAGATTGTGGGTTCGATTCCTGCCGATTATTATCTTAATATTTTTGGCGAAGCTGATCGGCGCCGAACATTTAAATAAAACTACGAAAAAGAGATCGTACATTAGTAAGATTATAGTGTTTAATAATATTTATATATTTCATGTTATATAAGCTTAAATATTTATCATGGAATACATAAATACAGTTATTTATTTTGGTGTAGGCATATAAATTGAAATAACGGTTGTACAAAGATAGATTTTTTTTATGTGAGGGGGCAAACGAGCATGTGGACTTGATAGATCGCCCATGGAGATCAGGAACACCAAATGGTTACCGCTCCGTTCGCAGATCCTTCCTTCCTTTTTTTTTGGTGACCTCTCTCACTCGCAGGAACACAACAATCCTCAAGAGAGTTGTTGGCTGCTGTATTCTGTGAGGTGGAGGTACTTCCCCAGTCCCCAGTCAGACAGTCTCTTTCACTAGTCGGCAGGTTGCAGCAGGTGCAGCTTACGTTAGCTTTAACTCTTAGATCGCGCTGAGCGACATACACCCAAAAAACATTCTTCGAAATAAATTTCAGGAAGTTCGTACCGCCCAGCTCATTCTCCCTGTCTTACCAAAGCTTTAGAATTTTAGATTTACTCCTGTAAGGCAATGAATTCTTTTTCCATTCATTCACTGTTCTCGCTTCGTAGAACAAACCCGCACTCCGCCACAATTTAGTGACTAGCTTGAATAGTATTTTGTCCCAACGCTTTTTAGAAAAAGTTCAAAGCTACTTTATAAAGCTCTTTACAAAGAGCGCTATTGGACTGAGGTAATTTAAAAGGAAGCAAATGAAAGATTATGTTGTTGTTTTAAGTATCTTTATTGTGCAAAAGTTGCAAAACAAAATTAGAAATAAAATGATTACAGGAATTAAATAAATAAATATTGTCAGACAAATTACACAGCGCCATCTAGCCCCAAAGTAAGCGAAGCTTGTGTTATGGGTACTAGACAACTGATAAACATCCGTAAATACATTTTTTTTTTGTAAATACATACCTACTTATGATACATAGAAACACCCAGACTAAGACAAACAGTCATGTTCATGCACACAAATGTTTGTCCTATGTGGGAATCGAACCCACGAGCGTTGGTGTCGAAGCCGCGTCATTGACCGCTACGCCACCGAGCTCGTCAAATTTGTACAAAGGCGGACTTATCCCACAGAGGGATCTCTTCCAGCCAACCTTTGAGCATGTGAGATGACATAGTTAATAAATAGGCAGGTGGAGTACGTATATCCTCCTCATCATTCTGGGTTTATAAACATTAATACATATAATACATACACATAGGTATATATAAATATATACATATGTATCTATAAAAGTAAAAATCATTTAATTTATATGTATTTACTAATGTATATCATTTTCAATGTATATTAAATTGTAATGTGTTGGCATACGTTTAAATTTATACTATACCTATTTATTATTATGGGGTGTAAGTGGTTCATCGACATCTTTGAACCAAAGCCGGCCCGAGCCGAAGCTCTGGCGAAAAGAGAGGTAGGGAGCGTAATTGTAAGCTACCCGACTGGGGAATGTTACCTCCACCTCACAGAATACCGCAGCCAAATAACAAATCCCTTGAGGGTTGTTGTATTCCTGCGAGTGAGTGAGGTCACCAGGAAGAAAGGAGATGCTGCGTTGGCAGCGGGGGTGGCGGCGCGCGAGCGATATTTTATGTTGCGAGCGTTAATATGGCTACGGTAATCGCTTCACATCATGCGGGCCGTATGCTTGTCTGCCAGCCGACGTAGTATAAAAAAAAACCTAAATTAACATTTTAATTGTTAATTATTCCCTCCCTGTGCACCTGCCACATCTTATTTCTGCATTACCCTTAGGTTGACTGGTAGAGAATGCTTGTATAGCATTAAGGCCGCCTGTGTACAATTTTGTGTAAGAAGTTTAAATAAATAAATAAAATATATGTTGCCATAACTTATATACGCATAGTGATTTAACCCTCCGCATGCCTGGTAGACAAAAATAACACGGCATGCCTGGTTAGGTCTGTTGGACCCGTATTTTGTAGTCATTATTATTTTTGTATATTGTGATGAATTGGGTTGTTTCCAATGTTTAAAAATTGTACAAATAAATTAACAATATCGTAAAATACACAAAACTATAAAGATCTGCAAACTTTCATTCTAATATCTTCAGTCAGACTTTTTTTAGCGTCGATCAAAGTTTGGCGGGAAAGTCCATTTTAAAAGTATGAAATTATTAAAAAATAATATTTCCATTGGAGAAGCAATAAAAAATGCTATAACTTTTATTATGATACTAATCACATAAACGTAATATTTAACATAGCTGTCGTACAAATTTCTGATTTGATGCATACAAAATACAGATCTGTGACGTCATAATTCAGTAGTCTTTTGTATGGAGCGTTTTGGGGCAGTCTAAAAATTGTGATTTTCAAATTACCATATCTCGAGAGATTTTTGTGCTATCGAAGTAATTCTTTCACCTATGGTTATATTATGGAGACGTCCCTACATATCAAACAGAAAAAAATGTTAGTCAAATACCCAATTAGTAATGTATATTATCATATTTTCTAAATATGTTAGGGTTATATTTATAAGAAGTCAAACAAAAAAATAATAATAAACGACTTTCAGTCTTTTATAATCAAACAAAAATACTTCTTAGAAATAGTAACACAAAATAGACTTCTTATCGGCTATCGTTATCGGCTTGTTTGTACAGGGATTGGTCTCTCAAATCCTACCAGGCATGCCAAGGGTTAATTCTGTCTTCTACATATGTAGAAGTAGAATCATATAAAATGCACTTACTCGTACAAGTAAGATATAAGTGGAAATCACAAACTCAATTACTTAATATGACGAACTCGTTGTTTGAGCAATAGTGACGAAAGTACTTCTCCAGTGCGGACCTAAATGAAAATATTGAAGAATTCTTGCTCAATTCATTGGGCAAAGAATTCCAAAGCTTTGTTGCTCTCACTGGAAAGAAGTTGATATAGGTATTTGTACTGCTGTGTGGAATGTGATATGAAATGATGAATAGGATCAAATCACTGTTACATCTTGCCGTGTGGTTTCCGGTAGATTAGAATAGAATCATTCCGTTTCTTCCCGTGGATGTCGTACAAGGCGACTAAGGGAAATACATTATCAAATAATGATTAGGCCTCCCCAACCCGTTTGGCCAGCGTGGGGATTGTAGGCCAAATCCTCTTTCTGTCTAGGACAGACGAGAGACGGTCGTGCTCCTGTAGTGGAGACTAATATAAACCTGATAATGATGACCCTTACATCACAAGTAATCTCTGACTCAGTACTGGAACCTATCATGAAGGTATGAGGGAGCCGCTTGATGAAATAACACATTATATAGGAGAGACAATGTGGATGTTCTTACGAGCTCTAATGCGCTGCCAAACAAGGCATAAACAAAATGCCGAGATGTGGCCATACTTGCGATGACCGAAAATAATCGTATGCATTGGTTTTATTCATTACTTCTTCTCCAGCCACTGTCTAAAAAATCGCTTTGTGTAAGACCTCCTTTAAACTCTTCTAATTAATCCCTTAAGAAAGTGGCTGGGAGTGGCTGGATGCGGAAGGCGGAGGATCGTATCTGGTGGACAGCATTGGGGAAGGGTTATATCCAGCAGTGGGTAGATGCTGATGATGAATTAATCCCTTTTTTGTTTCCTCCCTTTCTAGTGACTTCGCTCACTTGCAGTAACACAATGACGCTCAAAGGAATTGTTATTTGGCTGCGGTATTCTGTGAACTTTGGTACTGCCTCAGCCAAGCAGCTTACTAAATATGCTACGAGTATGCCCTACCTCTCTTTTGGCCAGTGCCTCGTTTATCAGTCAGCAGCGGGTACCGCGTGCAGGTGAGGTTGGCTTTGGTTCAAATTCGTAGATCGATACAAAGACAGAATATCCTTTAATTGCACAATACAGTGTACAAAAAATACTATTAGATCTCAGTAAATATATTAACACATCTTGCATGCGAAACAATGCGTCCTTGTTGTATTGGGATGTAAGCGGTTCATCACCATCTTTGAACCAAAGCCAACCTCACATGCACGTGGTGCACCCTGCTGACTAACAAACGAGGCTCTGGCGAAAAGAGAGGTAGGGCATAGCGTATTTTTAAGCTGCCCGACTGGAAAGTACCTCCACCTCATGGGATACCGCAGCCAAATAACAATTCCCTTGAGGGTTGTTGTGTTCCTGCGAATGAGTGAGTCACCAGAAATAAAGAAAGGAAGGCTGGCAACGGATCAGCGACCACTTGGTGTTGCTGATCTCCATGGGCAGTCGTGATTGCCATACATCAGGTTAACCCACATGCTCGTTTGACCACCTCTCATCTCAAAAATTGCTTACAGCAATCTTTTCATGGCAACCTGTGAGTTGTGAGGAAGGAGTTACTGAACGAGTGAGTGAGGGAGGAAGTAGTTACTGCCTTGGCAGCAGGGGTAGCAGCGCGTGAGCAAGATCTCATGTTGCGAGCGTTTATATCGCTGCGGTAACCGCTCAGGTGGGCCACATGCTTGTTTTCCACCCGACGTAATATAAAAAAACGGGTTGCACTCCGGGAGTGCCGGCAGAAGTGAAAACTTGAACATTAACGTTGTGCATTTTTGAATATTTTGGAATGGTTACGAAATAATTTCGCACGAATTGATTTATTTATTAGTATAAAAGTACTATCAGTTATGTGGTAAAATACAATATTAATTTATTGCGCTATCGTACACAAACATGACAGTTTATATTAAATTAAAGATAAACAGCAGGAGCAGGCATACATTTTCGCCACGCCGTAGAAAGAGAGGGTGATATTACTTCCTCCCCTACCCCGCAACGGTCTACTCTCCCTCTGTCTTACGAATTTTTGATCCCAAAAAGTGCACAACGTCGCAAAAGAAGTTTTCACTTCAAAAAAAAAAACACAAACAAAGGGATATGATTAAGCAACGAGCAGTGTCCTGAGGGCCTTACGTCCGACATGCGAGTCGAGTTTAACAATTCCCGCACAACTCTCCAGAGGGCGTTCATTTCTACGTACGCAAAATTAATATTGAGATATTGAATCATTCGGGTTACCGTCGATCATCTCTCTTTTATTAAGTGGCAGCTGCCACCTTACAAAAGAGAGATGAATAAATTGTCAATAATATTGATAAAATATGATGGTTGGCTCCATACGTTTGGCAAACAACGGCAAATAGCAAACAATTAACACCAACTTATAGCAATTAATATATAATTGTTTGCTATTCTTTATTATATCACACCAATGTGATTGCCTGATTTTGGTTGTAATGGCAAAATATAAGATTTCTGTGTCTGTGGCAAACACCAAGCGTGTTTTTGTCGATCGAGCAGTGTTTGTGGTAGGTGTTTGTAGTCAGTGTTTGGCATGTATTTGGTGATTGTGGTGTTAGTGGCAAACATCAAGCGTTTGGAGCCGGTTTTATGCTATTCAATGTCACTTGTACCATCAATGGTACTAGTCAATGGTACTACTGATCCGGAGGGAATGTAATAAGCGTTTTATTTTACGAGTAGCTCGATGGCGCTGTTGCGTGTGTCAGTCTAATCGATGATGCACGTTAAGTAACGTCGACCGTAGCCTGTCTATGGATGGATTTATTAGCAGGGTTAATATAGGTTTCGCATTTAATAATAATATCATAATGTAACTTTGATTCGCTATACAGTATAATTTTAACAAAAAAACCGAATCGAAACAGCCTGTATCAACATACATAAATATAGATTACTCTATACATACATAAATATAGATTACTCTATATTTATTAAATATAGAGTAATCTATATTTATGTATGTATAGAGTAATCTATATTTATGTATGTATAGAGTAATCTATATTTATGTATGTTGATACAGGCTGATGGTGATAATTATGATGAAAAAAATGGGACCAATCTGGAAGCGAAACTATGGGTCATAAGTGTGCTCAGTGGTTACACCGGTGTAACAAATCAGTGTAACCACGGGTCAGAAGCGGAAATATACTCTTTCAAATAAAAAAGTTTTTTTATAAATTGGTTTATAAATAACGGTGTAATGAAATAATAAACCTAACAGTGGGTAGATACAGGCTGATAGTCATGATGATGAAAAAAATATGGGACCAATCTGGAAGTATACTCTTTCAAATAAAAAAGTTTTTTTTACAAATTGGTTTATAAATAACGGAGTAATAAAATAATAAACCTAACAGTGGGTAGATACAGGCTGATGGTCATGATGATGAAAAAAATATGGGACCAATCTGGAAGTATACGTTTTCAAATAAAAAAAAGTTTTTTTCAAATCGGTTTATAAATCACTGAGTAATTAAGTAACAAACAAAAAAAAACACAGCTGAGTTGAGAACCTCCTTCTTTTTTGGAGTCGGTTAAAAATGACTTACGATGTTTTACTTTGGAGCCGTGTTCTTATTTATTAATCTCTCTTTCATCAAGATCATTTCGAAATGCTACAAAAAAGCTTTTTACATGTCTGATATGCTATCCTACTCCCCCCAATATCAACCCCCTGTATAATCCCCCCCTTGTGTTCAATTACACGTCTTCTTGGACGTACAATTGCAATAAGAGACAGCCCTGTCTCTAGGGTTGTCGTTTCTCAGTTTTTATTACCAATAAAACGTGCTGTTAAATAATGTGGATAGTTAATTTGGGAGTAAGCTATCTCTTTTTATAGCTTTGTATTACTTATAAGGGACAATAACGGGGATGATGAAAAAAAAATCGTGTTAACAACATTGTTATTTTTCTTTTTTTGTCTTTTTTGGAGTCTCCACGTTGAAATGGGAAAAACATCGTCCATATTTGTATTTGAAATTGAATGAAATTATATATTTTGTCATTGTAGGTACCTTTGTTTTTTATATTACGACGGGTGGCAGACAAGCATACGGCCCGCCTGATGTGAAGCGGTTACCGTTATAGCCGTATTAACGCTCGCAACATAAAATATCGCTCGCGCGCCGTTCAGGAACACAACAACCCTCAAGGCAATTGTTATTTGGCTGCGGTATTCTGTGAGGTGGATGTACACTCCCCAGTCGAGCTTACAATTACGCTCCCTACCTCTCTTTTCGCCAGAGCTTCGTTTGTCAGTGAGCAGGCTGCACCGCGTGCAGGTGAAGTTGGCTTTGGTTCAAAGATGTTGATGAACAACTTACACCCCAATATAGTTATGCAATAAAGAGTTTTATCTTAATTTTTTGAAAAATGTAAAAATTCACCAGGTGAATTTTTCCATTTTCCAAAAAATATTTATCTGTCAAGTTGGCAAAGACAACTATTTAAATAATAATAGTTTTATCTTTGCCTTTGGCAAGTATTTTGTCCAAGGCGCTAAAAACGTAAGTTTTGCTTCAGTTAAAAATCGTTATAAACTTTTTCTTAAATTGTTTTAACAGCACAAACAACGCATTATTCATAATTTAAAGCACTAGCAGCCCTACATTTGGAAATGGTTTTAACCGGATTTCTGCTTGCGAAACGAGCCAAGAGTCATCCTAGTAAATTCTTGTTAAAAGATCGGAACAAATAGTAAAATAAATTCTTATCATGGATTATGTAGGATTTCGGGGATAGTGTAATGGCAATGCGATGTTTTTTACGACTGGAAAATTTGTTAATTTTTTTAATAAGTAAGTAAGTAAGTTAAGTAGTGAAATACTGCGTTGGGGTGTAAGTCGTTCATCAATATCTTTGAACCAAAGCCACCCTGCTGACTGACAAACGAAGCTCTGGCGAAAAGAGAGGTAGGGAGCGTAATTGTAAGGTACCCGAATGGAATAGAGTCGCTTATTCATTGGTATGAATAAGCATTCTACTCAGTTATTGAATCGCAATAAGGGGGCTGTTCTAGAAAGCTCCAGGGTTTTTTTTATGAGGGAGGTTGATCATGTTATTTCATGAAATCGGATATTTTATATACTTTTATAGGGATTATTAAATAAATAAATAAACATAAATATTGTCAGACAAATTACACAGCGCCATCTAGTCCCAAAGTAAGCGAAGCTTGTGTTATGGGTACTAGACAACTGATAAACATACGTAAATACATTTTTTTTTGTAAATACATACTTTTGATACATGGAAAACACCCAGACTAAGACAAACAGACATGTTCATGCACACAAAGGTTTGTCCTATGTGGGAATCGAACCCACGAGCGTTGGTGTCGAAGCCGCGTCATTGCCCGCTACGCCACCGAGCTCGTCATATTGTATATACTTTTTTTATACGATGGGTAAAGCTGTCTGTATCTACAATAGCCTTACATTATCTTGCTCGTCGACACGCTAGTAGTCAAATTCCAAAAGATTTCTACTCCTACTAATTTCTTCGTTGTGAGTTCCAAGTCAGTATTTATAGTCTGTGGTCGCCGCTGTTAATGCTGGCTACACAAGAGATACAGTGATGGGAACAAGCGGCGGGTCTGTCCCGAAAATAAAAGACTCTCGCTTTCGCAATTCAAGGGGTCCACCCTCACCCGAGACCATATTACAATTTTCCACGTGCATTGTTACTTGGATGCAGTATTCTATGAGGTGGAGTTACTTCCCGAATCGGGATTGACATATCCAGCCTCATTTTCGATAGTAGTTAGTTTTGCATCACGAGCTGATGAGATTGGCTTGGGCTTCAAGGTAACAGTGGGCCACTTAGACCCTAAATAATAATATATATAACCGAAGTGGTCACGTAGTGTGCGGTTCCAGAGAGGTTTTCTTCCGCTGTACTACCAAGCTGTGAAATGAACTGCCTGTTGAGGTTTTCCCAGGAGACTATAGCATGGGGTTATTCAAATAGGGCGTAAGCAGATTTTTACAGGGTCGGTAACGCGCATTTGATGCCTCTGGTGTTACAGGAGTCCATAGGCTGCGGTAACTGCTTTCCATCATGCGGACCGTATGCATGTTTGTCACCTTAGTGGTATAAAAAAAATATATAGAATACAAAACACTCTTGTTCGAGAATAAAACATTACAACATGAAACCAAGAAGATTTATAAAGAGCATGGAGTTGCCAGTACACACATTGTGCCAAGGAAACGTGTGATCGGGGGTATTAGAAGTTACTTAAATATTTAGTATAGGTTTGGCAAACGTTTCGATACTGCTGTAGTTTTAAGTTGCATATGAAGTAAGGACTGAAATACCTGCGTTAAAGTATCCATACCTTAAAATACCATAAAATAATTGGTTGTCTGTAAAGTCGTTTTATGGACGATAATTTTACGTGATAACGTCATAAGAAACAGAGTCCGATCGTGCTTCTCTATTGCTTGTTCCGCGCTCTCGCTTGCACGCTCGACTCAGGCGGAACGTGACAATGAGTCGTGCTTTTTTGTGCGTGCAGTTCATCGATTTATAAGAGTAATAACGTCTTATTTTTAGTTCATCATCATCATCATCATCAGGCCCATTTTAGTCTCCACTACAGGAGCACGACCCTCTCTCGTCCGTCCTAGACGGAAGGAGGATTTGGCCTACTCTCCCCACGCTGGCCAAACGGGTTGGGGAGGCCTGATCGATGTTTTATAATGTATTTCCCTTAGTCGCCTAGTACGACATCCACGGGAAGAGACGGAGTGATTCTATTCTAGTCTGCCGGAAACCACACGGCCATATTTTTAGTTATTAGTTAAAACATAACGTTACTCAATGATACTAATATTATAAGCGTTAGTTAAATTTTCAGCGTCGTTATTAGATGAGAAAAGGGTGGGGGGAAATAACGTTATCTAGTAACAATTGATAGATAGATATAACATTTATTGGGTCGCTGTTACCATCTGTTACACATTTTTAACCGATTCCAAAAAAGGAGGATCTGAATTCGGCTGTATTTTTTTTTTAATGTTTGTTACTTAATTACTCCGTGAGTTCGCGCGGTGAGAGCCTGGCAATCTGTAATACAAGGCAACCTCGTACGGATACCAGTCTCTCACAAAGGTGTATTTCTGTCAGGATTATATATACTGTATACAATACTATCCTTTGTAAAAGAAAGAAATAAATATATTATTATTATTTATAACATCGTTGATCATACGAATTTCTTTTGCTGCATGCAGTACAAGAACGTACCGAGCACGTACGGCTCAAGTTACACCGCCGCGGAATGAAATGAAAGCGTCAATTTCGCCTCATGACGCGAGAAGCGCGCGAATTCGCTGGAATGCTCGAGTATTCTCACGCATTCTACTGCTGTCACCGACCCGACCGACTCCCCGTTCGCGCCACTTCACGCAGATTCCACAGACGGCAACGGGAAATTTTCGAGAACGCGCGAGAATTTCCCGGAAGCCGCGCGATCTTCTTTGGCTCGTATTTAAGTATATACGCTATACAATTAACTTATAGTTCATTATGCTATTAACAATTTCGTTGCAAAAAGACGCTTAAATTCCATTCCGCGGCGGAGTCTAAGACTCTTAACAACTCTGCACATGACTCGACATGCAACACTGCGACGAGTCGTGTCATCGAGTGCTTAAATCTGATATATACACTTTATCTAACCTCTCTGCTGTCAAGGAACCTAAGTACTTGGCGCATCTGTCATATTTTATGCGTTACCCCCAAAATGGCCTCTCGCGATATTGCCGCGTCGCATTAAAAAAAAGATAACAAAAAAAAAATGTATTAA
Source organism: Hypsopygia costalis (assembly GCA_937001555.2). NCBI lineage: Eukaryota > Metazoa > Arthropoda > Insecta > Lepidoptera > Pyralidae > Hypsopygia > Hypsopygia costalis. The sequence goes on from OW443349.2 coordinate 5,805,230, forward strand.
AGATATTTATAAAACTGTATTGTTGAAATTTGTATGGTAGGGTGGGTCACTTATGTATGGAGAAAAAAAAAAACTCAAATTTCTTACGAGCACAGTAATAAAAGAGTGCCAAATCATGAGTGTAATTACATTATAAAGTTTAGTAGTAATCGGAATTAATCTTCTGCCTCCGGTTCCATGTGTAAATAATCAAAAAAGTCATTAAAAACGCACAACCGCATAGCATACAAAGTTACACTATTTATCATTATAATTACAAATAAAAGACTTAAATCAGTAGTAAATATATTTATTAAAAAGAAACTAACATTGAAAATAGCTTTTACAACAAAAATAATAATTACAGTGAAGGGCTTAGTGTTTGGCAAAATCCTTATTGCTGTCGAATTTTGGCATTGTTTTTCTCGAATCTATCTGGGCTTTGATGAATCCTTCTCTTATTGTTTTATTGCCTGAAGACGCTGAAGCTTCTGTCACGGCTTTGACTGCCCGTTCCACTGCTTGTGTGTGACAAGGAAGGCGTAATAACGCTATTTCTCCTTTTCCTTAAACAATAACAGATTTTTCTTCGGTTACAGATTTTAATATCGGTGGCTCACTGATATTTTCTTGCCAATCCAAAAGGTCATGATGTTAAAGCATTGAAGTTTATCTTTCGTAACTGAAACAGACGCATTTTTTCTGATGTTGTCGATCTAGGTATGAAAATTCGGCTGGCACGAATTTGCGACTGGGGACGTGTCAACATTGCAAGCATAAAGTTTGCCGGATATGCGAAATAGCTGTTTCGTTGAATTACTGGCTTTCAAAGTGGTTCGTAAATATCGGGTTAGCTCGATAAGTTTGAGTCGTGATCCATCTTACAGCTGGGATTATTTTTTATAGAAAACCATACTGGAACGTAAACCTTGACGTCATACGTTGTAAGAGTCGTTAGATTTGCAGAAGCAGTCTCTACTGAAACATACAGACGGAGAATCCTGCTAGCATGGGTTAGCCATCGGGCATGTGACATTTTGTCTGGTCATTTGTGTGCTATACCGTTAGGTACATTTATACCTATAAAATCTGCTTCAACTATTTTGTACAAGTATTTCTGGTCTGCACTGATATCGTCAGCAGAAACCTCTGGTAAATTCGTAGAAATGGGTTGAAATTTAGTTGCGGGCCTTTTTTCGCAGTTTTCAAGTTCTTTCCCGATTGTCCCCGAAAGTGTCCGTGGATCAGAGGTGTTTCCATCTATGTGTTCAAACAAATGGCAGTTCATTCATATGTAAAAGACATATAATCCACTGCAAGGGTCTATTCAGTCTTTTTTCTAGCATCCGTATAATAACGCCGTATTTGCCAACATTTGTATTAGTGCCATCACTTCCGATTGCAATCAAATAATCCGTTGATATATTCGCATTTAAGAAAAACTTGAATATTTCTTGTTCTACACATTTTGAAGTGCGTGAAGCAGGTGTAACGTAACCTAAAAAGCGAGTGAGGTTTTTTTATCAAAGAAATACGAGTATGCTCTTCAAGTATTTGTCGTCTATTTTTTTTCCATCTTTTTCAGTTATACTCAAAGTTTGGTCTTTTCTTCCATCTATCATAGTATATGCGAAACTTGTGGAACTTGTGTGTCTGTTGTGAAATTATAATTTCTCTAGTATTTTTTAGTTCTCGACGTAGCTTATTTTTGTCTATTACTTGTGATATAGATGCTTGCAAAACTGCTGATGCGATAGCTGATCCTGCCCTGTCTGACACTCCAAATCTATCACATGTTTTTGATAGTAAAGCAAAATCAACTGCAAAATCAAACAATACTTTACTCACAAGGCGAAATTTTTGCAACTTGTTATAAGGTATTTTTGGGTGAGACTTGAGAAGATTTTTGCACACACCCCTACTACTTTGTCCTTGAGCTCAACTAATCAACGACTCTATTTTCTATTTATCGTTACTAAAAACTATTACACATAAAACTAGACACGAATAACTTGTTAAGAGTATTAGTATTAGTAGTTTGAATTTGATGTCAAATGTCTACTTTATATAAAACTTCAATCACAATCCGGAGGCAATAAAACTTAAAATAATGTAATAAAACTTTAAACATCAATTAAACACACCATTTGGCACCTTTTTATCGCTGTGCTTATTTCAAAATCGAAAAAAAAATTTTTTGACCCACCCTATTGTATGGTATATGCTAACAGAATAAATATAGTTTTGCACAATTTTACCTTGTAATATATGTTAATTATAAGGTGAAAGTAGTATGAGCTATGTTTTCACCCGTCCACTCAAACTGTATGTCATGGAGCAAATTCTGTTGCGTTTATTTTAAAAAACAGTTAAATTTAACAATCTCCTGTTATTTACAAACTAAAAAAACGTGAAACAATTGAAGGAATGTAAACAAAAAACTAACAATAACACTACACAATAGGTGGCCGTGACCTTCACGAACACATGTGCGCCATTGAATAAACAAACTGTCGTTAAGTTAACTCTGCAATATTCATATATGACCATTTTCAAACCTTTCCCCTTTATTCGATCATAAATAATGATACGTACATTATTGTGAACACATTACCCTTCTTTTGATGGCAAGTTAGGTAATAAACAGTTATTATTTATTGTTATTGGTTTTGTTTCGCGTATGGCTACGATTTTATCATTGAATGGGTCCAAATAACCCATAAATAAGTATGGGGTTGGTTTTGAAACGACCCAATTTTGAGGGTAGTGGCTCGTTACCTTTCATGTTTACGAATTGAGGTTATGAGGGTACAAAGTCATTTTCATTTAAATGTTACTGTACAAGCCCGAACTACGGTAAATCCTAAGGTATTCCAGTAAATCCTAAGATTTTCCAACTGTTAATGTTAAAAGACATATCCTAACGTGTGTTGTAACAAGTAAAATGTTTTTTACCCTACCTATTCATAAATAATAATTGATTAACTGTCTTTTTTCATTTTTTTTTTCAAAAATAAAACAATTGATTAACAATTGCCTTTTTCAAACTTTATTCGATGTTGGTGAATTACTAAAGACTTTTTTTGAACTTTTTCGCTATTATTATTTTTGACATTCGATTGATCATTATTTTTGACATTATTACTGATTTTGGGATAAAATTTTAATTTAATACAATATACTTACGATGGCATAAAATTTTAATTTAATAAAATAGCTTTTATCGCGGGCGCGGTGACCGAATCAAGAAATTCCGTAACGAAAATAAAACCTAACACCTCCCGCTCCGCCTACCATGTAGCCCGGCCGAGCGTTCGCTTAACGTGTATGTATATGATGGTACGACTGTACGAAGCTCGCTGACTGTACTGCCACGGGTGACTTACTATGATCATACGAGCCCGACACGAAAATTCGAATTTGACATATAGTTTTTCGGTCGTTTAACCTTACTTTTCACGAGAGCCTAAGTGATATCGTAAGTAAGAGTTTCGGATTAACATTTTATTTCAAATATAAGTATGTTATTGTCAATTCTATATCAGTTTGGGTTTTGTATGACTACTGAGAAGGTGTAAATATCTTATTAAAAATACTGCATAAATAAATAAATAATTATAAGTTGGTAAAAAATGCTATGCAATAGCTTTACCGCGGCAGTCCCCGGGTGCCACACGTATTTTTTTTTTGTTGTATAAGTACAAATTCAATTTTTACAAGTACAATACATATATATATTTTCTCCCTATTAATAAATATAAATTGATGGTCTTTCAATTTGTTTGTTAAAAATACTGATTCAGTTAGATTTGCCAATGTAATTGTTATGTTTGTGAGAAGATAATTTTACTTGTGTTATTTTTTACTATTTAAGAAGTATTTTAAAAGTATTTTAAAATGACTAGTTACTAAAAAAATATAGAATAGAATTTATTTGCGTTAAAAGCGGTTACATAAATGTGGAATTATTCATAATCCTTAGAATCACACTTTCAGTATTTTCATACATGTAGATGTTTTTTTACATAAATTACAATGAATATTATAAAAAAAAAGTAAAAAAACATAATAAAAAATGAATACCAATGTCAACAATAAAATTAAAATAATGAAGAAATAAAAAAAATATGTCGATTGCAACCATTTTGAATCAGTCGGTAATAAAAATATTCTTAGGTACAAAAACCTCATATGGTGTTTTTTAAGTATTCTGAAACTAAAAAAAAAATATAACAAAAATGTATAAACTAGCTGACCTGACAGAGGTTGTCCTGTCTAAACCTTACCCAGTATACCCAGAATATCCCACAAAAGTTTCATTGCAATCGGATGAGCGGTAAACGAATGCATAAAGGACATATAGACAAACACTGATTTTATATAGGTATATAGTAGAGATGGGCGTTGAATGAACGAACCGTTTTTTGTGAGTGAACGATTAAACTAGTTTACAATTCACAGATAAACTTGTTTATTATTCGACTGGTTGATGAGTCCGTTGCGTCGCGTCGCGATCGTCTCGTCTCGTCTAGTGACTTGACAAATGAGATTTTCGTTCGTTTACGTTTACCAATCGCTTATGTGAAGAAATAGTCTTATCGACGACGACGTAAACTAGTCGAAAATTTGACTGTTTTTTAAACTAGTTCGATCGTCGACGGTAAACGGTCTCGTTGCGTCGACTGTAAAATCGCCGACGACCCACCACTAGTATATAGATTATATATAGTATATATTATCTGCAGTTTTCTTTAAAAAATACGTATAAAATAATTCTCATCGCAGTGTATATAAAGTAAGAATTCACCCTTGTCAGCCTTTAATTAAATCAGGAGTGCTCGGGCTCAATAATTGGTGATTGCCAATGAAATGAAAGGGAGCTGTCGTGTTTGGAGCTTGACTGCCACTTCATTAACTTCCTATCAATTACCAAAAACTTTTTATTGTCATCGTATTCCAGACCTAGTTACTATAATGTGCCATCTTATATAAGGCGCAGTCGAATTATTAATTGTATCATGTTTGGAGTTTGAATAACTATATAAAGATGGGCAAAATTCCAGGCATATAAGTGCTCAGTAAGTACATGTAAATGCCCAATAAATGCCTAGTTTTGGGCATAAATAGGGAATTTATAAGTACTTTTTGGGCATTTATCTCATATTAATATAAATAAATAAATATATTAACTGAAAGATGCATGTTTTGCATTTTATTTCTTGTTTTATTTTGATGTACAATAAAGTTATAATAAACAAACAAACTAATTGATAAATATTGTCATGTCATATAGGTATAACTTATTTTTTTTATACCAATAAATCGGCAGACAAGCATTCGGTCCACCTGATGGCAAGTTACCGTAGCTTATGATCGCCTGGAACACGAGGGGCATCACATGCGCGTTGCCGACCCTGTCAAAATCTCTTCACGCCCTTTTTGAAGAACCCCATGCTGTAGTCTCCTGAGAAAACGGCGACAGGCAGTTCATTCCACAGCTTGACAGTACGCGGGAGAAAACTTCTCTGGAATCGCAGAGTACGCGACCACCTAGGCTCCAATGCGTGCGACTGTAGAAAGATGCCGTAAGCATCATGTCAAACAACTCCTCTGAACACACTCCATTGTACAATCGGTAGAACACACAAAGGGACGCAAAATCTTTTCTTAGACTTAAAGGTTCTAAACCGTCTGTCAGTTTGGGATCATCAACAATAATCAAATCAATAATTGTCATCGTATGTCATTAGTTTAATATGGCTAATGTTGGTTTAATATTTTTAGGGTTTTGGTTTTGGAACCCTCATAGATCTTAATCAGTACAAAGGTCCAACGCAGCAGCCCTCTATGTGGCACAACGAACGTATACACCCTATACAACACACTATTCCTTATTAATTCCAAAGTAATAGAATAAAATTAGGTTCTTCAAAAAGGGCGTGAAGAGGTACTTATTTATTTAATTCAACATTGCATTACATATGATTCGCTTTAATTAAATTAGACACATATGCACCTTGTCAGGCATCGCAATGGTCGACAGAGACGTTGACCCTAGGAATTAAGGTATTCCGCGACGGAATAGAAGGGATTTTCTAATAAATGTAAGGGAATTATAGAAAATCCTATCCTTTGTTTCAAACAAACCTGTGAAGAAAATATGGTATCACTTTAGCATTGCCGTTAAGATTGACAAACTTCGGGGATTCAGTTGATGCCACGAATACATTACAAGCAGGCAATTAAAAATATGATTATAATAACAATGTCATTAAGTTACATTATTTTCATATGAATTATTTCATTTACCCAATGGAAAGCAACCACCACCGCCCATGGAGATCAGCAACACCAAGGGGTCTCCGATCCGTTGCTAGTCTATACTCTTTCCTTTCTCTCTTTCTTTCTGGTGACCTCATTCAGTCGCAAGAACACAACAGCCCCAAGGGAATTGTTATTTGAAGGTACATCTCCAGTCGGACAGCTTAAAAAATACGATATGCCCCACCTCTCTCTTCGCTAGAGTTATCAGTCAGCAGGGTGAACGACATGCAAATGAAATTGGCTTTCATTCAAAGATGTTCATGAACCACTTATACCCCATATCACATAAAAGAAAAACAAATCAACTGATTGCGTATAAAAGTCGAGACAGACACAAACAACTAACAATTAATCAATATTTTGACATTTCAATATTTTTTCAGAAGAAAGGATGAGATCTAACACAGTAAACACATATAGAAGTATACCAACTTCATACATACCTACATACTTCTGAAATCAATCTGATCTACACGACTTCTGGTTGGGCATCGTAATAATTGCGTTTGCCGTTTATATATTTAGATATATATATAGGAGATGTAGTATATATATATAAACGACTATATATATATATATAGACGAGCTCGGTGGCGTAGCGGTCAATGACGCGGCTTCGACACCAACGCTCGTGGGTTCGATTCCCACATAGGACAAACATTTGTGTGCATGAACATGTCTGTTTGTCTTGGTCTGGGTGTTTTCTATGTATCATAAGTATGTATTTACAAAAAAAAAAATGTATTTACGTATGTTTACCAGTTGTCTAGTACCCATAACACAAGCTTCGCTTACTTTGGGGCTAGATGGCGCTGTGTAATTTGTCTGACAATGTTTATAAAAAAAAAAAAAAAAACGGCTGGACCGATTTGGCTATTTCTTTTTATGTTGTATTTGTTATTGTCAGAAGAAGGTTCTTATGAAAGAAAAAAAGAAAATTTAAGAAATCCGAGTATTAACTTTTCTAATGTAACTTTATGAACTGTCATTCATTTGACAGTTTGGGTGAAAAAAAATCGAATTTGACATAAGTAAATAATATTGTAATACTAGCTGACCCGGCAAGCGTTGTTTTGCCATATTAATTTAAGGTTTTATGGTAGAAAGGTGAAAATTTGAAGTTGTATGTTTAATGCTAAATCATAATAAAATAAAAATAAAAAAAAAATGTCAATAAAATAAAAATAAATATTTAGAAGTGGATCACCCTTATCATTTAGAGGTATGAAAAATAGATGTTGGCCGATTCTCAGACTACCCGACACATACACACAAAATTTCATAAAAATCGGTCCCGCCGTTTCGGAGGAGTTTGGTAACGCGACACGAGAATTTTATATATTAGAGAATATATCCATCTACTTAAATTGGCATTGCAATCATTTATTTTAACATTTATAAGTTGAAAATAGTAAATATCATTATTATTTTCAAAATAATGGTTTACCTCATTATTTTGAAAAATTATGGTGATGACGTGTGTGGGCAAGGACCCAATAGCACATAATAAATATTCATATTTAATCTTTACATTACCGTCATCGATTCAGGCGGGCGATATACTTCTGCCACTTGATGTAATAGATAAAAAAAAAAAATGGCCAAGTGCGAGTCGGACTCGCGCACGAAAGGTTCCATTATATATAGAATTACGGAGCACGCTCGGACCCACTACGCTTGAATGCTGGCGTACCACAAGGCTGTGTATTGTCCCCCACGCTGTTTCTTCTGCATATCAATGACTTGCTGCTTATACACAATGTTCATTGCTTTGCGGATGACAGTACAGTAGACGTAACGCTAAAAAGTCCCCATTCGTCGTAGCTCCTAGTTTGAAAGGTACTCCCCTTAGTGTAAGAACTAGCATTACCATCTTGGGTGTCGACATATCGAGTGATGTTCAGTTTCGCGGTCACTTGGAATGCAAGGCCAAACTGGCTTCCAGGAAGATTGGTATCACACCAATCTTAAGTAGTAAAGCCAGGCGGTATTTTACACCCCGACACCGCCTTCAACTATACAAAGCCCAGGTTCGACCTCACATGGAGTACTGTTCGTATCTCTGGGCCGGTGCGCCCCAGTACTTGCTTGCTCCATTTGACCGCATACAACGAAGAGCAGCTCGAATCGTCGGTGACCCAATGATCTCGAATCGATTGGACTCTCTCTCTACAGGCAGAGATGTAGCGTCTCTTTGCGTTCTATACAAATTATATCACGGGGAGTGCTCCGATGAGCTGTTTGATTTGATACCTGCCGCTGAATTCCACTATCGTACAACTCACCATAAATTAAAATTCCATTCATATCATCTTGATAATTGGCGATCTACTACAGTACGTTTCCTAAGACATTTCATACCACGAACAGTGAAACTGTGGAATCAACTTCCCTCAGCGGTATTTCCGAACAACTACGACATGGGTGCCTTCAAGAACAGAGTTTTCATTTTCCTTAAAAGGCTGGCAACGGATCGGCGACCCCTTGGTGTCGCTGGTCTCCATGGGCGGTGGTGATTGCTTTCCACCAGGTGACCCACATGATCGTTTGCCCCCCTCTCACATAAAAAAAAAGATACCTATATCTATGAAAACGGCAAAAAAATCATGTCTGTTGTATGGGAGCCCCCTTAAATATTTGTGTTATTTTAATTTAATTATTTATTTTTAAATTGAATATATAACTAAATATTCTGTGAATATTTCAACCTCTCAATATGTCTACCTGTTGCCGTTATCAATATCGAGCAAAAGGAGCCGAACGAAAAAATCAAGTTTATTGTATGGGAGCCCCCTTAAATATTAATTTTATTCTGTTTTTTAGTATTTGTTGGTATAGCGGCATTAAAAATACATCATCTGTGAAAATGTCAACTGTCTAACTATCACCGTTCATGAGATACAACCTGGTGACAGACGGATAAACGGACGGACGAACAGCGAAGTCTCAGTAATAGGGTCCCGTTTTACCCTTTGGGTACGGAACCCTATAAAGGTAGCTCAACTGTATTTTGGCCATTAGCACAGTAGGTATAAATAATAGGTACTGTATGGAAGCTCCCTGCTGCACTCTCGTGTCAACTTCACCTCCCCTCTGAGACAAATCAGGAACAGTTTGTATGGCGTCGAACGCACACACTCTCATTCACGCTCTGCACAGACGTCATTGTTTATGAAGTAGTAAACGACGTGACATATTGTAGTGGCCGGGATGAGCCACTAGTGTAGTTTCTGTCCCCGCTACAATATGTATATATGAAAATACATCAAAAATTTGCGCTGTTCTCGAGAACATTCAAAGAATGTCCGTTTTATGACTGACACTGATGCGATTATCTAGCGTTATATGTGGATTGCATTTACTTTGGACTTTGAAGTTGAGATAAAGTACTGTCTTAAATCTACTATGTTACTAGGGTGGTAGCCCACCCTTACTCCCTCGTACCTAGCTACGCCCACGTTATATCCCAAATTAAGTATATTAAGTATTAAAATTAGTTATAAGATGTAAGTAAGATATAAGATATATTTTTAACTATATAATTACATTTACACAATTTGATTCTTGAATATGAGATCAAATGTAGACTGAAAGTCTACAAGTATACAGTTTTATTTTAAATTGTAACTTATATCATAATTCGGTTATGAATTTCTTTTTTAATATAATATGTTGTAAATGAAAATATTTATAAAGGTTTTATAACAAAGCTATCTTCCACCCGTGGCTTCGCCCGCGTTAACTTTTAACTACTAGTTCAAATGGGGTATCATATGAAAGGGCTTGATGTACACATTGCAAAATATATTTTATTTATTTTTTTCGAAGTATTATTTCTTATTTATAATGAAAAATATCAAATTTAATAGTGATACTACGTAGCTACGGAACCCTAGGTGGGCGAGTCCGACTCGCACTTGTCCGGTTTTTTATAATAAAAAGTAACCTATGTCTTTCCAAATAGTACATTCGAGAATATGAGTACAAAGTTTCATGATGATCGTTTAATTGGTTTCGGCGTGAAAGCGTAACAAACAAACACATATTCACATTTATAATATTACTAGGCCGGATTCTAGCCCACGGGACCGAAATCGAGGTCGAGTGGAGCGGGTAGATTCGCTGAGTGTATGTTTTCCCTTGATTTCAATGGAAAACGGATGATCATACCTCAAGGACATGATCAATCTCAATTTTATTTTCGACACAAACCTTGAGCATTTTGAGGTCTTTAATTCAAACAAGTTTCATCAAAATCGATTCAGTTGTTTTGGTGCCTATTCATTTCCAAGACTGACTTTTCGTCATATAAAAGCATTCCGCTCTCTCCACTGAAAAAATAGGGATTGAAATTATTACAATTCTTCGTTATAACCAAAAGAGTTATATAAAATTTATAATGAAATTTTTATACCCGATATCGAGACCGCGCGAGCAGTAGCGGACAATCTCGAGCTCTGGTAATGTTACCTTTACCACAGTACAAGTAATAAACAGTACGTATGCCTTTACTCAATAGACTCAATGTTCATTAAAGCTACACCAACTTCTAATGCAATTACACTAAAGTGACAGTACGAAATTGTGATTAAGGCCCTGCGGCCATTATCGCCACGACAATGGATCCCTCGGTATGCCTACGAGTAAGCGCACACCACTGACAATTATTGCCGAGGCATCCTTAGGCATAACAACGCGTCCTTAGGCATATCGAGGCGGCCTTAACGATGCGTTAACACGCAGGCACGGCATCGATCAGTGGCTACTACCTCGGTGTCCTTGGGTATGCCTTCGGGTTGCACTGCCGAAGCAATCCGAAGGCGTCCTTGGGCATTCGATGCCTGCCGAGTCATGCCGATAATGGGCGCAGGCCTTAAGTTCATTGATTCTTGAAAATTTTGCAATTACTTGTAAGTGTACAAGTTCGTTTTGCATGTTAATCGAAATGCAGCGCCGTCTAGTCTACTACTAGACAACTGATAAATATACTTAAACACATTTTTTTTGTAAATATATACTTATAATACACCCAGACCAAGACAAACAGACATGTGCATGCACACAAATTTTTGCCTTGTACCGGCATCGAACCCACGACCTCGGAGTCAAAGTAGCCATTGCTAACCATTCGACCACCGAGCTCATCAGTATATTCCTACGTGTCTGAGTGTATACGATACCCTTACGTTATTTAAAGTAACCGAGATAATCCGATGTACGAGATAATACCCCTTTTTACTTACCCATCCTCAGATCAGCCTTATTGCGTAGTTACGCCCTCGAGCTCCAAATACTATTAAGGGACTATGTCAGCGCGGAAAGCTCGTTTACTAATCGGCAAGACGTGTCAAGAATGGAGGGATTGGACTCTGTGGAGATAATAGTGAGAATGTATAACCCTACCACAGTATAAGCAGAATAAAGCCAGTAGTCTATGATATGGTAAAATAGTCTATGGTTTTTGATATTCACGTCAAAAACTATAGACGTCTTTAAAATTGCTTCCATAGCTACTACTCAAACTAAGCAAAGCTTTATGAGTATTAGGTAATTGATATAATACTATGGGTACTAGGTAACTGATATAATACTATGGGTACTAGGTAACTGATATAATACTTTGGGTACTAGGTAACTGATATAATACTATGGGTACTAGGTAAATGATATAATATTATAGGTACTAGGTAACTGATATAATACTATGGGTACTAGGTAAATTATATAATACTATGGGTACTAGGTAACTGATATAATACTATGGGTACTAGGTAACAGGTATGGGACAGGCTATAGTATATACTCCACCACGCTGCTCATGCTTCATCATAATCGAAGGGTCTAAACCACTTCGATTGTGTGGAGACCAGTATCTCAGCATTGGAATGATTATGAGTTGATGCCGAAGAATCTTGCAGTAAGATGACATAAGAAGTCTAACACATTTCTGAAGTGAAGCTTCTGCTAAGCTCCAGAACAGTATAAGTAAAAGTATAAGTTTTTTTATAGGTTTTTTTTTTCGATTTGTTATTTAAAAAAGTCACAATAATATAACTAAAGGTGAAAGAATTACTTCGATAGCATAAAACACTTCTCGAGATATGATAACTTGAAGATCACAATTTTGGACTATCTCGAAAACATTCCATGCAAAAGGCTACCATGTTATGACGTCACACCACGCTATTTTCAGCGAAATTCATTGAGCTTATGAAATCGTCCGGTCGTTCTGTCTGTCCGTTGCCATGAAACTCAAAATTTCGAAATTCTGACTTCGGATTCGTGTAGAGCATCAAAAAGTAGTAATGTAAAGTGACTTTGGTTTTCGGATATCAAATCGGGATTTCGAAAAAAAAAAAAAACGCTATAGTGGCACATGCTGCGCGTCCGATGTTTTTCTTTATGTGTGTGTGTGTAATGGAGTGGAATTTGTAGTCATAATGTATTTTTCTTTGTCTAAACAGTGCCAAAAGTAGAAATAGTGGATGAACGTGGTCGTCTACTTCAGGACAAGTTCTACAAAGAAGGTTCTATAATAGAACTGAGGTGTGTGGTCAGCGAGGTCCCGCAGCCGACTCGCCAGGTCAACTGGAAGCATGGGTCAAGATTGCTCAACTATGATACGAAGAGAGGAGGAGTTAGGTATGTATTTTAACGCTCGTTGCACTCATGTGTCTATTTATGTAATCGTATAGGTCCTAAACGAATGAACCGATTTTGCTTTTTTAAACTATGTAGGGTGGTAAACGAGCTTACGGTCCGTCTGATGTGAAGTGCTTACCGTAGCCATATAAACGTTCGCAACCTGAAATAATACTATGATTGAATACAAAAATCGTTCCATAGAACCAGTCGTGCTGGGTTGAGATTGCATCCACATAGAATACTGATGCTAACTTCACGTATCAAAAAGTTTTGCAATTTCTCTACCAAACTATAAAGTTGTGGCACACGTTTCCTCTGACTTGCTGGTCAAGTCCGACTTGTAAAATCTGCGTGAAGAATTTTTTTTAAAAGAACAATAAATATGTAAAATTACATACTCCTGGACAATTTACACAGCGCCATCCAGACCCAAATTAAGCGAAACGCTTGTACTATGGGTACTAGATAACTGGTATAATACTTAATTACATTTTTTTTGTAAATATATACTTATAGAACGTCCAGACCAGACAAACAGACATGTTCATGCACATAAATGTTTGTCGTGTACGGGGATCGAATCCGCGACCTCGGAGTCAAAGTGGCCATTGCTAACCATTCGACCACCGACCTCGTCAACAATGTCTACAATGTTTCCTAATCACTATTTCATATGCTATATTTTTATCATTGTATAATAGAAAATGACTATCTATAACATACGTGAAAATAATATATATAATACATTATATATTTTTTAACTCAAACTAAAAAACTTAAACAAAATTAAAACTATCTACTTTTAAATAAAATTGAAAAACTCGATAGCGTCGTTGCGCGTGTCAGTCGCTATGCCCTACCGCTCTTTTCGCCAGAGCCTCGTTTTTTCAATCAGCAGGGTGCACTACGTGCACGTGAGGTTGGCTGTGGTTCAAAGATATTGATTTGAACCACTTACAATCCAAGTTGCTTGCGCGTCACCACCCCGAAAGACAAAGCAAAATGCGGCAAGAAGGTAAGCCATTTACAGGCAGGCAAATCTTTCTGTAGTTCATTAGCACTGAGTGAAAACAAATTAAAAAACTGCCAGCGAAAATTCACTGCAATTGAAAAAGTTCACATTCCTACCTAAATTGCTAAAGTTGGATTGAGTTTCCGAAGATTCCCAACAAAACCACTCAACATGTTCTGAAATTAATTTACATAAATAATTAACATGTACTATGAAGCTGTGCAATAAAAGCTACACACAAAAAGCTTATAACAAAACTTTGGTGTGGTTTAGTATATGTACTAAACATAGATCAAACATTCTATAGATACGGTTTGTTTATAAAGAGTGTTTAAGTAGTTTGCTAGTGACAAAAAAAAATATAGCTTCTGAATGCAGTATAAAAGACAAGAAATTGCTGTCTAAAAGACAGTAAAATATTTTTAGGTAAACCGTTAAAACCGCCGTATTAGTGCTGCTGCCGCACGCTGCACTTACAGTCGGCAGAGCAATAACGGTACGGTATAATTGTACAATTCGACGTAGCTAGAGACGTACAAAGCATTTGTAGTACTACACCCACTTATTCTGGCATTATTACGGTTTACAAGTTGTTTGTTGTATGTACCTTAAAGTTTTCTAAGCTAAACTGTATTTTTTTTTATTATTACTAAAGTTCCAAACTATTTATCGCAGAGTTTCAAATGTCTTACAGACTACAGAAGCTACACAATGGCTTATACGCAGCCAGTAGTTCGACGTTCACAATATTTTTTTAATTATGCATGCATGCGAAATGCTACATTACAACAGCGCTTACAACGCATATTCAAAGCTATTATTATTACCGGTTAATAAATATTTTTCTATTCTCTTAATTGAATTAGGGTTGGAAAGGCATATTTCTTGTATGTCTTTTGGAAGGCTGTATATATAGGTATGTTCTCATACCATATTTGGTGTTATAGGTTGGTACCACAAAAGTATTCAGTTTTATCAATGCTCTTAGGTTACTACTACGACGTTTCTTCTGTAAATGGACAGTATTATGAGATTCTTCTTTGAGTACAGACAATTTGATCATGGTTTGGACGGGAAGCACATTACAAAACCTGAACAACTGGAAGTAGTCATCGCGGTGTTTTGTTTTAATATATATAGGTACTATGTTATTAAGTAGTATCCTTTCTTGTAAGTTATAAATATTGTTCAGGCCAGATTTATTTGACCTCCCATAACTGCTGAGACCATATCTTATTATCGACTCGGCCAGCGCTAAGTATAACATTCTAAGCGTTCGTTATAATTCTAAGTATGGTAACTTGTATTTTAAAATTATTAGTCGACCTGTGATTGATCTCAGCTTACTGCATTCATATTCAACATGCGGGTTCCAATTGAATTTGCTATCTATTAGTAACCCGATGTCATGTGCTTTTAAAAATTCAATTGTATCGCAGCTACACCCGTTGAATCTGTTGTGAAGGCAGTTATGGCTGTGTGCTTTGATTATAAGTTTACGAGTATATCGCGACTTGTTGTGCGGAGAATGTATATGCATCGCCTGTGTTTTATCTGCGTTCAGTACCAATCCGACGTCGACCGACCACTCACAGAGCATGTCAAAATTATGTTGCAGCTTACGTTCGGCATAAGAAAGGTCCGATCAGCAACAAATATACACGTGTCATCAGCGAATTGGTACACCGAGTCCTCTAAGATGTTACACATATCATTCACGTACAGTAAATATTCGGTCGGTCCTGCGATCGACCCTTGGGCCGTCCCTTTTGTCGTAGCTATCATATCACTATATGAGTTATTATATCACTATATGAGTTATTTATGTCAACGGCTGTGACAAAAACTTATAAAAGAAAAGGGTAGCCGGTTAGCCGCACATATTATTTATGAAGCGATGTTAAATTTTACAATTAAAGTAGACTTATTTCATATCTTATTTTATTTATTAATTACATAAATGTTATTTTTTACGGCCTTCGTCATGGACGGTTTTTAGTCCCCTCGATCATGCGCTTTCATAAACATTAAGCTAGGCCCCGTCTAAGCTGAAGCCGTTTCCAATCGAATATTTTGTTCTAAAAAAAACGGTAATTTAAAAAACTAAAGAACCCGAAGTGCTTTTCTGTGTAATTTGGAAATGAAAACCCCCTAAAACAAGAAAACATGTAGCAGTCGGGACCCATACTATAATTCTTAGTGAGTTTAGAGCACATGTAGTTTATATGAGTTTGTATAGTAACCTATACCACACATTTTGCCAAATATTTGAATTTGGCGTCAAAAATCCGCCATTTTGTTTTTTTTTTAATTTTGATATACCCAGTGTCACTCTCACAGTAAAGACGAATCTAACGACACCTCTCGAGCTAAAATCCATCGAGTCGTTAAGGCTGCAGAGCGTGCCAAACAATTATACATACATACATTCATACATACTCTCGAAAAACATAACCCTCCTTCTGGCGCAGTCGGGTAAAAATAGGCTTTAGGTTAAAGTTAATGAAAAACATCTTCAGTTTATTGGATAGAGCTATAGTAGTTCTACCAGCTAAGCTAAACACAATTACCATCAATCTACGCTGAAGTTTGAATTTCGCAATCAAAAAATCCGGTGGTAATCGGCTTGAGCTCTGGCAGTAGAGCCCCTGGTCTAGATGGAAACGTAAATGTTTCGCCGAACATGGCCCTACAAGGATGCACACCTGGCAACCCTAAGTAAAGCAATTTGGTGCGTTGCACGAAGCTATCATGCTTAGACTACGGTATCTAACCCATTCTAAATCTGTGGTCCAGTAATAAATCACAAGCAGAACTTAATTAAAATTCGCCTGTAGATAATTCAGAAGTTATTTTATTTTACCCTCAGAGAAGTTACTGTTATCATTTTGAACCTAATTAATATAGGGTCCGTAAATCTCTTGGGCAATTCCAGTAAACAAATAAGGGTATTTAACACTCCATAAATTTTAACCGAATCGTTTGGGGGTGGTGTGTATATGTTTATTGCTTTGAAACCTTACGCAACTACATTTAAATATAGGTTAGGACGGATATAAATTTTCAAACGTCGACAGTTTCAACCTTTGTTTAAATAAGTATTGCAAAACTTTCAGTAAAGTTTTGTTAATTATACTAATAGAGTAAGAGCCTGTGACTGCCGGACCTTCGTTATTTTTATTAAAAGCTGAAATTTTGTGTGAAAATTTTACTTCAACTGTTGTTTCTAAAATTTGAGATATCCATCTCTAGTTCGCATTTCTCGCTGGCGTAATTTACGTCTGTTATTAGCGATAAGAATTGAAGTATGGTAAAACGCCGTATGACAAAAGTCGAAAAGAACGAATGAAGCTTAGCTTAGTTTCGCTTCGTTCCCGGTGTGCCCTGCGCTTTCAGCAATCAACCCATCAAATAAATGACCCTTAATTTGGCCGTTAAATTGCTAATGTTTTTACTCGATGCCAAAAGGGACAAAGATACTAGGAAACCGGTCCCATTGTCCTAATAGTAAAAGGGCCTGAGATTTATTGTGTAAAGAAAATTACGTAGTTAATTAAAGTTTGAGTTTATAAAGATGCTGTCATACCGATGCGGTAGGACATGACGCGCTTTGGACTAAATTTATTAAAGGGATAATTAATATAAATATTCTTAACGTTATTATCAAATTCAAATTCAAATCGTTTATTTTCTATCTCTATAAAATAGTTTTACAACAAGGGCATAAATAAATGGTACAATTTTTTTAATAGAGAGGGACTGGCGCCTGAACTAAGCCGAGGCCTGTATCTCAGTGTACCAGTTCCCTCCCCGCGAAATGCGGATGGCACAAAGTACCAAGAAATAGTAACAAAAAAACGATAGACAATTACAATACACATTATAGATTAGCTAAAATTTGAAGTATGTGTAGTGTATGGGTGTGACGCGATAATAGTGTGTTTGTATGTACCCGTGTATTATCGTAGGAACCATAGGCTAAATTATTTATTTTCGCACAATTTTCACTTTTCCAATTACCAAAATTTTTATTCGCGGACTTGTAACTTCCCAAATTCGGCATTAGGCCCAGTAATTCATTATCAAACACGCCCAAAGTGAACACATAAAATATTAAGCACTAGCTTCCACCCACGACTTCGCCCGCATTCATATTTTTTTAAATAAATGTATTATTTTTTTTAAAAAATTAAAAAAAAGGAAAATTTTATATTTGAGAATTTATGTGCACAAATTTTCATGATGAGTAGTTCCGTTGAGCATTTTCGGCGTGAAAGCGTAACAAACAAACTCACTTTCACATTTATAATATTAGTAGGGTTAGTAAAGATAGGGATTAGTAAACAAATATAGCAGTGTTCTAATTATATTATATATTTCAATACACTATACATATAACATAAGTATGCAAAAAAAGTATATCATAAATATAAATGTATTTAATTGTATATCTAATATCTGTCTGTAACATCTACGGCGCTGCGGGAAGTGCAGACTCTCTGCCTTTGAGAAAGACAGGCACTCATGCCCGCCTTCGAGATGGCCACCTCCGCTGTCCAGCCTCCACCGCTACAGCTCGTATGGTGCCTGTTCTTCATTACTTCAGACGGAGGCTGCTCTTCGTCCGCGCCTCCGTAGTCAGAATAACACTGAGAAGAGACTTTTCCTCCCTTTGTGTGTTCTACCGTCTATATAATGGGTTGTATTCGGAGGAGTTCTTCGTTATGATGCCTACGGATTCCTACTATAACCGCACCTCTCTCCATCGGCGAAGAATTTATCCTCACACATTGGAGATAAAAGTGTCTCGTACATCGTGGTTCCAGAGAAGTTTTTTGCCACATACTCACAAGATATGGAATGAACTTCCTGCCGAGGTTTTACTAGGAGTCTACAGTATGGGGTTCTTGAAGAAAGTTATGAAAGGGTTTTTAAAGGGCTGGCAACGCGAGAGTGATGCCTCTGATGTTGCTAGCGTCTATAGACTGCGATAACTGCTTACCATCAGGTAGATCGTATGATTGTTTGTCGCCTCAGTAGTATAAAAAAGTAGTCTTGGCAATGCTGTATATTGCACAGAACATACGTGATTTTATTCTTCCATACATCCTACAAACTAACTGAAAATAAGAAAAGTTACTACAAAATTAAATTCCACTTGCAGCAACACCGTGCTGCATAGTTTACGCCACGCCACACCACGCCGTCTGTCTTCCAACACCTTTAATTTCATCGCGGTCGAATGAGCTTCTTAATTAAATATTTGCTGTGAACTCTGTCGATAACGACTTCGGTTTCGAAGTTTCGCCTTCGAATAGTTGGCCTTTTTGTGAAGCCTTCCTTTGTGAGGCTATTAGCTACGTTAGTTCATTGATTGTAAGCTGTTAAGTCTTTTTGTTGTATATCTTCTTAGGGTATATCTTCTTATCAGGATGCTTTTAGATTTTGTTTATGTCTGTTATTGATATCTTCTTAATATATAAAAATTTCGTGTCACGTTGTTTGTCCTCGATGGAGTCATAAACTACTGAACCGATTTTAATACAATTTTGCACAAGGTGTGCAGTTTGATGCAAAGTCAAAGTCAAAGTCAAAATTATTTATTCTGTGGGCCCTCGCGGGCACTTAGACACGTCTTTTACAATTAGGTATATTTTTTTATCTACCAGCGTTTCGGAATGACCATTGATGAGAAGAAATGCCGAAAGAAACTCTGTCAATATAGGTCTTTTTTTTTAAATAGCCATACAATATTATCATAATACAATAAAAAGAAAAATGGTATTCAACCAAAATAAGAGAAAAAAAAATTAAGTAAAATAAAATAGTAAAAAAAATAAAAATATAAAAAATCATAGTATAGAGTGTATATACATATAGTATAAAGTCTAAATATGTATATCCACAATACTACTTGTAAAGATAAGACGCCTGTGCTTCACATCCTGTGCAGAGAATTTGCCATACATTTTTATCATTAAGGTAATCGTCGGTCCTGTAGTAAGCCTTTTTACATAAGGTGGTCTTAATAAGCTGTTTGAATTTAGTGTCGGGTAAAATCAGGACCGACTCCGGCAACTTATTGTAGTAGCGGATGCAATTTACGACAAACGAATTATTGACCTTCCCCAGTCTATGTTTTGGAATAACCAATTTGTTTTTGTTCCGCAAGTTGACATTAGTTATATCACATACTTTTGTAAAATTCGAAATATTTTTACGGACGTACATAATATTTACATAAATATATTGAGAAGCGACAGTGAGGATGTTTATCTCCTTAAATAACTCACGGAGTGAATCCCTAAAACCCAAATTGTAAATTGATCTAATGGCTCTCTTTTGTAATACAAAAATTTTATCAATGTCAGCTGCTTTACCCCAAAGCAATATGCCATATGACATAATGCTATGGAAATAACTAAAATAAACGAGCCTAGCAGTTGTCTCGTCCGCTATCTGTCTTATTCTCCTAACCGCATAAGCTGCGGAACTGAGTCTGCGAGCTAGTTTCGTTATATGAGGGCCCCGTAGCAACTTTGAATCAATGGTAATACCAAGAAAAACAGTATCATTGTCATAAACTAGGGTGTTATCCTTTATGACTACATCAGCATGGACTTGCCTGACATTGGGTAACGTGAATTTAATACATTTAGTTTTGTATGAGTTAAGAAGGAGATTATTTGTAGTAAACCAGTTCAAAATTGCAGAAAGAGCATTATTAACATCATCAATTTTGTCTTTATACCTAGCAACTTTAAAAATAAGTGAGGTATCGTCGGCAAACAGTACTACGTTGGCAAATTTTTCTACCAACTTGAGAGATAGGATATTTTATAACTCATCGGAAAAATTAACGTGAAAATATTGAAAGGGGATACGAAGTTCGCCGGGCTAGTTAGTATAATATAAATAAGTAAATATTTCTGGACATTTTACATATCGTCATCTAGTCTCAAATTAAGCACAAAGGTTGTACTATGGGTAATAGACAACTAATAAATGTACTTAAATACATTTTGTTTCGTACATACATACTTAAAATATATAGAAAACACACAGACCAACACAAACATATATGTTCATGCACATACATAAATGTTTGTCTTGAGCGGGGATCGAACTCGCGACCTCGGAGTCAAAGTGGCCATTGCTAGCCATTCGACTACCACGCTCGTCAAATAGAAAATATTTTTAGAAGCTTTTATTTTATAAGACTTTCTTTTTATTCTATAAGCTTACCACTATTAATTTCTTCTGATTAAATTCGTTGTGAATTCCCAAGGCAGCCATTGTTTTACCCCCGGGACTACAATGGACTTCACTGTTGTTTGCCTTTTGACATTGAAAATGTCAATCAAATCCTTTTCGGCCAATAAGCTATTTTCGCTATATCTCCGAGGATAATTGAGATTTCGCCATGGAACAAGTGTCCCCAGGTTCAAAATTTAATTGTGGATCCGATAGTCAAGGAATATTGAAAATTGGCTGGATAGTTCTTGAGAAATTTTGAAAATTGTAAAAAAATCGGGAAAAAAATCTATCTTTTTTTAGTAAGTAATTAATTAAAAAAATATTACTACATATATCGAATAAATGAGAAAAACGCATCTTCGAAGATAGATTGCGCGTCGATTGAGACCTCTCCGAGTGAAATTGGTTAATAATTGTGTCCTGTAGGTGTGCCTTTACGAGCGTGAAAAAAAATTCTTAAATTCATTTTCAATGTCTCCGAAGTTTGCGGGAATTGCAGGGTCTGTGGATTTTTGGTCAGCGCTGTTAATCCTGGCTACACAGGAGACATAGTAGTGGAAACAAGCTTCCACCTGCTTGCCGAGTGCCCCATGTACTCACGGATAAAATGGGAGACCATGGGAGTGGACACGTTAGACAAAGAAGACCTAGAAGACCTGAAGGTGGAACAGATCGTAAGATTTTGCAAGGAAACAGGTAGGTTCGACGGAACGCCGTGATTGCCGGATAAACCCACATCCTCCCCCAAAAGGGAGGACCAGGGGAAATGGGTGAAACGGCCTCAGGTAAGGCTGATCACCCGCCCGACAGTCGGCGTCCCCGTTGGAAATAATAATAAATAATAGTAGTGGGAATGTGTGGTGGGCCCTCTGTCCCGTAAGACACTAGCTTGCACCCACTTCGTACGCGCGTACATACCAGCACCCTGAGGGATTTTTCAAAAACTTGCACCTCTAAATCTCTTAAGAAACCTACATGTTAAATTTGGAGTCTCTAGACAGTATTTTGGGCTGTGTAATGTGCCAGTCAGTTACTCATTTTCTTTTTTATAGATATAGATGATGAGATGAGGTAAGATTAGTTAATATGAGATAAGATAAAATGTCTCACCACGAACAAAAAGCTAAGCTCATCTGCACGTGGTGCATCCTGCTGACGGACAAACGAGGCTTTGGTAAAAAGAGAGCTAGAGAGCGTAATTCTAAGCTGCTCGACTGGGGAAGTACCTCCACCTCATAGAATACGGCAGCCTAATAACAATTCCCTTGAGGGTTATTGTGTTCCTGTGAGTTCGTGTGGTCACCAGAAACGAAGGAGATGCTGCGTTAGCAGCGGGGGTGGCGACGTGCGAGTGATATTTTATGTTGCGAGCGTTAATATGGCTACGGTAACCGCTTCACATCAGGCACCCGACATAGTATAAAAATAGGTCGATTTTTGAGGCTGATCTTAAGGATCTTATTTTCAGGAACACAAAGATATATAATCAGTTTTTCTTTATCAGTTTTAATTTTTATTACATAAGGCAGTGTATTTTTGTTAGAAAAGGCGCTCTTTATGTTAATTAAAAAAAAACATATTTTTGAGTCTTTTTTAGGGTTCCGAACCTCAAAAGGAAAAACGGAACCCTTATAAGATCACTTTGTTGTCCGTCTGTCTGTCTGTCTATCAAGAATTTCTATGTCGAGAATGCGTGGAGGTATCAAGCTGAAATTTGAACTGTATACTCAGGTCTACGGTCCCATGAAGTTGTAAAAAAATCAAACTGCTAAGTTTACGTAGAAAAAAGTTACGGCCGTTTATTCAGCAAAAAACGCATATTTCGACACACTCAAGGGAATCAAAACCTATAGGGTACTTCCCGTTGACCTAGAACTATGAAATTTGGCAAGTAACATCGTTATAGACTACAAGTACAGGAATAAATCTCAAAACTATACATTTGTAAATAGATCTTAATTCTAGGGTCTATATTTTTTATAGGGTGTCGAAATTTCAAATTGAAACTACTAGTTCAAATGGGGTATCATATGAAAGGGCTTGATGTACACATTGCAAAATATATTTTATTTATTTTATTCGACGCATTATTTCTTATTTATAATGAAAAATATCAAATTTAATAATGATACTACGTACCTACGGAACCCTCGGTGGGCGAGTCCGGCTCACACTTGTCCGGTTTTTTTATATTATTATCTACTACTGATGAATGACGACTGTATTTACCTACCCAGATTATTGTATAAATAATTCTATGCCCTGCCTAAAAAACGCCCCTGACCTAAAATGTAACAAATTAAAAAAGAAACCAACCCGTTTGAAATTAGCAGCTGCCCCAAAAAGCCAATTCATAACGTTTGACAGTCCTCGAAAAGTTTCGGGCGAAACGAGTTCAGAAATTCCTTTAAAACGAGATGCGCCATTACTGTCCCTCCACCATTTCACGCCAAATGTCTCATCGGAGAGCATTTATTGTTGAAGAGTTGGTGCTAAGTTCTGAAATGTGCTACGTTTTACATCTCGCTTTTATTTCTACGGACTACAGTCTTGATTAAGCCTTTTTTTATGTTACTAAGCCACAGTCACATCCCGGTCACTCTATACAAATATCGCGTCGTTTACGACTACATAAACAATGGCGCAAGTGCAGAACGTGAATAAACGTGTATGCGTGCCGCGCGATACAAACTGTTCCAGATTCGTTTCAGAGGCGAAGTGAGGTCGATACGAAGGAGCGGCAGGGTGTGGATATACTGTACTATTACTTATACTGTGCTATAGTATATATTCATCCATTTCATATCATTTCGTTCCATTCCATTACATTTCATATAAGTAATAGTACACTGTACTGGGGTGATTTCCATAATGTTTAATCATTATGCTATCGTAGCGGTTTTATCGTTAAAGTATTTTTATTTTTTTTTTTTTTTTTTTTTATTTATTTTAATTCTCACAATAGGCTTACAGAATATTGTCCAAAACACCTACGCGTTACATGTTACAATATATATATAAAAACATTCTGTCATGCTATTTATATTTAAATATAAAATCATTATAAAAATACATTATTTAAATTTGATTTAAAAATAATTATTACATTGATTATTAACTATTACAATTTTGTTCATATTTATTGATTAAAGATTTTATAATTTTAAATTGTATTTTGCATGATATTAATTGAGTGGAGTATTTTCCCAATGCTATCTGCGAATATGTCAACGTCCAAGCAGCCCTGGTGGATGCTGTTTAACACGCTAATAGCTCGTTCAGTGGGTGCATTGCGAGCGCGACACGTGCGCACGAACACCGGCCCAGTAAATAGCCGTGGGCGCTGACGCAGTGTTCCCAAACACATGCCTCTTGCCGGAACACAAAAACAAAGCCGCCCCAAAGCTTGAGAATTGTCAATTTTATATTTTAAGAGGTGACAATAGTGCACTACGAGCAGAATTCGACGCCTAAACTCAAGCGTATTCATCCCAACCATCCCTCCTACAAACAGAGATGGATATAGAAATGGATAGTATCCATATCTTCTCTTATACATATATCTAGCGAATTTCTTTTGTACCTTTTCAATTATTAATTTATATTTAGCTTCGTATGGGTCCCATACTATAGCTGCGTATTCAAGCTTACTACGGACATAAGCATTGTATAATAAGGTCGGAATCTTGTCACTAGGAAACTGAGGCGCAACTCTCATAATAAACCCAAGTGATTTATTCGCACTTTTACAAATTGATGTTATGTGCGTGTGAAAATCCAGTGTTGGAGTCAAGGTCAGCCCTAGGTCTTTAATTTCGTTAACTCTTTCTATATTAGTGCCAAGTAGGGTGTAACTATGTCGCGTTGGATTTCGAGAGCGAGTAAAAGTGATTGACTTGCATTTACACGTATTTAAGGGCATTTTGTTTGTCTGGCTCCACTCAGCAACAGCATCAATGTCGTGCTGCAGAGCTTCTATATCTTCCGACCGTTCAATACTAAGGTACAATTTCACGTCATCAGCAAACATCAAACATTTTGCATTAGTAACGACTTTTGGGAGATCGTTTATCATAAGTATAAACAGAGTAGGCCCAAGGGTGCTACCCTGACTTACCCCTGACAACGTGTAATACGATACAGACACAAAACGAGATAGTCTAACAAATTGTCTTCGATCAGATAAATAGCTTGCGAAGAACCTCAATAAGCGCGGCGTGAACCCTATATTTGATAGTTTGGACATAAGGCGATCATTGTCCACCAAATCAAAAGCTTTCCTGAAGTCAAGATATATAGCATCAACCTGACGACGCGAGTCCATTTCACTATTTATATAATCTGTATAATTTACTAGATTAGTGACCGTAGATTTAGCGTGCCTAAAGCCATGCTGACTATCATCCAGAAAAACCCCAACCTGATGCCTTATTTGTTCGTCAATGGTGATTTCAAAAAGTTTAGCAAAACCTGACAATACCGCGATAGGTCTATACATTGTTACATCTGCTTCAGAACCACTTTTTGGTACAGGGGTTACCCTCGATAGTCCGAATGCAGATGGATAATTACATTTCATAAGACTTAAGTTATAGATATGTAGGAGTGGTTGAGACAATACTTGTATACAATCTTTTATAATAAATATAGGCACACCATCCGGGCCCGTTGCAGAATTAACTCTAAGTTTCCGAACGGACCGGCGCAGTTGTTGCAAAGAAATACTATCAACAGCGATACGGGTTGCGTCCGCTGTTCCACCTAGGTTATTGTTATAGGACTCTTCAACATTTAATTTTGGCTTAATATTACTAAAAACAGAACTAAAGTACTCCGCGAAAGCATCTGCAGCTCTTTGTCCACTAACAATTTCACCGTTATATGTATATTCCTTGTCCGGCAATCTACCTTTACGTTTATCCTTTATGTAACTCCAAAACTTACTCGGATCGCTATGAATGGCACGTTCCATACTAGCTATGTGCTGTCTATGAGCCTTATTTATCAGATTTTTAACGTGCCACCTATAATATTTGTATAATTCTTTGTTAAATATTTTTCCTTGCGACCTAAATTTTTTTAGGTGGAAATATTTAAACTTTATGTTTTGGATAATTTCCGAAGTGTACCAAGACGGATACCTATATCTACTGACTTTACATTTTTTTATCTTTTTCGGTACGTACTTATCAAAACAGGAATATAAAATTTTATAAAATGTATCGGTAGCAGAATTCACATTTTCGCACGCCACCACTTCTGACCAATCCTGTTTCCCAAGTTCTACATATAGTGCTCTAAAGTCAACCTTCCCAAAATTCCACTCTGGACAAATAGAACGGAGGGTCCCATGAGTCGATTGAGTATCAGATTCTAATGGCGATTGAGTATCAGATTCTAATGGCGATTGAACACATGAAAATGAGACACGTATATCAAGTGGTGGATGGTAAAGATCAGGTTTGACTAATGGTTCTACCTCACCTGACACAGATATGTTGGTGGAATTGACTCCACTTAACACTAAATCAAGTATGCCGCCATACTCATTCAGTACATTGTTGAACTGTATAATATTACAAAATTGACAAAAGCTAGAGAAATAAGTTTTTACAGTGCTACTACACGAGTTTAAATTAAAATCTCCAATCAATATAATATCATGAGACGGATATTTACATACTGCATTTTCTATGCATGCTAAGACATCTATATACTGCTGATCTCCATAATTAGGAGGTAAGTAAACAACACACACAAGTACCTTAACATTTTTAAATCCGATAAGAGCAAACACTATTTCCTTATCAGGTGTAAGGCCATCTATATTCATGTCTCTACGCACATTATAAGTATCCCGCAATAATATTAAGTTGTCGTGGGAATGTAGCCAAATTGCTATCGAATTTTTCACGTCTACTGTTTTCCTATACATTCAAAACTCATTCAATGGGCGTGTGGCCAATGTTCTAAAATTATAAAAACTCTCTAACAGTAACGTAAAATATATAAAAGTAGAACAATCTACGATCTCAAAATTTTAATAACTTATGTCCGACGTGTTTTATGGTCGATCAAAGTTTGGTGGGAAAGTCCATTTTAAAAGTTTAATCAATGATAATATAATATAATATAAGAATACAATTAAACTGAATTGAATTGGATTAAATTAAATTACATAAAATTAAATTAGATTAAATTGAACTGGATTGAATTGGGCTAAATTGAACTAGATTAAATTAAATTAAATTCAATATACTAACGTGGATTATAAGGTTTCATTGTTACTAATATATTATGGACTCAACTAGTCTGAAATAAAAATTATTTTATTTTATATTTTATATAAAAGTATGAAATTATAAAAAATAAATATTACCATTGTAGAAACAATAAAAAATACTATAACTTTTGTTACGGCACTAGCTACATAAACGCAATATTTAACATAGCTGTCGTACAAATTCTGATTTAATGCATATAAAATAGCGTATCGTGACGTCATAATACTGTATGACTTTTGTATGGAGCGTTTTCGGGATAGTCCAAAATTGTGATCTTCATGATATCATATCTCGAGAAGTTTTTAGCCTATCGAAGTAATTCTTTCACCTTTAGTTATATTATTGTGACGTCTTTAAATAACAAATCGAAAAATAAAATGGTTCACAAGCCTATTAAGGACCATTCCTTACGTTATCATTGTATGTTACAATTAATGGGATGGTCCTCGTGTGAATGAGTGTCGTAAAATATAGTAACGTGACGGGGGCCCACCTAACCACAACTATGTCTCCTGTGTAGCCAGGATAATCAACGGCGACCACCAAAAAAGGCAATGACCGTGTCAATCGCAGTCCCGGGGGTAAGACTACGGCTGCCTTGGAATTCACAACGAATTTAATCAGAAGAAATTAGTAGGAGTAAGAAGCTTTTGTAATTTTGCGTGTTGATGAATGGCGTTGCAGTCCACGTAGCTCGTAGCACTTTCGTAGAAGTGTAGCGAGGAGGCGTAGCAGTGTGCGTGACAACAACGGGATGAATGCCAACATCCATAAATCTAGAGTCGGAATCTTGAATGCGCAAGATCCGATACACATTAATCTGTATTTTTAATGAGTTTTTTATTATATATGAGAGGGTGCAAATGAGCATGTGGGTCACCTGATGGAAAGCGATCACAACGGTTCATGGAAATCAGTACAGCAAGGGGTCGCTGATAGGTATCATATCCTTAAAAGGCCGGCACCCTTAAAAGGGAAATGTAGACTCTGTACTGGAAGGCTCATGTTGTAAATGTTCGAAAACATCGCTGAGGGAAGTTGATACTATAATTTCACTGTTGGTGATACAAAATCTTAAGAAAAGCGTTTCATAATTAATTAATTAAATAATAATATTGTCAGGAGAAGGTTCTTATGACAGAAAAAAAAAGAAAGTTGAGCGGAATATTAGAACATTTAAGAAAACTGAACCACTATTTTAACTTTTCTAATGCAAGTCTATGGCGTTTGACAGAACTGTCAGTCATTTCACAGCGTGCGCGAAACCAATTCGAATACAATACTCATAGTTATCAAGACAGGACAACGTCTCTCGCTTGCGTTCCGCTTGCGTGCTCGGTTGGTTTACCGAGCGCAAGAGCGGAGCGGGTAAAGGTCCTCTCGTCTGGTTGGTTTATTTATTTAAACTTTATTTACCACAATTTAAGGGTACATAGGCGGTCTTAATGCTAAAAGCATTCTCTACCAGACAACCTTTGGGAAGTGCAGATATATACACTTTACCGGACGAGAGACTCGCGATCCTGTGTTATAACCGGAAGGTTGGCATACAGGGGCGCATCAGCAGTTAGGTGTAGGGTACGTGTCGGCTAGTCCATAATAAAAAGTCATCTGTTTATTTGTATTTTTTTTTTGTCAACAGTGTGAAGACAGAGGCGACATCTAACGGTGCACTATCGCGGCTGTACATAGCGAATGCAAACAGAAACGATTCCGGGAACTACACTTGTTCATTGGCAGATGTGGCCGCGTCTGCCGTTTCAGTTCATGTTTTAAGAGGTAAGCTCTCATCACAAAAAAAAAACTATGAGGTCCTACCGCCTAAGTTGAAGTCGATTTCCATTGGAGTTTTTCATTGCGAAAATCACACTTTAGCGAAAATCACACTTTGATTATGTATAGATGTATGTATAGATTTGTGGCAATTGTGTTTAGACACAATTGCCACAAATCTAAGCTAAAGTGTGATTTTCGCATGATAGAGCTTCAGGGCTTCTACCAGCTAATCTAAATTAGCTGGTAGAAGCCCTGAAGCTCTATCGTTGTCTATCTTATTCATCCCACTGCTGAGATACGAGTCTCCCCGCAATTGAAGGGTTTTAGAGCATACTCCACCAAGCTGCTCAACTGCGGAGAAGCTCTATTGATAAAGGTATTAAAATATTTGTCAATACCTCGAATATTTTGATTCTCAAAAAGTAGGTACTAACAGTTTAACTTATTGTTGGGAATCAAAATATTCGATGATTCCTATCGAATATTTCTTCAGGCTTCAGCTTAGGCGGACAAGACGTGCTGTATGCTTATCCCTCCTTCTAACCCTGTGAAATGGTTACAGTAGCCAATAAAAGTTGCGGCTAACTGGGAGGTGAGCTATCCCATATGGACAGCTTATTATTACACTAGGCTCTACCATTCTTTTGTCAGAGCATTATTAGATTATCAGCATGATGCATCACGTGCAGCTCAAAGATTATGGTGAATCGCTTACAAAACTCCATTGCGTTTGCATTAGTCTTTTGTATACAAATTTGTATCGTGAGAAATAAAATTTAATTAAAATTAAAAATTTGTATAATTGTAAATTGTAAATTATAAATATTGTCAGGCAAATTACATAGTGCCATCTAGCCCCAAAGTAAGCGAAGCTTGTATTATGGGTACTAGACAACTGATAAACATACGTAAATACATTTTTTTTTGTAAATATATGTATTTACAAAAAAAAAAAAATGTTAGTCTTATGATACATAGAAAACACCCAGACTAAGACAAACAGACATGTTCATGCACACAAATGTTTGTCCTATGTGGCAATCGAACCCACGAGCGTTGGTTTCGAAGCCGCGTCATTGACCGCTATGCCACCGAGCTCGTCTCTATAATTATATAAAAAGACTAGATGACCCGGTGAACTTTGTTTCACCTACATCTATCTACTTAATAAATATATACGATCTAAGATCTGTATCTCTTTAAAAAGAGCCTACCCTGTGTGGCCGAACCTGTAGGATGTGCCATTGCAAGACATTTGTTTCCTAACTTGCCGCTTTCCATAAAATTTGACAATACCAGCTTAAATGACTCTCTTGCCGTTTGCTTGCCATGTCCGAGAATTCTTGACGCGGTCCTCCTATGAAGCCTCGCGCATACTGCGCAGCATAATCAGCTCCATGAAAGACAACACCTGAACGTGTCGCTCAAGTATTGGCGATCCTTTACTAACTTATAAAATGGTCTAATCTTGGATTTATAGATTTGTCCTTTCAACTTGGCGGAATTTTGGAGTCACAGATGACACTGGTTACCTCAAGCCACTTAGTCCAAGCTACTGAAATCTCGCAGTCGATACTATCCGATGATCGAAGAACAGATCCAAGTACTTAAACCGTTCGTGCATTCGACCGTATCCTTATGTGAACGGTCATGGGATCTGTTGTTTTGCAGCCCAAGTACTCGATCTTTCCCGTATTCGGATTCAGGCCAAAGTTCTCAAGTGACCTCTTCCATTAATTCACTCATCGCACCAACTGCCCTCTATCCGCGTCCGCCAGTGCAATTATATCAGCATACATGAACACCTGTCAAGCCAACGCACAGAGCTGGTCCATGTGGATCCATGATACTACTTGACAATTCGTCTAAAACCACGAATGTCTAATATATATGAAAATGCCTTCCTTATCCTTATGTGAACGGTCATGGGATCTGTTGTTTTGCAGCCCAAGTACTCGATCTTTCCCGTATTCGGATTCAGGCCAAAGTTCTCAAGTGACCTCTTCCATTAATTCACTCATCGCACCAACTGCCCTCTATCCGCGTCCGCCAGTGCAATTATATCAGCATACATGAACACCTGTCAAGCCAACGCACAGAGCTGGTCCATGTGGATCCATGATACTACTTGACAATTCGTCTAAAACCACGAATGTCTAATATATATGAAAATGCCTAAGTAAAATGAACAAAAACAGAATAAGAACTGATCGCTGGTGGACACCGACGTTAATAGGAATTTTGTCTCTCCGACAGAGGTCTAAATTATGGATTTGGAATTTCTGTACATATCTCGGATGATGTCGATATAAACCCCTGGCAGCCCTGTAGACTTCAGTAAAGAAAGTTCTCGCCAAATAAATTTATGACTAAACGACAAATGTGGAATTAATTAAAATTAATGTGAATTACAGATTTTGGTACTTCAGAATAAATAATGAGTATCCGTTTTATTTTGTAATATCACATTGGTTAACATGACAGACCTATATAATGTGATGTTGGTATTACCATATACAAAGTTATACAACTCTATGTGAATCCACAAACCTCGTTCTGCGTTCCTCATTTTCAGGTACTATTCGCATTACTGGCACTGGTTACGATTGCAATCATTTTTGTAATTTACAATGCGAGTGTTTAAGAAATTTGCAGATTTCTATTATTTATTCTTATGTACTGTACAAAGTATGATTTACCATAAACAGTCACTACATATTTCAACTCCATTCTTGATGTCTATCTTTTTTTTTTAGTTATCTATGTCTATTATTGTTGTGTCATTCTTAGGTCACTTCTGAGGAAGTCATATTTGACAACCAACAAATATGTCGATCCTTTGTGACAATGACACTATTGATAGGTAGGTTAGCCATCTTTGTTGCCATGACATTCGTCTATAGTAGGAACACTTTGTATGGGAAAATAAAATTGTTGTTTTTACTATTTTTCTTGAAATTTTTCCATAATTTCTCACCGTTTAAACCTTCCCTGGGCTACGACAAACATTTCAAAACCAAGATCAGCTAAATCGGCCAAGCTGTTCTCGAGTTTTAGCGAGACTAACAAAAAGCAATTCATTTTTATACACTTTTGGACACATCTATTGGCCCACCTTAGAGTTTAGGTTTCGATGGCCCCTACCGAAATATGATTGCTAGATTGAACAAAAACTATTGATGCAGTTTTAAACCTGATACATTTTACCATCTTTTTCGATCATATTGTTTTAAATTTGAATTCAGAATACCACACGACATGGAGCTACGCCTAACAAGTCGGGTATGCGCCTTGATTAAGGCAGTTGATTTTTGAATAAAAAACATTTTTTATCAAATAAAAGTTTAATTTAATAACGCGTGTTGCCTCCATGGGCATCTACAACAGCTCTCATACGATTAGGCATAGAGTTTATCAACCGCTCTATGAAATTTTGAGGGATCCTCCCCCATTCCTCTTCTATGGCAGTTTTCAACTCCTGCATCGTCTGGGCAACTGGCTGACGAGCCCTAACACGTCTTTTTAGCTCGTCCTACATGTGCTCAATGGGGTTCATGTCTGGGCTTCTTGCTGGCCAGTCCATAACTGTGATGTTCACATCCCGAAGATATTCCCTGACGATGCCGGCTGTATGGGCTCTTGCATTATCATGCATAAAAAGGAAATTTGGGCCCACATAGTCCGCGTATGGCATCACGTGAGGTTCTAAGCATTCACGAATGTACCTTTCAGCATTTAATGTTGGCAGCCGTGGTCCCGTAACAACCTCAAGTTGAGTTTTGCCGCTCGCGGATATACCGCCCCAGACAGTCCATGAGCCACCGCCATAAGCAACCCTCTCTTCAAAGCAGCATTGTGCGAAACGCTCTCCCTTACGTCGGTAGACCTTCCTTCCATCATTGCCATGTAACACAATTTTAGACTCATCAGAAAAGAGTACACGGCTCCAATGCTGCTGAGTCCAATTTAAATGAGTGCGTGCGAAATGAAGGCGCGCTGTTCGGTGGGCTGGTGGTACCATATCACGTTCTTTTAACCTTCTCCAAACAGTTCGAGCGCTCACAGATACTCCGTGGAAGTCACGAAGTTGGTTTTGTATCTCAATGGAGGTAAGGTGACGATTTCTCAAGCTGGTCGTCACGATGAATCGATCCTGCCTTTCAGTTGTGACCCGAAATCGTGGCCTTCCTTGGCGAATAACAAAGCCGCCATTCTCTAGGTACCTCCAATAAACATTTCGGACCGCAGATCGACTTAAATTAAGTTGAGCACTCACATTTCTTTGGCTGTGTCCGGCCTGGATAAGTGCCACAGCTTGGGCGGCGACTTCAGGCGAAGTATCCATAGATTATTGATAGAACCTCACTTTAATGTTAAGAATAAGTAATGTTTGTTGCAAAACCAAAGAGAAAAATCACACTTTCAAGAATTAAATCCAAGTAAACCAATAAAATCAAGTTTTCTTAGTATTTGATTGTTGGATATCAACGAACAGGCTCCAAATTGTCTTTTGTTTCTTTAAATTCTGTGTTCGAAATTCAAAAAAAGACTATTGAATGAAATTATGAATGTGCCAGGTTCAAAACTGCATAAAAACTTTTTGCTCGACCTAATATAAAATTTTAGCTAGGACCAAACGAAACTGAAAATGCAAGGTGGGCCAATAGATGTGTCCAGAAGTGTATATAAGATACTTCTATTAAACTCTACTGCATACGTATAGTCTGACATTTCAGTCGTTCCTAGGCAACTGAAATAGAACAAGGTCCTTTTGTCCCAACCAGCGATGCTATCATAGAATACGGACCAGTTAAATGTATCCTGCAAAATGCGACTGCAATTTATATAGTTTAAATTTGCCCTTTGTAGAACTACTGAAATAGTTCAGACATTTTTGTCTTGTGTAGATTTAATCTCAACAGTCATTATAGAACACGCTGCGAAGATGAGTTCTTTTAACAAAATATTTCTCAAACGAAAATTTTCGAAATCTATTAAGTCTTTTAAGAACCAGCTTAGGACGCACTTCCGTGATGTTTCAGACATCACTGAAGTGCGTCCTAAGCTCTTTCTATAAAGACGTGAGTGGGTCACTCACGTCTTTTTTCACGTTTAATTTATTTAATTAATTTAGTATTGATGTTTCAGACATCTGAATTCATTGTATTTACCTAAGTTATGTTTTACAAGTTGTGTTTATTAATGTGTTTATTTGTCTATATTTATAATTGTAATAATTTCTTGTGTATCTATTGTACTTAGTGTACTATTCTATAGGTGACTGGAAGAGATCCCTTCTGGGATAAGTCCGCCATTGTTTACAATACCTATTCTGTATTTGTTATTTTATGTCTTTGTACAATAAAGTTTTACAACCAAACAAACAAAACATTTCCAGATTTCGGGACCAAATTCTAACAAAAAATATTATATGAAATCACAGTCGTACCTCTTTCTTTCAAACACGGTAAGAATATAAACAATCAGTTCACAAACACTGACGCTTACTCATAACATACATTCTGTTTATATAAATTTTACTGCGTACAATAAATAAAGTAAACAAACATAATTTTAACAAAAAAAAAAACCGATTTCAAGCATTACTCTACATTTATGTATGTAGATACAGGCTGATGATGTTGAAAAAAATATAAGACCAATCTGGAGGTATACTCTTTCAAATAAAAAAAAGTTTATTTCCAATCCGTTTTATAAATCACCGAGTAATGTAATAATAAACTTAACAATGGGTAGATACAGCCTAATTGAAAACCTCCTCCTTTTTTGGAGTCGGCTAAAAATATTTTTTGTACGAAGTCCGACTCGCGCAACGAGGGTTCCGCACAAAATTGTTGGCATGGCATAAATTGTATGAAATAACTACAAATTTACGGTTTTCGGATTTTTTCCATTACTTGTGCTATATGATGTTGCTTCTTGCCAAATTTCATGTTTCAAGGTCAACAGGAAGTACCTTATAGGTTTTGATTCCCTTTGCGAATCTTAAAATATGCGATATAAATGGATCATAAACGGCCGTATCATTTAATTGTGTCGATTTAGAAGCTTGATTTTTTCACTGCTTTAAGAAATTGCAGACCTGAGCATGTGATATTAATTTCAATTTGATACCTCCACGCGTTCCTAAGAAAAAGGATCTTGACGGACGGACGGACGGACAACGAATTGATTCCGTTCCGTTTTTTTTTATTTGGAGATTCGAAACCCTAAAAAAGAATTGAAAAATTTACTCACTCGTTTCGCTCATCATGCCCTTTCATTTGATAATAATAATAATAATTTTTTATTTGCTTTAAAACATGGTATACAAGGGTGTTAACACATAAATTGTATCTGAACATACATGTTTTGCTATAAGAAATAGCATGCAAATATTAGTTACAAAAATCACTTAAGCTATAAAAGTTTTTGTCTGTGAGCCATTTATATAATGCTTTTTTAAAACGTACGTGACTTAACATTTTTATGTCCTCTGGTATCTTATTAAATATTTTAACGCACATACATAAACAACTAACCTTATATTTCTCAAGTTTAGGCGTTTCGTCATATACCAGTCTATCAGGGTTTCTTGTGTTACGAGAATATATATCACTTGCTTTTTTAAATAAAATTTTGTTCTTAGATACAAACATACAAACTTCATATATATAAAGTGATGGAAGAGGTACTCGTAATAAACCAAGGTTCTTGAAAAATGGTCTGCACGATTCCTTAGGTTTCAATCCACACATTGCCCGAATGCATTTCTTTTGGGCAATAAAGGCTCTTTGGATATCTGTACTATTACCCCATACAACAATTCCATAACGTAATACAGATTCAACATATGCTCGATACGTCATTATGGCAGTTTGTCTATTTGTTACATGTTTTACTTGTTTTAGAGCGTATACAAATTTATTTACCTTCGTGCATATGTCCTCTACTTGCATTTTCCAATTCACATGTTGATCTATGAATGTCCCCAAAAACTTAGTTTGTGTTACTTCTTTAATTTTCGATATATTCATTTTCAAATTATATTTTATATTAGATGATTTATTAAATTGAATATAATGTGATTTATTTAAATTAAATTGTAAATTATTTAGATTAAGCCATTCTATCACTTTGTCAATTGTATTATTAATGTCTGTTTCATGTCGCAATTTCGAATTAATAGATTTTTCGCATGTCACAATAATTGAGATGTCATCTGCATATAATATACATTTATGATTTATAATGTCTGTGATATTGTTAATATAAATTAAAAAGAGGATTGGACCCAAGATACTCCCTTGTGGGACGCCGTATTTGTTTGTCTTAAATTTAGATGCATACGATATCATTTCTTTATTTTCGTTAATTTTATTAATCATAACACATTGCTGTCTGTCTGACAAATATGATGCCAGCCATTGCAGTGCTATTCCTCTGACCCCTATTTTTTCTAATTTTTGTAATAATAGGTCATGTGAAACGAAGTCAAACGCCTTAGATAAGTCAAAAAATAACCCTGTGGTCCAATGGTTTTTATTAAGACTAGTCAATATTATTTTGATAACAGAATAAGTAGCCAAAGTAGTGGACTTATTCTTCTGGAAACCATATTGCTCATCTTTGATAATATTATATTTATTGCAATAGTCGATTATTCTGTTGTACATGCATTTTTCAAATATCTTTGATATTATTGGTATAAGAGTGATTGGACGATAATTGTTAATGTCATTTGTGCTATCCTTTTTAAATAAAGGCTTCACAATAGACAATTTCAACGCATCTGGAAAAGTCCCCAAAGAGAATGACATATTAATTAGATGTGTCAAAATAACTACTAATTCTTCTGTGCATTCTTTTATTATTTTAGTGTTAATTTCATCATAACCCTCCGATGTCGTGCTATGCAATAATTTTATTACCGTTTTCACTTCCTCTTCCGACACTGGTTTGAGATACATTGAATTAGCTCTTAAACAGGTAGTTGGCTTGTCATGTAATATTTTTGATTGTTTGTCTACCAGTCCTATAAAATGGTCATTAAATGTATTCGCTATTTCTGTAGGGTCAGTTATGGTTTTGTTGTCAATTATTATTTCATTTATAGTTCCTTTGATTTCATTTTTGGATATTTCTCTTTTGATGATTGACCATGCTGCTTTACATTTATTGTCATTTTTTTCCATAAACTTAATATTTTCATTTTGCTTAGATTTATAAATGCATTTTTTCAATAATTTTGAGTATGTCATATATTTATTTTTATTGTGTATATTTTTGTTTGTATAATAATTATGACGTAGTGTCCTTTTTGTTTTACAGCTTATTTTTAACCCTTGGCTTATCCAGTTATTCTTTGTATTACAATTATTAATTTTAATTTTAATTTTGGGGAAACAAAGATTATACAATAGACATATCATGTTTTGGGGTGTAAGTAGCTCATCAACATCTTTCGAGCTAAAGCCAACCTCACCTGCACGTGGTGCACCCTGCCGACCAGCTAACGAGGCGATGGCGAAAGAGAGGTAGGACGCAGTGAAAGATCACACTGTGCTTCTCTTTTACTTGTCAGATGGGGGAGGGGCATAGTGTGATCTTTCGCTCCAGGCTTGGCCAGCATCCGACTGGGGAAGTACCTCCACCTGGCAAAAAACCGCAGCCATAATGGCTATGCCGTGTTCCTGCGAGTTAGCTAGGTCACCAGGGCTATTTTAGAGGAGTTGTTATGCTGACGGCAGAGGGACCAGCGGCTGTCGAACCGCCGCTAGCGGTGTAGGCGCGGCGTGTTGGCGCGGCGGTCAGGGAGACCCGGTGAAACGGCTGTCCGCTGGCCGCCCGCAGGTTAGTAGGGTTCCCGAACCCGGGGATCACCTAATCTCCGCCCCGGGAGGCTGAACCGCCAGCCTGTGTAAAGTCCCTGTTGTAGTAGTCGTGCCGGAGGAGGAGACCGGAGTGGACCCGGCTGCTGCAGCAGGGGGGGACCGGGGGCCCTTCCGCCCGCCGCGCTAGCAAACCGCACTACCTGCACTGTGCTGCGGGGGTAGACACCGCGCTTTTCTTGTCCCTCGCGCCGTCAGTGAAACAACTTCTCTCATAATCCTCTTACCCCCTTTTAATGGCCAGGAACAAAAAAAAGAAGGTTTCTTCAGCGGCGTCCTCATCCACATTCGACGTGGACTTTTGTAATGTCAGAGGACTTCACACAAACATAAATGCAGTTCACCAGCACCTCGAAACTGCAAAGCCGACCCTCCTTTTTTTAACGGAGACGCAAATATCTTGCCCGGCCGATACTTCTTACTTATTATACCCCGGGTACAAACTTGAACATTCTTTTGTACGTCGAGCCGGGGTATGTATGTACGTCCGGGATGATATTTGCTGTCGACGTCTTCACGGCCTTGAAGACAGGGACCTGTCAGTGTTGTGGGTACGCGTGGATCAGGGCGGCCGCACCCGTATCTACGCGTGCCTTTACAGGTCTCATAGCGGTGATGCAGACACAACTCGGTTGATCGAGCACCTGCAATTGGCGACTGACAAAGTCATTGAGAGGTACCCCTCCGCGGAGTTAGTGATTTTGGGAGACTTCAATGCCCACCATGCCGAGTGGCTCAGCTCTCGGTCCACTGACTTCGCGGGGAGGTCTGTTCATGATTTTGCTCTGGCCTATGGTCTCTCACAGCTGGTGCATTCTCCAACGAGAATACCAGATATAGAGGACCATACTAGCTCTCTACTGGACCTTCTGCTGACCACACATCCGGATGGGTATACAGTCTCGGTGGATGCGCCTCTTGGCTCGTCGGACCACTGCCTCATCCGGACCCAAGTGCCATGCGCAAGCCCTGACCCACCCCGGTATACCGGATGGCGTCGTATGTGGCACTATAAGTCAGCAGACTGGGATGGACTGCGTGAATTTTACGCATCGTACCCGTGGAGGCGGCTCTGTTTCGGGTCGGAAAATATAGACACCTGTGCATCTGCTGTAGCTGAGACGATTTTGGCCGGGATGGAATTATTTATTCCAAACCGGCGGGTGGCTACTTCAGGTGCTAAGAAGCGGCCGTGGTTTAATCGGTCTTGCAGAGAAGCTAAACTTCGCAAGCAAACTGCATATGAGGCTTGGACCACGGCTCGTATTAATGGAGATCCTGGTGTTTCCGACTTGAAACGGGAGTTCAATGCTGCCTCGAGGTTCAGTAAGAGAGTAATTGCCAGGGCAAAGTTTGAGTTCATCGGCAGGATTGGTGAGCGCCTAGCTAAGCACCCATCTGGGAGCCGTGCTTTTTGGTCGCTTGCCAAGGCTGCCGAGGGCAACTTTTGTCAGTCGTCCTTTCCACCACTCCGAAAACCAGATGGTAGTCTGGCCCACAGTGCTAAAGAGAAAGCCGATCTATTGGGGAATCTCTTTGCCTCAAACTCGACTTTGAACGACGGGGACGCCGCACCGCCTTCCATCCCGCGGTGTGGTAATTCCATGCCGGAAATCTCATTTACTCAACGAGATGTTCGGCGGGCATTGCTATCCCTTGACGTTCATAAGTCGAGTGGGCCAGATGGCATTCCGGCAGTGGTGTTAAAGCTGTGTGCTCCTGAGTTGTGTCCTGTTCTTACGCGCCTTTTTGCGCTCTCTTATTCCACCGGGCAGGTACCGTCGTCATGGAAGACTGCGAACGTGCACCCTGTGCCCAAAAAGGGTGACAGATCAGACCCATCGAATTACAGGCCTATCGCTGTTACCTCCCTTCTCTCCAAGGTAATGGAGCGCGTCATTAACATCCGGCTCCTGAAATACCTAGAAGAGCACGACTTAATCAGCGACCATCAATACGGCTTTCGCCATGGTCGCTCGACTGGTGATCTTCTAGTGTATCTTACACATCGCTGGGCTTCAGCCGTGGAGAGTCAAGGTGAGGCATTAGCTGTCAGTCTTGATATGGCGAAGGCGTTCGATCGGGTCTGGCACCGTGGTCTTCTTTCGAAGTTGCCTGCATACGGTCTACCAGAGGGTTTATGCGAATGGGTCGCTAGTTTCTTGTCCTGCAGAAGCATTAGAGCCGTTGTGGATGGCAGTTGCTCCGACAGCATGGACATTAATGCTGGCGTCCCGCAAGGCTCGGTGTTGTCCCCGACGCTGTTTTTGCTGCATATCAATGATATGTTGTCCATTGACAGCATTCATTGCTATGCTGACGACAGCACCGGGGATGCTTATTATACGGGCCGCGCTAATATTCCCCGCTCTCTGGTGGAGGAGAGCCGCGAACAGCTTGTGTCGAAGATCGAGAGCACACTGGATAGTGTGTCCGATTGGGGGCGAAAGAACCTGGTTCATTTCAATCCCACTAAGACACAAGTCTGCGCGTTCACCGCTAAGAAAACCCCTTTTGCTGTGGCTCCTCAATTCCTAAACACACCCCTTACCATCGCCAAAAACATTGGGATTCTTGGAGTTGAAATCTCCAGCGACGTCCAGTTTCGTTGTCACCTGGAGGGGAAGGTCAAGCTGGCGTCGAAGAAACTAGGTGTGCTCAACAGGGCGAAGCAGTACTTCACTCCGCGGCAGAGACTTATGCTTTACAAAGCTCAAGTACGGCCGCATATGGAGTACTGTTGCCATCTATGGGCGGGAGCGCCTAGATACCAGCTTGCACCTTGTGACTCGATTCAAAGGCGCGCTGTGAGGATTGTCGACGATCCCAAACTAACAGACGGTTTAGAACCTTTAAGTCTGAGAAGAGATTTTGCGTCCCTTTGTGTATTCTACCGTCTGTACAATGGGGTGTGTTCAGAGGAGTTGTTTGATATGATGCCAACGGCCTCCTTCTACAGTCGCACCGCTCGCCATCGACAGGGAATTCATCCTCACACATTGGAGCCTAAGTGGTCACGTACCGTGCGGTTCCAGAGAAGTTTTCTCCCGCGTACTGTCAAGCTGTGGAATGAACTGCCTGTCGAGGTTTTCTCAGGGGACTACAGCATGGGGTTCTTCAAAAAGGGCGTGAAGAGGTTTTTACAGGGTCGGCAACGCGCGTGTGATGCCTCTGGTGTTACAGGCGTTCATAGGCTACGGTAACTGCTTTCCATCAGGCGGGCCGTATGCTTGTTTGCCACACTAGTGGTATAAAAAAAAAAAAAAAAAAAATGAAAACTATCGAATGCTTTGTTTATGTCCGTTTCATCATATACTTCTGACCAAGTAAGATTCTGTAGACATTCTTTATACTTTTGGATGTTCTCTTTACTATAGTCTCTTCTATAAATGAAATAAGAATGCATATATCCCATTGATTTATTCTTTCCATATCATAGCATTAAAGTGGAAATTATAAATCGTTGTTTTGTGGCTGCCGCCATATTAGATTAAAAATGTCGGCATTTAGGTATTCATCACTAGAACCAAACGAGTGTACGATATTTCAATCCAATCAGATATTTGGAAGTGGGTCAAATTTAACTTGCAAGATTTGATTACAGACAATCGCGGAGACACTATAGTTTAATATTGAATACGAGTATGTATACTAATGTATATGGTAGACTTTTTATACGAGAGTGGGGCAAACGAGCATGTGGGTCACTTGATGGAAAGCAATCAACACCGCCCATGGATGTCAGCAACACCAATGAGTCGCAGATCCGTTGCCAGCCTATGCTTATTTATTTATTTCTTTCTTTCTTACGACCTCACTCACTCGCAGGAATACTACAACCCTCAAAGGAGTTGTTATTTGGTTGCGGTATTTTGTGAGGTGGAGGTACATCCCCAGTTGAACAGCTTATAAACGATATACCCTACCTCTCTTTTCATCAGAGTCTCGTTTGTTAGTCAGCAGGGTGCACCACGTACAGGTGAGGTTGACTTTGGTTCAAAGATGTTCATGAACCATTTATAAAAAGTTTTATCTCCTTAAGGGATATTAAACTTAGATAGCATTAGGTTATTATAATAAATATTAAATATTCCTGGACAAATTACATTCTGCCATCTAGTTCCAAAATAAGCAAAGCTTGTACTATAAATAAGTAAATAATAAATAAATATTTCTGGACAATTTACACAGCGCCATCTAGTCCCAAATTAAGCTCAAAGCTTGTGAATGGGTACTAAACAACTGATAAATGTACTTAAATACATTTTTTTTTGTAAATACATACATATAGTACATAGAAAACACCCTGACCAAGACAAATATATACGTTCCTGCACCCAAATGTTTGCTGTGTGCGGGGATCGAACAAGAGCAAGATTATTGAAAACATACTGCAAAATGGCAATATAGAAATACTACAGAACCTCCTCCTTTGTCAATATTGATTAAAAATTATTACCTAACATGAAATTCTTTGAATAAAACCTGTATCTAACTTTGAATTAATAGTAAAAGGGGTTTGACCCGCTCTCTCTGACACAAATAGCATTAGACGCGGCTTTTGTCAGTGCTGCCGAGTACTGAAGAATGTAGAGCGTTCAATGCAATTGAATGCATGCCTTGAACGGAATGAA
This sequence comes from Hypsopygia costalis, assembly GCA_937001555.2. Classification (NCBI taxonomy): domain Eukaryota; kingdom Metazoa; phylum Arthropoda; class Insecta; order Lepidoptera; family Pyralidae; genus Hypsopygia; species Hypsopygia costalis. Next base: position 5,848,032 of record OW443349.2, read on the forward strand.
TTTATTGGCAGAGTCTTTTATTGACAGAAGTGCAACCGTTAGATAATATATTGTGCTCTAGGTGACTAAGTCTGAGAAAAATTGTGATATTATTCTATTTTGCACATATTAAACAGAAAATTGTAGGCGAATTTTGCATTCGTGAATTTCTGTTTTCCCAAAGGTTTACTGCGAGACATTCCTTTTGTACTCTTTTGTGATTTGTGGTCAATAAAGTATTAATACGTGTTTCGGAGGGCACGTTAGGACATCGGTCCTAGCTGTTGTCAGTAGATGACAGTCGTTAAGCGAAGTCAGTGGCCTTTAGGCGGCTTGAAAACACGGGCCTCCGCCAACCCGCAGTTGAGCTGCGTGGTGGAGTATGCTCTAAACCCCTTGAATTGAGGGGAAACCCGTATTCTAATAGAGGGTCGATTATGGGCTAATGCCGATAAATTGTCGTCATCATCATCATCATCAGGTCATTTTAGTCTCCACTACCGTCCTAGACAGAAGGAGGATTTGGCACTCCCCACGCCGCCGGCGAGACGGGTTGGGGAGGCCTGATCGATGTTTTATAATGTATTCCCCTTAGTCGCCTTGTACGACATCCACGGGAAGAGACGGAGTGATTCTCAATAGAATCTACAATTAGTCTGCCGGAAACCACACGGCCAAATTGTCGTTATAGTCAACCCTTATTCATCCCACTGCTGGGATATGGGTCTCCCCTCCACTTATTTGACTTAACTACGGTCGGTCCCGACATAAATTACTACAATCTAAATAAAAAATGTCGATTAAATTAATGACAATAGCCAGGACCGCTGGCTTACTGTACCGTCCGAAGCACGGAGAAGCTCGAGATAAATAAACTCATTCATAAAGTGGCTACGTCCGAAGTTGGTGATCGTGCATCGACGCAATCGAGCTCCTCTCGACACTAAGTGAGAACTAAGTGGTAAACAAGCATAGAGACATGCCCAATGGTAAGCGGTTATCGCAGTCTCTGAATCTTCACCAGACACATCACTCATGCGTTGCTGACCTTGTAAATTTTTCATAAATTCTATGACTTGATAATGCGTGGCAAAAAAATCCCGCTTCTAACCGGACAGTATGCGACCATTTCGGCTCTGATTCATAGGAATTCAAATGAACAAGCCTTGTTTGTCTACATTAAAAATGTATTCCATATACGAGATCTAAATCTCCGAAGATACAATTTCACAAAGAAATCCGACTCCGGATTTGACTCTAATACCTTCTTACCAACAGATTATTCAAATATGTTTTCTGTTTCAGGGGAAAATCCTCTTGCAATGCAGCGTGGAGGAGCGTCGTGTCTTTCGTATCCAATCCTGACTTTAATCGTGGCTTTGATCAGCTGACACATAGCCAACGCGCAATCTACGCGCGGTTTGTAATTACATACAATTATTACTACGATAATCGCTAGTCTAACGTTTCTCATGGTACCTAATCGAAATTCTTGGACGAAGTTTAGGGATTACCCGCCTTTGAAGTTTAGTCAGCCATTTATGTAATCCTTATTACTCGGAGATAAGTATCAAAATGGATATGTCTTTTGTTTTGTCTTTATTGGGTGTTATTTAATTAATCCGTATATTCATTTGTACTTATATTATTATCTTGTTCTTCATTATTAAACCAAAGAGAGAGTGTTATTGTTGTTATGTTTAATATTTTATGCCGACTCGAGGCTAGCGAACCAAATGGGGTATCTATCACTGGATATGCGTGTACTCGTCTAACATTATCTTTGACGTTGACCTAGATAACTTGATCCCCCATAGTCTAAATAAACAATATATAATCTGTTTGCGATATTCAAAAATATAAATCTCTGGTTGACTGAGTACGTCGACACCAGCATGCTCCTCTCTCTCTCCTCTTCATAATAGCGGTATTAGAAAGAGAAGTCCCAGGGGGGTACACCTTTGGTGCTGGAGAATCACTCAGTTGGCTGCCCAGCGTACTTTGGGGTGGACACTATAACGTGCAAAAGTGCTATTAAGCGGAAACAACTCAAAAGTATAGTGGACCCTCCCCTTTGAACTTACCTTATCGCGTATTTTATTGCTCTTTCTAACCGAAATGCAGATATCTTCCCCGGCCAATGTTTCCTACAAAATACAAAATTGTGATCTAAGTTATAACCTTGATAGTATAGACTATCCAATCTAATAATTTAGAGCACAATTTTGTGGATCGTGCCAGAATATGTGCTTACCTTTGGAAAGATATCTGCTATCGACGCCTTACAAAACTTGAGGAGAGGCGCCTGTCGATTATGTGGCTGCGCGTAGACTTTCAGGATCACATATCTACCATATCTACGCGTGCCTCTACAGGTCCCGTAGCGGCGACACGGATACGACTCTATTTGTTTGAGTACCTGCACCAGGCAACCGACAGAGTTATCAATTAATATTCTAAGTAATTTGTGATATTAGGAGTTAACGCTCACCACATTGAAGGGCTCAGTTCTCAGTCCAATGATTACGCGGTGAGGTCTGGTCATGAATTTGCTCTTAACTGGTTCATTCTTCTACTAGAATACCAGATATTGAGGGCCATACTAGCTCACTACTGGACATGTTCATCAGACCACTATCTCATCCGGTCTCAAGTAAACATTATAAGCATAGACATAGCGAATGCATTCGATTGGATCTAGACCCGCAGTCTTCTGTCGAAGTTGCCATATTACGGTCTGCCTAGAGGTTTGCGCAAATGGGTTGCTAGCTTTTTGGCCAGCCGAAGCATAAAAGCTGTTGTTGATGTTAGTTACTTCGACAGCATGGATATTAATGCTGGCGTCCCCCGACTCTGTTCCTGCTGGATATCAATAATGTTATCTATTGGTGGCATTCATTGCTATGCAGATGACAGCACCAGCGACACTTTTTACATAGGCCGTGCTAACATTCCCCGTTCTCAGGTGGTGGATGGTCGTTAACGACTTGTTTAGGAGATCGAAAACACTTTGTCCAAGGTATGCGTTGGGGCAATTAAACTTGGTCCATTTTAACCCCTCTAAGACGAAAGTCTGTGTATTTGCAGCTAAAAGGAACCTGGATTAGACTTACATTATCCTTTTATTATAGTTCTCTAATTTTCAACCAATCACTCTATTATATTACTTTATATAATTTATTGACTACAGATTCAATAAATTTGTCGTACAAAGTTTATGGTCCAAGCAATTTATTTAAGTAAGCAACAGTACTGCGATTGTGTTTCTCATTTATCGATATTGAGACTGTCGATAAAATTTTGACATTTTTATTTCATATTTATTTACTTCTAGAACTGTAGTCTTCTTAATACCACGGTAACTACTTAGGCAGTTCATAATGAACTTCTTAATGAACAATTAGTCTAATAACTAGATAGAATTTTTGGGGTGTAAATGGTTCATCAACATCTTTGAACCAAAGCCAACTTCACCTGCGCGCGGTGCACCCTGCTGACTGACAAACGAAGCTCTGGCGAAAAGAGAGGTAGGGAGCGTAATTGTAAGCTACCCGACTGGGGAATGTACCTCCACCTCACAGAATACCGCAGCCAAATAACGGTTCCCTTGAGGGCTGTTGTGTTCCTGCGAGTGAGTGAGGTCACCAGAAAGGAAGGAGATGCTACGATGGCAGCGGGGGTGGCGGCGCGCGAGCGATATTTTAGGTTGCGAGCGTTAATACGGCTACGGCGTCAGGCGGGCCGTATGCTTGTCTGCCACCCGACGTATTATAAAAAAAAAAAAAAAAGAATAAATTATATTCCATTGCATTTTTTTTGTACACATAACGAAATATTATATATGTATTACATTACATATACACTAATCACGCCGTCGCTAAGGCATACATTATTGTTTCAAATTTGTATTTGTTTGTACCCACCGGCACATGACCGCAGTTCCAATTTATCGATAATATTTGGCGACTATCAAAACTGTATTTACTTAACTACTCAATTGTGATTCCACCCAATATAGCTATATTTTATAGAACAACCATATTTTCGTCCAAGACTTCCGAAGAAGGTACCATTTCTTAAAAAGTTAAAATTCTAAAAGTTACTTTATTGTATAGATCGTAAAGTTGTTTGTTCAAAGCAGCTGTTCTATTATTTTTAAGTTTATTTAAGTTTCCTAAGAAAACTAATGTTAAGTTTATGCGGAGTTCATAAATTTTTCTTTATAAAATTTACAAGGGTGATTCTCGGCGGTTTCATAAAAAAGTTGCAGTTTATAAAGTTTCTTCACAGTTTATTGTGGAAAGGTTCCGTTGAGAGTAAGAGGGTGAAGTTTGTTAGTCACTGTTTACAACCGGCAGTGGTTAAATATAATGGTCAATTGTTTACGAAAACTTTTGTATTTGGTTGTTCTTTACTTTTTATTCATTTGTTCTTAGTATTACTGTTCTTTTCCTTGACCCACCACATGATGCAAACCCACACAGAATAAACAGTAAGTAAAGTCAAGGTTTATAGTAAAACATCTAGTCAATTGTATCAAAAGGGTGAAAGAAGATGTATAAACTACTTATACAATAGATTCCCACTCTCAGATCAATTCAATCAAATCGAAAACATCAAGGAACTACTACTACTACTACACAATTTATCCAATAGAGGTGGACTCTATAGATAACTATTATAAACGCCTTCTTATACCTTTTCCACCGTTGCCCAAGCAGGAGCTTATACGTGCTTAAAATATTACTAAAATTTTGTCGAAGCAGTGGTGATGCATTGTCAAACTGAAACATGTCATTGAGTGCATCAAGGGCAAGGACCTAATTTATTAGGACCTTGCCCTTGATGCATAAAAACTATGTCATGTCTTCAAAAAGTATGTAATCAGATACTTTTTGAACATAATTGGCATAATTTTTATTGTTTTAATGAATTTCAGTTCGAAACATTAATTAGTATCTTCATATTGCCTGTATATCATCTTGTACATAAACGTATCCGCGTAAAATTTAGGGACGTACTAAACGATACAGCCAATGAATATTTTTTTATTGATAACATTTTCGTTGTTGTTTTGTAATCCAGCGTTTCTGAAATTACTAATTAATATCGTACATGAAATATGCCGTTTTTATATTAGCGCCATGTTTTTTTACTTTTACAAACAGATTTATTTCTTTGATTACACTTATATATATAAAATATTTACGTTGACATTGTCTGTGGTTAAAAACAAAAACGTCTTTCATGTATTGTTCTAAATTTTAAACAATTACATACATCTATACATATGAAATTGAATGTCTGTTTCCCTATGTCATCCGCTCCGGACTCCTGGAAATGAGATTATTTTAGCCAAAAACCATAATTTATTATACCATATTAATTAGCCCAAATCAAGGCACCGACGTTTATACAAACAAAAAGCAAAGTAGTACCCACATTGCCGTTCTCCTTTTTAGACTACATACGGTTACGTACTGAGTACGTCGATCAAAGTGAAAGTTGAACAAATGCGAAGCGATTTCGACACTTCAGGACATTTCAATAGCCGTCGACTGTCTGTTGTTTTTGCGCCTCGCCGCGTCGCTCGTGTTCGCGTCAATATCGCCTCTACGCAAGACGTCATGTTGTTAGTTAGATTTTGGTTTGTAAGTTTTGGAACGTGAGAATTTTTTGCAGCTGTAAAGCTTAATTGAAGTTAGATTTTTTTGTGTTTTACAAGCTTATGTTCCATATAGCCGAACTAACTGTACCAGATTTGTCTCAGAGGGGAGGTGAGGTCGATACGAAAGAGTGGCAAAGAGTGGCCACACTGTTCTATTAGGTACTTATACTGTAGCGCTACGAAACCCCATTCGTAAATACTAACATGTATAGACAGACTGATAAAATCACAACCCTTCCTTTTGGCTCCTCCGTTAGTCAGGTATAAAACTACCTTTATTTGATTTTTTTTGTACAATTACCTTGGCAAACAAGTTACAACCTGCCTGATGGGAAGCAGTTATCGCAGCCTAAGGATGGCAACACCTAAGGCACTCATACGTTGCCGACCCTGTTAAAACCTTGTCACGCCATTGTAGAAAATCTCTATACTATTATAGTCTATTGGGAAAACTGTCGATTCAAGATGTTTTTAGTTATCTCACAACATATACCGATATAAATTAATAAAAAAAGTTCATAGTAAGCAAAACACATTATTTCTGAGGTAACAAATTCAGTACATTCGCAGGCATTGCACTATTTCCTTTTAAATGGCCAATAACTCTTAGTTTCAAGCAAAAACTGCAGTTTTCAGGTTTAAAGGAAATTGGATCGTATGCACTATGCATTTACATTCAGTTTTGAATGATGACTGAAATTGAAAGCGATAATAACTAGGATAGATTACGTCTCAACTGGTCATCAGAAAATATTTCAGACAGTAGAGTAAATACTAAAATACTAATACATGATAATGAAAATAATAATACATTATTGATTATTTCATAACTTTTACTTTCGCGTTGCATGATTTATGAAAAATAAGACCAGGCCCCGGCCGTGGTTACATGCTGACTGACCGATTACTATCAGTTTTTCCCCGACTGACAAGTAATTGTGAAGAAATACCTATGAGGGAATTTGATTTCACAATTTCACATATGGTATAAAATGTCTTGGGAAACATACTGTGGTAGATTGCCAATTATCAAGATCATATGATGGATGGAATTTTAATTTTTGGAGAGGTATCAAATCAAAAAGCTAATCCTATAACTCTCCAAAAATTAAAATTCCAAAATTGAGTTCCACTATTACCATAGTGGAACTCAGTGGCAGGTATCAAATCAAAGAGCTAATCCGAGCACTACCCGTGATGTACTTTATATAGCTACATCTCTTCGTATAGAGAGAGTCTAGTCGATTCAAGATCATTGGGTCATTCTAACTGCTCTTCATTGTATGCGGTCAAGTGAAGCAAGCAAGTATTGGGGCGTACCGGTCCAGAGTTGCGAACAGTATGGTCGAACCGCTGAAGGCGATGTCGTCGGGGTAAAAATACCGCCTCGCTTTATTGATGACACCGATCTTCCTAGAAGCTAATTTGGCCTTGCATTGCAAGTGGTCGCGAAATTGAACATCACCAGATATGTTTCAATATAGCATTTGCGAAAAAAAATAAATGAATGAAAGATTCATAGAATGTAAAATTCTATGAATCTTTAATTCATTTATTAAGGGTAGGGTTTTTTAATTTTGGTTAAGTTTGCACAGTTGTAATACTGCCTGCCCTTAGTAGTAGCCCCAGTAGTTGTAATAATTGTAATAGTTGTATGCTAGTTACAACGGTTAAAAGTTAAAAGGTGGATCATTTGCCCCAGTCTCATATCATCATCATCATCATCATCAGGTCATTTTAGTCTCCATTACAGAAGCATGACCATCTCTCGTCCGTCACAGACAGAAGGAGGATTTGGCCTACACTCCCCACGCTTGCCAGACGGGTTGGGGAGGCCTGATCGATGTTTTATAATGTATTTCCCTTAGTCGCCTTGTACGACATCCACGGGGAGAGACGGAGTGATTCTATTCTAGTCTGCCGGAAACCACACGGCGTCCACTCTCATATAAAAAAAAAATGTATCAAATTATACTTAGTGAAATGGCTTCCCAAATAGTAACTACATATTGAAAGTAAATGAACCAAACTTAGAACCATACTTAGTTAATTAATTTACAATATAATTGTTCATTTGAGATTTCAGCCAAAGCACGGGTGTCGAAAACATCAAAACATGCTGAAATGAGATTTAGAATTAAATTTTCATGCCAATGACGTTTTGACGTAATCTTTGAAACAATACGTACTCTGTTTATTTCAGATAAATTCAGCTAATCTCTGTTCGCCAATAGTTGATAAATATTACGAGAAGTATTGAAATAGCTATTGTCGTTTAAGTGCGACACTTAAACGACACTGTTGTTACTGTATGACGAGAAAGTTAAGTGTCGCATAATGTAAATCGTAGGTTTGTTATTTTATTACTCCGTCATTTATAAACCGATTTGAAAACAACTTTTTTTAATTGAAAGAGTATATTTCCAGTTTGGTCCCATATTCTTTTCATCATCATCATCAGCCTGTATTTACATACATAAATCTAGAGTAATGTTTGGAGTCGGTTTTTTTTTTGTTAAAATTTATCAATGATTGTTTTTGATTAGCTCTAAACGTCTTGCTGCGATGTTAAATGGCGTATAACTAAATGAATGCCGTGCGTACGTTCTACTTCTTTATTCGCTGTCTACAACGGAGGTAGGTAGAAACATCAATATGTTAGGGAGGAGATTTTAATAAAATTATTTTTATTATACAGCCTTCATGGACTCAAATACCATACTTATTACGTACGTATACGTACGTATACGTATTTAATTATACGTACGTATACGTATTTAATTATTATTGATATGACTTAAAAACGCCGCCTCCACCAACCCGCAGTTGAGCAGCGGGGTGGAGTACGATCTAAACCCCTTCGAGACCCATATAAATGATGGGAGACCCATATGGGTCTCCCCTCATTCAAAGGGGTTTAGATCGTACGGTTGGGATATCCCAACCGTGGGATGAATAAGGATAGACGACGACGACGACTTAAAAATGATCGACTTACAAACTTAAATTCTCACTTATACTCATTCCCGTTGTTGTTACCGTTTTAATTTTTTTTTATTCTTCTTCTTCTTTGTCGCTTCACTCTTGCCAGAGTGGTCGTGGTTATCATGATGAGGCAGCAGCTCGCCTCACGACGTCTCGCCACCTCTGCCTGCTGGTCGTCATTCGGGCACATTCGTGTACTGGGGCGCCCACCGCCGCCTTCACCTGGTCGGTCCAACGCATGAGGGATCTGCCCCGTGGTCTTGTGCCTTCAACCTTCCCCTGCACAACAAGTCTCTCTATGGAGTCGTTTCCGCGGCGATTAACATGTCCAAAGAACCGCAAAATACGACTCTGCACCAAGGTGGATAGACGTTCTTTAATGTCTAGTTCAGCAAGGATGGAGGAATTTGTGCGAAATTCAGTCCACGAAACTCGGAGCATCCTCCTCCAACACCACATTTCCAAGGCGTCAATTTTCTTTGTCTCCGTCCGCCGTATAGTCCATGTTTCTGCGGCATATAAGAATATAGGAAACACCAACGATTTGACGAGCCGAATCTTTGTGGCTTTTGTGATGTTTCTATTGGCCCATATTTTCCTGAGCTTTTCCATCGCACTCCTAGCAATAACCATACGTCGCTTAACTTCATCTATGCAGCCCCCTTGATTTGAGATAAGAGCCCCAAGATATATGTAGGATTGTACGACATCGCAGTTCGCGATTTGGTTTATGTTCTGCAAGTTGTTTTCGGCTCTGTCTACAATCATTATCTTAGTTTTGCTGCGGTTTATCTTCAAACCAAAGTCTAGGCTTACACTTTCCATTTTTAGGAGGAGTTCTTCCATGCGACTACTACTAGTGGCAAAAAGGGTGGTATCGTCGGCATATCTAAGATTAGCTATCTTATATCCACCTATGGTTACGCCATCCGTCCAGTCTTCAAGGGTTATACGCATAATCAGTTCTGTGTATGTATTGAACAAAAGTGGAGATATTATGCACCCTTGTCTGACTCCAGCACTTGGATGAAAGCTATCTGAGAAGATCTGGTCTGTTTTAACTGATGCGGTTCCATCTACATAGAGGCGTCTCAGTAAGTGCACTAGGTGTTTCGGAGTACCCATTTGCAGTAATGTGTCCCATAATTTCGGCCATTTCACCGAATCGAATGCTTTCGAAAAGTCAACAAAGCAGATGAATATTGGCTTGTTGAACTCACGAGACTTCTCGATGATTTGTCGGACAATAAATATTTGCTCACGGGTCCCTTTACCCTTGACAAATCCTGCCTGCTCTGGTGCTACTTCCTTGGTTAGGAAGTTTTTGAGCCGTTCATTAAGGATGTGTAACATGATCTTACTAGCGTGGGATATTAGCGCAATAAGACGGTAATTGGAGCATTTCTTTGTTGAACCCTTTTTGTGTAATGGGATGAATACCGTGTGAGTCCATTCTTTTGGCCAAATGCCTGTTCGCCATATGATGTTACAGAGTCTGTGAAATATGGTCACACCAATCTCCCCCAAGGCTCTTATGGTTTCAATAGGAATCTCATCTTTTCCGGTGGCTTTTCCATTCTTGAGATGGTTGATGGCTGTTCTGACTTCTGATATGAGAATGTCTGGCTCTTGCTCGGTTTCATCATTGGGTTCCGTTCTAGCATACTCGTCTGACTTTTTGTCTAAGAACAAAGACTGACAGTAATCCTTCCAAACAGTTGATATGCTCTCCAACTCACACTGTACTCTGCCCTCACTATCCTCAATGGCCCAGGAATTTGAAGTCAGTGTTTTGGTTAAAGAGCGAACTTTCTTGTATAGATCTCTAGACTCGTTTCTGTATGAAAGAAGATCAATCTCCTCACATACCTTCCTGAGGTAGGTATTATGGTCTCTCCTACAACCTGCTTGGATTTGAGCTGACAACCTGTTCAAGTCTTGGACTTTTGCTCCAGATGCTTTTAAGTTCCTCCTCTCTTCGATTAGCTTAAGAGTGTCTTCCCTCATCCAGAATTGGCGTGCGCGTGTAACCATTGGCGGAGCAGTCCTGGCGGAGTTTACGATCAGGTTCTTAGTTTGACTCCAAAGACTATCTGAGGTTTCCGTTGCACCATCCGCTTTTGTGGTCCATGATCGCCAATTTTGCTTTGCAACGGCGTAAAACTGAGCGCTGTCTTTTACTTCGATCCTCTTTTGTTTCTTAGGATGTCTGGCACGATTCAGTTTCAGCTTCATCTTGGCAATCAGGAGCTGATGGTCTGATCCACAGTCTGCTCCAGGAAGAGTATGCGCATTTTGGATGGTAGTCTTCCATCGTGATTTTATTAATATATAGTCAATCTGATTTCGATGCCGACCATCAGGAGTCATCCAGGTCCATAGTCTCCGGGGATGATGTTGGAATTGACTATTCGCAATTACAAAGTCATTGTCTGTCGCAAACTGGATCAATCTTTCTCCTCTTTCGTTTCTCTGACCTAGGCCAAACCTCCCCGCAACACCACTAAGTTAGTTTGCATCTTTCCCAATCTTTGCGTTGAAATCACCCAGTATGAGCAATATTTCTCTATTAGGGATTTTAGCTATAGTAGCTTCCAGGATGTTGTAGAAATCTTCTATAACCTCATCACTTGCTGCACTTGTAGGAGCGTATACCTGTATTATGTTCAGGTTAATGGGTGATGCCTTCAGTCTGATAGTCAAGATCCTGTCATTAACCGGTTCGTAACCCATAACGTAGTTCTTGTGACTGAGAGGTAGCGCTAAGGCCACTCCATTTCTGCTGCTATCTGGGTTTCCCGATTTGAATATGATGTGAGCTTTGGTATCGAAATGTCCACTATTTTTCCAATGAGTTTCACAAAGCCCACATATGTCTAAACCACATCTGGCTAGCTCTGCTTCTACAATTTCGAGCTTACCAGGCATAAGAAGCCCACGTACATTCCAAGTACCAATCTTCTGGATTTGACGCAGCTTCAGTGACATTCCAGTAGCAGAGTATCCATGGGAGGCCTGGTTTCCTGCCAACCCATGGCCGGTAGCCAATTTCACACCGCCTACCCCGGACGCAGGTCGGCGCCGGTTGCTAGTCGGCTCGCATGGCGAACGTACTCTATGTGCTCGTCTGACCATGATAACTTTCTTGGGAACATAGACGCAGTAGTTTCCCCTTGCTTTCTGCGCCAGTCTTTTAAGGAGGGACTAGTCTCCAAGGTCGCTGAAACCTCTTCCACCAGAATCCGGAGGCCCTGGTGGGGTAATGGATATCCCGCCATTTGCTCGGTCGTCAGAGCCCCGTCCGTTATCTAGCAGGGAGCACCACGGACCCAAGAGTTGGACCCGTCGCCTAGGTGTCACCAAGGCGCGTGCAGGTGGGGTTGGCATTTGGGGCAGGCTAGATGTTGTTCGCCATTCTCCCCCTTACTCCCTTTTTTTTATTAGCAAATATCTATACCTGAGAGTTGCTTAACTTGCGTTTTCGATTAGACTGACACGCGTAGCATCGAGCTCCTCGCGTTTAAAATCACTAGTGGTCGCCCACTGGTCGAAATTCGACCAAAGACTATATATGCGTGTGTGGTTCAAACACATAATTAAAAAAATATATATCATTTTGCAAAGATTTTATACACGTATATAATATAATATTAACTAGCTGCCCCGGCGAACTTCGTATCGCCTTTAAATATTATTCCTTCAATTTTTCCGATGAGTTATAAACTATCCTGTTTCTCAAGTTGTATCAAACTGCACACACTGTGCAAAATTTTATTAAAATCGGTTCAGTAGTTTAGGATTCCATCGCGGACAAACATCGTGATACGAATTTTTTATATATTAAGATAATTAAATCAGCCCGTGTAAAATAACGCAGCTACGTGACATATTTTCCAACATGCACAATTGTTCTAAAAATTGATTTGTAAAAAACGCTAACTGCGCCGTTTATAATAATCGTTACATAAACGACTTGCCATTAAAAATAATTTGTCCATTTACGATTGGAAATCGATTTCGTATGGTTTTCAGAATAACATTTGAGGGTTATTACGACGTCATAAATAATAAGTATCAATTTCACTCCACTTTAGATAAATCTTGAAGCGTTAGTGAGTGCGTTCGTTGGTTGTCAATCCTTATCCATCCCACTGCTGGGATACATGAGATATATGAGACTATGAGACCGGCCATAGGCGAACATCACGGCAGAAATAACTGGCTACAAAGCGCTTACTTCATACCAACGCATTTTTATATGCAGTAAGTCAACGACAACCCTGACTCTCTGCCTCTGGGATACTAATGAAAAATCCGTAATAACTCCTGAAGCCACATGGATCCTTTAAGGTACATTACCCTGCAACTCTTATGTAAAACGATCAGGGTCCCTACCACCGTAGTTGAAGCCGATTACCACCGACTATTTTAATTCTAAAAATTAGTCTTACGTTTCAGTAAGTAAGCTCATGAACTTAGACTTCAGCACCATGTGAATCCAGAGGTAGTCAAACTTCTCGATAACACAGACCTAGTGAGGAGACTCAAAAGAACAAAATCTTTTGAGTTAGAGTAGTAATAAGTGAGACAGTATTAGTGACAGTGCATTAAATATAACACAACAAGAAAGTGTTTCACCTTATTAGACACTAAGAAAAGTCAATGGACATTATTCTTAGACTATAATATTTAGAAGTTTATGTTAAAGTTAAATTACTTATTAGCCCGTAAGCTCGATCGTAATATTTTAAAGTATTATACTTTATAGAAAAAAAACGTTTAAGTTATTGCCAAATACCCTCAGCTTAGTCGGTAGAGCTCCGTCGTTTCTACTAGCTAAGCTAAATACAAGTAGCATAAATATAAGTAGAAGTTGAAATTATAATAAACACGGGATTTAACGCGATCATGCATTACATATGATCGCCGGCCGTCGTAACAGGCTGACATCGTCAGCCTGTGACCATGGCCGGTGCAACCTGGTCGAAACGTCAGGCAATAATAAAGGTATGTAAAACTACCTTACATGCATGATCGCGTTAATTCCCGTGTTTATTATAATTTCAATCATGCAACGCAAAAGTTTAAAAGTTATCTAAGTAAAAGTTTGATTTTCGCAATAAAAAATTCGGCTTTCAGCTTCGGCCGACCCCTGAACCATCACACAGCTATTCGTATTGCAAGCGCCAGTAAGTATCGGCAACTATTTTGTATCGGGAAAGCCGTACTTAATACTTCTTTGTCAACTGGCGTCATTAACAAAATTCATTTGCATTATTATGTTAAGTACTTTACACTCCGCTCTAGATAACAGTTAAAGTGTTACAAAGTCCATTACAAGTAGACATTAATCTGGAAACTTAATTTTATTACAAGAGTATACTCATTAGTGTTTATTAATATTGTGTGTACTAAGTAAGTACTAAGTAACACTAATGAAAAAGGTGACAGATTTATGAGAACTTATAATGATTTATGAGAGCTAATTTGACTCCAAGATTATTCGATCCCCGCACAAGATATACATTTGTGTACATGAACATGTCTGTCTGTCTTGGCATGTATTAATTGTACGTAGGAATTTACAAAAAAAAAAATGTTCTTGGATGAATTACACATTGCCATCTAGTCCCGAACTAAGCAAAGTTTGTACTATGGGTACTACATAACTATGTTGGATATAAGCCTTTCCTAATGCTTTCCACAAAATACGATCCTCCGCCTTCGGCATCCAGCCGCTTCCAGCTAGATTCTAGATGGTCCGATGGTCTTAAGAAAGCGGCTTAAGATAACGACGAAGCATTGGACGCCCTCCTTCTAGATTCTAGAAGGAGGCCATCGAAAGCTTTATCGTCCTCCGTGCGGCCTCCTTTCTAATACCTTCCTCACCCATCTGCCATCACTTACTCAGCAGTTATTATTTACTTTACTATACTCATTACTATACCTTACTAGTGATACAAAATACTGTCAGTTTTTCAAATAAAAAAAATGCAGTTGCAATGAAAATTGCATTTTCTTTCATATCAAAGACAAATACGAGTACGTACACTGAAGATACGTTTTAACAACAAAAGACTTTGCGAACACAAAGTAAGGTACGTCACGTCTATTTACAAGAAACGAGAGTCTCGTTATTTGTGCATGGACTATTGTGTTGTTCTAGTTTTTATATCTCTCCGCAATATATCGATAAGAATTTTTTTTTTTTAAGAATAGGACTGAATATATATAATATTTATTTATATAATTTAGCATGTATGTAAGTATTTGTAATTTATTATTCATAGTAAAGAATAGTAATATCTGAGCGGCACCACTTACCTTAATTTCATATTATTTGTCCTCTACCCGAAGGTTGTTTGGAAGAGATCGCTCGACGATAAGACCGCCTTTGTCTATTCTGTTGGTCCAATAAGGTATATTGTATTGTATATAAGGAAAAAATATGATAAATACAGTTATTGAACTGGCTTTACCGCCTAAGTTGAAGACGATTCCCATCGAATATAATAGTTTTCAAATAGTCAACATATAATTTGATTGTACTGTTATTTTTTCTTCTTTCTTTCTTTATTAATAAGTACGCACATTTTGTAATTATCTGTCAAGTGACTATTTTTTTTTAAACTACGTCGGGTATCAGGCAAGCATACGGCCCGCCTTATGTGAAGCCGTTACCGTAGCCATATTAACGCTCGCAACATAAAATATCGCTCGCGCGCCGCCACCCCCACTGCCAATGCAGCATCTCCTACGTTCCTGGTGACCTCACTAACTCGCAGGAACACAACAACCCTCAAGGGAATTGTTATTTGGCTACGGTATTCTGTGAGGTGGAGGTAAATTCCCCAGTCGGGTAGCTTACAATTACGCTCCCTACCTCTCTTTTTGCCAGAGATTCGTTTGTCAGTCAGCAGGGTGCACCACGTGCAGGTGAAGTTAGCTTAGGTTCACCACTATACACCCCAAAACTATTTCTCTTGCAGCCTATAGAGTCGACTGGAAGAGATCTCTTGTAGAGATAGATGGGGTGTAAGTGGTTCATCAAGATCTTTGAACCAAAGCCAACTTCACCTGCACGTGGTGTACCCTGCTGACTGACAAACGAAGCTCTGGCGAAAAGAGAGGTAGCGTAAGCTAAACGACTGGGGAATGTACCTCCACCTCACAGAATACCGCAGCCAAGTAACAATTCCCTTCAGGGTTGTTGTGTTCCTGCGAGTGAGTGAGGTCACCAGAAAGAAAGGAAGGAGATGTTGCATTGGCAGCAGGGGTGGCGGCGCGCGAGCAATATTTTATGTTGCAAGCGTTAATATGGCTACGGTAACCGCTTCACATCAGGCGGGCCGTATGCTTGTCTGTTACCCGACGTAGTATAAAAAAAATAATAAAAAAAATAGCCGGGACTAACGGAAGCACGGAGGAACTCGAGATAATTAAACTCCTCCATAGACAGGATATAGTAGCGGTTGAATGCGAAAAGCGGAGGATCGCATATGGTGGAAAGCATTGGGAAAGGCCTATTCGAGAAAAGGATGGTACGGCCGTGCTGCTTTTTGCTCGACTTGGCGGAGGCACTGCCGTGCCCCCAGATATCCAACAGTGGGTAGATACAGGCTGATAATGATGATAGACAGGCTAGGTTCGTGTTTTGTATGTCGTGTAAAAAAAAAAGATAAGCTCACCTTTGTATGCTTTTGATGTAACTATGTTATAATAATTGATGTGCAATAAAGAATATGTAAGTATTTTTTATCCCAAAAATAAATTTTAAGTTATTAATAAATGTTAATAATTAATTATATAATAAAGTAATAATTGTTAGCTTTGTCAGTAAAGCTTCAGGGTTTCTCCCGGCTAAGTTAAACACAATTGCCACTAATCAATCCAGGACTTTGATTATTGCAATCGAGAAATCCAGTGGGTATCGCCTTCAGCTTAGGCAGTAGGGCCCCATGTGTGTGAGTACTTTACCTTAACCCGGCGGGAGTCTGGTAGCGAATCGTGACAAAGAGTGTGTGGCAGGGTATGAGATACCCACATATAAAATATTATTTTAAAAGCCAACATTTCATTAACTGCGTCGTATTGCATGTGTTTCACCATGGTAGATACTGATTAATAAAACATTTATTGATACGATACGATATACTATTATTGTTATTTTTGAAGAAAAAAAAATGTACTCAATATTTCTAACAAAATTTTAGTCTTTTTCAAAATAAAATAGAAACAAATTAAAACAATCTTTTTTCAATCTCAAGAATATTAATCATTTAGAACATAAAACTAGAAACCATATAAACTAAAAAAAATTAACCATTGGCAATATCTAAGGAACTTGAGTCTACTTCAGTACAATTTTGGCACAAAAATATTGCATGCTCCATACATATGGGTTTTCAGACACAGACTGAACAAGTATGTTTAGTTTTACGATCCGTCTTGTTCGGACAATCTCCACATCTTACGTAGCGACCTGGAGGATTTTGAAGTGATAGTCTTGATGGTTCACCAATTTGAGATGAGATTCTCTGACGAATATATGTAGGAATATTTTTTTGATCTTTTCTCATTTTTTGGTGTTCATGAATCAATGTCAATCCTAATTGGCGGATAAAATCGATTTATCCTTGTCATCCACCCCACCTTCGCCGTGATTAGAAATCTCCTGCTCGTTACCAGATTCTAAGTTCTCATCAGAATCACCAGAGCTTGCCTCGTCCGAAGTATTTTCTAAAACGTCGTCTAACACCAAAGTCGAGTTTCTTGACGTTCGAAATCGATTTTCACTTACAAAATTTAAACGTAAGAGAAAACAAACTGAAATAGCAGAAAAATCACTATAAATTATTTTTCACAAAATTATATACACGAGCTGTGTGGCAGGGTATTACGTACCCGAACGCTGTTTACAGGTGTGTATCTCGAACGGAGGCTACCGCAACACTGCGATCACGCCACCATCTCTTCCCGCACCTCATTAACTCCAGCTACTCAAAGCGACAGTGCATAAAAACAAGTAAATATAAAAATATTCGCACAAACGTAACAGTATGTCATACCCTGCCAGACTCTCGCCGGGTTGCTTTGATAAGGCCGCCTTTTGCAATAAGGCCGTACTTGTACATACATATTCCAGAAGTGGATATTTTCTGTATGCTGACTAAATTGTTTCTGTAGTTTGTATAGTGCAATTAAAGCACATCTATCTACTTTCAGACCAATGTATTTTCCTGCACGTATGCTGTCTCGGCAATCGCGCTTCGCGTTTTAGTTTTGTACTTGTAAAAACCAAACGCCCATTATGAATTTGAATGGTGTAATAGCGTGTTGAACGCCCAACACGCTATTAAGCCGGCTCTATACGTTTGGCAAATAACGGCAAATAGCAAACAATTAACACCAAATTGTAGATTGGTGTTTGCTTGTTTTGTTTGTATTCGACAAACACAAGGTGTTCAGTGTTTATGGCAAACAACAAGCGTATCGATTATTGTATGTATTACTAGCTGTTCCGGCGAACTTCGTACCGCCTAACAGTCAATGAATGTCGTGATGTACATATATATATGAACAAAATTTATGATTTCTTGAAATTAATACAATGAATAATAGAAAATAATAGAGAAGCACGATGGCGTGAGGCACGTGTCAGTCTAATTGTACACGCAAGTTAAGCAACGTCAACCGTAGCCTGTTCATGGATGAGTTTATGTTATCTCGAGCTCGTCCGTGCTTCGGAAGGCACGTTAAGCCGTCGGTCCTGGTGTTTATCATTAGATGGCAGTCCTTAAGCCAAGTTAGTGGCCCAACCCGTAGTTGAGCAGCGTGTTGGAGTATGCTCTAAACATCTTCGGTTGAGGGAAGACCCGTATCCCAGCAGTGGGTAAATAATAAGTTCAGTCCTTTACAAAGTCACAAAAAAAGTACCAATTGACAACAATAAATATTTCAATCCACAAAACAAATCACAGACAACATTCGCGACGTAAAAGTGAGACCAATCGATTTGACATTTACATAACAATCAATAAATATTCCAATCCTTTTTAACTGGCACTATTTGTATGGGAAAACGTTTTTTCTTTTATATAATTCTTTCGTCAATTTTTCAATGTTTTTAATACTTTCCCGACCAAGACACGACATTATTTTATATATTATATAGATTTATGGAGCTTGATTTAAATTTCTGAACGCACGCATAAATATTTTAGAACCAATAAATCAGCCTGGCGCAACTCAAAGTAAAAAAACGACTCTATGAATCGGAAGCGAATTTGGTACAAATTCTGATTGTTTTCGCTTCCATTTCATACATATTAGAATTACGCTATTTGTATGGCGTATCCGTCTCTTAAAACGTAGTGGTTACATTCTCTTTGCAATAAATATTTAAATCCACAAAACTGTTTTCAAAACAAATCACAGCCAACTTTCAAGACGTATAAATGAGACCAATAGAGTTAACATTTGTTTTTAATCTATGACATTTGTTCTATAATGAGCTTAATATACATTTCTGAACGCACGCATACATTTGGCGTACGCACGTACGACAACGTCACATTTGACAGCTACGACAACCACGAACATTTTGTATGGGAAAATGTTTTTTCTTTTATTTTATTTTTTCGAGAATTTTCCAATGTTTTTAAGAGTTATTCTGCTATTCGGGACGGAAACAAATCCAACAAATCAAAAACCATGGCAATCGGTCCAGCCGTTCTCGAGTTATAAGTGTTGTAACAAACACGACTTTCTTTTATATATATAGATTATTGTATGTATTTGGTGATTCTGGTGTTTGCGGAAAACATCAAGCATTTGCAGACGGCTTTACGCTATTAAATGTAATAAACCTTTTATTTTATGAGTTGCTCGATGCCGTCATTTTAATCGATCACGCAAGTTAAGTAACATCGATCATAGCCTGTTTATTGCTGTCAATTTCGGTTCTTATCGTTAGATGACAGTCGTCAAGCCAAGTTAGTGGCCTTTGGGCGGCTTCATAACACTGGCATTCACTAACTCGCAGTTGAGCAGCGTGCTGGAGTATGCTCAAAAACCCCTTTGACTGAGAGAAGACCTGTAGTCGTAGTTCGGCATCCCAGCAGTGGGATGCCGAAGCGTTTTTCGCAGGTTTATTCCGTCGTATACGCTGGCACCGTCTCTCGCGGAGTCGCGTAACTTAAGTTCGTCAACGCGTCATACGAGCCGCGCGTGAGATTAAAGACGCGTATATACGCGCTTCCAAAAATGAGCTTTTACTCTCGTATAAAACGCTAACCTGAAGGCGTTTCAAAGTCATCGAAAAAAAAGAACGCAAAATTATAACGGCGAGTTTCTTACTCCCCAAAAATTGTTACTCGTCAGGGTGCAACAAAATTTCTACCTTTTACCATATGGGTTGGTTCGTTTCCATTTTAAGCATGCGACTTTTTAAAAAGACTTTGAATGCAGTTTTTGTGTTAAAGTGTTCTCTCAAAGAAATTTCCTAGCTTAATTTTTCAAAGTACTTCTCTGCCGTATAAAAGGCTTAATTGACCGAGGAAATGAAACGAGTGAGGTCACCAAATCGAGTGGAGGCAAAAACAGTTTTTGTGTGTTTCTAAGTATTCGAATTCTGT
Source organism: Hypsopygia costalis (assembly GCA_937001555.2). Lineage (NCBI taxonomy): Eukaryota > Metazoa > Arthropoda > Insecta > Lepidoptera > Pyralidae > Hypsopygia > Hypsopygia costalis. The sequence continues at coordinate 5,868,300 of OW443349.2, forward strand.
TTAAGTTTGCATAATTGCATTGAATAACTTGGTAATTGACATAGATAACAAGACACAGGTCTGCGCGTTTACCTCTAAGAAAATTCTATTTATTTTAGCTCTACGATTCAGTTAGAGAAACCCCAAGCTTTTTCCTTTTTTTTCTGTCTCCATTTGCTCTCACCATCGGTTGCTGTGCGACTTTTAGTCTGTGAACCAGCCCAACGATCAGCATCCAAGTCTCTAGACCATAGGTCATAGAACATAGAAATTGTTCTTTTAGCTATTGTTAAATGCTGTTACTAATTGCTATTGCTGCTCGAACAGTAAATGGATGAAACATAAAACATCGATGTGGGATAGTAATTTTTGGTGAGACCGGACCGTAAAGAATGGGACAAAATAAAATATTATAAGAAATGAAAAATGTTAGTTTTGAAATAAAAATAATACAATCTTCAAGCTACACTAGAGCTGTGCATTTTATCTTAAAACTAAATCAAGTTATTGTCACGTCTTGCATTAACTGCCATATAGGGAAAGAAATAAATTATAATTATGTCGCAGTATTGTCGCATTACATTAAAATATAGCAAACGTGACCACTTCAGCCTCTCAACTTGATTTATAATCTTCTATGTAGATACATACATATACCGGTAGGGCCCCCTGAACTGTTCTACATGACACATCTGTGTCATGTGGAACAGGTAGGGCCCCCTGAACTGTTCCACATGACACAGATGTGTCATGTGGAACAGTTCAGGGGGCCCTACCGGCTAAGCTGAAACCGATTCAGTTTAGCCGGTAGGGTACCGATTGCGAAAATCAAAATATAACTTAGATTTATGGTACTTGTATTTAGCTTTATCATCAGGTCCATTTTAGTCTCCACTACAGGAGCACGACCCTCTCTCGTCCGTCACAGACAGAAGGAATTTGGCCTACACTCCCCACGTTGGCCAAACGGGTTGGGGTGGCCTGATCGATATTTTATAATGTGACGGGAAAGAACAGAGTGATTCTATTCTAGTCTGACGGAAACCACACGGCTCGTATTTAGCTTAGCTAGTAGAAACTCTGAAGCTCTACCGACTAAGCTGAAGATGTTTGTCTATAACTATAACGTAAGACCTATCTTTCGAATCAAAATATTCGATGGCAATCGGCTTCGATTTCGGCGTAGGGCTCCAGGGGCTTTACCGCCGAAGCTGAAACCGTTTACCATCAGTTTTTTTGATTAGAAATATTGATCATAGGTTAAAGTTATTAACTAATATCTACAGTTTAGTCGGTAAAGTTCTAGGGTTTCTACTAGCGAAACTAAACATAATCAGCAATAAACTAAGCAGTACTTTCATTTTAGCTTTCATAAAATCCGATGGTCAGTTTAGCTTCTCTTTTCGCTTACCATCAGGCGAAATGATGCTATGCTGAACTATTATATTAAAAAAATCTAAAGCAGTAATTCCCTAAGTGGTATAAATGGATTGGGGTGTAAGTGGTTCATCAACATCTTTGAACCAAAGCCTACTTCACCTGCGGTGCACTCTGCTGACTGACCAACGAAGCTCTGGCGAAAAGAGAGGTAGGGAGCGTAATTGTAAGATACCCGACTGGAGAATGTAGCTGCACCTCACATAATACCGCAGCCAAATAACAATTTCTTTGCGTTTAATTCTATTTACTTTGACGGAAAAATAAATTATTGTTTTACTAGTTGTTGGCAGCGGCTTCGTACGTACTATTTGGATTAATATCAAAAATTTAAAGATTCTAACTATTTACTTGTACAGACGAGTAGAAAAGTGGTTAGTGGAAAAAAAAATGTAATAACCATATTAAAAAAAAAGTTGGTCTATTTCAGGATAATACACCTTACACACCACCACGTAGTAATCACACAGATTTAATAAAGACGAAAATAATAACGCGACTACAGCTGTTCCCAGCACACAAAAGGGTTACTAAGCTGGGTGGAGGCTTTGCCATTATTTTATACGAGGTCGTTAGCTCCGCATGTATGTATAAAGGCATTATAAAGTATGATTCACACCTGATTATTAGAGCAATAACAATCGCCAAGTCGAAAGTGAAGACTCGAAGCTTCGGGCGAATGTTCGAATTTATGGTGTGTAAGTGGTTCATCAACATCTTTGAATTAAAGCCAACGTCACCTGCACGTGGTGCACCCTGCTGACTGACAAACGAAGCTCTGGCGAAAAGAGAGGTAGGGAGCGTAATTGTAAGCTACCCGACTGGGGAATGTACCTGCACCTCACAGAATACCGCAGCCAAATAACAATTCCCTTGAGGGTTGTTGTGTTCCTGCGGGTGAGTGAGGTCACCAGAAAGGAAGGAGATGCTGCGTTAGCAGCGGGGGTGGCGGCGCGCGAGCGATATTTTATGTTGCGAGCGTTAATACGGCTACGGTAATCGCTTCACATTAGGCGGGCCGTATGCTTGTCTATCACCCGACGTAGAATAAAAAAAAAAATTCGTATATGAATTGTATCGATGCATGTAGATGTTTCGTTTCGTCACCTCATACGTGGCTTCCATTCTAGGACTTTCATCCCCATCTGCCATCGCTGAGACCTATATCGACCACTTTGGTTCTCCGTCAAATTTATTCGTTCCGGATTTGATTTCATAGAGAAACTTGAAGTATAGCTCTCTCCATCGTTCGCTGTGCGACTTTTAGTCTGTGAACTAGCCCAAATTCAAAATGTACCCGGTCATACGTCCATCAGTATCCCGTGAGAATTTTCAAAAACCTATCTTAGTGTATACTTATGTCGTAATTCGTAAAAACTAACTGCATATTAACTTTCAGCCCGATCCATTCCGTGTTTTCATCTTATCTCACTATGTTACAATAATATTGAAGGTCAATTCTCGTATTTTTTCTATGATTAAAAGTGGACCGAATCGAGATTGAATTGTGAATTGACTAAAATACTTGATTTCATTAATTAATTATTATCAATTCTTGTTGTTGGCAAAGTAACATTCTTATTTTATTTTATTATACTCATATTTCGATATAATCCCGCTTAAATTTAATTTTGAAGTTACATATTGTGCTACGAGAATACCAAATGTGACATTTATGAGATCGAAACTGGATCAAAACTGAATTTTGACTATAATTTAATTACGAGAATTGCCCCTCAGGTATCTATTTTCATGCCCAGACATTTAGTTTACACAAATTATTTATTCTTAAGTAGTTTTTACCAACTACTTCTTAAGTAGTTGGTAAAAATTACTTAAGAATTTAAAATAAAAACATTTAAATGTAGAAGTTGCATTTCTCACTAAGTTTATACTCATCGTCACCATCAAATATTTCACTATGCTATAATGGATTCTAAATACTTATATTACTATAATTATATGCTATCTGTTTTCATTCTATGTGAATACCACTTAAGACAATCACCTTTCTAAAAGTTGCATCTCTCATTAAATTTAAACGCAACGTCACCATCAAGCATCCTATCTCGCTTTTCATTATAGACTCTATAATAAAATGCTACAAACTTGCTATATGTTTCTATAGCTGAACATTTTATGTGAAAAAGACTTTAGGTTAAAGACCTATAGAGACATGTTACACCAGATGTCGCGCCAAATTGAATTGGAATTTCGTCATCCATAGATGAGTGCTTTTACCATTTTGTGTGGCGTATTCTTTATACACGCCACTTATTAAATTTTAGAAAACAACGATATTAAATTCGACATGTATTTTTGAAGTATTGAACAGTTCAACAGTATTTTATAAAAGGCAAATTTTACTGACTGACCTATCAACGCAAAGCTCAAACCACGCTGAACGGATTTGGAGCCCCACTACTAAGCTGACGCCGATTTCCATCGAAAATAGATCTTAGCTTTAAGTTATTAACAATCATTTTTAGTTTTTTTCGATAAAGCTTCAGGGTTTTTGCCAGCTAAGTTAAACACAATGGCCAGGCCAGTAATCTATTCTTGAGTTTAATTTTCGCAATAAAAAAATCTGTTGGGAATCTTCAGCTTAGGCGGCTTAGCTATTGTGACGTAAGTATCCACTTATAAAAGATTCTTGAAAACTGCCACGGGGTACCACGGTACACGCTTAGGAAGTCGGGGGCACAAGCTACTTATAGATAAAATGTAAAGGTACAAGCAAATAAAATTAACCCACATGTAAAATAATTACTTTGAGTGCGCTTTAAACAGGAGCTTTAAAAAGCGGTTTACCAATTTCAGATTAACATTCATTTGTATAGTTTTATTAAATTTAAATTTTATTTGAAAGACCAACGGCAGAACTTCTCTAAATAAAATTTTACAATTCTATTTTGATTTTATTATTTGAAATTAAAAAATAATTTCAAATAATGAACGCCTAAATGAAACTATTTCAAAAATAGTTTCAATTAGTATTTACATTTAGGCGTAACCGAATTACGAAGTTGACAATCACAACTTTTAGATCAACATTAAATGGGACATGCCCACTAAACATTTCCGCCGTTGTCTCTCCTATGTATCTGGGATTAACAGAAGCAAACGCCAACAAGGCAATGAATAATAAAGTCCATTGCTGTCCCAGGAGTAAAAAAAACTACGGCTGTATTGAAACTCACAGTGAATTTTGGGGTGTAAGTGGTTCATCATCATCTTTGAACCAAAGCCAACTTCACCTGCACGCGCTGCATCCTGTTGACTGACAAACGAAGCTCTGGCGAATAGAGGGAGCGTTATTGTAAGCTACCCAACTGAGGATGTATCTCCACCTCATAGAATACCGCAGCCAAATAACAATTCCCTTAAGGGTTGTTGTGTTCCTCCGAGTGAGTGAGGTCACCAGAAAGGAAGGAGATGCTGCGTTAGCAGCGGGGCTGGCGGCGCGCGAACGATGTTTTATGTTGCGAGCGTTAATATGGTTACGGTAACCGCTTTACATCAGGCGGACCGTATGCTTGTCAGTCACCCGACATAGTATAAAAAAAAAAAGAATTCTAAAGATATTAGTAGGAAATATGTACAAAGCTTTGAAACTTGCCTTTCCGCCAGGCTCGTAAAGTAAGAGACAGCAATATGACAAGACAAACAGTTTAAACAAGCTATTTAGGAGAGTTTACAGTGATAAAAAATACAAAAGCATTCCAAAAATTATTAATTTCATCCATTGCAAATGTAACGTAACAGCAAAAGAGCTAGGTAATACAAAATTGTTTTTGCTACTGCACCACGTTACACATGACATTATATGCAATTAGTTGTTTTTGCAACGCAAATAAAGTTGGTTACTTTTTTCATTTCTGTTTGAAACTGGGTCTGGTATATTCCAATGTATAAATAAAAAAGATTTTTCTATATGAGACGGAGGCAAACGAGCATGTGGGTCACCTGATGGAAAACAATCACCACCGCCCATGAAGATCAGCAGCACCAAGGGGTCGCCGATCCGCAACCCTAACTCCTTCCTCTCTTTCTGGTGACCTCACTCATTCGCAGGAACACAACAACCCTCAAAGGAATTGTTATTAGGCTGTGGTATTTTGTGAGGTCTCCACCTCACAGAATATCGCAGCAAAATAACAATTCAAACTGGGGAAGTACAGAGTGGGGAAGTAAGTAGTATAAAGCTTAAAAAATACGCTATGCCCTACCTCTCTTTTCGCCAAGGCCTCGTCTGTCAGTCAGTAGGGTGCACCTCGTGCAGGTGAGGTTGGCTTTGATTCAAAGATGTTGATGAACGCCTTACACCCCAAAGTTATGAAACTGACACTACGCCGAATTATATTAGAAAGTATGGGATAGTTATTCTTATTTTCTCGCTTTAACAATATCTCATGAGATTTTAATAGCATATTATGCAAAACTTTTAAATTGTTAAAGGTTGTTTGTTTCCTGAATTTGGTTACACCCAAATCGCTTAACTCTGTTTTGGAATATTAATTATAATGAAGTTTAATTGCTTTTGGTGTAACATTAATGGCGATTGTTATTATTTGTTGAAACTTTGCTGACATTTCGTAATTAATAAAAACTTTAGTACTCCAGGACGTCACTATTTTAATAACTAAATTTGTGGGTGTAATTTCGACTTTATTATTCTGATGGCATTTCATTTCATCATCATTCTGTTTCTACCCACTGATGGATATAGGCCTTTCCCAATGCTTTCCACCATATGCGATCCTCCGCTTTCCGTATTCAACCGCTACCAGCTACTCTTTTGAGGTCGTCGGTCCATTTCGAGAGTAACTGGTACAGTTATTCGTCTGTCGTACATTAAACTATAATGGGTCGAACCGCGATACAAACAGGGGGCGTTGCTGCAGAGTACAACACGAGGGGGCGCCCTACTCTTCGTTGCCTCATACGTGGCCACGTATGAGGCAACGAAGAGTAGGCCTCCACTCTAGGACTTCCTTCCCCCATCTGCCATCGCTGACTCGGCTGATGTGGCCAGCCTACTGCCACTTCAACTCGCTAACTCTGAGAGCTATGTCGACCACTTTGGTTCTCCGTCGAATGCCTTCGTTCCGGATTTGATCCCTTAGAGAAACTCCAAACTTTTCATTTAGTGATAGGTAATTTCGATATGTTTTTGTGTGTTTTATGTGTTATCAATCGATGTAAGATTACAATCGAGTCAAGAATAATATTCGATTATTGAGAAAATTTGTTGCGAGTTGCCGTAGGACTCAATAGTCTCATCATCATCATCAGGTCCATTTTAGTCTCCACTACAGGAGCACGACCCTCTCTCGTCCGTCCTAGACGGAAGGAGGATTTGGCCTACACTCCCCACGCTGGCCAGACGGGTTGGGGAGGCCTGATCGATATTTGATAATGTATTTCCCTTAGTCGCCTTGTACGACATCCACGGGAAGGGACGGAGTGATTCTATTCTAGTCTGCCGGAACCCACACGGCCAATAGTCTATTATAATGTAATATGTCGATTATTTCATCGTAATCAAGTCCATTTGGACTCACGAAGTCGGAAGTAAATCGGGATCACCAATTGTATTTAACCGGTTCTATTGGGCCAGATCGTTTAAACACAAGGATGACAGAGTCTGTGGGCCTCCGAAATAAAATCTGAACTTTCGGGTGAAAGTTTGCAATTTTTAATTTGATCATTTGGCTCGTTCAGTATGGACATTCATCGTACAGTGCCCAGTTCAATTCAGTTCAGTTTATTCATTAACAAATTTACATTGTGTTTGAAAATCATCTTAAAGCTAGGTATTATTGTTACATTGTACTCAATATTTCGAGACAAAATCACATATAACATTCAAACTTTAACAATCAAACAAATTCTATGTCATTTTACACAAATGTCCTCATGACAATAGACATATCATTTCTTGAAAGACTCATTACCTATTTACACAAAACGTCGATCATAAACTATATAGACTTGGCAGTAACTAAAATTTATTTCTTCCAAAACATCTGCTTGATTAAATGATATTCCTAACGTAAATAATATTGATGATATGGTGGTGTCAAAATGAGTTATAGTTTCGCCTCAGTATTATGTTTACTTCAATAATATTCATGACACCACCCGTCACGTTTTTGGAATTTAATCTATTGCTAACAATACAAAGTCAGTTTGATGAATGAAATGAATTTGTTTCACGGCATCTTGCGTAGCGAGAATGGTGCGACTGCGTAGATGCGCGGCGCGGAAACAACAGACAATCTACGTCTATTGAAGTGTAATACCACAGAATAGTAATACGTGACCAAAGACACGCGGAACGGAAGGGTTACGCGTCGTTTTGCGAAGCGTAGCGAACGCAATCAGTGTGCTTGATATTACGTATTTTTATAAATAATAAATAGTAGTATTATGTAACGTTGTCTCATCATTAGGTCATTTTAGTCTCCACTACAGGAGCACGAGCCTCTCTCGTCCGTTACAGACAGGAAGATTTGGCCTACACTCCCTACGCTGGCCAGGCGGGTTCGGGAGGCCTGATCGATGTTGTATAATGTATTTCCATTAGTCGACATCCACGGGAAGAGACGGAGTGATTCTATTCTAGTCTACCGGAAACTACACGGCCGACGTTGTCCGATTCCTGCTAATCTTCTTTTACTACTGTATCTGTAAAACGCAGCCGATACTGACTGATCTAGCAGCAGCAGCAGTACCACTTGACGTATTAGGTTGAAATTTGGCTTAGAGGTAGATTTTATGAAGTAGGCATCCGATGAGAAAGGATTTTTGAAAATCCCCATGGGATGCCGGGATACATGCTTACGAAGTCGCAAGCGGAAGCTAGCCATGTTTATGAATAAGAGACGGTTTAAGCGCTAAATTCAAGGGCCTTACCACAAGCTCTAAACGCCGGAATGGAACCATCATGGTTGCGAATTAATGAATGAAATTAATTCATAAATACGCAACCAAAAATGCGAATTTATGAATGAAATTCATTCATAAATACGCAACCATCATAGTTCCATTCCTGCGTTTAGAGCTTGTGGTAAGGCCCCTGTTTTGGAATAGAAAATTAAGTGTGTGATGCCGTTACGTCATCATATTTTTTTTATTGTTATTGTTGTCACTATGTAATAACAATAGAGTCACTATATTATATATAATATTGTTATTTTTGTCGCTATGTAATAACAATAGTGACTACAATAGCAATAAATTAAAACAATACAACACTATTGTTGTATTGTTTTAATTTATTGGTAATAACTATTTATTACATGGTGTTTTAACTATAATATTGTATGTTGTAACATAATAATATAGTTAAACATACAACACAACACTATGTTATAACTACTGTTATGATTACACAGGAACAAAATATGAATCAATTTACAAACCACAGACAATTATCCACAAGATCAAATATACATAAAATCTTGTTACATAATAGTAGTTTATGAAACTGTTGCATAATAAGAGTGTGTGTGCGAGTGTGAGTTTATAACATGAGCCGAAGGCGAATGTTATAATAGACCACACGAGTATTTTAATACCTAATTATGTGCAGTTTCATACACTACTTTATCTAATCTCATGAAATATATGATAATAATATTTTAAATACAACCATGAAGTTAATTTAACAGCTATAATTCTTACTTATAAATCCATTTGCAGATCGAGCATGCGTAGTGCGCATGCGCGACGCGCCGCGCGGCGCCGCGTTCACAGATTATGTAGAAAAATTTTGCAAATCTGCAATGTATTTGCATTGCAACCTGTTTAAAATACCTGTATCCAGGGCTGAAGCTGTATCGAAATGGTAAAAAAGTTATTTTACGATACAGTTGTCCTTATAAGAGCTGTATAGAAAAACAACTTTTTAAATTTATTTTGATAGCTTGTGCGTAAAGACTGTCATTAAGATACTGTGTTTAGTTTTTTAATGTGTAAATTTCAGTATGAGATTAGATAAAGTTTATTAACAATTCATAGTGATTGTAAAATTGAATCGGTCATTCCTAAAACCTCATAACTCATAAGTCACTCAATAAGATCTTTTCAGGAATAAATAAAAACTGTTCCATGTACAAATAAATGAGTTTTAAAGAACTTTTTTATGCTTAATTTAGTATTTGAGTGGTAAAAAATAATAATTGCGAATAACCGTTAGAGTTCATTAATAAAAATAATAAAAAAAACCTGAAAAACCGCTCTTGGCTTAGGTATGTTGTTTTAGCGAGAAATAGAGTTAGTGGTATATAATTTAACCAAAACATTCGTAGTAATCATGTTTTTAATAATAATAATAATCCTGAAGGACGGTACGGTCGACATCTGTCGAGCATGCCACCGTCCCGGTGAGTCACTCAGGCATATTGTTTCCGGTTGTTCTCATCTTGCTAACGGCGAGTACTTGCATAGACATAATCAAGTAGCTAGGATTATACACCAGCAACTTGCTCTTAAATATCGCCTTGTGAGCTCTGAAGTACCATACTACAGGTATGCACCTGCGCCAGTTCTCGAGAACGGTAGTGTCACGCTCTACTGGGACCGGTCTATTATCACGGACAGGACTATTGTCGCAAATAGACCTGATATCGTGGTATTAGACCGGGTGACGAACCGTGCAATTCTCGTTGACGTCACCATTCCCCATGATGAGAACCTCGTTAAGGCCGAGAAAGAGAAACTTTCTAAGTACTTGGACTTGGCCCACGAGGTTACCAACATGTGGCATGTGGACTCAACGATTATTGTTCCGATAGTCGTGTCAGTAAACGGACTTATAGCTAAGAGCCTCGACCATCACCTCGAGAGGCTCTCGCTAGGCAGTTGGGTCAAGAACCAGATGCAGAAGGCGGTTCTCCTGGACACGGCCCGCATTGTGAGAAGATTCCTCACTCTGGAACCCTGACCACCGGTAGTTTGGGTCTTCGCCCCACTACCGGCGGGTGCCCCTGTTTTTTTATATTTTTAAATGTATTTGTTTATTTTTTTATATCGATATATTTAAAAATGTAATAAAATAAGAGATGAAATGAAATAAAGTATAATAATAATAATAAATAATAATAATAAATTGTTTATTTGCTCACAAACACGGTATAAGGATCTTGATATATTCATTTTTCGCATGTTTGGCTGATACAGTCAGCATGCAAATTTGTATTGACTTAATATTAATTACAACTATTACTTCATTATAATCTAAATTATACGTTATCACACAAACTTAATAATTAAATTAACATTTGTTCATACTACACATTTTTGCATAAATATATATATACTATAAAAAAATTCCATTTAATAATTCATTCGTATCATAAAAGTTATACTTCTTAAGCCATTCATGCAGTCTATGTTTGAATGAATTGTGATTTTGAATTTTCATATCATTTGGTATCTTTTAATTGCTTATTATTGAAAATTACCTTATTAACATTTTACATATATTAATTTGACATGTTTTAATATCTCTAAGATACAATAGTCATATTCTCCATCATTCTCATCTGGATTATCTTCAAAATTTGCAGTTGGCCAGCTAAAAATGTTGTTATAAAATGGCATATTATTATGCTCTTCCAGAATGCTATCCTGAACTTGCTTTAATTTTTTTTTATTGATGGGTATCGTGATTTTTTCCCAGAATGCGCATCTCCCTTTAAGGAACCATTATTAGCAAAAAAAGCATGTTGGAAAAAAATGTGACTTAAGAGGTTTTTGAAGTGACCGTTCAATTCTATGACCGTTCAATTCTATGTAAGGTATATGTGTAAGACTCAAAATGGTACTTACAACGCGACAACATTTTTATTACAGAAGTATTTTTTTTATATGAGAGAGTGGCAAAAGAGCATGTGGGTCACCTGATGGAAAGCAATTACCACCGTCTTTGGAGATCAGCAACACCAAGCGGTCGCCGATCCGTTGCCAGCCAATAAAGTTTCTATATATATGAAAAAATAAATGTCTATCCATTATATTATATCGCAAACATTATAATCTATTGGTCACTGCATTACGAGTGAATGGCTGGACCGATGTCGATATATCCTTTTTATGTGTATTTGTTAATTTCAGTAGAAGGTTCTTATAAAAGAAAAATGGGGTGTATCTGTGTCATGGACGTGGACGTGTATTGTGCGTGAATACGTTATATGCACTAAAATTATCTCAAAATGACAGCGCTTCCCCCTCCCCCGCATGCAATGTTCAATAGTTCTTATTTATCGTAATAAATTCTGTGATCCTTTATCTATCCAGTGGTGTGATTGAATTTTGGATGGAGATGATAGATATTTAGCTGTAACATCAAACTTTATCCCCCTATTTTGTTATCATTCGTTTTTTTGCATTGCCTCCCTATGGAAGCAATTTTAAACACGTATTATTATTTACGTTTATTTTTTATTTAACGTATTATATGTTATTTAATTTTAAATACGAATATGAATCATGTCAAAAAATAAGAAAGTTGCGCGAAATATTAGAAAATTTAAGAAAACTGAACGACCACACTAACTTTTCTAATGTAACTTTATGTCGTTTGACAGAACTGTCAGTCATTTGACAGACTGTGAGAAACCGATTCGAATTCAATATTCATTGTTAAGAAGACAGGACAATGGCTTCGGGTCAGCTATTTATTTATATTTCTATGATTAAAAAGTATTCACGTTTCTATAACTAAGACATTGCTGTAAATAAATACAATCGTTTTTATTGTAAATAGTTGTAGATAGTATAAATTCAACATCCTGTAAATTTAAGTACCTACTCTAAATTAATATATTAAGTTTATATAAATAAAGATGTTTGTTTCATTGTTTAGCCTTTTGATCGATTACAAAAGTAAAATTTGGCCATGCACTGCCATGCACCCGGATCAGTTTTAAGATATAAAATATGGCCTTATTAATAGGCGAGACGACATTTTTTTCTTTCGATTTGTTATGTAAGGACATCATTGTAATATAACTATAGGTGACAGAATTACTTCGATAGCGTTGAAACTTCTTGAGATATGATAACTTGAAAATCATAATTGTGTACTTTCCCGAAAACGCTCCATACAAAAGGCTAACTAACTTATGATGTCACACCTAGGTATTTTGTATACCTTAAAGCAGAAATTTGTACTACAACCATGTTCAATACTGCGTTTATGTAGCTAGTGTCGTAACAAAAGTTATAGTATTTTTAATTGTTTTTCCAATGTTAATATATTTTCTTAATAATTTCATCCTTTTAAATTGGTCTTTCCCACCAAACTTTGATCGACCATAAAAGAAGTTGGACATAAGTTATTAAAATTTCTAGATCGCAGATCGGTCTACTTTTGTATAATTTACGATACTGATAAATATTTTGTATAATTTTAGATCATTGTCGTCTAGCCTATTTGTCGATACCAAAATATATAAGCATGCACCATCCATTTCGTCAGGAACTAAGTTACTTCTTTATTCCTTATTAAAAGGCCTAACTAGCAAGCAAGTTTGTAATACAGCCTTTATTCTAGAATTGAAAATTTTACACAAAAGCACTAATGGAAATATAATTAATTTCGATCATATTATTTTACTTGATTTATTGTATTAATTTGTACCCATTGTATTAGGTTATCAATACCTTACCAATAACGTTTTGCAATAATTGTTTAGATATTCTAATTTCATGTAAATTTTGTTATCGGATAGGCTTTGATACCGAGTTGTTGTTGCCGAGTTTTGTTAAAATATATTTAATGTGGGAATATCTATAAATGAGAAATAATGCCCAGGTTGTTTATAATAACGAATGAAATAAACGTTTCAATCTAATTTATTGTATTATTGTTAATTACTCCTAATTCTGATTTGTTTTTAATAGCTATTTTTTTTATACTACGCCGGGTGGCAGACAAGCATACGGCCCGCCTGATGTGAAGCGGTTACTGCGCGCCGCCACCCCCGCTGCCATCGTAGCATCTCCTTCCTTTCTGGTGACCTCACTCACTCGCAGGAACACAACAGCCCTCAAGGGAACCGTTATTTGACTGCGGTATTATGTGAGGTGGAGGTACATTCCCTAGTCGGGTAGCTTACAATTACGCTCCCTACCTCTCTTTTCGCCAGAGCTTCGTTTGTCAGTCAGCAGGGTGCACCGCGTGCAGGTGAAGTTGGCTTTGGTTCAAAGATGTTGATGAACCACTTACACCCCATAGCTTAGCGTAATGGCTCCACGTCACCTAACGTTAAGCGAGAATAGGAGCCTAAAATCGCATCGACAATGGACAAGAAACTTTAATGTCCTGTCAGTTAACATTGCCATGCTCGCCCTCAAGATGCTTCTTCATGTTTCGCTTGAAGGCTCCGATATTATAAGGGCCGAAACACATAACCACGTTGCGGCGCCGCGCCGCAACGCAACGCGTCACCGAGCGTTGCGTTGTGGTGCCACGAAACAAAGCGTTCGTGGTTCTACTGCCGTATGTAGGGCAACTATTTTTTGTGATTTTTGAATGTTGATGGACGTATGTAAAAAATAGCAAAAAGTGATACACTTTGTTAACGTTAAAGTTTGATTAATCGTTTACGTTTTATTACTTTTTCTGCACTATTTGCGGGGAGGTGCACGGCGTGCACGCCGCAAAATTCTGCGTAGCGGCGCGAATGGCACTGCTGATGACACGGTGCGATGCCGCAACATGGTTATGTGTTTCGGCCCTAAGAAAGAGGAAACACAAGCACACAAGTGCCGGTAGTGCGGTATTCTGTGAGTTAGATTAAGTACTTGGGGAAGTACTTAATCTAACTCACAGAATACCGCAGTCAGGCAGCTTACAAATACAAATTTTAGCTTTAAAGATAATGGTGAGCTTCTTACACTCAAATTACTTGAGAATATTAAAAAAATCTTTTATTAGTTATGCGGGCGCTACATCAAGCTGCAAATATTTCAACATTTAAATGACGAACTTTGCACACTTGTTTGTACACTTATTGAAGCAACCTGCCACACTGCTCGCAAAGCCATTTCTTTACAGTACGTTGACCAACCACAAACAAGATGGACGACGATTTTGTGGATGCAGTGTGTATACTATTTGAGTGCATGTCATTATTTATTAAATGTGCAGAAAAATATGAATCTATCAAAACGGCCAAAAGGAAAACGTGAATGGTTGCGTGAAATGTATCGTAACAGAACCGTCCGCTCAACAACACTCGCGCGACTGAACTGAACTTTGCGCAAGTGTGGCAAGCTACGCAAACATTTAAACATTGTCGACTTTGAACGCTTTGATGTACGCTAAAAAACCGACACCGCTTGGCAAAGTGCACTTCTTTGCGCACTTGTTTGAACAAAGATTTAAAATCCTGTGCCACACGTAGCTACATTCAAATGTTCAAATATTTGCAGCTTGAATTAGCGCTCGAATTATAATAATTACTAGGATGGATGCAGCCCGCCGCGCTGCCTCTCGCTCGAGCCAACACATCCCTAATTTGACGGATCCCTACCGCCGAAGCTGAAGCCTATGGTGATCGGTTATACATATATATTTAGAGTTAATATTTTGATTCGAAAAATAAGTCATAAGTTTTAGTTATTGACAAACATTTTCAGCATAGTCGGTAGAGCTCCAGAGTTTCTACGAGCTAAGATAAACACAAATACCATAAATCTAAGCTGATGATTTTCGCAATCAAAAAAAAAATCGGTTGTCTGTAAAGTTGGTTTACTGACGATAGTTGAACGTGACAACGTCATAAGAAAATACAGATGGAATGTTTGCATTTTTCAAAAAAAAATTTTAATGGAACGCCTCAGAGCGAGGTAACGCCGCATACGTCATGTTTTTTCGTGCGTGCAGCCGGCTCCATCGAATTATAAGACGTTGTCACGTCAAAAATGCGATGAGAATCGGCTTCAGATATGTACATCGCATTGACCACATGTACACACGTGTATTCGCGCCGCACACATTCGTAAGTATCATCATCAGGTCATTTTAGTCTCCACTACAGGAGCACGACCCTCTCTCGTCCGTCCAGACAGAAGGAGGATTTGGCCTACACTCCCCACGCTGGCCAGACGGGTTGGAGAGGCCTGATCGATGTTTTATAATGTATTTCCCTTAGTCGCCCTGTACGACATCCACGGAAAGAGACGAAGTGATTCTATTCTAGTCTGCCGGAAACCACATGGCCATTCGTAAGTAGACTTCAATAAAATATATCTTTTTTTTTAAACAATACCTAGTCCCATACAGGTAAAACAAAATTTTAAATTCAATGTTTGTACATTGAATTATTAAGTTTTAGCTGTATTTATTCAATGTAGAATGAACAAATTCACAGTTGTATTAAATACATTCAAATTTAAAAATTAAAAATGTACAAAAAGTAAAAAGAAAATCTTTTTAACCTATGGGAAAGCCTACATAATATGAAAATTTAGTACAGTAGTAAATTTAAACCTTTTATATTATAAAAGGTTGAAATTTTAAGTACTGAATTTTACAAAACATTGAAACTTAATCATTTAATCCCTTATTTGATCCCAGACCCCGTTTTGTTTGAAAAAAAGAGGTAATTTAAACGGGCAGATCTTCGTATGTAAGTAAATTCCTTTTCTAGGGTACCGTAGCATGTTTTTTTTAAGGAAGTAGGTTTGGTGATAAGCGCTTTTTTGCTTTTATGTAACTATTGAAAATATCAAAACTGCCGCCACTCTAATTTTGAAATAAATTTTCAAAATTAGGCGGCAGTTTTGGTTTTTTTTCAAAAACTGTGTACCGTAGAATGTACAGTGACGACGTAAAATTAATTCGTCATTTGTATGAGACAGACGCGAATTACGCGACTCACAACTCACAAAATTACGCTCGTTTGGCCTCACCCTAATGTGTGAGGATGAATTCCCGAGCGATGCGACCGTAGAAGGAGGCCATGGGCATTATGTCATACACCTCGTCTGAAGTCATATCTAGTTTATATCTGGCTGATTACCAAATAAGCATACTGCCCGCTTGATACTTGATACGCTACCTCACTTTTGCCAGAGCTTCTTTCGCTTGTCGACAGGATGCACCATGTATGAGTGAGGTTGGCTTTGACTCTAAAGATCGTTGTGTACCACTTACACCTAAAGGTATTTCGGTGCATCCTACCCTCGATATACCTCAATACAAGAAAACTAAAGTCTTCAATCAGCATGCCTTTCCCCCTACGTTATCTGCACCTCGCCATTTCTGTTATAGTTTACATTGTTCTAAAGTTAAAATGCGGGGCATACTGATTGATATAATTATTACGGATGGCAACACTGCAGAAAGGACACCACTAGCAAAACATGGGACCTAGAAGACAGTATTTATTTAAAGTGAAGTTGTTGAGATACGAACTTCAGCCCATAGGATTAAGGTTTAATTTTCATCGCCATTTAAAATCAATTGTACCTTTCAGTTACATGTAGTATTAATTATTTCCATGATTGGGCAACAAAGGGATTGTATCACCCCTTGGTAGTGGTAAATTACATCCGGTTATTGCCCTGTCTTTGTTTACTTTTTCTTTTAGTGATGTCACCATATTAGAAAATCGATGGCATACGACGACCAAATTTTACTTTAATAAAATAGACGGTATAATAAATAAATCAACAACGTTACAAAAAAAATGTATTTATGTTCATATAATCAGTTATCTAGTCCCCATAGTACAATTTTAGCTTGGTTTGGGACTAGATGGCGCTATGTAATATTTCAAGGAATACTTATTAATTTATTTATTGGTCGATTGTGGCTGTTGTTGCCATCGGTCATGGCAAGGTAAAAAAAATGAAATGTTAATGATAGTTTATGTGTTAACAAATATGTACAGCGTATAAAGTTAATGGCGACAAAAGATAAGTCATCATCAGGTCCATTTTAGTCTCCACTTCAGGAGCACGACCCTCTCTCGTCCGTCCTAGAAGGAAGGAGGATTTGGCCTACACTCCCCACGCTTACCAAACGGGTGGGGAGGCCTGATCGATATTCGATAATGTATTTCCCTTAGTCGCCTTGTACGACATCCACGGGAAGAAACGGAGTGATTCTATTCTAGTCTGCCGGAAACCACACGGCCTAAGTGAATAGTATTAACTGAATCAATATTTATGAAGATGATAATATCTGTGATAAAACACTGATTATAATATATATATTAACCGCTTCACATCAGGTGGGCCGTATGCCTGTCTGCAACCCGACGTAGTTAAAAAAGAAATATGCACAGCGTTGATATTCTTAGGCACATCAGAGAATGGATTATGTAAAGATGAAGAGGAATGTGTGGAGCTTGATGGCATGAGGAGATGTAAGGCGTTGTAACCTGCAAAGTCAACCGCAGCTTGTCTATGAGTGGGTTTATTTATCTCGAGCTCTTCCGTACTTCGGAGGGCATGTTAAGCCGTCGGTCTTGGCTGTTGTCATTAGATGACAGTCGTTAAGCCAAATCAGTGGTCTTTAGACGGCTCGATAACACTGGCCTCGACCAAACCGCAGTAGAGCAGGGCGGAGTATTATCTAAACCCCTTGCATTGAGGGGAGACCGGTATCCCAACAGTGGGATTTTATAGATCTTGGGTTTGGACAAATTGGCGACCCATGATTAGCTTATAAAAATCCTAGATACACGCTTCAAGGTTACATCAATTTGATAAAAACATCTATCATTGTCAATCCCAAAAAACATTTGCGTAGAAGCTATAAGCTAATGGCACAGCATAGTAATACAACCCCAATTTCGTCCTATATCAATCCTACCTTTTCTTTCTAAAGTGTTGGAGCATTTTGTCCATCAACATCTTTCCAATCATTTGCAGAGGTTTAATCTTCTCAGTCAGCATCAGTCCGGATTTCGAAGGGGACACAGCACTGTTTCGGCTCTGGTCAAAGTCACTGACGATATACGTTGTAACATCGACAACAAAAAGCTCACTATTCTAGCTCTTCTGGACTTCTCTAGTGCTTTCAACTCAGTTGATTACGATCTTATGCTAGGTTCCCTTCGCTTATTGAACCTCTCATCTTCTTCCCTCAGATGGTTTGAATCGTATCTTGTCGGTCGTCGCCAGCTGGTGAGGATCGATGAGTGCCGATCGGATTGGTGCGAGCTGAAGGCTGGTGTACCTCAGGGTGGTATATTATCTCCAGTTCTTTTCTCCATTTTTATTAACAACATTACTGCCTCAATTTCTTCTTCATATCACATGTACGCCGATGACCTGCAGATTTATACTGCTGCCCCTCTTGAAGACTTCTCTCAGGCGTCTAGTGTAATCAACGCTGATCTAGCAAATATAGCTGAATGGTCCCAAAACTTCGGGTTGACAATAAATGCGGCCAAATCTCAAGTCATCGTGCTGGGTAGTCCCTATTATATAACAAGACTGAGTGATGTGGTGGTTCCCAATATTATTTTCTCTGGTACCGTTTTACCATATTCCTCTACAGTAAAGAATTTGGGTATCACCATTGACCAAACTCTCTCATGGGCCCCCCACATCCGTGAAGTAAGTCGGAAACTTTATGCATCTCTTCACTCATTAAAACGTTTGCAAAATTTTCTTCCAATTTCTACAAAGTCCTTACTTGCCCGATCCCTCCTTCTTCCTCTTCTCGATTACGGGGATGTGGCATATCGAGACCCAGCAGAAGAATTAGTTGACAAACTGGATCGTCTACAAAACCAATGCATACGATTTGTTTTCGGTCTACGCAAGTATGACCACATTTCGGCATTTCGTCTTCGTCTTGGTTGGCAGCCCATTAGGATTCGCAGGAGTATTCACATTCTCTCTCTATTATATAATGTGTTATTTCAGCCAATGGCTCCCTCATACCTTCGTGATAGATTCCAGTACCGGATGAGAGATTGTCGCCTGCGATGTAAGGGTGATTTGATCCTAGACATTCCACACCACAGTACTAATACCTATACCAACTCCTTTACAGTAAGGGCAGCAAGGCTTTGGAATTCTTTGCCCAATGAAGTGAGAAAGGCTTCCTCAATATTTTCATTTAAGTCCGCACTGGAGAAATACTTCCGTGAAAATACCTTTAACAACGAGTTCGTCACTTTAAAGTAAATCATAAATCATAAATCATTTATTTGCTAATACAGTTTTTACAGGTCTTATATCAATATACATTGTGCCGTGTATTACGCCTGATAGCAGGCATGCAAATCATTTGTATACATTTGTCATTCGTCATATTACATCGTAGTCATTAAAAATAGTATTCATTACATTTACGGTACAAATTTCATGTCATTATTAAAATTATTTATAAAATTTAGATAAGTTTTCATTATTATTAATAGAATTTATTTAATTTGTGATTTAGAGTGGTCAATGTACTCTTTTATGGAATAGAAACAATGTTCCAATAACCACACAGTCAATGTTGTCTTAAGAGCTTTACCATTCAGTTGTTTCATGTCATTGGGAAGCAGATTATACAGGTATATGGACATATTGTAAACATTTCTCTTATAAATATCTTTCTGGCATGTGGGTTGATACAATTTGCTCATGATAATAGCTCGAGTTTGTCTCTGTATAACCTCCCTTCTTTTGCGCCAGAATTCTGGATGCGATGCCACGAATGTGCAGATGTCTCTTATGTATAAACATGGCAGTGGAAGGATATTTAGCTTTCTAAAAAGTAGTTTACAGCTGTCATCCACCCAGGCATTGCAGATGGCACGAATACATTTTTTCTGCACCTTGAAGGCCCTATCCATCTCAATTTACATTTACAATTACATCCAGTAATTTGAGTTTTGTGAATTTCACTAATAAGTGTAAGAGTATGTATATATTAAGGATTATGTATGATTCTACTTCTACATATGTAGAAGATACGTAAGTCATGTCACATGTATGTATATATGTCAACATTGTACTCCACCTGCCTACTTGTTAAATATGTCATCTCAGTTGCTCAAAGGTTGGCTGGAAGAGATCCCTTTATGGGATAAGTCCGCCTTTGTACAAATTTGTATAAGCATTGTATTTCTACTGTGTTCTGTAACTACTTGTGTTTTGTACAATAAAGATACTTACAACAACAACAACAACAACAACTAGTAGTTTGACTTCATACTAGCGCCCAAATCGGCGCACGCACACAGGCAACCGTCATTTACACGACCGCTCAGGTAGATTTGGTGCGAACTGACGATATGTTGTTTCCCGCACCAAACCTACTTGTCTGTGTGCGTGCGCCGATTTGGTCGCTAGTATGAAGTCAAACTACTGGTTGTATTACTATGCTGTGCTAATGGGCTCAATTTTCTAGACATTACTCGTAGATCCGTGTATTTAGTTCTAGCGTTATATAAATACTTTGGGCCAGGGAATTAATTCAGCATTTAAACTTTAATTGTTTTGAAGCTGAAGGATATTTTAGATATTTTCTAGTACAGACGCGACGGTTTGTTTTATGATTTTTAAGTAGAAAGATACTATTCTGATTTGGTAGCAACAAGGGAGAATTACCAAGCGTTCAGACGATTTTGATATTCATATTATTGGAATGGAAGTGTTAGGTAACAACTCAATATTTTAGGTCACTATTGTGTGAGGTATTTGAAATCCGAGGTCATCGCAGTTGAGTTTCGCTTGACTAACCATCTCTTTAGGCTTTTAATGCCTTATTTGCCATATTGCAGTCTCTTACATTAGACGAGCTCGGTGGTTGAATGATGGAAAGGATGGTACGGCAGTATTTGCTTCGCGCTCGACTTGGCGGGGGCACTGCCGTGTCCCCAGATAAAACAGGTCAAGTGCGAGTCGGACTCGCGCACGTAGGGTTCCATACCATTATCTATAAAAACGGCAAAAAAAATCACGTTTGTTGTATGGGAGCCCCCCTTAAAAATTTGTTTTATTTTAATTTAATTACTTATTTTTAAAGTAAATATATAACTAAATATTATGTGAGTTTTTCAAGTGTCTACCTAATACCGTTATGAATTGCGAGCAAAAACGAGCAAATAAATCACGTTTGTTGTATGGGAGCCCCCTGAAATATTTATTTTATTCCGGTTTTTAGTATTTGTTGTTATAGCGGTAATAGAAATACATCATCTCTGAAAATTTCAACTGTCTTACTATCACGGTTCATGAGATACAGCCTGGTGACAGACGGACGGACGGACGGACTGACGGACAGCGGAGCCTTAGTAATAGGGTTCCTTTTTAACTTTCGGGTACGGAACCCTAAAAAGTGCTACTATTCCGTGGACGAGTACATAAACGATTAGAGATAATACAGCCGCTTCCCTCCTTTTATACACAATATTGTTTCATAATTTTGTGTGTCAATTAAATAGATTTAATTAAATTAGTATTAGAATTTGTTATAACATATGATCATTAGTATTTTTTTTTAATATGATGTCCGCATAGATTATGTCATAACGCTGTTATTATTATAATTAGTTTCTTAATATTATTAATTCTTCTTAATATTATTAATTCGCCCTGATGAAAGTCTCCTTTTGAGATCGAAACTAGTCGGCTTTCCCGACAAAAAGACGTGAGTGACCCGTTTAATTAATTTAGTATTATTAATTCTAATTGATTATTCATCTGATATTGATAATTTACATATTATTATTTTTCTATTCGACATATTGTTATATTAGTCTTAAATTTAATTTATCAGTTATTTAAAATTGACATTATGTATTTTCAACACAGTACTGTATTGTTTCGAAATAAATTAATATGCACATGAATATGAAATTCTTTTGTTACCTAGTAACAACAGGTTGAAAGCTTTTGATAGAAACTGGATTCAGTGTTGCCAACTTAGGTAAGGTAAGGCAGGTAACAATCTGGTAATATATATAACCCATAATAATGGGTAAATTTAATTCTTGTGGCTAATGAATTATCATTGTGTACCTAATGCTCACTGATATATTGTGTTCTTGTACTAAATTTTCATTAACTCAGTTCTTTAATATCTTAAGACTTACTATTACCACACCCCTACTACTACTACTACATAAACAATGAAGTCTATACAGAGCTTGAATGAGCGTGTGTGCGTATGGCGCTATTCAAACTGTTCCTGATTGGTCTCAGAGGGGAGGTGAGGTCGATACGAGAGAGCGGCATGGAGAGACCATTATTACTTATACTGAGCTATTACTTAATCGTGTCCAAGTCTGCTTGCAGGCGAAAAGGTAGTAAGACCTGCTACCAATCCGCATGAGTGCCTGGTTGGTTTACTGTGCGAGAGACTCGCAATCCTGTGATATAACCATAAAGTTTGTGCACAGGGGAGCATCAGATGTAAACATAGGGTCGTTGTTATTTAATATCAAAATAAAACACGTTACACATTTTTTATACTAAGTTGGGTGGCAGCAAAGTATAAGGCCCGCCTGCTTTATTGATATTACATATTGCGAGCGTACATATTAACGCTAGCAATATGTAATATCGCTCACGTGCCACTACACCCACTGCTAACGCAGCACTCCTTCCTTTCTTTATGGTCACCTCACTTAATCGCAAGAACAGAACAACCCTCAAGGGAATTTTTATTTGGATGCGGTATTCTGTAAGGTGGAGGTACTTACCCAGTCGTGCAGCTCGCAAATACATTGTCCCCTACCTCACTTTTGACAGAGTCTCTTTTGCTTGTCGGCAAGGTGCACATGGCGAGCTACGTACACTTTGAAAACTTTATTGAAAACTTATTATCTGTATAGTCGATGTGTGATGCAATTTGTATGAATATTATCCGCGAAACTTAGGAAATACGGCAATAATAACACATTTTAGGGTGCACCACGTGCAGGTGAGGTTGCCTTTGGCTCTAACGATCGTGTTGAGCCACTTACACACCAAGACTATTTAGCAAATAGTTTTCGACCACTTTGGTTGAACATCGAATTTCGTCATTCCGGATTCCTCCGATCCTTTAGGGAATCTCCAAGCATTGTTCTCTCCATCGCTGTGCGACTTTTAGTCTGTGAACAAGCCTAATGGTCAGCGTCCAAGTCTCTGCACCGTAAGTCGTAGCGGGGAGAACGCACTGATTGAATACTTTGGTCTTCAAGCATTGGGGTGTATATCTGCGGTGAGGATGTGCCGAAGCTTCCCAAAAGCTGCCCAGCCCAGTCGAATGCGTCTATCGATTTCTTTGTTGAAATTACCCCGGTCTAGCTGTATGGCCTGTTAGCTGCATTCTCGATAACCGGGCTAGGGATGACGAGGTCGTTGTACATAACTTTCGTTTTATCAAAGTTCATTCCCAACCCCACAGATCGTCGAGAAGCAGCATTGACCAATCCTCAAGAGAATTATAATTTGGATGCGGTATTCAGTGAGTTGAAGGTACTTTCCCAGTCGGGCTTAAAAATACTTTACCTCTTTTTTGACATCTTACACAAATAATAATCACAATAATAAGTCCGCAGGGCAGCTTGTGTGGCGAGCTGTTGTGTGAGTAGCGACACCACGGACCCGAGTCTCCAGAGAGTCGGTCAGGGCCTTCGTCTCCGACGTGTCTTCATCGGTCGGAGTGTAAACACAAGAAGGCCCGCAGGACTCTCAGCTCTGGCTTGCCTTCATTGGCCGTCCAGGGAGGAGCCGCTAGAGCTATATGCTCCAGGGGTGGAAGTGTTAAAGGGCATCACGCCGCGAGTAACTTCGGAGAAAGCGCAGCACACCTCTCGACATCCCTGAGTCACTCACACCGGTGTTGCCCCCGGCCGTTTTCCTGGCATTTCGGGGGCCCATCTAGTGAGTGGCAAGCCACCGCCTGCCGCAAATAACTAGCAATAAAAGCAGTTATGGCAGGCGTCCGTCCCTCTTCTGTAATAGCCCGGTATTAAGTTCACCCAGATCTCATCTCCATAGCCCATTTATTTTCCATCACACTTCGCAATAGTCTCAACGCTTGCCGAGACCTGCTCATGGGTATGTCGTTCCATTGGCATATCCTGGAGCGGGTCACGGCGGGCGTACAACATTACATCAAACTTCTCAAAGGGGCCTCTACGCGTTGGATCCATATCCCCGCGCATGCCGAACAAATGACCGGGCTTGACCCGTGATTAAAAAGAGACAATAATAAATAAATATTTCTGGACAATTTACACAGCGCCATCTAGTCCCAAATTAAGCGCAAAGCTACTATGGGTACTAGATAACTGATATTATATTTACTTATTACATTTTTTTTGTAAATACATACATAGAAAATACCCAGACCAAGACAAACAGACATGCTCATGCACATCAATATTTGTCTTGTGCGGGTATCGAACCCGCGACCTCAGAGTGAAAGTGGCCATTGCTAACCATTTGACCACCGAGCTCGTCAGACATTGATTTACATCTTTCATTAGTTAGGACCTTATTCGACAGGTTATGTTGTATTTGCTCAGAAACCCAATAATATATCTCTTTCAAAAGCTTTTTTGAGAACGGCTCTGAACTGGATATTTCTCAAAGGTATCTCGATTAACTCCCAGTGGAAATTAAAATGTTCAAATTCTTGTAAACTCCACCTGTTATGTTAATTCGTTCGATATTGAAAGCTCCGAATTCTGTTTGTTTGTGTATATGTTACAGTCAGTGTAATAAATTGGTCATTATTTATAATGGATGGCCAATGTAAATTTTCGATTATTAATAATTAAGCTTACTTGGCACCGCATCATTCGCCATCTAGGTTGAACTCCGCGAAGCGGAGCTCCTATTTCCTATGACAGGACACAAGAAAACCCTAATCTTACCAAAAATCAACTCAAATCTAACCAAAACATGATTTATCACACCGACCAAGTATTAGTCAGTATGAGTAATAACTATTTATTACACTGACGAGCTCGGTGGCGTAGCGGTCAATGACGCGGCTTCGACACCAACGTTCGTGGGTTCGATTCTTATATAGGACAAACATTTGTGTGCATGAACATGTCTGTTTGTCTTAGTCTGGTGTTTTCTATGTATCATAAGTATGTATTTACAAAAAAAAAATGTATTTATGTATGTTTATCAGTTGTCTAGTACCCATAACACAAGCTTCGCTTACTTTGGGGCTAGATGGCGCTGTGTGATTTGTCTGACAATATTTATTATTATTATTATTGAATAATTTATTACATTGACAATATTATAATATATATGCTTAAACACTCCGTATAATTATAGGTATTGTAATTTAAACTTCCTATTTAAATATGACATACATTACGTGCCACTACGCACATGTATTCTAGTTTCCTGATTTTAATGGTTTTCAATAGTTCCAAGGTCTTATGCATTCTTTGCAAAACAGTTTCTTTTTTGACTTGTGACTATGATCAGATAAAATCCGTCCGGACTGTGAGTAATACTCACAGTTCGGATTCGGAGAAGGAATAATCCTTCTCTGGATCCGAATTGTGAGTATAAAGGCTGAAAAGAGCCTGTAGTAGTCCTGCAGTAGGTAAACTGCTGTTTATAATATTCCCTAATGCTTTGCGGAGAAACGAAATGTCTTATCGAAGACGAAAGTTAAGCAACGCCAAGCGTAGCTTTTAGTGGTTTCATTAAGTAGTAATTAGTGGTTACATGAAATAGAGTGATGACCACGTGTTTGGTAGCGGAGCATTGGACAGCCCCGTATTGATAGACCGATGGGCATGGGACTCACGATATCGGATATTAATACTTACCTAATCACGAATAGATATATTTCTTTTTTGTAAATAAATAATTTACACAGCACTATCTAGTCCCAAATTAAGCGCAAAGCTTGTGTTTTGGGTACTAGACAACTGATAAATGTACTTAAATACACTTTTTTTGTAAATACATACTTATAATTTACAGAACGCCCAGACCAAGACAAACAGACATGTTCATTCACACAAATGTTTGCCTTGTGCGGGGATCGAACCCGCGACCTCGGAGTCAAAGTGGCCATTGCTAACCATTCGACCACCGAGCTCGTCGATATGTTCCAGAATACTCGTGTTCTCTGGAACCATATCAATATATAGAAAACCCAATCATTATGAAATGATGATGATGATTAAACGAGTGGTTCTATTTGGTAATTATTTGGGGTAAGTGGTTCATCAACATCTTTGAACCAAAGCCAACCTCACCTGCTCGTTGTGCCCCCTGCTGACTGACAAACGAGGCTCTGGCGAAAAGACAAGTAGGGTGTAGCTTATGTTATTTAGGCTGCCCGACTTTTGCCTTGAGGGTTGTTGTGTTACTGCGAGTAAGTGAGGTCACCAGAAAGAAAGAAAGGAAAAGGCAGGCAACGGATCGGCGAACCCTCGGTGTTGCTGATCTCCATGGGCGGTGGCGATTGCTTTCCATCAGGTGACCCCACAAGGTTCTTTTCCCCCGTTCTCATTTAAAAATAAAGTATACACAAAACTACTATATTACAATGCCGATTAAATTACAAGTCACCCTAAACAATATCATAAAACTTTAAGGCGTAAATAACAATATCCTTAAGGCGAGGTGAGCCAGCGCTAGACACAATATGACAATTCCGCGAGACACTGGCGACTCTGGCGATCGAAAATCAATTGAATAATCGATTAAAAATTTTAAAGATGTAATAAAA
This sequence comes from Hypsopygia costalis, assembly GCA_937001555.2. NCBI lineage: Eukaryota > Metazoa > Arthropoda > Insecta > Lepidoptera > Pyralidae > Hypsopygia > Hypsopygia costalis. The sequence goes on from OW443349.2 coordinate 5,895,391, forward strand.
AAAATCTATCGGGTGTAATACCTCCAGTTATTTATGACCATTTTTTAGTACATGTCTTATAATGTCAAATTACTTATTTTAAGAATAAATCCGAAAATAGAAGATAAAATGACACGAAAAGTGGTAACTTTGGGAATTTATTTTATCGAGTCAACTTCAGCAAATCATGTTTCCTTTGGATATATTCCCTAGTATATATCCTCAACAATATCAGTATATTTTTCCTAGATTTCAATTCTCTGTCTATTACTTCAAAGATGAATTCTAAATTGTGGATTTTGCAGTACCACTGGTACCACCCCGCCTTAAATAATTTCCACCCAACAATATCTACGAATATTACTGAAAGTGCTGAATTGTCTACCATAATAAATCAACAGAATTAGTTTTGCATCCAAAGGGTTGCTTACGGTAGAGATGAGTCAGTGTCTAGAATTATTTGCTTTGGGCTATTTCACTGCCTATTGTGAACAGAAGGTTAAGTTAACATATTTTTGTTTGCGTATATGTAAATTGTCCAGAAATATTAAAAAAGAAATAGATATTATACAATATAAATAATATATTAAAAAAATTGTATAGATGTAGTCTATACTAATATTATAAAGCTGAAGAGTTTGTTTGTTTGATTGAACGCGCTAAACTCAGGAACTCAACTCATTCGAATTGAAAAATTATTTTAGTGTTAGATAGCCTATTTTTTAAGGAAGGTTATATAATATCACGCTACCACCAATACGAGCGGAGCACCAATGAAAAATGTTGCAAAAATGGGAAAAAATATTGCTTTTGAGAGTTTCCGCAGGTTTACACAGTGCATACAAGTGCGCTGCTATAATAAGTTGAGGTATATTTTTGGATCTGCACATGGTGCATACTGCCGACTGGCGAAAGAGGTTCTGGCAAAAAAGAGGTAGGGTACAGTTACAGTGTATTTGTAAACTGCCCCACTGGGGAAATACCTCCTGACAGAATACCGCAGCCAAATTACGATTCACTTGAGGATTGTTGTGTTCCTGCGAGTGAGTGAGGTCACCAGAAAGAAAGGAATTACTGCGTTGGTAGCCGGGGGAGGCAGCACGATACAAAATACGATACAACATAATAGATTGCCTTTAGCGATAAGACCGCTTTTTGTACTTTTTATTATTGCAAGTTTCTTGTATTATATTTGTCATATTGCTGCATTAAAGTGTATTCTATTCACTTGAGCTGAAAGCGAAATTCAGAGACGTGGTCATATTTGCGAAGTCCAAATATGAACCGTATACATAAATTTTGAAGACGCTCAAGTTTATTTAGTTGCTCTTCATATGTCAAAAAAAGTATGCCAAATCTTGATATCACCGAGTATAGTATGTTTATGTGTATATGTGAATATTTATTTATATAATTTAGTATTTATATAGGTTTATTTATATAAGTATTTGTAATTTATTATTCATGGTAATGAATAGTACTAATATCTGCGCTGCACCACCTACCATAATTTCAGATTATTTGTCCTCTACCCTAAGGTTGTCTGGAAGAGATCGCTCAATGATAAGACCGCCTTTGTACTAGTACCTACTTAATGTTTTTCTCTGTATATTTTTTCTTTCCTTTTGGTGCAATAAAGTATATTGTATTGTATTGTGTTGTGTTGCGTTGCGTTGCGTTGCGTTGCGTTGCGCTGCGCTACGCGGCGCTGCGCTGCGCTGTATTGTGTTGTGTTGTGTTGTATTGTATTGTATTGTCAACGAAGGCAGATGGAGGATGAAAGTTCTGGCGTGTAGGCCCTATATAGAGCAACAAAACGTTGCCGTCCCTTCTCTAGATGATTTCGGGGTGTAAGTGGTTCATCAACACCTTTGAACCAAAGCCAATTTCACCTGCACGCGGTGCACCCTGCTGACTGACAAACGAAGCTCTGGCGAAAAGAGAGGTAGGGAGCGTAATTGTAAGCTATCCGACTGGGGAATGAACCTCCACCTTACAGAATACCGCAGCCAAATAACAATTCCCTTCAGGGTTGTTGTGTTCCTGCGAGTGAGTGAGGTCACCAGAAAGGAAGGAGATGCTGCGTTGGCAGCGGGGGTGGCGGCGCGCGAGCGTAATTTTATGTTGCGAGCGTTAATATGGCTACGGCAACCGCTTCACATCAGGCGGGCCGTATGCTTGTCTGCCACCCGCCGTAGTATAAAAAAAAAAAAAGATGAATAGATGACCTCAAAAAAACTGTTGGAAGCAGGTGGATGTAGAAAGCGGAGGATCGCATATGGTGGAAAACATTAGGAAAGGCCTGTATCTAGCAGTGGATAGGAGCAGACTGATAACGATAATGATGATGATAAAATGAAATAAATAGCATTATAGTATAGCAGTTTGATAAAATAAGTACCTACTTAGTAAAATCAATAAGATGCTTTTTGAATTTACTAAGTACTTTTTTTTTCAAAGTAATCTAATGATTGTAATAATATAATTTACTTTAATAAGTAATGAACCAATTCATTCAAGACGCAAGAGAGACGGTTAGTGTACAAGTCACACAGGAAATTAGTTATTACAAATTAATCTGATTAAATAACTTTAATATATAAGATACAAAAGACAAGCGCTTCCGATACCAAGCCGCACTTGTACAATGTATTAAGCATTGGGCACATATTATAAGTTTATTAACACAAAAGGTGACAAAACAGCAAACATGACCGAAAGTGTCAAGGAAGTTAGTACAGTACAGGACATTATATGGCCTACACTACCCTACACTCTAGCTGAGTAAAAATATAACTGATTATAAAGCAGAGTTACTTAAATAGATGATGCAGTTAAGACCGCGCAGTGCGAGTTTAGACCTACTAACATTCACAATGCCGAGGGAACACTGAGATGGTCTTACTATAAATATTAACTCAATCTGCTAGGCTCAATCTTAGGGTCCAACAAATAGTTAACTCAATCTGCCAGGCAATTGTCCCCCGGCCGAGTCGTTAATGTGTGCAATGACACCATAATTTTTTTGAAGTAAACCTTCTTTACGTACGCCTGACTTGGGGAGTAAACAGACGAGAGCGTTACGAAAAGTATGATCGGGCTTGGCAAACGGAAATTGAGAGAGAGATATAAGTAGAAGTTTTACTTCAATGGTGTGGTCTAAAGCAAACTCGTTTTATTTTTGTTAAGCAAGATTTTGCAACATGATATTTTTTTTTACATCTTTTGTGACCCCCTTGATATATATATTGTTATCTACTGTTGCCTAGTAACGTTGCTAAACAAAAAGTAACTTCGTGTGGGTGCACCATATTACTTGTACTAACCTTCGGCCTTACTTGTATATTCGGCCGAACTGTTTTTCCATTGTGTGTAATTAAATGACAAACTTGTTGAATATGTAAGAAAAATAAAACATTAAAGTAATTCGAAGGCACCGAAAATTTGTTCTAGAGTTCCGCGATTAAAAGTTTCAAATCCATTTACGAGGAGAAAATGAGAGGAGCTTAAAATTGAACGTAACTAAGTTGAAGCATTAAACAGGTGAGGTGAGGTCAAAAATATAAAAAAATCTGGTTTAAGTGCTTTTGTTTTTATGTCCCTGATGAATTATGAGATAGGTATTTGTATCTGTGTGCTATGTGAGACGGAAAATAGAAAATAGAACCTGTTTGATGTAGTTAATGTAATGAACTTCCTGTTGCTGCTAACCTTTGAACTTCAGTATAAGCATGCCATTAATTTAAAATTGGTTCTTATATTCTCTTCTAAATATACACGGTTACAAAAATAGGCAAAAAGTTCCCTTCGGATCAGTAGTACCATTGACTAGTACCATTGATGGTACTAGTCAATGGTACTACAATGGTACTAGTCAATGGTAGTTGTGTCACTTACCATTGATGGTAAGTGACACAACTTTTGACATTGGTCGCTAGGGCGGTGGTACACATTGTACTTTTAGTATCGACGATCAGCGTTTTCGCGACAGCATCGCTGTTGCGTGACGACTTGCTGCGTTCGATTGCAGTTACAGAATCGTGCGTTTTATTGACTACATCGATGCGTGACTGTAAGAATATTCAATTAAATTTCTCAGGAAATCCGAATGCTATCAATAAAAAAAATGACACAACTTTATTAGCGGCTAATAAATAAATGTGTGTATAATATTCAAGAGTCTAATAAATATTAAGTTTCATATATGATGTAACAAATTTGATTACAACATTTACAACTATATTTTTGGGATGTAAGTAGTTCAGCACCATCTTGGAGCCAAAGCCAATCTCACCTGCACGTGGTACACCCTGTTGATTTACTAACGAGGCTCTGGCGAAAGAGAGGTAGGACATAGCGTAATTTTAAACTGCCCGACTGGGGAAGTACCTCTACCTCACAAAATACCGTAGCCAAATAACAATGGTTACCATAACTGTTTCACATCCTCGTCCGTATGCTTGTTTGCCACTCAACGTAGTAAAAAAATATAAATAAAAAATATATACCAGCTCTGGCGAAATATATCAATGAGCTTTAGCTCATTGATACAATTATTTCTAAATTTTTTTTATCACAAACTTATGATACCTAACCTTTTAGAAATAAATGTATTTCTTCTTATTCTTATTGTCCAAGTTTAATCAAAGGATAATAAGGTAATGCACATTGGAATTTGAAGGACAGACATAACAAGATAATATTGACGACCATACTAGCTAGCCAAATAACAATTCCCTTGAGGGTTATTGTATTCCTGCGAGTGAGTGAGGTCACCAGAAAAGAAGGAGACGCTGCGTTGGCAGCGGGGGTGGCGGCGCGCAAGCGATATTTTGTATTGCGAGCGTTAATATGGCGACGGTAACCGCTTCATATCAGGCGGGCCGTATGCTTGTCTGCCACCCGACGTAGTATAAATAAAAGCAGCCACGGCAATCGGATGCATCTACTAATGGTAGTGGGTGGGTACCGGCCATAGTTTGCATGAACTAATTGGTGGCGGATCACGCAAAGTATTGTAGATCAAATTGCCAACCATACAACTGTTACACGTGTAGTTTTATAAATATATTGTTACCTTAATATTATGTCTTTCAGGAAATTTGTATCTGTATTTGATTTGTTATTTACGATCTGCTCGTAAACAAGAAAATTATTTTATTGATTGACGTAGATTTATTTGATATGTCTCATTTGGGATTTTATTTTCTGTGTCAAATCTTCCTACAGAGAGCATGCTTTTTATAATCGTGTCATTAGACAATTACCATTGGTAAGAAATTACACTTTAAGGTTTTTTAGGGTTCCGTACTCAAAGGGTAAAAAGGAGGAAGATTACTAAGGCTCCGCTGTCCGTCCGTCCGTCTGTCACCAGGCTGTATATCATGAACCATGATAGTTAGACAGTTGAAATTTTCACAGATGATGTATTTATGTTGCCGCTATAACAAAAAATACTAAAAAATATAATAAATTAAATATTAAAGGGGGCTCCCATACAACAGACGTGATTTTTTTGCTCGTTTTTGCTCGCAATTGATAACGGCAATAGTTAGTCGTTTGAAATACTCACATAATATTCAGTTATATATTCACTTTAAAAAGAAATAAGTTAAGGCAGTTCATTCCACAGTTTGACCGTACGCGGGAGAAAACTTCTCTGGAACCGCACTGTACGCGACCTTTTAGGCTCCAATGTGTGAGGATGAATTCCCCTGAACACACCCCATTATACAAACGGTAGAACACACAAAGGGACGCAAAATCTCTTCTCAGACTACGTATTATCAATTCATAGAAACTGATGCTCGCTTGTCACATACGCTGTTAAACAATTGTCAGATACTTCTTTGCATTTTTCCATTTATTTCATTTTTATTTAGACTTATGTGTACTGTCTACTGACAACTCCATCTGTAACTATTTAGGCCGATTTGAGATTGACTTAATCTTCCACAGGCCTCACAAAAGAAGTTTGTGATGATGATGAGACAAGCATACGGCCCGCCTGATGTCAAGCCATAAGCTCCTTCTTTTCTCCTAGAGGGTTGTTGTATTCCTGCGAGTAAGTGATGTCACACTCACTTACTCGCAGGAATACGAGTACAACAACCCTCAAGGGAATTATTATTTGGCTGCGATATTCTGTGAAGTAAAGATACATTCCCCAGTTGGGGAACGTACCTCCACCTCACAGAAGTTTGTCAGTCAGCAAGGTGCACTGCGTGCAGGTGAAGTTGGCTTTGGTTCAAAGTTGTTGATGAACCACTTGTACCACGTATACTATGTGCCTCGATGTCATCTCTTTCTTTAGTTAGTGATTGTTCCAAAACAGTTACATTTCAAATTTGCAATTCTCCAACACGCGTTTATGAAATCATTGCACCGGTGTTAACTTTACTACTATAGGCCACCATTCCCATCTTCCGAGTCCGATAGATGTGAAAGATAGTAATCGCTTCTACCAAAGGTCAAAGGACACTACATAGTAAGTAATAACTGTCGTGTATTGTATAGCTACCTGATCTTGTCTATGCATACTGAAGTTCTTGATACTGGTCACACTAATATTATGTCTTTGGTTGATTCCTACCTAGGGTAACTATTTATTCATTCAGGGTTAGGGAATGGTAGGTATTAGATTACAATTTATCTAATACCTACCGTAGGTTGGAGGTCGCGCGTAGGACGACGAAGCGTTGTGCGTCCTCCTACTAGATAGTCCGATGACCTTAAGAAAGCGGCGGCTGGGAGTGGATGGATGCGGAAGGCGGAGGATCGTATCTGGTGGAATCAATTTCCATAGCTGCTGGATAGCAGTGGGTAGATACAGGCTGATGATGATGATTCCTACCTTGTATTGTCTGTATGTAACTCGGTAATTTTTATGTAATGTGTCAGTCAGTCTGTGAGTATAAATAAGTTACTTAATTAACGGCTAGTATCTTTATTAATATAGTCGTCCTGGTACATATTTATAACTTTGTTCTTTCAAATGTGGAGTGAGCGAACAAAAACTCACATGCCCCTAGTTGGTTGTTTATTTTTTTGTTCTGAAATATATTTTAAACTGAGTTCCAGAACGTTGTGGTAGCGGTTCTTTAAAAAATACATTCAAAGCTAGGCAATTCAATTTTGTTTTCGAGGTTTTCGTGCAAGGGAGACTATGTTCACAATAATTTCGCTCAGTGATTCGGGTTACATAGTAGATTTGTATAAGAGCACATCGTTTATACAAATAATTGGAATAAATTCATTGATCTTTTTTTTTTTAGGGTGGCAGACAAGCGTCTGCCAAAAAAAAAAAAAATACGGCCCGCCTCATGTGAAGCGGTTACCGTAGCCATATTAACGCTCGCAACATAAAATATCGCTCGCGCGCCGCCACCCCCGCTGCCATCGCAGCATCTCCTTCCTTTCTGGTGACCTCACTCACTCGCAGGAACACAACAGGAGGTGGAGGTACATTCCCCAGTCGGGCAGCTTACAATTACGCTCCCTACCTCTCTTTTCGCCAGAGCTTCGTTTGTCAGTCAGCAGGGTGCACCGCGTGCAGGTGAAGTTGGCTTTGGTACAAAGATGTTGATGAACCACTTACACCCCAAAATTTCATTAAGGCTCATAGTATTCTAGTAAATAGTTTAGTGTAGGTATTGTAGTTTGAATCACAATCAGATATTATTAGAAAGACTACATAAAACGGATCGCAGCAAAGCTGTGTCACAGTTGTCATGAATGTCAAATTCACTTCTATTTATCGGATGACACACTTTTTTCTTGCTTGGCTGTTCACGATATTGTTTGTAGCGTTGATTTGCTAGCTTACGAGTATATGGCATATAAAGGGCATAAATATTCCTAGGATTGTATGTAACAAAAAGCTACAAGCCATTGGGGCCATCAGAAAGGCTCGCTGCTTTTGATTTTATTATAAATAATATTTCTGATTTTTATCTTCTCAAATGGCAGGAAGGGCATTAACCCGGCGTAAATGACGAGGAAATATTTACAAGCATATAAATAAATAATAATAAATAAATATTTTCAGACAAATTACACAGCGCCATCTAGCCCCAAAGTAAGCGAAGCTTGTGTTATGGGTACTAGACAACTGATAAACATACGTAAATACATTTTTTTTTGTAAATACATACTTATGATACATAAAAAACACTCAGACTAAGACAAACAGACATGTTCATGCACACAAATGTTTGTCCTATGTGGGAATCGAACCCACGAGCGTTGGTGTCGAAGCTGCGTCATTGACCGCTACGCCACCGAGCTCATCAGTATATACATAAATACTTTACTTAATTATAATTAATGCTATCAAATAAAGACCTTTGCTGCATAGATGTAAACAAAAATAAAACTTATATATTCATATTAATCAGACTTTTATTATATTAACTTACTAACCGAAATAAAATCTATATTTGAAAGCACAACATTGATAAAATATTATTTTGGTTAATAATAATTTGGTAAAAAATATCTTATTATACTAAAAAGAAATCAAATCAAGTTACTTAGATAATTATCACTGTAAATCAATCTTCTTTGTCATCATTTACTGACATTGAACTACTGCAATTATTGCTTGTCTTTTCTGAGTCCCATTTTCATCAATAAAGAACACAAAAAATAAGTAAAGATTACAATAAATATGTAAGTAGTAAGGAAGAACCGGCGGACGGTAGCGAGGTGATGTAATTTCAGCTACTCAAACGCTCGAATCACATGGCGCAGGTAAACAAGAAACATGTTCGTTATAAATCGTGTCGAGTCAATATGACCGGCGTCTAGGGTTGCCAACCATACTGTTAAAAACAGTATTATACTGTTTTCTGTGCTTTAATACTGCTGAAAAAAATTTCATTTGACCATAGCACTGTTTATTGTACTGCTCCGCATGCACTAGGCCTTAGTATACTGTTTCTTTTACTACGCAGCTTTTAATATACTGTTATTCTTGTAAAAAAAAGTTGACAACCCTACGGCGGCGTCGTTGACACCGGGTTAAAAAGTAGTACAAACATTAAAATCAGAGCGCTATATAAAATAAATATAATAGAAATAGCTTGAAAATTTTGTAGTCTTATACAGTTTTTATTATGTACAGAATAGTTTAAAGGCGATTGTCGTTCTTTTCCTACAAAACCGATGCCTGTATTCCAGACGCCGCTATTTATACATGCAAAGTAATATGCACAGGCTTAACACATACACATGCGACGTCAATTCCATTACCTACTGTGATTGGTCCGCGGATACACATACTTCGTTATGACGAAATCCGTCACAATTAGCGGTACGTTCGCAAGCACAGGAAAACATCTGTGCCTGGTGAAATGCTCGCCATGCATGCAAGCCTCTTCAGGGGCCCTACCGCCAAAGTTAAAGGAAAAATGACACTACTGCTTAGATTGTTGGTTGGTGATGTTTAGCTCAGCTTGGAGAAACCCTAGAGCTCTACGCACTGAGCTGAAGATGTTTATAAATAAATTTAACCTAAGACCTATTTTTAGAATCAAAATATTTGATGGTAATTGGCTTCAGCTTCGGCGGTCTCTATTATAATATTCTGTGGTTTTTATTTGGTTTCTGAATAATATTGGTTTATAAATATACACATATTTTTTTTGACATGTGACCTTTTGTTAGCCCACTCCTCAAATGAGGTCACAGAAGATAACATCTCAGTGACGTAAATAGCTATTTTAAATTATAGGAAAATCAAATGTTACCTGAACAAAATTCAATTATTTCAGTCACTGGCTCATAACGATTGTAATTTTAGATACTCCCTAATTAGGTTTCCTCCTGATGGTAAAAATTAAAATCATTTGACTATGAATTTCATTAATAAATTTGGGTAAATTATTCAATTGAAAATTAGATTTGTAATGTTAATTAACCCTCCGTATACTAGGTGACTAATCTCATCATGCTATACTATGTGGGGTTTGCTATACCCCAATTATAAAAGGTAGTAAAATCCGCAAGTTTGTTCTTTATGATTGTTAAATAATAAGAAATATATTTTTATATCTTATAATGAATTGGTTTAAGTAAAAAAAATCCTATTTTTACATTCGAATAGACTTTTATTAATGAAAGTACAAAAACTTAAATTTTCTTCAAACTATAAAACTATTAAGGTTTTTTCTTAGGCACTAAAATCAAATGGCACAGATTACAATTACAGTCTTGTCAATTTATACGACTACAGTATATCTAGTTTTAAACTATTAATAATTTAAAGTAAAAACCAAAAAATAATAAATTAGATCTTAATCACTTAAGTTTCTGCAGTCTTGACAATAAAAATCTGCATGTTCTATACATTGACGGCGGTTCTTGTAAGTTTTCAAGGGGTTTTTGAAAATACTTTCCAATTCTGTGGCGCAGTTTCCTAGGAAGTATTTGGTTCTGCCCTCTTGTTTCGAGATGGGGTCTTTCTAACGACAAACCTAAATCCCGAATGAATTTTCCTCTCAAGTTAGTTTTATTTTTCTCTTATACTAGTTTTATCTTCTTTCGACAATTGAGAGGTCATGTTTTAGTTAAACTATTACCTGCAAACAATATTTCATCACGTTAAACACCGAAATAATCATATAAATAAATAAAAAACAACAGTAGTTACACTTACCTTTTGGACCACGCGCCATACAAGGTGGGGTGTGTGATACCCAAGCGCACTTTAGGCATGTGCCACACGTTTTGTGGCAGACGCCGGACTAAATGTTTCGCACGAATCGGAGCGGCAACGTCGCATTTGCAGCTACTGAAAAAAACAACTTGCGCGCCTTTTTCGTTTAAAAATTGTATCAATTTTTTTTACCACTGGGGTATGTCATACCCCACCTCGTATACGGAAGGTTAATACGCTGTTCAATTAAATAGAGATGGACTGTTTAACATTCTTCTTTTTTTCGGTCATTTATTCTTTCCAATGTGTGTTGCTTTTTTATATATTACGTGTGTTGCCAGACAAGCATACGGTCCGCCTGATGTGAAACGGTTACTGTAGCCATATTAACGCTCGCAGCATGAAATATCTCTCGCGGCGCCATCCCCGATGCAAACGCAGCAATACCTTTCTTTTGCTGGCCTCACTCACTCGCAAAAACAACCCTCAAGGATTTTTTTATTTGGCTGCGGTATTCTGTGAGGCGGAGGTACTTACCCAGCCGGATAACTTACAAATACGCTGTACTTTACCTCTCTTTTGAACGTCTTTCGTTAATCGGCAGGGTGTATCACGTACAGGTGAGGTTGCCCTTGGCTTTGACCGTAGCCTGTCACCATTGCTTAACTTGCATATTCGACTGATACGCGCAACGTAAAGTGTAAAGAAAAGATATAATACATATTAATGCCGACTGAATGACTACCTTCACGTGAAAGTAGTAAACATAGCCAAATAACCCATAGAAATGTCCAATTAACGAAACCAAAAAATCCAATTTGAATTGTCTCTAGTTAAAATGGTAGAAGGCATTTAAAAAGTCCGGCGACATACAGTTGGAATTTGTTTTCGGAATTCCGTATCGAAACATCGATTCGTAATTCCGAACGCAGTAAATTCATATAAAATCATGGGGCCCATTTTATATTTTATATGAATTTACTACTATTTTTTGATTGCGAAAATCTAACTTAATCTTAAATCTGTCCAAATAGGAATAAGCTTAGCCAGTAGGGACACTCTACCGATTAAACTGAAAGTATTCATCGCAAACTTAAAGAGAAGTCTGATTTTCGCAATCAAAAATCCCGATGGGAATCGGCTTCAGCTTCGGCAGTAGACCCCCAGGACTCACAACGGTTGAATCAGTAAGGCTGGTAACATGCAGTCGGAATTTCTTTACGGAATTTCGTATCGAAATATCGCTTCGTGATTCCGAACGCAGTAAACTTATCTAAAATCAGGACTTACAACACACGTTAAATAGCTTTCCGTTAGAGATTTTTATCGCTTTGAATTCCGAATGGCAGCCTTTGCGTTCGAAATTCCGAAAGAAAAAAAGCACAGTCTGAACGCAAATCCGGGTTGTTATTCGGAACTGAAATTAACCTAGTAAGTGGCATATTTACAGAATTTTGCTTCGAAATTTTAAATTGGTACTTCGATTCAGAGTTCTCAAATTATTTTGTTGGCCTTATTGTTCCGAACGGAAATGAACATAGTGTGTAATTTATGACATGTAAAAATTTTGATATATATAAGAATTTAACTTGTTGACTCTGAGATAAATAATATAATTCACGAATGCCTCGAATAGGTAATTTATAGCATATACTTGACCATCTATTTTACCACTTTTGTGAATGTACTAAATGTTATAAATGATAATGTGAATAAATGAATTATCAATTATAATGTATTTACGGAATCCCGGTTCGATATTCCGAAATGGAATTCCGAAAAGAAATTCCTACTATATGTTGTCGACCTTACTATAAAATAACAGTATGTTTTCAGATGAGTAGTAAAAATGAAAGAGTGAGCTCGATCTTTTCATGATTATGACAAACGATTTAAATAGTTAATTGTTTTCTATAGAGTTAAACGGCATTTGGGACTGGAGTCGGGGTCGGGGGCCAACCACACATTCCCACCACTACGTCTCCTGTGTAGCCAGGATTAACAGTGAAGCCCATTGCAGTCCCGGGGGTAAAACTAAGGCTGCCTTGGATCTCAAAACGAATTTAATCAGAAGAAATTAGTAGGAGTAAGAAGCCACTAGAGTGATATTAAAAATAGTCTCCAAATATAAAGAATTCTTAATAATGGTTTTCTCAGTGAACAACCGACTTCAGTTGATAAGCCGAAAGCTTCCTCCATATTTATGAGATACTAAATCACAAACAATAATATAGGAGCAATAAAATGCCTCATAAAATATCTGAAAACAACAGATTCGTTACTAGAATATAGAATATGACGTCATATTATTATATAGGAATTCTAATGCTTAGTTGTAACTTCAAGCGTGAAACTTAATTGTTCATTATTAGTAACGATCTGTCATGACAATTAAAAAAAAAACCAAGCCAAGTTACACTAAGGCTAAGACAAACAGACATGTTCATGCCAGAAATATTTGTCTTGTGCAGGAATCGAACCCGCGACCGCGGAGGCGAAGTGGCCATTGCTATCCATTCGACCACCGTCAATAAATAAATATTAATTATATATTACAAAAAAGAGATTGAACAAGACAAAACCATGTTGTGCCTAAAGTTGACTGGTAAAGAAGGCTTGAATACCATTAAGTTAGCTTGAGTATATTTTATTGTGCATGAAGTTATGCGAGTGTGATTTTCCCTGGATATAAGCGACTTCCCTGGATATAAGTACCTTCACGCCACAGAATATCGCAGCAAAATAACAATTCCTTGAGGGCTCCCTTTTCTCCTTGAGGGATTCCTGCGAGTGAGTGAGGTCACCAGAAAGGATGGAGGTTCGCAAGAACCGCCCAATTGGCTACTAACCAGCGAAGAAGAAGCAGGGAGCGTGGTTAACGAGATGCACATCGTTGACGTATTTTTAAACAGCCTTGCTTTTAATGTCTATCCGCTAGTCCCCCCCACTCCCCCCTACCACCTAGATGTGATGCCCTAAGAAATTGCTTAATTGCTTTAGAGGTAATCAGGCATTGTATAGACGCGTCATAGTCAATTATTACGGCATATTATGGTATGTCCGGCATATAGGCGATACGAGCGCACAAGTTCACGAACAAAACTTATTTAAATAATGATTTGCATTCAAAGAGGTCAACGTATAAACTTTACCAGCATATACCAACATGTAACTGCCAACCCTCGGTCCCCGAACACTGTCACCTAGAAGGATCTACGTTATCCACAGTCACAACTTTGCTGAAACGAACTTTATAATATCCAGCCCAGGTCCCAACGGAGCCTTAGAGCTGTACCGAAAAACATAACTGTTAAGTTTGGGTTATCATTTGAATAAGTTTTTATTTAAATAATTCAATTCTAAAAGTATTACTTCCTTTAATGTTTTTTATCTACTCTCATACTGAAATTTAGAGATTAGAAAACTAAACACAGAATCTTAATGTCAGTCTTTTATTCACAAGCCATCAAAATTATGGATGAAAAGTTATGTGTTGCACTCGAGTGCAAAGATTTTTCACCTCGTGCTCTTTTGATTCTCTCGCTAACGCTCAGGATTCAATTTTTTTTAATTTTAGAATTCTTCGCTTGCTCAGTCATCCAAATTGAGCACGCGGTTAAACTTTGCACTCTTGTATAATTATATAACTATTTCGATACAGCTCTTTATAGACAACTGTATCGAAAAATAACTTTTTTTCAATTTCGATGCTGTTTCAGCCCTGGGTTCAGCTATATTAAGGAGGAATGCAAATGCATTGCAACGTAGCAAAAATTTTCTACATAATCTGTGAACGCGGCGCCTATAAGTAAGAAATAAAGCTGTTAAATTAACTTCATGGTTTTATTTAAAATATTATTATCATCTATATCATGAGATTAGATAAAGTAGTGTATGAAACTGCACATAATTAGGTCTTAAAATACTCGTGTGATGCTATTATCACATTCGCCTACGGCTCATGTGATGAACAATAAATTCGTATTTTAAGAACCCTTATTATGCAACAGTTTCATAAGCTACTATTAATATACGAGTATATGACCATTTTTGACTGCAAAAAGAAAAAAAAAAGTCAAAAAAGAGAAAAAGAACATAATCGGGTTTAAATAATATAAATACTTCTGGTCCAACATCAATGCTGTCCACCATCATCTAGAGACGGCTAGGCCGGCCATACTCTTTTTGACGGAGACTCACATATTCCGCCTGCTGACATCTCATATCTGCGCACCCAGGGTACAAAGTGGAACATCACTTTGTGCCACGAGCCGGTGTTTGCGCGTACATTCGGGAGGATATCTGTTGTCGACGTCTTGGCAGTCTTGAAGCGAAGGACCTGTCAATTATGTGGTTGCGCGCAGATTTTGAGGACCGCACTCGCATTTACGCGTGCCTCTACAGGTCCCACAACGGAAATATCGAAACGGAGCGTCTTGTGGAGCACATACAGACGACGACCGATAATATACTCCAGCAGGTGCCTTCTGCAGAGATTGTGGTACTGGGTGATTTTAATGCCCACCACGTCGAATGGCTAGGGACTAGATCAACTGACCATGCTGGAAGAACTTTCCATGACTTTGCCTTGGCATATGGTCTGACACAGCTGGTTTCCTCGCCCACGCGGGTGCCGGATGTGTCGGAGCATATGGCGTCCCTTTTGGATCTTCTGCTGACCTCCCACCCTGAAAATTATCGTGTGTCTGTTGGCGCCCCTCTTGGGTCTTCGGATCATTGCCTCATAAAGAGTATTGTGCCATTCACACGTCAGAGGCGACCGCGCACAGCCAGCACACGTCGTGTGTGGCACTTTTGGTCAGCAGATTGGGATGGGCTGCGTAGTTTCCTGGCCTCCTACCCTTGGGGGCGGATTTGCTTTTCACTGGAAGATCCCAGCGCCTGTGCTAATGCTGTCGCTGATGTGGTTCTGCAGGGCATGGATCTTTTTACTCCTAATTCTGCGGTGCCCATTGGTGGCAAATCTCGACCATGGTTCGATGGGTCTTGCAAAGCCGCGTTGCATCATAAGCAGGATTCTTACCGAGCCTGGTCCGAGGCTCAGGCAGCTGGAGATGCAAATACCGGTGTCCTTAAGAAGAACTATAACGATCGTTAACATCCTTTAAGGACTGCATCGCCAGGGCAAAGTCCAAATTCGTTAGCAAAGTTGGCGAGAGGTTAGTGCGCTTGCCCTCTAGGTCTCGTGCGTTCTGGTCGCTCGCCAAGGCTGTTCAAGGTAACTTCTGTCGCTCCTCGTTTCCACCATTGCACCGAGTGGATGACTCACTGGCCCATACTGCAAGGGAAAAGGCCGTTCTTCTGGGACTTCTCTTTGCGTCTAACTCGACTCTCGATGATCAGGGAGCAACACCGCCAACCATCCCACGGTGTGAGAGCTCTATGCCGGACATTAAGTTCTCGCAAAGAGCTGTCCGTAGAGCACTCTTCTCCCTGGACATCCATAAGTCGAGTGGGCCGGATGGCATTCCACCTATTGTTTTAAAAACCATGTGCTCCTGAGTTGGCTCCGATTTTAACAAGCCTATTTCGATACTCCTACTTACTTGGCGTGGTCCCCTGCTCATGGAAGGAGGCTTTAGTCCACCCGATCCCTAAAAAAGGCACTTGCTCAGATCCGTCCAATTATAGGCCCATTGCGGCAACATCCATATTTTCCAAAATCATGAAAACTATTATTAACAAACAGCTAGGTAGCCTACTTAGAAGATCACCAGCTGAGAAATGATCGCCAATATGGTTTCCGCCATGGTCGCTCAGCTGGTGATCTTCTGGTATACTTGACTCACCGTTGGGCGGAGTCAGTGGAAAGCAAGGGCGAGGCATTGGCTGCTAGTCTGGATGTAGCAAAAGCTTTCGATCGGGTGTGGCATAAAGCATTACTTTCTAAGCTTCCTTCCTTTGGGCTACCTGAGAAGCTTTGCATATCGATTGCCAGTTTTCTAACTGAGCGTAGCATCAAAGTTGTAGTTGATGGAGCACGCTCGGACCCACTACCCTTGAATGCTGGCGTATCACACGGATGTGTATTGTCCCCCACGCTGTTTCTTCTGCATATCAATGACTTGCTGCTTATACACAATGTTCGCTCGTTTGCCCCCCTCTCACATAAAAAAAAACATGTTTATACACATAAATATTTGTCTTATGCGGGGATCGAACCTGCAACTCTGGAGTCTAAGTGAACATAGTTAGTCATTCGACCACCGTGGTCGTCAAACTTACTGTATTTCTTTCATTAAACCCTTTCATTTGATTTTCATATCCTACGCCTATACTATAATACCTTCCTCCCCCATCTGCCATTATTTACTCGGCAGATGTGACCGGCCCGTTGCCACTTCAGCTTGCAAACTCTAAAGGCTATGTCGACAACGTTGATTCTCCGTCGAATTTCTTCGTTCTAGATTCGATCCCTCAGAGAAACCCCGAGCATATACTCCATCTGTTAATTATATAGACCGTGGTGAAATTGAACAAAAGCTACAATATACTTCTCGGGGAATGCTATACGGCTATAAATACACACAATGACTTTCCGTACACGCATCACGAAATATCGATGTTTGACGACGCAGCTATTCTTGATAGAAATTATCGTAAATGGGGAGCAGTAACGATGACACGTGAACACCGTATAGGTACGGTTTCGTTGCTACGATTTAACGTGAAAACATGAAAAGAAATACGTTGCAATAGTTCGAAGTAAACGCTGCATTACTTACACAACTTTTTTATACCACGGACAGTGAAACTGTGGAATCCACTTCCCTCAGCGGTATTTCCGAACAACTACGACATGGGTGCCTTCAAGAACAGAGTTTTCATTTCCTTTAAAAGGCTGGCAACGGATCGGCGACCCCTTGGTGTCGCTGATCTCCATGGGCGGTGGTGCTTTCCACCAGGTTGCCCACATGCTCGTTTGCCCCCCTTTCATATAAAAAGAGAAAAAAAAAACTGATAATTTTTCTAGACGTTTGCCGAGTGTGAGTGAGGTCCATCAAGACGCTGTTGAGATGATACATTAACAATTGAGCGTGGAAAAATACTCATTACTTGCAGGAGTGCAGTGGTGGTAAACACTCCCTAGACTGATAGTGGTTAAATATTACTATTATACACCAAACGAATTTATTTTATTAATTTATTTGAATTTTATTGACCACAAAATTACATAAGGGTACAAAAGGCGGGCTTAACGCTAAAGGCATTCTCTACCAGTCAACATTTCGAATCGATGCAAAGAAAACAACGCTAGCGCGTTGTCATTGCCACACTTTGCGTAGAACCTTTCAGTACCTTTTTAAGCCTATCACTAGTCATACGCAAGTTTATAATACATGTAGCTGAGCTATGGCCATTTTGTATTACTGCGGCACACGTTTCGTCGATTCTTTTTGTGTTTTTTTTAAACACTATATTGCATTTTAAGTTTATAAGTAATTATTATAAGACTGGAAAAAAATATTATGTGTGTGCTGGAGATACAAATAAATGTTTCATTCATTCATTCAAACCCTCTAGGTAAGTACTAGAAAATAATATTTGAAGTAAAATCTTCTAAGGCGGATTGGCCATTTTTTGAGATGGGAATAAACCATTGAACTCGTGTCACTGTTTCCGTAACCGACACCGGTTCTTTTGGTGCGGCATGAGGTAGGGCGGGGCGGCCGGTCGTGCACCGCATGCTTGCTTATGCGCTATTGGTTTGACCTTTGCTCTTCGCGTTAGGTCCATGCTACTCTCGTTCCCGAAATACACGTATTAAAGTTAGAAAAAGGGAATACTTTCAGTAGTGCAAAATATTGCCTGACGATCGAAAAATACACAGTAATTGTTCAAGTTTTCACTTCTGTCGGCACTCCCGGAGTGCCACTGTTTTTTTTAATTAGTTTAGGTTTTAGCAGAGGTTAGCTTTCTTATTAGAGATAGCGGTAAACACCTAACAACTAAACTTTTTACACAAGCGAAAAAACACTAGTGTAATGACAATAAACAATACAGAATTTTTTCGGCGCGCAAGTGATATATTATATTGCGAGCGTTAATACGGTTACGGTAACCGCTTCACATCAGGCGGGCCGTATGCTTGTCTGCCACCCGACGTAGTATAAAAAAAAAGAAACCAGTAGAAACAGCACAGATGATATACATTATGTAGTTTTAAATTATTCCTATAGCTCCAAATAAGTAGGGTCCAATTGTTTAAATCAAGGGCCCTACTTTGAAGCGACAATCCAAAGTTTCAGAGCTAAGTTTGTAAATTTGCAGATACGAATATCATGCAGGAGTCGGTGGATATTAACTTTTTATCTAAGCAGCGGCCATACCGCTTAAGCTAAAACAGATTTCCATCGGGATTTTTAATTGTGAAAATAGGACTTGTGATAAATATCTTCAGTTTAATTGGTAGAGCGCCTCCGCCTCTACCTTCTAAGCTTATTACTATTTACACAAGTTTAAGGTGAAGAATCAAAAATGCCGATCACAATCGGCTTCAGCTTAGGTACTAGGGCCACAAGTTAAACTTATATCGAAAAATATGTGGAGACAACACGTAGTTTTTTTTTTTTTTTTTTTTTTTTTTTTTTTTTTTTTTTTTTTTTTATACTACGTTGGGTGGCAGACAAGCATACGGCCCGCCTGATGTGAAGCGGTTACCGTAGCCATATTAACGCTCGCAACATAAAATATCGCTCGCGCGCCGCCACCCCCGCTGCCATCGCAGCATCTCCTTCCTTTCTGGTGACCTCACTCACTCGCAGGAACACAACAGCCCTCAAGGGAACCGTTATTTGGCTGCGGTATTCTGTGAGGTGGAGGTACATTCCCCAGTCGGGTAGCTTACAATTACGCTCCCTACCTCTCTTTTCGCCAGAGCTTCGTTTGTCAGTCAGCAGAGTGCACCGCGTGCAGGTGAAGTTGGCTTTGGTTCAAAGATGTTGATGAACCACTTACACCCCACACACACATTATTATATTAATGTCGCAACAGCGAGTCCGTCCCTTTTACTACCGATTTTTCACGAAGGGAGATTAATGTTATCTTATTGTTTACTTTGATATAAGACAAAGATATATTGTATCGCGAATCGTCGTACCGTGAATAATTCTTTGGGTGAAACTAAAAGTCGAACAATGAACAACGATTATTTGTTCAGCATTTGACTTAGCTTTGCAATTTGTCGACCATAGACTTATGATACTAGATACCGCAAGATATTAAACATGTCAATGAAATCTGAAAGATTTTTTGTACCTCTAAGGTGGCAAACAAGCATAATTATGCCTGATGGAAAGCGCAAATAACAATGACCAAAAAGGCCCTTGGAAATTGTTGGCACTTGGTTGAATTTTGTCAACATTTTAGTAACTGTTTTGCGTAATTAAATTTAATTTTTAACGAAAGGTTTAATTTCAAGGCAATGTCAAAGAAGACCATTATCTTGATCACAGTAAAAGTTTAAATAATGACTATTTTAGTAGGAACACCATATTGTATACTTGCCGGGTAGTTTGGCCAAGGATTGAGTTTGTTAAACTGTTTTGTAACTAAGTCAGGTTTCAGACAAGCATACGACCCGTTTGATGTGAAGCAGTTACAAGACCTCAAAAAAGTGGCTAGTAGCGTTTGAATGCCTAAAGCGGCGGATCACATATGGTGGAAAGCATTTGGGTAGGTCTATATCCGGCACTAGATTGATACCGGCTGATGATGATGATGATGGTCGAAAGGTACATATGCTATGCGCAGGCGGAGCCACGAGCACAGTGAATTACATGTACTTTCTCCCTGTGATCATAAAAGTTTATATTTTCTTTTTATAGTACGTCGTATGGCAAACAAGCATACGGCCGCCTGATGTGAAGTGGTTACCGTAGCCATATAAGCACTCGTAACATGAATAATAGCTTACGCGCCGCCACCACTGCCACCGCTGCTGCCAATGCAGCAACGTCTTTCGTCCTCGAGTCCTCACTCATTTGCTAGTACACAACAACCCTCAAGGGAATTGTTATTTGGCTGTGGTATTCTGTGAGTTGCAAGGCAGTTGGACTTCCTCTATCGGGCAGTTTAGAAATATGTTGTCCCTACATTTCTTTTGCCTTTTAGTCTAATTGGCAGGTTCCAGTTCTGATTCCAGAATTTGCCAAAGATATTACCGCGTGCCTTAGGGAGAATGTACATACTTATTTGCTCTGTTATTTTTTCTATGGGCGACTTATTTATCTAGAGATCGTACTTCAGAAACATTACTACACTACGTTATATTTTCATAACTTTTCTTGAGAGTTCAAATTCACACTTAGGTGGACTGTTGTAGCGTGGTGGAGTATTATATTCTAAACCCCTACGATTAAGGCGAGGCAGGTATACCAGCAGTGCGATGAATAAAGGTTAACGACAAGTGGACTATTGTCATTAGATGATATTCAATCAATTATGGTGTAAGTGGTTCATCAACATCTGTAAACCAAAGCCAACTTCACCTGCACGCGGTGCACCCTGCTGACTGACAAACGAAGCTCTGACGAAAAGAGAGGTAGGGAGCGTAATTGTAAGGTACCCGACTGGGGAATGTACCTCCACCTCACAGAATACTGCAGCCAAATAACAATTCCCTAGAGGATTGTTGTGTTCCTACGAGTGAGTGAGTTCACCAGAAAGGAAGGAGATGCTGCATTGGCAGCGGGGGTGGCGGCGCGCGAGCGATATTTTTAATGTTGCGAGCGTTAATATGGATGCGGTAACCGCTTCACATCAGGCGGGCCGTATGCTTGTCTGCCACCACGACGTAGTATAAAAAAAAAAGTTTTGAAATCAAGTCTATACGATTTTAGGCCGCTTTACAAGACTAGCCCTTGACAATTACAGTACGAGTAGATGCTGAATGATAGATTGCGTTTTAAACCCCATCTTTTCAAGGTCTCTTGTCACAGTCATCTGGATAAATTAGCCAATTAATTGTAGGCTAGCTCTTTCATTGAACAACAAATTTTAGCACACCTCTAAACGTCGTTTACATATTGTCATGGGAAAGTACATTTTAATAAGAGGATGAAATCATTAGAAAGATTGCCATTGAAAAAAATGTAAAAAATACTATAACTTTTATTACGTCACTAGTGACGTAGCTAGCTACATAAACACAATTTTCAACATTGATGTAGTACATATTTCTGGATTAATGCATAGAAAATAAGAACGTGTGACTTCATAATGTACAAATGTAAAACTTAAACTTTTCTTACTTCTAGCCCGGGGATTTGGTTGAATTAGTTGAAAGTCATTAATTCCCATTGGTTTTATTTTAGGAGCGAAGCATGATAGCTAGCGTTTACCATTTCCTGAAAGAGGAGTATGAATTTACTAAAACGGTTTTTAACTTGATTTAACTGTGATTTGTCTCATCTACGAAATATAGACTTTGAGTTCGTGATTGATTTAGAAAATGATTACGATGATAGCGAATCAGAACTCGAAAATCATGTTTCTGAAAGTAATTAAAAATATTCAATATTTTAATTACATCCTTTATTAAAAAAAAATATAATTAGAAGTCCAAGGACTAAATATTAATTGTTTATTAAATAGCAAAAAAAAAAAAAATTAAGACTCAATTTAAAAATGATTACAGATTTCTTTGCTAACGCTCCTTCAAGTTTATGCACACAAACGCGCCTGTCTGTACATGCCACTACTACAACTAAAGACAAACCCTCTTCGTGAGATTGTAATAATGTGATGAGAGAGGGTGTTTGGTGGAGGGTGCTCCGAGGAGCACCAATGATGTACACACTTGTTGTTGAATATGAGTAGAGCGTTTATTATAATGCCTTAATGCTATTTATACTACTGGGTTGCCGCTGACCAAGCAATATGCGTCTATGTCGCAGTAAACCATTAAGTTACGGTAAAACATACAAATTAGCCATTGTGCTCTACATACTACAGCTCCCCCGAAAAGTCGCGTTCACCCCCGGGGTGCTTTAAAAAAAATTAAACGCATATATAGAATATCTGTACTAGATATTATGATTGACATTACTGGCTTACTATAGGCTTGACGTTACACAAAAACTCGAAGTACTCTAACTATATTATCTTGTGACACAAGAAAGATTTTTTTCCTCACATTACAATAACCGTACCTTATTACTCATCTCGATAGTTTATTAGCGTTTCTTCCTACTAGACATATCATCAATTTGCTGGGCATATGTCGAGATGGTCCGCTTATTGTCTTCATAAATTGTTTTTGTCTCTCCCTACATTTGATCGATCAATCAGTCTCTAAGTGGAACTTGTCGTGTTCTTATCGAGGTTTTCATACGATTAAGTAAATTAGAATAAAAAACCGGCCAAGTGCGAGTCGGACTCGCGCACGAAGGTTTCCGTACCATTATCTAAACGGCAAAAATCACGTTTGTTGTATGGGAGCCCCCTTAAATATTTGTTTTATTTTTATTTTTAAAGTGAATATATAATGTGAGTATTTCGAGCGTCTACATATTACCGTTATCAATTGCGAGCAAAAAAATTACGTTTGTTGTATGGAAGCCCTCTTAAATATTTATTTTATTCTGTTTTTTAGTATTTGTTGTTATAGCGGCAACTGAAATACATGATCTGTGAAAATTTCAACTGTCTAACTATCACGCGTCACCAGGCTGTATCAGCCTGGTGACAGACGGACGGACGGACAGCGGAGCCTTAGTTATAGGGTTCCTTTTTACCCTTTGGGTACGGAACCCTAACAAAAACAATATGTTTAAAATTAGCTTACTTTAGTTGTTTTTGTTCTACCTACTGATTTTAAGCATGATATGAAGCTGTTACCATAGCCATATTAAAAATCGTAACATGAAACATAGTTCGCTCGCTGCCGATGCCAGCCTCTCCTTTCTTTGTGGTGACCTCACTCACTTGCAGGAACACAATAATCCTCAAGGGAATTGTTATTTGGCTGCGGTATTCTGTGAGGTCGAGATACTTCCTCAAACGGGCAGCTTACAAGTATGCAGTACTTCTTATCTCTTTCGCTAGTCGGCATGGTGCACTACGTGCAGGTGAGGCTTTGGCTCTAAAAATCATGTCAATCTACTTACACCCCATTCATGGTTAATATAAATAAGAATAATAGTGCGAATAAAAACGAACGACTGCATAGATGTCAAAATTAAGCTCCGGTAAAATAAACTGGGCCGAAATGAAAGCGGGTCGGTAACAAAAAAATAAATTTTTGAAATCGTCTTTATTTTTTATTTATGGTTTTAATACAATCACCAAAAAGAAATAAAATGATTTTACTTCTGCCTATATTTGTAAGGAAATAAACTTTAATTTAGTCTTTATTTCATAAAGCTAGTTTCAATATTTTGGAAGTTATTGACGTTTTTGTTACCGACCCGCTTTCATTGCGGCCCAGTGTATTTACCAAAAAAAAAAAATGCCTATTGGTGATTTTCACCGCTTCTGTGGCTCATTTTCGGAGATTTGTACGTGTGAGCCCCGATTGTAGAAGCCCGTTAATATTAAAATTTAACAGCTATTTTTGTGACAATGAATTATAATTTGTACGCCCACGATTTTGAAGACAGGACGCCTTTTAGGACGTGAGCGTTTCAAAAGGGACTTGGCGACATGCAGCGCTGATTAGCTGTTGTTCCGTTGACTCCCTAGTTAATATGTTTCTGGTCAATTAAATCTGCGCAATAAGCCTATAAAGGAATAATCTATTCCATTATTCAAAGCTTTCTCAATTTGCTACATTCATTCAACTTCAAGATATCTTCAAGCTGCTTAATTCTAATACCTGTAACCTGTGCAGGTCGTCGTTTATATCTTCTGAGATGCCAGTGACAGGAAGATATTTCCTGCGATGCTGCATTTCAATAGCATCAACTTTAGAGAGACCAGTGATTTGTTGAGGCAGTATAGTGATAATAGACCACACCTGGGACTTAAACTCGGTGAACTCTGTATGCAGGTGACTTGCCGACTCGCTTGCTTGAGGACGAGGTGCAGAGGCCTTGACTTCAAAGTCGATCAGCTTCTTCAGCAGAGTGCTCTCCAGGGCCCTTTGTGTCACGAGAACGACATGGTAGGTTACCATTACAGTGATATTCATTGTGGTGAACATGTTAAAAATGGCCGACAGGACAGTGCATTAAAAACTCCACTCAGGACATAAATATACCTTAATTAATAATTACATTAGTATTTCATAAGTATTTCAAAGCAACCACTATATAAGTTAAGTTTCAGTTTTTTAAATATGTTCAAGAGCTCAGTGTTTGTTATTACAAAACTACCGCCGAAAAAAATTGTCACAAGAATCAAACGATGTACCAAATTTCAACTTAGAAAATATGGGAATGGAGTGAAATTTAACTTGGAAGGTTTGATTAGAGACACCGCGGTAAACTAAATAAAAGGTTGTAAAATAGTAATGTTTTTTGTATATATACCACAGAGATGTCGCAAATGTCCCTAATGATTGAGGTGAAATTCACTTACAATATAATCTGTTTACGGGGGCGAAAAATATATCTAATTAGATGTCTTCTGGGAAATTTTAGGAAAATTCAATTTCGCCTAAAAACGTTGCGCAAGGTTCTATCGTTCAAGTACTTTTTAAATGAGTAATTCTTGTATATTATTTACCATGAGGAGCTCGCATATGGTACCAATGACTTCAAAGGAATTTACGATATAGAAATTTACACCACTAGGTTACAATTATAATATGATAAATCGTTTTGTTTCAAAAAAATACCCAACCTAATGTTGTCTGTCAGGTACATTGCTTAAACTAAATGGTCTACCGCCTTTAGAGCGACATTTGTTTGTACTTTCCATATTAACTTTCCTCGGTTCATATTGACCCGAAACTGGAATTTAACTGGCAATAAAAGTCGTAATTATTAATACGACGACTGGCTTGTATGGCCGCGCGCCGGATCGCCACGACATAAATGCTGATCCGACATAAATTTGGCCCTACACAATACACCACTTTCTTGGTTGGCGACAAGCTCGGTGGTCGAATGGGAAGCAATGCCCACTTTGACTCCGAGGTCGCGGGTTCGATTCCCACACATGACAAACATTTGTGTGCATGAACATGTCTGTTTGTCTTGGTCTGGGTGTTTTCTATGTATTTTATGTATGTATTTACAAAAAAAAAATGTATTTAAGTACATTTATCAGTTGTCTAGTACCTATAACACAAGCTTTGCGCTTAATTTGGGACTAGATGCGCTGTGTAAATTGTCTAGAAATATTTATTATTTATTTATTTAATAATTGGTCGACCGTACTACTAATTTACTAGGTTTTATAAAGGGTGAGCTACTACAGGTGATTCAAATAGTAATAAAATTATACTCGGACAGATATTCTAACCGTTTTCAATTTGTGGATATGTTAAAGACAAAGGGACAAGTTGTCGACGGAATTTATGTGAATTTTCTGTAATTTAGCCGTGATAGCGTTGTAAGGATTTCTCAGAACCTACCAATTTTCTCCACGAAACTATGAAGTAAATATATAGCTAGCTAGCTATTTAATTTAATACATCAGAATTAGCTAAATAAGTGGCCCAGACAGTAATTGTCATCATCTAAGATTTCCTTTTAACCTATTGTATAACATTTATCATCATCATCATCATCAGGTCCATTTTAGTCTCCACTGCTGGAGCACGACCCTCTCTTGTCCGTCTTAGACGGAAGGAGGATTTGGCCTGCACTGCCCACGCTGGCCAAACGGGTTGGGGAGGCCTGATCGATATACAACATTAAACTAAAACTAATCTAAAAACCTATCTAATTAATCTAAAAACCAAAGAAAAACTTATGGGATAAAAAAAATATATATATAAATAAATACAAAACTTATGCTTTTATATATTTACATTACACAAAAAATACAACACATATTTATGTGTTGTATTTTTTGTGTAATGTTGTAAACTGCATTCCTGGATATCCGATTTTCTCAAAGGTTAACTGATAACTCATTGTAATGAAATAAATAAATAAAAAAAAATAAAAACATTACGTAGAACGAAAAATAATACAAAATGTATTAAAAGCATCAGCCAATAAATCATTCAATAAACAAGTCAAAAGTTATAAATACGAAAACGATAAAAATGCGAGTATGCCTAAACATTCCCATCAATACAAATACGAGAAAAAAATACAATTACAAGAAAAAACCAATAGGATTACATTTCACGAATTCCTGCCTTACTTTAAATAAGCTGAGCATTCCGCACCTCTGACGTTTGAATTGTTTCACGCTCAATTGGTTCAATTTAATTGAGCGTCGAATTTCATTGGACGATATTCGGTGAAAGTAAAAAATACCCTTTAATTCTTTTTCAGGTGAGTTATTGGAGTAGTGTGGATAAATGAAAGTACTGAACCAGGCTAAAGTTTTCAGGCTATTAAAACTAAATGTGAATGATACGAGTATCTGATTTCGATTTTGGAAATTATGCCCGTTAGCTAGAAGATTTTTTGGGGAGTAAGTGGTTCATCAACACCATTGAACCAAAGCCAACTTCATCTGCACACGGTGCATGCTGCTTACTGACAAACGAAACTCTGGCGAAAAGATAGGTAGGGAGCGTAATTGTAAGCTACCCGACTGGGGAATGTACCTCCACCTCACAGTATACCGCAGCCAAATAACAATCTCCTTGGGGGTGTTGTGTTTCTGCGAGTGAGTGAGGTCATCAGAAAGGAAGGAGTTACTGCGTTGGCGACGGGGGTGGCGGTGCGCGACCGATATTTCATAATATAATCGTTAATATGGCTACGTTAACCGCTTCACATCAGGCGGGCCGTATGCTTGTTTGCCACCCGTCGTTATCAAAAACAATTGTCATACAAATTGCATCACACATCTATATCTATACTTTATAATATTATAAAGCTGAAGAGTTTGTTTGTTTGTTTGTTTGTTTGAACGCGCTAATCTCAGGAACTACTGGTTCGAATTGAAAAATTCTTTTAGTGTTAGATAGCTTATATTTCAAGGAAGGTTATAGGCTATATAACATCACGCTACGACCAATAGGAGCGGAGCACCAATGAAAAATGTGGAAAAAATATTCCTTTTGAGGGCTTACGTTGCGTGCGCTGCGTAAACGGTTAAAGTTACGCAAAAATCATGTATGATGGAATTGTTCCTCTTGAATAGTTCTAAAAAAAAGTCCGCGACAGCATATGTCTATCTTTTAAGATAGAGTCACTATAATCATTTTTTATGGTAATCAATAGGAGAAAGTTGGTAAAAAATGGTTATAGTGAGTTAATCTTAAAAGATAGATATATGCTGTCGCGGACTTTTTTTTAGAACTTTTAAAGGGGAACAATTCCATCATACATTATTTTTGCGTAACTTCTACCGTTTACGCAGCGCACGCAACGTAAGCCCTCAAGAGGAATATTTTTTTCCCTATTTTCATTGGTGCTCCGCTCCTATTGGTGGTAGCGTGATGTTGTGTATCGTATAGCCTTCCTTAAAATATAGGCTATTTAACACTAAAATACTTTTCCAATTTTGGTTGAGTAGTTCCTGAGATTAGCGCGATCAACCAAACACACTCTTCAGCTTTATAATATTAGTATAGATAATATATATATAAAATAATCTATACTATATAAGTATATAATCTATAACTATATTAATAAAAGGCTTTGTCCTCACTAACTGACTGAATGACTCACTAATCAACGCACAGCTCAAACCGCTGGGTCTAGAGATTCCAAATTTGGCAAATAGGTTCTTTAGGACGTCTAGGGGTACACTAAGAAAGTTATTTCAAAATTCATCCCTTAAGGGGTTAAACGGGGGTCCAAAGTTTGTATGGGGGAACAAGATTATGTGGACTATTTTATCCAAAACTTTACACGAGTACTTCTATAGAGAAACGTGTTTCAGGATTTTTCAAAATTCAACCCCAAAAGGGGTAAAATTAAGTGAAAACGTCTGTAAATCGTCATGGGCATTGTTTTTATGGTTTATCGGGTCGCTGATTATGAATACAACAACTATTTCATAATCCAACATAGCCGACGCGACATAAAATCACCCCTATGGGGATGCGAAGGGGTTGAAATGTCGTAATATTAATATGGGTGTTGATTCTATGGTTTTCTGAGACGTCAATTACGAAAATGGCATCGATTTGAAAATATAACATAATGGACACGAAATTACATAAAAGGATTTTTCAAGTTTTATCGGTTAATCAGTGCTTATACGATCGCGAGCGGCACGGGGAGGGCGTAGGCGTAGGGACGGGTGTAGTAGTTATCTGGAAAGTTCTTGCATCCGTATTTAGTACAATTAAAGGTGCTACATGTAGGTGGTTGCGTTGCGTGTTAGACTTGACTTGGATAATCTAAAATGCCCGAATTTCACGCGAGCGAAGCCGCGGGCAAAAGCTAGATAATAAAATGCTTTGTCCTCTCTGATGACCGACTGACTGACTTACTAATCAACGCACATCCCAGACCACTGAAGCTAGCAACCTGAACCTTTGGATATGTGTTCCCTTTACAATGTAAGCGCGCACTAAGACGGGATTTTCCGAAATTCCACCCTGAATGTTGAACGAAATTTGACTAGCACCCAGTCAAGAAATGTCTAAAAATATTATATTTATATTTTAATTAACTCACCACTAGGCGGCGCTATACCTAGCATTTGTACAGCGCGCTATGGTTTCGTGATTAAGGAAAGGGTATATATGAGCGATTATTTCAAACTATGGGGATCGCGTTCCGTTTGCGCTTTTAAAGCCATCGTGGCTAAAAGTAGTTAGGCAGGCGGTTTTTAGTCAGTTAAAGCCTGATTCGCCCTTGAAAGGTCAGTCTGGTAGCAACCAGG
Source organism: Hypsopygia costalis (assembly GCA_937001555.2). Taxonomy (NCBI): domain Eukaryota; kingdom Metazoa; phylum Arthropoda; class Insecta; order Lepidoptera; family Pyralidae; genus Hypsopygia; species Hypsopygia costalis. The sequence goes on from OW443349.2 coordinate 5,924,958, forward strand.
CTGAGGGGGTGTCGAAGAGGATTTTCCGCGCGTCGGCGTCAACAAAAAAACAATCAAACTATGGGGTTATCCATGACGGTTCATCGCTCACCGCATTCCCGTAGTTAACCCCGAAGGTTGTCCATCGCGCAAGTAGGGCGTAAAAAAAACTGCGTCCTTCAAATGAAGCTACATCTGGTGCCGAAAACTAATAGAAAAATCTATTCTAAGTACCGACTTTATGGGGTATGCCTACTTAATATCAGAATTTCGGTATTTTTTAAAACAATTAGGTCAAGATTGACTAAATTTATACTTGTGGAAGGTGTGATGATGCCCCATACCATTATAACTGTGGAAGGTGATGGAGCTGGCCTGTTCCGCTCCATCTACTACCACTTGCATGGAACGGAGGTGTATCATCAGGAGGTTCGTGCCACCATTGTTCACGTATTAAACAACTGGAACGATGAGTTTCAGTTGTTGAGTGAGGACAGTAAGGGATGCGCTCTTGAGGAATCTCTTTTTATACCTCGCATTCCCATCATTCCATCAGACCACCCCGTTCAATTTAAGAGACTTCAATTTCCCCTAAAGGTGTTTCGCTATGCCCATTAACAAAGCTCAGAGGCAGTCACTAAAGGTCGCTGGGGTTGACTTGAGATAGGACTGCTTCTCTCTTGATCAGTTGTATGTAGCTTGCTCACGAGTAAGTTCTCATGGAAGCCTTGCAATTTTGCATCCAGTGCGAATGCCAAAAATATTGTTTACCGGGACGTCTTAACCTAAATGGTATATGTTTGTAATAATGGTCTGTAGTGTAGTGTCTAATATGTATTTATAGGTATAGCATTTAAGAGTACTCGTATATATAAGATCGTCAATGTAACATGAACGATTAATAAACCAAATGTAAACCTAATCAGACGTTTGCATCATCTCCCGCTCACCACCTTTCATTACATGGCGACCCTGCCAGGATTCCAGAAGATTCCAGGTTCGAATCCTGGCAGGGTCGCCATGTAATGAAAGGTGGTGAGCGGGAGATGATGCAAACGTCTGATTAGGTTTACATTTGGTTTATTAATCGTTCATGTTACATTGACGATCTTATATATACGAGTACTCTTAAATGCTATACCTATAAATACATATTAGACACTACACTACAGGTCAATGCGAAACTGACCTTTATATGGAAAAAATGAAATATCTGGAATCTTAACAAAAATAGACGCAAATCAGGAGTGATCCCGTAGCGAAGCACGGGTACTTTGCTAGTCGTCTATACAGACCATAAGTTTTCTTAGAAATAGAACCATGAATAATTATTAATTCAATAAATTTTGGGGTGTAAATGTTCATCAACATCTTTGAACCAAAGCAACCTCACCTGCACCTGGTGCACCCTGCCGACTGACAAATGAGGCTCTGGTGAAAAGATAGAGTATAGCGTATTTTTTAAACTGACCGATTGGAGAACCTCCATCTCAAAGAATACCGCAGGCAAATATTTCTTTTGAGGGTTGTTGTGTTCCTGCGAGTTAGTGAGGTCACCAGAAACTCTGAAAGAAAGGAAGGACTATAGGCTGGCAACGGATCGGCGTCCCCTTGGTGTTGCTGATCTCTATGGGTGGTGGTGATTGCTTTCCATCAGGTGACCCTAATAACCTAAAGAATATATTAAGATACAAACAAAAACTTAACATAACAAATCACAAGATAAAACCTGATATTTATTTTTAGAAAAGCATTTATTTAAACGACAAAAGTTTTTCCAGAACGTGCTTTCAGAACTTTTCCTAACAAATTATACTAGGTCATTCACTCTAACTTGTCACGTAAAAGCCTCTTACAGGTCCCCAAGGACTCGCAAGGGTCTGAATTACAGGATAATAGTTGGTGATCTTGTTTGTGTCATGCCAACTTTAATTGGTAATCGGTGGTCTATGCCTTCTGTTCATAATAGGATAAGTTCAGGTACCTACAATTTCTACAATTAGAGATATAGACTTCTTCGACCGAAAATTTTGACGTTAATAATGTAATCGACGGGTACGGTTTGGTGTAGCAGTTACATATCTGCATTACATTATCCTATAGCTTAAGACTCAAAGAATAGGCCGCCATTTTGAGGTTGTTTCGCTGCGTTACGTACCTACACTTAATCAAATAAAACACACCGAATTGATTCAGGTGTTATTTTGCGAAAGTCAAATTTACAGATAATTTGATCTACACTAAATGAGTGATCATTTGTAGGTTGTTGTTCTAACGATCAACGTCTTCAGATCATATCATGATGCCTTGCGTAGAGGCGAAACACGTGTCGCAGAGACGACTACGGCAGTCGGGGCCGTGGCAGTAGCATGTTTCTTCAGATGTTAGAGAGCTGCAGAGACGACCGCAGCAGCTGGAGCAAGGACGACGAAAGCAGCCACGGCAGTCGCATGCATATATGGGTAACCTGATGGAAAGCAATCACCACCGCCCATGGAGATCAGCAACGCCAACGGATCGCCGATCCATTGCCAGCCTATACTTCTTTGTTGCTTACTTTCTTGCGGGTGACCTCACTCACTCTTGCTGTGAGTGCGTGCTTGCTGCGTCGTAACACAACAACACTCAAGGGAATTGTTATTTCGCTGCGGTATTCTGTAAGGTGGAAGTACTTCCCCAGTCAGCATGAACAAATTGGTGGCGGAAGCACGCAAAGAAAAATAAATGACGAGATTAACTTTAGTTTTATCAACCTATAGCTAAAGTTATTTCCACATGCACGCGGTACACTCTGTCTTTATTGGTCAATGAAAAACATTTATTTCCTAAATTGGGATTAATTTATCTTACTGCTACCTCCGATTGCCCTGTGTGTGGATTAATTGTACTGGATGTACATAATCATAGTTCAAATCAATTACAGTAATCAATCAAACAATTATCTTCAATTACACGACAATCAATAACTCGACTAGTTAGTAATTTCGGTATCAATAGACACGTAATCAGTTCTGTCTCTCTAAACTAATTAAGAGATTAATTACTGTGAAATAGAAGGGTTGGTGGATAATTTCTGCCTAAAGAATTATGCGACTATAAATAATCAAGCACCGTCGACCATACCCTGTGTTATCTTATCTTAGAGTGGGTCCAGTGCTGAAGCACCGGTGACACGTCGACCCTCATGGATCTTTTGTGCTCTCCCAAATCCTTTAGTCACTCTCCCCTGACTGTCTGGAGACATGTTCCATGTACTTCAGTATGCCGCTTATTGGGAAGAGTCTGTAGTCCTCCAGGTCCGGGTACGCCTTTCCTAGGATTTCCATTCGTTTGCCGGCTAGGGCGTCACATTGACACATGAAGTGTCTCATGGACTCGTTAGATCCTTTGCATGTTCTGCACTCTGGGCTGTCAACACGTCTCATTTTGTATACCTATACAAAATAATGTCCTTGACAGGCATAATGGCCCGTTAGTGCCCCAAGCATGAGACGCATCCGATTTCTGTCATATTTATATACCCTGTGTTAGATAGGTTTATTTATCTGGAGCTTCTGCGTGCTTCGGAGAGCAAGCCGTAGATTACGGCTATTAGTATCAGGGGCCCTACCGCCGAAGCTGAAGCCGATTACCATTGAATATTTTGGTTCGAAAATCGATCCTACGTTTTAGTCACTGACAAACGCCTTCAGCTTATTTGGTATAGCTCCAAGGTTTTTTTTTTTTTTTTTTTTTTTTCTTTATTCCCCTGCAAGGCTAAACAGGGCCTTTGTTATTACTATTTCACATTCATACTAGTTCTCGCTTTTATGCCTCTCGTACTTTTATTCTTCACACTTTTCTTTCTTTCTCATATAGCTCCAAGGTTTCTATCAGCTAAGCTAAACACAGGTGCCATAAACCTAAGCCGAAGTTTGATATTCACAGCCAAAAAATCCAATGGGAATCGGCTTCAGCTTCGGTGGTAGGGCCCCAGATGACAATCGTTAAGCCAAGTCAGTAGCCTTGGGCGACGTAAGTTTGTTACGAGAGGGGGGCAAACGAGCATGTGGGTCTCCTAATGGAAGGCTATCACCACCACCCATGGATATCAGCAACACCAAGAATCCAAGAGATCACCAAGAGTCACCGATCCGTTTCCAGATTTTTTCTTTCTGATGACCACACTCACTCGCAGAAAGACACCAACCCTCAAGGGAATTGTTATTTGACTGCGGTATTCTGTGAGGTGGAGGTACGAGTACATCACTAGTCGGGCAAATAAGTTGTACCCTACCACTCTTATGCCCGAGCCTCTTTCGTTATTCGACAGGGTGTGCCACGTGCAGACGAGGTTTTGAGCCGCTTACACCCCAAAAATTATCCATTCCAGTCACGCCACATATACGAGTATATAGTCATAGATTGATAATCTTTTCTTTAACTTTTTCCAGAGATTCTCTTTGCATGTGAGGTTGGCTTTGGTTCAAAGATGTTGAACCAACCTGACACTCCTAAATTTATATAAGTTACTGCTAGCCATTCGAGTATCTAGAACTAAAATGTAGCATAAATTTTTAATTCTATTTAAATTGTGACTATTATCCCGTGCCCTTAAATATGGACCGCAGAAAAGCTGTTAGAACCTGAAATGTGCAAAACATGCTGAAAAACGTTTTTGTGCGAACGACGTGACAGGAGAAGCGGAAATTTATAAGATTTGTACATTTGAACAGAATGATGGAAATACTACACGCATCAAAAAGAAATTGTATAAATGGCTTGAACATAAGTTTTATTTGCAAGACATGAGCGCCCGTCTTGAGCACTTAGGATCATTTTATACCATGTTTTATGCAAATAAACATTTATTTACTTATGATTTCCTTGCTCGGGGTGTTTGTATCAAATCTGAAATAAATAAATTTCTCGGAGATCCAAAGTTATCTATATAACTCTCAAAGTCAGCAAGTTGAAGAAGCAGTGTGTCGGCTAAATCCGGCGAATCAGTGATGGCAGAGGCGGGAGGTAAGTCCTGTTATGGTCATCATAGAATTAATCCAATGAAGCGTTAACTTCGGTTAATGTAACGTTGTTGCTGCAGCTCAATTATTATCAACCTTCACAGTCAACTAACAATAGTTTTGTACATCAAAAGCATTTTCATGTCATGGGTATGGGACGGGGATCGACCACACATTCCCACCACTGTTTCACCTGTGTAGCCAGGATTAACAGCGGCGACTGCCAAAAAAGGAAATAAACAGTGATGTCTATTGCAGTCCCGGGGGTAATACTACGGCTGCCTTGTGACTATGTTATGAATAGTGAAAATTGCAAATATATTTTGGAGTGTAAGACGCTTCCCACGATGTTTAGAGTCAAAGTCATCCATATCCACGTGGAGCAACCTACCGACTAGAAGGCTCTGGCGAAAGAGGCGAAAGAGGAGTAGCTCTACCTCACAGAATAATCATCATCATTCTGTACCTACCGACAGTTGGATATAGGCCTACCCCAATGTTTTCCACCAAATTCCATCATCTGCCTTCTACACTCAATCGTTTTCTTATCCGTTTCTAATCATCATCATCAGGTCATTTTAGTCTCCACTACAGGAGCACGACCCTCTCTCGTCCGTCCCAGACAGAAGGCGGATTTGGCCTACACTCTCCACGCTGGCCAGACGGGTTGGGGAGGCGTGATCGATGTTTTATAATGTATTTCCCTTAGTCGCCTTATACGACATCCACGGGAAGCGACGGAGTGATTCTATTCTAGTCTGCCGGAAACCACACGGCGTATCCGTTTCTAATAAGTGCACCCATAAAAAAATGCCCAATATTTCCCCTAATGGAAAACTAAGGGAATAAATATTTGCAAAATCGGTGCAATATCAGACTCAGAAGGTTATCGGACTATCTAGAACGATGGCATCCAACACTTCGTCGTCCTGTACGCGGCCTCCACTCAAAACCTTTCTCCCCCATCTGCCGTCACTTACTCGGCAGATGTGACCGGCCTATTGCCACTTCAGCTTGCAAACTCTGAAAGCGATGAAACCTCACAGAATACCGTAGCCAAATAACAACTTCCTTGAGTCGGTTGTGTTCTTGCGATCACTCGCAAGGACACAACCCTCAAGGAAGGACCTCACGGTCACCAGAAACAAAGGAGTTGCTGCGTTAGCAGCGGTGGTTGGCGGCGCGTGAGCGATATTCATATAATATTCCGAGCGTTAATATGGCTACGGTAACTGCTTCACATCAGGTTGCTTCACAAAAAGTTCATCCAAATATTCTCTGGTTTGTTTGTTTCTAAACTTTATTGTACTAAAACATACATGTAGATGATACAATACAATAGTGGACTTATCCCATACAGAGATTTCTTCCAGTCAACCATAGATATTTCATGAAATTAGTTGAAAATCGAAACCTTTTGAAATCCGCTGAATATTTCACCGTTTTTGAATTACTAAAACCACAGTCCAAAGTTAAAAGCAGCAAAGCAAGCACATTTTACAGTAATTAAGATATTAAAAGAGGCGAGTGTTTTGAGCCATTTCAAACATGTTTTGAAGTAAAAGCCTAGGATTTTAGTTGGAATGAACGCTGCCGTTAAAAGCCTATTCACGTAAAGCAAACGTAGTCTGTAAATGTACATAATAACACACAAAAACTTTCGAGTAAATAAATTCACACATAAAAACTTGAGAACATTCGTTTTTATACTACGTCAAGTGACAAATAAACATACGGTCCACCTGATGTCTCACTTACATAATATTACGGTAACACCTTCGTGTTACCGTAATATTATGTAAGACAATGAACTGTGATTATCTTTATTTGACAAATAAATAAATTTCTTAATAAATAAAAACCGGACAAGTGCGAGTCGGACTCGCCCACCGAGGGTTCAGTACTTAGGATCATTATAAATTTGATATTTTTCATTATAAATAAGAAATATAGCGTCGGAGAAAATAAATAAAATATAATTTGCAATGTGCACATTAAGCCCTTTCATATGATACCCCATTTGAACTAGTAGCTTCAATTTAAAATTCGATTCCCTATAAAAAAATATACACCCCCTATTTTTTAAGATTTAATTATAAATGTATAGTTTTGAAAGTCTATAACGATGTTACTTGCCAAATTACATAGTTCTAGGTCAACAGGAAGTACCCTATGAGTTTCGATTCCGTCGTATCTTTTTTTACGTAAACTTAGCAGTTTGACTTTTTTACAACTTCATGGGACCTTAGACCTGAGTATACAGTTCAAATTTCAGTTTGATACCTCCACGTATTCTTGACATAGAGGGTCTTGGCAGACAGACAGACAGACGGACAGCAAAGTGATCTTATAAGGGTTTCGTTTTTCCTTTTGAGATACGAAACCATAAAATCAAACATGGAAATAAAGAAAAATAAATATACTAAATTAAAATAAATATAATGCTAACGGGACGGGGGCCCACCACACATTCCCAACACTGTGTCCTGTGTAGCCTGGATTAACAGCGTCGACCATACTCGTGCATACATCTACACTACTGCGACCGAATCTGGAACGAAGAAATTCGACGGAGATCCAAAGTTGTCGACATAGGTCTCAGAGTGCCTGCTGGCTGAAGTGGCAGTGAGCTGGATACATCTGCATAATCAGTGATGGCAGATGGAGGAGCAAAGTCCTAGAGCGTACGGGACGACGAAGCATCGGGCGCCTCTGTCTAGATTGAGCGATTACCTCAAGGGAACGGCCGGAAGCCCCTGGATGCGGAAATCGGATGATCGCATATAGTGGAAGGCATTATGGAAGGCCTATGTACAGCTACAGATAACTACAAGTTGATGATGACTAGTGAGAATATCATACGTCACACTATTCTCACTGGTACTTTCTCTCCGGAATACTTAGAGTGCAAGTTTCAATTTCTCTGTGACTCTCACAGCCTTCAACTTTCCATTGCATTATTCCACTATGGCTTTATGTCTGATTCCTTCACACTATAATATATATTCACGTCACTGGAACGCGCTGCCTGAATAGCTTGGAAGGATTTCAAACAAATTAAATTTTAAAAAGAAAATCCATACTTACCTTAGATGGTTTATTAAAGTAGTTACTGATCATCATCTCCCTATGTCTATTTCTATGTATGTATGTTTATTATTTTGATATAATACAATATGTATGTTTATTTTATTTAAATAGAATAGAATATTATTTTACTTGAATAGATATTATCTCTATTTTCGAGATCTTATTTTCTTTCATTTGCTTTAGAGCCGCATTCTTCTATTCCCGAAGGTTGACTGGTAGAGAATGCTTTTAGCGTTAAGTCCGCCTTTTGTACTCGTATGTAATATTGTGGTAAAAAAAACTGTAAATAAATAAATAAAATATAAATAATGCTGAACGTTACTTCAAATTATATTATTTTATATTATCGAGTCTGTAATATCACTCTATAACTTTTATATAGGGAGCAGTGGATTTTTTAAAAGGCCGAATAATAGCCGAATATTCGTAACATCTCTAATATTTACCCAAACAAATTCGGCACAATAATACTAGCGAGCAAATGTTAAATGATAGATGTGCTATGTAAATGCTCTGAGCGAAGTTCCCCAGATTATCAAGGAGACAATATGGGGCACATTAAAGAAATATCCGGGCATTATGAAACAGGTCACGTACCCTTGTAACGCTCATGGGCGCTCATTCTCAGGTTGTTGAGGTCGTGTCGAGTTATAAAGCGAACTGCGTCTATCTACCAGGATTTGCTTGGATATATTTTAAACGTGGACACAAATGTTTTTTTTATACTATACTACAAAGATACATACAAGATACTATACATATAACAACAAAATAACACTAAAATACTTATAGTAAATAAAAATAATCTAAACTTAAAACTAATAAAAAGAAAAACAAAAATATGAAATTTATTGAGCTTATAAAATCGTCAGGTCGTTCTGTCTGTCCGTTGCCATGAAACTCAAAATTTAGAAATTCTGACTTCGGATTCGTTTTGAACATCAAAAAGTAGTAGTGTCCTTGGTTTTCCGATATCAATACAAGATTTCGAAAAAAAGAAAAAGAAATCGCTATGGTGGCGCATGCTGCGCGTCCGATATTTTTTATTATACTTATTTGCGAGCGTTAATATGGCTACGGTAACCGCTTCACATCAGTATGTGAAGTGTACTGATGGGAAGCGGTTACCGTAGACATATTAACGCTCGTAACATAAAATATCACTCGCGCGCCGCCACCCCGCTTCCAACGCAGCATCTACTTCCATTCTGGTGACCTACACTTACTCGCAGGAAAACAACAATACTCAAGGGAATTGTTATTTGACTGCGGTATTCTGTGAGGTGGTGGTACATTCCCCAGTCGGGTAGCTTATAAGTACGCTCCCTACCTCTCTTTTCGCCAGAGCTTCTCTTGTCAATTAGCAGAGTGCACCGCGCGCAGGTAAAGTTGGCTTTGGTTCAAAGATGTTGATGAGTTCACTCAACAACACCAACACCCCAGTATTTCTTTGCGTACTTTATAAATTGTACTTGCAGAATATAGGAGTGTTTAGATGAGCTGTTTCATTTGATACCTGCCCCTAAGTTCCACTATCGTACAACTCGCCATAAATTAAAATTCCATCCGTATCATCTTGATAATTGATGGTCTACAGTATGCTTTTAAGACATTTTCTAACACGAACTGTGAAATTGTGGAATTCACTACCCTCAGCAGTATTTCCAAATAAAAACGACATGGGAGCCTTCAAGAACAGAGTCAATTTTTCCCTTAAGGCAACGGATCGACAACCACTTGGAGTTGCCTGATTTCTATGAGCGGTGATGCTTACATTCCATCAGGACCCTAATTCTCACTTACCCCCCTCCCCTCTCCTCCCCCTCTAATATATATAAAGAAAAAACATACAAACCGACGTATTTTATATATTGAATACATAAAGGAATGCCACTGCTGACATGTCGAGTCAGTTGATAAGCGTTGATGAGATCTCACTTTGGAAGGTCATACGAGCAGGGGCGCATGTAATCGGTTTACTTGAGTTTTACATAAGTATATACTTACTACATACATGCTTTTGCACTTGCTTGTAAGGCGGGAAGGTGGTGAAAGGTATTTATTAGGCTCTTGATAATTCAGGCCTTATGTACGAATTGATAGCAAAATTCATAGTTTCTAAAATGGTACCTTCAAGATAAGTTTTGTAGTGCGAAACAAGAATACGGCCCGTGTGATTAAAGCGGCTATTAAACCACCAGGTGGAAAACAAGCGTACGAGATGCCTGATAGAAATCAGTCATCGCAGCCTATGAACGCTCGCAATATCAATATCGCAATCAAAAATAATGTCAGTTAATTGATTCAGGTCTTATTTTGCGGAAGTCAAATTTACAGACAATTTGGTCTATCAAACCCACCACCTTCCCATGGCTCCACCGACCTCGCGGTCATATGAGCCGAATCGCGAGAGATGCGCGCGACACCGTTGCTCTGAGACAATTTGGTCTACAGTACTTTGAGTGCTTCCGCTACCGATTAGTCGCCGGCACCCACCCACTACCTGTGTATACATATAATAGTGGGTGGGTGCCGGCCGGTAGTAGTTTACCTGAACTAATTCTCCTGATCTATTTAGATCTAAATAGATCAGGAGAATTAGTTCAGGTAAACTACTACCGGCTTTATTTAAATATAAATAAACCCATCCATAGACAGGCTATTGTCGACATTGACTACCTTGCATGATCGATTATACTGACACGCGCAACGGCGCCATCGAGCTCCTCCATTAGAGATTATTAGAGTGATTATATAAAATTTTGACTAAAATTTAAACAAACTAAGAATGATAATTATTTTGTTAGCAATACCAATTTTATATTAATTAATTAATGCAATCAAATATATTTTTTAGTCAATTCACAATTCAATCTCGGTTCGGTCAGCTTTCATTCTTCTATCGTAAAATGATTACGATAATTGGCCTTCAAGTCTTAGTGCGGACTCGGCTTGAAAATCATCCATGAATAAATTGACACCTATTTTTTCACTTCACAGGCACGATCAATCACGGACACTTCCCGAACTGGATAATGTTTTTACTTTCATTAAATTAAATTTTACGTAACTGTTTATTCTTGTGAAAGTTTATGAAAATTAAGCAGCGCCTGCTAGTGGGCATACTTTATAGACTACAGGCCCGTGTACAAAAAATTGTGGGTCATTTGAACCACCAGGTGACCTATCGAGAACGATATAAGAGCATAAAATAATAAGATTCAGCACTATGCCGTCACTTGTAAGCTGTCCAACTGAGTGCAGGTGAGAATTCAAAAGTACAGGTAGAGTGAGTACATTTTGGTCATATGATTTTGTACGGCATTCTTACCATCGATAGATCCATGAAAAATAATAAGAAAACGCGCCGTGCCGTAAAAAAATGGTGCGCCACAAAGTCGGATTTTTTTTTGATTTTCCGACAATTTCCAGGGTAAATTTGGTCATTTGATTTTGTACGGCATCAGTTTAATACTGTTTCAATACAGCTTCTAATCCATTATTCCGCAACGCCGTACAAAAATCATGCGACAAGGGGAAAAAATCGAGGGTTGCAACCCCCTCTCTTTCCGTGGTCCAGGGGGTGATTTGAAAAAGTACGGCATCGGTTCCAAAACATTATCAAGCACTCAAAAGTACTATTAAAAATAATGCCGTCAAAAAATTATGGTTCATTTGAATGTTTATCAATAATTATCTTAATTTCATCGTATACTTGATTTATAAAGCTGTAAAGTCATTTGATCCTGTACGGGAACTTTTTTTTTAACATGATATTGTATAATACAATTGTTATATAGTATTGCCGTTCAAAAGAAACTGTTCTAGAAAAAAATATTGAGAAATACAAAAACTGTAATTTTTAAAGTTATTGCAAAAGTTTAAATGCTCATAGAATAATGAAATTTTCTACAATTTTCTACATTTTATCCCTTGTTTTAAATAGTATTAAGATAAATAAATTAGGAAAAGATGATGCCGTACATTTTAATGCAGACCATCTCTTTTAGTCTGATGAAAATGACGCTACCATTTTAAGGGTACTTTATGGCCATCTGATACTGTACGGCATTAACATATTTTTGAAGAGAACAATTGATAATATGATAAAATCATTATGACGTCTAACTGAAGTGAAACGGCGTGTATATTATATCCAAGAATTGAAACTGTCAATCCCAGTATCTACAGTTTTGTATACTTTTTGGTTTTTATTATATACTTCAAACATTATTGATACATATATATAATTGATTTGTTTCACAGTAATGATGTGAATAAATAAAACAACTATTTTTTACAGAAATTATATTGAATGATGATAATAAAAAAATTTAAAGTATTCAGTATCGGAATCAGACGCTGAGTTGTTGTCGGAATCATCGTCTTCATCAACGTCCGAATTATTTTCTCTAACATTTTCTGAAATATGAATATATTATAACAAAAAACCTCAACAAAAAAATTATAACAAAAAACGTCAACAAGAAACTTTTCACTGGCCGCAAGTGTATTTGGAACTCAGCGGGACGTAGACGCAGTGCGAGAGGCAAGGGTCTACTCAGTAGACCCTTGCTTGCCTAGATCAGTAGACTCTACTGATCTACCAATCATGCGTTCGATACGATACTTCCCGCCATCGCGCCGCGCACGTACTACCAATGAGACCTAATATTCGCTACTGCGCAGTCAAGTCACTTGCTCAAGAAGTTTGCCGGGAATTGATATGTAAATTATATTTATTCAATATTTTTATTACTTTTTTATCAATATGAACTTTTATTAAGTACAAATAAACTATCTAAATGCCGTATAAAAAAATATCGTGATGAATTTCACCTTACATTTCGTTATATGGATTTTTTATTGAGTTTTTTTTTCCTAAAGACCTTTGGACCAACGAAAATGTACGGCATGTGAAAAAATATTACCTATGCATAAAATATTTTCAAAATAAATTAATTTTATGTTGTGTCAAATCACCCCCTAGACCACGGAAAGAGAGGGGGTTGCAACTCTCGATTTTTTCCCCTTGTCGCATGATTTTTGTACGGCGTTGCGGAATAATGGATTAGAAGCTGTATTGAAACAGTATTAAACTGATGCCGTACAAAATCAAATGACCAAATTTACCCTGGAAATTGTCGGAAAATCAAAAAAAATCCGACTTTGTGGCGCACCATTTTTTTACGGCACGGCGCGTTTTCTTATTATTTTTCATGGATCTATCGATGGTAAGAATGCCGTACAAAATCATATGACCAAAATGTACTCACTCTACCTGTACTTTTGAATTCTCACCTGCACTCAGTTGGACAGCTTACAAGTGACGGCATAGTGCTGAATCTTATTATTTTATGCTCTTATATCGTTCTAGATAGGTCACCTGGTGGTTCAAATGACCCACAATTTTTTGTACACGGGCCTGTAGTCTATTACGTACAAATCCAGCCTAATATAGCCTATAATACGTATGTCATCTGCAATTCAGTGGTTTTGTGCCATATTGTTTTTCCAAGGCCACAGTTATTTCATAAGTGTTCTTATGTACATTTTGATTGAATACTGTTGCCATTTATGGACGGGAGCGCCTAGATACCAGCTTACACCTTGTGACTCGATTCAAAGGCGTGCTGTGAGGATTGTCGACGATCGCAAATTGACAGACGGTTTAGAACCTTTAAGTCTGCGAAGAGATTTTGCGTCTACCGATTGTACAATGGGGTGTGTTCAGAGGAGTTGTTTGACATGATGCCTACGGCCTCCTTCTACAGTCGCACCGCTCGCCATAGACAGGGAATTCATCCTCACACATTAGACCCTAAGTGGTCGCGTACTGTGCGGTTCCAGAGAAGATTTCTCCCGCGTACTGTCAAGCTGTGGAATTAACTGCCTGTCGAGGTTTTCTCAGGAGACTACAGCATGGGGTTCTTCAAGAAGGGTGTAAAGAGGTTTTTACAGGGTCGGCAACGCGCGTGTGATACCCCTGATGTTACAGGCGTTCATAGGCTACGGTAACTGTTTTCCATCAGGCTTGTTTACGCGTATGCTTGTTTGCTACTTTAAGGGTATAAAAAAAAATTATTTGATGTGATCACGTCTTATAAATCGATGTCCGGCGTAGGCGGAACGTGACTCATTGTCACGTTCCGCCTACGCCGAGCGTGCACGCGAGAGCGATCGGCCTAAGCGTTGGGCTTATGACGCATCTATCTCTCTTCCATTCTATCGGTCGATGTTTTCTTATCACGTTATCCCTTTTACGAATAATATGAATAGGTCGATGACGTCGTTGCGCGCGGAGTCTAATCGATCACGTAACTTGAACAACATCGATCGCTGTCTGTCCATAGATGAGTTTATTTATCTCCGTGATTCGTAGGACATGTTAAGCCGTCGGTCCTGGCTGTTGTCGTTTGATGACAGTTGCTAAGCCAAGTCAGTGACCTTTAGGCGACTTGAAAATACTGACCTCCCCTAACCCACAGTTGAGCAGTGTGGTAGAGTATGCTCTAAACTTCTTCGATTGAGGGGAGACCCATATCCCAGCAGTGGGATGAATAAGGTTTGACGACGACGACGACTACGAGTAATATAATGTTTTACAGTTATTATCGCTGATTCACAAAGCAATTTCTTCGCTAACGTTATGTATAGTTTTATATATATTTTTTTATGTTATTTATATGTCTTTTCATTTTGTCCACTATAGGGGGTAGGCTGAATGCCAATTCTCGTAATTTTTTGTACGAACGCAGATTGAAAGTTGACCGAATCGAGATTGAATTGTGAATTGACTAAAATTATATACTTGATTTCATTAATTAATTATTATCAATTCTTGTTATTGGCAAAGTAACATTCTTAGTTAGTTTAACTCATATTTCGATATAATCCCGTTTAAATTTAATTTTGAAGTTACATATTGTGTTACGAGAATACCAAATTTGGCATTTGTGAGATCGAGACTGGATCAAAACTGAATTTTGACTATATTTTAATTACGAGAATTGCCCCTCTGGACTGTCGCTTTGTTAAGCACTGGGTGGGCTTACACCTCAATAAAATGATTTGTATGCACTAACCTAATCTTAAGAAAATTTTTATTAACAAAATATGGATTCTCTATGGATTTATTTGTATGTATGTATATTCCCCTGTAAGTCCGATGAATACAACCGGAGCATTGTAAAGCATCTATCTGTAGCTTTGCTATGCTCTGGTTGTATGCATCGGGTCAATTTTAGTGTTACAAACCCGCAGCACGCTTTATTTACAATCTAGATTATTGCAATTCTCTGACATTTTATATTAGTATTCTCGACGTAGCCTTGCAATGCATATCGTGAGCTTCATAACGAATGAGTCTATAGATTAGAATGCAGTAGTAGTTCATGAGGGAAAAAACTGAATAAACACTGGTTGATTTTATATGGCTGAAATTTTATTTTGCATAATCCTGTTCTGTTGTTCTAGACATAATTGGATTGCCCATTTTGACTGTCCACAGATCTTAAAGTCTGACCAAGGATTTCAATCTAATAAATGAAAATAAAAATGTTTATTTTCGGTCAACTAAAAGATCCATTTTGTTAGTAAACTTAAATCTAATTGTGTTAGTACTTATATTCTACCAGCGATAAGTTAATCTTAATAAGGTGGCCAACAAACGAACAGACCCCGCTGTCGGCTACCGCCTAATATATTTAAGGCATTGGGGAAGTTCTGCGGCATCAAACTGCAGCCAAACACCGCATACCATCCTGCTGCAAATGACATGAATGAACAGCTACATAGGACCCTTAAAACAATATATTTATCAGTACATAGTTTTGATCAAACTGACCAAAAATACAACTGCAAAACTTTATCCGAAAAAATTTTTAAAAATAGTCCCAAAAACAAAAATACAAGATTTACGGAAGGGGGGGGGGGGGGCAAACGAGCTTGTGAGTCACCTGATGGAAAGCAATCTCCATCACCCATGGAGAGCAGCAACACCAAGGGGTTGCCGATCCGTTGCCAGCCTTACTCGATATAGACTAAATTACTATATTTTATTATAAAGTATATCAAAATGGAGTAAGCTTTGATTTCTTACAAGTTACAGTAGGTATACGTCAATATTTAACATAGGTACTATAAATTATTTCCAACAACATCAGTAGTTTAAAAAAAAATCGCGAACATGTAACATAAATACGAATCAAACGGAAGGAAGATTTTTGGGGTTTTTTGGGGTGTAAGTGGTTCATCAACAGCGAAAAGAGAGGTAGGGAGCGTAATTGTAAGCTACCCGACTGGGGAATGTACCTCCACCTCACAGAATACCGCAGCCAACTAGCGGTTCCCTTGAGGGCTGTTGTGTTCCTGCCAGTGAGTGCGGTCACCAGAAAAGAAGGAGATGCTGCGATGGCAGCGGGGATGGCGGCGCGCGAGCGATAATTTATGTTGCGAGAGTTAATATGGCTACGGTAATTGCTTCACATCAGGCGGGCCGTATGCTTGTCTGCCACCCGACGTAGTTTACAAAAAAGGAATACCAAAAAAGAGATATATGATGATGATATGGGTAAGAAAGAGGTAGATATGACGGCTGATAAGAGTGAATAGAAGAAAAAATCATATGTACTGCGCCTACTCAAAATAATGGGAAAAGGACAAGACAATAATAAATGAATGATGATGAAACCAAACTGAAAACCTCGATCAAAACAGCTTGGAACAAAAACCCCTTGGCAATAAAATCCTATTGCCAATAAAAGCCCCAACAGTGCAAACGGCTTGGTAAATTAATTGCACAGGTTAGAAGAAGGAAAAAAAAACATGATAGCTCTTTGTATGAAAGCTAAAGTGTCGTAAAGTGATATTTAGGCTTAACCAAAAATTCATTTGAGTTTAGTATGCAAATGTATGATTTTCACTCGTAAATAGAGCTGGGAAAATCTTCAATCGATAAATAGCACCAATATGTTCAATATTTTACCAGGATTCTTGTTGGAATTCCTGATTGTTTACATTTCGGTGTTTTTCGAGGATAAAGAGTAATCTATGACACTGTACTCGCCTTGGAATATCCCCGTCAAAAAATCGTGTCATTAACATTTAAATTTCTTCGGCGAAAAAGTTATTAAAAAATAACTTTTTAAAAAATAACTAAAATATTATATAAAAAATAAATATAAAATATTATAATAAAAAGTTATTAAAAAATAACTTTTTCCCCGAAGAAATTAAATATATTTCAAGGACAAAAATTTGTATATATCACCATCCACTACTTAAACTTATAAATATTTAGATGGAGTCACAAAATAAAGAAAGACTAAATGAATGTAGCCATTCTTTCAGTCTTTTTCTAAAATGTGTGTTGTGAAAACGTTTTTATAATTTAAACGAATATTTTATCGAAATTAAATTTAGGCAATTGTTGTTATGTATTTCATGTATTTCAGCATAACAGCCTGTATCCATCTCATTTCATTGTCATTTGCTGATTAAAGCACAAATAGCTCACGTAATAACGCCAATGTTTTTATCGACATTATTACAGCACTACTGTGAGTAGCAGAAAATAACATCGCCACATAGCAACTGAAAGACTTAATTAATTAGTCTTTCAGTTGCTATGTGGCGATGTAAAGTAATAAACCGAAAGATTTAATAGGATGTTTTAATTTTAGACGCTAGTTTTGGTTACACGATTTAGATTAAATTTGGAAGTAGGCACAAAAATAAAGTTAGAGCAAATTTAATATTATTTGAAGTCTTGACCTAATAATATTTGGAGAAATTACTTTATACTCATTTGTGAAGTGAAGATTTTTGTTATTACATAAAATGAAATGAAATTATTTTTTCTGCTATTGAGCTCTTGTAGATACTTAGACATGTCTTCACATATTTATTTATTTTTTAATTTAAATTTTATGACCGCAAAATTAGGGCACAAAAGAGCATTCTTTACCAGTCAACCTTTAGGAAAATCAGACATACAGTCACGAGCAATAATATATATACATTGTCACATTTTCTAAAATATGTTACTTCTACCATTGCAGAAATAAGTGTACGACATTTTTTTCTAAATTACTTAACCATCAAACTGTGTCAAAACTTTGGTTTCAAACATTGGTTTCACATTGATCTAGACGAAACAAAATCAATAATAACTATTCACTTCCAATGTAATTTTTAAGTATCCGTGACAATTTCTATTACATGTATACGAATTGTACACATGTAATAGAAATTGTCATGGAGATATGAAAATGACATTGGAAGTGTATACCTTTTTACACGACGAACAAGAAAGGAAATATTTATCTACCTGCACTGCACGACAACAAAAAAAAAAAACAACCGTAATGCTCGCTTATCTCTTCTGTAATAATTTGCACCGTTTTTAACCGATTCCAAAAAAGGAGGAGGTTCTCAATTCGGCTGTATTTTTTTTTATGTTTGTTACTTAATTACTCCGTGATTTATAAACCGATTTGAAAAAATCTTTTTATATTTGAAAGAGTACACTTCCAGATTGGTCTCACATTTTTTTCATCATCATCATCAGCCTGTATACATAAATGTAGAGTAATGTTTGGAGTCGGTTTTTTTTTTGTTAAAATTATCACAATTTAAAATTATACGGAAAAAATATAGTCGACGGACGAGCCGTTAACAATTGCTGATGGCACTACCTTCTTAATTTTAAACATTGACCTTTTTTTAAAGAAGAACATTATGTAAAGCACGAAGATCTTTACATATCAAGGGAAAATGGTAATTAGAGAAATGATAGATATTTAAACAAATTACTAAGACCAAATACCGAAATGGAACTAGTCATATGGTAATAAAAATATACAATCATATCCCAAATGATATAAAAAATATAAAAAAAACCGTTACTATTTAATAAATATTTAAAAACTTTCCTCTTACATAAGTGTTACTACAATATGTCAGAATTCTTTGATGACAAAACTAGTGAGTAGAATGCTTTGACTTCTCTACAAAGTCTATAAGGTACTTGGGGTGGGGGGTGCAATGGATATTAAGACTATTGCATTTTTCACTTTATGTATGGGACTATGTCTATTCACTTTTTCTCTTTAAGTAAAACGGTATCTAGATGCCTCTCATGTTTGCTGTGCCCATACTGGGCGTTACTTGTACCATAATATTTTATGTAACATCCTTAATAACTTGTGACTTGCAATAAAAATCTGAAATCAGAAATATGTAATGACGCAGATTTATGAATTAATGATAAAACATCTAGAACTAAATAATGCCTACCTATATAAATAATGCTATAAGTACTAGATAAGTGATACTTACATGCTCAAAGCTGTTAGATTGTTAGGAACTGTTAGTTTATAATTGTTTACATAATTTCGAAATTGTACAGTGTACATGTTTTTGAGAATTAGTCAGTGGGTACTTCCGAGCTCGAGCTGTTTCAAACAGCTATTTTGTAATTGTTTACATAATTTTAAAACTGTACTGTGTACATGCTTTCGAAATTTACTTGGTGAGTACATAAATATGTAACTAAAAGTGAATATTATTCTTTGGTAATCTATTGTTGACAATAATTTGATAAAAATGTGTAGTTTATTTTGACACAATTTAACGTTTACATAATTATTGGGCACTGCTTAGCATACTTATTTTTGCGATTTGTTGTTGCTACATGAATTTGAAATGTCAGGATGTTTCTATGTTATTGCTCGTGACTGTACACGAATGCGGCTTACAAGCGAATAAAAAAATACAATATATACTTAAATAACAAGCTCGGTGGTCGAATGGTTAGCAATGGCCATTTCGACTTCGAGGTCGCGGGTTCGTCCCCGCACATGGCAAATATTTGTGTGCATGAACATGTCTGTTTGTCTTGGTCTGGGCGATTCTATGTATTATAAGTATGTATTTACAAAAAAAATTGTATTTAAGTACATTTATCAGTTGTCTAGTACCCATAACACAAGCTTTGCGCTTAACTTGGGACTAGATACTGTGTAAATTGTCCAGAATATTTATTTATTTAAATAAACTTGTATTAGTTAATTGCTATAATTAATAATTAAAAAGTTTTTAGTTAATTGCGGAAGAATTGGGTGAAGATAGATAGTCGAGGTGGGACTGTCTCGCTACTAAGTTTTGCCATCGTTGTTCGTAGTTCAGCCCCCTTACCATCATCTCTTATTGCGATTCAATAATTGAATAGATTGCTTAGTCATACCAAAAAATAATGAAACTCTATTCCATTTGAAATAGATTCGCTTATTCATTGGTATGAATAAGCAATCTATTCAGTTATTGAATCGCAATAAGAGATGGTGGTAAGGGGGCAGTACAGTACTGTATTTGCTATTATTTCTTGACTGAATCTCAGAAAGATGCAATGAAATACATCATTAAGTGAGTAAACTATTACGTAATGTTAGGATAAATGTTAAGGAGATACGTCTTTAAGAACTGATTAGAATAATACTGTGTGATCATAAATTTTATAAAATATTGTATCCTCCAATTGGTTATCTAAAACAAGATTAAAACTGCCACTGAGAAGAGGTGACTCCTCTAATACAGGTTATTTCAACTTAACAAAAGAGAAATCAATCACCACCCCCGCCAAGAAGGGATTTGAACCCATGACCTCTCGATGACCGGTCGGGTGCTCTGCCAACTGAGCTACCAGGAAGATTTGTGTTGGTGACACTTTTTTGCATTTTATATTTTACTGCGTGAGTCATAGTGGTACCATACACATAGCCACAGTGACATAGTGGGGGAGGTGATTTTTTTTCCATTTTTAAAAATAATTATAATATTCTGGCAAGTTGGCCGAAAACAAACAATAAAGAATAATAATTTAACAAAGGAGATTCATAAACACACAAGGTGACCAAATTCGTTGTAAACTAACCTTGTAATCTATCTATATATATAAAAGAGAAAATCACTCACTCACTCATCACGAAATCTCAGAAACTATAACACCTACAAACTTGAAATTTGGCAGGTAGGTTCCTTATAGGTTGTAGACATCCGCTAAGAATTTTACGATACTCCACCCCTAAGGGGGTAGAATGGGGGTTGGAAATTTGTATGAAAGTCCTATGTTTTTGAAGCAAGAGACTTGAAATTTAAAATGTATGATCTATGGATGGTGTGGAGGTGTACTAATAATGTATCTTTGGAAATCCACCCCTTTTTGGGGTTAAAACGGGGGTTGGAAAATTGTATGAAAGTTCTATGTTTTTGAAGTAAGAGACTTGAAATTTAAAATGCATGCTCTATAGATGATGTGGAGGTGTACTAATAATGTATCACCCCTTTTTGGGGTTAAAACGGGGGTTGGAAATTTGTATGAAAGTTCTATGTTTTTGAAGTAAGAGACTTGAAATTTAAAATGCATGCTCTATAGATGGTGTACAGGTGTACTAATAATGTATCTTTAGAAATCAACCCCTTTTTGGGGTTAAAACGGGGGTTGGAAGTTTGCATGAAAGTTCTATGTTTTTGAAGTAAGAGACTTGAAATTTAAAATGCATGCTCTATAGAAGGTGTGGAGGTGTACTAATAATGTATCTTTAGAAATCTACCCCTTTTTGGGGTTAAAACGGGGGTTGGAAATTAGTATCAAAGTTCTATGTTTTTGAAGTAATAGGACTTGAATTTTAAAATGTATGCTCTATAGATGGTGTGGAGGTGTACTAATAATGTATCTTTAAAAATCAACCCCTTTTTAGGGTTAAAACGGGGGTTGGAAGTTTGTACGCAAAATTCTATGTTTTTAAAGTAAGAAACTTGAAATTTAAAATGTATGCTCTATAGATGGTGTGGAGGTGTACTAATAATTTATCTTCAGAAATCAACCCCTTTTTGCGGTTAAAACGGGGGTTGGAAATTTGTATGAAAATCCAATGTTATTGAAGTGAAAGTAATCATGGCAGAAGGATTTTAAACGATGTTTAAGTATAAAAAATATTGAAAACAACTACATACTTACTATTATAAGGAGGGATGTTAAATTATAACAATAAAAAGTACTTTAGGTTTTAAAAAATAATATCCGTCGACTTCAGTGATTCTAAAAATTCGTCTAGATATTGATTGTTTTTAACTTTTTTTATTTTTTTCCTTTCATTAGGTATTTAGCTTTTTCGAATGTAATTAAAAATTATTTGCAAACAACTGACTCCACGCGTACGAAGTCGCGGGCGGCCGCTAGTTATTAATAAACTGAATTTGAATCTATGGGCTAGGTTCGATTTAAAGCATTGTTGCGGCGCTTGACCTGAAGGTCAGCCATTGCGCTGTTCGTTTACGATTATCTTAAAGAATCCATTTTCCATCACATGTCACAATTTATCCTAAAATTCCATCATTTATGTACCGATTCAACAAGGCAAGACAAACTTCCACGCGCGCGAATCTTTGTCAAATCATGAAGCACCCATTTTTTTAACTTTTTTATCTTACCTTCAATTAAAGGAGTGCTCACACTGACGTGATTATTCTGTCACCGTCCATATTTTTAACTAAGCCCACTGTCCATTAGACTTAAAAAAATCTTCTGACGCATTTTACGTTAATTCTGAAATTTAAGAGCAAATTTCTCGTCAAACCAAATTACATGAGGCATTTGTAATTTGCAGCGATAGGCTCTTTCAGTTTGAGCAGACAATTGTTACGAAGTGGCTTAATTCTAATTCGGCACACCTTTGACTCGACACGTTGTATTAGACTGTCACAATTGAGATTGATGTTATTTTTTCTTTATAAAAAAGAATGAGGGTGTACATTTACTTGTACAGCATTTAACTATAGCTTCAGATAATTTCTCCATTATTGATATGATAATGTTAGCAGTATTGATAATGTTGCGATCAACACATAATGTATCATTTATCTAGACCTGTTGTACAAGTTTTGCTTAGTTTGGGACTAGATGTATAAATTGTCCAGGATTATTATTAATATTTGATTTACTTTATCAAAAATAGGTCATTGAATCGAGTTGAACCTATGAGATCTTTCAAGTTGGATTCAATTACTCACAAGGAATGCGTACGTCAGGTACCCGTTAATATAATTATTTGAAAAAACGGTTATCAAAGAAGTGAATATAAATAAGTAAAAAATCCTGGAGAAATTACACACCGTCATCTAGTCTCAAACTAAGCAAAGCTTGTACTATGGGTACTAGGTAACTGATATTATATTTAAACATTATTTTGTAAATACATACATAGAAAACACCCAGACCAAGACAAACAGACATGTTCATGCACACAAATATTTGTCTTATCCGGGAATCGAACTTGCGACCTCGGAGTCAAAGTACCAATTGCTAACCATTCGACAAACGAGCTCGTCAAATATTGTGATAATTATGTTATTTTCATAAAGATTAATAATAAAAATAATAGTGGTGAGATATGTAAATGTCGAGTTAGTATGTAGCCGCCAACTGCCCGTAACCGATGTCACCATTCGTGTGAATAAATTAAATTATCTATTCATTGCGGTTTTTCGAATTACTATATATAGTAATTACAAATATCAAAATTTATGCTAGATATTGTATTTAAGATATGAGCCTTAATTTAGACAAACCACAGACTATTCAAAGCTTAATACATAATCCAGAGAAAGGTTCGGTCTTGTACTTGTAATCTTAAGTTTTAATATATTTTTATCATTTTTTTTATTTTATTAAATAAGATAAAATGTCTTATAAAAGTAAAATTGTATATAAATAAAGAAAATCTTAGTAAATATTTGGATTTGAAGTATATGATTAAACATGTTTTTCAATTTAATTTTGTTTTTAGTATTTATTCCGAGAACAAATTTCGACATACGTTTTATTACCAGGATTGGTCTTAAAAACACTACAAATAAAATATAAAATATATATTGATCTCAAAAAATATATATTTCAAACTTAAAAGCGGGATGTAAGTGGTTCATAAACAACTTTGAACCAAAGCCAACTTTACCTGCACGCGGTGCATCCTGCTGACTGACAAACGAAGCTCTGGCGAAAAGAGAGGTAGGGAGCGTAATTGTAAGCTTCCCGACTGGGGAATGTACCTCCACCTCACATAATACCGCAGCCAAATAACAATTCCCTTGAGAATTGTTGTGTTCCTGCGAGTCAGTGAGGTTACCAGAAAGGAAGGAGATGCTGCGTTGGCAGCGGGGGTGGCGGCGCGCGAGCGATATTTTATGTTGCGAGCGTTAATATGGCTATGATAACCACTTCACATCAGGCGGGCCGTATGCTTGTCTGCCACACGACATAGTATAAAAAAAAACTTATAAAAATACCGGTATTAATAATGGATTCTTAAAGAAAATTTATGTTCTACTGTGGCATACAGTCCACAATGAACTGAATTCCTGGACCCACATCCAAGAATAGGGAATAAAATCAACGACAGTTATAACGCGCGATAATAAATCAAAAAGCCAATATTTCGGCTGAATCACTGCGGCGCGGACGTGTTGGGAAAGCTGATGTGTCCTTATGGTTATGTGTCCCTAGTACTATCAGAATAATATGGCTTCCGGCTCCCGTTCAGACCAGTGCATTTTGATATTGAACGAGCTCACTAGCCACATTGAATGGGTATCCTAACACCTTCATGTCAAAGCTGACTGCACTTCAAGGTGATCAACATCAAAAACTCGTTGAATTTATGTTAAAGGTTTACGTTAAAGTACTTAACTGTAACGAACGACTCACCAAACCGCGGATAAACCATTTACGGTTTGCATCGGTTGGTACATATGTAATTTAAGAAAAACAATGTAATTTAAAAAAGTTAAGAAATTATCATGGATAAAGAATTATAAAAAAAAACAACTACTAGCTAGCAAATTTGCTGTATGCTTGTACAACACACGTACATGAAATAATAATAATTTTAACATAAAAAAAAGACTCCAAACATTACTCTCCATTTTTGTATGTAGATACAGGCTGATGATGATGATGAAAAAAATATGGGACCAATTCAAAAGTATACTCTTTCAAATAAAACAAGTTTTTTTCAAATCGGTTTATGAATGACGGAGTAATGTAATAACTAACCTGACAATAGGTAGATACAGGCTGAGGATGATGATGATGATGATTAAAAAAATATGGGACCAATCTGGAAATATACTCTCTCAAATAATAAAAGTTTTTTTTCAAATCGGTTTATAAATCACGGAGTAGTTAAGTATCAAACATTAAAAAAAAATACAGCCGAATTGAGAAACTCTTCCTTTTTTGGAGTCGATTAAAAACAAATAGAAATGCTATGCGATTACTTTTGTTTGAAAATCGAGCATGTCAGACTCACAACAACAGACAAGCAATAAGAGTATACTTCTAATAACTTAGTGTTGTAATTGGTTGAATTTGGTTTTATAGTATTGTAATCAAATCATAAGTGCAAATGATGTGTTGTCAAAACTAAACCGTAATGCTAAACACTCTAGGTTATTTGCGAATGAGGGTCTTTTGGCAACACTGTAGCGTAGAGTCCAATCATCTGTCAATTCATAGCATCTTGTCAAATGTCTTGTTGACGTCTTGTGTTGTCTTGTCGTCTTGAAGTTTCATTGTCAAAAAATTCAATTGCTAAAAGGGGAAGTCAAATTCCAAAAGCAGCCTACTCCTACTAATTTCTTCTGATTAAATTCGTTGTGAGTTCCAAGGCAGCCGTAGTTTTACCCCTGGGACTGCAATGGACTTCATTGTTCATCGCCTTTTTTGGCGGCCGCCGCTGTTAATACTGGCTACACAGGAGATAAGTGGTGGGAATGTGTGGTGGGCCCCCGTCCCATGCACTGTCAAAAAATTCAGTACAATTTGACAATCTGGACCCGACGCCTACCTAGCGACATCTGGTGTCAGAAAAAATATCCCCATTGCTAGAAAACAGACGCCAGCCTGTTCTGAGTGACGAGAGGTCATTACACCAATTGTTTTCCGGAGCCCTACCGCCGAAGCTGTAGCCGATTACCATCGGATTTTTTGAATGCGAAAAAGAAGCTATTGCTTACATTGTTGCTAATTATGCTCAGCTCAGCTGGTAGAAATCCTAGAGTTCTATGTACTAAGCTTAAGATGGTTATCAATAACTTTAAGTTAAGTCCATTTTATGTAATGAAATTTCGGGGTGTAAGTGGTTCATCAAGATCTTTGAACCAAAGCCAACTTCACCTGCACGTGGTGCACCCTGCTGACTGACAAACGAAGCTCTGGCGAAAAGAGAGGTAGGGAGCGTAATTGTAAGCTACCCTACTGGGGATTGTACCTCCACTTCACAGAATACCGCAGCCAAATAACAATTCCCTTGAGGGTTGTTGTGTTCCTGCGAGTGAGTGAGGTCACCAGAAAGAAAGGAAGCAGATGCTGCGTTGGCAGCGGGGGTGGCGGCCCGCGAGCAATATTTTATGTTGTAAGCGTTAATATGGCTACGGTAACCGCTTCACATCAGGCGGGCCGTGTGCTGTCTGTGTTAAAAAATCTGGTGGTAATCGGCTTCAGCTTTGGCGGTAGGGTTGGTTTCTGCATTGTTCATCTAAGAACTTGATTTTTTTTTAATTGCAATAGAATCCAATTTTCTGAACGTACAAAACATCTATGAATTATATTCGTACTTTAACTATCAATTTTGCATTCAAAAACATTGCAATACGCTACAATCAAGCCAATTTGCGTGTACTCGGGAGACAACTTGCTACGATTTATTAAGTATGCGAATGATACAAATCAACTGTGGATACGAGTACGGACTCGTAATATGACACGCGCCGCAACTTTTTTTTTAAAACTACGTCGGGTGGCTGACGAGCATACGGCCCGGCTGATGTGAAGCGGTTTCCATAGCCATATTAACGCTGGCAACAAAAAATATCGCTCGCGTGCCGCCACCCCCGCTGCCAAGGCAGCATCTCCTTCCTTTCCTTTCTGGTGACTCCACTCACTCGCAGGAATACAACAACCCTCAAGGGAATTGTTATTTGGCTGCGGTGTTCTGTGAGGTGGAGGTACATTCCCCAGTCGGGTAGCTTACAATTACGCTCCCTACCTCTCTTTTCGCCAGAGCTTCGTTTGTCAGTCAGCAGGGTGCACCGCGTGCAGGTGAAGTTGGCTTTGGTTCAAAGATGTTGATGAACCACTTACACCCCAAAACTACTATATACATCCCATGACTACTATATACTTGGTCTGTGGCTGGTAAACTCGTCTAATAATATTATTAGTTATCAACAGAAACTAATTATATTATAATTAGTTTCTTTAGTTAGCTAATAGATTCCAAACAATAGGTTTCTTGGGGTGTAAGTTGCTCACCAACACCTTAAAAGCCAAAACCAACCTCACCTGCACGTGGTGCACCCTGCCAATAAGCAAACGAGGCTCTCGCGAAAGAGAGGTAAGGCACAACGTTAGCCCGACTGGGGAAGGACCTCCACTTCACAGAATACCGCAGCCAAATAACAACTCCCTGGAGTGTTGTTGTGTTCCTGCGCATGAGTGAGGTCACCAGAAGAAGAAGCTGCAGCGTTAAGAGCGGGCGTGACAACGCGCGAGCGACACTCATTGTCGCAAGTGTCTATAGGCGACGGTAACCACTTCACATCAAGCGGGCCGTATGCTTGTTTGCCACCCGTCGTGGTATGAAAAAAAAAAACAATAAATCAGAAATGTTGAAAGCCGTACTTTACTCACAAATTACCTAGCTGGCATGCATGCTTCATAGCTAGTATAATAACCTGAGTATCATAAACATTATAGTTACTTTGCAATGTAACTAGTATCTCATATTTCAATTGGCTAATTAACTAGCTACTCAGCGAGTGATAAGTTATGCGTAAACATTATCTTTCTGAACCTAAAGTTGATGATTTAATAATAAATTATGGAATTCTAAAACATATACTAAACGCTCGTTGACCAACCCTTCCAATAATTTTAAAAATGTTCCATATAGAGCTGGGGTTCCCAACCGGTGGTCCGCGGACCACCAGTGGTCCGTGAGAGGTAGAATGTGGTCCGTGGTACAATACTTATAATGAAATAGCTTGAGCACTATTATACAAACTACTAAAATCTCGAGTTATAGAATAATGGATTTATATGACACTCGGGAACCCAACAAAAACCTCTAAGTGCTCCGCGAATAAAAAAAGATTGGGAACCATTGATATATAGAGATTGTTCTATAATTTTAGGGTCTTTCTTTGTATCGACAATACTGCAGCTGTTTTCCAGTTTTTTGGAAATAAGTTTGAAAACTTTAATTAAACATATATGTTAAACTAATTTAATTGTTCCTTAATTGTTCCAATAAAGTAATTGAAAATATTTTCAATTATTTTTTAAATCCGATTCCTAATTTTACCAATATCCAGCGAACTGTCATTTTTAGAAGGTTGATGCGTGACTCGACCTCACTGGGTCTAATGGTGTAAGAGAGAATGAATCGACAGGATCATTGCTCAAATTAATTTTAGCTGCCAGATATTTTTAGATAGCATTAATATCATTAAGAAATTTGTTTGCCAAAATTTTGTCAATCAACGAAAAGTATTCATTACAGGGATTAAGAGAGGAGATTGGTGTATCTTTGATTTGAGTAACCTCATGCGTAGAGGTGCTTGAACGTTGAGTATATCACGGATACCTTCTTTTTACGATTTCGCTGATTTTCAGTGACAATTTTAGCATCATAATTTTCAGTTTCCTAATCAAACTGTTATAAAGATGAGGTATTTAGTATATTTTAGCTTCTTAATAGTGTCATTAGGGTATTAACGTATTTCAGCTGGCATTTGTTCTTATGTTTAGCACAACCCGGCAGTCATCCATGGTTGGACGGTAAATTGGAAGTGACGGATTCTATCTGTTTTAGAATTGATGTTGATAGAAATACGACTTTTAAATTCAATAAAGTGAGTAAAAAATCCTAAAACTGCTTACTACAATCGAATGCGTTTATCGATCGCTTTGTTGACATTACCTCAGCCAAGCTGTATGGTTTGTCCGAGGTAGACATAGTCTTTAGCCACTTCAATTGCTACATTCTCTACGATAACCAGGCTAAGGATGACAAATCGTTGTACATGACATTTTTAAAATGGAAAATTTGCCTCCCCGTCTAGGTAAAACTTGAACCCACGACCTCTCGAGGTTGTTTAGTAGTGTAAAACTTAATTGTATCTACCTAAGATGGCGCCACACTGCGATTTTACAGCAGTAAACAGAAATGATAGAATTCGTAACCAATGCGAACCTTTTTGGTAGCTCAGTTGGAAGAGCACTCGACCGGCTCTCGATAGAGAGAGTGGGAGAGATAAATTTCCCATTTTAAAAATGGGTATATAAAAAAAACATCGGACGCGCAGCATGCGCCACCATAGCACAGCATAGTTATACAACCAGTACCACAGCATAATGCTGAGCTGGGTCCAATTTGTGGCATCATGCTGCACTATTGTTTCGTCTTTCTGTATTACTTAACTTACCTGTAAACTATGTAATAGTGTTGTGTCATGTTACAATAAATGTTTCTTCTTCTTCTTCTTCTTCTTCAGTACTTTAACTTCCTACTAGCGCCCAAATCGGCGCACGCACACAGCGAATTTTTTTTTTCGAAATCCCGAATTGATATCCGAAAACCAAGGTCACTTTATATGCTTTACTTTTTGATGCTCTACACGAAACCGAAGTCAGAATTTCTAAATTTTGAGTTTCATGGCAACGGACAGACAGAACGACCGGACAGTTTCATAAGCTCAATGAATTTCGCTGAATATCTATCATAATACTGTTTATCTATTTCTGTATTCTGTGCTATCATAATATTAGTGCATAAATAGTGTTTATATTATTACAACATAACAACCATAATATCAAACTGCCAATAATTATAATGTATTTTCAATATATATTTTCATTGTCATATTGAAAATACATTATTCATACTACTTGCAATGTTTTCACAGCTGTTATATTCCGACTGAGTATAATATTTTGCACATATTTTTTACATAATACAACATAAATATCATTTCACAATACATTGCGCGTTATTGCGCGAGCAGTTTCGAGGTGACAGGTGGATGAACAGGGTTGTTTATTTATTTATTTATTTATTTAATCTTTATGTACATACAAACAATGTACAAAGGCGGACTTAATGCTATACAAGCATTCTCTACCAGTCAACCTTAGGGTGATGCAGAGATATGACATGGTAGGTGCACAAGGCGAATATTGATATTAAAATTACTGACATATTAAATATAAAGCCGTTAAGGAAGCATTATCAATAAATAGTAATTTAGAATATAAATACATAACAGATAAAATACATAACATACGTATCAGTACTTAAATACATAAATACATATCCATAACTATATACATACATACACATATATATACATACAAATACACATATACATACATACACACTCATATACATCTACATACATATCCATTTAGAAACATATTATGTCTGCAGATCCTTTGTTATCTTGAAGAAATAGGTACGCGTCATAGATTTAAATGAGTTCCGAGTTAAAGCTCTTCTGATTTCAACAGGTAGCGTATTCCAGAGACGGATGGACTGAATCTGGAAAGATTGGTCTACAAAACCAGAGTGATGGGGAGGGCAAAAAAGGAGAAGATTGTTTTCAGAGCGGAGGTTCTTAGAGTGAATAGAACAGAGGGGTTGGAATTTGGTTTTTAGATAAACCGGAGAAGCGTTGTCATTAAGGATAGAGAAGAGGGTAGTGAGGATGCGCACACTTCTACGCTGTCGAATAGGCAACCATTTCAGTTGAGATCTGTAAGCTGAAACGTGATCATACTTCCGAAGCCCAAACGCGAAACGTATGCAGCTGTGGAGAAGTCGTTCAAGCTTGTTGAGAAGGTCTGCGTTCAAATCGGTATAGCACACATCGGCATAGTCGATTATAGGAAGGATCAGACTTTGCACAAGCAAGATCTTTGTCTTAAAAGGGAGAAAGTTTTTATAGCGAAAAAGACTACGCAAAGTACCTATAACCTTCTGACATATGCTGGAGACCTGCACTTGCCAGCTCAGAGCGGAGTCGATATGCAGTCCTAAGTTCTTTACACTGGGGGAATAAGGGATAGCCGCATTGTTGTAAGTAATAGGTGGTAAAGAAGATATATCAAGCCTGTCAAGCATCCGAGAACTACCTACAACTATTGCTTGACATTTTGCTACATTAACAGCAATCCCGAACTGCGCAGACCAATCTCTAATACGAGACAGATCACGATTGATGTTGCTGATTGCTGCCGGGAGACTACTCAAATCAGCATGACAATACAGCTGCAAGTCGTCGGCATACAAATGAAACGAGCACTGAAGATTAGGAACAAGCTGGTTGATGAAAATAGAGAAGAGAAGAGGGGAAAGAATGCCGCCTTGTGGTACACCAGCACCAAGTACAGACCAGCTAGACGAGGTCTCACCGAGCCGGACAGACTGGCGGCGACCACGAAGGTAACTGGAAACCCATTCTAGAGCCAATGATGAAACCTTAAGATGGGAAAGGATAGCAAGCAGGATGTCATGATCAACAGTATTAAAGGCATTTGAAAAATCTACCAGTGCCAACACACTAAGCCTTGAATCCCCCATATTGTCACGAATGTCTTGGGTCACTTTAAGAAGTGCAGTGACAGTGCTATGCCCTGGTCGAAAACCAGACTGAAATTCACTGAGCAAGCTGTTACTAAACACGAAACGGGACAGATCTCTGTGAACACAGGCTTCCAGTAAAAGTACTGGAAGCCTCTCCAAAGGGAGAGAAAAGGGAGTATTGAAATTGGTCGTAAATGCTTAGGGAGAGTGGGGCTAGAAATTTTGGACAGGGGAATTACAATAGCATTACGCCACAACGTAGGGAATTGACCAGAGGAAAAAAGGTTGTCGCACACAAATAATTATTGCAAGGATATAATAAATAAATAGTCTCAAATTAAGCGCAAAGCTTGTGTTATGGGTACTAGACAACTAATAAATGTACTTAAATACATTTTTTTTAATATATACTTAAATACAAAGAAACGACCAGACCAAGACAAAAAGATATGTTCATGCACACAAATGTTTGCCTCGTGCGGGGATCGAACACGCGACCTCGGCGTCAAAGTGGCCATTGCTAACCATTCGACCACCGAGCTCGTCAATTCGTCTCTCTTTCGTCTTGCGTCTTTCTATATCAATATTCTTAGTTCTATTATTTAATTTACTCATCTTTATATTTATCGAAAATAAACATTATATGTATAGATCGGCGGCACTCTCATAAAGATGAGATTTTATATATCTTTGTCATTCATTCTAACAAAATAACGTATATTTATTTATACAACAAAGGTGACAAACAAGCATACGACCTGCCAGATGGTAAGCAGTCATCTCAGCCTATGGACGCCGCAATATCAAAGGTATCTGTAAAAACCTCTTAGCGCCTTTCTTGAAGAACCCCATGCTATAGTCTCTAGGAAAACCTCGGCAGGTAATTCATATCTCAAACTGAAAGTTCGTGGAAGCATACCGTGACACTCGTGAACCGGACAGTGTCCGACCTTCTTGGCTGCAAAACGTGAGTTTGCAGAGTAAGAGTTAATAAATACCCAAATTTACACAGTAATTATTAACTCTTACTCTGTAATTAGAATTAATATATAACTCTTAGAATGTTGAAGGGTCGTCCAAGCCGTCAAAAAGCAAACACATAAGACTAACGGCTGCGTAAATTTTATTCAATAAATATTGTAAACAGTTTTAATTTTGAGTTGACTAAGTGAAATTAACATAGATTGAATATGATAAATAAAATTCTGCGGTATTTTTTGTTAAAAGTTATAAAATAGGGTATATAATATGTAATAGGGTAAGTAATAGGTAATAATTTTGGGGTGTAAGTGGTTCATCAATATCTTTGAGTCAAAGCCAACTTCACCTACACGCGGTGCACTCTGCTGACTGACAAACGAAGCTCTGGCGAAAAGAGAGGTAGGGCGCGTAATTGTAAGCTCCCCGATCTGGGAATGTACCTCCACTCTCAGAATACCGCAGCCAAAAAACAACTCCCTTGACGGTTGTTGTGTTCCTGCGAGTAAGTGAAGTCATCAGAAAAGAAGGAGATGCTGCGTTGGCAGCGGGAGTGGCGGCGCGGCGGAAATAAATCAAATAAATTTCTTAATTTTAAAGTCTAGAGACAGCTGTGTGCTCATCTTTAAGTCACTTAAAATACTTACTTAAAATAGTTACTTAAAATCTAGAGTGAGCTGTGTGCGCATCTTTAAAATCTAAAGAAAGCTGTGTGCCCATCTTTAAGTCACTTAAAATACTTACTCTACGAAGTATTTATATAATGGAAACATCATCATACAGGAGAACGACCCTCTCATCCGTCCCAGACAGAAGGAGGATTTGGCCTACACTCCCCACGCTGGCCAAACGGGTTGGGGAGGCCTGATCGATGTTTGATAATGTATTTCCAAGAAAAAGTTCCCAAGATGCTAGCAGCATTACCTCGCTGGATGGCTAAACTGATCCTTTGGGCGAGGAATGTCCCTGATCTCGGGTCACCAGTTACGTCGACCAATCTTTTTCCTAATTCTCTTATAAAGTTATTTATGCTAGGACCCCATGGACCAAGGGTTTCGACCCCGGATGGAACAAATGATTATTTATAATTTATACATTTTGATTTACTCTTTATCATATTATTTCCTAATTTTTTTTGCGGTTGTTTAGGCTAGAGCCTTTTTAGAGAATTGTACGCACATTTGGAACGCGCTACATATTTGAGAGCGTGATTATGGTAGTGTTGTTGTTGTTGTTGTAAATATCTTTATTGTACAAAAACAGTTCCAGAACACAGAAGAACACAGTATAATAGTGAAACACAGTATATAAATTAGTACACATTTATTTACCAAATTTATCAGATTGAGAAGTAAGTACGCAATTTTGAATTCAAAGCACATTACGTAAAATACACACGCTGTATCATCTAAAATATTGTACTGTCCTTATATACCTAGGTTTATAAATTCTCGCCCTATGGAGTGCGAAATAAATACAAAAATATTCTGAAATTCGGAAGCGACTTGTAAAAGTTTTGACGTATGACAATTTCCAATTCAAGTTCTGGTTGGGCAAAGGAAAAGTTAAATGTACCCATCTCTTAAAACTTTTGATTTGTTGCCAATGATGTTGTAAATATCATAGATATGGCATGTGTCGACAAGTCTTATTCATCCCACTGCTGGGATACGGGTCTCCCTTCAATTGAAAGGGTTTAGAGCATACTCCACCACGCTGCTCAACTGCGAGTTGGCAGCGTGGAGATATTTTTTCATCATCCTCATAATCACCATCAGCCTGTATCTACCCACTGTTAGATAAAAGCCTTCCCCAGTGCCTTCCACCAGATACGATCCTCCGCCTTCCGCATCCATAAAGACTTTAGTATACAAGCATTGGGGTATTTTTTTTCATAATGTAAAGTCAATTTTGAAGTCGGTTTTTTTTGTTAAAATTATTTAATGTTATGAATTCTGTAATGCGTGATGGCCATATACACTACTTTCTTAAAGTGTCACTGGAAGAGCCTGGCGTCTGAAATACGGGCTTTTCCTAGCTTAGACCAGTAGTCATATTTAAGTGGAAAAGTAAACCATGAAACTACTGTAGGTATTTGTGAATTATTTATTTTTTAATAAATTATTATTATAATATGCTTGCTCTTTGACTTGCTTAGTACGTAATCGACGCAATGGATTTTTTTTCGTGCAAATGTATGAAAGTAACCTAAAATATGCGTTAACATCAAATATTATTGGATACTTTAGTGATATTTGATTCCTTGGGCTTATTTTACTTTATCAACATAAATTGTGCATTTTCATAATACAGAAGATGGCATTTTTACTTTTTTCAATCGTTTGAGATATACGTCAGTTTTTACCGCTTGCTTGTGCAAACTAATTGCGAAGTAAGACAATTACCTCACTTTTCATATGTAAGTTTTTGACGCTTGTGGCATATCCATAATCTTTATAACATCATTGTTTGTCACAAAATGATATTTTAATTATTTGTTGAACTCATGTCCTCAACTGAAGAGCGTTTTTTGTATACATAAAATGCAACCGTCCAGTAATAATACATGTAAATAATAACAATTATTATAAAAAAATATCTTCAAGTATTAATAATGCCCACAGTATTAATGATCGAAACCCGCAGGCAATGTTTCCCGTCTAGCTGCATTACCTTGCTAGGGAGCTGTGCTGATTCTTTGTGTGAGGTAATAGACACACAATCCAATCCGGTCACATGACGGATTTAAATTTTTCTTGAAATATTAAAACCGTTTTAGAGGGTGATTGATTCTACTAGGCAAAAAAGCGGTTACATGTGTTATCTATACAATTAGTCAAATTTGTTTAAAAATCTAAAACACTTAATTAGAGAAACAATAAATAAGCATCTGGACGGTGCATGTAATTAGTGATGCTTCAGTATGTTAAGTCTGTTCTCAAAGCTTGTACTATGGGTAGGTACTAGACAACTGATAAATGTGCTTAAATCCATTTTTTTTAAATACATATAATACATAGAAAATACCCAGACCAAGACAAACAGACATGATCATGTACACAAATGTTTGTCATGTGCGGGGATCGAATCCGAGACCTCGGTGTCAAAGTGGCCATTGCTAACCATTCGACTACCGAGCTCGTCATAATGTTCACATATGTTCACTTCCCCTGATGGTGAATTATTATTTTTTTTTTTTTTTTTTTTTTATACTACGTCGGGTGGCAGACAAGCATACGGCCCGCCTGATGTGGAGCGGTTACCGTAGCCATATTAACGCTCGCAACATAAAATATCGATCGCGCGCCGCCACCCCCATCTCCTTCCTTTCTGGTGACCTCACTCACTCGCAGGAACACAACAACCTTCAAGGGAATTGTTATTTGGCTGCGGTATTCTGTGAGGTGGAGGTACATTCCCCAGTCGGGTAGCTTACAATTACGCTCCCTACCTCTCTTTTCGCCAGAGCTTCGTTTGTCAGTCAGCAGGGTGCACCGCGTGCAGGTGAAGTTGGCTTTGGTTCAAAGATCATGATGAACCACTTACACCCCAAAATTTATTCATTTACCATGTAATTATTAATATATGCTAGTTGTTCGTCGCGAACTGCGATCTCGCGGCTTTATTTTTTTCAAATTATTTTTAATGTATTAAAGAATACTAAACAAATTACAATGCCAAGTAAACACATATTATATATACTTTAGGAATATTGTCTAGTGATCCAACAAGTTTCATTAAATCGGATCAGTGATTCCCGAGTAATAGCAAATTATTCATACAATAATGTATTTGCTAGCAAACACGGTAACAAGTTACAAGAAATTCATTTTCACGTTAACGCCAATTTATGTATACTAATGAATCGATTTTATTATCCAAAGAACTTTATAACCGTATGTTAGATACATAAATATTGTATACATATAGTAAGGATATATTATTTATATTGGAAAAACTCGGGAATATAACAAAGGCTGAGCTGAACGAACTCTCCCATAAATTGACAGTCATTAAAAATATCCCCAATAACTTATTTGTATCAATGGTACTTGATATTTATGAGAAAATATCGAATCTGTCTTATTAGAGATACTGTTACAATTGAAACTTTTTGCTGTACAATATATTTTAGTATTTCCTTCCTTATTATTTTCTAACGATATTTCTTGTAAATTAATCTCTTTGTTTTTTTGGAAATACTTCCATGGTAGTTACAAATACTACGCAGTGTCCTCTTTCGTCTGAAGTTTTTATTATTGGTTGGAAAACATAATTAATACTTTTATCTAAAATACTGTCGTAATAAGAAATATGGTCACTATTCGAGGACTGTAAGGGGTGGGTACTTTACGGGATGCGGCGGAACCAGGGGCGCTGGCTTTTAGAAATCCTCATGGGTGCTCTTGCTCATTTAATTACTCGAAAATGTGGCGAAGTGTGTATAACCAACAAACACCCAGACCCAACACAAATATCTGTTTCTTCAACAAACATTTGTGTTGGTGCGAGAATCGAACCCGCGCGCGACCCTTGCGTCTCAACCGGCGTTCTAAACCACTGCGCTAAACGGGTTGTCGGGTAATGAAAAACGCCCATCCCTAAGAGGCGATTACTGATCTGTTTCTTGACGTCTATTCTCAGGGGTGCTCGGCACCCACTGTTTATTTCATGGGTGCTCGAGCCCCCAAGCACCCACGGCGTCGGCGCCCTTGGGCGGAACAGCCAAAGAATAGAAGCTCTTCAGACAGACGTCAGTTATTATATTTTGTAACTAGCTGACCCGGCGAACTTCGTACCGCTATACTCGCGGGAGCTATCGCGCGGATTTAATTTTGAGAATTATTAAACTTATGATAACTTTCAAATGGTACGTCCGATTTAAATGATTCAAAAAGCAATTTACAGATACTGATATGGCCTTGAACACGAAGTAATTTATTTTGATAAGAATTAATACCGTAATTATGTAAATAGCTATCCAATAAACGCTTCATGAATGCAATGCTCCCAGACGGCTTATTTTTTCCCGTCATCTTCAACAAATATCGTTAATGTACACAGAAATAAATACAAAAACTTAACAAATTATATACTAAAATCCTTGAGAATCACGTTATCGAGTGGTGAAACCCGCTTGAAAATCGGTGCAGTACCTAGTTTTTGAGTTTATCGCGAACAGACAGACAGACGCGCCGGGGGACTTTGTTTTATAATATGTATTGATAAAAGCGGTTACAAAAAAGCGAGCGGACAGGCGTAACTGTGCCTGTAGTCGAGTCCCATACCACTTCCAAGTTGGATGGTGGCAGCGGATGCACTGCTGAGAAATTGAGATTATGGCGTCGTAAATGAGACAACGATTCAGCGTTTCCAAAGAAAGAGGTCGTTCCAAGGATGCAATGCTTATATGAAAGAGATGAGATCCACGAATTTTATCTAATTATTTCCACGAAGACGTCATTATTTGCAAAATCTAAAACTATGGGAACTAGATAACTGGTAATAATTATGTACTTATATACTTTTTTGAAGTGAAAACTTATTTAGCGGCGATGTGCATTTTTTGAGATAGGTAAAAAATGTTAAACTCGCGTCAGGACACGTGACCTGATCGAAAATTCGTAAGACGAAGAGAGAGTAGGCGCGGCGTAGGAGAAAAAGTAATATCCCCCTCTCTTTCTACCGCGCGGCGAAAATGTATGCCTGCTCCGGCTGTTTATTTTTAATGTAATATAAATTGTCATGTTTGTGTACTATAACCCAATAAATGAATATTGCTTTTTCCACATCGACGCGACGGTCCCAATTAAAAAAGTCGAATGTGCAAAATTACAACTTTTCAGTACAGCAGTTTAAAGTTTGTTTCGACGATTAAAAAAAAAACTAATAATCGTAAAACTTTAAATTCAATGCAGGGTTTTCAGACTACTCTTGATGTCCTAGTAGTCTAACGTTCGAAATCATCACATCGGTTTAAGAGAAAACGCATACCCGACTTTTTTGCATAGAATAACATTTATGTCACTTGTCGGTTATGGCATTTGCGACTTTTTTATTTGGTGTAGTAATAGTTATTCAAGTCGAATGTAAAACTAACGACAATATTAATTGAACATTTTTAAATAAACATGTCGTAAGTGTGGCGTAAACTATGAGCATTTTAATAAAAATATTTATCTAATCTCATACTGAAATTTAGAGATTAAAAAACTGAACACAGAATCTTAATGTCAGTCTTTTACACACAAGACATCAAAATAAATTTAAAAAGTTACTTTTCGATACAGCTCTTCTATGGACAACTGTATCGAAAAATAACTTTTTCTCCATTTCGATACAGCTTCAGCCCTGGATACAGGTATTTTAAACAGGTTGCAATGCAAATGCATTGCAAAGTTGCAAATTTTTGCAACATGCTCCATCTGTAAATGGATTTATAGGTAAGAAATGAATCTGTTAAATTAATTTCATGGTTTTATTTAAAATATTATTGTCATCTATTTCATGAGATTAGATAAAGTAGTGTATGAAACTGAACATAATTAGGTCTTAAAATATTCGTGTGGTCTATTATGACATTCGCCTTCGGCTCATGTGATAACCTCAGACTCTTATTTTAAGAACCCTTATAATGCAACAGTTTCATAAATTACTATTTTTTAATAATGTCTTCTATACCTTTATTTATCAAATGAATTAATATGTTATTTTATGAATCTTATTAAATAGCTATTTATATTTTAATACCACAGAGTGCTTCAGTTAGTACATATTAACAGAACTCTTATATTTTTTTTTATACTACGTCGGATGGCAGACAAGTATACGACTTATGTGAAGCGGTTACCGTAGCCATATTAACGCTCGCAATATAAAATATCGCTCGCGCGCTGCCACCCCCGCTGCCATCGCAGCATCTCCTTCCTTTCTGGTGACCTCACTCACTCGCAGGAACACAACAGCCCTCAAGGGAACCGTTATTTGGCTGCGGTATTCTGAGAGGTGGAGATACATTCCCCAGTCGGGTAGATACCACTCTTTTGAAAATATTTTATAGTTGGATAGATGGATTGTTCTCACCCAAAACGCATAATACAATCTCTGTTCTGTCAGGAGTACAAATATTCTTTTGTCCTGTATTCATTTATTAGCATACACAACAGATTACAATCATGATATCATTTATAACCAAAATTCTATACAGTATTGATCTAGATTACATAATTAGTATGCCTTGAAAGGTTACATAATTAGCAAGTTTAAAGAAAATTTAATTCATTAAACCATCCATAAATTACGTCACACGAATTTCATGATTTGTTGACCCCTCCCCCCATCCTTGTCACAGCCGGTCACACTTGTGAGACACCCCCCTCCATTGGGTCAAGTCACATATTTTGAAACTTTACATCTACTTAGAGTTGCAAATGTTGAGTTTTTCGTTAATAGTTGAAAGTTCGTGTCTTAACACTTTGATTATAATAGATTTTGAAATGTTACGTCACAAAATTTAGGACCCCTCCCACTCCCTTGTCACACAATGTCACACTTCGTCGACCCCCTCCCTCCTCCTTAATGTGTGACGTAATTTATGGATGGCCCCTTATAAAGAAAAAATAATTCACAAATTTCTTAATATCAAATCCTAGTAGAAATACCTTCATCTTTACTGAAGCTTCAGTAAGATCCTTGGTACATCAGCGGTTTTCCACATCTGTCGGCTGGGCTATTACAAGCAACGGTTTAAGTGCCGACGGCCGGTTAACGGGGCTTCGGTAATTTCAGCCACATGTGGGCAGCCGACCTTTCGCAACGTCAAATTGTACTAAAGGGATGAATTAGAGGGATCTGAGAAAAGGACCATTTTATTTAAGACTAGCAAAGTACCCGTGCTTCGCTACGGGAATCCTGATTTACGTCTATTTTTGTTTCGATTCCAGATATTTCATTTTTTCCCCATAAAGGACTGTTTCGTATTGACCATTATTACAAACTTACATCATTAGGACCTGGAGCCAAAATTGCAAGGCTTCCAGGAGAACTTACTCCTGAGTAAGCTACACATAACTGATCATGAGAGAAGCAGTCCTGTTAATCAACCCCAGCGATCTTTAGAGACTGCCCCCTGAGCTTTGTTAATATTCATAGCGTAACACCTTTATGGGAAATTGAAGTGAAGTCTCTTAAATTGAACTGGGTGGTCTGATGGAATAATGAGAATGCGGGTTATAAAGAGAGATTCCTCAACAGCGCATCCTTTACTGTCCTCACTAAACAACTCATCGTTCCAGTTGTTTAATACGTGAATAATGGTGGCACAAACCTCCAGATGATACACCTCTGTTCTATGCAAGTGGTAGGAGATGGAGCAGAACAGGCCAGCTCCATTACCTTCCAAAGCTATAATGGTATGGGGCATCATGACACCTTCCACAAGTATAAATTTAGTGAATCTTGACTTCATTGTTTGAAAAATACCGAAATTATCATTCTTAGAATAGGTTTTTCAATTAGTTTTCGGCACCAGATGTAGCTTCATTTGAAGGACGCAGTTTTTTTACGCCCTACGCGCGCGATGGATTCCGAACCTCCGGGGCTAACTACTGGAATGACGTGAGCGATAAACCGTCATGGAGAACCCCATGGTTTCAAATAATCACTCGTATATACCCTTTCCTTAATAACGAAACCATAGCGCGCTGTACAAATGCTAGATATAGCGCCATCTAGTGACAAGTTAATTAAAATATAAATATAACATTCTTGGCTGGGCGCTGGTCAAAAGTTAATCAGTTACCCATAAACATCCCCTTTTTTTTATAAACAACTATTCCACCAAGACACTAACATAACACTTCAGTCAACACACAAGTCTTTTTTAGGGTTCCGAACCTCAAAAGGAAAAACGGAACCCTTATAAGATCACTTTGTTGTCCGTCTGTCTGTCTGTCTGTCTGTCTGTCTGTCTGTCTGTCTGTCTGTCTGTCTGTCTGTCAAGAATTTCTATGTCGAGAATGCGTGGAGGTATCAAACTGAAATTTGAACTGTATACTCAGGTCTACGGTCCCATGAAGTTAAAAAAAAATCAAACTGCTAAGTTTACGTAGAAAAAAGTTACGGCCGTTTATTCAGCAAAAAACGCATATTTCGACACACTCAAGGGAATCAAAACCTATAGGGTACTTCCCGTTGACCTAGAACTATGAAATTTGGCAAGTAACATCGTTATAGACTACAAGTACAGGAATAAATCTCAAAACTATACATTTGTAAATAGATCTTAAAAAATAGGGGGTCTAAATTTTTTATAGGGTGTCGAAATTTCAAATTGAAACTACTAGTTCAAATGGGGTATCATATGAAAGGGCTTGATGTACACATTGCAAAATATATTTTATTTATTTTTTTCGATTTCATATTTATAATGAAAACATTATTTCTTATTTATAATGAAAAATATCAAATTTAATAATGATACTACGTACCTACGGAACCCTCGGTGGGCGAGTCCGACTCGCACTTGTCCGGTTTTTTTTCCATCCATTCCATCAGCTTAAAAAGGTTAAATCAAAGTTTAAAAAAAATTACATGATGATGGTCACGTTAGCCACGTTGAATTTTAAAATCGTTTTTGTTTTCGTAATCAGCGACCCGATAAAATGTAAAAACAATAATATCCATGATGATTTTTAGACTTTTTGACCCCATTTTAATCCTTTTTTATGGGTTGAATTTCGAAAAATCCTGAAACACGTGTTCACTCATTTATCTATAGAAGTATTCGTGTAAAGTTTCGAATAAAATAGTCCAACTAATCTTGTTTCCCCATACAAACTTTGGACCCCCGTTTCACCCCCTTAGGGGATGAATTTTGAAAAATCCTTTCTTAGTGCACCCCAAGACGTCATAAGGAACCTACTTGCCAAATTTGGAATCTTTAGACCCAGCGGTTTGGGCTGTGGGTTGATTAGTGAGTCAGTCAGTCAGTCAGTCAGTCAGTCAGTCAGTGAGGACAAAGCCTTTTATTATTATAGATTTTTTTTACAGGGATCTGCTGTTTTTAGACAGATCTTTCTGACATAACATTTTGGGGTGTAAGTGGTTCATCAACATCTTTGAGCTAAAGCCTGCACCTGCACGCGGCGCATCCTATTGACTGACAAACGAAGCTCTGGCAAACAGAGAGGTAGGGAGCGTAATTGTAAGCTACCCAGGGAAATGTACCTAAACCTCACAGAATACCGCAGCCAAATAACAATTCCCTTGATAGTTGTTGTGTTTCTTCGAGTGAGTGAAGAGTTGCTGCGACGGCAGCGGGGATGGCAGCGCGCCAACGAATTTTTCATGTTGCGAGCGTTAATATGGCTATGGTAACCGCTTCACATCAGGTGGGCCGTATTATGCTTGTCTGGCACCAGTAGTATAAAAAAAATATAAATATTCAAAAATGTAGCAACATTCAAACGCGAGCGTAACACTGAAATAAACCATAAAGCGTTTTTTTTTTTTATTTATTAAGAGTGATTTACGTATTTTAAATATGCCGTGGCAGCGACGGCAGATATATATTTTTTTTTTACTACGTCGGGTGGCAGACAAGCATACGACCCTCCTCGTGTGAAGCGGTTACCGTAGCCATATTAACGCTCGCAACATAAAATATCGCTCGCGCACCGCCACCCCCGCTGCCAACGCAGCATCTCCTTCCTTTCTGGTGACCTCACTCACTCGCAGGAACACAACAACCCTCAAGAGAATTGTTATTTGGCTGCGGTATTCTGTGAGGTGGAGGTACATTCCCCAGTCGGGTAGCTTAAAATTACGCTCCCTACCTCTCTTATCGCCAGAGCTTCGTTTGTCAGTCAGCAGGGTGCACCGCGTGAAGGCTTTGGTTCAAAGATGTTGATGAACCACTTACACCCCATATATTTTGCAATGTGCAACAATATCACGCCCTTTCATATGATGAGATTGTACTTGTAGTCTATAACGATGTTACTTGCCAAATTTCATAATTCTATGTCAACGGGAATTACCCTACGAGTTTTGATTCCTTTGAGAATGTGTCGAAATATGCGTTTTTCGCTGAATAAACGGCCGTATCTTTATTACGTAAACTTAGCAGTATGATTTTTTTACAACTTCATGGGACTGTAGACCTGAATATACAACAAATTTCAGCTTAATACCTCTACGCATTCTCGACATAGAGGGTCTTGACAGACAGACAGACGGACAACAAAGTGATCTTATAAAGGATCCGCTTTTCCTTTTGTGGTTCGAAACCCAAAAAATAAATAAACGATATTTGTTATTACAATAGACCTACAGTATTTTAAAGTATAAAATCTTTCGTCAGAGCTTATTTGGTTATGCAGTCAACCCTAAAACATTTACCTGATAATATTATTAAAACTCACGTGAGACATTATACTAAATTAATTAAATAAACTAAACGGGTCACTTACGTCTTTTTGTCAGGAAATTAAATAAATTAAACGTGTCACTTACGTCTTTTTGTCGGGAATGCCTGTCGACTAGTTTCGATCTCAAAAGGAGACCTTCATCAGGGCGAATGTCCAGTCACGTCCACCCTTTGTCTCTCGCGCCGGACACTGCGCGCCAATGCGCGCGCCGCCCGACTGGAAAGGGTGGTGGGGGGTTGTTGCGTTGATTGGTGAAGCGCTCCCCTCGACGATGACGTAGTGGACCACTAGATGACCACGCGCCCGAAGAGATAGAAGAATTGGATCCACCGGCTACCACTACG
Organism: Hypsopygia costalis; assembly: GCA_937001555.2. NCBI lineage: Eukaryota > Metazoa > Arthropoda > Insecta > Lepidoptera > Pyralidae > Hypsopygia > Hypsopygia costalis. Next base: position 5,969,483 of record OW443349.2, read on the forward strand.
TCATCGTCGAGGGCAGCGCTCCACCAATCAATGCACTTAGCACCCTTAGCACAACGCAATAAGCATTCTATTCAGTTATTGAATCGCAATAAGAGTTGGTGGTAAGGGGGCTGTCTCCTTAACAATGAATATTCAATTCGAATTGACAGTTCTGTCCAACGACACAAAGTTACATAAGATAAGTTAACCTTTAGATAGGCATGCCAAAAAACATACGGCATTAGTCGCGGGTCTGCAGTTACCCCAAACTAGCAGGCACCAAATAAAAAAAAGTAATGTTATTAATTAACTGTAATTATTATCTATTTACTTTGGAATTTAAGTAATCGTTATAACGCACAAAATCAGTAAAAACTTCGATTAAGTGTATATTTTCGCTATCGAAGTTGCTCCAAAAAATGCTAAACAGCAGTAACATTACACAATAAATTTTGCAGTTGAGGTATTTAAAGAAATTGGAAAACTACAGGATCCCTAACGATATTTTTCGGAACAGTAGGAGAGCACTTTCTAAGTATAAATTATTTATTTTGTCGTTCGATATAAGTATAAATAAGTATAAATTATTTATTTTGTCGTTTCGATCTGCGGAGACACTCAAATATATAATATATGGGTAACTCAGTATAATTTCGTGCGTCAACTCAGTAGCGCTAGCGCAGCTTACCAAAAATTGCGCCATGGTGCAACAAGATCGAAGGCACTTCCGGTCGCGAGCTGCGTAGCGGCGCACAGAGTCGCGGCGTACCTATGTGTATGGCACTGCGCTCTTAACAAAAACAGCGCCCCACGCGCACTTTGTTGACTCGGCGAGTGAGTGAGATAGTAAATGAGAGAGAGAGAGATATATATACATATCGGAGGTATTGACACTTGTGTTGAATAGCACTGTGCGTCAACACATAATATTGAAGCCCCACTCACAGAGGCTTAACTCAGAGGCCTATTATAATATAACACGTACTTGCTCTTAAAAACCACATGTGTGTAAACATAAAAGTAGTTCATTAGTTTTTCTCGTGTACAGTGTAATAAAAATGTTCTTGTGGTATATATTCCTTTTGGTAAATTTGACAAACGTTGAAAGTGCTCGTATACTAGCAGTATTTCCTAGCCCCGCAAAAAGTCATCAAAATGTTTTCCAACCAATTATCAAAAGTTTAATTGAAAGAGGACACCACGTAGTGTTTGTAACAACTGCGCATGTATATACAAACGAAGATGCTCCAAAAAATTATAAAGAAATTAATTTACACGAAATATACTTCAGCAACTGGCATGACGAACTAGAAAAAACCAAAGAAGGAAGTTCTAACACTTTGCAATCACAAATTAATTTTTCTGCACATTTAGTTTTGGATCTTTTCGAAAGACAGTTTAATAATGAAAAAATGAAAAACATTCTAGACGGTGAAGAGTTTCAGTTTGATTTGATATTAACAGAATCGTACATACAAGTGGCATTGATATTTTCTTACATATATCAAGTACCTTTGATACAAATAAGTTCCGCGGGATATTCTATTGGAGATCAACAAGTAATTGGAGCACCAATTCAGCCTTTACTATATCCTGAATTAATCAATCAAAAACATTACAATCTTACTATTTTTGAAAAATATTCTTTATTACGTTACGAATTGACTATTAGACAAATAAATTTAATATTCGAAACCAAATGTAACACGCTAGTAAAGAAATTACGCAAAGACGCACCAGACTTAACAGTTTTGAAAAATAATATACATTTGTTGTTGCTAAATACACATACTATATTGGATGATAAGAGGCCTGCACCACTCTCTGTACGCTTTATTTATGGAGTACACCAAAAAACATTAGAAAAACTGCCCAAGGTGATCAAAACTTTTATTATTTTTAGTGCAAGTATAACATAAAGTAATATATAAAATAGTGCTATAAGATGGTGGCTAGACATGGATTGATGAGCTCAAAAAAGCGGCTGGAAGCAGGTGAATGCAGAAGATAGCATATAGTGGAAAGCATAAGGGAAGGCCTATATCCAGCAGTAGATACAAGCTGATAATGATGATAATGATATGGTCCTCGACCCTTATACATTCCACTGTTGGGATACTGATCTCTCTCATATCGAAGAGGGTTTAGCCCATACCACCACGCTGCTCAACTGCGGGTTGGCGGTGGCCAGTGTTTTCTAGCCGCTTGAATGCCACGGAGAGGGCTAAACAACTGTTATTTAATTACAACAGCCGGAACCGACGCCTTTACGTGCCCTGCGAAGCAAATATAGGTTCGAGTGAAATAAACCCGTCTATGGACAGGCTACGGTCGATGTTGATTAACTTAGCATGTTCGATTACACAACACGCGCAACGACACCACCGAGTTCCTCAGGGTTTTAATTTTTTTTTTAAAACTTATAACACAAATCTTCACTATACAGCGAAAACTATAGAGAAATTCATAGTTTCCACGCATATATAAACGAAGAAGACTAGACAAAAGTAGAAGAGAGTTTACAAGAAGTATGTGTATTCAAATGCATTAATCAAAGTCATTACTACAGCTGTCAAAAAACCTTTTGGTACCAACCACAATTAAATTTTGCCTATCTTCCTTTAACATATTTTTGTCGTTTTCTGATGCAGGATCTTCAATCATTCTTAGATGAGTCAACCAAAGGAATAATTTACATAAGTTTTGGTTCAAATGTGACTCCGTCCCAGTTGCAATTTGAGAAGATAGAAATAATGTTAAAAGTTCTATCTCAAATGCCATATAAAGTTCTATGGAAATGGGATAAGGATGAAATGCCTGGTAGGCCTGAAAATGTCAGAATAGGAAAATGGTTTCCGCAAGCAGATCTTTTAAGTAAGTAACAGTAATTGTAATATACAGTAAGAATAATAATTATTGGATACTTTGTCATAAACACACTCAACGCTGATCAGACTTGGTATTTGTATCAGGTAATATATCGTTTTATAACATCTTCTTAGAAACCAATTACTATAATTCAATAATAAAAAATACGTTTTTTTCACGCATATTTATTGCGAAAGCCGTCTAGTGTCGATCTCATATGGAGACATTCATCAGGGCGAGTGTTCAGACGCATCCACTTTCTCTCTCTATCACGACGTGCATTGCGTGTTAATGTTCTTAACTTAAGATTATAAGCGTGGTGGGGGTTGGTGGATTAATTGGTGCAGCGCAGCGCGCAGCCTGCAATCATGACGTCTGTCGGTCTTCAGGAGAATTATCGCTTAATGCACTCACCATAATAACAGACCGCATTCCAGACGGTATGCTTTCTTCAGACTCAACATGAAACACCGATTTCCTAGCAGCAAGCAAACCACCAACGATCATGGTTAAAATTCGGACATCGACTGATTTCGTTTGCTTCGCTAATTTATCAAGTTTCCTTTGATCACTTTAGCCTTATCGAATCTGATGTAATGAGTGATGCCTGTATCATGTACCGACCCATTTCTGTCCAGGTTCTGCAAGCTCTTTATAAGTTCTGAGACTCTCTTGTCGGTAGATTACGACCTGTCTCTCCCAGGTTGCTGCTGACGCAATTACTAGGTATTACACAAGTATCTAGGGTTCCCAACGGGTCACTATCTTTCATTGTCTTAAGCGTATCATAGTTTGCGACCTACTTTTAATACATCATTGTCAGCCCATTACATTTGCCATTTAAATTAACACTTAATTCTAAACTTACCCGATTCCTGACGCGGGTGCGCCACAATCCAGACGGGCTCACGCAGGCAGGAATAAGGGTTTAAGAACAGAATATATATATAATAATAATAGGAATACGTTCACCAGTTGAACAGTTCAGTGTTCCGAGGTCGCCCAGCGATCAATCACTCATTGTTAACTCTGTCCAAAATTTCGACGCGTCCCGGCGTCGAGCACAATCTACAAGAGTACCAGACTGTCCGCGGTCCAGCGCGGTTCCAGAAGTTATCACGCGAACTCCAGGCCGCGAGAATTCCCGTATGTGCTGCGAGGCTTTTCCGGAAACCGTCACGCAACAAAACAACCGGCGTCCCAGAAGCGCGCCGCGCGCCGCCACGTTGTTTTAGGTTATTAATATTTGTCAGCCCCGCGAGTCCATTCAGCGAACTACGGGCGACTACGAGAGACTACCAGAGACTGCCGCGCGCGCGCCCCCTGACGGCGCGCACCGGCGAAACGAGTGTTGCCAGTCAACAAGCTCGATTCCGCCCTAACTAACAATCGATTAGTTTCCAGAGTCGATTTTAAATCCAACAGGCGCTTTTACTACCGAAGCTGGTTTGGGTTTTGAATTAGTACTCACACATAAACACTCAGCAGTATTACGTTTATGCAAATGTGACAGTTCTGCGTGCACATACTATGGATCACAAAATAATATGCGTGGCTCTGTCAATCTGTGAGCGTGCAACCGCAGCTAACTGTATTGATCTGTATGATAGTGTGAGTCGCCTCACAAATAGCGATCAGAATGTATCTATTTACGATACACCGTATGTGTCAAACGACGATATGGCCCGCCGTTTCTATACACCCAAAATAGGGAGGGACTTTTCTTTCGCACGGTTCACAAAGAATAATATTTTTATTTATTACACAAATAATTAATGTAAAATGAATATTCAATACAAGACATAACTGAGAAATAAACTTTATTTATTTAGTTACATAATTAATTAAAATATTTTTTATAAACTTACTTAAGATCTAGTTAGAGTCATCTTTATTTTATTCAGGGGAGCGACAATGTGATTATGGAGTTGTTGAAAACAAATTTTGGTCAAAATTGCTTATACGATGTTTTTTATTTATAATCAAATACATGATTTCAGAACATCCAAACATTAAACTATTTATAACGCAAGCTGGAATGCAATCTACTGATGAAGCTATCGCTGCTGGTGTACCATTGATTGGAATTCCAATATTGTTTGACCAATGGATGAATGCGGGGAAGTACGTTCGTCATGGCATCGGAGTTAAATTAGATATGAAGACTCTAACCAACGAAGAATTTACACTTGCTATAACTAAAGTTATTGAAGATGAGAGGTATGTATACAAATAAAAAAATAGTAATTGTCCTACAATATCTTCATCGGTATGTCCTATTGGACCTACATGCCCACATGTTTCCTTCAATATGATGTAATTTTTTTTTTTTTTCGTATTTCAGATATTGGTCTTTGTGACGATTTTCTTTGCAGTTTCTATTTTGGGTCTTTATAATATTTTTTTTAAACATTTGGTTTATTCACAGTTATCGGAACAACATCATCAAGTTACGGGATACTTTCTACGATCAACCCATGCAACCGCTGAACCATACAGTTTGGTGGATAGAGTACGTCCTGCGACATAATGGAGCCAAACACTTACGAGCTCCTGCAGCGAACATGTCTTGGAATGAGTTCTTCGAAATTGATCTGTTTCTCTTAGCTCTAAGTCTAATAATTCTTATTTTTGTTCTAATATGCACTATATTATATGTCTTATATCGATGTATATTTTATTTTTGGTAACAAATAAAACTGAAATTTAAGGAACATTAAACATAAAGTGTTGACTTGGCATTTTTTTATAGTTTGTTTTGTTTTGTTTGTAAAACTTTATTGTATATCAAACAAGTACATAAAATACTAAAATCATTATATTGTATACAATGGCGGACTTATCCCAACAGGGATCTCTTCCAGTCAACCATAGAAAATTGAAAGAGAGTTACCATTTTTGGGCTTTGGAGCAATACATACATCTACCATCTAAAATATACAAAATAAAAACTGTATAACATACTATACACAATACATAAATGTAGACATTCTAAGTATAAATGTCAGAGGCAGACTCGTAATGTTTCTTTACCTGAATTTTAAAGGAGTCGAGTGACTGGGACGTTCTCACTTTGATCGGTAGTGCATTCCACAGGCTTGCAGCATGGACAGTGAACGATTTTGTGAAACACTGGGAATTGTGGTGAGGAATTCTCAAAACTGGATCATTACTGGCTCGAAGACGGTCATCCATAACCCGAAAATTAAAACATTCAAAAAGATAAATAGGAGCAGTGGGATTAAAAAGGACGATATATAGAAGCGAAAGCATGTGAACATTTCTGCGATACCTAATTGGCAACAGGTTAAGCTTTTTACGGTATTCAGAAATATGATCAAACTTTCGTACTCCGAAGATATATCTGATGCACATATTCTGAATACGCTCTAACTTGTTGAAAAGTTCTTCTGAAGGATCTAAATATGCCACATCTGCATAATCCAGTAATGGAAGGAGTAGACCAGGAAAGCTTTGGTGTGGACAGGAAGGAAATGTTGAAGCCTTCTCAAAGAATGAAGTGACGTGAGTGAAGTGACCTTTCGACTAACTTCGCTAATTTGAGGTGCCCAGGATAAAGTTTGGTCAAAAATGATACCTAAATTTTTGACAGAAGTACAATAACTTATGATGTTACCATCAAAAATGACGTTCGGACACATCGCATAGGGTAGTCTGGAAATATAGTAGGGACTGCCTATAATTATAGCTTGCGATTTCGCAGCATTAATTTTTAATCCATAGTTTTTGGACCACTGGGCTATTGCGAAATGATCCCTATTGACAGAGCTTACTGCACTGCTGAAATCATCGAGCGAAGCAGCCGTATAAATTTGAAGATCATCCGCATATAGATGATAAGAAGAGTGAAGTAGGGAAGAAATACTATTAATAAATATAGAAAAAAGAATAGGTGATAACACTCCCCCCTGAGGCACTCCTGCAACAAGCGGGCACCAGTCTGATTTAGAACCATCAATTTTAACTATTTGACGACGACTATCTAAGTAGGACTTAAACCACGTTAAAACCGACAGTGAAGGATTTAAAACACTTAACATTCCCAGCAGAATGTCAAAGTCAACGGTGTTAAAAGCGCTCGTGAAATCAAGTAAGACCAAGAGAGTTAATTTTTGATTTTCAATGTTGAGTCTTATGTCATCTATGACCTTGACAAGCGCCGAAACAGTGCTATGCCCCAAGCGGAAACCAGACTGATTCTGACTCAGCAGATTGTGTTTTCGTAGATGACTAGATAGGCGTTGGTGCACATAATGCTCCAATACCTTGGAGAGAAAAGATAGTATTGATATTGGACGAAAATCTGAAAATGAAGAAGGCTTCGGTTTTTTAGGGAGTGGAATTACGTAGGCATCCATCCATAAAGTAGGGAAGACCCCCGTAGCGAGAGAACAATTTAGGATATCAACAAGAAACGGGGCGAAGTTTTTTTTTTTTTTTTTTTTTTTTATACTACGTCGAGTGGCAGGCAAGCATACGGCCCGCCTGATGTGAAGCGGTTACCGTAGCCATATTAACGCTGGCAACATAAAATATTACTCGCGCGCCACAACCCCTACTGCCAACGCAGCATCTTTTTCCTTTCTATCTGGTGACCTCACTCACTCGCAGGAACACAACAACCCTCAAGGGAATTGTTATTTGGCTGCAGTATTCTGTGAGGTACTGCGGAGGTACATTCCGCAGTCGGGTAGCTTACAATTACGCTCCCTACCTCTCTTTTCGCCAGAGCTTCGTTCGTCAGTCAGCAGGGTGCACCACGTGCAGGTGAAGTTGGCTTTGGTTCAAAGATCTTTATGAACCACCTACACCCCAAAACTCCTTTATGGGATCTATCATACTGAGGCCTGTGTCGTCACAACCAACAGACTTAGATTTAATCATCTTGATCAGCTTGACAACTAGGGATTGCAATCCGGAAAAACGGATCCGGTAATCCGGCGGATCCGGCATTATTAACGTTTCCCGGATCCGGTACTGATATACCGGATCCGGTCCGGAGATTCACCATCACTAAAGAAAGATTTGACATTACCTACAGGAAGAATTACAAATCCAGCAAGAAATCACGTGTCATCAAAATCTTTCTCATTTTTAGTATGTATGCATACTAAAAAAGAGAATGATTTTGATAAAGTACTAAAAAAGGAAATGACTGCATTTGAAAGTGATGGAGTTCGAGGAGAGTACTTGTCTGCTATTCACGATTATTTGCTAAACAAAGTCAACAAGTGTAGAAGCTGAAAGGGCCTTTACCTACACTACTAGATTTTAATTGTTTGCTCGTTGTCTAATCTTAACATTGGATTGGAAATAAAGTTGATTTTATATACCTACTAGCTGACTCGCGCAACTTTGTCTGCGTGTGACAGAGCGTTGAGAGTGAAGCGTAAGGCGTACCATTTGAAAGGTTATATATATAGTATAATCTTATAAGATAGACATATGCTATCACGGACTTTTTTTAACCTTTTTATGGTGAATATCGTCCTTTCCCGTCGTATAAAATTGATGCGTAACGCACGCAACGGAAGCTCTCAAACGGAATATTTTTTGCCCATCTTTCTTTGGTGCTTCGTTCCTATTGGTGGTAGCGTGATGTTATATATATAGCCTATAGCCTTCCTCGAAAAATAAGCTATGTAACACTAAAATAATTTTTCAATTCGAGTGAATAGTTCCTGAGATTAGCTCATTTAACCAAACAAACAAACTCTTCAGCTTTATAACATTAGTATAGATATGTTTTGTTTTTTATTTTTAAACGACCTATATTAAGTATGTACAATGACACTTGATTAACTTACTAACAGTTCATTTTGAACCGAAAAGCGAAAATCATTCTGATTTCATCAATCCGGCCGGATCCGGTCTGATCCGGCCAGATCGATGGAAATCCAGTCGGATCCGGCCGGATTGAAAATGATGCCGGATTGCAATCCCTATTGAGAGCTCCAGACGGGGATTAATTGTAAAATAAAAGATTCACTGCAACTGGAACACCTTTTATTATACTGCCGTATTATTACACCTATTTTAACAGACTTGGTGCAAACGTACATTCGGGCAGAGCTTACGCCCTGGCCAAGAACACGATCGTAATGCCCGCTGAGAGCGATGGCTGACCGTTATAAACGATTTTCCCCACTGTCACTTTTAGGATCTATTCACACCTACCTTGAATCAGTGTTGCTACCAATTAAAAGGACGTATTCTACCATAGATATTTTTAGGGTCGATGCACACCTATGCTATATTGGTGATGCTATCGAGGATTATTTTGTACTATCGATATTTTTAGGGTCGATGCACACCTACATTACATTGATGTTGCTATCGATTAAAAGGGGAGTTTGTCTCTAATTACAATTATACGTTACAGTCGGCCATCCTCCTCAAACGAGTCCTATCGTTTAACACACACAAACAAAACAAAATGTAAAAAAAAAAAACATTAACATGTCGGCCAAAAGGCCCAGTATATGTATTAACAGAACTTAATTATCTCAATCTGCGTTTATTATTATTTTTACTAAGTATAATCTCATTCTAGTACACAACGTGTCACAACATATTGACAGTTAAATTTATATATTTATTTATACATGTTGACTACACATTTTCTACGGTTTGTAGTGTTCTTGAATTGGTCATCTCAAATGACCGCACTAGTCATCCCCAATGACCACATTAGTCATCTCAAATGACCGCATCAGTCATCTCAAATGACCGCATCAGCCATCTCAAATGACCGCATCAGTCATCTCAAATGACCGCATCAGTCATCCCAAATGACCGCATCAGTCATCCCAAACGACCGCATCAGTCATCTCAAATGACAGTTTAGACCATCCCAGATGGTAATTGAAATAAAAAGAATCATCTCTAATGATACTTTACATGTTTGTCGTCAACTAATTTGTCATCTCGAATGACGCAACTAAGCCATCTCTAATGGCGATTACAAGGATGGTATATTCTTTAATACCATTTCAATCATCATGTATGAGTATTAATCAGCAACAATGACTATGTATGATAATTAATTCTAATTGTAATCAAATCAATAATTACATTTAAGTATGACTGCCAAGTGAACATGAAAACCCCACCTCATTGAAAATACTATTCTTCATTGTTATCCTCGCTGGAAGAAAAGTCTGCATTATAGCTTAGCCAAGGAAAGATCTTATCTATTGACACAACCTCTTCGTACCGTCTACCTTTCCTAGTTAGGGGAGTGTCTACTACAATAAAGTGATCATGAGGTAAAACTTTTTTAATTTTGTAAGGGCCTTGACATTTTGATTCTAGCTTTTTAGACTGTCCTGTCCCAGATGGAATGGTTCTAATTATTCTAACCAGGTCCCCCTCTGAATATTTAGTTGCTGGCTTCCTGCGTTTATCAAACCTTTTCTTATTAGCTTCTTGGTTCTTTCTAATAAGATCACTCGCCTCGCTCCTAATCTTATCAATATCCTCCTCCATTCTATTTCCTACCTCTCCAACTACCTCATTCAGTACTCCTTGAGAAGTACTTGCTTTTTTCCCAAACAACAGCTCAGTCGGGGTTTTCTTAGTAACCTCATGCATTGAAGTGTTAATACCTATTTGCACTTCTGGTACATACTCGTCCCAGGTGTCAGTACTTTTATCATGAGTCATGGCACCCAATGCTGACAGGATGGTCCGATTGTACCGTTCCACCTGGCCGTTTGCGCGCGGAGTAGCTACTGCATTTAAAACGTGTTTTATACCAAGAGATTTTATAAATGACTTGAACTTTACACTTGTAAAACTCGTACCGCGATCAGTAATGAGGCGCGACGGTATTCCAAACAAGCTAAAATAATGGCGAAATACTTTGATACTTGCTTTTGATTTTGTACTGCGTACCGGTGTTAAATTAACATATTTAGTAAACGAGTCCACAATAACTAAGAGATACGAGTTTTTTCGTTTACTTCGCACAAACGGACCTAGGTGGTCGGCATGAGTGGTATGAAAAGGGACCTCGACCTTGTGTATTGGATGAAGTTCACCCTCCTTCATACCCTAGGGCACTTTGTGGTGAGCGCAACTTAAACATGACGTAACATACTTTTTGACGAATTTCCGCATTTTGGGAAACCAATAGAAAGCACGGATTCTTTCGAGTGTTTTTTCAAACCCAAAATGCCCAACATCGTCATGGTTTGCCTTTAATAGCTGCCAACGAACCCCTCTAGGTACAACCCACCTCTCAGTCTGATCATCAATAATACGAAATACACGACCATTCTTAACCTTAAAATCTTTGTGCACTGCTGAGATCTTATCAGTTTCTGGGTCTAGCAGAATATCTGAAATGCGTTTGATTTCGGTATCCGCAGACTGTACTGTGGTGATCCAGTCCTCTGAGTTTATTGTTAATATCTCTAAATTGTGAATCTCATTGTTATCAGTCTCCACTGGATTTCGGCTCAAGCAGTCTACATGTGTCATTTTCTCTCCGGGTCGATATTCAATGGTGCAATCGAATTCGAGAAATTGTATCCACCACCTTGAGATGCGAGGGATAAGGTCTCTTTTCGTGAATGTGGATCGAAGGGCATGGCAGTCTGTAAAAATTGTGAATTTTATTCCTAATAGGTAGACTCTAAATTTATTTAGTGAATTCACGACGGCCAGTGTCTCTAATTTGAAAGAGTGGAGTTTCTGCTCATCTGCAGTAGTTTGACGACTAAAATAGGCCACGGGTCTAAAAGGTAAAGAATCTTTTCTCTGCAACAGAATACCAGCCAAGCCGATCTGGCTGGCATCAGTATGTAATTGTGTTTCGGCGGCATGATCATACAGTATTAAGACAGGGCGATTCATTAAAGCTTGTTTTAGGGTATTAAAAGAGCGAGCTTCGGCATCAGACCACCGCCAAGAAACGTTCTTTTTCAAAAGATTCGTAAGCGGTCTCGCGATTGATGCAAACCCTCTTACAAATCTTCTGAAGAAACTGGCAAGGCCAATAAATCTCCTAATTTCATGTGGATTGACTGGAGTTTTAAACCCAGCTATCGCTTGCGTTTTCAAGGATCCTGGTCTAATTTCACCCTTTGAAATTTCAAATCCAAGAAAATCAATAGATTCTTTAAAGAAATGGCATTTCTCCATTTTCAAAGTCAACCCACTATCTTTAAGTGCTTGTAGGACTTCTTTTAATCGACCCAATCCCTCTTCAAAAGAACTGGACGGTATCAATATGTCATCCATGTAGACTATTGTGTGTTTAATTTTGGCTTTGTCTAACACTTTATGAATTAATCGCTGAAAAACAGCCGGAGCATTTGCTAGGCCAAACGGCACGCGAGTATATTCGTATTGACCGTCTGGCGTAACGAACGCAGTTTTATCTATAGAGTCCTTAGCTAATGGTATCTGATGATAGCCGGATGCTAAATCAAGTGTCGTAAAGAGGGATTGTCCCGAAAGTTGATCCAAAAGGTCGTCTATTCTTGGAAGAGGATAGTGATCCCGCTTAGTTCTGCTGTTGAGAGCACGAAAGTCCACGCAAAGGCGGGTCCCACCAGTTTTCTTATTAACCAGAACGATTGGACTCGCATAAGGCGAATTTGATTCACGAATTATTCCGCACTCTAACAGCTCATCGACTAAGCCCTGCACTTTCTTTCGTTCGCTATAAGATAGTCTATAAGGTCTATAAACTACTGGGTCTGTATCTTTAAGTTGGATAACCATTTCGGTTTCAGTTGTATACCCTAAATCATGCATTCCGGAAGAAAAACACTCCTTAAAACTTGCAAGTAAATTGTCTAACTGCTGCTTACATTTGTCGGTAAGTTGACCACGGCAGTTAATAGTTGATTTATTGTTATTGCTATCTTCTGTTACAATGTTGATTTTTAAATCTGTATCTATGGCTGAAGCACGAGTAATTAAGGTGCCTTTTAATAATGTAATTTGATTATTTCCTAAGCTGTGAGCTAACAATGTGCATTTACCTTCTGACATTTGATATTCGCCGGGCAATAAATAATATTCACTATTTGGACATCCTCTGACTGTACCAGAAACATATATTCTGCGATTATCATGATTATTAGAAACGACATGAATTGCTTTAAATTCCCCTATATTGATAGTAATGTCACTAGCCGCTACCAGAGGGACTTTGCATTGTTTATCGAAAACTCTTTCAACCACTACCTCGGTAGACGTTTTAATAATGCGTATATTAGGGCGCTCTGAAAAACTATGACCTAGTAGCACAGGATAATTAATCAAACTATCGTCTACCACAAATACCTCTACATTTTTTTCGACCACTCCCTGTACATTTATTGTTACATACAATCTCCCTATTGGTAAATATGGTACGTTACCCAGTCCTTTCAAAATTGGTCCACTAACAACTGTCCAATCTAATCCTAATCTTAAGGAATCTGATATACGTAACAATGTTGCTTCACTATCTAAATCGATCATACTTAAAATTGGCTGATTGTTAATATGAATTGGCAAATTGTATTTATCTTTACAACCAACAGCCAGTATTTTATCAATATTATTGACATCAGTATTGAGAACAGAATTAAGTGGTGTTTTGGGTTCATGCATCAATACTTTTAAGACCGCTTTTTCCTTACTGTCTGGGCTAGAATTAGTTTTCTTGCGGCACACTGATTCTGTATGTCCCATTAACTGACAATAATTACACTTTACTAAGGATTTAGGGCATTTAGCGCTTATGTGTCCTTTTTCCTTACAATTAAAACAAATAATTTGAGATTTAGTGTCTTTAGATGTACTTGGTTGCTCATAAAATTTTGAACGTGGAAATTGGTTGGAGCTGCGTTTATCTTTCTTATTATTTTCGCTACTATCGCGCATAGTCCTAAAAAACTCTAAAACATCTTCTGGTTTTTTGAATTTTGCAGCCTGAGCTCCAACTCTTACCCCCCTATCATCAACACCATGTAATAGGCAGTCCACCGCATTGCGGCCAAAGATTTTGCAGCGATTCAATAAATTGATTTTATTGTAGTAATAGAGTTCAAGAGAATCACCAAAGCGTGCTCTCTTCCTAAGCATTTCGTTTAGTAGTTCTGCGTAATTTTCAGAAGATGGAAAAGAGTCTGTCAATAACCGTTTCCATTCTGCCCATGTATGCTTTAGAGATGGAAGCCCCTGATACCAAAGTTTAGCATGACCAGACAATTTCGGCAGTGCATAGTGTATGACCTGTTTGTCTGACCATCCATAGATTTCTGCACACTCGTCCACTTTGCCTAACCAACTACTAATCGTTTGTTCTTTTAGCATAGGGTCAAACTCGGGAATAACGTTATTTAAATGAGATGGGAAATTATCACGTTCACTTGGCTTGTTTTGAAAAAACTTAATAAATTCTTTAAAGAAAACTGTTGCTGATTCATACCTGGTATCATCATCTGGTGCTTCTTTGCTTCTCTTTTGCGGACGCTGATCTTCTTCTTGGTGACGGCGTTCCCTTTCACTACGTAACTGGCTCTCAAACACGGCCAACCGCTGTTTTTGAGCTTCATATTCTTCTTCTAACTCAACGTTCTGTCTCGGACGCCCTTCACGCAGTGAAGTGCGACTTCGACTGCGAGAATTCTGGTGGTTATTTTCAATACAATCAATGCGAGCGCGCCTGGTCGGATTACGCTCTGGGGTGCGAAGGTGCCGATCTCGTTTTCTAGGTAGGATAACACTCCTGTCACGACTTCGCCCCCTTTCCTCCGTCTCAGAATCTTGCTCCATTCCCATAATTTTTCTTATTTGGGCGTGAAATCCCACTTCTGAAGGCTGAGAGCTCCAGACGGGGATTAATTGTAAAATAAAAGATTCGCTGCAACTGGAACACCTTTTATTATACTGCCGTATTATTACACGTATTATTACACCTATTTTAACAGACTTGGTGCAAACGTACATTCGGGCAGAGCTTACGCCCTGGCCAAGAACACGATCGTAATGCCCGCTGAGAGCGATGGCTGGCCGTTATAAACGATTTTCCCCACTGTCACTTTTAGGATCTATTCACACCTACCTTGAATCAGTGTTGCTACCAATTAAAAGGAAAGAGTCGTATTCTACCATAGATATTTTTAGAGTCGATGCACACCTATGCTATATTGGTGATGCTATCGAGGATTATTTTGTACTATCGATATTTTTAGGGTCGATGCACACCTACATTACATTGATGTTGCTATCGATTAAAAGGGGAATTTGTCTCTAATTACAATTATACGTTACACTATTGACAACCTCATCAGTCGATATCTCACCGAAATCAAGTAAAGGGATGCATTGAGAGGATGTTTGAGTGTGAGTGGTAAGCTGTGTTAAAGTGTTCTTCTTAACCTGAGGATCAAGAGCAGTAGGCGAAGCACAAAAGAATTTGTTTAATGAGATAATGTCCATATTAATAGTACCAATCAGTTTCTCTTTACCTACCCCGTTTGATTTTAGGAATTTCCAAATCTTATTAGGAGGACAATTTTCTATTAAAGAACGCATATAATTATATCGAGCTTCTCGGCATAATTTATTGCATCGATTACGCAAATCAATATATAGATCGCGGTTAGTAGGAGTGGAGTTGTGACGAAATTTGATTTTTGCCCTATCTCTTTTTGCCATAAGTTTTTTAATATCTTCCGTAAGCCAAGGTGCTGGAAAATGTTTGACCCGGACAGGTAGAACAGGAGCGTGCCTATCATAAATGTTTAGTATTATTGAGTTAAAAGCCTCCAATTTTGAGTTTACATCTGTCGCTGCAAGAACGGTATCCCAGTCTGCTGCACGTACATCCCTCAATAACTTATCCTTCTCTATTGCATTGAAATTACGCATATGTACAACTTTATGTCTTCGTTTAGGTGGTCGCAATTTAAAGGAAGCGTAAACCAAATCATGCGCGGAGAAGGCTGGGCCATTTAACTGACCTGAGTCCGTAACTAGTTCAGGACACGATGTAATAATAAGGTCAAGGAGGGATGGGGGGCCATTATGTGGGAAATGGGTGGGACCAAGAATAAGGTGATGAAGGTTGACAGAATGTAAAAGGGAAAGAAGCTTTTTAGCACGGTTATCGTCTTTAATAAGGCAGGTGTTAAAATCGCCCATTATGATTATATGCTCAAATTGGGGAGTTAGATCAGTCAACAGAGTCTCTAAAGAGTCGAAGTAGTTTATGTGAAGTGACGGACTGTAATAAACACCTAGCAAGACCTTCGAGTGATTAAGACTAACCTGAAGAAATAAGTGTTCAGGAGACTGAAATGCTGGAACGGATTGAGACACTAGTTCATAAGAAATGTCGCTGCGAAGGTAAATACCTACACCACCATAGCCCACTATTCTTGTGGCTCCATCCTGAGTCGTCTTTATACATGTGCGGTCATTTCGGACCAGTCTGAAACCTGGAAGTGGATATAAAGTGGAAGGCAGTGCGGGTTTAAGAAACGTCTCAGATACTAGTATGGCATGGATATTACTAGATGTGAATGTGGCAAGTAAGTCTACGTAATGAGAGGCAATGCTTTGAGCGTTTATATGAATTACATTAAAATTCTTTGAAAGAGATGCAAATGTAAAATCCAGTGTTGCACCTAAAGATTGAATGTCCGAGCCCTCACTCGTGTCCGCAGCAATGCTTTCAGAAGAAGAAGAACAGGAAAAATACTCAAAGTACGAACCATCAGACTGCACATCCGACATCGATCTTAATAAAATTTTTGAAGAAATAATATGTATATCTTAAATATAGCCTTGACACCGCTTTCAAGCATTCGCCGGCAGCCGATAACACTAAGCAGTAGACAAAGAAGAAAAATAGACAATTAAACTCTAATTATACACAGATTATAACATAAATACACGAAGCAATGCATGTGTATACTGAAAAAATAAAATGAGTCGGAAATAAATAATAACAGTAATAATAAATGTAATAGCCTGGTATTAAGTTCACCCAGATCTCATCTCCATAGCCCATTTATTTTCCATCACACTTCGCAATAGTCTCAACGCCTGCCGAGACCTGCTCATGGGTATGTCGTTCCATTGACATATCCTGGAGCGGGTCACGGCGCAACATACAACATCAAACTTCTCAAAGGGGCCTCTACGCGTTGGATCCATATCCCCGCGCACGCCTATCAAATGACCGGGCTTGACCCGTGATTAAAAAGAGATACATAATAATAAAAAAATAGATTACAATAAAAATCAATGCATACATATGCTCTGTATGCTAAGGCAAGCTACATAAAAAGAATTATGGCAGTACAAATTACAAACTTTCACAGGTTAAGCCTGAGCTAAGCTCCTCGATAATTCAATTTAATAATTAGTTTTAATTAATATAATTTTATATAAGTTTTCGTTTGGGTCAGTAAAATAATCATCTTTGTATAACACTAGCTGTTACCCGCGACTTCATCCGCATGGTCATTATTTCAACAATAGTTTTTTATGTGAGAATTAAAGCTGCCATACATTAACCAACATGTTAGCCGTGTTGGTCATGTTGTCTATCAATTTAGCTGTGTATGGAAGTGTTGTCAATCATATTGGCAGATATTTCAATTGACAACACGTCCATATACAGTGGATTAGTAGCTTACTCGTATTTACGAGGCTCTCGACAGGTTGCAGCGACGAGCGGTCCGCATAATTGGTGACGAAGAGGTCACAAGAATCTTGAACCTCTTCAGCTCCGGAGAGATATTGGCTCACTGAGCGTATTTTATCGCCTATACCACGGAGAGTGCTCTGAAGAACTGTTTTCCCTTATCCCTTCCTCCCCTTTCCGTCACTGAACAACACGTACAGGCTTGCGATACCACAAATAATTCACCGTTGGTATCATTCCGTTGCGTACTAAAAAGTTTGGCAACTCCTATGTCGCAATATTAAAAAGTGGAACGCGTTGCCAGCATATGTATTTCCTCAATCATACAATATGGGATCCTTCAAGCGAAGCGTGAAGAAGCATCTTGTGGGCCAGCATGGCAGCGTCAACTGACAAGACATCAAGGTCTCTTGTCCGTTGCCGTTGCGATTGGGGCTCCTCTTTTCGCTTGCCATCAGGCGAAGTGGAGCCAATATGCTGTGCTAATATAAAAAAAATATATAAAAAATTAGAAAATGGAGAGTACGTAAGTTAGCCAAATAGAAGTTTCTGCTATAATAATTTTGTTGCTTGTTTGTTACAGGATCTTCAATTATTTTTAGATGAGTCAAGTAATCTATGTAAGTTTTGGCTCAAATATAAATCCATCATTGTTACTTTGGGAAAAGATAGAAATAATGATCAAAGTTCTTGCCCAAATGCCATTTAATATTCTTTTGAAATGGGATAAAGATGAAATGTCAGACCAACCTAAAAACGTAAGATTAGAAAAGTGGTTTCCGCAAGCAGACTTATTGAGTAAGTAAATGATACTTACTTTGTATTTGTAATTGTATACTTTGTAAATGTTATTTAATTGAAATGTACAATTTATTTGAAATTAACTGACCCGTCCAAGCATCGATTTGATTTGCTATATTGCCTTGTGATGATAAAGGAATATTTAATATACAAAGTATCCAAAAAGAAACGCTATTATTTTTGGACACTTTACTAATAAAAAATTATCTTTTCATGGCCTTAGTAAATCAAAAAATCTCTTATAAATAAGAAAATAAAGAATTGTTGAAAAATAACACTTGCACCAAAAATGCAATGTTGCAGAAAAAGTTACCTTATGATTACATCTAATAGATGTGATCTAAAAAGTTTTAAAGTCATGGGGTATAATCTAAACAACATACAAATATACCTACTAATAAAATAGGCTGTCTTATTATGAAGACTTTCTGTAGTTTTCACTGAATCGAAAGAATACCTTCTAATAGGGATTATTAGACGCGTTCTTTTGGAAACTGGACATGTATATATTTCATTCCGTTCTGCTAAAAACTGGGAAAGGTAAAAATATGGAGTTGTACTAGCATAATACATGAGCATTATCTGTAGATATCGGCTTTGCTGTCAGAAATAACAGGGAACAATTTATAACTAGTATGTTTTATTTTGAAACCACATTTTTTGTTCGTGCCTAGATAACTAATAAGCATTTATATGTTGGCTATTCCAGAACATCCAAACATTAAACTATTTATAACGCAAGCTGGAATACAATCTACTGATGAAGCCATTGCTGCTGGTGTACCTTTGATTGGAATTCCGATAATATTCGACCAATGGATCAATGCAGAGAAGTACGTTCGTGATGGAATCGGAGTTAAGTTACTCGTAGATATGAAGAGTCTCCACGCACGAAGCACGCACGAAGAATTTAGACTTGCTATAATTAAAGTTACTGAAAATGTAAGGTATGTTTTCTGCATAGTATTAAGTCAATAAAACAATGTCAGTATATGGTTAAAGTTTTAAATATATGCAGATGTCATGTGTTTTTATTTATTTAACCTTTAGCGTTATCCTTTGCTATAAACTGAGTAATAATTGTATAAGTAAAAAGTTTATAAGCATCAACGATCTCTCCATGGGCTGTGATGATTTCTGTAAAATTTAAGGTGTAGGTTAAATACTTAATGGGTAAAATATCGATATAATAATAATAAGTCCTTCCTTCTTCTGCAATAGCCAAGTATTAAGTTCTTTTTTTTTTTTTTTTTTATATACCACCAGTGTGGAAAACAAGCATACGGCCCGCCTGATGGAAAGCAGTTACCGTAGCCTATGAACGCCTGTAACACCAGAGGCATCACACCCGCGTTGCCGACCCTGTAAAAACCTCTTCACGCCCTTTTTGAAGAACCCCATGCTGTAGTCCCCTGAGAAAACCTCGACAGGCAGTTCATTCCACAGCTTGACAGTACGCGGGAGAAAACTTCTCTGGAACCGCACAGTACGTGACCACTTAGGCTCCAATGTGTGAGGATGAATTCCCTGTCGATGGCGAGCGGTGCGACTGTAGAAGGAGGCCGTTGGCATCATATCAAACAACTCCTCTGAACACACCCCATTGTACAGACGGTAGAACACACAAAGGGACGCTATATCTCTTCTCAGACTTAAAGGTTCTAAACCGTCTGTTAGTTTGGGATCGTCGACAATCCTCACAGCGTGCCTTTAAATCGAGTCACAAGGTGCAAGCTGGTATCTAGGCGCTCTCGTCCATAGATGGCAACAGTACTCCATATGCGGCCGTACTTGAGCTTTGTAAAGCATAAGTCTCTGCCGCGGAGTGAAGTACTGCTTCGCCCTGTTGAGCACACCTAGTTTCTTCGACGCCAGCTTGACCTTCCCCTCCAGGTGACAACGAAACTGGACGTCGCTGAAGATTTCAACTCCAAGAATCCCAATGTTTTTGGCGATGGTAAGGGGTGTGTTTAGGAATTGAGGAGCCACAGCAAAAGGGGTTTTCTTAGCGGTGAACGCGCAGACTTGTGTCTTAGTGGGATTGAAATGAACCAGGTTCTTTCGCCCCCAATCGGACATACTATCCAGTGTGCTCTCGATCTTCGACACAAGCTGTTCGCGGCTCTCCTCCACCAGAGAGCGGGGAATATTAGCGCGGCCCGTATAATAAGCATCCCCGGTGCTGTCGTCAGCATAGCAATGAATGCTGTCAATGGACAAC
The DNA here is from genome assembly GCA_937001555.2 of Hypsopygia costalis. Classification (NCBI taxonomy): domain Eukaryota; kingdom Metazoa; phylum Arthropoda; class Insecta; order Lepidoptera; family Pyralidae; genus Hypsopygia; species Hypsopygia costalis. The sequence continues at coordinate 5,990,032 of OW443349.2, forward strand.
ATATCGTTGATATGCAGCAAAAACAGCGTCGGGGACAATACCGAGCCTTGCTTGAATGAGTTCATCCGAATCATGCTCCTAGTCCATTTATTCTTTAATACACTCCGCAATAATTACAAGTCCTACCGAGATCAGCTCATGGGTATATTGTTCCGTTAATATATCCTGGAGCAGGTCACAGGATCATCCCCTTACTCGCCTGTCAAAGGACCGGGTTTAATCTCGTGAATTTAAGAGATATCTCTCCAATGGCTATGATGATTTTGATAAAATTTACGGTGTAGGTAAAACCATTAGAGGGTGAAAAAGATATTTAATAATAATAAGTCATTCCCTCTTCTTCAGTAGATTAGTATTAAGTCCACCCAAATCATCCTCATAGCCCAATTCAGCATCAACTCATCATCATCTCACTTTTGGGATACGGGTTTCCCTTCAATAGAAAGGGTTTAGAGCATATTCCACCACGCTGTTTAACTGCGGGTTGGCGGCGGAGGCGAATTCAAACATTCACCAATAGATGGCGCTGTACGTTATTGCACAAAGTATCATCACGCTATATTTTGTTTTTATGAGTAGTGTATAAGCATCGAAGAAGTAATGTAAATTAGGGTTCTCTGTTTTCAAGCCGCCCAAAGGCCACTGACTTGGCTTAACGACTATCATCTAATGACCACAACCGGGGCGAACGGCTTAAAGATTTGAGATAAATAAACCCATCCACAGACAGGCTACGGTACGGTCGACGTTGTTTAACTTGCGTCATCGATTAGACTGACATACGCAACGACGCCATCGAGCTCCTCTATTATCCCATCATAGTCCATTTATTCTTTAACAATTTAAGAGACATAATAATAATCATATGTCGCTATCCCACATGACGTTAATCTAATGAAAACTGAAAAAGATAAACTATAAGTATCTTGATTTAGGTCAGCCACGTGGGATGTTGATTCAGCAGTGATTGTTCCGATTGTTGTGACGGTCAATGGCTTAGTTGCCAAGAGCTTCCACTTTTATTTGAAGAAGCTCACCTGGGGGAGCTGGATCGCCACCGTCAGATACAGAAAGCTGCACGGCACGTATTGTGAGGAGGTTTCTTTGTGACCTTAACCACCGATAATTTGGGTATTGTTCCTGCTATCAGAGGGATTCTGTTTTTTTTTATTTTTATTTATTAATGTATTGATTTTTTTTTATGAGAGGGGCAAACGAGCATCCCGATGACCTGATGGAACCTTTCCCCAAAACCCAAACCCAAAATCTTATTTAAAATCCCTCACTCAACATTCAACATCAAAACATTCAATAAATATGATGAGAATAAAGATGACGATACAAATATTAAACACAAATACCGACTTACATCAATTGCATATTGTGTAAAATAAATAATATTTTTATTTAATTATAGTGGAATATTTTAAAATAAATATAATTATAAAGCTATTAAAAGTGTGATCTGTCATATTTGGAATGCCATACGTACGAGTTATGACTATTGAATATGAACTACAAACTGTGTTATAAGATTAAACGTTGTTGCATTAAAGAACATATTTTACTACGTCGGGTGGCAGTTGTCTGCCACTGTAACCGCTTCAAATCGGACTGTCTCGTGACAGTTCATTTGAAGCGGTTACCGTAGCCATATTAACGCTCGCAACATAAAATATCGATCGCGCGCCGTCACCGCGCTGCCAAAACAGCATCTCTTTCCAGTCTGATGACCTCACTGACTCGCAGGAACACAACAACCATCAAGCCAGTCGTTATTTGGCTGCGGTATTCTGAGAGGTGGAGGTACATTCCCCAGTCGAGTAGCTTACAATTACGCTCCCTACCTCTCTTTTCGCCAGTGCTTCGTTTGTCAGTCAGCAGGGTGGACCGCGTGCAGGTGAAGTTGGCTTTGGTTCAAATATTTTGATGAACCACTTACACCCCGTTATACATTATAATCAGTGCGTCCTCCTCGCTATGACCTATGGTGCAGAAATTTGGACGCTGACCGCTGGGCTGGTTCATAGACTAAAAGTCGTACAGCGAGCAAAGGAGAGAGGAATGTTTGGGGTTTCTTTAAGGGATCGAATCCGGAACGAAGAAATTCGATGGAGAACCAAAGTGGTCGACATAGCTCTCAGAGTCAGCAAGTTGAAGTGGCAGTGGGCTGGCCATATCTGCCGACTTAGCGATGGCAGATAGAGAGGAAATTCCTAGAGTGGAGGCCACGTATGGAGGACAAAGCGTTGGGAGTCCGCTCTCTAGATGGATTGACAACCTCAAAAAAGTGACGGTTGGATGCGGAATGCGGAGGATCATCTTTGATGTGGCTTTTTGATATGAACACGTCTTTAAAATTGCTTCCATAGGGAAATTCAAAAAACAAATGATAAGAAAGTCGGAGGATACAGTTTGGTGTTGCCGCTACAAATGTATCATCACCATCCGAAATTCAATCAGACCACTGGATAGTAGAAGGATCAAAGAATTTTTTACGCTAAGTAAGGACTATGGAAATCGCGTGCGGTGGAGTGGGAAGCGCTGCCATGAGATAATTTTAGTATATAACGCATTCACGTACAACACACGGTTCATGACACAGCCACGCCTAATTTAAAACATTTTCTTGTTAAACTCCAGTACCATCTGAGAATTACTCTCTGCAAATTGATTCTTGGCCTAGTTTAAACCTCACCTCCTCTTGCGTCGACGGAAGGTAAAAAACAAATTGCTATAATATTGTAGCCTTAATTACGATCAAAGGCAGGAAGCAGTCTAATTAGAAGACTAAGTAAATACTTTAATTAATATTTCACACTTAATGAATTTAAAATTACCTTAGTAGCGTGATAATTCGTTTCAAGGTAGTATAAAACAAAGAAAGAAATTTATTCAAATAAACAATACGTACAATTCAATTATAAATAATATTTAAACGAGAGAGAAAATAACACAACAAAAGTGTTATTTTTGCCGTTTTTATAGATAATGGTACGGAACCCTTCGTCTGCGAGTCCTACTCGCACTTGACCGGTTTTTTTTTTATTATTATTTTATTTAAAAATATATGTTTTTTTTCATGTTTAATAATAAGTCACCAAACTACTAACTAAAAAGTTTACTTGCTATCTTTCGCTCATTAAGCCCTTACATTTGAGATCTATGTCATGTTGTTATTATGGAAATTATAAATATCTATTGCGTGGCGGCCGCCATATTGGATTAAAAATTTAAATAATTGTACATTGTCATGAGAAACAAAGGAGTGCAAAATTTAAGTTTAAATTTAAATTTACAACATGGTATCAAGTTAACGACATGGCGGCCTTCAGGAACAGTGTCAATGTTTCCCTTAAAATGCTGGCAATGTATCAGCGACCCCTTAGCATTGCAGCCCCCTTACCACCATCTCTTATTGCGATTCAATAATTGAATAGATTGCTTATTCATCATGAATAAGCGACTCTATTCCATTTGAAATAAAATCGCTTATTCATTGGTATGAATAAGCATTCTATTCAGTTATTGAATCGCAATAACAGATGGTGGTAAGGGGGCTGATGTCTATGGTTGGTGGAGACTTCGTATCAAATCACCCTTGCTATGACCGTCTGTGTTTTACTGCGTCAACTAGCTTTGGTTTTTATGTTGTAAAATATTGGTCCCGAAACGGCTTTACAATACAATACAATAATTCTTTATTGTACCAAATAAATTACAGACACAAAAGTAAACAATTAAATGAGAATTCAATAGGCGGTCATATCGCTATAAGCAATCTCTTTCAGACAACCTTTGGGTTGAAGAGGACAAATGTATGTGAACAGGTAGGTGGCACAGTGTAAATATAACAATATTATTAAATCTTCATCATCATCAGGTCCATTTTAGTATCCACTGCAGGTGCACGACCCTCTCTCGTCCGTCCTAGACGGAAGGAGGATTTGGCCTACACTCCCCACGCTGGCCAGACGGGTTGGGGAGGCCTGATCGATATTTGATAATTTATTTCCCTTAGTCGCCTTGTACGACATCCACGGGAAAAGACGGAATGATTCTATTCTAGTCTGCCGGAAACCACACGGCCAATTATTAAATATCTAATATTATTAAATATCTTCAGTAAAATATTATGTATATATACTTTTTCTTTCTCGACGAATAAAAAAATAATCCATCGCTATTGACTTAATTATTCGAACAAATGAATAAATTAGTTATGTTTAGAATTCTATGCATCGCATCACTTTCCCTTAAATTAAAACTCCATATCATCTTGATATTTGGCGAATCTACTACAGAACGTATCCTAAGACATTTTATACTACGAACAGTGAAACTATGGAATCAACTTCCTTCAACGGTATTTCCGAACAACTACATACTACATGGGTGCCTTCAAGAACAGAGTTTCCATTTCCTTTTTTTGTTTATATGAGAGGGTAGCAAACGAGCATGTGGGTCACCTGATGGAAAGCAATCACCACCGCCCATAGAGATCAGCAACACCAAGGGGTCGCCGATCCGTTGCCAGCCTATTCTCCTTCCTTTCTTTGTTTCTGGTGACCTCACTCACTCGCAGGAACACAACAACCCTCAAGAGAATTTTTATTTGGCTGCGGTATTCTGCCCCAGACGGGCAGCTTAAATATACGCTATGCCCTACCTCTCTTTTCGCCAGGACCTCGTTTGTCTGTCAGCAGGGTGCACCGCGTGCAGGTGAGGTTGGCTTTGGTTCATAGATTTTGATTAACCACTTACACCCCAAAAAGCCTTTAAAAGGCTGGCAACGGATCGGCGACCCCTAGGTGTCGCGGATTTCCCGCCCATGGAAATCCGCTTGGTGACTACTTTCCACCAGGTGACTCCTTTCATAAAAAAAAACTAAAATTCATATAAGAATGTGTATTCGAATTTCATTACAAATTGAAACACGTGCCAGCTACTAGAAATTTACAGTCCTCGATGGTTTCAGCCTTGTCAGCGTAATGGATACTGTTGATGGATCGTGAATCCATTTCCACCTCTATATAACTGAATTTCAAGATTTGAACTAGGTTGATCGAATGGCTAACAATGACTAATAATTTCCAAGGCAAATAGGCTATTTGACAATGTTCAAAAATTGTTATAAAGATCTGCAAACTTTCATTCAAATATTTTCCGTCCGACTGATTTTAGGGTCGATCAAAGTTTGTCGGGAAATCCCATTTTAAAAGTATGAAATTACTAAAAACTAATATTTCCATTGGAGAAGCAATAAAAAATACTATAACTTTTATTATTATACTAATTACATAAACGTAATATTTAACATAGCTGTCGTACAAATTTATGATTTGATGCATACAAAATACAAACCTGTGACGTCATAACTCAGTAGGCTTTTGGAGCGTTGTCGGGGTAAGTCCAAAATTGAGATTTTCAAATTAACATTCGAGAGATTTTTGTACTATCGAAGTAATTCTTTCACCTATGGTTATATTATTGATACCTCCCTACATATCAAACCAAAAAAATGTTGGTCAAATAGCCTAATGTACGTTGCAAACTACAATCATCTACTACATCTTTATAGCACTCCTACAACGAAATGAGCTTACGTGTGTTTTTATAGCGGTTGGATGCGAAAAGCGGAGGATCACATATGGTGGAAGGAATTATGAAAGGATCCAGCATAGACGAGCTCAGTGGCGTAGCGGTCAATGACGTGGCTTCGACACCAATGCTCGTGGGTTCGATTCCCACATAGGACAAACATTTATGTGCATGAACATGTCTGTTTGTCTTAGTTTGGGTGTTTTCTATGTACAATAAGTATGTATTTACAAAAAAAAAATGTATTTACGTATGTTTATTAGTTGCCTAGTAGGTACCCATAACACAAGCTTCGCTTACTTTGGGGCTAGATGGCGCTGTGTAATTTCTGTGACAATATTTATTTATTTATTTATTTATAGATGTAGGCTAATAATGATGATGAAACATTTCGGATAGCAGAAAATACTTCAGAGCATTCGTTTCTTATTAGATTAGCCAGGCGTCGAGGTGAAATAATAATTTAACCCAGAAACTTATATTATTGACGAAACATTTCTCTTACTAAGTTATGGCCATTCAGCGGTGAAATGTATTTACATAATAAATGATTTGAAATTGAATTTGAGCAACAGCGCTAGAGCCAAACTCCGTCTAATATTTCTGCAATTCACAGACTAGGAGCTATATTGACATAATAGATGCAAAAGTTGACGCGTTGACGTCATGATTGAGTGACGCATTGAATTTGTAATTTATAGTATTGTGGTTGCCTAATTTCGAAATCAAAACCTATTTTAAATACCTACCGAGAATCGTTACACAATAAGATTGACTTTTCTACACAATGATGTTGCATACTCAAACTAAATTGCATCGGAAAACGGTTCATGTTGCCTATGAGCCACCAACCATTTTATTGGGAATACGGCGACGTACGTACGTATTTAAAAAAAATGTATTTAAGTACATTTATCAGTTGTCTAGTACTCATAACACAAGCTTTGCGCTTAATTTGGGACTAGATAGCGCTGTGTAAATTGTCCAGAAATATTTATTTATAAATTAATTTTTTATGTTATTAAGTAGCTACATAAGTGTCTGTCTATATATTGGGACGGGGGCCCACCACACATTCCCACAACTGTGTCTCCTGTGTAGCCAGGATTAACAGCGGCGACCGCCAAAAAAGGCAATGAACAATGAAGTCCATTGCAGTCCCGGGGGTAAAACTACGGCTGTCTTGGAACTCACAACGAATTTAATCAGAAGAAATTAGTAGGAGTAGGAAGCTTTTGGAATTTGACTTCCCCTCTTAGCAATGTGAGAGACAGCAATATGGCAAATAAGGCATTAAAAGCCTAAAGAGATGGCTAGTCAAGTGAAGCTCAACACTCAACGTGCACCACGGATTTTAAGTTTCTAACACTATTGGGGACCTAAAACATTGAGTTGTTACCTAACACATCGATTCCAATAATATGAATTGCAAAATCGTCTGAACGCTTGGTAATTCTCCCTTGTTGCTACCAAATCTGAATAGTATACTACCCCGGATGCAACTTGCAATGAATTCAACATGTCATCCCGCTCCCGCCGCCAAAGATCACACTCCCAGAGAACATGGTGTGCTGTTTGATCGAATTCAGAATTAGCACTAGAACATTCGCATAAGGGCGACGGCACTAATTTAAACGAAAAGAGGTTTGCCTTAAAATTGCCATGTCCAGTTAAAAATTGCACAACGGGGTGGTCGACTTCTAACCACTTTTTCTTTAATCTATCTCTTACCGATTGAAAGAACAGATACAAGTGGCGTCCTTTGGTAGAAGTTTCCCACCTTTCCTGCCATTCAGACAGCAATGTTTTAAATACTTCATTAATAGGTTTGAACAGTCTAACTATTCTTTCACGATCACGCGTTTTTAAGAAATCAGGGACCATATTTTTAGATGTATAGTACATTGAAGCGCGGCGTTGTACTTCTAAGTCTACTGGTATTATAGTAGTATGTATGTAATAACTTTTAATCTGTCGCGTTGCATGATTAATGCACCGGCCGTGATCACATGCTGACCACGGCCGGTGCAACCTGTATACCAATTCGTGTAATTATTTTGCAATCGCAGTATTTACGTTGACCGAATTGAGATTGAATTGTGAATTGAGTAAAAATGATATGCTTGATTTCATTCATTAATAATATTCTCAATTATTATTGTTGGCACTATAATATTCTTAGTACCTATGTTTTATTTTCGGTCATATTTCGCTTTAATTAGACTTTGAATACCTTGATACGAGAATACCAAATTTGACATGTGAGATCGAGACTGGATCGGCACAGAATTATGACTAAGTACATTTTAATAACGAGAATTGTCCCTTTGTCGAAACATCAGGCGATCACTGGTCAACAATGGTTTTGTTGCCCTTGATGTGAAAGTGGTTTCGAATAATTTTATGGGTACAATTTATAAAACTATGAATGATTTTGGAATATTGGCTCTGGTTTTTTTTTTAATCTTAATTTTCTTATTAGACTAAAAACACAAAATGAAATAGTTAGTATATTTTTGTAATATAATTTATTTATTATAAAATGTTAGTATTTTTTTTTTGTTTTAGTTTTTAATTAATGTACACAGGAATAAAAAGAGAGAAAAATCTTTAAAACTTTTGTTATACTTCAAAGAAACACCTTTTATAAGCTTTTCGTTTATAGTTAATTTGGGAATTATCTCTTTTTAAGGACCAACAGTAATCTGCCATCATGTGACGATCCCATCTACCCTGATACCTTTCTTCCATCACTTTTAGATCTTGGTGGAAGCGTTCTCCTTGTTCCTCACTGTAATCTCCCAGATTATCTGGAAATCTATCCAGGTGACTGTGGAGAAAGTGTAGCTTTATGCTCATATTTGCTCCTAAAGTCTTGAAACTTTCCAACATCTGTTGCACAATTTCTGTATAATTTGGTGCTTTATAGTTACCTAAAAAATTTTCTACTACCAATACAAAACCTCTCCATGCTTCACTTTCAGTATCAGTCATAACTTTTGTGAAATTTTCATCTTTTATTAATGTTCGAATTTGAGGACCGTCGAATATTCCAGCTTTTAACTTTTCCATACTTAGCTTAGGAAATGTTTTACAAATATATTTAAAACCTTCTCCTTTCTTGTCCAACGCTTTGACGAACTGTTTCATCATACCTAACTTGATATGTAGTGGCGGAAGTATGATTTTTTCTCTACTTAACAATGGTTCATTTATTACATTGGCTTTACCAACAGTTAAGGATTCTCTCAAAGGCCAAACATTTTGTTCCCAGTGAACTTGCTTTGCTCTGCTGTCCCATAAACAAATAAAGCAAGGGTATTTGGTGTATCCACTTTGCTGACCAAGTAAAAAGTTCACCATCTTCAAATCAACACAAACCGACCATTGATGTTCAGAGTAATTAATTTTTTGCAGAACCAATTTAATATTCTGATATTCTTCCTTAAGTTTTGTTGAATGGGCAATAGGGATTGATGCAAATCGATTTCCATTGTGCAATAAAACGCATTTTAAACTCCTTTTGCAGCTATCAATAAAAAGTCTCCAATCAGTAGATTTGTATTCACTTAAACCTATGTTTTGAAGTAACTCCGCGATATTATTACAGTAGACAAGTTGTTCATTTTCACAAAAAAATGGTAATATTTCACTTTCCCTTTTCCTGTATGCTGTAATTTTTACATTTGGTGCCAATAAATTCTTTTCTTTTAATCTGGAAGCTAACAGTTCCGATGCTTGTTTCGATAAACTTAAATCTCGTATTAAATCGCTTAGTTCATTTTGAGAAAACAACTGTGGTGCCGATGTTCCACCATCATATTCACTTCCACTTGTAGATTGTACTGAATGCTGGGAGTTTGGTAACATCATGGTTTCTGAAGCCATGCGAATTATTTTTGTAGCATAAATAGGTCGAGGAAGGTCTTCATTGTGCAAAACTGGACACCTTGTAGACTGTAAATCAGGATATATCCACTTTTTATTTCGATTGAATCCTTTAACGTCTACGACGCAGAAGTAGCAATCATCGAAATGATTTTTAGGCTCCATCCAGATCATAGGGATGCCGAAATCTAACCCGTTGCGTTTTCCTTTCTTCCATAAACGTAAAGACTCAATACAGGATTTACAAACCTTATGAGGAACCCATGATTTATCTTGTTTTTCAATGTATAGTCCGAAGTAAGCGGCATAAACTTCCTTGACAAAATCTGTGATATTCCGTGCCTGTTTTGTAGTTATATAAACACCACAAATATAGCAAAACACATCAGGACTATACTTGCATTTTCTTCGCGATGAACTCATACTTCTACGGACAAAACATATATATATTAGAATCAAAACTCAAGAAATAAAACAAAGTTATTAGTCATCACATTAGCAACTTACTCAAATGCGCGCCGTGCGTCCTCCTATGTTGTCAAATAACTGAGTAAAACGCGGGAAAAGGGATGCGTCCCCACGCATCCCTTTTCCCGCGTTTTTACATGTAATTCGCTTTTTGCGCATGTATGCGCGAAGACATGCGCAGAAGACGAATTTTGCCAAAAAAATAAACACTTGTTCTGAAGAGCCAACTTAAACTGTTTAGTGTTTTAAATTTATGATAAAAAAAAATCTAGAGCCAATTAAGTAATTTTCATGAATATATTCGCAAACTGGGTACTTGAAATATATAAATCTGCAGAGATATCCAGGGCAACAAAAAAAAATTGTTTTTTTGTTGAGCTGTGAATCGTCGTCGTATCGTCGTCAACCGTTATTCATCCCACTGATGGGATACCGGCCTCCGTTCAATCGAAGGGGTTTAGAGCATACTCCACCACGCTGCTCAACTGCGGGTTGGCGTTAATAAAGGTATGAAAAAAACCGGACAAGTGCGAGTCGGACTCGCCCACCGACGGTTCCGTAGGTACGTAGTATCATTATTAAATTTGATATTTTTCATTATAAATAAGAAATAATGCGTCGAAAAAAATAAATAAAATATATTTTGCAATGTGTACATCAAGCCCTTTCATATGATATCCCATTTGAACTAGTAGTTTCAATTTGAAATTTCGACACCCTATAAAAAATATAGACCCCCTATTTTTTAAGATCTATTTACAAATGTACAGTTTTGAGATTTATTCCTGTACTTGTAGTCTATAACGATGTTACTTGCCAAATTTCATAGTTCTAGGTCAACGGGAAGTACCCTATAGGTTTTGATTCCCTTGAGTGTGTCGAAATATGCGTTTTTTGCTGAATAAACGACCGTAACTTTTTTCTACGTAAACTTAGCAGTTTGATTTTTTTTAACTTCATGGGACCTTAGACCTGATTATACAGTTCAAATTTCAGCTTGATACCTCCACGCATTCTCGACATAGAAATTCTTGACAGACAGACAGACAGACAGACAGACAGCAGACAGACAGACAGCAGACAGACAGACAGACGGACAACAAAGTGATCTTATAAGGGTTCCGTTTTTCCTTTTGAGGTTCGGAACCCTAAAAAGACCTCACATACATGATCGCGTTTCCGATCGCGATGATACGATGATTCCCGTGTTTATTATCATTTTAAGTATGTGTGTACATCAAGTAAGTATATCGTAACGTTCAAATAAAATTATATTTCTTTTAATGAATCTTTAACGATTACATTGTTCTGGCGGTGATTGCCGACAGATTTTATTTTTTATACTACGTCGGGTGGAAGACAAGCATACGGCCCGCCTGATGTGAAGCGGTTACCGTAGCCATTTTAAGGAGATGCTGCCCTCCTTCCTTTCTGGTGACCTCACTCACTCGCAGGAACAGAACAACCCTCAAGGGAATTGTTGTTTGGCTGCGGTATTCTGTGAGGTGGAGGTACATTCCCCAGTCGGGTAGCTAGCAATTACGCTCCCTACCTCTCTTTTCTCCAGAGCTTCGTTTGTCAGTCAGCAGGATGCACATGCAGGTGAAGTTGACTTCGGTTCAAAGATGTTGATGAACCACTTACACCTCAATTGGACAGATTGGACTGCCCCTATATATTTTGACTATTTAATTGCGATTATAAATTGTGACTATTTAGTTGTTGTGAATCTAATATTATCTAATCGTAATAATATTTTAACAATCTATTGTAGTGACATTTAATTGATGAATTTGTAATAATGAATCTTAATATATTCTTTTTTCTTTGCCAATTATGGGTATTTTAACCTGAATTAAATGAATTTTATTTTTATTTAATAAAGTTATACTGGCTCCAGGTCTGGATCTAGAGTCAGAAGCGGCTAGACATTGACAAGTCCGAAGACGTCATTATAAACTTGAATGGAAGCAGGATTGTAGAAGTTTCTACACAGTCACTGAAATTAGATTTATTAGACGTGCCAGAGTTCAGTCAATCGTGAGGTAGCAAACCCCGGCCACTCCGTACAAATGTCGCGTCGTTTACTATTACATAAATAATTGCGACTGTGGAGAGCGTGAACGAGTATGTGTGCGTGCGGCGCCATACAAACTGTTCTAGATTTGTTTCAGAGGGGAGGTGAAGTCTATACGAGAGCGGCAGGGAGTGGCTATACTCTATTTAAACAAAGGCGAGCTTATCTCTCTAAGAGATCTCTTATATCCACATATATATATATAATATATATACGTACACTCATATACATAGCAACACGTACATACATACACACAAATATACTTATTATGAAAGAACTTTGTTTACTTTTCTTAGCATAAAAGTAATATGTCTTAGAAAAATAGTACCGTTTCGTCAAAGATGAAGTAATGAAGTAAATTGGTCGCCTCGGGGTTCCTTACATGAGTTTCATCAAATATTTAGGGTTTACTTGAAAACTTAATTTTAAACTCTCGTTCAAAACCTGAATAACGTAACAAATTCTTGACATGAGATAGTATTAATAAAGATTTCTTATATACGTATGTTTAAATGTCGCAGGCATTTTTTTTTTATATTACGGCGGTTACCGTATAACCATATTAACGCTCGCAACATAAAACATAGGTCGCGCGGCGCCACCCCTCCACACCACGCCTCCTTCCCTTCTGGTGACTTCACTCACACACGGTAACACAACAAACTCTGAAGGGAGTTGTTAATTGCCTGCGGTACTTTATTACAATAAAGGCATTGACACATACGGGGTTTAGCGTACAACCGAAACAGTTAATCTGTATTTATAAAAGATACTGCCTATGATGATCAAACCACTGGACGAATCGGATTGAAATTTAGTATATACAAGTAGCTATCCCGACGTAGGCATCCGTTAAGAAAGCATTCTTGATAATTTTAACAAAAAAAACCGACTCCTTACATTACTCTACATTTATGTATGTAGATACAGGCTGATGATGATGATGATGATGAAAAAAATATGGGACCAATCTGGAAGTATACTCTTTCAAATAAAAATAGTTTTTTTTAAATCGGTTTACAAATAGTGTCCGACCGAATGTTCGGTTTCGGTTTCGGTTTCGGTCGAGTTTCGGCAAAAAAAGCGAGTTTCGGTTTCGGCGGCAAACCTGCCGAAACTGCGACCGAAACCGAAACTTCATTCGGGAGTTTCCGCGCTGCGCTCGGCCATGTTCGGCTCGGTAAATTCCATTCAAGCGACGAAGACATTTTGCCGCGTCTACGTGCCTAATCAGGTCGTGACTTGTTTGTGTTTGCATTGCGTTTTGTTTGTTGTTTGTGAGTTTTCGTGTGATTTGTTTTGAATTCGGTAAGTTTTATCATTGTGATATTGTATAAGAGTAGGTAGTAAACATCGAAAAATAATTTAGTATAACAAACTAATGCATAGATTATAGTAGAATCAAGTTTAACATAACTATCTGAATATTTTGTGGTTAATTTAACTCATTCACTCATTTTTTCATGTTCATCAACATCTTTGAACCAAAGCCAACTTCACCTGCACGCGGTACACCCTGCTGACTGACAAACGAAGCTCTGGCGAAAAGAGAGGTAAGGAGTGTAATCGTAAGCTACCCGACTGGGGAATGTACCTCCACCTCACAGAATACCGCAGCCAATAATGATTCCCTTGAGAGTTGTTGTGTTCCTGCGAGTGAGTGAGGCCACTTCACATCAGGCGGGCCGTATGCTTGTCTGCCAGCTGACGTAGTATAAAAAAAATCATTCGCTAATGCTGTACGTAAACAAACAATAGTTAGGTACTTGGTACTTACTATACGTGTAGTGCATTTTAATAAATAAATAATAAGATTTAGAGTTTCAACGTTCAATTTTATTTTCTTTGGGGTGTAAGTGCTTCATCAACATCTTTGAACCAAAGCCACCTTCACCTGCATGCGGTGCACCCTGCTGACTGACAGAACAGACAGACAGAACGAAGCTCTGGCGAAAAGAGAGTTAGGGAGCGTAATTGTAAGCTACCCGACTGGGGAATGTACCTCCACCTCACAGAATACCGCAGCCAAATAACAATTTCCTTGAGGGTTGTTGTGTTCCTGCAAGTGAGTGAGGTCACCAGAAAGGAAGGAGATGCTGCGATGGCAGCGGAGGTGGCGGCGCGCCAGCGATATTTTATGTTGTGAGCGTTAATATGGCTACGGTAACCGCTTCACATCAGGTGGGACGTAAGCTTGCCCGACGTCGTATAAAAAAAAATATAACCAAATAGTAATTATAACGTAACGTATCGTAATTATAAGAAAAGTACCTACAGTTAGATAATTGTTTCGTAAAAGTTTCGGTTTCGGTTTCGGTTTTGGCCGAAACTGACACCGTTGCCGAAATTCGGTTTCGGTTTCGGTTTCGGTCGTAAAAACCAGTTTAGGTCGGACACTATTTACAAATGACGGAGTAATGAAATAACAAACCGAATAGTGGGCAGATACAGGCTGATGATGATGATGATAATGATGAAAAAAATATGGGACCAATCTGGAAAAATACTCTTTCAAATAAAATAAACGTTTTTTTTTTAAATTGATTTTGTATATCACTGAGTAAATAAGTAACAAACATTAAATTTAAAAAAAATACAGCCGAATTGAGAACCTCCTCCTTTTTTGGAGTCGTTTAAAAATTGCAACGGGATACTGGGATCACGGGTACGAAGTCACGGGCGCATACTATTATTTCTGCTCTTTAGCCCTTCTTTTAAGAGCATTTATTAACCGCCCATAAGGGTTACAAAACTGGAACATTAAAAAAAATAAAAAATACTATTTAACGTAACATCAAATACCTACATTGCAAACCTTTTTTTTTTTTACGTGGGGATATCCGTTTAGGATACCACGCTGCCCAAGCGTGGTTATGTCGGACTCTGCTGCCATGACCAGTGGCAGCCATACCGACTAAAACCCCACGATCTCCTTCTCTCCGCCATTGGCGAGGCCACGGGAACTGCGTTAGCATAACCTCCGCGACCCCGCCGGCGTTTGTCCCTGCGGACCCTCCTCCTGGGGAACCCGAGTTTCTCCTCCTCCTCGATTAGTGGCGCACCGGGAGACATACGGCACGCCGACACCAAGGGTTATTTTTTAACGAGGTTTTCTTCCTCGAAAATACATTGCAAACCTAACCTAACCTATTTTGCACATTAAATAATACTTATTGTACATCAAATGCTGGATTTGATGTGCGATCTGATTAATTTGATGTGCAAATCAGGTTTTTTTTGTGGATCAATTTAATATTTTCCTTAAAAAATTGCCCGCTGTATGAAAAGTACACTTGCATTACAAATATGTTTTGTTAGCAATGAATGAAAGATCACGTACGGTTTCGATTCATGCTGATAAGAGTATACTAACACAGTCCATGATGTTGTATTCAAATGATGTAAGGAATATTGTCTTGTTATCTAGTAATTTATGATGCAGTAGGTAGTGTATCTGCACTGCCTTCCCGCATCGTACATAAAAGGCATATGTAAAAGACATTTGTTTTAAATGACATTTCGTGAACTTTACAGAAGACCCAATTAAAGTAATATATTTTCGAAAAAAATTCACTGTAATAAAATACGATTCATATTTTAAAAACTATGAGCAATGGTGCAGCGACTTGGACACTGACCATTGGACTGGTCCACAAACCTAAAGGTCGCGCAGTGAGCTAACGAGAGGGCTCAGGGTTTCTTTGAGTAATCGAATTCGGA
Source organism: Hypsopygia costalis (assembly GCA_937001555.2). Taxonomy (NCBI): domain Eukaryota; kingdom Metazoa; phylum Arthropoda; class Insecta; order Lepidoptera; family Pyralidae; genus Hypsopygia; species Hypsopygia costalis. The sequence continues at coordinate 6,005,786 of OW443349.2, forward strand.
ACGAAGAAATTCGACGGAGAACCAAAGTTGTTGACATAGCCTTCAGAGTTTGCAACTTGAAGTGGCAATGGGCCGGTCACATCTGCCGAGTAAGTGATGGCAGAAGGGGTAGGAAGGTATTAAAGTGGAGGCCGCACGTTGGACGCCTTCCTTCTAGATGGTCCGATAACCTTAAGAAAGCGGCTGGATGCGGACGGCTGAGGATGATCATATTTGGTGGAAAGCACTGGGGAAGGCTTATATCCAGCAGTGGGGCTGCTGATGATGATTTTAAATTCGAAAATTTTGTTGTATCTCAAATAAATCCTGTGATATACTGGTATTTAATTTTCATAAAAAAAAAACAGACTTGGGTTCCATGTTAATTATCGCAAAATACATAATCATCTTTGGAAAAAAGATTTCAGAATTGCCATGTCTAAAGTGTGTTTTTTTTTTTCTAAAAACATCGTGTTTCTAGCAGTTGGCAGAGAAAATACTTTTTTACTGTGCAATAACGAGACGTCTGGCTGTCGATCAACGTTGACATGTCGTAATGGATGGCGAACGCCGATTGCTTTTAAAAGATGTTCCACTGTTCACATTTTTTGTGACATTATTAGAATCATTTTCTAAAATATACTTATCATCATCATCAGTCTATAGATCTTTACTTTCGGTTCCACAATACACGATCATCCGCTTTCCGCATCTAACTGCTTTTTTAAGGCCTGCTCTTTTGGTGAGGAGTTTCGTCTCCTATCGACTTTCACGAAACCATGAATGAAATCGGCTTTGGCTGAAAGCAATAATCTACTTTCACGGTTTACTTAGTAATACTTAAAAAAATATACTACGATTACTGTTTTTGCTTTCCTTTCTCTGATCTCTGAACCTGTGCATTGTTTTTGACAAACACGCAGTCGATTTATATGGTGCTGAAAATACACAGGATCTTATGTTTTTTTTTTTTGTACCAAATAGGGCAGACTAGCATACGGCTCGCTTGATTTTAAAATTAATGCTCGCCACAAGAAATAAAGCTAGCACGGCACCACTCCAGCATCACTGCAGCAATTCCTTTTTTGGTTACCGCCAACACAACAATTGTCTAAGGAATTGTTATTTGCGGTATTCTGTAAGGTGGACGTACTTCCCAGTTGGACAGCTAAAAAATACGCTGAGAGCCTCGTTTGTCAGTCAGCAGGATGCACCACGCGCAAGTGGCAAGTGAAGTTGGAAGAGGCTTTGAATCAAAGATGTTGATAGGTAAAAATACTCTATTAACAAGTTTGTTGGATTCTATTACCATTTCATACATCACTGAGATAAAATGGATACTACGTGCTGCTGCAAGTTAAATGTTCCAAATTACTTATAATGTGCAAGAAAAACTGGCAGAACATAATTTTGTGAAATAATTTTACGTATGTTTCATTATTCCATCCAGCCGTTTATATAGCCATTAACCCAGCATTAAACTGTACCCTGCCTCTTTTTTTGCCAGAGTCTTTATATATGTCTACTATGTACTTGGTTTGTAGTTAAGCTCTATTACTCCAACCAATTTTCGAATAACCCTCATCCTATGTATTGATTGAAATAAAAATAAAAATTGATAGTGCACAAACACAGTAATGAAAAGATAAGTAATGTCACAATGTAACATAATAAGATCAGTGCCGGTGTTGATAGAAGTCGAGGGAAAGACATTTTTCACGTATCTCATCGGGTGCCTGGGAATCGGTATGAATATTTTAGCTATGAATATGATTTCGCATAATATGAAATGTATTTACATTCCACTATGTCTGGTTGCTTCCCAATTTTGTGGGATTATTTATATATACTTGACATTCGTACGTATAAAGTTCATTTATCATATACTTGATGCATTTTTAGAGGAAAGTAGAAGAATTTTCAGGATGTGTGGTATCTCATCAATATCCTCAGGGCCAAAGCCAACTTTGCCTGCACTTGGGCCATCCTCATTATCCATCATTATCATTATCAGTCTGTATCTACTCACTGCTGGATTTAGGCCTTCCCCAATGCTTTCCACCATATACGATCCTCCGCTTTCCGCATCCTTCCGCTACCAGATACTTTTTTGAGATCCAACTAGGGATGGGGCACCCTACGTCTCCTCGCCTCATCCATATCGTACACTCTAGGGCTTTTCTCTCCCATATGCCATCTCTGATTTGGAAGTTGTGGCTGAAGACAGTGGACACTGTCTTCAGCTTGTTTATTCTGAGAGCTATGTCGACCATTATGGTTCTTCGCCGAATTTCTTCGTTCCTGATTTGATCGGTTAAAGAAACTTGAAGCAAAGCTCTCTCCATCGCTCGCTGTGCGACTCTTAGTGTGAACCTGCCCAGGTCAGCGTCCAAGTCTGTACACCGTAGCTAATTCAGAGAGGATGCACTGACTGAAAACATTAGTCTTTAAGTATTTGGGTATATTTGTACCCTGCTAATGCACAAAAGAGGCTCCTGCAAAAAGACCGCAGCCAAATAATCCCTTAAGTGAGGATTATTTAATTGTGTTCCTATGAGTGAATTAGGTAATCAGATATTAAGAGATACTGCGTTAGCGGCCGGTGTATCAGCACGTGTGCAATACTCGTTTAGTGCTGCTGTGAAAATGTATTTCCAGCAGTACGCAGAAATTAGCTGATCTTAGCGTTGTAATGAGCTTAGACGTTTATTCACAAAATGAGTCACAACCCGCCAATATGAAGCGCAATCCTCGATGCCAAATACGTGCGTGAGAAAAGTAATAGCACTATAAAAAAAAAACTTCAATTATTTTGACTTAAGTACGCCACTGACGATGAATCCGAACCAAGCTGTGTAGCCGCCTTCCTAAACCGCCCGTTAATATCGAAACACATGCCATTCTGCGGATATTTTTTTAAATTTATTGTGATTGAGAACCTCTAAAAGTCCACTAAATAATCAGGAGAAATTCACCACATAATTTTGTTTTAAACGAGCACAAAATGAATAATCGATAATGCGTCAGTCAAAGTTCGCAACCTAGGCACTAATATTAAAATTTGTACGCTGTCATGTCAAGCAATGCAATCAATGCTAAATGGTACTCAAATGCACTAAATTAAGTTGGCAACACTGCATATAATACGATAGATTTCCTATTTTAGTGGTATATAAAAAAATCTTACAGAAATATAAAATGATTTTGTACAAAAGCAGCCTCATAATCCTTGTTATGATACCAAAAACAAAAGGGCACAAAAAACATTTTAGTGCGACAAACTCTAGTCAATTTAAGATTCATGTATTCAGGGTGAAAGGGTTCGGATACGATTTTATACGATTCTCTGGGTTACTTAGAGAAGCCCATATTTTATGCGGCTGAATCCTTATTTAACTAATAGTTGGGATAAGTACTTAGGTACTTTCGTTTTTATTACCTTCTACTGTGGATGCTTTTATTTACTGTTATTATTAAAGGGTGATTCTTCAAAATCCGTTTATTCTGTTGATCGCTCTGGTGCTTGTTTGTTTGTTTATAAAATTTTATTACAATGGACTGGATGGAGATAAGTAACCCATACATAAAATAATATTTGCAAGGGATGACTTATTCCTTGAAGGAATCTCTTCTGTCAACCGTTCCCTTTGAGTAACCGGATGGAATTCGTAATCATATCTATCATAATAATAATGTCGGTGCTTTTTATTTATGATGATTTTATTAAGTGACAACCAAATATTTATTTAAAAAAACTTTGTAACTAAGCTTACTTTTTAACCCATTGTTTATAATGACTAGGTACTTTATGAAATTATTAACTTTAAAAATTTCGCGTCCATAGCGATCAATTTCGTTGCTACAGCGATCAACATAGTGTTAACTATAATGAAAAAGTAATTTTGTTACTTAATAACTTGTCATACGATTATAATATAAATATGAATGCTAGAAAGAGCTTAAACGTTTTAACAAATCGCTAATTAATTCATAATCTAGGTATCCGAGGAGCCGAATGTTGAATACTCGCTCCATCAGCTTAGAGCAGTGTTTCCCATTTGCCGGGTCGCGACCCGGTACCGGTCCATCAAAATAAAATACCATCGTGAATATTCGTACGTACGTATCAAAATAAATGTAGTATTTAATAAAACATTTTAACTATTAATAAATTTGTATTATTTTACTTAATGGAACCAGCTCGGGTTTTAAAAGTATAAAGTGGGTCACGAAGGGGCAGTCTGAAAATTACCGGGCCATTGCAGAACAATGTTTGGGAAACACTGGCTTAGAGATATTTTTTTTTTTTTATACTACGTCGGGTGGCAGACAAGCATACAGCCCGCCTGATGTGCAGCGGTGACCGTGGCCATATTATCGCTCGCAACATAAAACATCGCTCGCGCGCCGCCACCCCCGCTTCCAACCTAGCATCTCCTTCCTTTCTGGTGACCTCACTCACTCGCAGGAACACAACAACCCTCAAGGGATTTGTTATTTGGCTGCGGTATTTCGTGAGGTGGAGGTACTTCCCCCGTCGGGTAGCTTACAATTACGCTCCCTACCTCTCTTTTCGCCAGAGCTTCGTTTGTCAGTCAGCAGGGTGCACAGCGTGCAGGTGAAGTTGGCTTTGGTTCAAAGATGTTGATGAACCACTGACACCCCAAAAGAAGGTTATAGCGATATGTATGTAATTCCTATAAACAAGGTCGGATCTATCACCCTTATCGGGTACCGAGTACACATTAGTAGTCTACCACGAAGACAAAAGTTGCCCAGTGGAGTACGAGAGGCGTGTTAGTACAGGACACAATTCGGGATCACACTGCTTTAATATCACTGTCATCTGGCCCACTTGATTTATGAATATCGATACGATAGCCCGCCAGATACCAAGATGCGTGATTGAGATGAGTAACCACACCATTTAAAGTCAAGATAGAAGAGAACATTGGCTTTTTCTGTAGCGCTTAGGGAAGACTTCTATCCTATTTTTACAATGGGAGCAAGGATGACTGGTACAATTTCCATCGGCAGCTTTAGCAGCAGAAAGCAGAGCTTCAAGAGGGTATCTTGCCAGCTGCTTTTTTTTTTTTTTTTTATACCACCAGTGTGGCAATCAAGCATACGGCCCGCCTGATGGAAAGCAGTTACCGTAGCCTATGGACGCCTGTAACACCAGAGGCATCACACGCGCGTTGCCGACCCTGTAAAAACCTCTTCACGCCTTTTTTGAAGAACCCCATGCTGTAGTCCCCTGAGAAAACCTCGACAGGCAGTTCATTCCACAGCTTGACAGTACGCGGGAGAAAACTTCTCTGGAACCGCACAGTACGTGACCACTTAGGCTCCAATGTGTAAGGATGAATTCCCTGTCGATGGCGAGCGGTGCGACTGTAGAAGGAGGCCGTTGGCATCATATCAAACAACTCCTCTGAACACACCCCATTGTTCAGACGGTAGAACACACAAAGGGACGCAAAATCTCTTCTCAGACTTAACGGTTCTAAACCGTCTGTTAGTTTGGGATCGTCGACAATCCTCACAGCGCGCCTTTGAATCGAGTCACAAGGTGCAAGCTGGTATCTAGGCACTCCCGCCCATAGATGGCAACAGTACTCCATATGCGGCCGTACTTGAGCTTTGTAAAGCATAAGTCTCTGCCGCGGATTGAAGTACTGCTTCGCCCTGTTGAGCACACCTAGTTTCTTCGACGCCAGCTTGACCTTCCCCTCCAGGTGACAACGAAACTGGACGTCGCTGGAGATTTCAACTCCAAGAATCCCAATGTTTTTGGCGATGGTAAGGGGTGTGTTTAGGAATTGAGGAGCCACAGCAAAAGGGGTTTTCTTAGCGGTGAACGCGCAGACTTGTGTCTTAGTGGGATTGAAATCAACCAGGTTCTTTCGCCCCCAATCGGACACACTATTCAGTGTGCTCTCGATCTTCGACACAAGCTGTTCGCGGCTCTCCTCCACCAGAGAGCGGGGAATATTACCGCGCTCCGTATAATAAGCATCCCCGGTGCTGTCGTCAGCATAGCAATGAATGCTGTCAATGGACAACATATCATTGATATGCAGCAAAAACAGCGTGGGGGACAATACGGAGCCTTGCGGGACGCCAGCATTAATGTCCATGCTATCGGAGCAACTGCCATCCACAACGGCTCTAATGCTTCTGCAGGACAAGAAGCTAGCGACCCATTCGCATAAACCCTCTGGTAGACCGTATGCAGGCAACTTCGAAAGAAGACCACGGTGCCAGACCCGATCGAACGCCTTCGCCATATCAAGACTGACAGCTAATGCCTCACCTTGACTCTCCACTGCTGAAGCCCAGCGATGTGTATGATACACTAGAAGATCACCAGTCGAGCGACCATGGCGAAAGCCGTATTGATGGTCGCTGATTAAGTCGTGCTCTTCTAGGTATTTCAGGAGCCGGTTGTTAATGACGCGCTCCATTACCTTGGAGAGAAGGGAGGTAACAGCGATAGGCCTGTAATTCGATGGGTCTGATCTGTCACCCTTTTTGGGCACAGGGTGCACGTTCGCAGTCTTCCACGACGACGGTACCTGCCCGGTGGTATAAGAGAGCGCGAAAAGGCGCGTAAGAACAGGACACAACTCAGGAGCACACAGCTTTAACACCACTGCCGGAATGCCATCTGGCCCACTCGACTTATGAACGTCAAGGGATAGCAATGCCCGCCGAACATCTCGTTGAGTAAATGAGATTTCCGGCATGGAATTACCACACCGCGGGATGGAAGGCGGTGCGGTGTCCCCGTCGTTCAAAGTCGAGTTTGAGGCAAAGCGATTCCCCAATAGATCGGCTTTCTCCTTTGCACTGTGGGCCAGACTACCATCCGGTTTTCGGAGTGGTGGAAAGGACGACTGACAAAAGTTGCCCTCGGCAGCCTTAGCAAGCGACCAAAAAGCACGGCTCCCAGATGGGTGCTTAGCTAGGCGCTCACCAATCCTGCCGATGAACTTAAACTTTGCCCTGGCAATTACTCTCTTACTGAACCTCGAGGCAGCATTGAACTCCCGTTTCAAGTCGGAAACACCAGGATCTCCATTAATACGAGCCGTGGTCTTGCTGACTGACTCTGGCCATGAAATCAATTTTTGTTCTGGTAATTATTCTCTTACTGAACCTCAAGGCAGCATTAAGTATGAGTTTCAATTCAGAGACACTATACTTACTATCAACACGAGCTGTAGTCTAAGCATCTTAACCAACTTGTTTGGCGAGTTTGGCTTCTCTACATGACCAATTAAATCACGGTCGCTTTTTAACTACCGTAGTGGATACTAGGTCATATAATACATCTTTCTATATCTGGTGAGCTCACGGCAGAAATGAACCACTGCTTCATTCACTATTATATTGTATCCATCCGACCTTATAGTGAGCAGAAGGTCAAGTAGCAAGCTAGTATGGGCGATGTCTGATATTCTCTTAGGAGAATGAACATATAGAGTTATATAATTATGTACGTAGAATAACAGCACAAGACCACGGGGCAGATCCCCCATGCGTTGGACCGAGGTGAAGGCGGCGGTGGGCGCCCCGGTATACTACATAATACCTTAAAAATGCACTTACACGGAAACAAGTATTCAGTATTATATTTTTACCTAAAAATGGCACTAGACAGAACACAGTAATCATTTATGCGGCGGGGTAATCTGACAGCTTTGCTGCAACTACATTTTAACGGGAAAAAAGGCGTATGAGCTTTTATAGAATAAAATGTTTTGTGAACAACATGGTTAATAGTTTACTGCTCCTTATAGTTTAGACGTGGTTAGAAAAGAAAGTAATGGAACAATACAGAACTTAATTGTGACATAATTTTCCGTGCAATAAATCTGTTTGTTCCCCTCAGTTACTATGAGGTAATCGGGTTCTTTACATAAGGACCCTTACGAACAGCTTTGTTTGACTTGCTTTCACATTCAGACACCCGTAACAACGGTATCAAGCTCACTACTGTTTAAGTAGTCTGGGTAGTTTCAATTAAACTTTCCAAACCTTGTCGGTACTAATTCAAAGTCAATGATGTTATATTTCTATAGATATGGCGGCAATAATTAAGGATTAGTTATAACCTACAAATGTTTGGTACTCCGCTTACCTATCCACGGTATCCTTTCATGTACTCTCAGCTTGGCTGGAAGAGATTGCGTTTAGGAGAAATCCGCCTTTGTACTTTTCTTTTTATCTTAATGTATTGTAAATTTCTTTGATTACAATAATGATATTACAAAAAAACAAACAAACAAACAAAAATTTAGATCTTCTTCTTAATGTTATTCATCAAGTTTGGAATACCATTCTGTTACGTTATTTAGTTGTACGGTCGGCCAAGAAAGTGTTCTACCAGTTTTGTCAAAATTTTCTACCAAAAGTAAATGTTGTTAAGGTTGATATCTATTATTGTAAATATCATTATGTACAACAATAAAAAGTCAACTTTTATGTAGGTTGCTGTTCTACAGTACAAATCGTCAGAAGATGCCTCCTCAGAACATAGAAGGAGGTGGAAAATATCGGGGAAGGCCAATATCCAGTAGTAATTAGATCCAGGCCGATGATGACGATGATGACATATATCACTAATAAACTTCAGGCTAATAAAATAATAAACGTTTAATTGTTTGGCAACTGACGTTATATAAATAACCTAATATATTATTACCCTCTCTCCATGTATTAAAACATTGTGGATTTTAGTGATGTTAATTTTGAATAGTGTGCATTTTGATACTACTGCGGCAATATCAAATTTATGGGTTTGACCTATATGTCTGACCTCCAATTCTATGGTTCTACGTTACATAATTGCATAAATTAATTGATTTTGATCTAACTTGCCGAAACTGTTTGAACATTGTTGTTTGAACATTGTTGTTTGAACTTGTGTTATCATTTGTAGATTGTTGTCCAAACAGTAAACATGGAGAACAGCAACACCAAACGATCCGTTGCCCGCCTTTTAAGGGAATTCACTTCTTCACTTTTGCATTAAATTCGTTAATTCGTTTTTTTACTTAGTTATTAATTGTCATATATAATTTCAGCGGAACGATATGCTAAAAGTGCCTCATTTGCTGATTGGCGGGTTATATTATGCATAAATAACGTTAACTTTGCGTCTAGAACCTACGCTTTACTCTACCTGTCTTTTGCCAGAGCCTTTTTCGCTAGTCACCAGAGACTACGTGCAGGCGAGGTTGGCTTTAGCTCTAAAGATCATGGTGAGCCACTTACACTCCAAAACAATAATATTAAGAAAGATAATAAATAATATAACGACAAAAAAATCGCAAAAAATATTTAGCCTAAAGTTATTTTTAAGCAGGTATGCTACTTAGAATTAACTTTTCACTAAACTAACTATAATACTTATGTACACCAGACGGATTATTTATTTTAACATCTTTCGCAACTTTTTTGTTTATTTTGTATTTCATAATTTTATTGCATACAATTACATAAGCTTATACCATTTACTTAATCACAAATTATTTGCAATGGCCGACTTATTCCTTGGAGGAATCTCTTCCAGTCAAGGATCCTCACTGTGCCTAAGACACGCATCTATATCACGACAACGAAACCTTTAAGTAAGATCAAGAAATCAAAAAGGCAGCCAGTTGAGTTGCTGCCGGAACTAAAAAATGTGATCGTATTTACGAAGACCAAATGCACTGATTTTGCAGTCTGTTTAATTTTTCCATGATATTCTTCTAAAGGACAGATTATGGTCATGTCAGCAAAGTCAATGTGAGGAAGGAGCAGGGAGCCAGTATCATTCTAGTAACCAGAGAAAGAAAGTTTTGCTGGCGACACAGTGAATGAAGTGAAGCTTAGAGTTTGAAGCTAATTTCGTTAAATCAGGTTCACAAGGAAGTTTCTCATCGATAACTCCCCCATCTGCAAGTTTTCAACTTTGGAAGAGTAAGGTACACATAACTAGGAAATGTCGCAGGGTGGAATTTCGAAATAAAATAGGGATTACCTATTACTATGGATTGAGATTTCGCTGCCCAAATGGCAAAAAACGGAACCCTTATGGATTTGTCATGTCTGTCGGTCCGTCCGTATGTCACAGCCATTTTTTTCCAAAACTATAAGAACTATAGTGTTGAAACTTGGTAAGTAGATGTATTCTGTGAACCGCATTAAGATTTTAAAACTTAAACTTAAAAAACCATATATTTTGGCTTGGCTTGGCTCTCCATTGAAACTCAAAGTTTCTAATATCATTTTTTTCTAAACTGAATAGCGCGAGAGACACTTCCAAAGTGTTAAAATGTGGGTAGTAAGTAATTTTTTTTAATACGGTCGTCATAAATCGTAAACCATAAATTATGTTACTTGCTGCTACGGGACCCTTGATGGGCGAGTCCGACTCGCACTTGGCCGCTTTTTATATATATATCTCACTAGGTCAGCTATACCTTGCTATAGCTATACTATACAAGACTCGCAACGCGACGTTTTAAGAATTTTTCTACTTATCTTCAAACTTTCCTCATCCATTTTCCTTGCACCATCAATCATCAATGAATAATTACATTACCATTAAAAAGCATTTGAGTAATCTCATTTTACCTCGCCGTAATATATCACTGACCGAGCGTGTAGACGATCTAAGAAATCCCATACTCTCACGTACTATGTACAAATTACTGATATTCCAATAAGTTTTATTAAAAACTAGCTAACACGTCAGACGTTATCCTGTCTTAACTATGAATTTGAATTGGTGTAATTTTTATAAAAAAATGAACCTCTATTATTTCCCTTAAAATTAATTATTTTATTAATATAATTCGGTCCGATACAGCTATTTTAAAATATATTTTCCTGCGCGTTAACTGAAAACGGCTGATAGTTTTTTCAATCGCGATATGGTTACATTAGAAAAGTTATAAAAGAATATGGTCGTTCGGTTTTCTTCAATTTTCCGCGCAACTTTCTTATTGTTATTATTTTTTTGATGATAGCCTTCTCCTGGCAATAACAATTACAAAGAAAAAATAATTAGTGGAATCGGTCCAACAGTTCACGCGTGTTGCCGTGACCAAGGGAAATAGGGATTCATTTTTACAAATATAGATAAGGATAAGTGCACTTATTAATAAGCACAAATAAATTAAAACAATAAGTTATTGCTTAAAGTTGCAGACTTCGCGGCGCGCCTATTCCTATTTGCTGGTCTAAAGACGTAATATAATTTGACCTGAAAGTCTAACTTCGGCTTAGATTGGTGGAAATTTGTGTTTAGCTTGTTTGATATTAAACCCTGTGATTTAGGTATACCGTGCATCTAGTCTTAGCGCGAAGTAGTCTTAAAGCTTCTGACCCACTTTAATTTAAGACATATGTTTGGAATCAATGGAATGATTGCCCCTGGGGCAGTCAGTACCTAAGTTGAAGTCGATTCCCATTGAATTTTTTTATGCTTAAATCATGGATAAATAAATAATATAATTACATTATATTATTCGTAATAATGTTAAGCTTATTATTTAAATAGTTGTCTTGGCCAACTTGCCAGATAAATATATTTTGAAAAATGGAAAAATTCACCTTCCCCCCCTAGACAAGATTAGAACTGAATGGAGTGGACTAGAAAGGAATGGAATGTAATGAATTGCAATGGAACAGAATCGAATGGACTAAAATGGGATGGTTTTGAGAGGGAATAGAATAACTTATGTGTAAGACTTATTTTTGGAATCAAAATATTTGATTTGAAACGGCTTCAGCATAGACGGCCTTTAAGGCCCCTGACCAAAAAAAATGGGGATTAGCAAGCGTCCAAGTGGATCAACTGATGGAAAGTAATTACTACCGCCCATAGAAATCAGCAACACCATTGGGTCGGCAATTCATTGCCGACCCAATGGTGATAAGGGAAAAATTGTCTCTGTTCTTGAAAGCTCCCATGTCGTATTTATTTGGGAATACCGCGGAGGGAAGTCATTCATATCAGGTATTACCCACTGCTGGATATGGTTCTTCCCCAATGCTTTCCACCAAATACGAACCTTCGCCTCCCGCAGCCCGCATCATATATTTAGCATCAAAGAATGTACCCGCCATTGAGCAAGTGTACCACAGAATATATCATATATTCTTTATTGCATATAACATGGTTACGTAAAAATAGTGTGTGTAAACAAGGTGTAGAAGGGCGAGCTTAGGAGTGTAAGTGGTTTACCAAAGCCAACTTCACCTGCATCCTGCTGACTGACAAACGAAGCTCTGGCGAAAATAGAGGAAGGGAGCGTAATTGTAAGCTACCCGACTGGGGAATGTACGTCCACCTCACAGAATACCGCAGCCAAATAACAATTCCCTTTAGGGTTGTTGTGTTCCTGCGAGTGAGTGAGGTCACCAGAAGGGAAGGAAGTGCTGCGATGGCAGCGGGGATGGCGGCGCGCGAGCGATATTTTATGTTGCCAGCGTTAATATGGCTACGGTAACCGCTTCACATTAGGCGGGCCGTATGCTTGTCTGCCGCCCGTCGTAGAATAAAAAAAAATCCAAGCACATAACATATATATACCACGTTTTATTACGTACCTATGCGACAGAGAGATATCCATACTATGTTAAGCTTACTGGCTGGTTGGTTAAGGACCCTTACTGTTGACAGGGTCGCCACGCATACATCTCATGTCTACTATACCTATACTTGATCTGTGCTAAAACCATAACTGTATCCGTATGAAAAAGTATCTACAAAAAATACAGATTCAATGTTCGACTTTGAAAAGGGACCGTAATACTTTGAAACTGTCTCCTTGACTATTGCTATAACAATGAACCATTATAGCATTTGAATAAAAGGAGAATTCAGCTGGTGAAAGACGTTACAGGCACCCATTATAGGAACCACTCCCTTCGTATACGGTTTAAGTTATAAGATGATAGCCGTTATTGATAAATTTGAGGAATATGTTGTACCAAACTCTTAGAATTCGACCATATATATATATATATATTAGGTTGGGGAAAAAGTCTTTTCGTATTTTATATGAAAATTCAAAACATTTTTTACTAAAGTTTATTTACATTTAACTAAAGTATGTAGGTGCCATTTTGTTCGATAACTTTTTGCCATCTTGTAGGTAGAGACATGATCCCATTACTATAGAAATTTTGGGACTTCTGTTCAAAAAACCACGACAAGTGGTTTTGGCAGTCTTCTCGTGATGTTAACCTGACATTGCCTAAAGAATTCTGAAGAGACAGAAACAGGTGGAAATCAGAAGGTGCAAGGTCAAGACTATACGGCGGATGCATTAACACCTTCCAGTCAAACTCTCTTAATTTTTGCTGAGTGGCTAAAGATGTGTGAAGTCTAGCGTTATCATGATGAAAAATCACATCCCATCTGTTAATTAATTCCGGCCGCTTTCTCTCAACTTTTTGCTTTAATCTCATCAGTTGTTCACAGTAGAGTTCAGAATCGATAGTCCTGCCTGGGGGTAACAGCTCATAATGAATAATGCCCTTCCAATCCCACCATACACACAGCATCACCTTATTGCGGGTTAACCCGGGTTTTGCCAGAGTCTGTGAAGCCTGACCGGCCTTTGACCACGACCTTTTTCGCACGTTCTTGTCGTACATGATCCACTTTTCATCACAAGTTATAAGCTTCTTCAAAAACGATTCGCTTTCATTACGTCGTAGTAAAGAATCGCAAATGAGTACACGGTTCATTAAGTTTCTTTCAGTGAGATCGTGAGGCACCCAAATATCGAGCTTTTTAGTGTACCCAGCTTTTTTCAAATGCGCCAAAACTGTTTTGTGGTCAATTCCTAATTCTTCAGCTACGTCGTAACTACTGATATGCTGATCTTGCTCCACTTTTTCAAAAATGGCATCCATTTTATCCGTAACAGGGCGACCAGAGCGACGTGCATCTTTCACATCAAAATTTCCTGATTGAAAACGCTTAAACCAAATTTGTGCTACTCTCACAGACACTGCACTAGATCCATAAACGTCACAAATTTTTTTCGCAGCTTGCGTTGCATTTTTACTTTTTTTGTAGTAAAATTTTAAAATGAATCGAATTTCTTCATTAGATTCACTCATCTTGACAGTAAAAAAAACAAATGAAAATCACACATTTACCTAATTTGAATTTGGAATTATCTTTTTTAAAATTTAAACTTTTTAAAGATATCAAAACCTGCCAGATACAAATGGTATAACCAAAGAGATTTTATTACAAGTTCATACATACTAAAATGCGAAAAGACTTTTTCCCCTTCCTATTATATATGGTCGAATTTCGACCAATGGCGACCACTATTTAAAGTAACTATGCTATTGAGTTGACACTTTCCTTGACACATTAACTTGACGTGAGTGAAATATCATTGTGATTGAATATTTGAATTAATGTGTTGGTGTGCTTAATTAACATATTTGAATCCAAAGTCATATCCTAAACAACTGTGAAAAAACTAGAATTACAGAAATCTAACTATTTTTTATGTAAACTCCACTAGTGCATGCCATATTCGAGACGGGGCCCACCACACATTCCAACCACTGTGTCTCCTGTGTAGCTAGGACACAGCGGCGACTGCCAAAAATGGCAATGAACAGTAAAATTCATTGTAGTCCTGGGGGTAAAACTACTTGCTGCCTTGGAACTCACAACGAACGTAAATGCTCCAAAACACCATATTTACACACGCAAGTTTCAAGAGCATCTCGATCGCCAGTAAGACGTGTTGGTCAATTTGGTATCTATGTCTATGAGAGTTTTTGATAGTTAAACATTAAAGTTCTTATCATAATGTTAGCTATAGAAGAGGTTGATTTTTGATTCTTCTTATGATAAAACAGACAGAAATAGGTCTCCCTCGTGGTCCTAGTAATAAGACAAATTAGTAGGATCACGAAAAAACTAGGGCACAGGATCTACAGGTTCTTGCTGACGCAAGAATAATGCCTATATAAGTAACCTGTGTACCAGCAGACAGACTTAATCATAGACCAAGCATGTATGACTTAACGCTTGTTGACCACAATAGGAAAAACAACTAATATAAAATTGGAAACTGTTTTCTCATTTAAAGGACTACTACTACAACATATGAATTCCGCTATCGCCTATAACTTGAATTTAACGGATAAATAATGACTCAATGTCACCAGCAACTTGTGCCGATATTTCGCCAATTTCATTTCTTCAGACTTCTATGTTAACTTTTCTTTTGTTTTTGGTTATTCTAACGCTTCCAGTTTCGGATGATTGTTAAAAGGCTACTACGGACTAAGACAAATATTTCTTGCTAAGACTTTTGTCTTAACTTTAGAAGAAATAGCATGAGATTTGTTCGACAAAGGTTTTTGAGAATCGAGAGAGATCGATCTTGAGAAGCTTTTTTTTTATACTACGTCGGGTGGCAGACAAACATACGGCACGCCTGATGTGAAGCGGTTACCGTAGCCATATTAACGCTCGCAATATAAAATATCACTCGCGTGCCGCCAACACGCTCCTTCCTTTCAGGTGACCTCACTCACTCGCAGGAGCACTACAATCCTCGAGGGAAGCTCGATAGCTCGATGGCGACGTTGTGCGTGTTAGACTGACACACACTCACACACATCAAACA
The DNA here is from genome assembly GCA_937001555.2 of Hypsopygia costalis. Taxonomy (NCBI): domain Eukaryota; kingdom Metazoa; phylum Arthropoda; class Insecta; order Lepidoptera; family Pyralidae; genus Hypsopygia; species Hypsopygia costalis. The sequence goes on from OW443349.2 coordinate 6,021,436, forward strand.
CTCAAGTTAACCAACATCGACCGTACTATGTCCATGGGTTTATATTATCTCGAGCTCCTTCAGAGGGCAAGCGTTAAGCCTTCGGTCCCGGCTGTTGTAATGACAACCGCCCGCCTACAGGCCTCTGAGCTGGCTTAACGCTGTCAGCTAATGAGCTGACAGTCGTTAAGCCAACTCAGACGCCTTTAGGCGGCTTGAAAACACTGGTCTTCACCAACCGCAGTTGAGCAGCGTGGTGGAGTATGCTCTAAATCCTTTCAATTGAGAGGACACCCGTATCTCAGTAATGGGATGAATAAGGGTTGATACCGACGAGTACATTGATCTCAAATAACATCTCACTCACACAATACGCTTGAGGATTGTTGTATTCGACGTTGTATTTAACGAGCCCGGTGGTCGAATGGTTAGCAATGGCCACTTTGACTCCGAGGTCGCGGGTTCGATTCCCGCATAAGACAAATATTTGTGTGCATGAACATGTCTGTTTGTCTTAGTCTAGATATTTTCTATGTATAATATTGTATATATTTACAAAAAAAAATGTATTTAAGTATTATATCAGTTATCTAGTACCCATAGTACAAGCTTTGCTTAGTTTGGGCCTGGATGGCCGTGTGTAATTTGTCCAGGAATATTTATTTATTCCTGCGATTATGTGAGGTTATCTAGATGAGAGGAGCTGTTAGACAAATCAGATTCATGTAGTTTTGAAATCATAATAATAACCACGGCAATTAACGCGACTTTACATACCTTTATTATTGCCAATATACGATTCGACCAGATAAAACTACATAAAGTCAAAGTCAAAGTCAAAATATCTTTATTCCTTGGACTTTATAAAGCACTTAGAAACGTCATACAAACTAAATATAAGAAACATGTGTAAATCATTACTACTCTAAATCCGCAGAGCTTAGATTCACTTTCATCACACTATCTTGAATGTGAAAGTGAATTTAAGTGCCAGTTCCGGCGACGGGGCTTCTTGAGAAGAACTGGCAAGAAACTCAAGGCCGACTCTTTTAATTGCCAATATCGTTACATTAAATACAAATACAATCATTAATATAACATAACAAGAGCAATTCATTTCCAAATACTTTTATCATTTATGTAATCTGAGATACAATAGTAAGCCTTTTGACATAGTCTAGTTTTGATAAATCTTTTAAATTTACCCATGGATAATTTAAACGCGTCATTTGGAAGTTTATTGTAGAAGCGTATACATTGACCTGGGAACGAGTTAGAGATTTTATGGAGCCTAGTAATATGCATAGCGAGTTTGTTTTTATTTCTTAAATTTAATTGATGGAGATCACTGTTTTTCCTAAATTTAGTTTGATTTTTGTGAACGTAAATAAGATTTTCATAAATATATTGAGAATGTAATGTCATAATATTTATCTCTTTAAATTTATTTCTCAGTGTCTCCCTGGGACTCATCATATAAATAGCACGGATAGCTCGCTTCTGGAGCACAAAAATTGAGTCTACATCCGCAGCACTACCCCAAAGCAATAAACCATATGACATAATGCTGTGAAAATAGCTAAAATAAACTAAACGCGCAGTGTCAACATCAGTCAGTTGACGTATTTTCCTTACGGCGTAAGCTGCTGAGCTCAGTCTACCTGATAACGTTTCTATATGTGTATACATACATGCATACATACATACATACATACATGCATGATCGCGTTAATTCCCGTGGTTATTATTATAATTTAAATCATGCAACTGTGGTATTCTGTGAGGTGGAGGTACTTCCCCAGTCGGGTAGCTTAAAAATACGCTATGCCCTACCTCTCTTTTCGCCAGAGCCTCGTCTGTCAGTCAGCAGGGTGCACCAGGTACAGGTGAGGTTGACTTTGGTTCAAAGATGTTGATTAACCACTTACACCCCAGAATTATTTTTTTCGTATCTGGCAACACTTAAAGTACTGCCAAAATCTGTAAACATTCTGGTTTGTGATTATGTTTCACGGTGTTTTCTAGTCTTTCTTGGATTGTGAATTACAATTTGTAAAAATTACAACATTGTTTACAACAACTAAGTCGCAAATTATTTAGTAGCAAAAGGGTATTATATAATAAATGAATATTTAAGCGATAAGGACGCATGGACTAAAACAATTCAGAAACAAGACACTCGAAAGTAATTCTGTTTATATTCAGTTACTAGCTGCATATTATTTGGATAAGGATTATCCTATTATTTATTTGTACTTATAACAAAATAATTCTTTTATTTGTTGATCTTATGTTTATTTGCTGTCATTGACATTTAATGACATTTAAGCGTAAAGACATTCATTGAATATATTTTTATTGTTTACTAGCTGAACCGTCAAACGTTGTTTTTCCATATAAATTATTATAATAATAGTTGTAGAATTTAATTATTCATTTAAATTATAAAGTAATAGCTGTAAGTAAGATTGACAAAGAAAACCAAAGTTAAGCATGGTTACCACTTGTACAGTAACATGATGCTCTTCGATTTATAATGCATCATGTGGTTTTATGCGCTCAAATCTAAAGGAAAAATACATACTTATACTTGCGGGTTCGATCCCCGCACAAGACATTCTGTTGTCAGAAGTCTAGGTGTTTTCTTTTATTTTTATTTTTTAAATTTTTTTTCAGCGCCTTCTAGCCATAAAGTAAGCGAAGCTTGTGTTATGGATACTAGACAACTGATAAACATACGTAAATACCGTATTGGACATACATACGTAAATATCAGTGTGGGAATCGAACCCACGAGCGTTGGTGTCGAAACCGAGTCATTGACTAATTTCTATGTATTATACGTATGTATTTATTAAAAAAAAGTATTTAAGTATTATATCAGTTATCTAGTACCCATATTACAAGCTTTGCTTAGTTTGGGACTAGATGACCGAGTGTAACTTGTCCAGGAATGTTTATTTTATGTTTTTTTTATTCGTTGTCCTACTTTGCAGTTTAATTCCCTCATATATGCAGTTTATGCTGACGTTTTATGAAAGGGTCTCATTTTAATATTAAAATATTTATTGACATTTTCCCTCAGCGAATGGGAAATCGGTAAAAGATTATAGCCATTCAAGCGATAAATTTTCGTCATGATACAACGATTTTTCGTTAAAAACTGTTTGGTTTAAATTCGAGAGTTATTCTTGCGGGAAAATATTTTATCTTCTTGTGTGTTCTATCAAAGGCAACCCTTACTGACTGATCTATCAACGCGCAGCCACAGTATAAATAATAGTATTACATACACTACGTCTCTGTCGCTCTCACGTATCGACCTCACCTACCCTCTGAGACGAATCTGGAACAGTTTGTATAGCGCAGCACGCACACACGCTCATTAGCATTCTGTACAGACGTCAATGTGTATGTAGCAGTTAACGATGCGACATATGTATGGAGTGGCCGAGGTGTGGCGCAGCTCAAAGCCACTGGTCGAACCGGGTTGACTAAAAGGTTACTGACTGATCGATTAACGCGCAGCCACAGTATTAGTAATAGTACCTACTTACTATGTATACTACGGACCCTGCCGCTTTCACGTATCGACCTCACCTACCCTCTGAGACGAATCTGGATCAGTTTGTATGGCGCTACACGCACATACGTACGCTCATTAGCATTCTGCACGGACGTCAATGTTTATATAATATATTCTTTATTGCACATAAATAAGATACATCACAAGTGTAACTGTCACAAACAAATACAATATAAAAATTCTTAGAACTAATACAATTCCAACAGTTTGTAGTTTTGCAAAGGCGAGCTTATCTCTCTAAGAGATCTCTTCCAGCCAACCTGTGCTGTGCGACGTTTTGTAAGACATCGGATAGCAAGATTTTAATATATTTAAGAGCAATATGATATGTATCTAATTAAGAATCGGGTTGAAATTTAATAATAAAGTTAATGCATGTTATGACGTAGGCATCCGCTAAGAAAGGATTTTTGAATATTACCAAGAGCCGAATTTCCAAGATATATAAAATAAATGAATAAATATTCCCGGACAAGTTATACACTGCCATCCAGTCTCAAACTAAGCAAGGCTTGTAATATGGGTACTAGATAACTGATAATATCAGTTAAAAAAAAAGTATGTATGTAACGTATGTTTAAAAAAAAAGTATTTATGTAGATCATAATAATGATCTACATAAATACTTTTGACGTGACAACGTCTTATAAATTGGTTAGCCGGGTGACACTTCAAGAAACTGGGTCACGTTATGCGCTTACAATGAGAGCGAGTGAAAGGCGCGTGCCTTTCACTCGCTCTCATTGTAAGCGTGTCGTGGTCGCGTGTCCCTTCTAAGAGCGAGAGAGACAGACATAAAAAGTGAAAGGCATGCGTCCCTTCCACTCGAAAACATTTTACCACTCAAAGTCGTTGTCACGTAAAACTTTCGCCCGTATACCGACTTTACAGGCAACCAATTTTTTTTTTAAACATACGAACCCGCAACCTCGGAGTCAAAGTGGCCATTGCTCGACCAGCGGGCTCGTCAAAATGTAGCAAATTTTTTTTTTTTTTTTTTTTTTTTTTTTTTTTTTTTTTTTTATACTACGACGGGTGGCAGACAAGCATACGGCCCGCCTGATGTGAAGCGGTTACCGCAGCCATATTAACGCTCACAACATAAAATATCGCTCACGCGCCGCCACCCCCGCTGCCATCGCAGCATCTCCTTCCTTTCTGGTAACCTCACTCACTCGCAGGAACACAACAACCCTCAAAGGAGTTGTTATTTGGCTGCGGTATTCAGTGAGGTGGAGGTACATTCCCAGGTCGGGTAGCTTACAATTACGCTCCCTACCTCTCTTTTCGCCAGAGCTTCGTTTGTCAGTCAGCAGGGTGCACCGCGTGCAGGTGAAGTTGGCTTCGATTCAAAGATGTTGATGAACCACTTACACCCCAATATAGCAAATATCTCATTCAGCCAATAGCTGGATGTAAAAAAGGGGTGAATAGAAATCCAGATACTACCACACCCCAGATATTTAAGAGTGAACGACGCGACATTTGTATGGAGTGGTCCATACAAATGTCGCGTCGTTCACTCTTAAATATACAATGACGTCTGTACAGAGCGGAAATGAGGGGAGGTGAGGTCGACACGAGAGAGCGGCAGGGATAGCCATATTTTATGTAGTACTATTATTTATACTGTGATACTGCACTAGTTTTCTATTTTAAATAATTTCCAAAGTTTAAAATAAGAAGATTTAATGCTATGACGGTTTTACTGCATGCAATGATTAGGTACCCATTATTTTAGCGCTCACTGTAACTATCTATGAAGACGTCATCGCATTAAACTTATATCTATTATAAATATTTGTGTGTTTCGTCAGATGAATCGTCTCAATAATAAACTTCCTTTTTACTCTTTTCGAAACTATAAACAAAAAAAAAACTATAAGTTTGGTAACTTTTATACTATCGTGAAACTACAATACAATACAATACATTACTCTTTATTGCACCAAATACAGGATAACAAAGTAGTAACATGATTCTAAAGTACAACGGGCGGCCTTATCGCTATAAGCAATCTCTTCCAGGCAACCTTTGGGTATAGGAAAAAAGAATACATCTAAGAGGTAGGTGGCGCAGTTAACAAAGTAAAGACATAATGAAAGACGTAAAACATACACACATACACATTGGTAGATATATAAACATTAAACTTTACAGATAACATTTAACAATAACGTGGAAGGGGGACAAGGAAAAATATATACTGACTATACTGAGACCATTGAAAGGTAATAATCTTTGACTAGCTTCTTAAAGTTCTCAAGTGTTTGAGCTTGTCCTATAGCAAGCGGAAGAGAGTTCCATAGTTGGACTGCCTGAACACAAAAGGATTTGGAAAAGAATTGAGTGGAATGAGAGGGAGTTACAAGACGAAGTTGAAGAGCACTACGAAGATTAACGCCTCGGATGTCAGAGTGATATGTGAAGGAATCTTTAAGATATAAAGGCGTGGAAGGATTAAAAAGGATAGAGTATAACAAGCCGAGAATATGCAATTTCCTGCGAAAACGAATTGGGAGCCACTTGAGCTGAGAACGAAAGTGAGAAACATGGTCATACTTACGAAGCCCATAAATGAAGCGAATACAGAGATTTTGAAGACGCTCAAGTTTACAGAGTTGCTCCTCCGTGACGTCGATATAACACGAATCTGCGTAATCAAGGATCGGGAGGATTATAGACTGTGCAAGCGCAATTCTGGTGTCGATTGGCAGGAAATTTCTAAGCCTCCTGAGTGAGCAGGTCGCAGCAAACATTCTTCTACTAACCTCGGCAACTTGAGAGATCCAAGAAAAGGTGTTATCGAAATAAATTCCCAAATTTTTTACCCGGTCACTGAATGGTATGTGTACCCCATTAAAAATTACAGGCGTAAGGTTATCCCAATCAATTCTGGCGATGAATCGAGGACTGCCAATGATTATAGTTTGAGTCTTAACGGGATTAACAACAAGACCATGTGCTTTGCTCCAATCAGATATAAGAGTCAAGTCATTATTTACAATATCTATCACTTCGGTAAGATTGTCTATATGTGCCTGATGGTAAATCTGAAGATCGTGTGCGTTTGAACTAGTGCGTTTACATCGCATAGTTTTATTATATAGTTAAAAGACCCCCCCATATACTTATATAACAAATTGATAAGCGTGTATGCGTGCGCCGCCATACAAACAGCTCCAGATTTGTCTCAGAGGGGAGGTGAGGTCGATACGAGAGACCTGCAGAGATCGCCATATTGTATATAGTACTATTATTTATACTGTGATACTATACTAATTTTCTATTTAAAATAATTTCCAAAGTTTAAAATTTTAGGTACCCATTATTTTAGCGCTCACTGTAACTATCTATGAAGACGTCATCGCATTAAACTTATATCTATATATATAAAAGAAAATCGTGTTTGTTACAACACTTATAACTCGAGAACGGCTGGACCGATTGCCATGGTTTTTGATTTGTTGGATTTGTTTCCGTCCCGAATAGCAGAATAACTCTTAAAAACATTGGAAAATTCTCGAAAAAATAAAATAAAAGAAAAAACATTTTCCCATACAAATGAAAGTGTCAGTTGAAAAAGGGATTACGATATTTATTGGTTGTCAAATATCAAAACGTCAAATCGATTGGTGTCACTTTTATGTCGCGAAAGTTGTCTGTGATTTGTTATGAAAATTTAAAAATGTCAAATCGATAGGGGTGAAAACGCTTTTCCCATGGGGTTCGAGCGCAAGAATCAAATCAGAGTAAACATCAAAAGAAATGACAATTACAAATCACCAAAATGATAAAACCTATTTCAAAACTAAAAAAAATAAAACAAAACGTTTTTTTTTTTAAAAATTTACAATAAGGAAATCTTTATTTTTATGAAATCTTCAGTTTTTATGGATACGGGTCTTCCCTCAACCGAAGGGGTTTAGAGCGTACTCCAACACGCTGCTCAACTGCGGGTTGGCGGAGGCCAGTGTTTTCGAACCGCCTAAAGGCCACTGACTAACTTAACGACTGTCATTAAATGATAACAACCGGGACCGACAGCTTAACGTGCCTTCCGAAGCACGGAGGAGCTCAAGATGAGCTAATGATAACAACCGGGACCGACGGCTTAACGTGCCTTCCGAAGCACGGAGGAGCTCAAGATGAGCTAATGATAACAACCGGGACCGACGGCTTAACGTGTCTTCCGAAGCACGGAGGAGCTCAAGATGAGCTAATGATAACAATCGGGACCGACGGCTTAACGTGCCTTCCGAAGCACGGAGGAGCTCAAGATGAGCTAATGATAACAACCGGGACCGACGGCTTAACGTGCCTTCCGAAGCACGGAGGAGCTCAAGATGAGCTAATGATAACAACCGGGACCGACGGCTTAACGTGCCTTCCGAAGCACGGAGGAGCTCAAGATGAGCTAATGATAACAACCGGGACCGATGGCTTAACGTGCCTTCCGAAGCACGGAGGAGCTCAAGATGAGCTATTGATAACAACCGGGACCGACGGCTTAACGTGCCTTCCGAAGCACGGAGGAGCTCAAGATGAGCTAATGATAACAACCGGGACCGACGGCTTAACGTGCCTTCCGAAGCACGGAGGAGCTCAAGATGAGCTAATGATAACAACCGGGACCGATGGCTTAACGTGCCTTCCGAAGCACGGAGGAGCACAAGATGAGCTAATGATAACAACCGGGACCGATGGCTTAACGTGCCTTCCGAAGCACGGAGGAGCTCAAGATGAGCTAATGATAACAACCGGGACCGATGGCTTAACGTGTCTTCCGAAGCACGGAGGAGCTCAAGATGAGCTAATGATAACAACCGGGACCGACGGCTTAACGTGCCTTCCGAAGCACGGAGGAGCTCAAGATGAGCTAATGATAACAACCGGGACCGACGGCTTAACGTGCCTTCCGAAGCACGGAGGAGCTCAAGATGAGCTAATGATAACAACCGGGACCGACGGCTTAACGTGCCTTCCGAAGCACGGAGGAGCTCAAGATGAGCTAATGATAACAACCGGGACCGATGGCTTAACGTGCCTTCCGAAGCACGGAGGAGCTCAAGATGAGCTAATGATAACAACCGGGACCGACGGCTTAACGTGCCTTCCGAAGCACGGAGGAGCTCAAGATGAGCTAATGATAACAACCGGGACCGACGGCTTAACGTGCCTTCCGAAGCACGGAGGAGCTCAAGATGAGCTAATGATAACAACCGGGACCGATGGCTTAACGTGCCTTCCGAAGCACGGAGGAGCTCAAGATGAGCTAATGATAACAACCGGGACCGATGGCTTAACGTGCCTTCCGAAGCACGGAGGAGCTCAAGATGAGCTAATGATAACAACCGGGACCGACGGCTTAACGTGCCTTCCGAAGCACGGAGGAGCTCAAGATGAGCTAATGATAACAACCGGGACCGACGGCTTAACGTGTCTTTCGAATCACGGAGGAGCTCGAGGTAATATAAACCCATCCGTGTACAGGCTACGGTCGACGTTGCTTAACTTGCGTGTTCAATTAGACTGACACGCGCAATGACGCCATCGAGCTTCTCTATTATTTTCTACTATTCATTGTTTTAATTCCATAAAATCATAAATTTAGTTCAGCTAATATGTACCACGACATTCATTGATTGTTAGGCGGTACGAAGTTCGCCGGGACAGCTAGTCTATAATAAAATATTTGTGTGTTTCGTCAGATGAATCGTCTCAATAATAAACTTCCTTTTTACTCTTTTTGAAACTATAAGTTTGGTAACTTTTATACTTTAGAAATGTGAAACTAGTGCGTTTACATCGCATAGCTACGGTAACCGTTTATATCAATCCATTCCCATAAGCCGTATGCTTGTTTGCAACACGACGTATTATTAAAAATGCGCTTGAAATTGAAATTGCCTCTGAGGCATTACTTCTGCATTGCCGCACCTAAAAGAAACCTCGCCCTTATTGAAGAATGGTGAAATGTCTTGGGATAACCTCGACAGGAAGTTCATTCCACAACTTGATAGCCAGCGTAATTCTCTTATCTATCCGTATCTTATTACGAACTGGATAATACGTGACCATTAAGATTCTAAAGTGTGCGGGTGAATTCCCTGCCAATGGTGAATGGTGTGATTGTAGAATTAAGTAGTTGGCATCAAATTGAACAACATCTCAAAACACAGTCCATTGTAAGAACTGAGGATTGCTCATTAAGCTTATAGTTGCATATCAAAATACATCTGTAACGCGTGGACCCAAAACTTCTCGATCTCGGAACGAACGGCGAGTACCTGAATACCCCGCCCGCCACTCGTCTGGCTCGCCCCGCGGCCCGTCGACGCTCGCCACCAGTGACATATGGGACATCGCCGCGCGCTAAGCTTTTTTGACCACGCGAAACTGACCCGCGCTCGCTCGTTAACTAATGTAAAACGTTTTGATGTTTGTAAGCCCCATTTAAAGCTATAATAAAGTTTACGAACATTATAGTGGTGCCCAACTTGCGGCTTCGAACCCTACTTGAGTGAGAATCTGTGTAATTCCCGCGTTGCGAACACACGCAACGGCCATATCTATTGCCTACGTGATAAAAAAGTGTGTGACATCGTGAGCATGCCGAAAGCTACGCGATCTACACGAGCCACTGGCGACCAGCGGCAACCAGTCGGTAACGAGGTTACAAGCGACGACGCGAGCGAACCGGAGAACTATGATCCAACGGCGAAGTCAAACGCCCCAGGCCGGGGCGCCGCCGCGGCCCCCGCACCCGCGCCCGTTGGCGCTAGCGCATCCACAGGCGTGGACGCCGAGAGATTCCTGGCAGGCGTCATGGAGTCATTCGCCAGAATGCAAGCGGAAACGAACAGAACCCTAGTGGAAACGCTGATGTCACTCCCTTACAGTGGGCCGCGGTGCCCGTCGAGTCCGACGTCAACGCCAAACACGCCTGCGCCCACCGTCAGCACCGGAGGTAACTTCTCCAAGTGCACCGCCAGGTTCGACGGGAGTTCACGCGACGCTGAAGTGTTAGAGGCGTTCATCGATGCGACGGAGGTGTTCAAGGAGTGCGCGGCCGTGAGTGACGAACACGCGCTGCGCGGCCTCCCCATGCTGCTGGAGGGCGACGCGGCCGTGTGGTGGCGCGGAGCCCGCGCCGGCGTCGCGACCTGGTCCGACGCTGTGGCGCGACTTCGTGCTATGTACGGGGTCCAACGACCGGCGTACAAGGTCCTACGCGAGATATTCGGAGCTGAACAAAAGGACGCGGAAAGAGCAGAAGTGTTTATATGTAAAGTACGATCGTTATTAGTGAAGTTGCCGTACGTAGTACCTATATGTATGCAAATCGACATAATTTACGGGTTGTTACACCGTCGTGTTAGAAAACGGTTACCGAGAAATGAAGTCGGTATTAGTTTAGATTCGTTTGTAGAGAGAGCGAGGGTCATTGAAGATGCAATTGCGGAAAATCAAGTCCCAAAAAATTCATTTGCATTCACGGTAGCGAGCCCGAGCGCCGCAATATCCGCGACGAGTCCCGACGATTCTCGAACATGCGAGCTACGGCTGCGCGAGCGACGCGATCCCGAACGTAGCGTTACTATGGGTCCGCGCGGTACTACTGGTGCGAAACTCGCGCCTAACTCGAACGAGACAGTGAAACGTGATAAGCGCGTTCGTTGTTCGTTTTGCAAGTTCTACGGTCATGTTGTTACGGATTGTCGCAATTTGCAAAATAAGGGCGTCAAATCAAATGATGCGGTTCCTAATAGTAACAATGTTAATATGGGGACTAATAATATACGTTGTTATGGATGCGGTCAGCCGGGGGTGGTTAGGTCGAAATGTGAGAACTGTCGGGGTAAGAGCGTACCTGCGCAGTCTTCAGACTTCAACATCCTCAGTGACAGCAGTGCTGTACGTGCACCGGGGGTGACGTTGCCATCGCACCCTACTATATCTATTGCCGTTGCGAATAGGGTGGGGGTCGCGATAGTAGACACGGGGGCTACATGCAGTGTGGCTAGCCCATTATTGCATTCTATCTTACAATCGGACGGGGTACAGTTTCGTGAGACGGAACGCACCATAGGGCTTGCGGACGGATCACGACGTACTAAAGTGGTATTAACCGCCGCGGTACCGGTTGTTTTAGAGGGTAAGCAAGTAATTACGGAGTTCGTGACGTTCCCGGGGGAAGATACTCGTACATTGTTAGGCCGCGATTTTATCGCTAAGGCTGGTGTCGTATTGGACTTGGCCCAGGAGTCGTGGTACTTTTCTGACAACCCCGACCAGGTATTTCCTTTCGTGCAATCTTTTATTTTAAATAGCACAGAGCTGATGCGAGCCGATATCTCCAACATTTCGCTGCGCGACGACGAAGGAACGAAGCTTCCACCAGAGCACAGAGATGCGCTCAATGCGTTTCTGCATAGCAGAGCAGACCAGTTTGCTGCCGAGGGACCTCCTACAGATTTCGCCACCCACAAGATTAAGGTAGGTGAAAATCAGGAACCCATCGCTTCACCTCCTTATAGGTTGTCCCCGTCGAAGAAGGAAGCTTTGGAGAGGGAGCTGCAAAAGTTGCTCAATGCGGATGTCATCGAGGAGTGCGAATCCCCGTGGGCTTCCAACGTCGTCTTGGTGAAGAAGAAGGATGGGAGCTACAGGCTGTGCGTCGACTACCGTAAGCTTAACGCAGTGACTGAGCCTGATCGCTACCCACTCCCCAGGATTGAAGACGTGCTCCACGCTGCGAAGACCTCCAAGTTTATGACTACGCTGGACCTCAGGTCTGGCTACTTCCAGGTGAGCGTAGATCCCGACCATAGGGACCTCACTTCCTTCACTACGCCATTGGGTACCTTTAGGTTCAAGCGCATGCCGATGGGGCTTCGCAATTCTGGGGCCACTTTCCAGAGGCTCATTGACCGGTTCAAGTCCAACCTACCTGGTATCACTCTGGTCGCGTATTTGGATGATTTGCTAGTGCTGTCTGAGGAGTCCTTTGAAAGGCACCTCGCAGATCTGGAAGCGGTGTTTAATCGCCTCGCTATGTTTAATCTGCGGGTGAATCGCGAAAAGAGCCACTTCGCGAGGGAGAGCGTCAAGTTCCTGGGCCATGTCATCGTACCAGGTGGTATTCATGTAGACCCGGACAAAACTTCCGCTATAGCCAACATGTCTCCTCCTCAGAACGTGAAGCACCTGAAGTGTTTTCTGCAAACCTCAAGCTGGTTCAGACGCTTCGTGCCAAATTACGCCGAAACCAGTGCGCCGTTGACTCGTTTGCTAAAAAAGGCAAGCACCTGGGAGTGGGGCCCTGAGCAGCAAAACGCCTTCGAGAAGATTAAGTCTCTCCTGGTTTCGGCTCCTATTCTTCGTCAGGCTGACGAGACGAAACCATTCGTCCTCAGGACTGACAGCAGCAGCTATGCTCTTGGGGCGGCTCTTTTCCAGGGGGAGGGGACCGACGAACGACCTGTCGAGTACGCTAGTCGTCTCCTCACGACAGCAGAGAGAAATTACAACACGACGGAGCGAGAGGCCCTCGCCGTCGTGTGGGCTGTATCTAAGTTCCGTGGATACATTGACGGTTCAGAGGTAACAATCAAGTCCGATCATCAGCCGCTAAGGTGGCTCATGAGTCTGAAATCGCCCAGTGGTCGTCTCGCTAGATGGGCGCTCAGTCTTCAGGAGTACAACCTAAAGATAGAGTACACACCTGGTAAGTCAAATGTGGTCGCGGACACGCTGTCGCGTCCCGCGTGCGCTGCAGACGCAGACTGTGACCTGTGCCTTGCCGTTGTGGATCTGCCGTCGCGCTGCCCCAAAGATGTTCGAGAGAGCCAAGCGAAGGACACCGAGGTACATAAGATCATCGAAGCATTGGAGTCCGACGATCCGTTTAGGGGGAGGACTTGGTCTGACAAAGGGTATGTTATAGCTGACGGTGTGTTATATCGTTATGGTCCCGAGAACGAAGACGATGATGACGCTTGTTTGGTGGTACCGGAACACGAGCGCAAGGACGTGTTGGCTGAGTACCACGACGCCCCTACCGCTGGACATTTCGGCGTAGAGAGAACGTTACAGCGCATCGTCGGTAAGTATTATTGGCCTGGTATGAGAGCTTACGTTGCTCAATACATTAAAAACTGCGTGGCGTGCCAGCGGTATAAGGCAGATACCCGGAAGCCTGCTGGGTTGCTTCAAGTGCCCGCTACATCACGCCGATTCGAAGTCCTCGCAGTGGACCTGTTTGGTCCGTTGCCAGAGACGCCCTCTGGTAACAAATGGATCCTCATAGTGGAGGATACTTGTACTAGGTGGGTAGAATTGTTCAGTCTCTCATCCGCCACTAGTGAAGAGTGTGCTAAGGTGTTAGTGAACGAGGTGTTTTTGCGCTACGGTGTCCCGAGAAGGCTCATAAGTGACAACGGCGTTCAATTCGTGTCCGAGGTGATGCAGCAAACCTGCCACGTCATGGGGATCAAACAGGCTCTAACGTCATATTACCACCCTGGGGCTAATCCCGTCGAGCGCAAGAACCGCGACCTCAAACCTCAACTGGCTATTTTGGTAGGTAATGATCACAACACTTGGGATGTCCATCTTGCGGCGATTCGTTTTGCCATGAACTCTGCGGTTACTGCAAGCACAAACCAGTCGCCTGCTTATTTAAATTTCGGGCGCGAGATGCGCGCGCCTGCTGATATATACTCTGATATGAGAACTATAGTCGAAAATGAGAATGTCGTTCTCTCTATCACGCCGTTCCTCAAGTCTTTGCCTGCAGTGTTGATCGATGCTCGAGACGTGCACGAAAAGGCCCAGGCAGTTCGAAAGAAGTACGCCGACGAGAATCGCCGCCCGGCGCCGGATTACAAGGTAGGGGATCTCGTATTGCTCAAGACTCAAGGCTCTAACGACACGAGCAGAGGACAGACACCAAAGTTCATACCTCGCCGTGATGGGCCGTATCGTGTGCAGGAGGTAGTTGGTGCTTCGACTTATGCCTTGGAGCGCATTAGCGATGGTACTTTGTTAGGTAGATACCACGTTTCGGTTTTGACTCCTTTTGTTGGGCGCGTCCAGGCTCCTGTACAGGAGAAACGTAAGAGGGGGAGACCTCGTAAGGCTAACCCGACTTCGGGGGCGCAACGTCTGGGTTAGAGGGGGAGGCTGTAACGCGTGGACCCAAAACTTCTCGATCTCGGAACGAACGGCGAGTACCTGAATACCCCGCCCGCCACTCGTCTGGCTCGCCCCGCGGCCCGTCGACGCTCGCCACCAGTGACATATGGGACATCGCCGCGCGCTAAGCTTTTTTGACCACGCGAAACTGACCCGCGCTCGCTCGTTAACTAATGTAAAACGTTTTGATGTTTTTTTAGGGACGGGGGCCCACCACACATTCCCACCACTGTATCTCCTGTGTAGCCAGGATTAACAGCGGCGACCGCCAAAAAAGGCAATGAACAATGAAGTCCATTGCAGTCCCAGGGGTAAAACTACGGCTGCCTTGGAACTCACAACGAATTTAATCAGAAGAAATTAGTAGGAGTAGGAAGCTTTTGGAATTTGACTTCCCCTCTTAGCAATGTGAGAGACAGCAATATGGCAAATAAGGCATTAAAAGCCTAAAGAGATGGCTAGTCAAGTGAAGCTCAACTGCCGTGCACCACGGATTTTAAGTTTCTAACACTATTAGGGACCTAAAACATTGAGTTGTTACCTAACACATCGATTCCAATAATATGAATTGCAAAATCGTCTGAACGCTTGGTAATTCTCCCTTGTTGCTACCAAATCTGAATAGTATACTACCCCGGATGCAACTTGCAATGAATTCAACATGTCATCCCGCTCCCGCTGCCAAAGATCACACTCCCAGAGAACATGGTGTGCTGTTTGATCGAATTCAGAATTAGCAGTAGAACATTCGCATAAGGGCGACGGCACTAATTTAAACGAAAAGAGTTTAGCTTTAAAATTGCCATGTCCAGTTAAAAATTGCGCAACGGGGTGGTCGACTTCTAACCACTTTTTCTTTAATCTATCTCTTACCGATTGAAAGAACAGATACAAGTGGCGTCCTTTGGTAGAAGTTTCCCACCTTTCCTGCCATTCAGACAGCAATGTTTCAAATACTTCATTAATAGGTTTGAACAGTCTAACTATTTTTTCACGATCACGCGTTTTCAAGAAATCAGGGACCATATTTTTAGATGTATAGTACATTGAAGCGCGGCGTTGTACTTCTAAGTCTACCGGTAACACACCTGCTAGCACGGGTAGTGCCTCGGTGCTTACAGTTCTATACGACTTACATAAAAATATCAGAGCAAGGCGCTGGCTTTGAAGCAATTTACGACGTGCTGCACCTATAGTAGCCCTATCTGCCCACGCAGGTGAACCGTACGTAACACAACCCAAGTATGTGGCGGTATAAATAGTTTTTAACGTTTTGAAAGTTAATCCCCACGTAGAGGTAGAAATTCGTGTTAAGGCATAGAAATTCTTTTTTGCTTTTTCACCTACTTGCTTCATGTGCTCAATATAATTAAAATTTCTATCCAAAAGCAAACCTAAGTAACAAACCGAACTTCTATTAGCAACAGATACTCCATTAAAATGAAATCGCGGTGAAACCTGTAAATTTCCCTTAAGCAAGAGTTGATATGTTTTATGTGGCGCAAAATCGAGACGATTACGATAACCCCAATCTGAAATTAAGCCTAGGCTAGTGTTGGCTAGTTTCTCTATGCTAGATCTTGAATTAGCATTGATTAATAAGAGACCATCGTCAGCGTAACCAGTTAACGAGCACCCTTCCGGTAAGGGTAGGCTAAAAAAATCATCAAAACCGATATTCCAGAGATACGGTCCCAACACTGAACCCTGGGGGCAGCCCTGCGTGAGCACCTTTGAAGCAACATAATGGCCAAGTTTTAATTTAGTTGTACCATTCAAAAAGTACGATCGAATGAGAGAGTAGATATTGCTAGGGCAACCTCTCGCCTTAAGTTTCAGCAACAACATTGGCCACCAAGCATTATCAAAGGCACCTGAGATATCTAAGAAAATAGCTACAACATACTTGCTCTCCGAGAGTTCAACAACTTTGCGCACTGCGAGCGCAGCATCAACAGTAGACTTGCCAATGGTGAAGCCGTACTGATTTTTATGAAATTGCGGGCCACCGGGCAGCAACCGTGGCACAACCAAGCGCTCAAGCAGCTTACCCAACGACGGTAGCAGAGTAATAGGACGGTAGGACTTCGGATCGTCCGGTGGTTTATCACCGCCTTTTGGTATTATTTTTATAACACCACTTCGCAAAATGCCAGGGAAATGACCTTCTACAATACACCGAGTAAGTATTGTTAAGATAGGTTCAGCGGCTACTTTACAAGCTTCTTTAATCATTCTATTCGAAATCTTATCATCACCGGAGGCTTTATTTGTAGGCAAAGCTTTAACAATAGACATAAATTCATCCATCGACGGTACATTTGATATTGGAGTGGAAGGGCACATATCCGCCGCGCTCCTAACCTCACGATGGTAGTCACTGTCACTATCGGCGCAATCATCAGGAATTAACGCATGCAGAATTGTCTCAGCGGTCTCTTCTACACCAAGGGTATGTGAATTATTAAATTTTATATTGGATACGTATGCCTGATCAATCCGCCTATTTGCTTTAAATTCGTTATATAGGGGAGACCACGGGCCCTCACTATTTAATCTTTCTACAATACGTTTTAATAAATTACCTTTGGATTTTTCAACAGCAGCGCGATAATGAGATCTAGCAATACGCAAGTCACTTAGAGCTGTTTGATAAATTTCTCCCTCGATGTTACGTTTCTTTAATTTTGAAATCTTACGTCTAGCGGCACGGAAATTCCTACGCAACCTAACAAGGGTATCATTCCACCAATCGCATCGTCTGTTATTAACTATAGGTTTTCGGCCTAATGCAACGTCAGCGCAATACACGAATGTGTCAGACATAATTTCAACACTTTCTGTGACTGTAAGTTCACTACGAGTAAAATCTTTAGCGCGGGAAGCGAAAAGTGAAGCAAAGCTTGCCCAGTCGGCATTCTTAGTTTTATATTGAAAACCTATTAACTGTTGCCGATGTAAGCTTTCAACAACTGGGGAGAATTCACATACGATCAGACGGTGATCACTACAAGAAGCTTCAGGAAGAACGCGCCAGTTTTGTATTCGGACGTCTGCACTAGAAAGTGTGACGTCAATAAAAGACTCGCCCATAGGGCTACTAAAAGTAGGTGGTGCTTCAGGGGTATTGTGAATATGAAGATGCATTTCAGCAATGAACTCTTCAACAGCAGAGCGTCTGTCGGCATCGGTCGCTCTCAACTTGCCGTGCCATAATGGTGATGATGCATTTACGTCTGCTCCTATAATAACCTTATGACCGGTAAGAGCATGCAACACTCTTCGTAGGTGATACAAATGCGTATCCACAGGGTCAGAAAATTGAAAATAACAACTGACTACAAATACTCTCAAATATGGAGATGTTACTTCAGCTACCGCACAGTGAGTGGACATTAGGTGATTGATTGATGTTATAGTAAATCCGCCTCTTGGCGCATATATACCCGCGCGCGACTTGTTATTAAGTTGTATAAATTTACTGTTTAATTGCGATCTTTGGTACTGCTCTTGAACTAAAACAAGGTCGAGCTTATAGTCCGCAACGAGCTTATCTAACTCGGACGTTGCAATTTTGTCGTTGTGTAGATTTAGTTGTGCAATTACGACGTTATCCATAGGTAGTATTTAAAATATTAAACTCTAACCGTGCTGCGTATGTGGGACAAGACTCTGACCCGATCTTGTGGTCAGCAGTCTTTTTTTGACGCCTACAAGCTGCGCATGTAGGTTTGAAGTCTGCTTCAGACTTCTTCAGACATTCCCGTGAGTCGTGTGCTTCGGCGCAATGAGCGCAGGTGGGGTTATTCGCAGAGCAGTATTTACTGACATGCCCATATTGCTGGCATTTTAAGCAACGCACGACTTCTATATCGTCCACGAATCTACATGTGGCAAAATCTATAAAAATCTTATCTTTTGTCGAAATAAGGTGTTTGCGTATTTCCGGGGAGATTTCGACTCCCATCCACTTCCTGCCGTAGGCAGTAGGACGACGACGCACGATTTTTATGTCTTTTAGGTAATCCGTAAATGTAATTTTTAATTCGTCCTTTATATTCTGATTATATAACGCGGCTAAAAATTTTGTGTCGTCCATTGTGTCCGGAATATCTTTTATAATAATACGCGGGCGGCGTCCTTTGGGCTTTTCGAGCTTAAGTCCAACCGATTTTATGCTTTCAATTGACTGCAACTTTTTAATTTGAGCGTCATTGGAAACGCGTACTACTACACCGGATTTCGCAGTTTTCTTGACCCCTACAATTTGAAAGCCATCATCGGATGGCTTAATAGCTTTCATAAGTGCCTCCTTAGTCGCTTCGGATGTTGTGAATTCCGCCGATCGTTCTTCAGTTGGATAGGCTACGACGCAGGGCACTGGCTCGCGAGTTTGAACCGGCTTAATTTGTTTTGGCAAGCGAAGTTTCAGTTTTTCGGCGTACGACTCGCTAGCCTTAGTTATAGGCGCAACGGGGTTATTTTTTGCATCTAATTTTAGTGCTAATAAATCTCGTTCGACAAGAGCGAGCTTTTTTTCCGAAATAGCGAGGTGTTTTTCCGCCGTGGCTGACTTTATGGCTAGCATAGATATCAGTGAGGTAACTCGTTGGGTCATGCCCATTATTGTCGATTTATTTGCAACGCCAATTCGCGAGGTCTGCCCGATAATTATTTCATTAATTTTTGCCAGACATTCAGAGGATTCGCGAACAAATTCTACATAATCAATATTTGGATCAACAATTTCAGCTGAGGTGCTAAGGCTTAAATTGTGTAAGTTGTCTATATTATCTGTGCTTGCTGACCGCTGTAATCGCTTTTCATCGGGTGATAAATGGCTTGGCGATATATCACCTAATGTTCTCTTAGCATTAGTTGCCGGCGGAGATCGCGGCGTCAAATTACTACGGCCAAAAATTGGTGTCGTGCCACCAGGATCATCGGTATTACTAGACATTTTATTTATGTTACGAGTTAGCAGGAATAAAACTATTACCTATCAAAATAAAATTTTCCCCGATTCAGGGGTAAATTTATAAAGTGACAACACTGAGAGACTTTGTTGTACTAATATTAATACCAATAAAAAACACTAATAGAATAACAAAATATGAAATTATTACGTACCTTTTACGGGCCAAACCTGTTTTACGATTGATGCAGCTGCAGTCAAGAAGCACAAAAATATTTTTTTTAGTATACCTACTAGTTTGCGAATAATAATCACTGTATTTACTTATTTCCAAATAAAACCTAAATAAGATCGAAATTTAAAGCGAAAATGATAAATTCAGATGAGATCACCAAAATTCACCGAAATGCCCACACACTTTACGAAACAAATTAATAAAATTATTTAATTTGCAATATTAAATCGCACAGACAGTTTAGTTCGACCGTCTCGCAGAAGCGCGGGAGGGGGAAGAGTTTTGATGTTTGTAAGCCCCATTTAAAGCTATAATAAAGTTTACGAACATTATACATCTCATTTTTTTTATACTACGTCGGGTGGCAGACAAGCATACGGCCCGCCTGATGCGACGCGGTTACCGTAACCGTATTAACGCTCGCAACATAATATATCACTTGCGCGCCGCCACGCCCGCTGCCAGCGCAGCATCTCCTTCTTTTCTGGTGACCTCACTCACTCGCAGGAACACAACAACCCTCAAGGGAATTGTTATTTGGCTGCGGGATTCTGTGAGGTGGAGGTACATTCCCCAGTCGGGTAGCTTACAATTACGCTCCCTACCTCTCTTTTCGCCAGAGCTTCGTTTGTCAGTCAGCAGGGTGCATCACGTGCAGGTGAAGTTGGCTTTGGTTCAAAGATGTTAATAAACCACTTACACCCCGAAATCTTTAATTGCGATGACATCAAAACTATCCAAAAGTCAAAATGTAAGGCTTGTTCTGCTATTGACTATACAATCCATAGAACACACAAATGAAGGCAAAATCTCAACTGTCTTTATCTACCTACAAAATGATAATCGTCGCTATAACTCAAATTATAAATAATTATATAAACTTTAACAATCCCGAAACTCCTTAAAATTATGATTAAAATTAATTTGTTAAAACAAGTGAATGGCAAAGTTTTGAGTAACCACCTAATTCTAAGTTTATATATCAGTTATAAGCAAGAACATTAATATCATTTGACGGTGATTGATGCCAGCTAAGCAGTAAGGAATACAACTCACGACCATACTTCCTAAACTTAGAATATAATTGCGACAGAAAATAAAAATAAAAATCTTGAGATCGATTCCTTATATATAATGTACATGCACACATGTGCATGTACATGCATTTTTTTAACGAGGCGGGGGCCCACCACACGTTTCCACCACTGTGTCTCCTGTGTGGCCAGGATTAACAGCGGTGACCACCAAAAAGGCAATGAACAATGAAATCCACTGCGGTCACGGGGGTGAAACTACGGCTGCCTTGCACCTCACAACAAATTTAATTACAAAAAATTAGAATGAGTAGGAAGCTTTTGGAATTTGACTTCCCCTCTTAGCAATATGAGAGACAGCTATTCTGCTGTTCTGCTATTGACATACAATCCATAGAACACACAAATGAAGGCAAAATCTCAACCGTCTTTATCTACCTACAAAATGTATTATATGGCAAATAAGACATTAAAAGCCTAAAGAGATGGCTAGTGTGTGCACCACGGATTTTAAATATCTAACACTATTGGGGACCTAAACATTGAGTTATTACCAAACACATCAATTCCAATAATATGAATTGCAAAATTTTACGCTTGGTAATGTTCCCTCGTAGCTACCAAATCAGAATATTATTATACCCCGGATGCAACATGTAAGTAATTCATCATGTCGTCCCGCTCCCACCGACAAAGATCACGGACAATATAGTGTGCTGATTGATTGAATTCATGATTAGCAGTAGTACATTCGCATAAGGGCGACCAGCTACATGCATTGTGTAAACTACTATGCATAGAAGTATGCGGACCAACAACTGAAATGTACGAGCACAAACTTGAGCATACTGCTCAAGTATACACATCTAGATGCGATATCTTCTCTTACAAATATGTCTTCTTGATTGCAATTCTGTATACATTTTGCAATAGCATCTTTTGGGAAATAATAATAATATTATCAACAGCACTATTTTATGGTATAAAACGCAAACGAGATTACGAAATTTGCTACATGACCACTGATATAGCTTAACACACAGCAAATAACAACTTTGATTAAAGTTAAAACAAGTAGTTAAAATAAGTTACGACTTCACTTACAACTTGAAAGGGACAAATTGATGAGAATTTTCGCTGACAATTTATAGATTACTTCCTTCATCCATTTTATAGAAGTCTGCACAGAACAGTTTAAATCATTTGATGTCTCTTCACATTGGTTGAATCTAAGTAAACCTTTGATGTTTTGAATTTTCAATCAATATCACACTGACAGTTAGTTATCGGTTGCTTTTTAATATTTTTAGTCGTTTTAACATCTTTCTCTGGAACACAAAGACTGCTAATGAAAGTCAATTCCGCTTGATATCTTTGTAAGTATATTTAAAATGAAATGTATACATAAAGTTCTCGATGTGATTACATATAAAGACACGTATTTCCCAGAATTATTTATACCGCATTAGTATAGAGGTACACAAAATGCACAAAATAAAAGATTACGATTTCAAAATTAGGCACGTATTAAAGATTACAAACTTGAAATTTTGTAAAGAAGATGAAATAAGATCCAAGTTCGTACGCAGACGCTCTTTTTTTGAAGCGCGTTCGCGCTCCTCCAGAAAATGTAATCATGTATTGCAGTGGCGATCAAAGAAACGCGAACGCGAGTCTGTAGGACATTTCAATAGAATAATATTAATTAAATTAAATCGTATTTTAAGTATTTATATATCTACTGCTAATGGACAGATCTTCCGATCAAAAACTATCCCACAAAACCTAAAGAGCAAAGTATTTGACCAATGTGTCAATGTGTAGGTGTGGACTGACAGGAGTCAGTCCTCACCTACGGTATGGAGATAACGACCCTGACAATAAAATCTGCCGAAAAGCTCAGAGTCGCTCAAAGAGCAATGAAGAGAGCAATGTTAGGAATAACATTGCTTGACCGCGTACAAAATGACATCATTCGAAAGAGGACCAAAGTCAGGGACGTTATACACACAATAAAAAAGCAGAAATGGAAGTGGGCAGGACACATAGCAAGGATGGACTCAAATCGGTGGACCAGAAGAGTCATGGAGTGGCGACCGTGGGCCAACACGCGAGGTAGAGCCCACACCCAGCAATGCGTTGGGTGGACGACATCAGGCGTCACGATTTTGCAGACACTCGTCAAAAACTTGATTGGTCAAACCCTTAACTCGTCAAATACGTGATTCGTCAAATCAGAAACTCGTCAAAACCTTAACTGGTCAAATACGTGATTTGTCAAATTAGAAACTCGTCAAAACCCTAAACTTAACAAACACATTGGATTTTAACATATAGTCTATATATTTTCTAACTATTGTTCATTCAAGTACCTAGGTTTAATTTTTTTTTTTTTTAAGATATTTCTTACGTATATTTGTTAATAATGATAAGCTTGTTAATGATTCATAATTAAAATTAGTAGCTAAAAGCATCTTTTTTAATTATCTAGACCGCTAGTTAGTTCTTATTCAACCAAAGCGTAATATACCAATAGCGAATTTGTTGGGTTTAAGGTTTTGACGAGTTTCTTATTTGACAAATCACGTATTTGACCAGTTAAGGTTTTGACGAGTTTCTGGTTTGACGAATCACGTATTTGACGAGTTAAGGGTTTGAACAATCAAGCTTTTGACGAGTGTCTGCAAAATCGGCGTCACGCAGGCCGCATTTGGATACAAGTGGCACGGGAGAGGCAAAAATAGAAAGATATGGAGGAGGCCAATGTCCTATCCTATGTCCTCCCAACCCATTGTATAATAATCGGTAGAACACACAAAGGCAGGCAAAGTCCCTCGGTAAACTTAAGGGTTTTTTTTTCTTTACTAGTCGTCGAGTGGCAGACAAGCATACCCGCCTGATGCGATGCGGTTGCCGTAGCCAAATTAATGGTGGCAACATAAAATATCGCTCGCGCGCCGCCACCCTCGCTGCCAACGCAGCATCTCCTCCTTTTCTGATGACCTCAATCACTCGCAGGAACATAACAATCCTCAAGGCAATTGTTATTTGGTTACGGTTTTCTGTGAGGTGGAGGTACATTCCCCAGTCGGGTAGCTTACAATTACGCGCCCTACCTCTCTTTTTGCCAGTGCTTCGTTTATCAGTCAGCAGGGTGCACCTCGTGCAGGTGAGTTGGCTTTGGTTCAAAGATGTTGATGAAGCACTTACACCCCTAAAAAGTTCCAAAGTTCTGTGAGTGAATGGGCATTATAACTTGCAACTCAGATTATCGCAATACTACAAGACACATTACTATATAGTGGTTGTTGAATTATTATCTCGTTTAAGAGGATCTCAAGATCTACATAAGAAAACAGACACACGATAATGGACTGAGGATTAGAACTATACATATATTTCAAGATTTTCTAGCAACTGATACTAAATTTCTGTGCAATTCTGACAATATTTCATCGAGTTGATAACCTCCTTTTTTAATCGGTTAAAAATAAACTGAGATTGCGTTACATACAATGTGTGTACAGGCAGTGTACACACATTGTAACGTTACAGGCGTTCATAGGCTACGGTAACTGCTTTCCATCAGGTGGGCCTTATGCTTGTTTGCCACTTTAGTGGTATAAAAAAAAACAATGTCTTTCTGTAACTACATGAACTCTTTTATTAAAAGTGTCACAATACAAAATTTTATGAAAATAAAGCCGTAGTATTCAGATCCTGTAATTTATTAATGCATTAATGTACCGAATCCAATTTTAGATCACACATTTTATGTATCGCAAAACTTTATGACATAAGACATGATACATACAGACCTCCAGTGATAAAAACTGTGCAAATTTAAGAGTTCATATACCTACAGCAAAAGCGATAATATATTCAACTGACTTTTAACCATCATCATTTTCACCCACTGCTAGAGATAGGTCTGCCCCAATCGTGAGATTCATTGTTTTTTTGTTATAACTTTATTGTACATGAAAAATAAAACAACAAATAAGATATAAAACAAAATAGTACAAAGGCGGACTTATCCTTTAGAGGGATCTCTTCCAGTCAACGATTAAAAATTAATGGTGTGTAATAACAAAGTACAGTAATCACTGTGATGATAATGGAAAGGACAAAAACTTTCTTTATTATTTTGATGTGTTCTGCTAGACACATCTTAAGTACGATTTCGATTGTCATGAATTTCTACATACATTATATTAGAAGTCCAGAATAAGTAATAGAATAGGAGTTATTGCGAAAAACTGAGCTATTTCCGAGGTCGGTTATGCCTCGGAAATAGCTCATTTTGACATTGAAAATGTTGACATTGAAAATGTCTATCAAATCCTTTTCGGCCAATAAGCTATTTTCGCTATATCTCCGAGGATAATTAAGATTTCCCCATGGAGCAAGTGTCCCCAGGTTTAGAATTTAATTGTGGAACCGACAGTGAAGGAATTTTGAAAATTGGCTGGATAATTTTTGAAAATTGTAAAAAAATCGAGAAAAAAATTCTATCTTGTTTTAGTAAGTAAAAATTAAAAAAAAATTAAAAAATACTATTACAAATCGAAAAAATAAGGAAAACGCATCTTCGAAGATAGATTGCGCGTCGATTGAGACCTCTCCGAGTGAAATTGGTTAATAATTGTGTCCTGTAGGTGTGCCTTTACGAGCGTGAAAAAAAATATTTTTGACATTGAAAAAAAAAAAAATTCTTTTCACAAGATTTGTTTTATTCTTAAATTCATTTTCAATGCCTCCGAAGATTGCGGGAACTGCAGGGTCTGTGGATTTTTTAGAATAGAATAGAATAACATTTATTTGCATAACATAGGTGTTCGGAAACAGCAGGTGTTTTGATAAATACAGCTATTGCCGTGTAGGCATACAAATATTTAATGTGTATAGAAACTAACTCAATACATTTACAATTGATTTCATGTCATGATTAATGTCTAAATTACAAAAAATAGTATGTATGGAAAAAAAATATTATTATACAATCATTAACTTATGTCATTCAAATAGTCATTTAAAGAACCTTTGTCTTAGAAATATTGATTAGTAAATTATTACTATTTAGCCATGTTATTATATTTTTCTAAAACTAACTAATAAAAAGTTTATCCCGCGCTAAAACTAACTTGTATGCATGCGATGCCGCAGTAGAAAGCTTGTAAGAATAATATAAACCACTTTTATCTATCAGTATCGTTCCTTTCTTAATTACCATCATCATCATCAGCCATCTACCCACTCCTGCATTTTACATATATTGTATACAATACTTGGGTATATCAAACCCAACAAAACGACCGAAAATAATAAAATATATTACAGCTTTATGTTTGTGTATGTCACAAATATAAAGCTATAATATATTTTCGGTATAATAGTAGTTTATATGTGTTAGAAACGTTGGTACAACGCTAAAATGGCGCCAGTTTTGGCACTTTAAGTGATATAATGTATCTATTGTTGCTCTACTTAGGATTACTTGGATACGTATATGATATAAGTATGTTTTGTCACCTTCATGGTGTAATATTCACTGATATCAAGCTACTTGATGATATAATAGGTATTAGTGATTCAATAATAACACTTTTTAACCGTGTTCCCTGTATCAGGTGTTACCCACTCCTGCATTTTACATATATTGTATACAATACTTGGGTATATCAAACCCAACAAAACGACCGAAAATAATAAAATATATTACAGCTTTATGTTTGTGTATGTCACAAATATAAAGCTATAATATATTTTCGGTATAATAGTCGTTTATATGTGTTAGAAACGTTGGTACAACGCTAAAATGGTGATATAATGTATCTATTGTTGCTCTACTTAGGATTACTTGGATACGTATATGATATAAGTATGTTTTGTCACCTTCATGGTGTAATATTCACTGATATCAAGCTACTTGATGATATAATAGGTATTAGTGATTCAATAATAACACTTTTTAACCGTGTTCCCTGTATCAGGTGTAACAGTAACATATGTTATATCCAGGAGGAGGTCACTGCGGATATACAACATTACATTAACATTATCAAGGGGCCTCTAGACGTTGGATCCATATCCCTATCAAATGACCGGGCTTGACCCGTGATTAATAAGAGATACATATGTTATATTAATTGTTAACATATTCGTTTGCAATAATTGATTTTATTTACTATTATTATTTTTAAGTCATACTATTACTTGTACTGTGGTCATATCAAACGTACTATTTACTTATACTGTGGTCATATGTTGATATTACACGATCATAGACATGTCATATATATTTGACTCCTAGATGTATGATCATTTTTATATGTCAGTGTAATTGCAACCTCCTAAAAGAGATGCACGTTGCCTCGAACGAGGCAGACAATAGCCGAGCTTTGCACCATTCGGACGTATGCGTCTAGCCGGAACAAAAAGTACTGTGTTTAAATAAGTTAAGCAATCAACTGAAAAAAAAGTGTAAGTAAAAATTTTGCACGCTCCTGCAAAGGTAGAAAAAAATTGTAAGTAAACATTTACACGCCCCTGCCAGGGTAGAATAAGTTGGACATTCAATTATGTAACATCTATTACACCTTATTTTCAAAATAAATTATCTTACAAGTACCTTATAATACCGTCCCCGTACACCAGGGTTCAGGCTTCTGCTTCGGCGGTAGGGCCCCAGGGTAGTCACCACACTCCGCCTTGAGCATCCATTCTTGAGATCATCGGACTATCTAGAAGGGGGAGTCTAACTAATACTTTAATGCCTTCTTCCTCCATATATCATCACCAACTTGGCATAAGTCGCCTACCCATCTTCCACTTCGGCTTGCTAGTTATTTCGATAACTTTGGTTTCTTCGATCCCGGTTCGATTCTTTGTGAAACATCGAAATTATTGTATGGAGTGAATATGATCTAATCTTCTCAATACTGAATCTAATAATGGGCTAAAGAGCAAGAGTTTCTTATAGAATACGTAATAAGTAATTTAACATATCGAATGAATAAAATGTATTGTATTAACAATATTTATGCTATATGAATAAGAGCTGAAGTGGGTTCATTCCAGCCTCAAAGAAAGTTGATGTAAATACTTTTCAATTTCTAGTGATCGAGTTAGGGTGGTATTAGGTATGCATTAGTAAATATAAATTAATACATTCAGAAATATCTGTCTGTAAAATTAACAACAATATTATGTATGCATAAGCAGAATGTAAATACAGGTTGATAATCATCATCATCAGGTCCATTTTAGTCTCCAATACAGGCACAGAATAATATACTCTACTACAGGAGCACAACCTTCTCTCGTCCGTCCAAGACGGAAGGAGGATTTGGCTTACACTCCCCACGCTGGCCAAACGGATTGGGGAGGCCTGATCGATATTTGATAATGTATTTCCCTTAGTCGCCTTTTACGACATCCACGGGAAGAAACGGAGTGTTTCTATTCTAGTCTGCCGGAAACCACACGGCC
Source organism: Hypsopygia costalis (assembly GCA_937001555.2). Lineage (NCBI taxonomy): Eukaryota > Metazoa > Arthropoda > Insecta > Lepidoptera > Pyralidae > Hypsopygia > Hypsopygia costalis. Next base: position 6,049,875 of record OW443349.2, read on the forward strand.
AAGGTTGATAATGATGATGATGAAATATACATAAACAATACATAGAAATTGAAGACGAGTCCGGTGGTTGAATGGGTAGTAATAGATACTTCGACTCCGAGGTCGCCGGTTCGATCCTCGCACAAGACAAACATTTGTGTGCATGAACTTGTCTGTTTGTCTTGGTCTAGGTGTTATTTTATGTATTACAAGTATATATATACTTATAAAAAATGTATTTAAGTACACATATTAGTTGTGTAGTACCCATAGTACCAGCATTGCGCTTAATTTGGGACTAGATGGCGCTGTGTAAATCTACAATAGTAGAAAAATATTTATATTTATATTTTAAACACCCACACTAATACAAATTCTCATGGGGTCGAACCTATTCAAAACATAAAGTAGCTATTTATTAGTCAGACATTTGACCACCGGGGTTGTCAATGATGGAACCAACTCTTTTGGTGGATGTCAGCCCTAAAGGTACAATCATCAATATAAATTTGAATGGACCAATAAATTTCAATGCTCATCCCGTATTTTTCACTCAGCCCTGTATCAGATTTTTCGTGGGATCAGCAAGCTTCGCAATAAAATGGATAGCAATATATTTTTATAACTAGGACGTGCAAAATAAACGTAATACTTGTTCGGTTTTGTTATGGAAGTAAAAGAGCTTGCGGCCTTGTTTATAGTTTATATTGAAGGAATAATATTTGGTGCCTTTTTTATTATAACAGAATATAATAATAGATAGATAAATTTCTATAGATATGGACATACCCATATTAAATTGCCGTGTGGTTTCCGGCAGAGTAGAATAGAACCACTCAGTCTCTTCCCGTGGATGTCGTACAAGGCGACTAAGCGAAATACATTATAAATCATCGATCGGGCCTCCCCAACCCGTCTGGCCAGCGTGGGGAGTGTAGGCCAATGTCTGGGACGACGAGAGAGGGTCGTGCTCTTGTAGTGGAGACTAAAATGACCTTATGATGATATTAAATTGAAGTCAGAAAACGATTCCTACCTCCTATAGTTAGCTATAATTAGTTACGTAGGTTGAGACATAGACTTTATATACTTGCTATCTCTTTTCCTCACCGAGCGCAAAATGGAGCCAATTATCCTCGCAAAAATATGAAATTAACTAAAGTATCTGTCAAAATCAATTATTATTGTGTACTTTAATGTGATATGAAATCTCTTGGGTATTAATTACTTTGTCAACATAAATTATGAATTTTGGAAATCCAAAAACGGCATTTTTACCTATTTCAACTCGAAAAGAAGAAAACAACAACTGCAATAACAATAACAAAGAAAGAAAGAAGAAAGAAAAATATGTTTATTAACATCACAACATGAGACAATAAATTGAAACAATATACAATAACATATAACATTTCAAACAACATGTACATAATTATAATGTAATTTGGCCATCGCTCGGCATTAATGCTGTGTAATACATCCAGCGCCAGTATTCTGCGACAGCCAACAGAACTTATCAATTTGGTTCGATAACTTGTAAGACGATCCTGTAAGGAAACTCGAACACATTTAGACATGCAACTTGCGCAAGTAGTAAGAAATTACAATAAGCTACTTACCGAAAGAGACTTCACATCACATTTACAAATTAGTGTAAGTTACTTACGGGAGTAAAACTTGTAAGTGTAAAGGCGTGGAGAATATTTCGTAAGATTTCTTCCAAGTAAGTGGCACTAGGTAAGATTGTGGTTGTTCATTAAATACCTCGACAGATGGTAAGTTAGACTTATATCACAGTAATAGTACTACGTACAGTATGGCCGCTCCCTGCCGCTCTCTGGCGCCGACCTCACCTCCCCTCTGAGACAAATCTGGAACTGTTTGTATGGCGCCGCACGCACACACGCTTATTCGCGCTTTTCACAGACGTCGTTGTTTATGTAATAGTTCACGTCGCGACATTTGTATGGAGTAACCGAGGTGTGCTTATATGAAACATTGCTGAACACTAACGTATCGCTACCGCCAACTGCGACCCGGTAGGTAGCTGAGTCTCGCCCCTACTACATAACGGATAAATATTAATAAATACAGAAGAATCTCACTAATCTACCCACACCTCCCCCGCCCTTCTTCAATATTCAATATTCAATTCTATTAAACTTAAATATCATTTATTATAAAACTATGTATTTATGTATATAATTACAAGTTAATTTTGAGATGTTACTGTTATAAAAACTTGTAGAACACGAAACCAAATACATCGTATTTTTTTTTATAAAATGCTTTATTTTATTTATTACTAGCTGACCTGGCAGACTTTGTCCTGTCTAAACCTTACCCAGTATACCCAGAATATCCCACCAAAGTTACAAAATACAGACAAACATTCATTTTTATATATATTTAGAGATAACGTTTCCTATACAAGACAGTAATCCGAACATTCCAATAATCCTTCACGCTCTGGTTTTTAATAGTGCTGGATTAGTGAGATTCCACTGTATGTTAATTTTTCAAGCGTCTGTATAAAAAAATATTTAAATACAGAAACTTGAAAAATTTAAAGTGCTGGTTCTGCGCTGGATTCTGCTTGATTTGCTATGATCCAGCAAAAATCCAGGTGGATTGAAATTGAATAAGTTTATAAATAAATGCTACCCTTTTCTACAGGAATACCATAGGTAGGTAATCTTATATGTCCAGTGAATTCCTGTAATAGTAATAATTAGACCTGAATGCTGAATTTCAACCTGATCCGTCCAGTGGTTTGAGCTATGCGTTATCGTATATCTAATATAGTATATTAGGTATACGTTAACGAAAACCGAATATAGTAGTATATTAGGTATACGATAAACCGTTCAATACCTGTTGTATTTAATAGATACAGTAATAGGTAGGTATATACTCTTTTATATCACTAAGGTGGCAAACAAGCATAGGTTGTTTTATATTCTCAGTATTCAGAAAGGGGGCAAACGAGAATGTGGGTCACCGGATAGAATGGAATCACTACTGCCCATAGAGATAAGCAACACAGAGGGGTCACCGATTCGTTGCCAGCCTATAATCCTTCCTTTCTTTCTGGTGACCTCACTTACTCGCAGGAAAACAACAACCCTCAAGGGAATTGTTATTTGGCTGAGGTATTCTCTGAGGTGGATATAATACTCCAGTCGAGCATCTTAAAAATACGCTATGCCCTACCTCATTGGTATTTTAAACTGAATGTGAATACTAGTACGGTTGAGAATAAAACCAAACTGTATTCTGATCTAAGATGGTTTATTTGTATTAACTTAAAAAGTTATATATGCAGAATTGAGAGAACAAATATTGTGCGAGGCAATTCTATACCAGCGCCATCTATTGAGAAACATTAGTAGTAACAAATGTTTCTCAATAGATGGCGCTGGTATAGATAAAAGACAGGTAGTGTCTACGATAATTTCCCTTAGTCGCCTTGTACGACATCCACGGGAAGAAACAGAGTGACTCTATTCAAGTCTGCCGGAAACTACACGGCGAATGGCTGTATGTACCAAAATAAAAAATAAACATTAATATAACACCATATTGTTGGGAATAACGTTCGTCATTTTCCTATGACGTTGCGACGTTCCTTACTAGCAATTAAATAAACCCACTTACAAAGTTATTCAGTAATTGCACAAACTCAAACACAAAATTAACTATTCCATATTACGGTTGAACAGCTAAAATAGCCGCAGGGAATCATGGCCATAACATTATGCCGAGGACCGGAAATCAATTCGGTTCACCGTTGATGGGGTTGTCAGAGTAGATAGCATTTATGACTTTGTAAACAACAAGTTTAGGGACTGATTGGGCGAATTTGTTAATTTAAGTTTTAATTTATGTCGAATATATTTTAGGGTATTTAGTTTTCTACTATGATATTTTAGGGGTGTAAGTGGTTCATCAACATCTTTGATCCAAAGCCAACTTTATCTGCACGTGGTACACTATGTTGACTGATAAACACTGACTGATGACAGGTAGTGTTTGCGATAATTCAAACAAAATGTTTATGTAGGTTACTACCTATATAAACATTTTGTTTATAAATACACTAGCTGCCCCGGCGAACTTCGTACCGCCTAACAGTCAATGAATGTCGTGGTAAACATATTACCTGAACAAATTTTATGATTTTATGGAATTAATACAATGAATAATAGAAAATAATAAGAGAAGCTCGATGGCGTCATTGCGTGTGTCAGTCTAATTGAACACGCAAATTAAGCAACGTCGACCGTAGCCTGTACACGGATGGGTTTATATTACCTCGAGCTCCTCTGTGCTTCGAAAGACACGTTAAGCCGTCGGTCCCGGTTGTTATCATTAGATTATCTTGCGCTCCTCCGTGCTTCGGAAGGCACGTTAACCGTCGGTCCCGGTTGTTATCATTAGATGACAGTCGTTAACCCAAGTTAGTGGCCTTTAGGCGGCTCGAAAACACTGGCCTCCGCCAACCCGCAGTTGAGCAGCGTGTTGGAGTATGCTCTATTCCTCTTCGGTTGAGGGAAGACCCGCATCCATAAAAACTGAAGATTTCATAAAAATAAAGATTATTGTTTAATCAAAAAATTTAAAAAAAAAAAGTTTTGTTTTATTTTTTAGTTTTGAAATCGGTTTAATCGTTTTGGTGATTTGTAATTGTCATTTCTTTTGATGTTTACTCTGATTTGATTCTTGCGTTCGAACTCCATGGGCCAAGCGTTTTCACCCCAATCGATTTGACATTTTTCAATTTTCAAAACAAATCAAATAGACAACTTTCGCGACATAAAAGTGACACCAATTGATTTGACATTTTGATATTTGACAACCAATAAGGCAATAAATATCGCAATCCTTTTTCAACTGACACTTTCATTTGTATGGGAAAATGTTTTTCCTTTTATTTTATTCTTTCGTCAATCTTCTAATGTTTTTCATGGTCATTCTGCTATTCGGGACGGAGAGAAATCCAATAAATCATAAACCATGAAAATCGGTCCTACGGTTCTCGAGTTATAAGTGTTCGGTGATGTACATATATATATGAACAAAATTTATGATTTCTTGAAATTAATACAATGAATAATAGAAAATAATAGAGAAGCACGATGGCGTGAGGCACGTGTCAGTCTAATTGTACACGCAAGTTAAGCAACGTCAACCGTAGCCTGTTCATGGATGAGTTTATGTTATCTCGAGCTCGTCCGTGCTTCGGAAGGCACGTTAAGCCGTCGGTCCTGGTGTTTATCATTAGATGGCAGTCCTTAAGCCAAGTTAGTGGCCCAACCCGTAGTTGAGCAGCGTGTTGGAGTATGCTCTAAACATCTTCGGTTGAGGGAAGACCCGTATCCCAGCAGTGGGTAAATAATAAGTTCAGTACTTTACAAAGTCACAAAAAAAGTACCAATTGACAACAATAAATATTTCAATCCACAAAACAAATCACAGACAACATTCGCGACGTAAAAGTGAGACCAATCGATTTGACATTTACATAACAATCAATAAATATTCCAATCCTTTTTAACTGGCACTATTTGTATGGGAAAACGTTTTTTCTTTTATTTAATTCTTTCGTCAATTTTTCAATGTTTTTAATACTTTCCCGACCAAGACACGACATTATTTTATATATTATATAGATTTATGGAGCTTGATTTAAATTTCTGAACGCACGCATAAATAATTTAGAACCAATAAATCAGCCTGGCGCAACTCAAAGTAAAAAAACGACTCTATGAATCGGAAGCGAATTTGGTACAAATTCTGATTGTTTTCGCTTCCATTTCATACATATTAGAATTACGCTATTTGTATGGCACATCCGTCTCTTAAAACGTAGTGGTTACATTCTCTTTGCAATAAATATTAAAATCCACAAAACTGTTTTCAAAACAAATCACAGCCAACTTTCAAGACGTAAAAATGAGACCAATAGAGTTAACATTTGTTTTTAATCTATGACATTTGTTCTATATGAGCTTATTATACATTTCTGAACGCACGCATACATTTGGCGTACGCACGTACGACAACGTCACATTTGACAGCTACGACAACCACGAACATTTTGTATGGGAAAATGTTTTTTCTTTTATTTTATTTTTTCGAGAATTTTCCAATGTTTTTAAGAGTTATTCTGCTATTCGGGACGGAAACAAATCCAACAAATCAAAAACCATGGCAATCGGTCCAGCCGTTCTCGAGTTATAAGTGTTGTAACAAACACGACTTTCTTTTATATATATAGATTATCAAATATCGATCAGGCTTCCCCAACCCGTTTGGCCAACGTGGGTTGTAGGCCAAATCCTCCTTCCGTCTAGGACGGACGAGAGAGGGTCGCGCTCCTGTAGCGGAGACTAAAATGGACCTGATGATGATGATGATGATGACATACAGCCATGGCTCTAGCAAAGTTTACACAGATCTTAACATTACTAGTCAAAGATCATAATGTTATAATAAAACACTTGTACTGTTCCACGTATTATTACTTGTACTGTTCCACATATTTTGACGAGCTCGGTGGTCGAATGGTTAGCAATGGCCACTTTGATATCGACGTCGCGGGTTCGATTCCCGCACAAGACAAACATTCGTGTGCATGAACATGTCTGTTTGTCTTGGTCTGGGTGTTTTCTATGTATTATAAGCATGTATTTACAAAAAAAGTGTATATAAGTACATTTATCAGTTGTCTAGTACCCATAACACTAGCTTTGCGCTTAATTTGGGACTAGATGGCGCTGTGTAAATTGTCCACAAATATTTACTTATTATTTAATTTTACCGACCGGCTTCGTCGCTAAGGCATTATCAAGGTAAACAGATGGTATTTGTGTTTTTTAATACACAAATACCATCTGTTTACCTTTTACCTACTATAAACAGATGGTGTTTGTGTTTCTACAAATCATAAAAATGTTTTGTAGAAACACAAACACCATGTGTTTACCTTGATAATGCCTTAGCGGCGAAACCGGTCGGTAATATTAAATATAATAACGTGGAATACTACAAGTGCTTTATTATAACATTATACTATAAACAGTATCAACTTTAGTAGGCAAAGAGTACTGCGAGACAATACCACAATGCAGCCACAATATAAACATTGAATACGTGTTTGACAAATGATAATAATATGATTACAATTTTATATACTCGTAATACTCATAGTTAAATATTGTTTACTCGATTCGTAATAGTTACAAACATACATCTCGTCATAAGTTTTCTTTTTCGAAATGAATCCTTTCTTACTTCTGACAACCCTCAATTTAATTTACACTGCCGCGGAATGGAATGGAAGCGACTTTTTACAATGAAATTATTCATAGTATAACTAGCTGTCCCGGCGAACTTCGTACCGCCTAACAATCAATGAATGTCGTGGTATATATTAGCGAACAAAATTTATGATTTTATGGAATTAAAACAATGAATAGTAGAAAATAATAGAGAAGCTCGATGGCGTCATTGCGCGTGCCAGTCTAATTGAACACGCAAGTTAAGCAACGTCGACCGTAGGCTGTACACGGATGGGTTTATATTACCTCGAGCTCCTCCGTGATTCGAAAGACACGTTAAGCCGTCGGTCCCGGTTGTTATCATTAGCTCATCTTGAGCTCCTCCGTGCTTCGGAAGGCACGTTAAGCCGTCGGTCCCGGTTGTTATCATTAGCTCATCTTGAGCTCCTCCGTGCTTCGGAAGGCACGTTAAGCCGTCGGTCCCGGTTGTTATCATTAGCTCATCTTGAGCTCCTCCGTGCTTCGGAAGGCACGTTAAGCCGTCGGTCCCGGTTGTTATCATTAGCTCATCTTGAGCTCCTCCGTGCTTCGGAAGGCACGTTAAGCCGTCGGTCCCGGTTGTTATCATTAGCTCATCTTGAGCTCCTCCGTGCTTCGGAAGGCACGTTAAGCTGTCGGTCCCGGTTGTTATCATTTAATGACAGTCGTTAAGTTAAGTCAGTGGCCTTTTGGCGGTTCGAAAACACTGGCCTCCGCCAACCCGCAGTTGAGCAGCGTGTTGGAGTACGCTCTAAACCCCTTCGGTTGAGGGAAGACCCGTATCCATAAAAACTGAAGATTTCATAAAAATAAAGATTTCCTTATTGTTAATTTAAAAAAAAAAAAACGTTTTGTTTTATTTTTTTTAGTTTTGAAATAGGTTTTATCATTATGGTGATTTGTAATTGTCTTTTCTTTTGATGTTTACTCTGATTTGATTCTTGCGCTCGAACCCCATGGGAAAAGCGTTTTCACCCCTATCGATTTGACATTTTTAAATTTTCATAACAAATCACAGACAACTTTAAAAATATTTTTTAAATATTCAATAATATATTAATAAATATTCCAATCCTTTTTAACTGGCACTATTTGTATGGGAAAAAGTTTTTTCTTTTATTTAATTCTTTCGTCAATTTTTCAATGTTTTTAATACTTTCCCGACCAAGACACGACATTACTTTATATATTATATAGATTTATGGAGCTTGATTTAAATTTCTGAACGCACGCATAAATATTTTAGAACCAATAAATATTTAAATCCACAAAACTGTTTTCAAATCAAATCGCAGCCAACTTTCAAGACGTAAAAATGAGATCAATAGAGTTAATATTTGTTTTTAATCTATGACATTTGTTCTATAATGAGCTTAATATACATTTCTGAACGCACGCATACATTTGGCGTACGCACGTATGACAACGTCACATTTGACAGCTACGACAACCAAAGAGAATGTAACCACTACGTTTTAAGAGACGGATGTGCCATACAAATAGCGTAAATTCTAAATGTATGAAATGGGAGCGAAAACAATCAGAATTTGTACCAAATTCGCTTCCGATTCATAGAGTCGTTTTTTTACCTTGAGTTGCGCCAAGCTGACGACGACCACGAACATTTTGTATGGGAAAATGTTTTTTCTTTTATTTTATTTTTTCGAGAATTTTCCAATGTTTTTAAGAGTTATTCTGCTATTCGGGACGGAAATAAATCCAACAAATCAAAAACCATGGCCATCGGTCCAGCCGTTCTCGAGTTATAAGCGTTGTAACAAACACGACTTTCTTTTATATATATAGATGAACTTTATGTTATGTCAATTGTATAACTTATAAACTTAAGGCGAGGTGAGCCAGCGCTAGAAACAGTATGACAATTCCGCGAGACACTGGTGACTCTGGCGATCGAAAATGAATTGAATAATTGATTAAAAATTTTAAAGATATAATAAAAAAAATCTATGGGGTATAATACCTCCAGTTATTTATGACCTCTTTTTTTAGTACATGATTTATAATGTCAAATTACTTATTTTAAGAATAAAGCCGAAAATAGAAGATAAAATGACACGAAAAGAGGTAACTTTGTGAATTTATTTTATCGAGGCAACTTCATCAAATCATGTTTCCATCGGATATATTCCCTAGTATATATCCTCAACAATATCAATATAATTTTGCTAGATTTTAATTCTCTGTTTATTACTTCAAAGATGAATTCTAATTTGTGGATTTTGCAGTACCACTCGTACCATCCCGCCTTAAATACGAGCCAATAAAGGTCGTGCGTCTTTAAGGGAATCCTCGAAGGAAATACGATCTGTAGCGAATTCCCCTAGCTACAGGTCGTATTTAAGTTATAATATGTTATACAATCGACATAAAATTCATTATGCTATGTACAATTGTGTTGCAAAAAGTCGCTTTGATTACATTCCGCGGCGGTGTAAATTTAGCTTATGGGGAGTAACATTAGTACCTACGAGGCAGGATTGGTCTATCATTTGAGACATTATTTAAATAAAATAAAATAAAAAATTATTTATTACAGACAAAGACCATAATCATAGTATTAATATCATGGGATTAATTACATTGCAAAATAATCTTCTGTATATATAAAACAAAGTCGGGTTTGTTCGAACACTTATAACTCGAGAACGGCTGGACCAATTTTCTTGGTTTTTGATTTGTTGGATTTGTCTCCGTCCCGAATAACAGAATAACTATTAAAAACATTGGAAAATTGACGAAAAAATTTAATAAAAGAAAAAACGTTTTCCCATACAAATGAAAGTGTCAGTTGAAAAAGGATTGCGATATCTATTGGTTGTCAAATATCAAAATGTCAAATCGATTGGTGTCACTTTTATGTCACGAAAGTTGTCTGTGATTTGTTTTGAAAATTGAAAAATGTCAAATCGATTGGAGTGAAAACGCTTGGCCCATGGGGTCCGAGCGTGAGAATCAAATCAGAACAAACATCAAAAGAAATGACAATTACAAATCACCAAAACGATAAAACCGGTTTCAAAACTAAACAATATAATATACAAAACATTTTTTTTTTTAATTTTGATTAAACAATAAGGAAATCTTAATTTTTATGAAATCTTCTGTTTTATGGTCTTCCCTCAACCGAAGGGATTTAGAGCATACTCCGCCATGCAGCTCAACTGCGGGTTGGCGGAGGCCAGTGTTTTCGAGCCGCCTAAAGGCTTAACTTGGCTTAACGACTAAACTTGGCTTAACGACTGTCATCTAATGATAACAACCGGGACCGACGGCTTAATGTGTCTTTCGAAGCACGGAGGAGCTCTAGATAATCTAATGATAACAACTGGGACCATCAGCTTAACGTATTTTTCGAAGCACGGAGGAGCTCGAGGTAATATAAACCCATCCGTGAACTGGCTACGGTGGATGTTACTTAACTTGCGTGTTCAATTAGACTGACACGCGCAATGACGCCATCGAGCTTCTCTATATTTTCTATTATTCATTGTATTAATTTCATAAAATCATAAATTTAGTTCAGCTAATAAGTACTACGACGTTCGCCAGGACAGCTAGTTGTTAATAAATCTTATTACAAATTGTTATTAGAAATGTCATTTATTATTATTGTTATTTTATGACATACTTACAATTTATCGGAGTTGTGCACATAATAATTTTAACAAAAAAAAAACCGACTGTAAACATTACTCTACATTTATGTATGTAGATACAGGCTGATGATGATGAAAAAAATATGGGACCGATCTGGTAGTATGCTCTTTCAAATAAAAAAAAGTTTTTTCAAATCGGTTTATAAATCACGGAGTAATTTAGTAACAAACATTTAAAAAAAAATACAGCCGAATTGAGAACTTCCTCCTTTTTTGGAGTCGGTTAAAAATAGCAAAGAAGGTGTTCATGTGAACACAGCTCCTCCAGCGACTCGCCGACCTACACGCAAAGAATGCAACTCGGTGAATCTCCGGAAGACACTGCATCCATCCTATTCGCTATCACACTCAGACTCTTAAAATAATGAGGGTCTTTTGGCAGCACTGTAGCGTAGGGTCCAATTATTTGTCAATTCATAGCATCTTGTCAAATGTCTTGTTGACGTCTTGTGTTGTCTTGTCGTCTTAAAGTTCCACTGGCAAAAAATTCAGTACATTTTGTCAATCTGGACCTGACGCCTACCTAGCGACATCTAATGTCAGAAAAAATATCAAACATCCCCATTGTAGGTTTCGATGGATGCGGTGGAGGACAACTGGTTCTGTATTGTAGTATTCATTCGCTGCCGTTAGATTTGCAATCAGCATACAACTGATGTTGTATGCTGATTGCAAATACAGATCAGCTGCTTTTAATAAGCAGCTATCAAGACAACTTCATCTATCTATCGCCAAAATTTGAAATTGCAATATCCTTGCAGGTTTTTTAGGGTTGACTGGAAGAAATCCCTAATGGCATAAGTCCTATTCAAAACACACGAAAACACTGAACTAATTAAAAAAATCGGTTGTCTGTAAAGTCGGTTTACTGACTATAGTTGAACGTGACAACGTCATAAGAAAATACTGATAAAATGTTTGCATTTTTCAAAAGAAAATTTTAATGGAACGCCTCAGAGCGAGGTAACGCCGCATGAGTCATGTTTTTTCGTGCGTGCAGCCGGCTCCATCGAATTATACGACGTTGTTACGTCAAAATCCCGCGGTATCGTAAAATATGGCAGACGCAGTGTTGCCCTTGCCTCGCGATTAGATGACACAAACATCACTCCCTGATTATACACATCATGATACACATATTTTCATGATATACATGATTGATAATACATCGCCACAGAGTCAATTTTAGCTTGTTTGTGGTTAGGGAACCGACCCACCATCTGCAGACCTTCGTGAAGGAAGACTTCTGGCCGTAGGGCGTCGTGTTTCGGAGATTCCGAGGACGGCTACCTACCGATTCGCCATACACGTCGCCGACACTGCGTATGTTAGTTAATAAGGTATTTATAATATGGGTGTATTGTTTTTGTAAACATTGCCTGGAATAAAATGATTATTATTATATTATTATACATATCTCCTCGACACCTAAGCGAGTAAAAAAGCCTACTTAGGTTTAATTATCAGTGTAGAAAAAAAGTGAGTCATTTGATTGAAATCCTTTCTCAAGTAGTCAGAAGCGTGAAGTTGTATCAATCAAAATATCAAACGAATTGTGGTATGTAGGTATAATTTAATGTAGTCCTCCGTGCCTACGTGTAACATAGCCGTGATACATTGTACGATGTTTCGTTGTTTGCATGTTTCCTAACTTGTTAACTTTGACATTGAGATATAACATATATATATATACTCATATATATATTATATATATGAGTTAATAATTTAGAGTACGTTTTATCGCAACCATTTGTTTATTTGCATGCGAAATCGCGCGAAAAATTTAGATATAACATTATACTTGCATGCGAAGCCGCGAGAAAATCCTAACTATTAATCATTTGCAGGTACAAGAACCCTTCAGGTAATAGCGCTGTTATTCAGCACTGTCGTCCAACACGCATTTGGCTGACAGCCAGCAAGATTTCATGCATTGCGACAACGTATCGTCATCTTGTGTTCATTTCAGCCTATTGAAGTGTCATGCAACAGTGAAACAGTCAGTATATTTATTTATTTGACGAGCTCGGTGGCGTAGCGGTCAATGACGCGGCTTCAACACCAACGCTCGTGGGTTCGATTCCCACATAGGACAAACATTTGTGTGCATGAACATGTATTTACAAAAAAAAAATGTATTTCATTTTTTTTTGTAAATACATATGAATGTATTTACAAAAAAATGTATTTACGTATGTTTATCAGTTGTCTAGTACCCATAACACAAGCTTCGCTTACTTTGCCGCAGAATGGAATGGAAGCGACTTTTTACAACGAAATTATTCTTCTTTTTTTTTTTTTTTTTTTTATATACTACATCGGGTGGCAGACAAGCATACGGCCCGCCTGATGTGAAGTGGTTACCGTAGCCATATTAACGCTTGCAACATAAAATATCGCTCGCGCGCCGCCACCCCCCGCTGCCAACGCAGCATCACCTTCCTTTCTTTCTGGTGACCTCACTCACTCGCAGGAACACAACAACCCTCAAGGGAATTGTTATTTGGCTGCGGTATTCTGTGAGGTGGAGGTACATTCCCCAGTCGGGTAGCTTACAATTACGCTCCCTACCTCTCTTTTCGCCAGAGCTTCGTTTGTCAGCCAGCAGGGTGCACCACGTGCAGGTGAAGTTGGCTTTGGTTCAAAGATCTTGATGAACCACTTACACCCCAAAATTATTCCCAAAATTAAATATTCATAACATAATGAACTTTATGTCAATTGTATAACTTATAAACTTAAATACGAGTCAATAAAGGTCGCGCGTCTTTCAGGGAATCCTCGAAGGAAATACGATCTGTGGCGAATTCCCCTAGTTACAGATCGTTAATAAGCAGCTATCAAGACAACTTCATCTATCTATCGCCAAAATTTGAAATTGCAATATCCTTGCAGGTTTTTTAGGGTTGACCGGAAGAAATCCCTAATGGCATAAGTCCTATTCAAAACACTGAACTAATTAAAAAAATCGGTTGTCTGTAAAGTCGGTTTACTGACTATAGTTGAACGTGACAACGTCATAAGAAAATACTGATAAAATGTTTGAATTAAAAAAAAAAAAAAAAAAATGGAACGCCTCAGAGCGAGGTAACGCCGCATGAGCCATGTTTTTTCGTGCGTGCAGCCGGCTCCATCGAAGTCTATGACGTTGTCACGTCAAAATCCCGCGGTATCGTAAAATATGGCAGACGCAGTGTTGCCACTGCCTCGCGATCAGATGCCACAAACATCACTCCCTGATTATACAGATCATGATACACATATTTTCATGATATACACGATTGATACCTCGCCACAGAGTCAATTTTAGCTTGTTTGTGGTTAGGGAACCAACCCACCATCTGCAGACCTTCGTGAAGGAAGACTTCTGGCCGCAGGGCGTCGTGTTTCGGAGATTCCGAGAACAGCTACTTATCGATTCGCCATACACGTCACCGACACTGCGTATGTTAGTTAATAAGGTATTTATAATATGGGTGTATTGTTTTTGTAAACATTGCCTGAAATAAAATGATTATTATTATATTACTATACATATCTCCTCGACACCTAAGCGAGTAAAAAAGCCTACTTAGGTTTAATTATCAGTGTAGAAAAAAGTGAGTCATTTGATTGAAATCCTTTCTCAAGTAGTCAGAAGCGTGAAGTTGTATCAATCAAAATATCAAACGAATTGTGGTAAGTAGGTATAATTTAATGTACTCCTCCGAGCCTACGTGTAACATAGCCGTGACACACTGTACGATGTTTCGTTGTTTGCATGTTTGTCAAGTTGTTAACTTTGACACTTAGATATAACATACGTATATATAACAGAGTTAATAATATAGAGTACGTTTTATCGCAACCATTTGTTTATTTGCATGCGAAATCGCGCGAAAAATTTAGATATAACATTATACTTGCATGCGAAGCCGCGAGAAAAAAAAACTATTAATCATTTGCAGGTACAAGAACCCTTCAGGTAATAGCGCTGTTATTCAGCACTGTCGTCCAACACGCATTTGGCTGACAGCCAGCAAGATTTCATGCATTGCGACAACGTATCGTCATCTTGTGTTCATTTCAGCCTATTGAAGTGTCATGCAATAGTGAAACAGTCAGTATATTTATTTATTTGACGAGCTCGGTGGCGTAGCGGTCAATGACGCGGCTTCGACACCAACGAGCGTTGGTTCGATTCCCACCCAGGACAAACATTTGTGTGCATGAACATGTCTGTTTGTCATGGTCTGGGTGTTTTCTATGTATCATAAGTATGTATTTACAAAAAAAAATGTATTTACGTATATTTATCAGTTGTCTAGTACCCATAACACAAGCTTCGCTTACTTTGAGGCTATATGACGCTGTGTAATTTGTCTGACAATATTAATTTTATTTATTTATTTTTAATATGAGATAGGGGCAAACGAGCATATGGGTTACCTGATGGAAAGCAATCACCAACAACCATGGAGATCAGCAACACCAAGGGATCGCTAATCCGTTGTTAACCTTCCTTCCTTTCTTTCTGGTGACCTCACTTACGCGCACAAACACAACATCCCTCAAGGGAATTTTTATTTGGCTGCGGTATTCTTTGAGGTGGAGGCACTTCCCCAGTCGGGCAGCTTAAAAAATACACTATGCTCTTTTCGCCAGAGCCTCACTTTGTCAGTCAGCAGGGTGCACAATGTTGATTTAACCCCTTTCATCCCAAATTATGCCAAAAACTAAATTCAAAATCAATTCCTTGAAATTAATTATTAAATGCCTACAAAGCTCATATCTAAATCGGGTGTTCATCACCAACTTTAAGCCAAAGTCAACCTCACCTGCACGTGGTGCATCCTGTCTAACTAACGATGCTCTGGCGAAAGAAAGGTAGCGTGAGCGTTACTTGGAAGCTGCCCTACTGGGGTAAGTACCTCCACCTTACGGAATACCGTAGCCAAACAACGATTCTCTTGAGGGTTGTGTGTTCCTGCAAGTGAATGAAGTTACCAGGAGGGAAGAAGTTGTTGCGTTGACAGAGGGGATGACGGACAGAGCAATATTTCATATTATGAGCATTTATATGGCTACGGTAACTGATTCACATTTGGCGGGCTCTATGGTTGTCTGCCACCCAACGTAGTTTATAAAAAATAATCTCAGATTTACAATCATAATTCCAAAGTAAAAATAGTGAAAATTAAATATATTTACAAATTAAGGCGAAATATTGGAACAGTTTTTATTACTATTATAAATTTATTTAACGCACATATTGATACATCGATAGTACATTATTTATGTAGTCTCCCAAACTGTTGAACAGTTTGTTGGCAGAATTTTAAATACGCAATAAAAACAAAGATGGAAATAAAAGAAAATAAAATCATAAATTCAACGCTCGCAACGGTCGCATGGTTTATTTAAGTAATATTATTTATTTGGAAAGAGTTGTAAAAAAAAAGAAACCAATATTGTTTAACCAATATTGTTTATATCATCAAAGGCGCACAGATTTTTAGCATTTACCTTTAATAAACGGACGTAAATCACTGACACTAAATTTAATTTCATCATCATCAACCCTTATCCATCCCACTGCTGGGATACGGGTCTCCCCTCAATCGGAGCTGTTTAGAGCGTACTCCACCACGCTGTTCATAAAAATACCAACTCGAATTTAGAACCAATCAATACTAGACCAATACCAAAAATACCTTGAGTAACTGTGTGCTGAACACTGCTGAAATTTGGCGTCATTAAAATTGTAACGCGACGTCTTTTTCGCCAAATGTTTGTCTAGCATTAATGTATAGTGATGCTTAATTTTGGTCGCGTATCTTCGGCATGGCATGTTTAGACGCTAAGAGGTTGCTACATCTAAATATACTATCATTTATACAATATCAGAAGCTGCATCGGTAGCAGCGGTAGCAAATCGCTAGTGACGATTATGGTGCAAGTATTTACATGCTATGGTAACCGCTTCACGCAATATAAGCCGCATGCTCATTTGTCAATTCGGTATAAAAAATCTATAAAATCTAAGTTTTATAATGTATTTAACCCTAGAAAGATAGTCTGCGTAAAATTGACGCATGTGGTTTCGAAATATTGCTCTCCCGCTCTAAATAGTGCGAATCTGACGCCGTGCGTTTAAGATATCTCAAATGCTGCTTAGACCTTTCGGAAAACACACGTGTCACTGAGGTAAGTGTTATGAATTTTGAATTATAACAACAGTGTGAGTCAAAATGACGTATAATTATCTTATAAGTGATTTTTAAGATTTTTAAATAAATAGATTTTCATGTTGTTTTTAGTATTTGATAATACTTGTCATTTTATGTTATATTATTTATATATTTTTGTAGTTATCCTGACGAAATAACGTGATAATGGGCAGTATAAATTTGGGGGAAGACCGTATCCTGGCCTCTCTTTTAGAGTGATGACGAATCCATCTGTGAGGACACTGACAGTGAGGTTGAAAATCACGAGTATGAGGACGATGTGCAGAACTACACAGAAGAGGTTTTCATGGACGAGGAGAGAGAAGACGACAAATGCATCATGCAATAAATGTAAAAAAAAATTGCCGAGAACATAACTTAGACAAGTGTCAAAGCTGTATTTGATTATTTTAATTTAACTAAATGTTTCTATTAGCGGTAATACATCTTTATTAATTAGTATATACGTTTAAATTACAGATTAAAACTTATTTATGATAAAAATAAACATATTCCAAAGTTTCGTTGATTTTTGATGAAGTTTAAAATTTTTGTATTTTATCATAAATAAGTAAATATATATTAATTGTGGTATTAATTATATTATCTGTGTGCGAAAATATAATACCTGTAAGGTTTATTCAAATAGATAAATAAAATATGATATTATATCTATTTAAAACTCATGCGTCAATTTTACGCTTGATTATCCTTTACGTACATCACAATATGATTATCTTTCTAGGGTAAAAAAATTACAAACGAGAAATTCACGAACCAAGAATTTCGAAATCAATTTGATATCATGTACTGATTTCCTAATATTTGAAGTATTTTATTTGTATCTTGAATACAATCATCATCATCATCAGGTCATTTTAGTCTCCACTACAGGAGCACGACCGTCGCTCGTCCCTCCCTGACAGAAGAAGGATTTGGCCTACACTGACCACGCTGGCGACGAGGTTGGGGAGGCCTGATCGATGTTTTATAATGTATTTCCCTTAGTCGCATGTACGACATCCACGGGTAGAGAGTGATTCTATTCTAGTCTGCTGGAAACCACACGGCCATGCCGGAAACCACACGGCCAGAATACAATAATTCTGAGAATTTATTGAAAATTAATTTTCTGAATGTGTTAATAAGAGTTTATACTTTTTTATTATTAAAATCTTGTTTATAAGCAAGTGCGATTCTAAACATCTACTTTCTTTTGTTAAATTTCTTTTAATCAACTTCAAGAATAATATTACATAGTTATTAAAAAAGAAGCAATCGAGAAACTAAATGAAATTTTGATTAAAATTCTAACGCCGTAATTTTAAATGTATCTACAGCAAGTAACAAGATTTTAGTCGAAAAATAGCTATTGTATTTACAGATCTATTTTTAGCTATTCTCTGAAATCACAGAGGAGAATATTGAAAGAAAATCAAATTTCTAAAATAATTGAAATCCATTGATATTCTTTTTCTCTTTGTCACAATAAATAAAGTAAGTTATATAATCATTAAAACTTTAGATTTTTCATTAGAGTGGAAAATAAAAATTGTTACCATTTTGTGATGGGATCATAGGGGAACTTGGGAGGAAGGGGAGCTTGGTTCATGTGACTCAGACTGCATTATATTTAATGGTATAAAAAACTTCCGAGTCGTCTGATTTAAAACGTAATTTATTTGCGTGTTGCGTTGGTCTTATGTATAAAACGCAGGTCACACTACAAGCAAAACGAATGTTGCCATGTAAAGGAAGAAGAGCTACCGAGTTAAGCTAAGCCAGCGCTAGCGATGCGAACGCAACATTATCGTAGCGCTGGCGTAACTTATCTCAATAGCTCTTCCTCGTTTTTAGGGCGACATTCGTGAATCTGAGACGAGTCTCAGGTTGAGCGACATGAGTGCAGCGCAGCAAACCTCGTTTCGATCGCAGTGACCATATTTTTGGTATTATTACACCATAATGCCAAAGTTGAATGAAGTCAATAGCTAATGAATGCCTTAAAAAGTCTATGTTATCTGTCCATCTTATACCTTTATTTAACTTACTTATACCTTTATTTAAATCAGGAGATAATCGTGAGCCTGGGAATTACAGACCAATCTCTATTCTGCCAGTATTGAGTAAAGTGTTTGAAAAGATCATGTCAAATCAGCTGCTCGCACATCTTAATAAGTTCCACATTCTACATAAGAAGCAATACGGGTTCACCGCCGGAATGTCCACTACAGACGCAGGAATCGCGCTCGTGAAATACATATTTGAGGCTTGGGAGACGTCTCAGGACGCTATCGGTGTGTTTTGCGACCTCTCCAAAGCATTTGATTGTGTTGATCATCAGACACTGCTGCTCAAATTAAATCATTATGGTATTAAAGAGAAGGCTCTGCAAATAGTAGAATCATACCTTAGTAATAGAACTCAAACGGTGGATGTAAATGGCACAAAATCAAATGCATTTGAGGTAAAAATGGGCGTGCCCCAGGGTTCAATTTTGGGTCCTCTCTTATTCTTGGTATACATCAATGATTTGCCTGATTTGGTAGAAAAATTTGCCAACGTAGTACTGTTTGCCGACGATACCTCACTTATTTTTAAAGTTGCTAGGTATAAAGACAAAATTGATGATGTTAATAATGCTCTCTCTGCAATTTTGAACTGGTTTACTACAAATAATCTCCTTCTTAACTCATACAAAACTAAATGTATTAAATTCACGTTACCCAATGTCAGGCAAGTCCATGCTGATGTAGTCATAAAGGATAACACCCTAGTTTATGACAATGATACTGTTTTTCTTGGTATTACCATTGATTCAAAGTTGCAATGGGGCCCTCATATAACGAAACTAGCTCGCAGACTCAGTTCCGCAGCTTATTAGCTTAGCTCTTAGGAGAATAAGACAGATAGCGGACGAGACAACTGCTAGGCTCGTTTATTTTAGTTATTTCCATAGCATTATGTCATATGGCATATTGCTTTGGGGTAAAGCAGCTGACATTGATAAAATTTTTGTATTACAAAAGAGAGCCATTAGATCAATTTACAATTTGGGTTCTAGGGATTCACTCCGTGAGTTATTTAAGGAGATAAACATCCTCACTGTCGCTTCTCAATATATTTATGTAAATATTATGTACGTCCGTAAAAATATTTCGAATTTTACAAAAGTATGTGATATAACTAATGTCAACTTGCGGAACAAAAACAAATTGGTTATTCCAAAACATAGACTGGGGAAGGTCAATAATTCGTTTGTCGTAAACTGCATCCGCTACTACAATAAGTTGCCGGAATCGGTCCTGATTTTACCCGACACTAAATTCAAACAGCTTATTAAGACCACCTTATGTAAAAAGGCTTACTACAGGACCGACGATTACCTTAATGATAAAAATGTATGGCAAATTCTCGGCACAGGATGTGAAGCACAGGCGTCTTATCTTTACAAGTAGTATTGTGGATATACATATTTAGACTTTATACAATACTAGCTGTCCCGGCGAACTTCGTACCGCCTACAATCAATGAATGTCGTGGTACATATTAGCTGAACTAAATTTATGATTTTATGGAATTAAAACAATGAATAGTAGAAAATAATAGAGAAGCTCGATGGCGTCATTGCGCGTGCCAGTCTAATTGAACACGCAAGTTAAGCAACGTCGACCGTAGCCTGTACACGGATGGGTTTATATGACCTCGAGCTCCTCCGTGATTCGAAAGACACGTTAAGCCGTCGGTCCCGGTTGTTATCATTAGCTCATCTTGAGCTCCTCCGTGCTTCGGAAGGCACGTTAAGCCGTCGGTCCCGGTTGTTATCATTAGCTCATCTTGAGCTCCTCCGTGCTTCGGAAGGCACGTTAAGCCGTCGGTCCCGGTTGTTATCATTAGCTCATCTTGAGCTCCTCCGTGCTTCGGAAGGCACGTTAAGCCGTCGGTCCCGGTTGTTATCATTAGCTCATCTTGAGCTCCTCCGTGCTTCGGAAGGCACGTTAAGCCGTCGGTCCCGGTTGTTATCATTAGCTCAACTTGAGCTCCTTCGTGCTTCGGAAGGCACGTTAAGCTGTCGGTCCCGGTTGTTATCATTTAATGACAGTCGTTAAGTTAAGTCAGTGGCCTTTAGGCGGTTCGAAAACACTGGCCTCCGCCAACCCGCAGTTGAGCAGCGTGTTGGAGTACGCTCTAAACCCCTTCGGTTGAGGGAAGACCCGTATCCATAAAAACTGAAGATTTCATAAAAATAAAGATTTCCTTATTGTTAATTAAAAAAAAAAAAACGTTTTGTTTTATTTTTTTTAGTTTTGAAATAGGTTTTATCATTTTGGTGATTTGTAATTGTCATTTCTTTTGATGTTTACTCTGATTTGATTCTTGCGCTCGAACCCCATGGGAAAAGCGTTTTCACCCCTATCGATTTGACATTTTTAAATTTTCATAACAAATCACAGACAACTTTCAATATTTTTAAAATATTCAATAATATAATAATAAATATTCCAATCCTTTTTAACTGGCACTATTTGTATGGGAAAACGTTTTTTCTTTTATTTAATTCTTTCGTCAATTTTTCAATGTTTTTAATACTTTCCCGACCAAGACACGACATTATTTTATATCTATATATCTATATATATATATAAAAGAAAGTCGTGTTTGTTACAACACTTATAACTCGAGAACGGCTGGACCGATTGCCATGGTTTTTGATTTGTTGGATTTGTCTCCGTCCAGAATAGCAGAATAACTATTAAAAACATTGGAAAATTTACGAAAAAAATAAAATAAAAGAAAAATCATTTTTCCATACAAAATGTTCGTGGATGTCGGACCTGTCAAACGTGACGTTAACGTGCGTACGTCAAATGTATGCGTGCGTTCAGAAATTTGGGTATAGGATAATAAGTATTAAAACATTGACAAAATTGTCGAAAAATTAAATTTGAAAACGGATTGGGATATTTATTGATTTTCAATTAAATGTCAAATCGATTGGTCTAACTTTTACGTCGCGAAAGTTGTCTGTTGTTGTTTTGAAAATTGTTTATGAATGAATGCTTGAAAATGAATATTAATTGGTTGTCAAGTGTCATGGTACTTTATTTTGTGACATAGTAAAATACTGAACTTAATATTTACCCACTGCTGGGTAATATTAAATACGGGTCTTCCTTCAACTGAATATGTTTCGAGCATACTCCACCACGCTGCTCAACTGCGAGTTGGCGGACGCCAGTAATTGCAAGCCGCCTAAAGGCCACTTGGCTTAACGACTGCCATCTAATGATAACAACCAGGACCGACGGCTTAACGTGCCTTCCGAAGCACGGAGGAGCTCGAGATAATCTAATGATAACAACCGGGACAAACGTCTTACGTGCCTTCCGAAGCACAGAGGAGCTCGAGATAATCTAATGATAACAACCGGGACCGACGGATTAACGTGCCTTCCGAAGCACGGAGGAGCTCGAGATATTCTAATGATAACAACCGGGACCGACGTCTTACGTGCCTTCCGAAGCACAGAGGAGCTCGAGATAATCTAATGATAACAACCGGGACCGACGTCTTACGTGCCTTCCGAAGCACGGAGGAGCTCGAGATAATCTAATGATAACAACCGGGACCGACGTCTTACGTGCCTTCCGAAGCACAGAGGAGCTCGAGATAATCTAATGATAACAACCGGGACCGACGTCTTACGTGCCTTCCGAAGCACGGAGGAGCTCGAGATAATCTAATGATAACAACCGGGACCGACGTCTTACGTGCCTTCCGAAGCACAGAGGAGCTCGAGATAATCTAATGATAACAACCGGGACCGACGTCTTACGTGCCTTCCGAAGCACGGAGGAGCTCGAGATAATCTAATGATAACAACCGGGACCGACGGATTAACGTGCCCTCCGAAGCACGGAGGACCTCGAGTTAATCTAATGATTACAACCGGGACCGACGGATTAACGTATCTTCCGAAGCACGGAGGAGCTCGAGATAATATAAACTCATCCATGGACAGGCTACGGTTGACGTTGCTTAACTTGCGTGTACAATTAGACTGACACGTGCAATGACGCCATCGTGCTTCTCTATTATTTTCTATTATTCATTATATTAATTTCAAGACATCATAAATTTTGTTCAACTAATATGTATACCACGACATTCATTGACAATTAGGCGGTACGAAGTTCGCCGGGCCAGCTAGTATTATATAGATTTATGGAGCTTGATTTAAATTTCTGAACGCACGCATAAATATTTTAGAACCAATAAATATTTAAATCCACAAAACTGTTTTCAAAACAAATCACAGCCAACTTTCAAGACGTAAAAATGAGACCAATAGAGTTAACATTTGTTTTTAATCTATGACATTTGTTCTATAATGAGCTTAATATACATTTCTGAACGCACGCATACATTTGGCGTACGCACGTACGACAACGTCACATTTGACAGCTACGACAACCAAAGAGAATGTAACCACTACGTTTTAAGAGACGGATGTGCCATACAAATAGCGTAAATTCTAAATGTATGAAATGGGAGCGAAAACAATCAGAATTTGTACCAAATTCGCTTCCGATTCATAGAGTCGTTTTTTTACCTTGAGTTGCGCCAGGCTGATGACAACCACGAACATTTTGTATGGGAAAATGTTTTTTCTTTTATTTTATTTTTTCGAGAATTTTCCAATGTTTTAAGAGTTATTCTGCTATTCGGGACGGAAACAAATCCAACAAATCAAAAACCATGGCAATCGGTCCAGCCGTTCTCGAGTTATAAGTGTTGTAACAAACACGACTTTCTTTTATATATATAGATAGATGTATATACACTCTATACTATGATTTTTTATGTTTTTATTTTTTTTACTATTTTATTTTACTTATTTTTTTATTTTTTATTTTCTCTCTTATTTTGGTTGACATACCATTTTTTTTATTGTACATTGACATTCTTTTTATTGTATTATGATAATATTGTATGGCTATTTAAAAAAAAAGACCTATATTGACAGAGTTTCTTTCGGCATTTCTTCTCTTCAATGGTCATTCCGAAATGCTGGTAGATAAAAAATATACCTAATTGTAAAAGACGTGTCTAAGTGCCCGCGAGGGCCCACAGAATAAAGAATTTTGACTTTGACTTTGACATCGGAGCGGAGTATGCTTTAGACCCTTTATATTGAAAGGAAATTCTATCTCAGCAATAGGATAAATATACGATGTTGATATTGCATAACACCGTCCATGAAATGGAAGGAAAAACAATAGCAAAGCGAGCTGAGGCACGGACAATCGAGCTTGCTCCGGATAGCGGGACGACCTCGATATGTGCATAGAATACTCATAGAGAGATCCTCTTCCATCCTATGTTTATCTACGTTCTTGATTTTATTTTTCATAGCAAAATGATTACTAATTAAACACGCCTAAGTATTACTTCTAATTAAAAATATATACATACAACTAAAAACTTGCAGCATTAAACATATCTTCATTCGAGCTGCAAAAATAATAATGAAATGTTTATACAATACCAGACAATTTTATTGCGTGTTAAACTACTGTGAAGATGGTTCCGTACAATTAATATTACGAGCAAGGACGAATGCCTGGCTTAGTTGAGTAGAATAAGTTTTGCAGCTGTACAGGAACATGCATTAGGGCTGCAGACAAAGCATCAGCCCAGGTAGTACAAGTATAGGACTTCTCCTACTTTATACATTACTCTACATTTTAACCCGACTACGGCGAAGCAAGAAGGAGGGTTATGATTTTGACCTGTAGGTACAACCGGACAAATGTATCCTTAGAAGCGTTTTGGGCGGTTTGGTTGAAAAATAATTACAATAAAAAGTAAGTTCGAAAACTAAAACGCGAATACAACAAAATATTCTCATCAGATTTTTTTTTCTGTCATAAATAAAAAATTTTCGCTAGATATTTTTAAAATGTATTTATTGCATATTCATAGTGATGTTCAGAAGATAGCCGTGGCCATACGCCGCTTCATTCATAAGCTTTTCAAATTGCAACAGGCATCACGCTATAAATATGAAGTGGAATCAGAATCAGAATCAGAATAAATAAGAAAAGTGACAAATGACTTTTTATAGAAGATTTTACAGTAGTCAGGTTTCAGTTTTTAAACTTACTTTTCATGTTCAATACCGCCCGCACTGAAATAATACGACAGGGCTACTCCCGTGTATTATGTAATTGCGAATTTTGGTTACGAGACATTTTTTGCAATTGACGTAGGCGATATTCGCTTTCCCAATATAAAATTGTGTTAGGTCCTCTTAGGTACAGAAGAAGGCGCCGAAAAAATCTCAAAACAACTCAAGGACTATTGGAAATCACAAATTCGCGGAGTCAGGACCAGATTTATTGCCGCCCTCATATATTCTTGTAAATGAGCCTACACGCTGGCTTATCGGTTAAGGGTCTTCAACGCTTCTCATATTTCACAGGTTCCTGATAAAATCTTTTTTTACATACGCATCTTTTTATAAAAGTGTCAGAGATCCGAACAAAAGTTTTTTGCTTTAAGCCTAGAGGAAATGGCAGGTCGCCGGAAGGATGAAGGAAAAGAGTGACATTTTAATATTTTTTGGTTGAAACGTTTATGAAAGGGTATGAAGTGAGGAAAATATGAAGGTACGCGGTAAATACGATATAGCTTATTTTCTGACACGAAATATTGTATAACGAAGTGCCGCTTCGCCGGGAAGTGACAGGTCTCCAGATATATGCAAACTATTGGCATACCCTGAAATTTAGTATTGCATAGATGCACTTGACGCAAACGCGAAGCGGTATGGCGAGAAGCAAAAACAACAGAGAGTCGACGTCTTTTGAAGCGTCCTACCTATTTAACCAATCGCACGCGGGACGTGGCTTGGGCATGCCGCTCCGTGAAGCGATTGCAATCAGTTTGCTTAAAAATTTTCGCGCGAATTGGTTGCGATGGGGCGTTCTTATATAGTTTGGGGCGCCGCCGCGGTGGCGAGAGAAAATTTGTGTGCACGTACGACAAATGCCGCAGCGTCGCACCTAGGCTTGCCAGATGGCCGGGAAATCCGGGATTGTCCCGGAATTTTGCGTCTTGTCCCGTGTCCAGTAATTAGACCTTATTGTTCCGGATTCCGAAAACCTACTAGTTTGGTAACAAAATAAACTAGCAACGAATGACACGGCTGGCCTGCCTGTGTAAATAAATTGCATTTTCCTTTTCAAATACAAATATAAATCGTTTGAAAATAAAAATAAACAAGATACTTTTTACTATGGCCACGACTCGTCACCGTTGTCCTAGAATTGTTCCGGATTTGATAAATTTCTATCTGGCAACCCTAGTCGCACCGCTTCTCATATAAATGCCATGTCACCACATCGGCATCGTTTTGGATATGCATTAGCTTTGATCCTCCGACGCAGTACGTAGACTTACAAAGCTACACCGTTAATTACCTACTACTTTTACGCAAACTAATTACTCTGTGACAAACACCTTTGTATTATTTAAATATTTTTAATTTCAATTTGTTTGCAAGAACACTCAATAAATGTTTTACAATATAATAGTATGGAAAAAAAAACATTGTCACAAATGTGAAATAGATGTCAAAAATATTCAACCTGCGTAAGAATATTATCATAAAATTATATTCAATTCTATAATTATTAAATCTGTTTACACTGTGTAAGTGTATACTGTGTAAGTAAATAATCCAAAACTGAAAATAAAGTCAAACATAACGTTAATAATTTTTTTTATGTCAATAAATAAAAATTATAATACTTTCCAACTGAGCTACCAGGAAGATTTATAATGGTGGCAATTTTTTGCATTTTATAATTGCTGCTGTGCATTTTAAAGAATGCAAAAATTTGCCACCCCATCACAAACCTTCCTGGTAGTTCAGTTGGAAAGAGCACTCGAGCGGTAATCGAGAGAACGCGGGTTCGAATCCCGCCTAGGCGGGAGATGAATTTTGCATTTTTTTTTATATTTATAATTATCTGGCAAGTGGGCCTCAACTATTTAAATAGTAATTATTTAATAAGTTGGGTGTTATCTGAAAGTAGCCAAATTTCATCTGCAGCGATGGACTGCTATGCCTTGTTTAGTAATGTAATACTTAATATGTAGATGGCGTCACACTGCGACTTCACAGCAGTATATTATAAAACGAAAAAAATCACCAACACAAACCTTGCTAGTCAGTTGGAAAGAGCACTCGACTGGTAAGCTAGAAGTCGTGGATTCGAATCCCACCTAGGCGGAGAGGTGACATTTTCCATTTTAAAAATATTTAGAACACATTTGTATATTGACAGTATATTTCACGGCAATACTAAAGTTATATTTTTTCAATATTTGGTTGTGCACAACTTTGAAATAAAACGACATCCAACAAAAATCATAGTTGAAAAAAAATCAATCCTTAAGAATGTTTCAAGTTCCAGTTTTCTCCCTCACGTCGGATGTATCATTGATCAGTACTATAGTGGTACTACTGACATAATCTTACATCGCTAGTACTTTGTTTTTTTCAAAACGACGCCTGTTAACTTTCATTGACACTCTAAAAACTGAATTTGATCCTCCAAAACAATGTGTATATGCAACATTGAGTCATTATATAAATATTTTAAACACTTTCGTTTCGTGCACTTGATCACTGGTTTTCCAACAACAAACGATAGTGTTTAAAATTAATACAAAATAACGAAAACATGGAGAGAACGCAGCTATTTCGTTACTCCTAGATCTCTTGACGCCACTAGATCAATCATTCATGATTTCAAGAATAAATTTAGGAATTTGTGAATTGATATGATCGAATATGAATCGATCTCGATACATGTCCGGAGGCATTTTAGTGGTCCAGCGCCATTACTGCCGCCGAGTGAAGTATTAAAATAAATGAATAAATTCTAAAGCTTCCAACTCCAACAAATTTTTTCTGATTCAATTTGGTGTGAGTTCCTAGGCAACAGTAGTTTTCCTCCGAAGACAATCATCATCAGGTCATTTTAGTCTCCACTACAGGAGCACGACTCTCTCTCGTCCGTCCCAGACAGAAGGATTTGGCCTACACTCCCCACGCTGGCCAGACGGGTTGGGGAGGCCTGATCGATGTTTTATAATGTATTTCCCTTAGTCGCCTTGTACGACATCCACGGGAAGAGACGGAGTGATTCTATTCTAGTCTGCCGGAAACCACACGGCCATTCGGCCCAAGACAATAGTGAACTTCAATTTTCTTTGCCTTTTTAGTGGTCGCCGCTCGCTGTAAATTCTGACCGACTGTGTAGTGAGCCTTACCCGTATTGCTTACGTAGGTACATAGATACTAGCATAGAGTATGAATTTCAATGGTACACTTTGAAAGCAGTATTAATTAAATTTAACATAGATTTAACATTAGAATAAGGTACAATTATTTCCAGTCGTAAAAGCTCGCTTCAAAACTGCTTTTAAATGTATACGCTACTGCATACAAATATACTAATTGATATTATTTGAAGGATAGCTTTTGTATATAAATATTAATGATGCTTTTGATAGAAACGTTCATTGTATGCTACAACATAATTTCATTAAAATAAATGTGAACATTTATGATGTGAGGATTCATAAAGGGACAAATGTAAATCAATGGACATTGACAATGTGGGTACCACTTTTTTTTCGCCGATACCCATGAGCAGGGGCCTTGCCGCCGAAGCTGAAGCTGATTACCACCGGAATTTCTCAATGCGAAAATGAAACCACTGCTTAGGTTGTTGCCAATTATGTTTAGCTCAGCTGACAGAAAGCTCTACCGACTAAGCTGATGATGTTTGTCAATAATTTTAACATAAGACCAATTGACGAGCTCGGTGACGTAGCGGTCAATGACGCGGCTTCGACACCAACGCTCGTGGGTTCGATTCCCACATAGGACAAACATTTGTGTATATGAACATGTCTGCTTGTCTTAGTCTGGGTGTTTTCTATGTATCATAAGTATGTAGTTACAAAAAAAAATGTATTTACATATGTTTATCAGTTGTCTAGTACCCATATAACACAAGCTTCGTTTACTTTGGGACTAGATGGCGCTGTGTAATTTGTCTGACACTATTTATTTATTTATATTAATTTTTGGAATAAAAAAACCGATGGTAATCCGCCGAAGCTGATTGCCATCGTATTTTATAATTGCGAAAATCAAAGTTTAATTTAGATTGGCGGTAATTGTACTTAGCTTAGCTTAGCTTATAGAAACCATCGAGCTCTACCGACTAAGCTGAAGATGTTTGTCATTAACTTAAACCTAAAATCTAGTATGGCGATCAAAAAATCCGATGGTAATTGGCTTTAGCTTCGGCGGTAGGGCCCCAGGTCTGGGTAGATGTTGGTACTATTGCAAAATGTGATGAAATGGGTATGGAGATTAGATCTGGGTGGTCTAGATACTGGGCTATGACAAAAGAGAGACGAACAGCTTTCATTGTTATCGATCCTTATTTGCAGTGAATGGTGGCTCACCGTTCACTAAATGGGCACCCGAAATGCCAGAAAATAGGCCTGGAGCAACGCCGGTGTGAGTGACTCAGAGGTGTCGAGTGGTATGCTGTGCTTTCTCTGAAGTTACTCGCCGCGTTCTTCCCTTTAACACTACCACTGCTTAACATATAGCTCTAACGACTACCCTCTGGACGGCCAATGAAGGCAAGCCAAATCTGATCGTCAAGCGAGCCTTCTTGTGTTTCTACTGCGATCGACGAGGACACGTCGGAGGCGAAGACCCTGACCAACTCTCTGGAGATTGAGTACCCATAGTTTTGTTACTCACCATAGCTCACCACAAGCTGCCCTTATATTTTTATTTTATATATTTTAAATCTCTGATATTTCCGGGCTTAAATCTGGTCATTTGGTGGATATGTATTCATCGCATAGAGGCCCCTTAGAGAAGTTTAATTTGTGTTATATTGTTGTAATATTGTCTTTATATTATGTATTCTTTTTATCGTTACCCGGCATGATATTAAAAGAAGGAATAGAAATATCTTCATACACATGAAGGAAAAAAAGGACTTTTCTTTATAAATATAGAGATAGGAACATTCATCGTCTCTTAAACATGATATAAAACTTTTGAAACGCAGAAATTTCGTTCAGCATTGTTTTATCTTCAGAAGAATATTTCATATGAAAGTGAGAAACATTAGGCCTACAGATTGTGAACTCATTTCAGTATCGTATGAAAGTTTTGTTTCTAACTTTGAAAATTGTGATTTATTGTTTTATGTTCTCCGTGTTATCAGAATATGAAAGTTTTTTATTGCTTATACATCTCGCTCGGGATGTCGAGGTGCGATATATGTATCGTGCTACCGTGCATTGAACTTTGTTTTAAGCCAATTTCAAAAGAGGAAATTCTCTAAACTGCTATTGGTAAATTTCATTATAATTTTATCATAAAATCCGGAGATTTTCAGTATAAAACTTTAAGTGCCTTTTCATATGGCTCGACCGTCACGTCGTTATACTTGCAGGACGCTTGCATGTAGTACGAGACAGCGTCTACGTCTATCATACCAAAGGCGGCAAGGCGTTCTTTAATAATATTTTAACAAAAAAAAACCGACTCCAAACATTACTCTACATTTATGTATGTAGATACAGGCTGATGATGATGATGATGAAAAAAATATGGAACCAATCTGGATGTACTCTTTCAAATTAAAAAAGTTTTTTCAAATCGGTTTATAAATCACGGAGTAATTAAGTAGCACACATTAAAAAAAATACAACCGAATCGAGAACCTCCTCCTTTTTTGGAGTCGGTAAAAAACGCCTTGCCGGTTGATCATGTTTCCTCCTTGCTACGATATGGAATCCTTCAAACGAAGACGCGCTTCGTTTGAAGGATTCCATATCGTAGCAAGTAGTGTGCTGTTGTGTAGTCTTTTGTCAGTTACCACTGTAATTAGGGCTCTTCTTTTCGCCTAGCATCTAGTGATACCACCATCCCAAGCGGCTCCACAATGCTGAACTAGTGTAATATATCCAAATAAAGTCTATATATACCAGATAGACAGCCTAAACAAGTCAGGTATTTTATAGAATGACTAGCCATTGCATACATCGACTGAATTATATACTTCACCTGTAACATATAAATAATGTCATCAAGCACCCACACAAATGAACGGTATAAGCACTCGATATAATTACTTGATTGATCGATAAGGGCTTAGGAAGTTTTGTCTCCCTTAATCAATCGAAAGATTAACGACTACCAAGCTATGACATTTTATATATAGACGGTCCATAGGCAAATATCACTGCAAGGATCGTTTGCCTACAGCTAATTCTCGTTTAAGCACCGACCTACCGATTATATCTCAGGATTGTGAGTCTATTTAGGTAAATCAAACTGGAGACCTACTGCCTAAGCTGTAGCCGATTCCCATCAGATTCAAAAGTCAGAAGGCCAATTCTCCTAATTTTTCTACGAACGCAGATTGAAAGTTGACCGAATCGAGATTGAATTGTGAATTGACTAAAATTATATACTTGACTAGCGGCCTGGTACGTGCTTCGCTACGTATAAAGTGAAATAATAAAAAAAAATATTGAAACATCAAATTTATTTATTCAAACAAAAAAATATTTTATTAATTGCTAGTTATTTTAAAACTTAATCCAAAACATTTGGATAAACAATTTTTTTTTTTGAGTATGAATAAACAAACGTCTGGGGGGTACCGACTCTCGAACAGGCAACATAAAGTCGAAGTACGTCCAAAATGAAATGACCGCATGAATGACATAACAACATGCTTGTACTGTCAACACTGAAAAAAGTTTCAATTTGACAGCAAAATCCCCATTAACAAAATTATCCCCCATTTATTGAATTCATTTGTTACAAAAAATGTGATAAATGAAGAATCGCTCTATCGATTTTGTGCAAACTTCACATAAACCATCTACTAAATAGTCCGAACAAAGCCTAAACATTTGGTTTGGATATGTAAGCCCCTTCTTGAGTTATAAAATTACAACGAAAAGTGGCATTGATTTTTATATATATAGATTTAATAAATTCATCATCATCATCATCAGGTAATTTTAGTCACCACTACAGGAGCACGACCCTCTCTCATCCGTCTCAGACAGAAGGAGGATTTGGCCTACACTCCCTACGCTGGCCAGACGGGTTGGGGAGGCAACTTCTTCATTAATTAATTATTATCAATTCTTGTTGTTGGCAAAGTTACTTCTTAGTTTGTTTAATTTTCACTCATATTTCGATGCAATCCCGCTTAAATTTAATTTTAAAGTTACATATTGTGTTACGAGAATACCAAATATGACATTTATGAGATCGAGACTGGATCGAAATTGGATCGAAACTGAATTTTGACTATATTTTAATTACGAGAATGCCCCTCTGTTTAAATTTGTGATAAACTTCTTTAGTTTAATCAGTAGAGTGTCTCCGTTCCTACCTGCCATGATAAATCGTATTAGCTTTAATTTAAGGTTAAGTTAAATTGTTGCAGTCATAATCGGCATCATCTTAGGCGGTAGGGCCATAGGCAAAAGGAGCTTCGATCCGTTACCACGCCCAGTAAACTAACCGGGCATTCAAGCGGATTGGCCTTACTCGCATTTCACAGCAGACTATACTGGAACTCTTAAGTGGCCTTAAGAGCCCTGTGGTCGGCTGACGAGCAATGGCTTCTAAGACTGCGAGCGGGTTCGATCCCCGCACAAGAGAAACATTTGTTTGCATGTGCAAGTCTGTTTGTCTTGGCCCGGGTGTTTTCTATAAAATATAAGTAGGTATCTATTTACAAAAATAAATGTATTTAAGTACATTTATCAGTTATCTAGTACCCATAGTACAAGCTTTGTGCTTAATTTGGAACTAGATGGCGTTGTGTAAATTGTCCAAAAATATTTATTTATTATAAGTCGAGTAGCTCCTGGCAACCGACGAATATCACGGCAGTAAGAATTGACTACAAACTGCAGTACGCATAGAAAGGAAATGAACGCGAACACATAGTTTGCCATTTTATCTACAATATTTCATTAATTGTATATATTCATATACATGAGGTTCTGTTTGTATACGGCTGATCATTGCTTATAGTTCTTGTGTCTTACACCAATTTGATATTGTGATCTCACGAATTGTAATTTCTCTTATTTTACAAAGGGTATCCCCAACAAATAAGACGACCCCAAACTGACAGACGATTTAACACCTTTATGTCTGAGAAGAGATTTTGCGTCCCTTTGTGTGTTCTTCCGATTGTACAATGGGGTGTGTTCATAGGAGTTGTTTGATATGATGCCCACGACTTCTACAGTCGCACCGCTCGCCATCGACAGGGAATTCA
Organism: Hypsopygia costalis; assembly: GCA_937001555.2. Lineage (NCBI taxonomy): Eukaryota > Metazoa > Arthropoda > Insecta > Lepidoptera > Pyralidae > Hypsopygia > Hypsopygia costalis. The sequence goes on from OW443349.2 coordinate 6,083,492, forward strand.
TTCTCCTACATTGTAACCTAAGTGTTCGCGTACTGTGCGGTTCCAGAGAAGCTGTCTCCCGCTAGACAGTACTAGCTGTGGAATGAACTGCCTGTTGAGGTTTTCTCAGGAGACAACATCATGGGGTTCTTCAAAAAGGGTGTGAAGAGGTTTTTACTGGGTCGGCAACGCCTGTGTGATGACCCTGGTGTTATAGGCATTCATAGGCTACGGTAACTGATTTCCATTAGGCGAGCCGTATGCTTTCTTGCTACTTTAGTGGTATAAAAAAAATGTCCACTAGCGTTAATATAATCTCCAGAAAATATCAAATTATTTTTGATTAGCGGTAACGACTTGCTGCGACGGTAAATGGTGCGGGATTTTGTGAATTACCTTACATTTTTTTCCCACAATGGTGATAGATAGATAGATAGATAGATAGAATATGCTATTTTTGGACTTTACAAACTACAGAAACAATTTAGTTAGCATACAGAAAATATCAATATAATGGAGGTAGGTAACCCATCTATATGTTAAAATATCTAAGCTACTAAGTGGCAATTATCTAAAGCTCTCCCTTGCCTACGTGGATACGTTAAGTCGCTAAACGTAATTATAATCGATTATGAACTTTGAATCCATCTTTCACGATATTGATATGGGTTTTTGTCTAAATCATTAGTTACATAACTGTTCTAATAATATATTGTTATGAGTACAACCATTAAGGTGGACTGGAAGAGATCTCTCGTAGAGATAAGCTCACCTTTGTATTCATCTGTAACATCAAATTGTTTTGTATTAGTCATGCAATATAGAGTATAATATATACATTATATAATGTAATTTATTTCAATTTACATTTCTAGAAGATATTATTTTTATTCTAAATTAATTAACTATATTACTAAACTTAATATTTACAAATAAAATTTACAAACAAAGAGGTACGAAAAAAAAAACGAATAAAAGAAATAAAACAAAAATTATACCGACGGGCAACGATTTGGGGGAATTTTTTTACTTATAATTTTTGTTTTATTTCTTTTATATACATAATTAAAATTACTTTATTAAGTGTAAGTGGCACTTTAGAGCCTAAGTGTTTGTAACAAGAGGCGATTACTCAACACAGCATTGAACATCATCATCATTATCAGCCTGTTTAGGTACCCACTGCAGGATATAGGCCTTCCCCAATGCATTCCATCACATGCGTCGTCGTCAACCGTTATTCATCAAACTACTGGGATACGGACCTCCCGTCATTCGAAGAGGTTTAGAGTATACTCTACCACGCTGCTCAACTGCGGTTTGGTGGAGTACAGAGTATTCAAGCCACGACTGTTATCTACTGACAACAGTCGGGACCGACGGCTTAACGTGCCCTTCCGGCTGTTACCATTAGATGAAAGTCATTAAGCCATGTCAGTGGCTTTTAGGTGGCTTGTAAATACTAGCCTCCGCCGATGAGCACAGTTGAGCAGCGTGGTGGAGTACGGTCTAAACCCTCTCAGTTGAGGGGAGAACCATAACGCAGGAGTAGGACGAATAAGCGTTGACGACGACTACGCTTCCCTGTCAATTTAAACCCTCTTTCTGTCACACGCAGACGAAGTTGCACCGTAAGTTATAGCGGGGAGGACGCACTGATTGAACACTTTTGTCTTTAAGCATAGGGGTATATCTGCGGTGAGGATGTGCCGAAGCTTCAAAGCGCAAAGCGCATAAGCTGCCCAGCCCAGTCGAATGCGTCTATCGACCTCTTTGTTGCAGGTCACATAGTAAGAGGAACATAGGCTGCCAGCTATAATGCAACATCGCCTGGTCTTTACGTCATAATACGCTGGATAAATGTAATTTGCGAGTATATTTATATCCCTCCGACTGAAGAGAAAAATAGGATGTCGGTCTTCCGCAACAATTTATCACTTAAAGTGGGCCAGCCGTTTGGCGCAAAAAGGACGCTGTAATAGGATAATCTATAGTCTGTCTCTCTTATATTTGGCTAAGACTCCGGAAGCATTGTAAGAAGTTTATTAAATTATGTGGAATTCAAGATGTCGCTACTGGAAATGTTTGAGTAAGCACGTTTTAGACACAATATTTTAGAGTATGAGTGATTCAGCATCACCTTTGAGGTAACGCCAACCTCATCTGCACGCGGACTGACCTTTTTAAATGGGACAGGAGCCCACCACTGTGTCTCCTGTGTAGCCAGACCACCAAAAAAGACAATGAACAATGAAGTACATTGCAGCCCCGGGGGTACGACTACGGTTGCCTAGGAACTCACAACGAATTTAATCAGAAGAAATTAGTAGCAGTATGAAGCTTTTGGAATTTGACTTCTCCTCTCAGCAATATGAGAGACAGCAATATAGCAAATAAGGCATTGAAAGACTAAAGAGATGGCTAGTCAAGTGAAGCTCAACTGCCGTACACGGATTTTAAGTTTCTTACACTATTGGGGACCTAAAACATTGAGTTGTTACCTAACACATCGATTCCAGTAATATGAATTGCAAAAACGCGGACTGACAAGGCTTTGGCAAACAAGAGACATAGTATATTTGTAAGCTGCCCGACTGGGGAAGTACCTCACGGTATACTTCAACCAAATAACAATTCCCTTGATGGTTGTTATGTTCCTGCGAGTGAGTGAAGTCGCCAGAAAGGAAGGAGTTGCTGCGTTGGTAGCGTGTGGGGGGCTTACCCCCGTTAGGGAGTGACGCGCAAGCGATAATTAAAAAAAAAAAAAAATCGCTTGCGCGTACTCGCAAAAAAATTTTTTTTGCGAGTACTTACATTGCTACGGTAACCGCTTCTGATCAGGCACGCCATATGCATGTTCCCCACCCGACGTGGTATAAAAAACTAACTTGTTGTACTGGTAGCGGGGCTGGCAATTTCATGTTGTAAGCATTTATAAGGCTACGGTAACCGCCTCGTATCAAGCGGCTCTTAAGCTTGTCTGCCATCAGATGCAGAGCGAAAAAAAAAAAACATGTGAAGTGAACTTTTTTTTTATTTATACCTAAGTTTTTAGAATTTTTGGAAGTTATTAGAAGAAGCAGGTTGTTGGGAAGAAACCTGTGCTACGATAATAAAATTTCTATGAAGGAAACCGGCAAGTTTTCCCAGTGATTGTTGCAAAACGTCATTGATATACAAGTACTAGATGAGACTTCTAGTTAAACGGCGATATCACATAGTAATCCATCATGATATACAGCGTACCATTTTGCATGCACACAAACGCGCGTTGTGTATACGTACGAAGCCTCTGCCGATGACAACACCCGATACATAGTTAAAGTTTTATTTAAAATTAATTTGTAGTACATTATTCGCCATAATGTATATCGCTGCGATGTCATTTGACTTCGTTGGTGTCACTACCATAAATTTTCGCCACAACGTGTGTCGCGACAGCGTCATTCGAAACCAAGTATCGGTTCCCTAATAGTACTGCTTATTTTTATAAGATTTTAAAAAAAGGTCGCGTGAATTATTTTTATAAAACACATAATCTTATTGATGTACGTACATGACTTGTCTATCTTTAGTACATAAAAATAAACATGTCAAGTACGTATCAATATGACTATGTACTTATGTTTTTATAATAGAATTCACGCGACATTTTTTTTTGCATAAACATACAAAATTCTTCTGTACCTAAGTATCGATAATAAAAAATACGGGTAATTAAATTCCTGTGTTAAAAATTTAATAATAATATATAACGTTTCTAGTAAACCCATATCTGGAACCTAGTGTCCTAGAAGAAATTAAATAAAACCGAGAGACGCCGGCGACCTTTCATTTCTTTTCTTATATCACTCGACTATTATCTAATGTTTTAGATTCATTTCCCTTAGTTGTTGTTTCTACAAATATTATTAAGAGTTACTTTGTTTAATTTTTATGAAATTGCTTTTCCTTGTAATTTTAAGTGTTTTATTGTTGTATGAAATTTGTTTTTAATCAAGAGAAGGGAAAGAATAAAATACCATATTTTAATTAACAAAGCACGAAGACAGTTTTGACAGACAGCTTTTCGGGAGCTTGGACACATCCTCAGCGCAGATATACCCCAATGCTTGTAGACCAAAATGTGCCATCAGTACGTCCACCCCGCTATGATCTGCGGTGCAGTCTTCGACGCTCATTGTTGGGCAAGTTCACAGATTAAAAGTCGCATAGCGAGCCAAGGAGAGAATAATGCTTGGAGTTTCTCTGAAATCGAATCCGGAACAAGATGAAGGCTGGTAGAAGGCATTTATAGGTAAAAACATATGAGACTATTATTATAATCTTTAAGAAGCTCGATGGTGTCGATACGCGTGTACGTCTAATCAAACATGCAAGTTAAGCAACGTCGACCGTAGCCGGTCTTTAGACGACAGTCGTTAAGCCAAGTCAGTGGCCGTTACGCGGCTTGGCCTCCGCCAACCCGCAGTTGAACAGCGTGGTGTGTAGTATGCTTTAAACCCCTTCGTTTGAGGGGAGACCAACATTCTTTTTTTTATACTACGTCGGTTGGCAGACAAGCAAGCGGCCCACCTGATGTACCGTAGCCATATTAACGCTCGCCACATAAAATATCGCTCGCGCGCCACCCCTGCTGCCAACGCATCTCCTTCCTATCTGGTGACCTCACTCACTCGCAGGAACTCAACAACCCTCAAGGGCAATTATTATTTGGCGGTATTCTTTGAGGTGGAGGTACATTCCCCAATCGGGTAGCTTACAATTACGCTCACTACCTCTCTTTTCGCCAGAGCTTCGTTTGTCAGTCAGCAGGGTGCACCGCGTGCAGGTGAAGTTGGCTTTGGTTCAAAGATGTTGATGAACCACTTACACCCCAAAATCCTGCAGTGGGATTAGTAAGGGTTGACGACGTCAACCCAAAAAAGGAAATAAAGTCTTCCTGCGACTGTAAATGGCGAGGGACTGGTTGAATGCCGGGCAATTACCTTGCTTTCTTCTTGCCACAATGTAGTCATGCAGAATACATTTATAAGTAAAAACATCTAAAAATATTTTTGTATTGTAACAATTAATGATGATGATGGCAGTTGCCTCTACCTGCCCCCCCCCCCCCCCCCCCTGGCAACGCCCTTGTAAGAAAGCAATAATATACGTCTTCCTTCACATCGTGTTAGATTCAACAACTACGGAAACTCCACACTACTCCTAGTGTCTGTCCTCACACGTAAAACTACTAGCGAGATCTGGAGGATCTCTACTAGACACTAGACACTCTGGAAGAGATTGCTTTTAGCGATAAGACCGCCTTTTGTACTTTTAATTTTTGCAAGTTTCTATATTTGTATTTTTGTCATATTATGGTGCAATAAAGTTTATAAATAAATAAATATTTTTAGACAATTTACACAGCGCCATCTAGCCCCAAATTAAGCGCAAAGCTTGTGTTATGGGTACTAGACAACTGATGTACTTAAATACTTTACTACTTAAATTTTTTTTTTTTGTAAATACATACTTATAATACATAGAAAACACCCAGACCAAGACAAACAGACATATTCATGCAAACAAATGTCTGTCTTGTGCGGAATCGAACCCGCGACCTCGGAGTCAAAGTGGGCATTGCTAACCATTCGACCACCGAGCTTGTCATCCTATTTTATTCTATATTCTTTTTAATCGTTTGCGAACTATGTAATTTTTTTGTGTTTTAGTACTAGTCTTCCTCTTAAGGCCTGCATATAAGTACTAATTTAAAAATTTGATCGGCAAAATAACGAATAATACGCACTAGGTACGTATTTCATTAGAGGTGTTTACTTCGTACCTAATGCACTTCCTGTGTAGGGCTAAGTGCCTCCGTTTTACGTCTTATAAGAGGATCGTTTCAGACCTCTTCTTGTCAGCTTTTATATGACTAACGTCTGCCTGCGGTTTTGCTTACATTACAGCTATCTTTTCACCGTGTGGTTTCCGGCTGACTAGAATAGAATCACTCCGTCTCTTGCCGAGGATGTCGTACAAGGCGACGACGAAAAACATCGATCAGGCCTCCCCACCCGTCTGGCCCGCATGGGGAGTGTAGGCCAAATCCTCCTTCTGTCTGGGACGGACGAGAGAGGGTCGTGCTCCTGTAGTGGAGACTATAATGACCTGACGATGATGATCTCTTCACCGTATTGGTTTCTATTCAAATTGTTTCACAGATACAGCTCCGGAATACTATTAGGTGAGTACGTACAAAAATCCAAAATTAAAAATTTTGAAAAATTCCACAAGGGTTAAAACGTAGTTGAAAAAGGGTATGATTTTATCAATTACCTAATAAATGTATTTTCAGTGACTTAATAAATTATATTTGTTCCTATATTAGTAGATTTATCACCTAAAATTACCGGTGCAGTGCTGCAGCACCGGTGAAGCATCGACCCTCATGGATATTTTGTGCTCTACCTAATCCTTTAGTCACTCTCCCCTGACTGTCTGGAGACATGTTCCATGTACTTAATCATTGTTATATTTTTTATTTTAATTCCATTATCAGTTTCACATTAGGAAATGTTTTATTATTATTATATTTATTTTAATTTTTGTTTTTACATTGGTTCTTTAAAATGTTTATTTTATTTTATTGTCGTTAATTGGTCTTTGTTCATATATTTTTTGAGAGGAGCAAGCGAAACGCTTATACCGAAAAGTCAGTTTTGGAAATGAATAGGCTCCACAACCATTGAACCGATAATGACCTCGACATGCTTGAGGTTTGTGTGGAAAAAAATTGAGATCAATCATGTCACATACACTTAGCGAATCTACTCGCTCCACTCAACCTCGATTTCGGCCCCGTGGGCTAGAATCTAGCCTAGTTATTCTTTATATCTGTAAGCCTTCCTAGAAATAAATACATATAGCAACACTTATAATACTTTTATGTTTTTATTTTTGTACTTTATTTGTACACAACAACCCTCAAGGGAATTGTTATTTGGCTGCGGTATTCTGTGAGGCGCAAGTACTTCCCCAATCAGGCTGCTTAATAAATATGCTATGCCCTACCTCTCTTTTCTCCAGAGCCTCGTTTGTCAGTCAGCAGGGTGCACCACGTGCAGGTGAGGTTGGCTGTGTTTCAAAGATGTTAAATAACCACCTTACACCCTAATAATAATTACGCCCAACATGGATATTAGTATCTAATCTAGGAAGACTCCTAGAAATAAATAAATATAAAAAAACATTTTTTATGTTTTTATTTTTGTATTTTATTTCCCAGCTGTCTTTGTACCTTATTTATATTTCCTTTCCTAGTGTGTTTCAGACTTTAAAATTTCATATCAGAGTAATTTAATACAAATATTTGTTATGTAGTTCAATATGCGTTCCATATTGTAATATGACTTTTATTAACATAATATTATATTAACATAGTTTTGTTTGTTGAGACTGCGTTATCAACAGAAAACAATAATGTTATTTCCAGAGATATGAAGCAATAAAACAAAGCATTAAATTATTATCATGTTTATACAATTATTATAATAATAGACGTTATTAATGCACATTATTATTGTATTTGAATTGTGATTTTTTATTGTAATAGGGTTGTTATACGTGTCTCATTACCTCGAGGTAGTAAATATAATAAATAAATATTTCTGTATTTACTTAGCGCCATCTAGTCCCAAATTAACAGCAAAGCTTGTACTATAGGTACTAGACAACTGATAAATGTACTTAAATACATTTTTTTTGTAAATAAATACTTATAATTCATAGAAAACACCCAGACCAAGACTGTTTGTTTCGGTCTGGGTGTTTTCTATGTGTACATGTTAATGCACACGTATGTTTGTCTTGTGCGGGAATCGAACCCGCGGCTTTGACTCCGAAACATTTGTGTGCATACTTTAGTACTTTTGGTTGCTACTTTGGTAGCCATTGCTTGTATTAAGATATACACCATGAACAGTAATCGTGTTCATCACATAAAATGTTTACATCCATTTTACATCAGATGGGGTGAATTTTCTATAAATTATGTATAATTATTATGTAACAAAAAAGTATATATACGGAAGTATCACAAAATAGTCACTAAAATAGATTCCTATTTCTGCAAAGCTCCTGGATGCCTTTCGCTGCTCTGAGTTAAATTAGATTTGTATCAACTTTCCAATATCTCACTATCGTTCAGAATTGAAACAACATTACGGAAAGTAACAACAATTTAATTACAGATACTTTCTGTAGCAAATGTGAAATTAAATTCTTGTTTGTTTGTTTTGTTCGATCAAGGCGAGAAAACACGCGTAGGTACATTTTGCTATTAATAGATAAGAACAAAATTAACTACGACCAATGAAGAAAAGTTCAATACATCGATTTTGGAATAAATATTAATAAACAGTACTAAAAACATTTTTAATTCTTTATTGCATAACTAACACAATTTGATGTCTTTTTTTTATACTACGTCGAGTGGCAGACAAGCATACGGCCCGCCTGATGTAAAGCGGTTATCATAGCCATATTATTGACGAGCTCGGTGGCGTAGCGGTCAATGACGCGCCTTCGACACCAACGCTCGTGGGTTCGATTCCCACATAGGACAAACATTTGTGTGCATGAACATGTCTGTTTGTCTGGGCGTTTCTATGTGTCATAAGTATGTATTTACAAAAAAAAAATGTATTTACGTATGTTTATCAGTTGTCTTGTACCCATAACACAAGCTTCGCTTACTTTGGGGCTAGATGGCGATGTGTAATTTGTCTGACAATATTTATTTATTTATTATTTATTTATTTATTATATTGCATATCATAGCCCGCGCTGCTAATGCAGCAGCTCCTTCCTTTGTGGTGACCTCACTCACTCGAATTTATTCTGGGAAAATCTGTTTTCTCCTATAAATTCACCGAGCGAAACTAAGTCCAATTTAATGGCAGTCGGAAAATAAAATAGTTGTGATTTCATAAGTAAAGGTATGTGGTGAATTGTGCAATGTGAAAATTTTACTAATATCCACGAATATTTGTAATATAGTAATATAACACGAACCGAAAGCTGCTTAGATTCCATCAGTTCCCACCGATGCTAGGGCCGGCATTCTGGTTAGTGTCTCTTCATTACACTCTCTTCTCTGACTCACATACATAGTCAGATATGCTTTTTAAAAGTTATGTGGGTAAGTATGGGGGTGTAAGTGGTTCATCAACATCTTTGAACAAAAGCCAACTTCACCTGCACGCGGTGCACCCTGCTGACTGACACACGAAGCTCTGGCGAAAAGAGAGTTAGGGAGCGTAATTGTAAGGTACCCGACTGGGGAATGTACCTCCACCTCACAGAATACCGCAGCCAAATAACGGTTCCCTTGAGGGCTGTTGTGTTCCTGCGAGTGAGTGAGGTCACCAGAAAGGAAGGAGATGCTGCGATGGTGGCGGCGCGCGAGCGATATTTTATGTTGCGAGCGTTAATATGGCTACGGTAACCGTTTCACATCAGGCGGGCCGTATGCTTGTCTGCCACCCGACGTAGTGTTCTGGAAAATAGACAGCGAGAAATGATTAAATGCGTGGAATATTCTTTATATTGTGCTAATTAAACGAACATCCTGCTTGCGTATGGGCTTTTCAAGTCATATATTTGTCTCCATAATTTCGTTGTTTCTTGCAGGAATATTTAGATGTAAGCATTTAAGCATGTACTTGCATTAAATTAACTTGAGTCACGTGACATTAATTACCCCTGCATATATTATATTAAACTTTATTACCATAACTAAGGGCTCACAGGCGGTCTTAATTTTATTAAGCATTTTATACGAGGTAACCTTTGCGAAACAGATATACACTACTGATATTTACTGTTAGCACCATCATTAACCTATGATTGGCGGTAATATTGTTTTTTTTTTTTACTACGTCGGGTGGCAGATAAGCATACGGCCCGCCTGATGTGAAGCGGTTACCGTAGCCATATTAACGCTCGCAACATAAAATATCGCTCGCGCGCCGCCACCCCCGCTGCCATTGCAGCATCTCCTTGCTTTCTGGTGACCTCACTTACTCGCAGGAACACAACAGCCCTCAAGGGAACCGTTATTTGGTTGCGGTATACTGTGAGGTGGAGGTACATTCCCCAGTCGGGTAGCTTGAAATTACGCTCCCTACCTCTCTTTTCGCCAGAGCTTCGTTTGTCAGTCAGCAGGATGCACCGCGTGCAGGTGAAGTTGGCTTTGGTTCAAAGATGTTAATGAACCACTTACACCCCAAATTGTTTATTTATTACGATTACTTTGTTAGTTTAGCTGACACTCAGCTGAGGTTTAGCAAATGCCAATATTATTAAGGAATTCCAAGACTACTACTAAGTATATAAAAAAGCTATTAATGCTACTGAACGATGTAATAAAGCATAGTTAATTGCATATCTCACTTAATTGCACAAAAAAATATATTTTAATAATCTCATTATGTTGCGGTCTCATTTTTATATAAACTCCTTCGTAGGCATCAATGCATAATAATCCAACTGATACTAAGCTCAACTATGGGATGGCCGGAATGGTGGTAGCTAGTGCTTTTTGGCGCTCAAAAACTACCCAAAAACCTGACTAAGCTTGACGTCTGTCCCCTTACCACCATCTGTATGAATAATCAATCTATTCAATTATTGAATCGCAACAAGAGATGGTGGTAAGGGGGCTGTAATCTAATGGAAACTTCCGGGGCCGACGGATTAACATGCATTCACAGGCACAAGAGGGCTACAGATTTTTACAAAGATGTTTTCATACATGAAAATTTTATTTTCTATTTTGTATCTAAACATCTGTCCTTAACAGTAGTTCTATAACATACGTGTAACAATTTATCCACGTCATCGCCTGACGTCCCTTAGAAGATATATTTAAGAATGTTGCGAGTCGATCTACTGGGACCCAGATACGAACATGTTCAGTTATTATGGACTGTTATTTTTGTAAAATTTTACACACTACTAACTGAAATAGAAGTCATCACCTTAATCAGCCTTTATTTGCTCATACGTCTTCATGAATGATTTTCTCCAAATGTAATCCACAGTCTTTCACATACATTTTGGGGTGTAAGTGGTTCATCAACACCTTTGAACCAAAGCCAACTTCACCTGCACGCGGTGCACCCTGCTGATTGACAAACGAAGCTCTGGCGAAAAGAGAGGTAGGGAGCGTAAATGTAAGCTACCCGACTGGGGAATGTACCTCCACCTCACAGAATACCGCAGCCAAATAGCAATTCACTTGAGGGTTGTTGTGTTCCTGCGAGTAGTGAGGTCACCAGAATGGAAGGAGATGCTGCGTTGGCAGCGGGGGTGGCGGCGCGCGAGCGATATCTTATTTTGCGAGCGTTAATATTTTTTGAAGTTATCGATCGATCTAGGCAAACGATTCTCTGTTGCTCTGAACATTTTTCACTCTAAAATCTTCCTCCTCAATCTAAAATAGTAGTACAACAAATAAATTAAATGACATTATTTATATTCTACGTTGGATGTCAGGAGCTCACTTGTGAAAAGGGCGTAAAAAAGGACGTAAAGAGGTTTTTACAGGGTCGGCAACGCGCATGTGATGCCTCTGGTGTTGCAGGCGTCCATAGGCTGCGGTAACTGCTTTCCATCAGGCGGACCGTATGCTTGTTTGTCCCCTTAGTAGTATAAAAAAAAAAAAAACTTCTAGCAGCTCACTTGGTGCGATGTAGATACCGCTTGCTATTTAAAGTGGTTTTCTTTTTTATATAAGGTCCGGTGGCAGACGAGCATACGGCCTTTCTGGTGTGAAGCGTAACCGTAGTCATATTAAAACTCTCAACATGAAATGTCATTCGCGGGCCGTCACCTCCTCTGCCAACGCAGAGGCTCCTTCCTTTCTGGCGACCTCACTCACACAGAAATACAACAACTCTCAAAGGATTATTTGACTGCAGTGTTCTGTGAGGTGGAGGTACTTTCCCAGTCGCGCAGCATACAAATATGATGTACCCTTTTTTTTTTAATTAGCTCAGCATTGGCTCCACTTCGCCTGATGGTAAGCGAAAAGATGAGCCCCAATCGCAACGGCAACGCAACCCTATTTCTCTATTGCAAGAGCCTCTTTCGCTAGTCGGCAAGCAATGTTTCATGTTGCGAGCGTTAATATGGCTACGGTAACCTCTTTGCACCAGGTGGGCCGTATGCTTGTCTGACACCCAACGTGAAAAAAAAAACTTAAAATTAATATTTGCATGCTAGGATAATGATTGGCAAGACATGAGCACCTAGGATCACTACATAACCATGTTTTAATGCAATAAAGATTTTTTTTATATATACAACGTCGGGTGGCAGACAAGCATACGGCCCACGCTCCCTAGCTATCTTTTTGCCGGAGCTTCGTTTGTCAGTCAGCATTGTGCACCGCGTGCATGTGATGTGGCTTTGGTTCAAAGGTGTTGTTGAACCACTTGCACCCCACAATTCATTTATTTATTAAGATGAACTCGACGTCTCGTTTATCCAATTGTTTGTTTGATATCTCGAAAACATTAATATTTGATTTTGCTATTAAATACTTGATGCTGTCCTAATCACATCTATATTATTAGTCTTATTACATAGTGTTATCTTAACGTACAGCACTAATAACGTAATTATCGGACTAAAATAAACATGTCAAACTATTCCTCATTTAGTATTTAAATTATCAACATGAACGTCTTCAATTTCTTGCATATCCTCGTCCTGCCCAAGTGTAAAATTCGTAGTTGCTTGTTTGTGCCCATTGTCATTTACGAAGTACAAAATATTTTAAGTGCTTACTGCCCAGAACAAATACCTACGAAATTTGTGTCTTAAACGTGAGATATATTTTTTTTATTATTTTTTAGGATATGAAGAGACTTCATTTAAGTAGTTTACGCAGTTGTAAAGTCAATTGATTTTGTTCTTTTTAAAGAACATTGGGCAGATTTTCAAAATTTGTAAATTCAGTATTTGTCCTTTTTAGAAGACGTTGGGTACATTAGAGTAAAACTTTAAATTTCAGTCAAATAAATCTTTATTTCCGTTAACTGTTTCCGGTTAATTTTACAGCAGCAGCATAATTCGTCGTTGAAAATGTTGAAATATACTTTGAAAAGATCTATTTTGGAGAAATTTTCTGTGTTCACAGGACAGGAAGGCTCTGATAACTGAAGTGTTTTAGAAAGGTACTCTTGTTCAGACCAATCATTAACTGCTGCTGATGGTACATTAGGAGATCTGGTACTGCAGCTCCTGCTTCCTCGTACTCGTGAACGTCCACCTGATTGTCTACGTGAGATCCATCGGGTACCCCGTCCCCTTCTCCTGTGAATCCTTCCTCTTATGGCGTTGAAGTCGTCCACATCAGGCTCAGTTTCCCCATCGGATTCTGACGTATTGCTCTCGCTTACTGATTCTCTCACACGTTGTGGAATGAATTCAGGATCACCGCAGTCTTCATCAGAAGGCACGTAATCTCCGATATCGGAATCTCCCAATACGTCTTCAATTTCTTTGTCCCTCAAATCTATGAAAGTAACAAGACTCATAAACAAATTATGCCCAATGTGATTTTGGAAGAACATTTTATAATTTTGGTTCATGAAAAATAAATTATTAATAGTTCTACAGTCATTGTGATTGATACCTCCTCACTGATTATTTAACTGCAAATTTTACATATTTTCGTTAAAAAAAATCAAAGATTATATTGATAAACATAGATTTTAACATACCTGTCCTCCGACGAGGTGCCATTTTGAACACATGGGTGGTCAATGACAGTAGTATTTTTTTTAATTCTTCAATTTATGCTTGCTCTCTCATTGGTGACGTTCCAACCAATCACACAAAATCAGTAAAATAGCAAATGAGAGGAAAATTCAAATTATACGTCCGAAGTTTGAAAATGTGATTTATAAATGACACTGGGCAGAAATTTTAACTTTATTATTTATAGCTTGGGTAGGACCCGTTTAGTATAATTTGTTATTTAAAAATGACAATGGGCAGGACGAGGATATTATATTATCTTTCAATTTACATAATAAATAGTGTGGAGTGCTCTAAAATACTATGTGTATTTGCCGCTCCTATTTATAGTCACCAAATCGTGTTTCGATTGGCTGAAGAGCTTCTTAGAAAGGGTCATGAACTTGTCATTATAACTCCATTACCGATAGAAAAGCCAGTCACAAATTTGACAGAAATTAGTGTATCTGATGCTTTAAGTGATACGTGGAAAGAAACAATGGATCAATGGTCATTAAGTAAACAAGATTTGAATAAACAAAAGGAATTTATAGTACATTATTCCACGGCCATAACTATTGCGCAATTAGAACACAGAAACTTGTTGTCTTCTTTCAACCCTCTAGGGAATTGTATTTGGCTGTGAACTTCTGGGAGATTAATTTACTAAGCTAGTCTAGCTAATCTAGTTGATTACTATTATGACTCGTCTTTTTTGTCCGAATAGACGATTGCGGTCTTATAAACATTTATTATTAATGTAGCTTATTAATTAATGCATGCATAGATTAGATTCTATCATTAAAAAGCCCATATTCGTATTTCCACCCAGATAATGTTATCCAAAGAAATAATTAGTAATGTAATTAATCCATACTTCCATATCCATATCCATACTTAATACCAATTATAAATGTGAAAGTGTGTTTGTTTGTTTTGTTTGTTTGTCCTTCTTTCACGTCGAAAGTAACGAACAGATTGACATGATTTTTTTTTGAAGATAGTTTAAGGCCTGGAGAGTGACATAGGCTACTTTTATCCCGGAAAAAGATCTTATTCCCACGGGAAAAAATAAAGTTTATAATCATTTGTCCTTCTTTTACGTCGAAAGCAACCTACGTACGGAGATGATTTTTTAAACGGAGATAGTTTACGGTCTGGAGAGTGACATAAGCTACTTTTTATCCCGGAAAAACATCTTAATCCCATGGGATAAAAAATAAACATTATAATCATTTGTCCTTCTATCACTTCGAAAGTAACCTAAGTACCGACATGATTTTTTTAATGGGGATAGTTTACGGTCTGGAGAGTGACGTAGGCTACTTTTTATCCCGGTAAAACTTCCTAATCCCATGGAAAAAAATAAACTTTGTAACTATTTGTCCTTTTTAGGGATCCGTACCTCAAAAGAAAAAACGGAACCCTTATAAGATCACTTTGTTGTCCGTCTGTCTGTCTGTCTGTCTGTCAAGAATTTCTATGTCGAGAATACGTGGAGGTATCAAGCTGAAATTTGAACTGTATACTCAGGTCTACGGTCCCATGAAGTTGTAAAAAAATCAAACTGCTAAGTTTACGAAAAAAAAAGGTACGGCCGTTTATTCAGCAAAAAGCGCATATTTCGACACATTCTCAAGGAATGAAATAACCTATAGGGTACTTCCCGTTGACCTAGAACTATGAAATTTGGCAAGTAACATCGTTATAGACTACAAGTACAGGAATAAATCTCAAAACTGTACATTTGTAAATAGTTCTTAAAAAATAGGGGGTCTTTAAATTGATAGGATGTCGAAATTTCAAATTGAAACTACTAGATCAAATGGGGTATCATATGAAAGGGCTTGATATACACATTGCAAAATATATTTCATTTATTTTTTCGACGCATTATTTCTTATTTATAATGTAAAATATCAAATTTAATAACGATACTACGTACGGAACCCTCGGTGGGCGAGTCCGACTCGCACTTGTCCGTTTTTTTTTTACTTCGAAAGGAACCTAAGTACCGACACATTTTTTTTTAAACTTATGAACTTTTTTGGAGAAAACACACCATCTCTACGAGAATTCTCTAATAATGTCGATATGTTCGAAATCTACCTACAAAACCAAAATCTGGGACGGAAATCGACTAGTACCTAGTATTGTCTATTTGGGTGGACTACATCAGGTTCCCGAGAAAGGGCTGCCACAGGTATGAGGTCTTTAACAGCAGGGGTTTAGAGCATACTCCACCACACTGCTCAACTGCGGGTAGGCAAAGACCGCCTAAAGGCCACTGACTTGACTTAAAATCTGTCTTGCAATGACAACAGCCGGACCGGACGCCCACGTGCTCTCCGAAGCACAGAAAAGCACAGAAGCGAGATAAATAAACTCTTCCACGGACAGGCTACGGTCGACGAATCTCGTTTGTATCACAAGTAGTAATAATCTCGAAGCATTCTCTTGAGAAGTTCGGTGGCGTCGTTGCGTGTGTCTGTCTAATCGAACACGCAAGTTAAGCAACGTCGACTATAGTCTGTCCATGGATGGATTTATTTATC
Organism: Hypsopygia costalis; assembly: GCA_937001555.2. Classification (NCBI taxonomy): domain Eukaryota; kingdom Metazoa; phylum Arthropoda; class Insecta; order Lepidoptera; family Pyralidae; genus Hypsopygia; species Hypsopygia costalis. The sequence continues at coordinate 6,099,820 of OW443349.2, forward strand.
TCGCGCTGTTCCATGTTACGGAGGGCACGTGAAACCGTCGGTCTCGGCTGTCCCCTGTGGTATTAGTTTTAAATTACGTTTGTTCTATGTGAATGTGAAAATGAATTAAATTACGCATGCAGTTATATGAATAGTAAAAAACTACAATTAGTGAGAATGAAATGGTTTGAACATTTACTATGAACCCATGTTCGGAAGCCGGACATTGTATTTAGTGGTGGTTAAAAAATATAAAATTTTGGGTAAGTTAGCAATGGCAATTAAACAAGGCGTTTTATGAATATTGATTATAGTCAGTCTAGCGTAGTTTAGTTTATGCAATTCTGTTTATATGTACAAACTACGTCCGACTTATAATGAATGAATGTTGAATGTCAGCCCTAGAGAACATAATGCTCATTATAGCAAGTGTACAGACGTCATTTGGTTTCATCATCAGGTCAATTTTAGTCTCCACTACAGGAGCACGACCCTCTCTCGTCCGTCCTAGACAGAAGGAGGATTTGGCCTACACTCCCCACGCTGGCCAAACGGGTTGGGGAGGCATTTAGTTTACTATATGCAAACGGGCGATTTCTCCATGGAGTGGCCAGGGTTTGGTAGTACCTAGCAAAATATTTATTTTCAGAAAAAAAATACCAAATAAACTTTATTGTTCAACGAATTTAAATTTTGTGTTTACATTTTCAAATTTATGTTCGATAGTTAAAGACACTGTTTTTATTTTTGCTCTAAATGTATTGAGAATTTTGTTCACAAATTAAAATTAATTTCTCTCTGTTCAGTGACTACAATCATGAACGCGCGCCTCGACATTTTGCCAATATTCAAAACCCCGGGTTACAATAAAACCAAATTATATTTTGCTTTTTGTCTCTTATTCGTCACCAAAATTTCACATACAAATAATTGAAATTGTTTTGTTCGAGGTCACACCGATTCGATCCCCGCATGAGACAAACGTTTGTGCACCTGAACATGTGTGTTTGTCTTGGGCTGGAGATTTTGTACTTATGTAATTCATATAGAAAATGCCCAGAAATGTTCATAAATACTTAAATATATTTTTTTATAAATATGTACATTTATAAAAAAATATATTTAAGTATATATCAGTTATAAAGTACTTATAGCTTTGTTTAGTTTGGGACTAGATGACGTTGTGTAATTTATCCAGGAATATTTTTTGAATTATTAATTAATTTTCAAATTTCAAGTAACATGACTCATTTATTACCCGCGACGGAACGGAGATACGGTTTTCAGTGATGGGTTCGGATTTGATTGGTGCATGTTCTTAGATAGGTCTTATGGTGACAACTCACCAGGGGGCGCTGCAGTAAACATTTGTTTGTGCAACCAATGTTGCCATTTATCTCCAAAACTACTAGTCCGATTTTGATACGGATTTCAGTGATGGATTCGGGTTTGATTGGAGCATGTTCTTAGATAGGTGTTACAGTGACAACTCACCAGAGGGCGCTGCAGTAAACATTTGTTTGTGCAAAACCAAAACTACTAGTCTGATTCTGATGCGGTTTTCAATTGTAATACCTATGCTTGCTCGCTAAAAAATTTGAAATAAAAACAAAATTAAAAATTTTGAAAAACCCACGACGGTTAAAACGTAGTTGAAAATGGATAAAATAATTTTGAAACCCCCGACTTAAAGAATTTATGCCATGAGTTCATTAAAAAATCCATGAAAATCCGTCGGGGGCTGCTTTCAACATAAATATAAATAAGTATACAAGTTGCCAAACTAGTTCAATAAATGGCAGCCCCAACGCATTTTCTTGGGTTTTTTTATTGAGTTCATAGCATAAATTCTTTAAGTCGGGGGTTTCAAAATTATTTTATCCATTTTCAACTACGTTTTAACCGTCGTGGGTTTTTCAAAATTTTTAATTTTGTTTTTATGTCAGTAAGTATTCTAAGGTTTTAGTAAATACAATTGACATTAATCGCTGGGAATGTGCAGCTTAATAGGGGCTATCTACTCGGCCTGCAATCTTTTGAGAATGTTGTTAGGGCCGTCCCGGAACGACAGGGACGCACATATTTTACGAATAGTTGTAAAAAGTAATCAACGCGTGATTACGCAAATATGCTTGATGCGCTACAGAAACGGGATAGCCCCAATATCAACATCCAGAACGCGTTATTATATTGAAATCGAAGGGCAAAATAGTCCCGTTGCATAATCCCTCCACAGGTTCCACGTGTATAGGGAAGTACAATATGCTCCGAATAATATTAGAATGATATTAGTTTCACTTCCCTCGAACAGCGCGTAAACCTGTGAGCAATCATATTTGCTCTGACCGTCGTAGCCCTTCGTTCCCTTTCACTATCTATATTGTCCTTGATGTCGGACGAAACTAATATATATATAGAATATTTATGTAGGTATAATATTTTTAAACCACTTCATTGCAGAGTATCACTCGCACGCTTCCTTCTCCACTGCTCGTGCAGCAACTTCTATCTTCTTTCAACCCTCTAGGAAATTGTATCTGCCTGCAGACATCTGTGGGACTGAATTAAGCCAAAAAATAGAGTACTATTACCCCACATACCCCATATTAGCTTCCTTGCTATCTTAAAAACATTTATTATTAATGCATGCATAAAATACAACCTATCATTAACATGCCAATATTTATATTCGCTCCTAGATAATGTTATCTAAACAATTAATGACACCCATCATACCTACTTAGTCTTCATTTAGTATTAAAATTATCAACATGTTCTATGTAAGAATTTTCTGCATATTTTATTGCATTTCAATTTATACAATAAATAGTGTAGAGTGTTCTAAAATACTATGTGTGTTTGAGGCACCTGTTTATGCTCACCAACTCGTGTTTCGAACATTGAGCGAAGAGCTTCTTAGAAAGGGCCATGAACTTGTAATCATAACTCCATTACCGACAGGAAAATCAATGGCAAATTTAACAGAAATTACTGTACCTGACACTAAATCAGATTCATGGGGAGATACAATTAATCAGTGGTCATCGGGTAAACAAGATTTAAATCAGCAGAAAAAGTTTATAGTACAATATGGCACAGCCCTAGCTATTGCCCAATTAAAAGACAAGAATGTCCAAAAGTTGATTAAAGATAAGAGTGTTCATTTCGATCTAATCTTAATAGAAGCCGGAGCCAGAATGCACTTGATATTTCTTCATATTTTTAAAGCTCCGTTGATTATTATAAGTTCACTGGGAGCAGCTATAGATAACTTTGATATCATGGGAGCAGTTCAGCATCCGTTGCTGTATCCTCCCTCAATGGGCAGAAGATTTGTGAATCCAACATTTTGGGAGAAAATAAATGAAATATATGACTTCTATTTATTTAAATATCAATATACTGCTCAATTAAAAGTTGAAGATGATTGGCTTATGATTTTTTTTGGGGAAAACACACCATCTATACGAGAATTGTCTAATAATGTGGCTATGTTGATTCTAAATACACACAAAGTCTGGGACGGAAATCGACCAGTTCCACCTGGTGTTGTCTATTTGGGTGGACTACATCAGGCTCCCGAGAAAGAGCTGCCGCAGGTATGAAGTCCTTAGCAATCACAAAGAAGTCCAAAATGTAAATTAATGTAAAATGTATAATTACCTCTCGTCGTCAAACCTTATTCATCCCACTACTAGAATACGGGCTTCCCCTAAATCGAAGGAGTTTAGAGCATACTCCACCACGCTGTTCAACTGCGTGTTGGCTGCTCAACTATGCATTAGCTTATATATGATTACATGATGCTACTGAATCCATTATCATGCATGGCTCTGTGGGGAAAGAGACATAGGACACGACGAAGGCTGAGCAAGTCTCTACACCTCGAAGTTCTAGATCCAAACTCACATAGCTCATTGAAACATTTGAAATACAGCTCAGAACATGTAATTTTTATATTTAATAAAAAGCAAAATCCACGCTGACAGATCAAAACCGAAACTAAGCCGCTGTACCGCGAAGAAGAAATACTCACGTTATATTGATACTGGAAAAAGCTATTTAAAACATAACAAAAGTAATGTAGGTAGTTTAACAGCAAATAGCACATGAATACAAACAAGATTTATTACAGGATACATAGTCAAATAGTGAAAATAAAATCATCTATTCCTTACAAATTGTATACAAGACTAAAATCATTGAAACAGCCAATAATGTAATATTCAGTGTTTTAGTGTACGTCAATGGGAACAGTAGGTTTTTTCTAGATTTAGATAGAGAATAGTATTGGTTTCAAAGTTAACTCGGGATACTTTAGGATCAAGTGTATTGCATAAAAATAAACTTGTAATGTTTCTAAAGTTATTTCTAACTTTAGAAATATTAACAACAATGAAACACAAAATCAAACATTATTAACGACAATCATCACTTTTTTCTAAACTTTTACGAGTAAACCTTTAGCTACTGATGTGTTATTTTTTACATAGATTCTAACGTGGCAGCCTGAACACACCTGGCCTTTAATGTTAATATTAGTTATTCACGAAAGTTTCCTGGGTTAATTTTTAAATCATCTACTTCATATCATTTGGTTTTTTTAACTATATTTAATCTCTTTTCATTTTAGGATTTAAAAACTTATTTGGACTCATCTGAACATGGTGTTATCTATATAAGTTTTGGAACAAACGTGTCCCCATCATTGTTTGCAACGGAAAAAATTAATATGTTCATAAATGTTCTATCAAACATGTCATATGATATTATATGGAAATGGAAGCAAGATGATTTGTTAACAGTTCCGAAAAATATTCGAATATTCAACTGGTTGCCGCAGGCAGATCTTTTGCGTAAGTATTGTTAGATTTTTTATAAAACGTACTAAGGCATCAACATTTTACATGCTGGATAAAGCTGGAAAGTGCAATATAAAATAATTCCTGGTGAGAGTTATACATATTATATATTGGTAGAAATCCTATTAAGTTAGTTACGCTGTTCTTTACAAATAAAAACAATAAATATATAAACTTTAATATTAATATAAATAATATTTCAACAAAACGATGTAGTTTTGGTAAAAATAACGTGCTTGCTTCGTAATTAGATATATATTCGAGAAATTTAATTACAATTGAATCCCTTAGCATTGCCACAGACGGGAAATTTCGCCGTGTTAGCGTTCAGATTCGGAAGGTTGTTTTAGTGGAAATTAGAGCTCTTGTAATTCCGCACACGGTAATTCCCTCAGATTTATGCCTAGTATCGCCTTAACTGCGTAATGGCGACCAACTCCGTATCCTCTGATGTTACGTATAAATTATCAACTAACATGACGGAAGTCCAATATTATTTGTTGTGGAAGTCAAATGGGAAAATCTATGTCATGCCATTTGGCTAAAATGATGAGTGATAATAAGGCAAATTGTTATACATATTTTAGGGCATCCCAAAATCAAACTATTCATCACACAAGGAGGACTGCAGTCAACTGATGAAGCAATAACTGCTGGTGTACCACTGATTGGTATACCAATGATTGGTGACCAATGGTACAATACGGAAAAATACTTAGAATTTGGAATTGGAAAGAAGTTAGAATTTGATTCTCTTACCGAAAATCTACTTAAAGATGCTATCAAGGACGTTCTTGAGAATAAAAGGTTAGTAAAAAGTTTTATATGTAACTGGCAAGATTTTTAATTTTTTGCCTAAAGTGATAAGTTGAAGTTTTTATTGTCTTGAATATCTGACAAAGATAAAATTTACCTAGCTATAAAGTATAATCTTAATATTTTTTACAGCTATCGTCGTAACGTGGTGAAGCTTCGATCTGTTATGTATGATCAACCAGAAACCTCTTTAGAGCGAGCCGTGTGGTGGATAGAACACGTCATACGACATGGTGGAGCACAGCACTTACGGGCAAATGGAGCTAACGTGTCCTGGGCTGAATATTTTGAAATTAAAATAATTTTCACAGTACTGTTAGCATTGCTTACTATTATCATATTGATTATATCTCTGTTATATTATATTTGTAGGTTAGCTAAAATGTATGTAAGACGTTTAGAGAAGAAAAACAAGTGATTAATATTGAAATTGAATTGAAATTTGAAATTGTACAAAAAATACGTACCTTCAATGGAAAGTCTCGACAATCAATTCTCAAATTTTTATATTAAAATTGATTTAGTAGCACAGCACCTTTCAGCCAGCAAACTTTCTGGACTTCTTCTTTTAGTTTAATTTTTGGACATTTAGTCACTCTCTTCTTCTATCTAAAAATACATTGTTTGTACTTTAATGTACGTATTGTTTAAAAGAGTCTGTAGTATGCCTTTTATAGAATTTACATTTGTTTGTTAACAACCATCAATGTGGCTATTACATAAAAATTTACGGGTACGTAATACCCGTCAATTTTTATGGGTTTTATTTGGATTCTTACATGCACTATACTCTGAGGCCACACGAGGCTAGACGCTATGTTCAGTCTGCTAATAACTTTAAGTAGTCTGGAAATTTCAATTACCTTTGTTTCTAAATGATAGCTTCTTTTTGCTACAATATTTATTGTCGCATTTACATTTACAAATTCAATGACTGTGTCTTGATAAATACGAAGACACGTTGGAATAGATTATTTTGTATCAATTTATTTAGAAGTTCAGGTTAGATAGGTGTTGAATGTTTCGCCACACGAAATAGGTTTAGCTATTTGAGATTTGAACAAACACAAAAAATCATACTACTTACTTTTATATACTATGCAAATAATCCAATAAACGTTTAGTACGTTGATATTACATCAGGATTTTCCAAAAGTTGGGTAATATAATTAATTATTATAATTCAAAAGAAAGCCTGCCATTTTTGTGAGTTTGACAAGTTTGTGATCTGGCGATAATATTCGAAATCACTCGAAAGAGTCATTTAATAGGTATTTATTGCTTTCATGACTGCATGGGCCCTTTATTGGATGAATAGCCTTGGTTACAGAATTTTACTGTCTTAAACCGGTACCGACTTAAACCAATGAAAGCTAAAGAACTAGAGACATTGAAAGTCTAAGTAGCCGAAGCAGCAGACAAAATAATAACTCCGTAAAATCAATGGCTATAACAAAATTTTACCCAATGACATTAGACTGGTCCAGATAATATATATAGGTAGCCCGACTACAGATAGTGCTTATAGATAGTGTTAACTTTGGTGTTAACCTTAAGCAAAGTTGAGAAATGTGGCCTGAATTTAGTAAGGTATCGATATCCATTAAATTGTTTAAACTCCTATTAAATAAATTAATGTTACCAACTTCCATATTTCATTAATACTCCACCTTGCATTAACCCAATCCATGTATGTATGAAGTATGTATGTATCAAGGAGGAACATATGATGTTCCTCCATCTACAGTCGCTCACTCGCCATCGACAGGGAATTTCTTCTCACACATTAGAACTGAAGAGAGAGAGAGAGAAATTTTCTTACACGTAGTATCAAACTGTAGAATGATTTACCTGTTGAGGTTTTCCCAGGTGACTACAGCATGGGGTTCTTCATAAAGAGCGTGAAAAGGTTGCTTAACTTTATATTTTAAGGATTTTTAGAAAAACATGTGCAAATAATTGTTCATATTTATTAATAATAGTCTAACTTAATTTCAAAAAGTATATTGTTCATAATTTCTCCCAGTTAATTAACATTTCATCATGTGAACAAGTGTATGTTTTTACACCCGTTATAACTATAGATATGTAATTCTTTATAAGAGTTAAATGTAACAAATATATTACGCTATAAATTAGCCTACAATTGCCATTTGAAGTTCACAGTATAAAAGATAAACACAATTGTATTTTAGCTTTCGATACCACTCGTATCATAAAAGTATTAATAAAATTGTTTATTACTTCGTTTATTTTAATTTACGTGCCTTATATTACTGATTGTGCTAAAATTCTGTGTTTGTTTCATACACCTGTTTTGAGCCATAATATTGTATTCCGCCGATTGTCACATGGACTTCTTCAAAAAGGTGATGAGCTTGTTGTGTTGACAGCATTTCCTGAATATCCTAGTAATAGAGTAGAGATATGTAGTAATAGTTACTCCCTATTACTACTATTACTACATATCTCTACTAGGGTAGCAAATCTGACTGAAATCGATGTTGGGGATATATTTTACAAGGCCTGGAAGAAAACATCGAATGGATGATCAGGTTATATCAAAGAAGATGCAAGGGAACAAAAGGAATCAGTTCTTAAAATATCAACTCAAATATGCCTTGCCCAAATAAAACATCAAGAAATAGAAAAAAATATCAGGGATGAGAATAGTCATTTTGATATAATAATTATTGAAATATAAGGTAAACCAAATTATATATTCTCTAACATTTTAGCACCAGTAATTCTGGTCAGCTCAATGGGATAATCTGTTAATAATTATGAAATTTTTGGAGTTTCGGTGCAGCCATTGTTGTATTCGCCATTTATGGCTCCTAAATTTACTTATCATTCATTTTGGGAGGAAATTTATGTAGCATATGAGTATTATCGGTATCATAGTATCTGCTTGTATCAAGACAATACTATTAATGAACTGCTAAAGAAACATTTAGGAGCAGATACTCCGGATATTGAAGCAGTCTCAAATTATTTACAATTGATAATTTTGAACGTAGGTACATACTACCTGGGAAGCAAATCGCCCTATACCGCTTGGTGTTGTTTTTTACGGGTGGATTGCATGTTATACCAGAAAATAAGTTACCGACAGTACGTATCATAATTTGGTTTTCTTAATGATAAATTGTTAAAAATGTTCTTGAGCCCACGCGAATTACTCCAACCTCCGCTACCTGTCTGGATAATGTCTTCTGTAATTCGGAGTACTTAAATAAATGTATAATTAATGACTTACCTTCAGATCACTGTGGACAATATGTCGTATTCAATAACGTAGTTGTGGAAAAAACCAAACTTATTTCGTTCAGACCAATTACTGGTAGTAAAATATCAAAATTCAAAAATGTTTTGAAGGATAAGTTGCCACTAATAGTATACACGGAAAATAATCCTAACAAACTATATGGTGATCTTTTTAATGTAATGTCTGAAGAATTTAATAACATATTTGAACAAAAAGTGGTTAAAGTCAGAAACAATATTAAATTTTGTGAATGGGCTACCAAAGGTATTTATAAAAGTCGAAATACACTATATGATTTGTATGCTCAAAAATCGTATAGACGGGATGGCAATTTTACAGAACACGTTAGACAGTATTCCAAAATCTTTAAGAAAGTCTGTAAGGTAGCCAAGTCTAACTACATAAATAATAAAATTAAAAATTCTACCAACAAGTGTAAAACTGTTTGGAACATTGTCAACAAAGAGACTGGCAAAATAAAAGTTAAAGAAAACGACTACTCTTTGAAATGTACTAATAATATATTAACTTCAAATCAAGATGTTGCTAATGCATTTGGAAACTTTTTTACCAATGTTCCCATTGATACGACTGCCTCTCTCAATTCATCAGCCTCAGAATCCATAAGATTACTTGAGGATAATGTACAGCCCTGTGAGCATGCATTTAAATTTTGTCACATTACCCCAGATGACATTATTCGAACATTCAAACGTTTAAATATTAAGAAATCTGAGGATCTCTGGGGAATGTCCACTCAAATTGTTCTTCCTATTTTGGATACTGTTGCTGCTCACCTGGCTATAGTTTTTAATGAAAGTATAGAGAGTGGTATTTTCCCAGACTTAATGAAACTTGGCAAACTTATACCTTTATTTAAATCAGGAGATAATCGTGAGCCTGGGAATTACAGACCAATCTCTATTCTGCCAGTATTGAGTAAAGTGTTTGAAAAGATCATGTCAAATCAGCTGCTCGCACATCTTAATAAGTTCCACATTCTACATAAGAAGCAATACGGGTTCACCGCCGGAATGTCCACTACAGACGCAGGAATCGCGCTCGTGAAATACATATTTGAGGCTTGGGAGACGTCTCAGGACGCTATCGGTGTGTTTTGCGACCTCTCCAAAGCATTTGATTGTGTTGATCATCAGACACTGCTGCTCAAATTAAATCATTATGGTATTAAAGAGAAGGCTCTGCAAATGGTAGAATCATACCTTAGTAATAGAACTCAAACGGTGGATGTAAATGGCACAAAATCAAATGCATTTGATGTAAAAATGGGCGTGCCCCAGGGTTCAATTTTGGGTCCTCTCTTATTCTTGGTATACATCAATGATTTGCCTGATTTGGTAGAAAAATTTGCCAACGTAGTACTGTTTGCCGACGATACCTCACTTATTTTTAAAGTTGCTAGGTATAAAGACAAAATTGATGATGTTAATAATGCTCTCTCTGCAATTTTGAACTGGTTTACTACAAATAATCTCCTTCTTAACTCACACAAAACTAAATGTATTAAATTCACGTTACCCAATGTCAGGCAAGTCCATGCGGATGTAGTCATAAAGGATAACACCCTAGTTTATGACAATGATACTGTTTTTCTTGGTATTACCATTGATTCAAAGTTGCAATGGGGCCCTCATATAACTAAACTAGCTCGCAGACTCAGTTCCGCAGCTTATGCGGTTAGGAGAATAAGACAGATAGCGGACGAGACAACTGCTAGGCTCGTTTATTTTAGTTATTTCCATAGCATTATGTCATATGGCATATTGCTTTGGGGTAAAGCAGCTGACATTGATAAAATTTTTGTATTACAAAAGAGAGCCATTAGATCAATTTACAATTTGGGTTCTAGGGATTCACTCCGTGAGTTATTTAAGGAGATAAACATCCTCACTGTCGCTTCTCAATATATTTATGTAAATATTATGTACGTCCGTAAAAATATTTCGAATTTTACAAAAGTATGTGATATAACTAATGTCAACTTGCGGAACAAAAACAAATTGGTTATTCCAAAACATAGACTGGGGAAGGTCAATAATTCGTTTGTCGTAAACTGCATCCGCTACTACAATAAGTTGCCGGAGTCGGTCCTGATTTTACCCGACACTAAATTCAAACAGCTTATTAAGACCACCTTATGTAAAAAGGCTTACTACAGGACCGACGATTACCTTAATGATAAAAATGTATGGCAAATTCTCGGCACAGGATGTGAAGCACAGGCGTCTTATCTTTACAAGTAGTATTGTGGATATACATATTTAGACTTTATACAATATGTATATACACTCTATACTATGATTTTTTATATTTTTATTTTTTTTTACTATTTTATTTTACTTGTTTTTTTATTTTTTATTATCTTTCTTATTTTGGTTGACATACCATTTTTTTATTGTACATTGACATTATTTTTATTGTATTATGATAATATTGTATGGCTATTTAAAAAAAAAAGACCTATATTGACAGAGTTTCTTTCGGCATTTCTTCTCGTCAATGGTCATTCCGAAATGCTGGTAGATAAAAAATATACCTAATTGTAAAAGACGTGTCTAAGTGCCCGCGAGGGCCCACAGAATAAAGAATTTTGACTTGACTTGACTTGACTTGTGCTTAAAAGTGACTTAAAATTTTCACTGGATTCCTCGATAGAAATGGAATTATATATTATATGAGTTTTGGTACAAATATTGAGTCCTCATTATTTCCACTGCATAAATTAAATACTTTATTAAATGTCCTCTCTGAACTACCATACGATGTTGTATTCAAATGGGACCAAGATTTGCCTGGATGTCCACAAAATGTTAATTATTTATAAATGGTTGCCTCAAGCTGATTTTTTACGTAAGTATTTTTTATATTTATTTCAAATTTACCTATTATAGAACAGAGTTGCTACACTTTGTACTACTATATTGATAAATGATGTTGTCATATTATTTTGTTGATCACGTATGTGTCACATAGTTAAATTAATGATTATTTTCTAAATAAATAAATATATCTCTACAAATTACACTGCGCCGTCTTGGGCCTAACTAACCTATGCTATGGGTAAGTATAGGTGATTGTATCGATTGGCACTTGAGAATCAGAATCAGAAATCTTTTAATCACAATTTAGACGTCACGTAAGTTTACAAAACGTGTTCATACAGTCATATCTTGCCGATTGCTAGGCGTGTGAGCTGTACTGTTTCACAATGTTTTGAACCGACTTCAAAAAAGAAGGAGGTTCTATGTTCGACTGTATATATTTCTTTTATGTATGTTCGCCGTCAATTGAGGACCGATTTTCAAAATTGTTTTTTTATTCGAAAGAGTGCACTTTCGAGGTGACAACCTACGGTGCAGATACTAGGACGCTGGCCATCGGGATGGTTCACAAGCTAAAAGTCGCCAAGCGAGCGATGGCGAAAGTAATTCTTGAGGTTTCTCTAATGGATCGAATCCAAAACGAAGAATTTAGAAGGTGAACTAAAGTGATCGACATAGCTATCAAAGTTAGTAAGCCGACAAACTAACAAGCAGTGGCAGTGGACTGGCCACATCAGGATGGGGGAGGAAAGTGGGGGCTACGAAGCGTAGGCGTAGCCCCCTCTCTAGATGGACCGACGACCTCATAAAAGTGGCTGGAGCGATTGGATGCAGAAAGCGAAGAATCACAAAGCATTGGGAAATGCCTATATCCAGTAGTGGATAGATACACGCTGATAATGATAATGATGATGCGAATTTTTTTTTTAAATGATATATATGACTCTGTAGGCAATGTAATCTACACTACTATACGTACTTACACACACGCGAAGTATTGTAGATCAAATTGCCTGACTTTAGCAAAATAACACCTGAATCAATTTCTATATCAATATGATAATTACAATAGAAATACGAGTACGTTAATCATTTAGCTGATAATAAGAGGTACATTAACATCTGTTCATTAATATGGAATTAGACTTACGTCTTATACAGTAAATAGATTCGCTTGGAAAGAATCGAGTGATCGTCGTGAAAACATGAAATATATGTAATACTAGCTTCTGCCCGCGATTTCGTACGCGTAGATGTATGAAATTAATTCGTACCCCAGTTCACCCACTTAAGGGCTGAATATCGAAAAATCATGAAATACGTGTTTACGTATTTTCTTTTAGGACTACATTAACAAAGCTGAAAAGACAAACATTAACAAAGCTGAAAAAATGAGCACAAAGCTGAAGCTGACGTAAACATGAAATACGTGTTTACGTATTTTCTTTTAGGACTACATTAACAAAGCTGAAATGCCCTTAAGAGATCTAATTTTAGAAAATATTGATTTAGAGTTTTATAAAATTATGTCAATGAGCAATATCACGAAATTCGAAACAGACCACAAACATAAAAGTTACAAACCAAAGTTGATACCCCTTTAGCTTCAGCATCAGCGTATCTAGCTTCAGTAGTTTTCCCTTGGCGTTGATGAATCAGTCAATCAGGATGGAGGATGTCACTTTATAAATATAGATATAATTGTATTGACAAAATGTAAACGAACCGACGTCATTTTCGCAACGAAACACTTATGCAAATTTTATCAAGCATTCTCACAGGTTAGACACATTAAAAATACGTATATATATATATATATATATTGAATATATATATAATTTATATTATAATATATGACTATAGTCATCTATTATAGGTAGATATATAATAATTATAAATTGCTATTACAATTTTATTTGGTTTCTTCACTAGGCTTGGGGCCTACTCCTAAGCTGAAGTCGTTTCCTATCGGGTTATTTGGTTACGAAAATCAAACTTTAGTTTAGGTGGTTAGGTGTAATAGGTGAAATATTTTTAGCTTTGTCGGTAGAGCTTCATGGTTTCTACCAGCTGGTAGAAACCTACCGACAAAGCTAAAAATATTTCACCTATTTTTGGAATCGTTTTGATATCGTCATTTCTCAATAATATCAATAACGTTATAAAGGTTCTTAATTAATATTTAAATATGTATGAATTGTTTTTAAATAATTTTAACCCTTAATAATAATTAAGGGTAAACTGTGTATTTATTTAGAACCATTAGTTTCTAAAACTACAAAGTCGTAGTAGCAAGATTTTACAGGTAACTGGTTACTGAACTGTTTATTAATTTGTGCTAGTACAAGCAGCGAAATGTGAAATTTACTTTTATTTCCAGCGATAGTTGTTGAAGTACCAATGGTTGTTTTTAGACGACAGTCGTTAAGCCAAGTCAGTTGCCTTTGGGCGGCTTGAAAACACTGGCCTCCGCCAACACGCAGTTGAGCAGCGTAGTGGAGTCTGCTCTAGCCCTTCGATTGAAGGTAGACCCGTATCCATGCAAGTCATTTTGTAAAAAAATAGCAGTCATTGAAAGAATTAACTATTTTTTCAAGTCATCCAGATATAACAAGCACTCAAAAGATAAGCCCTCAATGAGACTATCAATTAAGACAACAAATAGAAGCGGCCCAAGTGTGACCCCTGAGGTGCACCAGAAGATACATCAAAAGGAGATGAGGTGAATGAAAGGTTATATTAGTGAGATACGAGGTCAACTAAAATGTCACACCTTATAGGTAGACTACACTGCACTGAACTAAATACTAAAATGTATTTTGTAGGATCTGATAGTAAACTTTGGTAAATATACTTAACTTTCGCAAATATCTCGTTATATATTCCTTCTTGCTTAATATACTTACCGTGCGTCGATCTTTTGAGCGACTTTCGAAAGTAAACTTAATTTCTGAAGCTCTCTACGTGGAATTGGTCGCGTCTTCTAGCTATTTGTAGTGGAAATGTAGGTGGATTTATATATAAAATAGTTATAAATTTAAGAGTATTTTTGATGTAAAATTTATAGTATATCAATTTATAGTAAATCAATTTAAATATCTCAAAAATATACCTACAGCCCTTACAGAGATACACTTTTTTCACCCTTATGCTCATACAAAGCCATACACATCTGCACGTTCCTCATCTCTATTACGACCTTAGTAGATCTATGAGATCGGGAACTTCGTAGCATTTTTAACCGACAAAAAAACGGAGGAGGTTCTCAATTCGACGCGTATATTTTTTTTTATGTATGATCATGAACAACTTTTTATAGAGTAGTCCGATTTTGATAATTCTTTTCCATATAAATTTGGAAAAAAAAATGAACCCAAGGGTAGGAAAACAGAGGATGATTGATTGTTCACTCACTGATTGTAATGTAAAACCACGCATAACTTTTCACAGAGTAGTCCAATTTTGCTAATTATTTTTTTATTGGAAAGGGTATACCCCATGGTTGATCCCATATAAATTTCGAAAAAAAATTTCAACCCAAAGGGTAGGAAACCAGGGGATGATTGATTGTTCACTCACTGATTGTGATGTACGACGCATTACTTTTCACAGAGTAGTCCGATTTTGATAATTCTTTTATTGGAAAGGGTGTACCCCGAAGTTAGTCCCAAATAAATATGGAAACAATTGCCGCAAAAAAATATAAAATAAAAACTTTTTAACAAAAAAAATAAACCGCCGAAAAAATGAAAAGCAAAAAATAATAAACTTTGTTTTTATTGACCTTAATAACTAAGTTCTTAAACTAATTTAAATACACCTAAGTAATTTTGAGGGGTGTAAGTGGCTCCCTACCATCTCGGAGCTAAAGCCAACCTCACCTGCACGTGGTGCACCCTGCCGATAAACGGACGAGGCTCTGGCGACAGTCGCCAACCCGCCTGCCCAGCGTGGCGACTTAAGGGCATAACTCACCAATGGATAGAAACCAAAATATATGGCCCCCAGTACCCGGCAGCCCTGCTATCCCGTGCCAAGGTGGCGGTATCGGTTCCGGCAGGGCGGGGGGTGCGAACAATCTCCGGTTGGCAGGCCACCACCAACAATTGACTATTGGCACGTATAACACACGGACACTGAGGCGTGATGAGGATGTGGGAGAGCTGGAAGTAGAATTGAGGTCGGTGAAATGTCAGATTCTGGGTCTGTCGGAAATCCGACGAGAGGGAGAGGGTACCGTGATACTCGAATCTGGCAACCTCTTCTACTACCGTGAAGGAGATCAGCTCTCCCAGGGCGGTGTCGGGTTCCTCGTTCATAAAGCTCTCGTCAACAACGTAGTGGAGGTATCCAGTGTTTCGTCGAGGGTAGCATATCTTGTGCTAAAACTGACGAAGAGATATTCTTTGAAAGTAGTACAGGTATATGCTCCAACGACGACACACCAGGATGAAGAGGTCGAGGCCATGTATGAAGACATTACAAAGGCCATACGTAATACCACCAAGACCCACTTCACAGTTGTTGTCGGGGACTTCAACGCCAAAGTGGGAGTACGAGAATGTGATGAATCGGTCATCGGAGGGTTTGGTTTGGGGTCGAGGAACCACAGGGGGCAAATGCTGGTAAATTTCCTCCAAATGGAGGGGCTCTTTTTGATGAATTCGTTCTTTAAAAAGAAGCCCCAGAGGAAATGGACCTGGCAAAGCCCCGACAAAGTGACTAGGAATGAGATCGACTTCATCATAACGGATAAAAGGCGGATATTTAGGGATGTCTCGGTGGTTAACAGGTTTAGCACCGGTAGCGACCACCGACTTGTACGAGGCACCCTGAATATCAGCTATAAACTCGAAAGAGCCCGTATGATGAAGGCGAATCTACGTCCAACTCTTCCTCAAACCATTCAAACTTCGGAAAAGTTCCAACTGGAACTTCAAAACCGATTCAGTTCGTTGGAAACCACTGCGGACATGGACGAGGCATCAAACAGAATAGGGAAAACACTGCACGAAATCGGCATCAAACACTTTGGGCGGCAGCATAAAGCTCAAGAAGCCAAGCTCTCTAGCGAAACCTTGGCTCTTATGCAGAAGCGACGACAGGCGACAGCATCTGTTAGGGCTTCGACAGAATATGCAGCTTTAAATAAGCGGATCAGAAGGCTGATACGGCGGGACTATCGCGTCTTCAATGCTAAACGAATTGAGGACGTGATAGCACGCAACAAAGGGCTAAAAGTCTTTTCTCGGCCTTCTGAAAGGGCTTATCTGTCGAAGCTCAAACTAGAGGATGGTCGAATTGTGTCCTCTAAGCCAGAGATCTTCGCAGAGGTAGAGAGGTTCTATGGCAAACTTTATGCTGCACATGCACCTGTCCCTACATTAGATGTTCGTGTAAGTGATCGCCGAGCCCCACTAACCCGACACGAAACCGAAGATATTCCGGACATCAGCATGGGTGAGATTAGGATAGCCCTTGAACAGCTGAAAAATGGTAAGGCTCCCGGTGAGGACGGAATTACAACAAAACTGTTGAAAGCTGGAGGAACTCCGGTTCTGAAGGAACTACAACGTCTGTTTGATTCCGTCATTCACAATGGGACCGCTCCGGTCGCGTGGACCAGGAGCTTGGTCGTCTTGTTCTTCAAAAAAGGTGACAAAACCTTATTGAAGAATTATAGACCGATCTCGCTCCTGACTCACGTTTATAAGCTGTTTTCAAGGGTTATCACGAATCGTCTCGCTCGAAGGCTTGATGAGTACCAGCCACCGGAACAGGCTGGGTTTCGTAAAGGCTACAGTACCGTGGACCACATACATACATTGCGGCAGATTGTGCAGAAAACCACAGAGTACAATTTGCCGCTCTGTGTGGTTTTTCTGGATTACGAGAAAGCCTTCGACTCCATTGAAACTTGGTCTGTTCTGGAATCCTTACAGCGATGCCAAGTCGACCACCGCTATATCGAGGTGCTGAGATGGCTATACAGCTCTGCGACAATGACTGTCCGCGTCCAGGACCAGCAGTCTAAGCCTATCCAGCTGCAGCGGGGAGTACGTCAAGGGGATGTCATTTCCCCGAAACTATTCACCGCTGCTCTGGAAGACGTATTTAAAACGCTGGACTGGAATAAACGGGGCATCAGTGTAAATGGCGATTACATCTCACACTTTCGGTTTGCCGACGACGTGGTCATAATGGCTGAATCGCTGGAGGATCTCAGTCGAATGTTGACCGATCTCAATGTTGCATCTCGATCCGTGGGGCTGGGGATGAATTTCGACAAGACGAAAGTCATGTACAATGATGTAGTCATCACTAGCCCGGTTATGGTAGAGAATACACAGATTGAAGTGGTTAAAGACTATGTCTACCTCGGACATTCCATACAGCTTGGCCGGGGTAACTTCAACAAAGAGATCGATAGACGCATTCGATTGGGCTGGGCAGCTTTTGGAAAACTTCGGCACATCTTCACCGCAAAGATACCCCAATGTTTGAAGACTAAAGTCTTCAACCAGTGCGTCCTCCCTGCAATGACCTATGGTGCAGAGACTTGGACACTGACCGGCGGACTGGTCCACAGGCTAAAGTTCGCTCAGCGAGCGATGGAGAGGGCTATGCTCGGGGTTTCTCTGAGGGATCGAATCCGGAACGAAGAAATTCGACGGAGAACTAAAGTTGTCGACATAGCCTTTCGAGTTTGCAAGCTGAAGTGGCAATGGGCGGGTCACATCTGCCGAGTAAGTGATGGCAAATGGGGGAGGAAGGTATTAGAGTGGAGGCCGCGCGTAGGACGACGAAGCGTTGGACGCCCTCCTTCTAGATGGTCCGATGACCTTAAGAAAACGTATTTGGTGGAAAGCATTGGGGAAGGCTTATATCCAGCAGTGGATAGATACAGGCTGATGATGATAATGATGATGAAGTAATTTTGAGTCGGCGCCAAACAATCAATGAACAAAGATCACTAAATTACCTCAAATTTAAAGAAATAAAAATAACCAAATCAAATTAACAATACAACGTGAAATCTCCAACGATAAACAAAAATATTCCAAAAAATGCGTGTGTAGCATTTTGTGTAAAGATTTTAGAATATAAATAAGTAAATTATTGTTAATTTATATATTTCTAACTTAGTAATTTGGGAATAAACTGTGACATACATATCGATAGACAGACATGATGAGAAGTTATGTTTAATACAAATTCTCTATCTAAATTTCAACATACATCCATATGACATGACATGACATCATGTCTTTTGTTTCACCTGTAAAAAATAACAAATGACTAAATGGAATATTTAATCATCGGTCAATCTGGAGAGGGGCCGCCTCACGCTTATTATAATTTATTAAAATTCATAATATAATCTCTATAATCGTAATTAACATATACAACAAGCCATCTTTCTAACTTAGAATGCGAGTTCAATGGCTGTGAAATGTACGTTACAGATGAGCGTCTGTAGACAGACAGTACAGGCACACGTGACGAAATGACATGCTTACTTCAAAACCGTTAAAACTTTATATGTTTCTAATTAAATATAAGTTCATTTTAATTATAATACTATATTTAATAGTGTTTGTTTAAAGACGTCACTTGCTGATTCACATACAAAAAATAACAACTGATTAAATAAAATGTTTCAGTCATTTTATCAGAGTATGACTGTTCAAATAAAGTGCCGAAACCAAAGTTTGTTGTCGACTACAGTAGTACCTAGTCGAAACGAGCGAGATAGGTTAGCTCTCGTTTTGTTGTATAACTGCGACCGCTCTATTTTTTTGAGCAATGTATGCATGCAGCCCGCCTGATGGAAAGCAATTACCGCAGCCTAGAACGCCTGAAACGCTGCCTGCTTACGACCTCTTTCTACTCACTACACTTCTCTCCCACCGCTCGCCGTCGACAGGGAATTCATCCTCACACATTGGAGCCTATTGAACACTATGCGGTTCCAGAGAAGTTTTCTCCCGGGTACTGTCCAGCTGTAGAATTATACAAAAATACTACCTGTTGAGGTTTTCTGAGGAGGCTATACCCTGGGGTTCTTCAAAAAGGGCGCGAAGAGGTTTTTACAGGGTCGGCAATGCGCACGTGTTGCCCATGATATTACAATTGTACACAGGCTACGGTAACTGCTTTCCATTAGGCGGGCTGTATGCTTATTTGACACTTTAGTGTTGTAAACAAAAATGTTAAGTTATCAATATGTAATATCGAATTATCCTCATCTCTTTTCCCCTCGGATGCGAGGTCATCCCCGCCGACCGCTTACGTCACATTCCATAATCATCTATAGAATAAATATATTCCCTTTTTAAATTTGCAAACCTTGCAAGTCTTGTAGGCTAGGTGGTCTGTGTTATAGTGTTATACGAGTGTGTTAGATTACATAAAATATATAACAAATAGTAAGTAAAGTAATAAGGATGTTTTCTGTCTTAAAGTGTAATAAAACAGAAGCAGTAAATATAAATAAAAGTAATAAATGGTTGTATTTTTATATTATAAATTCCTCTATAAACTACCATAACGCAAAACCACGGGGGTGTATGGTGTACAACTGTTTTATGAATATATAAATTGGTCAGCTATTCGAAAAAATGCATTAAATCTAGACAACAAAAAAGTAATTTTATACGTGATATAATTCCCTCTGCGACGCGCGTATAGCATAACGTTTTCATGTTCTGTTTTTGTATGCAATTTTATCTTCTTTTTTTAAAAAAAATTGGTTGCCTGTAAAGTCGGTATACGGGCGAGTTTTACGTGACAACGACTTTGAGTGGTAAAATGTTTTCGAGTGGAAGGGACGCATGCCTTTAACTTTTTATGTCTGTCTCTCTCGCTCTTAGAAGGGACGCTCTTACAATGAGAGCGAGTGAAAGGCACGCGCCTTTCACTCGCTCTCATTGTAAGCGCATAACGTGAGCCAGTTTCTTGAAGTGTCACCCGGCTAACCAATTTATAAGACGTTGTCACGTCAAAAAAAAGTTTTTCATGCCAAAATCCTTGCAATTCATAATTGGTTTGCCCGGCAGCGATCTATTAGTTTAGTTTAAAAATTGAAATATGTATTTTCTATGCCAACGTTTTATATATATATTTATACATTTCTTTGTGACAATTTTTGTTTTAAATTATTTTTCAATTACGAACAACGTTAAAGCCACAACTATGACTATCATCATCATCATCAGCCTGTATCTATCCATTGTTGGATAGAAGCCTTCCTTTCCTCAATGCTTTCCACCAAATACGATCCTCCGCCTTCCGCATCCAGCCGCTTTCTTATGGTCATCGTACCATTTAGACAAGACTAGATATATAGATAAAATAATTTATTCGTATTACAGTAGCAACATACATATATATTATACATGTAGAATTATAAGCTTATACAATAGATGACAGAATATACATTGTTTATTGTAGGTGTGTGTTGCAGCAATATAAAGGGGCCATAGCTTCAGTGGAAATGAGCAAGTAGCTGAGAGACAGTGTTTTTTTTTAATACGGGATGGAGAGCCCCCTCCCCCCCCCCTTCCGGTAAGGGTAGGCTAAAAAAATCATCAAAACCGATATTCCAGAGATACGGTCCCAACACTGAACCCTGAGGGCAGCCCTGCGTGAGCACCTTTGAAGCAACATAATGGCTAAGTTTTAATTTAGTTGTACCATTCAAAAAGTACGATCGAATGAGAGAGTAGATATTGCTAGGGCAACCTCTCACCTTAAGTTTCAGCAACAACATTGGCCACCAAGCATGATTTAGGGTCAATAATCTCAAACGCTGATATTAATATGGACATACCTCTGGGATTTCGAGATTTCGAAACTATTGAGGCTTTAATTCTCCGGGGTTCCGGTTGCCTTGGTAAGCACGTAAAACTATCTAGCTTTACGTGCTTTCCAAAGCAAAGTCTAAACATATGATTCCGTTAATCAATCAGTTTTTTTTTTTAATTTCACATACATATAGTAAATAAAGTACTATTTAAAAGTGCTTTGCTATCGTAACCCCTAATTTCAAATACAATGGCTACTAAATCACGACCTAAATAATAATAATATGATGAATGATGAAATCCCGAAATTTTTCGATAACAGTTCATTAAAAAGGCATGTCCATATTATGACAGCATTACGCAAGTACAACAAATCACTCTACCTATTCCGATCACTGATAATTACGTTATGTGCGTACAATAGTGTAATTATCTTCGTAAATTATCTTCCGTCAAGAGTCTCTCTCTTCTGGGTGTAGAGGGAGCGGATTTATATTGTAAAAGAATTTTAAATTTACTCCAATAGTGTAATTATCTTCCGTCAAGATCTCTTGTAGAGATAAGTTCAATATTGCAAACTTTTGATGTCACTATGTTATGATAATTTATGAGAAAAAATGTTATCAGTTCTTATTATTTCCAAAATAGCATTCTTAGTTTATTAAATTTCATCATCAGGTCATTTGAGTCTCCACTACAGGAGCACGACCCTCTCTCGTCCGTCTCAGACAGAAGGAGGATTTGGCCTACACTCCCCACGCTGGCCAGACGGGTTGGGGAGGCATTATTAAATTTAATTTTGTCATATTTTGATATAGTCCCACTTAAATTAAACTTTGAAGTTTCATATTGTGATACAAGAATAACAAATTTGACATTATGTGAGCCCAAGACTGGACCAGAACTGAATTTTCACTGCATTTTAATGAACAACTTCGTATTAACGATGCTTTATAAAATTTGTACAATTATGATCGGCCTAAAAATAATGTTTGCTCACTCGAGCACTACTATAACGTAATTCATATAATTTTACCGAACGATTGAAATTCGTAAAAAAGTATTAAAAATATTGTATTGTATATAATTGAAAACTTCATCGGACAAAGGCACTAAGTCTAAGTCCGATGAGGATTACTACACCAAAAACTGTCGTAAATAAACACTATTATTGAATTAACTAAAATAGATTTCAATATTTTTGTTTTTTGTTTTTTATTGGTATGTTTTTATCGGAAGAATATAGTAATAAAGATAAATATGAAACAAGGATTACTTAGGTGACATTATCTGAGTTTTTGGCCTTAAAGCAAGATAGCTTGAAGATTTCGCCAGCGATATCATGTCCTATAACTTGGTTGGTTCATTTAAAACTCCTGATCGAATCAGGTCGATCACGTTTGACGCTCATGCTTTGACTGACTAAAAAGATTCTTATTCAAAAACTCCACCTTTCGTTGAATAAAATTTACGCGCAATGATTACGCGAAGATAGCAAATTACGCAGAGGAAGCGGGCAAATGAAGCGAAAATACGATTATTTTGGACTGAGACTTGCGAAAATTTATACGAAATGTTCGCTTTTATTTAATGACTATAGGGAGCGATGGAGACGGGTGTAGCGGGAGCGGATTGATATTGTAAAAGAATTTAAAATTTACTCCAATTTATAGTTTAATCAAAACAGTTTCAGAAGATAATAACTTTCAGTGAGCAAGCTATAGTTCTCTTTATTGCCAAAAGGTCAATTGATTGTACTGCAATGATACAAATATAAGGTGTACGTATGTACATACAAGTCGACTGTTTACGTACGTTACATGATAATGCAGGTGTCTATGAACTGATTTTTGAAATTACTCATGAAGATAATCAAAGGAGGATGCTTCGACGGAAGTGTTAGATACAATTAATTAGGATTTGATTATAGAGTCTGAAGGTATTTTGATTTCTTCTATATATCTGTCTCTTTTTGTGATTTTCGCTCTAAACTTTTTCTTCAGAGCTTGTGAATTCTAAGAGCCATGGCATTAGCCTTAACTTTTCAAAAAGGATGGCATTATTAGCCTGGATTATGTATTATATTGTCACTTTATCCAAATCGCTTCTCTTACATCTGTAGCTGCAACCTCAATTGCCAAATGATGTAAATTATCATATCTGTGCTTCAGGTCGGCTTGCATTTGTTTATTTGTCGTATAATTTGCCACTTTCTTGTTTTGCCGAATTTCATTATTTTGTTTATGATCTCCCTCTGCCTTGTTATGTCATATTTTCCTACTTGAATATTCAATGTCGTATAATCATCATTTTTCCAAAGAGTTGTTTGGTTAATTTCGTTTATTGTCTCCGCCCGTTGACCTATTTGTTATGCTGTTGGCGTCGAATTTATGTCGGCTGCCGAGTGTTTAATAGCGTTGCAAATTACTTCGTCCTTTGTTTTAATTTTTTTAAATTTATTTGTGTGACTGTTAAGCTCAAAATCAGGATATCTGCTATGTGCGAAATTTAATCATTGAGACGCTAGGTCCGTGGGGACCATCAGCACATAAACTGTTTCAACAGTTGTCAAAAAGATTGATCGAAGTATCACATGACCAAAGGGCTGGCCAATATCTCGGCCAGAGGCCCGCCAATTCGTTACCCACTTGAAAAGTGCCCAAAAGGCTGGCAGCATTGCCATTCAACGTGGCAATGCTGCCAGCCTTTTGGGCACTTTTCAAGTGGGTAACGAATTGGCGGGGCTTCATTATTTATGGTTATTTATTTCCAAGTTATATTTAAGTAGGTATTTTATTTATAAGTTATTTGTATATTATTAAAAATCATTTAAATATATTTGACGTTCATTTGTATGCTAACTATACTTTTTTGTGCATCTTTTTGATACTTTTTACTTTAGGATGAGTAAGGAATATATTTCGGTTGAATTAAGAAAATATTTTTAAATATTGCAATCGGTTGAGATAGGAATACAATATCGGTTGAGTAAAGAATTTTATAATTGATAGGATGAATCCCTTAGGATGAGTAAGGAACAACCCTGTGTATGGGTTTGTGTATGAGGGTTGTATGATCGTTATGGAATCACTTAACAAAACAATTAGATGCAGGGCAGGTGAATTTTTCCATTTTTCAAAAAATATTTATCTGGCAAGTTGGCCAAGACAACTATTTAAATAATAATAATATAATTAGATGCAGTTATAACATAAAAGGAGCTCGATAGCGTCGTTGTCAGTATAATCGAATACTCAAATTATACAATGTCAACCGTAGCCTGGATAAGTTTATTTATATCGAGCTTTTTCGTGCTTTGGAGGGCACGTTAAGCCGTCGGTCCCAGCTGTTCAGTTGTCATTTAATGACAGCCCAATTAAGAAAACACTGGACTCCGCCAACTCGCAATTGAGTTGAGTTGGTGTAGTATGCTCTAAACCCCTTCGAAAGAAGGGAGACCCGTATCCCAGCAGTGGGATTAGTAAGGGTTGATGACGACAATAGTCTTGGAGAGTATTCTATTCTGTTCTTATATTCCAAGAATATAAAAAAAACGATGGTATTATATGCATTGTATTTAAAATTACAGTACGTTAATAAATCACATGTCGTTAGCTTTGGTATCCCGTGTATCTCGTGATGTCATGTTAATCCAACATGACGGATATGGTTCGCATATGTTGAAACGAAATGTGCAGGGAAGCTCTGCGGTGTGAGGATTAGAAGCGCAACTGAGTTATGGTGTGACTCTTTGTACTAAGTTGAGCAAGAATGATGCCATGCGTGACGAAGCAATGAAATTAATATATTTGTAGGCAGCAGGGATTGCTTTATGTACTTCTTTTTTTAAAATACTACGTCGGGTGGCTGACATGCATATGGCACGCCTGATGTGAAGAGGTTACCGTAGCCATATTAACGCTCGCAACATAAAATATCGTTCGCGTGCCGTCACCCCCGCTGCCAACGCAGCATCTCCTTCCTTTTTGGTGACCTCACTCACTCGCAGGAACACAACAACCCGCAAGGGAATTGTTATTTGGCTGCGGTATTCTGTGACGTGGAGGTACATTCCCCAGTCAGGTAGCTTACAATTACGCTCCCTACCGCTTTTTCCCCAGAGCTTCGTTTGTCAGTCAGCAGGGTGAAGTTGGCTTTGGTTCAAAGCTGTTGATGCACTTACGCTCCAAAATATGATGATGCTATGCGTGACGATGCTATGAAATTGATATCTTTGTAGGCAGCAGAGATTGCTTTATGTGCTTCACTATATTGTTACTAATTCTCTATCTATTGGCTGTCGTAGAATACCGGCACTGTGTGTATTACATAGCATTAATACCGAGCGATGGCTAAATTAACATCATAATTATGTGCATTGTATTTGTAATGTTATTGTGTGAAGTATACTCTTACAAATAAAAAAAGTTTTTTTCAAATCGATCTAAATGACGCGGTTGTAACCTAACCACTACAAATAACAGTTCTCAACATGATTTACTGAGTTTCTACTGAAATACTAGGTACTAGCATCCATTTTCTACTCCACTTTTCCATTCTGTTTGATTCTTTGACTTGTAGTGTAAAAGAGTCAAATAGAGTGGAAAAGTGCCTTCATAACGGGGGTGGCGGCACGGCAACGATATTTTCATGTTGCTAGCGTTTATATGGCTACAATAACCGCTTCACATCAGGCGGGCCGTATGCTTCTCGGCCTCCCGACGTAGTATATAAAAAAATATGATTTAGCTGTATTATTTACTCACGTCCATTATGTACACTCAACCTTTTTTTTATTTTGTTGATATGTTAGTTATTGTAGTGATATTATGTTAGTTAGTTATTGGCATGGTTAGTTAACAAATATTTTGAGATAATTTGACACAATACTATCAATCAATTACTTCAATTCTCTCATTGATATATGTTTCTTATAGATATTTAATTTTTATTTCTTTACATTTACGAAGTATATATTTAAACACAAATCATAGAATAATACAGATTATAATGGAAATTGATATAGTTAGGCTCAGTGCCACAAAAAGAAGTTCAGCTTCGAAGAATTCATGCCAAAACATGATCGCTGCAGGAGCTCATAAGTGTTGGGCTCCATTATGTCGCAGGACGTACTCTATCCACCACACTGTGCGGTTCAGCGGTTGCATGGGTTGGTCGTACAAAATATCCCTTAACTTGATGATGTTCTTACGATAACTGTGAGCATACAAAACATTAAAAACAATTTCAGTACTAGAGATGTATTTTTTTTTTGACGTGAATTGGTCTTTACAATTTAAGATAAGATAAGATAGATACCATTTTATTTGCACACTACAACACACAATACATCATACACATTTCAATATATACAGCTACACAACCACTAGGCAAGTAACTATTATAATAATAATAAAACATACTGTTCGGATGTTAGAACGTTCTGTTACAACAACATTTACACATTGAGATTAATTAATACAAATTAAATTTTATACTATTAATCTTTACAGTACACTTATTGCATGTTACATAAACGACTCCTGCACAAACACAATGTACAACCTACCTAGCTGACACATTAAAACTCCAAACTGTGGAAATGTATGTATGTGCTGCAGCTGTGCAAAAAGGCCGTAACTCAGTGTGGTAAGCTACAATAAGCAGCAGTACACTGATTTTCAGTTAAAGCCTGAAGAGTGTAGGTACGCGAGTAACTAGTTTTGCCTATAATACGTTTTCAGTTTTCTCAATATCATTCAATACAATTTAATGACCGATATGATTATTAAAAGTTGCTAAAAATAGACCACTCCAAACCAGTACCAAAAAGCACACAAATCCGTAGCTCCCAAGTAACAGACGACTGAAGTCCTATAAGATATGCTCGATTTACTGTAATACCCGTCGTAGTATAAAAAAAAAATATATATAACGGCTTGGATAAGATACATTTGTGACGTGTTGATCAGAAACTCAAGCTTTTGTAAAATGTCAAGTAGCGTAAAGTTGCGTATCTAGTTCACGTGCTTAGGCATGACAGACACGAGCTCAGGTAGATTATAATTGTATTAATGTAGAGACACCCCAAGAAGAAGAAAGATAAATTTGCAAGTAAGTGGCAAAATCGCCTGTATGGAGTCTAAATCATAGATTAACAATTGGTCGCCGCTCCGCGGAGACCAATTGATAATCTAAGGTCTAAATAGTAAAAAAGCAGTACATCTCATAGTCAATTTGGTATACCTACATAAAATGTGCAACGGACTGTTTTTTTACAAAGCATTTGTATACATTGAGAGAAAATTGCATTATATTTGAATAGATTAATGTGACTAAAAAAAAGAAGAATTTGATACTTAATGTAGATGACACGGGGGAAAGCGAGCATGTGGTTCATCTGATGGGATGATTTAATTTAAATAGTTGATTTCGTCCAACCTGCCAGAATATTACAAATATTTATTACCACCTAGGCAGGCAAGGTGAATATTTACATTTCTAAAATATTTATAATATTATTGCAAGTTGACAGAAATCTTAGTAATCGATCTGTCAAGATACAAAAAAAATATGAATTTGGACAATAATGAAAGGGAAAATTTTCCAAATAAATGTAAACGCTACCTATATTTACTTAAATATTTTTTTTACGTACGTCAGCTATGCCAAATTATTTACGTTAATATCGATACACTTACATAGTTCCTATAGCGTACCCACAGACCTGACAGAGACATATTTCGTTTCACCTTTATGCTCAAACAAAGCCATATATATTTTTTACACGTTTCTTATCTCTCTCACAACCTTAACAGATCTATGATATCGGGAACTATGTAGCATAAGATTTTGAATATAAATAAGAAAATTATTGTTATTTATTATATTCCTATTTGAGACGCTCGATGGCGTCGTTGCGCGTGTCAGTCTAATCGAACACGCCAGTTAAGCAACGTCGACCGCAGCCTGCCTATGGATGGGTTTATTTATCTCGAGCTCCTCCGTGCTTCGGAGGGCACGTTAAGCCGTCGGTCCCGGCTGTTGTCATTAGATCGCAGTCATTAAGCCAAGTAAGTGGCCTTAGGGCGGCTTGAAAACACTGGCCTCCGCCAACCCGCAGTTGAGTAGCGTGGTGGAGTATGCTCTAAACCCCTTCGATTGAGGGGAGACCCATATCCCAACAGTGGGATGATTATGAGTTGATGCCGATATATTCCTAAATTTGGGAGTAAACTGTGACAGACATAACGATAGACAATGTTTACTACAAATTTCTGAAAAATTCTCTATGTGGATTTCAATATACATCCTTATCAAGGATATAGTATTCGTTTCATCATCATCATCAGGTCATTTTTAGTCTCCACTACAGAAGCATGACCCTCTCTCGTCCGTACACAGACAGGAGGATTTGGCCTACACTCCCCACGCTGGCCAGACGGGTTGGAGAGGCCTGATCTATGTTTTATAATGTATTTCCCTTAGTCGCCTTGTACGTACGTACTTGTACTTTCAATCCATCTCTTCCCGTGGATGTCCACGGGAAGAGATGGATTGATTCTATCTTTTATTTCTTTTATTTCTGCCAAAAACCACACAGCTAAATGTATACGTTTAATGACATCATTTCTTTAGTTTTACTTGTAAAAAATAACAAATGATTATACTAGAATATTTAACATTGCTTAAATATTATATTTAGTCCGTTGTTAGATTTTAACAGCATGTATTATGAGTGATACATATGGTATAGCGAGCTGTTTACCACCTCCGTTGTATATTCTGTGGGCCCTCGCGGGCACTTAGACACGTCTTTTACAGTTAGGTATATTTTTTTTTTATCTACCAGCATTTCGGAATGACCATTGACGAGTAGAAATGCCGAAAGAAACTCTGTCAATATGGTATTTTTTAAATCGCCATACAATACGGTACGTGTGAGGTTTTTAACCGAAATAAAAAACCCGACTGGAAAAATCTAACAAATTTCCTTTCGATTCAGGAGTGATTTTGCGTAATAACTAGGTTATTTTCAGTATTTCTCATTCAAAATTACTTTTAGACATATAAATTGCATATATTTTTGTAATCCTCTTTTAAAAACCTTTATTTTGATAGGCTTTGGGATAATAATTTGTATTTTTTTTTACCTAGTTTTTTTACCATTAGATTCGTCTTAAATGTGAGACTGTGTAGTGACACTGTCTCACCATTAGATTCGTCTTAAACCATTAGATTTGTCTCACATTTAAGATTCGTCTTAAATGTGAGACTGTGTAGTGACACTGTCTCACCATTAGATTCGTCTTAAACCATTAGATTTGTCTCACATTTAAGATTCGTCTTAAATGTGAGACAGTATAGTGACACTGTCTCACATTTAAGACGAATCTAATGACGCCTCATATGTTGAAATCCGTCATGCGGTTTAGGCTGTAGAGCGTGACAAAGAAATATACATACATACCTCCTCCCTCACGCCCTCCCTTTTTGGTCAGTCGGGTAAAAAGAATAGCAGATTTCGACATCTTTTATTGTTTCGTCAATTTTAGTTATTTTAAGCATTTTCCTTTTGTATTTTTTTACATCAAATTTTAATGCGAGACCTTCTAAAAACGACTTTATTTTAAGTAAAGCAATTAATTTATCTCAATATTTACATAAAAAGACAGTAAAAGTGACTAAGGTTGAGCTCACATTTAATTTGAGAGTATTATTAAAATAAGTAGTGTAGGCGTCTGATAAATAGTAATGTTATAATAGTAATAGCCTGCAGGGCAGCTTGTGGCGAGCTGTTGGGTGAGTAACGGCACCACGGACCCGAATCTCCAGAGAGTCGGACAGGGCCTTCGTCTCCGGCGTGTCTTCATCGGTCGGAGTGTAAAAACAAGAAGGCCCGCAGGACTTTCAGCTCTGGCTTGTCTTCATTGGCCGTCCAGAGAGGAGCCGTTAGAGCTATATGCTCCAGGGGTGGAAGTGTTAAAGGGCATAACGCCGCGAGTAACATCGGAGAAAGCGCAGCACACCTTTCTTCTTCACACACTTCTGAGTCATACACACCGGTGTTGCGCCCGACCGATTTCCTGACATTTCGGGGGCCCATCTATTGATTGGCAAGCTACTGCCTGGCGCAAATAACTAGCAATAGAAGCAGTTATGGCAAGCGTCCGTCTCTCTTCTGTAATAGCGCGGTTCACCCAGATCTCATCTCCATAGCCCATTAATTTTCCATCACAGTTTGTAATAATCTCAACGCCTGTCGCGACCTACTCATAGGTATATCGTTCCATTTATATATACTGGAGGGGGTCACGGCGTGCGTACAACATTACATCAAACGCCTCTACGCGTTATATCCCCGCGCACGCCTATCAAATGACCGGACTTGACCTGTGATTTGAAAGAAATCTATATATATAAAAGAAAGTCGTGTTTGTTACAACACTTATAACTCGAGAACGGCTGGACCGATTGCCATGGTTTTTGATTTGTTGGATTTGTCTCCGTCCAGAATAGCAGAATAACTATTAAAAACATTGGAAAATTTACGAAAAAAATAAAATAAAAGAAAAATCATTTTTCCATACAAAATGTTCGTGGATGTCGGACCTGTGAAACGTGACGTTAACGTGCGTACGTCAAATGTATGCGTGCGTTCAGAAATGTGGGTATAGGATAATAAGTATTAAAACATTGACAAAATTGTCATTGACAAAATTCCCAAAGGTTGACTGGTAGAGAATGCTCTTAGCATTAAGTCCGCCTTTTGTACCTTTACTCTATGGTCAATAAAGTTTAAATAAAATAAATAAAAAAATAAAAAATAAAAAAATTGTCGAAAAATTAAATTTGAAAACGGATTGGGATATTTATTGATTTTCAATTAAATGTCAAATCGATTGGTCTAATTTTTACGTCGCGAAAGTTGTCCGTTGTTGTTTTGAAAATTGTTTATGAATGAATGCTTGAAAATAAATATTAATTGGTTGTCAAGTGTCATGGTACTTTATTTTGTGACATAGTAAAATACTGAACTTAATATGTACCCACTGCTGGGTAATAGTAATATTAAATACGGGTCTTCCTTCAACGGAATATGTTTCGAGCATACTCCACCACGCTGCTCAACTGCGAGTTGACGGACGCCAGTAATTTCAAGCCGCCTAAAGGCCACTTGGCTTAACGACTGCCATCTAATGATAACAACCAGGACCGACGGCTTAACGTGCCTTCCGAAGCACGGAGGAGCTCGAGATAATCTAATGATAACAACCGGGACCGACGGCTTACGTGCCTTCCGAAGCACAGAGGAGCACGAGATAATCTAATGATAACAACCGGGACCGACGTCTTACGTGCCTTCCGAAGCACGGAGGAGCTCGAGATAATCTAATGATAACAACCGGGACCGACGTATTAACGTGCCCTCCGAAGCACGGAGGACCTCGAGTTAATCTAATGATTACAACCGGGACCGACGGATTAACGTACCTTCCGAAGCACGGAGGAGCTCGAGATAATATAAACTCATCCATGGACAGGCTACGGCTGACGTTGCTTAACTTGCGTGTACAATTAGACTGACACGCGCAATGACGCCATCGTGCTTCTCTATTATTTTCTATTATTCAAATTATATTAATTTCAAGACATCATAAATTTTGTTCAACTAATATGTATACCACGACATTCATTGACAATTAGGCGGTACGAAGTTCGCCGGGCCAGCTAGTACAAAATAAAAATAGAAATAATATATTTCTGGATAATTTACACTGCGTCAGCTAGTCCCAAATTAAGCGCAATGCTTGTCGTATTGTCCAAGGGTGTACTAAGCCAGGAAATCAAACTACTGTGTAACTCCAGAACGCATAGACTTTTAATACAAATAAGTAATTCGATACCTCTATACACAAAAACACAACCATAGCGCGATGGAAAAACAGAACAGCGCCATCTAGTTCAATTAATCGGAACTATCGGTACATACATTTTATTTTATATTTTTACAATATTAGACACCTATGGTACTAGACAACTGATGAATGTACTTAAATACATTTTTTTTTATAAATACATACTTATAATACCTAGAAAACACCCAGGCCAAGACAATGAGACAGGTTTATGCATACAAATGTTTGTCTTGTGCTAAGACAGAACCCGCGATCTCGGAGTCAAGGTAGTCATTCGACCAACGGACTCGTCATTATAAAGTATGTTTCGGGGCTGTAAGTGGTTCATCGACACCTTTGAACCAAAGTCAACCACACGTGCACGCGACGCACCCTGCTAATTGACAAACAAGGCTCTGACGAAAGTGAGAAAGGGTAATGAAGTATTTTGTAAGCTGCTCGACTGGAGTACCTCCTTTACTCCACTTCACAGAATACAAATAAAAATTCGATTGAGGGTTCTTGTGTTCCTGCAAGTGAGGGAAGTTACTAGAAAGGAAGGCGTTGGCAGCGGCGGTGGCGGTGCGATATACATATTGCATGCATTTGTAGCTACGGTAACCGCTACTCATCAGGCGAGGCGTATGCTATATAAAGTTATGATGTTTATTTTCCATCCGACGTAATGTAAAATAAAATGTTGCCTAAATTTAATGACCAAAATCAAATTTTTGAATAATTCACTATTACAAGATAACCGAATGTATTTCCGAAATGATGGTAGATAACCGTGAAAGTAAAGTAAAGACGCCGTGTCATATGTGAATAAAAAAAATATTCCACGACAAATTACAGTCCCAATAAACTGGATCAAATATCGAATTAACGATTTCGACGATACAATATGTAAGTTTTTGTTATAACTGAAAAAATAAATTCATTTTCTACTAAAAAGAAACAAATAGTTCAATGGTAATGATTTTACATATCCGTACTAATATTGTAAATAGTACCTAATGTATAAATGTGAAAGTATGTTTGTTTGTTTGTTTACTACTCTTTATCCCGGAAAAACATCTTATTCCCACGGGAAAAATACAGTAATCGTTTGTCCTTCTTTCACTAGATCACCAGATTTCGCTGTCTCATTTCTAAATCGCGCTATGGGTATGTATATATATGTCGCAGACAACTGGTTAAAATAGCCGTTCGATCAAACAGCTAGCCCTTTGACTGAACAACGGCATTCAATCACACGGCTATACGTCGTTTAGCCGACTTGTTGACTGCAACTTTCAACACTACAGCTAGACGACGCTTAGCCAACTGGTTAAATGGCAAATTAGCTAAGGTGACCATTAGTTTAGTATGTAATTTGAGAGAATAATAATACCTACCTAATAAGCAAGCGGAGTTCTGGGACGTCTCCGGCGCTGAGGGAAGTGCAGCCCCTTCGCCTTTGCGTAACGAAGGGCAGGCACTCATGGCAGGCGGGGGCTGCACTCCCTCAGCGCCTCCGGGCTTACAAAAAACACTCTAGTATCGATCCGGCAAGTCTACGTGAAGTCGGGGTTGGCAATATTTATCTTATATGGCGGGGGGCTTCGCCCCCCGAGCTCACCGGAATGGGGGACTGCGGCCCTAGTTTATGTATTTACTACTTTCTTTCCGAAAAGTATCTTGAAACAATCACAAACACCGGCTAGTTGACGCCATCTTGAAAACAAACGCACCTAGCGCCGCGTGAGCGCTGAACTAATTCAATTAGACGGCGGCTTGTGAATCAGCTGTAGTGTTGAACGTTTTGAGCGACTCAAATATTCAATTAAAAAGCTAGCCGTGTGATTGAATGGCGTTGTTCAGTCAAAGGGCTAGCTGTTTGATTGAACGGCTGTTTCAACCAGTTGTTGGCTGCGACATATGCATATACACAAATCAATGGCAGCTCCCGTGAAAAAAGCGGGCGAAGCCGCGCGTAACAGCTAGGTAATAAATATATCAGTTTACTATTTAAAAGTAAATTTTATATATATATATATATATATATATATATATATATATATATATATATATATATATATATATATATATATATATATATTACAATAAAACTGTCGTAAATGTCGTAATACGCGGAGCCGCGTGGCAGCCCTTGCGGTTGGTCCACCTTCGACTCACAGGTGAGGTGAGGTCGCCTTGTCAGAGGGCAGGGAGCGGCCGTACTGAACGTAGTACTATTATTTACACTGCGGTTTCATGTAACCTGCGCTTTATAATATTGTATTTTTGACATCATTTCGCACTGCAAATAATCTTATCGATTACATTTTAAAACTATTGAAGATTATTACTGCGTGTGAGTGACGTAAACAGACAAGAAGAGATGCTATGTCAATAATGAGCAATGAATTATTTGTTCTTAAACATTGGAAAAATCAAGGAAATGAAATCAAATGGAAATGATATGCAATTAGATTTGTATGGCACAAATGTATGTCATATTTATAGAAATATAACAACATTGAGTATAGCAGACGTCTGTAGACTATGGTATTTGCTTAACATCAGGTTATAATAAACCGGCCAAGTGCGAGTTGGACACACGCACGAAGGGTTCCGTACCATTATCTATCAAAACGGCAAAAAATCACATTTATTGTATCGGAGCCCCTCTTTGTTTATTTGTTTTTTAATTAATTATTTATTTTTGAAGTATATATATATATATATAACTAAATATTCTGTGAATATTTCAACTGTCTAACTATCACGGTTACATCAAGCATACAGCCTGGTGACAGACTGACGGACGGTAAGCGGAAGTCTCAGTAATAGGGTCCGATTTACTCTTTGGGTACGGAACCCTAAAAAGACTTTGTTGTTGACGATCCCAAACTGACAAATGACAAAATACACAAAGGGACTTAAAGGTTTCTAAACCGTCTGGTTTAGAAACCTTTAAGTCCCTTTGTGTATTCTACCGATTGTACAAGATGTGTTCAGAGGAGTTGTTTGACATCACACATTGAAGCCTAACTGGTCGCGTGCTGTGCGGTTCCAGAGAAGTTTTCTCCCGTGTACTGTCAAGCTGTGGAATGCCTATCGAGGTTTTCTCAGGAGACTACTAGTATGGGGTTCTTCAAAAAAGGCGTGGAGAGGTTTTTAAAGGATTGGCAACGCGCGTGTGTTATCGTGATGCCCTTGGTGTTACCGGCGTTCACAGGCTACGGTAACTGCTTTCCATCAGGCGGGGCGTAAGCTGTATTTTTGATATCATCACTTTAGTAGTATCATCATCATCATCATCATCATCTCAGCCATTGAAAGTCCACTGCTGGACATAGGCCTCCCCTCTAGATCTCCAATAAGACCGGTTGGAAGCGGCTAGCATCCAGCGCGATCCTACGGACTTAATTAGTAGTATAACGAAAACTTATTTTAAATTTTTTAGTTAATCAGTTTTCTTATACAGCAATTTCTTACTTTACTAATTTATTACGTTAGTAGCGCATTTTATATTAAGCGGAAAAGAAACTGTATAAAATTCCAATTTTTTCATGCAGCACGCTGAAGACGTTCCGGAAAGCAAGTGACGTCAGCAGGGATTAACTTAATCCGAGAAGGTAGGATAAAATGAAAGAGTTCACGAGAATGTTCAAGCTCGTATATAGGTCTCAAGAATGGTGAATTACATTTTCCGGGAAAGATTAGAAAGTAATATGATATTTTATATGTGATACATTTACTGCGTACAAAAAGTATATAATACACTGTATGTTAATGCACATGCAAAATAATAAATAAATATTCCTGGACAAATTAAGCAAAGCTTGTACTATGGGTACTAGATATAACTGATATTATACTTATTTTTTTTTGTAAATATATACATATAATTCGTAGAAAACACCCAGACATATGTGATATGAGGACATGACATGTATACAAATATTTGGCTTGTGCAGGGATCGAACCCGCGACCTGGGAGTCAGAGCGGCCATTGCTAACCAGTCGACCACCGAGCTCGTCTAATTAACATAAACATATTTATAAGGAAAAATTGTATACTTATATTGTTAATCATTATGGTACTTTAATGATTACCAATTATGTTATAAATACTATAGATATATCACAAGCGTCAACAACGTTCACCCAAAAAGTGAGCCAACTGTCTTACCTCGCAATTTGTCCGCACAATATGTATTGCTAACCAGTCGCTAAGCAAATGTCGTTTTGGGGTGTAAGTGGTTCATCAACATCTTTGAACTAAAGCCAACTTCACCTGCACGCGGTGCACCTTGCTGACTGACAAACGAAGCTCTGGCGAAAAGAGAGGTAGGGAGCGTAATTGTAAGCTACCCGACTGGGGAATGTACCTCCACCTCACAGAATACCGCAGCCAAATAACAATTCCCTTGAGGGTTGTTGTGTTCCTGCGAGTGAGTGAGGTCACCCAGAAAAGAAAGGAAGGAGAGCTGCGTTGGCAGCGGGGGTGGCGGCGCGCGAGCGATATTTTATGTTGGGTGCGTTAATATGGCTACGGTAACCGCTTCACAACAGGCGGGCCGTACGCTTGTCTGCCACCCGACATAGTATAAAAAAAAAACAAGCAAGCCGACGAAGCAGACGTTTGTAACAATTGATTGAAATAGGTAAAAAAGCACTATTTATGTTGAAAAAAAAATATCAATGGATCACATTAAAATACACAATCATATCTGATGTTAACGCGTATTTTAGGTTAATTTCATATTTTTACAACATAGAAGATGACGCACTCAGCGAGGGAAAGAGATAGTAAGAGCCGATAGCGACAATGCGACTGAAAGGCTATCGGAGCTGTTTTCTTACACAGTTTTAGTACGGGTGGTACTGGTATTACTGATATTACGGGTACTGGTAGTACGGGTATGCCATCTCTATATTATCTAAAACATCATTGAGCATTATACTATTTATTGCACATAATCAAGTATATATGTTAACTCTAACCTAGAGAGGTTAGAGTTTACATATATACTTGATTATGTGCAATAAATAGTTAAGTTTAAGGTTAGAGAACCTTTGTATATATTGTAAACATTATATGTTTATTTTATTATAACATTTTTATATTTATGAGATTTTTTTGTAAACTTTTTTATTTATTTATCATCACACGACTTCACTTTTGTTATAGGTATTTTCAGAACGTATTAAAATTCATCTGTAATAGCTAATGTGGTGGTATTTTTTTCTTTAAAAATTATAATAAATAATAAATATCTTTAATATAAAAATTGCTATAATATGGAATCGCTGAATGTGTTGCTAAGCCAAAATCTCAAGAACAGCTGAACCGATTTCGCTAATTCTTTTTTTAGAATATTTCTTGAAGTACGAGGATGGTTCTTACGTAGAGAAAAAAATTAAAAAATGCCTGAAAAGGTCTAAACGGCACTTTTCTCTACTCCCGTATAAACGATTCGTAATAATACTTAAAAGTCAATTTGAACTTTAATACCATACCATAAAGTTCAAGTGTTAGTGGAGAGGTTCCGAGGAATAAGGAATTTGAAATGAAAACTTTGTACTTACTTAGTTTTAATGCACCATTAATTACAATTTTTTCTACATCCACTTTCACCTTCGCCTCCGCCTCCGTTAACCTCCGCGTCCGCGGAGGTGATACAGGTCGCCTCCGCATCCGCCTCCGCCTCCGCTAAGTAGGCCTCCGTTACAATTGAGTGACGTTGACGTGACAATTATAGCGGTACGAAGTTCGCCGGATCAGCTAGTTATTAATAGTTGCAATAAAAAAACCTACACGTGACCTATGGGTCAGATCTCTTTAATATACATTATTATCATTATATTTTATGAAAAACTAAATCGTTACTAAATTCCAATTCAATTGTAAAAGGCTTCATGAATAGAATCTGTCAATTTTTTCTTAATAAAATGATACAGATACGGCTTACTAATCCTAATTTGAAACTCAGATACTTGGAGATCGTTAGTAATGACAGATAAAGTGATGTCACTGTGATAAAATATACCTAATATACCTATAATTATTTTTGATAAAAAAATATTATATTACGTCATAATTTCATATCATTAGATGACAGTCATCAAGCCAAGTCAGTGGCCTTAGGCGGCTTGAAAACACTGGCCTCTGCTAACTCGCAGTTGAGCAGCGTGGTGGAGTATGTTCTAAACCCCTTCGATTGAGGGGAGACTCGTATCCCAAAAGTGGAATGATTATCGTTGTTCCTTAAATCCCTCCCTATAAAAAACCCGGAGTCTATAAGTTGTTTTGTGATGACTGTGAACACGTTTACATAGTTCAAACCGGACGTAATTTTCAAACAAGATTTAACGAACATATATCAGCTTATAGAAACAATCGTCCAGAAAAGTCACACTTCACTGAATATCTTAAAGATGAAGGACACAATTTATCTCCCAATAATTCATATAAAATATGACATACATGGACAAAGGACTAAAACTTAATATTAGGGAACAATGAAGGATAGGAGAATTACTAACATCAAGTTGCTTTTTTATTAAATTATTTTTTGATTTTTTGTGTTTTATTATTTCATGAAGGATAGGAGAATTACTAACATCAAGTTGCTTTTTTATTAAATTATTTTTTGATTTTTTGTGTTTTATTATTTCTAATTGTTATATTTTCCATTGCCCCCACTACCCCCTCCACTTCAAACACTATATAAATGTCGGTAATGCGATGGATTTGTCATTTGTAGGTTGTTCTAACCATCAACATCTACAGATCGCCTGAGGATGCCTCGCGTATAGGCGAAACACGTGTCGCCGAGACGACCACGGGGCGGCAGCAGTCGCATGTTTCTTCTGTTTCAGATGAATATTCGCCGAGACTACCACAGCACCTGGAGCAGAGACGACCAAAGCAGCCACGGTAGTGGGTGGGTGCCGGCCGACAGTAGTTTACACGAACTAATTGGTGGCGGAAGCACGCAAAGTAGTGTAGATCAAATTGTCTGTAAATTTGACTTCCGCAAAATAACACCTGAATCAATTAACTAAAAAATATCACGTGAAATATCACGTGAAATTTCCCCCATCCTTAGTTATCCTTAATAATACAGCTGAATCAGTGCGATCTCGTTATAACTTACAGAAATCAATAATGTTCGTTAGACGTAACTACTTTGTGTAAATATTTGTGAGGTATGTTACACAAATTTGTTCCCTGAAACCTCAGTAGTGAAACACTCAAAACAAACTTGATCTTCCTGTTCAAGTTTGTTTTGAAATTTTACATGTAATTTGATTCTATTGCAATACATACTCTGATATTGTTTTTTAACACTTAAGAAGTCGCTAATGGGTCTAATAGACCGAATTTTGAATTTTGTTT
Organism: Hypsopygia costalis; assembly: GCA_937001555.2. Taxonomy (NCBI): domain Eukaryota; kingdom Metazoa; phylum Arthropoda; class Insecta; order Lepidoptera; family Pyralidae; genus Hypsopygia; species Hypsopygia costalis. The sequence goes on from OW443349.2 coordinate 6,139,685, forward strand.
AATAAATTTTAAAGTTTCACACCTACAGCTTTTCCGAATTAAGAACTTTTAACGACAATGAATGTAATCAGTTACTGACATAAAAGGTTTATTGGACCCTGTGGTGAGTAGGCATATACAATAATTAGTCTCTTATTATTATTTCGTATAACAAGCCCAGTGGTCAAATGGCAATGGCTACTTTGGTCTCGGAGGTCGCGGGTGCTGGGCCTCACAGGCCCATCAGGTATACCAAGTAGGTTCCCATTTTTCACCAGGCTAGCCGAGGGTTGTCTGGAAGAGATTTCTTCAAGAGATAAACTCATCGTTACTTTTGTTACTATTTAATACATACAGCATAGTTTCAAGTGGCCGTGTGGTTTCCGGCAGACTAGAATAGAATCACTCCGTTTCTTCCCGTGGATGTCGTACAAGGCGACTAAGGGAAATACATTATCAAATAGCGATTAGGCCTCCCCAACCCGTCTGGCCAGCGTGGGGAGTGTAGGCTCAAATCCTCCTTCCGTCTAGGACGGACGAGAGAGGGTCGTGCTCCTGTAGTGGAGACTAAAATGGCTCTGATGATGATGATGATGATAGTTTCAAGTACACGTATTTATTATAATGCACTACAGTGTATACTCGTAAACTAGTCGTCATCCCTTATTTGTCCCATTGGTGAGATACGGGTCTCCCTTCGACAGACTGGTTTAAAGCATACTCCACCACCCTGCTCAAATGCGGGTAGCGGAGGTCAGTGTTTTCAAGCCGCCTAATGGCCTAAGGTACTTAGCTTTACGACTGTTATAGAATGACAATAGTCGGGACCGATGGCTTAACGTGCCCTTCGAAGGGGAGGAGCCAGAGATAATATAAACCCATCCATGGACAGGCTACGGTTGACGTTGCTTAACTTGCGTGTTCGATTAGACTGACGCGCGCAAAGACGCCATCGAGCTCCTCAAAGTACTAAAGTGTTTTATATATACACCAAATTACACACAGTTTATCATGACAATGAACAGATCTCGTTGTTGTGGTAACGCGTCCCTTTGAGTACTGTTTGTTGAAAGTGCTCAATTTTGGATGCGAGCTGGCAGGGTCGCCATGTAATGTGCACGAGGAGGTGACTTGATTGAAACACTTTGCTGGTCGGTAACTGAATATGTGAATCGCCTTTATTGAGAGAAATCATGAGTTTATATACTATTAAAATAGTGCATGATTAAACTAGGTGACCTGACATACATAGGATGTAGGTTGTCCTACATATACAAGGTTTAAGTACAAGGTAACAATAATGAGTAATGATAATGAGGGCATCTTGTGTCTCCTCATTACACCTTCCCCCTTTTTTTTTGAAAATACATAAACAAATTAGACTGACACGCGCAACGATGCCATCGAGCTCTCCAAATTACTAAAGTGTTTTATATATACACCAAATTACACACAGTTTATCATGACAATGAACAGATCTCGGTGTTGTGGTAACGCGTCCCTTTGAGTACTGTTTGTTGAGAGTGCTCAATTTTGGATGCGAGCTGGCAGGGTCGCCATGTAATGTGCACGAGGAGGTGACTTGATTGAAACACTTTGCTGGTCGGTAACTGAATATGTGAATCGCCTTTATTGAGAGAAATCATGAGTTTATATACTATTAAAATAGTGCATGATTAAACTAGGTGACCTGACATATATAGGAAGTAGGTTGTCCTACATATACAAGGTTTAAGTACAAGGTAACAATAATGAGTAATGATAATGAGGGCATCTTGTGTCTCCCCATTACACCTTCCCCCCTTTTTTTTGAAAATACATAAACAAATTAGACTGACACGCGCAACGATGCCATCGAGCTCTCCAAATTACTAAAGTGTTTTATATATACACCAAATTACACACAGTTTATTATGACAATGAACAGATCTCGGTGTTGTGGTAACGCGTCCCTTTGAGTACTGTTTGTTGAGAGTGCTCAATTTTGGATGCGAGCTGGCAGGGTCGCCATGTAATGTGCACGAGGAGGTGACTTGATTGAAACACTTTGCTGGTCGGTAACTGAATATGTGAATCGCCTTTATTGAGAGAAATCATGAGTTTATATACTATTAAAATAGTGCATGATTAAACTAGGTGACCTGACATATATAGGAAGTAGGTTGTCCTACATATACAAGGTTTAAGTACAAGGTAACAATAATGAGTAATGATAATGAGGGCATCTTGTGTCTCCCCATTACACCTTCCCCCCTTTTTTTTGAAAATACATAAACAAATTAGACTGACACGCGCAACGATGCCATCGAGCTCTCCAAATTACTAAAGTGTTTTATATATACACCAAATTACACACAGTTTATCATGACAATGAACAGATCTCGGTGTTGTGGTAACGCGTCCCTTTGAGTACTGTTTGTTGAGAGTGCTCAATTTTGGATGCGAGCCAAACCGTTTATTATACAATACAAATACACAATGACTACGATACTATTTGTTCTTTATTCGCTATGTGCGATGCGATGTGCATGGTGGAGTTATAGTAAAATGATCGCAGTGCATGCCGTGACAGAAATATGCAACAATTCGAGAAAGTCTGAAAAACAAAATTACTTCATGGTTTCTTAAAATTGAAAAGACAAATAATACAAGAAAAGAAAATTAAGCGGATTCAATTTGCTTTGTATTTGCTACAAAATAACGTTTGTTGTATGGGGAGCTCCCATACAACAAACGTTATTTTTTTGCCGTTTTATAGATAAGGGTACGGAACCCTTAGTACGCGAGTCCGACTCGCACTTGGCCGGTTTTTTTTATTTAATTATTTGTAATTTTAATTTGAGTGTTGAATTCGAAAAGTTTCTTTCGGTATTTTTTGTTTGCCAATGGTAAGTTCTGAAATGCTGATAGATTTAAATTTTTCCGGTGTTTGGTGATTCTGATGTTCGTAGCAAATACGAAGCGAATACAGGTGTTTGCCTGTTTATGTTTGTGTTTGCGGTTAGTGTCGGCTGTAATCGGAAACGAAGAAGAAGAAAGTGTTTGTATTGAGTGTTTGCCGATGCAAACACTCAACAATACAAACACAAAAACACTAGTGCATACGCTTGGTCTTTTCCGATCACAGACGCAAACCGCAAACACAAACATAAACAGGCAAACACCTGTCCACACGTTGGTGTCTGTCGTGTGCTGTTTGTCGTTGTTTGATGGTTGCCGTTGTTTGCTATGCATATGAAGCCGGATTTAAAAGTTGATATTTTAATTCATCATTTGTGATCGGTTGTAAGACCCCACCAGTCGTATGAAATGGCCTTTATAAGACCGATTGTTGGAAAATGGCGAGGTGAGTGACGGGATTTTGGCAAATTTGGTTCTGCCGACAGTTATCAACAATTTGTTTGTTTGTTTGTTACTTATTATTATAATTAAATATAAATAAAACAAAAATTTAAGGGGGGCTCCCATGCAACAAACGTTATTTTTTTGCCGTTTTATAGATAAGGGTACGGAACCCTTAGTACGCGAGTCCGACTCGCACTTGGCCGGTTTTTTTTATTTAATTATTTGTAATTTTAATTTGAGTGTTGAATTCGAAAAGTTTCTTTCGGTATTTTTTCTTTGCCAATGGTAAGTTCTGAAATGCTGATAGATTAAAAATTTAATAAAAATTAATACACGTCAATTTAATAAAAAAAATAAAAAACTCCCGACCTTCTAGTCTAGTCAAGCACTTTCATTTGATACTTATATTGAAGTAGTTCTGAAAAAAAATATATTTAATTCGCCATTTTGTGGTGGCGGCCATCTTGGATTTGAAATTTATCATAGCGTACAGATTCTGCTAGTCAAGTCATTTGATTTCCATATTCAAGGGATTGTGAAAAAATATGTAATCCGTCATTTAGTAGCGGCGACCATCTTGGACTGATTTTCATCAAACATAGACTAATTCACTTTTCAAAAAAAAAAAAACAAAATCGGTTCACCCGTTTGGGACCTACGATGACACACACACGAATCAGACACACATAAACTCTCTCTCTCTCACACACACACACACACACACACACACACACACACACACACACACACACACACACACACACACCTTATATTACCCCGTCGTTTTTGCGTGGGGGGTTAAAAAGTAAGAAGTGAAATAAAGCAGATAGACAAGTACATAGTGTTTTTTCGTAACATACTATGGTACAAATCATTTCTTACATAAAGCTAAAAGTTACCGTAAAATAAATATTATAACATATGCCTGAGCTACGAACTTACTGTGTTTCAGGCGAAAAAAAAAATTATATGTATTTTTGCAGTTAAGGCATAAAAGGTGGCAAAACGTAAAATCATAAGCTGGCAGCGTGTCTGTTTGTATATACATTGATTTCAAACATAGGATTTGAGGTTCAGTTTTATATCTGTGCTAACCAACACAAATCCGTCCTCAAAAGGTTTTTCAAATGTTTAAATCTTTAAAAGGTTTTCACGCGTCCCTTGTAAAATTGTTAAAACCCTTTCATTTCGCGGCTAACCAGGGTAAGAGGTAGTAATCCGCCTTTTATATATTTATAAACGAACGATCGAAAATGGAAGTGAAAAGAAATATTTCATTTGCCAGGTTTTTGGAAAATGAAGATTTTTTTTTGATGCAATTCCATATCGCATAATACACCTGTGGTCTGTTGTATATATATTCCTATATCTCTTAATCTTCAGATGCTCGCAGTTAGTAATTCGGTTCCATGATGGTCGAATGGCTAGTAATAGCTACTTCGACTCCGAGGTCGCGTGTTCGATCCCCGTACAAGACAATTTTTTGTGTGCATGAATAAGTCTGTTTGTCTTGGCCTAGGTGCTGTTCTGTATGATATGAATACAAAAATATATATTTAAGTATAATATCAGTTATCTAGTACCCATAGCACAAGCTTTGCTTAGTTTGAGACTAGATGGCAGTGTGAAATTTGTCCTGGTATATTTATATTTATTTATTTTATTTATTACGACCTATGAGGACGATTGACGATTCCAAGCTTGTGAGCGTTAATGTACAATTCTGTTCGAGGATAGACCAGGATCTCTACCGGTTAAACTGAACACGATTCCCATAGGATTTTTTGATTGTGAAAATGAAACTTCAGCATAGATTTAGGTTATTTGCTTTTACCTTAGCTGGTAGAAACCCTGGAGATCTACCGACTAAGCTGAAGATGTTTGTCAATAACTAAAACGTGTGACTTGTTTTTTGCACCAAAATATTCGATGATAATCGGTTTCAGCTATGGTAGTATAGTAGGTTTTGCTTCGTATGTTGTACCGATTTTGTAAGAAAAAATGAAGAGGCCGCAGCCTTATGAGATGGTCTGACCAGACCGCACACCTTATGACCCGATACGAGTTGCTAATGATGTTTCTGGGGAACGCAACGTTGCTAAAAAAACGCAATAGTTGGAGAAAAATTGTTAGAGAGATATTTCTGCAGGGGAATCACGATTTCAGTAATAAGGTGTACGACGTGAGGAGGAAGACCACATAATTATGTAATTAATATAATTTGTATGTATAATGAGGCACGCATCTGCGTGTAGACAGTGAGTTCAGCCGGTCAGAGATCACTGGAGCGCGCCAGTAAAGTGATGTAAACACCATTCCACAGGAAGCTGGAACTGGGCTTGGGGTTTATTTAAAAAATAAAATATAAAAAATATAATATAATAAACGTACAACATGTATAAAATTATTACTTTTACCTAGGTCAAAAAAATGTTTTTAAAAACTATGCCCGTATGCGGGCGCTTTGCGTTTGTGCACTGTAATGTCAAAACTACTTAACCTAGTTTGGAATACAGTTTTCACTAATTTATTGTGGCAATCATTTCGTAATATTTAATATTCGTTTCATTACAATCCCTTTACTAATAAAAAAAAAAAACATGCTTTAATAATTATGCTCTTGATTGAATGAATGAATGTATATTTTTCTGTCAATATAAGGTTTTTGTACAGTAGCCATTTTGTGAAATATGTTCCATATTATTCAGCTATCGAAAATGGCGTGCAAATATTAAAATCATAGTGCTTGATTTGCCGATATTTTTTTATTAATAAAGACTGGCTATTTATTAATTAAAATAAAACAAAATCAATAAATGAACATTTAAGTATAGATACTTAACTTAGTTTATTATTGTTATCACGTACGAGTAATATGTATATATCATAGATTACATCAACGTTATTCAAAAAAATCAACCTAATCTCTCTCTCTATAACACACACACACACACACATACACACACACAAAATACACGTCGTATTAGACAAAAGAACCCTTCACATTTAACTAAATTATAAGATAACTGTTGCAGCACATAAAAATAGTTGAAGCATTTCACCCTAAAAATAAGAGTGAAAATAGAAAATCAAAATCTCAGTAACGATTACTTGAAAGAGACGAGGATTTGTCTCAAAGTGTCAGTGCTTAAGTGTTGACAGTAGTGGTACGTGATTCCCGTAATAATGAGAGGGGACATCGCAGCGGGGCAATGAAACGTGTTTGCCAAAAAGGTACAAAATGATAAGGATATTTCTTGTTACGAAGAAAAGGTGACGCAGTTGACAAAAATCTTAACTCTCTTGTTATCTTTATTAAAATGCTAATATGTGTTTGTTTCTTATTATTTTACGGGAACAAAATATAGACTTTTTTGGATTATAAGGGCTGGAAGGGTTAAAGGATTTTCGTAATATTGTAATTTTATCATCTTTAAAAATAGGTCAAATGAAGTTATTAGGCTGAAGCCTCACTAGTACGTTACGCTACGCTACGTCCGCGTCGTCGCAACGGATCGACGTCCTGTATACCACACCAGCCCCCCTAGCCAAGTGTAGCCTAGCGTAACGAACGTTAGATAGATCACGTGACATTTGTCAATTCTCATACTAAAATGTTCGATTTTGACAAATGTCATGTGATCTATCTAACGTTCGTTCGTATCGTAACGTTCGCGTTACGATGAAGCACGACGTTGCAACGCAAAAGGGCGACGCACACCGCAACGTAGCGTTTAGTGTGAATTTCAGACTTTGTCGGCAATGGATCGATGAACATTAAAAAAAATGTACGAGTGTAGCTGTGTCATAGACACGGCTGTATGTTGTAAGTGAATACGTTTTAAGCACTAAAATTATCTCAAAATGGCAGCGCTTCCCCCTCCCCCGCACGGGATATTCCATAGTTCTTACTTAGCATAATAAATTCTTTGATCCTTCATCTATCCAGTGGTGTGATTGAATTTTGGATGGAGATGATAGATACGTAGCTGCAACACCAAACTGTATCCACCGATTTTGTTAACATTTTTTTATTGCCTCCTTATGGAAGTAATTTTAAAGACGTATTCACAATCAGAATGCATTCTTAAAGCAAGAAACTGACAATACGAAATACATAAATAAAGCCATTAATCAATGTAAAGCTTCATAGGATGTAATAAAACAAAATGTAGACATGAAATCTGTTAATAAATCAATAGATTTCTTGATTCTCAAAAATGGTAACTTTGAGAGCAAACCTTAAAAATGACTTTATATAAAGGTACAAAACCAGTTGGCCAGGGAAAAGACATACAAAGACAACAATAATGCTAATATTTCATCATCATATTTACTAATATTTGACGAGCTCGGTGGCGTAGCGGTCAATGACGCGGCTTCGACACCAACGCTCGTGGGTTCGATTCCCTCATAGAACAAACATTTGTGTGCATGAACATGTCTGTTTGTCTTAGTCTGGGTGTTTTCTATGTATCATAAGTATGTGTTTACAAAAAAAAATGTATTTACGTATGTTTATCAGTTGTCTAGTACCCATAACACTAGCTTCGCTTACTTTGGGGCTAGATGGCGCTGTGTAATTTGTCTGACAATATTTATTTATTTATTCAAATCCTGACTCTGACTGATTAGTCCTACAGATATACGAAAAAATATTTTATCATTTAAAAGTTTATAATACATATATAAATATAAATTATTAGCTGACCCGGCAAACCGGCCTGTCATTAAAAATAGATAACAGACTATTCTCAGACCTACCCGATATGCACATAAAATTTCATAAAAATCGGTCATGCCGTTATGGAGGAGTTTGGTAATTAACGTTGTGACACGAGAATTTTATATATTAGATTTAGTAAAGGCAGAATAAATTGGAACGTAACAGGATTGACAGCTTTTGGGAAGCTTCGGCACATCCTCACCGCAGATATACCCCAATGCTTGAAGACCAAAGTGTTCAATCAGTGCGTCCTCCCCGCTATGACCTACGGTGCATAGACTTGGACGCTGACCGTTGGGCTGGTTCACAGACTAAAAGTCGCACTGCGAGCGATGGAGAGAGCAATGCTTGGAATTTCTCTAAGGGATCGAATCCGGAACGAAGAAATTCGACGGAGAACCAACGTGGTCGACATAGCTCTCAAAGTCAGCGAGTTGAAGTGGAGGTGGGCTGGCTACATCTGCCGAGTCAGCGATGGCAGATGGGGAGAAAGTCCTAGAGTGGAGGCCACGTGTGGGGCGACGAAGCGTAGGACGCCCCCTCTCTAGATGGACCGATGATCTCAAAAAAGTGGCTGGTAGCGGTTGGATGTGGAAAGCGGAGGATCATATGGTGGAAAGCATTGGGAAAGGCCTGTATCCAACAGTGTCTGCCTGTATCTACCTACTGTTCATCATAATCAGATGATTGACAATCTGTACAAGACAACAACACACAATTGTCAAACTGTACTTGCAACATTATCCTGGCAAATAAACATATTCATTCTTACAGGTTATACATCGATTTTGCACGCAAAGTAGTGTAGATCAAATTGCCTGTAAATTAACTTCCGCAAAATAACACCTTTATCAACTAACTATCTAATGTCCATTAGATTTCATTGCCGTGAATATTTTATATATATTTTAGCTCTACCTACCACAAACACAAGTTACCACCATTATTACGTACAATTGTTGAGTTTCCAGGAAAGTATTTTAATATGTTAAAAACTTTGCCCAATTACTAACTCTTAAAGTACCCTCATTAGGAAGTCAAAATACAGCGACCCAGTGTTTCGTGCTACTTTATTTTAATATATTTTAATATTCCTTGGTTTTTGGAATTAGCATTTTAAGAAGCAGAGTCAGTTTGACTTCACCTTTGCTGCCGACTGCCAATTAAGCGAAAGCGATATAAACCTAACTATAGTATATATATATATATATATATATATATATATATATATATATATATATATATGTGTGTATATATATATATATATGTATATATGTAACAGATACATTGTCAAATATCGATCAGGCCTCCCCAACCCGTTTGGCCAGCGTGGGGAGTGTAGGCCAAATCCTCCTTCCGTCTAGGACGGTCGAGAGGGTCGTGCTCCTGTAGTGGAGACTAAAATGGACCTGATAATGACATGTGAAACAGAGTCGGGTTAGTTACACCATTAACGAGCTCGGTGGTAGAATGGCTTGCAATGGCCCCTTTGACTCCGAGGTCGCAGGTTCGATCCCCGCACAAGACAAATATTTGTGTGCATGAACATGACTGTTTGTCTTGGTCTGGGTGTTTTCTAATTATAATATTTATTGTATTCCAAAAAAAAAATATTTAAGTATAATATCAGTTATCCATAGTTACATTAGTATATCTAGTACCCATAGTACAAACTCTGCTTAGTTTATAACTAGATGGCAGTGTGTAATTTTGTCCAGGAATATTTATTATTATTTATTTAATTCTCAAGAATAGCTGGACCGATTTTTATGATCTTTGATTTGTTGGATTTGTCTCCATCCCGAAAAGCAAAATTCATTTATCTGAAAAAAATACGAATAAAAAATTCATATGGGAAATCCACTGGAATGAGATGGGATCGGGAAGAGGGTGGGGGGGGGGGGAGGAAATAAATATTATATATTAAATGTAAGTGGGTCATCAAAATCTTTAAACCAAAGCCAACCTCACCTGCACATAGTACACCCTGCTGACCGACAAACATGGCTCTGGCGAAAAGAGAGGTAGAGCTTAGCGCATTTTTAAGCTGCCCGATTGGGGAAGTACCTTCACCTCACAGAATAACGCAGCCAAATAACAATTCCCTTGAAGATTTTTGTGTTTCTGTGAGTGACTGAGGTTGCGAGAAAGAAAGAAACGAAGGAGTCTAGGCTGGAAACGGATCAGCAACCTCTTAATTTTGTTTATCTCCATGGGCGGTAGTGATTGCTTTCCATCAGGTGACTCATATGCTGGTTTGCCCCCCTCTCATATAAAAAAAGTTAATTCACTGGGATAGCTATTACATATAATTTTAATACTTAGCAAATAGAAGTAATGATCGAAAACACGCAATAATGAATTATGGAACTATTGAAAATGGACGCTAAATTAATTATTTCTGAACAATGGGCCAAATATGCCAGATTTTAGCTGGAATTATTACTACAAACCTGCCATTTACGGTACATTTATATAACATAAAAATGTTAATGCGTTCATGACTTAATAATAAGATGAGTGCTTGCGCATGTCAGTCTAATGGATAAATAAATACATTAGATTGACACGCGCAACCACGTGCTGGGTTTATTTATCTCGAGGTGCTCCGTGCTTCGGAGAGCACGTTAAGCCGTCGGTCCCGGTTGTTGTCATAAGACGACAGTCCTTAAGCCAAGTCAGTGGCCTTTAGGCGGCTTGAAAACACTGGCCTCTCCCGTTTCAAATGGGATAATACTTATTTAATTCTTGTTTTGCGAAAACAATTCCACATAAGAAATAATTTTATTTACGGCTAACCCAAAAAAAAATATTTAATGAAAGATCTTTAAAAAAAGATCAGTCTAATCTAATTTAATTTACTGAATAGTAAATCCTTGGTAAAGTTGTATCACAATAAAGATTTATTAAAGTAAAAAATACTAGCTGTTCCGCGCTGCTTCATCCGCGTAGAATTTTTTCTAATTTTTTCCCTCTTTGGCGATAAGATGTTGTTCTGGGTTAACCCCGCCTAAGGGAGCTTATGTCACTCTAGCCTTAAACTAACCCCATAAAAACATATCAATCCATTAGTCCCTTTAAGTAAAATAAGAACAAACTTATTTGACACTAGCTGCCCGCCCCGGCTTCGCACGGGTAGAAAGTTGTATTTCATTTTTCTCGCAATTTTTAAATCTTTTCTCTCCATAAGAACCTTCCTTATACTCGTATCTTAACGAAAATAAGAAAATAAAAATTTGCTGAATTGGACCAGCCGTTCTCGAGTTTTGCGTTTAGAAACATTCATTTTTATTTACATAGATTATTTAAAAAAAATTGACAAAATTAATTGACATTATTTATTTGACATACATAATATTGTAATATATATACAAACCAAATTGTAATTGTTGTATTATCTATATAAAAAAATACCCATGCAAGTTTCGTTCAAGCATTTCTTCTTCGCCAATGGTCAATACTGAAATGCTGGTCGATCAAAGTAATGACGGGAGAATACGTGTCTAAGTACCCACAAGGGCCCAATGATAGAATAAATAAAATATTTCTGGACAATTTACACAGCGCCATCTGATCACAAATTAAGCTCAAACCTTGTACTATGGGTACTAGATAACTGATGATGTACTTAAACACATTTTTTTTGTAAATACATACTTATAATACATAGAAAACACCCAGACTAAGACAAACAGACATGTTCATGCACACAAATGTTTGTCTTATGCGAGGATCGAACCTGCGACCTCGGAATCAAAGTAGCCATTGTTAGCCATTCGACCACCGCACCGGGCTCGTCATTTGATTTCAAACCACAAAATAACACACTTTTACATTTAATATAGGTATTAATGTGGAAGTAAAAAAAATTGACGATACAAAGTATTGAAATTACCATCATGCAACACGGCAGTTTTAATTAGTAATGTTCACAGAGAAAGAAATTCTTATAAGTTATAATAACTTTGTTATCGAACGCTAGGATGGCAAGACAGAGTGGGGCAAAAGAGTACGTGGGCCACCTGAAGGAAAGCAATCACCACCGCCCATAGAGATCAGTAAAACCAAGGGGTCGCCGATCCGTTGCCAGCCTATACTCCTTCCTTTCTTTCTGGGGAACTCTCTCACTCGCAGGAACAAACAACACTCAAGGGAATTGTTATTTGGCTGCGGTATTTTGTGAGGAAGTATCTCCCCAGTCGGGCAGCTTAAAAAATATGCCCCTTTTCACCAGAACCTAACTTGTCAGTCAGCAGGGTGCACCATGTGCAGGTGACGTTGGCTTTCGTTCAAAGATGTTGATGAGCTACTTACACCCCAAAAGTATTTAAATCGTGCCATGAGCCTAAAACCACTTTAATTATTCAGGATTAAATTTCAGTCTCCTTATATCCAATTTCACTATAGTCTAATTTTAGTCCTTAGAAGCTCTGCTGTTCTTAGATAACGCAATTATTATACCAACAACTTACATATTCTTAGAAACGAAAAAAAAGAACACGAGAGTTAATCCACTAATTTTGATGGAATAATAGGCTTATTCAGGAAGATGGAGGAATAATTCCTCAGAAAAAAACAAAATGACGTCGATTATTCTTGACAGCTAAGTACTGTGGCACGTGTATAAAGAAATGTAGCAATGAAAAAGAAATATTAGCACGAAGGAAAATAAACACTCAGTGGGCCGACTACAACCGCTACGATACACACTGCGCCAAAAGAACCCATTTCTTGTTTCGTGCCGATCAACACCAACCACTGTGATGTGCCATGTTTTAGCCACAACATGCCAGTATAACACAGGATGTTTCTCACTATGTGCACGGCCACAGTTTAGCACAAAATGTTTGTAAAACAATATGCTGCACACTATTTTGGCGGAATCTTCCCTTCACAAGATCTTTGGGTCAACAACGATACGAACTGCTTTTGCCGACTCTTATTGTTTGTAGTACATCGTTCACTTGTTTCAGAATTAGTTTCTTGTCTTTGAGTCGCAGTTGAAGTCGATTTTTTTTTTCACATACTCTGCACGTAGATCGCCCACTAGTTGAAGGATAAAACCATGCCGAGAAATTTTTATTCCTGTGACTTTTTGGTATAGAATCCACGTGTATATAGCTGCTAAATCAAGTATATTGTAAAAAACGTGAACAGGCCAACTCCGACTTCCAGCTCTTACGGTGTACTTACGTGCCATTTGATCGATGATCTACATAAAATTTTGTTTTATTATAAAATTCAACATAAATAAAAACAAAAGTACCTTCATTAGTTTGAAGAAAACGTTGTTTACTATTCCTATATTATGTATGCGGTCACATTGACGGTGTGCGGTCTTAACAGTTATTTGTAAATGAATCTCATATATGAGATTCATTTACAAATAACTATTAAGAATACATAATACATAATTAAATAACTATTAACTTATAAAAAAATATTAAAATATATGTTGTATATATACAACATATATTTTAATATTTTTTTTATATAGATTTAGCATAACAATAGCAAATTAGGAAAGGTCATAAAATATGAAAAGAAACAAAAATATAGTTTGTAAAATATTAGGTTGGGGAAAAAGTCTTTTCGTATTTTATATGAAAATTCAAAACATTTTTTAATAAAATTTATTTACATTTAACTAAAGTATGTAGGTGCCATTTTGTTCGATAACTTTTTGCCATCTTGTAGGTACAGACATGATCCCATTATTATAGAAATTTTGGGACTTCTGTTCAAAAAACCACGACAAGTGGTTTTGGCAGTCTTCTCGTGATGTTAACCTGACATTGCCTAAAGAATTCTGAAGAGACCAAAACAGGTGGAAATCAGAAGGTGCAAGGTCAGGACTATACGGCGGATGCATTAACACCTCCCAGTCAAACTCTCTTAATTTTTGCTGAGTGGCTAAAGATGTGTGAGGTCTAGCGTTATCATGATGAAAAATCACACCTCTTCTGTTAATTAATTCCGGCCGCTTTCTCTCAACTTTTTGCTTTAATCTCATCAGTTGTTCACAGTAGAGTTCAGAATCGATAGTCCTGCCTGGCGGTAACAGCTCATAATGAATAATGCCCTTCCAATCCCACCATACATACAGCATCACCTTGTTGCGGGTTAACCCGGGTTTTGCCAGAGTCTGTGAAGCCTGACCGGCCTTTGACCACGACCTTTTTCGCACGTTCTTGTCGTACGTGATCCACTTTTCATCACCAATTATAAGCTTCTTCAAAAATGGTTCGCTTTCATTACGTCTTAGTAAAGAATCGCAAATGAGTACACGGTTCATTAGGTTTCTTTCAGTGAGATCGTGAGGCACCCAAATATCGAGCTTTTTAGTGTACCCAACTTTTTTCAAATGCGCCAAAACTGTTTTGTGGTCAATTTCTAATTCTTCAGCTACGTCATAACTACTGATATGCCGATCTTGATCCACTTTTTCAAAAATGGCATCCATTTTATCCGTAACAGGGCGACCAGAGCGACGTGCATCTTTCACATCAAAATTTCCTGATTGAAAACGCTTAAATCAAATTTATGCTACTCTCACAGACACTGCACTAGGTCCATAAACGTCACAAATTTTTTTCGCAGCTTGCGTTGCATTGTTACCTTTTTTGTAGTAAAATTTTAAAATGAATCGAATTTCTTCATTAGATTCACTCATCTTGACAGTAAAAAAAACAAATGAAAATCACACATTTACCTAATTTGAATTTGGAATTATCTTTTTTAAAATTTAAACTTTTTAAAGATATCAAAACCTGCCAGATACAAATGGTATAACCAAAGAGATTTTATTACAAGTTCATACATACTATAATGCGAAAAGACTTTTTCCCCTACCTATTATTTAAGAAAGATATCGCCGTGCAGTCAAATTGACGGTCTTGGTCTTTGTAGTAGTAATTAGACCAAATTTAAACTACCCCAATCCGAGATGTGTCCAAGGGACACAATCTCAAACACAAGGTAAGATAAAATACTTGCATAAAAACAAAAGAAGTGCTATCGAACTAAAGTAGCCAGTTTACATAAGACCGCACTCAAAACGTCAACTTAGTATCTAAAGTATACTATTATGTAGATGTCACAATATGGACAAAAAGCTGACGGATGGCCAAGAGAGCACGCCCCACGCATCGTTCTAATGACGCACTATTATACCGTACTTATTCGAGTTACTTAGGACGGAAAATGGCCCAGCGCCAGTTTCGCTTGTTCGACGGTTCTTACAAAGGTTTTCGAAATTCGATTTGGGGCATTTCATTAGGAGAGTAAGAAGGAATTTTGCTAACGAACGAACGTATTGGATGAATTTCTTATTGTTTTTCTTTTCTTTATTTTTTCATACGAGTATGTATTCATATGTATAGGATGTTACCAAATTATCTACATTCCTTTCAGTGGCAAGTTTAGTACTCCGAAATAATCATTTTATGCGAAGATGATTATTGTCAAATTTCCAAAAAATATTATTTATAATTATACACTGGCAGTTACATACAAAATGTTCATTATAACTGGACTAAAATGTATGGTACTAATATATAAAGCCATGTCGCCGGAACTGGCACTTAAATTCACTTTCACATTCAAGATAGTGTGATGGAAGTTAATCTAAGCTCTAAACAGGTTTAAAGACCTACGAGTATTTAAGTTATCAATAATATTTTTCTAGAGAAAAATATTATTGATTCTTTCCTGAAAAACAAGATGTATGGTGGAGTAGAGGTGTTGTAAGCCTTCTATTTTATTGTATACCTATGTAACTTATGTTAAATATACAGAGACATAGACTTAGTGTTACCAACCCTACTGTTTTAACAGATTTGCTGTTTTCATATTCATACCTCTGTTTTCTGTTTCATTCCTAATTTTTACTGTTTTTCAATTACCGGTCAGCGCCACCTATTACACTATACAAATATTTTTTTATAACCACTATGTAATAAAATGCAATGACACTAGTATCGACTCTTGGCGGGATTCGAGGGAATCCCCCGACCCCAGTCTATGTGAATGACAGTCATATTCCCAGTGTATGACAGCTACAGGCTAAAGCCCTTAGCGGTTTATTATGCATTATGTGTATTTTGTTATTGTTTTTGTACATGTGCGAGTGTGTGTGTGTCTGTGTGTGTGTGTGTCTGTGTGTGTGTGTGTGTGTATGTATGGGTATATGTATGTATATGTATCTGTATGTGTTAATGTGTGCATATGTATGGGTATGTATTTATGTGTGTGTGTATATATATGTATAGGATGGTTCAGTTGTCGCGCGCCTCTTCGAGCGCTTTCTGTAATAGATAGTACCATTAAGAACTTAATTTAGTTAAGAGAGGTGAGAACCTGGTGACCTGTAATACAGGCTTCCTAAAGCCTACTTCAGGCACCAGCTTCTCATTAAATAAGATAACAACACCGAGGAAATGTTTATGTATGTATAGGTAGTGTGTTAATTGGTTTGTACTGTTTCTGTTTTTTTAGTATCTTTAAAATTGTGTGAGAAGATATTCCCAGTATATGACAGCTACAGGCTAAAGCCCTATTCTATTGCGTACTGTGTTGTGGATACAGCCTTCAAGCTTTGAATTTGTGAAATATATGTGATCCCGCCGTTTATAATAAATAACAATTTGTTTTTGATAAAAGGATTCATCAACGATCGATAGAAAAGTCAATTTATCTTTTGACCAAAACAAAATTTTAAAATTGGAGACACTTTTATGCCTACCACATAGCAGCGTTTTGAATGTTTTACTTGTTGAACACTATGCGTCGCGATGTTTTCAGTTATAAATATTATGAAAACCAAATTACGCAACAGAATATTGACATACATTTCATACTACATCAAAAATAACCGATTACAACTCATTTGAAGCCACAGAAAGTTACATGAAGAAATAATTTTACTTCGATTTTTGTTTTTTATTAAGTTGTGGTCAATATTATAATGTATGCGAGTTCTGGTAAATAATAAAAGTAGGTGATTGTTTGAACTGTAAGAGGAAACTATGAAATCTGACTTTTTTACTTTATCTACACTTTTCTCCTGTTTTTTTAATGGTGAGCTGTTGTTTTTTAGCTTCTTGGAGTTGGCAACACTGCATAGACTCTATCCAAAAAAATCTTAGTCTAAGAGCTACCGTCAGTTTTTTCGCGACAGTAAACAAAAAAAAAACAATTTAACGTACTTACAAAATGAATAAAGAGTTATTCGCGCCAGTTGAGAAAATAATATATATAATTCGTTTATCGGGCGAATCGAACGATAGTTGGGGCTGAATGGGGAAAAGGATATATTTTACGCGTCGCTGCAAAACGGAAAATGAGAAAAAAAAAGATATTTTTAGCTAAGTTATTGGAAGTTAAAGAGACTGTGCTTATTATTTTTTTCTAACTCAAAATCAGTTACGTTAACGTGTGGTGGCCTGCCCTTTATTACGAAAAATATTACGCTGTTTACGGTTAAACACACTGAACCGATTTTAATGCCTAAAGTACATAAAAAAACCTGCCAAGTGCGAATCGGACTCGAGCACGAAGGGTTCCGTACCATTATCTATAAAAACGGCAAAAAAAAAAACATGTCTGTTGTAGAGCCCCCTTAAATATTACTTTATTTTAATTTATATTTTTAAACTACTATACTATACTAGTATTTTTAAAGTATATAACTAAATATTATGTGAGTATTTCAAGCGTCTACTTGTTGCCGTTATCAATTGCGAGCAAAAGAATCACGGAAGGACGGACGGACGGGCGGACGGACAGCGGAGCCTTATTAATAGGGCTCCTTTTTACCCTTTGGGTACGTATGGAATTTTTTTCACTCTGAAATCTCACACAATGCAGAATTAATTTTAATTAAAAGTGGCCAGTATGTCAAAATGGCAAATATTGTCTGATGGCGCCGACTGAATAGGCGCAGCTGCTCTAGTACGGCGGGACTGCATACATGAGGAGTTGGGACACTCGACCTTTCGCTCATGCTCGCTAATGCTTGCATCATGAATATCGCTCGCGGGCCGCCACCCTGCTGCCAACGCAGCAACTTCTACCTTTCTGGTGACCTCACTCACTCGCAGAATATGGAGCGAGAATATGTATACTCACTACTTATGTTTCTGGTTATGTATAATTTATAATAATAAAAATAAAATATTTAGTTAATAAAGAGTTTAAATAACATAAAGTAAATATTAAGGTTTTTTGCTTGAATTCTTAGACATACGACTATACTACATTTTATTCTGTACCTAACTTTGTTTTTACATGAAAAATATTATTGCGTATATTTACGAAACTTTATTTGTATCAAAGTATTTTGCTTAAGGTGTATTTTGCGATTTTCCCAAGGACATGTAGAGTCAGCCTTTTATCGCGAGGTGAGAAACTTGTTTCCACTTACGTACGTGCCTGAAATTGTAAACAGTATACAAAATACAGTGTATTTATAGGAAGGTGCTCGTTCGTATCAAAATGGGGTAGCGTTCTGGAACTTGAGAATTGGGGCGTTAGGTTTGTTCTTCTTTAACCCTTCGCGTGCCGCGACCTGTCAAACCTGTATTAAGCGCTGTACCCACCGTGGGACATCGGCACGTGAAAGAATAATTGTGATATTTTGAGCTTCAAGACTCAGAATGAAGTGGTAGTAAGCAGGCAGAATATACAGGAACGGTAAATTAAAATATACAAATGGGTGAATTGCACAAGCAAGAAAAACACACGGCAATCCTGAGAATGGTAGTGCTGAATGCTGTTTTATGATGGTTTATATTTTTTCTTAGTAAAGTAAGTACTTCTATACACAACTATTACACATAAATAAAAAATTACAAAGTGTAATTTTATCATCACGGTGACCTGTCCTGTGACCAATTCCGCTCTAAAATTATCTTGTCCAGATAATATGATTCATTAGATTGATTGATATCGATTTTCATTTTATTAAATTAAATAATGTCTATCAGAAAAACGATTTAATCTTTGTTTATCCTCCTTCTTATACATTTGACAGGCAGATAACTTTTGTCCGGAAAAAAGTTATCATTTTAGAGGACAGTGAGTTTTAGTAATATATCTCCGTCAACATCGCATTCTTGCGCCACCCCTACCTTTACTTACTTCGGATCAGTCCGACTCAAGCTCTCGTCGAATTCGCACCGGTCAAATCGTCTCGTGGTTTCCCACCAAAAAAGTGAGTTTATCATTTCAGTGACATGGGGACAATTTTAAGGTATTTATTATATGGACTTGTTATGTTCTCTCTGTACATTGCAAATGTCTGAAATAAATGATTATTATTATTATTATTTAACAATTTTTTTTTTCATATCGGTCCCCGTTATAACTAGTGTTAGGTTCATTTAAGTTATTTGAAAGTTGTGTATTAAATTCGTTGTAAGTACTGTTTTGTTTTAGCATTGTTCATATTTTGATATTGATTTTAATTCAGAGTTAATGTAAAACTAACCTTCATTTTATCGTCTCAGTGTTATCATTTCAGCGGATTCGGTGAACTGTAATACTGATAACAGTCCACGGGAATGAAATGTATCTCCGAAATGATAAAACCAAAAAGTTTTTAGAGATCCTTTGTCTCAAATATTCAATCATAAATTTGTAAAGTACTTTTACCTTGGAGTATAGGTCCGATTGTTCGAGTATATTTGATGCGTAGGTGTATATAATACCTACTTAGTAAATGTATATACTTTTTGATAAACAATTGATGTGTGTGAGTGATGTGATGTGATCAGTAAGTAATCACCTCTACATAATACTTTCTCATGAAGAGGTGATGTGTTTGTTGTGTGTGAATATATGTATATATTAATGTAGATTCACGCAACGACTAAAGCCCTTCTCCCATTACGATACGCAAAGGCGACTCAAGTATCCTACAAGTATCGGAGACTAGTCGCCACAAAGTATCTCACATACATTTGAATGCAGGCTCGCGACTGGTATCGCGCGACTCGCCGTGTCGGTCGCTTGGGCGTCGTGTCTCTTCCGCGTCTCTACAATGTGGCTGCGGAGTAAGAAATGAATATTAAATTTGTATCAGAAGTTGAAAAAAAATGCTTGTTTATATAACTGCAGAGTACCAGAATACATGCGCAAAAAAATATAAATCAAATCAAAAATAAACTTCTCTAAATATTGTATTTTGTTGATGTATAACAAGGTTTTAATAATGATGCTGATAGGATTCTTTAGACATTCGGTAGAAAGATAAAAATTTATTATCATCATGTTGTACATAGTTCTTGTGCTGCTACAAAAAGTTACAATTTAAGTTTCTTTCAAAAAAAAAAATCATTCTAAGCTATAAAGCACATTCTTACATTGATGGCTTTGTTAATCGCCAAAATTGCCGCATTTGGGATCTGGAGAACCCACATGTGATTGTCGAAAAACAAATGCATCCACAGCTGTCACTGTTTGGTACGGATTTTGGGGTGGAGGCACCATTGGACATTGGAATGAATTGAAAATGAGGTTGGTCAAGCAGGGACTGTTACTGATGCTCGATATCGCGAATGATAACACACTTCTTTCTACCACAGTTGAATGATATTGATATAGACGACATGTGCTTTCAACAAGATGGTGCCACATGCCATACAGCCAGTGATACTAGTCAATTACTGCATTAAACATTAGTTAGTAAACCTAGTCGTGTACTCTCTCGTTTCGGTGATCACAATTTGCCGCCTAGATCTTGTGATTTTACACCATTAAATTTGTTTTTATGGGATTATTTGTGTCAACAAGTCCACAACCTCCCGTGCATTACAGGAGGAAATTTAACGCGACCCAGCGTTTAATTCAGCCCCATTTATGCAAAATGGACATGGAAAATTTCGATAAAAGAATGCGTATATTCCAGCAAAGCCGTGGACACCATTTGCCTGATGTGTTATTCCATAAATAACCCTACTCTATTCATTTTATAATGTAAAAAAATCACAATCTGAAGACTACGAACTCTGTTTTCTATTCGTTACAAATCTTGCGTTAATTTTGGGACATAGGGTGTATAGAAAAATAACATGTATTTCGGCATTAACCCACTGTTGCGATACAGATATCCCCTCAATCGAAGGATTTAGAGCATACTCCACCACGCTGCTCAACTTGGAGGAGACTAGTGTTTTCAAGCCGCCTAAAGGCCACAAGCTTGGCTTAATGACTGTCATCTAATTACAACAGTCGGGACCGACGGCTAAACGTGCGCTCCGAAGCACGGAGGAGATAAATAAACCCATCCATATACAGGCTACGGCCAACGTTGCTTAACTTGCGTGATCGAATAGACACGAGCAATTACACCATCGAGCTCCTCAACATCATTTTATATATTTGCATACAACATGATTGTATCAAAATATATATTTTCTTTGACGCTTAGAAAGATGGACTTGGGGTTTTACATAGCATAAGGTTACGTTAGAAGATGAAACGTCAAAATAGATATATTTGCTGTTCCTACAAATTGGGGTGCCGTGTTGATTTATGTGTCAAGCGAGACCTTAACGGATCCTCCCACTATGATTTATTATAGCCTGAATTTGGTATTAGGTCCAGTTAATAGAACTACGCTTATGTAACTATGTTTGTAAAATATATTATTATTTGGCCTGATGTACCCGTTACAATAACCTAATGTAATAATAATAAAATTCAATAATCTATGATCTGTCGCGATGGACTGAGGGAAAGTCTCCGCTTGTGATCGATACTACTCGGCTTTCACTACAAATACACGTGAGTGACCCGTTTGATTAGCTAATTTATGCTATATTTCTGTTTTTTTTTAGATATTAGCTCAGCATATTGGCTCCGCTTCATCTGATGGTAAGCGAAAAGACGAGCCCCAATCGCATCGGCAACGGACATCCTTGATGTGTTGTCAGTTAACGCTGCCATGCTGGCCTACAAGATGCTCCTTCATGCTTCGACGACGAACTTCTTAGCTTCCATGGATTCACCGTGCGGGTGCCGGGTCCATCGTATGGCAGAGAGAGAAACCCAAGCAGATCCCGAGACTTGTGACACGGGTGTAGGTTTAAGGGGCCCCTTTCCGACGTACATCAACACTCACCTTCACTACTTGTGTTTCTCTCCCTGCCCTGCCAAATCTGGTATGAACCTGCTAATGCAGCTTTAGATACTCGTTCTAGTATAGAACTTACTGCACTTCTGGACAAGCCAAGGTCTTTCAGCAGGTTATAGAGAGATTTTGCTGGTATACCTCTCGCTCCTACTTCTACAGCGTATAGATTAACTACATAGCCGCTTTTTGTTAATTCATTTAGGAGGTCATAATATTTGTTTTGTTTTATCGCGTGGTCTTTGGATATGTTAGTTTCCCACGGTACGGTAAGCTCTACAAGTACTATACGTTTTGTAGCTCTGGAGAAAAGGAAAATGTCCGGTCTGGATGTCGAAACAACCACATCTTCTGGGATTTTATAGTGCTTTTCATACGTGTCCATTAAAATAGTCCAGTCAGGTGCTGCACTGAGGATTGAGTAAGGCTTGTTCTTGGAGTTTGAAGTTGAGCCTCCTTTTATAAAGTTAATTTGTCTTTTGTTTGTCGTTAATCCTTTTTGGGCTCTAGCTATTGAAAGGCTTATGGCTTCACGTATGATTTGAAGTACTCTGTCATGGCGATGTGAGTAATAACCCCTATCAAGGAGCACCTTGCATCCCACCAATAGGTGCCTTGCTGTACATATCGCCTCTCCACAGGTATAGCAACATTTTTCAGAGGCTTTTCCCCACCTAACTAAGTTACTCTGGTCAGGGAGGGTCATTTGAAAGGCATTAAGATAGAATTTTAATAAGGCAGGAGACCAGTCATACAGCAAGGTGCGCCACTTCAGAGCTAACGGGATGCAAAACTCGCCTATGGTTAACCACTCACTTTGCATTTCTAAATTCATAGCGTGCACTTTGTAACTGTCATTTTCGTCTTGTTGTAGAAAGGTTTTTACTATGTCTCGGTCTTCCCTTTTCTTTCTCGCGCCCAACCCAGCTCTATTTGCCTGTGCACCTACCATAAATTGTTTGTGGAATTGAAGTCTATATTCTAGGTCTGTGGCATTTTTGTCTTTTGGGAGAGATTTAACTAATTCGTCTTGCGACTTTTGCAAAACATGCGTTTTTGTAACTCTCAGGTGTTTATAGAGTTCAGAAGGTTTCTTTAATTTCAGCCCAAAACTATTGTGATCCCTAAATAGAGTCGAGGGATCAGCCGGATGTGCCAGTCCGAACCATGACTTCAATATCTTTATGACATTAGCATCTAACTTTGCCAAGAGGGTTTTACCGAAGTCATATACTAGGAAAGGCCAAGTGAGACGTGATGTGAGATAGTTGTCGTATATCCATGCTTTTTTAATATTACTGATAGGCTGTTGGTCTACCTTATTGAGGTCGTTAATGAAATTTTCGACAACTTCCCCCAATGATGGTGTGCGTCCTTTGTAATCTATCTTTCTACCAAGAAATTTGAAAGGCACTGTTTCTGCAATCGTAGCAACTTTTTGGCCGCTTATGGAGAGTTCCGGGTCGTAAGAAGTGTATTTGGTATTTCGTCTACCCAGACATAAACAATAACATTTACTTGGTTTCGCCCTCAATCCCTCCGTCCATGTACAGAACTCATCGACTTCATTTAACAACTCCTGACACTGTTTGGGATTACGTGTAAGTATTGCAAGGTCGTCAGGTCGTCATTGAAGGATCCCATATTGTATGAATGAGGAAATACATATGCCGGAAACGCATTGTACTTTTTAATGGTGCGACATAAATAGGAGTTGCCAAACTTTTTAGTACGCGAAGGAATGATCCCAACGGTGAACTTGTGATATCGCAAGCCTGCACGTGACGTTCTGTGACGGAAAAAGGAGAAAGGGATAAAGGATAACAGTTCTTCAGAGCACTCACCATAGTATAGGAGGTAAAATGCGCAAAATTCTAGGGCTAAGGCTGCAATTCCTCGCGTCAGATGACCTCATTTGCTTGCAGGACTACATTAATTCTAAAAGGACACAATAAAGGTTACATTAAGGTAAAATTATCTTTTATGAGATGAAGATACGATTTATTTATGGTCTTCCTGAATATGATCACGTGTCCGATTTTCGCGAAAGATTGAAGTGGCTTCCTATTATATATAGCTCGGTGGCGTAGCGGTCAATGACGTGGCTTCGACCTTCGACACCAATGCTCGTGGGTTCGATTCCCATTTATGTGCACGAACATGTCTGTTTGTCTTAGTTTGGGTGTTTTCTATGTATAATAAGTATGTATTTACAAAAAAAAAATGTATTTACGTATGTTTATTAGTTGTCTAGTACCCATAACACAAGCTTCGCTTACTTTGGGGCTAGATGGCGCTGTGTAATTTGTGTGACAATATATTTATATTATTCTGCTTCGCAGAAATATGCAGCTGTTAACTCTTCTATTTAAAATATAAAAAAAAAAAACAAATGCTCCCCTTTCCCTTTCATTCCCGTTTTCAACTATTACCGCCTCCAACACGATTCCAGCGTCCATGTATTATCAAAACACTGTCATATCCCCGTCCTAACACAAATTTATTTTTCAATTATTTCACTGTACGCGGAGCGCAACTTTGGAACAAACAGTCAACGGAACTTAGAGTGCACTTGACTATGCAAAAACTTTTTAAAATGCACTATTTGACTCGCATATTACAATCACATATTTTGGGGTGTAACTGGTTCATCAACACCTTTGAACCAAAGCCAACTTCACCTGCACGCGGTGCACCCTGCTGACTGACAAACGAAGCTCTGGCGAAAAGAGAGGTAGGGAGCGTAATTGTAAGCTACCCGACTGGGGAATGTACCTCCACCTTACAGAATACCGCAGCCAAATAACAATTCCCTTGAGGGTTGTTGTGTTCCTGCGAGTAAGTGAGGTCACCAGAAAGGAAGGAGATGCTGCGTTGGCAGCGGGGGTGGCGGCGCGCGAGCGATATTTTATGTTGCAAGCGTTAATATGGCTACGGCAACCACTTCACATCAGGCGGGCCGTATGCTTGTCTGCCACCCGACGTAGTATAAAAAAAAAAAAAAAAAAAAAAAGCATAGAGTAACAAAAATTTTATGTATGCTAGGAAGAATCCTAGTCGGTACACTCTTGCCAGAATATAATAGTCATCAATAGTTCATACTACTTTCACCTTAGAATTAACATAATATATATGACAAGGTAAAATTGTGCAAAACTATATTTATTCTGTTAGAATAGACCATACAAATTTCAACAATATAGTTTTATAAATATCTTTTATACATTTTTTTTTGTTATCTTTTTTTTAATACGACGCGGTAATATCGCGAGAGGCCATTTTGGGGGTAACGTTTGAAAAATACTCCGTGCTTCGGAGGGCACGTTAAGCCGTCGGTCCTGGCTGTTATCATTAGATCGCAGTCGTTAAGCCAAATCAGTGGCCTTAGGGCGGCTTGAAAACACTGGCCTCCACCAACCCGCAGTTGAGCAGCATGCTCTAAACCCCTTCGATTGAGGGGAGACCCATATCCCAACAGTGGGATGATTATGGGTTGATGCCGCCGCCGTTTAAAAAATGACATATGCGCTAAGTACTGTACCTACGGTCTAGACAGCAGAGAGGTTATGAATCACGATGAGTGATCATATTGATAATACAGCGCCATCCATCGCGGACTGTAGCTTTCCTGGTGTATTCGCAAACCGAGCACTCAGTTGCGGCCTCGATCTCGTCCGTCCATCTCGTCCGTCCATCTCGTCCGTCCATCTCATGGGTGACTTATGTATGCTTATGCAGGTATCTATTGATGTAGTATATGTAGCAAGGGGAGGTTAACTTTATCGGTAATAATGGTCGTTAGCCACTATCTTTTTAAAATTAATTATGTTAAAAATATTGTTGTTGTTGTTATACGTATCTATATTGTACAAAAGTTACAGTTGAAATAAATTGATTTCACAATTGATTGTACAAAGGCGGACTTATCCTATAAAGGGATCTGTTTTTCATATGAGTGTTTATATAATATATACACACTCATACAAATAACTTATACAAATAACTCATATAAATAATATAAAGGAATTGTCACGGAAGTATTTCTCCAGTGCGGACTTCAGTGATGACTTGAAATTTGGCCGCATTAAATTGTCAGCCCGAAGTTTTGGGACCATTCAGCTGTATTTGCTAGAACAGCGTTTTTTTTTTTTTTTTTATGTCATACAGTAGACAAACAAGCAAGCGGGCCACCTGATGGAAAGTGGTCACCGCCGCCTATAGACATTAGTAACACAAAGGGCGCTACCAATGCGTTGTCCACTAAGGAGTTGGAGGAAGGGAAGGAAGGAGGGGATAGGGAAGGAGATGGGCTTCCGGATCTCTCACTCACCGAACGAAACGCATTGCTGCTTCACGTCGATATTCTGTGAGAGGGTGGTACTTCCCCGGTCGAGCAAGCCCATTTCATAATTGCTCTACCACTCTAGCCGCCTGAGTGAAGTCTTCAAGAAAGGCAGCAGTATAAATCTGCAGGTCATCGGCGTACATGGGATATATATATAAGAAACTGAGGCAGTAATGTCGTTAATAAAAAACCGGACAAGTGCGAGTCGGACTCGCCCACCGAGGGTTCCGTAGGTACGTATCATTATTAAATTTGATATTTTTCATTATAAATAAGAAATAATGCGTCGAAAAAAATAAATAAAATATATTTTGCAATGTGTACATCAAGCCCTTTCAAATGATACCCCAATTGAACTAGTAGTTTCAATTTGAAATTTCGACACCCTATAAAAAATATAGACCCCCTATTTTTTAAGATCTATTTACAAATGTATAGTTTTGAGATTTATTCCTGTACTTGTAGTCTATAACGATGTTACTTGCCAAATTTCATAGTTCTAGGTCAACGGGAAGTACCCTATAGGTTTTGATTCCCTTGAGTGTGTCGAAATATACGTTTTTTGCTGAATAAACGGCCGTAACTTTTTTCTACGTAAACTTAGCAGTTTGATTTTTTTACAACTTCATGGGACCGTAGACCTGAGTATGCAGTTCAAATTTCAGCTTGATACCTTCACGCATTCTCGACATAGAAATTCTTGACAGACAGACGGACAGACAGACAGACGGACAACAAAGTGATCTTATAAGGGTTCCGTTTTTCCTTTTGAGGTACGGAACCCTAAAAATGAAGAAAAGAACTGGAGATAATTCACCTTTTGGTACCAGCCCTTAGCTCACATAAATCTGATCGCCACTCATCGATCCTCATCAGCTGGCGACGACCGACAGGATAAGATTCAAACCATCTGAGGGAAGAAGATGAGAGGTTCAATAATCTAAGAGAACCAAGCAATAGATCTTAATCAACTGAGTTGAAAGCACTAGATAAATAGAGCTAGAATAGTGAGCTTCTTGTTGTCGAAGTTACAAAGTAGAGCGTCACTGACTTTGGCCAGAGCTGAAACAGTGTTGTGTCCCCTTCGAAATCCGGATTGATGCTGACTGAGAAGATTAAAACTCTGCTGGAAAGATTCTGATGGACAAACGCTTTAACAGTTTAGAAAGAAAAGTTATGACTGATATAGGACCAAATTGGGAGAATAAGGAAGGATTAGGTTTTTTGGGAAGCGGGATTATGTGACTATCCTTCCATCCTTGAAAAACATGAGTGGAAATAGAACAATTGAATATGTCCGCCAATATAGGAGCAATTTCGTTTTTAATCACCAGACTCATATTAAGTGAAATTCCATCATTATTATTTCGTCTGCTGCAATTCTAGGAAGATCGAACTGAGGACAATCCGCGGGTTCTACATTCGCAGGATGGGCGAGTGGGCACATTTTAGCTACAGGATAAATAGAATTTGAGACCGACCAAAAATGTTCTTGAGTCCATTAAGGTCCAAGTTGCTGTTAGTACTCGCTTGACTTTTACCCACTCCCAATCCCTTTAAGTATAACACCTTCCTTCCATCCAATCCAATGGGAATCGGCTTCAGCTTAGCTGGTAAGGTCCCAGATATCGATGTCGATGCACAAATGTGGGTGAAAGGAATCACCTGTTTGTGACTTTGGAGGTGATTTAGGATATCGAACTCATCATCAGTGCCTGCCGTCTCAACAAATGCAGTGGAAAATCGACAGATATGTTAACCCTTGAAAACGACACTATCCAATGGATTTAGATCATAAACTTATTCGGTAGTATATTAACTTTATGATTTAGTTACTAACATTGTCTCTTGAAAAAAGTAAAATATTGAACAATAGACGTATAAAATGCCATACAAATAAATAAAATTACTATGTGTATGTTGTACACTAAAAAGTAAGTATTATTATATTATATTTAATTATATATTTGACGAGTTCGGGGGTCGAATGGTCAGCAATGGCCACTTTGAATCCGAGTTGCGGGTTTGATTCCCGGACAAGACAAATATTTATGTGCATGAACATGTCTATTTGTCTTGGTCTGGGTGTTTTCTATTATTATATGTATGTAATACAAAAATCAAAGTTTGAGTATTTCATCAGTCATCTAGTTCCCATAGTACAAGCTTTGCTTAGTTTGGAATATTCATATTCATATACTAGACCTCTTCGTTTAATATTATAGGATATTAATAAACCGTCTACAAAAGCAAAGATTTTTTGCTCTCTAGCATCAAGTATTTTATTTTCTTATATTGGCATGTAGAACTTTACACACAATGAATTTCCATATAAATTGTAGTTCATGTTACTCTAGTCGCTTTGAACTAACCGTGAACGAATTTACGTATCACATTATATCAAATTAGTTGTTCACAAAACTCGACATATTCGAGCAAATTTCAGTTTCTTGTTTCTTTGTGAAGATAAGACATAAGAATCTTTGCGTTTTGCAAGAGTTACCAAATCTCGTCAGATTTCCCAGGAGACCACGTAGTTGTGTTCCAATTTCACTGGCTGTTGTACTTGATCGCTTAAGTAAAATTGGTTAAATTATATGACAAGTTTCGTATACATTTAAGCCTTTTCCCGTTGAGGTAGACAAAGATATTGTGTGTATCATACAGTATAATTACATAGTATAATATTACGAATTGCAATTTTGTACACTAGAAGAGTCACTTCAAAACACACTATGGTACGTGTAGATCGTGCGGTGGACCTTTGGGGTATTTTTTTGCCCTTTTAGCATAGGTACATTTGAAATAAAATGAACAA
This sequence comes from Hypsopygia costalis, assembly GCA_937001555.2. Taxonomy (NCBI): domain Eukaryota; kingdom Metazoa; phylum Arthropoda; class Insecta; order Lepidoptera; family Pyralidae; genus Hypsopygia; species Hypsopygia costalis. The sequence continues at coordinate 6,169,029 of OW443349.2, forward strand.
TATCCGGTCGAAGATAAAAATAAAAAAAACATGACAATGCATGCTTTTTGCATACTTTGAAAATTTACATACAAAATCAGACAAATGTTGGAAATAAAAAATAAACATGCGTCTGAACATATATATTAGCTGAAATAAACGTACAAATACATTCATACAATTTCAATACAATTTATTTAAGTTTCTTTATTTTCCATTCAAATGAATCGAGTTTTAAGGAAAACTGGTGTATGTATGAATGAATGAAACATTTTTTTGTATCTTATTGTATATTATTTGTACGTAAGTGAAATATAGTGTCAAAAAAAAAAGAATCATATGCGTGCCGCAGTAACACAAGATGGCTATAGCTCAGCTACATGCTTTGTCCTAACGAACAAAACTGTTAGTATACTACTTTATTGAAATAGAAATTGTATAGAATAGTATCCTCGGTTACAGCATAGTATCAACAATTTGTACTAATAACAAATTATACGAGTGTAACAGGAGCAAACAAAGTTATTTGGTGCTACAAAGTTATTTATTTACTGTGAGTTTCGATATTATAAACATGGCTATTTTTAGAATAGATATATTTATTTTCGGCCGTGTGGTTTCCGGCAGACTAGAATAGAATCACTACGTTTCTTCCCGTGGATGTCGTACAAAGCGACTAAGGGAAATACATTATAAAACATCGATCAGGCCTCCCCAATCCGTCTGGCCAGCGTGGGGAGTGTAGGCCAAATCCTCCTTCTGTCAGGGACGGACGAGAGAGGGTCGTGCTCCTGTAGTGGAGACTACAATGACCTGATGATGATGAACAGGAGCAAATGTGAAGGCGTGTCTGAGGAGTTCGGCGTCGTTGCGTGTGCCCGTCTAGTCGAACACGCAAGTTAAGCAACATTGACCGTAGTCTGTCCATATATAAATAAATATAAAATAAATATTTCTGGACAATTTTACTCAGCGACATCTAGCCTCAAACTAAGCGTAAAGCTTGTACTATGGGTACTAGGCAACTGATAAATGTACTTAAATACATTTTTTTTGTAAATACATACTTATAATACATAGAAAATGTTTATCATGTGCGGCGTTGAACCCGCGACCTCGGAGTCAAAGTGGCCATTGCTAACCATTAGACCACCGAGCTCGTCATATATGGGTTTATTCCGCGCCTCGGAGGCCACGTGAAGGTCGTAGGTCCCGGCTGTTGTCTTTACATGACAGTCATTGACCCAAGTCAGTGGTATTGAGCCGGCTTGGTAACACTGGCCTCCGCCAAGACGCAGTAGAGCAGCGTGAAGGAACATCTAAACCATAGGGTTTAGAGTCTGGGACACGGGGCTGCCATCAATCTATAGAGATTGAAGGGAGACCCGTGTCCCATCAATCTATAGAGATTGAATGGAGACCCGTGTCCCAGCAGTGGGATGAATTTGGGTTGATGCAGAGACAGAGAGACCGGAGCCATCAGTATTGTGCCGCCTTCATCCATCAGCTCTCTACTATCTAGAGTAATAATAAAGGCAGACAAGCATACGGCCCGCCTGATTTGAAGCGGTTACCGTAACCGTATTAACGCTCGCAACATAATATATCACTTGCGCGCCGCCACCCCCGCTGCCAACGCATCATCTCCTTCTTTTCTGAAGACCTCACTCACTCGCAGGAACACAACAACCCTCAAGGGAATTGTAATTTGGCTGCGGTATTCTGTGAGGTGGATGTACATTACCCAGTCGGACAGCTTACAATTACGCTCCCTACCTCTCTTTTCGCCAGAGCATCGTTTGTCAGTCATGTTGATAAACCACTTACACCCCAAATTAATGTAAATTACTTTTATTCATACAAAAATTAATCACATATAGGAACAATACTTTAAAATGTACTTAACCACAAATTTTCCATGAAAGAGGGTTGCTAAAATAACTCCACGCAATTATTATTTTACCTCACATCGCTCAGCGTACAAAATTCGTACCGAAATTAAATATTAAAAACTAAATTGCTCTTGGGTTCAAACACGTAGCAATTATGGATACACTTTATTAGGGAAGGCAAAACTTAGTTTTGGAAGCGGACCGATCACCTTGTTAGAATTGAATCACTGTTTACGATATGCCAAAATCTAACGATTCAATTTTTAATACAATAGAAATTTTACTAAGGGAAGAAAGAACTATTCTTCTTCTTCCTAGTCGGTACACTCTTGCCAGAGTGGTCGTGGTCATCATCGTGAATCACGATGAGTGACCATTTTGACAATACAGCGCCATTCATCACGGACTGCAGCTTTACTGGTGCTCTCGCAAACCGAAAACGCAGTTGCCACCTTAATCTGGTCCGTCCATCTCATGGGTGACCTACCACGTGGTCTAGTGCCTTCAACTTTACCCTGGACTACGAGACGTTCCACGGAGCCATCACCACGACGAGATATATGGCCGAAGAAGGTTAGAATTCGTGACTGAACTGTGGTAGATAGAATCATTAGTATGGAACTCTGTCCGTGATACTCCTAGCATCCGTCTCCAGCACCACATCTCCAACGCATCAACTTCATAAAAACAAAACAACAACAGACAACAAAAGAACTATTATGAAGAGGGATTCAAAGTACATCGCACGAGCTTTAATATAGTGTTGTTCCAGATCTGAGCCCTACAGCCTAAGCTGAAGCGATATCCATTAGAAAATTTTGATTGCAAATCGTATCTTAGAGTGGGTCCAGTGCTGCAGCACCGGTGATACGTCGACCATCGTGGATCGTTTGTGCTCTCCCTAATTCTTTACTATCGTGAGACATGTTTCGTGTACAATATGCCGCTTATTTGGAAGAACCTGTAGCTCTCCAGGTCCGGCTATGCCTTTCCAAGGATTTTCATTCGATGGTGTTTGCTGTTTGGCAAACACAGGTGTACTGTAATTGCCGCAAACATCAAGGATATGGAGCAGTGTTTCTACTGGATGTTTGAAAGCGATGTTTGTATGGCTGTTTGGCCAAACATATGGAGGCAGGTTTAGATAACAATGAAGTTTAACCCCCACCAGAACCATCAGTCTACTATCACCATCGCTCCACTTGACTAAAACCAAACGCTACAAGGTTCATCTAGGTATCTATTCGTATTCTCTGAGCTTGGTAATGCTGGTCATTACCTACGAGTAGCTAAGAGAATTAGTATAGCTATCCCGCCCACTGTGACAGGACGTATCGACCAATTTTAGAGAAATGTCATAAAATAATTTGTGGGCTGACGGATTTTTCTTACTTGCATGTGAAAGTGGAATTCTCGAAACCATATTTTTTATGCCAACTAACTTTAGATCTGCACATTTTTAATATTAATATCTGTTAAACGACCAGAGGAATATTAATGTGTTTTATGGGAAACCGGATTCCAGATATTACTGTTAACGTGTTGAAATTTATGAGGGCTGGTAAAAAATAGAATTTCCTGACTTCCCTCGACAAAGATTAATCTACGGCGGTTCTGGAACGATTGTTTGGGCGCAGGTTTTATAAAGTGTTACATTGTTTATCTTCGTATTTTTTGGGCTGTTTCGTCGCCGAATTTATTTATAAAATGAAGGAGGATATAAGTATGTGTTGCGGTCAATGTAATTAATTAGTAATTATTCTTAATGACCTACTCTTGATCTATGTAATAAAATGCTTTTTGGTTAGATTTGAATTGATTTTCGACTAGATTAAGGTTGCTAACAGAAATAGAAGCCTCGTGAAGCAAGGCTCTGTCAACCTAATTGAAGAATGATCTCGAATCCAGAAAGTTCTATACATGCGTATACCGGTATCACCTGGAAATTTTCCAAAATATTTTCTAAGTGGACTCCCCTCTGAGAAGAACCTAGGACACACACTCATTTACACTGTGCACGTGCACGTGTACATTGTAAACGACGCGCCATTTGTATGGAGTGGCCGGGCTGTGCATTTAGACAATACTAAAATAAATTGAAATTCTTGAAATCTGAAAGATACCTTTAAACCTGGAACGTCGGATTACAGAATATTTTTCTAACAATTTCAATTTATTTCTAGAAGGAAGAAATAGTTTAAAATGTTCATTTAATTAAAAGATCAGCCCGAGGCATTTGAGGATTTTTCTCTGTATTTTTCATGCTGTGGTTATACTCGATAAAATATTACTTCGTCTTTTACGATAAGAATCAGTTAATTATCTGTTTACAAAGGGAAACTGGTAGATAATGCTTTACCAGTAATATCCGTTTTTATTTAAGACTATGTAGTAGATAACAACGACTGGTGGTTTATTAAGCTATTACTACAGTGCATATGTAATAGGGGTGCAAGAGAGTCACCATTGTGTTTAGAGCCTTTTATGAATCAAATCAAATATAAATATTCCTGGACAAATTACACACGGCCATCTAGTCCCAAACTAAGCAAAGCTTGTACTATTAGGTAACGGATATTATACATAAATACATATTTTTTTTGTAAATACATACATATAATACATAGAAAACGCCCAGACCAAGACAAACAGACAATGTGTTCATGCACATAAATATCTGTCTGGTGCGGGGGATCAAACCCGCGACCTCGGAGTCAAAGTCGCAAGCAGGCGTGTAAAATATTTATATACTAATACAATTTAATCGATATTATTACAATGAATGCTGCATAAAAATATATCATTTATGATTCATGCATTTTGAGACACTGTAAAAGCAGAATCCCATAATCCAATCAGTCAGTTGTCTGACAACTGTTTTCTTTCAAGCTTTTAATACCATCAGGCAAATGATTGTATAATGTTATATACATATACCCGGTAAGGATATCACGCTATCCAACAAAGCAGCGTGGTTATGTCGAAATCGGCATCCATGCGGAAGTAGTAGTCATACCATAAAAAATCATAAAGTAAACCCGATCTCCTCTCCACCGTATGACGAAGCCGCGGGAAATGCGGCGGCTTAACGTACGTAATTCATTGGTGGTTGTTCTCCCCTTGGGGAACCAGTTTCTCCACCTCCTCTACACCGGGAGGTCGCGTGCTGGGGGGCATACGGTACGACGATGCTAAAGGTTATTTCTTAACGAGGTTTTTTCCTCGATTCCGGGATGATGAAACTGGCTTTCCTAGCGACAAGACCTCGGTTTCACCTTCCTCCTCCTCGGTAAAATTTATCGAGATTTTCTTCCTCGACGATTCGCAGTCCAAGTGTTCACCATCACTAGATATACTGGGAAGTGCTCCTTCACTGAACACCTCAAGGTTGATGATAGCTCAGAGGAACGGGACACGTATACGTTTAAAGGTTTGGGCATGGTATCTTCGCTTTCTTAGAACATTAGCCAATGGTAAGTAAGAGCCCCTTGAAGAGAAGTTACTGACCGTTATTGCCCAGACCGTACCAGGCTCAAGCTGTTGCCAACCAGTCATTCTTACCAGCCGTATCCAGCGGGGCAAACAAAGCAGTAAGAAACCCGAGCACACGAGGATATCATGTGATGTTGAAGGCTAATTAACGAAGCTCTAGCGAGAGCGAAGTAAGGCATGTAGAACCATACTGATACCCTGTACTTCCACTTATAGAAGCTCGCAGCAAAATAACAATCCTTTAAAAATTGTTGAGTTCCTGCGAGTGAGTATGATGAACAAACGTGTGGAAATATTCCGTAAGTAGTAGGAGTGACAGCGCGGGAGTAACACTGTTTATATTGTGAGCCTTTATATAGCAATGGTAAATGCTTTACAACAGACGGGCCATACGCTAGTATTATAAAAATCAAACAACACATACGATAGAATGTTGACATAAACAAAATTGTACTTAAGAATGTATAGAATTGGTCAAAAAAGATCAGTTAAAACACATACAGCTTGTAGAACCGACAATGGCTGAGTGAAAAGACAATGGGAAGGAAAGGTTCGTTAGTAGCGACCCTGTATCGGGCAATTGTCCTCCACCGGAATTGAACGAGATACCAGTAGAGCTAGCAACTATTTGTACCAAAAAGCTACTTGCTAGCATTCTTCACGCGTGATCTGTTGAGCGAGAAAATAGTCGATAGTTGGTAGTTTTGTCTCTGGAGGTGGAGCAAGTGAGCATTGCGTCCGATAAGGCTTATCGGACGCAATGCGACGACCTCAAGAAAGTTTTAGGAAGTCGATAGATGCAAGTGGATTATGGCATGTGGCTCTCTATATGGAGGCGTATATCCGACAATGGACAAATACGGGCTAATGTAATTATGGTAATGAATTTATGTCCCTCATTTTCTCATGAAGCAAATATCACAAACGAAATGACATTCAAAAATGCAAAATATAAATTTTATTCATCTCTTAAATCAGATAGATCCGTCTCAGAAAATTACGGTCTTAATTTATTGGGGAATAATTTACTCTTCCCCTAGATTTACTAGCCAAGATTTGTGATAAATTCAAAGGAGCTTTAAGATTCAGTCAAATTGTCTCAATTTCGTACTGGAAAGCAATCAAATGGATAAAGCCGTATTGTTGGGGGAAATTGTACGTATTTTTCCAGAAGACAGTTGAAATGTACTACTTTTTAAGATTGGCACGTCTTTTTGTTCACTAGTGCTGAAAAATTGTTACATTTTCCTACAATAGACACATGCTATGGGTCATATTATCTATTACTAAATATTACTAAGCACTAGCAAGGATATATAAAGACAAGCCAGACTCTGTCGAAAAAAGAGGTAGGGTAAGTATAACATATTTTTTAAGCTGCGCGACTAGAGGTATGTACCTATATGAATGCCCTTGAGGGTTGTTGTGAGTGAGTGAGGTCATCAGAAAGAAAGGAAGGGTCACCTAATGCAATCACTTTCCATGGGGCGGTGGTGATTGCTTACCATTAGGCGACGCACATGCTCCCCCCTTGATATAAGAAAAGTACATATCAATATAACACCTGAATCAATTAACTATTTTCGCCTATATCTCGCTAGTCATGACGTAGATTTTTTTTTATATTTTTGGTTCAACATTGCCGCCTGCGACTTCGTCTACATGAGCTTTGTTCCCGTGGGAATTAGATATGTTCCCGAAATAGAAAGTAAACCTATATTCCAATTAGCCGTTCTGGCGTTCTATCCAATCTAACATTCACATTTATAATTATAATATTTACATAATATGTGAATATTAGACTAAACATGTTATATTTCGTACTAGCTTATGTTCTATTCTATATCTATTATAATCTATTTCTATGTCATATTTCATCTCAATCCATTCTGTCATTCTGTGATTGAGTAACAAACATCTATCCAATCAAAATCCATCAGAACAAATCGTGTTATTAATCTCTCTCTGACAAATTCGTAAAAACTATCAAATACGAGTAAGTACACTTGTGAGTTATAGACTGGAGTGTGTGAAAGACTGGTGCCTGAACTAGGTATAACCACAGTATAAATAATAGTACTACGTAAAGTATGGCCAATCTCTGCCGCTCTCTCGTATTAACCTCATCATCATCATCATCAGCCTGTATCTACCCACTGCATATAAGCCTTCCCCAATGCTTTCCACCAGATTCGATCCTCCGCCTTCCGCATCCAGCCGCTCTCAGCCGCTCTCTTTAGGTCATCGGACCTTCTAGAGGGCGGAGACCCAACACTTCGTCGTCCTACGCACGGTCTCCACTCTAATTTGGGGTGTAAGTGATTCCTCAAGATCTTTGAACCAAAGCCTTCACCTGCACGTGGAGCACCCTGCTGACTGACAAACGAAGCACTGGCGAAAAGAGAGGTAGTATTACTAATATCCCACGATAGTTAAATCATGTTACACATCCTTAATGAACGGCTCAAAAACTTCCTAACCAAGGAAATAACACCAGATCAGGCAGGACTTACCCTTGGGTATAGGGTATACTTATTGTCCGACAAATCATCGAGAAGTCTCGTGAGTTCTACAAGCCAATATTCATTTGCTTTGTTAACTTTAAGAAAGCATTCGATTCAGTGAAATGGTCAAAATTATGGGACACATTACTGCAAATGGGTACAGCGAAACATCTAGTGCACTTACTGAGACGCCTCTATGTAGATGGAACCGCATCAGTTAAAACAGACCAGGTCTTCTCAAATAGCTTTCTCCTAGTGCTGGAGTCAGACAAGGGTGCATAATATCTCCACTTTTGTTTAATACATACACTGGACTGATTATGCGTATAACCTTTAAAGACTGGACAGATGGCATAACCATAGGTGGATACAAAATAGTTAATCTTAGATATATCGACGATACCACCCTTTTTGCCACTACTATTAGTCGCATGGAAGAACTTCTCCTAAAAATGGAAAGTGTAGGCCTAGACTTTGGTTTAAAGGTAAACCGTTAAGATAATTATTGTAGACAGAGCCCAAAACAACTTGCAGCTTGCATAAACAAACAACGGTTTTTCTTTTTACTCAAAAGAGGTTTAACTACGATTTATGTATTTAATGTTATTATTTGCGGTATACTTGCGAGGCTTGTTTAATTTGTAGGTATCACTCCTATATCACCTATGTCCTATATCACGTATTTCTTAAATAAATACTGTTGATTTATACCCGAAGGATTATCTCTAAACTGTACTCACTCGCCGTAACCTACAAATAAATACAATCGGTTCCACTGCGCAGATATTCTACAGAAATACTAAAGCAAACATATTGTTCAATATTAAATTTTGAATTAAATACTCGTATGTTGGTTTTCCATGAGAAGCTTACAAATGAAAAACTCGGCGAACAAAAATCATAAACTGATTTTGTTCTTTCTATCGTTTATTTCTCACCTTATTTTTTACACAATATTTTTTTTTGTAAAAATTGTTAATAGGTAAAAATATTTTTTGTAAAAATTGTTAGACATGGAATGTCTTCGATTTTATTACAGTTTGACATAGATTTCATTATTTTATAAGTATCATATTTTGGAATGTTTTTCTGGAAATCCTTAGGAAGAATTCGGAAAAAAATCCAGGCTAAACTTTTAGACAATTTTCCAAAGCTATTCATCGTTATATTTACGTTATAGTAAAGGGTAGAAAATTCTTTTAGATTGAATTCCATCTTTATACCATTAATTTTTTGACCAACAAAGTTTGAATGAGTGAATAGATGCAATTTCTGTCGCAATAATTGAGATTATAAGTTTTTTTTTATGCAAAAATCACACTTCATCGTGTTCTGCTTAGTCGGTAGAGGTCCAGAGTTACTAACACCTTAGCTAAAGAAAATTATGTACTAATAAACTATGCTGATATATGCTAAAATAAAAAATCAAATGCTGATTAAAAGAGTTTGGGCAGCATTTGATTTTGTACTGGTGGTCTATCGCCTAAGATGAAGCCGATTCCCACCGCCTTTTTTGATTTAAAAAAATCTGAGATATGTTTAAATTTGTGATAAACATCTTCAATTAAATCTGTAGAGCCTGCGTTTCTACCGGCTAAGCTCATAAGCTTCAAGCTTTATATTTTTAAGCTCATAAGCATAAGCAAAATTTATAAAATTTCTGACATTCATTTATTTATTTATTTAAAACTTTATTGACCACAATAAGATGATACAAAAGGCGGACTTAATGCTATTGCATTCTCTACCAGTCAACCATTAGGAGTGCAGAGTCACACGATTGCGGCTATTCCAAAAATAACTTAATATGTACTGTAAACATATTACGTAAACCTAAAAGATAAATAATATAATAACATTAATAAACATACTTACACATGCACAGTTATACACAAATATCCATACATATATACATACCTATAAATATATACATATACATAAATATAATGACATATATTAAATAAAGTGAACATATTTACTGCTTTAACAGACCCTGTAATAGATACGCGCGCACCTTCTTCTTGAAAGTAAATTTACTGGGAGAGCTTCTAATAGCTTCTGGTAATGCATTCCAGAGACGTGAAGCTTGTAGAGTAAAGGAGTTGGACATAAAACCGGAATGGAAAAGTGGGATTGAGAGTAAGTAAGAATTGTTAGAGCGAAGTTCGAGGTTATGAGAGTCGCAAAGAAACTGAAACATGCATTTCATGTATTCAGGAGAATCAGGATTGAAGAGAATTCATATTGTTTCATTATATGTTGAGGTTCTATAATAGATCTATATAGTAGATTAGGTATTCTCTTTAAAATTTTAGCCATGACTACGTTGATCTATGTTATCACCATTTCATAATATTTTTCATACAAAATACAGCTTTATGGGGTTTTGGAGTTTGATGATCTGCGAGTAAAAAACAATACTTCTAATAGCAAACTGTAATGCTGATTGACTTACATCTTAATATTCAATTTGTATAATTGTAAAATACAACGAAGCAATTCAGAGATAATTGACGTGTGTGTTTTTCTTCTCGATGCTAGACAACATAAAAGATATGTAGGGCCGCCACAGGACCCCCTCCAGAGACTGTCTCAAGGGCGATAATAATTGGGACAACACACTGTGCGACTTCCGAATATCACCTTCGACGGATTTAGGTGGCGTAGTATCATGAGATGGGAGTGATGAATGTGTTGGATGAGGTGTATGAGTGGCGGTATATTCGTTGGTCAGTATATAGGCTAGTTTCAACCTATCTATCGACATTATCTCCTCCCTATCGTTGATTCGGATTTTAAATACTTTGTCGCCGCGTTGCAGAATCTCGTACGATCCCAAATAAGCAGGTTTTAGAGAACCGCCAACAGTATCATCTCGCAGAAAGACATGGGTTGCAGAAGCAGGTCTTTGAAAATAAAAACTGTCTTCTTGGCATGACGTGAACGTGGCATGACATGAGAATACGTGAAATGCCAGAGCGAGAAAAACAAACAAGAGCTAATCTCTGGCCAAACAGATCTCTCCGCAACTAGCTTGGCCATGGTGTTTGCTCCGAAATGACAGAGACAATGGAGTGTTTCGAAAACCTGCCAGCGATATTATCTTGGTACATTATGGTCGCGTAGTATTGCTTCTCTCATCGCAGTACAGTTCAGAATGCGTACCTAGCAGTTTATGTTTATTTAGGAGCGAACCCACAACTTCGGAGTCAAAGAGGCCATTGCTAACCGTTCAACTACCGAGCTCGTCAATGAAGGAGAAATAGATGAGAAGGTGGCATTAGTTCATATAAAGCAGTTAGTACAGGTATTCAGGTTAATTGCCAGAATCATGTTAGTATGTAATTAGAGAATCTTCAGAAAGATAAATCTTGAAATGAAAAAAATGTTACAAATTGTTATTTCTCCCTCAATGTAGTAGAGAGACTGAAATATACTCACAAATGACATTTAAAAATTTGAATACAATTATATAATAAGCACTGACTTTAATTAATATTTTTCAATTATTGTATTTTTTTTTCTTCTTGACATTTTAAAATATTATTAATTATATTACATCGAGAATGACATGTATTCAATGAATTTATTATGATTATTATAAAAAAAACAATGCCCAATATTTGCATGCCTGTGAGAAAGAGGCGAACATTTTGTACCATATTCGTAAAAACTACACCACATGTTATTGTTACCTAATGTTCTTGCAAATAAATAAATATTCTATTCTATTTTTTTCTATGAAATATAGAGCAGGAAATCCTATATGACCTAAAAAATGGAGCCATACACTTGACATAATGAAGCAATATCATTATTTTCAATGCAGACCCTCCATCGTCGTTCACTATAAACGTAAAAATTCATGGTACGTATCTAACTGGCCAAGTATTTTGCATAACTCTCCCTAGGCAGTATACGATGTGTGTATTTTACCTCGATTTGGGGCCTTAGCGAATAACGTAAAAGTTTGGGTCTGATTTTTAGATTCCAAAGTTCAGACCCAATCCAACTCATTTTATTATGAGAAGTAGAGAGAATAGTTTTCTTCTCAAAACAGATGTATTATATTATATCTGTCAAATATTTGAAATGATAAGTGATAGGTCATAGGTATAACATCAGTGTTGCCAACATAAATCTCGATTTTTACCCATGTAGCATAAAACGGTGATTGGTAAATTCATTTGTTCAAAGCTCTACCATATGTATAATAGATCATTTGTATCCAGGTCTATATATAATATATAGGTATATGTCAATCAGCTCACTTAGAGTCTAATTTTGAAAGCCTATTAATTAGTCGATCTAGATCATTATCTACGGCAAGAGAATCTTTACCGGCATCGCTATCGTCCAGCCTATCCACCCAGTAAACTAACCAGGCACTCAAGCAGATTAATAGCAGGTCTTAATCCCCTTTCACCTGCAAGCAGGTGCAGGTTATACGAACAGTCTGCGGCGGATTCACATAATATTGCATCAGTCGATGGCCGTTGGGACAGAAAGATTCAGAAATGGACGGATCTGTCCAGAAAGCCAACAGTAGGAGTCCCCCCTCCCGCCTTAAAAGACCGAGCTTCTGGTAATAATTGCAGGGAGCCGTTAAAGTAAGCAGCACAGGATCAATCGTCGTTGAAATCCAAAGGGAAGTAGTTCTCTTTGGGTACAATTGGGCTGGAATGATGACGACAATGCTTGATCACCGGCACTTGTTGCCTTAAGGTGCTTGTGGGAACTACTAAACTACTAAGAAAACAAGGGAGTCATCTCTGTCCTCTTACTTCTAACATAGAAGATAAAGTTAGAAGGTTGGGAATATTTTGGATTTTGACCCAAAATATTCTCAACCTTCTGCCTTCTGCCTGATTTAATCAGTCTAAAATAATACTGGTGCGTGATATCGCAGCTGGTGCTACGAACATTATCCGTCCTACTCTTCTATTTATAGCACTGAAGATGTGAAAGAGATGGCTGCTGTACGTAACCTACGATAAATTCCTCTCGAGCTGGAGAGGCCACTAGAAAATAACGAGTCGGTAAATTTTCTAGCGAGATAGGTTAAGCTCCGTGATACATGGCTCAAAAGGATGGGGAGATTAAAATAGTTGTTATTGTTGTAAGTTTTTTATACTACGTCGAGTTTTAATGCACAACTGCATGTAAACAAATTGTAAAATTCTGTAATGTTACTGAATATATTATGTTTAATTCCAGCGCCCAACACCGGACAGAATAAGTGACATTGAACTTATAAATGAGACATCTGTATCACCTTATTTTTGTGAATAAAGGAATTTTATCTTATTTTTATATTGTCTTCCACTGTGTAAATTTAAGGTTGGAAGAACTTAGTGACAGTTATGTGAAAACTATATGCTTTATATAGATTTTTATTTTTCTACAAATAAATAAAAGTGATATATCTCTCTCGCGCCGCCACTACCGCTGCCAACGCCGCGACGCCGTCCTTTCTGACTCACACACAGAAACACAAAAATCCTCAAGGGAATTGTTGTTTGGCTGTGAGGTGAGGCTTTTCTGTGAGGTGGAGGTAATTCCCCAGACGGTCAGCTTACAAATACGTTGTACTCTAACTTTCTTTTCTAAAGATCGTGGTGAGGCGGTTACTCCCAAAAAGTATCTTTATTGTGCAAGAAATTGCAGTACTCTGTAAAAATACAGTGACTACATTAAATTTGTACAATACAACAATGTATGTTTTAGATTTTTATATTTACGTAATGATACATCATTACCGGTCCTGGAGCCTTGCCATACATTTCTTTTAATGAGAAAATCACACTTCAGCTACGTTAGTACTATTACTTATACTGTGCTTCAGCATAGTATATTAGTAATTGTCTTTACCTTAGGTGTTAGTAACTCTGGAACTCTACCGACTAAGCTGAACATGATGAAGTGTGAATTTTTCATTTAAAAAGGTCGACGGGAATTGCTTCAGTTTAGACGGCAGGTCCTGATTCGTCATTGCAAGTCGATACTGATAGATTTGAGCAATCTACATAAACTAACAGGGAAATAGATAGTAATATAGCACACGCCTTGTACCGGCCAATTGATTTACCCTGTATGGAAAGGTCCATGTAGTGACGGTTCCTTGTTTATACTCGTACATCTTACAATATATACATTTTTATATGTTTAATATTATTAAATCAAAATCTGGCTATTTCTGTAAATAAAAATAAATAATACACGTTGTATGAAAGTGGCCATAAAAAATATTTTTGTCTATTTGTCTTTTGTCGGCTTAGCCGTTTTGAATGCGGTTTTCACTTATGTATTGTAGCAAGCTTCTTATTTTTGTGAATAAAATAATTTTATCTTATCTTTTATATAATCTTACTAGTTGGTTGGAAGAACTTAGTGACCGTATGTGCCATCTAAGTCATTCAATCCTTCAGCGCACCTGTTACCCGGTTTGTGGACTAACGCCTTTTCTTGTTGAATTCAATCCAAAATAACGGAAACCATAAATTATATTCTATTGAGTTGAAAATTTAAAATGTGCGCTTGGAAATAATTTTACTACCTACCTCTTTATAAAACGAAACGTTAATCTAATATATAAAATTCTCGTGTCGCGATGTTTGTTACCAAACTCCTCCGGAACGGCTGGACCGATTTTTATGAAATTTTGTGCGTAGATCTGAAAATCGGCCAACATCTATTTTTCATACTCCTAAATTTATCATTTAGGGGTATGAAAGGTTGACCCCCTAAATATATTTTTTTTTTTGTCAATTTATTTTTATTTTATTATTATTTAGCATTGAAATATACACACAACTTCAAATTTTCACCCTTCTACCATCAACTCCTAAATTTATATGGCAAAACAACGTTTGCCGGGCCAGCTAGTTTTTTCTATATAACTATGTGTGCCATAGAAGCGTACGTAACATATTAATTTATAATAATAAGGAATAAGCAATTGCAACATAACGACGTAAACATAGTCAGTCCAGGGGCCCTACCGCCGAAGCTGAAGCCGATTACCAGCCAATATTTTGATTCGAAAAGGAGGTCTTACGTTTCAGTGATTGACAAACATCTTCAGCTCAGATAGACCTCCAGGGCTTTTACTAGTTTAGCTAAACGCAATTACCACCCATCTAAGCTAAAGTTTGATACTTGCAATCAAAAAAACCGGTGGAAATCGGCTTCAGCTTATGCGTTACGCCCCCTGACCAGCCTCTTATTGGTATGAATAAGCATTCTATTCAGTTATTGAATCGCAATAAGAGATGGTGGTAAGGGGGCAGGGGCCTTGCATGTTCAATAAGCAAGTGGCTATTTAATAAAACGAGGCATTTAAATAATAATGGTGCAAGCCGGCATCCTTTTAAGTTTGCAAAGTATTTTTTTTTTGCCAGTAGTCAGCCGCCCCTAATATCTGGTCGCCCTAGACCCGGGTCTAGTTGGTCTTATGGTAGGTAGGTAAGTAAATAAAAATAGTAAAAAAATCTATAATAATAGGTAGGGGAAAAAGTCTTTTCGCATTTTAGTATGTATGAACTTGTAATAAAATCTCTTTGGTTATACCATTTGTATCTGAAAGGTTTTGATATCTTTAAAAAGTTTAAATTTTAAAAAAGATAATTCCAAATTCAAATTAGGTAAATGTGTGATTTTCATTTGTTTTTTTTACTGTCAAGATGAGTGAATCTAATGAAGAAATTCGATACATTTTAAAATTTTACTACAAAAAAAGTAAAAATGCAACGCAAGCTGCGAAAAAAATTTGTGACGTTTATGGATCTAGTGCAGTGTCTGTGAGAGTAGCACAAATTTGGTTTAAGCGTTTTCAATCAGGAAATTTTGATGTGAAAGATGCACGTCGCTCTGGTCGCCCTGTTACGGATAAAATGGATGCCATTTTTGAAAAAGTGGAGCAAGATCAGCATATCAGTAGTTACGACGTAGCTGAAGAATTAGGAATTGACCACAAAACAGTTTTGGCGCATTTGAAAAAAGCTGGGTACACTAAAAAGCTCGATATTTGGGTGCCTCACGATCTCACTGAAAGAAACTTAATGAACCGTGTACTCATTTGCGATTCTTTACTACGACGTAATGAAAGCGAATCGTTTTTGAAGAAGCTTATAACTGGTGATGTAAAGTGGATCATGTACGACAAGAACGTGCGAAAAAGGTCGTGGTCAAAGGCCGGTCAGGCTTCACAGACTCTGGCAAAACCCGGGTTAACCCGCAATAAGGTGATGCTGTGTGTATGGTGGGATTGGAAGGGCATTATTCATTATGAGCTGTTACCGCCAGGCAGGACTATCGATTCTGAACTCTACTGTGAACAACTGATGAGATTAAAGCAAAAAGTTGAGAGAAAGCGGCCGGAATTAATTAACAGAAGGGGTGTGATTTTTCATCATGATAACGCTAGACCTCACACATCTTTAGCCACTCAGCAAAAATTAAGAGAGTTTGACTGGGAGGTGTTAATGCATCCGCCGTATAGTCCTGACCTTGCACCTTCTGATTTCCACCTGTTTCGGTCTCTTCAGAATTCTTTAGGCAATGTGAGGTTACCATCACGAGAAGACTGCCAAAACCACTTGTCGTGGTTTTTTGAACAGAAGTCCCAAAATTTCTATAGTAATGGGATCATGTCTCTACCTACAAGATGGCCAAAAGTTATCGAACAAAATGGCACCTACATACTTTAGTTAAATGTAAATAAACTTTATTAAAAAATGTTTTGAATTTTCATATAAAATACGAAAAGACTTTTTCCCCAACCTAATATTTTAAAATTATTTAGTTTTGAAATACGAGTAGATATGCATTGCAAACTTTAAACTGGCTTAATCTTATGAATATTCTTTTTTTTAGTTATTAATTAAATTATATTCAAATAAAGTTTAATTCATTCATTATTATAAGTGGTTTTATTTGCTAATCTTGAGAGTTGGTTGCTTTTCTTAAATGAGTTTACTAGACGAACATGCAACATGTTCAAAAATTGATTTAAAAATAATAATAAATAAAAATACTAGTACTTTGGCGATTTTTTTTATACTACGTCGGGTGGAAAACAAGCATACGACCCACCTAATGTGAAGCGTTTACCGTAGCCACATTAACGCTCGCAACATGAAATATCGCTCGCGCGCCGCCACCCCCGCTGCCAATGCAGCAACTCCTTCCTTTCTGGTGACCTCACCCACTCGCAGGAACACAACAACCCTCGAGGGAATTGTAATATGGCTGCGGTATTCTGTGAGGTGGAGGTACTTCCCCAGTCGGGCGGCTTAAAAAATACGCTATGCTATACCTCCTTTACTTTGGCGTTTGAACACTGGTAGTTTAGGTTGAGTGCTTAAACATCAGACCAATGTCTAAGAAGAAGGTCGGTGAAATTTTCTAACAGATTTATCACACGTAATCAAGTCGACCTTAATGCATTGGATATAAATCCCAAATTACATTGACAAGTTATACTGAATGAGTGCTTGTCCAATCATAAGTTTCAACGAGCAATATTCATTTATATTGCTTAACATTTAAAATATAAACTTAATTATTGACTACTAACGAGCAATATTCATTTATATTGCTTAACATTTAAAATATAAACTTAATAACTGTTAGTTTCCAGAAGAAAAAGGTCAATATAGTGATCAGTTAATTGAGGGTTTGAGGTACAATTTGCTAATTTCCTTCCAATTGGTCCCTCAGAAGTTGACTGTCACACTGTGACTGTGCCAGGCATACGAGTGACACTATAAGGAACAACGAACCACAGCCTGTCTATGGCTGACGTTGCTTAACTTGCGTGATCCTCAAAGTCCTCAAGCTAAACACAGTTACCACAAATCTAAGTTGAAATGTTGTTGTTGTTGTAAGTATCTTTATTGTACAAAACACAAGTAGTTACAGAACACAGTAGAAATACAATGCTTATACAAATTTGTACAAAGGCGGACTTATCTTATAAAGGGATCTCTTCCCGCCAACCTTTGAGCATCTGAGATGACATATTTAACAAGTAGGCAGGTGGAGTACAATGTTGGCATATATACACACATGTGACATGACTTACGAAATCAAATTTCTACTTCTACATAATGTAGAAGTACAAATTTGATTTTCGCAAACAAAAATTCGATAGTAATCGGCTTAAGCTGCTAAGGCTTGGGCCGCTGAAGCTGAAGCCGATTATCGTCGGATTCTTTGACCTCGAAAATAGATTTTCGATCGACGAAATAGAGATCGACGAGCTCGGTGGCGTACCGGTCAATGACGCGGCTTCGACACAAACGCTCGTGGGTTCGATTTTCACATAGGACAAACATTTGTGTGCATGGACATGTCTGTTTGTCTTAGTCTGGGTGTTTTCTATGTATCATAAGTATGTATTTACAAAAAAAAAAATGTATTTACGTATGTTTATCAGTTGTACCCATAACACAAGCTTCGCTTACTTTGGGGCTAGATGGCGCTATGTAATTTGTCTGACAATATTTATTATAATAATTAGGTATTTATTATTTTAGATTTAAGTTACTGGCAAACATTTTCAGATTAGTTAATAGAGCACTATGGTCTCTACCATCTAAGCTAAACACAATTACCGCCAATATAAGCTAGTAACTCCATCTCTTCCCGTAGATGTCGTACAAGGCGACTAAGGGAAATACATTATCAAATATCGATCAGGCCTCCCCAACCCGTTTGGACAGCGTGGGGAGTGTAGGCCAAATCCTCCTTCCGTCTAGGACGGACGAGAGAGGGTCGTGCTCCTGTAGTGGAGACTAAAATGGACCTGATGATGATGATGAATCGGCTTGAGCTTACAAGTAGGGCCCCTGTACAAAGTCCCCGTTAATACCGACATTATGTCTCCAGCAACACACTTCTAGAGCCTGTATATCCTTTTTCAATTTCCCCCAACATTCACGTGTTTATTCCATAAAATCAAATATTCCAAGTACGTAACGTAACATGGGACTCCATTACAGGCAATAACATAGGTATATTAGAGTATAACAGGTAAGCTAATGTAGTTTACAGAATATTTCCCAATATTTCAGCCCAGAATCATGGTACGAGTATCTGCATGCGGACCTTTTTGAAAATAGATTGAAATAAATATTGATGTTGGGTTATTTGATAAAAGGAGCCGTGGGGCTTTGGGCTTATTGTTGGGCGTCAGTGTGAGCGATTTATATAACTTTTTGTTTCTTTTTTTTTCATAAAAATAGTTCTGTGAATGAATAATGCGTAAATATACGTGTCGGTCCCGGCTGTTGTCGTTAGATGTTAGTCGTTAAGTCAAGTCAGTGGCCTTTAGGTGGCTTGAAAACACTGATCTCTGCCGCAGGTGAGCAGCACGGTGGAGCACGCTCTAACCCTTTCAATTGAGGGGAGATCTACATCCCAGCATTGGGATGATTATGGGTTGATGCCGATACGTCCCACAAAGGTGTACTCAAGAGTAGAGACCATGAAGCGCATTATTAATGCAGCGATGTATATTCGATAAACGCTGCAATTAGCAAACTTTTTATATATACCAAACCTTTTTATATAGTAAATACATGATCTAGGAGTCGTCGTCGCCAACCCTTATTCATCCCTTAAAAGGGGTTTAGAGCATACTCCACCACGCTGCTCAACTGTGGGTTGACGGAGACCAGTGTTTTTTTTTTTTTATACTACGTCGGGTGGCAGACAAGCATACAGCCCGCCTGTATATCGCTTACGTGCCGCCACCCCCGCTACCAACGCAGCATCTACTTCCTTTCTTTCTGGTGACCTCACTCACTCGCAGGAACACAACAACCCTCAAGGGAATTGTTATTTGGCTGCGGAATTCTGTGAGGTGGAGGTACATTCTCCAGTCGGGTAGCTTACAATTACGCTCCCTACCTCTCTTTTCGCCAGAGGTTCGTTTGTCAGTCAGCAGGGTGCACCGCGCGCAGGTGAAGTTGGCTTTGGTTCAAAGATGCCGATAAACAACTAAAGTAGTTTCCAAGCCATCTAAAGGCCACTGCAAGTCAGTGGCTTAACAACCGTCATCTATAATCAAAACAGTCAGAACGGGAGGAGCTCGAGATAAATAACTCATCCATAGACAGACTACGGTCGATGTTACTTAACTTGCGTGTTCGATTAGTGTGACACACTCAATGACGCCACCGAGCTCCTCAGCTATCCGGGAGTAAAATGGGGTATATTTAAATTCAGTGATAATATACCACTAACAGTGAGACCACGCCCTTCGGGATAAAGGGTCAGTATTACCCAGTTTCCCAAAACGTAGCCAATATCGCCGTGAAAGATGACTCTTTCGTATATACTAATGTGCTTGGAAGGGTGTGCATCTGTATTTGATGACTGTATGTGACTGTATATATATGTATGTATATATAGTGCGAATATTTTATAGTCCGTGACACAAAAGGAGATAAGAAAGTTCCCATTTGTTTTCTTTACGGCTTACTTTTATATATTACTAGCTTTAGCCCGCGGCTTCGCTCGCGTGACATTCGGGGCAAACACGTGTTTACTCATCTAAATATATAAAAGAAGAAACTGACTGACTGACATATCAACGCACAGCCCAAACCGCTGGGTCTATAGATTCCAAATTTGGCACATAGGTTCCTTATGACGTCTAGGGGTGCACTAAGACCGACCCGATAGACCATAAAAACAATACCTATGACGATTTTACTTAAATAGTTGTCTTGGCCAACTTGCCAGAATATTATAAATATTTTGAAAAATGGAATAACCACACTGTGACTCACGCAGTAGAATATAAGATGCAAAAATTCGTCAGCAACACAAACCTTCCTGGCAGCTCAGTTGGAAGAGCACTCGACCGGTCATCCTCAACCAAATTTCATCTAAATCGGTCCAGCAATTTAGGCGTGAAGAGGTAACAGACATTCTGTCGCATTTATAATATATAGACATTTCAACCTCATCGCACCTCAATAGAGAATGATGGTCACGTTAGCCACGTAGAATTTTAAAATCGTTGTTGTTTTCGTAATCAGCGACCCGATAAACCATAAAAGCAATACCCATGACATTTTAACCCCACCGTACCCTCACAGGGGTGATTTTATGTCATGTCGGCTATGTTCGATTATAAAATAGTTGTTGTTTTCATAATCAGCGACCCGATAAAACATAAAAACAATACCCATGACATGTTTTACCGCTTTAGGGGTTGAATTTGGCAAATCTTGAAACACGTGTTTACTCATTTATCTATAGAAGTACTCGTGTAAAGTTTCGGATAAAATAGCCCAAATAATCTTGTTTCCCCATACAAACTTTGGACCCCCGTTTCACCCCCTTAGGGGATGAATTTTCAAAAATTCTTTCTTAGTGCACCCCGAGACATCATAAGAAACCTACGTGCCAAATTGGAATCTCTAGACCCAGCAATTTGGGCTGTGCGTTGATAAATATCAGTCAGTCACTCAGTTTCTTATTTTATATAATTCAACCCCATCGCATCCCCACAGGGGTGATTTTATGTTACCGTCGGCTATGTTAGATCATAAAATAGTTGTTGTTTTCGTAATCAGCGACCCGATAAACCATAAAAACCATGCCCATGACGATTTTCAGACTTTTCACCCCATTTTACCCTTTAGGTGTTGAATTTTGAAAAATCCTGAAACACGTATTTATTCATTTATCTATAGAAGTACTCGTGTAAAGTTTCAGATAAAACAGTCTAACTAATCTTGTTTCCCCATACAAATTTTGGACCCCCGTTTCACCCCCTTAGGGGATGTATTTTGAAAAATCCTTTCTTAGTGCACCCCTAGACGTCATAAGGAACCTATGTGCCAAATTTGGAATCTATAGACCCAGCGGTTTGGGCTGTGCGTTGATATGTCAGTCAGTCAGTTTCTTCTTTTATATATTTAGATACTATTATATTTCTTTGTGTCTATATATCATTTTCTTTTCTGTTTCATCTATCTATATGTTATGAAAATATTGCATAATCAATATTCAGCGAAATTTATTGAGCTTATAAAATCGTCCGGTTGTTCTGTCTGTCCGTCCGAAACTCAAAATTTCGAAATTCTGACTTTATCAATTCGGGAAAGTGGCCAAAATAAATGAAATAAATAAATTTCGCTATGGTGGCGCATGCTGCGCGTCCGATGTTTTATTTCTATGTATATATACACACGGTAAATAATTTTACTTGGAACTAGATAATTTCAATTATTTTTAATCTGATAACGTCTTATAAATCGATGAACGCCGGCTGCACGCACGAAAAAACATTTGTCAGACTCATTGTCACGTTCCGCCTGAGCCGAGCGTGTAAACGAGAGCGCGGAACAAGCGATAGAGAGGCACGATCAGCCTATGCTACTTATGACATTTTCACGAAAAATTGATGTCCGTAAACCGACTTTACATACAACCAAATTTTTATACTACGGTGGTTTCATACGGCCCGCTTGATGTGAAGCGGTTATCGTAGCCACATAAATGCTCGCAATATGATAGCAATACCCCTGTATCCCAGCTGCCAACGCAGCAACTACTTCCATCGTGGTGATCTCACTCACTCGCAGGAAGACAACAACACTCAAAGGAATTGTTGTTTTGCTGCGGAATTTTGTAACGTGGAGGTACTTCCCCTGTCGGGCAGCTTACTAATACGCTGTACCATCCAGAGCCACTTTCGCTTATCAGCAGGGTACCCCAAGTGCAGGTGAAGTTGGATTTGGCTTTAAATATTACTAGCTGTTACCCGCGGCTTCGCCCGTGTAGTCCAGGGGTGCAGGATTATCCACTGGGTCAATCTAAAGATTGTCCGAAAATTTCGTTGAAATCGGTCCAGCCGTTTCGGAGTCTATACGAAACCATACATACATACTTTCTCTCATATAGGAATAGATAGATAGATAGCTAGCCACTACACCCCGAAGTTTATAGAATTGCAGATAAAGAAGAAAAAAAAGGGAAATATTTTATCATTTAGGTAAAGGTACTTAAAAAGTTACTCTATAGAAATATAAAACTTTTTGTTTACTTTATGGAAACAAAAATTACCTATAATCATATTTGATACTTGAGTAATACAAAAAGGTTTTCTTTGTCTTTTAATAATATTAGAAGTCAAAGTAAGAACAGAAACTCAGAATAACTTCAAGTTAAAGCTATCTGGGAAGGCGAGCAAACGAGCTTGAGATTGGACTGTAATTTCGTCCCGTTGAAAGTGGCTCTTAAGTACAGTCTCGTAGGAAAATATTATTCTACCGTTTGTTTTGATTTTTTTTATACTATCAGTATAATATCAGTTATCTTGTACCCATAGTACAAGCATTGCGCTTAATTTGGGACTAGATGACGCTGTGAAAATTGTCCAGAAATATTTATATAGGCCCGCTTGATGGCCTGCGGTTACCGTAGTAGCTATATTAACGCTCGCAACATGACACATCGTTCGCGCGCCGCCACCCCCGTTGCCAACGCAACAACTGCTTCCTTTCTTTCTAGTGACCTCACTCGCAGGAACACAACAATCGTCAAGGGAATTGTTTTGGCTCCTGTATTCTGTAAGGTAGAGGTACTTACCCAGTCGGGCAGCTTACAAAATACGCTTTGGCCTACCTCTCTTTTCGCCACGAACAAGGCTTTGTTTATCAGTCATAAGGGTGCACCATGTGCAGGTGAGGTTGGCGTTGGTTAAAACATGTTGATGAACCACTTACACCCCAAAATCTGATGAATTACATACTTCATTTGATATACAATTTTACACTTACGTTTCTATTCATCACTTACTACTTTACTTAGTACGTTTTGTTTTTGGTCATTAGTGCGGTATACTTAGTTTTGGAAGTAACTTATTTTTGGAAATTTTAAATGGAAGTATCTTATAAGTATTTTGACACAGCAAATGTACAAAAAATTTAAATTAATCTTTATTAAAATATTTATGTAAAATTTGTATTTAATAATATGATAAGTAAATAAATGAGGGGTTTTATGGCATCGTTGCACGTGTCAGTCTAATCGAACACGCAAGTTAAGCAACGTCAGCCGTAGCCTGTCCATGGATGGGTTTATGTTATCTGGAGCTCCTTCGTGCTTCGGAGGGCACGTTAAGCCGCCGGTCTCGGCTGTTGTCATTAGATGACAGTACTTAAGCTAATTCAATGGCCTTTAGGCGGCTTAAAAACACTGTCGTCCGCCAACCCGCAGTTATAAATAATAAATAAATAAATATTGTCAGACAAATTACACAGCGCCATCTAGCCCCAAAGTAAGCGAAGCTTGTGTTATGGGTACTAGAAAGCTGATAAACATACGTAAATACATTTTTTTTTTGTAAATACATACTTATGATACATAGAAAACACCCAGACCAAGACAAACAGACATGTTCATGCACACAAATGTTTGTCCTGTGTGGGAATCGAACCCACGAGCGTTGGTGTCGAAGCCGCGTCATTGACCGCTACGCCACCGAGCTCGTCAAAAATTGAACAGCGTGGACGACTCAGATAAAGTTGAAATTCCGCATAGAAATAGAAAAATACTTACCCATTTTTGCTTGTGAATTACAAGCAATACCATAAAGTTAGTTAATTGCGCATTTTTATGTATCCCAACATCTTTCAACAACAAATAAATCGGATGGGGCTCGCTGCGTGTTAGCGATGTGTATACGCATTTATCAATATGTTTGTTGATTCGAATCTGGCGAGGAGCCAAGAAAAGGGACGATATAATGAGGTTTCCCTCCGTTTCCAACTTTTTCGACAATATTTGATCTGATATATATTTTCATTCTTATGATTCTAAGAAATTGAAGCTCTGATTTGATTAAACTATATCTATTATATTGGTAGAAGTGAAATTTAAGTTTCTGTATCTGCATTAAGCCCTTGTAGTCCGTGAGCCAAAAAGTATATTTTGTCAGTCATTTCTTCTCAAGCGATAACTCGTGAAATACTTCAGAGAGTTGTTTATGCCGTATGGTAAACGTCAGCTGCCGCTCCGTGGGTGGGTTAAGCGGCAGCATCTTAATCACGTAAAAAAAAATGTTTTCAGTCATTTCCTCCCACATGAAAATTTGTTAAATGATAGTTTGATTATTCGTCAGCTGGTCACACGAACGTGCAAAAAAAAAAATATTTTCGTTCAGTGATTTCCTCTCACTTGAAAATTTGTCAGATGATAGCTTACATGCAACTTTGAATAAATAAAAACGTCAGCTGCCTCTATGTTGGTGTAAAGATCGTCATCAATCAATCAATACACACACACACTTATATGTGTGTGTGTATTGATTGATTGATGCCTCTATGTTGGTGTAAAGATCGTCATCAATCAATCAATACACACACACACATATATGTGTGTATTGATTGATTGATGACGATCTTTACACCAACATAGAGGTAGCTGACGTTTTTATTCCTCCGTTTTTATCCGAAAACTTCCATATGTGTGTGTGTGTGTTAGTGCGGTATTTACATGGTACACACACCCACCCGTCTTCAAAGTCCAAGTCTTCAACTAGTGCATCCTCCCCGCCATGACCAACGGTGCAGAAAGTTGGACTATGACCGTTGGGCTGGTCCGGAAGTTCCATAAAGACAGAATCCGGAACGACGAAATGCAATGGAGAACCAAAGTTGTCGACATAGCTGTCTAGTGATGGCAGATTGGGGAGGTAAGTCCTAGAGTGAAGACCTCATATAAATAAATATTGTCAGACAAATTACACAGCGCCAGCTAGCCCCAAAGTAAGCGAAGCTTGTGTTATGGGTACTAGACAACTGGTAAACATACGTAAATACATTTTTTTTAGTAAATACATACTTATGATACATAGAAAACACCCAGACCAAGACAAACAGACATGTTCATGCACACAAATGTTTGTCCTGTGTGGGAATCGAACCCACGAGCGTTGGTGTCGAAGCCGCGTCATTGACCGCTACGCCACCGAGCTCGTCGAATAGTGTGATGAAGCGTCGAGTGTCCCATCTTTAGATGGACCGCGCGCTGGGAGCGGCCGGAAGGTGGGAGGGCCTATGTCCAGCAGTGGATAGATACAGGCTGATGATGATGATACGTATTGTGTGTATGTATGCAATATATATTAATAATGCGTCACCTACCCTTTCTTGTCTGATACTCTCCTCTACCCAAAGGTTGTTTGGAAGAGATTGTACGGCGATGAGGTCGCCTGTAGTATTTCTACTCTGTGTGTTGTTAAAATGCTTCTTAGACCTTTGTACGAGTAATATTCGAAAATAAATATCATCGTCATCATCAGGTCCATTTTAGTCTCCACTACAGGAGCATTACCCTCTCTCGTCCGTCCTAGACGGAAGGAGGATTTGGCCTACACTCCTACGCTGGCCAAACGGGTTGGGGAGGCCTGATCGATATTTGATAATGTATTTCCCTTAGTCGCTTTGTACGACATCCACGGGAAGAAACGTAGTGATTCTATTCTAGTCTGCCGGAAACCACACGGCCGAAAATAAACATATCTACTCTAAAAATAGCCATGTTCATAATATCGAAACTCACAGTAAATAAATAACTTTGTAGCACCTAGACATTTTAATATGTTACTATTCCCTAACAGGTGACACTACGTATTTAATCATTCTATTATAATTCTTATAGTCTTCGCTTAAAGTTGAATTTTGTAGTCTCGCAGCTTTGTCTTACGAATTTTTGATCAGGTTAAGTGACCAGCCAGACCAGCCAGAACCGAATAGATTGCTTATTCATACTAATTAATAAGCGACTATATTCCATTTGAAATAGAGTCGCTTCTTCATTGGTTTCAATAAGCAATCTATTCAGTTATTGAATCGCAATAAGAGATGGTGGTAAGGGGACTGACGTGAGTTTAACTTTTTTTACCCATCCGAGAAAGTACAAGGTCGCTAAAGAAGTTTTCACTTCAATAAATTAAACTTAACTGATCCTTCATGTATATTATAGGCACAAATGAGTAGAATCCGCCGACTGGTCCGCGTTGGTGGAATGAGTGGTCGGTACGTTGATTCGTGATGCGTTGCCAACATACGAGTCGAGCGGCGCGTAGTGTTCTCCATAATAGAGGCGTTCTGCCTCTATTATGGAGAACACTGTGCGACTTTAAGTCTATGAACCAGCCCAACGGTCAGCGTCCAAGTCTCTGCATCATCGTTCATAGCGGAGAGGAGGCACTGATTTAATACATTGGTCTTCAAGCATTGGGGTATACCTGCAGTGAGGATGTGCCGAAGATTTTTAAAACCTGCTCAGCCCAGTCGAATGCGTCTATCGATCTCTTTTATTTTTATCGGGACAGGCCCACCACACATTCCCACCACTGTGTCTCCTGTGTAGCCAGGATTAACAGCGGCAACCGCCAAAAAAGGCAATGAACAGTGAAGTCCATTGCAGTCCCGGGGGTACAACTACGGCTGCCTTGGAACTCACAACGAATTTAATCAGAAGAAATTAGTAGGAGTAGGAAGCTTTTGGAATTTGACTTCCCCTCTTAGCAATGTGAGAGACAGCAATATGGCAAATAAGGCATTAAAAGCCTAAAGAAATGGCTAGTCAAGTGAAGCTCAACTGCCGTGCACCACGGATTTTATGTATCTACCTAACACTATTGGGGACCTAAAACATTGAGTTGTTACCTAACACATCGATTCCAATAATAAGAATTGCAAAATCGTCTGAACGCTTGGTAATTCTCCCTTGTTGCTACCAAATTTAATGAATAAAAAATCTTTAATGATAATCACATAAAATAAATAACATTGTTAATAAATTACATAAAAACTGACATTGTACATTTGCCTATTAATTACCTATGTTTATAATTTAATTAATATAATTAATGTAAATTGTAATATATTTTAATCATAAATCTTAGATTAAATTGTTTATACCTTGCTGTGCCCTATAAACAGGGTTCATGTTTGTGACCATTTTAATTATGTAAGAACCTTGTATTATAACAACATGAAATGCAATAAATAAATAAATAAATAAATCAGAATAGTATACTACCCCGGATGCGACCTGTAATGAATTCAACATGTCATCCCGTTCCCGCCGCCAAAGATCACACTCTCAGAGAACATGATGTGATGTTTGATCGTATTCATAATTTGCAGTAGAACATTCACATAAGGGCGACGGCACTAATTTAAACGAAAAGAGTTTAGCCTTAAAATTGCCATGGCCAATCAAAAATTGCGCAACGGTACCGATAACGGTATCGATCTCTTTGTTGAAATTATCCCGGCTCAGCTGTATGACCTGTCCGAGATAGACGTAGTCCTTGACCACTTCAATAGCTGCATTCTCTACGATAACCGAGCTAGGGATGTTAATGAAGCTCTTCATTACATTTCATTAGCTTACACTGCTAACAATTCTCATTTTATTTTACTAACAATTAGTGGAAAAACGTGAACCTATTTTCTACAATGTAAGTAACTTAGATATTCAACGATAATTACACTGTAATAGCTCCTGAAACTTTCGACTCTACAAGTATTTTCTAGATAAAAGTCGAGAAGGCAATTTATTTCCCAGAAACTTTTAGGAAATTACGTATTCGGACTCAATTTGAATAATCGTATAATAAGTTTTCTTTGAATTTTTTGGAATCGTTAAAGACATTTTAACGGATAGCAGAGCTCTCTGTCGGCTTTCAAATTAACTACTGGGCCATGAGAATCCATAATTTTGTAAATGTGAAAATGTTTTTGTTTGCTTGTGCTTCTTTTACGCCCAAGTAGTCTGCTTGCAGACGAAAGGGGAGTACTATTGTCATCTATGGGCAGGAGTGCAATTCAAAGGCATGCTGTGAGGATTGTTCACGATGCCACGATAATATAATTCATAGAAAACATCCCGACCAAGACAAACAGACATGTTCATGCACACAAATGTTGGTCTTGTGCTGGAATCGAACCCACGACCTCGGAGTCAAAGTGGCTACTGCTAACCATTCGACCACCGAGCTCGTCACGCGAAAGTTATTTAGTGATGACACAACAGTTTTCTTAACAATAATACAAAAGGAGAATCTCCTTTGTATTATAAATTACAAATGGATTGACAAAAATCAAGGCGCGAAATTATCTTTGTAAAAATATTTAATCGATAAATTGATGTACAGTACATGTTATAATCAAATATGATTTTTCTAATTTTCGTGTGATCCCTAGGATAAAATTTACTTTTAACAAAAATTACAATGCAGAAGTTGACATTTTTACTTAATTCAATAAATTGTCACAAAGTAAGCGAGGTACGCGGCTTACTTGTACAAACTATATGCGGGACTTGGGACGTTTTTCATGTGTTTATTTTTTGACTAGTAGTGGTACAATATATCAATAGAAATATAACAATATAAATAAATAAATATTTCTGGACATTTACACAGTGCCTTCCAGTCCCAAATTAAGTGCAAAGCTTGTACTATAGGTACTAGACAACTAATAAAGGTACTTAAATACATTTTTTTTTGTAAATAAATACTTAAAATACGTAGAAAACACCCAGACCAAGACAAACAAACATGTTCATGCACACAATTGTTTGTCTTGTGCGGGGATCGAACCGGCGACCTCGGTGTCAAAGTAGCCATTGCTAGCCATTCGACCACCGGACTTGTCAAATATAACATCAAATCAACAAAAAATCGTAGCAAGAAATAAGTAATGAATTAATTAAGTCTGTATGTTATCCCACAAGTCTATCTACACAGTTTTACAATACTAGAACTATACAGTCAGACAATAGTAGTTTAACTATGAAACTGTTGCATAATAAGGGTTCTTAAAATACGAGTGTGAGTTTATCACATGAGCCGAAGGCGAATGAGATATGCAGTTTCATACTATTAGCTAATCTCATGAAATAGATGATAATAATCTTTTAAATAAAACCATGAAGTTAATTTAACAGCTTTATTTATTACAAATCCATTTGCAGATCGAGCATGCTTGGTGCGCATGCGCGACGTGCCGCGCGGCGCGGCGTCGCGTTCACAGATTATGTAGATTTTTTTTGCAAAGTTGCAATTAATTTGCATTACAACCTCCTTAATATAGCTGAACCCAGGGCCGAAGCTGTATCGAAATGGAAAAAGCTTTTTTTTTCGATACAGTTGTCTGTAAAGAGCTGTATCGAAATAGTAGTTTATGAAACTGTTGCATAATAAGGGTTATTAAAATACGAGTGCGAGTTTATAACATGAGCCGAAGGCGAATGTTATAATAGACCATACGAGTATTTTAATACCTAATTATGTGCAGTTTCATACACTACTTTATCTAATCTCATGAAATATATGATAATAATATTTTAAATACAACCATGAAGTTAATTTAACAGCTATAATTCTTACATAGAAATCTATTTGAAGATCGAGCATGCGTAGCGCGCATGCGCGACGCGCCGCGCGGCGCTGCGTTCACAGATTATGTAGAAAAATTTTGCATAGTTGCAATGTATTTGCATTGCAACCTGTTTAAAATACCTGTATCCAGGGCTGAAGCTGTATCGAAATGGTAAAAAAGTTATTTTACGATACAGTTGTCCATAGAAGAGCTGTATCGAAAAATAACTTTTTAAATTTATTTTGATAGCTTGTGCGTAAAGACTGTCATTAAGATACTGTGTTTAGTTTTTTAATGTGTAAATTTGAGTATGAGATTAGATAAAGAAACTTTTAAAATTTATTTTTATGGCTTGTGCGTAAAAGACTGACATTAAAATTCTATGTTTAGTTATTTAATATCTAAATTTCAGTATGAAAGTAGATAAACATATTATCAGTTATCTGCATGGAAAAACCGATACAAATAGTACCAGTACAACAAATATCACGCAGCAGTAACATCATACCCTTCGCATTTCACATTCAATTTCAGGAATGTGGGGCGTGCGTTTGAGCGAATTTACATTTAAATAGTGATCTATCCTTTCGAAGTTTTTTCATTCGAATCTGGGGGCACGGCAGTGCCCCCACCAAGTCGAGCAAAAAGCGGCACGGCCGTACCATCCTTTTCTCGAAGCACTTCAGGCCTTTTTCGACCCCCTATAACTTTGTTGTGGATAAAACTAGGAGCCTGAATTATAAAGAAGAAATTTAGTAACCAAGCAGGTATTGTATAAACACGGTATATTTAAAATTTCATTCAATTCGAACCAGTAGTTTTAGAATTATAACTAGTCAAAGTTCCTTAATTTTGTCACTCACTCACTGACTCACCGATCATCAAAATTCTAAGGCACTTCTAGCAGACATAGAAGCTTCAAATTTAGAATACAATTTGTGTTTACTGTATAAATCAAGGAAAAATTAAAATATTTTGCAATTTCCGTCCAGTTTTCTAGATACGCTAACTGCATAAATAACTTTGTAATCCCATATAAATATATGGGATTACAAAGTTACATTTGCGGTAAAAGAATCAGTATACCTGTATTATCATTTTTTTAACGGAGATAGTTTATTTACGGTCTGGAGAGTGACATAAGCTGCTTTTTATCCTGGAAAAACATCTTATTTCCATAGGATAAAAAATAAACTTTGTAATCATTTGTCCTTCTATAACGCCGAAAGGAACCTAAGTACCGACATGATTTTTTTAACGGGGTAGTTTACGGTCTGGATAGTGACATAAGCTACTTTTTATCCCGGAAAAACGTCTTATTTCCATGGGATAAAAAATAAACTTTGTAATAATTTGTCCTTCTATCACGTCGAAAGGAACCTAAGTACCGACATGATTTTTTAACGGGGATAGTTTATGGTCTGGGGAGTGACATAAGCTACTTTTTATCCCGGAAAAACATCTTATTTCCATAGGATAAAAAATAAACTTTGTAATCATTTGTCCTTCTATAACGTCGAAAGGAACCTAAGTACCGACATGATTTTTTTAACGGGGTAGTTTACGGTCTGGATAGTGACACAAGCTACTTTTTATCCCGGAAAAACATCTTATTTCCATGGGATAAAAAATAAACTTTGTAATCATTTGTCCTTCTATCACGTCGAAAGGAACCTAAGTACCGACATGATTTTTTTAACGGGGTAGTTTACGGTCTGGAGAGTGACATAAGCTATTTTTTATTCCGGAAAAACATCTTATTTCCCTGGGATAAAAAATAAACTTTGTAATCATTTGTCCTTCTATCACGTCGAAAGGACTAATATATATATATATATTATATATAAATATATATATATATATATATGTATATATATATATAGTATATATATATATGTATATATAGAGTATATATATATATATATATATATATACAAGCATGGTCAACCTTCGGAGCTAATGGACAGATCTTCCGATCAAAAACTATCCCACAAAAACTAAAGAGCAAAGTATTTGACCAATGTGTCCTGCCAGTCCTCACCTACGGTATGGAGACAACGACCCTGACAATGAAATCTGCCGAAAAGCTCAGAGTTGCTCAAAGAGCAATGGAGAGAGCAATGTTAGGAATAATATTGCTTGACCGCGTACGAAATGACAACATTCGAAAGAGAACCAAAGTCAGGGACGTTATACACACAATAAAAAAGCAGAAATGGAAGTGGGCAGGACACATAGCAAGGATGGACTCAAGTCGGTGGACCAGAAGAGTCATGGAGTGGCGACCGTGGGCCAACACGCGAGGTAGAGGACACCCCGCAATGCGTTGGGTGGACGACATCAAGCGTCACGCAGGCCGCAACTGGATGCAAGTGGCACGGGAGAGACAAAAATGGAAGGATATGGAGGAGGCCTATGTCCTACTATATATATATATATATATATATATATATATATATATATATATATATATATATATATATATATATCGTCCGCAGACCTTGATGATTAAAATTTGTACATATTGTTACTACGTAACCTGGAACACGCGGGCGAAACCGCGGGTAACAGCTAGTAAAATAATATACCCATGAGCAGGTCTCGGCAGGCATTAGAACTATTGCTAAGTGTGTTAGAAAATAAATGGACTATGGACATGAGATCAGTCCATTACGTAATCCACCCAAATCTCATGTTTTGGGTGGATTACGTAATGGACTGACTATCGATCGTTATGTGCAGCAGGCGGTGGCTCGCCACTTACTAGATGGGCCCCCGAATTGCCAGGAAATCGGCAGAGGGCAACACCGGTGTGAGTAACTCAGGGGTGTTCAATAGGTGTGCTGCGCTTTCTCCGAAGTTACTCGCGGCATTATGCCCTTTATCACTTCCACCCCTGGAGTATATAGCTCTAACGACTCCTCTCTGGACGGCCAATGAAGGCAAGCCAGAGCTGAGAGTCTTGCGGGGGCCTTCTTGTGTTTCCACTTCGACCAACGAAGACATGCCGGGGACGAAGGCCCTCTGGAGATTCGATACCCGTGGTGTTGTTACTCCCCAACAACTCGCCATGAGCTGCCTTGCGGGCTTGTAATATTGTATAGACATATTTACCATACACAAAAATATTATAATATATCTATATATATACAGCGAGCGATGGAGAGGGATATGCTCGGGATTTCTCCGAAGGATCGAATCCGGAACGAAGAAATTCGACGAAGAACCAAAGTTGTTGACATAGCTTAAGTGGTAATGTAGAGTTTGCAAGCTGAAGTGGTAATGGGCCGGTCACATCTGCTGAGTAAGTGATGGCAGATGGCGGAGGAAGACATTAGGAGCCCGCGCGTAGGATAACGAAGCGTTGGCCCTCCTTCTAGATGGTCCGATGTCCTTAAGAAAACGGCTGGAAGCTGCTGAATGCGGAAGGCGGAAGATCGTATTTGGTGGAGAGAATTGGGGAAGGCTTATATCCAGCATTGGGTAGATACAGGCTGATGATGATGATGATAGATATACAAATACTAGTTAATAGTTTTTATTAATTATATACAATAGACTAGGAAGTATTTACTGTCCAAACTTGTCAAAAATTGTAACATCAAAGCCTCCGAGAAAAATCCCTAGAGACAGGAAGTGGGCTTTGAGAAAAACTATGGCTGAAGCTCAAGAACTAGTACCGGATAGGAAAAAAGGAGGACTACTTATCTACAAAAAGCAATGAGATGCCATCAAAAACATAACTTGTAAAAAAAACCAAGTCTCGCAACTCAGTTCTTCTACCGTAAAAAGTTGTGAGATCCATGTAATACCAAGTCGGTTAATTCATTCAGTCCCTACTTAAGGGACCTTCCCTCTTAACTTATTACGTAATTAGCTAACCAAACAACATCTTATACTGACCATATCAATATTAAAAATCTTTTATGTTTTAAATAAACAGATCGACTTGGCCATCGCATGAAAACACAATGTATCTCATAAGTGATACATATTATATTAAATTAGATTGTTTAGTGCGATGGCCAAGTCAATCTGTTCATTTACAACATAAAAGATTTTTAATATTGATATGGTCAGTATAAGATGTTGTTTGGTTAGCTAATTACGTAATAAGTTAAGAGGGAAGGTCCCTTAAGTAGGGACTGAATGAATTAACCGACTTGGTATTACATGGATCTCACAACTTTTTACGGTAGAAGAACTGAGTTGCGAGACTTGGTTTTTTTTACAAGTTATGTTTTTGATGGCATTTAAATTACTCGAAGATATGACGACGTTTTAAATGCTAAATATGTTTAAACTATGGTAAGAATTTTCAACAATAAAAAGAGAATTGATAACTTACTTTACATTTGAACATTTAATGTTTGAATGTCAACTGTTCGAAAACTGTGTGATGAAGTTTTGAATACCAGAGAGTTTCCTTTCACGTATTTTGTTTGTCTTAAATTTTTCATATTTTGCGTGTATTAAATTCACAGATTAAATTACATAATGTTTCGTTTACTGAAAACACGCTATCACGGCTGCCTGTCCGTTTTTTTTTTTATACCACTTCGGATGCGGACAAGCATACGGCCCACCTGATGTGAAGCGGTTGTCGTAGCCATATTAACGTTCGCAACATAAAATATTGCTCGCGCGCCGCCACTCCTGCTGCCAACGCAGCATCTCCTTCCTTTCTGGTGACCTCACTCACTCGCAGGAACACAACAACCCTCGAGGGAATTGTTATTTGGCTGCGGTATTCTGTGAGGTGGAGGTACATTCCCCAGTCGGGTAGCTTACAATTACGCTCCCTACCTCTCTTTTCGCCAGAGTTTCGTTTGTCAGTCAACAGGGTGCACCACGTGCAGGTGAAGTTGGCTTTAGTTCTAAGATCTTGATGAACTACTTACACCCCGTCGAAGAACGTCCGTCCGTTGAACGATGACTCCAAAAAGTAATTATAAATGGCTGATGAAGAAAGCAGAGTATCGTATTTGGTGTAAAGCGGAGAAGGCCAACATCGAGCATCGATACAGGCTGATAATGATGATGACAGTAATTTATCTATATCTGATGATGTTTATGACAGTATCTATTTCAACTATTTAAAAATTGTTCCTCGCTTCGGGTAACCCGAAAGCTGACTTAGGTACTTTGCTCAAAAGCTATCGACTCCATGAACTGCCATACCAATAGGCAATGAAACCAGCGCGGCGTATTGGTTATTATGCCGCAGGATAGTGAGATAGACGGCGTGTTTTGTTTATATTATGTATTTTTTTTTAAGATTTTATTAGATTTTATATAGTCACCATCATCCTGTCATCAATCTTTATCAACCTGTATCTACCCACTGCTGGATATAGACCAATCCTAATATTTCCACCATTTGCGATCTTCCGCCTTCCGCATACATCTGCTTCTCCAAAAAAGCAACTGCTGTCATCGGACCATCTAGAGGGGCGCCCAACGCTTCTTAACGGCATATGGGGCCGCCACTCCAAAATTTTCTGTAGTTTATTGTACATAAATAATTATAGTAATAATTGAATAAAAATTTAAAAATATAATTAATAATTTATAATAAATTCTGTACCCGCTAGAAATGGAGCTCCACCTTATCCCTCATGAGCAAAGTTCCGTACTCCAGTTACAGAGATAAGCGAGCAAAATTGAGCGCATTTAGTTGATAACACAGCAAATTAAGCGTAAGCAAACCCTGTTACACCGAGATGGGGGTATTGAAGGCTGTATCACACTTTCCATGTATGGTAATCATAATAACGATGCTTGGAAT
The DNA here is from genome assembly GCA_937001555.2 of Hypsopygia costalis. Lineage (NCBI taxonomy): Eukaryota > Metazoa > Arthropoda > Insecta > Lepidoptera > Pyralidae > Hypsopygia > Hypsopygia costalis. The sequence continues at coordinate 6,205,105 of OW443349.2, forward strand.
TAGTAAAGGCACTGTTCCGTCGCATATAGGCTGCTTGCACATGTTTCAAATTGAAATTATTTATCTATAATTATTATGTGGTAGAACAATTATTGTGGTGTTAATAATATACATAAATAAAAATCAAAGTTGTTATGTGCAAAACTCGAGAACGGTTCGACCAATTCTGCAAATTTTTGTTTTTATATTTTCGTTAAGGTATAAGGAAAGTTATAATGGAGAGAAGCGCGTAAAAATTGTAAGGAAAATAAAACACCACTCTACCCGTGCAAAGCTGGGGCGGGCGGGCAGCTATTGGTTAATATGTGGGTGCACATACATATCTTGCCAAACTTATTGGCATACAAAACAATTAATTATATTTAAGACAGGACAGAATGCAATGTTTTTTTTTATGTTATGTGCATACATAAATATTTAAAATATTCACATAATATAAATTAAAATCGTGGATTTACTGCAATTTATAATTTAAAAACGCTTTAGATGTATAGAATCTTTTAGATAATAAAAATAAATAATACAACCCATTTCTAAATAGCAAATCAATGTTTTTTTACAGAATGTGGTATTTCATTATATACTTATTTTCACACATATGCTATAAAATAAACACTCCGTAAACATATATGCCACAAGGGCTCCTTTTGGGTAATATCTAGTTTGGTTTTTAAATTTAGTTCTTTTTTCTATTAGACAACAACAACGACAACGCGACGCGTGCATAGTGTAGTCGTGGCGCGCGGCGGCGTCTGCGCTGCACGTACGTTCATCCAACGCCTACACTACACTTCAGACTAGCGGTTCCAACGTTAGTCTGAAGTCGCCCTTAATGTATAATTCCATTTTTATACTGCAATTATTTTTTCTTTCTATAAAAAAATATCTTTATGCGCTCCAGTGCTTCTGACTGGCCAGTTATCGATGTTGCCATTTTAGATATTAATGAGTCTAATTTTGCTGTCCAGAATATTGCCAACTTTAAGAACAAAAAACTTTACATACGTTGTTTGTTCTTAAAGTTGGTAATGTTACTCTTTGTTGTTAAAGTCAATGTTGTAAAATAATATATGTCGATACTTGTAAAGTTATTATTTTAAATAGCTTAAAGGCCGATTAATTATTTGCTAATTATTTGAACAAAACACCTATTTTCGAGGCGACCAATAAGTCGCCATCGCGTAAGTCGCGCGTCGAAAATAACTAGGTGTTTTGTCCATTGATGACTTTATGGACCTAACTGGAAAACGGCGCCTTTTGCATCATGCTGACTTAAGCACACGTTAGCACTCGTTTAAACAATAAATAAATGTATTTTCACCTCACTAGCTCGTAAAAGCTCTGTTTATCATTCGAAATCTGCGTGGAAAATCGCACTTTATCCGCTAGCGTGGAAAGTGTTTTTAAAATTCGAATATTTTTATTCAATAAAGGTTTCGTACAATAAATTACATATATATAGAACCACATTGGTTTCGTAATAGTTTATATTCTCTGCAGCCAGTCCATTGATGATTATTTATTAAAACTGTTTTTCTTGCACCTAACATTTTCCTCGCTTTAGTGAGGTGAAAAGTTGTGTGTTGCGCTCGGCAGCAAAGTTATTTAGCGTCTCGTACCTTTGAAACCCTCGCTACCCTCAGGATTCTATATTTGAACCACTCGCTTCGCTCGTGGCTCAATCCTAGAATCCTTCGCTTGCTCAGGTATACAAGGTACTTTAACAAGGGCCTTGCATAACAAATAACTATTTCACCTCACTAGCTCGTAAAAGCTCTGTTTATCATTCGAAATCTGCGTGGAAAATCGCACTTTATCCGCTAGCGTGGAAAGTGTTTTTAAAATTCGAATATTTTTATTCAATAAAGGTTTCGTACAATAAATTACATATATATAGAACCTCATTGGTTTCGTAATAGTTTATATTCTCTGCAGCCAGTCCATTGATGATTGAAATGCAAATACTTATTTCATGTCATGCGCCAGCCTCATTTAAAGAATCGCACTGGCCGGCAAGAAAATTTGATTAAAAAAAAAAACTTTAAAATTTTCTTCTCTCTATTGAATTCACTTTACTTCCATTATTTTGGTTTGTTTTTTGATAAAATCGAAAGAAATCATAAAATATGAGCGAAGCTAGCAGCGACGAAGATATAAATTTAACACCTGCAGAATTAGTGCAAGCGGTACATAATGCCGAGTTGAGTTTTCTTCCGGAAAAATCGCGCGAAAAATACATAAAAGCGTACGATTTGTTCAATGCATGGAGACATTCCAAAGGCGCGAAAACGTTTTCGGAGACAATAATGCTATCATACTTCATTGAACTCTCTGAAACAAGAAAATCAAGCACATGCTTAAAGCCACAGTAAAAACAAAAAATGATGTTCACATAGAAAAATATTCCAAACTGCTGGCGTTTTTAAAGCAAAAGGCAAGCAGCCACAAACCAAAGAAATCCAAGATTTTCACCGCTTCTAACATTGAAGAGTTTCTCAACGAAGCGCCTGACTTCGAATTTCTTGCTACAAAAGTACGTATTTCGCTTTTTTAATGTAACATCTTTGTTCAAAGTAGGTACTTTTACGTGCAAGTATGTATTGCCGTAAAACTTATTTTCTTCCTTTGCGTTACAGGTTGTCCTCATTATTGGCATAAGTGGGGCGTGCCGGACTAATGAACTCACGTATCTTACAACGAAAAACATTGAGAAGCATTCAAAAAAGTTGCTGTTGGTTAAGTTATCAAATACGAAGACCAATATTGATAGGAACTTCGTAATTCGTGACGAATATGTCAAAATTGTAGATAAATATCAAGCCTTGCGCCCTGCTAATACACCAATCGATCGATTTTTTTTGCAATATCGCAAAGGAAAATGTGTAAGACAGCCTATGGGAAGTAGTAAAATTGGTGGTTTGCCACGAGAAATTGCCACTTTCCTTGGACTACAGGAACCAGAGCAATACACGGGGCATTGTTTTAGGAGGACGTCGGCCACACTTTTGGCTGATTCGGGCGCTGATCTGACCACGCTTAAGCGTCACGGCGGCTGGAAGTCCAGTACCGTGGCAGAAGGATACATAGAGGATTCTATAGAAAACAAGTCAAAAATATGCAAAGGCATCGTTGGAGGTATATCTTTAAAACAGTCTTGCCCAGATCCTTGGACTTGTCCTTCAACTTCCAAAGACAGCGCAATAAAAAATCGTTCTGAATCGCCTGCCAATCCGTCTGTGTCTCCAACATTCACAATGGAATCCAATGAAATTGAGCAGTGTTCCGCAAATTTGCCAAATAATTTACCTAGTAACAGTACACAAGTTACAAACACAAACATATCAGTTCCAAAAAAAAATTTAACTTTCAATATTACCAATTGTAGTAATTTTACTTTTAATTTTTGAAATAAATAAACAGTAATTTAATATTTATTAAAACTGTTTTTCTTGCACCTAACATTTTCCTCGCTTTAGTGAGGTGAAAAGTTGTGTGTTGCGCTCGGCAGCAAAGTTATTTAGCGTCTCGTACCTTTGAAACCCTCGCTACGCTCAGGATTCTATATTTGAACCACTCGCTTCGCTCGTGGCTCAATCCTAGACTCCTTCGCTTGCTCAGGTTTCAATACAAGGTACTCGCGCCAAAAATTAACTTTGCAGCCTTGCATAACAAATAACTATTTCACCTCACTAGCTCGTAAAAGCTCTGTTTATCATTCGAAATCTGCGTGGAAAATCGCACTTTATCCGCTAGCGTGGAAAGTGTTTTTAAAATTCGAATATTTTTATTCAATAAAGGTTTCGTACAATAAATTACATATATATAGAACCTCATTGGTTTCGTAATAGTTTATATTCTCTGCAGCCAGTCCATTGATGATTGAAATGCAAATACTTATTTCATGTCATGCGCCAGCCTCATTTAAAGAATCGCACTGGCCGGCAAGAAAATTTGATTTAAAAAAAAAACTTTAAAATTTTCTTCTCTTTATTGAATTCACTTTACTTCCATTATTTTGGTTTGTTTTTTGATAAAATCGATAGAAATCATAAAATATGAGCGAAGCTAGCAGCGACGAAGATATAAATTTAACACCTGCAGAATTAGTGCAAGCGGTACATAATGCCGAGTTGAGTTTTCTTCCGGAAAAATCGCGCGAAAAATACATAAAAGCGTACGATTTGTTCAAGTAATTTAATATTTATTAAAACTGTTTTTCTTGCACCTAACATTTTCCTCGCTTTAGTGAGGTGAAAAGTTGTGTGTTGCGCTCGGCAGCAAAGTTATTTAGCGTCTCGTACCTTTGAAACCCTCGCTACGCTCAGGATTCTATATTTGAACCACTCGCTTCGCTCGTGGCTCAATCCTAGAATCCTTCGCTTGCTCAGGTTTCAATACAAGGTACTCGCGCCAAAAATTAACTTTGCAGCCTTGCATAACAAATAACTATTTCATCCCCGCATCACGGAAATAGTATTTTTGCTCTTCAATATCTGAGTGCAAAAGTCGTTTTTATCCGCTAGAGGATAAAGTAAATTTGAATTTAGAACATCGTGAGTATTAAATTTGTGAATTCAAAACATCACTAAAGCTATTTACTTCTAGCTCCATAGTGCTGAATTTATCATACAACTTTTTTTAATTTGTTAAAAACTCAAACTCGGAACCTCCTTGGTGTACTTTTTTTTATTTGCTTTGCGCGCGCAATTTTCTTTTCACGTAGTATTGTTAAAACCTTAGGTTAAAAACCTAAACCTAAGATTAGTTTATTTTTATTATCGTAAATAACAAAATTTTAACATTAACATCAGTTACATATCCAATTAATGAGTTTTATCTTCCACTTTATAATGTCGTAAACATGTCTTTTTCTAACTTCATTAAAATTACTACACTCGCGTAAACTCAAAATTAAATTTTAGTTAGAATGTACATTTTGCTGTTAGTTTAATACAAGGGCAAAGTGATAAGCCTTATCTATTCATGACTAATAGAGACTATCTTGTATAGGTACGATTGCGTCTTTTTAGGGTTTCCTTCTTCAAAAGGCAAAAATTGGCAAATATTGTTTGTAAAGTCGGTTTACGGACGATAATTTTATGTGAATTCAAATTCAATTCAAATTCAAATTAGTTTATTTGCTAAATGTAGGTACAGGGATGTTTAACATAGTAATTATTGTTTATCGTTACATCTTGCCTGTTGGCGTGCAAATACATTTACATTTTAATTATTAATTGGTCATCTATAATTTATATATATATATATATATATATATATATATATATATATATATATATATATATATATATATATAAAATAAAATCTCTCATTAATAATATCTCTCATTAATAACTAACATATCATTATTCCTTTTACTATAAAATAATTGAAACCTCATAAGATACATAGCCCGATCGCTGTTAACGCTTGTACCGCGCTCTCACTTGCATGTTCGGCTCAGGCGGAACGTGACAATGAGTAATGTGTTTTCGTGCTTATATGATCATTCCGTTATCCGTCTATCAGTCAGTCAAGGCCATTTTTGTCACCCTTTTTGGAGAATCCTATGTAACATAAGGGAAAAATCATTCACAAAATTTGTCAAACAGCCCCCTTACCACCATCTCTTAATGCGATTCAATAACTGAATAGAATGCTTATTCATACCAATGAATAAACGACTCGAGTCGTTTATTCATATAATAAGAATCTATTCAGTTATTGAATCGCAATAAGAGTTGCTGGTAAGTTGACTGTTCGTGTTAGGAAAAAAAAATGTCTGTCTGGAAAGGATGAGAGAGGGTCGTCCTTCTGTAGTGGAGACTAAAATGACTTGATGATGATGATGATGACCTCCGCTCGCGTGCCCCGCAATCCCAGCGCAATACAAAATGTATATGCATACCACAAGAATAATCCAAAAATAAACTCGTTATTTAAACAATATGGACCAGCCCCTTTACCACCAACTCTTTTTGCGATTCAATAACTGAATAGAATGCTAATTCTTTTGGGGTGTAAGTTGTTCATCAAGATCTTTGAACCAAAGCCAACTTGACCTGCACGCGGTACACCCTGCTGACTGACAAACGAAGCTCTGACGAAAAGAGAGTTAGGGAGCGTAATTGTAAGCTACCCGACTGGGTAATGTACCTCCACCTCACAGAATACTGCAGCCATTCCACATGCAACAATTCCCTTGAGGGTTGTTGTGTTCCTGCGAGTGAGTGAGGTCACCAGAAAAGAAGGAGATGCTGCATTGGCAGCGGGGGCGGCGGCGCGCCAGCGATATTTTATGTTGCGAGCGTTAATATGGCTACGGTGACCGCTTCACATCAGGCGGGCCGTGTGCTTGTCTGCCACCCGACATAGTATATAAAAAAAAACATACCAATGAATAAGCGACTTTATTAAACTGAAATAGAGTCGCTTATTCATTGGTATGAATAAGCATTCTATTCAGTTATTGAATCGCAACAAGAGTTGGTGGTAAGGGGGCCAGGGGCTCTACCACCGAAGCTGAAGCCTATCATCGATTTTTTCGATTTCAAAAATTGCTCTTCGGATAAAGTTATTGACAATCATCGGCTTAGTCGATAGAACTCTAGGGTTCCTACCAGCCAAGCTAAACATAATTAGTGACAATCTAAGCAGTAGTTTCATTTACGGGTTCAAAAATGTCGATGGTAATCGGCTTGAGCTTCGCCGGTAGTACCTCAGGCCAGCTGAGGCTTGTCTTGTTACTTGTTTCGTCTACACATTTCTTTAAAATTTACCCTCTTTGAAGTCAACCCAAGCAAAATTTGATCGCGTAAAGGGTGAGAATGTTTAATTTTTTTTGACATTCAGTTTTAATAGTCGACACTTTGCCCGGCGCACGACCATTTTGGCACAAACTTAATTCATTAGCGCGTCGACAGATGGGGCACTAGGGAAAAACGGGATTCTCCGTTCATGTTAAAAGTCTTGGACAACTTCTGCTGCCTTCATAAAATAGCAGTCGGACGTTATTGTATAGTAATACCTGATGTTTATAACTTAAGCTTTATTATGGTTACAAACAATAAATTTACTCTGTCAGCAAAAAAGGATTATTTACTCGCATAAGGCTATTGATACTAGTAGCTTTTATAGTAACAATTATAGTTTTTGAAATTAAATATTTTGACAAGCAATTTGATAATATATACTACTTTGGTTGCTTCCGCCAGCAATTAGTTAATGTAAACTACTGCCGGCCGGCACCTTCACATAATTGGTGGCGGAAGCATGCGAAGTAGTGTAGATAAAATTGCCTGTAAATTTTTCTTCCTGAATCTATTTTAACACGTCCTGAATCTATTAACTATCTTTAAACATTTTTATATCTAGGTATTTTTCTTCGTACTCCTTAGTCGACGTAATGAACAGAACCTGAACAAAGCGAAAATAGATTTCACGTAAAAAAGTTACATCAGCGAACCAGGTTCAGATTTACTAGCTAGATCGCAAACTAGAAAGTCATTTACCTGCATATCATCAAAAATGGCTTCTGAAATTCATCGGTGTGTGAAATGAGAAAACTCTTAACCATATATCTTTCGGGAAAAGCTTTTTTTATTCTAAAATAAGAGCATAGTCCCTCTATTGCTGTCCACTTTATGTACTTACAGGCATACGGAATGTCGTGTGTTGGTAAGCAGTCATCGCAGCGTATGGACGCTCGCAACACTTTGGGGTTTAAGTAGTTCATCAACATCTTTGAACCTAAGCCAACCCCACTGCACGCGATGCACCCTACTGACTGACAAACGAGGCTATGCCGAATAGTGAGGTAGGGCATAGCGTATAAGCTACCCTAATGGGAAAGTACCTCCACCACCGCAGCCAAATAACAATTTCCTTAGAGGTTGTTATATTCCTGCGAGTGAGTGAGGCCACCAGAAAGACAGGAAGGATATATATATGGGAACGGATCGGCGACCCCTGGGCGTAGCTGATCGCCATGAGCTGTGCTTTCCATCTGGTGACCCACATGCTCGTTTGCCCCCCTCTCTTATATATAAAAATAAAACACCGTCTCGTCAACCCTTATTCGTTCCACTGTTAAGATACGGGTCTCCTCTGAATCGCATGGTTTTAGAGCATACTCCAGCGCCATTACTCACGCGTAGTTCTTCCTGTAAAAAACCATTAATGTCTTTCTTAATTCTTTAAACCATGCTGATTTTCTGTTTTTAATTATGTAAATAAACACTACATCGGGTAACAAACAAGAATACGAATCTCCTGATGCGAAGCGGTTACCGAATCCATCCAACGCTCGTAACATGAAATTTCGCACGCTGCCACCTCCGCTACCTAAACAGCAACTCTTTCTTGTGACCTCTTTCTTTCTTCCTGGTGACTTCTGTTGCTAGCAAAAATACAACAACCCTCAAGGAAATTGTTTTTTAGCTACGGTATTAATGGTATTATGTGAGATGAAGGTACTTCTAGTCCTGAAGCTTACAAATACGCTGTGCCCTATCTCCCTTTTGCCAGAACTCTTTCACTCTTTCACTGGTCGGCATAGTGCACCACGTGCTATTAGCTATAGCTCTGAATATTGGGTTGAGCCGCTTATTGCTTGATTTTCAGAATTTAAAATTGATTAGTAGTGTATTACTCAATAGGTAGATGGCGCCACACTGCGACTTCACAGCAGTAAATATAAATTGCAAAAATCTCCACCATGACAAACTTTTGATTTGATTATTTTTTATTTGTGTGTTTCATAAATTTGCACACTACTACCATCCTAAATTTACTGTACTTACAAGTGGGAACCGGTGGGGTTGGTTGGAAGAGCTGGGGCCCTACCGCCGAAGGTGGAGCCGATTTCCATCGGATTCTTTGATTGCGAAAATCCAACTTTAACTTAGATTTATGTTACTTGTATTTAGCTTAGTTGGAAGCAACGATGAATCTGACCTGACCAAGTTGAAGCTGTTTGGCACTAACTTAAATGTCAGACCTATTTTTCGAATCAAAATGTTCGGTGGTAATCGGGTTCAGCTTCAGCGGTAGGGCCCCTGGTGTAACTTTCCTTTGTTCACCGAATTTAAATTTAAATGAATTAAATATAACACAATAAGAAAGTGTTTCACCTTAACAGACACTAAGAAAAGTCGATGGACATTATTCTTAGACTATAATATTTAGAGGTTTATGTTAAAGTTAAATTACTTACTCGTATTAGCCCGTAAGCTAGATCGTAATATTTTAAAGTATCATGCTTTATAGAAAAAAAAAAAACTAATACCCATCTAAAAATCTATATATTTTATCTATAAAGAAAAGAAAAAGTTACGCAATTAAAAAAAAATACAGAAATTAACTTACAAATAAAAAATATCCCTTAGATCGTTGCCTTTCGGCAGTGTCCCCAGAAGACTGGCAGCATTACCTCGCTGGATAGTGCTACTAATTCTCTGAGCTAGGTTATGACCGGCCTTCTGGTGATAGAACGTATCGACCAATTTTCGAGAAAAGTCTCTAAATAATTTGTGGGCTGATATTTTTTCTTTTCTTTATAGATAAAATATATAGGGTTTTAGAATTAGTTTTAGTTTAATTTAAATAATATAGTTTACAACATTAAATCTTCAATATTAATAAATATTTTTCGGCGCCGATATATCGATATATATCGGCTTTTTTATAAACCGTTCGCATCCTTAGTTCGATTTTTATGTGTACCATTAAATCAGTTCGCTGAAATGTAAATTCATTGAAACCGCTGCTGTGCACTGTTTGATGTATACAGTTGCAACGTACATAAACATCAATGGTTTATTCTCTAGAAAGCTTTCAATTAAGCTTCATTTATATGTAACTAGAAGCTAGTTACATACAAATTGAAAGCGTTACAAAGCTTTATTAGTACGCGTACGCATTATAAAGCTTTATTAGAAAACGTGCCCGATAGCGAATTTACAAAGGCTATACTATACCATTACCTATACCATTAGAGTGAAAGTGCAAACTGAACTGCCTTAACTATTATTAGACAAAAACTTGACGAAACCCTAATCTACTAAAGTACAGAAATTGACCGAAACCGCGTAGACTTTGTTAGATAAATTCATTCTAACATTGCAGCAACAAATCCTATGCCATTTCATACCGATATTTATCGATCGTTTGCTTCAATAATAGGTTGATAGTTAAATGACAACTGTTTTTTTAATATTAAATTTCTCCTTTTTTTGTCAATGAAATACATAATGTATTTGAATGTATTTGATTGACAAAAAAGAAAAAGCAACTAACAAACGAACTTTTATTAGCAAAGAAACACAGGCACACACTACATACTTGTTGCGAGTACAAATAATAATAAAACTAAAATAGTTTTTCTTGCGTAGGTACCTCTACTGTAAAATACAAAACGCAGATAATTATTTTTATCAAATTTACGATAAGCTTAGTATTTTTACAATTTAAACATAGTAACAGGCAGTCTTTATTAAGTATGGCACATAACATAACATGAGACGCCAAAATTCAAGATATGAAACATACTATACTCGCAAGTAAATGCATTGCATAAAGTTGAAAAAGATTCTTAAAATAACAGCACAAAAAGTACAAAACAAATATGGCATTGAGTGAGAGCACTCGACTCCTCTACTCGACTAGGTTTTGTTCGTAGTCACGAGGCTGAACAATACCTAATATATCTTAGTAGAGCTTATCTATTTGAGTGAATGTATATTATATAGTACTAGGTTTTGTCCGTGAATTTCTTTAGAAAATATCTAAACAAAAAGCTAATCTATTTGAGTAATTTTTAGGGTTCCGTACCTCAAAAGGAAAAACGGAACTAAGGGTAAGATCACTTTGTTGTCCGTCTGTCTGTCTGTCTGTCTGTCTGTCTGTCAAGACCCTTTATCTCGAGAATGCGTGGAGGTATCAAGGTGAAATTTGAACTGTATACTCAGGTCTACGGCCCCATGAAGTTGTAAAAAAAAAACTGCTAAGTTTACGTAAAACAAAAGATACGGCCGTTTATTCAGCAAAAAACGCATATTTCGACGCATTCTCAAGGGAATCAAAACCCATAGGGTACTACGTCGTTGAGTCAAGTCAGTGGCCTTTAGTTGGCTTGAAATCACTGACGTCCGCCAATCCACAATTGAACAGCGCGTGGAATATGCTCTAAACTCATTCGATTGAAGTGAGACCCATGTCCCAACGGTGGGATGAAGTATTCTTCGTCGATGACGTCGACGAAAGAGACCCGATGACACAGTTTTAAAAGTTTTTTTTAATATGAGATATGGTAAACAATCACCACCGCCCATGGAGATCAGCAACACCAAGGGGTCGCCGATCCGTTGTCAGCCCATACTCCTTCCTTTCTTTGTTTCTAGTGACCTCACTCACTCGCAGGAACACAACAACCCTCAAGGAAACTGTTATTTGGCTGCGGTATTCTGTGAGGTGCTTCCTCAGATACTTCCCCAGTAAGGCAGCTTAAAAAATATGCTATGCCTCTCTATCAACTCTTTGAGTTGATTGATAAAAACTAAATATATTCTTTTGGCCGTGTGGTTTCGGGCAGACTAGAATAGAATCACTCCGTCTCTTCCCGTGGATGTCGTACAAGACGACTAAGGGAAATACATTATAAAACATCGATCAGGCCTCCCCAACCCGCCTGGCCAGCGTGGGGAGTGTAGGCCAAATCCTCCTTCTGTCTGGGACGGACGAGAGAGGGTTGTGCTCCCGTAGTGGAGACTAAAATGACGTGATGATGATGATGATGAAATATATTCTTTTGAGATGTAAGTGCCGCTCATATGGATCGCAAAATATGTTGAAAAGCTTTGGGAATTATAAAACTACAATTTTATTGCTCAACCTAAACGTTCGCTTTTAAAGCATTTAACGTTAAACTAAAACGCCAGTCAATAAATTTAAGTACTGAATGCAGTATAGCAATCAATCTCAAACAGGAAATTCCGCTCCATTAGGGAGCCTTTCTTTAAAGCCAACTTTATGAAATCCCTAGTATTCTGCATTAGAGGAGCGTTTAGTAGTGGCCTGTTGATGGTAATGTATTGTGTTTTTGCGTACAAATTTCAAATGTATCTTGTTGTTATTGAGTGGAGCGAGTAAACGCAATTCTACGGTAACCGCTTCACATCATCATCATCAAGTCCATTTTAGTCTCCACTACAGGAGCACGACCCTCTTTCGTCCGTCCTAGACGGAAGGAGGATTTGGCCTACACTCCCCATGCTGGCCAAACGGGTTGGGGAGGCCTGATCGATACTTGATAATGTATTTCCCTTAGTCGCCTTGTACGACATCCACGGGAAGAAACGCAGTGATTCTATTCTAGCCTGCCGGAAACCACACGGCCATACCGCTTCACATATTAATGTTAAATCTCTTATTACCCCAGTAGATTGTTATATCTGAATCACCGACCCTTGTAACCATAGTAACCCAAGGGACTTTGTAAATACCGTGTAAATGTACCAGGGCAGCATACGACACAAGGCTACCATACCATGGCAAACAGGGGTCGTACCGCAGTAGCTGGAGCCGATTACCATTGGATTTTTTTATTGCGAAAATAACACTTCAGCTTAGATTAGTGGAATAGGCTATTTTCCAATGTTTAAAGATTGTATAAATTATTTAACAATATCGTAAAATACACAAAACTATAAAGATCTGCAAACTTTCATTCTAATATCTTCAGTCAGACTTTTTTCAGCGTCGATCAAAGTTTGGCGGGAAAGTCCATTTTAAAAGTATGAAATTATTAAAAAATAATAATTCCATTGGAGAAGCAAAAAAAAAATGCTACAACTTTTATTATGATACTAATTACATAAACGTAATATTTAACATAGCTATCGTACAAATTTCTGATTTGATGCATACAAAATACAAACCTGTGACGTCATAATTCGGTTGTCTTTTGTATGGAGCGTTTTGGGGCTGTCTAAAAATTGTGATTTTCAAATTACCATATCTCGAGAGATTTTTGTGCTATCGTAGTAATTCTTTCACCTATGGTTATATTATGGAGACGTCCCTACATATCAAACCGAAAAAAATGTTAGTCAAATAGCCTATTGTGGTAAGCTTAGTCAGTAGAGACCATACAGCTCAATCGATTAAGCTGAAGATGTTCGTCATTAGCTTTAAGTTAAGGCCTATTTTTGGAATCAAAATTTGGGATCGGTATTGACTTCGGCGGTAGGGCCCCAGGTCGTCGCTCGTTTGATACCCGATACAGTGAAGAAACTCACTATATCGATAAGTAGCAAAATGTCTGATGCTAATAAAGTTTCCTGTAAGTATATAAAGCCGTCATATACAGATTCGCGTCTAGTTTGTTGATTCTTGAATAGGGTCTGATAGACTACCAACCAAACAAAACAGTTCGTAGGTATTTAAAACCTGTCAGTCTGTTTGCTTTTGAGTAGCTGTATAGCTTGAAACAACTTTGCTATCCTTCTCGTACTATATGGATGCTTCATTTCAAGCGTATATTTAATTTTACCGCGGCGTCTGTAATCAAATCTTCTAAGTACAAGTTGACAAACTTTCCAATGTCCGATCAATCTGAAATTTGGCACACTCGTTGAGTTCTAGTCAGGATGCATGACTATCTAAATATCACCACTTTTAATCCTTAATGGAGGATTTTGTGATAGATTTAATTAAGTCTGTACATCTGGTTCGAGAGCGATGGCTCAGGCTCTTCCTCCGCTTTCAGCATCCAGCCGCTTACAGTCACTTCCAACCTCTTTCATAGGGTCATCGGACCATCTAAAAAGAGAGCGTCCTGCGTTTTGTCGTCGTACGCGCCACTTCCATTCGAATACCTTTATTTATTCGACAGATGTGACCGTCCCATTTTTTTTTTATATAAAAGGGGGCAAATGAGCATGTAGGTCACCTGGTGGAAAGCAATCACCACCGGGCGGTGGTGATTGCTTTTCGTGAATGCAATTCAGCAACATCAACATCAAAGGTTGCAGATTCGTTGCCAGCCTATACTCCTTCCTTTCTTTCTTTCTGGTGACCTCGCTCACTCATAGGAACACAACAACCCTCAAGGGAAAAGTTATTTGGCTGCGGTATTCTGTGAGGTGGAGGTACCCACTCGGGCAGCTTAAAAATACGCTATTTTTTTCGTTCCAGATTCGATCGACGCACTGGTTGTTGACTTTAGTCTTCAAGCATTGAGGTATCTGTGCGGCGAAGATGTGCCGAAGCTTTCCAAAAGCTGTCCAGTCCAATAGAATAAAAAACACCGAGCAAAGCTCGATCCAGCAGATTTTGTGTAATAAACTACATATGAAAAAATGGGGTCAAGCACTTGGTCGATATCCAACCAGATGGATCGACTTGATCAAATCTGTCACAATGATTCCGGTGACTGAATATGCTCACCAAGCCAATTGAGATCGATAGAGAAGGAACGCGAGACTAGCTACCAAAATAGAGACTAGAGAATCAGAAACAGAATTAGAAATAATATATTCGTTAAATTTAGGTACAATGAGATGTTACGTTTTGTTTAGCACTACACCAAATTTTTCCTTCACAGGTATACGAAGTTACATTTTGGTAACTTATTATTATTCTAGTTACGTTACTAAAAAGTTAATTACTATATAAAGTCAAATTATTAGAATTATTAATTATTATAGACAGAGACTGATGAGAGAGATCTCTCACTAAGAAGAGGAAATAAATAGTGGTCCGAATATTTCAAAAGTAAATTATAGGCGTTATGCTCGTATGTAATACAAGCTCATAAATTTCGCTAACATTTCGCAACACAAGGGATTTCGTTAAAAGTTTATGAACAATTTAGTGCCGTAAACCGGATCACTGGTCATTTCAATAAATTTTTTACTACCGTCCGGTTTTAATAAACGGAAGACCGAACCGGACCCAAGAATTAGATAGCATAAGTGTGTGCTTGTGCTAGAAATTAAATTGAGTGTTGCAAAATGTGTGTGTGTGTGTGTATATATAGCGTCGGTGGAAGCAGCAAGCAAGCTGCTGATGATGATGATATCTAACAACAAAAAAATATGGGACCAATCAGGAAATATACTCTTGCAAATAAAAAAAGTTTTCAAATCGGTTTATAAATGACGGAGTAACGTAGTAACAAACATTAAAACAACAATACAGTCGAATTGAGAACCTCCTCCCTTTTTGTAGTCGGTTAAAAATGACAGTTTACTAAAATTGGAATTAAAGAGCGAGAAATGATTTTTTTTTTACTTGTATTTTTGAAACAATCTATAGACTTTGAGTATGAATATTATCTGAAATAAATTGTGTAGAATATAGCTTATGAAACCCTAGTATATTTAATATAGAATATATGAATTTAAACAAAGCTATTATAAATCATGATCCCTTTTTGTTCATGAGTATGACCGACCAAGGGACACTTTAACGATGCGTGATCTAATTCAAGGGACGTTCTGCAAATATATTACTTTTTAAAATGATTTAATGCCAACGTAAAAAATGTTTGATGTTATTAAATATGGTTCTTCTTCTGATATAAGGATTAAGAGTCTCCTTTTAAAGATACATAATACCTGTGTTAGGAGGAGACCCCAAAAAATAACAATGGCTTTGCTTAGTTTGTGACTCGATGGGGAAAAACTGTGATATTTATTTATTAATTCTTTTGTACGAAATTTACTAAAGACTTAGCAAGCCCAACAAAAGATTATAATTATTATTATTTAAATAGTTGTCTTGGCCAATTTGCCATATAAATATTTTTTGAAAAATGGAAAAATTCACCTGACCCCCCTAGGTGGGATTTGAACCCACGATCTCTAGATGACCGGTCGAGTGCTCTTCCAACTGAGCTACCAGGAAGATTTGTGTTGCTGACGAATTTTTGCATCTTATATTTCTACTGTGTGAGTCACAGTGTGACATCATCAACCTATTAAGTAATTACACTACTAAAGTAGGCATATCAGTCCATCGTTGCAAATGAAATTCAGCTATTTTTTGATAACACCAAACTAATTAAATTATTATTATTTAAATAGTTGTCTTGGCCAACTTGGCCAACTACATTTTCGCTCATATTAACAATAATTCTCATTGATTGCATATCATGCTCTAAGTAGCTTGTCATAGCTTCACTACCTATCAAATAAACAATTTACACTCTCTCCCCGTGTCCCATTTACCGCACTTGCCTTTTAACTTGGGAGATAGTAAACGAGGCACAAACAGCATGTCGCCTAGAGTATGATCGATCACAAGGTATTATGTTTGAAATCGATTGCCCCGTTTTGTTCCAACAAAACATCTATGGTATTGTGATACGAGTATAAACAGTGATTTATACGATCTTTGGCAAGCAGTGTAACATCAAGTATTATAGTATTAAATTTATACAAATATTTTGATCTAGCTGTTACTCGCGGCTTCGCCCGCGTGGTCCAGGGGAGCTGCCATTTATTTGTGTATATTTTTTTCTTATTGTAGTTTATTTACTTCGTGGGATATAAAGTAGTACTAATATTACTATTTTTTCCCGCGGGAATAAAATGTTTTTCTGGGATAAAAAGTAGCCTATATCACTCCAGACCTTAGAGTGACTGGAATTGAACCTGACACAGCAAAAACCCACCTCCAACGCCGTAATAACAAAGCAAGGTAATTAAGAGTTAAGTAAAAGCCTGGTACGAGTATATACTCAGAACTTCGCCGTTTACTGTCTCTGTTAACACTAATTTAAAAAAATATATTAAAAAAAAAAAAAAAACCCCCTTCCTGTATGTCCACGTTCTTTTTTGCTTTCTCTGCTTCATCATCATCATCAGGTCATTTTAGTCTCCACTACAGAAGCACGACTCTCTCTCGTCCGTCCCAGACAGAAGGAGAATTTGGCCTACACTCCCCACGCTGGCCAGACGGGTTGGGGAGGCCTAATCGATGTTTTATTATATTGTCTGCTTACTACATGTATAAATACGTAGATATTGAGTAAGCATTTTCTAGCCAAATTTTACGGCTGTGATGTTCGCATATGGCTCATCGTTGGCAAATGTCATATATGGAAATCGGTTCCCATTTAGCGGTGGCGCCTGTGATGATGAGATCACTGTTCGACAATTAGAATTACATAGTAACAGGTGCGTATTACACACACACGTGTCATCAAACCAAGGCCACAATACCTTCATATACTGTTTTGATCGATACTTGAAACACCATTTTAATTAAATATTATTTAAAATCAAACTGTGAGCATTTGATAGTAGGAGATTTGATTATACTCAACCTATATTAGATAGACAGATGAAAATATCTGCGATCTCATTGAAATGATATAAACCCTGCACGTTTCTGAGCCACATCTATAAGTTGTTTTTGAGAGTCATCATGAATCGTTTCGCCAGCAGGCCGCCAGTGCCAGTAAAACTATTATGTAAACACAGGGGTCAGTAGGGCTAGTGGCCCCTGTGTGTGTGTCAGTACAGGGGCCAGTAGGGCCAGTAGGTTCTACTGGCCGCTGTGTTTAGCCTTATGCATAATAGGTGCCGTAGCTGTAAGACACACCTTCCTAAAACAGTCGGCTCTCACACTTGCCGACGAACCAGGCATACGTAGTGTATTGACACACACGTGAGCACCAGACAGATGGCTATCTGATATCCATGAATACCAGAGCTGTATAAAACTTACTTCACGACACCGACCCGACAGAAGACGTCTATCCCAGACCTACGGCAGGTTGTAATCTCGAAAACTTATTATGATTAAATATATTTTATTAATAGCTGTTGATTTTTTTTGTATACTACGTCGGGTGGGAAATATGAATACCACCCGCTAAATGTAGAGCGGTTACCGTAGCTCTATCAACGCTTTCAACACGAAATGTCTCCACCCCCCGCTGCCAATGCAGCAACTATTTTCTTCCTGAATATCTTGCAGATAACTTGTAAATTATAACAAAACAAAGCAATGGATCAAGATTGTTTAGTTACAAAAATGTACAATGGTTCAAATATACACGACTTCACTTCGCAAGCGGCAATGAGCCGATACGTTTACACATCAAAAACTTATAAATTTTTCTTTCTACCGATAGAAGATACTTTCGTATTGACTTTAAACTCTAAATAAAGTTGGTGTTTTTTCATTATTTTTTTTAATAATAATGTCGATCGTTATGATTTTGTTTCTAGGGCTGTTTTGCAATTGTGCACTTATTGACGCAGCTCGCATTTTGGCTTTTTATTCTGTTCCATGTTTAAGTCATTCTAAAGTATTTCGGTCGTTAACTCAAGCGTTAATTAAACGAGGACACCAAGTGACAGTAATAACTCCAGACCCTGAATTTGCACCAGGAAATGTGCCACCAAATCTAATTGAGATAGATACGCATGATTTGTCGTACAACATATGGCTAGATATGATTCCACCGGTGCTTCAAAAGCACGCTTACGATGCAATAAATATTGTTTTTCAAACATCAAACGAAATATTTATGGCACAGTTGAAAACTAATGAAGTTCAGAAAATATTGAATGACAAAAGTGAGGCATATGATGTAATTCTCGTGGAAGGCATCGTACAAATGGAAGTAGTATTATCTTATATATATAACGCTCCTTTATTTCAAGTTAGCTCTTTTGGTACAAGTTATGATAACCACAACATCATTGGTTCTTCGGATGATGCGCTAATTTACCATCACATGTTTAGAGAAAAATTGTTCAACTTATCTTTCTGGCAGAAAGTGACAGAGTATTATGCGCACGTTACTGTAATGAAAAATTTGGTTAATAGTGAAATAGTTTTGGACGAAATGCTGAAAAAGGACTTTGGAGATGGTGTGCCATGTTTAAAAGAATTAAGAAATAATGTTGACATGTTATTTCTTAATGTAAATCCACTTTGGGATATTCGCCCTGTGCCGCCCGGTGTTACTTATATGGGAGGAATACATTTAAAGGAGACTGAAGAATTACCAAAGGTAGGCTTTTAAGAAGTGTACTTTTTGTGTTTTTATGAAATTCATACTAGACCCATGATCTTGTCATTATGTATTCTATTGAAATATCCAAAAGAAGATTAACTTTATCTACCTATTTCCTTATACTGTTTTTAAATATGATTTTGTTTTGAATATATACAAATTTTGACATAATTATTATTTTGAATATACAGGATCTTAAAGAATATTTGGATTCATCTTTAAATGGAGTTATATATGTTAGCTTTGGAACCAATCTTCAGCTTTCTCATTTGCCCTCGGAAAAGGTTCGGATATTTTTGAAAGTTTTCTCTCAAATGCCTTACACTGTTTTGTTGAAATCTAATATGGATGAATTGGAAGGAAGATCGGAAAATGTAAAACTTTCCAAATGGTTTCCACAAGCTGATCTTTTAAGTAAGTTGTTTTTTTTTATATTTATAAAACCACTAAGACCGGCAAGGTAGCGATTATTAGTGTAGTTAATGGAGCATCTCCTAAAATAAGTACAGAAGAGCTCGCGATGGAGTAATTTATTCATAAATATGTACAGCCGACATTACTTGTGCTCTCTATCACACGCAAATGCAAGATTGTGAACCACCTCCTCTAAAATATCTTCTATTTATTTATTTTTATTTATTTATTTAGGAACACCAACAGATTACACTATTACATTACCATAACACAGTCCAAGTACTCAGTCTGGCATGTAATCCAGTTACAGGTGAGCACAACATTCATAACAAAAATAATTATAATAATAAAAAACAAATATATAAGTAACAGTTAACAATTTGATCCCGGATATCCGGACAGTCGATCATGGGTCAACTTATACAAAAATACGAAATCCATAATTTGGCGGCGATTCACGAGAGATGTTAATTTCTAAAACTAGTGGCGAAAACGTAACGTAAACGTACCTAACAATATCAGTACCAGTTGTACGATAACTTTAAAATGCTTTAAGCATTTTAAAGTTATCGTACGTTCAATATCACATGCCAAATATCAGAAATTGTCTTAAGTATTGTGTATAAAAACTTAATTGTTTTAATTATAACTTTCCAGATCATCCAAATATTAAGTTACTTATAACTCATGGAGGCTTGCAATCTATTGATGAAACGATAAAGGCTGGAGTGCCTATTATAGGAATACCAATACAAAGTGATCAATATCTTAACGTGGAGCAGTGTGTACATTATGGAGCAGGAGTCAGACTAGATTTAAGCTTAATTACTGAAGAAAACTTCCGATCTGCCATCGACAGAGTTATCACGGACAAAAGGTTTGTCTACTGAACACGCCGGTATTTTAACCAGTTATTATCTATAAAGATTATATGGTTACCATATACATATACTATCATAGAGTTGCTAGCAGCCACATCCGAGTTTTTTTCTAAGCTTATCCCGTTAACCCATGAGAACTTTGAGCTAACTTTAACCCCGAATTTTACTCTTCTAAAGTGTGAGATTTTTATAAAAATCTTTCTTCATATTCTAATGGACTATTATGAACCTACAGAAATACACTTTTTATTTCTGTGACTTCAAAGATACCTCATCATATTTATACTATACCATGAGTCATTATTGTAAGTTCGCATCTAACCTATGCGAACGTCAATAAAACATAACAAATTATATACCTTGAGGACTTTCCCAGTCGGGCAGCTGACTAATATTCTACCTACCTCTATTCTTCTGCCCGAACACCTTCGATAGCGCGCAGGCGCTTTGCGGCAGAGTGTGAAGTTCATGCAGGTGAGGATGGCTTTGGTTCATAACATCGTCGTATTTTTTTAATGATTGTTTTAATTTCGGACATTTCAGAATAATTGAGTTTAACCGTTTATAGATAGATGATACCATATACTATCTATCGATAAACTGTTAAACTCAATTATTCTGAAATGCACGTCGAAAAAAAATATTAAAAAATTGATGAAATTAATGAAAATAATTAAATAAATAAAAATAAAATTATCCTCATGGCTAACATTAACTTCAAAGGCATCCCATAATCTATTTCTACATCACTAATTTGTACAATTTCTTTAGCAATTCAAATTGTTTTGTTATTCTTTTAGAGAACGCTTTTTGAGCATGAGAAATATAAACACCCTTCGTCCACACACATACAACTATATGTGTGTGGACAAAGTTGTTAACTGTACGTACTCGTATATGCATACTAATCCAATGCTGTAAATAAACTTATCTTTTCTGTGTTTCATAGATACCGTCTCAACGTAGTCAGGCTTCGTACATGGTTCGCTGACCAACGTCAGACGCCTGTAGACCGAGCTGTGTGGTGGATCGAGTATGTTTTACGGCATGGTGGAGCACGGCATTTGCGGTCACCCGCAGCTAATATGCACTGGACTGAGAAAGCGGAACTTAGTTTGGTTTTATTCGTTTTTCTTAGTTTTTTATCTGTGCTTGCTATCGTCCTTTTCATTAGTTACTATTTACTTAAATGTTTGTTTAACATATTAAATAGATATTTTAATATAAACGGATGAATTGTTCAAATCAACTATTATTTTCTTCTTTTGTTACTGTATACGCCCCTAATATCACTTCTACAGCTTTATTCTCTTTACATTAACCTACTTTAATTAAATCTACATATATAAAAGAAAGTTGTGTTTGTTACAACACTTATAACTCGAGAACGGCTGGACCGATTGCCATGGTTTTTGATTTGTTGGATTTGTTTCCGTCCCGAATAGCAGAATAACTCTTAAAAACATTGGAAAATTCTCGAAAAAATAAAATAAAAGAAAAAACATTTTCCCATACAAATGAAAGTGTCAGTTGAAAAAGGGATTACGATATTTATTGGTTGTCAAATATCAAAACGTCAAATCGATTGGTGTCACTTTTATGTCGCGAAAGTTGTCTGTGATTTGTTATGAAAATTTAAAAATGTCAAATCGATAGGGGTGAAAGCGCAAGAATCAAATCAGAGTAAACATCAAAAGAAATGACAATTACAAATCACCAAAATGATAAAACCTATTTCAAAATTAAAAAAAATAAAACAAAACGTTATTTTAAAAAAAAATTAACAATAAGGAAATCTTTATTTTTATGAAATCTTCAGTTTTTATGGATACGGGTCTTCCCTCAACCGAAGGGGTTTAGAGCGTACTCCAACACGCTGCTCAACTGCGGGTTGGCGGAGGCCAGTGTTTTCGAACCGCCTAAAGGCCACTGACTTAACTTAACGACTGTCATTAAATGATAACAACCGGGACCGACAGCTTAACGTGCCTTCCGAAGCACGGAGGAGCTCAAGATGAGCTAATGATAACAACCGGGACCGACGGCTTAACGTGCCTTCCGAAGCACGGAGGAGCTCAAGATGAGCTAATGATAACAACCGGGACCGACGGCTTAACGTGCCTTCCGAAGCACGAAGGAGCTCAAGATGAGCTAATGATAACAACCGGGACCGACGGCTTAACGTGCCTTCCGAAGCACGGAGGAGCTCAAGATGAGCTAATGATAACAACCGGGACCGATGGCTTAACGTGCCTTCCGAAGCACGGAGGAGCTCAAGATGAGCTAATGATAACAACCGGGACTGACAGCTTAACGTGCCTTCCGAAGCACGGAGGAGCTCAAGATGAGCTAATGATAACAACCGGAACCGACGGCTTAACGTGCCTTCCGAAGCACGGAGGAGCTCAAGATGAGCTAATGATAACAACCGGGACCGACGGCTTAACGTGCCTTCCGAAGCACGGAGGAGCTCAAGATGAGCTAATGATAACAACCGGGACCGACAGCTTAACGTGCCTTCCGAAGCACGGAGGAGCTCAAGATGAGCTAATGATAACAACCGGGACCGATGGCTTAACGTGCCTTCCGAAGCACGGAGGAGCTCAAGATGAGCTAATGATAACAACCGGGACCGACGGCTTAACGTGCCTTCCGAAGCACGGAGGAGCTCAAGATGAGCTAATGATAACAACCGGGACCGACGGCTTAACGTGTCTTTCGAATCACGGAGGAGCTCGAGGTAATATATACCCATCCGTGTACAGGCTACGGTCGACGTTGCTTAACTTGCGTGTTCAATTAGACTGACACGCGCAATGACGCCATCGAGCTTCTCTATTATTTTCTACTATTCATTGTTTTAATTCCATAAAATCATAAATTTAGTTCAGCTAATATGTACCACGACATTCATTGATTGTTAGGCGGTACGAAGTTCGCCGGGACAGCTAGTAGTATATAATTAAAAACCTCTTCACGCCCTTTTTTGAAGAATTCCATGATGCAGTTTTCTGGGAGAACCTCGATAGACTGTTCATTTCACAGCTTGATAGTACGTGGGAGAAACCCTCTCTGGAATCGCACAATACGTGAACATTTCAGCTCTAATGTGAGGTGAGTGTGAGGATGAATTCCCTGGCGACGTGCAAAATCACCACCGCCCATGGAAATCAGCAACACCAAGGGGTCACCGATCCGTTGCCAGCAAGTTAAACACCCACTTCCTAGCACTCTGAGCTGAGCTGAAAATTGGCATATCGTTTGGTTCCCGTGACAATGCAAGTTTACCTAAATAGATGCCGTTTATAATCAAATATGTGGGCCGCCACAATATAGCGATTTATTTTAACCTTTATGATATAGGTATTAAATGAAAGGGCTTGATGGGCGGAAGTCTAGGGCATGCAATATTCGCCCGATTTTAGTAATCGAGTTTTACGAATATCATGATTCATACTATTCGAGTTTTACGAGTTTTTCGAATATCTTCTTTACATAGTATAAAATAAAGTCGCAACCGCTGTCTGTGCGCTTAGATCGTTTAAACTACGCAACGGATTTTAATGTTGTTGTTGTTTGTCAGCAATAGATAAATAAATATTTCTGGACAATTTACACAGCGCCGTCTAGTCCCAAATTAAGCGCAAAGCTACTAGATAAGTGATAAATGTATTTAAATACATTTTTTTGTAAATAAATGCATGTAATACATAGAAAACAACCAGACCAAGACAAACAGACATGTTTATGCACACAAATGTTTGACTTAAGCTGGGATTGTTGGCTGAGTCTGTGTGATCTCTAGTTTTCTACTCCATGGTATTGTATTATCATAATCTGGTATCAGAAGGTTTTGTGGCATGTCCTTATTTGTTGGATTTTGTTTAAAATGGCGGATGACGGCGTCAGTCATTTATCCCCGCGCGCGCAAACCCCCGAGAACGATCGGATACACGCACAGATCAAAAAGCTGCGATCGCAAATTTTGTTGCTATCATTTTACTAGTTATTTAATATTCAAATTTATACTATTCGAAAAACTCAGAAACATCAGAAAGGAAGGAGTTATTGTGTCGACAGCGGGAGTGGCGACTAGCAACTGATATTTTATATTGCGAGTGTTCATATGGATACGGTAACCGCCGTACCGACGTAGTATAATTATATATTTTTTTTTATAATTAACTATCAAAAACCTGCTTTAATATAACTTTTTTGATTGTGTTTTTTTTCATTTAAGCCATACATTTGTTCTTAGGCCCTTAAGTGTAAATTCTACCGGTTACCTTTCTAATGCCCTTGCCTCTGAACCTTCATTTTTCTTTCATTGAGTATTTCATATTATTTTGTTGACAGCATTTTTTTAAATTGATTTATTAAAGAACGACATTTAGTAGGAGCATAGCCTATATATATATATAACATAGATCTATATTTTTCCCAACCCGTCCGACGGGCAGTTTAAGACATTTTATAGATTTTTGAAATTAACCTATATTGCATATAAGTTATACTACGAGTATACTTACTTAACGAAATCAGTGGTAGAATGGTTAGCAATGGCCACTTTGACTCCGAGGTCACGGGATCGATCCACGCACAAGACAAATATTTGTGTGCATGGACAAGTCGGTTTATCTAGGCCTATGTGTTTTCTCTGTACGCTAAATTTCAATCTTATCTGTCTAGTAGTTTTAGCTGTGCATGTATATCTATCAACACAGATCAGTCAGTAATAACAGTTACTGACTGATCTATCTAGCCGATACAGATTCAACAGACAGTTCTCTTGAATGGAAGTATGATAGTAATCGAATAGTAAACCTAGTCGCAATGAAGGCGTTGAATATGAAGTAAGATATAATTTAATATAAGTATTTAAATGTCAATCTTACCTTTATTCGTAATGTTGGCGACTGGCTGGATATATTCTTTTTATAAATAATATTGTTGTGTATTGACATATTTTTTAATTTGTTTACTTAGTTACGGTTTCGTGATTGATTGTTCTGCTCCATTTGTTCTAACAAGTAATATGATATCGTATTAAACTTGCTCTTGATTCAGTATTATCTACGTGTTTCCATTCCTTCATCATACAGTCCTCTACTCCTTAATATTTGGTCCATTCTTGCCACATAAAACTATTTCCTATTTGAAAAAAAATCCAAATTTTTGACGTCATACATTTTCATTTCATTTCATTTCACTCGTTCATATTTTCATCCATAATGGAGACACGTAGTAAGAGCAAATCGGTAGCAAACCTGGCGACAGCTATGCAAGTCGAGCAGCTGCAGCGCGATCTCTACGAAAGATCACCGCGTATTGTCCGGTCGGCTGCAGCCGCAGTAACGGATGGTATTTTAGTATTGCCTGCTGCCTCTCCTCCGGGGCACATCCTCGCTTCGGCAAACGTCCAAGTGGCAGTACTAGTCAACATCACGATCGCAATGCCCAAACACCATCTCGGAGTGAACGTAGTATTTGCAGTATGCAGTCCGCAAGCGATCATTCAGATGACTGCGAAGCATGCTTCGCAGTCGTCTGCGACTATTAGTGCCAAGAAGCTATCTATCGAGGCGGAGGCTCTGCAGCATCGTTTGCAGCGGAAACGGGAACTCGCTCAACAGCAGGCGGAGCGTGAGCGCGAACTCGCTCAACAGCAGGCGGAGCGTGAGCACGAACTCGCTCAACAGCAGGCGGAGCGTGAGCGCGAACTCGCTCACCAGCAGGCGGAGCGTGAGCGCGAACTCGCTCATTTGGAGTCTGAGGCAGAGCAAAGGGATCTGGAAGCTAAGCTTGCTGCATTGGAAGATAAGTCATCTCGGTCTAGTTCTTACCATTCCAAGCGGCAACGCGTCACGACCTGGGTTTCTGAACAAAATGTAGCCATGGCGACGCATGCAAAAAACATACCTGGCGAGACACCGGCTGACATCTTGAACAACACACAAGAAGTATGTTCACAGCAGCCTGTCCCCGCCAACGCCGTACCATTTTACAATGCACGAAATGTCAACCATGGAAACCAGTTGAAACCTGCAAACATAAATGTCGCCTTAAACAAACATGAGCGACAACAGGCTAACCATCCCTCTTTAGACCCAATAACTCAGTTAGCCCAAGCCATTAATACCCTATCTGACCGCCCAAAGAAACCAGAACTTTTATCTTTTTCAGGCGACATATCAGGCAACAATGGATGGCATTTAAAACTAGCTATGTCAAAACTAAAATTTATTTTTCTACAGCAGAGAACTTATCATGCCTTAACAATGCTGTTCATGGTTTGGCGTACGAGTCTGTGACTTCGCTATTCTGGACTTCCTGCGATCCCCAAGACGTGATGAACGCCTTGGAACAAACCTACGCCCGATCCGAAGCTCTTGTAACACACGAGGTTGCTGCTCTGCGCGTCATAACAAAGTTAAGTTCTCCTTAAGATTTAAACTTCCTGGCCAATAAATTACGGAACTTTGTGAGTACATTAAAATTAAAATTAAAGTGAATTCCTTTACTCACCAGAGCTCTTTCGCGCTATTTTAATTATGCTAAGCGAACACACTAGAGCTCATTTTACCGACTTTGCAGCTACTTACCTACCTACATACCCGTGCAACAGAATGTAGCAAAATTAGAGTTGTTATCGCGGTTTCTACTGATCGAAGCCGACAAGCAACTAAGGTATAACTTCATATCCGATTGTACGTATAAACCGCAACACCCGACACACTTCTTAAAATCATTCACTAAGAAAGAGATTAATGTACACGCCACTACCTCAAGTGACAAAACGCCTCAGTGTTCACATTGTAAGCAAGGCTCACAATATTAAAATGTGTAAAGCATTTTTGTCTCTTGCAATAGACGATAGATGGTGCTGGGTTCGAGATAGCAAAACATGATACCGCTGTCACAAATCAAATCCACACTTGGAGCAATTGTCGAACTAAGCATTGCGGTGTTAAAGGGTGTACTAGACGACATAACTCACTACTTCACGACACTGCAACAGCCGATACAGGAGTAACTCCGACGCCTATTACACAATGTAATACGAGTACAACCCAAATATCTTCCAATGTGTCAACTATTACTAGTGACGAAACCGGTGGTGCGAACAACATTGAACCAACCGTTTGACAAAACCAACCGTTTGACAACCATTGAACAAAGTTACGAACACTTCTGATATTTTAATTAATGTGACAGGGTCGCATTAGTCGTATTCACGTTCACTTGGTCTATTGAAAACAGTACCGATCGTGCTGGAGGGCCTTAATGGCAAGTTTGAAACGACGGCGTTGCTTGACGAGGACAGGATGGCGACGCTGATCGACCGACGGCGAGGTAGCAGCGCGTATTGGAGTTATCACCACATCTCAAGAACGGCTTCGTATTGAAGGCGTAGGTGGTATGACAAAAGACGTTGACGTAAGTTACGTATACTTTTTCATACGTGGGCGTAATTTACCCGACCGATATTTGGTAGAGCATGCGCATGCTATTCAACCTCTAAGTCTACGTATTCAAAATCCACATATAGTAAATTTTATGGATTTTACCCACTTGTCTGATCTAGCTGACGAACTGTCGTATACTAACGTAACTCCTACTATTCTTATCGGCGCCCCCGATTGGCAAAGAGCACATCCCGACCCAACGAAGATGCGGACTGGAGATATTATTGACACCTCGGCACGTCAACTTGATGACGGTCGGTTCGAGGTTTGTCTACCTTGGAAAAGAGATTTGCCCATCATACCGGACAGTTACCCACAAACATTGCCACGTTTCAAATCCCTTGAGCGATAAATGTCAAAAGATCTATCATTCGCTGCAGCGTACCAAAATTTTATTAATGATATTGTCAAGAAAGGTTACGCAGAAGAATGTGATCCACAGACTTATTATAAACGGAAGCCACCAAATGTCTCTTGCGTTAACCCAGACGGCACTATTGGATGGTACCCACATTTGGCGTCTTCCACCCACATAAAAGAAAACTAAGAGTTGTGCATGATGCAGCCGCAGCTACCAAAGGCACTAGCCTTAATAGCTTGCTTTTGCAAGGTCCCGACCTGCTGTGTTCTCTTTTAAGTATCCTCTTTCGTTTCAGAGAAGGTGTCGTAGCTTTGAATGCAGACATCAGGGAAATGTTTCCTCAAGTGAAAGTAGCACCGAGAGACAGAGATGCTTAACGTTTTCTCTGGCGCAACAAAGATGGCAACATTATGGAGTATCGTATGGTCTGTTTAATTTTTGGTCCATTTATCGCGATGCATGTAAAAAACAAGAACGCTCAAAAGTTTGAGGTGAGATATCCTAACGCATGTAAAGCGATTCTTGAGGATCACTATATGGACGACTATCTAGGCAGCCTGGGCAGCCACCCTAACGTTGCTGATGCTGCACAGCTAGCCGCTGATATAGTAACAGTTCACAAATCATGCGGTTTTGAAATGCGAGCCTGGACTTCAAACTTCCCAGAAGCACTTAATCTTGTTCCTAAGGAACTCAGAAGCGATACTAGTTCGGACGTCTGTCTATCACATAACATAACAGTAAGGTTGGAGTGCTGGGAGTTAAATGGAATACATCCGAAGACTCCTTGCGATTCCACCAAGGACCTCGTTCATCTTCCAATGTGATAACTAAACGAAGTTTCATGCTTGTTTGCACCCTCTCATATATATAAAAATATATGTATAAAAGATTGTTACGCTGTCTGATTACTACCGTGTTAACACGTGTCGTATATAAATTTAAGATGGGAGGTTTAAGGGTGCCCAGGCCGACCCTGCTGGGTAATATGGCTGTCCCGACCTGGACACAAAGGGGAATATTTATATACTACAAGATATTTATAAATATAGAAAGAATGCTTACGGATAGGCTCTTGCAGAAGACATCAGACTTTTAGTTCAAAGACCGTGCCATGTAGATAGCCTAAGGTTGCTGGAGTCGCTATAGGGTTATGAAATGAGTACAATTTTTATACACAAATTAAAAATCACACAAGTTTATTAACACAAGCACATAGGTACGTGCACAATCTACCACTCTAACGTAGGATGGCAATGATACATCGTAGTCCTTTACACTGTTGGTGACGGTCACCATACGCACGCACTGAATTTATTGGTTGGCCAACAAGCGAAATAGTATGCATTGATCACTTACGTAGGTACTCGTAATGAAGAGAGAAGAAGAAGCAACAACGATATCGCTCCGGAACGCTTAGTCACACCGTCGTGTTGAAGTCATTCCCTTGGCGTCGCCGCACGCCAGGGCAGCATGCGGCATAACAGGTCCCCCGTACCTGCAGTCTTACGAGGGAACGGTGAGGTCCTCGCAATTTGGTGCCAACGCAAGTGCGCCGGCCGTCATGTCGTCGACGTGAAAATATTTCCACAATCGAATCGTAGATCCCAATTACTTCCCCATAAGGACAGGCCCTGTCCCTGGACAGGGCCGGGATGTTCTTCGATGGGAAAAATCTTCCTCTCTTGAAAAAATGTCTTTTTCTTCTTTCAATCAAAATGATCTACCATCTGCGTCAAAGTTCTATATCCAAGTTGCCTGAAAAATAATAATGCATGAAAACCATATGGTATGATCGTAGACCTTACACTATCAGTATCTTAAGTAATCATACAATTTAATTAGCCACACTTCAACGCATGATGACAATCACAGATTGTTAACCAAAAATTAAGATAAGTAAACTAGAATTAAAATAAATCTAGGATATAAACATTTAATAACAATGACATTCGCGCATAGTTGAAATGTGATAACACTAGAGCTTAACCAAACTCAGCGCGAACAACTATCACAAATGTCACTGTCTTGTATCAACTGTGAATCTATTTATCTATCTATCTATAATAATAAAAGGCTTTGTCCTCACTGACTGACTGACTGACTGACTGACTGACTCACTAATCAACGCACAGCCCAAACCGATGGGTCTAGAGATTCCAAATTTGACGAGTAGGTTTCCTATAACGTCTAGGGGTGCACTAAGAAAGGATTTTTCAAAATTCATCCCCTAAGAGGGTGAAACGGGGGTCCATAGTTTGTATGAGGAAACAAGATTAGTTGGACTATTTTATTCGAAACTTTACACGAGTACTTCTATAGATAAATGACTAAACACGTGTTTCAAGATTTTTTAAAATTCAACCCCTAAAGGGGTAAAATGGAGTGAAAAAGTCTGAAAATCGTCATGGGTATTGTATTTATGGTTTATCGGATCACTGATTACGAAAACAACAACTATTTTATAATCCAATATAGCCGACGTGACATAAAATCACCCCTCTGGGGGTGCGATCGGGTTGAAATGTCATAATATCGATATGGGTGTTGATTATATGGTTTTCTGGGTCGTCAATTACGAAAATGGAATCGATTTGAAAATATAATATAGTGACACGAAATTACTTAAAAGGATTTTTCAAATTTTACCCCTAAGAGGTTGAAACAGAGGTCCACAGTTTTCGCAGGGAAATGAGATTAGTTAGACTATTTTATCCTAAACTTTACACGAATACTTCTATAGATAAATGAGTGAACACGTGTTTCAGGATTTTTCGAAATTCAACCCCAAAAAAAAAAGGAGTAAAATGAGGCCAAAAAGTATGAAAATCAAGGATATTATTCTTTTTATATTTTATCGGGTCGCTGATTACGAAAACAACAACGATTTTAAAATTCAATGTGGCTATCGTGACCATCATCATGTAATTTTTTAAACTTTGATTTATTCTTTTTAGGCTGATGGAATAAGACTTGTGTGTTGACTGAAGTGTTATCCTAATAGGTTTTTAAATTTGTGTTTGACTTGGATTGTTGTTAATATATAAGCATTGTTAATCAGTGCGTATATGTACAATCGCGGGCGGCCGGCACGGCGTTCTTGCATCCGTATTTAGTAGAATTAAAGGTACTACTTAAAGGTGGTTGCGTTGAGTGTTAGACTTGACTTGGATAATCTAAAATGCGCGAATTTCACGCGAGCAAAGCGGCGGGCAAAAGCTAGATAGTAAAAGGCTTCACTGACTGACTGACTCACGAATCAACGCACAGCCCAGACTACTGACTTTGGATACATATCCAAAGTCAGTAGTCTGGGCTGTGCGTTGATTCAGAACACATGTTCTCTATACAATGTAAGCGGGCTCTAAGACGGAATTTTCCGAAATTTCACCCCTAAGAGGTTGAAAATAGGGGGTTGGAAAAAAAACCCTATTTTTGGAAATCGATTCACCTACGATTTTGAGACTTGGTGGAATAGTTGTTCATAAAAAAAGAGTTTATGGGTTACTGATTAACTTTTGACCAGCGCGCAGCCGAGAAATGTCTAAAAATGTTATATTTATATTTTAATTAACTCATCAGTAGATGGCGCTATACCTAGCATTTGTACAGCGCGATATGCTTTCGTTACTAAGGGTATATACCAGAGATTATTTCAAACCACGGGGTTATCCATGACGGTTTATCGCTGACCTCATCGCAGTAGTTACCTCCGGAGGTTGTCCATCGAGCGCGTAGGGCGTAAAAAAAACTGCGTCTTCAAATGAAGTTACATTTGGTGCAGAAAACTAATTGAAAAACATATTTTATGTACCGACTTTATGGGGTATACCTACTTAATATAAGAATTTCGGTATTTTTAAACAATGACGTCAAGATTGACTAAATTTATACTTGTGGAAGGTGTGATGATGCTCCATACCATTATAGCTGTGGAAGGTGATGGAGCTGACCTGTTCCGCTCCATGTCCTACCACTTGCATGGAAATGCGCTGTTGAGGAATCTCTCTTTATATCCCGCCTTCCCATTATTCCATCAGACCACCCCGTTCAATTTAAGAGACTTCAATTTCCCATAAAGGTGTTTTGCTATGACCATTAACAAAGCTCAGGGGGCAGTCTCTAAAGGTCGCTGGGGTTGACTTGAGACAGGACTGCTTCTCTCATGATCAGTTGTATGTAGCTTGCTCAGGAGTAAGTTCTCCTGGAAGCCTTGCAATTTTGGCTCCTGGTGCAAATGCCAAAAATATTGTGTACCGGGACGTCTTAACCGAAATGGTGCATGTTTGTAATAATGGTCAATACGAAACAGTCCTTTAAGGGGAAAAAATTAAATATCTGGAATCTTAACAAAAATAGACGCAAATCAGGAGTGATCCCGTAGCGAAGCACGGGTACTTTGCTAGTAGAATATAAATTGTCAAGTTGACTGACAGCTGACGCTGTCATAGTGGCCGATTAGAGATTACTAAACACTTGCCATGATATTAAACTGTTTATTTCATTAACTACACATAAACACATGCGGTTTAATAGTATAACTTTAATTATAGCGATTCATGATTAATACTAAATAATATAATGTATCGCTACACATTTTAGCAATTATTGATGCGAGTCAGAGGTAGCTCGTAGAACCGACAAGTTCTGTGGATGAAAGGTACTCGAGTGGCGACCCCATACTGGTGGACGCAGTTTAGGACGACTCCCTACTAGATGGAGCGCCAACCTCAAGAAAGTTATAGGGAATCGATGGATGCAGGTCGCTCAGAATCCGGGCGTATGTTCAGCAGTGGATAATATATATATATATATATATATGTGTATGTACATATATATATATATATATATGTGTATGTACATATATATATATATATATATGTATATACATAATATATATATATTAGGTTGGGGAAAAAGTCTTTTCGTATTTTATATGAAAATTCAAAACATTTTTTAATAAAGTTTATTTACATTTAACTAAAGTATGTAGGTGCCATATTGTTCGATAACTTTTGGCCATCTTGTAGGTAGAGACATGATCCCATTACTATAGAAATTTTGGGACTTCTGTTCAAAAAACCACGACAAGTGGTTTTGGCAGTCTTCTCGTGATGGTAACCTGACATTGCCTAAAGAATTCTGAAGAAACCGAAACAGGTGGAAATCAGAAGGTGCAAGGTCAGGACTATACGGCGGATGCATTAACACCTCCCAGTCAAACTCTCTTAATTTTTGCTGAGTGGCTAAAGATGTGTGAGGTCTAGCGTTATCATGATGAAAAATCACACCCCTTCTGTTAATTAATTCCGGCCGCTTTCTCTCAACTTTTTGCTTTAATCTCATCAGTTGTTCACAGTAGAGTTCAGAATCGATAGTCCTGCCTGGCGGTAACAGCTCATAATGAATAATACCCTTCCAATCCCACCATACACACAGCATCACCTTGTTGCGGGTTAACCCGGGTTTTGCCAGAGTCTGTGAAGCCTGACCGGCCTTTGACCACGACCTTTTTCGCACGTTCTTGTCGTACGTGATCCACTTTTCATCACCAGTTATAAGCTTCTTCAAAAACTGTTCGCTTTCATTACGTCGTAGTAAAGAATCGCAAATGAGTACACGGACACGGTTCATTAGGTTTCTTTCAGTGAGATTGTGAGGCACCCAAATATCGAGCTTTTTAGTGTACCCAGCTTTTTTCAATTGCGCCAAAACTGTTTTGTGGTCATTCCCTAATTCTTCAGCTACGTCGTAACTACTGATATGCCGCTCTTGCTCCACTTTTTCAAAAATGGCATCCATTTTATCCGTAACAGGGCGACCAGAGCGACGTGCATCTTTCACATCAAAATTTCCTGATTGAAAACGCTTAAACCAAATTTGTGCTACTCTCACAGACACTGCACTAGGTCCATAAACGTCACAAATTTTATTCGCAGCTTGCGTTGCATTTTTACCTTTTTTGTAGTAAAATTTTAAAATGTATCGAATTTCTTCATTAGATTCACTCATCTTGACAGTAAAAAAAACAAATGAAAATCACACATTTACCTAATTTGAATTTGGAATTATCTTTTTTAAAATTTAAACTTTTTAAAGATATCAAAATCTGCTAGATACAAATGGTATAACCAAAGAGATTTTATTACAAGTTCATACATACTATAATGCGAAAAGACTTTTTCCCCGACCTATTATATATGTAACTACCTAATTTTTTTTATTCTATAGGACACTTGTTTAAATAAATTCAACTTCTGCAGTATGTTTGCTGTCTTTGGACAATAAAAGTTTGCTCTTACTCGTTTCTATACAAAGAACAATTGAAAAAAATATATTAGTTTCTATAAATCTTGATACTGTGCGTTATTAAAAATATTATATGTATGGTTTTACAAATTAATTATTAGTAGAATTTCTTGTCGACATTAACCTATGGGGGATGTAGGTTTAAGGTTCGAAAGAAAATGGCGAGGTTTAGTAAAGAGGATATTGAAACTTTTTCGAAGCTACGAAGGATGCCGAGATAAGTGCTACTTTTTTAACACATTACATAACTTAGGCGAATTTGAAACTGAATATATTAATTCTCTTTATTCTATTTTGAAGTTACAAAGCTGCTGGCAGCATATTAGGTAAGTCTTGTTTTATCTATACATCTTCGATCTCCGTCCTAGTTACTTTATCGGGGTTATACCAGGTCCATCGTCTCTGGGGCCTTCTTTTGAAGAATTAATTCATCAAAAAGCGTGTGATTTCTCGATTCCAAATGAAACCCTCCGTTTGCCAATTCATCGCATTCTTGTACTCCTTGTACTTACTACTACTTGTACCTTGGCATTGAAGTCCCCGACGACAACCGTGCAGTGGGTCTTGGTGCATTGGTGGGACGCAGAGGATTAAACGAATATTTTTTTTTTTTTTTTTTTTTTTTTTTTATACCACTAAGGTGGCAAACAAGCTTACGGTCCGCCTGATGGAAAGCAGTTACCGCAGCCTATGGACGCCTGTAACACCGGAGGCATTACATGCGCGTTGCCGACCCTGTAAAAACCTCTTCACGCCCTTTTTGAAGAACCCCATGCTGTAGTCTCCTGGGAAAACCTCAACAGGCAATTCATTCCACAGCTTGATAGTACGTGGAAGAAAACTTCTCTGGAACCGCACAGTACGTGACCATTTCGGTTCTAAAGTGTGAGGATGAATTCCCTGTCGATGGCGAGCGGTGCGACTGTAGAAGGAAGCCGTGGGCATCATGTCAAACAACTCCTCTGAACACACCCCATTGTACAAACGGTAGAACACACAAAGGGACGCAAAATCTCTTCTCAGACTTAAAGGTTCTAAACCGTCTGTCAGTTTGGGATCGTCAACAATCCTCACAGCACGCCTTTGAATCGAGTCACAGGGTGCAAGCTGGTATCTAGGCGCTCCCGCCCATAAATGGCAACAGTACTCCATATGCGGCCGAACTTGAGCTTTGTAAAGCATAAGTCTTTG
This sequence comes from Hypsopygia costalis, assembly GCA_937001555.2. NCBI lineage: Eukaryota > Metazoa > Arthropoda > Insecta > Lepidoptera > Pyralidae > Hypsopygia > Hypsopygia costalis. The sequence continues at coordinate 6,240,760 of OW443349.2, forward strand.
CCGCGGGTTGAAGTAATGTTTCGCCCTGTTGAGCACACCTAGTTTCTTCGATGCCAGCTTGACCTTCCCCTCCAGATGACATCGAAACTGGACGTCGCTGGAGATGTCAACTCCTAGAATACCAATACTATTGGCGATGGTGAGGGGTGTGTTTTCGAAGTGTGGAGCTACAGCAATTGGGGTTATCTTAGCGGTGAACGCGCAGACTTGTGTCTTAGAGGGGTTAAATCGCACTAAGTTCTGTCGCCCCCAGTCGGACACTCTACTTAGTGTGCTCTCAATTTGCGACACAAGTTGTTCGCGGCTCTCCTCCACCAAAGAACGAGGGATATTTGCGCGGCCCGTGTAATAAGCGTCCCCGGTGCTATCGTTCGCATAACAATGAACGCTGTCATTATACAACATATCATTAACATGCAGCAGAAACAGCGTCGGGGACAATACAGAACCCTGCGGGACGCCAGCATTGATGTCCATGCTATCGGAGCAACTGCCATCTACAACGGCTCTAATGCTTCTGCTGGACAAGAAGCTAGCAACCCATTCGCATAGCCCCTCGGGCAGACCGTATGAAGGTAACTTCGAAAGAAGACTGCGGTGCCAGACCCGATCGAACGCCTTTGCCATATCCAGGCTAACCGCCAATGCCTCACCTTGACTCTCCACCGCCAAAGCCCATCGGTGCGTAAGATACACTAGAAGATCACCAGTTGAGCGACCATGGCGAAAGCCATATTGTTTGTCGCTGATCAAGTCGTGATCCTCTAGGTATCCAAGGAGCCGAGTATTAATTACACGCTCCATCACCTTGGAGAGAAGGGAGGTAACAGCAATAGGCCTGTAATTCGATGGATCTGACCTGTCGCCCTTTTTAGGCACAGGGTGCACATTCGCAGTCTTCCACATAGACGGAACTTGCCTAGTGGAGTATGAAAGCGCGAACAAGCGCGTAAGGACAGGACACAACTCAAGAGCACACACCTTTAACACCACTGCCGGTATGCCATCTGGCCCACTCGACTTGTGAATATCGAGGGAGAGCAACGCCCGCCGGACATCTCGCTGTGTAATCGAAATCTCCGGCATGGAGTTACCGCACCATGGGATAGTAGGTGGTACGGCGTCTCCCTCGTTCAATGTCGAATTAGAGGCAAAGAGATTGCCCAGTAAGTCGGCCTTCTCCTTAGCACTATAGGCCAGACTACCATCCGGTTTTTGCAGTGGTGGAAAAGACGACCGACAGAAGTTTCCCTCGGCAGCCTTAGCGAGCGACCAAAAAGCACGGCTCCCAGATGGATGCTTAGCCAGGCGCTCACCAATTCTGCCGACGAAATCATACTTTGCCCTAGCAATCACTCTCTTACTGGACCTCGAGGCAGCATTAAACTCATGTTTCAGGTCAGAAACATTCCGATCCCCATTAATACGGGCCGCGGTCCAAGTCTTGTATGCAGCCTGCTTGCGAAGTATAGCCTCTCTACAAGACCGATTAAACCACGGCCGTTTTTTAACACCCGCGGTGGCCACCAGTCGATTTGGGATGAATAATTCCATCCCATCCAAAATCGTCCCAGCCACAGCAGATGCACAGGAATCGATGTCCTCTGACCCGAAGCAGAGCTGCCTCCACGGGTACGATGCATAGAATTCACGCAATCCATCCCAATCTGCCGACTTGTAGTGCCACACACGACGCCATCCGGTAGGCCGGGGCGCGTCAGAGCTAGCATATGGCACCTGGGTCCGGATGAGGCAGTGGTCCGACGACCCAAGCGGAGCGTCTACCGTGATCTTGTACCCATCCGGACGTATGGTTAGCAGAAGGTCCAGAAGAGAGCTCGTATGGTCCTCGATATCCGGTATTCTCGTTGGAGAATGTACCAGCTGCGAGAAACCATAAGCCAGTGCAAAGTCGTGAACAGTCCTCCCCGCGAAGTCAGTGGACCGAGAGCCAAGCCACTCGGCGTGGTGGGCATTGAAGTCTCCCAAAATCACTAACTCCGCGGAGGGATACTGTTCCATGACTCTGTCAGTCGCCAGTTGTAGGTGCTCGATCATCCGAGTTGTGTCTGAATCACCACTATGAGACCTGTAAAGGCACGCGTAGATGCAGGTGTGGCCACCCTGATCCACGCGCACCCACAATATTGACAGGTCCCTGTCTTCTAGGCCGTGAAGGCGTCGACAGCAAATATCCTCCCGGACGTACATACATACCCCAGCTCGACGTACAAAAGAATATTCGAGTTTGTACCCAGGGTATAATAAGTAGGATGTGTCGGCCGGACAAGATATTTGAGTCTCTGTCAAAAAAAGCAGGGTCGGCTGTGCAGTTCCAAGGTGTTGGTGAACTGCATTAATGTTTGCGTGAAGACCTCTAATGTTACAGAAATCCACACTGAGTGTGGAAGAGGACGCCGCTGGAGTAAAATGCTTTCTGTTTTTCTTCACGGCCATAAAAAGATTTTAGAGGTTTGTGAGAAGTCGTCTCATTGACAACACGACAGAAAAAAAGCGCGGTGTCTACCCCCGCAGTACAGTGCAGGTTGTGCGGTTTGCTAGCGCGGCGGGCGGAAGGGCCCCCGGTCCCCCCCTGCTGCAGCAGCCGGGTCCACTCCGGTCTCCTCCTCCGGCACGACTACTACAACAGGGACTTTACACAGGTTGGCGGTTCAGCCTCCCGGGGCGGAGATTAGGTGATCCCCGGGTTCGGGAACCCTACTGACCTGCGGGCGGCCAGCGGACAACCGTTTCACCGGGTCTCCCTGACCGCCGCGCCAACACGCCGCGCCTGCACCGCTGGCAGCGGTTCGACAGCCACTGGTCTCCCAGTTGTCAGCATGACGACCTCTCAGAAAAAACAGCCCTGGTGACCTTGCTCACTCGCAGGAACACGGCAAAGCCATTATGGCTGCGGTCTTTTGCAAGGTGGAGGTACTTCCCCAGTCGGATGCTAGGCAAGCTTTGAACGAGAGATCACACTGTGCCCCTCTCCCATCAGAAATAATAATAAAAGCGAGGCACAGTACGACCCCTCATTGCGTCCTACCTCTCTTTTCGCCAGAGCTTCGTTTGTCAGTCAGCAGGGTGCACCGCGTGCAGGTGAAGTTGGCTTTGGTTCAAAGACGTTGATGAACCACTTACACCAAATAAATAAATGTTGATAACATGGTCCAGCTTATTAACAAGGTCTTCATTCAAGTCAGTATAACAGACATCACCTTAATCAGTAAACGAAACCAACCATTGTGCCACCACCTAAACCATACATTGTGGTCCTAAAACATTTTAACTTTGATACCAATATTCTTCGCGATTATAATAATTTAGTAATCAGTCAGTAATATTTCGATGATAATTCAATTCCATATACATAATTTCAAACTTAATTAATTAGATAAAATTAAACGGGTCACTCACGTCATTTTGTCGGGAAAGCCGACTAGTTTCGATCTCAAAAGGAGACCTTCTTCAGGGCGAATGTCCAGACACGTCCACCCTTTGTCTCTCGCGCCGGACACTGTGCGCCAATGCGCGCGCCGCACGACTGGAAAGGGTGGTTTCTTCTGGTTTTGATAAGAAATTTTCGGCGTATCATTTTTTTTTTTTTTTTTTTGAGAAAATTTCTTATCAAAACCAGATTTCGGCCTGTGACACGCTTGAGACAATGGGTACGGTCTCCGAAGGATAGTGACCCGCTGGGGACACCGGGTGTTTACGTGATTCCTTGTGACTGTGGCAGCAGCTACGTGGGGGAAACAGGACGCAATGTAGCGACAAGACTCTCAGAACATATTAGGAGCTTAAAAAACTTGGACAGAAATGGTTCGGCGATCACGGAACACGTACTGGATTCGGGCGTCTCTCATTACATCCGATTCGATAAGGCTAAGGTGGTTGCAAAGGAAAAGTTCTTTGTTCCACGTAAAATCCGCGAAGCTATCGAAATTAGTCGACGTCCGAATTTCAACCGTGATACCGGATGGGTATTGCCAACGGCCTGGAAACCAGTGCTCCAGTTTGAGTCTAAAGAGAGTCACGATACAGTCGCCAATGCTGATACTGTCAGTTTTTACCACCACATGGTAAGCGCACTAGATGATGAGCCCGGAGAGATAGAAGAATTGGATCCACCGGCTGCCACTACGTCATCGTCGAAGGCAGCGCTCCACCAATCAACGCACCAACCCCCCACCACCCTTTCCAGTCGTGCGGCGCGCGCATTGGCGCGCAGTGTCCGGCGCGAGAGATAAAGGGTGGACGTGTCTGGGCATTCGCCCTGAAGAAGGTCTCGTTATGAGATCGAAACTAGCCGGCCTTCCCGACAAAAAGACGTGAGTGACCCGTTTAATTTTATCTAATTAATTTAGTATAATGTCTCACGTGAGTTTTAATAATAATTTCAAACTTATAAATAATAAGAATACCGAGCCAAGAATATCAGTAATGCAGCCATCTTTACCGTACGGGTACATTTTGTTTAGATTTAAAGTTTTTATATCTGTTATTCAATTTCTTCAAAAAGATCTTACATTTTATTGTTTCGTTAGTATGTAGGTAATTAGTTTTAGTTTATTTTATTTTGTAGACTATTGGGATTATTTGTATTTTTATGTTTTCATTAGGACGTACTTATTGTAAATATTAAATGGGTGAAATCTTAACCCAATGGACCAAGATTGTTTAGGCATTTACTTGTTCTATATTATTACACTACAAAATTACATTTTTCATCGAAGTAGCAATGAGCCCGAACGTTTATATGTGAAGAAGTGTTTTGTCTTCATATTATATATTAATAGTCCAAACTTTTTATATTTTGTTTTCAAACACTAAAAACAAAATTTTTATCAATTTAAGAAAACAGTTCGACATGTCGAAAATAATACATTTATTTCTAGTCATATTTTACATCAATTGTTTAAATATTGATGCAGCTCAAATTTTGGCCTTTTTTTCCATTCCATCTATAAGCCATGCTAAAGTATTTCGACCACTGACTCAAGAATTAGCCAAACGAGGACATAAAGTTACAGTTATTACTCCAGATCCCGAATTTTCTTCAGAAAAAAGACCACCAAATCTAACTGAGATAGATGTACATGATCTATCGTACACTATATGGCGAGACAAAGCATTAGAATTATATCACAGCCACGTTAGTGAACAAACGAAGAATATGTATCAAATAATGAACGAAATATTTTTGGCACAGATCAAAACTAATGAAGTTCAGAAAGTATTAAGTGACAAAAGTGTGAAATATGATGTAATTCTCATTGAAAGCGCAGTACAAATGCAAGTAGTACTATCTTACACAAATAACGTTCCTATAACTCAAGTCAGCTCTTTTAGTGCCAGTTATGATAATCACAATATCATCGGTTCTCCAGATGATGCGATAATTTACCCTCACGTTCTTAGAGAAAAGTTGTTCAATTTAACATTTTGCCAAAAAATGGCAGAATATAATGCTCATGTTACTGTTATGAAAAAATTGGCTCGCTGTGAATGCGTTATTGATGAAATGCTAAAAGAGAACTTTGGTCCAGATGTGCCATCATTGACAGATCTAAGAAATAATGTTGAAATGTTATTCCTTAACGTGAATCCTCTTTGGGATCTTCGCCCTGTGCCTCCCGGTGTTGTTTTTATGGGAAGGATGCATTTAAAAGATACTGAAGAATTGCCAAAGGTAAGCTTTTATAAGAGAATCTATATCTATATACCTATTCATTTTTATTTTATATAATATTATTTACTTAATTTCGATAAGAAAATGATTTTAGTTCTTTTTTTTTATATGTTTGCAATTTTTTTACATATATTTTTTTAAACACAGGATCTCAAAGAATATTTGGATTCATCTTTGAATGGAGTTATATATATTAGTTTTGGAAGCAATATCGAGCTTTCTACTCTACCCCTGGAGAAGGTTCAAGTATTTTTGAAAGTTTTTTCTGAAATACCGTACAATATTTTATTGAAATCTGATATGGATGAATTGGAAGGAAGATCGGAAAATGTGAAACTTTCGAAGTGGTTTCCACAAGCTGATGTTTTGAGTAAGTTTAACTCTATATATAAATAAATAACGAGTTTAAGTAATGCCGTTTGCATTAAACACAAATAGCAATACAAACTAAAAGCACCTTTTAAGCTACCTTATCTAAAATTAAAATTATTTATTCTATTAAAATTATTGAATGTATTAAAATAATTATCAACTGAAACTGCGCCTAGATCTGATACGCAGCCGTCTTGTAAGATTCATTTCTGTTATTGGAATCTGACAACGTTTCAGTATATTCTCCTTAATTGAGTTTAAAAAATGTCTGTCGCGTAGGTAGGCTATATCCCAACCAAAGTTTTAAATATATCATGTTGGATTCTAGTTCCTGTAGTATCATCACACATATAATCTTCTAAATATATAAAAGAAGAAACTGACTGACCAACTTATATATCAACGTACAGCTCAAACCGCTGGGTGTAGAGATTCCAAATTTGGCAAGTAGGTTCCTTATGACATCTAGGGATTAAGAAATTTTTCAAAATATAATTAAACAACTATTTTACAATCCAATATATCCGACGTGACATAACATCACCCCTGTGGGGGTGCGATGGGGTTCAAATGTCATAATATCAACATGGTTGTTGATTGTATAGTTTTCTGGGACGTCAATTACGAAAATGACATCGATTTGAAAATATTGAACTCGAAATAGTAAATAAATAGAATAGAAACTATAAATAAACATAGAGTTTTCTATTAAAGATCTCTATGTATTCGTGTTCACGAAATTACTTAAAATAATTTTTCAAAATTTACTCCAAAGAGATTGAAACGGAGGTCCAAAGTTTATATGGGGAAACAAGATTAGTTGGACTATTTTACCCGAAACTTTACACGAGTACGTCTATAGATAAAAGAGTAAACACGTGTTTCTGGATTTTTCAAAATTCAACCCCTAAAAGGGTACTTAAACTAAAGTCAAAAAGTCTGAAAATCGTCATGGGTATTGTTTTTATGGTTTATCGGCTCGCTAATTTCGAAAACAATAACGATTTTAAAACCTACCCATAAATAGTGTCGTTTTTTTGGTTTTTCGGAACGCTAATCCATACTAAATCGTCGTCAAATAGTTAAAGTTGATGATTCTAAATCAGAATGGTGCCCGCTGCTTGCCGGAGTGCCTCAGGGGGGAGTGTTATTACCTATTCTTTTTTCTATATTTATTAATAGTATTTCTTCCCTACTTCACTCTTCTTATCATCTATATGCGGATGATCTTCAAATTTATACGGCTGCTTCGCTCAATGACTTCAGTAGTGCAGTGTGCTCTATTAATAGGGATCTTTTCTCAATAGCCCAGTGGTCCAAGAACTATGGATTAAAAATAAATCCTGCGAAATCGCAAGCTATCATTATAGGCAGTCCCTACTATATTTCTAGGTTGCCCTATGCGATATCAGAATGTCATTTTTGATGGTAGCATCATTAGTTATCGCACTTCTGTCAAAAACTTAGGTATAATTTTTGACCAAACTTTATCCTGGGCACCTCAAATCAGCGAAGTTAGTCGAAAGGTTTTTGCGTCACTTCATTCCTTGAAAAGACTTCAACATTTCCTTCCTGTCCACACCAAATCATTGCTGGTAAACTCACTACTCCTTCCATTACTGGATTACGCGGATGTGGCATATTTAGATCCTTCAGAAGAACTTCTCAACAAGTTAGAGCTTATTCAGAATATGTGCATCAGATTTATCTTCGGAGTACGGAAGTTTGATCATATTTCTGAATACCGTAAAAAGCTTAACCTGTTGCCAATTAGGTATCGCAGAAATGTTCACATACTTTCACTACTATACAACGTCCTTTTTAATCCCAATGCTCCCATATATCTCCTTGAATGCTTTAAATTTCGGGTTATGGATGACCGTCTTCGAGCCAGCAATGATCCAATTTTGCGAATTCCTCACCATAATTCTCAGTGTTACACGAAATCATTCACTGTTCATGCTGCACGCCTGTGGAATGCACTGCCGATCAACGTGAGAAAGTCCCAGTCACTCGAGTCCTTTAAACTTCAAGTGAAAAAATGTTACGAGTCTGCCACTGACATATATTCCTAGAATGTCTACTGTTATGTATTGTGTATAGTTGTTATTTAGTTTTATTTGTAGATTTTAGATGGTAAGCATATATTGCTCCAAAGCCCAAAATTGACTACTCTCTTTCAAGCATTCTATGGTTGACTGGAAGAGATCCCTATTGGGATAAGTCCGCCATTGTATACATTTTATTGATTTTTGTATATTGTGCACTTATATTTTATATACAATAAAGTTTTACAAACAAACAAACAAACAAACTAATAATATAAATGCGACAGAGTGTCTGGCTGTTACTTCTTCACGCTTAAATCGCTGGATCGATTTAAATTAAATTTGGTTCAGAGATACCTTGAGTCCTGGGAAAGGACATAAGATAGTTTTTGCCCCAGAATCAAGCCATCGCACAAAAAGGGCGACACACAGCTAATAGAAAATTATCGACCCATTGCTCTTATTCCCGCCATGTCCAAAATTTTTGAAAAAGCCATGCACATTAGACTTAAGAAATATCTAGACAAGTTTGAAATTATTTTTAAGGATCAACATGGCTTTCAAAAAAATAAATCGGCAACTAGTGCTGTATTTAACCTGATCAAAAATATGACTGAAAGTTTAGATGACAAAAAAATAACGACTGGCATTTTTTTTTATATGTCTAAAGCTTTTGACTTTGTTTGTCATGAAATACTGACAAAAAATGAACTATACGGGATTCGTGAACCACCACTGGATTGGATTAAAACTAAATTTCCAATAGACAACAATGTGTGCAAATTATGAAGATAAATCAAAATAAACAAAAGAAGGTATTTCAATCGAAAATTATTATAAACAATGTCGGAGTTCCACAAGGAAGCGTTCTAGGACCACTTCTCTTTATTATTTATTATTATAAACCAGGACTGGAATTCGTTTTTTAAAAAAGAAAAATGGATCACGTATCCGTATAATAAAACCGTTATAATCAACAAGAGGTAATTAATGATTTAAATAATTGTCTGGCAATATTTGTCTGGCTGGCAATATTTAAATAATTAACTAGCACAAAAATAATGCTAAGAGAACTGTCCATCACGCTCGAATGTCGCTGCCCAAGTGAAGTGACAATGGCCCGGCCGCTCTCGGCTCGCCTCACCCCACTGCCGGCTCGACGGAAGTCACGTGACTCGCTGTAGTCATGCTTCATTTTCATTAATTGTTAACACGGTCTCTCCTGACTGCGAGGCGTGCTCGACCGCATGATCTTTGGGAAGCACCTCCTCGGGCTTGTAGGAGACTACCAGCAGAGTCACCATTTTCTGAAATATACGTTTTGTTACAAAATTGCAAAAACATCAAAAGCTCTATTTGTTTCATCATACGATCGTAAGCGTGCACTCAAACCATCGCATGTAAAACTATGAGCCAAATTTAGAAGGACTTTCAAATGAACGTATGAATCTATTCGTTACAGCAATCTCTATCGCAGGGCGATATTACTTTATGACCAAACTATTATTTATTGTTCTATTGGGCCAGTATTATAGTAAGAGAACAAAAATAATAACATTAACATGATATACCAAATGTCAGAGCTCCGGATCTCTAGCATTTGTGCGCATAACAAACGCATTTAGTTTTGTAATGCAATCGCTATGCCCCGCACTACTCCTTAGTCAGTCGATGACAGTACCACGCTAACTAAAGAATATGATCAGGCTGTGGTAGTATCACGCAGACTTAAAAATATACCGTCAGCCCATGGCAAAGCCACGCAGACAGGGTAATTGTCAGTCCATGGTAGAGCCACGCAGGCATGCTGGTTGTAAGTCCATGGCAGAGCCACGCAGACATGTTGGTTGTCAGTCCATGGCAGAGCCACGCAGACATGCTGGTTGTCAGTGCATGGCAGAGCCACGCAGACATGCTGGTTGTCGGTCCATGGCAGAGCCACGCAGACATGCTGGTTGTCAGTCTATGGCAGCGCCACGCAGACATGCTAGTTATCAGTCCATGGCAGCGCCACGCAGACATGGACGGTCTTCAGTTCACCGCCACCCAAGAACGCAGCGCACGCGTCCGGCGCCCATTCATCGCGCCACTGGACCATGTGTTCAGCAGCATCTGCCGTGCGTGCTTCTCGGTGAAGCAAGTATTGGCTCCATCTCTTAGCGGCGATGTAGAAGCTCTCCGACTACTCGGCACGGGTCTTTCATACTGAAATCAGTTTAACGGAACTCTGAGTCTTGCTAACAATAACAAAATCTCTCATTACATAAATTCGCAGGTTCTTCCGCGTCGTTTCAACTCGACCCCATGTAGTCATTGATTCGCTTTTCAACGACTTTGAAACCCGTTGTTTCCAAAGGCTTCTTTAAAAGCTCCCTTCAATCACATTCAATACCAATCAAGAAGTGAAATTTGAGTAGTTGAATTATCACCATGCATCGGTTTCGAGATGCATACTTCAAGCCTTATCCCTTGTTGAATCGTATACAACCCATCTTAATGATGTAATACGAAGTAAAGCAATTCAAATATTTAACAAGGTCCAAAACAACACGCTTTACTTTTACCAGTAATAGTAAATTTACTACAGCTCTTAAGTTCACTGGTACTCGGCCGTGCCTGACCTTGACTTACAATAACTGATACAATAGAAGTGCATAAGTACTGACTGTACATATTTACTACAGCTTTTAACTTCACTAGTACTTGGCCGTACCCGACCTCATATCAAATGTTTGCTATATGTGGCTTCTTAGGGCACAGAGGCTTTAATAACCAATGCGAGATAGACACTCATTATCACGCCAGTGATTTAAAACTAACACTTCTACGTATTCGCCCCAATTGTAGGATCGGAATTCGAAATATAGTAACCTTGGTTAGATCTCACCGTAGTATTGATGGATCGGATCGATGGTTGCGCAGGGACCTCGATCCGTAGTATCTATCACTCACGGAGTGCCCCGGCAAAGGCGGAGCTGCAGAGTGCCGACTCGCAGCACCAGTCCGGACCATCGGCACAATCTCTGCAAACGGCGGCTGCAACAGCGGCATCACCGGAGACGCAACGCCACTCAGCTCACGTGGCCGCGGTGGAGACGACCGACGCTGTCCTTCCAATGATGTCAATCGATTTGAATCAAAGATGACAACTCGCCCACAATCTTGTCGGCTACATCTTTACCGTCGTTGGAGGCAGATTTTTGCAAAACCGTCGCGCCTGTTTCTTTCGCCGTACCGCCTGCACCGCTGCATTCGTTCGACACCGGCTGATGAGGCGTATGACATTCACGTGATGGACACAACGGTACTGATACTGATGAGGAAGAGATAGACAATCTATCCTCAATCGCACTCAGTCTACCGATAATAGTATCTAACGACGGCCATGTGGACTGCCGTGACGTCGCCTCCTATCAGGACTATACTTATGGACCTATCTAAACGTGGCCTGCGATGGTGACGCTTCTTCTTTGATTTAGAAGTACACCCCATGTTATAAGTACTCACTAATATACCGAACGCTAGCAAGTTAACACCAAACTAAACGAAAATCACTAGCACTAAGTTGAAACAAATCAAAAATAAAAACCGTTAAAAATTTATCTAAAGCCACTAAGCGGAAAAGACACGTGGTGAATCCAACTTCTGATATTTATAAACCAGGACTGGAATTCATTTTTTAAAAAGAAAAATGGATCACGTATCCGTATAACAAAATCGTTATAATCAACAAGAGGTAATTAATGATTTAAATAATTAACTAGCACAAAAATAATGCTAAGAGAACTGTCCATCACGCTCGAATGTCGCTGCCCAAGTGAAGTGACAATGGCTCGGCCGCTCTCGGCTCGCCTCACCCCACTGCCGGCTCGCCGGAAGTCACGTGACTCGCTGTAGTCATGATTCATTTTCATTAATTGTTAACATTATATTAATGATCTCCCAGCTACAATAACGCATAAATGTACCCTATTTGTTGATTATCTCTCTATCCAGCATAAGCAAAGATGATCATAGTAATGAACTAAATAGTACAGTAGCAAATGTTGTACAGTGGCTAGATATAAACAATTTGAACGTTAATGTAACTAAAACCAAATTTGTGCAATTTGGTAACAGAATGAGGAGAAAGTTGCCTTTGGACATCTCATATAATAACCATCCAGTTTCTGAGTCGAATGAGGTGGTATTTTTGGGATTCAATTTAGATGACCATTGCACGTGGAAACACCATATTGATCAAGTTTGTTCTAAAATAAATCGCTTTGTATATGTTCTTTGGCGACTCCAAAAAACCGTCATTCAGACAGTCTCATTGCAAGCGTATCATGGCTATGTGTATTCAGTTATTCGGTATGGTATATTACTGTGGGGGAACTCATGTTACATTAACAAAAAAGCTGTATACGGGCTATCTGTGATGTACCACCTCTAACTACATGTAGGCCTTTATTTGTACAATTACGCATTTTAACTGTTCCTAGCACATATATTTTCCATGTTTGCATATTTGTCAAAACAAATCCTACTTTATTTAAAACTTTGGGAGCAACCAGTACATTTAATTCTAAGAACCAAGACAAACTTATTTTGTCACGAAATATAAAAACAGACATGTATAGTCGCAGTTGCTTCCCGATGTGTGTTAAGATATATAATAAGCTTCCTAATAGCATTAAATTTCTAGAACTTGTAGTATTTAAACGAAATTTATTCAATTGGCTTGTTGAAAAGTGTTTTTATTCGATAAAGGAATATTTTGACCAAAATTTCTAATTATTGTTCTGTATTTAGATTGACATTATTGTAATTACCTTATGACTATAACTCAATTATTTTTTTATATTTATAGACCCACTGTATCAATTTGGAATGTAAAATAAAACATGAACATGAGTATTGTATACAAATAAATTAGTAATAAGGACATTATATTTTGCACGCCAGTTTCTGGTGAAGTGTGTATTGTTCTGTATATTTAAATTTTAACAACATTGTATACCACATTTCACGCAAATAAATTTCATTCATTCTATCAGAAATTACCTGTTATTGTTGTTTATTGCACCTGTAGAGTGGTTCTATGTTCGACTCTATGTATTTTTAATATAGTTTCAATGATTTCTCCGTCAATTGTACAGCAATTTTAATAATTCTTATTTGTTTGAGAGGGTACACTCTTCAGGTGGTCTTATATTAATCAAATCAGGATCTGATGATGAGCTCCCTGGGAAATCGAGAGAAAGGGTTGAAATTTACACGCATGGACATGGATACAGTAATTGATGAGATTTCTGTTGTTATTAATTTACATAATTTTCATTTGGAAGTCATCATGTGACACTGCTGAGCTGATGAGCAATGGTTAGGATTTAGGCAATAGTATTTGTTAGTTGTTTATCAAAATTAGATGCTTGATTGATTTATAGGTTATGGGCCAGCCCGCCCTTAGTGAAAAAGTAAAATTTGTAAATTTCGCGAAAAGTTGTATAAGTTACGTGTTATTCAGTATTAGCAATAGAAGATTGCAAGAATGGCATCGACCTATTTAATAAACGTACCCAAATTGAAAGGCCGGGAAAATTACAACGAGTGGGTATTCGCCGCGGAGAACTTTCTAATCCTGGAGGATATGCTGCACAGCATCAAGCCAGCAACTGAGAAGCTAACAGCCGCAGATGACGCGAGAACCAAGGCGAAATTAATAATGACTATAGATAGTGCGTTGTACGTACATATAAAAAACGTGACTACCACGTTGGAGCTATGGAACAAGTTAAAGGCATTATTTGACGATTCAGGATTTAGTAGAAGAATATCTCTATTACGCAATTTGATCTCAATTCGCCTGGAAAATTGTATTTCTTTGCAGTCATACGTAACGCAGATAGTCGAGACTGGTCAAAAGTTAAGCGGGACAGGATTTTGCATAACTGATGAGTAGGCACCCAGCCTAATGCTAGCTGGATTGTCAGAAATATATTTATGCCTATGATAATGGCAATCGAGCATTCGGGCATACAAATCACAACGGACGCCATTAGAACAAAACTCATGGACATGGAAACGGAAGTTAGCTGAAGTGGTCAATCACTTGAAGTTGGCAGTGCACTCGCAAGCAGTGCGCAGAAATGGCAACATAAGAAAAGTAATGTGTCTATGTTCAGAGCGCAGAGATGTCAAAATCAAATGAAACAAAACGTCAATGTCAACAAAAGTAACATCAAATGTTATCGATGTAAACAACCTGGACATTACAAAAATCAGTGCCCTAATAATGATAACAACAATAATAATTCAAAAGAATCACATCGTAAACACATGAATGCATTCAATGCAGTGTTTTGTCAAAAAATTAATAAGTGTGACTGGTACATTGACTCTGGCGCAAGTATGCACTTGGTAGCTAACGAACAGTGGATTGAGAATGCTAACTATTACAAAATGAAAAATATATGCGTTGCTAGTGGTGAGAAACTGCAGGTATTATGTTCCGGCGATGTAACCATTGTAACACAAACTAATCAATGTGAATATGAAATTCCAGTCAAGGATGTATTATGTGTTCCAGAATTGACAACCAACTTATTGTCAGTGAGCCTGTTAATAAAATCCTTTAATAAAGTTCAATTTATGTCAGATGGCTGTGAAGTATTCAACAGAAATAATGAATTGGTGGCTACAGCTGTGTTAAACAATGGAGTTTATAAGTTATGAGTACCTGATAGTATAGTGGCTAATTTGACTACATCAGGCAATACTTGGCATCGCAGACTTGGTCATGTTAATAGTAAATACCTAAATAAAATGTCAGATGCTGTTGAAGGTATGAATTTCAAAGGGAAAGTTGAACTTGATAAGGCATCATGCACAATCAATGAGGGTAAACAGTGTCGTCTGCCATTCACAAATCAAGGCTCAAGAAGCAAAGGATTACGTCATTTAGTTCACACAGATATTTGTGGGCCTATGGAGCAAGAATCACTTGCAGGTTCCAGGTATTTCATTCTATTCATAGATGATTATAGTCGTATGATATTTGTGTATTTCATTAAACATAAAAATGAAGCACTTAGATGTTTTATCCGCTGAATTGCCCGTGTCGACTACGGTCGACAAGTGACGTCACGACCTTGAAACGCTTGAATTGCCCGTGTCGACCTACGGTCGACATTTGCAGTTTGGCGTTCAGTTTTGGGCAGATTGAACAATACTCATCTGTCATACATTCAGGCCCATTTGTTTATGTTTTTTTCGTTTCTCCGCCATTATAGCTATCGGATTAAGGCCAAAGAATCATAAACTCAATGGAAAAAAATAATAAAAAAAGGGGTTTAAGAGACTCGCCTTAACGGCGCCAGATGTTCGGGCCGGTGTCAAGTGCTATAAAAACTTATTTTGTTTAGGTAAGTGTAGGTTTTTGTTTATTAACATCGGGTTTTATCTCCCTAGCGTATTTTTAAATAAAAAACTATACGTTATCGCCTTAGTTCATAAGGTATTTTTTTGAATACAAGTAGGGCTATGAAACACCACTTGAGAATGTTTAGACCATCGTAATTCTACACTATAGTCGAGTGTTGAACAACAAAAGACGGCATTGTATAGTGCTGTTCTTAGTAAACGTAAAAAACACCACTTGTAGGCACTCAATAACAAAGTTGCGTCTCAATGACCGTTTTTATGGGGCCTCGACCACCCGCGGCGCCGGGGAGGTAGGAACAAAAAACAAATGGGCATAGTTCCGCCGCGTTTTTGCGCGGGGGGGGGCGCGGGGGGCTCAACGTGGGGGGCAAAAGAGCGGTTATAGAATTTAAAGCAAAAGTTGAGAAGCAAACAAATAAGAAAATAAAGATAACGAGGAGCGACAATGGTTGTGAGTATTGTAACAAAGATTCAGCTCATATCTTAAAAAAGAAGGTATCATTCACCAAAGAAGTAACCCATATAGTCCCGAGCACAATGGTTTATCGGAACGGAATAATCGCACAATTGTAGAAAAAGCCAGATGCCTATTATTTGATGCGAATATGGGAAAAGAGTTTTGGGCAGAGGCAACGAATACAGCAGTTTATTTACAAAATCGTACTGTACTTCCTGCTTTAAATGACAGGGCCCCTTATGAAATATGGACAGGTCGTAAACCTGATATAAGTCACCTGCGAATATTTGGTGGCATTGTTATGGTTCACATGGCTAAAGAAATCGTCAGAAATGGGACAGAAAATCTGAGAAGCAGATACTTGTAGGTTACCCAGACGATATCAAAGGTTACCGAATATATAACCCTAGAACAAAGCGTGTGAGAAAGAACCAGCAGAGATGTTATCATCATGGAAGTTGAGAAAATTCCAGAGATTTCTTTACCTGTTACCGAACGTGTAGAAAACTCACATTCAGTGGGGGACATTCAGTCAACTGATGAGGATACCATGTGTTCAGAAGTAACCAAAGATGAGGATACACTAGTTGAAGAAACATCAGATGGCTCTGATAGCTCATTTATTCCTAGTGAATATGAATATGAAGATGCTTATGAGACAGAACCGCATATCAGATCCAGTAGAAACAGAAAGAAGCCAGAACGCTATGGAATGGCAAATATATGTTTTCCTGAGGAAGGATTTGATGATGCTAGTGGACTATCTCTAGAAGAAGCATTACAAGGGAGTGAAAAGGAACAATGGTTATTAGCGGTGAAGGAAGAACTTCAGTGTTTCAGGATAATAAGGCATGGGAATTAGTGGATATGCCAAAAGACAATAAGTGTGTAGTGAAGTGTAAGTGGGTACTGCGTAAAAAGCTAGACAATAATAATAGTGTTCGTTACCGTGCTCGTTTAGTGGCCAAGGGCTACATGCAGAAGAAAAATGTGGACTACTCAGATACTTTTTCGCCTGTGGTTAGGCATTCAACTTTGAGGTTATTGTTTGCATTATCTGTTAAACTTGGTTTATACATTACATCTAGATGTCATTACAGCATTCTTGAATGGAGATCTTGAGGAGTCGATTTATAATGCATCCCCCAGAATGCTTATTAGATGCTAAAAGCAGTAATAAAGTTCTTAAATTGAATAGAGCCATTTATGGACTCAAGCAATCCTCAAGGGCTTGGTATAAGAAAGTTGATAAATATCTTGTTAGCATTGGATATAAACGCTCCAAATTAGAACCATGTTTATATACTAGAATTAAGGATGGTAAAAGTACCATAGTAACTTTGTATGTAGATGATTTTTTTGTTTTCAGTAATGATAGTATTGAATGTGATAACTTGAAAAAGGTAAGGCTTCAAGATTTAAAATAAAGGATTTAGGACAGGTTAAAAATTGTTTAGGAATGACTGTTAATATTGATAAAAATAATGGTACTGTCACATTAAGCCAAGAAAGTTATATTAATCAGTTGTTAAATAGATTCAATATGTCAGATTGCAAGATTGCAGATACACCTTTAGAGACTAAATTGAATATTGACTCAAGAAATAATAAGTGTGAAAGTCAATTACCTTATCAGCAACTTATTGTTGGGTTAATGTATTTAGCCGTTTTGACCAAACCCGACATATCATTTTCTGTTAATATTTTAAGTCAGTTTAATAATTGCTATAGTTCAGAAACTTGGGCTTATGCTAAACGAATTTTAAAATATCTTAAGAAAACTAAACACTTTGGATTAAAATATACTAGAAGTGGCAATTCAAAATTACAAGGGTATACAAGGGTCGATTCAGATTGGGGAAACAATATTCTAGATAGATGGTCTTATACAGGTCTATGTTTCATGTTGGCTGGAAGTTGTGTTTCATGGGAGGCAACAAAACAAAAAACAGTCTCTCTCAAGCACAGAAGCAGAATACATGGGTGTAGCTGAAGCTTGTAGGGAAGCTATTTATTTGATTAATTTGTTGAAGGAAATAATTGATGAGTCATATACCATAACTTTGTATAATGATAACCAGGGTGCAATTAAGCTGTCTTCAAATAATAATTTTAATAAGAGAACCAAGCATATACATAGATAGACGCGACCATTTTTGTAGAGAATGTGTTATTAATAGAGTCGTAGAACTAAGATATTTGGAAACAGCTGAAATGCCAGCAGACCTGTTTACCAAAGGCTTGAGAACTGTCAAGCATTACTATTTTAAGCAGTTGTTGGGTATACAGGATATATGTAATGTTTAATTTAGATTTCTGAAAATTCATGTTACAGTTAACAGCTTATTTTGTTAAGTGGGGGTGTTAGTTGTTTATCAAAATTAGATGCTGGTAACACTTTGTATATTGTACGGTTGGCTATAAATGTATTAAAGAAATAAAGTTTCATTAGCTCTGTCTCCTCAACGCGTGTTTGATTTATAGTATTGAGTTTTCTTAATTAAGTTATTCATGTATTTTCGTCTAGACGACACCATGTCACTACTACTTACCCATTATAATAATAAATAAATAAAAAAAATAGTCACTAAAAACTAATAAACTTAAAAAAAATAAACCAACTGAAAAATCCTGATACAAAAAATCCAAAAATAATTACTACCTGCCTCCTGAGCTTTTGAAATCGGTGTAATTTTTTTAATGTTATCCTTTTTAACCGACTCCAAAAAAGAAGGAGTTTCTTAATTCGGCTGTATTTTTTTAATGTTTGTTACTTAATTACTCCGTGATTTGTAAACCGATTTGAAAAAAACTTTTTTTGTTTGAAAGAGTATACTTCCAGATTGGTTCCATATTTTTTTCATCATCATCATCGTCACCATAAGCCTGTATCTACCCACTGTTAGGTTTGTTATTTCATTACTCCGTCATTTAGACACCGATTTGGAAAAAACTTTTTTTATTTGAAAGAGTATACATCTAGATTGGTACCATATTTTTTCATCATCATCATCATCATCAGCCTGTTTCTATATACATAAATGTAGAGTAATGTTTGGAGCCGGTTTTTTTTTGTTATGATTAATTAACTAATGGAATAAGACTTGAGTTATCCTAATAGAGTTTAAAATTTGTATTTGGCGTCAATCAGTGCTTATGCGATCGCGGGCTGCGCGGCGGTAGCGGGACGGGTGTAGTAGTTATCGGGGAAGTTCGTATTTAGTACAATTAAAGGGGATATATGAAGTTGGTTGCGTTGCGTGTTAGACTTGACTTGGATAATCTAAAGTGACCGAATTTCACGCGAGCGAAGCCGCGGGCAATTGCTAGTTAACTTATATTTATATTAATGGTGTTTCTCGGGCATGTTATAAACGATCTTTGAGATCTTTGATGATTTAATATTTGATATTTTAAGAGAGGTAGGGAGCGTAATTGTAAGCCACCCGTAGTAGTATAAAAAAAAATCGCATATATAAAAAGGTGGGATAGAGACACTGTCACTAATTATAAACCTATATCAATTTTGCCTAGTTTATAAAATAACAGCGTACATAACTAAGTACTAAAAATGAATATGGCTTTGTTGCTAAAAAATCGTCAGAAATTATTAAAAATATAATTGATTTAAATTTGCATTTGCTGGTCATCTATATTATTCTAGATAATGGACATAAATATTTCGCAGTCTTGGCGAAAGCGTTTAAAATTCGACGAATAATAAAGTTAAATTATAAACTGTTTTTTGACCGTGTGGTTTCCGGCAGATTAGAATAGAATCACTCTGTTTCTTCCAGTGGATGTCGTACAAGGCGACTAAGGGAAGTACATTATCAAATATCGATCAGGTCTCCCCAACCCGTTTGGCCAGCGTAGGAAGTGTAGGCCAAATCCTCCTTCCGTCTAGGACAGACGAGAGAGGGTCTTGCTCCTGTAGTGGAGACTAAAATGGACCTGATAATGATGATAATGATGATAAATTGTTTTTGTTTTTATCAATGTATTATCTCATATTATTTAAAACAATGTATTAAATCGCACAGTACACTTAAGTTATTTTGATAACCTATTAAAAAATAATTATTGACAAAATGATAATAATAGTATAACTATACTAGCTGTCCCGGCGAACTTCGTACCGCCTAACAATCAATGAATGTCGTGGTACATATTAGCTGAACTAAATTTATGATTTTATGGAATTAAAACAATGAATAGTAGAAAATAATAGAGAAGTTCGATGGCGTCATTGCGCGTGTCAGTCTAATTGAACACGCAAGTTAAGCAACGTCGACCGTAGCCTGTACACGGATGGGTTTATATTACCTCGAGCCCCTCCGTGATTCGAAAGACACGTTAAGCCGTCGGTCCCGGTTGTTATCATTAGCTCATCTTGAGCTCCTCCGTGCTTCGGAAGGCACGTTAAGCCGTCGGTCCCGGTTGTTATCATTAGCTCATCTTGAGCTCCTCCGTGCTTCGGAAGGCACGTTAAGCCGTCGGTCCCGGTTGTTATCATTAGCTCATCTTGAGCTCC
The DNA here is from genome assembly GCA_937001555.2 of Hypsopygia costalis. Lineage (NCBI taxonomy): Eukaryota > Metazoa > Arthropoda > Insecta > Lepidoptera > Pyralidae > Hypsopygia > Hypsopygia costalis. Next base: position 6,261,291 of record OW443349.2, read on the forward strand.
TCCGTGCTTCGGAAGACACGTTAAGCCGTCGGTCCCGGTTGTTATCATTAGCTCATCTTGAGCTCCTCCGTGCTTCGGAAGGCACGTTAAGCCGTCGGTCCCGGTTGTTATCATTATCTCATCTTGAGCTCCTCCGTGCTTCGGAAGGCACGTTAAGCTGTCGTTCCCGGTTGTTATCATTTAATGACAGTCGTTAAGTTAAGTCAGTGGCCTTTAGGCGGTTCGAAAACACTGGCCTCCGCCAACCCGCAGTTGAGCAGCGTGTTGGAGTACGCTCTAAACCCCTTCGGTTGAGGGAAGACCCGTATCCATAAAAACTGAAGATTTCATAAAAATAAAGATATCCTTATTGTTAAATTAAAAAAAAAAAAAACGTTTTGTTTTATTTTTTTTAGTTTTGAAATAGGTTTTATCATTTTGGTGATTTGTAATTGTCATTTCTTTTGATGTTTACTCTGATTTGATTCTTGCGCTCGAACCCCATTGGAAAAGCGTTTTCACCCCTATCGATTTGACATTTTTAAATTTTCATAACAAATCACAGACAACTTTCGCGACATAAAAGTGACACCAATCGATTTGACGTTTTGATATTTGACAACCAATAAATATCGTAATCCCTTTTTCAACTGACACTTTCATTTGTATGGGAAAATGTTTTTTCTTTTATTTTATTTTTTCGAGAATTTTCCAATGTTTTTAAGAGTTATTCTGCTATTCGGGACGGAAACAAATCCAACAAATCAAAAACCATGGCAATCGATCCAGCCGTTCTCGAGTTATAAGTGTTGTAACAAACACGACTTTCTTTTATATATATAGATATATAATAGAAAGTCGTGTATATCTATATATATAAAAGAAAGTCGTGTTTGTTACAACACTTATAACTCGAGAACGGCTGGACCGATTGCCATGGTTTTTCATTTGTTGGATTTGTCTCCGTCCAGAATAGCAGAATAACTATTAAAAACATTGGAAAATTTACGAAAAAAATAAAATAAAAGAAAAATCATTTTTCCATACAAAATGTTCGTGGATGTCGGACCTGTCAAACGTGACGTTAACGTGCGTACGTCAAATGTATGCGTGCGTTCAGAAATGTGGGTATAGGATAATAAGTATTAAAACATTGACAAAATTGTCGAAAAAATAAATTTGAAAACGGATTGGGATATTTATTGATTTTCAATTAAATGTCAAATCGATTGGTCTAACTTTTACGTCGCGAAAGTTGTCCGTTGTTGTTTTGAAAATTGTTTATGAATGAATGCTTGAAAATGAATATTAATTGGTTGTCAAGTGTCATGGTACTTTATTTTGTGACATAGTAAAATACTGAACTTAATATTTACCCACTGCTGGGTAATATTAAATACGGGTCTTCCTTCAACTGAATATGTTTCGAGCATACTCCACCACGCTGCTCAACTGCGAGTTGGCGGACGCCAGTAATTTCAAGCCGCCTAAAGGCCACTTGGCTTAACGACTGCCATCTAATGATAACAACCAGGACCGACGGCTTAACGTGCCTTCCGAAGCACGGAGGAGCTCGAGATAATCTAATGATAACAACCGGGACCGACGGATTAACGTGCCCTCCGAAGCACGGAGGACCTCGAGTTAATCTAATGATTACAACCGGGACCGACGGATTAACGTACCTTCCGAAGCACGGAGGAGCTCGAGATAATATAAACTCATCCATGGACAGGCTACGGTTGACGTTGCTTAACTTGCGTGTACAATTAGACTGACACGCGCAATGACGCCATCGTGCTTCTCTATTATTTTCTATTATTCATTATATTAATTTCAAGACACCATAAATTTTGTTCAACTAATATGTATACCACGACATTCATTGACAATTAGGCGGTACGAAGTTCGCCGGGCCAGCTAGTATAAAATAAATATAACCAACTTAAAATAACATTTTAACTAGCTAATATCGTGATTACCAAAAGCCGACCTCTCTTTCTTCAAGAATAAGTTAAGTCTCGCTCGATTCTCTCGTTCTACTTTTGGCAATCACAAACATAATCCGTAAAGTCTCGATAAGCCGTCCATTATGTATATGCTTAATATAAAATAAACATTTTTAACCAAGGGTCAGCTAAACTTTTTAGCTGACAAAATATTAAATGTTTTTAAGATCTAGTTACTTTTGTCAATCGAATTTTTCTTTAATTTACAATACGTATTTTAGGTTATGGTATTTGCTGTTTTCCATTATTTATTTTGAAGTACTGCTAATAAGTGGGATACTGCAACTGATGATATTGATAAATAAAATGATGTTTATTCACCAGAACGTTGATGTAACGTTATTTGTTTGATTATTTAACTGACTGTACACAAAATAATATTACTGATAAGCATATAAATAGAATAAAATAAAGTAGAATCTAATATTACAGAAAAGTAACCTGTGACTATAGGTACGTTAGTACTATTACTTATACTGTGCTATAGGCATACAAATAAGATTCACCAGAATATTTGTACAGATGTCACGTATAGTATTATTTTATTCTGACGTTACAATGACACAATAAACAATGAAGTCAATTCAAACTTACTACAAGGATACCAGTATTCACATTAATAATATTTTATTAAATGTAACTTTTCAGGGCATCCGAATATTAAGTTATAACATACTTAAACCTAGTTTCTTAAATATGTAAACGATCTCTGCAATTTTATTTTTTTAATGGAAAAGTTTTTTTGGTTACAAATAAATTATTTATCTATTATTATCTGAGTATACAGTAGGGAAAAATGCCGTATTAACTATTTTGAACCAGCATAAATTATCTTCATATCTCTGCTTATCTCTTGTGGTAGTGGGTGGCTGCCTGTAGGCAGTAATTTGCATGAACTAATTGGGAACATGCAAAGTAGTGTAAACCAAATTGCCTAATAATATTTTATTAATTGTAACATTTCAGGGCATCCGTATATTAAGTTATTTATAACTCATGGAGGATTGCAGTCCATTGATGAAACTATAAGCGCAGGAGTACCTATTGTTGGAATACTAATAGCTGGAGATCAAAAGCTGAACGTAGAGCTTTGTGTACATTATGGAGTTGGAGTCAGATTAGACCTAAACATAATTACGAAAGAAAACTTCAAAACTGCCATCGAAACTGTCATATCGGACAAAAGGTTTGTTTATGTGCTTAATAGTTCATGATTGAATCATCCAGTCCATAAAGTTAATCTACGTTTTTATAACAAAAATTGAAAAGAAAGTACTGTTTTTAGTTCTCACAACATCACATTTTGGAATTTATTAAACAATCAAGAAATTACAAAAAAAATAAAACGAATAGTATCTTTTGTTGTGTTAAGTATAGCATGGGTGACGGTTCGTGAACTAAAATATATAAAAAAATGGTGAACAATATCATAGCATATTAATAATGTCAGAATAAGGGGTTATAGATAACTAGCGGCCGCCCCCGACTTCCTACTCGTTGAGTCAGTTATTTGCACATAATTTTTAATTATATTCGAAGAACCTAAATACCTAATGAAAGGAAAAAATAATAGAAAGAAAAAATCGAATAATGAAGTCGACGGATATTATTTTTTCAAAACGACTCTGTAAAACCTAAAACACTTTTCATTGTTAAACAAAACATCCCTCCTAATAATAGTAAGTAGTTGTTTTCAATAATTCTTATACTTATATACCATTTAAAATCCTTCTGCCATAATTACTTTAACTTCAATAACATTGGACTTTCATACAAACTTCCAACGCCCGTTTTAACCCAAAAAGGGGTTGATTTCTAAAGTTGTATCGATGGTGTGGAGGTGTACTAATGATGTATTCATTAGTACACCTCCACACCATCGATACAACATACATTTAAAATTTCAAGTCTCTTCCTTCAAAAACATAGGACTTTCATACAAACTTCGAACCCCCGTTATAACCCAAAAAAGGGGTTGATTTCTAAAGATACATATTTAGTACACCTCCACACATTCTATAGAGCATTACATTTTAAATTTCAAGTCTCTTACCTCAAAAACACAGGACTTTCATACAAAGTTCCAACCCCTGTTTTAACCCCAAAAAGAGGGTGATTTCTAAGGATGCCTTATTAGTACACCTCCACACCATCCATTTTAAATTTCTAATCTCTTACTTCAAAAACTTTAGGACTTTCAAACAAACTTCCAACCCCCGATATTATAAATGTGAAAGTGTGTTGGTTTGTTTGTCTGTCCTTCGTTCATGTCTAAAGTAAGAAACGTATAAACATTTTATTCCCGCGGGAAAAAATAGTAATATTAGTACTACTTTATATCCCACGAAGTAAATGAACTGCAACAAGAAAAAAATACACACAAATCAATGGCAGGTCCCCTGGACCACGCGGGCGAAGCCGCGGGTAACAGCTAGTTTAAAATATTTGTATAACCCAAAAAAGGGGTTGATTTCTAAAGATACATTATTAGTACACCTCCACACCATCTATAGAGCATACATTTTAAATTTTAAGTCCCATACTTCAAAAACGAAGGACTTTCATACAAACTTCCATCCTCCGTTTTACCCCCTTAGGGGTGGAGTTTCGTAAAATCCGTTCTTAGCGGATATCTACACCCTATAAGGAACCTACCTGCCAAATTTCAAGTTTATATGTGTTATACGAGGTTTCTGAGATTTTGTTATTAATCAGTGAGTGGTATTTCGCTTTCATATGTATATATATATATATAGATTAATATCTAGGTTGTAATATATTTATGCGTAATAGGATCATATGAAACAAAATATACAATAATATATTTACTGGTTACAGTTTTATTAAGGTTAACTTTATGGCTATCTGGAACTGATTAGTGATGACATGGAATTAAACAACATCCCACAATTAACTTCGTCACGGATTTATATAATTTGTACTATTAAATTGTTCTTATTCTTTAAGAATACATTTATGTACCACAGTTAAGATTCGATATCTAATGCTGTAATTGTCTTGCCTATTTTACAGTTACTATTCCAACATAGTCAAGCTTCGCACATGGATGAATGACCAGCGTCAGACGCCTCTAGAGCGAGCTATGTGGTGGATTGAGCATGTTTTGCGGCATGGTGGAGCGCAGCATTTGCGGTCACCCGCAGCTAATATGCATTGGACTGAGAAATTAGAACTCCAATTGTTATTGCAAGCTTTCTTTACTTCGTTATTTTTGCTTGCTATCTTCCTTTTCGCTAACTATTACTTAATTAAAACTTTATTAAGAATTTTAAAGTCTCGTTTCACCTGAAAAGTAATCTGCCAATAAATTGGTAAAAGTAAATATTTTTTTTTATTGAGCAATCACTTATGTTTAGTTTCTATTCTATTTAAAATGCATAAATATGCAAATACTTTTCAATACCTTCGCTCTCGCTTTACACCACTTCCCATCCGATTACAACGTCCTTGTCGGTAACTTCAACTGTTTTATTTTGCAAAAATATTCTGGGTGTATGCTTTTGTATTTAAGCTTTCATATACTTTTATCTTTATCTCACATTATACATAATCGTACACCACAAATGTAACATATCTCACTACTATAACTTTATGTATTTGTAATATTATTGTGAGGTGAAAACTAATTATCCGAGATACAGGCTCTATGCCTAGTTTGGACTGCAGCCTCACGCAATTTATGTGTATGTATAAAAGGCAACCTTTATTTACTGATTTAACAATGCATAGATCAAACCACTAGCCAGATCTGGTTGAAAGTTGGCATTCATGTGGTTATTATAAGGTAGGTATTCAAATGGAAAGATTTTTCCTACGGGATACTGGGATACGTGCGTGTGAAGTCGCGGGCGATAGCTAGTTTTGTATAAAATTGAATAATATCTAAATTGTAAGGAATGCAACTATAGAAATATAAGAAATATACTGTGTGATACTAATAAAACATTATGAAATAAAAGAAAAATCATAACACAGCCAAACATACATTTTGTTTACCATACAAATTTTTAGAAGACCTGCACAAGTATGCTATTGATATATTTAACCTATCTATCTAAATATAAACACATTGTATAAATAAAAAGAAACAATTTCAAATACGTCCGGTGATGATTCTATCAATACCACAAAAAGTATTTCACTTATGGCAAAATTGGTCACACATCAAAAGTATGTCCAAGTAACGACAACTCAAAAGTTTAAGGTTGACAAAATGTAGGTTTTTATTTTGTGTACGAAGTATCTTGAAAATTTAAAAAGCAAAATGAAGACGAAATCTGTTCACTTTACCTACAGTGTCTTAAACAAAGTGATATAATTAAATAATATATTTACTGAGAAAATTCAATTAAAAAATTTAAAGAGCATTCTCATCGTCTATTGGAAATAAATCCCCATTCGGCTCTTTTTATTTTGAAATTCTGCCTTTTTGTTCCTAAATTTACTTACGCTTTACGCTCTTCTCCTCTTTGGTTACATAAAAAATATTTGTGTTCCATAGATAATCTATTAAAAACTTGTTTGGAATCCATATTAAACATTCAGTTATCTGAAAATTCTTGGTTACAGGCATCTCTCCCTATCAGGTTTGGCGGTTTAGGTATTCGAAAAATTTCTAGTGTATCCTTGCCAGCTTTTCTTTCTTCGGTCCATAGCACATCTGCTCTTTCGGCAAATATTTTAAAAAAATCTCTTCGAAATTGTAATATATCCTTTCTGGACGAAGCAAAGGAAGCTTGGGAAGTGGCCTGGCCGAGCCCAAATTCAAATGTCTCTCGACAACGGAGCTGGGATGAAGTAATTTGCGGTGCCACACTCAATAGTCTTTTGAATAATAGCACAGGCTCCGAGCACAAAATATTAAATGTTTTTAAGATCTAGTTACTTTTGTCAATCGAATTTTTCTTTAATTTACAATACGTATTTTAGGTTATGGTATTTGCTGTTTTCCATTATTTATTTTGAAGTACTGCTAATAAGTGGGATACTGCAACTGATGATATTGATAAATAAAATGATGTTTATTCACCAGAACGTTGATGTAACGTTATTTGTTTGATTATTTAACTGACTGTACACAAAATAATATTACTGATAAGCATATAAATAGAATAAAATAAAGTAGAATCTAATATTACAGAAAAGTAACCTGTGACTATAGGTACGTTAGTACTATTACTTATACTGTGCTATAGGCATACAAATAAGATTCACCAGAATATTTGTACAGATGTCACGTATAGTATTATTTTATTCTGACGTTACAATGACACAATAAACAATGAAGTCAATTCAAACTTACTACAAGGATACCAGTATTCACATTAATAATATTTTATTAAATGTAACTTTTCAGGGCATCCGAATATTAAGTTATAACATACTTAAACCTAGTTTCTTAAATATGTAAACGATCTCTGCAATTTTATTTTTTTAATGGAAAAGTTTTTTTGGTTACAAATAAATTATTTATCTATTATTATCTGAGTATACAGTAGGGAAAAATGCCGTATTAACTATTTTGAACCAGCATAAATTATCTTCATATCTCTGCTTATCTCTTGTGGTAGTGGGTGGCTGCCTGTAGGCAGTAATTTGCATGAACTAATTGGGAACATGCAAAGTAGTGTAAACCAAATTGCCTAATAATATTTTATTAATTGTAACATTTCAGGGCATCCGTATATTAAGTTATTTATAACTCATGGAGGATTGCAGTCCATTGATGAAACTATAAGCGCAGGAGTACCTATTGTTGGAATACTAATAGCTGGAGATCAATAGCTGAACGTAGAGCTTTGTGTACATTATGGAGTTGGAGTCAGATTAGACCTAAACATAATTACGAAAGAAAACTTCAAAACTGCCATCGAAACTGTCATATCGGACAAAAGGTTTGTTTATGTGCTTAATAGTTCATGATTGAATCATCCAGTCCATAAAGTTAATCTACGTTTTTATAACAAAAATTGAAAAGAAAGTACTGTTTTTAGTTCTCACAACATCACATTTTGGAATTTATTAAACAATCAAGAAATTACAAAAAAAATAAAACGAATAGTATCTTTTGTTGTGTTAAGTATAGCATGGGTGACGGTTCGTGAACTAAAATATATAAAAAAATGGTGAACAATATCATAGCATATTAATAATGTCAGAATAAGGGGTTATAGATAACTAGCGGCCGCCCCCGACTTCCTACTCGTTGAGTCAGTTATTTGCACATAATTTTTAATTATATTCGAAGAACCTAAATACCTAATGAAAGGAAAAAATAATAGAAAGAAAAAATCGAATAATGAAGTCGACGGATATTATTTTTTCAAAACGACTCTGTAAAACCTAAAACACTTTTCATTGTTAAACAAAACATCCCTCCTAATAATAGTAAGTAGTTGTTTTCAATAATTCTTATACTTATATACCATTTAAAATCCTTCTGCCATAATTACTTTAACTTCAATAACATTGGACTTTCATACAAACTTCCAACGCCCGTTTTAACCCAAAAAGGGGTTGATTTCTAAAGTTGTATCGATGGTGTGGAGGTGTACTAATGATGTATTCATTAGTACACCTCCACACCATCGATACAACATACATTTAAAATTTCAAGTCTCTTCCTTCAAAAACATAGGACTTTCATACAAACTTCGAACCCCCGTTATAACCCAAAAAAGGGGTTGATTTCTAAAGATACATATTTAGTACACCTCCACACATTCTATAGAGCATTACATTTTAAATTTCAAGTCTCTTACCTCAAAAACACAGGACTTTCATACAAAGTTCCAACCCCTGTTTTAACCCCAAAAAGAGGGTGATTTCTAAGGATGCCTTATTAGTACACCTCCACACCATCCATTTTAAATTTCTAATCTCTTACTTCAAAAACTTTAGGACTTTCAAACAAACTTCCAACCCCCGATATTATAAATGTGAAAGTGTGTTGGTTTGTTTGTCTGTCCTTCGTTCATGTCTAAAGTAAGAAACGTATAAACATTTTATTCCCGCGGGAAAAAATAGTAATATTAGTACTACTTTATATCCCACGAAGTAAATGAACTGCAACAAGAAAAAAATACACACAAATCAATGGCAGGTCCCCTGGACCACGCGGGCGAAGCCGCGGGTAACAGCTAGTTTAAAATATTTGTATAACCCAAAAAAGGGGTTGATTTCTAAAGATACATTATTAGTACACCTCCACACCATCTATAGAGCATACATTTTAAATTTTAAGTCCCATACTTCAAAAACGAAGGACTTTCATACAAACTTCCATCCTCCGTTTTACCCCCTTAGGGGTGGAGTTTCGTAAAATCCGTTCTTAGCGGATATCTACACCCTATAAGGAACCTACCTGCCAAATTTCAAGTTTATATGTGTTATACGAGGTTTCTGAGATTTTGTTATTAATCAGTGAGTGGTATTTCGCTTTCATATGTATATATATATATATAGATTAATATCTAGGTTGTAATATATTTATGCGTAATAGGATCATATGAAACAAAATATACAATAATATATTTACTGGTTACAGTTTTATTAAGGTTAACTTTATGGCTATCTGGAACTGATTAGTGATGACATGGAATTAAACAACATCCCACAATTAACTTCGTCACGGATTTATATAATTTGTACTATTAAATTGTTCTTATTCTTTAAGAATACATTTATGTACCACAGTTAAGATTCGATATCTAATGCTGTAATTGTCTTGCCTATTTTACAGTTACTATTCCAACATAGTCAAGCTTCGCACATGGATGAATGACCAGCGTCAGACGCCTCTAGAGCGAGCTATGTGGTGGATTGAGCATGTTTTGCGGCATGGTGGAGCGCAGCATTTGCGGTCACCCGCAGCTAATATGCATTGGACTGAGAAATTAGAACTCCAATTGTTATTGCAAGCTTTCTTTACTTCGTTATTTTTGCTTGCTATCTTCCTTTTCGCTAACTATTACTTAATTAAAACTTTATTAAGAATTTTAAAGTCTCGTTTCACCTGAAAAGTAATCTGCCAATAAATTGGTAAAAGTAAATATTTTTTTTTATTGAGCAATCACTTATGTTTAGTTTCTATTCTATTTAAAATGCATAAATATGCAAATACTTTTCAATACCTTCGCTCTCGCTTTACACCACTTCCCATCCGATTACAACGTCCTTGTCGGTAACTTCAACTGTTTTATTTTGCAAAAATATTCTGGGTGTATGCTTTTGTATTTAAGCTTTCATATACTTTTATCTTTATCTCACATTATACATAATCGTACACCACAAATGTAACATATCTCACTACTATAACTTTATGTATTTGTAATATTATTGTGAGGTGAAAACTAATTATCCGAGATACAGGCTCTATGCCTAGTTTGGACTGCAGCCTCACGCAATTTATGTGTATGTATAAAAGGCAACCTTTATTTACTGATTTAACAATGCATAGATCAAACCACTAGCCAGATCTGGTTGAAAGTTGGCATTCATGTGGTTATTATAAGGTAGGTATTCAAATGGAAAGATTTTTCCTACGGGATACTGGGATACGTGCGTGTGAAGTCGCGGGCGATAGCTAGTTTTGTATAAAATTGAATAATATCTAAATTGTAAGGAATGCAACTATAGAAATATAAGAAATATACTGTGTGATACTAATAAAACATTATGAAATAAAAGAAAAATCATAACACAGCCAAACATACATTTTGTTTACCATACAAATTTTTAGAAGACCTGCACAAGTATGCTATTGATATATTTAACCTATCTATCTAAATATAAACACATTGTATAAATAAAAAGAAACAATTTCAAATACGTCCGGTGATGATTCTATCAATACCACAAAAAGTATTTCACTTATGGCAAAATTGGTCACACATCAAAAGTATGTCCAAGTAACGACAACTCAAAAGTTTAAGGTTGACAAAATGTAGGTTTTTATTTTGTGTACGAAGTATCTTGAAAATTTAAAAAGCAAAATGAAGACGAAATCTGTTCACTTTACCTACAGTGTCTTAAACAAAGTGATATAATTAAATAATATATTTACTGAGAAAATTCAATTAAAAAATTTAAAGAGCATTCTCATCGTCTATTGGAAATAAATCCCCATTCGGCTCTTTTTTTTTTGAAATTCTGCCTTTTTGTTCCTAAATTTACTTACGCTTTACGCTCTTCTCCTCTTTGGTTACATAAAAAATATTTGTGTTCCATAGATAATCTATTAAAAACTTGTTTGGAATCCATATTAAACATTCAGTTATCTGAAAATTCTTGGTTACAGGCATCTCTCCCTATCAGGTTTGGCGGTTTAGGTATTCGAAAAATTTCTAGTGTATCCTTGCCAGCTTTTCTTTCTTCGGTCCATAGCACATCTGCTCTTTCGGCAAATATTTTAAAAAAATCTCTTCGAAATTGTAATATATCCTTTCTGGACGAAGCAAAGGAAGCTTGGCAAGTGGCCTGGCCGAGCCCAAATTCAAATGTCTCTCGACAACGGAGCTGGGATGAAGTAATTTGCGGTGCCACACTCAATAGTCTTTTGAATAATAGCACAGGCTCCGAGCACGCCAGGCTCAAGGCAGTTTCACAAAGGGAATCTAGGTATTGGCTCAATGCGTACCCATGTCCCAATATAGGAAACTGCCTTGATCCTGATACCCTACGCGTTGCTATTAGTTTAAGACTCGGAGCCAAGGTGTGCAGTCCACACAAATGCCCATGTGGCACTGACGTCGACCAACTGGGACACCATGGGCTGTCTTGTATCAGGAGTGCCGGTCGTCTCTCCCGTCACGCCACTCTCAACGACATTATCCGTCGCTCTCTTGCCAGCGTCAATGTATCGGCTATCTTAGAGCCGCAAGGTATCGTACGTGACGATGGCAAGAGACCTGACGGTATGTCTCTCGTTCCCTGGAAGATGGGTAGAGCCTTGGTGTGGGACGCCACATGCGTAGACACCTTGGCTCCTTCTCATCTTGCAGGAACGAAAAATCGAGCTGGTGCGGCGGCTGACACGGCTGAGCGGCTTAAAATCAAGAAATACAGTGTTATCGGCCCCGAATACTCATTTGTTCCTCTCGGGGTCGAAACACTTGGTCCATGGGGTCCCAGCACCAAAAACTTTATAAGAGAATTAGGAAAAAGATTGGTCGACGTAACCGGTGATCCAAGATCTGGCACATTCCTCGCCCAAAGGATCAGTTTAGCCATCCAGCGAGGTAATGCTGCTAGCATCTTGGGAACGATGCCACATGGGCCAAACTTTTTACATTTATTTTAGTTTTAGGTTAGTTTTATTTTAGTGTTATTTAATTTTAGGTACTTTCGTTTTATAGTTTAATTATATGTATTGTTTAGAGCTTAAGTTTATTTGAAAATATTAAATAATATTATCATATAATAAGATAAGATTTTGGTAATTTCTGCAACACATTTAAATGAACCATCTGTGGAAAGTTATAATCTGATTTGACCGACTACAACAGAGAAACATATTGTTTGAAAATCAAGACTCATATTTCTGCGGTCTAACTTTCATAATACATCCCTTTGAACAACATTTCCAATACCAGCGTACTTGGTAAATTACTAGTAGCATTGGATTTGAACACGCAGATTGCCAATATTGTATTTTTCGATTGTTTAGTCAACAATATAAGTATTACTATCTCCGCCAACCCGCAGTGGAGCAGCGTGGTAAAGTATGCTCTAAACCCCTTCGATTGAGATCATCCCATTGTTGGGATACAGGTCTCCCACCCGTATTCCAACAGTGGATTGGGATACGGATCACCCACCGGAATCCTAACAGTAGGATGATTATGATGACAATGGCGATAAGTATTTCTATGTCCGTTAAAACTGCTATACACAAATGCTCTAATTCTCACACCGACACCTGCGATAGGATTATCGCAGGTATCGGGAATAATGGCAGATAGGAACAGATAGGAAAGAGTTTGCCTATGTTCCTCATTTGATCAGTCAATGATATTTTCATGGACGTACATCATCATCAGCTGTTATCTACCGATTGTTGGCTATTGGTCTATGTTGACAACTTGGGTTCTCCGTCGAAACTCTGAGCATAGTCCTCTCGATTGTTCACTGGTCGTCTACGGATCAGCTAGATGATCAGTTTGCATGCCCCTGCATCATAGGTCATTGCAGATAGGAAGCAATTGTTAAAGATTTTGTCTGCAAGCATTGGGGTATGTGTGCGATGAGCCGAATTTTCACAAAACCTGATTGATCAGTCTAATCTAATGTGTCTATCGATCTCTTTGTTGAAATTACCTGGTAGCCGAGCTGTTTGGACTGTCATCCACTGTATTGAATTCATTAATTGTAATTTCACATATGTTCTAAAGTAAAAAAAATAAGCGCTGGACTGAAGTGTCGTTGCGCATATGAGTCTAATCGATTACGCAAGTTAAGCATTGTTGACCGAAGCCTGTTGTTTAGAGAACAAAACTCTCTATATTTTTCGTATAACGTTTATTTTCGTATTAATTTTTGAAAGTTATAAAGCTATTCGTATAAAAAAACCTTCCTCCAATGTGCAAGCACAAAGCAAGGCAATTGCCTGGCATATACTCAGTCCTACGACATTTACTGTCTCTACAAGACGTTAGCACTAATCAAAAAACAATTATAAAAAACCGGACAAGTGCGAGTCGGACTCGCCCACCGAGGGTTCCGCAGGTACGTAGTATCATTATTAAATTTGATATTTTTCATTATAAATAAGAAATAATGCGTCAAAAAAAAAAAAAATATATATTTTGCAATGTGTACATCAAGCCCTTTCATATGATACCCCATTTGAACTAGTAGTTTCAATTTGAAATTTCGACACCCTATAAAAAATATAGACCCCCTATTTTTTAAGATCTATTTACAAATGTATAGTTTTGAGATTTATTCCTGTACTTGTAGTCTATAACGATGTTACTTGCCAAATTTCATAGTTCTAGGTCAACGGGAAGTACCCTATAGGTTTTGATTCCCTTGAGTGTGTCGAAATATGCGTTTTTTGCTGAATAAAGGGCTGTAACTTTTTTCTACGTAAACTTAGCAGTTTGATTTTTTTTTTAACTTCATGGGACCGTAGACCTGAGTATACAGTTCAAATTTCAGCTTGATACCTCCACGCATTCTCGACATAGAAATTCTTGACAGACAGACAGACAGACAGACAGACGGACAACAAAGTGATCTTATAAGGGTTCCGTTTTTCCTTTTGAGGTTCGGAACCCTAAAAAAGTTGTAGACAAAACGCCTTCATGTGTGTCCACGTTTTTTTTTCTTTCTTTGCTTAATCTATATATATAAAAGAGAAAATCACTCACTCACTCATCACGAAATCTCAGAAACTATAACACCTACAAACTTGAAATTTGGCAGGTAGGTTCCTTATAGGGTGTAGACATCCGCTAAGAACGGATTTTACGATACTCCACCCCTAAGGGGGTAGAATGGGGGTTGGAAGTTTGTATGAAAGTCCTATGTTTTTGAAGCAAGAGACTTGAAATTTAAAATGTATGCTCTATAGATGATGTGGAGGTGTACTATTAATGTATCTTTGGAAATCAACCGCTTTTTGGGGTTAAAACGGGGGTTGGAAGTTTGTATGAAAGTTCTACGTTTTTGAAGTAAGAGACTTGAAATTTAAAATGTTATAATCTATAAATGTTGTGGAGGTGTATTAATAATGTATCTTTGGAAATCAACCCCTTATTGGGGTTAAAACGGGGATTGGAAGTTTGTATGAAAGTTCTATGTTTTTGAAGTAAGAGACTTGAAATTTAAAATGCATGCTCTATAAATGGTGTGGAGGTGTACTAATAATGTATCTTTAGAAATCAACCCCTTTTTGGGGTTAAAACGGGGATTGGAAGTTTGTATGAAAGTTCTATGTTTTTGACGCAAGAGACTTGAAATTTAAAATGTATGCGCTATAGATGGTGTGGAGGTGTACTAATAATGTATCTTTAGAAATCAACCCTATATTCGTCTAGATATTGATTGTTTTTAACTTTTTTTTGTTTTTTTCCTTTCATTATGTATTTAGCTTTTTCGAATGTAATTAAAATTTATTTGCAAATAACTAACTCCACGCGTACGAAGTCGCGGGCGGCCGCTAGTACATGTATAAATGCGTACCTACGCAAGAAAATTACGCTACAAAACGTTTACTTAATACCTATTAAGTAAGCATTTTGTAGACAAATTTTCTTGCTGTGATGTTAGAATATGGCTCGTCGTTCGCAAATGACATAGATGGAAATCAGTTTCCATTTAGCGATGAGGTCTCTGATGATGCGACACTGTTTAAATTATGTAATTCAAACAGGTGTGTATTCCACCAAACCAAGGCCACAATACCTTGATTATACTGTTTTTATTGATACTTGAAACACCATTTTAATTAAATATTATTTTTAATCAACTGTGAATACTTGTTAGTAGGAGATTTGAATATACTCAACCTAAACTGGATAGACAGATGACAGTATCTGCGATCCCATTAAAAACTATAGACCCTTCACGTTTCTAAGCCACGTCTACAAGTTGTTTTTGAGATTCATCACGAATTGTTTCGCCCGCAAGCCGCCAGCGTCAGTAAAACTATTATGTAAAATGGAGTGTGGTTAAGGCTAAACACAGGGGCTCTACTGGCCCCTGTGTTACATAATAGGTGCCGTATCTGTAAGACACGCCTTCCTAGAACAGTTGGCACACTTACTTGTCGTCGCAACAGGCATAATAGTGTATTGATACACACTTGGGCACCATATAGATTATCCCCAAAAAGCCCAAGTGTGTATCAATGATGGCTATCTGATGTCCATGACCACCGGAGTTGTATAAGACAGGCTTACTTCCCGACACCCAGAAGACGTATAGCCTAGACCTACAGTAGGTTATACTTCCCAAACATTTTTATTAAAATTTTTATTAGCATCTGTTGATCTGGTGGGAAATAAGAATACCGCCCGCCTAATTTGGAACGGTTACCGTAGCAATATCAAAGCTGACAACACGGAATGTCGCCGCCACCCCCGCTGCTAATGCAGCAACTGCTTCCTTATTTAATATCTTGCTTGAATTGCAAATTATTACAAAACAAAGCAATGGATCAAGATTGTATAGTTACACAAATTTACATTAAGTTGCGTTCAAATATACACGACCTCACTTCGCGAGCGGCAATGAACCGATACGTTTATACATTAAATTTATCTTTGTACTGAGGAGATAGTTTCGTATTGACTGTAAACTCTAAATAAAGTTGGTGTTATTTCATTTTTTAAAAGTAGTAATAGCGATCATTATGATTTTGTTTCTAGTGCTGTTTTGCAATTGTACACTTATTAACGCAGCTCGCATTTTGGCTTTTTATTCTGTTCCATGTTTAAGTCATTCTAAAGTATTTCGGTCGTTAACTCAAGAGTTAATTAAACGAGGACACCAAGTGACAGTAATAACTCCAGACCCTGAATTTGCACCAGGAAAAGTACCAACAAATCTAATTGAGATAGATACGCATGATTTGTCGTACAACATATGGATAGATATGATTACACCGTTGCTTCAAAACCACGCTTATGATGCAATAAATATTGTTTTTCAAACATCAAACGAAATATTTATGGCACAGATGAAAACTAATGAAGTTCAGAAAATATTGAATGACAAAAGTGAGGCATATGATGTAATTCTCGTGGAAGGCATCGTACAAATGGAAGTAGTATTATCTTATATATATAACGCTCCTATAATTCAAGTCAGCTCTTTTGGTACAAGTTATGATAACCACAACATCATTGGTTCTTCGGATGATGCGCTAATTTACCATCACATGTTTAGAGAGAAATTGTTCAACTTATCTTTCTGGCAGAAAGTGACAGAGTATTATACGCACGTTACTGTAATGAAAAATTTGATTAATAGTGAAATAGTTTTGGACGAAATGCTGAAAAAGGACTTTGGAGATGGTGTGCCATGTTTAAAAGAATTAAGAAATAATGTTGACATGTTATTTCTTAATGTAAATCCACTTTGGGATATTCGCCCTGTGCCTCCCGGTGTTACTTATATGGGAGGAATACATTTAAAGGAGACTGAAGAATTACCAAAGGTAGGCTTTTAAGAAGTGTACTTTTTATGTTTTTATGAAATTCATACTAGACCCATGATCTTGTCATTATGTATTCTATTAAAATATCTAAAAGAAGATTAACTTTATCTACCTATTTCCTTATACTGTTTTTAAATATGTTTTTGTTTTGAATGTATACAAATTTTGACATAATTATTATTTTGAAATTACAGGATCTTAAAGAATATTTGGATTCATCTTTAAATGGAGTTATATATGTTAGCTTTGGAACTAATCTTCAGCTTTCTCATTTGCCATCGGAAAAGGTTCGGATATTTTTGAAAGTTTTCTCTCAAATGCCTTACAATTTTTTGTTGAAATCTGATATGGATGAATTGGAAGGAAGATCAGAAAATGTTAAACTTTCCAAATGGTTTCCACAAGCTGATCTTTTAAGTAAGTTGATTATTATATTTATAAAACCACTAAGACCGGCAAGGTAGCGATTATTGGTGTAGTTAATGGAGCATCTATTAAACTAAGTGCAGAAGTGCTTGCGATGGAGTAATTTATTCATAAATATGGTACGGTCGACATTATTTGTGCTCTCTATCACACGCAATAATATATAATGCAAGTTTGTGAACCACCTCCTCTAAAATCTCATCTAAAACTAGTGGCTAAAACTGAACTGGTACTGATGTTGTTGGTAGTTGATAAGTACAATTTTGCTAAACATGACTTGTTTAGCAAAATTGTTATTGTTATGACTCTATTTTGATTGAGTATCACTATATTAAACGGTCTAAACTGAGTGAATAAACAGATTTTAAAGACAAATAAACGTATTAACGTTTATTTGTCAGACTGTTTGCATTATCTACATTAATGTTACTTATATAGAAACTCTAGTTAGAAAATTACACCACTATGGTATAAGAGGCATCGCTCTTGATCTTCTTACTTCTTATCTGGGTGATAGGGTTCAGAAAGTAGACGTTAATGGAAAACGATCACATGGATCAGCTGTAGCGATGGGGGTGCCACAAGGCTCTATTTTAGGCCCTTTCCTGTTTCTCGTGTATATTAATGATCTACCTCATCTTGTAAAGAATAATCATGAAATAGTATTGTTTGCATATGACGCTTCTTTAGTTTTTAAGGTAAATAGACAACAATCAGAAATTGACGATGTAAACAATGCTCTTTCAAAAATAGTAAACTGGTTTAGTGTTAGCACTAAACCAGTTTACTATTTTTGAAAGAGAGCTGCGGGCGAAAGCTAGTAATTTATAAAGAGTCAAGAATTTCCCGCGGCACAAAGGAGCCTCAGGTTATTAGTAACCTGCTTTTAAATGGTAATAAAACTAAATATGTTAGATTTTTTACAAAAAATGTTAAACAAGTGAAAACCAGTGTGGTGATGGACAATGAGAGATTGGAATTGGTTAATAAGGTTGTTTTCCTTGGTATAACATTAGACTCTAAATTACAATGGGGCCCACATATAAAAACGTTATCGGCTAGACTCAGCTCAGCAGCTTACGCCGTAAGGAAAATACGTCAACTAACTGATGTTGACACTGCGCGTTTAATTTATTTTAGCTATTTTCACAGCATTATGTCATAATGGTTTATTGCTTTGGGGTAGTGCCGCGGATGTAGACTCAATTTTTGTGCTCCAGAAGCGAGCTATCCGTGCTATTTATATGATGAGTCCCAGGGAGACACTGAGAAATAAATTTAAAGAGATAAATATTATGACATTATATTCTCAATATATTTATGAAAATCTTATTTACGTTCATAAAAATCAAACCAAATTTAAGAAAAACAGTGATCTCCATCAATTAAATTTAAGAAATATATCAAAACTAGACTATGTCAAAAGGCTTACTATTGTATCTCGGATTACATAAATGATAAAAGTATTTGGAAATGAATTGCTCTTGTTATGTTATGTTAATGATTGTATTTGTATTTAATGTAACGATATTGGCAATTAAAAGTGTCGGCCTTGAGTTTCTTGCCAGTTCTTCTCAAGAAGCCCCGTCGCCGGAACTGGCACTTAAATTCACTTTCACATTCAAGATAGTGTGATGAAAGTGAATCTAAGCTCTGCGGATTTAGAGTAGTAATGATTTATACATATTCTTATATTTAATTTGTATGACGTTTCTAAGTGCTTTATAATGTCCAAGGAATAAAGATATTTTGAATTTTGAATTTTGAATATAACTTTCGCAGAATTATCTATTTATGGCATTGTTGAATAATATCTTGTAATCATAAGTATTCGAATACTTTTATACCTTATAAAAAAGTGTTTTGCTAACCAAGTAATATCCATTTACTTTTTTGCTACAATGAAATCTCAAAAAGTAAACCAAAACGTAAGTTATCTTTAAAACGCTTAAAGTGCCAAATATCAGAAATTGTCATAAGTATTGTGTATAAAAACATAATTGTTTTAATTGTAACGTTTCAGATCATCCAAATATTAAGTTATTTATAACTCACGGAGGCTTGCAATCTATTGATGAAACGATAAGAGCAGCAGTGCCTATTATAGGAATACCAATATATAATGATCAATACCTTAACGTGGAGCATTGTGTGCATTATGGAGCAGGAGTCAGACTAGATTTAACCTTAATTATGGAGGAAAACTTTCGATCTGCCATCGACAGTGTCATTACGGACAAAAGGTTTGTCTACTGAACAAGACAGTATTTTAACCACCTGGACCCTAAAGTACCTGTGAAGATTATGCGAATACCAGATACCTGTACCAATATAGAGTTGCTAGCAGCCACACCCGAGATTTTTCTGAGCATATCTCGTTAACCCGTGAGAACTTTGGACAAACTTTTACCCCCAATTTTACTCAGCTAAAGTGTGAGATTTTTATAAAATTCTTTCTTCACATTCTAATGGGCTATTATAAACCTATAGAAATATTTTTTTTATTTCTATGACTTCAAAGATACCTCATCATCAACTATACCATGATTCTTTATTGTAAGTTCGCATCTAACCCATGCGAACTACAATAAAATATAACAAATTATACACCTTAAGGACTTTCTCAGTAGGGCAGCTTACAAATAAGCTGCACACTATCTCTATTCTTCTGCCCGAATCCCCTTCGTTAGCGCGCAGGCGCTTTGCGGCAGAGTGTTCATGCAGGTGAGGATGGCTTTGGTTCTTAACATCGTCGTAATTTTTTAATAACTGTTTTAATATCGGACATTTCAGAATAATTGAGTTTAACAGTTTATCGATAGATAGTACCATAGCACGCGAAAAAAAATAAAAAAAAATAGTGAAATTAATAAAAATAATTAATTAAATAAAAATAAAATTATCCTCGTGGCTAACGTTAACTTCGAATGCATCGCATAATCTATTTCTACATCACTGATTTGAACAATTTCTTTAGCAATTCAAATTGTTTTGTTATTATTTTAGAGAACGCTTTTTGAGCATGAGAAATATAAACAACCTTTGTCCACACACATACAACTATATGTGTGTGGACAAAGTTGTTAACTGTACGTACTCGTATATGTATACTAATCCGATGCTGTAAATAAACTTATCTTTTCTGTGTTTCATAGATACCGTCTCAACGTAGTCAGGCTTCGTACATGGTTCGCTGACCAACGTCAGACGCCTCTAGACCGAGCTGTGTGGTGGATCGAGTATGTTTTACGGCATGGTGGAGCACGGCATTTGCGGTCACCCGCAGCTAATATGCACTGGACTGAGAAAATGGAACTTAATTTGTTTTTATTCGTTTTTCTTAGTTTGTTATCCTTACTTGCTATCGTCCTTTTCACTAGTTACTATTTTCTTAAATATTTATTTAACATCTTAAATACTCGTTTTAATATAAACGAATAAACTGTTAAAAGGAATTATTTTCTTCTCCTACAATATAACTTTATTCTGAATTAACAATTTCGCTTCAGCACATCTTCGTCGCTCAGATACCCCAATGCTTGAAAACTAAGTCTTCAACCAGTGAATCCTCCCTGCCATGAGCTATCGTGCAGAGACTTGGACACTGACCATGGGAATGGTCCACAGGCTAAAGGTCGCGCAGCGAGCGATAGAAAGGGCTACTCTCGGGGTTTCTCTGAGGAATCGAACCCGGAACGAAGAAATTCGACGGAGAACCAAAGTTGTCGACTTAGCCTTGAGAATTTGCAAGCTAAAGTGGCAATGGGCTGATCACATCTGCTGAGTAAGTGATGACAGATGGGAGAGGAGGGAATTAAAATGAAGGCTGCGCGTAGGACGACGAAGCGTTGGACGCCTTCTTCTAGGTGGTTCGATGACCTTAAGAAAGCGGCTGGAAGCGACTGGATGCGGAAAACGGATATAATATATATAATATAATATAAATCGTGTTTGGTGGAAGCATTGGGGGATGTTCATTTCCAGCAGTGGGTAAATATAGGCTGATGATGATGATATAACAATTGTTGTTATAATTATTTACGGACTAATATTGTAAAATATGATCTGTAAAATGTTATCTGAAAGCGAGGGAGCAGAAAAACTTATTCTTTTGGTTGTTGGTTGTTGTATAGATTCATTCTCGGGGTTTTTCCTGCAAAAACTTACACATCGGTAAATTCTACGACGAATAATGAAATATTCGAGCGATATTCGATATACATTTTTGTGTATGACAACATCTGTTGCAGAGTTCAGTCTTTATGCTGAGTTGGGACCATTTTGCGACATTGCATAGTAGTCTGTCTGTCAATACCCTCTATGTCGAGAATCCGTGGAGGTATCAAGTTGAAATTTGAACTATATAATCAGGACTACTGTCCCATGAAGTTGTAAAAAAATCAAATTGCTAAGTTTACGTAAAAAAAAGATACGGCCGTTTCTTCAGCAAAAAAACGCATATTTCGACACATTCTCAAGAGAATCAAAACTCATAGGGTACTTCCCGTTGACCTAGAACTATGAAATTTGGCAAGTAACATCGTTATAGACTACAAGTACAAGAATTAATCTCAAAACTATACATTTGTAATTAAATCTTAAAAAATAGGGGATTAGACTCCTGAACTATGATAATGATCCTACGTACGGAACCCTCGGTGGGCGAGTCCGACTCGCACTTGTCCGGTTTTTTTATATAATAATATTATCTGTGTTTGTTAGACTTGTTTATACATACAGTATTTGTTCATTACACACGTAATGAGTAAATAAATGTTTTCCTTTTTCATTCTTTCTAAATTATATCTTTATGGATTTAGTGGAATGTATACATTTAAAGCACTTATAAAGGCTTTATAGTGTAGAAAATGGCGGATATAGTACTGTTTGCTGATAATACGTCATTAATTTTTAATGTGGGTTGCCGGTGCGAAAATGTTGACCATATAAATATCATTCTAGATTGGTTTACATGCAATAATCTTTGGTTAAATTCGGCTATAACGAAATGTATCAAATTTAATTTAATATTCCAAATATCTCTTCTGATACAGAAGTCCTTTTGATAATAATAAATTCACGCGCCGCCTACCCCGTAGGTAGGAATTGCTGCGTTGGCAACGCAACAACTGCTTACTTTGTGGTGACCTCACTTACTCGCAGGAACACAACGATACTCAATGGAATTGTTAATTGGCTCTGTAGCCAGAATACTGTTATAGGCTTGTTGCCCATGTTACAAAATTATAAAAACTCTCTATCAGTAACGTAAAATACATAAAACTAGACCGATCTGCGATCTTAAAATTTTAACAACTTATGTCCGACGTGTTTTATGTTCGGTCAAAGTTTGGTGGGAAAGTCCATTTTAAAGGTATGAAATTATAAAAAATAAATATTACCATTGTAGAAACAATATAAAATACTATAACTTTTGTTACAGCACTGGCTACATAAACGCAATATTTAACATAGCTGTCGTACAAATTTCTGATTTAATGCATATAAAATAGCACGGTGTGACGTCATAACGTGGTGGTCTTTTGTATGGAGCGTTTTCGGGATAGTCCAAAATTGTGATCTTCAAGTTATCATATCTCGAGAAGTTTTTATGCAATCGAAGTAATTATTTCACCTATATTTATATTATTGTGACGTCTTTAAATAACAAATCGAAAAAAAAATGGGATACAAGCCTATTCTGTGAGGTGGAGGTACTTCCCCAGTCGAACAGCACAAGTCGGGTCGCATCGCTACATTACGTGAGTGATGTCTCTAATGTCGCAAGTATCCATGGGCTGCGATGACTACTTAACATCAGGCAGGCAGGTTGTTTGTCATCCTAGTCGTATAAAAAAACTTACTACCAATGTGCAACAATAAAGCAAGGTAATTGCCTGGCATATACTCAGTCCTATGCAATTTACTGTCTCTAAAAGACGTCAGCACTAATCAAAAACAATTAAAAACAAAATTAAAAATTTTGCCAATTTTCAAACTTTTTAGAGAGCAAGCATAGATATTACAATTGAAAACCGCATCAGAATCAGACTAGTAGTTTTGGTCTTGCACAAACAAATGTTTACTGCAGCGCCCTCTGGTGAGTTGTCACTTTAACACCTATTTAAGAACATGCTCCAATCAAACCTGAACCCATCACTGAAATCCGCATCAAAATCGAACTAGTAGTTTTGGAGATAAATGGCAATATTGGTTGCACAAACAAATGTTTACTGCGGCGCCCTCTAGTAAGTTGTCACTGTAACACCTATCTAACAACATGCTCCAATCAAACCCGAACCCATCACTGAAATCCGCATCAAAATCGGACTAGTAGTTTTGGAGATAAATGGCAACATTGGTTGCACAAACAAATGTTTACTGCAACGCCCCCTGGTGAGTTGTCACCGTATCACCTATCTAAAAACATGCACCAATCAACTTCGAACCCATCACTAAAAACCGCATTTAAATCGGACTCGTACTTTTGGAGATAAATGGCAACATTGGTTTCACAAACAAATATTTACTGCAGCGCCCCTTGGTGAGTTGTCACCATAACACCTATCTAAGAACATGCACCAATCAAACCCGAACCTATCACTGAAAACCGCATCAAAATCGGACTCGTAGTTTTGGAGATAATTGGCAACATTGATTTGCACAAACTTCCTAGCACCCCAAACGCATATACCGTCTACGTTCCGTCGCGGGTAATAAAAAAGTTTTAAATAAAACGCCTTCATGACTCTGTGTCCATGTTTTTATTGAATTGAATACTTCTTTAGCGTCGTTGTGCACTTTTTGGAATGGGTAAAAAATGATAAACTCGCGTCAGGACACGTGACCTAGTCGAAAATTCGCAAGTCGGAGGAGAGTAGACCGCCGGCGCGGCGTAGGAGTGGAAGTAATAACCCCCTCTCTTTCTACAGCGCGTACCTGCTGTTTATTTTTGACGTGACAACGTCTTATAAATTGGTTAGCCGGGTGACACTTCAAGAAACGCGCTCACGTTATGCGCTCACAATGAGAGCGAGTGAGAGGCACGCGTCCCTTCCACTCGGGCATGGTTAGCCCGCCTAAGAGCGAGAGAGACAGACATAAAAAGTGAAAGGCATGCGTCCCTTCCACTCGAAAACATTTTACCACTCAAAGTCGTTGTCACGTAAAACTTTCGCCCGTATACCGACTTTACAGGCAACCAATTTTTAATGTAATATAAATTGTCATGTTTGTGTATGATAGCGCAATAAATGAATATTGTATTTTACCACATAAATGATAGTACTTTTATACTGATAAATAAAGCAATTCGTGCTAAATTATTCCCTAACCATTCCAAAATTTTCAAAAATTCCCAACGTTGTTCAAGTTTTCACTTCTGCCGGCACTACCGGAGTGTAGCCCGTTTTATTTTCTTTCATTGCTTATTACATGTAGAAATGCGTAGGTTAGTAAGCGTTTTGTAGCCAAATTTTACTGCCGAGACGTTCGCATAAGGCCCGTCGTTCGCAAATGTCATAGATGAAAATCGGTTTCCATATAGCGATGAGGTCTCTGATGATGACACATTGTTTGAATTATGTAATTCAAACAGTGACAGGTGTGTATTCCGCCAAACCAAGGCCACAATACCTTGATTATACTGTTTTTATTGATACTTTAATTAAATATTATTGTGATCAAACTGTGAACACTTGATAATAGGAGATTTGAATATAATAATAATAATCTTTATTTAATACATAAACATGAATGCATTATGCGTGCACTTAAGTGTTGAAATTATTTGACAACTAAATAACAATATTATTCTTAGTTCTTAAGTAGAATCATTAGAACCACAGAATAATATACTCTAACAGAAGATCCACTTACGACACGATTGGAATAAAAATTAATAAAATATCAACCTTCGTTACGCGCTAATACGGTCCAAAATAATTCTGCAGCTGTACTCGTACCTAAGTCTTTCAGCGGCAGGGGTAATCGAAAGTAACCCCTATATGTTACGCGTTACGAGCGACCGCCGCTGCTTTTGCAAAATGGTTTGTCACGGCGTTGACGTAACCGGGCTGCGTATCGCTCATAGGGTTGAACCACGTGTAGAACATGAAGCGCTCGCGGTCGAGCCGCGTACATAGGTATAAATACATACGCTTGTTTATTGACTAATAAAATACATGCATACATACATGCATACATGCACAAATACATACATATACTTAAACTACCAAAAAATGTAGTAGGTTTACGTATGTGTATGTTTATTACTCTGCTGTAATTACTTATGTTACTATATCATACTCTGTGATTATTATAGGTAGGTACTTAGTAACAATAATGTTACGTAATGTTGGCACTGATAAAATGTATAATTTTAGTGTAAGTTTTAACAGGAATCATGACTGTACGTACTTACAGATCAGGTTTACTATTCACGTTGTCCCAATAATAACTCGGATGTATCTTTAACACGGAAAGTATTTGTAAAATAGATGTAGGTGTGTATTTTAAGCGCTAAACAAAATAACCGACCATAAATACCGAGATATTTAGTAGGCATGGTGGTCATCGCATACCGCGTGCGTAAGAGAGCGCGCGTGACACTCGACTAATTATTGCTCTCGGGGGCGTCGGGCGTGTAGGTAAATAACTCGGCCGAATGGCGGAGTGACACAGGCCTGTTAGAACGACACAATAAGCATATTATAAATTTGGACGCTGATACCATAACTAGGTTAGTACCTGTATTTATAGCATCAGTGCTCTTTAGTAATCATAAATAAGCAGTAGAAATAAAGAGAGCATGAAGTGTGATTGACTATCGTAAGTGAAAGGGTGTGAAGGAGTATAAGAAATGCTACAATTGTAGTGTGCATTCCAAAATATGTGGGAATTTAAGTGTGAATATAGTTGGTCGAGTTAGAAAAAAATATATACTCAACCTAAACTGGATAGATAGATGAGAGTGTCTGCGATCTCATTAAAAACTATAGATCCTTCACGTTCTGAGCCACGTCTACAAGTTGTTTTTGAGAGTCATCACGAATTGTTTCACCCGCAGGCCGCCAGTGTCAGTAATACTATTATGTAAAATGGAGTGTAGATAAGGCTCAGGGCTAACTAAGGGCTCTACTGGCCCCTGTATTACATAATAGGTGCCGTATCTGTAAGACACGGCTTCCTAAAACGGTTGGCACACTTACTTGCCGTCGCAAGAAGCATAATTAGTGAAGAGGCATAGTTATTGACACACACTTGGGCACCAAATAGATGGCTATCTGATGTCCATGACCACCAGAACTGTATAAGACAGGCTTACTTCCCGACGACGTCTAGCCCAGACCTACAGTAGGTTGTACTTCCCTAACATTTTTATTTAAAAAAATTATTAGCATCTGTTGATTTGGTGGAAATAAGAATACCGCCCTCCTAATGTGGAACGGTTACCGTAGCAATATCAAAGCTCGCAACACGGAATGTCGCCGCCACCCCCGCTGCAAATGCAGCAACTGCTTCCTTCCTGAATATCTTGCTTGAATTGTAAATTATTACAAAACAAAGCAATGTATCAAGATTTTTTAGTTGCACAAATTTACATTACGTTACGTTCAAATATACACGACCTCACTTCGCAACCGGCAATGAGCCGATACGTTTATACATCAAAAACCTATAAGTTTATCTTTGTACTAATAGTAGAAGATGCTTTCGTATTGACTGTAAACTCTAAATAAAGTTGGTGTTAATTCATTTAAAAAAAATAGTAATGGCGACCATTATGATTTTGTTTCTAGTGGTGTTTTGTAATTGTACAATTATTGACGCAGCTCGCATTCTGGCTTTTTATTCTGTTCCATGTCTAAGTCATTCTAAAGTATTTCGGTCGTTAACTCAAGAGTTAATTAAACGAGGACATCAAGTGACAGTAATAACTCCAGACCCTGAATTTGCACCAGCAAATGTACCACCAAATCTAATTGAGATAGATACGCATGATTTGTCGTACAACATGTGGCTAGATAAGATTACACCATTGCACATTGATTGTATTGATCAAAAGCACGTTGACGATGCAAAAAATATTGTTTTTCAAATATCAAACGAAATATTTATGAGACAGATGAAAACTAATGAAGTTCAGAAAATGTTGAATGACAAAAGTGTGGCATTTGATGTAATTCTCGTGGAAGGTATAATACAAATGGAAGTAGTATTATCTTATATATATAACGTTCCTATAATTCAAGTCAGCTCTTTTGGTACTAGTTATGATAACCACAACATCATTGGTTCTCCAGACGATGCGCTAATTTACCATCACATGTATAGAAAAAGATTGTTCAACTTATCTTTCTGGCAGAAAGTGGCAGAGTATCATAGGCACGTTACTGTAATGAAAAACTTGGTTCATAGTGAATTAGTTTTGGACGAAATGCTGAAAAAGGACTTTGGAGATGGTGTACCATGTTTAAAAGAATTAAGAAATAATGTTGACATGTTATTTCTTAATGTAAATCCACTTTGGGATATTCGCCCTGTGCCTCCCGGTGTTACTTATATGGGAGGAATACATTTAAAAGAGACTGAAGAATTACCAAAGGTAGGCTTTTAAAAAGTGTACGTGTAAAGTGTTTTTATGAAATTCATACTGGACTCATGATCTTGTCATTATGTATTCTATTGAAATATCCAAAAGAAGATTAACTTTATGTAGCTATTTCCTCATACTATTTTTAAATATGTTTTTCTTTTGAATATGTACAAATTTTGACATAATTATTATTTTGAAAATACAGGATCTTAAAGAATATTTGGATTCATCTTTAAATGGAGTTATATATGTTAGCTTTGGAACCAATCTTCAGCTTTCTCATTTGCCCTCGGAAAAGGTTCGGATATTTTTGAAAGTTTTCTCTCAAATGCCTTACAATGTTTTGTTGAAATCTGATATGGATGAATTGGAAGGAAGATCGGAAAATGTTAAACTTTCCAAATGGTTTCCACAAGCTGATCTTTTAAGTAAGTTGTTTTTTTTATATTTATAAAACCACTAAGACCGGCAAGGTAGCGATTATTAGTGTAGTTAATGGAGCATCTCCTAAAATAAGTACAGAAGAGCTCGCGATGGAGTTATTTATTCATAAAAATGGTACGGCCGACATTACTTGTGCTCTCTATCACACGCAAATGCAAGATTGTGAACCACCTCCTCTAAAATATCTTCTATTTATTTATTTTTATTCATTTATATTCATTTATTTAGGAACACCAACAGATTACACGATTACATTACCATAACACTGGTCTGGTGTCTGGCATGCACATGTCCAGTTACAGGTGAGCACAACATTCATAACAAAAATAATTATAATAATAAAAAACAAATATATAAGTAACAGTTAACAACAGCATGAGGGCTACATCGCCCACGACACATTCGCCCTTACCAAGAATTCTTACTTGTTGCAAGTAAGAATTCTTGGGCGGCAGTCATTCTAAGGGCGAACGACTGCCGAGGTTAGTTCGCCTTTGAGGAGGGAGGTAAGTATTTGTAAGCTTTCTTCGGGAGTTAGGTTTAGGAACAATATAAACAATTTGATCCCGGATATCCGGACAGTCAATCATATCATGGGTCAACTTATACAAAAATACGAAATCCATAATTTGGCGGCGATTCACGATGTTAGATTTTAATTTCTAAAACTAGTGGCGAAGACGTAACGTAAACGTACCTAACAATATCAGTACCAGTTGTACTGATGTTGTTGGGAATAAAATTTTGCTAAACATAACTTGTATAGCAAAATTGAAATTGTTATGACGCTATTTTGATTGAGTATCACTATAGTTATCGGTCTAACTTGAGTGAATAAACAGATTTCAAAGATAAATAAAATTAATACGTTTATTTGTCAGAAAATTTCTATAGGTATAACTTTTGGCTTAATTGATTATCTACATTAAATCACTTATAGTTTAATAATATCTTGAAATCACGAGAATTTGAATACTTTTATATCTTATAAAAGCCTGTAACGCGACGAACACAAACATAATAACAAACTCATGGATACAACACTACGCAGCCCCACTCCGTCGCCGACGCCTTTATAACCGCCGCCGCGGCCGTGCAACGCCAGTCGCTCGCTGGCGGGCCCAGAGTACGATAGCCCCGCAGTCTGCTCTGAGATCTAGTCAGCTTGCTTGATCGATGCCCCGCGTCATCAAGTGAGATAGCTAGGAGGATACAGGGTTGCGATGCCACGCGTCCTTCCTACGATCCTATAATAGGGTATTGATGTATGTTACCGACACAACTACAATTTTGTATGAACTACATAAGTATACAATAAATAGTATAAGGAAGTACCGTGAATTTTATTATCACGAACCACTCCTACAAGTGGCGCCCAACGAAAATCGAACTACCTACAACCGTCTTAAGAAAATATTAAACTACCCTCATCATTATGACAGAACGAGTAAACATACTAATGACCGAAGATCAACTCAGTCGCTTGATACACTCGCTCACGTCAACAGCGCAAACATCGTCCGACGATCAAATTGAACGACTAGCTCATTCACTAGCATCAATAACGACAACCGAGACAATGCAACGTACAAGTTTTGCGAAGTGCACTGCCCGCTTCAACGGACAACGCAGCCACGATACTGTCGAGGAATTCATTAACGCAATTTCAATTTTTAAACGGATTGAGAACGTATCCGAATCGGACGCCGTGGAAGGTTTGGGTTTGTTACTAACCGGGAATGCCTCAACATGGTGGCAAGGAGTAAAAGGAGATGCAAAAACATGGGACATGGCTATAAAATTAATTCGCCAAGCATTTGCGCCAAGAAAACAACCTCACGAAGTGTACATTGAGTTGTTTGCAACACGGCAGGGAGCTAAGGAACCAATTGATATGTTTTTATGTACCAAGCGGGCTTTGTTAGCTCAACTACCTGCAAAACGGCACAAAGAGGAAGAACAAATCGATCTTCTCTATGGTCTTCTTAACGGAACTATAAGGAAAAATGTGCCTAGGAACGACATAAAAACTTTTTCGGATTTGTTGTCACGAGGTCGTCATTTTGAAAGCCTAGAATCAGAAATGGAACCGGAAAAAATAAAAAAACGATGTACCTATTGCAGCAAGCGAGGTCATACTGAGGACGAATGCCGTAAACGCAAAATGGAAACAGCAGGTACCGAAGATGTTCCAGTAATAAAATGCTATGGCTGCGGCGCTCCGGGTGTCTATAGAAGCAACTGCACGCAGTGCAAAAGCAAGGAAACACCACCCAAGCCTGTTCAATTTTATTCTATGATAAATACGCCTATAGAAGGGGGAGTAAAAATACCAACAATCGAAATATCAATTAATGATTGTATTGGATATGCATACCTGGACTCAGCAGCACGTACAAGCATTGCCGGCTTCACGCTTTACGAAATGCTACGTAAAGCAGGTGTGACATTCACGGAAGAGGAGGCAACCGTCAACTTAGCCGACGGAAGCAAGAAGAACTTCACACTTAAAACCACTACGGTGAAAGTTCTTATTGGAGGACGTCACCTACCTATTAAACTATCAGCGATGCCTGGAGCCAAAAATACAAGAACTTTGCTTGGAATATATTTTCTTGAATTAGCTGGAATAATTTTAAACTTACCACAACGATCATGGTTCTTCATTGATGCACCTGATAAGCCATTCACTTTCTTACAACTGAAGAATCAGCCGATTATAATTTCATCCAAAGTTAATAAAATAATTGGTACTTGTTGTATTTCACTATAATGTGGCCCATTGATATCGTCACAGTTAAATTTGTTTATATACCGTCGTAGTTAATTTTTCTTCGTAATTTATAAAATTTTACAGTACACACATTTATTTTATTAAACGTAAATATGCGTGACAAACTAGACTTGTGTAGTTCCTGAGTGAGTAGTTCAATTGTACCAGTTCACCATACAAGCCGGTTCTTGTCACTCACTCTTTCTTGTCCCATGTAGTTCACTGCGTCATTTAGTTCAATGAGTGACAAAGAGTAAAAAGAACGGAAATACATAAAGCGTACGAGCTAGAATGAGAGAGATACGTTGCAATGCCAAAATTGCTGATAGAGAGCGAAAAGGACGGAAGATTCTGAAATTGTTCGTGATAAAACGAGACAGATAGTTTCGTGCGTGGTTGACTGACCGAATTAGAACTCTAAGGCTAAGGACATAAGAACCATAAGCTGTTAGCGAAAATATGCTATAGTAGTAGTACAAGGCTCAATTTTTATATTAATTATTATTTTAACCACTAAATAATTTCTTTTTACTCAAGCTTGACAGTCCTATGCCTGTGAAAAGTTTGAAGGAAAATCAATATTTGGAAGGAAATTTATAAAATATTTAATTACTTACTTATTTAATACAAAAATACAATGTCATCAAAATGATGCAATAGAACATAGAAGAATGTAGAAGGAATCAGTCAACAGAACTACTGAGTCGATTGAATCAAAGATACATTGAACTAAACGAACTAAATGAGTCAAAAGAACTACAGAAGCAATTGAACTAAACGAACTAAATGAGTCAAAAGAACTACAGAAGCAATTGAACTAAATGAACTAAATGAACTAGATGAGTGATATAGTTCATTTGCGTCAAAAGAACTGCATCTCTCTTTTCAGTTCAGTGAACTGTTTTGCGCAAGTCTATGACAAACTAATTTGATGTCAAACACACTCGAGTTCAACAACTGTCATTTGTCAGTGTTATGTTGTATTCTATATGTTGGCAACCATATGGTAATTGCGTTTAATTATTTTTGACATCTCTTCCCTTTATTAATTTTTGGTGGCTGGAAACATGTTTTTTTTAGATAATGCTCTCTACATTCCTACCATATGTATTGAACTTTGTTTTCAGCGGTGTGTGTACTGTTTGAATAATTTTATGTTCCTAATTTTATTCTTATTTATAGTGCAAGATGTAACATTCATTGTTTTTATTACTGTCGTGTGAAAACTGGCGGGTGGTGCAGAGGTGGAACATTTCCATTCGCTTATTGCAGGTAATATTAGCAATTTTATTTAAATTATACTATATTTATTATATTCATATATATTATATTATATTGTATTATTTACATTGTATTACTGATAAATGTCTGACTCTGATAATGAAAGTTTTTTGTCTGCTGATGATGCATCATATCTATCATGTGACGAAAGTGCAAGCTCCAATAATACTTTACTTGGTAATTTAATATGCAATTCCTTTTTAAATAATAATAATTTCAATGTGTGTCACATTAATGCACAAAGTTTACCTAGTCATCATAGTGAGCTCTTAGAGGCTTTTAGTGGGTCCAATGTACACGCCATCCTGATTTCGGAAAGTTGGCTCAACCCAAATCTTTCTTCCGCCATATACCCTTTGCCAGGTTATATTCTAATTCGAAACGATAGAATAGGTAGACGAGGTGGGGGTGTTGCAATCTATCTACGCAGGGAAATTTCATATAAAATTTTATTTTCTTCTGCTTCGTCCTCTTCCGCGGAACACCTTTTTTTAGAAATCTGTATCAGGGGTACCAAAGCTGTTCTCGGCGTTGTTTACTGCCCACCCTGTAAAGATTATTTCACTGATTTTGAAGCTGTCCTTGATTCTGTTGGTACTGATTATGAGCATCACATCATCATGGGAGATTTTAATACCGACTTGATTGCTCCTTCTTCCCGCTCTCATAAACTCGTCAATATCATTGAATCAGCTAATTTACATGTGCTCCCAACGCAAGCCACACACCATAATACAGTGGGTAACGATACATGGCTTGATCTTATGATTACATCCTGTCCACGCCTAGTTTTATCCCATGGTCAATTTCCTGCTGTAGGTTTTTCCCATCATGATCTTATCTACATGACATATTCTTTGAAGGCGCCAAAACCGCGTCCTAGGGTCATGCGTATGCGATGCTATTCTCGGATAGATGTTGAGAAGCTGCGCACGGATGCTTCTTCAATAGACTGGGAGTTGATAGTTTCGGCCGCGAATATTGACGACAAGGTACAAATTTTTAACGATATTGTTCTTGGGTTATATAACCGGCATGCACCAGTTAGAGAGGTTAAAATTAAGCGTCCTCCTGCACCTTGGATGTCAGCTGATATACGGAAGGCAATGGGACGAAGAGATCGCGCGTTTCGCCGACATAAAATAGTACGGACTGACGATACCTGGACAGCGTTTAAGGTTGCAAGGAATCAGTGTAATAAAATGATACGTAATGCTAAACGCCGCCATATCCATGACAATATATCCAGCGGATCTCCTGCGGATATTTGGAAATTTTTGGCAACACTTGGGATTGGCAAATCTCCTAACTCAGAGGTTCCATTTAACATCTGCTTAAATGACATCAACAAACACTTTTCCTCTATTGATGTATTGGATCCTGTTACCAAGCGTCAAACAGTTGACTTCATTGCCGATTTCCCACTTGCCAATGTAGACTATTTCAATTTTACTTCAGTAAGCCCTGGTGAAATCAAAAAGATTATCCTATCCATTAAGTCCAAGGCTGTCGGTTGTGATGGCGTTAGTCGTTACATGATAATTACTATCCTGGAACAGCTACTCCCGGTCATTACACACATTGTTAACTTTTCCCTTTTAACTGGCCAATTCCCCTCGTTGTGGCGTAATGCTCTCGTAATTCCATTACCTAAAATATCTAATCCAACCCTTCCAAAACACCTTCGTCCCATCTCCATACTTCCCTTTCTTTCAAAGGTGCTGGAAGCCTGTGTTCACAAACAACTGTCCCGTTTCGTATTTAGCAATAATCTACTCAGTGATTTCCAATCTGGATTTCGGCCAGGTCACAGTACTGTAACTGCTCTTCTTAAAGTGATCCAAGATATTAGAGACAATATGGAGGATTCTAGGCTTACTGTGTTAACCCTAGTAGACTTCTCAAATGCTTTTAATACCGTGGACCATGATATCCTACTTGCGATCCTATCCTATCTCAAGGTTTCACCTCTGGCACTGGAATGGTTTTCTAGTTATCTTCGTGGCCGCTGGCAGTCTGTTCGGCTTGGGGAAACTTCCTCTAGCTGGACTGTACTTGATGCTGGTGTACCACAAGGCGGTATTCTTTCTCCTCTTCTATTCTCCATTTTCATTAATCAACTTGTCTCTAGTTTTCAGTGTTCATTTCATTTATATGCTGATGACTTGCAGCTTTACTCTCATGACGAATTAAACGATCTCCCACTAGCGGTTCATAGGCTCAATCAAGATCTAGTTCGCCTTAAGACTTGGTCTGGGCAGTTTGGGGTCACTATAAATACTACAAAATGTCAAGCCATAATTGTGGGTAGTTCGCGAATGCTAAATAAACTTGACCTGACCACTATGCCACCTATCATTTTTAATGGTGAGACCATTCCGTATTGCGCTTCTGTAAAAAACCTTGGACTGCACATTGACTCATCTCTGACTTGGCAAGTTCAGATCTCTAGCATTTGTCAGAAGGTGGTGGGATCCTTGCGTAATCTTTATCGTTTTAAAAACTTTCTTCCTGTCAAAACAAAGATCATGCTAGTGCAAAGCCTTATCCTTCCCATAATTGACTATGGTGATGTGTGCTACACTGACTTGAACTCAGATCTACTCAACAGACTTGAACGGCTTCTTAACAATTGCATTCGTTTCGCCTTTGGGCTTAGAAAGTATGATCACGTATCTACTTACCGATCTCAACTCAAATGGTTACCCATTCGCCAGCGAAGAAATGTTCGTATCCTCACTACTCTTTTTTCTATAATTAATGGTACTACATCTCCTGCTTATTTAAAAACCCAATTTCAACACCTTTGTTCTGTTCACAGTAAAGACCTTCGTTCTGCTGATAATCTTCTTCTTTTGTGCCCTCCTCATCATTCGGGGTTTGTAGACCAATCTTTCAAAATCCAGTCTGTTCGTCTTTGGAATGCGCTACCTGTCGAAATCAGGAGGGCCTTGACTCGGAACTCATTCAAATCAATGACACGTGCCTACTTTCTTAAATCTATTCAGGAATTGCAGACATAATTATTTTCTGATTACCTATGTGTATCTATATATATGTGTGTTTATATATATGTAATATATATATATGTGTAGGTATATGTATGTGTTTATGTGTATATATGTATGAGTGTTTATATATGTATATATACATATATGTATTTGTGTATATATGTATGTATATTTATAAAAGTAAAATTATTTTATTTAATATGTACGAGTATTTGCATTCGTTTAAATTTATAATATAACTAAATTAACACTTTAATATTCTATTATACCTTTCCTGTGCACCTGCCATGTATTATCTCTGCATCACCCTATGGTTGACTGGTAGAGAATGCTTGTATAGCATTAAGTCCGCCTGTGTACAATTTTGTGCATGAAGTTTAAATAAATAAATAAATAAATAATAAGAAGCTGGACTTCACATGCGAACCTGCACATACTTCACCCAGCAAAGACGAAAATTTGACCGACTTTTTGAAGTGGGCCCGGGAGCTGAAAATGCTGTCACCGATTCCCTACACACCACCACGCCCCGAGTCACCCGCACAGGAACCCCCGTGGAAATTAAGAAGATTGAAGTCTCCATCTCCTGTTGTTCGGCCGCGCGAACCAAGAGCTGAAAATGAAGACAGTTTGAAGCATAGAGATCCTCGTGTAACATACATTCCAATAAATCCAATTCAATTGTATTCTCTTGATGTTTCATTTACAGACTATACCGACATAGCTCTTAGAGACGATGAGGCAGAAATTTTAACAGACGAACAACGTTTACAACTGAATAGTCTCTTAAATGAATGTAAAATAGTTTTTAGTAATACAGGGCCCCCCACTCATTACATCGAGCATAAAATAGACACAGGTACGCATACACCTGTATCAGTCAAACCTTATAGACTATCACCACTCCGCCAAAAGCAACTAAAAAACAAACTAGATGAAATATTACGTAACGATATAATAGAAGAGTGTGACTCGCCATGGGCCGCTCCGGTAATACTCGTACCTAAAGGAGAAAATGATGTTAGGGTCTGCATTGATTACCGACGACTAAATGAAATAATAAAACCAGATAGATATCCTTTACCTAGAATGGATGACTTGTTACATCAAGCTAAAGCTATGCCTTTCATGTCCACTATAGACCTCCAATCAGGCTACTGGCAGATTATTGTTAACGAGCAGGACCAGGACAAAACAGCATTTGTCACACCCTTCGGAACTTACAAATTTAAAAGAATGGCATTCGGCTTACGTAATGCACCTGCAACCTTTCAAAGGTTAATGGATCGTCTAGTACGTGGATTGAAATCAGAACATGTCTTAGCCTATTTATATGATCTACATCTCAGATCTAGTACATTCATAGAACATTTAGAAAGTCTCAGAGAAATTTTTGACAAACTGAAACAATATAATTTAAGAGCAAATAGAAAAAAGTGCAAATTTGGGTGTGACAAAATAAAATATCTGGGTCACATAATTGTACCTGAAGGATTACAAGCAGACCATGAAAAGATTTCAGCAATTACCAACTTACAACCACCTCAAAATTTGAAACAAATGATTTCATTTCTACAGACAGCGTCATGGTACCGCAGATTTATAGAAAATTTTGCCAACATCGTTCGACCACTAACTCAACTTACTAAAAAAGGAGCTAACTGGCAATGGAATAAAGATCAACAAATAGCATTCGATAAAGTTAAAGTAGCCCTTACTACTGCACCTATATTACGTCAAGCAAATAATAATGCCCCATTTACTTTAAAAACTGATGCAAGCCAATATGCAATTGGAGCAGCACTACTGCAGGGGGAAGGAATGAATGAGCATCCTGTAGAATATGCTAGCAGGCTACTAACGCCTGCAGAAATCAACTACACAGTTACCGAAAAAGAAGCTTTAGCTATCGTCTGGGCTGTTAACCGATTCAGAGGATACATAGAAGGCACAAAATTTTTAACTGTAACGGATCATCAGCCTCTGAAATGGTTAATGAATCTCAAAACGCCCACCTTGCCAACAGGCCGCTTGGCAAGGTGGGCATTACAATTACAACCATTTGAATTCGAAATACAATATATTACAGGACGTACCAATTACTTAGCCGATATGCTTTCACGTCCTAATTGCAGCGTACATGGTTCTAACAGCAACTGTGTTATCTGCGTAGCTGAGTTAGAATTGCCAAGGCGCAGCGAAAAGTCAATTAGAGAAGAACAAATGAAAGATGAAAGTTTGGCCTATATAATTCATGGGCTCGAAGGAGACAATGAAGAAGATTATATAGCCGCTGAATTGCCCGTGTCGACCTACGGTCGACAAGTGACGTCACGACCTTGAAACGCTTGAAATGCCCGTGTCGACCTACGGTCGACATTTGCAGTTTGGCGTTCAGTTTTGGGCAGATTGAACAATACTCATCTGTCATACATTCAGGCCCATTTGTTTATGTTTTTTTTCGTTTCTCCGCCATATTAGCTATCGGATTAAGGCCAAAGAATCATAAACTCAATGGAAAAAAAAATAAAAAAAGGGGTTTAAGTGACTCGCCTTAACGGCGCCAGATGTTCGGGCCGGTGTCAAGTGCTATAAAAACGTATTTTGTTTAGGTAAGTGTAGGTTTTTGTTTATTAACATCGGGTTTTATCTCCCTAGCGTATTTTTAAATAAAAAACTATACGTTATCGCCTTAGTTCATAAGGTATTTTTTTGAATACAAGTAGGGCTATGAAACACCACTTGAGAATGTTTAGACCATCGTAATTCTACACTATAGTCGAGTGTTGAACAACAAAAGACGGCATTGTATAGTGCTATTCTTAGTAAACGTAAAAAACACCACTTGTAGGCACTCAATAACAAAGTTGCGTCTCAATGACCGTTTTTATGGGGCCCCGACCACCCGCGGCGCCGGGCAGGTAGGAACAAAAAACAAATGGGCATAGTTCCGCCGCGTTTTTGCGCGGGGGGGGCGCGGGGTGCTCAAGAGCGGGGGCAAAAGAGCGGATAGAGTGGTTTAAAAAGGGATATCTACTTCACAACGGAATTCTTTATCGTCATACCCCTGATCAAGATGACGAGGAGGCAAAGTTACTTGTACCTCAACACGAAAGAGAAAAAGTTCTAAAAGCACATCATGATACGCAATTAGCTGGACATTTAGGTGTGGATAAAACTATGAACCGCATTACAAGCCAGTTTTGGTGGAAAGGGCTAAGAAAAGATGTTATAAAATACATAAAGACATGCGTTGACTGTCAACGCTATAAGCCATCAAACAGAGTGCCCGCGGGTTTATACCAATCAACAGCAAATAAACAAAGATTTGAACAACTGTCGATGGATCTTTTCGGACCATTACCAAAAGCATCGAATGAAGAAAAATGGTTATTTATTATTGAAGACACTGCGACCAGGTGGATAGAATTATTTGCTCTGAAGGAAGCCTCAGTTGAAACTTGCAGCAATATTCTAATAACAGAAATATTTTTGAGATATGGCATTCCACGAAAGATTGTAAGCGATAATGGAACACAATTTGTATCAGCAATAATGCAAAAACTTACTTATTGTTTGGGTATTGATCATATACTCACCCCATTATACCATCCACAACCAAACATTGTGGAAAGAAGAAACAGAGACATGAAAACTCAAATGGCAATATTAGTTAAAGATCAACATCAAAACTGGCCTACAACGTTGCCTGCTATAAAATTTGCATTAAATACTGCTAAATACCAAAGCACAGGTTATTCACCAGCCTATTTAATGTTTGGGCGTGAACTCCGTACACCGTTTGACTTGACTCATGACCTGAGTACAATAGTCCAATCAGAAAACTTTGTGGCTGAAATCACGCCAGCCTTAAAAAAGCTAGCTAAAGATTTAAAAATTGCTAAAGATAATATAGAGAAAATACAAGAATACAATCGCACAAAAACAAACGAAAGACGCAGACCTGATCCTGGCTATAAAAATGGAGATTTAGTCCTCGTTGAAACACACCCAATTAGTAATCAAAACAAAAACTTCACAGCTAAACTAGCACCAAGAAGAGACGGACCTTACACAATTATAAAGAAGATCGGCTCGTCCCTCTACCAAATTGCCAGTGTTGATAATCCAAATCGTACAATGGGAAAATATCATACATCTGCATTAACAAAATTTGAAAGTCGAGAACAAGGCGTTACCCCAGCACCAGTTCAACCCATAAAACGTAGAGGAAGACCTAGGAAGGTCAACTAATCCTGATACTCTTGTCGGGACGACTTGCAGAGTACTAGAGGGGGAGAATATAACGTGACGAACACAAACATAATAACAAACTCATGGATACAACACTACGCAGCCCCAGTCCGTCGCCGACGCCTTTATAACCGCCGCCGCGGCCGTGCAACGCCAGTCGCTCGCTAGCGGTCCCAGAGTACGATAGCCCCGCAGTCTGCTCTGAGATCTAGTCAGCTTGCTTGATCGATGCCCCGCGTCATCAAGTGAGATAGCTAGGAAGATACAGGGTTGCGATGCCACGCGTCCTTCCTACGATCCTATAATAGGGTATTGATGTATGTTACCGACACAACTACAATTTTGTATGAACTACATAAGTATACAATAAATAGTATAAGGAAGTACCGTGAATTTTATTATCACGAACCACTCCTACAAGCCTTATTTACAAAAAAGTGTGTTTTATTATGTATTATAAGTATGTATTTACAAAAAAAAATATCAGTTATCTAGTACCCATAGCACAAGCTTTGCGCTTAATTTGGGACTAGAAGGCGCTGTGTAATTGTCCAGAAATATTTATTTATTTATTCATTAGAAAGTGCTGTACTAATCAAGTAGTATGCATTTACATAATTGCTACAGTAAAATCTCTAAAAGTAAACCAAAAAAACTTTAAAATGCTTTAAGCATTTTAAAGTTATCGTATGTTCAATATCTCATGCCAAATATCAGAAATTGTCTTAAGTATTGTGTATAAAAACTTAATTGTTTTAATTATAACTTTCCAGATCATTCAAATATTAAGTTACTTATAACTCATGGAGGCTTGCAATCTATTGATGAAACGATAAAGGTTGGAGTGCCTATTATAGGAATACCAATATATGGTGATCAATATCTTAACGTGGAGCAGTGTGTACATTATGGAGCAGGAGTCAGACTAGATTTAAGCTTAATTACTGAAGAAAACTTCCGATCTGCCATCGACAGAGTTATCACGGACAAAAGGTTTGTCTACTGAACACGCCGGTATTTTAACCAGTTATTATCTATAAAGATTATATGATTACCAGATACATATACTATTATAGAGTTGCTAGCAGCCACATCCGAGTTTATTTCTGAGCTTATCCCGTTAACCCATGAGAACTTTGAGCTAACTTTAACCCCGAATTTTACTCTGCTAAAGTGTGAGATTTTAATAAAAATCTTTCTTCACATTCTAATGGACTATTATGAACCTATAGAAATACACTTTTTATTTCTGTGACTTCAAAGATACC
This sequence comes from Hypsopygia costalis, assembly GCA_937001555.2. Taxonomy (NCBI): domain Eukaryota; kingdom Metazoa; phylum Arthropoda; class Insecta; order Lepidoptera; family Pyralidae; genus Hypsopygia; species Hypsopygia costalis. The sequence goes on from OW443349.2 coordinate 6,302,517, forward strand.
TCATCATATTTTCACTATACCATGAGTCTTTATTGTAAGTTCGCATCTAACCTATGCGAACGTCAATAAAACATAACGAATTATATACCTTGAGGACTTTCCCAGTCGGGCAGCTGACTAATATTCTACCTACCTCTATTCTTCTGCCCGAATCACCTTAGATAGCGCGCAGGCGCTTTGCGGCAGAGTGTGAAGTTCATGCAGGTTAGGATGGCTTTGGTTCTTAACATCGTCCTAATTTTTTAATGATTGTTTTAATGTCGGACATTTCAGAATAATTGAGTTTAACAGTTTATCGATAGATAGTACCATAGCACGTGAAAAAAAAATAAAAAACAATTGTGAAATTAATAAAAATAATTAAGTAAATAAAAATAAAATTATCCTCATGGCTAACGTTAACTTCGAATGCATCGCATAATCTATTTCTACATCACTGATTTGTACAATTTCTATAGCAATTCAAATTGTTTTGTTACCTATTCTTTTAGAGAACGCTTTTTTGAGCATGAGAAATATAAACAACCTTTGTCCACACACATACAACTATATGTGTGTGGACAAAGTCGTTAACTGTACGTACTCGTATATGCATACTAATCCAATGCTGTAAATAAACTTATCTTTTCTGTGTTTCATAGATACCGTCTCAACGTAGTCAGGCTTCGTACATGGTTCGCTGACCAACGTCAGACGCCTCTAGACCGAGCTGTGTGGTGGATCGAGTATGTTTTACGGCATGGTGGAGCACGGCATTTGCGGTCACCTGCAGCTAATATGCACTGGACTGAGAAAATGGAACTTAATTTGTTTTTATTCGTTTTTCTTAGTTTGTTATCCTTACTTGCTATCGTCCTTTTCACTAGTTACTATTTTCTTAAATATTTGTTTAACATCCTAATTATTCGTTTTAATATAAACGATTGAATTGTTCAAATCAACTATTATTTTATTTGTTTCTTACTTCCCTAATTTACCTTTATTCTTAATGTCAATAAAATTTATTCCACCTAACCTTAAAATACAAACTTAAGTCACTAAAAGACAACTTATAATGTTTGGTCTGCAGAATCTGGAATTTTAGTGGAAGTTTTGTTATTAGTTTAATAAGAAAATTTTAGATTTCAGAAATTACCTTAAAAAACATTTAGGGTAATTGGAGGTTGTTGGAATGAGAATGATAGAAAAAAATTAAAAAGATATATAGATCCATCCATATAATCTTAATAATTGGCGATCAACTACAGTACGTTTCCTAAGACATTTTATAGCATGAACGTTGAAACTGTGAATTCAACTTCCCTCAGCGGGATTTTCGGACATTTACGACGTGGGAGCCTTCAAGAATAGAGTCTTTATTTCTATTCTGGCTGGCAGCGGATCGGCGACCCCTTGGTGTTGCTGATCTCCATGGGCAGTAATTGCTTTCCACCAGGTGACAATTCTCTATCTCTCATCCTCTGAATATCATATATATAAAAATATATGTATAAAATAAGATTTATAAGCTGTCTGATTGCTACCGTGTTAACACAGTAGCAATTATCACCGGTCTACAACATTTTTGCGCAAGCGTTATATTTTATTTTTATTGCTATTATACCTAAAAATAAGAATAAGAACAAGCAATAGTTCTAAAGCTTTTGTGAGTAAGAAATGTGAAAATTTAAATCAATGAAAATACATAAAAAATGCACATTAAAAGATACCGAACATCTATTTTATGACATTTTCTTACAATAGATGTTTTAAAATAGAATTAGAATGTTTATTTACCTTTACCTTTTATATCACCGTGGGGCAGTACTGGAACATACTTTATTTATCCTTATAAAATCTAAAGCAAATGACGTTTATGAAACAGAGTGCCCGCTCTAGAACACACCGCGTTCGATATTTAGTATAGTGCATTACTCATAGATGGCGCTTTTTAAAAAGATTTTTAAAAATCGTTTATCCTTAGGGATAAACGAATTTGAATCGAAGTGATTGCGGTTTCGTAAAATACGTTTGCTTACAAAGTTTAAAAAATAAAGAAAATATATTACAACTTGCAAAACTGCGTGTTTGTGGTGTTAACTTACTAGGTAAATGTGTGATCTTTGCTATTTATTGTAGTTATTGAATATTTATTTGTAATTTTCGGAAATAATCGCCGTTTTGTTGTTTGTACCAGTTAGGGAACAATGTGTTACTAAGTACATATACAATACAATACAATACATTACTCTTTATTGCACCAAATACAGGATAGCAAAATAGTAACAATGATTCTAAAGTACAACGGGCGGCCTTATCGCTATAAGCAATCTCTTCTAGGCAACTTTTGGGTATAGGAAAAAAAGAATACATATATTATATAGGTAGGTAACGCAGTGAACAAAGTAAAGAGAAACGACAAACATACACATTTGTAGATATATTAACATTAAACTTTACAGATAACATTATACAATAACATTAAAAATTAAATAAATTATACATTATACATGGAAGGGGGACAAGGATATATATATATATATATATATATATATATATATATATATATATATATAGTCAAAGATTATTATCTTTGATTAGCTTCTTAAAGTTCTCAAGTGTTTGAGCTTGTCGTACAGCAAGCGGAAGAGAGTTTCATAGTTGGACTGCCTGAATACAAAAGGATTTGGAGAAGAATTGAGTGGAATGAGAGGGAGTTACAAGACGAAGTTGAAGAGCACTACGAAGATTAACGCCTCGGATGTCAGAGTGGTATGTGAAGGAATATTTAAGATATAAAGGCGTGGAAGGATTGATTGAATATAAGCCGAAATAAATTCCTAAAATAAATTCCCAAAATTTTTACCCGGTCACTGTATGGTATGTGTACCCATTAAAAACATATACAGTCATATAAATTTAACATTTTTTTTTGTGAAATAGGATGGCTTCCAGAAGTCTGAGAGACGAGACAATAGAGAAGTTACTCTTCGATTATGCCATCTGAATGCTCAAAGCATACCCTCACACTACACCGACCTTCTTGACACCTTCTCTTCCAATTCTTTTCACTCTGTCTTAATTTCTGAAAGTTGGCTGAAGCCATGCCTCTCATCTATATCTTATGCTCTTCCAGGGTATGTTTTAATTCGAAATGACCGGACTGGCAAGGGTGGTGGGGGTGTAGCAATATACCTGCGAAGTGATATACCCTATAAAATTCTGTCCTCTTCTCCATCACTGTATTCTGCTTCTGCAGAATACATTTTTCTTGAAGTGTCCATCAAGGGTACTAAGTGTGTTCTTGGAGTCGTTTATTGTCCACCCACTATAGATTATTTCTCTCAACTTGAATCTATCTTAGAGCCCCTTTGCTCGGACTACAGACATCACGTAATCATGGGTGATTTTAATACCGATCTCCTAAATAACTCTACACAGTCTCTCAAACTTCTAAATATTGTCAAGTCAGTCAATCTGTCTATTCTGCCTTCTGAGCCTACTCATCACAATCCTACATCTCCTGACACATGGCTTGACTTAATTTTAACCTCTGTACCTGACCATGTAATTAAACATGGCCAAATATTAGCCCCTGCTTTCTCCAAACATGACCTTATCTTTCTCCAATACAAACTCCGACCACCTAAACCTAAACCGACTTTAATCTGGATGCGTAGTTGACACAGCTCCGACGGTTAATGAGAAAGTTTCTCACCTTAATAACATTATTATTAAACTTTTTGATTCTCATGCACCGCTTAAAGCTATTAAAGTAAACCGGCCACCAGCCCCATGGATTAGCACAGTTGTCCGCATACCTATGTCTAGGCGTGATCGGGCTTTTCGTAAATATAAACGCGACAGGTCTGATGCGAATTGGAACTTATATAAATTGGCACGTAATAGATGTAATCAAATGGTAAGGTCAGCAAAACGGCAATATTTCCATGAAAACATCCTTAATTCAAGTTCAGCCAACATATGGAAGTTTCTTCATTCACTTGGTGTAGGCAAATGTGCTGCCCAATCTCATGTCCCCTCTTTCACTCCTGATGATTTTAATAATCACTTTTCTGTTACTCCATCTCTTGACCCTTCCACTAAATCCACAAGTATTTCATATATATCTTCCATGGCTTCCCCTGTTTCAACGTCATTTTCTTTTTCTCCAGTATCTATTGATCAGATACGTAAAATCATTCTCTCCATTAAATCAAAAGCAGTTGGCTCTTATGATGTGAGTAGAGAAATGATTATCTGTATTATTGAACAAATTCTCCCTGTCATTGCTCATATCGTTTTTGGTCTTCTTCTCCTTTTTGGTAGGTAGTACCCCAATTTTCTGGCAAAAAGCTTTTATTATTCCTGTTCCCAAAATCGCTGTGCCCCTGCAATTGAACAATTACAGGCCTATATCAATTTTGCCATTCCTTTCTAAAGTCTTAGAGGCTGCTGCACACAAACAAGTTTCTGCCTTCATCTTTTCTCACGGCCTGCTTTCCCCATTTCAGTCTGGTTTCCGACCTGGACACAGTACCACTACTGCACTTCTCAAGGTCACAGAAGATATCAGAGCAGGCATGGAGAGTAAGTTGGTCACCATTCTTGTTCTCATTGACTTCTCCAATGCCTTTAATATGGTTGATCATGATATCCTGCTTGCCATTTTAAAACATCTTAACTTCTCACCAATTGTGTGAGATTGTTTTCGTCATATCTTCATGGTCGGCAGCAAGCAGTACGTATAGGTCACGAGTTGTCTGATTGGAAGGATCTAACTACTGGTGTTCCGCAAGGGGGAATTTTATCTCCTCTACTGTTTTCCATCTTTATTAACTACCTATCCTTTTCGCTCAGTTGTCCTTATCATTTGTATGCGGATGATCTCCAAATATATGTTCAAAGTACCGTGGAAAACATTAACAATGCAGTAGCCGACTTGAATAAAGATCTCTGTAGTATTAGTTCATGGTCCGCAAATTTCGGTATACATGTTAACCCCGCTAAATGTCAGGCTATTGTAGTGGGTAGTTCTCGACAGGTTGCCAAAATTGATTTAAATTATGTATCTCCCGTCGTGTTTGAAAGCTCAGTTATACCTTTTGGACAATCTGTTAAAAACCTTGGCCTGCATATTGATTCTACTTTGAGTTGGACAACCCAAATTGTAGAGGTAAGCCGTGCAGTCATGTTTACCTTACGATCTCTTAATCGGTTTAGGAATTTTCTCCCTATTACTACTAAGGTCACTCTTGTCAAATCCCTTATTTTTCCTATCATTGATTATGCCGATGTCTGTTATCCAGATCTAAATGAAGATCTCCTCAACAAACTGGACCGACTTATTAATAACGCTATACGAGTACGTTTCATTTTCTGTCTTCGTAAATTTGATCATGTCTCCTCATATCGGTCTCAGCTTAAATGGCTTCCCATTCGTCAACGCAGACAACAACGGTTGCTCTGTACTCTTCACTCTATCCTTACTAGTCCCCTTTCTCCAGAATACTTGAAAAGTAAATTTCAGTATCTATGTGATTCTCATGACCGTCAACTTCGATCTGATAATTCTCTTTCGCTCATTACTCCACTTTATCGCACAGTTTTTATGTCTGATTCCTTCACATTACAGGCGTCACGACTCTGGAACGCACTACCTATCCCATTGAGAAAAATATTGAATAAATTTAATTTTAAAAAGAAAGTTTATGCTAAGCTTCTAAATAGCTTAATTCAGCACTGAGTCATCTTATTTGGCATATTTATGTGTATATATGTATATATATATAAATATATGTATGTATGAATGTATATGTATGTGTATGTATGATAGAATATGTATGTACTTATTTATGAATGTAATATGTGTATGCTTAGGTATAGTTTACGTATAGTATATTAGTCACTTTTTATGTTTCTTGTAAATATAGTTTTAAACCGCATTCGTGGATGTCTGCACTTCCCGAAGGTTGACTGGTAGAGAATGCTTTTAGCATTAAGTCCGCCTTTTGTACCATTCATCTTATTGTGGTCAATAAAGTGTTTAAATAAATAAAATAAAATAAATTATGCAGAGAGTGAAGATGGATTTGACGGTGATAACGACAGCGTCGCAGATCCTGATTTTTTTCCGGATTTGGAGGTACCAAATCAAATCGATAATTTTGAAGGGGTTGATGGAGTGGATATTGATACAATAATTTAAAATATTGAAGGTTCAAGTAGTACTACCCAATTGCCCGCTTCTTTTGACACCTTACCTCAACCTGGACCATCATCTAGACCTGGGTCATCAGAACGCAGTCAAGATAAACAAAAATTAAATTTACGTTGGAAAAACAAGAACCTCTAGCTAAATGAGCAGCAACTCTGCTCCATAGCAAACGAAGACTTGCCAGCAGAATTTCTAGAATTCGATACTCCAGTGCAGTCCTTCTTCAAAATATTTCTCAAGTTACTTTTTACAGAAATAGCCAACCAAACCAATCTGTACATCGTGCAGAAAGATCCTAACATGCTATTCCGGGTTATAGATACCGATATCCAACAATTTATTGGTCTGGTTTTCATCATGTCGTAAGTACATATGTCAAGAATGATGACAAAATATCGGAGACCACTCCGATATTTCGTCATCACTTTTTGGGTACTCCTCTAGTAAAACAACACCATGCCTGTCAACAAGTTCTAAAAAATCTGACGGTTTATTTACTTCAATAATAACTCGAAGATGGTTCCTCGCGATCACGCAGACCTGACCTGACCTGCTGAGCTGACCGCCTCTACAAAATCAGGCCACTTGATACAAAATTAGATGAAATTTGCCCCAATGTCCCATTCGAGAAGTATCTTCGCGTGGATGAACAGATTTGTTCTACAAAAGCTAGACACAACCTCAAGGGATACAACCCTAAGAAGCCCCATAAATGGGGATACAAGATCTAAGTATGTTCTGTGCAGCGTGAGTGGGTTTACGGTACAAGTTTGAGCCCGAAACTGGAGGTGAGAATGTAGTTGCGCCTAATGAGCCCAACCTTGGTGCTGCGTCTAATGTCGTAGTCAGGCTACTCGTGAAAATACCACGCAATCAAAATTACCGCCTATATTTTGACAATTATTTCACATCTTTGCTGTTACTAGAATAATTCGCCAAACAAGGAATATTGAGTTTGGGAACCATTCCACGCAACCGAATACCGAATTGTAAACTACCCACAGAAAAAGAAATTTCTAAAAAAGTGCGTGGCTACTCAGTCGAATATGTTGTCTCTGTTGAAGGAACCTGAAAGGACAATAAATTAATCACTCTGGCCTCCAAGTTTTGTGGGTGAACTACCCAAGTCCGAGGTGTCAAATACAAATACAAATACAAAATAATTTATTTGCAATAAACAGGGTAACATTTAAACAGATGTTATTGTAAAATACATCACCAGCCTATTTAGCCATTTTATAATAGCATGCAAATTGAATTTAATTTTAATCTAATTAAATATTTGTTTCAATACATTTAAAATTGATAATTTAACATTAAATTTGTCAGTAATCATACATCACCAATCTATTAATTAAATTATTGTACAATTGCATTCAAATGTCATTGGAAGTAGATTAAACTTAATTATAAATGTAAATAAAATGTAATTGATTAAAAATTTAAACTTTGATTTAGAAGTAATAAATTGCCACTAAATATTCACGTCCAAACTTTTTCTGACATACAATATAAATTTTAATTAGGTGAATTGATTCCTAGTTATTAGTAATGTTTATTATTTAAAAAATCCTGCACAGTGTAAAAACATTTATCCAAAAGCCATTTATTTAATTTTATTTTGAATCGATTTAATGGCAGTTCACGAATTGATCTGGGAATCTTGTTAAACAACTTAATCACCATAAAATGACAGTTTTTTTGGTAAAGTGTTGTCCTTGAAAACGGTATAAATAGTTTCGATGGATCCCTGGACAAATATTTTTTATATTCATTTGCTTTCCTAAACAGCTCCGGATGTTTCTTCACAAATAAACCTGCCTCCAAAATATATAGAGACGGTAATGTCAACAATTTTAGTTTTTTAAATAAAGGTCGGCATGAGTCTAACGGATAGGCCATGCATATTGCACGGATGCATTTTTTTTTGCGTACTAAAGACTTTATTGAATAAGGTCGAACTACCCCATAGAAGGATTCCATATCGTAGTAGTGAACACATATACCCGTGATAAGCAGTCAAAGCCGTCTTTACTCCCGCAGTTTCGCGTACTTTTTTAAGGGCGTAAACGAATTTATTTGTTTTTTTGCACAAATTGATGACATGCGCCTTCCAATTGCAGTTTGCATCTAAAGTCATGCCTAAAGATTTAATTTCATTAATGTCTTCTACGTCAGCATTGTTATGTTTTATGTTAAGTTTAGGTAAATTAGTGTTATAGTTCTTAAATTGTACTATTTTAGTTTTAGATATATTTATTGTCAAATTATTTTCATTTAACCAATCTGTAAATATATTAATTGTATCAGTTATTAAAATGTCATAATTATCACTTTTACGATCGTCAGGTATAACAACTGAAATGTCATCAGCAAAAAGAGTGCATTTGTATTTTGTAATATTTGGTATGTCATTTATATAAATTAAAAATAGAAATGGCCCTAGGACGCTCCCTTGGGGCACGCCGTAGTTATTTTCTTTGTAAGAGGAGAGACATGAGGTAATTGTATGATCGTCAGTAAGTCTCGATATCTCTACAGACTGCCAGCGATTTTTTAGATAGCTGCCTATCCAATCTAGTGCTTTACCCCTTATTCCATACTGTTCGCATTTGTTCAGTAGTATGTCATTGTCAACAAAATCAAACGCCTTGCTCATGTCGAAAAATATCGCTGAGACACGTTTCTTTTTGTCGATATTTTCAGTAATATTTTGGATCAGTCTGTAAGCTGCTAATGTTGTTGATTTATTTTTCTGAAATCCATTTTGTTCATCTTTAATTAATTTAAATTTGTCCAGAAAACCAAATATTCGTGAGTACATATTTTTTTCATAGACCTTTGAAAATATTGGTATTAGCGCAATTGGTCTGTAATTATTCAGTTCCTTTTCACTTCCTTTTTTATAAAGAGGTTTTAGAATTAAATATTTTAGTTTGTCTGGAAATATTCCTTCGCTAATTGATTGATTTATGAGATGACAAAGTATATCCATTAGTTCCATAGCACATTCCTTGATTACATACGTGGAAATAGCCTACTGCATTAGTATTATTTAATGACCTAATTGCTGCTAGGACTTCATCGATTGATGCAGGTCGAAGGAAGATGGAGTTCTTCATTGGTTCAATAAGATCAAAATTAGGCTGTCTGTTTGGCTTAGTAATGTTAGTAGTTGAGATGAAAAAGTCATTAAAGGCTTCGGCAATCTCTTCAGAGGCGGATATTTCGGTACTATTTACAATAATATTATCTATAATTTTAGATTTCTTCTTTATACAATCTGATTTATTTTTAATTACTTGCCATGTGGCCTTGCCTTTCTGTTTCGATTTTTCAATATATTTTATATTGGTATTTGATTTAGACTTCACGATGCATTTTTTTAATAATTTTGCATCACTACATAGTATAAAACAAAGTCGCTTTCTCTGTCCCTATGTCCCCATGTATGCTTAAATCTTTGAAACTACGCAACGGATTATGATGCGGTTTTTTTTAATAGATAGAGTGATTCAACTGGAAAGTTTATATGTATAATATATGCATAACATAGTAGAAAAACACTGATAATTTAGAGGTTTCTAATGTGATGTCGTAAATAAACACATTTTTTTGCTCTTTCATTGCAAACGCTGGCTGAACCCAACGAGATAGATCAAAATAATGTAGTACAGTATTGTTCACCTTAAAATGGTCTACAAAAAAGTTAGCGATGGTATATGTCTATCTCTTAGTGGTAACACACAATAACCGTTATTTTATCCTTTGCTTTTTACAAGAAATAATGCCTTATTTACGAAGCGATTTTAAGCAATACAGAATTAATCCTTATCCAATTAAGTACCTTAAATACATTGCGCATTTAATATAGATCAATATGGCCCTTCACAGCATGTAATTTAAATGAATAGTTTAGAAGATATTACACATTTAAAATGCAGGGACATAACGGCTGTGGCGGTACCGGCCGCGGAGCCGGCGGCGTGTGCCTATAACTGGGGAAGGACTGGATAGGACAAAGCGCAAAGACCTTCTGTAGTACATTTAGTATCAGCATTGCACCCGTGCGAAGCCGGGGCGGGTCGCTAGTATTTAATATAATGAACCTTATTTTGTGTAGTTTTGTTTTTATAATATTCAAATCTTAGTTTCCGTTTAGTCAAGAATGATTTCTTAATGCCTTTTGTAAGCCATTTAGGGGTTGTGTCCTTTATATTAATCTTAATTTTGTTTATGGGGAAGCACAGATTATAGTAAAGCATGAATGTTTCGTGAAATATATTAAATGATCTATTTACATCAGCTTCTTTAATTACGTCGTCCCATGTTAAAGTTCGCAATATTTCCTTAAATTTATTTAAATTGTAATTGTTAAAGTCCCTTTTAAATGTATAGAAATATTTTTTTGTACTTTTGTTCGGGGACTGAGTTTTGAAGGATAGTGATTGACCCGTCTCATGATCTGACAGGTATAAAAAATGAACAGAGCCTTCTGCGTCATGGACATTACTGACTATGTGATCGATACATGACTTTAGGCGTGTAGGTCTATTTATATGGAGTTTTAAGTCATAATTCAAGAGAATTTCTTTATATTCACTACTTATAGTGTCCTTTTTTAGTGTGTCAATATTTGTATCACCTGCAATAATAATTTTCTTATCTTTGCCTGTTATTTTGTGTAATAATAACTGCAATTTATTTAATAAAATTCTTGGATTTGAATTCGGCGTCCTATAAATACAAATAATAATGCAGTTTAACATTGGAAGTTCAACTCCACAACATTCAAATGATTTTTCTGTACACATATCATTGCATAGTGTAATTGGTTTAACATCGCCGATTGAATGATGGACCAGAATGCAGACTCCGCCACGTTTTTTATTTTGTCTGGAATAATACGATACCAATTTATAATTTTTCAAGGAAATGTTAGGTTCATCTCCTGATTGTATAAATGTTTCCGAAAGACATATAATTTGAGGTTTTGATTCGCTGAATTCATCGATAGTTAATTCCAGTAGTTCTTGTTTGTTCAATAAGCCTGCTATATTCTGGTGAAGTAATATTGTATTTGATGATACACATTCATTAGGACGGCTTGCGAAAAAGCAACTCATTTTCTGGAATTTCTGGTAAACTATTTGTGTTAATTTTTTTTTCTAATACCGGGAAATAATACGGAATTGTGTTTTTTTTATACGTTTTGCTTGTAGGTTTCCATTTTTTTAAATTATTTTTAATTGACGTTAATATGTGCATGTCATAGAATTTGGAATCAAGAATTAAATTGACTTTATTACAGACCTTTATTAAATATTCTTTTTTATTTGTGTAGTAACCCATTGCTATATTTAAGAAGGAGCAATTTTGAAAATTATTACATACATTTTTTATATAATTATTTAACATTTGCACATTTAAATATTTGTTTCTGATAACATTTAGGACAATGAAATTCGTTTTTGTAATTGATTTCAATATACACAATAGATGCATCATTGTCATAATAGCATTTGAATCATTTTCACCTATGCACAGGATAATATAATTATGTTCTGAATCAGATATATTCTGACATGACTTTAATATTTCTTCCGACGAAGCATGAGGTTTTGTGATAGAAGAGATGTTGTATTTCTCAAACTGTGTGTTCTGTCTGGAATAAATTAAGTTTGACGCCAGTCCTGTACATTGTTCACCGCTAAGGATTAAGATTTCGGGTTTTGTCAATTTTGTAAATTTTATACTACTAGCGCCATCTGTCGGCATGTCCTGAGAACATTCGGTTTTTGTTTGCGTGTTTTTATTAAAGCATGTCGAATTTGTCACAGTAGCGTCCTCTATAATATTCTTCTCGATCAATTTTAGTCCTAAATAAAAGCTGCTGGAGTCCAAATTCAGCTTATGAAGGGTTTTATTTCGACATTTTGAGCGCTTCTTTTTTGTTGTTGTAGATGACGGTTCAGTACATATAACTTTTAATTTTGATATAGTACTATCTTGATTGTCTGTCAACTTTTTTAACTTAATATTTTCCAAAATTAATTCATCGATTTCAGCATGGGCCGCTTCTAGTTCTTCTGTTAAAATTTTAACTCGCTTCTGTAATTCTTCTATTTTTTCAGAATTGTGTATATGTGATGTTGATAGGTCCGGTAAGCTTTTCGATAAATGATCATCGGATTTTGTAGATGTGAATGATATGTTAAATGAGTCGTCATCATAAACTTTTTTATTATTGCGTACAGTAACATTATTCTAGATATTTGTCTAGATACGATAAGCCCCACAAGAGATATGTGACCATTGATAGACCAAACGTGGTAGGTGAATACAACCATCATATGGGCGATGGGGTGTCGATCTTATAGACAGTATAATGGGTGAATATAAAATAAAACTAAGAAGCAAGAGATGGCAGGTTCGAATGTCCATTTTTTGGACCTTGCCATGTCTAATGCCTGGTTGCTATACAAGAGGGTTCATAAGGCTAAGAATATGTATGGACCACTTCTGGCATCTGCAGACTTTCGTGAAGAGATTGGTACGGTGCTCTGTAAAATGGGAACAAAAGCGCTTATGAAACGCCGAAGCATTGAACCAGATATTATCTAATCGAAAAAACGCAAGGGTCCAGCTCAATTCGTGCCTCCTGCAGCTGTGCACCAAGATCAACTAGACCACTGTCTAGTGTGGTTTGAAAAACGGATCTGTTGCAAGCTCCCTAAATGTACTGGCAAATCGCAGACCATTTGTGAAAAGTGTGTAGTTGCATTATGTAACAACAAAACAAATAATTGTTTTAAATCATTTCATACTTCATAGTGCAACATATTGCTACAATGTACCCGTTTTGGCACACCCCCCTTTTTTTTAATTTTGTGGGGTAAATAATTTAAATTTTTGGAAATTAAAAAATTCGTATTTTTTTATGTTCCATGTTATACCTTAAAAGTTAATTTTGATTAAATAATATTTTATTGAGTTATAAAGGGTAAATGAACAGTTTTACTTTTTCTGTTATGTGAACATAGAAGTTTCTATTATTAACCCCCAAATATCGTCTCCCGTCATGGATTCAGTTACTGGCCTTGGTAACGTCTCTCAAATTCCATTATATGTTGATGGAAGCGTTTTCCTTGTTCTTTCGAATAAGCTCCCATATTATCTTTAAATTTATCCAAATGAGAATGTAACATAATATTTTGCATCTTTAGATACATACTACAAGCGATGATGGAAAATTCATAACCATAATTCGAAGTCAGTGATCAGCTTGGCATAATTATCAGCTCCTACCATTTCCAGGCTTTTTTCTCATCATTGCTAAGTAACTCCAGGAAAATATCACAATTCACATTTTTTTTTATTTGAGGCGAAAAATAAAGTTGCAATCTATGTAGGCTGTTAAATATTCCAGCTTTAATTTTCGCCTCTGAAAGCTTTCGAAAAATACTTTTCAAATATTTGAAAGCTTCGAACTCATGATTTTAGACCATTACAATTTTTATAAGACACTATTTAATATGCAATGGCGGCATTTAATAGTTTTATGATCAACAATAGCTTCCCATTTAATATTGTATTTTCCTACTTCGTATTCAGTACGTACAGGCCAATGTTCTTGGCGGTGGTGAGCGGTATCATTTCTACTATCCCACAGGTAAAGATAGTGTGTGAGTTTTTAGTATATCCACCTTGCATACCAGTCAAAAACACACCATCTTAAAGTCTTTAATAACTTCCCACTTGTATTCCATATATTTAATTGCTGTTAATAGCATTTTAATACTGTCGTAATTTTCTTTGAGATGTACGAGATTTGCCAATGGAATAGATGGAAATTTGCTCCCATTGTGTAGTAGAACAGCTTTTAGATTTTTGTTGTACTATCAATAAAATGGCGCCATTCAAATGTATGCCATGGTATACCAATTTATTTAAATAAACCGTTCACGTCATGACAAAAACAGAGTCCACCTTCCTTACTGAAGAAACAAGAAAATTATTCATGATGTTTTCTTTGATGGGCTCTAAGTTCTTAAAAAGCAAATATTTTCAATTTGTAATCACATTTTATTTTATATGTGCTTATATAATTAGAATAAATTAAGTAAAAACCATGCGCAAAAAAAAAAAAAATTTGTTGACCGGTGTTATTAAAGCGAGTCAGACATAGCTCGTAGAACCGACAACTACTGTGGATGAAAGGTTAAGCTAATAGGACACTTGTTTAAATAAATGCAACTTCTGCAGTATGTTTGCTGTCTTTTGACAATAAAAGTTTGCTCGTTACTACAATGAACAATTAAAAAAAAATAGTTTTCTATAAATCTTGATACTGTGCGCTATTGAAAATATTATATGTATAGATTACAAGCTTTTGTAGAATTTCTTATCGACATCAACCTATAAATATCTCACTATAGGATACAGGTCTCCCTTCAATCGAAGGAGTATAGAGCGTACTCAACTACGGCGGAGGCCAGTGTTTTCAAGCCGCCCAAAGGCCTCTAACTTGGCTTAACGACTGTCATCTAATGACAACAACCGGAACAGAGACCTTAACGTGCCTCCAAAGGACAGGGGAGCTCGAAATAAGTATTTCCATTCATGGACAGGCTTTGGTCGACGTTGCTATATTTGCGAGATCGATTAGACTGACACGCGCAACGACGCCATCGAGCTCCTCATTGCACGCAGAGGGTTCATCATCGTCATTATCAGCCTGTATCAACCCCCTGCTGAATATAGGCCTTTCCCAATGCTTTCCACCATATGTGATCCTCCGATTTCTGCATCCAACCACTACTAGTCACTTTTTTGAGGTCGTCGGTTTATCTAGAGATGGGGCACCTTACGCTTCATCGCGCCGTACGTGGCCTCCACTCTAGGACTTTCCTCTCGCATCTGTCATCGCTTACATGGCAGATGTATCCAGCCCACTGCCTACAGGGGAACAAAAGTGTAGATAGAATCATTATTATTTATGTTTCGTTACAAGAGCGCCATAAAAAGAAAACTCTTGGTTTTGCCAAACTAGAAGAAATAAACAGAGTGAACTATCTCGATACATTGTGAAGAGTACTATACTACAGATGAAAAAGATACATCATCAATATTAGTATATGTGTTGTACTTAATATAAATACATCTAATAATAAAAAATATTCATAACTTAATATTCATCTTCATCATTATCACACTCATCATTATTCCTCAATGCTTTTCACCATATGCCATCTTTTGCTTTCTGCATCAAGCCGCAACTTCCCATTTTTTTGAAGTAATCTGTCCATCTAGAGAGGAGGCTTCCCACATTTTGTCACATTCATGCAGAGCCTCCTCCACTTTATTTTCGGCTTATCTGCCGAGTCAGCGATGGCAGCGATCAGCATTGATTGGCTGTCACTTCTGTCGGGACGAAGTAATTCGTCAGAACAACTTAGTTATTCTGACGAATTTCTTCGTCCCGAATTTTATCTCTTAGGGAGACCCTAAGCATAGTTCTCACCATCGCTCGCTGTGACACTTTTAGTCAATAAACTAACCCAACGATAAGCACCCAAGTGTCTACCTACACCGCAAATCAGAGCGGAGAAGTTGCTCGGATTGAAGATTTTATTTTTTCAAGCACCTCTGCGGTGAGCATATAGGCACGCCAAACTCCAAATGCAACCACAAGAACAAACCTTTTCAAATTATTTACGATTATAGGTCATCAACTCACTCCGTCTGAACCCAGAATAAAATTTTGTTGAATACATTTATTTGTATTGAAAAATGTATCATTACTCATAAGAACCGATCTTTTTTAGGGTTCCGTACCTCAAAAGGAAAAACGGAACCCTTATAAGATCACTTTGTTGTCCGTCTGTCTGTCTGTCTGTCTGTCTGTCTGTCTGTCTGTCTGTCAAGAATTTCTATGTCGAGAATGCGTGGAGGTATCAAGCTGAAATTTGAACTGTATACTCAGGTCTACGGTCCCATGAAGTAGTAAAAAAATCAAACTGCTAAGTTTACGTAGAAAAAAGTTACGGCCGTTTATTGAGCAAAAAAGGCATATTTCGACACACTCAAGGGAATCAAAACCTATAGGGTACTTCCCGTTGACCTAGAACTATGAAATTTGGCAAGTGACATCGTTATAGACTACAAGTATAGGAATAAATCTCAAAACTATACATTTGTAAATAGATCTTAAAAAAAAGGGGGTCTATATTTTTTAAAGGGTGTCGAAATTTCAAATTGAAACTAGTAGTTCAAATGGGGTATCATATGAAAGGGCTTGATGTACACATTGCAAAATATATTTTATTTATTTTTTTCGACTCATTATTTATTATTTATAATGAAAAATATCAAATTTAATAGTGATACTACGTTCCTACGGAACCCTAGGTGGGCAAGTCCGATAAGGGTATTCAAAAATACCTTTCGTTACATTTTTTTTGTCTTGAGTGTGGGCGTTCCATCCATACTAATATTATAAGTGTTAAAGTAAGTAAATTCGTTTGTTTGTTATTTTCTTCTCGCCTTAACTATGCAGCCGATCATCATTAAAATTTGTACATATTGGTACTACTTTTTATCCCACGATACACAAATCAATGGCAGCTCCCCTAGGCCACGCGGGCGAAGCCGCGGGTAACAGCTAGTAAAATAATAAGGGTATTCAAAAATACCTTTCGTCAATCTCTTTTTACGAGTTTTTTCATTCTTAATTTGCGTTATTGGCAACTAATTAAGCAATAGATACACCGTAATTCGTAATAACAAACTTTATTACTTCTTCTTCTTCAGCCTGTTGCCATCCAATGCTAAGTAAAGGCCTCTTGCATTGCACGCCATTTGCTTCGATCTTGAGCTTTTCTCATCCATCTTTTCCCCGCGATTTTGACGATGTCATCAGTCCATCGCATCGGTTGCCTGCCCACGTTTCTACGACCAACTTTATTACAATATATGTTAATTCTGATCTGGAATTGCAACATCTAAACCATTCATAAATTGTGATCCTATAACTTTTTCACTTTGATACTATACTCTGCGATATTATTATTAATTTAGTGATCAGACAATCAACGGACGGACGGACAGCGAAGTCTCAGTAATACGGTCCCGTTTTACCCTTTGGGTACGGAACCCTAAAAGGAGCCAATATTATTTTCCAATATTAATTTTACGTTTTTATTGTTTGACTAGATGACCCGGTGAACTTTGTTTCACCTACATCTATCTACTTAATAAATATATACGATCTAAGATCTGTGTCTCTTTAAGAAGAGCCTACCCTGTGTGCCCGAACCTGGAGGATGTGCCATTGCAAGACATTTGTTTCCTCACTTGCCGCTTTCCATAAAATTTGACAATACCAGCTTAAATGACGCTCTTGCAGTTGGCTTGCCATGTCCGAGAATTCCTGACCCGGTCCTTTTACGAAACCTCGCGCATATTGCGCAGTATATTCAACTCCATGAAAGACAATACCTGTACGTGTCACTGAAGTATTGGCGATCTTGGATTTTTAGATTTGTCCTTTCAACTTGGCGAAATTTTGGAGTCACAGTTGACACTGGTTACCCCAAGCCACTTAGTCCAAGCTACTGAAATGTCTAGATATTCAAAATTTGGCACGTTGGTTCCTTATGATGTCTAGGGGTGCACTAAGAAATAATTTTTCAAAATTCATCTCCTAAGGGGGTGAAACGGGGGTTCAAAGTTTGTATGGGGAAACAATTTTAGTTGGACTATTTTATCTGGAACTGTACACGAGTACTTCTATAGATAAATGAGTAAACACATGTTTCAGGATTTTTCAAAATTCAACCCCTAAAGGGGTAAAATGGGGCGAAAAAGTCTGAAAATTGTCATGGGTATTGTTTTTATGGTTTATCGGGTCGCTGATTACGAAAACAACAACTATTTTATAATCCAACATAGCCGACATGACATAAAATCACCCCTGTGGAGGTGCGGTGGGGTTGAAATGTCATAATATCAATATGGGTGTTGATTCTATGGTTTTCTGGGACGTCAATTACAAAAATGGCATCGATTTGAAAATATTAACCCCGAAAAGGGTAAAATGGGGTCAAAAAGTCTGAAAATCGTCATGCGTATTGTTTTTATGGTTTATCGGGTCGCTGATTACGAAAACAACAACGATTTTATAATTCAACGTGGCTAACGTGACCATCATCCTCTATTGAGGTGCGATGAGCTTGAAATGTCTATATATCAATATATGTGCCGTTTTTACGGGTTTTCAGAACGCCAATCCATACTAATATTATAAATTCGACAGAATGTCTGTTACCTCTTCACGCTTAAAACGCTGGATCGAATTAGATGAAATTTGGTTGAGAGATACCTTGAGTCCTGGGAAAGGACATACCTATGATAGTTTTTATCCCAGAAATTACCTATTATTGTTATTTATTGTACCCGTAGGGCTGTAACGTGACCATCATCCCCTATTGGGGTGCGATGGCGTTGAAATGGCTAAAATGTGGTGAAAAAGTCTGAAAATCGTCATAGGTATTGTTTTTATTTTATATCGGGTCGCTGATTACGAAAAAAACTACTATTTAATAATCCAACATAGCCGACGTGACAACTATGTAGGGGTGCAATGGGATTGAAATGACATAATATCAATATGGGTGTTGATTCTTAGGTTTTCTGGGACGTTAATTACGACAATGGCATCGATTTGAAAATATAAAGTATTCGACACGAATTAATTAAAAAGATTTTTAAAATTTTACTTCTAATAGGGTGAAACGGAAGTCCAAAATTTGTATGGGAAAACGAGATTAGTTGGACTATTTTATCCTAAATTTTTCACGAGTACTTCTATTGATTAATGAGTAAATACGTGTTTGCCCCGAATGTCACGCGAGCGAAGCCGCGGGCGAAAGCTAGTTTTTATATATAAGATTAGTACTTAGTTTTAGTTTAATTTATAGTGTAAATCTTTGGGATTATTTGTATTTTTAAGCCTTTATTAGGATGTGCGTATTGAAAAGATTATGCCAATGACTTAAATCTTAGTCCCATGGACCAAGATTGTTTAGTCACTTACTTGTGCACTGCTTAATAATTATACGGCAAAATGTCATTTTTCATTGAAGTAGCTATGAGCCAGAACGTTTATACATGAAGAAGTATTTTGTCTTCATATTATATAGTAGGCAACGTACATTTTGATTTCAAACACCAAAAACAGGATTCTAATCAATTAAAGAAAACAGTTCGACATGTCGAAAATAATACATTTATTTCTAGTCATATTTTACATCAATTATTTAAATATTGATGCAGCTCAAATTTTGGGCTTTTTTTCCGTTCCATCTATAAGCCATGCTAAAGTATTCCGACCATTGACTCAAGAATTAGCTAAAAGAGGACATCAAGTAACAGTTATAACTCCAGATCCTGAATTTTCACCAGGAAGTAGACCATCAAATCTAACTGAGATAGATGTACATGATTTATCGTACAGTATATGGCGAGATAAAGTGTTAGATTTATATCACAGCCACGTTATTGAACAAACGAGTAATATTTATCAAATATTGAACGAAATATTTATAGCACAGATCAAAACTAATGAAGTTCAGAAAATATTAAGTGACAAAAGTGTGAAATATGATGTAATTCACATTGAAAGCTCAATACAAATGCAAGTAGCACTATCTTACATAAAAAACGTTCCTATAATTCAAATTAGCTCCCTTGGTGCCTGTTATGACAATCACAATATCATCGGTTCTCCAGATGATGCGATAATTTACCCTCACGTTTTTAGGGAAAAGTTGTTCAATTTAACATTTTGGCAAAAAGTGGTAGAGTATAATCTTCATGTTACTATTATGAAAAATTTGGCTCGCGCAGAATTCGTTCTTGACGAAATGCTAAAAGAGAACTTTGGTGCTGATGTGCCATCTTTGACAGATCTAAGAAATAATGTGGAAATGTTATTCATTAACGTGAATCCTCTTTGGGATCGTCGCCCTGTACCTCCCGGTGTTGTTTTTATGGGAGGGATGCATTTAAAAGATACTGAAGAATTACCAAAGGTAAGCTTTTATAAGAGAATCTATATCTATTCATTTTTATTTTATATAATATTATTTACTTAGTAGTAGTTAAAAAAATGTTTTTTTAATATATTTGCTATTTTTAATATATTATTTTGTAAACATAGGACCTCAAACAATATTTAGATTCATCTTTGAATGGAGTTATATATATTAGTTTTGGAAGCAATATCGAGCTTTCTACACTACCCGCGGAGACAGTTCGAGTATTTTTGAAAGTTTTTTCTCAAAAACCGTACAATATTTTATTGAAATCTGATATGGATGTATTGAAAGGAAGATCGGAAAATGTTAAACTATCCAAATGGTTTCCACAAGCTGATCTTTTGAGTAAGTTAAATTCTATATTTTCTTAAGAATAACACAATTCTTTAAATAATGAACATAAGTAACGTTACTTATGTTCATTATTTAAATTGCAAAACACGTGTTTTGCATTAAACACAAATAATAATAAAAAATAAAAGTACTTTTTACTCTACCTTATCTAAAATTAAAATTATTTATTCTATTAGGTTGGGGAAAAAGTCTTTTCGTATTTTATATGAAAATTCAAAACATTTTTTAATAAAGTTTATTTACATTTAACTAAAGTATGTAGGTGCCATTTTGTTCGATAACTTTTTGCCATCTTGTAGATATAGACATGATCCCATTACTATAGAAATTTTGGGACTTCTGTTCAAAAAACTGCGATAAGTGGTTTTGGCAGTCTTCTCGTGATGTTAACCTGACATTGCCTAAAGAATTCTGAAGAGACCGAAACAGGTGGAAATCAGAAGGTGCAAGGTCAGGACTATACGGCGGATCCATTAACACCTCCCAGTCAAACTCTCTTAATTTTTGCTGAGTGGCTAAAGATGTGTGAGGTCTAGCATTATCATGATGAAAAATCACACCCCTTCTGTTAATTAATTCCGTCCGCTTTCTCTCAAGTTTTTGCTTTAATCTCATCAGTTGTTCTCAGTAGAGTTCAGAATCGATAGTCCTGCCTGGCGGTAACAGCTCATAATGAATAATGTCCTTCCAATCCCACCATACACACAGCATCACCTTGTTGCGGGTTAACCCGGGTTTCGCCAGAGTCTGTGAAGCCTGACCGGCCTTTGACCACGACCTTTTTATGCGCCAAAACTGTTTTGTGGTCAATTCCTAGTTCTTCAGCTACATCGTTACTACTGATATGCCGATCTTGCTCCACTTTTTCATAAATGGCATCCATTTTATCCGTAACAGGCGACCAGAGCGACGTGCATCTTTGACATCAAAATTTCCGGATTGAAAACGCCTAAACCAAATTTGTGCTACTCTCACAGACACTGCACTAGGTCCATAAACGTCACAAATTTTTTCGCAGCTTGCGTTGCATTTTTACCTTTTTTGTAGTAAAATTTTAAAATGTATCGAATTTCTTCATTAGATTCACTCATCTTGACAGTAAAAAAAACAAATGAAAATCACACATTTACCTAATTTGAATTTGGAATTATCTTTTTTAAAATTTAAACTTTTTAACCCTAGATAGATAACCTACGTCGAAACGACGTAATCGATTTTGAAAAATTGATATAACTCATTTGTTTTTCGCGTCAATAAACTGGCCGTTCCTGCCAACTCAAACGGCTGTCGGAGCTTGCAGAACACACCCGTATCGCTACGGTAAGTGCAATACTTTCGTCAATATTTACGTATCGTACGTCGAAGTGACGTATGGTTATCTTTAGTGTCAGTTTTTCGACTTTTGGGAAAATGTGTTATTGCGACCATTTGAGAATAAATGATTATATTTCTAATTCGTTTTTTAAACTGGTTATAGACCACGATAAAAACAACATGATGACGTCACAAAAATGTGCAGATGATGCAGAAATCAGTCGGCTGTTGTATGAAACAAGCGATGAAGAGTTTCAGGGGTCGGACAGTGAAACTGAAGACAATTTATTAGAAGATGAAGTACAAAGTGAACCCGAACATCATAAGATGAGTGCTTCACTAGTGGTAAACCCATAGGATACTGAAAATGTGTCTGAAAATTACTCTGTGCCTTTCGAATGTTTCAGTATATTTATTACTGATGACATTGGGGAAAAGATAACAAAATGGACCAACGCTGAAATCCAGCTGAAGATTCAAAGGCTTGATGTGAAGACCACCTTTAAAACTACAGTTTGTGAAGATTTCGGGCTCTTTTTGGCATAGTGACACTAACAGATTCTATCAAGAAAATATTTGATTGTTCGTATTCAGGAAACAGATATGTTGCTGCCATGAGTTAAGATAGATTCGATTTTTTGATAAGGTATTTGACAAAAAGACAAACCGAACCTCTCACACAACTTGAAGGTGTACCTGAGTCAAACAAAAGAAAATACTGTGCATTTTATCCATCAAAAATTAGAAGGATGTCAAAGACAATATACAACTGCTGCAAAAATCCCATTTCTGAAGAGCATAAGTCCAGCGCCTGACCTAAGTGCCTTTGAGGCCAAAACGAATAAAAAAATATATTTATTTAATTTTTTTACATAATAGAGATTACAAAAAGTTGATTTTGAAAGGTTTATATAGTATATTATAAGACTGACGGCGAGATTCCTAAATGTTTAAGTTTTGTAAATTAAGAAGTACCTTGTTTTGTTCTTTAATTTTTATTTCTAATAAAAATATAATTAAACTCTATTGTTTTTCATTTATTCAGAACACAATTATATACATTAAGACATAAAATTATATTCATAAACCTAGGATATACATAATTCAAAATATGCTCACTCAACCACTCGCACGTCGAATCGACGTATGGTTATCTTTAGTGTACAGTGAAATATGGTTATCTATCTAGGGTTAAAGATATCAAAACCTTTCAGATACAAATGGTATAACCAAAGAGATTTTATTACAAGTTCGTACATACTATAATGCGAAAAGACTTTTTCCCCTACCTATTATTAAAAATATTACATTACTAAAATTATTATCAACTAAAATTGAGCCTAGATCTGATACGTAGCCGTTTAGTAGGATTCATTACTTTTATTGGAATCCGATAATGCTGTAATATATTCATCTTAATCGAATTTAAAGAATGCCATGAGTACCTATATTTTTTTTTAAATGTCAAGTCAGATTCTTGTTCTTGGAACATTATCACACACATAATTAATTTATGTAACTATAATGGTGTTTTTCCGGCAAATTTTAAACGATCTTTAATATTGTCTTTAATAAGTAAGATAGAGAATATTTCATCATTATAGATTAACTGACGACAATAGATATAATTTTGGTTAAACATCTGATATTATGAGATATTATCTTTATTGCGTTGGGTCTAGAGTCGCTATTAATTTAATAAAGGTATTTATGTGACGCTTCTGTACTAGTACTATTTTTTATTCTGTGCCGATACCTATGGCGTTCCTCGGGGTAGCATTCTTGAACCTAGTTTATTTCTTAAATATGTAAACGAACTCTACAATTTTATTTTTTTAATGGAAAAGTTTTTTTGTTTAAGTACAAATAGATTATTACAAGATTTTATTTTGCAGTTTTTAAGATGCTAATATTTATCTATTATTATCTGAGTATGTAGGGAAAAATGCCGTATTTACATATTTTGAATCAGCATAAATTATCTTCATATCTCTGATTATCTCTTGTGGTAGTGGGTGGCTGCTGGCAGGCAGTAATTTGCATGAACTATTTGGTAACATGCAAAGTAGTGTAGACCCAATTGCCTAATTATATTTTATTAATTGTAACTTTTCAGGGCATCCGAATATTAAGTTATTTATAACTCATGGAGGATTGCAGTCTATTGATGAAACTATAAGTGCAGAAGTACCTATTGTAGGTATACCATTAGCTGCAGATCAAAATCTTAACGTAGAGCTTTGTGTACATTATGGAGTTGGAGTCAGGCTAGACCTAAACTTGATTACGGAAGAAAACCTCAGAACTGCCATCGACACTGTCATATTGGACAAAAGGTTTGTTTATGTGCATAATAGTTCATCATTGAATCATCCAGACCATAAAATAAATCTACACTTTTATAACAAAAATTTAAAAGAAACTACAGTTTTTAGTTTTGTTTACTAGACAAGCAACAAACTACAATAAAAATAAAACGAATAGTATCTTTTGTTCAATAACATTAAAAAGAAATGCTAAATATAGCACGGCTGATATGATTCGTGAACTAAAATCTTAAAAAATGTTGAACAATATCATGGTATATTAATAATGTCAGTATAAGGGAGTATAGATAATTAACATCTAGGTTGTAATATCTTTAGGCGTGATATGATATTAAGACACAAAATGTACAATATATTTACCGCTTATAGTTTTAACTATACGGCTATCAGGAACTGATTAGTAATGACATGGAATTACGCAATTTACTTCGTCACCGATTTATATAATTTGTACTATTAAATTGTTTGTATTCTTTAAGAATACATTTATGTAACACAGTTGAAAGATGATATCTCTCTAATGCGGGAAATGGTCTTATTGTCTTGTCTATTTTACAGTTACTATTCCAACATAGTCAAGCTTCGCTCATGGATGAATGACCAGCGTCAGACGCCTCTAGAGCGAGCAATGTGGTGGATTGAGCATGTTTTGCGGCATGGTGGAGCACGGCATTTGCGGTCACCTGCAGCTAATATGCATTGGACTGAGAAATTAGAACTTAATTTATTTTTACAAGCATTTTTAACATCATTATTTTTGCTTGCTATCTTCCTTTTCTCTAACTATTACTTAATTAAGACTTTATTTAGAATTATAAAAGCTCGTTTCACCTGAAAAGTAATCTACCAATAAATTGGTAAAAGTAACTAATTTGTTTATTGAGAAATCACTTATATATTATACCTTCACTCTCGTTTACACCACTTCCCACCCGATCGCAATGTCCTTATCCGTAGCCACAATTGTTTTGTTTTGTAATACAATTCTGGATGTATGCTTTTTATTTCATTTTTTTTTTATTTCTTATACTTTTACCTGTATCTCACATTGTGCACAGTGACACCACTGATGTACCTAACATATCTAACCCCTATTCTGCTGTATATAATAAATTGTAGTGTATATAATAAATATGTATTCGAGTTGTTATTATCAACCCTTATTCTTCCCACTCCTGCGGTACGGGTCTCCCCCCAATCGAAGGCGTTTAGACCATGCTCCTCCACGCTGCTCAACTGTAAGTTGGCGGAGGCCAGTGTCCTAAAGGCCACTGGCTTGGCTTAACGACTGTCATCTAAAGACAACAACAGCTGGACCGACGGCTTAACGTGCCCTTCGAAGCACGGCGGAGCTCGAAATAAATAAACCCATCCATGGACAGGCTACGGTAGACGTTGCTTAACTTGTTCGATTAGACTGACACGCGCAACGACGGCAACAAACTCCTATATGGAACTATCAGAACTACTGGTCGCCCAGTGGTCGTAATTCGACCATCATTAATTAAAATTATAAGTTTGAACATTATTAAGGTTCTATTGTCAAAGTCTATACTTCTATAATCACTTTAGTAAGACTATAGACAAATAATATTAAAGACAAACAATATTAATCTATTCTCAATTTGACCACAGATTTTAACAATAAATAAAATAGTATACTTTTTAAGATTATATTAGTTGGGGAAAAAGTCTTTTCGTATTTTATATGAAAATTCAAAACATTTTTTAATAAAGTATATTTACATTTAACTAAAGTATGTAGGTGCCATTTTGTTCGATAACTTTTTGCCATCTTGTAGGTACAGACATGATCCCATTACTATAGAAATTTTGGGACTTCTGTTTAAAAAACCACGACAAGTGGTTTTGGCAGTCTTCTCGTGATGTTAACCTGACATTGCCTAAAGAATTCTGAAGAGACCAAAACAGGTGGAAATCAGAAGGTGCAAGGTCAGGACTATACGGCGGATGCATTAACACCTCCCAGTCAAACTCTCTTAATTTTTGCTGAGTGGCTAAAGATGTGTGAGGTCTAGCGTTATCATGATGAAAAATCACACCCCTTCTGTTAATTAATTCCGGCCGCTTTCTCTCAACTTTTTGCTTTAATCTCATCAGTTGTTCACAGTAGAGTTCAGAATCGATAGTCCTGCCTGGCGGTAACAGCTCATAATGAATAATGCCCTTCCAATCCCACCATACACACAGCATCACCTTGTTGCGGGTTAACCCGGGTTTTGCCAGAGTCTGTGAAGCCTGACCGGCCTTTGACCACGACCTTTTTCGCACGTTCTTGTCGTACGTGATCCACTTTTCATCACCAGTTATAAGCTTCTTCAAAAACGGTTCGCTTTCATTACGTCTTAGTAAAGAATCGCAAATGAGTACACGGTTCATTAGGTTTCTTTCAGTGAGATCGTGAGGCACCCAAATATCGAGCTTTTTAGTGTACCCAGCTTTTTTCAAATGCGCCAAAACTGTTTTGTGGTCAATTCCTAATTCTTCAGCTACGTCATAACTACTGATATGCCGATCTTGCTCCATTTTTTCAAAAATGGCATCAATTTTATCCGTAACAGGGCGACCAGAGCGACGTACATCTTTCACATCAAAATTTCCTGATTGAAAACGCTTAAACCAAATTTGTGCTACTCTCACAGACACTGCACTAGGTCCATAAACGTCACAAATTTTTTTCGCAGCTTGCGTTGCATTGTTACCTTTTTTGTAGTAAAATTTTAAAATGAATCAAATTTCTTCATTAGATTCACTCATCTTGACAGTAAAAAAAACAAATGAAAATCACACATTTACCTAATTTGAATTTGGAATTATCTTTTTTAAAATTTAAACTTTTTAAAGATATCAAAACCTGCCAGATACAAATGGTATAACCAAAGAGATTTTATTACAAGTTCATACATACTATAATGCGAAAAGACTTTTTCCCCTACCTATTAGATAGATATATTTTTATGCATAATTTTAAAAAAAATATTAGTTTAAATATTAGTAATATTCTGCACTCCTTCTCTATATAAACTTATAAGTGTGCGAAATTTCATACTCTTCCGTCCTTCCGTAATTTACGTAAAAAGTATTTTTTAAAATGAAAAAAATCACCTCCCCTAAGTGGGATTTGAACCCACGACCTCTCGATGACCGATGTTGGTGACGAATTTTTGCATTTTATATTTTTACTGCGTGAGTCACAGCGTGGTACAATATTTTTGCTTCACTATTGCTGGTAATATTATTATAGGTACTACATAATAATAATATCATCATATAACTATTATTGTAAATATAGGCACGTCATTGAGTGGAAAATATAGGCTAATACAAACAGATGCAGATTAATACTTCACCTCATGTCTTATTTGCTCTCCAATCATTGTTACTTGTTCTCGAAGTATATCACCTTGTATGTCCTTAAGTACACTAAAAGACATTTATTTCCAATTTACAATGGAAAAGACAATTAAAAATCTTTTTATATACGCATACGTTGTAAACAAATACTTATCTGACAGATGGTACATAATTATTGTAAGTATATGTTCATACATATGTGTGTATAATATATATAAAGAATTAATCCATACATCTATTATATTTATTTTATATTATACTACATCACAAATAACAAGTAAATAATAATACGTACATAAATTGTAATAATACTTAATTATAATATATATATAATCATGCAATAAGTGTAAAATCATAATGACATGATATAGTAATATGAAATACTTTCTCATAACTCAGTAACTGTATTCGCAATAACTAAAAAAAATATTTAAAAGTTTTATCTCCACATGTTGCGTATACTACAACGGTTAACCGGTACTGCTATCGTAACATGGGCACGCAGATTGGTCACGACTACCTACATTTATAATATTGTTATGATAGTTAATGTGATATCGTTGTATTATACAAAAATATAAGACAAATTATATTATGGAATGTATGTATTTTCGATATGTTGTAGTAAATAAATGTTATACCTTGCCTTTATAATATAAATTATAGTGTAAGTTATGAAAGCACGGTGAGGTGATGTTGTTGTAACAGTTTATTTTTTGAAAAACTAAGTGGTTAGGTGAGTACATACTTTATTACGATAATCTGTTAAATAAAGAATGGTTGGCACGCGACGTGCATAATTGCGTGTCTCTTTCAACGCCTACAATGGCAAATAAACATAGGTATCGAAAATAAAAAGTTAGCTATAGAAAACTACACAATGAATATTTTAAGAATTATAGTGAGCGATGGTACTACCCAGCCGTAACACAGTTTTTACTAGCGCGGGGGGTAGTGGTCATTGTATTCACTGTTATAGGTACCATTTTGGATATTAATAAAAGATATTAAATACTCTGTAAATTAAACACTCTGTAATAGTAATAAACAATGTCACCGTATTTATTGTAAGTGTTAAAATATGTAACAGTGTATAATCAATAATGTTAAATAAAGATTATTATATTATTATTATTATAAATTATTATAAATATCAACTTAAGGTGCCCCCAATTGATGAACGAACTGTAAATGTACAAATCATCATCATCATCAGCCTTTATCTATCCACTTATTTATATTGGCCTTCCCTAATGCCTTCCACCATATGCGATACTCCGGTTGCCGCATCCAGCCTCTTCCAGCCTTTTCCTTATGGTTACCGGTCCATCCAGAGAGGGTGCGCCCGACGATGCTTCGTCGCCCCATATGAGATCTCCACTCTAGAAATTACCTCCCCTATTTTCCATCATTGGCTCGGCAGATGAACCTAGCCCACTGCCTCTTTAGCTTGCTGACTCTGTGAGGTATGTCGACAACCATTCGATTTATTTTTGATTTCAATATCACATCTACTTACGTATCTAAGCAGAGAAGTGAATATAAATATATAATGACCTCCACTGAATCGAAAGGATTCAGAGCTTAATCTACTGCTGCTCTGCAAGTTGGTGGAGGTAAGGCTTGGAGCAAACGAGCCATCAACCACAGCCACCGGTGTTCAGAAGCTACCACATTTTATAATTCTATCGCAGCTGCGCAGTCTTACGATGGATTCCGACACGGAAAGTTTGCTCGACATTCCGACACGGAAAGTGTTTTCAAACCGCCTAAAGAAAATTAATTTGACTTAACAACTGTCATGTTATGAAAATCTATTTATTTGTAAATTTATGTAACAATAAACGACAGAAATACATAATAGCAACCTCTACTACATTTTACCTTTCAGCAAGTAATATCTATATTTTAATGGCTAAATGCATTATAAAATTGACATTAATGGAAGATGAACTGCATTTAATAAAAAAATTACGACATCTTAAAAACTATTACGCAATAATTTTATAACTTCAAGCATCGCAATGTCAAAGGCGTGGTCAGGAATATGGGATATACGAGTATCAGTCAAATAGATTATATCAAAATTAAAATTATTATAAAATATCAGAGAGGTATTTGATTTATACGATAATACACTGATACCTTCAATAAATTGAGGACACTGCGTTTAAATTGTAAATAACAATACATAGCATTGCTACTGATAAGAAAAGTTGCTCAACGTCATTTTGAAAGCCAAAACCAACCTCACCTGCAAGTGGAGTACCCTTTCGATAAACCAGCAGCCGAATAACAATGCCCTTAAGGCGATTACATCCGTCAACGACCTTGGGCATTTGGCGAGTACCCCGCGCGCGGTCCCCGCACCGCCCGCACCTCACCGCAGTGTAACATCGCGTTGCGCGCTTTAGGAATAGTAAAGCGCAGTTGGGTCATAATTTGTCTCGTACATTTATACCTTTGCGGAACTGGTCGCTTAGAGACTAATAGAAGTACTTAACCTACATTATCTGTATTACTGCTTTATCTGTATAGCATTCGTCTGACTATTCTAAACGTTTTGATCCCTTTCTGATCATACGACAGGGAGTAATTTTCTGATAAATACTTATTCTTATAATCTAATCTATTTCTTATTTCTTCTTAGGGCTTTATTGAAAGATAACCCAGAAGCCTCCTAGCTAAATTCTTATAGAGGGATTCTAAAATGTGGGTTTCGATTGTAAAGGTGTCAGGATTCAGTACTAGTACTGTAGGCCATACGTAAACTACCCATTTCCGTTGGCGCTGGCGCTGCGCTGACTCTTATCTATTGCAAAGAAATGCAGTTTTTTTTATATATAGGTATATTTGATCAGAGCTAGATAAAAACGGACATGAATAACTTACCGCGTGGTTCATCATAATGTAGTGAAAACATTTGTTTTCTTTTTTTAAATTATGAAAACATATTTTTATTAAAATATGTTTTCATAATTTAAAATAAGGTAGTGAAATAAGAACCCGAATTTCGATAATAAAATCATATTCTTTTATTTTATATTAGGTAATTATAAAAAAATATGTATAAGTAAGTACTTATTAAAATTGAAATAAAATATTTTACAAAATATTTTTTTCACCTCACTAGCTCGTAAAAGTTCTGTTTATCATTCGAAATCTGCGTGGAAAATCGCACTTTATCCGCTAGCGTGGAAAGTGTTTTTAAAATTCGAATATTTTTATTCAATAAAGGTTTCGTACAATAAATTACATATATATATAGAACCTCATTGGTTTCGTAATAGTTTATATTCTCTGCAGCCAGTCCATTGATGATTATTTATTAAAACTGTTTTTCTTGCACCTAACATTTTCCTCGCTTTAGTGAGGTGAAAAGTTGTGTGTTGCGCTCGGCAGCAAAGTTATTTAGCGTCTCGTACCTTTGAAACCCTCGCTACGCTCAGGATTCTATATTTGAACCACTCGCTTCGCTCGTGGCTCAATCCTAGAATCCTTCGCTTGCTCAGGTTTCAATACAAGGTACTCGCGCCAAAAATTAACTTTGCAGCCTTGCATAACAATTAAATATATCATAATGTATACCTAGGCATTGATCAGACAAAATAATAAAATCGTTGGGCGTAGCGTAAACTTGAGTTGATTGGATAGAAAACGGCGCTCAACGATTTTATTATTTTGTCTGATCAATGCCTTAGACTGATGAGGGAGAGGGGTGTGATGACTGAAACCTCGGACCTACCGAATTATTTTTTAGCTTTTAGTACATTACTTTCAATAAAACTGTTTAAATTAAAAATGTTTTTTTTTTTCATAATTTTTATTTTCAAGTTTTTAGTTTATAATTTCATTACATAGTACTGCTCATGCAATTAAGTTTAGATTTGCTTTATGTATTTTTTTTTTTTACTTTTAAATTTGTCTTGTATTAATTTGATACCCTTAATGAAAATTGAGAAAATATGTAACCGCCAACCGGCCATTTTGTTGACGGCCATCTTGGATTTTATTATAATATTCATGAGAGCGACGAGCGACGAGCTGTGTTCTACTAGTCAAGCTCTTTCATTTGATACCCATATAGTGGTAGTCGTGACAAAATGTGTAAACCACCATTTTGTAGCGGCGGCCATCTTGGATTTTCGTTTTTTTTTCATGTGAACTGTGTTCTACTAGTCAAGCCCTTTCATTTGATACCCATATTGAGGTAGTCGTGACAAAATTTGTAAACCGCCAGTATGTAGCGGCGGCGGCCATCTTGGATTTAAAATGAAACAGAATTTATTTAGTTGTATTGTCACCAGAACTAAAGATGTGTACCAAATTTCAGATCAATCTGTCAACAGGAAGGGGGTCAAATTTCAATTACTAGATTTGACCCAAAAATATAAACAAACAAATAAATAAACAAACCGGTCAAGCTAAATAAAACCGTTTAAAAACTAAAAAACCCGACTGCTTTTTTGTGTAATTTGGAAATGAAAAACCCCTAAAACAAGAAAACATGTAGCAGTCGGGTCGGGACCCATTCTAGAAATGGAGGCTTAGTGAATTTAGAGCACATGTCCCGACTGCTACATGTTTTATTGTTTTAGAGGTTTTTCTTTTCCAAATTACACAAAAAAGCAGTCGGGTTTTTTTAGTTTTTTAAATTACCTACCGATTTTATTTTACGTTTTTTAGTTTTATTTATTTTGGGGCTACCGTTTTAAAATCAACAACAAGTACACTGAGTCAATCTTAGCCTTTGCTGACGACCTTGCAATACTTACACGTAATCCCAAACAGTGTCAGGAGTTGTTAAATGAAGTCGATGAGTTCTGTACATGGACGGGGGGATTGAGGGCGAAACCAAGTAAATGTTATTGTTTATGTCTGGGTAGACGAAATACCAAATACACTTCTTACGACCCGGAACTCTCCATAAGCGGCCAAAAAGTTGCTACGATTGCAGAAACAGTGCCTTTCAAATTTCTTGGTAGAAAGATAGATTACAAAGGACGCACACCATCATTGGGGGAAGTTGTCGAAAATTTCATTAACGACCTCAATAAGGTAGACCAACAGCCTATCAGTAATATTAAAAAAGCATGGATATACGACAACTATCTCACATCACGTCTCACTTGGCCTTTCCTAGTATATGACTTCGGTAAAACCCTCTTGGCAAAGTTAGATGCTAATGTCATAAAGATATTAAAGTCATGGTTCGGACTGGCACATCCGGCTGATCCCTCGACTCTATTTAGGGATCACAATAGTTTTGGGCTGAAATTAAAGAAACCTTCTGAACTCTATAAACACCTGAGAGTTACAAAAACGCATGTTTTGCAAAAGTCGCAAGACGAATTAGTTAAATCTCTCCCAAAAGACAAAAATGCCGCTGACCTAGAATCTAGACTTCAATTCCACAAACAATTTATGGTAGGTGCACAGGCAAATAGAGCTGGGTTGGGCGCGAGAAAGAAAAGGGAAGACCGAGACATAGTAAAAACCTTTCTACAACAAGACGAAAATGACAGTTACAAAGTGCACGCTATGAATTTAGAAATGCAAAGTGAGTGGTTAACCATAGGCGAGTTTTGCATCCCGTTAGCTCTGAAGTGGCGCACCTTGCTGTATGACTGGTCTCCTGCCTTATTAAAATTCTATCTTAATGCCTTTCAAATGACCCTCCCTGACCAGAGTAACTTAGTTAGGTGGGGAAAAGCCTCTGAAAAATGTTGCTATACCTGTGGAGAGGCGATATGTACAGCAAGGCACCTATTGGTGGGATGCAAGGTGCTCCTTGATAGGGGTCATTACTCACATCGACATGACAGAGTACTTCAAATCATACGTGAAGCCATAAGCCTTTCAATAGCTAGAGCCCAAAAAGGATTAACGACAAACAAAAGACAAATTAACTTTATAAAAGGAGGCTCAACTTCAAACTCCAAGAACAAGCCTTACTCAATCCTCAGTGCAGCACCTGACTGGACTATTTTAATGGACACGTTTGAAAAGCACTATAAAATCCCAGAAGATGTGGTTGTTTCGACATCCAGACCAGACATTTTCCTTTTCTCCAGAGCTACAAAACGTATAGTACTTGTAGAGCTTACCGTACCGTGGGAAACTAACATACCCAAAGACCACGCGATAAAACAAAACAAATATTATGACCTCCTAAACGAATTAACAAAAAGCGGCTATGTAGTTAATCTATACGCTGTAGAAGTAGGAGCGAGAGGTATACCAGCAAAATCTCTCTATAACCTGCTGAAAGACCTTGGCTTGTCCAGAAGTGCAGTAAGTTCTATACTAGAACGAGTATCTAAAGCTGCATTAGCAGGTTCATACCAGATTTGGCAGGGCAGGGAGAGAAACACAAGTAGTGAAGGTGAGTGTTGATGTACGTCGGAAAGGGGCCCCTTAAACCTACACCCGTGTCACAAGTCTCGGGATCTGCTTGGGTTTCTCTCTCTGCCACACGATGGACCCGGCACCCGCACGGTGAATCCATGGAAGCTAAGAAGTTCGTCTCATATATACACGACATTGCATATATCAAAATAAATAAAATTAAAAAACGTAAAATAAAATCCGTAATTTAAAAAACTAAAAAAACCCGACTGCTCTCCACAGTAAATACATATCTTTTGACACCCTCAAGCTAAATTTCACTGAGCCGTCCAGACTGTGGCGCGACTTTGAATTTGAACTTGGTGCCAAAAATCCGCCATTTTGATTTTTTTTTTATTTTGACACAGCAAATACGAATCTAACGACACCTCTCAAGCTAAAATCCATCCAGCCATTCAGGCTGCAGAGCGTGCCAAACAATTATACATACATACTCTTGAAAAACATAACCCTCCTTCTGTCGCAGTCGGGTAAAAACAATGCGACGACAGGGCACAGTGAACAGTGGGATGGAGCGGCGCGCGGGGGTGGGGTCTCAAGCAACCTAACGTAGGTCCGTTCAGCAACACGTCTCGTCCCGCACTGATATTTTAGACGAGCGAGGGGAATTCGAACCTTGCGAAATCGATTTATCTTTCTTTATTAGTCAAAAATATTTTTTTTCGATAACTGAATAAACCAAGGTATGTAATTACATATAATGAAAAAGTATACAAAATTTTAGATGATTTCGATACATATTGTAGGAAATAAATGGTTTTATGTTGAAAATTATAGTGGTTTTTAATAATTTTTTTCTATGAGTTTCTTAAATTATTTTAAATTCTGATCAAACCATGTTCTTGTGTATATCTTGCAAAATATTATATATTTTTTTCAGATCAGTAGGCTTAATACTTAGCGAGAAAAATGGTTTTATAATAACCTATTATTCGAATGTTGGCCACTGTATACGCCTTAAGCATTGTTGTTATTAAGATTGCCAGACGTGAGGAGGACTGCGTTAGTACTCGTAGCACGGGTTTCGGCACGCGAGCAATGCTCCTTGTATTGCAGGCGTTCATAGGCACTGGTCTTGGTACAAACGTAGTGTATGTTACCCGCGAGAGTTGATGTAACCATTTAGTTGGTGAAACACAGAAAGCAACAACGAGTTATAGATAAACCTATAGACAGGATACAGTCGACATAGCTTAACCAACCCGCAATGATGCCATTAACTTACCCAAATATTCAATTCGTAATTCAATTGCGATTTTATATTTTTTTTTTTTATATATAGAATTTGTTCTTCTGATGTATTTGATTTTATAATCTATATAAACTAGATGTATTTTTATGTAGTAACTTAATAATTTAACATTAGTACTATAGTACAATATTAATAGTACTTTTATTATATATTTTTTTATTAGGTTACTAGATAGTAACCTAATTTAAAAATAATTTACCTATATATCTAAATAGGTTAGAGTTACCAAATAAATATATAAATAAATAAATAAATAATAAATATTTCTGGACAATTTACACAGCGCCAAGCGTCTCTAAATAAGCACAAAGCTTGTAGTATGGGTACTAGACAACTGATAAATGTACTTAAATACATTCTTTTTTTCTAAATACTTAAAATACATTGGAAATACCCAGACCAAGACAAACAGACATGTTCGTGCACACAAATGTTTGAATTGTGCAAGGATCTAAACCGCGACCTCGGAGTCAATGTAGCTATTGCTAGCCATTCGACCATCGAGCTAATCAAAGATAGATACGTTTATTACAAGTTACAGTTACACACATACAAAAATTAAATAAAAAAAGGAGAGGTAATGTATAAATAAGTATACAACAGTAAGAAACAGAACGCAGATAAGAGATGTGTGTGCTGTAGCAAGCAAATGGCCACAGCTCAGTGTGACTTGTTAGTAATAGTGTGAGCATACAATCGACAAGGCGAAGCAGTACATCGGCACACATACAACTCGCGGCAAAGGCTTCTGCTTTACAAAGTACTGTTGTCATCTATCAGCGGAAGCACCAAAATACCAGCTAGCACCTTGTGACTCAATTTAGAGGCGCGCTGTAAGGATTATTGACGAATCCAAATTGAGGGACGGTTTAGAACCTTTGAGTCTGAGAAGAAATTTTGCGTCCCTTTGTGTGTTTTACGGATTGTATAATGTGGTGTGTACAGAGGAGTATTTTGATACGATGCCCACGGCCTACTTCTACTGTCGCACCGCTCGCCATCGACAGAGAATTTATTCCAGAGAAGAGTTCCAGAGCAGTTTTCTTCCACGTACTATCAAGCTGTGGAATGAACTGCCTGTTGAGGAGACTCCTGGGGTTCTTCAAAAAGGGCGTGAAGAGGTTTTTACAGGGTTGGCAACACGCAGGTGATGCCTCTGGTGTTACAGGCGTCGATAGGCTACGGTAAATGCTTGCCATCAGGCGGACCGTATGCTTGTTTGTCACCTTAGTGGTATGAAAAAAAAATGTCAGTAATGGAAGATAGGCCTTATGTGATTAATCAGACAATACACAATTTTGTACCTTTGCTTTGTGTTTTTGTTGGTATGTAATAAAGTTATAAACAAGCAAAGATGCAAATATGATTTAATGCTGTTGAAAGCAATAATCATAACTTCAGAAATAACATAATTTAAAAATATAATAGTGTATTTATTTGCAAGAATATTACAATACAAGGTTACAATAAAAAATGTCTGGTTTCTATAAACATGTTTTTTTTTATACTACGTAGGGTGACAGACAAGCATAAGCCCCACCTGATGTTAAACGGTTACCGTAGCCATATTAACCCTCGCAACTGCAGGAGTACTGTTCGCATCTCTGGGCTGGTGTGTCCCAGTACTTGCTTGCTCCATTTGACCGCATACAACGAAGAGCAGTTCGAATCGTCGGTGACCCAATGACCTCGGATAGATTGGACTCTCTCTCTACACGCAGGGATGTAGCGTCTCTTTGCGTACTATACAAATTATATCATGGGGAATGCTCTGATGAGCTGTTTGATTGGATACCTGCCGGTGAATTCTACTATCGTACAACTCGCCATAAATTAAAATTCCATCCATATCATCTTGATAATTGGCGATCTACTACAGTACGTTTCCTAAGACATTTTATACCACGAACAGTGAAACTGTGGAATCAACTTCCCTCAGCGGTATTTCCGAACAACTACGACATGGGTGCCTTCAAGAACAGAGTTTTCATTTCCCTTAACAGGCTGGCAACGGATCGGCGAACCCTTGGCGTCGCTGATCTCCATGGACGGTGGTGATTACTTTCCACTAGGTGACCCACAAGCTATATATATATTTATGTACATACGAGTATAGCAGTTATCTAGTACCCATAGTACAAGCTTTGCTAGTATCTAGTAGTAACTAGATGGCGCTGTGTAAACGTCAAGGCATATTTATTTATTAGGCAATTTCAATCAAATTATTAAATGCAATTTGAGCTTGGTAGACAGTTTCTTTTGAGCAGGGCGCTTCGGCACAGTGGCATTTCAAACTTTGTAGGGTCTCTGGAGTTGTACTTGCTTTTTTCGTCAAGCTTTTGGAATAATTTTGGCTGCTTTTTTGACAAAAATACCTATCGCGAACATTTAAAGTGATGTCTCCGTCAACTCTGCGCCCTGAGGTTGAGATTTTTTAGAGTGGTAAAAACACAGAAATGATTATTTCATATATAAGAAATTAAAACACTAAATTTGTTTATGCGAAACATTTAGCGTATCAGTTTAAATAACAATAAAATTATTAAACAAATTGGACAAATAGCAATGATAAATGCTATAAATAAAATAAACAACAGTTCGACTTCAAAATATTCTGTCCAAGGCATGTTGGCTGCAGGTGCCCGCATGTGACGTGCTCCTCCGTGCCGCAGCACGTACTCCGTCCACCAAACTGCACGTGAAAGAGAAGACTGGGGTTGGTCAGTCATAATCGTTCGAAATTTCACCACGTTTTCTCGATAACTAGAAATTTAAGAGTTTATAAATTAGTACATAACATTAAACCATAATAGAATACACTTTATTGAACCAATTTGACAATATACACACAAGAAAATTGCAAAAATTAAAAGTACAAAAGGCGGTCTTATCGCTG
The DNA here is from genome assembly GCA_937001555.2 of Hypsopygia costalis. NCBI lineage: Eukaryota > Metazoa > Arthropoda > Insecta > Lepidoptera > Pyralidae > Hypsopygia > Hypsopygia costalis. Next base: position 6,340,738 of record OW443349.2, read on the forward strand.
AAAGCAATCCCTTCCAGACAACCATTTAAAGAGAAACAATGATAAAATTAGGTAGGTGGAATATCGAATAGGTATGACACAAATACATATATAATTATATGGGTACAAAGGAAGTAACTGGAGATACTATAGCTGATAAGAGTGTGTGGAATAAAAAATATACTGCACAAACCCCAAATAGTGGGACATGGACAAGCCATGATAATGATATAAAATAACGGGACGAGGGCCCACCATAAATTCCCACAACTTTAACTCCGGTGTAACCAGGAGTAACTGCGGCGACCAGCAAAAAGGTCACATTACAAAACAATCCACTCATCCGTAGAACAGAGTTCGACGTAATCAAGGACCGTCAAACGAGCTAGACGAGATAAGTAACATGAATTCTACAAACGTATGAATTAGAATTTTCTTATATCATTTACCTTCTGACATTCAATCTGGCATTAGCTCCCTATAAAAACGCACGAAGTGAAATCAAAAACACAGATCGAGCTTTATTCTACTGGTGAGTCCACTGCAATTCTAGGTGTAAAACTAGAAATGCCTTCGAACTCACAACGAATTTATTCTGACGAAATTAGTAGGAGTAGCAAGCTTTTGGAATTTAAATTCCCCTCTTGGCATTGTGAGAGCATGATGATAATATGAAATTTCAAAAGTTCTTTCTTATTTCACATTTAGACGCTAAAATAAGATCATTATTATTTTACCAAATTTCAAGTTTACATGTCACCGGCACAGCATAGTATGTAATACAACCAGTACTTTAACTTCATACTAGCGCTCAAATCGGCGCACGCACACAGCCAAGCGTCATTTACACGACCGCTCAGGAAGTTTTAGTGCGCGGCGCACCAAAACTTCCTGAGCGGTCGTGTAAATGACGCTTAGCTTGGAAGTTAAAGTACTGGTTGTATTACTATGCTGTGTCAGCGGTGTGGGTTGTATACGATATATACTCGTACGTAAAAATCGTGAAATACTCGGATTTATCTGCTTATTTATATATAATATGCTAAGGGTAAGATAATATGTGGTATGCTGCTACATACTGCCAATGATACATCTAAACAGTTATTTCTAGCGAGTATAATAATGAGTGTTTATGATTTTGCAATTGAATGGCCAAATCATATAATTGAGGTGCTTCCCATAATACTTCCATTCAGCAAACACCGTTCTTACGAACCAATGGGGTGTAAAGTAAAGTATACTCATTATTATTATTCCGAAACTGTTCAGTAACAGTTATATATTATACGAGCAGGTCGTAATCCGGCCACTCCATACAACTAGTCTAGTCTAGTCTTAACGAATATCGTGATTAGCAAATGACGTTTGTGCAAATGTAAACGCGTAGTAATATTATTTCCGGTGTGGTTTCCGGCAGACTAGAATAGAATCACTCCGTCTCTTCCCGTGGATGTCGTACAAGGCGACTAAGGGAAATACATTATAAAACATCGATCAGGCCTCCCCAACCCGTCTGGCCAGCGTGGGAGTGTAGGCCAAAGCCTCCTTCCGTCTAGGATGGACGAGATAGGATCGTGCTCCTGTAGTGGAGACTAAAATGACCTGATGATGACGATGATGATACTTTATTTGGGACAAAGTTTTTACATACAATTCAACATTGAATACAGCTGTAGTATAGAACTGTGTCGCAGATATTAACGCTCTCCTCGGAATTCAATTTTTTTACAAAAGTGAGTACTATATTCTATAACATACTATTGTTAGAATATTTATTAAGGTGCTCCCTCACTAGGAGCATTCGCGTGTAATGTAACGTTACAGATTTGAACATTACATCAGTGAAGAAGGAGAATTACAATAACAAGAACCGAGCATTACAATGCGCACCTTGTAATGATACGATGTGTAATATCTTGATACAACTTGTAACTAGGGATGCATCCGATTCCGATACCGATACTGATATATCGGCGATACTTTGGGTTTGCCGATATATCGGCATCGGCGATATTTTTCTTCCGCACTCAGCACAACGACCGCTTCGTCTGACATTATGGAATCAACTAATGCTCAAAGTAGAAACTATAATATTACATTACACGCGAATGCTCGTCAGTCAGGGAGGTATTATTGTAATGTAGTGCTCAAAGACGAATCTATAATGTTACAGTACACGTGAATGCTCCCGGTGAGGGAGCACCTTTATAAAACATAAGGTAACGTATATTATCTTCTTTGTGTAGGAAAGGGAGATGGGAGAGAGTTAAGTGGTGTGTCTACATACGTAATAATTATGTGTGTGTATCTCAGTGTAATTTTAGGATTTTTTTTAGTTTAGAATCAATTAAATATAATAAATTAAAGTGCTACTTAGCATTACCTTTAGTTGATACACACCTGCCATCCTCGTGTATGCGTGTGTGTACGTGCGCGCGCGTGTGTGTGTGTGTGTGTGTGTGTGATTTATATCACTGTAATTTTAGCAAATAAATTAAAGTGACAGATCAAGTAGCGTTACCACTTTAATTGATACACACCTGCCATCCTCCATTATATCTTTAATTGCATCTTGTAACAATTCTTCAGTCAATCCATAAAAGAGAAGTAGTTTGCCAATTTTGAAATAAATGTAATTTTCAGAGTTAAACCATTGATCGCATAGAAATGGAAATGCTATCAAGGGCACACCAGCGCTGATCGCCTCATCTGTTGACTGTTGACCTCCTTGAGTGATAAATAGTTTGATTTTTGGATGTACTGGAAAATTATAAATGAGTATTCCTTAATTATGTATAATTGATAGTTATTACTACGAGAGAGTAAGTGGCTTACTATATTTTTTTATATATATAAGAGGGGTATACGAGCAGGTGTGTGCTATGAGGGCCGACTGGGGACCCCGCACAGAGTGTAGCATTCTGGGTGTACATTTCCCCGGAAACTACAGTATAAAGTTCTTCAAAAAGGCCGAAACGCTTCGATGCTTAATACTATGAAAAGAGATGTTTATAGAAGTTATAATACCCGCGTGTTAACCCTAGTGTTAGAGAATCGTGCTGGCTGGCTGCCATAGGAATAAATTTGAATGACACCTTAATTGTGTAAAAACATCTAAATAAAGTAAAATTCTTTTGTAAATTATCAAGCTATCTGTCACCGACAAATGTGATGTAAAAATGCTGGGTAGAGGAACGAAATTTACATTACGCTTCTTGAATACTCATAAATCATTACGCACTGAATCTAGAAAACATTTTTTCGAAAAACAGACCTCGATAAATCCATTTATACATAAATCTTTATCTATATAAAATTATTGATTTCTTTAACTTTTTAAAGAAATGAGTAATTCCAAGCAACTGTATCAAAGCTAATCGTATTAATTTAATAAAATATAATACCTCGTACATAGTAAGTTGGACTGAGGAAACCATTTTCCAAATTTTATATTACTTGAAGCACCAGGTAATTCGTCGGTATCCCATTTCCATATAATATTATAAGGTAACTGAGAGAAAACATTTATAAATATTTTAATATTTTCAGGCGGCAGCTGCGAAGGAAAGATGTTTGTCCCAAAACTCATGTAAATAACGCCGTTTACCGAGGAATCTAAATAAGATTTTAAATCCTGAAAATAGTATATAATAGATCAAGGTTAAGGACTTGAAAAGTAATCCCACGCGTAAACGTACAAGCTTTATTATTTCAACAATAAAATTGAGATGAAACAGGCTCATTAATGATACGAGCATTTTGTCTACCTTTAATTTAAAGCTAATATGGAGTAGACATGGAGAAGAATATTTAAAAGGAGTGTAATTCAATCTTAAAACATAAAATTATCATGGAACATTACTTTTATTTAATACATAATGCATAAACTATAAATAGTAATTTACATCATAAAAATATTAATATATTGTGACCTTGTGAACCCACAATAATGTATATCGTGCTGTTTTTGGTCCAAATTATAAATAAAAAACTACAAGTTCAAAGAACTTGATGCAAATGATGGTTTAATATTATTATTAAACCTTAATGGTGTAAAAACCTTAATTGTATAATAATATAACATGAACATGCGATTATTTTGGCTAGTACTGATGGAGATTGCAAACACATTACGAAAATATAAATATGTACTAGCCTGCGAGAGAACTTCTCCTTGTCTGTCATGTAAACCACCTAAGTAAACAGTGTTGCAAGGGACAGGTCTATTATTATCCCAAATATGTCTCACATTTAATAATAAACCTTCTGTATTATCTTTTAATTCCATTAAACTTGGCATATTTGGTCCAAATGCCGTAGTAACTATTGAATTCTGACGTAACTTGTAAAATAAATGTTCCAATGTAAAATAATCATATAATTTAATTATTTTCTCCAACCATGTAAGGTTATATGATCGTTTATGTAAATACTCCGGATAAATCAAGGGATGCCTTTGTGATCCTACGTTTACATGATCATCGATTATCGTCCCAAGAGAACTCACTCGAATCACAGGCACCTTGTATATATGAGATAATGCTAAACAGATTTCCATAAACGATTCCACAAGTATCAAATCAAATGTTATATTTTTCGTTATTTTAGAAAAGTCTTCGCTTTCTAATTGTTTCACAAAAATGTGTTCTATTATTGGAATACTTGTTTCTATAGGTTTAATCAAATCACCTTTACTTGAAGGTATTACATTTGCAAATTCCTTTAAAAAAATTGAGTATGATATATCATGTACGTCTATTTCCGTAAAATTAGTCATATCTGTATAACTGGGATCTGTAGTCACAGAAATAACTTCATGACCATATCTAGCGAGCTCTTTTGTCAAAGATCGAAACACTAACTGATGGCTTAGCGATGGTGTTGGAAATATACCCAATATACGAGCAGCTTCACTTCTGATAACACTAATATTAAGTATCAACAAGAGGTTTTTAAAAAAAAACATGGTAAAAATTTACACTTGCCACAAGTTTTAATTTATAGACACGACAATACTAAGTTACGTATTTAACGATACGACGGTGAATACAAAAGAAATAAGCAATTTAATTTCACTTGTTATAATTACAATAGCGAGCAATTAAAAGCAGACGTCATCGTAGAAAACCATTGTTGCGGAAAAATAGTTATTCGACAAGGTTAAAGTCGTAAGTGAAATTGGTAGAGTGGTAAAATAAAATATATCAATTATTCTTGTGTAAAAAATGTCTATAAGAAATTAATAATTTTTTTTTTTTTTTTTTTTTTTTTTTTTTTTTTTTTTTTTTTATACTACGTCGGGTGGCGGACAAGCATACGGCCCACCTGATGTGAAGCGGTTACCGTAGCCATATTAACGCTCGCTACATAAAATATCGCTCGCGCGCCGCCACCCCCGCTGCCAACGCAGCATCTCCTTCATTTCTGGTGACCTCACTCACTCGCAGGAACACAACAACCCTCAAGGGAATTGTTATTTGGCTGCGGTATTCTGTGAGGTGGAGGTACATTCCCCAGTCGGGTAGTTTACAATTACGCTCCCTACCTCTCTTTTCGCCAGAGCTTCGTTTGTCAGTCAGCAGGGTGCACCGCGTGCAGGTGAAGTTGGCTTTGGTTCAAAGGTGTTGATGAACCACTTACACCCCAAAATTATTAAGTAAACTAATTTTATAGTCTACGAGTCAGTAATTACATTTAATGACAAATTCCCTCCCGTGTGAAAATTTTTGAAGTACTTTAGAAAGTTGTATCATGCAGTCTAAAAATTGACAGCTGCGGCTCCGTGGATTTAACTATTTAGGTTTTAATTTGGCTCGATTGAAACTCAAGAAATAACTGTATAAAGCGCCATGTATTGAACAAATACTTTTATACAATATACTTTACAATATAAATTAGTACTTTTTTAAATCCGACAGATGGAGATTATTTTTATGGACGGATATTATGACATTTTAATCCCATCGCACCCCCATAGGGGTGATTTTATGTCACGTCGGCTAAGTTGGATTATAAAATAGTTGTTGTTTTCGTAATCAGCGACCCGATAAACCATAAAAACGATACCCATGACGATTTTCAGACTTTTTCACTCCATTTTACCCCTTTAGAGGTTGAATTATGAAAAATCCTGAAACACGTATTTACTCATTTATCTATAGAAGTACTCGTGTAAAGTTTCAGATAAAATAGTCCAACTAATCTTGTTTCCCCATACAAACTTTGGACCCCCGTTACACCCCATTAGGGGATGAATTTTGAAAAATTATTTGTTAGTGCACCCCTAGACGTCATAAGGAACCTACTTGCTAAATTTGGAATCTCTAGACCCAGCGGTTTGGGCTGTGCGTTGATATATAAGTCAGTCAGTCAGTCAGTCAGTCCGTTTCAAATGAATGAGGGTCTTTCCAGATAGTTATGTTAATCACGCTTGATAACAGTTGACACCTAACAAATTACTGACAATTCTAGTAAATTTAAAACCAGAAATGCGCCAGCGTATGCCCCATTAGTTTCCTTTATATATTTAGCAAATTGTATATAGTAGTTTAATATCACTTGGAGATTACAATAAGCTCATTTCCAAATGCTTACTCGTGATATAATCTGTATCTTACTCGCTTTGCTGAATTAACATGTATTAATGGCCACTGGACCTGATGTACATTCAAGCTCAAAAGTCCATACATAGCTAAAGCTATACGTAGCTGTACGTAGTACTATTATTTATACTGTGTAAAGCTCAGTATAATGAATAGTACTACGTACAGTATGCCCCCTCCCTTAGGCTCTCTCGTGTCCACCTCACCTCCGCTCGGACAAATGTCAAATCTGGAACAGTTTGTATAGCACCGCACGCACACACGCTTGTCTCGTTCTGCACAGATGTTATTGTTTATGTAGTAGCTACTGATGCGACACTTGTATGAAGTGGCCGGGGTGCGCATTAAGAGTAAGAGTAAAATTGAATTAAACGTTTTTATTACTATCAGACAGTTGGAAGCCATTACTTTCACAAATTTTATATGCATTTATCTGCCGTGAGCACCTCAATTGAATAGAAAAGTGAGGAAAGGAGCTCGATGGCGTCGTTGCACGTGGCAGTCTAATCGATCACGCAAGTCAAGCAACGTGAACCACAGCCTGTCCATGGATAGGTTCATTTATCTGTAGCTCCTTCGTGCTTCGGAGGGTACGTTAAGCCGTCGGTCCCGGCTGTTGTCATTAGATGACTGTCGTTAAGCCAAGTCAGTGGCCTTTAGGCGGCTTGAAAACTCTGACCTCCACCTACCCGCAGTTGAGTTTGAATTGTTTTTTTTTTTTTAATGTTTGTTACTTAATTCTCCGTGATTCATAAACCGATTTGAAAAAAACTTTTTTTATTTGAAAGAGAGAGTATACTTTCAGATTGGTCTCATATTTTTTTCATCATCATCATTATCATTATCATCATCGGTCTGTATTTACGTACTATTAAGTTTGTTATTTCATTACTCCGTCATATATAAACCGATTTGAGAAAAACTTTTTTATTTGAAAGAGTATACTTCCAGATTGGTCCCATATTTTTTCATAATTATCATCATCATCAGCATACATAAATCTAGAGTAATGTCTGGAATCGGTTTTTTTTTTTTTTTGTTAAAATTATAATTTAATTGATTGCGAACCTGCGATAATTAATAAAATAAATAAATAAATAATATTGCCAGACAAATTACACAGCGCCATCTAGCCCCAAAGTAAGCAAAGCTTGTGTTATGGGTACTAGACAACTGCTAAACATACGTAAATACATTTTTTTTCTGTAAATACATACTTATGATACATAGAAAACACCCAGACCAAGACAAACAGACATGTTCATGCACACAAATGTTTTTCCTGTGTGGGAATCGAACCCACGAGCGTTGGTGTCGAAGCCGCGTCATTGACCGCTACGCCACCGAGCTCGTCAAAATATATTATAAACCCTCCTCAGGAACTCCTCGTTTCAGGGATACAAATAGAAGAAAAAATGCTACGTTTAGAATATTACTTTTACCCTATATAAATTCAATATGTAAATTTAAAAATACATTAAAATTTTAGGGTGTCAGACACGAATAAAGATTGGATATTCTTTATTTGCCACTGAGCGTTTTGACACGTTTCACTGCTTTTTTCATCAATCATGTTGCCTTCCCGGACTTGGCTGTTCACATGACTGAACGGACGTATTTAAAATCCGTATTGCACGGCAATTAAGCTTCACTTGACTAGCCATCTCTTTAGGCTTTTAATGCGTCAATCAACTTCCGTCAGCGGTATTTCCTAACAATTACGACATGGAAGCCTTCAAAAATCTCTTTAATATTCTTAAAAGGCTGGCAACAGATCGGCTACCACTTGGTTTTGCTAATCTTTATGGGCGGTGATGATTGCTTTCCACCAGGTGACCCACTTGCTCGTATGCCCCCCTCTCTTATAAAAAAAATGCATTTTTGCCATTCGACGCGATGGCCACTTTGACTCCGAGATCGCGGGTTCGATTCCCGCACAAGACAAACATTTGTGTGCATGAACATGTATGTTAATCTTGGTCTGGGTGTTTTCTATGTATAATAAGTATGTATTTACAAAAAATATATATTTAAGTACATTTATCAGTTGTCTAGTACCCATAACACAAGCTTTGCGCTTAATTTGGGACTAGATGGCGCTTATTAATTTATTTATTACTATATTGCTGACTTTCATATTGCTAAGAGGCGAAGTCAAATTCCAAAAAGCTTGTTACCCCTACTAATCTATTGTGATTAAATTCCATAGATTAACCATTGGTCGCCGCTCCGCTTCGGCTAGATGCGGTACTATCTAAAAACAACAGCTCCGTGAATGCGGCAACTCAATATTGTACTGTGCGTAAAACGATGCTAGTGTGCGTGAAGAATTGTATTGAAACTGATGTGCAGAGATGCTAGTGTGCGTGAAGAATTATATTGCAACAGGCTCGGGTACACCGAGTTCAGCGTAGTATTTGTGGCAGCATTTTACAAGTGCGCCGCGGCATCTAGTCGAAGCGGAGCGGAGACCAATATATAATCTAAATTAAATTCGTTGTGAGTTCCAAGGCACCCGTAGTCTTAACCCCGAGACTGCAATGGACTTCATTGTTAATTGGCTTATATGTTGGTCGCCGCTGTTAATCTTGGCTACACCGTAGACACAGTGGTGGGATTGTGTGGTGGGCCCCCGTCCAGTTAAAGAAATGACTGAACGTCCAAATGGTTCATTTGCCAATGTGCTAAATAATCTTCTTCTTCTTCGTTACGCTCTTGACAGAGCGGTCGTGGTCGTCATGAGTGAGGATTCGGGGTTGTAATTATTCGCTTCACAATATCTCGCCATCTCGTCCGATTTGAGGCACTTCTGGTGCACTCATGCAGTGGGCCGCCCACGGCAGATTTTATCTGGTCGGTCCACCGCATGGGAGATCTGCCGCGGGGTCTTGTACCCTCGACTCTACCCTGAACCACCAGGCGTTCGATGGAGTCACCTTCGCGTCTTGAGACGTGGCCGAAGAATTTTAGTATACGCGATTGTACTAGAGCAGATAGTCGCTGCTTGATGCCGAGTTGTTGAAGTATGGAGACATTTGTGCGATGTTCGGTCCACGATACTCCGAGCATTCGTCTCCAGCACCACATCTCTAAAGCGTCTATCTTCTTCTTTTCCACTTCGCGTAAAGTCCACGTCTCTGCAGCGTATAAAAATATGGGGAATACTAATGTTCTAACGAGCCGGGTCTTAGTGGCTTTAGTTGTGTTCCTGCTCTTCCATATTTTTTTCAGCTTATCCATTGCACTTCTAGCTATAGCCATACGTCTCTTTACTTCATCCACGCAGCCACCGCTGTTCATGACAAGAGAGCCAAGGTATATATAGGACTGGACCACTTCACAGTTTGCGATATGTGTTACTTCTGGCATGTTACTGTTGGCGCGATCCACGATCATCATTTTGGTCTTAGTACGATTGATCTTTAGTCCGAACTCTAGGCTTACGCGTTCCATTCTGAGAAGTAGTTCTTCCATATGACATTTGCTAGTTGCAAACAAGGTGGTGTCGTCGGCATACCGCAGGTTTGCAATCCTGTATCCACCAACTGCTACACCGTCTGTCCAATCCTCCAAAGTTATTCTCATTATAAGTTCTGTGTATATATTAAACAAGAGCGGTGATATTATGCATCCTTGGCGGACACCGGCACTGGGGTGGAAGTTATTCGACAAAATGTCATCTGTCCGTACCGAGGCTGTTCCTTCTTCATACAAACGTCTAATAAGGTGAACTAGGTGTTTTGGTGTCCCCATTTCTAACAGCGTATTCCAGAGTTTTGGCCATTTCACCGAATCAAACGCTTTGGAGAAGTCAACAAAGCAGATATAAGTTGGCTTGTTGAATTCCCGAGCCTTCTCGACAATTTGACGAACAATGAGTATTTGCTCTCGAGTGCCCTTCCCCCTTACAAAACCAGCCTGCTCCGGAGCAATCTCCTTAGACAGATAAGCTTTAAGCCTTTCATTTAGAATATGTAACAAGATCTTGCTAGAATGTGATATAAGTGCAATAAGGCGGTAGTTGTTACATTTCTTAGTTGACCCCTTTTTGTGTAACGGGGTGAAGACTGTATGAGTCCATTCACCCGGCCATACTCCGGTTTTCCATATCTTATTACAGATGGTGTGTATAATTTGGGAGCCGCGTTCTCCCAGGGCTCGTATGGTTTCGATTGGAATCGCATCTCTGCCCGTAGCTTTTCCGTTTTTGAGGTGGTTTATAGCGGCTTCAACCTCTCGTATAAGTATGGGGGGCTCCAGTTCCTCACTCTCAGGCTCCGTGCTGGGAAAGTTATTGGATTGTGGATCTTCAAATAGGGACTGACAATAACCTTTCCAAGTCTCTGAGATTTTATCCAATTCTGTCACTATATTGCCACTAGAGTCTTCGATGGCCCATGTTTTCGATGACAGTGATTTTGTAATGATGCGAAGTTTGTGGTACAAATCTCTAGACTCGTGTTTATTTGCGTGTCGATCGATATCTTCACATATCTTATGGAGATAGGCATTGTGGTCTCGTCGGCATTGTCTCTGAATCTGGGCTGAGAGCCTGTTTAAGTCCTGAACCTCCGCACCCTTCGCTTTCACATCCCGCCTCTCTTTGATGAGTTTAAGGGTATCGTCAGTCATCCAGCTCTGACGTTTATGTACTCCATCGGATGGTGGTGGTGGTCTTGACTGTGATTCTGCGATTTTGATGAGGTTCACTGCTCTATTCCACAATTCATCAGGTGTTTCTTCATCGTAATTAGCACTAGACCATTTTTCCCAATTTTGCTCCACAGCTTCCTTGAACTTCATGCTATTTTTGACTGAATAGATCTTTTGTTTGTCAGGAATTCTAGCTGCTGTTAGTTTAAGTTTCAGCTTGATAACCAAAAGCTGGTGATCCGACCCACAGTCCGCTCCAGGAAGTGTATGGGCATTCTGAATCGATGTTTTCCACCGAGATCGAACCAAGATGTAATCAATTTGGTTGCGGTGGTTGCCGTCCGGTGATGTCCACGTATACAGCCGTCTCGGATGGTGTTGGAATTGGCTGTTTGCTATCACAAGGCTGTTTTCGGCTGCAAACTGTATGAAACGATCGCCCCTATCGTTTCGTATTCCGAGCCCGAATTTTCCCACGTAATCGTTCAGCTGATTAGAATGTGCTCCAATTTTTGCGTTGAAATCACCCAAAATAATAAGTAACTCTCTGTTTGGGATTTTGGCTATGGTCGCCTCAAGGTTAGAGTAAAAGGTTTCTATGATGTCGTCGCTTGCAGTACTGGTAGGGGCGTAGACCTGTATGAGATTTATGTTCACAGGTTTCATGCTAAGTATCCGGTCGTTAACTGGCTCATAGCCCAATACACAGTTTTTAAGGTGCAATGGTACGAGAAATGCAACCCCGTTTCGGCTACAGCTGTCATTACCAGAGAAGTAAATCATGTGGGTGTCAGTGAGAATATGGCCGCTGTTTTTCCAGTGGGTTTCACTAAGTCCACATATGTTCAAGCCACATCTAATCATTTCGTTCTCCACGATGTTGATTTTCCCGGGATAGAGTAAGCCACGGACGTTCCACGTTCCAATCTTCTGTACTTGTCGCAGCTTAACAGACATTCCAGTAGCATGTCTTCCATGAAGAGCCTGGTCTCCTACTCCTGCATGGCCGGTAGCCAATTTCACACCGCGCGCCCCGGATGCGACACGGCGCCGGTTGCTAAGCGGGTTGCATGGCGATCGCTTCTCTCTATTTTGTACTATCATGTCGACTGTCTTGGGAAAATAGTGCAGTGGTTTCCCCTTGCCTTCTGCACCAGTCATTTTAGAGGTTATTTAGACCTCAAGGTCGCTGTGGCCTCTTCCAACCGATCGCTCGGCTGGGTGTGTGGTTATACCGCCATTACTCGGTCGCCAGAGCCTCGTCCGTTATCTAGCAGGGAGCACCACGGTGGTTGTGACGTCACCGTCATCAGCTATTCATACGAACAGCTAACGCGTGCAGGTGAGGTTGACAGTAGGGTCGGAAAAGATGTTGTGTCCGTTCTCCCCTTACTCCCCAAATAAATAACTACTCGCTAAATAATACGAGAGTCAAAAGGCATGAAAGGTATCCATAGCGACGTTTACTACACGTGTAGGATCTAAGTTCAAATACTACTTATCTATAAAATAAAAATGAATCGCTAAATTTGTTGCTAATCACATATCTCATGAACAGCTGAACCGATTTCGCTAATTCTTTTTTTAGAATATTCCTTGAAGTACGAGTATGGTTCTAACGTAGAGAAAAATCGACACTTTTCTATCACAAACGATTCGCAATAATCTTAAGACTTAAAAGTCAATTTGAATTTTAATACCATACCATAAAGTTCAGGTGTTAGTGGAGAGATTTCGGGAAGGCAAAACAATTGAATACGTGACAATTTTATTACAGCGGTACGAACTCAGATCACAGCAATGCTGTGATCTGAGGGTACGAAGTTTGCCGGGTCAGCTAGTTATAAATATTTTTTAAAAATGGAAAAATTCACCTCCCCCGCCTACATGGGATTTGAACCCACGATCTTTCGATGTATGTATGATGATGTATGGGGAAGTGAATTTTTCCATATTTTTTTTAGTACATATTTATAAAATGCTGACAAGTTGGCCGAAATCATTTAGAACGACTATGACGAGCTCGGTGGTCGAATAGCCAGCAATGGCCACTTTGACTCCTAAGTCGCGGGTTCTATTCCCGCACAAGACAAACATTTGTGTGCATGAACATGTCTGTTTGTCTTGGTCTGGCTGTTTTCTATATATTATAAGTATGTATTTTCAAAAAAAAATGTATTTAAGCTCATTTATCAGTTGTCTAGTACCCATAACACAAGCTTTGCGCTTAATTTGGGACTAGATGGCGCTGTGTAAATTGTCCAGAAATATTTATTATTAAAAAAAAAATAAGTCATCATCAGGTCACTTTAGTCTCCACTACAGAAGCACGACCGTCTCTCGTCCGTCTCAGACAGAAGGAGGATTTGGCCTACACTCCCCACGCTGGCCAGACGGGTTGGGGAAGCCTGATCGATATTTGATAATGTATTTCCCTTAGTCGCCTTGTATGACATCCAAGGGAAGAAACGGAGTGATTCTATTCTAGTCTGCCGGAAACCACACGGTCAAACTGCCACGGACATACTGATAGAATAAAAAAAAACAAAACAAACGGTAGAATAATATTTTCCTACGAGACTGTACTTAAGAGCCACTTTCAACGGGACAAAAATGTTTGATAATGTATTTCCCTTAGTCGCCTTGTACGACATCCACGGGAAGAGACGGAGTGATACTATTCTAGTCTGCCGGAAACCACACAGCCAACTACCACCACCACAAGCCCCTAGTCATATTTCGAACATACATCATCACCATCACCATGTATGTCTTCTCTATCTCTATCACCAGAGAGAGCTTCTATCTCAGCAAAAACAGAGTCTATATGTATCTTAAAAGCCTGGCAATGGATGAGCGACTCCTTGGTATTACTGATTTCTATTGGCTGTGGTGATTACTTTCCATCAGGTGACTCACACGCTCGTTTACCTTCATTTATACTACGTCGGATGGCAGACAAGCATACGGCCCACCTGATGTGAAGCGGTTACCGTAGCCATATTAACGCTCGCAACATAAAATACATAAAATATCGCCCGCGCGCCGCCACCCCCGCTGCCAACGCAGCATCTCCTTCCTTTCTTTCTGGTGACCTCACTCACTCGCAGGAACACAACAGCCCTCAAGGGAACCGTTATTTGGCTGCGGTATTCTGTGAGGTGGAGGTACATTCCCCAGTCGGGTAGCTTACAATTACGCTCCCTACCTTTCTTTTCGCCAGAGCTTCGTTTGTCAGTCAGCAGGGTGCACCACGTGCAGGTGAAGTTGTCTTTGGTTCAAAGATCTTGATGAACCACTTACACCCCAAAATATTATTGGAATCGATGTGTTAGGTAACAACTCAATGTTTTAGGTCCCCAATAGTGTTGGAAACTTAAAATCCGTGGTGCACGGCAGTTGAGCTTCACTTGACTAGCCATCTCTTTAGGCTTTTAATGCCTTATTTGCCATATTGCTGTCTCTCACATTGCTAAGAGGGTAGGTGAAATTCCAGAAGCTTCCTACTGCTACTAATTTCTTCTGATTAAATTCGTTGTGAGTTCCAAGGCAGCCGTAGTTTTACCCCCGGGACTGCAATGGACATCATTGTTCATAGCCTTTTTTGGCGGTCGCCGCTTTTAATCCTGGCTACACAGGAGACACAGTGGTGGGAATGTGTGGTGGGCCCCCGTATACCACTAAGTTGGCAAACAAACATATGGCCGGAGTTATGGTAACCAATTACCGTAGCCTATGGACGCCTGCAACACCATGTGCATCACGTGCGTTACCAACCCTGTATACATCCCTTCACGCCCTTTTTGAAGAACCCCATGCTGTTGTCTCCTGGAGAAACTTCGATAAGCAGTTCATTACACAGCTTGCTAGTACGTGGGAGAAAACCTCTCTGGAACCGCAAAGCACGTGACCCCTTCGACTCTGATGTGCAAGGATGAATTCCCTGTCTATGGCAAGTGGTGCGACTGTAGAAGGAGGCCGTGGGCATCATGTCATACAACTCCTCTGAACACAACCCATCGTACACACAAAGGGGAGGGTTACGAGTACTGATATTCACAAGCCCAAAAATCGTGTAGAGTATTCTACCGATTGTACAATGGGACGTTTGTACAATCAGTAGAACACGTAAAAGGACGCAAAGTCACTTCCATAATAATGATTTAAAAAAAAAACCGACTTCACTTGGCAAGCGCAGCTTATTGGTGGAATACCTCGGGAGACGCTGCTGCCCGTCTTCCGGGAGAAAAGTTATTGCGTCACACAAGATTCCTTAGTTGCCTTGTACGACATCCAGCTCAGAGCAATGGAGTGGCGCAATTTTACTTTGCCGGCAACCACACGGCTAATTTAAGGGTTTCCCTCGATTTTTCTGGGATCCCATCATCAGACCCTGACTTGGTGAATATGGGTCCACCTCGCAATCATACCCTTTTAAATAAAAAAATAGAATTTGACCATACGTGCTTATAAAATTTAAGGGTTTCCCTTGATTTCCCTAGGATCCCATCATCAGATCCTGACTTGGTGAATATGGGACCACCTTGCAAATAAAAAATAATTTTGAAAATCGATTCACAATTCGCGAAGTTAACGAATAACATACGCACAAAAAAAAATCTGTGGAATTGAGAACCTCCTCCTTTTTTAAAGTCGGTTAAAAAGAAAATCTACTCGTTGTTACATTGCATAGTAATTAAAAAGAAATAACAAATAACAAGGCAAAATGTAATTTAAAAGATAAAAATATGACGTAATAAGACCTATTTGTAACTGTGACACAGAATAATAAAAGAAACCTAGTAAAAAACTCGCAATTTATAAAGACATTTAAGTAAATAGAGACTACGCAATAAAGAACATTATCTTACTTTACTTTACTTTGTGCCTAAGGCTCTATTTACACCGCTACAGAATGGAATGTAAGCGACTTTTTGCAACTAAATTGTACGTAGCATAATGCACATTATTTGAATTGTATATAGACATTTATATTATTTATTTATTTATGAACACAAACAGGTATTTACCTAATGCGATAGTGTATTATAATCTATAACACAATGTAAATAATACCGTTCTTTTGAATACGTTCAGAGTACACGCGAACAGAGGGGCAATTCTCGTAATTAAAATATAGTCAAAATTCAGTTTCGATCCAGTCTCGATCGCACAAATGTCACATTTGATATTCTCGTAACACAATATGTAACTTCAAAATTAAATTTAAGCGGGATTATATCGAAATATGAGTGAAAATTAAACAAACTAAGAATGTTACTTTGCCAACAACAAGATTTGATAATAATTAATTAATGAAATCAAGTATATAATTTTAGTCAATTCACAATTCAATCTCGATTCGGTCAACTTTCAATCTGCGTTCGTAGAAAAATTACGAGAATTGGCCTTCTGATCCAGGGGCTTTACCGCCGAATCTGAAGCCGATTACCGTCGAATATTTTGATAGCAAAATTCAAATTTCAACTCAGATTTATGATACTTGTATTTAGCTTAGCAGGTAGCGATCATGGTACTCTACAGACTAAGTTGAAGATGTTTGTCAATAACTTCAAGGTAAGGCCTACTTTTAGAATCAAAATATTCTCTCTACCCTGTTCCCTGTCCATAGGACAGAGAGAGTGTACGAAGTGCACGCGTCAGCGGTGCCTCATTAGAAAATTTGTTCTTGCTCGAGGCACTACCAATAATTGTGGCCGCCGTCGTCCATATACCTGTCTGGAACATATAGCTTTACTTTCAAATGGCAAGGAGGAAAATGCAGTATCTCTGCATTTTCCTCCTTGCCTCTATCAATTTTTAATATATATTATATATATATATATATATATATATATATATATATATATATATATATCTTTATAATATATATAAAACAAAGTCGCGTTTGTTCGAACACTTATAACTCGATAACCACAGTACCGATTTTCGTGGTTTTTGATTTGTTGGATTTGTCTCCGTCCCGAATAGCAGAATAACTATTAAAAACATTTTAAAATTGACGAAAAAGTAAAATAAAAGTAAAACCATTTCCCATACAAATAAAAGTGTCAGTTGAAAAAGGATTGCGATATTTATTGTTGTCAAATATCAAAATGTCAAATCGATTGGTGTCACTTTTATGTCGCGAAAGTTGTCTGTGATTTGTTTTGAAAATTGAAAAATGTCAAATCGATTGGGGTGAAAACCCTTGGTCTATGGGGTCGCAAGAATCAAATCGGAGTAAACTTCAAAAGAAATGACCATTACAAATCACTAAAACGATAAAACCGATTTCAAAACTAAAAAATAACACAAAACTTTTTTATAATTTTTTGATTAAACAATAAGGAAATCTTTATTTTACGAAATCTTCAGTTTAGAGCATACTCCACCACGCTGCTCAACTGCGGGTTGGCGGAGGCCAGTGATTTCATGCCACCTAAAGGCCACTAACTTGGCTTAACGACTGTCATCTATTGATAACTACCGGGACGGCTTAGCGTGCCTTCCGAAGCACGGAGGAGCTCAAGATAATCAAATTCAAATTCAAATTCAAAATATCTTTATTCCTTGGACTTTATAAAGCACTTAGAAATCAAATGATAACAACCGGGACCGACGGCTCAAAGTGTCTTTCGAAGTACGGAGGAGCTTGAGGTAATATAAACCCATCCGTGTACAGGCTACGGTTGACTTTGCTTAACTTGCGTGTTCAATTAGACTGACACGCGCAATGACGCCATCTCTATTATTCATTGTATTAATTCCATAAGTTTGTTCAGCTAATATGTACCACGACATTCATTGATTGTTAGGCAGTACGAAGTTCGCCGGGCCAGCCATTATTTTACTTGTAACGTTTCACTATATACCTACCTGTCTAGAACATGTAGCTTTACTAATTTGTACTTTAATAATTTGTACAATTAACAGTTTATTACAAGATAAAATAGAATTTTGAAATTTACAATTGAGATTATAAAAAAAGTCACAATTAGTCCAAAAGGGAAAACGACCGAGGGGACGGAATCCAATGCGTTGGTCCGATCAACTTCGATCTACACTCGACACCACGATCTGCGAGGTCATTCATACCGCAACAGACAGACACAAATGGCGTAATATTGCCCGTACGAGAATCATGAGAGGTCACGACCCTCAACAATGAGGAAGACGATTCCAGAAGGAGGAGGAGGAGTTCAAAAGTAGGTCCGGGTGAAATTGATCCAGAGTGCAAGGTCTCGACGGCGAAGGCATGAAGAGGCTCACGGAGGCGATGGTGAAGGCTATCGTCGTCAATCCATTCCTCCCACTGCTGAGATAAGGGTCTCCCCTCAATCGAAGCGGTTTAACAGCAGAGATCTAGCATGTCTTATTTTATGACAATCTATCTATATACATATAATAAAACAGTAAAAATAATGTGTCTGTACATTGAATATATTTACAAAAAAACAATTGGAGGCGATGGAGATATAGTAATAGAGTAAGAATTTAAAAAAAAATGTCTGTCTGTTTGTCTGTTTGTCTGTTTGTCTGTTTGTCTGTATGTCTGTTTGTCTGTTTGTACACGCTAATCTCTGGAAGTACTGGACGGATCCGAATGAAACTTTTTTTGTTATATAGCTGTTAAGCCTGGGCAACATATAGGGTATAATTGATTTTGGAAAGTGGAACTATCTGATGCAGAACCATAATGGTTCAGGTAAACTATAAGAAATATAAAGATGACGCCTTAGCAAAAGTTATTCAACCTGATGAGCATTTTCTGTTGAGGTATAAAAATCCAAGATTTGGAACACCTGATGCAGAACCATAATGGTTGAGATAAACTATAAGAAATATAAAAATGACGCCTTAGCAAAAGTTGTTCAATCTGATGAGCATTTTTTTTGAGGTATAAAAATCCAAGATTTGGAACACCTGATGCAGAACCATAATGGTTCAGGTAAATTATAAGAAATATAAAAATGACGCTTTATCATAAGTTATGCAACCTCTTGAGCATTTTCTGTTGAGGTATAAAAATCCAAGATTTGGAACACCTGATGCAAAACCATAATGGTTCAGGTAAACTATAAGAAATATAAAAATGACGCCTTAGCAAAAGTTGTTCAGCCTGATGAGTATTTTCTGTTGAGGTATAAAAATCCAAGTTTTGGAACACCTGATGCAGAACAAAGTTTTAAATTTATTTGCATAAACAACATGTGTTTACAATAAATTATAGTATAAAAAAAATAAAAATTACACGCTTAAACAGCAAATAGAACTAAAAAAAGTTACTTAAAATAACAATAAATACATTAACAAAATATTGAATGTATTGTAAAAAAAAACCGCGAGGTGCTTACTTTTATTCTTATCTGCTACAAGTTAGACGCAATCGTTTTATTTTATTTACAAAGGTAACGTGGTATATTTAGTCAGTTTATTATAGACGTGTATGCTAAAATTGAAATGGAACGATTGGTATATATTCGCACAAACCAGAAAGAATACGTGCATTTGCGGGACGCTATGTAGAAAGTGTTTTAAGCAACGAATGGAAACTGTTTTTCTTAGATGCTCATATTACTTCTAGGCGGAAGGACGCAAATAAAATGTTGAATATCCTACTCGATTTAAACAGAACTGAAACACGGACATGTTCTGTGACACGAAACTGTGACAAAGCGAAGGTGTTTCAGGATTGATGTCTAATCGTTTGAGATGAATGCGAAATGGCCAACAGTAAGGCACTAGAAGCTGTGTATAGAACTTTACGTGCCCAACAGTTTTCAAGAATATTATTAAAATTTGGGGAAGATCTCCTTCCTGAAGCAAAGTCAATGTCTGCGAAATATAATATTAGCTGAGATTCTCACTGGGAGTGGTGCCGGTGAAACTGTATTAATTCCGCGTATACCACTCTTCTCCAAAAAAAAATACATTTTAATTTTAAACGTACACAGTTCTCTGTGACCAGTTGCTTGGCTATGATAATAAAGAAATCACTAAAATTCGCTGGTCAAGCTTAGGACTGGTTGTTTTTCGCATGGCCAACTTTACGTGGCTTTCTCGAGAGTTAGTAATGCTTCAGGTCATTTCATATTAGCTCCCGAAGGAAAGACTTAAGGTTGACTGGAAGAGAACCCCATATGGGATATGTCCGCCTTTGTATCCCTTTATTTTACATGTACTCATTCGTTGTAATCTGAACAATAAAGATAATACAAACAAACAAAGACTCCCTTAATTTTATATTTTTTTTTAAACTATGGTTACAATGTTAAATAAAAAAAAAATAATAACTTATTGACTTTTAACGTATAACATGTATTTTCTTATGTATCTACATTAGTTCGTATTTGTATTAATACGCCGGAATCATAAAGTCCACGCGAACGAAGTCGCGGGCATCAGCTAGTTCTTAAATAAATAAAATTCAGTCACAAGCATAGGCTGCGATGACTGCTTACCTTATTTACGATATTTAGGTAAGTTGTATGCTTGTTTATCACCATCTAATGTTTGTTTATTTAGAACAGGGGTCAGGGAACAGGGAACAGGGTTGGGGGTTCCCAACCGGTGGTATGCGGACCATCAGTGGTCCTTGATAGGTAAATTATGGTCCTTGTTACAAACTTATAATGAAAGAGATTGACAATTGTACAAAATACTTAAATCTCGAGGTGTAGAATTATGGATTGTTGAGGACCTTATGGGACCTACAAGCAACAAAAACCTCGTAGTGGTCCACGAACAAAAAAAAACCGGACAAGTGCGAGTCGGACTCGCCCACCGAGGGTTCCGTGCGTAGGATCATTATAAATAGTTCAGAAATCTAACCCCCTATTTTTTAAAGATTTAATTACAAATGTATAGTTTTGAGACTTATTCCTGTACTTGTAGTCTATAACGATGTTGCTTGCCAAATTTCATAGTTCTAGGTCAACGGGAAGTACCCTATGGGTTTTGATTCCCTTGAGAATGTGTCGAAATATGCATTTTTTGCTGAATAAACGGCCATATCTTTTTTTTACGTAAACTTAGCATTTTGATTTTTTTACAACTTGATGGGACCGCAGACCTGAGCATACGGTTCAAATTTCAGCTTTATACCTCCACGCATTCTCGAGATAAAGGCTCTTGACAGACAGACAGACAGACAGACGGACAATATAGTCATCTTATAAGGGTTCCGTTTTTCCTTTTGAGGTACGGAGCCCTAAAAAGGTTGGGAACCACAGATTTAGAAGAAAAAATAACCGCAAATGCAACTTTTATTTTTGATAATTACTCAAATAAGTACATTAAGTTAGCTTGTTTAAGAAAATACTCGCTAAAATAGAAAGAACCATGTTACGGCAAGTTCTATGAAAATAAGATACTGGACTAAATGTGTGCAGAGGTCACCATACGTTGGCCAAATTCTGACCTTTTTGCGTGAATGTTAGGCCTTCGTTTTCGTCTGACATGGAAAGTTAGGAAACTTTTTAAAAGCTCCCGCTACATATGGCATAGTACATGGGCATAACATATTTCCATCTATTTTCAAAGTTCTTCCGTACGTAATGGCCAATAAAAAGTTTTCTCATATGTCAGACACCGTTTGATCTGGTGGTTTGTTAACTATATCTTTGTTCCTGTACTTTCTATTGTTGCACAAAAAAATATTTGGCCATTTTGTATTGCAAATTTGACTTTTCGACTAAAACTTATTTTTGTAGCCTTAGTAACACTCGCAACATAAAATGTCGCTCGCGCGCCGCCACCCCTGGCATCCTTTCTGGTGACCTCACTCACTCGCAGGAACACAACAACCCTCAAGGAAATTGTTATTTGGCTGCGGTATTCTGTGAGGCGGAGGCACATTCCCCAGTCGGGTAGCTTACAATTACGCTACCTCTCTTTTCGGCCGAGCTTTGTTTGTAAGTCTTTGTGTGTAAGGTGAAGTTGGCTTTGGTTCAAGATGTTGATGAACCCCTTACACCCCAAAAAATATTTTTAATTTTTAATTTAATCTTTCAACTAAATTAATACAATATGCCTTAACTCTCATTTCGCCATTATATGTATTAGATTATATTTCGTTCATTAAGTCCCATCAATTGATATCCATATCATGGGGCTTATATATAGAAATCATAAATCGTCATATTATGGCGGCAGTCATATTGTATTTAAAATAGCAGCATTTAGATAATTGTGTATTGTCATGAGAACCAAACGAGTGTGGGTGAAATTTCAACACAATCGAATGCTGAGAATTTAGTTAAGTTACTTTCAACATTTGATTATATGACATGTAATTATTTGACATTATTTATCTGAAATACATAATATTGTAATATATATACAAACTAAGTTGTGATTGTACTATCTGATTATTTAAATAAAGAAGACCCATATTGGCAAGTTTCTTTCAAGCATTTGACGAGCTCGGTAGCGTAGCGGTCAATGACGCGGCTTCGACACCAACGCTCGTGGATTGTCTTGGTCTGGGTGTTTTCTATGTATCTTAAGTATGTATTTACAAAAAAAATGTATTTACATATTATTATGTTTATCAGATGTCTAGTTCGCTTACTTTGGGACTAGGTGGCGCTGTGTAATTTGTCTGACATTATTATATTTATTTATTCTTCGCCAATGGTTAATACTGAACTGCTAGTAGATAAAAAAAAAACCGGACAAGTGCGAGTCGGACTCGCCCACCGAGGGTTCCGTAGGTACGTAGTATCATTATTAAATTTGATATTTTTCATTATAAATCAGAAATAATGCGTCGATAAAAATAAATAAAATATATTTTGAAATGTGTACATCAAGCCCTTTTATATGATACCCCATTTGAACCCTAAAAATGACAAAAAAAATAAGAATATCTTAATAAATATAAAATTCTCGTGTCTCGGTGTTTATTACCAAACTCCTCCGAAACGGTTGGTCCGATTTTTATGAAATTTTTTAAGCATATCGGGTAGGTTTGAGAATCGGTCAAATTCTATCTTTCATACCCCTAAATGATAAAGGTTTTTTTTTATTTATATTTTATTATGATTTAGCATTGAAAAATACATACAACTCTAAATTTTCACCCTTCTATCGTCAATCTCTATTTTTTTATAGCGATTTAATAGCAAAACAACGTTTGCCGGGCTATCTAGTTATTAAAAAAATGTCTAAGACGTGTCTAAGCGCTCACAAGGGCTCAATGACAGAGTAAATAATTTCATTTCATTTGACAGACACCACGGTGAAACTACCTACATAAGCGTTTGTAATAAAATCATCATCATCATCATCAGGTCATTTAGACTCACTCGTCACTACAGGAGCACGACCCTCTTTCGTCCATCACAGACAGGAGGATTTGGCCTACACTCCCCAAGCGGGCCAGACGGGTTGGGGAGGCCTGATCGATGTTTTATAATGTATTTGCCTTAGTCGGCTTGTACGAGATCCACGGGAAGAGACGGAGTGATTCTATTCTAGTCTGCCGGAAACCACACGGCCAACAATAAAATACAACCTGCGTTTTTAAAGTCGAAAATACGAGTATCACAAGTAGCATCCTTGTTAAAAAGCTACCATATTAAATTGCCAGTACAACCGGTTGGAATCCAATCATTCTGACACAACCGGGCCACGGCGCTTTGTCATTTTGACCCGGACATAATGTGGGTGGCCATTTTCTGGTCAATGCTTAGGGCGGATATGGGTTCGTGAGTGGCTTAAAATATGAGCGAAAGCGTATATTTTTCTTTATATTATTTTTAAACATACCAACGGCAGCCAACATACATACGGTCTATCTGATGGAAAGTAGTTAACGCAGTATATATATTTTTTTATACGAGAGGGGGGCAAACAAGCATGTGGGTTACCTGATGGAAAGCAATCACCACAGCCTATTAAGATCAGCAACACCAAGGGGTCACCCGATCCGTTGCAAGCCTTCTCTATACTCTGTACTCCTTCCTTCCTTTCTGTCTGGTGACCTCACTCACTCGCAGGAACACAACAACCCTCAAGAGAATTGTTATTTGGCTGCGGTATTCTGTGAGGTGGAGGTACTTCCCCCAGTCGGGCAGCTTGAAAATTTCGCTATGCCCTAACTCTCTTTTCGCCAGAGCCTCGTTTGTCAGTCAGCAAGGTGCCAAAAGCAAAACCAACCTCATCAGCACCACATGCAGATGAGGTTCGCTTTGGTTCAAAGATGTTGATGAACCACTTACACCCCATATGGACGCGTATGATGCCAAGAGTATTATCATATATATTACCGACTTAATAAAAGCCGGCAACGCGATTAATTAATTAAATTAAACTGGTCACTCACGTATTTTTGTCACGTAATAAAATAGCACAAGAATACCGCCCACCTGACAGATGGCGCCACCGGTGACCGCTTGTAACACCATGGCATCCTCTTCCTATCCTTTTTTAAAAACTTTCGTGAATAAAACTAAAGTTAATTCTACAATCTAATAAGTAATTCATGTATTCTGAAATCGCACAATATGCTCATTATAAAACATTTCTTTTTAAGCATTGTATAAGATGATCCTGGGTAGATAAGTTACGAACGAAAGACTCGTATAAGAATAGAAAATAAGAAAGAACCCCCCTTACACTGAAAGTGTTATGGTCAATACTTTATTAGGACTATATAAGGATGCATATCAAAACTACTTTTAAACAGCGGTATATTTTTACAAGGTACAAAGTTTTTTTTATAGAACAGACATAGTTAGACGAAGTCTCTCTTCAGACTCACAGAATTGAAAACAAGGCTTGGGATCATTATCAATCCTCTTATCGTCTGCTTTGAAACGAGTCACAAGCCATGCCGAGCACCACATACTTTCACTTATACGTGAAAGTAATGTAGGATCGTAACTGCGATTTGTATAGTACCTAGTCCCTGACGTTTAGAAAGTAAAAGTTGTCTTATAATTTTTAATTGCCCAATTTTTTGTCCAATATTTCCAATCATGTCTTTTTGAGCATAATATTGAAATAATAGTGAAGTACTCAGGATTCACACAAAGACTTAGAAAATGCATTCTGTACTTTCTATAACACATACACCGTACTTCTCTTAAGTTATATTTATTGGATATGTTCTCCATTCGCGAATGCTTTTGACTTGTGCCATACTGCAAGTTATAGTGTGATGACATTTGATGAGGTTGAGGTGTAGGCCCAAAACACATCCCATGATAGCATCGATTTACTTTACATTGCTGGGGTTGGTACACATATTATAACTAAAGCTTGATGGTCGAGTAATAACATTAGTGTGGAATTGTTTCGAATAATAACATTGATTAGTTTTATGTGATTCTGAAAATTTTACTTTAGGAGAAACTCTACCTGCATTTTCCATGGCAAGATAATTCTTGCGAGTTGTTTTGTTCCTTGCGAGTGAACAAGGTTACCAGGGAAGGAAGTAGTTCTATATTATATTTACATTATTCCACTCTGGCTTTATGTCCGATTCCTTCACACTACAAGCTTCGAACGCACTGCCTGAATCGCTTAGGAAGAAGTAAATTTAATTCTAAAAAGAAAATCCATACTTACCTTTTAGATGGGTTAATAAAGTACTGATCATCATCTTCCTATGTCTATGTATGTTTATTTTATTTGAATAGAAGAATATATATTGTTTTTTTGAATAGCCATATCTCTATTTACAAGATATTATTTTCTTTCATTCGCCGTAGAGAGAAATTCATGAATTTCCGCTATAAGGTTGACTGGCTGAGAATGCATTTAGCGTTAAGTCCGCCTTTTGTACCTTTATGTAATTTTGTGGTTAATAAAGTTTAAACAAATAAGGTCCGGGGGCGGGCGAGAAATACTATACATATATGCCTATATTAAAAGCTGGCAGTAAAAATAATAGGTAAGACGAAAACGAAGTGAAGAGCGAAGAATCATCCTGCTATTTCTAAGTCCTCTATGCGTTATGCACTCTTCCAAAAACGATTTTTGATTGGGGTATCTCTCCCGATTAAATCGAACTGCTTCTCTACCGACTCCTCTGCATTAGCCTTAAATAAAATGCATATCGACATATTAAGCCGTCACTGCACTGCACACGCACAGATGGTTTAAGTTATTGTGCAAGTCTAAAGTCCAGCACACGTAGCCACTGCCGTAAGGATCACCATACATAACATGTCCTGTGTAGGAACTCGTTGATACGGGTACGGCAGTCATGCGTACCCACAACAATGTCAGGTTCCTGTCTTCTAGGCCGTGAAGACGTCGACAGCAAATATCCTCCCGGACGTACATACATACCCCGGTTCGACGTTCAAAAGAATGTTCAAGTTTGTACTCAGAGTATATATATTATAATAAGTAAGATAATAAATAAGCCGGACAAGATAATTCCGTTTCCGTTAAAAAAGCAGGGTCGGGTTTGCAGTTCGAATAATGGTGAACTATATTTATGTTTGTGTGTAGTCCCCTGATATTACAAAAGTCCACGTTGAACGTGGGTGAAGACGCCGCTGAAAAAACCTTTCTTTTTTGTCGTCCTGGCCATTAATTAGTGGATTATAATTAAAAGAAATCGTTTCTCTGATGGCGCAAGGATTTGTTAGTGGTTAGAATTTTGTGTATAAAGACCCCAAATTATATGCTGACAAACAAATTCTGCTTAACATTGTCTGCTACATACACACAATATAATCTATATATTGGTACATGAAACGCAAAAAAATTGTACGCCTTTTTAGGAAAATTGCGCGAACGGAGGGGTATGAAATTTCGCACACTTATAGTTTATACAGGGGAGTGAGTGCTAATATATTTTTTTAATTCTGCATCAAAAATACATTAAAACAATAAAAAAAATCATTACACACACTACCATGTATTTGAAACACACACACATAGGTATATACTCTTTTGTTTATTGTTAAAGTCACAATTTAAAATAATTATGGTAGAATTTCGACTACTGGTCGACCACTAGTAGGTAATTAATACGTACTGACCAAAAACTTAATCTACATTTTGACATCGCCACCTAGTTCATCTTCAATTAACTTACTGGCATGTCAGGTCGTTATTGAAGACCCTACATTCAGTTTTATGATGATTGCACTGCTATACGCTAAGTACTAGTGAAATTTATTACGGTCTCAAAACGTGGATTATAATAAATTAATGAATGAATATTTATTTATCATATAAATAAGGTAATAACAAGGCGTTAACAATATTTCTCAGTTTCTATTTCAATTTATTCTTAATCAGCTACTTGGATATCACGCAAATGTTTACAATACAATAAAATTATTACAATATTTGTCAATAATACAACTATTTATCCGAAATGATAACAAGAATACCTTAAAGTACAAAATATATAAATATATATTACAATGTCCCCCCCCCCCCCCCCCCCCCCCTTGCACTGTCGGCTCAGGCGATACGTGACAATGATTAAATAAATAAATATTTCTGGACAATTTACACAGCGTTATGTAGTCCCAAATCAAGAGCAAAGCTTGTGTTATGGGTACTAGACAACTGATAAATGTACCTAAATACATTTTTTTGTAAATACACACTTATCACTTTAACTGTCCCAAGCATATTTCCGTCCCCATCACCAAATGTCCAATAATTATATAACATTTTGAGGTACTACGAGCTCACTAGTACATTTTAGGTAAGTAAAATTTCGTCTACAGACTTCTAGGTAGGTATAATTTTTAAGAAATGCATAATTGTATGCAATTTCTTCAGCAGTCCATTGTGATTTCGCCTCTGTCATTTATCCGTCTATATGCACTAATCCAGTATCCTACTATATCTCTTTATTCCGTCGATGTCTTATTTACACGATGATAATTACACTAGTGCATTATATGTAATGCACAGACGTATCAAGCAAGGTCTTCAGTGCATTACATGTAATGCATGGACAGTGAAAGCGTTATAATACGTATACATAGAAAACACCCAGACCAAAACAAACTTTCTGCTTTCAAGTTGTGGAATGAAAGTTTGATGCTAAGGTTTTCCTTGGGTTATTCCAGAACGTACGGATTTTTACAGTCTCGACAACGCCTCACTGTCACCTCTGGGTTGTCACTTTCGTTTGTTCCCAACGAGTCACACCCTCAACTGTAACACTGTGACTGTTTGGTGGTATAAAAAATAAATAATAATAAATATTCCTGGACAATTTACACAGCGCCATCTAGTTCCAAATTAAGCACAAAGCTTGTGTTATGGGTACCTACTAGACAACTGATACTTAAATACATTTTTTTTTTTTAAAACATAGGTACTTATAATACATAGAAAACACCCAGACCAAGACAAACAGACATGTTCATGCACACAAATATTTGTCGTGTGCGGGAACCGAACCCGCGACCTCGTAGTCAAAGTGGCCATTGCTAACCATTTGACCACCGAGCTCGTCTATTCATGCTTTTTCGAGCATGCAGCCGGCGTAATCACGTCAATACAACACTAAACCAAATCCTCGCAGTATAAAATATTGTCAGACAAATTACACAGCGCCATCTAGCTCCAAAGTAAGCGAAGCTTGTGTTATGGGTACTAGACAACTGATAAATATACGTAAATACATTTTTTTTTGTAAATACATACTTATGATACATAGAAAACACCCAGACCAAGACAAACAGACATGTTCATGCACACAAATGTTTGTCCTGTGTGGAAATCGAACCCACGAGCGTTGGTGTCGAAGCCGCGTCATTGACCGCTACGCCACCGAGCTCGTCGATGTATGTATGGGTATTCCGGAAGCGGCACAGTATTTAAATTGGGCTGAAATCAGTGATTTAACATGCAAATTTTCAAACTTTCCTTCAGTTTCACGGACGCCTTTGAATAGAAAAGATCTTTACATAAAGGAATGTAACTTTACAAAAAGAAGAAATTCCGACGGAAATTTCATCAAATTTTCAGGGTTATTATCAGATCGCATAAATCATCACAATAATTGGTAGTGTTCAGACTTCTATTAATGAGATTTATGCTAAACAGATACTATGTGACATTTTTTATACCTCGAGACGTGCTCGCTGGTCGAATGGTTAGCAATGGCCACTTTGTGGCAGTTAATACTGTCAATAACAGAACACCACCTTACGCATCACAGTTGGTCAAATGTTTCGTCGCAGTGCACCATAACTTCTACGATGCGTCGCAGGGCACCACCGCGATTTACATCTATCGCGCGCACAGAAAATTGTTAATAACGGTCAGCTGCCTAATACTTTCGTCTTTTATATTCCTTTGTTTTCGTATTTATTCTTCCTGTAAATGTACTGTGTTTCTTAGTGTTCTCTTCATTGTACGTACTTCTGAACTGTGTAATATTATTGTGATATAGACATTATACGGAGTTGAAAATAGTGAGTGTTCATATTCAATACGGCCAACACAACTATAACTTAAACTCCGAGGTAGCGGGTTCGATCCCTGCACATGACAAACATTTGTGTGCATGAACATGTCTGTTTGTCTTGGTCTGGGTGTTTTCTATGTATTATATGTATGAATTTACAAAAAAAATGTTTTTTAAGTATTATATCAGTTATCAAGTATCCATAGTACAAGCTTTGCTTAGTTTGGGACTAGATGGCAATGTGTAATTTATCCAGGAATATTTAAAAAAAAAAAATTTTGAATGATATATTTGCACAGCTGAAGATTGATGAAGTGCATAATTTAATAAACAATAAAAATATAACCTTTAACCTAATACTTACTGAAGCATGCACTGAAACAGAAATGAGTTTAGGTCACATACTCGTATATAAATTACCGAATAAAATGTTACAACAAGCCTTCCGGTCCTGATACACCTTCGATAGAAAAGTTATTTTTAATGTTGCGATGTTATTTCTGAACATACATCCTCTTTGGGATATCCGGCCTGTACCTTCCGGAGTGGCTTATATTGAAGGATTGCATATAACGGATAAGATTAAAGAAATATATTTGACGAGCTCGGTGGTCGAATGGTTAGCAATGGCCACTTTGACTCCGAGGTCGCGGGTTCGATTCCCGCACAAGACAAACATTTGTGTGCATGAACATGTCTGTTTGTCTTGGTTTGGGTGTTTCTATGTGTTATATGTATGTATTTACAAAAAAAAATGTATTTAAGTACATATATCAGTTGCCTAGTACCCATAACACAAGCATTGCGCTTAATTTGGGACTAGATGGCCTGGGTAAATTGTCTAGAAATATTTATTATTTATTATTATTTATTTTATATCAAACGTAAGTATTTTATTATTTAAAATTAACCTTTATAGGTTCATACAGGTACAGAATTTTGCAAAATAATGGATCGATTAAAAAAACATATAGGTACTGTATAAATATCTTTATCTAATCTCATACTGAAATTTACACATTAAAAAACTAAACACAGTATTTTAATGACAGTCTTTAAGCACAAGCTATCAAAATAAATTTAAAAAGTTATTTTTCGATACAGCTCTTCTATGGACAACTGTATCGTAAAATAACTTTTTTACCATTTCAATACAGCTTCAGCCCTGGATACAGGTATTTTAAACAGGTTGCAATGCAAATACATTGCAACTTTGCAAAATTTTTGTACATAATCTGTGAACGCGGCGCCGCGCGGCGCGTCGCGCATGCGCACTACGCGTGCTCGATCTGCAAATCGATTTATAAGTAAGAATTATAGCTGTTAAATTAACTTCATGGTTGTATTTAAAATATTATTATCATATATTTCATGACATTAGATAAAGTAGTGTATGAAACTGCACATAATTAGGTATTAAAATACTCATGTGGTCTATTATAACATTCGCCTTCGGCTCATGTTATAAACTCACACTCGTATTTTAATAACCCTTATTATGCAACAGTTTCATAAACTACTATTATTGCTATGCTTTCTATTTTTTACAGATATGTCAATGTTGGAAGGTAGATGTAGTTTTTATTTATCTGTTTTTCTATCTCTTGTTTTGCTTTATATTTATAAATTGTCGACATAGCCCTCAAATCCGGCAAAGCTAAAGTGGCAGAAGTCTAGCCATATATGCTGAAACAGCGATCACAAATGGGAGGGGGACGCGGGGGTGAAGATTATATAGTGGAGGCTGTGTGCGGGAAATAGCTAGATGAGGAAAGCAGAAGATCGGTGGTGGATCGATCTGGTGGAAAGAATTGGGAAAGGCCTTATGTCCAGCATATAGGTCTGAGATTTTATATGAGGTATATACGGGCTGATAATAATGATGACAATGATTTTTTTGTTATTTTATTTCAGGACATCAAGACATTTCTGGATACATCCATTGAAAGTGTTGTATAGGTTAGTTTTGGAAGTAACATTCAATTTTCAACACTACCTCCTGGAAAGATTCAAATATTTTGAAAGGTTTTTGATCAACTGCGATATAAAATGTGATTTGGATACATTGGAAGGAATGTCATCTAATATAAAGCTATCAAAATAGTTTCCGCAAACTGACGTTTTGAGTAAGTTATATAAATTTTATCTTTTTGGTTCAATTGGCACTGTGTAAATTGTCCAGAAAAAAATATTTTACTTATTTATTTATTATTCTTAATTTTCAAAAATATTTACAAATTTCTGGAAAGTTGGTCGAAACACCTGTATAAAATAATAATAGTCATGAATATATAATACATCCATATGAAATTTTGAGGAATTATAGATGAAGAAAGAGCTGACTTGCACATACACAATTACATAACATAGTAATATCAGACATTTAAAAAGGTGAGCTTATCTCTACAACAGATCTCTTCCAGCGAATCTAGAGATAGAATCAGAAAAAGTTATTGGGCGGGAGACTAAACAAACAAGTGCAATTTGATATTAAATGGATACTTAATGCAAATCATAGCAGGTTGACATAAAAATATTCCCTAGAAAATATACTTAATATTCATATACTTACTTAAACGTATAAATACGTAATATACAGTATGTATTTTTAAAGTCTGGTCAAATTCAAGGACACGATTATGTTGTTAGTGTTAATCACGAATCAGTAAAAAAACCTAAAAATTAATCAACCCTAAACGCGGTATGGTTATCGAAAGATTTCTCGTTTATCTCAGAGATTCATGTTTACTATGTAGTTATGCTTAGGCCACACTCATCGCGATAACGCAAATATTCGGGTTATCGTGATGTATGTAGCCAAATATTCGCGAATACTTCGACACTTCGGGCAAAGCTTCGGGCTCCGCTCCGGAAAACTTGCACATCAAATGGTTTTATCGCGATGAACTTCGCTTGCGCGGCCACACTTCAGTCGGCCCGCACGCATCGTTCATATCGGACGTGTTAAATGTAATTACAGTGTATAACATAGCTGAAGTGTAACATGGATTGGAGTAACGAAAAGTTTGATAAATATCATAATTTATTTAAATAACAAAAATAAACAAAAAACAATATATTTTTTGACTTGATAACGTCTTATAAATCGACGAACGCCGGCAGCACGCACGAAAACGCATGACTCATTGTCAGACTCAATTTCAGTTTAATTGGACACTAATAAGCCTCTTTTCCCAATAATTCAGCAGACAAGTTCAGTTGACTAAACTAATGAAACATTTTTTCTCGGTAGTTCAGTTGATAATAAAGCACGCCGTTGGTCCCGGTTTCCATTGCCATTTACTAACGCATAGTGCGGGGTGCACCGCACATTCCTACCATTGTGACTCCTGTGCAGCCAGGATTAACAGCAGGGACCACCAAAAAGACAATGAAGTCCATTGCAGTCCCGAAGGAAACTACCTTGGAACTCACAACGATTTTGGGGTTTGACGAATATCGGCCCATGGACAGCTGCAACAGCAAGGGCATCAAATGCGCGTTGCCAATCCTATAAAAACTTTTTCAAGCCCTTTTTGAAGAACGCCGAAAGAAATGCTGTAGTCTCCTGGGAAAACCTCGACAGGCAGTTTATTCCACAGCTTGATAGTACGTGGGAGGAAACCACTTTAGAACCCCACAGTACGTGACCTCTTCGGCTCTAATATGCGAGAAGATGAATTCCCTGTGGATGGCGAGCGATGCGACTGTAGAAGGAGGCCGTGGGCGTCATGTCAAACAACTCCTTTGAATACAACCCATTTTACAATCGATAGAACATACAAAGGGATGCAAAGTCTCTTCTTTGATGTAAAGGTTCTAAACCATAAATAAATAAATCATAATGTATTTTAACGCAAAAGCCACGTCGAGTATACGAAATTTAGCCAACCAGAAAAAATGATTTTTTTGTATACTACGTCGGATGGCAGACAAGCATACGGCCCGCCTGATGTGAAGCGGTTACCATAGCCATATTAACGCTCGCAACATAAAATATCTGCCAATGCAGCATCTCCTTCTTTTCTGGTGACCTCACTCACTCGCAGGAACACAACAACCCTCAATGGAATTGTTATTTGCGTTATTCTGTGAGATGGAGGTACATACACCAGTTGGGCAGCTTACAATTACGCTCCCTACCTCTCTTTTCGCCAGAGCTTCGTTTGTCAGTCAGTAGGGTGCACTGCGTGCAGGTGAAGTTGGCTTTGGTCCAAAGATGTTGATGAACCATTTACACCCCAAAAATGTATTGACGTCTGAATACCTTACTTTCAGAATAAGTTAATTAATAATTATTATTTAAAAAGTTCATTTCGGCAACTTCCTAAAATATTGTGAATATTTTAAAATGGAATAATTCACCTCGCCGGCTATGGGGATTCGGACCCAAAAAGGCCTCTCCATTACCGGTCAAGTGCTCTTTCCAGAATAAATAATAAATAAATATTCCTGGACAAATTACACACTGCCATCTAGTCCCAAACTAAGCAAAGCTTGTACTATGGGTACTAGATAATTGATATAATACATATACATTTTCTTTTGTATATACATACATATAATACATAGAAAATACCCAGACCAAGACATACAGATATGTTCATGCACACAAATATTTGTCTTATGCGGGAATCGAACCCGCAACCTCGGAGTCAAAGTAGCCATTGCTAACCATTCGACCACCGGGCTCGTCGCTCGAGAAGGAGCATTTTCCATGTTTAAAGTGAATTAATGTTTTTTTAGGGTTCTGTGCCCAAAGAGTAAAACGGAACCTATTACTGATACTCCGCTGTCCGTCCGTCCGTCCGTCTGTCACCAGGCTGTATCTCATGAACCGTGATAGTTAGACAGTAGAAATTTTCACTGGTGATGTATTTAACAAATACTATTAAACAGAATAAAATTAATATTTAATGATAAAAAAATCACGTTTTTTTTTTTCCTCGTTTTTGCTCGATTTGATAACGGCAACAGGTAGACGCTTAAAATATTCACAGAATATTTAGTTATACATTCACTTTAAAAATAAATAATGAATTTAAAATAAAACAAATATTTAAGCTCCCAAACAACAAACATGTTTTTTTTGCCGTTTTTATAGATGATGGTACGGAATCCTTCGAGCGCAAGTTCGACTCGTACTTGGCCGGTTTTTTTATACTACGTTGGGTGACAAACAGGTTACATAACTAGGAACATAGATAATCTACCTTTATGTCAGTCGTCCATATTTGTTAACTATGCATGTAATTTTTTTTTTATGAGAATGGGGCAAACGATTATGTGGGTCACCTGATACAAAACAATCACCACCGTCCATGGAGAACAGCAGAGTCGTCGACCAACCATCGCCAGCCTATACTCCTTCCCTTCTTTCTTTCTGGTAACCTCACTCACTCGCAGGAACACAACAACCCTCAAGGGAATTATTATTTGGCTGCGGTATTCTGTAAGCTGGACGTACTTCCCCAATCGGGCAGCTTAAAAAATACGTTTTGCCCTACCTGTCTTTTCGCCAGAGCCTCTATTGTCAGTCAGCAGTGTGCATCACGTGCAGGTGAGCTTTGTTTCAAAGATGTTGATGAACTACTTACACCCCATATTACCCTACCTACTACATAATTTACCTTAATGAAACAAAAAAAAAACGCCCAAACGAAACTCGGTCGTGCCGTTAATTTTATATTAAATTCACAAAATGTAACATGCAAAATGTTTACTTTGAATTTGAAAGATGACAAACTGCCCATAATTAAAGGGAATTCGTTAATCAACTCAAAGTCGAGAATTTAAGTAATCGAGTTTAACACCCGTATTTATAAACAAGTAATAGTAATTACTTGAGTAAAAGTAATTACTTAAGTAACGATTTGTATTCTATAGTTAAGAAACTGCTCGAAGTTAGAACTGTCAAAAGTTAGAATTCTCAACCAAGTAATAGTCACCATTTCCTTTACTCAAGCATTACTTTGAGGTACCCAGTATACTGCAGTTCTTTGCTTTGAGGTTATTTTACTTAAAAATGGAAACTTTAGATAGGATTGAAGCGGTTTTTGCTGTTGTAGACAATTTATATGATAATATATTAGTAGAGATTGAAGTTGCTGAATTGCTGAATCCCAAGGTTTACTTTCGTGATGTAGATCTATTTCATGACTATTCGGAAGATTGTTTTAAAAAGATTATTATATTATATTTAAGTTATAATTATTATATTATAATATATTATATTATTATATTATATTTAAGAATAAATCCTTTTCCAAACGGTTTCTTCCTGTCTACTTCTTGAGTCATGTTTCAAATTCACGGAAGGATATTCAAAGAAAAATAACAACACGCACGCCGACCCAAACTGTTTTGATTTCAAAAGTTTCGTTTACGTACTACGGTACCGGGATTATTTGACAGAAATTAATGTATAAACTTTCTAAGTAAAAAATCACGAGTCGGCATTTAATCCATATGTAAAAGTAAACGTTTAAATTTAGTAGGGTTATATCATGTCAAACGTTTTGTTTCTCCAAAGATACATTCTTGTATGACGAAAAACATCAGTAAAAATAATGTACTTTTTACAATTTAAACTACTTTAAATAACGTTATTGTTATTATAAATACAAAATAAAGTAATATCAAAGATATTAATGCAAGATTTGATAAAATTAATCTAGACATTACATTTGCTTTTTAAGAAACGAAACGCAGTGACAAAGTGTTGCCACACGGGAACACCCGCTTAGCGGCGACTGTTACTTGGGCAATTGCTCAAGTAAGTAACGTACATTACTCAACTATAGAATAGGATTTTTTAAATAAGAATTCTAACCTTAAGTAATGACTTCATTAAGAAATTACTTAGCAACAAGTAATTACTTCTCTATAAATACGGGTGTAAGTTAATTACCTTTCAAATTCTCAAAGTTCAAAAGTGTTTTCATTCAAATTTTTGATAATTAACAGTGACCTGATAAATTTTGTAATAAATTGTTCTAATGACCTAAATTCTATTACACAATGTCCCAGTACAAGATTGTAGGGAATTATAATTCGCTAACTTACGCAAGCAACGCCGCTAACACTTTTTTTTTTATACTACGTCGGGTGGCAGGCAAGCATACGGCTCGCCTAATGTGAATGAGCCATATGGCTGCGGTAACCGCGTTAATATTAACGCTTGCAACATAAAATATTGCTCGCGCGCCGCCACCCCCGCTGCCAACGCAGCATCTCCTTCTTATCTTTCTTACACGTAGGAATTTTCTAAATTCCATAAGTTTATTCTAGTCATTTCTCAAACAAAAAAGTTAACCATACTTACCAAACGACCACGCGGACAAATTCGCGGGAACAGTTGTAAATATTATCAGTACATGTTTGGTATTTATTTCAAAGTTTTTTATGACACCGACAGATTGGGCGATAAAAAGGCTTTCGGAGAGTAGTTTCTCAAACAGTCAGAATGTCAAATTTGTTAGACTTCGTTATACTGGCACAGTTCTTCATGGGTGCCATAAAAGTTCGCTAAACATCCTAACTATACGTACAAACTCCGGACAATGTGAAAAACAGCTGTGCCAAAGGGTTCTTCAAAAACAAAATTATTATTCACCTCATTCTGTACCAGTTTGCTCGATTTTCGACCTTATGCTGTTATGGTTTGGAGCTAAAAGATTAGTATCAGCAGTTTGGCGATGGTAAAATACATAGATATGCTGTAACATGTCGCTGCGAAACTTTTACCAAAGTTTGTACTAATAGACGATGTAATTCTCTACTCTAGTAACAAACTATGATTGTTAGGTAGTAATTAAACAATTCACTGGGATCTTTAGATAGTAATAATCCTGGACAGTATTCCTGGACAAATTACAAATGGCCGTCTAGTCATATACTGTGCCTAAACTAAGCAAATCTTGTATGATGGGTACTAGATAACTGATATTATATTTAAATACATTTTTTTTTATAAATACATACATATAATACATAGAAAACCACCCGGACCAAGATAAACAGACATGTTCATTCACACAAATATTTGTCTTGTGCGTGGATCGAATCCGCAACCTCGGAGTCAAAGTGGCCATTGCTAACCTCAACATCACTCACAGGAACACAATAGCCTTCAAGGGAATTGTTATTTGCCTGCGGTATTCTGTGAGGTGAAGGTACTACCCCAGTCAGGCGGCTTAAAATTACGCTGTGCACTACCTCTCTTTTTCCTCGTTAGTAAATCAGCAGGGTGCACCACGTGAAGGTGAGCTCTAAGATCGTGGAGAAGAACTTATTCCTCAAAATTAATTTTATTAGTTGGTACTTATGCAAAACAATTTACCAATTAACTGCAACATAATAATAATATGACGAGCTCGGTAGCGTAGCGGTCAATGACGCGGCTTCGACACCAACGCTCGTGGGTTCGATTCCCACACAGGAGAAACATTTGTGTGCATGAACATGTCTGTTTGTCTTGGTCTGGGTGTTTTCTATGTATCATAAGTATGTATTTAAAAAAAAAAAAAAAAGTGAATACGTATGTTTATCAGTTGTCTAGTACCCATAACACAAGCTTCGCTTACTTTGGGGCTAGGTGGCGCTGTGTAAATTGTCTGACAATATTCATTTATTTATAACATTAATTACTAAAGGGTTCTTCAAGAAAAGCTTGAAGACGTTTATACAGTTTCGGCAACGCGCGATTGATACCTCTGGCATAGCCAGGATTCATAGGCTGCGATGACTGCTTACCATCAGCCAGGTCGTATGCTAGTTTCCGTCCTTAGTTGTATAAAATAAAATTTAAAACATAGTTTTAAAATCATAACTAGCTTAACAGTGAAAATGTGAAGCAAAATAATATGCAATGTAAAAAACATGTTTCACTGCAGGTGTTGAAAAATAAATATAACAGCTGCATACAACAAACAGGATAAAACAAGTTTTTTTTTTAACAAATTGTTAAAAATATTATTTAAGTGAAAATTTTTTATGGGCGTTGTGCACTTTTTGGGATGGGTAAAAAATGTTAAACTCGCGTCAGAACACGTGGCCTGATCGAAAATTCGTAAGACAGAGGGAGCGTAAACCGCCGGGTGAGGCGTAGGAGAGGAAGTGATATCTCCTCCCTTTCTTCGGCGCAGCGAAAATGTATGCCTGCTCCTGCTGTTTATTTTTAATGTATTAATAAATTGTCATGATTGTCATACGATAGCGCAATAAATTAATATTGTATTTTACCACATAAATTATAGTACTAATAGACTGATAAATAAAGCATTTCGTGCGAAAATATTCCCAACCATTACGTAATATTCCAAAATGCACAACGTTAATGTTCAAGTTTTCATATCTGCCGGCACTCCTGGAATGCAACCTGTTTTTTTTTTAAACAAATCATTTAAAATATTATTATTATTTAAATAGTTGTCTTAGCCAACTTGCCAGATAAATATATTTTGACAAATGGAAAAATTCACCTCCCCCCCCCCCCCCCTAGGTGGGAGGATTTGAACCCACGACCTCGTGGGCGTGGGGGGGGGGTGCAGGTTAATTTTTCCATTTTTCAAAATCCATTTAAAATATTGTTCTTTTCAGAATATACACAACATTTCATAACCTAGACATTAATATTTAAAAGACCTACAAACTTACCTTTTCGATATTAAATATCTAACGCGGCGCCGTACATGCTAAAAGTCGCGCAGCGAGAGCGCCGGAGAGGGCTCTCTTCGGGGTTTCTTTAAAGGATCTTATCCGGAACTAAGGAATTCGATGGAGAACCAAAGTTGTCCACTTAATCTTCGGGGTTAGCCAGCTGAAGGGGAAATAGGCTGGCCACATCTGCCGAGTCAGTGATGACAGATAAAGAAGGAAGGTATTAGAGTGTGGAACATGCTTGGTAGTCGAATTCTATTAGTGGTTATTTTATCATTTGCTATTTTTATCCCCGTATACTAGCAGTCCCAGCACTCCCAGCAATGCCTGCAACAGAATCAAATGGAGAAATATGACAAGAGCCGGCATCCGTAACGATCTGCCCATGACCACGACCATTCCGCCAACAGTGTCTGTCTGAGAAGAAAAATACGAGCAGTCTTCAAAACAAATGACTCTCATTAAGACTAGTTAGTCATATGTTTGAAATCACTGGGCTTCAACGAAGAGTATTTTCTTAACATCCTATTAATCGTACTAAAACTCATTTATAGACAGTGGGAACATTCGTCATGGTTGATAAACTGGGACATTCTGCTGTTAATCCTGGTCAGCTGAGATTTCAAACATATCATTGTTACAATACTGGAACCGTAAATGATGTGAACAGTGAGAATGTGTTTCGGAGATCTTGTGAAGATATTCACTATAGTTTATGATTCAAATCAATGATACATGCAATTACAAGTATCACTGAAGTGAATCATGAACTAATTCAAAACAGGCAATCTACAACTACTTGGCGTGCTTCCGCCACCAGTACACGCAAAGTAAAGTAGATCAAATTGCCTGTAAATTTAACTTTCACAAAATTACACTTGAAACATGTAACTAATCCAAAAGTTAAAAAAGATTATAAGTATTGTATATGAATATTGACATTTATACAGATGTAGATCATCTGTGAAAATGTGTGATAGACACATTCCTACAAAATTAACTAGAAAATATTAATGGAAAAATAAAATTTGATATTCAAGCTAAAGCGATATAATTTAATAGACACAGTACGTCGTATAAAAAGCACCTCTAAATCAATTTATATACAAAACACACACGTGACTGAAAGAGCTATTAATTCAAACAAATCGCTTCGCAGCGCTCCGCAACGCTCTGCAAAAAAATTCAATCTGTACCGTGTATCTACGAGCGTAAAACTCAACGAGCGGAGTTATTGCGGTTATTCTTTACTTTACGGTCTCAGTAAATGGAGAATTCTGTCTTTTTTTTTGCCGTGTGTTATATAGATTGGAAGGTAAGATATCTTTAGGCAATTCCTGGGACGAGCGTTATGATGTCTTATTCCGTGACTTTATTGTTTTCTATCTCGTATTGTTTATTAAAATTTCATGATATAACTGACGTGAAATGTAAATCTTACATTGACATTAAAAGTTCATTTCATTTGTCTTACCATAGACTATCTTCTACCCGCGGCTTCGCCCGCGTTTATTGGGTTTTTAATAAAAAGTTTCCTATGTTCTTCCCTAATATCTTTGAGAATATGTGTTTCATGATGATCAGTCGAGTAGTTTCAGCGTGTTTACACGCCGAAACTACTACTATTAAATACAAACTCACATTCACATTTATAATATTAGTAGGGATAGATGTTAAATTGCTGTAGAAGTTAAGTTAATTGTAAAAAATCTTAATGTTTAATTTCAATCATTAAACCAAATTTGCATTAGCAACTACCTAAATTTATTGCCGTCGCTTCTGTTCAGTTTCTGTTGGCTGCTATTTTTACCCGATTGCTGAATAAGGGATAATATTTTTACCCGTTTGCCGGTAAAGTTTTTCGTGTTCGTGTTTTTGAGTATATGTAGGTATGATTTATTTTTGGCTCGCACCACAGCCCAAAACCGTTTGACGGATTTCATACGCTTTCGTATCTAAATGACAATGCCAAGACCTTTTCTTCAGGGATACGTCAAATTGAAATCAATATCAAATAGGTATATTCCAGTATACCTAATGTATTTTCTGCTTCACGAGTGTACGATATGGGATCCGTCAAATGTCTGGCACCTTCTAGGCTATGTTGGACACGACGAGATGACATGAAATGCGTGTAAGTTCGTAGCTTTTATTCCTGGACTTATATTTAGAATCGTGTTATCATTCCGTTTCCCTCAAACCGTACACTTCATCCTGCGGCCCATCAGTCAGCTTTTGCTTATCATATGCCGTCTGATAATAAATAAAAAAGGTGTACAATCCCTTCGACTAAGTATAAGTAATTGGTACTGTAAAAGTACATTTATTACATAAATCTAAAATAAACCAACTTTAAGTACCTACGTTACGTATTTGCTACAATTAGTCTTATTTTATTAATTGCTGTTTCAAATTATATTTAACTAGCGGCCCGGTACGTGCTTCGCTACGTATAAAGTGAAATAATAAAAATTAAAAAAATTGGAACACCAAATTCATTTATTCAAACAAAAAAATATTTTTTAATTGCTAGCTATTTTAAAACTTAATCCAATTTACATATTATTATATGCTATATATTACAGAGATAATATCTCTAATTCACATTTTATTTATTATTATTTATTAATTTAAAAACTTTCTTAAACTACAAAAGGTAGCAAACAAAAACCATACAAGGTTTATCTGTTGCTCCGCTCACTCAACTCTACAGCACCGAAACAATCAGTGATGAATTTTCTATTTTCAATATAGATATATTATGTGTCTTAAGTTTTAGTCCTATTGTTTTATACTATATGTTGATGTTAGCGTAAAAGTCATATGGTCAATTTGTTTGCAACTGGATAACACGACGAAAGTCGACTCGAAATTGCCCTCTTTTTTAGTATTATTTGCGATTGGCAACCACATAAATTGAACAGTGTACATAAAGTAATTCCAAATATATGGTACGTATGAGAAATAGTTATTAGCAGTTAGCCGGTGAAGCTACTTTAATAACTTCGTTTTCTCTAGAGGTACTCCTGCCTCGTAAACATCTTAATCTTCATCTGCGTCAAGAAACACTTTATTCCAAGAAAATTCATTTTACTTTGCCTAAATATATTAGTGTTATTATTAGTACGAGAAATATAGCTTAGGTCATCATTCGAAATGATATTAGGTAAATCAATACATATAATAAAATCGAACCTGCCAAAAATACATCATACCTTTATCGCGCGTGAGCGATACCAGAAACTTATATGCTTTGATCACCGACGGTAATACATCTAATGTCATGTAAAGAGAAGCATTGTTGTAATTTTTATACACATCCACATCGGTATCTACATCGATATTCACATCTACATTCTTACCCACAACCAAGCGGACGAAGTCGCGGGCACAGCCAGTATTCTA
Source organism: Hypsopygia costalis (assembly GCA_937001555.2). NCBI lineage: Eukaryota > Metazoa > Arthropoda > Insecta > Lepidoptera > Pyralidae > Hypsopygia > Hypsopygia costalis. The sequence continues at coordinate 6,383,440 of OW443349.2, forward strand.
ATAAAAAGTAGAAGTGGATGTTTGTGGAAATATATGGATGGATAAATATTCCTGGATAAAATAATCTAAACCCAAATCACACCACGGCCACTACATACAAATGTCGTGTCTTTTATTACTACATAAACAATGGCCTCTGTGCAGAGCGTGAATGAGCGTGTGTGCATGTGGCGCCATATAAACTGTTCCAGATTCGTCTCAGATGGGAGGTGAGGTCGATACGAAGAGCGGCGGGAAGCGGCCATACTTATTATTGTTTGTTTATTTTTATAGTTTCTGAATAATAAAATATTGTAATGAAAAAAAAAATCGAGAAGGAAAGTTAACGGAAAAATAAGTTTGCAATAAAGTAATAGTAATGAAAACCCTACAGTATATCAGTATATCACATATCTGAGTTGAATACAAAATGACATATTCATTCTATCTCCGAAACAGTATTCTTAAATTCCACGCCACTTACCCCGGATGTCTTGCTAACTTATCTATCGTGATAACCTAAAGTCAAGGGATTTATTACGGCAGCTGGGCCCCCGTAAGCCCGCCAGGTGAGTTAAATCTCGGAAGGGGTCTTGATATCATCTACATTTTCCAAGTAGTAAAAAAGTTGCTTCGAATAAAGAACTAGTCGAACCATTGCGTAGATATATTTCAGACCTAGTACTAACTATATCATTTATTTATTTATTTATTTATTTAAACTTTATTTACCACAATTTAAGGGTACATAGGCGGTCTTAATGCTAAAAGCATTCTCTACCAGACAACCTTTGGGAGTGCAGATATACACGAATGCGGCATAAAAAATAAATTAACAACAATATAGTACAGTACAACAGAAAATATACATACATACACATTACATAAATACAAAATATATGATACATATAACATAATATAAACATACATATACATAATGAATAGGAGGATGATTCATAGTTTTGGCAAATTGTCCAAGAGGTGAGCATGAACTTTATTTTTGAAGTTAAATTTATTCGCGATTCTTCTGATGCTATCGGGTAGCGCATTCCAGAGTCGTGAAGATTGTAAAGTGAAAGAGTTTGACATAAAGCCAGTACGAAAGAGCGGGGTAGTAAGCGCAAGGGAGTTGTCAGATCGAAGCTGTCTTTCGTGAGAGTCACAAAGATATTGAAACTTACATTTCAAATATTCTGGGGAGAGAGAATTATTCAGAATAGAGTGAAGTGAACAGAGCAACCTCTTATGCCTGCGCTGACGAATAGGAAGCCATTTGAGCTGTGACCGGTAGGAAGAGACATGATCAAATTTACGAAGACAGAAGACAAAACGAATAGCATTGTTGATAAGCCGGTCCAGCTTATTAAGAAGATCTTCATTTAGATCAGGGTAGCAGACATCAGCATAATCAATGATTGGGAATATGAGAGATGTGACAAGAGTGACCTTAATATTGATGGGGAGAAAATTTCGAAACCGATTGAGATATCGTAAAGAAGATATGACCGCGCGACTCACCTCTGCGATTTGTGTAGTCCAACTCAATGTGGAATCAATGTGTAGCCCAAGGTTCTTCACACTATGATTAAAAGGAATTACACATTTATCAAACATGACAGGTAAGACAGAACTGGAATCACTTTTGCGACTTGCTTAGAACTGCCCACAACAATGGCTTGACATTTGGTAGGATTCACAGAAATTCCAAAGTCTTTAGACCAGTTACTAATGCTGCACAAATCACAATTTAGCCGAGCAATTGCTAAGTTTACATCATCTGCAGTAGTTTGTACATAAATCTGGAGATCATCCGCGTAGAAATGGTAAGAACAGCACAACGACAAGGAAAGGAAATTAATAAACAAAGAGAACATTAAAGGCGATAGGATCCCACCCTGCGGCACGCCTGAAGACAGATCTTTCCAATCAGATAACTCTCGACCCAGACGCACTGCTTGCTGGCGACCACATAGGTATGAGGAGAACCAATCCAACGTGATTGATGAGAAGTTCAGGTATTTCAGGATGGCAAGTAGAATGTCATGGTCAACCATATTAAATGCGTTAGAAAAATCAATAAGAACGACTATGGTGACCATTTTCTCCTCCATACCCAACCTAATATCTTCTGTAACTTTGAGAAGAGCAGTAGTAGTGCTGTGCCCTGAGCGAAAGCCAGACTGATGAGGGGAGAGCAGAGAGTTAGAATAGACAAAGGAAGATACTTGTTTGTGAGCAGCTGCTTCTAAGATTTTCGAAAGGAAGGGCAAAATTGAGATAGGTCTGTAATTTTTTAGCAGGATAGGAGTGGGGATTTTAGGAACAGGAATAACAAAAGCTTTTAGCCACAAAAGAGGAAAATCACCTTCTAAAAATGAGAAATTAACGATATGAGCAATGATAGGTAGAATTAAGTCTAAAATGCAAACAATCATATCCCTACTCACATCGTTGCAGCCAACTGCCTTTGACTTGATTGACATGACTATTTTACGTATTTCATCCATTGATACTGGAGAAAAAGCAAAAGACTCGGTGTCAGGATGAGCCATGGAAGATATTTTGGAAATAGTAGCAGATTTAAGTAATGGGTCAAAAGAAGGAGAAGATACGAAATAATTATTGAAGTCGTTAGGAGAAAAAGTAACGTGCGGTTGAGACCTTACCCATACCTAGAGAGTGCAAAAACTTCCATATATTGGCTGAAGAAGAATTAATTACATTTTTATGGAAATATTGTCGTTTGGCTGCTCTTACCATGCAGTTACAGCTATTACGCGCAGTTTTGTATAGAGTCCAATTATTGTCCGACCTGTCATGCTTGAAGATTCGAAATGCGCGATCACGCTTTGTCATGGCCAAGCGTACATCCCTAGTGATCCAGGGTGCGGGCGGCCTCTTAACCTTAACAGCTTTTAATGGAGCATGAGCATCAAACAGTTTGAGCAAATTGTTATTAAATTGAGAGACTTTCTCATGCACTGTCGACGCTGCAAAAACCGAGGAAAAATCAATCTTAGATGCGTCTTCCTTTAATTTTGTATGAACTACTCGCGCGTAATTTCGCATCCACACGATTGTAGGTTTAAGTTTCGGCGGTCTCAATTTATATTGGAGAAAGATAAGGTCATGTTTGGAGAAGCTAGGTGCAGGGAATTGACCATGTTTTGTAACAAGTTCAGGAGAAGAAGTAATAATTAAGTCAAGCCAAGTGTCATTTGAAGTAGGGTTATGATGAGTAGGCTCAGAAGGCAGAATAGAAAGATTGACTGACTTAATAATATTTAATAGTCTAAGAGAACGCGCAGTATCGCTTATGAGATCAGTATTGAAATCGCCCATGATTATGTGATGCCTGTAATCCGAACAGAGTGGCTCTAAGATAGTTTCAAACTGAGAAAAGTAATCAATAGAAGGTGGACAGTATACGACTCCGAGAACTGCTTTAGTCCCCTTAATAGAGATTTCGAGAAAGAGATACTCTGCAGAACCAGAATATGGTGACGGTGACGAGGTCAAGATCGTGTAAGGTATGTCACTACGTAAATAAACAGCAACACCTCCACCGCCTTTACCAGTACGATCATTACGGATCAAGATATACCCAGGAAGAGAGTAAGAGAGAGAGGATAGGCATGGCTTAAGCCAGCTTTCCGACACGAGAATAGCATGAAAAGAGGTTGAAGAGAAAGTTTCAAGAAGATCACTAAAGTGAGAGGGTATACTTTGAGCATTAAGGTGGCAGGTGTTGAAGCAGTAGGGAGTATCTAGAATAGCAGTCTCAAGAAGGGTGCCCAGCGTTTCTGGTTCATTTAACGACCCCATGCTATCTCCTGAAGAGAAGCTTAAATTCAAAGCAGAATGGAACGAATCATCATCCGACATAACAATATATAAATAATATCTACAATAATATAATTACAATAAATAAATAAATATCTGAATATTATAACAATATACAAGTAAATATGCGACCTGCAAGTCCTGCCGGTTAACTGCAATCATAACAATTTAATGAAATAGAACAACTTAAAAACATACAATAATATCAATGTGCCGTTGTGCAGGAAGCCAGAATCATTTACAATTAAAAAGAAAAGAAAACATTCATTCATTTCCATTAATGGTTGACAGTTGACCGGTTGCCAATAGCGAAAAAGAAAGAGATATTTGACAGTGACATTTGTTAGCTGTGCATGTGTCATTGTCATTACCAATACATTTACATTTACATGAGTTGAATTGTATTGAGTCAAAAACTAATTTTAAACAAACAAAAAAAAAAGGGTATTTAATTTAAAAATGTTGGAGGTACAAGTAAAATACTGTAACCCTCTGATTAAAGTTATAAATATAAGAACTATGTATTATTATCAATAATTATGGAAATGAAGATGCAAATATACGAACAATGATTACTTCCTCGATCTGGCTGTCCTTTTCGACTTAGTAGTTAGGTCTGCGGGAGCCGTCAAACTCGAAGAGGCCGGCTCAGCTGGCTGCGATTCATCTTCCGACGTAGCCACAGCAGAAAGCTCAGTCTCATTATATAGACGCTGCTTAGAACCGTCCTTCATCTTGATGACAATATTACCGTCCATGGTCCAACACCTCCCCATGCCAAACCGCTTACGTGCCTGAAGGAAAAGTGTTTGCCGCTGACGAGTGAGGAACTCGAAGATTGTGTGTGGTGTACCTTTCAGTGCTGTCTTTTTGCTCCACACCGAAGATCGCAGCGCCAGGTCAGCAAATCTCACCAACACAGGACGACATTTTCCCTCCGACGGCCTACCGAGACGATGACAAACCGTGAGCTGCTCCACTGATATATCCAGATCCATTTTGTCATGAAAGAGGCCGGTGGTGAACTTTTGTAAATCTGGAATATCTTCAGGGATGCCAGCTACAAGTAAATATTTCCGACGATGCCTCATCTCTATATTATCAACAGCCTTAGCAAGCTCTGCAATCTGTTGTCGTAGTAAAGATATTACAGACCCCACCAATGACTTGAACTCCGAGAATTCTTCCTGCAAGCGGGCAACGGAGACATTTGGCTGTGGAGTAGAGGCTTTTAATTGGGCTTCAAAGGTGTTCATCTTTTGTAGTAGGGTGGCTTCCAACGCATTCTGCGTTTCCAAAACATCAGCATAGCTCGCCATAGTGTAGTTCAGAAATAAAAGTAATAGTGAAGTGATAGCACCGGCAGGACAGTGAAGTCAAAGTACACTTATGTCATATATGAAGTGCTAATAACACTAGACAGTGATATATTTGTGTAATATATACGGAATAATACTAAATAAAGTGCTGTAAGTAATTTAAATTATTTTTAAAATATTATATTTATGAGAGAGCACTCTTTACTTTTTTCCTTCCTACCGCCGAAAAAAAAAGGTCATATCGTCAGGTCCATTTTAGTCTCCACTACAGGAGCACGACCATCTCTCGTCCGTCCTAGACGGAAGGAGGATTTGGCCTACACTCTCCACCCTGGCCAAACGGGTTGGGGAGGCCTGATCGATAACTGATAATGTATTTCCCTTAGTAGACGACTAATGGTGTACGACACCCACGGGAAGAAACGGAGTGATTCTATTCTAGTCTGCCGAAAACCACACGGCCAACTAGTACTAACTACTCGTATATAATATCAGTTATTTCGTGCCCACAGTATTAGCTTTCCATAATTTGGGACCGGATGGCAGTATGTAATTTGTCCAGGAATATTTATATCTATATATATGTATAAAAATGAATCTCTATTTTTCTTGGTCATCGCATGACACGTGGACGGATAGCACAATTTCGTTAATTCTTCTGTTTGTTAATGTCAGGAGAAGGTTTTCATGAAAGAAAAAAATAAGAAAGTTGCCCGGAAAATTAAGAAAACTGAACTAACAAATTAACTTTTTTAATGTAACTTTATGCCGTTTGACAGAACTGTCAGTCATTTGACAGCATGCGAGAAACTAATTCGAATTCAATATTCATTCTTAGGCGGCTTCGCCCGTGGTCCGACCTTCGGAGGCGTCATTGATTTGTGTGTATATATATATAGTATATATATATATATATATATATACATACAACCATAGCACGATTTAGAAATGAGACAGCGCCATCTAGTGATCGAATGAAAAAAGGACAAACGATTCTATACTTTATTTTTTCCAGTGGGAAAAAGATGTTTTTCCGGGATAAAGTAGCCTATGTCACTCTCCAGGCCTTAAACTTATCTCCAAAAAAAATCATGTCAATCCGTTTGTTATTTACGACGTGAAAGAAGGAGAAGAAGACAACAAACAATCAAACACATTTTCACATTTATAATATTAGTATGGATTATATAGTATGCATAATTTCTCTTTTTCAGCCAAACTCAACAGTTTGTATAAACCCAAAGCCGTCGGGCTTGCGGTTCCGAATATCTGTAAAACAAACATTAGGTCGTTCGTACGCAGTAAAACCATCGTTTCGCTTTCCGATTTGCCTATCAAAATGCATGAAACGTCGCTAATGGGTTATTACTTTGTCGTTATTTCCTGAAGTAAAACTTTTTAGTTCCGTAATGTTACTGTGTTATATTTTCAGTAAAACTTTACGACTGCAGATAGCTTTATTATGAAATAACAATTGAAGGGTAAAGGCAATACACATAATTAAAGACACGCTTTAATCAATCGAACTAAAAAATTAAAAATATTTCTTCATATAGGCAGAAAATATAAATGACCGAAAAAGATTAGTATTATTGTAAAAAAAAAAGCGTGGGAAGCTTTGTGCCATATTTTTTATTTGTCGTGCACTTCGTTTAAGAGGTACCTATATCTCGAGGAAATAAAGATTTATTATTATTATATCTCTTAGACTCACGGGCTTAAACCCGGTCATTTAGTAGGTCCAAGGCGTAGAGGCCCCTTAGAGAAGTTTAATGCAATGTTGTATTGTTTACCATTATTATTGGATCCAATACACATTAAACAACTAATTTAGATATTTTTTTTTATATATTTACCTTTTTTATTTAAAGTCATGTGCTTAAAATAAAAAAGAAATCAATAGATAGATAGATAAAATATCTTTTATTTGCAAAATAGAACGTACAGTGCGTTAAAGTACAGTGATTCAATACATTATTACAGACTTGTATATATATGCAACAAGGCGGCCTTATCGCTGAGAGCGATCTTTTTAAGGCAACCTTAGGATAACAAATTTGTGCATAGAGTGGGCAAGATTCGCAAATCTAAAGAAAATATTGAAAATTGAAGTATAGTAATATTATGAGAATCATTATAATGTATAGTAGTAAATATAATTTGATACGTGAGCGCTAACTAGTCTTTGATTTAATTTTTTTATTGCCACCCATTACTCCTATTGTTCTCAACCCATAATAAACTATAGATAATTTAATAATTAACAATGCTAATGAAATTGATATGAGGTAAATTAATAATTCTACTTCGATGTATTCCACCCAAGACATGTTCGCTGCTGGGGCCCGCAAATGTTTAGCTCCTCCATGCCTCAGCACGTATTCAGTCCACCAGACCACTCGGTCTAGTACTGTTTGTGGTTGATCACGCATTATATTGCGCAATTTGATTATATTTTGACGATATCTGAAAAAAATAATGATATTTAAAATTTTAACAAAAAAAAACCGACTCCAAACATTACTCTACATTTATGTATGTAGATACAGGATGATGATGATGAAAAAAGTGTGGAACCAATCTGACAGTATACTTTATCAAATAAAAAAAGGTTTTTTCAAATCGGTTTATAAATCACGGAGTAATTAAATAACAAATATTTAAAAAAAAATACAGCCGAATTGCGTACCTCCTCCTTTTTTGGAGTCGGTTAAAAATAGCATAATTATCACTAAAATAGGGTGTAGCTGTGTCATGGACACTGCTGTGTGTTGTATGTAAAAATTATGTCAAAATGGCAGCGCTTCGCCCTTTCCCGCACGCGATATTCCATAGTCCAGCGTAATAAATTCTTTGATCCTTCATCTACCCAGTGGTGTGATTGAATTTTGGATAGAGATGATAGGTTTGTAGCTGCGATATCAAACTGTATCCCCCGATTTTGTTATCATTAAATTTAAAGACGTATTCACGTCATAAAAACACACGTTTGATCTTGACACCATTGCCGCATGAATCATTGCATCTGCATATCGATGTTAAAGATATTCCCTACCCAATTTTTGTATTATATTACAAGACATTTAACAATACTTCCGGCTTTACAAATCAATGGCTGACTGGTAGAGAATGTATTAAATCTGCCTTATGTATAATTTATTCTGGTTGTCATCAACCCATAATCATCCCACTGTTGTGATACGGGTCTACCCTCAATCGAAGAAGTTTTGAGCATACTCCACCACGCTGCTCAACTGCGGGTTGGCAGAGCCCAGAGTTTTCAAGCTGCCCAAACGCCACTGACTTGGCTTAATGACTATCATCGGGGATAAGGGGAAACAGTTCTTTAGAGCACTCACCGCGGTAGAAGAGATAAAATACGCTTAGCGAACTATCTGACCTCTTCATCATTGAGTATATGAATAGCCCGGCACTGCAACTTATCGAGAGCCTCAAAAAGATATTGTGCGGAACCGTCCCAGAGATGCGAGAAATACTCCACGTAGGCCCTGAATAGAGTTTTGTATAGAAGAGAAACCTGATTCGGCGCGAAGAACCCCCCTGTTCAGAACTCCGCACCGAGTTTGAAAACACTAAAGTAACCGCTCAAAGCCGAAAGGCATACACCTGAACCTGGAGGACTACAGGCTCTTCCCAATAAGCGGCATACAAAAAAGCATACGAAACATGTTTCCAGACAGTCAAGGGAGGCTGACTAAAGAATTCAGGAGAGCACAAAAGATCCATGAATGTCGACGTGTCACCGGTGCTGCAACACTGGACCAACTATATGATAACTTTAAAGCTTGCTGACAAAGATATTTCCAAAAAAACTTACTTATCATTATTTTCTAGAACGGTATTAATAGCTTCCCTAAAGATTTCTTCATTGATATTCTCTATGTCAAGCCTCACTCCAATTTCATGCCGTACATATAATTCCACGTTGTACCACTGTTCTCCGAGCATTGGTATTCCTACCATTGGCACACCAGCTTCAATAGCCTCATCCGTCGACTGAAGACCGCCTTGGGTTATAAATAGCTTTATATTTGGATGCCCTGTAATTTTATGAATACATTAATGAAACAGTAATCGACACATCCATGGAATGGAGTTCGATGTGGTCATGGAACAAAAATGGGTTGAGCTCATCATCATCATCATCCAAGCGTTAAGTCCCGGTTGCATCCTAAGCTTGCGCTTCGGAGCCCAGGGTCCGCTTTCATCCACTACATCAAGCCAACATTTCTTTGGCCTTCCCCTTCTATCGGGTCCCGGCGGGGGCGGCATAGCTAGACATTTGTTACCCACATTACCTGTCGGTTTTCGTAAAATGTGGCCATACCAACTCACTCGCAGGAACACAACAACCCTTAAGGGAATTGTGTTGAATAGGGATGAAATGAAACTACCATTTCATTTCATTATCAGGTCCATTTTAGTCTCCACTACAGGAGCACGACCCTCTCTCGTCCGTCCTAGACGGAAGGAGGATTTGGCCTAATTTCCCCCACGCTGGCCAAACGGGTTGGGGAGGCCTGATCGATATTTGATAATGTATTATTACCCTTAGTCGCCTTGTGACATCCACGTGAAGAAACGGAGTGATTCTATTCTAGTCTGCTGGAAACCACACGGCCAATTGAAACTATACACTCAGCGAATCTACTCGCCTCAATTTCGGACCCGTGGGCTAAAATCCGGCCTAGTAATTTAGTTGTGATATGCCGCGCGTCGTCACGCTGCTTCTGCACAGAGCGGTCTAGACGGTTTTACATATTTTCTGACAAATACATTTTTTCTGACAAATACAATTTAAAATAAGACTTACTTAATACATCCGCCTGCGGAAACCATTTAGAAATATAGATGTTTGATGCATATTCAGATACTTTCTCATTATGCCACTTCCATAAAACATTGTAGGGTAAGTTCCGTAATACTTTCACAAAAATTTCTTCAGCATCCAGAGGAAACATTCTAGGATCCACATTTGTTCCAAAACTTATATAAATAACGCCATTTTTAGAAGAATCTAAATATGATTTGATATCCTGAAACCATGTAAACTTGTGTAATAACATAATTGACTTCAAAAAATATATAAGGATACAAAAGGCGAAAAGTATTTTCTGCTCAACCTAAAAGCAGAAATTTATGTATGCGGTTTTATAGGAGAAGAACTAAATAATTGAATATTTGATGTATTTTCAAAAATAAAATGTTCAATTAATTAGTTAACTAATAAGCTGGAGGTTGATCGAAGCTTAATGCGACCAGAGGGCTGGACATTACCTTGCTCAGAGGATTAGCATTGCTATTCAGCGAGGTAATACTGCCAGCATTCTTGTTATGCTACCGACGGGCAACGATTTTGGGGAAATTTTATATTTATAATTTTTGTTTTGTTTATTTTTATTTGTAAATATTCAGTTGAGATAGGTTTTTCTGTATAATAAATAAATATGTTGATAAATAAAAAAAATCTAATAAACCTTTAAAAGCATATACATTATATCAATAAAATAAACATACAAACATAGATAGATATTTACGAAATAAAACAATTTAGTACTCAGCTAGAGCATCTAAAAGATGAGCATAGATTTTTTCCAATCACCTAAGTGATTTAGCTAGCGCGTATAACTCACCATTTGCACAGTTAAGTCACTTAAGCATAAACTCGTAATCTCCTTCACTATGGTATTATAAAGTGTCAAAAAAAATCATGTTTGTTTCATAAAGTCAAATATCGCTTTTTGCCAAATCAAATCAAAATATCTTTATTCCTTGGACTTTATAAAGCACTTAGAAACGTCATTCAAATTAAATATAAGAACATGTATCTAAATCATTACTACTCTAAATCCAGAGCTTAGATTCACTTTCATCACACTATTTTGAATGTGAAAATGAATTTAAGTGCCAGTTCCGGCGACGGGGCTTCTTGAGAAGAACTGGCAAGAAACTCAAGGCCGACTCTTTTAATTGCCAATATCGTTACATTAAATACAAATACAATCATTAATATAACATAACAAGAGCAATTCATTTCCAAATACTTTTACCATTTATGTAATCTGAGATTCCATTTGAGATCATTTACAGCCATTATCTGCATTTCTATAGCTCCAGTGATATCAACATCTATTAGTACAAAAGAAGGTTCATTGGACAATAGTCGTTAAAGTTTATCTATTGCCAGATATAGAAATCGTGGGGTAGAATCTACGAGTACAAACGATTTGCTACTTGCCAACAGCAGGACATGAATATCCCGAGCCATGTGTTGCTAAGGTTAAACTATTTCGTGCAGCGATTGGATATTCGTAACAACTTGTACGTAACATAACAGTCCATCCATATGCAATAATGAAATTGTATAATGAAACGCATTGAAGCAGGCAAAGCCGCAACACGGCTGGCAACAACCGTTTACGACAAATGCACAGAGCAAACACTCACGTTCTTATAGGATGCAATATGTATGGCGAACGATTTTAGATATCAACTAGGTTTATTATTTTTTTAATTTAATAAAAATAATAAAATTTTTAAAACTAAAGTAGCATAAGATACTCCTCGTTACATCAGCTATCTGTCAGTGAAAGCCTCGTCAAAATCGGTCCAGCCATTTCAGAGATCAGCCGGAACAAAGGACAGATAGACAAAAATTGAAAAAAATGTTATTTTGGTTTAAGTACTATGTATGCATCCATATGCATTTAGTAAGTAGTAAATGGCTGGCAACGGATTGATGACCCTTTGGTGTCGCTGGTCTCCATGGGCCGTGGTGATTGCTTTCCATCAGGTGACCCACATGCTCGTTATTCGCGGGGTATATGTCCCGCAAATATGCCGCGAATACAGAAACCGTGAATATGGAATGGTAATTTATGTGATATTCTTGGGGATACGTTCCTAGGTGCCAAAATAAAAAACAAATATATAAAAAAGTAAAAGTGACAAATGACATTGGGTTTGATACCTATTAGAATCGTTTTATATGTATATACCGATGTACCGATTTAGATCCGCGAATAAAGAAGTATTTAGCCGCGAATATAGGAATTGGGTCGCATTTTTTTAATTCGCGAATAGTGTAAACGCGAATAAGGAGCTTTTACTGTATTACAAACAGATACTCCAATTTTATTTATCTTTATAGAATAGATAAAATGCCGGAGCAGCGTAAGCTCACAGCGAGGACTATCTTCCATACAGCCGGTAGCACGCGTGGTGAACCACACGTTTTTGGGGTGTAAGTGGTTCATCAACACCTTTGAACCAAAGCCAACTTCACCTGCACGCGGTGCACCCTGCTGACTGACAAACGAAGCTCTGGCGAAAAGAGAGGTAGAATTGTAAGGTACCCGACTGGGGAATGTATCTCCACCTTACAGAATACCGCAGTCAAATAACAATTCCCTTGAGGGTTGTTGTGTTCCTGCGAGTGAGTGAGGTCACCAGAAAGGAAGGAGATGCTGCGTTGGTAGCGGGGATGGCGGCGCGCGAGCGATATTTTATATTGCGAGCGTTAATATGGTTACGGCAACCGCTTCACATCAGGCGGGCCGTATGCTTGTCTGCCACCCGACGTTGTATAAAAAAAAAAACCATTCGTGGCACGTGTAATACCACGCGATGTCTCTTCCAGATAACGTTAATATGAAAAACTTATCACGCATGACCTCTGAGCGTACATGCCTATTTTATGACACACTTTATAATTTTAATTATATGTATGGATAAGACGTAATATCATTTTAACAATGGATAAAGATAAGAACATCAGATTTTCTTCCATAGATAATATTGACGAGCCCGGTGGTCGAATGGCTAGCAATAATGGCTACTTTGACTCCGAGGTCGCGGGTTCGATCCCCGCACATAACAAACATTTATGTACATGAACATATCTGTTTGTCTTAGCCTGGGTGCTTGCTATGTATTATAAGTATGTATATACAACAAAAAAAAAATCAGTTCTTCTAGTACCCATAGTAAAAGCTTTGCGTTTAATTTGGGACTAGATGGCGCTTGTAAATTGTACAGATATAAAAAAATAATAAAAAAAATCCTACATAATCGAATATTAACATGGATGATAACACTCTCATTGACAATATCTATCAACTTAACCCCTACGTAAATATTTTTTTCTATACCACTAAAGTGGCAAACAAGCATACGGCCCGCCGGAAGGAAAGCAGTTACCGTAGCCTATGAACGCCTGTTGCACCAGGGGCATCACAAGCAAGTTGCCGACCCTGTAAAACCTCTTCACGCCCTTTTTAATGAACCCCATGCTGTAGTCTCTCTGAGAAAACCTCGTTAATCATTAAAATGTTCTTAATGTTAAAGATTTACTTGCAACACTTGCGCCACTTGAGTGACTAAATTATTCCCTAAGTAAACTACAAATCTTAAAAATATGTTAAGCTATTTTTTTATTAATCGTCACATATTTTGTATATCTTATGAAATCGATGAAACATCCTACCCTACAGTAAAATTTTGGAATGTAAGGTTAAGCATCAATATTTTTGAACCAAAGCCAACCTCACCTGTATGTGGTGCACTGTGTGGACTGACAAACGAGGCTCTGGCCAAAAGAGAGGTAGCGCATTGCGTATTTGTAAGCTGCCCACACTGCTCACAGAATCTCCTTCACAGAATACCGCAGTCAAATAACAATTCTTCTGCGATTAAGTGATGTCACTAGAAAAAAAGAAATTGCTGCGTCGGCAGTGAGGGTGGCAGCACGTGAACAATTTTTTTGTTTGCCAACGCAGCAACTTCCTTTCTGGTGGTCACTCACTCGTTGGAACACAACAAGCGTCAAGGGAATTGTTATTTGGTTGCGGTATTTTGTGAGCTGGAGGTACTTCTCTAGTTGGCCTCTTTCGATAGTCGGCAGGGTGCACCACTGATAGGCGAGGTTGGCATTGGCTCTAAATACCGTGGTAAGCTACTTACACTAAAAAAAAAACAGCACAACTTTGATATGTTAAGTTACCTACTTGACAAACTGATGTCGATGATGAAGTTTTCGATAACTACAAATACTTTGCTAAAGATATGCAATACTCACTGTTGGTAATTCTTTTTCAGGTTTCAGATGCATAGCCCCTGCGTAAATTACATTAGGTGGTACAGGTCTGTTAAGCTCCCACATAGGATGAACATTCAGAAATAGTAAATCTACATTGTTAGCTAACTCATCAACGGTAGGAGCGTCTGGGCCAACTATTTTTTTTAACATTTCATTACTTATTCTGTCATGTTTCTTCATTATTCGTGTGTCCATAAAATTTTCGTATACTTCTATTAGGCTTTCCCATGGACCTAAATTATTGATTTTTCTGCTAAAGCTGGATGGATATAATAGTGGGTGTAAAGGAGCTCCAACAATTTCCATGTTCCATGGTATTGATCCAAACGAACTTACTTGTATCACTGGAATATTTTTATAAATATGAGATAGCACCAGCGTTTCCTTCAAATATGCTTCAATTATTAATAAATCGAATGTTTGAGATTTGTCTTGTAGTAACGTTTGTACTGGTTCTGATGTCAATTCTATTTCCATCAGCATTCCTAATGCTTCATACATCATTTCTGTTTGCATTCGTCTACTAAGTGGTTTTCCTAATATAAAATCATTATCTAGTTTTTCAGTAGCAGTATCTTTCCATGATAAATATGTTAAATCGTGTAGATCAATTTCAGTTAAATTTGCTGGAGCTTCTCCTTTAGGAAAGGCAGGATCTGTGGTAATCAAAACTACTTTGTGACCACGTTTCACTAGCTCGTGTATTAATGGGCGGAACACAACTTGGTGGCTTATTGATGGTGTTGGAAAATATGCCAAAATTCTTGCACTTTCAACATTTCCTAAAATCAACAATACTAAAATTGTTACGGCCCTCATTGTTCAATCGATATTTACACTGATTCTATCCAAATAACATCGGCGAAAACTTTCGGACATATATATACTCGTAATAATATTCTTGATAGCAGATAATTTTACGCATAATATGATTACAATATTACCAAAGATAATATTAATTTAATCATGGTTTATTTATTTAGTAACTAGCTGTTACTCGCGGTTTCGCCCGCGTGGTCCAGGGGAGCAGCCATTGATTTGTTAATATTTTTCTTTTGGTGTAATTTTTTTACTTCGTGGGATAAAAAGTAGTACAAATATGTACAAATTTTAATGATGATCGGCTGCATACTTGATCGGATGGAACGCCCACACTCAAGAGAAAAAAAATTGTTCACCACATAAATTTTTGCCCTCTGCGGGGATCGAATTATTTTTTTCCGCGGGATTAAATTGTTTTTCCTGGATAAAAAGTAACATATGTCACTCTCCAGACCGGAACCTATGCCCTATTAAAAAATCATGTGGGTACTTACGTTCCTTTCGACGTGATAGAAGGAAAAATGATTACATAGTTTATGTCTTCCCATGGGATCAAAACGTTTTTTCGGAATAAAAAGTTGTCTATGTCACTCTTCAGACCGTAAACTATCCCCGTTAAAAAAATCATATCGGTACTTAGGTTCCTTTCGACGTAAAAGAAGGACGACAAATGATTACAAAGTTTATTTTTTCCCATGGGATTAAGATGTTGTTCCAGGATAAAAAGTTTTTCCAGGCCTTAAACTATCTTCAAAAAAAAAACATGTCAATCCGTTTGTTACTTTCGACGTGAAAGAAGGACAAACAAACAAACACACTTTCACATTTATATTATTAAATATGGATATGGAAGTATGGATGTTGAAGTTAGGAATACACATCGTTTATTGTCTTTTCAAAGTTAAATCGAAGAAATAAAGAAGTATTTTGCTTTGTAGTGACGCTTGGGTAATCCATAGGTTACTTTTGTTGCCTCCATGAGGCTGAGCGTGTGAATGCAATTACTAAATTATAAAGTTTCATTATATTGATCACAGAAGAATGAAATCATCAGATGATGAAAAATAAATATATGAAAGAAATAAACTTATAAAAAAAAAAGAAATCAAACAGACAAAATTACTAGTAGATTAGTAGCCAAGGGCTGTGTAAGGCATCAATTGCAGCCCGAGATATTTAGGCGCACGAGCGCAGCGAGGGCGCCTATAGTTCGAGGGTGCAATTGATGCTTACACCCGAGCTAACTACTCTGCTTTACATCTCGATTGTGAGGTAAGTAAAAAAAAACCGGGATTACAAGAATAAAACATTTTATTAGTTAAAATTTATAGTGAAATGAGAACAATTTTCAAATTTTAGGGACAGGTGTTTTTTGGGTATGTTAATAGTTTGAGATTGTGATATTTGTTGGTCATGGACAAAATCTGACGGGATGAAACTTTCTTCAGCAGAAGTTGATGGTTGCGGATCATCTCTTGAGAAAGATGTTTCATTTTTTGAAAGCTGAATAGTTTTCGTTATTTGGTTGGTAATTATACTTTTATTTTGTATGGAATCTTCAATGTAACCTTCAGCCACCTTGCTGGATTTCCACCCACCCTGCCTTTTTATAGTGGTTAAGTTAGCCCCAGCATCGGCTAAAAGTGTAGCCGATGTTCTCCGGAAGCTATGACCTGTGTACAATTCCGGGTTTGCTAACTCTAAATAACTTGCGATTTGCTTCGGCATACTTCTGATGGTATTTTTTCCAATAACTTGTTTGTAGCACTTGCCTTGGTGGTACTTCAAAAAAAATCGGTTGGTGTTTACATTTTCAGGACGAAGATTTCTGTATTTTTGTACGAATTCAGAGAATTCTTGAGGAACTACAAATGTTCGGTGAATTTTAGTTTTTGAGTTCGGTAGTTTAATTACTAACAACTGACCCTGTTGTTCTATGTTCTCTATTGTTATATTTGTCAATTCAATACCTCGGCATGCGCCAGTTATACCGAAGAGACGAACTTCTTAGCTTCCATGGATTCACCGTGCGGGTGCCGGGTCCATCGTGTGGCAGAGAGAGAAACCCAAGCAGATCCCGAGACTTGTGACACGGGTGTAGGTTTAAGGGGCCCCTTTCCGACGTACATCAACACTCACCTTCACTACTTGTGTTTCTCTCCCTGCCCTGCCAAATCTGGTATGAACCTGCTAATGCAGCTTTAGATACTCGTTCTAGTATAGAACTTACTGCACTTCTGGACAAGCCAAGGTCTTTCAGCAGGTTATAGAGAGATTTTGCTGGTATACCTCTCGCTCCTACTTCTACAGCGTATAGATTAACTACATAGCCGCTTTTTGTTAATTCGTTTAGGAGGTCATAATATTTGTTTTGTTTTATCGCGTGGTCTTTGGGTATGTTAGTTTCCCACGGTACGGTAAGCTCTACAAGTACTATACGTTTTGTAGCTCTGGAGAAAAGGAAAATGTCCGGTCTGGATGTCGAAACAACCACATCTTCTGGGATTTTATAGTGCTTTTCATACGTGTCCATTAAAATAGTCCAGTCAGGTGCTGCACTGAGGATTGAGTAAGGCTTGTTCTTGGAGTTTGAAGTTGAGCCTCCTTTTATAAAGTTAATTTGTCTTTTGTTTGAGTAAGAACAAAAGACAAATAAGAACAAAAGAAAAGTAAGTGAGAGAAGTTGTAAGAACCACCTAAAACAAGCGAAATATAAAAATAAGTATGTTTTATAGGATTGTAAGAACTTAAAAGATAAATGATGAAGTATGACCATTATGTGATTTGTTATTTTACGTACCTTAACAGCTAAATATATGTCATCAGGGGCTTCATTTATGAATGTTTTCACGTCTTGCGCTGTAAAAACCTTTGACTTTTTGCTTTTGTGCCCAGCTGATTGTCTTTTTAGAAAAGATGATAATTTTGAAAAGTTCTTGATATTGATGTCGTGTTTAGTACTCATAGTTGCTTTTAACATTGAATAAATGCACCACAAACTAGATGGCTGTAGCTTTTTTGATAGCTCACTAAAGTATATTAAGAATACAGTCTCAGATAAAGACTTTACTTGTTTTTCTTTTCGCCACTTCATGAACTCGTCGTAAGTTTTCAAATATCTCTCTTTAGAACTTTCAGGCAAAATATTGTTAATTGCTGCTTCAGCTTCCATTTTCATTGAATCGGGAGTGCAGCTTATATCTTCATCACTTGCAGAACTCATGTTTTTTTCCTAATTAGCACGTAATTATAAAAAAATCCCGTAAACAAACAATATTAAAAGTAAAAGTTTCTATTCCCGCCTTTTTTCATCTCTTTTTTTTTATTTTTTATTTCTAGAAGGAAATTGAGCTTCGCCGTTCGTTATTTAAAATTGATGACTATTATACTCATACGAAGACAAGGCTGAATAGCGAAGCGACCTCTTTTGTCATTGGACTGAATGCATGATGTCTATTGCCAGTATGATGGTTAGATGTACGCGCACTTTTTGAAAGAGTGAAGTGTTTTTTTTTAATTACTTACCGCCCTAGGCTTTTATAGCTACATTATTACCCTAGAGCGCTAATTGGTCACCTACAAAGCCCCATTTGGGGGTAATAAGGACCTACTTACCGAATATGAGAGATGTAAAATAAATTTTAAGACGAGTTTTATATAAGGCTTTAAAATTATTTTAGTTAATGAATGTTATAAGGAATTTCCCAAGGCGTTCAAGGACTTTTTTGAAGAGTAAGACAATAAATTCTTAAGAAATTATAAACAAAAATATTCTAAATGTAATTAAAATAGCTTTATCATTTTTTCTAGATCTACAAGTAATCTGGATCTGATAAGGAAAATATTTCACAGCATCACCACCTATAGAAAATTTGATATTGCCATTTTATGGTTATACATTCAGAATCCGGTCAATGCTATATCTGTAAGAACCTTACTAGGTTCATTAACTTCTGCCAGTCGCCCAGCTATGAGGTCTACAGGTAATATTATTAAAAGAATAATAATAAATTAACTAAATTAAACTACACGCTAAGCTATTAAACTAAACTAATCTAATTGGCTTTACCGACAAAATATATTCACGAGTGTCTCGTTTAATTAAATTAATTTATTATTTGTCTGCAGATCCGTACTTCATCCAGCTAAACATGGAAAGTCAAAAATTAGGGATCGTCTCAATGCTCTTCTTAAATACACGATTCTCGTTCATTCTTTCTACAAGTTCTTTCAAGGGAGCCTTTAAGAACAAAGTGTATATTTCTCTTAAAAGGCTGGCAACGGATCGGCGACCCTTTAGTGTTGCTGATCTCCATTTGCCACCGTGTTTGCTTTCATCAGGTCACCCACTTCTGTCTTCTTACTCCTCCATATTCCATTTGCTCTTCTGTCCCACGATTTCCTGTATTATCTTTTTTTCTTGCTGAACCACTTGGCAACAATCGAACCGTATGCTTGTCTGCTACAACACATGTTGTAAAAAGCACATGTAGGATATGTAGGAAGCTTCGGGGATAATTTCTGACAGAAGCTATTATTGACGCTGATGATATTGATAATTTTATATCATAAAACATATTATAGTCTCGACTTAGTGACATCGTTATCTTGTCTCGCGAAGACTGACTGTTCCTTGCATGATAACGACTAATATTAAATATGAATTATTTTTTTATTGTAATTACGTGACTATCAGAACTACACCACGTAATAACGTCAAATACACGCAGATTTCTAATGATTATCATTATTGTTTTCAAACAAAATACGTTATCTTTGTTAGTTCTACCGGTGGGCTGCTGATGATTAATGACGTTATACTGCTTATCCACATGGCTGATAGATGGAATCCATGAACACATGTGCTGTCTGAGAAAAGACTTTGCCCTCTCTGTGTAGAGTGACCTTTGTGTACGTTGTTGCTCTAAAATTGTTGGATTTTGAAAAATATTGATGGTTTCATTATTTTCCTTGATAAGCAAGACCGAGATTTCTTTGTGGTATGAATTTTTTATGGAGTCATAACCAATGTTTCACAAATTTCGTTAAAACGCCTCCCCAACCCGTTTGGCCAGCGTGAGGAGTGTAGGCCAAATCCTCCTTTCGTCTAGGACGGACGAGAGAGGGTCGTGCTCCTGTAGTGGAGACTAAAATGGACCAGATGATGATGAACCAATGTTTAATTGGAAGAAACTTGGACTATTTGATCTACGTTTATTTTAACAATAAGCCTGATATATTGTACCTTCAAGGTGACTTTGTTTTGTACTTGTTAAAAAACTTCAAGTCTATGATTGTTTAGATCAAAATCAATTGATTTTACAATATTTTCTTCTTTGTTATAGCTAAAACGCTGGGAGTACTATTCTGAGATGTTACCTGTTTATTTAACCCTTTCAATGCCAGCTACCTTCAATCATTAATACAAGAACTAGTGCTGATAAACATACCAGAGGCCAACTACGCAATACTACGTAGCTATTTCATATGGACTATAATGGTGAAGTGTGATATTTGTCGTCCTGAATTGGGCGTTTCTATGTTCTTTGGCATCTCAAATAAAACACGACGTAAAAAAGTAGTAACTTTATTATATCCAAGTTTTTTAAATAACTTTTTTTTTTGTGGATAGATAGGTGATAATGATGAAATAAACATGTCAAATTCTATCAAAATTCTGTGGTTTCATTGGTTCGACAACAAACTGGACATTTTTAAACGGTTTTATTTAGCTTGACCTGTTTGTTTGTTTATTTATTTGTTTATATTTTTGGGTCAAATCTAGTAATTGAAATTTGACCCCCTTCCTGTTGACAGATTGATCTGAAATTTGGTACACACCTTTAGTTCTGGTGACAATACAATTAAATAAATTCTGTTTCATTGTAAATCCAAGATGGCCGCCGCTACAAAATGGTGGTTTACACATTTTGTCACGACTACCACTACATGGGTATCAAATGAAAGAGCTTGACAAGTAGTACACACCTCGTCGCTCGTCGCTCTCATGAATATTATAATAAAATCCAAGATGGCCGTCAACAAAATGGCCGGTTGGCGGTTACATATTTTCTCAATTTTCAATATGGGTATCAAATTAATACAAGACAAATTTAAAAGTAAAATTAAATGACAAAAGTCAAATCTAATCTTAATTGAATGAGAAGTACATACTATGTAATGGAATTATGAACTAAAAACTTGAAAATAAAATTTATGAAAAAAACATTTTTAATTTAAACGGTTTTATTGAAAGTAATGTACGAAAAGCTAAAAAATAATTCGTTAGGTCCGAGGTTTCAGTCATCATACCCCTCTCCCTCATCAGTCTAAGGCATTGATCAGACAAAGTAATAAAATCGTTGGGTCCGTGTTTTCTATCCAATGAACTCAGTTTACGCTACGCCCAACGATTTTATTATTTTGTCTGATCAATGCCTTAGACTGATGAGGGAGAGGGGTATGATGACTGAAACCTCGGACCTACCGAATTATTTTTTAGCTTTTCATACATTACTTTCAATAAAACCGTTTAAATTAAAAATGTTTTTTTCATAATTTTTATTTAATAGATATTCATGTCATGCACAAATAATCATATAAAGTTGATAGAAAGATAATCATCACCATCATCATCATCGTCAGCCTGTATCTACCCACTGCTGGATATAAGCCTTCCCCAATGCTTTCCACCAGATACGATCCTCCGCCTTCCGCATACAGCCGCTCCCAGCCGCTCTCTTTAGGTCATCGGACCATCTAGAGGGAGGGCGCCCAACACTTCGTCGTCCTACGCGCGGCCTCCACTCTAATACCTTCCTCCCCCATTTGTTATCACTTAGGCAGATGTGACCCGCCCGTTGCCACTTCAGCTTGCAAACTCTGAAGGCTATGTCGACAACTTTAGTTCTCCGTCGAATTTCTTCGTTCCGGATTCGATCCCGCAGAGAAACCCCGAGCATAGCCCTCTCCATCGCTCGAATATAATATTCCAGACAGATACTTCCATTTTATCAATACAGATAAAGTATATTTTAATAATCATGTAATTTACAGTGTGTGAGATAAAAATTTGCCAAGTCATTGTCTAGGTGTTCGATGACGTCATTGCTAGTTTCCGACTAATCGATCACGCAAGTTAAGCAATTTCAGCTGTAGCCTAGCCACGGATGGGTTTATTCATCTCAAGTTTATTCGTGCTTTATAGGAAAAACTATTTTCGCCCCGGTTTCGTCCGTGGGTTTCCCCGTTTTTGCAACATTTCATTGATGCTCCGTCTATATAGCCTTCATCGATAAATGAACTAACCTACACTAAAATATTTTTTAAATTTCAGCTAGTAATTCCGAGGCAGCGATGGCAGAAGAGGGAGGAGAGTCCTAGAGTGGAGGCCACGTATGGGGCGACGAAGCGTGGACCGTATCAAAAAAGTGGCTGCTAGCAGTTGGATGCGGAAAGCGGAGGATCCCATATAATGGAAAGCATTGGGAAAGGCTTATATCCAGCAGTGGGTATATACAGGCTGATGCTGATGCTGATGATGAACCAGTAGTTCATGAGGTTAGCGCGTTAACCAGTTAGTTCATGCAAACTACTACCGACCGGCACCCACCCACTGCCGTTAATAGATGCATGAGACCGCCGTGGCTGCTATAGTGGTCTCTAGCAACCACGGTAGTTACATTTGGCGCAACACGCAAAGTATTGTAGATCAAATTGCCTGTAGTTTTTTTTCTTTTCTATACGAAGTCATAAGAGCTCGGTGGCTTAGTTGCGTGTGTCGTTCTAATCGAACACGCAAGTTAAGCAACGTCCGCTGTAGCCTGTCCATGGATAGGTTTATTTATATCAAGCATCTACGTACTTCGCAGGGCACGTTAAGCCGTCGGTCCCGACTGTTTTCATTATAGATGGCAGTCGTAACGCCAAGTCAGTGTCCTTTAGGTGGCTTGACACTGGCCTCCACCACCCCGTAGTTGAGCAGCGTGATGAAGTATGCTTTTGACCCTTAAATTGAGGGGAAATACATATCCCAGCAGTGGGATTATTAAGGGTTGACGACTAAGTCACATATTACTATCAGGAAACTCCAATCTGGGGCCCTACCGCCGAAGCTCAAGCCGATTACCACCGGAATATTGGATCGTGAAAAAAGATCTTAAGTGTAAGTTATTGACTAAACATCTTCAGCTTACTTAGTAGAGATAAGTTGGTAAAAATTATAGAGTTCTACCAACTAAGATAAACACAACTACCGCCAATCTAGGCTAAAGTTTGATTGTCGCAATTAAAAAATAATCGGCTTCAGCTTCGGCGGTACGGCTTCAGAATCCAAATCTATATATGAATTTTGTCTAACAGAAATTTTATCTTAATCATATCGGACCCAACAAAGTTGGGATAAGTAATATCAATTGGGTATATCTAATATCAATTTGATAATATCAGAGGATCCCTCCCTTTCGCATTCTGTGCACGGTTCTATTGAATGCGAATAATTTTGGAAGCAATATTGTTAACGGAATAGTTGTAACATATACAGAATGAGTTTAGAGATAAATTGGAAATATATATTGGTATGTTTTTTATATTGCGTTGGGTAGTTACAGGGGATATACGGGTACTAAAAATATTATTCTAAAAGAAAGTTCGGATATCTCCCCTTTGCTTTGGGAAGACGTTAGTACTGTAGAAGTCCTGATGTCTCCCTGAAGGGGGCCGTGAGGGCAGACAAGAATCCGAAAGGCTTCCTTTCTGGTGTCAACATCAACAACCCTCAAGAGAATTGTTATTCCGCTGCGGTATTCTGTGAAGTACGCTGTACCCTCTCTTTTGCCGGAGCTTCTTTCGCTAGTCGGAAGGGTGTACCACGTGCAGGTAAGGTTGGCTTTGGCCCTGAAGACGAAGAAGTGGTGAGCTACGTACACCCCATTCTATTAACAAACTGTCTAAAATAGCTATATGCTTTAAAATTTTCATTACATAGGGTCATTATAGGGTCGGCAACGCGCACGTGATGCCTCTGGTGTTACGGGCGTCCATAGGCTACGGTAACTGCTTTCCATCAGGCGGGCCGTATGCTTGTTTGCCACCTTAGTGGTATAAAAAAAAATTACAATTTACTAAAACATTTGGGGTGTAAGCAGCTCATCAACATCTTTCGAGCTAAAGCCAACCTCACCTGCACGTGGTGCACCCTGCCGACCAGCTAATGAGGCGATGGCGAAAGTGAGGTAGGATGCAGCGGAAACTCACACTGCGCTCCCCTTTTATTGGTCAGATGGGAGAGGGGCACAGTGAGGTCGTTCGCTCCAGGCTTGGCCAGCATCCGACTGGGGAAGTGCCTCCACCTGCAAAAAACCGCAGCCATAACGGCTATGCTGTGTTCCTGCGAGTAAGCTAGGTCACCAGGGCCGTCTTAGAGGAGTTGTTATGCTGACGGCGGAGGGACCAGCGGCTGTCGAACCGCCGCTAGCGGTGTAGGCGCGGCGTGTTGGCGCGGCGGTCAGGGAGACCCAGTGAAACGGCTGTCCGCTGGCCGCCCGCAGGTCAGTAGGGTTCCCGAACCCGCGGATCACATAATCTCCGCCCCGGGATGCTGAACCGCCAGCCTGTGTAAAGTCCCTGTTGTAGTAGTCGTGCCGGAGGAGGATACCAGAGTATACCCGGCTGCTGCAGCAGGGGGGGACCGGGGGCCCTTCTGTCCACCGCGCCAGCAAACTGCACAACCTACATTGTGCTGCGAGGGTAGACACCGCGCTCTTTGTTTCTCGCGTCGTCAGTGAAACAGCTTCTCATAATCCTCTGACACCTTTTTTATGGCCATGAAGAAAAAAAGAAAGAAGTTTTCTCCAGCGGCGTCCCCTTCCAGACTTAACGTGGATTTCTGTAATATTAGGGGACTACACACAAACATAAACGCAGTTCACCATCACCTTGAAACTGCAAAGCCGACCCTCCTTTTTTTGACGGGGACGCAGATATTTTGCCCGGCCGATACTTCTTACTTATTATACCCCGGGTACAAACTTGAACATTCTTTTGTACGTCGAGCCGGGGTATGTATGTTCGTCCGGGATGATATTTGGTGTCGACGTCTTCACGGCCTAGAAGACAGGGACCTGTCAGTATTGTGGGTACGCGTGGATCAGGGCGGCCGCACTTACACGCCTTTACAGGTCTCATAGCGGTGATGCAGACACAACTCGATTGATTGAGCACCTGCAAATGGCGTCTGATAAAGTTATCGAAAGGTACCCCTCCGCGGAGTTAGTGATTTTGGGAGACTTTAATGCCCACCATGCCGAGTGGCTCAGCTCTCGGTCCACTGATTTCGCGGGGAGGTCTGTTCATGATTTTGCTCTGGCCTATGGTTTCTCACAGCTGGTTCATTCTCCAATGAGAATACCAGATATAGAGGACCATACCAGCTCTCTACTGGACCTTCTGCTGACCACAGATCCGGATGGATATACAGTCTCTGTGAATGCGCCACTAGGCTCATCGGACCACTGCCTCATCCGGACCCAAGTGCCTTGCGCTAGCCCTGACGCACCCCAGTCTACCGGATGGTGTCGCATGTGGCACTATAAGTCAGCAGACTGGGATTGGCTGCGTGAATTTTACGCGTCATACCCGTGGAGGCGGCTCTGTTTCGAGTCGGAACATATAGACACCTGTGCAGCTGCTGTAGCCGAGACTATTCTGGCTGGGATGGAATTATTTATACCAAACCGTCGGGTGGCTACTTCAGGTGCTAAGAAGCGGCCGTGGTTTAATCGGTCTTGCGGAGAAGCTAAACTTCCTATGTGATGCTGTGAAACGTGTGATGCCCCTGGTGTTACAGGCGTTCATAGGCTACGGTAACTGCTTTCCATCAGGCGGGCCGTATGCTTGTTTGCCACTCTAGTGGTATAAAAAAAAGAAAAAAAAAACAAATAATAAATACTGTGGTGGTACAAAATATGAGTCCATCTCGACTGACCTGTTTTGTTGTTCTTTATTTTTATTTAATATTTTTTTAAACCACTAAGGTGGCAAACACGCATAATATCCACTTCATGAAGCAGGAGAAGGAAATACCGATAAGTGAAGTTGGTCCCACAGTTTCACCGTTCGTGGTATAAAATGTCTTAGGAAACGTACTGTAGTATATTACCAATTATAAAGACGATATGGATGGAATTTTAATTTACGGCGAGCTGTGCGATAGTGGAACTCAGTGCCAAATAACTCCTCTGAACAAACCTTAATATTAAAATGCTTATTTTGATACTATAAAACTAGGAACTGGCTTTAGGATAGCGCTCATCTACCACGTATTATCTCAATAACATGCGAATTTTCGTCGTTGGCAATGTTTCAAATGCATATTGCACATTGCATACAAATTGATTATTTATTCAATATGCAGTCTTAACCAGCATACTCATAAGATGGGCTATTTGAATTGCTGATTGTGGCTCGTTTTATGTTAGCATTAAACAAAATTAATATTTTAACGGTGTGCGAAAATAGCATCTGTCGCTTGTTGATTTATTTGTACACCAAAGAAATTTGCAATACGGTAAATTAAAGGTAAAAATACAACGGCTGATTTATCCCTCATAGGGATAAGTCGTCTCTCTTTATCAATCAATTCTTCATTCCATTTATCAATCAATTTTGTTAAATTAATTGTTATAAACTTTTTATATTTTTTTATGAATAAAGAAATCTTCTGTAACATGCCGTCAAGCACACTAGCTCTAGACACCTCTAGCGAAGGAGAGATAGTGCATGTAACAAATAACAGTTCCCTTGAGGGTTGTTGTGTTCTTGCGAGTGAGTGAGGTCACCAGAAAGGATGGAATTGCTGTGTTAGCAGTAGCATTGGCGGCGAAATTTGCTTTCCTGCTAGAAAGGCTCGCAACATGAAATTTCATCCTCAGCCACTCGCAGGAACACATCAACACTCTAGGCCAGTGTTTCCCAAACATTGATCTGCCATGGCCCGGTAATTTTCACACTGCCCCTTCGTGACCCACTTTATACTTTTAAAACCCGAGCTTGTTCCATTAAGTAAAATAATACAAATTTATTAATAGTAAAATTGTTTTATTAATACTACATTTTGGTATCGTACGAATATTCACGATGCGTCCATCGATAGTAGGTATTATTTTCAAAACAAGGCAGGAATGTTGCAAGCCGGTATTTTATTTTGATGGACCGGTACCGGGTCGCGACCCGGCAAATGGGAAACACTGCTCTAGGCTACTAAAAAGATTATTTGGCGACGATCTTCTGTAAGGTGGAGATACTTCCACAGTCTGGCAGCTTATAATTATGCTGCCCTACTTCTTTTTATCCAGAGCCTCGTCAATAAATCAGCAGGGTTCACGTGCAGGTGAGGTTGGCTTAAGCTCTAAAAATGATATTGAGCCACTTACATGATGATTGGAGACCATTATGTTATTAATAAAGCACTTCTACTGTTCCACGTCATCATTATCATCTTAGCCCACTCTCTACCATATTGGTATAGGCCTCCTTCAACCTCCTCCATCTCTTCCTGTTTTGAGCCACTTTAATCCAGTTGATGCCCACCATCTTTACTAAGACGTCTTTCCATCGCATTTGTGGCCTCCCGACAAGTCTTTTATATTGCCATAGTCTCCATTTCAGGAGAGTTTAACACTACGAGTCCGACTTTCTGGCTATATGTCCGGCCCTCTGTCACTTGACGGACGTTGCAATGTTCCACTTAATATAGCTCCTTGACTATTAATTATGTTTGAAAAATCTTTAGAATATTATAAATTGGCTAATCATGTTTAAAAAATCATTTTAATATATAAATTGACCAACGATGGCAAGTTCCTTTTTCATTGGACCAGACACGAGTCTTTTGAGATCAAGGAATAGGTTACTGATGGAGTGTTAATATCAACACTTATTATGAAAAAAGTTGTTATTGGACAATGTAAAATAATTGATACAAATTATAGATGACTTCTACCCTCAATTTTGTTTAATCATAGTATCAGAATAAATGAGATCATATCATACTGAGACTGCCGAAAATCATAGAAGTGAAGCAGAAATATAGTGAAAGGATTTAGTCTGATATATTTAATTCGATATTAATAGATTTTTATTTAATTCATAGTGATTTATTTGAAGTATACTAAACTACTATACTCCTTCGATTGAGGAGAGACTTGTATTCCAACAGTGGGATGATTATTGGTTGATGCAGAATTAACACAAATTTGTCTTATAACATTGCATTGGTGAATACTGTAAATCGTGTTATAAATATTTTAGTAAATCAATAAATATTCTAGGTTAACTTTCTTCTAACACCTTTTAGCTTTTACCACAAGTAAAAGAGTAACAAAATCCCATACATGAGGAGGATGCATGTCCACACGCGGAATTATTTCTGCAAAACTCACATGCCTGATCTAACTCGAGGAAACACATTGAGCGATTTTAAAAGTCAATACGTTAATTCTCTTTGATCATTAAAAAATGCAAACTTGTTACATTCGTATGATAAGATAATACGTGTTATCCTGCAGTATAACCTTGTCAGTCGTCGATTCGCATCATGATTCGTGTACATGCCCTACTCATTATCACCCCAGTGATACCTTATTTTTTATTACTATGGAATATGCATTAGTTGCAGTTTACAATGCCACAAAGACACGATCACGATGCAACAAGGCATCAGCTATTTATTAATCATAATGTTAGCTAATTTAGAATAAAGCCAAACCAGCAATATTACCAGAGCTGTCAATCACGACAGATGACTAATTAATTTTTAATCGTTTAACTTATTTTTATTTAGATTAATTTTCGAATGAACCTAAACACATGTCTTTCATTTTCATAAAAAAACTCTCATACATCTCCATGCACTCTCTTCTGTTTCTCTGTTACAGCACATTCAAATTTTACCAGAATAACTCTTTTATTTATTGCCATGATCTCCCTTCAGTCATCTTCGTCCATGAACTTAATTACCGTCATCCATAAACAATCTCGCTATCGTTCAACAATCTAATTGCACTTTAGAATGTTTATGATAGAATGAAATTCCTTTTGTATTATTATCTGTTTGACCTTTCTCAAACGCGCGTCTTCATAAATTTACTATTAATAGACGTTACATAATCAAGCCAACCATGTCTATCTTAAGCCATATAAGTGCAAGAAATTATGCATAATTAATCAACTCAAAATCCAATATCATTTGCATGACATGTATATGCGACGTAGCATTCCATAATTTGTCAGTTCCGTGCTCAAAGTCAAGCTACTTAACAAATTGAGTTATCGGGGTTCACTCATAATTAATGAAACATCATGTTCAATCCGGCTGAAATATTTACATAAATTCATTATTACAGCAGCGTGGTGGTTTTGTTCAATTTATTCATTCCGTTACAAAGTACGTTGCATTATGAAGCTCTTGCAATTTTAATGGAGTTTACGTTTAGTAGGTCGAATAAATTTTTACATCATCTTCTATGACTGTAAAAGGCAATTATTACTGAGTGATCTATCAACGTACGGACACAATCAACCACGGACAGATCGAGCTGGAAAGCATAGAGGTGGCTATTATGATGAAGGCATACGCTAAGAAATGATTTTATATACTCTCTACTGTTTAGTATAATACCTTCCCCTTTCAAGGGTTTATGCATCACTCTAGCCCTAACATTGGAAAAATGATGGTAAAGACACAATAAAGTAAATTCAAATAGCTAGTCAACAGTTTAAATGTTATAGTTTAATCATATTGCATATAGCTAAGAGCAGTTGTCTTAAAAATAATGCACGATTCATCTAAACAATAACATTTGAAGTATGATCAAGTGACCTAAAAATTTAGAAACTGGAACGAGCAAACCCAATGGAGAAGAAAATATCATACCTCTCAAAGTCACCAAGTTGACGTGGCTGTGACATCTAAAAGAAAAATAAATTTAAATTGACTTGTGCAGGTCCCTAGTGAAGTTTATTACAGATGGGGGGGTAAAACTTCGGTTGCCTGGAAAGTCATGACGAATTTAATCAGAAGAAATGAAGAATTTCGGTCTAATATCGATACTTCTTACCACCTATTTACAAAACCCCATGCGCTGGACCGATCAGATTCGCGACTCTGGTGACACCAACTTGCCTGACGCTATGCGCTGTGCAGATGACCGTAACAAGTGGAGAGCGTTCATCCATAGAAAGATACGTAGAGGTCACGACCCTCAGTAATGAGGATAACGACGCAAGAAGAAGTTTCACAAAACAGTACCACAATACTTCCCCATTACTACCTCATAGTAGCCAAGATTAATAGGGGTCGTCGTCGTCATCTTCGTCAACCCTTACTCATCACACTGCTGGGATACGGGTCTCCCTCAATTGAAGGAGTTAAGAGCTAGAGAGTAGTCCACCACGATGCTCAACTGCGGGTTGGAGGTGGAGGCCAGTGTTTTTAAACTGCCCAAAGTCCACTGACTTAGTTTAACGACTATCATCTAATGACAACAGCCGGGACCAACGGCTTAACATACCCTCCGAAGTAGTAATAGTGGTAACCACTGAAAACTACAGATTGAAAAATTGAATTGATTGCACTCCTAGAAGTAGAACTAAGTATGTGTAGGATTTTAGGTAATGTAAAAAATGTACGAATTTTCTTGACAGTAAGAGCAATACAGCAATAAGATAAATAAAATATAGGTACAAGAGACGGCCACATCTGCTGAGTCTGTAATGGCAGATGAGCAAATATCCAAAAGTGAAGACTGCGTGTGGAACGACAAAGTATTGGGCGTCCACTATTCAAGATTAACCGATGATTGAAGAGATCATCTCAAAAGGATCACAGAAGATGAGTGGATGTGAGAGGAGGATCATTTGTAGTAGAATCGAATCATTTAGGCAGGTTTACATCGAATCATTTAGGTAGATTTACATCCAGCAGAGAGATACAGGCTGACAACAAACAAAATCTTACCGACAACAAATCTCGATGTTAATCGGACAGAAATGCCGATAATTAGTAATGAAAGGACCCAAGTCATCAATCCCGGGTGTCGCAGTACAAGTGTGAAATCGATTAATCGTACTATTGTCTACGTCGACCCTTCTCAAGTTACTGTCACTGATATCTCGCCATATGTCGGCGACAGGGCAAAATGTTCTTTATTAGGTTTCTGTTTATGAATTTTGACGATAATATTTGGATGTAAATAATTTTTTTAATCGACTACTATGAAAGCAGGATGTCCTGTATCTGTATTTGACGTGGTCTTTGTATGTTGATTTTCATGTTTCCTTTTTTATCAAGTTATCACATGATGAGGATGGAAAAAAATGTATATTACCTCAATTGGAAACAATTCCAATTGAGGTTTTTTTTTTCAATAGAAATAAAAAATCAGCAGTCGCCTTTTAAAGTGTATTAAAATAACTCCAGTATTTATTTATTAACCTATATTTTTAAACTTTTTTTTTTTTTATACTACGTCGGGTGGCAGACAAGCATACGGCCCGCCTGATGTGATGCGGTTACCGTAACCGTATTAACACTCGCAACATAATATATCACTTACGCGCCGCCACCCCCACTGCCAACGCAGCATGTCTTTTCTGGTGACCTCACTCACTCGCAGGAACACAACAACCCTCAAGGGAATTGTTATTTGGCTGCGGTATTCTGTGGGGTGGAGGTACATTCCCCAGTCAGGTAGCTTACAATTACGCTCCCTACCTCTCTTTTCGCCAGAGCTTCGTTTGTCAGTCAGCAGGGTGCACCACGTGCAGGTGAAGTTGGCTTTGGTTCAAATATGTTGATAAACCACTTACACCCCAAAGGTTTAATTTTTAAGCAAGCCTTACATGCAAACGCGATAATTGTTTTAGTAAAATAAAACACTATGTATAGATAAATTCTTATATTAGGTTGGGGAAAAAGTCTTTTCGTATTTTATATGAAAATTCAAAACATTTTTTAATAAAGTTTATTTACATTTAACTAAAGTATGTAGGTGCCATCTTGTTCGATAACTTTTTGCCATCTTGTAGGTAGAGACATGATCCCATTACTATAGAAATTTTGGGACTTCTGTTCAAAAAACCACGACAAGTGGTTTTGGCAGTCTTCTCGTGATGTTAACCTGACATTGCCTAAAGAATTCTGAAGAGACCGAAACAGGTGGAAATCAGAAGGTCGGATGCATTAACACCTCCCAGTCAAACTCTCTTAATTTTTGCTGAGTGGCTAAAGATGTGTGAGGTCTAGCGTTATCATGATGAAAAATCACACCCCTTCTGTTAATTAATTCCGGCCGCTTTTTCTCAACTTTTTATTTATTTATTTATTTATTTAATCTTCATGCACATACAAAGAATGTACAAAGGCGGACTTAATGCTATACAAGCATTCTCTACCAGTCAACCTTAGGGTGATGCAGAGATAAGACATGGTAGGTGCTGCACAAGGCGAATAGTAATATTAAATTAATGACGTGTCAAAAAATAAAACAGTTAAGAAAGCATTATAGATGAATAGTACTTCTCAACATAAATATATAGAGACCGGAATACATAATAGATGAAATACATAACATACATATGAATACTTAATCATATACATAAATTTACACATACATACATACATACATACACATACATATATAATATATACATATATATATATATACATACATATACATACAAAATATATATCCGTTTAGAAACATACTATGTCTGCAGATGCTTTGATGTTTTAAAGAAATAGGTACGTGTCATAGATTTAAATGAGTTCCGAGTTAAAGCCTTCCTGATTTCAACAGGTAGCGTATTCCAAAGACGGATGGACTGAATCTGGAAAGATTGGTCTACAAAACCAGAGTGATGAGGAGGGCAAAAAAGGAGTAGATTGTCTTCAGAGCGGAGGTTCTTAGAGTGAAGAGAACAGAGGGGTTGGAATTTGCTTTTCAGATAAAGCGGAGAGGCATTGTCATTGAGAATAGAGAAGAGGGTAGTGAGGATGCGCACACTTCTACGCTGTCGAATAGGCAGCCATTTTAATTGAAGTCGATAAGCTGAAACGTGGTCGTACTTCCGAAGCCCGAACGCGAAACGTATGCAGCTGTTGAGAAGTCGTTCCAACTTGTTGAGCAGGTCTGCGTTCAAATCGGTGTAGCACACATCACCATAATCGATTATAGGTAAGATGAGACTTTGTACAAGCAAGATTTTTGTTCTAAAAGGGAGAAAGTTTTTAAAGCGATAGAGACTGCGCAAAGTACCTACAACCTTCTGACATATGGTGGAGACCTGCACTTGCCAGCTCAGAGTGGAGTCGATATGCAGTCCTAGGTTTTTTACACTACGGGAATACGGGATAGCCGCGTTATCGTAAGTAATAGGTGGTAATGAAGATATATCAAGCCTATTAAGCATCCGAGAACTACCAATAACTATTGCTTGACATTTTGCTACATTTACAGTAACCCCGAACTGCGCAGACCAGTCTCTAATGCGAGATAAATCTCGATTGATGTTGCTGAGAGCTACCGAGAGACTACTCAAATCAGCATGACAATAAAGCTGCAAGTCGTCAGCATACAAATGAAACGAACACTGAAGATTAGAAACAAGCTGGTTGATGAAAATGGAGAAGAGAAGAGGAGAAAGAATGCCACCCTGCGGCACACCAGCAGCAAGTACCGACCAGCTAGACGAAGTCTCACCAAGCCGGACATACTGCCGGCGACCACGAAGGTAACTGGAAAACCATTCCAGCGCTAATGGTGAAACCTTAATATGGGAGAGGATAGCAAGAAGGATATCATGATCAACAGTACTAAATGCATTTGAAAAATCTATCAGTGCCAACACAGTAAGCCTTGAATCCCCCATGTTGTCTCGGATATCTTGGGTCACTTTTAGAAGCGCAGTGACAGTGCTATGGCCTGGTCGAAAACCAGACTGAAATTCGCTGAGCAAGTTGTTGTTAAACACAAAACGGGAAAGATCTCTGTGTACACAGGCTTCCAGCACTTTGGAGAGAAAAGGGAGTATTGATATGGGACGTAAATGTTTAGGGAGAGTCGGAATAGAAATTTTGGATAGGGGAATCACGTTAGCATCACGCCAAAGCGAAGGAAATTGACCAGAGGAAAGAGAAAAGTGAATAATATGAGTAATAGCTGGGAGAATTTGATCCAGGATTGTAATAATCATAAAGCGACTAATGCCATCACAGCCAACAGCCTTGGACTTGATAGAC
This sequence comes from Hypsopygia costalis, assembly GCA_937001555.2. NCBI lineage: Eukaryota > Metazoa > Arthropoda > Insecta > Lepidoptera > Pyralidae > Hypsopygia > Hypsopygia costalis. The sequence continues at coordinate 6,417,818 of OW443349.2, forward strand.
AAGATAATCTTTTTGATATCATCAGCACTCACTGGAGAAAAATCGAAAGAGTCGACATTGGCAGGCGGGAGATTAGCAATGGAGTTGACTGTCTGCTGCTTGATTAGGGGATTTAAAACGTCAGTGGAAGAAAAATGTTTATTTATGTCATCTATATTGAAATTAGAAGGAACCTCTGTGCAGGAAGATTTGCCAATCCCAAGTGAGCGCAGGAACTTCCATATGTCCGCAGAAGAACCGCTTGATACGTTATCATGGATATGGCGGCGCTTAGCATTTCGAATCAGCTGGCTACACCGATTTCTTGCACATTTATATGCTGTCCAGCTGTCATCGGATCGAACTTTCTTATGCCGGCGAAATGCACGATCTCTACTCCTCATAGCCACTCGAATGTCATTTGACATCCAAGGTGCGGGATGATGCTTCAATTTGACTCCTCTAACCGGCGCATGACGATTATATAATCCAAGAACGATATCGTTGAAAATTTGAACCTTATCATCAACGGTTACGGCTGATTCCATTTGATTCCAATCGATGATCGACGCATCCCTTCGCAACTCCTCCACATTCATACGGGAAAAGCATCGCATGCGCAAAACCTTAGGACGCAGTTTAGGTGATTTGATGGAGTATGTCAAGTCAACTTTTATCTCATCTGTTTTAATCTCACTGCTTTAATCTCATCAGTTGTTCACAGTAGAGTTCAGAATCGATAGTCCTGCCTGGCGGTTACAGCTCATAATGAATAATGCCCTTCCAATCCCACTATACACACAGCATCACCTTGTTGCGGGTTAACCCGGGTTTTGCCAGAGTCTGTGAAGCCTGACCGGCCTTTGACCACGACCTTTTTCGCACGTTCTTGTCGTACGTCATCCACTTTTCATCACCAGTTATAAGCTTCTTCAAAAACGGTTCGCTTTCATTACGTCGTAGTAAAGAATCGCAACTGAGTACACGGTTCATTAGGTTTCTTTCAGTGAGATCGTGAAGCACCCAAATATCGAGCTTTTTAGTGTACCCAGCTTTTTTCAAATGCGCCAAAACTGTTTTGTGGTCAATTCCTAATTCTTCAGCTACGTCGTAACTACTGATATGCCGATCTTGCTCCACTTTTTCAAAAATGGCATCCATTTTATCCGTAACAGGGCGACCAGAGCGACGTGCATCTTTCACATCAAAATTTCCTGATTGAAAACGCTTAAACCAAATTTGTGCTACTCTCACAGACACTGCACTAGGTCCATAAACGTCACAAATTTTTTTCGCAGCTTGCGTTGCATTTTTACCTTTTTTGTAGTAAAATTTTAAAATGAATCGAATTTCTTCATTAGATTCACTCATCTTGACAGTAAAAAAAAACAAATGAAAATCACACAGTAAATGTGTGATTTTCATCACACATTTACCTAATTTGAATTTGGAATTATCTTTTTTAAAATTTAAACTTTTTAAAGATATCAAAACCTGCCAGATACAAATGGTATAACCAAAGAGATTTTATTACAAGTTCATACATACTATAATGCGAAAAGACTTTTTCCCCTACCTATTATTATTAAACAAGCTATATATCACTCGATTTCAATCAACATCTTAGGAGATATCATATATATCATATATACTTATGTATAATATATATAAAATTAATATATACTAATATTGTAAAGCTGAAGAGTGTGCTTGGTTGAAGGAACTCATTTCAATTACTACCTACTCATCCGAATTGAAAAATTATTTTAGTGTTAGATAGTCTATATTTCAAGGAAGGCTATAGGCTACATAACATCACGCTACCACCAATAGGAACTGAGCACCAATGAAAAACGTTGCACCGATGAAAAATGGGAAAACAATATCTCTTTTGAGGGCTTTCGTTACGTGCGCTGCGTAAACAGTTGAAGTTACGAAAATAATCATATATGATGGAATTGTTCCTCTTTAAAAGTCCGCCTAGAGTATGTCTTTCTGTTAAGATTGACTCACTATAACCTTTTTATATGGTAATCAAATTTGTTTGCAATTAATGCATTATTTGAAAACAAATTTGAAAGCAGGTACCTACATAAATTATTCACCATAGGTTTTTTTTCTTAATTAGACGGTTATGTTAAGTACTTGATTTCCTATGGTCTTACCACGATAACTGATATTCACCCGGACGAAGTCGCGGGCAACAGCTAGTAGCTACAAGCTACAATAGATGATACTACATATTACTTGTTACTACTACGACACTATTGTGAAAAAATTCTGATTCTCCTAAAAAAACAGGGCACCACTCGAACTCTTATATTATTTCGAGCTATTATTATTATTGTATTTTCAAGTACTGACAATAATAAGAATGAATGGAATAAAATGCAGATGAATTGTTATGCAATTTGGCCTACACGATATTGTAAAACATGCATTATTGTCTGAAACAACAAAATAAAAACACACTTCGGCTTGCCAATTTATTCCATGTTGATGAATGCTAAAATAATATTTATCCTTTAAATTATTAATTCTGATTTAATTTGTAGTTATAATATTATTAAAACACACGTGAGACATTATACTAAATTAATTAGATAAATTATACATGTCACTCACGTCTTTTTGTCGGGAAAGCCGACTAGTTATCAAAAGGAGACCTTCTTCAGGGCGAATGTCCAGACACGTCCACCCTTTGTCAAACTAGTCGGCTTTCCCGACAAAAAGACGTGAGTGACCCGTTTAATTTATCTAATTAATTCAATTTGTAGTTGTTTACACAATTGATTTAACACAATAATTATATTATAGTAATAAGCCTAATGACACAAATAACACCAATTCTAACTCCGAGGTAGCGGTTTCAACACCCGCACAATACAAACATTTGTGTGCTTGAACATGTCTATTTGTTTGTTCTGGGTGTTTTCTACGTGCTACATTTATTTATTTACAAACAAAATGTATTTAAGTAGATATATTCAGTCCAAGACATGTTTGCTCCGGTTGCACGTGAGTGATGCTCTCCGACATGGCGGCGCACGTGCTCTGTCGTCAAATAGCACGTACAAAAGGATGGTCCATGGTCATTCATTAATGTACAAAGTTTGATGACGTTTTTGACGTGACAACGTCTTATAAATTGGTTAGCCGGGTGACACTTCAAGAAACTGGCTCACTCAAAGTCGTTGTCACGTAAAACTTTCGCCCGTATACCGACTTTACAGGCAACCAATTTTTTTTCATATGAAATAAGGTCGTTTGTGAATAGTCATTAATGCAATGTGTGCGAGCAGGATGACAATTTGAACTCTTTGCGTGCCGTATCCATGATTTTTTTTTTTACTACGACTGGTGGCAGATAAGCATACGGCCCGCCTGATGTAAACGGACACCGTAGCCATATTAACGCTCGTAAAATAAAATATCGCTCGCGCGCCGCCACCCCCACTGCCAACGCAGCATCTCCTTCCTTTCTGGTGACCTCACTCACTCGCAGGAACACAACAACCCTCAAGGGAATTGTTATTTGGCTATGTATATTAATATAATAAAATACTATTCTTAGTGGCAATTGAATGACCAAGCCTTTAGACGGTTTTTAAATTGACTGCAGTGTACTTCTTTGTTAATTGACTTTTTGGTTGTTTCTGCTCTTAATTTATAAAATAACTTTGGATACTCTAGATTAAAGCTCTCTTTAATTTGAGCATCAAAAATACAAGCGCACAAATAATCAGTTTTTTTATACTACATCGGGTGGCAGACAAGCATACGGCCTGCTTGATGTGAAGGAAATATCGTCCATGCGCCACCGTTCTGGTGACCTAACTCACTTGCAGGAACATAGTCGTTCTCAATGTTATTTGCTGTCTGACACACGAGGCTCTGGTGATAAGAGAGGTAGGGCATAGCGTTTTTTAGGGTTCCGTACCTCAAAAGGAAAAACGGAACCCTTATAAGATCACTTTGTTGTCCGTCTGTCTGTCTGTCTGTCTGTCTGTCTGTCAAGAATTTCTATGTCGAGAATGCGTGGAGGTATCACGCTGAAATTTGAACTGTATACTCAGGTCTACGGTCCCATGAAGTAGTAAAATAATCAAACTGCTAAGTTTACGTAGAAAAAAGTTACGGCCGTTTATTCAGCAAAAAACGCATATTTCGACACACTCAAGGGAATCAAAACCTATAGGGTACTTCCCGTTGACCTAGAACTATGAAATTTGGCAAGTAACATCGTTATAGACTACAAGTATAGGAATAAATCTCAAAACTATACATTTGTAAATAGATCGTAAAAAATAGGGGTCTATATTTTTTATAGGGTGTCGAAATTTCAAATTGAAACTACTAGTTCAAATGGGGTAACATATGAAAGGGCTTGATGTACACATTGCAAAATATATTTTATTTATTTTTTTCGACGCATTATTTCTTATTTATAATGAAAAATATCAAATTGAATAGTGATACTACGTACCTACGGAACCCTAGGTGGGCGAGTCCGACTCGCACTTGTCCGGTTTTTTTTTAGCTGCCCGACTGGGGAAGTACCTCCACCTCACAGAATACAGCAGACAAGTAAAAATTCCCTTGAGGGTTGTTGTGTTCCTGCGAGTAAGTGAGGTCACCAGAAAGATAGAAAGGAAGGAGTATAGGTTGGCAACGGATCGGCGACCGCATAGTGTTGCTGATCTCCATGGGCGGTGGTGATTGCTTCGTTTGCCACTTCTCATTTAAAAAAAAGGGTTGCAATCCGGGAGTGCCGGCAGAAGTGAAAACTTAAACATTAACCTGGTGCATTTTTAAATATTTTGGAATGGTTAGGAAATAATTTAGCACGAATTGCTTTATTTATCAGTATATAAAAGTACTATCATTTATGTGGTAAAATACAATATGTATTCATTTAATGCGCTCTAGTACACAAATATGACAATCTATATTACATTAAAAATATACAACAGGAGCAGGCATACATTTTCGCCACGCGGTAGAAAGAGATATTACTACCTCTCCTACTCCGCGCCGGCAGTCTACTCTTCCTCCGTCTTACGAATTTTCGATCAGGTCACGTGTCCTGATGCGAGTTTAACATTTTTTACCCATCCCAAAAAGTGCACAACGCCGCTAAAGAAGTTTTCACTTCAAAAATCAAGTAAAATGATGATGTTGGTCCACTTAGTCTCCTAGTTTAAAACCCAGAAAACACCTAGACTAAGACTACTATTAGTCTTACTATTAGACTACTATGAACCACTTACACCCCGAATACGTATAGACGTGACCCTCAGTGTAACTATGGGGTGTAAGCGGTTCATGAACATCTTTGAACCTAAACTAACTTCACCTGCACCCGATGCTCCCTGCTGACTGACAAAGGATGCTCTGGCGAAAAGAGAGGTACGGAGCGTAATTGTAAGTTATCCGACTGGGGAATGTACCTCCACCTCACAGAATACCGCAGCCAAATAACAATTCCCTTGAGGGTTGTTGTGTTCCTGCGAGTGTATGAGGTCACCTGAAAGGAAGGAGATCCTCCGTTGGCAGTGGGGGTGGCAGCGCGCGATCGTTATTTTTTGTTGCGAGCTTTAATATGACTATGGTAACCGCTTCACATCAGGCGGGCCGTATGCTTGTCTGCCACCCGAAGAAGTATAAAATAAAAAAAATCCTGCACACACTGTACATAAAATTTGTTACGACTCATGAGACAAGTCAACTCGTGTGTAACTATTGCTAGTCAGTCGACGATCATCATCATCAGCCTGTATCTATCCACTGCTGGATATACTAGTAAGCCTTTCCCAATGCTTTCCGCCAAATACGATGCTCCGCCTTCCGCATCCAGCTGCTTCCAGCCGCTTTCTTAACGTCATTGGACCATCTAGAAGGAGGGCGTCCAACGCTTCAAGGTCCTACGCGCGGTCTCCACTCTTGTACCTTCCTCCCCCATCTGCCATCACTTACTCGGCAGATATGACCCACCAATTGTCACTTCAGCTTCCAAACTCTGAAGGCTATGTCGACAACTTGATAAGTCGATATCGACGATGGGTTACTCAAATTGCTCGTTTTACAAGTATGTTAATACTATATACTGCCCCCTTACCACCATCTCTTATTGCGATTCAATAACTGAATAGATTGCTTATTCATACCAATCAATAAGCGACTCTATTTCAAATGAAATAGAGTCGCTTATTCATTGGTATAAATAAGCAATCTACTCAATTATTGAATGGCAATAAGAGATGGTGGTAAGGGGGCTGATTGTGAATAATGCGGTACAGTCTGTTATTAGTAAAATTACGTAAAAGGTCTAAGTTTGTATCGTGGTATTATAACGCACAAGGTACATATCGTAACCATGATAAATAACATTTTAGGTGCTTAAGTTTTACTACTGTTATAGTTGATTTGAAAATAATGACAGGAATTTTCATAATGACAGGTTTATAATATCCTAGTAGAATTACAAACGGCAAAACATAGTAGAATATTATAATTATTTAAATAGTTGTCTTGGCCAACTTGCCAGAATATTAATAAGCCTCCCCCTCTCTAATGGGTACCCAAATAGGGGAGGTGATTTTTTCCATTTTTTTAAATATTTATAATAGTAGAATATGTAAATAGATAATATTTTACTGTTAGTCTAGCATAAATATAGCATATAGCTCCTTCGAGCTGATCTTCTTTTAACATTTTATAGGTAGCCTTGCCCTTCCTAATCATTTTGGTATAAGTTTGAGCAGGATCTATACCGATTTGAGGATTATCCACCATTAGTCTCATGGCAAATAGGTTTATTTTTCTGCTGTACCCACTTTCATAGACTTCAGAAAAAGGTTAGGAAAGTAAGAGTCGAGTTTTTTTATACTACGTCGGATGGCAGATAAGCATACGGCCCTCTGATGTGAAGCTGTTACCGCAGCCATATTAACGCTCGCAACATAAAATATCGCTTGCGCCGCACAGTGTTGCGGGCTCATAGTAAGGCACGGACAATATTATTTATGAAATGATTTTGCTATCTATTATCAGTATTGTGTGAGAAAGGCATGTTTTTAAAAGAATAACTATAATTTACTAAGCATTAGCTGTATCCCGCGACTTTACTTACTTTAAACTTAATAAAAAAATATTTTTAGGTTATTTAGGTTATATTTTATGTTTATTATATACTACTTATATTATATTTATAAAAAAAATGCAAAATAATAAATAAAAAATGTACTTATATTTCAGACGAGTAATTATTTATTTACATGTTTAGGAGTAGTTATGTCCATTAATCAATCCGATTCATCGTAACGAGGTAAGCTGATATCGTCCAAATCCTTCTGATGATGGACTTTTCTAATAAGATTAAGTATATTAACATATGTAACTGACCGCTTGTCTGCGGGAACACGATCCATTTCGTAGGCAATAAGTTTAGCGAATTCTTTATTTCGTGGATCACTAGGTTCACCTTGATCAAAATTGACTTCTTTCAAATTGGACGGATCACACAGTAACTGGTCTTTGTCACAAAAACTTCGTTTATATAAATTTGCGTCCAACAAATCTTCTGAAGAGACTTGAGTTTCCTTGGTACTGTATGATTTTTTAGTAACGGAGTTATCTGCTTCAGATGCTGTTGATAACTTTCTTTTCTTTTCATGGATCGGATAGCTTAACAAGCTTGGTGAAGAAGGTCTATCCATATTTAAATACAGCAACAAACAAATAAATACGTCAATTTAAAATAATGTTAAATTTGAGATAAATTATTAAGATGAGTAATTTACATATGTTTACCCTCAAATGACATAATAACTTTCAAAAATAACACCAACTTACCGTCATAATAATTAAAAATAAAAAAGTGCCAGTGTTGCCAGACATGAATATTACTCCAAAACAAACTTATTCCAAAAAATAAAAAAAAACTTGGTGAGAAATTTCGAATTAATAATAAATGTAGTAATATACTCAACGAATCAATCAATCACTAAATTCATTTTCGCTGCTATCTCCTTCTGTAGATAAATCTACTGAATTTCTTGTATTAGTGTGAGGCAAAAGCATCTCTGTAACATCACTAGGCAAAGTCTTACTCTTTTTTTTGGGAAGTTTTCGAAGGCTTGATATTAATGGATCAGACGTAACTAATAACCTATAAAAGACGTCTGAGATTGTAGTTTCTCTAGAACATTTTCTTGAATAATGTTCACGGTATAGTTTTATATCTTTGTTCCTAGCTTCTTGGGCTTCCTCTGACAATAGGCCGATTGGTAACAGTGCATGTGATATAACAATTGATGAATGTATTAAAATCTTATGCACACTGGTCGGCATGTAATACCACGGATATAATTTGACAAAAACTACAGCTGTTTTCAAACAATAAATGTTAAATTTTGAGGTATCTATATCGTGACCGCTTGACAGTGTTATTAAAATAGTGTGGAAGCGATGAATTAGATTTTTATTTACTCCAGTTATTTCAGCCGATATTTCCAAGTTCTCGAAAAAACGGCGAGCTGTATTCCCGTCATTAGAATTTCCGTAACCGGGTTTGGGACGATCAATTATTAGGCCTAACTTACTTTTGAATTCTAGCTGAATACGTTTTTTCGATTCTTCAACTGTCTGCTTATCTTCGGGTTTTATGACACGCCATTTACTTACAGGTAATTTGTAACTCACGTGTAATAAGCATTCAAACATCCTGATCCAACCATGTAGAATCGATAATCCAAAACGAAGACATTGGGAATCAACTACAGCCTGACGCGATGCTGCTATGGAATTAAATTGACTCGATGTTTTTTTGCAAATGTAGCACCTCTGTGTTGAAGAATTGCCACTTACAGCATTGCATATTTTCCCATCAGTCATAGTAAAATGCAATTCATGAGAAACACCTAAAGTTTTAGTTCCAACATTGATAGAAGTTGGTCTTAAATTACTAATTTCTTCTTCTACTCTCATCATTTCTTGCTTGGTTGTTTCGGTGGTTTCATGCTCGTACTGAAGATGTATGGGTCGACAAAACCTTGAGGAAGACGGTCGATTATTTTGCCAAAATATAACATTCTGTTCAGTTGAAGTGTTACCAACTAATCTTATTGGTACCATGCAAGTCACAAGCATACTGCTATCTGTTGTTGAGACATTTTCAAACCTTTGCTTGTACTCTGTAAAGCCAGATGTACCATCAATACCCCATTTAACGTGCAATTTTAAATTAGTAATATAATTTTGTGACAAAAACACTGGCTCGCAATAAAGAGCGAGGCGAGAGCATGTGTGGTCTAGCAAACTCTGCAAAGCAACCTGTACATGGTTTTCAGAAGCTGATATTGCACTATTGTGAGGATAGCATAACTTCTTGGCTTCTAAAACGTTTCTGTATGGCGGAAACCTATTTTTATCAGCCTGTCTTATAACGTTATATTGATAAACTGATAGTTGTGCATCTAATAAGACACATAGCGCCTTATCAGGGGTTAAACAATTCTTATCACTATCAAAGGAAGATATGCATGATTTCAGTTCTACAGATGAAGCGTTAGAAGCTTTGGTGATAACCTTTGCCTTATCTTGCTGCCCTTCTTTACGATAAGACATAGCTGCAGCTAATGATAATTCACTGCCACTTGCAATTTCTTCTAAATGAGTCACTTTTCGCCATTTAGACCTCTCACATACCATGTCAAAACAAGACCTTGGACGACCTGGTCCCGAATGTACTCCGTAGCTCTCAAATGTCTCCTTTATATTTAACCAATCTGAGTGCCTTGTATAAAATAATCCTTTATTCCGACCGGCATCAAAATATTTATTTTTAATTTTATTAAAAACTCCTATCACCTGTTTTCTTGTTAAATTTTGTCGGTCGGGAGGGCAATTTGTCTTTGAAATTATTATTTCTTGTAAATTTTGACCTTTTGTTTTCCAATTCTTAATAGGATCTTCAAAAAGTAAGTCTGCAAGACTGCGACGACTAAATTCAACCAAGCGTCCTACAAGAAAAAAATGATAATAACAACCGGGGTAGCATGTATTAGCAAGGTTTGTTGTTACAATATAATGCCATATAGTCTAAAGATTATTTATATTAATAAATGATTATGGAATCGCGCGGAAAACACTTACTAATTGCCTTACGAATTTTAATTTTTGTGATATTTTTAATGGTTAATTGAAACTGTCTTTAGACATATTTTTATGTTTACATTTATGGTAATTTAATATAATTCCTAAAAGACATACCTTTAGCTTCAGAATCCATGTTGTTGATTTCACAAAAAACAATTAATAACACAATATATTAGACAGACATAGGACGCGAAAACTCAACGTAATTGAAATGTATATTTCAATTACGTTGAGTTTTCGCGTCCTATGTCTGTAGTTGTCGACAACGTACTTTAACAAGTGATATCTTGACATTCTTATTAGAGAAGTACCCTCCATTTTTTTAAAATCTTATAGCTTAGTTATTCAATTATAAATTGCAGTAACTATTTTTCATCTACCGACAACTTTTCAAATTCGGTTTTTGTCCGACCCGCACAACACTGTGCGCCGCCACCACGCTGCCAACGCAGCATCTCTATCTTTTCTGATGACCTCACTCACTCGCAGGAACAAAACAACCCTCAAGGGATTCGTTATTTGGCTGCGGTATTCTGTGAGGTGGAGGTAGGTACATTCCCCAGTCGGTTAGCTTACAATTACGCTCCCTACCTCTCTTTTCGCCAGAGCTTCGTTTGTCAGTCAGTAGGATGTACCACGTGCAGGTGAAGTTGGCTTTGGTTCAAGGATGTTGAACCACTTACACCCCAAACTGGAGTTAGGAATGTGTCAAGTATAAGGTCATGTATAGAAAATGGCGAAGTCGTTCTTCCTGTTTACCTTTGTGACAGATAGGGTATGGAATGTATCTACTCGGTTGAAATGGAGGTTAACAACTAGTATTATTAGTAACTATCGGTTGCCCATGATTTTGTCTATAAGGAAGTCAGAATATAAACAATTGTTGTTAATAATAACTTCTATTCGACGTATCAAGATAAAGTATACGGGCAATAATTCATGTTACGAGCGTTTATATGACTACGGTAACCGCTTTAAATCAGGTAGAGCATATGCTTACCTGCCACCCGACGTAGTAGATGATAAAAGATGTTATATTTTAATTCACGTCCGACACCAGTAGTGACAGATTAACACTTTACATGCTGCGAATTTTAGCGCTGTGTTAAGAGCCATATTACATATCGACTGTGATTTTTGCGTAAAATGGCCAATTTTGGCGTTCTTGATCTCGGAAACAAATATACATTAACAATTCATAGCGGCCTCGCTATTTGTAAATTTTGCTTAACTTTTTAATTAAACCCAAAATTGCAGAGAAAGATTTCATAAAATGCGCATATTCACTTTTTTGAGCTCCTGGATTGTACTACTGTTCCAAACAAATGAATAAAAAAAAAATAGAATGTTACTTCTTATATAGTCGTATAGTTCATAGCGGCCTCAGAATTTTGAAATATCATTGATTTAATATAGAAAAAAAACATTATTTTAGCCAAAAAAACTTCGAAGTAAACTCGTAAACTGTTAATTTCCCGAATAAACGACAATTTATTATTGAGCAAAATTTATACGAGAATAATTGTTACTTCATGATGAGTAGACTTTGTAGCGTGAATTTATTATCTTATTTCAATAAAAATGATAAATAATTTAATTAATAACTTCAAAATTACTACAAAAAACGAGTGATGCACCGGCGGCCTTCGCGAGTTTAATACTGCGCGAGAGCTCCTCAGCGTGCAAATCTATTAGGGCTATTAATGCTGTATCCACTATGCCATAGTGGATACAGCATTAATAGCGATCCCATAGTCACTATGGGATCGCGGCACGAGAGAGGTTAAGCTGATATTTGGCACACTCGTTAGTTTCTAGTGACAATGCATGGTTACTTAAATACTATCATTTTTAATCTAATATGAAGGCAGCCGTTAAATGGCGATTTATAATTACTAGTTTGCCACTTTAGTGGTATAAAGAAACGTGAAGGTAGTACGCTTGTTTGTCTCTCTAGTCATACACAAAAAAAACTAAATTAAGCGTTCAGACGCATCACCTCACTACGCATCACCCCATGTCCATTACATGCTTGGTCTGTGGTGTGTTGAATACTGCCAATATTGGAGCTGTATTATCTCAAGTGAACGGACTGTTATTAACATGTCAATGACATATCTGTCAGTTCCCTGTCCAAAGTGAACTATCAGTTGATTTCAAGTGTCCGTAATAATGACCTGACGTGGCATATAAATGTGATATTTACTATTTCACATGCCTTCAGAGGCACATTTAAGATATTTTAGGTTTCTCGACTCTATGTAGAAAATCTACAGAATAGTAAAGGCACCGATGCAGTAAAATGTAAACACATTTTTGGCGCGATAACATCTTATAAATCGATGAAGGCCGGCTACATGCACGTAAAAGCATGACTCATTGTCACGTTCCGTTTGAGCCGACCGTGCAAACGAGAGCGCAGCTTGTGACGCATATATCTCTCTTCCACTCCACAATGTTTTCTTATGACTTTATCACGTAAGATTATCGTCCATAAACCGACTTTACAGACAACATTTTTTTTTATTTACCTCTGAGTCCTTGTAAGCATATAATAGAGATAAGCAGTAGATATAGAGATATAAGCATTAGGTAGGTACACTTTAATTTTTATAAAACATATTCTTCGACTTTGCTGTTTTTATTTTGTTCGCATGATGATGGATGAGGAGTAATTTTTTTGTCCAACTGGTAAATGTAACAGGAATTCAGGATCGAAGGTCTAGATAGGTACTGAAAATAATCAACAACAAATAACAAAACAGTGTGAAACGTATTTTTCTACTCGTTATAAAACATTATAAAAGCTAGAAGATTCAAAAGGTTGTTTTGTTTAAGGTTTGTTTGCAAGACTTTATTGCACACAATATCATAACACAATTTAAAAAAAATGGAACAAATTTTCATCAAATCCAGACAACTATATATTTACAGAAAGAACAGAGATAGTGAAACATAACGAGTAAATAGATTTTAAAAGCCTTTTTAATATATTTCGTTATCTACCAAATTCCATTAAAATTGGATCAGCCGTTGGCAACATTATTTTTTACGTTAATAAGAATAATTAAAAACTAGTAAACCAATTTCGTTGATCAGCGAACTTAATTTACTTTTATGGACCTACATGTCCACCAAATATCAGCTAACTTGAATTCGATAGTTGTCGTGACTCAAACATACAAACACATAGAGATAAAATAAAAATAAAAATGCTTTGCCTAAACCTATTTCAAGACCTCGCCATCTTCCTTCACTTGTTTGATAAATAATTAGAAAAAAAAATATTAGGTATGTTTCAATTTAACATTCGCTGATGAAATTCTCAAAATAAACTTAACACTGAAATATATCACAGTCAACGACACGGTAATAATTGATAAAAAGCATAATAACAATAATGCTACAAGTTTCACTTCGAAGTATTCAGTCCATGGCATGTTAGCTGCAGGTGCACGCAAATGGCGCCCCCCACCATGCCGGAGCACGTGCTCCGTCCACCAAACTGCACGTTCCAGAGGACTTTGAGGTTGATCCCAGATAACTGAACGCAGTTTTATCATGTTATTTCTATACCTGTAATAAAAATATATGTAAAAAAGAAAGAAATATTACAGTGTACATAATTTTAAATTCAGAATATGTTTTATTATGAGTCGAATGCTTTCAACAAACTATACAGAAGACGTTTTTAATTAAAAATTAATAAAAAAACTTTTATCTAAGAAGATATGCCAGTCTTATCATTCCCTAACACAGTGCTTACAAAATTTATGTCTATTAAAAATTAAAATCAATGATTCAGGACTGAAAATGTACAGCTAATGAACTGAAAATGTACTAGACCATCCACCATACATTACTCCACGCACAAATTCGTTAAATTAAGGTTGCCTTAAAAGGACTGCTCTCAGCAATATGGCGTTGTTGCCTATATACAAGTCTGTAAGTAATTTATCGATTCACTGTACTTTAAATTTGTATTATGCTGACTGCAAGTTTAATCTTAACGCTTGGCTTATGGCTAAGGATTATGACGAATTACAGCGTTTTCTGAAGGGAGAGTAACCAAAAATAAATAAATAAATGTGCGGCCCTTCACAGAAACATGATATGATATTCTGTCCAGTAGCAATCACATCACACACACACATACACCCTTACACACACACACACGGACACTTCCTCACACACACCCTCACATATGGATTAAGTTATCGAGAGAGTTACATAATACAAAATTGTCTTGAACTCTTTAATAAGCTTGTATTTGTACTTAGTCTCTACATTATGCACTTAATCTTCACTTCTAACCATATATTGTATAAAATGGATATTATGGAAGAGCGGAGCTATTCTAATACAAGTATATTATATTTACCTGGAAATTCCAAACCTTGTTAGTGTAAATGATCTTTGTGAAAGAAATAAAGAAAGATTTTGTTTTTTGTATTATGCAAATAAAACATATTCAATCTATCTATCATTATTTTAGTGTGACGTCACTGCATTCAAAGAGTGAGAATGTTATTATTAAAAAATATATATTCTTATCATAGATTCAGAGGGGCAATTCTCGTAATTAAAATGTATTAAAAATTCAGTTCCGTTCCAGTCTCGATCTCACATTAGGTATTCTCGTAGCACAATATGAAATTTCAAAGTTTATATAAATTGTGATTATATCGAAATATGACCAAAAATTAAACAAACTAAGAAATTTATTGTGCCAGCAATAAGAATTGATAATAATCAATGAATGAAATCAAGTACATCATTTTTAGTCAATTCACAATTCAATCTCGATTCTTCTGATGCTAAATAAAAATGTCTGACTTACGTATCGTCTCCGATAACAGTCTCAATTGCATTTTGAAACCTTTCTTCAGTAAGCGTTTCCATATCAAGTCTGACTCCAATTTTGTGACGTACATACTGTTCAACATTGTACCACTGATCGCCTATCATCGGCATACCAATGAGAGGTACACCAGCAGTAATGGCTTCATCCGTGGATTGCAAACCACCTTGCATTATGTACAGTTTGATTTTTGGATGACCTGCAATGATAATATGTATGGCTGTTATTCAATTTTTCCCGACTGCCGAAGGAGGGTTATGTTTTTCGAGTGTATGTATGTATGTTTTATTACTCTAGAATACGCTCTACAGCCTAAACTGTTTGACAGATTTCAAATTAAGAGGTGTCGTTAGATTCGTCTTAATCACGCGAGTGACATAGGCTATATTAAATATAAAAATATGCTGAGTTAATAATAAAAAAAAAGATCCCGAGTTTTCAAATATATATTTGATATATTAGTTTTTGCCTGCGGCTTTGCCTGTGTGGAATTATATTATTGTTGCGCGTGATTAATAAATCTGTAGTAGCGCAGTCGGGTTTTTTATTTTTATAATGGAGAATGTTAACTAATTTTGATTATTAGCACTCTATATTCTCTGTCAAAAATAAAAAATACTACCTAAATACTATAATTACAATTAAATAATTAATTAATTACTATAATAATAATTATTAATTAAATTTATTATAAATTTTATTAAAATTAATTTTATATAAATTTATTTTAAATTTTAATTACTAATATAATTAATTAAATACTATAATTAGAATGTCACATCCCTAATACTAAGCGAGCCGTGGCCCTGACCCACGCGATGCGGTGTGAAATGACGTCACAAGACTGTTAGCGGGACTCGATATTTTTCGATACTTTGAATGCCTATAAAATCAAAACTACTAGGTATTTTTGACTACAACAAAAACTAGTGTGTTTGTATACATACAGGCTTCACTGAGACAACATTTCAAGCGATTTACCATACCTATTACTACTACTAGTACCATTCTTCAGTATCGCACTTCAAAAGGACTTTCGAATTCGAATACTGACCAGCGCAACGACGCCATTGAGCTACTCAGAGAGGGAATGTGTTCTTATACTTTTGACCGGAGAGTCATATGTAATAAATGGAAACGCATCTCCAAATTGGTGGAGTCTGGGTCTTAGGGTTCCTATACTCGACTAATAATTGAATAATGTGTCAGCCCTAAGCACATTACGCATGCATAGGTACGTGTACAATCGTTATTGACTGTACTACATGCATGCTAGAAAGCCGACTCCAATCATTACTCTACATTTATGTATGTAGATACAGGCTGATGATGATGAAAAAAATATGGGACCAATCTGGAAGTATTCTCTTTCAAATAAAAAAGTTTCTTTTCAAATCATTTCATAAATCACGGAGTAATTAAGTAACAAACATTTAAAAAAATACAGCCAAATTGAGAACCTCCTCCTTTTTTGGAGTCGGTTAATAAATGGAAACACATCTCCAAATTCGTGGAGTCTGGGCCTTAGGGTTCTTATACTCGACTAATAATTGAATAATGTGTCAGCCTTAAGCACATTACGCATGCATAGCTACGTGTACAAACGTCATTCAGCATACTACATGCAAACGCGCGATTTTTCTATGGAGTGGCCAAGGTGTAACTGCCTGGTGATATTATGCATATGCGAAACTAGATGGTCATTAATGTCTTCGGATATAACATAGTGTATAATTTTGATTGAATTTCATTTAGAGTAAGTTCATTTAATCATAAATTATAATTTATTTAAAGAGAGGTAGGGAGCGTAATTGTAAGCTACCCGACTGGGGAATGTACCTCCACCTCACAGAATACCGCAGTCAAATAACAATTCCCTTGAGGGTTGTTGTGTTCCTGCGAGTGAGTGAGGTCGCCAGGAAGGAAGGAGATGCTGCGTTGGCAGCGGGGGTGGCGGCGCGCGAGCGATATTTTATGTTGCTAGCGTTAATATGGCTACAATAACTACTTCACATCAGGCGGGCCGTATGCTTGTCTGCCATCCGACGTTGTATAAAAAAAAAAAAAAAAATTGTGTGTTCTTTCAAAAATTTTAATATATCCCTATGTCCAGTACTGATTGATAAGTATTACACAAAGGAGTCCTATTCTATTTGCTTTTTTATTTAAACGGTTTTTTTTAAACGGTTTTTATTTAAACGGTTTCTTAACCGGTTTTTATTTAGCTTGACCTGTTTGTTTATTTATTTGTTTATTTATTTATTTGTTTATATTTTTGGGTCAAATCTAGTAATTGAAATTTGACCCCCTTCCTGTTGACAGATTGATCTGAAATTTGGTACACACCTTTAGTTCTGGTGACAATACAATTAAATAAATTCTGTTTCATTGTAAATCCAAGATGGCCGCCACTGCAAAATGGCGGTTTACAAATTTTGTCACGACTACCTCAATATGGGTATCAAATGAAAGGGCTTAACAAGTAGAACACAGTTCACACGAAAAAAAAATTAAAATCCAAGATGTCCGCCGCTACAAAATGGCGGTTTACAAATTTTGTCACGACTACCTCAATATGGGTATCAAATGAAAGGGCTTGACTAGTAGAACACAGTTCACATGAAAAAAAAAAAATCCAAGATGTCCGCCGCTACAAAATGGTGGTTTACACATTTTGTCACGACTACCACTACATGGGTATCAAATGAAAGAGCTTGACTAGTAGAACACAGCTTGTCGCCCGTCGTTCTCATGAATATTATAATAAAATCCAAGATGGCCGTCAACAAAATGGCCGGTTGGCGGTTACATATTTTGTCAATTTTCAATATGGGTATCAAATTAATACAAGACAAATTTAAAAGAAAAAAAAAATGACAAAAGTCAAATCTAATCTTAATTGAATGAGAAGTACTATGTAATGGAATTATGAACTAAAAAAACTTGAAATTAAAAATTATGAAAAAAACATTTTTAATTTAAACGGTTTTATTGAAAGTAATGTACTAAAAGTTAAAAAATAATTCGGTAGGTCCGAGGTTTCAGTCATCATACCCCTCTCCCTCATCAGTCTAAGGCATTGATCAGACAAAATAATAAAATCGTTGGGCCCGTGTTTCTATCCAATCAACTCAGTTTACGCTACGCCCAACGATTTTATTATTTTGTCTGATCAATGCCTTAGACTGATGAGGGAGAGGGGTATGATGACTGAAACCTCGGACCTACCGAATTATTTTTTAACTTTTAGTACATTACTTTCAATAAAACCGTTTAAATTAAAAATGTTTTTTTCATAATTTTTATTTTTAATAATAAAGCACTTTACCTCTGCGGTATACGAGTATATATCTCATATGGATATGGTGATTGTTTCTTTTTTTTATATGAGAGGGACAGCAAGTTCAAGTATTTATTCAAAAATAAATACATTGTGTCGGAAATTATAACTATAGTAAATATATCGATCATGTCCCTAGTTCCCTAATATAATTACCTATGTAATATTATTTTTCACAATAAGGCAAACGAGCATGTGGGTGACCTGCCCCCTTACTACCATCTCTTATTGCGATTCAATAACTGAGTAGAATGCTTTTTCATACCAATGAATAGGCGACTCTATTTAAAAAGGAATAGAGTCGCTTATTCATTGGTATGAATAAGCAATCTATTCAGTTATTAAATCGCAATAAGAGATGGTGGTAAGGGGGCTGATAGATAGCAATCACCACCGCCCATGGAGATCAGCAACACCAAGGGGCCGCCGATCCGTTGCCAGCCTTCTTCCTTCCTTTCTTGTGACCTCACTCATACACAGGAATACAACAACCCTCAAGGGAATTGTTATTTAGCTGCGGTATTATGCGAGGTGGAGGTACTTTCCCAGTCGATCACCTAAAAAATACACTCTTATCACCAGTGACTCATTTCTCAGTCAGCAGGCTGCTGTTGACTTTGGCTCAAAGATGTTGATGAACCACTTACACCCCATATTTGATTGTCAAGATGATCTAAAAACTTACGTAAAAGATCAGATTGAGGTAGCCATTTTGATATTCGTATATTTGCCGTTTTTCCGGGCAGTACGTCCTTGTCCCACTTCCACAAAACATCATAAGGAAGACGAGCGAACATTCTAATTAGTAGTTGTATCTTTTCTGGAGGCAGTGCTGATGGAAGTACATTTGTCCCAAAACTTATATATATGACTCCGTGTTTTGATGCATCCAAATATGATTTCAGGTCCTGAAACATTGGCAAGACGCATAGGAACATTAATCTAACTTTAGCCTTTTGTCCAAAATGAATGAAAAGTTTAGCCAGTTATGTATTCACATTTATTTTTGACCGTAACACATATAGGTATATATTTTTTTCATGCTCACTTAATTTGTACTTATATATGATTACTGGAGAGCACTGGTGCTATAAATACAGGTATCAACCTAGTTATGGCATCAGCGTCCAAATTTGTATGCTTATTGTGCCGCTCTAACGGTTCTACTTAAGAACTAAAAATAATATTATTATTTAGTTGTAAACTATTTTCAACAGTTATTTGCACACACAATGTATTCTTGATTTTGTAATGCATGCTTATTTATTAAATAAAGATTATTATTATGTATCTCTTTTCAATCACGGGTCAAGCCCGGTCATTTGATAGGCGTGCGCGGGGATATGGATCCAACGCGTAGAGGCCCCTTTGAGAAGTTTGATGTAATGTTGTACGCCCGCCGTGACCCGCTCCAGGATATGTCAATGGAACGACATACCCATGAGCAGGTCTCGGCAGGCGTTGAGACTATTGCGAAGTGTGATGGAAAATAAATGGGCTATGGAGATGAGGTCTGCGTGAACTTAATACCGGGCTATTACAGAAGAGGGACGGACGCCTGCCATAACTGCTTTTATTGCTAGTTATTTGCGGCAGGCGGTGGCTTGCCATTCACTGGATGGGCCCCCGAAATGCCAGGAAAACGGCCGGGGGCAACACCGGTGTGAGTGACTCAGGGATGTCGAGAGGTGTGCTGCGCTTTCTCCGAAGTTACTCGCGGCGTGATGCCCTTTAACACTTCCACCCCTGGAGCATATAGCTCTAGCGTATTGTTATTTTACTAAAATAATATGAAATAATATAAACTTAATATTTACAAATAAAATATTTACCAAGAGACAAAAACAAAACAAAAATTATAAGTCAAAAATTTCCCCCAAACCGTTGCCCATCGGTAGCGTACCAAGAATGCTGGCAGTATTATCTCGCTGAGTAACAATGCTCATCCTCTTCTATTTTAAATTTTATATTTCTGGACAATTTACACAGCGCCATCTAGTCCCAAATTAAACGCAAAGCTTGAAACTATGGGTGCTAGATAACTGATAAATGTACTTAAATACATTTTTTTTAAACAAATATCTATAAGACATAGAAAGCACCAAGTACAAGACAAACAGCATGTTCATACACACAAATATTTGCCTTGTGCGGGGATCGAACCCGCGACCTCGGAGTCATAGTAGCCATTGCTTATATATATATATATATATATATATATATATATATATATTCAATTTTCAATAAAGGAAGAGTTCACGATTCCAAACACGCTTCGGTCGAAGTTGCTTATCTTGAGTAATCGATTAGATAATTAGATTAGATGCCACCGTACTCCACTGTTAACATTTTTGTAAATAAGTTATAATACATACCGTTGGTAATTCCTTCGGACGAATACTGTGAATTCCACCCAAATAAACAACACTCGGTGGAACAGGACGATTGGAATCCCAAATTGGATACGTATTTAGAAATAACATATCTATATTATTATATAATTCACTAAGAGGTGGAACGTCAGATCCAAATACTCTTCGCATAGCAGCATTCATTTTTACTTCCAATTTCTTTACATTATAATCAACTAGTAAATGATTATACACTTCTATAATTTTGTCCCATTGCGTAATATTAATTATTTTTTGCCGATCAACACTCGGATAAAGTATAGGATGAGTAGGTGCTCCTAAATGTTCCATATCACCAAATGCAGGCATAAATGAACTCATCTGTATCACTGGAACTTTAAATATATGAGAAAGTCCTAAAAGACTGGGAACGTAAGCTTCTAATATCAACAAGTCAAACTTACTTGTTGTCAATATCTTTTGCATTTCTTCTGTTTTCATTTGTTTTTCAATGACTTGTATCATTAAGTCATATATAAATTCTATATGGTCCTTTAGACCTGCTGCAGTGCCAGGTTTCACGGATTTAAAAAAATTATCCCTCCAAAATGTATGTGATAAATCGTGCACGTCAATTTCAGTTAAATTTTCTGGTGATGTTCCTTTGTCATACGCTGGATCGGTTGTGAGAACTGTAACATCGTGGCCTCTTCTAACTAATTCTCTTGTTAATGGACGAAACGGCGCTTGGTGACTTATGGATGGAGTTGGAACAACAGCCAGGATTCTTGCAGCTTCTTTCAGTGAAACATAACACGTGAGCGTTATTAATAATAGTTTCCACATTCTGACGTGTGAACTTAGTGGCAATCTTTAGATCACTGACGCCTTATGTATTTCCGTGTTTGTAGTGAGTTTATTAACAACTAGCTGACCCCACAGATATTTATCTTCTTATCTATCTTTCAAATTCTTATATATCTGTCAAATGACTTACACTTCTGTTAAACAATATAAAGTTATATTAGAAAAGTTAATACTTAATGGTCGTATAGTTTCTTAAATTTTCTAATTTTCCACTCAACGTTCTTATTTTTTTCTTTCATCTTCTCCTGACAATAAAAACTACAACATAATAAGAAATAGCTAAATCGGTCCAGCCGTTCACGTGTGATGCCGTGACCAAGGAAAGTACAAACACCAAATGCAAAACAAGACAGTAATTTCAAAAACCTATAGTTTACGATCTCACCTTAATCACCGAATATTTTGGACTACACCCTATCGTATCTGGAGATGTAAATACCTAATAAAAGTGTTCGAATCCATTGTTCGTTTAATACTGTTTTATTCATCTACGTTGCAGAATATATACTAAGTTGTACATTACGTCATCACCAGTGATCAGCGTTAGTAGTGCCATTAGGCGGGATTTGTGACCGTTGTCTCAATATGGATATGCCTCCCAAATCCCGGCATTTTCATGAAACAATTTGTTTAACTTTGAATTATTTTAGTACTATGTATTTTTATTTTACGTACCTATTTATATGTTTTACCATGCTTTTATTTAACTAAACTTAACTTTTATTTTATTATTTTTCTTAACTGTTCGTCTGGAGATTTTTTTTTTCTAATTTCCATATAATCAAATTTTCATGTATTTACACTTAACGATACAGCGACAACTGGGAAAATATAATGTACTACTAAACGAGACTAAACGTAATCCTGGAATCCCGTGGTCTTATCCATATTAACATCAACATTCAAGTCCATTGACCCCAAATGGCATTACTAACCCCGATCACTGGTCATCACTATATAGTCGCCTATACACGTTGGCCGAGCCTTGCCGAGTGATGGCAAGCGCCAACATGTAGACAGCTCACTTGCGTTGCCTTGTCATCACTCGGTGTCGCTCGCCTAGTTGGCCGAGTGAAGGCAAGCGCCAACGTGTGTAGAGGTCATTTGGCGGCACTTGTCTTCGCTCGCCGTCACTCGTGATCGCTTGCCTCACTTCGGAGCGCTGTCGGTTTTTGTCCACAAATCAAAGGATCCACACGTTTGTATACCCGCCATTACACGGTTGACATCCATTGCAGTCAGACGCGTATAATGTGATAATGTCGCTCACTAGCAACGAAGATACTTTAAAATTTTTGAAGTTATATCAAAATGAATCCATAATTTTATATTTTTATTATTTTCTTTTTTACCACTAGTGTGGTATACACTGAGATATTTTTTTTATACTACGTCGGGTGGGTGGAAGATAAGCATACGGCCCACCTGATGTGAAGCGGTTACCGTAGTCATATTAACGAGCAGCTCAAAAATACGCTATGCCCTACCTCTCTTTTCGCCAGAGCCTCTTCTGTCAGTCAGCAGGGTGCACCACGTGCAGGTGAGGTTGACTTTGGGTCAATGATGTTTATAAACCACTTACACCCCAAATAATAGTTATATACTACGCTAATTAAGTAAATAGCCGAAGCTGCAGTAAATTCAATGTCGACGTCCATAGTGTCTCAGTGCACAATGAACACTGACAGTGGCCAACGTGTGGGCACCTCTACTAACACTCGTCTACATTAATATTAAATTAAATAATTTATTCAAATTCAAAATTAAATAATTCACAATACACTGACACAAGATACAGTAGTTTCATGGTTTACTTTTACACTTACATATGATTACTGACGTCTACACTAAGCAAAGCCTGTATTTCAGACGTCAGGCACTTCCAGTGACACTAAAGAAAGTTTGGCCGCTTGCCTTGGCGCTCGTCGCACTTGTCCAACGTGTGGACATTAGCACTTGCCTTGTACCCATTTGCCGACGCTCGCGCTGGCATACACTCGGCCAACATGTATAACGGACTTATCACTATAATCACATCATAGTAATACAACCAGTACTTTGACTTCATACTAGCGCCCAAATCGGCGCACGCACACAGCCAAGCGTCATTTGGTATTTGGTAGTATAATATTGTGTCATAAAGGCTCAGCAGATTAAAGCATTTATAATGATTTTATCACCTATTTTTGAGTCAACGGACGGAATTCACTTAACCACTTCATGACTTATACTGGGGCAGGTAATGAATATCAAATTGAAATTGTATGCAAATAAATTTGCATAGGAAGCATGCGTCCCAAACTTAAACAACGACAGGTAAGCAATATACTATTAATATCTTCGTGTTGTAATTGGTTGAATTTGGTAGTATAGTAATTAGTATTGTGTCATGAAGGCACAAAGCATTACGATAGGATACGTTAACCGACTTTATAGACAACAGATTAAAGCAAACTTAGGGGTGTAAGTGGTTCATCAAGATCTTTGAACCAAAGCCAACTTCACCTGCACGTGGTGCACCCTGCTGACTGACGAACGAAGCTCTGGCGAAAAGAGAGGTAGGGAGCGTAATTGTAAGCTACCCGACTTGGGAATGTACCTCCACCTCACAGAATACCGCAGCCAAATAACAGTTCCCTTGAGAGTTGTTGTGTTCCTGCGAGTGAGTGAGGTCACAAGAAAGAAAGGAAGGAGATGCTGCGTTGGCAGCGCGGGTGGCGGCGCGCGAGCAATATTTTATGTATTTTATGTAACCGCTTCACATCAGGCGGGCTGTATGCTTGTCTGCCACCCGACGTAGTATAAAAAAAATAAAAATACCACGATTTAGAACGTATGCGACTCATAGAAATCATTGTGAGTGTGTGTGTTAAGAGAGGTAGAGCATAGCGTATTGTTTAAGCTGCTCGACTGGGGAAGTACCACCACCTCACAGAATACCGCAGCCAAATAACAATTTCCTTGAGGGTTGTTGTGTTCTAGCGGGTGAATGAGGTCACCAGAAAGAAAGAAAGGAGGGAGGCTGGAAACGGATCGGTGGCCAAGGTGTTACTGGTCTTTATAGGCGGTCGTGATTGCTTTCAATCGGGTGACCCACATACTCGTTTGACCCCCTCTCACAAAAATAAAAAAATGTGAAGGTCGAACGCTTGACTCCCTAGACATATACTTACAAAAAATCTAAGTTAAGGTTTATTAATCATCCAATGTCTACTACATGCTTGGTATGTAGAGTGATGAATACGGCCAATTATTAACATGTTAATGACGTCTCTGTCAGTTCCCTGTCCAAAGTGAACTGTCAGATAGTTTCAAGTGTATGTCATAATACCCTCAAGTGGCATCATCATCATCATCAGGTCCATTTTAGTCTCCACTACAGGAGCACGACCCTCTCTCGTCCGTCCTAGACGGAAGGAGGATTTGGCCTACACTCCCCACGCTGGCCAAACGAGTTGGGGAGGCCTGATCAATATTTGATAATGTATTAATATCAATATTTGATAATAATTTCCCTTCTCTATCTATCTATCTTCCACTCCATCGGTCGATACGTCCGAGTTCATCATTGCTTTCTTATGACGTTATCACGTAAAATTATCGTCCGTAAACCGACTTTACAGACAACATTTTTTTTTAATTACCTCTGAGTCCTTGTAAGCATATATAGAGATATGCAGTAGATATATATGCATTAGGTACACTTTAATTTTTATAAAACACTAGCGGCCCGCTACGTATAAAGTGAAATATTAAAAAAAAATATTGGAACATCAAATTCATTTATTCAAACAAAAAAATATTTTATTAATTGCTAGCTATTTTAAAACTTAATCCAAAACATTTGGATAAACAATATTTTTTGGTTTTTCCATTTTGCATGAATGAAGCATGAATAAACAAACGGCTCTGTTACCGTTAACTGCTCGGTACCGACTCTGGAACAGGCAACATAAAGTCGAAGCACGTCCAAAATGAAATGACCGCATGAATGACATAACAACATGCTTGTACTGTCAACACTCAAAAAAGTTTCAATTTGACAGCACAATCCCCATCTGAATAAAGTTTCAATTTAACAGCAAAATCCCCATTAACAAAATGATCCCCCATTTATTTAATTGAATTAATTTGTTACAAAAAATGTGTTAAATGAAGAACCGCTCTACCGATTTTGTGCAAACTTCACATAAACCATCTACTAAATAGTCGGAACAAAGCCTAAATATTTGGTTTGGATATGTAAGCCCGTTCTTGAGTTATAGTATTGCAACGAAAATTGGCATTGATTTTTATATATATAGATATTCTTCTACTTTGCTGTTTTTGTTTTGTTCAGCGGTGAATTTCACATGATGAAGAATGAGGAGTCATTTTGGTGTCTAATTTATGGAACTGAATGGAACAGAAATACAGGATGGAAGATCTAGAAGGTCGAAGAACTGAAAATAATCAATGACAAATAATAAAACTGTGTGAAACATTTTTTTACTCGTTATAAAACATTATAAAAGCTTGAAGTTTGAAAAGGTTGTTTTGTTTAAAGTTTGCAAGATTTTATTGCAGACAATATCATAATACAATTTTTTTTAAATTGGAATATTTTTTTATCAAATGCAGACAACTATATGATACCGAAAGAACAGAGATAGTGTAACATAACGAGTAAATAGATTTTAAAAGCCTTTTTAATATATTCGTTATCTATCAAATTTCATTAAAATTGGATCAGCCGTTGGCAATATTATTTTTTAATAAGAATAATTCAAAAACTAGTAAACCTATTTCGTTGCCCAGCGAACTTAATTTGTATTTATGGTTCCTACATGTCTACCAAATTTCAATTCAATTGGATTCGTTATTTATCGAGACATAAACATACATACACATACAGATAAAATAAAAATGCTTTTCCCAAGCGGCTTTCAAGACCTCACCATCTTCCTTCACTTGTTTGGTAAACAATTAGTCAAAAAGAATATTAGCTATTTTTCAATTTAACATTCGCTGATGAAATTCTCAAAATGAACTTAATACTGAAATATATCACAGTCAACGACACGGTAATCATTGACAAAAAGCATAATAACAATAATGCAACAAGTTTCACTTCGAAGTATTCAGTCCATGGCATGTTAGCTGCAGGAGCACGCAAATGGCGCCCCCCACCATGTCGAAGCACGTGCTCCGTCCACCAAACTGCACGTTCCAGAGGACTTTGAGGTTGATCCCAGATAACTGAACGCAGTTTTATCATGTTATTTCTATACCTGTAATAAAAATATATGTAAAAAAAAATACAGTATACACAATTTTAAATTCAGAATATGTTTTATTACGAGTCGAATGCTTTCAACAAACTATACAGAAGACTTTTTAAATTTAAAATTATTAAGAAGACTTTTATCTAAGAAGATATGCCAGCCTTATACAGCCAGACAGTGCTTACAAAATTTATGTCTTTTTTGTATGCAGTCACTAGATATTTATAGCTACATACAGGCACCTAAGATGGTTATTTTTCCTAAACTGGCTTTTTAATTCAAAGAATAGTTACTTTGTGTTTTCTGTTTTTATAACGTAGTTTTTACTTAAAGTTACGTTTCTTTTTTCCGACAAAGTTATGTTCTACAAAAAGATGAATGTTTCTAATTATAAAATAATAAATTATATTGATTAATAAGCGTTTTATTTCTCTGATATATCCTATAGGTCTTTTAGGTTACGCGCGAACGCTGCCGTTACAAATGACCGCGCGCCCGCTTGAAGGTTAAACTAAGGTTGCCTTGAAGCACACCATAGTAATACAACCAATACTTTGACTTCATACTAGCGCCCAAATCGGCGCAGGCACACAGCACGCACTTGGCTGTGTGCGTTCGCCGATTTGGGCGCTAGTATGAAGTCAAAGTACTGGTTGTATTACTATGCTGTGCTTGAAGGGATTGCTCACAAGCAATAAGACCGCCTTGATGCATAAATACAAGTCTGTTATAATTTATTGATTCACTGTACTTTAAATTTGTATTATGCCAATAAAACATATTCTATCTATATATCTATCATTATTTTAGTGTGACGTCAAGGCATTTACAGAGTGAGAATGTTATTATTAAAAAATATATATTCATGTCATAGATTCGGAGGGGCAATTCTCGTAATTAAAATGTATTAAAAAATTCAGTTCCGATGCAGTCTCGATCTCACAAATGTCACATTTGGTATTCTCGTAGCACAATATAAAATTTCAAAGTTTAATTAAATTGTGATTATAATTATCGAAATATGACCAAAAATGAAACAAACTAAGAAATTTATTTTGCCAGCAATAAGAATTGATAATAATCAAAGAAAGAAATCAAGTACATAATTTTTAGTCAATTCACAATTCAATCTCGATTCTTCTGATGCTAAATAAAAATGTCTGACTTACGTATCGTCTCCGATAACAGTCTCAATTGCATTTTGAAACCTTTCTTCAGTAAGGGTTTCCATATCAAGTCTGACTCCAATTTTGTGACGTACATACTGTTCAACATTGTACCACTGATCGCCTATCATCGGCATACCAATGAGAGGTACACCAGCAGTAATGGCTTCATCCGTGGATTGCAAACCACCTTGCATTATGTACAGTTTGATTTTTGGATGACCTGCAATGATAATATGTATGGCTGTTTTTCAATTTTTCCCGACTGCCGAAGGAGGGTTATGTTTTTCGAGTGTATGTATGTATGTTTTATTACTAGAATACGCTCTACAGCCTAAACTGTTTGACAGATTTCAAATTAAGAGGTGTCGTTAGATTCGTCTTAATCACGCGAGTGACATAGGCTATATTAAATATAAAAATATGCTGAGTTTATATAAATTTATTTTAAATTTTAATTACTAATATAATTAATTAAATACTATAATTAGAATGTCACATCCCTAATACTAAGCGAGCCGTGGCCCTGACCCGCGCGATGCGTTGTGAAATGACGTCACAAAACTGTTAGCGGGACTCGATATTTTTCGAAACTTTGAATGCCTATAAAATCAAAACTACTCGGTATTTTTGACTACAACAAAAACTAGTGTGTTTGTATACATACAGGCTTCACTAAGACAACATTTCAAGCGATTTGCCATACCTAGTAACATTCTTCAGTATCGCACTTCAAAAGGACTTTCGAATTCGAATACTGACCTTATACTGATACTGATACTTATCACCAGTGACTCATTTCTCAGTTAGCAGGCTGCTATTGGCTTTGGCTCAAAGATGTTGATGAACCACTTACACCCCATATTTGATTGTAAAGATGATCTAAAAACTTACGTAAAAGATCAGATTGTGGTAGCCATTTTGATATTCGTATATTTGCCGTTTTTCCGGGCAGTACGTCCTTGTCCCACTTCCACAAAACATCGTAAGGTAGACGAGCGAACACTCTAATTAGTAGTTGTATCTTTTCTGGAGGCAGTGCTGATGGAAGTACATTTGTCCCAAAACTTATATATATGACACCGTGTTTTGATGCATCCAAATATGATTTTAGGTCCTGAAACATTGGCAAGAACATTAATCTAACTTTAGCCTTTTGTCCAAAATGAATGAAAAGTTTAGCCAGTTATGTATTCACATTTATTTTTGGCCGTAACACATATATATTTTTTTTATTTTTTATTTTACTAAACTTGATATTTACAAATAAAATATTTACCAAGAGATAAAAAAAAAAAAAAAATATGTAAAAAATTTCCCCCAAACCGTTGCCCGTCGGTAGCGTACCAAGAATGCTGGCAGCATTACCTCGCTGAGTAACAATGGGATGTGCATTGTTACTCTTCTATTTTAAATTTTATATTTCTGGACAATTTACACAGCGCCATCTAGTCCCAAATTAAACGCAAAGCTTGAACTATGGGTGCTAGATTACTGATAAATGTACTTAAATACATTTTTTTTGTAAACACATATCTATAACACATAGAAAGCACCAAGTACAAGACAAACAGCATGTTCATACACACAAATATTTGCCTTGTGCGGGGATCCAACCCGCGACCTCGGAGTCATAGTAGCCATTGCTTCGACCACCTTAATATATATTCAATTTTCAATAAAGGAAGAGTTCACGCTACGGTCGACGTTGCTTATCTTGAGTAATCGATTAGATGATTAGATTAGATGCCACCGTACTCCACTGATAACACTTGTAAATAAGTTATAATACATACCGTTGGTAATTCCTTCGGACGAATACTGTGAATTCCACCCAAATAAACAACACTCGGTGGAACAGGACGATTGGAATCCCAAATTGGATACGTATTTAGAAATAACATATCTATATTATTATATAATTCACTTAGAGGTGGAACGTCAGATCCAAATACTCTTCGCATAGCAGCATTCATTTTTACTTCCAATTTCTTTACATTATAATCAACCATTAAATGATTATACACTTCTATAATTTTGTCCCATTGCGTAATATTAATTATTTTTTGCCGATCAACACTGGGATAAAGTATAGGATGAGTAGGTGCTCCTAAATTTGCCATATCACCAAATACAGGCATAAATGAACTCATCTGTATCACTGGAACTTTAAATATATGAGAAAGTCCTAAAAGACTGGGAACGTAAGCTTCTAATATCAACAAGTCAAACTTACTTGTTGTTAATATATTTTGCATTTCTTCTGTTTTCATTTGTTTTTCAATGACTTGTATCATTAGGTCATATATAAATTCTATATGGTCCTTTAGACCTGCTGCAGTGCCAGGTTTCACGGATTTAAAAAAAATATCCCTCCAAAATGTATATGATAAATCGTGAACGTCAATTTCAGTTAAATTTTCTGGTGATGTTCCTTTGTCATACGCTGGATCGGTTGTGAGAACTGTAACATCGTGGCCTCTTCTAGCTAATTCTCTTGTTAATGGACGAAACGGCACTTGGTGACTTATGGATGGACTTGGAACAACAGCCAGGATTCTTGCAGCTTCTTTCAGTGAAACATAACACGTGAGCGTTATTAATAATAGTTTCCACATTCTGACGTGTGGACTTAGTGGCAATCTTTAGATCACTGACGCCTTCATGTATTTTCGTATTTCTAATGAGTTTATAAACAACTAGCTGACCCCACAGATATTTATCTTCTTATCTATCTTTCAAATTCTTATATACCTGTCAAGTGACTTACACTTCTGTCAAACGGCATAAAGTTATATTAGAAAAGTTAATAATTGTCATTCAGTTTCTTAAATTTTCTAATTTTTAGCGCTATGTTCTTATTTTTTTCTTTCATAAGAACTTTCTCCTGACAATAACAAATACAACATAATAAGAAACAGCCGTTCACGCGCGATGCCGTGACCAAGGAAAGTACAAACAATCACCAAATGCAAAACAAGACAGTAAATGCAAACCAAATCAAAAACCTATATTTTACGATCTCACCTTAATCACCGAATATTTTGGATTACACTCTATCGTATCTGGAGATGTAAATAATAAAAGTGTTCGAATCCATTGTTCGTTTAATACTGTTTTCATTCATATACGTTGCAGAATATATACTAAGTTGTACATTACGTCAGTACTATATCACTATAATCATCACCCATTAAAAAAAATGATTAACGTTATTAATTCGTTCCTAAAATTACATAGCAATCGTGGCCTTGCCAATCATTGTTTATGATAAAGCTGTAGTTTGATAATATCGGATTGCAAAGGTTAGTTTTGTTAAGTTAGTATAGAATTAGCGTTGTTCGTCCACACAAGTTTCGTTTTTATACTTTTATGAGTTAGTTAGTACTATGTAGAATATGCCTGCCACGGATACCTATACAAAATGAGACGTGTTGATAGCCCAGAGTGCAGAACATGTAAAGAGTCTAACGAGACCATGAAAGACTTAATGTGTAAATGTGACGCCCTAGCGGGCAAACGAATGGAATTCCTAGGAAAGGCGTACCCGGACCTGAAGTACTACAGGCTCTTCCCTATAAGCGGCATACTGAAGTACATGGAACATGTCTTCAGACAGGCAGGGGAGAGTGACTAAAGGATTAGGGAGAACACAAAAGATCCATGAGTGTCGACGTGTCACCGGTGCTGCAGCACTGGACCCACTCTAAGATAAGATAAAATATGTAGAATATTAAAACTCTATGAAAATTTAAAACGAATTATATCTAAATCTGTAAAAGAAGAAACTGACTGACTGACTTATATATCAACGCACAGCCCAAACCGCTGGGTTTAGAGATTCCAAATTTGGCAAGTAGGTTCCTTATGACGTCTAGGGGTGCACTAAGAAAGGCTTTTTCAAAATTCTACCCCTAAGAAGGTGAAACGAGGTTCCAAAACTTGTATGGGGAAACAAGATTGGTTGCACTATTTTATTCGAAACTTTACACGAGTTAATAGATAAATTAGTAAACACATGTTTCAGGATTTTTCAAAATTCAACCCCTAAAGCGGTAAAACAAGGTGAAAAAGACTAAAAATCGTCATGGGTATTGTTTTTATGGTTTATCGGGTCGCTGATTACGAAAACAACAGCTATTTTATAATCCAACATAGCTGACATGACTTAAAATCACCCCTGTGGGGGGTACGGTGGGGTTAAAATGTAATAATATATTGATATACCCATATTGATGGGTGTTCATTCTATGGTTTTCTGGGAAGTCAATTACAAAAATGGCGTCGATTTGAAAATATCAACCCCTAAAAGGGTAAAATGGGGTCAAAAAGTCTGAAAATCGTCATGGGTATTGTATGGTTTATCGGGTCGCTGATTACGAAAATAACAACGATTTTAAAATTCAACGTGGCTAACGTGTCCATCATTCTCTATTGAGGTGCGATGAGGTTGAAATGTCTATAAATCAATATATGTGTAGTATTTACGGGTTTTCGGAACGCCAACCCATACTAATATTATAAATGCGATAGAATGTCTGTTACATCTTAATCACGCTTAAATCTCTGCACCAATTTAGATGAAATTTGGTTGAGAGATACCTGGAGTCCTGGGAAAGGACATACCTAAGATAGTTTTTATCCCAGAAATTACCTATTATTGTTATTTATTGTAACCGTGACGGTAACGTGACCATCATCTCCTATTGGGGTGCGACGGCGTTGAAATGTCTAAAATGTGGTGAAAAGGTCTGAAAATCGTCATAGGTATTGTTTTTATGGTATATCGGGTCACTGATTACGAAAAAAACAACTATTTCAACATACCCGACGTGACAAATCTGTAGGGGTGCAATGGGATTGAAATGTTATATAATATCAATATGGGTGTTGATTCTATGGTTTTCTGGGACGTTAATTACGACAATGGCATCGATTTGAAAATATAACGTAGTGGACACGAATTCCTTAAAAAGATTTTTTAAATTTTACCTCTAAGAGGGTGAAACGGAGGTCCTAAGTTTGTATGGGAAAACGAGATTAGTTGGACTATTTTATCCTAAATTTTACACAAGTACTTCTATTGATTAATGAGTAAACATGTTTGCCCCGAATGTCATGCGAGCGAAGCCGCGGGCGAAAGCTAGTTAAGTATATGTGCTTTTGTTGTTATTAATTGTAGATGATTGAACGAAATGTATTATTTTTTTTAGAAATAAAATTTTGTTATTGAGTTTTACGGAGTTTTATTTACATATAAAATATTATTTATCATTATTCATGTCTATAGATTTATAGTTACGAATTCCTTAAAAAGATTTTTTAAATTTTACCTCTAAGAGGGTGAAACGGAGGTCCTAAGTTTGTATGGGAAAACGAGATTAGTTGGACTATTTTATCTTATTATTAATATCTATTACCGAAATGAATATTTTAATCACGTATTTGCCTATAAAATTAATAAAAATATAATGAACCTCATTAGTACTAGCATACTTAGAAGCGCCTAAATTTCTGGTTTTAATTGACTATAACATATATACAATTTAAACATTTACTACATATCGGAATTGGTTTTGTAGTATTTAATAAAAACTTAATTTGAAAGAAAACACAAGCGGATGGTGCCAGTTCGCAGCGAACGACTAGTTTGTCATTACTATTTGTTATTGTTCATTTATCTCTTAAAAATAATAATAAGCTTCTTGCTTGTCGCAATTATCTTTATTACGAAACTAACTGCCGCTCGTGAATATATCCATGTGAATACAATAGAATAGAAATAATCTTTCTTACTCCAGTACTAAACAGACATACAACAAAAGGAAATAAGAAATACAATAGGCAAGACCTATTATCGACCATCTAATTGCTAAAGCAATCTCTTCCAGACAACTGTAGTGTAAGGAAAGGTGAATTTAGGATAGGGGGCGCGAAACAGTGAATTTATTTATTTAAACTTTATTGACTACAAAATTGCATATGATTAAAAACCACATCGCTGATCCGCAGACTACGGGATGGTCGCAACAACACCCTAGAAACGTTAGCTGACAGATACACGTCGGCACTGTGGAGGACCTTGTTGCAGAGGGTGACCATGAAAACTCACAAGCTTCTATGATCATCCTCAGTGCCTTGGCTCCTTTTATAATTTAATTTGACAATTTCTTTTACAACATTAAACCACTACCACTTACTAACGTATTTATAAGTTTACTAACATTGATTCCTGTTGTCTGAAATAAACAAATTTTATTTTTTATTTATTTAAAAGGTAGGTAGGTAGGTAGGTAAGGTTTATATACATACGTATTATAGACGTACATACAAATTACATAGATAGATAATATAAGAAGATGATTATTCGGTTCTTCTTTTAACCTTCCAAAAGATAAGCGTGGATTTTCTCTTTGAAATTTATTTGAAATCCCTCTAAGTGATTCTGACAACGCGTTCCATAGACGTGAAGATTGCAGTGTGAAGGAATCAGACATGAAGCCAGAATGGTAAAGGAGAATGGAAAGCTGACGCGTATTGTCAGAACAATCATAGAGAAATTGAAATTTGCATTTGTGGATGTTTGATAAGTATAGTTAACTTTTTTGTATGTGAACCGATTAGATTGAAACAAACATTAAATATTATGACAACTTTGCTACAATACGGCAGTGAAAATTGCGTCCAAATGACCTAACCCATTTCTGAGATCCGTCGTGGTTATCAGCCCCCTTACCACCATCTCTTATTGCGATTCAATAACTGAATAGAATGCTTATTCATACCAATGAATAAGCGACTCTATTTCAAATGGATCTGTAGGCAATTCACTTGCCTACAGCCCCCTTACCCTTGCCTGATAATATTTTTGTTTTTTGCCGAAATCTCATGAACACAATATGGCGACATAATTTCATACACTGTGTATCTTCCATTCACCCTTAACAGTCGTCTTTTTTTTTATACTACGTCGGATGGCAGACAAGCATACGGCCCGCCTGCTGTGAAGCAGTTACCGTAGCCATATTAACGCTCGCAACATAAAATATAGCTCGCGCACCGCCACCCTCGCACGAATATCGCAATCAACGCAGCAGCGTCTCCTTTGTGGTGACCTCACTCACTCGCAGGAACACAACAAATCTCTAGGGAATTGTTATTTGGCTGCGGTATTCTGTGAGGTGGAGGTACATTCCCCAGTCGGGTAGCTTACAATTACGGTCCCTACTTCTCTTTTCGCCATAGCTTTGTTTGTCAGTCAGCGGGGTGTACCGCGTGCAGGTGAAGTTGGCTTTGGTTCAAAGATGTTGATGAACCTCTTACACTCCTAAATCTCATATCTATAGTCGTCATATCTATAGTTACCTCTTTTTTACCCATATTATCTCTCATACAAACCAACCATTTCTTTTTTGGTATTCCGCTCTCATTATATATACACTGCGTAGACATAAGTTTTATTTACCTACTTATTTATTTTCTCGTAAATGAATTGAAGAAAATCGTGTGACACTCGACCGGAAAGTATTTGCAAAGTAGCTGACCTTTTAAAACCTCACTACGCTCGGCTTTAACCTTTAAGTCGTTTTCAATAGCCTATTTTCCTTGTATAATAATTTACTATTGTTTATACGCTACGAAGTACTCATAAAGTTTGCTTATATTTGGACTAGCTGGCACTATAGGGGCATTTCACGTGAAAGCAAAACACCCAAGATGAAGATAAGTTCAAACATAATTCAACCCAAACTCAAACAGTACTCGAAAAGAAATTTTAAAGCAATTAAAAGAGAATTCTAATTATCCGTCTACGACTTTTATAAAAGAGAATTCTAATTATCCGTCTACGACTTTTATGAAGACTGACTACTGCGCCTAAACCATGGAGTCTAAATAAACTTGCAGAAGAATTCGGAACCTCCAGACGGCAAGCGAGAAAAGCAACTTGTAGATCGATTCGATGTCTTCTCACTAATAGATGGCCCTAGCAGTCGCATTTTATTACATATCACGAAATTTGTTTTATTTAAACTACTGCTTAATTATCCCCAATATTGTTAGAGCTGTAAATACGCTTAAGTATGATAGTAAATATAAATATTGCAGCGTTTTAGTATGATATCGCGCAAACCAGTCGACCTAAGGAAGCTAGAGTACGACGCTCGGTGCGACACGTGTGTACTTTAATTCGTATATCTCCTAAACTATTGCAGATCCCATTCTGAAACTTCTGGTGTATAATAAATGTATTTCAGAGTATATTTTTAAATAAAAAATATATAAATAAAAAAGGTCGGTATGAATTTGTGCAAGACAGTTTTGTATTTTCGTGAATATTAATAAATTTTAGTTTGGATAAACTGAATCAGTTGTTAGAATTTTAATATTGTATCTACTTTCGCCTTATTCATGTGCCAATGAGCGAAATGGTATTTGATGACTTATTAATGGTCTTGGGAAAACAGCTCTTGCAGCATCTTGCAACAACTTCTTGCAAAAACACTATATAAAAACATCAAACAAGCTATTTGCCACATCCGTGAGACGACTGAACTTAATGGCTATTAAAAGATTATTGATATCAACAAAATAAATATTTCAGAATAATAAATGCCTGAACATGCTTGTATAAACTTAATAAAAAAGGTTACACTTTAACAGTAGGGTGGGCAGGTGAATTTTTCCAAATTTCAAAAAATATTTATCTGGCAAGTTGGCCAAGGCAACTATTTAAATTAAATATTATTATGTAAATAAAAAGAAAGAAAAAATAATAATTAATAACTAAACCGCGTCAAAAAATTCCTCCGCATCACTGTCAAAAGGCATCGTGCCCAGAATGCTGGCAGCATTGCCACGCTGAATGGCAATGCTTATACGTTGTGCCAAATATAGGCCAGCCCTCTGGTCACGGGAAGTATCAACCAAGCGCTTTGCTAAATCTCTAAATAGAAGCCTTGCACTCGGACCCCATGGGCCAATCGTTTCGACCCCAAACGGCTCAAATATATAATTACCTATAAGGTTTAAATATTTGCGCCGCTTAAGTGTCTCCGCTGATGCAGCAGGAGCTCCCGCAGATCCCGACGTGTGAGGGAGATGAGAAGGCGCTAGGGTATCGACGCAGGTTGCATCCCATACCAAAGGCCTTCCCATCTTCCATGGCAGCAAAGTCATCCCATCAGGTCTCTTACCATCGTCGCGTGCGAGACCATTTGGTTCCAATACAGATGGGACGCCGGCGGTGACAAGAGCCCGACGAATAATGTCATTTATGCTGCCGTGACGTGGGATTCTGCCAGCGCTCCTGCGACATGAAAGCCCATGGTGTCCAAGACGGTCGACAGCTTCTCCACATTGACAATGATGCGGAGCAACACAAGGAACGCCTAAACGGAGGCAAGCAGCAACACGGAATGTTCCGTCGTCCAACATCGTACCTACATTGGACGACGGTAACGCCTGAAGCCAAAGGCCGACTCCCACTCTCCCACAGCCAGTAGACGAGCACGCTCCGCAGAAATAGTAGCCGTAGTAATTAGGTTCTCACGAACCAACACGCAGAGTGGGCTATCCCACTGTGTTTGGGAGGATGGGTTATCGGGCATATCTGTGTTTAAATAATAATAACTGATAAATGTACTGAAATGCAATTTTTTTGTAAATAAATACTTATAATACATAGAAAACACCCAGACCAAGACAAACAGAGATGTTCATGCACACAAATGTTTGTCTTATGCGGGAATCGAACCGGCGACCTCGGAGTTAAATGGCCATTGCTAACCATCTGATCACTTAGCTCGAAAAATCGAAATATTATTATTATACATGACAAATACGTTTTCATCTTTTATATTATGAACTGAAATGAAGCCGGCCAAGTTCTGTGCCTTTTCAGGTAGAAATGAAAACAGAGTCCAATTTATAGGAATTTAATATAATTAATTAATTAAAAAAATATTTGTTTATTTTTTTGACTGTCCTCCATGTTTCGATATCCTCTGATTTGAGGATCGTGATCTTCACCAAGTAGTACCTTTTCTCATAAGATCTTACGCCTTTTTTGTCGATTTCCAGCAAACATTAGAACATCTTGGACCGACTTGGTGAGGAAACCTCAAATTTGATCGGACCAACATGTCGGGTTGCGGTCTCGTTCTCTCTTTCCTTCCACCTTGTCTGACTGTATGTACAGTGTACACGCTAATCTCTAAAACTCCTCAACCGATTTATTTTTGCAGATTT
The DNA here is from genome assembly GCA_937001555.2 of Hypsopygia costalis. Taxonomy (NCBI): domain Eukaryota; kingdom Metazoa; phylum Arthropoda; class Insecta; order Lepidoptera; family Pyralidae; genus Hypsopygia; species Hypsopygia costalis. The sequence continues at coordinate 6,456,052 of OW443349.2, forward strand.
TACAAATAGATTATGCTCAGCTAGAGCAAACATATAGATTTTATTTCATTGAAAATCTCAATGAAAAAAGTTATTGTCATTTAAAGTAGAATTTTATTCACACACACATTGTAGTATGTAAGTAGAATCATTGAGAATATTATAATTTATCAATTAAGAGCACACAGCCATGTCCATCGGAAGTTATGTAGGTCGATGACATGCGTGACCTTTGTTGCGATAATTAGAGTTAAGTTTATATTATACATTATATTGTAACGCCTTGGTTGTTGAGAATATAGGTGCTAGCCGAAGTATTAACATTTTTTTTTATTCGTCAAACCCTATACTTCAAAGTAACTTAATTTGCCCTGCTAAAAAATGAAAATAGAATAAAAAAAATAGCAAAAGAAAACAACTAAAAGGATCGAAATTTCACACGGACGAAGTGGCAGTCACCAGCTAGTATTATAATATATATGAAAGTTTGTGTAAGTGGATCACCACGATATTTAGAGCCAAAGCCAATCTCGCATGTACATGGTGCAAAGAGGATCTAGGAAAAGACAGGTAAAGCGTATTTGTAAGCTGCCGGGCTGGGGCTGGGCTTCCACTTCACGAAATACCGCAGCCTAATAAGAATTCCCTTCAGAGTTCTTGTGTTTCTGCAAGTGAATCAGGTCACCAGAAAGAAAAAAGTTGCTGCGTTGGCAGCAAGGATGACGGCACGCGAGCGAAGTTTCATACTGTAAGCATTAATATAGCTACGGTAACCGCTTCACATGAGGCATGAGCCAAAAAAGAAGTATAACGAAATAACATACTCCTTCTTATACTCGTTTTTATCAAATCGGTTAACATATCTACTTGAATATCCACATAGCAGCTAATTATAAAGTATGATAATGACGGCTATAGATTAACTATCCTTTATCTAATCTCATACTGAAATTTACACATTAAAAAACTAAACACAGTATCTTAATGATAGTCTTTACGCACAAGCTATCAAAATAAATTCAAAAAGTTATTTTTCGATACAGCTCTTCTATGGACGACTGTATCGTAAAATAACTTTTTTACCATTTCGATACAGCTTCAGCCCTGGATACAGGTATTTTAAACAGGTTGCAATGCAAATACATTGCAACTTTGCAAAATTTTTCTATAAAATCTGTGCACATGCGCACTACGCATGCTCGATCTGCAAATGGATTTATAAGTAAGAATTATAGCTGATAAATTAACTTCATGGTTGTATTTAAAATATTATTATCATATATTTCATGAGATTAGATAAAGTAGTGTATGAAACTGCACATAATTAGGTATTAAAATACTCATGTGGTCTATTATTACATTCGCCTTCGGCTCATGTTATAAACTCACACTCGTATTTTAATAACCCTTATTATGCAACAGTTTCATAAACTACTATTAATTTATTTTAATGTTCAGTATAAGCGTAAGTATGTTGACAAACATACGCGTATTGATAACTGAAAGATTGCACCATTATAATTTAATGTAATTAATTTATCACACTTATTTGTTTACTATAAGATACCTTTTAATGCTTTTTTTTTTATACTACGTCAGGTGGCAGACATGCATACGGCCCGCCTGATGTGAAACGGTTACCGTAGTCATATTAACGCTCGCAACATAAAATATTGCTCGCGCGCCGCCACCCGCGCTGCCATCGCAGCATCTCCTTCGTTTCTGGTGACCTCACACACACGCAGGAACACAACAGCCCTCAAGAGAACCGTTACTTGGCTGCGGTATTCTGTAAGGTAGAGGTACATTCCCCAGTCAGGTAGCTTACAATAAAATTACGCTCCCTACCTCTCTTTTCGCCAGAGCTTCGTTTGTCAGTCAGCAGGGTGCACCGCGTGCAGGTGAAGTTGGCTTTGGTTCAAAGATGTTCATGAACCACTTACACCCCAAGTACACCCCACGTATTATGAGGTCGGACAAGGTTGGCAAAATACTCGTAGCTGATATTTTTACAACTGAGCGTTAGTGAGTCATTTTTCTATCAGTTTTCGCTTTTAAAGCCAAACGGTCTAAATAAATAAATAAATAAATAACCATTTATTTCGGACGTAAGACATCCATAGAAGGGTTAGTAACATCGAAAATCTTATAACTAGGTTAGTAACAATGTGTAGTGAATTGGGACATTTTATTAGGCAACGTACAAGTGAATTACAATGCAAAATATGTTTGAACTGTAATTCACTTGACTCTGCCAGTGACGACTGCTACCCAGTGCGCCTGGATGGGACAGTCAAACCTACCAGCGAAAGCGAGCTAAAAACAGCATAACTTACCTATGCTGTTTTTAGACCGTTTGGCTTTAAAAGCGCTGTTATTAGTCAATAACAAGTCAAGTTTTTAAACCTACGCTACTAGTACTACGCTGTTTAGGCGTAAATTAGTAAACTAATTCGCTCATGATGCAAGGGTGGGGTGTCGAAGAATCCTCTTCCAACCTCCCCCCGTCGCATACCCGGGGAGGCGCTCGCTTATCGAACCGTCTACACACGAATTCTTAAAAAAAAACCAGACCCGTATCCTAACAGTGGGATGAATAACGGTTGACGACGATGAAGTAATTGCACATAATAATAATACCATTAGCATATATGTAACGATAATTTATTATAAACCGATTTTAGCTTTTTTTCATTTTGTTGTTACCATACAGATTGCTTACAAGTAACATAAAGTAATATACTATAACTGCAATTATAACTACAATAAATAAGAGGCCAAATAATAAAAACATTAATAAATCTAGTTCTAAATATTTAGTCCACGACATGTTGGCAGCAGGCCCGCGCAAATGACGTGCTCCGCCATGCCGCAGCACGTGCTCCGTCCACCAAACTGCACGTGAGAGAGGCGTTTCTGGTTGATCATCCAGTAAAGCTCGGAGTTTGGCAATGCTTGGGCGATAACTGTAAAAATATATTTTTTTTTATGTATATTTTGTTACATATCGCTCATTGGCTGCAATGAGGTCACAACGTACATTTATGTCGTTGTTGCATGTAAATCACTTTTATGATTGTCCATCCAAATAACATTTTAAATTAATTGCAACAAAATAAAATAAAAAATAATTAGGTATTCTAAAATAATATTTCCAAGTTAAGAAGAATTAGGAAGTAGAATTAGCATATTAAATTAAATACCAAAATAGACGTTCGAAAAATGCATGGCGACTTCGATTGTGTCGTTGTTGCACCAAATGAGCGTATCGCAACGATTAAAACTAGAATTAAATCGCAGGTTTCTTTTTGACATGATAACGTCTTATAAATCGATGAACGCCGGCTGAACGCACGAAAAAGAGAGACTTATTGTCACGTTCCGCCTGAGCCGAGCGTGCAATCAACAACACGCGATACGTGGAACAAGCGATAGAGAGGAATGATCGGCTTATGAGTTCGACTTGTGACGCATGTATCTCTCTCCCATTCCATCGGCCGATGTTTTCTTATGACGTTGTCACGTAAAATTATCGTCCGTAAACCGACTTTACAAACAACTAATTTTTGGGTAGTATGTAAATCAACATAATCTCTAAAGGCGAAACAAACCTCATCTGCACCATGGAACCTGGAACCATGCTAACCAGCTGATCTCTATGACGATATGGAAAGCAATCACTCACTCGCAGGGCGGTCATGATTGTTTTTCATCAGGTGACCCACATACTCGTTTGCCCCGCTTCTCATATAAAAATTAAACAAAAATATAAACACCACACATAATCAATGGACGCCCATTATTTACCTGTCATCATTTAGCACTTTCTCAATAGCCTTCTTTAACGTTTCTTCAGTAAGCATTTCCATATCAAGTCTTGCTCCAATGTTGAGTCGAATATACTGTTCTGCATTGTACCACTGGTCTCCCAACATCGGCATACATAACAAAGGTACTCCAGCAGTTATAGCTTCATCTGTCGATTGTAGACCTCCTTGTGTTATGAACAGTTTTACTTTTGGGTGATCTGAAAATGTAATAAAATTTTAATTAAAATGTATTTTTACTACGTATCTAATTCAATTTATTCCCAAATCCTTAAAGATTAGCACAACGTATTAATGTATTATGTTGAAGTTAAAACCCGAAGCCTAGGCACTTCAAGGTTTGGTTAGTCAAACCTCAGATACCTTGAGAACTGCCCTAGTTATTTTAACTATAAAACGCCGAGTGAGCAAAACTAACAAGGTTTGACTTGATTTCGAAACAGGCTGAAGCCGATTGAACATTTTTAACTCAGTAGAGCTTCAGGGTTTTTGCCACCTAAGTCAAACACAATTGCCATTAATTTAAGTTGAAATTTGAAATATCAAATTCCAGCTTAAATTAGTGGCAATTTAAAAATCCGGCGGGGATCGGCCTCCGCTTAGGCGGTAAGCTCCCAGGTGTTGGTATCTCACCTCGCTCTCCAAAAGCAAACTGAGCCCCGCTCGTTACACTCCCTCGGCGTTTAGTGATTACAATGACTTGACCTATTCCAACTATGTCGAAATGATTCCAACTATGTCGAAATGACCCTACAAAAATTCTATATTATGTCTTTACCTAAGTAGCACTGTTGTTTCATTCAAGCATAACTATAATAACCTAGTTTTAGGTTCTTCTAGGTTTATCTAAATATATATCAATCAAAAATATATTGACGAGCTCGGTGGTCGAATGGCCAGCAATGGCTTCTTTAACTCCGAGGTCGCGGGTTCGATCCCCGCACATGACAAGCATTTGTGTGATGAACGTGTCTGTTTGTCTAGGTAAGATTAAAGGATAGCATTTGAACGAAAGACTAGGATTGGAGAATTTTTCAATCCTAGTCTAATTGTTCCTAAGTTTTTAGACACAAAAATTTTAAATGAGAACATGAGACTTGTGCTCACAACACATGTGTTACTTCAAATGTTAAGATGGTGTAAATTTCGTTTTTTTTTTTTCGTGCGATAAAACGTTAGTAGTTAAAACAAACAAACAGAGTTGGTGTGCTCCTGCAAGTGATCTCATCATGAAGGAAGGAGTTGCTGCGTTGGCAGCGGGGGTGGCAGTATAGTAACTGACTCATATTCAAGTCACTCATTTATGGTTATTAACTATGATTAGTCAAAGATACATTTTTAATATAGGTACCTATTATGTACCTATGCACAAATTTAATAAACAAATGCAACTTACTAAGTAAATCAGATTGTGGAAGCCACTTCGATATTTTGACGTTTTTGGGTTGTTCAGGCAGCTCGTCTTTATCCCATTTCCAAAGAATGTCATAAGGGAGAGTAGAGAATACTTTGATGAAAATTTTAATTTTCTCCGGTGGTAAATTAGAAGGATTCACGTTTGTGCCAAAACTCATGTATACAACTCCATTTTTTGATGAATCCAAGTATGATTTTATATCCTAAAAATATAATACATATACAATATATATATATATATATATATATATATACAATATATATTGTAGACATAGTCAAAATCACAATAATTGTTGTATGTGTGTGTTTTGTATGTGTGTATTATTGAATTTAATTTTTGTATGTGTGTGACTGTAGTTTGTAATAAACGTACCTATCTATCTATCTATTAAAATATAATGCACTTAGTAACGAAGCCATATAAAAAAAATGTGGATAATAATGTTTTTGATCAGATTCTGCGTCCATCTGGACGCAGCGTAAGCAGCAGGTAGGCAGGTATCCTGCTAAACACATCCAGTGTTTAACAGGATACCTACCTGGGGTGTAGTGGTTCATCATTGAACCAAAGCCAACCTCATAGGACATAGCGTATTTTTTAAGATGCCCGACTGAGAAAGTACATCCTCCTCACAAAATACCGCAGCCAAATAACAATTCCCTTGAGGGTTGTTGTGTTCCTGCGAATGAGTGAAGTAACAAGAATGAAAGGAAGGCTGGCAAGGGATCAGCAACGCGGGGTTGCTGAATCTCCATGGGCGGTGATGATTGCTTTCCATCAGGTGACACACATGCTTGTTTGCCCCCCTCTCATGTAAAAAAAATACCTAAGGCAATGTTATATGTAAGCACTGCAAGTCAGTCGCAACTATTACTACGTTAAGTTTCTGATTTATTTTACAACAATAATTACTTATGCACTTTAATAAGTTGTTCATTTAATACTAGTGAAAAGCAGTCAAGTCTAGAATGGTTGTTATAATAGTTATAATAATATGGTACCTTGGGTAATTCCTTTCGAGGCTTCCGATGCATCCCGCCCAAATAAATTACACTAGGTGGAACTGGACGGTTGTTATCCCATATCCGATGAGCATTTAGAAACAGCATGTCAATATTATTATATAGCTCTCTAATATGAGGCGTGTTAGACCCGAATATTCTTCGTAATGAAAGAGTTATTTTATCTTCCATTGAATCAACGACTCTTTGAAGACTATACTGAATTTGCAATTCTTCTACCTTTTCCCAAGTAGTAACGTTGTTTACTTTCTGATGAATTAAACAAGGATATAGAAATGGATGTACCGCAGCTCCAACAGTTTCCAAATTATTATAAAACGGCAGAAAAGAACTAATTTGTATTAATGGAACTTTGTACAGGTGCGAAAATCCCAGCGCTGGTCTCACTACGGCTTCTGTTAGCAACAGATCAAATTTCTTTACTTTGTCATTGATTATCCTTTGAACTTCCTCGGTATTTATTTGCATCTCAAATATTTCTATTATCAATTCTTGTATAGTTGCCATTTGTTTAATTGTATCATCTTTATTTCCCGTTGTCACTGATCCAGTCAAGAAGGTGTTTCTCCATTTTAAATAAGATATACCATGGACATCAATTTCTGTCAAGTTTGGAGGTGTTTTCCCTTTTGGGAAAGCAGGATCAGGTGTGATAACAGTAACGTCATGTCCTCGTTTTGCTAATTCCTGTGTTAGCGGTCGAAATACAACTTGGTGGCTAATAGATGGCACTGGGAAAACAGCTAATATGTTTGCACTAAGAACTCCTCCAATTATGGTAATAAATAAGAAACTCACTATATTGCACATGGTTTACACGTCTGAATACCTATAATATCAAAACGTTACTGTGATTTTTCCCATATAATTTGCATTCTCTTATGATGCGTTTCAAATAATTTGTTATAAGTTCTTGAACGCCAATTTATAAATAGGAATGCTGCATCATGAACCTATTATCTGTCGTTATGTTCATTAGTAATGATGATACTGTATCAGTAGTCTAGTCAATATTTATGTTTCTTGTATCTACCGATATGTCAAAGAGCCAAGTTCCAACTTGTGAAATCGCGACATGTCTACATAAATTATGAAATGTGTATGGAGACAGTACATATTGTGTTATCATGTTGATTAGTATTAATGACACTATAATTGTAGTATCATTAGTCCGTTGTTGTTTATTGTATTTGCTTCTTTATTATGACAACACTACTGCTTTTTAGGGTTTCGTACTCAAAGGGTACAAAGGAACCCTATTACTAAGGCTCCGCTGTCCGTCCGTCCGTCCGTCCGTCCGTCTGTCACCAGGCTGTATCTCATGAACCGTGATAGTTAGACAGTTGAAATTTTGACAGATGATGTATTTTTGTTGCCAATATAACAACAAATACTAAAAAATAGAATAAAATAAATATTTAAGGGGGCTCCCATACAACAAACGTGATATTTTGCTCGTTTTTGGTCGCAATTGATAACGGCAATAGGTAGACGTTTGAAACACTCACATAATATTTAGTTATATATTCACTTTAAAAATAAATAATGTAATAAAAATAAAACAAATATTTAAGGGGGCTCCCATACAGCAGACGTGATTTTTTTTGCTGTTTTTATAGATAATAGTACGGAACCCTTCGTGCGCTAGTGCGACTCGCACTTGGCCGGTTTAATTTTTTATTTTGATCATTTTACTTGTTTGTAATGTGTAAATCTGCCATATATAGGTTTAAGTACTTAATTTGTACAGTCTGGTTTAGATACTAACTTTGTATGTGTTGTCTAATGTTTTAGGTTACTCACTGGATCCCCGCTATTTACACAGATCAATAGACACATTTACGTGTTTTTCTCAATTTCGACATTGGCAAAATCTCTTGGCAAGGTCTCGGCAGGCATTGGGACTATTGCAAAGTGTGTTGAAAATTTGGGCGATGGGTATAATCTGAATGGACTGAATGGACGCCTGCCATAACTACCGTTATAGCTCGTTACTTGCGGCAGGCGGTGGCTCTAGAAAAGCCAGGAAAAATCGACCGGGAGGAACCCCTACGTGAATGTCTCAGGGGTGTTGAGAGGCTTGCTCCGAAGTAACACTAGGTATGATGCCTTTTAACACTTCCACTCCTTGAACATAGCTCTAAGCACTACTCTCTGGACTCTCTCACTCGCAGGAACACAACAACCCTCAAGGGAATTGTTATTTGGCTGCGGTATTCTGTGAGGTGGAGGTACATTCCCTAGTCGGGTAGCTTACAATTACGTTCCCTACCTCTCTTTTCGCCAGAGCTTCGTTTGTCAGTCAGCAGGGTGCACCACGTGCAGGTGAAGTTGGCTTTGGTACAAAGATGTTGATGAACCACTTACACCCCATAGGATTTATGAAGATTAGCAAGTTGATGATGATTTATTATTAAGGTTAATATACGTTCACAAACCCACGTTGGTATATGGTTGTGTGAATGTGTATTAACTATGTACCTATGTACCGGTATAATCGACTGATAGATCAAGACTAGAGATGGGCAAAACGCCAGGTATTAACAATAAGTGCCCAGTAAGTACCTGTAAATGCCCAATAAATGCCTAGATTTGGGCATTCATACTTTTTGGACACTTATCGTAAACGCTCGGAATTTTACCCATCTCTAATCTAAAGGTGTAAAAATCTAAAAAGGTGAAATTACACTGAGCCGCGTATATGTTTGTTTCCATCACGCCTTTGAGTATAAATCGACTGGAGATGCCATACGCGGGCGATCCCCTCCGGCAAAGTACATTGGTCAACTGGTCATACACGTTATATAAAACTACTTAAAGTCGCTTCACCGTCATTTTGCATCGCTCCGTGTCGCGTGATTTTTCTCTCGAAAAATGGTGAGTTGTGCAGTATTATCGTGCAAAAGACGATCTGATAGCTTAAATTCGCAACAAGATCGCGTTTTCTATCATAGGTAAGTATTTTTACTAACTATTAAATGTGTATTAAAGTACAATCTCCATTTAAAGTAAAAACCGTTGCGATACGTAAACGACAGAGAAATGTAAACATGAATACAGTGGTACAGGCTTTAGGGATGTGACAAAGTCAAAAAAGCGATTCAACATTTGAATGAATCATTCACTCATTCAATTACTGCAGTTCGTATAATAGTCAGATTTTTATTAGATATTGTATTAAATAGTAGGTATAGATGTATGTTACATTTAAATCTTGTAAGGTGAATTAGAAAAACCGGACAAGTGCGAGTCGGACTCGCCCACCGAGGGTTCCGTAGGTACGTAGTATCATTATTAAATTTGATATTTTTCATTATAAATAAGAAATAATGCGTCGAAAAAATAAATAAAATATATTTTGCAATGTGTACATCAAGCCCTTTCATATGATACCCCATTTGAACTAGTAGTTTTAATTTGAAATTTCGACACCCTATAAAAAATATAGACCCCCTATTTTTTAAGATCTATTTACAAATGTATAGTTTTGAGATTTATTCCTGTACTTGTAGTCTATAACGATGTTACTTGCCAAATTTCATAGTTCTAGGTCAACGGGAAGTACCCTATAGGTTTTGATTCCCTCGAGTGTGTCGAAATATGCGTTTTTTGCTGAATAAACGGCCGTAACTTTTTTCTATGTAAACTTAGCAGTTTGATTTTTTTTTAACTTCATGGGACCGTAGACCTGTGTGTACAGTTCAAATTTCAGCTTGATACCTCCACGCATTCTCGAAATAGAAATTCTTGACAGACAGACAGACAGACAGACAGACAGACGGACAACAATGTGATCTTATAAGGGTTCCGTTTTTCCTTTTGAGGTTCGGAACCCTAAAAATTACCTTTCTCTGGACATACGATGTTGAAATTTTGTCTGAAAATGAAAAGAATTGTTGGCTAAAATAAAGTAGGTAAAAGCAATACATTTAGTGTGGGACTATGAGTGTATACGTTATACAGATACTATTATTCATAGGCTTTATTTAATATAATTGTATTTCCTTTTAGATTTCCAAAAGATCCCTATATAAAAGAAAAATGGAGAAAATTTTGTAATGACGAAAATGATTCTTGGAAACCTACACATACAAGTGTTATCTGTTCGGAGCACTTTACCATAGTAAAAATAGAGAAGTAAGGTAACTTCATACAAACGCACCGAGCGCGGTTTGTATGTGAGCGCGCCCGTACGTATTGGCCGTCGCACGCACACACTGACAACATTTGTAGGAGTTTATATGGAGCGCCAGTCGGGGTCAGGGCTGCGTCGTACGCAAAACCGTCCGCTCCCACGCAAGATTCGCGCCTGCACTGACGTTCGTTAATAATTTTAACATTTAGGTACCTACCTACGTTGTATATAACTACAAATACGTTAAAGATGGCTACAAAGTCGACTAGCCATAAAAAAACATTGCAGTGTTCATGGATGTCTCGGATACCCTAACCATTCGGCCACCGACACTCCTAATAATCACATTATAAGTGTGTAAATTAAAAAGTAATAAAAATAGTTTAGTGTAAAAAATAATATATAATAGGTACTTAATAAAAATATATTTTCATAATAATTTAGATTATTTGAATAAATATTATGATTCAGTAAAGCTACGTTTTAATTAATCCTATTCCTATTTAGACCGTAATTTTTCTAATCACTAAACAGATAACATGAAGTAGGTTTTATCAGATGGTAGGAGTCCGCCTGGGTGAGGACAACAGCCTTATCTATTACTGCCGCCACAAACACAAAACTTAAACGCCAAAAACAGGAACACAAAACTCAACAATGCTTGCATTGTTGAGTTTTGTGTTCCGGTTTGAAGGACAACGCACCTGCGATTCTGCATTTTTGTTGTCAACAGCTTGAATGCATGAATCGTGGATGTTATGGGCGACAGTTACCGCTCACCATCAGATGGGCTGTCTGCTCGTTTGTCACTGAGTAAGCATGCATTAAAATGTTGGTAATGAAAAAATTCCAGTCACTCCTGGTGTATGTACAAAAATAATTATTTTTATTCTTTTTAGATTTCCACACCCAAAGGGTAAAAACGGGACCCTATTACTAAGACTCCGGTGTCCGTCTGTCTGTCCGTCTGTCACAAAGGGCTGTAAGTATCTCATGAAACTTGGTAGCTAGACAGTTAAAATTTTCACAAATGATGTATTTCTGTTGGCGCTATAATAACAAATACTAAAAACAGAATAAAATTAATATTTTAGGGGGGCTCCCATACAACAAACGTGATTGTGTGTCGTTTTTGGTACGGAACCCTTCGTGACCGAGTCCGACTCGCACTTGGCCGGTCTTTTGTTACAGATCCCTAAGACTTACCCTACTTAATTTTGTATTTTGTACCTTACTTAATTTTGTATAATAGAGATTGACTAAGTATTTTTGACGGTTGAATAAACTATTAAGCGACAGCCCTACGTGTTTAGGCTATTATCTCCCGCTCGGGGCTTGAGTTGTACTACTTCTCTATTTTTATTATGACTTTACTCCGGAAAGCTACAAAAATGCTAATAACAGAAAGACATTGATTGAAGGTGCAATACCTTCTTTGCGACTCTGTCCTTGTTTGGTGAGTCAGTATTTCTTTGTTTTTCTTAAATCTTTGACTACTTCAATATATGTAGTAGGTATACATTTAAGTTTTAAACCCGGGTATTTTTCCGATAAAATCAAATGAAGGATAAAAATTTAAATATTGCTCCATTTTTGCCCCACAAATCCATTTCAAAATTTGTAAAAAAAAAGTAGACTCCAAGAAATGTATTCGTCACGTATACAATAAACTTATTCATTTTAAAAATCAATAAAAATACTAATTAATGAAAACCGTCTTAATCGGGTTTTAGAAATCCCTACATGAGAATTTAATTGAAATAAATATATGGCCATTCTAATTAAATTAACAATTTGTTTTATTGCTTTCCCTTTGCTCATTCATATGTTTAAATAACTTTATATGTGGGGACAGATGACCCTTACTTATTATAATATAATTTCATATACATAGGTTCTTACAAATACCAATGTACTTTATATAATACTAGCTACGCCCGCGGCTTCACCTGCGTTAGAAAAGTATCCTATGCTATTCCCCGGGACTCAAACTATCTCCATACCAAATTTCATCTAAATCCATTTAGCCGTTATTGCGTGATTGAGTAACAACCAAAGATCTAAACATCCAAACGAAGATGTTTGGATCTTTGGATGTTCACATTTAAAATATTAAATAAGGATATCTGTTAAAAAATCAATTGACAATATTTCATGTTCTCAAACAGGGTTTTGTCCAATAAAATCAAATAAAGGATAAGAAATTATTTAAGCAACTGTATGAAGGGATACAAGTGCGTAGCTGGGTTTTTAGATGGGCGTACGCTCTTTTCTTGAAGGTTGTTTCCACTGACCTCTATACTACAAGTACGTACGTAGTCCAGCGTACTCGTATAATAGAAGACAGTGGTTGTATCAGCCCGGTAAAACCGCGGGCGACAGTTCATACCACAGTTTAGCTGCACGAGAGTGCTAATGACACAAAGACACATAAATACAGACAGACATACATACAAACAAACATATTTTTTGAATAATATCTTTAATGTACAGTATTTTCACTTTTACAATTTTATAATAAATAGTATAAGACAATTCAGTTCATTCATCAAACTGATTTGACTCATTCTTCAGATGTGCCCCATCACTAACTTTTTCGTATGTGTGCTGCATAGTTACATGAAAACTGTGTCTGTGGGCGGGTAATTTTTGATGTGTTGATTTTTTTTGTAGTGTGCGTTTATCGCAACAACAAAATTTGTGTCTGCGAGTTAAATACATATTTTGGTGGTGTGCTGTACGTGTTTACCACGCCCCCCGCTAAAAATGGTGAAAAAGTTTGTTCGAAGAGTTTCGTTATGGCATCTCCAGTCGATTTATACTCAAAGCATCACGCACATCTAGCAGAGTGAATTTTAAATGAAAATTGTCACACAAGCGGAACACGAGCTAGACCAACACACAGGACACTCCTCGACATATCAGCGAGACACCGGGATAGGTTTTATTAATATTGAGGATAAGAACATTGGTGTTAAACCATTTCATTATAATAACTTATATTATAGTTTGAAGTCCTCTTCAGCTTTCGCCCTAGCTTCTTTCCATGTTTTAGAATGAGAAATTAGAGCCGTATCATCTACAAACGCAAATATTTTGCAGTTTTGCCAGTTTAAATTAATAAATAAAAGACAATGTAATTACAGATTTTATTTAATGAATGAACAATTAAAATAACATGCTATTTATTCTGATACCAAAACTAAATTGATCATGAGTAAATTTACTTACAAAATAATCTAGTGTTCTAAGTTAAAACTAAGGGAACGCTCTAAAGACGTTCTTTAGCCTCAAATATGCGATATGTTCATCCAACCACTTCCTGAGGGCTGATACCTTACTGTATACTCCTGGATAGTCAGGTCTAGCACAGCCTAGCCCCCAAGAGACTACACCAACTAATTTACCGTCATATATCATTGGTCCTCCACTGTCACCCTGAAATAGTACAAATGGTTATTACGAAACAAGAATTTAAAAAAATGAGGTGTGACTGTGTCACGGCTATGTGTTGCACATGAATACGTTATATACAATAGAATTATATCAAAATGGCAGCGCTTCTCCCTCCCCCGCACGTGATGTTCCATAGTCCCTAGTTATCGTAATAGATTCTTTGATCCTTCATCTATCCAATGTGATTGATTGAATTTCAAATGGAGATGATAAATTTGTAGCTACAACACTAAACTGTATCCCCGATTTTGTTATCATTCGTTTTTTTTTAATTGTCTCACTATGGAAGCAATTTTAAAGATTTATTCACGTCAGAACGAAAAAAAATTGAAGCAAGCATTGCGACTCATCCGTAGAATAGAATAAAGTTCGATCTGTATTGTTGATAGTTTGCTTTCGTGACTTTTTATGAGGAGCTAATATCAGATTAAAGTTATTTGATTCTAAATATCGGAAGAGATATGAGTTAATAAAATTCTAAAAACGTATGTCTGAAGAATTCATATTATTTATTTAGTCTAGTCCTTATTCAGTCTAGTTAGCTTAACTTTTTTTGTTCCATGATCACATGGGACTCTGTTCTACGGATGAGTCGGTTTATTGGGCATTTCTCAATGGTTTCCATCATATGCGATTCTCCGCTTTCGGAATCCACCGGATGAAAATAAACACGATATCGTAACGACTTGATCGTTGATATCCTTTTCATACTCATATCAGTCGATTGAACTTGAACGGCACTGACTTTTTGCTGTTCAATCGGTGCGTGGCCCCATCACACATTCCCACCACTGTGTTTTCTATGTAGCCAAAATTAACAGCGGCGACCAAACTAACCCAAAAGGCAATAAACAATGAAGTCCACTGCAGTCCCGGGGTAAAAGTAGTTTTACATCCGATACTTGTTTGAGCGGGAAATTGTTTCAAGGTAGCCGTAAATACCTTGGTTAAGTTGTTCCAAGGTACCTTGGACCTCACAACAATTTAATCAGAAGAAATCAGTAGAAGTAGGAAGCTTTAAAGCTTGGCTTCCCTCTTGGCAATGTATGTTTTGGATTACCCCCCTTGGCAATGTGAGAGATGTTCAGTCAGTGAGTCGACAGACAGTGAAATTGTATTCCTAATTGCAGGCAATTTGATCTATAGTATAGATTCTATACTACTTTGTGTGTCTCTACGTCAGCTCCAGCACTGAGACGACCGCAGCAGCTGACGATCGAAGCAGCTAGGGCAGTCGCATGCATCTACTAACGGTAGTGGATTGGTGCCGACCGGCAATAGTTTTCATAAACTAATTAGTTCGCAAAGCACGCAAAGTTGTATATTTCAAATTGCCTGTAAATTTGACTTCCGCAAAATATCACCTGAACCAATTAACTACTCTGTTTCTCGTTTCTGTTTCTTGTCCAGAGTTTTCTTCCCCGATCTATTATACTAACTCAGCAGTATCTGTTTGTCGCCGTACCATTTTAGCTCGCTGACCCTGAGTTTTGAGCTGGATAATTTTTATTTTACAAATATTGAGAATTACCTGACAAGCATCTTTTCCTCCTTCAGGAAACCCGGCACACAGCATTGTAGGTGTAATGTTATAATTGGGATAATAAGATTTGTAGCACTGTTTGTCATTCACCTTTGGCACTAATACTCTTTGCAGTGTCTTTGGATAGCCACCATTTTCCTGTAAAATTAAAATATCATGAGTATGATACTAAACTATATATATTGATTAACAGTATTGAGAAGTACCTCCACCTCACAGAATACCGCAGCCAAATAGCAATTCCCGTGAGGATTGTTTTAAGCCAGCGAGTGAGTGAGGTCACCAGAAAGAAATAAATAAACTGTAAAAAAAACTTTTTAAAACAAGCTTTTATTTAAGTTACCTAAAAAGATGAAAATAAACTTTTAATTAAATCAAACTAATCAATTTAGTTTGAGTTTTAGTTTACCTATAACACAATAACAAAAATTATAAAAGCTTGTCGCGATATTTATCTGCTTATTTTCTAAGATACATATTATCTCTTATATCAAGTTAATATTGTGTCATAACGAGTTAGATAAAGGGACATCCAAAACTTGTACTCATGATATTTTTATTCCTAATAAACTTTAATTAGCTTTAACTTAAAAGTAACAAAATGTCGGTTGGATCTATTCTGCATAACAGTGTCCAATTAAGGAGGGTCATCATGACCCTGTAATGGTTTTATCTGGTATAAAAAAATGTTATGTTATTATGTTAATTTCATAATAAAAATCAACTATTATTTTTAAATACAATACGCCGTGTGGTTTCCGGCAGAGTAGAATAGAATCACTTCATTTCTTCCCGTGGATGTCGTACAAGGCGACTAAGGGAACAACAAATACATTTGTCAAATATCGATCAGGCCTCCCCAACCCGTCTGGCCAGCGTGAGGAGTGTAGGCCAAATCCTCCTTCCGTCTAGGACGGACGAGAGAGGGTCGTGCTCCTGTAGTGGAGACTAAAATGGACCTGATGATAATGATGATAACAATACGATTTAAATAAATAATAATCAGTGTTATTTTCATACTTCGGAAGGACTTATATCTAAGGAAATTTGTCTCTTCTTTTACCGTAACAAAAAAAAACAAAACTATTAAAATTATTTATGGAAAATAAACTTAAATCCAATATACTCCCCTAAAGATTTGAAATAAGATATTATTATTTTTTATACCACGCCAGATGCCTAACATGCATACTGGTCGACTGATGTAAGCGGTTACCGTATCCCATAGACACTTTCAATATAGAAGTATGGCTGACACGTTGATACACACCATATCCTCACGTTTGGTGGCCTCACTAACTCACAGGAACACAACAAACCTAAAGGGTAAAGTTATTTACCAACGTCGAACGTTCAAAAGTCGAACGCGACATGCCCATCTCTCTCTTAATATTTATTCCAAAAATAATATAGCACAAAAATACATAAAAACTCATTTATTATTGGGTTTTATTTCTATGAGTAGGCTTTTTAACTTCAATATTAATATTAAAATATATGTGCCTATAATTATAATATGCTATCTGTATGCTGTGTGACCTATGAAATTGCGAAATTGAACTTCCTCACTATTTTTTTTTTTTTGCCAACATTTATTATTATTTATATACATAAAAGAGATCTCTAAAAGAGATACGCTCGTCTTTGTACATTACATTTCCCTATAATATTGTACTTATGGATTTTTTTTCGTGTAGATAAAGACCTTCTAGATGGTCCGATGACCTTAAGAAAGCGGCTGGGAGGGGCTGGATGCGGAAGGCGGAGGATCGTATCTAGTGGAAGGCATTGGGGAAGGCTTATATCCAGCAGTGGGTAGATACAGACTGATGATGAATGAATGATAAAGAGAATGCGTGTTCTTATATTTAATTTGTATGACGTTTCTAAGTGCTTTATAAAGTTCAAGGAAATTTTGTTTTTTTTTTATAAAAATTTAGTAGTTATTTTAAATTTTATAAAAATAAAGATATTTTGATTTTTTTTTCGATTTTGAATACAAGATCAACAACCCAAAATTGTTAATTGCATAAAGCTATTACGTCGTTGTTTAACAGGGTCATGATTACCCGGTCGCAGGTTCACATAATATGTACATTTTACTTATTACGCGAGCACCGTAGGACTAAAATGAACTCTGGCATGTTGGCCGAAATAAAAAAAAATAAGAAATCAACTAATTATATCATAATGATTTTTTTAAATCGAATCGATATACATTTATTTCTTTGGATTAATAAAACAATACGACTATAAAACTAAAGCACCTAAAACTAAATAATACTAAAATAAAATTAACCTATAACAAAAATTGATTAATAATTAATAAATATTTCTGAACAATTTACACAGCGCCATCTAGTCCCAAATTAAGCGCAAAGCTTGTGTTATGGGTACTAGACAACTGATAAATGTACTTAAAAACATTTTTTTTTGTAAATACATACTTATAATACATAAAAATCACCCAGACCAAGACAAACAGACATGTTCATGCACACAAATGTTTGTCTTGTGCGTGAATCGAACCCTCGACCTCGGAGTCAAAGTGGCCATAAAATAAATGTAAAAAGTTTGGCCCACGTGGCATCGTTCTCAATATGTTAGCAGGATTACCTCGCTGGATGGCTAAACTAATCCTTTGGGCGAGGAATGTGCCAGATCTTAATGGTTATATCTACATGATGTAATATCATTTATAGATTAAAATGACGTTACATCTCACGTAATATAAATCGTGGTCAAGAGTTTACCCTAAATCGCAAAGTCATTGTCTTAATCGTGATGACTTTACAAAATTGACTTCAAGTGTACATTATCATCGTCAATGTGATTAATAACATGTGTTTATATAACATAAATAATTAGTCAATTTCGATAATTCTTTCTTGTTGTGTTTGTTATTGTTAGAATTAGGTTCATATGAAAGGAAATAATAAGAAAGTTTCGCGGAAAGTTACAAAATTAAAAAGAAACTGAAATACTATATAAACTTTTCTAATATAACTTTATGGCGTTTGATAGAATTATCAATAATTTAATAGCGAGCGCGAAATTCATAGTTACAGTTAGTAATATATAATTCTGGATAATTTACACAGCACAGTCTAGTTACAAAATAAGCGCAAAACTTACTTACGTACTATGGGTACTAGACAACTGATATAATGTACTTAAATAGTTTTTGTAAATACATAGAAAACACCCAGACCAAGACAAACAGGCATGTTCATGCACACAAATGATGTCATGTGCGGGGATCGAATCCGCGACCTCGGTATCAATATACCCAAGTCGCGGATTCGATCCCCGGAATTGTTGGATTCAATAATTCATTGGTGGATTTATACATTTACAAAGTAAAGGCGGTGAGGTCCCTGTTTATTAAAATAATTACAATGAGCGCAAACAATATACTACTGCTGTAATTTAGCGAGGAGTTTGGTGTCCTGCAGATTGCTGGTGATGCTAGAGCATCAGACCAGTATTGCTATGTTCTTGCTTTCCCCAATTCTGAATCGGGGAAAACTATGGAAAGCTCAAATCGAGCCTGAGTGGGGAAGTAGTTCAAGTCCATCTCATAGAATACCGCTGAGAAGACCCCCGGTCCTACCATTGAAACTGAAGCCAATTACCATCGGAATTTTTGGTTGCGAAAATCAAACTTTAGCTTAGATCTATGGTAAGTTATTGTAGCTTAGTTGCTAGAAACCCCAGAGCTCTACCGACTAAGCTGAAGATGTTCATCATTAACTTTAAGCTTAAGCTGAAGAAGGTTATCAATAACTTAACCTAAGACTTATTTTTGGAATCAAAATAATGGATTGGAATCCTGGAGGGCTAGCCAAATGGCAGCTTGCGAAGTAGAAAAGCGTAGCGATCGCTATTTTGAACTGTGGAGCTCATACTAAAATGTTCGAATTGACAAATGTCACGTGATCTATCTAACGTTCGTTACGCTACGAATTACACTTGGATAGGGGGCTGGGGCTCTACCGGCGAAGCTAAAGCCGATTACCATCGAATAGTTTTGTTCGAAAAATAAGTCTTACGTTTAAGTTATTAATAACGAGCTCGGTGGCGTAGCGGTCAATGATGCGGCTTCGACGCCAACGCTCGTGGGTTCGATTCCCACATAGGACAAACATTTGTGTGCATGAACATGTCTGTTTGTCTTAGTCTGGGTGCTTTCTATGTATCATAAGTATGTATTTACAAAAAAAATGCATTTACGTATGTTTATCAGTTGTCTAGTACCCATAACACAAGCTTCGCTTACTTTGGGGCTAGATGGCGCTGTGTAATTTGTATGATAATATTTATGTTTATTTTAACCTTCTTCAGCTTAGTCAGTAGAGCTTAAGATTTCTACCAGCTAAGCTAAACACAAGTATCATAATTCTAAGTTAAAGTTAGATTTTCGCAATCCAAAAATCTAATGGGAATCGGCTTCAGCTTCGGCGGTAGGGCCCTTGGTCTCAGCTTTCGTATATTTTAAGAAATGCATGCAATAAATCGATAACAAGGGATTGATTGCTTCTCAGTTTCATTAGGCGTTAATAAGAATGTGTATAATCAAGTTTAATGTTATTCCTAACACTACAAGTAAATCCAGATTTAACCAATCTGTATGTAATAGATGTCCTTTTTATCGGAATTGATTGTTCGAAATCGATTTATGTTGGAAATCTACGTATTAATAATAAATAAATAATAAACATTCTTGGACAAATTAATTACACACGGCAATCTACTCCCAAACACTATTGCCTATACTGTGCCCAAACTAAGCAAATGACAGGACGTGTCGACCAATTTTTGAGGAATGTAAATTGAAGAGTACACATAATGAACATCGTATTATGTATAATACATATTAAATAAATAAGTAAATATTCCTGGACAAATCTCACACAGACATCCTAAGCAAAATTTGTAGTTTGTACAGTGGGTACTAGATAACTGATTATACTTAAATACATTTTTTTTGTAACTTCATATGTATAATACATAGAGAACACCTAGACGAAGATAAACAGACATGTTCATGCACTACAAATATTTGTCTTGTGCGAGGATTGAACCCGCAAAGCCGGAGTTAAAGTGGCCATTGCTAACCATTCGACCACCGAGCTTGTCATTAGTTAAACAACGCTATGAATACATAACTTGTCCTATATGATAGGAATATTAAATTGTAATTCACGAATATATGGATACATTTATTGTACGATAGTGCGAGGTGTCTCCATTATTCAACGTTTCTCTAACACCCGTTAATATCCCCTTGCCATAATTTTACTGATGACTAATATCTTGTCAGCCGTATATCTGAGATGTAATACATGACTCAGATCATAGTCAGCGAATACTATATTCATTTATATAACCGGCGGCATAGGCATTACTTTAGTTCCATGATGTATATTTGGAAAATATATAGCTTCAATTAATCAAAAGCTGTTATTCTGCAGATATATTTTTTTTACCACACTTCCCCATCAATGTGTCTCATGTATAGCCAGGATTAACAGCGGCGACCACCAGAAAAGGAACAATGAAGTCCATTGCATTCCTTGGGGTAAGACTACGGCTGCCTTGGTAATCACATCGAATCTAATCAGAAGCAATTAGTAGGAGTAAGAAGCTTTTAGAATTTGACTTCTGTAGATATATAAAAACAAAAAATATATATATACAAACTAATATTTTTGAAAAATGTGACATCTAGTCATACACAGAGAAAACTATATAAGTTTCCATAGCAATGGGGATGTTTGATATTTCTTCTGACATTAGATGTCGCTAGGTAGGCGTCGGGTCCAGATTGTCAAAAAGTACTGAATTTTTTGACAGTGAAACTTTAAGACGACAAGACAACACAAGACGTCAACAAGACATTTGACAAGATGCTATGAATTAACAAATGATTGAACCGTACGCTACAGTGCTGCCAAAAGACCCTCATTAAATTAAACCGACTACAAAATTGAAATTTATTTAATTAATAACTAAAGACGGAGAAACAAAACTTTCACCATTCAAAATATCTATAGTAAACTAACTGACCTAATAGACGTTGTCCTGTCTTCTTGAAAAAATGAAAAATGAAAAAAAAATATTTATTTGACAGTAAACACATACATCGAGTCATTTACACTATGGATCCACACACTAGGCGTGCAAGCCTGTATCGTGTGGCCCATCAGATTTATCGTTATCTAATTCGTTTGGTGCCGGCTGTTTTCTAAATCGATACAACAAGTCGAAAACAATATCAACTAATACAAATAAAAGATGAACATTTAATATGGAAACATAATATACTACTACACATATACACATACAAATATATTTATACATTATATACATATATAGAGATACAAATACACATATATATACATACATACATACATTCATAACAATCAATATTAAATTAGAATTGGTTTCGCGCAATCTGTCAAACTATATAGAGTTACATTAGAGAAATTATTAATGGTCGTTAAATTTTCTTAAATTTCCTAATTTTCCGCGCAACTTTTTTATTTTCTCTTTCATAAGAATCTTATCCTGACAATAACAAATACAACCATTGATGTACAAAAAACCCTTTTGTACATCAATGAATACAACATATAAAGAAATAGCGAATTTGGTCCAGCCGTTCACCAAATAGGGTTTCATTTTCTCACCGCCCATCTCCCATCTCTATTCGCTGTATTGATATTGATTTTTTTCTTTAACTAGCTGACCTGGCGAACTACCTACCACCTACGATACTAACGTCACTCAATTGTTTTGCCTTCCTGGAACCTCTCCGCTAACACTTAAACTTTATGGTATGGTATTAAAGTTCAAATTTGAGAGTGCGGTTACCAAAAAGGAAGGAAATGCTGCGATGGCAACGGGGGTGGCGGCGCACGAGCGATATTTTATGTTGCGTCGGTTACCGTAGCCATATTAACGCAATATGGCTACGGTAACCGCTTTACATCAGGCGGGCCGTATGCTTGTCTACCACCTGACGTAGTATAAAAAAAAACTTACTCTAAGATTGCCCCATCCTGTCACTGCCATCATATCTCCATCAGGTACCTCCTCTCCAAGCTCTGCCATGTCAACAGCTGATACGTTCTCACTGAATTCTAATGGTTTTGAGAGCCACATCAAAGCTATGTCACTGTCCATTTTCATGTAGCTGAAATCTGGATGTCTTAAAAAATCTCCTACTGCATATATTTCTCCTCCTTCCGAGCTCGAAGATGATCCCACACGGACTGAATATGTGGATGGGTCAGAACTGTAAAACAATTATAAAAGAGGTTTTGAAAACATCTTGTTACGAAAAATGAAGCTTAGAAAAGAAAACATCGGACGCGCAGCATGCGCCACCATAGAGAATTTTTTTTTTTCGAAGTCACGAATTGATATCGGTAAACCAAGGTCACTTTACAGCACTACTTTTTGATGCTCTACACAAATCCGAAGTCAGAATTTCTAAATTTTGAGTTTAAAAGATTTCATAAGCTCAATGAATTGCGCTGAAAATATCATTTATGGAAATAATTCGTGCACCTACATAAATTTGTTTAAACCGGATAAAGACAGACGAAATTAACATTAACCTTTCCTCGGAAATAAATCAAAGATAAACTGACTAAACTTAAATGTATATTCACACCTTAATTTAGCCATAACATATAAATTATATGTATACATATAAATAATAAATAAATAAATAAATATTGTCAGACAAATTACACAGCGCCATCTAGCCCCAAAGTAAGCGAAGCTTGTGTTATGGGTACTAGACAACTGATAAACATACGTAAATACATTTTTTTTTGTAAATACATACTTATGATACATAGAAAACACCCAGACTAAGACAAACAGACATGTTCATGCACACAAATGTTTGTCCTATGTAGGAATCGAACCCACGAGCGTTGGTGTCGAAGCCGCGTCATTGACCGCTACGCCACCGAGCTCGTCATTTGCGTCAAATGAGTCCCTATTTCCCTTTGTCAGTCACTTGACAGATGGCGCGAAATCAATTCGAATCCATTGTTATGAAGACAGAACAACGTCTGTCAAGTCAGCTAGTATATTATGTCGTAGCCAATTGGTAGAACCGCCACATTACAAAATGGCTAACTTTAGGCAGTTGCATTTAAATATCTTTTGGTTAGGTTTGTGTTATTATAACCGTAATTAGAAATAGCCAAGTTATTTGATTTTATTATTATAGTATTTTTGGTGATGCACCACAGCAGGTAACAATTCGGTCGTTTAATCATAATATATGATAAAAAGGCGGGTTGAAATAATGGCTCCGCCATTTTTAAAACAGCTAGACTTTATGTAATGCGCCGGATTTTACGAATTGGCTGCGACATGTACATATATTCAACAGGGAATAATGTTATTTGACGCAATTTAATATGGGTATGTCATATCTATAGAAATATGACATCGTTAATAATAAATATTTACGTATAGAGTAAAAATTGCTCCTATATATAGTCAGAGGACAAAAAAAGAAAAAAAAAGACAGTGATATACAGGCGGACCAAACATCGATCAGGTCTCCCCAACCCGTCTGGCCAGCGTGGGGAGTGTAGGCCAAATCCTCCTTCCGTCTAGGACGGCCGAGAGAGGGTCGTGCTCCTGTAGTGGAGACTAAAATGGACCTGATGATGATACAGGCGGACGGCCAGATATGGCGAAAGTATGGGTCCCTCATTTACCATAGACTCCTAAAGTGGTACAAAAATAATTCATACAAACCCCATAAGACAATGTGCAGCCGTAACAATTATATCCTGCGATATGATAGTTCCTCCACACCCGTGTCTTCCTCCCCGTACAATAGATATTTGATACGGAGCATCGGTGATCTCTATATCTTCACCGCCAACTATCCTTACATTGTCTATGCTTTTTTGTGCTGGTGATGATGCTGAAACATGTGATCAATGATTGAGATTTTATATATACCTTTATTTAGTACTAGGGTGAAATATATATATATATATATATATATATATGTGTATATATATATATATATATATATATATATATATATATATATATATATATATATATATATATATATATATATAGATAGCCTGTTGGGACCGATGGAAAATAAATTATCGATACTTTCACCCCAGTACCGTCTTTACACGGGACACTTGTTCACTTCTTCTTCACTCGGTCCCTCATTGCTGAGGATCGTGGTCACAGGAACCTCGCGAACGGACAATCTATCTCCATCGATACCTGTCCGAAGTGGCCCTCACTGCCTGATAGAATTTAGAAAAGGAGGCGGCCCCCTTCACCTGGTCAGACCACCTTGTTGGTGAACGGCCACGTGCTCTCTTGCCTTCGGTGTTGCCAACAATAACAAGCCTTTCCAGGCTGCCATCACCTCTCCTCATCACATGGCCGAAATAAGAAAGTATGCGTTGCATACACGTGGTGGACAATCTGGTCTTAATACCGAGTTGAGAAAGAACAGATACATTTGTGCGTTTAGCCGTCCATGGTATTCGGAGCATCCGCCTCCAGCACCACATCTCTAGTGCATCTATTCTCTGCCTCTCTCTTGCTCGGATAGTCCACGTCTCCACTCCATAGAGAAAGATCGGGAATACTAAGGCTCGGACCACTTGTTCACTATAATTTGTCAAATTCCTCAAACAGGTACCAATCATTAATATTCAAAATTAAACCAATTGGAATTAGATTACCCGATTCCTTTGTCATGGTGTCCTTCCGTAAACTTCTGGGCAAAAATTGTCAACCCTACCGGAAGGGCCTTTGTTCATAACTCAGATTTTAGAAATTGTTTTGAAATGGAAATGAAGTTCATTGTCCGATGGGTGGACGGATTTAGATTTTATTTGTAAGTTTGCAATGAAAAAGATAAGGGAGAGCATTGATCTCATTCAGGGTACAATGGGGGAAAATATTAAAATAAAAGTTTTTTGCAGTGTACGTAGTTTCGCCTTCACCGTTATCACCTTTAGAACCAAATCCACCTCACCTGCACGTGGTGTATTCCGCTGACTCATAAACTCTGACGAACAAGCATACGGCTGGCCTGATGTGAAGCGGTTAATATAGCAACATAAAGGATCGCAACGTGAAATATCGCGCGGCGCCACTCCCGCCTGCCAACGCAGGAACTCTTTCAATCATTCCTGGTTACCTCTCTCGCAGGAATACAATAACCCTCAAGGGATTTATTTGGCTGCGGTATTTTGTGACGGAGAACAAAAATTGTCGACATAGCTCTCAGAGTCAACAAGCTGAAGTGTCAGTGACGGCGGGCCATATCTTTTTTTTTACGTGAGAGGGGGGCAAACAAGCAAGTGGGTCACCTGGTGGAAAGCAATCACCACCGCCCATGGAGATCAGCAACACCAAAGGATAAAGATACAGGCTGATAATGTTGCTGGTTCTGTGAGGTGGAGATATTTCCCCAGTCGGGCAGTTTATTTACCCGAGTTCGCGATTTCGATCCCCGAACAATTTGTGCGCATGAACATGTCTGTTCGTCTTGGTCTGGGTGTTTTCTATGTATTATATGAATGTACGTACAAAAAAAAATGTATTTAAATATTATATCAGTTATCCAGTACATAGTACATAGTAGTTTAGGACTTAGATGGCAGCGTGTAATTTGTCCAGCCTCCTTACCGCCATCTCTTATTGCGATTCAACAATTGAATAGATTGCTTATTCATACCAATGAATAAGCGACTCTATTCCATTTGAAATAGAGTCGCTTACACATTGGTATGAATAATCATTCTATTCAGTTATTGAATCGCAATATTTAAGAGATGGTGATAAGGGGGCAGCAATATTTATACTTCACCACGCTGCTCAACGGGTTGGCGTAGATATTTATATTATTATTATAGATTTATTTATTTATTAATAATTATGCTAACTTACCAACAAACCCAACAATTGTAAATACAAACAAAAACTTACACATCTTGTTTTGATAACTGACCATCGATGCAATAGAGTTATCCCATTTATACCTGTATATTACAAAATAATAGGTCAATACAATCAACTGATAGTTTCGACCTTCACACTAATTCTGACAGATAACAAAACTTATACTGTTTTGTTACTGACAAAGTAAAAATTAATTATTAATTGAATAGTTATTTTTTGCTAACTAGCTAGAATGTTATAAATAATTTTTGAAAGAAAATAATAACATGAGCCACTAAAAATTACCAAATGGGCCGCTGATATACTAGGTTAGGTTCATCATCATCATCATCAGGTCATTGTAGTCTCCACTACAGGAGCACGACCCTCTCTCATCCGTCACAGACAGAAGGAGGATTTGGCCTACACTCCCCACGCTGGCCAAACGGGTTAAGGAGGCCTGATCGATGTTTTATAATGTATTTCCCTTAGTCGCCTTGTACGACATCCACGGGAAGAGACGGAGTGATTCTATTCTAGTCTGCCGGAAATCACACGGCCAAGGTTAGGTTAGGTTTGGTATATTCGTATCATCTGTAGTTGCCAAGTTAGTAAAATAGTCTCTAGTTTTATAACTTTAGATGCTCAGTTTGTTACAAATTGAAAAATTTACCTCTATGGCCTAGGTGTGACTTGAACCCACAACCTCTCGGTTACCGGTCGAGTGCTCTTACAAAATTTGATGTTATCAGGAATATCAGGTGGACTGCTATGCCTTGTTTAGTAGTGTAATTCTTAATAGGTAGATGACGTCACGCTGCGACTTTGTAGCAGTAAATAGAAATTTAAAAATTCGTTAGCATCACGAATCTTCTTTGTATACTTAGTTGGAAGAGCAATTGAGATTTCGTAGGTTCAACCTTCGCGAAAGTTTCCATAATATATTTATAATAAACAATAGAAGGTTGTCACATATATCTTGATTTTTTATTGTTATTGTTAATATTAATTAAAAAAGTTAATAAACGAAAATTACATATGAATAACTTAAAATATATGCCTAAATTAAAAACTAAATTACATATTCACAGAAAAAAAAATATCATTATAATTATTAAATTGTTAAGACAATTTCCGGGAGTGTGGCCAAAAGCTTGGTCGCATTTCCACGCTGTATAGCGATGGAAATATATTAGCCACCCAAAAAAAGTAAAAATTAAGTAGGTATTTTTCACAATATAAAGTTCATTTCGAAATTCTTCTTATTAATAGAACACTTTTAAAAAAATAGAAATCCATACATATGTCATAGAATAACATGGGATAGTTTTGTGACATACGAGATTTTATACACACAAGAATCTTTTGTGTCGAAGGAACTTTATATGCCATAATCTAGTCATTACTTTTAGACATGATATGAATTGTCTGAATTACAATACTGCTAAGAACATAGAGACAACATTATGTGCGTATAAGAACAAGTGGTTGATGAGTATCACCTGAGATCTATAATTGTTTGATAACGTTTATCAATATTTACATTCTTTTTTTAATGAGGTCAAACACGTTATTAGCTCAAAATAGGTTATCGTCATTTACATAGGTTGAAACTTGTTACTGGCATTGATATTTATTGTAATTATGCATGAAACTATTCTGTACCTGTAAGAGTCCCAAATATAAATAAAGTAGCTGACCCGGGAAACATTGTTTCGCCATATAAATTTAGAGGTTGATGGTAGAAGGGTGAAAATTTAGGGTTGTATATTTTTTTTTAATGGCACATTATAAAAAACGCAAATAAAACCCGAATTGATATCGGAAAACCAAGGTCACTTTACATTACTACTTTTTGATGCTCTACACGAATCCGAAGTCAGAATTTCGAAATTTTGAGTTTCATGGCAACGGACGGACAGACATATTTTTTTTATTTATTTATTTTGGCCACTTTCCCGAATTGATATCGGAAAACCAAGATCACTTTACATTACTACTTTTTGATGCTCTACACGAATCCGAAATCGGAATTTCTTTTGAGTTGCAGGACGGACAGACAGAACGACCGGACGATTTTATTAGCTCAATAAATTTCGCTGAAAATGGGGTGTGCTAGCCGTGTGATGGACACTACCGTGTGTTGTACGTGAATACGGTATAAATGCACTAAAATTATATCAAAAGGACAGCATTTTCCCTTCCCCTGCACGCGACGTTCCATAGTCCTTACTTAGCGTGATCCTTCATCTATCCATTGGTGTAATTGATTTTTGGATGAAGATGATAAAGTTGTAGCTGCAATACCATACTGTATCTCTCGATTTTGTTTTCATTTGTTTTTTTTTTTAATTGCCTCCCAATGGAAGTAATTTTAATGATGTATTCGCGTCAAAATAAATAATATAAAATGTTATTAAAAGCAGTAATTACTGTCTGGGTTTGTTGCACCCTCTTTGCGCTCCAAACTAATCCAAAATGTCTCGCCGGGTTAAAGACATCATATTTTATTTCGAGTGGCGCGACTTGGTGATAATTGATTGTATTTTTATTTAGTAGCTAGAACCATAGTAGATAGAACCGCCCACGACTTCGTGCGTACGTATCCCGGTATCCCAAAGACAGTCAAAAATAGAAAGTAAGCCAAATTTCAACATGGGTCCCTACCACCGAAGCTGAAGCCGATTAGCATCGGTTTTTTTGGTTCCAAAAATTGGTCCCAGGTTAAAGTTATTGACAAACATCTTCAGCTTATTCGGTAGAGCTCTAAGGCACAATATAGTAATACAACCAGTACTTTAACTTCATACTAGCACCCAAATCCAACGCTTGGCTGTGTGCGTGCGCCGATTTGGGCGCTAGTATGAAGTTAAAGTACTGATTGTATTATTATGCTGTGTCTAAGGTTTCTACAAATTGAGCTATAATAATTCCCAACTATTTAAGCAGTAGTTTCATTTTCGCATTCAAAAAATCCGATGGTGATCGCCTTCAGCTTCGGCGGTATGCATGCGGTGCAACTGCCGACTGACAAACGAAGCTCTGACGAAAAGAGAGGTAGGGAGCGTAATTGTAAGCTACCCGACTGGTGGAGGTACCTCCACCTCACAGAATACCGCAGCCAAATAACAATTCCCTTGAGGGTTGTTGTGTTCCTGCGCGTGATTGAGGACACCAGAAAGAAAGGAAGTAGATGCTGCGTTAGCAGCGGGGCTGGCGGCGCGCGAGCGATATTTTATGTTGCGACCGTTAATATGGCTAGGGTAACCGCTTCACATCAGGCTTGTATGCTTGTCTGCCACCCGACGTAGTATAAAAAAAATATCGTTGCGTAAGACCACCTAATCAACATTGTATCACACCTTGACACCATTTGCTTATCGGATCATTAACGCACAAATTGTATTGACATAGTAGATAACAGATTTTGCAATATACACGTAATCAAGATATTTTTTATAATACTAAGGTAACTTACGATTTGTTGTAAGCAGTCGTCATCTATATACCTATATAAAAATGAATGTTTGTCTGTATATCCTTTATGCATTCGTTTACCGCTATCCGATTGCAATGAAACTTTGGTAAACCACTTACACCCCAAATATTTTGTATAATATATATAGAGCAGATATATTAAAGTTGTCTTAATGTAAACTTGATTATTAATGTTGTGGATTTTTGAACATTTTGGAATAGTTAGGGAATAATTTCAAACGAATTGCTTTATTTCTAAACTAATATTATAATGAGGTAAGATTTGTTTGTTTTTTTTTTTTGTATTTTTGTTTGTTTGTTTGTAACGAATAGGCTCCGAAACTACTGGACCGATTTCAAAAATTCACCAATAGAAAGCTACATTATCAGGGAGTAATATAGGCTATATTTTAATTTCGAAATCATTAGGGATCCGTAAGAAAATTGCAATATTGTAAAACAAGGTAGAGAACAAAATCTTGACGTGCGATGTGAAAACTGTTGATGTTATAACAAAACAATGTATTACAGATTTATAGGCCTTAATAAAATCTACAAAAAAAATCACAAGACTATAATATCGAAGACCTATATTTAAGTCACAATAAGAGGTTTTGTGTTCTATTTTTCAATTAATGTTCCAACAAAAACAAAAGTGGGTCAAATTCCTCTCAAGATATTTACCCTTATCCAAATATATAGTTTTATCATCAAGGGTCTCAGTAATTCATTAAAATCGGAAGCACTGTTTATAAGTTATGACGAGAATTGCAATACATATATTGTATAAGTAAACGCCTAAAGTATTAAAAAATCAAATCATCCTTTGCTGTCGGTGCAAAAACTATTGATGATAGAACAATACTACTGATTTGTAGACATTATTGTAATCTACTAAAAGTCCGTGACACCATATATTCATGTACATATTCTAAAATTTGATTCGATAGTCGCTGGGAAAAAGAGTTGGTTAAAGTGCGTTTAAAAAATATAAAAATAAAACAACAAAAAAAAATGTTAAAAATAAAAAAAATATGGCTACCCGTGCGAAGTCGGGACGGGCTGCAACATTGTATTTTTGTATGTTTGTTACGAATAAACTCAAAAACTACTGGACGGATTTCGATAATTCTTTCACCATTAGAATGCTACATTATCAATATGTCTATATTTTTAAACTAAATTGTCCACCCGGGGGAAGCCGGGACGGGCCGCTAGTATCAGTATAAAAGTACTATCATTTATGTGGTAAAATACAGTATTCATTTATTACGCTATCGTACACAAACATGACAACTTATATTACATTAAAAATAAACAGCAGGAGCAGGCATATTAATACATTTTCGCCGCACGGTAGAAAGAGAGGTATCACTTCCTCTCTTACGCCGCGCCGGCGGTCAACGTTCCCTCCGTCTTACGAATTTTCCCTCCACGTGTGATGCAAGTTTAATATTTTTACCCATCTCAAAAAGTGCACAACGCCGCTAAAGAAGTTTTCACTAAAACTAGCATATACGTATTTCTATATTTCTAATTAACAGTACATCTCAAGACTAATCAAGACTTCAGATTAATCAAGTTATTAATTATTATTTGGTACTTGTCAATTTTCATCTTAAAGTACTGTTCATAACATTTCCTAATCAAAGCTGAAACTTTGTTGATTCGAGTCTTTCATAAATTGTCATTGACATGGTATCTGTTGTAGACGACGCATTTTTCTTAATCATTCTCAAATTAACTTTCGATAAAATGAGTCGAGTTTTATATTTTCCTATCAGTTTGAAGTGTTGGTTGCACTCCGAGGGTCAGTCAAGGGTGATGAATTTACCAGATATGATAATGTTATAATAAAGCACTTGTACTGTTCCTCGTAAATATAATTTAATTATACCGACCGGTTTCGCCGCTAAGGCATTTTCAAGGTGTTCGAATGGTGTTTGTGTTTCTACAAAACATTTTTATACCGTGTAATCAACTACAAAAAACTATTTTTTTTTTTTAATTTTTAATAATTTTTGTCGTTGATTACATGGTATAAAAATGTTTTGTAGAAACACAAACACCATCTGTTTACCTTGATAATGCCTTAGCGGCGAAACCGGTCGGTAATATTAAATATAATAACGTGGAACAGTACAAGTGCTTTATTATAACATTATGATAATAATATTCCACCAAGTGCCAACAATCAACAGTATCAACTTTACCAGATATGACTTTCATCCAATTCAGCCGCTAAGGGGTTTTTATACAACTTCTGTACAACTAATTTATCGTGTATTATGTCATAGTCAAGTCTTACATCATTTTGTGGCCGATCGTTTCTTGAAATGGTGACATTTCATGAAATCAAAAATATCAGCTGCCTACATCATGTTATCAATTTTAAGATACAACGAATGACAAACAACGACTTTCATCAAAAGGTTTAACAGGAAAATAGAAACTTGACTTGCCAATGTACTCACTACTTTCGATAATCCTATCAATATTTACCTTTTTTTTTCACCCGAATATTATAAATAACGGTTCAACACCATAAGTTTGTGAAGCTTGTAATTATAATAATTTTAGGGAGTAAGTGGCCTCACCACGATCTTTAGAGGCAAATCCGACCTCAATTGCACGCGATGCACCCTGCCTACTAGCGAAAGAGGTTTTGGCAAAAGAGAGGTACAGCGTATTTGTAAGCTGCCCGCCCGACTGGAGAAGTATATCCACTTCACAGAATACCGCAGCCAATTAAAATTCTTACGATTGGCAGCGTGGCTGTGGCGCGCGAGCGATACTAAGGTAATCGCGTCACATCAAGCGGGTAATATGCTTGTCTGTTTTGCGTTCTGTATCCATTTTTATGTAATGACTGTAAACGCCAGATCTCAAAACTATGTTCCTACATTGCCAGTCTATTTACTTTAATACCCGTAAAAGTTTAAAGTTTATCTTTTCATGTCCCGAAAATAAGTTTGTTTCTAATTATACAAAGATATTGGATTTAATCGAGAGATGCTTACGAACTCGAGTGTTGTGAAGATGTCACAAGTTTGTACATATTAGTTTGCGCTACGTAAAGTTGTACGTTATATACATATATAAATGAATCCCTATTTACCTTAGTCACGGCATTACGCGTAAACGGCTGGACTGATTTAAGAAGAAGAAGAAGAAGAAACATTTATTGTAACATAAAACAACACTATTACATTACTTACAAGCTGTTTAAGTAAGAGAACAGGAAACAAAAAAACAGTGCTGCATTATGCCACAAAATGGACCCAGCTCAGCATTATGCCGTTGTCTGACTATATCAGACACCAGCGCTGATTTTCAGCTGGGACCAGTTCGTGACACCACGGACGGACAATCAGACGCAACACAGACACAACACAAATAAAAAAAAACAATTGTAATCTAAATTAAAATATACATCGCCGCTGTCGGGTTTTTCCAAGAAATCCTGGGAATAGTCAGCAAAAAGTACTATCAGAATCTATGGATACATAAATATTAACAATTATTTGCTATTATATCACAGAGACACAAATAAAATGTCAGGCTCCAAGAAACACGCATCCAGGGCCCTAAACCATTGATAAAAGAGATTTGAAACAAAGAGCGAGTGAACGAATCGAATGACTGCCAGGCGATTCATGTGCTCCGTAAAACAAATTAACTTGTTTTGTTTGTTTGCAACTGACGAAGAAAAAATCTTATACATCTGTAATACTCTCAGAAAAAAATAAAAAAGAAACCAGGTTGTTGATATCAAAAAGTAAAGACAGTATCAAATCAGTAAAACTCTCACTTTGTGTCTTGTGTATACAATAATAAAAAATGTTAGCTTACATTTATTACATTAAAAAGACAAATCAGACTTTGCTTTTCTTAAAAACGAAATAGTGTTATTTAATTATAACTTGTAAACACTACAGGCACGACGGAAAATGGAACTCCAAGTTGAAATTGGTAAGTACAGGAAAAGTAGATTATAGTAAAATAATTATTCACATCATAAGAGGTTATGTATAACCTCCATAAAACAATCATTATCAAAATAAGTATGGCTTAACTTTATAATCTAGCAATTCGGCATTACTTGAAAACAAGTAGTTACACTATTACAATGCTCAACCATAGGTATCTGTATAGCTTCATAGAATGTGGCACATGAAATTACTTTGACTGGAATTACTTCTAGTTACAGACAACAGTCACCTCGTAAGCGACATAATTGCCCACGAAGTACCCATCTACATCTACAAAGCAGAAATTGACAGACTGTAATATCAACGCACAGCCCAAATTGCTGGGTTTCATTGACTCCAAATCTAGCACATAGGCTCCTTATGATGAAGGTGCACTAAGAAAGGATTTTTTTTTTTTTAACTATTATTATTCCCACGAAACTCGGGGAGGCGTAAGCTAGAGAAACATTCATTTGAATTAAGTGTTAAATGTGTACCCATCATGAATTGTGATTTTTTTTTTGTGTATCTATTAAATGTGCCTTAAGGGCTGTTTCAAATGTATTTATACGTTTTAGGGTCTGAATTGGCGGAGGAATGATATTCCAGCACTTCGTTGCTGCATATTTAAAACTACCACGAAATGCAGCTGACCTGTGGCAAGGGACAGGTAATCGAGTTAATAAAGATCGAGTGGAATAGCCACAGTCATTCCGCATCCAGGCCAGCTTAACATAGAGGTATTCTGGTTGCTTGTAATTAATCACACCAAACATGAGACTTGCAAGATGAAGATAGCGGCGTGAAGTCATTTTTAAGATATTAGATCTATTTAGATATGGAGTTACATGATTTCGGGATGGAATATTAAAGCAAAACCGGGCACAGGCGTTTTGGACGCGCTGTAGTAATTTTTCTGTTTTTGCCAGTAGGCATGGGCCATAAACTACATCAGCATAATTTAATTTTGAGAGGATGAGAGAATCACAAAGTCTAATTCTCAGGTCCACGCTAAGATAGGGACGGATCCTGTACAGCAGTTTCAATCTGTAAAAACTATTCTGTACCCCTTTTTGAACATGGTTTTCAAAGTGCAGGTGAGCATCCATATTTCTTTTTATGATTTCGATATTTCTTTTTATGTTACATTTGTTATTGTCAGGAGAAGGTTATTATAAGATTTTTTTTTACCACTAAAGTGGAAAACAAGCATACGGCCCACTTGTTGGAAAGCAGTCACCGTAGCCTATGAACGCCTGTAACACGCGCGTTGCCGACCCTATAAAAACCTGCGACCGACGCGTTGACGACCCTATATGTAATCTTGAAGAACCCATGCTGTAGTCTCCTGAAAAAACCTCGACAGGCAGTTCATTCCACAGCTTAACAGTACGCGGGAGAAAACTTCTCTGGAACCGCACATTACGCGACCACTTAGGCTGTAATGTGTGAGGATGAATTCCCTGCCGATGGCGAGCGGTGCGACTGTAAAAAATAATAAGAATGTTCCGTGAAAAATTAGAAAATTTAAGAAAACTGAACGCCCATATTAACTTTTTAATGTAACTTTATATCGTTTCACAGAACTGTCAGTCATTTCAGTCATGTCTGTTAATAGCATATTCTGTGTTAATAGTGGAAGGATCAGGTGTCTATGACACAGGCTCGGCCTAGTATAGACACTTGTGTGATGGACTCGACAAAATTGTGAGTGATTACTTTATATTCAGATACTAGTGTATAATAGATATAGTCCAAAATTGTATGCTTTTATGAAACAAATAAATATTTCAAATATATTTCAAATATTTGACAGATTGCGCGGCACGAATTCGAATTCAATATTCATTGTTAAGAAAACAGGACAATGTCTGTCATGTCAGCCAGCTAGTAATAAATAAATAAATAAATATTCTTGGACGAATTACACACTGCCATCTAGTTCCAAACTAAGCAAAGCTTGCACTATGGGTACTAAATAACTGATATTATACTTAAATACATTTTTATTGTTCAATATATACATATAATATACATATTTCTTTCGTCCCCTATTCCCTATTGTTATTTACCCTCTTAAAGGAATAAAACTTTTACAAAATTTTGATGGTCATATTTATTTATATCGAATCAACAGCCTAAAAAACAAGTTTCAAGCTTCTAGTTCTAAAAATGATGATACTTAGAGTTGAGCGCTTAAACGAAAAGCGCTTAAAAAAGTCTGCTTATCAGTGTAAGCAGATAAGCACGCTTATAAAAATAAGCCTTTTTCGTTTAAATTTTTTACAATGTTGTGTGATAATTTGACAAATTTGATATAGCGCCATCTATAATTGATACACATAATTACTGCCACGTCACGTCGTGCTGTATTAACTAGCGATACATGCAATAATAAACCTTACCTTCAAAAAGTTTAGGCTTACTATCGATTAACATTCGTTTCATTTTCGTCTAAACAAATGAGTTTCGTTGAAAAAAGCGTCAGTAATCCTCATTCAATATTGAACCTTATTCGTAGGTGCCTTAGGATTAATGTTGTTTAATTTTCTTTCAATTTAGTTTAAAAAATGATTTTCGTTTAAATAAACAACGCTTACGCTTTTTTAAGCAGTACGCTTTTTGTTGTCAACTGGTAAGCGCGCGTGTGAATATTTGCGCTAACGCTTTTGCTGTTGTCGTCGGTCGATTAATGCGAATTTTTTTGCTTTGCTGTGTTAAGTATGTTCATGCGTATACGAAACTTTAAATACTTAGAGAAAAGAAATCGGCTGCAAATAGATACTGTCTGTGATCGTTAACCATTGCATTGTCTTAAAGCTGCGACTAAATGTTTAAACGTTTTCCTTAAGCGTAGACGCCTCAAGTAGCATAACGAGAAAAAAAGCGTTTAAGTAAAAAGCGCGCTTATTTAAGCGCGCTTTTGATAAAAAGTACAACGTTTAAACGTTTATTAATTTTAAGCCGTTTTTTCCAACTCTAATGATACTTCCATACAACCTTTCATCCTTCTTTCAATCCCTTACAACCCTTTTTCGCATTAAAAAGTAGCCTATGTTCTTTCTATAGCTCTAGACTATCTGTGTTTTTTTTTTACTATTTTATTTTACTTTTAATCTTTTTTTTTTCTCTTATTTTGGTTGAATACCATTTTTTTTTTTATTAATACCATTTTATTTGTATCATGATAATATTGTATGGCGATTTTAAAAAGACCTATATTGACAGAGTTTCTTTCGGCATTTCTTCTCGTCAATGGTCATTCCGAAATGCTGGTAGATAAAAAAAAATATATACCTAATTGTAAAAGACGTGTCTAAGTGCCTGCGAGGGCCCACAGAATAAAGAATTTTGACTTTGACTTTGACGTTACTTTCGCATTTATAATATTAGCATATTAGTATGGATAGAAAACACCCATACCAAGAAAAAGAGACTTCATGCACACAAATGTATATTCCTATTTTTAACGTCAGTTGGGGCAACTTAATCGTATTAAGTAATTCATAGGAACTTGTTACATTGTCTCACAATTTTATTTGTTTCCTCTCCCTTTCATAAAAGAAACCACGACTTATACACACAGACAATCAAGTTATCCAACTTTATTACACTTATTTTTTTTCTTTCGCGACAAACTTATAACAGCTATTTAAGGCTAGCCATAACAATATTGTTATATTTTAATGGGACAGGACCACTACACATCACCACCAGTATGTCTCTTATATAGCCAGAATTAACAATGACAGCCACAAAAAATCCACTGCAATTCCGGGGGTACAACCTATTACTACTTTTTTTAGAATACATTACTAATAATGTATTCTAAAAAAAAAGTAGTAATAGGATGTCAAATTCCAAAGTATCCTACTCCTAAGAGTACGATACTTTGGAACTTGACATCCTCTCTTAGCAATGCCATAGACAGCAATATGGCAAATAAGGCATAAAAAGCCTTATTTGCCATATTGGACTCTGTCAAGTGAAGCTTCGCTGCCGTATTTTAAATATCTAGTACTTACAGTACCATATACCAGTACAGTAGATTGAAAGAACAGATATGAGTGGAGAGCTCTGGTAGAAATCTTTCCCTTTTTAGCAAATCCACAGAAGTTATAACAAAAGAGCTCTTGACCTTAAAGCAATCGTGAACACTCCGTTTGCTCGACATCCGAATGAGCCGTGTGTGACCATTTATCTTCGGATTTCTATTCAAGTCTTGATTTCGCTTTAGGAGTTAGCTTCCGTTTTAAGAGTTTTTATAACTTGAGATATTGTTTCCGATGTTCCACTTTGTTTTTCGGCTAATCTCGTAACTTCTATCCGTTGGTTTATCTCCGCTTGTGTTTTGGAGTTTTGTAAGTAGGCCGTATACTTTAATGCCTTCTAATGTGTGCCCTTAATTTGTTTTTGTATTCTGATGGATACAGTTACTTTTAAAAATATATACATTCGAAGAAAATTGCAATCAACTGTATAATTTCTAAAACTTTTTTTTTTATTTATTCATTATTTACAGAAATTTATGCAAATAATAAAAAACTTATAAATAAAATACCTACTTAAATATAACTTAGAAATAAATAACTATAAATAGTGAAGCCCCGCCAATTCGTTACCCACTTGAAAAGTGCCCAAAAGGCTGGCAGCATTGCTACGTTGAATGGCGATGCTAATCCTCTGGCCGAGATATTGGCCAGCCCCCTGGTCATGTGATACTTCGATCAATCTTTTTGACAACTGTTGAAACAGTTTATGTGCTGATGGTCTCCACGGATATTTAACTTTATATTTTATTTTTTTACAACACCATTTCTAAAACTAGGTTCATGAAATCACAAATAAAAATTAAATGGACTCTTTTTAAATACAACACTACTTTTCGACCTCTTCAACAACGAATCAACACTCGATCTATTAGGCAGATGGTGGCGGCAGCATCTCCTTCCTTTCTGGTGACCTCACTCACTCGCAGGAACACAACAACCCTCAAAAGAAATTGTTATTTGACTGCGGTATTCTGTGAGGTGGAGGTACATTCCCCAGTCGGGTAGCTTACAATTACGCTCCCTACCTTTCTTTTCGCCAGAGC
Organism: Hypsopygia costalis; assembly: GCA_937001555.2. Lineage (NCBI taxonomy): Eukaryota > Metazoa > Arthropoda > Insecta > Lepidoptera > Pyralidae > Hypsopygia > Hypsopygia costalis. Next base: position 6,494,933 of record OW443349.2, read on the forward strand.
TTCGTTTGTCAGTCAGCACTAGCAGGGTGTGCCGCATGTAGGTAAAGTTGGCTTAGGTTCAAAGATGTCGATGAACCACTTACACCCCTAACAACACTAAGTAGAATTACATGTTTGACAATAAGCCTGTAATTCTAGCTAGCTGTGCCGATGCTTATCTAATTCAATTAACTAAAACAACAAAATCAAGAGCTGACATAGATTGCCCCCAAGATGTTAAATACTATAATTCCCATATGGGTGGCATAGAATACGAGTATATAGGTATTTATCAATATCATATAAAATACATTTACGCAAAATAGAGTTATACAATTCAAATTAATTTAATATACTTATTGCAGTATTAAAATTCAATGAAAATGAAAATGAAAAATTTCTTTATTCAATCTTTCACAAATGGTAGATCAAGTTGACGGTGTCTCCTTTTAGGCATAATATGCCTGTGCCAGGAGGCACCGCTCTTTTTCTTCTTTTCTTTTCATTTTTTAGGGTTCCGAACCTCAAAAGGAAAAACGGAACCCTTATAAGATCACTTTGTTGTCCGTCTGTCTGTCTGTCTGTCTGTCTGTCTTTCTGTCTGTCAAGAATTTCTATGTCGAGAGTGGAGGTATCAAGCTGAAATTTGAACTGTATACTCAGGTCTACGGTCCCACGAAGTTAAAAAAAAATCAAACTGCTAAGTTTACGTAGAAAAATGTTACGGCCGTTTATTCAGCAAAAAACGCATATTTCGACACACTCAAGGGAATCAAAACCTATAGGGTACTTCCCGCTGACCTAGAACTATGAAATTTGGCAAGTAACATCGTAATAGACTACAAGTACAGGAATAAATCTCAAAACTATACATTTGTAAATAGATCTTAAAAAATAGGGGGTCTATATTTTTTATAGGGTGTCGAAATTTCAAATTGAAACTACTAGTTCAAATGGGGTATCATATGAAAGGGCTTGATGTACACATTGCAAAATATATTTTATTTATTTTTTTTCGACGCATTATTTCTCATTTCTAATGAAAAATATCAAATTTAATAATGATACTACGTACCTACGGAACCCTCGGTGGGCGAGTCCGACTCGCACTTGTCCGGTTTTTTTTTCATTTTTTCAATTACGGCAAATGTTAAAATATAGAATTTTGGAGCATAATAATTTCGAAGCCGATATTTATTATTAACTTCAATTTGTAGCAATAATCCTTTAAATTATTAGTACTTATTTTATGTTGTGACGCAACAAATCGATGTCATGATTAATGTCTTGTCTGCCATCCGACGTAGGGTAAAAAAAACCGGACAAATGCGAGTCGGACTCGCCCACCGAGGGTTCCGTACGTAGTATCATTACAAATAGTTTAGGAAGCTAACTCCCTATTTTTTAAGATTTAGTTACAAATGTATAGTTTAGAGATTTATTCCTGTACTTGGAGTCTATAACGAAGTTACTTGCGAAATTTCATAGTTCTATGTCAACGGGAAGTACCCTATGAGTTTTGATTCCCTTGAGAATGTGTCGAAATATGTGTTTTTGGCTGAATAAACGGCCGTACCTATCTTTTTTTTACGTAAATTTAGCAGTTTGATTTTTTACAAGTTCAAATTTCAGCTTGATACCTCCACGCATTCTCGACTTAGAGAATCAATAACAATTCCCTTGAGGGTTGTTGCATTCCTGCGAGTGAGTGAGGTCACAAGAAAGGAAAAAGTTGCTGCGTTGGCAGCAGGGGCATGGCAACGATAATCGCTTTACATCAGATGGATCGTACGCTTGTCTGCCATCCGACGTGATATAAAAAAAAACCGGCCAAGTGCGAGTCGGACTCGCGCATGTAGGGTTCCGTACCATTATCTATAAAAACGGCAAAGAAATCACGTTTGTTGTATGGGAGCCCTCCTTAAATATTTGTTTTATTGTTATTTAATTATTTATTTTTAAAGTGAATATAAAACTAAATATTATGTGAGTATTTCAAGCGTCTATCTGTTGCCGTTATCAATTGCGAGCAAAAACGAGCAAAAAAACCCTTTGTTGTATGGGAGCCCCCTTAAATATTTATTTTATTCTGTTTTTTAGTATTTGTTTTTATAGCGGCAATAGAAATACATCGTCTGTGAAAATTTCAACTGTCTAACGGTATCACGGTTCATGAGTACAGCCTGGTGACGGACGGACGGACGGACGGACGGACAGCGGAGCATTAGTAACAGGGTTCCTTTTTACCCTTTGGGTACGGAACCCTAAAAAAGAAATTCATAACATTGCATTCAGGGCAACCCGAAACATTTCTTTTTTCTATACTCACAATACATAAAGTTCAATTTATTTAACCCACAATACTAAAAATCCTTCAGAGTTAAGCCAAGCGGAACATTTCGCAAAGTATACGCGCCATTAAAGCGTTTACTGCAGAATCTGAGGTCTTTGCAGTACAATAGATAGCATTTGATGCCTTTGTGTGAGGAAGATATTTCAAGCTAAATCTGATAGTTTTATCACAATAAATATATAGCAGTATCTCAAATAGGTCTATCTAAACAATTTCGTGACTGTATCTTCGTAAATTAATAAATTGAATTATTCAATTAGAGCATACTCAACCACGCTGCTCAACTGCGGATTGGCGGAGCGTGAACTTTACAACCTTGCGACGGTGAACCTACTACTACTTGAAAATACTGCAAACTGAGGAACGGAATGGAACGGGACGGGACGAAATGAAATTATTTATTCTGCCATTGTGCCCTTTTTAGGGTTCCGTACCTCAAAAGGAAAAACGGAACCCTTATAAGATCACTTTGTTGTCCGTCTGTCTGTTTGTCAAGACCCTCTAAGTCCAGAATGCGTGGAGGTATCAAGCTGAAATTTGAACTGTATACTCAGGCCTACGGTCCCATGAAGTTGTAAAAAAATCAAACTGCTAAGTTTACGTAAAAAAACGATACGGCCTTTACTCAGCAAAAAATGCATATTTCGACACATTCTCAAGGGAATCAAAACTCATAGGGTACTTCCCGTTGACCTAGAACTATGAAATTTGGCAAGTAACATCGTTAATAAATAAATCTCAAAACTATACATTTGTAATTAAATCTTAAAAAATAGGGAGTTAGATTCCTGAACTACATATTTATCCTACGTACCGAGGGTTCCTCGGTGGGCGAGTCCGACTCGCACTTGTCCGGTTTTTTTTTATTTACTAGCATTACGGTATTGACCACTGGCAAATAAGAAATACTTGAAAAAACTTGCCAGTATGGTTTTATTATATATAACAAACACTTATATAATAAAACCTTTTAAGTTTTATTACCTGTACTCTCATTAAATTTGCAATACTTTCAAGTATATTTCAAACAAACGAACAATAGTAACAATATCCAAACAAAAACCATTAACAAGTAATTATATCTCTAAAGTTATAAATACAATACAGTATTGGGATATTATTAACAACAACAAAGGCATATTGGAAAATTTATCAGATAATAATCAATCATCCAACAACTCAGAACATGATCCAGTTGCTTAGTTACCCACGGAACTATGGCATTGGAATTTTAGGATAATATAAGTTTTGTTACTCTTCTACGAATTTATATACGGCAGAGAAAAGTTTAGTAATAGGAACCTTCTAAAGATAAATTTCTATTGAAAATAACTAAACTGAAGTGAAATATTTATATATATACTTTTAGATCATTAGGGTAAATCTTCTTAGTCGTGCACTTTTGGCAAAGTCACAAACTCCATCGATTCTTGTGTAACCGCTGTTCTTGCGACTCGCCGCCATGCAGATCTATGACTAGTGGAACTAGAACAATCGTTGATATTTGAGTGCATCACAGATTTAATGAGATCTGTCCATCGTGTTGGAGAGCGCCCACGTGATCACTTACGCTCTTTCTTACTTTCCCCTGCACCACTAATCGTTACATGGAGTCCTCGTTGCGGGTGATGTGTCCAAAGAACTTGAAGTTTCCTTTTTTTGAGTTGCCTCCCTATCGAAGCAATTTTAAAACATATTCACGTCATAAAAGAATGGGTTAGGTATATAATTTCTCTTTAAGATAACCAAATAAATTCAGCAAATATAATTTCCAAAACATTGAAGGTAGAACCGTGCCTAGTACGGGACGTAATGTACAAAATGGAGTCACGGAAGACATTCAATTTTACATTTGCAAGACATAAAAACCCGAGCCCAAATTCAATATAGAATCAAATATACGCAGAGAGGAATTTAATCTTGTCCCCAAATATTAACATCACCATGTATAGGCCTCACACAATTTGGACGTACACATTAGATTTGCAACGGTTGTTAATTTAAAAATTCCTATTCGGAATTCGAAATAGTCACTCTTCGTTATACGGAGTCGCAGATGTTCGATTGTGAGCCAAAATGAAATTCTGCCGTCACTTGTTCGTTTGACATTCGCGAGAAACGTGCTACGAATAACAAAAGATAGGTGCAGTCCTTGACACGTAAGATGGCAGGGTTTATCTGTATCTATTAAAGGCTACCGCTCACAGCTCCATACCATTACACAGATCGTGTTAAAATTTGGTATACTGAGAGTGTAGAATGAAGTAGGTTTTCGGGGTACTATGATCTTTAGAGCTAATGCTAACCTGACCTTCAGGTCAGTCACCACATGCATGTGGTGTACTCTGCCGACTTGCGAAAGAAGCTCTAGCGACACAGAGGTAGGGTACAGCGTAATTGTAAGCTGCCCGGCTGAGAACAAGTACATCCACCTTACAGAATACCGCAGCCAAATAACAATTCCCTTGTAACTTGTTGTTTTCCTGCGAATGAGTGAGGTCACCAGAAAGGAAGAAATTGCTGCACTGGCAGTGGAGGTAACGGTTCAGGTTGCGAGCTTTAATATAGCTACGCATTAGGTGCTTCATATTCATAGCGTAACCAACGTAGAATAAAAAAAATAGGCATCTCTATTTTTTGTATATTTTTTGTATCTTAGGTGGGTCGTATGCAAGCATACGTGTTGTCGTGTGAAGAAAAAAAATAGAGATGCCTATTTTTTTTTATTCTACGTTGGTTACGCTTTATTCCATTATTTATTCCGAACTTCTATTATGATGTGCGCAAAATTTCATTTTCACAGACTCACGGATTACAGTCGCTAAGCCAGGTCAGTGGCCTTTAGAACGGCTTGAAAACACTGATTTCCGCCTACCCGCAGTTGAGCAGCGTGGTAGAGTATGCTCTAAACCCCTTCGGTTAAGGGGATAACCGTATCCCAGCAGTGAGATGAATAAGAGTTGACGATGATATTAAAAAAAACACTGCCAGTTATTTTCCAGATTATCGCTTTGGTCGCATATTTCAAAACTCTATGGAATTTTATTCATATATCATTCACTTTTATTCACTATTCGTTGTTATGAAAAATATTTTTATTTTTAAAAGATAAATACCGGACAGGTGCACGCAGAGAGAGAGTTCAATGCGATGAATATGTTTTACGAGTGACTGATGCTAGGTCCAATTAAGTTAAACGAATATAAATAACTATTCTGTATTATATTAATTATAGTACCACTTGCTACGCCAGAAATAGCTATCATATGTCCATAAAGCTATATAATATCTTGCCTGAAGCGTTGAGAAATCTTCAAGAATGAAGAGTTCAAAAAGAATAAATATAATTTTCATACCACCAGCTCGACAATGTCCAATTACTTATTAAGTAATCTCAAAGTAAAGCATATCATTATCTGTCTCCCTCCCGCACAGGGAAATAATGTTGTATTAAATTCCCTCAGTTTGAATTTGGAACAACATTATTTCCCTATGTTTTAATTTGGAACGTAAAAATTCGTAACTTGTAACAATAGGGAAAATTTTGGTTTTATATTATTTGAAAAATCATACTGACGGACGACCATAGCCACGATAAAAAAAAAACGCGCGAAACAACAAATGAGTTTTCACTTTTAATTTATAAAATTAATTAATTATATGTATTCTAGACTGTGGTATAGATTTGCGCTAATGTTAAATAGATCTAAATTTGACGAGCTCCGTGGCGTAGCGGTCAATGACGCGGCTTCGACACCAACGCTCGTGGGTTCGATTCCCACATAGGACAAACATTTGTGTGCATGAACATGTCTGTTTGTCTTAGTCTGGGTGTTTTCTATGTATCATAAGTATGTATTTACAAAAAAAAAATGTATTTATGAATGTTTATCAGTTGTCTAGTACCCATAACACAAGCTTCGCTTACTTTGGGGCTAGATGGCGCTGTGAAATTAGTCTGACAATATATATTTATTTATTTATCTATTATTTCTCAAACCATGAAGTGTATTATTGTCTCGCTAGGTATGAAAAGGATAAAGCCTGTCTTTGTCTTGGGCGGCTTGAATTCCTCACTTCACTCAGGACTCTATTACATACCTCCCTCCTTCGCTCAGGAGGTAAGTTTAAATTCCCTCGGTACGCTCGGGCGTTAACTTTAATACATCGCTACGCTCGGGATTTAACTATAGAGTCCTTCGTTACGCTCAGAGTGTAATATGCCCCCCGTGACGTAAGACACTGCTTTATCCTCTTAGTACATAATCTACTATAATTATATTTTATAATTTATTATTTGCTATTTATTGTAATATTATGTATCTCTTTTTAATCACGGGTCAATCCCGGTCATTTGATAGGCGTGCACGGGGATATGGATCCAACGCGTAGAGGCCCCTTTGAGAAGTTTGATGTAATGAGCAGGTCTCGGCAGGCGTTGAGACTATTGCGAAGTGTGATGGAAAATAAATGGGTTATGGAGATGAGATCTGGGTGAACTTAATACCGGGCTATTACAGAAGAGGGACGGACGCCTGCCGTAACTGCTTTTATTGCTAGTGTAATATTATCATTATTATAATAGGTAGGGGAAAAAGTCTTTTCGCATTATAGTATGTATGAACTTGTAATAAAATCTCTTTGGTTATACCATTTGTATCTGAAAGGTTTAGATATCTTTAAAAAGTTTAAATTTTAAAAAAGATAATTCCAAATTCAAATTAGATAAATGTGTGATTTTCATTTGTTTTTTTTTACTGTCAAGATGAGTGAATTTAATGAAAAAATTCGATACATTTTAAAATTTTACTACAAAAAAGGTAAAAATGCAACGCAAGCTGCGAAAAAATTTGTGACGTTTATGGACCTAGTGCAGTGTCTGTGAGAGTAGCACAAATTTGGTTTAGGCGTTTTCAATCCGGAAATTTTGATGTCAAAGATGCACGTCGCTCTGGTCGCCTTGTTACGGATAAAAAGGATGCCATTTTTGAAAAAGTGGAGCAAGATCGGCATATCAGTAGTTACGACGTAGCTGAAGAACTAGGAATTGACCACAAAACAGTTTTGGGCCATAAAAAGGTCGTGGTCAAAGGCCGGCCAGGCTTCACAGACTCTGGCGAAACCCGGGTTAACCCGCAACAAGGTGATGCTGTGTGTATGGTGGTATTGGAAGGACATTATTCATTATGAGCTGTTACCGCCAGGCAGGACTATCGATTCTGAACTCTACTGTGAACAACTGATGAGATTAAAGCAAAAACTTGAGAGAAAGCTGCCGGAATTAATTAACAGAAGGGGTGTGATTTTTCATCATGATAACGCTAGACCTCACACATCTTTAGCCACTCAGCAAAAATTAAGAGAGTTTGACTGGGAGGTGTTAATGCATCCGCCGTATAGTCCTGACCTTGCACCTTCCGATTTCCACCTGTTTCAGTCTCTTCAGCATTCTTTAGGTAATGTCAGGTTAACATCACGAGAAGACTGCCAAAACCACTTATCGCGGTTTTTTGAACAGAAGTCCCAAAATTTCTATAGTAATGGGATCATGTCTATACCTACAAGATGGCAAAAAGTTATCGAACAAAATGGCACCTACATACTTTAGTTAAATGTAAATAAACTTTATTAAAAAATGTTTTGAATTTTCATATAAAATACGAAAAGACTTTTTCCCCAACCTAATATTATGAGGCAATCGTCTCATATCGTTTCTAATTTTAAATTAATGACAAGTGATATTTTTGTTTTCTATTTGTATTAATTTATCCGACATTGTAATTATCTTTTTGCAAGCAAATGTTTGGTATAACACGCTTGCACTTTTATATTTCTACCACATTTTTACCGTGTATGCTCGCAAATAAATTTATTTGATATGACTTGATATTAATTTCAAGAACTTAATATTTTTGATAAAAACATTTTCTCCTATGAAATTCTAACGTAGTTCAAAAATCTGATTAGAAGTTTGAGCATTATCAAATTATTTTAATCACGTAGAAAGGTTATATTATTTTTACTGAAAATATCGAATAGAGGATTAGACATGAATAAATTGATGAAAATTAAAGATATTCACTTAATGTTTTGGACTTTCATATCAATAAAATCTTTCCAAATAAAACTTTAATTAGAGATGAATAAATTTATCAATTTGGAGTGTAAGTGGTTCATCAACATCTTTGAACCATAGCCAACCTTACCTGCACGTGGTGCACCTTGCTGACTGACAAACAAGGCTCTGGCGAAATGAGAAGCAGGGCATAGTATATTTTTTAAGCTGTCCGACTGGGGAATGTACATACCTCTACCTCACAGAATACCGCAACCAAATAACTGTAACCGCTTCACTACAAGCGGGCCGTATGCTCGTCTGCCACCCGATGCGATGTAGTATAAAAAAGAAAAAAAGACAAGTACACAAGGGCAGCCTTTTTGTTTATACGAATATTTTTGATCGGTCCATTTTATTGTCAGGCGTTGTAATATTTTCCTTTCTTCCTTTTTATCAGCTGTTGTATTCGGATTTGTAGGATATATTTTACACTTTACTTCATAATAACAAAAATGTACCAGATTTGTAATGTCTGTTTTTACAAGCACTTTTATTTATTTACTAGCTGTGCCCGCGACTTCGCACGGAATACTTACTTTTTTTTTATTATTTATTTATATTAATAAGAAATCTAAAATAAAAGTAGCCTAAATTACTCCTTATTACATCAGCTATCTGCCAGTGATGTCCCGTCAAAATCGGTCCTGCCGTTTCTGAGATTAGCCGGAACAAACAGACAGACAAAAATTGTAAAAAAATGTTATTTTGGTATAAGTACCGTGTATACTTCCATATGCATTTAGTGAAAAGCGGTTATTTTGATATTACAAACAAATACTCCAATTTTATATATCTGTACAGATTTAGGTACAGCATATCAATAATGTATCTAATATAAGGTACATAGTTCAAGTGTTTTGGGGTGTCAGTGGTTCATCAACATCTTTGAACCAAAGGCAACTTCACCTGCACGCGGTGCACCCTGCTGGCTGACAAACGAAGCTCTGGCGAAAAGAGAGGTAGAGAGCGTAATTTGTAAGCTACCCGACTGGGGAATGTACCACCTCACAGAATACCGCAGCCAAATAACAATTCCCTTGAGGGTTGTTGTATTCCTGCGGTGAGTGAGGTCACCAGAAAGGATATATATAATATGTTTGTCTGCCACCCGACGACGTAGTGTAAAAAAAAATCTCTAAAGGATATTGGTTAAGTTTGGGGCTTTTGAACCCCTAATTGTACATCTACGAAATAGTACGTAAAATTCTTAAATTATTTTTTTACAAATGAGTACAAAACTGAAGCGTTTTTTGTACCCTAGAAAACATTAACACATAAAAAAGGAAATTATCGATTTCTTACTCAAATCCAAAAGTCGCCTATATAACACTTCCGAGTTCCGTTCCGAAATTCAACAGTGTTTATGTTTAAAAACTTACAACTAAAAATAGGTATTGTAAAACTAATCAACAATTCAATTATATAACTCTATACTCTAATGAGTTGTGAATTTGTGATATTGATATAATTTATATGATGTGAGAATTGACTTCACCGTGTACCAATCTACCGACAAAAAACATCTATGACATAAAAATACTTCGTTTCGTATTATTTCTGAACGAAACGGCCGCTGCACTCGTCTGTTTGACGTTGACGTTTGTCTCATGCGTCTGTGTTGTGTTCTTGCTACATAACCTATCCTACATTGTGCCAATCTGTCTGTGATCTGTGAATCATAAATCATAATATAACGCTCTAGCGTTGAATATTATTAAATTGACATCGAATTTCTTTCTGAAGCGTTGAGTTGAGCGAGCTATCGTTCCTCCGCAGTCACTGTTTAGTGAACTTTTGTGTTACGTGAGTCATGGCTGCACGTGAGCAATACCGGCGTCGTCGTTGCATTAACTGTTCACTGTTGTTCGCACACAACTTGAGAGCACATACGCTCCAAGAACCTGGTGCTGATAATATACTCAGCATTTTACGTAAGTTTTTTTTTGTAAGTACCTACTTGATTCCGATACAATTCTTCAAATTATATTAAGCATTAACAAACTGTATCCCTACACATACCTTGTCCTCTTGGAAAGCAGTTCATTGTAAACAAAATATCGTATCTGTAGTTTAACATTTTTTTTTCTTCTCTTTTAGCTATCTCCTGAAGACATTTTGTGTCATGAATGTTTCACATTGCTTCAAACTGCTTCACACAGTCAAGTAATACCTATGCCTGCAATCGGACATCGTGAAGTATGCTATGCATGTGGGTATTCAATGATAAATATACGAAGAACTCACAGAGTGAGTGAGGATTGTCCCGAAAGGACTATAATACTAAGATGGACTCCTCTTCATCAGGTACGTTCAGTAATGTTAATATACTATATTTATTGTTGTTTATAATTATTGTAAACTTGTGACTAGACGGTCCGGTATGGTTTATTATTATTTTGTGTGGTTACACTGTTCTATTTAATGCAAAAAAATCACTTTCCCTGCATAATGTAAAGAGGCAAGCAACCTTAGTCTAGACTTGTGACACAAAAACTAGGGTGTTCCAACTCTAGTTGCCTATGCAGTACCTCCTTAATTCTGGAAGGTTTCATATGTGTCACAGCAACTCACACACTATGAACATCAGTTCCGCACTGATATTTCATAAGCCACAATGTGTTTAAACATAAGCAACATACACACCAACAATAGGTCTAGTACTGTTTTAGGCTTTATCTGGAAATATCCTTGTGTCATTAGGCTCATTATCCACTACAGTTTTCACACATTTCACACTTTGTTGAACTCCACATAAAGTAATGAGTGGCGTAAAATGTATGAAAACATATCTCTGCCCATCTCCGTTTCATTATGAGGCTTTCATATTTATTACTCATAATAAAGATTTTTTACATAAATTCTTTTTACAGGTGGCACGACTAAATAAAGTCTGTTATCCTTGTTTGATGGCAGCAACGAGAGAAATTGTAAGACAACGTTTATTAGACGCTAACAGAAATGATGGAGAACTGCTTCAGATGGCAGCAGGCCTGCAGGATGATGACGTGGCTATGGATGACGATGTGGCTATACCTATGCCAACTCCTTTACCCGAACCTGTTGAAGAAGTACCACCTAGACCACTCCACATATCACCACGAGTACATTCACAGACTTATAAATGTGCAGTGACAAGAAGAGGTTGTTTGTTCCCATTTTGTAACAACCCTGAAAGATTATTGGTGCCTGCAGCTTTAAAAGAGATGGCTCTCCTGTACCATAACCTATACATTCCTCTTCGAGCAAGAATATGTCGGTTTCATCTTGTGAATATTTATTGGAATGAAGTAGAAGGTGTATCTTATTTTACTGGGTTTCAAATGGATGACATGATGAGACTGATGAGAAATACATCTATTCGACAAATTGATTTTACCAAGATTCATGAGATGGAACCACATCTTTGCCGTTACTGGCTCGGCATGAATGCTGAGCAATTTGAACAACTTTTATCTTATATACCAACATTGCACCAAGAAGTTTCATCAGCAAGTGTAGCTTTAAGCATACTTATTGTCAAATTAAGAACTGGTGATAGTAATGAAAGGCTTTCTACATTAGTTAAAATGTCTCGGACGACTATAGAAAAGTATATGTCTAAGGCTAGAAAATGTCTTACTGAACAATTTGTGCCATTATATTTGGGTCTACAATGTATGACAATACAGGATGTAGCAGCTAGAAATAAAATTATTCCAGAGGGATTCTTTGGTAATGCTCGGTTGCCAAGAGAAACCAAACCAGCCATTACAATTTGCGATGGAACATATATCTATGTTCAAAGCAGTAGCAATTATCTATACCAAAAACAAACATATAGTTTGCACAAACATAGTCATTTAGTTAAACCCTTTTTAATTGTATCATGCGATGGGTACATTATAGATTGTTTAGGACCATACAAGGCAACTGATAATGATGCTAGTATAATGTCAGGTTTGTTTCAAAATGAGGAGGGCCCAATGCGATCGTTTTTCAGGCCAGGAGATGTGTTTATCTTGGATAGAGGATTCAGGGATGTGATACCAATATTAGAAGCATATGGTTATAAAACACATATGCCAGAGTCTTTACTGGAAGGAGAGCACCAGCTTACAACCTTACAGGCCAACCGATCAAGATGGGTGACAATGTGCCGATGGGTTGTAGAAATTGTTAACGGTAGAATAAAAAGAGATTTCAAATTATTCAGACAGGAATATTTTAACCGGGCTTCGGCACACCTGATGGAAGACCTTAAGATAGCTTGTGCTCTTCTTAATAAATTCCACCCATTGATTGAAGATAATCCTGAAGCACATTCTCGGACATACTATTGTTATTTGTTAATTACTAAAAATCGGAATGTAGCCGATACATTAAATGCTATAACTGGCTACTATTGCAGTTGTCTAGTTGGTAACCGTACAGTTGGCTGTTGCGCGCATATTATGACAATATTATGGTACTTAAGCTGGGGCCGTTATAATACGATAGGTGCCCCAGCCTCCTTTCTAAATGAAATATTTGTTGATGTTATATAATATAAAAAAATATTCAAATAAATAAAATGACAATATGATGTTTTTTTTCTTGTACTCCTTTCAGACATTAAATTATCTGAGTAAGTGGCTCACCAATTCACCGTCACTTATGAAGAGACTAAACCAACCTAGTCTACACGTGGTTGGCAAACAATGCGATAGAGAGATGTTGGTAGGGCACAGCGATTGAACAATTGGGGACGTATCTCTTACGAAGATCGCAGCCTAAAAGCAATTGCAACTCAGATTCATAATTCAAGTCACTAAAATGACGTTTAAATGTATAGCTGTCCGATGTGTCGAGGACAGCTATACATTTAAAGTCATTTTAGTGGCATGAATTTTATTATGAATCCGAGTACTTACACACAATTTTTAAGAGACAAGTAAAAAATCATTTTCTTGGTCTTTGATTTCTTATTTATCGTAGCGCAGACATGAAATTATATTAAATATGTGTATTATGTATGTATGTATATGTGTATGTGTGTGTATGTATGTATGTATATATATATGTGTGTAAGTATATGTATGTATATATCATATTATAAGTATGTTATATGTGTATTAGTAAATACCATATCATGTTTATTAGTTATTGTATAATTTGTATTTTAATCTTTCCGTCTTGCGAACCTTACCTACTTCATTTAATGTATTCGTTACCTTAAGGTTGCCTTGAAAAGATTGCTTTTAGCAATAAGGCCGCCTTGTTGCACATATATACCTACTATATAAGTGAATATTTTCTGTATGATGACTGAATTGTTTCTGTAATTTGTATAGTGTAAATAAAGCATATTCTATCTATCTATCTATCTACAATTGTTTTTAGGCCAGTGACGAGTAACAATGGTATACAATACGAATCTGTTGGTTGTTTTATATGTCGGGTAACAAAGAAGCATATGGCCCGCCTGATGGAAGTATCTGTTGTAGCCTTTGAATGCTTGCAACACAAAAAGTGTCAAGTGGCTTCGTTGGATAGTAAGGTCATCAGAAAACTCCTGAGATACGACGTGCGGCATGAGCCAAGCGTGAGCGACACTTTGTGTTGCAGGCATTCATAGACTATAATAACTACACATCAGGCGGGCCATATCAGGTCACCATACAAGTAAAAAAAAGCGACTGATTTGTATAGTAATACCATCGTTACACTTCCGCAAGTGTAAGTGGTTCATTAAGATCTTAGAACCAAAGCCAACTTCACCTGTACGCGGTGCACCCTGCTGACTGACAAACGAAGCTCTGGCGAAAAGAGAGGTAGGGAGAGTAATTGTAAGCTGCCCGACTGGGGAATGTACCTCCACCTCACAGAATACCAATTCCCTTGAGGGTTGTTGTGTTCCTGCGAGTGAGTGACGTCACCAGAAAGTAAGGAGATGCGGGGCTGGTGGCGCGCGAGGGATATTTTATGTTGCGAGCGTTAATATGGCTACGGCACCCGACATAGTACAAAAAGAAATCTGTAGCAGGCAGGGGCGCCGACTCCGTGGGTGCTTGGGGGCTGGAGCACCCATGAAAAATAAGCAGTGGGTGCCGAGCACCCCTGAGAATAGACATCAACAAACAGATCAGTAATCGTCTTTTAGCGCCTTTAAATATTATAATATTTCTTGATAATAAAAACTAGTTTCATCTTTATATAATGGTTTCATTTCATATTTTTATCAAACATAATTAGTAATTAAGTACGCAGTATGTAAGTAGGACATTTATTTATTTGTCGGTCGATCAGTGTGCATTTCTCATCTCACACTTCGCCACTTTTTCGAGTCATCAAATGAGCATGAGCACCCATGAGGTTTTCTAAAAGCTGGCGCTCCTGGTAGGTAGCAGGTTTTCGACGATAAGCACTGCTAACAAAGGTGAAGCTCGACACTTCGGCCATTATAAGCTACGCAGCATGCAATAGAATGATCCAGATCCAACTAGAAGACGCGTCAAGGTCGTGATAATATCCTTTTCAGTAATTATAAAATCAATAGACCTGTAGATTTTATAACCTCAAAATGTAGTCAAATCAGTTACTTTCACATTTTAATTTCTCGGCGCCTAGGGTACCGAATGGAATAATTCTTTTTTTAATCGAAAGGTAGTAAATTAGGCAACATAATTTCGTTTATTTGATCAATGTACAAAAATCTTGATTTCGTCCCCAACGTTCATACAAGCAAAAACAATGTCCTTTGGAGATCATCTGGGGGAAATCAATCACCACCTTACCATCCACCATCATACCTCCATAGAAGTTAGCAACACCAAGGATCAGTTAAGTTTTGAAGGTTAACCCAGTTAAAATAATAATATAAGTAAGTTAAAATTAATAATTAAATCTCTATAAAATTTATTCGTACTTCAATTTCGAAACAACAAATTTACGCGCTAATTTAAAAAATAAACGTGCAATATATATTAATAAACTAATAATTAAAAATAATGCAAACAGTAGCGTAAGTACAATGTTCAATTCGAAGTATTCGGCCCATGACATGTTAGCTGCAGGTCCTCGGAGGTGTTTCGCCCCGCCATGCCTCAACACGTGCTCTGTCCACCACACCGCTCGCTCCAGTGATGTTTGCGGTTGGTCGTAGATTATTGTTCGGAGTTTCACTACATTTTCACGGTAACTGGAAGATAGATGTATGTGTGAGTTTTTGAAATACATAGCTATACAGTGTATCCCAGGATAAAGTAAAAATCCCTGAAAGGGTGTAAAAATAGATCAAAAATAAAAATAAAATATGTTTTGTATTTTTTTTTCATGAATTAATATTTTTAATTTTCACTAAGGACTCTATTCGATCGGTCGATTTCCTTGAAATAAAAAAAGATATCGTGTCAGTTAGTAAACAATGAGAATACGATACCATATCCAGCTGGATATGGTATATAGTATTCTCATTTGCCATTGCCATTACCTAAGCAGTGCTTTTAGTCATAAAAATGTCTTTTTTTTTACTGAGGCTTTCAATATACATAGAGTCCTAAGTGAAAAATAGAAATGTTAATTAATGAAAAAAAAACATAATATTATATATTTCATATTTTTTGTCGATATTTTTGACGTGACAACGTCTTATAATTCGATGGAGCTGGCTGCACGCACGAAAAAACATGACGTATGCGGCATTACCTCGTTCTGAGGCGTTCCATTAAAATTTTCTTTTGAAAAATGCAAACATTCCATCAGTATTTTCTTATGACGTTGTCACGTTCAACTATCGTCAGTAAACCGACTTTACAGACAACCGATTTTTTTTACTAATTTTCACCCGCTTTCAAGGTTACACTTTACCCCGGGACACGCTGTATAGGTGCGTAACTTATGAAAGAAAGAAAATAATTTAAATTTGCTATAATCTAAATAAATTGCCGGCTTTCTAAATTGGTCTAAAAGATAATAATATAAATCCTAACATAACCTACAATGGATATCAAATTATAGGAAATGAAATCATGATAGATAATAAATAACTGTAAAATAAAGTGTAAATACTCCGACATACATCTCACTACAGGGATAAATGTCTCCCTAGACTTTCTAATGGACATAACCCACGCTGCAGCTGTACCTTTACGGATTTGCAGAGGTCAGCGTTTTCAAGATAACCAAAGGTTATTAAACCGACTTAGCGGCAATCATCTAATGACAACCGTCGAGACACAGCTTACTGTCCTCACCGAAGTAGAAAACTTTAATTATAAAACCAAATAAAATTTAAGACAAATTGCGAGTACTTAGAACTATGCTAGCGACTTGGCCCGGTTTCGTTCAGTATAATTGCAATGGGATTATCAAAGGACATGACAAATAAATAAATTAATTAAACAGCCTCTGACCTTCAAGTCTCGTCAAACCCTTTCATTTGATACACATTGTGCCGTACAGGTACATCCTTTTTGATAATAGTTTATTTTTTATACTTTTTCTACGGATTGCATTGTCTTAATGACATCATTGTTTACTTTTTCTTGTCTTGGTTACCATTATATATCTTGTCAGCAACCACCATTTGCGCCTATTATTTATTAATATTACTTTCCCATACAGTCCATAAGATATCCTAATTACATAGGTCCTTCGATTCTTTAATTTGTGCCTTTAATAATGGTGGTTGAAACAAGATCGAGAAAAAAAACGCAGGCCGAATTGGCTGCCGACGTGCGCAGCCCTGGCCCGAGTGGTCGTCATTCCAATAATGACGAACCCCCCGCGTCATCGTTCACTTCAGTTTCAGGTTCATCAACGGCCAGCCAGGTATTGGCTATTCAAGCGGATTATGCCGCAAAGGTTGCCGCCATGGAACGAGCTGCAATGGAGCGAGAACGTGAGCGTGAACGCATAGTTTTGGAAAAAGAGCGCGCTGCCCTGGAATTGCAAACACAGGCTCAAATCGCAGCTATACAGGACACACGCAGCAAGCGCTCTTCGAGTAGGTTGTCAAAAAGGGACACAACAGAATGGTTAGACAAAGCATTCGATTCTAATATTCCTAATAGTAATGTAGACATTACAGAATCACCGCCAAATGTTACGGATGAAAGCCAGCTGGTTACGTCCGTTAATGTAGAACATTCAGCGACGGTTCCAAAAGATAGTGTTGTCGTGGATAGCACTAGGCCAGTGTTGCCTACAGTTAGTGTTACTACGAAGCCTACTTGTACTTACGCTGGTAGTGCGAGGCGTATGCCGCCCCTTTCTTGTACTACCACGCAAAACGATGTCTATAGGAGTACTAATGCTTATAATAGATGTAATAATCATTCCCATAACGACAACATAGTAGATACCACTCGCTTACAACATAACTACCCCAATAATAACATTAAAACTACTTCCTCAGATATTGCCCTACTGGCACAAGCCATCACGTCATTGGCCGGTAGCGCACAAACTAAACCAAAGGTAGGTGACGGACGCCTGCCTCTGTTCGACGGGAGGCCCATTGACTGGCTTGCCTTCAAACGTGCCTTTGATAATACGAGTGAGTCATATACACCATCAGATAATATAATGCGCATAGGTATGGCTTTGAAAGGAGCTGCGCGTGATGCTGTCTCTGTTCTGCTCGTGTCAGCTCGTGACCCGCGCGAGCTCATCACTGCCTTGGAAATGCGGTTTGGTAGACCAGAATTAATTGTTTTACAAGAGATAGCATCAGTGCGCGCTCTTCCCAAAATACTAAGTGATGGCAGTGATCTTCATAGGTTCGCCTGTCGCGTTCGTAACTGTGTGGAGGTCGTAAAGCTTCTTGAAGAGCATGCTTATTTAAACTCTCCTGAACTTTTTCAATCGATACTTTCGAAATTGACTCCACTGTTACGCACACGATGGACCGATTTTGGAGCGATACATTTCACTAGTAGAGAGGGAAAGACTAAGCTGGAACTTCTCGCTGCTTTCCTTGCTCATGAGGTAGATCTACAACTGAAATTTGGTCTCCTCACGGAACCGATAACTACAGCAAAGAAAGTTGAAAGAGTCCACGCCGTTTCTTTTTCGACACTTTCTAACGTCGCTCCAAATAAAAATAAATCTGAAAAATCTAAAATCATTTGTGCATTTTGTAAGGCAAATCATTTTGTTGACAAATGTGACAAATTTATATCTATGACATTAAATGACAGATGGCAGTTTGTAAAAGAACTTTGCCATAAATGTTTACAAAAAGGTTCACATAGTTACAGGTTTTGCAAAAACTCCAAGGAGATCTGTACTGAAAATAATTGTTTTCGTAGGCATCATAAATTATTGCATAGTGTTAAGTCTTTAGTGGCACATGTTAATGAACATGAGAGTACAGGTGAAGCGTTTTCGTCACAACATTCTGAAACCAAAGAGGTATGTTCTGGTGAACAGTCGTCGGAGTTCGTGGCTCATGCTGATAGCCATCCAACAGTGCGCGATCGCCCTCTATTAAAAATAATATCAGTCACTGTGAGCGGACCCAAGGGTTCTGTCGATACATACGCTTTGCTTGACGACGGCTCATCAAGCACCTTTATTGATTCTGAGATTTCTACGCGGATTGGCATTTCAGGTTCAAAGTCAGTAATTCAAGTTAATTGTGTAGGTGGTCTCTCAAAATCAATGGAAGTTGAATACGTAGATTTTGACATAAAGGGCCGTTATACTGCCAGGTTACATAAGGTTTCTAGAGCCCGTGCGGTGACAGGTTTAAATATCATTCCGCAAACTCTTTCAGTTAAGGATACTACACATTTAAATGATTTGAGCGACCAGTTATGTTTATCCTACGAGAATGTGCGACCCATGATACTATTGGGTATTGATAACTGGCCTTTAACCATCCCACTAAAGGTACGCAAAGGGGTAACAAATTCACAACCCGTTGCCTGCCTTACCGCTCTAGGTTGGGTAGTTTTTGGATTTACAAGCAGTAGGACTAAAACCATAGAGTATGTCAATCATAGCGTGAACCATAGCGCGGTCTCTGATAGTTTGGACGGTTTTATTGAGTTAGAAAATACCATCCGTGACTATTATAAATTAGACTCGATAGGTATAATCAAGCGTTCTGTTCAATCTTTAGCTGACAAACGAGCAGTTGCTATATTAGAGAATACAACCCGTCGTCTGCCCGATGGCCAGTTCGAAACCGGTTTACTATGGCGGAGTGACGATTTGGTTGTACCTGAGAGTTACTCTTTGGCATTATCACGTCTGCTTAGCTTAGAAAAGAGATTCCTTAAAGATAAAGCATACGCTGAACATTACCGACAAAATATTCACGCAATGATTGACAAAGGTTATGCCGAGCTTTGCGACAGCCAATCTTCTACCTCGGGAATTACCTGGTACTTACCTCATTTTGGGGTAACGAATCCAAATAAACCGGGAAAGCTTAGAGTAGTCCATGATGCGGCCGCAAAGTGTCAGGGTGTCAGCTTGAACACACTCTTATTAACAGGGCCCGACTTGCTTCAGTCAATTTTTGGCATTCTAGTTCGCTTTCGCGAGGGGAAAATAGCTCTCACAGGAGACATCAGAGAAATGTTTCCACAAATAAAAATAAGGGAAGCAGATAGAGATGCACAGCGTTTTTTGTGGCGAGATACTCAAAATTTACCCATCTCTACATTTAGAATGTCGTCTATGGTGTTTGGCAATGTGTCTAGCCCATTCACCGCGTTATATCTTCAAAACAAGAATGCCCTAGAGTACGAACCTCTTTTCCCTGAGGCAGCTCAAGGAATTATCCTTAATACTTATATGGATGATTTCATTGCTAGTACAAATAGCGTAGAAGAAGCCGCAAAATTAGCCAAAGACGTAGTAACCATTCATAGCCGGGCACACTTCGCAATTCGAAATTGGGCTTCCAACGAGGAAGCCGCTCTACTCAGTATTCCATACGACTTGCGTCTTGAAAGTTCCGCACCTGTAGGCCTAGGGCAGTTATCTCAGACTGTTCGAACATTGGGGCTAATGTGGAATACCAGAAATGATACGTTAGGTTTCAATGCCGGTGTGTTTGAATCGCTGCCTCCTAGACTATCTAAAAGAGCGGCATTATCTAATATGATGCGCGTTTTTGATCCACTGGGTTTTCTTGCACCACTAACTATTCGGGCGCGTATTATTTTTCAAAAAGTTTGGCGTTTAGGCATAGATTGGGATCAAGAGCTCCCTCCGCATCTTAAGGTAGAATGGGAACAGTGGAGTTCAGATATTATGGCAACGCTGTCTCTTAATATTCCTCGCTGGTATTTAATCCGTCCTTACCCGATGGAACAGGAGTTGCATGTTTTCTGTGACAGTAGTGAGGAAGCATATTCCACTGTCGCTTATTGGCGTTTCCTTTACAGTGACGGAAACGTGCAACTCGCCTTTATTTCTAGTAGATGTCGTGTAGCTCCCTTAAAACCTACAAGTATTCCTAGATTAGAACTACAAGCAGCTTTGATAGCAGCTCGTCTAGCGACCAGTATCTTAGAAGCTTCTAGGCTAAAACCCGTAAGACGTTTTTATTGGACAGACTCCATGAACGTCTTAGGGTGGCTTCGTAATGATGCTCGTCGATACAAACCATTTGTAGCTCATAGAGTAGGAGAAGTTATAGAGTTAACGGAAGTTACTGAGTGGCGGTGGGTTCCGGGCGATTTAAACGTTGCTGATGATGTAACTCGCTTAAAGCGTGGCCCGTTATCTCTCGATTCCCGATGGATCACAGGACCCAGTTTTCTGTTGTCTTCTGACTGGCCGCGTGAACCTACCAGCAACTCATCTCTTCTTGAGCTTAAACCATCATATCATGTTCATCTAGTTAGTGAGGTAGATATTACTCGTCCACTTTCAGCAGATCCACGACGTTTTAGTTCGTGGCTCCGCCTATTGCGTGCTACAGCTAGAGCCCATCAGTATATATCTTTACTTCGTTTAAAGGCTTTACAGTCGAAAGGTATTAGTGTAGATTTTTCCTGTAAAGTAGACGGCCATTTAGTTTCCTTTCTTCCACGCCAGGTAGTGGCGAGATTGACTAACCGACGTTTTTTGGATACCATAAGCCTGCGTGGTACACTCAGCTTGGATGATTTGTATCTGGCTAAGATTCACATTTTAAGACATAGCCAGCAAGATTCCTTCTATGAAGAACTTAGATGCATTTATAATAACCAGCCCGTGTCCCGCCGCAGTCGTCTATCCAAGTTACCTGGTCACCTTGACAAGTACAGCTTATTAAGGCTGTCATCTCGCATTGCGGCAGTAACTGGAGTGGAAGAAGAGGTTAAAACCCCCATTATCCTTGATGGAAAGCACCCTGCTGTACGATTGTTGGTACTACACCACCATTACAAAGCTGCCCACGCAAATACAGAGCTAGTGGTAAATGAACTTAGGCAGCAATATTGGATTTTAAGTTTGAGAAACACTGTAAGATCAGTCGCCTACCGATGTCAAGTATGCCAACTTCGCCGTGCTTCTACAACCATACCTGTTATGGGTGCATTACCTGAAGCAAGAATGGCACACCATCAGCGTGCATTTTCTTTTGTCGGGCTTGATTACTTTGGGCCAATAACAGTATCAATAGGACGCAGGCGAGAAAAAAGATATGTTGCCTTGTATACTTGTCTCACTGTACGTGCTGTTCACTTTGAAGTAGTGTATGCGCTAACAACTGATGCCGCTATAATGGCACTTAGACGATTTATCGCAAGACGCGGTACTCCGAAAGAAATAATTTCAGACAATGGTACTGCATTTGTAGGTGCCAGCAGAGTATTAAGAAGTCTTTACGGAGATGCAGTTACAGACTTCGCGGCATGTGAAATGATTAAATGGAAATTTCTTCCACCTTCGGCTCCATTCATGGCTGGTGCTACCGAAAGATTGGTGAAGTCAGCTAAAATCGCATTAAAAACAACTCTAACTTCCAGATCTCCATCGGATGAAGTATTGGCCACACTACTATGTGAAGCTGAGGCGCTGATTAATTCACGTCCCCTGACTCACGTCGCTTGTGACCCAGATTACCCCGAGGCATTGACACCAAACCATTTTCTTTTGGGCGGCTATTCCTCTGGTCAACCGTTTCCAGCTGTCGTGGAGGACCGTGATATGTGCAGCAGGGCTGGCTGGCGAAAGGCGTTGCGACTATCGGATTTATTCTGGCAGCGTTGGATTAAAGAGTACCTGCCAACCCTATCTCCAAGCCGTGTAAGAGGAGAACAGACATTGTGGTCAGTAGGAGATTCTGTGCTGGTAGTTGATGGAAATCTGCCTAGGGGCTCTTGGCCAAGAGGTCTAATTACAAAATTGTATCCTGGTAAAGACGGGGTCACTCGAGTGATAGATGTCTCAACCCCTGCTGGTGTACTACGCAGGCCTATCAGAAAGGTTGTGCGACTCCCACTTTAAAAAGGGGAGCATGTGCCGTACAGGTACATCCTTTTTGATAATAGTTTATTTTTTATACTTTTTCTACGGATTGCATTGTCTTAATGACATCATTGTTTACTTTTTCTTGTCTTGGTTACCATTATATATCTTGTCAGCAACCACCATTTGCGCCTATTATTTATTAATATTACTTTCCCATACAGTCCATAAGATATCCTAATTACACACATATTGAGGGAGTTGTGAAAAAAATATATTTAATTCGCCATTTTGTGTCGGCGGCCATCTTGGATTTGAAATTTATCAGAGTGTATAGTATTGTACTAGTCAAGCGCTTTTATTTGATACCCATATTGAAGGGGCTGTGAAAAAATATTTAATCCGCAATTTTCAAATAACGGTTCCCTTGAGGGCTGTTGTGTTCCTGCGAGTGAGTGAGGTCACCAGAAAGGAAGGAAGGAGATGCTGCGATGACAGCGGGGGTGGCGGCGCGCGAGCGATATTTTATGTTGCAAGCGTTAATATGGCTATGGTAACCGCTTCACATCAGGCGGGCCGTATGCTCGTCTGCCACGAGATAGTATAAAAAAAAATTAAAAAAATGTCTACTAACCTTTCATCCTCAATAACCGTCTCAATAGCATCTAATAACTGCTCCTCAGTGAGAGTATCAAAATCTACTTTTATTCCAATTTTATACTGCACGTATTTCTCAGCCGTATACCATTGGTCCCCCAACATTGGTATCCCAATGAATGGTACTCCAGCAGTTATCGACTCATCAGTCGACTGTAGACCCCCTTGGGTGATGAACAGTTTAATTTTTGGATGTCCTGAAAGGCAGATTTTTTTAAAGAAAAAATTCAAAATTCTAAATATCTTTTTTCTTTGGACTTTATAAAGCACTTAGAAACGTCATACAAATTAAATATAAGAATATGTATAAATCATCACTACTCTAAATCCGCAGAGCTTAGATTCACTTTCATCACACTATCTTGAATGTGAAAGTGAATTTAAGTGCCAGTTCCGGCGACGGGGCTTCTTGAGAAGAACTGGCAAGAAACTCAAGGCCGACTCTTTTAATTGCCAATATCGTTACATTAAATACAAATACAATCATTAACATAACATAACAAGAGCAATTCATTTCCAAATACTTTTATCGTTTATGTAATCCGAGATACAATAGTAAGCCTTTTGACATAGTCTAGTTTTGATATAATAGGTAGGGGAAAAAGTCTTTTCGCATTATAGTATGTATGAACTTGTAATAAAATCTCTTTGGTTATACCATTTGTATCTAGCAGGTTTTGATATCTTTAAAAAGTTTAAATTTTAAAAAAGATAATTCCAAATTCAAATTAGGTAAATGTGTGATTTTCATTTGTTTTTTTTTACTGTCAAGATGAGTGAATCTAATGAAGAAATTCGATACATTTTAACATTTTACTACAAAAAAGGTAAATATTCAACGCAAGCTGCGAAAAAAATTTGTGACGTTTATGGACCTAGTGCAGTGTCTGTGAGAGTAGCACAAATTTGGTTTAAGCGTTTTCAATCCGGAAATTTTGATGTCAAAGTTGCACGTCGCTCTGTTCGCCCTGTTACGGATAAAATGGATGCCATTTCTGAAAAAGTGCAGCAAGATCGGCATATCAGTAGTTACGACGTAGCTGAAGAACTAGGAATCGACCACATAACAGTTTTGGCGCATAAAAAGGTCGTGGTCAAAGGCCGGCCAGGCTTCACAGACTCTGGCGAAATCCGGGTTAACCCGCAACAAGGTGATGCTGTGTGTATGGTGGGATTGGAAGGGAAGATATTCATTATGAGCTGTTACCGCCAGGCAGGACTATCGATTCTGAACTCTACTGTGAACAACTGATGAGATTAAAGCAAAAAGTTGAGAGAAAGTGGCCGGAATTAATTAATAGAAGGGGTGTGATTTTTCATCATGATAACGCTAGACCTCACACATCTTTAGCCATTTAGCAAAAATTAAGAGAGTTTGACTGGGAGGTGTTAATGCATTCGCCGTATAGTCCTGCCCTTGCACCTTCTGATTTCCACCTGTTTCGGTCTCTTAAGAATTCTTTAGGCAATGTCAGGTTAACATCACGAGAAGACTGCCAAAACCACTTGTCGCGGTTTTTTGAACAGAAGTCCCAAGATTTCTATAGTAATGGGATCATGTCTCTACCTACAAGATGACAAAAAGTTATCGAACATAATGGCACCTACATACTTTAGTTAAATGTAAATAAACTTTATTAAAAAATGTTTTGAATTTTCATATAAAATACGAAAAGACTTTTTCCCCAACCTAATATTTCTTAAATTTACCCATGGATAATTTAAACGCGTCGTTTGGAAGTTTATTGTAGAAGCGTATACATTGTCCTGGGAACGAGTTAGAGATTTTATGGAGCCTAGTAATATGCATAGCGAGTTTGTTTTTATTTCTTACATTTAATTGATGGAGATCACTGTTTTTCCTAAATTTGGTTTGATTTTTATGAACGTAAATAAGATTTTCATAAATATATTGAGAATGTAATGTCATAATATTTATCTCTTTAAATTTATTTCTCAGTGTCTCCCTAAAAACTAACCTACTAGGTATTCTGCTTATAAATATCAAAACAATGCTTCGTCGCGCTATGCGAAGTCTTCTTTATAAGAATTTTCTCCTAATAAACATATTTAGATAGGTTATCTACTCTAATACTGAAATTTAGAGTCAAGTCATCAAATAAAAAGTTACTTAAATACATCTTTTTTGTAAATACATACTATAATACATAGAAATCACCCAGACCAAGACAAACAGACATGTTCATGCTCACAAATCTTGTGTGGGAATCGAACCCGCGACCTCGGAGTCAAAGTGGCCATTCGACCACCGAGCTCATCAAATCCAATGAAATGAAAATGATCCATACTTGTTCACCAATAGTACAACAATATTCAGATAATTTCGTATAAAATCAAACTTCAAAGGACTTCCTTATAATATTTCATGACAGGAACAAAGGTTTCGATGTAATTACATTCTCATGTCAGTCAGCCGAACCAGGGGCCCTGCCGCCGAAGTTAAAGTCGATCACATCGCAGTTTTTGATCGCGAAAATCAAACTTCAGATTAGATTTATGGTACCAGCCCCCTTACCACCATCTCTTACTGCGACTCAATAATTGAATAGATTACTTATTCATACCAATGAATAAGCGACTCTATTTCAAATTGCATAGAGTCGGTTATTCATTGGTATGAATAAGCAATCTATTCAGTGCTTATTCATACATAAGCGACTCTATTTCAAATGTCATAGAGTCGCTTATTCATTGGTATGAATAAGCAATTTATTCAGTGCTTAATCATACATAAGCGACTCTATTTCAAATGCTATAGAGTCGCTTATTCATTGGTATGAATAAGCACTGAAAAGATTGCTTATTCATACCAATGAATAAGCGACTCTATTTCAAATTGCATATAGTCGGTTATTCATTGGTATGAATAAGCTATTTATTCAGTGCTTATTCATACATAAGCGACTCTATTTCAAATGCTATAGAGTCGCTTATTCATTGGTATGAATAAGCACTGAAAAGATTGCTTATGGCATTTGAAATAGAGTCGCTTATTCATTGGTATGAATAAGCATTCTATTCAGTTATTGAATCGCAATAAGAGATGGTGGTAAGGGGGCTGTGTTTACCTTAGCTGATAGTAAACCCTGAAGCTCTACCGACTGAGCTGAAGATGTTTGTCAATAACTTGAACGTAAGATCTATTTATCGAATCAAATTAGGTATTCGATTTACTTGGCCCCTACCGCCGACGCTGAAGCCGATTCCCAGCGGATATTTGGAATGCAAAAATCAAATTTAAGAGAGGTAGTGAGCGTAATTGTAAGCTACCCGACTGGGGAAGGTACCTCCACCTCACAGAATACCGCAGCCAAATAACGGTTCCCTTGAGGGCTGTTGTGTTCCTGCGAGTGAGTGAGGTCCACCACCAGAAAGGAAGGAGATGCTGCGATGGCAGCGGGGGTGGCGGCGCGCGAGCGATATTTTATGTTGCGAGCGTTAAAATGGCTACGGTAACCGCTTCACATCAGGCGGGCCGCATGCTTGTCTGCCACACGACGTAGTATATAAAAAAAAAACTGTACCTTAGGTTATTGGTGTTTAATTGAGCTGGCAGAAACCCTGAATCTCTATCCTCGTCATTCCTTATTCATCCTACCGCAGGGATACGGATCTCAATCGAAGGGGTTTAGAGCATACTCCACGACGCTGCTCAACTGCAGGTTGACGGAGGCCAGTGTTTTCAAGCATCCAAATGTCACTGTCATCTAACGACAACAACCGGGACCAACGGCTTGGCCTGCCCTCCGAAGCACGGATCAGCCCTACCGCCGAAGCTGAAGCCGATTCCAAAAATTGGACTTAGGTTAAAGTTACTGACAGACATCTTCAGCTTAGTCGGTAGAGCTCTAGGGTTTCTTCCAGCTGAGCTAAACATCATCATCAGGTCATTTTAGTCTCCACTACAGGAACACGACCCTCTCTCGTCCGTCCCAGACAGAAGGAGGATTTGGCTCTCCACGCTGGCCAGACGGGTTGGGGAGGCCTGATCGATGTTTTATAATGTATTTCCCTTAGTCGCCTTGTACGACTTCCACGGGAAGAGACGAAGTGATTCTATTCTAGTCTGCCGGAAACCACATGGCCATACGGACACACGGAGCTAATAGTTATTTGTTATGCAAGGCTGCAAAGTTAATTTTTGGCGCGAGTACCTTGTATTGAAACCTGAGCAAGCGAAGGATTCTAGGATTGAGCCACGAGCGAAGCGAGTGGTTCAAATATAGAATCCTGAGCGTAGCGAGGGTTTCAAAGGTACGAGACGCTAAATAACTTTGCTGCCGAGCGCACACAACTTTTCACCTCACTAAAGCGAGGAAAATGTTAGGTGCAAGAAAAACAGTTTTAATAAATATTAAATTACTGTTTATTTATTTCAAAAATTAAAAGTATTTTAATCAAATTTTCTTGCCGGCCAGTGCGATTCTTTAAATGAGGCTGGCGCATGACATGAAATAAGTATTTGCATTTCAATCATCAATGGACTGCCTGCAGAGAATATAAACTATTACGAAACCAATGAGGTTCTATATATATGTAATATATTGTACGAAACCTTTATTGAATAAAAATATTCGAATTTTAAAAACACTTTCCACGCTAGCGGATAAAGTGCGATTTTCCACGCAGATTTCGAATGATAAACAGAGCTTTTACGAGCTAGTGAGGTGAAAACATAATTACCATCAATCAAAGCAGTAGCGTCCTTTACGCATTCAAAAAATTCGACGGTAATCTGCTTCAGCTTCGGCGGTAGGGCCCCAGGTACTTCCTCAGACCGTGGGTCCTACCGGCTAAGCTAAAACTGATTACCGTCGGATTTTTTGAATCAATCAATATATTTAAATCAGGGAATAGTATCATAATAATTTGACATTTTGAACATGAAATAATAGCAAAACCGATTAGATTATTCCTTTTTATTATTGATTATTGCAACACAAATGACTATAAATTATGTATTTAGAATTAATTGACTATGTTAGTTTTAGGAAAAAATATCAACATAATTGTATTTAATTGCTTAGAAATAAATGAATATGAATCAACTACCGAACAGATAATACTTACGTAATAGATCTGCCTGCGGTACCCATTTCATTACTTTAACATTCTTCGGGCATCCTGGTATTTCATCGTGGTCCCACTTCAAAATGATGTCATATGGTAGCTTCGAAAAGACATTTATTAATATTTGTAGCTTCTCCGGAGCAAACAGAGATGGAGCTATGTTAGTGCCAAAACTGACATAGACTACTCCATGTTCCGAAGCATCTAAGTAAGTCTTCAGATCCTGGAAAAAAGAAAGTAAGTTGAAACTAATTTCACCCTTACGTCGCCACCTTACTTCACCCTTACGGGCCTTAGAGTCGTATGTCATTATGAAACAATAATAATAAATAAATAAATGTTTTTGTACAATTTACACAGCATTATCTAGTCCCAAATTAAGCACAAAGCTTGTACTATGGGTACTAGACAACTGATAAATGTACTTATTTTTTTTTTGGTAAATACATACTTATTAAACATAGAAAACACCCAGACCAAGACAAACAGACAGGATTCGATCCCCGCACAAAACAAACATTTGTCTGCATGAACAAATGTTTGTTTTGTGCGGGGATCGAACCCGCGATCTCAAAGTAACCATTGCTAGCCATTCGACCACCGAGCTCGTAATACCCACGAGAATATGTATATATTTCATGATGATCGGTTGAGTAGTATCGGCATGAAACCATAACAAACAAACACACATTCATATTTATAGTATTAAGTAGAAAATGTAGTAAAGTAGGGATTACGAATAAGTTCATAGATATACCTTCAAACGAATATACATATATTACAATTTAGTAACTTAACTTAAACTAGTTTGTGTTGGTTATATTAACGATTTGTTAGTTTATGTATTGTTTTTTTTATGTAATTCAGTAAAATGTATTTTTTTTGTCTTCATGGAGTTTAAACATTGTTTTTTTTTTTACACTACTTCGGGTGGCAGACAAGCATACGACCCGCCTGATGTGAAGCGGTTACCGTAGCCATATTAACGCTCGCAATATAAAATATCGCTCGCGCGCCGCCACCCCCGCTGCCATGAGTGACCTCACTCACTCGCAGGAACACAACAGCCCTCAAGGGAACCATTATTTGGCTGCGGTATTCTGTAAGGTGGAGGTACATTCCCCAGTCGGGCAGCTTACAATTACGCTCCCTACCTCTCTTTTCGCCAGAGCTTCGTTTGTCAGTCAGCAGGGTGCACCGCGTGCAGGTGAAGTTGGATTTGGTTCAAAGATGTTGATGAACCACTTACACCCCAAAAAATGTTCTACAAAACTCTAAAAGTATTGAAGAAAATTGACTTACTCCCTCGTACAAATCCAAAGCTTCGACCGACTAATTGGGTTATTTTAAATATATTATATTATATATTGCAATGTCTTCGAGAAAATAAAGTAAAGTTGCATATTTGTCGTGCTATTTAGACAATAAAATTTAGGCCCCGCTGGATGAAAAGTCCATATCCAATCCAAAGAAATTCGATCTAATCGAAGGAAATTTATATACCTATTCAAAAACTCCAAGCTTTTTCCCATTTGTTATGGAAGAGTGGCTCCTTCTGACACAGGTGTCTCACACTTAAAAGAAGGAGCCCACCCTCCACATTCTTATACGTAAATTGTGAAAGAAATAAACATTTTTTAATCTTTTTTTTCCCCCCCCCCCTATACGTAGAATTTTCACACCGGATTAAGCTCCCAGGTTACCTTAACCGATAAAACACCATAACAGTACAAAGTTCGCAGTCGACTGCACGCAGCAACAAAGATGTCGTCACGAAACTACTGGTTTTTTTTTTTGGGCCAACAAACAGAAATGTATTTTTTTATATTAAAAGATTTCTATGTAGGTATTTCTGTACACGAAGTTATACACGTGTCATCGTGCGGTAGACTACACTGTGCGCATTATTATGGAGGAAATCAAAACTGAAGCGACATAACACGACGTGACCTAACGCAGCGACACGTCGTCTACTGCTGCTGTGTGCAGTCGCCTACGAATATGAATTAAATTAAATAATGATCACGCAGGCCTAGCCGAGTGTAACAGCTAGTATATAATAATAATCAGTATGTAATTACTAGAAGACAATGTTGCAAAGCAAACAATTACAACAATTAATATAATTCATTTGATAATAATGAATTATTTGCAATGATAAGAATCTTTCAATAGACGCGTAAATTTGCTTTAAGTGTATGTTTTATGGCGAGCTCGGTGGCGTAGCGGTCAATGACGCGGCTTCGACACCAAAGCTCGTGGGTTCGATTATAGGACAAACATTTGTGTGCATGAACATGTCTGTTTGTCTTAGTCTGGGTGTTTTCTATGCATCACAAGTATGTATTTACAAAAAAAATGTATTTACGTATGTTTATCAGTTGTCTAGTACCCATAACACAAGCTTCGCTTACTTTGGGGCTAGATGACGCTGTGTAATTTGTCTGACAACATTTATTTATTTAATTATGAATAGACACCTGGCGCCGGAGCGGTTTTGTCCAGAATAATAAAGAAGTAGATTTAGCGAATACGTGTAGAGTTGGGGGTTACCCAAGTTAAATGTCAGGGCATGAGGGGTATCAGGGGTGCAAATGAGCCCCTTTTTCAGCCGACTCCAAAAAAGGAGGCGGTTCTCAATTCGGCTGTATTTTTTTTATTTTTGTTACGTTATCCTAATAATTATTCCGTGATTTATAAACCGATTTGAAAAACTTTTTTTTTCAATAAGTATACTTCCAGAGACCCATATTTTTTATCTAACCATAAACCTACCACTTGAATTTTATATTTTGTTTTGATATTTCTGTTCATGACAGCAGTCATGTCATTGACAGACGTCACATGACATTACTCTTGATTCTTCTTCGATTTTTGTTGGTTGGTAATATGTATTGTAACTGTTACGCCGCTGGCATGTGTTTATTTTTATACGGACGTGTATTTATTTTAATCGCTGGACAACTGTCACCCATTGTCGTTAATGACCATATAGTTATACGTCAATTTGTAATGTTTTTATTTTCTGATTAATTAAGTTTTTGTTTTTTTTTTTTTGTTAATATAATTATAATAGTTTTTACATAGGTACTGCTGGCGGGTGGATATCGTATGTGTATAGTTGTATTGTTTGTTATTATTATTATTTTTGTATTTATTCGTTAATTATTTAAATTATATCAAGTTTATTTATATATAAATATATATTTATTAATTGGATACATAGCCTTTGATGAGTGATATACAGGATGAATGCTTTCTCTCGTTGTCTTCTTCTTCCAGCAGTAGTAGAAATACATTTCATAGCTTACCGGTACCGCTAAATGATTCCTTGCAGCAAAACTTTTCGGATGTACCGAAAAACTTTAATGTTGTGCACATCAATGCGCAGAGTATTCCAGCGCACTACACCGATATGCTTGACACTTTCGATAATAAAAATATTCATGCCATTTTAGTTTCTGAATCCTGGCTCAACCCATGTCTGTCTTCTACATCTTACTCATTGCCAGGGTTCAAATTAATTCGAAATGATCGGATTGGTAAGGGTGGGGGTGGCGTGGCAATTTATCTCCGTTCCCATATTTCTTTCAGCATTGTTTCTTCTTCCCATGTGACTAACCCTTCTCACGAGGCTGAGTACCTCTTTTTGGATGTCACTCTTTCTCACACTCATGTACTTCTCGGAGTTGTATACAGTCCTTCACCTTCTGTCAACTATTTTTCGTCTCTTGAAACCCTCTTTGAAAACATGATCCCTTCATTCAGTCATGTAATTATTATGGGCGACTTTAATACATGCTTATTAAAAAAGGATCATCGGTCAAATTCTCTTAGAAGTGTTACTAATGCTTGTAACTTATCCATAATGCCTTTAGAAGCAACTCATTTCTTTCCTAATTGCAAACCTTCTCTCCTTGACCTCATCCTTGTTTCATCTGTTACTCATGTTGCCAAGTACGGACAACTCACAGCTGACGCATTTTCCTTCCATGATCTTCTTTACCTCTCATATAAAGTGCGACCTCCCAAAGTCCGTCCTAAAATTCTTCTTCAGCGCAACTTTGGCGGTATGAACATTGAACGTCTACGTGAAGACGCAGTGAATATAGACTGGTCGATAATTGAAAAAGCATCAAATGTGGACGAACAAGTAGATACATTTAATGCAATGGTAATTTCTCTATATGACCACCACGCACCTATTCGTCCTATACGAGTAAAACATCTTCCCGCGCCATGGTTGACAGAAGAAATTAGGAGACTTATATCTAAGAAAAACGCGGCAAGGGCAAAATATAAAGCTAACCCGTGCATGTATCGCGACCTGTATGTACGTGCTCGTAATATCTGCAACAAGATGTGTAGGGAAGCACAACGTCGCCACATTCATACATCCGTTGAAAATGGAGATCCAGCTAAAGTCTGGAAGTTTCTAAAATCACTTGGAGTTGGAAAAAATCCTCATAACAATCCTACCAACGTCGATATAGAGGCTCTTAACAGTCATTTCTCCTCGTCTGCTGCTTTTGATAGCAGCACAAAAACTAATACTCTTAACTTTCTTTCATCACTTCCAACTCCAGATTATCCACCCTTCTCGTTTACTCAGTTTTCCAGTTGTGATGTTGAGAAGAATATACGTTCGGTGGCCTCAAATGCTGTGGGGGATGACAGCGTTAGTCGTGCTATGATACTACCTATCCTTGATATTATCCTTCCCGTTATCACGTTTATCCTTAACAACTCTATTACCTCTGGAGTTTTTCCTGCTGTTTGGAAAAATGCCCATATTGTCCCTGTTCCCAAAAAACCCAATCCTTTAACTTTTTCTGATCTTCGGCCAATCTCTATTCTCCCCTTTTTATCCAAAGTTCTCGAACGCATGGTCCAGCAGCAATTAAGTAATTTTGTAAATAAAAATCAAATCCTTAGCCCTTTCCAATCTGGTTTCCGTCCTGGTCATAGCACGACTACTGCACTTGTGAATATTACAGATGATATCCGTTCTAACATGGACAATTCACACCTTACGGTATTGACGTTTTTGGACTTCAGCAATGCTTTCAACACTGTTGATTTTGATGTATTGTTGTTGCAGCTGCGTTCTCTCAACATATCTCCAATGGTAATTGATTGGTTTCATTCTTACCTGTTTGGGCGTCGCCAGCGCGTGCGTATTGATAACACATTTTCTGCATGGTGTTCTATTGGTGCTGGCGTCCCACAGGGTGGCGTGTTGTCTCCTCTTTTGTTTGCCTTATTCATTAATTCTATTACAAAAAATCTTCGCTGCTCCTGCCATCTTTATGCAGATGACCTTCAAATATATACTAATGCTCCTCTGACCCAAGTACCTAGGGCAATATCAACCATGAACGAAGACCTTTCACGCATAGCTAATTGGAGTCAATCGCACGGCCTAATTGTGAATCCATCTAAAACACAAACAATTATTATAGGTAGTTCACGTTTAATATCTAAAATCGATTGCGATAGCCTTAGTCCTGTAATTTTCAATGGAACTCTTATTAAATACAGTAACACAGTGAAAAACCTAGGAGTTATATTTGATAGTAACTTTTCCTGGTCTCCACAAATTGCTAGTATTAGTAAAAAGCTTTTTGGTGCCGCTTCTTCTCTAAGGAGGTTAAGGAATTTCCTGCCACTAGATACCAAAGTTGCGTTGGCTCAATCGTTACTTCTTCCTATCCTCGACTATGCCGATTCCTGTTATCTTGATCTTACTGAAGATCAACTTAACAAACTTGAGCGTCTTCAAAATCTTTGTATCCGATTCATATTTGGACTTCGCAAATATGACCATGTCACCGAATTTCGCACTCGGCTCAAGTGGCTCCCTATAAGACTTCGCCGGAACTGGCATATAGTTTCCCTTCTGTATTCTGTCCTTTTCAATCCGTCAACACCTAACTACTTAAAAGATCGCTTTGTATTCCATACTGAGACGCAAGGTCGTGCGTTACGTAGTACCCTTCTCCTTCGCCTTAAAACGCCTACTCATTCTAGTCAATTTTACTCAAAGTCGTTCTCGGTTCAAGCGGTTCGTCTTTGGAATGCTCTGCCATTGAATATTCGGAATGCTCAAACTCTTACTTCCTTTAAAACTCTTGTAAAAGCTTATTACCTTTCACTGAATTCTGTTTAATTGTCTGTATATGTTCACTTTATATAATCCTTTAGCTTAAGCACCTGTTTTGTATGTCCCTTGTTCTGACTTCGTTATGGGCATATTCATTAACTTTATATTGTGTATGTATTTTATGTGTATGTATGTGTGTAAGTATATGTGTAAGTATATATGTGTATATATGTATGTATAAATTTGTATATGTATATGGGTATGTATCTTGTATATGTTTATATGTGTATTTATTTATTTTTTATTTGTGTGTGTTTCTCACAATAGCTATATCGTTTATTTTTATTACGCTGCGCCACCTACCTTTTTTTGCTTTTGTTCATTGTTAATGTTATGTTCATTGTATATGGTTGCCTGGAAGAAATCGCATCGCGATAAGGCCGCCCTTTGTACTCTAATTCTGTATGTACTTTTGTTTGTATTTTATTATTGGTGCAATAAAGTATATTGTATTGTATTGTATTGTATTTTTCATCATCATCATCATCATTATCAGCCTGTATCTACATACATAATTGTAGAGTAATGTTTGGAGTCGGTTTTTTTTTTGTTATAATTATGTTTATTTTATAATAATTACAATCTACAAACCCGGGTACCTTTACATGTATCTTTTTTTAACAATCCTCTATTTTTTATGTCACAATTTTCTTACAATTTATTAATTGCAAATCAAATCAAATCATAATATCTTTATTCATTGAACTTTATAAAGCACTTAGAAACGTCATACAAATTAAATATAAGAACATGTATCTAAATCATTACTACTCTAAATCCGCAGAGCTTAGATTCACTTTCATCACACTATCTTGAATGTGAAAGTGAATTTAAGTGCCAGTTCCAACGACGGGGCTTCTTGAGAAGAACTGGTAAGAAACTCAAGACCGACTCTTTTAATTGGCAATATATAATCATTAACATAACATAACAAGAGCAATTCATTTGCACGTCGCTGTTATGCAATGCTAAAAGAGACCCTTGTGATATCCGCACAGCAGTGCAGCGTTACCATAGTTTTCCCGTTAACTTTTATATCGATATTTGTTATACACGTATCCCCATACGTGTATAACAAATATCGATACATAGGAGGGCTACACACGTGTGCGTGCATTCGGCCTCCTTTGGTTCTTGTATTGTTTGTATAAAGATATACCTAAATATATTCATAGTTGAACGCGAATTATAGTTACCTAAAAACTTAAAATATATAGTAACTAAGAAAATATTTAAGTGTAAGAAGTGCATAATTTTCTATATTTTTTTTCTATTAAAAGACATTATTTTTTTAAACACAAATTTACCCTACCATTCCGTTTTACAAGTTACAAGTAATTTTAAAATAAAGGAAACTTCTAATAAGAAAATATTTTTCATTCTCTATCTCGCTCTAACATACGCGTATTCTATATATCTTCCTCTTTTAAATCGCTAGTCTACTGTAGAGGCAGCAAAAAATACAAATTCTATTACACACCTATACATACACGCGCGCGCGAGCGCGCGTACTGAATCTTCTATTTCTTTAGTTTATATATTTTTATATTGTCACTTTCTTTTATTAACTCTGGAAGAGCCTCTGGAAGAGTCACTCCTAACACAAGCAATTGTTTTGTTTAAAAGGAGTACCCAAATAATTGTAAGGACACGTACCTTAGACCTAACTGCTAATGCGCCCCTGTGTGCCAACCTTCCGGTTATATCACAAGATTGCGAGTCTCTCGTCCAGTAAACCAACAAGTCGAATTGTAAGGACAGTATGTTTTGCAATAATAAAATATTTTCATTTTCAATTTCATTCACTTACTCCCTGACTAAACGCGAAGCTGGAAGTAGAGGTAGTTTATAAGTAGGAGACGTTATCCTAATGTAAGTTTATATGAAAATCCCTAAGACGCTTTTGCTGCTAGCAACATGAAGATGAGTTATTGTAACACACTTTTACTCAGAATTTAATATTAAGTTAACCTCCAAGCAGTCGCGCGGCGTCTAATCGACCGACTTGACTTAACGTATTTTTGTTTATAATTTCGAATATTTTTGCCAAAATTATCTGTCGTCCCATCAAGCTTCTTTTATGTTCACTGCAAACAAAAACTTGTTGCAACTTAAGCCATTCATCGGCAACCCGTTTTCCTAAATCGCATTTGTTTCGGTCAAGGCGTAGGCATTGAAAAGACAAGACGCGCCCGACGGCGAAAAAATTACGAGCGACTCGGTTTGCTTCATTTTTTTTTAAATTTTACAATAAAAATACTCCAAGATGCTTCAATCATTATTAGGTAATTGCTAAAAAAAAATACAATGACTAAGACAGTACTAATAGTGCAGTAAAAGAAGTTTCCAACCACTTTACTAATGTAATATATTATAAATAATATAAATCTTTTATTGAAAAAACTTTAGTAACAAAAACTTGAGTCTAAATTAACATAATGGAATAATTTGACATGTGCCTGAACTAGGAATATTCCTGTGTATCAGGCGTATTAATATATTAGTCACCAGAAACTTATAAATTGAAAAATAACGAAAAAAATTAAGTATCTAGAATAAGTCTACTCGACATCGAACAAAGGATGTAATGCCGTTATAAGAGATAGGATTTTTTGAAAGATTTACGATGTAAAATTATGACCAAAACCAAACCCCGGTCACTCCATACAAAAATGGCGCTTTTGCATGTAGTAACCAAATGACGTCTGTACACGTGCCTATGTTTGAGTGACGTTCTCTAGGGCTGACATTATACAAGTCGGACATGTAAGGGGGTGTAAGTGGTTCATCAACATCTTTGAACCAAAGTCAATCTTACCTGCACGGGGTACACCCTGCTGACTGACAGACGAGGCTCTGACGAAAAGAGAGGTAGGACATAGCGTATTTTTTAAGCAGCCCGACTGACGAAGTACCACCACCTCACAGAATACCGCAATCAAATAACAATTTCCTTGAGGGTTGTTGTGTTCCTGCGAGTGAGTGAGGTCACCTGAGAGGATGGAGTTGCTGCGTTGATGGCATGGCGCGAGCGATATTTAATGTTGCGACCGTTAATATGGTTACGGTAACCGCTTCACATCAGGTGGGCATAGTGAAGAAAAAAAAAACATAGTAAATACACTACACTGACTTCAGCCAATATTTACAAAACGCCTTGTATAATTGCCATTGCTAACTTACTCAAAATTTTATATTTTCTAATCCGAACACCGGTTCATTGTAATGGTCAAACCATTTCATTCTTACTAATTGTAGCTTTTTACTATTCATATAAATGCATGCGCAATGATTTGATTCATTTTCATATTCACATGGAACAAACGTAATTTAAAACTAATACCACACATGACATCACGCACAATAAACATTGAAATGTAAATAAGAAAATTGTAAACATTAACAATAAACCACCATAACTCAAGTGACAGCAATGTCAATTCCGCGTCTGCGCACTCACTTGCTCTTTTAGACATGTAAATCTGCTATAATGCTATCCTATACTATCCTTTTCTCATCTCTTACTAATTGTATCTTGTATCCTACTTTGTCAGACATGAATTAGTTATGATGAAACTATGGCTGCCGCATGCTTTTTAGGTAATTTATAAAAAAATCTGTACTTTATTTCATCCAAAGGGATCGAATAAATTTCTTTTTTTGACTTTCCATGTGTTGAGACATCCATCCACTGCACAAGTAACTCCCATCTTTTAAACTGAATGGAAAATAAAATACGAGCGACGTCAATTTGTAGGACGTTGCATCCATTGCGAACGGTTCCAAATCGGTCTCATAGGGGAGGTGAAGTTGACTAGTGAGAGCGGCAAAGAGTGTCCATACTGTACGTTAGTACTATTACTTATACTGTGCCAAAACTCACAGAAATACATTTTTTAGATTATCATTTTAATTGTAATTACAGAGTTTTAAATATGTTCTAAAATTTCTTTCTAACTGAGACCTATCTAACTTTGAATTTTTTTTTGGTTTGCCCGCAGTTTTAGGAAAAAGTAGTAATTACCACAGTAAGTAGAGTAAGTTTCGAATAACCAGTAATTACAGGTTATTCGAAACTTACTCACTTATATCTGGATTTGCATTACGATCCATCGTAATCAGTTCTCCAGAACTATTTACACTCATTTAAACTTTACTAATAAAGATAATGTTAATAGTAAAATTCTTCAAAAATTTTAAATTTAAAAACTGACCAGTCTCGCAACGCTATGCTTCAATCGTAAAAATATATAAAATGTCATGTAAGGCCATTGTATAACGTACCTTCGGTAATTCTTTCTCAGGCACCTGATGCAGGCCACCCAAATAAATGACGCTTGGTGGTACAGGTCTGTTGCCTTCCCAAAATCTATGCACGTTTAGAAACAGCATGTGCACATTATTGCTCAATTCTTTAATTGTCGGTGTGTCTTCTCCAAATCGTTTCTTTAACCACTCATCTTGTATTTCTTCAGCAGACGTATAAATACATTCAAACCAATAATAATCATATAATTCAACTATCTTATCCCAAAAAGTAAGGTTGACAAATCTTTTGCTCATAGATGGTGGATATAACAACGGATGGACAGGAGCTCCAATAATATCAAAGTTATCAATCATTGCTCCTAACGAACTTATAAAAATTACCGGTGCTTTAAAAATATGAGAAAATACTAAAAACATTTTAAAACCACTTTCAATAAATATGAGATCAAAATGTTTAGTGTTATCTTTAAGTAAATTTTGCACTTCCTCATGGTTTATCTGGGCAGGGACCACAGTATTAGTTATCTTGGCAAACTGTTTCTTCTGCTCATACAAGTCTTTATGAGAATTGGCTGACCATCCTTCAGTCGCGATCTTCCATGCCTGTATCGACACTTCATATACATTTATTTCTGTTAAATTTGTCACTTTTTCATTAGGATATTCTGGTAATGGTGTTACTATGACAAGTTCATGTCCTCGTTTAAGAAGTTCATTGGTTAATGAACGATAAACAATATGGTGACTTAAAGATGGAACACTAAATAAACACAAGATTTTAGAACACTCAGATAGATATATATTGCTGGTCCAAATTAAAATATGGAATATTAAGTATATTGGCAGCATTGCGTTTATCTTGACGGTATAAACAGCTACTGAGAGATAGTTATTGAATAATACCTTTATCTTATGTAGTTATACAATAACTTATTGCTATGAAGCAATGAGTTATTGCATTCACATAATTAATCAATTAAATGTTTTTCAATGCTTTATAGTTGAAGATTTTTTTAAATAATACCTACCTACTTGATATATTTGACGTCATTATAGAACTAGGTATTGTCACATAGATATTTATGATTTAACCTAGTTTAATAATAATAATAAAATCATTTATTCAGACCTGTTTACAATTATTAATAATAGACATAAGTCCATAGATAAATACCTTAAAACTAACTAAGTTTAACCTAGTTACACTACATTTGTAACAGTGGTATTCCTACAATTCGTAGATTTTCTCCGAAAAACTGAGATCCATAAACATGTGACTCATAACTCAAACTGAACCTACAACTATGTAAATATTGTAAGTTACGCTGAACTAATTATAATTACAGGAGCTTTAAATATGCGACAAAATAGAGATCTATAAAGTGATTCGATTATAATTAAATCAAATTTAATTTTAATTACCCATAAGACAGATGATTATTAGAACGTAGCTATTGCTACTTTGATTAACAAATTCTTTTGTTCATATTATCCGTATATATAAGAGTCCGTATCTCAAATTGCGACGATTTTGTGAAAATAAACTCAACAACTCAGTTTAAATTAGAACACACAATATCCGAGCCAGTCTGCGCAAAGCGCTTTGGAAGGTAACATGTATCGCTCTGCTGCCCTAAATTCGCAAGCGCCTATAGCGCTTTTTGGCCAATATATTCAAATTCTCAGTATTATTTTCTTTTTTATATTGCAAACAATTGTATTATAAGTCAGTCAGAAAAATAAATGAAACAGTGAACACGGAATACCTGGTTTCCTTTGCCATCCTCAACAGTGCCATAATGAAGGATACAACTATATACACCATCAAATAGTGTTTTAAACGTTACCTCAAGAAATGTGGAGAAGAGCTGATGAAGTGATAGTTTGCAGCATGTCCTGAATATTCAAATGTAGCAAATTCAATGGCAATAAATAGATTCGACGGTATAATATCCAATTTGAAAAAAAAAAATAATAACATTAAGAGTCCGTCTCTGATATTCCGCGTTGCGAATGTAGTTATTTAGGCGAGCGACGTGGCTCGATCACGCGTGAGCGAAACAGCCTACACACGCACTGTGATA
The DNA here is from genome assembly GCA_937001555.2 of Hypsopygia costalis. Taxonomy (NCBI): domain Eukaryota; kingdom Metazoa; phylum Arthropoda; class Insecta; order Lepidoptera; family Pyralidae; genus Hypsopygia; species Hypsopygia costalis. Next base: position 6,536,020 of record OW443349.2, read on the forward strand.
CGATCGCGAGCGACGTAACTACCTCTTAAATGTTAGTATGGCCTATACATAGAATTCTAGCACGAATGAAAATTATGCCACAATCTAACAGAATATCTACAGAATATGTAAAAATGAATTCCCAAATGTATGCCGGATTATCAGCAACCCTACAGCCTAAGATGAAGCCGATTATCGTCGGATTTTTTGATCGCGAAAATACATCTTAGGTTTAACTTATTAATAAACATCTTCAGCTTAATTGATAGAGCTCTATAGATTTTACCAGCTAAGCTAAACACAATTACCAATCGAAGCAAAAGTTTGATTTTAGCAATTAAAAAATCTGATGGTCCAAGATGAAGCACATTCCCATCAAAAGTTTTGACTCATAAAGTACGTCTTAAATTAAAGCTATTGACATACATTTTCAGTTTATTTGGTAGAGCTCTAGCATGTCTACCTACTAAGTTAAACACAATTACTAAAAATCTAAATTGAAATTTTATTTTCGCAATCAAAAAATCCAATGGTAATCGGCTTGAGCTTCGGCGGTAGGGCCCGGATTTGAAAGATTTATTTTTGTTGTGATCGTAATTGCGTATTCAAAGTTAGTAAGGAAAAAAAGTAACAAATTTTTCCCAGAAATTTGAGAAAGAGTGAACGTTCTTTTCCCATGGGATTTTCTCAAGATTGAAACGACAGATAATGATAATGAAAAGATAATGTGATCAACTATATATATAAAAATGAATGTTTCTAAGCGCAAAACTCGAGAACGGCTCAATCCAATTCTGCAAATTTTTGTTTTAAGTAATATTTTCGTTAAGGTATAAGGAAGGTTCTTATGCAGAGAAAAGACATAAAAATTGAGAGGAAAATAAAACACCACTTTCTACCCGTGCGAAGCCGTGGGCAGCTAGTACTAAATAAGTTCAAGTTCTTCATTTGCAAGTTGCTAATGCGCCCCTGTGTGCCAACCTTCCGGTTATATCACAAGATTGCGAGTCTCTCGTCCAGTAAACCAACAAGTCGAATTCTAAGGACAGTACGTTTTGCAATAATAAAATATTTTCATTTCATTTCATTTTCAATTTCATTCACTTACTCCCTGACAAAACGCGAAGCTGGAAGTAGAGGTAGTTTATAAGTAGGAGACGTTATCCGAATGTAAGTTTATATGAAAATCCCTAAGACGCTTTTGCTGCTAGCAACATGAAGATGAGTTATTGTAACACACTTTTACTCAGAATTTAATATTAAGTTAACCTTCATGCAGTCGCGCGGCGTCTAATCGACCGACTTGAGTTAACGTATTTTTGTTTATAATTTCGAATATTTTTGCTAAAATTATCTGTCGTCCCATCTAGCTTCTTTTATGTTCACTGCAAACAATAAATTGTTTAAGCCATTCATCTGCAACCCGTTTTGCCTAAATCGCATTTGTTTCGGTCAAGGCGTAGGCGTTGAAAAGACTACACGCGCCCGACGGCGAAAAAATTACGAGCGACTCGGTTTGCTTAATTTTTTTTTTAATTTTACAATAAAAATACCCCAAGATGCATCAATCATTATAAGGTAATTGCTCAAAAAAAATACAATGACTAAACAGTACTAATAGTGCAGTAAAAGAAGTTTCCAACCACTTTACTAATGTAATATATTATAAATAATATAAATCTTTTATTGAAAAAACATAAGTAGCAAAAACTTAAGTCTAAATTAACATAATGGGATAATTTGCCGTGTTCCTGGACTAGGAATATTCCTGTGCATCAGGCGTATTAATATATTAGTCAACAGAAACTTACAAATTGAAAAGTAACGAAAAATTAAGTATCTAGAATAAGTCTACTCGACATCGAACAAAGGATATAATGCCGTTATAAGAGATAGGATTTTTTGAAAGATTTACGATGTAAAATTACGACCCAAAACTCACAGAAATGCATTTTTTTAAATAATCATTTTAATTGTAATTATTGAGTTTTAAATGTGTTCTAAAATTTATTTCTAACTGAGGCCTATCTAACTTTAAATTTTTTATAGGTTTGCCCGCAGTTTTAGGAAAAAGTAGTAATTACCACAGTAAGTAGAGTAAGTTTCTAATGACCAGTAATTACAGGTTATTCGAAACTTACTCGCTTATATCTGGATTTGCATTACGATCCATCGTAATCAGTTCTCCAGAACTATTTACACTCATTTAAACTTTACTAATAAAGATAATGTTAATAGTAAAATTCTTCAAAAATTTTAAATTTAAAAACTGACCAGTCTCGCAACGCTATGCTTCAATCGTAAAAATATATAAAATGTCATGTAAGGCCATTGTATAACGTACCTTCGGTAATTCTTTCTCAGGCACCTGATGCAGGCCACCCAAATAAATGACGCTTGGTGGTACAGGTCTGTTGCCTTCCCAAAATCTATGCACGTTTAGAAACAGCATGTGCACATTATTGCTCAATTCTTTAATTGTCGGTGTGTCTTCTCCAAATTGTTTCTTTAACCACTCATCTTGTATTTCTTCAACAGACGTATAAATACATTCAAACCAATAATAATCATATAATTCTACTATCTTATCCCAAAAAGTAAGGTTGACAAATCTTTTGCTCATAGATGGTGGATATAACAACGGATGGACAGGAGCTCCAATAATATCAAAGTTATCAATCATTGCTCCTAACGAACTTATAAAAATTACCGGTGCTTTAAAAATATGAGAAAATACTAAAAACATTTTAAAACCACTTTCAATAAATATGAGATCAAAATGTTTAGTGTTATCTTTAAGTAAATTTTGCACTTCCTCATGGTTTATCTGGGCAGGGACCACAGTATTAGTTATCTTGGCAAACTGTTTCTTCTGCTCATACAAGTCTTTGTGAGAATTGGCTGACCATTCTTCAGTCGCGATCTTCCATGCCTGTATCGACACTTCATATACATTTATTTCTGTTAAATTTGTCACTTTTTCATTAGGATATTCTGGTAATGGTGTTACTATGACAAGTTCATGTCCTCGTTTAAGAAGTTCATTGGTTAATGAACGATAAACAATATGGTGACTTAAAGATGGAACACTAAATAAACACAAGATTTTAGAACACTCAGATAGATATAAATTGCTGGTCCAAATTAAAATATGGAATATTAAGTATATTGGCAGCATTGCGTTTATCTTGACGGTATAAACAGCTACTGAGAGATAGTTATTGAGTAATACCTTTATCTTATGTAGCTATACAATAACTTATAGCTATGAAGCAATGAGTTATTGCATTCACATACTTAATCAATTAAAGGTTTTTCAATGCTATAAAGTTGAAGATTTTTTTAAATAATACCTACCTACTTGATATATTTGACGTCATTATAGAACTAGGTATTGTCACATAGATATTTATGATTTAACCTTGTTTAACCTAGTTACACCACATTTGTAACAGTGGTATTCCTACAATTCGTAGATTTTCTCCGAAAAACTGAGATCCATAAACATGACATGACTCATAACTCAAACTGAACCTACAACTATGTAAATATTGTAAGTTGCGCTGAACTAATTATAATTACAGGAGCTTTAAATATGCGACAAAATAGAGATCTATAAAGTGATTCGATTATAATTAAATCAAATTTAATTTTAATTACCCATAAGACAGATGATTATTAGAACGTAGCTATTGCTACTTTGATTAACAAATTCTTTTGTTCATATTATCCGTATATATAAGAGTCCGTATCTCAAATTGCGACGATTTTGTGAAAATAAACTCAACAACTCAGTTTAAATTAGAACACACAATATCCGAGCCAGTCTGCGCAAAGCGCTTTGGAAGGTAACATGTATCGCTCTGCTGCCCTAAATTCGCAAGCGCCTATAGCGCTTTTTGGCCAATATATTCAAATTCTCAGTATTATTTTCTTTTTTATATTGCAAACAATTGTATTATAAGTCAGTCAGAAAAATAAATGAAACAGTGAACACGGAATACCTGGTTTCCTTTGCCATCCTCAACAGTGCCATAATGAAGGATACAACTATATACACCATCAAATAGTGTTTTAAACGTTACCTCAAGAAATGTGGAGAAGAGCTGATGAAGTGATAGTTTGCAGCATGTCCTGAATATTCAAATGTAGCAAATTCAATGGCAATAAATAGATTCGACGGTATAATATCCAATTTCAAAAAAATATTAATAAAATTAAGAGTCCGTGTCTGATATTCCGCGTTGCGAATGTAGTTATTTAGACGAGCGACGTGGCTCGATCACGCGTGAGCGAAACAGCCTACACACGTACGGTGATACGATCGCGAGCGACATAACTACCTCTTAAATAATAGTATGGCCTATACATAGAATTCTAGCACGAATGAAAATTATGCCACAATCTAACAGAATATCTACAGAATATGTAAAAATTAATTCCCAAATGTATGCCGGATTATCAGCAACCCTACAGCCTAAGATTAAGCCGAATATCATCGGATTTTTTGATCGCGAAAATTGATCTTAGGTTTAACTTATTAATAAACATCTTCAGCTTAATTGATAGAGCTCTATAGATTTTACCAGCTAAGCTAAACACAATTACCAATCGAAGCAAAAGTTTGGTTTTAGCAATAAAAAAATCTGATGGTCCAAGATGAAGCACATTCCCATCAAAAGTTTTGACTCATAAAGTACGTCTTAAATTAAAGCTATTGACATACATTTTCAGTTTATTTGGTAGAGCTCTAGCATGTCTACCTACTAAGTTAAACACAATTACTAAAAATCTAAATTGAAATTTTATTTTCGCAATCAAAAAATCCAATGGTAATCGGCTTGAGCTTCGGCGGTAGGGCCCGGATTTGAAAGATTTATTTTTGTTGTGATCGTAATTGCGTATTCAAAGTTAGTAAGGAAAAAAAGTAACAAATTTTTCCCAGAAATTTGAGAAAGAGTGAACGTTCTTTTCCCATGGGATTTTCTCAAGATTGAAACGACAGATAATGATAATGAAAAGATAATGTGATCAACTATATATATAAAAATGAATGTTTCTAAGCGCAAAACTCGAGAACGGCTCAATCCAATTCTGCAAATTTTTGTTTTAAGTAATATTTTCGTTAAGGTATAAGGAAGGTTCTTATGCAGAGAAAAGACATAAAAATTGAGAGGAAAATAAAACACCACTTTCTACCCGTGCGAAGCCGTGGGCAGCTAGTACTAAATAAGTTCAAGTTCTTCATTTGCAAGAATACACATACAAGGTTCTTAACATTATTGTTATATAGGTTAATGTATTCAACATGGCTGTATGCAGGTATGCAAATATTTAGAAGAAAAATTAAAATAAAATATATTTTTTTTAATACTACGTCGGGTGGCAGACAAGCTGACAACGGTTACCGTAGCCATATTAACGCTCGCAACATGAAATATCGCTCGCGCACCGCCAACCCCGCTGCCAACGCAGCAACTCCTTTCTTTCTGGTGTCCTCACTCACTCGCAGGAACACAACAACCCTCAAGGGAATTGTTATTTGGCTGCGGTATTCTGTGAGCTGATTTTTGGGGTGTAAGAGGTTCATCAACATCTTTGAACTAAAGCTAACCTCACCTGCACGTGCTGCAACCTGCTGTCAGTCAGCAGGGAAACGAGTCTCTGGCGAAAAGAGAGGTAGGTTGCTGTGATGGCGGCGGGGGTGGCAGCGCGCAAGCGACATTTTATGTTGCGACCGTTTATATGGCTTCGCATTATTTAACCGCTTCACATTAGGCGGGCCGTATACCTGTCTACCACTGGACGTAGTAAAAAAAATAGGCTGGCAATTGCGTCGAAAACGTCTGTATAACCACAGTATAGAAAAAAAAACAACTGAAAATGATACTGGTCAAAAAAGAAAATAGTAATTTTAAAATCTAACGGTTCCGTCTTCAAACTTTGTTTTTCTTTTTCTTCAATAAATAGTGTCAATACCGTATACATATATTATTATCTCTATATCCTTCTACATTATGTAACAAAACGTGTTTTCTTTATATTTGTATAACACATTTGCGTGTACACAGCTGATGGTCTGTCTCGACTATACAATAAACAAAGACATGAACTATCAGTCTGACGCAGACTCATTCAACCAATATTTTCTACAGACATGCAGCTGATATAACAATTTCTTTTAGTGTAGCAGGTGACTGGCCTTCAACATTTTATAAAGAGTTTCTCTGTGCATTTCCCTAATACAGGTAAAAATGATCAGTAATTATGGAGTTTATATCATTGTCTCTTTGGTAGACCTAACAATAGACCATTGTGGCCTCGGGAGCTATAACAAGTAACAAAGGTATTTTTTAATACCGTTAAGATAGCAAACAAGCACACGGTCCGCCTTATGGATAACGGGTACCCCAGCCTATGGACGTAGCAACACCAAGGGCAACACTCGCGCGGTGCGAACCCTGTGAAAACCTCTTTACACCTTTTTTGAAGAACCCCATACTGTAGTTCCCTGGTAAAACCTCGACAGGCAATTTATTCCATAACTTGATAGTTCCAGGAAGAAAATATCTCTGAAATCGAACAGTACGCGACCATTTCGGTTCTTATGTGTGAGGATGAACCTCCTGCCAATGGCGAGGGGTGCGATTGTAGAAGGAGGTTGTAGGTATCATGTCAAATAACTCCTCTGAACACAATCCATTGTATAGGATAGTACAACGGGCAAAGAGAGGCCAAGTCCCTCCTCAGACTTAATGGATCAATGTTGTCTGTTAGTGGCATGGTGAAGATTGCCTCACACCTCGTCTCTGAATCGAATCACAAGATGCAAGCTATTTTTTTTTGCTTTGGGTGTTCCTGCCCAGAGATGGCATCAGTACTGCCAAAAATGACAAATTTCCTTATGATCTTAATATAATAATGAAGAAGTTTAACTGAAATAGAGAAGTGGAATCCAAGGTGCCAGATGTTAGAGGACTTCATGAACAAGGAATAACTATTGTAACTTTTTTTTATGAAAGGCACCTGAGAGGAAATGGACCGGAGTAAGCCGTGATGGTTCCCTTGGAAAAGAGATTAATTTAACTACTAGGAGACTACTAGGATAGCTATTTATTGTCTCCTTCTGGTCAGAATGATAACTAAAAGTAATCATCGTATAAAAAATCATGTTAAATATCTATATTAGACTGGAGAAGTGGAAAATTGCTGCTTTCCAACCCTCGAGAGTATTTGAAACCCGAGAGCTTTCAGCTTAAACTCCAGAATCGCTTCGAATGCTCAGAGGACCGTGTTTCCGTTGACGATTAAAAAAGCTATTTTATAAAAGCTTGGTTGGGCCTAAGTCTACAAGACTCTCTACACAAACAACCTTCAGAAACTCTCAGTCCCGACTCTCAAACTGACAAGAAATAAGGTTGCAGTCTTTAGCAAATTCTTCAAGTTTTCATATAGGCGGTTTAACAATCAGATTTCGGAGTCTTCCTTGCAACGTGTTGCTCCCCGCTTTAATACAGAAAGTATTAAATATGAGATCGAACAAACAATTCTTGTGGGAGTACAGGCCGTATATATTTAAACTAGCTGTGCCCGCGACTTCGTCCGCGTGGAATAGTGTCTTTGGGCAGCATTTTTAAATATTTCGGCTAATTATTTTACAAATAAGACACATACGTATTAATACTTATATGAGTTGCAGTGTGCCATCTATCGCTTATATAGCTCTTTTGTGGAACATTATTCATCCCAACCAACAGCTTACACTGCTGCAACTTTCTTCCGCGCTCACTGCTTTTGTTAATGTTACATACCGGCATGTCCTCATCAGCTAAGTTCAATGGTAGTTTTAGAACCGTGTGCGCTATACCCCTATAACTATTTACACTTTATTTTGCTTTTAACCGTAAACACAGAAAACAAAACTTCTTATTATGAAAATAACTTATTTAAGTATTTTATTTAATTGTATAAAAACCTATTTAAAAAAATATTATAAACCCAAATGAATTAAATTTAACTAATTTTATTGACCCAAATAAACAAAATCTCTATACTAAGTATAACTTTTTACACTTGTACTTAAGAACTTGTTTTTATGAACCATTTGTAACCGATTCCTAGAAATCCCTTTCGGATATTGCGACTTCTGACTGAGTCGGCATGCAAAGGCATAAAGACTCATTCATAAAACTATTAAGCTTTCTTCTTTTGTTTACATTCACAGATGGTCAAATGCTTTGTTTGTACAATGCTCAAAAAAGTACTGTTTATTTGGTGAGGGTAATTAACTTACCGTTCTTAGGTACCTGCCTAGCATACAAATGTGCAACAAAAAAAAAAATGACGTAATAACATCTAATTAAACTCGAAAGTAATCTACTTTTAACGAATGAAATAAATAAAACAATGACCCAATGATAAAGAAAAAAATATTTAATAACTTATCTACTAAAGTAAGCAAATCGAATTGTAAACAATGTGCAGGGAATAATAATGCATTTGTAGCGGAAAAAATAATAATTGTCACGTGTCTGCACGTTTGGGCAAGCCCACTTGGGCATATTTTTTCTATGCCGTACCACCGTTTTTTACTCATGTGGTACCACGCCGCGTAACGACCTCCGGCCCGCTCCCTGACCGCCGCGCGGCAGCTTTCAATGTGTACGGGTGGTGTACTGCGTTGAGATAGGCAAAATGCCTGGCATTTACAATAAGTGCCCAGTAACTACCTGTAAATGCCCAATGAATGCCTAGTTTTGGGCATAAATAGGGAATTTATAACTATTTTTTGGACATTTATTGTAAATGCCCGGCATTTTGCCCATCTCTAGTACGGCGCGATGCTTGGCAAGTGTTTTACTCGCGTTAATTTCAGTTTCTCATTTTGTAATGACTGCGTAAATGTTATCTACATCAGGATAGCACTAATATTTTGTCTCTTGTCGCAAACTTATAAAACATTCACTTATACCTTACATATTTCCATACAAACTTTCATCCCCTATTCCCTATTGTTATTTTACCCCCGTGTGGGTAAAACTTTTACAAACTTTGAATGTCATATTTATTTATATCGAATCAACAGCCTAAAAAATAAGTTTCATGCTTCTAGCTCTAAAAATAACGATACTTCCATACAACCTTTCACCCCCCCTTTTAACCCCTTACAACCCTTTTTTTGCATTAAAAGTAGCCTATGTCCTTCCTCAGGCTCTAAACTATCTGTGTACCAAATTTCATTTAAATCGGTTCAGTAGTTTTGCCGTGAAAGCAGGACAGACAGACAGACAGACAGACAGAGTTACTTTCGCATTTATAATATTATATTATATATTATAATATTATATATTATTATAGTAAGGAAGTAAGGAAGTAAGGATTCACTTATACCTTACATATTTCCATACAAACTTTCATCCCCTATTCCCTATTGTTATTTTACCCCCGTGTGGGTAAAACTTTTACAAACTTTGAATGTCATATTTATTTATATCGAATCAACAGCCTAAAAAATAAGTTTCATGCTTCTAGCTCTAAAAATAACGATACTTCCATACAACCTTTCACCCCCCCTTTTAACCCCTTACAACCCTTTTTTTGCATTAAAAAGTAGCCTATGTCCTTCCTCAGGCTCTAAACTATCTGTGTACCAAATTTCATTTAAATCGGTTCAGTAGTTTTGTCGTGAAAGCAGGACAGACAGACAGACAGACAGACAGAGTTACTTTCGCATTTATAATATTATACTAGCTGTGCCCGCGACTTCGTCCGCGTGGAATAGTGTCTTTGGGCAGCATTTTTAAATATTTCGGCTAATTATTTTACAAATAAGACACATACGTATTAATACTTATATGAGTTGCAGTGTGCCATCTAGTGCTTATATAGCTCTTTTGTGGAACATTGAACATTCATCCCAACCAACAGCTTACACAGCTGCAACTTTCTTCCGCGCTCACTGCTTTTGCTAATGTTACATACCGGCATGTCCTCATCAGCTAAGTTCAATGGTAGTTTTAGAACCGAGTGCGCTATACCCCTATAACTATTTACACTTTATTTTGCTTTTAACCGTAAACACAGAAAACAAAACTTCTTATTATGAAAATAACTTATTTAAGTATTTTATTTAATTGTATAAAAACCTATTTAAAAAAAATTATAAACCCAAATGAATTAAATTTAACTAATTTTATTGACCCAAATAAACAAAATCTCTATACTAAGTATAACTTTTTACACTTGTACTTAAGAACTTGTTTTTATGAACCATTTGTAACCGATTCCTAGAAATCCCTTTCGGATATTGCGACTTCTGACTGAGTCGGCATGCAAAGGCATAAAGACTCATTCATAAAACTATTAAGCTTTCTTATCTTTTGTTTACATTCACAGATGGTCAAATGCTTTGTTTGTACAATGCTCAAAAAAGTACTGTTTATTTGGTGAGGGCAATTAACTTACCGTTCTTAGGTACCTGCCTAGCATACAAATGTGCAACAAAAAAAAATGACGTAATAACATCTAATTAAACTCGAAAGTAATCTACTTTTAACGAATGAAATAAATAAAACAATGACCCAACTAAAGAAAAAAATATTTAATAACTTATCTACTAAAGTAAGCAAATCGAATTGTAAACAATGTGCAGTGAATAATAATGCATTTGTAGCGGAAAAAATAATAATTGTCACGTGTCTGCACGTTTGGGCAAGCCCACTTGGGCATATTTTTTCTGTGCCGTACCACCGTTTTTTACTCATGTGGTACCACGCCGCGTAACGACCCCCGGCCCGCTCCCTGACCCCCGCGTGGCAGCTTTCAATGTGTACGGGTGGTGTACGGCGTTGAGATAGGCAAAATGCCTGGCATTTACAATAAGTGCCCAGTAAGAACCTGTAAATGCCCAATAAATGCCTAGTTTTGGGCATAAATAGGGAATTTATAACTATTTTTTGGACATTTATTGTAAATGCCCGGCATTTTGCCCATCTCTAGTACGGCGCGATGCTTGGCAAGTTTTTTACTCGCGTTAATTTCAGTTTCTCATTTTGTAATGACTGCGTAAATGTTATCTACATCAGGATAGCACTAATATTTTGTCTCTTGGCAAACAAACTTATAAAACATTCATTTATACCTTACATATTTCCATACAAACTTTCATCCCCTATTCCCTATTGTTATTTTACCCCCGTGTGGGTAAAACTTTTACAAACTTTGAATGTCATATTTATTTATATCGAATCAACAGCCTAAAAAATAAGTTTCAAGCTTCTAGCTCTAAAAATAACGATATTTCCATACAATCTTTCACCCCCCCTTTTAACCCCTTACAACCCTTTTTTTGCATTAAAAAGTAGCCTATGTCCTTCCTCAGGCTCTAAACTATCTGTGTACCAAATTTCATTTAAATCGGTTCAGTAGTTTTGCCGTGAAAGCAGGACAGACAGACAGACAGACAGAGTTACTTTCGCATTTATAATATTAGTAAGGATTATATATTATAATATTATATATTATTATAGTAAGGAAGTAAGGAAGTAAGGATTCACTTATACCTTACATATTTCCATACAAACTTTCATCCCCTATTCCCTATTGTTATTTTACCCCCGTGTGGGTAAAACTTTTACAAACTTTGAATGTCATATTTATTTATATCGAATCAACAGCCTAAAAAATAAGTTTCATGCTTCTAGCTCTAAAAATAACGATACTTCCATACAACCTTTCACCCCCCCTTTTAACCCCTTACAACCCTTTTTTTGCATTAAAAAGTAGCCTATGTCCTTCCTCAGGCTCTAAACTATCTGTGTACCAAATTTCATTTAAATCGGTTCAGTAGTTTTGCCGTGAAAGCAGGACAGACAGACAGACAGACAGAGTTACTTTCGCATTTATAATATTAGTAAGGAAGTAAGGATGTACTCGTATATAACTTTTTACAGTGGCGTATCGAAAATCGGCATAGTTATCGTTATATAAATTTTATGCACGAATTTGTTAATACAGATACAGCCAAACGCACACATTTACATATTCTAAGGTCAGTTTTAAGTATAAACTTAAAAATTAACAATCTTAATAATAATAATAATTAGATTCAGGAATCAACACGGTTCTTACAAACCATTGCAGTAAACGACCATTTTAAGGAGTTCTGTTAGTTTAGTTAAATGCTTCAACAAAAAAATTCAAAAAGTATCCCTCAAGTTTTGAAACTTGAGGGATACTTTTTGAAGGTGGAATTGATTATGCTATGACAGAACAATAAAATCTTAAAAAATAAATAGGCATAAATCAAATTAATTTTGGCCATGTTGTTACTTTAAAATTACTGCTGTTTACGTAAAAGCAGCAGTAATTTTAACGTAAGATCAACATAAAATAATTGCAAATTTGTAAACTAACTGTACCTGATATAGTTCTTTTTCAGGAACTTGATGTAATCCTCCAAAATAAATAACACTAGGTGGCACAGGGCGATTTCCTTCCCAAATTCTATGAATATTAAGGAATAAACTATCCAAATTATCAGACAATTCATGCATAGTTATTAATTTTTTACCAAAATATGTATTTAAAATTTCATTTTCTACTAATTTTTGATTCATCATAATATGTTTGTACCAATAATAATCATATATCTCACAAATTTTCTCCTGAAATGTTAAATTGTAAAATCTTCTACACATTGTTGGTGGATATAATAAAGGATGTTCTGTACTTCCAAATACTTCAAAGTTATTAAGATAATCTCCTAATGAACTTATCACAATTGTTGGAGCCATGAAAATGTAAGAGGCTATCAATAAAAGATTAGCTCCACCTTCAACGAATATAAGATCAAATTTATTATTTTTAGCATTAATAAGTTCTTGTACTTTAGTATCCGCGATTTGAGCCCAACTTAACTCTGTTACAAGTAGAACAATTTCTTTCTTTTGATGATTTAGTTCTAGCTTTGTACTTGATGACACCTCATGCTTAATTTTTAACCAAGCGTCGTATGAGACATTAAAAACATCTATTTCCGTTATATTTTCTACTGATCCGTTTGAGTATTTAGGTAACGGTGTTATGATGACAAGTTCATGTCCTTTTCTGTGAAGTTCTTCAGTCAATCGATAAAAAACAGCGTGATGGCTAATACTTGGGACAGCGAATAAGCAAAGAATTTTAGCACACTCGATACTAAAAGTAATGACAGTTAAATATATAAACACACTGCGTATTAGTAGCATGTTCATTGTCCGCCTAAATTGTAACTGAATAAATTACCGAAAAAATATCACATAAGTAACTTCATTCAACTAAAAAAAAATACGAACTGCGATAAAATACAAAAGCCGTATTGCGCAAATTGGAGTCATTATGTACTCACATGTTTAATTTCATGGCTGACTGAATGCTATCCTTTTTGACTTACATTATATTGTTTTTACCTCATCTAATTTGCGTCATTCTATATGTAAATACTTATGTAATAAATTTAATTAGCAGTGTGTAATGGCGACAGCGTTGCCTGACGTCTCGATTTTGGCGGGACGTCCCGTTTTTTTTTTTTACTAAAATCTAATGTCCTGCGAGGGGCACCACAAGTCCCGCTTTTGGCAGTGAACACCAAAAATTATGATTTCGTCAACTAATATTTATGGACATAATGTCAGAATTTTAATCTTAAAAAAATATAAGCAATTTAAATTTTAACATACTGAAATATTATTGATCTTTATTTGTTTACACTAATAATAAAAATACTTATGCATTCAGTCTACAATAAAATCTATTTAACGAATACGTATGTATTTTTCTAGTAGTCCCGTTTTTTTTCAAACGTATCCCGCTTTTATTACTTTCAAAAGTCTAAAATCCTGTTTTGATCTAAAATAAATCTGGCAACGCTGAATGACGATTAAATTTGGTTCTCAACACTAATAGTGTAGATGTAAAAATAGATTCAACGCTTAAGTCGGTTCACGTAAATTCTATTCCATGGAAAACATAAAGCCTAATCTATCTAATTCAAATAAAACTTAACACTCAGGTAATGATTTGGAAGGAGAAATAATTATGAAAACTAGTTAGTTATTTTTGGTATACGCATTAACACGCAGCAAAAAAATCAGTTATTAGTACAGGTACGTACTACAAAAGAGCGACCAGGGAATATCGAGGCGAGTACGATCAATGCGAACAATGGGTATACAGAATACATAATAATAGGCACCGGTGTTGCCCCCGGCCGATTTTCTAGCATTTCGAGGGCCCATCTAGTGAATGGCGAGGCACCGCCTGCCGCTAGTAACGATTGGTAACGGTTGTTATAACAGGTGTCCGTCCCTCTGCTGTAAATAAGCTGTAATAGACCATTACCTAGTCCACCCAGAACTCATTTCCATAGCCCATATAATTTCCAATATATTATGCAATCGTCTATTCTGTGCATATTAAGGAATAAACTATCCAAATTGTTAGACAATTCATGCATAGTCGTTAATTTTTCACCAAAATATGTATTTAAAATTTCATTTTCTACAGATTTTTGATTCATCATGTTTGTACCATTTTAGTAATAGTCAATATTTCACTATTTTTTTCTCGAAATGTTAAATTATAAAATCTTCTGCACATTGTTGGTGAATATAATAAAGGATGTTCTGTACCTCCAAATACTTGAAAGTTATTAAGAATATCCCCTAGTGAACTTATTCCAATTGTTGGAGCTTTAAAAATGTGAGAGGCTATTAAATGTAGACTAACTCCACCTTCAACGAATATAAGATCAAATTCATTATTTTTACTATTAATAAGCTTTTGTACTGTTTTCTCCGTAGAACATATGTTTCTTTTGTTGGTTTAATTCTGGATTTGTATTATATGACACTTCCTCTGTTATTTTTTTCCAAGCTTCGTATGACACATAAAAACCTTTATTTCATTCTATTCTATTCTTTTCTATGAAGTTCGCCAGTCAATCTATATAAAACAACGTGATAGCTATCACTTGCGACAGCGAATAAGCAAAGAATTTTAGTACACTGGACACTAAAACTAAAGATGGTTAAAGTGAAAAACACACTGCTCGTTTGTAGTTGGTTCATTATCAATTTAAATTGTGACTGAAGAATCAGCAGAAAAATATCCTATTTTTAACTGTCGCCACTGAGGAAAAAAACTTGCTAACTATACGATAAAATATTTTAACTTTTGTATGCACATGTATAAATTAAATGCCGATTTAAAGTGTTATCTTTCTTAGGTCATTATATTGTTTTTTATCTATTCTCAATAATTGTACTGCTCCGAAAGTAAAATAAATCTCTTTAAATTCCCATTTTTTTTTTGCAATCACTTACAATAAACTTAAGTAGTAGATTGTAATGCTAATTGAGTTCGGTTCTTACTATTCAAATTATTTGTAGATTACAAATTAGCAATAAGACACACTTTTTGATAAAGATACATTGTACATGAGTTTATCAAAAAGTGCTCTCCACTGGCGGGATCTACTAGCATTAACCGCCGTTGATTTCTTAACTTATCATATCTTACTTATCTTAACTTGACTCATCGCTTTCTTGTAATCCCACCAAGGCGTTGATTTCCCCAAAAACAACTCTAAAATTAATGTTGGTGGTATTAAGTATGACCTTTAAAATACATGGCCTCGGCTCTTTTGTCTAGGTTTGTAGTCATTGGAGTATAATACATGTACTACGTTTCATATGGCAACAAAATAAACAGAAACATATATATAGACATAATGAAATCAAACGCAAATATTTTAAGGGGGGTATAATCAAGTAAGAAAAATATGATTGATTAAATCATATTTTTCTAGAAAAATATGATTTAAGCAATCATATTTTTCTTCTTCTATAAAAATATGATTTAAGCAATCATATTTTATTACTTGATAATACTTCATTTTCTTATTTAGAAATAAAAAAATCGGTAGAAAACTTGGTGTTAAAATCAAACAAAAAAGTAGTAGATTTTGTTAACATGCGTAACCACCATCTAAATAATATGTATAACAAGAAAGGCACATTACGGAACTAAATGTCAAACTGAACGCAGAAATGTCAAAATGATACTGTCATAGAAGCCGCTAGTTTCCACGTAGGTACAGCATGCTCATCTATTACAGTTTTGTTTAAATTCACAAAAAAAAATCTAGCATTTTTTTTTACTTCTAAATGTACTTCTCTTCTAAATAGTACTTTCCCTACTTAAATATACTCGCTCTTAAATTATTCACGCTTGATGTAAATTACATTATATTCGTTTTATATCCGTATGTTACAATTTTATATACAGATGGATATGAAACAGTCAATTCGAATAAATATCAGAATAACTGTACCTGATGTAGTTCTTTTTCGGGAAATTGATGTAATCCTCCAAAATAAATAACACTAGGCGGCACAGGACGATTTCCTTCCCAAGTTCTGTGGACATTAAGGAATAAACTATCCAAATTGTTAGACAATTCATGAATACTCGTAATTTTTTTCCCAAAATATGTATTTAACATTTCATTTTTTACTGATTCTTGTTTCATTAGAATATATTTGAACCAGTAGTAATCATATAATTCACTAATTTTCTCCTGAAATTTTAAATTGTAAATTCTTCTGCACATTGTTGATGGATAAATTAAAGCATGCTCTGTGCCTCCGAATATGTCAAAGTTATCAAAAACATCTCCTAGTGAACTTATTACAATTGTTGGAGCCTTAAAAATATAAGATGCAATCAAATGAGGAAAAGCTCCACCTTCAAGTAATATAAGATCAAATACATTGTTTTTAATTTTAATAAACTCTTGTACTTTCTTCTCTGTGATATGTGCGAAAGATAACTCTGTTGCTACTAGAGCAAATTGTTTCTTCTGTTGATTCAAATCTGGTCTTGTATTAGATGATATCTCATTTGTAACTTTTTTCCAAACGTCATGTGATACATTAGAAACATCTATTTCCGTTATATTTTTTATTGTTTTGTTTGAATATTTAGGTATAGGTGTTATGATGACAAGTTCATGTCCTTTTCTGTGAAGTTCTTTAGTCAATCGATAAAAAACAACATGGTGGCTAAAACTTGGAACAGTGAAAAAGAAAAGAATTTTAGCACACTCGCCACTAAAATTCAAGAGCATTAAAATTGAAATCACACTGTGTACTTGTAACATATTCATTATTCACTAGTATATCTAGTAATTGAGAAAACAACCGAAATATCAGAAGTAACGCCAGAACTGCGATAAAATACATACATTTAGTTTTGTACCTGTTATGCACATATGAGTCATTATGAGCTCATAATAATATGTTTATTTCATGGCCGATTTAATACACTATTCTTTGTATTATTTAACCTCTCACATCTCGACATTTGTATGGAGTGACTGGGGTGTGGTGTGGTATTATGCAAATATGAGTCAATATGTACTCATTTAATTTCACGGCCGATTGAATGCACTATCCTTCTCGGCTCATTACGATGTTTTTACGTATTTTAATTTGCGTCATTTGTGAATGTAAATACAAAACTCTTTGCAATTTACATTTGGAATAACGCAATAATTTAAAATGCAATAATTTCAATGCTTACATAATAATTTCATAAAAAGTGTATAAAGTGTGTCGAGATTGGACAGAAAGAGAACAATACCACAGTATTAAGAGTGTCCTACAAGTAATATAACTTCTTTGTTCTTGAATGCATGCCGCCACTGTGTATACCTACGCCCAGAGCCTTGTTTAAAAGTCAGGGTTGACAAAATAAAAACTACTCAAATATTTTACATGTAAGATTTATTTTAAAAGACAAAAAAAGCGGCCAAGTGCGAGTCGAACTTGCCCATGAAGGGTACCGTAGCAGCAAGTAACATAATATAAATGTTACGATTTATGACGTATTAAGAAAAACTACTTACTAGATCTCGTTCACCAATTTTCGGTGCAAGTTAGCATGGTAATGTACATCATATATTTTTTTGGTTTTATCATTCTCTTATTTTAGAAGTTACAGGTGGGGGGGAGGGATACATTTTACCACTTTGGAAGTGTTTCTCGCGCAAACTATTCAGTTTAGAAATTCTGTGATGCGGTGGTACATTCACCAGTCGAGCAGCTTCCAATTACGCTTGTAACGACCCCTCTCCCCCCTGAAGCGAGAGCTATATGCCTGTCGGCCTGAAAGCTCATTGGCGCCTCCTAACCGCTTTACGCTCCTAGTCAGCTTAGCTTATAGCCGCTTATACACCAACCTACACGTGTATACACATGCAAATATTCTTCTGTTAACCGGATGTGATATTAAGAATTTGGACCGTGTATTTGGCAGCGTGATCATGTAGAGTCGACCCTTATGTTGTGACCGATAGTAAACACAGAAACTTTATGATTGAATAATGGTTCATTGCATGACACTTTAACATAAGAATTACCTTTCTATTAGCAAATCAGTACCTACAAACACAATCTATTGGGAATCACTATTACAGCTTTGCAGTGGCTTTAGAAGTGCAGTTAGGCCCCGTGCCTTTTACATTATTTTGTAACCTGTGGAGGCCCCACCAATCTGTCTAAGTGCCTGTGTAAGTAATAATATTTTTTGTTTGCTTTGTTTGTAATATTTTTATTGTACTAAATAAAACAATAATAGTAAATTAATTAAATAAATTAAACGGGTCACTCACGTCCAGTCCAGACACGTCCACCCTTTGTCTCTCGCGACGGACACTGTGACACACTGTGTGGACACGGAGTGTCCGGCGCGAGAGAAAGGGTGGACGTGTCTGGACATTCGCCCTGATGAAGGTCTCCTTTTGAGATCGAAACTAGTCGGCTTTCCCGACAAAAAGACGTGAGTGACCCGTTTAATTTATTTAATTAATTTAGTATAATGTCTCACGTGAGTTTTAATAAAACAATAATGATGTAAAAACTTACATAGAATAAAAGGCGATCTTTAATTATTATTATTTATTTATTTATCTTTACTTACAATTAACATAACATCATGTTACACGCCCTCCATGACCCGCCCCAGGATATATTTTTTGGGGGTTGATGCTACTCACGTCCGCAGGCTTTACCCTAGTTTCCCTGCACGTGACCCCTGGGTGGTGCTAATTGAGTAGCTTTTTCTGAAGTGGTAGAGCTAAGTTGGAATCATTTAATGTCCATGACAGGGTCGCGATCAACTTATGGACATTGAGTGACTGCAGCTCGTAATTGGGCCGGCTCGTCCGGGGCAGTACCACTCTCACACAGAAAACCGGCGTGAAGTAGTAGCTCGCTATTGCGTTTCGTGCGGTGAGTGTTGAGACCCGGAGCCCAATCCAAAAACCTCAACTCTGGATATGGCAGTGGCATTAGGAAGAAGAATACCCCAGGAGGGTACCGTCACCGTTGGTGAAGGAGAATCCCTTCCTGAGTTTCACTACTCAGGCCGCCCGACGTATTCTGGGGCGGGCACTATGCCACTCTGTATCTCTGCCAGGAGCAGGCGTAGGAAAAGGACGGTGGCACGTTCCCCTGAGCTCTATATGGAGCTATGTAACATAAGGGGACTTCACTCCAACCTGAATGCCGTCCACCAGCATCTTGAGACGGCTAAGCCAGCCTTGCTTTTTTTAACTGAGACACAGATATCCCCACCATCTGACATCTCGTATCTGCGCTACCCAGGGTACAAACTGGAACACAATTTTGTGCCACGAGCCGGTGTGTGCGCGTACGTTAGGGAGGATATCTGTTGTCGACGTCTTGGCAGTCTTGAAGAGCGGGGCCTGTCAATTATGTGGCTGCGCGCAGACTTCGACGACCACATTCGTATCTACACGTGCCTCTACAGGTCCCACAGCGGTAACGCCGAAACGGAGTGCCTTGTTGAGCAAATCCAAACGACGACTGACAGTCTACTCCAGCAAATGCCTTCTGCCGAGATTGTGGTTATGGGTGACTTTAATGCCCACCACATCGAATGGCTTGGGTCACGCTCAACTGACCATGCTGGAAGATCTTTTCATGACTTTGCCTTGGCATATGGTCTAACGCAGCTGGTCTCTTCACCTACACGGGTACCGGATGTGGAGAACCATGTGCCATCCCTTTTGGATCTTCTGCTGACCTCCCACCCGGACAACTATCGCGTATCTGTTGGCGCCCCTCTTGGATCCTCAGATCATTGCCTGATAGAATGTGTGGTGCCACTCATACACCAAAAGCGACCGCGTACAGCAGGTATCCGTCGTGTGTGGCATTTCAGGTCAGCAGATTGGGATGGGCTGCGTGACTTCCTGGCTTCCTACCCCTGGGGGCCAGTTTGCTTCTCGCTGGATGATCCCAGTGCCTGTGCAAATGCTGTCGCTGATGTGGTTTTGCAGGGTATGGAACTATTTGTTCCTAATTCTGCGGTGCCCATTGGCGGCAAATCTCGACCATGGTTCGGTGGGTCTTGCAGAGCCGCGTCGCGTCAGAAGCAAGATTCCTACCGTGCCTGGTCCAATGCTCGGGCCACTGGAGATCCAAATACCGGCGTACTCAAAAAAAATACAACGCTGATTCCAGATCGTTGAAGGGTTGTATCGCGAAGGCAAAGTCCAGATTTATAAGCGAAATTGGCGAGAGACTAGTGCGCTTGCCATCTGGGTCTCGTGCGTTCTGGTCGCTCGCCAAAGCCGTACAGGGTAACTTCTGTCAGTCGTCGTTTCCACCACTGCAATGGATGGATGACTCGCTGGCCCATACTGCAAAAGAAAAAGCCGATCTCCTAGGGTTTCTTTTTGCATCTAACTCGACTCTTGATGACCAGGGAGCCACACCACCTACCATCCCTCGGTGTGAGAGCTCTATGCCAGAAGTAAAGTTCACGCAAAGAGCCGTGCGTAGAGCGCTTTGCTCCCTGGACATCCATAAGTCGAGTGGGCCGGATGGCATTCCGTCCGTTGTTTTGAAAATATGTGCCGCGGAGTTAGCCCCAATTCTAGTCCGCCTTTTTCGGTACTCGTACTCGCTTGGCGTGGTCCCCAGCTCGTGGAAGGAGGCTTTGGTTCATCCGATCCCTAAAAAAGGCCCATTGCTATAACTTCCTTGTTTTCCAAGATAATGGAAAATATTATCAACCAACAGCTGATAACATACCTAGAGGATCACCAGCTGATTAATGATCGCCAATATGGCTTTCGCCATGGTCGTTCGGCTGGTGATCTTCTGGTATATTTGACTCATTGTTGGGCAGAGTCAGTGGAAACCAAGGGCGAGGCTTTGGCTGTTAGTCTGGACATAGCAAAAGCCTTTGATCGGGTGTGGCATAAAGCGCTACTATCCAAGCTTCCCTCTTTTGGGTTACCCGAGAGACTCTGCACATGGATTGCCAGCTTTCTCACTGGGCGGATCATTAAAGTTGTGATTGACGGTGCACGCTCGGATCCATTACCCCTGAACGCTGGTGTGCCACAAGGCTGCGTATTGTCTCCTACATTGTTTCTTCTGCATATCAATGACTTGCTGCATGTATGCGGCATCCATTGCTATGCAGATGACAGTACCGTAGACGCAAGATACAGTGGTCTATGTAATGTTTCTCGGGATTGCGTCGATGAGTACCGGAAAAAACTTGTGTCTGAGATTGAGACGTCTCTTGGACACGTCTCTGATTGGTGTAGACTGAACTTAGTCCAACTGAATCCATCAAAGACACAAGTATAAAAAAAAAAAAAAAAAAAAAAAAAAAAAAAAATAGTTTATTTCAATAACATGGTACATCGAATTTACGGCAGGTTCTGGAGTTACCTTTTAAGTATAAAATACTTGTATTAGATAACTCCGCTCTTCGGTAATTAAGTAGGTATGCATATGTTACATTCGTTTAATACATGTTAAATTTATAAGTAAAAACTACTACTTTGTCTTCAACTTTGCATGTTATTACGAGTATACAAAAAAAAAAAAAAAAAAAAAATAATAATAATAATAATAATAATTGCATTTCACCCTATGTCATAAATTAAAATTTTATTTGTTATTATGTGCAACAAATATGTATGTGGTGTATATGTGTGTGTATTATAATAACTAAAGTTATAAATACCATACCATATCGCATGAACAAAATACAAACACTGTAACACTAAGGACACCTGGCAAATATGTCTAATTTTACACATTACAAATATAAAGGAATAAACTTGTCACTATGAAACTCCAATACTACATTACAACACAAAATATAAGTATGTGCGTTTACTGCAAAAAAGTCCCCATTTGTCGTGGCTCCTAGATTGGAAGGTACTCCCCTTACTATTAGCTCCAGCATTGGTATCTTGGGTGTTGACATATCCGGAGATGTACAGTTCCGTGGTCACTTGGAGCGCAAGGCCAAATTGGCTTCTAGGAAAATTGGCATCATCTGTAAAGCCAGAAGGTATTTTACACCACAGCATCGCCTTCAACTGTATAAAGCCCAAGTTAGGCCTCATATGGAATACTGTTCACATCTCTGGGCTGGTGCGCCCCAGTACTTACTCGCTCCATTCGACCGCATACAACGAAGAGCTGTTCGAATTGTCGGTGACCCAATGATTTCTGATCGGCTGGATTCTCTCTCTACACGCAGAGATGTTGCATCTCTTTGCGTTCTATATAAATTGTATCACGGGGAGTGCTCGGATGAGCTATTTGATTTGATACCTGCCGCTGAGTTCCACTATCGTACAACTCGCCAAAAATTAAAATTCCATCCACATCACCTTGATATTTAGCGATCTACTACAGTACGCTTTTTAAGGCATTTTCTACCACGTACTGTAAAGTTGTGGAATCAACTTCCCTCAGCGGTATTCCCGAATAAGTACGACCCCATGTCGTACTTATTCGGGAATACCGCTGAGCCTTCAAGAACAGAGTCAATATTTCGCTTAAAAGGCTGGCAACGGATCGGCGACCCCTTGGTGTTGCTGATTTCTATGGGCGGTGGTGATTGCTTTCCATCAGGTGACCCACATGCTCGCTTGCCACCCTCTGTTATAAAAAAAAAAAAAATATATCAATTATTTTTTGTTTATTTGTTTGTAATATTTTTATTGTACTAAATAAAACAATAATAATGTAAAAACTTACATAGAATAAAAGGCGTACAATGGCGGATTTATCCCTATAAGAGATTTCTTCCAGTCAACATTTAAATATTTGAGAGGATTCGGTAAATATGTATATCTCGAGAGTGGAATGAGAGTACATACGCGGGACAAATTAAATTAACATATTATTAGGTACACTAAGTAATATCACAGTATAAGTAATAATATTTAAGTACAATATAGTTGGTACTAGCAGTTCAAAGTTTTATCGAAAGATCTTTTTAAAACCGTTAGTTTGTATAATAAGACGCTTTTACGCCGAAACTATTCAATCGATCATCATGAAACTTTGTACACATAATCTTAAAGGTATTAATTAGGAAGGACATAGGAAACTTTTTATTAAAAAAAAGTAAAGCTGGTAATTATGTAAAAAAAAATCTATTTGAACAGTTATGAATACTTATAAAAATAAAAATTTTAATATCTTCCCGGATGCATTGTATCTTTTCTTGCATCTGAAAGACTAACTGAAAGCTTTTGTCCACTTAAGGCGCTTCCTCCATTCGCCAACTTCACAGAGTGCCTTAATTTAACTCTGTTAAAAAAACTTTTAAGAAAACGTCTACCTTTGAAAAGAATTGCAAATTTTATTTGTGTAGAAACATTTTCTTTAGTAAAAAATGTACTCGTACATGTATTCATTATTTAAGAAACACGTTGCCTCGATTTCCTCTTTTTTCCTCGTTTGTTGAATACTGTGGATTCTGTCGTTAATTTGCAACCAATTATACCATGAAATTATCGTGTACTGTTTTTATACTACGTCGGGCCGTATAACTTTTTTTTTTTTTATACTACGTCGGGTGGCAGACAAGCATACGGCCCGCCTGATGTGAAGCGGTTACCGGAGCCATATTAACGCTCGCAACATAATATATCACTTGCGCGCCGCCACCCCCGCTGCCAACGCAGCATCTCCTTCATTTCGGCCAAATCCTCCTTCTGTCTGTGACGGACGAGAGAGGGCCGTGCTCCTGTAGTAGAGACTAAAATGACCTGATGATGATGATAGTTTACTATACTTTAGGTGCAGACTAGCTGTAAAGAAAAGACTGAAGAATGATGTTTAATTTTATTTTCTCCTAACAACCTCCACGTATGCGTTTAAAACCGTGCTCCACGTCCAAAAATCGAAAAGAGAATGATCAACTGGCCGTTTCCCTACAAGTCTCAGCCTGGTTTTCTCGGTAAAAATAAAGTACTATGATTGGTTATTGTATACCAATCATAAATGACTGAATGCTACCCTGTGATTGGTTAGCCAATCATAAACCAGTGCAGTCAAAAGCTTAAAAGAATAAGTTGCCTGTGCGGCATCAACCCATAATCATCCCACTGTTGGGATACGGGTCTCCCCTCAATCGAAGGGATTTAGAGCGTACTCCATCACGTTTCAAAACTTCTGATTGGTGGCTTTGAGTATTAATCGACAGGAGGTGCCATACGCGGGCAACCCCCTCCGGCAAAGTACATTGGTCAACTGGTCATACACGTTATATAAAACTACTTAAAGTCGCTTCACCGTCATTTTGCATCGCTCCGTGTCGCGTGACGTTTCTCTCGAAAAATGGTGAGTTGTGCAGTATTATCGTGCAAAAGGCGATCTGATAGCTTAAATTCGCAACAAGATCGCGTTTTCTATCATAGGTAAGTATTTTTACTAACTATTAAATGTGTATTAAAGTACAATCTCCATTTGAAGTAAAAACCGTTGCGATACGTAAACGACAGAGAAATGTAAACATGAATACAGTGGTACAGGCTTTAGGGATGTGACAAAGTCAAAAAAGCCATTCAACATTTGAATGAATCATTCACTCATTCAATTACTGCAGTTCGTATAATAGTCAGATTTTTTTATTAGATATTGAATTAAATAGTAGGTATAGATGTATGTTACATTTAAATCTTGTAAGGTGAATTAGAAAAAATACCTTTCTCTGGACATACGATATTGAAATTTTGTCTGGAAATGAAAAGAATTGTTGGCTAAAAAAAAGTAGGTAAAAGCAATACATTTAGTGTGGGACTATGAGTGTATACGTTATACAGATACTATTATTTATAGGCTTTATTTAATATAATTGTATTTCCTTTTAGATTTCCTAAAGATCCCTATTTATAAGAAAAATGGAGAAAATTTTGTAATGACGAAAATGATTCTTGGAAACCTATACATACAAGTGTTATCTGTTCGGAGCACTTTACTCCGGAAAGCTACAAAAATGCTAATAACAGAAAGACATTGATTGAAGGTGCAATACCTTCTTTGCGACTCTGTCATTGTTTGGTGAGTCAGTATTTCTTTGTTTTTCTTAAATCTTTGACTACTTCAATATATGTAGTAGGTATATATTTAATTTTTAAACCCGGGTATTTTTCCGATAAAATCAAATGAAGGATAAAAATTTAAATATTGTCTGTCCCATTTTTGCCCCACATCCATTTCAAAATTTGAAAAAAAAAAGTAGACCCCAAGAATCTATTCGTCACGTATACAATAAACTTATTCATTTTAAAAATCAATAAAAATACTAATTAATGAAAACCGTCTTAAGCTGGTTTTAGAAATGTGGCCATTCTAATTAAATTAACAATTTGTTTTATTGCTTTCCCTTTCCTCATTCATATGTATAAATAACTTTATATGTGGGGACAGATGACCCTTACTTATTATAATATAATTTCATATTCATAGGTTCTTACAAATACCAATCTACTTTATATAATACTAGCTACGCCCCGCGGCTTCACCTGCGTTAGAAAAGTATCTGCTATTCCTCGGGACTCAAACTATCTCCATACCAAATTTCATCTAAATCCGTTTAGCCGTTATTGCGTGATTGAGTAACAACCAAAGATCTAAACATCAAGACGAAGATGTTTGGATCTTTGGATGTTCACATTTAAAATATTAAATAAGGATATCTGTTAAAAAATCAATTGTCAATATTTCATGTTCTTTGACTACTTCAATATATGTAGTAGGTATACATTAAATTTTTAAACCCGGGTATTTTGTCCGATAAAATCAAATAAAGGATAAGAAATTATTTAAGCAACTGCATGAAGGGATACAAGTGCGTAGCTGGGTTTTTAGAAGGGCGTACGCTCTTTTCTTGAAGGTTGTATCCACTGACCTCTATACTACAAGTACGTACGTAGTCCAGCGTACTCGTATAATAGAAGACAGTTCATACCACAGTTTAGCTGCACGAGAGTGCTAATGACACAAAGACACATACATACAGACAGACATACATACAAACATAAATTTTTTTTGAATAATATCTTTAATGTACAGTATTTTCACATTTACAATTTTATAATAAATAGTATAAGACAATTCAGTTCATTCATGAAACTGATTTGACTCATTCTTCAGATGTGCCACATCACTAACTTTTTCGTATGTATGCTGCATAGTTACGTGAAATCTGTGTCTGTGTGCGTGTAATTTTTGATGTGTTGATTTTTTTTGTAGTGTGCGTTTATCGCAACAGCAAAATTTGTGTCTGCGAGTTAATTACATCTTTTGGTGGTGTGCTGTACGTGTTTACCTCGCCCCCCGCTAAAAGTGGTGAAAAAATTTGTTCGAAGAGTTTCGTTATGGCATCTCCAGTCGATTAATACTCAAAGGATTGGTGGAGGCCAGTGTTTTAAGCCACTGACTTGGCTTAACAACTGTCGTCTAAAGAACTAAAAAAACTGTCGTCCAAAAACCGGGACCGACGGCTTAACGTGCCCTCCGAAGCACGGAGGAGCTCGAGATAAATAAACCCATCCATAGACAGGCTACGGCCGACGTGATACGGCGTGACGTGAAAACTTGCGTGATCGATTAGACTGTCCCGCGTAAAGTGGCCATCGAGCTCCTGTTGAGTTGCCTGTGCAAATAATTTTAATTAAACATTAGAAAATAATACCAAAACTAACGAACTTATCTCGACTAAACTGCTGAATAGATTTGAATTTGAACTTTGGCGTGGATATAAGTTACATCCTGAGAAAGAATTTAGCATTTTTTTTATATTACACCGGGAGGCAGACAAGCATACGGCCCGCCTGATGTGAAACGGATACCGTAACCATATTAACGCTCGCAACTTAAAATATCGCTCGCGCGCCACCACCCCCAGTGCCAACGCAGCATCTCCTTTCTTTCTGGTGATCTCACTCACTCACAGGAACACAACAACTTTGTTATTTGGTTGCGGTATTCTATGAAGTAGTGGTACATTCCCCAGTCGGGTAGCGTACAATTACGCTCCCTATCTCTCTTTTCGCCAGAGCTTCGTTTGTCAGTCAGCAGGGTGCACCGCGTGCAGGTGAAGTTGGCTTTGGTTCAAAGATAGAAAGAGAGTTATTGCAAATTATATTTAAAACGTATTATTAATAATTATTAATTAATTATTGCATCAAAATTTTATTATTAATTAATTAATAATACATTCATTAAATAATTCATATATTAATTATTAATAAAAGTATTTAATAAAAAATAATTAAATAATTAAGAATGTATTATTAATTAATTATTAATTAATTAATAATACATTTATGCGGGCGAAGTAGCGGGCACAGCTAGTGTTACATAATGCGTTCTGAAGCCATACTAACAGTTGCTTAATTAAACGAAAGCTATATGCATTCCTAAATGTTATCTCAACTGCTATGCATATGGAAGAGCTTTGAAATTAAAATGTTAAACTGCATATTTTTCTATTTAATACGCTATACCGAGAGGAACTAACATTATGTCTTATTAAAATAATTCTCATGCTGTTTAAATTAAATGTAGAGCAAAGTATTTTTTTTATACTACGTACAAGCAAGCGTATATACAAGCCCGCCTGATGATATTACCGTAACCATATAAACGCTCACAATATGATATATCGCTCGCGCGCTGCCACCCCCGCTACCAACGCAGTAGGACCAGGCTTACTTCCTGGTGACCTCACTCAATCGCGCGAACACGACAAGCCTTAAGGGAATTATTATTTGGCTGCGATATTCTGTGAGGTGGAGCGCTATAGCGTATCCGACTGGAATGTATTCCAGTCGGATACAAAATACGCTATAGCGTATTTGTATCCGACTGACAAACGAGGCTTATGCGAAAAGAGAGTATACCTCTCTTATCATTATTATTAGATAAGAGAGGTATACTCTCTTTTCGCATAAGCCTATATTATTATTAGATAATACCTCTCTTTTCGCATAAGCCTCGTTTGTCAGTCAGCATGGCGCACCAAGTGCAGGTAAAGTTGGCCTTTACTTTCAATCCTCTTTTTCTCCGACACGCAAACAAAGTTGCGCTGCATAGCTAGTTATATATAATAAGTAATAATAAGACACTCTCATTAACTAAAACATAAGAAATAACATTTGTACAACAGAGGGTACTCCTACCTCCTACTATGTAACGTAGTACACGGTACTAGTTAATATAAAATTATCACAATGTCTATTATTTAAAAATTTAAACAAATTTACTTAAAACTAAACTAAAACTAAAATTAAATAAAAGAAAATATATAATACCTAAACTTATTTACAATTAAAATAATAATAAACATATATTCACATAAAAACAAACTAATTTATCAACACTACTTACGATAAAAATTGGTCAACTCAAGAACGGCTGATTCTGCATTAGTGTCTGCAACATGCCGCGTTTTTTTTATGTAGGTAGTTTATTTCTTATATCTCGATGCACCGTTAACCGGTCATCATTGGCATCATTTCCTTGCTACGAGACACACGATATACGTTCTCATCCCAGAACGTCCTTGCGTCGTGATTTGAATTGTGGAAGAAGTGAAAGTTTTATACTAAACTTATACCAGTATACGAGTACCTAACAACTAACTAAAGTGTTAAGACCTAAGTGCTATTCAAACCCGAAATTCGGTAAGTGGCGAACTATTATTTCATTTTAGCATCCCTTAGGTACTTTCTAGATAATTTTTAAATTAAATTTGTGAATTTAGATAGTGTTTCTGGTAATATCTAAATAAAAGTAACATTACGTCGAGTATAGAAACTCATAGATTTTTCGCACGGGCGTGGATATCTTCTGCTACCGCCCGGTATAAAAATAAATTGAATCTAGAACATTTTTTTTATTGCATTGTTATCTTTGAGAACAAGTAGTTAGTTTTCTATTGTAAACTCTGTTCTTGTCAGTCCATCAGCCACAGTCATTGCACTAAACGTAGGTACCTAGGTCCATCACCATCACCTCATATCATCATCATCACTTCTCGTGGCAAAATGGCTGGCCGTCATTATATATTTATAGCATTTCACTGACACTGGCCATCACTTCCAGGGTTCCAGTTACGGACTACAAAATAAGAGATACCCGTACAGGCACATACTACCTTGGCACATAAGTACCTGCCTACTTGAGTCCTGGACAGCCGCAAGATCAAGCCACCGGCAACTCCACTCCCCAGCACTGGACCCCAGGACAGTACCTCTTGACTGGGAAACCAGAACTACCGGCATAGTAGGGCCTCTAAACTCACCCCTGAGCTATTATATATATTTTTTTAAATAAATTATATTTTGTTAATTGAGTGTTGTGTTGCTCTGTTGCTCATTTATAGCACCTCACGCACAAACGCTTCACTGGCGCCCAAGTGTTTTTTTTTCTAAATTTTCTCATGCTTTTCTATGCCCGGAGTTCTGTTTTCTTAGAGTAGTTGCATGTCTGTGTGCTTCTTTTATTTTTTTGGTTTTGTGAAACGTTTTTTTATTATTTTTGGTTGCTCGCAACTAAGGTGTAACATTTTTATACATTTCTATTGTTAAATGGTAATTTGTGTATTTGACTTAAATTGTGTTCTTTGACCGCAACTATAGAAATCATCTTACCTTCAAAGTAAAATATTATCAATCTTAAGTTGCAGTAAGTAATTCGGACTTTTTTCAAAGTGTCCAGTTCTTTTTTTTCTCTTTGGACTTATTGTTAAGTTACACATTAGTTGCATTTTTTTAGTGTTTTATATTTTTGTTCTTTTTAGTTCTGTGCCTGTGATTTTTTTTATTTTTTTGTTTTCTCAAAATTCACCCTCATTTTCATTCATTTCAACCAAAACGTTAATTAATTTCATTCATTTATTTTGTAAAGAACAGAGTATTTTTTTATTAGTTCTATAAAACCAGTCCATTTTTTTTTAGTTCACTATTTGCAAAATTTCGGTTTTGATATTATGGCTTATCCAATTAAGTTTTTATCGTTGCAAAAATCAGAGCTTGAATACGAGGTAGATATTAGAGGTACGACTCCCGGAGCCACCGTACAAGAACTTCGCAAGCAAATTGTTAAATTAATTCCACTCTTTCCTTCTGAGGATATTTTAGATTCATCTTTAAATATAGAGGATGATCTTAAAGGTGTCTCAAATGCCTTAACTAAAATTAAAGCAAGTTTTGATACTGATGTTGACCGCACCAGTCTTTTGCGAATACAAAACTTGATTCATCATTTATACCATCGTCTTAATAGAATGAGTCGTAGCGAAGATGTTGCACACGCTTATGATTCTTGCGTTGACCACTTTAAAAAATATTTTAATAAATTTAACTCTTTAAAAGATAAGTATTTAGCCGATCCGTTAGCCTCCTCTGCTAGCGTTAGTGAAATTTCACCTTCTTGAAACCCCATAAATGTCTCAGTCACTTGCGATCGTACCTCGCAAGACATCAGCAAACTAAAATATGATGGCAATAGTTGCGTCCGTTCCTTCATCCAAAGGGCAAATGAATTTAAAGAGGCTAGGAATATGTCAGATGAAAAATTACTTTCACATGCAACTGAGATATTTTCTGGTAATGCATTTCATTGGTTCCGAAGTAACAAAGATCTTATTTCTGATTGGAACTGTCTCTTGAATAGACTCAAAGAAGATTTCGATAAGTCTGATTATGATTATAGACTTTTATCTGAAATCCGTTCTAGAACACAGGGTGAGACCGAAAACATAACTATATATTTGTCTATTATGTCTGGGTTGTTTTCACGTTTGTCGAAAACTCCTTCAGAAGAAAGCAAATTGGAGATAATTTTACATAATATCCGTCCCTGTTATTCCAATATATTAGCTTCGGTTCCCGAAATTAAATCCATTGAAGAGCTGAGATCTTTGTGTACTAACTTTGAGAAGGTTCAAGCGCGTCTTTCACATTTTCGTGAACCACCAGGTCCTTCATCGGATACATTAGCGCCTGAGTTTGCATACTCTAAACCGAAACCTTATAATAAATATGACAATTTTAATAGAAACAATAATGCACAGGGTTACAGCAAACAAAATGAAAATAAAAATGGTTATGCTAATTTTAACCAAAAATATTTAGCTGCTATTGATACACCAAAGCGTCGTTATTGCCCGAGATGCCGTACGGATACTCATGGCCTACGCCAATGTACAGCAGACAAATCCAATATTCTTTGTTTTGTTTGTGGTAAGAAAGATGTTAAGACACCAGAGTGTCCCGACTGTAACCAGAAGAAAACTAATTTAAAACCAATTTCAAAAAACTAGTTGGTCAGAACTGTGACAATAGCAATTTTGATAAAGAAGATTGGAAAAACTGGTTACAAACGATCTCTAATTTTTTCAAAATTTATAAAGTTGTTTCAGTTCTTTCTTGTAAACCAAATAACGATTTGTGACCTTATGTTTCTGTTAAAATAAACGACCTTGTTATAGCAGGATTGCTAGACTCAGGTTCCGCGGTTACTATAGTAGGTAATAATGCACAAAAAGCACTTCTCAATCAGGGTCTTCAACTTGAAAGCAGCACTTTGAATCCTACTTTTCTTGTAGCTGCTGGAGGCCAGAAATTAAATAGCATTGGTTCTATGAATCTTCCCATTCACTTTGAAAACCAATTTCACATCATTAAGGCATTAGTAGTCCCTGAAATTGAAAATAATCTTATTCTAGGAATTGACTTTTGGCGCAAATTTCAAATCTGTCCAAAACATTTGCACTCAATTACTATTGGTCCTACTGGTAACAACATTGCCTCTGTTAATAAAGATACCTTTTTGCAAAATTATGATACCCTTAGCAACACTGAAAAGGTCATGGCAGATAACGTCATGCGTCAGTTTGAAGAAATTTCTTCAAAAGTCAAAGGTCTTGGCAATACCAGTTTGATCACTCATCGTATTGATACTGGAGATACTCAACCGATCCGTCAGCGCTATTACCGCATGTCGCCTGAGAAACAACGTATTCTTGTGGAACAGGTAGACGAAATGTTGGCTCTCGACGTTATCGAACCCTGTGAAAGCGCATGGTCTTCCCCAGTGTTAATTGTGACCAAAAAGAATGGCGAGCCTCGATTTTGCTTGGACAGCCGAAAGTTAAATTCAGTGACGAAGAAGGACGCATATAATTTGCCCTACGTCTCTGAGATCTTAGATAATCTTCGCGATGCGAAATATTTGTCAAGCATCGATCTATCTAAAGCATTTTGGCAAATCAACATAAATCCTGACGATCGAGACAAAACAGCTTTTTACGTCCCTGGCAGAGGCACATTCAGATTTAAACGTACTGCCTTTGGCTTAACTAACGCTCCGGCCACTCAACAGCGTCTAGTTGACTTACTTTTCAGTGAATTCGACCAGAAAGTTTTTGCATATTTGGATGACGTCATTATTGTAAGTAACGACTTTAACCCCTTCGGTCCCTGTGTCCATCTCAATGGACATGATTTAGTACCTATCATATCATACTGTATGTTTATAAAACATTTAATGTAAGCATGACATTACACTTGGAACGAATCTAAGAATGTACCTTATAAACAAAGAACAAAGAATTATTATATAAGTAGGTTAAAATATACAGTCAAGTGTTGACCATAGTCAAAATTACGCCGGGAGCAAGTAAGTCTTTAGTTTTATTTTATTTTTTTAGGATTCCTTATGTTATTATTGTTGTTATTTTTTTCTATGAGTAATGCATGTATATTGATTAGTATTATGATTTTATACATTCAAAATAATGTGTATTATTTGAGAAATATGTATTTTTTCGTATGTTCATCTCAGTGGACAACGGGTCTCTATAGTCGTAACATACATTTCTACCGAATATCTATTGTGTCGAAAACTACAATATTATTTTGTTTTATTTTAGCCATGGATTTATCTAAACAAAAAGATATTAATGTATTGTTCGCCATAGGTACTAGAAAATGGCATGGATTCGGATATTGATGAAGAAAGTGACGACGAGATATTATCAGCTACATTAGTAAATGAGGCTCGTGTAGGTAGTGCCATTATACATGCTAACGAATCACCAGCAATAGAAGGTGATGTAGAAGATGAATTGGAAGAGCAACCAGGGTCTAGTGCTGAACCAAGTAAATAAAAAAAAAGAAAACAAGACTTAGTATGGAGAAAAGATCTTCCATTCGAGGTACCGAATTTCACTTGGACCGCCCCACTCTCTGACGTAGAATCAACAATCAGATTAGATAGATTTGGAAAGCCTCCATTATTATCTGATAGGGAAGGGGGGAAAAAGGCGAGAGGATATTCCGAACAAGTCATCAATGATACTAAGAATGTAGTGATCGTCAAGTGGATGGACAAAAGGTGTGGTCTTAGACTCGAATTTTGTTGGTATAGGAAATCAAGATTTGGCGCGACGATGGAACAAATTATCTAAAGAATACATAACTATTCCACGTCCTGAACTTATCCAATTATATTATAATGATGGCATGGGCAGAGTAGATAAGACTGATCATTTGATTAGTCTGTACCGTATTTTCATTAGGTCTAAGAAATGGACTTTGCGAATGATATTCCACGCTATCGACTTAGCTCTAACGAATAGCTGATTAGAATATCAAGAGGATAGCAAAGTTTGCAATATACCAAAAAAAAGATATTTTGGATCTGTTGCATTTTCGACAGCGCGTGGCAGAT
This sequence comes from Hypsopygia costalis, assembly GCA_937001555.2. Classification (NCBI taxonomy): domain Eukaryota; kingdom Metazoa; phylum Arthropoda; class Insecta; order Lepidoptera; family Pyralidae; genus Hypsopygia; species Hypsopygia costalis. The sequence goes on from OW443349.2 coordinate 6,570,132, forward strand.
GCTCTTATAAAAATGGGACAACCACTAATAACCAGAAAAAAAGGACGTCCATCTTCCGGCAATAGCAGTCCTATAAATATTCTAAGCACCAAGAAACGACGTCGTTGCAGAGAAATAAGACCAGCGGAAGAAATCCAATACGTTACTGTCGATCACCTATCAGAATATGACGATAAAAAAGATGCAACAAGATGTAAAAAACCTGATTGTAAGGGGAAAACTCATGTGTTGCCTAAAGTGTAACTAACATATATTTTGTGCTTTACCGGTGACAGAAATTGTTTTAGAACGTTTCATCAAAAACTGTAATGTTTTTCCTGTATATTGTAATGATACTTTTATAATTAAATATATACTATAACAGTGACTATAATTTAATATAAAACTCTTCAAGTCATAAATTATGGTGAAAAATGTATCACTGTAGACCCGGTGTCCATTTCAGTGGACACTAGATTTTCCAAAAATATACGAATAAATAACATTTTTTTTTTGCATATATTCGTTACATAGAGCCTAAACATACATAAAAACATTGCAAATATTTTTTCCCATGTAAATGATTAAATCAGGTCCGAAGGGGTTAACAGTCACGTTTCTCTGCTTCTTTGCGTATTAGACAAATTAAAACATGCTAATCTAACAATTAACCAGGATAAATGCTGTTTCTTTCGTGATAAACTCAAATATCTTGGTTATGTCGTGGATAGTGGTGGTCTCAGAACTGATCCTGAAAAGGTGCAGGCCATACTTCAATATCCTACACCTTCATCAAAAAAGGACGTCAAACGGTTTTTAGGCACTGCCACTTGGTATCGTAGGTTTGTACCAAATTTTAGCACCATAGCAGCTCCGTTGAACAAATTAACGTCTAATAAGAAGAATTCCCCTCCTTTTGAGTGGACTAAAGAAGCAGAAGCTGCATTTTTAAAATTAAAGGAATACCTAGTATCAGCACCAGTCTTATCTTGTCCCAATTACAACCTCCCGTTTGAGGTACATACGGATGCCAGCAACTATGGTATCGGTGCAATGCTTACCCAAACCATAAACTCCAAAGAACACCCCATTGCTTACATGAGTAGATCACTCTCCGCACCTGAACGAAATTACAGCATCACTGAGCGCGAGACTTTGGCTGTGATTTCTGCTCTGGAGCATTGGAGGTGCTATTTGGAGAACGGTAAACAGTTCACGGTATACACCGACCACAGTGCACTTAAATGGTTTCTGTCCTTGAACAATCCTACGGGAAGACTGGCTCGCTGGGGCGTGCGCTTGTCATCCTTCGATTTCGAAATCAAGCACCGTCGTGGCTCGGATAATGTCATTCCAGATGCGCTCTCTAGAGCCATCCCTGTAAGTGCCATCAGCACATCGAACGTTTTTGGTACCACATCCGATTCTTGGTACAAAAACACCTACAACGGTTGCCTTAATAATCAACAAAATTTTCCAAATTTTATTATAAAAAATAATAGTTTATTTCGGCTTAGCAAGGACAAGTGTGAACTAAAGTCTGAATTTTCTTGGAAGGAGGTTATACCGAGCGAGTTGCGTGAGCAAATCATTTACGAAAATCACTCCGAGCCTACAGCCGGACATCTTGGTATCTTTAAAACCTACAAACGGATTGCTTTACGTTACTATTGGCCCGGTATGTACAAAGATGTAGTCAAATTTGTAACATCGTGTGATAAGTGCTTGTCTCATAAAATCCAAAATCACACTACTTTAGGAGAAATGGGACGTCCAAAGCAATGTTCACGTCCATTTCAGGCCATTTCAATGGATTTAATGGGTCCTTTGCCTGTTAGTCGTAAGCAGAATTCATATATTTTCGTAGTTACATGTTGTTTTTCAAAATTCTGTTTAATCTTTCCAATCAGAAGTGCTACTTCGCAGATAATTACCAAAATTTTACAAGATTCTGTTTTTCTTGTTCATGGCGTTCCCCAAACTATATTTCTTGACAATGGCAGCCAATTGACTAGCACTCATACAGAAACTTTTTTCAAAAAGTATAATGTGCCAAATATATTCTTTTCCCCTAAGTACACGCCACAAATTAATACGGTCGAGCGTTATAATAGGACAATCATAACATGCCTATCCACATTCGTCGATGAAGATCATAGGTCTTGGGACACTCAAATCCCTTCAGTTCAGTTCGCTATCAATAACTCGGTGAACGAATCTACTGGATATACCCCTTCGTTCCTAGTTTTCGGTAGGGAATTGGTTACTTGCGGCACTCATTACGTGGATAACGACCTCGGTGATGAAGTAGTTTTTCTACCACGTGATGTTTACGCCGAAAATCTGGGTTGCTTATCAAAAATATTTGACAAAGTACAATTCAAGCTTTGGCAAGCCCACGTTAAAAATACTAGTCACTATAACCTCAGGCGCAAACCTGCTGAATTTAACGTAGGTGATATAGTGATGAAAAGAACCTATGTACTAAGCGACAAACATAAGTACTTTAGTAAAAAACTGGCACCAAAGTACTTCAAATGTCGCGTAATAGCCAAAAAGTCTCCATTAGTATATAATTTGGCTGACATGTCAGGCAAAGATTTGGGTACTTGGCATATAAAAGATATTAAATTAGCCAATACCTCATAATATAAGTTTTTTTTTATTTCTTGTGTACAATTTTATACCCATCATTATACCTATATAAAAGCATTGCATATATCGCTAGTTTTTTTTAAGTTAGACAGAGTATAAAATCTGCTTAACTTATATCATGTTTATATGAGTGCCATGGCAAATTTTTGTATAATATTTGCCACGGTTGTTTGAATGTAGATAATATGACTGAAGAGGTATAAAAGATGATGTATGAATAGAAAAACAAACTTATTTACTAAGAAGATGCGGATTTTATTAAAAAGGGAATAAAATCCTTGGGTACGAGAGGGGGTAGTGTAACGTAGTACACGGTACTAGTTAATATAAAATTATCACAATGTCTATTATTTAAAAATTTAAACAAATTTACTTAAAACTAAACTAAAACTAAAATTAAATAAAAGAAAATATATAATACCTAAACTTATTTACAATTAAAATAATAATAAACATATATTCACATAAAAACAAACTAATTTATCAACACTACTTACGATAAAAATTGGTCAACTCAAGAACGGCTGATTCTGCATTAGTGTCTGCAACATGCCGCGTTTTTTTTATGTAGGTAGTTTATTTCTTATATCTCGATGCACCGTTAACCGGTCATCATTGGCATCATTTCCTTGCTACGAGACACACGATATACGTTCTCATCCCAGAACGTCCTTGCGTCGTGATTTGAATTGTGGAAGAAGTGAAAGTTTTATACTAAACTTATACCAGTACACGAGTACCTAACAACTAACTAAAGTGTTAAGACCTAAGTGCTATTCAAACCCGAAATTCGGTAAGTGGCGAACTATTATTTCATTTTAGCATCCCTTAGGTACTTTCTAGATAATTTTTAAATTAAATTTGTGAATTTAGATAGTGTTTCTGGTAATATCTAAATAAAAGTAACATTACGTCGAGTATAGAAACTCATAGATTTTTCGCACGGGCGTGGATATCTTCTGCTACCGCCCGGTATAAAAATAAATTGAATCTAGAACATTTTTTTTATTGCATTGTTATCTTTGAGAACAAGTAGTTAGTTTTCTATTGTAAACTCTGTTCTTGTCAGTCCATCAGCCACAGTCATTGCACTAAACGTAGGTACCTAGGTCCATCACCATCACCTCATATCATCATCATCACTTCTCGTGGCAAAATGGCTGGCCGTCATTATATATTTATAGCATTTCACTGACACTGGCCATCACTTCCAGGGTTCCAGTTACGGACTACAAAATAAGAGATACCCGTACAGGCACATACTACCTTGGCACATAAGTACCTGCCTACTTGAGTCCTGGACAGCCGCAAGATCAAGCCACCGGCAACTCCACTCCCCAGCACTGGACCCCAGGACAGTACCTCTTGACTGGGAAACCAGAACTACCGGCATAGTAGGGCCTCTAAACTCACCCCTGAGCTATTATATATATTTTTTTAAATAAATTATATTTTGTTAATTGAGTGTTGTGTTGCTCATTTATAGCACCTCACGCACAAACGCTTCAACTACCCATAGTAGTAATACCCATAGTGGTAAGAGATGGACTCCTACTACCCATTACCAAGCAGTTTGCAAGCGGACGTGGTATTTATTTATTTATTTAAATTCTTTATTGACCACAGTAAGACCAATGGTACAAAAGGCGAACTTAATGCTAAAAGCATTCTCTACCAGTCAACCTTCGGGAAGTGCAGACATCCACGAATGCGGTTTAAAAATATTTTAAAAAGAAACTTTTGAATTTGAACAATAAAAAGTGACTAATATACTATACATAAACTATATTTAAACATATACATATTACATTTATACACATATATTCTATAATACATACATATCCATACATATACATATACATTCTATAGTATATACATATCCATACACATAAATATGCCAAATAAGATTACTCAGTACTGTATTAAGCTGTTTAAAAGGTGAGCATATACTTTCTTTTTGAAGTTAAATTTATTCGATATTTTTCTCAATGGGATGGGTAGTGCGTTCCAGAGTCGTGACGCCTGTAATGTGAAAGAATCAGACATATAACCTGAGCGAAAAAGTGGAGTAGTGAGTGAAAGAGAATTATCAGATCGAAGTTGACGGTCATGAGAATCACAAAGATACTGAAACTTACTTTTCAAGTATTCTGGAGAAAGGGGATTAGTAAGGATAGAATGAAGAGTACAGAGCAACCGTTGTTGTCTGCGTTGACGAATGGGAAGCCATTTAAGCTGAGACCGATATGAGGAGACATGATCAAATTTACGAAGGCAGAAAATGAAACGAATAGCGTTATTAATAAGTCGGTCCAGTTTGTTAAGAAGATCTTCATTTAGATCAGGATAACAGACATCGGCATAATCAATGATTGGAAAAATAAGGGATTTGACAAGAGTGACCTTAGTAGCAATAGGGAGAAAATTCCTAAACCGATTAAGAGATCGTAAGGTAGACATGACTGCACGGCTGACCTCTACAACTTGGGTTGTCCAACTGAAAGTAGAATCGATATGCAGGCCAAGGTTTTTAACAGAGTGTCTAAAAGGTATAATGGAGTTTTCAAACATGACGGGAGATACATAATTTAAGTCTATTTTAGCAATCTGTCGAGAACTACCCACGACAATAGCCTGACATTTAGCGGGGTTAACATGTATACCGAAATTTGCGGACCATGAGCTAATACTGCAGAGATCTTTATTCAATTCGGCTATTGCATTGTTCAAATTTTCCGCGGTACTTTGAACATATATTTGTAGATCATCCGCATAAAAATGATAAGGACAGCAGAGCGAAAAAGATAGGTAGTTAATAAAGATGGAAAACAGTAAAGGAGATAAAATTCCCCCCTGCGGAACACCAGAGGTTAAATCCTTCCAGTCAGACAATTCGTGACCTACACGTACTGCTTGCTGACGACCATGAAGATATGACGTAAACCAATCTAACACATTTGGTGAGAAATTTAGATGTTCTAAAATGGCAAGCAGGATATCATGATCTACCATGTTAAAGGCATTAGAGAAGTCAATGAGAACGAGAATGGTGACCAATTTACTTTCCATGCCTGCTCTGATATCTTCAGTGACCTTGAGAAGTGCTGTAGTGGTACTGTGTCCAGGTCGGAAACCAGACTGAAATGGGGTAAGCAAGTCATGAGAAAAGATGAAGGAAGACATTTGTTTGTGTGCAGCAGCCTCTAAGACTTTAGAAAGGAATGGCAAGATTGAAATAGGCCTATAGTTGTTCACTTGCAGAGGCACAGAGATTTTGGGAACAGGAATAATAAAAGCTTTTTGCCAGAAAATTGGGGTACTACCGGTCAAGAAGGAGTAGTTAATGATATGAGCAATTACAGGGAGAATTTGTGGTAATGGGCCGGTCACATCTGCCGAGTAAGTGATGGCGGATGGGTGAGGAAGGTATTAGAGTGGAAGCCGCGCGTAGGACGACGAAACGTTAGACGCCCTCCTTCTAGGTGGTCCGATGACCTTAAGAAACCGGCTGGATGCGGAAAGCGGAGGATCGTATTTAGTGGAAAGCATTGGGGAACGCTTATGTCCAGCACTGGGTAGATAGTGTAGATACAGGCTGATGATGATGATGACTACCCATGTTCTTAATATATAAAAATTTCGTGTCACGTTGTTTGTCCGCGATGGAATACTAAACTACTGAATCGATTTTCATAAAATTTTGCACAGTGTGTGCAGTTTGATCTAACTTGAGAGATAAGATAGTTTGTATCTCATCGAAAAAATTAACGTAAAAATATTTAAAAGCGATACAAAGTTCGCCGAGCCAGCTAGGTAAAAAATATATTTTCATACATTATCGAACCTTTCATATTATATCTATTAATAGACTTCATTCAATAAGAGCGCCTTCACGTCTTATACAAAATAAATGGCACTTCAGAGTTATTTCTAGAGTCGTATAACATAAACTCGACCTAATTTCAGTAGAAGCCTTGTTATTTTGAGCTTAAATTGCACAGCGAGCGTCTTTGAAGTAATATTCCCTTGAATGATGAGCGGTTTAAGCCAAAATGTATTTTAAATGTACTCTCATAAAGTTGTGCATATCGTGGCATATTGTTAGAAGTAAGAAAATTTTGTCTGTCACTGCATATTTGGTAATATTTTAGCATTTATGGAGCTAAAAGTGCATAAGGTTGCTGTTGAGCATTTGCGCTGTGTGTGGAAGCCATGCTGGGCCCATTATAATTTAAATATGATAAGAGCTTGACACAAGCACATATATGTAACTTAACAATAATCTTAAAACTAACACTTACCTTAGAATTCCAGTGTCCTGACGCGTCCCGACGTCGATGATACGCTTTTATCCAGCGAGCAATTTAGGGATAGGTGTGAATTGGAACTCTCTTACCGGTAGCGACCGACTTATCTTGCTCGTAACTCCAAGTGTTCGACGAAAATATCAGCTCAATTACACCATTTTACTAATTAACCAGTTGGTGAATCGAGAACACCTTTTGTACTATAAATACCATATTTTACAATATTTATCCAGCAATGTTTATATCTATCCAGTAGTGTTTTCAGAACGACCAGCTGTATAATAGTGATAACTCTCTCCAGAGGTCGGTTTCCAATCCAATCCAACAGATGCTTAAATAACAAAATTTGAAGAAGTAGGTTGATCCTCTCCTTGTTCAAGAGCATATAGACGCCCACTGTTGGGCATTGCCTCTTTTTGTTGTCTCCATGTAGCGTAGCTCACCATGTTTCTCATCGACGATGACTGACTCTCATCGACTGTTCAAAGTTATGGTCACAACTTTGTCGTCGTCTCGAGCGATGTCAATGAAGAATTCAACTATTCTTTGGAAACAGGTGGGTAGTATTTTTTTATATGAGGGAGGGGCAATCATCATCATCATCATCACCAGGTCCATTTTAGTCTCCACTACAGGAGCATGACCCTCTCCTAGGCGGAAGGAGGATTTGGCCTATACTCCCCACGCTGGCCAGACGGGTTGGGGAGGGAGGAGGAGGAGGGGCAATAGTGGAAAGCAATCACCACCGCCCACGCGGACGAAGATGCCGATGGCCGCTTGGTAGGGTTCCCAGCCCTCCCGGATTGCCCGGGACACTCCGATAATAATGGTTAATCTCCCGACCTCCCGGGTAACAATAATTTCTCCGGTTTTTCTAAAAATTATACGCATCCTTCGCTCGCACGTCACTACTCGCTCTCCATTCCTATCTTGTTCTTTCCATTCCTGACGCTTCTTGCGAGCGTGTAGTTAGCAAATTTTAATTAAAAAAATAATTGAGATTTTCCTTCCAAGTCACCTCCCCCCAACCCTCATTTAACATTCATAAAACGCTCCCGGGTGAATCTTTTCAAGAACTGGCAACCCTACCGCTTTGATTAAATGATTTCAGGTAAACGAAATTATATGTCAAAATTGTAACCCAATCTGGCGGCATAATTCCATCCGAAGCGTGATCAGTGATGTGCGATGTACCCATAATATCTTAAAAGATTTGCCCAATAAGGGAAACTTGGAACTTGGAATTTCTGGGGAAAATATGTTTTTTGACGAAACCTGCCGGGAATGCGATAGGTATTTGCAATCACTTTTATTGATTCTTTTAAAAGATTACGGGAAATATTTTCTTATGTGCTTGTTTTTATAGAATGCCGCCTTTATTATTCCTTTGTCATGCGTGAAATTTAAATAAATAACTAAATTTTGAGGTGTAAGGGCCGTTTTTTAGGGTTCCGTACCCAAAGGGTAAAAAGGAACCCTATTACTAAGGCTCCGCTGTCCGTCCGTCCGTCCGTCTGTCACCAGGCTATATCTCATGAACCGTGATAGTTAGACAGTTGAAATTTTCACAGATGATGTATTTCTGTTGCCGCTATAACAACAAATACTAAAATACAGAATAAAATAAATATTTAAGAGGGCTCCCATACAACAAACGTGATTTTTTGTTCGCAATTGATAACGGCAATAGGTAGACGTTTGAAATACTCACATAATATTTAGTTATAATTATATTCACTTTAGAAATAAATAAATAAAACAAATATGTAAGGGGGCTCTCATACAACAAACGTGATTTTTATGCCGTTTTTATAGATGGTACAGAACCCTTCGTGCGCGATACCGACTCGCACTTGGCCGGTTTTTTTATACTAATTACAATCTACAGACCCCGAGGTCCGTAACTTTTATTAACAATCTTCTATTTTTATCTCACAATTTATTAAATAAGGTGTAAGTGGCTTACCACGATCTTTAAAGTCAAAGTCAACCTCATCTGCATGTAGTGCACCATGCCGACGAGGTAGAGTACAGCATATTCGTAAGTTACCATGTGGCAACCGCTTCACATCAGGCGGGCCGTATGCTTGTCTGTCTTTGTTGCCAATAAAAAAACTCTACTGTCAATTAGAAACAAAATCTTACCGACTATTTGTTGTATTGTTTTCTGTTTCCAATCAAGGCAATCACAAAGTAACTTGTTGCTCTGTAATAACAAAGGACACAACGACCGACACGGGACAAATTACAGACCGTCGGCATTTCAGGGTTGGATGGTCATTGATTGAAAATGGTACCGTTTTGAGTTACTGTTACAATTTGCCTTCCGTGCTTCGGTGGACACGAATCCAGACATGAACAAAAATTGTCGGTTCTGGCCGCTTTTATTTAGATTCACCGGGGTGTCTGTAATCAAATGGGGTGTAAGTGGTTCATCAACATCTTTGAACCTAAGCCAACTTCACCTGCACGCACCCTGCTGACTGGTAGGGAGCGTAATTTTAAGCTACCCGACGGGGGAATGTACGAGTACCTTCACCTCACAGAATACCGCAGCCAAATAACAATTCCCTTGAGGGTGTTGTGTTCCTGCGAGTGAGTGAGGTCACCAGAAAGGAAGGAGATGTTGCGTTGGCAGCGGCGCGCGAGCGATATTTTATGTTGCGAGCGTTAATATGGCTGCGGTAACCGCTTCACATCAGGCGGGCCGTCTACTTGTCTGCCACCCGACGTAGTATAAAAAAAAATCTTGCAAGTTAAATGTGACTTATTTGACACAACAGTGTCCTGCCTAAGTTGAAATTTGGCATACTCGTCGTATGGTTGCGTAACAATCTCATTTTTTTTTTATATAAGTGCGAGGCAATCGAGCGTGTTGGTCATCTGATGGAAAGCAATCACTACCACCCACGGAGAACAGCTACACCAAGGGGACGCTGATCCGTTTCCAACCTATAATCCTTCCTTTCTTTCTTTCTGGTAATTTCACTCACTCGCAGGAACACAACAACCCTGGAGGCAATTGTTATTAGCCTGCAGTATTCTGTGAGGTGAAGGAAAAAATATGCTATGCCCGACCTAGTTTTTTTAGTAAGTACTTTTCGCCAGAGCCTCGTTTGTCAGTTGGCAGGGTGCACCACGTGCATGTTAGGTTGGCTTTGGTTCAAAGATGTCGATGAACCCCTTACACCCCAACTATTATCAAAATCACACTTAAAATGCCGCCATTTTTATCCAATATGGTCCATAAAAATGCGATTAATAATTTCCACATTAACCCCTATAATACGGGTGTCAAAAAAATAGTTTATATGAGTAAAATACAGTGAGTATTTAGTTTTTATTAACAACTAATAAAGTTGTTGGCCGTGTGGTTTCCGGCAGACTAGAATAGAATCACTCCGTCTCTTCCCGTGGATGTCGTACAAGGCGACTAAGGGAAATACATTATAAAACATCGATCAGGCCTCCACAACCCGTCTGGCCAGCGTAGGGAGTGTAGGCCAAATCCTCCTTCTGTCTGCGACGGACGAGAGGGTCGTGCTCCTGTAGTGGAGACTATAATGACCTGATGATGAAGGTTCTTTATTTTTTTTTACGTTTTTAAACATCTCATGCTCACCCGGCATATAGACTATCATCAACAATATCAGATAGTCTTAAAGTCGCATAGCGAGCGATGGTGAAAGCAATAGAACGAAGAAATTTGACGTAGAACCAAAATGGTCGACATAGCTAGAGTAGAGCTCTAAGTCAACTTGCTGACTCTGAAACTGGCCGACCACACCTGTCGAGTCAACGATGGCAGATGGGGGAGGAAAGTCCTAAAGTGGAGGCCACGTATGGGAAGCGTGGGGCGCTCCCTACCTAGATAGACCCATGACTTCAAAAAATTGGGCGGTAGCGGTTGGATGTGGAAAGCGGAGAATCGCATATGGTGGAAAACATTGGGAAAGGCCTATATCCAGCAGTAGATACAGGCTGATAATGATGAATTATGATAATAACTTTAGTCGTCATATTAGTATAATAGTCGCCTAGTTTTCTAATTTTTTATGCTCTGTTTTATATATATTTAGATACTCTATACAAAAATATATATTGCAAAAGGATAAGCATAATAGTGATGTCATAAACATGCTAATTTTCTCGTAGTTTTATTGCACGGAGTAAATTTTTTGTTTTGTCAATTTTGACAAAATAAACTTTAATAAAGCAAACATGGCCAATTTAAACATAGTTAATGGTTGTATTATTTCAAAATAAATATTTTTCATACTAAGTGATTAATTGTGTACACTATGGTTAATTGTTGCAGACCCCCCTGTTAACAGTGTACAGTAGTGTGGACACAGTTAGCCAATCCCCAATTTTTTTATTAATCTTATTTTCTCAAAAAATGATAAGAAAATGAACAGATTTTTAATGCCAATATGTAGCCGATGAACCTGCCTTTTGACCAAAATAGAAAAAATAAAATGTTTTGCGTAATAAATATGCTGTGCAGGTTACCCTACATCAAACCAAATGTTTCAAAATTAAAGTCAAGAAATATATAAACAAAGAGTATAAAGCATAGATAGAAAATACGCGACGTATCTTCACTTCATATAATTATTTGCTAGGATAAATGTTGCTTTCCTAACCTTTCAAGTAAGCATATATTTTCTCGTTCTAGATATAAAACAGGCCCCAGTGCTCGAGAAACATAGCAGTGTGCTTGGACTTCACTTAGTGAGCCACTTGGGTGGGAACAAGAACGTAGTTTTGCTGGATATGTCAACGGAAATCTTCTCCGAGCGCACTCCGTACTGTAGAATAATGCCATTTTCATCGTTTTTTTTATATGAGAGGGGGGCCAACGAGGATGTATGTCAACTGATGGAAAGCAGTCACCAACACCCATGGAGATCAGGAACACCAAAGAGTCGCCAATTAATTGCCAGCCTATACGCCTTCCTTTCTTTCTTCTTTCTTTCTGGTGATCTCACTCGCAGGAATACAACAATCCTCAAGGGAATTGTTATTTTGGCTGCGGTATTCTGTGAAGCGGTAATTCCCTAGTTGGGCAGCTTATAAAATACGCTATTCCCTACCTCTCTTTTAATCAGAGCCTCGTTTGTTGTTGACTGACAACAAACTCGACTACGCTGCTCAATTAAGGTTTGGCGGACGCCGCTATTTTCAAGCCGCCTAAAGACTACAGACTTGGCTTAACGACTATGATATATTGGCAACAGCCGGGACCGATGGCTTAACATGCCCTCTGAAGCAGGGATAAGCTCGAAATAAATAAACCCATCCATGGACAGGCAATGGCCGTGTGGTTTTGGGCAGACTAGAATAGAATCACACCGTCTTTTCCCGTTCATGTCGTCGTACAAGGCGACTAATGGAAATACATTATAAACATCGATCAGGCTTCCCCAACCCATCTGGCCAGCGTGGGGAGTGTAGGCCAAATCCTCCTTCTGTCAGGGACGGACGAGAGAGGGTCGTGCTCCTGTAGTGGAGACTAAAATGTTCTGATGATGATGGACAGGCTGCGGTCGACGTTGCTGTACTTGTGTGTTCTATTAGACTGACGCGCTCAATGACGCCATCGAGCTCCCCTCATTAGGACTACGCTGATGACACTTCTAGTATGTCAATTAGTTTCAACATCTTCGTATTTCGTTTGAGACGCAGGCCACTTCTCCGCCTCTATTGTTATACAGTGAATTGCTACTTCGGCGCCGGCAGAGGGCAGCACTCTCGTATGTCATTATAAACATGGCAGCTATAATTGGTGATATTTCTTACATTTTACGAAGGCTTTCGTTCTAGAGACCGTATTCTTTGTGGGTCTCGACTTTCTTTATGTTGTTAACCCTTTTTATAAGGAAAATCTACGCTAAAAGGATGTTATTGATTGGTGTTTTTTATATCATCGTCCATTTTTTTTAAGTGAAAACGTCTTTAGGCGCGTTGGGGATTTTTTAAGATGAAAAAAAAACCATTGAACTCGCGACACTATTACCGTAACCGACACCGGTCTATTTGGTGCGGTAGTATCATATGGTAGAGCGGGGCGGTAAAATATACATACGTAATTGTTCAAGTTTTCATTTTTGTCGGCATTCCCAGAGTACCACAGATTCTTTTATCGGTCATGCAGCTAAACAATTATATATTTACTTGTTATAAAGGTAGAATTTAGGCCTACAAATTTGTTTCCACCAATTAATTAATATAATAGTTCAATATAATTTTAACAAAGGAAACCGACTCTAAACAATACTCTACATTATGTAAAAAATTGCCCAAGACTTGAAGACCTGCGTCCTCCCAGTGCTGCAGAGGGTAGATACAGGTTGTTAATGATGATGATGATGAAAAAAAAATATGGGACCAATATGGAAGTACAGTAGAATCTTACTAATCCGGCACTTCAATAGACCGGCACGCAGGGCCGGGTTATGCATGTTGGGGCTAGGCAATGTTCGTCCAGGGGATCCTACCCTCTTCTAACTTCCTAATAATAATATATTTTGTCTAACACAACACAAATTTATTTATAATTACGCTCTTTTTTACTATGCATGTATGTGTAAATCATCACATTTGAGTCAAATGAAAAGAATTAAGTATACATGCATTTTTATTTTAAAAAAAATCTTACAATAAGAAATATTAACTCTTCCAACTTTCTTTGATACAAAATCGTTCAAAACATCCCGAAAGTTAACCCTTTCCATTACATCATTTTCAATTGCCATTATGGCCAATGAATTTAAACAGTTTTGAGACATCGTTGACGAAGACAGTTTTTAATTATTTTCAATTTGGAAAAGTTTCGTTCACCAGTGGCGTTTGTATTCATTAGACTTCTATATATTTGCAAAGCTGTATTAAATTTGGGAAAGTTGACTGTGCCATGTTACCGATAATTGGGGTGTAAGTGGTTCATCAAGATCTTTGAACCAAAGCCAACTTCACCTGCACGTGGTGCACCCTGCTGACTGACAAACGAAGCTCTGGCGAAGAGAAAGGTAGGGAGCGTCTATTGTAAGCTACCCGACTGGGGAATGTACCTCCACCTCACAGAATACCGCAGCCAAATAACAATTCCCTTGAGGGTTGTTGTGTTCCTGCGAGTGAGTGAGGTTATCAGAAAGGAAGGAGAGGACCAGGGGCGGACTAGGGCCTAGGCAACCTAGGCACGTGTCTAGGGCCCGTAATTTTTGGGGCCCGAAAGTTAGGTGTTTAATTTTTATTTTGGAAGTGAAAACTTCTTTAGTAGGTTCGGAAATACAAATGTTGCCTCGGGCCCGCTTTAGCCTTAATACACCACTGACGGTAACCGCTTCACATCAGTCCGGCCGTATGCTTGTCTGCCACCCGACGTAATATAAAAAAAACCGGACAAGTGCGAGTCGGACTCGCCCACCGAGGGTTCCGTACGTAGTATCATTATTAAATTTGATATTTTTCATTATAAATAAGAAATAATGCGTCGAAAAAAATAAATAAAATATATGACGAGCTGGGTGGCGTAGCAGTCAATGACGCGGCTTCGACACCAACGCTCATGGGTTCGATTCCCACACGGGACAAACATTTGTGTGCATGAACATGTCTGTTTGTCTTGGTCTGGGTGTTTTCTATGTATCATAAGTATATATTTAAAAAAAAAAAAGTGTATTTTCGTATGTTTATCAGTTGTCTAGTACCCATAACACAAGCTTCGCTTACTTTGGGGCTAGATGGCGCTGTGTAATTTGTGTGACAATATTTATTTATTATTTTATTTATATTTTGCAATGTGTACATCAAGCCCTTTCATATGATACCCCATTTGAACTAGTAGTTTCAGTTTGAAATTTCGACGCCCTATAAAAAATATAGACCCCCTATTTATTAAGATCTATTTAAATGTATAGTTTTGAGATTTATTCCTGTGCTTGTAGTCTATAACGATGTTACTTGCCAAATTTCATAGTTCAACGGGAACTTCCCTATAGGTTATGATTCCCTTGAGAATGTGTCGAAATATGCGTTTTTGCTGAATAAACGGCCGTAACTTTTTTTTACGTAAACTTAAAAGTTTGATTTTTTTACAACTTCATGGGACCGTAGAACTCTACTCCGTAGATACTCAGGAGTATACAGTTCTAATTTCAGCTTGATACCTCCACGCATTCTCGACATAGAAATTCTTGACAAACAGACAGACGGACAATAAAGTGACATTATAAGGGTTCCGTTTTTCCTTTTGAGGTACTGAACCCTAAAAAAACAGCTGAGTCAATTACCTGTGTTCATTTATTTTGTTATTTAATTACACTAGATGAACTTGGCCTAAATAAGTTAAGTTCGGTACAGCGATATTTCTTGCTTAATTTGAAGCAACCCCTGAAACTGGGGAATTACTTTCACCTTAAAGAAAAGGGCAGGAACTTGTAGCTGAAGTTTGTATATGTGTGTGTAAACAGAACTGCTAGATTTTTTTTTTCATATTACGTCGGGTGACAGACAAGCATACGGCTCACCTAATGTGAAGCGGTTACCGTAGCCATATTAACGCTTGTAACATGAAATATCGCTCGCGTGCTGCCACCTCCGCGGATAACGCAGCAACTCCTTCCTTTCTGGTGACCTCACTCACTCGCAGGAATACAACAACTTCAAGGGAATTGTTATTTGGCTGCGGTATTCTGTGAGGTGGAGGTACTCTCCAGTCGGGTAGCTTACAATTACGCTCCCTACCTCTCTTTTCGCCAGAGCTTCGTTTGTCTTAAGAAACATACGCTATGCCCTACCTCTCTTTTCGCTCGTCTGCCAGCCAGCTGGCTGCACCACGTGCTGGTGAGGTTGACTTTGGTTCCAAGATGTTGATGAACCCCTTACACCCCATGTTTGCCAATAGATGCGTTCCACCTGCATCTGTTATGCAAGAAGAAAGTGAGGTAATTGCCCGTCATTTATTTAGTCAAGGGCCACATACCGTCGCGGCAACACGTTAGCACTTATCAAATAAATAAATATTTCTGGACAATTTACACAGCGCCATCTAGTCCCAAATTACGAGCAAAGCTTGTGCTATGGGTACTAAACAGCTGATAAATGTAGGTACTTAAACACATTTATTTTTGTAAATACATTCTTATAATACATAGAAAACACCCAGACCAAGACAAACAGACATGTTCATGCACACAAATGTTTGTCTTGTTCGGGGTTCGAACCCGCGACCTCGGAGTCAAAGAAGCTATTGCTAGCCATTCGACTACGAAGCTCATCGTCTACAATCAAAAACAATTATTTGTTTATTTATTGGAAGAACAACAGCTATGTTTACAAAAAGAACATACATAGCATAAAAGGCCAATTACAGTTTCACACAAATATATCATCTTCATCAACATTCAGCTTGTATCTATCCACTGGTAATGTTTTCCATCGTGTTGGCAACATCGGTTTCAAATGTAAAAGTCATTGATTTGACTCCGATGGGTGTCGGCTGCTTCCGTCAGGAGGAGGAGTGGTGGGGCCGAACGCCACGCGATGGCGCGGCGACGCGGCAACCGGCACTCTTTGCTGAAGCTTCGAGCAGAAAGGATCGCAGCGTACTTCGTAAAAGGTAACGGTGAACGGTTTTTAGCGACATTTCTTTGACTACCCTATCAATCGTATGCGATCTTCCGCTTTCCGCATTCAACCACTATCAGCCTATTTTGACCGGACGCGACGACCGCGTCGTCGGTCCGTCTAGAGATGGGGCCATCTAGACAAATATATAGCAGTGCAGAAATAATAAATATAGTTTAAAAAAACTAAAAAAAAACACGCTTTTAAAGCACATAGTTTGATGTGTTTCTTTCTGGTGCACCACGTGCAGGTGAGTTTGTATTGTTGTTTGTTATAACCTTGAAACCTGATCGTGTTCAAAGTCCATTACGTGGCCTTTCTTACAAGTGCAAACACGACTATGATACGATATTCCATCATGGAATGCCAGTACCTATCTTCCGGCTTCAACATCAGACCTTAAAACCTAATCGTGGTCAAAGTTAATTACAAGACTTTTCTAAGAAATCCAGTTCCAGTTCAATGAAGTTCCAGTTCATATCTTCCGGCTCCATCATCAGATCAGTTCGACAGTACCATATTATTGTATTGTCATCAGAACTCAGAGCGTGTGCAAAATTTCATCCTAATCGGAGACCGGGAAGTGGGTCAAATTAAGATTCCAAGATTTTCTTATATACATTTAGTTACAAGTGAAGCTAATAAAAGCTTGTTAAAAAAACGAGTTGCGCTCCGGGAGTGCCGGCAGAAGTGAAAACTTGAACATTAACGTTGTGAATTTTTGAATATTTTGGAATAGTATAGGGAATAATTTCGCACGAATTGCTTTATTTATCAGTTTATAAAGATACTATCATTTATGTGGTAAAATACAATATTCATTTAATGCACTATCGTATACAAACATGACAATTTAAATTACATTAAAAATAAACAGCAGGAGCAGGCATACATTTTCGCCACGCGGTGGAAAGAGAGGGGGATATTACTTCCTCTCCTACGCCGCGTCAGCGGTCTACTCTCTCTCCGTCTTACGAATTATCGATCAGGTCACGTGTCCTAACGCGAGTAGAAGCGAGAATAAGGGTTGACCATCGTCAATCCTTACAATACGAATTTTAACTTTCAATACGAGCCGCGAATCAGAAGAGGCAAGCTCATCAGCAAGAGGCAAGCTCATCAGCAAGAGGCTGAGAGATCAAGCTGATGAGCTTGCATCTTGCTGATTCGTGGCTCGTATTGAACAGGTCAAAATCTACAATATTGGAATTATTTGCGTATGTTGCTTTTTGAAGAACCCCATGCTGTAATATCCAGAGAAAATCTCGACAAACAATTCATTCCACAGCTTGACAGTACGCGTTAGAAAACTTCTCTGAAACCGTACAATACGCGACCACTTAGGCTCCAATGTATGAGGATGAAGTCCTTGTCGATGGGGAGCGCTCATTACACCGGAGTTTTCGCGATGATTATGCTTGGCTATGCTGCATCCCCTTTCAATTGTAATCAAAATGGCGAACGCGGATATTAAACTGACTATTTAAAAAATAAAATTTTATTCCCGTGCCCATTGCATTTTACCACAGCACACAGATCCACAGCTTAAACATTTGTGTTCCAGGCGATGCTCGCGGGTGTTTTACAATCAAAGGGATTTTGTCAAAAGCCGACAGCCGGATGGAGCGCGCCCGGCAACCCGGCGCTCGGCCATCGAGGTAATAATAATAATACTCTATTTCTTCTTCTCTCACATAGACATTACAATTTTATAAATAAACAAATAGCCGCAGTTACATATAAATTACTGTATTCATCTATGTGAGAGACTGGTATCTGTACGAGGAGGGACCTGTATGACAGATTACCAGCCTCTCCACCTCACCACACCAGATAAGTAACTTGTTAAGTGACTCACCTCGGTTTAACAATCCACATTGTTTGCGAGTTACTCATAATGGTCTTAATATAAAACAAAGTCAGTGATTTCTCATTATTGGGGGTACTTTTACTACCACTATATACTACACGCATTAATAATAATGTACAGCCCGATGACTCACAAACATGCCTTCGCCTCTCACATGCTCAACAGGTCATAATCTGTCAACAGCGAAATGCTTACAATTGTTTGCTTAATGCATGATCACCGCATATTCATCATTTCGGCCAAGAAACATAGTTGAGGTGTAAGAGGCTCCCCACCGTCTTTAGAGCCTAAGCCAATCTTACCTGTACGTGGTGCCGTAATTACAAGCTGCCTGACTGGGGAAGTACCTCCACCTCACAGAATACCGCAGCCAAATAACAATTCTCTTGAGGGGTGTTGGGTTCCTGCGAGTGAGTGAGGTCACCAGGAAGTAGTACCTAGTTGACGCTTTGGCAGCGGGGGTAGCGTTGCGCGAGCGAAGCGCGAGCTTTGATATAAATATTCCTGGATAAATTACACACGGCCGTTTAGTATTTTAGCCATTTAGTCGCAAACTAACTACTTTTACTACTAGCTAAGCTTGTTCTATGGGTACTAGGTAACTGATGTAATACTTAAATACATTTTTTATAAATACATACATATAATACATAGAAAACACCCAGACCAAGACAAACAGACATGTTCATGCACAATAAATATTTGTCTTGTGCGTGGATCGAACCCGCGACCTCGGAGTCAAAATGGCCATTGCTAACCATTCGATCACCGACTTCGTCCTGGTTATCATGATATGGCTATGATAACCGCTTCACATCAAGCGGGCCGTATAAATAATAAAAAAACAAGAGAGTAGCGAAATATTCGGTATTCGGTCATTCGCAATAGTGATCTATTGCGTGAATCTGCATGCAACCTCTATAATTTGTATAGACGGACAGACAGTCAAACAAACAGACTACAGACTTATAACGTCCTTGTTAATGGTCACAGATTAAAACAATAATTGTTATCTTCTCTCAAAACCAACGGCTTTATACCAAAATGCAAGATAATAGGGGACTGTGCACGGCTGTTCATACAAGCCAATAAATACAGATTACTGTGAAATATTCTAACCGTAACGTCCCACTGTGTGTGCCCACGAAATACGAGGAATAAAAAAAGCGGCCAAGTGCGAGTCAGACTCGCCTATAAAGGGTTCTGTAGCAGCAAGCAATCAACTCAAATATAAAAATATTTGAGTTGACTGAAGGAAAGTAAATTGCGGTTTACGATTTACACTTGGGTCACACATTTTACCACTTTTGAAGTGTCTCTCGCGCAAACTATTCAGTTAAGAAAAAAAGGATATTAGAAACCTCAATATCATTTTTGAAGACCTATCCATCAATCAATACCCCACACATGTGGGTTTTATGAAAAAAAAAATTTTGAGTTTCAGTTCTAAGTATGGGGAACCCCCAAAATTTATTGTTTTTTTTTTTTCTATTTTTGTGTCAAAATCTTAATGCGGTTCACAGAATACATCTACTTACCAAGTTTCAACACTATAGTTTTTATAGTTTCGGAAAAAATTGTCTGTGACATACGGACGGACAGACAGGCATACATGACGAATCTATAAGGGTTCCATTTTTTGCCATTTGGCTACGGAACCCTAAAAACATACGGCCGTGTCGATGACACAGCTACACCTAATTTTTTTGGGCTGTTTCAAGTGTTTTAACGTAAATTTGGTAGTGAGGATTTTAAATTACAAAAGCCATTGTAAACTGAAATCTCGACCTAATTAGATTTCGATAACTCAAAAACAACTGGTTTTTTTTACGTGTTTGCGTATGAGAATGGATGGCTCCGGGCTATATAGACATCGATAGCACTGCGCTACCCCGCGCAATTGCGCTAACTCAATTGACTGCGCTGATGAGTTGACACACTTTTTCAAAATGTGTTGGCGGACTACGCAATTCAGCCTATGTGTCAATATCACTGTAACTGATCTAGCGCTACTGAGTAGACGCCGGAATTATTACTAAGTTATCAATGTTTATGACTAGAGAGAAGGCAAAATACAAATTTATTAAATATAAATTCTCAATAAGTACACATATATTCTTTGTATGATGACGTAGAGTCGTGCATAAAATTTGTACGGTCAAATGTGTAAATGTTTACGATGAAATTTGAATAGTCAATATATAAAACTATAAAACATAAAATCAAAATATAAAACTATAAAATCCCAGAGGATGTGGGTGTTTCGACATCCAGACCGGACATTTTCCTTTTTTCCAGAGCTACAAATCGCATAGTACTTGTAGAGCTTAGACCACGCGATAAAACAAAACAAATATTATGACCTCCTAAACGAATTAACAAAAAGCGGCTATGTAGTTAATCTATACGCTGTAGAAGTAGAAGCGAGAGGTATACCTTCAAAATCTCTCTATAACCTGCTGAAAGACCTTGGCTTGTCCAGAAGTTCAGTAAGTTCTATACTAGAACGAATATCTAAAGCTGCATTAGCAGGTTCATACCAGATTTGGCTGGGCAGGGAGAGAAACACAAGGAGTGAAGGTGAGTGTTTGAGGTACGTCGGAAAGGAAACCTACACCCGTGTCACAAGTCTCGGGATCTGCTTGGGGTTTCTCTCTATGCCACACGATGGACCCGGTACCCGCACGGTGAATCCATGGAAGCTAAGAAGTTCGTCTCTCTCCTCTTGCTACCTCTGTATCAATCGACCTCTGCGAAAGTGGACTCTTTAGACAAAACATCTTATCGTAGCGTAGAACATAAATATAAAAAAAACTCATGCTCAGTGTCAAAATCAGTCGAAAACACATACTCACAATTTTTCATTTTAGAAGTAGTAGCGAAGTAAAACAGGCCGTTTTCAGATATTTTTCGCTGCCATGCCATGCCCGCCCGCTCTATAGCCTAGCCCATAGAACGATATTGTCCTGTTCTATTGTTATCATTACGCTGGTAACTTCAACAGAGGTCGTTTAGGCTTAATAAGGGCCGATAAATATACCAAAAAAACGACTATGGCTTTGTTTATTTGGGAAAAGTGCCGAGTAAATGTGGGGGAACACTTTTACTGGCGATACTTGGGTTTTGTACCCGTTCGCTTTTATTATTATTATTGTAACGTGTAGTTTTCGTACAATTCCTAATACCTAAGAAGTAGGCTATACGAATATTTGATTGTTTTTAGATTCCTATAACCAACAGAAAAACTCAGTTTTATTGGATCAATTTAATTGAAATACAGATTAAAACATCAGACGCGCAGCATGCGCAACCAAAGCGAAATTATATTTTTTTTATTTTTCGAAATCCCGAAATGATATTGGAAAACCAAGGTCACTTTACTTTACTACTTTTTGATGCTCTACACGAATCCGAAGTCAGAATTTCGAAATTTTGAGTTTCATGGCAACGGACGGACAGACAGAACAACTTTTTTCCGGAAAACCAAGGTCATTTTATATTACTACTTTTTGATGCTCTACACGAATCCGAAGTCAGAATTTCTAAATTTTGAGTTTCATGGCTACGGACAGACAGAACGACCGGACGATTTTATAAGCTCAATAAATTACGCTGAATATGACAAAATAATTTACAAACAGTATAATGTAAACCAAGATAAAAAGAGGTCCACCACAGATTAAATAATAATACACGTATCCCAATCATAACCCAACATACTTATAATACCCAAAGCGCTGGTTTTCATTTAGTACCACAAAGACGTTTCAGACTTTACAACAAACACTGCTTGTAAATGTTTGTTACGTAAACACATAACAAACATTTATATTCACTTACCATTCAAGTTATAATTAATTAATTACAAGACATGGCGCAATGTAAATAAGCATAACGTTAGACTTCCCATCTTAGCAATGTGAGAGACAGCAATATGGCAAATAAGGCATTAAAGCCTAAAGAGATGGCTAGTCGAGTGAAGCTCAACTACCGTGCACCACGGATTATATGTACACTATTGGGGACCCAAAACCTTGAGTTGTTACTTAATACATCGATTCTAATAATATTAATTGCAAAATCGTCTGAATGCTTGGTATTTCTCCCTTGTTGCTACCAAATTAGAATAGTATACAACCCCGGATGTGCCATGCATGCAACGAATTCAACATGTCGTTCCGCTCCCGCCAATGATCACACGCCCAGAAAACATGGTGTGCTGTTTGGTCGAATTCATGATTTGCAGTAGAAAATTCGCATAAGGGCATTATATATTATAATAAGCATAACATGTACAAAGATAGTAGTGTACTTTAACCCGTGAGAAGGCGCGCTATGAGCATTTTGCTCGAGCAAAAAATTTGTTGCTGTTTATTTCGGTTTTAGAGATGCTCGGGCACTATGAGCTTCACAGTACCTTCCTAACTATTCGCCCCCTCCCCCTTTACACGACTCGCGCGCCGCCCAGTGCCGTTCCGTCCGCGTAGCGTGGTCTTCGTGCGCAGTGCATCGTGAAACGCTACATTTTGCTCATTACGCGCCTACTCGTTAAGTATTTTTTTTAGTAATCATAAATTATTTTATTGCTTATTCTCTTTTTTCGTATATAAATATTAACAAATTTATTGGATTTATTGTTTTAATATGTTGTTTGTTATTTTCAGCATACAAAGTCTAGAATGGATGACCGACAAACCTCTCAAATTTGTGCTTGGCTAGAAGTGGCCGATTCTGAAGAAGAAGAGTCAATAGATTCTGAAGATACGGTGCAGAATCGAGTAGATGACGTAGAAATCGAGCCTAGAGCAAAGGGTTTTTGTGAACTATGTCCCAGAAAGAAAAATAGGCGTTCCAAAAAGTATGCACATTGTGCAATCTAATTCTTGTTGTAATTATATTTTTTTTTGTTTATTTACTAATTAGATTAGCCAAAAGTTGAGGCTAAAGTTTATAAGATTTTTAGTTTATTCATATGTTTGCAATTTTGTTATGTTTGCAATTTTGTTATAAAAAATATGTTTTATTACAATGAAAATAAAACATATTTTTTCATTGAAATAACACTTTTAATTTGTTATAATGGCAAAAGTTGTAACATAATTTCTTTTATTAAAAAAAAAAAAAATTGAAGGACGTGAGCATTTTGCATCCGTGCACCTACTCGTGTTACTTTTTAGGGCGCGGATTCTCACGGGTTAATATACTACTCGGTGCGAATAGTCAATAGTCCACCACACTCAGAAGATCTCCATTCGCTTTTTAAAAAAGGAAATGAATAAAATAAAATACCTATCTCATTCACACATTCTCTACAGGTCCTGCAGTAAATGTTGTCAACTATTTCATCTTATATAAGTGTATTATCAAGTGTAATCAGCATAAGAAGTCCTCCTATATAGTTTTATTAAATATTTCGTTAAATTAACAGTAATTTCTTTCGAATGTTTCCAGCTCATCTCTCTACATTTAGATTGATGTATTAGTTTAGTTTATCACTACCACATGTTGCTGTTACCACACACATACCACATGTCTCGTATGGCTTAATAATCTATGCCATACAAGAGGCTTACAAAAGGTTCATGTCCAAACCAAAGCTACATTATTTTGCATTTTACATCCTTATTAACAAGAACGCGTGGAAGTTCCAACAATATTCTGAAAACATTAAGAGCCATATTACATTTTGACTGTGATTTTTGCGTAAAATGGCCAATTTTGGCGTTCTTGATCTCGGAAACAAAAATACATTAACAATGTTGACTTATTGAATAGTATAGAATAGCTATTGGCATAGTACATAGCGGCCTCGCTTTTTGTAAATTTTGCTTAACTTTTTAAATAAACCCAAAAAGATTTTCATAAAATGCGCGCATTCACTATTTTGAGCTCCTGGATTGTACTACTGTTCCAAACAAATGAAATAAAAAAAATAGAATGTTATTTGTTATATAGTCGTACAGTACATAGCGGCCTCGGAATTTTGAAATATCATTGATTTAATATAGAAAAAAACATTCTTTTAACCAAAAAAAACTTCGAAAATCGCTTAAAGTAAACTGTTAATTTCTCAAATAAACGATAATATTATTGAGCAACATTTATACGAGAATAATTGTTACTTCATGATGAATAAACTTTGTAGCATGAATTTATTATCTTATTTCAATAAAAACGATAAATATAACTTCAAAATTACTACAAAAAACGATGCACCGGCGGCCTTCGCGGGTTTAGTACTGCGCGAGAGCTCGTCAGCGTGCAAATGTAATAGGGCTCTTAATGGAAAAACTGGATTCGCCAATGTTGGAACACTTTATTAGTGTGCTTGTTAGACAGACGTAACTAGCTGTCTGTACTCGTAATAGGTAACCTCTGGAACATAATTCAAAAACTATATACTTCAATCTATTTTTTGCCCTCGTTGCCAAAATAAACAAATAGGTATTTTATTTATTATTAAATGTACTACCGTAACTACTGAATCTATATTGTATATAAAAGTGTGCTAATGCGTTATATAGCTAGGGTTGTCACTTCTAAACGCTAGCAACTAGGACAAGATGCGTGAAAACTCCGGATTTTGAATACTAAAACCCGGACATGTCATCAGTGTTTTTAGTACTAGTACTATTTTTATACTGTGACAAGACGGTTACTCGCAGCATGGAGCGGGCGGTAGTGATTTAAAACTTTTAACCCTGGACTACCAATGAAACCACGTCCGGACGCTCCCCGGACGTCCTCTAAACTAGGACAATCCCGGGGAATCCCGCAGGGATGGCAACCCTATATATAACATTAGTTTGACTTTAAACGGTATTCGATCTTTTATGATGGTAATAATGTACAAAAATTGTCAAAGTTCCAAAGTGTGAAGATGATTTTCCTGCCGATGGCGAGGTGTTCCATGCGCTCCGGTAACTGATTTCGCGTGTAGTTTTATAGGGTCGGCAACGGGTGAGCGACCTTTGGTGTCGATAGCGTCAATAAGATGCGACGATAGCTTACCATCGTGTGTGAGATATGATATCGGATTCGCCTGATATAAATAATAGCAATCTTAATGCGTAGACACATGTCGAACGAGCGGAATGTGAGATATACTATAATTTTACAAGCTTTTATTTCGTTTCACCTTCTATATAAAACCTTTAGTCTACTGCAAATTCTATTTAACTAGAAATAAATTTTCATTTTCCTAGATGTAGGTACCGTAGACGCAGAAAGTTTGCGGAACACTGCTTTAAGGTCATCGTCTAGATTGACACGTGCAATACGCGTCCGCGATGCCGTCAAGCATCAAAGGAAAATTTATGAGTAATAAAAAAAATCACAAGACATTATGGTATAAAGATACAAATAATAAATGGAGAAAACAAATCAAATTAGCGTAACGAAATTGACGACTTACCGTTTACCAGATTAACAATGAGGAGGCAATTCTCGTGCCGTAAAGATGCGGTTTGATTTAAAGCGATTTTGATTTTTTTTTTCATAACATTTTTTTATTTAATTACGTCATATATTGACGAGAATACCTCTTTATAATTGCTTCCATAGCGAGGCAATTCAAAAAAACTAGTCATCTAATGACAACAACCGGGACCGACGGTTTAACGTGCCCTCCGAATCACGGAGGAGCTCGAGATAAATAAACTCATCCATAGACAGGCATAGACATTATTTGTCATACGTTTACGTTGGTGAAATTTAAAAAAAGTTAGTCTTATAAATAATTAAATCTAAACAAAATTAATTCCTCAACTACTGCAAATTTTTATTACAGTATTAATAAAAGAGTACTTGCGAAAACAATAGCTATCCCATTCATTTGCAGCAATTATTTTAATTAAACACTAATCCTAACTACTTTGCTTTATCTTTTTAGTTTAAAATTCATTCACTATCTTCATCTAGAAAACAACGTTTTGTATGATAAAAACCACAAAGAACTGTCTAAGTACCTATCTTACGGGCACGGCTTTACTTGAGTTTATCTTGAACTTTGATCAAGAAAACAGGTTAAGCCTCTCTCCAAGTTAAAGTTGACTGTAACTAGTTTCGCAATTTTCTAGTTCTAAGATATTTGTTAAGTTATAAAAATATTTTTGTTTTTAAAATACCGTGAAAGGATAAATAAATATTTCTGGAAAATTTACACACCCCCATCAAGTCGCAAATTAAGTGCAAAACTTGTACTATGGACACAGTATAAGTAATAGTACTAACGTACTATGGATACTAGACAACCAATAAATGTACCTACTGAAATACATTTTCAGCGAAATTCATTGAGCTTATGAAATCGTTCGGTCGTTCTGTCTGTCCGTTGCCATGAAACTCAAAATTTCGAAATTCTGACCTCGGATTCGTGTAGAGCATCAAAAAGTAGTACTGTAAAGTGACCTTGGTTTTCCGAAAAAAAGTCGTTCTGTCTGTCCGTCCGTTGCCATAAAACTCAAAATTTCGAAATTCTGACAATTCGGGATTTCGAAAAAAAAAAGTTCGCTATGGTGGAGCATGCTGCGCGTCCGATGTTTTATTTTTAACTACATACATGTAAAACACTTATGCTAAGACATACAGACATGTTCATGCACACAAATATTTGTCTTGTGTGGGGATCGAACCCGCGACCTCGGAGTCAAAGTAGCCATAGTTAGCCATTCGACCACCGGGTTCGTCATACCACCCGATGGTAGAGTTTGTACCTTTTTCAATAAATTAACTTTACTTTTTCAATATAATTTCCTGGTTAGGTATGAATAGAGTTGACCTGTTGGTAAGCGAGATATATATAAAGTATTACTTGTGTGTTCTGCTTCATAGAGTTAAAAAAAATGGTTTGGCTGTGATGCGATAATTAAACTTGTTCACAGAATCATAAGAAAAATCTAGGGAAAGGATTAATAGGCGACTGCAGCCTATTAAACCCTTTCCCTAGATTTTTCTTATGATTCTGTGAACAAGTCTACATGAAATTTAAATAATGAATCAATAAATGAATTTTAAATAATGATGAGTTGTACGTTAGTGGAAATTAGCGGCATGTCAATCAAATAGCTCATCCGAATATAATTTCTCATGCATATTCGCTTTATGTAAAACCTCAGCTCAAAATGAAAGGAACAAAATATTTTTCGGGACCAAACCGTTGACCGCAGAGGTCGACATTTAGAAATACAACTGTCTCTCTCAGTTACAGCCCTATAAATAAAAAAGAAGCCTTTGTGAATTTAATGCGAGTTTTAACATTTTAAAAAGTTACATTACGTGATCCATTTGGAAGAGATGTTCGTATACAGTAACTTTGATATCCCATTGCGTTTATGGCGAGGAAAAGGTCATGGTTTCGACGTATTTCGAGAAATTACAAAAAGGGATGATGGTATCAATGAACGCCGAAATCTTTTTGAAGTAAAACTTCTTTATGAGCTCGGTGGTCGAATGGTTAGCAATGGCCACTTTGACTCCGAGGGACGGTTTCAATTCCCGCACAAGACAAACATTTGTGTGCATTAACATGTCAGTTTGTCTTGGTCAGTGTGTTTTCTATGTACTATAAGTACAAGTATGTATTTAGAAAAAAAAATGTATTTAAGTATATTTATCAGTTTTCTAGTACCCGTAACAAAAGCTTTGCGCTTAATTTGGGACTAGATGGCGCTGTGTAAATTGTCCAGAAATCATCATCATTATCATCATCAGGTCATTTTAGTCTCCACTACAGGAGCACTACCCTCTCTCGTCCGACACAGACAGTAGGATTTGGCCTACACTCCCCACGCTAGCCAGACAGGTTGGGGAGGCCTGATTGATGTTTTATAATGTATTTATATTATAATGTATTTATTTCCCTTAGTCGCCTTGTACGACATCCACAGGAAGAAACGAAACCCTAACCCTATGGTACAGAGACTTGAACACTGACCATCGGACTGGTCCATAAGCTAAAGTCGCGCAGCGAGCGATGGAGAGACCTATGCTCGGAGTTTTTCTGAGGGCTCGTATCCGGAACGAAGAAATTCGACGGAGAACCAAAGTTGTCGACTTCAGAGTTTGCAAACTGAAGTGGCAATGGGCGGGTCACATCTGCAAGTAAGTGATGGGAGATGGGGGAGGAAGGTATTAGAGTAGAAGCCGCGCGTAGGACGACAAAGTGTTCGGCGCCCTCCTTCTAATTGGTCCGTTGACCTTAAGAAAGCAGCTGGAAGCGGCTGGATGCGGAAGGCAGAGGATTGTATTTGGTGGAAAGCATCGAGGAAGGCTCCAGCAGTGGGTAGATACAAGCTGAGGATGAAGATACAAACTTATAATGAAAGAGATTGAGTATTATTATACAAAATACTAAAATCTCGAGCATAACGGATTTATATGCCAAACAAAAACTACGTAGTGTATTTTTTTTATTTGCGGACGCAAATAAAAAATGGTTGGGAACCACTGTAGTAGATGAATAAATATGTCAAACAAAATACAAACAACGAAACAAATAAACGAAAAGTAATGTCAAGCGGAATAGAAAAAAATACCATTAAAATTTAATTTCGGTGAAATTACAATTTAAGAGGTTGTGAACAAAAGTTGTTCGCTCCGATTTGGCGCGCCTAAACAACGAAATGAATTTCAATCGTTCCCAATGTAAACAACTTGCAAAACAATTTATGTTCACCTTCCACTTGGCCCAAGTTAACAATTTATTTTAATATGGGGCCATGAAATTTGCGATTTTCGTGCTACGTTACGGACAAAGTAAGAAATTTGTATTTTATATTGACATCATTATCATTCCAATACATACCAGGTCAGGGTACCAGGTCAGAAAACTGGACTGTAACGAATTGGTCAATATCACCATCAGCCCCCTTACCACCATCTCTTATTGCGATTCAGTAACTGAATAGAATGCTTATTCATACCAAGTAAGT
The DNA here is from genome assembly GCA_937001555.2 of Hypsopygia costalis. Taxonomy (NCBI): domain Eukaryota; kingdom Metazoa; phylum Arthropoda; class Insecta; order Lepidoptera; family Pyralidae; genus Hypsopygia; species Hypsopygia costalis. The sequence goes on from OW443349.2 coordinate 6,599,504, forward strand.
CTGTCTGTCTGCGTGGTATAAAAATGAATAAGCGACTCTATTTCAAATGGAATAGAGTCGCTTATTCATTGGTATGAATAAGTAATCTATTCAATTATTGAATAGCAATAAGAGATGGTGGTAAGGGGGCAGGACATTTTAGTCTCCACTACAGGAGCACGACCCTCTCTCGTCCGTCTCAGACAGAAGGAGGATTTGGCCTACACTCCCCACGCTGGCCAGACGGGTTGGGAAGGTCTGATCCATGTTTTATAATGTATTTCCCTTAGTCGCCTTGTACGACATCCACGGGAAGAGACGGAGTGATTCTATTCTAGTCTGCCGGAAACCACACGGCTAATTTGGTCAATATCGTCTAACCTTAATAATTACAAAATTATAAGTCATAGAAACATGAATCACATGCCATTATTTAGCGTATATTGTCAGCTCGCTGCTAAGACCTTAAGTTTGCATCGGGGCCGGGCGGGGCGGCGGGAATGGACATTGCGTAGAATAAAGGAAACAACACTAAAAGCGACTCGCTGATATAGTTTCGATTTTTTAACCTCGGGTGGTAAATAAGCAATAGGCCCGCCAGATGTCAAGCAGTGCTGGCTGCGGGTGTGACAGTTCGGAAGCGATATATCATGTTGCGAACGTTTATATGGCTACGGTTCATTGTTTCACAACAGGCGGCCCGCATGCTCGTTTGCCACCAACGGTATAAAAAAATACTAGGCCGGATTCTGCCCCACGGGGCCGAAATCGAGGTTGAGTGGAGCGAGTAGATACGGTGAGTGGTTGTTTTCCATTGATGTCAATTGAAAATGTATTTGATGATCATTTCTCAAGGACATGATCGATCTCAATTTTTGTTCTACAAGCATGTCGTTTTTTTTTATTTTAGCTCAGCATATTGGCTTCGCTTCGCCTGATGGTAAGCGAAAAGAGGAGCCCCAATCGCATCGGCAACGGACAAGAGACCTTGATGTCCTGTCAGTTGACGCTGCCATGCTGGCCTACAAGATGCTTCTTCACGCTTCTCTTGAAGGATCCCATATCGTATGAATGTGGAAATACGTATGCCGGCAACGCGTTAATGGTGCGACATAGATAGGAGTTGCCAAACTTTTTAGTACGCGAAGGAATGATCCCAACGGTAAACTTATGATATCGCGAGCTGGCACGTGATGTTCTATGACGGAAAGGTGAGGAAGGGGTAAGGGAAAACAGTTCTTCAGAGTACTCACCATGATATAGACGGTAAAATACGCTTAGTGAGCCAAATAAATAATGATGAGTTGTACGTTAGTGGAAATTAGCGGCATATCAATCAAATAGCTCATCCGAATATAATTTCTCATGGATATTCGCTATATGTAAAACCTCAGCCCAAAATGAAAGGATCAAAATATTTTTCGGAACCAAACCGTTGACCGCATCGTCGACCGAAAAGTCGTTCGAGCATCGTCGTTGTCTTTAATTGTGACAAGTTCCATCAAAATCGATTCAGTGGTTTTCGAGCCTATACATTTCCAAGCGGTGTGGTTTCCGGCAGACTAGAATAGAATCACTCCGTCTGTTCCCGTGGATGTCGTACAAGGCGACTAAGGGAAATACATTATCAAATATCGGTCAGGCCTCCCCAACCCGTTTGGCCAGCGTGGGGAGTGTAGGCCTGATCCTCCTTCCGTCTAGGACGGACGAGAGAGGTTCGTGCTCCTGTAGTAGAGACTAAAATGGACCTGATGATGATGATGATGACCAAGAGTTATTTTTCGTATAATTAAAAAAAGCGTTTCGCTTGTTCCACTCAACAAATTCATTGCTTTCACTATGATTTGATGTCCATGTAAATTGCACGTAAAAATTATACGTGGCTTACTTATCTACCAAGTTTCATCAAAATCAGATTAGTCATTTTCAAGTAATATAACGATATTTGTTTTCACGTTACTTTACCACTTTAGCTGAAACATATTTCCATGAGACTTTTTAATCATTATCAGATTATTCTAAGCATTCCAGCTAAGCTGAAGTTAAGTAAGATGTTTGCATTAATACAATTGGTCTGTAAAGTCGGTTTACGGAGAATTTTACATGATAACGTCTGTGCAAGTGGTTCATCAACATCTTTGAACCAAAGCCAACTTCACCTGCACGCGGTGCACCCTGCTGACTGACAAACGAAGCTCTGGCGAAAAGAGAGGTAGGGAGCGTAATTGTAAGCTACCCGACTGGGGAATGTACCTCCAGCTCACAGAATACCGCAGCCAAATAACGGTTCCCTTGAGGGCTGTTGTGTTCCTGCGAGTGAGTGAGGTCACCAGAAAGGAAGGAGATGCGGCGATGGCAGCGTGGGTGGCGGCGCGCGAGCGATATTTTATGTTGCGAGCGTTAATATGGCTACGGTAACCGCTTCACATCAGGCGGGCCGGTATGCTTGTCTGCCACCCGACGTAGTATAAAAAAAAAAAAAAAATGTGCCTGGTGGCTTAGACTGGACTTTGAATTTTCATTTGTGATCACTTATGAACACCCTAAACGATCCCCTAAGGTGAACATCACCAAAATTACCCATTGTCATGATCCGTGGAGATAGAGGGAATACCCGTTTCAATAGATTATGGCCCAATGTCTCCATTAATCATTTTGCATAACTAATGATCAGCTATTACTTATTAGTGACACGTGATTGAAGAATTACTAAAGGGGATAAATGGGAAAAAACTTCTCACAGTCTCCATTGATGGAGATTTATAATTGATAGAGTTTCTTTCGGCATTTCTTCTCGTCAATGGTCATTCCGAAATGCTGGTAGATAAAAAATAATATACCTAATTGTAAAAAACGTGTCTAAGTGCCCGCGAGGGCCCACAGAATAAAGAATTTTGACTTTGACTTTGACTTTGAATGTGGATAGTAGACTTGTGTAGTTCCTGAGTGAGTAGTTCAATTGTACCAGTTCACCATACAAGCCGGTTCTTGTCACTCACTCTTTCTTGTCCCATGTAGTTCACTGCGTCATTTAGTTCAATCGAGTGACAAAGAGTAAAAAGAACGGAAATACATAAAGCGTACGAGCTAGAATGAGAGAGATACGTTGTAATGCCAAGTAGAGAGCGAAAAGGACGGAAGATTCTGAAATTGTTCGAGATAAAACGAGACAGATAGTTTCGTGCGTGGTTGACTGACCGAATTAGAACTCGAAGGCTAAGGACATAAGAACCATAAGCTGTTAGCGAAAATAGGCTCAATTATTATTTTAACTACTAAGTAATTTCTTTTTACTCAAGGTTGACAGTCCTAAGCCTGTGAAAAGTTTGAAAGAAAATCAATATTTGTAAAATATTTAATTAGTTATAGGTACTTACTTAATACAAAAATACAATGCCATCAAAATGATGCAATAGAACTGAGAAGAATGTAGAAGGAAACAGTCAACAGAACTACTGAGTAGATTGAATCAAAGATACATTGAACTAAACGAACTAAGTGAGTCAAAAGAACTACAGAAGTAATTGAACTAAATGAAGCAATTGAACTAAATGAACTAGATGATTGATGTAGTTCATTTTTTTTTTTTTTTTTTTTTTTTTTTATACTACATCGGGTGGCAGACAAGCATACGGCCCGCCTGATGTGAAGCGGTTACCGTAGCCATATTAACGCTCGCAACATAAAATATCGCTCGCGCGCCGCTACCCCCGCTGCCATCGCAGCATCTCCTTCCTTTCTGGTGACCTCACTCACTCGCAGGAACACAACAGCCCTCAAGGGAACCGTTATTTGGCTGCGGTATTCTGTGAGGTGGAGGTACATTCCCCAGTCGGGTAGCTTACAATTACGCTCCCTACCTCTCTTTTCGCCAGAGCTTCGTTTGTCAGTCAGCAGGGTGCACCGCGTGCAGGTGAAGTTGGCTTTGGTTCAAAGATGTTGATGAACCACTTACACCCCAAAATGTGCCTTTACATTTGCGTCAAAAGAACTGCATCTCTCTTTTCAGTTCAGTGAACTGTTTTGCACCGATCGATGTACCCATCGATGGATGTAGACAGACAGACAGACGGACAACAAAGTGATCTTATAAGGGTTCCGTTTTTCCTTTTGAGGTTCGGAACCCTAAAAATAACTATTCCGCGAGGATGAAGTCGCGGGCACAGCTAGTAAACTTATAAATATGTTGGTACGCAAAGAAAACATCTGAAAATTAACTTGAATCTATTATTTACAGCACATTGTCAATACTTGAGAACGTGGCTTACAATTATGAGATTGAATAGAAAATACGAAGCGAGAAGCGGACTGCAGTACTTCCAAATTAATTGTTTTGTTCAACAAACTTTGTCAACAAAAATTTAAATCAGGAAGCCATGTTTAATTTTTATAATTGGGAAATATACCCAAAGTGGGGTAGCTAGGAAATATTATAGTAGGGTTTCCACAAGCCCCAGATATATGCAAAGATGTACGGCTATCTAATCCAAAACAAAGAAAAGCTGGTACTATGGGTGCTAAATAACTGATATTGTATTGAAATACATTTTTTTTTTTTTGTAAATACATTCACATAATACATAGAAAACGCCCAGACCATGACAAACAGACATGTTCATGCACACAAATATTTGTCTAGTGCGGGAATATAACCCGCAACCTCGGACTCGGGAGTCAAAGTGGCCATTGCTAACCATTCGACCACCGAGTTCGTCAATCTGGGGCTGGTGGAATCAATAAACCTCCCACTACTGAAATACCGGTTTCTCCTCCATTGAAGGGGTTTAAAACATACTCCACCATTGGCCGTGTGGTTTCCGGCAGACTAGAATAGAATCACTCAATTTTTTCCCGTGGATGTCGTACAAGGCGACTAAGGGAAATACATTATCAAATATCGATCAGGTCTCCCCAACCTTGAAATTTGGAATCCCGCTCGGTAATTGTGTGTAAGCGTAGGAAAAAATCTAAAAATAAAAAATTGAAATTGTATGGGACCCCCATACAGAATACCGCAGCCAAATAACAATTCTCTTGAGGATGGTTGTGTTCCTGCGAGTGAGTGAGGTCACCAGAAAGGAAGGAGATGTTGCGTCGGCAGCGAGGGTGGCGGCGTGCGAGCGGTATTTTATGTTGCTAGCGTTAATATGGCTATGGTAACCGCTTCACATTAGGCGGGCCGTATGCTTGTCTGCCACCCCTCGTAGTATAAAAAACAAGTTTGTCGGTTGGATCAACCCCCTCACCACCAACTCTTATTGCGATTCAATAACTGAATAGAATGCTCAATCATACCAATGAATTAGTGGTAAGGAGGCTGTTCTGCGTAACAGGGTCAAATTGTGGGCGTCAAACAATTTGTCAATATAAAGCTCTATTAATACAAGTGCCTACACAAAAGGACCTCAAATTATCTTGGTAAGCCAAGCTTCATTATTTATATCTAAATACAAATCCACTTCAGGTATAAAGACTAAGTTGGCTTTACAAACAAGCTCGGTTTTCTTGGAAATTTCGATTTAATTGCGTACGTGTTTATTGAAACCTGTTTCATTTAAGAATGAACTTGTTAACAATAAGGAAAATTATAAAATGACTACGCAAGGTAATATGGACAAAATGCGACAAAAGGCTATTTGACAATGTTTAATAATAAAACCGGCCAAGTGCGAGTCTAACTCGCGCACGAAGGGTTCCGTACCATTATCATGCAAAAAAAAAAACCGGACAAGTGCGAGTCGGACTCGCCCACCGAGGGTTCCGTAGGTACGTAGTATCATTATTAAATTTGATATTTTTCATTACAAATAAGAAATAATGCGTCGAAAAAAATAAATAATAGTTATTTGTTATGCAAGGCTGCAAAGTTAATTTTTGGCGCGAGTACCTTGTATTGAAACCTGAGCAAGCGAAGGATTCTAGGATTGAGCCACGAGCGAAGCGAGTGGTTCAAATATAGAATCCTGAGCGTAGCGAGGGTTTCAAAGGTACGAGACGCTAAATAACTTTGCTGCCGAGCGCAACACACAACTTTTCACCTCACTAAAGCGAGGAAAATGTTAGGTGCAAGAAAAGCAGTTTTAATAAATAATCATCAATGGACTGGCTGCAGAGAAAATAAACTATTACGAAACCAATGAGGTTCTATATATATGTAATTTATTGTACGAAACCTTTATTGAATAAAAATATTCGAATTTTAAAAACACTTTCCACGCTAGCGGATAAAGTGCGATTTTCCACGCAGATTTCGAATGATAAACAGAGCTTTTACGAGCTAGTGAGGTGAAAAATATATTTTGCAATGTGTACATCAAGCCCTTACATATGATACCCCATTTGAACTAGTAGTTTCAATTTGAAATTTCGACACCCCATAAAAAATATAGACCCCCTATTTTTTAAGATCTATTTACAAATGTATAGTTTTGATATTTATTCCTGTACTTGTAGTCTATAACGATGTTACTTGCCAAATTTCATAGCTCTAGGTCAACGGGAAGTACCCTATAGGTTTTGATTCCCTTGAGTGTGTCGAAATAGGCGTTATTTGCTGAATAAACGGCCGTAACTTTTTTCTACGTAAACTTAGCAGTTTGATTTTTTTTTAACTTCATGGGACCGTAGACCTGAGTATACAGTTCAACGCATTCTCGACATAGAAATTCTTGACAGACAGACAGACAGACGGACAACAAAGTGATCTTATAAGGGTTCCTTTTGAGGTTCGGAACCCTAAAAACGGCAAAAAATCACGTTTGTTGTATGTCCCCCCCCCCCCCCCCCCCCTTTGAATATATGTTTTATTTTCATTTATTTATTTTTAAAGTGAATATGTAACTAATTATTCTGTGAATATTTCAAGCGACTACCTGTTGCCGTTATCAATATCTTAATTTGTTGTATGGGAGCCCCCTTAAGTATTTATTTTATTCTGTTTTTTAGTATTTGTTGTAATAGCGGCAACAGAAATACATCATCTGTGAAAATTTCAACTGTCGAACTATCACGGTTCATGGGATACAGCCTGGAGACAGCGGAGTCTCAATAATAGGGTCCGTTTTACCCTTTGGGTATGGAACCCTAAAAACCGGTGCATATTCCAGGCCTTGACCTACGGTGCAGAAACTTGTGAACTCTGACGGTCGGGATGGTCCACAAATTGAAAGCGGTGGATCATATATGATGAAAGCCATTAGGGACAGCCTATTTTCAACAGTAGCTGGATACAGACCGATGATAATGATGATGATGATGACGCGTTAACATTCTCTGAGATTGTAGCCAATAAACCTGTCATTATGCTAACATATCCATCAACGCGCCAAGCAAATATTGTTGACTAGCAAAGTACCCGTGCTTCGCTACGGGAACTCTCCTGATTTGCGTCTATTTTTGTTTCGTATTGACCATTATCACAAACATACACCATTTAGGTTAAGACGTCCCGGTAAACAATATTTTTTGCATTCGCACCAGGAGCAATAATTGCAATGCTTCCAGGAGATCTTACTCCTGAGCAAACTACATAAAACTGATCATGAGAGAAGCAGTCCTGTCTCAAGTCAACCCCACCCGACCTTTAGAGACTGCCCCTGAGCTTTGTTAATGGTCACAGCGAAACACCTTTATGGGAAATTGAAGTGAAGTCTCTTAAATTGAACTGGGTGGTCTTATGGAATAATGGGAATGCGGGTTATCAAGAGAGATTCCTCAACAGCACATCCTTTACTGTCCTCACTCAACAACTCATCGTTCCAGTTGTTTAATACGTTAACAATGGTGGCACGAACCTCCTGATGATACACCTCCGTTCCATGCAAGTGGTAGGAGATGGAGTGGAACAGGCCAGCTCCATCACCTTCCAAAGCTATAATGGTATGGGGCATCATCACACCTTCCACAAATATAAATTTAGTGAATCTTGACTTCATTGTTTGAAAAATACGGAAATTCATTAAGTAGGTAAAAACCTATTCTAAGTACCGACTTTATGGGAAAGTCGGTACTTAGAATATGTTTTTCAATTAGTTTTCGACACCAGATGTAGCTTCATTTGAAGGACGCAGTTTCTTTTACCTACGCCCTACGCGCGCGATGGATTACCTCCGGGGGTAACTACTGGAATGAGGTGAGCGATAAACCGTCATGGATAACCCCATGGTTTGAAATAATCTCTCGTATATACCCTTTCCTTAATAACGAAACCATAGCGCGCTGTACAAATGCTAGGTATAGCGCCATCTAGTGATAAGTTAATTCAAATATAAATATAACATTTTTTGACATTTCTTGGCTGGGCGCTGGTCAAAAGTTAATCAGTTACCCATAAACATCCCCTTTTTTTTTCTATACAACTATTCTACCAAGTCTCAAAATCGTAGGTGAATCGGTTTCCAAGAGGGTTTTTTTTTCAACCCCCTATTTTAAAACCTCTTAGGTGTGAAATTTCGGAAAATCCCGTCTTAGTGCGCGCTTACATTGTATGAGGAACACATATCCAAAGTTTCAGGTTTCTAGCTTCAGGGGTCTGGGCTGTGCGTTGATTAGTGCGTCAGTCAGTCAAGTCAGTGAGGACAAAGCCTTTTACTATCTAGCTTTTGCCTGCGGCTTCGCTCGCGTTAAGTTCGCGCTATTTAGATTATCCAAGTCAAGTCTAACACGCAACGCAACCACCCTCATGTAGCACCTATAATTGTACTAAATACGGATGCAAGAACTTTCCAGATAACTACTACTACACCCGTCCCGTCCTCACCGCGCCGTCCGCCCGCGATCGTATAAGCACAGATTTACGCCAAATACAAATTTAAAAACCTATTAGGGTAACACTTCAGTCAACACACAAGTCTCATTCCATCAGCTTAAAAAGGTTAAATTAAAGTTTAAAAAAATTACATGATGATGGTCACGTTAGCCACGTTTCCCTACACAAACTTTGGACCTCCGTTTCACCCTTTTAGGGGAAAAATTTGAAAAATCCTTTTAAGTTATATCGTGTCCACTGTGTTATATTTTCAAATCGATGCGATTTTCGTAATTGACGTCCCAGAAAACCATAGAATCAACACCTATATTGATATTATGACATTTCAACTCCATCGTACCCCCATAGGGGGATGATGATGATGAGGGGGGGGATTTTATGTCACGTCGGCTATGTTGGATTATAAAATAGTTGTTGTTTTCGTAATCAGCGACCCGATAAACCATAAAAACAATACCCATGACGATTTTCAGACTTTTTCACTCCATTTTACCCTTTTAGGGGTTGAATTTTGAAAAATCCTGGAACACGTGTTTTTTCATTTATCTATAGAAGTACTCGTGTAAAGTTTCGGATAAAATAGTCCAACTAATTTTGTTTCCCCATACAAACTTTGGACCCCCGTTTCACCCCCTTAGGGGATGAATTTTGAAAAATCCTTTCTTAGTGCACCCCTAGACGTCATAAGGAACCTACTTGCCAAATTTGGAATCTCTAGACCCAGCGGTTTGGGCTGTGCGTTGATTAGTCAGTCAGTCAGTCAGTCAGTCAGTCAGTGAGGACAAAGCCTTTTATTATTATAGATATCGCTGTCCCACATGACATTAATCTTGCGAAAGCTGAAAAAGATAAACTATATCGAAGTAACTTGATTTAACTCACGAGATTATCGACATGTAGTATAACCATCCAACAAAAATATATCGATAGTTGTAATTTATTTTATACCAAAAAAGAAAAGAAAAAGAAAGGAAGTAGATGCTGCGTTGGCGGCGGGGGTGGCGGCGCGCGAGGAATATTTTATGTTGCAAGCGTTAATATGACTACGGTAACCGCTTCACATCAGGCTGGCCGTATGCTTGTCTTCCACCCGACGTAGTATAAAAAAAAAACCACTAAAGTGGAAAAAAGCATAAGACCCGTCTGATGAAAAGCAGTTACCGTAGCCAATGAACGCCTGTAACACCAGGGGCATCACACGCGCGTTACCGACCCTGTAAAAATCCCTTCACGCCCTTTTTGTCTTGTTGCGATGCTATTATGTTATGGTAACCATTGCTTCACTTTAGGCGGACCGTATGCTTGTCTGCCACCCGTCGTGGTATAAAATAATACATTCTAAAGCAGACGAGCCATTTCATAAATGCAAAGTTAATTTAAACGCAAAACCACAAATTACAGTGTTGTAACTAGAAAACGTACAAACTGTTACACAATTAGTTGGAATGTAGCCAGTTTCCTAACACAATATTATCCAGGCTTCGGTGGATTATCGTGTAAGTTGAAAATTATCAGCAAGATAACGACTAAGCCACGGAGCTTTTATCCAGCTGCAAATATAAGTTTACATGTAATTAGGCTTCAATTATTCGCTTTTTGTAATTTGGGGTGTAGGTGGTTTATATATTATCAATATCTTTGAACCAAAGCCAACTTCACGTGCAAGCGGTGCACCCTGCTGACTGACAAACGAAGCTCTGGCGAAAAGAGAGGTAGGGAGCGTAATTGTAAGCTACCCGACTGGGGAATGTACCTCCACCTCACAGAATATCGCAGCCAAATAATAATTCCCTTGAGGGTTGTTGTGCGAGTGAGTGAGATCACCAGAAAGGAAGGAGATGCTGCGTTGGCAGCGGGGGTGGCGGCGCGCAAGCGATATTCGTTGCTAGCATTAATATGACTACGCCTCCGCTTCACATCAGGTGAGCCGTATGCTTGTCTGCCATCCGACGTAGCATAAAAAAATAAAAAAATGAGCACTACTTGAAAATTATTTTGCTTATCACTTTCTGTTTTTGATGTTTTCTTCTGAAATTCTCTTACGAGGCGTAGGCGGGCCTACGCTTCGCTGTGACTACACAACAAATTATAACTAAATACTATGTCGGATTCTAGCCCACGGGGCCGAAATCGAGGCTGAGTGGAACGAGTAGATTCGCTGAGTATATGTTTTCCATTGATTTCAATGGAACATGTATTTATAAATAAATAAATAAATATTTTTGGACACTTTACACAGCGCCATCTAGTCCCAAATTAAGCGCAACGCTTGTGTTATGGGTACTAGACAACTGATAAATGTACTTAAATACATTTTTTTTGTAAATACATACTTATAATACATAGAAACGCCCAGACCAAGACAAACAGACATGTTCATGCACACAAATGTTTGGCTTGTGCGGGGATCGAACCCGCGACCTCGGAGTCAAAGTGGCCATTGCTAACCATTCGACCACCGAGCTGGTCAAATTTGATCATCATTCCTCAAGAACATGATCGATTTCAATTATTTTTTTTGGCACAAACCTCAAGCGTATCGAGGTCTTTAACTTTGACAAGTTTCATCAAAATCGGTTAAGTGGTTTTGGAGCCTATTCATTTCCAAGAGTAAGGTTTCGTGTATATGTATAAACTAGCTTTCGCCCGCGGCTTCGCTCGCGTGAAATTCGATCATTTTATTATTCAAGCCAAGTCTAACACGCAGCGCAACCACCTTGATGTAGCACCTTTAATTGTACTATATATACAATTATGCAGTTTAGATTTTTTCATACAACATTTTTTTCCCGCTAACAGTCGTTCCCATGGGAATTTTTCAAAATACAGCCATAACTAAAATTTATATTTACTAAGGTATGCATGCATGCCTCCCCAACCCGTCTGGCCAACGTGGGGAGTGTAGGCCAAATCCTCCTTCTGTCTGAGACGGATGAGAGAGGGTCGTGCTCCTGTAGTGGAGACTAAAATGACCTGATGATGATGATGCATGCATGCTAGATAAGGTAAATTTATATTTACTAAGGTATGCATGCATGCTAGATAAGGTATGCATGCATGCTAGATTGAAAACATCTATCTTACGTGATTTAGATTTTTACATACAAAAGTTTTTTCCCGCTAACTCCCGTTCTCGTGGGAATTTTGCAATATCCTGTTGCAACTAAGCTTTAAGTTTACTAAGGTACTTGCATGCCAAATTTCAAGCGTCTAACTTAAGCGGTTTAGATTTTTCATACAAAAGGATTTTCCCGCTAATTCCCGGTCCCGTGGGAATTTCGGAAATTCCTTTCTTAATGCACCTCTACGGTACCTAAGCTACGTCCCTTCCAAATTTCAAGTGCCTACGTTTAGCCGTTTAGGCTGTGCGTTGATATGTCAGTCAGTCAGTTTCTCCTTTTATATATTTAGATAACTGTCGTTCCCATGGGAATTTTTCAAAATACAGCCATGACTAAAATTTATATTTACTAAGGTATGCATGCATGCTAGATTGAAAACATCTATCTTACGTGATTTAGATTTTTACATACAAAAGTTTTTTCCCGCTAACTCCCGTTCCCGTGGGAATTTTGCAATATCCTGTTGCAACTAAGCTTTAAGTTTACTAAGGTACCTGCATGCCAAATTTCAAGCGTCTAACTTAAGCGGTTTAGATTTTTCATACAAAAGAATTTTCCCGCTAATTCCCGTTCCCGTGGAAATTTCGGGAATTCCTTTCTTAGTGCACCTCTACGGTACCTAAGCTACGTCCCTTCCAAATTTCAAGTGCCTACGTTTAGCCGTTTAGGCTGTGCGTTGATATGTCAGTCAGTCAGTTTTTCCTTTTATATATTTAGATAAGCATCCGCTCGTTCCGCTCGCTTCACTCAATTAAACGACACGAAGTGAAGCCGGAGACGCAAAAATTGGTATAAGTCAGTTTTGTTTTTAGCAGAAGAAAAAACAGTAAATCTTCCCATAGTAATCCAACTCTTTAAGGAAACAATAAATCTAGCAAAAACCGTAGCAAATTACTGAGAAAGTAACTCTGTAGGAAAGTTTTAAAGACCCCTGCCTGCTTTACGGAGTAACTTTACTAAGTTATTCTCTTAATCATTGTCAGAACAACTATGTATTTGTATTTATGGGTAAAAAAAATGTATGTTATACTTTTGGAACATTTATTAGATCGTAAGTATCATCTTTTAGAAGTGCACGGCGACTGGAGAAGTTACATTTCATTTTTACGCCGCGCTGTAGACCGATATCTACATAATATAATACGTATAATTTGTGGTTTTGCGTTTAAATTAACTTTGCATTTATGAAATAGCTCGTCTGCTTTAGAATGTATTATTTTATACCACGCCGGGTGGCAGACAAGCATACGGTCCGCCTAATGTGAAGCAATGGTTACCATAACATAATAAGATCGCAACAAAACAAAAAGGGCGTGAAGGGATTTTTACAGGGTCGGTATATAGTGCTGGAAATATGCGATGGGCCTATCCCGATGGATAGGCCCATCGCATATTTCCAGCACTATGTCTCGTACCTAGGAGTAACAGCGGCATCTACAAAAAGGTAATGAACAATAAAATCCACTGCAGTTTCAGGGGTAAAACTACGGCTGCCTTGATACTCACAACGAATTTAATTGAGAGGAATTTGTAGATATTTTTTTTTTCTATACTACGTCGGGTGGCAGACAAGCATACGGCCCGCCTGATGTGAAGCGGTTACCGTAGCCATATTAACGCTCGCAACATAAAATATCACACGCGCGCCGCCACCCCCGCTACCATCGCAGCATCTCCTTCCTTTCTGGTGACCTCACTCACTCGCAGGAACACAACAGCCCTCGAGGGAACCATTATTTGGCTGCGGTATTCTGTGAGGTGGAGGTACATTCCCCAGTCGGGTAACTTACAATTACGCTCCCTACCTCTCCTTTCGCCAGAGCTTCGTTTGTCAGTTAGCAGGGTGCACCGCGTGCAGGTGAAGTTGGCTTTGGTTCAAAGATGTTGATGAACCACTTACACCCCAAAGATGTAAGAAGAAGATATGTCCAATGCGATGCGCCCAAACATACATGCTCCTTTTAGGCAATCGACGGTTTAGCTGATTTTCAAAAGCTTGAAGCGCACCTAAACCCTTCGTAGCTCACAGGTAAAAACGCCGATTGTGGAAATCGAGCAATACAGTTAATGAATGCTACAGCCTTCACATGTGTGAATTCTGGTCGCGGCTACTTTTAGACACTCGATGCGACTGATTTAGGGGTGTAAGTCGTTCATCAACATCTTTGAACCAAAGCCAACTTCACCTGCATGCGGTGCACCCTGCTGGCTGACCGACGAAGCTCTGGCGAAAAAAGAGAATTGTAAGCTACCCGACTGGGGAATGTACCTCCACCTCACAGAATACCGCAGCCAAATAACGGTTCCCTTGAGGGCTGTTGTGTTCCTGCGAATGAATGAGGTCACCAGAAAGGAAGGAGATGTTACGATGGCAACGGGGGTGGCGGAGCGCGAGCGATATTTTATGTTGCGAGCGTTAACCGCTTCACATCGCTAACCGCTTCACATCAGGCGGGCCGTATCTGCCACCCTACGTAATATAAAAAAAAAAACTGTTTTTGTTTCTGGCTATCCTAAAGTGTTGCATTTGTACTAACTTCACCTGCACGCGGTGCACCCTGCTGACTGACAAACGAAGCTCTGGCAAAAAGAGAGGTAGGGCATAGCATATTTTTTAAGCTGCCCGACTGGTGAAGTAACTCCACCTCAAAGAGTACTGCAGCCAAATAACAATTCCCTTGAGGGTTGTGAGGTCACCAGAAAAAAAAGAAAGAAAGGAGAGGCTGGCAACGGATCGGCGACCCCTAGTGTTGCTGGTCTCAAAGGTGGTGATTGCTTTCAATCAGGTGACCAACTTGCTCGTTCCTCCCCCCCCCCCCTTCGCCCCCTCTCATATGTAAAAAAAATCTTAATCTACTATAAATCGATCCATAGCATAAACATACAACTTTAACCCTTCAAATTGCACTTTATATATTGAACCCAGCGTAAATCTTCAACTTGTAAATATAGAAAACATTCTTCACAACTAGATAAGGATATCCTAAGCAAGCAAATCGACTGAACCCAGCGACTTCATAAGTCTTCATAAACTCGAATCCTCTCCGAACGTAGACGGAGAAAATCCAAAAAATATGTTTCAATGTAAGTTGATCGTGAAATATGTTATTACTCAGTCACCTTATTGAATATCCCTTACCCTTCCGGAAGGCTGTCCTCTAGATTAATGTATCGCGTATCGAAAAGACCGAGATTTATCAAGGGTGAAATTTCTATAAGTGACATTTGATTCCACCTTGCATCAGTAGTAATTAGATATAATCATTCATTCTCTCAAATAAACTCGTTAATCCATTTCGCACGAATTGTTTTATTTATCAGTATAAAAGTATCATTTATGTGGTAAAATACAATATTCATTTATTGCACTATCGTACACACACATGACAATTTATATTACAGTAAAAATAAACAGCAGGAGCAGGCATACATTTTCGCCGCGTGGTAGAAAGAGAGAGGGACATTACTACCTACGCGGGCCGGCGGTCTACTCTTCCTCCGTCTTACGAATTTTCGATGAGGTTACGTGTTCTGACGCGAGTTTAACATAATAACTTTTAAACTTTCGCGTTGCATGATTTATGAAATATAAGAACGGGAATTAACGCGATCATGCAAAAGGGTATTTACATACCTTTTTGCGAGTTTAACATTTTTTACCCCTCCCAAAAAATACACATCGCCGCTAAAGAAGTTTTCACTTCAATAAAGGCTTGGAGTGTATTTTGGATCCTTTATTAACACCATAAATAGAGCATCTCTATCTTCAGTTCTATTTCAAGGCACCAACTCCTCCAGAAAATGTATGTCGACGGTTAAAAGGTACTAGGGCATAAGCGACATTTTGATCGAAAATGAGTTATGAATGCCATCCTACTTAAAATTTTCCGTTCTTTCTAATGCGCTTACTCCCATGGCTCTACGATGACTTTTTTGTCGTTTATGCCAAAGCAAAAAACAGCGTTTTCGAAGTATGCCTCGGAGTAACCGACGAAATTCTAGGCTTTTTTTGCCCTTAAGGTGCTTGTACCCCTGCAAAAATGGTTTCAGTTTTGGTTGACGGTCGCTAACGCGTTTTTACTTTTAACTTGAGTAGACATTCCGGGCGCTTACGGCTCTTTACTATTAGCCCCTGTTTTGAAACCTGGAACTAATGCTCCTTTACCTTTCTCATTAAAATTAATAGGCGTCGGTTATACCTTACTACTTTTTTTTTGTTTACAATACAGTTGTCGCTTATTCGCAATTACTAAAATTCATTTGTTATTGAACTGTCGGTTATGCCTTACTACTATTTACAAATTAACAATATGGTTGTCGCTTATACGTAATTACTAAAGTCTAAGTTCATATTGAACTGTCGATTATACCTTACTACCAATTACAATATCTCAATACTATTGTCGCTTATTATTCCACTTCCATTTGCTATTTTCATACAACTCCGTCGCTTGCGATATTTTGTATTACTTGGTTGTACTCAAGCGGCCATTCAGCAAGTCGCTTATACCTTAAATCCTCCTGTCTCTTTCGCTCAGTTGTTCTTACCACTTATATGCTGATGATTTCCAAATATATGTGCAGACAACGACAGAGAATGTGAACAACACTGCAATTGAAAAATTAAATGATAACCCATGTAATGTTAGCTCTTGGTCTAGAGATTTTGGTATACCTGTAAAACCAGCTAAATGTGTGCCATGATTGATTTCAGCTCTGTGTCGCCTGTTATGTTTGAATATACTGTCATTTCGTTCAATAATACTGCCAAAAACCTAGGTCTTTATATAGATTCCACTCTTAGTTGGACCTCGCAAATAGCTGAGATGAGTCGTGCGGTCATATCGGCATTGAGTTTCCTTAATCGGTTTAGGAATTTTCTTCCTTTACCTTCATTACAGTAAAACCTAGGTCTAAATGTAGTGTAATGTATTTCCAGATCTAAATGTAGATCTCAATAAATTGGACCGACTTATCAACAACGCTATTCGTATTATCTACTGTCTTCGCAAATTTGATCATATCTCTTCATATCGGTCTCAACTTAAATGGCTTCCTGTTCATCAACGGAGGCAACAGAGATTACTCTGCATACTTCTCACTATTCTAACTAGTCCTCTCTCTCCGGAACACTTGAAATGTAAATTTCAATTTGTGACTCTCACAGCCTTCCACTTCGTTCTGACAATACTCGTCAGCTTTACATTCCCCTTTGCCATTCTGGCTTCAAGTCTGATTCCTTCACACTGCAAGTTTCACGTCTATGGAACGAGCTGACTGAATGACTTAGAAGGATCTCAAATAAATTCAATTTTAAAAAGAAAATCCACGCTTATCTTTTGCACGGTTTAACGAAGAACAGAATCATCATCTTCCTATATTATCTATCTATGTATCTGTATGTATATTTATAATAGTAATATCGTTTATTCTATTTATTTCTCTAAGTTGAATAGTCATTACATTATATCTATTTCGTAGACACTGTTCTATTTTATTATTTTTGTTATCTGCTTTAGACCCGCATTCGTGTATTTCTGCTATTCCAAAAGGTTGACTGGTAGAGAATGCTTTTAGCGTTAAGTCCGCCTTTTGTACCCTTATGTAATTTTGTGGTCAATAAATTTTAAATACATTATACATAAAATACATTATAAAACATCGATCAGGCCTCCCCAAACCGTCTGGCCAGCGGGTTGAGTGTAGGCCAAATCCTCCTGTCTATGACGGACGAGAGAGGATCGTGCTCATGTAGTGGAGACGAAAATGACCTGATGACGATGAAATTTTAAATAAAAATAAAATCAGTCGGCTTAAATCTTTCGGTCGGTAAACTTCAGTAATATTCTCCTATCATTTATCCTAAGGTTGTCTAGAAGAGATTGCTTTTTAGCAATAGGGCCGCCCATTGTTCGTTAGATTAAGTTTGAAATTAGTTACTGTAACTCAATTTTTAATCTGCAATGAAGAATTTTGTATTAGGTTGGGGAAAAAGTCTTTTCGTATTATATATGAAAATTCAAAACATTTTTTAATAAAGTTTATTTACATTTAACTAAAGTATGTAGGTGCCATTTTGTTCGATAACTTTTTGCCATCTTGTAGGTAGAGACATGATCCCATTACTATATAAATTTTGGGACTTCTGTTCAAAAAACCGGGACAAGTGGTTTTGGCAGTGTACTCGTGATGTTAACCTGACATTGCCTAAAGAATTCTTAAGAGACCGAAACAGGTGGAAATCAGAAGGTGCAAGGTCAGAACTATACGGCGGATGCATTAACACCTCCCAGTCAAACTCTCTTAATTTTTGCTGAGTGGCTAAAGATGTGTGAGGTCTAGCGTTATCATGATGAAAAATCACACCCCTTCTATTAATTAATTCCGGCCGCTTTCTCTCAACTTTTTGCTTTAATCTCATCAGTTGTTCACAGTAGAGTTCAGAATCGATAGTCCTGCCTGGCGGTAACAGCTCATAATGAATATCTTCCCTTCCAATCCCACCTTACACACAGCATCACCTTGTTGCGGGTTAACCCGGGTTTCGCCAGAGTCTGTGAAGCCTGGCCGGCCTTTGACCACGACCTTTTTATGCGCCAAAACTGTTTTGTGGTCAATTCCTAGTTCTTCAGCTACGTCGTAACTACTGATATGCCGATCTTGCTCCACTTTTTCAAAAATGGCATCCATTTTATCCGTAACAGGGCGACCAGAGCGACGTGCATCTTTGACATCAAAATATCCGGATTGAAAACGCCTAAACCAAATTTGTGCTACTCTCACAGACACTGCACTAGGTCCATAAACGTCACAAATTTTTTTCGCAGCTTGCGTTGAATTTTTACCATTTTTGTAGTAAAATTTTAAAATGTATCGAATTTCTTCATTAGATTCACTCATCTTAACAGTAAAAAAAACAAATGAAAATCACACATTTACCTAATTTGAATTTGGAATTATCTTTTTTAAAATTTAAACTTTTTAAAGATATCAAAACCTGCCAGATACAAATGGTATAACCAAAGAGATTTTATTACAAGTTCATACATACTATAATGCGAAAAGACTTTTTCCCCTACCTATTATTTCGATAGATAATGAGTTTATATAATACAGTATAGTGATGGGTAACCCTTTAAATGTACCCAGTTACTTAACTATTGTTTTAAAACAGAATCGTGTTGGTTGTTGTTCTATTATTTTTAAGACCTGACATTTAATCCACGTTACTATTTCTTTACTAGCTGTTAACACCTTCGCCCGCGTGGTCATTATTTTAATGAAACTTTTTTCCTCTTGGAATAACATGGATAAAAAGTAATCTACGCCACTCTCCAGACAGAATACTATCCACTGTTAAAAAATCATGTTGGTATCTAGGTTCATTTCGACGTAAGAGAAGGACAAATGATTACAAAGTTTATTTTTTCCCATGGGATTAAGATGTTTTTCCGGAATAAAAATTCACCTATATCACTCTCCAGACCGTAAACTATTCCCGTTCAAAAAATCATGTCGGTACTTAGGTTTCTTTCGACGTAAAAGGACAAATGATTACAAGTTTATTTTTTCCCATGGGATTAAGATGCTTTTCCGGGATAAAAAGTAGCCTATGTCACTCTCCAGACCGTAAACTATCCCCATTAAAAAAATCATGTCCGTACTTAGGTTCCTTTTGACGTGAAAGAAGAACAAATGATTATAAACTTTATTTCATCCCGTGGGAATAAGAAGTTTTTCCGGGATAAAGAGTAGCTTATGTCACTCTCCAGACCTTAAACAATCTGCAAAAAAAACATGTCAATCCGTTTGTTACTTTCGACGTGAAAGAAATACAAACAACAAGCAAACAAACAAACACACTTTTGCATTAATATTATTATGGAGTTTCAGTAAACTTACAGCTAGCTTAAGTGTATTTTAACATTACAGTGGTATTGATGGGCAATTAAAAGGTTTCACATATAGCACTCGAAAAAAAAATCAACGGTAGTACTTAAATAAACATTACAAAATGATTCTAAAATCAGAGGAAAAACATTTTAGCTAATGATCGCTTCAAATGAGCTCATATTATAGAGATACGTCTGCTTATATTGTTGGATATTCTCGATTTCCATAGGGTACATAAATCTTGATAATGTGGAAGTACTACATTACCTTTTTTTAATTCATCTACCAGTGTCGTTAATGTCTAATAACCTCACAATATTATTGCTAAGCTCTGTATCTTATGCTTTATTAACTTTTGGCGCAATTATGTGAATATTAACTTGTCCTCCTCTACCCAATTAAGTTATGATATAGTCATGTTGTTTATGCCCTATTACTTATTGGTACGAGGATATCAAATGTAGTTAAGTCTTCTATACTCTTGGTATTTTTACATGTTTAAGTAACTTATGCTGAATTACCTCACGAGGAAAATAAAATCAATTGATCTAAGCGACATAAAACCACATAAAACAACGTATAATTATATTAATAAAAGTGCCCATTTATGCCTTTATATTTTTATTCTACAGCTGTTTTGGTTTTATCAATAAAAGATAATAAATAAAAAAGTTATATCCATTTTTCTGCAATTTCAAACTTTGAACTACTTTCCTGAACAATTTGGTTTTGGTCGCTTATACCCTATAACCTTTTAACCGTCGATGTATAAATTCACCATCACTCCAAAAAATAAACAACGCGACACTTTATCCGGGCAAGCTCCGCAGTGCGGTCGACGATATAAATCATAAACTTAAACACAGACTGTATGCAAATTTACCCACAAACACAATACAACTTTACCCTGTTACCATTAAGGTCGAGTTTAAAATGATCCAACTGCAAATGTAAGTTTGCACGGCAGAAACTGACCCGAGTGTCTCCAGCAGGATTGTAAGGATTTAACTTGTGCATTGCGAAATTGCGTTAGTGCTGTTTAGTTTATGCTCAACAGTCATTTTTGGTAGGAGTAAGCCTACGGTGTCATGAATATTTGCGTTTGGATCAAGTAGCAAGAACTCTGAGAAAGTTATTAGCATTTAACATTGGGCGATCAGCCAACAATTTCTCTGCTGAGTATTATAACATTGAAATCACTGAATTTCTAAATAGTAGTAAAACTAGTGGCCGTGTGATTTCCGGCAAACTAGAATAGAATCACTCCATCTCTTCCCGTGGATGTCGTACAAGGCGACTAAGGGTAATACATTATAAAACATCGAACAGGCCTCCCCAACCCGTCAGGCCAGCGTGAGGAGTGTAGGCCAAATCCTCCTGTCTGTGACGGACGAGAGAGCGTCGTGCTCCTGTAGTGGAGACTAAATGACCTGATGATAATAAATAAAATAAATAAATATTTCTGGACAATTTACACAGCGCCACCTAGTCCCAAATTAAGCTCAAGCTTGTGTTATGGGTACTAGACAACTAATAAATGTACTTAAATACTTTGTTTTTTGTAAATACATACTTATAATACATAGAAAACACCCGGACCAGGACAAACAGACATGTTCATGCACACAAATGTTTGTCTTGTGCGGGAATCGAACCCGCAACCTCGGAGTCAAAGTGGCCATTGCTAACCATTCGACCACCGTGCTCGTCATGATGTTGATGAGTCGTCGATGATGATGATGATGATGATGATGAGTAAAACTAGTTGCAGTTTCTAATTTCTTTAATATTTATTTTAATTTCTTAACTAAGACAGATTCTAGTCCACGTGCCGAAATCAAGTTTGAGTAGTTCGTGTAGATTATCTGAGTGTATATTTTTATGTATGATTTCAACGGAAAATGTATTTAATGAGCATTCCTCAAGGACATAATCGATCTCAACTTTTTACGACATAAACCTCAAGCATGTCGTTTTCTTTAATTGGCTTGTATACCATTTCTTTTTCGATTTGTTATTTAAAGACGTCACAATAATATGAATATAGGTGAAATAATTACTTCGATTGCATAAAAACTTCTCGAGATGATAACTTGAAGATCACAATTTTGTACTATCCCCAAAATGCTCCATACAAAAGGCCACCACGTTATGACGTCACACCTTGCTATTTTATATGCATTAAATCAGAAATTTGTACGACAGCTATGTTAAATGTTGCATTTATGTAGCCAGTGCCGTAACAAAAGTTATAGTATTTTTTATTGTTTCTACAATGGTAATATTTATTTTTTTATAATTTCATACCTTTAAAATGGACTTTCCCACCAAACTTTGGTCGAACATAAAACACGTCGGACATAAGTTATTAAAATTTTAAGATCGCAGATCGTTATAGTTTTATGTATTTTACGTTACTGATAGAGAGTTTTAATAATTTTGTAACATAGGCAACTAGCCTATTGCGACAAGTTCCATCAAAATCGGTTCAGTGTTGTCAATTTCCAAAAGGTGACTTTTCGGCGTAAATAAGCGTTCCATTCATTCCGCTCGCTTCACTCGAATATTAGAAAAATCATAATCATAAATTTTAAGTAAAAATTTAAAAAACCCCCGACCTTCCAATCTACGCATTTGATACGCATATTGATTGAGTTGTGTTGATAAACATATATAATTCGCCACTTTGTAGCGGCGGCCATCTTGGAACGATTTTCATAAAACATAACTAAGAACACTCCCAACTATTTCAAGGGGAATTAGTTAGTGGAAGGAAGAAGTGGAAGTTAGGGGAAAAGAGTCTTATTAATAAAACGTTTACATAGCTATATTGTACCATTTGTACCAGCTCTCTTCCCAAATTGTCATACGATCAAACAAACATACACCCACAATTGCCACACTACACAATTTACTACTCACAAACACACTTAACCACATCACTTACATATATACACACACAAATACACCAAGTGCACACACAGCAACACTCCGAGTCAATGTACTTAGTTAGTCGTATCATTATGTTTTCGTTGTATTAGTATAGGCTTTAAAATTTTCTTTGTTTTATTTACTATACATAGTTTCAAAAATTTGTTTTAGTACCTAATCTTAAAAATCTTAGTGCTAAGAAAGAGCGGAGCCTCCTGGCACAAGCATACTTTTGCTTCTACTATTGTTTTTGTATCAAAAGTTACAGAAATAAATTATTTTGTATTTTGTATTTTTTGTATTATATTGTATTAGTTGGGAGTGTTCTTAGTTATGTTTGATGAAAATAAAACCAAAATCGGTTCATCCGTTCGGGAGCTACGACGACACAGACAGACACACACACGGACAGACACGTCATACTTATTATAACACCGCGTCGTTTTTGCGTCGCGGTGTAATAATCCACGAATAGATTTCTAGAATAGGTTCCAGACGGTATGAATTAAGCCCGTGCGATAAAATTTAACGATGAAGACCAATAACGTTTCCATTTTTAGGGTTCCGTGCCTCCAAAGGAAAAAACGGAACCCTTATAAGATCACTTTGTTGTCCGTCCATCCTTCCGTCCGTCCGCCCGTCAAGACCCTTTTTCTTAGGAATGCGTGGACGTATCAATTGAAATTAATGTCACATACTCAGGTCTGCAATCTCTTAAAGCAATGAAAACACCAAACTTCTAAATCGACGCAATCAAAAGATACGCCGCAAAGGGAATCAAAAAATTATGGGGTACTTCTCGTTAACCTAGAATCATGTAATTTGACAAGAAGCAATGTTATGTAACACAAATATAGGAAAAAATCCGAAAACCGTAAATTTGTAGTTATTTCACAAAAAAATGTAGAATGTAGCTGCACATCCTACAAGTTTGTACGGAACACTGTTGCGCGAGTTCGACTCTCATTTGGCCGGCTTTTTTTTAGACACATAACGCAGTCGACTTTACGGCTCTCAGTGTCAATATGTCTCTCATAATGGGCCACATTTATTTCAATTGCGACAGTGGATTGCGACTCCAAAATACGCCGAATGTACAAAGTTTTGAAATGGTTTTCAATTTGGTCCTACCCCTGTTCAATTTTAAAATTCATTCTCTGTTCTGAAGCTATTTAGATTTGCTAAGCTATTGCATAGCCTTTATCGCAGGCTTTGAGCGCCACGACCGACTCAAGAAATTCCGGAACGAATATAAAACCTAACACCCCACCTAATATGACCTTTGGACTCGACCTGACTTAAGAACACTTCCTTATACAATACATACTCGTATTTCGCCAGTGAGTATTATCGAGTCAATGGCGCAGTTGTAAATGTGTGACCAATTTGAACTATCCTTTCTACGTTCGCGCCTCGATATGGTCATTACTCTTTTTGTAACTTTATTGGATGTTGGTGAATGACTAAAGACTTTTTTTGAACGTCTTTGCAATTATAATTTTTGACATTGGATTTTGCCATCATTATTTTTGACATTATTACTGATTTTGGGATAAAATTTTAATTTAGTAAATAATACATACGATGGCATAAAATTTTAATTTAATAAAATAGCTTTTGAGCTTCGCGACCGAATCAAGAGTTTCCGTAACAAAAATAAAACCTAACTAAAAAAGCTATGCAATAGCTTTACCGCGGCAGTCCCCGAGTGCTACACGTATTTTTTTATGAGAGAGAAGCATCTGGGTTAATTGTTGGAAAGTAATCAGCACCATATGGGGTGTAAGTCGTTCATCAACATCTTTGAACCAAAGCCAACTTCACCTGCACGCGGTACTCCCTGCTGACTGACAAACGAAGCTCTGCGAAAAGAGAGGTAGGGAGCGTAATTGTAAGCTACCCGACTGGGGAATGTACCTCCACCTCACAGAATACCGCAGCCAAATAACAATTACCTTGAGGATTGTTGTGTTCCTGCGAATGAGTGAGGTCACCAGAAATGAAGGACATGCTGCGTTGGCAGCGGGGGTGGCGGCGCGCGAGCGATATTTTATGTTGCGAGCGTTAATATGGCTACGGTAACCGCTTCACATAGACGGGCCGTATGCTTGTCTGCCACCCGACGTATAATAAAAAAAATAAAAACACCCATAGAAATCAACAACAACAAAAGGTAGCCGATCCATTGCCAGTCTTAACAGGAAAATGTAGACTCTATTTTTGAAGGTTCGCAATTCGCCGTTCGTGGCAGGAAATGTCATAGGCAGAGGCATCTACCCATAGTCATCCCACTGTTGAGATACGGGTCTCCCCTCTATCGAAGGTGTTTAGAGCATACTCCACCAGGCTGCTCAACTGCGGGTCTGTGGAGGCCAGTGTTTTCAAGCCGCCCAAAAGTCACTGACTTGGCTTAACGACGGTTGTCTAAAGACAACTACCGGGACCGACGGCTTGACATGCCGGAACGGAAATGTCAAAAAACCGTTAACCACACAGTTACCGTAAGTCACACAATCATCATCATCAGGTCATTTTAGTCTCCACTACAGGAGCACGACCCTCTCGCGTCCGTCCAAGACAGACGGAGGATTTGGCCTACACTCCCCACGCTGGCCAGACGGGTTGGGGAGGCCTGATCAATGTTTTATAATGTATTTCCCTTAGTCGCCTTGTACGACATCCACGGGAAGAGACGGAGTGATTCTATTCTAGTCTGCCGGAAACCACACAGCTTAGCTGTCACACAATTATCCAGATATTTTTTATTTAATCCATGTTCGCTCTCATGTCCGCTCTGTCATGCGTTCATACTGTTTAAGACTTGTTGGACAACAACGATGATTGCTTTCCAGCAAGCAGGTCGTATACTTGTTTGTCAACTTGGTAGTATAATATAAATATCCTTTTAAATCACGCAGTTCCCACACAGAATGTCTTGGTGTATATAGCGTTCACTTAAGTAGGTTTAACATGTATCGTACACAGAAATTCAAAGGCAATTTTCCGCCTACACTAGATGGCTGTGATAGCATGTGTGCGCCATGCTTTATCGCCGTAATCGCTCTTTAAGTGGGCTTTTGTGTGTTTATATTCCACTTACATTGTACCTATTTGTTCTGTATATTGTCTATTTAAATACGATCAAAATGGGTAGAAACTGAATTAAATTTATTACTAAAAACATTGGATATGTGAGTGGTTGACCAAAAAGGGACCTGGAGGGATTGGAATACGTTGTTATTATTATTATTTTAATCTGTGGTCTTTTAGCTTTGTTTTGGTCTAACTAGAATATTTTTAGGTGTCGTAGTTTTTTTTTAATGATTTTTTTTGTGAGCCGAGGCAGTTTTGGAAAACGTACACTTTACACTTAAACTTGTTTCTACACGAAACTTCAAACGCGATTTACTCGAAATCAATTATTTTCTCTTGAGGTCCCTTTGTGATCAACCACTCACAAATCCATGAAAATGAATATGAATTTGTGTCTTTTTGATGTGGCAGTCGTTACGTTTCATTTTTCGGCTAAAGGTATTCTTAAAACATATTAGATTGCGAACAATTTACATAGTAAACATAAATATACGTAAAAATAACTGAAAATCTGTCCAGGTCCGGTGTTATATTTCATTTTAATACTACAATGGCAATTTGCAAGCGTAATTGGGGTACAACAGGCATAAACCATGAATATTCACCCGGCTTTACGAGTGCACTGGTGGGGCTAGCGCTGTTGTATAAATATGCATCTTGTTTGAAGTTCTAACCATTGGAGACTTGTTGAGACTGGTATTGAGTAAACTCAAAGATAAATGAGACCCCTCCTTCTGAGCACTATAAATAGTGCTGAGAAGGCGGTGTCACAATTTATCTTAAGCGCAGTCCACGCCGGGAAGACAGTGAAACGAAGATAAGTGCGTATAGCTTTGCTCATGTCGCTGCCGCGTCTTTTCATACGAGCTACGAGCGAGAGATTTGACGGGCTCGGTGGCGTAGCGGTCAATGACGCGGCTTCGACACCAACGCTCGTGGATTCGATTCCCACATAGAACAAACATGTGTGTGCATGAACATGTCTGTTTGTCTTAGTCTGGGTGTTTTCTATGTATAATAAGTATATTAATTTACAAAAAAAATGTATTTACGTATGTTTATCAGTTGTCTAGTACCCATAACACAAGCTTCGCTTACTTTGGGGCTAGATGGCGCTGTGTAATTTGTCTGACAATATTTAATTATTTAATCATACTTCGGTTCACTCAGCTGTGTAGATCGTGATGTGAACCGACGTTCATACTGGAGGTTCTAGCCATTTTGGTGTAGACACGGGTAACACTGCGCTACGCCGCGCAATTGCGCTAACACATTTCACTGCGCTGATGAGTTGACGCATTTTTTGAAAATGTTTTGGCACACAACGCCGTTTCGTCGCCGACAAAACAATAAAATATTTGAAAATAAAATGAAATTGAAATGAATAATTCATTCAGTTTTAGAATAATTTTATGAATGACGACTGTATTTTTACATATAGTTTCATTGCGGTGTATGCAATCAAATCTAGCAATTTTTTTTTTCACTAAAGATATTCCATGAAATTTTTGCATGCAGCTAATGGCTAGATATACGGGTTGCTTTCATACATACTGTAACATCCTATATTATACCACATCTATAGCAAATAAAGTTCATTCATTCATTAAATCATCCATTCATTCAATCATTCATTCATTGATCATTATTTCATCATTCATTCATTCATTCGTCATTCATTCGTCATTCATTCATCATTCATTCATTCATCCATTTTTATATTGCTTCTGCGTCCTGTTGTAAAGCGGTTTTTATAGAGTGGCTCATGAATCGTTCAAAATAAACTTATACCAGTTACATTGTCGTAGTGGTTTTAAACTTTTAATTATGCTGTTTGTTTTAGCGAAACACAATTAATTATTTTATTTCTACATATTTTAATATAACCAAAATGCTCTAACATAAATAAGAAAACAACGAAGAAATTGGAACAGCGTTAATTCCCGTGGTTATTATAATTTTAAGATGGAACAGTTTAACTGATTTTACGAGTATGTATCTATGGGTAATTCGTTGCTCAGTTGGCGTTGAGAGATCAGGGGCGTTACCGCTGATGCTGAAGCCGATTACCATCGAATATTTTGATTCGAATCGACTTATGGAATTATGGCAGAAGGATTTTAAATGGTATTTAAGTAATCGTAGGGCATGGTGTGTATGGGGAAACCCATTGTAATGAGATAGGAACGGGAAGGTTAAGCCACAGCGAAGCGTGGGTGGGCCGCTAGTAACTAATAAATTTACGAAATATAAAATGACAAAGTCGTTTTGAAAGTAAAGTTACGTACTCGTATAGCGCCGGCCTCTAGCGATGCTGACGTAGGATACCTCACGAGCTCAAAGTATTTGAACGAAATCACTCTCGATAGCCACTCTATCATCTATATGATATGTTATATCTCTTTGCATATTACAGAACATTTGGGGTGTTCATCAACATCTTTGAACCAAAGCCAACTTCACCTCCTGCACGTGGTGCACCCTGCTAACTTGCAAACGAGGCTCTGGCGAAAAGAGGGCATAGCGTATCTTTAAGCTGCCCAATTGGGGATGTACCTCCACCTGACAGAATACCGCAGCCAAGTAACAATTCCCTCGAGGGTTGTTGTATTCCTACGAGTGAGTGAGGTCACCAGAAAAGAAGGAGATGCTGCGTTGGCAGCGGGGGTGGCGGCGCGCAAGTGATATATTGTGTTGCGAGCGTTAATACGGTTACGGTAACCGCTTCTCATTAGGCGGGCCGTATGCTTGTCTGCCACCAGAGGTAGTATAAAAAAAAAAACATTATTCCTGCAATATGTGAAATACATTTTAACCCAACTCCACTCTGATTCTTTTTCAAAAGCTGTCTAATTTAAATAAAAACATGCGCGGGACTTCCTTTTGAAGCCTTTTAATGAGATGCCAACCCTTTTACTTTATTCGTTATCCAGATTTAGATACCGTAGTACAAAGAAACTGGGTTTTTATTACTCGTTTAAATACGTACAAGTTAATTAACTAACGATATTCTGCAGTTTCACGTATTATTTCGGCTTCTATAACATTTTTTTTTAGTTTCACAGCGGTGTTAGTAATCAAAATTGGCATTGCCAGTTAAAATTTGCTTCCCAGTGTCTGATTGAGCTGAAATTTGGCACACTCATTTTGCTCTCGTTACAATGCACGATTACCTAAATATTTCTGGACAATTTACATAGTCCCAAATTAAGCGCAAAGCTTGTGTTATGGGTACTAGACAGCTGATAAATGTACTTAAATACTTTTTTTAATACAGACTTATAATACATAGCAAACGCCCCAGATGAAGACAAACAGACATGTTCATTCACACAAATGTTTGTCTTGTGCGGGGATCGAACCCGCGACGTCGGAGTCAAAGTGGCCATTGCTAACCATTCGACCACCGAGCTCGTCGAATCTTTTAGTTTTCTTAAGAACTTAACTAGTAAACATTTATTTCCACTAATTAGTAAAATTCCGAGCTGTATCGATGTATCTCGAGTGAA
This sequence comes from Hypsopygia costalis, assembly GCA_937001555.2. Taxonomy (NCBI): domain Eukaryota; kingdom Metazoa; phylum Arthropoda; class Insecta; order Lepidoptera; family Pyralidae; genus Hypsopygia; species Hypsopygia costalis. Next base: position 6,628,798 of record OW443349.2, read on the forward strand.
CAGCAATCGATTGCAGAACTCAATTCGTTTCGGTCAATTGCGTACGGTAATGAAGTCTATAAGGTACGGCCTCGTCCTGATTGGATGCACCTTTCAGGTCAAATTGGATCTCTCGGTCTTTATAAGGCTTTACGAACTTGGAGTGATACAAGTATATTTATTTGCCGCCTGGGGTTTGCGGGCTTTTAGATAAAGCTGAATTTACATAACAAAATTAGTGACATGAAACCATAGAGGGCTCTTTTACTTATTTCAATGATTGGCATAAAAGTTCGTCGGCTTGGTTGCTTGTAATTGCGAGGTGAGACAATTGGGTGACTTTTCGGATATTCATTTTGACTTGATATCTAATGTCAACAGAGCCATCTCGTCTCAAATTAAACAAAGCTTATACTATGGGTACTAGACAACTGATGTACTTAAATACATTTTTTTTGTGAATATATACATATAATAAATAGAAAACACCCATACCAAAACGAACAGACATCTTCAAGCACAAAAGTGTTTCACATTAATTCGGACTTCGGAGTCAATGTATCCAATGCTAGCCATTCGACCACCGACACCATTGCATAAAATTAAGATGTTTTTAATTACAAATCAGTTCTGCCTGCCTCCATTGCGGCAGCAGAGAGCAAGGCAAGCGCGGCATTCACGAACGACTACTTACCGTCGCGTGAAAACGTAAGCGCTAATTAAAAACAATTATTGAAATTTTTTATACACGTAGTGTTGTATAAAAATTTTCAATAATTGTTTTTAAAGGAAAGGGAATCCTTTTTTAAAACCCTTTATTACATACTTTATCATAAATAGGAGAAGCCTTTTTTAGAACCCTTTATTTTGATAACCTACTAGACTAGATAGATTTTGAAAAAAAAAGTTTTATAAATATATAGTTGGGCGCCAATAATACGCCATTTTGTCACTCTCACAATTAAGACGAATCTAACGACATCTCTCAAGCTAAAATCCTACTAGCCGTTTAGGGTACAGAAAGTGCCAAAGAAATTCACATATACACTCCAAAAGCATAACCATCCTTCTGGCGCAGTCGGGTAAAAATAAATAAATATAACTGGACTAATTACACACGGCCATCTAGTCCCAAACTAAGCAAAGCTTGTACTATGGGTACTAGATAACTGATATTATACTAAAATACATTTTTTTTTGTAAATAAGTACATACATTATTTACATAGAAAACGCCCAGAGTAAGACAAACAGACATGTTAATGGACACAAATATTTGTTTTGTGCGAGGGTCGAACCCGCGACCTCAGCGTCAAAGTGGCCATTTGAACACCAAGCTCGTCAAAAGGTAAAAAATGTGCATAATACGGACTAATAGATCGTTTGTTACTCTGAATACCTATCGCTCATTGTACTTCAACCCTTAAAGAACACACCCTACCTGCTCTTTGATTACATGTTGTTCCATAAACCCTTATTCCCACGTTTTTACCTCACGGCTCTCGGCAGTACGGGCAAATTGTTACTGTGGGCCAATTGTACCCTGGCTTTTTTGCAGAATCGCTTGTTTTTCTCTTTGCGTCGGTTTATGGGATGCGATGCGATGATAATGCGTTTAGGCAATGTTGTTTGTTTGTTTATATTATACTAAGTTTCGCCTCCGACTTCCTATTCGCGTACGGCTCTTTAAAGTCCGTGGTTGATTTTTGCGGCATACGCTGCGGAAAAAGTATTGCGATTAATCCGCATGTAATAACCATCTCACACTGCGTCACACATTTTTTTTTTTATACTACGTCGGGTGACAGACAAACATACGGCCCGCCTGGTGTGAAGCGGATACCGTAGCCATATTAACGCTCACAACATAAAATACCGCTCCCCCCCCCCCCCCCCGCTGCCAACGCAGCATCGTTTTCCTTTCTGGTGACCTCACTCACTCGCAGGAACACAACAAGCCTTAAGGGAACTGTTATTTGGCTGCGGTATTCTGTGAGGTGGAGGTACATTCCCCAGCCAGGTAGCTTACAATAACGCTCCCTACCTTTCTTTTCGCCAAAGCTTCGTTTGTCAGTCAGCAGGGTGAACCGCGTGCAGGTGAAGTTGACTTTGGTTCAAAGATGTTGATGAACCACTCACACCCCACGCTGCGTCAAATGTAAAAATCCATGCTCGGTATATGTTTTATATGTAACTAGCGATCTCAGTATATTATTTCCTAAACTATACAACACATTGAAAAATCGAAAGATATTGAAATTTATAGTTTTTTATACTACGTCGGGTGGCAGACAAGCATGTAATCCGCCTGATGTCAAGTTATCCTAGTCATATTAACGCTTGCAACATGAAATATCGCTCGCACCGCCACACCTGCCAACTTGTAGTAAAAACCTCAGATACTTCACTTCCCTTTTCAAAGGCAAGTGGAGCCTCGCTCGCTTTGCTCGCTCGCCTTTTGTTGATCACGAACACAACTGTCACAAGCTTTATTTAATATGAGAGGGAGGGCAAACGAGCATGTGGGTCACCTGATGGAAAGCATTCACTACCGCCCATGGAGATCAGCAACACCAGTTGCCAGCCTATACTCCTTCTCTTCTTACTACTTTTGACTAGGTTTTGACCGACGCTTTAATTCATAACTATTTTTGACAATTTTTTCAGTCAAAAGTGGTTTGGAAGTGAGGCACCCAAGGTTAAACTTGTGATACCAAGGACCGCCTTTTCGCGTATTAACTATAACATGTCATCATCATCATCAGCCTGTATCCAGGCCAGGCAGGTTGGGAAAGGCCTATATCCAGCAGTGGGTGGATACTGCTTGATATAGGTCTTTCCCAACGGTTTCCACCATATGCGCTTGCCTCATCCAACCTCTACCAGCTACTTTTTTGAGGTCGTCGGTCCATCTAGAAAGGGTCCCTGTACAACCGAACCCTACCGCCGAAGCACATCCCGATTACCATCGAATTTTTTGAATGGAAAAATGACACTACTGCGCCAGTTATTAAAGAATGAATGGGTACATAAAAATAAAATATAAAATTTTAACCATAATATATTTGCCTGGAGCCATACAATAGCATACTTCAATAATATTTCTTTTTGTCGATTTATTTTTGGAGTACAATAAAGATATTACAAACAAACAAACAATATTTAACATAAACACGTAACATAAAAACTCTAAAATAGAATAACATAATTTTATTTTTCAATTAACAGTAAAATCCAAAAACTTTACAAATGTGCAAACGCCCAAAAATATGAAATATCATTTAAATTCTTTTCAAAGTAAGCCATCGGATCGCCTGCAAAAAGGTTAAATTTCATTATTTTATAAACCGTAGTAAATTTATATTTTAAAATCATATAGTGGCACAGGTTGAAGCACAATTCAATAAGCCAATCAAGCAAAAGAGAATCGCTCAATTGAGCAATTTATTGTAGACTAGACATGTCCCGGCATCGCTTGTATTTAGACCTGGCAGATTGCCAGGCATTTACAATAAGTGCCCAGTAAGTACCTGTAAATGCCTAGTAAAATGTAAAGGCCAATAATGCCTAGTTTTGGACATAAATAGGGTATTTATAAGTACTTCTTGGGCATTTGTCGTAAATTTTTTACACCCCAGTATTTTGCACATCTATATGTTGGATATTAATTATAAATGTATTATTTATATGTACATGTTATAGTTCGTCCTCCCCGCTTTGACCTACGGTGCAGAGACTTGGATGCTGACCGTTGGGCTGGTTCACATACTGAAAGTTGCACAGCGAGCGATGGAGAGAGCAATGCTTGAAGTTTCCCTAAGGGACCGAATCGGAACGAAGAAATTCGACGGAGAACAAAAGTTGTCGACGTAGCCCTTAGAGTCAGCGAGTTGAAGTGGCAGTGGGCTGGCCAGATCTTCCGAGTCAACGGTGACAGATGTGGTTCCTCCACATCTGTCATCGTCATCAGTTTTAGAGTGGAGCGACGAAGCGTTGGACGCCCTCCTTCTAGATAGAAACCGGCTGGAAGCAGCTGGATGCGGAATGCGTAGGATCGTATTTGACGCAAAGCATTGGGGAAGGCTTACATCCAGCAGTACAGATACAAGCTAATGGTGATGATGAATACCTTCCAATTCGCGTTGTAGAATAAAATGCATATGTAACAGTGTAAGACCCCCGATGGAATATTTTATTCCAGCCGCGATACCAACTGGCTCCACTTGACACGTTCAAAGTTGCATTAGAAGCTTTGCGACTTGTGAATTTAGATCAAATCTCATACATATGCGGAGACGCGTCGATTTATTGCTGGAATCTGCTGGAATGGTGAATTTTGAAATTTTCACATATCTTTGAATAATTTATGAAGTGGATTCACTGGTGGGTGAGACTTGCGAATTTTAAATCCTTTTATGTTACCAGTAGGGATGTTGACACCGTAGTCAAATTAGTTACTTTTATCGTTAACCCTTTAACCCTGTTAACCCTTTCACTGCGACATCTAACACAAAAGTATTTTTTATACTACGTCTCGGGTGGCAGACCAGCATACGGGCCACCTGATGTGAAGCGGTTTATCTTTGAATAATTTATGAAGAGGACTCGCTGGTAGTGGAGACTTTTGAATTTTAAATCCTTTTATGTTTCCAGGAGGATGTTGTGTAACGTAGTACACGGTACTAGTTAATATAAAATTATCACAATGTCTATTATTTAAAAATTTAAACAAATTTACTTGAAACTAAACTAAAACTAAAATTAAATAAAAGAAAATATATAATACCTAAACTTATTTACAATTAAAATAATAATAAACATATATTCACATAAAAACAAACTAACTTATCAACACTACATACGATAGAAATTGGTCAACTCAAGATTCAAGAACGGCTGATTCTGCATTAGTGTCTGCAACATGCCGCGTATTTTATGTAGGCAGTTTATTTCTTATATCTCGATGCACCGCTAACCGGTCATCATTGGCATCGCTTCCTTGCTACGAGACACACGATATACGTTCTCATCCCAGAACGTCCTTGCGTCGTGATTTTAATTGTGGAAGAAATGAAAGTTTTATACTAAACTTATACCAGTATACGAGTACCTAACAACTAACTAAAGTGTTAAGACCTAAGTGCTATTCAAACCCGAAATTCGGTAAGTGGTGAACTATTATTTCATTTTAGCATCCCTTAGGTAATCTTACTTTCTAGATAATTTTTAAATTAAATTTGTGAATTTAGATAGTGTTTCTGGTAATATCTAAATAAAAGTAACATTACGTCGAGTTTAGAAACTCATAGATTTTTCGCACGGGCGTGGATATCTTCTGCTACCGCCCAGTATAAAAATAAATTGAATCTAGAACATTTTTTTTATTGCATTGTTATCTTTGAGAACAAGTAGTTAGTTTTCTATTGTAAACTCTGTTCTTGTCAGTCCATCAGCCACAGTCATTGCACTAAACGTAGGTACCTAGGTCCATCACCATCACCTCATATCATCATCATCACTTCTCGTGGCAAAATGGCTGGCCGTCATTATATATTTATAGCATTTCACTGACACTGGCCATCACTTCCAGGGTTCCAGTTACGGACTACAAGATAAGAGATACCCGTACGGGCACATACTACCTTGGCACATAAGTACCTGCCTACTTGAGTCCTGGACAGCCGCAAGATCAAGCCACCGGCAACTCCACTCCCCAGCACTGGACCCCAGGACAGTACCTCTTGACTGGGAAACCAGAACTACCGGCATAGTAGGGCCTCTAAACTCACCCCTGAGCTATTATTATTATTTTTTTTAAATAAATTATATTTTGTTAATTGAGTGTTGTATTGCTCATTTATAGCACCTCACGCAAAACGCTTCAGTTGAAACCGTAGTCAATTTAGTTACTTTTATCGCCTGTTAACCCTTTCACTATCACATCTAACACAAAGTATTTTTTTCATACTACGTTGGGTGGCAGACAAGCATACGGCCCACCTGATATGAAGCGGTTTACCTTTGAATAATTTATGAAGAGAACTTGCTGGTAGTGGAGACTTTTGAATTTTAAATATTTTTATGTTTCCAGTAGGGATGTCGACACCGTAGTCAAATTAGTTACTTTTATCGCCTGTTAACCCTTTCACTATCACGTGTAACACAAAAGTATAATTTTTTATACTACGTCTGGTGGCTGGCAAGCATACGACCCACCTGATGTGAAGCTGTTCTTGTAGCTATATTAACGCTCGCAACATGAAATGTCGCACGTGCGACGCCACCCTCGCTGCCGACACAGCGACTGTTTCCTTTCTGGTAAGCAGTCATCATCATCATCGCACTTTTTTTTTTCATCAAAGAAATCACTCGCGCGTTGGCAATCCGTAAAAACCTCTTTACGCCTTTCTTGAAGAGCCCCATGCTGTAGTCTCTTGAGAAAACCTTGGCAGGTAATTCATTCCACAACGTGAGAGTCCGTGGAAGACAATCTCTCTGAAATCGCACAGTACGTGGGTCAAATTCATCCTCACACATTTGATCCATGGTGGTCATCTTGGATCAAATATGTGAGGATGAAATTCCTGCTGGTGTTTTAGTAATCTCTCTCCTCCTTCCTTTTGTTTCTCTTTTATCCTTCATTTTGTTGTCCTATTTGTTAGATTTCCCTAAATATGTGTTATTATTTCAATCAAAATTATGGATTTTTGACTTTCAAATGTCATAAATCCGTAATTTTGATTTAAAAAAATACACATAAGTATTTAGGGAAACTCGAGTTTTTGAGGCGAATCTATAGATACCTTAACTGTCGCAGTCCATCCAGCCCTTTGTAAGATACGAGTAATAAATAAACTTACAAACCCATCCTTGGCTACCGTGTAATAAACATAACCCTTCCTTGACAGTCGGGTAAAAATAGTGCTTATAAACGAGTTACACATTACCTCTAGCATTTTGTGTATCAAAGAAATGTTGTCTTTCATTGACTTCAGTTCAGTTCAGTAACGCAATGACGGATTGATCCCTTGTTGGCGGGACGGGGGACCACCACACATTCCCACCACTGTGTCTCCTGTGTAGCCAGGATTAATAGCGGCGACCACCAAAAAAAGCAATGAACAGTGAAGTCAGATAGTAACTACACAGAAGACACAGTGGTGGGAATTTGTGGTGGGTCCCCGTCCCGATAAAAAAATAATATAGATAACAGTTGACAGATTATACCCTATACTATTGTTGTTCCAAATATCCCAGTCGCAATTCCAATATTTCCCTCCTTCGTAGATAACAAGGGCCAACCCTATATATTACACAATTTGCAAGTCGATAAAATATAATTAACTAACAGTTTGTGTTGTTACTAAAACAGTCGGGGGAATCCAAAACAATAACTTATATAAAAGCTAATTGTTCGAAAATGTAAACCAAACATCATTTCAGCAAACAATAATCGTGAATACTAAGATAGCTTCTGCTGCCAGCAAATTATATTAACTGCTTAATTATGTAAATGGCTGTCTAGAAATACTGTTAGGATTCCATAAATGAATGAAATAGAATTATTTCTATATACACTGAGATTAAATATATTTAAATAAATATCCTTAGACAAACTACACACTGCCATCTAGTCCCAAACTAAGCAAAGCTTGCACTATGGTTACTAAATAACTAATATAAAACTTAAATACATTTTTTTTGTAAAAACACCCAGATCAATACAAACAGACATATTCATTCAAGCACACAAATATTTGTCTCGTGCGGGGATCGAACCCGCAACCTCGGAGTCCAAGTGGCCATTGCTAACCATTTGACCACCGAGCTCGTCATTTATATATTTATTTCAACTTCACACATACAAACCATAAATACAACAAGACAAATAATATAAGAAGTGATTATAAATATTTTTGAAAAATTCACCTTCCCCCCTCCCCCTAGGTGGGATTTGAACCCACGACCTCTCGATGACCGGTCGAGTGCTCTTCCAGCTGAGCTACCAGAAAGGTTTGTGTTGCTGACTAATTTTTGCATCTTATATTCAACTGCGTGAGTCACAGTGTGGCGCCATCAACCTATTAAGTAATTACACTACTAAACTAGGCATAGCAGTCCATCATTGCAGATCGTTGCAGGTGTTATAAATATTTTTGAAAATTATAATATTCTTGCCAGTTCTTCTCAAGAAGCCCCGTCGCCGGAACTGGCACTTAAATTCACTTTCACATATAGTGTGATGAAAGTGCATCTAAGCTCTGCGGATTTAAGTAGATAGTAATGATTTAGATACATGTCTTATAGTTAATTTGTATGACGTTTCTAAGTGCTTTATAAAGTCCAAGGAATAAAGATATTTTGACTTTTTTTGACTTGACTGGCAAGTTGAAGACAACTAAATAAATAATAATAATATAAGAAGTGATGTTGAAATTTTGGCCCACCCTCAGGGATTATTGCTGAGTTCACAGAGTGATCTCAGCCCTGTTTTTCAGTGCAGGCCAAAAGTGACAACACCGATGCCGATACAAGGTAACTCAATATTATGTACAAAAATAAAAAAAAATAAACAGACAATACATAGTAGCAATACAATCGTTTACTCACTGATACGTACTAAACATCAATGAAGTTGATTCACCGTTCGCGATATAAAATGTCTTAGGAAATGTATAGCGTAATAGACACATAAATATAGAAAACTATACCCTTCAAATCAAAATCAAATCAAATTATCTTTATTCCTTGGACTTTATAAAGCACTTAGACATACAAATTAAATATAAGAACATGTATCTAAATCATTACTACTCTAAATCCTTAAAAAAAATCTAATCCTTAAAAAGCTTAGATTCACTTTCATCACACTATCTTGAATGTGAAAGTGAATTTAAGTGCCAGTTCCGGAGACCCTTCTTGAGAAGAACTGGCAAGAAACTCAAGGCCGACTTTTTCTCTTCATAGAAACAACCTGTACGTGACGCGAAACAAAAAGTCGTGTCAATCTGTCTCATTCCCTTACATGATGATGCTCGTATTTTATGTGAATGCGATGAAAACTATACTAACTATATATATATATATATATATATATATATATATATATATATATATATATATATATATATATATATATATATATATATAATAAATTTGTCTATATGTTTCTCTGTCTACGATTTTTCATGAACATTAAAATATAAATTCCTTAACTGTAGCTCAGACAGCTGGTCTGAGAATCATAAATTCTGAACCATGAAAGAATAATTTCCAATACAAATTCGAAATTCAAACAAAAGCCCAACCAATCCATTATCCCTTAATTCCCTAATAAGGGGCTAACACAAAACACGTGGTGCCCAAACGATAAAGCAATAAAAAAGAGACTTTTAAAATCATTTTTATATCCGGGTTTGTAAAATGCCAATTTAACAATGCGGTTCCGTATGGTAGCGTGCTTTATTGGATATTCCGAAAGGTCACTAAATTACAATCATTAGAAGATTTTGTGCGTCTTTAAATTTGCTATCATACGGGGACAATCCAAAAATGTAATGATAACAAAATCGGGGCGATACAGTTTGGCGTTGCAGACACATCTATTGACACATCTATCCAGTGGTGCGATTGAATTTTGGATGTAGACATCCAAAATTCAATCGCACCACTGGATAGATGAAGGATCAAAGAATTTATTAAATAAAGATTATTGAACCTCGCATGTGGTGGAGGGGGAAGCGCTGCCATTTTGAGATAATTTTAGTGCATATAACGTATTCACGTACAACACACGGCCGTGTCTATGACACAGCCGGACTTTATTTTTTTATAATGTTGGGTGCCTCACAAGCACACGCCTGATATAAAGCGGTTACAGTAGTCATAAAACACTAGCAAATCTAGCAAGTAAAGGTAGTACTATTTCTTATTCTTTGTTCAAAACTGCAAACCTGCAAACGTTAACGTTAAATTTCTAGGACAATACCTATTTTTATGTGTCTTATGTTTGTCTGTAAATCTGTCTTCAAATAATAAATAAATATTCCTGGACAAATTACACACGGCCATCTAGTCCCAAACTAAGCAAAGCTTTATTGTATACTAGATAACTGATATTATACTTTTACACAATTTTACAAATACATTTTTTTTTTAAATACATACTTAGAAAACACCCAGACCAACACAAGCAGACATGTTCATGCACACAAATATTTGTCTTGTGCGGGGATCGGACCCGCAACTTCGGAGTCAAAGTGGCCATTGCTAACAATTTGACCACCAAGCTCGTTATAAATTATTATTATGAAAGTAATAAGTGAAAAACTCACGCAGATTACAGAGAAACTCACGGCAAACATAAAAATAGGTATTGATGATAGATATGGAGCTTTAACAAGGCGTGAGGGGCAATTCTCGTAACTAAAATGTAGTCAAAATTCAGTTCCAATCCAGTCTCGATCTCACTAATGTCAAATTTGGTATTCTCGTCTCACAATATGAAACTTTAAAGTTTAATTAAAGTAGGATTATAATCGAAATGTGACCGAAAATTAAACAAACTAAGTATGTTATTTTGCCAGCATTTTTAAGAATAATTTCGGGACATTTCTCAAAAATGGGTCGACACGTCCAGCCACCAGAAGGCGGGTCATTCATTGCTTTACCTTGCACAGAGAATTAGTATTGCTATCCAGCGAAGTATTTCTGCCAGTCTTCTGGAGACACTGCCGACAGGCCACGATCTTGGGGATATTTTTTTATTTGTTGGTAAATTTCTGTATATTTTTTATTTTTTTATCGTGTATTTTTTTTTCTTTTCTTTACAGATAAACTGTATAGGTTTTAGCTTAGGTTTAATTTAATTTAGTTTTCTTTAATAAGAACTGATTGATAACAATCAATCAAAGAAATCATGTACATATATAATTTTAGTCAATTCATAATTCAATCTAGATTCAGTCAACTTTCATTATTACGAACGTAAAATAATTATAAGAATTAGTCTTCTTATATACCCAGTGCTTATTAACCCTATACTTTCCTAAGTTAAGTATGGTTAAGTCCTTCAACTAACTTAGAATAAATATATATTTTTTTAGAACAAATATTTTTTTTTATACGGCTCGCCTGATGTGAAGCGGTTACCATAGCCATTACCGCTCGCAACATAAAATATCGCTCACGCGCCGCCACCCTCGCTGCCAAAGCAGCATCTCCTTCCTTCCTTCCTTTCTGGTGACCTCACTCGCTCGCAGGAACACAACAACCCTCAAGGGAGTTGTTATTTGCCTGCAGTATTCTGTGAGGTTATTTGCCTGCAGTACATTCCCGGGTCGGGTAGCTTACAATTACGCTCCCTACCTCTCTTTTCGCCAGAGCTTCGTTTGTCAATCAGCAGGGTGCACCGCGTGCAGGTGAAGTTGGCTTTGATTGAAAGATGTTGCTGAACCACTTACACCCCAAAATTTGATTAAAAGTTCCAAGTCTATGGTTTACTATGGCGATTTTCCGATGAAACATTAGATAGTATCAACCCATAAACATCGTCACTGGTGGGATATCGCTCTCCCCCCAATCGAACGGTTTAGAGCGTACTTCACCACGCTGCTCAACTGCGGGTTGGCGGAGAATCTTCAACCCTAGAATAAATGTTTAATTAAAAGTTACAAGTCTATGGTTTCATCATCATCATCAGGTCCATTTTAGTCTCCACTACAGGAGCACGACCCTCTCTCGTCCGTCCTAGACGGAAGCAGGATGTGGCCTATACTCCCCACGCTGGCCAAACGGGTTGGGGAGGCTTGATCGATATTTGATAATGTATTTCCCTTAGTCGCCTTGTACGACATCCACGGGAAGAAACGGAGTGATTCTATTCTAGTCTGCCGGAAACCACACAGTCTATGGTTTACTACGGTGGTTTTCCAATCAAACATTTACGGATCCCTAATATTTCTTCCGCAATCGTTCCACTCGGGTTTCATTTTGGGATGCAAAGCCGCACAATTGTGGCGCGTATAATTTACTGTCGAAACAGTAAACAATGTTCAGCGTAATATAGATTGCGGCATTTGTTTTTGTTTCACTACAAGAATTCACTTCATGCATATTAATGGAATATAAATTACTATTTATTATCAAAACTATACATATCTGAAACTGGAAACATCCGATACCCGATCGTAATTATTTTACAATCGCAGAATGAAAGTTGACCGAATCGAGATTGAATTGTAAATTGAATAAAAGTGATATGTTTGATTTCATTCGTTAATTATTATCAATTCTTATTGCTGGCACAATAACATTCTTAGTTTGTTTAATTTTCGGTTAATTTTACGATATAATCCCACTTAAATTAGAGTTTGAATCTTCTATATTGGGATATGAGAATTCCAAATTTGACATTTGTGAGATCGATACGGGATCAGCACTAAATTTTGACATTTTAATTACGAGAATTGCCCCTTTGGTCCCGACTCTAGATTATTGTAAATCAGTTATGGAGTAAGATCGCATGAATTCAAAACCTTCGTTATTTTAATTTGGGGTGTAAGTGGTTCTTCAACATCTTTGAACCAAAGCCAACTTGACCTGCACGCGGTACACCCTGCTTACTGACAAACGAAGCTCTCGACTCGAATGTATCATATAACAATTACTTTGAAGGTTGTTGTGTTCCTACGAGTGAGTGAGGTCACCAGAAAGGAGTGAAATCCTGCGTTGGCAGCGGAGGTTGCAGCGCGGCGCGCGATATTTTATATTGCGCGCTCGCAATATAAAATATGGTTACGGTAACCGCTTCACAGCAGGCGGGCCGTATGCTTGTCTGCCACCCGAAGTAGTATAAAAAAAATATATATGTATAAAAGCTGAAGTTTTCGCTGTGCGTAAGTACAGTCAGCGAGTATGAAGTTTAGACCATCGTGTCTTCGGCAGGTAACAAAGGTACAAAAAAATACTCTGGAAATCGTAGAAGTATAAAGTAAAAATATATTTTTATTTTCTTCGTGATAAATACTGTCGCATTTGTTGACATTTTGACGGTGTATGTATTCGATGATACTCATGATAATCTAACAATTCTAATATCACACGCATCGAAATCGGATGTGTTCAGAGGAGTTGTTTGACATGATGCCTACGGCCTCCTTGTACAGTCGCACCGCTCGCCATCGGTTGAGAATTCATCCTCAGTTCCTCACACATTAGAACCTAAGTGGTCGCGTACTGTGCGGTTCCAGAGAAGTTTTCTCCCGCGTACTGTCAAGCTGTGGAATGAACTGCCTGTCGAGGTTTTCTCAGGAGACTACAGCATGGGGTTCTTCAAGAAGGGTGTGAAGAGGTTTTTATAGGGTCGGCAATGCGCGTTTGATGCCTCTGGTATTACAGGCGTTCATAGGCTACGGTGACTGTTTTCCATCAGGCGGGCCGTATGCTTGTTTGCCACTATAGTGGTCTAAAAAAATCGATTAAAGCCCTAGTCCTAAAATTTACCACTAACCAAAGTAATTATATAATATTGACGGCGCGGTCGCCTTACGTACTCAAGTAAAACGCACTAAATTGTTGAACTGATTTGCAGAAAATAGGCTAGACGACAATGTTAAAAAAATATAAAAAATACTTATCAATGTCATAAACTATACAATACTAGAACGATCTGTGATTTTGAAATTTTAATAACTTATGTCCGACTTATTCTATGATCGATCAAAGTGTAGTGGGAAAGTCCAATTTAAAAGAATGAAATTATATAAAAAAAATATTTACTTTGGAAAAACAATCAAAAATACTATAACTTTTGTTATGACACTAGCTACATAAACGTAGTATTATTAACATAGCTGTCGTACAAATTTCTGTTTTAACGTATACAAAATACTTAAGTGTGACGTCATAATTCAGTAGCCTTTTGTATGGAGCGTTTTCGGGAAAGGCCAAATTTGTGATTTTCAAGTTATCATATCTCGAGAAGTTTTTATGCTATCGAAGTAATTCTTTCACCTATAGTTATATTATTGTTACGACCTTACATAACAAATCGAAAGAAAAAATTGTCGTCTAGCCTATTGAATCAACCCTTGCCCTCTTCCTCCCTCCTATCATCGACAGCTCGCTAAAAAATCAACTCTGCAAAATGTGAAAAAAAATTGTATGCACAAAATATTACTACGACTCGTATAAAGGTCTCGTGCATTGAATATTCTTTATTGTTCCTACTGTAAATTTTTCGCAATATTTCGCAGTCGCAATTGTGAATCGCCGCTGTTCGCTATAACCAAATCCTATTGTTTCCATCCATGTTTTGACGAGCTCGGTGGTCGAATGGTTAGCAATGGCCTCCGAGGTCGCGGGTTCGATTCCCGCACGAGACAAATATTTGTGTGCATGAACATGTCTGTTTGTTTTGGTCTGGGTGTTTTCTATGTATTATATGTATGTATTTACAAAAAAAATGTATTTAGGTATAATATCAGTTATCTAGTACCCATAGTACAAGCATTGCGCTTAATTTGGGACTAGATGACGCTGTGTAAATTGACCAGAAATATTTATTTATTATTTATTGTGACAAGAGACCGCGTTAACCTCAAAGACTTAAATCATTACAATAGGCTATTTGACTAACATTTTTTTCGGTTTGATATGTAGGGACGTCTCCATAATATAACCATAGGTGAAAGAATTACTTCGATAGCACAAAAATCTCTCGAGATATGTTAATTTGAAAATCTCAATTTTTAGACTGCCCCAAAACGCTCCATACAAAAGACTACCGAATTATGACGTCACTGGTTTGTATTTTGTATGCATCAAATCAGAAATTTGTACGACAGCTATGTCAAATATTACGTTTATTTAATTAGTATCATAATAAAAGTTATAGCATTTTTTAATTCTTCGTGGGCTTCTCCAATGGAAATATTATTTTTTAATAATTTCATACTTTTAAAATGGACTTTCCCGCCAAACTTTGATCGACGCTAAAAAAAGTCTGACTGAGGATATTAGAATGAAAGCCTGCAGATCTTTATAGTTTTGTGTATTTTACGATATTGTTAATTTATTTGTCCAATTTTTAAACATTGGAAAATAGCCTATTGTCCTGACATCTACCGAAGCATTTGTTTTGTTTGTATAACCTTTACTGTTAGATTAGAGGTGCTCGATGACTTCGTTACGCGTGTCAGCCTAATCGAATAAGCAAAGTTAAGCAACGTCGACCGTAGCCTATCCATGGATGGGTTTATTTATCTCGACCTCCTCCGTGCTTCGGAGGGCACGTTAAGCCGTCGGTCCCGGCTGTTGTCATTAGATGACAGTCGTTAAGCCAAGTCAGTGGCCTTTAGGCGGCTTGAAAATACTGACCTCCGCCAACCCGCTGTTGAGCAGCGTGGTGGAGTATGCTCTAAACTCCTTCGATTGAGGGGAGACCCGTAACCCAACAGTGGGATGATTATGGGTTGATGCCGATCTTTACTGTACATAGTTAGCATAAATATATATACGTAGAAACACCTAACACCAAAACAAATAATATATAGATATACAAAGGCGGTCTTATCTCTACAAGAGATCTCTCCACACATCTAAATATTAATATATAAATCTAAATAAAAAAATCATTCTGTTTTTAAAACTCTAGTTTAATCTTTCTAATTTATATAATTCTCGTTTCACAATGTTAGTTACCATACTCCTCCGAAACGGCTTGACCGATTTTTAAGAAATTTTGTGGGCATATCGGGTAGGTCTGAGAATAGGTTTTTATCTATTTTTATGGAAAAACAACGTTTGCCGGGTCAGCTAGTAAATATTATATTATTAATGTATGGACAGACATAAGTTAGGCCTTATCATATACTCAGTAAAACCCAGGGCCCCCGCGGCAGATCAGCAGGACACCGTAACCTCCTTCCATTACCACATTTGCCGGGCTGTCAGACGACAGTGTCAGTGCAACGGACACTACTCGGCTTCTTTCTCTGTCTCTGTTTGTTGGCGATCACTTTCCACTTTAAAATTAATTCGCTTTTATCAATTTATTTTAACATAAAAATAGTGTTCATAAATAGCGTAAGTTTTAAAGGGAAGCAGTGAAGTAATGGGGGTGGGGATGTGTCAAGCTGTGAATTGCACAATGTCTGTCGTCTTTGTGCTAAATACTGGGCCTCCCGGTGCCGTCTGTCTGTTCGGTGTGTGTTGTGGAGAACTGTCCCCATTATACGTGCTGGATAGTCTGACGGTTAGGGATGCCAGGATTGATTTTTTGTTTTTCTTTTATATAAAAAAAGGTATACCTCGGCCGATGAGGTTCGTGTCGGCACCTGTTGGCTGTCGCAGAATACCGGCGCTGTGTGTAATACACAGCAGTAAGGCCGAGCGATGGCCAATTAACATCATAATTATGTACATGTTTGTTTGAAATGTTTATTGTTATTGTGTGAATTTATTGTTTCATGTTGTGATGTTAATAAACGTATTTTATTATTATTTATTATTATTAACCGCGGGGATTCCGGCGCTGAAAAACAGCTCTGGTCTTTCTTGGAGAGGACCCATCGCAAGCGGCTGCTTTCTGACCACAGAAGACGGAACGCGGACGGAGCGCCGACGGAATGGATAGTCAGCAGAAACCTAATGCGCTAAACCTATACCTAACACATCGGGTCCAATCCAACCCTACATCGATAAATCGAACAAGGCAAGCCTGAAACCTACTAAGAACTCTGCTAAAAACAAAAAAAAAACCGCTCACGGACACGAAATACCGGGCTAAGCCGAACTAGTACGTCGCGAATGTCGCCCTTTCAATCAATCAATCATTTATTTGTCAATACTATGTATATATATTATGTAATTTAAAAATTTGTACACCTGCATGTCCGGCTTTGCCTGTATTTCGTGTCCGTGAGCCTTTTTTTTTTATTTTTTTTTTTGTTATTAGCAGAGTTCTTTGTAGTATTCAGGCTTGTCTTGTTCGATTTATCAATGTAGGGTTGGACTCGATGTGTTAGGTATAGGTTTAGGGCATTAGGTTTCTGCTGACTACCCATTCCGTCGGCGCAGGGAGTGTTCTGTGGTCGGAAAGCAGCCGCTTGCGGTAGGTCCTCTCCAGGGGAGGCCAGAGCTGTTTTTCAGCGCCGGAATCCCCGCGGTTACGGTGTCCCTGCTGATCTGCCGCGGGGGTCCTGGTTACTGAGCCTTATCCTTCGGGCTAAGTGCACTCGGCATTCGCCTTTCCTCTCATCGTTAACTTAGGTTTCGTTGTCAAAGCCTCCGGGCTAAAAGCAAATCATCCATTTCGAAAAAGAAAGCTCTTGTAGAGTTTTAATACCTTAACTTCTGTACTCACTGTATTTTGTGGTGTTCCTGCTCAAAACGTTTTGAATTGAGTGAATTAATCTACTTCCGTTGCTGATAAAAATGAGGAAAAAAGCCTCTACCTTTTTCGAAGTAACTTAAAATCAAATGAAGGCTATAATTAGCGCAAAAAAGTTTCAAAGACTCCCAAATCGAACCTCCCGGAAGTCTTCAAAATAACAAGCAGGGAGCGGTTTTAACGAGAAGAAAGTTTTCACTTCCTCCCCTCGACTTGTAGCAGACTTTGTTAATCGTTCGTATACAGACGAATAGAACAAACAATTCTATATAGGTACTTTGGATCCTTTCTGAATTTTGTTCCATTTTGTTAGTTTTTACAAGTTTTTATTAAGTTTTACCGCGATGTTTATATGTGAGTGGTTGACTAAAAAGGGACCTCAAGGGAAAATAATTGATTTCGAGTAAATCGCGTTTGAAGTTTCGTGTAGAAACAAGTTTAAGTGCAAGGTGTAAGTTTTCCAAAACTGCCTCGGCTCACAAAAAAAATATAAAAAAAAACTACGGCACCTAAAAATATTCTGGTTAGACCAAAACAAAGCTAAAAGACCACATATTCAAAAATTCAAAAAAAAATAATAACGGTTTCCAATCTCCCTCAGGTCCCTTTTTGGTCAACCACTCACATATATAAAAATAAACGTTTTCATATATAAAAATTAAAAAAAAAGTACAAAAAGAACCAAAAGATTTTTAACGTTATTTTTCACGGGTTATAATGATCTGAAGAGTGAATAGGCTACTTTTTATAAAGGAAAAACATCCTAATCCCACGATAAAAATCGTTTTATTAAAGTAATGAGCACTGTGGCGAAGCCGCTGGTACCATTTATCATTTATTGAATTTCATGTTGGTATAGTACAAGGTTCATATATAATTAAAATGGTCACAAACTTGAACCCTGTTTATAGAGCATAGGGCACAGCAATGCAATACCAGCTACCAGCAGTTACTGTTAATCTGTATTACGTTATTCTAATATGATATGTATGTAAATATGATATGAAGAACTTATGTTAAGTTATTTGGATAAAGAAAAACTTCTTTAATCCGTTCATGGTTTAGGTGACAGGAGAACAAAAGGATTCTGGAAACTCTTCGTGAGCCAGTGCCGAAATCGCATTGAGCACCTGGGCTTTGAGGTGCACTGTGGTAGGTAACGGCCTGTAATTATATTTGGGTTCATTTATTATTGCGATATATGGTGCGAAATTAGGGCACCTTTAAACAAAAAAATGGATTGTGGCTGTGTCATGGATACGACCGTGTGTTGTACGTTATATACACTAAAATTATCTCGAAATGGCAGCGCTTCCCTCTCCCCCGCACGCGATGTTCCATAGTTCTTACTTAGTGTAATAAATTCTTTGATCCTTCATCTTTCCAGTGGTGTGATTGAATTTTGGATGGAGATTATAGATTTGTAGCTGCAACTCCAAACTGTATCTCCCGATTTTGTTTTCGTTCGTTTTTAGGGTTCCGTACCTCAAAAGAAAAAACGGAACCCTTATAAGATCACGTTGTTGTCCGTCTGTCTGTCTGTCTGTCAATACCCTCTATGACGAGAATGCGTGGAGGTATCAAGCTGAAATTTGAACTGTATACTCAGGTCTACGGTCCCATAAAATTGTAAAAAAATCAAATTGGTAACTTTACGTAAAAAAAAGATACGGCCGTTTATTCAGCAAAAAACGCATATTTCGACACATTCTCAAAGGAATCAAAATTCATAGGGTACTTCCCGTTGACCTAGAACTGTGAAATTTGTCAAGTAACAG
This sequence comes from Hypsopygia costalis, assembly GCA_937001555.2. NCBI lineage: Eukaryota > Metazoa > Arthropoda > Insecta > Lepidoptera > Pyralidae > Hypsopygia > Hypsopygia costalis. The sequence continues at coordinate 6,647,946 of OW443349.2, forward strand.
CGTTATAGACTACAAGTACAAGAATAAATCTCAAAACTATACATTTGTAATGAAATCTTAAAAAATAGGGGGTTTATATTTGTTATATGTCTCGAAATTTCAAATTGAAGCTACTAGTTAAAATGGGGTATCATATAAAAGGGCTTGATGTGCACATTGCAAAATATATTTTATTCGATTTTCCGATGCATTATTTCCTATTTATAATGAAAAATATCAAATTTATAATGATCCTACGTACGGAACCATCGGTGGGCGAGTCCGACTCGCACTTGTCCGGTTTTTTTTAACCCCCCCCCCCCCCCCCCCCCATTGATTAATTCATTTTTCATATCACATAGTGCCTCAACCACATGAGTTTTAACAATTGCAATACTTAGCAATGCTGTCCATTTGCATGGACTCAGAAGGTCAGTCCTAGAACGAGTTGGCTAGAAGCGCACTCTTATGCCTATAGTTAAACAGCGTAAATTTTCTGACCTGGGTCCTATTCTAAAATATTCTTCGACATCAGCGATACCACCTGCATCAGCTGATTACGATGAGCAAAGTCGCAGGAAACAGAAAAGTTAGACGAAGAAAGAAATTCTGGCTAAAAAACATATTTTTCTACATGGTTCATAATATGTAATGCAAAGAATCTACATACAAATAAATAGCGCGATTTAAATTAACAACAGCGCCATCTATTATCAATAAGTTAAACTAGTAACGTTTACACCGTTGTGCATTTAATATATTTTATCTAATCGTATTAGTGTAATCCTATATGATCTTGAGTACTTACGTTTCTGACTTTAGTCACAATATGTCTATATATCTATATGTCAACTGTACATTCAAATTTATTATAATGTATTTTGTTTACGCAAACTTCATAATAGTCACATATAAATTACTCCAAAAAACTTAACAAGTACTTCAAACTCATCTGAAAAAACATATATAAACTTTTTGTTTTTTTTTTTCTCATATACTTACCACACGCAGTCAAACCGCATAAGCTGCCTTTAATTCCATGCAAATAAGAGCTTGCCTGAAACGCTTTTCCTAGAATTAAAGCGGTTATTATGAAATTATGCTGAATTGCCGCGTACTAACCGTGAGATTGGAGTTTTTGTGCGGTTGGTCTAAAGGGTTCCAGGGCCTTTATTTTATACTTAACCAAAACATTTTATTATGTAGTTACTTTAAAAAGTAAAAATGTATACGTATATTTAAAAGCAGACTCTCACAATTACTGATTGAAAAATGTTATTATGCAGTTTCGGAATAATTAACATACACTATATGAGGTTTTTTATAGATATAAATATTTGTTATGACATTCTGATGTAAAATGGTTGAAATTGTTATATATATTTTTTTTATTTAATTTTATTGTTGACATTGATATTAATTTTGTTTTTAATTTTTTTTAGCCATATTTTATAATATTAACGAATTTTTATGTAAAATAAACATCTGCATGTATGAAAATACTGAAAGTGTGATTCTAAGGATTATAAATAATTACATCATTATGTACCACTTTTAACGCAAATAAATTCTATTCTATTCTATACAGTACCATATAACATGCAAAAAAAAATCGGATGGGGCTGTATCGGTGCGCACGACCGTTGGATAACGTGAAACGTTTATATCAGCGATCACCGCGCAATCACGTGTGAGTCGTGAGTTATACTGAATACAAAAAGCAACGCCCCTCCCCCGCCGCCCCGCCCGGCCCCGATGCAAACTTAAGGTCTTAGCAGTGAGCTGACTATATACGCTAAATAATGACATGCGATTCATGTTTCTATGACTTATGGTCTTGTAATTATTAAGGTAAGACGATATAGACCAATTCGTTACAGTCCAGGTTTCTGACCTGCCCCCTTACCACCACCGCTTATTGCGATTCAATAACTGAATAGAATGCTTATTCATACCAATTAAGAAGTGCCTCTATTCAATTTGAAGCGACTCTATTTCAAATTGAATAGAGTCGCTTATTCATTCGTATGAATAAGCTTTCTATTCAGTTATTGAATCGCAATAAGAGTTGGTGGTAAGGTGGTTGGTACCCACATGTATTGGAGTGATTTTCACGTCAAAATATACACTCCTATCTATCGACCCACCTCACGAAATTATAAATATGACCAAATATGGTGTAATTTAATTTGGTGTCGTTTGAAAGTCAGCATTTAAGCGCTCTCCCACATCAAAAGTGCAGGCATGGTGGTATCGCGAAGAGTTGCGGCATCTCTTCCCAGTAGTATGGAATCGCATGATCACATCCACAATGAACGAACTGGCGCGGCAATCAAGTATTCTTACCCCCGCACCCGCTCTTTGGATGTGGGAGATGCCTTCCGATACTAAATTCTTTACATTGCAATTAGTTAAGATTATAAGCTGCAAGTGGCTCACCGTTACTTTTGGCCAAAGCCAACGTCACCTGCACGTGGTGCACCCTGCTGACTGACAAACGAGACTCTGGTGAAGGAAAGGTAAAGCGGTCAACGTATTTATAAGCTACAAGACTGGAAAGGCCCTGGAATGGTCAAGGAGCCCGATGGAGTCGTTGTACGTGGCAATCTAACCGATCACACCAGTCAAGCAACATCGACCGTAGCCTGTCCGTAGTGTGACCGTAGCATGGAGTTTATTTATCTCAAGCTACTCCGTGCCTCGGAGGGCACGTTAAGCACTCGGTCCAGACTGTTGTCGTTAGATGACAGTCGTTAAGCTAAGTCAGTGGCCTTTAGGCGACTTGAAAACAGTGACCTCCGCCAACCCGCAGGTGAGCAGCGTGGTGGAGTATGCTCTAAACCCCTTTTATTGAGGGAAGACCAGTGTCCCAGCAGTGGATTGGATAAGGGTTGACGACGAGACTGAGGACGTACCTGCACTTCACAGAAAACCGCTTTAAAATTGTTGTATAACTGGCAATTTGGTCTTCACTCCTTTGCGTGCTTCCGCCCACAATTAATTCATGCAAACTATTGCCGGCCGGCACCCACCCTAGTGACGGGAGCAGAGACGACCAAAGCAGCCACGGCAGTCGCATGCAACTACTAACGGTAGTCCGTTACTAACGGACTACCGTTAGTAGTCGCATGCAACTACTAACGGACTACCGTTAGTAGTTGCATGCGACTGCCGTGGCTGCTTTGGTCGTCTCTGCTCCAGGCAATTTGATCTACGCGTTAAAGAACTTACAAACCGCAGCCAAATAACAATTCCCTTCAGAATTCTCTTGTTCCTGCGAGTGAGTGAAGTGACCAAGGACGAATGAGTTGCTATATTGGCAGAGAGAATAGTGACGCGCGACTAGCAGGACACTGAGATCTCTTAGCCGTTGCCGATGCGATTTGGGCTTCTCTTCTCGTATAACATCAGGCGAAGACGAGACATTATGCTATTATAAAAAAACCGGCCAAGTGCGAGTCGAACTCGCGCACGAAGGGTTCCGTACCATCTATAAAAAAGGCAAAAAATTCAAGTCTGTTGTATGGGAACCCCCCTTAAATATTTGTTTTATTTTATTTTAATTATTTATTTCGTAAGTGAATATATAACTAAGTATTCTGTAAATATTTCAAGTGTCTATCTGTTGCCGTTATCAATATCGAGCAAAAACGAGCAAAAATATCATGTTTGTTGTATGGGTGCCCCCTTAAATATTTATTTTATTCTGTTTTTTAGTATTTGTTGTTATAGCGGCAACAGAAATACACCATCTGTGAAAAATTCTACTCTCTAACTATCACCGTTCATGAGATACAACCTGGTGACAGACGGACGGACGGACGGACGGACAGCGGAGCCTTAGTAATAGGGTCCCGTTTTACCCTTTGGGTACGGAACCCTAAAAAGACCATCAAGTGATTTATTTTTTCTTGTTACTATGTTAAGGAAACATATGTTAAAACATACTGGAAGATGATTCCGTTCTTCGAACATTAATGCGAGTTTAATCCGAGTTCGACAGCTCATAACACGACTGAGTGCGATTACTTCCGTGATACTTAAACTGTCGTTACAAGTTAGTTACTATGTTTATAACTGCAGTGAGTATGAAGTTTCATCTAAGTTTTTAATCATTTGGTATTTAACTGCTTCTGATAATATAAGTTTTTTTTGACGTGTCTTATAAAATGATTAACGCACGCACGAAAAAGCATGATTCATTGTCACGTTCCGCCTGAGCTGAGCGTGCAAAGGAAAGAGCGGAAGAAGCGATAGAGACGTACGATCGGCCTATAATAACAATTTCCTTGAGGGTTGCTGCGGTGGCAACATTTACATGGGTACGATAACCGCGTATAATCAGGCGTACTATAAGAAAAACCTCGTCTCACTTCCTTTTATTTCCGGCGTAGTATAAAACCGTTTTCCGAACAAAGTTCCGTGCTTCGGAGGGCACTTTAAACAGTCGGTCCCGGTTGCTATCATTAGATGACAGCCAAGTCAGTGGCCTTTAGGCGACTCGAAAACAGTGACCTCCGCCAATCCGCAGTTGAGCAGCGTGGTGGAATATGCTCTAAACCCCTTCGATTGAGGGGAGACCTGTATCCCAGCAGTGGGATGAATAAGAAATAAAAGTATCAGTTACCATCATATATTGATATATTCAATAAACACTAATAAAAACAATATTATATCTGTCTGTCTCTGTAAAAGGTCAGAACTCGACCTGGTCTTCGGGTCCAGTCCATTTCCGTTCATCATCATTGCCAACTGGACCTGAGTGGGTCTGGGGTCACCACCAGGGCAATTAGGGTACATGATATTCATGTCGCAATCCTGTAACAAAAATATCATCATCATTATCGGCCTGTATCTACCCACTGTTTTGGCCGTATGGTTTCCGGCAGACTAGAATAGAATCACTCCGTCTCTTCCCGTGGATGTCGTACAAGGCGACTAAGGGAAATACATTATCAAATATCGATCAGGCCTCCCCAAGTCGTTTGGCCAGCGAGGGGAGTGTAGGCCAAATCCTCCTTCCGTCTAGAACGGACGAGAGAGGGTCGTGCTCCTGTAGTGGAGACTAAAGTGGACCTGATGATAATGATGATGATCTACCCACTGCTGGGTAGGTAGACCTTTCCTAATGCTTTCCAGCATATGCGATCTCTCCGCTTTTCGCATCCAACCGGAACCAGATTCTCTTAATTGAAAGCCACGAAAGTGTATGAATTACTTTATATTGAGAGATTCATTTTTACATTTTATTATATACTAGCGACCCGCCCCGGCTTCGCACGGGTGCAATGCTGATACTAAATGTACTACAGAAGGTCTTTGCGCTTTGTCCTATCCAGTCCTTCCCCAGTTATAAGCACACGCCGCCGGCTCCGCGGCCGGTACCGCCACAGCCGTTATGTCCCTGCATTTTAAATGTGTAATATCTTCTAAACTATTCATTTAAATTACATGCTGTGAAGGGCCATATTGAGCTATATTAAATGCGCAATGTATTTAAGGTACTTAATTGGATAAGGATTAATTCTGTATTGCTTAAAATCGCTTCGTAAATAAGGCATTATTTCTTGTAAAAAGCAAAGGATAAAATAACGGTTATTGTGTGTTACCACTAAGAGATAGACATATACCATCGCGAACTTTTTTGTAGACCATTTTAAGGTGAACTATACTGTACTACATTATTTTGATCTATCTCGTTGGGTTCAGCCAGCGTTTGCAATGAAAGAGCAAAAAAATGTGTTTATTTACGACATCACATTAGAAACCTCTAAATTATCAGTGTTTTTCTACTATGTTATGCATATATTATACATATAAACTTTCCAGTTGAATCACTCTATCTATTAAAAAAAACCGCATCATAATCCGTTGCGTAGTTTCAAAGATTTAAGCATACATGGGGACAGAGAAAGCGACTTTGTTTTATACTATGTAGTGATATTTGAAGAGCTCGGTGGTCGAATGGTTAGCAATGGCCACTTTGACTCCGAGGTCGCGGGTTCGATTCCCGCACAAGACAAACATTTGTGTGCATGAACATGTCTGTTTGTCTTGGTCTGGGTGTTTTCTATGTATTGTAAGTATGTATTTACAAAAAAAATGTATTTAAGTACATTTATCAGTTGTCTAGTACATAACACAAGCTTTGCACTTAATTTGGGACTAGATGGCGCTGTGTAAATTGTCCAGAAATATTTATTTATTACATCCAATATGTACCGCAGCATTGGCCGTGTGGTTCCCGGCAGACTAGAATAGAATCACTCCGTCTCTTCCCGTGGATGTCGTACAAGGCGACTAAGGGACATACATTATAAAACATCGATCAGGCCTCCCCAACCCGTCTGGCCAGCGTGGGGAGTGTAGGCCAAATCCTCCTGCCTGTGACGGACGAGAGAGGGTCGTCCTCCTGTAGTGGAGACTATAATGACCTGATGATGATGATGTACCGCAGCAGTGAATCATTTATTTCAGGACTACCAAAGCTGTATTTTTTAAGGGTAATATAACCTTTGAAAGATACAGTCTTGTGGAAAAGGATAAGCGGACCAACAGACAGACAGCAGAGCATTAGTTCAATTTTTTTTTATAATGGGAGGAGCGCAAACGATCATGTGGGTCACCTGATGGAAAGCAATCACCACCGTCCATGGGGATCAGCAACACCAAGGGTTGGCCGATCCATTGCCAGCTTATACTCCTTCCTTTTTTACTCAACCCTAAAACTATTCTTATAACGTTTTTTTTTTATACTACGTCGGGTGGCAGACAAGCATACGGCCCGCCTGATGTGAAGCGGTTACCGTAGCCATATTAAAGCTTGCAACATTAAATATTGCTCGCGCGCCGCCACCCCCGCTGCCGACGCAGCATCTCCTTCCTTTCTTTCTGGTGACCTCACTCACTCGCAGGAACACAACAACCCTCAAGGGAACCGTTATTTAGCTGCGGTATTCTGTGAGGTGGAGGTACATTCCCCAGTCGGGTAGCTTACAATTACGCCACCTACCTCTCTTTTCGCCAGAGCTTCGTTTGTCAGTCAGCAGGGTGCACCACGTGCAGGTGAAGTTGGCTTTGGTTCAAAGATCTTGATGAACCACTTACACCCCTATTTTCTCGGATTACCTATTACAACCACAGCTTTAACTGAACAAAAAATATTGAAACTTAATAAGAACTTTCAAAGATTCAATGCCGCCACCTGCAGTTTGACTAATTTAAAACTTTAGTTAGTATCGAATTTAAACTTTTCTTCTATCTCATATTAAAATATGAGTAAAAAGACTTGTAAAATTTATTATGAACTTTCAGTCTATAGGCTACAGAAAGCACACATCAGGCGGAGCATAAGTTTGTTTTACAAAAGGTCAGGTAAAAAAAAAATTGCAAGTAAATTCGAGTTCTTACCTAACTTTTACAGTAACAAAAGGAATTATAGATTACATCCAGATACATCCACATTAAATACAACTTCCAATAACATTTCAAACCACATTAATATATTGGACATGATAAATGGATGCATCAATTGGTTTCGTTTTAATCTGTATCATTTTGCTAAAACGTTTGTATTCACATTCAATTTAATCCATTAGTTACATGATGGATCAGCCTGGATTTCTTTATACCACATAAAATATTACAGTACAGACACAAAATACGCCTAAATCAGTTTGTATCACATTAAACTTCATAACGGGATTGCATTACATTATCTATGTCGCAGACAACTGGTTAAAATAGCCGTTCAATCAAACAGCTAGCCCTTTGACTGAACAACGCCATTCAATCACACGGTTATACGTCGTTTAGCCGACTTGTTGACTGCAACGTTCAACACTACAGCTAGACGACGCTTAGCCAACTGGTTAAATGGCAAATTAACTAAGGTGACCATTAGTTTAGTATGTAATTTGAGAGAATAATAATACCTACCTAATAAGCAAGCGGAGTTCTGGGACGTCTCCGGCGCTGAGGGAAGTGCAGCCCCTTCGCCTTTGCGTAACGAAGGGCAGGCACTCATGCTCGCCTTCGCATGGAGGCCAGCCTCCGCCGCTACGGCTCGCATGGTGCCTGCCCTTCGTTACGGCAGGCGGGGGCTGCACTCCCTCAGCGCCTCCGGGCTTACAAAAATCATTCTAGTATCGATCCGGCAAGTCTAAGTGAAGTCGGGGTTGGCAATATTTATCTTATATGGCGGGGGGCTTAGCCCCCCGAGCCCCCCGGAATAGTGGGCTGCGCCCCTAGTTTATGTATTACTACTTTCTTTCCGAAAAGTATCTTGAAACAATCACAAACACCGGCTAGTTGACGCCATATTGAAAATAAAACGCACCTAGCGCCGCGGTGGTGAGCGCTGAACTAATTCAATTAGACGGCGGCTTTTGAATCAGCTGTAGTGTTGAACGTTTTGAGCGACTCAAATATTCAATTAAAAAGCTAGACGTGTGATTGAATGGCGTTGTTCAGTCAAAGGGCTAGCTGCCCCCTTACCACCATCTCTTATTGCGATTCAAGAATTGAGTAGATTGCTTATTCATACCAATGAATAAGCGACTCTATTCCATTTGAAATAGAGTCGCTTATTCATTAGTATGAATAAGCAATCTATTCAGTTATTGAGTCGTAATAAGAGATGGTGGTAAGGGGGCTGTTTGATTAAACGGCTATTTTAACCAGTTGGCTGCGACATCGACACCCTATAGAGGTAAGCGGGACTGGTATTGGCTGCGGCAATCGTTCAAACGGCGATGCGTAATAATTTTATTAATTGCATTACATTACATTAAATTTTGAAGTGAAAACTTCTTTAGCGGCGTTGTGCACTTTTTGGGTTGGGTAAAAAATGTTACACTCGCGTCAGGCTTGATCGAAAATTAGTAAGACGGAGCGGCGCGGACCGTCGCGGCGTAGGAGAGGAAGTAACATCCATCCATCTCTCTTTCTACCATGCGCGGAAATGTATGCCTGCTCCTGCTGTTTATTTGTAATGTAATATAAATTGACATGTTTGTGTACGATAGCGATAGCGATAAATGAATATTGTAATTTACCACATAAATGATTATTATTTTATACTGATAAATAAAGCAATTATTTTATTCCAAAATATTCAAAAATGCACAACATTCACAGTCCAGTGATCAGTTAGATCAATGATCCATATATGGCTCACGACGAATTCTTTAAGTAAGTGGTCCATATATGGGCCACTAAGAAACATTACTACGTTTTCAACACGTTGTATAAAGATTAAGTAACATTCTGTATCGGGTACATGCGTGTAAGAACTTTGTAACATAAAAGCATAAATGATTGAATGAGTAGTCAGCAATAATAATAATAAGTAGTTTCTCAACACCTTTATGACTGTTAAAAAGGAATAACAGGCATCAAAGGCCGCCTTATAGAGCTAGTCTCCGACGTAATTAATTACTTCAGCGGTATTCCAAAGCTTCTCCAAAGGAATCCATATAATCTCACCTGAAACACCTCCGTCAGAGACAATTAATTTCTCTATTGAAATGAATAATTACCCAGACAATGTGTTAATTAATGGTAAAAAATAATTTCATCTAGCTTTCACGGCTTCGTCTGCGTGAACACATAATGGGTATTGATAAATTAATAAATATTCCGCAACAAAATACTGCCATCTAGTCCCAAACCACACCCCGATCACTCCATACAACTGTCGCGCCGGTAACTACTACATAAACAATGACGTCTATAATGCTGAGCGATAATGAGCGTGTGTGAATGCGGCGCCGTACAAACAGTTCCAGATATGTCTCAGAGTGAAGGTGAGGTTTCCGGCAGACTAGAATAGAATCACCACACATCATCCCGTGGATGTCGTACAAGCCGACTAAGGGAAATACATTATCAAACGTCGATCAGGCCTCCCCAAGCCGTCTGGCCAGCGTGGGGAGTGTAGGCCAAATCCTCCTTCCGTCTGGGACGGATGAGAGAGGGTCGTGCTCCTGTAGTGGAGACTAAAATGACCTGATGATGATGGAGGTGAGGTCGACACGAGAAAGCGGCAGAGAGTGAGAAAGTCTATTAAATGTGAATAATAACTTTTAAACTTTCGCGTTGCATGATTTATGAAAATAACAACGGGAATTCATCGCACGCAAGTCCACTCTACAGATCGCCACAAGAAAGTGCGTGAGGCGATTGAAATGAAGAAATATACTAAGTTCAATCGGGAATATGGATATAAGTTATCTGCGGCATGGAACCCAGTGATTAAGATCACTCAACCTCGTTATGATTTGCAGTCGGGTAACGAAGAGAATACCATAGAATACGGACGCGTCGGTTATTTCGCAGAATAGGGATCGCTGAGACAGAGTCAGCCTGTGACCACGGCCGGTGTAAAATGAATCTGATGATGATGATGATACATATTATTATATGTATGTGGCTTATGTGGCTATGTTGTAATTAAGCGTTATATCGGTGAAGACAATAAGTTAACAGTGTACGTCTAACACTCGACGGGTTTGGTTATTTCAGCTCTTCTCGAAGTCACCCAACCCTCAGCTCAGCTCAGTATCAGCTCTTAGCTTACATCGTTAGCTCTAAAACGTGGTAACCACAACATTATCAGTCAACTGTGTGGCACCCACGATCCTAACAGCGCGACCGGAGGTGCGAACCAACTTGAGGCAATGTTTATTTGAAATTTTAGGGTGTAGTGGTTTATCAACATCTTTGAACCTAAGCCAACTTCACCTGCATGCGGTACACCCTGCTGACTGACAAACGAAGCTCCGGCGAAAAGAGAGGTAGGATGCGTAATTGTAAGCAACCCGACTCTTTGTTTTGTTAGTAAATTTAGACATTCTTCTACGTCGGCATCAACCCATAATCATACCTCTGTTGTGATACGGGTCTCCCCTCAATCGAAGGGGTTTAGAGCATACTCCACAACGCTGATTAACTGCGGGTGGGCGGTACTTATTTATACAAAATCGTGTAACACCAAAAAAATACTTTTCAATGTAATTTAACGTAGCCTTTTCAGCAGCAGGCAAGCAAGACTTTTCAGTGTAATTTAACGCAGCACCGTTTTAATGGATCTCACCTGAAGGACGTCTCCCTCGGAGACTATTACTGAGAATTTCTGCATCGTGACAGCTTGCTCGTGAGAGCATTTATTTGGTACTCCGAATAGTGCATCGAGAGTGCATCGTCGGAACTGAGCTCTGGCACTGAAGACAAAATATAAAATGTTATTTGTACTTTAAAGGCATGATGTGCTTATTAAACATATTTTATCTACTCTCATACTGAAATTTAGAGATTAAAAACTAAACACAAAAGTTACAATTACGCTCCTTATCTCTCTTTTCACCAAAACTTCGTTTGTCAGTCAGCAGGGTGCACAGCGTGCAGGGGAAGTTGGCTTTGGTTCAAAGATGTTGGTGAACCACTTACACCCCAAACCTTCTATACGTTCTACAGTCGCACCGCTCGACATCGACAGGGATTTCATCCTCACACATTAAAACTTAAGTCACGTGCTATGCGGTTCCAGAGACGTTTTATCCCATGTACTACAAAGCTGTGTACTGAACTGCCTTTCGAGATTTTCCCAGGAGACTACAAGGGATTCTTGAAAAAGGGCGTGGAGAGGTTCTTACGCGTGTGTGATTTCCTTGGTGTTACAGGCGTCCATAAACATCAGACGGGCCGTATGCTTATTGGCGATCTTAGTGGTATTAAAAAAAACGGGTTGCATTCCAGGAGTGCCGGCAGAAGTGAAAACTTGAACATTAACGTTGTGCATTTGTGAATATTTTGGAATGGTTAGGGAATAATTTCGCACGAATTGCTTTATTTATCAGTATAAAAGTACTATCATTTATGTGGTAAAATACAATATTCATTTATTGCGCTATCGTACACAAACATGACAATTTTTATTACATTAAAAATAAACAGCAGGAGCAGGCATACATTTTCGCCGCGCAGTAAAAAGAGAGGGGGATATTACTTCCTCTTCTACGCCGCGCCGGCGGTCTACTCTCCCTCCGTCTTACGAATTTTCAATCAGCCCCCTTACCACTAACTCTTATTCCGATTCAATAACTGAATAGAATGCTTATTCATACCAATGAATGGTAAGAGGGCTGTCCTGACGCGAGTTTAACATTTTTACCCATCCCAAAAAGTGCCCAACGCCGCTAAATAAGTTTTCACTTCAAAATGTATCCCAATAAAGAATTATTTCTTGTTGTGTCAGAAATTTCTTACTTCCCAACTTTTATTTACAAATATTTTCACTCATTGTTCAAAGCGAGCTACTTTTGTTGGTATTTCGAAAACTAAATCTCGTGCAAAGTGGGAACTGCATTCGAGTTCAGTTACAAAAGTGTTGGAACAATGAAACCGGTAAACACGATCGACTAAAGCTGTTGGCATCCTTTGGTTATTTTGTACTCGGAATAGTGAAAACGGTAGATGTGGCAGTCTAAGGCCCAATTTACGGAGACGCGGGGTGTCGCGCGTCGCATGCGGCGGCGTGGCGGCGCGTCTCGCGGCGCGTGGGAGTTTAGGGTTCCATACCCAAAGGGTAAAAAGGAACCGTATTACTAAGGCTCCGCTGTCCGTTCGTCCGTCCGTCTGTCACCAGACAAACAGAAAATTTTCACAGATGATGTATTTCTGTTGCCACTACTAAAAAACAGAATAAAATAAATATTTAAGGGGGCTCCCATACAACAAACGAGATTTTTTTTGCTCGTTTTTGCTCGCAATTGATAACGGTAGTAGGTAGACGCTTGAAATACTCACATAATATTTAGTTATACATTCACTTTAAAAATAAATAATTAAATAAAAATAAAACAAATTTTTAAGGGGGCTCCCATACAACAAACGTGATTTTTTTGCCGTTTTAATAGATAATGGTACGGAACCCTTCGTGCGCGAGTCCAACTCGCAATTGGCCGGTTTTATTTCCGTTCACAAACAGACGGTGCGTGCAGAGCAGCCCGCGTAATCGCACGCGCAAACACAACATTTGGCAATAAACTATTGTCATTAGATGACAGTCGTTAAGCAAAGTCGGTGGCCATTGACCGGCTTGAAAACACTGGCCTCCGTCAACCCGCAGTAGAGCAGCGTGGTCGACTATGCTCTGAACCCCTTTGACTGAGGGACTTTCGACTAATATATTTACAAGGAGGTAGAAAAAAAGGAAGAAAAGAAACGAAAATAAACAAAAAACAAAACAAAACAATACATAATGGTTATTGTAGGAGTTGTAGCCATGGATAACACAACTTTTCAAAAAAAAAAAATAACTGCAGTCAAATACATAATCCTCCTTTTGAACTTCTACGCAGTATATTTATGTATAACTTACCAACAAAGAAAGAAGTGTGTTTCGTAATGTGTCCAAGCCCGAGTAGTATTTGCCTGTTCATCCACCAATAACTTGAACGTTGAATAGCACGACTCCCAAATATCTAGCGTGATATCGATGCAAAAGGCTACATTAGTGTAATCTGAAAAAAAAGCATTCGCAAAACGCCTCGAGATCTCGAAATGAAATTATTTATTCTCTCATTAGGCCCTCGTGAATGAATGAATGAGTGAGTGAGTGAATTAATGCATGAATGAGTGAATGAATTAATGACTTAAAGAGTGAGTGAGTGAGTGCATGAGTGATTGAATAAATGAATGAATGAAACATTTATTTGTATCTCCAGCACACATATAATTAGTTCTTTCCAGTCTTATAATAATTACTTAAATTTGCGGGCGCTTAGACATGTCTTATACGTTTTATTAAGAATATTCTTATTATTTTTCTGGTATTTTTTTATCTGCTAGCATTTCGGTATTAACCATTGGTGAAGAAGAAATGCTTGAAAGAAACTTGCGTATCCAGGTTTTTTTTTTTTTAAATAACGCCTGTAACACCAGGGGCATCACACGCGCGTTGCCAACTCTGTAAAAATCTCTTCAGGCCCTTTTTGCAGATGTCCATACTGTAGTCTCCTGAGAAAACATCTCTCCAGAGAAATCATGTCTCGACAGGTATTGATATTAGATGAATTCTTTACTCAAATAAGATGGTAGGTACTCGATTTTACAATTTTCCAACACTAAAGACCACAGACGCCACAGATGCCGACTAAGCAAATAAATCTCTTCAGGATTGCAATAGTCTAAGTGACAGTATTAAGTCTAGGTTCCAAGGGACCGTCCTGTCATCCGCTGTCTGTTCATTATACTAACAGACTGTCGCAAGAAATTGAACTCGATCTTTTCTTGAGAACTCTTAGTAACTATTCAGACATTTTATTTTACTTTAGAGTAGTGTTCCGCAAACTTTTTGTGTCTAAGGTACTACCTGAAAATTTTTGGAGGTACACCATAGTAAATGTTAAATCAGTTTTTATTTGTGCAAGAATTTTTCTTCTATCCATCTAATTAGCTTTATGAGTTAACCTATTTTTTCCGAGGCACACCAACTAATGCCCACGGTACACCAGTGTGCCGCGGCACACACTTTGCGGAACACTGCTTTAGAGTACAGAGTGAACATACATGTTAATAAAAAAAATCAAAAAACCCGACTGCACCACCTACTTATTAATCAGACTTATTAATCACGTGCAACAATAATATAATACCACACAAGCAAAGCCGCAGGCAAATACTAATATATCAAATATATATTTGTTGAAATCAGGTCATCGAGACCTTTATTTTGATACCCATTTAGAAGAAAAAAAATTTACTCCAACGACAATTTTGCGGCTCACAGCCGCCATATTGATTTTTTTTTATATAGCCTATGTCACTCGCGTGATTAAGACGAATCTAACGACACCTCTTATGTTGAAATCTGTCAAACGGTTTAGGCTGTCGAGCGTGCCAAATAATAAGACATACATACATACATACGCTCGAAAAACATAACCCTCCTTCGGCAGTGATAATTAGCATCTGCCCGCGACTTCATTCGTGTGGACTTCAACAAATTCAAATTCGAATTATTTTACTAAAAATATAGGGGTGTAACTGGTTCATCAACATCTTCGAAACAAAGCCAACTTCACCTGCCTGCGGTGTACCCTGCCGACTGACAAACGAAACTCTGACGTAAAGCGAGGTAGGGAGCGTAATTGTAAGCTACCCGACTGGGGGATGTACCTCCACCTCACAGAATACCGCAGCCAAATTCCCTGGAAGGTTGTTGTGTTCCTGCGAGTGAGTGAGGTCACCAGAAAGGAAAGAGATGCCGCGTTGGCAGCGGGTTATATATATTTTATGTTGCGAGCTTTATTAAGGCTACGGTAACCGCTTCACATTAGGCGAGCTGTATGCTTGTCTGCCACCCAACGTAGTATAAAAAAAAGAAACAGAATATAGGTGTTGATTGCTGCCTTTTTCTGAATTTAGGCATCATCATCATCATCATCAGGTCCACTTTAGTCTCCACTACAGGAGCACGACCCTCTCTCGACCGTCCTAGACGGAAGGAGGATTTGGCCTACACTCCCCACGCTGGCCAAACTGGTTGGGGACGCCTGCTCGATATTTGATAATGTATTTCCGTTAGACGCCTTGTACGACATCCACGGGAAGAAATGGAGTGATTCTATTCTAGTTTGCCGGAAACCACACGGCCAATTTAGGCATGCAAAATGTCAAAGTTAATAGCAAAATTAATTAAAGCAGTGGAAGATAGTATTAAATCTATATATATAAAAGAAAGTCGGGTTTGTTACAACACTTATAACTCAAGAACGGCTGGACCGATTGCCATGGTTTTTGATTTGTTGGATTTGTTTCCGTCCCGAATAGCAAAATAACTCTTAAAAACATTGGAAAATTGTCGAAAAAATAAAATAAAAGAAAAAACATTTTCCCATACAAATGAAAGTGCCAGTTGAAAAAGGGATTACGATATTTATTGGTTGTCAAATATCAAAACGTCAAATCGATTGGTGTCACTTTTATGTCGCGAAAGTTGTCTGTGATTTGTTATGAAAATTTAAAAATGTCAAATCGATAGGGGTGAAAACGCTTTTCCCATGGGGTTCGAGCGCAAGAATCAAATCAGAGTAAACATCAAAAGAAATGACAAATTTCAAAACTAAAAAAAATAAAACAAAACTTTTTTTTTTTTTAATTAACAATAAGGAAATCTTTATTTTTATGAAATCTTCAGTTTTTATGGATACGGGTCTTCCCTCAACCGAAGGGGTTTAGAGCGTACTCCAACACGCTGCTCAACTGCGGGTTGGCGGAGGCCAGTGTTTTCGAACCGCCTAAAGGCCACTGACTTAACTTAACGACTGTCATTAAATGATAACAACCGGGACCGACAGCTTAACGTGCCTTCCGAAGCACGGAGGAGCTCAAGATGAGCTAATGATAACAACCGGGACCGACGACTTAACGTGCCTTCCGAAGCACGGAGGAGCTCAAGATGAGCTAATGATAACAACCGGGACCGACGGCTTAACGTGCCTTCCGAAGCACGAAGGAGCTCAAGATGAGCTAATGATAACAACCGGGACCGACGGCTTAACGTGCCTTCCGGAGCACGGAGGAGCTCAAGATGAGCTAATGATAACAACCGGGACCGATGGCTTAACGTGCCTTCCGAAGCACGGAGGAGCTCAAGATGAGCTAATGATAACAACCGGGACCGACGGCTTAACGTGCCTTCCGAAGCACGGAGGAGCTCAAGATGAGCTAATGATAACAACCGGGACCGACGGCTTAACGTGTCTTTCGAATCACGGAGGAGCTCGAGGTAATATAAACCCATCCGTGTACAGGCTACGGTCGACGTTGCTTAACTTGCGTGTTCAATTAGACTGACACGCGCAATGACGCCATCGAGCTTCTCTATTATTTTCTACTATTCATTGTTTTAATTCCATAAAATCATAAATTTAGTTCAGCTAATATGTACCACGACATTCATTGATTGTTAGGCGGTACGAAGTTCGCCGGGACAGCTAGTTATTTATAAATGTCACGATAAATAATTCTGATAGTTAAAGGATATTTCTTGTTATAATTATTAATTTATGTAAAATTGTAGAAATTCATAAAGGGGATTGAAACATTTGTCAATTAGCCAATTGTAATTTATTTTTAACCGACTCCCAAAAAGGAGACCTCTGTGTGGGCTGTATTTTTAATTTTTTTAATGTTTGTTACTTAATTACTCCGTGATTTATAAACCGATTTAAAAAAAACTTTTTTAATTGAAGTATTTCACGTCTTCCAGATTGGTCCCATGTTTTTTTCATCATCATCATCAACCCGTATATACATACCTACCTACATAAATGTAGAGTAAATGTTTGCAGTTGGTTTTTTTTTTAATTATTGAATCTTGTGACGGGTACACAATTATTATCTTGGTACTCCCCTCCGTCGCTGAATATCTTATATCCTGACGGAGCGAGACAGGGTGGCACCGCTGAGACTGAGTCAACCTGCGACCACGGCCGGTGCAACCTGGGGCCCCTGCCGCCAAAGCTGAAGCCGATTACCATCGGTTTTTTTGGTTCCAAAAATTGGTCTTAGGTTAGGTCAGGTTGTCCGGGAGTAATGTTAAAATCGTTCCCGGGGCCCCGCTAGAAAGGCAATGCGAAGGAACACGGTGGTTTTTTAGTCGGTAGGTCTGCCCGGTGGGGCCCATTAGGGGTCTTTTACCGGGCAGGAGTCCGACATACCCACGCCATTTTCCCCTGGATGGCGTGGCATGCATGAGCATTTTTCCACCGATAACAAAAAAAAAGGTTAGGTTTTAGTCATTGACAAATCTTCAGCTTAGTCGGTTGCGCTCTAGGGTTTCTACCAGCTGAGTTAAGCAAAATCTAAATATATAAAAGAGGAAACTGACTGACTGACTGACTTATATATCAACGGACCGCCCAAACCGTTGGGGCTAGAGATTCCAAATTTGACAAGTAGGTTCATTATGAAGTCTAGGGGTGCACTAAGAAAGGATTTTTCAAAATTCATCCCTTATGGAGGTGAAACGGGGGTCCTAAGTTTGTATGGGGAAACAAGATTAGTTGGATTATTTTATCCGAAACTTGACACGAGTACTTTTATAGATAAATGAGTAAACACGTGTTTCAGGATTTTTCAAATTCATATCCTAAGGGGGTGAAACAGGTGTCCACAGTTTGTATGGGAAAACGAGATTAGTTGGACTATTTTATCCAAAATTTTACACGAGTATTTCTATTGATTAATGAGTAAACACGTGTTTGCCCCGAATGTCACGCGAGCGAAGCCGCGGGCGAAAGCTAGTTACTAATACAATCTAAGCAATAGTTTCATTTTCGCAATCAAAAATTCCAATGGTAATCGGCATCAGCTTCGGCGGTAGCCCGGCCCCTGGTCGAAACGTCATGCAATAATAAAGGTATGTAAAAATACCTTACATGCATGATCGCGTTAATTCCAGTGGTTATTCATTATAACTTTAACTAAGCTCACCAGCTAAGAACTTCGTGTCTTCGCATATTTTATCGACGACATGCATGCGTCCTTTCAAATTGTCCTCCTTGAAATGGCTCTCAGTTACTTCTCTACATTCTGAGTTCCAATCTATGGCGCAATTTGTCCAGAAGCGTATAGCACTAAGAATAATATAATATTTAATTAATTAGAAATACTTCTTCTGCCTTATGTGATCCTTAATATAATAAAATTATTATCATAGTAGTAATGAATATTTTGACCCGAATTCGTCTTTGAAATTGCTGCCATAGGGAAGCGAGTTAAAAAAAAACCGGACAAGTGCGAGTCGGACTCGCCCACCGAGGGTTCCGTAGGTACGTAGTATCATTATTAAATTTGATATTTTTCATTATAAATAAGAAATAATGCGTCGAAAAAAATAAATAAAATATATTTTGCAATGTGTACATCAAGCCCTTTCATATGATACCCCATTTGAATTAGTAGCTTCAATTTAAAATTTCGACACCCTATAAAAAATTTAGACCCCCTATTTTTTAAGATCTATTTACAAATGTATAGTTTTGAGATTTATTCCTGTACTTGTAGTCTATAACGATGTTACTTGCCAAATTTCATAGTTCTAGGTCAACGGGAAGTACCCTATAGGTTTTGATTCCCTTGAGTGTGACGAAATATGCGTTTTTTGCTGAATAAACGGCCGTAACTTTTTTCTACGTAAACTTAGCAGTTTGTTTTTTTTTTTACTTCATGGGACCATAGACCTGAGTATACAGTTCAAATTTCAGCTTGATACCTCCACGCATTCTCGACATAGAAATTCTTGACAGACAGACAGACAGACAGACAGACAGACAGACAGACAGACAGACAGACAGACAGACAGACAGACAGACAGACGGACAACAAAGTGATCTTATAAGGGTTCCGTTTTTCCTTTTGAGGTTCGGAACCCTAAAAACGAATGATAACAAAACCGGGGATATAGCTCAAAGATGATGCTGAGCTGCTTAAATCCCAACAACACGATGAACCTGGTGATCCAAGGCCATTCGCACGCGCGGCGACTCGGGTTTGATACGCATGCCCTACGCGTCGCTCATGAGTCGCCGCCATACAATTTCGTTCTAGTCCGCACACGGTGTGACGAGTCGACAACGCGTTTGACGCCAGTCGCATGCGACTTACGCGTGGATAGTCGCGCGTGCGGACACCAAGCTACTGGAGAAGTATACCAGTATGGGTTGCGTTGCAGTCACGTATGCGTATCAAACCCGAGTCGCCGCGTGTGCGAATGGCCGAATGGTTAGCAATGGCCACTTTCACTCGCGGAGGTGGCGGGTTCGATCCCCGGACACGACAACTATTTGTCTGCATAAACATATCTGTTTGTCTTGAGCAGGGTATTTTTTATGAAGTTGATACTGTTGATTGTTGGCACTTGGTGGAACATTATTATCATAATGTTATAATAAAGCACTTGTACTATTCCACGTTATTATATTTATACTATTCCACGGTCGGTAATATTAAATACTAGCTGTTACCCGCGGCTTCGCCCGCGTGGTCCAGGGAAGCCTGCTGCCATTGATTTGTGTATATTTTTCTTTTGTTGTATTTTTTTTTACTTCGTGGGATAAAAAGTAGTACCAGTATGTACACATTTTAATGATGATTGGCTGCATAGTTAAGGCATGAAGAAATAACAAACAAACGAATTTACTTTAACACTTATAATATTTGTATGGATGGAACGCCCAAACTCAAGAGAAAATAATTGTTCATCACATAAATGTTGCCCTCTTTATTTTTCTTTGGAATAAAATATTTTTCCTGGATAAAAAGTAACCTATGTCACTCTCCAGACCGGAAACTATCCCCTGTTAAAACATCAGTCAGTACTTACGTTCCTTTCGACGTGATAGAAGGACAAATGATTACAAAGTTTATTTTTTCCCATGGGATTAAATTGTTTTTCCGGGATAAAAAGTAGCTTATGTCTCTCTCTAGATTACCCTATTAAAAATTCATGTCTGTACTTAGGTTTCTTTTGACGTGAAAGAAGGACAAATGAACTTTATTTTTTAATAACGTACGTTTACGGTATGGAGAGTGGCATAGGCTACTTTTTATCCAGGAAAAGCATCTTATTTCTACGGGAAAATACATACTTTGTAATCATTCGCCCTTCTTTTAAGTCGAAAAGAACCTAAGTACCGACATGTTTTTTTTTAACGGGATAGTTACGTAGTAGAGTACGGACATGACTTTTTAAAATGGGGATAGTGACATAGGCTACCTTTTATCCCGCAAAATCATCTTAATCCCATGGGAAAAAATGTACTTTGTAATCATTTGGCATTCTATCATGTCGAAAGGAACGTAAGTAGCGACATGATTTTTTTAACAGGGGATAGTTTCCGGTCTGGATAGTAACATAGGCTACTTTTTATCCGGAAAAAAACATTTTATTCCCACGGAAAAAATAATTCGATCTCCGCAGAGGGCAATCTACGTGGTGAACAATTTTTTTTGTCTTGATCCATACTAATACTGTAAGTGTTAAAGTAAGTATTCGTTTGTTTGTTACTTCTTAACGCTCTATGTAGCCGATCATCATTAAACTTTGTACCTATTTTTCTTTTGTTGTATTTTTTTACTTCGTGAGATATTACTATTTATATAATATTGATAATACTATTTAAGGAACGTTTGTTATTACTATTTATATATTTTTCCTGGATAAAAAGTAGCCTATGTTACTATCCAGACCGGAAACTATCCCCTGTTAAAAAAATCATGTCGCTACTTACGTTCCTTTCGACATGATAGAATGCCAAATGATTACAAAGTACATTTTTTCCCATGGGATTAAGATGATTTTGCGGGATAAAAGGTAGCCTATGTCACTTTCCAAACAGTAAACTATCCCCATTTTAAAAAGTCATGTCCGTACTCTACTACGTAACTATCCCGTTAAAAAAAACATGTCGGTACTTAGGTTCTTTTCGACTTATAAGAAGGGCGAATGATTACAAAGTATGTATTTTCCCGTAGAAATAAGATGTTTTTCCTGGATAAAAAGTAGCCTATGCCACTCTCCATACCGTAAACGTACGTTATTAAAAAATAAAGTTCATTTGTCCTTCTTTCACGACAAAAGAAACCTAAGTACAGACATGAATTTTTAATAGGGTAATCTAGAGAGAGACATAAGCTACTTTTTATCCCGGAAAAACAATTTAATCCCATGGGAAAAAATAAACTTCGTAATCATTTGTCCTTCTATCACGTCGAAAGGAACGTAAGTACTGACGTGATGTTTTAACAGGGGATAGTTTCCGGTCTGGAGAGTGACATAGGTTACTTTTTATCCAGGAAAAATATTTTATTCCAAAGAAAAATAAAAAGGGCAAACATTTATGTGGTGAACAATTATTTTCTCTTGAGTGTGGGCGTTCCATCCATACAAATATTATAAGTGTTAAAGTAAATTCGTTTGTTTGTTATTTCTTCATGCCTTAACTATGCAGCCAATCATCATTAAAATGTGTACATACTGGTACTACTTTTTATCCCACGAAGTAAAAAAAATACAACAAAAGAAAAATATACACAAATCAATGGCAGCAGGCTTCCCTGGACCACGCGGGCGAAGCCGCGGGTAACAGCTAGTTAAAAAATAAAGTTCATTTGTCCTTCTTTCACGTCAAAAGAAACCTAAGTACAGACATGAATTTTTAATAGGGTAATCTAGAGAGAGACATAAGCTACTTTTTATCCCGGAAAAACAATTTAATCCCATGGGAAAAAATAAACTTTGTAATCATTTGTCCTTCTATCACGTCGAAAGGAACGTAAGTACTGACTGATGTTTTAACAGGGGATAGTTTCCGGTCTGGAGAGTGACATAGGTTACTTTTTATCCAGGAAAAATATTTTATTCCAAAGAAAAATAAAGAGGGCAACATTTATGTGATGAACAATTATTTTCTCTTGAGTGTGGGCGTTCCATCCATACAAATATTATAAGTGTTAAAGTAAATTCGTTTGTTTGTTATTTCTTCATGCCTTAACTATGCAGCCAATCATCATTAAAATGTGTACATACTGGTACTACTTTTTATCCCACGAAGTAAAAAAAAATACAACAAAAGAAAAATATACACAAATCAATGGCAGCAGGCTTCCCTGGACCACGCGGGCGAAGCCGCGGGTAACAGCTAGTTGTATATATAAAATTAATCTATACTATCTAATTCTATACTAATATTATAAAGCTGAAGAGTGTGTTTGGTTGAACGCGCTAATCTCAGGAACTACTCTTGAAAAAATATTTTAGTGTTAGATACTTAGCCTATATTTCAAGGAAGACTATAGGCTATATAACATCACGCTACGACCAATAGGAGCGGAGCACCGGTGATAAATATAAAAAAAATATTCCTTTTGAGGGCTTATGTCGCGTGCGCTGCGTAAACGGTTGAAGTTACGCAAAAATCATGTATGACGGAATTGTTCCTCTTTAAAAGTTCTAAAAAAAAGTCCGCGACAGTATATGTCTATCTTTTAAAGTTGACACACTATAACGTTTTTTCATGGTAATCAATAGGAGAAAGTAGGTAAAAAAAGGTTATAGTGAGTTAATCTTAAAAGATAGACATATGCTGTCGCGGACTTTTTTTTAGAACTTTTAAAGAGGAACAATTCCGTCATACATGATTTTTGCGTATCTTCAACCGTTTACGCAGCGCACGCGACGTAAGCCCTCAAAAGGAATATTTTTTTCCTATTTTTCACTGGTGCTCCGCTCCTATGAGTCGTAGCGTGATGCTATATAGCCTATAGCCTTCCTTGAAATATAGGCTACCTAACACAAAAAGAATTTTTCAATTCGAACCAGTAGTTCCTGAGATTAGCGCGTTCAAACAAACAAACAAACAAACAAACTCTTCAGCTTTATAATATTAGTATAGATAATAACGTGGAATAGTACAAGTGCTTTATTATAACATTATGTATTTTTTATGTATTATAATATGTATGTATTTACAAAAAAAAAGTATTTAAGTATAATATCAGTTATCTAGTACTCATGGCACAAGCTTTGCTTAATTTGGGACTAGATGTAAAAAGCATCGACTGTGCTTTAGACCACACGACTGAATCAAAACTTATATTTAAATCTCCTTCTCAACTTCCGTTCGCCTCGCCCGATCACACTTTTCGTAACGCTCTTGTCACGCATTCACCATCTTACTCCCCAAGTCAAGCTTTGCGTAAAGAAGTTTTGGGGTGTAAGTGGTTCATCAACATCTTTGAACCAAAGCCAACTTCACCTGCACGCGGTGCACCCTGCTGACTGACAAACGAAGCTCTGGCGAAAAGAGAGGTAGGGAGCGTAATTGTAAGCTACCCGACTGGTGAATGTACCTCCACCTCACAGAATACCGCAGCCAAATAACGGTTCCCTTGAGGGCTGTTGTGTTCCTGCGAGTGAGTGAGGTCACCAGAAAGAAAGGAGATGCTGCGGTGGCAGCGGGGGTGGCGGCGCGCGAGCGATATTTTATGTTGCGAGCGTTAATATGGCTACGGTAACCGCTTTACATCAGGCGGGCCGTATGCTTGTCTGCCACCCGACGTAGTATAAAAAAAAAAAGAAGTTTTACTTCATAAATCCACACTCAGACTTTAACAAACCTGCACCAGTCAGTAATCCTCGATGGAGACGGTGGAACATTCTTCGTGGAGTTGTAAATAAACGAAGCCTCTAAAGTACAGTTCAATGCGTAATCAGAGAAGTGATCGCAGTCAATATTTTTAACTGGTACCAGCTTTTCTTCATTTTTTGTTAGAGTCATCACCGGCTCAAACTCCAAGATATCTGACGTTGGAGTTGTTTTATCGTAGTCCGTGTCAGGAACTGAAAAAATATAAATAAATATTTCTGATGTTATACCGCACCACGGCCACTCCATACAAATGCCGCGTCATGAACTACTATATAAACAAAGACGTCTGTGCAAAGCGTGAATGAGCGTGTGTGCGTACGGCGCCATACTAACTGTTCTGATCCGTCTCAGAGGGGAGGTGAGGTCGACACGAGAGAGTGGCAGGGAATGGCTATACTGTAGGTATGTATGTATTAAAAAAGTTTACAGTGGGTCGTCTGAACGATTAATAAAACCGGTCAAGTGCGCATTGTACAAATACACTGTACCTGTCACGAACTGTGCAATTCCAGAGAGGTTTCCTTCCACGGACTCTCAAGTTGTGGAACGAATTACCTGCCGAGGTTTTCTCAAGAGACCACAGCATTGG
Organism: Hypsopygia costalis; assembly: GCA_937001555.2. Taxonomy (NCBI): domain Eukaryota; kingdom Metazoa; phylum Arthropoda; class Insecta; order Lepidoptera; family Pyralidae; genus Hypsopygia; species Hypsopygia costalis. Next base: position 6,672,732 of record OW443349.2, read on the forward strand.
GTTCGCCAAGAAAGGCGTCAAGAGGTTTTTACAGGATCGTCAACGCATGAGTGATGCCTCTGGTGTAGCGAGCGTCCGTAGGCTTCGACAACTGCTTACTATTAGGCGAGTCGTATGCTTGTTTGCAATCTTAGTTGTATAAAAAATGGGCTACGGTCGATGATGCTTAACTAGCGTGTTCGATCAGACTGACACCCGCAACAACGCCATTGAATTCCTCGATTAATAGTCAATCTGATCTACACTATTTTGCGTACTTCCGCCACCATTTAGTTCATGCAAATTACTACCGGCACATGTTTCGCAGAGACGACCACGACAGTCAGGGCGGCGGCAGTCGCATGTTTCTTCTGTTTCAGATGTTAGAGAGTCGCAGAGACGACCAAAGCAGCCACGGCAGTCGCATGCATCTACTAATGGTAGTGGGTGGGTTCCGGCCGGCAGTACTTTGCACGAACTAATTGGTGGCCGAAGTATGCAAAGTAGTGTAGATCAAATTGCTTGTAAATTGGACTTTCGCAAAATAACACCAGAATCAATTAACTATCCTCGATTAATGTCATAGAATAAATATAATATAATATAATTATGGTCGTGTGGTTTCCAGAAGACTAGAATAGAATCACTCCGTCTCTTCCCGTGAATGTCGTACAAGGCGACTAAGGGAAATACATTAGCAAACATCGATCAGGCCTCCCCAACCCGTTTGGCCAGCGTGGGGAGTGTAGGCCAAATCCTCCTTCCGTCTAGGACGGACGAGAGAGGGTCGTGCTCCTGTAGTGGAGACTAAAATTACCTGATGATGATGCATATAATTCTTTGATTGGATAAAAATAATTGTAAAAGCTATTAAAGCGATACAATATAGTTTTTTTTAGAATTACTTACATAAAGAGCAATGGTAATCAAAATATAACGCAAAAATTAATAACCGTTGTATCATTTCGTGAATTCAATACTGTCTTATGCACTATTCCTTAGAAATCATGTGTAAATCTGTTATTTTCAAAAGCGGTTCATATTATTACTGAATGTCAAATAGTATTACACAAATTGACGTTTCTTTGATGTCAAAGCTCACGCCATTTTCCTCTTTCAGTCTATGCTATCCGTAGACACAGAAATATATAGACAAACTAGCTGACACGACAAAAGTTGTTTTGCCATACAAATTATATTAATATCGCTATTAAAAAATAGGGGTTGATGGTAGAAAGGTGAAAATTTAGGGTTGTGTGTTGTGTAAAAAATTTGTCAATAAAATAAAATATTTAGGGATGGGTCACCCTTATCATTTAAGGGTATGAAAAATAGATGTTGGCCGATTCTAAGACCTACCCGATATGCACACAAAATTTCATAAAAATCGGTCCAGCCGTTTCGGAGGAGTTATATTAGAATTAATCATTTGACGAGCTCGGTGGCGTAGCGGTCAATGACGTGGCTTCGACACCAATGCTCGTGGGTTCGATTCCCACATAGGACAAACATTTGTGTGCATGAACATGTCTGTTTGTCGTAGTCTGGGTGTTTTCTATGTATAATAAGTATGTATTTACAAAAAAAAAATGTATTTACGTATCTTTATTAGTTGTCTAGTACCCATAACACAAGCTTCGCTTACTTTGGGGCTAGATGGCGCTGTGTAATTTGTGTGACAATATTTATTATTTATTTATTATTTCCATGGTATTCCACTACAAAAAGAGCAATTTGCGCCAACATCATGTAAGGCAATGAGACAGGTAGACACTATTTTTGACGTGAACATGTCTTATATATACGTGACGTGAATATGAATATATCTATAAAATTGCTTCCATAGGGAGGCAATTAAAAAAAAACCGGACAAGTGCGAGTCGGCCTCGCCCACCGAGGGTTCCGTAGGTATCATTATTAAATTTGATATTTTTCATTATAAATAAGAAATAATGCGTCGAAAAAAATAAATAAAATATATTTTGCAATGTGTACATCAAGCCCTTTCATATGATACCCCATTTGAACTATTAGTTTCAATTTGAAATTTCTACACCTTATTAAAATATAGACCCCCTATTTTTTAAGATTTATTTACAAATGTATAGTTTTGAGATTTGTTCCTGTACTTGTAGTCTATAAGGATATTACTTGCCAAATTTCATAGTTCTAGGTCAACGGGAAGTACCCTATAGGTTTTGATTCCCTTGAGTGTGTCGAAATATGCGTTTTTTGCTGAATAAACGGCCGTAACTTTTTTTTACGTAAACTTAGCAGTTCGATTTGTTTACAACTTCATGGGACCGTAGACCTGAGTATACAGTTCAACTTTCAGCTTGATACCTCCACGCATTCTCGACATAGAAATTCTTGACAGACAGACAGACGGACAACAAAGTGATCTTATAAGGGTTCCGTTTTTCCTTTTAAGGTACGGAACCCTAAAAACGAATGATCTACGATCTCCATCCAAAATTCAATCACACCACTGGATAGATTAAGGATCAAAGAATTTATTACGCTAAGTAAGGACTATGGAACATCGCGTGCGGGGGAGGGGGAAGCGCTGCCATTTCGAGATAATTTTAGTGTATATAACGTATTCACGTACGTACAACACACGGTCGTATCGTATCCATGACACACCATTTTTTTTATACTGTCTTACAAAAATCTAAATACTTGTTATTTAGATGACTGTGGGTGGCGGCGAAGCATTTTTTTTTGTTTCCCGTCACGTGCTGGTTGTTTCTATGGAAAGCATAGTAATTATCTAAACAGTTACATGACAGCGTCATACAACATTGACATATTGTATATCTCATTATTGCCACGCCTGGTAGGCGTCTATAAAACGCGGCTATAAGGGCCTTAAGATAACTTTCACTACACATAGGGTGTAAATTGCTCACCACAATCTTTAGAGCCAAACCCAACCTCAACTGCACGTGGTGCACCCTGCCGAATAGTGAAAGAGGCTCTGGCAAAGAGGTAGGGTACAACGTTCTTGAAAATTGACCGAATCTTGAAAGAAACCCTCGCAACATGAAATATCGCTCCGACACCACCACCCCCGCTGCCAAGCCAACATCTCCTTCCTTTCTGGTGACCTCACTCACACGCAGGAACACAACAACCCTCAAGGGAATTGTTATTTGGCTGCGGTATTCTGTGAGGTGGAGGTACATTCCCCAGTCAGGTAACTTACAATTACGCTCCCTACCTCTCTTTTCGCCAGAGCTTCGTTTGTCTGTCAGCAGGGTGCAGGTTAAGTTGGCAAATATAAAATTTAATAACAACAATGGCTACAGCCATCGATATATAAACTAAACACATACAAAAAAAATCTACACACGTCTGCTTTAGTTTTTGTAGATGCCAACCCTAACGCTCCGTCGTACGGTATACATTTCAAAAATACGTCGGAGTCAAATTACTGGTTCTCAGTGTATTGTCCCTGAGTCACTCACACCGGTGTTGCCCCCGGCCGATTTCCTGGCATTTCGGGGGCCCATCTAGTGAGTGGCAAGCCACCGCCTGCCGCAAATAACTAGCAATAAAAGCAGTTATAGCAGGCGTCCGTCCCTCTTCTGTAATAGCCCTGTATTGAGTTCACCCAGATCTCATCTCCATAGCTCATTTATTTTCCATCACACTTTGTAATAATCTCAACGCCTGCCGAGACCGGCTCATGGGTATATCGTTTCATTGATATATCCAGGAGCGGGTCACGGCGGGCGTACAACATTACATCAAACTTCTCAAAGGGCTCTGACTACGTGTTGGATCTATATCCCCGCGCACGCCTAACAAATGACCGGTCTTGACCCGTGAATTAAAAGAGATACCTAATAATGATATTAATGAACTGAATTTATAATTTATAGAAAAATATACATAATTATGTCAATACATAATACCTATTTATATAAATATTTTATTTTTGTTTACTCATAACATTCATTTATAATTTATCAGCTGTCTGTCTCTATCTATCTGATTGATCAATAAAACCCTTTCATCTTTTGATTGATCAATAAAGCCCTTTCATCTTTTGTAAAACGCAGTTTTTTTTTTCACTGGTATTTTGCAAGCAATAATGTCTTTAATGGAAAATGTTAATTCTTTTAAAACGGGAAGTAATTATTTTGTGAGTTTGTTATGTTCATTGAGCAAGAAAAATGCTTTTAAAATATTTGAAGAGTCATAAAATATTTTTTGTCGGAAATATTTAAGAAATCTCGTGAAAAAATATTTTTGTACCATATTTTTTTTATATTATTATTAGCTCGGCATAGTGGGTCATCTTCACCTGAAGGTAAACATTGATTTTTATAAGTAACCGTGACTAGCTTAAGAGAGGCAAGGTACAGTATATTTGTACGCTACCCGATAGGAGAAGTACCTCCACCTCACAGAATTCCGCAGCCAAATAACAATTTCTTTGAGGGTTGTTGTGTTCCTACGAGTGAGTGAGCTCACCAGAAAGAAATGAGGTGACTAGAAAGAAGGGAGTGGCAGCGTGCGAGCGCAGATGTTAATATTGCTACACTAAATTTAGTAACTGCTTGACATCAGGCGGGCCGTATGCTTGGCTATCACTTGACATAGTATAAAAAATAAACCCTTGCCGCCTAGTTTCAAAGACATTCAACGTAATATGTTAAATCTCTTTTCCTCGTTTCTATTGACCCCTCCTGTATTAGTATTTGACATATGGTGCAGAGACTTGGGCACTGACCATCGGACTAGTCCACAGGCCACACAGCAAGCGAAGTAGAGCATGGCTGTATGTACCAAAATAAATAAATCAACGTGAGACGCGCTTTGGTGGTGGTTACATTAGGTAACATTAGGTCGATACCTTGGCCCCATCTCACCTCACGGCTACAGAATGCCTCAAACGGCGCACATATAGTAATTTAAGCAACAGCTGCATGATTGAGCCGTTTGGGATAGAGACCTTGGGACCGCGGGGCCCGTCAGCCCACAAATTATTTTTGACATTTCTCAAAAATTGGTAGACACGTCCTGTCACCATAAGGCTGGTCATTACCTTGCTCAGAGAATTAGTGCGATATCCAGCGAGGTAATGCTGCCAGTCTTCTGGAGACACTGCTGAAAGACAACGATGTTAGGGTTATTTTTTATTTGTAAGTAAATTTCTGTTTATTTGCGAGCTCGGTGGTCGAATGGTTAGGAATGGCCACTTTGACTCTGAGGTCGCGGGTTCGATTCCCGCACAAGACAAACATTTTTGTGCATGAACATATCTGTTTGTCTTGGTCTGGGTGTTTACTATGTATTATAAGTATGTATTTAGAAAAAAAATGTATTCAAGTCCATTTATCAAGTGTCTAGTACCCATAACACACAAAGGCAGTCTTTATTCCCACACGAAGTCTCCAGACCACATACATTCAATTTGTCCCTTGTGAATTAATCAGATTGAAGAAGGTATTTCTTGAATACTTCAAAGACAATAGGGAGGCGCTATTGTAGAGCCTAGACCAAGTCGGGAATCTCATTAGAGTTGACCTCAATCGATGGGGCAGTAGGGTAAATGCGCCTCTTGTATACCAGCACCGTAATTAGAACTGGTAGGGTTAGGGTTTTACAGCTAGCGGGTGGTGGAGATTTATCAGTATATTTTCCGTAGGTATATTAACATGACATTCTTTATTCTTCATTGACGAGCCCGGTGGTCGAATGGTTAGCAATGGCCACTTTGACTCTGGGGTCGCGGGTTCGATCGCCGCACAAGACAAACATATGTGTGCATGAACATGTCTGTTTATCTTGAACTGGGTGTTTTCTAGTATAATTTCAGTTATCTAGTATCCATAGTACAAGCTTTACTTAGTTTGGGACTAAATGGCCGTGTGTAATTTGTCCAGGAATATTTATTTATTTATTCATCTGCGCTATACCATTCTATACTAAGTGTTTATGGTAAGTGACTGAGAATTTTTAAGCTATTGCATAGCTTTTATATACCTCCCCCCCCCCCCCCCACCTAATATGACCATTATTTTTGACATTATTACTGATTTTGGGATAAAATTTTAATTTATTAAAATAGCTTTTATCGCGGGCTTTGAGTGCGGCGACCGAATCAAGAAATTCCGTAACGAAAATAAAACCTAACACGTTTATACGTTTATAGAGGTAGGGAGCGTAATTGTAAGCTACCCGACTGGGTAATGTACCTCCACCTCACAGAATACCGTACACAAATAACAATTCCCTTGAGGGTTGTTGTGTTCCTGCGAGTGAGTGAGGTCACCAGAAAGGAAGGAGATGCTGAGTTGGCAGCGGGGGTGGCGGCGCGCGAGCGATATTTTATGTTGTGAGCGTTAATATGGCTACGGCTACCGCTTCAAATCAGGCGGGCCGTATGCTTGTCTGCCATCCAAAGTAGTATGAAAAAAAAAACCATACTAAAACTAATAGACTAAATCAATTTGTACGCACAACGAACAAGAGTAGCAAAAAATAAAGAAATTGAAATTACATTAATTAAGTTAATTAAAACGCTGTTACAAAGGCGTCAGCCCACTCCAGTTGATTTTGGCATTAATAATGAAATAGGGATTAAATGTCCTCTATAAGTGCGAGGTAATTACAAATGTTTATGTTGGGTCCAGAGTTAGATATTTACCATAAACAATAATATGTCATTACCCTCGTGTGAGAAATCTTAGTAACTTAATAGGATATTTTTGAGTCTGAGAAGAGATTTAGCGTCGCTTTGTGTGTTCTACCGATTGTACAACGGGGTGTGTTCAGAGGAGTTGTTTGACATGATGCCCACGGTCTCCTTCTACAGCCGCACCGCTCGCCATCGACAGGGAATTCATCCTCACACATTAGAACCGAAGTGGTCACGTAGTGTGCGGTTCCAGAGAAGTTTTCTTCCACGTACTATCAAGCTGTGGAATGAACTGCCTGTTGAAGTTTTCCCAGGAGACTACAGCATGGGGTTCTTCAAAAAGAGCGTAAAGAGGTTTTAACAGGGTCGGCAACGCGCATGTGATGATGAAAAATAAAAAGACCAACATTTTTAGGATTCCGTAACCAAAGGGTAAAAAGGACTGGGTTTGTCCGACCGTCCGTCTGTCACCAGGCTGTATCTCATGAACCGTGATAGTTAGACAGTTGAAATTTTCACAGATGGTGTATTTCTGTTGCCGCTATAACAAGAAATACTAAAAAAATGGAATAAAATAAATATTTAAGGGGGCTCCCATACAACAAACGTGATTTTTTGCTCGTTTTTGCTCGCAACTGATAACTACAATAGGTAGACGTTTGAAATACTCACATAATATTTAGTTATATATTCACTTTAATATATAATAATTAAATACAACAAACGTGATTTTTTTGCCGTTTTTATAGATAATGGTACGGAACCCTTCCTGCGTGAGTCCGACTCGCACTTGGTCGGTTTTTTTTCGGTTTGATATGTAGGGACGTCTCAATAATATAACCATAGAAAAAATAGTTTCAATAGCACAAAAATCTCTCGAGATACGAGTATGTTAACTTGAAAATCACTATTTTGGACTTTCCCGAAAACGCTCCATACAAAAGGCTATTTGAGTTATGACGTCACAGGTTTATATTTTGTATGCATCAAATCAAAAATTTGTACGACAGCTATGTTAAATATTACGTTTATGTAATTAGTATCGTAATAAAAGTTATAGTATTTTTTATTGTTTCTCCAATGAAAATATTACTTTTTAATACGTAATTAAATACTTTTAAACTACTTTCTTGACAAACTTTGATCGTCCCTTAAATAAGTCGGACGGAAGATATTAGTATGAAAGTTTGCAGATCTTTATAGTTGTGTGTATTTTACGATATTGGTAAATTAACCCTTTAGTTCGCAATAGAAATTGTGGTAAAAATTGCTGTTGTTTTTTAACTATTCGATCTATGAATGTCATAAATTACTTAAAAAAAATAAAAAATAAAATCTGTAATTAACATTTTTTTGGAAACTGGATGTTTAAAATACATAACATTGCGAAGTAGATAATATTTAAATATTAAAAATTTATGTTACGTATTCTTAACTTTGCGAAATGCACAGGAAACGAAAAATAACATTTCTACGGTTGTTTTTAATACAATTTTTTATTAGTTTAAGAAAATTATAAAGGGAATAATTGCAGACAGTACATATAATATTTATGAAACATTTTTAAACTGTTGCGCTTCCTTAATTCCAGAATTCCTCACGAGTAACATTTATAGACTTCAGTTTTTTTTACAAGGTGTACCTATAAATTCGTATTTTGAATAATCAAATCAATAACGTCTAAAAAAAATCATAAAAGTAATCGGATGGCGACTTTGAATCAGAACCAAATTCAATAAAAGTAATTTCTTCTAGTACTACACGATTTTAAAATTTACCGCTATCCCATTGGTTTTCAAACAAACGGTTTATTTACCTTTGTTTTTAATGTTTTTAATTTAATCCTTTAACAACAATGTTGTTAAAGGATTAAATTTGTTTTTTGAACGTGTTTTCTTGGTAACACTAAAAACTACAGCACTTGATGGATCAGACAAAACAGAAGATATAGCTTGGGTAGCAAGTAAATCTTGCGGTAAGATTTGTTTCGCGAGGACCTGACAAATAGATGGAGTGGGTGGTACCAGATCTTCAGGCAACACGGTATCATATAAATCCTCCAAAATGTTAAGTCGTTTAAATGAAGAATTGAAAAATCGAGGTTCAAAGTTATAATCATTATCGTCATTTATCACATTTTCCCTATCGTTTCCTGATATGCTACTATTCCTAGAAGAAGTATCACACGGTGGTGTAAGTGCCAGAATCTTCTTTACACGTTCCAATTGCAGGTTATGCTACAACAAAATAAAGCTAACAATCATGAAAAGACCCTCCAACACCAAATTTACCGAAATAAAAAGCCATTATGTACATCCCTTATCATTTCGCAATGTTAGTTATTCTTTACATTCATAACCTCATCTCAATCATCGGTATCTTCGCAATGTTAACTATAGCTAACATTCAACTTTAACATGTTTTAGCACATACAAACTTGCATTTTTAATAATACTGTAATTGTACAATTATACAATGCGAACACAAAAACATAAATAACATACAATATTAAGGCAAATCAAGCAACTTAAGTAAAAATATTGATATTTCTTAACTTAGGCGCGGGAGCAGCTCGAGGTTGGGTTGCTATTTTTCACCTTCATGTCAGAATTTACAACACAATGACGTTTTTTATTTTTTTATGCGTGCGTAGTAATGATCTTTACTTATTATTAGAAAAAAACCGTAAGATAATCGATGTTGTATTGTAAATAAAATTTTAGTTATATATTCGTTAAGTATACCTAACGTTGCGAACTAAAGGGTTAATTATACAATTTTTAAACATTGTCAAATAGCCTACTATGTAAGAAGCTCATTGCGGTCTTTATATACCAAACAGAATGCTTGAAGGTTTAGCTACTTTCGACATATATTCTGGGATTGTTATAATCATCCTACTGTTCGGATACGGGTTTCCTCCCAATTGAAGGGGTTTAGAGCATACTCCACCACTGGTTGGAGGCCAATGTTTTCAAGCCGTCCTAAGACCACTGGCTTGGCGTGGCAGCGGAAAACAACTGGGGCCAACGGGTTAGCGTGTCCTCCGAAGCACGGAGGAGCTTGATAAAAATAAACCCATCCATAGATAGATAGATAGATATATTTTTTTCCATTCCATAGTCGAACTTGCATGAGTCGCACGCACACACACTCATGCACAGACGGCATTGTTTGTGTAGTAGTTACCTACGCGACATTTAATGTATGGAGTGTCCGGGGTGTTATAGTTCCACGCGACCCCTTCCTATATGGTCCCTATTAAATTCCTCGTACGCATTTCGTTCCCACTTCACAAGGATTTGTCAATTTGTTTCACCGTAATACGATTTTTATATTGATTTTATTGGATGGTTTCCACGCTTTCCTTGTTTTGGAGTAATGTCGATATGTCGCTGTCAAATCTGTATCTGCGACCTTTGTACTGTCAACAGTAGATCAAGTGTTACACTTTCATGTTGTAACCGTTCTTATGTCATTGGATTAGAGATGATATTTGCAGATCAACTGTGACGCGTGATGATCGGTCCACTGTTCATTATATATATCTGCCCCCTTACCACCATCTCTTATTGCGATTCAATAACTGGATAGAATGCTTATTCATACCAATGAATAAGCGACTCTATTTCAAATGGAATAGAGTCGCTTATTCATTGGTAAGAATGCTTATTCTATTGTGTGTCCATAACACAGCCATATCCCATTTTTTTTTACTGAATGTACCATTCACAACGCAGGTCTTAACTAAAAAATCTTCTGGAAGTTACAGTAACAGTAACACGCCACGCAATGCCTTTACGTAACGATTCTTATCGACTTTGTCGTGTAGACGACGACGGTGTCAACACAACACCAATTTAACCCTAAAGACTATGGGGCCATAAAAACGACTTTTACATAAACATTTTATTTTTATTAAACGTCATGTGATATTAAGAGGAGCTCGGTGGCGTCGTTGCTTGTGTCAGTCTAATCGAACACGCAAGTTATGCAATGTCGACCGTAGTCTGTCAATGGATGGGTTTATTTATCTCGATCACCTCCGTGCTTCGGAGGGCATGTTAAGCCGTCGGTCCCGTCTGTTGTCATTATAGATTACATCGTTAAGCTAAATAAGTGGCATTAATGCTGCTTGAAAACAATCGTATGGTAAAATTATCGTTTTGTTTAGTAAAAAAAAAAAATTAATGAAAAATGAAGAGGGGTAATATCCCTGCCGGGATACCTTACCCCTCGGTGTAAAAGACCGGTGAAAGTTCTTCCACAGTCAGGCAGTTTATAATTACGCTGTACTCTCTCTTTTGGCAGAGCCTTCTTTATCATCTAGCAGTATGCATCAGGTGCGAGTGAGATTGGTTTTGGCTCAAAGATTATAGTGCTATTTACGCTACTTATTCCCCAAACTACACAATGTACTAAACGGCAGCTTAGCAAAATGGCGACCTTTAAAAACATAGGCTGCGTCATTTTTTTTTAACATGTCATGTACAGTGTTGGTATACGTGTAAAAACGGGATAGCAACATTCACTAACCCCCAAGAGCGTGCGAGACGGAAAGATCAACTCACACTAATATATTTTATGTTTCGTCTGCGTACTATTGAAATTGAATGTCTGTGTAAATTTGTAATCTTTATTTCTTTGCATCAATAAAACAATACATAAAATACAACTATAAAACTAAAGTACCTAAAACTAAATAATACTACAATAGAACTATGTAACCTAAATTTTAAATAAATGTTAAAAGTTTGGCCCACGTGGCATCGTTCCCAAGGTATTGGTTCGTTGTTGGCATCGCATGGCATCATTCCCAATGTAGTAAACTGAAATTATCGCTTAATATAAAATCGCTTATTCCGTAGGCATACTAAACGATTTTTCGCAAGCCAATATCTAATGTTAAAGTAATAAATTGAAATTACCTTTAGTTGGGCGTGTGAGTTTTAAAGACTAAATATATTCCCTACAAAAAACGCTCATTCTATAGCCACATAAAATGGTTTTTCGGTAGCGAGTATTAATCCCAATACCGTAATAGTAAATTGACATTACCTGTATAGCGTGATTAGCAACATATTGTCTTATTTGTACGCATTTTTTAAACCGCTCGTTCTATAGCCACACTAAACGCACTTAGGAGCTGATAACAAATCCAATGTCAAACTAGTAAATAGAAATTACCTCAATGGTGTATTTAAAAAAAGTGGTTGTCTGAAAGTCGGTTTACGGACTATAATTTTACGTGATAACGTCATAAGAAAACAACAGCCGATGGAGTGGAAGAGAGATAGATGCTTCGCAAGACAAACGCAGGCCGATCGTGCCTCTCTATCGCTGGTTCCGCGCTCTCGCTTGCACGCTCGGCTCAGGCGGACAATGAGTCATGCTTTTTCGTGGGTGCAGCAGGCTTTCATGGATATATAATACGTTATCACGCCGAAAGTAATTATATAGCGTATTTTACCGCCTATACCACGGAGTGTGCTCTGAAGAACTATTTTCCCTTATCCCTTCCTCCGCTTTTTCGTCACAGAACGTCACGTACAGGCTCGGGATATCACAAATTCACCGTTGGGATCATCCTACGCGTACTAAAAAATTTGGCAACTCCTATCTATATTGCACTATTAAAAAGTGGAACGCGTTGCCGGCATATGTATTTCCTCATTTATACAATATGGCGATCCTTCAAGCGAAGCGTGAAGAAGCATCTTGTAGGCCAGCATGGCAGCGTCAAATGACAAGACATCAAGGTATCTTGTCCGTTGCCGATGCGATTGGGGCTCCTCTTTTCGCCTTACCATCAGGCGAAGAGGAGCCAATATGCTGAGCTAATATAAAAATATGGTTTGCACTCCGGGAGTGCCGGCAGAAGTGAAAACTTGAACATTAACGTTGTGCATTTTTGAATATTTTGGAATGGTTAGGGAATAATTTCGCACGAATTGCTATATTTATCAGTATAAAATTACTATCATTTATGTCGTAAAATACAATATTCATTTATTGCGCTATCGTACACAAGTTAAAAATAAACAGCAGGAGCAGGCATACATTTTCGTCGCGCGGTAAAAAGAGAGGGGGATATTACTTCCTCAACTACGCTGCGCCGCCGGCGGCAGTCTACTCTCCCTCCGACTTACGAATTTTCGATCAGGTCACGTGTCCTGACGCGAGTGTAACATTTTTTACCCGTTCCAAAAAGTGCCGCTAAAGAAGTTTTCACTTCAAAAACATGTATATACTCGTAAAACCCCTATAAAATCGCTTGTTCTACAGCCGCACTAAACGATATTTCGGAAGCTGATATTAAATCCAATATACGTTGTTGTGAGTTTCCGAGACGTCATATAAACTCGTAAACGTCGACGTGACGCGATATGCTATTGAATTTACAAAAACTCGTTCATTAAACGTGAAAAAGTAACGTTGTTGAAGACTCACTTGTTCATGGAAATTTCTTTTTTGAGATGCAAATTGAACATTGTAGAATTACGTTCAAGTGACGCCATTTTGTCGACGTATTTTTTGTTTACTTACTTGGCAATTTTTTGCTGTATATACGCAATCGCTTTAATATATAAATTAACATAAGTACATAGGAATCATGCACGTTAAGCAACGAGACTGCAGTCAACTACTTTCGTTCACTACAATCAGTTGTTCTGAACTTGATTTGGTACCTGTCGCTGAGTTATAATAAATTATAATTCTATCCATATCATCTTGATAATTGGCGATCTACTACATTGTATTGTCAGACAACTTACACAGCGCCATCTAGCCCCAAAGTAAGCGAAACTTGTGTCATGGGTACTAGACAACTGATACACATACGTAAATACATTTTCTTTTGTAAATACATACTTATTATACATAGAAAACACCCAGATTAAGACAAACAGACATGTTCATGCACACAAATGTTGTCCTGTGTGGGAATCGAATCCACGCTGTACCACGAGCGTTGGTGTCGAAGCCGCGTCATTTACCGCTACGCCACCGAGCTCGTCAAACTACAGTTTTGTAATCTATGATATTTTATACCACGAACGGTGAAACTGTGGAATCAACCTCCCTCAGCGGTATTTCCGAACAATTACGACATTGGAGCCTTCAAAAACAGAGTCTTTATTTCTCTTAAAGGGCTGACAATGGATCGGCGACCCTTTGGTGTAGATCTCTTTGGGCGGTGGTGATTGCTTTCTACCGTATACATGTTCGTTTGCCCCCCTCTCATATAAAAGAAGGAGTAATGAATCTATCTATATATATAAAAGAGTAAATCACTCACTCATCACGAAATCTCAGAAACTACAAGTGCTAGGAGTGTCAAATTTTTCAAGGGGGTTCCTTTTAGGACGTAGGTGCTCACTAAGACGGGAATTTGGAAAATTCAACCCCTAAGGGGGTGAAACGGGGGTCCAAAGTTTGTATGGGGAACCAAGATTAGTTGGACTATTTTATACGAAACTTTACATGAGCACTTCTGTAGATAAATGAGTAAACACGTGTTTCAGGATTTTTCAAAATTCTACCCCTAAAGGGGTGAAATGAAGTGCAAACGTCTGAAAATCGTTATGGGTATTGTTTTTATGGTTTATCGGGTCGCTGATTCCGAAAACAACAGCTATTTTATAATCTAACATAACCGACGTGACACAAGAGCACTACTGTGGGGGTGCGATGGGGTTGAAATGTCATAATATCAATATGGGTGTTGATTCTATGGTTTTCTGAGATGTCAATTACGAAAATGGCATCGATTTGAAAACGTTGACACGAAATTTCCATATCGGTACAAAAATCCAATTTTTGGAACACCTGATGCAGATCCATAAAGGTTCAGTTAAACTATAAGAAATATAAAAATGACGCCTTAGCAAAAGTTGTTCAGCCTGATGAGTATTTTTTGTTGAGGTATAAAAATCCAAGATTTAGAACACGTGATGCAGATCCATAATGGTTCCGGTAAACTATAAGAAATATAAAATTGACGCCTTAGCAAAAGTTGTTCAACTTGATAAGCATTTTTTGTTGAGGTATAAAAATCCAAGATTTGGAACACCTGATGCGGAACCATAAAGGTTCAGCTAAACTATAAGAAATGTAAAAATGACGCCTTAGCAAAAGTTGTTCAGCCTGATGAGTATTTTTTGTTGAGGTATATAAATCCAAGATTTGGAACACCTGATGCAGAACCATAATGGTTACGGTAAACTATAAGAAATATAAAATTGACGCCTTTGCAAAAGTTGTTCAACTTGATGAGTATTTTTTGTTGAGGTATAAAAATCCAAGATTTGGAATACCTGATGCAGATCCATAATGGTTCAGCTAAACTATAAGAAATATAAAAATGACGCCTTAGCAAAAGTTGTTTAGCCTGATGAGTATTTTTTGTTGAGGTAAATAAATCCAAGATTTGGAACACCAGATGCAGAACCATAATGGTTCAGGTAAACTATAAGAAATATAAAATTGACGTCTTAGCAAAAGTTGTTCAACTTGATGAGCATTTTTTGTTGAGGTATAAAAATCCAAGATTTGGAACACGTGATGCAGAACCATAATGGTTCAGCTAAACTTTAAGAAATATAAACATGACGCCTTAGCAAAAGTTGTTCAGCCTGATGAGTATTTTTTGTTGAGGTATATAAATCCAAGATTTAGAACACGTGATGCAGAATCATAATGGTTCAGCTAAACTATAAGAAATATAAAAATGACGGCTTTGCAAAAGTTGTTCAACTTGATGAGTATTTTTTGTTGGGGTTTATAAATCCTAGATTTGGAACACCTGATGCAGAACCATAATGGTTCAGCTAAACTATAAGAAATATAAAAATGACGCCTTAGCAAAAGTTGTTCAGCCTGATGAGCCTTTTTTGTTGAGGTATATAAATCCAAGATTTGGAACACCTGATGCAGAACCATAATGGTTACGGTAAACTATAAGAAATATAAAATTGACGCATTTGCAAAAGTTGTTCAACTTGATGAATATTTTTTGTTGGGGTATAAAAATCCTAGATTTGGAACACCTGATGCAGAACCATAATGGTTCAGCTAAACTATAAGAAATATAAAAATGACGCCTTAGCAAAAGTTGTTCAGCCTGATGAGCCTTTTTTGTTGAGGTATATAAATCCAAGATTTGGAACACCTGATGCAGAACAAAGCTAAATTTATTTGCATAAACAACATGGTGTTTACAATAAATTATAGTGTAAAAAAAACCGGACAAGTGCGAGTCGTACTCGCCCACCGAGGTTTCCGTAGGTACGTAGTATCATTATTAAATTTGATATTTTTCATTATAAATAAGAAATAATGCGTCGAAAAAAATAAATAAAATATATTTTGCAATGTGTACATCAAGCCCTTTCATATGAACTAGTAGTTTCAATTTGAAATTTCGACACCCTATAAAAAATATAGACCCCCTATTTTTTAAGATCTATTTACAAATGTACAGTTTTGAGATTTATTCCTGTACTTGTAGTCTATACCGATGTTACTTGCCAAATTTCATAGTTCTAGGTCAACGGTAAGTACCCTATAGGTTTTGATTCCCTTGAGTGTGTCGAAATATGCGTTTTTTGCTGAATAAACGGCCGGAACTTTTTTCTACGTAAACTTAGCAGTTTGATTTTTTTTTTACTTCATGGGACCGTAGACCTGAGTATACAGTTCAAATTTCAGCTTGATACCTCCACGCATTCTCGACATAGAAATTCTTGACAGACAGACAGACAGACAGACAGACAGACAGACAGACAGACAGACAGACAGACAGACGGACAACAAAGTGATCTTATAAGGGTTCCGTTTTTCCTTTTGAGGTTCGGAACCCTAAAAAATAACTAAAAAACACGCTATACTAGCAAATAGAACTAAAAAAGCTACTTAAAAAAACAATAAATAGTTTAACAAAATGTTGATTGTATTGTAAAAAAATAACCGCGCAGTGCTACTTTTATTCTTACCTGCTACAAGTTAGACGCAATCGTTTTATTTATAAAAGGTAACGTGGTCTATTTAGTCAGTTTATTATAGATGTGTACGCTAAAATTGAAATGGAATGATTGGTATATATTCGCACAAACCAGACGAATGCGTGCATTTGCGGGACGCTATGTAGCAAGATTTTGTGATGCAAAGTCTTTTAAACAACGAGGGGAAACTGTTTTTCTTAGATGCTTCAGGAGGGACTGGAAAAACATACCTGACGAGAGCAATCCTCGCTGAAATCAGGCGCCAAAATAATATCTCACAGCAGCATCGTCAGGTATTGCAGCCATATATTACTTCTAGGCGGAAGGACGCAAATACAATGTTCAATATTATACTCGATTTATACAGAACGGAAACACCGACATGCTTTGTGACACGAAACTGTGATAAAGCGAAAATGTTTCAGGATTGCTGTCTAATCGTTTCAGTAAATGCAAAAAAAAAATAAGGCAGTAGAAGCTGTAGATAGAACTTCACGTGTTCAAGAGTTTTCAAAAATATTATTAAAATTTGGGGAAGTAAAGTTAATGTTTAGCAGCGAAATATGTATAATTGAAGCTGAGATTCTCACTGGGAGAGGTGCCGATGAAACTGTATTTATTCCGCGTATACCACTCTTCCTTCTTACGGCCGTGTGGTTTCCGGCAGACTAGAATAGAATCAATCCGTCTCTGCCCGTGGATGTCGTACAAGGCGACTAATGGAATAGTTTTTGTCCTAGAAATTACCTATTATTATTGTTGTTTATTGTACCTGTAGGGCGGTTCTATGTTCGACTGTATGTATTTTTTTTTATTCAATGATTTCTCCGTCAATTGTACAGCAATTTTAATAATTCTTATTCGTTTGAGAGGGTACACTCTCCAGGTGGTCCCATATTAAAATGAATGTTGCTAAGCGCATAACTCGAGAATGGCTCGACCAATTCTGCTAATTTTTATTTTAATATTTTCGTTAAGGTATAAGGAAGGTTCTTATGGACATAAAAATTGCGAGGAAAAGAAAACAACACTTTCTACCCGTGCGAAGCCGGAGCGGGCAGCTAGTACTACATATAATACTAGTGAAATCATAGCTTTAGCAACAGGGTTGTCAACGCGCAGACGCAACTATGATTTTATTTAATCTTTATTTGTTTTTATTTTTTTTTTATACTACGTCGGGTGGCAGACAAGCATACGGCCCGCCTGATGTGAAGCGGTTACCGTAGCCATATTATACTCACTATATTATACTTATGCTCGCAACATAAAATATCGCTCGCGCGCCGCCACCCCCGCTGCCGTCGCTGCATCTCCTTCCTTTCTGGTGACCTCACTCACTCGCAGGAACACAACAGCCCTCAAGGGAACCGTTATTTGGCTGCGGTATTCTGTGAGGTGGAGGTACATTCCCCAGTCGGGTAGCTTACAATTACGCTCCCTACCTCTCTTTTCGCCAGAGCTTCGTTTGTCAGTCAGCAGGGTGCACCGCGTGCAGGTGAAGTTGGCTTTGGTTCAAAGATGTTGATGAACCACTTACACCCCAAATCATCTATAGACTACGATAACGACTTTACACCACGCGGGCCGTATACTTATTTAGCATGCAATGTGATGTTACCGTACATACATATTTTATATTTACCAGACTTCCCGATTTTGGCGATACGTCCCTCTTTTTTTTTGCTAAAGTGTAATGTCCCGCGCGGACACCACGTGTCCCGTTTTTGGCGGTAGACACCTGAAATTAATGGAAGGAAAACCAGAATTTTAATATTTGGAAAAATTAAGCAGTTCTTTTTTTTTGTCAGACAAATTACACAGCGCCATCTAGCCCCAAAGTAAGCAAAGCTTGTGTTATGGGTACTAGACAACTGATAAACATACGTAAATTTTTTTTTTTTTTGTAAATACATACTTATGATACATAGAAAACACCCAGTCTATGACAAACAGACATGTTCATGCACACAAATGTTTGTCCTATGTGGGAATCGAACCCACGAGCTTTGGTGTCGAAGCCGCGTCATTGACCGCTACGCCACCGAGCTCGTAGTTTATAAGTTAATATTTTTGATTATGTACGTATGTACGTACATAATCAAAACATAAGTACATAAGTATCAACCCATAATGATCTCACTGCTGTGATATGGGTCTTCCCTCAATCGAAGAGGTTTAGAGCATACTCCACCACGCTGCTCAACTGCGGGTTGGCGGAGGCTAGTATTTATAAGCCACTTTGCTATAGATAAACACTCGGTCCGACGTTAGCTTAGCTTGCCATTCGAAGCACATAGGAGCTCGAGATAAATAAACCCTTCCATACACAGGGTACGGTCAACGTTGCTTAACTTGCGTGATCGATTAGACTGACACGTGCAACGACGCCATCGAGCTTCTCACTCATGCCAAAACTTTAGACAACAAAAAGATATTTTACTCGTTCTACCACCTAATTCGAAAACGACGCAATTTAGACCCAAGCCCGTGATATTTTCCTAAACGAATCTATTTTCTCTATAATCTATTTGAACTTTTTCCTGGACTCAACCTAACCTTATAAGTTTGATCAGAGATGTCAATAAAATATAGGTAGATACGTTATAGGCAATGTGAAAGTGGTCCGCTAAATACTAGCAAATTCGAATGCAGTAACGTCGGTAACCACTATTATTCTTAGGGAATACACTTCGTCAATTTATATTATAATGTCCTGCATGGATACCACATGTTGAAGAATGGTGAAGAAGAATCATAGTTATGGTTGTGAAGATCCAAGAGACGACAAAAGAAAAATAAATATTCCTGGACAACTTATAAACTGCCGCCTAGTCTCAAACTAAGTAGGTAAAGCTTGTACTCTTACTATGAGTACTAGAAAACACATAAGTGTACTAAATTATATATATTAAATGCATTTTTATTTGCAAATACATACTTACTAGTATTTCTTTTTATATTAGAGTTACTGCTTCAATGGCGATCCACCGCTTTATGTATGCAGAACCGATCTACATTTGCCTTCAAATATCATTGTATACCCTGCCATATTATGTCCCGCGTGTTCACAAAACTTTTCAAAGAACTTGTTTGCAAACAACCATATAGCCGCTTTTGTTTACGTCCCGATAATGAATTAAGTTTTGTTTGCAAAGCTAATTCTGGAGTCTTATAAAACGGTCACGTGGGACGCGTTAATTACATTTCTAGTGGCTATTTGTATGACTGTCTATCTATTTGTATATGTAAGTATTTTCTTATTCCTACTTTATCGGATGGCAAACAAGAATGCGGCCCGTCTGATGTGAAGCGGTAATCGTATCCATATCTCTCTCTCGAGTCGGTGTGTCATATCTGAGGATCGTGGTCAGCATCAGGGTTGCATCTGGAGCGAATGATCTGCTTCCACCGGTTTCTGTCCAGCGCGAAAGAGACGCGTATGAAATTTAGAAGACGCCGAGTCTTTCACTTGATCGGCCCATCTTGTTGGTGACCGTCCGCGCGAACTCTTGCCTTCGGTGTTCCCAACCACCATCAGTTTTTTGAAATAAATAATAATAAATAAATATTCCTGAACAAATTACACACGGCCATCTAGTCCCAAACTAAGCAAAGCTTGTACTATGGGTACTAGATAACTGATATTATACTTAAATACATAGTTTTTTTTTGTAAATACATACATAGAAAACACCCAGACCAAGACAAACATACATATTCATACACACTAATATTTGTCTTGTGCAAGGAACGAACCCGCAACCTCGGAGTCAAAGTGGCCATTGCTAACCATTCCACTGAGCTCGTTAATAAACGATGGCAACATGCATGTGGACTCCACCAGGTGCTTACGCAGCAACTCCTTCCTCCTGTTGACCTCACTCATATTTAATCATCACTGGGGCAAGGCAGTTGAGCTTCACTTGATTACCCATCTCTTCAAAAGCTTTTAATTCCTCAAAGCCCCCACTCCTAATAATTTATTCTGATTAAATTCGTTGTGAGTTCCAAGGCAGCCGTAGTTTTACCCCTGGGATGCCTGTCCCAATTATTGGTGACCTCACTCACTCGCAGGATTACAACAACTCTCAAAGGATTGTTAATTAGCTGCGATAGTCTGTGAGGTGAAGGTACTTCACCAATTGGTATCTTAAATAGTGTTATATCCTTCGACATTAACCCATAATCATCTCACTATTGGGACACGAGGTCTCCCCTCAATCAAAGGGGTTTAAAGCGTACTCCACCACGCTGCTCAACTGCGAGTTGGCGGAGTTCAAATCCCACCTAAGCGGCGAGGTGATTTTTTTCATTTTCAAAGAACATAACAGAAAAACAGAAAATTTTGTAAATGATATAATCATTTCTTATTACATTTAATAAACAACACTTATAAATATTTAATTAACGAATTGATAATTGAATTAACTTCATTTTATAGTTAATTAATTCAGGTGTTATTTTGCGGAAGTAAAATTTACAGGCAATTTGATCTAAATACACAACTTTGCGCGTTTCCGGCACCGAAAAATTCATTTGTTGGTTGTTGTTCTAACGTTCAACATCTACAGATCGCCTGCGGATGCCTCGCGTAGAGGCGAAACACGTGTCGCAGAGACGACCACGGCGGCATCGGCAGTCGGGGCGGCAACAGTTGCATGTTTCTTTTGTTTCAGATGTTGGAGGTTCGCCGAGACGACCGCAGCAACTGGAGCAGAGACGACCAAAGCAGCCACAGCAGTCGCATGCATCTACTAATGTTAGTTTAGTGGGTGCGGCCGGCAATAATTTGCATAAACTAATTGGTAGCGGAAGCACGCCGCAAAGCAGCCACAGCAGTCGCATGCATATACTAACGATAGTGGGTGGGTGCCGGCCGGCAGTAATTTGCATGAACTAATTGGTGGCGGAATCACGCAAGTAGTGTAGATCAAGTTGCCTGTGAACTTCATTTTATTTTCGTTTGACAAATTTTACATAGACCGGGTCAACGGGTCTCAGTACTATGTCGCCAGCGAACCTGATCTCCTCGGGCCTTGTCACCGGCAGTAACTTGAACTCTTTGATTATTGATGATATCGCTGCCTTCATTTCCATCATTGCGAATTTTTGTCCTGAGGAAAAAGTAAATTATTTATTATGGCAACCTGATTGAATATTATAAATATTTTAAAAATGGAAAAATATACCTCCCGCGCCTAGTTGGGATACGGGGGAGGTGATTTTTTTCCATTTTTAATCTATATATATTATATAAAAATCAATGCCAATTTTCGTTGTAATTTTATAACTCAAGAACGGGCTCACCTATCCAAACCAAATATTTAGGCTTTGTTCGGACTATTTAGTAGATGGTTTATGTGAAGTTTGCACAAAATCGGTAGAGCGGTTCTTCATTTATCACATTTTTTGTAACAAATGAATTCAATAAATGGGGTATAATTTTGTTAATGGGGATTTTGCTGTCAAATTGAAAGTTTTTTCAGTGTTGACAGTACAAGCATGTTGTTATGTCATTCATGCGGTCATTTCATTTTGGACGTACTTCGACTTTATGTTGCCTGTTCGAGACTCGGTACCTCCAGACGTTTGTTTATTCATACTCAAAAAAAAAAATTGTTTATCTAAATGTTTTGGATTAAGTTTTAAAATAGCTAGCAATTAATAAAATATTTTTTTGTTTGACTATATGAATTTGATGTTTCAATTTTTTTTTTTATTATTTCACTTTATACGTAGCGAAGCACGTACCGGGCCGCTAGTTATTTATATTTTAAAATTTCCAAAACATTTTTTCTGGCAAGTTGACTGAATAATTATCCTGAATTTCAAAGGTTAGTTGATACAAATAATAGGTAGGGGAAAAAGTCTTTTCGCATTATAGTATGTATGAACTTGTAATAAAATCTCTTTGGTTATACCATTTGTATCTGAAAGCTTTAGATATCTTTAAAAAGTTTAAATTTTAAAAAAGATAATTCCAAATTCAAATTAGATAAATGTGTGATTTTCATTTGTTTTTTTTTACTGTCAAGATGAGTGAATTTAATGAAAAAATTCGATAAATTTTAAAATTTTACTACTAAAAAGGTAAAAATGCAACGCAAGCTGCGAATAAATTTGTGACGTTTATGGACCTAGTGCAGTGTCTGTGAGAGTAGCATAAATTTGGTTTAGGCGTTTTCAATCCGGAAATTTTGATGTCAAAGATGCACGTCGCTCTGGTCGCCCTGTTACGGATAAAATGGATGCCATTTTTGAAAAAGTGGAGCAAGATCGGCATATCAGTAGTTACGACGTAGCTGAAGAACTAGGAATTGACCACAAAACAGTTTTGGCGCATAAAAATGTCGTGGTCAAAGGCCGGCCAGGCTTCACAGACTCTGGCGAAACCCGGGTTAACCCGCAACAAGGTGATGCTGTGTGTATGGTGGTATTGGAAGGACATTATTCATTATGAGCTGTTACTGCCAGGCAGGACTATCGATTCTGAACTCTACTGTGAACAACTGATGAGATTAAAGCAAAAACTTGATAGAAAGCTGCTGGAATTAATTAACAGAAGGGGTGTGATTTTTCATCATGATAACGCTAGACCTCACACATCTTTAGCCACTCAGCAAAAATTAAGAGAGCCGTATAGTCCTGACCTTGCACCTTCCGATTTCCACCTGTTTCAGTCTCTTCAGCATTCTTTAGGTAATGTCAGGTTAACATCACGAGAAGACTGCCAAAACCACTTATCGCGGTTTTTTGAACAGAAGTCCCAAAATTTCTATAGTAATGGGACATGATCCCACAAGATACTATACCTACAAGATGGCAAAAAGTTATCGAACAAAATGGCACCTACATACTTTAGTTAAATGTAAATAAACTTTATTAAAAAATGTTTTGAATTTTCATATAAAATACGAAAAGACTTTTTCCACGACCTAATACATACATCTTTTTGGGGTGCAAGTAAATCATCACAATCTTTAGGAGCCAAATACCTACTTCTAAACCTTCAAAGCCAACCTCACCTGCACGTGGTGCACGTTGCCGACTAGCGACATGCTCTGGCGAAAGAGAGGTAGGGTACAGCGTATTCCGACTGGGGAAGTACCTCCACCTCACAAAATACCGCCGCCAAATAATAATTCCCTTGAGGGTTGTTGTGTTCCTGCGAGTGAGTGAGGTACACCAGAAAGGAAAGAATAGCGGCGTTGGCAGCGGTATGTCGTGTTGCGTGTGTTAATATGGCTACGGCAACCGTTTCACATCAGGCGTGAAAAAAAAACATTCTTAGAATTTTGCTATCGGATAGTTAATTATTTCTTGTTTGCCAAACTACCCAATATTGTCGAGGTTTTCTCAGGAGACTACAGCATGGGGTTCTTCAAAAAGGGCGTGAAAAGGTTTTTACAGGGTCGGCAACGCGCGCTGATGCCCCTGGTGTTACAGGCGTTTATAGGTTACGGTAACTGCTTATATCAGGCGAGCCATATGCTTGTTTGCCACTTTAGTAGTATAAAAAAGTTTGCCAATCTATTGGTTACAATATATATTACGCCCAATATATATTATGCACTTAAATTCACTTTCACATTCAAGATAGTGTGATGAAAGTGAATCTAAGCTCTGCGGATTTAGAGTAGTAATGATTTAGATACATGTTCTTATATTTAATTTGTATGACGTTTCTAAGTGCTTTATAAAGTTCAAGGAATAAAGATATTTTGATTTCATTTGATTTGATTTTTTTATATGAGAGGGGAGCTAAGGAACGTGGGTCACCAGCCCCCTTACCACCAACTCTTATTGCGATTCAATAACTGAATTAAATGCTTATTCATACCTTGAATAAACGACTCTATTTCAACTTGAATAGAGTCGCTTATTCATTGGTATGAATAAGCATTCTATTCAGTTATTGAATCGTAATTACAGTTGGTGGTAAGGGGGCTGAATGGAAAGCAATCACCACCGCCCATGGAGATCAGCAACAACAAGGATTCGCCGATCTGTTGCCAGCTCCTTCCAGTCATTCTTTCTGGTGACCTCACTCACTCTTAAGAACACAACAATCCTCAAGAGTATAAAGGAATTGTTATTTGGCTGCGGTATTCTGTGAGGTGGAAGTGCTTCCCCAGCCGAGCAGCTTAGAAAATACGCTATGCCCTACCTCTCTTTTCGCCAGAGCCTCGTTTGTCAGTCAGCAGGGTGCAGCACTTGCAGGTGAGGTTGACTTTGGTTCAAAGATGTTGATGAACCACTTACACCTTAAATAAAATGCTCAGAACTATCATACCTATGCAATTCCTCGGGCCAGCACTGAAAGGTATATACGCATACGGATGTCTGCCAACACTGTTCTCGGGAAGAAATCGGTCAGGATCAAATTTCGTGGCGTTCTTGAAGAGTTTCTCTTGACGGTGAAGGTCGTATATGTGGATATGACAGTGGGTACCAGCAGGAACTACATAGTTACCTGAAATAAGTACAAGCAAATGTATATAAATTTAAGTCGTCGTCATTAGCCCTTCTTCATCCCACTGCTGGGATACCCCGGACTTCTACCGACTAAGCTGAAGATGTTTGTCAGTAACTTAAACGTAAGCGCGACTTTTAGTCTGACCCTAAATATACCCTGTATCTCATGTAAATATATAATATACCCTCAATCAAAGGGGTATAGAGTATACTCCACCACGCTGCTCAACTGCGAGTTGGCGGAGGTCACTGTTTTCAAACTGCCTAAAGGCCACTGCCTTGACTTCACGACTGTCATCTAACGACAACAGCCGGGACCGACAGCTTATCGTGCTATCCGCAGCATGGAGGAGCTCGAGATAAATAAACCCATCAATGGACAGGCTACGGTCGACGTTGCTTGACTTGGATGATCGATTAGACTGCCACGCGCAACGACGCTATCGAGCTCCTCTCCTCCTCCAATGTAAGTGCCTATTATCATTGGAGAACTCTTAAGTGGCTAAGATTCCAATGGCTCGAACACGAATAAAGCCTTCAGCAACGTCATTGTCACGGCACGGATAATAACGATAAATCTATACTAATATCGCACCCCGGCCACTCCATACAAATGTCGCATTTACTACTACATAAACAATGACGTCTGTACAGAGCGTGAATGAGCGCGTGTGCGTGCGGCGCCATACAAACTGTCCCTGATTTGTCTCAGAGGTGAGGTCGACACGAGAGAGCGGCAGGGAGAGGCCATACTGTACGTAGTACTATTATTTATACTGTGCTAATATTATAAAAGTGAAGAGTTTGTTTGTTTGGTTGAACGCGCTAATCTCAGGAACTACTCATTCGAATTGAAAAAAAGAAGAAGTTACGTAACAATTATATACGACGGAATTATTCATCTTAAAAAGGTTTAAAACAAGTCCATCATAGCACATGTCTATCTTTTAAGATTGGCTCACTATAACCGTTCAAAAGGTAACCTTAGGCTTCACACTCAACACTCTATCACACGCAGACGAACGTATTTAATAAAATTTCAGCAACCTATGGTCCGCAAACTCCTTATGGTCCGCAAGTACCTATGTGTATGGGGGTCTGCCGTCTTATCTATGAACATTTGAATTAATAAATAATGCCAGCAAAACTCGCAAAAAAGTACATTCACATTAATACAGTATTTTAATTTTTTTTTTTTTTTTACTCCGTCGGGTGGCAGACAAGCATACGGCCCGCCTGATGTGAAGCAGTTACCGTAGCCATATTAACGGTCGCAACATAGAATATCGCTCGCGCACCGCCACCCCGCTGCCATCGCAGCATCTCCTTCCTTTCTGGTGACCTCACTCACTCGCAGGAACACAACAGC
Organism: Hypsopygia costalis; assembly: GCA_937001555.2. Classification (NCBI taxonomy): domain Eukaryota; kingdom Metazoa; phylum Arthropoda; class Insecta; order Lepidoptera; family Pyralidae; genus Hypsopygia; species Hypsopygia costalis. Next base: position 6,699,214 of record OW443349.2, read on the forward strand.
CCTCAAGGGAACCGTTATTTGGCTGCGGTATTCTGTGAGGTGGAGGTACATTCCCCAGTCGGGTAGCTTACAATTACGCTCCCTACCTCTCTTGAACTTTTAATTTTTTATAAATTTAATTTAATTTTTTTATAAGAAGGTAATTATTTTAAATACATATTACAACCCTCACATTAATACAGTATTTTAAATTTTTATAAGAAGGATTTTTTTTAGTACCTACTAAAATTAATTGTCCTAATTTTATTCCTGTGTTTTTTATTAGTTTAATTGGTTTATGTAGAATTAAGGGGTCCTTGAAATTGTACTTGATTTTCTAGGGGACCGCGGACTGAAAAAGGTAAAGAAAAAGAAACGCTGATCTATTGATCAGCGTTCCTTTTTCTTATTATATTATATACGACGATTCTTATGATATTATAAGTACTATTGTACTTATAATATCATTAACTTAATAATATTATTATGTATTAGATACATGCAGAACATGCAAAGGGTCTAACGAGTCCATGAAACACTTGATGTGACAATGTGACGCCCTAGCCGGCAAACAAATGGAAATCCTAGGAAAGACATACCCGAACCTGGAGGACTACAGACTCTTCCCAATAAGCGCCATACTGAAGTACATGGAACATCCAGACAGTCAGGGGAGAGTGACTAAAGGATTAGGGAGAGGGGGGGTCGACGTGTCACCGGTGCTCCAGCACTGGACCCACTCTAAGATAAGATTAGATGTGATAGTTAACGACGCGACATTTTTATGGATTGGCCAGGTTGTAGTATGAAGGTCGTAATTCAGAGTGCTTAGTGTCAGTTTTTTAATTTATTTATTTATTTAATCTTCATGCACATTCAAAGAATGTACAGTGCTACAAACTTATCTGACCCGGTGGCCAAATTTAGAACTAAAGCCGCCATCTTGTAATGTAGTATTGCCAGGTACAATTAATTTACTTACCGCGTATGCACATTCCATTGAGGTGTATTTTTTTAAATACATATTATCTTTTTCTGCACATATTTCATTTCTTACAATAAAAAAATCGTCAACGAGTTGTTTCTGTGCAATATTATAACTATCTAATATTATATAATAGCTATGATCGCGGCTTACCGTGGTGCATTTTTAAAACTGATCAACAAAAAATAGAAGGCAATTGATATTTAATTGAACCACCAATAGCAACACTTAAGTCGATCGTACCGCCGCCGCCACCAGGCCAGATAGGTTTGTGGCACTATACAAAGGCGGACATAATGCTATACAAGCATTCTCTAGCAGTCAACCTTAGGGTGATGCAGAGCTAAGACATTAGAATAATCACATTGGAATGTGTTAACGTTTACAAACCGACAAAATTGAGAAAAAGTTTCATATTGTGGACTTACCAGACGCGTGTTACATGTCCAAATTAGCCGTGTTGCTCACTTACAAATGCGAGCAAGTAAGCCACATAATTTTGTTATGTAACACGCGTCTTATAAATTCACAACATCAGAGTTCTTCTCTATTTGGTCGGTTTGTTTACTTTAAAACAGTGGTTCCCAACCTTTTATTTCGCGGACCACTACGAGGTTTTCGTTGGGTGTAGGATCCCTGAATGTATAAACCCATTATTCTATAACTCAAGATTTTAGTATTTTGTATAATAGTGTTCAATCTCTTTCATTATGAGTTTGTATCATGGACCATAATTTACCTCTCACGGACCACTGGTGGTCCGCCGACCACCGGTTGGGATCCCCTGTTTTAAAATAAAATAAATAAATAAATATTTCTCGACAATTTATACAGCGCCATCTAGTCCCAAATTAAGCGCAAAGTTTTTTTGTAAATACATACTTATATATACATAGAAAACACCCAGACCAATACAAACAGACATGTTCATGCACACAAATGTTTGTCTTGTGCGGGAATCAAACCCGCGACCTCGGAGTCAAAGTGGCCATTGCTAACCATTCGACCACCGAGCTCGTCAAAATGATAGAATGTGATAAAAAAAACTCGCAAAAGCACTCAGATATGGTTCATACTCACTCAACGTAATAGTTTCGCTCAATATCCTCCCAATGAAATGCACTGGCGGATACAATCTCAATGACTCTTTAATGCAGCACTCCAAATATTTCATTTTATTCAAGTCCTCCATAGTGGTTTGTCTTGGAGAATCGCCGAAAATGTCTTGTAACTCGGCGTATATTTTGTTCTGAAATTAATAATCAAAAAATAAAGTAACAAAGACACAAGATCTCGATAGCGTCGTTACTCGTGTCAGTCTAATCAATCACGCAAGTTAAGCATGGTCAACTGTAACCTGTCTATGGATGGGTTTATTTATCTCGAGCTTTCCCGTGCTTAGGAGGGCACATTAAATCGTCCCCTCCCCTGAATCGAAGGGTTTCAGAGTATACTCCACCACGCGGCCCATCTGCGTGTTGGCTGACGCCAGTGTTTCACGCTTCACATGGAGTACTGTTCGCACATCTGGGCCGGTGCGCCCCAGTACTTGCTTGCTCCATTTGACCGCATACAACGAAGAGCAGCTCGAATCGTCGGTGACCCAATGATCTCGGATCGATTGGACTCTCTCTCTACACGCAGAGATGTAGCGTCTCTTTGCGTTCTATACAAATTATATCACGGGGAGTGCTCGGATGAGCTGTTTGATTTGATACCTGCCGCTGAATTCCACTATCGTACAACTCGCCATAAATTAAAATTCCATGCATATCATCTTGATAATTGGCGATCTACTACAGTACGTTTCCTAAGACATTTCATACCACGAACAGTGAAACTGTGGAATCAACTTCCTTCAAGAACAGAGTTTTCATTTTCCTTAAAAGGCTGGCAACGGATCGGCGACCCCTTGGTGTCGCTGGTCTCCATGGGCGGTGGTGATTGCTTTCCACCAGGTGACCCACATGCTCGTTTGCCCCCCTCTCACATAAAAAAAAACAGATTACAGTCGACGTTGCTTAACTTGCGTGTTCAATTAGAGCGACGCCATCCAGCTCCTCAATATAAGGTGTACCTTACAAATCTGACTTCCCTCACTCACAGATACACAACAATCCTCAAATGTATTGTTATTTTCTGTTATCATCTGCGATCTACAGTGACTTCATCCCCAATAATTACCTGTATATCTTCTTCGTTAGCGATCGCCATTAAAAAGAAAATTAACCCTCCAGCGGTGGTGTCGTGGCCCTGGAAGTAGAATGTTTATAAAATATATAAAACATTTTTTACGTGAATAGGTCCAAAATTACTTACATAGGGAGGCAAATCTAAAAAACGAATGATCGGTTGATACAGTTTAGTGTTACATCTACATACATATCTATCATCTCCATCCAAAATTCAATCACAGTGCTGGATAGATGAAGGATCAAAGAATCACGTCGGAGACGAAGGCCCTGACCGACTCTCTGGAGACTCGCGTCCGTGGTGTCGCTACTCACACAACAGCTCGCCACAAGCTGCCCTGCGGACTTACATTCATCGTTCATCAACATCTTTGAACCAAAGCCAACTTCACCTGCACGCGGTGCACCCTTCTCACTGACAAACACGAAGCTCTGGCGAAAAGAGAGGTAGGGAGCGTAATTTTAAGCTGACTGGGGAATGTAAATCCACCTCACAGAATACCGCAGCAAAATAACAATTCCCTTGAACTGTTGTGTTCCTGCGAATGAGTGAGGTCACCAGAAAGGAAGGAAGAATCTATACGGTATACGGTATACCTATACGGTAACCGCTTCACATCAGGCGGGCCGTATGCTTGTCTGTCACCCGACGTACCTAGTATAAAAAACTATTATTATAAATGTGAAAGTGTGTGTGTATATCTTTCTTTCACGTTGAAAGGAACCAATGGGTTCCAGTTCCAGTTCCAATGATTGTTTACGGGGATTTATTTACATGTCATTTAGCCATCAGGACTCGGTCATACTCGTATTACTAATAAGACGAGTTGCTTATAGGTCCTTTTGCTTTTAGGATATAAAAAAATATGTGGAGTAGTAGGGGTGTGGCCGAGAGTCAAAACAAACTACGAGTAACATATCAACAATTCATAAACTTTGTTATCAATTAAATATATCTTATTAATATGTATTTTAATAACGCAGTATCACTAAGATAAGGCTAATCTTAGTGATACTGCGATATATTTTGATTTCTATTTTTTAACTGTATAAGTAGTTATACCTTTTATAATAAAAACTAGGTTTTGCCCGTGGCTTCACTGGCTTGAACGTGGTTATTGAATTTCCTATACGTTACTAAAGAACATGTTCTATGCGTGTGCTAAATCTTTGGTTTAATCACATCATCAGGTCTATTTTAGTCTCCACTACAGGAGCACGACCCTCTCTCGTAAGGAGGATTTGACCTACACTCCCCACCCTGACCAAACGGGTTGGGGAGGCCTGATCGATATTTGATAATGTATTTCCCTTAGTCGCCTTGTACGACATCCACGGAAAGAAACGGAGTGATTCTATTATAGTCTGCCGGAAACGACACGGCCAGGTTTAATCACATACAAACATCCAAACTTCAAAAATATTCACATCAGTACATAGAATATAACAGTAAAACCAATGCATGTACAATTACATCATACTAATGTTATAAATGCGATAGCACAGCCAGATTCAACGTTTTTCTTTATTGGGCCACCAAGTATACTATTTCACGCGGGCCATTTACGTTAAAATTTAACGTACCAGTACTGACTATTTTTAATTACCGGGCCATTCTGAAAAGCTCAGCGGGCCATAAGTGGCCCGTGGGCCGCAGGTTGGGTATGACTGCGATAGCACGTATGGAGTATGGTACTAAATTCCACGTTAACGGATGCGTATGTGGTAAGATATGGATTTAATTTGGCATACACAATAGAATGTGATCTGTCTGTCAAATGGTTTGAGCGACTCACTCAAGCATTTTTAATACGCAACTTACTCTAAACGCTATATTATGCGACTCAAGCGGTTAAATGTGCGACCACAGAATATGCCACTCAAGTAGTTTAATTGAGACGACTCAAGCACTTTAATGCGAGGCTCAATGCTCAAGTTTTTTACCTACGACTCAAGCGCTCAAGCAAATAGTTTGATGCCGGGTCGAGCGGGTTAATATGCAAGTAAAAAAAAACGGCCAAGTGCGAGTTGGACTCGCCCATGAAGGGTTCCGTAGCAGCAAGTAACATAATATAAAAGTTACGATTTATGACGTTTTAAAAAAAAACTACTTACTAGATCTCGTATATCATATATTTTTTTTAGTTTTATCATTCTCTTATTTTAGACGTGACAGGGGGGGGGGGGGGATGCACATTTTACCGCTTTGGAAGTGTCGTATGTATGGGTTTGATGAAAAAAAAATTTTGAGTTTCAGTTCTAAGTATGGGAACCCCCAAAATTTATTGCTTTTTTTTATATTTTTGTGTGAAAATCTTAATGCGGTTCACAGAATACATCTACTTACCAAGTTTCTGTTGGAATAAGTATACAAAAATAAATCTATCTCGCTCTGTTTAATAGACATCTGTCTTAGTCACACAATATTGTTTATAATATCTTTAAACAAAGGGCTACATTGTTAAATGCTCTGTATGCCTTAGTCAGCTAACCAAGCTCTGTGGTTCAGTAGAAATCATATTCCAGTTTAGTATCGTCCGACTTCTATGTAGTAGAACACACCTTTCTAAGAGTGCATAAAATAAATTTAATTATTATAATTTGCACTGAACGAATCTTTTATTTTTGGCTTCCTAACCTAACAGGTTATGGGCCCAGTGTACAGTACAAAGTGGACTTTTAAGTGATTGAAAGAAACAGACTTTTTTTTAAATACGATAAAAAACGCTTTAAGTGGTAACGTTTAAGACTTGTGATTTTTGTAATTTTGGTAGAGAAACTATTTACGTATTCTAAGTGACTTTTTGTGTTATTTTCTAACTGTAACGATGGACGGTTCAAAAGTAAAAAGAAATATTAGACTGTTTGACGGCGAAAAGTATTCTTTATGGAAACTTAGAATACGCAGTTTATTAAACGAACTTGAAGTGCTGCAAGTAATTGATGAAGAGCCTCCTGTACGCATCAACAGTGATTGGACGAAGAAAGAAAAGATAGCGAAAAATACCATCATCGAATATTTATCAGATTCTTTGCTGGGGTTTGCTAATGAAGAAACAGCAAAACAGATTTTCATAAAACTCGACGCAGTGTATGAAAGAAGAAGTATCGCATCCCAATTGGCATTGAGAAAAAGGTTATTGAATTTGAAATTAGAACGTGATACTCCATTGATAAAACATTTTCAAAATTTTGAAAATTTGATTATCGAGTTAGTGGGTGCCGGTGCAAAGTTAGAAGAAGTAGATAAAGTCACACATCTATTTATGACTTTACCGAATTCTTATGATGGTGTCATCACAGCAATTGAGACATTAGCTGAAGATAACTTGACCTTATCTTTCGTAAAAACAAGGCTTCTTGATCATGAAATTAAATTATTAAACGAAAGGCGCGACAATAGTTTAAAAGTCCTGCAAGCAGAAACCAGTGGTTTCAAAAACCAGCAATGGAATTTCTCTTTAAAACGCAAGCCAAATCAACTTACTCATAATTATAAACAAAGAAACAATAAAGTTAAAAATAGAACATGTCACTACTGTGGAAGGAAAGGGCATATCAAAATTAATTGCTTCTTCTATAAGAGGGCGAAACCAAATTATGAAAACCGCAAAGCGCTACAGCAAACTGAAAACCAAAGAACGCTTCAATCTATAAATATTGCAGACAGAGAAAAATCTAATATCTCAGGGTTTGCTTTCATGGTTGGAAACGAATGCTATTCCGAAGAAGGCAAAAGTACCAATAAAATTACATTCATATTAGACTCTGGTGCCTCAGATCATTTAATTAACAGAGAAGATCTAACACGTGGGTTCATAGAACTTCAGTCTCCAGTAAATATTTCTGTAGCTAAAAACGGAACATTCATTAGTGCGACAAAAAGAGGCACTCTATATATTACCACTGATACGGGTATGAGTGGATTGCTACAGGATGTTCTTTTCTGCTCAGAAATTCCATATAATTTGTTATCGGTCAAAAGAATGCAACAGGCTGGAATGACCATAATTTTTGGTCAAAATGGTGTACAAATACTCAACAAAGAGGGTAAGATGGTAACAAAGGGTGAGTCTTTGAATAATTTAATTGGTATTAATTTCATGCTTAATAAATGTGCTTTGAATTGCTCATCAAATAGGGTCATGAATAGTAACTATGATTTGTGGCATCAAAGATTGGGTCATATAGGCAAATCTAAGTTCTTGCAAATTAAAACCAAACAAATGTTTTCTGATATTGATCGATTACATAATATTACACCCAGTGAAAGTTTATGTGAAGCTTGCATATATGGAAAACAAGCAAGTCTGTCATTTCATAAAAGTAAATCTAAAATTATTAAACGACCTCTATTTAATGTGCATTCCGACGTGTGTGGTATGATCACTCCTTCGACACTTGACGGCAAAAACTATTTTGTGATATTTGTAGACGAATACACTCACTACTGTGCGACATACTTAATAGCTCATAAATCAGACGTTTTTGCTGCTTTTCGAGATTATGTTGCTAAGTGCGAAGCTCATTTTAGTTTGAGACTTGTCAATTTATATTGTGACAATGGTGGCGAATATTTATCGAGTGAAATGAAAGAATACTGTATGCAAAAAGGTATAACCTACCATTTAACAGTGCCGCATACCCCTGCTTTGAATGGTATTGCCGAACGTATGATAAGAACGTTAACAGAACGAAGTCGAACTTTAATAGCAGGCGCTAAGTTAGACAAGTCGTTCTGGGGTGAGGCTGTGTTAACTGCTACTTATCTTATCAATGTCAGCCCCACAAAAGCACTGAAAGTAGATAACACACCGTTTGAATTGTGGCATAATAAGAAGCCGCAACTTAAGTATTTAAAGGTTTTCGGTTCAACTGTGTATTTTCTTAACAAAAGTAGAAAAGCAAAATTCGATGAGAAATCCTTGAAAGGGATATTGGTTGGTTATGAACCGAATGGTTATAAGGTGTGGAATGTGGTAGAAGAAAAGTTTGTAAGAGTCAGAGATGTAATTGTTGATGAGATTAATTTCTTGTCAAGTAGGCCAGTGAAGCCTGAAGGTATTGTATCTAAAAATACCAATAACTCTGACGAGCACATGTGTAGCAGGTTGTGCGCATCTGATAATATAAGATCAGATGATGTGAAACAAACGGGCAGTGTACCCTGCGCATTAGGTCCACCACCTAATAAATCTGTACGCAGTGCAGATGGGCATACATGCTATGATTCATTTCAAGATAAATTGACTGGATCTCGGAATGAAGTAGCTTCTAGTAGTTCGAGTGTTATTATAAGAAGTGATCGAATTAAAAATTTGCCTACAGTGTCTTATGATGAAAACAGTAATGATATTTCTGTGAACTATTTATTATACGCAAAGTCTTTAATATGTACAATTCCTACATCGTATACCGAAATTCAAACCAGGCATGATAGGCTTTTGTGGCAAAAAGCTGTTGATGAGGAAATTAAATCACTTATTGAAAATGACACTTGGACGCTTGTTCCGAAACCTGAAAACAGAAATATTGTTGACTGTAAATGGATATTTAATATTAAAAATGATGAGTTTGGCAAACCTTTGAAATATAAAGCGCGTTTGGTCGCTCGTGGTTTTAGTCAAGAATATTTAATTGACTATGACGAAACTTTTGCGCCAGTTGCAAGAATTTCAAGTTTTAGATTTATATTAGCATTTGCAAATCAATTCAATTTGCTCGTTCACCATATGGACGTCAAAACGGCATTTTTGAACGGCAAACTAAAAGAGGAAATTTACATGAAAATTCCTGAAGGAATTCCAAACGCAAACAACTTAGTTTGTAGATTGAATAAAGCTTTATATGGTTTAAAACAATCTGCACGTTGTTGGTTTCAAATGTTCGAACAAACTTTGATTGAAAAGGGTTTTCAATACTCGTCAGCTGATCGTTGTATTTATTTCCTAGATGCCGGTGACATTTCAAAAAATATTTATGTTGTACTTTATGTCGATGATCTTGTTATTTCGACTGCTGATATAAATACCATGAATAGTTTCAAAACTTATTGAATGAAAAAGTTTAAAATGTTAGACTTGATGGAGATCAAATGTTTCCTAGGAATTAAAGTGGAAAGATCACATGATACAGTTACATTAGACCAAGCAATGTACATAAAAACGGTCTTAGAAAAGTTTAACATGAATGACTGTAATTCTGTCAGTACACCTTTGGAAAACAAAGTAGACTTTGACGCTTTGAGTGCAATTGAAACAACAAAAGCTCCATGTAAAAATCTTATCGGGTGTTTGATGTATGTTATGTTATGTACTCGTCCCGATTTAAGCTTTGCTGTAAACATTCTAAGTAGATTTGGTAACAGAAATAATAACTCACTTTGGTTACATTTAAAACGAGTGTTACGTTATTTAAAGGGAACTACTGACTTGAAACTAACTTATAAGCGGAATCCAAATGTTTATAATAACATTCTCAGTGGCTTTGTTGATTCCGATTGGGGAAGTGATGAAGTTGATCGTAAAAGCACAACAGGATACTTGTTCAAATTGTTTGAACAATGCACAATTTGTTGGCAAACAAAGCGTCAGTCAACAGTGGCAGCGTCATCTACTGAAGCAGAGTATATGGCTTTGTTTGAAGCCGTGAGAGAAGCTCTGTGGTTAAAGTCATTAGTGACTAGTATTCATGTAGAAATTTCAAATCCGATTCCTATTTTTGAGGATAATAACGGATGCATAAGCATTGCAAGTAATCCGACAAGTCATAAACGGTCAAAACATATTGACATAAAATATCATTTTTCTAGGGAACAAGTCGAGAAAAATGTAATTAAAATGATTTATGTGTCCACAGGTAATCAACTGGCAGATATGTTTACAAAGGCATTACCAGCCGCTCGTTTTTCGGCACTGAGAGAAAAACTCGGTGTATTATAATTTAATGTTAAAGTTCTGTCTAATGAAAAGTGTGTAGTGTAAATATATACTGCAAATGAGATTACATAAGAGCATAATTAAGTTGACTTGGTCTGATTAGGTTTTACTGGGGTTTCCCTAATCCTGCGCAACGAATGTTGGACCAAGATATTGATGATTGTTTCCCCAGACAAAGAATGGTGTGTTCATAAGTTTGATATTGTAAATAGCTTGTGGTAGATTTTTTTTTTTTTTTTTTTTTATTATTATTTATTTTTGAGGGGGCGTGTTGGAATAAGTATACAAAAATAAATCTATCTCGCTCTGTTTAATAGACATCTGTCTTAGTCACACAATATTGTTTATAATATCTTTAAACAAAGGGCTACATTGTTAAATGCTCTGTATGCCTTAGTCAGCTAACCAAGCTCTGTGGTTCAGTAGAAATCATATTCCAGTTTAGTATCGTCCGACTTCTATGTAGTAGAACACACCTTTCTAAGAGTGCATAAAATAAATTTAATTATTATAATTTGCACTGAACGAATCTTTTATTTTTGGCTTCCTAACCTAACAGTTTCAACAGTATAGTTCTTATAATTTCGGAAAAAAGTGGCTGTGACATACGGACGGACAGACAGACTGACATGACGAATGCATAAGCGTTCCGTTTTTTGCGATTTTTTTAATATGCGACTCAAGCGCTTTAGTGCCCGACTCAAGCAGTTTGATGTGTAAATCAAACGGTTTAATTGAACATCAACCTACTTCAGTTACGTATCAAACCGCTTGAGTCGTTTGACGTTTGATTCATTTTGCTTGCTTCCATTAGGTTGATGCGTGAATTAAAAAGTTTGATTAAGCTAGCAAAACGAATCAAACGTTATAAATCAAAATGAGTCAAATCTTACTTCAAACATAAAGGTATCAACTTCTTCCTGTATACCCTTCTTGTCAATAAGATTTTCTTTTTCAGCTGCAATCAACAAATCCAACATGGCTGCCTTTTTCTTCTTACGGTATACTTCATCGTCGTCTTCAATCACTTCATTAAATGTACTTCCATATTGATCAATGTAATCCTTCCTGCTATTTATGATTTTGGTAGTAAACTTGTGGATTGTCGTTAATGCTTTTAACTGCTGTCTGCCATGATGCGTTAAGTAAAAAAAGGCCGCATCAAAATATAAATAGACTCTACTAAATCGATAAACCAATTGTTCGCCAAGTTTATATATAGAGTTTTTATATGATGTTGCTCCTGTTAATGATTCGTCTGATAATTTAGTTCCCATTGCAGTTTCTGAAATAAAATCAATATTGTTTAGTTAGGTGATTGATCCAACTAGCTTGTTCATACATTATGTTTGGAAGGATCATTCGTTAAACAAACATTTTTTGACTTAGACGCAACAACGGATCGATTGAACTCTCTCTCTCTCTCTCTCTACCCGTAGAGATGTAGCGTCTCTTTGCGTTCTATAAAAATTATATCACAGGGAGTGCTCGGATGAGCTGTTTGATTTGATGACCTGCCAATGAGTTCCATTATCATCGTCATAATTGGCGATTTACCATAGTACAGAGTTTGAGTGTAAGTAGTTCATCAACATTTTTGAACCAAAGCCAACTTCACCTGCATGCGGTGCACCCTGCTAATTGACAAATGAAGCTCTGGCGAAAAGAGGTAGGGAGCGTAATTAATTGTAAGCTACCCGACTGGAGAATGTACCTTCACCTCACAGTACCGCACCGCAGCCAAATAACAATTCCCTTGAGGGTTGTTATGTTCCTGCGAGTGAGTGAGGTCACCAGAAAGGAAGGAGGCAGCGGAGGTGGCGGCGCGCTAGCGTATTTGATAATCATTCTTCAAGAACATGATCGATCTCAATTTTTTTTGGACAAAAAACCTTAAGCATGTCGAAGTGGTTCTAGAGCTTATTCATTTCCAAGAATGTCTTTTCGTCATATATAAGTAGAGCTGTATAAATGGAGCAAGCGGAACGTTTATATATAGAAATGGGTAAAATGCCAGACATTTACGATAAGTGCCCAGTAAGAACCTGTAAATGCCCAATAAATGCCTAGTCTTGGGCATAAATAGGGAATTTAGAAGTACTTTTTGGACGTAAATTTTGCCCATTTCTATTTTCAATAAACTAAACCGTAAACTAAATCTTGATATATTCAATACCAGTGTACCGGCGGTGAGAAGGCTGATAAGTAGCTTAGTTTTTTAAAAAAATATATGTAAATAATATTAAGTAGTGACAAACTGTAATATAATCTTTAGGCTTCAACATAATGTAAATCTTTTATGTATAATCGCTATATGGAGAAACGGTTGATAGAACAATGTTATCATGTTATTATTTCTGTTCGTGTTATGTATCTAACTCTTATACGTGAAGACTTGTTATTGGCTTCCAATTGTTTAACCCTTTTAATGTAATAAGATTTAAAAGCTGTTAGTCTTCCAAATAATAAATAAATAAATAAATATAAACCTTCCGCTCGACTCCACTCAATACAAAAATTGTTAAGGCAAAGAAAGATTGCTTACCACAAATAGAATGAAGTGTGAACTCAGTAACGACAGGAATAACGTTGGTCTCCTGCCCATCAGTTTTCTTCAGTGTTTCAACGAGACGCTTGCTATTTTCTTCAAAAATAACGTGAAACTGGCGTAAAATGTTAAAATGAAAGGCTGGAGTTAAAATTTTTCTTCTCTGCTGCCACTTTAAGCCTGAAAAAATAAGGAATAAATAAAAACAGGCAGTACTTTGCCAGATTACAGAAGGATGACCTGCGATAATGCGTACAATGTGAAAAAATCGTTTTTATTTCTTCGAAGAACCTTTTGTTTTATGCAGTGGCAGTCCACTGCCCATAGAGATCAGCAACACCAAGGATTCGCCGATCCATTGCCAGCATATACTCCTCCCTTTCTTTCTGGTAACCTCACCCACTCGCAGGAGCACAACAACACCCGCCCTTGGGTGTTGTTGTTGTCATTTGGCTGCGGTATTCTGTGAGGTGGGGGTACTTCCCCAGTCGGGCAGCTTAAAAAATATGCTATACCCTAACATTCTTTTCGCCATAGCCTCGTGTGTCAGTCAGCAGCACCAGAGATGAGGTTGGCTTTGGTTCAAAGATGTTGATGTACTACTTACACCCCAGAAGACCTATCGTTACATATAAACATAACGAGCCCGGTAGCCGAAAGTCTAGCAATGTCCACTTTGACTCCGTAGTCGCGTGTTTGATTCCCGCACAATACAAATATTTGTGTGCTGAACATGTCCGATCCTTCATTTGCTATGTCATTATCATTTGCTAGCTTTTCCCATTATTTGGGATCGGCTCAGTGTGACACTTTCCTCCTTTGCCCTATCAGCCATCATATCTATAGTTACCCCTTTCTTCCACATATCATGTCTCACACAATCCAACCGCTTTTTTTGGTCTTCCTCCAATATTCCTTATTTTATCGATTCTAGTCACGCCACGCAACCAAATTCTTTTGAGGGTTGTTGCTGTAGTGTTCTAAGCATGTGAGTGAAGTCAAGAAAGGAGTTGCGTGGGCAACGGAAATTGCACCGCAACTTCCGTTGCCCACGTAGCAACTCCTTCCTTGTTTTTGCGTTTTCATGTTGGGAGGTTTTATTTGCTTGTGGTAGCCATTTTACTTCAGGCAGGTGATGCAAACAAGCATCAGGGGCAAGGGGGGAATGATTATAATTGAATACACTCAAACTAGTAAGGCTTCTTAATTATTATGTCATTCACTTACCTTTCATCATCATCATCAGGTCATTTTAGTCTCCACTGCAGGAGCACGACCCTCTCTCGACAGTCCCAGACAGTAGGAGGATTTGGCCTACACTCCCCACGCTAGCCAGACGGATTGGGGAGGCCTGATTGATGTTTTATAATGTATTTCCCTTAGTCGCCTTGTACGACATCCGCGGGAAGAGACGGAGTGATTCTATTCTAGTCTGCCGGAAACCACACGGCGACTACTCACTTACCTTTACTGACAAGTAATCCTTCTTGTAACCAAGGTTTCAAAATTTTGTACAATATGCTTTTTTCTATGTGTTTCATTTGAGACACGACCACCTATAACATAAGAACATCAAAATAACTACCGCTGTTAGCGACTAGCTGGACATATTCTTTTTAAATTATCCCAAAAAAGAAGCAGGTTCTCAATTAGTCTGTAATATTTTTTTAATGTTTGTTACTTAAGTACAGTACTCCGTGATTTATAAACCGATTTGAAAAAAACTTTTTTTATTTAAAATAGTATACTTCCAGATTGGTCCTATGTTTTTTTCATCATCAACAGCCTGTATCTACACGTTGTTAGGTTTGTTATTTCATTACTCCGTCATTTATAAACCGATTTGAAAAAACTTTTTTTTTATTTGAAAGAGTATACTTCTAGATTGGTCCCATATGTTTTTCATCATCATCAGCCTGTATCCTACATACGAGTACATAAATGTAGAGTAATGTTTAGAATCGGTTTTTTTTTTGTTAAAATTTTCAAATTTCTTTATAGTAGTTACGGTTTCCATTTGTGATTGTGTCTACTCCATTGTACTAACATCATATAACGTGTTAAATTCGCTGTATATCAGTGTTTCCATGTTTTCATTATACAGTCCTCCACTCCTTAATAACTGCATCCGAACTCGCATGAACATGAGGACCTCAATGACGACGCTCGATTTATTTTGAGCTCCTACGTATTTCGGAGGGCATGTTAACCGTCGCCGGTCCTGCCTATTGTCATTAGATGTTACGCCGAGTGGCCTTTCGGCGACTTGAAAACACTGGCCTCCGCCAACCAGAAGTCACACTACCCACACGCAATTGGTTCCCGAGATAAGGGGCCATCCATAAATTACGTCACACGTTAAGGGGGAGGGAGGGGGTCGACGGAGTGTGACAAGGGGGTGGGAGGGATTCTAAATTTTGTGACGTAACATTTCAAAATCTAGTTTCTATCTCTTATTCGTAGAACCCGCCGCATTACGGCTAACTGTTTTATAAAATAGCCAAACCATTATTTCAAACCGCACTTTTATCATATTAGTGAATTGTCACCAGATATGCGGCCAGATATCTGGTGACAATTCACTTGTGTATCCACCAAGTTTGTGGAACCTCGCATTTCTAATTAATGACAAGACAAACCTAAACAAAAGATTATTTAAAGACAATCCGCATTAAGTTAACCGTTATCACAGTATTAAGAGGTGTCCTACCAGTAATATGACTCCTTTGTTCTTGCATGCGTGCCGCCACTGTGTATACCTACGCCCAGAGACTTGATCAAGAGTCAGCGTTGACAAAACAAAAACTACTCAATTTTTTTACAACTACTCAATTATTTAATTTAAAAGACAAAAAAGGGGCCAAGTGCGAGTCGAACCCGCCCATGAAGATTCCGGAGCAGCAAGTAATATAATATAATTAATAGTTACGATTTAAGACGTATTAAAAAAATACTACTTACTAGATCTCGTTCAAACCAAGTTTCGGTGGAAGTTTGCATGGTAATGTACATCATATATTTTTTTTTAATTTTATCATTCTATTATTTTAGGGGGGTGGGGGGTGGGGTCATGTGTCCCCACTCACATTTTACCACTTTGGAAGTGTCTCTCGCGCAAACTATTCAGTTTAGAAAAAAAATATATTAGAAATCTCATCATCATTTTTGAAGATCTATCCATACCCCACAAGGTTTCGTGAAAAAAAAATATGAGTTTCAGTTCTAAGTATGGGGAACCCCCAAAATTTATTGTTTATTTTTTTCTATTTTTGTGTGAAAATCTTAATTCGGTTCACAGACAGACATGAAGAATCCATAAGGGTTCCGTTTTTGCCATTTGGCTACGGAACCCTAAAAAACAACTTTTATTTAGTCATCATCATAAAAAAAGTCAAAAATGCGTAACCGAAACATAATTTCTATTAATTTTACTTTTGATATTTTTAGAGTTCTGATATTAAATGTTACTATATAATAGATTCTCATACGAATATACAAATTCAGTGGAAACTTTAACGGACAACAACTATAGGGCCGTTTTAAACTTAAAATTTTTCAAAACATTAAATTCAAAAATGTTACATTATACTCACTTCCAGTTCATCGGAATAGTAGATATAGATTTACATTTAAAAACAGAACAAATTCATTATGAACGTGAATAATTCTATACCAGTACCACTTACACCCTTTCTATATATGAAAGTTACTTTAAGATACACCCCTTCTGATTAGAGAGCGCAAACTAACGGATATTGCGCTCGCCGACTCTGCCGCTCGCTTCCCCGCGTCCCCCCATCGTTGCTGCGCGCAAGTACATCAGTCATCCGACTGTATGTAATCTTAAGACTGTGCCGTTATGTAATGCGGCGGATTCTAAGAATTGGCTGTCACATATACATTACCAAGAAGATAACAAGTAGTGTAAATAAAAAAAGTTAAATTTACCTCTACGTCCTCAGGGTTATACACGTGTACAGTTTTGAACGGATACGCATAAAATCTATAAATTCCATTGAATTTTTTCGCCAAATAAGTTCTGAAGTCAAATAGCTCATCTAGAAATAAAAATGAGATTACGCACCTATGACAGATAATTTTCTGGCAATTTGATATACCCAACTTTCCGGGCTTCCGCCACCAGTTAGTTTATGAGTACTACTATTAGCCGGCACCCACCCCATGTTAGTACATAGGGTGGGTGCTAGTTATTTGATTCAGGTGTTACGAGTATTTTGCGGAAATTAACAAGAGAGGTAGGGAGCCTAATTGTAAACTACCCGACTGGGTAATGTACCTCCACCTCACAGAATACCGCAGCCAAATAACAATTCCCTTGAGGGTTGTTGTGTTCCTACGAGTGAGTGAGGTCACCAGAAAGGAAGGAGATGCTGAGTTGGCAGCGGGGGTGGCGGCGCGCGAGCGATATTTTATGTTGCGAGCATCGACCTACCAATAAATGGACGACGGGTTTCATACTAAACTCACGAAAAATGTGTCCGAAGTTAACATGTCAAAGTGTATAGGAATATAAATATTATTGTCATATTAATTTAAGTCGTATTGCTTTATCTTACTGCTTAATTTAGCTTGCAATACCTTATCACCATACGCAGCTTCTACTGTCACCGCGCCATTATCACCTTATGCAGCTTCTAACGAAAATTACGCGACATACGAGTTCAGTGGAGTAGACTTTGTTTATTTATTTTTTTCGTTTCTTTTATTTGTTATTAGAGAATTCATTATTAATAGTGTTAGTAAAAATATAAATGAATGTAAACATTGAAATTATTGCTATTTCTAACAGTATTGGGGCGTCAAATAAAAATCATTTTTTTATAATCTCGCAAGTTACCATTTTTTTTTTTTCTGTTTGTATGAAGATTGTTGAAGATACGAACTAGCTTAAATTTAACACATTTATCGAATAAATCATTTTTGGCCAACTGGTAACACTTTACATTTACACACAGAATCAAGAAAAAACGACACCGAAACCAAAATCAAAATACATTTTTATGCAACTAAAGTTTTATTATTTATTAAATTGTAGTACGTAATCCATACTAATATTATAAATGTGAAAGTGTGTTTGTTTGTTTGTTTGTCCTTCTTTCACGTCGAAAGTAAAACGGATTGACATGTTTTTTTTTTGGAGATGCTTTAAGGCCTGGAGAGTGACATAGGCTACTTTTCATCCCGGAAAAACATCTTATTCCTACGGGAAAAAATAAAGTTAATAATCATTTATCCTTCTTTTACATTGAAAGCAACCTATTATTTTTTAGACGGGGATAGTTTACGGTCTGGAGAGTGACATAGGCTACTTTTTATCCCGGAAAAACCTCTTAATCCCATGGGATTGCAGCTCCCCTAGACCACGCGGGCGAAGTCGCGGGTAACAGCTAGTCACTACATAGTATAAAACAAAGTCGCTTTCTCTGTCCCTATGTCCCTTTGTATGCTTAAATCTTTGAAACTACGCAACGGATTATGATGCGGTTTTTTTTAATAGATAGAGTGATTCAACTGGAAAGTTTATATGTATAATATATGCATAACATAGTAGAAAAACACTGATAATTTAGAGGTTTCTAATGTGATGTCGTAAATAAACACATTTTTTTGCTCTTTCATTGCAAACGCTGGCTGAACCCAACGAGATAGATCAAAATAATGTAGTACAGTATTGTTCACCTTAAAATGGTCTACAAAAAAGTTCGCGATGGTATATGTCTATCTCTTAGTGGTAACACACAATAACCGTTATTTTATCCTTTGCTATTTACAAGAAATAATGCCTTATTTACGAAGCGATTTTAAGCAATACAGAATTAATCCTTATCCAATTAAGTACCTTAAATACATTGCGCATTTGATATAGATCAATATGGCCCTTCACAGCATGTAATTTAAATGAATAGTTTAGAAGATATTACACATTTAAAATGCAGGGACATAACGGCTGTGGCGGTACCGGCCGCGGAGCCGGCGTCGTGTGCCTATAACTGGGGAAGGACTGGATAGGACAAAGCGCAAAGACCTTCTGTAGTACATTTAGTATCAGCATTGCACCCGTGCGAAGCCGGGGCGGGTCGCTAGTAACCTATAAATAAATTGGAACTTTTTTCCGTAACTACTAACTAATAATTATTAATTTATTACTATTATTATTGATGCTTCCTAAAAACTTAACGAAAAAAAAACTTGCAACTAAAATAAATGTAGGTATTATTCCATGCTATAAAAATAAAATACCTAACCAAATATCTCATAGTTAGATAGAAAAAAAAAACATATCAATGCGACTCTATAGAACCTGTTCTTAATGTTTCGATCGCACATGGTAATCCAAACAATGGCTATTGACGTATAGTTGTCTTCTTTCTATTCATTGCGCATAATTAGTAAGAAAGGGACAGGTATATACGTTAGGTTCATTTTGATTGGTTTACGATAATATTTTTACAATAAATTCAATTTTAAATAAATACTACTGTTTCTAAGCAAATAATACACATAAAATGATAAACACTAGTTTACTTACTGAAAATATGATACACCATCCTCTTTTTTCACTTTACTCAAGTAGTTTTTGCACGTTTTCACAGCACAGTACGGCATATTGGACATGTGCGTCGTATGGCAGCTAAAAAAAGACTGGCGCTCGATTGTATCTCTTTTTACAATTTGTTTCTCTTTTGGTTCGGACACTAATTAGGGCCTGACCCGGCGTCCATTTCTTGGTAGGTCAATGGTTGCGAGCGTTAATATGGCTGCGGCAACCGCTTCAAATCAGGCGGGCCGTATGCTTTTTTGCCACCCAATGTAGTATAAAAAAATAAAAAAAAATAACTTTACATGCAATTAGATCTACACTACTTTGTGTGCTACCGCCACAAGTTAGTTTATAAGTACTACTGCCAGCCATCCACCCACCCCATGTTAGTACATAGGGTGGGTGTCAGTTAATTGATTCAGGTGTTATTTTGCGGAAGTTAAATTTACAGCCAATTTGATCTACACTACTTTGCGTGCTTCCGTCACCAGTTTGTTTCTGAGTACTACTGCCAGCCACCACCCACCCCATGTTAGTACATAGGGTGGGTGCCAGTTAATTGATTCAGGTGTTATTTTGCGGAAGTTAAATTTACAAGCAATTTGATCTACACAACTTTGCGTGCAGTGCAGTAACGAGTAAAATAAAATATATTAAAAAAATCTAGTTAATTGGTTCAGATGTTATCAAATTGCCTGTAAAACTAAGTAAAATTGTACACAAAAAGTACTTTGCGAGCTTCCGCAAGGCAAGTAGCTAGAAAAAAAATATAGAAAATTATGTAGTTAATTGATTTAGATGTTATCAAATTCAAAGCTGCCAGACTGGGGAAATACCCCCACTTCGCAGAATGCCGCAGCCAAATAACAATTCCATTGAGGGTTGTTGTATTCCTGCGAGTGAGTGAGGTCACCACAAAGAAAGTATAGGCTGGCAACGGATAGGCGACTCCTTGGAGTTGCTGACATCAATATGCGGTGGTGATAGCTTTCCATTAAGTGACCTACATACTCGTTTGCCCGCTTCCCCTATCACCCAGAAAAATACAAAAAAAAACATCTACAAAATAAATTTCTACATTTAAACTAAATGTAAACTAAGTACGCTAATCTAGTAAGCCGCTACCAGTAGACAAGGTTCCCAATATGCTGGCCTCGTTGCCTCGTTGGATCGCAACACTAATTCTATGGGCAAAGTAAAGGCCAGCATTTTAGTCACGGGATGTTTCAACCAGACGCGATGCAAGTTTCTTGAAAAAAATTTAGACCCCCACGGCAACAACGTTCTATCCGTATATTTTTTGTATTTATGAATAGAAAGGAATATTTCTATATATATACAAATAAATCCCTATTTCCTTATAAAGTTGATATTGTTGATTGTTGGCACTTGGTGGAACATTATTATAATAATCTTATAATAAAGCACTTGTACTATTCCACGTTATTATATTTAATATTACCGACCGGTTTCGCCGCTAAGGCATTATCAAGGTAGACAGATGGTGTTTGTGTTTACTATTATTTTAATATTAAACACAAAATATTATTAATATTAAATATAATAACGTGGAATAGTACAAGTGCTTTATTATAAACATTATGACCCTATTTCCTTTGTCACGGCATCACGCGTGAACGGCTGGACCGATTTCACTATTTCTTTTTATATTGTATTTTTGCAAGTAGAAAGTTCTTATGAAAGAAAAAACTAAGAAAGTTGCGCGGAAAATTAGGAAATTTAAGAAAACTAAACGACTATATTAACTTTTCTAATGTAACTTTATGTCGTTTGACAGAACTGTCAGTCATTTGATAGATTGTCAGTCAGCTAGTTATTTATAATATTAGTTGTAGTATTATATTTAATTTTAGGATTAGAACTATTGTCATTGCCAGGCATTAACAATAAGTGCCCAGTAACTACCTGTAAATGCCCAATAAATGCCTAGTTTTGGGCATAAATTGGGAATTTATAAGTACTTTTTGGGCATACTCGTATATCGTAAATGCCGGCAATTTGCCCATCTCTAATTGTGATTAGGCCACCCGTACTTTATAATAAAGTATTGAAAAAAATTTAGGCCACGGGAACAACGTTCCATCTCTCTATTTTTTTTTTTATTTATATAGAATATGAATAGAAAGGAATATATTATAAAATATCAACTGTTGTACCTGGCGGTATCCGCATCAAATCGATTGCATTCCCAACGATAAACTTGTCAGGTAATCCAGGTATCTTCCTGATGTACCTCGCATGTTCATGGTAATTTACATAAATATGAAATAATATTAACAATAAAACCACACCTAACAAAATATAAAACATTTTTCATCAAACACTAACTCTATACGCGACTTTACTGTATACTGTACTCGAAAATAATGTTTTTTTATAGATAAATTGTACAATACAAGGTATAATTCTTTGATTATCGTAACCCCGGCTTATCATTGAAAATAACTGTTAAGGAACTTATATACTATCCGTCCTGATTGATAGTCCAAAGACTAGTGGTAAATAGAAGTGCCAAAGTCATTCAGACTTTGGCACTTCTATTTACGTGTGTGATACATTTTTCATGGGCATTTTTCACGTGTACATTAAATATATTGGATTATAGATGAGTAATGCCGAACATTTGGGATAAATTCGCAATAATAATAATAGTAAAGGCGTCCGTCCCACTTCTGTAATTGCCCGGTATTAAGTTCACCCAGATCTCATCTCCATAACCCATTTATTTTCCATCACACTTCGCAATAGTCTCAACGCCTGCCGAGACCTACTCATGGGTATGTCGTTCTATTGACATATCCTGGAGTGCGTCACGGCGGGCGTACAACATTACATTAAACTTCTCAAAGGGGCCTCTACGCGTTGGATCTATATCCCCGCGCACGCCTATCAAATAACCGGGTTTGACCCGTGATTAAAAAGAGATACATAATAATAATTTATTATATCTT
The DNA here is from genome assembly GCA_937001555.2 of Hypsopygia costalis. Lineage (NCBI taxonomy): Eukaryota > Metazoa > Arthropoda > Insecta > Lepidoptera > Pyralidae > Hypsopygia > Hypsopygia costalis. The sequence goes on from OW443349.2 coordinate 6,721,390, forward strand.
TAAACCAAGAGCTTCCACCAATTTCTGAAGAAGCTCACGTTGGGGAGCTGGATCAGGGGCCAGAAACAGAAAGCTGTCCTTAGGGTTTGGGAATTCCCGACAAGTTCAAAGTCCCGGGACACGAGACAGCCTACAGTCAAAGTTCCGGGAATTCCCGGGACTTCGAGACTTTTTGTTTTTTTAGTGGGCCTTTCGGAAAATTATAATTAAGTTTTTTGTTTAAAATTGTACCTATTAAAAAAACCAATTCTTTGTAAAAAATCAACATTTATTAAACAAAAAATTAAATGTTTACTTAAAAGTTATTAAACGAAAAGTGACCTATTTGAGTAGTTGGGCATCAACAGTTGTGTACTAGCTTAAAACTTATAAACGAAATTAATATTTACAATTTTATTCTTATTAATAATGTTAATTTATTTGTAAGAATTGAAAATATATTTTGAGTATTATTTATGGGAGAAAATAATTTATAAAATAAGTAATTAATATTTTGGGGCTATACTCTATATTTGAGGTTATTAATTAGACAAATGTAAATGCTGAATTGAATATGTTTAGTAGTTTATCATAAAGGAAATGTTTAATATGAGATAATATATAAAAGATTTATGATATTTACAGAGTCAAAAATGAATAATGTGCCACAATGGACCAAACAGTTGACAAGGGGAAATGGCTAAATATCTTAAATACACATAGTGAAAGTTCAAATGTATTGCAGAGTCAAAAAGTCAATTATCCTAACTTCCGTTTTTTCACTTTTTCCAAAAAATAAATCGGTTTTAACAATTATTCAGGGAAATTCATTGAGCTTATGAAATCGTCCGGTCGTTCTGTCTGTCCGTTGCCATGAAACTCAAAATTTTGAAATTCTGACTTTGGATTCGTATAAAGCATCAAAAAGTAGTAAATGAAGTGACCTTGGTTTTCTGATATCAATTCGGGATTTCAAAAAAAAAAGTCGTTCTGTCTGTCCGTCCGTTGCCATGAAACTCAAAATTTCGAAATTCTGACTTCGGATTCGTGTAGAGTATCAAAAAGTAGTAATGTAAAGTGACCTTGGTTTTCCAATATCAATTCGGGATTTCGAAAAAAAAAATCGCAATGGTAGCGCATGCTGCGCGTCCGATGTTTTAATTTTTGATACGGGTAGCGGGTACTTTAGTATGGTTGTTTACAAAAAACAGTACGAAAAAGATGGCTGAAGCTAACGTATGCGCATAAAAAAAAATTGAGATGAAAAGGCCCATTAGTTAACCTGTAGTTACTTAGCAGACCACGTAGTTATTCAATAAACTTACAGATGGCGCTATGCTCCTTCAATTATTTGAGAATAAAAATGAATTTCGATAATCTTGTCTCGTCTCGAGTCTCAAGTCCCGGGACTCGAGACAACTAAAATTAAGAAAAGTCCCGGGACTTCGAGACTCGAGACGTCCCGAGACCCAAACCCTAGCTGTCCTCCTATGCACGGCACGTATTGTGAGGAGGTTTCTGTCTTTGTGACCTTAACCACCTTATTTGATAGTTTGGATTTTGTTCCCGCTATCGGGGGGATTCTGTTTTGTATATTTTTTTATATTAAAAAATGTATTGAACAAGACTTAAAATAAATAAATGAGAAAATTATAATAATAATGGGGGTGGCGGCGCGCGAGCGATATTTTATGTTGCGAGCGTTGGCTATATATTATATGGCTACGGTAACCGCTTCACATCAGGCGGGCCGTATGCCACACGACGTAGTATAAAACAAAATAAAAAAAAAAGGACAAAATATGTGAACGGACAGAAAGCGGACGTAATGATATCAAATAAAAATTGTTATCAAATGACCTGCCGAAGATCCGTGTAAATTCACGGATTTGCTCTGAATATAGCCATAATATTATTAGTCATTTATTTCAGATAAGTTTACAAAACATAAGTGTAATAAGTATGTAATAACAAAACACAAGCATAGATAACGATAACCTTAAAACTAACATACTCGTATATCTTTATAAAAAATTAAAAACAACAGTATACGCGGTTTCAGGTGGTAGCTTGCGCCTGCAACTTCGTACGCGCATGTCCCGGTATCCTGTGGGAATTTTCTAAAATCATTTCTTAGCCGGATGTCGACCTGGGGCCCTATCGCCGAAGCTGAAGCCGATTACCATCGATTTTTTTTATTCCAAACATGACGAGCTCGGTGGCGTAGTGGTCAATGACGCGGCTTCGACATCAACGCTCGTGGGTTCGATTCCCATATAGGACAAACATTTGTGTCCATGAACATGTCTGTTTGTCTTAGTCCTGGGTGTTTTTTATGTAATAAGTATGTATTTACAAAAAAAAATGTATTTACGTATGTTTATCAGTTTTGGGGTGTCAGTGGTTCATCAACATCTTTGAACCAAAGCCAACTTCACTTGCACGCGGTGCACCCTGCTGACTGACAAACGAAGCTCTGGCGAAAAGAGAGGTAGGGAGCGTAATTGTAAGCTACCCGACTGGGGAATGTACCTCCACCTCACAGAATACCGCAGCCAAATAACAATTCCCTTGAGGGTTGTTGTGTTCCTGCGAGTGATTGAGGTCACCAGAAAGGAAGGAGATGCTGCGTTGGCAGCGGGGGTGGCGGCGCGTGAGCGATATTTTATGTTGCGAGCGTTAATATGGCTACGGTAACCGCTTCACATCAGGCGGACCGTATGCTTGTCTGACACCCGACGTAGTATAAAAAAAAAAAAAAAGTTGTCTAGTACACAAGCTTCGCTTACTTTGGGGCTTGATGGCGCTGTGTAATTTGTCTGACAATATTTATTATTTATTTATTTTATGTGTCTTATGTTAGAGTTATTGACAAACATCTTCAGCTTAGTCGGTAGAGCTCTGAGTTTATATCACCTGAGCTAAACATAATTAGCAACAAAAGCAGTTGTTTCATTTTCGTATTCAAAAATTCTGATGTTAACCGGCTTCAACTGGCGGCGATAGGGCCCCTGTGTGCCAAAGCACAATCTGGACAGCGGTGGAACTGTGAAAAACAGTTCTAGAGAATAGGCTTGTTGCCCATGTCACAAAATTATAAAAACTCTCTATCAGTAACGTGAAATACATAATACTAGAACGATCTGTGATCTTAAAATTTTAATAACATGTACGACGTGTTTTATGTTCGGTCAAAGTTTGGTGGGAAAGTCCATTTTAAAGGTATGAAATTATAAAAATAAATATTACCATTGTAGAAACAATAAAAAATACTATAACTTTTGTTACGACACTGGCTACATAAACGCAATATTTAACATAGCTGTCGTACAAATTTCTGATTTAATGCATATAAAATAGCACGGTGTGACGTCATAACGTGGCCTTGTGTATGGAGCGTTTTCGGGATAGTCCAAAATTGTGATCTTCAAGTTATCATATCTCGAGAAGTTTTTATGCAATCGAAGTAATTATTTCACCTATATTTATATTATTGTGACGTCTTTGAATAACAAATCGAAAAAAAAAATGGGATACAAGCCTATTTGTCAAACGTCATGTACTCATTAGATCATACATTAGTTTATCATCCTGCAAAGTTTCCGCAACATAGGTTTATGCAATTCATATTATTGGAATCGATGTGTTAAGTAACAATGTTTACGTTCACAATAGTGTTAGATATATAAAATCCGTGGTGCACGGCAGTTGAACTTCACTTGACTAGCTGTCACTTTAAGCTTTTAAAGCCTTATTTGTCATATTGCTGTCTCTCACATTGCTAAGAGGGGATGTCAAATTCCAAAAAGCTTCTTACTCCTACTAATTTATTCTGATTAAATTCGTTGTGAATTCGAAGGCAGCCGTAGTTTTACCCCTCGCGACTGCAATGGACATCACTGTTCTTTGTGTTTTTTAGCGGCCGCCGCTGTTAATCCTGGCTTCACAGGAGACACAGTGGTGGGAATGTGTGGTGTCCGTCACGTTATTCCGAGCATTAATATGGCTATGGTAACCCATTCACATCAGCTGGGCTATATGCTTATCAGCACTCGATGGTACTTACACCCTGTTAGTAATATAGCAATCAAAATATTTGTTAAGTATATTATTTTTATTTCTGATAGATAGCTAATTTGATTGATCGACAATGATATAATAGATAAGCATAGGATCCTGGTGATAGAAAATATATGTTATTAAACAGATAAAAATACATTTGTGTACTTATGTTCACCAGATATCGGCGGTTCCAAAGTATAAAATGTCCTAATTAATAGGTGATTTGATTTGTACTACTTTTCGTACTTCCATCACATGTTAGTCAGTGTTTCTTAACCTGTGGTCCGTGGACCCGTGGGGGTACGCGAGTATGTGTATGGAGGTCCGCCGTCTAATATTATCTATGAACATTTTAATTAATAATTAATGATTTTTTGCAAGTCGTACAAAAAAGCAGCACTAACCTTCACATTAATGCAGTATTTTAAATTTTCATATTTTTTTTTCAGTACTTAAATAAATTGTCGTAAATTTATTCCTGTATTTTTTATTACGGGGGTCCTTGATATTATGCTTGATTTTCTAGGGGTCCGCGGATTTTATTTACAAAGAATTTATTACGTGGACCGGATTTGAAAAAACTTTTTTTATTTGAAAGAATATACTCCCAGATTGGTGCCATATTTTTTCATCATTATCATCATCATCATCAGCCTGTATCTACGTACATAAATGTAAATTAATGTATGGAGTCGGTCTTTTTTTGTTAAAATTATGTTATTAATTTATTGTACACACACCTCACTTCATGGTATATGTTAGCTAGTTCCATAACAAAAGCTATTATATTTTCATTGTTTTTTCAATGGTTATGTTTTCTAAAATAATTTCATCATCCAATAGACTTTCCCACTACACTTTGATCGACCCTAGAACACGTCGGATATAAGTTTTTAAAAATTTAAGATCGTAGATCGTTCTAGTATTGTGTATTTTACGATACTGATAGCTAGTTTTTATGATTATAGAACTTTGTTCACTAGCCTAATGCGAGGTATGACATTTGGCTCACTTTTCAGGTGTACGTTATTAACGCTTGTGGCATATCTTAGGATATTCATTCCACTGCTAGACTGACCTGCCCCCCTAGCCAAGTGTAATTCGTAGCGTAACGAACGTTAGATAGATCACGTGACATTTGTCAATTCGAACATTTTAGTATGAGCTCTACAGTTCAAATTAGCCATCGCTACTATACGCTTTTCTACTTCGCAAAGTGCCATTTGGCTAGCCCCCCAGGGGCTCTATCGTCGAAGCTGAAGCCGATTACCATCACATTTTTTGAAAGCGAAAATGAAACTACTGCCTACATTATTGGTAATTATATTTAGATCAACTGGTAGGAGAGCTCTACTGTCTAAGCTGTCAATAACTTTAGCGTAAGACCGATTATTAGAATCAAAAAACCCGATGGCAATCGACTTCACTTTCGGCAGTAGGGCCCCTGGGGCTCTACTGTCGAGGCTGAAGCCGATTACCATCGCATTTGTTGATTGCACCAGTTTCCACCAGCTAAGCTTAACGCAACTACCGCCAATCTAAGCTAAAGTTTGATTTTCGCAATCATAAATTCCGATGGTAATCGGCTTCAGCAGCAGAGCCCCAGCCCTACTGTCGAAACTGAAGCCGATTGCCATCGGGTTTTTTGATTTGAATAATGAGTCTTATGTTCAGAGGTAGAACCCCGTGTCCGACGCACAGCATGCGTCGATCATTAGATGACGGTCGATGACGATCGTTAAGTTTAGTTACCTAAATGGAAGAAAGGCGTTAAGCCAAGTCAGTGGTCTTTTCGCGGCTTGAAAACACTGACCTCCGCTAACCCGCAGTTGAGCAGCGTAGTGGAGTATGCTCTAAATTCCTTCGATTGAGGGGATACCCATATCACACTAGGGGGATGAATAAGGATTGACAAGACATATTTATAAGTAAATTTATCATTTTTGAAACATTTTAACTGCCCAAATTTTATTTTTTTCCGGAAAGAGCAGCTTCAAAAAAAAAGTATTTATGTAGATTATCTCAGTTATATAGTACCCATAGTACAATCTTTGCTTAGTTTGGAAATAGATGGCGCTGTGTAATTTGTCGATTAAAATTTATTTATTTATAGTTTCCTCTGGGATCTAGATCTATCCGCATCTAGCTGGGAGCGGCTGGATGCGGAAGGCGGAGGATCGTATCTGGCGGAAAGCATTGGGGAAGGCTTATATCCAGCAGTGGATAGATACAGGCTGACGATGATGATAATGATGATGATAGTTTCCTCGAAAACTTCCCGTAACTTTCTTTTTTTTTTTTTTATACTACGTCGGGTGGCAGACAAGCATACGCCCGCCTGATGTGAAGCGGTTACCGTAGCCATATTAACGCTCGCAACATAAAATATCCTCACTCACTCGCAGGAACACAACAGCCCTCAAGGGAACCGTTATTTGGCTGCGGTATGCTGTGAGGTGGAGGTACATTCCCCAGTCGGTAGCTCCCCAGTCGGGTAGCTTACAATTACGCTCCCTACCTCTCTTTTCGCCAGAGCTTCGTTTGTCAGTCAGCAGGGTGCACCGCGTGCAGGTGAAGTTAGCTTTAGTTCAAAGATGTTGATGAACCACTACACCCCAAAATTTTCATTACCCCCAATACCTTCTAAGTTTATATATTGAAATTAGTAGACTATACCGAGTAGCTTAATTACAACTAATATGTTCGATATACAATGTGACATCAAACAACAAACAACAACCTCGAAACATTCTAAAGGAAATTATCCGTAACATAGTCCGTAACTAAAGCTGAACATTCGTATCCAGCCCCAAAGGCTTCGTTCATAGTTAATTGAAATGTAATGCAAACTACTAAACTATACGTATGTTACAGTCAAAACTCATAGCCTGGCAAAACCAGTTTTGTCTGAAAAAATTTGTTAAAAATAATTTTTACTACGGACGTTGGTCAAAACCACTAACTTTGTAAACTTAACTATAAGTAACCTTGTTTAGTATTGTAGTGTAATTACGTAATAGCAATTACACTATTAAACAAGGCTACTTACTATAATAACACTAACACTTAACTAAAAGTAGCCTTGTTTAGTAGTGTAATTACTTAATAGGTAGATGGCGCCACACTGTGACTCACAGCAGTAAAATATAAAATGCAAAAATTCGTCACCAATAAAAACCTTCCTGGTAGCTCAGTTGGAAGAGCAGTCATGGTGATGCCAGGTAGGATTTCAACCCACGACCTCTCGATGACCGGTGGGTCATCGAGAGGTCGTGGGTTGAAATCCTACCTGGCCAGACGGAGGAGGTGTATTTTTCAATTTTTAAAATATATATAAAAGTAGTTTTGACCGATGACTTTGTTTGTTAGTAAAACTTTAACAATAAAGTTTTTATGTTATTTGGGGTGTAAGTCGTTCATCAACATCTTTGAACCATAGCTAACTTCACCTACACGCGGTGCTCCCTGCTGACTGACAAACGGAGCTCTGGCGAAAAGAGAGGTAGGGAGCGTAATTGTAAGCTACCCGACTGGGGAATGTACCTCCACCTCACAGAATACTGCAGCCAAATAACGGTTCCCTTGAGGGCTGATGTGTTCCTGCGAGTGTGTGAGATCACCAGAAAGAAAGAAGATGCTGCGATGGCAGCGGGGGTGGGGCGGCGCGCGAGCGAAATTTTATGTTGCGAGCGTTAATATGGCTACGGTAACCGCTTCACATCAGGCGGGCCGTATGTTTCTCTGCCACCTGACGTAGTATAAAAAAATGTCTTTATACAAATAAAGACATAAAATTACAAATACAGAATTTCATAAATAATGGCGGACTTATCCAAGAAGGGATTTCTTCCAGTCAATCAAGGAATGCTTGAAATAAATAGAAGAATGTTTGAGTCTAATAAAACTGTATCGGAGTAACCGAGGTACTCGAGTTTTCAAACCTAAGAATGGCTATATTTCGGGTATTGACTATAACATAATATACAATGTGTAATTTCGAAACTTGATCAAACGAAATGGGAGGTTATAAGAGACAAATTTATCGATAAAAATCAAGAGTTTTTTTTTTAAGTTACCTACCTCGAAAACCCAGTGGTTTAAAGTTTTTTTTTCATGAAAACTTGATTAATTTATTTTTTCTTCATCACTTCTTAAGTAAACTACCAATTTTCTTGAAAATAGTCTCATTTGAAAACTGGACAATGTGCATATTTAAGAAAATAAAAATAGATAATAATAACAAACAAAAACTTGTTAAAAAAAATAAAGGAAAAGAAAATTTTGAAAAAAAAATCAAGATTTTTCTCATTTTTGGTTTGTAATTTTAAAACTAGGTCGTTGAGGTGTACTTTTCTGCACGGTTTATTAAACTTCATGATTTGATCTACAAATCCACCAAAAAGCATAGCTCTATCTCTTTTCATTGTCATAATATTCACCGCCACAGTTAGGTCGATGCAAAAAATGGTTTGGTTTCACTGAAGTCGAACAATAGCAGGTAAAGATTGAAAGAGGGAATACATGCCGCCTAGAACGAGTGAGTGAGAGAGAGTGTAGTATACCTGTTATTGGTGGCTCTGTTTAGGATAGGTAGTGTTTCACTTTTGTAAATAGTTCATCTTGTAACGTTTCCGGACTTGCACGTTGAATACGTTCTTTTTTTATCATAATGCCTGCTGCGATAGACAACTTGTCTGCTCATGAGTTAGCGGATATCCACTACATTTACGGGTTCTGCGATGGCAATGCTCGCGCTGCCGCTCGAGAATATCGTCAGCGATTCCCGAGAAGACCTGCCGTTGACTACAGAGTATTTATGACTGTGCATAGAGAGTTTTGTGCGAATGGACTACGACGTCGCCCTCGTGAACGTGCTATCATTGTACCAGTGGAAATGGAAGAACAAGTGTTGCGGTTGGTGTATCAAGACCCCACAACTAGTACAAGGAGAATAGCGCGTCAGTTGGGGATGTCACATTACAAAGTGTGGAAAATTTTAAAACAAGAAGGATTGTACCCGTTTCATTTTCGAAGAGTGCAGAATTTACACGAGCCAGACTACAACGCCAGAGCTGTGTTTTGTTCGTGGTTATTGCGGCAAAGACGTCTTGTCATGAATTTTTGTGACCACATCCTGTGGACAGACGAAGCCAATTTCAATAGGACTGGAATTACAAATTTCCGCAACCTGCACCTGTGGATGCCTCAGGGTGAAAATCCGTTGGCGGTTCGGCCCGCATCTTTTCAAATTGAATTTTCAATTAATGTTTGGGCTGGAATGATCGGTGATTACCTAATCGGACCATTTGTTTTACCGGCAAGGTTGACAGGACAGGCCTATTTGCGATTTTTGCAAGAAGAAATACCAAACTTAATGAGAGATGTTGATTTACAAACACGACGCAGGATGTGGTTCCAGCATGACGGCGCTCCAGCCCACTTCAGCGTTATCGTGCGTGAGCATTTAAACGGAATTTATGGCGACCGATGGATAGGACGAGGAGGACCAGTGGCGTGGCCGGCACGAAGCCCAGATTTGACCCCGCTTGATTTTTATTTGTGGGGTCATATGAAGCAGCTCGTTTACAGCACTCCAATTCCAAGCAGAGAGGAGCTGCTGGAAAGGATAACTGCAGCGGGAAACGAAATAAGAAATAACCTTCGAGACGTTTTAAAAAAAACAACCCGCAGTGTAGTTTTTAGGGCTACAGCTTGTATTCAAGAAAATGGTGGTCATTTTGAACACCTAATAAATTAATTGATTTTGTACAACTTAGTTTTATTTTACAATTAAATGTAAATACAAAAAATCTGAGTCACCAATAACCGGTAGGTATACTACACTCACTCACTCACTCGTTCTAGGCGGCATGTATTCTGTTTCGACCTTTACCTGCTATTGTTCGATTTCAGTAAAACCAAACTTTTTTTGCATTGACCTACTTCAGCGGTGGATATTATGACAATGAAAAGAGATAGAGTTATGCATTTTGGTAATTATGTAGATCAAGTCATGAAGTTTAATAAACCGTACAAAAAAGTACACCTCAACGACCTAGTTTTAAAGTTACAGACCAAAAAAGAAAAAATACTTGATTTTTTTTCAAAATTTTTGTTTCTTTTATTTTTTTTAACAAGTTTTTGCTTGTTATTAATATGTTATTTTTAATTTCTTAGATAGGCACATTATCCAGCTTTCAAATGAGACTATTTTAAAGTAAATTGACCGTTTACTTATGAAGTAATGAAGAAAAAATAAATTATTTAAGTTTTCATGAAAAAAAAAATTTAAACCACTGTGTTTTCGAGGTAGGTAACTTAAAAAAAAAAAACTCTGATTTTTATCGATAAATTTGTCTCTTATAACCACCCATTTCGTTTGATCAAGTTTCGAAATTACACATTGTATAGATAATCTTAACTTTAAATCAGTCAAAAGAACTTTTGAGCAAAAACGTATCAAAACCACTTTAGACTTTTTAGTCAAAATATCAAAACTATTTTTATCTAATCTCATACTGAAATTTAGAAATTAAAAAACTAAACACAGAATCTTAATGTCAGTCTTTTACCCACAAGACATCAAAATAAATTTAAAAAGTTACTTTTTGATACAGCTCTTCTATGGACAACTGTATCGAAAAATAACTTTTTCTCCATTTCGATACATCTTCAGCCCTGGATACAACGTTGCAACGTTGTAAAATTTTTCTACATTATCTGTGAACGCGGCGCCGCGCGGCGCGTCGCGTATGCGCACCACGCATGCATCTGCAAATGAATTTCTAAGTAAGAAAATGAAGCTGTTAAATTAACTACATGGTTTTATTTAAAATATTATTGTCATCTATTTCGTGAGATTAGATAAAGTAGTGTATGAAACTGCACATAATTAGGTCTTAAAATACTCGTGTGGTCTATTATCACATGGCTCATGTTATAAACTCACACTCGTATTTTAAGAACCCTTATTATGCAACAGTTTCATAAACTACTATCAAATATAGACGTTAATCTAAACCATTTCTGTCTGTTTGACATGAATACGTCATTAAAATTGCTTCCATGGGGTGCCTCCATATAAAGACGCATTCAAAAAACCGACCAAGTGCGAGTCGAACTCGCGCACGAAGAGTTCCGTACCATCATCTATAAAAACGGCAAAAAAATCACGTTTGTTGTATGGGAGCCCCCCTTAAATATTTCTTTCATTTTTATTTAATTATTTATTTGTAAAGTGAATACGTATCTAAACATTATGTGAGTATTCCAAATGTCTACTTATTGCCGTTATCAATTGCGAGCAAAAACGAGCAAAAAAAAAATCACGTTTGTTGTATGGGAGCCCCCTTAAATATTTATTTTATGCTATTTTTTAGTATTTGTTGTTATAGCGGAACAACAACAGAAATACATCATCTGTGAAAATTTCAACTCTCTAACTGTCACGGTTCATGAGATACAGCCTGGTGACAGACGAACGGACGGGCGGACGGACGGACGGACAGCGGAGCCTTAGAACTAGGGTTCCTTTTTACCCTTGATATTGGGGGATACAGTTTGGTGTTGTACAACACCAAACTGTATCCCCTCAAACCTATCATACAAATCAACAATCTATCATCTCCATCCAAAATTCAATCACACCACTGCATAGATAAAGGCACAAAGAATTTATTACGCTTAGGACTATGGAATATCGTGCGGGGGAGGGGGAAGCGCTGCCGTTTTTTTTTCGGTCAAAAGTGGTTTTGACCAGTTTTGAATTTTGGCTGTAACAAGAACATGTAAGTTGTAAACATAATTTGAGACTTATCACTCTCATGTACGTGAATGTAAATATTTGTACCTCCCGGGGAATGACTTAATGACGACCGTATAATATTAGTTAATGGATATGAAGGTACACATGTTAAGGTAAATTGCTATAATTACGTATTAGATGGACAAGGTTAAGCCAGGGGCGTCAACTAAGCACTTCTGCAAACGGAGGGTGGGGTATTCGTTTGCTCGGTAAAGCGTTTATTACATGATCCACTAGAACCCAACTTCAACTTGAAATTGGTATGAAATTGAATGGTGTAGACAGCCCCCTTACCACCATCTCTTATTGCGATTCAATAACTGAATAGAATGCTTATTCATACCAATGAATAAGCGACTCTATTTCAAATATTGAATGAAAATCTATTCAATTATTGAATCGCAAGAGACGAACTTCTTAGCTTCCATGGATTCACCGTGCGGGTGCCGGGTCCATCGTGTGGCAGAGAGAGAAACCCAAGCAGATCCCGAGACTTGTGACACGGGTGTAGGTTTAAGGGGCCCCTTTCCGACGTACATCAACACTCACCTTCACTACTTGTGTTTCTCTCCCTGCCCTGCCAAATCTGGTATGAACCTGCTAATGCAGCTTTAGATACTCGTTCTAGTATAGAACTTACTGCACTTCTGGACAAGCCAAGGTCTTTCAGCAGGTTATAGAGAGATTTTGCTGGTATACCTCTCGCTCCTACTTCTACAGCGTATAGATTAACTACATAGCCGCTTTTTGTTAATTCGTTTAGGAGGTCATAATATTTGTTTTGTTTTATCGCGTGGTCTTTGGGTATGTTAGTTTCCCACGGTACGGTAAGTTCTACAAGTACTATACGTTTTGTAGCTCTGGAGAAAAGGAAAATGTCCGGTCTGGATGTCGAAACACCCACATCTTCTGGGATTTTATAGTGCTTTTCATACGTGTCCATTAAAATAGTCCAGTCAGGTGCTGCACTGAGGATTGAGTAAGGCTTGTTCTTGGAGTTTGAAGTTGAGCCTCCTTTTATAAAGTTAATTTGTCTTTTGTTTGTCGTTAATCCTTTTTGGGCTCTAGCTATTGAAAGGCTTATGGCTTCACGTATGATTTGAAGTACTCTGTCATGGCGATGTGAGTAATGACCCCTATCAAGGAGCACCTTGCATCCCACCAATAGGTGCCTTGCTGTACATATCGCCTCTCCACAAGTATAGCAACATTTTTCAGAGGCTTTTCCCCACCTAACTAAGTTACTCTGGTCAGGGAGGGTCATTTGAAAGGCATTAAGATAGAATTTTAATAAGGCAGGAGACCAGTCATACAGCAAGGTGCGCCACTTCAGAGCTAACGGGATGCAAAACTCGCCTACGGTTAACCACTCACTTTGCATTTCGAAATTCATAGCGTGCACTTGTAACTGTAATTTTCGTCTTGTTGTAGAAAGGTTTTTACTATGTCTCGGTCATCCCTTTTCTTTCTCGCGCCCAACCCAGCTCTATTTGCCTGTGCACCTACCATAAATTGTTTGTGGAATTGAAGTCTAGATTCAAGGTCTGTGGCATTTTTGTCTTTTGGGAGAGATTTAACTAATTCGTCTTGCGACTTTTGCAAAACATGCGTTTTTGTAACTCTCAGGTGTTTATAGAGTTCAGAAGGTTTCTTTAATTTCAGCCCAAAACTATTGTGATCCCTAAATAGAGTCGAGGGATCAGCCGGATGTGCCAGTCCGAACCATGACTTTAATATCTTTATGACATTAGCATCTAACTTTGCCAAGAGGGTTTTACCGAAGTCATATACTAGGAAATAGTGACTAGTAGTATATAATATAGTAAATATAGGAAATAGTGAGTAGTATAGACTAGAGATAGTGGTAAGGGAGCTGTACACCATTCAATTTCATACCAATTTCATGTTGAGTAGGTAACTTGCTATTACTCTGTTCGATCATTCATTTCTGACATCCCTGTGGTCGAAAGGCTAGCAATGCCCACTTTAGTGATGTAACGACTCGACTTTTTAAACCGATTCAAACCGATTTGAGCATAAACCGAGTTGCGTCGATTAGCGCGTCTACTAAACCGATTTGGCCGAGTCGAAAGCAATGTAACGACTCGATTTTTTAAACCGATTCAAACCGATTTGAGCATAAACCGAGTTGCGTCGATTAGCGCGTCTACTAAACCGATTTGGCCGAGTCGAAAGCAATGTAACGACTCGATTTTTTAAACCGATTCAAACCGATTTGAGCATAAACCGAGTTGCGTCGATTAGCGCGTCTACTAAACCGATTTGGCCGAGTCGAAAGCAATGTAACGACTCGACTTTTTAAACCGATTCAAATCGATTTGAGCATAAACCGAGTTGCGTCGATTAGCGCGTCCACTAAACCGATTTGTCCGAGTCGAAAGCAATGTAACGAATCGACTTTTTCAACCGATTTGAGCATAAACCGAGTTGCGTCGATTAGCGCGCCAGCGCGTCTTGCGTCTACTAAACCGATTTGGCTGAGTCGAACTTACTTATGCATCTCGCTCGCGTCGCTCTGCGCGCATTCGCCCGTTTGGCCGTTTGGCCGTTTGGCCGTTTGACCGTTTGCTTGTTTGGCCGTTTGCCCGTTTGGCCGTTTGGCTGTTTGCTCATTTGGCCGTTTGCCCGTTTGGCCGTTTGGCTGTTTGCTCGTTTGCCCGTTTGCCCGTTTGCTCGTTTGGCCGTTTGCAACAAGTAAACGAGCAAACGGGCAAACGGCCAAACAGCCAACCGGCCAACCGGTCAAACGGCCATACGGTCAAACGGCCAAACGAGCAAGCGGGCAAACGGGCAAACGAGCAAACAGCCAAACGGCCAAACGGGCAAACGGCCAAATGAGCAAACAGCCAAACGGCCAAACGGGCAAACGGCCAAACAAGCAAACGGTCAAACGGCCAAACGGCCAAACGGCCAAACGGGCGAATGCGCGCAGAGCGACGCGAGCGAGATGCATAAGTAAGTTCGACTCAGCCAAATCGGTTTAGTAGACGCAAGACGCGCTGGCGCGCTAATCGACGCAACTCGGTTTATGCTCAAATCGGTTGAAAAAGTCGATTCGTTACATTGCTTTCGACTCGGACAAATCGGTTTAGTGGACGCGCTAATCGACGCAACTCGGTTTATGCTCAAATCGATTTGAATCGGTTTAAAAAGTCGAGTCGTTACATTGCTTTCGACTCGGCCAAATCGGTTTAGTAGACGCGCTAATCGACGCAACTCGGTTTATGCTCAAATCGGTTTGAATCGGTTTAAAAAGTCGAGTCGTTACATCACTAAAGTGGGCATTGCTAGCCTTTCGACCACAGGGATGTCAGAAATGAATGATCGAACAGAGTAATAGCAAGTTACCTACTCAACATGAAATTGGTATGAAATTGAATGGTGTACAGCTCCCTTACCACTATCTCTAGTCTATACTACTCACTATTTCCTATATTTACTATATTATATACTACTAGTCACTATTTCCTAGTATATGACTTCGGTAAAACCCTCTTGGCAAAGTTAGATGCTAATGTCATAAAGATATTAAAGTCATGGTTCGGACTGGCACGTCCGGCTGATCCCTCGACTCTATTTAGGGATCACAATAGTTTTGGGCTGAAATTAAAGAAACCTTCTGAACTCTATAAACACCTGAGAGTTACAAAAACGCATGTTTTGCAAAAGTCGCAAGACGAATTAGTTAAATCTCTCCCAAAAGACAAAAATGCCACAGACCTTGAATCTAGACTTCAATTCCACAAACAATTTATGGTAGGTGCACAGGCAAATAGAGCTGGGTTGGGCGCGAGAAAGAAAAGAGATGACCGAGACATAGTAAAAACCTTTCTACAACAAGACGAAAATGACAGTTACAAAGTGCACGCTATGAATTTAGAAATGCAAAGTGAGTGGTTAACCATAGGCGAGTTTTGCATCCCGTTAGCTCTGAAGTGGCGCACCTTGCTGTATGACTGGTCTCCTGCCTTATTAAAATTCTATCTTAATGCCTTTCAAATGACCCTCCCTGACCAGAGTAACTTAGTTAGGTGGGGAAAAGCCTCTGAAAAATGTTGCTATACTTGTGGAGAGGCGATATGTACAGCAAGGCACCTATTGGTGGGATGCAAGGTGCTCCTTGATAGGGGTCATTACTCACATCGCCATGACAGAGTACTTCAAATCATACGTGAAGCCATAAGCCTTTCAATAGCTAGAGCCCAAAAAGGATTAACGACAAACAAAAGACAAATTAACTTTATAAAAGTAGGCTCAACTTCAAACTCCAAGAACAAGCCTTACTCAATCCTCAGTGCAGCACCTGACCCAAACGGCCAAACGGCCAACCGGCCAAACGGTCAAACGGCCAAACGAGCAAACGGGCAAACGAGCAAACGGCCAAACAGCCAAACGGGCAAACGGCCAAATGAGCAAACAGCCAAATGAGCAAACAGCCAAACGAGCAAACGGGCAAACGACCAAAAGAGCAAACGTCCAAACGGCCAACGAGCAAATGGCCAAACGGGCAAACGGCCAAACGAGCAAACGGGCAAACGCGCAAACAGCCAAATGGGCAAACGGCCAAACGAGCAAACGAGCAAACGGCCAAACGGGCAAATGACCAAACGGCCAAACGGCCAACGAGCAAACGGCCAAACGGGCAAACGCGCAAACAGCCAAACGGGCAAACGGCCAAACGAGCAAACGAGCAAACAGCCAAACGGCCAAACGGCCAAACGAGCAAACGGCCAAACGGGCAAACGGCCAAACGCGCAAACAGCCAAACGGGTAAACGGCCAAATGAGCAAACGGCCAAAGTTCGACTCAGCCAAATCGGTTTAGCAGACGCAAGACGCGCTGACGCGCTAATCGACGCAACTCGGTTTGAATCGGTTTAAAAAGTCGAGTCGTTACATCGCTTTCGACTCGGCCAAATCGGTTTAGTAGACGCGCTAATCGACGCAACTCGGTTTATGCTCAAATCGGTTTGAATCGGTTTAAAAAGTCGAGTCGTTACATCGCTTTCGACTCGGCCAAATCGGTTTAGTAGACGCGCTAATCGACGCAACTCGGTTTATGCTCAAACCGGTTTGAATCGGTTTAAAAAGTCGAGTCGTTACATCGCAATCAAACCGATTCAAATCGGTTCAAACCGATTCAAGTCGGTTCAAATCGCGATTTCGTCGATTCGGTTTGGAATCGACTTGCATGAATGTCTAACCGATTCAACTCGGTTTGACAAAATTCCAGATCGTAACATCTCTAGCCCACTTAGACTCCGAGATCGCGAGTTCGATCCCCGTACAAGACCAATATTTGTGTGCATGACCATGTCTATTGGTCTTGTTCTGGCTGTTTTATACATGTATGTATTGACAAAGTTAAAATGTATTTAAGTATTATATCAGTTGTCTAGTACCCCATAGTACATGCTTTGCTTAGTTTGGGACTAGATGGCAGTGTGTAATTTGTCCAAGAATATTTATTTATTTACCTATTTTATTTGAGCATAGACGACCAAAGCAGTCATGACAGTCACGTTCATCTACTAGCGGTAGTGGCTGGGTACCGGCCGGCAGTAGTTTATATGAACTAATTGGTGGCGGAAGCACGCCAACTAGAATATAACAGAATACCTAAATAACTATTTATAACTCAAGAACAGCTGGACTGATTAATTCATCATCATCATCATCAGGTCCATTTTAGTCTCCACTACAGGAGCACGACCGACGGTTCCGTCTAGGACGTCCGTCTAGTAGATGAACGATGACTGTTGTGACTGCTTTGGTCGTCTATGCTCAAATCAAATAGGTAAATAAATAAATATTCTTGGACGTCTAGGACGGACTCTCTCTCGTCCGTCCTAGACGGAACCGTCGGTCGTGCTCCTGTAGTGGAGACTAAAATGGTCCTGATGATGATGATGGAACATTAGAAAACCTAGAAACAATACAAAAATACCAACTACATTTTCATGCCCTCATTTTTCCACGACGGACGCATTTTTTCAGCCCCTACAAGGACACCCCATTAATCTACTTGAAGGAGAAATCGTCTAAGTTAATTAATTTACTGCCAGGATGTATAAAATATTACTCCGGCGCTGTACAGATGTTTTTGTTCTTTCAATTTTGAACGGCTGAGAAAACTGTTATAACCTATTATTGTTTTGACCTACTTTCTAAAAATGGAGACGTATTTATCTTGAGTGTACGAAGTTAAAGTATAATAAAATAATATTTCTTAATTTCACCAATTAAAGGAAGGCCGCCTTTTTGCACATACAGAATTATTTTCGACGAGCTCGGTGGTCGAATGGTTAGCAATGGCCACTTTGACTCCGAGGTCGTGGGTTCGATTCCCGCACAAGACAAACATTTGTGTGCATGAACATGTCTGTTTGTCTTGGTCTGGGTATTTTCTATGTATTATATGTATGTATTTACAAAAAAAAAATGTATTTAAGTATTATTATCAGTTATCTAGTACCCATAGCACAAGCTTGGCGCTTAGTTTGGGACTAGATGGCGCTGTGTAAATAGTCCAGAAATATTTATTTATTTATTATTATTTATTTTATAAGTGGATATTTTCTCTATACTGACTAAATTGTTTCTGTCGTTTGTCTAATGTAAATAAAGCTCTATTTTTAATCGACTTCAAAAATGGAGGAGGTTCTCAATTCGACTGAATATTTTTTTGTATGTATGTTATTCGATATCTTTGCGAATTGTGAACCGATTTTCATAATTCTTTTTTTATTTGAAAGGGTATGATTGCAAAATGGTCCCATATTCACCAAGTCAGGATCTGATGATGGGATGCCAGTGAAATCAAGGGAAACTCTTAAATTTTATAAGCACGTATGGTCAAATTTATTTTTTTTATTTGAAAGGGTAATTGCGAGGTGTGCCCATATTCACCAAGTCAGGGTCTGATGATGGGATCCCAGAAAAATCGAGGGAAAAACTTAAATTTGCCCTGTGGTAGCCGGCAGGATAGAATTGTGCCACTCCATTGCTCGGCGCTGGATGTCGTACAAGGGGACTAAGGAATCTTGTGTCACGCAATAACTTTTCTCCCCGAAGACGGGCAGCAGCGTCTGCCGAGGTATTCCACCAATAAGCTGCGCGCGCCAACTGAAGTCGGTTTCAATTTTTTTTTTAAATCAACTTTATATCTATCTATTTTAGTTAATTTATCATAAACATTGATGTTAAACCCTTCCGATCTATATCAAAGGGCGAGATGCATATGAAGCCAGTATATGGGTCATGCCCAGCGAAGCTTTGATTTAATCTATGTCTATACTAATATTATAAAGCTGAAGAGTTTGTTTGTTTGTTTGAACGCGCTATTCTCAGAAACTGCCGGTTCGAATTGAAAAATTATGTTAGTGTTAGATAGCCTATATTTCAAGGAAGGCTATAGGCTATATAACATCACGCTACCACCAATAGGAGCGGAGCACCAATGAAAAATGGAAAAAATATATTCCTCTTTTGAGAGGGCTACGTTGCGTGCGCTGCGTAAACTTCCTATGGTCTTACCACGATAACTGATATTCCCGCGGACGAAGTCGCGGGCAACAGCTTGTAAGAAATATAAATATCCTAAATGATTAAAAAATAAATATACAAATTTGACTCTATGACCACTTGCGCAATTTTTAACTGGGCATGGCAATTTTAAGGCTAAACTCTTTTCGTTTCAACTAGTGCCGTCGCCCTTATGCGAATGTTCTACTGCAACTCATAAGATCAAACAACACACCATGTTCTGTAGGAGTGTGATCTCTGGCGGCGGGAACGGAATGACATGTTGAATTCCTTGCATATTGTATGTAGGGTAGCATACTATCCAGATTTGGTAGCAACAAGGGAGAATTACCAAGCGTTCAGACGATTTTGCAATTCATATTATTGGAATCGATGTGTTCCTAACAAACTCATAGATTTAGGTCCCCAAAACTGTTGGTTATTTAAAAACCGTGGTGCACGACTGTTGAGTTTCACTTGACTAGCCATCTCTTTAGGCTTTTAATGTCTTATATGCCATATTATAGCTGTCACTCTCATTGCCAAGAGGGCAAGTCAAATTCCAAAAGTTTCCTACTCCTACTAATTTCTTCTGATTAAATTCGTTGTGAGTTCCAAGGCAGCCGTAGTCTAATTCCCGGGACTGCGATGGACTTCATTGTAAATACAGTGTAAAAAAACATCGGACGCGCAGCAAGCGCCACCATAGCGAAATTTATTTATTTTATTTATTTTGGCCACTTTCCCGAATTTATATCGGAAAACCAAGGTCACTTTACATTACTACTTTTTGATGCTCTACACGAATCTGAAGTCAGAATTTCGAAATTTTAAGTTTCATGGCAACGGACGGACGGACAGAACGACCGGACGATTTTATAAGCTCAATAAATTTCGCTGAACATATTGTCAATTTGAAATAAATACGAGTACATATTGTTCATTGCATGTTTTGGTAGGCGCCGCTGTTAATCCTGGGTACACGAGACACATTGGTGGGAATGTATGGTGGGCCTTTAAACCGGCACGTACCCTATACCTAACTGCTAGTGAGCCTCTGTGTGCCAACCTTCCGGTTATATCACAGGATTGCGAGTCTCTCGTCCAATAAATTTCCCCTCTTCCGGCAGTCGGGGCGGTGCGGTGCGGCGGCAGTCGCCTGTTTCTTCTGTTTCAGATGTTAAAGAGTCGCAGAGACAACCGCAGCAGAGATAACCAAAGCAGCTACGGCGGTCGCATGCATGTACTAACGGTAGTATGTGGGTGCCGGCCGGCAATAATTTGCATGAACTAATTGGTGGCGGAAGCACGTAAAGTAGTGTAGATCAAACCGCTATACATTCCCATACTATTTAAATTAAATTTAAAATATTTCTGGACAATTTACACAGCGCCATCTAGTCCCAAATTAAGCGCAAAGCTTGTGTTATGGGTACTAGACAACTGATAAATGTACTTAAATACATTTTTTTTTGTAAATACATATAATATAACAACCACATAGAAAACACCAGTCCAAAACAAACAGACATGTTCATGCACACAAATGTTTGTCTGGTGCGGGAATCGAAACTTCGATCTCGGAGTGAAAGCGGCCATTGCTAACCATTCGACCACCGAGCTCGTCAAATTTGGTGATTTGTACATATCATCATCAGATCATTTTAGTCTCCACTACAGGAGCACGACCCTCTCTCGTCCTTCACAGACAGGAGGATTTGGCCTACACGCTGGCCAGACGGGTTGGGGAGGCCTGATTGATGTTTCATAATATATTTCTTAGTCGGCTTGTACGACATCCACGGAAAGAGACGGAGTGATTCTATTCTAGTCTGCCGGAAACCACACGGCCAATCTGTACATATACATAGATATAATCTATTTAAAAGGGGGGTAAACAACAAACAGATTTACATATCACACATGTAGCTGCAAAAGTCAAAACAATATACCAAACGGGAACAATATTCAACACTTGAGCCATTCAAAGTCTCCAAGCGAGAACAACTTCGATGGAGTCATTGAAGAGTTTGTTAATATCCGTCCTACATCGTAACTGAGACAAAAGCATGAATAGACGTTTGTCATAAACTTTTGTTGTTTATTCTTTACGAGATGATTTGTAATATTAATACCTACATTTTACCACTCTGTAGTTCAGCTCAGGGCAGAGGTATGTTCAGAGTTGTTTGACATGATGCTCACGGCCTCCTTCTACAGTCACCTCACCATCGACAGGGAATAGGCTAGACGACAATTTTTTCTTTCGATTTGTTATGTAAGGTCGTCACAATAATATAACTATAGGTGAAAGAATTAATTCGATAGTATAAAAACTTCTCGAGATATGATAACTTGTAAATCACAATTTTGGACTTTCCCGAAAACGCTCCATACAAAAGGCTACTGAATTATGACGTCACACTTATGTATTTTGTATACCTTAAAACAAAAATTCGAACGACAGCTATGTGAAATTCTGCATTTATGTAGATAGTGCCATAACAAAAGTTATAGTATTTTTGATTGTTTTTACAAAGTTAATATTTTTTTTTTATAATTTCATTCTTTTAAATTGGACTTTCCCACTACACTTTGATCGATCATAGAACAAGTCGGACATAAGTTATTAAAATTTCAACATCGCAGATCGTTCTAGTTTTGTATACTTTATGACACTAATTTATAATTTTTTATCATTGTCGTCTCGCCTATTCATCCTCACACATTGGAGCCTAAGTGTTCGAGTACTCTGCAGTTCCAGAGAAGTTTTCTCCTGCGTACTGTCAAGCTGTGGAATGAACTGCCTGTCGAGGTTTTCTCAGGAGACAACAGCATGAGGTTCTTCAAAAAGGGCGTGAAGAGGTTTTTACAGAGTCGGCGACGCGGGTGTGATGCCCCTGGTATTACACGCGTTCATAAGCTACGATAACTACAACCATCAAGCGGGCCGCTTATTTACTACTTTAGTAGTATAAAAAAAATTACTCTGCGTGTTCTAATGACTGTACATTGGATTGTGTTCCATAGTACAATTGTTTTTCGATAGTTAATTGATTCAGGTGTTATTTTATGGAAGTCATATTTACAGGCAATGCGATCTACACTACTTTGTGTGCTTCCGCTACCAATCAGTTTATGCAAATTATTGCCGGCCGGCACCCACTAAACTAACGTTAGTAGATGCATGCGACTGCCGTGGCTGCTTTGGTCGTCTCTGCTCCAGCTGCTGCGGTCGTCTTGGCGAACCTTCAACATCTGAAAAGAAGAAACGTGCAACTGCTGCCGCCCCGACTGGCATGGTCGTCTCTGCGACACGTGTTTTGTCTTTACTTCAATTGTTTTTCACTGGGGAATGTACCTCCACCTCACAGAATACCGCAGCCAAATAACAACTCCCTTGAGGGTTTTTGTGTTCCTGCGAGTGAGTGAGGTCACCAGAAAAGAAGGAGATGCTGCGTTGGCAGCAGGGCGCAAGTGATATATTATGTTGCGAGCGTTAATACGGTTACGGTAACCGCTTCACATCAGGCGGGCCGTATGGTTGTCTGCCACCCGAGGTAGTATAAAAAAAAAGTGAAGTCGGCTTAGGTTCTAAGATGTTGATGAACCATTTACATACCCCATGAACCCCTTACACCCCTCACTGTACTTTAAATTTGTATCATGCAAATAAACCATCTATCTATCTACATAATATTTGAACAACGATCATTGCATCAGACTATAATGCTGAAATTAACCCATTTCAGTTTCTGAAATGTATTTTGGAGGTTCACATCTTCATCATTAAGTTTCACGAAGATATACAGATAAATTCGAATTAATACGCGGGGTTTATGAAATTTTAATGCAAAACAGCTGAAATAAACCTTTTGTAAGGTCCCAAGTGACACACTCGAAGCGTTTTTTGAAAAGCAGATTCGTGAACAAGCCAGTCATCATCTATAGTAGGTAAGGTAAGTATATATTATATATTGGCCGTGTGGTTTCCGGCAGTAGAATAGAATCGATCAGGCCTCCCCATACCGTCTGGCCAGCGTGGGGAGTGTAGGCCAAATCCTCCTTCTGTCTGGGACGGACGAGAGAGGGTCGTGCTCCTGTAGTGGAGACTAAAATGGCCTGATGATAATGATGAAAGTAAGTATATTAGACATGGGGCCCTACCGCCGACGATGAAGCCGATTACCATCGAATATTTTGATTCTAAAAATAGGGGAGAACCAGAGCGTACAGAAAATGAAAAAGGCGAGGAGAGACCTCGCCTTATTCATTTTCTGTACGCTACCTTCAATAGTTTTTATTACTAATTTCTTTTTTATCACGGGTCAAGCCCGGTCATTTGATAGGCGTGCGCGTGGACATGGATCCAAAGCGTAGAGGTCCCTTTAAAAAGTTTGATGTAATGTTGTACGCCCGCCGTGACCTGCTCCAGGATACATCAATGGAACGATATACCCATGAGCAGGTCTCGGCAGGAATTGAGATTGTTACAAGGTGTGATGGAAAATAAATGAGCTATGGAGATGAAATCTGGGTGAACTAAGTACCGGGCTATTACAGAAGAGGGACGGACGCCTGCCATAACTGCTTCTATTGCTAGTTATTTGCGGCAGGCGGTGGCTTGCAGCTCACTAATTTTAATATTATCTATCGCCTTATCAACCTGTGTAACTACTAGATATAGGCCCCAATGTTTTTCCTCCATCCGCTATCTTTTATGCGAAAACCTAAATACAAAATTTATTAATTTGCACCTTCAACTTAACCTTTGTTCTCTGCTAAAGCAGTAAGTTCTCTGCCAAGATTTACGCACAAAAGACCGCCAATAGCACTGATGATATAAGGATACTTTTATATATGTAATTATGCATAGAACTATTGTTTACCATATTTTGTTTTCCTTAGGTACGTTAAAAATACTTCACAATGTTTGTGGTCTGTTGATGGGCCACACGATACAGGTTTTCACTCCTAGTTTATGGATCCATAGTGTATATGAGTCGATGTACATACATCGACTCAAAAAAAAGTTTACTGTCAAATAAATATTTTTTTTAATTTTCACTTCCGAACAATTACGACATGGGAGCCTTCAAGAACAGAGTATTAATTTCCCATAATGGAAAGCAATAACCACCGCCCATGGAGATCAGTAAGACCAAGGGGTCGCCGATCCGTTGCCAGCCTCTTTCCTTTCTTTCTTGTGACCTCACTCACTCGCAGGAATACAACAACCCTGAAGGGAATGGTTATTTAGCTACGGTATTCTGTAAGATAGAGGTATTTTATTAAAACTCTTGTGAAACATTATATTAAATAAATTAAACGGGTCACTCACGTCTTTTACGTTTACATTTTCAGCGTAAACGTAAAAGAGTATGACGTAGTGGTAGCCTACGTCATCGTCCAGTGCAGCGCTCCACCAATCAACGCACCAACCCCCCACCACCCTTTCCAGTCGGGCGGCGCGCGCATTGGCGCGCAGTGTCCGGCGCGAGAGACACAGGCGAGAGACAAAAGGTGGACGTGACTGGACATTCGCCCTGATGAAGGTCTCCTTTTGAGATCGAAACTAGTCGGCTTTCCCGACAAAAAGACGTGAGTGACCCGTTTAATTTATTTAATTTACTTAGTATTGAGGTACTTTCCCTGTCGGGCGGCTTAAAAAACACGTAATGCCCTACCTCTCTTTCCGCCAGAGCCTCGTTTGTAAACTCCTCAATATAAATATAGCAAGTCGCTAATCGCTACCGCTATCATTTAGCACCATCCTAATGAGCCAGGTGAGAAAGTCTCATCTCTCTTTTACGATACCATAAAAAGATATTATAATGTTGTCTACATTCCGTTCTTCTGGAATTATACCATTAAATTACATTTCATTCGCAAAAGGTGTGAACTTTTTACATCTCTTTCAATGTACTTTTGTTTGAAAATTGGTTTTGTGGCCGCAATAATATTTTCTAATTTTCGAAGCAGTCTGAACGCTTGTTTCGTGGGTACAAACTTTATTCCAGGGATGTCGTAAAAATTAAGTGTAGTTTTTTTTTTCTACTTCTCACGCAGGTTTATCGACTGCTTTGTTAAAGCTCACCCCGGCAACTCCATACAAATGTCGCGTCATTTAGTACTACATAAACAATGACGTCTGTGCAGAGCGTGAATGAGCGTTTGTGCGTGCGGCGCAATACAGCCTGTTCATGATTTGTCTCAGAGGGGAGGCGAGGTCGACATCTGAGAGCGGCAGGGATTGGCCATACTGTACGTAATACTATTACTTATATTGTGGTTAAAGTTTTTTTATGCAATGCAAAGAGATTTTTTTTAATGAAACGTGCCATTAATCTTTATGCTGAAGAGTTAACAAATATATAACTTGTGTTCGAAGGAATTATTTGACATGATGCCGACGGCCTCTTTCTACAGTCGCACAGCACGCCATAGGCAGGGATTTCATCCTCACACGTTGGAACTTAAATGGGCATGTACTGTGCGGTTCCAGAGAGGTTTTTTGCCCTGAGCTGTCAGTTTGTAGAATGAATTCCCTGCCAATGTTTTCCCAAGAGACTACAGTATGGGGATTTTCAAGGCGTTAAGGGGATTTTACGAGGTCTCGGCAACGCTTGAATGATGCCTATCGCAAGCGTCCGTAAGCTACGGTGACTGCTTTCCCACAGGTAAGTTGTATGCTTGTTTGCCACCCTAGTGGTATAAAAAAAAATATTATATAAGTCGAATATAGTCGATTTTAAAAAAGTGGAGAAATAAAATAAAAGGGTTCTCTTCAGTGGGTTTATAGTACAGATTAAATCAACAACTTCTACAAATGCTGCAAAGCTAGATTTTCCGCCAATGCTTAAAACGTTTTCTGATTAAAATAATTGCTTTTCCAATACCTAACAGATGGAAGATAAGTTTTACTTTTACCACAGTATAAGAAATAGTACTACAGTACGGCCACTCCCTGCCGCTCTGTGGTGTCGACCTCGCGGTCCTTCCGTTTAGCAAAATATTTTTCGTCAAATTTTACCTCTCAAAAAACTTATCGCGCTAGTTTCATTTCCCAAAAGAATCTTTAGCAAATTTATATTTCGCATTTTAATCACTTGGTCAAATATTCATTTGGCAACTTTTTACTTGCTCAAGTTTTATTAAGTCAAATATACATTAAGCATGCTTTATTTTGTAAAAAAAAATATATTCCAAAAATAAGTTCGTGCAAACAGCTGAGTGCTAACAAACATTTCACTTGCTTATTAAAAGTCGTATCTGTTGCGTACTTTTTTGCACAACCCTGGGCTTGAACTTGCCTAAAACAAAAAACATGTCTTATTAATAATTAATTATAAATAAATAAAAAAAATAATTTAGGCTAGATTAGAACTGCAAGAAAAGTGGGTTAGGTTAGGTTACTGTGACCCCAACAGAGCGCGAGCCGAGCGAGCGAAGTGAGCGTGCCGCGGTAGAGAATTGATTTGTTTAATAACAATATACTTAATTATTATAGAAGTTCTTACCTGTAAATTTGCAATATTTTGCGAAGAGCATGTTATGTCAAACCACATTTGACTAAATAATACTTGGTAAAATGAAACATTGCCATGTAATTATTTGTTTAACAATCAATTGCCGAAAATAGTATTGCTAATTGTAAAATTGCGAAAAGTTGTTTTGCCAAATGTTTTTTATGCCAAATGAAAATTTGGGAAACATACTTTAGCATGTGATACTTTGGGAAACGTTTTTTGGCCAAAAATTAGTAATTCGTCGACCTCACCTCCACTCTGACGCAAATTTGGAATAGTTTGTATGGTGCCGCACGCACACACTCTCATTTCTGCTCTTATAGAGACGTGATTGTTTATGTAATAGTAAACGACGCGACATTTGTATAGAGTGGCCGGGGTGTGATTTTACTACAGTATAAAGTAATAGTAGTCAGTATTACCACTCCGTTGCAACTCCGCTCTCTAGTATAGACCTCACCTCCCCGTCATCCGAGACGAATCTAGATAGAGGTGGGGTTAAGTGTAAATTTATTTTTAATGAGTTAAAAAAAAATGTTGGCCGTGTGTTTTCCGGCAGACTAGAATAGAATCACTCCGTTTCTTCCCGTAGATGTCGTACAACGCGACTAAGGGAAATACATTATCAAATAACGATCAGGCCTCCTCAACCCGTTTGGCCAGCGTGGAGAGTGTAGGCCAAATCCTCCTTCCGCCTAGGACGGACGAGAGAGGGTCGTGCTCCTGTAGTGGAGACTAAAATGGACCTGATGATGATGATGAAAAAAAAATGACATGTTAACGAAACTGTTAAATAACATAACATGTAATTTATTCAGGCACATTCGAATTAATTCTTAATTTCGTGGTGTTGTCTAATAAATTTCCATCCGAAAAAGTTAAATTATGCGTATTAACGCTATGTTAAAATAAACCAATATCGTATAACCTATAATATGTAATATCATATAACCATCAATGAACTTTCCTTCATATTTTATGGTAATAATATGGTTAAATGCACGCTCATTTCATATCACTGATCATACACGCTCAAAAAGGAGGTTCTCAATTCGACTGAATATTTTTTTTGTATGTATGTTATTCGATATCTTTGCGAATTGTGAACCGATTTTCATAATTCTTTTTTTATTTGAAAGGGTATGATTGCAAGGTGGTCCCATATTCACCAATTCAGGATCTGATGATGGGATGCCAGGGAAATCAAGGAAATCCCTTAAATTTTATAAGCACGTACAGTCAAATTCATTTTTTTTATTTGAAAGGGTAATTGCGAGCTGGTTCCATATTCACCAAGTCAGAGTCTGATGATGGGATCCCAGAAAAATCGAGGGAAACCCTTAAATTTGCCCTATGGTAGCCGGCAGAATAAAATTGTGCCACTCCATTGCTCTGCGCTGGATGTTGCACAAGGCGACTAAGTATCTTGTGTCACGCGATAACTTTTCTCCCGGTAAACGGGCAGCAGCGTCTGCCGGGGTATTCCACCAATAAGCTGCGCTCGCCAACTGAAGTCGGTTTCAATTTTTTTTTAAATCAACTTTTTGATAAATTGATTAAATGCACAGACACGCGGTACCTACTGTTTTGTTGCATAGAAAAAGCGAATTACATTTATTATATGCTCAGTTTTAGATCTTTCAATACCAATAAGGTTGAAAGTAGCACTAGAAATGTAAATGAATCGCTTATTCAAAAGGGCACATAATTTTCCTTTCTTCATTTCTAAGAACTAAATAAGAAAACATAATCATTGAAAAACAAAATGTTTTGTTCCGAGAGACATTTTATGCTCTTAGAAAATAAATCCTCCTCCTCAGTCGTTCACTCTTGACAGAGTGGTCATGGTTTAACGATGATGCGTCTCTAGATAACGCAGCTCTCGCGATACGCCTCCCCTTGTTGCGGTCTTCAGCATTACAGGAACATTGAACTATAGTATTTTGTGTGGCAGCCTTTATGCTAGTCTTGTGCTTAATCGGACACTCTTAGGTGCGCACTGTAATAGCAGTCCGATTAATGTACTAGTACACCTTAATAGTACTATTAGTACCTATTAGTACTCAGAAATGTAGCCGACAGTATAATCATTTAACAATGTAAATTTAGTAATTACAAGCACTATACAGCGCTGTATAAGATTTTCTATGAATAAAACACACGGCGCTGAAAGCGATTTATACCAGTGCAGGATGCTTGCTTACCTCCTATCTCGCTTACTCTTACGATAACATTGCAAGACGCTTTATTCTTTGTCTCTCGGACAGACCACAGACAGACAAGTGTTTCGGGCTTGGATAACCTAGTACACTGTACGAATAGTCCGATTAGGTCCAAATAAGAGTTCGTGTTTGGTAACGTTTCTTTTAGTACAGTGTCAAGTACGTCACCTATTAGTACATCGTACATGTACTACTCAAGACTACTTTATGCAGTCTGTCCAACGCGTAGGTGATCGACCTCTGGGCCGCTTGCCCTCCACTTGTCACCTGGACAATGAGTCGTTCTATGGAGTTCTGGTTCCGAACAATGTGTCCGAAGTATTTGAGGATTCGTAGTTGCACAGTCGACGATAATCTATCCTTAAGGATAGATAGAAAATAAATACTACAATGAAAAATAAATCTAGAATATAATCTACATTTGTTTTACAGCACACAGGTTATGACGAGGTCTACGCTGGGGGTTTCTCTGCGGGATCGAATCCAGAACGAAGAAATTCGACGCAGAACCAAAGTTGTCGACAAAGCCTTCAGAGTTTTGCAAGCTGAAGTGCAGCGGGCAGGTCTGCCGAGTAAGTGATGGCAGATGTGGGAGGAAGGTATTAGAGTGGAGGCCGCGCGTAGGACGAAGAAGCGTTGGACGCACTCCTTCTAGATGGTCCGATGACCTTAAGAAAGCGGCTAGATGCGGAAGGTGGAGGATCGTATTTGGTGGTAAGCATTGGGTAAGGCTCAATTATACTTCTGACAAATATTTATATGATAAATAAATAAATAATAAATATTCTTGGACGTATTCCACACTGCCATCTAGTCCCAAACTAAGCAAAGCTTGTATTATGGGTAGCTAACTGATATTATACTTAAATAGATTTTTTTTTAAATACATACATAGAAAACACCCAGACCAAGACGAACAGACGTGTTCATGCACATAACACATGGGCTGAAAAGTCCCGGGCCTAACAAAGAAAACGCGATTTTTTTGTTCAAAATTGGTTATATTCATCAACGTAATCTCCATCAAGAGCCACACAATCATCCCAGCGCCGCTCTAACGTTTCAATACCACTTTTGTAGAACATTTTATGTTTTACCCAAAAAATAGGCCTCAGTTTCGTGATGACCTCTTCATTCGAGCGAAATTTCTTACCAGTGAGCATTTTTTTAGGTCTGCGAACAGCCAGTAGTCGCTGGGAGACAAATCTGTCGACTAAGGTGCATGTGGGAGCAATTCGAAGTTCAATTCATATACTTTTGCCATTGACTTGTGACAAGATCCGTTGTCATCAAGACAATGCAAGGAAACCATTATTTTTCTTTGCCATATGCGATCGTTTCTTTGCAATTTTAGCCTTCAAACGCTCCAATAATGCTATATAATATTCACTGTTGATAGTATTTCCCTTCTCATTATAGTCGATGAATATTATACCACACATATCCCAAAATACCGAGATCATAACCTTTCCAGCTGACAGTTGTGCTTTCGGGCCCTTTGGACGAGGTTCACCCGTTGTTCTCCACTCAGATGACGTTCGTTTTGATTCCGGAGTGAAGTGATAGATCCATGTTTCATCCATTGTCACATATCGACGGAAAAATTCCGATTTGTTACGTTTAAACATGGCCAAACACTGCTCAGAATTATCAACACGTTCTTGTTTTTGATCAACAGAGAGCAACTGCGGCACCCACTTTGAACAGAGCTTTTCCATAATCTAATGCTCATGCAATATAAAGCCATTACGTTCTTTTGATATCTATACGATGTCAGCTAACTCACGCAACTTCACTTTTCGATCATCCAAAGCGTTTTTTTGGATTATTTGATGTTTTCTGGTTTTTTGCCTCATATGGACGTCCACTGCGTTCTGCATCATCGGTGTCTCTACAACCTCGTTTGAAGTCAGCCAACCAACGTTTTATGGTTGTTTCTCGTGGAGTGGAGTCCTTATAATACTTTTCAAGGCATTGCTTCGACTAAACGGTATTTTTTCCCATCAAGAAGTAGTGTAAAATTAAAGCATGAAATTGTTTTTGGTCCATTGTTTTAAAAATAACAAAAGTAGTGTCACTCTTAGCACAATAACTCACAAACTTATGAGTAGAATATCATGAAATTTTAACAGCTTTCTTTTGAAGGCTAGTACTAAATGAAAAAGCGGTGAATGTAATAAAAATTACCCCATATATGTGTTAGGCCTGGGACTTTTCAGACCATGTGCTAAATATTTGTCTTGCGCGGGGATCGAATCCGCGACACCGGAGTCAAAGTGGACAAGGTTAGCCATTCGACCACCAGGGTCATCGATGATGATGATAATCTACATTTTGTAATCAAGTGCCCTTTGAATGAATGAACGAACGAACGAACGAACCAATGATTGAATGAATGGATGGATGGATGGATGAATGAATGAATGATACTTTATTCATAGAATATGATTAAAAATAAGGCGTTATAAATTATAAGGTCCTCAGCATATTCCACCTCTCTTTCTTTCTTACGTCTTTTTGCAGTTACTGATTCAAATAGATTTTTGTCCAAACGTAACCCATTTCCTGACCAAAGAGTGTACTTCAGAAGGTCATCAGGGAAGATCGGTGGATTCAATTGTTATCGTCTGCAATTTATGTGAGGACGAGTGCCGTTTTATGACGTCTCGAGTCTTGACCTCAATCATTTCTGAATCCCGTTCCTCTGTTCCAGACGTTTTGTTACGCCTACACTTATTATGCCTACAGACCTTTCTGTGATAATTTTGTGATCCATTCCATACTATATACTTACAAATAAAATTAGAGGGATATTTATAAATGCACATCAAAAACTTATCACGTATCAATTTATATTCAGCAATTAATAAATTTTTACATCAAATAAATTCTTTCACAGAAAAAAATCGGGTTTCACTCCAGGAGTGCCGGTAGAACTGAAAACTTGAACATTAACGTTGTGCATTTTTGAATATTTTGGTATGGTTAGGGAATAATTTCGCACGAATTGCTTTATTTATCAGTATAAAGGTACTATCATTTATGTGGTAAAATACAATATTCATTTATATGCTATCGTACATAAACATGACAATTTATATTACATTAAAAATAAACAGCAGGAGCAGGCATACATTTTCGCCGCGCGGTAGAAAGAGAGGGGGATATTACTTCCTCTCCTACGCAGCGCCGACGGTCAACGCTCCCTCCGTCTTACGAATTTTCGATCAAGCCACGTGTTCTGACGCGAGTTTAACATTTTTTACCCATCCCAAAAAGTGCACAACGCCGCTAGGGAAGTTTTCACTTCAATAAAACAATTGTTAATAAAAGTACATAGTATGTACTAGAAATAATTCGCAAATATACATCAACAGTGTATTATATATATTCTTTCAAAAGTGAGCTTAAATAATTATTAGATATGTGTTCATAAAAAAGCTCCATTTTTAAATAAAAAGCGATGCATCACAAAGTCAAATTGTTGCTAAAATTATAATATTTTGAGATAACTATTTTGCTGTGCAATCAGTATTTTTCATTAGGGTAGGGATTATTTTTTTGATTTGCAGTTAAATACTACCCAAAATTAAAGAGTCTTTTTAACAATCATAATCATAATCATAATCATATATATATATATATATATATAATATATATATATAATATATATATATATATATATATATATATATATATATATATATATATATTAATATTATATATAAATATTAATATATATCAATAACTGTAGAAATGGACAAAATTATTATTTACAATATAATTATATATACATATATATTAATATTTACAATAATTTCCCAATAAATTAATATTTTACTACAACTTCCAGGACTCGCTCTACATTTGGGGTGTAAGTGGTTCATCAACATCTTTGAACTAAAGCCAATCTCACCTTCACGTGGTGGACCCTGCTGACTGACAAACGAGGCTGGCGAGAAGAGAGGTAGAGTAGGGTGCATAATTGTAAGCTACCCGACTGGGGAATGTACCTCCACCTCACAGAATACCGCAGCCAGATAACAATTCCCTTGAGGGTTGTTGTTTTCCTGCGAGTGACTGAGGTCACCAGAAAGAAAGAAAGGAAGAAGTTATAGGCTGGTAACGGATCGGCGACCTCTTGGTATTGCTGATCTCCATGAACGGTGGTGATTGCTTTCCATCAGGCGACCCACATGCTCGTTTGGCTGCCTCTGATATAATAGTACATTTCTTTTAAGACAAGTACTAAACTGTGATAAATCTATTTAGCATATTATTTAACACATGATCCTTCATCCTCATCCACCGTAGCCTGGCCGTGGATGGATTTATTTAAATAAATAAATAATAAATATAAATAAATATTTTTGGACAATTTACACAGCGCCATCTAGTCCCAAATTAAGCGCAAAGCTTGTGTTATGGGTACTAGACAACTGATAAATGTACATATAATACTTTTTTTTTTTTATAAATACATACTTATAATACATAGAAAACACCCAGACCAAGACAAAGAGACATGTTCATGCACACCAATGTTTGTCTTGTGCGGTCTGCGACCTCGGAGTCAAAGTGTCCACTGTTAACCATTCGACCACCGAGCTCGTCATATTTATCTCGATCTTCTTGTGCTCCGAAAGTACTTTTTTTTATACTACGCCGGTTGGCAGACAAGCATACCTGATGTTAAGCGGTTACCGTAGCCATATTAATACTCGCAACATGAATATCGCTCGCGCGCCGCCACCCCCGCTGCCAAAGCAGCAACTTCTTCCTTTAACTTTAACTCGTGTAAGGAAGAATGGATGACGACGTATTTCTTGACGTATTAAATCAAATGAAATCAAAATATCTTTATTCCTTGGACTTTATAAAGCACTTAGAAACGTCATACAAATTAAATATAAGAACATGTATCTAAATCATTAATACTGTTAGTGGCCAAAAATGTTAATGGCCAAAATTGTTATTGAAGGACTGTACTTCTGTTATGCTGGTATATTTTGTAAAATAGTAATGAAAACACGTAAGGAAATTGAGAATTTTACTGTTGCACTACAGGGAAATCAGCAGAATAACAAAAGACAGCTATTTTTAGACAATATAGAAAAAGTAAATTATTTCAAAGACAATATATCAAAAATATAAAAAGAGGTGCGTTGTGCACATCGTCCACACACAAACAAAAGTTATATTCTTGGTATTAAACAAAATAAAAATTTATTTTACATATGTAGGAAATTCTTATGAATTTTATAACCTACTTTACGTTAACCTAATATTATTAAATCTAACTAAACTAGCAAATCGGCACTAACTTTTTTAATGGACGCCTTAAGATTCCTGCTGCCGTCTGAATGTCTGCGACTCGAACGATATTGTCTCGACCAGGAAACAACGTGACCACGCGACCTCGCGGCCAAGAGCCTCTAGGCAAGTTGCCGTCAGCTATTAAAACGACGTCTCCAATTTTAATTTCGCAGTCAGCAGTGCCAGCGCTCGCTCTTCGAGGAAGTAAATTAGGCAGGTACTCTTTTATCCATCGGGCCCAAAACATGTCAGTTAAACGTACCGCAACTCTCCAATTAGCTCGTGACTTAAGATCTCTATCTGATAGAGTAGCTGGAATTGAACGCCCAGATGATGTGCCAATCAAAAAATGAAATGGCGTCAAGCCTTCTGTATCACCAGGATCGGCTGAAACGTGTGTCAGAGGCCGAGAATTAATAATGTACTCTGCTTCGGCCAACAATGTTAAAAAGACTTCTTCTTTTGGAGCTCGGTCCTTAAGAACTACACGAAGTGCTGTCTTAACGCTTTTCACAAGGCGCTCCCATACGCCACCCATAAAAGGAGCGGATGGTGGGATGAATTTCCACTGGATACGCTCATTGGCTGCAAAATCATTTACTCTATCGCTATATAAGCTTTTCAGCTCTCTGTTGGCACCAACAAATGCAGTACCGTTATCAGAATATATTTCGCTCGGTGTACCACGACGTGAAATAAATCTTCGTAGACTCATGATTGCAGAGTCAGTTGACAGAGAATGTACAATTTCCTGATGGATGGCTCTGACGACTAGACATGTATAAAGTGCCACGTATCTTTTCTCGTGTCTTCTGCCTATGGTTATTTGTACTGGCCCAAAATAATCTAAGCCCACAAAGGTAAAGGGTCTTGAATGGTGAGCAACTCTAGCACTGGGCAAATTTCCCATGGGGGGATTAAATGTACGTGTACGATTCAAACGACAAACTTGACATTTATGAGTAACTGAACGGATGGCACTACGTAAGCTTAAAATCCAGTATACTTGTCGAATGAACAATAAGGCGTTTTATAAACTGAACTATCTACAATACCAAACTTTGCCTGTACTTCTATTTCGCGTGATAAAAACTCTGAGATCATTTCAAGCTTGCTCTGGCCACTGTATTGATAGGCTGTAGCAAAGTCATACCACCTACTTCTCATCATTATGGGCAATTTTTGTAGCACAGTATTAAATAGTTCAGGCGATCTGATATAGTCGTGGCCATCCAGGAGACGCAAAGTTTCAGTACAGTTATTAACTTTGCTTGAAAATGTTATTAAGTCCCTGTCAATATTAAATAGCTTAGCCAAAGACCTTACCATGGACAGCTCTTGTAAAATAATTAAATCTGACCGTCCGAATCGAATCTCCAAAGCACGCATTACGATGTCCGGTGTTTTTGCAGTCACTAGGAGCTTGTTAACCGCCTCTCGTGCGGCGCCTCGTAACGCGTAGCTTAGACGAGCCAAATTTTGGGAATGTGAATAAGATGACGATGTGTCCTGAAACACTCTCTTAAAAGATATCCACTCCGTAGGGGACTTGCCATCAAAATAAGGCAACGCTATATTAATCCCTTTCGGTTGAATAATCTTCTCCGTCATCTTTTCAAATGCCGATGTAAGTGCAACAATCGGATCTATAGAAGCTACAGTGGGGAGATTTGCGTTCAGTTTAGCTTGTGAATGATAATTATTATTGGTTACTAACCTTTTCACGTCACTAGTAATACTGACGCTAGCTCGACTAGATCGGCTGCTCCGACAACAATTTGCTTCAATTTTAGCCAACTTTGCCTCATATTCCTTTTGTGCCACTTCTACCTCAATTTGCGCTAAGCGACGAGCATGCTGTGCTTCTACAGCAAGTTTCTGAGCGCGCATTGTTGCTGAAAAGTGGCTGCGGGCCGACGTACTGCGAGCACTAACCGAGCCCGGGGGGGCAGTGGGCACTGGCATAGTGGAGCCAACATTAGGTTGTGTACCTTCCGCCGCGGTTGGCGGTGCCAATGTTTTCTCTACACTAGTATTTTTCGAACACAGTAGAGTAAGACCCGACCGAGTTTCCATTACTAAATTTAAAACAAATTTTTGAAAAAAAAAATTCTACGGCGAATGGACCAAAAATGTTAGTGGCCAAAATTGTTATTGAAGGACTGTATTTCTGTTAAGCTGGTATATTTTGTAAAATAGTAATGAAAACACGTAAGGAAATTGAGAATTTTACTGTTGCACTACAGGGAAATCAGCAGAATAACAAAAGACAGCTATTTTTAGACAATATAGAAAAAGTAAATTATTTCAAAGACAATATATCAAAAATATAAAAAGAGGTGCGTTGTGCACAACTACTCTAAATTCACTTTCATCACACTATTGAAAGTGAAAGTGAAAGTGAATTTAATTGCCAGTTCCGGCGACGGGGCTTCTTGAGAAGAACTGGCAAGAAACTCAAGGCCGACTCTTTTAATTGCCAATATCGTTACATTAAATACAAATACAGTCATGAACATAACATAACTAGAGCAATTCATTTCCAAATACTTTTATCATTTATGTAATCTGAGATACAATAGTAGTAAGCCTTTTGATGTCAAATAGACTATGTAGTCTAGTTTTGATATATTTCTTAAATGGATAATTTAAACGCGTCGTTTGGAATTTTATTGTAGAAGCGTATACATTGACCTGGGAACGAGTTAGACATTTTATAATATTAATAATAATCGTTTATTTCAGACAATTGTTATGTAAACAAAACAAGTCCATATTATAAATACCTTAAACTAAAAATATATATTTATATAATTCATTTTCTTGACAATATCTATAATTAGACGCGCTTAGTCGGCAGCGTATTCCGCGCGGTGTCCTGTAACCGGCCACGAAAGCGGCGGAACAAAACACCTTTCGGCCAGAATTCCTCCTTCGTGAAGGTAGAAAGATGTTCTGTTGGAACCCTCACCACGAAGGAATTGAAGTTCACTCGGTGGCGCGATTCCAACCTTTCGACTCTACAATTGAAGTTGGTCTTCACTCGGATGTACTCTACAATCTCCTCGTCCTTTGTAGAGTAATCCGGTCGGTCATCCCGAGCGTCTCGTACAGCAGCACCTTGGCACTGCAAATTTCTTCTACTTTGAAGTTAGTCTTGCAGAGCTGCAGAATACTAACTTCATCCATGGTGTCGATGGCGTTCTGGATAAACGCCAGTACTTCGTTGGCTATGAGCTGTTCGGAACTCATAGCGGCAGTCGTGCAGCGGCTATAGCCGCGCGGATCGCGAATTAAAAATTCGTATGCAGTGTGGTGCGTCCGTCATCGAGCGCGCACTGCACTGCACTCTCTCACTCTTTATGGAGCCTAGTAATATGCACAGCGAGTTTGTTATTATTTCTTAAATTTAAATGATGGAGATCACTGTTTTTCCTAAATTTAGTTTGATTTTTATGAACGTAAATAAGTAGAGAACGTAGATTTTCATAAATATATTGAGAACTAGCTTTCGCCCGCAGCTTCGCTCGCGTGAAATTTGTTTACTCATTTATCTATATTAAGTACTCGTGTAAAGTTTAGGATAAAATAGTCCAACTAATATCGTTGCCCCATACAAACTTTTGACTTCCGTTTCACCCTCCTAGAGGTAAAATTTGAAAAATCATTTGAAGTAATTTCGTGTCCACTGTGTTATATTTTCAAATCGATGCTATTTTCGTAATTGACGTCACAGGCAACCATAGAATCAACACCCATATTGACATTATGACATTTCAACCCCATTGCGTCTCCACAGGGGTGATTTTATGTCACGTCGGCTATGTTGGATTATAAAATATTTGTTCTTTTTCGTAATTAGCGACCCGATAAACTATAAAAATAATACCCATGACGATTTTCAGACTTTTTCACCCCATTTTAGACATGTCGACCCCATCGTACCCCAAAAGGGGCTGATGGTTACGTTAGCCAGGTTGAATTTTAAAATCGTTGTTGTTTTCGTAATCAGCGACCTGATAAACCATAAAAACTATACCCATGTCAATTTTCTGACTTTTTAGCCCCATTTTACCCTTTTTGGGTAAAATGGGGCTAAAAAGTCAAAAATACTAAAACACGTGTCTCATTTATCTATAGAAGTACTCGTGTAAATTTTAAGGTAAAATAGTCCAACTAATCTCGTTTCCCCATACAAACTTTGGATCTCCGTTTCACCCTCTTAGGAATAAAATTAATAAAAAAACCTTTTAAGTAATTTCGTGTACACTATGTTATATTTTCAAATTGATGCCATTTTCAGAATTGACGTCCCAGAAAACCATGGCATCAACACCCATATTCATATTATGACATTTCAACCACATTGCACCCCCATAGGGATGATTTTATGTCACGTCGGATACGTTTGATTATAATTTTGTTGTTTTTTCGTAACCAGCGACCCAATAAACCATAAAAATAATGCCCATGACGATATTCAGACATTTTCATCCCATTTTAGAAATTTCAACCCCATCGCACCCCAGGGATGATTCTTGACAATCATCCCCTATTGGGGGTTGAATTTTAAAATCGTTGTTGTTTTCGTAATCAGCGACCCGATAAACTATAAAAACAATACCCATGATGATTTTTAGACTTTTTCACCCCACTTTACCCCTTTAGGGGTTGAATATTAAAAAATCCTGAAAAGTTTCGGATAAAATAGTCCAACTAATCTTGTTTTACAATTAAAATTTCTTAGTGTACCCCTAGACGTCATAAGGAACCTACGTGCCAAATTTGGAATCTCTAGACCCAGCGGTTTGGGCTGTGCGTTGATATATTAGTCAGTCAGTCAGTCAGGACTTTGAATTTTATGTAAGATATAGATTCTTTAGATTGATAGAACTTTTTTATTTATGAACCGATTGAAATGAAACAAACACTAAATGTTATGTAGAGCAAACCGTAACGCATTAGTGAAAACTGCGTTCAAATAGGTTAAGACGTTTCTAAGATTAGCGTGCACAAACGTACAGGCAAACAGACAAAAATTCTATAAATCATTGTTTTGGGTTCTATTGCCCCCTGTAATAGATTTTCTTATATATCTTCCATTTCTGCACACAAAGTTATTACTAAGCCAATTGATATATTTTTTGTGCCAATTGTGGTCACCCATCCTAGTTGGAACCACGACAGGGGTTGCTTAACTTGCGTTAGCGCTACGACCTCTAAGCATCTCTCTCATTGTATTATTTACTTTAACGATGATAACATAATACCTTCATAAAGTTTGAGTTAATTCAACTGAAAAGTTTCAGTCAATTCAATTGATTGGTTATTTTGTACCATTTTATATGTGATTCTTTAGATTGATATAACTTTTTTATTTATGAACCGATTGAAATGAAACAAACACTAAATGTTAAGTTGAGCAAACCTTAACGTATTAGTGAAAACCGTATTCAAATAGGTTAAGCCGTTTCTGAGATTAGCGTGCACAAACGTACGGACAAACAGACAAACAGACAAAAATTCTAAAAATCATTGTTTTGGGTTCTATTGCGTTCATAAAGCCCCCCTATATTAGTTTTTATTATATATCTTCAATGTACAGACAGCGGCCAGTTACGATTTTATTATATGTATTGATGTAATGTCATAATATTTACCTCTTTATCTTTGACATACAAACAATATTAAAACTGGATATTTCATGGTACGAAATTCCTATCTAGGGTTAACATAATGCTGCTTGTAGTAGAGGCAGAGACCAAGTAATTGTACTACGTACAGTATGGCTCCTGCCATTCTCCTCGTGTCGACCTCATCTTTTTTTTTTTTTATACTACTTCGGTTGGCAGACAAGCATACGGCCCGCCTGATGTGAAGCGGTTACCGTAGCCATATTAATGCTTGCAACATAAAATATTGCTCGCGCGCCGCCACCCCCGCTGTCAACGTAGCATCTCCATCCTTTCCTTCTGGTGACCCCACTCACTCGCAGGAACACAACAACCCTCAGGGGAATTGTTATTTGGCTGCGGTATTCTGTGAGGTGGAGGTACATTCCCCAGTCGGGTAGCTTACAATTACGCTCCCTACCTCTCTTTTCGCCAGAGCTTCGTTTGTCAGTCAGCAGGGTGCACCGCGTGCAGGTGAAGTTGGCTTTGGAGATTTGGGGTGTAAGTGGTTCATCAAGATCTTTGAACCACTTACACCCCAAATCTCCCCTCTGAGACAAATCTGGAACAGTTTGTATGGCTAGAGTATATTATTCTATGGTATGGCGCCGCACGCACGCACACTCCTTCACCTTCTGCACAGACGTCATTGTTTATGTAGCAGTAAACGACGCGTTCATTTGTATGGAATGACCGGGGTGTGGTAGGGGCCCAAGTCACAGATTATTTAATACAGTAAGTAATTAGGTGGGCGATCACTTATAACTTCAGCTTTATTTAAATCCTTTTATTTGAAATAGTTCCAAAGTTTCAAATTCGATTATTTTTTTAGGATTAAATGTTCAATAGATTATTGAAAACTTTTTCAATTCTACTAAAACTTGTTTTTATTCAACAGTTTTCTTTGAAACAAAGTTTTAATTGAAGTATTCAAGAGGACTTGTTTTATAAAGGTTTTTGTCTACAGTTAGGAATACTCGTGACGTTCTGGAAGAAGGGAACGTTCGCACAGACCTTGTTTTTGATTTTGACCAGATTTTGGTGACGTTTAAAATTGAGTTTTGGACCATTGGTGTAAGGTTGATTCTTTAAATTCACTTCTTTTGTTATATGAGAATGCTCGAGAGCCGATGTGGATTTTTAAAGTAAACCTTATGACAATGAGATAAAACTCTATTTTAAACGTATCCAAAATCTGCTATCCTCCTCCTCTCTCTCCTGTTTCCTTCTCCTCCTCTCTCCTGTTTGTGTGAACGGACCCCTAAGGTTCAATTTACACCGCCGCGAAATGGAATGGAAGCGACTTTTTGCAACGAAATTGTACATAGCATAATGAACTTTAAGGCAATTGTATAACACATAACCTTAAATACGATCTGTAGCTAGGGGAATTCTCGACAATGCTCGAGGATTCCGCCGAAGAAGCGCGACCTTTTTTGGCTCGTATTTAAGTTTATAAGTTATGCAGTTGACATAAAGTTAATTATTCTATGAACATACTCAGTCGGGTAGCTTATAACAGGCAAGTTGTCAATGTGCTTTAATTATAAAAAAATATATTCTTTCACCTACAGTTATAGGTTGAAAATTTAAGAAAAATGAACCACCATATTAATTTTTCC
The DNA here is from genome assembly GCA_937001555.2 of Hypsopygia costalis. NCBI lineage: Eukaryota > Metazoa > Arthropoda > Insecta > Lepidoptera > Pyralidae > Hypsopygia > Hypsopygia costalis. The sequence continues at coordinate 6,763,140 of OW443349.2, forward strand.
TATGTCAGTCATTTCATTGATTGCACGTAATCCATTCGAATTCGTGTGGTTTCCGACAGACTAGAATAGAATCACTCCATCTCTTCCCGTGGATGTCGTACAAGGCGACTAAGGGAAATACATTATGAAACATCGATCAGGCCTCCCCAACCCGTTTGGCCAGCGTGGGGAGTGTAGGCCAAATCCTCCTTCTGTCTGGGACAGACGAGAAGGGTCGTGCACGTGCAGTGGAGACTAAAATGACCTGATGATGATGATAAATTCGAATACAATATTATAAGTTAAGAAGACAGGACTATGTCTGTCAGGTCTGCTAGTATACATTATAAAGATACCTACTATTAGTAAATGTCTATCGTCGGCCTACCTCTTGTATTAGCAACAAACAACGATTCCAGGATATCAAATTGACCCATATAATTACAGAATACAACTTCATTCACAATGTAACGTAACTTAGTTACTAGTCCTGCTCCAAACAAGGGAATTGTTAAACAAAGCCCACGGGCCGTCACTCACACCATGGCGTAATTGCAAGCGTGCACACAGAATGTGTAATGCGTTCTCAGAGATTAGACACGTGCTTTGATGTAGTGCCGTAACGGTAATTGTGTTTCTTGGATATGGAGGAAGTTGGAAGCAAGTATGCTTATGTCATCTTGAAACTTGTCTTTAGGATATCAATGCATAATTTGAAACTTAGACGTATAATACACTACGTTTTGTAGACGCCTGTCAGGCGTGGCAAACATGAGATATGTCAGACAGAATAGAAGAGAATATGTGAGATTTTATATGGCGCTGTCATATAACTGTTCAGCTAATTATATAGCTTTACACAGAAACAACAAGCACGCCACGCGAAACAAAAAATGATAATATTTGTCATATCCATTATCATCACAGCGATAATTGTACTTTAATTTTAATCCTTTTGATACTCTAAGGTTGACTGGAAGAGATCTCTCTAAAAGATAAATCCGCCTTTGTACTTTTATGATTGGCATTTAATTTCTTATTATATTTTTGATGTACAATCAAAAAAAAAATCTTGTCTGTCTATCTCATTTCCTTGCATGATAATGACGTAAGTTGCTCTTTTGCTGGTGTGAATGCGATGGATACTATAAATTTGTCTATAGCTTTCTCTGTCCATGATTAAAGTAAATTTTATTAATATTATTGTAATGTGGTGTAAGTGGCTGACAAGCATCTTGAAGATAAAACCTGCACCCCTACTAATTATCTAAACGGCTCTAGCAAGAGAGAGGATGGGCACAGCGTAATAGATATGCCACAAGCGTCAAAAACAAACAACACACCCACAGTACACCCAAAAAGTGAGTCAATTGTCTCATCTTGCAATTAGTTTGCACGAGCAAGCCGACGATACTGACGTTTGTGACAATTGATTGTCATAGGTAAAACTGCCGCTTCTGTATTACGAATATGCACAATTACATATTACACGAATGCATACAAAAATATTTGATATTAAGGCGTATCTCAGATTACCTTGATATTTTTGCAAGAAAAAAGACGCCATGACGCCAATTACGGACTCAGCGTAGAAAAACCATACCAAGTAAACTACCGACTCGAGCCTGTCTTTCATAACTCAAAAAACATTACTCTTAATACAATTTGCGAAGAGAAAAGTTATTACACTTACAAGCACCGAGCATGGGGTTCTTCAAATAGGGCGTGAAGAGATTTCTACAGGGTCGGTAACGTGAGTGCAATAACCCTGCCACACGCCACAGGCGTTTATAGGCAACTGTAACTGCTTTTCATCAGGCGTGCTGTATACTTGTTTGTCACTTTAGTGGTATAAAAAAAACCTAGAACAAACTATTACGGCAAGAAAAATAATTTGTAAGATACAGCTATTGAATAAACTACCCGACGGCTTTCAGAATCATTGCACTCATTTAAGCGTAAGCTATAAAAAATTGTAAAACTGTAATGAATTACAGTTTTGAAGCAGGATTTTTTTTTATTACTCTTTTCTAATTCTATTACTGACTAGCTTCCGCCTGCAGCTTCGCCGGCGTTTACAAAAAAGTATTTTAATTTTCGGGTTATTATATAGCCCTCCCAAGTAACGTGGCTTTCTATTGGTAAAAGAATTAACAAAATCAGTTCAGTAGATCCAGAGATTACGCCCTTATAAAATGATAACCTTAAAAACTCACAAACTTTTACCTATTTATAATATTAGTATAGATTACTATTTACTAATTCGAGTTTATCCATTACAAACAAACATACAAATCTGCTCTCTTTAAAATATTAGTGTAGATCAGTGTTTTTCAAACTTTTCCATGATGCGACATCCTACCTTCCAAAATTCCTAACCAGTATGTATTTTATTACATTAAAAAAATCATCTTAGAATCTGTCTAGATGGACCGCGGACCTCAAAAAAATGGCTGGTAGGATGCGGAAAGCGGAGGATCGCATATGGTGGAAAACATTGGGAAAGGTCAGATCCAGCAATGGGTAGAACCAGGGTGATAATGATGATGATGATGATAAACATCAAATCCGTACATATTTTTTATTTTCGTAGTTAAGAATCCTTAATTAAGTACAATAAAAAAAAAAACAAATATAATGAAGTATGTAAAATACATGTATCTTTTTGTTTTTTTTTTTTACATTTTGCGACCTGGGACCACCTTGTAGAGGCTTGGAGGTCCCCCATGGGGTCCGAGCCACAGTTTGAAAAACACTGGTGTAGATAAACGGGCAAGCGCTTTGCTAACGTCGCTCTTTTTCAATCGGGGATTTAAATATATTACATTTCGGTGTGATGAGGGGCCAAGCCGAACACTCAATCAAGATTTACCCATGTCGGGCGAACGGTGCAAATCAAGTAATTATAGATAAGCATTCACTGTACAATGCGTGTCGAATATGTTAGCCATTACCCACAATTTGTAAACATAAGAGCAATATGTGTTTCGTAATCGAACTTACCTGTAATATATCGACGCTTCCGGATACAAAGGTCGTAAACACCAAAATCGTATTTTTGGTAATCAGTAAAAAACAAAAATAAAAAAATATTTGTGGTCGTATCTTTTTAAATATCAAAGTTATAAAAATGTGTTTTAAGGCAAAACAGCTGTAAATACGATGTTCTTTCTTAATATCTTGTTGTATCATATGCCAAAGTCTTGTTTTAAAAGTTAGCCTGGACTTACGCCATAGAAAATGAAAAAAATTGCTATTTACTACCACTAAAAATACAGACAGGAACGATATTTATACTGAAACTCAGATGTATGTCCCGTATTTAAAATACAATGGGCATGAGTATGTATCACAAGCCCATTACTGAAATAAACATTTATGTAAATGCCAGGTTTTTAGTTCAATTATCTATAAACATAGTAACAACCGAAGTAAATCGGATAAAATGAAGTAGGTACCTATTTGTTTTATCCGATTTTCGAGAGTGTAAATTAAACACATTAGGTAATTTGTTTTATTTATTGAACTCTTTAATTAATTCTAAATACCTAAATGTAAGCAATCGCAAACGTAACATTGGTTAACTTTTTTTAATTTACGAAGTTAGCAAAGTGGGTTCAATCTGTTAGTAAATACGTTGTTTATACTTGATCGAAGGTAAATACTAATATTTTTCATTGTTTGTAAAATATAGCTTGACCCTGTGACAACTGTCAAAGTCAGGTTTTCGTACTGTTAGGAATTTCTGAACTTGCTAAACGTGATTTCAATGACAAACCAAGTCTGGGTACATTTCGAAAACCTTACTTTGACAACTGCTGCAGGGTTCAAGCTACATTTTACAAACTATACACAATTTACTAGCTGGTCACTAGTGAAGTGAAACCATTGTAGTATTTAGTATTGTTTCGCATAATTTCAATTGTCAAACGTATTTTATTTTAAACTAGCTTTTGTTTCACTCGCGTGAAATTCATGCATTTTAGAATAAGACTATTTAGAGCGGGCGCTGTATGGAGTTGAGTGTGCAAAATATGAGGACCGCATTCTGTAAACAGTTTTGAATTCAGAAAAGCTTGTAGATTAAGATTCTGAATGTTGCCAGGAAGTTTCTTGGTCCAATTTTTTTTTATACCCCATTCCCTTGGATATCGAGTAAATGGACTGAACAAATGCTTTACAACAATTTTAATCATTGTTTTATTTAAAATTTTCAATTGTTTCTTATGATTAAAGATACTTATAGCTACTAAGTGGAAATAAAAAACAAAAAAAAAAACCGGACAAGTGCGAGTCGGACTCGCCCACCGAGGGTTCCGTAGGTACGTAGTATCATTATTAAATTTGATATTTTTCATTATAAATAAGAAATAATGCGTCGAAAAAAATAAATAAAATATATTTTGCAATGTGTACATCAAGCCCTTTCATATGATACCCCATTTGAACTAGTAGTTTCAATTTGAAATTTCGACACCCTATAAAAAATATAGACCCCCTATTTTTTTAGATCTATTTACAAATGTATAGTTTTGAGATTTATTCCTGTACTTGTAGTCTATAACGATGTTACTTGCCAAATTTCATAGTTCTAGGTCAACGGGAAGTACCCTATAGGTTTTGATTCCTTTGAGTGTGTCGAAATATGCGTTTTTTGCTGAATAAACGGCCGTAACTTTTTTCTACGTAAACTTAGCAGTTTGATTTTTTTTTAACTTCATGGGACCGTAGACCTGTGTATACAGTTCAAATTTCAGCTTGATACCTCCACGCATTCTCGACATAGAAATGTTTGACAGACAGACAGACAGACAGACAGACAGACAGACAGACAGACAGACAGACAGACAGACAGACAGACAGACGGACAACAAAGTGATCTTATAAGGGTTCCGTTTTTCCATTTGAGGTTCGGAACCCTAAAAATATATTAAGTACATAAAAGGATATTTTATGTATTTTTTTTTTATAAAAAGAAATGATTACATAAAATGATTACAAAAATCTTATCGATCGACCTATACGATCCTCTTTTGAAAAAAAAAAAAGAATACTGCTCTGCCGTGTTTCTGGACATACAAACAGCCTTTGATAAGGTGTGGCACAAAGGCCTCCTGTGCAAGACAAGGACATCTCTACCCCATAGCACACCCATAGCTATTATCTACTTGTAGAGTCCTGTCTCGCAAATCGAATATTTCAGGTGAGAGAGGAAGGAGAACTGACTGAACGGACATCCATAATATAATAGTAGGAGTTCCACATGGATCAGTGCCGACTTCCCAGAAACACTGATGTAGAAAATAAATCAAAGATCAAATGTTGCCAATCACTTTTATAATAAGGAAAACAAAGGAGTAATTTATAAAATGCACTTGAATGTACAATAACGCATAAGCAAAAGGAAGTTGAGTATGCAAAATGTGAGGACCGGCAATACACTTTCCATTTTTAGGAGGATGTGTATCTATATTTTGCATAATAAGCATTTGCATGTTTTGTTAGTATTATTATGTATCTCTTTTTAATCACGGGTCAAGCCCGGTCATTTGATAGGCGTGCGCGGGGATATGGATCCAACGCGTAGAGGCCCCTTTGAGAAGTTTGATGTAATGTTGTACGCCCGCCGTGACCCGCTCCGGGATATGTCAATGGAACGACATACCCATGAGCAGGTCTCGGCAGGCGTTGAGACTATTGCGAAGTGTGATGGAAAATAAATGGGCTATGGAGATGAGGTCTGGGTGAACTTAATACCGGGCTATTACAGAAGAGGGACGGACGCCTGCCATAACTGCTTTTATTGCTAGTTATTTGCGGCAGGCCGTGGCTTGCCACTCATTAGATGGGCCCCCGAAATGCCAGGAAAACGGCCGGGGGCAACACCGGTGTGAGTGACTCAGGGATGTCGAGAGGTGTGCTGCGCTTTCTCCGAAGTTACTCGCGGCGTGATGCCCTTTAACACTTCCACCCCTGGAGCATATAGCTCTAGCGGCTCCTCTCTGGACGGCCAATGAAGGCAAGCCAGAGCTGCGAGTCCTGCGGGCCTTCTTGTGTTTACACTCCGACCGATGAAGACACGCCGGAGACGAAGGCCCTGACCGACTCTCTGGAGACTCGGGTCCGTGGTGTCGCTACTCACACAACAGCTCGCCACACAAGCTGCCCTGCGGATTATTATTATTATTATTTCTTTTTAATACTTTTTTTATTTTTACCCGCGGCGGAACGGAGACGGTACATGCGTTTGGGGTGCTAAGGATGTTTGTGCAAATCAATGTTGCCATTTATCTCCAAAACTACGAGTTTGATTTAGATGCGGTTTTCAGTGATGGGTTCGGGTTTGATTGGTGCATGTTCTTAGATAGGTGTTACGGTGACAACTCACCAGGGGGCGCTGCAGTAAGCATTTGTTTGTAAAACCAATGTTGCCATTTATCTCCAAAACTACGAGTCCGATTTAGATGTGATTTTCAGTGACGGGTTTGGTTTTGATTGGTGCATGTTCTTAGATAGGCATTACAGTGACAACTCACCAGGGAGCGCTGCAGTAAACATTTGTTTGTGAAACCAATGTTGCCAAATGCCATTAAATATCTCCAAAACTACGAGTCCGATTTTGATGCGGTTTTCAATGATGGGTTCGAGTTTGATTGGTGCATGTTCTTAAATAGGTATCACGGTGACAACTCACCAGAGGGCGTTGCAGTAATCATTTGTTTGTGCAACCAATGTTGCCATTTATCTCCAAAACTACGAGTCCGATTTTGATGCGGTTTTCAGTGATGGGTCCGAGTTTGATTGGTGCATATTCTTAGATAGATGTTACAGTGACAAGTCACCAGAGGGCGCTGCAGTAAACATTTGTTTGTGCAAAACCAAAACTACTAGTTGATTCTGATGCGGTTTTCAATTGTAATACCTACGCTTGCTCTCTAAAAAGTTTGAAATAAAAACAAAATTAAAAATTTTGAAAAAACACACGACGGTTAAAACGTAGTTTAAAAAGGATAAAATAATTTTGAAACCCCCGACTTAAAGAATTTATGCTATGAACTTAATAAAAAATCCAAGAAAATCCGTCGGGGGCTGCCATCTCTATTTTAAATTTCAACATAAATATAAATAAGTATACAAGTTACTATAAAACTGCCAAATAACGAATATACCGTCTCCGTTCCGTCGAGGGTAAAAAAACAAACTGTACAAATATAAATGAAATTTTTTGATTACTTATGTAAAAATTTCCTTTTATGTTTTTTTTTTCAGCAATATTTGTTTAATTTTTTTTTTGTTTTTTTTTATTTCCACTTAGTAGCTATAAGTATCTTTAATCATAAGAAACAATTGGATATTTTCAATAAAACAATGATTAAAATTGTTGTAAAGCATTTGTTCAGTCCATTTACTCGATATCCAAGGGAATGGGGTATAAAAAAAAATTGGACCAAGAAACTTCCTGGCAACATTCAGAATCATAATCTACAAGCTTTTCTGAATTCAAAACTGTTTACAGAATGCGGTCCTCATATTTTGCACACTCAACTACCTGTGGCGCCTGCACTAATTCATGTTCATACAAAATACCGTATATCGGAATTTAGTAACTCTAAAGAAAAACAGAGGTCGCTAAGAGTGTCAAATTAGATATAGGTAATTTGATTAGTAACAAAATCAGTACACGAAGGTTCAATTTGTTCAACTATGCTTTTCTGTTGTAATCAAAAATATAATAGTTCGCGCGCCATCTAGCTATGGCGCCCGAACTATTATCACCCTACCACTACCTAGGTTTAGGTATGTACCACTGTTTATCAAAATACGATGGCCGATGAGAGTTTCTTAAAACCACACGTTCCGTTTTACGTACCGATCGCATGACACAAGAATTCTTATGTTATAAATAGAATGAATTATTGAAATGAAAAAAGCTTCATACAAAAATTACTGTTATCAATTTTTGCACAAAATTTTAATATGCATTATCAATTACAATCGTAGCATGATGATTGATAAATTAATAATAACAACGATCTTTCGTTTAAAATTCTGTTGCGTAAATTGGACTTTATTGACACGGCGCGTGAAAATTTTCAACTTTTTCTCTCATATAATGGCAGTACAATCTAATGTCCTACCCCCTTACCACCATCTCTTATTGCGATTCAATAACTGAATTGAATGCTTATTCATACCAATGAATAAGCGACTCTATTTCAAATGGAATAAAGTCGCTTATTCATTGGTATGAATAAGCAATCGCAGAGATGGTGGTAAGGGGGCTGGTTATCTATTGAAAATGTAGAATAAATATCTATATTCCAAAACTCCACACAACTTTCAAAAACTCCAAAAAGATCGAACTGTCGATTCAACGATTTCGATGATACAATATTCATTGTTAAAACTGGAAAAAATAAGTTTATTTTATAATGAAAAAACAAATAGCTTAATGATTAAATACTAAGAAATAAATCATTTTACCAATGCACGTGGTGCACCCCGCTGACTAATAAACGAGACTGGCAAAACACACGTAGGGCACAGTTTAGTAATTAGCTACCCCGGCTAGGCTCAACCTTACAGATTACGGCAGCCAAACATCCCTATGTTCCAGCGAGTGAGTAAGGTCACAAACAAAAAAATCCAGGAGTTGCCGCGTTGACAGCGAAGGTGGCCGTGGGCTACAATATTTCATGTTGCGAGCATTTATACAGCTACGGTAACCGATCCACACCAGGCGGGTAGTATGCTTGTTTTCACCCAACAGTTTTGCATACGACCCTCCTGATAGAAAGCAGTTACCGTAGCCTATGAACGCCTGTAACACCAGGAGCATCACACACACGTTGCCGACCCTGTAAAAACCTCTTCATACCCTTCTTGAAGAACCCCATGCTGTTAGTCTCCTGAGAAAACCTCGACAGGTAGTTCAATCCACAGCTTGACAGTACGTGGGAGAAAACTTCTCTGGAACCTGCGGTTACACACAGTACGCAACCACTTAGGCTCTAATGTGTGAGAATGAATTCCCTGTCGATGGCGAGCGGTGCGACTGTAGAAGGAGGCCGTGGGCATCACGTCAAACAACTCCTCTGAACACACCCCCTTTTATACAATCGGTAGAACACATTGTATAAAAATGCAAATTACGGTTTTTTAGGAATGTTTCTACTACATTGCTATGTAGTCTACTACAAAACATTCATAAAAAACCTTAATTTGTTATAAATAATTTTAAAATGTCAAAATTGGAGGATAATGGTGGTGTACTCGAACTCAGGAACTATGTATTACGAGTAGAGTGTTTTAACAAATGAGCTATCAGACAGGTTTATATTAGTGGCGAAATTTTATATTCTATTGCTGTGAATTCGCATTCATTGTATATGTTTTTTAAAAGCAAATTTTAATTTGCTTTTTAAAAAATATTTTTAAAACATATGCACGAAATTAGAGAACAATGATATTAAATATAACGTCCCTCGAGAAAAAAGTTAAAAATCTTAAGTCCCATCATTCACTGCAATTACAATATTGTGCAATATAGGTATCTAAAAAAATATGGTGACTGTATGAAAAAAAAAAATTGTTATCATCCCTTAGGCTGACAATAAGTCAGCCTGAGATATGATAAGATTACATAATATTGACTTTCCTAGGAGCAAAGATTTCGTTCACAAGTTGCTTTTTTTCTTCGACCGCGGCGCTACATACTAGCGCCGCGGTCGAAGAAAAAAAGCAACGTTGCACAAAAAATCTGCCGCTACTAGCGCCAAAACTAATTATAAAGAAAAGCATCACCATAAAAGCTCTGATGAGCGACATCTATTGGTAAGGGTAAAATTGAAGAATTTTTTTTAGTGAAAATCATCATTTGTTAACTTTATTATTAGTGTTATATATCAGACAAAAACTATTTTGCGTAATTTTTAAAATTATTTTATGATTATGTATCAAATTTCGTTGAGAAATATTCGGTATTAAATTTTTTCATGTCTTATTGCCAGCACCATCTAGAAATAATACGGAATTTTGACTTTTTTCCGGGGCACGATATTTTGTATGGGACTGTTTCTCTATATTATCCTTTCTCTATGTCCAAGCCAAGTCCGACACGCGACGCAACCACCTTCATGTAGCACCTTTAATTGTACTAAATACGCATGCAAGATATTTCCCGAGAACTACTACAAACTTCCCGCTCCCGCCGCACCGCCCGCGTTCTCATAAGCACTGATTGACACCAAATGCAAATTTAAAAACCTATTAGGATAACACACGTCATAATACATCAGCTTAAAAAGGATAAATCAAACTTTAAAATAATTATACCGACTTCAAGAATCTCAGGAAGTAGGTAGTAGTTATTTTTGGCTTTTTCGTATCAGGATTCTTCAGTTACTATATTTTTTTAAGTTTATTTCTTTTTTAGTGAATATTTTTTATTTATTTATTATAATAATGGGTAAACATTAGTGGCATGGACCTTCTAGACGAATAACTCCTAACCCCCCTAAACTCATCAGCTCAGCAGTGTCACATGATGACTTCCCAATGCAAATTATGTATTATGTTTATGCAAATTATGCATTGAAACTATATTAAAAAAATGCATACAGTCGAACATAGAACCGCCCTACGGGTACAATTAAAAAAGTTTATAGGGTGTTTACGCCATTTTACTATGCCGCAATTAATGATTAATTGTAAATACGCCTTGTAGGATAACGTGTTCAATAGTAATATGAGATATACATACCTTATTTTGTAAAAGATCTTGTAGGAAAAATTTGGGTGTAAAAGGATTTTCTTGCGACTAATCGAAATTTTATGTTTTTAAATCGTAAAAATTAGGTGGGGCTGTCTTAAAAACTCATTTTCGCCAAAATGGCTGTTACGACATTTGTATCCGGAGGCGTCGATAAATGCGAAAGTAACTCTGTCTGTCTGTTACCTTTTCACGTTAAAACCGCTGAACCGATTTAGATGAAATTTGGTATGGAGATAGTTTAAGACCCGAGGAAGGACATAGGATAGTTTTTATCCTGGAAATCCCCCCCTAATGGGGGTAAAAAGTATTTTTTCTACTATAGAGGGCGCTGTATGATGGAGTATCGGCCAACAGATGGCGCCACAAGGAAAAAAATATAAAATTTATAATCATTTGTCCTTCTTTTACGTCGAAAGCAACCTACGTACGGACATGACTTTTTAAACGGGGATAGTTTTACGGTCTGGAGAGTGACATAGGCTACTTTTTATCCCGGTAAAACATCTTAATCCCATGGAAAAAAATAAACTTTGTAATAATTTGTCCTTTTTTTTTTACTTCGAAAGGAACCCAAGTACCGACATGATTTTAAAAAAATATACATAAATCAATTGCAGCTCCCCTGGACCACGCGGGCGAAGCCGCGGGTAACAGCTAGTAATATATAAAATACTCGTGTCGCGGTGTTTGTTACCAAACTCCTCCGAAACAACTGGACAGATTTTTATGAAATTTTGTGTGCATATCGGGTAGATTTGAGAATCGGCCAACATCTATTTTTCATACCCCTATATGATAAGGATAACCCACTCCTAAATATTTTATTTTTATTTTATTGATATTTTTTGTTATTTTTATTTTATTATGATGTGGCATTGAAAAATACATACAACTTCAAATTTTCACCTTTCTACCATCAACCCTTAATTTTTAATAGCGATATTAGTATAATTTACGAGTATATGGCAAAAACAACGTTTGCCGGGTCAGCTGGTAACATTATATATTCCCGGATCTGCCCGCGACTTGATCTCAGTGGACTTCAAATCAAATCAAATCAAAATATCTTTATTCCTTGGACTTTATAAAGCATTTAGAAACGTCATACAAATTAAATATAGGAACATGTATCTAAATCATTACTACTCTAAATCCGCAGAGCTTTCGTAGCATTCGAAGGCTACGGTAACTGCTTCCATCAGGCGGGCCGTATGCTTGTTGATAAAAAAAAAATGTTTTAGTTGTATAAAAAAGAAAATGTTGTTCATAACTTCTACTCGGTGTATGAAGATAAAATATATTCATCAAATTTTAAGTTAGACCTTAATTACATTTTCACGACTAAACGACTAAGCCGATTTGAATGAAATTTGATATGGACACAGATTATATTCGGAGGAAGCACATAGGTTTCCTTTTGTCGCGGTATAACCGACATTCGTGCGGGTGAAACCGTGAGTATAACCACAGTATAAGTAATAGTACTACGTACTGCCGCTCTTTCATCTCGACCTTACCTCCCCTCGGAGACAAATCAGGAACAGTTTGTATGGCGGTGCACGCACACACGCTCATTCACGCGCTGCACAGTCGTCACTGTTTATATGTAGTTGTAAATGATGCGACGTTTGTATGGAATGGCCGGGGTACCTAACCTAGTGCATGTATAATATGTCATTATGTATATGTACGTCCCATAGCCCATTCAGGGGCTCTACCGGCTAAGATGTAGCCGAATACCATCGGACTTTTTAATAGACAAAATCAAACTTCAACTTAGATTTAATACAGTAACATTAGATTGTAAAAAGTGAAAGATAAACATATAGTTAATAATATAAACATAGATACGTATGTATATATAGGTATATATACATACGTATATATATATATAGTACAACTAGGTAGTTGTACTAAGTGTAAGGTGTTATTCACTGTAAACAGACAGTACCTGAGGATGTACTACAAAGGAAGAGCGGAGTCTCCTAATACAGGCATCTTGTTTGCCTAAAATGTTGGAGTTCCCAACATTATTTACAATTACTGTCCATGTAAACTGAAATAAACTTTTTGATTTTTGATTTTTTGATTTGGTTTTTTGATTTATGCTACTTGTGTTTAGTTCACCTGATAGTTACCCTCGAGCTCTATCGACTGAGCTGAAGATGCTTGTCCATCATCCCTTAACCGTAAGATCTAGTTTTTGAACCAAATATTTCATGGTATTAATCGGTTTCGATTTCGGCGGTAGAATACCAGATGCTCCCACTGATGGTTTAGCGATTTAACATTATCTGAGGTAATTTTTTACCCGACTACGTCGAAGTCAAAACGAAGGATCATGATTTTAACAGTCTATGTATATATTCTTGAATTCTTGTCTTGACGAGCTCTGTGGCGTAGCGGTCAATGACGCGGCTTCGACACCAACGCTCGTGGGTTCGATTCCCACATAGGGCAAACATTTGTGTGCATGAACATGTCTGTTTGTCTTGGTCTGGGTGTTTTCTATGTATCATAAGTATGTAGTTACAAAAAAAAATGTATTTACGTATGTTTATCAGTTGTCTAGTAGGTACCCATAACACAAGCTTCGCTTACTTTGGGGCTAGATGGCGCTGTGTAATTTGTCTGACAATATTTATTATTATTTATTATTATTATATGTATGTCTATGTCCTATGCTCCAAAACAACTGAACCGATTTTTATGAAACTTTCACAATTAAAGACATCGACATGCTTGAGGTTTGTGTCGAAAACAAAATAGATCCATCATCTCCTTGAGGAATGATCATCAATTACATTTTCCATTGAAATCAATGGAAAACATACACTCGGCGAATCTACTCGCTCCACTCAACCTCGATTTCGGCCCCGTGGGCTAAAATCCGGCGTAGTTAAACTTTTTCTTGTTGTCAGACGTGTGGCCAGCCCCCTTACCACCATCTCTTATTACGATTCAATAACTGAATAGAATGCTTATTCATACCAATTAATAAACGACTCTATCTCAAATGGAATAGAGTCGCTTATTCATTGGTATCAATAAGCAATCTATCCAATTATTGAATCGCAATAAGAGATGGTGGTAAGGGGGCAGGTCACGTCATTACATGTGGTACAATTATAATGGTCACGTTCATACTGAAAATTCATTCCTGCCGTGTGCCGTTTAATTTTCGACACGTTTGTATTGCAATCTACGGGTGCGTTCAAATCTCGCCGAATAATAGAAATTCCGAATTCTGGTAATAATTTAAATATAAAGTTTTTTACTATTCTAATTCATTCCATTTCAAATTCTATTTCATTTTTATTGTCGTAACAATAAAAAAATAAAACAGTGACTAATTCAAATTCATTTCGGCAGTTATACATAGCCATAGTAGTCATACAAATTATACAATTATAAAATTTAAATTCAAAATTCAAGTTAAAATAAAAATTTCAAATTATAATCAGACTAAATGTGAAAAAAAAATACGACGTGTGTGAGTCATCAATAAAATTTATGTCTCCCTTAAAAGAATGGTAACTGACGAGTGACTTTTAGGTGTTACTGATTAATATAAAAATATATATAATATAATATAAAAAAATGATAATTACGTTTTTTTTTGACAGATGTTACAATAAAATAATGTATACCTAATGTCATGTCAATGTCGTGATATATATTGAAATCTGTCTAACTGTGTAGCTGTAGAACGTGCCAAAGAATTAGATAGCTACATAACTTATACTCGTATACGCATGAAAAACAGTACCCTCCCTTCTTCCACAGTCAGGTAGATAAATAACCGATTCCGTCCGAGTAAACCGACTTTACAAACAACTAATTTTTTAATAATTAATAATTTATCACGTAAATCTTTTATCGATAAAGTCAGAAGAATCGCGAATAAATTTAATTTCATAAAGAAAGTTCACCTCTAGGTCAATTTGTTCAAAATATAAATCATCCTCCTATTCATATGTATCTATAAGTTTTTCCTATTTATATATAATTTAATATGTCTCTCTCTTAATATATTGCGAAGTGTGATGGAAAATAAATGGGCTATGGAGATGAGATCTGGGTGAACTTAATACCGGGCTATTACAGAAGAGGAACGGACGCCTGCCATAACTGCTTTTATTGCTAGTTATTTGCGGCAGGCGGTGGCTTGCCATTCTCTAGATGGGCCCCCGAAATGCCAGGAAAACGGCCGGGGGCAACACCGGTGTGAGTGACTCAGGGATGTCGAAAGGTGTGCTGCGCTTTCTCCGAAGTTACTCGCGGCGTGATGCCCTTTAACACTTCCACCTCTGGAGCATATAGCTCTAGCGGCTCTCTGGACGGCCAATGAAGGCAAGCCAGAGCTGAGAGTCCTGCGGGCCTTCTTGTGTTTACACTCCGACCGATGAAGACACGTCGGAGACGAAGGCCCTGACCGACTCTCTGGAGACTCGGGTCCGTGGTGTCGCTACTCACACAACAGCTCGCCACAAGCTGCCCTGCGAACATTTTATAATATGTATTGTTATGTTTTGTTATTTATGAAATGTGTATGTATGTATGTATATTTTCTGTTGTACTATATAATATTGTTATTAATTTATTTTTGTATGCCGCATTCGTGTATATCTGCTCTTCCCAAAGATTGTCTGGTAGAGAATGCTTTTAGCATTAAGATGGCCTATGTAACCTCAAGTTGTGGTAAATGAAGTTTAAACAACTAATAAATCTTTTCTACGTATTATGTACTCATATTACAAATGTTACAATAAATTACTGTAATATCAATAATTAGATGTATAGGTACATAATTATTATTTTTTTTATACTACGTCGGGTGGCAGACAAGCATACGGCCCGCCTGATGTGAAGCGGTTACCGAAGCCACATTAACGCTCGCAACATAAAATATCGCTCGCGCGCCGCCACCCCCGCTGCCATCGCAGCATTCATCATCATTCCCTGCTGGTGACCTCACTCACTCACAGGAACACAACAACCCTCAAGAGAATTGTTATTTGGCTGCGGTATTATGTGAGGTGGAGGTACATTCCCCAGTCGGGTAGCTTACAATTACGCTCCCTACATCTTTTCGCCAAGGCTTCGTTTGTCAATCAGCAGGGTGCACCGCGTGCAGGTGAAGTTGGCTTTGGTTCAAAGATGTTGATAGACCACTTACACCCCAAAATAATGGTACATTATTACAATAATATGTATTTCCCCAGATATGTACAAAGTCTTATCTCGCCCGAAACTCATTCCGGGAGTTAGTAACTGCAATAATATGTAATTGCATTTGCTTTATCAGCTCGGGATGTTTTTCCTTCATTACCTTTATCAAATTAGGTGCCGTACACGACTCTCGCTTTGCTAATTTTATACCATTATAGTAGTTTGAAGTATATATAATGTTATAACAAAACACTTGTACTGTTCCACTTAATTATATTAAATTTTACCCACCGGTTTCGCCGCTAAGGCATTATCAAGGTAAACAGATGGTATTTGTGTTTCTACAAAACATTTTTATTTGGCTATAATATATAAAATACCTTGAATGCCTTAGCGGCGAAACCGGTCGGTAAAATTCAATATAATTAAGTGGAACAGTACAAGTGTTTTATTATAACATTATGATAATAATGTTCCACCAAGTGCCAACCATCAACAGTATCAACTTTATTTAAAGTATATCGCGACTAGTGATGGGCATTTTCGGAAAAACCCCAAAAATGGAAAAAAACCGAGGAAAAATTCCAGATTAGAAAATATTCGTGTTTTTTTTTTATATCTTCGACCCCTTGCACATATCCGATTAATCTGAAGTTTGGCACAGTTATTTATGTGAGATGACAATACAATATTGTGACGAGCTGATCTAATGATTGCAGCGGCGTAACTATACTATTAGGGGCCCGTGGCAAATTCATGAGATGGGCCCTCAGAGGATGGGGCCCTCTCTAATAAATCATCTAAGTAGTTTGTACATTTTTAGTTAATAATGTATAATTTTATTTTCAAGAAATATGATAATGTACCTATTAAAATATTGTATATTTATAGCCTAACTTAAAAAATACTATTTTTGTACCAAGCTCTCGAGCCTGGGGCCCCCTTGGTCCGGGGGCCCGTGGCATTTTGCCCACTCTGCCACCCTGTACTTACGCTACTGAATGATTGAGTCGGGATGTAAGGACTGGATCTCTATGATAGCAAATGGTAGGGCAGTCAAGTTTGGACTCCTTTATTTTGATATCATCACATAAAAACAAACGTGCCAAACTTAACTTATGATATTACTTTCCATCAGCGAATTCCAGTGACAATCTTCCGGCTCCATCTTCAGACCCATATCATCATACCTATGTAATAAAACACTGGGAAAAATAAAAAGGCGTGATAATTGTAACTAATAATGAAAAAACCCGTCAATCGGGTTTTTCCCTCATAAACACCCGGCATTTTCCAAATGGCAAAATTTCCGGGTTTTTTTCCCAACGTCCATCTCGAATCGCGACAGGTAGATAGATTCACAGACCAAGGGAAAGATTTTAAGTGGTAGGGAGACAGTGAAGTTACACGGAAGAAAAGTTAGATGCTATAATAGTCGGATTGGCGGCGAGTAACTCCACGTTGAAAGCATTATGGCCTGTTTATAGACGCTTGAATGCAAGGAATATTGCCCGCGCACTACTGTTAAATCGGACACATCTTTTGACCTACCATATGGAGTGTAATGAAAAAAAAATAAGCTTCTGAAGAAGTCCATAATAAAATCCGCACAGATAAAATATAATAACAATGATAAAAATTGCATTAAATATAAACGGTCTCAATTATATTTAAGCAATAAAAGTATATCTTTTAAAGGGCAAGATACAATAATCAGCGTTAAAACACTCGTTTAAAATTTACGAGCGGTCGTAAAACAGCCGTTATTTGAGACATAACAGGCCATCAAATGGTACTATATTTAGATAATGCCTCATCAATTTGTCTTATTGCAAATTTATCATAAATGTTATAGACTGATGGAAAAATCACATTTTTATGGTTGCATCTACTTTCGTTTGGATTAAGTTGCTTTTGAACAACTTTGATTACATTATGGATGTAGATACAGGCTGATGATGATGATGATGAATTTTTTCAAATCGGTTTATAAATCACGGAGTAATTCAGTAACAAACATTAAAAAAAAATACAGCCGAATTGAGAACCTCCTTTTTTTTTTTTTTTTTTTTTATACTACGTTGGGTGGCAGACAAGCATACGGCCCGCCTGATGTGAAGCGGCTACCGTAGCCATATTAACGCTCGCAACGTATAATATCGCTTGCGCGCCGCCACCCCCACTGCCAACGCAGCATCTCCTTCCATTCTGGTGACCTCACTCACTCGGAGGAACACAACAACTCAAGGGAATTGTTATTTGGCTGCGGTATTCTGTGAGGTGGGGGTACATTCCCCAGTCGGGTAGCTTACAATTACGCTCTCTACCTCTCTTTTCGCCAGAGCTTCGTTTGTCAGTCAGCAGGGTGCACCGCGTGCAGGTGAAGTTGGCTTTGGTTCAAAGATGTTGAAGAATCACTTACACCCCAAAACCTTTTTGGAGTCGGTTAAAAAGACGTGCATTCCTGATGCGTAGGGTTCGGGTCAGCCTCAACAACATCCTTATATATATATACAGTCAAACCTGAGTAATTGAAAACTGGGTAAGCGAGAAAACTCTATTAGTGAGAGTATTTACCAGATCCCGTCATTTTGCCCTCCTAATACCTCTACAACTGACAAACATAAACCTGTATAAGAGACAGTAATTTTTCACGCGTGAACCTCTTTAAGTGAGATTGATACTTGCATATACCTCTATAAGCGACAATATAGACGACATAAACTTTTTTTGCTATTTATGACTCATTCTTAAATTTCAAGAGACTCTTATTTAATTCAAACCAAATGTGCGTCTGTTATTGTTTTGTTATTATAGTTCGAGGAACTCATTCTATTCAAAAAGCCAAATGTGCGTACCGATTTGTTTGTCAAGCTTATTACAGGCAGACAGTTCATAAACAGCAGTTGTGAAGAAAGTTCCTGTACTTACTCATAATGCCTAAACGAAAACTCAATGTGTTGTCTATTCTATAAGTGATAAACTAAAAATTGTGAATGCGTGAAGTGAACATACACAAAATTTAAAAACAGAATCGCAAAAGAAATTAACAGATTTTTTCAACTAAATATGTTCAGCTATTATTTTGAATAAATATGTAATACCCATACATACACATATTGTGTTTCTAATTAAGTACGTCATATTTGCCGTATTTTAATAGACCTCTATAAGTGAGACAGACCCCTACTGTCACTCTGCTAGAAACTCGGGTTAGTGAGAAACCTCTATATGAGATAAAAACAAAATCAAAAATTTTGAAAAAACCTACGACGGTTAAAACGTACACGTATACGACAAGAAAATCCGTCGGGGGCTGCTTTCAACATAAATATAAATAAGTATACAAGTTACTATAAAACTGCCAAACTAGTTCATCTAATGGCAGCCCCAACGGATTTTCTTGGGTTTTTTTATTAAGTTCATAGCATAAATTCTTTAAGTCAAAATTATTTTAAACTTTTTCAACTACGTTTTACCCGTCGTGGGTTTTTTCAAAATTTTTAATTTTGTTTTTATTAAGTTTTGGTTTTGCACAAACAAATGTTTACTGCAGCGCCCCCTGGTGAGTTGTCACCGTAACACCTATCTAAGAACATGCACCAATCAAACCCGAACTCATCACTGAAAACCGCATCAAAATCGGACTCGTAGTTTTGGAGATAATTGGCAACATTGATTTGCACAAACATCCTAGCACCCCAAACGCATATACCGTCTCCGTTCCGTCGCGGGTTAAAAGAGATCGCGGTCCCTTGAGCTCTCACTTACCCAGTTTTGACGGTGGAGGTACTTCCCTAGGCGGGCAGTACGCTATGCCCTACCTCTCTTAATAAATAAAAATACTAAAAAATAATGAGTACTATACAGCACTGATGCTGATGATGATACGTCCGGGTTCACTTCTTCCACTTAGGTAACTAAACTTTCGTAACCAGTTACAAGAGAATTATGTTTCGAAATCACACAATAAATAAAAACCGGCCAAGTACGAGTCGGACTCGCGCACGAAGGGTTCCGTACCATTATCTATAAAAACGGCAAAAAAAATCAGGTTTGTTGTATGGTAGCCCCCCTTAAATATTTCTTTTATTTTCATTTAATTATTTATTTTTAAAGTGAATATATAACTAAATATTATGTGAGTATTTCAAGCGCCTACCTATTGCCGTTATCAATTGCGAGAAAAAACGAGCAAAAAAAAAATCACGTTTGTTGTATGGGAGCCCCCTTAAATATTCTGTTTTTTAGTATTTGTTGTTATAGCGGCAATAGAAATACATCATCTGTAAAAAATTTAACTGTCTATCACTCAGATCACAGCAAACAAGGGAGATTTGCTAAGGCGGCTCAGTTCGTGCGAACGCATCTGGCCATAATTTGGCTTGATGTAAATTTTTGCCGCCAGTCGATAGTTACTATGCGTCGTTGTCACATCTCTCGACTTTTGACAAAATGCCGACTTGTTCAGTGATTGTTTGCAAAAATACAAGCAGCAAAGTGAACTACGTGTAAGATGGCATCTCATTTCACGTGTCAGTATTACAATTATTTACAATATTTATGTTTAATCCTCTTTTAAAACCGAAAAATATTATTTTGTTATTGTGAGAGTACTAGTGAATCATATCGTGTTAAACAAAATTCATTGCTTCTTTAGTAAAAAATAATAAATGAATCGGTTCTTCCGACGGCGCAATGGATTTGTGTGTTATCGATACTCGCAATACAATGACAATCGTGTAGTGCGGCCGCTTTAGCCTGCCGTGAAATAGAGGTGTAGTCGTATCGATAAAACAACCTAGTCCTTGTTCATATTAGTACAATTCCTAATTAGTTACTATGTGTAATACATAATAATGTTTCAACATGTACGTGACAGAATTAAAGCAAGATAACCGGAGTATACATACCTACTATGTTTATAATTTTTATTGTTATTTTATTATTAATTATATTTTCATTATTAATTTATTCAGGACATACATTGTAAAAAAAATTCAATATCGTCATAAGATTTCGTTAAAAGCCAATCCGATACCAATTGCTTACATTTATATAAGTTGAATTCATGTATTTAGATAGCCTATTGGTCTTCTGCAAACTGTTCATCGCGTAATCGTATCGTACGCCGCATATCGTATGCTGCATGCAATACACATATCTGCACATAGCTCGTCATACCGTGTTGCGACTAATGTAAGTACTATTTGTTCTATGCTACGACGATGAAGCGAGGAGCAGTATGCGTTAGGTTCTATTTACACCGCGGAATGGAATGAAAGCTACTTTTGCAACGAAATTGTTCATAGCATAATGAACTTTATGTCAATTGTATAACTTATAAACTGTTATAAACTAAAATATGAGCCAAACAAGGTCGCGCGTCTTCCGAGGAATCCTCGCGCATTCTCGAGAATTCCCCTACTGTCGGCGGTTCGGCTACCTGTCTGCCTGTGGAAACCGCGGGAAGTGGCGCGAACGAGTCGATCAGGGGCCCTACCGCCGAAGCTGGAGCCGATCACCACCGAACATTTTGATTCGAAAAATAGGTCTTACGTTTAATTTATTAACTAACATCTAAACACAAGTAGCATAAATCTAAGTAGAAGTTTGATTTTTGCCATCAAAAAATCCGATGGTAATCGGCTTCAGCTTCGGCGGTAGGATCCCGGGTTGGTCGCTGCAATGGAATACGGGAAAATACTAGAGCATTCCAACGAATTCACACGCCTTCTCGCGTCGTAAGGAGAAATTGATACTTCCATTCCATTCCATTCCGCGGCGGTGTAAGTTGAGCCTTATTGTTTTGAGAGGTGTATGCGCTCGGCACACTCTCGTACTGCATGCATCAGACACGAGGTGTAGATAGATAGATAGATAGATATTGTTTCATTGGCACACTACCATACATTACACACATTTCAATATATAGTTATACAAACGTTCAACTGTTTAATCAAATGGATAACGTCTTATAAATCGATGAAGGCCGCCTGCATGCACGAAAAGGCATGACTCATTGTCACGTTTAGCTTTAGCCGCGCGCAAGCGAGAGCACGGTACAAGCGATCAGAGGCACGATCGGCCTTTTTCTTATGAAGTTATCATGTAAAATTATCGTCCGTAAACCGACTTTACAGGCAATCGATTTTTTTTTCGAACGTTTCTACGTTACTGGGTGGTGGAATATTGTTCCAGCACTTCGTAGCAAGTTACCGAAAACAACACGTAAATGCCACAGTTCTCTGCTTCGAAATGAAATCGAGCAGACCTAATGTCATAATGCCCAGGTGTTAGATGAAAGTGAAGAGATGCACGAGTACGATGATGCGACCAGCGACGTGTCTAGGCCTTGTCCTTGTCCAATTCCCATTATATTACGGTCTGGCCATCTGCATTGCTAACTCTACAGCAAATCAAATGTCTTTAAATCTTGGATAACTACTTTTGTTATAGTACTTTCAGAAAATTTGGGGTGTAGGTAAGTGAATGTACTGTCAGCAAAAAGATATGTAGCGAGACCCCAAAAATAATGGGAAAAGGAAAAGCCAATGACGACGGCACATCTCATGTCGCTTTTTTATTATTATGCTTATACCACATCGGATGAAAGACAAGTATACAGCACGCCTGATGTGGAGTGGTTAAAGTAAAAATAAAAGTTCGCGCTCATAAATGTAAGCATACGGCCCGCCTGATGTGGTTACCGTAGCCATATTAACGCTCGCAACATCAAATATCCCTTTTATTGGTGACCTCACTCACTCGCAGGAACACAACAACCCTCAAGGGAAGTGTTATTTGGCTGCGGTATTCTGTGAGATGGAGGTACAGTCCCCAGTCGGGTACTCGGGTACCTCTCTTTTCGCCAGAGCATCGTTTGTCAGACAGCAGGGTGCACCGCGTGCAGGTGAAGTTGGCTGGATTCATGGCTTTGATTCAAAGACGTTGATGAACCACTTACACCCACTTAAAGATTAATGTACAATACCTGTTTCCAGTATAATCACTACATAGTATAAAACAAAGTCGCTTTCTCTGTCCCTATGTCCCTTTGTATGCTTAAATCTTTGAAACTACGCAACGAATTATGATGCGGTTTTTTTTAATAGATAGAGTGATTCAACTGGAAAGTTTATATGTATAATATATGCATAACATAGTAGAAAAACACTGATAATTT
The DNA here is from genome assembly GCA_937001555.2 of Hypsopygia costalis. NCBI lineage: Eukaryota > Metazoa > Arthropoda > Insecta > Lepidoptera > Pyralidae > Hypsopygia > Hypsopygia costalis. Next base: position 6,786,251 of record OW443349.2, read on the forward strand.
AGAGGTTTCTAATGTGATGTCGTAAATAAACACATTTTTTTGCTCTTTCATTGCAAACGCTGGCTGAACCCAACGAGATAGATCAAAATAATGTAGTACAGTATTGTTCACCTTAAAATGGACTACAAAAAAGTTCGCGATGGTATATGTCTATCTCTTAGTGGTAACACACAATAACCGTTATTTTATCCTTTGCTTTTTACAAGAAATAATGCCTTATTTACGAAGCGATTTTAAGCAATACAGAATTAATCCTTATCCAATTAAGTACCTTAAATACATTGCGCATTTAATATAGATCAATATGGCCCTTCACAGCATGTAATTTAAATGAATAGTTTAGAAGATATTACACATTTAAAATGCAGGGACATAACGGCTGTGGCGGTACCGGCCGCGGAGCCGGCGGCGTGTGCCTATAACTGGGGAAGGACTGGATAGGACAAAGCGCAAAGACCTTCTGTAGTACATTTAGTATCAGCATTGCACCCGTGCGAAGCCGGGGCGGGTTGCTAGTATTCCTATAAACTAAACTTACAAAGCATAGGTAGGTACATAGACTATTAAACCGATAGAGTCGCCTCTACGTCCTATACAGAGGACGTAATAAAACGGCCACTAACGTTTCGGCTCGACCACAATTGTTCGCATAACGATCTCGCGCCACGTCAAGTGGCCCGGAAAGCGATAACAGGACAATTTATGCCGCGAGTATTGTAGTTGAACCATCGAATAATGCAGCACACCGGTGGTGTGCTGGTCGTTAAATGGCTATAGATAACTCTGTTGTGACGTGCAAATTTCTTTTTAGCAATGAAATTGCGCGTCCATTGACTATAACATCAATGTTACATTAATTTTATTTTATAAAATGGCTTATAGCTCTGGAATCGGAATAAAATACCGGGCGGTATTTAGTTCACCCACATCTCATCTCCATAACTCATTTATTTTCCATCACACTTCGCAATAGTCTCAACGCCTGCCGAGACCTGCTCATGGGTATATTGTTCCATTGATATATCCTAGAGCGGGTCACGCCGAGGTTATGCCCGCCGTACAACATTACATCAAGGTTCTCAAAGGGGCCTCTACGCATTGGATCCATGTCTCCCGGGCTTGACCCGTGATTAAAAAGAGATACATATAACAATTTGAATATTGTCAGATTGAAAACAACGTATTATAGGTAAGATCCACTTATTTTATAAATTACTATTGATACCATTTTGATAGGGCCCATGAGCCACTTTCAGGATCAGCATTTCGGTATCTTGTATAGGGGTTAGAAGCTTTAGGACTACTTCTCAATAAGACTAGATGCACGATATAACTAAATCGCTTTGTAAATAAGTCTAGATATGACTACATCGTTTGATGATTAAATCTCGATATGACTACATAGCGTTTGGGCTAAATAGCTATCCGACCATATACGCATACGTCTTGTTAGGGTCCATTCATTTATTACGTAAGATTTAGGGGGGGAGGGGGGTCGGCCATGTCTTATGTTTTCTTACAAATAGTTCTTACGTAAGATCACAAATGCGCAATGTTAAAATTATACTTTTAAAAAGCGCGGGCAACCGCGCGAATTTCGAGATTCGCGTATGCGTTTAGGTACGATATCCATTTCCATGGCGCCTCGGGGGAACTCCCCGCTTGTGGACTAGTCGTCGCTTGCGTAAACAACACTCGTTTATTGCGTTGATGATTTTAATATTGCAATTAAATAGTATTGAAGCTTCGCTCGATGCCGTTTTTGTAGCAACAAATGCACCTGGTAGAAGCGCATTCAACAGGGTTGAACGACGTATGGCACCATTGAGTCTTCCATTATCTGGTCTGGTACTACCGCATGATACTTTCGACAACCATATCGATGCAAAGGGAAAAACTACTAATTCTGATTTAGAGCTGAAAAACTTTGCTTAGGCAGGTAAAATTTTGTCAGAGATTTGGAGTTCAATTATTATAGATAATGAACCAGTAGTAGCAGAATATTTGCCTCCTGATGCTGATAATGAAGACGTTCAAATTACAGATGTATTAAATGATCAACATTGGTATACAAGACGTCATGTGCAATACTTTTTACAAATTATAAAATGCACTAATAAGGAATGCTGTGGTTATATAAGGAGATATATCCGTAAAATCCTTCCGCAAGGGTTTTTTCCTCCACCATATCCTTTTAGAAGTGAACCTTCGCTCATATTTCCCTCCCCAGAGGATGTTAAAGCATCCGATCACTTTGCATCTTTGTTTGTGCGACAATCGTTAAACATGGAAGTTGAGGCCCCATGCAAGACTGTTCCTTACGATTTTTACTGTCCATCAATACAAGATGCGCTCATAGAAAGAATTTGTTTAGTATGCTCTAAATACTTTGCGTCGAAAAAGGCAGCACAACTTCACAAAAAACTTCATGGCCGTATTTCAAATATTGAAAAAAAAAGCTTTAGCCAAATATTCAAGGCGAGGCAAAGAAGTTTTGTGCCGCATCGGGGCTGATGTGGAATTGATGGACGTCGACGACGTGTATAACCAACTAGAAGCAGCACCTATTATTAGAGATGTTCCAGTGGCAGATCCACTTTCCGAGTGGGTTTTGCCCCTATATTATTCTGTGCCCCTGGACTGAAAATCTTATGTAGGTAAAGATTTTCAGATGTATGATTTTAAGATGAATGATTAAAACCAAAGTTTATTACTACCAAAAAATAAAAATGATTAGCACCTTTGTAAATACAAATAAAAATTTCTAAAAATTGTTACTTAGAAAAATAGTTTTTTTGCTTTAGGGGGGGAGGCCTATTGTTATATTTTATTATAATAGGGGAAGGGGTCAAAAACTAGCGAAAATAGTCTTACGTAATAAATGAATGGCCTCTTATCCAGATTGACTTAATAGCGATGTACAATCATACTATGATCATACTAATATTATTATAAAATAGTTTAGAAAATAACCTAGTGAGATATCTTATCGTCTCCAACCTGTATATCTACGTTGTCGTCATAAACCATTATTCACCCCGCTGCTGGGATTCGGGTCTCCCTTCAACCGAAGGGGTTTAGAGCATACTCCACAACACTGCTCAACTGCGGGTTGGCAGTGGCCAGAGTTTTCAAGCTACCTAAAGGCCACTGAGTTGGCTTAACGACTGTAATCTAATGAGAACAATCGGGACTGACGCTTAACGTGTCTTAAGGAGTAGCTTAAGATAAATAAACCCATCCATAGATTGGCTACAGTCGACGTTGCTTAACTTGCGTATTCGATTAAACTGACACGCGCAACGACGCCATCGATCTCCTCAATATATAATGCCAATCGTAATGCCAGTCTAACTGAATGGAGTTAAATAAACACATGTAGTAGTGTCCGACCGAATGTTCGGTTTCGGTTTCGGGTTCGGTCGAGTTTCGGCAAAAAAAGTGAGTTTCGGTTTAGTTTCGGTTTCGGCGGCAAACCTGCCGAATCTGCGACCGAAACCGAAACTGCATTCGGTTGTTCCCGCGCTGTGCTCGGCCAAGTTCGGCTCGGTAAATTTCATCCAAGCGACGAAGACATTTTGCCGCGTCCACGTGCCTAATCATGTCGTGACTTGTTTGTGTTTGCAGTGCGTTTTGTTTGTTGTTTATGAGTTTTCGTGTGATTTGTTTTGAATTCGGTAAGTTTTATCATTGCGATATTGTATAAGAGTAGGTAGTAAACATCGAAAAATAATTTAGTATAACAAACTAATGCATAGATTATAGTAGAATCAAGTTTAACATAACTGAATATTTTGTGGCTAATTTAACTCATTCGCTAATGCTGTACGTAAACAAACAATAGTTAGGTACTTGGTTAGGTACTTACTTACTATAGTGCATTAGTGGTGATAATATTAAAGATTTAAGAGTTTCAACGTTCAATTTTATTTTCTTTGGGGTGTAAGTGGTTCATCAACATCTTTGAACCAAAGCCACCTTCACTTGCACGCGGTGCACCCTGCTGACTGACAAAGGAAGCTCTGCCGAAAAGAGAGTTAGGGAGCGTAATTGTAAGCTACCCGACTGGGGAATGTACCTCCACCTCACAGAATACTGCGGTATTCTGTGAGGTGGAGGTACATTCCCCAGTCGGGTAGCTTACGCAGCCTAATAACAATTTCCTTGAGGGTTGTTGTGTACCTGCGAGTGAGTGAGGTCACCAGAAAGGAAGGAGATGCTGCGATGGCAGCGGAGGGTGGCGGCGCGCCAGCGATATTTTATGTTGCGAGCGTTAATATGGCTACGGTAACCGCTTCACATCAGGTGTAAGGTTGTCTGCCGCCCGACGTCGTATAAAAAAATATTATAATTATAACCACGTAGCAATTATAACGTAACGTTACGTAATTATAAGAAAAGTATCTACAGTTAGATAATTGTTTCGTAAAAGTTTCGGTTTCGGTTTCGGTTTCGGCCGAAACTGAGACCGTGGCCGAAATTCGGTTTCGGTTTCGGTTTCGGTCGTAAAAACCAGTTTCGGTCGGACACTAACATGTAGTATACTTAACCTGTCCAATTGACGTATGTAAGCAATTTAAGTTAGCAGTTAACGAATTCGCGGTGTTCGTTTTGGTAGGGACGGTAGAATGGTCAGCACTTCGCTAGGTACAATAAAACACACAAACAGTACAATCTATTTTATGTAGATATAGTTTACATGTAGAGCAGCATGTCAACTACATAAAACACAATAACTTTAAAACTTTCGCGTTGCATGATTTTATTTATCTATTATTATATCATAATACCCAAGGGAATAAACGCAATTTGGCGAAAAGTATCCCGAGCATACGAAAATCACTTCATTCCTAGATCATTCATAGAATACAGTTCGATCTGTATTGTTAAAAGTTCACTTCGTGCGTTTCTAAGGGAGCTGACTTCGAACATAGAAATAATTTCATATTTATTTATTCATGAACAATATATAATTGTGTCTGAAATAATAATAAAAATAACAATAATAATAATAATAATAAATTATAGCAGGCGTCCGTCCCTCTTCTGTAATAGCCCGGTATTAAGTTCACCCAGATCTCATCTCATAGCCCATTTATTTTCCACACTTTGCAATAATCTCAACGCCTGCCGAGACCTGTTCATGGATATGTCGTTCCATTGATATATCCTGGAGCGGGTCACGGCGGGCGTACAACATCACATCAAACTTCTCAAAGGGGCCTCTACGCGTTGGATCCATATCCATATCCCCGCGCACGCCTATCAAATGACCGGGCTTGACCCGTGAATCCATGAGAGATACATATAATAATAATAATCCTAACTGCAATAATATGTCCTTAATTATAACAATTTTATTGAAATTATGAAAATTAATACCTATATAAAATAATTTAATGTCAGATTGCATTCCATTTTTCCATTTTTTTTATACTATTTCGGGTGGGCAGACAAGCATATGGCCCGACTGATGTGAAGCGGTTACCGTAACTATATTAACGCTCGCAACATAAAGTATAGCTCACGCGTTGCCACCCCAGCTGCCAATGCAACAACTCCTTCCTTTCTGGTGACCTCACTCACTCGCAGGAACACAACAGCCCTCAAGAGAAATGTTATTTGGCTGCGGTATTCTGTGACGTGAATGTACGTCCCCAGTCGGGCAGCTTAAAAAATACGCTATGCCCTACCTCTCTTTTCGGCACTCTCATTTGTCAGTCAGCAGGGGCATCACGTGCAGGTGAGGTTGGTTTTGGTTCAAAGTACTGATAAACCATTTACACCCCAAATAGATAATTTTAAAATATTTTTACTGTTATATAATTTTAATATTCGACAATAATACTTCGGTCCGCGTGCAGGTGAAGTTGGCTTAGATTCAACGATGTTGATGAATCACTTATATCCTTATTTCCATCTGATTAATCCATTATAATTATCGGAAGACAAATGAGATAAGAAAATTTTAAAAACGTCTGTGGACGTCTACGTGTGTATTTTAAAAACGTCTGTGGACGTCTACGTGTGTATTCATATGCCTTATCTAGTCTAACATGTTTTCGCTTCATGATCACATCTTGATTCATCATGATTAATGTTCGAAGTGTAGATACTGCATAGGTCATATATTGTGACCGTACTCTGTTTATAGTAGTTCCAGCTACATTGGACTGGACAAGTTTAAATTAAATGTATGCAAGGCATTGCGGGATAATATCGTTAATTTAAATGTATAATTTTATTTTACATAGGAACATCGGTGCTGAGAGCTGAAAATCGAAAGTTACACTTGTTGCGGCGCAACGCCTTCTACATAGCAACAACTTGTCGTGTAACAACTGGGCAGGCGTTCCGCATTCTTCATACAATACTCCCTTCACTCATTGCCTCTGTCCAATAAACATCTATTATTATATTGTCCTCCTCCTCTCCCCAACCCGTCTGGCCAGCGTGGGGAGTGTAGGCCAAATCCTCCTTCTGACTGGGACGGACGAGAGAGGGTCGTGCTCCTGTAGTGGAGACTAAAATGACCTGATGATGATGATTATATTGTCCTCCTACCGCCTAGGACAGACGAGAGAGGGTAGTGCTCCTGTAGTGGAGACTAAAATGGACCTGATGATGATTTATTGTCCAAAAAGTAGTATCATTTGCCACCGGTGCACCGCTGTAACGCCTGCCCGAATCAGCATCCAATTGTGACACGACAAGTTGTTGCTATTTAGAAAGCTGTAGGCGTTGCGCCGAAATATATTAAATTCAGGCTAGAAAGAAATTGATGAATGGTGTGAAATAGGGTCACCACGATCGAAAGAGCCAAAGCCAACGTCACTTACACACACGTTATAGCGAATTGGAAAATAGTCCAGAAATGAAATTAGGGGCATAAAGTAAAAAGAAAAAAAACATATACAACAAAAGGAGCAAAAAGAACAACAACTTATTAAAACATAAATTTTAACTGTTTGTTTTATAAAGTTAAAAAAAACTTTTTTTTCAACCCTGATTGAGGTACAAAACTTAGACGCCTAGGCGACTTTGGCATGTGATTATCTAATCATAATCATAATCATCATTTATTTGCAATGAGTACATTTATACATATATACTAGCTGAACCGGCAAACGTTGATTTGCCATATAAATAATAATAAAAAAAAAATTTTGGGGTGAACTACCCCTAACATTTAGGGGGATGAAAAATAGATGTTGGCCGATTCTCATAGATACCGGATAAGCACAAAAAATTTCATCAAAATCGGTCAAGCCGTTTCGGAGGAGTATGGCAACGAAAACTGTGACACTAGAATTTTATATATTAGAAGATATACTAGCGGCCCGGTACGTGCTTCGCTACGTATAAAGTGAAATAATAAAAAAAAAAAATTGGAACATCAAATTTGCCAGCGCAGATCCGCCATTTATTGAATTCATTTGTTACAAAAAATGTGATAAATGAAGAACCGCTTTACCGATTTTGTGGAAACTTCACAGCATCTACTAAATATCGGACTATTTACAAAGCCTAAATTTGTATGCCTACACGGCAATAGCATAGTGAGACTATTTGTATTTATCAAAACACCTGCTGTATCCGAACACCTATGTTATACAAATAAATGATATTCTATTCTATTCTAAACATTTGGTTTGGATAGGTGAGACCGTTCTTGAGTTATAAAATTACAACGAAAAGTGGCATTGATTTTTATATATATAGATAGGTCTTAAACTATGTAGTCAATGTAATCAGCCTGCTTGCAGACGCACAAATATTAATTAAATCTAAAAACAACTTGATAACACTAAAATAATAGAGTATCTTGGTTTAAGTCAAAAAAATATTTTGTCAACGTATAACTTGTCAAAACGGTAAATTAAATTAAAATGTCAGTATTAATATATAGATGTTTACTAAGAGAATGTGTCATGCAGTATTTACTGTCCATGAATTCTTTGACGCTATAGATACACTTATCATTTAACCATTTAGTTAATGTAGTTTTAAATTTATTTTTATTTAAACATTCTATACTATTAGGCAGTTTATTAAATATTTGTATGCACATATTGTAAGCATTTTTCCTGTATATATCCTTACACCCTTTTGGTTGATACAATTTATGAAGATAATTAGTTCTAACATGTCTGTGATACTTGTGTGAATAATTTGAAATAATGAGGATGTTGATTTACAAAATAACACAGTTCTCTTATGTACATACAGGGTACTGGCAAAATTTTTAATTGTTTGAATTTTGGCTTACAGCTATCTAAATACCACGCGTTAGATATTGCGCGCAAGCACTTTTTTTGCAGTCGAAAGACTCTGTCTGCATTTACAGAGTTACCCCATAGGATGAGTCCATAGTCGAGGACCGACGACACATACCCGTAATATGCTTGTAATGCGGCTTCTATGGAGACTGTTTGTCTTATTCTTCGCAGAGCATACTTATACATATAACTTTTTACATATTTGATTTGTATGCTCTTTCCAGTTAAGGTGTTCATTGATAATGAAACCTAAGAATTTTGTATGACTTACTTGTAAAATTTTTTTGTTGTCAAAGCGAATGTCAATAATTGGCGAATTTGAGTTCTAACACAGTATAAGTAATAGTACTAACGTACAGTATGGACACTCTCTGCCGCTCTCACTAGTCGACCTCACCTCCCTATGGAACCGATTTGGAACCGTTCGCAAGGAATGCCACAACGTGCGAATTGACGTCGCTCGTGGTTTATTTTCCATTCAGCAAAATAAAGATGGGAGTGACTTGTGCAGTGGACGGATGTTTCAACACATGGAAATCAAAAAAAGAAATCAATTCGATCCCTTTTTGAAATAAAGTACTGATTTTTTTTTATAAATTACCTAAAAAGCATGCGTTAGCCATAGTTTCATCATAACTAATTCATGTCTGTCAAAGTAGGATACAAGATACAATTAATACGAGATGAGAAAAGGATAGCATTATATGTCTCAAAGAGCAAGTGAGTGCGCAGACGCGGAAGTGACATTGCTGTCACTTGAGTTATGGTGGTTTATTGATATTGTTTACAATTTTCTTATTTACATTTCAATGTTTATTGCGCGTGATGTCATGGTGGTATTAGTTTTAAATTACGTTTGTTCCATGCGAATATGAAAAAGTATGAAATTATTAAAAAATAATATTTCCATTAGAGAAGCAATAAAAAATGCTATAACTTTTATTGTGATACTAATTACATAAACGTAATATTTAACATAGCTATCGTACAAATTTCTGATTTGATGCATACAAAATACAAACCTGTGACGTCATACGGCGGTAGTCTTTTGTATGGAGCGTTTACGTTACAGTCTAAAAATTGTGATTTTCAAATTACCATATCTCGAGAGATTTTTGTGCTGTCGAAGTAATTCTTTCACCTATGGTTATATTATGGAGACGTCCCTACATATCAAACCGAAAAAAATGTTAGTCAAATAGCCTATTCGCGAATATACCGAAGAACATACCTACCTACAATCTCTTTTTTTGAAGTCGGTTAAAAACAGCGGCTGTTGGAGTGGAAGAGAGATTTTTTTTTTTTCTTATTAAAGTTCCAAACTATTTTATCGCAGAGTTTCAAATGTCTTATAGACTACAGAAGCCATACAATGGCTTATACGCAGCCCGTAGTTCGACGTTCACAATATTTTTTTAATTATGCATGCATGCGAAATGCTACATTACAACAGCGCTTACAACGTATATTCAAAGCTATTATTATAATCGGTTATTAGATATTTTTTTATTCTCTTGATTGAATTAGGGTTGGAAAGGTATATTTCTTGTATCTCTTTTGGAAGGCTATTTATAATTATTTATAATTTTTGGTAACATATATTGCTAAGTTCTCATACGATATTTGTTGTTATAGGTTGGTACCACAAAAGTATTCATTTTTATCAATGCTCTTAGGTTATTATTACGACGTTTCTTCTGTAAATGGACAGTATTATGAAATTCTTCTTTGAGTACAGACAATTTGATCATGCTTTGCACGGGAAGCACATTACAAAATCTGAACAACTGGGAGTAGTCATCGCGGTGTTTTGTTTTAATATAAGATAGATTGTTCCACGCTCTCGCTTGCACGCTCGCCTCAGGCGGAACGTGACAATGAGTCATGCTTTTTCGTGTGTGCGTCGGCGTTCATCGATTTGTGTGACGTTATCGCCTCAAAATTTATATAAATTTTGGCAGGTTAACCTAAATCAACTATTAAATATTAAATTATAAAACTTGGCAGTGTTTGTCAACCCTAGTCCGAGTCAGAACAAAAATCTACATAAAAAATCTGAATTTGCGCGCAAAGCTTGTTAGGTTAGGAAGCCAAAAATAAAAGATTCGTTCAGTGCAAATTATAATAATTAAATTTATTTTATGCACTCTTAGAAAGGTGTGTTCTACTACAAAGGAGTCGTACGATACTGAACTGGAATATGAATTCAACTGAACCACATAGCTTGGTTAGCTGACTAAGGCAAACAGAGCATTTAACAATGCAGCCCTTTGTTTAAAGATATTATAAACAATATTGTGTGACTAGGACAGATGTCTATTAAACAGAGCGAGATAGATTTATTTTTGTATACTTATTCCAACACGCCCCCTCAAAAATAAATAATAATAAAAAATATCTATCACAAGCTATTTACAATATCAAACTTATGAACACACCATTCTTTGTCTGGGGAAACAATCATCAATATCTTGGTCCAACATTCGTTGCGCAGGATTAGGGAAACCCCAGTAAAACCTAATCAGACCAAGTCAACTTAATTATGCTCTTATGTAATCTCATTTGCAGTATATATTTACACTACACACTTTTCATTAGACAGAACTTTAACATTAAATTATAATACACCGAGTTTTTCTCTCAGTGCCGAAAAACGAGCGGCTGGTAATGCCTTTGTAAACATATCTGCCAGTTGATTACCTGTGGACACATAAATCATTTTAATTACATTTTTCTCAACTTGTTCCCTAGAAAAATGATATTTTATGTCAATATGTTTTGACCGTTTATGACTTGTCGGATTACTTGCAATGCTTATGCATCCGTTATTATCCTCAAAAATAGGAATCGGATTTGAAATTTCTACATGAATACTAGTCACTAATGACTTTAACCACAGAGCTTCTCTCACGGCTTCAAACAAAGCCATATACTCTGCTTCAGTAGATGACGCTGCCACTGTTGACTGACGATTTGTTTGCCAACAAATTGTGCATTGTTCAAACAATTTGAACAAGTATCCTGTTGTGCTTTTACGATCAACTTCATCACTTCCCCAATCGGAATCAACAAAGCCACTGAGAATGTTATTATAAACATTTGGATTCCGCTTATAAGTTAGTTTCAAGTCAGTAGTTCCCTTTAAATAACGTAACGCTCGTTTTAAATGTAACCAAAGTGAGTTATTATTTCTGTTACCAAATCTACTTAGAATGTTTACAGCAAAGCTTAAATCGGGACGAGTACATAACATAACATACATCAAACACCCGATAAGATTTTTACATGGAGCTTTTGTTGTTTCAATTGCACTCAAAGCGTCAAAGTCTACTTTGTTTTCCAAAGGTGTACTGACAGAATTACAGTCATTCATGTTAAACTTTTCTAAGACCGTTTTTATGTACATTGCTTGGTCTAATGTAACTGTATCATGTGATCTTTCCACTTTAATTCCTAGGAAACATTTGATCTCCATCAAGTCTAACATTTTAAACTTTTTCATTAAATAAGTTTTGAAACTATTCATGGTATTTATATCAGCAGTCGAAATAACAAGATCATCGACATAAAGTACAACATAAATATTTTTTTTTTTTTGAAATGTCACCGGCATCTAGGAAATAAATACAACGATCAGCTGATGAGTATTGAAAACCCTTTTCAATCAAAGTTTGTTCGAACATTTGAAACCAACAACGTGCAGATTGTTTTAAACCATATAAAGCTTTATTCAATCACAAACTAAGTTGTTTGCGTTTGGAATTCCTTCAGGAATTTTCATGTAAATTTCCTCTTTTAGTTTGTCGTTCAAAAATGCCGTTTTGACGTCCATATGGTGAACAAGCAAATTGAATTGATTTGCAAATGCTAATATAAATCTAAAACTTGAAATTCTTGCAACTGGCGCAAAAGTTTCGTCATAGTCAATTAAATATTCTTGACTAAAACCACGAGCGACCAAACGCGCTTTATATTTCAAAGGTTTGCCAAACTCATCATTTTTAATATTAAATATCCATTTACAGTCAACAATATTTCTGTTTTCAGGTTTCGGAACAAGCGTCCAAGTGTCATTTTCAATAAGTGATTTAATTTCCTCATCAACAGCTTTTTGCCACAAAAGCCTATCATGCCTGGTTTGAATTTCGGTATACGATGTAGGAATTGTACATATTAAAGACTTTGCGTATAATAAATAGTTCACAGAAATATCATTACTGTTTTCATCATAAGACACTGTAGGCAAATTTTTAATTCGATCACTTCTTCTAATAACACTCGAACTACTAGAAGCTACTTCATTCCGAGATCCAGTCAATTTATCTTGAAATGAATCATAGCATGTATGCCCATCTGCACTGCGTACAGATTTATTAGGTGGTGGACCTAATGCGCAGGGTACACTGCCCGTTTGTTTCACATCATCTGATCTTATATTATCAGATGCGCACAACCTGCTACACATGTGCTCGTCAGAGTTATTGGTATTTTCAGATACAATACCTTCAGGCTTCACTGGCCTACTTGACAAGAAATTAATCTCATCAACAATTACATCTCTGACTCTTACAAACTTTTCTTCTACCACATTCCACACCTTATAACCATTCGGTTCATAACCAACCAATATCCCTTTCAAGGATTTCTCATCGAATTTTGCTTTTCTACTTTTGTTAAGAAAATACACAGTTGAACCGAAAACCTTTAAATACTTAAGTTGCGGCTTCTTATTATGCCACAATTCAAACGGTGTGTTATCTACTTTCAGTGCTTTTGTGGGGCTGACATTGATAAGATAAGTAGCAGTTAACACAGCCTCACCCCAGAACGACTTGTCTAACTTAGCACCTGCTATTAAAGTTCGACTTCGTTCTGTTAACGTTCTTATCATACGTTCGGCAATACCATTCAAAGCAGGGGTATGCGGCACTGTTAAATGGTAGGTTATACCTTTTTGCATACAGTATTCTTTCATTTCACTCGATAAATATTCGCCACCATTGTCACAATATAAATTGACAAGTCTCAAACTAAAATGAGCTTCGCACTTAGCAACATAATCTCGAAAAGCAGCAAAAACGTCTGATTTATGAGCTATTAAGTATGTCGCACAGTAGTGAGTGTATTCGTCTACAAATATCACAAAATAGTTTTTGCCGTCAAGTGTCGAAGGAGTGATCATACCACACACGTCGGAATGCACATTAAATAGAGGTCGTTTAATAATTTTAGATTTACTTTTATGAAATGACAGACTTGCTTGTTTTCCATATATGCAAGCTTCACATAAACTTTCACTGGGTGTAATATTATGTAATCGATCAATATCAGAAAACATTTGTTTGGTTTTAATTTGCAAGAACTTAGATTTGCCCATGTGACCCAATCTTTGATGCCACAAATCATAGTTACTATTCATGACCCTATTTGATGAGCAATTCAAAGCACATTTATTAAGCATGAAATTAATACCAATTAAATTATTCAAAGACTCACCCTTTGTTACCATCTTACCCTCTTTGTTGAGTATTTGTACACCATTTTGACCAAAAATTACGGTCATTCCAGCCTGTTGCATTCTTTTGACCGATAACAAATTATATGGAATTTCTGAGCAGAAAAGAACACCCTGTAGTAATCCACTCATACCCGTATCAGTGGTAATAGATAGAGTGCCTCTTTTTGTCGCACTAATGAATGTTCCGTTTTTAGCTACAGAAATATTTACTGGAGACTGAAGTTCTATGAACCCACGTGTTAGATCTTCTCTGTTAATTAAATGATCTGAGGCACCAGAGTCTAATATGAATGTAATTTTATTGGTACTTTTGCCTTCTTCGGAATAGCATTCGTTTCCAACCATGAAAGCAAACCCTGAGATATTAGATTTTTCTCTGTCTGCAATATTTGTAGATTGAAGCGTTCTTTGGTTTTCAGTTTGCTGTAGCGCTTTGCGGTTTTCATAATTTGGTTTCGCCCTCTTATAGAAGAAGCAATTAATTTTGATATGCCCTTTCCTTCCACAGTAGTGACATGTTCTATTTTTAACTTTATTGTTTCTTTGTTTATAATTATGAGTAAGTTGATTTGGCTTGCGTTTTAAAGAGAAATTCCATTGCTGGTTTTTGAAACCACTGGTTTCTGCTTGCAGGACTTTTAAACTATTGTCGCGCCTTTCGTTTAATAATTTAATTTCATGATCAAGAAGCCTTGTTTTTACGAAAGATAAGGTCAAGTTATCTTCAGTTAATGTCTCAATTGCTGTGATGACACCATCATAAGAATTCGGTAAAGTCATAAATAGATGTGTGACTTTATCTACTTCTTCTAACTTTGCACCGGCACCCACTAACTCGATAATCAAATTTTCAAAATTTTGAAAATGTTTTATCAATGGAGTATCACGTTCTAATTTCAAATTCAATAACCTTTTTCTCAATGCCAATTGGGATGCGATACTTCTTCTTTCATACACTGCGTCGAGTTTTATGAAAATCTGTTTTGCTGTTTCTTCATTAGCAAACCCCAGCAAAGAATCTGATAAATATTCGATGATGGTATTTTTCGCTATCTTTTCTTTCTTCGTCCAATCACTGTTGATGCGTACAGGAGGCTCTTCGTCAATTACTTGCAGCACTTCAAGTTCGTTTAATAAACTGCGTATTCTAAGTTTCCATAAAGAATACTTTTCGCCGTCAAACAGTCTAATATTTCTTTTTACTTTTGAACCGTCCATCGTTACAGTTAGAAAATAACACAAAATTCACTTAGAATACGTAAATAGTTTCTCTACCAAAATTACA
The DNA here is from genome assembly GCA_937001555.2 of Hypsopygia costalis. Classification (NCBI taxonomy): domain Eukaryota; kingdom Metazoa; phylum Arthropoda; class Insecta; order Lepidoptera; family Pyralidae; genus Hypsopygia; species Hypsopygia costalis. The sequence continues at coordinate 6,801,333 of OW443349.2, forward strand.
AAAATCACAAGTCTTAAACGTTACCACTTAAAGCGTTTTTTATCGTATTTAAAAAAAAGTCTGTTTCTTTCAATCACTTAAAAGTCCACTTTGTACTGTACACTGGGCCCATAACCTGTTAGGTTAGGAAGCCAAAAATAAAAGATTCGTTCAGTGCAAATTATAATAATTAAATTTATTTTATGCACTCTTAGAAAGGTGTGTTCTACTACAAAGGAGTCGTACGATACTGAACTGGAATATGAATTCAACTGAACCACATAGCTTGGTTAGCTGACTAAGGCAAACAGAGCATTTAACAATGCAGCCCTTTGTTTAAAGATATTATAAACAATATTGTGTGACTAGGACAGATGTCTATTAAACAGAGCGAGATAGATTTATTTTTGTATACTTATTCCAACAAAGCTCGCCTTGCAAATTAGGTATTTCGTGTGACGTCACGTTCCAGACCGACACAGGCATTCGTGTGAATCTAGGGTTCTCGTAATTCAGGAGATTCACTGAGGATTGTTCACAGAAACGGGTTTTGAAACAAAGTAACGGGCAAAGGAACTTATTGCAATCTTCATACAATTTTAAATAAATGGTAGTTTTTAAGTTAATTCAGTGTTTCTAAAAGCGGATACGCGTTTCACTTGAGATACGCTAGAAAATAGCAGGCGGCATGCGAGTAAAAGTAACGTAATGGGACACCCCGGTCACTCCATACAAATGTCGGTTCGTTCACTGTTACATAATCAATGAAGTCTGTACAGAGCGAGAATGAGCGTGTGTGCGTGCGGCGCCATACAAACTGTTCCATATTTGTCTCAGAGGGGAGGTGAGGTCGACACGAGAGAGCGGCAGGGAGTGGCCATACTATACGTATAGTACTATTACTTAAACCACACCCCGGCCACTCCATACAAAAGTTGCGTCGTTAACTATTACATAAACAATGGCGTCTGTACAGTGCGTAAATGATGTGTGCGTGAAGCGCCATACAATCTGTTCCAGATTTGTCTCAGAGGAGAGGTGAGGTCGATACGAGAGAGCGGCAGGGAGTGGCCATACTGTACTATTATTTATTTTATACTGTGCTTATACTGTGGTATTAGAAAGGAAGTAATCCCAATGCTTGAATCTGCAACCAGTGTGTACTTCCCGCTGACCTACGGTGCAGACTTGAGAGACTTGGACACTAGCCGTCAGGCTGAATCACAAGCTAACCCCGCCGCCACACTATGCTCCTCGCGCTGCTCATCGCCTTGCTCCTCGCGCTGCCGCGATGTTTCCCTCACTGCCCACACACTGCTCTACTCGCGCAATTATTCGCGACGCTCCGCACTTGGACATTCGCCTTTGCTATACAATGGACGTTGAAGCTGCGGCAGCGTCCGCGATATGCATTTTTATTATAGCGAAACGAAGCTTTTTTTTATGGACTAACGGTCTAAAAGATGCCATCAAACATTTCTTTTTTGCTACCAGCTCTTATAGGGAAATGTTCATGACAGACATGATTTTAAAAAAATGATTTAAAAAATAGGACGCATGTTACGCGCCCGAGCGCTCGATGCGGAATGCGTCCGAGGCGATTGTGTAGCCGCGCTCACTTGCCGGCCCTTTGACTCGCGCCCAAAAAACCGACAAAACAGGGAATGATGGGCAAGACGAAGAGGGCTATTAAATAGCCCTGCCATACACTCGTCGAGTGTATGGCAGGGCTGATTGTGTAGCCGGCCACTCGCGCTAACATTGTCGGACCTTTGACTCGCGCCCAAAAAACCGACAAAACAGGGAATGATGGGCAAGACGAAGAGCAAGACGAGCGGCATGACGAGTAACGTGGCCACACTACGTTCCTGCCTACTTCCCTCGCTACTTCCCTCGCCACTCGACGAGTGTATGGCAGGGCTATAAGGGATCGCCAAGGATAAGGACAAAGAACTAAAGTTGTCGACATAGCTCGCAAGATCAGCAAGCTGAAGAGCTAGTGAGGCCAACCACATCTGGTGAGTCAGCGATAGCAGATTGGGGAGGGAAATACTGGAATGGAGACCATGAATGGGGCAACGAAGCGTTGGCCACCTTCCCTCTAGATGGGCCGATGACATCAAAAACGCCGCTGCAAGTAAATGTGGAAAGTGGAGGTTCACATATTGTGAAAAGCATTCGGGAAGGCCTGTATTCAAGTGAGGGTAGATTGATAATGATGATGATTAAGGAAGAAGGACGTATCTATATGTATATACAAAACAAAGTAGGGTTTGTTCAAACACTTAAAACTCGAGAACGGCTGGACCGATTTTCATGGTTTTTGATTTGTTGGATTTGTCTCCGTCCCGAATAGCAGAATAACTGTTAAAACATTGAAAAATTGACGTAAAAATAAAATAAAAGAAAAAAACATTTTCCATACAAAATAGTGTCAGTTGAAATAGGAGATAATTGAGATATTTATTGGTTGTCAAATATTTATGCGTGCGTTCAGAAATTTATATCAAGCTCCTAAAATATAGAACAAACTAGCTGGCCCGGCGAACTTCGTATCGCCTTTAACTATTTTTACGTTATTTTTTTCAATTTTTAAATAGTTATTCAGCTATACGGGGCGGAAACAAATCCAACAAATCAAAGATCAATTAATATCAAATCTTTATATTATTACACCAGTATATGCTCGTTATGTCCTATTTCTCTTTCACCAAAACCCCTTTTGCTAGCCGGTGGGATGCACCATGAGCAAGTGAGGTTGGTTTTGGCTCTAAAGATACTACTGAGCCACACTCAATCCAAAATAACTTTATGTTGATGACAATTATAAGTGCTTCTGTTTCATAATTGAGTTAAAAACTATCCCATATCTCAAGTTGGATCAAACTGCACACGTGTGCAAAATTTGATTTAAATCGGTTCAGTAGTTTCGGATTCCATCGCGGACAAACAACGTGACACGAAATTTTTATATACCTATTAAGATTACTAAATTTAAAAAAAAATGACAAATCGATTGGTCTCACTTTTACGTTGCGTTTTTTTTTTGTGTTATCATAAGAAAGTACTGAACTTAATAGGTATTTATTTTATATTTATTTTATTACTTCCATAACATCATAAATTTAGTTCAGCTAATGAGTAACACGACATTCATTGACTGTTAGGCGGTACGAAGTTCGCCGGGTCAGCTAGTAAATTAAATATTGTTTCGTACTAAAAGAGATAGTTGATTATAAACTCGTTCTAGAATACTATCTACTTATCTGCCAATATATCAGGCTGTACCAAGGAAATCCCAACTAATTATCAAGCCAAGATTTTCATTAAGTCGACGAGGCTCTAGTGTATTGTTTGGAAGTTCCCAAGGAGTAAACTACCGAACGAACACTTCGCTTCTAACTACGTATAGCTACCTTGCTTGCGCGAATCTGCTTATTTAGTGGTTCACTAGACTTTAGATAAGTTAATTGATTCAGGTTTCCATCTACTCATAGCCTGAGATGCCTCGCGTAGAGTCGAAACACGTGTCGCAGAGACGACCACGGCAGTCGCGGGGCGGCAGCACTTGCATGTTTCTTCTTCAGATGTTGGGGATTCGCCGAGACGACCGCAGCAGCTGTAGCAGAGACGACCAAAGCAGCCACGGCAGTCGCATGCAACTAACGGTAGTGGGTGGGTGCCAGCCGGCAGTAGTTTGCATGAACTAATTGGTGGCGGAAGCACGCAAAAGTTAAAGTAGTGTAGATCAAATTGCCCTCTAGACTTTAGATGACAAACAATTTTGCAATTCATATTATTGGGATCGATGTGTTAGGTAACAACTCAATGTTTTAGGTCCTCAATAATGTTTACTTAAAATCCGTGGTGCATGACAGTTGAGCTTCACTTGACTTGCCACCTCTTTATGCTTTAATGCCTCGCTATGAAGTTATATCACACCCCGGCCACTCCATACAAATATAGCGTTCTGACTACTATACATAAATAAATGTCCCTGGACAAATCACTCAGCGCCATCTAGTCCCAAACTAAGCAAAGCTATGGGAGCTAGATAATTGATATTATATACTTACATACTTTTGGTCACTGGGTAGCTTTTGGGGCGGTTTTGTTTTTTGTTAATACATAAAATGCATACCTATAAACATTTTTTTTTTCTGATATATAATGGAAGCAAAGCAAATCTTTATATATTATGTGGTACCAAAGACTATGTAATAGTATAGATTAATTTCGAATCACTAACTTTTTTAAAAGTAAACAGATGGCGCCAAAAAGGTAAATTAAAAGTTCGCTGATCTCAATGTAAATTGTAATACCTACCTACCTACTTCTTAACTTTTAATTGTGTTTTTCTCAAAATCTATTAATTAGGAAATTTCCTGATCTTTGCCTGTACCCTGCGTTTATGAGTTGATGTCGATTCTAGATAAAAGAAATGTAAAGAACAATGGCGAAATTTTAGTTCAAAAATTTTAGAGCGACCCTGGACTTCAAAATAACCACTGCTAATGAAATATTTTTATACGATTTTTCATTTTATCTTTGTCACTGTTCGAAGCCAAGTTGAATAGCAATTACTTAAAAATAATTGTATTGAAAACTGCGTTTTCCGTTTGTCACTAAGTACCCTTAAAGTGTTGCCTCAGTCGGTATTTATTTTGCTATGCCACGTATATTTTCATATTTCAAAATCGTAATAGTTGCCGATTCACTATTTTTCTTGAATTAGTACAACATAAAAAATATATACAGGTTAGTATTTTATTGTACTTTAAACATTATTTTTAAAATCGGTTGTATTGCAGTCTACACCTACATACAAGGCTTTCCTCGGTTCAATCAAACAAAAATATAATGGCAACACATAATAGACAAATGAAAGAAAACAAATAATGACAGATGGACGATGTTTTGTCAACATATTTGTTCGCTGTTTCGTTTACTTGTTTTTCTGTTCTTGATTTTTCTTAACCCAATTGACCGGGCCTCCCCAAGGACTGGACTCTGATATTGCCTCTGTGTGACTCGTGCGTGCATATGGACTCCGATTTAGCATTTTTCCTTGGATTTGTTTACTGATCCACGGTAATTGCCGGCAAAATGAGTGCTCGTGGTAGAAGTACACGCATTCTATGCATCAGCTGCAACATGTGCGTTAATACTCTTCGCCGATACCCTGCTCTAGAACTGAACACTATATTATCTAGCTGGGTATACCCGCAAATTGTAAGTACCTACATACATACCATAAATTCTCCTATGGGAATATTATGTACCTCAAAGAGGTACCTGTTGTTTCGTAACGACGATGAAATGACAAAAACATCTGACCCTAAGGCGACCCTCTCATCTGACCGACATTTTGATCATTAAAAGATTTTAGCTAAGTATTCAATAGTGTTTATATAGGTACATAATTAAAAATAGTTAGAGCGTGCTGCCGATAAATTAGTATATTGCCAACAGCTTATGTTAAGCTGTTGGCAATATACTATCTTTATCCTTGAGAACAACTTTAACTTTATATTAACTTCTTTATTCTTTTAACTCAGCTAGTTTTTTTATTTGCTGTTAAACATGTTTTAGGAGATTGAGGTTCTTGTCATTACAATACTTATGTTAAGTTTTATGCATATTAGGTTGTTGTGATATAAAATGTTTTTCACATATAGTTGGTTTTACAATTAAACATTCTCATTAAAAGGTGGTCTGAAAGGAATTCTAAGCTTATATAGTACATGAAGTTTATTTAATTACTTGAAGTGACTTGCCTACTAAAATGACTTGTTTTACTAATATGAAGGGATAGAAGGCTATTCAATTTTGAATTCACAATTCTGTTTCTATAAAAGTTCAGAGACCTAAGATTTTGAACTATTTTCTTTAAATTATAATATTGTTGATTTTTAGATCACTGAAGAAGACTATGTCTGTGAAGCATGCAACTTGCAGCAAGAAGTTGATAGCCACGATGCTGGACCAAGCCGAGGTCATTCTCATGTTTGCCCATTATGTGGTTGTTCCACTCTTCAAAGACGGAGTGACAAAATATTAAAAGACAATCCTAGTGAATTGCAACGATTAATGATTGATATCATAAAAGCCAGAGTAGCGCCTCAACAGGTTTGTATTATTTATTAAACATAATATTAATCTATAATCATTTATGTATACCTACACATACAGAAGGACTACTGTTGTGGCTGTGTGATAAATGCGGCTAGTGCAGAGTGACTGTTTGAGTTCAATATATTGGTAATTGATTTCCAGAATGGCACAGCAACACAATTATTTAGATTTTATATAATACTCCTAGTGTTACAAATGTCCATAGGCTGTATTTACTGCTTTAATAAATCAGGCAGATATATACCTTGGTAGTATAAAAAATATAATAGCTTTTATCTATTTCTGTATGGTATGTAATATATAGTGAGTCCAAGCTAACCTCATTATCAATTTATAATCTAAATGAAATTCTTTTTTTAGGTAACCGAATCACATTGTGTGTGTCACGTTTGCTGGTTACGTATTAGGCGAGTGGCTTTAAGATTAAATCGCCTTGATCATGCCAGATCTCAACCTCCTGCAGCTCAGGAAGTTCAAGACCATCAGCCGATCGCTAAATGAACCACAAGAATTCCCACAACCAGTAGTGGATGAACATGCAATAAACGAAGCTGCAATACATGAACCCCCGATATATGAACCTGCTCCAAATGAACTAGAATTAAACGAGCCTGCATGAGAGAATATTGTGTGCGGTGCCACAACGTTAATAAGAGGATGAATCAAATCTAGACATATCAGTAGAAAACAATATTATGTATATATTGCAATTGAAAATGATATACCTGGCCGTACAGGAATTACTGAATACTGTTGTAGTTGCTTGGTTGGTCGGCGGATAGTAGGCTGTTGCGCCCATGTGATGACCATTGTATGGTACTTAGGATGGGCCAGAAAAGAAAATATCATCAAGAAAATTATTATATTTCAGGGTCCGCTGAATTTCTCGATGATATTATTATAAGAGATGATGAGGGATACTATTGAGATTTCACCAATGTAACCTTGTTTTATTTATCTCCAACTAACACCAGAACTTGTGAAGTTGTGCTTTCACAAAAGTAGATTTTTTTTTAATCAGATGAAGTGAACTGACGGATACTATTCTTATTAATCTCATTAACTACCCAACCGATCAAAACAATACATATATAAATTGTATAATACAATTTGTATTTATTTTATCTGTCAATAAAAATAACTTCACCTATTTAGGAGCATCCTGGTAACCTCACTTACTGTGAACACCACAGAACAGAAAAAAATAACACAATCCTCTAGGTGATTTGGCTGTGGTATTCCGTTAGGGGGAAGTACTTCCCTAGCAGAGCTATCGTGCTATATCTCTGTTTCGCCAGAGCCTAATTCGCAAAACGGCAGTGTCCACCACGTGCAGGTGAGGAGCCATCCTCACCTGCACGTGGTTCTAAATGTGAGCCAATTAAACCCATACGTCTACGACAATATAGAGATATTGTTACCAGAGGGTAACGTCGCCAAAGATAACCTCTCCATTCTCATTTAGCAGTTGATGCTATCGTGTCATGTAGTCCGAAACTGTCACTTTTATCAATGTAGTGCCTAAGTAAGAGGCCAGTAATACACGGAATAAAGGGAAATCCCTCTATTTTACTGACCGACGTTGACATAACCTATAAGTGGACGTAACCTTTAAGTTGAAATAACTCCTAATCCTGGCCTGTTCCGACAAAAATTCTTCGAGGTACGGGTTTCTGGGACTGGCAGTATATTTATTTTGATTTTTTCATTTAGGGACGCTTCATAAACTACTCAGCTAAAATCATGTATGGGAGTTCGCCATTGTTCTTTGTAACTAAGAGCACATAACCTAACTGCACGGAAGTATGTTTTAAAACATCCTATTCACTTTCACTCACAATATTTATACATATAATCACTGTACACTACGCACAGTAACAAAGTCGTCACTCCAATTCGCATCAATTTGACCAATACTGAAATTGTAAATCACTTTTTAAAAAATCTTTGCAAAATAAAACAAACAGCAGCGTAAACAAAATCATAACAATAGTGAAGTTAGTGACAGATGCCAAGCCAGCCAAGTGAATTGACAACTGACACTGAACTGACGCGACATGTTGCCGTTCTTCATTCACAAATGACAACGTCGCATCAAGCGTTCAAAGTGTGACAGAGAAAAATATACTGCAAATCTTGCAGTGCGAAAGAGCACTTCTATTAGCAGCTGCTGACGTCAAGTCGGTCTGTAGTTCTGCACCTTTCGTAGGGTCGTAGCGAACGGCATACATTGAGTACGTTCCACATATAATTTTACGTTTGTGGACATTTCAATTATGGCGCAGGTTGGATTGGATGAAACATAAAGAAAAATCGATAATTGTGAAAATATTGATCTTTATTACCATTTTTATTTAACTAAATTACTTAACAAAAGTAATATACAAAATACAAATACCCTGATATATTTTTAAACCACTCATTATTGAAATAAACAACAAAGAAAATAATCGGGTTTAAGAAACAGCGCAAGAAAGCCATGTTGTCGATGATAAACCAGCCAAGTGCGAGCTCTAGAGAATAAAATTAACCGAGCGAGCGAAGCGAGCAAGAGCCTTAAATCGAATTGGGACGAAAAAAATATCTTTTTATATGTTTGTGTAATGATGTTCGGTAAACATATAAGAAATAAATATATTTTTTAAATTCATTGGACAATATAGTCGATTCAGTAGATTTTGATTTTTTTATACGTTAAAGTGGAAAACAAGCATGCGGCACGCCTGATGGAAATCAGTTACCGCCTATGAACCTACGAACGTCTGTAAAATCAGGAGCATCACACGCGCGTTGCCGACCCTGTAAAACCCTTTTCACACCCTTTGTGAAGAACTCCATGCTGTAGTCTCTTAAGAAAACCTCGACAGGTAGCTCATTCCAAAGCTTGACAGTACACGGGAGAAATCTTCTCTGGAACCAGACAGTATGAGACCACTTAGTATGTATGGGGATGAATTCCCTGTCAATGGCGAGTGGAGCGACTGTAGAAGGAGGCCGTGCGTATTATCGCTCATTGGTTGTAACGTCATAATTAAAGTCAACATGCACTTTCCAACCGTTATTTTAGTATTTATTTTGATATACTGTTTCTACTTTCAGATTCTTCATAATGAGTTTATAACATTTTAGAAGTGCCTAATTATTTTGTTATCTTATTATTGTTGCAATTAGTAAGTCTTATTTGGTTGAATAATCATAAAAGTGATCTACGTGCAACAACGACATAAATGAACACTGTAACCATATTGCAGCAAATGAGCGTTATGTTAAACAACTTCTCTGAACAAACCCCATTGTACAATTAGGAGAACACACAAAAGGACGGAAAATCTCGTCAGTCATTTTGGGATCGTCATTAATCCTCACACATCCATTCAAACGCGTGCTGCGTTTGAATTGAGTCACAAAGTGCAAGATGATATCTAGTCGCTCCCGCCCATAGATGACAACAGTACTTTATATGCGGCCGTACTTGAGCTTTGTAAAGCAGAAGTCTTTGCCGCGAGTTGTACTGCTTCGCCCTGTTAAGCACACCTAGTTTCTTCGACTATTGCTTGACCTTCCCCTCCAGATGACAACGAAACCGGACGTCGCTGCAGATATCACCTCCGAGAATCCCAATATTTTTGGCGATGGTAAGGGGTGTGTTCTGGAATTGAGGGGCGACAACATTAGTGGGGTTGAATTGAACTATGTTCTGTCGCCCCCAATCGAATACTATATTCAATGTGCTTTCAATCTCCAAAACAAGTTGTACGCAGCTCTCCTGATCTGAGAGCGAGGAATTTTACCCTTGTAATAAGTGTTCCTGGTACTGTCATCGGCATAACCATGAATACTGTCAATAAATAACATATCATTGATATGCAGAAAAAACAGCATGGGGGACAATGCGTAACCTTGCAGGACGCCAGCATTAATGATCATGCTATCTGAGTACATGCCATCCACAACGGCTCTAATGCTTTTGCTGGACAAGAAGCTCGCCATAAACTCTCAAGTATGCCGTATACAGGCAACTTCCAAAGAAGACTACGGTGCCGGACACGATCGAACGTCCTGACACTCCACGGCTGAAGCCCAGCGATTTGTAAAATACACCAGAAGATCATCAATTGAGCAACCATGTGGAAAGCCGTACTTACGTAACTAACCGTACGTAACCGTACACGTCGCCGTACAAGACGTGCTCTTCTAGGTATTTAAGGAGTCGATTGTTAATCACGCCCTCCATTACCTGACAGAAGGGAGGTAACAACGAAAGGTCTGTAATTCGATGTAATCTGTCATCACCCCATTTGGGCATAGCGTGCATGTTCCCAGTCTATCATAATGACGGAACTTTCCTGGTGGAATAGAACGGCATCGCGAAAAGGCGCGTAAATAATTTAACAAACTTAAAAAACGTTAACATAAAAAATATTTTTTTACTTTTGTTCGTGAACCGGTGATTTCGATTTAAACAGTTCATGTGATTACCAGGCATTGTAATCGGTCACGGAAATTGATTTAAAAAAGAAATCACAAAAACTCATTTAGTATAATATATTAAATGAGTTTTTACTAAAAACTTTAAAACTCATTTAGTATAATATCACAGTATAAGTAATAGTACTAACGTACAGTATGGACACTCTCTGCCGCTCTCACTAGTCGACCTCACCTCCCCTATGAGACCGATTTGGAACCGTTCGCAATGGATGCTACGTCCTACAAATTGACGTCGCTCGTATTTTATTCTCCATTCAGTTTAAAAGATGGGAGTTACTTGTGCAGTGGATGGATGACTCAACACATGGAAAATCAAAAAAAGAAATTTATTCGATCCCTTTGGATGAAATAAAATACTGTTTTTTTTTTATAAATTACCTAAAAAGCATGCGGCAGCCATAGTTTCATCATAACTAATTCATGTCTGTCAAAGTAGGATACAAGATACAATTAATACGAGATGAGAAAAGGATAGCATTATATGTCTCAAAGAGCAAGTGAGTGCGCAGACGCGGAAGTGACATTGCTGTCACTTGAGTTATGGTGGTTTATTGATATTGTTTACAATTTTCTTATTTACATTTCAATGTTTATTGTGCGTGATGTCATGTGTGGTATTAGTTTTAAATTACGTGTGTTCCATGTGAATATGATAATGAATCAAATCATTGCGCATGCATTTATATGAATAGTAAAAACCTACAATTAGTAAGAATGAAATGGTTTGACCATTACAATGAACCGGTGTTCGGAAGGCGAACGTTTGATTTAGTGGTGATTAGAAAATATAAAATTTTGGGTAAGTTAGCAATGGCAATTATACAAGGCGTTTTGTAAATATTGGCTAAAGTCAGTGTAGTGTATTTACTATGTTTTTTTTTCTTCACTTCGCCCACCTGATGTGAAGCGGTTACCGTAACCATATTAACGGTCGCAACATTAAATATCGCTCGCGCGCTGCCATCCTCGCTGCCAACGCCTCTGGTGACTTCACTCACTCGCAGGAACACAACAACCCTAAAGGAAATTGTTATTTGACTGCGGTATTCTGTGAGATGGTGGTACTTCGTCAGTCGGGCTGCTTAAAAATACGCTATGTCCTACCTCTCTTTTCGTCAGAGCCTCGTCTGTCAGTCAGCAGGGTGTACCCCGTGCAGGTAAGATTGACTTTGGTTCAAAGATGTTGATGAACCACTTACACCCTTACATGTCCAACAAATAATTGAATAATGTCAGCCCTAGAGAACGTCACTCAAACATAGGCACGCCATTTTTGTATGGAGTGGCCGGGGTTTGATAATATACTAAATGAGTTTTTGTGATTTCTTTTATATTTATATATTATAACAACAGCAATTTTAATCTCTAAGTACTATTCTGATTACAATGCCCCATATATGAATCGCATGTCTAAAACATATTTATCTACAAAGTTCCATAAAAATCTAATAACCAATATCACGATTATTTTCATATTGACGAGAATATCTCAAAAACTACCAAACCAAAGACCGGCAACTTATTTGACTTATCTTATTTGAATTAACGAATGATTTAAAAAATTGTATGTACTTTGCTTACGTATTATGGTTAAAAGTTATCAAAAACATATATGGAACAACATGTAAATGTGTATACATTGCCATGTTGTTCAGTAATAAGTCCTCCTAGTTATTCCTTATAAATCGCAATTGCGTAGTTCATACAACTTTTGTACAAAACTATTAATTCTATAGTTATAATAAGTGCAACATTTGCACCAGCAGGGCTGTCTTTTACCTATTTGCCTACTTCAATAAAATAAACCTTTATAAGGTTCAATAACATAAACCTGTCTAAGGTTTATTTTATTGAAATAGGCAGGCATCTAAATTTAAGTATTTCGATATACTAACTACATACAGATAAGACAAAATCTGATCTGGCCGCACTAAGGAAATGAGGGATTGTGCGCTACCTCTTAAGCAAAATACAAAAATCTAAAAAAAAAATATACAAAGAAATTGAGATCCTCATTCATTTTTCTTTTATTTTTTGAAGTCTTAAAAATTTCATTTCTGAAATTTAAGCTTGAAAGATGATCTTTATCAAGTTGTGGTTGTTAAAATAGGTTATAGAATATTCAACTATTAAACCTCGAGTATTAACTAATTACGCTTAGTAAAATTTAAGTGCTTCATCATCAGAATCATCAGTAATAAGTTCATCATCACTCTTTGTTACTGCGACAGTTGAGCCTTTTTTTATATTTAAATCATTGTCAGGTAGTTTGTTCTTAAAACTGTCACCAAAAGGTGTTTTCAGCTTGTCATCTTTCTTTCCAAATCCTTCTTCGCCTTCAACCAGTTCAGATTTCGTTGTATTCATCTTCCACTGCAATACATGACACACTAATGACCAATTCGGGCTCTTCGTATCGTTTTTCCAACGGGATATACGTTGCATTACAATTATGTTGCCCGAATTTTCAGTTCCTTTCTTTCTTGAAACAATAATGTTACATTTACATATTTTTTGTATATTCTCTATAACGTGCTTGAAATAGTTTACTCTCTGTTGTTTTACATGTATCCTATCTGGAGGACCAAAGTCTAAGAATATGTTCAAGAGTTCTATAGCTGTATCATTATCAGCATCTGTTTCCCTAATGGATAATAAGGGCCTCAAAAGTAGGTAACCAGTTAATTTATTAAGGTAAGTCATTACAAAGCTACTTTTTCCATCTGGCCATTGTGCCATATCTATGATATCCACTATAGCTGTATAATTGTTCTTAATTTTATCTTTTGCATTTGTCTTGATCTGGGGAATTGATTTTACTTTGCGTCTTTGGTTAGAGCATACATTACATGCTTTTACAAAATTTGTGTAACACGCATTTACTATAGCATAATGTTTGTGCAATATTTGCTGCATAAATTTTCCGCTTCCTTGATTAGTTATTTTATGCGCATCGACCATAACATCGAAGCTGTCTTTATATGAAAGTAATTGAATTATTTGAGATTGGTCGTTTAACCTTCTATAAATCAATATATCCTTACCATTTTCTTGCAATACTTCATATTTTTTATAAACCCGAAATCTTGGGCTATTAATAACGTTATCTTGACTTTTCAAAACTTCTTCACATTCTTGTATCTCGCTTATAATGCTATCCAGCCAAGTCGAATCCCAGATTCTAACAACATTATATCGTTTTCTTTTAATATAACTTTCCATATATAACATATATTTTTTTTTCACCTCGTCATAATTAAATAAATCTGTGGATGTCATTGTTTTGTCCGTCATTTTGCAAAATAATTGGTCACCACTAGTTTGGACGCAAGCTCAAACGAGCGAGTACCGACGTCGACTGGTTCAACAAAGAACTGGCTCTGCCTATCCCCATGATTGGCGCGGGGTTTTGAACGAAAGAGAAGGATATCACTTCTCGTTCCTTCATTATAATATAATATAATAGGTACATACATATTATATTTTTTTATGGAAATGTGGAAATGATTGTAATATTTCCAAGATCAAAATATTATAATTTACATCTATAGCCATTTATCAGTGATGATATTATAATTATATACTCAAATACATTTCAAGTTTTCAGTGGCATTCTCTCTCGTACCTACAATACGACTTACACGACCACAAAAATGCAGCTTGCTACGACCTATAATTATTATACAAGAGACGCACTTTATTTTGTGTTTATGTAACCGTTAGAATGTGAAATACGCTAATAGCGGTACTCTGTAGACATAATTATGGGTACGATACCACAGACAGGGTAGGTAAGTAGGTACCTACCTACGTATAAAGTACACATTTTTAATTTTTTTTTTGTATAGGTACCTATTAGGTACGTTGGGTGACAAACAAGTACACGGCCCAACAGATGTAAAGCGGTTACCGTAGCCATATTAACGCTCGCAACATAAAATATCGCTAGCACTCCGCCACCCCCGCTGCCAATGCAGCATCTTATCCCTTTCTGGCTCCATCTCACTCACTCGCAGGAACACAACAACCCTCAAGGGAATTGTTATTTGGCTGCGGTATTCTGTGAGGGGGAGGTACATTCCCCAGTCGGGTAACTTACAATTACGCTCCCTACCTCTCTTTTCTCCAGAGCTTCGTTTGTCAGCAGCAGGGCGCACCGCGTGCGGGTGAAGTTGGCTTTAGTTCAAAGATGTTGATGAACCACTTACACCCCAAACTTACTATGAATTTCTGATTACTATGAAGTTCTGATGAACTAACCAAACCTTTATAATACTAGTAATAAATTAAGTTATCAAAATTATGGTAATGACTGAAATAAAACATACGCAAAAGGTTTATTAATTTATTTTAAAAACAGAATACTACCGACATTTTTTTTTTTGTGGAGAAACAGTATTTCATATGGTTTTAGATTCATTAGTTACAAACATGACTTACAGTTCTTGCTTTTGTTATTTAAAGATTTAGTATTCCATAGACGTAGAAGGCCCAGTTGGAATATCAAATGTAGAAGGAGCAGGCTTTTTCCTAATCGGTCCATTTTCTAAGATTTCTATACCGTAATCTTCTAGCGTTTTAGCAACTAGCGTCATATAACCGGGGGCACCTTTAAACATTCGATTGAACGGTAACGTTGACTCATCACATTTTTTTCCTTCAGTGTTATTCTGTTTTGCGTCTACACAATCTCCAAAATTGTTAAATGTTGACATATTCATCTTTCTTTGTAATACGTGGCATGCGAGTGCCCAGTTATTACACTTAGTTCGGGTCATCCATCCTTCAAGACCCTTTAGAACACATTTGTATATTGGAACAAGATGTGCCATCTTGTGCGTAATTTGAACGCGGCAGTTACACATCTCCTTTAGTTTTACGAAAACATTCATAAAATATATATGCCTATGACGGAAAATCCTAAATCGATCAGGAGCTCCAAAATCAACAAAAATATTTAAGAGTTCCATAGCTGTTTCATCTGTATGCATCGTATCTACTTTAGGAATAGTTAATGGTCTCAAAAGTGTAAACAATGAATTTTCATCGACGTATATCAATATGTGATTAAATTCTCCATCAGGTCTATTTGTCAAAACAAGAATATCAACGAAAGCTGGTTGGATACAGTCTCTGACCTGTGTAGAAGTAATTGGATAAAAATTATAATCTTCTTTATTGCTTTCGTACTCGGTGTCTTTAGGCTTGCAAACATTACACTCTCGAAGAAAAACTATAATACATTGAGGATGTACGACAAAATGATTCTCTAGTAAGTCCTCTATTTCGAAGCGGCCGCCGTGTAGTGTTATTTGATGAGCATCCGCTATTACGTCAAAGCTATCTTCATACGAAAGATATTCTATTACATTGTTCGGGCTGGATGATTTCTTAAGCAAAATATTTTTACCGTTTTCTTCTAATACTTGATAATCATTTAACGTGGCGAAATCCTTTCTTGTCATTTTTTTTCCAAATGCTTTATACTTATCATAGTATTGTATTTTTTTTATCATGTCCGACTTTCTGTTATCGGTTAGGGGCCTCTTGTCTAATTGTATTTTGGTATTTTTCATTTTATCAACATATTGAAACATAAAGCTCATGTATTTGTCTCTAACATAAACATAATCAAACTCGTTATCAGACTTGGCCGTCCGCTTTACTTGCAACCTGGTACTTGGGATGGATGTCGTTTCCGCCATTAGACTTTTCTGAATTGGGCTAACTCGGCAAACTAACTGGAACTTACCAACTTCGTTGCTATCATTGAATGAAAGGAATGGAGAGCGCGTGCGTATTGCTCCGTCGCGCGCGTATCGTAGGTGTAAAAGAGACGCATATATATTATTTTTTACAGTATTTTACAACAAATTTTACATCACATTTATACAAATCACAGAACTTATAGAATGTTTACGTAAATTTACACGATGCTTGGCTATTACATTTATAAATAAACACAATGAACATTGTAGGATAACAATTTTGTTAATCAATAAACGATATGAACTTAGGCACGATTCGCGTCTTCACTTCGCTTGTTCATTCGTTGTCGGCGTCGGCGGTCGGTGCAGCTCGGCTCGGCTCGGCGGCGGCGCTCCCTTTACCCCGATTGATCACGAAGAGGCAACAGGGCGAGGCAAAAGTAAATCACTACTTTTATCGATATCGATGAAACTATGTCATACTTTGGCTTGTATCTACAAAAAAGCAATTAGATAAAAGTTCAATAAATTTTATCCATACTTTGTTTGTAGTTTAGGTTAAATAGTTTAATGATGAAAAGGGCAATATGTGCGAGTATCACATACTCAAGACTTTAAGTCTATATCTAACTTAATAGGTTATATTATATCCAATGATGACTATGAAAACCATCTCCAATTTCGTGCAGTAGTTTTTGCGTGATGCGCGTACAAACATGCTGACTGACAGACAGACAAAAATGAAAAAATAATTGTTTTAGTTTCTATTGTTTCTATAAAGAACACTCATGTTACTTTTTCATAAATATCTCCTATGTGGGCATCGCATAGTTAGTTTATTGTATGTATAGATATAGTAGTTTGTTAGCACAAAGTATATCGTATATAGATCCTGTTATCTAGTATCCATAGTAAAAAGGACTGCTCAGTTTGAGAATTGGCTAACGCTGTGTAATTTTCTCGGAAATATTTCTAACATATAAAAAACGGTGTGTGCTTGTTCACACTACAAAGTGAGAACTTCATCTCTCGTTCCGTCTCGTTACCACTGCCGACTTTACCCGAATGAGCATAATTACAGTTATACAATTACAGAGCCGAGCGTGACGTGTTACTTACCCGGGCGTGACGGCCAAGTCTCATTCACTAACTACGATATTTGTGCACGCTATGCTGTGCACAAATTTTGTAGACTAAATAAATAAATATTTATTCAATAATTAAATCTTTATTTCCTCTCACCAAGCCTAAAGAAGTTTTCACTTCAATAAATACAGTACCTGGGCGTTAAAAAATATAGCTTGGCATCTTTTAGGAAAAAAATATATAGGGTGTTAGTAGTTTATCAACAGCTTTAAACCAAAGCCAACCTCACCTCACAACCCACAGCCTTGGGAATCAGACTGGTGCACAGCGTGCAGACGCTGTGCACCAGTCTGATTCCCAAACGAGGCGTATTTTGTAAGCTGCCTGACTGGGGAAGTATCTCCATTCTCCATCTCACAAAACTGCAGCCAAATAACAATTTCCTTGAGAGTTGTTTCAGATCCGCTTCATCAGGCGGTCTGTATGCTCTAGATGTAGTATAAAAAAAACATTTTTTTTCAAAATTGTATTCTAGTTAAATGGATTTTTGCCTCAGGTATTTGGTGTAAATTTTATCGAAAATCGAGACATATTCAACACACACGATTACAGAAATAAAAATATATATGTAATAACTCGTATAGTAGGATAGGAGATATATATTGTGTTTTCTATTGCTTAATGTGTTTTTTTAGTACTAACATTAAGTAGGTACTTATAAAGACACACAAGTATCCGAGCCGAAAGAACTGGACGAATCGAATCTTTTCTTTAGGTACCATATAATAAAATCTTAATGTAGCTCGTACACCAATCCGGTCTGATACGGTGCGTATAGGCCTGAAGCTGCTAACCCTCCGGGTTTGACCCGGAGTATACGGGTTTGAATAGTGCATATCCGGGCTACGGGTTTCACATCGTTAAATCCGCGCGGCGAACGAAAGTCAACCGTATATAAAATCAAAGCAAAGATGCTGCAACAAACTCGTACCAGTAAAAAATATAATTTTATTAAATCAAATAAAGGTGGCCCTAGTAATAGCAAAGTTTGAGTTGATTTATTTGATGTAGGTAATACGCCTAATTTTTTTGATTTTAATAAATTATAGCTACCTAAAATATTTGTATCAAAAATCTCCGGGTCTGCTCTATTTGAGTGGTAGCTCTATGTGCAAGTTGTCATACGATTTCATATAAAGTATTCTAAACTTCGTTTCGTTCGGTTCGTTCAGAGCGCTCGGCTTTGATAAATGTGCGTTCAGCTAATACTCAATAATTGCTAGTTATCTGCTATACAAGTACATTGAAAAAAAAACCGTACAAGTGCGAGTCGGACTCGCCCACCGAGGGTTCCATAAGTAGGAATAATACATATAAATAAGTAATAATGCGTCGGAAATAATAAAATACATTTACATTTTCCAATGTGCACATCAAGCCCTTTCATATGATAATTTGAAATTTCGACAAATATAGACCCCCTATTTTTTAAGATTTAATTACAAAAGTATAGTTTTGAGATTTATTATTGTACTTGTAGTCTATAGATAACGATGTTACTTGCCAAATTTCATAGTTCTAGGTCAACGGGAAGTACCCTATGAGTTTTGATTCCATCGAGGTGTCGAAATATGCGTTTTTGCTGAATAAACGGCTGTATCATTTTTTACGTAAACTTAGCAGTTACATTTTTTTACAACTTCATAGGACCTGAGTATATAGTTCAAATTTCAGCTTGATACCTCCACGCATTCTTGACTTAGAGGGTCTTGACAGACAGACAGATACACAGACGGACAACAAAGTGATCTTATAAGGGTTCCGTTTTTCCTTTTGAGGTACGGAACCCTAAAAAGGAGATATGTATAAATACAGCAAAATATCGATAATCTGACATTGAAAACGTGGTACAGCGCTACTGTTAAACAAGCATGTGTGTTGGTGTTGCCTGTTTCCTCCGGCTTCTGACTCGGGTAATTTTTTTCACGGAAATTATAATAATCAATTACAATGACGTTATAAATAGATATGGTAAGGCATACCCATGCTAAATTGCATCAGAAATTGCGAGTGGGAGACGGACTATTGCTATTCTTATCAACTCGGCGCGGCGCTTTGTTATCCTACTATCTCTTTCCCTCGCTGACTGCGTAACCTGCGCAATGACGTCTTTTTTCTTGCAAAAATACGAAATGGAACTAGGTACCGTATAAGCCCGTATCTTCGCCTGTGTTACCTATCTTCGCCTAATTTCAATTATATTGAATTTTCCAAAAGATTTATAGCGCAAATGGCGCATAAAAATCCTAAATAATAAGTAATTTTCGTGTATAGCGACATTTTGTAGAGAAATTGTAGCTAACTTCACTTTACTGGCGACCAATGCATTTCATCCTTGGGATTGTCGTGACGTTTTTTCTTGGCGGTGTTTTAACTTCAGTTTTAAGCAGTGATGAATAACAGGTAATGCTGAACTTTTCATTTTATTGTAATCTATAACTAATTTCCTTTCTTATGACATTATTATTTTATGTCTAAGTTGTGTCTAGATGTCTTAATTGTTTAAAATATTTTTCAGGTGATGGCGGCAGCTATCTTGTTGCCAAACTTCGCCCATCCCTAGGGTTGTCAATTCCTGTTCTAAGTTTTTTTGTGCCTTCTATGTGATCATCTTTGCAAAAAGGTCTAGTAGTATTGAGTTAAATGTAAAATAATCAGTTAACATTAAAGATTAAAAAAAAACATTGGCGTATACCTATATTTTTTTATACAATCAAATTTTAAATTCGGAAAGTTGAAATAAAGTATTTTTAAACCTTGATAGAAAATAAACACTTCTACTTGTGACATAGATATACTAATACTTGCAGATGATTCCCAATTAAATAATAGGTATAATCAATTTATACCATGGAATGCCATATTTATTTTAAACTTTACAGAATTGCGAATATTTCGGAAACTAAAGGTCGATCACTAATTCTGTTTTCTTGGACGCCTGCCTATAACTAAAAGCTAATTAATAATTACCAAAAACAATTTCCTATGTCTGGGGCTGACTTGACATAAATGAGACTGATTTAATGTATAAGATAATTGTTGGTTCAAAAATGTAAGACAAACTTTTTTTGCTGTAATTTTTAAAAAAAGTAGGTACAAAATTGCAGTCCGAAATATACTATTTTAAATTGAATCATATATTTTTGGACTGCAATTTTGTACCTACTTATTGAAAAATATACCTACCTTTTGACTTTTTAAAATAAATAAATACAAAATAAATACAATAAATAGTTTATGTAACCTTATTTAATTTTTACTCACAAAACAGTTATCCTCCTTGATTTTGCAGTTAGGTAAGATCACATGATTTTTGGCAGCCCTATCAACATTTCATCAAACGAAGCTAACTTCAGACAGTTACCTATCTTCGCCTGCCATACATTTTTTAAAGAAAATACGACCATGTTGTGCTATGAGTAAGGTGCTTATTCACCTCTCACATACTACATTATTTAGACTCTTTTAAATCAACAAAATGTTTATTATTGACGTTGCAGCATACCTAGGCAAAGTTAGGGGAAAATATCCATACTTCGCCTACTATATTTGTGACCAAATTGTTGCCACTTAGACAATGAAATTTAGAGCGTCAATAGTCTATTCCACTAGCCACAGATACGAAAAATTGTTTTTCATTCATTGTTACTCAAAATACTTTAAAATCTGAAAAATATTTTTAAAAAAGTGTCAAAACCCAGGCGAAGTTAAGGGTTCCGACGGTACACGTTATCATCAAATATTATTGCATACCTACCTACTTTTGTGTAATATGTGATCCCTTGAGCTTTATTTACTTTATCAATATATGTATATGTATAATTATATAAATAACAAAATATATATGTAGGTATATATAATTTGTGCATTTTCTTATTACAGGAGAAAGCATTTTTTCCTATTTCAATCAATTATCATATACCTACCTATGTCATATGATCCGTCGCCTTTCTTGTGCCAAATGCGAGGTAGAATTATGTCATTTTTTTATATATGTACCTAGTATATATTATACTAGGTACATATATAAATTATACAATATAAAAAATTGTCTTACCTCGGGTGAACTAAATTTACTACCTATATATATTATGTAATATAAATTTTGGATGGAGATGATAGATATCCAAAACCAAACTTATTTTTAATAGAAGTACCTACCTAATTTTAAAGACGTAAGTATTCACATCAAAAATAAACAAGCCCGTTCTTTGTCTGCAGTCGTTTTCAATGACTACAAAGGAATTTATTACAATACACCTAGGCAGGTAGATAATAACTATAAAAGATATAGGAAGTACATATATACAAATGAACGGAACAGCCACATGTACAGCCGTACAGAGAAAGATCAGGAAATGTCGTATCGAATAGATTTTGAGAAAAACACATATAAGTTCAGAAGTAGGTATTACATTTTACATTGAAATCAGCGTTTGTAATATTTTTTACTTTGCTTTTTAGCGCCATCTGTTTACTTTTGACGTGACAACGTCTTATAATTCGATGGAGCCGGCCAGCACGCACGAAAAAACATGACGTATGCGGCGTTACCTCGCTCTGAGGCGTTCCATTAAAATTTTCTTTTGAAAAATGCAAACATTCCATCAGTATTTTCTTATGACGTTGTCACGTTCAACTATCGTCAGTAAACCGACTTTACAGACAACCGATTTTTTTAAAAACTTTGTGATTGGAAATTAAACTACCTTAAATAAAGATTTACTTCCAATAAAAAGTTTAAAAAATAAAAATTGAGATTTTCCCTGTTCTTTGCCTGTACAACTATTATGTAATCTGTGCCTGTACCACATGAGTTCTTTACTCATGTGCCTGTACCCTTCAAATAAATACAACTAAAACTAACGAATCTCCGAAATAAAACGAAAGGAAGCCGTAATTTTCTATTGCCGCTGGCATCACACAATAGGATTTTACGAGAAACAATTCAACATTTAACAATTTCAATAAGTGTGTAGGAAACCTACCAGGCCGACTATAAACTTTAGTCTCAAAACTTCAGGGCTGTCAACTAAAAAAATTTTACAAAAAAAATTTTTTGTATAAAACAAATGAAATGAGAAGCGCGATAGCGTCGTTGAACGTGTCAGTCTAATCAAACACGCAAATTAAGCAACGTAGCCTAGTGTACCCGGGGCCAATAGGCTTTTAGCCTTTTTTTTTAGCCTAGCCTATTATATTAGAGGCTTGACAGGCTAAAGGCCTATAAGCTTTTTAGCCCTGGCCAGGCCTATTTAGACTACTTCATTGGCTGTAGGTTTTTATAAGCCTATCAAAAGCCTGACCTATACTAACAGCAAAAAAGTCTAGCCCTCTAAAATGGCTATGGAGGCTATGAAGCTTCTAGCCGTACAAGGCTATAGCTTCTATCAAGATTTTTAACTTTTGATAGGTGGTTCAAACTACTACTAGTAAACTTATAAAAATACTATTATAGAACATTTCTACTACTACGTTACTACGTTAGAACTACGTCGTAGCCTGTCCATGGATGGGTTTTTTATCTCGATCTCCTCCGTGCTTCGGAGGGCACGTTAAGCCGACGTGTCAGTACCGGCTGTTGTCGTCAGATGACAGTTGTTAAGCCAAGTCAGTGGCCTTTAGGCGGCTTGAAAACACTGGCCTCCGCCAACCCGCAGTTGAGTAGCGTGGTAGAGTATGGTCTAAACCCCTTCGATTGAGGGGAGACCCGTATCCCAGCAGTGGGATGAATAAGGGTTGGCGACAAATGATATGCAGCAAAGCGCTGTCAATAAGAAAGGTTTAATTCGTTGTAAAGTAATTAATTAAATAAAACCGGTCACTCACGTATTTTTCAGGGAAGTGCATCCCTGAGGAGTTAATGATTACTTTCAGGGAGGTGCATATTCATACATTTTCATATCACTTAAGTTATTGCCAAAGATATTTGCATCTAAATATGTATATCGATACCTTTGTGGTCCATGGATCCTCGGCGCCCATGGCGGTTGCTGTAGCCATATTAATGCTCGCAACATGAAATATCACTCACGCGCCGGCACTCCCGCTGCCAACGCAGCAAAACCTTCCTTTCTGGTGTCACTGGCAAGAACACAACAACCCTAAAGGGAACTGCTATTTGTCTGCGGTCTTCTGTTAGGTGGAGGAACTTCCCTATACGGACGGACAATAATACATTGTACCCTACCTCTCTTTTGCTAGAGCCTCGTTAGTCAGCAGGGTGCACCACGTGCAGGTGACGTTGACTTTTGGTTAAAGATGGAGATTAGCGACTTAGCTAGCCCATTCTGCCCATTGGTACATTAAAACCATCCATTTAGTATTTTCTTCTTCTAAAATGTTGCTATTCACCCCTCAGTTGTTATACACCCCATATTACGTTACATAAAACCTAACAGTTGAAAACCCTATCGATAGTCAATACCGGGAAACAATACAAAAACGGTCCCAAGCGCGTGAAACATTTTTTATAAGTCCCAATATCGCGATAAAAAGCGCTGGCAATCAAACTACGCGGGAACAAGACAAATATTGAGACTGCACGCTGGAGACCGACGCCATCTTTGTTCTTGTATCAACGGAATATTATAGCAATCGAAAATAATATGAGTGTTAGTTATATTATTACGCTTAGTTATTTATTTTCGTAAAGCCTCTTGGTTTACAAAAATAAATATAAAGGATCCTTGCTGCGGTGTTAACTCTTAGTTACTCGCATGATGGCATGAAGATCATTTCATGGAACGGAGTGGAATAGAAGCGACTTTTTGCAACGAAATTGTACATAGCATAACAAACTTTAACTATGTCACTTGTGTAGCATTTAAACTTAATTAAGAACCAAAAAAGGTGCGTCTTCCGCGGAATCCTTGCGCATTCTCGAGAATCCGCCTCTTTTTGGCACGTATTTAAGTTTATATGTTATGCAATTGACATAAAGTTCATAATGCTATGTACAATTTCGTTGGAAAAATTCGCTTCTATTCCATTCCGCGGCGGTGTAAATTAAGCCCAAATAAAACATGCGTAAGCTTCTTAGGCGACGCCTGCAAAATTATAATAGCAAAAACGTACACAAACAAGTCATTGCTAACTAGATAACGCAGGCTTATGAGCTCAAACAGTTTCCGATATCTTATCTCAATTTGCACTCAGAGACCGTAGCGAGAGAGGATGTCCTATAAAAAGTTACGATGTCCCTAAATATTACTTAATCCACGTCCCAAACATCGGAGGAATTCCTTTCAATTTGCTGTAATTAAATTTATTATTATGGTTAATGCTTATTTCGTCTTTTATATGTAAATCTGCTACTTACCTACCTATACCTAGGGTTGCCACGTACGGGTTTTATTCACTAACCTTTAAGTTACCGCTGTCGAGTTTTTTTAGTTTTTAAAATTACTTTATAAAGTCCCTGGCCATAAATTAAATAGACAAAAACTATATAACGGCAAAGAACAAAATTCCAAATGAGATTCCGCCGTTCCCGACCCTTTAAATTGAATCGGCGAGATAATACTAGAAAATATCCAAGTTGAAATCAACCCGAGTGATTATTATGGAATTAAACTTTCCAAATCACGCCCTTTTGGGCGGCAAATGGCGAAAGTTAGACTAAACGGATATAATCTATGTTTGCCAATTTGCAATATTTTTACCTTTTTTGCCCTTTTTGTGTTATAAAATAAATTATGCTAAAATATTTTTTTGTATGATTTGGTTGTGAAGTTGTGATTGTTTTTGGATGACTGCGCTTTGCTCGGTGTTATGAGTAACGGATTTTCCCAATATCATTGTCCGAGCGAGCGCAGTTTATAGATCGAATTGGGGTGAAATAGTTATTTGTTATGCAAGGCTGCAAAGTTAATTTTTGGCGCGAGTACCTTGTATTGAAACCTGAGCAAGCGAAGGATTCTAGGATTGAGCCACGAGCGAAGCGAGTGGTTCAAATATAGAATCCTGAGCGTAGCGAGGGTTTCAAAGGTACGAGACGCTAAATAACTTTGCTGCCGAGCGCAACACACAACTTTTCACCTCACTAAAGCGAGGAAAATGTTAGGTGCAAGAAAAACAGTTTTAATAAATAATCATCAATGGACTGGCTGCAGAGAATATAAACTATTACGAAACCAATGAGGTTCTATATATATGTAATTTATTGTACGAAACCTTTATTGAATAAAAATATTCGAATTTTAAAAACACTTTCCACGCTAGCGGATAAAGTGCGATTTTCCACGCAGATTTCGAATGATAAACAGAGCTTTTACGAGCTAGTGAGGTGAAAACAACTTTTTGTATGTTTGTATCAAAGTTTGTATATTATGTTTAAGTCACATATCACACAAGACGAGCCCGGTAGTCGAATGGCTAGCAATGGCTACTTTGACTTCGTGGTCGCGGGTTCGATTCCCACAAGGCAAACATTTGTGTGCATAAATATATCTTGGTCGGGATGTTTTCTATGTATTATAAACATGTATTTAAAAAAAAAATAAGTAAAAAAATAGTAATTTATGAAACTGTTGCTTAGTAAGGGTTATTAAAATACGAGTGTGAGACATTCGCCTTCGGCTCATGTTATAAACTCACACTGAATATGAATGATCGAGCATGCGTAGTGCGCATGCTCGATCGGCTGAAATTAGATAAATATATTTAAGTACATTTATCAGTTGTCTAGTACTCATAGTACAAGCTTTGCGCTTTATTTGGGACTAGATGGCGCTGTGTAAATTGTCCATACATATTTGTTTATTATATCGAGTCAAGATAACTCATCTATGATATATTAGATATATTTATTTCTTACAAAACCTAAATCCCGTCAATGATGTTTTATGTCCCACAAAGCGACCTCATATTTTATCAGTACCAATAACAATTCCGAATTGTACGCTACCTATTCTCTTGCCATATAATTAATGTTTCTCACAAAATTCAATGTATCGTCCGTAGTCTCAATAGTCTGTTCCGAATTGTGTCCAGGCTACCTGTGACGAGAAGGCAATAATTTGTACGTCGAGTTTGTGGTCACCGGGTGCGGGCGTCCTTCTGTTCTAGCCGCAGAATGGAAAATTGTTCCGAACTTGTAGCTTCAATTCAACTACACATAATTTTGGAAAGTTTCTCAGTCCATTTTCACATTTCGGAACAAATGACAAAACTTCGTTTGAAAGATAGATGAAAGACACAACATAAGCGTACGATGAGTACTACCTAAGTACGTTAGTACTATTACTTATACTGTGACCTAAGTATGAGCGAGAAATTACATTTGTAGTTATTTCAAAGGATAAAGGATATAAATAAATAAATAAATATTGTCAGACAAATTACACAGCTCCATCTAACCCCAAAGTAAGCAAAGCTTGTGTTATGGGTACTAGACGACCTGATAAACATACGTAAATACATTTTTTTTGTAAATACATACTTATGATACATAGAAAACACCCAGACTAAGATAAACAGACATGTTCATGCACACAAATGTTTGTCCTATGTGGGAATCGAACCCACGAGCGTTGGTGTCGAAGCCGCGTCATTGACCGCTACGCCACAGAGCTCGTCATGCACTTGAATTCACTATTTAACGTAACATTAAATAAATACATTGCTAACTTAAACTAACCTATTTGCACATCAAAAAATACTTATTGCACATCAAATTCAGGATTTCATGTGCAAATCAAGTTATTTTAAAGCAGCATAGTTTAGAGCAGTGGTGCCCAACTGGTATTGCTCCGAGAGCTATTTTGAAAACTCCGATACGCTACGCGGACACCGCCGATTTAATAAAAAAAAACATAAGTTAATGTAAAGGAAACTTCAATATACAACTACACCACTTTTTATTTATCATGTTAATATGACACACTTATTACACTTCTAAAAAGAATAGACCGGAACAGCAAAAAGCTGATGCGATACTTGGCTGTTGACATTTTCAGAAAGTTTCTTAAAGTTTTATTTGTGTATTCCGGCCTGACCTGGGGTACATGTACCCACAAGGGGTACGTACGGGCCTCGAGCGAGTGGCTCTTTACCCGGGCAGTCTCCGGTGGTGCATGCACCACCGCGTATTATTTTTGGGAGCCGCTCTACTGCGGCTAGGCGTATGAGAAAGCAGGTCTAGGTCAGTACGGGATGATGTTTGAGCCACTAAAGGGCTGAAAGGGTTGAAAGAGTAAGGACGTAACAACATCTACTACCTCTTAAGACGCAAAACAAAGTACAGTGGTGCCTGCCTGGGACCTAAGTCGACATTAACCAGGCGTGTATTCCGGATCCGATTTTGTTCGGGCATCCAAAAAACAGGCTGCGGGCTACCAGCCCCCTTACCGCCATCTCTTATTGTGTTTCAATAATTGAATAGATTGCTTATATATACCAACGAATAAGCGACTCTTTTCATTTGAAATAGAGTCGCTTATTCATTGGTAAGAATAAGCATTCTATTCAGTTATTGAATCGCAATAAGGGATGGTGGTAAGGGGGCAGGTGCCCGCGAGCTACCGTTTGGGCACCATGGTTTTAGAGGATCAATTTAATATTTTCCATAAATATTAACACCCTACCGCCAAAGCTGAAGCCGATTATCATCGATCGAATATTTTGATTCGAAAAATAGGTCTTACGTTTAAGTCATTGACACACATTTTCAGCTTAGTCGGTGGACGATCTGAGACGGCCGGGTGTTGTATTGTACGTGAATACGTTAGGGGCCATCCATAAATTACGTCACACGAATTTCATGACTTTTAGACCCCTCCCCCCGTCCTTGTCACAGTTGGTCACATTGGTAAGACTCCCCCCTCCCTAGTGTGACGTCACATATTTTGCAATTTTACATCTAGAGTTGCAAATGTTAAGTTTTTCGTTAATAGTTCAAAGTCCGTGTTTTAACTCTTAGATTATAATAGATTTTGAAATGTTACGTCACAAAATTTAGGACCCCTCCCACCCCCTTGTCACACAGTGTCACACTTCGTCGACCCCCTCCCTCCCCCTTAACGTGTGACGTAATTTATGGATAGCCCCTTACATGCATTAAAATTCCCCCACACGCGATGTTCCTTACTTAGCACAAAGAGTATGTAATTAAATAAATAAATAAATATTGTCAAAAAAATTACACAGCGCCATCTAGCCCCAAAATAAGCGAAGCTTGTGTTATGGGTATTATACAACTGATAAACATACGTAAATACATTATTTTTTTTGTAAATACTTACTTATGATACATAGAAAACACCCAGACTAAGACAAACAGACATGTTCATGCACACAAATGTTTTTCCTATGTGGGAATCGAACCCACGAGCCTTGGTGTCGAAGCTGCGTCTATGACCGCTACGCCACCGAGCTCGTCAAAAAGCTGATGCGATACTTGGCTTGGAAAATGGTCGTTGCTTAGCGTAATAAATTGTTATTTGATCCTTCATCAGTGGTGTGATTGAATTTTGGATGACGGTGATAGATATGTAGCAATAACACCAAAACTTATTTCCTTTTTTTTTATTATTAGTTTTTTGAATTGTCTCCCCATTTACGTCAAAATAATCTGCCCCCTTACCACCATCTCTTATTGCGATTCAATAATTGAGTAGATTGCTTATTCATACCAATGAATAAGCGACTCTATTCCATTTGAAATAGAGTCGCTTATTCATTGGTATGAATAAGCAATCTATTTAGTTATTGAATCGCAATAAGAGATGGTGGTAAGGGGGCTGTACCAATTTAGAAACGATTGAATTTGATTCTTGTTCGGATTGTTCTCAAAATTATTTTTCTGCTATCAGAAAAAAAACTCTGGTAAGTATTATGCAAGAAGCACATTGTAGTCCAATAGGAAATTCCAATTCCGATATTAATTTCGTATTCCAAGGGAACTGGAATTCCAAATTTAAATTGTCCAGTGCATTTGCATAGGCACAGCTGTTACGGGACATTTCCATTCGCATTCTGTTATCTATGGCAGTTGGCTTTTGGCACTAGTGAGTAACGGGTTTTAGAATATATCGGTGATACAATTTTATACATTTTAAAAGTTCCGAATTGTACAATTGGTTCAAAGTAGACAAAGCATACATACTTGAAAAAATATTATTTTGATTTGGTGTTAAGTTTGGCAACATAGTTCAAGAATTAGTTTCTTATTTTATATCCCAAGTCTATTTTTAAGGTATGTTTAGCCTTATTTTAAAACGAATAAGTATAATTATAGTATATTTATATGTATATAGGTATACTAAGCTGGCACCAACTTCTAAAAAATGGTTAACGCACCTCTTTAGTTAATTTTTTTACATGATGTTTTATCTTTTTAGTTATCAATTAAATAATTACAGATTTTTTTTTACACTGGCCTACTAACCCGCAGGAGCAGCGTGATGGAGTATGCTGTACAGCCTTTCGATTGCGGAGAGACCCGTAATATCTTACAGCAGCGTGTCAATTTTCAAAAATAATTAATGTAACTTAAAAGAACAATGCTTTATTTTTATTTATATTTGTCGATTTATCGAATTCCGCAGGTATACTATATTTTATTGTTATTTAAATAGTTGTCTTGGCCAACTTGCCAGAATATTATATTTTAAAAAATGGAAAAATTCACCTCCCACCTAGGCAGGGGAGGTGAATTTTTCCATTTTTAAAAATATGGTATACTTTACTTATGTCAATCGCAAACTTCCAAAATGGTCATCCAGACCAGACCTATTGAGACCCAACCAGACTGGACGGGAGCACGTACTGTGACCGCAAACATCGCTTACAAATTACACACGCCTGTTACAGAGCTCACAGATACAATTCGGAACTGTTTTTTTTATACTACGTCGGGTGGCAGACAAGAATACGGCCCGCCTGATGTGAAGCGGTTACCGCAGCCATATTAACGCTCGCAACATAAAAAAACGCTCTGGCGCCGCCAAACCCGCTGCCAACGCAGCATCAACTCCCTTTCTGGTGACCTCACTCACTCGCAGGAACACAACAACTCTCAAGGGAAGTAATGTTATTTGGTTACGGTAGATATTCTGTGAGGTGGAGGTACATTCACTCGGGCAGCTTACAATTACGCTCCCTACCTCTCTTTTCGCCAGAGCTTCGTTTGTCAGTCAGCAGGGTTTACGTAGTAACTATTATGTAATCTGTGGCACGGTGTAGGTGCAGGTAAAGTTGGCTTAGAGGAATGGCAATTCTCGAGGAATGGCAATAAGGGGGAACCCCCATATTGCCATTCCTCGAGAACTACCCGCATGCTGGAGTATTTTTAACCGACTCCAAAAAAGGAGGAGGTACTCAATTCGATTGTATTTTTTTATGTTTGTTACTACGTCACTTATGAACCGATCTGAAAAAACTTTAACTTTTTTATTTTAAAGAGTATACTTACAGATTGGTCCCTTTTGTTTATCATATCATAAAATTCAGTTCTTGATAGTGTTTCTAACTTTTTAGTGGTGCGATTGTAGAGTAATATTTGGAGTCGGTTTTTTTTTGTTAAAATTAGTGTTTATTAGTCTCTCAATTTATTTATTTTATCCCATTTACTTACCGATTGGATCAAAATGATACTTGGCAACCTATCGTTTTCCTGTGATGCGCGTTCAAAGTCAAATCATCTAAAATGCGGCCTTATTGCCAAGAATTTTCTTCTAGCTTACTCTGAAGTCATTTATATACTAAAGAATACTAGACAACAGTCATAACTCACGCGGGTGTACATACAAAGTTAATTGCTACGTCTTGCCGCGATAAAGCACGCCTCTCGGCACGTAACTCAATGTTTGGTACTTCAGCTGGGATGGTGTTATGCCACAATGAAGAATACACTTTTCGCTTTTTAATTTTCTTTGTTAGAGATTCTTTATACTATATAAAGCAAGAAATACGTGCTATACGACTGTGTATATAAAAAAATATGGTTTCACTGAAGTTTCAGATTGTGGAATGAACTTCCTAACAGATTTCTCTGGTGACAATAGCATGGGATTTTCCTGGAAGTCGGAATTTGGTTTTTACAGGGACAAGTACAACACTTGAGTGATGTCTCATGTGTTTTGTGACTTTACTCCTTAACATTTACCTTTCAAATTAAAATATATTTTTCTTTGCAAGAATAAATAATAATTGCTAGAAAAGTCGCTTAGTACCCAATATATAATTGTCAAAATAGCTACCGGTGGTAGTATAAATATAGAATTATATATCAAATTACCTACAATAATGCCCATTTTATTAAATCAAATACAAAATATACTGTTTTCTATAAAAAATATTATAGATCGCCAAAAGTAAGACATTATGGCAGTCGTGTTATTAGGGTCGATAACTTCGATAAATCGAATATTATATTCGACTAAATTCGATATTCCTATAATTTCCTTCCCTTCATGCCTTTTTTGAAAACCCTATGCTATCTCCTGAAAAAACCTCGCCAGGTATAATTAATTAAAATCTATTACAGTATTTTTAAGTACAATCTACCAATTATGTTAATAATGACATACACTGCAGCGATGTTATGACATATTCATATTAATTTATTTTGAAACAATACAGTATTGTGGGAAAAATGCATGTCAATTTTAAATAAATGATAAATTAATTTTAAGACTAATATAACTATAGCTAACAAGTTAAATTATGCGTATGTTATAACATAAAATTTATATTATTGAAAACCTGAATTCATCTTACATAACACCATCCACCAGCAATGGGCAACAAGTCTAAGGCTGATAACAGCGTGCACGGGAATTAATTAGCGAACTGAAAACTTGGCTCATTTCGCAATACAACTTCGCCATCTTTACTTCACTTGGCCCTATCTTTATGAGAATGGCGTAAGTCGACTTAAAAATAAGGTTGTCATCTCTAAACGCTAGCAACCAGGACAAGATGCGTCAAAATTCCGGAATTTCAATCTTAAACCCCGGACATGTCATAAATAAAGGCGCGTTTCCATTATGCAAGTAGCCTGCATGCAAGGTGCAAGTTGCATACAACTTGACTAATGGCAAAAGTCTGTAAAAGAACTTAAAATTTCTTTGATGATTATCTCGCCATAGGTTTTCAAGAATTTCTGGCGAGATAACCATGACTGCAATTGACAATAGTAATTTCGACCGACATAGGTTATGAGCTTATTTATAGATAAATAGAGAATAAATTGGATTAATTTTTACTCGTTAAAATACTATTTGTCAATTATCAAAACAATAAACAACATTGGGGGAATCAATTAAACACAGTATATGATCTAAATTAGACATAATAATCAAACGTCCAAAATAAAATTTTAAAAAAACAATGTTCATCATCAACAAGAATAAAAAACCAAAAGTCCATTTAACAAATTAATAAAAACCATAAAAAATGTAATATGATCAAAATGATCAAATCATGTCATGATCAAAACAATTTATAAAGTATGAAATATAAGAACGCGATCATGCATAAGGGTATTTACATACCTTTATTATTGCCTGACGTTTCGACCAGGTTTGGCCGTGGTCACAGGCTGACTCAGCGCGCGTTAATTCCCGTTCTTATATTTCATAAATCATGCAACGCGAAAGTTTAAAAGTTATTAATTTAAAAAGTAACTAAAAATTAACAAAAAAAAAAAATTGGTTGCCTGTAAAGTCGGTATACGGGCGAAAGTTTTACGTGACAACGACTTTGAGTGGTAAAATGTTTTCGAGTGGAAGGGACGCATGCCTTTCACTTTTTATGTCTGTCTCTCTCGCTCTTAGAAGGGACACGCGTCCACGACACGCTTACAATGAGAGCGAGTGAAAGGCACGCGCCTTTCACTCGCTCTCATTGTAAGCGCATAACGTGACCCAGTTTCTTGAAGTGTCACCCGGCTAACCAATTTATAAGACGTTGTCACGTCAATATTGCCAAGAAAAATCAAATACAACAAATAACTCATTAATATTGTGAATTATAGAGTGTGTATTTAAATCTGCGCTAGTTTCTCAATGCAATGTCCCAGTGAGATTTCTTGGCGTAAAAAATTTTCACTCATTAAATATTTGTCTCAATTTAGCTTCTTCGGTTCTTTTTGTGATGTAATTATTTTTTTTTCCACGAGGTAAAATAATAATCAGCATCTTTTTGTAGTGCATTTAAAAGCACTGCTATATTTGGTTTTGCTTTAACTCTTTTATTTAATCTCGAATTCCATGATTCCGTGACATTATTGGTTTTGTACTTGGAATCGTAAAAACAACATTTATCAGACAGAGAGAATGTCTTGAACCAAGTGTTTTCAAAAGTAAAATAAGTAAGAAAGCGCTACACATTTACTGACATGAGACTTCCAATTTGGATTTACAAATGTCAAATTTCTTAGCTTTCCTCCAAACAGCTTGTTTAAAATGATACAGGCACTCTTGGGATTTTACATGAGGAAGAACACTCTTGACTGCATTCATTGCGGATTTCAAAGTCAGTTGTTACTTTCTCAGGTTCAAATTCCGGTACTTGACTTTTACAAATCTTAATAAAATTTCTTAGGTACTCGTACATTGTTAATCACAGGTACAGTTTACGCCTTCCTACCGGATAAGAATCCGGTAGGAAGGCGTAAACTGTACCTGTGGCTGTAGGTATGCTATTCACATTATTATCATCAGTACTTCCCAAGTCTGCGTGTATGGAATAAACTTGGTTGAAAGGAGGAACAGCACAAGGTTCCATCACAATATATTGTTTTGGCATGTCGCAATACCTCTCTGCCCTCTTCGCTACAAAACACTAATATTCTAGTATTTTTTTCTGCATAGTCTGCAAACAATAAGTGCTTGAATTTTCCGGGGACACACGTGTCTTTCAATTTCAAAAAACTTACTTTTATTGTTTGTAATGATTTGGTGTTGAGAAATGAAAATGCAGAATGTAATATAGATATGACAACACTGTATTTAAAAAGGTTACTAATCTCCCGCTCTTTTTGGTTCGTTCTCTCTGCCTGCTGCCTGTCATCGCTACGCTACGCACATTGTACCTGTGCAGGACAACGATTACTAATAGATATTATGTATAGATAACGGTTATACGTAGTTATAAGTTTATAAAATTATAAGATAGTTCGTAAGAAATAGTAAGAATCACTTTTTATTATGAAAATTTGAAAGTCGTATAACTTTGCTTGTAATAGATCCTTAAGTGTAATTATTGTTTTGGTTAATAGATGATAATGTATATTTTATGTCTTTAACATTAGATTGTAAGTTTTAAACCAATAAAGGATAGAAATTGACGTTTTTCAATATCCCGCTAGGGTGCCCTGAAGAGGCGTTACCGCGACGTAAGCACTTTGCACTAAAATGCTTATAACTTTGTAAATAATGATCGTATTTAGATAATTTTTGTTATAATAAGTTAGTTATATAAGCCCTCGTTATAGAAAAATAGATTGTACAATATTTGTAAAACTTTCGAATGTCAGGACATGCCGATAGAAAGAGATAGCAAATTTTAGAAAGAGATAGAGATAGAGTCGATTATAAATAATTCAATCGCTCTGATTGGTCAACCCTTTTCGCGACCTTATAGATTGACCTACTTTTAATTTCATTTTATTAATCGGAGCATGTCCTACGTTCGTCAGTTCCAGTTTCCACCTCCAGTTGAAGACGACGGGCAAACAAGAAAAATACTCAAGCGCTCCTGAATAAGAAAATAGAAGAAAGAAAATACTGAAGCGCTCCTGAGTAGAAAATAGTTACTCTGTAAGAAGACTTGTGGCAAATAAATCCACGCTGTGTACCTAGTGATTTGGCATCGGATTTTCACTCGATCACACTCTCTCCAACAATCCCAGCATCTCGCACATCGAGTGGTCCTTCGAGCCGGATCTTTTGGGGAGAGATCATCGAGTGATTTCCAAGATGCCTGTTACCAGGTCACAGCATGGTGGAAAACCACGAGGATCCACACCATCGGGAACAACGGCTACAGGGTCATCTGCAGAGAAGACTACGTCGTCTGAAGCCACCACCGCGACGGAGTCTACAGTCACCGGCGCCACATCCGCCACGACCGAGCAGACATCATCGCCACGGGCTGCCACAGCCAACGAGTCCAGCGCCGTGCGGCCAGTCATGCAACAGGCCGCCCTGGATTCACACGCGCCGCGTCTTGAGCAACCTGCCGTTCCGCAGGCTGCCACCGAACCTTTCGCGCCGCGTCCAGAGCAGCCCACCGCGCCGCCTGCTGCCACCGGTCATCACTTCCGTGCGCCTTCAGCCGTGCCGTCGCGTGTCAAGAGCTCAAGCCATAAGTCTGCGAAAACCCGTCGTCTTGCCGAAGCCCTTCATGAACTCGCCAAAGCGAAGCTGGAACTCGCCAAAGCTCGTATAGCAGAAATAGAAGCACAATCAAGTGATGAAGAAGACGCAGCATCTGCAGTCGACAGCGAGGGAGGAGAAAAACGCGTCCGCACGTGGCTACAGTCCAGCCACCTTGCCATCACAGAGGGACAGCATGAACCAGAACCAGAGGCGACTATTGAACCGGCTCCAGTGATCACTGCCGCATCCTGGAGCACCCCAGCGCCAACACCGGCGGGAGTCACCGCCGCACTCCCGTCGGCTCCGCGTCTCTCCGTGAACGAACACGCCGCAATACTGATGCCGCCTCCTCCGCCGCCAGCAGGAAGATCTACGCCTGCACCTACACCGAACCAGACAGCGATGCAGCCCTACAGGCCAACGGACACAGCCGCTCCGTGGCCACCGATCTCCAGCGCACCGCCTGTCAATGTGGCACCGAACTTTGCGACGACGCAGCAACTCCAGCCAGCAGCCTTTGCAGCTCCCTGGCACTTGAACTTTTACGCTCCGTCGTCCGCCTTGCCACCAACGAACATGACGCAGCCGTCACAGCCAGCAGCCATCGCAGCGCCCTGGCATCCGAATTACAACGCTGCGTCACCAGTGAACATCGCAGCGACGTCACAGCCGCAAGCAAGCACAGCAGCTTCTTGGCAGCCGAACAGCTTCACGCCGCATGCAACCGCGCCTACTCAAGAACAAGAACGGCGAACCGAGTTGCAAGAACTAACAGCAGCCATCTCACAAGCCGTCCTATCAGCCCGACACACAGGATCAAGAACGCACGAACTACCGAACTTCAATGGAGCGTATCAAGATTACTTGACGTTCAAAGCAGCGTACTACGAGTCGGCCCATCAATATTCAACAACGGACAACTTGTCGAGACTACGAAGAAGTTTAAAGGGAGCTGCAAAAGAAGCCGTACAAGGATTATTTATAGCGAACGCAGACGCAAACTGCATTATGAAGACGTTAGAAACAAGATTCGGGAGGCCAGACTCAATAGCAATGGCAGAAATGGATCGACTACGAGCATTGCCACGCCTCACCGACTCACCACGAGATATCTGCACTTTCGCAACGAAAGTCGAAAACATCGTTGCAACAATGCAAGCCCTCAACTGTGTGTATTATCTGTACAACCCCGAAGTCTCGAAGAATATAGTTGAGAAATTGACTCCAACAATGAAGAGGCAGTGGTATGAATATGCAGCCACCCAACCGAGAGAAGAGCCCGACCTGTTGAAGTTTAGCCGTTTCATAAGAAGAGAAGCGGAAATATGCAGCCCGTATGCACCGCCAGAGAACATAGGAGGATCAACAGACAGTTATGAAACTCGCCGTCGTCATCGAGTAAACAATATGCAGAATCAACAGTGGCAGCCGAAATGTAACCTGTGTGATCGCCAAGGACACGCCACAGCTGACTGCTACAAATTCAAGAACGCAACAGTGCACGACCGTTGGGATATGGCGAAGAAACACCGACTTTGCTTCCGATGTTTGCGATATAGGAAAAGTACACATAGCTGCCGTCCCAAGAGATGCGAAGTAAACGACTGCAAGCACTACCACCACCGAATGCTTCATTCACAGAAGGAAGACCTGAAGACCGAAGTCGAAGAGAAGATCAACTCAGCATGGGCGCCGCAACCAGCCTCGTATTTGAAGATTGCACCAGTGCACATCTCCGGACCGGCGGGAGAAGCGGACACCTTCGCGCTACTGGATGATGGTTCCACCATCACCCTTATAGATGAAGAACTAGCTCAACAAATAGGAGCCAACGGCCCGGAGGAAACGCTGCACATCTCGACCTTCGATGGAGACACCGCCACCTACAAGAAGTCTCATCGTGTAACCTTCAACGCAAGAGGACGTGGAGCAAACAAGCTACAGATAGAGGCGCGCACCATGAAGAACTTGGACTTGGCAGCTCAGAAGATACCTCAAGAAGCAATCACTGGGTGCGAACATCTACGGGACATCTCTCATCAGCTACAGCATGGCATCATGAAGCCAAAGATCCTCATCGGCCAGGATAACTGGCACCTTCTGCTGTCTACAGAATCCCGTATAGGTAGAAGAAATCAGCCAGTTGCATCGCGTACACAACTGGGATGGGTGTTACACGGCGGGCACACTCGAACGTTGGGACATCGAATCAACTTCATCAACCACTCGGCTGATGAAGTCATGGAACGAAAGGTGAAGAACTGTATAGCCGCTGACAACCTGTACAAAGATCGAAGAAAGCTTCACACAGTTGAAAAAAGAACAGGTAGTAACACGGAGCTCCGGAGGAGGTACTGCGAACAGATGAAGGCACCCGTAGCAAAGGGCTACGTCGAACCTGCGCCGCCTTCAAGTACAAACACCAACAGTTGTTACCTACCTACGCACTTTCCTGTCTACAACCCACAAGAAGCAGAAAGAAGTACGCAGAAGGACACGGGAGAAGAAAGAACATACGCCGTAACAAGCAAAGAAGCGTCGCCGAGCCTAGTATACAGTCTACCTACAGTCGAGCGATTTTCAAAATGGGAACGCTATCTACGCGCAACAGCTCGAGTACTTCAATTTATCGAACTATGTCGACCGCCAAAACAAATAGTGAGTTATAAACGAACAAAGAAAAATGCTACGGATGATTCAGATTGGCGCCGAACTTATAAGAAGAAACAAGCAGTCAAACACACAGAAAAAATCACTGCAACTTCAATAGGGCACTATAGGCCGATCTCAGCTGACTTGTTACGCCGCGCCGAGAACTTAATCATCCGAGCATCACAAGAAGACTCCTTTGGTGAAGAAATCGGCGATATGAAGATCGGAAGACCACTACAGAAAAATAGTAAGTTGCATCAGCTGACCGTCGAATTCACCGACAACGAACTACGGCTGAAAACACGAATAGAAGCAGCTACCGGCGTACCTGAAGACTTGAAGAATCCACTGGTGGTGCATGGCGAACACCGTGCAACAAGGCTGTGGATTGAACACATTCATCAGCAGCTCCATCACGCGGGCGTCGAAGCAACCGTCAACGAGTGCCGTCAAGAACGATGGGTCATACGCCTCAGACCCACTGTAAAGGCGGTCATCAGAAGCTGCATCAGGTGCCGTATGCGTACGGCGTCTCCACCGCACCCTGCGACTGGTGACCTCCCTCCATGTCGCCTCGCACACCATCAGCGAAGCTTCACCTACACCGGGTGGGACTTCTTCGGTCCACTCACAATCACCGTGGGACGGACCCACCAGAAACGATACGTGGCTCTATTCACGTGTCTCACCACGCGCGCTGTCCATCTGGAAATGGCCGCCTCCCTCAGCACCGACTCCGCCATCATGGCGCTGAGACGCATGATCGCACGCCGAGGACGTCCAACGCAACTGTGGTCCGACAACGCAACCAACTTCCACGGAGCCGACAAGGAACTACGCCAGGCGATCAACTCGGCCATGGCAGAGGAAGCATCAAAGAAGACCATCGACTGGCGCTTCATACCCCCGGGCGCTCCATTCATGGGCGGCGCTTGGGAGCGTATGGTGCGCTCTGTAAAGACAGCGCTCTCTGCCACACTGCATGAGCGCCACCCGTCGGAAGAAGTCCTGCAGACCTTGCTCGTCGAGGCCGAGCACACGGTGAACAGCAGGCCACTCACACACGTCTCCGTCAGCACAGAAGACCCAGAAGCCCTCACACCGAACCACTTCCTCCTGGGCGGGCCAGGACGCCTGCAGTCACCGGGCGAGTTTAGCGAGCGCGACCTGAACCTGCGCGCCTGCTGGCGCGCCTCACAGCGCCTTGCCGACATCTTCTGGGCCCGATGGGTCCGGGAGTACCTGCCTGAACTCCGAAACCGGCGGGAGCCCCATGGACGAGGGCCTGCTCTGCACAACGGCGACCTGGTCCTCATCGTCGACGGCAACCATCCACGCAATACCTGGGTACGTGGACGAATCTGCGCCACATACCCGGGCCCCGACGGAGTCGTCAGAACAGTCGACGTGGCAACCAGAGGTGGAGTGCTCCGACGGCCAGCTAAGAAAGTCATCGTCATCCCGGTGGACACCAGCAAGCCTGCACAGCCATCTACTGCATCGTGTCGAGCGGCGGCGACTACGATGCACGGCGGGAGAAATGTGCAGGACAACGATTACTAATAGATATTATGTATAGATAACGGTTATACGTAGTTATAAGTTTATAAAATTATAAGATAGTTCGTAAGAAATAGTAAGAATCACTTTTTATTATGAAAATTTGAAAGTCGTATAACTTTGCTTGTAATAGATCCTTAAGTGTAATTATTGTTTTGGTTAATAGATGATAATGTATATTTTATGTGTTTAACATTAGATTGTAAGTTTTAAACCAATAAAGGATAGAAATTGACGTTTTTCAATATCCCGCTAGGGTGCCCTGAAGAGGCGTTACCGCGACGTAAGCACTTTGCACTAAAATGCTTATAACTTTGTAAATAATGATCGTATTTAGATAATTTTTGTTATAATAAGTTAGTTATATAAGCCCTCGTTATAGAAAAATAGATTGTACAATATTTGTAAAACTTTCGAATGTCAGGACATGCCGATAGAAAGAGATAGCAAATTTTAGAAAGAGATAGAGATAGAGTCGATTATAAATAATTCAATCGCTCTGATTGGTCAACCCTTTTCGCGACCTTATAGATTGACCTACTTTTAATTTCATTTTATTAATCGGAGCATGTCCTACGTTCGTCAGTTCCAGTTTCCACCTCCAGTTGAAGACGACGGGCAAACAAGAAAAATACTCAAGCGCTCCTGAATAAGAAAATAGAAGAAAGAAAATACTGAAGCGCTCCTGAGTAGAAAATAGTTACTCTGTAAGAAGACTTGTGGCAAATAAATCCACGCTGTGTACCTAGTGATTTGGCATCGGATTTTCACTCGATCACACTCTCTCCAACAATCCCAGCATCTCGCACAGTACCAGTACATATAAAATAAATATATTTTACAGAAATCCAAGCTTATTTATTGCATAATCACAATTGGTTATGGGCCCAGGCCCGCAGTAACTGCGAAAGTAAATAAGCTTGGTAAAATACTCCGGATTACACCGTACTGCAAAGTTCGTCACCACCACGCCACGCGGCACGTTGTATGGAGGTTAGAATTGACCGGCCGAAGACTTCGTGACAAAGTTTTGTTTGCCGGGACGTTGAATTGGAGCACAATGGAAGGAAATACAGCTGCAATTAAGCTGGAAGGTACGAAAAATTGGAATGTGTGGAAATTCCAAATCAATATTTTACTTCGAGGGCAAGGGTTGCTGAGCGTCGTTGATGGATCGTCAGTAAAACCGCCCGAACTGGATAAATTAAAAATTTGGGAGGCGCATGACGCGAGAGCACAATCCTTGATAGTCACACGGATGACGGAGGAGGTTATGGTTCATATAATTACATGCACAACATCTGCAGAGATGTGGAGGAAACTGGCCAGCGTATATGACCACAGATCTGAGACCAGCATACACATTGTTCAACAAAAGTTCTTCGGATACAAATATACAGAAGGTATAGAAATGTCAGTCTATTTATCAAAACTCCAAGAACTAGTGAGTCAGTTAAACCAGATGGGTGAAGCAATATCACCTAAAATGGTCATAACAAAAATTTTGATGTCATTGCCGGATCAATACAAGCATTTTACTTCGGCATGGGAGTCGGCCCCCGAAGACAAGCAAACATATGACAATCTAGTTACTCGGTTACTCATCGAGGAAGAAAGGCTGAAAGAAAGGAATAGCGAAGAACAAAAATCATCATCTGCCTTCATAGCGGGAAAAGGAAGTATAAAGAAAGTGAAGTGTTTCAAGTGCGGTAAGTTAGGGCATTATAAAAATCAGTGCTCATCAAAAAATGACAATAATAATAGTGATAAAAATAAGTTAAAATGTTATTATTGTAACAAAATTGGACACATAAAAAGTGAGTGCAGGTATAAACAGAACAAGGAACAATCTAGGGACAATAAAGCATTTTTTGCAAGCGCTATGGTAGGACGAGGTGACAGTGAGTATGATGATTGCTGGATAATGGACAGTGGTGCATCTGAACATTTATGTAAATACAAACATTTGTTTATTGAGTATGTAGAACTTTCAAAACCTAGAGAAATTGTTTTAGGTGATGGTAATACTATATCTGGTATAGGAATAGGGGTTGTTCAACTCGAGAGATATAACGGTAAACAGTGGGCTCTAGCCACATTGACAAATGTCTTATTTGTACCTAGTTTAAAGTTCAATTTATTTTCTGTGCCATGTGCCCTGGATAAAGGTTATGTATTAAAATCAGACAACAACAAAAGCTGTTTTCTAAATCAGGATGGTTCAGTTGTCGCTGAGGCGACTAGGGTAGGAAAAATGTTTTTTATGAATTTCAGATCAGTAGCTACAAATGCAGCGTTGGTGGGGGTCAAGGTTGCAACTATAAAGGAATGGCATGAGGTCCTCGCGCACCAAAACTACCAATATGTAAGGAAAATACTGAAATCTCATAACATAAAATTTACTGATTGTGAAGACACTGTTTGTAAGGATTGTTTGACAGGTAAGCAGCATAAATTACCATTTCCTAAGAGTGCGACAGCCAGTTCTAGGCCATTGCAACTGGTGCATGGAGATTTATGCGGTCCAATGGAGGAAAAATCATTAGGAGGAGCAAGATATTACCTTTTATTAAAAGATGATTACTCTCATTATAAAACTGTTTATTTCTTAAAAGAAAAATCACAGGCTGTACAAAAAATAATAGATTTTATTATTCTTTCAGAAAAGCAGACAGGTTTTCAGGTAAAAACATTTCGTACTGATGGAGGTACTGAATTTTTAGGATTGAAGCATTTTTTTAATAAAAAAGGAATAAGACATGAAATCTCAGTAGCCTATACACCTCAACAAAATGGTAGAATTGAAAGGGAAATACGCACAGTAACAGAGGCGGCAAGAACGATGCTTTTGGCAAAATCGCTTAGCAAAGAATTTTGGGCTGAAGCCATTTCCATGGCCGTGTATGTACTTAATCGTACAGGAACAAGCTCTATCATAGGAGAGACTCCATATAAACTGTGGACAGGTAAAGAATATGATATTACACAGTTGAAAGCTTTTGGAAGTATATGTTATGTACATGTACCTGAGCAACTACGTAGAAAATGGGATGCGAAGGGAGAACAAGCATTACTCATGGGCTACGGTGAGGAAACTAAAGGTTTCAGAGTCTACTTGACAAAGAGCAAGGTAGTAACTTTAAAAAGGGATGTCATATTTGTAGGGACAGAACTTCGGACAGAAGAGGAAATAAATGAACCTACAAAGAAGGAAATACTGACTAGGAAGTGTAATGCTACACGGGAAGGACAGGAAATGACAGAATTTGTAGAAAACATAGAATGTATACCAATATGTGAAGAAAATGCTTCCTCACAGGAGGACATGATGGAAGATGTGGAAAGCATGGTAGAAGGAGGTAAAGAATCAGAAAAGAATGTGGAAAATGACACAGTAGAATTTCTGGATGAAAGTATTTTATTACAAGATGATGAAAGAAAAGAAGCAGAAGCAGACATGTATGAAAGTATGTCAAGTTCAAGTTCGGAAAACCAAGATGAGTTCGGAAGAGGTAAGAGAGTGTCAAAAGTTCCAGAAAAATATAAGGACTATTTGTTACTCTCCTATAAGGACGCAATGAATACGCCTGAAAAAGAAAAATGGAAAGAAGCAATACAAAGTGAGCTAAAGTCTATGCAACAAAATGGAGTATGGGAGCTAGTGGACAGAGAAGAAGCTAGAAATAAAAGAATATTGACCAATAGATGGGTGTTTCGTATAAAGGAAGATGGCACATATAAAGCGAGACTCGTTGCTCGAGGAAATGAACAAAGTTATATCGACTATGATGACATATTTAGTCCTGTGGCAGGAATGTCATCAATAAGAACAATGATAGCTCTAGCTGCTATTAAAAGGTATGAGATATTGACATTTGATGTCAAGACTGCATTCTTGAATGGGGAATTGAGAGAAAATGAAGAAATATACATGAAGGTGCCAGATGGGTTAATCAGAACTCAAGAAAATATATGTAAACTTAAGAAGTCTCTGTATGGATTAAAACAATCACCTAGACGATGGAATGAGAAATTTCTTAGTGCTATGAAAGAAATAGGTTTTATGCAAACTAGAAATGAACCTTGTATATTCAAGAATGATCACTCATCAATAATATTGGCAATTTATGTTGATGATGGTATGATAATAGGCAAAAATAAATTGAAAATAATGGATACTTTAAATAAATTAAACAGAAAATTTCAGTTGAAAATATATGAAAAACCAAACATATTTTTGGGAATAGAATTAAAACAAAACAATGAAGGTTTACATTTAACGCAGACAAACTATATTAAGTTCATGTTGAATAAGTTTGGTATGCAGAATTGTAAGGCAGTGGACACACCTTGTTTGAGTGGAAATAATGAAAATGAGGGTCAAAGCACGGAAAAGAAGGAAATAAAGTTTGCATATAGAGAAGCCATTGGGAGTTTACTATATTTATCAACAAGGACACGCCCTGATATTGCATATGCAGTGGGAATAGCATCAAGACACGTGGAAAAACCTGAACAAAAGCATGTTGTTGCAGTGAAGAGGATTTTCAAGTACCTCGCTGGGACATTAGGAGAGGGGTTGTTTTATAAGTTTGGTGGAAATCTTCAACTACAAGCTTACAGTGATGCAGATTATGCAGGTGATGTTAA
Organism: Hypsopygia costalis; assembly: GCA_937001555.2. NCBI lineage: Eukaryota > Metazoa > Arthropoda > Insecta > Lepidoptera > Pyralidae > Hypsopygia > Hypsopygia costalis. Next base: position 6,845,980 of record OW443349.2, read on the forward strand.
TACAAGGAGAAGTACTACAGGTTATGTTATTACACTCGGCAGTGGGCCAGTAACGTGGGCATCCAGAAGACAACCTATTGTAACCTTGTCTTCTACCGAAGCTGAATTTGTGGCTGCTGCTGACTGTTGCAAAGAGGCTATGTTCTTAAAGTCGTTGTTGTCAGATTTTAAAATATACTTATCCCTGGTATTCAGCATTGAAAATCAAAGTGCTATTAGTTTAATTAAAAATGGTATCTTTAATAAGAGGTCAAAGCACATAGATGTAAGGTATTTTTATATTTGTGAGTTGTATAACAGTAAGAAGTTTATTGTTGAATATTGTCCTACTGCTGCGCAGACAGCAGATGTATTTACAAAACCATTGGGTAAAACCAAATTCATAGAACATAAGAATAAGTTGTTAAAATAATACTTATGTAATATGGCAGAGAGAATAGTAATGTATTATGTAACTACTGTTGGTGTTCTTAGCTTCGTTTGTTTGTTGAACCTAGATTTAATATTTCAAGTTGTAGTTTCTGTGTATGTTGTAACTGACAAGTAGGTTAGATTCTAATTGAATAATGGCATTTTCATTGTTAGTAATTTATGAAATTAGGAGAGGGTGAGAAATGAAAATGCAGAATGTAATATAGATATGACAACACTGTATTTAAAAAGTTTACTAATCTCCCGCTCTTTTTGGTTCGTTCTCTCTGCCTGCTGCCTGTCATCGCTACGCTACGCACATTGTACCAGTACATATAAAATAAATATATTTTACAGAAATCCAAGCTTATTTATTGCATAATCACAATTGGTGTCTATAAAGAATCTTTATTATATTATTAAAATGTGGCATTTTCTTTAATGATTCGAGATCAGTACATTTCATTTGCTCAATAATATCGGAATATATTGTTATCAATTTAGCATTGGTGTAAGTTCATTACATGCTCTCTGTAAACAAATATTCATTTTTTCTTTTACCGCATTACTGGCTTTATCAACCCCTTACCACCATCTCTTAATGCGATTCAATAACTGAATAGAATGCTTATTCATACCAATGAATAAGCGACTCTATTTCAAATGGAATATAATAATAAGTCTCTTTGTTTAGCGTTACTAGATAGCCCCACGATACTTAATGACTTATTTTTAAAATATATTTTTTATCAACTATAAAAAAATACTTAAGTTTTTAAGCAAAATATGTTGAATTTAGTTATCTAAATTCAGCATGTGAAAAGCAGTGTTTTTTTTTATTTTCTGTATTATTTTGTCTACGCTGTATTTAGGTAACTCTTATTCAAAAGGGCGATACATGCATGCAAGACGCGGGTTGCATGCGGGTAGTTTCGCACTTGTAAGCACAGTATAAGTAATAGTACTTGTAACAAAACGTGCAACAGACGACGCGCGTGGGTTTCTTACTTGAGTGCGAAAGCCGTGTCGTCGAATTTTGTTACTTCGAAAAGCTTTCAACGACATTTCTATACTGCGACGACTTGTTAAACCGACATCCTGTTACTACGATGTTTCGTTACTTCGAAAAATTGTACTGCGAAGCCTTGTTTAATCGACGTCTCGTTACTGCGAAGTTATGTTGCTTGATAAAATTTTCTTTGAACAATCTTACTGCGGAATCCAAGTAGGTAAATTCCTTAACCTGGAGTATCTTTTTCACAACAACCAATAAAGTTTGACAAACAAATATTGGTATTGTGGGCATAAGCAAAGGAAGTAGTGTTTAAAAAAGTACTATGATGACCGAATTTTGTACAGGTAGCGAGTATTCTGTAATTAAAAAAATGTCTCGTTAATGACAAAAAATCGAAAAACTGAGGTTAAGTATTGTTATGCTTCCTTGCATTACATGCGAGGTGCAAATTCTAGCAATCATGTTTCCTATTCAAGTAACTTGCTTGCAAGTGTGACGTCATACCTGCATGCAAGTACTTGCATAATGGAAACGCGCCTTAAGTGTTTTTTTGTACTTGTATTATTTTTTATTCTGTGACAAGACGGTTATTCGCAGCATGGAGCGGGCGGTAGTGATTTAAAACTTTTAACCCTGGACTATGTTATGACTATGTTGTTGGCATTGGTGTAAGTTCATTACATGCTCTCTGTAAACAAATATTCATTTTTAGGGTTCCGTACAGTAAGATCACTTTGTTGTCCGTCTGTCTGTCTGTCTGTCTGAAGAATGATGCAGCTCTAGCCTACTCGTATATCTCTTAAAATGAAACCCCGCCCGGACGCGTCCTGAGGGACAATTCTCGTAATTAAAATATAGTCAAAATTCAGTTTCGACCCAGTCTCGATCTCACAAATGTCACATTTGGTATTCTCGTAACACAATATGTAACTTCAAAATTAAATTTAAGCGGGATTATATCGAAATATGAGTGAAAATTAAACAAACTAAGAATGTTACTTAGCCAACAACAAGAATTGATAATAATTAATTAATGAAATCAAGTATATAATTTTAGTCAATTCACAATTCAATCTCTCTCAATTCACAAGTCAAGTCTGTCTGTCTGTCTGTCTGTCTGTCTGTCTGTCCGTCTGTCTGTCTGTCTGTCTGTCTGTCTGTCTGTCTGTCTGTCAAGAATTTCTATGTCGAGAATGCGTGGAGGTATCAAGCTGAAATTTGAACTGTATACTCAGGTCTACGGTCCCATGAAGTTGTAAAAAAATCAAACTGCTAAGTTTATGTAGAAAAAAGTTACGGCCGTTTATTCAGCAAAAAACGCATATTTCGACACACTCAAGGGAATCAAAACCTATAGGGTACTTCCCGTTGACCTAGAACTATGAAATTTGGCAAGTAATATCGTTATATACTACAAGTACAGGAATAAATCTCAAAACTATACATTTGTAAATAGATCTTAAAAAATAGGGGGTCTATATTTTTTATAGGGTGTCGAAATTTCAAATTGAAAGTACTAGTTCAAATGGGGTATCATATGAAAGGGCTTGATGTACACATTGCAAAATATATTTTATTTATTTTTTTCGACGCATTATTTCTTATATATAATGAAAAATATCAAATTTAATAATGATACTACGTACCTACGGAACCCTCGGTGGGCGAGTCCGACTCGCACTTGTCCGGTTTTTTTTTTAAATGTTTGTTACTTAATTACTCCACGATTTATAAACCGATGTGAAAAAACTTTTTTTATTTGAAGAAGTGTATACTTCCAGCCTGCTCCCATATTTTATTCATCATTAGCCTGTATCGATCTACATAAATGTCTGGAGTCTGTTTTTGTTTGTTAAAATTATCAAACCGCCAGGCGGCACTGACTTCGCTTAACAACTGTCATCTAATAGAGCTCGGGATAATATAAACCCATCCATGGACAGGCTGTGGTCGACGTTGCTTAACGTGCGTGTTCAATTACACTGACACGAGCAACGACGCCATCGATCTCCTCTAACCTATTCGTATATCTTTTTTAACGTATACTCTTCTCATAAACTATATGTATGTATATAATCAGCCACATAAGTATTTGAAAACTCCAAAAATGAGTAGGTACTTTTTAATTAGACAAAGTTACAGCAAAGTCGTTACAACAGCTGAGATAAAACTGTTGCAAACCACCGACGCACAAAGTTGGATAGTTTAATTTGGGCAACTGACAAAATATTTTACTCGCTCAGCAATGGAATGGGCCATTACTTTGGTCTGCGACACGTATGTTTACTAGAAAGTTCTTGAATTAACCAATTTGTTTGGATTAGTGTAGTTCTTGACTATTTAACATATGTTTGTCTATATTTGTAGACCAAAAACATTAAACATCCTCTGTTTAGGGGCCATAAATTACGTCCATCCATAAATTACGTCACACGAATTTCATTATTTTTTTACCCCTCCCCCGTCCTTGTCACAGCTAGTGACATTTGTGAGACTCCCCTCCCAAGTGTGACGTCACATATTTTGCAGTTTTACATCTAGAGTTCCAAATGTTTTTGAGTTTTTCGTTAATAGTTCAAAGTTCGTGTTTTAACACTTAGATTATGATAGATTTTGAAATATCACGTCACAAATTTAGTCAACGTATGACGTAATTTATGGATAATAGTAGTGTAATTACTTAGTAGGCAGATGGCGCCACACTATAGCTCACGCAGTGAAATATACAATGGTAGCTCCTCCTTCCTTCCTGGTAGCTCAGTTGGAAGAGCACTCGACCGGTCATCGAGAGGTCGTGGGTTCAAATCCCACCTTGGCGGGGTAGGTGAATTTCTCCATATTATAAAAATATTTATAATAATTAAACATCCTCTCCATACAGCATTAGCAGTTTTTGAGGATTGTCTGTCTTATCAGGGGTAGTATACTATTCTGATTTGGTAGCAACAAGGGAGACTTACCAAACGCTCAGACGATTTGCAATTCATATTATTGGAATCGATGTGTTAGTTACTCAATGTTTTAGGTCCCCAATAGTGTTAGATACTTAAAATCCGCGGTGCACGGCAGTTGAGCTTCACTTGACTAGTCATCTCTTTAGGCTTTTAATGCCTTATTTGCCATATTGCTATCTCAAATTCCAAAAGCTTCCTACTGATTCTAATTTCTTCTGATGATTCGTGTTAAGTTCCAAGGCAGCCGTAGTTTTACCCCCCGGGACTGCAATGGACTTCACTGTTCCAAAAGCTTCATAGATGTTGATGAACTACTAACACCCCGTATGACAGCTATGTTAAATATTGGATCGTAAAAAAAAAATGAGGTAAATAGAATTTTATTTTCAAAAATGCATGTAGCTATATATATATATAACTAGCTGTCCCGGCGAACTTCGTACCGCCTAACAATCAATGAATGTCGTGGTACATATTAGCTGAACTAAATTTATGATTTTATGGAATTAAAACAATGAATAGTAGAAAATAATAGAGAAGCTCGATGGCGTCATTGCGCGTGCCAATCTAATTGAACACGCAAGTTAAGCAACGTCGACCGTAGCCTGTACACGGATGGGTTTATATTACCTCGAGCTCCTCCGTGATTCGAAAGACACGTTAAGCCGTCGGTCCCGGTTGTTATCATTAGCTCATCTTGAGCTCCTCCGTGCTTCGGAAGGCACGTTAAGCCGTCGGTCCCGGTTGTTATCATTAGCTCATCTTGAGCACCTCCGTGCTTCGGAAGGCACGTTAAGCCGTCGGTCCCGGTTGTTATCATTAGCTCATCTTGAGCTCCTCCGTGCTTCGGAAGGCACGTTAAGCCGTCGGTCCCGGTTGTTATCATTAGCTCATCTTGAGCTCCTCCGTGCTTCGGAAGGCACGTTAAGCCGTCGGTCCCGGTTGTTATCATTAGCTCATCTTGAGCTCCTCCGTGCTTCGGAAGGCACGTTAAACTGTCGGTCCCGGTTGTTATCATTTAATGACAGTCGTTAAGTTAAGTCAGTGGCCTTTAGGCGGTTCGAAAACACTGGCCTCCGCCAACCCGCAGTTGAGCAGCGTGTTGGAGTACGCTCTAAACCCCTTCGGTTGAGGGAAGACCCGTATCCATAAAAACTGAAGATTTCATAAAAATAAAGATTTCCTTATTGTTAATTTTTAAAAAAAAAAACGTTTTGTTTTATTTTTTTTAGTTTTGAAATAGGTTTTATCATTTTGGTGATTTGTAATTGTCATTTCTTTTGATGTTTACTCTGATTTGATTCTTGCGCTCGAACCCCATGGGAAAAGCGTTTTCACCCCTATCGATTTGACATTTTTAAATTTTCATAACAAATCACAGACAACTTTCGCGACTTAAAAGTGACACCAATCGATTTGACGTTTTGATATTTGACAACCAATAAATATCGTAATCCCTTTTTCAACTGACACTTTCATTTGTATGGGAAAATGTTTTTTCTTTTATTTTATTTTTTCGAGAATTTTCCAATGTTTTTAAGAGTTATTTTGCTATTCGGGACGGAAACAAATCCAACAAATCAAAAACCATGGCAATCGGTCCAGCCGTTCTCGAGTTATAAGTGTTGTAACAAACACGACTTTCTTTTATATATATAGAAGATATGTATGTATTAGATATGCACTTATAATAGTAGCAGAAGCACCATTGCATATAAAATACGATGATATTTTTAAAATAACTACATAGTTGTCACCCATTTCGTAGCCAAATAACAATTCCCTTGAGGATTATTGTGTTCCTGCGAGTAAGTGGGGTCACCAGAAAGGGAGGAGATGCTGCGTTGGCATCGGGGGTGACGGCGTGATATTTTATGTTGCCAGCGTTAATATGGCTACGGCAACCGCTTCACATCAGGCGGGCCGTATGCTTGTCTGCCACCCGACGTAGTATAACAAAAAAAAAATGTTAATTATTCTTAAAATAAAAAATGTTAATAACTAACAAATGTGAATTTCTGATCTTTGGGGGCTTTATTGTAGAATTCTACTTTAAAAATAACACATTCTAAATTTATTAATGAGCTGAAAGTTATGACATGTTCGGAGGGTAAGAATGCGTTGAAAATCATGGCGCGTGTAACGCGGGGCGCTCGTTCTGAAATAGTTGAAATTTCCTAAATGGCCGCTTTCCAGCGACCCTAAATGTAATTTGAATATTTCGGTCTTGTTACAACACTGTTTGTACAAAACATTAGGATAGTAGTTTGTAATGCCTTCGTGCCAGTGGCGCAGCTTACGCTTGACAGGCCTTGTATCAAATCTTAGTGATGGGTGATGGGCCTTTCTACCTAAACACTTCAGGTCTGAGTAGTGGCGTAATTATAGAATCTGGGGCCCGTGGCAATTTTTTCAGTAAAAATCGTCACGTTGTACTTACTTAGTTTAATTTTAACCCTAGAAAGATAGTCTTCGTAAAATTGACGCATGCGTTTTTGAAATATAGCATATACAGCTTTAGAGCTGTATATTTAGATACTAGCTTTCGCCCGCGGCTTCGCTCGCGTGAAATTTGGGGTAATACATGTTTACTCATTTATCTATAGAAGTACTCGTGTAAAGTTTAGGATAAAATAGTCCAACTAATCTCGTTGCCCCATACAAACTTTGAACCCCAGTTTCATCCCCTTAGGGGATGAATTTTGAAAAATCATTTCTTTGTGTACCCCTAGACATCATAAGGTAATGTGCCAAATTTGGAATCTCTAGACCCGGCGGTTTGGGCTGTGCGTTGATATATCATTCAGTCAGTCAGTCAGGACTTTGAATTTTATGTATATAGATTCTATAAATTGATAGAACTTTTTTATTTATGAACCGATTGAAATGGAACAAACACTAAATGTTATGTAGAGGAAACCGTAACGCATTAGTGAAAACTGCGTTCAAATAGGTTAAGACGTTTCTAAGATTAGCGTGCATAAACGTACAGATAAACAGACAAACAGACAAAAATTCTAAAAATCATTGTTTTGGGTTCTATTGCGTTCATAAAGCCCCCCTGTAATAGATTTTCTTATATGTCTTCCATTTCTGCACATAGAGTTATTACTAAGCCAATTGATATATTTTTTGTGCCAATTGTGGTCACCCATCCTGGTTGGAACCACGACAGGGGTTGCTTAACTTGCGTTAGCGCTACGACCTCTAAGCATCTCTCTCATTGTATTATTTACTTTAATGATGATAACATAATACCTTCATAAAGTTTCAGTTAATTCAACTGAAAAGTTTCAGTCAATTCAATTGATTGGTTATTTTGTACCATTTTATATGTGATTCTTTAGATTGATATAACTTTTTTATTTATGAACCGATTGAAATGAAACAAACACTAAATGTTAAGTTGAGCAAACCTTAACGCATTAGTGAAAACCGTATTCAAATAGGTTAAGCCGTTTCTGAGATTAGCGTGCACAAACGTACGGACAAACAGACAAACCGACAAACAGACAAACAGACAAAAATTCTAAAAATCATTGTTTTGGGTTCTATTGCGTTCATAAAGCTCCCTATATTAGTTTTTTTTATATATCTTCAATGTACAGACAGCGGCCAGTTACGATTTTATTATATGTATTGATAAAGTGCGAATCCGGCACTGTGCGTTTAAGACATCTCAAATGCTGCTTATACCTTCCGGGAAAAACATGTGTAACTGAGGTAAGTGTTATGAATTTTGAAGTATAACCTGTCGTTACTGTGGTATAACTACGGCGCAAGTCAAAATGACTGAATGAGTAAAAACAATATTTGCCAAGAACATATATGTGCCAAAGCTGAGTTTGATTAATTAAATATAACTGAATGTCCCTATTATCGGTAATACATCTTTATTCTATATCTATATAAGTTTAAATGACTGATTAAATGTTATTTGTGATAAAAGTAAAAATATTCCAAAGTTTCGTTGATTTTTGAAGATGTATGAAGTGTTTGTATTTTATCATATAATAAATAAATAAATATATGTATATTAATGGTGGCATTTATTATATTATCTGTGTGTGAAAATATAATACCCGTAAGGTATATTCAAATAGGTAAATAAAATACGACATTACATCTATTTAAAACTCATGCGTCAATTTTACGCATGATTATCTTTTACGTATATCACAATATGATTATCTTTCTTGGGTTAATAAACCACTTAAGTAGTTATCCAACACTTATAACAATTTTATCAAGGGTCGGGGCCCTCTTGGGTCGGGGGCCCGTGGCATTTTGCCAGCCCTGCCCCCTTACCACCAACTCTTATTGTGATTCAATAACTGAATAGAATGCTTATTCATTGGTATGAATGAAGAGATGGTGGTAAGGAAGCTGGTCTGAGCAGTGGCGTAATTATACCATCTGGGGCCCGTGGCAATTTTTTCAGTAAAAATCATCACGTTGTATTTAGTTTAATTTTAATAAACTACTTAAGTAATTATCCAACACTTATAACAATTTTATCAAGGGTCGGGGGGCCCTCTTGGGTCGGGGGCCCGTGGCATTTTGCCAGCCCTGCCACCCTATAGTAGGGTTGCCAACTCTTGAAAGGACTAACCGGAACAGATGGGAGAGGAAAATATTAGAGTGAAGCCGCGCGTAGGACGACGAAGCCCTCCTTATAGGTGGTCCGATGACCTTAAGTAAGCGGCTGGATGCGGTAGGAGGAGAATCATATTTGGTGGAAAGCCACTGGGTCCGAGGAGGCTCTTCTATCTACTCGAACTGAACATGCTGGGGGCCCTTGTAGCCCGGAGGTCCCGTGTCATTGATACGGCGGCTACGCCCCTGATTGGTGCAATAATTGTAAGAGCCAATGTCTCTGTTTTTGACAGGGAAAGAAAACTCTAAACAAATAGATAGTTAAAAAACGACTGATACGATTTTTGTTCCGTGACATGTGTCGGAGTTTTCAAAGGAAAACACAATAATGAGCTAAATCTATCTATATATATAAAAATCAATGCCACTTTTCGTTGTAATTTTATAACTCAAGAACGGGCTCACCTATCCAAACCAAATGTTTAGGGTTTATTCGGACTATTTAGTAGATGGTTTAGGTGAAGTTTGTACAAAATCGGTGGAGCGGTTCTTCATTTATCACATTTTTTGTAACAATTGAATTCAATAAATGGCGGATCATTTTGTTAATGGGGATTTTGCTGTTAAATGGAAACTTTTTTCAGATAGGGATTGTGCTGTCAAATTGAAACTTTTTTCAGTGTTGACAGTACAAGCATCTTGTTATGTCATTCATGCGGTCATTTCATTTTGGACATGCTTCGACTTTATGTTGCCTGTTCCAGAGCCGTTTGTTTATTTAAGCTCAAAATGGAAAAACAAAAATATTGTTTATCTAAATGTTTTGGATTAAGTTTTAAAATAGCTAGCAATTAATAAAATATTGTTTTGTTTGAATAAATGAATTTGGTGTTCCAATTTTTTTTTTATTATTTTACTTTATACGTAGCGAAGCACGTTACGGGCCGCTAGTAATATATAAAATTCGCGTGTCGCGATGTTTGTTTCCAAACTCCACCGAAACGGCTGGACCGATTTTTATGAAATTTTGTGTGCATATCGGGTAGGTCTGAGAATCGGCCAGCATCTATTTTTCATGCCCCTAAATAATGTGTGATAGCCACTCCTAATTTTCACACCCTTCTACCATCAACCCCTAAATTAATATGGCAAAACAACGTTTGCCGGGTCAGCTAGTAATATACATCATCATCATCATCATCATCAGGTCATTTAATCTCCACTACAGGAGCCCGACCCTCTCTTATCCGTCCCAGACAGGAGGAGGATTTGGCCTACACTCCCCACGCTGGCCAAACGGGTTTGGGAGGCCTGATCGATGTTTGATAATGTATTTCCCTTAGTCGCCTTGTACGACATCCACGCGAAGAGACGGAGTGATTTTATTCTAGTCTGCCGGAAACCACACGGCCAATAGACGAGTAGTAATATACGAGTATATAAAATCTCGGACGTTCTCTATCTCACCTTTGCCATGTCAAACCGCGTCTGAAATGCTTAGGATATAACGTATTAGATCCATATATTATGTTGAATTTAACGGGACGGGGGCCCACCACACACTCCCACCACTGTATCTCCTGTGTAGCCAGGATTAACAGCGGCGCCAAAAAAGCAAATGAACAATGATGTCCATTGCAGTCCCGGGGGTAAAACTACGGTTGCCTTGGGACTCACAACGAATTTAATCAGAAGAAATTAGTAGGAGTAGGAAGCTTTTGGAATTTGACTTCCCCTCTTAGCAATGTGAGAGACAGCAATATGGCAAATAAGGCATTAAAAGCCTAAAGAGATGGCTGGTCAAGTGAAGCTCAACTACTGTGTTCGTGGTGGTAAATGAGGAGCTCGATGTTGTCGTTGCGCCTGTCAGTCTGATCGAACACGCAAGTTAAACAACGTCGACCGTAGCCTGTCCAGAGATGGGTCTGTGTATCTCGATCTTCTCGACGAGTCAAGTTGACGATGATAATGTATGGGCGAAATCGCCAGGCACAGTTGCATCGTCAATATTTAGGTAAACTTCTTTTTTTTTATACTACGTCGGGTGGCAGAGAAGCATATGGCCCACCTGATGTTCATCGGTAACCGTAGCTCGTAACATAAAATATCGCTCGCGCGCCGCCACCCCCGCTGCCAACGCAGCATCTCCTTCCTTTCTGGTGACCTCATTCACTCGCAGGAACACAACAACCCTCAAGGGAATTGTTATTTGGCTGCGGTATTCTGTGAGGTGGAGGTACATTCCCCAGTCGGATAGCTTACAGCTACGCTCGCCACAGCTTCGTTTGTCAGTCTGCACCTGCACGCGGTGCACCCTCCGCGTGCAGGTGAAGTTGGCTATGGTTCAATGATGTTGATGAAACATTTACAACCAACCAGTTATACCCCCATATTGTTGTTAATATTGCAGATCACTCCTTATGTCCTAGAAAATGATATCTTTATTTTATTTGAATACAACCGTTCAACCGCCAACAACATTTCAGCCGCCAAGTCACGTCTCCGTAACATAGCCTCTATGTTATCACTACATAAAAATACTGTATGTAATACTACGTAGTACTATTACTTATACTGCGGTAATACTTTCTTATTTATGCGCTGTACAGGCATGGTAAAAAAATATTTTTTTTAACAAACAAACTATTTATTTGCTATAGATGTGGTACAATTCCACTTAATCCACTTTCTTTACTACTGACAGAAATAAAACAAAAATTATGAGTAAAAAATTTCCCCCAAATCGTTGCCCGTTGGTAACGTACCAAGAATGCTGGCAGTATTACCTCGCTGAATATCAATGCTAATCCTCTGAGCAAGGTAATCCCGCATATCTCTTTAAAAAGATTGCGGGCTGATGGACCCCACGGGCCTAACGTCTCTACCGCAAACGACTCAAATATGTAAGTCGTAAGTGTTAGTCAGTCCAGCATATTTGCGCCGTTTGAGTGACTCTGCTGATGCCGCAGCCATACCGGCCTTAGACTCAGTGACCGGGAGATGGGAGGGAGCCAGAGTGTCAACACAAGTGGCATCCCACACACTACTGACATATTATTAGAAATTATTATATTCTATCTCTTTTTATTATAAAGCTATTAAAAACATATTATTATAATCATACAGACAACACTAGAAATCAATTCTGATAAAATGACAATACTGTATGGTAAAAGTTCTCTGTGTAAGTGATAACCACGTTTTTTTATAACCGCGTGGAGTGTAATTTATTTATATAATAAAGCTGGGCTATAGGTTAAATTTGACTAGATTGAGTCACTCCAAATAGGATATTTCAGTCAGGGTAGGTAATCTATCCTATTTCATTATAAACGCCTGTGCATTTTCTTTCCGCAAAACAACTTTTTTGCGTTCGTCTTGTTATTTTTCTCGCAGGCAAAACATCGTGTGTGAGGAGCTCCATTGCGTCGTTGCGTGTGTCAGTCTAATCCAGCAGTTCCCAATTAGATTTTTCTACGTACCACTTCAAGAAAGACCTCAATTTTGCGTACCCTTTATCTTATAATATTAACTGAAATCGGCTGTATTTTATATCTATTATCATCAAAAGACATAATAATGACACACTAAAGCGCTCGTTTGACTTACCTACTAATCGTTTAATTAATTTGAATATTTTTTTGGCAATTGTTATTGCGATATTGCTTTTATTTATTTATGACATTTTAGTTAAGAGATTGCTACGCATATATGGTGCATGTACCCTTGATGCAATCTCACGTACCCCTGGGGGTACGCGTACAATACCACTAATTGGGAAAGACTGGTCTGATCGATCACGCAAGTTAAAACGTCAACCGTAGCCTGTCTATAGATGGGTTTATTTATCTCGAGCTACTCTTCGGCGGGCACGTTAATCAGTCGGTCCCGGCTGTTGTCATTAGATGACAGTCGTTACGCTAAGTTAGAGGCCACCGGGCGGCTTGAAAACACTGGCCTCCGCCAACCCGCAGTTGAGCAGCGTAGTGAAGTACGCTCTAAACCCCTTCGATTGAGGGAAGACTTGTATCCCAACAGTGGGATGACTATGGGTGGATGTCGATACACCAGTTTTATACACATGGAACTGAGTTACTCACGAAGATACACCGCGACGTACTATGGCCAGCATAATAAACAGCCCACTGAAACTAAACTAACATAAATTAAAATTCCATCCTTATCATCTTGATAATTAGCCATCTACTACAGTACGTTTCCTAAGACATTTTATCCCACGAACGGTGAAACTGTGGAATCAACTTCCCTCAGCGGTATTTTCGAACAACTACGACATGGGAGCCTTCAGGAACTCAAGAGCTTTATTTCCCTTAAAAGGCTGGTAACGGATCGTGGACCCCTTGGTGTTGCTTATCACCATGGGCGGTGGTGATTACTTTACACCAGGTGACTCACATGCTCGTTTGCCCTGATCTAAAAAAAAAACACCCGGCAATTCTCTAGTCCACAGAATGCAACACGTGCAGGTGAGGTGTGCTTTGGGTCTAAAGATCGTGGTGAGCCATTTTAATCTCGTTGTGTGTGGGTTTAAATTAACCACTGCCATAAACACAGCTCTCAACAGCTTACCTAAGTGATAATAATGTTAATGTATGCACTTCTGGTTCATACAGATAACAAAATGATATTATAGCCCAGGTCTAAACAACGGAGTGCTTATTACTCACTGGGAATATACTATTATTATGGTTCCTCCTCACACAACATGTTGGAAATAGGGGTAGGGTTAAGTGTTATTTATTATCTACTAGCGACCCGCCCTGGCTTCGCACGGGTGCAATGGTGATACTAAATATAATTAAATTACAGAAGGTCTTTACGCATTGTCCTATCCAGTGCTTCCTGTGCTCCCACATTATAGGCACGCGTCGCCCGGCTGGTACTGCCTCAACCGTTATGTCCCTGCATTTAAAATCTGTAGTATCTTCGAAAATATTCATTTAAAATACATGCTGTAATGGGCCATATTGATCTATATTAAATGCACAATGTATTTAAGGTACTCAATTAGATAAGCATTAATGCTGTATTGCTTAAAATCGCTTCGTAAATAAGCCATTGTTCGTAAAATGTAAAGGATAAAAAACGGTTATTGTGGGTTATCCCTAAGAGATAGACATATACCATCGTGGACTTTTTTGTAGACCATTTTAAGGTGAACAATACTGTAGTACATTATTTTGATCTATCTCGTAGGGTTCAACCAGCAGCGTTTGGAATGTAAGCGCAAAAAAAAAAACATTAGAAACCTCTAAAATTATCAGTGTTTCTTCTTCCTTCCTCTTGAATCACTCTATCTACTAAAAAAAACCGCATCTAAATCCGTTGCGTAGTTTTAAAGAACTAAGCATACATAGAGACAGACAGACAACAGAAGCGACTTTGTTTTATACTATGTAGATTTTCTGAAAAGTGTAGTGATTTTCAATTAAATTCATTAATTGAATATCACTATTAATACACAAACAAACACTAGCATGTCGAGGTCTTTAATTGTGACAAGTTTCACCAAAATCGGTTCAGTGGTTTTGGAGCCTATCCATTTCTAAGAGTAACTTTTCGGCGTGTATGGTTTTCACTCGCTCCAGTATATAATTAAACTAGCTGTTACCCGCGGCTTCGCCCGCGTGGTCCAGGGGCGCTGCCATTAATTTGTGTATATTTTTTTCTTGTTGCATTTTTTTTACTTCATGGGATAAAACGTAGTACCAATATGTACAAATTTTAATCATCATCGTCTGCGGATGAATTTATTTACTTTAACACTTATAATATTAGCACCACATAAATGTTTGCCCTCTGCGGGGATCGAACCCGCGAACCTCTGACGCTGAAGGATCGAAAAACAACACAATACATATATATATTGTATATATATATAAGGACAAATGATTACAAAGTTTATTTTTTATCCCATGGAAATAAGATGTTTTTTATATAAATACGAGAATTGGCTGGACATATTCAACGAACCAACGACCAAGACGAACAGACATGTTCATGCACACAAATATTTGTCTTGTGCGGATATCGAACCCCCAACCTCGAAGTCAAAGTGGCTATTAATAATATAATAGTAACAAATATGCCTGGACAAGTTACGCACGGCCATCTAGTCCCAAACTAAACAAAGCTTGTAATATGGGTACTAGATAACTGATAATAATAATATTATAAATGTGAAAGTGTGTTTGTTTGTCCTTCTTTCACGTCGAAAGTAACAAATAGATTGACGTGATTTTAGATTTAGATAGTTTAAGGCCTGGAGAGTGACATAGGCTACTCTTTATCACGGAAAAACATCTTATTCCCACGGGAAAAAATAAAGTTTATAATGTTTCTTCTTTCACGTCAAAAGGAACTTATAAATAAGTACGGACATGATTGATGACGGGCATGATGATGTCAATACTTTTTATCCCGGAAAAACATCCTAATCCCATGGGAAAAAATAAAATTTTTAATCATTTGTCCTTCTATTCGTCGAAAGGAACCTAAGTACCGACATGTTTTTTTAACAAGGATAGTCTACGGTCTGGAGAGTGACATAAGCTACTTTTTATCCCGGAAAAAACATCTTAATCCCACGGGAAAAAATAAACTTTGTGATCATTTGTCCTTCTATCACGTCGAAAGGAACCTAAGTCCCGACATGATTTTTTACAGGGGATAGTTTCCGGTCTGGCGAGTAACGTAGACTACTTTTTAACCGACTTCAAAAAAGGAGGAGGTTCTCAATTCGACTGAATTTTTTTTTTGTATGTATGTTATTTGATATCTTCGCGAATTGTGAACCGATTTTCAAAATTCTTTTTTTATTTGAAAGGGTATGATTGCGAGGTGGTCCCATATTCACCAAGTCAGGGTCTGGTGAGGGGTCTGGGGAGGATCCTAGAAAAATCGATGGAAACCCTTAAATTTGCCCTGTTGCCAGCTGAAGTCGGTTTTAATTTTTTCTTAAAAATCATTATTATTATCGATTTTATTCATATAGGAAAAAAGTTTCACTAAAATAATGACCACGCAGGCGAAGCCGCGGGTAACAGCTAGTAATTCTTAAATACTAACCATTCGATCACCGAGCTCATCAATGCCAGGGACATGATTACCATGACTACCTGCCCTACAGCCCGAGGCACCAATCATCTATCTTTCACAAACTGAAGCCGTGCGTGTATTTTTCTACAATCTCCTCTGTGTTTTCAGGTCCGCTTACGTGCATTTTAATCTTCACCCGCTTACGGTTTTACTGAAAAATATTTTGTTAGTATCACCATGAAATTCTTCACAAGAGGTAGCGATTTTAAATTACAATATGTGTATTATGTTCGAAAATGATTGATTAAACGAAATTTTATTCTCTTCATTGGGGTCCGGAAATTGACGGTTTCAAAGTTACAAATTTTTCTAAATTTTTTGAAAAATTATTTAAATTATTCTACAAGGATTTTTTTTTATCATGTTTCAAGATAAAAAGAGAGGTAGGGAGCGTAATTGTAAGTTACCCATCTGGGGAATGTACCTCCACCTCTCAGAATACCGCAGCTAAATAACAATTCCCTTGAGGGTTGTTGTGTTCCTGCGAGTGAGTGAGATCACCAGAAAGAAAGAAAGGAAGGAGATGCTGCGTTGGCAGCGGGGGCGGCCGCGCGCGAGCATTATTTTATGTTGCAAGCGTTAATATGGCTACAGTAACCGCTTCACATCAGGCGGGCCGTATGCTTGTCGCTCATAAAATATCGCTCGCGCGCCGCCACTCCGCTGTTATCTAACACAAGTATTTTATATTTAAATGGTAACTCCAGAACGTCCCGAAAATTGTATGTACTATGTTATTGAAATAAACTATTTTTTTTTTTTTTTTTCTCCCCTTCCCAACTTTCCTATCCCCTCCACCTTTCCACTGTTTATTCTCCTTCGTCTCACTATTGCTCGCTTTCGTAGCAACGCACGTCTACTTTTCGTACCTATTTTGCAGACTATGTGAGAAAATGGAAATGGAATCCCCACGGTCGAGAGGTCCCTGCTGAACCACCGCGAGGGGCTCGCTCATGCTTTATCCTTCGGCACTCGCCCTCCCTCTCACTAGGTTAGTTTTCGCTTTAAAAGCCTTCGGGCTAAAAGCAAATTATCCATTAAAAAAAAAAAATGCTCAACAGAAATGGTTAGAAATGTCGCAATTTACTACAGTTGTAGGCTCGTCCTGATTTTCTGCTATGAAATCTAAAACGCATGAACGGAAGACTTCTGTCCTGTAAATTCCCGTAAAACGATGGCACGGAATTTCAGACCGGAATCTTCCGGATGGCGTCGCCGCTTGTATAAAGTTCTCTCCAGGCGACGTGTGATATATACTCGTACATCTTCTATATATTGTTACGAGCTAGGGTTCTGGATTTGGATGTAAAACGCCAATGACAACTTGCAAGGATTTATTCACGCAGGGTCTGATCTGCAGGTCTTCACAACACGAAGTTCACACTAAAATTCCAAATCGCAGGGCAAATCGAAGTCCAATAGTATCGCTGAGGTCGTAGGTTATCACTTGTCTCGCAGGTAGATTCGCTCGAAGTTTACTCTTCCGAAGTCCAAACTGAACTGCCTATGCGCCGCGGCGGTCGCTATTTATATTCGCCGGCAAGGGTTCTCGAATATTCTCGTAGAATACTTCCCTTCGGTAAGTCATCGTAATGTCTCGAGACACATCTCGAACATTTTCATGTCATAGTGTTATGAACCTTATGGCAGTAGACATACGGGTCATTATTGCTTGCAGCGAAGTATGCGGCGACTATTCTATAAGGTTCCATTCTAGATCGTTCGAGACAGGACCGCGACAATATATAAAACAAAGTCGGGTTTGTTCGAATACGTATAACTCGAAAACGGCTGGACCGATTTTCATGGTTTTTGATTTGTTGGATTTGTCTCCGTCCCGAATAATAAAATAATAACAAATAATAATAATACTGTTTAGGTTACATTTGATAATTTTCAACAAATTTTCAGCACGCCCTATGAGAGAAAATTAAGAGTAGTAGAGTAAGTATAGATAGTCGCGAGAAAATTAAAATATAAATGTACTTAAATACAGTTTTTTTGTGAATACCTAAATTATAATACATAGAAAACTCCCAGGCCACAAACATACATGTTCATATACAAAAGTTGACTTGTGCGGGGATCGAACCCGCAAGTCAAAGTACCCATTGCTAGCCATTCGACCGCCGCCGGGCTCGTCACTTACTATAATGTGGTTACTTTTACCTACATTAGGCGGGCCGCTTTCTCTTATCTCCGCATTTAGAAACCCGATTTTTTTTATCCCATTTGTTAATCCTGGCTACACATGAGACACAGTGAAATGTGTGGTGGGCCCCCGTCATATAGAAACCCAATATTTTCATGAGAGCAAGCGAATCGCTGCGCTGCCCTCGCATCTCATCACAATCCCAGCACTCTCTACGTGTCTAATACGAAGAGAACGTCACCCTGCGTTCCGTGATACGGAATAATAATCAGACGCGTGAGCTTTTAACATATTTATCGTGAACGCTGCACATAATATTGTAAAACGGAACGCGTGATTGTAATATTAATAAACTTGATTAGAACGATACGTGAACGAGACCAGCGACCACTTATGGGGGTGATGGTGGACGACATAGCATGATGCACAAGGAGAGCGATGGATATTTATTTATTTACCAGCTGACTATGCTATTATCCTCCTATAACTGGATCTAAATTTATATCACCTCTAACACAGACACATGACATGCCATACATTGAGTATAACACTACTACTGTTATACTGCGATACTGCTCAATGCGAGAGAACCGGAAAATCAATTGGAATATGCAATAAATCATTTTACTGCTAGCGCCTGACGGTTTATTCTTGGCAAAATTTCGTATAGAACAATGTAAAGTTGACTCACGATTAGGCGCTCAGCGCGTGCTTAGGATAGGAACTCGAGCGAGAATAATAGCTCCTACCTAGATATGAAATTAGGCGAATATATTTTAACTTTATTGTCACAGTAGATTATAAACAGTTTGTCTAGAAGGATACTTATATTTTCTTTGTTTTTGCTGTAACTTTATTTATTAATACCTATAAACTATGCTATGATCTATATAATAAACTTAATGTTAACAAATAAAATAGAAAACAAAGGAAGAAAATAAACAAAACAAAAATTATTTTCTTGAATATATTATAATAAGCTATTTGACATTGCTCTAAAGTTATATGAATTACTTATTAACTGACCCAACGGCATTGTCTTGTCTTCTCATTCATTGTTAAATGAAAATTGAATTTAAATTGGTTTCGCACAATCTGTCAAATGACTGACAGTTCTGTCAAACAACATAAAGTTACATATAAAAGTTAATATGATCGTTACAACTTAAATTTTCTAATTTCCGCTGAGAATGCGTGGAGGTATCAAGCTAAAATTTGAACTGTATACTCTGGTCTACGGTCTCATGAAGTTGTAAAAAAATCAAACTGCTCAGTTTACGTAAAAGAAAGTTACGGCTGTTTATTCAGCAAAAAACACATATTTCGGCATTCTCAAGGGAATCAAAACCTATAGGGTACTTCCCGTCGACCTAGATCTATGAAATTTGGCAAGTAACGTCGTTATAGACTACAAGTACAGGAATAAATCTCAAAACTATACATTTGTAATTAAATCTTAAAAAATAGGGGGTCTATATTTTTTATAGGAGGTCGAAATTTCAAATTGAAGCTACTAGTTCAAATGGGGTATCATATGAAAGGGCTTGATGTGCACATTGCAAAATATATTTTATTTATTTTTTCCGACGCATTATTTCTTATTTATAATGAAAAATATCTAATTTATAATGAATGATCCTACGTACGGAACCCTTGGTTGGCGAGTCCGACTCGCACATGTCCGGTTTTTTTTCTTTCATAAGTATCTTCTCACAGTAACAAATACAACATAAGAAGAGATTACGAAATCGGTCCAGCCGTTCACGCGGGATCCGTGACCAAGGGAAATAGGTTTCATTTTTATATATCGATTAGTGATGTAACGAATATTCGTATTCGCATTCGCGAATATTCGCATATTTCTCGACATTCGCATTCGCATTCGCACTCGCAATTTTATGCGAATGTTTTGCGAATATGAACGTCCTAAAATAATTAGGATTTTCAATTATAAAAAGGTAAATTAAATAGAGAAATAAGTATCGACTTCTTATATATTTATCTCAAAACCTTATCTTCTGTTAGGATTTTTTGTTAACTGAACAATAAACATCACTCGTAAATCAAACAGCAATCGGCCTTCTTTGGATCGGCGCGACAATGCTCGGAAGTAGCTGCAAATAATTACGAATGTGTCAAAATAAAGCCATAGACAATACAAAAGTCAATATTCGTATTCGCATTCGCATTCGCAAATGTCTAGAAATTGACATTCGTTACTTACATCACTATATCGATTAAACGATGTCGCGCAAACGCAATATTAGTCATAGCTGCCGTAGAAATTTCTGACTTACTGAAATACTGCGTTTTTGGGCAAGTCCAAAATTGCGATTTTCAAGTTCATATCTCGGGAGGTTTTTAAAATAATAAAGGTATGTAAATAGTAAATACCCTTATGCATAATCGTGTTAATTCCCGTTATTGTTTTCGTAAATAATTTTCTATCTGAAACAATTTTAGACGAGCTCGTTGTTCGAAGGGTTAGCAATGGCCACTTTGACTCCGAGGTCGCGGGTTCGATTCCCGCACAAGACAAACATTTGTGTGCATGAACATGTCTGTTTGTCTTGGTCTGGGTATTTTCTATGTATTATAAAAATGTATTTAAGTACATTTATCAGATGTCTAGTACCCATAACACAAGCTTAGCGGTTAATTTGGGACTAGATGGCGCTGTGTTAATTGTCCAGAAATATTTATCTATCTATATATATAAAAGAGAAAATCACTCACTCACTCATCACGAAATCTCAGAAACTATAACACCTACAAACTTGAAATTTGACAGGTAGGTTCCTTATAGGGTGTAGACATCCGCTAAGAACGGATTTTACGATACTCCATCCCTAAGGGGGTAGAATGGGGGTTGGAAGTTTGTATGAAAGTCCTATGTTTTTGAAGCAAGAGACTTGAAATTTAAAATGCATGCTCTATAGATGGTGTGGAGGTGTAGTAATAATGTATCTTTAGAAATCAACCCCTTTTTGGGGTTAAAATGGGGGTTGGAAGTTTTTATGAAAGTTCTATATTTTTGACGCAAGAGACTTGAAATTTAAAATGTATGCTCTATAGATGGTGTGGAGGTGTGCTAATAATGTATCTTTAGAAATCAACCCCTTTTTGGAGTTAAACGGGGGTTTGAAGTTTGTATGAAAGTTCTACGTTTTTGAAGTAAGAGACTTGAAATTTAAAATGCATGCTCTATAGATGGTGTGGAGGTGTAGTAATAATGTATCTTTAGAAATCAACCCCTTTTTGGGGTTAAAACGGGGGTTGGAAGTTTGTATGAAAGTTCTATATGTTTGATGCAAGAGACTTGAAAATGAATATGTATGCTCTATAGATGGTGTGGAGGTGTGCTAATAATGTATCTTTAGAAATCAACCCCTTTCTGGGGTTAAAACGGGGGTTGGAAGTTTGTATGAAACTTCTATGTTTTTAAAGTAAGAAATTTATCTTTCGAAATCAACCCCTTTTTGGGGTTAAAACGGCGGTTGGAAGTTTCTATGAAAGTTCTATGTTTTTGACGCAAGAGACTTGAAATTTAAAATGTATGCTCTATAGATGGTGTGGAGGTGTGCTAATAATATATGTTTAGAAATAAACCCCTTTTTGGAGTTAAAACAGGGGTTGGAAGTTTGTATGAAAGTTCTATGTTTTCAAAGTAAGAAACTTGAAATATAAAATGTATGCTCTATAGATGGTGTAGAGGTGTACTAATAATGTATCTTTAGAAATCAACCCCTTTTTGGAGTTAAAACGAGGGTTGGAACTTTGTATGAAAATCCAATGTTATTGAAGTTAAAGTAATTATGGCAGAAGGATTTTAAATGATATTTAAGTATAAAAAATGTTGAAAACAACTACATACTTAATATTATAAGGAGGGATGTATTATTATAACAATAAGAAGTACTTTAGGTTTTAAAAAAATAATATCTTTTTTAACTTTTTTATTTTTTTCCTTTCAATAGGTATTTAGCTTTTTCGAATGTAATTAAAAATTATTTGCAAATAACTAACTCCACGCGTACGAAGTCGCGGGCGGCCGCTAGTTTATTTATATAATCTATTATTATAAATAAATTATGTTTGTGAGTTGTTGAAAATTTATTCCATGTCGTATTTTAATGACATTTAAATTATTTTAATTCTCTTTCTTTAATGCTCTAACAAGCAAAAATATTAGTACAGTCGGGTATCTAATGCCATAGCTCGTACAAAATCAACATGTATATTTCTTCCTTTAATATTTTTCGCTGCAGGGTCATTCGACTTTGTATGACCCTGCAGGTACGCTGGGGCAAAAAAATATTATAGGCACCCTAAAAAAATTTTTCGCCTCAGAGCATTATACTACTTACTACGTACAGTATTTTCGCGTCGATCTCGCCTCCCCACTATATACGGATCTGGAACAGTTTGTAAAGCGCCACACACATATACGCTCATTTACGATCTGCACTGACGCTTATTAATATTTCAGATATTTATGTAATAGGTGGTAATAGTTCACGACGCCACATTTGTATGGAGTGGCCGGGGTACCACGCTCAATTTTTTTTTATACGGCGTCGAGTGGCAGACAAGCATAACGACCGCCTCATGTGAAGCGGTTACTGTAGCCAGATTAACGCTCGCAATATAAAAAATGGCTCGGGCGCCGCCACCTCCTCTACTAACGCAGCATCTCCTTCCTTTCTGGTGACCTCAATCACTCGCAGGAACACAACAACCCTCAAGGGAATTGTTATATGGCTGCGGTATTCTGTGAGGTGGAGGTACATTCCCCAGTCGGATAGCTTACAGTTACGCTCCCTACCTCTCTTTTCGCCAGAGCCTCGTTTATCAGTTAGCAGGGTGCACCACGTGCAAGTGAGATTGGCTTTGATTCAAAGATGTTGATGAACCATCTACACCCCTATTATTTTCAATACCAACAAATACCTACGTATTTGTATCAAAACACAAATATTTAAAACGTTGTAATTCTAAGCAAATATACAAAAGTTCTCTACATTTCAAAAATTTGCAACGTAAAAATATTTTCTCATTTTTATATTTCAAAAATATTCTACAAAATTTCCCTTTAAAATCTTGCTGAATTTAGCCGTTATTCGTCTACTTATATTATAACGCTGCTAAGTTCAAATGCGGTTTAAGCGAACCAATTTGAACTGGATAGCGGTATATTCTGAGTGATCGGGTTATGTAATAACGCATTGCCAATTTCTTGTGGGGGAAAATCCGAACGTCAAGTCCGCTTCCTCGATAAAGGTTGGCTCTTGACTGAAAAATTCTATTTAATTATTTATATTATACCACATTTAAGTTATTGAATATTGATTGTGTGTACTTAAATACATTTTCATAGATTTAAGTTGGCATGCCTTATGTCAAACTATGTATATATTATACTGGACATACTAAAATTGGTTTTTTGGGGAATATAGGCTTACTTCTTGAAGAAAGAACCTACCTGCACGTGGTGCATCCTGCTGACTGACAAACTGGACTCTAGCGAACAGAGAGGTAGGGCACAGCGTATTTTAAGCTGCCCGACGGGGGAAGTATCTCCACCTCACAGAATAGCCAAATAACCCCCTATTCCCTTGAGAGTTGTTGCGAGTGAGTCACCAGAAAGAAAGAAAGGAAGGAGTATTATTGGCTGGCAACCACTGGCAACGGATCGGCGACAACTTGGTTATGCTGATCTCCATGGACGCTGGTGATTGCTTTCCATCAGGTAACCCACGTGCTTGTTCCCCCCCTCCCCCTCTAATATATAAAAAATTATATATGACCCGCCTGATGTGAAACGACAACCGCAAACTATAGTTATTTGCAACATAAAGCACTGCTCGCGCGCCCTCTGACAAGTTTAAGTTATTTAATTATTTTTAATAAAAAAAAGGTGTAAAACGTGTCTAAGTACACACCCTAGTGTGTTGGGCCCTAGCCCAATATCAGAATAAAGAATGTCATTTCATTGTTTCCTTATTTTCAGCTTGAAAGCAACCTTTATAGCACTGCTCACAATAAATCTCTGGCAAAGATTTATCCCCTCAAAGGGTAGCTCGAGATATCTGATATGAGCGAATTATGTTTAGAAACATGCCGACGAATAAATTTCAATAGCAAATTAGGGATCCGTGTAAAATTGGGCTGATGGTAAACAAAGATTGGATTTAAATTTAATTATTTGATAATTTACACTTTCTTATTTGTGAGTTAGTGGAAGAGGCACGTAATGGAGCCGAAGTCAATTTGGTTTTGTGCTACTACGGTGACAAGCATGACCTGCTGATGTTAAGCTGTGTAACCTGTTGTTCAAGTGTGTACAATAATTTCACTCTAGACAAAAACTGAATCAGCGCTTTAAATTTTTTTACACCGCTAAAGTGACAAACAAGCATACGGCCTCTGTCTCAGTCCGTGTTTGTGTCGGAGTCTGTCTGGCTGTCGGTGAGACAGAGTGACACCGCTGAGACAGTCAGCCTGTGCCCACACAGACTGAGACAGAGTGCTGTCTCAGTCTGTGTTTGTGTCGGAGTCTGTCTGGCTGTCGGTGAGACAGAGTGACACCGCTGAGACAGTCAGCCTGTGCCCACACAGACTGAGACAGAGTGCTGTCTCAGTCTGTGTTTGTGTCGGAGTCTGTCTGGCTGTCGGTGAGACAGAGTGACACCGCTGAGACCGTCAGCCTGTGCCCACACAGACTGAGACAGAGTGCTGTCTCAGTCTGTGTTTGTGTCGGAGTCTGTCTGGCTGTCGGTGAGACAGAGTGACACCGCTGAGACAGTCGGCCTGTGACCACACAGACTGAGACAGAGTGCTGTCTCAGTCTGTGTTTGTGTCGGAGTCTGTCTGGCTGTCGGTGAGACAGAGTGACACCGCTGAGACCGTCAGCCTGTGCCCACACAGACTGAGACAGAGTGCTGTCTCAGTCTGTGTTTGTGTCGGAGTCTGTCTGGCTGTCGGTGAGACAGAGTGACACCGCTGAGACAGTCGGCCTGTGACCACACAGACTGAGACAGAGTGCTGTCTCAGTCTGTGTTTGTGTCGGAGTCTGTCTGGCTGTCGGTGAGACAGAGTGACACCGCTGAGACAGTCGGCCTGTGACCACGGCCGGTGCAAGCTGGGGCCCTGCCGCCGAAGCTGAAGCTGATTACCACCAAATATTTTGATAGCAGAAATCAAACTTCAATTTATATTTATGGTAGGTACTTGTGTTTAGCTGAGCTGGTAGTAACCATGGAGCTCTACAGACTAAGCTGAAGATATTTGTCAATAACTTCAAAGTAAGTTCTACTTTTAGAATCAAATTATTCGATGGTAATCGGCTTCAGCTTCGGCGGTAGGGCCCCTGGTCTAAACGTCAGGCAATAATAAAGGTAAGTAAAAATACGTCACATGCATGATCTCGTTAATTCTCGTGGATTAATATCCACGAGAATTAACGAGATCATGCAAACTTTCGCGTTGCATGACTAAAACGATAATTCGTTTTAGTCATGCAACGCGAAAGTTTAAAAGTCCTCATGCTTGGTTGGTTTACTGGGCGAGAGACTCGATGTCCTGAGATATGACCGAAAGGTGCGCTTCAGCTTGGGCTTTATTATTAGTCTAGGCATAGGGTACTTGTACTTTAACGGTGAAAGGTGTCTTCGTCAGATATATCATTAGTTTTTTTTTCACCTTAACCCTTAATTAAACCTAAAAACTTGCATAAATCGTCGCGCGGGGTGTTTAGCACCCCTAGTTAAATAATTAAAATAAATCACGAAATACATGCAAAATCAGATTTTTATTAATTAGAACATTCAACTTACGTAGTACTCAACTGAAATTAACTTCTTTTTAATATAACCACATATAACTATTAAACTTTTACACAAAATATAAGAATTTTTATAATTACAAATTTGGACACAATTTCGGCATACTGGAATCATATGGCTTTTGTTTTCCTATTATTGATTCTCTTCTCTGGCATATATAGTCTAGCCCAGCGGTTCCCAATTAGTTTTTTCTACGTACCAGTTCAAGAAAGACCTCAAACTTGCGTACCCCTTATTGCCGGAACGTTAAATAAAAAATGAAATCAAGTGTATTTTATATTTATTATTATCAAAAGACATTCTAAAGACACACTAAAGTCCTCGATGCATACGTTTGACTTACCTACTGATCGTTTAATTAAATTTAATATTTTTTTGGCAATTGTTATTGCATTATTGTTTTTAAGGATTTAATATTTTAGTTAAGTGATTGATGCGCGTACCCCTTGATGCAATCCCACGTACCCCCGGGGGTACGCGTACCACTAATTGGGAAACACTGGTTTAGCCTATTAAGTTCGCGACGGAATTGACAACGTCAGATGTGTTTACGAAGCTACATAGAATATCATCGTGCCAAATTCAAATTTTAAAAAGTTATGAACCTGGAAAGATGCCTTGTGGTGTTTAACACCCCACGCGCCCAATTAAGGGTTAGTGTTATAAAATAAATATCCCTTTAAATAGCATTTCCTTTGACAAGCCAATCAAAGGCCCTCTTGACTTGAAACGCCACTGGTGAAATTTTAAGTTAATTTATTCACTTTGCTCCTTCCCGGTTGAATGTTAATCGAGCACCTTGTTTTCCAACTACTGAATTTACATTTCATGACGCTGTCGGCAATTTGTGGAAAGTTACACTGTGCCAATAGATAAAGGGCTGATAGTGGCACGGAGTGAGGTATGCCTGGCTTTTCCCTGAGGACTTGGAAATGAGGACATTTGTAGGAAAACTAACATTATTGACATAGCTCAAGGATTTCTTTGGCTTTAAGCTTTAGATAAGGGTCTGTTACATTACCTTACGTTGGTAGACATACTATTAAGGGCGGATCCAGGGGAAGGGTCATGGGGTCATGACCACCACCTGGGCCGGGTCTAGGATTTTAGAATTAAAATTGTTAGACTTTTTTATATATATTTTTGTCACAATATAGATTAAGTACAGTAGATTAAGTATAGATTAAGTACCTACATCTATCTATATATATAAAAGAGAAAATCACTCACTCACTCATCACGAAATCTCAGAAACTATAACACCTACAAACTTGAAATTTGACAGGTAGGTTCCTTATAGGGTGTAGACATCCGCTAAGAACGGATTTTACGATACTCCATCCCTAAGGGGGTAGAATGGGGGTTGGAAGTTTGTATGAAAGTCCTATGTTTTTGAAGCAAAAGACTTGATATTTAAAATGTATGCTCTACAGATGGTGTGGAGGTGTACTAATAATGTATTTTTGGAAATCAACCCCCTTTTGGGGTTAAAACGGGGGTTGGAAGTTTGTATGAAAGTTCTACGTTTTTGAAGTAAGAGACTTGAAATTTAAAATGCATGCTCTATAGATGGTGTGGAGGTGTAGTAATAATGTATCTTTAGAAATCAACCCCTTTTTGGGGTTAAAATGGGGGTTGGAAGTTTTTATGAAAGTTCTATATTTTTGACGCAAGAGACTTGAAATTTAAAATGTATGCTCTATAGATGGTGTGGAGGTGTGCTAATAATGTATCTTTAGAAATCAACCCCTTTTTGGGGTTAAACGAGGGTTGGAAGTTTGTATGAAAGTTCTACGTTTTTGAAGTAAGAGACTTGAAATTTAAAATGCATGCTCTATAGATGGTGTGGAGGTGTAGTAATAATGTATCTTTAGAAATCAACCCCTTTTTGGGGTTAAAACGGGGGTTGGAAGTTTGTATGAAAGTTCTATATTTTTGATGCAAGAGACTTGAAAATGAATATGTATGCTCTATAGATGGTGTGGAGGTGTGCTAATTATGTATCTTTAGAAATCAACCCCTTTTTGGGGTTAAAACGGGGGTTGGAAGTTTGTATGAAACTTCTATGTTTTTAAAGTAAGAAACTTGAAATTTAAAATGTATGCTCTATAGATGGTGTGGAGGTGTACTTATAATGTATCTTTGGAAATCAACCCCTTTTTGGGGTTAAAACGGCGGTTGGAAGTTTCTATGAAAGTTCTATGTTTTTGACGCAAGAGACTTGAAATTTAAAATGCATGCTCTATAGATGGTGTGGAGGTGTAGTAATAATGTATCTTTAGAAATCAACCCCTTTTTGGGGTTAAAATGGGGGTTGGAAGTTTTTATGAAAGTTCTATATTTTTGACGCAAGAGACTTGAAATTTAAAATGTATGCTCTATAGATGGTGTGGAGGTGTGCTAATAATGTATCTTTAGAAATCAACCCCTTTTTGGGGTTAAACGAGGGTTGGAAGTTTGTATGAAAGTTCTACGTTTTTGAAGTAAGAGACTTGAAATTTAAAATGCATGCTCTATAGATGGTGTGGAGGTGTAGTAATAATGTATCTTTAGAAATCAACCCCTTTTTGGGGTTAAAACGGGGGTTGGAAGTTTGTATGAAAGTTCTATATTTTTGATGCAAGAGACTTGAAAATGAATATGTATGCTCTATAGATGGTGAGGTGTGCTAATAATGTATCTTTAGAAATCAACCCCTTTTTGGGGTTAAAACGGGGGTTGGAAGTTTGTATGAAACTTCTGTTTTTAAAGTAAGAAACTTGAAATTTAAAATGTATGCTCTATAGATGGTGTGGAGGTGTGCTAATAATGTATGTTTAGAAATAAACCCCTTTTTGGAGTTAAAACAGGGGTTGGAAGTTTGTATGAAAGTTCAATGTTTTCAAAGTAAGAAACTTGAAATATAAAATGTATGCTCTATAGATGGTGTAGAGGTGTACTAATAATGTATCTTTAGAAATCAACCCCTTTTTGGAGTTAAAACGAGGGTTGGAACTTTGTATGAAAATCCAATGTTATTGAAGTTAAAGTAATTATGGCAGAAGGATTTTAAATGATATTTAAGTATAAAAAATATTGAAAACAACTACATACTTAATATTATAAGGAGGGATGTATTATTATAACAATAAAAAGTACTTTAGGTTTTAAAAAAATAATATCTTTTTTAATTTTTTTATTTTTTTCCTTTCATTAGGTATTTAGCTTTTTCGAATGTAATTAAAAATTATTTGCAAATAACTAACTCCACGCGTACGAAGTCGCGGGCGGCCGCTAGAACGTTAATAAAATCCTACTTTTTACCTGTATCTATTATTATCAAAATTAAATTATAACTTGAGTGTGACTTGACCACAGCTGTGGGACCTCCCCCTGGCGCCAAAGCTGGATCCGCCCTTGGACTATCATGATGTTCATGATTAATTGGTGTGTTCATTTCCCATTATTTAGGGTCGTCGCAGTATATTTTTTTCTTCCATTCACCATAACAGTTGTCATATCTACGAGTACAGTTGCACTTGTCTTATCCAGGGGCGCCGACTCCGTGGGTGCTCGGGGGCTCGAGCACCCATGAGAAATAAACAGTGGGTGCCGAGCACCCCCTGAGAATAGTCATCAAGAAACAGATCAGTAATGGCCTTTCAGGGATGGGCGCTTTTTCATTACCCGACGACCCGTTTAGCGCAGTGGTTTAGAGCACCGGTTGAGACGCAAGGGTCGCGGGTTCGATTCCCGCACCAACACAAATGTTTGCTGATGAAACAGATATTTGTGTTGCGTCTGGGTGTTTGTGGGTCTCACACTTCGTTTTTTTCGAGTCATCAAATGAGCATGAGCATTGAGCACCCATGAGGTTTTCTAAAAGCCGGCGCCCCTGGTCTTATCCATATCGTCTCTCACACAATCCAACCACTTTTTCTTTGATATTCCTCCTCATTGTATCAGTTCATATTCAAATTCAAAGTCCTCTTTGTCATGGTAGATAAAAAAATATACCTAATTGTAAAAGACGTGTCTAAGTGCCCGCGAGGGCCCACAGAATAAAGAATTTTGACTTTTTTGACTTTGACTTTGACTTTGACATGTCTTTCATCTCTCCACATTACAAGCTCATACCACCATATGCGATTTCCTCTCATCATTTCCGTCGCAGGTGCTACTTTCAAACTTCCTCTAATATATAAATAATAATAAAAATTGTCAGACAAATTACACAGTGCCATCTAGCCCCAAAGTAAGCGAAGCTTGTGTTATGTGAGCCAAAGCCAACCTCACCTGCACGTGATGTACCCTGCTGTTTTATTAACGAGGCTGTGGCGAGAGGTAGAACACAACGTAATTTTAAGCTGACCGTCTGGGGAAGTACCTCCTCATAGAATACGCAGCCAAATAAGTGCGAGTGAGTGAGGTCACCAGGTTGGAAGGAGTGGCTGCGTCAGCGGCGTGGGTGGCTGCGCGCGAGCGATATTTCATGTTGCGAGCGTTAACTACAGTAACCGCTTCACATCTTGCGGGTCATAGCCTTGTTTGCCATCCGACATAGAATAAAAAATTGTCTTGTCTTGCCTTGTCTTATCTTGGTTACTAAAAACAAACGGACGAAGTCGCGTGTAACGGCTAGATAAGAATAATTAACTTCTAATTACGCAGCCTCGACAAGCTTCTTGTACGTAGTACTATTACTTATACCGCATTATAAGTAATAGTACTAACGTACTTATACTGTGCTTCTTGTAAACTTTCAGTAATAAGGACTTACATTTAAGTACCTACTATGCATATATTCCGTATCATATTCACAAAGTCTACTAACTTATTCTCTACTTAATAACTTGTAATGTAATAAAGGTGCTCTGCGAAATAGAGAGCGACTTTTGAGCGATGTTGCAAGGAATTGCCTGTCGTGGTTTTCTCAGACAGCATATGGGGTTCTTTCAAAACGAGCGTGAAGATATTTTATAGGGCTCCTGTTATCACAAACGTCCATAGGCTACGGTAACCGTGTATCACTATATGTATTTATGTTTGTTTCCCGCTCTAGTAAGTAAAAAAAAAACAAACTGCTTTGTAAGTCCTCCTTACCTTAACTCATTAACTTAAAAACTCAATTTGGAGATAATATAATACCACAGTATAAGTAATAGTTCTACGTACAGTATGGCCACTCCCTGCCGCTCTCTCGTGTCGACTTCACCTCCCCTCTGAGACAAATCTGGAACAGATTGTATGGCGCCACATGCACACACGCTCATTTACGCGCTGCACAGACGCCATTGTTTATAGAAAAAACGTTAATCCAAAATCGCTCGTAATCTAGCTACCAAAGAAATTTTATTAAAATAACTTCGCTGTCTACATTAACAACTCTATTAACAGTGCTTTGAACCGTCAAAAAGATTCAACCTTTTTCAACCCATTCAAAATTGTTTCGCGCCAAGTCAAGTGAGAAATTTCAGTTGCCTTTAAAAAGTCCCCGGGAATTCTCCAAATTCTTCCTTGAGTTAATTTGTGTTAACGAACCGTCGACAGCGTCGATTAATTATACATTTTAGAGCGGTATTTTTTATTTTGTCCCTTCGTTACTAAAGGGAATGAAGATAGAATATATATACAGACAGTAGGATAGGCCCATCATACATTCAATGTGTGAGGTCACAAGAAAGAAAGGAAGGAGTATAGGCTGACGCGGATCGGCGACCCCTTATGCTGTGCCCCTGGGCGTTGCTGGTCGCATGGGCGGTGGTGATTCCTTTCCATCAGGTGTGCCACATGCTCCTTTGCCCTTCTCATATAAAAAACAAAAAAAAAATGGGGTGTGTACGTGTACTGTGTTATGGACACTCATGGACACGGCCGTGTGTTGTACGTGAATACGTTATATCCACTAAAATTTTCACAAAATGGCAGCTGTACCCCGTCCCCCGCACGCGATGTTATTTAGCATAGTTTTTATTTAGCGTAATAAATTTTTTGATCCTTCTTCTATCCAGTGGTGTCATTGAATTTTGGATGGAGATGATAGATATGTAGTTGCAACACCAAACTGTATCACCCGATTTTGTTGTCATTTGTTTTTTTTTGAATTGCCTCTCTATGGAAGCAATTTTAAAGACGTAAGTATTAACGTCAAAAAATCACCGTGTCTCCTTTAAAGGCAGTATTAACAGCACCGACCACCAAAATGGCAATGAACAATAAAGTACCTACTCTGCAGTCCCAGGGGTACAACTACGGCTGCCTTGAAATTCACAACGAATTTAATCAGAATAAATAAGTGGCCGTGTGGTTTCCGGCAGACTAGAATAGAATCACTCCGTTTCTTCCCGTGGATGTCGTACAAGGCGACTAAGGGAAATATATTATCAAATATCGATCAGGCCTCCCCAACCCGTTTGGCCAGCGTGGGGAGTGTAGGCCAAATCCTCCTTCCGTCTAGGACGGCCGAGAGAGGGTCGTGCTCCTGTAGTGGAGACTAAAATGGATCTGATGATGAAATAAGTAAGAATAGGAATCTTTGGAGTTTAGCTTCCCCCTTGGCAATGTGAGAGACAGCAATATGACAAATAAGGCCACTAGGTAATTTTATTCACGTACTATCTAGCAAAGAAAAAACGTCTGATAAAGAAAAAACTACACGTTTATCCATTAATCGAGCAGAGTATATTCGCAGGTGAATTTGTTATATTATACGGCCAGTTGAGAGAGGAATAGGACAAGTTTTTCAACTATTTCCGTATGTCAACTTACTAGTTTTGACGAATTACTAGCAAAGCTCCAAAATAGATTGATCCATTGCATCTTTGTTTCGATATAATGGGTCCGAAGCGTTCCATAAACATTTTCTTAATCGCACTTCGTCAATTACTCGACCGGTGTCTATATCACGATTGTCCATGATTGTATTCATCGGTACGTGCGTTCAGCGCGACACGAAAACGCTCACTGAGTAGAGTTGGAAAAAACGGCTTAAAATTAATAAACGTTTAAACGTTGTACTTTTTATCAAAAGCACGCTTTTTAAGCGCGCTTTTTACTTAAACGCTTTTTTTTGTCGTTGATGCTACTTGAAGCGTCTACGCTTATGGAAAACGTTTAAACATTTAGTCGCAGCTTTAGGACAATGTAATGGTTAACGATCACAGACAATATCTATTTACACCCGATTTCTTTTCTATCATATGAACATACTTAACACAGCAAAGCAAATAAAAATCGTATTAATCGACCGACGACAACAGCAAAAGCGTTGGTGCAAACATTCACACGCGCACTTACCAGTTGACAACAAAAAGCGTACTGCTTAAAAAAGCGTAAGCGTTGTTTATTTAAACGAAAAACATTTTTGAAATTAAAGTGAAAGAAAATTAAACAACAGTAATCCTAAATTGCCTGAGAATAAGGTTCAATATTTAATGAGGATTACTGACGCTTTTTTCAACGAAACGCATTTGTTTAAACGAAAATGAAACGAACGTTAATCGATAGTAAACCTATACTTGTTAACTGTAAGGTTTATTATTGCATATATGGCTAGCTAATACGCACGACGTGGCAGTAATTATGTGTATCAATTATAGATGGCGCTATATCAAATTTGTCAAATTATTGGACAACATTGTAAAAATTTTAAACGAAAAAGGCTTATTTTTATAAGCGTGCTTATCTGCTTACGCTGATAAGCAGACTTTTTTAAGCGCTTTTCGTTTAAGCGCTCAACTCTATCACTGAGTATGGACACGTATGGAGGCGCGTCGGCGCCTGTCGGCCGCTGGCGTCGGCGGCGTCGGCGCCGCTGACCGACAGTCGGTCAGCGGCGCCGACGCGCTGCGCGTACGCCCGCGTAAGGCTCAGCGCTGACGGCTGTCAGCGCTGAGCGCTACGCGGGCGATCTGCGCGACTCGAAAACGCTACACATAACTACATACATAATGACCATTCAGCGCCGACAGTCGGCGTGTGGTCAGCGTGACAGGAAAATCAACCTTACCACCAACTCTTATTACGATTCAATAACTGAATAGATAGCTTATTTATTCATACCAATGAATAAGCGACTATATTTCAATGAAATTATTACCCCTTACCACCAACTCTTATTGAATCGCAATAAGAGTTGGTGGTAAGGGGGCTGTACTGTCTGTTACATCCTATTGTACTTACTGCATCAAGAATTTGATTTGCCTAACAGACGACATTAATACAATTGAAAAAGAGTTCCCTCCCCCCACTAATAACTAGATACACGTGGAGACCTCTACTTGTCTTTTTATTTTCTTTGGCATTTTATGCAAAAAAGGCAGACGTCAAAAAAATCATCAAATCCAGTTTATGCCATTTATTTTCAATGCAGACCCATGTCGTGGTGGCGCACAGAGAAAATAAATCAGTTGCAATGTATGTTCTGGATATAAAAAGCAGGCAGACGAGATTTAACACCATAATAAAGAATCAAATATTCAGAGAAACATCGCCGGCGTGTAGTGAACGACAGATGGTTCCGCGGTGTAGTGACGGGAATAATCGAAATCGATAAACAGAACGACAATTTCTAAACAAAAAAATCGGTTGTCTGTAAAGTCGGTTTACTGACGATAGTTGAACGTGACAACGTCATAAGAAAATACTGATGGAATGTTTGCATTTTTCAAAAGAAAATTTTAATGGAACGCCTCAGAGCGAGGTAACGCCGCATGAGTCATGTTTTTTCGTGCGTGCAGCCGGCTCCATCGAATTACAAGACGTTGTCACGTCAAAAACGAAAAGGAACAATTACTTGTGGATACAGCATAATTATCATGATGTTAATTTCTGGCATACTCGTATATTCTTTTTTTTTAAATATGATCGGTCACAATGTGTCCACCTTGCCTGATGGAAAGCGCAGTTTATTTTTATACACCAAACAAATTAAATGTAAATGTGGATACTTAGAATTAGTATCTGAATATAAATATTTTGAATTAACTATAACTCGAATTTTAATAAATTAAATTAAGAGGAGTTATATCAACCATTTTAAATTGTAAATTATCATAAAATATCCTACGTATGCTATATATGTTACTTGCTGATAGTATAATTAGGTATTGTATAAATAGCTATGGCAAAACATATAATAATATAATAATAATAATATATGTACTACAACTTAGCTTACACAAGATAAATTGAAAAGAAATTTAAAGAAAATTATGTAGGTCTATATGTATAAGTATTGTAAAGTTTTAAATATATATGATAAATTTAAATTGGAAATTGTGTAAGAAAACCTAAAAATATTAGCTTATTAGAAAAAAGAACACGAAATAAAAATATGCATAAGCTTATCTTACTTGCCTATTACATCGTACCGTTGTGAGTTTAATAATGTACATGGTAAAAGGTAAAAGTATGATCTGCCATCTACCTTGAATGATTATCTAAATACGTTGTTGTGTAAGATTACAAACCTAGATGTCAATAGTAAACAGTGCTGTAAAAGATGTAAATCATTACTGAAAGTACATTATTTATCTACTAGCTATGACTCACCAAACCGCAGTTAAACCGCTTTAGTTTGCGTCGGTTGGTAATAAATGCAATTTCAAGTATTTATTTTATGAGGAATGAATAATTATAAAAAAAAATGGAATGGAATCTGGAATCACAATTTCCTTTACAAAGCCTTTCATTATCCTCTAGAATTAAACTTTTCTAAACATACCATAGGTAAACAGATTGAGAATCTAGAAATTGCAGCCGATGGGTGGAAATGGTGATTGTGTAAGTCGGGGAGAGGTAAATCACGTTATCGTTGCATTTATGTCAATAGTTTGTGTGAAAGTATTAGCAGCGGAACTAAGTACCTATGTATTCATAAAACTTACACACACTTACACAGTAGTTGTGTACTTCGGTTGAGGTGACGATTACTCTGTTGGTTTTTCTACTAAAAGATTTATTGACCAACTTTCCGCATGTTAATTACAATGATGTTGATCTTCTGTTTCTCCCTTCTCATCATCCCTAATCCTTTAATTTGTTGTTTCCATTTTCAACAACAACAACGTCTCCACATTTGTAATTGCAGTTTGGGCTGGGCACAGATGAATTAATCTGATGACGAGCCCGCTGGTCGAACGGATAGCAATGGTTACTTTGACTCCGACGTCGCGGGTTCGATCCCCTCACAAGACAAACGATTGTGTGCGTGAACATTTCTGTTTGTCTTGGTCTGGGTGTTTACTATGTATTATAAATATGTGTTAAAAAATGTTTTCAATTTACATTTATCAGTTGTCTAGTACCAATAGTACAAGCTTTGCCTTTAATTTGGGACTAGATGGCGCTGTGTAAATTGTCCAGAAATATAATCGGCGTTTTTTTTTTTCAAAGAATAAAAATATTATTTCAGATATAATACGATTGAAATACATTAATTTAATAAAGTCATCGATATATTTGTACATATTGCAGAAATGCGCGCATCACTACACGCTATTTCGCGCCCGATCTAAATGTGGGCTTTATTCAAATTCGTGAATATTACGTTGCTGGACTCGGCGCGAGTTTTTACAAGTTGCCAACGGCAAGTTTTAGTTTTGCCAAATGCAAATTTGCCGAAATAATTTCGTCATTTATTCGAAACGATAGTGTTATTTAAAAATTTACTTAGCTTCTAGAAATATTTTTCATAATATTCTTTTGTTCCCTTGTGAATTGTTTTATGGATGTTTATATTAGATGTTTTGTTTTAGTAAATAAATAAATATTCCTGGACAAATTACACACGGCCATCTAGTCCCAAACTAAGCAAAGCCTGTACTATGGGTACTAGATAATTTATATAATACTTAAATACATTTTTTTTGTAATAACATACATTTAATACATAGACAACACCCAGGCCAATATAAACATACACACAAATATTGCGTTGCAAACTGTTCAACTGCGGCATTGAGCCACAGACATTCCGTTGAACAGCTTTTTCAAGCCGCCTAAAGGCCACTGACGTGGCTTGACGACTAATATCTAATGACAGCAGCCGGGACCGGCGGCTTAACGTGCCCTCCGAAGCACGTAGGAGCTCGAGATAAATTTATTTTATATACTCCTTCGAGCTTCGGAGGGCTACGTCGACTGTAGTCTGTGGGTAAACCCATCCATGGACAGGCTACGTTGCTTGCTTGCGTGACCGATTAGACCGACACGTGCAACGATGCCGTCGAGCTCTTAATTTTTGTAAATCATTTATTAAATTAATAAACTTTTGTAAAAATAAAACGAAAGATATATAAAAAAAGTGTTCAACATTTTAATAAAAACAACAAACAAATAAATAAATCAACTACAACATGAAGACAGTTGAAAATGACTTACAAACTAATCAACAAATATTTACAAGGCACAGTTACGAACACACACACAACACACCCACACATCTAAACCTAATGGCCTTTATGATGATGGTGAATGGTCTTGTAGATTGGGATCTTCACTGGGTATGGCTGGGGAACATGGACTGTTACGGTCTTCTCCACTTTGATTGGCACATGCTTCTCCACTGGGTAAGGCACGTGTTTCACAACTGGGTAAGGAACAAGCTTCTCAATGGGTATGCTGATTTCAGTCTCGACTGGAACAGCTACAGGCTTGTGGACTGGTACTTTGACTGGGTATGGCTGAGGTACACCCACGAGAATAGGTTTGGGTACATTGACATGAATAGGCTTATGGATTGGTACGGTAACATGTTTGTAGAGGGGTACAGTTACAGGGCTTTCGACATCTGTATGCTCGCCGACAGGGAAAGCATGAGCGCTGAAGTCATGACCGCCCTGGTGACCAAACTCATGCCCGCCGTCTTGTAAAGCGAAGCCTTGGTGACCGCCATAGTCTCCACCCTGACCGCTACTATCTCCATGACCGCTCAACTCAGCGCCATGACCGCCCAAATCATATCCTTGGAAACTGTCACCTCCGTGGCCGAATCCTTGTCCTCCGAAATCATGAGCAGCATGAAGATACGAATCGCCACCGAAACTATGACCGCCTGAATCTCCATGTCCTTCTAATCCTTGTAACTCTTGTAGCCCTTCATGACCAGAGAATGATTGTCCAGACATATGTCCTCCAGAGGAATCATGCCCACCTGAAAGCTGTTGTCCAGAAAAATCATGTCCTCCTGAGAAATCGTGTCCTCCTGAAGCTTGGCTTGAAGGTGCTCCGTATTCTTGTGAAACCTGGCCGTGGCCTCCACCTTGTCCTGAGAAGTCGTAGCCTGCTGAGCCACCTCCATGTCCTTCTTGTCCTGAACCCCCACTTGAGTAACCACTGGATTCGAAACCGGCCTTGCAAGAGGCGACTGCCAACAACAGACATACCTGGAAAGATACGAAAATAATTATAAATAATATAATTTAATGACCTTTACTTTAATATCGATTTTGGGTTGTAAGTGGTTCATTAACATCTTTGAACCAAAGCCAACTTCACCTGCACGCGGTGCACGCTGCTGACTGACAAACGAAGCTCTGGCGAAAAGTGAGGTAGGGAGCGTAATTGTAAGTTACCCGACAGGAGAATGTATCTCTTTAGTCACTCTCTTTTTCTTGTCTGAAATACCGGTAGCTATAGGGCTGGGTATACCTTTCTTTGGATTTCCATTTATGAACTGGCAAGACGTCACTGAGATATGGACTTATGGTAGGTACTTATTGCATTGACTTATGATGTAAGAACTTATTAACTATAATACTATCACTACTTTTCAGGCATTCCATAATTATTTTAAAAAAAGAAAAAAATAATTAAACTCTTCAACAATACTGTACTAGCAAAATAAAAATAATAATTGAATTCTTCAACAATACGTAGAATAATAACAGTTAGACACTATTGTCAGAGATTCTATAAAATAAAACAATATTAAAATAAAAAATACGAAATTTAAAATCCAACTAAAAAGAACCGGTTCATTGTACCGAAAAATTCGATTATCTGTAATTGCCAATTACCGGTACGATGAGACTGAGCGAAAACGAAATAAAATGTACCTTTATTATCTTATACTTTCCAATCTATTTATTATTGAAATTATTCGTGTAACCGCAAATGCGATTCAATAAGCTGTTTACATTCACAAAAAGGACCACGCGTGTACATTTTCGAGAGGCTCCTTTCACTTTTTAGGGTTCTTTAAATATTATAACAGGTTTTTTTTCAAAACGCGACGTTTACTTTAATATACAGTTAAGGTATAAAAGGTACGACTGGCTAGTAAAAATATAAGATACTAAAAAATAAGAAAATAAAACAGACTTCTGAAAAATAAGGTTGAAAATACAGTTTGGAATTTTATCTGTTTATATTGTAGACGTATTTTATAATGTTATATCTGATCTGTTGTATTATCATAGCAATTTTTTTTTAATAAGAATGTAAAAACTTTTTAATCTATATTAATAAAAATAAACGTTACTAAGCGCAAAACTCGAGAACGGCTCGACCAATTCGGATTTTTTTTTTTTGTATTTTCCTTTGGGCTTACGGATTTTTTTATTATAGAGTCAATCAATCACGCAATAGTAAAAAGACAACAATTTCTGTTTTCACATAAAAAATGACAGAACGAAGTCTGTCATTTTTTATGTGAAAACAAACACTTTACCCTTTACCCTAATGAAGTCTGTGCTTGACATTTTGGTCTTGATACATTCTTTCCTATTTTAGTTTACATTCATCAAATTTACCAATTAGTAACAAATACATATTAAAAAACCGGTTCTTGCATAATTATTTGAAAATTACCGGTAAAATAATTAAAAATATGGTTTTAATTAAAACTGAGCATAAATGTCAATTAATTTTGTCATTTACATTGTAATTGAATTTGCCGAACGTTGGCGAAAATATAGTTACTGGTAATATTTTTCCATAATTATATTTTGACCGAGAAATTGAAAGTTATTTAATTTTGTTTGTCAGGACAAATACGGTTTGTATGCTTTGTTCACTGGTTCCACCCGCTGATTCTTAGATTTATGGATGTATTTATTCTTGCCAGACTTAATTACATAAAAATATTACGTAGAAAAACGTCGAACAAAGTATTTTTTGAGCATTCGCGTTGGGCGTACGAGACTCATACTAATGAACTCTATGTAATGCATTTATCAGTATTGTTCATTTACCTAGATACATAGATGCTAATTACAAGTCTTAAAACTAAATCAGTACAAATTAAGTACTTTTAGAGAGAGTTGTAGTGACTTTACAAGAAACAGTAATAGATCACTATTACTGTTAAGAAGTGTGTCAGGGATCGAATTTGAAACGAGGAAATCAAAATAAGAACCAAAGTTGTCCACATAACTCATATCTGCCGAGTCAGTGATGGCAGATAGGGGAGAAAAGTCCTGGAGTGGAGGCTCAGTATGTGGCAACCAGTATGTAACGATGGGCGCCACCCCTCTAGATGGACCGCGGATGGAAGCGGGTTGATGATGAGAAAGCGAAGGATCACACATGGTGGAAAGCATTAGGAAAGGCCTATAACCAGTAGTGAATAGATACAGGCTGATAATTATGATGATGAATGATGAAGAAATGTAAAAATGGTCATGCTCATGAAAATTAATAACCACATGGATTTTTTTTCCTAAAATCGGTGACTCGAATACCGGTTGAATCTCAAATACAGTTTAGTTATACATAGAGTCATAGACACCAAGGAATGATTATTTAAATTTATTTATTAATTCACTGCTAGATATTTTGAATAATTATTTCAATTTTAATTTGAAAATTTTAAATAAAAT
Source organism: Hypsopygia costalis (assembly GCA_937001555.2). Lineage (NCBI taxonomy): Eukaryota > Metazoa > Arthropoda > Insecta > Lepidoptera > Pyralidae > Hypsopygia > Hypsopygia costalis. The sequence goes on from OW443349.2 coordinate 6,886,872, forward strand.
TATGTGTCTTAAAAACCGGTTCTACGTTTGATTGTACACAACATAGAATAGATAGATGGGGTTTCCCAAAAAAACCGGCACAAAAAACTTAAAATTATACTTCAATTTAACTAAATCATTCGATAAAATGGCAGAATATTTTTGTGAAGTGTATTTTTTTATAATAAATTACAATATTGTGAAATGTTTGCATTCGATGTTTGTAAATTTAATGAAAACGTTCGTTTATTGAGTCCGATACTTTGAGAAGTTTTTAAAAAAAAATTAAATATGGTGAAAAACTACCAACAGATTGTACAACCGATTTGTATAAATCGGTTTGTTTGTTACACATTCACGCCGAAACTATTCAACCGATCATCATGAAACTTTCTACACATATTCTCAAAGGTTCATTAGGAAGGAACTAGAATACTTTTTAATTAAAAAAAAGTAAACGCGGGCGAAACCGCGGGTGGAAGCTAGTAGTTATATAACCCCTCAGCACAATAAATAGGAAAAACAATTTTACACGAATTAACAACAGTTATTCAATTTTAATCTAGCATTAACTAAAGTAAATAACGCCTTTATAAAAAGCTATAGTGAATCAATGTATCATTCAGCACCTAGACTACACACAATACCATCATTATGTTGAAATTGGAGCGTTAAATGTCTGTGGTAATGATCAATGGGCACGGGGCGTGACGTGACCGAGATGTGAATGACTGTACCCACTAGACTGTGCTACTACATAATACTGTGAGTTATGTCATTGCACACCAAATTACAAGGTGAATGTATACACATTCACCTTAAGGTGAGGTTTCATCCGGTTCTAATAAGTCAGTTCTCAGAATTATAATTTTAACAAAAATAAAACCGACTCCATAAATTACTCTACAATCGTAACTTTTTTTTTTTTTTTATACTACGTCGGGTAGCAGACAAGCATACGGCCCGCCTGATGTGAAGCGGTTTCCGTAGCCATATAAACGCTCGCAACATAAAATATCGCTCACGCGCCGCCACCCCCGCTGCCATCGCAGCATCTACTTCATTTCTGGTGACCTCACTCACTCGCAGGAACACAACAGCCCTCAAGGGAACCGTTATTTGGCTGCGGTATTCTGTGTGGTGGAGGTACATTCCCCAGTCGGGTAGCTTAAAATTACGCTCCCTACCTCTCTTTTCGCCAGAGCTTCGTTTGTCAGTCAGCAGGGTGCACCGCATGCAGGTGAAGTTGGCTTTGGTTGAAAGATGTTGATGAACCACTTACACCCCACAACTACCATTAAAAAGTTAAAAACAGAACTAGAATTGGATTTTAAGACGTGAAAAAAAAAATGGTACCAATCTGGAAGACCCTTTCAAATAAAAAAGGTTTTTTCAAATCTGTTTATAAATGACGGAGTAATGATGATTTAAAAAAATACAACCGAATTGAGATCCTCCTCCTTTTTTGGAGTAGGTTAAAAATGGTCAAAAATAAGTTCATCAATGTCTATTTAAATTATGATTTCAATTTGCGAAAATAATCTAATTTATTTATTCGAGACCAGAGTTTATATTACATTAAATTAAACGTCAAGCCGCATTTTTCCCCTAGGATACCTACTCTTTGCTAATGCCTACAAACCAAGTTAAAATGAAATTAACTTTTCACATCTATACATCTGCGGCCACAAAATTAGTTTCCGCATTTAATCCAACGCGGAAATGAAACGCACTACAGGTAAAACGTTGAAATGCAAAATCTGATTTTAATTAAAGGGAAATATGCAACCGCGACTATCATTAAAATGTATTTATTTACTCTGGAAATTGCATAACTGTTGCATAGCGAGAGACGCATCAGTCAAAGTGTTCGGTCGCGAAACACGTGCTTCGTTAGGGTTGCCACTTTCATTAAAGAGTATTACGGCATTTATACCGAGCGTATAATGCGACAAATTAACAAAAAATAAGGGTACAAAATTCGTACATGCTGAGAGCATCCTTTCTCTATCAATCAAGCTTTATTCGAAGCATTTTTAAAAACGTTTCAGTTGTTGATTAAATGATACCGTACTCATTGTCTTTTTGCAATACTGTACTGTTTGTTTCGTATTTTTGAATTATTTTTTATTGGCTTAGATAGTGCGTAGCATTAATACAATAAGTCAGCCTTAATTTTTATTTAAAATGATTTTGTATAGGCTTTTGTTCGATGTCAGACATCAGCTAAAACACTATTTTTAATGATATTAAATGTGCCAACAAAATTAATATTTTTATATGTATTTTAATTTGACTACTGTTGTTCGCTAGATGAAGAAATTATATAGTTACAAATACATTTAGATATTTTTGTTCCTTGATGTTTATGCCCGAAAAAAAAATCTAATAGGTAATAAATATTACGACACATAAAATATTGTGATACAAAAACGGCACAACATTCTTGTTAAGAAATACAAAGAGTAAAGGTCACACCCCTACGCACATGTCAACGACCGAGCCTTTGGCACAGAGAAAAATACAAAAACAGCGTAACCACAAACATGCGTGTTTACAGCAAAAATTGTGTGAAGGAAAATTATGACGGGAATATTTACTCTGAATTTTTTACATCTCTATTCGTAAGTCATATTTTTTGTGTGGGTTTATGTAATAGGGTTGCGCCTTAATTTTTGAACTTGTACCTCGATTTTGATAAAATTTACTAGATGAATTTATATTATGAATTCTCATAGTAAAATTTCATTACGCACGCTTGTTGGGGAGTAAGCTGGTGAATGCGTGACGAGAGCGTTACGAACAGTGTGATCTGGCGAGGCGAACGGAAGTTATGAGTTAAGTAGAATTAAAGAAGTTTTACTTCAGCCTAAACACACTCGTTTTTTTATACTACATAGCTCTCAAAGTCAGCGAGTTGAAGTGGCAGTGGGCTGGTCACATCTGCCGAGTCAGCGATGGCAGATGCGGGGAGGAAAGTCCTAAAGTAGAGGCCACATATGGGGCGACGAACCGTAGAGCCCCCTCTCTAGATGGACCGACGACCTTAAAAAAGTGGCTGGTAATCGTTGGATGCGGAAAGCGGAGGATCGCACACGGTGGAAAGCATTGGGAAAGGCCTATATCCAGCAGTGGGTAGATACAGGCTGATAATGATGATGATTTTTTTTAAATCCACTAATGTGGTTACAAAGGTTTTTTGTCGATAACTCTCAGATTGTTTAGTTAATTTCCTACTGGAAGGGGTTTTTACAGAGTCGGCAAAACGCGGGTGATGCGTCTGGTATTATTACTTAACCTGCGATAAGTACTTACCATCAGGCAGATCATATATACTTATTTGTCACTTTAATGATATAAGAAAATGTATCTCAATTTATTTTGAAAATTTATCTGTTTGAACGCGAGTTACTCAAAAACTATTGAACGGATTTTCATACAGTTATCATTATCACCAATCGATGAAATGATTCATTAGGAAGGTTTAGGTATATAATTTATTAAAGTATTGTTAAAATTAGCTGAAATATAATGTTGATTTAAATATCGACTGAGAGCTTTGTTGCCGTGTGCCAATAGAGATCTATGAAATGAAATGAAATTATTTATTCTGTTCTTGGGCGCTTGTGAGTTAGGTACGTCGTACAAATTTTTATTAATAATATTCTTATTTTTTGTCAATATTTTTATCTATTAGCATTTCGGTATTGACCATTGGCGAAGAAGAAATGCTTGAAATAAACTTGCCATTACGGGTCTTTTATTAAATAATCACATCTACACGTGCAAAGCCGGGATGGGTCGCTAGGTTCATACATTATAGTGAGTAATGTGGGAATTACAAAATTAACAAGTGTACTAGAGCGTAAGAAGTAAAAATTAACTTAATGTAAAATACGGTAAGTAGATATGTGTGTCATCTTTTACATTATTCATCTTTTACATAATATTACATAAACTAAACTAGATCATACTCTTTAACCCGTTCGTCTAGACAGTTCCGATATTACGTGATTTTCCATTAAAAAGTAAACTAACCAGCAAAAACGGCATAAAAGTGGGTTACGCCTGTTTTATTCTAAGTATCTATGCCATTGAACTTCGAACAATGGTATTGTAATTTATATTTATGTAATACGAAGCAATAGTAGCTAATGTCCGGTTTTAAGTATTTTGGAATTCTGTTTGACGAGGAAACTCTAAATAAATAAATATTCCTGGGCAAATTACACAGCGCCATCTAGTCCCAAACTAACTGATATTATACCACCGAGCTCGTCAATTATTACATTTTGTATATCCCGTCAATTAATACATTTTGTATATTTTTCATACCACGTTTTATTTCACGTTCCGCCGGAGCCAAACGTGCAAGCGAGATCTCGGACACCTCTCTCTTTCACTCCATCCGCAGATGTTTTCTTATGACGTTATCATATAAAATTATCATCCGTAAACTGACTTCACAAATAACCAATATTTTGTTTAAAAAAAACTGACCGCACGTTAACAGGCATGTAAACAGTGAAACATACAAAAAAAAAATGAATATGCCTAGTAATACATAACTACCCAATTTAAAATTATATGCAACATTACAAAAAGGCTAAAACATTGTTATTAGATAAAAGTGTCAATTAATAGATAAAACACGCATATCCAGTTTACTTGCCTGTCTATCTGCCAATCAATCACTCCAAACCGGTTTAGTGAGCAGACGAGTAAAAGGGACATTCACTTCTCGATTAATACATACTGGGATTACCCCAAAATTACCGTTATGTAACTTAGTAGCTACGGTAGCTACTTTCAACTCAAACATACTGAGCCTGGTTGAGTACAGTGATTCTCAAAGTATACAACGCCCTCATGCAGATGGCATAATACGATCCCAAGTAGGCGTCTATCTTGAATGCAGAAAATGTCTACGGAAATTAAGCATAGAGCTACTACGGCATTTAAAAAGGCGATTAGGGAATTTAAGAAACGAAAATTATGCATGCATCATTCAGTAATTAACTTAATAAGTTTGGTGCTGTGCCGATAAAGTTCTTAATGAGATTATTTTTTTACTTACTTTATTATTGGAATAAACTTATTCTTACCGATCTTTTTTTATATCACTACAATGGAAAGACAAGCATACGGTCCGCCCGATGGAAAGCAGTTACCGATGTGTCCAGAAGACTATAATTTATTTGGATTAATTGAGTTACTTCAATTTTTGTCACGGGGGCCAATAATTTATTCCTGAATGAAATTAATTCATTCCTGAATGAATTAATGATTTATTAATTGCTTCGAATGCGTTACAACAATTAAACTTGAACAAATTTAAAAACGTCCTAAACATTCAAGTAGTAATGACATGCAGATCTTGTCGACTTGCAATATTTACTAATCTCTAAAACTACATCCAATAACCAAAAAAATAAACATAATTGACGTGTCTTTTGTATATTTTGAAGGAGTCACACGTCTATTATGTATATAAAATTTTATTGAAGTAATAAAAAAATATTTCGGTCTAAAGAAATTTCTGGCTCTACTGTCAATAATTTGAGATGTCAAAATTAATTTACAAACGGGCACATTCTGTCTTAGAACGTCACGTAACGACTCGCATTATAATAAATGCGAAAATGTGTCTATTTCCTCGTCTTTCACTTTTAGTGATTCTAAAAAAAACAGTTTACTAAATGTTGTATCAATTTAATTGATTAATTAATGTCAATTTCTTATTACGAGCAGGATAATATTATTGACTATTAGTTTGCTAAATTTTCGGTCAAATTTCGATACATATTTTAATACGAGAATACCAAATGTGACTTTTGTAACATCGAGATTAGCTTAAAAGTGATCAAAATTTTGTGATTATATTTTAATTATGAATATATGACCGATTTAATAAACAAAAAATATATATATTAAGCACAAAGACACAGAAATATACAACACAATAAATAATTGTACATAGTATATAAACACGTTTTTTTATAACGGGACGGGGCCCACCACACATTCCCACCACTGTATCTCCGGTGTAGCCAGGATTAACAGCGGCGACCGTCAAAAAAGGCAATGAACAGTGAAGTCCATTGCAGTTCCGGGGGTAAAACTACGGCTGCCTTCGAACTCACAACGAATTTAATCAGAAGAAATTAGTAGAAGTAAGAATAGAAACGCGTTTATCTAAAACTATTTGAAATTAAGAATGAGATAATAATAATAACTATGAGAAATTAACCATATTTTTTCGAATATACTCAAGAACAACGATCATTTTATATGTATATACTTTAAGATAGAGGGCAATGCAGATCATTTGAGATCATATCTTATATCATTATAATATATTATAATAACATAACACATTATTAATTTAACACTAATAGCATCGATTTATTCTGCTATATGTCAATGATGAATGATGAAGTTGATCATCGGTTAATCACCGATACATCATTATTGATTTTAATAACTTTTATAATACATCAAAGTCACAAGAACATGATTCTTAACATTTATGAATTATAAAAATCTTAATGATTTTTTTTATTCAAACTTAGTTACACTTTTAAATATTATTTTAAGGTTTGTATAATTGTATTTTTATGTCATCGCAATTAAGAATATTTATTTCATAAATAAATAATTTGATCGATAAATGACTTTTGGAACTGCACACCGCCGTTTTGGTAAATAAACTATGTAACTAAATAAATTTATTGTTTTTGAGTTACGTGATTCTTTATTGAAAATATATTTAAATCACAGACATTCAACTTTGAAATTGAATGTCTGTGATTTAAATAGAAGTATAGAAATAGCCACTAATGCTATAAAATGGAATGTATTGGAATGGTTTCTGATCTTCCGACGCACATTACTTCACATCAACATTATACATACATAGAATACAATTTTAACTTGTGAAATATTTTCTTTGTTATGCAAATATATGTCTGCAAATTTATGTTATTTGAATACCGAAAATTTTTAAAGTGGACATGAAAAAAGAAAGTAATGCAACAGTGGTTTTATGTTTCCAGTTTCAAGGTAACAAACTTTCAGTGGCAACGCGTCAGTGAGTTTCATGTTTTCAAAGATTGCTACAGCTCAAGCACGTTAATATTATAATAACAACTTTCGATACTAAACCACTACGGATTATTATCATGTTACTCCAAATATTAGTTACCGTATTATATAAATACTCGTTACTAAATACCAGTTTAAATGACAAGTTACGTGATATTATGCGACCACCTCGTAACAGCTGAAGTCATCACTCGGTTCCTGATGACTGACTGGCTGATGACCCGTTTCATCGTGTGATTACTTCTGTATGTTGATTGCATGATTAAGAGTATGTAACTAACGTCGTCATTGAAAAAGAAACGGCTCTTTAACGAAGTTGTGATAGCAAACTCTACTCTTTATTGTCTCTCAAGAAGGTAATAAATTTTTTATGGCACTTAATCACTGTTTAAATTATTTTATTGGATTATATCACGTGTATCTCTTTTTTATCACGGGTCAAGCCCAGTCATTTGATAGGCGTTCACGGGGATATGGATCCAACGCGTAGAGTCGCCTCTTGAGAAGTTTGATGTAATTTGTACACCGCCGTGATCCGCTCCGAGATATATCAATGGAACGATATACCGTGTTATTTTTATTATTTTATTATTAAAACGGACACTTTTAATAACAACACGCGATGTATCTGAATAACATCATTTTAACTGCAAGGAACTTATTACTTTATCGTATTTTTGAAGTATAATAAAGAGCATAATTTACACTGAGATTAGTAGGTGATCCATAAAAAAAAAACAACTAAAAAAACTAGAACGTTAGACAAAAATTATGTATATAAACATATTTATAGAATGTACCAATTTTTATCAACAAAACAGAAATGCTTTTATAATTTATTTTTAGTTTCTATTTTAAGCACTCTAATTTTAATAATTAGTAACTGTTTTTATTTAATTAACGTAATATCACATAAGAATACTACTTCTTTAGTGGTAATAGGTTTTCGGTGATAATTATATTGCGTATTAATTTTATATATAGCCTTTTTGTGTTACTGCATCACACATTTGATTCTTTTTGTGTTTTTTTTACACTACATTTCACTTCAGTTTATAAGTAATTGTTAAAAGACTGGACAGAACAAATTATACGAGTAGGGTTACCAGATGGTATGCCCATAAAATCCTGACAAAAAGCCGGATTCTTAACAAGAAGTCCTGACATTATGCTAAGATTGTACCGCACGGTGCGATACATGATAGTCTAGTTTTTTTTTTATATTTTTAACATATGTACCTGTTGCTTAGTGTTGATTATTACCAAAGAAAAGAATAGGTAATAAATAAAATTTAATTTCTAATGTTTGTTTTGCTCTAATGTCAAAATTTGCCAAGTCCGGCCGGAATCCTGACAGGGATCGAAAAATCCTGACATGTCAGGACAAATCCTGACGTCTGGTAACTCTATATACGAGTGCTAGAGATACAAATAAATTTAATGTTTCATTCGTTCATTATTGTGGTTACAAAGATAAGTCCCTGTGAGTAACAGTAAAACAGGATGGATAAACGATGTAGACTTAGTAATAGGACCCCATTAGCACAGTTCGTATAGAGAACCCTAAAACAAAACACAACTTAAAATGTAATGAGACGAAAATGAAACAAAATATCCGTCCTACTCGTTCTCTTAATGTATGTAATCTCTACATACTAAAATGTAGTTTAAGCTTACAGCGATAAAGTAGATTTTCCAATGAATAAATTTCATATTTATGTACCATAAAAGGCTTTAACGCCGCGTAGGACTTGTAAGATAAATTGTGTAAAACTTTATTATGAGCTTTTTATATGAATATGAGGAAAGTCTCGGTGATAAAGTGAAGAGGAAAGCTGTGAAAACTTTTTGATTGCTTTGTCAGAGTAATCTTTATAATTAGTCAGTTTTGTTTCTAGCTCATTTCTATCTCAATATGAATAGGCAAGTCAAGGAATGTCAACTTGCCTTTGGATGCTTTGGATGGGTGGAATTACAGTATGTGTCTAAAGTGTTTTTTGAAGTGAAAATTTCTTTAGCGGCGATGTGCACTTTTTGGGATGGGTAAAAATTGTTAAACTCGCGTCAGGATACGTGGCCTGATCGAAAATTCGTAAAACGGAAGGAGCATTGACTTCCGGCGCTGCGTAGGAGAGGAAGTGATATCCCTCATTTTCTACCGCGCAGCGAAAATGTGTGCCTGCTTCTGCTGTTTATTTTTAATGTGATACAAATTGTCATGTTTGTATACGATAGCGCAATAAATGAATATTGTATTTTATCACATAAATGATAGTAATTTTATACAGCAAAATAAAGGAATTCGTACGAAATTATTCCCTAACCATTGCAAAGTATTAAAAAATGCACAACGTTAATGTTCAAGTTTTCACTTCTGCCGGCACTCCCGGAGTGCATACCCGTGTTTTTTTTTTCGAGGGTCAACAACGCAGTCTGTATAACGTGTAATTATCGTAGTCTTCAAACACATGCAACAGAAGGAGTATACAATAACTCGCGTGTTGTCAAAATTCGGTCGAGAGGAGTAAACGCGCAGTACGCGGTAAGCAGAGCGTACTCCGCTACGCAGCTCACTTGGCGGCCGGAAGCGTCTTTGATCTCGTTAAGGCGCTTGCCAACCACCCATTACCCATGTCAGTTATACATGTTACCCATGCCTAGTTGGTAATAGATTAATATGATTATAATGAGTTATGGCATGGATCTACTATTATTTTAAGATTATAAAAATGCTTAGATTCTCCTGGACAAACCAATACAGTGTTGCTAGATTGATAGGAATATGACATGCTCTGGTATGGGTGTATTATTATTTTTTAATTTTTATAAATTCGTTTTGCCTTGGTCATAGCTAATATTAGCCTAATAAGATTATGTTACACTCAGCAACGAGTGACCTAATATTTTAGGATTTTAAATAAATTAAAAATACTGCCTTATTTGCTATATAGCTGTCTCTCAAATTGCTAAGAGAGGAAGTCAAATTCCAAAAGCTTCCTACTCATACTAACGTCATCTGTTTAAATTCGTTGTGAGTTCCAAGGCAGCCGTAGTTTTATCCACGGGACTGCTGTGGACTTCACTGATTGCCTTTTTTGGTGGTCGCCGCTGTTAATCCTGGCTTCATAGGAGATACAGTCACAACATAGTAATACTACCAGTACTTTAACTTCATATTGGTGCGCCGCGCACTAAAACTTCCTGAGCGGTCGTGTAAATGACGCTTGGCTGTGCGCCGATTTGGGCGCTAGTATGAAGTTAAAGTACTGGTGGTATTACTATGCTGTGACACAGTGGTCGGCCCCCGTCCCGTAAATTAAAAATATTAAGATACCCTAGACAAAACAGTACAGTAGCCAGCCAGTATTATAGCCAGTAGCGCTAGATGACTACCACGGATAAGTTATCTGTTATTTTAAGTTAGTACTAAGTTTATCTTGGTCACATCTATCAAGTAGTGTTTGAGATGGATTTTCGGATTCTTAAAGTTAATTATTGGCTCGGATAAATTTTTCCCCAAATAAAGAATACGATATTATCAACTCATTACGCGTAATACAATAGACTATCGAACAAAGGAGTATTATTCGATTCATTAATACGATGTTTCAGCCATGATAATGATCAACATTGTTGTTTTAATTGGCAACAACGCTTTTATCGCTTTATATCTCTTGAACTATTTGTATAATTTTAAAAGTATAAGTGAGAGAGGCTTTAAATTTACTATTATAGCACTTTATGTGGATGTTTGTTAGGAAAATTAATAGTTAAAATAAATTAATAGTAAAATTAACAATTTGAAATTAATACTTGAAGTTCGTTTTGGGAATTGAGATATTTATTGGTTGTCAAATATTTATGCGTGTGTTCAAAAATTTACATCAAGTTCTTTAAATATTATAACAAATTACTTAATTAAAAATTTGTTTTGAAAATTGTTTGGTGGATTGAGATATTTATTGGTTGTCAAATATTTATAATCATAAATTTAGTTCAGCTAATAACTAACACGACATTCATTGACTGTTAGGCGGTACGAAGTTCGCCGGGCCAGCTAGTTATTTATAATTCAATAATATTAAATGCTTTTTTAAACATATTTTTTTCATTCAGTACTTGAAAGATTCATACTTTCATATATATATTTTTGTAATTAAATCTATTTCTATTATTAATTATATGATTTAGCTATATACTACATTTTGTACTTATAATAAAAATTACTTATTTAATAATAATTATTTAAAATTTTCGGTTGGTACCACACCACACTAAATTATTACTTTTTGTAAAATATAGAGATTTGGATTTTATTTTCTGAAAGAAGATTTAAATACAAAAAAAAATATTAAGCTAAAACTTTATAAATTTATATAAAAATTAATGTATTTCCATGTAAACTAAAAAAATAATAATATGTTAAAAAATATTTTTTTTTTATATATTTCACAATTAATATAAAATACGATCGTTTTTAAAATTGTTTGCTATTATTATTTTCTATTTATGAAGTAATAATAAATAAATATTTCACTATTATTTAAAACAAAATTGTTCCAAAAGTTTCTTGTTAAACCGATTTAATTCACACATCACTACACATCCTTGCACGGAAAACGTTCACTCAAAAATATTATTAAATATCACTTACAAAGGTCCTCATGTTGTCTTTGCTTAGGTTTGCGGGTGCGTCGACTAGCCCGCTCTGTGTTCCAATGCAATGGTGCCTTTGCACAAATGCACAAACATTTTTATACCGACCGGAAGTGATTGTGTCTTGATGCTGTATACGAGAAAGGTAGCTCTTGGGATTCGTTCAGAGTGGACAACGGCGAAAGGCTAGGTTCGGTATTAAATTATTTTGTTTTATTTATTTGGATACGCTTTATTTTGCACTGATATGTAATTTTAAGTACTTTAATTATTTTTATATCAATACGTTCATTAACTTTTTTTACTGAAGTATAGGCATTTATTTATACCTAGTAGTGTCCGACCGAAACTGGTTTTTACGACCGAAACCGAAACCGAAACCGAATTTCGGCAACAGTCTCAGTTTCGGCCGAAACCGAAACCGAAACCGAAACTTTTACGAAACAATTATCTAACTGTAGGTACTTTTCTTATAATTGGGGGTGTAAGTGGTTCATCAACATCTCTGAATGAAAGCCAACTTCACCTGCAGTGCACCCTGCTAACTGACAAACGAAGCTCTGGCGAAAAGAGAGGTAGGGAGCGTAATTGTAAGCTACCCGACGCAGCGCGCGAGCGATGTAATACGGATTACAATGTATTACGGATTTATAGGCCTTAATAAAATCTACAAAAAAATTCGAAAAGTGGGTCAAATTCCTCTCAAGATATTTACCCTTATCCAAATATATAAGTTTTATCATCAAGGGTATCTATCTAGAAGTAAAATCCTTTTTAATTCATTAAAATCGGAAGCACTGTTTAAAAGTTATGACGAGAATTGCAATATTGTATAAGTAAACGCCTAAAGTATTAAAAAAAAACCGGACAAGTGCGAGTCGGAATCGCCCACCGAGGGTTCCGTAGGTACGTAGTATCATTATTAAATTTGATATTTTTCATTATAAATAAGAAATAATGCGTCGAAAAAAATAAATAAAATATATTTTGCAATGTGTACATCAAGCCCTTTCATATGATACTAAATTTCGACACCCTATAAAAAATAATTATAGACCCCCTATTTTTTAAGATCTATTTACAAATGTATAGTTTTGAGATTTATTCCTGTACTTGTAGTCTATAACGATGTTACTTGCCAAATTTTATAGTTCTAGGTCAACGGGAAGTACCCTATAGGTTTTGATTCCCTTGAGTGTGTCGAAATATGCGTTTTTTGCTGAATAAACGGCCGTAACTTTTTTCTACGTAAACTTAGCAGTTTAATTTTTTTACAACTTCATGGGACCGTAGACCTGAGTATACAGTTCAAATTTCAGCTTGATACCTCCACGCATTCTCGACATAGAAATTCTTGACAGACAGACAGACAGACGGACAACAAAGTGATCTTATAAGGGTTCCGTTTTTCCTATTGAGGTACGGAACCCTAAAAATCAAAAAATCCTTTGCTGTCGCTGCAAAAACTATTGATGATAGAACAATACTACTGATTTGTAGACATTATTGTAAACTACTAAAAGCCCGTGACACTATATATTCATGTACGTATTCTAAAATTTCATTCGATAGTCGCTGGGAAAAAGGGTTGGTTAAATTGCATTTAAAAAATGTGAAAAAAAAAATGAAAAGAAATGTAAAAAATAACCCGTGCAAAGCCGGGACGGGCTGCTATAATATTATAAAAAGGAAACATTGTATTTTTGTATGTTTGTTACGAATAAACTCAAAAACTACTGGACGGATTTCGATAATTCTTTCACCATTAGAATGCTACATTATCTCTGAGTAACATAGGCTATATTTTTTAATAAATTGTCCACCTGTGCGAATCCTGAACGGGCCGCTAGTCTTTAATATTATCACCACTAATGCACTATAGTAAGTACCAAATACCTACCTAACTATTATTTATTTACGTATAGCATTACCGAATGAGTTAAATTAACCACATAATATTCAGATAGTTATGTTAGACTCGATTCTACTATAATCTATGCATTAGTTTGTTATACTAAATTGTTATGTTTACTACCTAGGTACCCTTAATACAATATCACATGATAAAACTTACCGAATTAAAATTCAAATCACACGAAAAATCACAAACAACAAACAAAACGCACAGCAAACGCAAACAAGTCACGACATGATTAGGCACGTGGACGCGGCAAAATGTCTTCGTCGCTTGGATTTTGGATGGAATTTACTGCGCCGAACATGACCGAGCACAGCGCGGGAACTCCCGAATGAAGTTTCGGTTTCGGTCGTAGTTTCGGCAGGTTTGCCGCCGAAACCGAAACTAAACCGAAACTCGTTATTTTTGCCGAAACTCGACCGAAACCGAAACCGAAACCGAACATTCGGTCGGACACTAATACCTAGTAATAAAACAGTATACGGTGCTGAATTGAAACAAGAAAAATAGCTGGTCAAGTGCGAGTCGGACTCGCGCAACGAGGGTTCTGTATAAAATTGTAGGCAAAATATATATTTTTTGTGAAATAACTAATCATTTACGGTTTTCGGATTTTTCCCTTTATTTGTGCTACATTCCTTCTTGCCAAATTTCATAATTCTAGGTCAACGGGAAGTACCTTATAAGGTTTTGATTCCCTATGCGAATGTCAAAATATGCGATATAAATGGAACATAAATAATTGCGTCGATTTAGAAGCTTGATTTTTTTTATTACTTTAAGAGATGAGTATGTGATATTAATTTCAACTATTTATCTCCACGCGTTCCTAAGAAAAAAGGTCTTGACAGACGGACGGACGGACAGACAACGAAATGATCCTATAAGGATTCCGTTTTTTCTTATGGAGTTACGGAATCCTAAAAAAATTTAGGACCTTCCTCCCCCATCTGCCATTACTAACACGGCAGATGTGGCCGCCGGCCCAGTGCTACTTAAGCTCGCTGACTTTGAGAGCTATGTCAACAAACTTGGTTCTCCGTCGAATTTCTTCGTTCCGGATTCGAACCCTTAGAGAAACTCCAAGCATAGCCCTTTCTATCGTTCGCTGTCTGACCCTTAGCCCGTGAACCAGCCTGACGATCAACGTCCAAGTCTCTACCACACAGTTGAGTAGCGTGGTGGAGTACGGTCTAAACCCCATTGATTGAGGGGAGACTCGTATCCCAGCAGTAAGATCAATAAGGATTGATGCAGATGTGAAATTTCAGCTAATTAGTTCCAAGGGTTTGGACTAAACGTTGATGAGTGAGTGATGAGTCAACGAATCGGCACTCTACTTATTGTTACTATAAAAACATATGTATGATATGAGGAGTTCGATGGCATCGTTGAGCGTTTCAGTTTAATCGATCATATAAGTTAAGCAACGGCGGTCGTAGGCTGCCCAAGGATGGGTTTATTTATCTCGAACGCAAGCACGGGTGCTTCGGAGGGCACGTGACCTTCGGTCCAGGCTGTTGTCTTTAAGCCAAGTCAGTGGGCTTTAGTCGTCAACCCTTATTCATCCCACTGCTGGGATATGAGTCTCCCTTCAAACGAAGGGGTTTAGAGCAAAACACCACTCAAAGACCACAACACCACTCCACCAATCCGCAGTTGAGCAGCGTGGTGGAGTGTGCTCTAACCCCCCTTCGATTGACAGGGGACCCGTATCAAAAATAATATACATCTATAATATCCATCCTACTAATGTAATTAATAAAAATTAAAAAAAGTGTGAACTAAAAAGTTTAATTGCTGTGTTTTGCTCATTGATTTATGTTATGGGTCTAATGCCTAGTATTAGAGCTTTCGGAATTCCGTACGTACGAGATTCCAAGCGTTCTATTAAAGCTGAACGCACATCTATCTGAGCTGAATGCGCCGAACGAAGCGGATTTTAGAATCCTTTATATAAAATCTTATGACACCTCACACATCCGAGCCGAATCGTTAGAATCGGAAGGAACCCCAGAAATAGGCAACTATAAGAATCCAACTACAACCGGGCGAGAGAGGATAGTATTTGAGATTCTTTCGTTCCTTTTCGTGAATTCACCTTTCTCTTACTTTTATTTTAACTTAAAATATATTATTTGTGCTCTTCCATATGAGCAGCGATCTCTAGCGCACGCTATTGATTATTACAATAATTTAAAAAGCCGCTAGGCATACTTAATTTTGGGTTATTATCTAGTTCTGTCCCCTTACCACAACCTCCTATTGCGATTCAATAAATGAATAGAATGCTTATTATACCAATGAATAAGCGACTCTATTTAATTTGAAATAGAGACGCTTATTCATTGGTATGGATAAGCATTATATTCAGATATTGAATCGCAATAAGAGTTGGTGGTAAGGGGCTGTACTAATTATATGCTGTTGTAATGATGTTTATATTGATTGTCTGACCTGTTTTGTATGCTAAATAAATAAATAAATCTTTGAAAAATTCTGATGTATTTTCCTCTGAAATTAGTGTAAATTATTTATAGCATATACTACATACAACACTTACAGCTTTGTATTGTCTGACAATTTTGTTATTTTTTTTTATATTTCTGGACAATTTACACCGCTCCATCTAGTCCTAAATTAAGCGTAAAACTTGTGTTATGGGTACTAGACAACTGATAAATGTATTTAAATACATTTTTTTTTGTAAATATACACACATACTTATAATACATAAATAAATAAATGTTTAAATAAAAAAAATTTCTCTTGTGCGGGAATGGAACCCGCGATCTCGGAGTCAAAGTGGCCATTGCTAACCATTCGACCACCAAGCTCGTCAAAACTAAATGAGACAATATACTGTTTTATCTTAATCTGAATAAAATGTTCTCTCATTTTTGGTAACTTATCTTTAAAATTTAAAAAACTGAGAAGTTTTAATCTAATAATAAGAGGATACCAAATCATTGACTGCGATTCGTTCGTCGCATTCGGCTCGGATAGATGTGCGTTCACCTTTACGGAGCCATCAGTATTTGGGCATTAGTTATTTCGTGTGAATGAATTCATACTTTATTTGCACAATTTACATTCATTATGTTTATAAATATCAACATGTGATTAATTTAATTAGTGCATACTCCCCGCCATGTTTGATTTAATTTAAACTTTGTATACTTATCAGTGTAGGCGAAATCCTCCTTCCGTCTAGGACGGACGAGAGAGGGTCGTGCTCCTGTAGTGGAGACTAAAATGGACCTAATGATGATGATGATGATACTTATCAAGGACCGATGACAATACATTAATTTGATAAGTTTATTTAATTATCCTCGTGAGGATCTCCAGGATTAATTAATTTCCTCAAATATCACATCGAACTAAAATGTGGAAAATAAATATATCAATCGAACAAAAAAACGAAAAATATTTTTTTTAATACAGGCAGAAAATATAAATGAACGAAAAAGATTAGTATTATTTTGAAGAAAACGTGGGGTGCTTTGTGGCATATTTTTAATTTATCGGGCATAACACCCCCCCCCCCTCCCCCCCCTTTTTTATTATATTATCGTGTGCAGTACCCAGTGGTTTGTATAATATTATGAGGTAATATCGAACTACTTACCTACTTACATACATAACTACACAGATACGCGTGAAGAATGTCTGCCTGGCCGGTGAGCGAGTTAGTGCCAAACCACACTAAGCCGACATTCCGCGTGATTAAGATTTGTATGTAAAAAACGCAACGCAATTTTGGTCAAATGTGTCGATAGTCATTGAAAAAGTATTGCAGGCGTAATGAATTCGGGGTGTAAGTGGTTTATCAAATCTTTGAACCAAAGCCAACTTCACCTGCACGTGGTGCACCCTGCTGACTGACAAACGACTTGGGCGAAAAGAGAGGTAGGGAGCGTAATTGTAAGCTACCCGACTGGGGAATGTACCTCCACCTCACAGAATACCGCAGCCAAATAACAATTCCCTTGAGGGTTGTTGTGTTCCTGCGAGTGAGTGAGGTCACCAGAAAACGAGATGCTGCGTTGGCAGCGGGGGTGTCGGCGCGCAAGTGATATGTATATGTTGCGAGCGTTAATACGGTAACCGCTTCACATCAGGCGGGCCGTATGCTTGTCTACCACCCGACAAAGTATAAAAAAAAAATGACGCCGTACTTCGGTCGCGTATCTTCGGTATAGTGTGTTTAAACACTTAAAAAAGAGACACTACTGCAAGACTGTTGCCGTTCCAAAAAGAATAGTTTTTTTTTCTGCTGTTAATACAAAATGGCACGTTGAGATCATTTTGATAACTAACGGATCGGGTCGACTTCGGCGAATTTCTTTTTTTCGTTTTTCTAGATTTTTTTAGGGTTCCGTACCTCAAAAGGAAAAACGGAACCCTTATAAGATCACTTTGTTGACCGTCTGTCTGTCTGTCTGTCAAGACTCTCTAACTCGAGAATGCGTGGAGAAAGCTGAAATTTAAGTCAATGATATTTCAAAATTCCGAGTCCGCTATGTACTATAGAACTATATAACAAACTAGCGGCCCGGCCACGCTTCGCTGTGGCTCAATCTTTTCGTTTCCATCCATTTCCTTAGAGATGGCGCTGTAAGTGAAAAAAGATTTTCCCGCTTTTCTTTTCAAAGATAACATTCTATTTTTTTTATTTCATTTGTTTGGAACAGTAGTACAAAATAAGGATCCAGGAGCTCAAAATAGTGATTGCGCGCATTTTATGAAAATCTTTCTCTGCAATTTTGGGTTTATTTAAAAAGTTAAGCAAAATTTACAAAAAGCGAGGCCGCTACGTACTATGCCAATAGCTATTCTGTACTATTCAATAAGTCAACATTGTTAATGTATTTTTGTTTCCGAGATCAAGAACGCCAAAATTGGCCATTTCACGCAAAAATCACAGTCAAAATGTAATATGGCTCTTAATAGATATGTGCCTAGCGGAGTACATAAATAAATATTCCTGGACAAATTACATACTGCCATCTAGTCCCAAACCAAAACTAAGCATAGCTTGTACTAGATAACTGATATTCATGTTTATTATAGTTATAGAAATTTTACATTAGAATCTATACAAACTACTTACCAATAATTAAAAATATACAATTAAATTAAAAACTAAATATGGCTAACTATATATACAAATAAAACGGTAATGACTAAAACTAATTAAAAGTAATAAAATATAATAAACTAAATGGCGTCAAAATATTCTTCCGCATCGCCGTCAAAAGGTAAAGTGGCCAGAAGGCTAGCAGCATTCCCACGCTGGATGGCAATGCTTATTCGCTGAGCGAGAAATAGGCCAGCCCTCTGGTCACGGGAAGAGTCGACCAAACGTTTGGAGATATATACTTATATTATGATATTATGATATTATATAACTGATATTATACTTAAATACTATTTTTTGTAAATAAATACATATAATACATTTTACTATGTATTATATGTATTTATTTACACCATATACCACTCATTGGCCGTGTGGTTTCCGGCAGACTAGAATAGAATCACTCCGTCTCTTCCCGTGGATGTCGTACAAGGCGACTAAGGGGAATACATTATCAAAAATCTATCAGGCCTCCACAACCCGTCTGGCCAGCGTGGGGAGTGTAGGCCAAATCCTCCTTCTGTCTGAGACGAATGAGAGAGGGTCGTGCTCCTGTAGTGGAGACTAAAATGACCTGATGATGATAATGATGATGAAACACCCAGCCCAAAACAAACAGACATGTTCTTGCACAAAAATGTGTCTTGTGCGGGACTCGAACCTGCGACCTCGGAGTCGAAATGGCCATTGCTAACCATTCGACCACCGAGCTCGTCATTATATATTAACTTTATGGTCCTAACAACTACAAGTAGGTACAACATATAATTATAATAAAAAAAGACCGACTCCAAACAATACCCTACATTTATGTATGACGAGCTCGGTGGCGTAGCGGTCAATGACGCGGCTTCGACACCAACGCTCGTGGGTTCGATTCCCACATAGGACAAACATTTGTGTGCATGAACATGTCTGTTTGTCTTACTCTGGGTGTTTTCTATGTATCATAAGTATGTATTTACAAAAAAAATGTATTTACGTATGTTTATCAGTTGTCTAGTACGATAATACATAGAAAACAACCAGACCAAGACAAACAGACATGTTCATGCAAACAAATGTTTGTCCTGTGCGGGAATCGAACCCGCGACCTCGGAGTCAAAGTGGCCATTGCTAACCATTCGGCCACCGAGCTTGTCAATAGACCTTCTTAATTTCAAACGTGAATGTCACTCTAAAGGTGGTAGACAACATTATATGACCCACTGTCCATTTAACACCATTCCATTGTAAAACCTATCTCCATCTTGCTCATAATTAAAATTAAGTAATGAGAAGCAAAATAATGGAAAGTATATTTGAATAATGCAAATGTAAATTACTTGACCGAGAATAATCAGAGTGTTTCACATCCATCTGTTAGGAATCTCTCAGGCTGAACACAATGGGGCGGGAAACCAATTTCAGATTTCAGAAGCGCTGAATGAACTCTTAATTAATTTCGATTTGGGCTTTTCAGCTTGTGTTAAGGAATGTAGCCTGAATTCTGTTTATCTAAGGACATGTTAATGTAGTATTAATTATAGTGAGTTCATTGACTTATATATGTCGCAGCGAATTCGTAGAACCCGCCGCATTACATAACGGCTAACTTAAGGCGGATTGTCTTTAAATAATCGTGAAAAATAGAAGTTTTTGTTTTGTTCTAGTTTTCATCGGACCGCCTGTTGAGAAGCGGTTACCATAGCCATATCAACGCTCGCTCGCGTGCCGCCACCGCCACTGCCATTGTAGCAACTCCTTTCTTCCTGGTAACCGCACTCACTCGCAGGAACACAACAACCCTCAAGGGAATTGTTATTTGGAATTAATTGGTTAATTGTTGCGATCTTCGATCTCATCAGGCGGGCCGTATACTTGTTTGTCCTAGTATATTAAAAAAAATATATCAAAACAATTGCAATTAATTAATTATTATTTCAATAGTATTTCGGCCAGCTTGCTTGAATATATTAAAAATGTTTTAAAAATGGAAAAATTCACCACAGCCGGTTAGGTGGGATTCGAACCCACGACCTCTAGATGACCGGTCGAGTGTTCTTCCAAGTGAGCTACCATGATGGTTTCTAATGCTAACGAATTTATGCATTTTATACTTTGCTGCTAAATTTTTTTTTTTTAATATTTATAACTATTGAAATTAGTTTTAGCTCAAATATAATATTCCTCCCAAAGTTATTTGAAAACCTCCAAAAGCAACGTCCTTCTGCTTTGTCACTACGAACATTGGAGTAGAATAGAAAAATCATCAATAAATCAATCACCAGTTAACCCCAGCGATGAAAAATAGGACAAAACAAAAATTCTTATTTCTCACCGATAGTGACGTAGTCGGCAGTGACAAATAGAAAAATTCCCATTCGTCACAGCCAGCTATGTAGCATAAACTAAGCGGCGTCGGAAACAGAACTTAGCTTTATTAGTCGTAATATGGCGTCGCTCGATGGCGTCGTTACGCGTGTTAGTCGCAAGTTAAGCAACATCGAACGTAGCTTGTCCATGGGTGGATTTATTTATCTCATCCCGGTCCAATGGCTCTACCCCAGCCAGCCACTTAGTAGCTTCAATTTGAAATTTCGACACTATAAATAAATAAATAAATAAATATTGTCACACAAATTACACAGCGCCATCTAGCCCCAAAGTAAGCGAAGCTTGTGTTATGGATACTAGACAACTGATAAATATACGTAAATACACTTTTTTTTGTAAATACATACTTATGATACATAGAAAACACCCAGACCAAGACAAACAGACATGTTCATGCACACAAATGTTTGTCCCGTGTGGGAATCGAACCCACGAGCGTTGGTGTCGAAGCCGCGTCATTGACCGCTACGCCACCGAGCTCGTCATAAAAAACTATAAAAAAATATAGACCCCTATTTTTTAAGATTTAATTACATAGTATAGTTTTGACATTTATTCGAATACTTGTAGTCTATACCGATGTTACTTGACAAATTTCATAGGTCAACGGAAAGTACACTATGAGTTTTGATTCCCTTGAGAATGTGTCGAAATATGCGTTTTTTGCTGAATAAACGGCCGTATCTTTTATTTACGTAAACTTAGCAGTTTGATTTTTATACAACTTTATGGGACCGTAGACCTGCGTATACAGTTCAAATTTCAGCTTGATACCTCCACGCATTCTCAACATAGAGGGTCTTGACAGACAGACGGACAACAAAGTGATCTCTTAAGGGTTCCGTTTTTCCTTTTGAGGTACGGAACCCTAAAAAAGGACAAATTTTGCTTATTGTGTTTTACTTATCAAACCCTTCCATTTGATACCAATATTGTAAGGATTAATGTTGAAAATACAAAACGCCATTTCCTGGCGGCCGCGATATCGGATCAAAAAGGCGGAATTTGATAGTCATTCATTCAATCAATCAGTCAATCAATCAAATTCATTTATTGTATAGTTATAGGTAATGTATAGGTACGAGAACCCAACGAGTGTGCCGAATTTCAGATCAATTGGATACTGGGGAGTGTGTCAAATTAAACTTGCAACATTTGCAAGATTACAGACACCGCGGTGAACCAATTAAAAGCTTGTAAAAGTAATTCCATGCACGCAACGCTACGAACGATGAACGAAGTCGCGAGTAAAAGTAAGTGCTTAGTATATTTTTAGCGTTAATTAATAAACGAGTACATTCGGAAGTACAGTCAGTAACGAATATTAGTAATCCGGGCGGCGAATTAAGAATCAAGTTTTCTCGAATCCGTATAAATTGTTTTAATTTTTTTTTTCTTTAACGGGCATCACTCATTCCCTCCACTGTGGCTCCTGTGTAGCCAGGATTAACAGCGGTGACTACAAAAAAAGGCAATGAACAGTGAAGTCCATTGCAGTCTCGAGGGTAAAACTACGGCTGCCTTGGAACTCACAACGAATTTAATCAACAGAAATTAGTTAGAGTAAGAAGCTTTTGGAATTTGACTTACCCTCTTAGCAATTTGAGAGACAGCAATGTGGCAAAAAAGGAATTATAAACAAAAAATGATTGACTGGATACACCACTCGCTATAGCTACCTAATTTATCTTCACACATTGTAACCGTAATGGTCGCTGTGTGGTTTCAGAGGAGTTTTCTTTCGCAAACTATCAGACTGTGGTATGCTGTCTCTGCTGACATTTTCCCAGGAGACTACAGCAAGGGCTTCTTCAAGAAAGGTCTCCGTCTTCAACCTTTATTCATCCCGCTACTGGGAGACGGGTTTCCCCTCAATTGAAAGAGTTTAGTTAGAGCGTACGCTACTCTACTTTGGAGACCAGTGATTTCGAGCCGCCTAAAGGCCACTGACTTGACTTAACGACCGTCATCTAATGAGAACAGCCGGGACCGACGGCTTAACATGCCCTCCGAAGCATGGAGGAGCTCGAGATTAATAAACCTATCCATGGACATGCTACGATGGACGTTGGTTAACTTGAATGTTCGTTTAGACTGACACACGCAACGACGTCATCCAACTCCTCAAGAAAGGTACAAAGAGGTTATGGCAGGGTCCATCACATTTCATCCATTTTTTTTTATGGGACATTTAAAAAAACATAAAAAAAAACAGACAATAATTAGTACCTATATTACCGGATATCAAATTAAGTAGTGCAATTTGGCGTCATTTACCTCAAAAATATATTTAAACGACAAACAAACGACGTAAAATAATATAAGCTAAACTAAAACATTTATGACGAGTTCGGTGGCGTAGCGGTCAATGACGCGGCTTCGACACCAACGCTCGTGGGTTCGATTCCCATATAGGATAAACATTTCTGTGCATGAACATGTCTGTTTGTCATAGTCTGGGTGTTTTCTATGTATCTTACAAAAAAATAATGTATTTACGTATGTTTATCTGATCAGTTGTCTAGTACCCACAAAACATCCTTCGCTTACTTTGGGGCTAGATGGCGCTGTGTAATTTGTCTGACAATATTTACAATACAAATGATGAGAGATTTAAAAAAGTCGCGGATAACAGTTAGAAGAAAATATAGCAAGCACATACAAGTTGTATCCAATTTTGATGTAGGCAAAGATCAAGGCTGGAATTTACAAAACTCCCGCGTAATACCAGGAGTATAACTCGCGAGCAGGAATTAGCTAGCAAAAGCGTTCATAAAAAAATTGGTTCCTGGTTATGTTATGTTTCCGTTGCTGACTGTACTTTGTTACATAACACCGTTACATTTACACAGATATGTAAATCAGATACATGACATTCTGACAGTATTACCGGGTTGTTATTTGTGGTAAAGTAAGTGTTGCCCGCGACTTTGCTTGCGTGCGAATTGTTGTTGTTGTTGTTGTAAGTAACTTTATTGTACAAAAATTGCAGAACACAGTAGATATAAAAATGATTACATGAATTTGTACAAAGGCGGACTTATCCCATAGAGGGATCTCTTCCAGCCAACCTTTGAGCATCTGAGATGACATAGTTAACAAATAGTTATGTGGAGTACATATATGTGGGCATATATCTAAACGCACATGTAACATGAAATTCATGTCTTCTACATATGTAGAAGTGCAATAATTTAAAATCCACTACATATACACACTCATACAAGTTAGTTTTTTTAGGGTTCGCTATTCAATAGGAAGAGAACAGAATCCTTGCACTAGTTATTTTTTTTATGTGAAAGGGAGGCAACATACTCGCATGTGGGTCACCTGATGGAAAGCAATCACCACTGTTCATGAAGATCAGCAACATTAACATGTCGTCAATTCGTTGCCAGCCTATACTCCTTCCTTTCTTTTTTCTGGTGACCTCACTCCTTCACTGGAACACAACAACCCTCAAGTGAATTGTCATTTGGCTGCGGTATTCTGTGAGGTGGAGGAACTTCCCCAGTCGGGCAGCTTAAAAAATACACTTATGCAATACCAATACCTCTCTTTTTTGCCAAGGCCTCGTTTGTCAGTCAGCAGGGTGTGCTGACTGACAAACGAGCATGTGCATGTGTGACCACGTGCATGTGAAATTGGCTTTGTTACAAATATGTTGCTCACACCCCAAAAAGTTAGTTACTGTAGCAACATTTTTCCTCGTGACCTAAAAGGAATTGTTATTTGGCTGTGGTAATCTGCGAAATGGTGGTTTGTTGGGAATTTTGCAAAATACGCTATGCCTACGTCTCTTTTCGCCAGAGCCTCGTTTTTCAGTTAGAAGGGTGCACCACGTGCAGGTGAAGTTGGCTTTTTTTTGACAAATTACACAGGCGCCATCTAGTTCCAAAGTAAGCGCAGCTTGTGTTATGGGTACTAGACTTATAAACATACGTATTTTTTTTTTTGTAAATACATACTTATGATAAATAGAAAACACCCAGACTAAGACAAACAGACACGTTCATGCACACAAATGTTTATCCTATATGGGAATCGAACCCACGAGCGTTGGTGTCGAAGCCGCGTCATTGACCGCTACGCCACCGAACTCGTCATAAATGTTTTAGTTTAGTTATGTTATTTTACGTCGTTTGTTTGTCGTTTAAATATATTTTTGAGGTAAATGACGCCAAATTGCACTACTTAATTTGATATCTGGTAATATAGGTACTAATTATTGTCTGTTTTTTTTTTATGTTTTTTTAAATGTCCCATAAAAAAAAATGGATGCAATGTGATGGACCCTGCCATAACCTCTTTGTACCTTTCTTGAGGAGTTGGATGACGTCGTTGCGTGTGTCGATCGAATCGAACCCACGAGCGTTGGTGTCGAAGCCGCGTCATTGACCGCTATGCCACCGAGCTCGTCAAATTTAATTGGTTCATTGGTTCAAAGTTAATGAGAACCACTTACATACCAATCCACTGTAACTTCCTTATTCGCTTATTGACTAACGAGACTCTGGCAGAAGAGGAATTCCCTATCCATCTGAGCAATTCCCTTGAGGATTGTTGTGTTTACCAGGAAGGAAGCGGCCCGCCTGATGTCAAGCGGCTACCGAATGACTGCGGTAACCGCTTGACATCAGGCGGGCCGTATGCTTATGTATCTCTCGACGTAGTATAAAAAAACAGTTACAAGAAAAGAGTATACTCTAAAGCATCGTACACACGTACCTACGAACAAATTTGTTGCGTTGCATGCATAGTTGCATGATATGCAACAAGCTTTGTTTGTATGTATATGCGTACCGCGTAACGAACATCGAACGTTGTGTTCGTCAAAAATGTTCATCGGCGAACTGCGGCGAAGGATTAGATGAGGTTTGATATTTTAAATAACTATTTCTGTACAATTTACACGGCGCCATCTAGTTGCAAATTAAGCGCAGAGCTTGTACTATGGGTACTAGACAACTGATAAATGTACTTAAATACATTTTTTTTGTAAATACATACTTATACATCGAAAACACCCAGAGCAAGACATACATACATGTTCATGCACACAAATGTTTGTCTTGTGCGGGCATCGAACCCGCGACCTCGGAGTCAAAGTAGCCACAGCCCCGTTACCACCATCTCTTATTGCGATTCAATAATTGAATAGATTGCTTATTCATACCAATGAATAAGCGACTCTATTCAAAATGTAATAGAGTCGCTTATTCATTGGTATCAATGAGCAATCTATTCAATTATTGAATCGCAATAAGAGATGGTGGTAAGGGGGCAGTTAACCGGGCTCGTCCTTTTGTTTTATGTATTTTATTCCATTCGAACGTGTACAGCCATGGATTAATATAATATATAATATAATATATTATATTAATCCATGGCTGACATACATTCATTTCTCTTATCGGCGATTTATGGACCCCATAGTGCGATTTATTTCCAATTACTTGCCACCTGTGGCTCTTGCGTACAGTTCGAAAAAGTAGCCTATGCCCTTTCCAATCAAAGCTTTCCAAAGGTTCAATCTTTCTCAGGTCGATGCTTTAATGTCATAATTCATTAAAAAATTGTAAGCTGCCGAGTTCGGCACGAACTCTTGGAGAATGGGGGAAGTACCTCCACTCACACAGAATAACAATTACCTTGAGGATTGTTGTGTTCCTGCAAGTGAGTGAGGGTTGGCGACGCGCGAGCTGTTGCTAGCGTTAATTATGGTAACTAGGTTATGGTGTAGGTATGGTTAATAGGGTAACCGCTTCACATAAGGCGGGCCGTATGCTTGTATGTCACTCGACGTATAAAAAAAAATGTTACAAGAAAAAAGTACATTCTAAAGCCACACACAATGTATTCATATTCATATTCATTTATTCACAATGATTTATAACAAGGGGTACATGCACATAGTGGTAAAAAAGATGGTTAATAATGTTACAAATCACCTTATTAAGGCACTCGTGATTTTACATCTGTCGTATTTACATATTATATTATTTTTATGTCAGTGGAAATACATTTTATTACTACTTAATTCGTCTTACAATAACACACTTACCTATGAACAAATTTGTTGCGTTGCATGATACGCAACAAACTTTGTTTGTATATGCGTACCGCGTAACGAACATCGAACATTGTGCTCGTCAAACATGTTCGTCGGCGATTCAATTATGTACCTACTTCTTTGAACGATATTTGATAAACGTTACGTAACAAATATAACCTATGATCTACGGTGCACAGACTTGAACGCTGCCCGCCCTTACGGGCAGCGTTTGGTTTGGTTCACAGCAATGTTTGGCATTAAAAGCGTAAAGGGATGGCTAGACAAGTGAAACTCGACTCCCGTGCACCACGGATTTTAAGTATCCAACACTATTGGGGACCTAAAACAATGAGTTGTTACCTAACACATCGATTCAAATAATATGAATTGCAAAATCGTCTGAACGCTTGGTAATTCTCCCTTGTTGCTACCAAATCAGAATAGTACTACTACTACCTCGCATGCGAAATGCAACGAATTCAACATGTCGTTGTAAACTTTGAGAAAATTGTCTGTGGCTAAAATTATCTAAAAAATTAGATTATCTATAAAAGGAGAGACGGTAAAGAAATGCCTTGATAGGACAATATAATGATTCCTTTCTAAACATCAAGACGGAACAAACTTTTGAGCGAAGAAAAAAACATCTTGTACCCAATTTGTTGTAAAGTACAGACCAGTATTGTATTTATATAGAGCTGTTGTAACCGCATTATACAACCGCATAATATGCATATCTATAGAGTAACATATTTTTTTTTCTTTTTATATTTTACCCTAAATAACGAGAGAAGTTATTAACTTATTGTTCGACTTGCGTATTTGATTGGCTGTTTTTTTACGCCAGGTATCAAACAGGCATACAGCTTGATGGAAAGCAGTTACCGTAGCGTATACACGCTTGCAATACAGAATTATTGTTATTCAACTGCAGTCTTCTGTAAGGTGAGGCTAGACGACAATGATCAAAAATTATAAAAAAATATTTATCAAAACTAGAACGATCTGCGTTCTTGATATTTTAATAAGTTATGTCCGACTTGTTTTATGGTCGATCAGAGTTTGGTTTGAAATTCCAATTTAAAAGAATGAAATTATTTAGAAAAGTATTAACTTTGGAAAAACAATCAAAAATACTATAACTTTTGTTACGGCACTAGCTACATAAACGCAGTTTTTAACATAGCTGTCGTACAAATTTCTGTTTTAACGTATAGAAAATTTCTGTTATAACGTATGGAGCGTTTTCGGGAAAGTCCAAAATTGTGATTTTCAAGTTATCATAATCTCGAGAAGTTTTTATTGTATCGAAGTAATTCATTCACTTATAGTTATATTATAATGACTATAGTTATATTATAATGAATTATAGTTATATTACATAACACATAGTCGGTATGGTGCACCACCCCAAAGTGATAATGTTATCTTATCTTATCTTAGAGTGGGTCCAGTGCTGCAGCACCGGTGACACGTCGACCCTCATGGATCTTTTGTGTTCTCCCTAATCCTTTAGTCACTCTCCCCTGCTTGTCTGGAGACATGTTCCATGTACTTCAGTATGCCGCTTATAGGGAAGAGCCTGTAGTCCTCCAGGTCCGGGTATGCCTTTCCTAGGATCTCCATTCGTTTGCCCGCTAGGGCGTCACATTGACACATTAAGTGTTTCATGGTCTCGTTAGACTCCTTGCAATTTCTGCACTCTGGGCTCTCAACAAGTCTCATTTTATATAGATGTCCGTGGCAGGCATAATGGCCCGTCAGTGCCCCAAGCATGAGACGCATCCGTTTCCTGTCACATTTATGTACATGTCTATACCAATTCACTGTACCTTCGCCAATAGTTTCCTTGGAGTAAGTAATAATGTTACCAGCTTCTATCCATAGCTTCGCCACTCGTGAACACGGCACGGCACGGCATCAGCCCATAATCAAACCACTGTTGGGATACGGGTCTTCGCTCAATCGGAGGGGTTTAGAGCATACTCCACCATGTTGATACCTATTTCATATATTGCGGGTTGGTGTAGGCCAGTGTTTTCAAGCCGCCCAAAGGCCACTGACTTAACGACAGGCTTAACGACTGTCGTTTAAAGACAACAACCGGTACCGACGGGTTAACGTGCCCTCCGAAGCACGCAGGAGCTCTAAATAAACTACGGCCGACATTGCTTAACTTTCGTGTTCCATTAGAGTGACACGCGCGACCGTGCTTCGAAGTAGAGTACAATAGGCTTGTTGCCCATGTTACAAAATTATAAAAACTCTCTATCAGTAACATAAAATACATAAAACTAGAACGATCTGCGATCTTAAAATTTTAATAACTTATGTCCGACGTGTTTTATCGTCGATCAAAGTTTGGTGGGAAAGTCCATTTTAAAGGTATGAAATTATAAAAAATAAATATTACCATTGTAGAAACAATAAAAAATACTATAACTTTTGTTACGGCACTGGCTACATAAACGGAATATTTAACATAGCTGTCAAACAAATTTCTGATTTATTGCATATAAAATAGCATGGTGTGACGTCATAACGTGGTGGCCTTTTGTATGGAGCGTTTTCGGGATAGTCCAAAATTGTGATCTTCAAGTTATCATATCTCGAGAAGTTTTTATGCTATCGAAGTAATTATTTCACGTATATTTATATTATTGTGACGTCTATAGATAACAAATCGAAAAAAAAAATGGGATACAAGCCTATTGATAAGCCACGTTAGGGACCTTCAGGCGGCTAGATGACAGTCGTTAAGCCAAGTCAGTGGCCCCTAGGCGGCTTGAAAACACTGGGCTCTGCTAGTAACGTGGTGGAGTATGCTCTACACCTCTTCCATTGAGGGGAGACCCGTATCCCAGCAGTGGGATGAATAAGGTTGACGACATGGTATGAAACAAGGTATGCTCATCCCTTCGTCACGAGTTTGATTGTGAAATTTATTCATATTCCGTACAAAATGATGACGTATTCAAGTTCAAATCACCAGGGGCCCTACCGCCGAAACTAAAGCCGAAGTTACAGCTAAAGCCGATTACCATCGGATTTTTTGAATGCGAAAATGACACTACTGCCACAGTATAAGTTATTACTTATACTGTGGCAGTAGTGTCATTTTCGCATTACTATTGTACTATTGTACTACGTACAGAATTGTCACTCCCTGGTGTCGATATCTAGTGTCGACCTCTCCTCCCGAATTTCTACTGTAGTTTGTTTTATTGTACTGTGGTTTAGATATGCATCGAAATTGGCCATCGCAGATTGATTTGATTGAAATCTGAGTTACCGAAACTGATAGGAAAGTAGATAAAAATAAAGACTCAATCGCGATCTCTCAGTTCGCGGCGAACGACTTGTTTTTAGGGTTCCATACCTCCCAAGGAAAAAACGGGAACGTCGACGGACACTTTTTCGCTCGCGCTATGAGCATTTCCCTCACGGCGAAATTAAAACTTTCATAATTTTGTCAAAACTGCGCGCACACTCCTGGTAGCTGAGTTTTATACTTCCCCCGTCCCGCGCATGACAGCGTTCCCGTGACAGTGTGCCTCAGTGGCTCAAAGGGGTGGTTTGTTCGGTCCGGGTGCCAGCGCGCGGCATTTTACTCATCGCGCGAGTGTCAACGTAAGTATTATTTATATATTTGTTTTTTATTTCAAATGAATAGTTTTAAACAACTTAAAGCTTTTATAGTTATTTTTATGTTATATATTGGTAAACAAGACATGTAGTAAGTAATGAAAATGTATTATTCGGTATTATTGCAGATGGATGAGCAAGAATAACAATTTTTTGCGTGGTTGGAGGAAGATGACTTGGAAGACATTGAAGATCCGTCTTTCAGGACCAATGATATTGAAAGCGACGGTGAGAGTAAACACAGTTGTTATAACATTGATACTGAGCAGCCATCAACGGAAGATGAAGGTGAGATTTCTTCTATACAACCTGGGAATCGGCTTTACTAATTATCCAAAGATCGGTAAACTAAGTGGTACTACCATCCGTATCGTACCAACCAATGTCAGAACTAGATTTCATTATATTGTAACTGAGAGATCGGGAGTAAAACTTGTTGCTAAAGATTCAAAAGATATTGTAGGATCTTTCTATCTCTTCATAACTGAGGAGATGATGACTGACACAGTTCGGTATACAAACATACATATAAAAACGATTCAAAATCGATTTTCAAGAGATAGGGACTGTAAGTGTAAAGAGACTGCGACTGAGTGAGGTCACCAGAAAGGAAGGAGTTGCTGCGTTGGCAGCGGGGGTGGCGGCGCGCGAACGATATTTCATGTTGCGAGCGTTAATATGGCTGCGGTAACCGCTTTACATCAGGTGGGCCGTATGCTTGTCTGCCACCCGACGTAGTATAACAAAAAAAGAGACTGATATGATATTACCATGCAAAATATTTCATATCCTCTTCAACAGATTATCAAACGATTCAATGAAACTGATCAATTCAATGAAAATGACCTGGGACTTCAGGTACTGAAAAACCTGATGGAAACTGCGCTATCTGCGCAGAGGCGTAAAAATCGCAAAACAGAAAAGACGTGTATTACCTGCAAGATTTTTTTATGTACGAAACACGATATATGTTTGATATGTGCAAAGCATCTTCATATGATGTAGATTAAAATGTCTCATTGTTTCTCATTTATTTTTTAATTAAAGTTACGGCAAAAAATAAAATGAAAGAATGTAAAATAGCCCGCTTTTATCAAAAATTCAAATATGACTTTTTAGGGTTCCGTACCTCAAAAGGAAAAACGGAACCCTTATAAGATCACTTTGTTGTCCGTCTGTCTGTCTGTCTGTCTGTCAAGAATTTCTATGTCGAGAATGCGTGGAGGTATCAAGCTGAAATTTGAACTGTATACTCAGGTCTATGGTCCCATGAAGTAGTAAAAAATCAAACTGCTAAGTTTACGTAGAAAAAAGTTACGGCCGTTTATTCAGCAAAAAACGCATATTTCGACACACTCAAGGGAATCAAAACCTATAGGGTACTTCCCGTTGACCTAGAACTATGAAATTTGGCAAGTAACATCGTTATATACTACAAGTACAGGAATAAATCTCAAAAATATACATTTGTAAATAGATCTTAAAAAATAGGGAGTCTATATTTTTTATAGGGTGTCGAAATTTCAAATTGAAACTACTAGTTCAAATGGGGTATCATATGAAAGGGCTTGATGTACACATTGCAAAATATATTTTATTTATTTTTTTCGACGCATTATTTCTTATTTATAATGAAAAATATCAAATTTAATAATGATACTACGTACCTACGGAACCCTCGGTGGGCGAGTCCGACTCGCACTTGTCCGGTTTTTTTAACTTAAGTTAATTCCATTAGTAATAACGGTCTAAATAGTTCCTATGCTTGTTATTAAAATCTTATAGTATAACAACTATTGTGTACTAAAAATAAATGTTTGATTTAATGAAACGTGATTGTTTTATTACGAAATAGTAAAAGAATATATAACTTTTGATGTTTTATGTACAATTTGACTATTTGAAAAACGTGAGCAAAATGCTCTATGCGCGAGTGCCCGTGTAACTTTTAAGGGCACGAGTTCTCGCGGGTAAACGCGTGGAGGTATCAAGTTGAAAGTTGATACTGTTGATTGTTAGCACTTGGTGGATTATTATTACATATTTACATAAAAACAGAGACACAAACACCATTTGTTTACCTTGATAATGCCTTAGCGGTAAAAAAACCTAATTACATGGAACAGTATAAGTGCTTTATTATAACACTAGCTGCCCCGGCGAACTTCGTACCGCCTAACAATCAATGAATGTCGTGGTACAAATTGGCTGAACTAAATTTATGATTTTATGGAATTAAAACAATGAATAATAGAAAATAATAGAGAAGCTCGATGGCATAATTGCGCATGTCACTCTAATCGGACACGCAAGTAAAGCAACGTCGATCGAATCCTGTACACGGATGGGTTTATATTACCTCGAGCTCCTCCGTGCTTCGAAAGACACGTTAAGCCGTCGGTTCCGGTTGTTATCATTAGATTATCTTGCGCTCCTCCGTGCTTCGGAAGGCACGTTAACCGTCGGTCCCGGTTGTTATCATTAGATGACAGTCGTTAACCAAGTTAGTGGCCTTTAGGCGGCTCGAAAACACTGGCCTCCGCCAACCCGCAGTTGAGCAGCGTGTTGGTGTATGGTCTATTCCTCTTCGGTTGAGGGAAGACCCGTATCCATAAAAACTGAAGATTTCATAAAAATAAAGATTATTGTTTAATCAAAAAATAAAAATAAAAAAGTTTTGTTTTATTTTTTAGTTTTGAAATCGGTTTAATCGTTTTGGTGATTTGTAATTGTCATTTCTTTTGATGTTTACTCTGATTTGATTCTTGCGTTCGAACTCCATGGGCCAAGCGTTTTCACCCCAATCGATTTGACATTTTTCAATTTTCAAAACAAATCAAACAGACAACTTTCGCGACATAAAAGTGACACCAATTGATTTGACATTTTGATATTTGACAACCAATAAGGCAATAAATATCGCAATCCTTTTTCAACTGACACTTTCATTTGTATGGGAAAATGTTTTTCCTTTTATTTTATTCTTTCGTCAATCTTCTAATGTTTTTCATGGTCATTCTGCTATTCGGGACGGAGAGAAATCCAATAAATCATAAACCATGAAAATCGGTCCTACGGTTCTCGAGTTATACGTGTTCGGTGATGTACATATATATATGAACAAAATTTATGATTTCTTGAAATTAATACAATGAATAATAGAAAATAATAGAGAAGCACGATGGCGTGAGGCACGTGTCAGTCTAATTGTACACGCAAGTTAAGCAACGTCAACCGTAGCCTGTTCATGGATGAGTTTATGTTATCTCGAGCTCGTCCGTGCTTCGGAAGGCACGTTAAGCCGTCGGTCCTGGTGTTTATCATTAGATGGCAGTCCTTAAGCCAAGTTAGTGGCCCAACCCGTAGTTGAGCAGCGTGTTGGAGTATGCTCTAAACATCTTCGGTTGAGGGAAGACCCGTATCCCAGCAGTGGGTAAATAATAAGTTCAGTACTTTACAAAGTCACAAAAAAAAGTACCAATTGACAACAATAAATATTTCAATCCACAAAACAAATCACAGACAACATTCGCGACGTAAAAGTGAGACCAATTGATTTGACATTTACATAACAATCAATAAATATTCCAATCCTTTTTAACTGGCACTATTTGTATGGGAAAACGTTTTTTCTTTTATTTAATTCTTTCGTCAATTTTTCAATGTTTTTAATACTTTCCCGACCAAGACACGACATTATTTTATATATTATGTAGATTTATGGAGCTTGATTTAAATTTCTGAACGCACGCATAAATATTTTAGAACCAATAAATCAGCTGGCGCAACTCAAAGTAAAAAAACGACTCTATGAATCGGAAGCGAATTTCGTACAAATTCTGATTGTTTTCGCTTCCATTTCATACATATTAGAATTACGCTATTTGTATGGCACATCCGTCTCTTAAAACGTAGTGGTTACATTCTCTTTGCAATAAATATTTAAATCCACAAAACTGTTTTCAAAACAAATCACAGCCAACTTTCAAGACGTAAAAATGAGACCAAAAGAGTTAACATTTGTTTTTAATCTATGACATTTGTTCTATAATGAGCTTAATATACATTTCTGAACGCACGCATACATTTGGCGTACGCACGTACGACAACGTCACATTTGACAGCTACGACAACCACGAACATTTTGTATGGGAAAATGTTTTTTCTTTTATTTTATTTTTTCGAGAATTTTCCAATGTTTTTAAGAGTTATTCTGCTATTCGGGACGGAAACAAATCCAACAAATCAAAAACCATGGCAATCGGTCCAGCCGTTCTCGAGTTATAAGTGTTGTAACAAACACGACTTTCTTTTATATATATAGATTATTAAACTTTTCATGCTTGAGGTTTGTGTCGAAAAAAAAAATTGAGATCCAACATATCCTTCAAGAATGTACATCAAATACATTTTCCATAGAAATCAATGGAAAACATACACTCAGCGAATCTACTCGCTCCACTCAACCTCGATTTCGACCCCGTGGGCTAGAATCTGGCCTAGTCTGTGATTGCCAAAAAGCCTTATGGTCGGAGTTGTAAGTGCCTTATCACGAGTTCCGCGTTATGGATGTTTTAAAGAAACCACAACACGTTTTGGGCACTTTTTTCGTTCAACGAGCATTTTAGTTTTTTAGGGTTCCGTACCTCAAAAGGAAAAACGGCACCCTTAAAGATCAGTTTGTTGTCCGTCTGTCCGTCTGTCTGTCAAGACCCTCTATGTCGAGAATGCGTGAAGGTATCAAGCTGAAAATTGAACTGTATACTCAGGTCTACGGTCCCATGTAGTTGTAAAAAATCAAACTGCTAAGTTTACGTAAAAAAAAAGATACGGCCGTTTATTCAGCAAAAAACGCATATTTCGACAGTCTCAAGGGAATCAAAACTCATAGGGTGCTTCCCATTGATCTAGAACTATGAAATTTGGCAAGTAACATCGTTATAAATTACAAGTACTAGAATAAATCTCAAAACTATACATTTGTAATTAAATCTTAAAAAATATTATTATAAAAAATATAGACCCCTCTATATTTTTTATAAGGGGTCGAAATTTCAAATTGAAGCTACTAGTTCAAATGGGGTATCATGAAAGGGCTTGATGTGCACATTGCAAAATATATTTTTTTTTTTTTTTCCGACGCATTATTTCTTATTTATAATGAAAAATATCAAATTTATAATGATCCTACGTACGGAACCCTCGGATGGCGAGTCCGACTCGAACTTGTCCGTTTTTTTTAATTCTTTGTGCATAACACATAGAGGAGGTTCCTTTATAGATTGCCAAAAAAGTGACGTTTTCGGGTAGCTGCATTGAAAAATATTTTTAAAGTAAAACTTCTTTACGTACGCTTGACTTGGGGAGTAAGCTGGTGAATGCGTGACGAGAGCGTTACGAGAAGTGTGAACGAAAGTTAAGAGGGAGATACAAGTTTTAGGTTAGGTAGGTTTTACACACAATACAATACAATATACTTTATTGCACCAATAATAAAATACAAACAAAAGTACACATACAGAATTAGAGTACAAAGGGCCACCTTATCGCGATGCGATTTCTTCCAGGCAACCATATATATTACATTAACAATGAACAAAAGCAAAAAGGTAGGTGGCGCTGTGTAATAAAAGTAAATGATATATAAGCTATTGTGAGAAAGGTCTCACTAATAAAAAATAAATAAATACACGTATATACATATATAAGATACATACCCATCTATATATATAAAAGAGAAAATCACTGACTCACTCATCACGATATCTCAGAAACTATAACACCTACAAACTTGAAATTTGGCAGGTAGGTTCCTTATAGGGTGTAGACATCTGCTGAGAACGGATTTTACGATACTTCACCCATAAGGCGGTAGAATGGGGGTTGGAAGTTTGTATGAAAGTCCTATGTTTTTGAAGCATGAGACTTGAAATTTAAAATGTATGCTCTATAAATGGTGTGGAGGTGTACTAATAATGTATCTTAGGAAATCAACCCCTTTTTGGGGTTAAAACGGGGGTTGGAAGTTTGTATGAAAGTTCTATGTTTTTGAAGTAAAGGACTTGAAATTTAAAATGCATGCTCTATAGATAATGTGGAGGTGTACTAATAATGTATCTTTGCAAATCAACCCCTTTTTGGGGTTAAAACGGGGGTTGGAAGTTTGTATGAAAGTTCTACGTTTTTGAAGCAAGGGACTTGAAATTTAAAATGTATACTCTATAGATGGTGTGGAGGTGTACTAATAAATGTATCTTTGGAAATGAACCCCTTTTTGGGGTTAATACGGGGGTTGGAAGTTTGTATGAAAGTTCTATATTTTTGAAGTAAGAGACTTGAAATTTAAAATGCATGTATAGATGGTGTCGAGGTATACTAATAATGTATCTTTAGAAATTAACCCCTTTTTGGGGTTAAAACGAGGGTTGGAAGTTTGTATGAAAGTTCTATGTTTTTGACGCAAGAGACTTGAAATTTAAAATGTATGCGCTATAGATGGTGTGGAGGTGTACTAATAATGTATCTTCAGAAATCAACCCCTTTTTGGGGTTAAAACGGGGGTTGGATGTTTGTATGAAAGTTCTATGTTTTTAAAGTAAGAAACTTGAAATTTAAAATGTATGCTCTATAGATGGTGTGGAGGTGTACTAATAATTTATCTTTAGAAATCAACCCCTTTTTGGGGTTAAAACGGGGGTAGGAAATTTGTATCCAAATTCTATGTTTTTGAAGTAAGAGACTTGAAATTTAAACTGTATGCTCTATAGATGGTATGGAGGTGTACTAATAATGTATCTTTAGAAATTAACCCCTTTTTGGAGTTAAAACGGGGGTTGGAAGTTTGTATGAAAATCCAATGTTATTGAAGTTAAAGTTATTATGGCAGAAGGATTTTAAATGATATTTAAGTATAAAAATTATTGAAAACAACTACATACTTACTATTATAAGGAGGGATGTTTTATTATAACAATAAAAAGTACTTTAGGTTTTACAAAGAGGTTTTAAAAAATAATATCCGTTGATTTCATTGATTCTAAAAATTCGTCTAGATATTGATTGTTTTTAACTTTTTTTATCTTTTTCCTTTCATTAGGTATTTAGCTTTTTCGAATGTAATTAAAAATTATTTGCAAATAACTAACTCCACGCGTACGAAGTCGCGGGCGGTCGCTAGTATACAAATATATACATACATACATATATACACATATACCTTCACATAAAACACATACACATAAAAGTTAATGAATATGCCCATAACGAAGTAAGAACAAGGGACATACAAAAACAGGTGCTTAAGCTATAGGATTATATACATTAAGCATATGCAGACAATTAAACAGAATTCAGTGAAAGGTAATAAGCTTTTACAAGAAATTTAAAGGAAGTAAGAGTTTGAGCATTCCGAATATTCAATGGCAGAGCATTCCAAAGACGAACGTTTTAGTCGTTTTATTTATTATTTATCGTTTTATTAATTAGTTTGTTCTACTTTAATAGGGACTAATATAGTCTATATATCTAATATATAAAAATATAGTGTCACAGTGTTAGTTACCATACTCCTCCGAAACGGCTTAACCGATTTTGATGAATATTTATATGTGTATTCAGTAGCTCTGAGAATAGGTTCTTATCTATTTTTTTATGGCAAAACAGCATTTGCCGGGTCAGCTAATAAAATAGAAATTCCTAGGAAATAAAAGTGGTTTGAATTAGGAATGTGAATATTGTTAGTAAAAGTTCCAATCACCAAAGAGATCAATCACGAAAATTGTATGAACAAGTTACTGGCTGTATAATAAACTAACAGCGCTTTAGCCAAATAAAAAAAAAGTTTGTGAAAAAATCAAAAACGCACGAAATACATTCCGGCTTCGTACGTAATTGTTTATGGCATAGGGTTAAAAGTAGAGTGTCCACCTTGGGAGCAATACTATTTTAAATCTCGAACCACGACTTTAGGCTTCAATATAGCACTCAAACACACTTTACGTCATTATAGCACTCAAAATGTTTCGATTTAGAAGTAACAAAATGGGCTGTTTTTTAACCGACTCCAGAAAAGGAGGAGGTTCTCAATTCGGCTGTATTTTTTTTTAATGTTTGTTACTTAATTACTCCGTGATTTATAAACCGGTTTCAAAAAAACTTTTTTTATTTGATTCCTTCCAGATTGGTCCCATATTTTTTTTCATCATCATCATCAGCCTGTATGTACCCAATGTTAGGTTTGATATTTCATTACTCCGTCATTTATAAACCGACTCGCTGGCCCGGCGAACTTCCTACCGCTTAACAGTCAATGAATGTCGTGGTATACATATTAGCTAAATAAAATTTATGATTTCTGAACGCACGCACATTTGACGAACGCACGTCAACGTCACGTTTGACAGGTACGACAACCACGAAAATTGGTCAAGCCGTTCTCGAGTTATAAGTGTTCGAACAAACCTGACTTTGTCTTATATAAAACAAAGTCGGGTTTTGTAAAATCTATATAAATATATATAATATAGAAGTCAACCAATCTAGAAGTATACTTCTAGATTGGTCCCATATTCTTTTCATCATCATCATCAGCCTGTATCTACATAGGTACATAAATGTAGAGTAATGTTTGGAGTCGTTTTTTTTTGTTAAAATTATTTTAGCACTATTCGCTACGCTAAGGGTCTTAAGTTACAGCTCATTCATAATTACACAAACATGATAGTAAACTGTCCACTCGACTTTCACTTAGACGACTTTTGCAACCTCTTGCGACTTCATCTTACATTAAATTTATTCTCACGCCGTAAGTACTATCAATATCTACTTGAAAATCATTGCCAGTTACATAAGTTGTCTATCAATCAAACCTACTCGATATTTCAAAGTAAACAAAATCTTAATTTGTATGAATGTGTGTTTGTGTGTGTGTCAATTATGTCACAGAATAAGTAATAGTAGGTACTACGTAATTATGTGTATCCAATGTAGGCTTGCCATCCGGGTTTCCCCGGATTTGTCCTAGTTTGGAGGGCGTCCGGGGAGCGTCCGGGCGGGGTATCATTTGTAGTCCAGGGTGAAAAGTTTCAAATCACTATGCCCCGTTCCATGCTGTGAATAACCGTCTTGCCACAGAATAAAACATCGGACGCGCAGCATGCGCCACCATAGCGAAATTTATATATTTTATTTATTTATTTATTTTGGCCACTTTCCCGAATTGATATCTTAAAACCAAGGTCACTTTACATTACCACTTTTTGATGCTGTACACGAATCAGAATTTCGAAATTTTGAGTTTCATGGCAACGGACGGACAGACAGAACGACCGGACGATTTTATACGCTCAATAAATTTCCCTAGTATTAGGCACTTTGGTTTTGCACATAAAATAAAGAAAGTAAGTAGGTAAGTACTTAAGCATTCTTTAAAGTTTTGATGTCGACGAGAAAGAAGCATTGAAAACGAATTTAACTTTCATCGAGTTGAAACAAGTTATTTGGCTCGTTTCTTTATTTCTTTTTTTGTTAGACTTGAGAATTTATTTCAATTAGCGTTGTATTCGAAACTCTATGTCCTGTCACATCATCAGAAATAGTAGGTACGTACTTGGTTATGTTCATCATCATCATTTTTAGGGTTCCGAACCTCAAAAGGAAAAACGGAACCCTTATAAGATCACTTTGTTGTCCGTCTGTCTGTCTGTCTGTCTGTCTGTCTGTCTGTCTGTCTGTCTGTCTGTCTGTCTGTCTGTCTGTCAAGAATTTCTATGTCGAGAATGCGTGGAGGTATCAAGCTGAAATTTGAACTGTATACTCAAGTCTACGGTCCCATGAAGTTAAAAAAAAATCAAACTGCTAAGTTTACGTAGAAAAAAGTTACGGCGTTTATTCAGCAAAAAACGCATATTTCGACACACTCAAGGGAATCAAAACCTATAGGGTACTTCCCGTTGACCTAGAACTATGAAATTTGGCAAGTAACATCGTTAGAGACTACAAGTACAGGAATAAATCTCAAAACTATACATTTGTAAATAGATCTTAAAAAATATATTTTTTTAGGGTGTCGAAATTTTAAATTGAAACTACTAGTTCAAATTGGGTATCATATGAAAGGGCTTGATGTACACATTGCAAAATATATTTTATTTATTTTTTTCGACGCATTATTTCTTATTTATAATGAAAAATATCAAATTTAATAATGAT
This sequence comes from Hypsopygia costalis, assembly GCA_937001555.2. Lineage (NCBI taxonomy): Eukaryota > Metazoa > Arthropoda > Insecta > Lepidoptera > Pyralidae > Hypsopygia > Hypsopygia costalis. The sequence goes on from OW443349.2 coordinate 6,927,957, forward strand.
ACTACGTACATACGGAACCCTCGGTGGGCGAGTCCGACTCGCACTTGTCCGGTTTTTTTTTATACTACGTCGAGTGGTAGACAAGCATATGGCCCACCAGATGTAAAGGGGTTACCGTAGGCATTACTTATATAGTCATAGCGCACAATAAAAATATCGCTCGCGTGCTGCCACCCCTGCCAATGCAAAAACTCCTTCCTTCCTGGTGACTTCACTCACTCGTAGGAACACAAGCAAGGCTGGCAACGGAGCGTCGACCCCTTGGTGTTGCTGATCTCCATGGGCGGTGGTGATCGCTTTCTATCAAGTGACCCACAAGTTCATTTCTTCACCGCTCGTTATAAAAAAAAATGTGCTGCGAAAGTGGCGCCACTCAGAGTAAAATATTATAATTATCTTACATTTATGATGAATCACCACAAAATCCTGCGCTCAGTTTGTTATTTGTTACGGTAGTAAAGTACTTATAGTTATTGAAACAACTATCAGAACGAGGTAGTTTCAGTGTTTTAGTTAAATGTACCTTTAGAACGAAACATTTTGAGTGTTGTTTTATCGACGTGAAAATAGTTTATAATCATGGCAACAAACTAAAACTAGGAATTTCCGATATTCATCCTAAATGTTAAGATTTGATTTTTTATTCAATTTTATCATGAATGTATCCTTTCTTATCCTCCTTCTTCCTCCTCGGTCCTTAACAACTTTAAACGGTACCTGTGAAATAAAAGGGCATTAGTGTGCAAAATTTTTATTTCTTTTTTTGATTAAAACTTCTAATAAGTTATTAAAAAATGTTTATTTTATTCCGACAAAGCATAAAATATAATACATGTTTGAAATTAATTAGTTTTAGCGCCACCTAGCAAAAGAACTTTACACTAATAATGTAATGTCAAGTCATTTCTGCTTTGAAATAAATAGAAGCCTAAGTTGCTTTTGCTGTTTCATATTTGTGCTTTTATGTTTAAGAATTTATTATCACGTGCCTCCTTCCTCCTTATACTTTTTATACTTTACGACAATAATATTCATGCCGTAGTTCCGAAAGGTGCTGTAATATTACAGAACACGAACGCCACCGCGCGGCGCTCTGCGAAATCGTATCATACTGCTTACTACTAGGATGAAAGCATACTTTTATCAGAAACGTGAACGGCGTAGTTATTAATCATAACCATAGATGGCTGCGTTGGAAACATTTTATTTTTCTTTAAATGTATTTTATTTATAGTTATATAGCTTGTATCGGTATCCCATATCCTACTGTTTTGATCCGGATTTCCTCTTAATCGAAGGGGTTTAGAGCATACTGCTCAACTGCGGTGTTCAAGCCGCCCAAAGACCGCTGACTAACGTGCCCTCCAAAGCTCGGGTGCTTGTATACTTTGTATGAATTAAATGTAATCCTTACAAAAACATAAAAAAACATAATTAAATGTACCATAAACATCATCATCATGAGGTCATTTTAGTCTCCACTACAGGAGCACGACCCTCTCTCGTCCGTCCCAGGCAGAAGGAGGAATTGGCCTACACTCGCCACGCGCGCTGGCCAGACGGGTTGGGGAGGCCTGATCGATGTTTTATAATGTATTTTCCTTAGTTGACGTTATCAATATTGAACAAAAACGAGCAAAAGAATCACGTTTGTTGTATGGGAGGGGTTCCGTACCATTATCTGTAAAAACGGCATAAAATCACGTTTGTTATTTTAATTTAATTAAAAATAAATAGGCCGTGTGGTTTCCGGCAGATTAGAATAGAATCACTCCGTCTCTTCCCGTGGATGTCGTCATCGATCAGGCCTCCCCAACCCGTCTGGCCAGCGTGGGGAGTGTAGGCCAAATCTGTCTGGGACGGACGAGACAGGGTCGTATCGTACTCCTGTAGTGGAGACTATAATGACCTGATGATGATGATGATGAAAAATAAATAAAAACATGAATATAGGTATATTCTCTTTAAAAATAAAGATTTAAATTAATATAAAACAAATATTTAAGGGGGGGCCCCATACAACTAACGTGATTTTTTTTTTTGCCGTTTTTAAGGAAAATGGTACGGAACCCTTCGTGCGCGAGTCTGACTCGCACTTGGCCCGTTTTTTTATTATTTTAAATATTAGTCGCACATACATTATACTTCAAGCACAGACCATCTACACCAAGGTCATTCAAGATATTCGAACTCAAGCACCTAGCTGGCACTTACCGAGAATTTTTAATTCATAACAGGAAACATTCTAGGCACAACGTGTTATATTTGAACAGCCTATGACATGGACGTAGGAAAGATGGACTAGCAAATCGTAACTAACTAGAAACTTATGAGGGTATCGTGAATGGATTAAAGTAAATTATAATATAATATATTGTACACAAAATGGTGTGTGTGTATTTTCTTTTATATTACGTCGGGTGGCAGACAAGCATACGGCCCGCCTGATGTGAAGCGGTTACCGTGGCCATATTAACGCTCGCAACATAAAATATCGCTCTGAAGTGCATGTTCCTGCTAGTGAGTGAGGTCACTAGAAAGGAAGAAGTTGAAGTGATAGCGATATTTCAAGTTGCGAACGTTATTGCTACGGTAGCCGCTTCACATCAGGCGGGCCGTTTGCTTGTCTGTCACACGACGCGGCGACGTAGTATAAAAATTAGTTGTCTGTTAAGTCGGTTTACGGACGATAATTTTACGTGATAACGTCATAAGAAAACATCGGCCGATGGAGTGGAAAAGAGATAGATGTGTCACAAGCCGAACGATTGGGCCGATCGTGCCTCTCTCTCTCTATCGCTTGTTCCTCGCTCTCGGTTGCACGGTCGGCACAGGCGGGACGTGACAATGAGTCATGCTTTTCCGTGCGTGCAGCCGGCGTTCATCGATTTAGAAGACGTTATCACATCAAAAACAAAATCCAAGTGATAAACTTAACACATATAATTACAAGTGCACTTCATCAAAGCCGCGTCCATTTGCTCATAAGTCATGGTAAGCCAACAAATTATTATTATATAGTTATAAATAATAATTTGTTTAAACAGTTGGTTCCTTGAAGCAATAATATATGGGTCTTGTGGCAAATAACAGTGGGTCTTTGATTACGAATACCAACGAAGCGAATACAATGAGCGCACTATACATTATTGTAAACACTGGGGTGTTGTTCATAATGTGGAACCCGAAACTTAGTTAATGTTATGACTCTATTAAAAATAAGTAGAGCTTTGTGAGTTACTTTATCTGACTGTATAGGTACATATAAAAGGTAAAAAATATGGAAGACCAGAACTTAACTAAAGCCACTAAGAAAGACCTGTCTCGTAAAAACATTAGTCTTCCCCATATTTTAATAAGGATATATTTTTTATTTTTATATTTTTTTTAATTTTATTGATATTTATTAGTCTACAGACCCGGGGTCCGTACCTTTTATTAACAATGTTCTATTTTTATCATATAAATTGCACGTCGCTATTGTGCTAATAGTTATATTATTGTCTATTACTATATAACCTAAATCCTCCTATTGTTTACCTTGCAACCATGACAGCCAGGGCAGACCAGTCCCCTCTAGCAGTTCACGAGTTGATGCATGGGGCAGCCATCACCGCATTCAACCATTTTATTGGGAATGCGGCGACCCGCCACACGACACCACCACCAGTTTGAACACTTTAGTGAGCATGACTACCTGGGCTGTCAGGGCTGCATAGTAAAACCTGTATTTATTTTCCTATGTTCCTCCTCCTTCTCTCCCTCTCACCCATATCTGTTATACTTACATTCATTGACCCAGCATATTCCGTTTGTCGTTGTCACTGATCGACATGGGCGACCATCTCGATTCTGTGTCATCAGTTCCGTACGGAAGAGTAGTCGCGTTCCTATTTTTTGTTTCCTATACGGATATATTTGGAAAAGAAGAAGATAGACGCTTTAGAGATGTGGTGCTGGAGATGAATGGTCGGAGTATTGTGAACCGAACATTGCACAAAATGTCCCAATACTTCAATAAGGCTCCGTTCGCACAGACCGGCTCGGAGAGGAGAGCAGTTTTGGTGACCTTTAAAACAGAGTTTTAGATCATTGGCATAAGGTTTATTTTTAAATTCACTTCTTTTGTTTTATGAGAATGGTCGAGAGCCGATGTGGATATTTAAAGCAAATCTTATGCTAATGATACAAAACTCTACTTTAAACGCATCCAAAATCCGCTCTCCTCTCCGAGCCGGTTATAACCCGCACAAAGCACACAGAACTTATTATGTTGCGAGCGTTAATATGGTTACGGTAACCGGTTCCACCCGGTTCACATCAGGCGGGCCATATGCTTGTCAGCCACCCGATGACTACGTCGGGTGGCTGACAACTTTTACTAAAACCCCTTCCCGCCTAATCTTAAGCCGATCAGATTAGGCTGGAAGGGGTTGAAATTTAGCATACACGTAGGTTTGTTCAGGTATCGTTCATGATCGAACGTGAACAAAAATCTCGAACTAAGCATTCATAGTGCTTCATCATCATCATCAATCTTGGGGTGTAAGTGGTTCATCAAGATCTTTGAACCAAAGCCAACTTCACCTGCACGCGGTGCACCCTGCTGATTGACAAACGAAGCTCTGGCGAAAAGAGAGGTAGGGAGCGTAATTGTAAGCTACCTGACTGGGGAATGTACCTCCACCTCACAGAATACTGCAGCCAAATAACAATTCCCTTGAGGGTTGTTGTGTTCCTGCGAGTGAGTGAGGTCACCAGAAAGGAAGGAGATGCTGCGTTGGCAGCGGGGGCGGCGGCGCGTGGGCGATATTTTATGTTGCGAGCGTTAATATGGCTACGGTAACCGCTTCACATCAGGCGGGCCGTATGTTTGTCTGACACCGACATAGTATAAAAAAAAAGAAAAAAAAATCCGGTCACTTTAGTCTAACCTACAGGAGCACGACCCTGTCTCATCCGTCCTAGACGGAAGGAGGATTTGGCCTACATACACTCCCCACGCTGGCCAAACGGGTTGGGGAGGCCTGATCGATGTTTTCTAATGTATTTCCCTTAGTCGCCTTGTACGATATCCACGGGAAGAGACGGAGTGATTCTATTCTAGTCTGCCGGAAACCAAGCGGTTAATTCATAGTGCTTAATGCGAGTTTTTTGTTCGCGTTCGATCATGTCAACGTAAACAAACCGACCAAATAGATAAGTACTCTCTTGTTGTGAATTTATATGACGTGTGTTACATATCAAAATTATATAGCTTACCCGATTTCGAAGTGAGCAACCCGACTAACATGACAACTGTAAAAAAAACCTTATTCTGGCAAATAAATATTCATTCATTCATTCATTCATTCATTCATTCATTCATTCATTCATTCATTCATTCATTCATTCATTCATTCATTAAATTGGATTTGTAAACCGCGTCTGGTAAATTCACAACATGAGAGTACTTCTCTATTTGGTCGGTTTGTTTAAGTTCACATGATCGAACGTGAATAAAAAACTCGCAGGACACGTGGCCTGATCGAAAATTCGTAAGACGGAGGGAGCGTAGACCGCTGGCGCGGCGTAGGAGAGGGAGTGATATCCCCCTCTCTTTCTACCGCGCGGCGAAAATATATGCCTGCTCCTGCTGTTTATTTCTAATGTAATATAAATTGTCATGTTTGTGTACGATAGTGCAATAAATGAATATTTTATTTTACCACATCAATGATAGTACTTTTATACTGATAAATAAAGCAATTCGTGCGAAATTATTCCCTAACCATTCCAAAATATTCAAAAATGCAAAACGTTAATGTTCAAGTTTTCACTTCAAGGCACTCGTCTTTTTTTTTCTGTCTATGGCACGTCTAATATTAGTAAGTGATCATTGTACCAATGCTGAAAACTTTAGCAATTACAGTTGTGTGTCGGCTGAACTCGTCTGCAAATAAGCGGGTGCATAATGAAATAACTTCTCAGATGTTTTGTGTTGCTTGCTAGCTTAGTGAAGAGTCGGGTGCATACATAAACCAGCTCGTAAAATGGGGTAATTTGTCTCATTCACTTAGTGATTTGCAGTTGGGAAAATTTCAAGAGAGGTAGGGCCACGGATAACAACATAATTTTATCAACCCGCAGCGATCGATTTGGACATGCAGTGGCTCCATGAAATTCGTAGAAAATATTAGTAGGGCAAGAAATTAGGGTTTTGCTGAGAAGAATCAACGGATATAATATCGTGATATCTATATATATATATATATATATAGCGATTAATGTATATTTATGATGCTATACTTATATGCATATTCTATCCTGCCTATATGCTATACTCTTCAATTCTAAAGCTCCTTCATATCTTAAAGACAGGTTGGTCTTCCCCTCTTCTTCACATGGTCTATTTTTTTTATACTACGTCGGGTGGCATACAAGAATACGGCCCGCATGTGAAGCGGTTACCGTAGCCATATTAACGCTTCTGGCTTCTTCTTCACTGGCAACATTTAACAAAAAACTAAAATTTATGTTTCTTTTCCCGAAGCAGCAATGTTACTAGAAATTTGTTTGGCTACGGTATGTTTGTCTCCCACCCGACGTAGTATAAAAAAAAATATATATTTCGGGCATTCCCCGTAATATGTAAGTGAACGCCGTGAACGGTTAGTTTTTATTGAAATTTAATACTTATGCTTTTGAAAGAACGTTTATTATAGCAATGGTTACTAAGACCGAGGTCGAGGGTCCGATCCCCGCACAAGAAAAATATTTGTGAACATGAATATGGTTGTTTGTCTTGGTTATATTGTTTTCTACGTATTATAATGTATGTATTTACAAAAAAAATACCAATTTAAGAATAATATCAGTTATCTTGGACTATGGGTACTAACCCATAGTACAAGTTTTGGTTAGTTTGAGACTAGATGGCCGTGTGTCATTTCTCCAGAAATATTTATTTTTAAGGTTTAAATAACCGTATGCATCGTTAAGGTGTTGTGCACAACGTGCCAAACATGGTTCTGATGTGATATTATTATAGATATACATACTATACTAGCTGACCCGACAAATATTGGTTTGCCATATCATCATCATCTCAGCCATTGAAAGTCCACTGCTGGACACAGGCCTCCCCTCTAGATCTCCAATAAGACCGCTTGGAAGCGGCTTGCATCCAGCGCGATCCTACGGTCTTAATGAGGTTTTGCCATTTAAATTATACTAAAATAGGGGTGATGGTAGAAGGGTGAAAATTTAGGGTTGTTTGTATTTTTAAACGCTAAATCATAATAAATTAAAAAAAATTGTCAATAAAATATAAAAAATATAATTTATGGGTGGGTCACGCTTATCATTTAGGGGTATGAAAAATAGATATTGGCCGATTCTCCGACCAACCCGATATGAACACAAAATTTCATAAAAATCGGTACAGCCGTTTCGGAGGAGTTTGGCAACAAACACCGCGAACCGCGACACGAGAATTTTTATATATTAGAGATTATGAAACTTTCAATTCATAGTAAAGTTTACGGAAAAATTTCTAATCTTTTTTTTTTTCAATTTTGGGTAGACCAGCATAGCATTACAATACTTCTACTTCTTCTTCTTCTTAGCCATTTTCAACCAATTTAGTGTAGGCCTCCTTCAGATTGCTCCATCTCTCTCGGTCTTGCGCTACTTCCATCCAATTTGTTCCTGCAATTTCCTTGATGTCATCTTTCCATCGCATTTGTGGTCTGCCTCTGGGTCGTTTTTCCTCCCAGGGTCTCCATTCTAAGACCGCCTTGCCCCATGAGCCATGTTTACGGGCTATGTGTCCTGCCCACTGCCATTTCAAACTAGCGACGCGTTTGACGGCGTCAGCAACTTTGCTTTTTTGTCTAAGCCAGCAAAGTAAGCATTACAATACAATATTCTTCATATACAGTGAAAAACATTAAGTACTAGTAAAAACGCGACTTTGAAGGACGGAAGTGCTTAACGTTCTTTTTCATTTTTTCAAAGTGATTTTATCGACTATTTAATAATGTATTCGAATACCGCACTGTATGCAACATTAAATGACCTACATCATAACGTGCGAGTTTTAAGTTTGTTGTTATTTTAATCTTTTTAGATTTTTTTTGGTAAATTGGTTCTTTCTTGAGAAGTCTTATAAAAATGTACAAAAACTCTATGTCGTCACTAACGCGAAACTAAAAATAAGAATGGATATAATATATTACGCAGAATATACGTGAAAAGGCTGGCAACGGATCAGTGACAGTTTGATATAATTTTAACCAATGGCCATGTGTGTGTGTGTGTGTGTGTGTGTGTGTAAGTGTGTGTAGTCTGTCTGTATGTTTGTCAGCTAATCTTGGCTAAACGTCTGAGTGGATTTGAATGAAATTTAGTATGGACATTAATTATGCCCTGAGTAATGATATAAACGACATTCATGCGGGCGAAGCCGAGAGTAGAAGCTAGTGTATGTACACCATCACAGAATAGTACTGTATTTATTAGCAGCAGGTATTAAAATTACTAGTAAGTAGCTTTATTAAGAATAACAGGAAAATCTTATACAAATATAAATTAAGAATACTGAACATCGTTTAACAATACACTTCTGCGCAAAACTGTATCGCACTTTTAATGCTTACCTGCCAATCGACGTAGTATAAAAAAAATGTAGACTTATGGTTTATGAAGCTTTTGATTGTAGGTATCTACTTAATATAAACGTGGAACAAAATAATATTTCCCTGTTTAACCCCATATATCAAGGGTCATACTTATGATGATAATAACCTTACTTTAAATGAAAAAAAGTAATTTTGGGAAATTTTAATATCATAAGCATCATCAGCCTGTGCCTACCCAATGCAGCTGGATACAGACCTTCCCCAATGCTTTCCAATAAATGCGATGCCTCCGCTTTCCTCATCCAGCCATTCCCAACTACTTTTTTGAGGTCATAGTCAATTTAGAGGGGCGTTCAACGCTTCATAAGGTTCTAAAGTTGAGTCCATACGCAGACTTAACTCTAGAACCTTCCTCCCTATCTGCCATCGCTTACTCGACAGATGTGGCCAGCCCACTGCCACAGTAGCGTGCTGATTTTGAGAGCTGTGTCGGCATCTTTGGTTCTCCGTCGAATTTCTTCGTTACGAATTCGATCCAGCCCCGAGCATAGCTCGCTCTGTCGCTCGTTGTCATTTCATAAACAATGTGTGTTTTAGTCAAAATTAAAGGTAAGGTAGGTGGTACTGTACTTATAAACCTTGAATTTACGTTTTTTTAATACCACTAAAGTGGGAAACAAATTCAAAATATGAGGCATACGGCCCGCATGACACTGTTTAACCTCTTTAAGGTCTTTTTGAAAAGCCTCACTCTGTAGTCTCCTGAGAAAACATCGAGCTAGTTCATTACACAGCTTCACAGTCCGCGGGAGAAAACTAACCGTACAGTACCTACCCGAACAGTTAGGCTCCAATATGTGAGGATGAATACCCAGTCGATAGCAAGCGATGCGACTGTAAAAGTAGGATGTATGTATATTCGTGATTTTCTTAAAAGCTACTAATGCTATTTGGACAACGTTTTTGTGTTCGACTGCAAAATATTTTTATGGGCTGGTTTTAGTGTAGGTTTAAAACGTCATAGACTATAAAAACCTAGGGTTGGAGACTAAAATATAGTCATTAAAAGGTATGTTAATAAGTCTTTAGTGCTTTGAGTCCCTGAAAAGAATCCGTTAAATTAATGGAATTAGTTTTAATTGAAACGGGTTCAATATTTTGTACTACGTCTCCGCGTCGGGCGGCAAACTGTTAGGTTAGTTCTGTGAGGTGGAGGTACTTCCCCAGTCGGGCAACTTACAAATTTATACCTCTTTCGCTAGTCAGCAGGGTGCAACACGTGCAGGTGAAGTTAGCTTTGGTTTTTAAGATCGATCCATTGACCCTCCAAAAAAAAATTGGTTGTCTTACAGCAACCAATTTTTTTCGGAAGTCGTTTTACGGACGATAATTTTACGTCGGCCGAAGGAGAGAAAGAGAGATAGATGCGTCTGAAGCCATGCTCTCGCTTGCACGTTCGGCTCAGGCGGAACGTGACAATGAGTCATGCATTTTCGTGCGTGCAGCCGGCGTTTATCGATTTATAGACGTTATCACGTTAAAAACAGTTTTAATAAATATTAACTTAAATTTTTACTACGCTTCTGTTCACATCTGTACTAATACTAAGAAAGAACACAAAAACTTGCTATTGTACCTCGCCCCGCTCTACTTTATATAAACGCAGGTTTGTTCCTCTTGTTCCCTCAGTGTGCGATCAGTCGATTGACCTCGATAGTAGTTGTCAGTACTTGGCAATCACGAGCATTGTGTCCGAGTATTTTTTTATTCTATTCTTTTGTAGTAATTAAACGTGTTTTGTATACAATGCGTTACTTTGCTCTGATTTTGTTTGTGTCGGCTGTGTCCTGTGGGGTGATCAAAGATCGTGTTGAAGAAAGGATGAAGCGAGAAATAAATCCTGATTTCCTAACAATTTCCTTGGATGGAAACCAGAAACTTGAAAGTGACAGTCTTGTTCAAGGATTACCTTCAGATGCTGACCTTGAACGGGTGGTGCAAGCACTCGGAAAGTAAGATATTTTAACTCTATATATTTTTTTAGGCCGTGTGGCTTCCGGTAGACTAGAATAGAATCACTCCCCCTTCCCGTGGATGTCGTACAAGGCGACTAAGGGAAATACATTATAAAACATCGATCAGGCCTCGCCAAACCCGTCTGGCCAGCGTGGGGAGTGTAGGCCAAATCCTCCTTCTGTCTAGGACGGACGAGAGAGGGTCGTGCTCCTGTAGTGGACTAAAATGACCTGATGATGATGATGATGATTTTTTGTTATATGAGAGGGGAGCAAACGACCATGTGGGTAGCCAGCCTATATTCCTTCCTTTCTTTCTTTCTGGTGACCTCACTCACTCGTAGGAACACAACAACCCTCAAGGGATTTGTTATTTGGCTGCGGTATTCTGTGAGGCAGCTTAAGAAATATTCTATGCCCTATCTCTCTTTTCGACAGAGCCTCGTTTGTCAGTCAGCATGGTGCGCCATGTGCAGGTGATATTGGCTTTGGTTCAAAGGTTTGGTTGAAAAAAAAGCACTTACACCCAATATTTATATATCATTGGTATATAGCAAAATAGTTGCCAGACGATTTTTCAAATACTGTTTCTAATTTCATCCTTAACACGTTGATCGCCGCGTCAAAAATTGAGTATTTCCGTTCAGGCCATGGGGTTCATCGATGGGCCATTTCTTACTCAGCCATTCTAGCTACGAGGGTCACCCGTGAACCGCGCAAGAGGTATAATGTAGACACTTCCTATAAGCCACAGATTGCAGCTATTAAACAAAATGCATATGGAAGTTAGTCGTCTGGCTATAGAGCTATATATACCACTTTACATTTAATTTTGAATAACATAAAAATGGGCTGCAAGTGGTTCATCAACATCTTTAAACCAAAGCCCTGCACGTGGTGCACCTTGCTGACTGACAAACGAGGCTCAGGCCAAAAGAGAGGTAGGGCATAGCGTATTTTTTAAGCTGCCCGACTGGGGAAGTAGACTGGGGCAGTACTTCCACCTCACAGAATACCGTAGCTAAATGACAACTCCTATGAGGATTGTTGTGTTCCTGCGAGTGAGTGAAGTCACCAGAAAGAATGGAAGGTGTATAGGCTTGCAACGGATCTGCGACCACTTGGTGGGACTAATCTCCATGGGCGGTGGTGATTGCTTTCCACCATATGCTCGTTTGCCTCCTTTTATTATATTCTTTATTGCACATAAATTACCATAACATAGTTAAATCAAAAGTGTACAAAGGTGAGCTTATCTCTACAAGAGATCTCTTCCAGCCGAACAGGGCCTGATTAACCTTTAGGCTAATTAAGCTGCAGCCTAGGGCGCGAGGATCGGGCAGCACGCACGCTGAAATCGTGTCTTCCCATGCACTATTAATCTAGCATCATTGCAACTACCCTACATATTTCAACTAAACTGAGACAAAGTACTAAAACTACATGCGATGTGAACTGAAAAAGCCTCTGATTTTAACAATAAATTTAGATATACACACAAATAAGGATAATACAAGCAAACAAATTTTAAAAAGCGCGCGTAAAATAAATACTGACTTGTCACTCGAATCCAGTGAGCATATATAACATAATAATATTTAGTACGATAGTAACATATCATTGCTCGAATCAGTCTGTGGTCTCGTCCTCATAATTAGCCTAGGGCGGTGCTCTTGATCAGTCTCTGCAGCCGACCGACCCTACAGGCAGTAAGAGAAACAGTCACTCGGCGCCTCGGCGGATATCACACTATGTGCGTACTATTAATAAAGAAAAATGAGAAAAAAAGAAAATACAAATAAATGATATTTCGACTCGTCAAAGAGTTATTACGTTTAGACTACAAAATAAAGTAAAAAAATAATAATATCATCATTTATTTTTATTAAAATAAATAGACATATTTTACGATATGTTTTCGCGTCTCTGGAACATGTCACCTGAGACCTTCAGAGAATCTTTCAGTAAATTCATTTGCAAAAAGAATGTTCAAAATTATTTACTTGAGAAATTGTCCAAGCAATAATCATCATTATGCTATTGTTTTCCCTTTGCGTTTCCGTGTATTATTGTAGATTTGTATGATTATGTATTTATGTATATGATTATGTATATGTGTGTATGACACAATAAATACCTATGAAAACATAAAATAATAAATATGTTCAGATAACACACGAATGCGGTTTATAAAATAACAGTAATGAATGTTCATTACTGTTATTTTATAAATTATCATTACTGTTATTATTGTGTGTAGGTATGTACCTACACACCATAAATACCTATGAAAACATATAATTACATACATACATAGAAATATGGTATTCACGTCACTAAATTTAGGACCCCTCCCACCCCCTTGACACACAATACCACTCTTCATTGACACCCTCCCTCCCCCTTAACGTGTGACGTGATTTATGGATGGCTCCCAAGGCGACCTCACCTCCGCTCTGAGTCGAATGTGGAACCGATCGCAAGGGCTGCCACTGCCACGCCAGCGGCGTGCGACCGATATTTTATGTTACGAGCGAAATACTTAATAAGTACTAATTTCGTTAATCGTTTTCAGGCAAACCCAAAATTTGGCAAATGAGATAAATAAGCAACTTCAAGAAGCTGGTGTACAACCGAACTCTGCGCAGATATCTTCAGTCTCCATGCGAATGATGGTGGTAACCATCGCCTTGACACTCGTCAAATTGTTGATTTGAATTCGTTAAACTAGGTAATTAAATTTTTGACGTGAAAACGTCTTATAAAATAATGAACGCCGGCTGCAGGCACGAAAAAGCATGACTCATTATCACGTTACGCCTGATCCGAGTGTGCAAACGAGAGCTCGGAACTAGCGATAGAGAGGCACGAGACCTAAACATGCCTAAACGATCAGCTTGTGACGCATCTATTAGATTTCTCTTCCATCTGCCGATGTTTTCTTATGACGTTATTACGTAAAATTATCGTCTGTAAACCGACTTTACAAAACAAAAATATCTTTTTGACTGTTGACACTTGGTGGAAGTTTTTGAATATTTTGATTGAAATCCTATTGCATATAATTAAATATATTTTTAGCGGCGTGTTACGCTTTTACAGTTAGTTAGGTGTGTAACCGCACCAGCCTGCATGTGGTGCATCCTGCTGAATGACTAACGAGGCTCTGGCCACATTAGAAGTGTATTGTGCTCTGGCGAAAGAGAATAAAATTTATTATTGAATTAGTACAAGTGATCATTATAAAACCTATTTAAAAATAGGTTTGATAATGTTCACTTGTACTAATCCAATATATATATCCAATAGATATATCATGTAATATATAATATATCTTTATTCGTTGTCAATCTTTATTCATCCCACTGCTGGGATATGGGCCTCTCCCCTCAATTGAAGGGGTTTAGAGCATTCTCCACCACGCTGCTCAACTGCGGGTTGGCGGAACTCACGTGTTTCGAATACAAATCGAGAAAATTGTATATAAAAATATCTGTTTGTGATACAAAAAAAAAACAGTATTAATACGAAAAAACTTATGTCTGCCTTTCTGTCTGTTGGTTCCGGTTGATCTCCGAAACGACTAAACAGATTTTGAATCTAGTCTACGCTGTCACTATCATAGAGCCGCCCATAGAGCCCACAGAGGCGTTCCTGCTGTCGCTGTGGTTTTAACATAATACCAGCTCTATGGCTGAGCCTCAGCTATGCTGAACTAGGACCATATTGGTGACACATTGGGGTGTGTAAGTGCCTCATCAACATCTTTGAACCAAAGCCAACCTCACCTGCACGTGGTGCACCCTGCTGACTTATAAACGAGGCTCTAACGAAAAGAGAAGTAGGGCATAGCATAGACTGGGGAAGTACCACCTCACGGAATACCGCAGCCAAATAACAATGTCCTTGAGGGGTGTTGTGTTCCTGCGAGTGAGTGAGGTCACGAGAAAGAAAGGAAGGAGTATAGGCTGGCAACGGATCGGCCACCTCTTGTTGTCGATGATGTCCATGGGCGGTGGACATCATCGACAACAAGAGGTGGCCGATCCGTTGCCAGCACATAAGACTTGTATTTTTTTTAAATAATAGCCTGATAATAGTTTTTAAAATGCGTTGTCAATAAAATATTTTTCTTTTAATTTTTTCTTCCTATCATAATAATATATACATATTTTTTATTTCAGGTAACGTTACAAAAAATGTATACAAAACTACATAGCATGTAACCAAATTCAAGCATATTATACAAACTTTGCAGTCAAGATAACACCGAACCCAAAGAAATGAAACATATTGATAGATGATGCACCGAACCGTTGATATTTTTGCAGTACAAATGTGTGAAATTTAAGGCCCGTCATTCACATTGCCAGACAATTTATTAGGAAAATCTGAAGCAGCATGTTGCATCTAAATTTTCTTAATAAATGTATGACAGTGCGCTCACTCACAATTCCAGACATTTATTAGGAAAATCTGAAGCTGCATGCCGCATCTAGATTTTCTTAATAAATGTATGGCAGTGCGCTCACTCACAATGCCAGACATTTATTAGGAAGATCTGAAGCTGCATGCCGCATCTACATTTTCTTAATAAATGTATGGTCACCTAATAGCGTAGTGGTTGGTGCGGGTGCAGCGGCATCGAGGTGGAGACGCGTCGCGACACTGCTCCTATGTTATCAGTTCGATTTACGCGTAGTTGTGTTTGGACATATTAGTTTATAATGAGAGACGATTTTAAGACCAACGTGAAATTATATAATTAGACTGAATTCGACCTCGACGCGACTCTACCGCCTCGACTTACCTCGAGCGACGCGCCTAAAGCTCATCACACACGACAAAGATAATATATATTAACATTTCAAAATCTCAAAGAAGTCAAATCATGCGCAATAAAGTATTTACGTGTGTTTTATTAAAGTATTGCTGCTGAATGACTAACGAGGCTCTAACGAAAAGAGGAGTAGGGCATAGCATATTTATTCAAGCTGCCCGACTGGGGAAGTACCATCTCACGGAATACCGCAGCCAAATAACAATTTCCTTGAGGGTTGTTGTATTCCTGCGAGTGAGTGATATATGTATGGACCGTATGCTCGTTTGCCAGTCAGGTTATGTTAATATAAATTAACATAACCTGAAATAACGTACTCGTACATTACTTTATTATAAAGTACGGGTGGCAAGCAGTATCTCACTTTAAATATAATATTAGTCGTGTGTGATGAGGTTTAGGCAAAGACCTTATAAGTATAAGGTCTTTGGGTTTAGGCGCTTCACTTCGAGGCGGTGTGGTGGCGCGTCGAGGCGGTGGAGTCGCGGCGCAGTCGAGTTTAGTTGTTATTATTTAGTATATTCAACGTATGTTATGCATTTAATGTGCTCGTAACCTGCTAGGTATTGTAAAATGTTAATTAAGATTTTTTATTATTATTAAGTCATAAGAAGCAATATTGTACTTAACTGTTAGAAGTAGTAAGACTACCTGATGACTGTGTCAGGCTGCTATAGATATGACTGCTATATGTATAGTAGTACCACGAGACTAAAACATATCCAATACGTCATCGAAAGCGTATAATGATATCGATCTCGGAGTACTCGTATTTTTTTTTCGAATACGATATCGTTGAAAAAAGTACAATCATCTCTAATGCGACGAAGAATGGTCCAAAGGTCAAATAACACTTGATCTGCCTTGGCCTTTAATATGCTCGTCATGGACTCTCAAAATCGACTCTCTGACTAAACACTGCCTGCGAGTATGGCTTTAGACAGGGATTTCACAGCCAAAAAAAGTGATTCACAGTTTATATTTCAACCTAGGTCCATATTAGTTTTGCTGAAATATGTCTAAATTATTCTACTTTTATTTTAAAACATTATTGCTTATTACCTAATGTTAGTTGTGAATGAACACTGATATTTAGTTAAACCACAGTATAATCAATAGCACTATGTATCTTGTTTCTGTTTCCTAGTGTATAAGTTCTCTCCTTGTTATTTAATAATTAATTTTTTGTATGTGTGATTGTCGTTTGTAATAAACGTATCTATCTATCTATGTACAGTCCTTACCTCTCCTCTGAGACGATTCTAGAACACTTTGTTTTTCTCCGCACACTTACATACTCATTCACGCTCTTCACAGACCCTATTGTTTATGTAAGTAATAGCCAGACGAAGCGAAATTTGTATGGAGTAGCCGGGTGTGGTATTCAAAATAGAAGCGTACCTATGTCTACCCTAATGTTTTTTTAGAATAGTGTTTTTTAAACTGAAAAATAATATTTTATGTTACAAATTTACAAATATCGAATTCGTACAGCATAAAAATAAATTATGAAAAGCTGATAATATCTGTTTTTGGGTTTATGGTGATTTTTTTATATGTTTTTATATAAGCGGCAAATTTTTATTTGAACTTTGATTTAAAGAATTTGAATTTCAATAGTAGTTTTTATGCAATGATTTTTAATAGAAATCTAACTAAGCGAAGGTGCCATTTCTTATTCTGTTAATACTAACATTTTAACGAGAGACTTAAAAGCAGGGACTCAAAAACACCTTCATAAAGGATACACATTCATAACGGTAACATATTCAATCTGTTACAGAATTATTCCTGTAACACTTATTGGCGTGTTTTAAACCTGTTTCGCTAGTTAGTAACACTTATAAAGTGTAACAGATATAACGTTTCTGTTACCAATCTGTTAGAAAACCTGTTTCTACATTTTTCTAGACGTGTGTACCTACGCACCATACTGGTACGCGCCGCGTGAGCTGTTGCAATCGGTACCTATAGTTATGCCAATGTAAACCTTATTGGCTGTAACAGTTATTAACACTTATAAACCGGTATTTCGAAAACAGATTCAAAGTGTAACACTTTCTTTCTGTTTCACTTTAAAAACAGAAATGAAAAACACTGTTCATAACACTCTATTCGGTTACCGTTAAAGTCCCTGCTTAAAAGTTTAACAAACACTGTTTTAAAAGATAAATTAATGTTAATTTTTTTACTGTAAAGCCGGCTTTATGCGCTAGGCAAACAACGCCCAAACAGCAAACGACAAACACCAACGAGTGGATGGGTGTTGGCCTGTTTGTGTTTGTGTGTGTATCCGCCAGTGACCGACAAACACACGGGATACTGTGTTTGAGGTAAACACCAAATGTATTGAGCTGTGTTTGTAGTCAGGGTTTGGCATGTGTTTGTTGATTCTAATGTTTGGATTGCGTTGGCAAACACCAAGCGTATATAGCCGGCTTTATAGATCAATCTATTAGGCTATCAACTTGTTAAGAATTGTATGTAGGCAGTAATTAAACGTGTCGTCGGCCAAGAAAGTAGTGTGTCAGTTGTGATAACATTTCCTAACAAATGTAAATGCTACTAAGGTTGTTTTTCTTCTATATTTGAGAGCGAAATTAATCTTTATTAATTTGAGAGATACAAACGAATATCAATCTCAAGGTAGAAGATGTCTTATCTGGATTACTGTACTTAAATAATTGTATTACATAATTCAATGTTAACGGTATTTTTTGTATACATATTTAATTTAATTTATCAGATGCAGGACTTGACATCAGTTAGGTACATTTTGATATTTATATCTCTCAAGTTGACGAATTTAATTAAACTGTATAAACTTAAATTTCCTTTGTGTATTTTTTAAACATTGTCTTAGTGTGTTTTTATAAAGTTTTATAAGAATAAAAAATGTTAATTAATTTTTACTTTTCTTTCTTTTCAATTTCTATCTATCTATTTCCTTTTGATCCATTACTTTTCTTTGTCATTGTCCATGGGCCTCGTCGAAAGCTCGAGATACTAGAGAAGACAGGGCTATGCTCGTAATAAAATAAATAATATAATGTTCGTAAACTTTATTATAGCTTTAAATGGGGCTTACAAACATCAAAACGTTTTACATTAGCTAACGAGCGAGCGCGGGTCAGTTTCGCGTGGTCAAAAAAGCTTAGCGCGCGGCGATGTCCCATATGTCACTGGTGGCGAGCGTCGACGGGCCGCGGGGCGAGCCAGACGAGTGGCGGGCGGGGTATTCAGGTACTCGCCGTTCGTTCCGAGATCGAGAAGTTTTGGGTCCACGCGTTACAGCCTCCCCCTCTAACCCAGACGTTGCGCCCCCGAAGTCGGGTTAGCCTTACGAGGTCTCCCCCTCTTACGTTTCTCCTGTACAGGAGCCTGGACGCGCCCAACAAAAGGAGTCAAAACCGAAACGTGGTATCTACCTAACAAAGTACCATCGCTAATGCGCTCCAAGGCATAAGTCGAAGCACCAACTACCTCCTGCACACGATACGGCCCATCACGGCGAGGTATGAACTTTGGTGTCTGTCCTCTGCTCGTGTCGTTAGAGCCTTGAGTCTTGAGCAATACTAGATCCCCTACCTTGTAATCCGGCGCCGGGCGGCGATTCTCGTCGGCGTACTTCTTTCGAACTGCCTGGGCCTTTTCGTGCACGTCTCGAGCATCGATCAACACTGCAGGCAAAGACTTGAGGAACGGCGTGATAGAGAGAACGACATTCTCATTTTCGACTATAGTTCTCATATCAGAGTATATATCAGCAGGCGCGCGCATCTCGCGCCCGAAATTTAAATAAGCAGGCGACTGGTTTGTGCTTGCAGTAACCGCAGAGTTCATGGCAAAACGAATCGCCGCAAGATGGACATCCCAAGTGTTGTGATCATTACCTACCAAAATAGCCAGTTGAGGTTTGAGGTCGCGGTTCTTGCGCTCGACGGGATTAGCCTCAGGGTGGTAATATGACGTTAGAGCCTGTTTGATCCCCATGACGTGGCAGGTTTGCTGCATCACCTCGGACACGAATTGAACGCCGTTGTCACTTATGAGCCTTCTCGGGACACCGTAGCGCAAAAACACCTCGTTCACTAACACCTTAGCACACTCTTCACTAGTGGCGGATGAGAGACTGAACAATTCTACCCACCTAGTACAAGTATCCTCCACTATGAGGATCCATTTGTTACCAGAGGGCGTCTCTGGCAACGGACCAAACAGGTCCACTGCGAGGACTTCGAATCGGCGTGATGTAGCGGGCACTTGAAGCAACCCA
Source organism: Hypsopygia costalis (assembly GCA_937001555.2). Lineage (NCBI taxonomy): Eukaryota > Metazoa > Arthropoda > Insecta > Lepidoptera > Pyralidae > Hypsopygia > Hypsopygia costalis. The sequence continues at coordinate 6,947,709 of OW443349.2, forward strand.
GCAGGCTTCCGGGTATCTGCCTTATACCGCTGGCACGCCACGCAGTTTTTAATGTATTGAGCAACGTAAGCTCTCATACCAGGCCAATAATACTTACCGACGATGCGCTGTAACGTTCTCTCTACGCCGAAATGTCCAGCGGTAGGGGCGTCGTGGTACTCAGCCAACACGTCCTTGCGCTCGTGTTCCGGTACCACCAAACAAGCGTCATCATCGTCTTCGTTCTCGGGACCATAACGATATAACACACCGTCAGCTATAACATACCCTTTGTCAGACCAAGTCCTCCCCCTAAACGGATCGTCGGACTCCAATGCTTCGATGATCTTATGTACCTCGGTGTCCTTCGCTTGGCTCTCTCGAACATCTTTGGGGCAGCGCGACGGCAGATCCACAACGGCAAGGCACAGGTCACAGTCTGCGTCTGCAGCGCACGCGGGACGCGACAGCGTGTCCGCGACCACATTTGACTTACCAGGTGTGTACTCTATCTTTAGGTTGTACTCCTGAAGACTGAGCGCCCATCTAGCGAGACGACCACTGGGCGATTTCAGACTCATGAGCCACCTTAGCGGCTGATGATCGGACTTGATTGTTACCTCTGAACCGTCAATGTATCCACGGAACTTAGATACAGCCCACACGACGGCGAGGGCCTCTCGCTCCGTCGTGTTGTAATTTCTCTCTGCTGTCGTGAGGAGACGACTAGCGTACTCGACAGGTCGTTCGTCGGTCCCCTCCCCCTGGAAAAGAGCCGCCCCAAGAGCATAGCTGCTGCTGTCAGTCCTGAGGACGAATGGTTTCGTCTCGTCAGCCTGACGAAGAATAGGAGCCGAAACCAGGAGAGACTTAATCTTCTCGAAGGCGTTTTGCTGCTCAGGGCCCCACTCCCAGGTGCTTGCCTTTTTTAGCAAACGAGTCAACGGCGCACTGGTTTCGGCGTAATTTGGCACGAAGCGTCTGAACCAGCTTGAGGTTTGCAGAAAACACTTCAGGTGCTTCACGTTCTGAGGAGGAGACATGTTGGCTATAGCGGAAGTTTTGTCCGGGTCTACATGAATACCACCTGGTACGATGACATGGCCCAGGAACTTGACGCTCTCCCTCGCGAAGTGGCTCTTTTCGCGATTCACCCGCAGATTAAACATAGCGAGGCGATTAAACACCGCTTCCAGATCTGCGAGGTGCCTTTCAAAGGACTCCTCAGACAGCACTAGCAAATCATCCAAATACGCGACCAGAGTGATACCAGGTAGGTTGGACTTGAACCGGTCAATGAGCCTCTGGAAAGTGGCCCCAGAATTGCGAAGCCCCATCGGCATGCGCTTGAACCTAAAGGTACCCAATGGCGTAGTGAAGGAAGTGAGGTCCCTATGGTCGGGATCTACGCTCACCTGGAAGTAGCCAGACCTGAGGTCCAGCGTAGTCATAAACTTGGAGGTCTTCGCAGCGTGGAGCACGTCTTCAATCCTGGGGAGTGGGTAGCGATCAGGCTCAGTCACTGCGTTAAGCTTACGGTAGTCGACGCACAGCCTGTAGCTCCCATCCTTCTTCTTCACCAAGACGACGTTGGAAGCCCACGGGGATTCGCACTCCTCGATGACATCCGCATTGAGCAACTTTTGCAGCTCCCTCTCCAAAGCTTCCTTCTTCGACGGGGACAACCTATAAGGAGGTGAAGCGATGGGTTCCTGATTTTCACCTACCTTAATCTTGTGGGTGGCGAAATCTGTAGGAGGTCCCTCGGCAGCAAACTGGTCTGCTCTGCTATGCAGAAACGCATTGAGCGCATCTCTGTGCTCTGGTGGAAGCTTCGTTCCTTCGTCGTCGCGCAGCGAAATGTTGGAGATATCGGCTCGCATCAGCTCTGTGCTATTTAAAATAAAAGATTGCACGAAAGGAAATACCTGGTCGGGGTTGTCAGAAAAGTACCACGACTCCTGGGCCAAGTCCAATACGACACCAGCCTTAGCGATAAAATCGCGGCCTAACAATGTACGAGTATCTTCCCCCGGGAACGTCACGAACTCCGTAATTACTTGCTTACCCTCTAAAACAACCGGTACCGCGGCGGTTAATACCACTTTAGTACGTCGTGATCCGTCCGCAAGCCCTATGGTGCGTTCCGTCTCACGAAACTGTACCCCGTCCGATTGTAAGATAGAATGCAATAATGGGCTAGCCACACTGCATGTAGCCCCCGTGTCTACTATCGCGACCCCCACCCTATTCGCAACGGCAATAGATATAGTAGGGTGCGATGGCAACGTCACCCCCGGTGCACGTACAGCACTGCTGTCACTGAGGATGTTGAAGTCTGAAGACTGCGCAGGTACGCTCTTACCCCGACAGTTCTCACATTTCGACCTAACCACCCCCGGCTGACCGCATCCATAACAACGTATATTATTAGTCCCCATATTAACATTGTTACTATTAGGAACCGCATCATTTGATTTGACGCCCTTATTTTGCAAATTGCGACAATCCGTAACAACATGACCGTAGAACTTGCAAAACGAACAACGAACGCGCTTATCACGTTTCACTGTCTCGTTCGAGTTAGGCGCGAGTTTCGCACCAGTAGTACCGCGCGGACCCATAGTAACGCTACGTTCGGGATCGCGTCGCTCGCGCAGCCGTAGCTCGCATGTTCGAGAATCGTCGGGACTCGTCGCGGATATTGCGGCGCTCGGGCTCGCTACCGTGAATGCAAATGAATTTTTTGGGACTTGATTTTCCGCAATTGCATCTTCAATGACCCTCGCTCTCTCTACAAACGAATCTAAACTAATACCGACTTCATTTCTCGGTAACCGTTTTCTAACACGACGGTGTAACAACCCGTAAATTATGTCGATTTGCATACATATAGGTACTACGTACGGCAACTTCACTAATAACGATCGTACTTTACATATAAACACTTCTGCTCTTTCCGCGTCCTTTTGTTCAGCTCCGAATATCTCGCGTAGGACCTTGTACGCCGGTCGTTGGACCCCGTACATAGCACGAAGTCGCGCCACAGCGTCGGACCAGGTCGCGACGCCGGCGCGGGCTCCGCGCCACCACACGGCCGCGTCGCCCTCCAGCAGCATGGGGAGGCCGCGCAGCGCGTGTTCGTCACTCACGGCCGCGCACTCCTTGAACACCTCCGTCGCATCGATGAACGCCTCTAACACTTCAGCGTCGCGTGAACTCCCGTCGAACCTGGCGGTGCACTTGGAGAAGTTACCTCCGGTGCTGACGGTGGGCGCAGGCGTGTTTGGCGTTGACGTCGGACTCGACGGGCACCGCGGCCCACTGTAAGGGAGTGACATCAGCGTTTCCACTAGGGTTCTGTTCGTTTCCGCTTGCATTCTGGCGAATGACTCCATGACGCCTGCCAGGAATCTCTCGGCGTCCACGCCTGTGGATGCGCTAGCGCCAACGGGCGCGGGTGCGGGGGCCGCGGCGGCGCCCCGGCCTGGGGCGTTTGACTTCGCCGTTGGATCATAGTTCTCCGGTTCGCTCGCGTCGTCGCTTGTAACCTCGTTACCGACTGGTTGCCGCTGGTCGCCAGTGGCTCGTGTAGATCGCGTAGCTTTCGGCATGCTCACGATGTCACACACTTTTTTATCACGTAGGCAATAGATATGGCCGTTGCGTGTGTTCGCAACGCGGGAATTACACAGATTCTCACTCAAGTAGGGTTCGAAGCCGCAAGTTGGGCACCACTATAATGTTCGTAAACTTTATTATAGCTTTAAATGGGGCTTACAAACATCAAAACGTTTTACATTAGCTAACGAGCGAGCGCGGGTCAGTTTCGCGTGGTCAAAAAAGCTTAGCGCGCGGCGATGTCCCATATGTCACTGGTGGCGAGCGTCGACGGGCCGCGGGGCGAGCCAGACGAGTGGCGGGCGGGGTATTCAGGTACTCGCCGTTCGTTCCGAGATCGAGAAGTTTTGGGTCCACGCGTTACAATAATAAATATTCCTGGACAAATTACACACGGCCATCTTGTCCCAAACTAAAGCTCAATTTACATCGCCGCGGAATGGAATTCAAAATTCTGGGAATGAATGGAATAATGAATGGAAGGAATTGAATGGAAGCGTCAATATCGCCTCATGACGCGCGAAGGCGCGCGAATGCGAGCGTATTACATTGCTGTGATGTGACCGACCGACGACTCCCCATTTGCGCCACTTCCCGCGGATTCCACAAGCAGCGCTGACAGTAAGTAGCTAGGGGAATAGGCTAATTGAACCATTATGTAGAAGCTGGTGTTCCACCCCTAGGTCACTGGCTCGGCAATGCACGCACATACACTCATACAATGTCCACACTCACCTGCGGCTCGCGTGTACTGACGTTTATGCAAATACGCACGAACACACGAGACAATGTATGTTTTGATACAGTAGTCCTTATGAACCAAAATGGTATTGCCTTAGTTGGACATACACTACATCCCTTTCGGTTTGATAATTATGTAGGGACGTCTCAATAGTATAACCATAGGTGAAAGAATTACTTCGATAGCACAAAAATCTCTCGAGATATGGTAATTTGAAAATCACAATTTTTAGACAGCCCCAAGCCCCAAAACGCTCCATATAAAAGACTACCGAATTATGACGTCACAGGTTTGTATTTTCTATGGATCAAATCAGAAATTTGTACGATAGCTATGTTAAATATTACGTTTATGTGATTAGTATCATAATAAAAGTTGTAGTATTTTTTTTTGCTTCTATAATGGAAATATTATTTTTTCAGAATTTCCTACTTTTAAAATGGACTTTTCCGCCAAACTTTGATCGACCCTAAAATAAGTCTGACGGAAGAAATTAGAATGAAAGTTTACAGATCTTTATAGTTTTGTGTATTTTACGATATTGTTGATATTTTTGAATTATGTCAAATAGCCTATTCTCGAGAATGCGCGAGGATTCGCCGGAATATGCGCGACCTTTTTTGTCTCATTATACAATAGGCTATTTGACTAACTTTTTTTTCGGTTTGATATGTAGGGACGTCTCCATAATATAACCATAGGTGAAAGAATTACTTCGATAGCACAAAAATCTCTCGAGATATGTTAATTTGAAAATCACAATTTTTAGACAGCTCCAAAACGCTCCATACAAAAGACTACCGAATTATGACGTCACAGGTTTGTATTTTGTATGCATCAAATCAGAAATTTGTACGATAGCTATGTTAAATATTACGTTAATGTGATTAGTATCATAATAAAAGTCTTAGCATTTTTTTTTGCTTTGGAAATATTATTTTTTTCAGGATTTCCTACTTTTAAAATGGACTTTCCCGCCAAACTTTGATCGACCCTAAAATAACTCGAAACGGACGGAAGAAATTAGAATGAAAGTTTACAGATCTTTATAGTTTTGTGTATTTTACGATATTGTTAAATAATTTATACAATTTTTGAACATTGTCATGGCTCCTCTTCACAATGGGACGTGTTGGCCCATCAAATGATCGTCCATAATCGCCGCCATAATCGGGCAGCTCTCCACACAATCGTGTCTATTCATTTACTGACTGTCTACTGTTATGATAAGACGTCTATCGATGATGGATATCAAAGTGATCACGGCTGCGGCAATATTTCTACTTAGCTCTTATAATCATTTACTTAATGTGCGCAAAAACAGAATTGTGAATTGTAAAATCCAATTCTCATTTTGATATAGTTCTTTTTTTTTCTTTTTTTTTATACTACGTCGGGTGGCAGACAAGCATACGGCCCATATTAACGCTCGCAACATATAATATCGCTCGCGCGCCGCCACCCCCGCTGCCAACGCAGCTTTTTCTTCCTTTCTGGTGACCTCACTCACTCGCAGGAACACAACATCCCTCAAGGGAATTGTTATGTGACTGCGGTATTCTGTGAGGTGGAGGTTGTACTTCGGGGAATGAATTCCCCAGTCTGGTAGCTTACAATTACGCTTCCTACCTCTCTTTTGGCCAGAGCTTCGTTTGTCAGTCAGCAGGGTGCACCGCGTGCAGGTGAAGTTGGCTTTGGTTCAAAGATCTTGATGAACCACTTACACCCCAAATTTTTGATATAGTTCTATGAACCGAAAAGGTTTTTCATTCGTTCACGTCACCATATTGTGTTTGTAAATCGACAGAAAGAACTAGATACATAAGTACAGAACACTAAGAATATGTCCCTCTTTATTTTTTTACCGAGACGTCTACACGTCTACACTGTACCCGAGACAACTACGTACTGACTAATCAGCGATGTGTGGACGCGCACACAATCATGGGCCAACATTCCTTTGATGTACCGACAACTTACCGATTATCGGCGATGACGCCCGATCACAGACAAACACTCACGATCACGCCCTCTACACAATCGTGCTTGTCTGTAATCGTCCATCATGGGCCATTGTGAAGCGGGGCCATCAAATAGCCTATTCTCGAGAATGCGCGAGGATTCGCCGGAAGGCGCGCGACCTTTTTTGGCTCGTATTTAAGTTTTTACGTTATGCAATTGGCATTGTACAGACATTTGACCTATACAGTTTTATTATATGTATAGATGACTGACAATTAGCATACCATACCATAACCAGCATCACAGGATCTAAAGCGTTCTGCGCAGTTAATTCGAATTTGTTTATATTATCATACTTGGAATGTTACCGTAGTTCCAGTTACCTGTCAGTCTTCACCTCTCTGGTAATCTAAACAATAATTAATTTCACATATACAATCAGTCTCACTAACATATTATTGTGTTAAAAATTGCCTATGTTTATTATAGTACCATAATAAATCACAGAGCTGTACGCCAACTCAACGCAAATACCTGAATTCGAGCCCCTCTACCGGCGAATTATTAGTACATGATTTCATAGTACATTTTTGACATTGAAAATGTCTATCAAATCCTTTTCGGCCAATAAGCTATTTTCGCTATATCTCCGAGCATAATTGAGATTTCGCCATGGAACAAGTGTTCCCAGGAATTTTTAAAATTGGCTGGATAGTTTTTGAGAAATTTTGAAAATTGTAAAAAAATCGGGGAAAAAATTATATATTTTTTTAGTACCTAAGTAATTAATTAAAAAAATACTATTACATATATCGAAAAAATAAGGAAAACGATTGAGACCTCTCCGAGAGAAATTGGTTAATAATTGTGTCCTGTAGGTGTGCCTTTACGAGCGTGAAAAAATATATTATAGACATTGAAAAAAAATAAAAATTATTTTCGCAAGATTTGTTTTATTCTTAAATTCAGAGGGCCAATTCTCGTAACAAAAATACAGTCAAAATTCAGTCTCAGTCTAATCTCGATCTCACAAATGTCACAAAAGGTATTCTACTAACGCAAAATACAACGTGAATTGACACTGAATGTGGTTTGAAATTGGAATGTGATCGAAAGTTGAACAAACTAAAACGGCATTCCCCTAGCACTTTGCGTGATATTGATATTTGAACGAAACTATCATCGTTATTCTACTGTCTAATTATACGTCATTTTTGACATTTCAATGAGATTGAAAGTTGATCGAAATGTGACTGATACAAAGCTGTAAATTATTAGTTCCAACGAACATACCGCACTGTGTTAGATTAAATAAACCATTAAAATGAATTGTCTTCATTGCTGGCGGTATTTAATAATTACTCAACGAGCTGCAAGAACAAGATGACGTCGCTCTGTGCAACACCGACTCGATAAGTACGCCTTCGAAATGAGTGACCGGGAGTTTAGAAAAACTTATCGGTTAACGAAAACAAACAATAGAGGAATAATAATATATAGGAGGAATAAGGATAAATTTTAATAAAGGAATTATAGTCCTACATCCGCTTCTCATGAAGCGACGAGGCGGGCTAAATGCGGTACCACCAAAGTAAGTTTCAACTTATAAATTTATCATTTATGTTCCTACAATACTCCCCAGAATAATTATACTCTGCAACATAGTAATAAAGTCAACACAGTCCTAAATATTGTATAATATAATTATATTCTTGATTTTTTTAGGTTTTCACAGCACTTGCATTTTTTTGCAAGTGGATCATACCAAACTTTGGTTGGTCAAACTCATATAATACCAGTCATGCTGTATCTCATGTATCTCAACCAAGTTAGTGGTGCACTGAACATGGCAGGGATATTTATAAAATACATTCAGCTCACATTAACAACGGACACTTGGGAAATAAATAAGAGATAGTAAGTAAAGTGGCATTTAATAGAATAAATATGTAGTGTATGTATTTTCATTTATTTATTGTTAAATTATTTATCAGTAAAAAGTTGCACATCTTTGTCTATACATAATAATGATTCTTACAAATTTATAATTTTCATTTATTTCATTTGACTTGTGAATCCTGTACACTCCATGCTCAGTTCGTTGCCCTAAGGTTGCCTTGAAAAGATATCTCAACAATAAGGCCACCTTATTGCTTATACAAGTCTGTCATAATTTTATTGATTCACTGTTCTCAAAGCATGATCGGTCTGTCCATGAAATTGTATTAGGAAACAATCACCTATTTTTTAATGTTTTTAGGTATAACAATGTGCCTTAATTTAAGGTTTTATTCAAAAGTCGGAATGCTTGGTGTCATTGGCTACATAGATGGTATACATGTTTGTATCATGAAGCTCTTAGAACGCAAAGAGGCATATTATTGTACGAAGGGATACCATTCTCCTAATGTGATGATAGTAAATGTAAAGAAATAATAGTAACTAATTTGTTTTAATATGTACCTAGTAATTTAAGTTAAATATAATTTATTTTCCAGATTTGCGATGCAGGCCTACACAATTTATGTGTGGACCCCTCTAGTCCAGGGAGCAACCACGACTCCACAACGTGTAGAGACTAGAGACCATCCTCTCAATAATTATTTATAAATTTTAAGTAAGAATGGAGAAGCCAATTTTCTTTTAGGTAGATATGAGATGTTTCACAACTTGTATAATTGTCTACAAACTATACTCATTGTTAAATAAACGTTACACCACGATTTTTAGAGCCAAAGCCTACCTCACCTGCATGTGGTACACTTAACGACTAGCGAAAGAGGTTCTGGCGAAAGCCTCACCTACCTTCACCTCACAGAATAATGTAACCAATTAACAATTCCCTTGTGGGTTGTTGTGTTTGTGCAAGTGAGTGAGGTCACCAGAAAGGAAGGAGTTGCTGCGTTAGCAGCGGGGGTGTGAGCGATATTTCATGTTGTGAGCGTTAATATGGCTACGGTAACTGCTTCACATCAGGCGAGCACTGGCATATGCATCATTACTGTCATCTCTCAAGTTTATAATACCTACATGAAATTATGACAGTCTAAATTTATAAAAACATTTGTTGTTACAGGTGATAGTAGATATCCTTTAAGGAAAAAATTATTAACACTAATTTTAAACATGGCAGAGGGTAGCCTGGATGCTCATTATTACAACATTCGAGTCAAAGGCCAGAATGTTGTGGAAAGGATCATAGAAGTTTTGATTTAGCCAGATTCAGGTAATGAATTCAAATATAGATAGGTATTGTAAAAGAATCAACTAAGTACTTAATAAATTATATATTTATAATACAAACAACATGGTATATTAAAAAGGCAATGTCTTAAAATCACTATCAATCACTTTTATTAGGCATCACATATTTAAGATCACATGGATTGCAAAAAAATATAATTACCTATGTATTTGTAGCATTCAACAAACAATATATCAAGAATCACAATTAGAATAATTAACAATAGATAATATAATTAAGTTTTAATTGTTGCAGATGTCTGTTTAGTAGTCCGGCAGCTACAGTACAAACCAGAAATGGCAGCAAAAATTATGAATACTTGCTGTGTGTTTCACAACATCCCAAATCGCTTCCATCTGAGAGTCTAAGATTTGTCGCAGTGTCAACAGGAGGAATAGCGAAGGTTGCAACTACAGCAGCATCTCATCGAAGCAATCCTGCTGGTCGCTTCCCCTGCTGCCGCTATAGCTGCAGGGCAGAGCTGTGCTACATGCTCTTGTCTGAACTCTGTGGGCCAATAAAGTTTGAATATTAATAAATACTGCTACCATACAAATCTAAAGTATTTTTCTTTTAATCCTATGTGTTTTCTTTAAAACAACAATTGTTTAAGAAAGATTTTAACCTTACCTGTTTGCAGTATTATAATCAATACAAGAGTAGAGTAACTTAATGTAGACATTATTGACCATGAATATGATAATGGCCTTTCTTTTGATAGACAGCAATGTTAACATCATCTGTGCCGGGGCATAGTTAGGGATTACCTAATAAAATCACTTAAATTCATGGTTAATAATGTTCACATAATGGTACTCTGCGCTTGTATATTGGTTATAATACTGCAAACAAGGTTGTATTAACTAATTTAGCACAGATTTAAAATACATAACTACTACAAGTTAATCACAATATATAGGTACTTACTTTCTTCCGTTCCTTTGCAGTTTTATGGGCACCATTAAATTCTGAATTTAAGATTTGTGTGCATTCTTGCTAGTGGCGTTTTGAGAGTGCGTTTCCCTCTTTTGCCCGCACTCTGCCAACAACCGATGTGCGATGCTGTTCCATAAAAACAAGCAGTAGCTCTAATGGACGCAGGGAAACTTGTTGGTTATATATAATGATATATTTTCGACTTTATAAATAACTATAAAGTTGAGAGAGTTGAATGCGACAAAATTAACTTTCTGTCAAAGGTTTTAAATGGACAAGGCAAGTTTGACAATTCTTTAATTTTCGCGGGTATAGTTTTGACAGTTCTTTTTTTTAATCTCTATGATTATTTAACGAGCTGTATATTTTATTCTGTGTCTGTTGAAATGTGGCACGCGATCGAAAGTGGATTTTGAATTGATCGTCATGAGACTGAATCGAGACCGAATCGAAACTGAACCGAAATGATATTGAAATTAGATCGTTAAAAATAAGAGCAGAATACCATATTTCTGTCAATTCATAATTCAGTCTCGATTCAGTCAAGTTTCAATATGTGTTGTAAGATAATTAGGAGAATTGGCCCTCAGTTTCAATGCCTCCGAAGATTGCGGGAACTGCAGGGTCTGCGGTTTTTTTTACAAAACGTTACCGCGTCAGGTGGAGAACAAGCATGCGGCCCGCCTTATGTGAAGTGGTTACGTTTTTATTCCATGTTCTACGGACGAATCGAACATTCATCCGTAGAACATGAACAATCCGAAGAACAAAAAAATTGTTTATTTAAATTTTTTCCACTCGAAATAATTCGCGGGATAACCATTTTATTAAAGTCTTTTGTAGCAAGACAATTTACTGCACAGATACGGCTAGGCAATTTAATTTGTGCATATTTTGCTTTGTACACATTGTTATTAGACATACCAAGTGAATTGTTGGAATTCCCAAGGCTTTGCGGCTCGTTTGAAGATTCCACAAAGGTAGATAGCAGGGCTTCCACGGTACCTTCCATGGGGTAATAACACGAATATTTGTATTTAAGTAGATTGGACAAGCCGTATATGTACATATATATGTATATATTTCACGAGCTTGGTGGTCGAATGGTTAGCAATGGCCTCTTTGACTCCGAGGTCGCAGGTTCGATCCCGCACAAGACAAATGTGCATGAACATGTCTGTTTGTCTTGGTCTGGGTGTTTTCTATTGTATTTATAAGTATGTATTTACAAATAAAACAAAAGGTATTTAAGTACATTTGTCAGTTGTCTAGTACCTATAACACAAGCTTTACGCTTAATTTGGTACAAAATGGCGCTGTGTAAATTGTCCAGAAATATACTAAGTGGGTCAAAATAGATAAAAAAATATCGATAAAAAAAATATTATTTTTATATAATAAAATAATAAAAAAAATATATTTATTTTTTTATTATTTTATTTTATGCAGGACAACAAACAGCGAGTACAATGGAATGTTAATATACAATGTGTTCTTATAAAATATTACACAACACCGTTATCCACATAGAAATATGAAAATCTTTATTTTATACAGAAAAAACAGAATAAATCGTTGGTACAATAAATTGCAAAGAATAATTATACAATTTATAGGGTTTTCTATTATTTCTTAATTCATAATGGATTAAGATTTTTATTTTTCACTAAAGACTCTGTATAGTATTGAAAAATACAGTGAAAAAAAAACTTTGTTCTGAAAAAAAAAGGAAAAAAATCATTATTTTTTTTTAATATTTTTTGTCGATGAATTATGATGTATTTTCAGCCCTTTTCAGGGTTACATATGTTGTAACTAACCCGACGTTGTTTTATGTATGTCGTGGCCAAATCTTAGACTTGATCACTCCGTGATGTGGTCTTTTGATGGAATGGTTGAATTTGAACCATTAGTCTGTCGCACCATTAAAAAGTGGAACGCGTTGCCGATACTTGTGTTATCTCCTTCCTACGACATGGCATCCCATAAAGCACCTCATGGAGCAGCATGACAGTACTATTTATAAGTAACTAGCGGCCCGGTACGTGCTTCGCTACGTATAAAGTGAAATAATAAAATAAAAAATTGGAACATCAAATTCATTTATTCAAACAAAAAAATATTTTATTAATTGCTAGCTATTTTAAAACTTAATCCAAAACATTTGGATAAACAATATTTTTTGTTTTTCCATTTTGAGCATGAATTAACAAACGTCTGAGGGTACCGAGTCTCGAACAGGCAACATAAAGTCGAAGTACGTCCAAAATGAAATGACCGCATGAATGACATAATAACATGCTTGTACTGTCAACACTGAAAAAGTTTCAATTTGACAGCAAAATCCCCATTAACAAAATGATCCGCCATTTATTGAATTCATTTGTTACAAAAATGTGATAAATAAAGAACCGCTCTATCGATTTTGTGCAAACTTCACATAAACCATCTACTAAATAGTCCGAACAAAGCCTAAACATTTGGTTTGGATAGGTGAGCCCGTTCTTGAGTTATAAAATTACAACGAAAAGTTGCATTGATTTTTATATATATAGATAGTACTGTGACATCTTCGTCAATCCCTATTCATCCCACTCGAAAGATACGGGTCTCCCCTCAATCGAAGGGGTTTTAGAGCATACTCCACCTCGCTGCTCAACTGCGGGTTTGCTAAGGCCAGTGTTTTCAAGCCGCCTCAAGGTCACTGACTTGGCTTAACGGCTATCATCTAATCACAACAGCTGGGACCGACGGCTTAACGTGCCCTCCGAAGCATGGAGGAGCTCGAGATAAAATAAACCCATCCATGGACAGGCTACGGCTGCGGGTTGGCGGATGCCAGTGTTTTCAAGTCAGCTAAAGGTCACTGACTTGGCTTAACGACTGTCATCTAATCACAACAGCCGGGACCGACGCCTTAACGTGCCCTAGCTCGAGATAATATAAACCTATCCAAGCTACGGTCGACGTTGCTTAACTTGCGTGTTCGATTAGACTGACGCCCGCAACGCCAAAGAGAATGTAACCACTACGTTTTAAGAGACGGATGTGCCATACAAATAGCGTAATTCTAATATGTATGAAATGGAAGCGAAAATAATCAGAATTTGTACCAAATTCGCTTCCGATTCATAGAGTCGTTTTTTTACCTTGAGTTGCGCCAGGCTGCGCAACGCCATCGAGCTCCTCTACTGAGATACTGTGGCATGACACATCACTGTTGTCTAGTCTTTGGTCAGTTGCAGATGCAATTTGAGCTCCTCTTTTCGCTTACCATCAGACGAGGTGGAATCACTATACTGTACTGATACATTTTGTTGTGTTTGTTATTGTCAGGAGAAGGTTCTATTGAAAGAAATAAAACAGAAAGTTTAGCGGAATATTAGTAAATTTAAGAAAACTGAACCACCATTTTAATTTAATGTTAACTTTATGTCGTTTGAAAGAAGTCAGTCATTTGACAGCTTACGCAAAAACCAATTCGAATTCAATATTCATAGTTACGGAGACAGGGCAACGTCGGGTCAGCTAATATATACATAAAATCAAATAAAACAGATTCTGACTACGGAAGACTACTTACCAAAGACAAAAAACGTTTAATCAACCAAGACTGTGAAGGTTCCGCAGAAGTTATTATAATCGGTGCTCAGTTGTTCACCAACCGGTATTTATCAAGGTCTTAAGCGTGACTATACATCGGAGTAGAGGCTTAAGGCTACGTTGTTCTAATCTAGATATGGGGTGGTGCACGTCTGAGAGGAATTGAATGTAAAATTTAAGCTATACGAATTTAGATCAATGATTCGTTCTCCACGCTGCCCTTTTTATAATTTCATAATTCAATCTCGATTCAGTCAACTTTCATTCTGCGATCGTGAAATAATCAAGCCTTCAGGTCTCAACCCTCAGAATTTCCGGTCCTTTGTAAGTAAACGAAATGACATTTAATGTAAATATTCCTTGACAAATTACACACAGCCATCTAGTCCCAAACTAAGCAAAGCTTGTATTATGAGTACTAGATAAATGATATTATACTTGACGAGCTCGGTGGTCGAATGATTAGCAATGGCCACTTTGACTCCGAAGTCGCGGGTTCGATTCCCGCACATGACAAACATTTGTGTGCATGAACATGTCTGTTTGTCTTGGTCTGGGTGTTTTGTATGTATTTACAAAAAAAATGTATTTAAGTACATTTATCTGTTGTCTAGTACCCATAACACAAGCTTTGCGATTTATTTGGGACTAGATGGCGCTATGTAAATTGTCCAGAAATATTTATTTATTATTTATACTTAAATACACTATTTTTTGTAAATACATACATAACATACATAGAAAACACTCAGACCAAGACAAATGAACATGTTAATGCACAAGAGTCAAAGTGGCCATTGCTAACCATTCGACCATCGAGCTCGTCGCTATATACATATATAACTAGCAAACCCGGCGAACTCCGTTTCGCCACCAGATGGCTTCGTTTTATGCTGTATGTGAAAAAAGATTTTCCCGCTTTTCTTTTCAATTTTTTCCAGAATTTTCTTTGCTATAAACCTCACGGAGCCCGAGACCTTTCCAACGAATGCAAAACCGTGGAAATCGGTTCGTGCGTTCTGGAGTTATAGCGTCAGGAAGGAAAACCCGACTTATTTTTATATAGTAGATAACAGGCTGGTATATGTTGTTAGCTGTTTGGCTGTTGTTTGGCAAGCATGGTGTGCGTCACAATGCTTGCCATGAAGTTCTTGACTTACGAATGACGAGAGACAGAGACAGACGGACAATCATCCTGTAAAAGTTCCATTTTTTATTCTTTTGAGGTACAGAACCAAAAAATATATTCATTTTCTGTTTAAATATGATTTGGAGTGCTACCGATCCTCATTAATAATATCAAAACTATGTTTCACGTTAAGCTCTGCAGTACATAATCTACGTATGTACGAGTATGTAGGTTTCAGTGGCACACATACAGTATCTAGCAGTAAATTTGGGCGTTCGCCAAATGCAATGCTCATCCATTATGTTGACTCGGCAGTGTACGGGAAGTGCTACGTTTCCTTTATTTCGTACGACACGACATATTGTCGTGTCAGGTTATACGGTATAATATCCCTAAATAAATATCCCTGGACAAATTACACAGCGCCATTTAGTCCCAAACTATGCAACGCTTGTACTATGTTAACTAGATAACTGATATATGTACGTACTTATACACATTTTTTGTAAATACATGCATAATTATAATACATATAAAACCCCCAGGTCATCACAAACAGACATATTCATGTACACAAATGTTTGTCTTGTACGGGAATCAAACCCGCGACCTCGGAGTCAAACTGGCCATTGCTATTCTTTCGACCACCGAGCTCGTCATAATGTTTTATTAAACTACTTTTACGTGAATCCAGTGAAGTAATTTCCATTTTCTTCTATGATATATTATTATCTTTCGTTATCATTACGTTACATTGCTAGAATTTGTTAATATTTTTAAGTTTGGATGTTTTTTTTTTTATGTGAGTGGGGGGGGGGGGGCAAACGAGCATGAGTATTGTAGTGTGTAGTAACCGCCTTTAGGCTATAGTAAATACTTTTAATCATACTTGTCAAATACGTGCTTGCAAAGATGCTTCTGGGTGGCTTGTAATGACCTCCATCATTCTACAGAGCAGAGCATAGTGGCAAAGAATGTTTCAAATTTCGTAGCACTGGATTGAAATGAGGCATGTCTCCTAACAATGGTATGAGTTAGATTTATAAAAATACACAACCGCATATATTAATTCCCAATAAAAAAAAATTACCTATATTATATAATTATGTGTTTTCTTCGCCGCCAATTCGCTGTCTCATTTCAGGGACTCGAAGGTTGACTGGAAGAGATCCCTTTTATAGGGATAAGTCCATCCTTGTACACTATGTCTTATCACTACAATCTGTGTTATGAAATATTTAATGCAATAAAGATGTTACAAACAAACAAATAAAAAATATTTCCCGTATGAAATTGGAGCTGCGCACTTTTATATACAGAGTAAATACAGCTCTCTCCGGAGTGTGCTCTGTGATTGAAGCATGTTACATGTCCGGCGCGGGTCCATTTCCCAAAATGCATGGATTTAGGTTGCCTACATGTATGGAGACATACATACAATGTCAGCCTACCGTTTGATACTCAGATAATATAAGGCTGATATTGATTGGCGCATGCGGTCGGTTTGTAGACACGGCGTAGTATATTAATATGTCATGAACTATGTAGTTTGGACCATATGGATTGATTTGCTTTCATTTGATTTAGGGCCTAACTAAGTAGACACCAGGGTAGACACGCTACTTTTAGCATCGGCTATTAGCGTCTTTGCGATTGCATTTTTTTATACTACTTCGGGTGGCAGACAAGCGTACGGCCCGTCTGATGTGAAGCGGTTACCGTAGCCATATTAACGCTGGCAACAAAAAATATCCGCCGCCATCCCCGCTGTCAACGCAGCATCTCCTTCCTTTCCGGTGACCTCACTCACTCGCAGGAACACAACAACCCTCAAGGGAATTGCTTTTTGGCTGCGGTATTTTGTGAGGTGGAGGTACATTACCCAGGGTAGCTTACAATTACGCTCCCTACCTCTCTTTTCGCCAGAGCTTTGTTTGTCAGTCAGCAGGGTGTATCGCTTGTAGGTGAAGTTGGCTTTGGTTCAAAGAAGTTGATGAACCACTACCTCTTACACCCCTAATTGCATCTGCTCATCATCATCTTGCATCTGTTGCGACGCGATTTCGCGACTTAAGTAGCTATCGGTCACGATATCAAAAACGGGTACCCCTTACCACCAACTCTTATTGCGATTCAATAACTGAATAGAATGCTTATTCATACCAATGAATAAGCATTCTATTACATAATAGAATGCGTATGAATAAGCATTCTATTCAGTTATTGAATCGCAATAAGAGTTAGTGGTAATGGGGCTGTATCGATGTTGCATTGCATTTTTAGACTTACTGCGTTTATTGAGTGGAACGAACCGCCACATTACAAAACGGCTAACTTTAGGCAGATTGTATTTAAATTATCTTTTGGTTAGGTTTGTGTTATGATTAGAAATAGCCAAGCTATTTAATTCTGTTATTATAGTATTCTTGGTGATGCACCATCAGGTAACAATTCACTCGTGTAATTATATGATAAAAAGGCGGGTTGAACTAATGGCTCCGACATTTTTTAAAACAGCTAGACGTTATGTAATGCGGCGGATTATACGAATTGGCTGCGACATATACACCGAAAAATCTCTCTTGGAAATGAATAGGCTCCAGAACCACTCAATCGATTTTGATAAAACTTCTTAAAAAAGAATTAAAAACATCGATATGATTAAGTTTTGTGTCGAAAAAAAAATTGAGATCAAACATGTCCTTGAGGAATGATCATCAAATACATTTTCCACTGAAATCATTGGAAGACATACACTCAGCGAATCTACTCGCTCCACTCAACCGCGATTTCGGTCCCGTGGGCTAGAATCCAGCCTAGTAATAATTCCCCCCAAGTCCAGGTAGCCGTAGTCAACTATCTTTAGTCCCTCACACTTGTGGCACATCCCAATTCATGGGATTGATTCTCATTACTATTACTATACTTACTTCAAATTTACACTAATATCTTTAAATTTGCGAACCTCCCCACTCCATATACAAATTCGTTACACTAAGGTTGCCTTGAAAAGATTGCTCTCAGAAATAAGGCCGCCTTGATGCATAATATTATACATGTCTGTAATATTTTTTTGATGCAAATAAAGCATATTCTATCTATCTATCTTAACGTATCCTCCGAAGCACGGAGAAGCTCGAGATAAATAAACCCATCTATGGACAGGTTACAGTCGACGTTGCTTAATCAATGATAATATACAGGGTGGCAATTTAGTCACCTGCAATATTTTAGGGTAACGTAAGGCTAGTCGTGTTATAAGTAAACAAAATGGCGATAGCATTATATCTTGTTAAAAATTATTAATTATTTTCAACATTAATGTAATTATCACTTATTTTCTTTATATATCATTTTTTAATTAGGTGGTGCGGCGCTACGCGACGAGGTCTCGTGCGTCGGGAACTGAGCGTTTGGGGTGTAAGTGGTTCATCAAGATCTTTGAACCAAAGCTAACTTCACCTGCACGTGGTGCATCCTGCTGACTGACAAACGAAGCTCTGGCGAAAAGAGAGGTAGGGAGCGTAATTGTAAGCTACCCGACTGGAGAATGTACCTCCACCTCACAGAATACCGCAGCCAAATAACAATTCCCTTGAGGGTTGTTGTGTTCCTGCGAGTGAGTGAGGTCACCAGAAAGAAAGGAAGGAGATGTTGCGTTGGTAGCGGGGGTAGCGGCGCGCGAGCAATATTTTATGTTGCGAGCGTTAATATGGCTACGGTAACCGCTTCACATCAGGCGGGCCGTATGCTTGTCTGTCACCCGTCGTAGTATAAAAAAAAAAAATTAAAAACTAGTGTATCCTATCCTATCCTATCCTTTAAAAAAAATAGGACAATTGAAAAAAAAAAAACTTAATATTTTTCTATTTGTTTTGAGTAGTATATCACTTACAGATACAGTTCCTTAAATATTGCAGGTGATTAAATCGACATCCTGTATAGTTAATCAATGTAGCAAACATTAGCTATAGTATAGCGAATGGTATAATTCGGCCGAGTTCTGCAAACATGCAGCTCGCCCCAGATACCGTCCCGGCCGCCGTATGTCGCTGTTTGTGCAGCCCTGCAAATAGCTGCATCATTGCAAAAATGTTGGTGAATTCAGAGGTGCATTGTAGGCACTATAAAATTATACGGTGTTTTTGTATGTAGTAATTTTGTAGTTTTTTTTATACTACCTCGGCAGCATACGGCCCGCCTGATGTGAAGCGGTTACCGTTGCCATATTAACGTTCGCAACATAAAATATCGCTTGCGCGCCGCCAGCTCCGCTCCCAACGCAGTATCTCCTTTCTTTCTGGTGACCTCAGTCACTCACAGAAACACATCAACCCTCAAGGGAATTCTTATTTGGCTGCGATGTTCTGTGAGGTGGACGTTGAAGCTTCGGCGACAGGGCTGATCTTTCATTCTTCCCTGATCCTAAAATAAGCCTTATAGAAACGATGTATGAATTTGAAATTATGACTTGAGAATGTAATGCTTATGTAGACCAAATTGAGAAAAAGTTTCATATTCTGAATTTACCAGATGCGTGTTACATATCCAAATTAGCCGGGTTGCTCATTTCAAAATGTGAGCAAGTAAGCCACATAATTTTGATATGTAACACGCGTCTTATAAATTCACAACATGAGAGTTCTTCGCTATTTGGTCGGTTTGTTTACGTTGATATGATTGAACGCGAACAAAAAACTCTCACTAAGCACTTAGCTAAAAAAATTTTTATTAAATTTGGCATACATGGTTTGACATACACACAGCAACATCACAGTATAAGTAATAGTACTGCGTACTACTATGGCCTCTACCTGCCGCTCTCTCGTGTTGACCTCACCTTCCCTCTGAGACTCCGCTCTGATTTTTCTACGAACGCAGATTGAAAGTTGACCGAATCGAGATTGAATTGTGAATTGACTAAAATTATATTATATTAGGTTGGGGAAAAAGTCTTTTCGTATTTTATATGAAAATTCAAAACATTTTTTAATAAAGTTTATTTACATTTAACTAAAGTATGTAGGTACCATTTTGTTCGATAACTTTTTGCCATCTTGTAGGTAGAGACATGATCTCATTACTATAGAAATTTTAGGACTTCTGTTCAAAAAACCACGACAAGTGGTTTTGGCAGTCTTCTCGTGATGTTAACCTAACATTGCCTAAAGAATTCTGAAGAGACCGAAACAGGTGGAAATCAGAAGGTGCAAGGTCAGGACTATACGGCGGATGCATTAACACCTCCCAGTCAAACTCTCTTAATTTTTGCTGAGTGGCTAAAGATGTGTGAGGTCTAGCGTTATCATGATGAAAAATCACACCCCTTCTGTTAATTAATTCCGGCCGCTTTCTCTCAACTTTTTGCTTTAATCTCATCAGTTGTTCACAGTAGAGTTCAGAATCGATAGTCCTGCCTGGCGGTAGCAGCTCATAATGAATAATGCCCTTCCAATCCCACCATACACACAGCGTCACCTTGTTGCGGGTTAACCCGGGTTTTGCCAGAGTCTGTGAAGCCTGACCGGCCTTTGACCACGACCTTTTTCGCACGTTCTTGTCGTACGTGATCCACTTTTCATCACCAGTTATAAGCTTCTTCAAAAACGGTTCGCTTTCATTACGTCGTAGTAAAGAATCGCAAATGAGTACACGGTTCATTAGGTTTCTTTCAGTGAGATCGTGAGGTACCCAAATATCGAGCTTTTTAGTGTACCCAGCTTTTTTCAAATGCGCCAAAACTGTTTTGTTGTCAATTCCTAATTCTTCAGCTACGTCGTAACTACTGATATGCCGATCTTGCTCCACTTTTTCAAAAATGGCATCCATTTTATCCGTAACAGGGCGACCAGAGCGACGTGCATCTTTCACATCAAAATTTCCTGATTGAAAACGCTTAAACCAAATTTGTGCTACTCTCACAGATACGGCACTAGGTCCATAAACGTCACAAATTTTTTTTGCAGCTTGCTTTGCATTTTTACCTTTTTTGTAGTAAAATTTTAAAATGAACCGAATTTCTTCATTAGATTCACTCATCTTGACAGTAAAAAAAAACAAATGAAAATCACACATTTACCTAATTTGAATTTAGAATTATCTTTTTTAAAATTTAAACTTTTTAAAGATATCAAAACCTGCCAGATACAAATGGTATAACCAAAGAGATTTTATTACAAGTTCATACATACTATAATGCGAAAAGACTTTTTCCCCTACCTATTATATTATATATACTTGATTTCATTAATTAATTATTATCAATTCTTGTTGATGGCAAAGTAACATTCTTAGTTTGTTTAATTTTCACTCATATTTCGATATCCCGCTTAAATTTAGTTTTGAAGTTACATATTGTGTTACGATAATACCAAATGTGTCATTTGTGAGGTCGAGACTGGATCGAAACTGAGTTTTGACTATATTTTAATTACGAGAATTGCCCCTCTGGAACATT
Organism: Hypsopygia costalis; assembly: GCA_937001555.2. Taxonomy (NCBI): domain Eukaryota; kingdom Metazoa; phylum Arthropoda; class Insecta; order Lepidoptera; family Pyralidae; genus Hypsopygia; species Hypsopygia costalis. The sequence continues at coordinate 6,969,382 of OW443349.2, forward strand.
TTGTATGGCGCCGCACGCACACACGCTCGTTCGTGCTCTGCACAGGCGTCATTATTTATGTAGTAGTAAACGACGCGACATTTGTATGGAGTGGCCGGGTTGTGGTAACACACAATACACTGAAATTCACAGCGACATCTACACGTTATTTATTAGAAATATTCTCTTTGTTTACACTCAGTTGAGGTAGAGTAAAAAAGAATGGACAATTGTATTACAATGAGTGAGTCGGTGAGCACGTAGATTGCCCGCCCGGGGCGTCCTGTTTGTGTTTCATGGTTTTGTCAGAATCTTGTCTTACAGTTGCTTTATATTTATTTTTTATACATAGTCCTGGGGCCTTACAATGACGTGCTCGGTGGTCGAATGGTTAGCAATGGTCACTTTAACTCCGAGCTCGCGGGTTCGATCCCCGCACAAGGCAAACATTTGTGTGCATGAACATGTCTGTTTGTCTTGGTTTGGGTGTTTTCTATGTATTATAAGTATGTATTTACAAAAAAAAAATGTATTTAAGTACTTTTATCAGTTGTCTAGTACCCATAACACAAGCTTTGTGCTTAATTAGGGACTAGATGGCGCTGTGTAAATTGTCCAGAAATATTAATTTATTTATTATTATTTATTAATTAGTGCTCAATGTGCTCATAGTAATAAGCTTAGAAAGTAGGGACGGAGGCGCTCTACCGACGATTAAACTGATGATATTGAAGATTTTGTTTCGGATGTTGGTGATTCGCCGAGACGACCGCAGCAGCTCGAGCACAGACGACCAAAGCAGCCACGGCAGTCGCATGCATCTACTAACGGTAGTGGGTGGGTACCGGCCGGCAGTAATTTGCATGAACTAATTGGTGGCGGAAGCACGCATAGTAGTGTAGATTATATTGCCTGTAAATTTTACTTCCGTAAAATGACACCTGAATCAACTAAACTGAAGATTCCAATTTTCCAATCGGATTTTTTGACTGAAAACATAACACTAATGATTCGATTGTTAGTAATTAAGTTTAGCCAAGCTTGAAGAAACCATAGTGCTCTACCAACTAAGCTGAAGATGTTTGTCAATAACTTTAATCCAAGACCAATTTTTGGAATAAAAAAATCCGATGGTAATCGGCTTCAGCTTCGGCGGTTGGACCCCTGGCCGGCTGCTTGTTATCCTAATCGAAGAAGCAATAATAAAAAAAAATACCAGTTTAATACCAACGTATATAAAAAATATAACTATGCAAATAAAAAAAAAACATGGCCTGCTTCAGCAAAAAAATCTACGCAGAATATTATTATAAAACGGAGCAAGCAGAAAGTAAGCAGACAGTGATAGTTAAGTGCTTAATGTATCCGTAGAGGGCGTCGCAAAGCTTGGAAATTGAAATTGCTTAAGGCTGGGTTTCCACAATAAGACTTTACTTTTCCCCCCACATTGATACTGATACTAGCTGACACGACAGACGTTGTCCTGTCTTCTCAACAATGAATTTTGAATTCAAATTGGATTCGCGCAATCTGTCAAATGACTGACAGTTCTGTTAAACGACACAAAGTTACATTAGAAAAGTTAATATGGTCATTCAGTTCTTTTAAATATTCTAATTTTCCATGCAACTTTCTTATTTTTTTTCTGCTGAGTTTTAAAACAGGTGGGACCGACAGCTTATTGAACCGTCCGAAACACGGAGTAGCTACAGATAAACAAATCCATCCATCGACAGGCTACGGTTAACGTTGCTTCCGTGACTGACACGCGCAACGACGCCATCGAGCTCCTCCGCCGTGCCTCAAACCTTCTCAATTGTGTATTTTTTTGTCGTGATGCGGAAACTCCCGCTTAAGCAAAGTCTACTTTATGAGAGTTATTCAGTTTTAATATTTTGCTGCGAAATAAGCTCTAATAGCGAACGTTTATGACAAAAACTTTCATTAGACTGTTTTAACTACAAACCTAGTCTATTATAATAAATTTTCAAAAAGCTATCTTTGTTTATCATATTGGTACCATTAAATGAGGAAGTCTTTTATGTCGTAGCCAACTGGTTAAAATAGCGATTCAAATGAATGGCTAGCCATTTCATTGAAGAACACCATTCAATCACATGTCTAAACTTCGTTTAGGTGAGTGGCTAAACACAAAGGTGAGAAGGCATTGGGACTGTGAGCGGGCGTGGTTAACTTGCTATCCGAACGCGAAATAACTGATACTTGTGAATTTTGGATGCAGAGCATAGGCTCTGCATAGTGGTGTGATTTAATTTTGGATGCAGAGCATAGGCTCTGCATAGTGGTGTGATTGAATTTTGGTAGCAGAGCATACGAGTGGTGTGATTGAATTTTGGTAGCCGAGCCTGCTACCAAAATTCAATCACACCACTCGTATCTCTATTCGAAACTACAACGCCAAAAGTGCTGAGTGCGAGTTTTTTTATTCACGTTCGACCATGTCAACGTAAACAAACCGACCAAATAGAAAAGTACTCCCATGTTGTGAATTTACCAGACGCGTGTTACAAAACCAATTTAGCCGGGTTGCTAACTTCGAAATGTGAGCGGGTAAGCTATATAATTTTGATATGTAACACGCGTCATATAAATTCACAACATGACAGTACTTCTCTCTTTGGTCGGTTTGTTTACGTTGACATTATCGAACGTGAATAAAAAACTCGCACTCAGCACTCTGTATCCCCTGATTTTGTTATCATTAGATTTTTTGGTTTGCCCCCGTATGGTAGCAAATTTAACGTTATGGTAACGTACTCGTGCCAAAAAGCATTTCTATCTAATAAAAAAATATTTTGATTAGATAGACAACAGTTCTCAAACTATGATGGATGCCGCAGGGAGGACGTCGCCAGACGCTACGTCTGGTCGGTGCTTGCAAGTACTTCGCAACTCATCCATTTTAATTATTTTAGTTACATTCTGGCTAGCATTTCCTAACAAAATTAAAAATATAATAATTTTAAAGTTTTCCTTAATCAAAGAAAAAATATTCTTAAAATCAAATATGAACTGTAACTATAAATACTGCATACAAAATATCCTTTAGAAGGGAATCCCAAAAAATAAACAGATACAAATATGGCGATGCACAGTACTTGAATCGCACTTTGTTTTGTACTTCGTCGGGTGTCAGCTGTCTGTCACCCGACGTACATAGTATAAAAGTGGTCATCTCTCATTGATAACTAAAAATAATTATTCGAGCGAACGAAACCGAGTTGGAGTGAAAAAAATTTACTTCGTGTGTTAGCTTTACGGTTTAGCTTTTTTTTTATACTACGTCGGGTGGCATACAAGCATACGGCCCGCCTGATGTGAAGCGGTTACCATAGCCATATTAACGCTCGCAACATAAAATATCGCTCGCGTGCCGCCACCCCCGCTGCCAATGCAGCATCTCCTTCCTTTCTGGTAACTCACTCGCAGGAACACAACAAGGCCCTCAACGGAACCGTTATTTGGCTGCGGTATTCTGTGAGGTGGAGGTACATTCCCCAGTCGGGTAGCTTACAATTACGCTCGCTACCTCTCTTTTCGCCAGAACTTCGTTTGTCAGTCAGCAGGGTGCACCGCGTGAAGTGAAGTTGGCTTTGGTTCAAAGATGTTGATGAACCACTTACACCCCAAAATATCGGCATCAACCCATAATCATCCCACTGTTGGGATATGGGTCTCTCCTCAATCGAAGGGATTTTATCCATACACGAATGGCCGATCTCCTTTCCGTTATATTTGTGGTACAGCAAACTAGTAAAGGGAGTCGCAGTATAAAAAAGATTAGGAACCGCTGACTTAAGGATTTTCCCTCTACTAACTTCGTTTCATCAAAGGTTTAAAACATTTTTAATTTCGCGATGAGGAAATTGAACTTCTAAGAAGTTGGAACAACTTAAAGTAAGCGTAAACTTTATTATATTGTTATCTTGATTTTAATTATAATAAATACATAACTAGGTAGTGGTACCCGAAAATAAATATTTCTGAACAAATTATACGAGTATTTGGGGTGTAAGAGGTTGATCAACATCTTTGAACCAAAACCAACCTCCCCTGCACATGGTGCATCCTGCTGACTGACAAACGAAGCCCTGGGGAAAACAGAGGTAGGCTATGCCCTACCTTATTTTTAAGCTGCCCGACCGAGGAAGTACCTACACCACACTGAATACCGCAGCCAAATAACAATTCCCTTGAGGGTTGTTGTGTTCCTGCGAGTGACTGAGGTCACTAGAAAGAAAGGAAGGAGTACAGGCTGGCAAATGATTGGCAACCCTCTGGTATTGCTGACCTCCATGGGCGGAGGTGATTGCTTTCCTACAGGTGACCCACATACTCGTTTGCTTCCCACTCATATATATATATATAAAAAATACACATCGCCATCTAGTCTCAAACTTAGCAAAACTTGTACTATGGGATAAATAATCAACATACATAAATATTCTCGTATACTCTTAGCAGGGCCGTGTACGTCCACCTTACAGAATACCGCAGCAAAATAATATATTCCCTTAAGGGTTGTTGTGTAGGAACACAAACTCACTCACTCACAGGAGTGAGTGAGTGAAGTCACCAAATAGAAAGAAAGGAGAAGAAAATATAGGATGGCAATGGATCGGCGACCCCTTGGTGTTGCTGATCTCCATGCGCGGTGGTGATTCCTTTCCATCAGGTGACACACATGCTCGTTTGTCGCCCTCTCATATAAAAAAAAAACTTTTTTTTCGCGAGCTATATTGGACGTTGCAATGGATTGTTTTACTGCTTTATTATATTTACTGTGTTGAGCCTTTTTTATAATCTATATATATAAAAATCAATGCCATTTTTCGTTGTAATTTTATAGCTCAAGAACGAGCTCACCTATCCAAACCAAATGTTTAGGCTTTGTTCGGACTATTTAGTAGATGGTTTATGTGAAGTTTGCACAAAATCGGTAGAGCGGTTCTTCATTTATCACATTTTTTGTAACAAATGAATTCAATAAATGGGGGATCATTTTGTTAATGGGGATTTTGCTGTCAAATTGAAACTTTTTTCAGTGTTGACAGTACAAATTATTTCACTTTATACGTAGCAAAGCACGTACCGGGCCGCTAGTGGTCTATAAAGATAATTTGTAAGGTTTTGGAGGGTAAACGTCGTTGTCGTTATATGTATTTTTTATCATATACATTTATGGCATAAAAGATTTTATAGCTTGGCGACTTGGTGAGTGAAAGAACATAATAATGTCTGTTGTTGTTTGGATATTCGATGGAGGTTTTAAAGCAAACTCACCTTTGTCATGCATTTCGTCAATTAGCAAATGAGGCTTTAGATAGATAGATAGAATTATTTGCATTATACAAATTTAAAGTACAGTGAATCAATATATTAGTACAGACAGCTCACTTATATATATGCAACAAGGCGGCCATATTACCGAGAGAATCTTTTCAAGGCAACCATAGGGTAACGGAATTATGCATGGAATGGGCAGGATTTGCAAATCAAAAGAATTTAATGAAAATTAAAAGTATAGTAATATTATAACAATGATTATTATGTATAGACGAAGTTGTGTAACCTATTACTGATAAATAAATTGTATAATAAATAAAAAATACATATGTGTTATAAAATATTATAATTATTATAAAATATAAAAATAAATATAATATAATAGTGAGAGCTCCAGACGGGGATTAATTGTAAAATAAAAGATTCGCTGCAACAGGAACACCTTTTATTATACTGCCGTATTATTACACCTATTTTAACAGACTTGGTGCAAACGTACATTCGGGCAGAGCTTACGCCCTGGTCAAGAACACGATCGTAATGCCCGCTGAGAGCGATGGCTGACCGTTATAAACGATTTTCCCCACTGTCACTTTTAGGATCTATTCACACCTACCTTGAATCAGTGTTGCTACCAATTAAAAGGAAAGAGTCGTATTCTACCATAGATATTTTTAGGGTCGATGCACATCTATGCTATATTGGTGATGCTATCGAGGATTATTTTGTACTATCGATATTTTTAGGGTCGATGCACACCTACGTTACATTGATGTTGCTATCGATTAAAAGGGGAGTTTGTCTCTAATTACAATTATACGTTACAATAGCGATTCTCTATTTTTTCATTCACTAGGTTCCAACACAACACAAACTGTCTATTTGTATATTGTCGTTTTTTGTATGGAGTGGCCAAGATGTGACTGTGCTCTAGGGCAGTGTTCCGCAAACTTTTTGTGTCCAAGGTACATCTAGGAAATCGAATATTTTGGAGGTACACGTACACCATAATCAGGACGGGGGCCCAACACAAATTCCCACCACTGTGTCTCCTGTGTAGCCAAGATTAACAGCGGCAATCGCCAAAATGCCTTTTTTGGCGGTTGCCGCAGTTAATCCTGGCTACACAGGAGACACAGTGGTGAACAGTGAAGTCCATTGCAGTCCCGGGGGTACAACTACGGCTGCCTTGGAACTCACAACGAATTTAATCAGAAGAAATTAGTAGGAGTAGGAAGCTTTTGGATTTTGATTTCCCCTCTTAGCAATGTGAGAGACAGCAATATGGCAAGTAAGGCATTACACATACGTGCACCATAAATGAAAAACAGTATTGTTATTTGTGTAAGTATTTTTCTTCTGTCCGTCTATTTAGCTTTATGAGATAACCTTATTTTTCCGAGGCACACCAACAATGACCACGGTACACCAGTGTGCCGCGGCACACACTTTGCGGAACACTGCTCTAGGGTAACATAGGGATTAAAGTGGAAATTATAGTCGCCATTTTGTGTCCGTCAACACATTGGATCAATAAAACTGAATTGTCGAGAGAATTAAAAAAATATGCCAAATTCCAGCTCAATGGAACACTATACAAATATAATTTAAATATATCTGGACAAATTGCCATCTAGCACCACTGTGGTACCATTGCCATCTAGTCCCAAACTAAGCAAAGCTTGTACTATGGGTACTAGATAACTGGTACTATACCTAAATATTTTGTTTTGTGAATATATACATATAATACATTGAAAACATCCAGACCGAGACAAACAGACATGTTCACGCACACAAATATTTGTCATGTGCGGGAATCGAACCCGCGACCTCGGAGTCAAAGTGCCCATTGCTAGCCATTCGACCACCGAGCTCGTCGAGTCAAGGAATTCCTTCCTACAGGCTGGCAACGGATCGGCGACCTTTTGGTGTTGCAGCCGCCCCTTACCATCATCATTATTTCAACTAAAAATAGAGTCGCTTATTCATTGGTATGAATAAGCAATCTATTCAATTATTGAATCGCAATAAGAGATGGTGGTAAGGGGGCTGATCTCCGTAGGCGGTGGTGATTGCTTTCCTTCAGGTGACCCACATGCTCGTTTGCCTCTCATATAAAAAAAAGGCAGGATCACTGGGAAGTGAGTGAAATTTAACTTGCAACATTTGATTACAGACACTGCGGTGAAACTAAGTAAAAGCTTGTAATAATAAATATTACATCAAACTTCTCAAAGGGGCCTCTACGCGTTGGATCCATATCCCCGCGCACGCCTATCAAATGACCGGGCTAGACCCGTGATTTAAGAGAAATAATAAATATAATAAATATTTCTAGACAATTTACACAGCGCCTTCTAGTTCCAAATTAAGCGCAATGCTTGAGTTATGGGTACTAGACAACTGATATATGTACTTAAATATTTTTTTTTTGTAAATACATCCATATACTACATAGACAACACCCAAACCAAGACAAACAGACATGTTCATGCACACAAATGTTTGTCTTGTGCGGGTTTCGAACCCGCGACCTCGGAGTCAAAGTGGCCATTGCTAACCATTCGACCACCGAGCTCGTCTAATACGTAATAACACTGGCAGACAAACATTGAGGTGATTTTATAAGTATACCTTACAACTGTAAGTTTTCTCCGAGCTATATTCGCGGACGGAATACTGAAAATGAATTCTCAATCAAAAAATTTTTCTCCAACCTTTTTAAAACCGCTATACGGCTATAAGATGTGTCTTGAATTCTTGACTGTAGATTCTGTAGGGTTGCCATCTCTAAACCAAGGCCGGATCCAGCTTCGGCGCCAGGGGGGTCACATAGTTGTGGTCAAGTCATTTCAAGTTATAATTTAATTTTCATAATAATAGATATACCTAGGTAAAAAGTAGGTATTTTATTAATGATTGAAAAACGTCAGGTTTAACTATTTTAATTAGTGGTCCATCTAGGTCCTGGACCCTGCCCAGGCGGGGGGGGGGGGGGGTCTGACCCCTATGACTCTCCTCCTGGACCCAGCCCGGTGGGGTGGTCATGACTCCCTGACCCTTCCCCTGCATCCGCCCTTGATCTAAATATTAGCAAACACGCCCTACCGCCGAACTTGAAGCCGATTACCATCGACTTTTTTGAATGAGAAAATGAAACTGATTACATTGTTGGTAATAATTAGCTCAGCTAGAAACCATATATATGTATGCTCTACCGACTAAGATGTTTGTTGATAATTTTAACCTAAGACTTTTTTTTTTTGGAGTGTAAGGGGTTTATCGACATCTCAGAACCACAGCCAACTTCACCTGCACGCGGCGCACCCTGCTGAATGGCAAACGAAGCTCTGGCGAAAAGAGATGTAGGGAGCGTAATTGTAAGCTGCCCGACTGGGGAATGTACCTCCACCTCACAGAATACCACAGCCAAATAATAATTTCCTTGAGGGTTGTTGTGTTCCTGCGAGTGAGTAAGGTCGCCGGTAAAGGAGATGCTGCGTTGGCAGCGGGGTAGCGGCGTGTTGCGAGCGTTAATATGGCTACGGTAACAGCTTCACATCAGGCGGTCCGTATGCTTGTCTGCCACCTGACGTAGTATAACAAAAATTTTGGAATAAAAAAACCCGTTGGTAATCCCCGGTGGACTTCAGCTTCGGCGGTAGAGCGGCGGACAAGATGCGTGAAAACTCAGGATTTTGAACCTTAAAACCCGGACATGTCATCAGTATTTTAAGTACTAGCACTATTTTTGATATTCTGTGACAAGGGGCCATCCATAAATTACGTCACACAGTAAGGGGGCGGGAGGGGGTCGACGAAGTGTGATATTGTGTGATAAGGGGGTGGGAGGGGTCCTATATTTCGTGACGTGACATTTCAATATCTATTTTCATCTAAGTGTTAAAGCACGAATTTTGAACTATTATCCAAAAACTCAAAAACATTTGCAACTCTAGATGTAAAATTGCCAAATATGTGATGTCACACTAGGGAGGGAGGAGTCTCACTAATGTCACAGATTACATAATAGTTACTACGTAACTAATGTGACCAGCCGACAAGGACGGGGGGAGGGGTCAAAAAATCATGAAATTCGTGTGACCTAATTTATGGATGGCCCCCAAGACGTTTATTCGCAACGCAGCATGGAGCAGGTTGTAGTGATTTAAAACTTTTAACCTTGGACTCAAGGGCGGATCCAGGGAGAGGGTCATGGGGGTCATGACCACCCCCTGGGCTGACCTAGATGTACTACTAATTAAAATTGTTAAACTTATCGTTTTTATATATATTTTTGTCACAATATAGATTAAGTACAGTACCTACATACATTAATAAAATACCTACTTTTACCTGTATCTATTATTGTTAAAATTTAATTATAATTTGAGTGTGACTTGACCACAACTGTGTGACCTCCCTCTGGCACCAAAGCTGGATCCGCCCTTGCTTGGACTACAAATGAAACCCCACCCAGACGCTCCCGAACGCCCTCCAAAGTAGGACAAATCCGAGGAAACTCGAACGGTTGGCAACCCTATATACACCAGTGAATTCCTTGTGAATTCTCATAGCTCTACGGTAGGTACTATACTATTAAGACAAGTCGTAAATTCGCCATAAAATGTAGCGCCGTCGATTTTATATCGCGTTACCTTTTTGTTGCGAATTTTAACATTTATTGAGGCTGTAAATTTATTTATCACCTTTAGAGATAAAATGCTTTTAGATTATGCTTGTAGGCTGTATAAAATACCGATGTAAATCCGAAAGAAGAAGTCTGGTCTTTGATATCACACGCCGCGTAGCAAAGCTCAAATGGCAATGGGCTGGGCATATAGCCAGAAAGTCGGACTCGTGGTGCAGAACGGTTCTGGAATGGAGACCCTGGGACAGGAAAAGACCAGTCGGGCGACCACAGATGCGATGGAAGGACGACATCGTGAAGTTGGTGGACACGAACTGGATAAATGTGGCCCAAAACAGATCAGAGTGGAGAAGACTGAAGGAGGCCTATACCAACACACACGGTTGAAGAAAGGCTTAGATGATGAAATCCGAAATGGGTGACGTTTACTTAAGCTTCTGGCTCCGTTAAAAAATAGAACTTGGCCGGGGTAATTACATTCAAAGAAATAGATAATACTAGCGGCCCGCCCACGCTTTTCTGTGGCTCAATCTTCCCGTTCCCATTACTGCAGCGCCATCTGCCGAGCTGATTTGTGAATCTAAACCATCCAGGACGCGTATTTCCTTTCCCGTGTACAATAGGAGGCAGTACTGCCTTGAAACACGCACGTTGTTGCGCTAATTCCCTTTCCAAACTCGTGTTCAATTCCAGGCAAGTGTCCTCCAACCGCGCACGGGTTTGTAATTAGCATACGCGCAATTGGGTATTTGACTAACATTTTTTTCTGTTTGATATGTAGGGATAGCTATAGTAGGGATAGATAGATAGTAGCGATATGTAGGGTATTTTGTATGCATCAAATCAGAAATTTGTACGACAGCTATGTTAAATATTACGTTTATGTGATTAGTATCATAATAAAAGTTATAGCATTTTTTATTGCTTCTCCAATGGAAATATTATTTTTTAATAATTTCATACTTTTAAAATGGACTTTCCCGCCAAACTTTGATCGACGCTAAAAAAAGTCTGACTGAAGATATTAGAATGAAAGTTTGCAGATCTTTATAGTTTTGTGTATTTTACGATATTGTTAATTTATTTGTACAATTTTTAAACATTGGAAACAACCCAATTGGACGTCACAAATCCGTGTTTATTTCGGGGCATTTTGTGATGAATGAGCAAGAAAATTCGAGTCGGTACCATCCACCCCGGTCGTCCAGCCCCGTTAACGGGGCGGTTGGGAAAAAGTGTTTCATCGACCCCGGTAGTGCCGACCTCGTCGTCTAACGGGGTGGCTGGCACTGATCAAGGTTCATCTACCCCGGCGTGGTTTTTAAAGAGGCGGTTGGCACCGATTGAGTAGCATACGCCCCGGTAGTGTTCAAAACATGGAGATTAAAATATTATTTTATATACATAAAATATGAACTGAAAATAAAAAGAAATTTGTATGCAACAATCAGTTTTTATTATTGGTATAAAAATACTATCAAACATACACTCATGGACAAATTCAGAGGAACGCAAACAAAGGTTTATTATCTTGCGTACTGGCCTCATACTTTAGTAAATCTATTAAAAAAAGAAAGTTTTTATGTAATTATTGCGTAATAATGTGCTCCTCATGTACTGCGAAAAATTTTGCCAACTTCTGAATTTAAGTTTATTTTTAGGTTTTGTTTAAATTTTTGCCCCGCGTTCCTTGTGCCTCGTCATAAGGGTGAATTTTTACTGCAAATAAACTGAGAATGCCAGATCCAAACGCCACTCAAGTTGCTAGGGCTGTTACTTTAATTGAAACTGGGGACACCTACAAACGTGTGGCCCAAACATTACGAGTATCACAATCTGTGGTACACCGGGTTGTCAAGAGGTATCGGCAGACCGGACAGTACATGAGACTCGCAGGACAGGGATGTAAACGGAAAACTGTAGCCAGAGACGACCCGTTCGTCGTTACCAGCGTACTCAGAAACCGAAACATGACTTCTTCGGAAGTAAGAGTGAAGCTTTAAGAAGTTCGAGGGGTTACAGTAATCACACAAAACTGTGAGAAGAAGACTGAAATCGGCTGGAATAAATTCACACTTGCCAGCCAGAGACCTCTTCTTGCCAGATGCCATCGAGTAGTTCGAGTCAATTTTGCTCGAAATCACGAAAATTGGAATGACAAAGCCTGTAGTCAAGTTCTATTCACAGATGAGTCCAGATTTTAGATGGCCTGAAGCCAGATAATGGAAGGATTAAAGTGTGGAGACGCCTGGGAGAGAGGTACGCTCAGTGCAACATCATTGGAAAAGAGGCATATGGTGAAGGGTCAGTTATGGTATGAGAGGGTATTTATTCTTGGGCACGTACGGAACTCCGCGTCATAGAGAATGGGTCACAAACAGCGGCACGATATGTAACCCAGATTTTAGAAGAAATTGTAGTGCCATTTGCCCCTTTCCTAGAAGATGGATTCGTTCTTATGCAAAATAATGCTCGCCTGCATACCGCGGCCGTAGTTGTTGAATACATTCTAGACGTTCAATCAATGCTATGGAATGGCCAGCGCGCTCGCCAGACTTAAACCCCATAGAGCATGTATGAGATATTCATCATTCATATAGATTTTATTGAAAACTTGATTAGGGGAATGCCAAGGAAACTGTAAGCTGTTCGTAAATCTCGAGGGGGCAATACTAAATTACCCCCTCGAGATTTACCAACAGCTTCCAGTCTCCTTGGCATTGTCCACGTTATAACATTTTTTTTTATACTACGTCGGGCGGCAGATAAGCATACGGCCCGCCTGGTGTGAACCGGTTACCGTAGCCATATTAACGCTCACAACATATAATATCGCTCACGCGCCGCCACCCCCGCTGCTAAAGCAGCTTTTCCTATCTTTCTGGTGACCTCACTCACTCGCAGGAACGCAACAACCCTCAAGTGAATTGTTATTTGGCTGCGGTATTCTGTGAGGTGGAGGTACATGTCCCAGTCGGGTAGCTTACAATTACGCTCCCTACCTCTCTTTTCGCCAGAGCTTCGTTTGTCAGCTAACATGGTGCACCGCGTGTAGGTGAAGTTGGCTTTGGTTCAAGGATGGTGATGAACCTAAGTGGTTCATCACTATCCTTCCAAAAAAAAATCCACCCCAAAAAAAAATTACTAAGCAATTTAAAAAAAATGTTTAAAACTGTTTCCTTCCAATAAAATTAATCTTTTTTTTTAATTTGCTTAATTTTAACCGTTAGATCGTTTTTTTTTTCAACGTACATTTTTAAATTATCGTATAATAAGCAAAATCCAAATAAATAAATTTAATTCTCACAAACATTCATGATATTTTGCTTTATACACACAAATTTTGTGTTCCTCTAAATTTGTCCATGAGTGTATATTTAAAAAATCTTATAAAGAAACATAGTTGACTTGATAAAAACAGACATACCTAGATAGAAACCCAATTAAATTATAACCCATTATAATAATAATAATATGTAAATATTACATAATATATAATAATTGTGTTATATAACAATGGGGTTTATATCTACTTATGTTTGTTTTTATCATGTCAACTATGTTTCTTTATAAAAAAATAAATATATTTTTATACCCATAATAAAAACTGATTGTTGCATAGAAACTTCTTTTTATTTTCAGTTTATATTTTATGTATGTAAAATAATACTCTAATCTCCCTATTTTAAACACCACCGGGGCGTATGCCACTCAATCGGTGCCAACCGCCCCTTTAAAATCCACGCCGGGGTAGATGAAACTTGATCAGTGCCAGCCACCCCGTTAAACGACGAGGTCGGCACTACCGGGGTCGATGAAACAAATTTTCCCAACCGCCCCGTTAACGGGGCCGGACGACCGGGGTGGATGGTACCTACCCGAAAATTCGGTCCTTAATTTAACAGTCTGACACATAAGCCGCCATCTTGAAAGGTTAGTATTACCAGGTACAATTAATTTATTTACCACATATACACATTCCATTGAGGTGTATTTTTTTAAATACATATTATATCTTTTTATATTCATACAGTAAAAAAATCGTCAGCGAGTTGTTTCTGTGCAATATTGTAACTCTCTAATATTATATAATAGTTATGATCGCGACTTGGTGGTGCATTTTTAAAACTAATCAACAAAAAAAAATAAGGCAATTGATATTTAATTGAAACACCACACAACAGAATTAATCAGTATATCAATGCTATTATTTTAACAGTGTATATATTTCTTTGATTTTAATGTTTCCTTTAAAACGGGCGGAATTTCGTTTAATAGCAACACATAAGTCGATCGTACCGCCCCCGCCACCGGGCCAGATAAGTTTGTGGCCCTGTACGTTTAAGTTCAAACATCTTCAGCTTATTCGCTAGAGCTCCATGGATTTTGCCAGCTAAGCTAAACACAAGAACCATAAATGTAAATTGAAGTTTGATTTTCACCACCAAAACATCCGATGCGAATCGGCTTGAGCTTAGCCCTGTTTGTGTGTGTACTGAATGAACTATGAGAAAAAGATCGGAGGCCCTACCGGCTAAGCTGAAGCCGATTACCGCCGGAAGTTTGATTGCGAAAATCAAATTTCTGCTTAAATTTATGGTATTTCTGTTTACCTTAGGTAGTAGAAAACCTGGAGCTCCAACAACTAAGGTGACGATGTTTGTTAATAACTAACACGTAAGACCTGCCCTTACCCCCCAACCCGTTTGGCCAGCGTGGGGAGTGTAGGCCATATCCTCCTTCTGTCTGGGACAGACCAGAGAGGGTCGTGCTCCTGTAGTGGAGACTAAAATGACCTGATGATGATGATGAAGACCTGCCCTTAACTGATGATAAGCCCGCCTTTGTACATAACATTTCGTTATAATATTTTAATTATGGATATCTTGGTGTACAATAAAGAGAATCGAAAATAATAAATAAATCGAAAAATAAATATATTTCTGGACAATTTACACAGCTCCATCTAGTCCCAAATTAAGCGCAAAGCTTGTGTTATGGGTACTAGACAACTGATAAATGTACTTAAATACTTTTTTTTGGAAATACATACTTATAATACATATAAAACGCCCAGACTAAGACAAACAGACATGTACATGCACACAAATGTTTGTCTTGTGCGGGAATCGAACCCGCGACCTCGGAGTCAAAGTGGCCATTGCTAACCATTCGACCACCGAGCTCGTCAATACAACGACAAAGTGTTTTTCGAACCAAAACATTCGATTGTAATCTGTTTCAGCGTCGGCGGTAGGGCCTCTGAAACCGTACAAGATATATACAAGCATTTATTGACAGCTTCGTCCTATAAAAACGGGAATTACAGCAAAAGTTGACATCAAATCGTTTTGTTTCATGTCGATTCGTTCGGATATCTGCTAAGCAAGCAATTTCAAGATTAAATTCTTGGAAAGCGGGTCGGGACGGTACAGATAAAAAACTGTGTCGTGGGCGTCCCCTACCATGAGTTATTTCACAATAAACCTTTTTATCCGACTGACGAAGAAAAGTGGGTATTTTTGACGTGAAACGTCTCCAACGTCACGCCAAAAAACACGGGCACCAGATCAGAACACTGGACTGTTACGAATTGGTCTATATCGTCTTACCTTAGTAATTACAAAACTATAAGCTATTTTTCGAAAGTAAATTTTTCAAGACACGTACCGACCGTGTGGTTTCCGGTAGACTAGAATACAATCACACCGTTTCTTTCCGTGGATGGCGTACAAGGCGACTAAGGGAAATACATTATCAAATATCGATCAGGCCACCCCAACCCGTTTGGTCAGCGTGGGGAGTTTAGGCCTAATCCTCCTTCCGCCTAGGACGGACGAGAGAGGGTCGTGCTCCTGTAGTGGAGATTAAAATGGACCTGATAATAAGACATGGAATTTAATTTAAGCTAATTAAATTCTCTACAAATTCCGTTCTCGCGGCTTTTCTCTACTCGGAACCAAGCGACCGAGAGTAAATAATAGCATATAATAGTAAATAAATATTCGTGGACATATTACACAGCGTCATCTACTCCCAAACTAAGCAAAGCTAATGCAAAAGTCATAGATTAACAATTGGTCGCCGCTCCGCTTCGACTTGATGCCGCACTATCTAAAAACAACAGCTCCGTGAATGCGGCAACTCAATATTGCAGTGTGCGTAAAACGATGATAGTGTGCGTGAAGAATTATATTGAAACTGATGTGCAGAGATGCTAGTGTTCGTGAAGAATTTCAACATTGTATTGCAACAGGCTCGGGTACGCCGAGTTCGGCGTAGTATTTGTGGCCGCATTTTACAAGTGCGCCGCGGCATCTAGTCGAAGCGGAGTGGAGACCAATTGATAATCTAAGGCAAAAGTATTGTTTACCTTTCGGACTTGTATGATTTTTGTAGGAGGGTGCCTTGTTTTAAATAATAAAACATATTTACACATATACATACTATGAGAATTATTATATATATAGTCATACGTGCACACAAGTGTACATGTTCATGTACACAAATATTTGTCATGTGCAGAGATCAAACCCGCGACCATTGGGCTCGCCCAATTGTATTGAAGTTTAATTGAAATTGTAGTAAATTTACAGAAGTATACAACAAAAAAGCCTTCCATTATGAGATTCATTTTTTTTTTCGAAAAAACTAAAAACTGCGTGTTGTAAAAATGAGAATGTAAAATAGTAGGGGCCATCCAGTCTGACACATAATTGATGTTCCGTAGACGTAGTTTAAATAAGTATGTGGAAAATCTCCGATACTGTATTCAGTATCGGAGGTTTATTTTATATACTTAAATACTTATTAACTCACTCAATAGATTGAGTACGATTTTGAATTCCTGTGGAAAAACCTAACCTACCCTCAGCTAATTTAAAATGGAGCAGTTTTGTTACCCAACTGCGACAGAAGGAGGGTTATGTTTTTCGAGAGTATGTATGTATGTATGTATGTAAGTATGTATAATTGTTTGGCACGCTCTGCAGCCTGAACGGCTGGATCGATTTTAGATTGAGAGGTGTCGTTAGATTCTCTCGTCGTTAGATAGGCTACATCAAATATAAAAAAAATCAATATGGCGGCTGTGAGCCGCAAAATTGTCGCTGCAATAATTTTTTTCTTCTTCTAAATATATCGATATGGGTGTCAAAATAAAGGTCTCGATTACCTGATTTCAAATATATATTTAATATATTAGTTTTTGCCTGCGGTTTTGCGTGTATGGAATTATATTATTGTTACTCGTGATTAATAAATCTGTTGTAGGTGCAGTCGGGTTTTTGATTTTTTTAATTAACTTAACTTGTATGCACTTAGTTCTTTATGGAGAGAAATGTATCTCAGCAATGAAAATAATTAAGGATTCGGATATAAAGCGATATATCAGAGTATCTTAATGTGAGTTTTTAGGTCATATTCGAACGCGTAATGTTTTTTTTTTTTTATTATTTATGCAGAACATTATAAACAAGTAGATTTATAATTTATAATAAAAAATTGTGGGTATAAATATATGGATTCTTTACCTCCCGCGCTAGTCGAAACTGTGTTACGGCAAGGTAAATGATTCCCGCTCGACATAACGCGTAATGTTTACATTTTACAAGCCGATAAAATTGAGAAAAAGTTTCATATTGTGAATTTACCAGACGCATATTACATATCCAAATTAGCCGGGTTGCTCACTTCAAAATGTGAGCAAGTAAGCCACATGATTTTGATATGTAACATGCGTCTTATAAATTCACAACATGAGAGTACTTCTCTATTTGGTCGGTTTGTTTACGTTGACTGTGAATGGAGAATTTGCGGGCGCAATCTCTACTCTGTAATACAATCAAGATATATTATGTGCAAAGAATGCTAAAGATCAAGGTCAATCATCATCCAGCAATGACCTTTAACCAGCAGAGGCACTATGTAGCATAAAATGAAAGAGCTGTGCTCTATGTTCCTACAAAATTCTTCTTATGAAGCGAGATATCTGAAATATCTCTACATATGACGTAGATTTCAGATACTTCGAACATAGCTCTTTCACTGCACAATCTTGAACTTTCGAATGGGGTTCACATTAAAATTAGCAAGGGACCATTGTCTCTGTGCCATAAGCCATCACTGGTAATGCACTGGTCGAAGACTCAAAGAAACTAAAAGACAGACTCTCAAAGTCTTGGAAGATTAATTACCTATTACAATATTCCACTTTATAATAAAAGTAATAATATGGTATATAAAACAAAAGATAAATCAAGCAGAATCTGAAATATATGTGAATTTAACTATGTTTTATTTTCATAATTTAAATAAATAAATATTTCGGACGTACACGCGGATATCAAGTCAATTAAGCAAAGCTTATACTATGGGTACTAGATAACTGATATATGTATAAATACATATAATATGTACATAGAAAACACCCAGACCATGACAAGCAGACATGTTCATGGACACAAATATTTGTCTTGTGCGGGGATCGAACCCGCAACCTCGGAGTCAGAGTGGTCATTGCTAACCATTCGACCACCGAGCTCGTCATGATCGATGAAAGTCTTGGGAGATTACTTAACTATATAATATTTTACTTTATTATAATATTAATAATATGGTACATAAAAAAACAAGATAAAAGTGGAATCCGAAATTTATATGAATTTGTTTTTGTGTTTATTTTTATAATTTATTTTGATACATACAACCATATCAATAAAGTAAGATTACATACGCTACATACATAATATAGGTCTACACATAAGTTATATAAGTATATAACTTATGTGTATACATAAATAAGGGGCCACCCATAAATTACGTCACACGATTTCATGATTATTTGACCCCTCCCCCCGTCCTTGTCACAGCTGGTTACATTTGTGAGAGGGAGGGGGGCCTCCCTAGTGTGACGTCACATATTTTGCAATTTTACATCTAGAGTTGCATATGTTGAGTTTTTCGTTAATAGTTCAAAGTTCGTATTTTAATACTTAGATTATAATATATTTTGAAATGTTACGTCACAAAATTTAGGACCCCTCCCACCCCCTTGTCACACTATGTCACACCTCGTCGACCCCCTCCCTCCCTCTTAACGTGTGACGTAATTTATGGATGGCCCCTAATGTAACTTACCACAGAAATCTTAATGTTAGTAGGCAAAGAGTATCGAGACATTAATCTCAATGGAGATTATGTACAAAAATAGAACAAAGTACCTTTAAGCTTTCCAAAAATGTATTATTCAATGCAATTAAACATGTTTTTATAGGTTAAAATTTATAGGAAACCTTATTTTATGGACAACCCTCGTACTTATAACCAAATTATGGTAATAATTAATTAGGTATTTAATTATATTCCCAACTCAGATTATTTCTCAACAAGTTTCCGATTCTAATGAGAAATTTCTTGAGTCTCATCAACACAAAACAAGTAAGTACCAACATAAAATGTCTGGAATTTCCCAAATATAATCTCATTACCAATCTCACGTCGTTCTGTCGTAATATTTCAAAATGCTTACACAAATGGCAAATTCTGCCGTAATTCACAAAATTGCCGCAAATTATACGGCTGCCGTGACGTAATTTAATAATAACTCGAGCGAGACAGAGAACAATTTAGGTAATTAACGGGCACATCAAGGGATTAGGCGTTTTATTATATTTTTTTACAACTTTTTCCTTTGAGAACGTAATTTGTTAAAGCGATTTTTGGGTGATTTAAGATCTTATGGTTGTATAAAAGTAATTGGGAGTTATGCTAAGTTTTAATGGGTTTTTAGTTGTAGTGTCTCTGCCACAGTATTGCAATATTATAGCATAAAACGATTATAAGCAGTGTAAAGGTTTTTTTTTTCAAAATGGCGAATTTCTAAGATGGCCACCCGGGGCCCTACCGGCTAAGTTGAAGCCGATTCCCGTCGGATTTTTTGATATCAAAAAGCAAACTTCAGCTAAGATTTAAGAGTATTATGTTTAGCATAGCTAGTAGTAACCAGCTAAGCTAAAGACAAGTACTAGAGTTACTACTCTACCGACTGAGCTGAAGATGTTTGTAAATAACTAAAATGAAAAACTTATTTTTTTAATTAAAATATACGATGGCAATCGGCTTCAGCTTCGGCGGTAGGGCCCCTGGTGGCCATCTTAAAAGTTCGTAATTTAGAAAAAACATTGCACTGCTTATCATCAATTTATGCTAAGATATTGCAATACTGTGCCAGCCTCAATACCACTAAAAAGCCATTAAAATCATAATCATCAGGTCCATTTTAGTCTCCACTACAGGAGCACAACCCTCTCTCGTCCGTCCTAGACGGAAGGAGGATTTGGCCTACACTCCCCAGTTCCCCACGCTGGCCAAACGGAGTTGGGGAGGCATAAATTAGCAAATTTAGCATAACTCCTAATTATTTTTATACAACCATAAGATCGCTGTTATAAAGTTACAGGCAGCCATGGTTGGCGTGTCTAAGGTTATAACATTCCAACACCTTTTAAGCTGGTTCGCAGCTTACTCCCGATCTGAAGAAACCTTCGAGAAACGCTCTCATGAACTGATAAAGTCAAGTAAGAGATCTACAGCACTCTCACGTCTTCGCCACATAGCGGAGAGATAGAAAATCATGGTGTAGTCTGTAGTCTGCCACCCTGGCAGAAGACCAGTATCAGACTAAGCAGAACTAATAAGCCAGACCCTGGCTCATTACTTCTGCTAAAAATATCCCTTAATCTTTCCTAGGTTCTATCCTATTTTGCAGTATAATCATAAAAATAACTGAAAATGTTTTAGTTCCTTTCAATTACTTTCGAAGATTGGTAAAAGTCATTGCAGCTTATGAGTTTTACAGACACACACTATGTTTTTATTTGTATATTATTGTGCCGGCTAGCGGCACGGCGAACTTCGTATCGCCTTTAAATATTTTTACGTTAATTTTTCCGATTTTTTAGTAGTTATTCTACTATTCGGGGCGGAAACAAATCAA
This sequence comes from Hypsopygia costalis, assembly GCA_937001555.2. Lineage (NCBI taxonomy): Eukaryota > Metazoa > Arthropoda > Insecta > Lepidoptera > Pyralidae > Hypsopygia > Hypsopygia costalis. The sequence continues at coordinate 6,990,318 of OW443349.2, forward strand.
AGATCAATTAAATAAATTAAAAAAGGAGACCTTCATCAGGGCGAATGTTCTGAACGTGTCTGGACATTCGCCCTGAAGAAGGTCTCCTTTTGAGATCGAAACTAGTCGGCTTTCCCGACAAAAAGACGTGAGTGACCCGTTTAATTTATTTAATTAATTTAGTATAATGTCTCACGTGAGTTTTAATAAAATCAAAGATCAATTATTATCAAATCTTTATGATTACACCAGTATAGGCTCGACATGTTCTATTTATCTTTCACCGAAGCCCCTTTTGTTAGCCGGTGGGATGATTTGATTTAAATCGGTTCAATAGTTTCAGATTCCATCGCTGACAAACAACGTGACACGAAATTTTTATATATTAAGATAACTATTCTAAATAAATATTCTTGGACGAATTACACACTGTCATCTAGTCCCAAACTAAGCAAACCTTGTACTATGGGTATTAGATAAGTGATATTATACTTAAATACATTTCTTTTTGTAAATACATATATATAATACTGTTACGAGCTAGGGTTCTGGATTTGGATGTAAAACGCCAATGACAACTTGCAAGGATTTATTCACGCAGGGTCTGGTCTGCAGGTCTTCACAACTCGAAGTCCACACGAAGATTCCAAATCGCAGGTCAAATCGAAGTCCAATAGTATCGCTGAGGTCGTAGGTTATCACTTGTCTCGCAGGTAGATTCGCTCGAAGTTAACTCTTCCGAAGTGCAAACTGAACTGCCTATGCGCCGCGGCGGTCGCTATTTATATCCGCCGGCAAGGGTTCTCGAATGTTCCCGTATGTACATGCATGTACTATCTATCGGTAATTCATCATAATGTCTCGAGACACATCTCGAACATTTTCATGTGTTATGAACCTTATGCCACTAGACATACGGGTCATTATTGCTTGCATCGAAGTATGCGGCGACTATTCTAAAAGGTTCTATTCTAGATCGTTCGAGACAGGACCGCGACACTGCTCCCCTCTTAGAAATGCTCGTCCCGAGCATCTTCATTACTGCCGTGATAAGAAGCTAAGCGGTCAATGTGAACCACTTTTTGTGCACCTCTCGGCTGCCGTTGAATTCGATATGTCACGTCATTCAACCGAGTGACCACTTTGTATGGCCCTTCAAATTCAAATTCAAATTCAAATTATTTATTGTTTCCATGGTACATTACGATCTTATATAATAGTTTCTTAAAAAACAAATGGCACTGCATGGAACCCCGTTGGGGCACTACAATTATTTAAAATTAAATTATGTTAAAACAATGTAAATATATTCATAAATTGTTAGAGAATTTAATTACAATTTCAATTTCAAGGATAATGTCATGTGATCAAAATAATTACAATATGTCAAGTATCAGTATGGTTAAAAGTCAAATTAAAATAATATTAGCAATAATATGAGTAATATAATAGTGTCAAGTAATTAAAAAAATATAATAATTAGAGTATGTCAATTAACAGTCAAGACAAAAATATTAATATTATAATGCTACTGTTTTCCAAAAAACTCTTCCAGATTATAAAAGCTGTTTTCGATTAAGAAGTTTTTTAATTTCTTCAAAAATGTTTTTTTGTCAGTTTCAACTTTATACTGTGTTGGGATTCTATTATAAATTTTAATCGACATAAGTAGTGGGCTAGTATTATACATTTTTATTCTATTAGGTGGTAGAATAAGTTTATCTTTGCCGCGTGTATTTATGCCAGTTTCTCTATAATCACTTTTTGTTTTAAAGTAACTTGGATTATTCCTTACAAACTTGCAAGTTTCCATGATATAAATGCCTGTTAAAGTAAGGATTCTCCGATTTATAAAATGTGGTCTACAGCTTTCGGTTTGCTTAATGTTGACAAGAATACGTATGCATTTTTTCTGCAGTATAAATAATTGCTGGGCCCTTCCCATCTTGTCTGTAATTTCGGAGACTTTCCTTTTCGTCGAGTTACGTTGTGAAGCCATACTAGTCCTCCTTCTTCGAAGCCGTTTGTATTTGCTCGACGGTCGTACCTAGTTTTCATCTTTTCACTCGACTGCAACCCATTTTCCCGAACTATGGCATGAATTTCTCGCATTTTCTCACGTAACTCGGAAATGTAGTCGTGTAGAGTACGTGGGTCGTCAGGAGGTCCTCCAGTTAGCAGATCTACTGGTATTCTCAGTTCTCGCCCAAAATTGACACGTGCTGGGGTTACCTTTGTGCTTTCATGTTCAGCAGTTCGGTAGGCCAGGAGAAACGGCGGTATGTATTTGTCCCAGTCTCTCTGGTGGTTGTCAACGAGTTTCGCCAAATGTCTCTCAAGTGTCTGATTAAATCTCTCTACCATGCCGTCGGATTGAGGATGATATGGGGTGGTCCTAGTCTTATGTATACCCAATATTTTGCAGAGTTCTTGAAATATCTGTGACTCAAAGTTCCTACCTTGGTCGGAGTGTATTTCCAAAGGCACACCAAATCGGCAAACTACTTCTTCAAACAACTTGGATGCAACAGTTGTGGCTTCTTGATTAGGTATGGCGAATACTTCTGGCCACTTAGAGAAGTAATCCATAACTACCATGAAGTACTTATTTCCTGATTCCGTTACAGGGAATGGTCCAGCCACATCAACTGCAATGCGTTCCCATGGCGCACCAACGTTATAAAGTTGCAGGTTTCCTCGGCTTCTAGTTGATGGACCTTTCACCGCAGCGCAAGTAGTGCACTTGCGGCACCAATCTTGCACATCCTCTCGACAATGAAGCCAGTAAAACCTTTCCCGAATCTTTGTTAACGTCCGTTTCACGCCCAAGTGTCCACCTGACACGCCGTCATGTACTTCACGAAGGACATCTTGTACCTTATCTCTTGGGACAACTATCTGAAGATGGAACTCTCTGCTGTTAGGTTTCTCCCATTTACGGTAAAGTATTCCGTTCTGAAGAACAAAACTGTCCCATTGAGCCCAGTATGCCTTGGTGATAACACTTGTAGGGGCGACTTCGCACCATCTCGGCTTGTCCTCGCCTCGTTTCTTCCATGCGACAATGAGCCGTACATCTTCGTCATCTTCCTGTGCTTCTTTCATCGCCTCATCTTCCCAAGATCTCGATGGGCCCATTTTTGTCAATCTCAAAGGCAGTTCCTTTGTCTCTTGTTTGGCACAGTGCTTGCAGTCTTCAGGACATGGCCTTCTCGACAGTGCATCAGCATTTCCATGCGCCTTTCCACTGCGGTGTTCAATGACAAAGTCGTACTCTTGCAGTTGTTCGATCCACCGAGCAACTTGACCTTCTGGATTTTTAAATTGTAACAGCCACTTCAGGGCGGCGTGGTCAGTGCGAAGTGTAAACCGCATGCCAATGAGATATTTGCTGAAGTGCTGTAATGTCTTTACCACAGCCAAGAGCTCCCTTCTTGTCACACAGTAGTTCCTTTCAGATTTCGACAGCGATTTACTAAAATAGGCCATCACCACTTCTCTGTCGCCTTGTTTCTGCGATAACACACCTCCGATCGCTGTGTTGCTGGCGTCCGTGTCTACAATGAATTGGCCGCTAGGTTGTGGAAATCCCAAGATTGGAGTCTCGCAAAGACATTTTCTTAGTTTCTGAAAAGAACCCTCGCAGGTCTCATCCCAATGAAATGGCTGCTTGTCTTCAGTTAATCGGTGTAAAGGCTTGGCAATTTCGGAGAATCCCTTAACAAAGCGTCTGTAATACGAGCATAGCCCTAAAAATGCCCGCACTTCTGTCTTATCTTTGGGAGTAGGCCACTTTTGTACTGCTTCGATTTTGTCTGGATCAGTCTGTATGCCTTCGCTGGTAATCACATGGCCGAGATAGTTTACTTTCTTCTTAAACAAACTGCATTTTTTCGGATTTAACTTTAGGTTGGCTCCCTTTATCTTTTTCAAGACCTGCTCTAGGTTCCGTAAGTGGTCTTCAAAATCTCTGCCCATGATTATGACATCATCCAAATAGACAAGGCAAGCGTCTCCAACTAAACCTGCCAGTACACACTCCATAAGTCTTTCGAAAGTAGCCGGCGCGTTGCATAATCCAAAAGGCATGACGTTAAATTGCCATAAACCTTTACCAGTTGAAAAGGCTGTCTTCTCTTTATCCTTCGGATCAATTTCCACTTGCCAGTAGCCGGATTTCAGATCTAACGTCGAGAACCATTTCATACCACTCAATGTGTCCAGAGTATCATCGATTCGTGGTAGTGGATAACTGTCCTTCTTTGTCACATCGTTAAGTCGCCGATAGTCCACACAGAACCTTGTGCTACCATCTTTCTTCTTGACCAACACAACTGGAGAACACCATGGACTAGCAGAAGGTTCTATAATTTTGTTTCTTTGCATGTCTTCCAACATGTCTTGAACTTCCTTTTCTTTAGCAATTGGTATGCGCCTTGCTCGCTGACGGATAGGTCGCTCGTGTCCGGTGTCAATTTTGTGCTGAACTACTTTCTTACAGGCTGCACTGCCGGGCGTATCTTCAATCAGCACACATCTATCCGGCTGATTCTTCTGACTCAAAGGCAGTTTCACCTTTACTTGAGCTTGTGCTCGTCCAGGTATTATGATTTTCTTCAGGCACGTTACTTTTCCATCGGGACCGCCAAGTATGAAGTTTTCCTCATCACCACATTTAAAGACACCGTTAGTGACATCGATGTGACAGTTGTGCTTCCTCATGAAGTCTAGGCCCAGAATGCAATCATCCATAATTTCGGCTACGATTACGTCATGAGTATATGACGACTCTCCAACACGTATCGTAACCAACCTTTCCCCTAGGACGGGTATCTGTTGGCCAGAAGCGGAGAGAAGTCTGCATAAACTGGTGTCTTTGCGTCTCCCTACAGCTTTCACTAGATCTGGTCTCACTATTGTTCTAGAGGCTCCTGTATCTAAGGTGATTTTGCAGTCTATTTCGTTCACTCTACCGCGTATTAGTAGACTGTTCCCATTCCATGCTTGTGAGATTACGGTTGCTGGGGCTTCCTCCGCTCCAGCCAGTACCCGCCCCGCAGTCCTGGCTTTTACTCGTTTCCCTGATTCACGGTAGAGGGCGCAGCATCATGCTTCTTTACCAACTCTTCAAAACGCTGCTCCATTTTGATTAGAAGTGCATCCAGCCTGTCGTCAGTTTTGGTCGGTTGTCTTTCCTTCTTAAGGCACTTGAACTGCAGATGTCCTCTTTCCCCACATTTGTAGCACATGGGCCCGGAGTTCCTGGGCGGCGTCTTGATCTCCTTAACATCCTCCGTAACTTCACGAAGTTTGTACCCTTGCCGGATATCTTGTCGCACAGCTTCAACTTCCAGGGCGTGTGCGAGTGCTTCTTTTAATGAGGCATGGTGGCCAAGCTTCACTGCAGCCCTAATTTCAAGATCCTTGATTCCGTCAACGAAGGCTTGCAGAATGTTGGTGTCCACCATCCTACTATCAGCAGAAGGGTACGCCTTTCGAACCAGCTTTTCGATCTCCAGCGCCCATTGTTGAAGTCCTTCACCTGGGCGCTGGGTCCGGTCCCGTAGCTGGGCACGAAAAACGTGTTCCAAGTGTCGTTCCCCATATCTAGCCTCAAGTGCCTCCAGCAGGTCTTTAAAGTCGCTGCCTGAGGTAGGCAGTGCCTCCAGCACAGACAAGGCCGAACCTCTGAGCGCGACGGTGAGGGCTGTCAGGCTCTGTTCGTCCGTCCACCCATTTGAAGCAGCGACAGTCTGAAACTGCTGGCGGTAGGCGGCCCAAGACGTAGTACCGTCGTAAGGAGGCACCTTCACCTTAGGTCCCTGGATTATGCCGACAGCTCCGCTCGACGTAACTCCAGCAGCTTCTATACGCCGAACTTTCAACTCCAGTCCAGTGAGGCCAGTTTTCACATTTTTCAAGTCGTCCTCTAATTCGGAAACCCGTCCATTCACTATCTCTACATCTTCATGTAGTTTAGCTACCGTATCGCTAAACTTGGTAACGGCAGAAAGAATCATTTGTTGATCTGCCTTCTGTTCTTCTCGCAGGCCCCTCTGTTCTTCTCGCAGGCCCCTCTGTTCTTCTCGCAGGCCCCTCTGTTCTTCTTGCAGGCACCTCATGTGCTTGCTTTGTTCTTCTCTTATCCTTGTCTGCTCATCCTTCATGCCCTTCAAAATTGCCATCAGGCACGACATATCCAAAACCTCCGTTGAAAGTTTCGGAGGTTTAATGTCTCCGGTGGGCGTGGCCAGGTGGGCGTGGCTAGAGGGCGGGGCCTGTTGGTCGGTGGGCGTGGCCTGCTCGGTGGGCGTGTCCCGGTGGGCGGGGCCAGGGGGCGGGGCTTGGCCGGTGGGCGGGGCCTGGTCAGTGGGCGTGTCCCGGTGGGCGGGGCTAGGGGCGTGGCTTGGCCGGTGGGCGGGGCCTGACCGGTGGGCGTGGCCTGGTGGGCGGGGCCAGTGGGCGTGCCCCTATGGCCGGTGGGCGTGGCCTCAGGGGCAGTAGGCGTGGCCTCCGCAGCACATTGTGCCCTAGTCCTCACGCCAGGAGTATCCTCCCTCGGAGTCAGTGGCATCTCCAAATCCCCAATTCTGACACCAAATGTTACGAGCTAGGGTTCTGGATTTGGATGTAAAACGCCAATGACAACTTGCAAGGATTTATTCACGCAGGGTCTGGTCTGCAGGTCTTCACAACTCGAAGTCCACACGAAGATTCCAAATCGCAGGACAAATCGAAGTCCAATAGTATCGCTGAGGTCGTAGGTTATCACTTGTCTCGCAGGTAGATTCGCTCGAAGTTAACTCTTCCGAAGTCCAAACTGAACTGCCTATGCGCCGCGGCGGTCGCTATTTATATCCGCCGGCAAGGGTTCTCGAATGTTCCCGTATGTACATGCATGTACTATCTATCGGTAATTCATCATAATGTCTCGAGACACATCTCGAACATTTTCATGTCATTGTGTTATGAACCTTATGGCACTAGACATACGGGTCATTATTGCTTGCATCGAAGTATGCGGCGACTATTCTAAAAGGTTCTATTCTAGATCGTTCGAGACAGGACCGCGACAATACATAGAAAGCACCCAGACCAATACAAACAGACATGCACACAAATATTTGTCTCGTGCGGGGATCGAATCCGTGACCCCGGAGTCAAAGTGGCCACCATTCGATCACCGAGCTCGTCTAAAATATAGATTAACTGTATCATTTTGGTGACCATCAATCTTAAAGGTAAAAAAATCTGGACCCTAAAACCCCGTTTTTAAATTGAGTCAATAAAAAATAGTTACACGTTTCCATTTCTTTGCCGATTTGATACGATTTATTTTACTGTCTTACGGTTTGTAATAAATTTGTCTTTGCTTCAATGGCAAATCGAAGAATCCATGCGAATTTTGGTAGTCACTACATAGCTCCACACAATAGAATTTATGCTAGTTGAAAAGCTCCTGTGGAAGTGCCCGTGTATTTTATTATGGAGACAGGTATATGTGCTTAAAGGATTCTTCTAAGCAGCGCAGACGGCGACAACATACATCCGAGTGGACAAACAAACAGACAGCTGCTTTATATATAAATTTGCAATATATTACATAATTGATACTACTTACTTATAAATATATAATCTATATAAATAAATATATATAATTATGGGGTGTAAGTGAGTCATCAAGATCTTTGAACCAAAGCCAATTTATCTTTCACCGAAGCCCCTTTTGTTAGCCGGTGGGATGATTTGATTTAAATCGGTTCAATAGTTTCAGATTCCATCGCTGACAAACAACGTGACACGAAATTTTTATATATTAAGATAACTATTCTAAATAAATATTCTTGGACGAATTACACACTGTCATCTAGTCCCAAACTAAGCAAACCTTGTACTATGGGTATTAGATAAGTGATATTATACTTAAATACATTTCTTTTTGTAAATACATATATATAATACTGTTACGAGCTAGGGTTCTGGATTTGGATGTAAAACGCCAATGACAACTTGCAAGGATTTATTCACGCAGGGTCTGGTCTGCAGGTCTTCACAACTCGAAGTCCACACGAAGATTCCAAATCGCAGGTCAAATCGAAGTCCAATAGTATCGCTGAGGTCGTAGGTTATCACTTGTCTCGCAGGTAGATTCGCTCGAAGTTAACTCTTCCGAAGTGCAAACTGAACTGCCTATGCGCCGCGGCGGTCGCTATTTATATCCGCCGGCAAGGGTTCTCGAATGTTCCCGTATGTACATGCATGTACTATCTATCGGTAATTCATCATAATGTCTCGAGACACATCTCGAACATTTTCATGTGTTATGAACCTTATGCCACTAGACATACGGGTCATTATTGCTTGCATCGAAGTATGCGGCGACTATTCTAAAAGGTTCTATTCTAGATCGTTCGAGACAGGACCGCGACACTGCTCCCCTCTTAGAAATGCTCGTCCCGAGCATCTTCATTACTGCCGTGATAAGAAGCTAAGCGGTCAATGTGAACCACTTTTTGTGCACCTCTCGGCTGCCGTTGAATTCGATATGTCACGTCATTCAACCGAGTGACCACTTTGTATGGCCCTTCAAATTCAAATTCAAATTCAAATTATTTATTGTTTCCATGGTACATTACGATCTTATATAATAGTTTCTTAAAAAACAAATGGCACTGCATGGAACCCCGTTGGGGCACTACAATTATTTAAAATTAAATTATGTTAAAACAATGTAAATATATTCATAAATTGTTAGAGAATTTAATTACAATTTCAATTTCAAGGATAATGTCATGTGATCAAAATAATTACAATATGTCAAGTATCAGTATGGTTAAAAGTCAAATTAAAATAATATTAGCAATAATATGAGTAATATAATAGTGTCAAGTAATTAAAAAAATATAATAATTAGAGTATGTCAATTAACAGTCAAGACAAAAATATTAATATTATAATGCTACTGTTTTCCAAAAAACTCTTCCAGATTATAAAAGCTGTTTTCGATTAAGAAGTTTTTTAATTTCTTCAAAAATGTTTTTTTGTCAGTTTCAACTTTATACTGTGTTGGGATTCTATTATAAATTTTAATCGACATAAGTAGTGGGCTAGTATTATACATTTTTATTCTATTAGGTGGTAGAATAAGTTTATCTTTGCCGCGTGTATTTATGCCAGTTTCTCTATAATCACTTTTTGTTTTAAAGTAACTTGGATTATTCCTTACAAACTTGCAAGTTTCCATGATATAAATGCCTGTTAAAGTAAGGATTCTCCGATTTATAAAATGTGGTCTACAGCTTTCGGTTTGCTTAATGTTGACAAGAATACGTATGCATTTTTTCTGCAGTATAAATAATTGCTGGGCCCTTCCCATCTTGTCTGTAATTTCGGAGACTTTCCTTTTCGTCGAGTTACGTTGTGAAGCCATACTAGTCCTCCTTCTTCGAAGCCGTTTGTATTTGCTCGACGGTCGTACCTAGTTTTCATCTTTTCACTCGACTGCAACCCATTTTCCCGAACTATGGCATGAATTTCTCGCATTTTCTCACGTAACTCGGAAATGTAGTCGTGTAGAGTACGTGGGTCGTCAGGAGGTCCTCCAGTTAGCAGATCTACTGGTATTCTCAGTTCTCGCCCAAAATTGACACGTGCTGGGGTTACCTTTGTGCTTTCATGTTCAGCAGTTCGGTAGGCCAGGAGAAACGGCGGTATGTATTTGTCCCAGTCTCTCTGGTGGTTGTCAACGAGTTTCGCCAAATGTCTCTCAAGTGTCTGATTAAATCTCTCTACCATGCCGTCGGATTGAGGATGATATGGGGTGGTCCTAGTCTTATGTATACCCAATATTTTGCAGAGTTCTTGAAATATCTGTGACTCAAAGTTCCTACCTTGGTCGGAGTGTATTTCCAAAGGCACACCAAATCGGCAAACTACTTCTTCAAACAACTTGGATGCAACAGTTGTGGCTTCTTGATTAGGTATGGCGAATACTTCTGGCCACTTAGAGAAGTAATCCATAACTACCATGAAGTACTTATTTCCTGATTCCGTTACAGGGAATGGTCCAGCCACATCAACTGCAATGCGTTCCCATGGCGCACCAACGTTATAAAGTTGCAGGTTTCCTCGGCTTCTAGTTGATGGACCTTTCACCGCAGCGCAAGTAGTGCACTTGCGGCACCAATCTTGCACATCCTCTCGACAATGAAGCCAGTAAAACCTTTCCCGAATCTTTGTTAACGTCCGTTTCACGCCCAAGTGTCCACCTGACACGCCGTCATGTACTTCACGAAGGACATCTTGTACCTTATCTCTTGGGACAACTATCTGAAGATGGAACTCTCTGCTGTTAGGTTTCTCCCATTTACGGTAAAGTATTCCGTTCTGAAGAACAAAACTGTCCCATTGAGCCCAGTATGCCTTGGTGATAACACTTGTAGGGGCGACTTCGCACCATCTCGGCTTGTCCTCGCCTCGTTTCTTCCATGCGACAATGAGCCGTACATCTTCGTCATCTTCCTGTGCTTCTTTCATCGCCTCATCTTCCCAAGATCTCGATGGGCCCATTTTTGTCAATCTCAAAGGCAGTTCCTTTGTCTCTTGTTTGGCACAGTGCTTGCAGTCTTCAGGACATGGCCTTCTCGACAGTGCATCAGCATTTCCATGCGCCTTTCCACTGCGGTGTTCAATGACAAAGTCGTACTCTTGCAGTTGTTCGATCCACCGAGCAACTTGACCTTCTGGATTTTTAAATTGTAACAGCCACTTCAGGGCGGCGTGGTCAGTGCGAAGTGTAAACCGCATGCCAATGAGATATTTGCTGAAGTGCTGTAATGTCTTTACCACAGCCAAGAGCTCCCTTCTTGTCACACAGTAGTTCCTTTCAGATTTCGACAGCGATTTACTAAAATAGGCCATCACCACTTCTCTGTCGCCTTGTTTCTGCGATAACACACCTCCGATCGCTGTGTTGCTGGCGTCCGTGTCTACAATGAATTGGCCGCTAGGTTGTGGAAATCCCAAGATTGGAGTCTCGCAAAGACATTTTCTTAGTTTCTGAAAAGAACCCTCGCAGGTCTCATCCCAATGAAATGGCTGCTTGTCTTCAGTTAATCGGTGTAAAGGCTTGGCAATTTCGGAGAATCCCTTAACAAAGCGTCTGTAATACGAGCATAGCCCTAAAAATGCCCGCACTTCTGTCTTATCTTTGGGAGTAGGCCACTTTTGTACTGCTTCGATTTTGTCTGGATCAGTCTGTATGCCTTCGCTGGTAATCACATGGCCGAGATAGTTTACTTTCTTCTTAAACAAACTGCATTTTTTCGGATTTAACTTTAGGTTGGCTCCCTTTATCTTTTTCAAGACCTGCTCTAGGTTCCGTAAGTGGTCTTCAAAATCTCTGCCCATGATTATGACATCATCCAAATAGACAAGGCAAGCGTCTCCAACTAAACCTGCCAGTACACACTCCATAAGTCTTTCGAAAGTAGCCGGCGCGTTGCATAATCCAAAAGGCATGACGTTAAATTGCCATAAACCTTTACCAGTTGAAAAGGCTGTCTTCTCTTTATCCTTCGGATCAATTTCCACTTGCCAGTAGCCGGATTTCAGATCTAACGTCGAGAACCATTTCATACCACTCAATGTGTCCAGAGTATCATCGATTCGTGGTAGTGGATAACTGTCCTTCTTTGTCACATCGTTAAGTCGCCGATAGTCCACACAGAACCTTGTGCTACCATCTTTCTTCTTGACCAACACAACTGGAGAACACCATGGACTAGCAGAAGGTTCTATAATTTTGTTTCTTTGCATGTCTTCCAACATGTCTTGAACTTCCTTTTCTTTAGCAATTGGTATGCGCCTTGCTCGCTGACGGATAGGTCGCTCGTGTCCGGTGTCAATTTTGTGCTGAACTACTTTCTTACAGGCTGCACTGCCGGGCGTATCTTCAATCAGCACACATCTATCCGGCTGATTCTTCTGACTCAAAGGCAGTTTCACCTTTACTTGAGCTTGTGCTCGTCCAGGTATTATGATTTTCTTCAGGCACGTTACTTTTCCATCGGGACCGCCAAGTATGAAGTTTTCCTCATCACCACATTTAAAGACACCGTTAGTGACATCGATGTGACAGTTGTGCTTCCTCATGAAGTCTAGGCCCAGAATGCAATCATCCATAATTTCGGCTACGATTACGTCATGAGTATATGACGACTCTCCAACACGTATCGTAACCAACCTTTCCCCTAGGACGGGTATCTGTTGGCCAGAAGCGGAGAGAAGTCTGCATAAACTGGTGTCTTTGCGTCTCCCTACAGCTTTCACTAGATCTGGTCTCACTATTGTTCTAGAGGCTCCTGTATCTAAGGTGATTTTGCAGTCTATTTCGTTCACTCTACCGCGTATTAGTAGACTGTTCCCATTCCATGCTTGTGAGATTACGGTTGCTGGGGCTTCCTCCGCTCCAGCCAGTACCCGCCCCGCAGTCCTGGCTTTTACTCGTTTCCCTGATTCACGGTAGAGGGCGCAGCATCATGCTTCTTTACCAACTCTTCAAAACGCTGCTCCATTTTGATTAGAAGTGCATCCAGCCTGTCGTCAGTTTTGGTCGGTTGTCTTTCCTTCTTAAGGCACTTGAACTGCAGATGTCCTCTTTCCCCACATTTGTAGCACATGGGCCCGGAGTTCCTGGGCGGCGTCTTGATCTCCTTAACATCCTCCGTAACTTCACGAAGTTTGTACCCTTGCCGGATATCTTGTCGCACAGCTTCAACTTCCAGGGCGTGTGCGAGTGCTTCTTTTAATGAGGCATGGTGGCCAAGCTTCACTGCAGCCCTAATTTCAAGATCCTTGATTCCGTCAACGAAGGCTTGCAGAATGTTGGTGTCCACCATCCTACTATCAGCAGAAGGGTACGCCTTTCGAACCAGCTTTTCGATCTCCAGCGCCCATTGTTGAAGTCCTTCACCTGGGCGCTGGGTCCGGTCCCGTAGCTGGGCACGAAAAACGTGTTCCAAGTGTCGTTCCCCATATCTAGCCTCAAGTGCCTCCAGCAGGTCTTTAAAGTCGCTGCCTGAGGTAGGCAGTGCCTCCAGCACAGACAAGGCCGAACCTCTGAGCGCGACGGTGAGGGCTGTCAGGCTCTGTTCGTCCGTCCACCCATTTGAAGCAGCGACAGTCTGAAACTGCTGGCGGTAGGCGGCCCAAGACGTAGTACCGTCGTAAGGAGGCACCTTCACCTTAGGTCCCTGGATTATGCCGACAGCTCCGCTCGACGTAACTCCAGCAGCTTCTATACGCCGAACTTTCAACTCCAGTCCAGTGAGGCCAGTTTTCACATTTTTCAAGTCGTCCTCTAATTCGGAAACCCGTCCATTCACTATCTCTACATCTTCATGTAGTTTAGCTACCGTATCGCTAAACTTGGTAACGGCAGAAAGAATCATTTGTTGATCTGCCTTCTGTTCTTCTCGCAGGCCCCTCTGTTCTTCTCGCAGGCCCCTCTGTTCTTCTCGCAGGCCCCTCTGTTCTTCTTGCAGGCACCTCATGTGCTTGCTTTGTTCTTCTCTTATCCTTGTCTGCTCATCCTTCATGCCCTTCAAAATTGCCATCAGGCACGACATATCCAAAACCTCCGTTGAAAGTTTCGGAGGTTTAATGTCTCCGGTGGGCGTGGCCAGGTGGGCGTGGCTAGAGGGCGGGGCCTGTTGGTCGGTGGGCGTGGCCTGCTCGGTGGGCGTGTCCCGGTGGGCGGGGCCAGGGGGCGGGGCTTGGCCGGTGGGCGGGGCCTGGTCAGTGGGCGTGTCCCGGTGGGCGGGGCTAGGGGCGTGGCTTGGCCGGTGGGCGGGGCCTGACCGGTGGGCGTGGCCTGGTGGGCGGGGCCAGTGGGCGTGCCCCTATGGCCGGTGGGCGTGGCCTCAGGGGCAGTAGGCGTGGCCTCCGCAGCACATTGTGCCCTAGTCCTCACGCCAGGAGTATCCTCCCTCGGAGTCAGTGGCATCTCCAAATCCCCAATTCTGACACCAAATGTTACGAGCTAGGGTTCTGGATTTGGATGTAAAACGCCAATGACAACTTGCAAGGATTTATTCACGCAGGGTCTGGTCTGCAGGTCTTCACAACTCGAAGTCCACACGAAGATTCCAAATCGCAGGACAAATCGAAGTCCAATAGTATCGCTGAGGTCGTAGGTTATCACTTGTCTCGCAGGTAGATTCGCTCGAAGTTAACTCTTCCGAAGTCCAAACTGAACTGCCTATGCGCCGCGGCGGTCGCTATTTATATCCGCCGGCAAGGGTTCTCGAATGTTCCCGTATGTACATGCATGTACTATCTATCGGTAATTCATCATAATGTCTCGAGACACATCTCGAACATTTTCATGTCATTGTGTTATGAACCTTATGGCACTAGACATACGGGTCATTATTGCTTGCATCGAAGTATGCGGCGACTATTCTAAAAGGTTCTATTCTAGATCGTTCGAGACAGGACCGCGACAATACATAGAAAGCACCCAGACCAATACAAACAGACATGCACACAAATATTTGTCTCGTGCGGGGATCGAATCCGTGACCCCGGAGTCAAAGTGGCCACCATTCGATCACCGAGCTCGTCTAAAATATAGATTAACTGTATCATTTTGGTGACCATCAATCTTAAAGGTAAAAAAATCTGGACCCTAAAACCCCGTTTTTAAATTGAGTCAATAAAAAATAGTTACACGTTTCCATTTCTTTGCCGATTTGATACGATTTATTTTACTGTCTTACGGTTTGTAATAAATTTGTCTTTGCTTCAATGGCAAATCGAAGAATCCATGCGAATTTTGGTAGTCACTACATAGCTCCACACAATAGAATTTATGCTAGTTGAAAAGCTCCTGTGGAAGTGCCCGTGTATTTTATTATGGAGACAGGTATATGTGCTTAAAGGATTCTTCTAAGCAGCGCAGACGGCGACAACATACATCCGAGTGGACAAACAAACAGACAGCTGCTTTATATATAAATTTGCAATATATTACATAATTGATACTACTTACTTATAAATATATAATCTATATAAATAAATATATATAATTATGGGGTGTAAGTGGTTCATCAACATCTTTGAACCAAAGCCAACTTCACCTGCACGCGGTGCACCCTGCTGACTGACAAACGAAGCTCTGGCGAAAAGAGAGGTAGGGAGCGTAATTGTAAGCTACCCGACTGGGGAATGTACCTCCACCTCACAGAATACCGCAGCCAAATAACGGTTCCCTCGAGGGCTGTTGTGTTCCTGCGAGTGAGTGAGGTCACCAGAAAGGAAGGAGATGCTGCGATGGCAGCGGAGGTGGCGGCGCGCGAGTGATATTTTATGTTGCGAGCGTTAATATGGCTACGGTAACCGCTTCACATCAGGCGGGCCGTATGCTTGTCTGCCATCCAACGTAGTATAGAAAAAAAAAAATAATTAAATAATAGATTGATAGCTCTGAAGGATAGGATGGCTCCCGATCTCGAACATGGACAGTGGAAACCCACACAAACATTAGGTTGCCATCGACAGGTCATCTATTACGATCATACACGGAAAGCGATGACACACACACAAACTTTATATTGTTGGCTAGTCGTCACTTGACCGTACTGAATATTTAATTCTGTGACTTCTAAATTGTTGAAGTGAAAGCTTCTTTAGACGCGTTGGACATTTTTTGAGATGGGAAAATACCATTGAACTCGCGACACTATTACCGTAACCGACACCGGTCTATTTGGTGCGGTATGAGGTTACGCGCGCCTCATGCTTGCCTGTGCGTGTGCGCTCGTGGTTCGACAGTCGACTTTTGCTCTACGCGTTGTGCCCACTCTCGTTCCTGAAATACACGTACGTGAGAGTTAGAAAATGAGAACGTTTTCAGTAGTGCAAAATATTTCCTGAAAATTAAAAAAATGCACACGTAGGTACGTGAATTTGAACAATGAGATAATTGTTCAAATTTCATTTCTGTCGGCACTGCCAGAGTGCCATTGTTTTTTTTTTGGTTTAATAGTTGACTTTGACCAAGAAATATTAAGAAAAGAACAATTTGGTTTTATAAAAAAAAAAGCGGCCAAGTGCGAGTCGGACTCACCCATGAAGGGTTCCGTTGCATCATCAGCATCAACCGAAACCGATTGCCATCGGCTTTTTTGATACCAAAAATTGGTCTTAGGTTAAAGTTATTATTATTAGCTTAGTCGGTAGAGCTCGAGGGGTTCTACCAGCTGAACGAAACATAATGAGCAACATTTTTTTTTTTTTTTTTTTTATACTACGTCGGGTGGCAGACAAGCATACGGCCCGCCTGATGTGAAGCGGCTACCGTAGCCATATTAACGCTTACAACATACAACATTGTTCGCGCGCCGCCACCCCCGCTGCCAACGCAGCATCTCCTTCCTTTCTTTCTGGTGACCTCACTCACTCGCAGGAACACAACAACCCTCAAAGGAATTGTTATTTGGCTGCGGTATTCTGTGAGGTGGAGGTACATTCCCCAGTCGGGTAGCTTACAATTACGCTCCCTACCTCTCTTTTCGCCAGAGCTTCGTTTGTCAGTCAGCAGGGTGCACCACGTGCAGGTGAAGTTGGCTTTGGTTCAAAGATCTTGATGACTCACTTACACCCCAACATGTTTCATTCCTAAGCAATAGTTTCATTCCGATGGTATTCGACTTCAGCTTTGGCGGTAGGCCCCCTGATCGACTACCTTAGCTCTTTATACACTGATCAGAATTGTTACTGAACGCCTGGAAAATAGGGTTCCAATTACAGCCATATTTCTTGACATGTCATAAGCTTTGTATCTAATGATATATTATTGGATAAGCTCAATCGATATGGTATACGAGGTAAAATCAATGGTTAGTAGGAAAGTTTCTTAAAAGGTAGAAACCAGTATGTGGAAATTTTGTGGATAACAGGAAACAATAAAAAAAAATCACAGTTCTATTTGAATAGCTATGGCGTCCCTCAGGGGAGTGTATTAGGACCATTTTTGTTCCTAATAAACATTTACCTGTCTATTATAATCATATCAATTATAAATAAATATACTTATTTCAAATTCTTAATGTAGGGCCGACTTATATTTTATACATCACTAAGGTGGCAAACATGCTTCGGCCCGCCTGATTGGAATAAATATGAGCGGCGATGGGTTACGGTCGGCGGCAACGCGCCGACACTTTGAGCTCGGCGGTAGCGGCGTCATCGGCGGCGTGACTTTTCTAGCATTTTTTAAATGGGTGAATACCGAGTTGTTGCGCCTGACTGATGTAAACATCAAATTTATTTTGTGTAGAAAATATGCATGGAAGGATGAATGGTTCATTATGGAAAATAAACTTGAAATAATAAAAAAAATCCATCGCTGGAGGACCTGAGCACATGCTTTTTATAGCACTAGAGTGAAGCATACGACCCGCTTGATGATAAGTATTCATCGCCGCCTATTGTGACACCAGGGTCATCACTCACGCGTTACTGACCCTGTAAGAACCCTTTGGCGGTTGTTGTGTTCCTGCGAGTGAGTGAGGTCACCAGAAAGGAAGGAGTTGCTGCGGTGGCAGCGGTGTGGCGGTGTGCGAGCAATATTTCATGTTGCGAGGGTTATCACGGCTACGGTAACCGCTTCACATCAGGCGGGTATAAAAGAAAAGTTAAGCTAATTGGGAGGATGTACATAATCGCTTTGAAGAGCTCGAAGCATCGTTGCGCGTGTCATTCTAATCGAACACGCAAGTTAAGCGACGGCGACCGCAGCCTGTCAATGGATGGGTTTATATATCTCGAGTTTCTCCGTTTTTTTTTATACAATGTCGGGTGGCAGACAAGCATACGGCCCGCTTGATGTGAAGCGGTTACCGTAGCCATATTAACGCTTGCAACATAAAATATCGCTCGCGCGCCGTTACCCCCGCTGCCAACGCAGCATCTCCTTCCTTTCTGGTGACCTCACTCACTCGTAGGAACACAACAACCCTCAAGGGAATTTTTATTTGGCTGCGCTATTCTGTGAGGTGGAGGTACATTCCCCAGTCGGGTAACTTACAATTACGCTCCCTACCTCTCTTTTCGCCAGAGCTTCGTTAGTCAGTCAGCAGGGTGTGACGCGTGCAGGCGAAGTTGATTTTGGTTCAAAGATGTTAATGAACCACTTACACCCCGAAACTTCCGTGCTTCGGAAAGCACGTTAAGCCGTCGGTCCCGGCTGTTGTCATTAGATGACAGTCGTTAAGCCAAGTCAGTGGCCAGCCCCCTTACCACCATCTCTTATTGCGATTCAATAACTGAGTAGAACGCTTATTCATACCAATGAATAAGCGACTCTATTTCAAATGGAATAGAGTCGCTTATTCATTGGGATGAATAAGCATTCTATTCCGTTATTGAATCGCAATAAGAGATGGTGGTATGGGGGCTGTATGCGGCTTGAAAACACCGGCCTCCGCCAAACCCGCAGTTAAGCAGCGTGGTGGAGTATGCTCTTAACCCCTTCAATTGAAGGGAGACCCGTATCCCAACAGTGGGATAATTATGGGTTGATGCCGACATATTGGCTTTCATCATCATCAGGTCATTTTAGTCTCCACTACAGGAGCACGACCCTCTCTCGTCCGTCCCAGACGGAAGGAGGATTTGGCCTACACTCTTTGGTTGGGGAGGCCTGATCGATGTTTGCTAATGTATTTCCCTTAGTCGCCTTGTACGACATCCACGGGACGAGACGGGAGTGATTCTATTCTAGTCTGCTGGAAACCACACGGCAACGTTTAATATTGGCTCTAATGGTATTATAAATAATTTTGCCTCTGGTTATGAGAAAAAATGCTAATGACTTTGGGTACATCCCTGACCTTGTAGCTTTAAATTGTATTAATAGTGTGAACTATAAAAACATCAGCAGATGAAGCTTCATGTTAATGATGTATGTATTGTTTTTTTTTGTTTACTAAGTCCTTGGACAATTGACGATCTTTGTTTCTGCCATTTCTACCATGGACCTATGTTTCTACTATATTTCCACCAACTTGTCTGCTGGTGCTCAGCTCAGTGTTATTCACTAGCTTAGTGTAAGTAATAGCACTACGTATAGGTTGGCCTAATGACTAACGGCAGATGGGCTGGCAATGTCAATACTCAATACTCAATATCGCAAATATGTAGGTACATGTCGATATTCAAATACATGTTAGTTTTAAGTTATTACATATTATGACCCTATAAGGTTATGGC
This sequence comes from Hypsopygia costalis, assembly GCA_937001555.2. Lineage (NCBI taxonomy): Eukaryota > Metazoa > Arthropoda > Insecta > Lepidoptera > Pyralidae > Hypsopygia > Hypsopygia costalis. The sequence goes on from OW443349.2 coordinate 7,009,572, forward strand.
AACAGTCTGAAGTGTACGTAACGGTTTATTATATGTCATCTAATTTATCATTTAAAAATTCGTCAAGAGTATAATAACATTTGGCTACCAGTAAGGTCTTTAATTTTTTAATGAAGCTTGCTCCTTGGTCAATATCTTTTATTTTATTTGGCAATTTGTTAAATATTTCGACGGCCATCGAATTAGGGCTAGAACTATGCAAAGCAAGATTTGATTTTGGTTTTATTAGCTTGTGTCTGAACTGTTTTCTAACTTTACGTGGTCTATTGACTGCTTTTGTAAAGAAGTCGGGATATTTTTTAACAAATTTTCATATCTCTAGGATGTATAGAGATGTTACGGACAGTATTTTATATTTAACAAAATAAGGTTTGTGAAAGTTAGGTGTATAGATGTCGGGAGCTTTTATATTAGCGAGGACTCTAATGCATCTTTTTCTGTCCCATCTTGTGAGTAACTAAAGTCTGTTAACTTTACTTACGCGCACGAGTAACAGTTTGTATGGCGCCGCACACACACACTATCATTCTCGCTCTGTACATACGTCATTGTTCATGTAATAGTGAACGACGCGACATTTGTCGGTAGTGGCCGGGGTGTCTAACTAGCCACAAAACTTCACTTCAAAAATGCAAATGCAAATTTCTAATATTCACGTGTATATTCAGTGAAAAAAATATAGGTACAATAGGCTATTTTCCAATGTTTAAAATTGTACAAATAAATTAACAATATCGTAAAATACACAAAACTGTAAAGATCTGCAAACTTTCATTCTAATATCTTCAGTCAGACTTTTTTTAGCGTCGATCAAAGTTTGGCGGGAAAGTCCATTTTAAAAGTATGAAATTATTAAAAAATAATATTACTATTGGAGAAGCAATAAAAAATGCTATAACTTTTATTATGATACTAATCACATAAACGTAATATTTAACATAGCTGTCGTACAAATTTCTGATTTGATGCATACAAAATACAAACCTGTGACGTCATAATTCGGTAGTCTTTTGTATGGAGCGTTTTGGGGCAGTCTAAAAATTGTGATTTTAAAAATACCATATCTCGAGAGATTTTTGTGCTATCGAAGTAATTCTTTCACCTATGGTTATATTATGGAGACGTCCCTACATATCAAACAGAAAAAAATTATAGTCAAATAGCCTATTGTGCTATAAAAAATCGATACACAAAGTCCAATTGAAGTGTCGCCGCGTCGCTGCAATAATCCCTCCGTCTGGACATGAATATCCAGCGCACGTACTCCAAATGTTATTAATTATGCATAGTGTCTACTTCACAGTTAAGGCGAATGAATTCTCAGTCTCAAAAAAGTTGATTTAAAAAAAAAACCGACTTCAGTTGGCAAGCGCAGCTTATTAGTGGATTACGCCTGCTGACACTGCTGCCCGTCTTCCGGGAGAAAAGTTATTGCATCACACAAGATTCCATAGTCGCCTTGTACGACATCCAGCGCAGAGCAATAGAGTGGCGCAATTTTATTTTGCCGGTAACCACACGGCAAATTGAAGGGTTTCCCTCGATTTTTGTGGGTCACAACAATTCGCGAAGATATTCTATTGAATATCTTCGCGAATTGAAACATACATACAAAAAATAAAATCAGTCGAATTGAGAACCTCCTCCTTTTTTGAAGTCGGTTAAAAAAGGTGACCATCGAACTCGAGGCTCAATTGGAAGGAAGAGTTAGAGTTAGCTGTCAGGTACAATTACGTAAAATAATTTTTGACGTGACAACGTATTATAAATCGATGAACGCCGGCTGCACGCACGAAAAGTATGACTCAATGTCACGTTCCGCCTGAGCCGATCAAACTTAACCTAAACCGACTTAACTCGCTCCCCTAAGAACAAAGTCGGTAGCAACTACCACTAACAATTTTAAAACTTTCATAGCTAGCAGTTTTTTTTTTAAATTTATTTTTTATACTACGTCGGGTGGCAGACAAGCATACGGCCCGCCTGATGTGAAGCGGTTACCGTAACCGTATTAACGCTCGCAATATAATATATCACTTGCGCGCCGCTACCCTCGCTGCCAACGCAGCATCTCCTTCTTTTCTGGTGACCTCACTCAGTCGCAGGAACACAACCCTCAAGGGAATTGTTATTTGGCTGCGGTATTCTGTGAGGTGGAGGTACATTCCCCAGTCGGGTAGTTTGGTAGTTTACAATTACGCTCCTTACCTCTCTTTTCGCCAGAGCTTCGTTTGTCAGTCAGCAGGGTGACCACGTGCAGGTGAAGTTGGCTTTAGCTCGGAAGATGTTGATGAGCTTCTTACACCCTAAAATTGTTGGTTCATGGAGGGAGAGGGAAAGGGTCCTCCCTAGAAGGCCGCCAGACATTTTTAAGTTGTAAAGACGTCCCGTATTCAAAAAGGTTAATCTATTTTAAACACTTTATAACATTAATGCAACAAACTAGCATACGACCCGCCTGGTGGAAAATAGTTAACGCAGCTTATGAACGTCTGCAACACGAGAGGCGTCACAAGTAGAGATGGGCTAAATGCCAGATATTTACGATAAATGCCCAATCTATATATATAAAAATCAATGCCACTTTTCGTTGTAATTTTATAACTCAAGAACGGGCTCATGTATCCAAACCAAATGTTTAGGGTTTATTCGGACTATTTAGTAGATGGTTGGTGTGAAGTTTGCACAAAATCGGTAGAGCGGTTCTTCATTTATCACATTTTTTGTAACAAATGAATTCAATAAATGGCAGATCATTTTGTTAATGGGGATTTTGCTTTCAAAATGAAACTTTTTTCAGATGGGGATTGTGCTGTCAAATTGAAACTTCTTTCAATGTTGACAGTACAAGCATGTTGTTATGTCATTCATGCGGTCATTTCATTTTGGACATACTTCGATTTTATGTTGCCTGTTCCAGAGTCGGTACCCTAGCCGTTTGTTTATTCATGCTCAAAATGGAAAAACAAAAAATATTGTTTATCCAAATGTTTTGGATTAAGTTTTAAAATAGCTAGAAATTAATAAAATATTTTTTTGTTTGAATAAATGAATTGGGTGTTCCAATGAATTTTTTTTATTATTTCACTTTATACGTAGCGAAGCACGTACCGGGCCACTAGTAAGTACATATAAATGTCCAATAAACGTCTGGTTTTTAGATAAAAACGATTAGTACGATAAATAGGGAATTTATATGTACTTGTAGGGAATTTATATGACATTTATCTTATTGCCCGGCATATAGCCCATCTCTAGTCACAAGTGCGTTATCGTCCCTGAAAATACCTCTTCATGTCCTTATTGAAGAACCTAAGCAAGTAGGCAAGTGAGATTTCCTCTTAATAGACCCGGGCGTTGAATACCAACATTTTTAAAGTCCAGATTTCAACTTAAAGTGATGCAAAAACTAGAAACTGCTGACTGCACGCCGCATGTACGTGAAAAATAGACTGGGTTCCGTGGAAAATGTAGCTTTGTTCATGTATAGAGTACGAACAAGCTAATATTTTGTACAGCAATGTCTAGCTTACGTTGCCCGTTTTGAATTATTACTGTGCTCTTGGTTTTTAGTAGTTTTTACGTTCCAAAAAAAGGAATTGTTGTATGAGGTATTTAGTACGTCGTACTTTGGGTTACTTACCTAGCTTCCTTACACTTCCTTACATTCCCTAATAGGTTTTTTTATTCTACATATTAACGCTCGCAATATGAAATATCGCTTGTGTGCCGCCACTCCCGCTGCCAACGCAGCATCTCCATCCTTTCTGGTGACATCACTCACTCGCAGGAACACAGCAACCGTCAATCGAACAAATTGTCTCTAATATTGGTTTACACGACGCACGAGATTGCTGTACATGAAAATTGATGCTTGATTGTACCCCGATAAGAAATTAGGGAAACGCATATGGAGAGAACGGCATATAAGAACGTCCCTACATAATAGAACTAGTTCTTATTGAGGTTGATATTATGTATATTATGCTATTATTAACAGAAGCTAACAGGCAGTTTTTATCAGATACTAGCTAATCCAGCGAACTTAGTACCGCCTTACAGTCAATGAATGTCGTGATGTGTGAATCACAGACCATTTCGCGATGTAAAAGTGACACTAATAGATTTGTCATTTTTTTATTAAGTCATTTGTTCTTTATTTAAGGAGCTTGATATAAATTTCTGAACGCACGCATATTTGACACTATTTTTATCGGAAAATGTTTTTTCCGATAGAAATAGTGTATAGATTGTATAGGTACAGTTTTTTTACTTATATACACTTAAAAATATTGAGGAGCTCGATGGCGTCGTTGCGCGTGTCAGTCAAATCGAACACGCAAGTTAAGCAATGTCGACCGTAGCCACGGATGGGTTTATTCATCTCGAGCTCATCCGTGCTTCGGAGGGCAAGTTAAGTCGTCGGTCCCGGATGTTGTCATTAAATGACAGTCGTTAAGCTATGTCAGTGGCCTTTGGGCGGCTTGAAAACCAGTGCCTCCGCTCACCCGCAGTTGAGCAGGGTGGTGGAATATGTTCTAAATCTCTTCCATCAAGGGGAGACCCATATCCCAGCAGTGTGGTGAGTAAGGGTTAACGACGACTTAAAAACAAATACATATAAAATTTGTTAGAAAATCTCTACAATTCTTGTATGATGTTGCATGCCATTCGTGGAAATAATTCTAACCCTTAGCTATGAAACACTTCCACACTAATTTATGAACCACGGACGTGTTGAAGCACCTATCAACCCACAACTAACAATACATCGCTAAGTAATTGACCGCACTCCCTATATATAATACGGAACTATTGTGAAAAAACCACTCCAGTTTCTATAGTTCAATGGGCGAACGAGACAATGGAACTCCACTTTAAGCTTAGGACGCTTCAAAGAAACCCACCCAAATACGTAATAGGGTTGCTACTAAGTTAAAATTAAATTTGACGTTCACTGCTTCAAGTTTGATTTCCAAAACTATATTTATTAAATATCTGACGTTGACGTGAAAAAAAACATTATAAATAATTTACATTATTTTGCTATGAACTTAATAAAAAAAAACCCAAGAAAATTCGTTGGGGCTGCCATTAAATGAACTAGTTTGGCAGTTTTATAGTAACTTGTATACTTATTTTACAGCAGCCCCCGACGGATTTTCTTGGGTTTTTTTTATTAAGTTCATAGCATAAATTCTTTAATTCGGGGCTTTCAAAATTATTTTACCCTTTTTCAACTACGTTTTAACCGTCGTGGGTTTTTCAAAATTTTTAATTTTGTTTTTATTTCAAACTTTTTAGAGAGCAAGCATAGGTATTACAATTAAAAACCTCATCAGAATCAGACTAATAGTTTTGGTTTTGCACAAAGAAATGTATACTGCAGCGCCCTCTGGTGAGTTGTCACTGTAATACCTATCTAAGAACATGCTCCAATCAAACCTGAACCCATCACTGAAATCCGCATTAAAATCGGACTAGTAGTTTTAGAGATAAATGACAACATTGGTTGCACAAACAATTGTTTACTGCAGCGCCCCCTGGTGAGTTGTCACCGTAATACCAATCCAATAACATGCACCAATCAAACCCGTGCCCATCACTGATAATCGCATTTAAATCGGACTCGTACTTTCGGAGAAAAATGGCAACATTGGTTGCACAAACAAATGTTTACTGAAGCGCCCTCTGGTGAGTTGTCACTGTAACACCTATCTAAGAACATGCTCCAGTCAAACCCGAACCCATCACTGAAATCCGCATCAAAATCGGACTAGTAGTTTTGGAGATAAATGGCAACATTGATTTACACAAACATCCTAGCACCCCAAACGCATATACCGTCTCCGTTCCGTCGCGGGTAACAAAAATTAAATCACGCAGATCTATATATATAAAAATCAATGCCACTTTTCGTTGTAATTTTATAACTCAAGAACGGGCTCACCTATCGAAATCAAATGTTTAGGCTTTGTTCGGACTATTTAGTAGATGGTTTCTGTGACGTTAGCACAAAATCGGTAGAGCGGTTCTTCATTTATCACATTTTTTGTAACAAATGAATTCAATAAATGGCGGATAATTTTATTAATGGGGATTTTGCTGTCAAATTGAAACTTTTTTCAGATGGGGATTGTGCTGTCAAATTGAAACTTTTTTCAGTGTTGACAGTAGGTACAAGCATGTTGTTATTCATTAATGCGGTCATTTCATTTTGGACGTACTTCGACTTTATGTTGCCTGTTCGAGACTCGGTACCCCCCAGACGTTTGTTTATTCATGGTCAAAATGGAAAAACAAAAAATATTGTTTATCCAAATGTTTTGGATTAAGTTTTAAAATAGCTAGCAATTAATAAAATATTTTTTTGTTTGAATAAATGAATTTGATGTTACAATATTTTTTTTATTATTTCACTTTATACGTAGCGAAGCACGTGCCGGGCCGCTAGTAGTGTATATAAATCAGAAGTGACAACCCTACTCGGTGTGAAACAGGCACAGACGGGGTGCTTATTGGACTCTCTCGATTGAGAACCACTAGATAATTACTTACTATGTTTTATCGATGGTAGATGGCGTCACTATGACTGAAGTGGCAATTGCCTGGCCATATAGCACGTAGTACGGCGATTGCGGTAAGTACTGAAGTTGAAGTACTATATTGTAATTTTTCCATAATATGTAGTGGGGTGTAAGTGGCTCATCAACATCTTTGAACCAAAGCCAACTTCACCTGCACGCGGTGCACCCTGCTGACTAACAAACGAAGCTCTGGCGAAAAGAGAGGTAGGGAGCGTAATGGTAATCTACCCGACTGGGGAATGTACCTCTACCTCACAGAATACCGCATTTATATAACAATTCCCTTAAGGGTTGTTGTGTTCCTGCGAGTGAGAGAAAGGAAGGAGATGCTGCGTTGGCACAAGGGCGGATCCAGTTGTGGTCAAGTCACACTTAAGTTATAATTAAATGTTGATAATAATAGATATAGGTAAAAAGTAGGTATTTTATTAACGCATGTAAGTACTGTAAAAAGATAAAAAATATAAAAAGCGTTAAGTTTAACAATTCTAATTAGTGGTCCATCTAGGTCCTGAACCCAGCCCAGGGGGTGGTCATGATCCCCATGACCCTCCCCCTGGATCCGCTCTTGCGTTGGCAGCGGGGGTGGCGGCGCGCGAGCAATATTTTATATTGCGAGAGTTAATATGGCTACGGTAACCGTTTCACATCAGACGGGCCGTCTGCTTGTTTGCCACCCGACGTCGCCGACGTAGTATAAAAAAACATAAACTAAACGACAAAAATTAAAAAAATACTACAAAGATTAAAAAAATACTATACATAATTGTAATTTAAATCGCAGCTAAATAACAATTCCCTTGATGGTTGTTATGTTCCTGCGAGTGAGTGAGGCCACCAGAAAGAAAGAAAGGAAGGACTATAGGATTTGACGAGCTCGGTGGCGTAGCGGTCAATGACGCGGCTTCGACACCAACGCTCGTGGGTTCGATTCCCACATAGGACAAACATTTGTGTGCATGAACATGTCTGTTTGTCTTGGTCTGGGTGTTTTCTATGTACCATAAGTATGTATTTACAAAAAAAAATGTATTTACATATGTTTATCAGTTGTCTAGTACCCATAACACAAGCTTCGCTTACTTTGGGGCTAGATGGCGCTGTGTAATTTGTCTGACAACATTTATTTTATTTTATAGGATGGCAACGGATCTACGACCCTTTGGTGTTGCTGATCTCCATGGGCGGTGGTGATTGCATTACATCAGATGACCCACATGCTCGTTTGCCCCCCTTTCATATAAAAAAAATGTGTACTGTGGTACAGAGCTCCAGTTCTCGTATTGGTGAGTTCATTCATATTCAGTGAGTTAAAAATACAGTAGAGAAAAATTCGAGTGCCCTAACCGTCGTGTGCTCACATAGAACCAACTATCCGTAGGTAGATTGAATATCATCATCATCATCATCATCAGGTCATTTTAGTCTCCACTACAGGAGCACGACCCTCTCTCATCCGTCCCAGACAGAAGGAGGATTTGGCCTACACTCCCCAAGCTGGCCAAACGGGTTGGGGAGGCCTGATCGATGTTTGATAATGTATTTCCCTTAGTCGCCTTGTACGACATCCACGGGAAGAGACGGAGTGATTCTATTCTAGTCTGCCGGAAACCACACGGCCAATAGATAGAAAGATAGAATATAAACATTGTTAACTACATTCTGCCAGTGTAGTTATAACACGTTTTATTAGCTTACATTTTGTCAATTTTTACCCGACTGTACTGGACCCGACTTATTTGTGTCCACACAAATAAACAAAAACAAAGTTTTTTTTTCTTATGTGTAAGTTCGAACACCCCTGTGGCCATTGGCATCCAATAGCAGAACCAATTTTGATAAATAATAGATTTGTCTTGATAACGCGAGTACCACTAGTACAGAAAACATAAATGCTATGAAAAATAAAATGGCGGGTTTGGCGGTAAAATAGGCGTCGTGGTGGCGTCGTGTTTTCTTTTTTTTTTTTTTTCAAATCGTTATAGTAATGTATCAAAGGGATTTCAGACGCAACCAGCAAAATAAATGTAAAAGCGACCGACAAGAGTAGAAATTAATGAAATCGAAGCTAACATTTTTCCACATCAATCTACGAGTATATTCTAACATTTCTAACCGCCAAAATTTGTGATTACGTTTCTTCTTTTTTCTTGTCTTTCATAATATATAATCAAATAGATATAATAATAATAGAAATAGTATGTGTACTTTCTGGAAAATTAAGGGAAAAAGTTGTGATTTTTTTACAAAGTCGGCACATTTTCAGAAATGTTTAATTCAAAATCTCCTTTCAAGTTCAAATACCTTTTCTGCAACCAAGAGAAAGTAGATAATTGAGATAATTATATAATATTGTAATAATAAAATGTTTTGATATTAGATCTAGTACATACATCCTTCGTATATAATAAACTTGATCCAATTTAGCATTAGAATCTTATTAGACATGTTCCCAAGGGCTTGCCTCTTTTATACGCATAATAGGAACAATGTTTTCTTCGTAAAATGTATCTCGCTTGGGGAATTTAGCAATAATTTTCACAAAGCCCTACATTACAAGGTTTGCTCAAAGTATTTATTTTTCGGCAAGGGACTAGAGCTGCCACTTCTCAAAGAGAGCAGACCCGGAGATTTTTTAAACATCGCTATTTTTTAGTTATAATAAAATAAAACATATTTTTAGGTAGGTTTAATTTATCAAAATCTATTAAATAAATAGGTGTATTACCTCATCTACATCCATTGGCCACCTTGGTTTGATTTAATAAAATTATATTTTTTATTGATAAGAGTTTGTGGCAGCATCTTTCCTCTAGGTTTGATAGACGGTTGACTTTCGCTCGCCGCCCGGATTTATCGATGTAAAACCCGTAGCCCGAATATGCACTATACAAACCCTTATACTCCGGGTCAAACCCGGAGGGTTGGCAGCTCTACAAGGAACTCAACTTACAGTACAAAACAATTAAGTTGGCACAAATGTAAGTGACCTGTTAGCTATTACATTAGTTATTTATTACATTTACATAGTTTTATTGATTCATGTGTTAATATGCGGTAGTTTTGAAGCATTAGAGCTGTTATAGATGGCAGTTGCTCCGATAGCATGGACATTAATGCTGGCGTCCCGCAGGGTTCTGTATTGTCTCCGACGCTGTTTCTCCTGCATATTAATGATATGCTATTGACGGCGTTCATTGTTATGCGGACGATACCACCGGAGACACCTATTACACGGGTCGCGCAAATATCCCTCGTTCTTTGGTGAAGGAGAGTCGCGAACAACTTGTGTCTGACATCGAGAGCACACTAAGTAGAGTGTCCGACTGGGGGCGACAGAACTTGTGCGATTTAACCCCTCTAAGACACAAGTCTGCGCGTTCACCGCTAAGAAAACTCCATTTGCTGTGGCTCCGCACTTCGAAAACACACCCCTCACCATCGCCAAAAGTATTGGGATTCTAGGAGTTGAAATCTCCAGCGACGTCCAGTTTCGATGTCACCTGGAAGGGAAGGTCAAGCTGGCATTGTTTCAGATTATTAGTGTTACCGGAAAGGAGATAATTTGTGTTGCAAGCGTCTATAGGCTACGGGACCGCTTCACCGCTTGAGGCACCGGCCCGCGCGCTTCGCATGGCTCAAAGGCACCGCCCGCACGCGTCGCATGCCATAAAAACACAAGTGCCGCCGCTTTTTTTTGCGGCCGGCGCACGCGTCGACATCTGGCGCTTTGAAGTTGTTTACGACTCGACTCATTGAAATTAGACCCTACTTGTGTTTATGTTTTTTGTTAAGACTGAGTTGATGCTTTGAATAACACATTTTTTGTATGAATGTGAAGGTATATTACGAAAGAAAATGGTTCCCAAACTTAGAACTTAGAAAAAAAAATACCATTAGGTATATTATGATTTTTAATTTAAATATGAAGGGGCAAAGTATGTTTTAAGTGATTTAAAAATGTAACTAGATAGTATCTGAAGCATAAAAAATTAAAACAAAACATTCCATCGTACAAAAATATTAATTTACAAGCTTTTAAAACCAATAGAATATTTGTTTGTATCGCGGATTTTTTTTTGCACGGACGCATGATTTTTTTTCTTTTACAAATGAATACGGATATTTAAAATATTAGTACGGTCTGAAAGCTTATTTCAGCCCCGAAAAAATGATATAACAGTGAATAACTTAAAATAGATATAAATATATATAAAAAAAATATGTTTAAATACCGCCATACCCAACACTCAACGGACTGGGTGCTACTTATTTTATCAAATTCGACGAAATAAACCACTGTCAACACAAATTTATATCGTAAATAAGTACTTACTGGGTTTATCTTGCGTTTTAAAATACTAAAACAGTCACTGAATCACTTTTAATTCACAAAATTTGTCGAAATTCGTAAGTAGCACAGTCGCGAACTAACCTTAGAAATCGACTAATTTGTTTATTTTTTTCCATCGTGTCTATGAATCGTTTGTTAGGTTGGCGGACATGAGCGTGAAGGCCCAAGATGTGAGAAGAGGATGGAATTTCGTTTCTTACGGCTATTCTAATGAGAAAAAGCAAGATAACAGGTTTTTGACACAAGGTCACGAAATTCTAAATTGGGTACTATATTACCCAGGGTGCTTTTGAGCCGTTTTAAAATTGGGTACTATAGTACCCAGGGTGCTTTTGAGCGTTTTAAAATTGGGTACTATAGTACCCAGGGTGCTTTATGCGGTTCATGGTCAAGATGGCTGTATGGTATGCTTGTCTACCAACCAACAAAAAAAAATTAAAAATGTTTGTAAGAATTTGGGAATTGTTTTTTTGAAAATCTAACGTCTATCAAAATGCTTTGTGTCATTTTTTGCAAAAATAATTAGAATTTTTTTACATAATATAGATATAGGCGACCAAAAGTTATATCAATTTTCTTTAATAACTCTGGTATTTTTGCGTTAAAAAGTTTGCCTGTTATAGCAAAGAAAACAAAATGGCGACTGGCGGCCGCGGGACAAAGGTTGCAACTCTACATACATGGATTTACACAAACCCCCTCTTGATCATCATCAAAAAAATACAATGGCGAGCTCTAACTTTTGCAACCCTAAATGTAACTTTTCTTATTTTGGCCTGTGTAGTAAAATTTTCATAATTTATTGAGACGATCGCGGGATGGCCGTGGGACGACCGCCATGGACTGACGGCCTGCCGGTGATCGCGGGAAGTTGTTGAATGTACGTGGCATTAGAGCGGTCACAGTCAATTGAGAATATCCTTTGTTCAATAGTGGACAATACTAGGCTGAAATCTGATGATGATGATTGTATAATAATACATATTACTTCTTAATAGCGACAGTGTAATATGCTGCATGGCCGTGTGGTTTCCGGCAGACTAGAATAGAATCAATCCGTCTCTTCCCGTGGATGTCGTACAATGCGACTAAGGGAAATACATTATCAAACATCGATCAGACCTCCCCAACCCGTCTGGCCAGCGTGGGGAGTGTAAGCCAAATCCTCCTGTCTGTGACGGACGAGAGAGGGTCGTGCTCCTGTAGTGGAGACTATAATGACCTGATGATGATGATGAATATGCTGCAAGTTATCTTCAGAGTGCTAAAAAATAATTTGAACTGTTGATTAAAAGTGTTTATTGTCACTATCGAATTGTTCTAGTAATTTGTGCAAAACAGTACCTAGTAAAACTGCACCACAGTATTACTTATGCTTTTAAAACTGTGACTGCACTATCGGCTTTCCTGTTGAGAAACGAGTCCTGACTATATTCTTTGGCATGTCCATAAAGCCAGGACGACGAAATTATACAAAATAATCTGATAATATGACGGAATAATCTTCAATAGCAGAGTGATCGCCAATTAAATAAAGATAGAAAAATAAGAAAACAGACTGAACTGCCAATGTCAACTGTCTCATGTCGGTCAGCCGGTCTGGCTCGCGCCCCGGCAGCTGTTGTTGTGATTGTGAAGTGTTGTGTTTGTTTGATGATTTGTTGCTTTTTTGTATTTAAAAAAAAAATATAAATTATTTTTAGCGGCGCAATTTCGAAAAAGTATTGTGAGTTTGTGAAAAATGGCGGAAGCCTTAAACGCACGGTTCGACTATGATATCGTCAAAACAAGATTTCTTGATCAGGTAAATAAAGAAAAGTCAACATCTGTGTATAATGTGAATTCACCATGGACGCGTGACATGCTCGACAAAGTTATTGCCGCAATAATAAAAGGTGATAAGGCTGTGAAACAGAGAGAAGTTCTTGATACATCTCAATGGAAAGCGCTGTATAAATACGATGTTGTTGACGCGTCGGAATCTTCTTTGCGCGGGAAAGTCGGGGACAGTACGAAGGTACTTGTACTTAGAGAAACGAGTCATAAAAAACAGAGCTACAAAGCAGTAATACCAAATGAGGAATGTTTCGACATCCTTGCTCAGACACATTTAAAGACTAATCACGGCAGCTATAAAAGAATGTTAAAGCATATACAAGATGAATACGCTATAAAACCTTCGAACATATCTCTGCTTATAAACCTTTGTAACGTTTGCAATAATAAAGGTATCGACACACTAAACGAATATGAATTTAGGAGTTACTATACATTTGTTATTGACTTCAGTCAATATCCAGACGGGCAGTTCAAATATCTGCTCGTGTTATCTGTGACATCGAATAATTTCATTCATATAAGGCCGTTAGTTGCGAAAGAGAATAATGAACTTGCAGTTGAATTGCTAAAAATATTCATGGACTTCGGACCACCATTTGAATTAAAAACGAACGAGCTGGTTTTATTTCAGAATGCGTTAAAAGTGATGAATAAAGTATGCCCAGAAATAAAAATTAATATTGAAAGTTCTGATGACGCAGATTTTGCAAAGATTGAAAAACAAGTAAAGCGTGGCATACGTGATTGGATAATTGAGAGTCATAGTAGACATTGGTCGACGGGCTGTCGTATGGTGCAGTGGGAAATTAATAATACCCCAATTGGCGAAGTAACACCCTATGAATGTCTTTTTGGTGGTATGCCAAACGATTCGTTATCTACAAAACCTACTTGGGCTGTCTCCGAAACAGATGACAGTGACTATCAGAGAATGATTCAATTATTTGACAAACTATACGTACTTGAGGGTCAAAATGAAGGAAGTTCTGAAGAGGTGGAAAATATAAAGGGTCACAATCGGTATAATAAAGTGTCACAATGCCACATCTGTCAATTCGAAGTGAAGAGAGCCACAACTTGTCGCAAATGTAATAAATATATGCACACAATTTGTGGTATAAGAATAATTGTCGACAAGAATGTATTCACCGTTTGCCCTAAGTGTAATTTAGGCTAATAATTAATTATAGTTACTACTCCACTTATAAAAATAAAAAGCATTGTCATTGGCGAGAACATTGTGATCGCCATAAAGAATTGAATTGAAAATGAAAAGTAGTTTTATTTCCTCCGATGACCTTAGATGGAGGCCATATACTTGAGCTACTTTAGAATGGGGTTGGCAAGTTAAAGCTGATCTCAGATGGCACCACGACTATACGAACCTTTGTCATTTATCATTAAACGTTACGGATTTGTTTGTTGCGTTGATTTCTTGACAATTTTACGATTTAAAACATGTATTTCAATTGGAAAATATGCGAGTTAATAATTAAAATGGTTAATAATAATAAATAAAATAGTTAATAATATTTATCGCTTTGAGCCACAATTTTTTAAGTTTCTCATATCGAGGAAACTGGTGGCCTCCAGTTTCTTTACAATTTGGTACACAACATCTAGGCATTTTCTCAATAATGGTCTCTATCTATGAATTCACTACTAATTTCATATAAAAACTGCTTTGTTATTGGTCTTTCCGCTGCTAGCACCACTTTGACAGTTGTCGACCCCATTATATGAACATACTAGCTGACCCGGCTTGTTTTGCTATATAAATTATACCTAGGATTATTTTAATACTGAATATCTTATATATAAAATTCTCGTGTCACAGTGTTTGTTGCCAAACTCCTCCGAAACGGCTGGACCGATTTTTATGAAATTTTGTGTGCATATCGGGTATGTCTGAGAATCGGCCCACATCTATTTTTTATACCCCTAAACGATTAATGTATATGGCAAAACAACGTTTGCCGGGTCAGCTAGTAATATATAAAATTTCATCAAAATCGGTCAAGACATTTCTGAGGAGTATGGTAAGTAAAACTGTGATATGAGAGTTTTATATATTAGAGATATCTTAATTTTCTTTTTATATGAGAAGAGGGTCAAACTATTATGTGGGTCACCTGATGGAAAGTAATCACCACCGCCCATGGAGATCAGCAACACCAAGGGGTCACCGATCTGTTGCTAGCCTATACTCCTTCCTTTCTTTCTTTCTGGTGATCTCACTCATTTGCAGGAACACAACAACCCTCAAGGGAATTGTTATTTGACTGTGGTATTCTGCGAGGTGGAGGTACTTCCTCAGTTGGCCAACTTAAAAAATATGCTATGCCCTTTTCGCCAGAGCCTCGTTTGTCAATCAGCAGGGTGCACCACGTGCAAGTGAGGTTGGCTTTGGTTTAAAGATGTTGGTGAACCACTACACCTCGATGCAAGAATTTTTTTCTATCGTCCACACTCATTCAATTGGTATTGAACTCTTAAGTTTAAGGAGACACTTTGCCTCCCTTTGTGTGTTCTAATAATTATACAATGGGTTTTGTTCGGAATAGTTGTTTGATGTAATGCCTACAGCCTCCTTCTACAGTCACATCGCTCGCCATCAGCATGAAATTCATCCTCACACATTGGAGCCAAGATGGTCACGAACTGTGCAATTCCATAGAGGTTTCTTCCATAGACTCTCAGGTTGTTGAATGTATTATCTGCCGAGGTTTTCCAAAGAGACTACAGTATGGGGTTCTTTGAGAAATACATGAAGAGGTTTTTACAGGATCGACAACGCTTGAGTGATGCCTCTGTTGTATCAAGTGTTCATAGGCTGGATGACTGCTTGCTATCAGGTGTGATAAATGCTTCTTTGCCATCTTAGTTTATATTAAAAAAAATCTAATGTGTTGGTGTAATTTTGACGAGCTTGATGGTTGAATGGTTAGCAATGGCCACTTGGACTCCGAGGTTGCGAATTCGATCCCCGCACAAGACAAATATTTGTGTCCATGAACATGTCTGTTTGTCTTGGTCTGGGTGGTTTTCTATGTATTATAAGTATATATTTACAAATAAATGTATTTAAGTACATTTATCAGTTCTCTAGTACCCGCAGTACAAGCTTTGCGCTTAATTTGGGACTAGATGGCGCTGTGTAAATTGTCCACAAGTATTTATTTATTTATTCATGGCATCTATTCTGTGAGATTATCCATATTTCCTGCTTATTATTATAAATTTTAAAGAAGTATATATATATGCATATTTGGTAATCTTTCACGGTTAAATGTCTATTTTCTGGATTAATACACATGATAATTTTTATTCTAGATGGTCCTTCTAGATCAGCGTTTCCTAACCTTTTCAATGTTGTTACCCCTATGACCAATAAAGGAAACTGATTTTACCCCCTCCTTAGATTAGGTCTTATTGGACTGAACTAATTTGTTATCTTTTATCAGCTTGATTACCCCTAAAGAATTGCTATTTTACCCCTGCGGGGGTAATTACCCCTAGGTTCGGAACCAAGGTTCTAGATAGTCTGATGACTTTAAGAAAGCGGTTGGATGCGGAAGCCTCCGCCTTCTGTTCGAATATGGTGGAAAGCATTGGGAAAGGCCAAAGGCCTATATCCAGTAGCGGATAGATAGATAAATAAATAAAAATTTCTGGACAATTTACACAGCGCCATCTAGACCCAAATTAAGCGCGAAGCTTGTACTATGGGTACTAGATAACTGATATTATACTTAAATACATTTTTTTGTAAATACATTCATATAATACATAGAAAACCACCCAGACCAAGACAAACAGACATGTTTGTCTTGTGCGGGAATCGAACCCGCGACCTCGGAGTCAAAGTGGCCATTGCTAACCATTCGACCACCGATCTCGTCCATATAGATACAGGCTGATAATGATGATGATGATGATGATGTCTCTATCATATGCGAATCAATTATGGTTTGGTAATCGAAATGAAGTACCTAAACTTTTAAATTATTTTGTGTATTAACAACTACTAAAAAAATTAAAAATATATATATTTCCTTAAATATTTTATCTGAAATCTAAAAAAATTGTTTTCAGATTTTTTTTTATCATTTTTTAGATCATTTTTCTCTAAAGGTAATGAAAGGCCTGACCCTCGGTACCTATGTGAGCCCGACAAGCGCTTGCCTGATATTTAATTTTTCCGTTAAAAACTGCGTACTGCGGTTTTTTAATAAACTTGTTAAAGCGTTTTATTTATGAAGCAACTATAAATATAGCAATCTGTGGTTTTAGCAAGGCCGGCAACGCGTGAGTGATGCCTCTGGTGTCACGGGCGTCCATAGGGTGCGATGACCGTAACCATCAGGCGAGTCTTACCCTTGTGTGTCACCTTAGTGGTACAAAAAAAACGTACTTTAATATTTCTTGTCTTGCGTTGAATTCGTCTGCCGTGATGGACATAATTTGTTATCCATTTTCGTCCGTCCCTTGACGTGCCCGTCTTTAAAATTGGATTACTGTCAAACCTTCATTCAAGCTGGCGCTCGAGTGTCGAGCAAGACTGGCACGTTTGTTATGAATATTTTTAATTTTTTTAGTTTTTCATAGCAAAATTGGAGAAATTACTAGTGCATTTTAAGGTTGTATATGGGAGAAATTACTAGTGTATTACCTAGACTTTGTCATGTCAAAGTCTAGGCAACAGGCGGAGTGAAAGTAGCTGAGTGTCGAGGAATGCTACACTCCAAGGAAACCATCAGTGAAGGTAATTTGGTACAGATATGTACATAAATTGAGGAGGAATTCGATGCCGTCGTTGCAAGTTAAGCAACGTCGATTGCATCCTGTCTATGGATGGATTAAATCATCTCGGGCTCCTCCGTGCTTCGGAGGGCACGTATGCCGCCGGTCCCAGTTGTTGTCATTACACGACAGTCATTAAGCCAAGTCAGTGGCCTTTAGGCGGCTTGAAAACACTGGCCTCTACCAACCCGCAGCGTGGTGCAGTATGCTCTAAACCCCTTCATTTGAAGGGAGATCTGTATCCCAACAATGGGATTATTATGGGTTGAGGCCGATGTATATAAAAATTACAGAAAAGGGATGCATCACATGCGTGCATACATGCATGCCACTGAAGGATCAGTATAAGATGAAACTTGTCGATAGATAATTGAAGTTTCAATGTGACACCCTAGCAAAAGAATGGAAACCCTAGGAAAGGCATATCCGGACCTGGAAGACTACAGGCTCTTCGCAATAAGCGGCGAACGTACATGGGACATATCTCCAGACTGTCAGGGGAGAGTGAATCGGTGCCTCAACACTGAACCTAATCTAGCAACAAAGCATATTCATTCTACTGCTAAGGTTTTCCCTCAATTAAAGGGATTTAGACCATACTCCACCACGCTGCTCTAGGCCACTGACTTGGCTTAACGACTGTCATCTAACGACAACAGCCGTGACCGACAGCTTAGCGTGCCTCCGAAGCACGGAGGAAATCGAGATAAATAAACCCATCTATAAACCCTGCTACGGCCGACGTTGCTTAACTTGTGTGTTCGATTAGACTGATTCGCAACGCCATCGAGCCCCTCAAATATAGCCAAGACAAACAGATATGTTCGTTCATGCACACAATATTTGTCTTGTTCGGGTATTGAACCAGCGACCTCGGAGTCGAAAGTAGCCATTGCTAACCATTTGTCCACCGAGTTAGCGACACACTAGGCATTTCAATATGTTTATGTTTAAGGAAAATCTACCTACATTATTCAGTCAAATAAAAAGATATTTATGTAACACTGCGGAATCTTTTGTTTCATTTCCATATTGAAAACATCTAGCCAATCACACCGCATTTTGAGTCTTATTGCAACGTAAGAAGACTCATTGATAGGTAGTGTCACAAAAAATGTAAACAAGAGACAATTTAAATTCTATTAGACGGACGGAGTTCTGTAGCCTTTTTGGAGAGCGTTTCCTTTTCTATAATAGCGAATTTTAGACGTTCGCGTCGTGTCTTATTGAACAGCTCGCTAAAGAATAGTGTGGATACTCCACAGTCTTTTTTTTTATACTACGTCGGGTGGCAGACAAGGCATACGGCCTGCCTGATGTGAAGCGGTTATCGTGGCCATTTTAACGCTCGCAACATAAAAAAATCGCACGCGCGCCGCCACTCCCGCTGCCAACGCAGCATCTCTTTCCTTTCTGGTGACCTCACTCATTCACAGGAACACAACAACTCTCAAGGGAATTGTTATTTGGCTGCGGTATTCTGTGAGGTGGAGGTACATTTCCCAGTCGAGTAGGTTACAATTACGCTCCCTACCTCTCTTTTCGCCAGAGCTTCGTTTGTCAGTCATCAGGGTTCACCGCGTGCAGGTGAAGTTGGCTTTGATTCAAAGATGTTGATGGTGGTTCATCACCCCTAAACTACTTACACGCCCTTGATGCTTTCTACCGAATGCATGTAATTCATAAATTACTACATAAATATATAAATAAATAAATATTTCTGGACAATTTTATCCATCTAGTTCCAAATTAAGCTTAAAAATGGTACTATGGGTACTAGACAACTGATAAATGTTCTTATATACATTTTTTTTTGTAAATACATACATATAATACATAGAAAACACCAAGACCAAAACAAACAGACATGTTCATGCACACAAATATTTGTCTTGTGCGGGGATCGAACCCGCGACCTCGGAGTCAAAGTAGCCATTTGACCACCGAGCTCGTATTTGTGTTTTTCCGTAGGCTCGTCAACCGTAACATGTTATTTGTGTTTTTCTGTATTTGAAAGTGGCATGTCCACACTAATAATACCGAGAACCCTTATTTCCGCAGTTGTTTCTCGAACCGAACGCGAGACAGTTTGAAATTGAAAAGAAAACTGGGAGAATTCCCGTCGTGAGGAGATGCTCGGTGCGTTGTTACAATGTTATGAATATTTTGATGGAACTTAGACGGACTGGTGGCACGCCTCGGCCACTCCATACAAAACGACAACACAAACAGACCGCGTCTGTAATTTGCACATGTATGTGTTAAGGTTAGATGATGCCCTAAGGTTGACTGCATATAACGAAGTAGGTACCTTGCACTGTGACGTAAGACCTTAGGGGACGTCCATTAATTACGTTATGCATTTTTGAAACTTTCTGGAACCGTATAGTACATGACTACTTCGGCTCTAGCGAATTAAAAAGAAAATAGTCAATACTTGAACTCGCTAATTAATAACAATCCGAAAAAACAAATATATCTTTTTTCATCTTATTTTATCATCTCAAAAATGTCAAAGAACGTAATATAGAGACAAAAGCATAAATATCATACGTAGTTATATATAAATGTATCTACCAATTATGGAATATAAATAACATTAGTACGTTGTCAAAACAATTTCTCGTTAGATGTTTGAGATTATTTGCTCAGACGAGTGACTTTTATTTATGTACTACGATCTACTAGTGTACGTTTACTAAGACGTTTTATACCACGAACGGTGAAACTGTGGACTCAACTTCTCTCAGCGGTATTTCTGAACAATTACGACATGAGAGCCTTCAAGAACAACGTACCCTATACCTAACAGCTATTGCGCCCCGTGTGCCAACCTGCCGGTTATATCACGGGGATGCGAGTCTCTCGTCCAGTAAACCAACCAGACGAGAGGACCTTTACCTGCTCCGCCTTTGCGCTCGGTAAACCAACCGAGCACGCAAGCGGAGCAGTAGCAGGTCTTACTCCGCTTTCACCTGCATGCAGGCTACTTACGTACTCTTAAGTCGAGTAGCTCGTGGCGAACCGACGCTCGGCGAACCAAGCATCGGGGCCCTACTACCTCTACTCCCCCTACTCCCTAATCTCCATGATGGGTACCAGAGCTGTATGGCTCGCTCACATCCCGGCGCACAAGTACAAGTACAAGCGCGCCTAGTATTTCTGTACCCACACTGGGGCGCCGGATAGCCGGCTCCCTGATTTCCTTGACAGGTACCGGAGCTGTATAAGGCGCGCTCACTTCCCGACGTCCTTCAAAGAAGAAACGCCTACCCCGGGCCTACGGTAGGGTGACCGGGCCTTGAAGAACCTTCAAGAACAGTCTATATTTGCATTAAAAGGCTAGCAATGGATTGCCGACCCCATGATGTTGCTGATCTCCATGGGCGGTGGTGATTGCTTTCCACTAAGTGACCCACATGCTCGTTTCATCATTTGCACCGCTGTTATATATAAAAAAAAATAAAGTAAAAAAACATAAGGTGGGTATATGGCTGTCACAAGCGCATTGGTGTTTGTAACGCCTGTTTTTGACAATAGTGCAGCACTGCTATTTTTATTCAACAGGCGTTTCCTACCATTGTCATATTATATTCTGTTCAAAGAACAAAATTTAATATGGAGCGAATAGGTACTTTTTAGCCCCTATTCCATAACCTATACATTTGGAGTATTTTCCCAATTATCGTTACCGGTTATATGGAACCATCTGTTCCAGTTTCCTACTGATCCTCACTGGTAAGGATACATAAGTGGATTTTTTTTTCCATTTATCGCTACGAGTAGGAATAAGTTTTCGAGATAAACACTTGAAAACTTTCTATCTAAGGGAACGACTTCGGTTTCGTGACGTCGATTGTCATCTGCGTTATTCGGGGACTCGGATTTTGTACCTATCATACTCACTCAAAACACCAATGTGTATACAAATTCATTCTCCACCAACCCTTAAGTAGCATTGTGGAGTATACTTTAAAGCCCTTCGATTGAGGGAGACCCTCATCCCAGCATTGGAATAAGGGTTGACGAAGAAGAAGTAGATACAAATTAATTCACAGTAAGGTCGACTAAATTAATACACAAATAACTATATTATAAAACTGTAGTACCTACATGTATACAGGCGATGAAAATATTAACTAGTAACTTCAAGTCTCATCAGCCCCCTTACCACCAACTCTTATTGCGATTCTATTCAACTTGAAATAGTGTCGCTTATTCATTGGTATGAATATAAGCAATCTGTTCAGTTATATAATCGCAACAAGAGTTAGTGGTAAGTCTAAAGTGGGTAAAGAATCTTTTTAATTCTGATCTGATGGAATTTTTCCATCAAATCAGAGTTAAAAAGATTCTTAACTATAGATTTGTAATATAGTTACTAACTTAACTATAGATTTGTAATATATTTGTGTATTAAATTTAGTCACAAATAAAATCTTGACTAAATTGTATAAGTTGATAAAATCTTGGGTAACAGTCAAGGCTTCTAATCTTGGGGTATAAGTGGTTCATCAACATCTTTGAGCCCAAGCCAACTTCACCTGCACGCGGTGCACCCTGCTGACTGACAAACGAAGCTCTGGCGAAAAGAGAGGTAGGGAGCGTAATTGTAAGCTACCCGACTGGGGAAAGTACCTCCACCTCTCAGAATACCGCAGCCAAATAACAATTCCCTTGATGGTTGTTGTGTTCCTGCGAGTGAATGAGGTTACCAGAAAGAAAGGAAAGGAGATGCTGCGTTGGCAGCGGGGATGGCGACACGCGAGCGACATTTTACGTTGCGAGCGATAATATGGCTACGGTAACTGCTTCACATCAGGCGGGCCGTATGCTTGTTACCGACGTAGTATAAAAAAAAAGACCTTTGTACAAAAACTGGAAGTTGCTCAAGGAGTAATGGAAAGGAAATTGGTTGGAGTGACACTCCAGGATAGGAAAACCAACATGGCTCCAGCAACCTCCTCAAACAAAGTCAGGTATCGGACGCTGCACACCGTGTGGCGAAGTGGCAGTAGGCCGGACATTATAGCCAGAAAGTCAGACTCGTGGTGTACAACTCTCCTGGAATGGAGACTATGGCAATATAAAAGACCTGTGGGGAGGCCATAGATGTGATAGTAAGACAACTTCGTAAAGCTGGTGGCCATCAACTTGATTTAAGTGGCTCAAAACAGGAAGAGATAGAGGAGGTTGAAGGAGGCCTATACCAATATGGTAGAGAGTGGGCTAAGATGATGATGATGATGAAAATTTTGAAATCTATCACAATTTCTGTACAAAGAGTTATATCTGCATAGTACATGTAAAGTATTTCCGGTATAGCACTAATAAATAATAAATAAATATTGTTTACACAGCGCCATCTAGCCCCAAAGTAAGCTAAGCTTGTGTTATGGGTGCTAGACAACTGATAAACATACGTAAATACATTTTTTTTTGTAAATACATACTTATGATACATATAAAACATCCAGACTAAGACAAACAGACATGTTCATGCACACAAATGTTTGTCCTATGTGGGAATCGAACCCACGAGCGTTGGTGTCGAAGCCGCGTCATTGACCGCTACGCCACCGACAATGAAAGCTCACTGGCCTATTTTTATACGTTATACGTATTTTTATGCTACATGAAAACAAACCCGATGTTTTGAACTTTAATTGTCCGTGACCCGCGAGTCTGAAACACTGAAACCTGCACTGAAACGCTCGCAATGGCTTTATCCTACCTTTATTGCTAACTGAGCAAATAAAATAGGAGCTGAAAGTTAGTAACTTACACAACGGTGGTAACTTATATTGGTTTTTAGTATAATATCAGTTACTTGTGTTCCTTTGATTACCAAAGGAACATAATTACAAGAGAATACGGTTTAAGAATCTTTTTATTTCTCACAAAGAATTACAGTATTCAGTTACGGAGAAATACAAATTTCAAGAAATATCTGCTATCTGCTGACACAAACGAAACGCACAATAATTGCTATAACCAATGTAACAGTTTATAATATTTGCTTTTATATTATTGCGGTAACAAATATTTTCAAGGAGTACATTACGACTATAATAATAAATCAGTGTCGGGTACATGTATAAAATTCAGTAACAGCTATATAATATACATTATATGGGTACACCCTTTTAAACATATAAAGAACTCTTCAGCTTTATTATTAGTATAGATATAGATTAGTATAGATTATCAAAAAATGTACAAAATACTTCTTTAGTGTTGGTTACTTAGAGAGGGCCCCATCTTCTTCATCAGGGCAGCGGGGGGTGGGGGGGAGCAATATGTCATGATGTTGCGAGCATTAATATGACTACTGTAACCGCTTCACATCAGGCACAGGGTCTGCCATCTGACGTAGTCTAAAAAAACACTTATACTCTTTATTACTTACAATTAAATAAAGGGTGTAAGTGGTTTATCAACATCTTTGAACCAAAGCCAACTTCACCTGTAAGTGGGGCACCCTGCTGACTGACAAACGAAGCTCTGGCGAAAAGAGAGGTAGGGAGCGTAAGAGCGTGTAAGCTACCCGACTGGGGAATGCACCTTCACCTCATAGAATATCGCAGCCAAATAACAATTCCCTTGAGGGTTGTTGTGTTCCTGCGAGTGAGTGGGTCACCAGAAGGGAAAGGAGAATTCCAGGAAGGGAGATGCTGCGATGGCAGCGGGGATTGCGGCGCGCGAGCGATATTTTATGTTGCGAGCGTTATAATGGCTACGGTAACCGCTTCACATTTACACACACGGTTGTATAAAACTATGAGTGAATTCACAAGGGTATTACTTTTTGTTATAAGTTACTAGCGGCCCGGTACGTGCTTCGCTACGTAAGTGAAACAATAAAAAAAAAAAAATTGGAACATCAAATTCATTTATTCAAACAAAAAAATATTTTATTAATTGCTAGCTATTTTAAAACTTAATCCAAAACATTTGGATAAACAATATTTTTTGTTTTTCCATTTTTAGCATGAATAAACAAACGGCTGGGGGACCGACTACCGACTCTGGAACAGGCAACATAAAGCCGAAGTACGTCCAAAATGAAATGACCGCATGAATGACATAACAACTGCTTGTACTGTCAACACTGAAAAAAGTTTAAAGTTGACAGCACAATCCTCATCTGAAAAAAGTTTCAATTTGATAGCAAAATCCCCATTAACAAAATGATCCGTCATTTATTGAATTCATTTGTTACAAAAAATGTGATAAATGAAGAACCACTCTACCGATTTTGTGCAAACTTCACATAAACCATCTACTAAATAGTCCGAACAAAGCCTAAACATTTGGTTTGGATAGGTGAGCTCGTTCTTGAGTTATAAAATTACAACGAAAAGTGGCATTGTTTTTTATATATATAGATAAAATGTAATTATTTTCAATCATTTATATTGCTACACTGTCGCATTAGGTTCCCACCTGTAAAGATAATTGTAAGCTTGTCTAAATAAATAAATAATAACCAACGGCGACCTCATCAGAACGTTGTATACTTTGCTAAAAAGCAGAGTGACTATGTGGAAGTACTTCGCTCAAAAAGTGAGCATTGCAATTCAGCGAGGAAACCTAGCCAGTTGCCTCCCTGCCGCATGGGACCGATATTTTCGAGGAATAGATTAGTATTTTGTTTTTCTTTTTATTAGTTTTATTTTAAAGTAGTTTTAAGATTTAGATTATTTTTATTTACTATAGTTTAGTTGTATTTTGTTGTTGTATGTATATTTCTTATGTAAATGTAAATAAATAAAGTAAATATAAATTATGAAAAACTAAATTGTAGAAGTCTCTCCGAAAGCTAATAGGAAGCATACCGAGCTACTTGCGTAAAAGTGCGTGAGACACGGTCATATTTACGCAAGCCGAATACGTATCAAATACATAAGTTCTTTAGGCGCTCTAATTCATCAAACAGCTCTCAAATCTGGATAGGTCACATCACCACAATCCATAAAGGCAATTTTATTTTGTTATTAATATTTGTTTAATCCGTGATGGAACTAGCAAGTTTATACACGCTGATCAACTTACGGGACGGAGGCCCACCACACATTCCCACCACTGACTGTGTCTCCTGTGTAGCCAGTATTAACAGCGGTGACCACCAAAAAAGGCAATTAACAATAAAGTCCATTGCAGTCCCAGGGGTAAGACTACGGTTGTCTTGGAAAATACAACGAATCTGACTAACTAACGAATCAGAAGAAATTAGCAGGAGTAAGAAGCTTTTCGAATTGACTTCTTTTCATAGCAGTGTGAGAAACAGCAATTATGCAAATGAGGCATTAAAAGTTAGTCAAGTGAGGCTCAACCGCCGTACACCACGGATTTTAAATATCTAACGCTATTGGGGACCTAAAACATGACGTTGATTGAGTTAATGTTGATGATCAACTTTGGGTTGATGAGCATTAGTATTTTCAAGCCATTCAAAAGCCTATTAACTTAGTTAAAACTTTACACTGACAAATTGTTTGGTACCTGAGTAAAATAAGTCTCAAATAATGTTAATACGTCAATAAAAAAAAAGGCTACAGCTTTTTACAGCGCAGCTAATGTCTGAACCGCCACTTTATTTGGCCGGTTGGCAATAAAACTGATATAAAGCCTGCTGCGAGCGCTTCAGTACTTCAGGACGGTCTCGGGCAATTAAAGTTCAAAACGTGGAGTTCGCGTTCAAGTGGGTACTATATCTGAAAGACTTGGAGGTACGAAAGATGCAGAGGTACAAAAGATGCACATATTATGGTATGGGTATCAAAATCTATAATAAAATACGGTCACCATAAAGAAAGTTTAGCTAATTGATTCAGATGTTATTTTGCAAATGTCAAGTTTACAGGCAATTTGATCTACACTACTTTCTGTGTTTCTTCCACCAATTAGTTCATGCAAACTACTACCGGCCGCCACCCACTCCGCCACTACCGCCAGTAGATGTATGCGTCTGCCATGGCTACGTCGTTCGTCCCTGCTCCAGTTGCGCTGTCCGAACGAACCTCCAACATCTGAAACAGAAGAAACAATACAATACAATACAATACAATATACTTTATTGCACCAATAATAAAATACAAACAAAAGTACATACAGAATTAGAGTACAAAGGGCGGCCTTATCGCGATGCGATTTCTTCCAGGCAACCATATATATTACATTAACAATGAACAAAAGCAAAAAAAGGTAGGTGGCGCAGCGTAATAAAAATAAATGATATAGCTATTGTGAGAAAGGTCTCACAAATAAAAAATTAATAAATACACATATAAACATATACAAGATACATACCCATATACATATACAAATTTATACTTACATATATACACATATATACTTACACATATACATACACACATACATACACATAAAATACATACACATTATAAAAGTTAATGAATATGCCCATAACGAAGTCAGAACAAGGAACATACAAAACAGGTGCTTAAGCTAAAGGATTATATAAAGTGAACATATACAGACAATTAAACAGAATTCAGTGAAAGGTAATAAGCTTTTACAAGAGTTTTAAAGGAAGTAAGAGTTTGAGCATTCCGAATATTCAATGGCAGAGCATTCCAAAGACGAACCGCTTGAACCGAGAACGACTTTGAGTAAAATTGACTAGAATGAGTAGGCGTTTTAAGGCGAAGGAGAAGGGTACTACGTAACGCACGACCTTGCGTCTCAGTATGGAATACAAAGCGATCTTTTAAGTAGTTAGGTGTAGACGGATTGAAAAGGACAGAATACAGAAGGGAAACTATATGCCTGTTCCGGCGAAGTCTTATAGGGAGCCACTTGAGCCGAGTGCGAAATTCGGTGACATGGTCATATTTGCGAAGTCCAAATATGAATCGGATACAAAGATTTTGAAGACGCTCAAGTTTGTTAAGTTGATCTTCAGTAAGATCAAGATAACAGGAATCGGCATAGTCGAGGATAGGAAGAAGTAACGATTGAGCCAACGCAACTTTGGTATCTAGTGGCAGGAAATTCCTTAACCTCCTTAGAGAAGAAGCGGCACCAAAAAGCTTTTTACTAATACTAGCAATTTGTGGAGACCAGGAAAAGTTACTATCAAATATAACTCCTAGGTTTTTCACTGTGTTACTGTATTTAATAAGAGTTCCATTGAAAATTACAGGACTAAGGCTATCGCAATCGATTTTAGATATTAAACGTGAACTACCTATAATAATTGTTTGTGTTTTAGATGGATTCACAATTAGGCCGTGCGATTGACTCCAATTAGCTATGCGTGAAAGGTCTTCGTTCATGGTTGATATTGCCCTAGGTACTTGGGTCAGAGGAGCATTAGTATATATTTGAAGGTCATCTGCATAAAGATGGCAGGAGCAGCGAAGATTTTTTGTAATAGAATTAATGAATAAGGCAAACAAAAGAGGAGACAACACGCCACCCTGTGGGACGCCAGCACCAATAGAACACCATGCAGAAAATGTGTTATCAATACGCACGCGCTGGCGACGCCCAAACAGGTAAGAATGAAACCAATCAATTACCATTGGAGATATGTTGAGAGAACGCAGCTGCAACAACAATACATCAAAATCAACAGTGTTGAAAGCATTGCTGAAGTCCAACAACGTCAATACCGTAAGGTGTGAATTGTCCATGTTAGAACGGATATCATCTGTAATATTCACAAGTGCAGTAGTCGTGCTATGACCAGGACGGAAACCAGATTGGAAAGGGCTAAGGATTTGATTTTTATTTACAAAATTACTTAATTGCTGCTGGACCATGCGTTCGAGAACTTTGGATAAAAAGGGGAGAATAGAGATTGGCCGAAAATCAGAAAAAGTTAAAGGATTGGGTTTTTTGGGAACAGGGACAATATGGGCATTTTTCCAAACAGCAGGAAAAACTCCAGAGGTAATAGAGTTGTTAAGGATAAACGTGATAACGGGAAGGATAATATCAAGGATAGGTAGTATCATAGCACGACTAACGCTGTCATCCCCCACGGCATTTGAGGCCACCGAACGTATATTCTTCTCAACATCACAACTGGAAAACTGAGTAAACGAGAAGGGTGGATAATCTGGAGTTGGAAGTGATGAAAGAAAGTTAAGAGTATTAGTTTTTGTGCTGCTATCAAAAGCGGCAGACGAGGAGAAATGACTGTTAAGAGCCTCTATATCGACGTTGGTAGGATTGTTATGAGGATTTTTTCCAACTCCAAGTGATTTTAGAAACTTCCAGACTTTAGCTGGATCTCCATTTACAACGGATGTATGAATGTGGCGACGTTGTGCTTCCCTACACATCTTGTTGCAGATATTACGAGCACGTACATACAGGTCGCGATACATGCACGGGTTAGCTTTATATTTTGCCCTTGCCGCGTTTTTCTTAGATATAAGTCTCCTAATTTCTTCTGTCAACCATGGCGCGGGAAGATGTTTTACTCGTATAGGACGAATAGGTGCGTGGTGGTCATATAGAGAAATTACCATTGCATTAAATGTATCTACTTGTTCGTCCACATTTGATGCTTTTTCAATTATCGACCAGTCTATATTCACTGCGTCTTCACGTAGACGTTCAATGTTCATACCGCCAAAGTTGCGCTGAAGAAGAATTTTAGGACGGACTTTGGGAGGTCGCACTTTATATGAGAGGTAAAGAAGATCATGGAAGGAAAATGCGTCAGCTGTGAGTTGTCCGTACTTGGCAACATGAGTAACAGATGAAACAAGGATGAGGTCAAGGAGAGAAGGTTTGCAATTGGGAAAGAAATGAGTTGCTTCTAAAGGCATTATGGATAAGTTACAAGCATTAGTAACACTTCTAAGAGAATTTGACCGATGATCCTTTTTTAATAAGCATGTATTAAAGTCGCCCATAATAATTACATGACTGAATGAAGGGATCATGTTTTCGAAGAGGGTTTCAAGAGACGAAAAATAGTTGACAGAAGGTGAAGGACTGTATACAACTCCGAGAAGTACATGAGTGTAAGAAAGAGTGACATCCAAAAAGAGGTACTCAGCCTCGTGAGAAGGGTTAGTCACATGGGAAGAAGAAACAATGCTGAAAGAAATATGGGAACGGAGATAAATTGCCACGCCACCCCCACCCTTACCAATCCGATCATTTCGAATTAATTTGAACCCTGGCAATGAGTAAGATGTAGAAGACAGACATGGGTTGAGCCAGGATTCAGAAACTAAAATGGCATGAATATTTTTATTATCGAAAGTGTCAAGCATATCGGTGTAGTGCGCTGGAATACTCTGCGCATTGATGTGCACAACATTAAAGTTTTTCGGTACATCCGAAAAGTTTTGCTGCAAGGAATCATTTAGCGGTACCGGTAAGCTATGAAAAGTATTACTACTACTGCTGGAAGAAGAAGACAACGAGAGAAAGCATTCATCCTGTATATCACTCATCAAAGGCTATGTTTCCAATTAATAAATATATATTTATATATAAATAAACTTGATATAATTTAAATAATTAACGAATAAATACAAAAATAATAATAATAACAAACAATACAACTATACACATACGATATCCACCCGCCAGCAGTACCTATGTAAAAACTATTATAATTATATTAACAAAAAAAAAAAAAAAAAAACTTAATTAATCAGAAAATAAAAACATTACAAATTGACGTATAACTATATGGTCATTAACGACAATGGGTGACAGTTGTCCAGCGATTAAAATAAATACACGTCCGTATAAAAATAAACACATGCCAGCGGCGTAACAGTTACAATATATATTACCAACCAACAAAAATCGAAGAAGAATCAAGAGTAATGTCATGTGACGTCTGTCAATGACATGACTGCTGTCATGAACAGAAATATCAAAACAAAATATAAAATTCAAGTGGTAGGTTTATGGTTAGTTATAAATAAAAATTTGTTACATACCTTATTTATTTTTACAAAATAAGTACATAATAATTGGAAGACACGTGCATCGATACAACATACATGAATAGTACTGCATAGACAAATGTATATATGAAATACGATACGCATTGTGTGATGGAATATTCTTAATAGAACAAATCTTACATAAATTTAGCTTGTTACTTGTTCTTGGCGAAACGCTTAGATCGTGTACTAGGCTTAGCGGCAGCGACAGCATTCGAGCTGCCTCCGGATGGGTCACTGGAAGACACCGCAACGACCGGCAACGACGCAGCTATCAGACTGACATCCGCTACATTGAAGATGCGACACTTCGTTCCATCAGGCTTGCAGACTATCACAAACCCGTCGCGAGTCCAACATTTGTTAACGCCGAATCGCTCACGGGCCGCCAAGAAAGCGTCATGCCGTATTTTCGTCAAAAACTCTGATATTGTGATACCAGTGTCCTTGAGATTGGATTTGGCGAACCAAATAGCTTTCTTAATAGAAATATCCCGTACCTTCACTAATATGGGTCGAGGCTTATCACTATCAGCAGAAGCACGGCCCATCCTATGACAACGATTAATGTCAGTGATGTTGAAGTTTATCTGTAACTTCTCAGTCACAATATTTACCACTTCGAGTGCAGTGTCCTCCTTCTTCTCCTCAGCAACACCATGAATTAGCAGAATTTTCCGTCGTCCATGCATCTCAAGTTGATCCAGCTGTTTTACCAACAACTCGACTTGTTGCTGTAAATTAGTGAGTACTCCAGTGACAAACGACTTAAAGTTCATGAATTCCGTTGTGATTGAAGCCACTGTTGGTGAAAGGCTAGCACTCTGAAGTTCTTCCTGGAAAGCTGCCATTTTTCTGTTGAAAACCTCCATCATACTAGTAACGCTATTTTGAATATGTTCTTCCATGGTCGTTAGGAAACGGAGAGAGGAAATGTTACTGCTCACAGGTAGATAACAATGTATATTATATTAATACATGTGTTATAGCACTAAATACTATAAATATTAATTTTAATTATATTTTTGATATAGAGCACAATTTTTTACTGTTGTCTAAACCACAGCTACCCTCTTTTTTTGAAAAGAAACGTGCAACTGCTGCCGCCCCGACTGCCGTGTTCGTCTCTACGACACATGTTTCGCCTCTACGCGAGGCATCCTCAGGCTATCTGTAGATGTTGATGGTTAGAACAACAACCTACAAAATAATATAATAATAATAAGAAATTGTACAACTTTTTTCTAAACTTTCTGTCAAGTATTTTATTATAGGTTGAGATAGTGCCTCTGTTACAATCATGCATAGCTCTATGTTTACTTCCATATAATTTAAAGTCAAGACAAAATCACAGCCATGTTTTGTGTCGTCGTTCGGCAGTTTGTTTGTTTGTTTGTAAGTTCTTTAATGCAATAACAATATGTAATACAATTCTTAAAAGTAAAGAGTAATACATAGGCGGACTTATCCCTAATAGAGATCTCTTCCAGTCAACCTTACAGTCATTGAAAGGAGCTCAATCAAAGGCCAGAAAGCACACATTTTGCTATTAACAATACATGTTGATTAATAACAATACACAATTAAAGTTATACAACAATTTTAACTACACTCAGTACCGAAAAGTTTACTACATATAGATTTTGGAACAAATATTTATAAACTGTACTAAAACATTTATAATATAATTTAAATATAAATACAATTTGGGAGAATACAATAAAACATTTATAACATAATTTATACAGTACTAGTTGTTTTAGTGAAAGATACATAATAATAACAATACCTAAAATCAATTGCAATACCTAAACATAGCTCACACCATCCAAAATGCCTCCTAATTAAATGTATATAATTTTTTGAGTCGAAGTCTAAAAGATTCAATAGAAGGTGCCATCTTAACGTCAAGTGGTAGCGAATTCCAAAGATTCACCGATTTCGCTGCGAAAGACTGACTGTACGCATGAGTACAGTGAATTGGGATGTCGAGAACGAGATTCCCACAGGAGCGTAGTCTACTGTCCACGTCTCGCATGTGTATGCACTCTTTAAGATACACAGGAGTAGATGGATGGAATAAAACTTTGTACAGCAGACTAAGTACATGAATATTCCTTCGTTCTCTAATAGGCAACCACTGAAGTCGTACACGAAAATCAGTCACGTGGTCAAACTTACGCAGTCCGTAAATAAAGCGAATGCATAGATTCTGAAGCCTATCAATCTTATTTAGAAGCTCCTCAGATAGATCCAGATATGCGACATCTCCATAGTCAAGTAAGGGAAGGAGTAAGGAACGGGCCAGCATCACTTTGGTTGAAAATGGCAGGAAATATTGAAGGCGTCTTAACGAATGAAGCGAAGCAAACACCCTACGACTGATCTCGTTGACATGTGGGGCCCATGACAGTGTTTGATCCATAATAACTCCCAGGTTAGTAACGGTAGAAGAAAAGGGGATAATGTTACCATCGAACACAACATTAGGATGGACCATATTATGGAGTTTTGAAATAAAATGTGGACTTCCCACGATTATTGCTTGAGATTTAGCTGTATTGACTTTTAGCCCGAAGTTATGTGCCCACTCAGCAATAATACGGAGATCATTATTAATAACTCTTACCGCGTGAGAGAAATCATTAATTGGGGCAGCCGTATATATCTGTAAGTCATCAGCGTAGAGATGATGAGACGCTGAAAGTGACGATACAATGCCATTAATAAAAAGTGAGAAAAGGATAGGAGATAATACACCGCCTTGAGGGACACCCGAAGTCAACTCACACCAATCCGAACGGGAGTCTCCCATCTTCACCAGTTGCCGCCGACCTGTAAGGTAGGAACTAAACCAAGAAGATGCCACATTTGATAGGTTGAGAGACAGAATGATCTTCATCAAAATATCCAGATCGACTGTGTTGAAAGCGCTCGTAAAATCCAACAAGACTAATATTGTCAATTTTTTATTTTCAATGTTAAGACGGATGTCGTCTGTAACCTTTACAAGGGCTGTTGTTGTACTGTGGCCACTCCTAAAACCAGACTGGTGTTCACTGAGGATATTATGCTGAAGAAGAAAACTGGAAAGGCGCTTATGAATGAAGTGTTCCAACACTTTTGATAGGATGGGAAGGATGGATATAGGCCGATAATGAGTAAAGGAGGATGGGTTTGGTTTTTTAGGTAGTGGGATCACGTGACCTGATTTCCAGATAGTAGGGAAAACACCTGTAGATAGCGAGCAATTTAAAATGTCCGTAATGATAGGGGCTACTATACTGATGATAGGAGTAATCATAGAAAGACAAATGTTGTCTTCTCCAATGGCTCTTGTTTTGATGTTGCGTACGGTCTTTATCACTTCCTCCACAGTTATCTGACCTAAATCGAGTGGCGGTCTATCTGCCGCAGATATATTGTTAAGATGGGACAAGGTAGATTGTTTGATCTGAGGATTTAGTGAGACAGGCGATGTGCTAAAATGTTTGTTTAAATTATTTATGTTAAGATTTAAGTCATTACTGTCATCTGAACAATTCCTCCCCACGCCAATACTGTTGAGATATTTCCACTGCTTTTTCGGTGAACTATTTGCTATAAATTCGTGAATATGTTTTCGTCTTCCATCTCTACAAGCTTTATTGCAGCGATTTCTGAGTTCAACATATGCACGACTATTTTCATCAGACGGATTATGTCTCAGTTTGATCTTAGCCCTATCTCTTTTGGTCATGAGTTTTATGATGTCGGGTGTCAACCAAGGCGCAGGATAATGTTTCACACGAGTAGGCCTAATCGGAGCATGTTTATCATAAACTGCAATAAGAATGGAGTTGAAAGCGGCCAGTTTGGAATCGACATCATTTGCAGACAAAACGGGTTCCCAGTTAGCCTCAGAAAAGTCACTTACCAATGCTTCGTTGTCAATGGAATTGTAATTCCGCATAAATATGATTTTATGTTTACGTTTGGGAGGACGAATTCTAAACGACGCATAAATTAAGTCATGAGCCGAGAAGGCAGCAGCGTTAAACTGTCCATGGGTTGAAACGAGCTCCGGGCAAGATGTTATGATGAGGTCAAGCAGTGATGGAGGTCCATTGTGTGAAAAGTGAGTAGGGCCAAGATCAAGATTATGAAGATTGAGCGAGTATAAAAGTGACCGGAGTTTGTGAGTACGATGATCGTCCTTGATGAGACATGTGTTGAAATCTCCCATCAGCACCGTGTGTTCATACTGTGGACAAAAGTCAGTAAGCAGAGCTTCAAGTGAGCTAAAATAATTTACGTTGAGAGACGGACTATAAATACACTCCCAGTAAGACCTTTTTATTGTGAAGATTAACCTCCAAGAAAAGATGCTCAGGTTCCTGGTGTTGAGGTGTAGACATGGAGATAACCTGACAAGGTATGTCGCAACGCAAGTAAATGGCTACCCCCCCACCCATTACGGTTTTTGACAAACCACCAACATCTCTTGTATAGGTACGATCATTCCTTATCAGTCGGAAACCAGGTAAAGGATATAGAGTGGATGGTAGACTCGGTTTTAAAAAGGTCTCTGAAATCAGAATGGCGTGTATATTGTTGGTAGTGGAAAAGGTGGATAAAAGATCTGAGTAATGGGCCGCTACACTTTGAGCATTTAAGTGAACAACATTAAAGTTTTTCGTATGAGGTGAGAAGGTCCTGCACAGCTTGTCAAAAAGAGGCGAATCGTTAGAGGCATCATCATCACTATTACTATGAAAACTATCAGAAGACGATGACATAGAAAAATACTCATTGTCTGAACATAAATCAGAATTTTGTAACGGCATTAACGGTTAACGGTGAGCGACCGTTATATGGTTAAGATCCAAGTATAATAATATTGCAATTAATCAGATTTACGATGATTGTAGTAAATATATATATATATATACGTCTATATCTAAAAGCCTTATTATGTATTAGGCTTTAACACTATCAAGTGTTCGCCGTCAGCTATAAGACAAAATATGGCAAATAAATATTTAAATCTATTGGTAACTGTTTACACAGATAAAATGAAAATAAATAAATACAGTCCAAATGTGAATTAAGTAATAACAAATATTAACTTATTGCTTAATGCCATACTGTTACACAAAATAATAGTAAAAAAGCAGTTTACTGTGTCGAAACACAACTTAAAATTTACTATTTTCTGATTCATGTATGCTCTACCAGCCTTTTGTATTTAATAGCATGGATTTCATTTAAGTAACAATGTCTACATTGTGGGTATAAGTGTATATAAAACATTAGCTTTGATTAGGTCTTATGGAAATATATTACAGATTAATAATACTCCTTTCTCTTTTTTTTATACTACGTCGGTGCTGATATGAAGCTGTTGCCGTAGCCATATTAACACTCGCAACATAAAATATCGCACGCGCGCAACCACCCCCGCTGTCAACGCAGCATCTCCTTGCTTTCTGGTGACCTCACTCACTCGCAGGAACAGAGCAACCCTCAAGGGAATTGTTATTTGGCTGCGGTATTCTGTGAGGTGGAGGCACATTCCCCAGTCGGGTAGCTTATAATTACGCTCCCTACCTCTCTTTTAGCCAGACCTTCGTTTGCCAGACAGCAGGGCGCACCGCGTGTAAGTGAAGTTGGCTTTGGTTCAATGATGTTGATGAACCACTTACACGCCTACTTTCGTTTTCCTTAATGCTGAGGGTTATGACCTCTCCAGAGAACCCCACATCAAAACATCATCACATTTCGCCACCTATTAGTTTTGGTTTTAGTTCTGTCCAAAGTTGCGCAGATCTCTGTTTCACTAACAGAAAGAGGCAGCCCTATTGTCACTGTCAATAGGGCTGCCTCTTTCTCTTAGAGAAATACTTGTATAAATGACCACTTAGGGAAGTCGCAAGCATTTTACCACCAGCACTTTGACCACAGTATAAGTACTCTAAAGTTACCTTCATGCAAGTTTTTAAGTTCCTATGCCTGATAGTGGTTATTATATTATTCAACACAACCCCGACTCGACTTGGAAATCGGCTTTCAATTGAACGGTATAAGTAATATATTACGTACAGTATGGCCCCTCCCTGCCGCTCTCTCGTATCGACCTCACCTCCCCTCTGAGACAAACCTGGAACAGTTTGTGTGGTGCCGCACGCACACACGCTCGTTTACTCTCTTCACAGACGTCATTGTGTATGTGTAGTAGTAAACGACGCGACGCGACATTTGTATGGAGTGTCCGCGGTTTGGTAATAGCGAGTTGAACATTCAACACGCTATTACACGGTACACCATTCAATTTTCAAGTTGAGTCGGGGTTGTATTATGCAATGCAATAAAGGCTTAAGTTTAATTTGTGATAAGGTACCTAAGATAACTCGTTGGCTAGGAAACACGCGAGTGAATACCATAGAAAGATAGATAGAGATACGGATGGCGGCTCCAAACTCGACGAGCTCGGTGGTCAAATTTTTAGCAATGGCCACTTTGACTCCGAGGTCGCGTGCTCGATCCCCGCACAAGACAAATATTTGTGTGCATGGACATGTTTGTTGTTTTGGCCTTTTTTTTTGTTTTCTATGTATCATATACATGATACATAGAAAACAAAAAAAAAAAAAAGACCAAAACATCTGTATTTACAAAAAAAAAAATGAATTGAATTATTATATCAGTTGTCAAGTACCCATAGGACAAGCTTTGCTTAGTTTGTGACTAAGGCCGTGTGTGATTTGTCCAGGAATAAAAAAAAATACGTAAGGAGTTTTACAAGATTTTTTTAAAGGGTTTAAAAATATTCTAATGTAAACATTCAAGCAAATAGACAGATGTGCCTTGTTATAAATTGTGTTAATCGTCCTCAAAGTACTCCATTGAAGGCGGCGGCACGTTCCCCGTGATTGATTGAGAACCTCCATCATAACTACCCCTAGTCTATTTGATCATGTTAATGTTCATATTTTGCACTTTAAACTAATAATTTCGCGATATTATCGCTAACCTATCTAGTCTATGTAGTAGCTAAGTAACCTATCTTTTTTCAGCGTTTAATTTAAGTAATTTTAAGGTTGTTTTTTGTTATATATATGTATGTGTATACATATAATACAGTTACCGATAATTCCGAATAGCTTGTGTTTCCGAATTGCATATACGAGTAGGTATTTCAGAAATTCCAAGTAAATGTAACCAAAAAAGTTTAATATAAACAATTTCCGTATAGAATGTAGCTTCTGCTTGTTGTTTCTTCTGCGCACGGAGTGGTATTGAGCCCCATTTTAACCGACTACAAAAAAGAAGGAGGTTCTCAATTCGGCTGTTTTTGTTTTTGTTTGTTACTTAATACTCCGCGATTTATAAACCGATTTGAAAAAGACTTTTTTTATTTGAAAGTGTATACTAACAGAATGGTCCCATATTTTTTTCATCATCATCATCATCACCAGCAGCCTGTATCTTTTATGTACACCATTGTTAGGTTTGTTCATCATTAGACTGTATTTTTTGTTAAAATTATGCACTTTATGTTGGATAACGAGAAATATAATTTAATTTAAAAAAAATCATCGTTAAATTACACTTTCATTTTTCAGAGTTTAATTTACGTAATTTTAAGCTTGTTATATATTGCCTTGTTGATGATTTTTGTTATTATATTGCCTTCGACATGACTACTTCGCTTAATAACTTCTGAATGGCTACTGGTTTATTAATTTAGCTAAGAGTTTTAGGAAATACACTTAATAGTAAGTAAGTACAAACTTGACTTATTAGTAAGTATTGAGCGAAGTCTAACTTGATAAATCAAGTTATATAGTTATACATATAGTCAAATGTAGTCAATCGTATGATAAATAATAGTAAATCGTATGATAAATAATACGATTTGACTACATTTTACTATATGAATTGTAACTATAAAGAATCTTTGAAAGGTAACATTTTTATAATTACCCTTATATAAAAAATCTTGTTATATATAAATACAAGTAAACAAAATCTATAGAAGCACGGTAGAAATCTGTTCTTGACATTTATTGTATAAAATTACAGTCAAGTGCAAGTCAAATGGGGTGACTAATGGAAATAATTAGTATTTTTCACGGCGAACTATCGAACTTTATTTACAACTAAAATTTATATCATCATTAGGTACAAGTCATAATTAATACCTATATATTAAATATATTATATAAAACTAGCGACCCGCCCCGGCTTCGCACGGGTGCAATGCTGATACTAAATGTACAACATCTTTGCGCTTTGTCCTATCCAGTCCTTCCCCAGTTATAGGCACACGCCGCCGGCTCCGCGGCCGGTACCGCCACAGCCGTTATGTCCCTGCATTTTAAATGTGTAATATCTTCTAAACTATTCATTTAAATTACATGCTGTGAAGGGCCATATTGATCTATATTAAATGCGCAATGTATTTAAGGTACTTAATTGGATAAGGATTAATTCTGTATTGCTT
This sequence comes from Hypsopygia costalis, assembly GCA_937001555.2. NCBI lineage: Eukaryota > Metazoa > Arthropoda > Insecta > Lepidoptera > Pyralidae > Hypsopygia > Hypsopygia costalis. The sequence goes on from OW443349.2 coordinate 7,048,587, forward strand.
AAAATCGCTTCGTAAATAAGGCATTATTTCTTGTAAAAAGCAAAGGATAAAATAACGGTTATTGTGTGTTACCACTAAGAGATAGACATATACCATCGCGAACTTTTTTGTAGACCATTTTAAGGTGAACAATACTGTACTACATTATTTTGATCTATCTCGTTGGGTTCAGCCAGCGTTTGCAATGAAAGAGCAAAAAAATGTGTTTATTTACGACATCACATTAGAAACCTCTAAATTATCAGTGTTTTTCTACTATGTTATGCATATATTATACATATAAACTTTCCAGTTGAATCACTCTATCTATTAAAAAAAACCGCATCATAATCCGTTGCGTAGTTTCAAAGATTTAAGCATACATGGGGACATAGGGACAGAGAAAGCGACTTTGTTTTATACTATGTAGTGATACACTATGACGTAAGGCAGTGTTTCTTAACCTATGGTCCGCGGACCCCTGGGGGTCTGTGAGTGATGAGAATGAGTATGGGGGTCCGCCGTGTTATCTATAAACATTTGAATTAATAAATAATACCAACAAGACTCGCAAAAAAGCAGCACCAATCTCCTTATCAATACAGTATTTCATTTTTTTGTAAAAATGTATTTTTTTTTCAGTACTAAAATAAATTGTCCTTTTATTACTGTGTTATTTTATTAAGGAGGTCCTTGAAATTGTGCTTAATTTTCTAGGGGTCCTAGTTTCTTAGGGGCGAACCGGAAAAGGTTAAGAAACGCTGACGTACGGTGCAAAGATTTGGCCGCTGACTGTCGGGCTAGTTCGCAGACTACAACACAGAATCAACCGACAGAGAACCAAAGTTGTGCACATAGTTCTCAGAGTCAGTAAGCTGAAGTGGCAGTGGGCTAGCTACATATGCCGTGTCAGCAATGCCGAGGGAGAACAAAAATATGCAAACATATGTAGTATGATACTCATTAGTAAATGAGGTGGAAGTTAAAATTGTAACCGATGAATATTAGATAACATTATATGATAAATAAATAAATATTTCTGGACAATTTACACAGCGCTAGTCCCAGATTAAGCGCAAAGCTTGTGTTATGGGTACTAGATGGTACTAGACAACTGATAAATGTACTTAAATACATTTTATTTTCTAAATACATACTTATAATACATAGAAAACACCCAGACCAAGACAAACAGACATGTTCATGCACACATATGTTTGTCTCGAACGAGAATCGAACCCGCGACGTCGGAGTCAAAGTGGCCATTGCTAACCATTCGACCACCGAGCTCGTCGAGTTTGGAGCCGCCATCCGTATCTCTATCTATCTTTCTATGGTATTCACTCGCGTGTTTCCTAAATGATAGATAGTGGATTTTGATAATTGATTGAGCATTCTTGATCTCAGATGGTAACGCCACAAATACCATCTTCTATCCGATCCGATCTTATCCAATTACATTTTAGCTAAAAAAATATTTCGCGACTTGGGTATGTGAAAGTCAAAGTCAAAAATTCTTTATTCTGTGGGCCCTCGCGGGCACTTAGACACGTCTTTTACAATTAGGTATATTTTTTTTTATCTACCAGCATTTCGGAATGACGAGAAGAAATGCCGAAAGAAACTCTGTCAATATAGGTCTTTTTTTAAATAGCCATACAATATTATCATTATACATAATACAATATTATCATAATACAATGTGTTCTATGAATTGTCCAGAAATGTACACGTCAGCAACAGACGACAATAAAAAGACATAGACGTACAAGCTTTTGTTGCGATTTTCTGCAGAAATTCAATTTATTGTGAGCTTATATTATTTGTGAACATACTTGAACAAGGACATGAAAGGAGACATTTAGTCCAGGATAATACGAGGTTGTCAAATTCAATTACGAGTAAATAAACAGCGATAATTAAGGAAGTAGGACATCATCATCAGCCTGTTGGGGGCCATCCATAAATTACGTCACACGTTAAGGGGGAGGGAGGGGGTCGACGAAGTGTGACACTGTGTGACAAGGGGGTGGGAGGGGTCCTAAATTTTGTGATGTAACATTTCAAAATCTATTATAATCTAAGAGTTAAAAAACGAACTTTGAACTATTGACGACAAAATCAACATTTGCAACTCTAGATGTAAAATTGCAAAATATGTGACGTGACACTAGGGAGGGGGGGAATCTCACAAAAAATCGTGAAATTCGTGTGACGTAATTTATGGATGGCCCCTTGGTGGAATGGATGAGATAATTTGGCAGACTAGCTGTTCGCTTGGTAGCTGTGATGCTGTATGAGTTCTAAAATACCAAGGAAACCCGTATTGCCTTGAAATCAACCCATATATTCGTCCCAATGCTGGGATACCAGTCTCATTTGAGCACTCGCTATTGAGCAGTATGGTGGAGTAAGCTCTAAACCTTTTTGATTAAGAGGAGACCCATATTCCAGGTGTTTGAGGAATATATGATGATGATGGAAAAGAAGACTATTGCTCGAAGGACAAACGGAACGCTTTTGAAGCCTCGAATTTATTCCCTATCTAATACTTAGGTATACCTCAGCTGCAGGCTAAATATATGAAATTCGATGAAAAATGAGATTTTATCTAAATTGTAAATTCAATTCGCATTTGACTGTCTAAATGTAAAATAGTCATAAAATCTGAAATTGAAGTCGTCATGTTGTTTTCAGAATGCGATAAAATAAACCATTTCCGTTCGCTTCCGTAAAGCGGCAATGTATGGCCATGAAATGAGAGACGTAACAAGCAACAACAGACGTAACATGACTGTAGCGACATCAGTAATATGTCATATCGCGCGATGCATTCCCGGCCACGCTCGCCAGTCGGACCGCGTTCATTAGTAATATAGGTAGGATTTACATTATTGTCATAAATTAAGTAATTTAATTCTATGTAACTGAAATTATTTGTACTCTTAATAAGTGAAGAACATAATAAATCGTGTCAACCACCAATGACTTTACTTACTCTCCACACGTATACCATCTAACCATATATAAACTTCTATACGCTAAACAACATTATGCGCATGGCGGGATATTACGAAATTCGCATATTACTTTGTTACACGAGGGGCACTGGAACGATTGTCATTAAAATAGGAATAGAACGATGATTTAAACTAGTTTATTCTTAAATTGCACATATTTCATTAAAATTGCCTTCTGTAAGTTCTAAATTATAAATTTGTTAAAAAAAATACACTATAGAAAACGTAGCAGAGGCACAAAATTATCACTAAATGACTTGGTGTACGGTTTATACTGTAATAAATGCTGGATGATCTTTTAACTCAAATTATTCTTTATTAGGGGGATTATGCGCGATAGCTCAGACTATTTCTTATGAAGTTAATATTAAAGCTAAGGTTTCAAACTTCTAATGCCCGTAGTCTTTTCAGCGCTGTGAATTACTGGTCAGGGATTTTAAAATATGATGGAAAACTTAACTTAATTTAGCTTAACTGTCTTCCACCTAGGAAGCCAGTTAAGTGGAGCACAGTTGCTAGAGTTTTTGAGCAAGTGCTACTTTGACAGCAAGTATAGATTAATGGAAAATTATGTCGTCACATATTTATTTATTTATATATGTATGTATGGCTGATTTTAGTAAATGTACTGGGGCGAATCGGCCCAGTGATGTGGTTGGACCAAAAAACAAATCTGTGGGTAGTAGGTACATACTGATGATGATGTACACCTGCAGACAATAACGCAATAGCGTCATTATCTTCTGATAATATCGCAATAGACTGTACGAACGCAAGAAATATCGCGAAAATGTACGCGATAACATCGACCGACGATTTTTACATAATCGCTGTTTTCGTAGCCACACTAAATTGTCTTTTAAATTCATCCGAACCCCATACTTGAACTGCGAGGCGAATTATGCCGAGAACAGAGTAATTTTGAGATTATTAAAATTGAAGTATAATAAAGTGACTGATCGTAGATAATCTTGTCGATGAGATCGTTCGACGGCTGACGGCACCCACGGGAGGGTGGCTGGGGGTCTGAACATTAATGTGGCTATGGCTTTACTAAAGCTTTATGTTATATTGTAATATTGGTGTATTAATTAATTTGAGAGGAGATCAATGGCGTCGTTGCGCGTGTTACTCTAATCGAACACGCAAGTTAAGCATCGTCGACCGAAGCCTGTCCATAGATGGGTTTATTTATCTCGAGCTCCTGCGTGCTTCGGAGGGCACGTTAAGCCGTCATTATATGACACTCGGTAAGCCAAGTCCTCGGGATATAATTTATCTCCATGCCAAGTTATTTTCAAATCGGTTCACCCGATTAGTCGTGAAAAGATAACAAACAAACAGACAGACAGATACACACACATTTAATGTTTATGTGTTAGGTACTTTGAATATATTTCGGTCCCGGTTGTTGTCATTAGATAACAGTCGTTAAGCCAAGTCAGTGGCCTATGGGCGGCTTGAACACTGGTCTCCGTCAATCCGCAGTTGAGCAGCGTGGTGGAGTATGCTCTAAACCCCTTCGATTGAGGGGAGTCTCGTCGTATTCCAGCAGTGGGATGATTATTGGTTGATTCCGAAGTTATTAGCAAAGACGTACTGTCAAGGGTCATGCTTCATGCAGTATCATTCACCTTACCATTAATTCTGAATAAAACACGCATGTATGTATTATTATATTAAAATTTACTTAAATTAATTTCTAGAGAACGATTAAGGCTACAAAATAAATAAAAGATTTTATCTAATCTCATACTGAAATTTACACATTAAAAAACTAAACACAGTATCTTAATGACAGTCTTTACGCACAAGCTATCAAAATAAATTTAAAAAGTTATTTTTCGATACAGCTCTTATATGGACAACTGTATCGTAAAATAACTTTTTTACCATTTCGATACAGCTTCAGCCCTGGATACAGGTATTTTAAACAGGTTGCAATGCAAATACATTGCAACTTTAAGCAAAAATTTTCTACATAATCTGTGAACGCGGCGCCGCGCGGCGCGTCGCGCATGCGCACTACGCATGCTCGATCTGCAAATGGATTTATAAGTAAGAATTATAGCTGTTAAATTAACTTCATGGTTGTATTTAAAATATTATTATCATATATTTAGATAAAGTAGTGTATGAAACTGCACATAATTAGGTATTAAAATACTCGTGTGGTCTATTATAACATTCGCCTTCGGCTCATGTTATAAACTCACACTCGTATTTTAATAACCCTTATTATGCAACAGTTTCATAAACTACTATTTTAACATCGTAATAAATATATATTTCTTTTACATTTCAATGTTGAAGCTAAGGTAGGTGGTACCTACTGAATTTATGACCCGTGATTGTGCTTATTTTTTTTTTTTTCTTTTTTATATGAGATGATGATGATGCTTTCCATCAGGTGCCCCCTGATGGAAAGCAATCACCACCGCCCATGGAGATCAGCAACACCAAGGGGTTGCCGATTCGTTGCCAGCCTATACTCCTTTCTATCTTTCTCTCTACTACTAGGGATCTCTACTCGAAAACGTTTAATACACTAAAATTAATTACATCCTAAATGCTACGAATAAATAAATAAATATTCCTGGACAAATTACATACTGCCATCTAATCCCAAACCACACCCCGGCCACTCCATACAAAGTACGCGTCGTTTAATACTACATAAACAATGACGTCTGTGCAGAGCGTAAATGAGCGTGTGTGCGTGCGGAGCTATACAAACTGTTCCTGATTTGTCTCAGAGGGGAGGCGAGGTCGACACGAGAGAGCGGCAGGGAGTGGCCATACTGTTGTACTATTACTTAAACTGTGCCCAAACGAAGCAAAGCTTGTACTATAAATACTAGATAACTGATATTATATTTAAATACGAACCAGGAACGAGACAAACAGACACATTCATGCGTACAAAATATTTGTCTTGTAAATGAATGATTGAATGAAACATTTGTTCATTCTTGTGCGGGGATTGAACTTGCGACTTCGGAATCAAAGTGGCCATTGCTAGCCATTCGACCATACACAATACTATTATCATCATCATCAGCCTGTATCTACCCACTGCTGGATATAAGCCTTCCCCAATGCTTTCCACCAGATACGATCTTCCGCCTTCCGCATCCAGCCGCTTTCTTAAGGTCACCACTTTTTTTTTATTTTTTTTTATTCTACGTCGGGTGGCAGACAAGCATACGGCCCGCCTGATGTGAAGCGGTTACCGTAGCCATATTAACGCTCGCAACATAAAATATCGCTCGCGCGCCGCCACCCCCGCTGCCACCGCAGCATCTCCTTCCTTTCTGGTGACCTCACTCACTCGCAGGAACACAACAACCCTCAAGTGGAGGTACATTCACCAGTCGGGTAGCTTACAATTACGCTCCCTCTCTTTTCGCCAGAGCTTCGTTTGTCAGTCAGCAGGGTGCACCGCGTGCAGGTGAAGTTGGCTTTGGTTCAAAGATGTTGATGGACCACTTACACCCCAAAACTCTAATACCTTCCTCCCCCATCTGTCATCACTTACTCGGCAGATGTGACCGGCCCATTGTCACTTCAGCTTGCAAACTCTAAAGGCTATGTCGACAACTTTGGATCTCCGTCGAATTCCTTCGTTCCGGATTCGATCCGTCAGAGAAACCCCCAGCCTTCACCATAATATAATAATATCAAATTATTTATCTTCTCTATATATAATACTATATATTTAACGTATAAATAAATATACTACACGTCCCTGATACGCCAGTCGTTCACCAGTAGATATTCCCTTTAATTCTCTGCAGGTCTATAGAATTGTGCAAATTATCGCATTTGCAATCGCTTTTATAATCTCACTGAGACCACACCCTTATTCGTTCGCCGACCGGTAAAACAAGAGGACCTATTGTCAAGACTCCTATCTAGAGATATGACGATGCAATTTTATTGCAACACTCTCTACAACGTAGTATCAGCCTTATTACCTGCTCCACAAAGTGCTATATAATGGAAACTTTAAAGTTGTACTCTAAGAGAACGCTGCAAATTTATCTTTGCACACAGATTTGAAACTTTAAATCTTATTACGATGGAGATAGAGAACGTATTAATGGTTGATGTATGTTGGTACTTTCGCAGACATGATGGTTAAGCACTCAATGTACCCTTTATCTTAGATTAAAAAGCGGGGGTTCCACTAGGGTTCTTGGTTAGCGACAGGTGCACTACATAGGATAATGAACTTTGTATGTAAATACCTACTGAAACGTCTTAGGTTTAGGTTGAATTTTCCATTTTTTAAAATATACATATATTTTTTTATACCACTAAAGTGGTAAACAAGCATACGGCCCGCCTGATGGAAAGCAGTTACCGTAGCCTATGAAAGCCTGTAACACCAGGGGCATCACACGCGCGTTGCCGACCCTATAAAAACCTCTTCACGCCTTCAAAAATGAAGAACCCCATGCTGTAGTCTCCTGAGTAGACCTCGACAGGCAGTTCATTCCACAGCTTGACCGTACGCGGGAGAAAACTTCTCTGGAACCGCACGGTACGCGACCACTTAGGCTCCAATGTGTGAGGATGAATTCCCTGTCGATGGCGAGCGGTGCGACTGTAGAAGGAAGCCGTGGGCATCATGTCAAACAACTCCTCTGAACACACCCCATTGTACGGACGGTAGAACACACAAAGGGACGCAAAATCTCTCCTCAGACTTAAGGGTTCTAAACCGTCTGTCAGTTTGGGATCGTCAACAATCCTCACAGCACGCCTCTGAATCGAGTCACAAGGTGCAAGCTGGTATCTAGGCGCTCCCGCCCACAGATGGCAACAGTACTCCATATGCGGCCGTACTTGAGCTTTGTAGAGCAGAAGCCTTTGCCGCGGATTGAAGTACTGCTTGGCCCTATTGAGCACACCTAGTTTCTTCGACGCCAGCTTGACCTTCCCCTCCAGGTGACAACGAAACTGGACGTCGCTGGAGATTTCAACTCCAAGAATCCGAATGTTTTTGGCGATTGAAAGGGTTTTGGAATTGAGGAGCCACAGCAAAAGGGGTTTTCTTAGCGGTGAACGCGCAGACTTGTGTCTTAGAGGGGTTGAATCGCACTAAGTTCTGTTGCCCCCAATCGGACACTTTACTTAGTGTGCTCTCGATTTCCGACACAAGTCGTTCGCGGCTCTCCTCCACCAGAAAGCGGGGAATATTAGCGCGGGCCGTATAAAAAGTGTCCCCGGTGCTGTCATCCGCATAGCAATGAATGCTGTCAATATCGGGACAGGCCCACCACACATTCCCACCACTGTGTCTCCTGTGTAGCCAGGATTAACAGCGGCGACCGCCAAAAAAGGCAATGAACAGTGAAGTCCATTGCAGTCCCGGGGGTACAACTACGGCTGCCTTGGAACTCACAACGAATTTAATCAGAAGAAATTAGTAGGAGTAGGAAGCTTTTGGATGTTGACTGCTGTCAATAGATAACATATCATTGATATGCAGCAAAAACAGCGTCGGGGACAATACAGAGCCTAGCGGGATGCCAGCATTAATGTCCATGCTATCGAAGCAACTGCCATCAACAACGGCTCTAATGCTTCTGCTGGACAAGAAGCTAGCGACCCATTCGCATAAACCCTCTGGTAGACCGTATACAGGCAACTTCGAAAGAAGACTACGGTGCCAGACCCGATCGAACGCCTTCGCCATTTCTAGACTGACAGCCAATGCCTCACCTTGACTCTCCACGGCTGAAGCCCAGCGATGTGTAAGATACGTGTTCTTCTAGGTATTTCAGGAGCCGGTTGTTAATGACGCGCTCCATTACCTTGGAGAGAAGGGAGGTAACAGCGATAGGCCTGTAATTCGATGGGTCTGATCTGTCACCATAAAATTAAATTAAAAAAATATTTACACTATATTGATTTCAGAGTTTGCAAGCTGAAGTGGCAATATATATATATATGGCGATTCATATATATTTCGCCATTTGTGGTCGTACATAGGTACATTTCTATTTGCAATTTATTCGTAGCATTAACGTTATAACGATGCAGGAAAAATGCGACCAAGAAAAGGGAAAATCTTGGGACACCAGGGTTACATAACAAAACAAGGTAAATACCAATTCTTGTTTTATATTCGATTTATTGGACCGCCGAGCTCTGTGTGTTAGTTAGTGTTGCCAGGTGAAGAAGTATTCCTTGAGTTTAGGGAAATATTTTTCTTTTTATCACTTAAACTCTATACACAGACATTCAATTATAGTAAGCAGACGTAACATTAGAAGTTTGAATGCACGTCAAAACAAACACACACACACACACACACGAAAAACATATTCACAAGAAAACGAAATCTAAAACAAATATTGCATTGTATCAAATCGCACATCGATCATTATAATAGGTAGGGGAAAAAGTCTTTTCGCATTATAGTATGTATGAACTTGTAATAAAATCTCTTTGGTTATACCATTTGTATCTGGCAGGTTTTGATATCTTTAAAAAGTTTAAATTTTAAAAAAGATAATTCCAAATTCAAATTAAGTAAATGTGTGATTTTCATTTGTTTTTTTTACTGTCAAGATGAGTGAATCTAATGAAGAAATTCGATTCATTTTAAAATTTTACTACAAAAAAGGTAAAAATGCAACGCAAGCTACGAAAAAAATTTGTGACGTTTATGGACCTAGTGCAGTGTCTGTGAGAGTAGCACAAATTTGGTTTAAGCGTTTTCAATCAGAAAATTTTGATGTGAAAGTTGCACGTCGCTCTGGTCGCCCTGTTACGGATAAAATGGATGCCATTTTTGAAAAAGTGGAGCAAGATCGGCATATCAGTAGTTACGACGTAGCTGAAGAATTAGGAATTGACCACAAAACAGTTTTGGCGCATTTGAAAAAAGCTGGGTACACTAAAAAGCTCGATATTTGGGTGCCTCACGATCTCACTGAAAGAAACTTAATGAACCGTGTACTCATTTGCGATTCTTTGCTACGACGTAATGAAAGCGAACCGTTTTTGAAGAAGCTTATAACTGGTGATGAAAAGTGGATCACGTACGACAAGAACGTGCGAAAAAGGTCGTGGTCAAAGGCCGGTCAGGCTTCACAGACTCTGGCAAAACCCGGGTTAACCCGCAACAAGGTGATGAAGTGTGTATGGTGGGATTGGAAGGGCATTATTCATTATGAGCTCTTACCGCCAGGCAGGACTATCGATTCTGAACTCTACTGTGAACAACTGATGAGATTAAAGCAAAAAGTTGAGAGAAAGCGGCCGGAATTAATTAACAGAAGGGGTGTGATTTTTCATCATGATAACGCTAGACCTCACACTTCTTTAGCCACTCAGCAAAAATTTAGAGAGTTTGACTGGGAGGTGTTAATGCATCCGCCGTATAGTCCTGACCTTGCACCTTCTGATTTCCACCTGTTTCGGTCTCTTCAGAATTCTTTAGGCAATGTCAGGTTAACATCACGAGAAGACTGCCAAAACCACTTGTCGTGGTTTTTTGAACAGAAGTCCCAAAATTTCTATAGTAATGGGATCATGTCTATACCTACAAGATGGCAAAAAGTTATCGAACAAAATGGCACCTACATACTTTAGTTAAATGTAAATAAACTTTATTAAAAAATGTTTTGAATTTTCATATAAAATACGAAAAGACTTTTTCCCCAACCTAATAGGAATATCCTAATGCAATAGTGTAGTATTCCTATTATCACAACTTGTAATCTATTACAAATAATACATAGAACTATATAATTGTTGTGAATCCACTCAGAATACAGGAGATGAAGTCTAACTCTTCCACTATAAGGTTTATTAAGCTAATTTATAAGGCTATAGCGCTGATTAACATTGAATCTGTCTACAGTTATAATCATTAACTACATATTAATAGCCTTATTTTATAGTTATTATCAATGACTATTAATGTAATTTTTTAATTGTTGAGCCAGGATTTAAAAAAATATTTAGTACTTATTTAACTGTGGAATCACTGTTTTCCACACACATTTTATTGTTAGCATTTAATTTAATCTTGCACAATGAATATAAATAATGTACAAGTTCCTAAATACGTCCCTATAACAATGACAAGTACATAACGGCATCATATCAAAATGGCGACCTTTCAAAACATAGCGTGCGTATTTAAAAAAAAAAAATCAAGTACAGTGTTCATATACGTGTAAAAACGGGATAGCAACATACACTAACCCCCAAGAGCGTGCGAGACAGAAAGATCAACTCACACTAATATATTTTATGTTACGTCTGCTTACTGTATTGAATGTCTGTGACTCTATAATATTATGTAACATGAATGTTGCAGCACCACCTTGTCCATTTTATACAAATGTCACGTTTAATATTATATTTTTTTTTATAAACTACGTCGGTTGGCAGACAAGCATACGGTCCGCCTGATGTGAAGCGGTTACCGTAGTCATATTAACACTCACGCGCCGCCACCCCCGATGCTAACGCAACCGCGCGCTTAAGCGAACTTCGCAATGCAATGCGTTGTTTACATTGTAAACGTGTATGCGAATCTACGCACACGAGGGTCGGCATCGTGTGAGTGATGCCTTTAGTATCGTAAGCATTCATAGGCTGAGATGGCAGGTTGCCATCAGACAGATCGTATGTTTGTTTCCAACAAAATGGTATAATATTATATTTTTTCCCAAAATTTTAATCATCAGCCTGTTTCTACCCACTGCTGGATACAAGCTTTCCCCAATGCTTTTCACCAGATACGATCCTCCGCCTTCCACATCCAGAAGCTTTCCTAGGATCATCGAACTATTTAGTAGGCCCAACGTTTCGTCCTCCTATGCGCGGCCTCCACTCTAAAACCTTCCTCTCCCATCTGCCATTACTTACTCGCCAGATATGACCGGCCCATTGTCACTTCACCTTGCAAACTCTGAAATCAATAAATATATATTTTTTTAAATTGAAAAATTCACCTCCCCAGTCTAGGTGGGATTTGAACCCACGACCTCTCGATGACCGGTCGAGTGCTATTCCAACAGGTTTATGATGGTAAAGAATTTTTGCATTTTATATTTTATTGCGTGAGTCGCACTGTGTTGCCATCTACCTATTAAGTAATTATACTACTAAAATAAGGCATAGCAGTCCATCGTTGCAGAAGAAATTCAACAATTTTTTGATAACCACAAACTTATTACATTATTTTTTTAAATATTTATAATATTCTGGCATGTTGGCGGAAACAACTATTTATAATAATAATAAAAAAAAAATAATTAGCAGGCCTTGTTCAAAAGCTGGCAACACAGTGAGAAATTGAAATGAATAAAAGATAAGAATAAAAGGACCGACCTGGGACATTCGAGTATAACTCTAGGGACCAAGACCTCGATATTGAGGTATTTGTGCCGTAATCGTTGGCCCTAACAAGCTCACAAGTTTCCATAAAAAATATTTTGCTAGAACAATACAGCTATAGACATATACCTACATCTAAATCAATGGCGTAGGGCGTAACTACAGGGTGACAGAGCGGAGAAAATGCCACGGGCCCCCGAAACAAAGCGGCCCAGGCTCGAAGCTTAATACAAAAATAGTATTTTTTTTAAGTTAGGCTGTAAGTAATAAATAAGTAAATAATAAACATTTCTGGACAATTTAGACAGCGCAATTCAAATTCAAATTCAAATTCAAAATATCTTTATTCCTTGGACTTTATAAACCACTTAGAAACGTCATACAAATCTATACATATAATAAAACAGTAAAAATAATGTGTCTGTACATTGAAGATATTTACAAAAAAACAATTGGAGGCGATGGAGATATAGTAATAGAGTAAGAATTAAAAAAAAAATGTCTGTCTGTTTGTCTGTTTGTCTGTATGTCTGTATGTCTGTATGTCTGTATGTCTGTTTGTCTGTTTGTACACGCTAATCTCTGGAAGTACTGGACGGATTCGAATGAAACTTTTTTTGTTATATAGCTGTTAAGCCTGGGCAAAATATAGGGTATAATTGATTCTGGAAATTGGAACACCTGATGCAGCACCATAATGGTTCAGGTAAACTATAACAGATATAAAAATGACGCCTTAGCAAAAGTTGTTCAGCCTGATGAGTATTTTCTGTTGAGGTATAAAAATCAAAGATTTGGAACACCTGATGCAGAACCTTAATGGTTCAGGTAAACTATAAGAAATATAAAAATGACGCCTTAGCAAAAGTTGTTCAGCCTGATGAGCATTTTCTGTTGAGGTATAAAAATCCAAGATTTGGAACAAATGATGCAGAACCTTAATGGTTCAGGTAAAATATAAGAAATATAAAAATGACGCCTTAGCAAAAGTTGTTCAATCTGATGACCATTTTTTATTGAGGTATAAAAATCCAAGATATGGAACACCTGATGCAGAACCATAATGGTTCAGGTAAACTATAAAAAATTTAAAAATGACTCCTTAGCAAAAGTTGTTCAGCCTGATGAGGATTTTTTGTTGAGGTATAAAAATCCAAAATTTGGAACACATGATGCAGAACAAAGTTAAATTTATTTGCATAAACAACACGTGTTTACAATAAATTATAGTTTTAAAAAAAAGTAAAAAAAAACACGCTATAATAGCAAATAGAACTAAAAAAGTTACTTAAAATAACAATAAATAGATTAACAAAATATTGAATGTATCGTAAAAAAAACCGCGAGCTGCTACTTTTATTCTTACCTGCTACAAGTTAGACGCAATCATTTTATTTTATTTACAAAGGTAACGTGGTCTATTTAGTCAGTTTATTATAGACGTGTACGCTAAAATTGAAATGGAACGATTGGTATATATTCGCACAAACCAGAAGAATATGTGCATTTGCGGGACGCTATGTAGCAAGATCAGAGTTTATTTGATTTGGTGGTGGAAAGTGTTTTAAGTAACGAGGGGAAACTGTTTTTCTTAGATGCTCCAGGAGGGACTGGAAAACATACCTGACGAGAGACAATCCACGCTGAAATCAGGCGCCAAAATAAGATCTCGCAGCAGCATCGCCAGGCATTGCAGCCACATTATTACTAGGCGGAAGGACGCAAATACAATGTTCAATATCATACTCGATTTAAACAGAATTGAAACACCGACATGCTCTGTGAAACGAAACTGTGACAAAGCGAAGGTGTATCAGGATTTCTGTCTAATCGTTTGAGATGAATGCGAAATGGCCAACAGTAAGGCACTAGAAGCTGTAGATATAATTTTACGTGCCCAAGAGTTTCCAAGAATATTAAAAAATTTGGGGAAGATCTCCTTCCTGAAGTAAAGTCAATGCTTGGCAGCGAAATATAATTGAAGTTGAGATTCTCACTGGGAGTGGTGCCGGTGAAACTGTATTAATTCCGCGTATACCACTCTTCTAAAAAAAAAATCCATTTTAATTTTAAACGTACACAGTTCTCTGTGACCACTTGCTTTGCTATGACAATAAAGAAATCACTAAAATTCGCTGGTCAAGCTTAGGACTGGTCGTTTTTCGCATGGCCAACTTTACGTGGCTTTCTCGAGAGTTGTAACGCTTCAGATCTTTTTATATTAGCTCTCGAAGGAAATACTCCCTTAATTTATTTTATATATATTTTTAAACTATGGTTACAATGTTAAATAAAAAAAAAAATTTCTTATGTATCTAGATTAGTTCGTATTTTTATTAATACGCCGGAATCATTAAGTCCACGCGAACGAAGTCGCAGGCATCAGCTAGTTAAATATAAATCATTACTACTCTAAATCCGCAGAGCTTAGATTCACTTTCATCATACTATCTTGAATGTAAAAGTGAATTTAAGTGCCAGTTCCGGCATTTAATCCCAAATTAAGCGCAAAGCTTGTGTTATGGGTACTAAATACCTGATAAATGTACTTAAATACATTTTTTTTTGTAGATACAAACTTATAATACATAGAAAATACCCAGAGCAAGAAAAGAGACATGTTCATGCACACAAATGTTTGTCTTGTGCGGGAATCGAACCCACGACCTCGGAGTCAAAGTGGCCATTGCTAACCATTCGACCACCGAGTTTAAATCCTTTGTTGTCTTTTTCTTTTGTTTTGCCACAGGATGTGCATAGATAGCAATATGACCACGAGGACATGTATATCCTCGTAGTCATACTTCCGCATTCAAAAATTCCGTTGGTAATCGGCTTCAGCTTCGGCGGTAGGGCCCCAGCCCCCTTACCACCATCTCTTATTGCTGAAATGAATAAGCGACTCTATTTCATTTGAAATAGAGTCGCTTATTCATAGTGTATTCAACCCCCCGTGGGTTGAATACACTCGCTAAGTGATATGTAACACCTTAAGAACATAAAATATGTACTGTTTTGGGATGTAAGTGGTTCATCATGATCTTTGAACCAAAGCCAACTTCAACTGCACGCGGTGCACCCTGCTGACTGACAAACGAAGCTCTGGCGAAAAGAGAGGTAGGGAGCGCAATTGTAAGCTACCCGACTGGGGAATGTACCTCCACCTCACAGAATACCGCAGCCAAATAACAATTCCCTTGAGGGTTGTTGTGTTCCTGCGAGTGAGTGAGGTCACCAAAAAGGAAGGAGATGCTGCGTTGGCAGCGAGGGTGGCGGCGCGCGAGCGATATTTTATGTTGCGAGCGTTAATATGGCTAAGGTAACCGCTTCACATCAGGCGGGCCGTATGCTTGTCTGCCACCCGACGTAGTGTAAAATAAAAAATTAAAATAAAAAATAAACTGTATTCTCGCAAATAAAGAATTTGAATTTGAATATAAAATATATACTAATTTTTAATAGGTAGTGTACATTATCATAGTTGTTGAAAATAAAATTATAGATTAACTAAAAAATGTACAAAATACTTCTTTAGTGTTGGTTACTTAGATGATTTATTAGAGAGGGCCGCATCCTCTGATGAATTTGCCACGGGGCCCTGATGGTATAGTTACGCCACTGATCTAAATGTATAAAGTTGAGCGATTTTCTGTGTCTATAAAATCGCTCCAATACATACGGGTACCAGGGCCCGTACCGCCGATGCTGTAGTCGATTACCATCGAATATTTTTATTCGTAAATTAGGGGTCACGTTTTTGTTATTGGCAAACATCTTCAAGGCTCGACCGAGATCTCGGTCTCGATCTCGGTCTCGGTATTCTCGGCTACAAATTCAACCGAGAACTCTGTCTCAGTTCTCGGCTAAAAGTCGCCGAGATTCATTCATTCGTCAGTTTTTTTTTACGCCCCACGCGCGCGTTGGACAACCTTCCGGAGAAAACTACGGGAAGGAGGTGGTGAATCCTCATGGATACCAATGTAGCATAAGGCTACGTTGATTATGTCGGACTCTTACCGGCTAAACACCACCTAGGGACTGCTTTTAGCCTTGCGGGGCCTTAAAAGCTTCATCTAAGCGATCGCTCGTAGGGAACGAGCGACGCAGACGCCGCTAACGGATGAGCGTGCGTTAAGTGAAAATGACGCCCCATGAAGTGGGGTGAGCCATAAGAGATGTGAGAGACTAGGGGTAGTCGACTGCGACTACCCGGACTTGAGGGGGCAATTCGTCAGCAGTCAGTGCGTGCGTAGCGTGAGAGAGCGATTTGTCGACTGCAGCGAGAGAGAGCGATATGTCACCTGCGAGTGAGTGATATGAAACTCTGAATGGAAATGTGGGATCAAATTCTCATGTGACGACATGTGCTTCGTCAGCTAGCTCATTATACATGGCTTCAACTCCAATAGATAAATCCAACTTATGGGCAGCTCATGATTCTATAGAGTTGGACGATGAGCCAATGATTAGTGACGAAAACTCAAGTTCTGTGATCGAAATAGTGCTAGATAACTTTCTGAAACAGCCAAGACTGCAAAGAAATGCTAATATTTTTGAGTACTGGTATTCATCGCCAAAAAGTACTTAGACCCGCAGTACGAAATTTTTTATCAGCGCCGCCTACTAGTGTAGCAAGTGAACAGCTCTTTAGCATAGCTGGTAAATTATACGATGAGAGGCGACACTCTTTAAAAGGTGAAAACCCCGAAAAATTGCTTTTTTTATGTTACAACATCATATTGTTCATTTTTGATTATGAAAATTGATTAATTAAATTACACTCTAAAATAAATTATATTTTAATTTGCGCAATTTCATGATTTTTTCACGATCACGATTTCTCTATTCTCGGTCTCGGCTCTAGGTCTCGGCCGAGATTTTATTTTATTCTCGGTCTCGGCCGAGAACGAAAAACCTGTCTCGGTCGACCCTCTTCAGCTTAGTCGGTAGAGCTTCAGTGTCTCTACCAGCTAAACTAAGCACAAAGAGAGGGAGGGAGCGTAATTGTAAGCTACGCGACTGGGGAATGTATCTCCACCTAACAGAATACCGCAGCCAAATAACAGTTCCCTTGAGGGTTGTTGTGTTCCTGCGAGTGAGTGAGGTCACCAGAAAGAAAGGAGATACAGCATTGGCAGCGGGGGTGGCGGCGCGCTAGCGAAATTTTATATTGCAAACGTTAATATGGCTACGGCACCCGCTTAACATCAGGCGGGCCGGATGCTTGTCTGCCACCCGACGTAGTATATAAAAAAAAGCAAATACCATAAATCTAAGCTGAAGTTTGATTTTCGCAATAAGAAAATCAGATGCTAATCGGCTTCAGCTTGGGTGGTAAGGCCTCTGGGGCCTTTCCTCCCTATTAGCACAGTATACATAAGTAATAGTATGCTATTAGGTTTAAGTTATTGACAAAAATATTTAGCTTAGTCGGTAGAGCTCTAGGGTTTCTATCATCAGAGCTAAACATAACTACCTAGCAATAATGTAAGTAGGTAATCGGCTTCAGCTTCGGCGGTAGGGCCCCAGCCCCCTTACCACCATCTCTTAATGCTCAAATGAATAAGCGACTCTATTTCATTTGAAATAGAGTCGCTTATGCATTGGTATGAATAAGCATTCTATTCAGTTATTGAATAGCAATAAGAGATGGTGGTAAGGGGGCAGGTCAGAAAACTGAACTGTAACGAATTGGTCTATATCGTCTTAACTTAATAATTACAAAAGTTAAAGTCATAGAAAAATGAATCGCATGTCATTATTTAGCGTATATAGTCAGCTCGCTGCTAAGACCTTAAGTTTGCATCGGGCGGGCGGGGCGGAGGGGTATTGCGTAGAATAGATAAATATAGAACAATGATTGAAGACTGCGTTTTAATAGCTGCCTGTATGCCATATTTCAACCCGATCCGTCCCATCGTTCGAACTGTATATCGATACTTCAATGGTTGCCTTTTATAGATACCTACGAGAAGAAGAAGATTACTCACTTCCACTGAGATAAGTAGTGCTAACTGGTCTTGATATTGGTATTCCCAGTAAGTCCCCGGCATTATTAGTCATCCATTTCAAAGTAGATCAGAACAGTACGTCATGTTCATATAAATTGCCGACATCGACGCACTCATAAACCTTTACTCATCATCATCATCATCGTAAATGAGTATCGCATATTATATATATATATATATATATTGGAATTCTAATGAAATCTTTTTATATATATATAACAGTTTTTTGAAGGAAACTTTTCGGCGTTAAACTGGCTCACCGACATGTTTCATCGCTGTTGATTCGATTCGTCGATTTCTTCCTTTCTAGTTCCTCACTCACAGGAACACAACAATCCTCAAGGGAATTACTAATTGGCTGCGGTAATTTGTGAATTGGAGGTATTTCCCCAATACAAGTACACTGTACGTACGGTACAGCGTACATGTTGTGTAATTCCAACAAAACAAATAAAGGCTCTAGCTAAAGACAGGCAAGGTACAGCCAGTAGTAACCGATTCAAATCGGTTCAAATCGCGATTTCGTCGATTCGGTTTGGAATCGACTTGCATGAATTGTCTAACCGATTCAACTCGATTTGACAGAATTCCAGATCGTAACATCTATAGCCAGTACCCTGCCTGTCTTTAGCTACAGATTTATACAGTTCAATTATATATTGTGATTGTACACATTGGCATTGGCCGTGTGGCCGGCAGACTAGAATAGAATCACTCCGTATCCTCCCGTGGATGACGTACAAGGCGACTAAGGGAAATACATTCGAGAACATCGATCAGGCCTCCCCAACCCGTCTGGCCAGCGTGGAGAGTGTAAGCCAAACCCTCCTTCTGTCAGGGAAGGACGAGAGAGAGTCGTGCTCCTGTAGTGGAGACTAAAATGACCTGATGATGATGATGGTACACATTACATACTTTGGGGTGTAAGTGGTTCATCAACATCTTTGAACCAAAGCAAACTTCACCCTGCTGACTGACAAACGAAGCTCTGGTGAAAAGAGAGGTAGGGAGCATAATTGTAAGCTACCCGACTGGGGAATGTACCTCTACCTCACAGAAAACCGCAGCCAAATATCAATTACCTTGAGGGTTATTGTGTTCCTGCGAAGGAGTGAGGTCACCAGAAAGGAAGAAGATGCTGCGTTGGCAGCGGGAGTAGCGGTGCGCGAGCTATAGTTTATGTTGCGAGCGTTAATATGGCTACAGGAACCGCTTCTAATCAGGCGGGTCGTATGCCTGTATGACACCCGACTTAGTAAAAAAAAAAAAAAATGATTTTGCACGCCATTATCGATGAATGCAGAATAATATGAAATATATTGACAAAATGACAACTGTACAAAATCTTTATTCTGGCAAATAAATATTCATTCATTCGCTAGTCAGCAAGGTGCATTATTTAATGTAACTTGCCGACTAGAGAAGAGGTTGGCTTTGGATCTAAAGATCGATCGTAAGGCACTTAAATATATAAAACTATTTAATATTTTCTGGTAATCCCTGTAAATCCCCGGCATGTTTAATCATCAATTTAAAAGTAGAGATAAACAGTACGTCATGTCCATACAAATTGTCGAAAACGACGCTCTCTTACACACACGCCTCAACATCATCATAAATGTGTATCGCATATAATATATGGGATTTTTTTATATGAGAGGGGGGCAAATGATCATGTGGTTCACCTGATGGAAAGCAATCTTTCAGTGACCTCACTCACTCGCAGTGAAACCTGTTCAAGCAGCTGTGAAGGCAGTTGTTGTGTTCCTGCGAGTGAGTGGTTGTTGTTGAAGATTGTTATGGTTGTGGTATTCTGTAAGGTAGAGGTACTTTCCCAGTAGGGCAGCTTAAAAAATATACTATTCCCTACCTCACTTTTCGTCAGAGCCCCGTTTGTCAGTTAGCAGGGTGCACCACGTGCAGGTGAGATTGGCTTTGGTTCAAAGATGTTGATGAACACTTACACCCCAAAATCTAATGAAATCTTTTTATTTTTATTGTTTTTCGTCCAGTATTTATTAAATATCATAAATAATAATCAATGCGTGGGCGCACCACTCTAGCGCAGTATCGTATCGGCGTCACACATATCTGTGACGCTACGCCACACTAATACAAGTACTATTCTGTGCTAGTAGTAGACACAGTAAATATATGGAGCAGTATCTCATCTCCGCCCGGCCGTAAAACGCAGTCATATAGTATAGAGACACTCAGCTGCCCGTTACGCAATACTAAACGCAATCATTGTGGCTATAACGGATAATTGCATATTTTTAATTATTATTTTGCGACAACAATTCATATCTACCCACAAAAAAAAAACATCTATATTTATGGGTTCAAAACACCAAAAATGAATGTTTATAAAAATCCTTAATACGCGAGCAAGCTACTAAGATCAATCACCTTGGGGTCATCCATAAATTACTGGAGGGGGTCGATGAGGTGTGATATTGCGTGACAAGGGGGTGGGAGGGGTCCTAAATTTGGTGACGTGACATTTCAAAATCTATCATAATGTAAGTGTTAAAACACAAACACAAAAACATTTGCAACTCTAGATTTAAATTTGCAAAATATGTGACGTCACACTAGGGAGGGGGGGAGTCTCACAAATGTGACCAGCTGTGACAAGGACAGGGGAGGGGTTACAAAATCATGAAATTCGTGTGACGTAATTTATGAATGGCCCCATATGGGTATTGTTATTTGACTGCGGTCATATTGTATGAAGTTGGCGTACTGGAATTATGTGTACTGTGTAATGGATGACTAAAAATAGCGGGACGGGGACTTACTGGGAATAACAATATGAAGTAAGAGCACTTGTCAAAAGGTGCTGCGAGTACATAATTAAAATCCTGTTTCACCGACTTCAAAAATGACGTTCTCGGGTCAACTGTATTTTTTTGGATTATACATGCTAATAGAATAGAATGGAATAGAGTGATTTATATATAGAACTTCAATTAGGTCGGTTTCTCTTTTTCAAGCTTTTATTTAGTTTCTCTAAGGAGCTCAGTGGCGTGTGGAGGTGGCGTCATTGCGTGTGTCAGTATAATCGAACAAGCAAGTTAAGCAACATCGACCGTAGCCTGCCCATGGATGGGTTCATTTATCTCGAGCTCTTGCGTGATTCGGAGGGCACGTTATGCCGTCGGTCCCAGATGTTGTCATTAGCTTACAGTCGTCAAGCCAAGTCAGTGGCCTTAAGGTGGCTTGAAAACACTAGCAATTGTCGCGGGTTCGATCCCCGCACATGACAAATGTTTGTGTGCATGAACATCTCTGTTTGTCAGGGTCATGGCGAACACATGAGTGTATTCTAAGTATTATATGTATTTATTTACAAAAATACATGTATTTATGTTTACACCCCGACACCGCCTTCAACTATACAAAGCCCAGGTTCGACCTCACATGGAGTACTGTTCGCATCTCTGGACCGGTGCGCCCCAGTACTTGCTTGCTCAATTTGACCGCATACAACGAAGAGCAGCTCGAATCGTCGGTGACCCAATGATCTCGGATCGATTGGACTTTCTCTCTACACGCAGAGATGTAGCGTCTCTTTGCGTTCTATACAGATCACGGGGAGTGCTCGGATGAGCTGTTTGATTTGATACCTGCCGCTGAATTCCACTATCGTACAACTAGTCATGAATTAAAATTCCATACATATCATCTTGATAATTGGCGATCTACTACAGTACGTTTCCTAAGACATTTTAGGTATAAAGGGAAGTTGATCCCACAGTTTCACTGTTCGTGGTAACGAACAGTGAAACTGTGGAATCAACTTCCCTCAACGGTATTTCCGAACATTTTCATTTGCCTTAAAAGGCTGGCAACGGATCGGCGACCCCTTGTGATTGCTTTCCACTAGGTGACCCACATGCACGTTTGCCCCCCTCTCACATAATATATATATATATATATATATATATATATATATATATATATATATATATATATATATATATATATATATACCAGACCCATATAATGTAATATCAGTTATACAATGGGTCTGGTACACATAATACAAGCAAAGTCCTATGGGTATGGGTCATAGACCCATAGTACAAGCTTTGCTTAATTTGGGACTAGATTTCTTTGTGTTATATGTTAAGGAATATTTATATTTAGATGTAAATGTTTTCTTTATAATTTTATAGACGTTTTGCTGACCATACACTAGAATGCAGACGTACAGACGAAGAGATGTGCGGGGATATACCGTTCGTAGTGTTGGGTATTTTAAATGTCGACTTGTATGTATCGGTAATTTTGTGCGATTTTTATGCCCCATTCTATATTATTTCATTACAATTTAAAACAAAGTAAGATCGAAAACTAAAACCCGACTTAATATCACTCTTTAAAAGGTCATTCTCATATAAAATTGTATAAACAAACTTTCAATATTTATTGTATAATAAATAAACAATTTGTTTGTAATACATTTTTAATGGATTTAATGTATTTCTCCTGAACAATCGAGTGTGTTCAGAGGATAGCCATGGTCATACCACTTCATATTTATAGCGTGATATATTGTGCCCTGAAGCTTATGACTGAGTTGGCATGAGCATGGCTACAACCCATAGTCCCCAACCCGCGTGGTCCCCATTAAATACTCGTACCTAAGTTCAACCAACATATTACTACTTGCTCGGTTGGAGGAGCGGTATCGAGAGGTCGTGGGTTCAGGTCCCGCCTTTCTGGGGTGAATTTTTTCCATTTTTTTTAAATATTTATAATATATATAATACTTCTTGTAGATTGACGAATAAAAAAAATGTATGTAATTTAACTATATATTACACTTATCTTATTTTTTTTTCCTTGCATCGTTCGTATAAAAATATAAAATTATCGACAACTAAAACTATACAAGTATCAAAACGCATCACTAATTGGCATATATAATAAAAGTTCAAAGCAATGTTGTCTATTCATTCCATTTAATTACTCTGTCCGGAGAAGCAAGCGTTTTGCAATGGATCCAGTTGGCGGTGTTTCAAATAACATGGATGGCACTAAGAATTACAACATGGGCTTACAAGGGGAGAAGGGTAGTGGGAGTGTATTTGTAAATGGATATGCGGATGGTAAGAAAGGACCTACATATAGCGCTGTTGGAGGAAATATCACCGTTGGGAATAAGTGAGTGATTTTTTTAATCCACAAATAGTTGTGTGCATGAACATGTCTGTTTGTCTGGGTCTGGGTGTTTTATTTATTTATTATCAGTATTACATCAGTTATCTAGTACTCATAAGCTTTGCTTAGTTTGTGGCTAGATGGCCGTGTGTAATTTGCCCAGGATTATTTATACAATGCTCTGCTCAAATTAAGAATTAACGTTATTTATGCATTAAAACCCAGTATATATTTTCGGTTAATTAATAATTAATTCTCAATTCGGTCAAGCAATATTTCAAGTACATCATTAACAGGTTTGAACAGTCTAAGTATTTTTTCATGATAGACGTATAGTACATTGAAGTGCGGCGTTGTACTTCTTAGTCTACTGGTAACACACCTGCTAGCACGGCTAGTGCCTCGGTGCTTACAGTTCTATATGATTTACATAAAAATATCAGAGTAAGGCGCTGGCTTTGAACCAATTTACGACGTGCTGTACCTATAGTAGCCCTATCTGCCCATGCAGGTGAACCGTACGTAACACAACCTAAGTATGTGGCGGTATATATATTTTTTACGGTTTGAAAGTTAATCCCCACGTAGAGGTAGAAATTCGTGTTAAGACATACAAATTCTTTTTTGCTTTTTCACTTACTTGCTTCATGTGCTCGATATAATTAAAATTTCTATCCAATGCACCACGGATTTTGGACACTATTGGGGACCAAAAATATAGGAGTTGTTATCGTATAAACAAAACCACAACATAATCTTTCTTTCTCATTTACAGAGCAGCCAAGGTAGGAGTCACAGCTATGCATATACGTAAAGCTGGTAACCAGCTGACTGGATCAGCGAACGTCAACTTGATAAACTCTGGTCCTCATAAAGTGGATGCTCATGCCTTCACCACGAAGACCTTTCCTAGTGGACCGACTCCAACTTTTAATACACATGGTGGCGGAGTAAATTATAGTTACAAGTATGTATATCATCATATCATCATCATCATCAACCTGTATCCACTGCTGGATACCTTCGCCAATGTTTTCCACCAAATACGTATATACAAGTATGTATATCACCTAAACATCATAATCATTATCAGCCTGTATCTACGCACTGCTGGATATAGGTCTTCTCCAATCGTCATCAGCCCTTATTCATCTCTCTGCCGTGATACGGGCCTTCCCTCAATCAAACTAATTGAATGGGGTTTAGAGTATACTCCACCACGCTGATCAACTGCGGGTTGCCGGAGGCCAGTGTTTTCAAGCCGTCTAAGGCTACTGGCTAAACGACTGTTATCTATTTACAACAGCCGGGACCGACAGGCTTCATGTATCCTTGGAAGCACGGAGAAGCTCGATATAAATAAACCCATCCATGGTCAAACTATGGTCGACGTTGCTTAAATTTCATGTTCGATTATACACGTGCAAAGATGCCATCGAGATCATCGAGATTGGAGAAGGATCTCCAATGCTTTCTACAAAATACAATCCTCCGCCTTCCGCATCCAGCTGCTTTCTTGAGGTCATCGGACCATCTAGAACAGAGGTTTCCAACCGCTGGTTCGCGGACCACCAGTGGTCCGTGAAAGTTAAATTGTGGTCAGTGATACAAACTTATAATGAAAGAGATTAAGCACTATTATACAAAATACTCAAATCTCGAGTTATAGAATAATGGATTTATATGACAGTTGGGGACCCTACACGCAACAATACCTCGAAGTGGTCCGCGAACAAAAAAAGGTTGAGAATGACTGATCTAGAAAGAGGGCATGTTATATCACCTAAATATAATATGTTCAAAGTCTGCATGTGGTGTGCACGCTGCAGATTAATTAACGAGGTTCTCTCAAAAGAGAATTATGGCACAGCTTAACTATATGGGGTGTAAGCGGTTCATCAACATCTTTAAACCAAAGCCAACCTCACCTGACTAACTAACGAGGCTCTGGTGAAAAAAGAGGTAGGGCATTGCGTATTTTGTAAACTGCCCGGCTTTGGGAAGTACCTCCACCTCAAGAATTCCGTAGCCAAATAACAATTCCCTTGAGGGTTGTTGTGTATCTGCGAGTGACTGAGGTTTCCAGAAAGGAAGGAGTTGCTGCGTTGGTAGCAAGGGTGGCGGTGCACGAGCAATAATTCATGTTGCGAGCGTTAATATAGCTACGGTAACCGCTTCATATCAGGTAGGCCGTATGCTTGCTTGCCATCTGTAAGCGTCTTAGATCGACAGCTTTTCATCAGGCACGCCGTATGCTGATTGGTATCCTGCGTAGTTTAAAGGGGGAAAAATAATCATCCCCAGTACGAAATCTAAATTGAATGCTATGGAATATTGTGCGTTTCAGGGATACCTTCAACGCTGGAGCATCAGTAGCCCACACTCCAGCCTTCAAGCACACACAGCAGTCACTTTCAACTGGAGTCAACCTGATGAACACTCCAACATCCTCACTGTCTCTCAACGCAAACATGAACAAGGCAACAACACCTTTCCACAACTCAGGATGGCAGCCCGGTGGTTCATTAGTTTTTAAGAAACAATTTTGATCATTTAATCGTGTTTTATGTACAACAAAGTCTATTGTAAGATTTGGAATAATGATGATAACCTAATATACATATTGACTGTTACTGATAAATATAGCATTATATCATGTAAAAATAATATAACGTAATTTATGACTAAGTGTAGAATTTTATCATATTACTGAGCTGCAAGAAATGTCTGACCAAGTTTCGTAACATCTATTGCAAACACAAGTACTTTTCAGGTATAGTTTTTAGTTTTATTTTTAGTAAATTAAACTAAACTCTATTTTGTATCCATTGTTGACAAATATTAAAATACAATCAAAATTTTAGGTTTAAAAAAATATAACAAAAATTAACGAACTTCTTTTAATAGAGCCAACGATATCTATGTGGATGTGTCTGAATTTATTTACCAATGTTTTTTCTGTAATAGCTCCTTAGCCTACTAATAAAAAGCGTTCGAAATTTTTATTCGTCGTGTATTATTTATTTTGTAACAGTCCACCAAATAAGAAGAGCTAAAAAATTATTGTATTTGTTTTTATCAAACTCTTTTATATGTATGACACTCATAAACCCAAAAAATCCTAAGTCTGTGCCCGTAACATAGAGGTTAATGTGTAAACAAAACGGCATTTTGTGGCTGCCACTATGCTGTATTAATATAACGTTTGTTGGGTAAACGTGCAGTCACGAGAATCAAACGAGTGAGTGTAACAAATTTCTGATTTATATGCAAATTTAAACTTTGAATTCTGTCTCTAATTTACTTTTCGGTTATTTTTTTTTTAAAGCCAGTGACGTACACAACGGCCAGTGATGACATCATAGACAAAAAGGGAGAAGAAGAAAACACAAATACCATTTGTTTACCTTGATAATGCGTTAGCGGCGAAACCGGTCGGTAAAATTAAATGTAACTACGTGGAACAGTACAAATGTTTTATTATAATATCATAAAAATAAGAAAAAAACAAAAATATGTGGCACGTATATATTGCAAGCTTTTTATGACTAAGGTAGCTTCATATTAGGAGGGTCGTATGCTTGTTTGCCACCAGACGTAGTATATAATTTAAAAAAATTAACAAGATATAGACGACATTAAAGGACGTTAAATTATTCACTGTTGCTATGATATCTGCTCTTAATATTGGTATCCTGTGGCAATCCCAGCGATTACCTTATATTTTTAATCGTTCACAACATAGTATACAGAACAGGCACACTATGCTTATATACTAATGTTCGCCCGTGCATAGACACTTCCGTTAGTTTTGACTTTCTATTTTTTTTATACTACGTCGGGTGGCAGACAAGCATACGGTCCGCCTGATGTTCGCAACATGAAATATCGCTCGCGCGCCGCCACCTCCGCTGTAAACGAAGCCACTCCCCCTATCTGGTGAATTCACTCAATCGCAGGAACACAACAACCTTCAAGGGAATTGTCATTACTTTGCGGCATTCTGTAAGGTCTGTGTTGTTTAATCCTAACTTTAATTAAATCAAATTTTAGTCCATGTTAACGTAGAACAATCTAGCTATTTTCGAATAAATGTTCTAAAATTTGTTGATGAACTTCTTTTATAAAATCACACCATACCCTGAAATATCGCAAATTTTTTTCTCCCGAGAAAAGATGTCCCTTACAAAAAGCGTTTTGAAATTTCCTATTCGTCGTATATTTTTTATGCAAGTCCAGCAAACTACGACTAAGTATAACTAAATAATCACGAACTTTGTCAGAATGTCTTGAGATACGGCTTAAGTTATGAGCGTTTCATCTGTATTATTTTTTATCTTTATAATCTTCTTAGCACCTCTAATGGCATTATACTTATATTGGGCGTATGAACATATTGCACTCATACCACAAAAAAATAAATAGGTGTCGTGTATCAATTTTTGGTTCTCATAAACTCAAAAATATATAATCTAAAAATCTAATTCTAAAAAGCTAGACGCTTTTTAAAAGACAAGTTTGAAATCAACGATACATAGTTGTAGAGTCGATTAAAATTGTGACGCCATTAACCAGGTTTTGT
Source organism: Hypsopygia costalis (assembly GCA_937001555.2). Taxonomy (NCBI): domain Eukaryota; kingdom Metazoa; phylum Arthropoda; class Insecta; order Lepidoptera; family Pyralidae; genus Hypsopygia; species Hypsopygia costalis. Next base: position 7,076,714 of record OW443349.2, read on the forward strand.
GCGTTTTTATACAAAATTGACAATTTTTTTAATGTGGTCCACCGAAATTTCTTCACCTTGCCCGATAGAAAGCGCAAGTTAAGACCAAATGCAGTATTAATCACTGTGATTAGCGCTGCGCTGGCGGTCTTATTTGAACCCATCCACTATCGTTAGATGCATGTAACTGCCATAGCTGCTTTGGTCGTCTCTGTGCCTCTCCGACATCTGAACCAGAAGAATGATGCACGCATCATCCTGAATATCGTGGTCGTCTCTGCAACACTTGATTTCCCCAAAATATATAATTATACAAGTTGACCCAGCAAATGTTATTCTATCATGTCAATTATTGTATCGGTATGAAATATAGTTTACGTATGACCTATTCTCATACCTACCAAAAATATATTTAAAAAAATATATCATAAAAGTCGATCAAGCTATTTCATGTGAGAATTTATATGTATATATGGATACTATTCCTATATAGTAAACTCTTTCAGTGAATCAACTGTATAGGTAATATATATTTGATACAAATGCGCTTATCACTTGTACCATACGTCAAAGTTCCGTTAAAAACAATCTACCGTGAGCTAGATTTATGCAGCTCTTAAAACAGACTCGAAAGTCCAGTGGAACTACAAGTTGGTGGCAACTCTCATTTCTTACTTGTAAAGCTGCGTTCATGTAAGTAGCGGGATACGTATATATAAAAACTCCGTGTGTATTTGTTGTGAGGGCTCATTCATCAAAATCCTTTGAATCTGTGGTTTGAAATGTGCAACTTGAAATCAGATGTTGTGAAAGTCTAATAAGTCTGTTAAAGGCCGAAAAGTTGGCCTTCGGAGGGCCACATACGATCCGAGATGTGGCCCTCCGAGGGCCCAACTCTGAATCATTACGAAAGAAGTATTTATGTCAAAATCTAAGTGAATCCCAAACAAAATTTCTGGAGCAAAAATATTGTCTAAGATTCCGTGTGAGGTCCCAACTTGGGCTTTATATAGTTGAAGTTGATGACGGGGTGTAAGATATCATACCTGGCATATCTAGGGTTGAAATACCATACCTGCCATATCTATCGATTGGGCTCCGGCCCCCTTACCACCAAGTCTTATTGCGATTCAATAACTGAATAGAATGCTTATTCATACCCATGGATAAGCGAATCTATACAATTTGAAATAGAGTCGCTTGTTCAATGGTATGAATAAGCATTCTATTCAGTTATTCACTCAACCTACGAAGCGCAATAGCGTGCTATTACTTCACGCCGGTCTTCTGCGAGAGAGTGGTACTGCCCCGACAATCCGGCTCAATTACGAGCTGCAATCATTCAATGTCCAAAACTTGACCGCGATCATGGTCTGGACACCAAACGACTACAGCTTGGCTCAACCACTTTAGAAACCAGCTACTCGATTAGCAACACCCGGAGGCCACGTGCCGTGAAACGAGGGTAAAGCCTGCGGACGTGAGTAGCATCAACCCCTAAACTTACTGGTCACAGTTGAGTAGTGCGTCGACTTGAACATAACAATTTTATTTAAGGAAATAAAAAATTATTCCTGGAATAATTACATACTTCCATCTAGTCCCAAACCAAGCAAAGCTTGTACTATGGGTACTGGACAACAGCCCCCTTACCACCATCTCTTATTGCGATTCAATAACTGAATAGAATGCTTATTCGTAATAATGAATAAGCGACTCTATTTCAAATGGAATAGAGTCGCTTATTCTTTGGTATGAATAAGCAATCTATTCAATTATTGAATCGCAATAAGAGATGGTGGTACGGGGGCTGATATTATACTTATTTTTTTTTTTTGTAAATACATTCTAATCCATAGAAAACGCCCAGACCAAGATAAACAGACATGTTCATGCACACAGATGTTTGTCTTGTGCGGGAATAAAACCCTCGAGTCAAAGTTGCCATTGCTAGCCATGCGACCACAGGGCTCATCAAATTGGTTGGTCGCTGCGACCAATGGTCGTGGTTGCCGTCGCCTCATTCGAAATGCAGCAAACGTTTGTTTTGTTTTTATTTTATACTACGTCGGGTGGCAGACAAGCATGCGGCCCGCCGGATGTGAAGCTGTTACCATAGCCATATTAACGCTCGCAACATTAAAAATATCGCTCGCGCGCCGCCACCCCCGCTGCCAACGCAGCATCTCCTTCCTTTCTAGTGACCTCACTCACTCGCAGGAACACAACAAGCCTCAAGGGAATTGTTATTTGGCTGCGGTATTCTGTGAGGTGGAGGTATATTCCCCAGTCGGGTAGCTTACAATTACGCTCCCTACCTCTCATTTCGCCAGAGCTTCGTTTGTTCGGGTGCACCGCGTGCAGCACTTACACCCCAAAAAAAAAAGGTTTGTATGATTGATTTATGAGGCGATTTTATTGCAATTTTTTTCTGCGATTTAACACATTGTTTTAGACAAAACCAAGTAAATGGAAGTAAATTAAAAAGATATATAAAATAGAAGTACATAATTTAAAAAAATCTATTTTTTTAACATTATATTAACAACAGTAATTTTCCGCTGAAAGTATCAATGCAGCTTTGTACTAGAAAAAGTAAATTTTAGGTACGCTCCCTTCAGCGTCATTTTGAAATTTCGCAACTTTGTTTTCAAGCATTTTCAAGAGGTTTTCTACCGAAGACCAACTTTCAAAAGTATAATTATATTTTATTTTTTTTTATAATACGTCGGGTGGGATACAAACATACGGCCCGCCCGATGTTAAGCGGTTGCCACAGCCATATTAACGCTCGCAACATAAAATATTGCTCGCGCGACGCCACCCCCTCTGCCAAAGAAGCACCTCCTTCCTTTCTGGTGACCTCACTCACTCGCAGGAACACAACAACCCTCAAGAGAATTGTTATTTGGCTGCGGTATTCTGTGAGGTGGAGGTACATTCCCCAGTTGGGTAGCTTACAATTACGCTCCCTACCTCTCTTAACTCTTAACTTCTTAATTTTTTCAGAACAATCAGATTAATGCAGGCAGATCCACTTCACACTCAGGAGCTGCATTGGTAAAGCTTATTCAACTGTATTTATCGGTCGTTGAATAAAATCCCAAATTTTTTGAAACTATAAAAGTCGATTTTTAAAAAAAAACAGGGTTTTTTGAGTTGATTAAATAAATAAATATCCTTGGACAATTTACACACTGCCATCTAGTACCAGACTAAGCAAAGCTTGTATTATGGGTACTAAATAACTGATATAATACTTAAAGACTGTTTTTTTTGTAAATACGTGAGTACATATTATAATAGATAGAAAACACCCAGGCCAAGATAAACAGATATGTTCATGTACACAAATGATTGTTTTGTGCGGGGATCGAACCCGCGACCCCGAGTCAAACTGGATATGGTTAGCCATTTTACCACAAGGGTCGTCGATTCGCTTTTCATTGAATGTACAGATATATCTTTGTAGCTACTTTATTAAGTAACTGTTACTACAAGATGTCTTTATAGAGTACCTACTGAATCACCATACGTGTAGAACGATACTCCATTGTTAATTTTCTGGGGCAATTTCTGCGACGACGAGTTTATAAGGGCATTCTTACACTAGACTTTCGATTATCATTGTTGACGCTTATATTATTTAGTTTCATTTTGTCTGTCGTGTCAGCTAGTATTTTTTTTTAAATTTTATTTGATAAATAGTGGTCTTTCAGTTTCTTCTTAAAAGAAAAAAAACAGATAGACTATCTCGAATATGTAAGGGTCATTTATTCCATAACCACACCCCGAGCACTCCATACAAATGTCGCGTCGTTTACTACTACATAAACAATGACATCTGTGCAAAGTGTGTATGAGCGTGTGTGCGTGCGGCGCCATACAAACGGTTCCAGGGGCCCTACCGCCGAAGCCGAAGCCAAAGCCGATTACCATCCAATATTTGGTTCGAAAAATAGGTCTTACGTTTAAGTTATTGACAAACCACTTCAGCTTAGTCGATAGAGCTCCAGGGTTTGGCAGTAACCCTGGAGCTCTATCGACGCTAAGCTAAACGCAAGTATTTCGCAATCAAAAAATCCGATGGGAATAATAAATAATAAATAAATATTGTCAGACAAATTACACAGCGCCATCTAGCTCCAAAGTAAGCGAAGCTTGTGTTATGCGTACTAGACAACTGATAAACATACGTAAATACATTTTTTTTTTGTAAATACATACTTATGATACATATAAAACACCCAGACAATGACAAACAGACATGTTAATGCACACAAATGTTTGTCCCATGGGAATCGAACCCACGAGCGTTGGTGTCGAAGCCGCGTCATTGACCGCTACGCCACCGAGCTCGTCAGGAATCGGCTTCAGCTTCGGCGGTAGGGCCCCGGATTGGTCTCTGAGGAGGGAGGTGAGGTCGACACGCGAGAGCGGCAGGGAGCGGCCATACTGTACGTAGTACTATTACTTATACTGTGCCATAACCACCATAACTGTACAGCACGGTAAGTAAACGAATTACATTTGTTTGCTCCGAAATGAATAAATTCAAAAGAGAAACAGAGTTGTCGACATAACTCTCAACGTAAACTTAAGTGGCAGGGTATATACAAATTATCCAAGTGATACCATATAAAACTATTTTCACAAAAAGGAGCATCCCTAGTTTTATAGTCTTTTCAGTCGTAATGTAGTCGTGATCTAATCAACCACAATACTAGGCAAAATAAGAAATTGGCTATTTGAGAATCACATGGCGTCGGATGGATTAAAACTTTAGTAAACTGACATTTTATAGTATTAACATTTATTTATATTATTATTATACTTTAAAGTGTATGTATTAAAAAAAAAAGACAGCAAATTTCTTTCAAACATTTCTTCTTCGCCAATGATCAATAATGAAATATTATTATAAAATATGATTATTAAAAATGTGTAAGATGTATCTAAGTGCCCAGAAGGGCCCAAGGACAAAATAAATAATTTAATTTAATTTTATATTCTTATGCTGCGGCTACAGTACCGTGATATGCCAATAATTATTGCCATAATTTCAACAACGCCTAGGTGTAACCACGATTTATGGCCATAATTTTACAATGCCAATCAATATGGCAAATGACGGTAGACAATAGCTCCGGCGGCGGTCTTTTTTCGCACATCAAAGAGATTTACCGCAGTAATTAATGCGTTTGTGGTCACACTACCGTTTGTCCAGTGTGCAACATGAGCTCAACGGCGACGCACGTATCGACCGACATGGAGTGGTCAAATGAAAAAAGCGTGAGTTTTGGAATTATTCCAATGCGAACCGTATCTTTTTATGGGCTTTCGGTTGGGTATACCCCGATAAAAATCGCGGTGTACAATGATGATTTGAAGAAGAAAAAAGACCGAAACCATCTAAATAAATATAACAGCTGTAGCTTCAACCGCCATCTTGAAAAATGATATTTTTACCGCCTAATTTATTGACATATCCAGGTAAACTCTAGTGTAACCACACCACTTCACGCAGTAATTTAAACGGTAATTTAATGCCACAATTATTGCGGTAACAGCCCGGTAGACGGTAAGGTAGTGTAGCCGCAGCATTAGGCAATTGATCTACACTACTTTGCGTGATTCCGCCACCAATTAATTTTGAATTGGGAGGTAATTTAAGTCTTTTTAAGCCTGTGTTGTGGTTCAAAAGATCTTTTCACGGATATAATTATTAAGAATGCCAATTCGCACGTTTCTTCTGTTTCAGATGTTGGAGATTCGCCAAGACGACCGCGGCAGCTGGAGCAGTGACGACCAAAGCAGCCACGGCAGTAGCGTGCATCTACTAACGGCAGCGGATTGGTGCCGCCCGGTAGTAACTTGCACGAACTAATTGGTAACGGAAGCATGCAAAGCAGTGTAGATCAAATTGCCTGTAAATTTCACTTCCGCAAAATAACACCTGAATCAATTACCTATGCATTTTTATTTCATCATCAGGTCATTTTAGTCTCCACTACAGGAGCACGACCCTCTTTCGTCCGTCCCAGATAGAAGGAGGATTTGGCCTACACTCCCCACGCTGGCCAGACGGGTTGGGGAGTCCTGATCGATGTTTTATAATGTATTTCCGTTAGTCGTCTTGTACGACATCCACGGGAAGAGACGGAGTGATTCTATTCTAGTCTGCCGGTAACCACACGGCCACTATTATTTATTATTATTATATTTCATCTATACATAATAATGATTCTTATAATATTACTATACTTCTAATTTTCATTAATTTCTTTTGATTTGCGAATTCTGCCCACTCCATACACAAATTCGTTACGCTAAGGTTGCCTTGATAGATTGCTCTCAGCGATAAGGCCGCCTTGTTGCGTTTATACAAGTTTGTAATAATTTATTAATTCACTGAAATTTGTTTTGCATTATATAAATTAAAGCATATTCTATCTCTAAGTATTTTTATTAGTAGGCAAAATTTCTGTTTGTTTTTAGGTTTCCGTACCTCAAAAGGATTATAAGATCACTTTGTTGTCCGTCTGTTGTCTGTCTATCAAGACCCTCTATGTCGAGAATGCGTGGAGGTATCAAGCTGAAATTTGAAATGTATACTCAGGTCTACGGTCCCATGAAGTTGTAAAAAAATCAAACTGCTAAGTTTACGTAATAAAAAGTTACGGCCGTTTATTCAGCAAAAAACGCATATTTCGATACATTCTCAAGGGAATCAAAACCTATAGGGTACTTGCCGCGTATTGTGCGGTTCCAGAGAAATTTTCTCCCGCGTACTATCAAGCTGTCGAATGATTTTTTTTTTTTTTTTTTTTTTTTATACTACGTCGGGTGGCAGACAAGCATACGGCCCGCCTGATGTGAAGCGGTTACCGTAGCCATATTAACGCTCGCAACATAAAATATCGCTCGCGCGCCGCCACCCCCTCTGCCACCGCAGCATCTCCTTCCTTTCTGGTGACCTCACTCACTCGCAGAAACACAACAGCCCTCAAGGGAACCGTTATTTGGCTGCGGTATTCTGTGAGGTGGAGGTACATTCCCCAGTCGGGTAGCTTACAATTACGCTCCCTACCTCTCTTTTCGCCAGAGCTTCGTTTGTCAGTCAGCAGGGTGCACCGTGTGCAGGTGAATTTGGCTTTGGTTCAAAGATGTTGATGAACCACTTACACCCCATAATGATTTGCCTGTCGAGGTTTTCCAAGAGACTACAGCATAGGGTTCAAAAAGGACGTGAAGAGGTTTTTACAGCATTGTCAACGGGCGTGTGATGCCCATTTCCATAAGGCGGGCCGTACGGTTGTTTGCCACCTTAGAGGTATAAAAAAACTACAATCTTTTAAGAGTACGGAGACATTTTACACGAGCCCTGTGTTTCATTATTATGTTGTTTGAAAAAAGGAAAGGGGAGTAGATTAAATAGTCGTTTGGGAGAACTGAAATTAAAGATAAACTACTTTGTTTAAACATTTTTTTTTTATCTTATTTTATACTTAATAATATAAAGTATGAAATAAGGTAAAAAATATTTAAACAAAGTAATTTTTCTTAACTATTTTGTTTAAATATTCAAAATAACAAACTAATAAACAAACTAGTTTTCCTTAGCTTAGTGATATAAAAAGAACACTCGTGCAAAAAAATAATAACTACTTTGTTTAAACATTTTTTTTTATCTTATTTTATACTTAATAATATAAAGTATAAAATAAGGTAAAAAATATTTAAACAAAGTAATTTTTCTTAACTATTTTGTTTAAATATTCAAAATAACAAACTAATAAACAAACTAGTTTTCCTTAGCTTAGTGATATAAAAAGAACACTCGTGCAAAAAAGTTAATAACTTCACATCGCTAAGAAAAACCATCTGAGCACTCCTTAAGTCTACCGTACAGTAAGTTAATGCCTTGTAGGTAATCTCTCTGTAGGAAATGACAGTCACAGGTGCGCCTTCCCGTCGCCAACTGCTAATAGCTTTTAGACAGCACGCTGGTTTAGTGAGGGGAAATAAACAATGACGTTTATCGATATTTTTCATGTAGCTTACGTTTGTGTAGGACGTAGGGGTCCAATTGTAAATCAAAACTTTTTTTATAGATATACTAGCTGACTTGATAGAAGTTGTCCTGTCTTCTTAACAATGAATATTGAATTCGAATTGGATTTGCGCAATCTGTCAAATAACTGACAGTTCTGTCAAACGACATAAAGATACATTTTGGGGTCTAAGTGTTTCATCCACATCTTTGAACCAAAGCCAACTTCACCTGCACGCGGTGCACCCTGCTGACTGACAAACGAAGCTCTGGCGAAAAGAGAGGTAGGGAGCGTAATTGTAAGCTACCCGACTGGGGAATGTACGTCCACCTCACAAAATACCGCAGCCAAATAACAATTCCCTTGAGGGTTGTTGTGTTCCTGCGAGTGAGTGAGGTCACCAGAAAGGAAGGAGATGCTGCATTGGCAGCGGGGGTGGCAGCGTGCGAGCGATATTTTATGTTGAGAGCGTTAATATGGCTATGGTAATCGCTTCACATCAGGCGGGCCGTATGCTTGTCTGCCACCCGCCGAAGTATTAAAAAATAAAAACATTAGGAAAGCTGCTATCGTCGTTCAGTTTTCTTATTTTTTCCGCTCAACTTCATTATTTTATTCTTTCATAAAAACCTTCTCCCGACAATAACAAATACACCGTATAAAGAAATAGTGAAATCGGTCCAGCCGTTCACGCGTGATGCCGTGACATAGGTAAATAACGATTCATTTTTATATATATAGATATACATATGTTAGTTAATATTAGCTATATATTTACTTTAGAAAATATATATTTATGTTTAATAGACATAGAATGAAGAAAAATTCTATGTAATTGTTATTTAAAGTAAAGTAAACACGGTTCTAATAGGCAATTTGCTGGTTTGTATATCTACGCTTGCTTTGATCGAAATTCGATACTCTCTTTAATGAAATAAACGATATGTTAGTTTACCTTGCCAGGGCGTATTCCTTATAGTATCGAAGAGCGTTCTGAATTAGTCGCTTACGGAATTTGGCAGAAACTTATCGAATCGAAAAACGAGTTGGTTGAAACAATTATTTCGACTAAAGTTTCAATGAGTATAACATATTATAGTTCAAGTATGTCCACAATTCACTTGGCCACATATCTCGCAGTGCCTGTCCAGGGGCCCACCAAAAGGTCACAAAATACAGAGAGTACAGAAGAAATGGTAAAAGTACAGAAGAAATGGCCGTGTGGTTTCCGGCAGACTAGAATAGAATCACTCCGTCTCTTGCAGTGGATGTCGTACAAGGTCTAAGGGAAATACATTACCAAACATCGATCAGGCCTCTCCAACCCGTTTGGCCAGCGTGGGGAGTGTAGGCTAAATCCACCTTATGTCTGGGACGGACGAGATAGGGTCGTGCTCCTGTAGAGGAGACTTAACTTGACCTGACGACGATGATGATGATGATGACAGAAGAAAACCTAATAATAATAAAAATAATACTTCATTCTTGTTACCTAGACTCGCGTAAAGCGCTAGGGCTGTCAAAATCCCGACGTACGTGTTCATGCGGTCATTAAATAGAGAGCATTTTAATTTGTGAGTGAAGTCCTTAAAACATTTAGAGAAAATAAAAACATATTTTTGTATGTTTGTTCCTCTATAACTCGTCGTCGTCGTCAACACCTAATCATCCCACTGCTGGTATACGGGTCTCCTCTCAATCGAAGGGATTTAGATCATACTCAACCAGGCTGCTCAACTGCGAGTTGGCGGAGGCCAGAGTTTTTAAGCCTCCTAAAGGCCACTGACTTGACGCAACGATTGTCATATAATGACATGGGCCCGACGGGTTTACGTGCCCTCCGAAGCACGGTTGCCATCTGAAGCACGATCTCTTTAACTATCGAACATAAATTAGAAAATGCAAAAACAATATTTAAATTCGTTGAATAACGAAATCGTAATAAATATTTCGCTATACCTACTTACTCGCAAAGCGCTAATCCGATTTAGATGAAACTTTGTGGATAGGTAAGTAATATATACAATATACAGTTCACGTATTTACTGTGAAATATAACCGGAGTATTACCCATAATATTATCTCAGATTTCTCCCCAGGCGAGTCCAATCAGTTTATTCATAGAAAAAAGATGCTTTTCCGTTATTTCTCAACCGTTTCAAATTTTCTTATATTATGTCGGGTCAGAAAATCGGCCCGCCTGATGTTAAGCAGTGACCGTTACTTAGAGACACTTGCAAATTTCCAATATTACTAATAGTTTCACTCGCGTCCCATCCCCGCTGCCATCGTAGCAACTCCTTTCTTCTTTTCGTGAACATAGTCCTTTACTTCTACAATGATCGGTTTTGTGTCAAAATACAACCTGGCTTTATGATAATACATTTTTTCTTAAATCTTTATTTATACCTTTTTCATTCAGAGAAAATAAATAAAACAATTCGTAAATCTACTTGTGGCTGTGTCATGGTCACGGCCGTGTGTTGTACGTGAATACGTTATATGCACTAAAATTATCTCAAAATGGCAGCACTTCTCCCTACCCCGCACGCGATATCCTTATTCCTTACTTACAGTACTAAATTCTTTGATCCTTCATTTATGGCGTGGTGTAATTGAATTTTGGATAGAGATGATAGATATGTAGCTGCAACACCAAACTGTATCCCCCGATTTTGTTATCATTAGTTTTTTTGCGAAGCCTGCATATGGAAATAATTTTAAAGACGTACCTATTCACGTCTAAATCGATATTTTTCACAGGTATTAGTGTCACCTCCCTACAACGTTACGGAGATGACATACAGTAATGGCGACTGCATCGCCATCTGGTGCCAGCGTAGCAGAATTAACCAACAAGCGGCCGTCTTCGCACTAAAATTTTACGCAAATTTTACATTATTTATAACAGACGATAATATGAGGGCATCAGTGCATGCTGTCTAATCGATGACGCAGGTTAAGCAACGTCGTCTATAGCCTGGGGCCTACCGGCTAAGCTGAAGCCGATTCCCATCGGATTTTTTGATTCGAAGGTGACAAACAAGCATACGGCACGCCTGATGGAAAGCAGTTACCGTAGCCTATGGACGCCTGTAAAACCATAATATATACCATAATAGTACTAACACATGCGCGTTGCCGACCCTGTAAAAACCTTTTTCCCCCCTCCTTTTGAAGAACCCCATGCTGTAGTCTCCTGAGAAAACCTCAACAGGCAGTTCATTCCACAGCTTGATAGTACGTGGAAGAAAATTTCTTTGGAACCGCACAGTACGTGACCACTTCGGTTCTAATGTGTGAGGATGAATTCCCTGTCGATGGCGAGCGGTGCGACTGTAGAAGGAGGCCGTGGGCATCATGTCAAATAACACCTCAGAACACCCCATTGTACAATCGGTAGAAAAAGCTGGTAGAAACCCCGGAGCTCTACCGATTAAGCTGAACATAAATGTCAATATCTAAAACATAAGACTTCTTTAGCGAATCAAAATATTCGGTGGTAATTGGTTTCAGCTTCGGCGGTAGGGTCCCTGTTTATGGATGGGGTTATTTATACACCTCCGTGCTACGGACGGTGCGTTAAGCCGTCTAGGTCCTGGCTGTAGTCATTAAATGATAATAATTAAGCCAAATCTGCGGCAATTGAACGGGTCGAAATCATTGATTTCCGCCATAAAAACTTATTGTAATAATGACAAGCTCGGTGATCGAATGGCTAGCAATGGCAACTTTGACTCCGAGTTCGCGGGTTCGATTCCCGCACAAGACAAACATTTGTGTGCATGAACATGTCTGTTTGTCTTGATCTGGGTGTTTTCTATGTATTATAAGTATGTATTTACAAAAAAAATGTATTTAAGTACATTTATCAGTTGTCTAGTACCCATAACACAAGCTTTGCGATTAATTTGGAACTAGATGGCGCTGTGTAAATTGTGTAGAAATATTAATTAATTAATATTAATATTAAGGAACATAAATAATACATACATAAAAACACTTAAAATATAGATGTACAAAGGCGGGCTTATCTCTGTAAGAGATCTCTACCAGACAACCTTTGAGTGTTCGATATAAATGATATAAAGTTTGTTTGTTTTTGACTTTCACGACTGGGTAAGTCGTGAAAGTAACAAACAAGCAAACTAAACCGATTGCCATGAAATTTTGGATATGTCACGGTCGTATGTTCAGAATAAATAGTAATATACTTTTTACCTCGAAAACATTTCCAGCAGATTCCGAAAGTAGACTAAAAGTTTGGTACGAAAACCGACACTCACACAGGCGAAAGCTAGTATTTACGTAAATGTAATTTAACAAAAAAAAAATACAGCTTGTCAAAGCGTCTGTAGTTGTAATGCGGCCTTAAAATTGGTGCATATATTATGTAAATACGTCTGTAGTTAGTAAGTAAAGCGTCCTTAAAATTTGTGCATAATGTAAATACGTCTGTAGTTGTAAAGCATCCTTCAAATTGGTGCTTATATAAAAACGTCAGTAACTTTTTTTATTGATTTTAACAGAAGAAGCGTTTTTTACACATTAATTATGTGCCAAACTACAGGATAGTTTATCGGTATATTTAGCGTATGTAAAGCGGCTGTAAAGCGTCCATAAAATTTGTGCATAATATGTAAAAACGTCTGTAGTTATAAAGCGTCCTTAAAAATGGTGCATATGGTTTTTATGGCTACATTAAGTTACATAGCATCAGCTACGCAAGCCAAATTAAATCCTCGCCAATTTCAACTTTATCACATACGTATTTAGAGCTAAGAAGCAATTTTACGACAAGTATCTACGTAAGAGAGCGCAGGTGCGTTTCAGATGGTTAGTGTATTAACGTATTTAGGTTAACTTTGTATGGGACGTTAGAATTAACTGGATAAGGGTATTAGTGGGTCACTATCTTTAGAGATAAAGCCAACCTCAACTGTACATGGTGCACCGTGTCGATTAAGAAATGAGATTGACGATTATGGAAGAGCTTTTTTTATAATACTGACACATGCGACATTTTGTGGCTTCCAGCCATTCCATACAAATGTCGCAATGTGGCATCATTCACTATTACATTAACAATGGCGTCTGTGCAGAGCGCGAATGATGTGTGCGTCTGGAGCCATACAAACTGTTCCAGATTTGTCTCAGAGAGGAGGTGAGGTTGATACGGGAGAGCGCCAGGGAATGGCCATACTGTACTTTGTACTATTATTTATACTGTGCTACTGAGGCCACAAACTAGTATACGACCCACCTGATGATAAGCAGATATCGCATTACTCACGCGTTGCCGACCTTTTAAAAATCCCTCCACGTCACGGAAAACCTCGACAGGTGTTCATTCTACAGCTTGGGAGTATGCGGAAGAAAACTTCTCTGGAACCGCACTGTATGCGACCATTTCGGTTCCAATATGTGACGATGAATTCCTCGGCAACGCCGAACGGTGTGCTTATAGAAGGAAGCCGTGGGCATCATATCGAACAACTCCTCGGAACATCAGAGAATGATTAGGGCCACGAAGTAACTGAAAGAAATTTAATATCATAATAAATACATAATTATTTTATCCGTTTTTTTTAAATTAGCTCTGCATATTGGCTCCGATTGGCCTGATGGTAAGCGAAAAGAGGAGCCCCAATCGTATCTGCAACGGACAAGAGACCTTGATGTCTTGTCAGTTGACGCTGCCATGCTGGCCTACAAGATGCATCTTCACGCTTCGCTTGAAGGATCCCATATTGTATGAATGAGGAAATACATATGCCGGCAGCGCGTTCTACTTTTTAATGGTGCAACATAGATAGGAGTGAATAAGTGAATAGTGAGTAATATAACATCCTCACACATTGGAGCCTAAGTTGGTCACGTACTGTGCGGTTCCAGAGAAGTTTTCTCCCGCGTACTGTCAAGCTGTGGAATAAAATGCCTGTCGAGGTTTTCTCAGGGGACTACAGCATGGGGTTCTTCAAAAAGGGCGTGAAGAGGTTTTTACAGGGTCGGCAGCGCGCGTGTGATGCCTCTGGTGTTACAGGCGTTCATAGGCTACGGTAACTGCTTTCCATCAGGCGGGCCGTATGCTTGTTTGCCACACTGGTGGTATAAAAAAAAATGGAGTTGCCAATTCAATGTTAAAAGTAAGTTAGGCGGTAATGCACTTAATTGTATTTTTTTTACAAATACAATCAAGGATGTACACATACATTTATATGTACACCCTTGATTAATTTATTCTCTAAAAACATTACTCTCCTTTCTTCGGCAGTCGGATAAAAAGATATTGCATTTCGATAGAAAACTAGAAATAAAGGAGCAAGTCTTATAATATCCACTTTACGAGTGCTGAGTTAAGTGGGAACGCTACAAAATATCTCGACGGAGACTTATAAAGGATGATCTTTTCAAATACTGTCCGTAGGGTTGTCACTGCCATTCCGAAGGATTAGTCTTTAATATTACTTTTACCATTTAAAGAGAGGCCTATTTTGTGGGTCTTATTAAAGAGTTCAGTAGTGTAACGTGGACTAAACTAGACGTCAGTAGGGGTCTATTTATCAAAGCTTGTACTGTGTGTACTAGATAACTGATATTTATTATACTTAAAAGTTAAAGTGTAATGTCCCGCCCGGAACACCACATATCCCGCTTTTAGCGTTGGTCGCCACAAATTACGAGTTCGTCAGCTGAATTTAATGAAACACTTATCAATTTTTAACTGTATTTTAATTTTAATGCATCTACCCTATTTAAGTGCAAATGAAGAATTACTTACTTAGTTAACTAAAAACACTTGGATAGAGTTTTTTATTTAATGAATGTCTAAGTGTTTTTAGTAAAATAAATGAATATGTATTATACTCCCGATTTTTTTAAACGTGACCCGCTTTTTTTCAAACACCTCCCGCTTTTTCAAAACGTGCTTCGCTTTGTTACCTTCAAAAGTTTAGGTTTCCGCTTTATATTCAATACTACTTACTATAAATTCAGATACTGAAAAAAAATCTCGAAATAGTTCTCGTAAAAAAGGTTTTGAACCACTGACTGGTGGAAATATTTGAACATTATTCCAATATTTATATGGAGTTTTATGATTTTTAAAATGCCTTAGTAAAATCAGACGACTTGGTAGAAAAGTAAAAAAACAAAGGTATTATGGAGCTAGTTTTTAAGATAACACAGAAAATATTTTAAATTTAGACATTTATTGAGCATAAATTAGGCAAAATAAATTAATTTAACATAGCAGTGTAATTTTCTGTTCAAAATCTATACATATAAAGTAACATATCCTGACTGACTGATTCATCAACACCGAGGCAAAATTACTGAAGCTAGAAACGTGATATTTGCATGATACGTGGCTTCCTTTTGTTACCTACGTATAGGTCCACTAAGAAAGGATTGTGAAATTTACTCCCTAAAGGATTAAAAACGGTAAAAAATCAACGTTTGTATGTGATCTTTTTGTTTGGGGTCCGATCTGTTTGGAATTTAGTGATATTGCTCTTTGACATCATTTAACAAAACTCTAATTCAATATTTTCTAAAATTCGATTTCATAAGGGGTAAAAAGGTTGACTGGTATCAAGCAAGGGGCAAGTAGAGAATGATCTTATTCTTTGGTCAATAGAGTGTAAATAAATAAAATATTTTTAGAACATTGACAAGTACCCTAATCAGTCTTTGTTCCACAGAATTATAACTGAATAAAAAATGTTGTGCTATTTCATTCGGTAGTACTCGTATCTATAAACCAAGCCAAAAAGATGAAGTTATATTCTAAATCCGACAGCCCTAAGCTCACAAAATACTGACGAATGAAATCGGAGCGTCCCTTACTATTATTTTCTATTCCGAGAAACTACTTTTTTAATGGTCGAATGATATTATAAGTGTACTTGATACTTGAAGATCGTCTTTTATTAAACAATGATCAAAATTATTGCGATAAGCAAGTAAGTATCATTTATACTTTACTACCCTGCAAGCTTCGTCCATGTGGAATATTTTTTTATACCACTAAAGTGGAAAACAATCATACGGCCCGCCTGATGGGAAGCAGTTACCGTAGCCTATGAACGCCTGTAAAACCAGGGGGCACACACGCGCGTTGCCTACCCTGTATAAACCTCTGCTCATCCTTTTTGAACCCCATTCTGTAGTCTCCTGTGGAAGGAACAGGTAGTTCATTACTTCAATTTTTTTTAACATAAAGCTTTAAGGCTCTGGAATCAATGCCCTTTTGAGTCCGTCTTTGTATTATTTCTTTATCTTATGCCCGGCTTCAGGTACATACTGAAAAATATCGTCAGGAATCTTCTTGTTCCTACATTACTTGTAATAAGACAACAATCAAACCGGTACTGCATTTTTTTTTGCTGTTTCGCTCGACTTCTTGGAATGACACATACTCGATTCAAACAGATTTATTCAAAGATTCTACTAATTTTATGCAGCCAAATGATTACTTGCACCATAATACACTATCTCTATTATGAATCAATATCATTATACATTAAATTATGAAAATTTGTTTAGATGCAAAACCGCGCTTACCAAGTTTGCGCCAAAAAGTCATACAAACAATAGGATGATTTAAATTAAGTACCTACTATTAGACAATAGTTTGACTATTAGCATAATATATATATAATGGGGTGTAAGTAGTTTATCAACATCTTTGAACCAAAGCCAACTTCACCTGCTCGTGGTGCACCCTGCTGACTGACAAACGAAGCTCTGGCGAAAAGAGAGGTAGGAAGCGTAATTGTAAGCTACCCGACTGGGGAATGTACCTCCACCTCACAGAATACCGCAGTCAAATAACAATTCCCTTGAGGGTTGTTGTGTTCCTGCGAGTGAGTGAGGTCACCAGAAAAGATGGAGATGCTGCGTTGGCAGCGGGGGTGGCGGCGCGCAAGTGATTTATTTTGTTGCGAGCGTTAATACGGTTACAGTAACCGCTTCACATTAGGCGGGCCGTATGCTTATCTGCCACGCGACGTAGTATAAAAAAAAAAAATATATTAGCATAATAGCGACATGCATTTAACAAATCGTTAGAAAATTATGATATAATAATAGAAGATTGTTAACAACAGGTACGGAACTCGGGGTCTGTAGATTGTAATAATTATTAGCGATCATAAAAAAAAAACAAAGTACGTAGCCTATAAACTCCTTACCTTCCAGTGAACATTTCATTAAAGTCGGATTATCCGTTATTATGTTGACGTAGAGATAATTTTAGTGTTTAATTTTTTTCTATGCTTTCTTTGCTGACAATTTTCTTTTCATAATATATCTTTCTTAATATATAAAAATTTTGTGTCGCGTTGTTTGTCTGCGATGGAATCCTAAACTACTGGACCGATTTTTATAAAATTATTATATTTCTCAAATTGGATCATACTGCACACTGGCAGTATGATCCAATTTGAGAAATAGAATAGTTTATAACTCATCGGAAAAATTTACGTAAAAATATTAGAATGCGATATGAAGTTCGCCAGGCCAGCTTGTTGTTTATAGATATATTTTTCTGTATGCGCTTACGTCAATGGAATTGTAATTTGGGCATTTTTATTTTTTTTAATACTATGTCGGGTGGCTGACATGCTTACGGCCCGCCTGATGTAATGCGGTTACCGCGGCGATATAAACGCTCGCAAATCGCAACATAAAATATACACACACAAATACTGCTCGAGCATCGCCACCCTCACTGCCAACGCAGCAACTCCTTCCTTCCTCATGACCTCATTCACTCGCAGGAATACGACAACCCTCAAGAAAATTGTTGCTGTGGTTTCGGTCTTCTGTGAGGTGGAGGTACTTCCCAGTCGGGCAGCTTACAATTAACGCTCGCGCTATCTATCCGCCAACCCGCAGTAGAGCATCGTGGTGGAATACTCTAAACCCCTTGGATTAAAGCAATGGTTCCCAACCTTTTTTTGTTTTGTAGCGTGTACGGTCCCCAACTGTAATATAAATCCATTATTCTATAACTTGAGATTTGAGTAAGTATTTTGTATAATAGTGCTAAATCTCGTTCATTACTTGTTTTGTAACACGGACCATAATTTACCTCTCACAGATCACTGGTGGTCAGCGGACCACCAGTTGGGAACCTCTGGATTAAAGGGAGACCCATATCCTAACAGTGGGATGATAACGGATTGATGCCTCTACCTATCTGTTGCAACTGGTCCTAACTGAAAATCAGTGCCGGGTCTGCTACAGATTTTGGTTTATACTGAGTTGATACCATTTTGCGACATTGCTCAGTACTATAAATTTACATTATGTAAAATTAAGTCTGTATATAATTTGTTTGTATAGTGCTGTGTAATGTGCAAATAAATGTATTTTCTTTCTTTCTTCTTCTATCTTTAAATATAATTTGGTGACTATTGGAAGTTGTCAGATGATGAGGTCCCGTATCAACTTGAACTGTAAATGCAGTTTTAGTCACTGAGAAAAGTTTTGGGGTGTAAGTAGTTCATCATCTTTGAACCAAAGCCAACTTCACCACAATAAAAAAAAACCCTCGAAAACGTATAAAGGTAACCTATTCAGTAGCTAGAGCATTTTAACAAGCTTAACGGTACAGTGCAACATTCCTGCGAATGTTCGATGCTATGTTCGACGTAATGCTATTAGTGAGTGAGCATTTTAACACTTCTTTCATAAAATTACGAAGTGGAACAGTACAAGTTCTTTATTATAACATTATGACTTCTTTCATATTTGCGTATGTATATGAACCTCTTACACCCCGCAATGTGCTTCATCAACATCTTTGAACCAAAGCCAACTTCACCTGCGCGCGGTGCACCCTGCTGACGGACAAAAGAAGCTCAGGCGAAAAGAGAGGAAGGGAGCGTAATTGTAAGCTACCCGACTAGGTAATGGCCACCTCACAGAATACCATAGCCAAATAACAAATCACTTGAGGGTTGTTGTGTTCCTGCGAGTGAGTTAGGTCTCCAGAAAGGAAGGAAATCCTGCGTTGGCAGCGTGGGTGGCGGCGCGCGAGCGATATTTTATGTTGCGAGCGTTAATATAGCTACGGTAACCGCTTCACATCAGGCGGACCGTATGCTGGTTTGCCACCCGACGTAGTATAAAAAAATGCGTTTTAACACAAGTATCAAAAATTTAAGCTGAAGTTTGATTTCCGCAATGAAATAATTCGATGGTAATCGGCTTCAGCGTTGGTGGTAGGGCCGCCTGGTCAGTTGAACTAGTGGGAACAGTAAAATTAATAATAAAATATGACGAGCTCGGTGGCGTAGCGGTCAATGACGCGGCTTCGACACCAACGCTCGTGGGTTCGATTCCCACATAGGACAAACATTTGTGTGCATGAACATATCTGTTTGTCTTAGCCTGGGTGTTTTCTATGTATCGTAAGTATAATATAATAATAATAATATTCACAAAAAAAAAAGTATTTACGTATGTTTATCAGTTGTCTAGTACCCATAACACAAGCTTCGCTTACTTTGGGGCTAGATGACACTGTGTAATTGTCTTACAATATTAAAAAAAAAAAAGAAAAAAAATATTTCTGGTACTATTACGCAGCGCCATCTAGTAGCTAATATAACAAAGCATGTGATAAGACTAAGTAACTGATGACCTTTATTGTAAATACATACATTTTCCATTACATATAAATTTACCTAATTTATTTATTATAAAATATATTTGCCGTAATCATTATATTAATACGTGAAGCTAAAACTGTGTACCTTATGAAAATTGCGCGGACGGAGATGTCTGAAATTGCGCACACTTATAGTTTATATAGAGAAAGAGTGCAGAATGCTAATATATTTTTTTTAATTATGCATAAGAAATAGATTAAAACAATAAAAAAACTTCGGACGCGCAGCATGCGTCGCCATAGCGAATTTTTTTTTTCTAAATCCCGAATTGATATCTGGAAACCAAGGTCACTTTACATTACTACTTTTTGATGCTCTACACGAATCCGAAGTCAGAATTTCCAAATTTTAAGTTTCATGGCAACGGACAGACAGAACGAACGGACGATTTCATAAGCTCAATGAATTTCGCTGAAAATCAAACACACTACCATGTATCTGACACACACACGCATATACACCTATACACTTTTCTTTATTGTTAAAGTCATAATTTAAATTAATTTTATAGTTAATTGATTCAGGTGTTATTTTGCTGAAGTTAAATTTACAGGCAATTTGATCTACACTACTTTGCGTGCTTCCTCCACCAATTAGTTCATGCAAACTACTGCCGGCCGGCACCCACCCACTACCGTTAGTACTTGCATGCGACTGCCGTGGCTGCTTTGGTCGTCTTTGCTCCAGCTGCTGTGGTCGTCTCGGCGAATCTCCAACATCTGAAACAGAAGATACATGCGACCGCCACTGCCCCGACTGCCGTGGTCGTCTCTGCGACACGTGTTTCGCCTCTACGCGAGGCATCCTCAGGCGATCTGTAGATGTTGACGGTTAGAGCAACAACATCTACAGATCGCCTGAGGATGCCTCGCGTAGAGGCGCAAAGTAATGTAGATCAAATTGCCTGTAAATTAATTATGTTCGAAATTCAACCAATGGGCGACCACTGTATTAGTGGTCACCAAAACATAACTCTATTTTCAAAGCAAAAGGTTGACAGTTTAAACATCCCACGCAGGAAATAACATACCCACATTTCCGAATAGAACGTTATAACTCAAAATCCAAATGTCAATGTGCTGCTAAACAACTGTTTCCATATTAATTTCGCGGTTAAACTGAACCACAACTAAATAATTAATAAGAGACGAGCTCGGTGGTCGAATGGTTAGCAATGGCCACTTTGACTCCGAGGTCGCGTGTTCGATTTCCGCACAAGACAAACATTTGTGTGCATGAACATGTCTGTTTGTCTTGGTCTGGGTGTTTTCTATGTATTATAAGTATGTATTTACAAAAAAAAAATGTATTTAAGTACATTTATCAGTTGTCTAGTACCCATAACACAAGCTTTGCGCTTAATTTGGGACTAGATGGCGCTGTGTAAATTGTCCAGAAATATCTATATCTATATCTATAATGCCATGGTAGTGACATAAATGACCCTAATGACGATTTAGGAGCTCTTTAACTTTTATATATATATATGATGGGTGGCAAACGAGTATGTGGGTCACCTGATGGTAATCGGCTTCAATTCAATCCAAAAAATCCCGTGGGAATCGGTTGAAGCCGATTCCCACCGGATTTTTTGATTGCGAATATCAAACTTCAACTTAGATTTATGGTACTTGTGTTTAGTTTTGCTGATAGAGACCCTGGAGCTCTAGCGATTGAGCTGAAGATTGATGTCAATACCTAAAACATAAGACCTGACGAGCTCGGTGGTCGAATAGTTAGCAATGGCCACTTTGACTCCGAGGTCGCGGGTTCGATTCCCGCACAAGACAAACATTTGTGTGCACGAACATGTCTGTTTGTCTTGTTTTGGGTGTTTTCTATGTATTATAAGTATGTATTTACAAAAAAATAATATATAAGTACATTTATCAGTTGTCTAGTACCCATAACACAAGCTTTGCGCTTAATTTGGGACTAGATTGTGCAGAAATATTTATTTATTTATATTTATTTTACTTATTTTTTAAATCAAATTATTTGGTGGTAATCAGTATCTTCGGCTTCGGCGGTAGGGACCCAGACACTCAAGCGGATTGCCAGCAGATCTTCCTCCCCTTTCACCTCCAAGCAGATTACTTAGGCCCTCTTAAGTCTTAAGTTAAGAATGCATCGAAGCAATGGAGTTTAATGCGTGTGTACCCATAATGTCACGTTGTGTACATACAAACAAATGACATATGACAAGGTCGTTAATTTCCGTAAGAAGTACAGTCGATGTCGTTAAGTCACTTTATTCGACACATTAGCACTCAATTTAAGCGAGGGACTTATAAATTATGTTCGCGACATTATGTGCTTAATAGTAAGGGACTAGGGGTGGCACTCAGCCGCTCAGTTCATCCCCAACCGAGCTAGGGGATGCACGCTTATCCTCGCGAAAACCGCGGGAAAATTTCGAACGATATTCGAATTTGGAGAACTTTAAATTTCTTTTCGTGTCTAGTATAGTGACTGTATTTTCTTTTTTTAATTTTAGGGTGTGAAATTTTGAAAATGGATTTAAGTTATTGGAGATCGTTTGTGTTATTTTCTTCGTTCTTTAATGGTGAGTTTTTCCATGACTTTTTTAATATTGATAATTTTGTCACCTGACGCAATAATAGCATATTCTCGTAATTTGTGTAATCATTCCAATAAAATCACTTTTCCGTATTTGTGATAATATATAATAGAAAAGTTAATTAAAATAACATTTACTGAGAAGAAGACACATTCAATTTAAAATGAATATATTATTATTATAAAAAAATATATTGGCCAATTAGGATATATAATTTAGAATTATTAAATTAAATCCAGATTAAAAGGCAGTCAAAAATTAAAAAATAAAAATGGTGAAATGAAGTGGTCCTTTTTGCATACAGATATGGCAAAGGGTTTTTAAAATATTCCATGGATTCCCACGGATTGCCGTGAATTTTCAAAATAGTTTAGCTGATACAGACCCTGGAGCTCTACCGATTGAGCTGAAGATTGATGTCAATACCTAAAACATAAGACTTATTTTTCAAAATACAGAATAATTACAGAAAACCGAGAGAAATCTGTTTATTTGGCACGTATTCTAAAGTTTCTTTGGAGCGTGAAAATATGAATTATGTCTCAAATAAATAACTAAAGCGATTGGCGATATCTAATAATAAAAAAATATTAAAAATAAAGATATGAGCATATTCGCTCTGGTGCACTTGAAGCAAACACAATTGTGGAACAAACGCAGTTTAACCTTATTTCGATTACCAACAAAAGTACATATTAATATATTTTTTTGACGTGACAACGTCTTATAAATTGGTTAGCCGGGTGACACTTCAAGAAACTGGCTCACGTTATGCGCTTACAATGAGAGCGAGTGAAAGGCACGCGTCCCTTCTAAGAGCGAGAGAGACAGACATAAAAAGTGAAAGGCATGCATCCCTTCCTCTCGAAAACATTTTACCACTCAAAGTCGTTGTCACGTAAAACTTTCGCCCGTATACCGACTTTACAGGCAACCAATTTTTTATGATTAAACAATCATAATAAACAAATAACTTTCAAATCAACATTTTCAGCATTTTTCTATACAATTCTGGATATAGGTAGATAGGTCATCACCAGAGTCTTCAACCATGTGCAATCCTCCGCTTTCCACTACGATGTATTTTCGATATCAACCCTATAATCATCCCACTGTTGGGATACGGATCGATCGAAGGGGTATAGAGCATACTCCACCACGCTGCTCAATTTCGGGTTGGCGGTTGGAGTGTTATCAACCGCCCTCAGGCCACTTACTTGGCTTAACGACTGTCATCTAGTGACAACAGCCGGAACCGACGGCTTAACGTGCCCTCCGAAGCACGGAGGAGCTCGAGTTAAAGAAACCCATCCATAGACAGTATTCGGGGTGTAAGTGGTTCATCAAGATCTTTGAACCAAAGCCAACTTCACCTGCACGCGGTGCACCCTGCTGACTGACAAACGAAGCTCTGGCGAAAAGAGAGGTAGGGAGCGTAATTGTAAGCTACCCGACTGGGGAACGTACCTCCACCTCACAGAATACCGCAGCCAAATAACGGTTCCCTTGAGGGCTGTTGTGTTCCTGCGAGTGAGTGAGGTCATCAGAAAGGAAGGTGATGCTGCGATGGCAGCGGGGGTGGCGGCGCGCCTGCGATATTTTATGTTGCGAGCGTTAATATGGCTACGGTAACCGCTTCAGATCAGGCGGGCCGTATGCTTGTCTGCTAACCGACGTAGTATAAAAAAAAAAAAAATAGACAGGCTGCGGTCGCTGTTGCTTAACTTGCGTGTTCGATTAGAATGACACGCGCAAAGACACCATCGAGCTCCTCAGATAAGATGTATTGGCTTGGGTGCATTTCATACAAACGCTTAAAAGTTTAAGTTTATGTCAATGGACATAAACTTTGACAAATTTCAATTGACGAATTATTTAATGATAATCACATAAAATAAATAACATTGTTAATAAATTATATAAAAACTGACATTGTACATTTGCCTATTAATTACCTATGTTTATAATTTAATTAATATAATTAATGTAAATTGTAATATAATTTAATTATAAATCTTAGACTAAATTGATTATACCTTGCTGTGCCCTATAAACAGGGTTCATGTTTGTGACCATTTTAATTATGTAAGAACCTTGTATTATAACAACATGAAATGCAATAAATAAATAAATAAATAAATAAACTTTAACTTTAAAACTCTACATTTGTTAGTAATGACTAACAAATGTAGAGCTTTCCGCTCTATAAAGTTGATACTGTTGAATGTTGGCACTTAGTGGAACGTTATTATCGACGATATTGACGATATTGATATTAACGAGCTCGGTGGTCGAATGGTTAGAAATGGCCACTTTGACTCCGAGGTCGCGGGTTCGATTTCCGCACATGACAAACATTTGTGTGCATGAACATTTCTGTTTGTCTTGGTCTGGGCGTTTCTATGTATTATAAGTATGTATTTACAAAAAAAATGTATTTAAGTACATTTATCAGTTGTCTAGTACCCATAACACAAGCTTTGCGCTTAATTTGGGACTAGATGGCGCTGAGTAAATTGTTTAGAAATATTTATTTATTATCATAATGTTATAATAAAACACTTGTACTGTTCCACGTAATTATATTGAATTTTACCGACCGGTTTCGCCGCTAACGTAAGGTAAACCAACGCACTAAGCTATATGAAACTTTCTTATCTTTCCGCTCTAAGCAATATGAAATGACATAGTATCCGCATCCATCACGAAATCGCGTCACTGTCAAATGTCGTTTGATTTCACGGCGTATTTTTTAGACAATAAATATATTGCATCATTTATTTATTTGTACATATCTTTTTTGTACATGTTACCATTCATATCTACACTACTATTATAAAGAGGAAAGATTTGTATTTTTGTGTGTGTGTATGTTTGTAATGAATAAACTAAAAAACTACTGTGCCGATTTCAAAAAATATTTCACGATTGGAAAGCTACATTCACCCTGAGTAACATAGGCTTTAATATAAATAAAAGATAAAAATACAAAAAAAATCTTATGTCCACCCGTGCGAAGCCGGGACGGGCCGCTAGTAAATAATATAAAAATGTATGTTTGTCTGTACGTCCTTTATGCATTCGTTTACCGCTCATCCGATTGCAATGAAACTTTGGTGGGATGTTCTGGGTATACTGGGCAAGGTTTAGACAGGACAACGTCTGTCAGGCCAGCTAGTAATCCATATAATTGGCTATCAACCACAGTACGCTTTTTAAGACATTTTCTACCACGAACTATGAAATTGTGGAATCAACTTCCCTCAGCAGTATTCCTAAATAAACATATTATTGAGATGAGCGAGGAAATGAATAGGCTCCAAAACCACTGAATCATTTTTGATGAAACTTCTCATAATTAAAGTCCTCGATATGCTCGAGGTTTGTGTCGAAAAAAATTAAGATCGATCACGTCCTTGAGGAATGATCATCAAATATATTTTCCATTGAAATCAATGGAAAACATACACTCAGCGAATCAACTCGCTCCACTCAACCTCGATTTCGGCTCCGTGGGCTAGAATCCGACCTAGTTTATATAAAAATATACTAGGAATATTTATTACATACATACTAGAAATACTGAAACGTGGTCCATCACTATGGGCCTTATGAACAAGCTCAAAGTAGCCCAACGAGCTATGGAGAGGGCTATGCTCGGAGTCTCTCTGCGAGATCAAATCAGAATTGAGGAGATCCGTAGAAGAACCAAGGTTACTGACATACCCCAGCGGTTTAGCAAGTTGAAGTGGCAGTGGGCAGGGCATAGTACGGAGGGCGGATGACCGATGGGGTCGAAAGGTTCTCGAGTGGAGACCACGTACCGGCAAGCGCAGCGTAGGACGTCCACCCACAAGGTGGACAGACGACCTCATTAAGACCGTAGGATCGCGCTGGATGCAAGCCGCTTCCAATCGGTCTTATTGGAGATCTAGAGGGGAGGCCTATGTCCAGCAGTGGACTTTCAATGGCTGAGATGATGATGACATACTAGAAATATTAAAACACAGCGTCATCTATTCCCAGACTAAGTAAAGCTTGTACTATGGATACTATATATATAACTGATAAATACTTAATTTAATACATAGAAAACACCCACACCAAGACACAACAGACATGTTCATGTACACAAATGTTTGACATGGACGGGGATCGAAACCTCGGAGCCAAAGTGACCATTGCTGGCCATTGGACCATCGGACTCTTTATTCCACTACCGAGCTCGTCTTGCATCTAAGACTTTCAAGTTCCTAGTTTACCCATAGCCACAAGATAACATCATCATCATCATTATCAGCATGTATCTACCACAGCTGGATATAGATAGGCGTTTCCCAATGCTTTCCACCATATGCGATCTTCGGCTTTCGGTATTCAACCACTACCACCCACTTTATTGAAGTCGTCGTCGTCGATCCATCTAGAAAGGGGGCGCCCTACGCTACAAGGTAACAACTGTTCCATATTTAGTATATACTCCCCACAGAGTATCCGACTGTGGGGAGTTTCGCAGCTGGAACTACGGGTCCGGCTGTTTGGATCAGGGTACCTCGAGCACTGGTGTGGTGATTTGTGGTGGCTTTATGTGCCTGTAGTCACTCACGTGCATGTGGTTCAGCGACAGAGGTTGGGAATGTTGGTCTGCCTTGCCGGCCGGTTGTCGGCCGAGCATCCAACCTCGGTTGGTTTACTGAGCGCAAGAGCGGTGCGGGTAAAGGTCCTCTCGGCTGGTTGGTTTACTGGACGACAGTCTCGCAATCCTGTGATATAACCGGAAGGTTGGCACACAGGGGCGTATTAGCAGTTAGGTATAGGGTACGTGTTCCATTTTTAGTTTAGATGCGGAACCTATTTCCGTCCCATCCAGGAACAGTATTTGTGTAAATTATCCATAATTTAAACAAATACTCTTCCTGGGAACTTTTTATTCAAAAATAAACTGGCTTTTCGACATAAATCGAAAAGCTCGACTGGAAACCTATTAGTAAATATTTAATACAGAATTTACTTTTACGCTACAATTTTAACAGCATATTTGTGTTCATATTTCAATATTAAATAAAATGAGTGTATATAGAATGAAATAAATAACTATGTGGCTTATAACAACTGGTTTATAAAAACAAATACGTGAATTTAAATGTGGTATGTAATATTTTCCCGCCTCCTCAACCCGTCTGGCCAGCGTGGGGAGTGTAGGCCAAATCCTCCTGTCTGGAACGGACGATTGAGGGTCGTGCTCCTGTAGTGGAGACTAAAATGACCTGATGATGATGATGTAATATTTTGCGTGAAGTTGTGCAGCGTGGGATGGAGAGAGCTATGCTTGGTGTATCTACACATGATATACTCTTTGCTGACTTTACGAACTTCGCTCAGCAGTATTTCCGAACAATTACGACATGGGCGCCTTCAATAACAGAGTCTTTAAAGTCTAAAGACTCTGTTCTTGAATGCTTTATTTTATCATTTTGATGAGCTCGGTGGTCGAGGTAGCAAGAGGTTAGACTCTGAGGTTGCCCGTTCGATCTCCGCACATGACAAATATTTGTGTGCATTAACGTTTGTCTTGGTCTGGGTATTTTCTATGTATTATAATATGTTACAAAAAAAAAATATTTAAGCTCGTAATACCAGTTATCTAGTACCCATAGTACAAGCTTTGCTTAGTTTGGGATAGATGGCCGTGTGTAATTTGACTAGGAATATTTATTATTAGTATCATATTCATTATATCACGGGGAGTGCTCGGATGAGCTGTTTGATACCTGCCACTGAGTTCCACTATCGTACAACTCGCCATAATTTAAAATTCCATCCATATATATAAAACGGCTCTATAGATTTCATTATTATAGACGAGATAGGCCTACGCATTCCTACCCCTGTGTCTCCTGTATAGCCAGGAGTAACCGCGGCGTCCACCAAAAAGGCAATGAATAATGATGTCCACTATAGGCGCGGGGGTAAAACTACGGCCTTGCAACTCACTACGAATTTAATCGGTAAAAATGTTAGGAGTACGAAGCTTTTGGAATTTGACTTCGCAAATATGCTAATGTGAGAAACAGAAATATGACAAAGAAGACAATAAAAGCATAAAGAGATGGCTACTCAAGTGAAAGAAAGAAAGGAAAGAGTAAAGACTAACTTTTTTTTTAATACTACGTCGGGTGGCAGCCTGACGATCTACGAGTACTATACAGTACGTTTCCTAAGACATTTTGTACCACGAACGGTGAAACTGTGGAATCTACTTCCCTCAGCGGTATTTCCGAACAATGACGACATGGGAGCCTTTAAGAACAGACTCTTTATTTCCCTTAAAGGCTGGCAAAAGATCGGCGACCCCTTGGTGTTGCCGATCTACATGGGCGGTAGTGATTGCTCTCCATCAGATGACTCACATGCTCGTTCCCCCCCCCCCCCCTCATATAAAAAGGAAATCAACAGCCGATCATTGCATATACGGATTTATAGTATACGGATTTTATAGACTAAAAACGCGACTTGATCAAGTACGCTCTTATAGGTATCTGGCAAGTGGTAAGAAAATAATCGTTATAATAAATCTATGTGTGTTACCAGAGTAAATAAAAAAATCCATTTCAATAAAGTACCTTATTGTATATACAGAACCCTCGATTCAAATAACTTATACGCATGACCGCTCTTTATGAGTGCGTCAGCAACGATTGCGCTGTCATTTCGGGGAATAGAGCCGCTGGGAAATCGGACAATGCCATATTGATAGCGGCAAGTCATAAGCGGCTGCAGATTTTAAATTTTTTTAGTACTTACCAGAAATTACTAGAAGACAGGAGTTGTTGAGCAACGGGAGTGACGGTGCGTGAGTGATAGTTCATGTTGCGAGCGTACATATGGCAACGTTAACAGCTGCACATCAGGCGGCCCGTATGCGTGTCTGTCAAAAACTGTCCCGACATAGAATAAAAGCTCCCGGCGTCCTCACATGTTGACGCTGACGTTACTCTAAGTTCGTAGTACGTTTTTGTCAACAAGGAAGTCGCTGAGTGCAGTTTTAATTAGTGACTGTGAAATTTAAATATAAATATTATATGTGCCATATAATTTACGCTCATTCTGCTGAGTAAAGTATTACACGAATGAATCAATTTAAAAGGAATTTCACGACGGCTTCCACAAAGAGCCAAAGCCACATCCCAGACACGCCATACAAACGTCGCGATGTTAACTAATAAACATAAACAATGGCATCTGTGCAGCGCCATACATACTGTTACAGATTTGGGGGAGGTGAGGTCGATACGGGAGCGGCAGGGAGTGGCCATACTTCACGTAGTGCTATTACTTATACTGAGTCATGGCGTATTTTATGATTACATTTGCATATTGATACCTGATGTACGGGGTTTACTCCACCCCTTATTTTATTTTGTTTATTTATTTAATTAAACTTTATTGACCACAAAATTACATAAGCATACAAAAGGTGGACTTAACGCTAAAAGCATTCTCTACCAGTCAACCTTCGGGAATAGTAGAAATTCATGAATGCGGTTCTAAAGCAAATGAAAGAAAATAAAGAAACCAAGAAAATAGAGTTAATAACTACTATTTTATATTTTCTATGTATTATAAGTATGTATTTACAAAAAAAATGTATTTAAGTACATTTATCAGTTTTCTAGTGCCCACAACACAAGCTTTGCGCTAAATTTGGGACTAGATGGCGCTGTGTAAATTGTCCAGAAATATTTTCTTTTCAATTTGTCACAGTTTATTTATATCAATAATTTCAAGTAATACAAACTAATTTAACTAAAAATAAACTAATCTTAAAATGAATATTATCATATAAATTAAGAGAGAGAAAAAAATATAACTAAACCGCGTCAGAAACTTCCTCCGCATCACTGTCAAAAGGCATCGTGCCCAGAACGCTGGCAGCATTGCCACGCTGAATGACAAAGCTTATACGTTGTGCCAAATATAGGCCAGCCCTCTGGTCACGGGAAGTATCAACCAAACGCTTTGCTAATTCTCTAAATAGAAGCCTTGCACTCGGACCCCATGGGCCAAGCGTTTCGTTTATTTATTTAAGTAAAAGAAGCTCTGTTGAGAGAATCGCTCGTCGCCTATGCTGCGACCGGCAACTATACGAGTCAGTTATTCCGATAGCTTTTTCTAACGCTCGAAAAAATAGCGACTATAACTGTTAGACTTTATAGTGGACCCCTTTCCCGTTTCTTTTGATGTTCTCTGATATAACCAAATTCTTCTCGGTCCCATTTTTTCTCATAACGTTATGTTTGAATAGAGTCCCTTTCTGATATTTAGGGACTCGCGTTCAGTGGTAAGTAAGCATTTATTTGCGTAGGAAAATAATAAAATCTCTTATAAAATACGTAGGGTTTTGTCAATGCTAATGGCATGTAGAAAGGAGGAAAATTCGCTGCATAGGAAAGTATTTTGACGTGAAGGTTTCGGGCTGCTCAAACTTTTCCCCCTCATTTTTTATTGTTATATATAGTCTGAAAAAAACCACACTTATATTTTTTTATATTTTAAAGTAATAATAAAAAAAACGGGTTGCACTCCGGTTACATAATTTCGCACGAATTGCTTTATTTATTAGTACAAAAGTACTATCATTTATGTGGTAAAGTATAATATTCATTTATTGCACTATCGTACACAAACATGACAATTTATATTACATTAAAAATAAACAGCAGGAACAGGCATACATTTTCGCCGCGCGGAAGAAATAGAGGGGAATATTACATCCTCTCCTACGCCGCGCCGGTCCGCGCCGCTCCGTCTTACCAATTTTCGATCAGGCCTAGTGTCCTGACGCGAGTTTAACATTTTTTACCCATCCCAAAAAGTGCACAACGCCGCTAAAGAAGTTTTCACTTCAAAAAATAAGGTATATATGTATATACGCACATAGGCAGCCTTCTACATAGACAAGTCACACTCAACTCAAAACCCGGAATACAGAATAGTGGGCCTATAAAAACAATGGACGTCCCTCGCGAGGATTTGTGCGATATGCCATGACAAGGGGTCACCGAACCGCTGGAAATGGGGATGAAAAAGGTTGGATGTAAATCTTTGGACTATGCTAAAGGATTTGAATATTTCGCATAAGCCCTCTGTAACACGCCTGTCAGAATAGTAAGTTTGGTAGGAGGTATTGAGTTCGATTTATCAAACGCTACTGACGTTGTTATTTTTTAAATAACATGTCGGGTGCCTATAGAAGCTTACAATACAAGCAGTAACGCTCACGTACCGAATAATAGAATAAAACAACAAATATTAAAATGCTGCCTATTGTATTTCGGATATGTGAATGATAGCCAACTTGTTCTTTTATCAAACGTGAGTAAAATAATTAAAATATACAATTTCAAACATTGTTTCGCGTTACAAAGATGACCACTCCAAATACCAGTTAGTGACACAAAGATAAAGAATGCACTAAATTTCTTTATCAAATATGACTAATAACAAATTAAAAAAATATCAATTTCTATCATTGTGTCGCGATACCATTTAAAATGTTAGGTAACACAAGCTAGCGACACTCAAAAGTAAACAGTGCAGTAACATATCCTTTATCAACTTATACATTTATCAAATGTGAGTAGAATACACCATAAATAAGAATTTCTAACATAGTGTCGCAATAAAAAGATTACCACTCAAAATGTTAGAGCAAACACAAGCTAGCGACACTCAAAAGTAAAAAAATGCAATAACGTATTCTATTACCAACTTATCCATTTATCAAATGTGAGTAGAATACACTAAAAATAAGAATTTCTAACATAGTGTCGCGATAGAAAGATTACCACTCAAAATGTTAGAGCAAACACAAGCTAGCGACACTCAAAAGTAAAAAATGCAATAACTTCTATTACCAACTTATCCATTTATCAAATGTGAGTAGAATACACTAAAAATAAGAATTTCCAACATAGTGTCGCGATAGAAAGATTACCACTCGAAATGTTAGCTAACACCAGCTAGCGACTCTCAAAAGTAAGCATTATCAATTTATCTATTTATCAAATGTGATTAAAATACACTAAAAATAAGAATTTCTAACATAGTGTCGCGATAGAAACATTACTACTCAAAATGTTAGCTAACACCAGCTGACGACACTCAAAAGTAAACATTGCAATAACATATTCTATTAACATCTTATCCATTTAACAAATGTGAGCAGAATAAATAAATATAAATAAATAAATATTTCTGGACAATTTACACAGCGCCATCTAGTCCCAAATTAAGCGCAAGGCTTGTACTATGGGTACTAAACGACTGATAAATGTACTTAAATACATTTTTTTTAAATACATATTTATATGACAGAGAAAACACCCAGACCAATATAAACAGACATGTTCATGCACACAAATGTTTGCCTTATGCGGGGATCGAACACGCGACCTCGGAGTCAAAGTAACCATAGCTCGATTTTCGACCACCGAGCTCGTCAAATACACTAAAAATAAAAATTTGAAACATAGTGTCGTGATAGAAAGTGAACCACTCAAAATGTTAGCTAACACTAGCTTGCGACACTTAAAAGTAAACAATGCAATCATTATCAGATTGTATCTACCCACTGCTGGATATAGGCGTTTCCATCCGTATGCTTTCCATCATATGCGATCCACTTTAACAACTTTATTGAAGTCGTCGGTCCACAGAGATCGGTCTAGAGATATCAAAATGATAAACAATGCAATAACATATTCTATTATCAACTTATTCATTTATCAAATGTGAGTAGAATACGGCCGTGTGATTTCCGGCAGACTAGAATAGAATCACTCCGTCTCTTCCCGTGGATGTCGTACAAGGCGACTAAGGGAAATACATTATAAAACATCGATCAGGCCTCCCCAACCCGTCTGGCCAGCGTGGGGAGTGTAGGCCAAATCCTCCTTCTGTCTGGGACGGACGCGAGAGGGTCGTGCTCCTGTAGTGGAGACTAAATTGACCTGATGATGATGAGTAGAATATACTAAAAATATGAAATTCTCACATAGTGTCGCTATAGAATGATTACCACTCAAAATGTTAGCTAACACCAGCTCGCGACACTCAAAGGTAAACAAAAATCTTATCTAGGTTACATCTCTCGGCGCCATTGAGTCCCGTGCTTATAGCGTCTTCATGAATCAAAGGCTTAAACCTTTCAGTCAGCTCCTTTGAGCTGTTCTGAAACTAGAATTTTCGGATAGCTTCCTTGTGAAGTGTTCTTGTGAATTTTAATCATGAAAGATTGTTGATTACACAAGTCTCTAAAACAATACAGCAGTAAATCCGAATTTTTTAAGTGTTGTTATCCCTATGACCAATAAAGGGGTTTTTAGGGTTTAATTCGCGATCTTTAAAGCCAAAGCCAACCTCACTTGCACGTGGTGCATCCTGCTGACTAGTGAAAGAGGCAAAGAATCTGGCAAAGAAGAGGTAGGGTACATCGTATTTGTAAGCTTCATACTGGGGAAGTATCTCCACCATACAGAATAACAAATAACAATTCTCTTGACATTTGTTGTGTTCCTGCGAGTGAGCTAGGTCACCAGAAAGGAAGGAGTTGATGCGCTTGCGAGGTTACGGTAACCGCTTCACATCAGAGGCCCTACCGCCGAAGCTGAAGATGGTAATCACCATCGATTATTTAGATTCGAAAAATAAGTCTTATGATTTACTTATTGACAAACATCATCAGCTTAGTCGGTAGAGCTCCAGAGTTCCTATCAGCTAATCTAAACAGCCTAAACACAAATAACATAAAACCACAGTATAAGTAAATAGTACTAAGTACAATGGCCATACGCCATTCCCTGCCGCTCTCTCGTATCTAACGCACCTCCCTTCTGAGACAAATCTGGAACGGTTTGTATGATGCCGCACGCACACACGTTCATTCACGCTCTGCACAGACGTCATTGTTTATGTAGTAGTAAACGACGCGACATTTGTATGGAGTGGTCGAGGTGTGATAAAACGAAGCTGAATTTTGATTTTCGCAATTAAAAATCTGACGGGAATAGGTTTCAGCTTAGCCGGTAGGTATTGCCCCAGGTCCGGCATAGTCATAAATAAATCACTATATAATTTGGGGTGTAAGTAATAACTTTATTTATTTATTTCTTCTCACACAAATTTAAAGATACTAAAAAAAAAAGAGAAACAGTACAAACCAATTATCACACTACTACACACTTAAACATTTTCTCGGTGTTGTTATCTTATTTAATGAGAAGCTGGTGCCTGAAGTAGGCTTTAGGAAGCCTGTATTACAGGTCACCAGGTTCTCACCTCTCTTAACTAAATTAAGTTCTTAATGGTACTATCAATTACAGAAAGCGCTCGAAGAGGCGCGCGACAACTGAACCATCCTATACATATATATACACACACACATAAATACATACCCATACATATGCACACATTCACACATACAGTACATTACATATACATACATATACCCATACATACACACATACACGTGTGTGTATGTATGTATACACACACTCGCACATGTACAATACAATAACAAAATACACATAATGCATAATAAACCGCTAAATACTAAAGTGTGAGGGTGCCCACATGTCACTTGTGTCTAGCAAGAAGCATTTCCGTCTTTTCGTAGCTTAGTGAAAGCAACCAATTCTGAACCTTGATCTTACAGTCATGCCTATTGCAGGAACGGATACCTACATTTTTGTTCACTCCATTATACAGGAAACCTCCCAAGAAACAGAAGTATTTTCTTGTAAAGGTTTTATTTGTGTGGAATGGTTCAAAAACTTTCTTTACGCGTCTACTTGCAACAGTCTGGTTTTGAGTATCACATGTTACCATTGTATGTTGTTTTAATACGGTGTTAAGAATAAATATTTGTCGGACAGTTAATACCTGCCAGTGCTGATAGAGAAGCTCTGTAGGATAACGAAAGGAAAGGAAGCCACTTACTTTTAATATAGCTCTTTCTGCTTTTTAAGTTAGTTTTCGGTGCACCACCCCAAGAGGTGATGCAATATGATAAAATACTTTGTCCTAGGGCAAAATAAACAAGTTTTAAAGCGTTTCGATCCATAACATTGCGCAAATTTTTGAACATATATATCAATTTACGTAATCTAGAACACAATACTTCCATATGATATTTAAATGAGAGATTATTATCAATAATTACGCCAAGATACTTTATTGAAGTAACAAGCTCTATATTTTTGCATGGACATGTAGATCTATTGGTATTTGCATTGCAGGTATGACATATTATAGGTTTTTTAGTTAACTGGGCCTGAGATAGGTTTCGCATAGTAAAGCATATATACTTAGTCTTGTCTGAATTTGGAGTGAGTAGATTACTTTTTAGCCAATTATTAATAAGATCGAAACCCTTTTGTGCAGCATCCTGTGCAGCTTCCCAGGTATTTGCCGAAAAAAGAAGACAAGTATCGTCGGCATAAGAAATTATATGACCATTGGTTAGCTGCTGAGAAGTGAGATCATTTAAATACACAAGAAATAAAGTAGGACCCAGAATGCTGCCCTGTGGTACACCATAACAGATTGGTGCTTCATCACTGGTGTATTTTCCGATTTTAGAGCTTTGGGTTCTATCTGAAAGATAATCTTCGAAAAGAGTTAGTTTTTTCCCCCTAATTCCATAAGCTTCCAGTTTATTGATTAAAATTGGAACAGAAACCGTATCAAACGCTTTCGCTATATCTAAAAATATACCAATAACTTTTTTGGACTTATCTAAATTCTTTACAACAAAATCTGTTAACTCATGAACAGCCCCATCAGTAGATCTACTTCGTCGAAAACCATACTGATTTGCTGAAAGCAGGTTCTTACTTTCAAGGTAGTTCACGAGTCGTTTATTTATAATTTTTTCAATAATTTTTGAAATGGCCGGGAGAATTGAAATTGGACGATAATTACTGACACAATTTTTGTCTCCTGATTTATGTACGGGATGAATAATGGAGTGTTTGAAAACCTTTGGAAACTTGCCATCATTAAGACATAGGTTACAAATGTATGTAAGTGGTGGGACAATAAATTCCTTGAAGTCTTTAATAAATTGATTAGGTATGTTATCCCACCCATTCGCACAATTATTTTTCAGACTCATTATAAGAACTTCAACTTCCTCTACGTCAGTATTTAACATAACGAATGACGATGTACAAGCCGGTAGTGGTTTCAATGTTTCCGTACTGTTAACATGGCAATCTTTAGAGATATTTTCCGCCAATTGTCTACCTACACTGGTAAAATAATTATTCAACAGGTTTACTGCGTCACCCGGATTTACTGAGCAGTTAAGCAATTCTGTCGAAGGAGTTTTATTATTTTTTGTGTGTGTGACATCTCTCACTACTTCCCACAATTTTTTACTGTCTTTGCCCGCCTTCTTTATTTGTTCCTTATTGTAAGTAGTTTTAGCTTTCTTGATTAATACGTTACAGAAATTTCGATATCTATCATATGTTTGCTTTAAAGTTTTATTATTCGGATCTAGTTTGTATTTTTTATATAACTTATCTCGATTTTTTATACATCTTAAAATTCCAGGAGAAATCCAGGGCTTCAAAGTTCTTTTGCGATTTGGTACTACATATTCTATTGTGTTTGCTTCAATTAATTGCTGTAAAAATAAAACAAAACGGTTTGCAGCATCATTAGCATCCTTACATTCAAAGACAAAATTAAAGTCAGTCTTCTGTAATTCTAACTTAATATTATCATGATTTAATATTTTATGTATTCTATTAGCTATTTCTTTCTTTTTGACAGCCTCCAAACAAAGCACGACAGCTTGATGATCCGTTACTGTCGAATTTAAAACTACAGTGGTAGCTGCCACGGTAGTGCGTAACATAACATGATCAAGGCAAGCTTCAAGTCTGGTCGACATGTCATGTGCAGGCAGTAATCCGTGAAATGCGTTAAGATTAAGGTATTCAGAGGCTCTACAGTCTTTTGTATTTCTTCCAATATCAATATTGATATCTCCCACCACCGCGATATTCCTACACGTTGATAATGATGCTAAGACATTATTTAATGACTGTATAAACTTATCTATATTATAGAAACATGGTGGACGATAAATCGACACTATAGCGATACTTGGATGCTTAATAATCAAGCAGTTCCCATCCTCAAATGTTGGCTCAGAAATACTAATATGTGAATCATTTTTGTAGTAAATAACTATGCCATCATTTTGGTTGATTGTTTTTGTTGTTCTGTGATGTGCATAGCCATTAAGTTGCGGTATAATTGGGTTTCGTGACAGCCAGCACTCTGTTAATATAATAATGTCACTTTCAATGTTTATTTGTGCCAATAGAGTGAGGAAGTCATCGAAGTTCCTTGAGACACTACGTATGTTTTGATGAATAACTTTAAGACTTTGTTGCTGGTTTAAGTTAAGTAAATGAAAATTGTAGGCGTCAGTACGTATAGCTTTAGATACAGATAGAGCATCAATATCTTTTATTAATGAACTAATGTTATTCACTTTTTAAATTAAAATAACTGTTCGGTTTGACATGAAAGGCAAGAATGTTTACATAACCTTTTCCTAATAAGTAACTACAATATGACATCACTGTGTTCACATACACAAATTTGATTATTTTATATCCATTATTGCTTTGAGGATTTTCTGTCGGTATGAGATATGTATGTTTGCCATTAAGTACATAAAAGTAATTTGATTTCCAAAACAATATAACTATTTTCCTGATTATTTCAAATAAGTGTCTGCAGAGTGACGCACCCTCACATATAAAAATACATCGTAAAGAACACTTAATCAATATATAGTCTGACTGCTTATATGCATATATACTAGATAATACAGTTTTACAAATTATTAAATGGTTCATTAACATTTTTAAACCAAAACCAACTTCACCTGCACGCGGTGCACCCTGCTGACTGACAAACGAAGCTCTGGCTAAAAGAGAGGTAGGGAGCGTAATTGGGTATTTGACTAACATTTTTTTCTGTTTGATATGTAGGGACGTCTCCATAATATAACCATAGGTGAAAGAATTACTTCGATAGCACAAAAATCTCTCGAGATATGGTAATTTGAAAATCACAATTTTTAGACTGCCCCAAAACGCTCCATACAAAAGACTACTGAATTATGACGTCACAGATCTGTATTTTGTATGCATCAAATCAGAAATTTGTACGACAGCTATGTTAAATATTACGTTTATGTGATTAGTATCATAATAAAAGTTATAGCATTTTTTATTGCTTCTCCAATGGAAATATAATTTTTTAATAATTTCATACTTTTAAAATGGACTTTCCCGCCAAACTTTGATCAACGCTAAAAAAAGTCTGACTGAAGATATTAGAATGAAAGTTTGCAGATCTTTATAGTTTTGTGTATTTTACGATATTGTTAATTTATTTGTACAATTTTTAAACATTGGAAACAACCCAATTGTAAGCTACCCGACTGGGGAATGTACCTCCACCTCACGGAATACCGCATCCAAATAACAATTCCCTTGAGGGTTGTTGTGTTCCTGCGAGTGAGTGAGGTCACCAGAAGGGAAGGAGATGCTGTGTTAGCAGCGGGGGTGGCAGTGCGCGGGCGATATTTTATGTCGCGATCGTTATTATACTACGAACCGTTTCACATCAGGCGTTTCACATCACATTATGCTTGTCTGCCACCCGACGTAAAATAATATATTTTTGATAATAATTATATGTACCGCCCGAAGCATTATTACATGAATCAGTGGACAGGAAATGAAACATTTGTACCAATCTGTTTCAGTTGGAAATTGAATTCAATTTCAAAGTAATAACTACTGAAATTAATTCCATTTGTACGTTATTTGAGTCATAATTAATAATGGAAATGAGAAATATTGTCTGTATTTTATATATTTTAACAATCATCATTATCATCAGGTCATTTTAGTCTCCACTGCAGGAGCACGACCCACTCTCTTCAGTCCCAGACAGAAGGAGGATTTGGCCTACATTCCCACGTTGGCCAGATGGGTTGGGGAGGCCTGATCGATGTTTTATAATGTATTTCCCTTAGTCGCCTTGTACGACATCTTCGGGAAGAGACGGAGTCATTCTATTGTAGTCTGCCGGAAACCACACGTCCATATTTTTAAGCCATATATTTTAGCAATACGTATACCTGTTTATTTATATCAATCCATAGACATAGATCTAATAAGAAAATGATAGTTCAACCGCAAATTCAAATTTAACTAATCTACACTTTCTTTATATATGAGAGGGGTACAAACGAGCATGTGGGTCACCTAATGGAAAGCAATCACCACCGTGGAGATCAGCAACAACAAGGGGTCGCCGATCCGTTGCCAGTCTCAGAGCTAAAGCTCTTCTTCCTATCTTTATTTCTGGTGACCTCACTCACTCGCAGGAACACAACAACCCCCAAGAGAATAGGCTAGACGACATTTTTTTCTTTCGGTTTGCTAAGTAAGGACGTCACAATAATATAACTATAGGTGAAAGAATTACTTCGATAGCATAAAAACTTCTCGAGATATGATAACTTGAAAATCACAATTTTGGACTTTCCCGAAAACGCTCCATACAAAAGGCTACATAATTATGACGTCACACTTATGTATTTTGTATACGTTAAAACAGAAATTTGTACGACAGCTATGTGAAATACTGCGTTTATGTAGCTAGTGCCATAATAAAAATTATAGTATTTTTGATTGTTTTTCCAAAATTAATATTTTTTTTATATAATTTCATTCTTTTAAATTGGACTTTCCTACTACACTTTGATCGATCATAGAACAAGTCGGACATAAGTTATCAAAATTTCAAGATCACAGATCGTTCTAGTTTTGTATATTTTATGACACTGATAAGTACTTTTTATAATTTTTTATCATTGTCGTCTAGCCTATTGTTAGTTGGCTGCGGTATTCTGTGAGGCGGAGGTACTTCCCGAGTCGGGAAGCTTAAAAAATACGTAATTGTCAGGCTGCAGGATGCACCAGCTTTATATTACATAGAGAGACGACGAGCTCGGTGGTCGAATGGTTAGCAATGGCCACTTTGACTCCGAGGTCGCGGGTTCGATCCCTGCACATGACAAACATTGTGTGCATGAACAGGTCTGTTTATCCTGGTCTGGGTATGTATTTACAAAAAAAAAAAGTATTTAAGTACATTTAGCAGTTGTCTAGTACCCATATTACAAGCTTTACGCTTAATTTGGGACTATATGGCGCTGTGTAAATTGTCCAGAAATATTTATTTATATTATTTTTATTTTTAGAGTATACTTGCAATATTGTATGTTTGTATTTTTTTTTTTTGATGAATAAACTCAAAGAGTACTGAAGCGATTTTTTGTGTGATTGTGAGAGCGAAAATTCATTCATTAATATAATGCTACCAATGATGTTACATGTACCTATATAATAAATATAAATGAATCCATATCTTCCTTGGCCACTTCTTTGTTGTATTTGTTATTATCATAAGAAGGTTCTTATGAATGAAAAAAAAATACTGAATGTTGCACGGATCAAGAAAACTGAGCGGCCATATTCTGCATTGCTGATAGTTCATTTCGTGCATTTTTACGGGGAACTACTGTCAGATTGAACGCTATTCATTTCTAGATATCGGAAAATAAAGAGACGAACTTCTTAGCTTCCATGGATTCCGGGTCCATCGTGTGGCAGAGAGAGAAACCCCAAGCAGTTCCCGAGACTTGTGATACGAGTGTAGGTTTAAGGGTAAGATATCTTATCTTACCCTTAAACCTACACTACTAAAAACGTATGTCTGAAGAATTAATATTATCTAGGTAGTCTATTTACTTTCAGACAGGGCCTATCAACCACAGTACAGTCACGCATTCTGACCTTCTTTGGCCATGTATCTCGTCGTGGTAATAACTCCATAGAGCGTCTCGTAGTGCAGGAAAAAGTTGAAGGCACCAGACCATGTGGTAGATCACCAATGAGATGGACGGACCAGGGGTCCTACCGCCGAAGCTGAACCCGATTCCCATCGAATAATTTGATTTCCAAAAATATTTGTTGTCAATATTTCAAACCTGTGTCGGTAGAGCTTCATGGTTTCTACCATCTAAGCTGAACACAATTGCCACTAACGTAAGGTGGAGTTGGATTTTCGTAAGCCGATTACCATCGTTCAAAATTCCGAT
This sequence comes from Hypsopygia costalis, assembly GCA_937001555.2. Classification (NCBI taxonomy): domain Eukaryota; kingdom Metazoa; phylum Arthropoda; class Insecta; order Lepidoptera; family Pyralidae; genus Hypsopygia; species Hypsopygia costalis. The sequence goes on from OW443349.2 coordinate 7,118,273, forward strand.
AGTAATCGGCTTCAGCTTCGGCGGTGGGCCCCCTGATCAAGGCCGCAACTGAGTGCTCGGTTTGCGAATGTACCCGGAGAGCTGCAGTCCGCGACGAATGGCGCTGTATTACCAAAATCATCACTCATCGTGATTCACAATGATGTCAAAGTCAAAATTCTTTATTCTGTGGGCCATCGCGGGCACTTAGACACGTCTTTTACAATTAGGTATAGTTTTTTTATCTACCAGCATTTCGGAATGACCATTGACGAGAAGAAATGCCGAAATTGTGTATTACACGAACTCGCTCAGAAATATCCAAACAAAAAAATTATCGTTACCGGCGACTTCAATATCAACACCCTAGTAGATTCTGTAGCATCGCGGTACTTACATGACATAGCAAAAAACTTTAATCTAATCATTCATATAAACCAGCCAACAAGAGGAAATAATTGTATCGATCATATACTTAGTAACATAAAGAAAGGATCAGGCGAAATACTACCATTACAGTTATCTGACCACAATTCTGCGCAGCTATTGTCGTTTCCGATCCAAAACAAGTCAACAATAAAATACTGGTTCATCTATAAAAGAGACTTCAGTGTTGAAAACCAAATGAAATTTCGCAATCACCTACAATCACTAACTTTTGACGACGTCTATCAGGAAAGAGACTTAAATAAATCATTCAACAAGTTTCACGAACTGCTTTGCTTATTTTACGAATTATGTTTTCCTAGAATTAAAATTAAAATTTGCAATAAGCCCAAAAAGCCTAAGTGGATCACTAAAGGTTTAAGAATATCTAGCAGAGTAAAGCGGACACTTCGCTTTAAATACTATACAAACAAAACCGATCATGATAAATTTGCTTATTGTAATTATTCAAAAATATTGAAGAAATGCATGTATAACGCTCAAAAAAATCATAATAATGAATGGTTGCAACATAGCCAAAATATCTGTAGAGACTCGTGGAAGATTATAAAGTGTGAATCCGAAAATCAGACACAAATTCAGGACATCTCTCGAATGCAATTTGACGGTAATACAATAACTGACGCAACTAAAATAGCTTTAAATTTTAATAATTATTTCATTAATTTGACTAATAATTTATTTGTATATGATCGTAAAACGAAACAAACGACATTGTCACAAATAGATGCAATCTCGAATTCCTTCTTTCTGGAACCAGTTAGCGTAAATGAGATTTGTAATATTATACAATCTATAAATAATTCAAACGCTTGTGGATACGATGACATTTCAACGAGAATATTAAAATATTGTAAAACTGAACTTGCCCCTGTTCTAACTTACTTAACGAATTTATCCTTTGAAACTGGACACTTCCCGGATACTCTCAAATTACTGATAGTAAAACCTACCCATAAAGCAGGAGATAAAGAAAGTCCAAATAATTATCGTCCTATAACATTAATTCCAGTCCTGTCGAAAATACTAGAAAAAGGCATGCACGAAAGATTAATGAAATTTTGTCTCAAGTTTAAGCTGATTAAACCTGAGCAAAATGGTTTCCAGAAAGGAAAATCCACCACACTCGCTTGTTTCAAGTTAGTTCACGAAATTATTCGTAGCCTTGATGGAGGTCAACAGACTACCGTACTTTTCTTTGACATGTCGAAGGCATTTGACTTTGTAGTTCATGACGTGTTGCTCGATAAATTAGAAAGGTATGGCATACGAGGAAACTCGCTTTCGTGGTTTAAGACATACCTGGCGAACAGACGCCAGTGTGTTGAAATAAAGCGGTTAAATAAGAACAGAGTGGTGACACCTCACCGCTCTAGCTATAAATTAAATAAATATGATGTTCCGCAAGGAAGTGTATTAGGTCCTTTATTATTCTTGCTGTATATAAATGACTTGCCGAGTGTAACTAGGCATCAATGTATTATGTCCGCTGATGACATTTCTATTATTATTAAATCTAATCCTAATAATTTTGATGAAAATATTTATGAAAATGACATTATTAATACTATTGACAATGTAATTGACTGGCTTAGCAATAATAATTTGCAAGTTAACTTATCGAAAACAAAATATGTGCAATTTAATATTAAAGGACCTAAAAAAGTTAAGTTAAACATAGAGTATAATGGAGCAACAATAGAACATACAAATAATATCCCGTTTCTGGGTATATTACTAAATGATACTTTAAATTTTACTACTCATGTTAATAAAGTATGTAGTAAAATAAATAGATTCGTATACGTTCTACGACGATTAACGAAAATAACTTCACTGAATGTTACACTGAGTGCATATTATGGTTATGTTGCCTCAAATATTATGTATGGTCTCCTTCTGTGGGGCAACAGCACAGATGTTAAGAAAATTCTAATAGCTCAAAAAAAATGTGTTCGGGCTATATGTTGTAAAGCACCATATGAAAGTTGTAAGCCTTTATTCCGTAAGCTGGGAATACTTACTGTGCCTGGAATGTATATTCTCGAAGTCTTTAAATTTGTTAAACAACATCCTCATCTCTTTAAAACGGCCAGAGAAGTACATCCTAGAAATACTAGAAATTCTAATAGACTTGCACTGGATTTTATTCCAAAAACGTCATTATTTACTAAAAGTTGTTACAGTATGTGCATTAGAGTTTACAATAAAATACCAGAAATGTATAAGACAGACCATTCGAGACTCATGTGTAAGAAGCTAAAACAGTGGCTTATAGCTTCCTGTTTTTATAGTGTGCATGAATTCTTAAATTCTTAAACCTAAAAGTTTTGCATGTTAATGTATGTTAGCAGAATAGAGTACTCACATATTATTATTTTAAGATCTGTTAACCTATTCTATGCAAATAAAATGATTTGATTTGATTTGATTTGAAAGAAACTCTGTCGATGACCACGACCACTCTGGAAAGAGTGTACCGAATAAGAAAAGAGAGCTAGCTACCTAATTTTTTTGCTCCATGATCACATCGGTCTAAGTTCTACGAGTCGAAATATACATATTAAAATTATCATAAATTTATAAGGCGCACGGGGAATTTAGTAAGTATATTTAAAACTTTCTGATGAAGTTCTAACTTAAATGTAAATATATTTAAAAAGAAGTTCTAACTTTAAGTTCTACCACAGTATAAGTAATAGTACTACGTAGTTATACTCAACTGTCTGTAAATTTTCATCCTAACTTCCTTAATTTTAGAAATTTCTTCTTTAAGAACTTCATTGTGCTAACTACCTTTTATGCAGTATTCATTGAAATTTAAAACTTAAAGGAACACTAAAGTTACATCTATATTTCCAGTCGTTGAGTGGTTAGCAAATTTGCTACTGTAAGGTGGTTTTGTAACCAAAAGTAACTTTGCCATCAATTTGAAAGCATTGTGTTAAGTGTTTTACACAATGACCTACAGAGTACATCTCTTTTAGAATTGCTAATTACATGCATATATTTAGATTTTTCTGCGGCAATCAAATCGAATTGAATACCTTTTTATTTTATGTAATGTGTATTTACACGATAATGCAACTCCTACATTGCTGGTAACCTCACTCACTCGCTACAAAACAGTCGGACAGCTTACAAATACCCCAACCCGAAACTCCGTTTTGCCACAGCCTCTTTCGCTAAACGGCAGGGTGCACCACGGGCAGATGAGATTAGCTTTGGCTCTAAAGATAGTGGTGAGCTACACCCCAAATCCAACGAGCAAAAAGTTTTTTTTTGTTTATTCTTGTTTAATAGTTCGAAGAAAATTTAAACTGAAATGTAATCTGAAAAAGGTAATTTGAAAATTACCTGAATTTAACTGTCATTTCTAATTTTATTTACAGTTGTATTTCTACAAGCTCCATAAATAAACTTTAAACGATAGAATAAACTCCTCCTAAGTTATAAGCATCGACTCAGCCGTCGTTAAAACTTGCTCAATTACGAAGTTGAGCGGCACATGTCATTTCTGCGTCTCCAAGTTTTATATTTGTGCGACAACTTTTAACGGGATGGTAATTAAATCTTCTACAATGCATGCTATGCTAATGTGAGATCTATGTGTGAAGCTGGTTACTGTCATAAATAATTCATCATCATCATCATCTCAGCCATTGAAAGTCCACTGCTGGACATAGGCCTCCCCTCTAGATCTCCAATAAGACCGGTTGGAAGCGGCTTGCATCCAGCTCGATCGTACGGTCTTAATGAGGTCGTCTGTCCACCTTGTGGGTGGACGTCCTACGCTGCGCTTGCCAGTACGTGGTCTCCACTCGAGAACCTTTCGACCCCATCGATCATCCGTCCTCCGTGCTATGTGCCCTGCCCACTGCCACTTCAACTTGCTAATCCGCTGGGCTATGTCGTAAATAATTAATTATTTATTCATTCATTAATAAATTATATTTAATTATTCATTAATAACTAATACATAAATAATTAATAAATGAATATTCTTGGACAATTACGCACGGCCATCAAGTCCCAAACTAAGCAAAGCTTGTACTATGGGTATTAGATAACTGATGTAATACATAAATATATATTTTTTCTAAATACATTCATAATATAATACACAGAAAACATCCAGACCAAGACAAACAGACATGTTCATGCACACAAATGTTTGTCTTGTGCGGGAATCGAACCCACGACCTCGGAGTCAAAGTGGCCATTGCTAACCATTCGACCACCGAGCTCGTCAAGATCATCACATGTACCTTAAATACCAAAAGTTTGCGGAATACTGGACTAGACAACAGTGTTCAGTCAGTTGACACTGCCATGCTGGCCCGCGAGGTGCTTCTTTACGCTTCGTTTGAAAGTTTCAATGTTGTAGGATAGGAAGGAGGAAACACATGTGCCGGCAAGGCCACTTTTTAATGGTGCGACAGAGGTAGGAGTTGCTCGACTTTTTAATAACAAAAATAAAAATTAGGAATAACAAAAAGATCAATACAAAAATACAAAAAAAAAATCTGGCCAATTTACACAGCGCCATCTAGTCCCAAATTAAGCGCAAAGCTGGTACTATGGGTACTAGATCTAACAAATAAAAAATACTAGATCTACTAAATCTTTTACTGTGCAAGCAGCACGTCTTTGGAATTCACTTCCAATTGATGTGATGATGTCGCAACATCATTCAAGCTGCACCTGAGGAAGCATTTGGGTGGTGCTACAAATGTCCTTAGACTTAATCAGAACTGCAGCTGAAGTGTATATAACATATGTATTACAGCTATAACGGTATATATATATTTAGTGTTAGTGTAATATGTTCAAACTTTACTTTCACTGTTTCACTGTCATAATTTGTGTTAGTCTAAAATTATTTTTATTTTGTTACCAAGTATTTGGATAAGATTGTACCTTAGTTCTCGCCAAAATGTTATCTTTTAACTATTCATTGAATGGTTGACTGGAAGAGATCCCTTATGGGATAAGTCCGCCATTGTACGTGTATCACTTTTATCATCATGTTTATGTAATTTCTATTGTACAATAAAGACTTTACAACAACAACAACAACAAAAATACAAAGTTTCCTCTTTATAATATTATTATAGCAGCCCGTCCCGGCTTCGCACGAGTAGCCATATCTTTTTCATTTTTTTAACTTTTTTTTGTTGTTTTATTTTTATATTTTTTAAACGCACTAACTCTTTTTCCTAGCGACTATCGAATCAAATTTTAGAATACGTACATGAATATATGGTGTCACGGACTTTTAGTAGATTACAATAATGTCTACAAATCAGTAGTATTGTTCTATCATCAATAGTTTTTGCAGCGACAGCAAAGGATGATTTGATTTTTTAATACTTTAGGCGTTTACATAAACAATATTGCAATTCTCGTCATAACTTTTAAACAGTGCTTCCGATTTTAATGAATTAAAAAGGATTTTACTTCTAGACAATATCTTATTGTACTGTAATTTTGACAATTGATTGAATTAACATACTATTATAGTGTAGTGTAATTTATTTTGTTTAATACAATTTGTTATTTAAATTTAATTTTGTATGCCGAAACCGTTTAATTGTTCGATCTGTCACTCTATTATTATGTTCCACCTTGTAACCACAACTTAATGTGAAATAAATATCATTCATTCATTCATTCAACTGCGGCGGTAGGGCCCCAGTTTCATGTATGACTTAGGTGTATAATCTGTATTTACGTGTATAAACTGTTGTTCAAAGTAATGAAACTCTTGTTGTTTGCTTGATATTCACTTTATTCCAAGGAGTACCTTAACTGTAATACTTAATTTAATTCTGACAGTTGAGATCGTTTATTTTACACACGTGTTGTCTGTACGAGCGCTCGATATCGAATGCCTGATGCTTGCTTCGCTTGGAATGAAGTTGACGCCTGTCTCCTCCACTACTCCCCACACTCTTCAAACTGGCGTGCTTCATCGTGAGTGGTGTGCTGGCCTTGTGATTTCCGGCAGACTAGAATAGAATCACTCCGTCTCCGTGGATGTCGTACAAGGCGACTAAGGGAAATACATTATAAAACATCGATCAGGCCTCCCCAACCCGTCTGGCCAGCGTGGGGAGTGAAGACCGAATCCTCCTCCTGTCTGTGACGGCCGGGAGAGGGTCGTGCTCCTGTAGTGGAGACTAAAATGACCTGACGACGAGGTGTGCTGGCTCAACCAATTACCAGCGTGGCGTCAAACCAAATCTATTATACAATGTGAAATCATGACTTTGTGGCAATCATATGCATAAATACATACAAAATAATTATAAATTATGCTTTTAAATTTGATGATACGAATTTTGTGATTACGAATTTGATGAACACGAGAAAATTTCAAAGCAGACGCTAGCAACCACACAAGTAGCTTCCTTTCACCCCAATATTTTTCTAATATAAATTCGACCTTCGATTTATCTAAAAATTGCTGAAAACATTTCTAATAAACTGAAGATAAAGTTTTATATAAAATGTAGCTATAGAATATCATTACTGTTAAAAAAAATAACAAAATAATGAGCCCACGTATTTCTTTGAATTTTCTTTTCAATTTTACGCATTCTATGAATAGAGCAAGTTGAATTATCCCAGAAACTTCTTAGTGAACGAGGAATATTTTATGAAAATATATTAAAATTATTGTTATGACTTTCTCCAAGAGAGCTCGTTGGCGTCGTTACGCGTGTCAGTCTAATCGAACAGGCAAGTTAAGCAACGCGGACCGTAGCCTGTCCATGGATGGGTTCGTTGCTTCGGAGGGCACGTTAAACTGTCAGTCCCGGTTGTTGTCATTGATAACGCTTGCGGCTTGAAAACACTGGCCTTCGCCAAACCGCAGTAGTGTGACAGCTTTGAGCAGCGTAGTGGAGTATGCTCTAAACCCCTTCGATTGAGGGGAGGCCCGTATACCAGCAGTGGGATGAATAAGGGATGACGACGAGTTTCTCTAAAGGATCGAATGCGGAACGAAGATATTCGATGGAGAACCAAAGTTGTAGACATAGCTCTCAGAGTTAGCAAGGTTAAATGTCAGTACCGGTCCACTGACATTTAACCTTGCTATCTGCCGTGTTAGTGATGGCAGATGGGAGAGGAAAATCCTAGACTGGAGGTTGCGAATGGGGCGACGAAAAGTGGGACGCCTCCTCTCTAGATGAACCGACGACGAAGTTTTGGGGTGTAAGTGGTTCATCAACATCTTTGAACCAAAGCCAACTTCACCTGCACGAGTTGCACCCTGCTGACTGACAAACGAAGCACTGGCGAAAAGAGAGGTAGGGAACGTAATTGTAAGCTACCCGACTGGGGAAAGTACCTCCACCTCACAGAATACCGCAGCCAAATAACAATTCCCTTGTTGTTGTTGTGCTCCTGCGAGTGAGTGAGGTTACCAGAAAGGAAGGAGATGCTGCGTTGGTAGCGGGGCTGGCGGCGCGCGAGCGATATTTTATGTTATGAGCGTTAATATGGCTACGATAACCGCTTCACATGAAGCGGGCCGTATGCTTGTCTGCTATCCGACGTAGTATAAAAAAAAAAAACAAAACGACCTCACGAAAGCAGCAGGAAGCGGATGAATGCGGAAAGTGGAGGATCGCATATGATGGAAAGCATCGGGGAAGGCGTATATCCAGCAGTGGGTACATACAGGTTGATATTGATGATCATCATGATATTTATTAAGTACCTACTTATAGTCACGTAAGATACATTTTAAAAAAATGCTGTCTGTCCTTTGTATTGAGATCTAAATCAACTCTGAGATATTTTCACCTACAGAAGCGTTCTACCTGCCTCTATTTTGGCAAGAAGAAAGCAAGGTAATTGCCCGACATTCAATCAAGATGGGGAGAATTATTGACGTCATGTTGCTTCTTCATTAAAGGAATTTTTGTGTTTTATTATTTCTAATTGTTCCCTAATATTAAGTTTTACTCCTTTGTCTGTCTTGTATAGTATTTTGTATGAATTATTGAGAGGTAAATTGTGTCCTTTATTAATTAACAATATTTACTTGTTTCAGTTGCAGTGTTGTCATCTTACATACAAGAGACGTTCCATGCGGACGGAAACAAATTTGCAAAAAGGTACGAACAAATTATTATTAATATTTAGAAAAGCTCGGTGCTCGAATGGTTAGCAATGGCCACTTTGACTCCGAGGTCGCGGGTTCGATTCCCGCACAAGACAAACATTTATGTGCATGAACATGGCTGTTTGTCATGGTCTGGGTGTTTCCTATGTATTATAAGTATGTATTTACAAAAAAAAATGTATGTAAGTACATTTATCAGTTGTCTAGTACCCATAACACAAGCTTTGCGCTTAATTTGGGACTGGATAGCGCTGTGTAAATCGTCCAGAAATATTTATTTATCTAGATAGAATAGATGTCATTAGAGGAGTACTTTCTTTTTGTATGAGCTGCTGCAGGGTGCGAAAGCTATCGCATCTTATTACCGATGAAACTAAAACCTATGATTTAGTAACACGTGTGAAATATTCAAACATCTACTAAGGAAGCTTAGTGGATGCCTACGTCATAATGATGTCGCCCGTTAGTCGGTGATGAAACCACAAGTATGTTGATGCAATAAATAAGAAATTTGTACGACAGCTATAAATAAATAAATATTCTTGGACGAATTACACACTGCCATCTAGTCCCAAACTAAGCAAAGCTTGTACTATGGATACTAGATAACTGATATTTTAATAACTTGAATACATTTTTTTGTAAATACATACATATAATACATAGAAAACACCCAGAACAAGATAAACAGACATGTTCATGCATACAAATATTTGTCTTGTGCGGGGATCGAACCGCGACCCCGGAGTCAAAGTGGACATGGTTAGCCATTCGACCACCGGGGTTGTCTAATATCAAGTTATGTAGCTACTGCCGTAACAAAAGTTCCAGAACTTTCATTATTTTTTTAATCGTAAGTACTATTTTTGAATAATTTCTACTTTCTGAAATAGACTCATTCATATATGATATATATGAATGCATTCAGATAGATCATGACAAAGCGTGAAGAAATACTTATATAGGTATAATACTTATTTTGGGAGTGTATGTAGTTCATCAACATCTTTGAACCAAAGCCATGCTCACCTACACGTGGTGCACCCTGTTGACTGACAAACGAAGCTCTGGCGAAAAGAGAGGAAAGGCACATTGTATTTTTTAAGCTGCTCGACTGGTTAAGTACCGCCACCTCACACAAGCCAATACCGCAGCCAAATAATAATTCCTTTAGGGTTATTGTGTTGCGAGTGTGTAAGGTCACCAGACCCACCATCTCTTATTGCGATTCAATAACTGAATAGAATGATTATTCATACCAAGGAATAAGCGACTCTATTTCATTTAAAGTAGAGTCGCTTATTAATTGGTATGAATAAGCATTCTATTCAGTTATTGAATCGCAATAAGAGATGGTGGTAAGGGGGCAGATGGATCATGGAGATAACTCCATGAACGGTGATGATTGCTTTCCATCAGTTTTAGCGCAAATACTCGTTAGCCCCCCTCTCACATTAAAAAAAAAATAGGTCATCAAAAAGTGTAACTACGCTATATTGTAGTGATGGCAGTCCTCACGTTTAGTCTTCATCTGCGCCTTCCATTAGGCAACGACGAGATATTTTGGTCGACCACATTAAAAAAATATATATATCGGACGTGTGGTTTTCGGCAGACTAGAATAGAATCACTCCGTCTCTTCCCGTGGATGTCGTACAAGGCGACTATGGGAAATACATTATACTCGTAAAACATCGATCAGGCCTCCCCAACCCGTCTGGCCAGCGTGGGGAGTGTAGGCCAAATCCTCCTTCTGTATGAGACGGACGAGACAGGGTCTTGCTCCTGTAGTGGAGACTAAAATGACCTGATGATGATGATACTAAGGGATATAAAAAGTTAAGGACAAGTTTTTTATCTTCCAATGATGCGGAACCCTCAGCGTGCGAGAAAGACTCGTATGTTCTTTTCCGGTATTTATATTTGATGCAGATTAGTAGTGTCTAATAATGCATTAAATTCTTGTCGCTTAACACGAAACAGAGATCTATATTCTATCTATAAATCATCAACATCATCATCATCTGGTCTATTTTAGTCTCCACTACAGGAGCACGACCCTCTCTCGTCCGTCCTAGACGGAAGGAGGATTTGGCCTACACTCCCCACGCTGGCCAAATGGTTGGGGAGGCCTGATCGATATTTGATAATGTATTTCCCTTAGTCGCCTTTTACGACATCCACGGGAAGCGACGGAGTGATTCTATTCTACTCTGCGGGAAACCACACGGCCAACGGCTAACTATAACTAATACTTAAATATTCCTGGACAAATTACACACGGCTATCTAGTCCCAAACTAAGCAAAGTTTGTACTATGTGTACTAGATAACCTGATGTTATACCATTTTTTTTTGTACATACATATGTAATATATAGAAAACACCCAGACCAAGACAAACAGACATGTTCATGCACACAAATATTTGTTTTGTGTTTTTTTTTTATACTACGATGGGTGGCAGACAAGCTTACGGCCCGCATGATGTGAAGCGGGTACCGTAGCCATATTAACGCTCGCGACATAAAATATCGCTCGCGCGCTCCACCCCAGCTGCCAACGCAGTATCTCCTTCCTTTCTGGTGACCTCAGCCACTCGCAGGAACACAACAACCCTCTAGGAAATTGTTATTTGGCTGCGGTATTCTGTGAGGTGGAGGTACATTCCCCAGTCGGGTAGCTTACAATTACGCTTCCTACCGCTCTTTTCGACAGAGCTTCGTTTGTCAGTCAGCAGGATGCACCGCGTGCAGGTGAAGTTGGCTTTGGTTCAAAAACCCAAATTTATATATATTATTGTGTGGGGCTCGAATCCGCAACCTCGGAGTCAAAGTGGCCATTGCTAACAATTCGACCACCGAGCTCGTCAAATATACATAGACTACCTAAACGTCACGTTTACATAAAACCCACATAAACTTTTATAGACCGCCAATTTCAACTATTCCTTTGTCGAAAATAGTTCAGCTAAAGTATGTCATAGATGCTGGCTTTGTTGCGTAACTAACTCCCTCATACAATAAGAATGTTTCACTTTAACATATGTATAATTCATTTTCAGCGAAATTTATTGAGCTTATAAAATCGTCCGGTCGTTCTGTCTGTCCGTCCGTTGCCATGAAACTCAAAATTTCGAAATTCTGACTTCGGATTCGTGTAGAGCATCAAAAACTAGTAATGTATAGTGACCTTGGTTTTCCGATATCAATTCGGGAAAGTGGCCAAAATAAATAAATAAATAAATTTCGCTATGGTGGCGCATGCTGCGCGTCCGATGTTTTTTATATGAGAGACCTTTTCCCATAGATATCAGAAACACCATGGGGTAGCCGATCCGTTGCCAGACTTTTAAGTAATTAAATCCTATTGTAGAATGAAATTAAATACTTTTTGTTAAGTACACAATTATTATTATTTAAATAGTTGTCTTGGCCAACTTGCCAGATAAATATATTTTGAAAAATGGAAAAATTCACCTGTCCCCCCTAGGTGGGATTTGAACCCACGTGGAAAGTTGTTGGAACACGTTGGAAGAGCACTCGACCGGTTTTCGAGAGGTCGTAGGTTCAAATACCACCTAGGGGGGCAGGTGAATTTTTCCATTCTTCAAAATATAAGTACACATTTTTTTTTATAAATAATCATGGCCGGCATGGCAGTGTCAACTGACAGAATACTGTTGTCTAGTCTTTTGTTAGTTGCCGCTGCAATTTTAGCTCCTCTTTTCGATTACCATCAGGCGAAGCGGAGCCAGTATGTTTAGCTAATATAAAAAAAAAACTAATACGGCATCAGGCCGATTATAGGCATGGAGACGCGTCGCCACGCACGAATTCAATGACTCTACGTATACGATCTCCCCTCTCCTCCAATGCGCTAAGTACGTTTATTAAGACGAGCTCGGTGGTCGAATGGTTAGCAATCAAATGGCCACTTTGACTACGAGGTTGCCGGTTCGATTTCCACACAAGACAAATATTTATGTGTATGAACATGTCTGTTTGTTTTTGTCTGGGTGTTTTCTATGTATTATATGTATGTAATAATTAAATTAATTTGGGAGCTAGATGGCGCTGTGGAAATTGACCAGAAATATTTATTTATCAGTCAATTAGACAGCGGGAGAAGTCGTTCAGTTTCGTCATAGTTAAGGTCCTGTAGCCAGTACCTGATTACTTTTTTAGCATTTTATAACCCGTCTATATATATAATATGTTATAGGTTATAGGTGACCTATAACATTTTATATATAGATGGTTAATTATGTATATTACGTCATTCAAAAGTTTCAAAAAATTCCATCACGTTGATAATACAGAATAGGGTGGTGTCTATACTCTTGTATGAAAGGTGCTCGTGCGAGGTAAATAAAACAGTTCTGTACAAAGATAGATCGTTGTAATAAATTGAGTTAAAGCTTGCCTCGAGAAATTTCGATCTGGAAAATACCGGGAATTCCCAGTATCGAGAGTAGCGCAGTGTAGGTATTTATTTAGTTCCCGGGCTGCTCCCGATTTTTATATAAGGGCAATAATATTTTGAATATAAATATTTGTTTCTTTTTTATTAAATGTAGTTCAAATATTTGTCAAATGAGAGCTAGACCAAACCCCGGCCACTCCATACAAAAATGGCGCTTTTGCATGTAGTAACCAAATGACGTCTGTACACGTGTCTATGTTTGAGTGACGTTCTCTAGGGCTGACATTATTCAATTATTAGTCGGACATGTAAGGGGGTGTAAGTGGTTCATCAACATCTTTGAACCAAAGTCAATCTTACCTGCACGGGGTACACCCTGCTGACTGACAGACGAGGCTCTGACGAAAAGAGAGGTAGGACATAGCGTATTTTTTAAGCAGCCCGACTGACGAAGTACCACCACCTCACAGAATACCGCAGTCAAATAACAATTTCCTTGAGGATTGTTGTGTTCCTGCGAGTGAGTGAGGTCACCAGAGAGGATGGAGTTAGCAGCGTTGGCAGCGGGGATGGCAGCGCGCGAGCGATATTTAATGTTGCGAGCGTTAATATGGTTACGGTAACCGCTTCAGATCAGGTGGGCGTAGTGAAGAAAAAAAAACATAGTAAATACACTACTCTGACTTCAGCCAATATTTACAAAACGCCTTGTTTAATTGCCATTGCTACCTTACCCAAAATTTTATATTTTCTAATCACCACTAAATCGATTGTTCGCCTTCCGAACACCGGTTCATTGTAATGGTCAAACCATTTCATTCTCACTAATTGTAGCTTTTTACTATTCATATATATGCGTAATGATTTGATTCATTTTCATATTCGCATGGAACAAACGTAATTTAAAACTAATACCACACATGACATCACGCGCAATAAACATTGAAATGTAAATAAGAAAATTGTAAATATTAACAACTAGCGACCCGCCCCGGCTTCGCACGGGTGCAATGCTGATACTAAATGTACTACAGAAGGTCTTTGCGCTTTGTCCTATCCAGTCCTTCCCCAGTTATAAGCACACGCCGCCGGCTCCGCGGCCGGTACCGCCACAGCCGTTATGTCCCTGCATTTTAAATGTGTAATATCTTCTAAACTATTCATTTAAATTACATGCTGTGAAGGGCCATATTGATCTATATTAAATGCGCAATGTATTTAAGGTACTTAATTGGATAAGGATTAATTCTGTATTGCTTAAAATCGCTTCGTAAATAAGGCATTATCTCTTGTAAAAAGCAAAGGATAAAATAACGGTTATTGTGTGTTACCACTAAGAGATAGACATATACCATCGCGAACTTTTTTGTAGACCATTTTAAGGTGAACAATACTGTACTACATTATTTTGATCTATCTCGTTGGGTTCAGCCAGCGTTTGCAATGAAAGAGCAAAAAAATGTGTTTATTTACGACATCACATTAGAAACCTCTAAATTATCAGTGTTTTTCTATGTTATGCATATATTATACATATAAACTTTCCAGTTGAATCACTCTATCTATTAAAAAAAACCGCATCATAATCCGTTGCGTAGTTTCAAAGATTTAAGCATACATGGGGACATAGGGACAGAGAAAGCGACTTTGTTTTATACTATGTAGTGATAAACCACCATAACTCAAGTGACAGCAATGTCATATCCGCGTCTGCGCACTCACTTGCTCTTTGAGACATAAAGCTGCTATAACGCTATCCTTTTCTCATCTCGTATTAATTGTATCTTGTATCCTACTTTGACAGACATGAATTAGTTATGATGAAACTATGGCTACCGCATGCTTTTTAGGTAATTTATAAAAAAATCAGTACTTTATTTCAAAAAGGGATCGAATTGATTTCTTTTTTTGATTTCCATGTGTTAAAACATCCGTCCACTGCACAAGTCACTCCCATCTTTATTTTGCTGAATGAAAAATAAAACACGAGCGACGTCAATTCGCACGTTGTGGCATTCCTTGGGAACGGTTCCAAATCGGTTCCATAGGGGAGGTGAGGTCGACTAGTGAGAGCGGCAGAGAGTGTCCATACTGTACGTTAGTACTATTACTTATACTGTGGCTAGACTGCAAAATTTTAATAATTCGACAGACAACATACATTTATTATGTTACAAAGACATTTAACATTATAATTATATTAGTTTACAAAAGATAATTAAAATTTTCATTGTACCACTCATACTGAATTAAATTGTATTATGCCAAAGATAAAGCCAAAGTTATTTAACCGAAGTAGAATTTTTTTCAATCAGATGTTCTACCATAACAATTACCTCTCGAATTTCTTGTTAGTAATATTATTTTTCTATTTAATTAACTTAATTTTTTTATAAAAACGTGAAGATCGTCTACTGTGTCAATAAAAAAAAAACATATTCAATGTCAATACCTAGCATACTGAAAAATTTATTAAAGTAATTTTGCCAACAAGTTATTTGTTTTAAAACTACAATTACTACAACAACTATTGTAGGTTTAAAACGAACAATGAACTACTAATTTTACCTGTAAAATATTCACCCGGGAGTACCGGTGCGGGAATCTATTGTGCAAATTTTTCAGTGCCGGGAATCTAAAATCCGGGACTCTATTGTGCCAGCCCTAGTAGGTACGTGTACGACAAGTTATAATACGCGGTAAGGAGGCACAGGCGCCGCACAGCTGAGAACATCCTAAGTACCCCCTCAGGGAATTCGCTGAAGTATATATATAGAGTATGATATCACTAGGATTTTATGGGTGTAAAAATTGGTTCTTTTTTATTTGATTTGTTGAACACTTCCCTAGTGGAGAGGAAGAATGTAGGGCTTTTTAACAAGCTTTAATCTAGTTCCACCGCGATATTTGTAGTCAAATGTTGCAAGTCAAATTGTATGTCACATTTTTCGAGATTAAGCTGAAAGGATAATGACCATCAATCGAGCAAGTTAAAAAACGTCAACCGCAGCCTGTCCATGGATGGGTTTATTTATTTTGGGCTCTACCGAGCTCTACTAAAAAATATTAAAGAATTGACTTTAAGTGAATTTTGAAAGAAATTGACATTGTTTTTGATACATAAATGTTATTATTCCGTAAACGATTTTAAAATGACCTTCTGTGATTGTTGACTATTTATAATGTTTCTATTTCTATTTCTAATTAGATTCTAAGTTATATTTATGATTTATATAATTTGCATGTTGACAAATGCAAATTATATAAATCATAAAAACGACAAAATGTGTATCGGAAATAATACATATATGTCGCCTTGTGTACCTACCTACGTTTTGCGCAAATAAAATGATTGATTGATTGATAGAGCACGCTAAGCCGTCGGTCCCGGCTGTGGTCATTAGATGCCAGTCGTTAAGCCAAGTCAGTGGGCTCCGGCAAGCTGTCGTTGAGTAGAGTCTGCTCTAAACCCCTTTGATTAGTGGAGGTCAATATTCCAGCAGTGGGATGGATAAGGGTTGACGACGACGGGCTCTTCCCCTACTCTTCTTTCAGCTCTTAGTTGTCGGTGATTGGAGGTGAAATTTTTCATTCTAAAAATATTTATAAACTATCAAATTTGTCTATAGTTTTCTGTGTCTATGCCATTACCTAATTGAACCCTTTCTCTTTTATTAAATTCTATATATACGAGTAAATAAAATATGTTTTATTTTAGTGCATTTGATACAGCGCTGCGTTTGTATGATAATTTAATATTTTCTCTATTTGTCTGGAAGAGCGATAAGAGCGCCTGTTATTGCGATCTGCTGTTTTGTATGTTACATTTTAGTGTTACAAAAATATTGTATTGTATATCCTATTTTAGACCTTATGGTGTTTACATAAGAGTTAAACCGTTAGAATGGATTTAAATCATCTACGGTTTAACATAAAAATATTTACCGCTTTAAAGCCAAACGATCTGCAATACTTTCTAACTAGTTTTGTGGTCGATCAAAGCTTAATGGGAAAATCAAAGTATGAACATGATGCTATCGAAGAAATAATAAAAAGACATCAACTTTTGTTACGGCACTAGTTATACAAAACTATTTAACATATGCCATACAAATTTCTGATTTAATAAATCTTTTATCTTTTATTGAAAAAACATAAGTAACAAAAACTTAAGTCTAAATTAACATAATGGAGTAATTTGCCATGTGCCTGAACTAGGAATATTCCTGTGTTTCAGGCGTAATAGTTCTTAAATAATTTACCTTAAATAATCACATTACTATTCTAATTTTAATTAATTAAAAATAAATTTTAATAATGTTTAATGAATACAAAACGTGAACGAAAAAGTGAAACGGGAACGTGTGACGTTATAACCAACTCGCCTTTTGTATGGAGCGTTTTCAGGAAAGGCCTAAATTGTGACTTTTCAGGTATCACATCTAGAGAAGTTTTTATGTTATCGAAGCAATTATTTTACCTATAGTTATATTATTGTGACGCCCTTACATAACCAAGCGAAAAAAAAACCAAGTCACCTATTATCTTGTCATGGGTTGGTTAAGATCATAAATCAAAATCGCAAATATTCGGGCCACAAATATGTGCATCCGCGGTACAAGACAAAAATTTCATTCTACGAAACATTGGTTTTTACGACGCAGCCCTACCTAACCTATAAACATAATTATTTTTCTATTTATATACGATTGTCATGTTTGTTTATTTTTGTAGTTTCTGAATAATAAAATATTGAGAGTAGAAAAAAAAATCCGGCCAAGTGCGAGTCGGACTCGCGCATGAAGGGTTCCGTATAATTATATACAAAAATGGCAAAAAAAAATCACGTTTGTTGTATGGGAGCCCCACTTAAATATTTGTTTTATTTCAATTTAATTATTTACTTTAAAAGTAAATATATAACTAAAAATTCTGTGAATATTTCAAGCGTCAACCTGTTTCCGTTATCAATAACGAGCAAAAATGAGCAAAATAGCGGTTATAGAAATACGTCATCTGTGAAAATTTCAACTGTCAAACTATCACGGTTCATGAGATACAGCCTGGTGACAGCTGGACGGATGGACAGCGGAGTCTCGGTAATAAAGGGTCCGATTTACCCTTTGGGTATGGAACCCTAAAATTATCCTGTCATGACAATTTATAATGTAGACGCACAATATACCTTGACTTCGACAAAGACCTATATAAAGATACTAGCTGTGCCCGCGACTACGTCCGCGCGGAATAGTTATTTCTTATTATTTATTTATATTAATAAAACTAAATAAAATTTCTAACATAAAAGTAGCATAAGTTACTCATTATTACATCAGCTATCTGAGCCAGTGAAAGTCCAGTCAAAGTCGGTGCAGCCGTTTCAGAGATAACCCGGAACAAACAGATAGACAGATAGACAAAAATTGTAAAAAATGTTATTTTGGTATATGTACCCTGTATACATCCATAATAATAATATGCACTTAGTAAAAAGCGGTTATTTTAATATTACAAACAGTCACTCCAAATTTATTTATCTGTATAGATATCTCAGAGCTTCCAATAAAGTACATAATAAAAATGAAATACGATACACTCTTGAATTTTCCCCAAATAATGAGCGGAAAAATGCTATAAATTCTCATAAATATCATATGACAGTATGCTTATATTGAAGGAAAATAATTTATAGCTGACGTACTATTATTCATTCTGTCTCAATATTATACATTTTTCCGTAAGTGTATTCCGAATACAGGAACTGAATCAAGTAGCGACCAAAGGAGATAATCGATTCAAGTCCCTATTTCAACTGGGTTTATCCATTTTTCGGGTTACGGAACCCTTTTTACCCTTTGGGTACGGACCCAAAGGGTAAAAAGGAACCCTATTACTAAGGCTCCGCTGTCCGTCCGTCCGTCTGTCATCAGGCTGTATCTCATGAACCGTGATAGTTAGACAGAACAACAAGTACTAAAAAACAGAATAAAATAAATATTTAAGGGGGCTAAAGTGGAAAACAAGCATACGGCCCGCCTGATGGAATGCAGTTACCGTAACCTTTGAACGCCTGTAACACCAGAGGCATCACACGCGTGTTGCCGACTCTGCAAAAACCTCTTCACGCCCTTTTTGAAGAACCCCATGCTCTCTGATCTCTCATTGGCTCCTGTAAAAACCTCGACAGACACTTCATTCTACACCTTGACAGTACACGGGAGAAAACTTCTCTGGGGCCGCACAGTACGCGACCACTTAAGCTGCAATGTGTGAGAATGAATTCCCTGTAGATGGCGAGCGGTTCGACTGTAGAAGAAGGCCGTGGGCATCATGTCATACATCTCCTCTGAACACACCCTATTGTACAATCGGTAGAACACACAAAGGGACGCAAAATCACCTGATGGAAAGCAATCACCACCGCACATGAAGATCAGTAACACCAAGATGTTCCTATTTTCTTTCTCTTTGCGCCACATGGCGTTCTTCTATATACTCATACTAGGTCTCTAGGAAATTGTTATTCGGCCGCGATCTTCCGCGACAATGCTGTAATTTCTAAAAATTACTTATCAATATAATATATACACAAGTAGAAAGCTATGCAAACTTACATTTTAACAAAGTTTCGTTCGACTTGTTTTATGATCGTTGGAAGTTTTATTGAGAAAGTCAATTTTAAAAGGATGAAAATTATTAAAAATTCTAGTTGAAATTATGTATTAGATATATGTAATAGTTTTCTTAAAACACATCCTTCTACTCCCGTAACTTGGCCGCTTTTTGAATTCAAAGTTGGACGCGAGTAATGAAGCTAGCGGGGGCGCGGGGAAATTTCTTTCTGGTGACCTCACTCACTCGCAGGAATGCAACAAACCCAGTCGGGCAGTATGCCCTACCTCACTTTTCGCCGGAGCCTCGTTTGTCAGTCAGCAGGGTGCACCATGCAAGTGTGGTTGGCTTGTTTTGACTTTGTTCTTGTATGATGGGTTCATTGTTCACGCCTACTAATTCGCTATTATAAACAGTAAATAAAAATAATTTTACCAAAAAAAATATCAACTCTAAAAACTACACCTATGCTACTACAATCTACTTACTAAAAAAACTCTTTCATATAAAAAAAATTTTTTTTCAAATCGGTTTATAAATGACGGAGTAATGAAGTAAAAAAACATTAAAAAAAAAACAATCAAATTGAGAACCTCCTCCTTTTTTGGAGTCGGTTAATTTTTTTTTTTTTTTTTATTCTACATAGGGTGACAGGCAAGCATACGGCCCGTCTGATGTGAAGCGGTTACCGTAGCCATATGAACGTTCGCAACATATAGTGTCGCTCGCGCGCCGCCACCCCCGCTGCCAACGCAGCATCTCCTTCCGTTCTGGTGACCTCACTCACTCGCAGGAACACAACAATCCTCAAGGGAATTGTTATTTGGCTGCGGTATTCTGTGAGGTGGAGGTACATTCCCCAGTCGGGTAGCTTACAATTACGCTCCCTACCTCTCTTTTCGCCAGAGCTTCGTTTGTCAGTCAGCAGGGTGCACCGCGTGCAGGTGAAGTTGGCTTTGGTTCAAAGATGTTGATGAACCACTTACACCCCAAAAATAATTAATTAAAGTCAATTAAATAGGTGTTATTTTAAAAAGATCCCACGGAATAAATATTTGCTTTTCAATTAAGCTCACATATTCAGTTTACAAGTCATTAAAAATAATTGGTTTGATTCACAGGTCAATAGAGAGTTTCGATGGAGCGTACGAGAAGTTCGACGTTCGATGGTACGATGGTGAGTAAATATAATTATGCTAGTATGGTATAGATGGCGTTGTTTGCATGAAATTAAAGTATGTCTTTAAATGTTTTTACCCATGAATGCGTTCTAATTCATTTTCCGCCGTGGCAAGACGTTGGCGCTAATCAAAACCAAAATCACCCCGGCCACTCCATAAAAATGTCGCGTTCTTCACTATTACATTTACAATGCCATCTGTGCACAAGGTCGTCGTCATCCGATAGCCGGGGGGGGGGGGGGGGGGGGGGGTTTAGTTGATATTGAAAAGTATGAATTGTAGGTAAAGTCGAGAGCTCATGAAGCTTTTCATTTGTAGTATGAGCCTTACATATACAGCGATTTTTATAATAACGGTTCAGAGTCCACCGTGTAAGGCTTCACGAGTTCTTGACTGTACAATAAATAAAACTTATAAATAAATAGAATCTCCAGGGGCCCCCCTTGGCGACGCCCTTGTCTGTGCAGTTCCAGATTTGTCTCAGAGGGGAGGTGAGGTCGATACGAGAGAGCGGAAGGGAGTGTCCGAACTGTACGTAGTACTATTATTTATACTTAGACTGACACGCGCAACTATGCCATCAAGCTCCTCTATATTATATCTTCGGCGGCGGCATCAACCCATAATCGTTCCACAGGAGACGGGTTTCCCCTCAATCGAGGGGGTTTAGAGCATACAACACCACGCTGTTCAATTGCTGCTTGGCAGAGACCAGTGTTTTCAAGCCACTAACTTGATTTAAGGACTGTGTCTAATGGCAACAGTGGGGACCGGCGACTTAACGTACCTTTCGAAGTACGGAGGAGCTCGAATAAACAAACCCATCCATAGACAGGCTGCGGTCAACATTGCTTAACTTGCATGTTCGATTAGACTAACAAGCGCAACGACGCCATCGAACTCCTATTATATACTATATTATATACGACACTTCGACGAACTATATTATATACGACACTTCAAATAAATACCTACACTTCACTACAACCAACAATACAGTTAAAGGTTCTGGCAAACAGTTATGTACAAAATGGAGTATCACTTGTTCGATTTCCGCACAAAGCTTTGTGCAATGGTTGTGCAATACAATATGCATTCCCGCAATGGCATATTGTTGCATCGACATGCTCGACTTAGAACTATTTCAGTAAGCATCGCTTTGAGGGAACTGGATATGACATTTCGGCGCTCTGTAGGCAGAAATTTCGTATTTAATTCCTGTTAGATGGTACAGTGACTTGGACGCTGAACGTTGGGCTGGTTCACAGCAGCGATGTTATGGATATAAAATTTCGGATTCGAATACGGTTACGGATATGTAATATTTCGGATTATCCAATAGTATCGGATAGTTGTTGGCCGTGTGGTTTCCGGCAGACTAGAATAGAATCACTCCGTCTCTTCCCGTTGATGTTGTACAAGGCGACTAAGGGAAATACATTATAAAACATCGATCAGGCCTCCCCAACCCGTCTGGTCAGCGTGGGGAGTGTAGGCCAAATCCTCCTTCCGTCTAGGACGGACTAGAGACGGTCGTGCTCCTGTAGTGGACACTGAAATGAACCTGATGATGATGATGATGATCGGATAGTTATTATTAGATACAGATCTTATTTTTATAGGAATTGTAAAAGGAAAATTTTAATACAAGGTAAATTTTCAAAAACTAGAAACCTGGTTCAAGTAAATCCAAAACCGCGAGACGCAAGAAGAACTTTTGGACTTGGGCGGCTAAAACCTATTAAAACGTGTCTCATTTAGATTCCGCCTCTATCCGATATTCCCGAAACTTTTATATAGGTTTTCGTTATGGTTTCGGATAGATTTTTATTTCTGGGGCTACCGCCGGAGCTGAAGCCGATTACCACCGAATATATTGATTCAAAAAATAGGTCTTACGGTTAAGTTATTCACAAACACCTTCAGCTTAGACGGTAGAGCTTCATCGTTTCTACCAGCAAAGCTAAACACAAGTAGCATAAATCTAAGCTGAATATCGCAATCAAAAAATCCGATGGTAATGGGCTTCACCTTAGGCGGTAGGGTCCCTGATATCCGATAGTTCCGGTTACGGACCTCCAAACCATTCCTAGTTCACAGACTAAAAGTCATACAGCAAGCGATGGAGAGAACAGTGCTTATAGTTTCTCTAAGGGATCGAATCTGGAACGAAGAAATTCGACGGAAAACCAAATTGGCCGACATAGCTCTCAGAGTCAGCAAGTTGAAGTGGCTGTCAGCTGCCCACATCTGCGGAGTCTGCGATGGCAGATGGGGGAGAAAAGTCATAGAGTGTGGCATCCACTTTAGAACTTTTATCCCCATCTGCGAGCGTATGTGGCGAGGAAACGTAGGGCGCCCCGTCTCTAGATGAACCGACGACCTTAAAAAGGTGGCTGGTAGCGGTCGGATGCGGAAAGCCTAAGATCTCATATGGTGGAAAGCATTGGGAAAGGCATAGGCCTTTCCCAATGCTTTCCACTGCTGGATATAGATCCAGCAGTGGGTAGATACAGGCTGATGATGATGAATCCCTGTTAGAGATATTTTCACGAGTTACCACACCGCCAACCCGCATTTGAGCAACGTGGTGGAGTATGCTCTAAACCCCTTCAATTGAGGGTAGACCGATATCTGGGAGAGGAGCTCGGTGGCATCGTTGCGGGTGTCTGTCTAATCGAACACGCAAGTTAAGTAACGTCGACCGTAGCCTATCAATGAATGGGTTTATTTATTAATTTCTTTACTTTATTTTGGTACATACAGCCATGACACTAGCAAAGTTCACAGAAATCTTAACATTAACAGGCAAAGAGTACCCAGACAATACCACAATGCAGCCACAATATAAACACTAAATACATTTCTGATATATGATAATAATATTATTACAATTATACATAATATTCATAACAATAAATGTTCGTTGAGTATAATTTCACAATGCTGTGCTCAACTAGCGGACAGTTCTATGTTATTCTCTCGAGTTGGTCCGTGCTTCGGAGGGCACATTAATCCTTCGGTCCCGATTGTTGATACTCGTTAAGTCAAGTCTGTGGCCTTTATGCAGCTTAATAACACTGACCTCCGCCAACCCGCAGTTGAGCAGCGTGATGGAGTATGCTCATTTTTGAGATATGGGCAGCCAAACATACCGTCGCATAAGTACATACACTTATTGAAATTGAGCACACATATTTACAAGCTAGTATTTTTTTTTTTGCACCCGTGCGAAGCGAAGATGTACCTTATGTTAAACGCTTTAAAGTATTTATTCCCTTTCAGTAAATACGTCTCATCTATTCAATTAATTTATTGTTGATCCGTCTTGGCTTCGCTCTGGGTGCAATGTAGATACTTCTCTACTATAATATGCATGTATTATACATTTAAATTTTCCTCTTGAATCAATCTGTCTATTGATGAAAACCGCATTTAAATCCGTTACATAGTTCAAAAGATCTACGCTTCCACCGTATGTAGACTTTGTTTTGGTATGTAGACAATTTTTTTTTTACATAACAACGTCTTATAAATCGATGGACGCCGGTTGCACGCACGAAAAAGCATGACTCATTGTCACGTTCCGCCTGAGCCGAGTGTGCAAGCGAGAGACGCATCTATCTCTCTTCCGCTCCATCAGCCGATGTTTTCTTAAGACGTTATCACGTAAAATTATCGTCCCTAAAACAACTTTACAGACAATTTTTTTTTTTTTTGTTTTAGAATCTCTATCATTGGGAGTCCGCACTAGGAGGAGCTTACAGATGGTCATATCACAACATTTTACTGAAACTAACGTGATGCCTGGTGTAGAAGTAAGTATATAATTATGACTGATAGCTATCAGTCATAATATGAAGAGTTCTTCATCATCTTATCTTGAAATGAGCCTAGTGCTGCAGCACCGATGGCACGTCAACCCTCTTGGATCTTTTGTGCACTCTCTATTCTTTAGTAACTCTCCCCTGACTGTCTAGATACATGTTCCATGTAATCGTACTTCAGCACGCTTTTAATTGGGAAGAGCCTGTTGTCCTCCAGGGGCCCGCCCTACCGCCGAAGCTGAAGCCTGAATTGGTCTTAGTTTAAAGTTATTGACAAACAGCTTAGTCGGTAAAGCTCTAAGATTTCTACTAGCTAAGCTAAACATAATTAGCAACAATCTAAGCAGTAGTTTCATTTTCGCATTCAAAAATTCCGATGGTAATCGGCTTCAGCTTCGGCGGTAGGTAGGGTTGCCAACCATACTGTTAAAAACAGTATTATACTGTTTTCTATGCTTTAATACTGTTGAAAAAAACTTCATTTGACCATAGCACTGTTTATTGTACTGCTCCGCATGCACTGGGCCTTAGTATACTGTTTGTTTTACTACGCAGCTTTTAATATACTGTTTTTCTTGTAAAAAAAAGTTGGCAACCCTAGCGGTAGGGCCCAGGTCTGGGTACGCCTTTCTTATGGTTACCATTCGCTTGCCAGCTAGAACACAATTGACACATCAAGTGCTTCATGAACTCATAAGGTTTCCTTGCATGTTCTGTATTCTGGGCTATTGACAAGTCTCATCTTGTATAGCATATCAGGCATAATGCCCAGTCAGTGCTCCAAGGATTTTCTATAAAAAAATGTGTGCATGAACATGTCTGTTTGTCTTGGTCTGGGTGTTTTCTATGTACCTATCATAAGTATGTATTTACAAAAAAAAATGTATTTACGTATGTTTATCAGTTGTCTAGTACCCATAACACAAGCTTCGCTTACTTTGGGGTTAGATGGCGCTGTGTAATTTGTCTGACAAATATTATATTATATTATATCTTCTTGAGACTCCTGATAGGTTGCAGCGTCGGGCTATTCGCATAATCAACGATGAAGAGGTCACCAAGGGCCTAGTACCTCTTCAACTTCGTACAGACATTAGCTCGCTGAGCTCTAAAGGACTATTTTTCCTTATCCCAATTTCTCCCTTCCGTCACAGAAATTGCGATGTCATTGTTCCACTATGGAGAATATCTCTTCGCGTACTTAAAAGTTCGGCAATTTCTACTTCTATCGTAGAATTGTCCAATGCAAAACATTAAATACCTTTACTTTATATTCATCAACCAATTTTGTCTCCGAGTCCCTAACAGCTATCATTTAAAATTTCGACATTGACTTTTACTGCCTTCATAATACAGCCTCGTTTCATGAATCACAAATGTAATTATACTCCAAAGGTATCTTTAGTAGCTTCATCTGGTGTTGTATTATTAACTTTATTGTGTTTATTATAGAGTTCTTTTTTGTTTTCAGGTGAGCCTTCAGTGTACGGTAAATGGACCACATCCGGCCAGATTCATTTGGGAAAGGGATGGGATTGTTATCTCTTCTAACACCGATTCAAGGTAGAGTTTTGATAATTTTGAAAGCATTGTTTTACCCTTATGTTTAACGTTGTTGTTTATTTGGTACGAATATGGTAAGTAAATTGGGTTGTATGTGACTCGCTACTGTCTTTGGCCATAAACCAGTGGTTCCCAATCTTTTTTTATTCCCGGACCACTACGAAGTTTTTGTTGGGTGTAGGGTCCCCTAGTGTCATATAAATCCATTATTCTATAACTAGTGATTTTAGTATTTTGTCTAAGAGTACTCAATATCTTTCATTATAAGTTTGTATCACAGACCTTAATTTACCTCTCACCGACCACTGATGGTCCGCGGCCCACCGGTTGGGAACCCCTGCCCCTGCCTGCTGACTGATCAACGAGACTCTGGCGGAAGATAGCCCGCAAGCATAGTTATAAGATTAGTTGACGAGCTCGGTGGTCGAATGGTTAGCAATGCCACTTTGACTCCGAGGTCGCGGGTTCGATCTCCGCACAAGACAAATATTTGCGTAGTCGGTAGCCCCCGCCCCGTCGTAGGCAGGGTGCACCACGTGCGGGTTAGTTTGGCATTGGCTCTAAAGATTGTGGTGAGCCACTTACACCTCAAAATTCTGATTCTGAAAAGGATTCAATCGGCCAGCTCAGCCCCCTTACCACCAACTCTTATTGCGATTCAATAACTGAGTAGAATGCTTGTTCATACCAATGAATAAGCGACTTTATTCTATTTGAAATTGAGTCGCTTATTCATTGGTATGAATAAGCATTCTATTCAGTTATTGAACCGCAATAAGAGTTGGTGGTAAGGGGGAAGGGTCAGGCGGCCAGTTGATTTCTTCTCTTACGTATACAGATACGGGACGGGGACCCACTACACAATCCCACCACTGTGTCTCCGGTGTAGCCAGGATTAACAGCGGCGATCACCAAAAAAGGCAATGGACACTGAAGTCCATTGCAGTCTCGGGGGTAAAACTACGACTGCCTTGGAACTCACAACGAATTTAATCAGAAGAAATTAGTAGGAGTATTAAACTTTTTTTTTTACTTCCCCTCTTAGCAATGTGAGAGACAGCAATATGGCAAATAATGCATTAAAAGCCTAAAGAGATGGCTAGTCAAGTGACACTCAACTGCCGTGCACCACGGATTTTAAGTATCTAACACTATTGGGGACCTAACACATCGATTCCAATAATATGAATCGCAAAATCGTCTGAACGTTTGGTAATTCTCCCTTGTTGCTACTAAAATAAATAATAACCAAAATAATAAAAAAATACGTATACAGATAAAGAAAAAATTTATCTGGCTTGTCGTTATTAAATAAAAAACTTAGCTTCGTATGGAGGCTTGAGTTTACAGCGAACTTAAGTGGAACTGAGGGCCAACTTAGACATGTGACAAATTAAAGCCGAGACTTGAGACATCGCGCTCCCAACTATTTTAATACCACGCAGTATCCGAGATGAAGACAGCTCGGAAAATATAAATGGAAGGCAAAGAAAATAAGTTTAAAACTACAAATTAATTTTAAAATTAAGTTAACAACTAGATGCTACGTTGTTGAGTCAATTAAAAATGCTTTTAGAAGATTTCCATCAAAGTTCTATCAGTACAGAGTAACAAGGCTTTTAAAAGTGTTTTCAATATATTATTATATTAGTTATAAATAAATAAATAAATATTGTCAGACAAATTACACAGCGCCATCTAGCCCCAAAGTAAGCGAAGCTTGTGTTATGGGTACTAGACAACTGATAAACATACGTAAATACATTTTTTTTTTGTAAATACATACTTATGATACATAGAAAACACCAGACCAAGACAAACAGACATGTTCATGCACACAAATGTTTGTCCTATGTGGGAATCGAACCCACGAGCGTTGGTGTCGAAGGCGCGTCATTGACCGCTACGACACCGAGCTCGTCGAGTCGTCTCTCGTCGAGTTATATTTTTATTTAAACTTTATTGACCAATTACATAAAGGTACAATAGGCGGACTTAACGCTAAAAGCATTCTCATTCTTTTTTCTGTCCAACTAATCAGTAATTTTTATAAAAATATTAAGCGAATTTTAAAATAAATCCAACGAATTTACACTATAAAAATGGGCTGTGGCTGTGTCATGGACACGGCCGTGTGTTGTACGTGAATACGTTATATGCACTAAAATTATCTCAAAATGGCAGCGCTTCCCTCTCCCCCGCACGCGATGTTCCATAGTTCTTACTTAGCGTAATAGATTATTATTTTTTGGATGAAGATGATAGCTTTGTAGCTGCAACACCAAACTGTATCCCCCGATTTTGTTATCATTCGTTCTTTTTTAATTGTCTCCCTGTGGAAGCAATTTTAAAGACTTATTCTTGTCAATGCACATTTTGAAAAATCCCACATGAGATTATGGTACCAGGGAGGTTAGAAGGATCAATCTCAGAAATGCCTCACATAATTAACGGATGATCCTAGAGGTTTAATGGTGTTAAAAATAAACTTTTTTTATTCTGTTACCCAGGTATGCTATAGGCCAGACCATGTCTCCGGAGGGTGGAGTGATTACACAGTTAAACATATCACACGTGAGAGTTGATGACGGTGGACTGTTCTCGTGTGTAGCTCATCATGGCGATAATGTCATCATACATAATGACAGGCTTAATGTTTATGGTAAGTTTTTTTTTATATGAGAGGGGGACAAACGAGCATGTGGGTCACCTGATGGAAAGCAATCACCACCGCCCATGGAGATCAACAACACCAAGGGGTCGATTTCCTTTCTTTGTTCCTGGTGACCCCACTCATTCGCGGGAATACAACAACCCTCAAGGGAATTGTTATTTGGCTGCGGTATTCTGTGAGGTGGAGGTACTTCACCATTCGTGCAGCTTACAAATTTATTTCATTCATGTAGTCATTTTTAATAACTAACATACTTCAAATAAATGCAATTCAGTAATTTCATTTGTCATAGATTTTGTAAAGCAACGTTTTTCTTGTAGGTCCACCGTATATCCGGACATTGCCTCCATTCAAAGTGCAAAGTGGGCAAAGTGTCACTTTGAGATGTCCATACTACGGATATCCTGTAAGGTATGAAAAGTTAACTATAAGCACACCCCGGCCACGTCATACAAATGTCGCGTCGCTTACATACAACCATTGGGAAAGGCCTATGCTTTTATTTTTTGTTTCTGCCATATATGCAATCCACCGCCTGTATCTACCCACTGCTGGATATAGATCCAGCAGTGGGTAGATACAGGCTGATAATGATGATCAATCGATTTTATATAGCCGGCATATGCAAGCTATTATAATTATGTGATGCAGAAAAAGTCATTTTATAACAAAATAAACCTTAACGTTTTTATAGCACTTATTTTCTTTTCAATCTAAGGAACATAATTTAAACCGAACATCCTGTCTTTGTGCTTCTAGTATAAAATGTACATTATAAAGCATACTGCAAAAATTATGAGATAATTTACCCGGTATCATAATGAATGAGAAAATTTTCAGAGAAATAACGTGGGAATACAAAGGCAAGGAAATTATTCCTGACATATCCACACAGACGAATCGCTTCAAGCGTTTCGTGAAGAATACTGCTTTAAGCATAGAAATATTTGGTAGAAAACCTAAGTTAAGAGAAAAGAGAGAGCTGACTGTTACTAATGATGGAGTTCTAAATGTGCCCAAAGTTACTAAAAGTGATAATGGGGCGTCATACGCTTGTGTAGTAAGGAGCCCAACGGGGGAAATGGCGAAGAGGTCATTTGAACTGCTTGTTGTCGAACCGCCTCAGTTAGAAGAAATACTGTTGCCGTCAGATTTACAAGAAGGACAAATAGTTCAAATACATTGTAATCTTAAAAGTGGTGATTCACCAGTTTACTTTTCTTGGTTGAAAGATGGCAAGAAAATAGCTGCTCATTTGAAGGTAAGTTTTTGAATAACTAGTACTAAGCTTGATTTGATGTGACAATTTCTTATACAAATACAAATCATTTGTTTGCTAGTAAACAAGGTATATAATAACAACACTACGAGCGTGCCGCAGCAATAATTGGCATGTAATAAATGGCAGCAATAAAAACTATTCATTAAAAAAAGGAAATCGAAATCGTTTATTTTTAAAAGTTTCCAGTTCAATAAAGTCAATTTCTCTTTTAATTTAAATGATTCTGTATCAAATATTAATGTAGTATAGTTATATGCAAGGAGCAAAGTATCTAGAGTGGAGGGCGCGTATGGGGTGACGAAGCGTGGGGCTCCTTCTCTCTAGATGAGCCGATGACCGCAAAAAGCGAGCGGAAGAAGGTGAATGCAGAAAGCTGAGCATTGCATATGGCAGAAAATATTGGGGAAAGCTATATCCAGCAGTTGGTAGAAACAGGCTGATATTTAATGATGATGATGTTGAGTAATGTGGTTCCTACTATTATTTATTCTTGGGTATCCCCGAATTAATCTTATTGTAAGGTATTCAAATTTATAGATTAGTAGAATTCAAAGCATCGTTCAATTAATCTTGTACCCTATTCCGGAATCAAATTCTCAATGGCCATTCTAGTTTAACGACTTTAGGTACACTTCCGAGCACTACGATAACGATAGTCATATAGACAGGTTCCAAATAAGAACCGCAGTATATGAACGATGAATATAGCTGAAGGTACACTATCGTATATATATATGTATATATAATAGTAAAACCAATTGCTTCGCATTAGTTTTACTAGCAATTTCGGCAGTTTCGCTTGAGCAAATGTAACGGTTATTCTCGCGGTTATTCTCCTTCTTTAATAATCCTTTTTTAACCGCCTTCAAAATAGGAGGAGGTTCTCAATTCGACAGTTTTTTTTTATAAGTATGTTTTTAGATATCTTCGCGAATTGTAAACCGATTTTCAAAATTCGTTTTTATTTCAACGGGTATGATTGCATGGTAGTCCCATATTCCTCAAGTCAGGGTCTGATGATGGGATCCCAGAAAAATCGAGGAAAGCCCTTAAAATTCGCCGTGTGGTTGCCGGCAGAATAAAATTACGCCACTCCATTGCTCTGCGCTGGATGTCGTACTAAGGAATCTTGTGTGACGAAATAACTTTTCTCCCAGAAGACGGACAGCAGCGTCTCCCGGGGTATTCCACCAATAAAGCTGCGCTCGCCAACTGAAATCGTTTTTTTTTAATCTACTTTATTAAGTTTTTAAACAAGCATCTACCTAATCCAACACTACATAACACCAAATCCAACACTAGTGCATTGCAGGCACTATAATACGTTTGTACACCCTTTTTGAAAACCTCATGCTGTCGTGCCTAGCAAAATCCTTGACAGCCCACAGACAGACAGACGGAGTTGATAGTCCGGGAAAAAAAAACCTCTCTGGAACGGTATGGATGTATGGATGTGTGAAATATATGCCTACAGACGGAATCCTCGCAAATATGGATTTGTATGGATTTGTGTGAAATATATGCCTATATATGACATGTCTGTAGATTATCATTCCATAGATTACAGACGGAATCCTCGCACTATAAAACCGAAAAGGTAGTACGTAACCTTTTCGGTTTTATAGTTTTATATATAGGCATATATTTCACACAAATCCATAAAAATCTGCTATACAAACATCGGCACCCCTAATAGTGATGTATTATCGTCTTTTTGCTAAATTGAGAAGAGTATTTCACTGTCGTAGTGTTCGGAAATCTACGTTTATCCTAATCCCTTATATAATTACAACATAATAGATCCTTTACCGCATCTTAAGCCTGTATAAATTGTCTTTGCAGATTGTCGAAAGGGGTTTGGAGGTGTTCAGTGTGCTTATAATCAAGAATGTATCTTTGGAACACTGTGGGACATACACTTGTGTGGCTGCGAACCATGTGACGAAAGTTAATCGCACTGTGAATTTGTATATAAAAGGTATTTCCGTTTGAATAGGCCTATACATTGTAATTGCCTGTTAAGATATTTTTTTTGTAGAATTATTTCCTCAATTGGATGCACGAGTAGTCACAATATATAATGATCTAATAAAGTATTTCCTTGAAGTTATATACTTTAAGGAAAACATTAGGTTGACATTTAGGGAGCGATTTAACTTGAACGGGAGACTACGCCTACACAGTCATAATGTGTTTTCAATCGACTTGATGTCTCTGCTTTATTTAGTACTTTACACAGTAACGTCTCTCGTGTTAAAGTTCAAATTTATGTAGAGAGCGCTGGAGAAAGCTATGCTCGAGATATCACTACGTGATAAAATCAGGAATAAGTATCCCGTAGTAGAACAAGAATTACCGATGTAGCTCTAAGGAATTACGACTTAAGTGGTATCTGACAGAATATATAGCAAGCAACAGTGAAGGTAAAGGTGGCATTGGTGTAGAAAATTCTGGAATGATAACCCGAGAACGAAAAACGCAACGAAGGATTCGTGATTCGTCACTGGATGAACAGACGATCTGATAAAGATTGCAGTGAACTGATAGAAGTAATTGACACAAAACTAAGCTTTGTGGAACTCTAAGGGGAAGGCTCATGATGATAATATTGAAGGGTACTGTCAAATAACTGTACATATTAATATGAGATTATTACTTTATTGCAATATCAATTTATTTACCCTTCGATGTTTAAACAACTAAAAAAGCTCATAGTTATATATTGAATGCATGACTTTAATTTATATTCTTAGGTGTTCTGTGATACAAGATCTAGATATTTTTAAAATATTATTTTGGATACACAAGGCTAATAAAAAATAATGCAAGAATATTTGTATTTCTCAACAGCCTACGCTATAAAAAATATAATAGATTATAAACTTTTCACTTTTTTAATTCTCGTCCCAGTTTTAATTTTGGTCTTGGTACTAAAAAGCTAAGCGTGCAAGTAAGTTATTTGCATGAAATAATTGATATAAATAACAAAGGAAATCCTTTCTTTTTTATTTCTTTTGTAAGTCCATATTTTTTATTAGCAAAGCGTCGAGTTAATCGAGTAAAAGCAGTACGTGTTTAGATTTTTTAAGGAAAGATTTGAAGGCATTCTCTTGCGATTTACTTGAAAATGTTGTGAATGAAATTAATATATTACATTGTTTAAGCTTTTTACAATTTTTATTTATTAATTTTTTCAAGTTTAAATTGTTTCTAAAATTGCAAAACAAAGAAATTGCATATTATTGTTAATAATTCCTGTTTTGTTCGGCGTATTAAGATACCATAAAGTAAACCAGATATTAATTTAGAACTCCAGTATAATAACTGTGTAAATAACATCCCATTACTTGCAGAAGTTTTGACGTGACGCTCGTTAACCATACAGACAGAGCCAGACAAAAAATTATAAGAATGCTTTGTTTTGGCTTTTATTTCTCCTATAAAGACAGTACATCATAGATATTAGCCAACTAGCTTTATTATACAAAATAAAAAATCTTCCCTATACAATGATTAAGAATATGGTTTGCAAAGGCGGGCTTATTCCTTTGAGGAATCTCTTCTAGCCAGCCATTGCCTTTGAATTCCTGAGTGAAGCAATGAAGTGACGTGATTCGTTTTTCTTTTTTGTACTGCATACCATACTCATTGCATCCGATGCGTTTTCTTCAGGTTCTTGCTTTTAATTTGCTATTTGTTAGTAATCTTGGACACTTTTTGTATAGTGTTTTTATCATTGTTAATATAATATCCCTGTAAAAATCTAGTCATCTCTCATTTTAAATTCCGTCTACAAACAATTGATTACAATTTTAATTGCAAATAAAATTACTTCGCAAATAGAACGTCCTTTTAATCCTACAAAAGATTCAGCCGAAATATTGTAATGTAATTTAAACCATATCACCGTAGCATTAGATCTCGTTTTCTTCAAAAAATTATGACATTTATTTTAAGCCGTCGCCCATTTATCACGGATTGTTTATTATCTTTTCTCTGTGTATTTGTTGAACAGTGGCCCCCAAATGGAGTGAGGAGCCTCACAATACATCTTTGTTGTTGGGAAGAAGCGGTCATATATCATGCAGTGCTAGCGGTTACCCACAGCCTCAAACGCATTGGTTGAAACGAGACGGTACGATTTCTTCTTTGAATTAAACCTGAATTGAAATAGTTTGCGATAGTCATTTCATCTTGGCAATTGCTCACCAATATTTGATTTTTTACTACTTAGTGTGTAAGTGACTTACCAAACATCACCGTCTTTAGAGCCAAAGTTAACCTCATATATGCATCCTGATGATTAACAAACGAATCTGTCAATAGCGAGAGGATAGTTCCCTTTTTTTGCGCTATTGAGGTGGAAAACAAGCATACAGTCCGCCTAATGGAAAGCAGTTACCACAGCCTTTCTCTCGACTTCATTTCCTTCAATTATTTTAGTTCCCTAATCTCTTCATTTACTTCCTACGGTCTACCGCTACTGTACTAAAACTTTAGTGTACAGACAACAGTAGTTCTTCAAGAATGGCGTGAAGAATTTTTTACAGTATCGGCAACGCGTGAGAGATCCTTCTGATATGGCGAGTATCCATAGACTACAATGACTGCTTACCTGCAGGAAGGTCGTGTGCTTGTTTGCCACCTTAATTGTATATAAGAACCGAAGACTGCAGTCACATAATATTTCCCAGTCAAGTTCCTATAAGCTAGTGCATTCACTTATTTAAGCATCAATAGGTATAAACTACTTGCTTCACATCAAGAGGTTCGGATAATATTTACTAACAGGTTTAAATTCAATGTAAGCATAATTTCAGTGGTATCAGAAACTTGGCGTCCAGTTCTAGAGGTAGCTGGCGGAGGTGTCCTCAGTCTTTCCAATGGATCTCTGATATTTGATTCCGTGGCTCTTTCTGACGCTGGTCTTTATACTTGCCATGTTGAAAATGGAGTTGGTGAAGCGCTTAGCAAAACTATCTGGATATCTGTTAACAGTAAGTATTTTTATTACTACTAATATGAACTAATATCAATTACAGTGTAACCTTATAACGTATTGTGTGCTTTAATGGATATGTATACAATAATGAATGTATGTTAAAAATGAAATATTGAAAATTAATTTGTATTCCCGTTATAAAGCTATATTTGACTGCTGGTGTGCCGCAGGGCGGAGTACTTTCACCTGTTCTATTTTCAATGTTCATAAACGGCTTAACATCATTGTTGTCCTCTTCATTTCACTTATACGCAGACGATCTTCAAATTTATGCGGCTGCACCATTACCAAGTATTGCTCATGCTATTAGCGCTATCAACGTTGATCTCAATACTATATCACAATGGTCTCAAAGCTTTGGAATTAAAATTAATGCAGCTAAATCCCAAGCGATTATGATCGGCAGTCCATACTTCATATCCAGGTTGGAGTTCATGATAATCCCCAACATTGTGTTCAACGGCACGGTCATACCTTATTCCACCACTGTAAAAAATCTGGGGATTATCATGGATCAAACCTTGTCTTGGGCACCTCAGATTGGTGATGTCAGCCGTAAGCTGTTTGCCTCTCTTCACTCACTAAAGCGTCTGCAGAACTTCCTTCCTGTGCCTACTAAGACGATGCTGGCCCGCTCCCTTTTGCTTCCTCTTATAGACTATGCGGATGTGTCTTACCTGGATCCAGCAGAAGGGTTGCTTGATAAACTAGATAGATTACTGAATGTATGCATTAGGTATATATTTGGTCTTCGAAAATATGACCATATCTCTGAGTTTCGCAAGCAACTCGGCTGGCTTCCGGCCAGACTTCGAAGAAACTTCCATATCCTCTCCATGCTTTTCAATGTGCTCTTTAATCCATCTGCTCCGGGTTATTTAAATGAAAGGTTTCAATTTCGTGACATAGATAACCGTTTGCGTCGTTCCGTGGATCCATTGCTGAAAATTCCTCAACATAGTAGCTCAACTTATACCAAATCATTTTCCGTCCAAGCTGCAAAACTGTGGAACTCACTTCCTTTGGACATAAAGATGTCTCCTACTCTTGGCTCCTTCAAATCGGCTCTAAGGAGGTCTCTCAATAACGCTTTGTTGGCTGCAAATTGATGATTTATTTTTAAGTTTTATTTATATATACACATATCATAATTGAAACATGTGTTAATGGGTATTCGTATTTAAACTATGTTGTAATTTTTGTCTTGTCCATTATTATCACAGTAATTACTGTACTTTGTGATCACACGCCTTTAATTCTAATTCCTTTTGATACTCTAAGGTTGACTGGAAGAGATCCCTCTAAGGGATAAGTCCGCCTTTGTACTACTTTATTTTGCATTTTATTTTTGTTATTTTATTTTTTATGTACAATAAAGTTATAACAAACAAACAAACAAACAAAGCTAAGTAAGCTTAATAAACATTTTTAATTTTCTAATGACATGACGTGTAGTCTTATAAATACCTTTACTAAGAAATATTCGAAAAGTAATAAAAGAAAAGTAAAGGGAAATGAAGGGTGGATAGAAAAAAAGAAGAGACTGGGATAAATCTCCGACTCTCTTCATTGTGGAAAGAAAGTTAAACAATATTTGCGATCAAGTTCAATCAAGGGGAGAAAGCAAATATATGGAAAAAGGAGATAGAAAAAGAGCATCTAGAAATACAAAATTTGTGTGTGTGGTGTTAAGGAAATTAAGAGATTGGCGGGTGTCGCAGAGAGATAGGAGAAATCCCAGCAATCACTTTCTTTGTAGATAAAAGAGAAAACGTAATTAAAAACATGAAAAGTAGTAAGGTAGTAGGGAAGACTATAAAGAAAGAGATAGAAGAATATTCGTCATTAGGCCGCATGCATTGCTAAAGCCAAATAATAATGACTTTTTATATAGCATAAAGTTTTGTATATATCATTCTAGCTATAATCACTATGTAAGTCAACATGTGC
The DNA here is from genome assembly GCA_937001555.2 of Hypsopygia costalis. Classification (NCBI taxonomy): domain Eukaryota; kingdom Metazoa; phylum Arthropoda; class Insecta; order Lepidoptera; family Pyralidae; genus Hypsopygia; species Hypsopygia costalis. Next base: position 7,155,350 of record OW443349.2, read on the forward strand.
CTTTTGTACGTAACAGCAGATTTATTTCAGAACCAGTTACCTTTGATGTATTATCAAGAAACCTCACAACGAAACTTGGCCAGCACGTAACGATAGAGTGCCAGGCGAAAGGCGACGATCCAATACGCATAATGTGGACTAGAAATGGAAAACCTATCAACCCTTTAACACAAAGGTAAGGAAAATAGCCGGTTGAAACTTACAAAATGCAACGAAGTCTATATAAGTTGAAATCTACAAATTCTTCTTCTAGGATACTGAGTAAAGTACCTATATAAATTATGTCTTCAGATAGAAATAACAGTGATTAACGGCGAGATCATTAATTACAATGTATTGTTGTTTATTGAATAATTTAATGTTATCTAAAATACAGTATAAACTAAACCAGCACTTCCCAACCAAGGGGTCACGCCCACGTAATAGACACGTTTACATTTCAGAAAAAATATATTTAAAGAGTTGGTAAATTAACTGTTCCGAATTGCCATTCGATCGCTGCTATACTAGTTTGGACAAGTCATAACACGACGTGTGACGCGCACCCCCGCTCTATCTTCCCGCTTGCATCCATCTCGCTTCTGTCAAAATAATGTGTGTTTCTTATTAAACGGTTTTATTTAGCTCACCCCGTTTGTTTTATATTTATTATTATTTATTCTTGGGTCAAATCTAGTAATTGAAATTTGACCCCCATCCTGTTGACAGATTGATCTGAAATTTGGTATACACCTTTAGTTCTGGTGACAATACAATTAAATAAATTCTGTTTCATTGTAAATCCAAGATGGCCGCCGCTACAAAATGGCGGTTTACAAATTTTGTCACGACTACCTCAATATGGGTATCGAATGAAAGGGCTTGACTAGTAGAACACAGTTCACATGAAAAAAAATGAAAATCCAAGATGGCTGCCGCTACAAAATGGCGGTATACAAATTTTGTCACGACTACCTCAATATGGGTATCAAATGAAAAGGCTTGACTAGAAGAATACAGTTCACATGAAAAAAAATGAAAATCCAAGATGGCCGCCTCTACAAATTGGCGATTTACAAATTTTGTCACGACTACCTCAATATGGGTATCAAATGAAAGGGCTTAACTAGTAGAACACAGTTCACGATGAATATTATAATATCCAAGATGGCCGTCAACAAAATGGCCGGTTGGCGCGGTTACATATCGTCTCAATTTTCAATATGGGTATCATTTGATACCCATTTTTTCAATATGGGTATTCATTTGAATACAAGACAAATTTAAAAGTAAAAAAAATAATGACAAAAGTCAAATCTAAACTTAATAGAACGAGAAGTACTATGTAATGAAATTAGAAACTAAAAACTTGAAAATAAAAATTGTGTAAAAAAAACTTTTAATTTAAACGGTTTTATTGAAAATAGTGTACTAAAAGCTAAAAAATAATTCGGTAGGTCGGAGGTTTCAGTCATCACACCCCTCTCCCTCATCAGTCTAAGGCATTGATCAGACAAAATAATAAAATCGTTGGGCCCGTGTTTCCATCCAGTCAACTCAGTTTACGCTACGCCCAACGATTTTATTATTTTGTCTGATCAATGCCTTAGACTGATGAGGGAGAGGGGTGTGATGACTGAAACCTCCGACCTACCGAATTATTTTTTAGCTTTTAGTACACTATTTTCAATAAAACCGTTTAAATTAAAAGTTTTTTTTACACAATTTTTATTTTTGTTGAAACTTAAGGGGGATATGAAAATATTATTTTTAGTTGGGGGGGCTCGGCGAAATAAAGGTTGGGAAAGCCTGAATTTAACGAAGGTAACTAAAAGCAAACGAATCTTAATTAAAGAAGGACTGTAATTAAAACTGGTTCAATAATCATCATCAGGTCATTTCAGTCTCCACTACAGGAGCACGACCTCGAATGGTTGACTGGAAGAGATCCCATTTGGGATAAGTCCGCCATTGTACATAACTATTTTTTTGTGATGTTTTGTTATTATCTTTTGTACAATAAAGACTTTACAACAACAACAACAACCTCTCTCGTCCGACACAGGCAGGAGGATTTTGGCCTACACTCCCCACGCTGGCCAGATTGGTTGGGGAGGCCTGATCGATGTTGTATAATGGCCGTGTGGTTTCCGGCAGACTAGAACAGAATCTCTCCGTCTCTTCACGTGGATGTCGTACAAGGCGACTAAGATTTCCCTTAGTCGCATAAGGAACATTATGGTTCAATAATATCGGCCTGATTTTTTGAGTGAAGAAAGATCCTGTCCCCAAAGACGGTGACAAGTCTTGAAGATATTGCTAAAAGCCGTTTTCTATACCGTTGCTAGATTTTCTATACCGTCTACATACATTTTTATTTCCGTAGCAGCATTTACCTCTGATCTTTGACGGGATCTGTATTGAACGAAAATGCTCCCAACTAAAAAGAGAAAAATACATTCATTCGCTAGGACTTCCTTTCCTAACCAATAGAGCATACCACTAGCTTATGTAGTTGAGTTTCGTCTTAGGATTAGGCTGCGTCATTATATATGTCCAACTAAGACAATACATATATTGTCACGTGTGTTCGTGCGTTTTTGCATAAACGTCAGAACACGCGAGCCGCGGGTGAGTGTGGACGTTGTATGACGGTGTATGTGCGTGCATTGCCGAGCCAGTGACCTAGAGGTGGTACACCAGCTTCAATTATTTTTTAATTTTTTTCTACTACGTCGGGTGGCAGACAAGCATACGGCCCACCTGTTGTTAAGCCGTTACCTTAGCCATATTAACGCTCGCAACATAAAATATCGCTCCCGCGCCGCCACCCCCGCTGCCAACGCAGCATCTCCTTCCTTTCTGGTGACCTCCCTTGCAGGAACACAACAACCCTCAAGAGAATTGTTATTTGGCTGCAGTATTCTAGTCGGATAGCTTACAATTACGCTCCATATCTCTCTTTTCGCCAGAGCTTCGTTTGTCAGTCAGCAGGGTGTACCGCGTGCAGGTGAAGTTGGCTTAGGTTCAAAGATGTTGATGAACCACTTACATCCCAATTTTTTTTTTCTATTGAACTGTTCAAAATTTATCTATATTTAACTTATATTTTGAAATCTTAAATTACTGCCAAATTTTAAATTACTTTTATGCTGTCTAATATTTCGTTAAAAGGTCAACAACAATGAATCAAAGTAAATTGTAGGCTATAAATAGAATAAACCTTATTAAATCTGAAGAGAGGGAAAAGTTAAACGATGAAGTAAATTACTTTAAGGCAGTAAAATCGTATACTACTTATAAAAGCGTAAACAGCGTTGGAACAGATATTGTTCTGGTTTTTAACCGACTCCAAAAAAGGAGCAGGTTCTCAACTCGGCTGTATTTTTTCTTTAATGTTTGTTACTTAATTACTCCGTGATTTATAAACCGATTTGAAAAAAAACTTTTTTTATTTATAATAATAATAAATAAATAATAAAATCATTTATTTCAGACCTGTTTACAATTAGTAATAATAAACATAAGTCCATAGATAAATACCTTAAAACTAACATACATATAAAATAATATACTAAACTAATTTATTTAGACGTTCAGTCGGCGACGTGTATCGCATTGCGTTCGACAACCGACCTCGGAACTTGCGAAATACGACGCCCTCCGGCCAAAATTCCTCCCTTAAAAAGGTTGATAGCTGGTGGGTTGGAACTCTCACCACAAATGAATTAAAATTCACCTTATGGCGAGACTCCAACCGTTCAACCCTAAGGGTGAACTTTGTCTCCCCGCGCACGTATTCCACAAGATCTTCCTTTGTAGTCCAGTGCAATCGGGATACATACAGCTGCGTCGATGGTGTTTCTACACGCAGGTGGCATGGTCCGGTCTGGGCGGTACCGCAAAGGTTGTGGCTGGCGGGTTATTTGAAAGAGTACTTCCCGATTAGTATTTATATACTCCCATATTTTTTTCATCATCATCATCATCATCGTCAGCCTGTATCTACCCACTATTAGGTTTGTTATTTCATTACTCCGTCATTTATAAACCGATTTGATTTTTTTTTTTTTATTAGAACGATTATACTTCCAGATTGGTTCCATATTATAACACCCCGTCGTTTTTGCGTCGGGGGTTAATTTTAAACATTTTACCACCAGGTTGCGGTTAGAAAAATGTTTTCATGAGCCACCACTGATTTTTTCAGTAGTGAATCCAGTTTAAACATTACACTACTCACCCCACCACGGTTTCTTTATTATCGCACAATTATTATAGCAACAGGATAGACGGTAGCCATTTCCTTATAATTTACGTATAATTGTAGACCAATAATTCAGCATCTAAATAAACAATAATAATAAATATATCTCGACAATTTACACAGCGCCATCTAGTCCCAAATTAAGCGCAAACATGTACTATGGGTACTACACAACTGATAAATGTACTTAAATACATATTTTTTGCAAATACATACTTATAATACATAGAAAACACCCACACCAAGGCAAAAGGACATGTTCATGCACACAAATGTTTGCCTTGTGCGGGGATCGAACCCGCGACCTCGGAGTCAAAGTAGCCATTCGACCACCGGGCTCGTTGAAAGGAATGGTAATGTAATTAAGTTAACAACGATTTCGCTAAACCAATAGCATGACTTGGCTGACCCAATGTTCTAATTCAGTGGTTCCCAACCTTTCTTTGTTCCCAGACCACTACGAGGTTTTTGTTGGATGTAGGGTCCCAATTGTCATAAATCCAGTATTCTGTAACACGAAATTTTACTAATTTGTATAAAAGTGCTCAATTTCTTTCATTATAAATTCGTATTACGGACCATAATTTACCTCTCATGGTCATTGATGGTCCGCGGACCACCGGTTGGGAATCCCTGTTCTAATTAAATCAATCTGAAACGTTCACACAGACCCACTATTGGTTCTGTACGGTTTTGACGCGTACAGTGATTTATGGCATTAATAAATTTATTTGTGGTAATGTTCTACAAACTAACCCTTCTAACAAATTTTACCCACCGTCCGATTTGAGAATTACAATTGTGGCTCATTAAAAATGTGTCAAAGAATATATATTTTACAGTCAAAACTTATATTCGGTCAAAACTACTTTTGACTGCAATAATCTAGAAAAATGATTTTGACCGAATTTTAGTCAAAAACAATTTTGAATAATTTATCTAGTCTAAAGTGATTTTTACCAAAGTTTTTAGTCAAAAGTAATTTTGTCTGATTTAAAGTTCAGACTATTTATACTGTCATAGAACAGGATTACTTTGTCCTACAAACTAAACCTTCAAAATAATTTTACCCATATATTTATAGCCACGTCTCCTTGTAGAAACGGTGTTAGTAGAATTCGTCGCCAGTTACCGTCTAAGGAGTCGCGATCCGTCATTTGGAAACCCTGCTCGGCAGGATTCTATGCTCGATATTGCGACCATTGATAATTAATCTTAATCTTCTAAACAGAGTAAAGATATCTGAAGTGAAGACGGATGAAGGCATGACAAGTACATTAGAGCTGCTACAAACGGAGACGAGTGATGGTGCCTTATACCAGTGCAGGGCTGGCAATCCCTTCGGTGCAGATGTATTTAGCGTCCATCTTATAATTTTAGGTGAGTAGCAATTTTTTTATCAACCTTTTTTATGAAAGTAGCGGTCCGCTCATGCTTTGCTGTGTGAATTTTACAGGATGTCACATCTAAACCTTGTCCAGACTGAATGTAGACTAGAATAGAATCACTCCGTCTCTTCCCGTGGATGTCGTACATGGCGACTAAGGGAAATACATTATCAAATATCGATCAGGCCTCCCATCCATTATTACTTTCACAACGACCGTGAAGTATTTTTTATACTACGTCGGGTGGTAAAAAAACATACTGCCCGCCTGATGTAAAGCGGTATGTCACTAAATTGTCCGTTACACAGTTCTGCACAGCAGTTCCTTAGCCTATGGAAACTAATCGCGCGTTAAAGACTGGGTTTTCTTCAAATTTCTTCGTCATAGTTTAGCTATAGATATAACAGACGAAAGTTTTCCCCATTTCGATCTGGAACACTAAAAAGTATATTACATAATCATAAAATAATAACATTTCAATTTCACTCTTACTAAAAATGTTTGAAGCCTTTGTATCTAATTTCCTTTATACAGCGATTTTTATTTTCCAACGAAACGAAAAAAAACGTAGGCTGTGTCAGAGGTGTCAGTAGCACGCTGAACATAGCCTAATATATCAGAATTTGCGTCTCCTTTGCATGACACAGCACCTGCCAACTCAAGTCCGCAACACAATAACGAAGGTATTTCTGTGTCGGAATATTTTTTATGTTTTTGTACGAAACCGGAATCGTTTCGTTTTATAAACTTGAAGAGGAATTTTTGTAGAGGTGTACTTTGCGTTAAATTTTTAAGCAGGTCGCACACATGAGTCCACCGGAGCTGCCGATTTACATTGAATATTTTGATTCTAAAAATAGGTCTTACGTTTTAGATAGTTAATTGATTCAGATGTTATTTTGCGGAAGTCAAATTTACAGACAAATTGAATTACACTACTTTGCGTACTTCCGCCACCAATTAGTTCATGCAAATTACTGCCGGCCGGCACCCACCCACTACCGTTAGTAGTTGCGACTGCCGTGGCTGCTTTGGTCGTCTCTGCTCCAGCTGCTGTGGTCGTCTCGGCGAATCTCCAACATCTGAAACAGAAGAAACATGTAGGGGCGGCAGTATTCGCATGTTTCTTCTGTTTCAGATGTTGAAGATTCGCCGACTGGGTGCCGGCCGGCAGTAGTTTGCCTGAACTAATTGGTGGCGGAAGCACGCAAAGTAGTGTATATCAAATTGTCTTACGTTTTAGTTATTGACAAACATCTTTAGCTTAGTAGGCAAAGCTCCGGAGTTTCTACCAGCTAAACGAAAGACACTTACCATACATCTGAATTGGAGTTTTATTTTCGCAATCAGAAAACCAGATGGCAATCGGCTTCAGCTTAGGCGGTAGGGCCCCAGGACCGGCAGCCGTACCTAGTTGGTTGTATTTTTTGATTGCGAGAATCAAAATTAAGTATAGATTTTATGATACTTTGTTTAGCTTAGCTGGGTAGCCTGGGTAGGAACCCTGGATAATTCGATGGTAATCGACTTCAGCTTTGATGGTAGCGCCTCAGGTAACCAAATCAGGTAACTTAGGATGCTTATATTCGGCTCTATGAAGGCTACATTGAGGCCTGTATTTATTTGTAATTCGCCTTCAGAAACGATTAAGTTGCATGAGTAGACCTTGCTGTAAAGCGGCCGCTTGATGTAAAGCGGATACCATAGCCATATAAACGCGCGCATGGCCGAGAGGATGCTATTAAATAGAGCGCAGCGTGCTGTTGCTAAGTTGGACAGTCTACTAGTCTACCGCAATAGTATCGCTCAGTCCGGCTAGCCGCATTCTTTCGATTCAGGATCGGCTATAATGGTCAGGACAACAAAATTGAAGTCGAATGAGTTGCTGCAGTTTATTTATATATTTATTTATTTTATTGTAGAATACCTCTTCGTAAATACGCACGAGTGCCGCACGGGTGTGCAGTGGATGCGGCCCGCCGCACAATTGGATTGGTGCGGCTGGCCGTATGTCTAAAACGCAATAGTTACAATACGTCGCATTGTAACTAACGCGTTATAGGCCTAGAAACATCGAGATAGGATGGTTGTTATAACGATTATTTTGTTATAGAACCACCGTCTCCTCCTTCGGATCTGTCTGTTGACTCAGTAAAAAGCAGATCAGCGAAGCTGTCCTGGCGTGATGTCACCAGATCTCTTGCCCAATACTACAGCCTGCAAATAACTAGCAGCCAGCGATTATCATGGACTGCAGCAAGGACTATCAATGTTACCAGGTATGACTCTAACACATATATACTTGTATGCCGTTAGATATTTTATTCCTTGTTACAAAATAATTATTTGGCCTTAAAGCTGCCATCGCCTAAAGATGCTTAAAGCACTTTAAAAGACTTCCAAATTTCTAGGGATGGTGGTGATTACTTTGCATCAGGTCCTTAAGGTCGTGTACTTGTTTGCCATTATAGTTGTATAAAAAAGCCAGGTTATCCATGGCAGAATGATACAAGGTATGATCTTCCCGTTGCCAAGAAAACGGTTTGAATTTGCTTGTCAAAATCTTGTTATTTTTTATACAAAGTACAGACGATGTCCTAACGATGACAAGTCAACTCACGTGACCACATTTCTCGCTAAAGAACATATCTTATATCTTCGTACCATGAGGTGACCCACATGCTCTCTCATTCTTACATAAAAAAAAACCTCATATCTCCCTATTATATAAAAAAAAATTGTCCGCGTGCGGCCATCTTCGCTTGCATGCTCTGCAGCATTTCTTCACGTCTGGTGACCTAATCGCAAGACTACAGTTTTCCTTAAGATTTCTTTAGCTGATATCTTCTGTGGTGTACTTTTCCAATCAGGCTTGAAAGGCGAATTGCCATTCCCTATGTTTCCACAGAATTTCTTGTGTAAATCGCCACAGTGCACGTGTAGGTGAAGTTAGCTTTGGCTCTAAAAATGTTGGTGAGACACTTAAATTATATACGTATTAAACTGTTTCGTCACTGTTCTTAAAACCAACAGAAATTCGATATAATAGTCTTTCATTTCTACCTTATTATTTACAAAGTCCCTAGTATTGGTTCAATTTTAATCGCTCAGTAAGTAACTAAATGATAGTAAAGTGGTTATATGATTCTTCACCGTTTCTTTTCCATTTTAGATTAGAAGAAATTCGTCATTCATTAGAAGTAGAAGATCTGCAGCCATCAACTGCTTACACAGCTAGAGTCGCTGGTGGGAACCAAGCAGATCTTAGTCATTATTCATCCCCAGTTAGATTTACGACCACGGAAGAAGGTTAGTAACTAAATAACAAAACCACGATTATGTAGATATAAAATATAATCATGTCAATGTAGCACATAAGCGTGTTTATGTCCTCCATAATCGAACCAGTAATGTTATAAATGTGAAGGTTTATAACGATGTTGAAAATTTATTTAGCTCAATTATGCATAAATGCTGGAGCAGATTTCGGAGTTATACATATATGAAATTTATTTAGTCCTACATGCATAAGCCCACCGGCGAGTTAGTCCTAGCGGCATACGTACCCTTAAAGCATTCATTGTCTTTATTTTTATTTATGCATTATAGTATTCAGGCAATCGAAGTCATTATGACATCATTGGACCACTACTTATATGCTACTACTATTATTAGTAATATGAAAATTTGTGAAGGCGTTTAGATATTTTTTACTCTTATTTTATTTAGTTTAGATATTTTTGATTATTAGTTACTCATGCTTATATGTCTGAACAAATTTGAATAAACACATAAAATCTAGGATACATTTTATGTCGGTAGCAAAAAAGCTCTAGCGCGCATCTCTAGAATATTATAAAGTGAAACTTTGTTATGATAGTTGGTCGTTTGTGTCTCTGAAGTACCATTGAGTGATTGAGAAATGTCTGATTAAGTATTTTCATGAATAATGGTGCACATAAGAGTAGCGAAAAATCCTAGGTCTTTGGGTGTACATGTGTAATCGGAGCTATATTTTATGCCAGTAGTCTGTTAGTGATGCAATGCTACAATTACCTACACAACCGGGCCGCTACCTCACTAGTATCACAGTATAAGTAATAGTCTAGTATTTTGAAAGTTTTAGCATTAATATTATTAAAACTCACGTGAGACATTATACTAAATTAATTAAATAAATTAAACGGATCACTCACGTCTTTTTGTCGGGAAAGCCGACTAGTTTCGATCTCAAAAGGAGACCTTCATCAGGGCGAATTTCCAGACACGTCCACCCTTTGTCTCTCGCGCCGGACACTGCGCGCCAATGCGCGCGCCGCCCGACTGGAAAGGGTGGTGGGGGGTTGGTGCGTTGATTGATGGAGCGCTGCCCTCGACGATTACGTAGTGGCTGCCACTACGTCATCGTCGAGGGCAGCGCTCCACCGTGACCCGTTTAATTTATTTAATTAATTTAGTTTTAGCATTGATTATGGTCCGATAAGACTCAAATTAAGAATTTTAATGAATATTCGAACAGAAGTAGAATGTCCTAAAATTCCAAATTAACACATGTGATACTTGAACATACATACATACATTAATATCAATGGAGACACTACTACGTAGGTGTACCAGCAGTCAGAAAAAAAAATTAAGTCTTTTAAAAATATCAATCATGGCCGTCGCTGTGAACCCTTACTTATATTTTGCAAAGCTGAACTTGGCACTAATGAATAATTAAAATCCATTTTTAATAACATACGGAATGATATGAATAAATTTTTAAATGTTACATTAAAAAAAAACAATTCCCCTGCACTAAAAATCTACATAAAGGTTTGCTTGTAAAAGCTTAAACCACTTTCTTTAGCAAATGGAATGGGATTATCAGACCGGCTCTTTGCATATTATGTTTACTTTGATTTAAGTAGGTATCGTGCTGTGGGGACATAAAAGATTTGTTTACCCCTTTTTCAGTCAGAATTTCTTGAGTTTTAAAGCAGAAATAAATGAAGTAATTCAAAATTTATTCAGTTGACATTCATTTAGAATCTTTTATTGTGTCCAATTAATTAGACAAAATAAACTCCAATTAATTAGCCAAGCACTATCATTAAACAGCGAAATTTAGAAGGGTGTTTTTTTTTTGTTGTCCTTACATAACATTGTATTTATAAAGGTACTATTCTGATTTTGTAGCGACTAAAGAAGATTTGGCTTCGATTGTAACTCAATTATGGATGCTAAATTAAGGTTTTATTAGCCTAGTCACCATTGGTCATCTTTTAAGCATAGACCTTCGCTAAACCACAGTTGACCTGAGTTACAGAATAAGGTCTAAACTTCAATACCCTAATATACCAAAACCTTCCTAGTATTTCGTATCAAATAAGTTTTATGTTATATCTATTAGTCCTGGCTGCACAGCAGTAGAAATAGGTAACAGGCCTGTTCCTTTACTATAAAAGAAAGTATTTTATCATAATCATGTATTTTTTCCGCGTCTAGCACCATCATCTCCACCGCTAGGAGTGCAATTGGAGCAAACGGAAACTCCAGGAGAATTAAAAGTGAAATGGTTACCTCCACCATCGGATGCCCATAACGGCGTCATTGTGGGCTACCGGCTGAGAGCTGTACCTCAACTGACTGGAATTAAGGGTTTGTGATATTGATGTGATTTATTTTTGAGTGACAATTTTAACCTCTAATTGGAAATGAGGTCTAAATTATGGTACGAGGAATAAATAGACAAGGACCAATTATAATAAATAATAAATAAAATAATAAATGTCATTTATTTCGATCAACAAGGGATCATTGCATTACATTGTGCCTTACATAAATTATACCTCGTTGGAAATTTGTAAAAAATCAATGTTTGTGCCGTATTGGTACTTCCGTCATCATAAATATAGACTTGTTTTTTTTTAAATTTCATTATTCGAGTAATTTTCATGAGGAAGCACAACAACTATTAAGCGCACCGCTGCTCCAAAAAAATATTCTTCCTATCGAATTTGTTTTTTAATTACAGCTCAAACATTTGAAAGAATGTTATTAATTAAGTATTCTTTACAGAAGCCGAAGAGACAAGTGATAAAGTTATCAAGACATCTTCTTTGTATTCTAAGCAAGAAACTGTCATTGGCGGCTTGCTAAAAGGCGTTAGGTAAGTATCACTCACTAATCATCATTTGTATAATACGTGAAGCAAAAACTTTGTATCCCTTTTTACAAAAATTGCGCGGACGTAAGAGTATGAAATTTCGCACACTTAAAGTTTATGTAGATGAATGTAGAAGAGTGCAGCTTGCTATTTTTTTTAAAATTATGCATATAAAATAGATTAAATCAATATAAAAACACAACTTAGGCTACGCATGTATTTGACACATACACGCATATGTAGTAGCAGGAGAAACAGTGGTGGGAATGTGTGGTGGGCCCCCGTACACGCATATGTACTCTTTTGTCTATTGTTAAAGTCATAATGGCCGAATTTCGACCATTCGGCGACCATTAGTAAAAAAATATAGTTAATAAGTAGCAATCCTCACACGTATTGACAAACTGTATCTAGGTTCTTACAAACAACTTAATACATTCTAAATATTAAATTTCATAAACTATATATTATTTTTGATCTTATTGAAATATACAGTCTCATTTTTTATGTCTAAAGTTTATACAATTAATTACCAGAACATGCTAATTAACTAAGAGTGTGCAGATATTTCAATTAAAAAATAAAAGTTAGGTTTTTAGATGTTATCTTGAACAAAGTTAATCTCTAGAAAGATGAAGCTTCATAATTAGTGTATTATATGGATTATATGACGTAACGAAGTTAATCGCACAGAACGCAATTAGCTTTGGCAACAAAGAGTTCCATAATTTCATATAATGTAAATTTGTAAACCAATGCAATAATTCGGTGGATAATAGAAAAAACTTACTATCTAATTAAATCAACGCCAATTGAAATTTAACACTCGATAAATACGAACAAAGAACAACAAAAGTTTCTAAAACTTTTCCGTCCAGGTACGCTGTCTCCGTCGCGGCCTTCAACAGCGCAGGCAACGGCCCATTTTCTATGCCTTTGTTCCAAGACACCAGAGAAGGCGGTAAGTTTGCACCTATTTTTCAAGTCCCCAACTTCACCGTGCTCGATTTCACGGGATGTTAGGTCCGTAAAGTTTCGAGATCCACACCACATTTTCTCATATAAAGTTTTTTTGTGCTTGGCCGCGTTAAAAGTTTTAGGTTAAAAAGGTAAACAGCGCTGGGAGATAAAATTATTTTGGGGAATACGAATTTTGCTTTAAAGTGTTATGGACTCATTACTCGCCTTCTTTTTGTGCCGTTAGGATTAGATTATATCGGATCAATTTTCGGGGCATATATCCTGTTAGGTTCTCTTAGTGCTTGCTCAGGTAAAATTACCTTAATTAACACCTAAAACTAGAAATTTATAGACTTTTTTTATGGATGGATATACTTCGATCGACTTGGATTATCCATTGATGAAGTCTATTTACCGATTGTCTAGGACTCTAAGGTGTGTAAGATCATTACTAGACTCCATTAATAGTGGGCCGAATAAAGACTTTCCTTAACTTGACGATGCAATAAACTAAAAGAAATTAACACCTGAACAGCTGTCAATTTCTTGTCAGTGCCTTTTGCCCTTTCTCCGTCCTTATAAGTTATAGTGCGCCCAACTTATCTGTTCAGTAACTAGTGGCGCTAGTGGCGAAGAAACTGTAAATTCGAACTGTCACTTTAGTAATAATTGATTTAGTTCTTATTTTGTCCAGATGAATAGATAAGTTGGGCGCACTATAAACGAGTTGGTCTATTATTTTGTTTGAACTAATCTTGAATTCAGACAAGAGTACCTAAGTTCCAAAACCTTAAGTGGTGTTAACATAAATCTCATATCTTGTTCAAGTCCACTCCTTAAAAACTTAAGCAATACAATCTTTCTTCAAAATTGATGTAAGATTTCCAACAAAAATATTGCCGCATTTTTCACTCGAGAACTTTGCCTGTTTCTTATTCTCTGCTCGAAGCAATATGCAAAATTATGAGGCGTATTTTTATTTTCTTTGCGGCAATATATCGACCACTTGTCGCATTATTAAATATTGTGTTTACTTCGATAGCAATTGTACATTTTCCTATAGGGTTTATTAACTAGACAAGTGTTTAGTTCTAAACTGGTGCACAATCAGTCGTTTTTGTGGAATATGTTCATTCTATGTGGTGGTGGTAATATGAATATTGCATGTGTTTTTAATTATTTGTTTTTATATACATTTGAAACATAATAAATAGATTTTAAAGATGATAATTATATCAGGAGTATTATATAAAACCTGTGAACTGTGTTGAATAACTATTTTAACCGTAAACAAATTAAATTAAACAATTATGTTATGGTTTTCAGGTGATTTACGAGATGAAAATATGGCCATTCGCGTTAGTTGTCTATTATGAATCTGGTACTATGCGTCGAAATGATACTTGCCTGTAAAAGTTTAAGTAGGTAGCTACAAAATAAGAATATTCTGTCTAGGTGCTTCTACATAAAAAACCCGATGAATAAAGCGATGATACTACTTTCTGACGAGCTCGGTGGTCAGTTAGGAATGACTACTTTTACTCCTAGGTCGCGGGTTCGATCCCCACACAAGACAAATATTTGTGTGCATGAACATGTCTGTTTGTCTTGGTCTGAGGGTTTTCTATGTATTATATGTATGTGTTCACAAAAGAAAATGTATTTAAGTATGATATCAGTTATCTAATACTCATAGTACAAGCTTTGCTTAGTTTGGCACGAGATGACCATGTGTAATTTGTCCAGGAATATTACTAGACTTGATTTAGAGACAGTTTTTTTTATTCAACATCAGCCAAACATTAAGAGGGCAGAATAATAATAAATTTTGCGACAAAAAATGTTGTTCGTATACCCAGAGACATTATGGAATTTTTTCCTCATTTGCCAACTGAAAATTTGAAATTTCGTCAACAAGTGTAACACGTAAATTACGTAAATTTTCACTTCTAACAAACAAACTTTGTATCATAAAGCTTTATCGTCTTCATTAACGTTTTAGAACTTTCCTTATTGTTGTTATAATTACTTTCTCACCTTTTGTACGTTTTCGCTCAACTGTCGGGAACATTTCACTTTTCTTTTTGTTCCTTCTAGTTCAGCTAAAAAGTTTCATCATATTTCGTTTTTATTTTCTCTGCTTTTATTTCAGCATTATCTTGTTGGAGTTTTATTCGTTTTATTTCTTGTTTTTCTTTTATATTCGTTTCAACTCGTTTCCGTTGTGGTTTTGCTTGTTGATAGTTTTGATTTATTTTATCGTTGATAATGGTATTTTTTTTATATGAGAGGGGCCATACGAGCATGTGAGTCACCTGATGGGAATCAGTCACCATCGCTCATGGAGATTAGCGACACCCAGGGGTCGCGGATCCGTTGTCAGCCTATACTCCTTCCTTTCTTTCTTTCTGGTGACCTGTTTCAGGTGAGGTTAGCTTTGGTTCAAAGATGTTGATGAACCACTTACACTCCAAACTGATAATAATAATGAGGGTATCCAGCCCCATAGTGAACAATAGTTAACAATTAGTATTTGCAAATTGTCTATGCTAAAATTCTATGCTCGGAGTCTCTCTGCGAGATCGAATCAGAATTGAGGAGATCCGTAGAAGAACCAAGGTTACCGACATAGCCCAGCGGATGAGCAAGTTGAAGTGGCAGTGGGCAGGGCATATAGTACGGAGGACGGATGACCGATGGGGTCGAAAGGTTCTCGAGTGGAGACCACGTACCGGCAAGCGCAGCGTAGGACGTCCACCCACAAGGTGGACAGACGACCTCATTAAGACCGTAGGATCGCGCTGGATGATCCGCTTCCAACCGGTCTTATTGGAGATCTAAAGGGGAGGCCTATGTCCAGCAGTGGACTTTCAATGGCTGAGATGATGATGATGATTTGCAAATTTTGCGGATAATATCTATTTATTTGTAATCTGCATTAGTTATTTATTCTGTCTATATCCAACAGTGGCTAGATATAGGCAGATGTTAATTACTGTATACATATCATCATAAACCCATAATCATCCCATTTTTGGGATGCGGGTCTCCTTCCAATCGAAAGGAGTTTAGATTAAAGCGTACTTCACTATGCTGCTTAACTGCCGGTTGGCGCAGGCCAGTGTTTTCAAGCCGCCTAAATGCCACTGACCTAACGACTGTCATCTAATGACATAACGTGCCCTCCGAAGCACGGACGAGCTATATACACATAAATGCACACTATTATTAAGTGACTTAGCTAACGTATATGACTGTTTTGCTCCAACTCAAATTTGATATATTTTTTTTTATACCTCTAACGTGGAAAACATTCTTAAATCCTACCTAATGGGAAGCTTTTACTGCTAGATGTGTATTGATTATTTCCAGGTTCTGAAATAAGTTCCTTAAGAACCAATTTACATCTTTTTTTATTTTAACAGCTCCAGAAGAAGGTCCATCTTCAGTTGAATGT
The DNA here is from genome assembly GCA_937001555.2 of Hypsopygia costalis. Classification (NCBI taxonomy): domain Eukaryota; kingdom Metazoa; phylum Arthropoda; class Insecta; order Lepidoptera; family Pyralidae; genus Hypsopygia; species Hypsopygia costalis. The sequence continues at coordinate 7,171,552 of OW443349.2, forward strand.
GGTGGAGTGACGTCGACGGCATTGCGCGTGAGCTGGCAACCAATACCACCACACAAACAGGCCGGAGCACTCATTGGCTATACCGTTCTATATGCGGCACAGGGTATGTATGTTTTAATATATATAACTTTAACAAGATTAAGGCACAACTGCCTTATATATGTATACTAGCTGTCCCGGCGAACTTCGTACCGCCTAACAATCAATGAATGTCGTGGTACATATTACTAAATTTATGATTTTATGGAATTAAAACAATGAATAGTAGAAAATAATAGAGAAGCTCGATGGCGTCATTGCGCGTGTCCGTCTAATTGAACACGCAAGTTAAGCAACGTCGACCGTAGCCTGTACACGGATGTGTTTATATTACCTCGAGCTCCTCCGTGATTCGAAAGACACGTTAAGCCGTCGGTCCCGGTTGTTATCATTAGCTCATCTTGAGCTCCTCCGTGCTTCGGAAGGCACGTTAAGCCGTCGGTCCCGGTTGTTATCATTAGCTCATCTTGAGCTCCTCCGTGTTTCGGAAGGCACGTTAAGCCATCGGTCCCGGTTGTTATCATTAGCTCATCTTGAGCTCCTCCGTGCTTCGGAAGGCACGTTAGGCCGTCGGTCCCGGTTGTTATCATTAGCTCAACTTGAGCTCCTCCGTGCTTCGGAAGGCACGTTAAGCCGTCGGTCCCGGTTGTTATCATTAGCTCATCTTGAGCTCCTCCGTGCTTCGGAAGACACGTTAAGCCGTCGGTCCCGGTTGTTATCATTAGCTCATCTTGAGCTCCTCCGTGCTTCGGAAGGCACGTTAGGCCGTCGGTCCCGGTTGTTATCATTAGCTCATCTTGAGCTCCTCCGTGTTTCGGAAGGCACGTTAAGCCATCGGTCCCGGTTGTTATCATTAGCTCATCTTGAGCTCCTCCGTGCTTCGGAAGGCACGTTAGGCCGTCGGTCCCGGTTGTTATCATTAGCTCAACTTGAGCTCCTCCGTGCTTCGGAAGGCACGTTAAGCCGTCGGTCCCGGTTGTTATCATTAGCTCAACTTGAGCTCCTCCGTGCTTCGGAAGGCACGTTAAGCCGTCGGTCCCGGTTGTTATCATTAGCTCATCTTGAGCTCCTCCGTGCTTCGGAAGGCACGTTAAGCCGTAGGTCCCGGTTGTTATCATTAGCTCAACTTGAGCTCCTCCGTGCTTCGGAAGGCACGTTAAGCCGTCGGTCGCGGTTGTCATCATTAGCTCATCTTGAGCTCCTCCGTGCTTCGGAAGGCACGTTAAGCTGTCGGTCCCGGTTGTTATCATTTAATGACAGTCGTTAAGTGAAGTCAGTGGCCTTTAGGCGGTTCGAAAACACTGGCCTCCGACAACCCGCAGTTGAGCAGCGTGTTGGAGTACGCTCTAAACCCCTTCGGTTGAGGGAAGACCCGTATCCATAAAAACTGAAGATTTCATAAAAATAAAGTTTTCCTTATTGTTAATTTTTTTTTTAAAAAACGTTTTGTTTTATTTTTTTTAGTTTTGAAATAGGTTTTATCATTTTGGTGATTTGTAATTGTCATTTCTTTTGATGTTTACTCTGATTTGATTCTTGCGCTCGAACCCCATGAGAAAAGCGTTTTCACCCCTATCGATTTGACATTTTTAAACTTTCATAACAAATCACAGACAACTTTCGCGACATAAAAGTGACACCAATCGATTTGACGTTTTGATATTTGACAACCAATAAATATCGTAATCCCTTTTTCAACTGACACTTTCATTTGTATGGGAAAATGTTTTTTCTTTTATTTTATTTTTTCGAGAATTTTCCAATGTTTTTAAGAGTTATTGTGCTATTCGGGACGGAAACAAATCCAACAAATCAAAAACCATGACAATCGGTCCAGCCGTTCTCGAGTTATAAGTGTTGTAACAAACACGACTTTCTTTTATATATATAGATATAGTTAGTTATATCTTGTAGTTTTATTTGATAGTTAATTTGTTTCATAAAATTATTATAGCTAAATAAAAATATACAATTATTATAAATACTAAATATGACTAACTATATATACAAACAAAAAAAAACGGAAATAACAAAAACTAATTAAAATTTAAAAAATATAATATCTAAATATATTTACGTATGTTTATCAGTTGTCTAATACCCATAACACAAGCTTCACTTACTTTGGGGCTAGATGGCGCTGTGTAATTTGTCTAAAAAAATAAAAAAAAGAAACGAAAAAAAAATAGCATCAAAAAATTCTTCCGCATCGCCATCAAAGGGTAAAGTGGCCAGAAGGCTAGCAGCATTGCTTATGTACATATACTTCAACAAACTTCTAAAAAAAGAACGATCAAGTTGTGCATTTTCATACCAGGGATCCTACCGGCCAAGCTGAAGTCAATTCCCATTGGATTTATTGATCACGAAAAACAAACTTTAGCTTAGATATATGTTTAATTGTATCTTAGCCGGTAGAAACCCTGGTGGTCTACAGACTTAGCTGAAGATGTTTGTCAATAACTAAAACGTAAGATCTATTTTTGGAACCCATATTATAAATTTTGAATAATCGGCTTCAGCTTCAGCGGTAGGGTCCCTGAATGACAAAGAATGAACACTTATAAATTTTTCATACAAGTATGCGTCCGCATCTATATAACTGCTTTACTAGATGATTATTGGGTCTATATGTATCAAATTTCTCAGATCATCATCATCATCTCAGCCATTGAAAGTCCACTGCTGGACATAGGCCTCCCCTCAGATAAGCCTGCTCAATTTCTCAACCAGATACACAAGTTAGAACATACCGTACTCTGCTCTCGAACTTATTTTCCTACTCAACTTGGCAACTAATTCAAACTACTTCTGTGGATTCTTTCAAATCGGTTTTAAAAAGATCCTATGATAGAACCTTGAGCTGCTAGTACCAACTATATTGTATTTAAATACTAGTACGTAGTACTATTACTTATACTGTGATACTAGCTGACCCGGCGAACTTCGTACCGCTTAACAGTCAATTCTTTAATTATTTTTAATACTTATTCTGCTATTCGGGACGCCGCCGGGTCAGCATTGACTTTTAAGTATTATTACGAATCTTTTGTATGGGAGTATAGAAAAGTATTGTTTTTAGACCTTTTCAGGCAATTTAAAAAAAAAATCTCTGCGTAAGAACCATCCTCGTACTTCAAGGAATATTATAAAAAAAGAATTAGCGAAATCTGTTCAGCTGTTCTCGAGATTTGCGCTTAGCAACACATTCAGCGATTAATTTTTATATTATAGATTACTTATTGTACCTAATGTGTTAATTTAATTTGATCTGCGTTTGTACTCTCATTCCATCCTCGGGATATACATATTTAATTTTACAGAATCGTCTTAAATATTTAAAGGCTGACTGAAGGAGATCTCTCAGAAGGATAAGTCCGCCTTTGTACGGCTTTTATTATACAATACAATACAATATACTTTATTGCACCAAAATAAAAGAAAAATATACAGTGAAAAACATTAAGTACTAGTACAAAGGCGGTCTTATCGTCGAGCGATTTCTTCCAGACAACCTTAGGGTAGAGGACAAAAAATATGAAATTAAGGTAGGTGGCGCAGATATTATTAATTACTATAAGTAATAAATTACATATACATGCTTAATTATATAAATAAATAAATATGCACATACATATGTATATACATATACACACATACATATATATACATACACATACACACACACATATATATATATATATATATATATCATCATCATCATCATCATCAGGTCATTTTAGTCTCCACTACAGGAGCACGACCCTCTCTCGTCCGTCCCATATATATATACATATACACACAAATTATACAAACCTAGTATAGTACTAATGAGTCTAATCAGGTAGAGGTTAAAATTGTGATTAATGAAAATTAGATAACATTAAGAGAAAGATAGTGGATTTTTTACAAGATTTTTAAACAAAGCTAGCGATTGAGCATTCCTGATCTCAGATGGTAACGCGTTCCATTATTATTATATTTAATCTTTTATATCATTATTGTTTTTATTTAGTACAATAAAGGCATTACGAACAAACTACAGTAGTGAAATAGGCATAAATATATGCTAGTGTGAAAAATAAATCATAATGAGCTTGTAGTTGTTGCCCTAAATTAGACAAATTCGCCAAAAATTGTTTGAACAAATACCTACATTTGTATTTGTTCAAACATTTTAGAATTTAAGAAATTTTTCTTCACGGATTTTATTGAAATATATTAAATTAATTCATGCAATAATAAAACATTTATTCAGTCCATTGTCCATGTCAGTCCAGTCCATTTATTATGATTTATTTAAATAGATTTGGATTTGGACATTGTGAGGGCAATGACGCAATTGAAATGTGAACATAATCGTAAAAATAGGCCTTAAATTGAAGTTCTTGTTCGAATTTTATTTTCTAAATGTTTAGTGAGGTACTAAGCCGGTAATAATACCCATAAATATTAACCCTGCCGGATGTGTTATCTAAATAAAAAAAATGTTGTGAAGTCGCTTTACGGACGATAATTTTACGTGATAACGTCACAAGAAAACATCGGCTGATGGAGAGGAAGAAAGATAGATGCGCCACAAGCCGAACGTTTAGGCCGATCGTGCCTCTCTATCGCTTATTCCGCGTTCTCGCTTGCACGCTCGGGTTAGGCGGAACATGACAATGGGTCATGCTTTTTCGGTCATTCATCGATTTATGTGTATAATACCGACTAGACTAGATACCGTATCCCAGCAGTGGATGAATAAGTTACCACGTCAAAAAAAAATAGACGTCTAACTTGCATCTCCTTCAATGAAAATTTATTGGAACAAGATATGTCACATTTTTATTGTATCGATTAACGGACGGGGGTTCACCACATATTCCCACCCCTGTGACTCCCATTTAGCCAGGATTAACAGCGGCGACTACAAGGCAATTAACAATGAAGTTCATTGCAGCCCCGGGAGTAAGACTACGGCTGCCTTGTAATCTTTCTAACCCCGCCGCCACACTATGCTCCTCGCGCTGCTCATCGCCTTGCTCCTCGCGCTGCCGCGATGTTTCCCTCTCTGCCCACACACTGCCCTACTCGCGCAATTATTCGCGACGCTCCGCACTTGGACATTTGCCTTTGCTATACAATGGACGTTGAAGCTGTTGCAGCGTGCGCGATATGCATTTTTATTATAGCGAAACGAAGCTTTTTTTTATGGACTAACGGTCTAAAAGATGCCATCAAACATTTCTTTTTTGCTATCAGCTCTTATAGGGAAATGTTCATGACAGACATGATTTAAAAAATATGACGCGTGTTACGCGCCCGAGCGCTCGATGCGGAATGCGTCCGACGCGATTATGTGGCCGGACACTCGCGTTCACATTGCCGGTCCTTTGATTCGCGCCCAAAAAACCGACAAAACAGGGAATGATGGGCAAGGCGAGGAGCAAGACGAGCGGCATGACGAGTAACGTGGCCCACACTACGTTCCTGCCTACTTCCCTCGCCACTCGACGAGTGTATGGCAGGGCTATTATATATAACCCCGCCGCCACACTATGCTCCTCGCGCTGCTCATCGCCTTGCTCCTCGCGCTGCCGCGATGTTTCCCTCACTGCCCACACACTGCTCTACTCGCGCAATTATTCGCGACGCTCCGCACTTGGACATTCGCCTTTGCTATACAATGGACGTTGAAGCTGTGGCAGCGTCCGCGATATGCATTATTATTATAGCGAAACGAAGCTTTTTTTTATGGACTAATGGTCTAAAACATGCCATCAAACATTTCTTTTTTGCTACCAGCTCTTATAGGGAAATGTTCAATATGTCGCGTGTTACGCGCCCGAGCGCTCGATGCGGAATGCGTCCGACGCGATTATGTGGCCGGACATTCGCGTTCACATTGCCGGTCCTTTGATTCGCGCCCAAAAAACCGACAAAACAGGGAATGATGGGCAAGGCGAGGAGCAAGACGAGCGGCAAGACGAGTAACGTGGCCACACTACGTTCCTGCCTATTTCCCTCGCTACTTCCCTCGCCACTCGACGAGTGTATGGCAGGGCTATAAAACTCTCCTGTCGCGGTGTTTGTTACCAAACTCCTCCGAAAAGCCTCGACCGGTTTTTATGAAATTTTGTGTGCATATCGGGTAGGTAGCTGAGAATCGGCCAACATAAATTTTTCATACCCCTAAATGATAAGGGTGACCCACTTTAATTGTCAGTTAATTTATTGACAAAAAAATTTATTATTATTTTATTATGATTTAGCATTGAAAAATACATACAACCCTAAATTTTCAACCTTCTACCATCAACCCCTAAATTTATATGGGCAAAACAACGTTTGCCGGGTCAGCTAGTTAGTATAGTATAAAAACAGCTCACCTCTGCATCGAATCACCTTGTAATGACTTCTAGTTAAATTACCAAACTAGTTAGAAAACTATACCAAAACTGTAACATACTGTGGTGAGCAGTAATGCAGACAAAGGTCCTAAAACTTTAATGTAACTTGTGACTGTAACAGAGGTAATATTGCCAGCCATTGTCAATATGTGCTGAACTTTCACTAATTTCCATAATAACTGCGGCGAGTGCTTGCTAATGTAATCTACATTTATATTCGTCGTTAACGCTTATTCATCTGGGATATGGGGCCCCCCCCCCTCGATCATACTCCACCACGCTACTCCACTGAGAGTTGGCGGAGGGGAGTGCTTCGTAGTTAGGAAGACAGGGCAAAGTCGGGTCAGCTAGTGTGTCTATAAAAGGAAACCGTTACAGACTGATCTATGAACGCACAGCTGAAACTACTGGGCGGATCGGATTGAAAATTGGCATACAAGTAGCTATTATAACAAATGCATTCGGTAAGATATTCTTTGCTGCTACACTGCTTTTGCGTTATTACGTAACTGAGTTAATTAGAGGTAACTAGGCTGGATTCTAGCCCACAGGGCCGAAATCGAGGTTGAGTGGAGCGAATAGATTCTCTGAGTTTTCAATTGATTTCAATAGAAAATAAATTTGATGATCATTCCTCAAGGACATATCGATCTCAATTTTTTTTCAACTCATGCCTCAAGTATGTCGAGGTCTTTAATTGTGACAAGTTTCATCAAAATCGGTTTAGTGGTTTTGGAGCCTACTCATTTCCATGAGTCACTTTTCAGCGTGTCTATGTGTTGTATTCCATTCGCTCCACACAATAATGTTCAGTGGTTTACAAGTACGATACGTTTTGACCAATGTTATGGTACCATTGTGTTTTAAACTGCAGTTTTGTTTTCAATATTCTACATGTCATTAAATTAACATGCATTTGATAAACTTCACAGAATTTATTTATTTACAGTTTATTGACCAGAAATTTCATAAAGGCACAAAAGTCGGACTTACGCTAAAAGCATTCTCTACCAGTTAATCTTTGGGAACAGCTGAAATTCATGAATACGGTACCAAGGCAAATAATAAAAAAAATAAGTTTAGGGTATAAATATAATGACTGTTCAATTAAATGTTAAAAATAACTAATATATTATAAATATAATGAAAATAACTAATACTTACCTTTCTTTTCGCCAGAGCCTTGTTTCTCAGTCAGCAGAATGTACCACGTGTAGGTGAGGTGAGGCTTTGGTTCAAAGACGTTGATGAACCACTTAAACTCCAAACGTAACATGTAAACTTATAGTGTAGTGGTAAAATTCTAAATATGGATATTTAGCCTCATCTGTCTTAATATATAAAAATTTCGTGTCACGTTGTTTGTCCGCAATGGAATCCTAAACTACTGGACCGATTTTAATATAATTTTACATAGTGTGTGCAGATTGATCCAACTTGAAAGATAGGATAGATAGAAACTCATCGGAAAAAAATACGTAACAATATTTAAAGGCGATACGAAGCTCGCCGGGCCAGCTAGTACTATAATATACTCGTACTTTTCAACACACTTGCTCATGAAGTGGCTCTAATTTCACCGCAATTAGGCACATTATGACACCTATAATCAAACTGTGACTTTTTCATTGCTATTATTCACAAGTGAGTTATAAAGTTTTTTTATTTTTATTTTATTGGTTGAGTTCTTCCTCGGGTCTCTTAAGACCCTGGCCTAAAGGCTCGGGTCTCAATGGCGCCTCAGCAGTAATCACCAACATTACACACTTGTTAATGTAGGTACTATAAAAAGTCTATCACTCACTCTTGACTATCCCTCGTAATACCAGTCGTCTAATTACTATAATTTAATATATATTCCGGTAGGTATGCTAATTGTCAAAACTGGGACATGGGTACGATATCGGGGCATGATTAATGAAGTAGGTAATTTGCAATTATTTTCAGCCGAACTGAAATTTACGTACAATTTTGTGTTTAGTGGACGAGTAGTATGATCAATCATCATTATCAGCCTGTACTCGTATATACTGGACATAAGCTTAATGCCTTCCATCATATGCGATCCTTCGCTTTCCACATCCAACCGCTTCCGGCCGTTCCTTGAAGGGAAATGTGTTCGAAGATGAAACGATTCTTAGGTGAAATTGCCAATAAGGTCATGGCGCAGGAAAACGAGGAAACCAGGGATTTCGCGAAATTTCTAGGGATACCACGAAATCCCGAGGTCAATCACGAGGTCCCGGTAAAAATGTCTAGTGTTATATAATTAAATAGATCATTTACCAACTCTAAAAATCTCCTCCAAATAAGCTAGAAGTGCTCCGACCGAATTTAATCAGAAGCAATTAGTAGGAGTAAGAAGCTTTTGGAATTTGACTTCCCTTCTTATCAATGAGAGAGACAGTTATATGGCAAATAAGGCATTAAAAGAGATGGCTAGTCAAGTGAAGCTCAACTGCCGTGCACCACAGATTTTAAGTATCAAACAATATTGTTGTTTAATTAAGTGCTAACTGACATTTATATATTCATTTTAAAACTATGATTTTTAAGCTCAATATACATTACAGTGGAATGGAAGAATAAAATTTTCCACCATCGCGCGGCGAAGCATCGCATTATGTAACAATTTCGCAGTTGTAATTACGATCATTTAAACTTATATTCCTGTGCATACTCCAAATTTCGTCGAAAGTAGCTGCAAATTTCCGACAACGCGCGAAAATCCTTTGGAAAACGTGCGGTATATTTTTAGCTCAAACATAATTGACTTCCGCTGTTATGTAAATTGAGCCATATTCAGAGATGGCGTTGCCTTCAGCCTAAGGTTTAAGGCCTAAGTCACACGGCTCGTCACGTAATCGTAGCACAGTATAAGTAGTAGTACTACGTAAAGTATGGTCACTCCTTACCGCTCTCACGAGTCGATCTCACCTCCCAATTGAGACGAATCTGGAACAATTTGTATGGCGCGACACGCACATATGCTCATTCACGCTCTGCACAGACGTCTTTAGAAGACGAGCGTGAATGAGCAAATATTATATAGAGGTAAGATTTGTTTGATTGTTTGTTTGTAACGAATTGACTCCGAAACTACTGGACCGATTTCAAAAATTCTTTCACCAATAGAAAGCTACATTATCAGGGAGTAACATAGGTTATATTTTAATTTCGAAAAAATTAAGAATCCGTAAGTAAATTTCAATATTTTGTCCACCCGTGCGAAGCCTGGATGGGCCGCTACTTCTTTATGTAATAATTCACGATGCATAATTTGTATGGAGTGGCCGGCATATGATCATAGAGCATGGCTTTTATTCGTACGACAGTTTGCTGAGTACATACAACTGTCAACAACTCCGCATACTGCTCGCCAAGGAAACAGAATGATGTGGTGTAGGTAAATGTAATTTTATTCTTACGAAAACCGACTGCAGTAGTACAATAAAGGCGTCCACTTTGATTACGCAACGAGACGTGGGCTGAAGCCAGAGCACCAAACTTCTTAATTCCGACTATACAACACGTAACTTTGCCAACAGGTCGACAATGGCTGAACGCGACCTCCTTGGTGACAGAACTGCGTTTACAAGGCTTGTACAAGTTCACCAACTATTCCATCAAAGTAGCTGGCTTCTCAAACTATGGGCTGGGACCGTTCTCTTTTCCCATTGTTTGCGCCACGTTGCAGGACGGTAAGTTGTTAACAAAGGTAGGGTTGAAACAAGCAACTAATTTGTATAACTTTGGTATATTTAGCTACTAAGTTACAAGTATTATTTAATTAAAATAATATTATGTTTTTAGCATATAATTATTTTTTGTAGTAATTTAAAACTGTATATATGTAGGAGTACAAAAGAGAACTTAGAGCGTGTATTACGCAGATCCGTCTTAACACAACAGTCGGCTCGCTTCTGGGCTCTGGAAGTTTTTTTTTTTTACGCCTTACACGCGCAATGGCAACCTTCTGGAGGTGACTACGGGACGGAGGTGGTGAATCCTCATAGATATCCCCGTAGCATAAGGCTACGTTGGTTATGTCGGACTCTTACCGACTAAACACCACCTAGGGACTGCTTTTCGCCTTGCTGGGCCTTAAAGCTTCATCTAAGCGATCGCTTCGTAGGGGACGGGATGACGCAAACGCCGCTCACGAATGAGCGTACGTCAAGCGAAAATGGCAAACCCCATGAAGTGGGGTGAAGGACTAGAGGTAGTCGATTGCAACTACCTGGATGTGAAACACCTGCTTATAAGGGTTCGTGATTTGTACGTGTTCGTGATTAGTACGTGTTCGTGATTCATACGTGTTCGTGATTCGTACGTGTTTGTGATTCGTACGTGTTCGTTATTCGTACATGCTCGTAATTCACTACGGCCGCCTGTTGCGCCTCGTTGTTGGGAGTATCGACCGCTCGCGCCGACATAGGTTTATTGTATTCATGTAATTTAATTTCACTGGATTTAATTCAATTATTATGTGTATAATTAGAATTTTACTCTTATCAGGATAATTGGGTAAGGTTGTAATGCTTATTAAGAAGTGTAAATTAAAGAAATAAATTAGTTGTTAATAGTGTTTGGGTTCATTTAGTGTAAAAATATCTGATGGGGCAGAGAGGTATCAGCAGCGATTTTAATGCTTATTAAAAATGTCTAAGAAAACATTAAAAAAAACTGAATCGTCGCGGCACGCCTGTTAAATGTGAAACGTCGGAACCGATTTGAAATGGGCCTGAGTGAGAGGGGAAACCAGACTACCAAATTTAGTGAAGTGAGAGTTGTAGAGTTACAAGCGCGTAGCACGCTAGCTACGCCATCCACAGCCGACCTGAAGGCCAATTCTCGTAATTTTGCTACGAACGCAGATTGAAAGTTGACCGAATCGAGATTGAATTGTGAATTGACTAAAATTATATACTTATAATTAATAAATTATTATCAATTCTTTTGTTGGCAAAGTAACATTTCTTAGTTTGTTTAATTTTCACTCATATTTCGATATAATCGCACTTAAATTTAATTTAGAAATTACATATTGTGTTATGAGAATACCAAATGTGACATTTGTGAGATCGAGACTGGATCGAAACTGAATTTTGACTATATTTTAATTACGAGAATTGCCCCTCTGACCACATAAAAAGTAGTTTTTTTTTATTGGGACACGGTATGTGACAACCAGCGCCTGCGTGATAGGCCGCAGGACACAGGAGTCTAGGAATGGAAGCGATGAAATCATACGTTTTATATCATCTCGTCGCGTTCACTATGGCGTCCTAGAAGGTGCATCTTTATATTCCTTTTGAAGGACCCAATATCGTACACACGTGGAGCATGAAATACATCACCAGGCAGTCGAATCCACCGGTCAGAGGTTCGGCACAGAAAAGATCAGCTGAATCTTTTAGTACGAGGTAGCGGGTAGATGTTTTCAACTATGTGGGAATGTGCACGCTGAGATGGACAGTAGTACGGTTAATTTCCAAACACCTGCTGGAATATACCTTCCGTTTTCATTTAATACAACACAATCCGCTGCATAAGACAAAATAAAGTCTAAAAAAGAACAACTTATAATGGCTAAGCCGCATTCATCGCGACAACGCGAATATTCGGGTTATCGCGATGTATATAGTCAAATGTTCGCGAACACTTCGACACCTTGGGCGAAGCTTCAGGCTTATCGTTTCGCTGTCGGTAAACTCTCGCGAAACGATATGCCTTTGATGTGCGAGCACATCAAAGGATTTTATCGCGATGAACTTCGCTTGTGCGGCCAATTTTACAACGCGCATTATGTGGCCGCAACGATTCGCTGTAGACCGAATACGAAGTTTATCGCCAGAATGTTATCGCAATGTGTGTGGCCCAGGCTTAAATGAAGTGGACAAGACAGCTTTATCACGATTTTTTCCAGATATTGCCTTCTATCAGTATTTTAAAATTGAGTTTTTGTTACCGAAATTACTGAAGCACAGATCCAAACACGCTAACGAGTGAAGTTTGATAAAAGCTCGTAAAAATTTTCCAATTTGATACTAAATATACTTCAATAGGCAACCCTAAAGATAAGATCACACAGTGACTATCAGATTATATTTTTTAATACAAATATTTAGGATTGACATCGTTTGAGTAAAATCTCTGATGTTTCGGGCGTCCATAGGCTGTGATGACTGCTTACCATCAGGCAGGCCGCTTGTTTCAAGCACACACCGTTATTTTTTCGGCAAAATCTCTGGTATATTTAATCTAGAAAAAAAAAACTTCAATAGTTTTTTTTATATATAATAAAAAACGACAATTGGAGTTATACATACAAATACAAATGTATATAATACAAAAATATATATATATATTTACGAAATATTTTTTATTTCTTATGGAATTTCATGGTTACATTATAGTTAACTCAAAAATAATAGAACTGAAAACTAACTTTTATGACTAGAAGCCCTCCGATATACGAGAAAACATCACAGTCTGAATGCGTCCTATAAATAACTTTTACAATTCTCAGTGCCCGACGCTCCAGCGGAAATCAAGTTGCTGGCTCAATCATCGAACTCGCTCTTAGTCAGTTGGAAGAAGCCAGGCCAGCCAAATGGAAATCTGCTTCATTATACAGTGTACTGTAAGCCTACGGCAAGGTAAGTCTGTTCTGTTTACTTCTTGAAAAGTTTCCATTGAAATTCTTTTTGAATAAGGATATTAAAGACGAGGAGCTCGATGACGTCGCTAAATAAATAAATCTTTATTTGTATAAAACACGATACAGTTACAATACGATCTTAAGTGCTTAAGTAGGGCGCTCATGTCTTGCCAATAATTATTCTAGCATGCAAATATTAATTTTAATTTACAAGTTATGCTCAAGTAGTTAATACTGTAAAATTTTTTGTCGTTAAGCCATTTCAATAATTTATTTTTGAATTGACTGGTATCTAATTCTTTGAACTCGCCCGGAATTTTATTATATATATAAAAACACATCGCTAGGCAGCTTTTGACATATTTAGCTGATCTAGCTACATCCTTTAGTACTAATCTAACAGGAACTCTCTGCAGTCTGGCATTTCTATCACCTGCTTCTATAAACAGTTCTTTATGTTTAATAACAAAATTACAAGCTTCATATATGTATAATGAAGGTAGTGGTTGGTGGTAGCCAAGGCATTTAAATATTGATTCACAAGATTGATCCGGTGGGATACCGGTGTTGCGCGTGTCACTCTAATCGAACACGCAAGTTAAGCAACGTCGACCGCAGACTGTTCATAGATGGGTTTATTTATCTCAAGTAAAGTCATCGGTCCCGGCTGTTGTCAATAGTTAACAGTCGTTAAGCCAAGTCACTGGCCTTTAGGCTGCTTGAAAACACTGGCCTCCGCCAACCTGCAGTTAGGCAGCGTAGTGGAGTATGCTCTAAACCCCTTCAATTGAGGGGTACCTGTATCTCAACAGTGGGATGAGTAAGGGTTGACGACGATGTGATTTTTTGTAGGTCAGTCTATATTACCAAGCACACGAATAGTCATTATTCATCATTCGCTTGTCCTTTTTCCATTATTTGGGGTCGGTGCGATATGTCTTTTTCTTCTATTCATTTTCATTAGCCCTTATAGTTACCCCTTTCTTACCCATATCATCTCTCACATAATCTATCCAACCATTCACATTCAATATCATCATTCCTTTTTATTACATGTCACCAAGCACAAAAATAGTATTTATTTATTGTTATTGATTGAATATGCATCAATATTATCAAACACTCTTTTCTTTCTTGGGAAGAATCCCAACAACATCCTGTTCTACTTTAACTGCCTTGCCCCACTTAGTGCTAGGTATATCCGTTTCTTCTATCATCAAAGCTTCGTACCATTTAAATTTACTAGCATCTGCCCATCGCTTCACTCGCGTCACAAAAAGTATTACCTATACGTCACTATCAGGCTAAAGTATCCTATATGTGTCTCTGTGCCAAATTTCACTCAAATCCTTTGAGACGTTTATTCGTGAATGAGTACAAACATATCTACATCTATCCATCCATCCATCTATCTATCCATCCGTCCATCCTCACAATTTTTCGTATTTATAAATTTTTATAGTAGGATATGCTGTCATCATTTAGACAACAGAAAAAGTTGACGCTTTCAATACAGTAATTTGTTTAACTAGATTATGATTCAGATGTATCATGGTGAGTTCAGCTTATACAATTCTTACAGCAACGATGGACCCCAAACTATCCGTATAGATGCTCAACAGAATAACGATGCATACGAAAAGACACAAACCGTGGATCTGAAAGGATTAAATGACGGAAGACAATATGATGTTTGGGTGACAGCTAGCACCGTTGTTGGAGAAGGACCTGACAGCAGACATGTTACAAATACACCTTCGCAGAAAGGTAAATTATTTAAATAGACTGTATTTCTTATAGCAAAATTAATCAAGTTGGAGCTGAAGCTAATTTAGATCGAATTGGTAATGGCGAAAACAAACTTCAACGTAGATTAGTGCTTATCCGGAAACTTGGAGCTCTGCCGGCTGAGATGAAAAATACGTAACATAACCGTTATTACCAAAAATATTTCTAAAGAGATATGGTGCTTTTTTCTCTGCCTAGCAAATTTGGAAACTCATGTGAGCATTCTATGATTGACTGGAAGAGATATCTGATGAGATAAGTCCGCCATTGTGCAGTATATTTTTTTGCATATACCTATTTGATGTTCTTCTATTGCGATATAGTTTTTACAAACAAACAAACAAAAACCGAAATCCGATTTTCAATGTCAAAAAAATTCGATATCAATTGACTTCAGCTTGGCAGTAGGGATCCAGGTAAACAGATTGTCTTCCAGTATTGCAACTTTCATAGATTAAAAGGAAAATTAATATATTCCTTGTATTTTAGATATTACCGATTTCGTCTATTTTCAATAATCTGTACTTAAGTTCTGTAGCTCGTGATCTACAGTATTAATTTTATGATTTTTGAACTGCTTTACATTTGAATTATTGGAAAAATACTGATTAAAATTTCCAAAAAATAATCTATTGTAAAGGTTGGAACTCAGTTGGAAATTAAATTAAAAAAACGTAATCATAATACGATTTTGTTAACCTGATGAAAATTATAAATTAGAACCTGTAAACAGTGGTAGCTGGAGTAGCATCGCTAGGAGGAGAAGTGACAGTAGCAGTAAGAAACTCTTTGCTGTTGGAATGTAAGAGTGTGGGATCGCCGCCCCCGAGGACCGTCTGGTATCACAACCAGAACATCATTACACACCATCCGAGGTTCACTAGAAATCGAGATGACAGCTTACTGATTAAAAGTAAGTGATATAATAATTTTCAAGACTCTTATACTTCTACAAAGGTTTTTAAGATAAGATAGACATCATGAGTCGATGAGTAAATTTGACGTGTGTTTATTCAGTGGCTAAGCAACTAAAGGCCATGGATATACCCGAATGCATTCAGTATAGAAAGCCTACTTACACGCTTACTGCGGTGATAGTCCAGGATGAAAGCATCCTCGATTATAACGTGTGTATGTAAGAAGATTCAATTTCTTCAATCGTCTCCGTAGCAGAGCTGCACTAGTTCAGCATCTTCCAGGCTCTTTAGTTAAGCCTCTACCGTTCTATTATAACTCGTCTGATTTTAGTTTGTCATTTTCTGATTGAGGCACTATCGTATTCAATCATCATAATATCATGATTATACTCGTAAGAAGCATTAATTATTAGTTAAATAGTCGATTTTGGCCAAATTGCCAAAATATTATAAAATTGGAAAAATTCACCTTCCCTTGCCTAGGAGGGATATCAACCCATGAATTCTCGATTACCGATCGAATGCTCTTTCCAGTCTCTGTCACCGACCCGCGAGACAATTTTTTATTCGTGGTAATCTACTTTATCTTAATTAATATTAAATCTGCCGATATCATGATAGTATATCTACTCTGTTTAACTCTTTCGTGCTTCGGAGGTCATGTTAAGCCGTTGGTCTCGGTTGTTTTCTTTAACGACAGTCGTTAAGCCATTAAGTCAGTGGCCTTTGAGTGGCTTGAAAACACTGGCCTTCGCCAATCCGCAGTTAAGCAGCGTGGTGTAGTATGCTCTAATCCCCTTAGATTGATGGTGGGATGGGATGACCCATAAGGGTTGATGCTAAATAACTACTCGTCATCGAATGGAACTTAGATATCACGTTTAACTAAAAATACCTTAACATGTATTCTGGGATGCATGTTGAGGCTTGTACTCCGAAACACTTAATATCACTTCTGTAATGTCAAAGCTATAAGAATTCAACGACATTTTTTCTTTTAGGTATCGATCAAGCACTAAGTGGTAACTACACATGTTTAGCTAAAAATTTATATGGATCAGATTCTGTAGTGTATGCAGTTAAGGTACTACCTCTGCCTGACCCTCCAGCAATTCGCGCAACTCCATACAAAGACTACATTGTGGTCGAATGGGATGAAATAAGAAATCATGGCAACGACTCCTTATCATATGGCATAAGTAAGTATTAATGCATTTAAAATATAGTACATAGAAATACACGATACACATAAAATTACATATAATTGAATATAATTCTTATATTCAAGCGACGCAACAAAAAAAAAAATGAACAAGTTATCCTTAAACAAGGCGATAGTCTTGCGAGGCATCGGTTTTTCATAGCACACGTAACACAAAACTAAGTAATATACACTTAGTAATAATTTAGGTGGATTCTTTAGCTATGATGCATTTAATTAAAGATATTTAATTAGTTCTTAAATTGAAAAACGGTGAGATCCCATGTTGAGAATTAGACAAAGTTTTTAACGCGTCCGATTTATTACTTATACTAATCATTACTTACTGTTATACATTGTCCAATGAATAAATATTTTGTGCAGGTTATAATCTTACTTGGAGAGAAGGTGATGGACCTTGGCAAGAAGCTTGGCCTGTGGCAAGAGAGACGCGACTGCCTGGTCACCAACAGCATACCTTAGCTGGCCTAAAATGTGGTACTAAATATTCTGTGAGAGTCACAGCAACGGATAACGTGGGGACATCTGCTCCAGCGCATGCTGATATTACTACTTTAGGTGGAGGTTAGAATTTTATCTCTATTATCCTGCCTAATCTATAAATCTGAAATGATATTATGTCTTTTCGTGTTTCTACTATTAAGGTTCGTTAGTTTTAGTATCATTTTCTAATGTTTAACTTCTAACATTTTTTAAGGCTTAACGAATGCCATCTTAAGAGTCCTTAAAGCTAGTGTCCATAGCTTAATATGTTTTATGTAAAACTTAATTTGCTGTCTTTATTAGCAGTTGCCCGTTTTATTGTCCGTCGAGTTTAAGATCATATATGACGTGATGTTTCATTTAGCTCCAGTTTCACCACCCTCAACTGAATGGTTATGGAGCAACGCAACGCATATATACATACAGCTTAGTGGATGGGATGATGGAGGATGTGACGTCACGAAATGGGAAGTCGACTACAGGTTGTTGGGGTCTAATTTCTGGCATCGAGCAGAGAATAGAGCGGTGAGTATTGTTGAAGGAGTAAGAATTGGTGTATTTATTTGGGGTGTAAGCGCTTACCGCGACCTATAAAGCCAAAGCCAACCTTGCCGGCACGTGGTGCACCCTGCCGACTAGCGACAGAGGCTCTGGAAACTGCGCGACTGGGGAAGTATCTCCACCTCACAGAATACCGAAACCAAATAACAATTCCCTTGAGGGTTGTGGTGTTCCTGCGAGTGAGTGAGGGCACCAGAAAGGAAGAAGTTGCTACGTTGACAGCGGGGGTGGCAACACGCAAGCCATATTTCTTGTTGCGAGTGTTAATAAGACTACACTAACAGGCTAACTTCAGGCGAGCCGTATACTTGTCTGTTTTGCGTAACGTGTTAAAAAACAGCGGAGAGTCGTAATAAACAGAAATTTAGCCACGAAATAGTACTCAAGCAAGTTAATTCATAATATAACATTTTAGTATACTCATGATTCAGTCACAAACATAAAAACAAACACATTTATAATTAGAGAGACTAGCAAAAGATTATATACTGTAAATACTGGACTCAAATGCACCCAAGTGAATTAAATTTATATTTTTCTCACAATTTATGCTCAACAAATTCTCAAAGACACTGTTTGAAATTTGCAGCTATGCTAGCATTCTTTTTAAACCAACCGCTACTCCAGTATTCAGCGTAAATAATACGATAATATTTTATCCCCTTTCCTTTTGTCAGAAACTCAATAGGAGCCATCTACAAATTAATTTTGCGGATTGGCGGACATTTTTAGGGGTTGCTCATTTTTTTAATGGACGGCACATTTTCCTTATAATTTTCGCACAATATGTACTGTATTATTTCTTCGAACTTATTTTTCTTCACGCGAAGTATTTTGTTATGTGAAAATCTTTTTTAAGTGTTACCTACTTTCCCACCAGTATGAAGAACGGAAAAGTAATTTCCCTACCTTAACACCGGTGTGAAGATTCAGTGTGAAGGTGGGTCGGACGTGGTTGCTTACGTCATATATTGCGTAATACATAACTTGCGTTATAAATCTGATCTTTTCAGTAATTTGAGCCGTGGGTTGATAGGTCAGTCAGTAACAGTTGACATTGATAGATACAAAGATTCGTTTGAAGTACATACTTGTGGTTAAAAATATTCTCCTGGCATTCTAGGTAAGTTTACTAATTAATTATGTATTTCCCATTTAGCCCATGGACATAAATCTTGGTTGGAGTTACATGGAAGGTCATTATCAAGCTCCACCACTGCGGTCCATCCCAACGTCATACGCAGTCGGATCTCTCACTCCAGCTAATTGGTATCAACTGAGAGTGACTGCGACAAACGATGCTGGAGTAGCTTCCACTGTGTATACATATGCTACGAAAAACATGGATGGGGGTAAGTTGATGTTGATATATTGCTCACTCATTCTCATCACACGTGATCATATTTTTTTAAAGTTTTGGCTAGTTTCACCACCGTCTTTGGTATAAATTATTGTCCCACTTTGAAGTGCCCGATTTAGCTGAAACTAATGAAAATGATTACCCATATGCCGCCATATTTAATCCAATATGGAAAGAAATGCAAACACCATCTGTTTACCTTGATAATGCATTTAGGCGAAACCGCTCGGTAAAACTAAATTTAATTAAGTAGTCACAGTAGTAGTAGTACATCATCACCGATATGGAAGTTGCCAAAAATTGGTATGAAATGAAAGGGGCTTGATGAACGAAACATAGTAAACTTTTTATAAAGAGATCAGCTCGAACCTAGTGAGTTGCCTAGCGCTGTGCGAGTTAATGTCGACAATCCGACCATCAAATCCGCCAAAGGAAATGTCAAAATCTATTTTGGTGCTTCAGTAGAATTAGATGGACTAAGATAAAGTAACTACCAAGAAGAGACTAGGAAGAATTCTGTGTTGGGCTGTGACGGTACATAAAATTACAAAGATGCACATCAGAACGTGCAGTGTTGGATTTAGGAAGTAATATTTTTGTCAAAGGCCAGGTTTACGTTGCACAGGACAGAGTCAAAATTCTAGATGGATTATTTATCTTTTTTTATACTATGTCGGGTGGCAGACAAGCATACGGCCTGCCTGATGTGAAGCGATTACCGAAGCCATATTAACGCTATAAAACATCGCTCGCGCGCCGTCACCACCGCTGCCATCGCAGCATCTCCTTCCTTTCTGGTGACCTCACTCACTCGCAGGAACACAACAACTCTCAAGGGAATTGTTATTTGGCTGCGGTATTCTGTGAGGTGGAGGTACATTCCCCAGTCGGGTAGCTTACCATGACGCTCCCTACCTCTCTTTTCGCCAGAGCTTCGTTTGTCAGTCAGCAGGGTGCACTGCGTGCAGGTGATGTTGGCCTTGGTTCAAAGATATTGATGAACCACTTACGCCCCAAATCAATGATCTAAACTCCCAAAACCGACCTTAACTCATTGGGCGATCTGACCAGGTGACGAAACTTGCAATAGGCAGTAAATAACACTATTAACCACGAAAAAAGATTAAAATAAAAACAAAAGTAAAACAGCAATAAGGCATTAAAAGCCGAAAGACATGACTATTCAAGTGAAGCTCAAGTACCGTAAACTACCAGGCCTGTCCAAACCATATACAATACTGGGCCATTGGAAATTACTAAATAGTTTAGCGGGCCGCAGAATCAATTACCGACTTGACGTTATTACTACCTACTTTGAAAGTTCAAGCTTAGCTATAACTGGTTAGTTATAAAACTTAACTTTTTTAGAAATATATAATTTTCAGTCAATGTAGCAGTAAAAAACTGTATAAAAACTGTGTAAAATAAATGAAAAACACGTCACGGGCCTCACAAATATAAGCCGTGCCTTGGACAGCCCTGAACTACGTGATAGATTACCGTGAATCATTTAAATATCTAACACTATTGAGAACCTAAAACTGTGAGTTGAAGGAGGTAATGCATGGACATATTTGTAGCTGAACTTGAAATTGATGAGATTTAACTTACAGAAATAACAGTTGCCTTGTATCTGATCAACTTTCCTCAATGGTGTTTCCGAACAAATGCGCATTCAAGTATATATTCTACTTCTAAGTTAAAAAGAAAACTAAAACCCGACTATGAGAAAGTAAAAAGCAAGTTAGGGATTCATTCTGACGTTTCTGACGCTCAGTTAAAAGGCCGTAGGCGATGGTCAGTTGTCAAATATCAAAATCAGATACCCTGATACGACTTACAACTGAACATCGCCAGCGGCCTTATAATTCTGTGAGAGGAACCTCAGAATAAATCCCTAACTTGTTTTTACTTTTCCTTGTCGGGTTTTAGTTTTTTTTTAATTTTATTTTACTAGAAATAGAATTTCTTCTTGAAGGCTATTTATTCGGAAACACCATTGAGGGAAGTCGATCGTATATCAGTGAACTGTTATTTCTGTAAGTTAATTCTCGTCAACTTCAAGTACACATACTAAATAACCATGCTAAAGTGAAGTTTTCTTTCAGCACGACCTCATTCGTTTCACAGTTTTTTGTTCCCAATAGTGTTAGATATTTAAAATCCATAGTTCACGGTACTTGAGCTTTACTTAAGTAGTCAGGGCCTTCGGCTTTTAATGCCTTATTGCCGTCTCTTACCTTGACAAGATGAGGAAGACAAATTCAAAAATTTTCTACTCCTATTTATTTCTTCTGATTAAATTCATTGTGCGTTCCAAGGCAGCCGTAGTTTTATCACCAGGACTGCAGTGCAATGTACATTGTTTTTTTTTCTTCCTGGCAACATAGGAGATATGAACCATAGTAGTAATAGTGTGTGGTGGGTATGGCCCAATTACTTCTTTCACCAATCGCCAAATCATGAGGGAATGTTGATTTTGACTCGAAAGATGTTGGAAACCACTTTTGAGATTGAACTTATCTTAGACAAAGTCCACTTATATCTAAATTCCAAACCCATCTTGCGGTTTTGGCAATTTAGGTCGAAATAATGATCCGCCCCGTCATAACACTCCTCGAACACAAATTAATGAGATCACTTTGTCAGTCCTGACTTTGTCAGGTTTGTAATAGCGAAAGTTTTGATGAGAAATTATTAAGATGGCGTCTCCCTATCAGATAATATATGGTTTCTGACTATGATTAAATTACTATGTTGTAAGACTTCGGTATGATATTAATAGAAGTTGTAATGTCTTCAAAGAACAGGTACCTAATGTATTTTTACTCCTACGTAGCCCTGTGTTGGGTAGTAAACAAGCGTATGTCGTCTGACGTGAAGCTGTGACCGCTTGTGACATAAAATATCGATGCGCGTCGCTACGTTTTTTTCTGGTGCCCTCTTACATACCCACTTAAGAGTTCACACTAAAGGGAAATCTTAGAAATATTTTAAAAATTGAAAAAATCACCTCAATTTAAGTATTTGCATATTATGCAATAGCTGTACATCTATTTATGTTGACGAATTTTTTATTCGATAAATCAATAATAGATGTCGTTGCAGCTGAACTGTTTGACAGATATCCTTGAACACTCTAATTCCTATTCAATGTACGTAGGCTGTGAAAGTTGTAGCCTGCACCACAACAATCTATTTACAAAATATATTTAAAGGGTTGAATGGTCTAAAAAAAGACGAATGTTACACCTTCCTATCAATATGATCGTAGCTAATCGAGTGAACATTGCATCGTGTGAAGCCATTTACTCGACCAAATACACATTAGCGCCCTCTCACGTTATTAAGGGTGCACTCATTAATAAACATGCCTTAATTACCGTAATCAACCCACACAGACACAGCTACCACTCTGCTACCTCACGTTTATTCATTAAATAGTTAGTACCTGTACTTACTGCAAAATGTGGCGTTGCCCGTGTGGTTTTATCCTAAGATGAATCTAAAATAGAACATTTGCTTAAGGAGCTTCACGTCTTAATAGTTAAGTATAGTTTATCTCAAAGACTGAATGAAAAGTTGAATTCATAAATTTATATAATAATAAATAAATATTCTTGGACGAATGACTAAAGCTTGTACTATTAATATTTTATAAAATCCAATGTCTTAAGGGGTAAAAATCGATATTAAACTTTTTTTTTAATATTACATCGGTGGCAGACAAGACAAGCATATGGCCCGCCTGATGTGAAGCGGTTACCGTAGCCATATTAACGCTCACAACATAAAATATCACTCACGCGCCGCCACCCCCGCTGCTATCGCAGCATCTCCTTCCTTTCTGGTGACCTCACTCACTCGCAGGAACACAACAGCCCTCAAGGGAACCGTTATTTGGCTGCGGTATTCTGTGAGGTGGAGGTACATTCCTTACTTACACCCCCAAACTTTGTATGGGAAAAGAATATCACATGGGCATTTCGGCTTGAAACATTGGAAATGTAGTCCGAAAAGAAAATAAGTAAACACTTATTTGTCAAACATATTGAAGACAGCACAACGTCTGTCGGGTCAGCTAGTCGATGTATATGAGTGTGAACTTTATGGCTGACAGGACATCAAACCAGACAACTCAACTGGAAACACTCCATTATTTCATACGTAAAACACTCAAATCACAAACAATTGAGTGAAATACAGGTGCCGTAATAACACGTTACAAAGCACTGTGATATTAGGCTGGACGCACATTCGCTACTATTGTTTAAGCGACAGTTAGTCAAGGGTCATGTCATAAGTGCTGTACCACCTACCTGTAACAAAGCGTAACGCTCTCGTCACGCATTGGAACAAGATATAAAATGAAATTGAGAGGGAGATATACGTTAGTAGAGAAAAAGAAGTTTTATTTCAGTCGTGTGGTCTAAAGCACACTCGTTTATATTTTTTATTTTTAATAAGAGGGGGACAAACGAGCATTTGGGTCACCTGATAGAAAGCAATCACCACCGCCCATGGTGATCAGCAACACCAAGGGGTCGCCGTTCCGTTGCCTGCCTCTTTTCTTTCTTTCTAGTGACCTCACTCACGGGCAGGAACACAACGACACTCAAGGGAATTGTTATTTGGCTGCGGTATTCTGTGAGGTGGAGGTACTTCCCTAGTCCGGCAGCTTAAAAAGTACGTCCTAATTTTTGTCTACAAATTAATTTAAAGATAATTTAATATACCTACTTACTTCATAACTGCGTGTTTTATTCAATACTAAAACTAAGATTTGTAGTATCCTATATACGAGTATATGCTGGCATTAAAGAAGTATTTCTCCCATGCTGGCACCCCCGCTGCTTCTCTTTGCGTCAAGTGAATTCATTCACTCGCAGGAACACAATAATTCTAATTTAGTTCTATTCCTATTTTATAACTTAAAAATGTTACCTATATTTTATTGTATAAATTCATTTATGCATTTTTAAACAGCATAAAAAAAAGATGTTTAATTAAAGGCGGCAAGGGTTACTAGAAACTGCTGATTATAACATCACCTTCCAAAGCCGAGCTTCTGAAATACGACCGAGTTACGTTTATCATTACCAAATCGCGCCATGTGCCAGTTGCCCGGGCAATAGTAGCAATTGTGTAGGCAGCTTTATATTTGCTGCGGAATTTCGGTGTCAATTTCCTTCGCTATCAGTTGTCAAAGACTGAAAATTCTGGAATTTACGCAGAGAGAACCAGAGTCAGGTACTGTATTTATGCATTGTAACATAGTACTGTAAGAGAGGTAGGGGGCGTAATTGTAAGCTACCCGACTGGGGAAGGACCTCCACCTCACAGAATACCGCAGCCAAATAACAATTCCCTTGAGGGTTGTTGTGTTCCTGCGAGTGAGTGAGGTCACCAGAAAGGAAAGTGATGCTGCGTTGGCAGCGGGGGTCGCAGCGTGCGAGCGATATTTTATGTTGCGAGCGTTAATATCGCTACGGTAACCGCTTCACATCAGGCGGGCCGTATGCTTGTCTCCACCCGACGTAGTACATAAAAAAAACTGTTTTGCTGTGATGTTATAAATACTATAAACTTGGACTCCGAGGTCGCGTGTTCGAGTCCCGCACAAGATAAATATTTATGTGCATGAACATGTCTGTTTGTCTTATTCTGGATGTTTTATTTTTTAAGTATGTATTTAGGAAAAAAATGTATTTACGGCCGCGTATAATTATTGTTATTGATTATTTATTAAATTATCTAAAAGTAAATTAAATATTTCTTACGGTTCACTCTAACTTCCCGAGGTCAAATTCCGCTCTATTTATGGAGTATAATTTAATAGTGCTTGAAGATGGGACTGCGACCGCAGAGCCGGTGTGCCTTAAATATTCAAGTCGACAAAGGTCAAACACAGGATAAACTTGTACCGTTTCAAAATTAAATTCACTAAAATCTGTATTCCGATGCGTTCCAGATGTAACCTCTACGAGACATATGTCTATTCTTGTTTTTATTTAGATGATTATTTTTGGACATTTGCTTTTTCGCTCATTCGCTTCAATATGGTCACAAATTACATTTATGCCGTTATAAAAAGCTTTTATTTGACTTTTCCTGCTAGTATGTTAGTATGGGACAAATCTTGCGAGTTAAATTAGAACCACTTCCTGTCGTCCGATTAGGTTGAAATTTGGTTTACTTACGTAACTTCGGTAACAATGCAATAATACGGTACCATGAAACTGGTCTCATGACGGAGTCGGAAGGTGGACATAGGAACTCATTAACTAAACAAGATAAAACCGTCGAGTTTGGACTCGTTTGAATAGTCTTGACAAGCACTCTTGTGCTACATGACAGTCAGGGTCTCAAGATGGTGTCGGAAGGTGACCATAGGAACTCCTAAACTAAACAAGTTAAAACCGTCGAGTTTGGAATCGCTTGAATAGTCTTGACAAGCACTGTTGTGCTACATGACAGCCAGCGTCTCAAGATGGTGTCGGAAGGTGGCCATAGGAACTCCTAAACTAAAAAAGATAAAACCGTCGTGTTTGGACTCGTTTGAATAGTCTTGACAAGCACTCTTGTGTTACGTGATATCCAGGATCTAAAGATCCAGGATCCCAAGAACTCTCTCGGAGTTTTGTAGAGATCGGTGAGATGGGCGTCGATAGCATTGGTCTGCAACCTGTCTAGGCGAAGGAAAACTCCGAAATCAAACCTGGACTCGAATTTCAGTCAGGCGCAAGTAAGGTCCAACCAAAAATTAGCGGCGGTATGAAAAGCACCCAAGTGAAGATGAGGCCGTGCTGATGAACTGAATGGCAATAGTGTGTCAAATAATATATTCTCGCGAACGTACCACCTCAGGGAACCAGGGCGCACACTGTTTTAATGAAGGCCTTGCCCTTCTATCCGGGCTTTTGATTGAAGAACTAGACAGTACAAAACTAACCGGTACAATACCGTGTAACAATGATGCAATATTAAAAATGCAGAGATTAAGACGAAACTAAAAATTTTAAAAATAAAATATTAATTAAAAAAATATTTTTAAAAACAAGCTTTTATTTAAATGCTCTAAAACGAAGAAAATAAATTTTGAATGCAATCAAACCCACCATTTTATTAAATTATAAAATTTATATTGATATAAATAATAGCTTGTCGTTTTCTTCGCGTTAGAGCATTTAAATTAATTAATATTTTATTTTACTTAGATCGCTTACTTCTCTTTTTTAGGGTTCCGTACCATAAGGATAAAAAGGAACCCTATTACTAAGGCACCGCTGTCCATCCGTCCGTCCGTCCGTCCGTCCGTCTGTCACCAGGCTGTATCTCATGAACCGTGATAGAGAGTTGAAATTTTCACAGATGATGTATTTGTGTGGCCGCTATAACAACAAATACTAAAAAATGGAATAAAATAATTATTTAAGGGGACTCCCATACAACAAACGTATTTTTTTTTTTGCTCGTTTTTGCTCGCAATTGATAACGACAATAGGTAGACGCTTGAAACGCTCACATAATATTTAGTTATATATTCAATTTAAAAATAAATAATGAAATAAAAATAAAACAAATATTTAAGAGGGGCTCCCATACAACAAACGTGTTTTTTTTTTGCCGTTTTTATAGATAATGGTACGGAACCCTTCGTGCGCGAGTACGACTCGCACTTGGCCGGTTTTATTTATTTTTGACCCCCAAACGAGCATGTGGGTCACGTGATGGAAAGCAATCACCACCGCCCATGGAGATCAGCAACACCAAGCGGTTGCCAAGCCGTTGCCAGCACATACTCTTTCCTTTCCTTCTTTCAGGTGACCTCACTCACTAGCAGGAACACAACACAAGCAGGGTCCTCATGGAAATTGTTATTTGGCTGCGGTATTCTGTGAGGTGGAGATACTTCCCCAGGCAGGCGGCTTAAGAAATACGCTATGCCCTACCTCTCTTTTCGCCAGAGCCACGGTGTCAGTCAGTAGGGTGCACCACGTGCAGTTGAGGATGCCTTTGGTTCAAAAATATTTTTGAACCACTTACACCACAAAATATCTGCTAACTCTTTATCTCTTTAGTTCATACTACTATTATAAATGTGAATCCCTTACTAATATTATAAATGTGAATGTGAGTTTGTTCTTTACGCTCTCACGTCGTAACTGCTCAACCGATCATCATGAAACTTTGTACACATATTCTCAAAGGTATTACCAGGTCTACAATCCCTTAAAGCAGTGAAAAAATCAAGCTTCTAAATCGACGCAATAAAAAGATACAGCTATTTATGTTCCATTTAGGTATATCGCATGTTTTGACGAGCTCGGTGGCGTAGTGGTCAATCACGCGGCTTGGACATCAACGCTCGTGGGTTCGATTCCCACACAGAACAAACATTTGTGTGCATGAACATGTCTGTTTGTCTTGGTCTGGGTGTTTTCTATGTATCATAAGTATGAATTTACAAAAAAAAATGTATTTACGTATGTTTATCAGTTGTCTAGTACCCATAACACAAGCTTCGCTTACTTTGGGGCTAGATGGCGCTGTGTAATTTGTCTGACAATATTTATTTATTATTATTATATACATATCTACTACTACTTTGACATTCGCAAAGGGAATCAGCGAATCAAAACTTATAGGGTACTTCCCGTTGACCTAGAATCATGAAATTTGGCAAGAAGCAATATCATGTAGCAAAAGTAAAGGAAAAAAATCGGCAAAACGTAAATTTTGTAGTTGTTTTACAAAAGAAAATTTTTTTGGTGAATGTCGCTGTACTTTTTTAGCCTAACTTACACGGAACCCGCGTTGCGCGAGTCCGACTCGCACTTGACCGGCTTTTTTTATTGAAGTGAAAACTTAAGAACAGAGTCAATATTTCCCTTAAAAGGCTGGCAACGGATCGGCGACCCCTTGGTGTTGCTGATTTCTATGGGCGGTGGTGATTGCTTTCCATCAGGTGACCCACATGCTCGCTTGCCCGCATATATAATATAAATAAAAAAAAAAACTTCTTTAGGTGCGCTGTTCACAAATGTATTACTAAAATGTGAAAAAGCCCTAACGCTGGTTCGTGTAAGTGAGCTGAGAAGGAGCGGGACGGTGCAAGTTATGAAGTTTTCACGTCTGCCAAATTCCAAGAGCTTCTTACTCCTACTAATTTCTTCTGATTAAATTGGTTGTGAGTTCCAAGGCTGTCGTAGTCTTACCCTTGGGACTGCAGTGGACTTCATTGTTCAATGCCTTTTTTGGCGGTCGCCGCTGTTAATCCTGGCTACACAGGAGACACAGTGGTGGGAATGTGTGGTGGGCCCCCGTCCCGTTTCTGTCGTATGATTAACACGAGCCGTTGTTTATTTTTTTTTCTAATATAATTGTTTCTATTGTTTCAGAGGAAATTGGACCACCATCGGAATTCTTCGATTTGAATATGTTGGTTATCATTTGCAGTTCAATACTGCTCGTTGTCTGCCTTTTGGCGTTCTTCTGCATCTTATTTAGAAGACATAGGTAAGAGCTTTTAGCGTAGTAAAAATTCTAAGATATAATAGTCGTCGACCCTAACCCATCCCACTGCTGGGATACGGATCTCCCCTTAGTTAAAAGGGTTTAGAGCGTACTCTACCAAGCTGCTCAACTGCGGGTTGGCGGAGGCCAGTGTTTTAAAGCCGCCTAAAGACCACTGATTTGGCTTAACGACTGTCATCTACTGACAACAGTCTGGACTGATGGCTTAACGTACCCTCCGAAGCACGGAGGAACTCGAGATAAATAAATCCATCCATAGACAGGCTACGGTCGACGTTGATTAACTTACATGTTCGAACACGAGCAACGACGCGACAAGTTCCTCCTTAGACATATATTTCTTATGCTTAGGCCGCACTCATAACGCGAACATTCGGGTTATCGCGATGTATGTATCCAAGTATTCGCAAATACTTCGACACTTCGGGCGAAGCTTCGGGCACATCGCTCCGCTGTCGGTAAACTCTCGCACATCAAAGGGTTTTATCGCGATGAACTTCGCTTGCGCGGCCACACTTCAGTCAGCCCGCACCCATCGTTCCTAGCGGACGTGTTAAATGTAATTACAGTGTATAATATAGCTAAAGTGTAACATGGATTGGAGAAACGATAATTTTTTTCTACTTTTAATTTGTTTTTTAGATGACATTAATGTAAAAATAATTATTGCTGCCATAAAATAGGTACAGAGTAACCGCGGCGTCCATGTTGTTTTTTGCGTTCGTACATCGCGATAAACTACACAACGCGCATTATGTGGCCGCGAAGATTCGCCGTAGACCGAATACGAAGTTTATCGCCCGAATGTTATCGCGATGAGTGCGGCCCAAGCATTAGTAACTCTGATGACTTATACATACATCGTTTATTTTGACGTGATAACGTCTTGTAAATCTATGAACGCCGGCTGCATGCACGAAAAAGCATGGCTCATTGTCACGTTCCGCCTGATCCGAGCGTGCAAGCGTGAGCGCGGAACAAACAATAAAGAGGCACGATCGACCTAAGCGTTCGAATTGTGATGCATCTATCTTTTTGGCCTATGTGATGTATGACGTTATCACGTAAAATTATCGTCCGTAAACCGACTTTACCGACAACTATTTTTTTTTTAACAGGCACAACTACACGTCTCAGTATCGTCACTCCATCACAGAAGAGGTCAAATCAAGGAATGAAAGCGTAGCGTCTCATTCCGAGCACAAAGAACGATATGCACATGCCCCAAGGATTTACACATCGCCAGTGCATGCCAGAAAGACAAGTAAAAACGGTAAGTTATCGGGTATGATTGATAACTGCTTACTTACCAACTGGCAGGTCTTTTAACGTGAATACGTCAAAATACCTGCCAGTTGGTAAGTAAGCAGAAACGCAAAGCAAAGACATTGTAGTAAAGTGATGTAAGGGTCGCCATGTATTAACGTGATGTGAGGGTGGTTGGTGGAGGGTGCTCCGAGGAGCACTAATGATATAGACACTTGTTGTTGTAAACGAGCAGAGCCTTTATTCTAATGTCTTAATGCTATTTATACTACTGGGTTGTCGCTGACCAAGCAATATGCGTCTATGTCGCAGTAAGCCATTAAGTTACGGTAAAACATACAAATTTGCCATTGTGCTCTACATACTACAACAATGAATATAAAATAAATATTAAGTTCAGTACTAACACAAAAAAAATATATCAAAAATATATAAAAAGATATAGCAATCCAAAAAATCTAAATGATATCAATATAGGGGGATACAGTTTGGTGTTGCAGTTTCGAATCTATGCTCTACATCCAAAATTGAATCACTCAGCTGTATAGATGAAGGATCAAAGAATTTATTATGCTAAATTTATTATGCTATTGAACAACGCATGCGGGGGAGGGAACTCTGCCATTTTGAGACAATTTTAGTGTATATAACGTATTCCATTTTATTTTTATACCCGCGGACCGTATGCTTGTTTGCCACTTTGACATTGCCAAACAAGTATACGGCCCGCCTAATGGAAAGTAGTTACCGTAGCTTATGAACGCCTGTAACACCAGGGGCACACGCGCGTTGCCGACCCTGTAAAAACCTCTTCACGCCCTTTTTGAAGAACTCCATGCTGTAGTTTCCCGGAAAAGCCTCAACAGGTAGTTCACAATATTTTGAAGTCGTCAATCTTGTACCTTTCTTTTTGAGTCTACGTCGATATCTCCAATGGTATAAAGCAATACTCATAATATAGGACTTAGTAAGGCATTTTCACAAAGCCTTCGATATTTTTTTGGGGTGTAAGTGGCTTATCAACATCTTTGAACCAAAGCCAACTTCACCTGCTCGCGGTGCACCCTGCTGACTGACAAACGAAGCTCTGGCGAAAAGAGAGGTAGAGAGCATAATTGTAAGCTACCCGACTGAGGAAGTACCTCCATCTCACGGAATACCGCATACCAAATAACAATTCCCTTGAGGATTGTTGTGTTCCTGCGAGTGAGTGAGGTCACCAGAATGCAAGGAGATGCTGCGTTGGCAGCGGGGGTGGCGGCGTTATGTTGCGAGCGTTAATATGGCTACGGTAACCGCTTCACATCAGGCAGGCTGTACGCTTGTCTGCCACCCGACGTAGTAAAAAAAAAACTTATTGAGTGGAGCGAGCGGAACGCTTATATCCGCCGAAAAGTCACTCTTGGAAATGAATAGGCTCCAAAACCACTGAACCGATTTTGATGAAACTTGTCACAATTAAAGACATCGGCATGGTTGAGGTTTTCATCGAAAAAAATTGAGATCGATCATGTACTTGAGGAATTATCATCAAATACATTTTCCATTGAAATCAATGGAAAACATCATCATCAGGTCATTTTAGTCTCCACTACAGGAGCACGGCCCTTTCTCGTCCGTCCCAGATAGAAGGAGGATTTGGTCTACACCCCCCGCTGGCCAGACGGGTTGGGGAGGCCTGATCGATGTTTGATAATGTATTTCCCTTAGTCGCCTTGTACGACATCCCCGGGAAGAGACGGAGGGATTTTATTCTAGTCTGCCGGAAACCACACGGCCAGGATGACATACTCTCTATACTCTAATGGAAATACATTCTCTAATGGAAAACATACTCTCAGCGAATCTACTCGCTCCACTTAACCTCGATTTCGGCTCCGTGGGCTAGAATCCGGCCTAGTTATGTTATGTTTAGAAATAGATACAAAATATATGTTTTCTTTAGAAATGTTCGAGATCAGTCCATACGCAGAGTTCGCGCTGGGGTTCCGTACATTTGACCACGTGGAGAACCAAGACTTACCGAGCCGTCTGCCAAGTAGACCAAGATTTGATACTGGTGAGTGAATTATAAATAAATAAATAAATATTCATTTATTTCAGATTTGAGTAACCATATAAAACATTATCATTATGAAATTAATTATTTAACATGCCAAAAATTATTATCAAAAATATATTAAAATAGTGTCAATTCAATAAGTAATATGTCAAATAAAATAGCAATGTCAAAAATAGGAATAAAAATGAAATGAATTAATATATATTTTTATATATTAATTATTAATAAAATTAAAAAATAATTTAAAAATTATAATACATATAAAAATCGTTTTATGACGTGAACTATTCACTGCTGAATGTAAGCATTTCCAAATGCATTCTACTATAATATGCGATCCCACGTCTTCTGCATCCAGCGATTTTTGGAGGTAATCGGTTTATGTAGAGACGACTAGAGGCACCTTGTTTCGTCGTCCTATACGCGGCTTCCACTCAAATTGGATTTTCTGTATTGCATATAACATGGTTACATAAATAAATATAGTTTAAAAAAACTAAAAAAACACGCTTTTAAAGCACATCAAACTAAAAAGTGAACACTAATTCTTAATACAAGCTGAAAATATTAATGACTAAAAAATACGTCCCACGCTATTTTCACAATAATGCTAGCATTATTGTGAAAATAGCGTGGGGCGTGGATTATTTTTCACTTTTTAGTTTGATGTGCTATGAAAGCCCCCAAAAGGTCGCAGATCCATTGCCAGCCTATACTCCTTCTTTGCTTTGCTGGTGACCTCACTTACTCGCAGGAACAACAACCCTCAAGGGAACTGTTATTTGGGTGCGGAATTCTGTGAAGTAGAGGTACTTCCCCAGTCGAGCACCTAATATTTGTTTTTTTTTTTTTTTTTTTTTTTTTTTTTTATAAATTGTATTGTCCTCGATAGGTTTGTTATAACCTTGAAACCTGAACGTGTTCAAGGTCCATTACGTGGCCTTTCTCACAAGTGCAAACACGACTATGATACGATATTCCATCATGGAATGCCAGTGCCTATCTTCATCATCAGGTCTTGAAACCTAATCGTGGGCAAAGTTCATTACAAGACTTTTCTAAGAAATCCAAAAACAGCTATAATACGATGTTCCATCATGAAGTTCCAGTTCATATCTTCCGGCTCCATCATCAGATCAGTACGACAGTACCATATTATTGTATTGTCATCAGAACTACATACAACTGCCAATTTTCATTACGCTACGATCCTTGCAAG
Organism: Hypsopygia costalis; assembly: GCA_937001555.2. NCBI lineage: Eukaryota > Metazoa > Arthropoda > Insecta > Lepidoptera > Pyralidae > Hypsopygia > Hypsopygia costalis. The sequence continues at coordinate 7,205,065 of OW443349.2, forward strand.
ATGGTTAAATTAGTTACCTTAGATTCCATTACATAGTTAGTTACATACAAGTCGACCTAATAAAAGTGTGTTAAAAACAGTGTAAACAAGGTGTACAAGGGCGAGCTTATCTCTTCAAGAGATTTCTTCCAGTTTTTTTTTCAGCCTGTTTTTACCCATCCAAAAGTATTAATCGAATATTTTACGGTTTTGAAGGTAGTTGATATGTAGGTAATATATGTTACTTTAAAAACGTTACGTTAAAAATACAAAAAAAAAATCATCATCATCGGCCTATATCTACCCACTGCTGGATATGAGCCTTCCCCAATCATCACCATCATCATCATCAGGTCCATTTTAGTCTCCACTACAGGAGCACGACCCTCTCTCGTCCGTCCTAGACGGAAGGAGGATTTGGCCTACACCCTGCTGACTGACAAACGAAGCTCTGGCGAAAAGAGAGGTAGAGAGCATAATTGTAAGCTACCCGACTGAGGAAGTACCTCCATCTCACGGAATACCGCATACCAAATAACAATTCCCTTGAGGATTGTTGTGTTCCTGCGAGTGAGTGAGGTCACCAGAATGCAAGGAGATGCTGCGTTGGCAGCGGGGGTGGCGGCGTTATGTTGCGAGCGTTAATATGGCTACGGTAACCGCTTCACATCAGGCAGGCTGTACGCTTGTCTGCCACCCGACGTAGTAAAAAAAAACTTATTGAGTGGAGCGAGCGGAACGCTTATATCCGCCGAAAAGTCACTCTTGGAAATGAATAGGCTCCAAAACCACTGAACCGATTTTGATGAAACTTGTCACAATTAAAGACATCGGCATGGTTGAGGTTTTCATCGAAAAAAATTGAGATCGATCATGTCCTTGAGGAATTATCATCAAATACATTTTCCATTGAAATCAATGGAAAACATCATCATCAGGTCATTTTAGTCTCCACTACAGGAGCACGGCCCTTTCTCGTCCGTCCCAGATAGAAGGAGGATTTGGTCTACACCCCCCGCTGGCCAAACGGGTTGGGGAGGCCTGATCGATATTTGATAATGTATGGCCCTTAGTCGCCTTCTACGACATCCACTTTCTACTATAATCTTCCCGTTCCCATTACCGCAGCGCCATCTGCCGGGCTGATATGTGAATCTAAACCATTCAGGGCGCTACCCAAATGCATACAAAAAAAATCATTTAAATCTGTCCAGCCATTTAGGAGAAGTACAGTGACATACACACGTACAGTAGTATTATACACATATATACATATAGAAGATAAATTCTTTATAGACCTATAACGGGAGGCCCTGTAACGACGGAAATGTCTTCCCCAATGCTTATCACCAAATACGATCCTCCGCCTTTTTCGTCCACCCGCTTCCTGTCCGATCCGTCATCGGACCATCTAGAACAGTGGTTCCCAATTTTTTTTTGTTCGCGGACCACTACGAGGTTTTTGTTGCGTGTAGGGTCGTGTTGACGAGCTCGGTGGTCGAATGGTCAGCAATGGCCACTTTGACTCCGAGGTCGCGGGTTCGATCCCCGCACAAGACAAATATTTGTGTGCATGAACATGTCTATTTGTATTGGCCTGGGTATTTTCTATATATTATAATGTATGTATTTACAAAAAAAATGTATTTAAGTATTATATCAGTTATCTAGTACCCATAGTACAAGCTTTGCTTAGTTTGGATCTTGATGGCAGTGTGTAATTTGTCCTGGAATAATTATTTATTTTATATTTATTTATTATTCTATAACTCGAGATTTGCGTATTTCGTATAACAGTGCTCAATCTCTTTCATTATAAGTTTGTATCACGGACCATAATTTACCTTTACCACCGGTTGAGAACCTCTGATCTAGAAGGTGGACGTTCGACACTTCGTCGTCCTACGCGCTGTGTGAGCCATAAATGTTTAGTTAAAAAATATATTTTTTAACAATATCTGCAGAAAATAGATGTGTTTTTTTTATAATATTCATTTGTACTTTTACAATAAAAAAGATTTTCATTCAATTAAAACTACAAGCAAATTCATGTCCCACACTAAATAATTGCTAATAAATTAGAGCTGGCTTTAAAACTAGATTCAATTAGACTACAATGTGTGGTCAAGTTGGAGCACATTGTTTCAAACATGGTCCCATTGTTCAGAGAACGCGGTTGTAGTTTCTGCTGAATCAGCTACAGAGATCTATGGATACTAGATAAGTCAAATGATCGATGTATATACGACGGTAAAAGAGACACATTACGAAAAACTGAGATAGAAAACTTGGATACTATTAATAAACCGAGAAAAACTAATAAATAATAGACAAATTGATCTAACGCACAAGCAAAACAATAACTTACGCTATCATCTTGTAAGGAAATGAGATAGATCGATACGGTTTTTTTTTCATGTCGCGGTATTATCTTAGCTCATTCATTAAATTTTAAATAACTCACATTATCATCAGCCTATAGATACAAGTTGATGATAATGTGAGTTAAAGTTAAATTAGTTAAAGTAATGAGTTAAAGTTAAATTAAGTGGGTAGATACGCACTGCTGGATATAGGCTTTCCCCAATACTTTCCACCAAATACGATCCTCCGCCTTCCACATCCAGCCGCTTTCAGCCGCTTTTTTTAAGGTATTTATTAAATAACTCTTTTACTACAAATTACACATTGCATATGTGTTTAGAAAGCTAGAGATTTTACAATCAGCTGTAATGTTCTCCGCCAAATTTTCCATTATGGACGTACGTGGCGAAAAATTAATCTAGAAAGTAACTGTCACTTCCAGAACTAAATTAAAGCCATGGCAATATTCAAGATAGCTTTTCATTACATTGTATTCAGGATAGCTTTTCAATTGTTTTAATTACTTTCCGGAGTCACAAATATTGGCAGATGTTGAATTTTGTTTTGTTTTTTATTTTTGTTATTTGGCTGCATTCTTCTGTGAGGGGAAAGTTCTCCACTATATCCAGGGTGGAATTTTCTAATGTCACCTGGAGGGTAAGTACTCTTAATACTGTAGATACAAAATTTTACTCAATGAAAACATACCTTTATATTTCAAAATTCAAAAGAAAGAAATCTGCATTAAAAGTTTTTACACCCGGGAATCGAACCGACTGTAAAAATTACACCTTGTACTTTTATTGCATCAATTGTTAGGATCAACTATAAGGATGAAATCTCTGTAACAAATTTAATAAATTAATTGAAAGGAAACGATTTATCTCGAGAATGCGTGGAGGTATAAAGCTGAAATTTTAACTGTGTACTCAGGTCTACGGTCCCATGAAGTTGTAAAAAAATCAAACTGCAAAGTTTACGTAAAAAAAAGTTATGGCCGTTTATTCAGCAAAAAACGCATATTTCGACACATTATCAAGGGAATCAAAACCTACAGGGTACTTCTCGTTGACCTAGAACTACGAAATTTGGCAAGTAACATCGTTATAGACTACAAGTACAGGAATAAATCTCAAAACTATACATTTGTACTCGTAATTAAATCTTAAAAAATAGGGGATAGATTCCTGAACTATGATCCTACGTACGGAACCCTGGGTGGGCGAGTCCGACTCGCACTTGTTCGGTTTTTTTTTAAGATGTTAAGGTTAGTCTTTATTTTATGTGAGACAGAGGCAAACGAGCATTGGGTCACCTGATGGAAAACAATCACGCCGCAACAATCATCACGCACCATGGATATCTGCAACACCAAAGTGTCGCCGATCCATTGCCAGCCTACGAGTGAGTGAGACAACCAGAAAGAAAGATAGGAAGGAGTATATCCTTCCTTTCTCTCTTTCTGGTTACCTCACTCACTCGTAGTCTAAGCACACACTTAAAACTTCCAGACAGATTAAAAAAAAATAGATTATAATTTTTTTTTATGATTCAGTATGACATAGATAAAGATAACGTTGACAAATGTCGAAAGATTTGTAAATTGTATTTTCCTTAATATTCAGGAGTAGAGAGAAATGTATTCAGAATTATTAAATAGACGCTGAAAGTCGTACTAAAGTGCTCAATGTCGAAATTATGGTGAAGTATAAAGAGGATTTGAAATTCGAAGTAAGGAAGGTAAGGCTGAAAATATTCACATTTATTAATTGAGCATCTATAGAACTTTCTTTTGAGAACAATGAGTTTAAAAGTGAGAGCATATTATTATGTTGTTTACTTGTAATCATAATTATGTATATGTCGTGGCGTGGTGTCGACTTATACCATATACACCCTTGTTGCTACCAAATCAGAATAGTATTTTTATTGCATGTGCGATATTTTATATACTCGTATATGTTGCATGACGAAAGAGATTCCTCTCAACTGTGGGCGTATCATTGTTCATGTTAAACAAGGGTAGGGCTCGAGATAAGAAAAAGACACGTTGCACTTATTACTTTAGCAACAATGACTATACAAATATGCTCAGAACAGATGAACCTACTCGAGTCCACGTAATGTTTTTTTTTGACGCCAGACGCGCGCGTGGGCACCCACGTGTTGGAGAGAGGCGGAAAATCCTCTTCGACACCCCCTCAGCCTGGTTGCTACCAGACTGACCTTTCAAGGGCGAATCAGGCTTTAACTGACTAAAAACCGCCTGCCTAACTACTTTTAGCCACGATGGCTTTAAAAGCGCAAACGGAGCGCTAGAGGAAAAAGAGTGGAGAAGGTATGTAGTCTGCGACGATCTGGCGAGGGTCCCCGAGAGGATCCTACCGCGAGGCGGTTTCCAGGTCGTCGAAGAATACACATCGCGATCGAAGAGTCCACGTAATGGCTCTCTGTCTGCTTTTATCTGTGCGCCCAATTTGCCCCACCTCTTCGCAGGCGTCATTCAAGCGAACGGCTTGCGTTTAGGCACCAAAAGTCAATTGAGTGACTTTATTTCCAACCGTATTGATTGACTTTATTTTTCCAACATCAATCAGCGACTTATTCTCTAACATATATATTTTATATTATATGTTTTATATATTGTATGTTTTATATTCACTTATGTAAATAAAATTTTTAAAGATGCAAGATAGGAAAGATAATGTTAATAAATTATATCAAAAGGATGTATCGACATAATAAGCGTTAGGTGGTTTACTGTATGTACCAAATGAGTATCATAGTAAAATTGAGCGTCAAAGGTCGCCGATAAACTGTTTTGCAGTTTCGCGAACATCAGAAATAATTTAAAAAATGTAACTCATTGTAGTGAAATAAATAAATAAAAAATAAATATCTACCATTTTTATACAATATCATTACCACACCAGCAGTTTGGTAAAATACTGCCACTTCCAGTATTAAAATACAGCCACGACATTATTCAAGAGACGACAATGTATTCAGAATGGCTTTTCAATTGTTTCAATTACTTTCCGGACTCGAGCCCAGTTCAATAAGTAAAGATAATATTGGCAGATGTTGAATTTTGTAAATTGTATTTTCTTCACGGTCTGGAGCAGAAATGTATTCAGAATTATTAAATACTGTAGTACTGAGGTGTTTCTTGTCGAAATTTGGGTAAATTATAATGGCGCTTTGAATTTTATGTTCTACTAACTTTCGCGTATCCTTGTATCCCGAAATAATTTTCAAAAATACTTTCTTAGCGGATGCTTGCAACATAATAGCCATATGTATACCACATTTTAAACCGAACCGTCCAGTGGTGAACGCTGTGGTCGTTCACCACTGATGACACCACCACGGATGCGTTGATAGATCGTGATAGATGTTGATAGATAGATAGCGTACTGTGCGTTGATAGATCAGTCAGTAGCGGGTTTCTTTTATGGACTCAAAGAGATTTCTAAACTTAAACAAACTGAGCGTATTTTAGAGCTTTCTTTATAGCAAAATGAGTAGTTTCATAGTAAGGGGCTCATCATATTTTAGCCAAAGCCAACCTTACTTACAAGCGATGTACGATGTTAACACAGAATATAGGTTCTGTGTTCTGAACCTGCTGATTGATAAACGAAGCCTTGGTAAAGGAGAGGGCACTATTCCAGAAGAAAGTTTGAAAGCGACCCGACTAGGAAAGTACTCCTCACAGAAATTCGCAGCCAAATAAAAATTCCCTGTAGTATTCCTGCGAGGTACTAGTATCTATCCACTTCTATACACTTGACCGTGTGGTTTCCGGCAGACTAGAATAGAATCACTCCGTCTCTTCCCGTGGATGTCGTACAAGGCGACTAAGGGAAATACATTACCAAACATCGGTCAGGCCTTCCCAACCCGTCTGGCCAGCGTGGGGAGTGTAGGCCAAATCCTCCTTCCGTCTAGGACGGACGAGAGAGGGTCGTGCTCCTGTAGTGGAGACTAAAATGATCTGATGATGATGATCTATCCACTGCTGGACCTAGGCTATTCCTAATGCCTTCTACTATATTCGATGCTCCGTTTTCCGCATCCAGCCATTTCCGGCCGTTCCCTTGAGGCCATCAGTCCATGTAGAAGGGAAGGCGTCCGACGCTACGTCGCTCCATACGAGGTCTCCATCTGACATCGCTGACTCGGCAGATGTGGCCGGCTCACTGCCACTTCAGCCTGCTGACTCTGAGAGCTATTATAACTTTGGTTCTCCGTCGAATTTCTTCGTTCCGGATTCGATTCCGCAGAGAAATGCTGAGCATAGCTCTCTCCGTCGTTGCGCGACTTTCAATTTATGGGCTAGCCCAACGGTCAAAGTTCAAGTTTCTGCACTGTAGGTCATGGTGGAAAGAATGCACTGGCTGAAGACTTTGGTTTTTAATATTTATATTGGATATTGAATTATATATTGGATAGCAGACTAACTTGGACGGCACATGTTGAACAAGTTTGTAAAAAACTTAGCAAGTCGGCTTATGCGTTATTAAAGTTGACAAAAAAAGTCACATGTGAAGTGGCCTTAGTGGCTTATCATGGTTTAGTTACACCACATTTAAATTATGGTGTTATATTTTGGGGTAACTCAATTGAAGCTGACAAAGTGTTTATTGTGCAAAAAAGATGTATACGAGCAATGTGCGGATTAAAATCAAGAGACAGTTGTGTGCCCATTTTTAAGTCACTTAAAATACTTACTCTACCAAGTATTTACATAATGGAAATATGCTTGTTTGTAAAAGCAAATTCAGACTTATTTGTTAAATTAGCAGAAACAAGAAGCAGGCCAGTTCAACTTAGGTCACAATACAAACAGAAGTTGGCATATGGTGGACATAAAACAGCTTTGTTGAGTAAAAATGTGACTGGTATGGCCCCCATTATTTTTAATAAATTACCAGATAGTTTTAAAGTTTTAGATTTTTTGACATTTAAAATTAAATTGAAATTATTTTTGACTAATAAATGCTATTATAATATAAAAGAATATTTGGACGATAATGTGACGGAATTTTATTGACATTTTAAATATTTTTTTTATTTTTTTATTGATTATGTAAACATGTAAACATTTATTAAATTATTGTATGTCCTTAAGGACAGGGCATAGTGATACACTACTTGTAACAATTGTTAACCTTAATACCTGTGTTCCACAATAAATGCATTTTGATTTTGATTTTGATTTTAAGGTTTGCGGTATTTGCCTGCTGCAATAATATACGTAACAATCAGTTGACAACAGACAACTGTGTCAACTTGTGTACATCCACTGTGTGTGTACCAACGGTGCCATTAATAGAACGTTGGTGAAAATCCGAAGTGTGTTATTGAAGTGCTCACTGTGAAATCTGCCGGCAAGAATACAGTCCGTTACCACAGTATAAATAATAGTACTATCACAGTATAAGTAATAGTACTAACGTACAGTATGGACACTCTCTGCCGCTCTTACTAGTCGACCTCACCTCCCCTATGAGACCGATTTGGAACCGTTCGCAATGGATGCAACATCCTACAAATTGACATCGCTTGTATTTTATTCTCCATTCAGTTTAAAAGATGGGAGTTACTTGTGCAGTGGATGGATGTCTCAACACATGGAAAGTCAAAAAAAGAAATTTATTCGATCCCTTTGGATGAAATAAAGTACAGTTTTTTTTATTAAATAATAAATTTACCTAAAAAGCATGTGGCAGCCATAGTTTCATCATAACTAATTCATGTCTGTCAAAGTAGGATACAAGATACAATTAATACGAGATGAGAAAAGGATAGCAGATTTATATGTTTCAAAGAGCAAGTGAGTGCGCAGACGCGCGGAAATGACATTGCTGTCACTTGAGTTATGGTGGTTTATTGTTGAAATTTACAATTTTCTTATTTACATTCCAATGTTTATTGTGCGTGATGTGTGGTATTAGTTTTAAATTACGTTTGTTCCATGTGAATATGAAAATGAATCAAATCATTACGCATGCATTTATATGAATAATAAAAAGCTACAATTAATGAGAATGAAATGTTTTGACCATTACAATAAACCGGTGTTCGGAAGGCGAATATTCGATTTAGTGGTGATTAGAAAATATAAAATTTTGAGTAAGTTAGCAATGGCAATTATACAAGGCGTTTTGTAAATATTGGCTGAAGTCAGTGTAGTGTATTACTATGTTTTTTTTTTCTTCACTACGCCCACCTGATGTGAAGCGGTTACCGTAACCATATTAACGCTCGCAATATTAAAAATCGCTCGCGCGCTGCCATCCCCGCTGCCAACGCAGCAACTCCATCCTCTCTGGTGACCTCACTCACTCGCAGGAACACAACAACCCTCAAGGAAATAGTTATTTGACTGCGGTATTCTGTGAGGTGGTGGTACTTCGTCAGTCGAGCTGCTTTAAGCAGCTCGACTGACGAAGTACCACCACCGCTATGATACGCTATGTCCTACCTCTCTTTTCGTCAGAGCCTCGTCTGTCAGTCAGCAGGGTGTACCCCGTGCAGGTGAGATTGACTTTGGTTCAAAGATGTTGATGAACCACTTACACCCCCTTACATGCCCGACTAATAATTGATAATGTCAGCCCTAGAGAACGTCACTCAAACATAGGCACGCGTACAGACGTAATTTGGTTACTACATGCAAAAGCGACATTTTTGTATGGAGTGGCCGGGGTTTGGTACTATGTAAGGTATGACCATTCCCAACCGAACTCTCGTATCAACCTCACCTCCCCTCTGTGACGAATCTGGAACAGTTTGTATGGCGCCGCACGCACACACGCTCATTCACGCTATGCACAGACGCCATTGTGTTTGTAGTAGTAAACGCCGCGACATTTGCGTGGAGTGGCCGGGGTATCCTACTACACAGGGCGAGTCCCTACAATGCTTTACTATAATTTATGCTTTTATGACTTATTACTATACAACCAATTATAACACAAAGTTATTAGTAGTATACTCATAATACTTGCCTGTCGTTTCGTGAGATTGGCACGCTTGGTTTTTTTTTTATATGCGAGGGGGGCAAACAAGCATGTAGCTCATCTGACGGAAAGCAATCCCCACCACCCATGGAAATCAGCAACAAGGCGTTACCGATCCGTTGCCAGATAATCTTCCTTTCTTTCTGGTGACCTCACTCACTCACAGGAACACAACAACCCTTAAAGGAATTGTTATTTGGCTGCGGCTTCAAAAATACGCTATGCCCTACCTCTCTTTTCGCCACAGCCTCGTTTATCAGTCAGCACCATGTGCATGTGATGTTGGTTTGGTTAAAAGATGTTGATGAACCATTTACACGCCAAATGGTTACCATATAAATCTAACTGCATACCATTTCAATTTCATTTCATTTCCGTGGACCTTTCCATCACGTCATCCTAGGATCCTATTACAGAATTTTCTACCTAACAAAAAGGATTTTAGCAACTTGAAGATTTATTACCCAAACAAATTTAATACGCTAGACTTCACAACGATAACAAATTGGTATAGCTATTGTTCTGACATAGCAAAATTATAATTTGAATTTAGTGTAAAACTCCGTAAAATGTTCATAGTACATAACAAAGTGTAAACATAATTCTTTTAGATTGGATTACAGTTTTGTTTACGCGAGATTTTAAAAATTTGGGTTGTTTACGTTTATTATTGTTTGGTTGTTTGTAAAATCTTTATTGTATTAAATATTACATAACACAGATTGTAGTAATAAGACATAGTGTGCAAGGGCGGACTTATCCCTATAAGCGATCTGTTCTAGTCAACTTTTGAGTCCCGGAAAGGAAACTGTGAATTGGCGGCGAAAAACATAAATAATTATATAATATAGGTACGTAATATAAAAAAGACAAAACATACATCAAAAACGCAAGAATATATATTAAAAAGTATAATTATTAATAGAAATTAAATTAACAATCGGTCTGTATAGCATAAAGAACTGTAGACAGATAAAAACCATATTCAAAGTTTTTTTTAATACTACGTCGGGTGGCAGCCTTATCTTGATAACTGACGATCTACTACAGTACGAGTACGTTTTCTAAGACATTTCATACCCCGAACGGTGAAACTGTGGAATCAACTTCCCTCAACGGTAATTTCGAACAATGATGACATGGGAGCCTTTAAGAAATGACTCTTTATTTGCCTTAAAGGCTGACAAAAGATCGGCGATTCCTTGGTGTTGCCAGTGTTGCTAATCTCTATAAAGGGTTATAGATTTTTTTATAACTTCATGCAGTCCCAGGGGGGACTGCAATGGATTTCACTGTTTATTGCCTTTTTTGGTGGTCGCTGTTGTTAATCCTGGCTACACAGAGGACATAATGATGATAATATGTAGTGGGCCCCCGTCCCACTAATCGGCAGGGTGTACCACGTGCAGGTGAGGTTGCTTTGGCTCTAAAGGTCATGGTAAGCCATTTACACCCCATCTATATTTTTTTATTAATGTAATTAATTCTTGAGTCATTATTGCATAACCTCGTTTCTAGAGATAGAGTACCTACAAAACTAATTTTCCTCTAACATTTTCGTTTCAACCTTTCCTCCTAGCTTCGTTTTCTCATTTATCTCAGTTCAATTTGATAAAACTAATGACTTCGGCCTTACGTTTCAGTTCGACTTAGGAACCAGGGGATTTGGTTGTATTAATCGTTGATACAGATTGAAGATTGATTGATTGTTGAGTATGAAATGCGAAAAGGTCTTGAGACGGAGGGTGGGGAGGGCACCACACACTCCTACCACTGTGTCACCTATGTTGCCAGGATCAACAGCGGCGAAGGCCGGGAATAATTTTTTCTATCTATCTATCTATCTATCTCGGTGTGATACAAAGAGAAAGGTTCAATAAATATTATAAAAGCTATTACAAAAACATTTTGAACTCAACATTTTCTGAAAGGTCTAAGAGAGAGCTACGAATGGATGTGGTTATGTACGTATGTTAATTTTATTACCTCGTTATTTTAAATGGCGGTAAAGTTTTTATTTCTCCGTATTCTTAATACATACGCTTAAAGAATTAATTAACTTATTCTTAGTATAATAGGGCGGGGGCCCACCACACATTCCCACCATGGTGTCTCCTGTGTATCCAGTCTTAACAGCGGCGACCGCTAAAAAAGCAATGAATAGTGAAGTCTGTTGCAGTTCCGGGAGTAAAACTACGGTTTCCTTGGCTCACATCGTATTTTATCAGAAGAAATTAGTAGTAGTAAGAAGCTTTTGGAATTTGACTTCCCCTCAATAAGAAAGCATATTTTTTTTTTTATATTACGTCGGGTGGCAGACAAGCATACGGCCCGCCTGATGTGAAGCGGTTACCGTAGCCATTATAATACATATAAAAATCGTTTTATGACGTGAACTATTCACTGCTGAATGTAAGCATTTCCAAATGCATTCTACTATAATATGCGATCCCACGTCTTCTGCATCCAGCGATTTTTGGAGGTAATCGGTTTATGTAGAGACGACTAGAGGCACCTTGTTTCGTCGTCCTATACGCGGCTTCCACTCAAATTGGATTTTCTGTATTGCATATAACATGGTTACATAAATAAATATAGTTTAAAAAAACTAAAAAAACACGCTTTTAAAGCACATCAAACTAAAAAGTGAACACTAATTCTTAATACAAGCTGAAAATATTAATGACTAAAAAATACGTCCCACGCTATTTTCACAATAATGCTAGCATTATTGTGAAAATAGCGTGGGGCGTGGATTATTTTTCACTTTTTAGTTTGATGTGCTATGAAAGCCCCCAAAAGGTCGCAGATCCATTGCCAGCCTATACTCCTTCTTTGCTTTGCTGGTGACCTCACTTACTCGCAGGAACAACAACCCTCAAGGGAACTGTTATTTGGGTGCGGAATTCTGTGAAGTAGAGGTACTTCCCCAGTCGAGCACCTAATATTTGTTTTTTTTTTTTTTTTTTTTTTTTTTTTTTATAAATTGTATTGTCCTCGATAGGTTTGTTATAACCTTGAAACCTGAACGTGTTCAAGGTCCATTACGTGGCCTTTCTCACAAGTGCAAACACGACTATGATACGATATTCCATCATGGAATGCCAGTGCCTATCTTCATCATCAGGTCTTGAAACCTAATCGTGGGCAAAGTTCATTACAAGACTTTTCTAAGAAATCCAAAAACAGCTATAATACGATGTTCCATCATGAAGTTCCAGTTCATATCTTCCGGCTCCATCATCAGATCAGTACGACAGTACCATATTATTGTATTGTCATCAGAACTACATACAACTGCCAATTTTCATTACGCTACGATCCTTGCAAGATGGTTAAATTAGTTACCTTAGATTCCATTACATAGTTAGTTACATACAAGTCGACCTAATAAAAGTGTGTTAAAAACAGTGTAAACAAGGTGTACAAGGGCGAGCTTATCTCTTCAAGAGATTTCTTCCAGTTTTTTTTTCAGCCTGTTTTTACCCATCCAAAAGTATTAATCGAATATTTTACGGTTTTGAAGGTAGTTGATATGTAGGTAATATATGTTACTTTAAAAACGTTACGTTAAAAATACAAAAAAAAAATCATCATCATCGGCCTATATCTACCCACTGCTGGATATGAGCCTTCCCCAATCATCACCATCATCATCATCAGGTCCATTTTAGTCTCCACTACAGGAGCACGACCCTCTCTCGTCCGTCCTAGACGGAAGGAGGATTTGGCCTACACCCTGCTGACTGACAAACGAAGCTCTGGCGAAAAGAGAGGTAGAGAGCATAATTGTAAGCTACCCGACTGAGGAAGTACCTCCATCTCACGGAATACCGCATACCAAATAACAATTCCCTTGAGGATTGTTGTGTTCCTGCGAGTGAGTGAGGTCACCAGAATGCAAGGAGATGCTGCGTTGGCAGCGGGGGTGGCGGCGTTATGTTGCGAGCGTTAATATGGCTACGGTAACCGCTTCACATCAGGCAGGCTGTACGCTTGTCTGCCACCCGACGTAGTAAAAAAAAACTTATTGAGTGGAGCGAGCGGAACGCTTATATCCGCCGAAAAGTCACTCTTGGAAATGAATAGGCTCCAAAACCACTGAACCGATTTTGATGAAACTTGTCACAATTAAAGACATCGGCATGGTTGAGGTTTTCATCGAAAAAAATTGAGATCGATCATGTCCTTGAGGAATTATCATCAAATACATTTTCCATTGAAATCAATGGAAAACATCATCATCAGGTCATTTTAGTCTCCACTACAGGAGCACGGCCCTTTCTCGTCCGTCCCAGATAGAAGGAGGATTTGGTCTACACCCCCCGCTGGCCAAACGGGTTGGGGAGGCCTGATCGATATTTGATAATGTATGGCCCTTAGTCGCCTTCTACGACATCCACTTTCTACTATAATCTTCCCGTTCCCATTACCGCAGCGCCATCTGCCGGGCTGATATGTGAATCTAAACCATTCAGGGCGCTACCCAAATGCATACAAAAAAAATCATTTAAATCTGTCCAGCCATTTAGGAGAAGTACAGTGACATACACACGTACAGTAGTATTATACACATATATACATATAGAAGATAAATTCTTTATAGACCTATAACGGGAGGCCCTGTAACGACGGAAATGTCTTCCCCAATGCTTATCACCAAATACGATCCTCCGCCTTTTTCGTCCACCCGCTTCCTGTCCGATCCGTCATCGGACCATCTAGAACAGTGGTTCCCAATTTTTTTTTGTTCGCGGACCACTACGAGGTTTTTGTTGCGTGTAGGGTCGTGTTGACGAGCTCGGTGGTCGAATGGTCAGCAATGGCCACTTTGACTCCGAGGTCGCGGGTTCGATCCCCGCACAAGACAAATATTTGTGTGCATGAACATGTCTATTTGTATTGGCCTGGGTATTTTCTATATATTATAATGTATGTATTTACAAAAAAAATGTATTTAAGTATTATATCAGTTATCTAGTACCCATAGTACAAGCTTTGCTTAGTTTGGATCTTGATGGCAGTGTGTAATTTGTCCTGGAATAATTATTTATTTTATATTTATTTATTATTCTATAACTCGAGATTTGCGTATTTCGTATAACAGTGCTCAATCTCTTTCATTATAAGTTTGTATCACGGACCATAATTTACCTTTACCACCGGTTGAGAACCTCTGATCTAGAAGGTGGACGTTCGACACTTCGTCGTCCTACGCGCTGTGTGAGCCATAAATGTTTAGTTAAAAAATATATTTTTTAACAATATCTGCAGAAAATAGATGTGTTTTTTTTATAATATTCATTTGTACTTTTACAATAAAAAAGATTTTCATTCAATTAAAACTACAAGCAAATTCATGTCCCACACTAAATAATTGCTAATAAATTAGAGCTGGCTTTAAAACTAGATTCAATTAGACTACAATGTGTGGTCAAGTTGGAGCACATTGTTTCAAACATGGTCCCATTGTTCAGAGAACGCGGTTGTAGTTTCTGCTGAATCAGCTACAGAGATCTATGGATACTAGATAAGTCAAATGATCGATGTATATACGACGGTAAAAGAGACACATTACGAAAAACTGAGATAGAAAACTTGGATACTATTAATAAACCGAGAAAAACTAATAAATAATAGACAAATTGATCTAACGCACAAGCAAAACAATAACTTACGCTATCATCTTGTAAGGAAATGAGATAGATCGATACGGTTTTTTTTTCATGTCGCGGTATTATCTTAGCTCATTCATTAAATTTTAAATAACTCACATTATCATCAGCCTATAGATACAAGTTGATGATAATGTGAGTTAAAGTTAAATTAGTTAAAGTAATGAGTTAAAGTTAAATTAAGTGGGTAGATACGCACTGCTGGATATAGGCTTTCCCCAATACTTTCCACCAAATACGATCCTCCGCCTTCCACATCCAGCCGCTTTCAGCCGCTTTTTTTAAGGTATTTATTAAATAACTCTTTTACTACAAATTACACATTGCATATGTGTTTAGAAAGCTAGAGATTTTACAATCAGCTGTAATGTTCTCCGCCAAATTTTCCATTATGGACGTACGTGGCGAAAAATTAATCTAGAAAGTAACTGTCACTTCCAGAACTAAATTAAAGCCATGGCAATATTCAAGATAGCTTTTCATTACATTGTATTCAGGATAGCTTTTCAATTGTTTTAATTACTTTCCGGAGTCACAAATATTGGCAGATGTTGAATTTTGTTTTGTTTTTTATTTTTGTTATTTGGCTGCATTCTTCTGTGAGGGGAAAGTTCTCCACTATATCCAGGGTGGAATTTTCTAATGTCACCTGGAGGGTAAGTACTCTTAATACTGTAGATACAAAATTTTACTCAATGAAAACATACCTTTATATTTCAAAATTCAAAAGAAAGAAATCTGCATTAAAAGTTTTTACACCCGGGAATCGAACCGACTGTAAAAATTACACCTTGTACTTTTATTGCATCAATTGTTAGGATCAACTATAAGGATGAAATCTCTGTAACAAATTTAATAAATTAATTGAAAGGAAACGATTTATCTCGAGAATGCGTGGAGGTATAAAGCTGAAATTTTAACTGTGTACTCAGGTCTACGGTCCCATGAAGTTGTAAAAAAATCAAACTGCAAAGTTTACGTAAAAAAAAGTTATGGCCGTTTATTCAGCAAAAAACGCATATTTCGACACATTATCAAGGGAATCAAAACCTACAGGGTACTTCTCGTTGACCTAGAACTACGAAATTTGGCAAGTAACATCGTTATAGACTACAAGTACAGGAATAAATCTCAAAACTATACATTTGTACTCGTAATTAAATCTTAAAAAATAGGGGATAGATTCCTGAACTATGATCCTACGTACGGAACCCTGGGTGGGCGAGTCCGACTCGCACTTGTTCGGTTTTTTTTTAAGATGTTAAGGTTAGTCTTTATTTTATGTGAGACAGAGGCAAACGAGCATTGGGTCACCTGATGGAAAACAATCACGCCGCAACAATCATCACGCACCATGGATATCTGCAACACCAAAGTGTCGCCGATCCATTGCCAGCCTACGAGTGAGTGAGACAACCAGAAAGAAAGATAGGAAGGAGTATATCCTTCCTTTCTCTCTTTCTGGTTACCTCACTCACTCGTAGTCTAAGCACACACTTAAAACTTCCAGACAGATTAAAAAAAAATAGATTATAATTTTTTTTTATGATTCAGTATGACATAGATAAAGATAACGTTGACAAATGTCGAAAGATTTGTAAATTGTATTTTCCTTAATATTCAGGAGTAGAGAGAAATGTATTCAGAATTATTAAATAGACGCTGAAAGTCGTACTAAAGTGCTCAATGTCGAAATTATGGTGAAGTATAAAGAGGATTTGAAATTCGAAGTAAGGAAGGTAAGGCTGAAAATATTCACATTTATTAATTGAGCATCTATAGAACTTTCTTTTGAGAACAATGAGTTTAAAAGTGAGAGCATATTATTATGTTGTTTACTTGTAATCATAATTATGTATATGTCGTGGCGTGGTGTCGACTTATACCATATACACCCTTGTTGCTACCAAATCAGAATAGTATTTTTATTGCATGTGCGATATTTTATATACTCGTATATGTTGCATGACGAAAGAGATTCCTCTCAACTGTGGGCGTATCATTGTTCATGTTAAACAAGGGTAGGGCTCGAGATAAGAAAAAGACACGTTGCACTTATTACTTTAGCAACAATGACTATACAAATATGCTCAGAACAGATGAACCTACTCGAGTCCACGTAATGTTTTTTTTTGACGCCAGACGCGCGCGTGGGCACCCACGTGTTGGAGAGAGGCGGAAAATCCTCTTCGACACCCCCTCAGCCTGGTTGCTACCAGACTGACCTTTCAAGGGCGAATCAGGCTTTAACTGACTAAAAACCGCCTGCCTAACTACTTTTAGCCACGATGGCTTTAAAAGCGCAAACGGAGCGCTAGAGGAAAAAGAGTGGAGAAGGTATGTAGTCTGCGACGATCTGGCGAGGGTCCCCGAGAGGATCCTACCGCGAGGCGGTTTCCAGGTCGTCGAAGAATACACATCGCGATCGAAGAGTCCACGTAATGGCTCTCTGTCTGCTTTTATCTGTGCGCCCAATTTGCCCCACCTCTTCGCAGGCGTCATTCAAGCGAACGGCTTGCGTTTAGGCACCAAAAGTCAATTGAGTGACTTTATTTCCAACCGTATTGATTGACTTTATTTTTCCAACATCAATCAGCGACTTATTCTCTAACATATATATTTTATATTATATGTTTTATATATTGTATGTTTTATATTCACTTATGTAAATAAAATTTTTAAAGATGCAAGATAGGAAAGATAATGTTAATAAATTATATCAAAAGGATGTATCGACATAATAAGCGTTAGGTGGTTTACTGTATGTACCAAATGAGTATCATAGTAAAATTGAGCGTCAAAGGTCGCCGATAAACTGTTTTGCAGTTTCGCGAACATCAGAAATAATTTAAAAAATGTAACTCATTGTAGTGAAATAAATAAATAAAAAATAAATATCTACCATTTTTATACAATATCATTACCACACCAGCAGTTTGGTAAAATACTGCCACTTCCAGTATTAAAATACAGCCACGACATTATTCAAGAGACGACAATGTATTCAGAATGGCTTTTCAATTGTTTCAATTACTTTCCGGACTCGAGCCCAGTTCAATAAGTAAAGATAATATTGGCAGATGTTGAATTTTGTAAATTGTATTTTCTTCACGGTCTGGAGCAGAAATGTATTCAGAATTATTAAATACTGTAGTACTGAGGTGTTTCTTGTCGAAATTTGGGTAAATTATAATGGCGCTTTGAATTTTATGTTCTACTAACTTTCGCGTATCCTTGTATCCCGAAATAATTTTCAAAAATACTTTCTTAGCGGATGCTTGCAACATAATAGCCATATGTATACCACATTTTAAACCGAACCGTCCAGTGGTGAACGCTGTGGTCGTTCACCACTGATGACACCACCACGGATGCGTTGATAGATCGTGATAGATGTTGATAGATAGATAGCGTACTGTGCGTTGATAGATCAGTCAGTAGCGGGTTTATTTTATGGACTCAAAGAGATTTCTAAACTTAAACAAACTGAGCGTATTTTAGAGCTTTCTTTATAGCAAAATGAGTAGTTTCATAGTAAGGGGCTCATCATATTTTAGCCAAAGCCAACCTTACTTACAAGCGATGTACGATGTTAACACAGAATATAGGTTCTGTGTTCTGAACCTGCTGATTGATAAACGAAGCCTTGGTAAAGGAGAGGGCACTATTCCAGAAGAAAGTTTGAAAGCGACCCGACTAGGAAAGTACTCCTCACAGAAATTCGCAGCCAAATAAAAATTCCCTGTAGTATTCCTGCGAGGTACTAGTATCTATCCACTTCTATACACTTGACCGTGTGGTTTCCGGCAGACTAGAATAGAATCACTCCGTCTCTTCCCGTGGATGTCGTACAAGGCGACTAAGGGAAATACATTACCAAACATCGGTCAGGCCTTCCCAACCCGTCTGGCCAGCGTGGGGAGTGTAGGCCAAATCCTCCTTCCGTCTAGGACGGACGAGAGAGGGTCGTGCTCCTGTAGTGGAGACTAAACTGACCTGATGATAATGATGATGATGATCTATCCACTGCTGGACCTAGGCTATTCCTAATGCCTTCTACTATATTCGATGCTCCGTTTTCCGCATCCAGCCATTTCCGGCCGTTCCCTTGAGGCCATCAGTCCATGTAGAAGGGAGGGCGTCCGACGCTACGTCGCTCCATACGAGGCCCTCATCTGACATCGCTGACTCGGCAGATGTAGCCGGCTCACTGCCACTTCAGCCTGCTGACTCTGAGAGCTATTATAACTTTGGTTCTCCGTCGAATTTCTTCGTTCCGGATTCGATTCCGCAGAGAAATGCAGAGCATAGCTCTCTCCGTCGTTGCGCGACTTTCAATTTATGGGCTAGCCCAACGGTCAAAGTCTAAGTTTCTGCACTGTAGGTCATGGTGGGAAGAATGCACTGGCTGAAGACTTTGGTTTTTAAGGTTTGCGGTATTTGCCTGCTGCAATAATATATGTAACAATCAGTTGACAACAGGCACTGTGTCAACTTGTGTACATCCACTGTGTGTGTACCAACGGTGCCATTAATAGAACGTTGGTGAAAATCCGAAGTGTGTTATTGAAGTGCTCACTGTGAAATCTGCCGGCAAGAATACAGTCCGTTACCACAGTATAAATAATAGTACTATGTAAGGTATGGCCATTCCCAGCCGAACTCTCGTATCAACCTCACCTCCCCTCTGTGACGAATCTGGAACAGTTTGTATGGCGCCGCACGCACACACGCTCATTCTCGCTCTGCACAGACGCCATTGTGTATGTAGTAGTAAACGCCGCGACATTTGCGTAGAGTGGCCGGGGTATCCTACTACACAGGGCGAGTCCCTACAATGCTTTACTATAGTTTATGCTTTTATGACTTATTACTATACAACCAAATTCAACCAATTATAACACAAAGTTATTAGTAGTATACTCATAATACTTGCCTGTCGTTTCATTGGCGCGCTTTGTTTTTTTTTTATATGCGAGGGGGGCAAACAAGCATGTAGCTCACCTGACGGAAAGCAATCACCAGCACCCATGGAAATCAGCAACAAGGGGTCACCGATCCGTTGCCAGATAATCTTCCTTTCTTTCTGGTGACCTCACTCACTCACAGGAATACAACAACCCTTAAAGGAATTGTTATTTGGCTGCGGTATTCGGTGAGGTGGAGGTACTTCTCCAATCGGGCAGCTTCAAAAATACGCTAGCCCTACCTCTCTTTTCACCAGAGCCTCGTTTATCAGTCAGCACCATGTGCATGTGACGTTGGCCTTGGTTAAAAGATGTTGATAAACCACTTACACGCCAAATGGTTCCCATATAAATCTAACTGCATACCATTTTCATTTCATTTCATTTCCGTGGACCTTTCCATCACATCATCCTAGGATCCTATTACAGAATTTTCTACCTAACAAAAAGGATTTTAGCAACTTGAAGATTTATTACCCAAACAAATTTAATACGCTAGACTTCACAACGATAACAAATTGGTATAGCTATTGTTCTGACATAGCAAAATTATAATTTGAATTTAGTGTAAAACTCTGTAAAATGTTCATAGTACATAACAAAGTGTAAACATAATTCTTTTAGATTGGATTACCGTTTTGTTTACGCGAGATTTTAAAAATTTGGGTTGTTTGCGTTTATTATTGGATGTTTGTAAAATCTTTATTGCATTAAATATTACATAACACAGATTGTAGTGATAAGACATAGTGTACATAGGCGGACTTATCCCTATAAGGGATCTCTTCTAGTCAGCTTTTGAGTCCCTGAAAGGAAACTGTGAATTGGCGGCGAAAAACATAAATAATTATATACTATAGGTACGTAATATAAGAAAAAACCGGATAAGTACGACTCCGACGACTCCGACTCGCCCACCGAGGGTTCCGTACGTAGGATCATTGTAAATTTGATATTTTTCATTATAAATAAGAAATAATCCACGAGAAAAAATAAATTAAATATATTTTGCAATGTACACATCATCCCTTTCATATGGTACCCCATTTGAACTAGTAGCTTCAATTTGAAATTTCGACCTCCCATAAAAAAATATAGACCCCCTATTTTTAAGATTTAATTACAAATGTATAGTTTTGAGATTAATTCTTGTACTTGTAGTCTATAACGATGTTACTTGCCAAATTTCATATTTCTAGGTCAACGGGAAGTACCCTATAGCTTTTGATTCCCTTGTGAATGTGTCAAAATATACGTTTTTTGCTGAATAAACGGCCGTAACTTTTTTAATAAATTTCTAATAATAAATAAAATATTATTATTGATAGAAATTAAATGAAACAATCTGTCTGTATAGCATAAAGAATACAGTTCTTTATGCTATACAGACAGATTGTTTTCATTGACAGAAAAAACCATATTCAAAGTTTTTTTTAATACAACGTCGGATGGCAGCCTTATCTTGATAACTGATGATCTACTACAGTACGTTTCCTAAGACATTTTATACCACGAACGGTGAAACTGTGGAATCAACTTCCCTCAGCGGTAATTTCGAACAATTACGACATGGGGGCCTTTAAGAAAAGACTCTTTATTTCCCTTAAAGGCTGGCAAAAGATCTGCGATTTCTTGGTGTTGCTAACCACTACACCCCCGGGACTGCAGTGGACTTCATTGTTCATTGCATTTTTTGGTGGTCGCCGCTGTTAATCCTGTCTACACAGGGGACATAATGGTGAGAATATGTGGTGGGCCCCCGTTCCACTAGTCAGCAGGGTGCACCACGTGCAAGTGAGGTTGCTTTGGCTCTAAAGGTCATGGTGAGCCATTTACACCCCATCTATATTTTTTTATTAATGTAATTAATTCTTGAGTCATTATTGCATAACCTCGTTTCTAGAGATAGGGTACCTACAAAACTAATTTTCCTCTAACATTTTCGTTTCAACCTTTCCTCCTAGCTTCGTTTTCTCATTTATCTCAGTTCAATTTGATAAAACTAATGACTTCGGCCTTACGTTTCAGTTCGACTTAGGAACCGAGGGATTTGGTTGTATTAATCGTTGATACAGATTGAAATGATTGAAGATTGATTGATTGTTGAGTATGAAATGCGAAATGGTCTTGAGACGGAGGGTGGGGAGGGCACCACACATTCCTACCACTGTGTCACCTATCTTGCCAGGATTAACAGCGGCGAAGGCCGGGAATATTTTTTTCTATCTATCTATCTCGGTGTGTACAAAGAGAAATGTTCAATCAATATTATAAATGCTATTACAAAAACATTTTGAACTCAACATTTTCTGAAAGGTCTAAGAGAGAGCTACGAATGGATGTGGTTATGTACGTATGTTAATTTTATTACCTCGTTATTTTAAATGGCGGTAAAGTTTTTATTTCTCCGTATTCTTAATACATACGCTTAAAGAATTAATTAACTTATTCTTAGTATAATAGGGCGGGGGCCCACCACACATTCCCACCATGGTGTCTCCTGTGTATCCAGTCTTAACAGCGGCGACCGCTAAAAAAGCAATGAATAGTGAAGTCTGTTGCAGTCCCGGGAGTAAAACTACGGTTTCCTTGGCTCACATCGTATTTTATCAGAAGAAATTAGTAGTAGTAAGAAGCTTTTGGAATTTGACTTCCTCTCAATAAAAAAGCATTTTTTTTTTATACTACGTTGGGTTTCAGACAAGCATACCCGCCTGATGTGAAGCGGTTACCGTAGCCATATTAACGCTTGCAACATAAGATATTGCTCGCGCGCCGCCACCCCCGCTGCCAACGCAGCATCTCCTTCCTTTCTTTCTGGTGACCTCACTCACTCGCAGGAACACAACAACCCTCAAGGGAATTTTTATTTGGCTGCGGTATTCTGTGAGGTGGAGGTACATTCCCCCGTCGGGTAGCTTACAATTACGCTCCCTACCTCTCTTTTCGCCAGAGCTTCGTTTGTCAGTCAGCAGAGGGCAAATAAGGCATTAATAGGTTAAAGAGATGGCTAGTCAAGTGCCGCTCAACTGCCGTGCACCACTAATTTTAAATATCTAACACTATTGGGGACCTAAAACATTCAGTTATTCTTAATATAATAAATATTGCCTTCTCATCAACATCACTTTAGCTAAAGAACGTCCACTGCTCTACATATCCTCCCCTTTGACTTCCGCAGCGATCATTTTAATGCCGTTTTCATCCATCGGCTCTCTGCCTACTTATCCAGGGGCACTACGGCCAAAGCTGTAGCCTATTACTATCGGATTTTTGAAGTAAAACTTATTTACGCACGCTTGAATTGGGGAGTAAGCTGGTGAATGTGTGACGAGAGCGTTACGAAAAGTGTGATCGGGAGAGGCAAACGGAAGTTGAGAGGGAGATAAGTAGAAGTTTTACTTTAGTCGTGTGGTCTAAACTCTCGACACACAATTTTTATTTATTGCAAATATAGAATTTCTAGCTTTTATTAGTGGTAATGTAAATGTGTTTAAAGTTGATACTGTTGATTGTTGGCACTTGGTGGAACATTATTATCATAATGTTATAATAAAGCACTTGTACTATTCCACGTTATTATATTTAATATTACCGACCGGTTTCGCCGCTAAGGCATTATCAAGGTAAACAGATGGTGTTTGTGGAATCACCACAGACACCATCTGTTTACCTTGATAATGCCTTAGCGGTGCCTTAAATGTGTTTATCTTAGCTAGTAGAAACCCTAGAGCTCTACCGACTGAACTTAATATGTTTGTCAATAACTAAAATGTAAGACCTATTTTTCGAATCATAATAATCGATAGTAATCGGCTTCAGCTTCGGCGGTAGGGGCCCCTGTTCGATCATCTATCTATTGGGGTGGGGAGCGTCCTGTGATACGCATTCCTGTCTTTGATCGCTGCTCCAGAACCATTCTACCCAATGACCTTCCGTCACTTCTAAGAGCTATGGAGTACAACAACAGCCGGGACCGATGGCATAACGTGCCCTCCGAATGCACGGAGGATCTCGAGATAAATAAAAACGTCCATAGACTAGCTGCAGTCGACGTTGCTTAACTTGCCTGTTGGATTAGACTGGCACGCGCAACGACACCATCGAGCTCCTCTATATTATCGCGTCGTTTAGGCTAATTTCACATTTTTGCAAAAAAAAACGCCTTTGAGTGCCAAAGTCGTATAGCAAGGATAAGGGATAGCAAGTATATATTAAAACACCGATGAATCGGTGTTTTAATATACAATACAATCGAATGTATTGAAATCACATAAAAATACAAATAAATGCATTTAAGCCCAACTCCAATTGACATTTATAAATCTAAGTTATGAGAGAATGTTATAAACCAGTTTTCCACCTAGCAATTTATTTTTCCTGAAACATATAGCGAACTAACTTTCGCTAACCGCCTTTCATCCATTTCGCGTGTCCATTTATCTTGGTCCAATTTAATAAAATTAACGATGCCTTCCTTCAGAGTGCTTGCAGACTAGCGTTTTATATAAGCGTATAAGATCGTTTTTTTAGCCGCGAGTAGGCGCGTAATGGCACGCCTTCTGCTACGCACGAAACTCGTAGGTCGTACGAACATTGACGTGGAAGAATTACCACAAGCCCTCAGGATTGCCTAATAAATGCCCAGTTTTTGACGAGAAACGTCTTTAAAAACACTCCAATTATCAAAATCAAATCAAAAATCAAAAAAGTTTATTGCAGTTTAAATGGACAGTAATTGTAAATAATGTTGGAGTTCCCTTTTAGGCAAAAGATGCCTGTATTAGGAAACTCCGAGAATTATCATACGTGGAAGGGTACCTTTTAAAATTGGTCGTAGAGTAAAGTTAAACAAACATCTCTAGCTTAGTCAGTAGAGCTCTAGGGTTTCTTCCAGCTGAACTAAATATAATTACCAACAATCTAAGCAGTAGTGACATTTTCGCATTAAAAAAATCCAATGGTAATCCGTTTCAGCTTCGGCGGTAGGCCCCGGGGTAAGAAAACTAGACTGTAACGAATTGGCCTATATCGTCTTACCTTAATAATTACAAAAGTATAAGTCATAGAAACATGAATCGCATGTCATTATATAGCGTATATAGTCAGCTCGCTGCTAGACCTTAAGTTTGCATTCGGGCCGGCCGGTGTGGCGGGGGAGCATTGCGTACAATAACGGTAACAACTCTTAAAGCAACTCGCTGATATAGTCGTTTCACGTTGCTAAAAATCGGGTGGAGCAGTATATGCAGGAATTAGCCCGTGTCCGTCCGTGTATGAAGAACAAACCGTATAAGCGCAGAATAAAAACGCAAGTGTAAAAGCGTTCTTACATTCTAGTTCCACGGCACCAAGATGAACTTAATCTGTTGGCTCTCGAATCGAGTAGAGCCAAGGATGCTAATTGATGAATCGTTTACCTAGGCTCAGGTTACACGGAGTTACTTTAACGGAAAGATAGCGTTACCGTCAAAAGAAAAAACTTCGGGGTAAAAATATTTTAAACTTAAAGTTAGGGCCTAAGCAAATATTATAATATTTGCTTAGGCCCTAACTTTAAGTTTAAAATATTTTTTTACTAAAGATAAAAGTATACTTTTAGCATAGGCGTTCGACGGTTGAGCTGCTTTTCGGTAGCTTGATGCAGCGACCTAATAATCCGTACCGCACATACTAACATTGATCGTGGAAATCGAGTTGCTAAATTAACTTAATTTTGGGTGACTTTGATACTAACATACATACAAAGAGTTCCCTAGTTGCCAGCTTACAAATACGCTTTACCCGAAATCTCCTTTGGCAGAATCTCTTTCGCTAGTCGCCAGGGTGTACAACGTGCAGGCGAGTTTGGCTTTGACTCTAAAGATCGTGCCATTTACACCCCAAAAATAAGATAATAGAAAAGTAACTGAAATGCCTAACTTTGATTAATACTTTCACCAAGTAATCTAACTTCTCGCGTCTCCAATTAAAAAAAAAGATAAGTCATAAAGCTTGACCAATGGATATTAATTATATTGTCTAACTTTTTAACTTGTCGCCATAATTTGACTAATCTTATAATTTTTTTCTTTATTCTTTATATTCAAAGAAGTTTGTCGAAACTGGGTACATTTGTTTTGCCGTAGAATAAAATAAATAAATAAATATTGTCAGACAAATTACACAGCGCCATCTAGCCCCAAAGTAAGCGAAGCTTGTGTTATAGGTACTAGACAACTGATAAACATACGTAAATACATTTTTTTTTGTAAATACATACTTATGATACATAGAAAACACCCAGACTAAGACAAACAGACATGTTCATGCACACAAATGTTTGTCCTATGTGGGAATCGAACCCACGAGCGTTGGTGTCGAAGCCGCGTCATTGACCGCTACGCCACCGAGCTCGTCAAAATAAACTTATGAGCAGAAATTATGGCGAAGAGTAAGTCGATATGAAAGTTATATTTATGCGCCTGGCCTTACTGGCATAAACATACTTTCTCTTGTCAACCCTTATTCATCCCATTGCTGGGATACGGGTCTCCCCTCAATCGACGGGGTTCAGAGCATACTCCACCACGCTGCCCAACTGTGGGTTGGCGGAGGCCAGCGTTTTCAAGCCGCCTACAGACCACTGACTTGGCCAACGACTGTCATCTGACGACAATAACCGGGACCGTTGGCTTAATGTGTCCTTCGGAGGAGCTCGAGATAAATAGACCCATCCAAAAATGAAGGAAACTTATTTATTAATTCTGATGGTTGCCCATCTAGTATTTAAAGTTATTCTAGTATTTAAAATGTAGTCAAAATTCCGTTCAGATCTATTCTCGATATCACAAATATCACATTTAGTATATGTATACGAAATGTCAAAGTTTAATTACAGTGCGATTCATTAAACATACTAAGAATAGTATTCTGCTAACAATAAGAATTGATAGTAATTGATCAATGAAATCATCATCATCAATCAATTTTCATACTGCGATAGTAAAATACCTAATTACGAGAATAATTGGCTTTCTGGTCTTGAAGCAGATCAATATTTTATTTTGAATACAATTTGTTACCATGACTCCATCTTTGACATAATCAATTTGCTTTTGCTTTTACAAGGTTTTCTTCTGCTATGGGGTTTAATAAGTTTTAAATGTATACTTTTTGTTTGTCCACAGAAACCAGTTTTCAAAACCGTTCAGAATCAGATGATAGCGACAGTACATCAAAGGCCACCGTATCTGCTATGCCGCGACGTAAGTAACTGTTTTTATGACGTGAAATTATATTTACTCTTGTTATACCCTTGTTATGTTCGATGACAAATAAGCATACTGCCCGTCTGATGTAAATCGGTTACTGTATCTTCATCATTATCATCTTCCAACCTCACACTTTCTCATCATCGTCGTAAAAATCGATGAATGCTGGCTGCACGCACGAAAATGCATGACACATTGTCATGTTCCGCCTGAGCCGGGCGTGCAAGCGAGAGCGCTGCTCGTGACGCCTCTATCTATCTTCCACTCCATATATGTTTTCTTATGACGTTATCACGTAAAATTATCGTCCGTAAACCGACTTTACATACAACCAATTCTTTTCATGGATTTTTTGATTTTTATACTGGTGTTATATTACAAGGTAGTTGTACGTAAGTTGAATCTATATTTGACGGGGCCGGTGGTCGATTGGCTAGCAACCACTAAATAAGCAATAACAATTGTTTTCTAATAATTCCATTGTCTAGTATTTCTCACTCTTGGAGTTTAAGGTGAGTAAAATAAATGAATATGAATCCTTTTTAAAAACATCTTCGGGTTGAAGTGGAGCTGTTTGATAGAACATAGACTTTAGAGGAATAAATTTATTTTATGAAATAATAAACCACCACCTTGCGGCGGCCGCAATATTTAATTAAAAATGGCGACATTACAGAATATTCCTGGACAAGTTACACACGACCATCTAGTCCCAAACTAAGCAAAGCTTGCATGGGTACTAGATAACTGATATTATACCTTAATACATTTTTTTGTAAATACAAACATATAATTTATAGAAAACTTCCATGCCAAGACAAACAGACATGTTCATTCATGCACACAAATATTTGTCGTGTGCGGGGATCGAACCCGCGACCTCGGAGTCATAGTGGGCATTGCTAACCATTGGACCACCGAGCTCGTCGCTATATTTTGTGTCGCAATACTTTATTTTGTGGGAAATATTATGAAAGAGTTACACGCCTGATTTACAATCCGTTTTATTTAGTTGGCTTGGCATCTCTGCCAACCACGATCAATTTTGGCAATACAGATTGGCAGCGTGGGCACATAAAATAATCCACACGCGTGCCGGCCTGGGGGCCTACCGCCGAAGCTGATGCCGATTCCCATTTTATTTTTTGATTACAAAAATCTAACTTCAGCTTAGATGGTATTTATGTTTAGCTTAGCTGGTGAGACACTCTGGAGTTCTACAGACTAAGCTGAAGATGTTTGTCAATTACTAAAATCACACCTTCGCCACTCCATACAAATGTTGCGTCGTTTACTACTACATAAACAAGGATGTCTGTGCAGAGCGTTAATGAACGTGTGTGCGTGCGGCGTCATACAAACTGTTCCTGATTCGTCTCAGAGGGGAGGTGAGGTCGACACGAGAGAGCGGCAGGGAGAGGCCATACTGTACGTAGTACTATTACTTATACTGTGTTAAAACGTTAGACCTATTTTTCGAATCAAAATATTCAACGGTAAGTGGCTTCAGCTTCAGTGGTAGGGCCCCTGAAGCGGTTACCGTAGAGCTATTAAGGTTCGCAACTTGAAATACAGCTCGTGCGGGTTTACCCTTGCATACATTTTTTTATACTACGTCGGGTGGCAAACAAGCATACGGCCCACATCATGTAAAGCTGTTACCGTGGCCATATAAACGCTCGCAATATAAATTATCGCTTGTGCGTCGCCACCCCCGCTGCCAACACAGCAACTCAACTTTCTAGAGACCTCACTCACTCGCAGGGACACAACAACCCTCAATTATAAAAGTAACTTCCCTAGTCGAGCAGCTTACTGCTCTTTTGCCAGACTCTCTTCCGCTAGTCGGCAGCGTGCACCACGTGCAGGCGAGGATGGCTTTCGCTCTAAGGATCGTAGTAAGCCTGTTACATCTTAAAATGATGTGATAATGTGTACACATTCAAAATAGAAACTTTTATTTATGACTGTCTGTAAGCATGTTAAATTTGACCCAATTCCCTGTGTCCGATTGACCTGAAATTTGTCACATTTATTTGGTTATCGTGACAATGCACGATTTAAAACTAACATTTTAAATTGAATTGAATTTGATGTGGTATTTCCACATTAACCCCCATGAGATAAGGGTATCAAACGGCTTGATTAGAAAAACACACTAAGTGAACTTTTATGTATTTATTTAAAACATTTTTGACCGCTATAGTTTAGTATAATAAGTGGACTTAGTGCTAAAGTTCCTTTTCACACCACTAAAGTGGCAACGGTCCTAACTAAACCGACTTTGTTATAATATGTTATAAACCTTTGTTTCAACAAAACCTGTGTCTCAAATAAATATAGTTTTTTTTTTTTTTTTATACCACGAAGGTGACAAACAAGCATACGGCCTGCCTGATGGAAAGCAGTTACCGTAGCCTATGGACGCCTGTAACACCAGAAGCATCACATGCGCGTTGCCGACCCTGTAAAAACCTCTTTACGCCCTTTTTGAAGAACCCCATGCTGTAGTCTCCTGGGAAAACCTCAACAGGCAGTTCATTCCACAGCTTGATAGTACGTGGAAGAAAATTTTTCTGGAACCGCACAGTACGTGTCCACTTCGGTTCTAATGTGTGAGGATGAATTCCCTGTCGATGGCGAGCGGTGCGACTGTAAAAGGAGGCCGTGGGCATCATGTCAAACAACTCCTCTGAACACACCCCATTGTACAAACGGTAGAACACACAAAGGGACGCAAAATCCCTCCTCAGACTTAAAGGTTCTAAACCGTCTGTCAGTTTGGGATCGTCAACAATCCTCACAGCACGCCTCTGAATCGAGTCACAAGGTGCAAGCTGGTATCTAGACGCTCCCGCCCACAGATGGCAACAGTACTCCATATGCGGCCGTACTTGAGCTTTATAGAGCAGAAGCCTTTGCCGCGGATTGAAGTACTGCTTGGCCCTGTTGAGCACACCTAGTTTCTTCGACGCCAGCTTGACCTTCCCCTCCAGGTGACAACGAAACTGGACGTCGCTGATAGTTATAGATAAACAGTTATATTCATATATGTTATAGCAGGACTTTATTATATTGTAATAAATATTTTTTTGATGACATGATGGACTCAAATGCAACCTTCAGAGAACTGTTCGGCATTCATCAGGGAAGTTTCATGAGATAAAACTTCGTGTCCCGGTAAAAATTTAAGCTCCTATTCCCACAGGATGACTGAAGCGTCCCTGCTTCAGTCAAATTATTTAAGGAACAAGCGCTACTATAAAATTTACCATTTTGACAATTAATACGTTAACAAAATAACTTTCGACTTAAACTTGGACTGTACTGTTCTATTGTATTGTACTCTATTCTCTATTGTATTGTTTTATTTTAGAGTTATCAAATTGTTTTAAGATTTAATTAATATTTGTACGCCTGCAAGCATGCTGATGACATTGACTACATAGTTTAAGACCTATATATGTATTAATGTAGTCATTGCAAATAAATTATGATTATGATTACTTGAATAAATAAATAAATCGAAGGTCCCTACGTATAAAGCGACATGTCAAAAAGGGCAAATTTTTAATTACTGCATTAATTGCTATAGATTGCCCGTAAAAAAACCATTTTGTTTTTAAATTGTTTTTATATAATTAAAAAGAATGAAATTAACTCATTTGTGCAATAAGACATATTTGAAATGAAAAAAAAAATGCCAATTTCGACATGTCGCTTTATACGTAGGGACTGTCGAAATATACTATATTCTAAATAATAATCTAAATAAAAAAACCGGGCAAGTGCGAGTCGGACTCGCCCACCGAGGGTTCCGTAGGTACGTAGTATCATTATTAAATTTGATATTTTTCATTATAAATAAGAAATAATGCGTCGAAAAAAATAAATAAAATATATTTTGCAATGTGTACATCAAGCCCTTTCATATGATACCCCATTTGAACTAGTAGTTTCAATTTGAAATTTCGACACCCTATAAAAAATATAGACCCCCTATTTTTTAAGATCTATTTACAAATGTATAGTTTTGAGATTTATTCCTGTACTTGTAGTCTATAACGATGTTACTTGCCAAATTTCATAGTTCTAGGTCAACGGGAAGTACCCTATAGGTTTTGATTCCCTTGAGTGTGTCGAAATATGCGTTTTTTGCTGAATAAACGGCCGTAACTTTTTTCTACGTAAACTTAGCAGTTAGATTTTTTTTTACTTCATGGGACCATAGACCTGAGTATACAGTTCAAATTTCAGCTTGATACCTCCACGCATTCTCGACATAGAAATTCTTGACAGACAGACAGACGGACAACAAAGTGATCTTATAAGGGTTCCGTTTTTCCTTTTGAGGTTCGGAACCCTAAAAACTGTGTTATACGATTGTTTATTTAGCCCCATAATTTTTATGAGTTTTATGAAACATTGAATCCTATAGTTGTTGCAACGAAATTTGGAAAACGACTGATTTTACACGATTTACTTCAATAACCCCAGTGTACTATTTTTATCGGGCGGGCTGTATCCTTGTCTACCACCCGACCCGACGTAGTTTAAAAATATATATAAATATTTAAAAAAATAATTAATTGTGTATTTTTTACAGGTCACTGCCGAACCCCACATCACAGATAACAACAAAAATACCTATAGACTACGGAAAATATATAAAATTTTATAACATTTATATTGAAAAGTTAATTTATACTATTAAAACATATCAATAACATTCAATGCATTTCTAAAAAAAAATATTTCTAAATACTTTTCTGTTCGGAAAATTTTGTTTGAAAAAAGTAATTCTTAGAATTAGAACTTAATTAGTTTACTTAAAGTATCTTAATTAAAAGACTGATGTTTTGATAGAAATAAGCTCACGTTGCCAAATGTTTGTCGGTTGTCTGTTACTAACTGCCAAGACACTATCATGTAGTATAGTATAAAGGTGTGACTTCGTTTGAGGATACTATGCCGACTAATCTTAGGTCTACCTAACAGTACTTCTAAGTGCCGGAGATTTTTTTTGCGAATTATCTCTTTTCCTATTAATATTTTTTAGTATTATCATTATAATACTTTACTATTTATAAATGAAAATGTGTTCTACATTTGTGAATATGGCGACGAATCTTGACATCCCAAGATTTCCATTTTTTTAATATTGGAGATAAGGTGAATTTTCCATTTTTAAAATATTTATAATATTCTGGAAAGATTCCTCACCATATTCACAAATGTATAATACATTTTCATTTATAAATAGTAAGATAGTGTAAATTTGCGAATTGTAATGCTGGCCTATTTAAATATAATGTTGGAAAATTATCTACTTAAAAATTACTATGTGACACATTAGATTTTTTACGTACGTACGTATGTAATAAGTATCAAATAAATGCAACTCACCTTTTGATTGCTATCTACCTTTTTGATGTGATATCTACCAACTTATAATATACAATAATAACAACTTGGTTGGAATGGTTGATTGACAATCAAGTAAATGCACACTCAAACCATAATTCACAAGTATTGACTAAAAACATACTGTTCCTTTGTATTTCAATTCAACTTGTATTGTAATTCAAGGCGTTTACACACGTTACATTACCTATGGTTATAAAAAGTTGATTATTACTTAAGAAATTACTTAAGAAAGATGAATATGTCTGTAAAAATGTGATTACGAATTAGCTTGATTTTTAGAACTCAAAATGTGAAAGATATATCCGAAGATGTGTTCGCACCTTTATCTATTATAGTAATATTATTGTAACATTTTGTTAAAAACAATAAAATTATTGTCTAGTCAAGTCTACTTCAAAATAAGAATTAGTGTTCTAGGTTTTGTTTTAGTAAATAATATCAAAATGATAATAAATGTTTGAAGTATGTATTATTGTAGTTTTTTTTTAATGAGACTATTCTCATGTTTTGTTCTTATGCTTTTGGATTGGCAAAAAAACGTATTTCCTATCTCCGGCACAGAGGCGTAGCTGCAGCTGTATCAATCAATGACACGGAGGCCTCAGGCAAGGGCCCCCCTGCGTGTGCGGTTCAGGTAGATAGAAAACTTTGGGCAGAAGAGCCGCTACCAAATTTTGATACAGTGCCCGTCCAGCGTAAGTTTGTTTGCGTCCGTCGTCAACTCTTAATAATCCCACTGCTTGATATGGGTCTCCCCTCAATGGAAGGGGTATAGAGCATACTCCACCACGCTGCTGCAGGTTGGCGGAGGTTTCTTTGCGTACTGCATGTATATAAACGCACAGTTCTTCAGAAACCGCTTTGTAACCAATTTTTACTGCCATGATGTTTGACTATGGCCTGTTCATATAATAATATAAAATGTCATATATGACTAAATGTTCAAAAATTATATATTTATCTATATATATAAAAATCAATGCCACTTTTCGTTGTAATTTTATAACTCAAGAACGGGCTCACCTATCCAAACCAAATGTTTAGGGTTTATTCGGACTATTTAGTAGATGGTTCATGTGAAGTTTGCACAAAATCGGTAGAGCGGTTCTTCATTTATCACATTTTTTGTAACAAATCTATATATCTATATATATAAAAATCAATGCCACTTTTCGTTGTAATTTTATCACTCAAGAACGGGCTCACCTATCGAAACCAAATGTTTAAGGTTTATTCGGACTAAGTTGTTTCTAAAAATCGGTAGTCGGTTCTTCATTTATCACATTTTTTGTAACAAATGAATTCAATAATTGGCGGATCATTTTGTTAATGGGGATTTTGCTGTCAAATTGAAACTTTTTTCAGATGGGGATTGTGCTGTCAAATTGAAACTTTTTTCAGTGTTGACAGTATAAGCATGTTGTTATGTCATTCATTCGGTCATTTCATTTTGGACGTGCTTCGACTTTATGTTGCCTGTTCCAGAGTCGGTACCCCCAGCCGTTTGTTTATTCATGCTCAAAATGGAAAAACAAAAAATATTGTTTATCCAAATGTTTTGGATTAAGTTTTAAAATAGCTAGCAATTATTTTTTTTTTTTTGTTTATTAATTTTTTTTAGTATTTCACTTTATACGTAGCGAAGCACGTACCGGGCCGCTAGTTATATATATAAGTAATGGTCGCCCTCTGATTGAAATTCGATCATAAAATAAACAAAATAGTATATATATGCATGTGTGTGTCTGTCAAATACATGGTAGTGTAATGTTTTTTTATTGATATAATATATTTTTATGCATAATTTAAAAAAAAATTAGCATTATGCACTCCTTCTCTATATAAACTATAAATGTCCAAAATTGCATACTCCTCAGTCCGCGCAACTTTCGTAAAATGGGTACAAAGTTTTTGCTACACTTAATAATATAAAACTTCAATCAGTGGTTTTACGGGATTTTCTCACAAATATTACAGAAAATATTTATGTTATATGAAACATACATAAATTACATAATCTCTCAATCATTAACAGAGTTCTAGGAAAATGCATTATAAATTTCTATAAAACTTTACGTTCCATTAAAATACTTCAAGTTAATAAAAATGTGCAAATACGGCAGTCAGAGTAGCGGATTCCACCGGGATTCAAAGTGCTTCCTGCAATGCATATGAAAACGTTTTATAATTAAAAAGAATCCTAAGTTGAGGTAAAATAAGAGTGTTATTGCTGAGTTTCATTTAGCGCTAACTGTGTAATTAGTATAAATTACTATCTCTTTCTACTCACGGGTCAAGCCATAGCGCGCGGCTATCAAATTACTTGCTTATAAGTAATTTGTTAGGCGTGCGCGGGCATATGGATCCAACGTGTATAGGCCAGTTTGAGAAGTTTGATGCAATGATACGCGCCGTGACCAGGGGCCCTACCGGCTAAGCTGAAGCTGATTCCCATTCCGATGGGAAAAATCCGTTTTTTGATTGCGAAAATCAACTTAGATTTATGGTACTTGTGTTTAGTTTACCTGGTAGTAACCTCTACTCTCTCTACGAGTGGAGCTCTACCGACTAAGCTGGACATATAATCATCAGGTATTTTTAGTTTCCACTACAGGAGCACGACCCTCTATCGTCCGACCCAGACAGATGGAGGATTTGGCCTACACTCTCCACGCTGGCCAGACGGGTTGGGGAGGCCTGATCGATGTTTTATAATGTATTTCCCTTAGTCGCCTTGTACGACATCCACGGGAAGAGATGGAGTGATTCTATTCTAGTCTGCCGGAAACCACACAGCCAACTGGACATGTTTGTCAATAACTTACACTTGAAACCTATTTTTCGAATAAAATATTCAATGGTAATCGACTTAAGCATCGGCGGTAGGGTCTCTGCTCCGGGATATATCAACGAGAAGAGTAGGCCGCATATCACACAAAACTGACCGCGCCGTTGGAGCAGAAAATACTGGAATGGCGGCCCGGAACTACTATTTACTATTCTCGGCAAGGTTGCTTGTGCAACGTGTGAGAGAGTGTGCTCTGGGTGATAAAGTCAGGATCCGTAGTAGAACTGGAATACAGCTATCGCCACAATCAGCAAGCTGAAGTGGTAAGTGGTTCATCAACATCTGTGAACTAAAGCCAACTCACCTGCACGTGGTGCACCCTCATGACTGACCAACGAGGCTCTGGCGAAAAGAGAGGTATTGTTTAAGCTGCCCGACCTTACATATTACCATAGCCAAATATCAATTCTCTTGAGGGTTATTGAATGTGATTAAGTGAGGTCACCAGAAAAAAAGAAAGGAAGGAGTATATAGGCTGGCAACTAATCGGCGAACCCTTGGTGTTGCTGATCTCCATGAGTGGTGGTGAATGCTTTACATGAGGTGACCAACATGCTCGTTTGCCCCCTTTTAAAAAAAATGTGGGCAGGCCACTATCATGTAAACGGACGGCGGGCGATCAGTGAAATAAAAGGTGAATGACGACCACGGATGGAGCCCCCTACTTTGATCAAAGATCGCTGGAAGCAAAGGAGAAATCTAAATATGTTCTTCAGTGAACATCCTTGAAATGAAGATGAACCATAATGCAAGCAAAGCTTTAAACCAACTTTAAAGTTAATCTGGTATAAAAATAAATCCCTCGAGCAGACTGCGAGAGATAAGTTATCATAATAGATTCCATTGGGATTAGAAGTGCTTTCCGACATGTTGCAGAGTGAAAATTTAATGTGATTAAAGGCAAACTTTAGCTGGGTATGTGGGGTGGGAGTACGGGCGTTCACATTATCCGATACGATATTTTGTCCATCCCGAAAACGACTTTTTTTCACCGATTTTACCCTTATTATTTCGCAATCAAAAATGTGCAATTATTATCGAATTCTAGCGTCAAACTTGATACTGAATATCACTTAGATTATAATTAATAAGACAAAATAAATACTCATTAAGATTTCGATTACAATCTGTCATAAGAGCTACTACTAAATGATCAGTGAATAATATAATATATAGAAAACACCCGGACAAAGACTAGCAGACATGTTCATGTTCACAAATATTTGTCAAAAGGACCATTGCTAGTCATTCGGCCACCGGGTTCGTCATATCGTCTCTCATCTTAAATATGCCAAAATCGGATGCCGACTTCGGCATTCGACGTTAATATCGTATCGGATATTGTGAAAACGCACTTAGAAAATGCTCGTAATAATCATTCCCTGCATTGTTCGAGTCAAACTGTTTGAGTTATTACTAACATAGAAGAACTAGATTTGTAGAGAATCTCGTTAAGAGATTTTCTTGTTTTTCATAAAAAATGTTTAACTTAGATTATATGCTTTGTTTATATTGTAGAGTGTGGAATAAGTTATCTCCGCAACATATAGATTAGAGTATGTTTTCAAAAGTCAGTGGAGTTTGATCAGATTGGAAACACGCCTACATCAAACCGAATTTGATCATCGTGGTGAAGTGGGTTCTAAATATTCAACCCCGTTGGGAGTAAAATTGTAGTTTTGACAGAAATTTACGCACGCACTCGACTTATTTATTTAATGAAGTTAGGGGTGATTTAGGAAACCCAACGTCTAGCAGAATTACATTTATGAAGCTACCGATTTGAATGCAGGCGAAACCACGCGTAGTAGCTAGTATGCTACAATAAACTTCAAACTAGGCTCAACTCCCTATAGCTGAAATTGAAGATACCCAATTCACCCCCGCTGAGAATAAAATTGCAGATTTAACCGAAATTTACGCGCATACTCGAATTATTTATTTAAAACAAAGTCCGATTTGATTTAGGAGACCCTACGCCCAGCAGAATTATTACGATTATGAAGCCATCGATTTACATGCAGGCGAAGCCACGCGTAGTAGCTAGTATGTTAAAATAAACTTCAAACTAGGTTCAACTCGGTATAGCTGAAATTGAAAATACCCCATTCACCCCCGCTGGGAATAAAATTTTAGTTTAAACAGAAATTTACGCGCGCACTCGATTTATTTCTTTAAAACGAAGTTCGGGGTGATTTAGGAAACCCAACGTCTAGCAGAATTATTACAATTATGAAGCTACCTATTTACATGCAGCGGAAGCCACGCGTAGTAGCTAGTATCTTATATTAAACTTCAAACTAGGCTCGCTAACTCGGAATTTTAGTTTTAACAGAAATTTACGCGCGCACTCGATTTATTTATTTAAAACGAAGTTCGGGGTGATTTAGGAAACCCAACGTCTAGCAAAATTATTACATTTATGAAGCTACCTATTTACATGCAGGGGAAGCCACGCGTAGTAGCTAGTATCTTATAATAAACTTCAAACTAGGCTCAACTCGGTTAATATAGCTGAAATTGAAAATACCCCATTCACCCCCGTTGGGAATAAAATTGTAGTTTTAACAGAAATTTACGCGCGCACTCGATTTATTTCTTTAAAACGAAGTTCGGGGTGATTTAGGAGACCCTACGTCTAGCAGAATTATTACGATTATGAAGCCATCGATTTAGATGCAAGTGAAGCCACGCGTAGTAGCTAGTATGTTATAATTAACTTCAAACTAGGCGCAACTCGCTATAACTGAAATTGAAAATACCCCATTCACCCCCGCTGGGAATAAAATTGTAGTTTTAACAGAAATTTACGCGCGCACTCGATTTATTTCTTTAAAACGAAGTTCGGGGTAATTTAGGAAACCCAACGTCTAGCAAAATTATTACATTTATGAAGCTACCTATTTACATGCAGGGGAAGCCACGCGTAGTAGCTAGTATCTTATAATAAACTTCAAACTAGGCTCAACTCGGTTAATATAGCTGAAATTGAAAATACCCCATTCACCCCCGCTGGGAATAAAATTGTAGTTTTAACAGAAATTTACGCGCGCACTCGACTTATTTATTTAGCGAAGTTACGGGGTGATTTAGGGGACCCGACGTCTAGCTGAATTACGACTCTATTCCCTAACTTGAAAGTTTTCGAAGTAAAAACTATCTCTAATGTGTGTTTGGTTCCGTTTAATTATAGGTTATATGATGTATTGCTGGAGTTTGCACGCCTCGTGGGTTTAGTATTCGGCATTGACCCATAATCATCTCACTGTAGGACGAG
Source organism: Hypsopygia costalis (assembly GCA_937001555.2). Classification (NCBI taxonomy): domain Eukaryota; kingdom Metazoa; phylum Arthropoda; class Insecta; order Lepidoptera; family Pyralidae; genus Hypsopygia; species Hypsopygia costalis. The sequence goes on from OW443349.2 coordinate 7,243,883, forward strand.
CCCGGTGGTAACAATGGCTACTTTGAATCTGAGGTCGCGAGTTCGATACCCGCACAAGACAAACATTTGTGTGCATGAACATGTCTGTTTGTCTTGGTCTGGGTGTTTTCTATGTACCATAAGTATATAGTATATTATAAAGTATTTAAAGCTTAATTTGGGACTAGATAGCGCTGTGTAAATTCTCCAGAAATATGTATTGTTACTCGTGGTCGCCCAGTGGTTGAAATGCGACCAAATTAAAATTATGACTTTACCAATAAACAAAAAAGTATAATATGCGTGTGTCAAATATATGGTAGTGTATCAGCGAAATTTATCAGCGATATTTATTGAGCTTATAAAATCGTCCGGTCGTTCTGTCTGTTCGTCCGTTGCCATGACGCGTTCTGTCTGTCCGCCCGTTACCATGAAACTCAAAATTTCGAAATTCTGACTTCAGATTCGTGTAGAGCATCAAAAAGTAGTTAATGTAAAGTGACCTTGGTTTTCCGATATCAATTCGGGAAAGTGGCCAAAATAAATAAAATAAATAAATTTCGCTATGGTGGCGCATGCTGCGCCACCATAGCGAAATTTATTTCCGATCCGTCCGATGTTTTTTATTGATTTAATGAAATAATCGCCGGAGTGGTCGTTTTTTTTTAAATATTAGCATTATGCACTCCTCGTTGTAAACTTTAAGTGTGCGAAATTTCATACTACTCCGTCCGCGCTTTTTTTTTTGTTTTGTAAAAAGGGGTACAATGTTTTTGCTTGACGTATTTATATATACATTTTTATTATTTTTATTATTTTATTATATTAAAAATACCCAGAGACGTGTTGGACCAAACATACTGTGTACTCCAGATGCAATGGTGTAGATTAATTTTATTCGAACAGTATTTACTTTAGAAACAGAATATGTTCAATTCAAATCAACTCGTGTTGATTTATGAAGCGCAGTCGAGGGTGTCTTAATCATATGCGAGGTTGGTGAAGTCGAAGGGAATGTTGCAGAGGAAATTATGCAGTATAACATTTCTTGAGTATCATCTAACATAGGGTAATATGGCTGGATGAGATTCAGTAATTTTCATATAGATATTACTACGTACGTTATTACGCACAAGTAATTTTTGGCGTGATAACGTATTATGTTATATTATATATCTTACTAGCTGACCCGGCAAACGTTGTTTTGCCATAAAAAATATATAAAAACCTATTCTCAGACATACCCGATATGCACACAAAATTTCATAAAAGTCGGTCAAGCCGTTACGGAGGAGCGTTACGGAGCCGTTACGGAGGAACGTTACGTTATGGTAACTAACATTGTGACACGAGAATTTTATATATTAGATAAATCGATGAAAGCCGGCTGCACGCACGAAAAAGCATGACTTATTGTCACGTTCCGGCTGAGCAGAGCGTGCAAGCGAGACCGCGGAACAAGTGGTTTGTAACGTATCTATATCTCTTCCACTCTATCGGCCGATGTTTTCTTATGACGTTATCATGTAAAATTATCGTCCGGAAACCGACTTTGCAGACAACCAATTTTTTATAGTTAAAGTTGTGGTTGTAGTAGGCTGGCCACATCTGTCGAGTTAGTGATGGCAGATAGAAGAGGAAGGTGCTCTAATGGAGACCGCGTGTGGTAAGATAACTTAAAAGAAGTGTCTGGAAGTGGCAAGGTGAAGAAAGCGGAGGATAGTATTTGGTGGAAAGCATTGGAAGGGCTATATTCAGCATTGGGTAGATACAAATTCGATCATCTAATACTGCTTTTCTACCAGCGATGTATGAGGTAGCTAACCGATGGTTTGTGATTATTGTTTTCTATGCATTATAAATGGAAGTATTATAAGCGTGGCAAATATGTGATAGAGAATTTGTTAGATTTCATATAGCGCTGGTATGTACAGTTTCACTTACCGTTACAGTTTCAGGTACAGGTACAATTACAGTTACATTCATAGTTACAGTAACAGTAGATGTTACAGTTGTTAAGCTAAGTCAGTATAGCAAATTATTTAGCTTTCCGTAGAAACAATCAGCAGGCAACGTGAAACATAAAAACGTGTCAATCTATCTAATATCCTTACATAATGATGTCGTAACTTGCTCATATTCTAGTGTAAATGTGATGGAAACTATCAATTTGTCTATAGCTCTCTGGGGATAGCGTTATATGTTTTAATCGTTTATTCAATTGATTTTCGACCAGTAGGGCGCTCGGCAGAGTCGCCAGTGTCTCGCGGACTTGTCATATTGTTTCAAGCGCTGGCTCACCTCGCCTTAAGTAAAGTCGTCCGTCCGTAGCCTGCCTTAGGATGGGTTTATTTATTTCGAGATGCTCCGTTCTTCAGACGTAATGTTAAATTGTCGGTTTTTACTGTTATTAAGCTAAGTTAGTGGCCTTTGGACGACTTAAAAAAACTGGCCCACTATCCCGCTTTTTTTATATAGAGAGGGGGGCAAGCGAGCATGTGGATCACCTGATGGAAAGTAATCACCACCGCCCATAGAAATCAGCAACTCCAAGGTGTCGCCGATCCGTTGCCAGCATTTTATGAGAAATATTGACTCTGTTCATGAAAGGCTTGGGGGCATGTCGTATTTATTTGCGAATACTGCTGAGGGAAGTTGATTCCACAACTTCACCGTTCGTAGTAGAAAATGTCTTAAAAAGCGTAGTATAGTAGATCGCCAAATATAAAGATGATGATGATGATTTGAGCAGAGTGGAATGACAATTAGTAAAGATCTGATTTATAAAAGATAATACTATACTATAGTGTAATTCTTAGTGCTCACAGAAGCCCAGAGGCAAATAACGAATTTTCATTTGAGCACTATCTAAACCCCTTTGATTGAGGGCAGATTGTTATAACAGCAGCTAAGTGTGGGTTGATGCCGAACTTCCTGAAATATCATATATTATTATGTTGTCGACATATCTTATAATTCGTCTGATTACAAACGGCATTATCAAATAATAAACTCTCGCTGTTTTGTAAAATGCTGAAGGCAAATTGTAAAGTGCTTCGTCATTTTGTACAAAGCCAAAATGGTGCGGCAAATTGTCTAAATAGTTTTTAATCCTGCCACACGCGGCGCTGTTGTATCACATAATAAAAATGGCGGCGTGTAATAATTAAAATAATTGTTATTCAATGAGTACTATGAAGTTAACGCGTGGTATTAATAACAGTTATTATTCTAAGTTTAGTGAATATAATGGCGCTCAACAAGGAACAGTGAAAAGGTCGTAAACGAAATAAAAGCGATATTTTATGTCGTGAGCGTTAATATGGCTACGGTAACCGCTTCACATCAGGCGGACTGTAAGCTTGTCTGCCACCCATCGTAGTATTAAAAAAAAAAAAAAAAAAAGTAATTGAGGTTACCGTCAGATAAAAAATGCAAGGTTAACCACAGAAGCTAGTATTTGTTGGACATCTGCCAAGTACTATTGATGTTTAAATATCTACGGTATACCTACTATTGGTGTAATCAAATATTGAAGCAATGGTAGCCGTGACAAAATTTAGAATAAACTAAAAGACAAACTGTACTACTCAAGTGTATTTTTTAAATATAATATTTTAAAAATCTGTTTATTGCCATCCATGATATATTTATTATATATATATCAGTAATACTATTTTAATACATACTTTACGGTCAATGTAATAAATTGTCAATAGGCTATTTGACTAACATTTTTTTCGGTTTGATATGTAGGGACGTTTCCATAATATAACCATAGGTGAAAGAATTACTTCGATAGCACAAAAATCTCTCGAGATATGTTATTTTGAAAATCACAATTTTTAGACTGCCCCAAAACGCTCCATACAAAAGACTACCGAATTATGACGTCACAGGTTTGTATTTTGTATGCATCAAATCAGAAATTTGTACGATAGCTATGTTAAATATTACGTTTATGTAATTAGTATCATAATAAAAGTTATAGCATTTTTTATTGCTTCTCCAATGGAAATATTATTTTTTAATAATTTCATACTTTTAAAATGGACTTTCCCGCCAAACTTTGATCGACGCTAAAAAAAGTCTGACTGAAGATATTAAAATGGAAGTTTGCAGATCTTTATAGTTTTATGTATTTTACGATATTGTTAATTTATTTATACAATTTTTAAACATTGGAAAATAGCCTATTATTAATAATTAACCTTACGTGCCACCACATCATTTATTAACAAACTCCGTTATTCGAACTCGTTGATAAGCCGAACGCATCTATAATTTGCATTCGGCAAATCGCAAAACAGCGTTTAGAACCTGACGACGCCGTTTGTAATCAGACGAATTATATGATTTGCCTACCACATATATAACTCTTCATTCATATTAAGATGTTTGATTTACGAGGAGCGCAGCGAGAGCACTAATCATATGCGCAGTTGATGAATGAAGATGGAGCGAGTGTTGCAACGTGAATTATGAAATTTAATATCTTGCTGAAACTGCTGAAGTTTATTGCAGCTAAAATATTGCTTACAGTTAGTATGTCGTTTTCGATGATTAGCTATAATATAGATTCTTAGAACGATTCTAGAGAATGTGTTTTTTTTTCTGTATTTTTTTATCGAGGCAGGCTCTATACTCATTTCCATCACTGTGTCTTCAGTGCAGGCTGAATTAATAACGGCGACCTCCAAAAAAGCAAGGAACGATGAAGTCTGCTGCAGTCCCGGGGGTAAAACTACGCCTACCATGGAACTCGCAATTAATTTATTCAGAAGAAGTAGGTGTAGGAAGCTTTTGGAAATTCGACTTTGTCTCTTGGCAATGTGTGATACAGCTATATGGCAAATAAGGTAATAAAATCCTAAAGTGACTAGACAAGCGAACCTCAACTACTGTGCGCCACGGATTTTTAATGTCTATGGTGTACATTATGGATGAAGTATGCCAGTATGACGAGGAAGACATTCATCGAATTCACATCAAAACATCGCGAACAGCCTGATCAGCAGCTAATCTATGGTTAACTCCATTTTTTGTGGTTAAATCACTTCAAATAGTCGACTATCATATCGGTCGAATGGTTAACAATGGCCACTTTATAAATAAATATTCCTGGACAATTTACACAGCGCCATCTAGTCCCAAATTAAGCGAAAAGTTTGTACTATGGGTACTAGATAACTGGTATATATATATATATGTTTATTATCGTTGGATTTGCATTGGTCATTATGATTGTATGGCAAAGATATTGATGTTATATACATTGCATATAGAGCAGTGTCTCTTAACCTGTGGTTCGCGGACCCCTGGGGGACCGCGAGTATGATTTGGCGATCCGCCGTCTTATCTATGAACATTTGAATTAATAAATAATACCAGCAAGACGCAAAAACCCAGCGCCACCCTTCACATTAATACAGTATTTATAAATTATAAAAATCTATTTATTTTTCAGTACTAAAATAAATTGTCCTAAATTTATGCCTGTGTGTTTTATTAAGGGAGTCCATGAAATTGTACTTGATTTACTAGGGGTTCGCGGACCGAAAAAGGTTAAGTATTAGTAAAGTCTACGTTTAGCTACAACTACGTAGCTTGCGTAACTAGCTACGCCGCGGCGCCGTAGCATCTAGCTACGTAATCTTTCAAATTACACTGTAGGCACAGTATAAGTTATAGTACTACGTATATAGGATTGTAAAATAGTAAGCAGTCTTGATTTACGTACTGTTTTAAAAATGGGGGCATATGTAATTGAACTAATAGTTGCGTACAGCCAATTCCCCACTGCCAATTCAAGCATTTCGTCCCTGAAATGAATAATCATTTACGCACATCTCAATTAAATAAAATAGCATTTTTTTTTATACCACTTCGGGTGGCAGACAAGCATACGGCCCGCCTGATGTGAAGCGGTTACCGTAGTCATATTAGCGCTCGCATCATAAAATATCGCTTGCGCGCCGCTATCCCTGCTACCAACGCAGCATCTCCTTCCTTTCTGGTGACCTCACTCACTCACAGGAACACAACTACTTGGAATTGTTACTTAGCTGCTGTATTCTGTGAGGTGGAGGTACATTCCCCAGTCGGGTAGCTTACAATTACGCTCCGTACCTCCCTTTTCGCCAGAGCTTCGTTTGTCAGTCAGCAGGATGTTCCGCATGCAGGTTAGGTTGGCTTTGATTCAAACATGTTGATGAACCACTTACACCCCATTACACATAGTTATATATAATTTATACTTATTCTACGGTTTCAACCGTCAATCAATAATATTTCAATGACGATTCAACTTTAGACTATAAACGACCTTAAATCGCTATTATTCAGTGCATAGATTTCGCATAAGCAGACTGTTGCAGCCACGCATCTGTATGCATGTGTGTATATAGGGAAACTGGCAACCGCATTTCTCGCATAAATCTTGCGCGTTTGTATTGGCGCACATGTGCAATAACGAACTGCTCCCAAAACCTCTTACTATTGTAACTCACTATTTAATTTTGACTCGACTTTTTTGCGACTACGGGTTCTACCGCCGAAGCTGAAGATCCGATTACCATCGGATTAATTGATTGCGAAAATCAAACTTCAACTTAGATTTATGCTACTTGTGTTTACCTTAGCTGGTAGAAACAATGGAGGTCTACCGACTAAGCTGAAGGTGTTTGGCAATAACTTAAACGTAAGACCTATTTTTCAAATAAGGATATTCGGTAGTAATCGGCTTCAGCTTCGGCGGTAGGGCCCCAGGTCTTCCCCAATGTTGTCTACCACATTATTATCCTCGATCATTGTTGAAAAAAAGGCGGCTGGATGCGATCCTCCGCATCCAGGCGCCTTTTTTTTTTCAACAATGGCAGCGGTCAATTCAATGCGTAGTTTTTACGTGATGTGCGTATAAATATACAAACATCTGAACAGAAAAAAAATATTTTTATGGTTTATTTATTTTAAACTTTATTGGCTATAAAATAAGGGTGCACAAGGCGAACCTAAAGAACATTCTCTACCAGTCAACTTTTGAGAAAAGCAGATAAAACTTGAATGCCGTTCACAAAATACAGTAACAGTTTGCCCGAGTGCTAAACAAGTATACGTCTCGCCTGATGTGAAGCAATCACCGTAGCCTAGTCTAGTAGCCTACATATGTTAGTAATACAAGCAGTATTTTTCACGCGCTGACACCCGTGCTGCGACCTTGACGCAAAATTTCCTCGCGTCCACTAGCAGAAACACATAATCCTCAAGGGTATTGTCTTTTAGCTGGGTCTTCTGTGTGGTGGAGGCACTTTCACAGTCGGGCTCAATATATCTTACTACTATTTCGGTTGAACCTTGTTTGTTAGTAGGTGAGGTGTCACCCGAGGTGAACGCACACTTATCCGAGTCGAACGAACCAAACTAAATTAATTTTAGAATTCTTTATATGATATATTATTAACCTCGCACACCTTCCCGTACTGCTAGAGTCGGAAGATTCGAGGCAGGTTTCATAAGTACGAGGTTTTATAAGATAAATAATTCTAAAGTTCGTTTCGTTTGATTCGTCCAGCGCATTCGGGACGGATAAGTGTGCGTTCGCCTGCGCTCAATTTTTGAAAATGAGTCCTAAAGAAAATATGTCTTTTTAATAATCTGCCCTTATGCGAACAAACGCAGGTGATATTGACTTTTGGCTCTGAAGAAAGTGGAAAGGCACTTACAATAATGTTATAATAAAAGTAAATGCTAAGAAGTCGTAAATTATCGTAGCTGCATTTTAGTACAGACGTTTTATAGGGTGTAAACAGCCCGTTGTCTTGGCTGGTAGCCAGCAAACCATATGACAAGAATAGATAAGATATACGAGTAATAGATGTGCTATGGGACATCTAATATTTCGTTGGAAATGTCAGTATCGTCGCCAACCTTAATTCGTCCCACACTGCTGAGATACGGGTCTCCCCTCAATCGAAGGGGTTTAGAGCATACTCCACCACGCAACTCAACTGCTGGTTGGCGGATGCCAATGTTTTTAAGCCGCCTAACTTCACTTGGTTTAACGACTGTCAAGTAATGACAACACCGTAGGGCACGTTAAACCCGGATCGACGGCTTAACGTGTCCTCCGAAGCATGGAGAAGCTCGAGTAAATAAACCATCCATGGACACGGTCATGGCCACGGTCGACGTTGCTTAATTTGCGTTATCAATTAGACTGACACGCGCAACGACGCCATCAAGCTCCTCTTACTTTGTCCTTGTCATTGTACCTACTCAAAATTACAAACACGTGTTAAAATGATATGACAAAAGATAAGATACACAAGTATATATGTGTTACGGGTAGAGATGGGCAAAACGTTACATTACCGGGCATTTAAGTAGTTTTTGGGAAGTTAATAATTGCCCAAAGAATTAGTGCTGTAACTCAACGAGGCAACGGGGCCAGCCATTACATTGGTAACTTTGCCTATGGGCAGCGGTTTATTAGATTAGTTTTTCATTTAATTTATTTATGTATTTTTTTCTTCTTAGTTTTTTTTTCGCTTATTTTTTTTTTTATACTACATCGGGTGGCAAACAAGCATACGGCCCGCCTGATCGCCTGATGTGAAGCGGTTACCGTAGCCATATTAACGCTCGCAACTTAAAATATCGCTCGCGCGCCGCCACCCCGCTGCCGATGCAGCATCTCCTTCCTTTCTGGTGACCTCACTTACTCACAGGAACACAACAACCTTCAAGGGAATTGTTATTTGGCAGCGGTATTCTGTGAGGTGGAGGTACATTCCCCAGTCGGGTAGCTTACAATTACGCTCCCTACCTCTCTTTTCGCTAGAGCTTCGTTTGTCAGTCAGCAGGGTGCACCACGTGCAGGTGAAGTTGGCTTTGGTTCAAAGATGTTGATAAACCACTTACACCCCTTTACACATTAATTAGTATTTAGTTAATACGATTATAAATCGGTGTTTTGATAGAGAATAATTCGATAAATTTGCATTATGTACATTAACCAAAAACAAAACTGTGTAGTTGCAAAATGTAATTCAAATTCTAATTTTCAGCACCTACTTTTGCTTTTGCTTTTGCTTGCTATTATAAATGCTTAGTTTTGGACATAAAAAGACACTTTACATGCCGGCATCGACCCATAATAATAATAAATAAATAATAAATATTGTCAGACAAATTACACAGCGCCATCTAGCCCCAAAGTAAGCCAAGCTTGTGTTATGGGTACTAGACAACTGATAAACATACGTAAATACATTTTTTTTGTAAATACATACTTATGATACATAGAAAACACCCAGACCAAGACAAACAGACATGTTCATGCACACAAATGTTTGTCCTGTGTGGGAATCGAATCCACGAGCGTTGGTGTCGAAGTCGCGTCATTGACCGCTACGCCACCGAGCTCGTCAAATATATCCACATCCATAATCATCTGTACATACCATAATCAGCAGTGGGATGAATAAGAGTTGACTACGATACAGGTAGTTATTCTGTAGGTATTATGTAGATGTGTATGATTATGTATTTATGTATATGATTATGTATGTGTGTGTGTTAATATGTGTATTAAAGCATATTTCTATGTATGTATGTAATTTTATGTTTTCATAGGTATGTATTGTGTGTACGTTCATAGCTGTTATTTTGTAAACCGCATTCGTGTGTTATCTGAATTTCCCAAAGGTTGACTGGTAGAGAATGCTCTTAGCATTAAGTCCGCCTTTTGTACCTTTACTCTATGGTCAATAAAGTTTAAATAAATAAAAAAATAAATAAATACAGGAAATGAATTATGAATCAAAATAGATACAAATGAAATAAAAAATTGTGTTTGATCGCGTAGTATGTAGAGCTAGGTTTCCACGCGTATTTTGTATAACATAAGGCGGCAAACAAGCACATCGTTTTGGAGTGTAAGTTGACTCATTCCCCATTTTTGAGCCAAAGCCAACCTTGCACCCTACCGATTAGAGAAACAGGCTCTGATACAAATTTAATAACCATAAAAAAATACCCTTGAAGGGTGTTGTATTCCTGCTAGTGAGTGACGTTACCAGATATCTACATTCACAATGCAGCCAGTGCGCGAATATTACTCTTTGTATTGCATCTATATTGCTACGGTAAACGCTTTATATCAGGCGAGCCGTTTGCTTGTTTACCACACGGCCTTGCATAAAAAAATCAGCTATGAAACAAAAAAGATATAAATGAAATGAAAAATGATATTCGATCTGTAGTTAAGTTTCCTATCGTATTTTGTGTAGGGTTGTAACGGAGGCCTGCTTACCGGAGGCGGAGGCAGATGCGAAGGCGACCTGTATCACCTCCGCGGATGCGGAGGTTAACGGAGGCGGAGGCGAAGGTGAAAGTGGATGTAGAAAAAAATGTAATTTATGGTGCATTAAAACTAAGCATAAAGTTTTCATTTCAAATCACTTAACTAAACATATACTCGTAAATAATCGTTACCTTCTAGTCAAGTCAATTAACACAAAATCTGAAAAAGATGTCTTATAATAGTTTTTACCTCGCGTTATTGTTGATTACGTAAAAAAACCTCCGTTACAACTCCGCAAAAATTGTACGGACGCGGAGGCGGAGGCGAAGATACGATTTCTTTTTTTTTTTTTTTATACTACGTCGGGTGGCAGACAAGCATACGGCCCGCCTGATGTGAAGCGGTTACCGTAGCCATATTAACGCTCGCAACATAAAATATAGCTCGCGCGCCGCCACCCCCGCTGCCATCGCAGCATCTCCTTCCTTTCTGGTGACCTCACTCACTCGCAGGAACACAACAAGCCCTCAAGGGAACCGTTATTTGGCTGCGGTATTCTGTGAGGTGGAGGTACATAAAAATTTCTTGCGGAACTTCCGCAGTAACGGAGGCGGAAGCGAAGTTCCGTTACAACCCTGATTTTGTGTACCATAAACAAGCATAGGCAAAGCAGCGGCAAACAAGCATACGGGTTTGAGATGTAATTGGATTATCAATACCTGTAGAGTCAAAGACATCATCTGCGCATGTTGCACCATGGCGACTAGCGAAAGAGGCTCTGGCGAATAGTCATTTCAATCTCAGACACATTTTGTCGTCATTTCAATCTCAGATACATCTTTAATATTGCTTATATATGGATGTATATCAAGCCCTTTCATATGATACCCCATTTGAACTAGTAGTTGCAATTTGAAATTTCGACACCCTGTAAAAAATATAGACCCCCTATTTCTTAAGATCTATTAACAAATGTATAGTTTTGAGATTTATTCCTGTACTTTTAGTCTATAACGATGTTACTTGTCAAATTTCATAGTTCTAGGTCAACGGGAAATACCCTATAGGTTTTGATTCCCTTGAGTGTGTCGAAACATGCGTTTTTTGCTGAATAAACGGCCGTAACTTTATTCTACGTAAACTTAGCAGTTAGATTTTTTTACAACTTCATGGGACCGTAGACCTGAGTATACAGTTCAATTTTCAGCTTGATACCTCCACGTATCTTCGACATAGAAATTCTTAACAGACAGACAGACAGACAGACAGACAGACGGACAACAAAGTGATCTTATAAGGGTTCCGTTTTTCCTTTTGAGGTACGGAACCCTAAAAACGAAGGATAACAAAATCGAAGGATACAGTTTGGTGTAGCAGCTACATAACTATCATCTCCATCCAAAATTCAATCACACCGCTGGATAGATAAGGGATCAATGAATTTATTACGGTAATTAAGAACTATGGAACATCGCGTGCGGCGGAGGGGAAAGCGCTGCCATTTTGATAGATAATTTTATTGTAGTGCATAACGTTTTCACGTATAGTGCGCCCAACTTATCTGTTCAGTAACTGGTGGCGCTAGTGGCGAAGAAACTGTAAATTCGAACTGTCACTTTAGTAATAATTGATTTAGTTCTTATTTTGTCCAAATGAATAGATAAGTTGGGCGCACTATACAACACACGGCCGTGTCTATGACACAGCCACACCTCAATTTTTTTCGGTATTAATTCTCGTGAAACATGTTATAGTGATTTGAAGTTGATCATCCCGTTGAGCGATTTTTAACCAGGCATGGAAACATTAAAGCCAAACTACTTTCTTTCAAACTTGTACAATAAATCTAAGCTGAAGTTTGATTTTCGCAATTAAAAAATCCGATGGAAATCGGCTTCTTAGCCAATAGCCCTGTAATGAAAAGTATACATCAACTTAAACCGTAATATTTCTCTCAATCTCTCAATTTATTCGTAACTCTAAAATCAAACCACTTGCTCCAACAAACGTCTCGAAAGGCAACTTCTGCAGTATATCACCATGTTAACTTACTGCGAACTTAGTACATAATTTATTGACGTCCTCAAGGATATCCCGCGCTAAGTTAATGCTCAGAATTAACATAATGTTGCTAAGTTACCATCTTAGATATAACTTAACTTGAAATTGCCTCATGTTGAATTAGTTAACTTATGTAATAAGCGGTTTGGTCAAAGCTTTATTTGTTTAGGAGCCTAATTTTGACAATGTGGGGGTAATTGCTAATTTTGACATTAACAGCCCACAAGTTCACCTACATGTCTCTTTGTAACGAACAAACCAAGGGTCTAGGTATTTTCTATGTATTATATTATGTATTTACAAAAAATAAATGTATTTAAGTACGTTTATCTCTTGTCTAGCACTCATAGTACAAGCTTTGCGCTTAATTTCGTATTAGATAGCGCAGTGTAAATTGTCCAGAAATATTTATATTTATTTATGACGTGGCTTCGCTAGTCTTGTTAAAAGGCTCGACTTTCATTGAAGACTCTAGCTGCTCTAGCTCTAAAGTTTAAGTTCCATATACCAGTGTACCATTATTATTTTATATATGTATAATTATTATATTATAGACAGTATGTATACTGTCTACAAAGCTCACTAGTAATGGTACATACTGTGTACAAAGCTCACTAATGATGGTACATACTGCCTACAAAGCTCACTAATAATATAAATAAAAAAAATATAAATATTATCACACATATTACACAGTGCCATCTAGCTCCAAAGTAAACGAAGCTTGTGTTATGGGTACTAGACAACTGATAAACATACGTAAATACATTTTTTTTTTTGTAAATACATACTTATGATACATAGAAAATACCCAGACTAAGACAAACAGACATGTTCATGCACACAAATGTTTGTCTTATGTGAGAATCGAACCCACGAGCGTTGTTGTCGAAGCCGCGTCATTGACCGCTACGCCACCGAGCTCGTCATGGTACATACTGTCTAATAATCATAATCATAAATATTTATTTGCTAGAAATATAGGTACAATAAATAAATAGGTGATGTACAGAATTCGACCCTAATACATTTCGTCTTAAATAAGATAATTATGCAAAAACTTGATAATTATTAAATTAAAACAATTGCCAATTATATGTCAAAAAAAATTACTAAATATTAAATTCGAAAGTCAAGTTCTTAAAATTACTTTAAAATACATTCAATACAAACAATAGTAGATTAAGCATTAAATTATAATATATTATTTACGTCAGTTATATAATCATTAATAGAATAGTAAAATTTGTTAATCAAAAATACCTAATTTCAATTTATTTCTGAACAGTTGTGTGGGTAATATTTTTAAATTGTCTGGTAATTTATTATATGTATAATACAGGTCCCATTCCAATTACACTTCTACGTAACAAAGCTGTATTGTGTCCAGCGACTCGAATTTATTTATCTAATGAGATCGTAATTCAACTGTTCTACTTCCAGATTGTGATATTTTAATAAACAGATGCTGATTAGTCTACTAAGCTCTAATACTAATGATGAGTAAGTGTTGATGAGTAACTAGATAATCCACTTTCAAGGTCTTAAGCTTGTAAAGAAATCAGTAAGTGACTGAATCAATAAGGCTGGCAACAGTATTTTTCTTCAGACATTGTTAGATGTACCGCTGTAAATCAGGCTAATTTGCGCCGATTACTCCTCGAAGCCAGAGTGCTCCCTTATTCGATGCCGATTCTTTCTTTCATTGCTTGTGATCCATGGCGTCAATAAATAATGGCTTTGTAACTCTCTTAATGTTTTAGGGAGTTAGATCAGACTTGTATTACATTAGACAGGTCTGTCTAATTATTATTATTTTAAAAAGTTACAAAGCCATTTTGCAACCACATAGTTATGTCAATAAGAGTAGGAGAATTAGCAATCATGGCATTATGCTATTTAATCATTACATAGTCTAAACAATTTTCCAATATAGGCAATTTACAATCTACTCCAAAAGAATCCAACCTTGACTCCTATGTTGGTGCAAGTGACCATAGACTGCAACGACTGCTTACCACCACATAAATCATATGCTTGGTTATCACTCTAATGTTACAAAAGAAGGTGAACAGGAAAGTACGCCTGACAGACTCTGATTTATTTTCCAGAGCACATCTCTATATTTATTTTTATCCAAAACTGACTGAATTATGGAGACATATACAAAAGTCCATATATATCGGGATGTAAGTGGTTCATCAACATCGTTGAACCAAAGTCAGCATCACCTGAACGTGAGTCCCTGCGGACTGACAAACGACGCTCTGGCGAAAAGTGTCCGGGCCCGACTGGGGAAGTACCTCCACCTCACAGATTACCGCAGCCAAATAACATTTGCCTTAAGGGTTGTTGTGTTCCTGCAGGTGATTGAGGCCACCAGAAAGAAAGAAAGGTAGGAGTATAGGCTAGCAACTGATCGGCGAGCTTTTTGTGTTGCTGATCTCCATGGGCGATAGTGATTGCTTTCCATTAGGTGACTCACATTCTTGTTTGCCTTCCCTCTCATGTAACGAAAAATATAGCTTAAAGTCTAAAATCATGTACACGCCATTGTTAGCTATTAACCTTCCTGTGCCCGCGTCAATTTTTATGACATCTATACCCACGCACGGTCTCACAGACCGAGATTTCCGAATCTTGTTTTGTGAAAGTTTCTTAAGATACGCTATATGTGTAATATATGAATTTTAAGTACAAGGTATACACAAATAGAAAATACCATTTAGTAACTTATTTGTTACTTTATCAGTAATAAGACTTTTGCAACACAGCCTTCTAAATTCCACTTCCATTCCACAAAAATAAACTTCTAAACTATAAAAATACAATGTTAAAAAATATAAATAATATTCGCTTTCTTAGGTACGAGCATCACCATAGCAATCAGAGCACACCAGAACCGCGTGTTCCAAACAAAAACAAACAATTGGCGCTAAATGCGACTACATGCACGTCGCCTATTACCGCGCTACAGGCACTAAAATGAAGATAGCATCGAATCCGGCAGCTAGCAAAGAAGGGGTCCTCAATGCTCCAGGGAAAAGAAATAACTTCATATAAATGTTCTGTCGGTCCCACAGACCAACGCGCGGGTTTAGGAATGTTAATACTAATATAAACCTTAACACAAAATCGTAAGTTTTAAAACAATTTTCATTACTGCATGACAGATCCAATTTTTTCGCAAATTCTACTAGCATTTTTGCACGTGACTGTACATAATAAATATACTTAAGAGCAAAACTATCTTTCCCCTGAGAGCCACACATAACAGGGCTGCGTAATACATTTTGCTTTCAACTATAGTTCCGTATCGCCTACAGCTAGATTGCTAATTGGCACATACAGTTTGTTTTACTTCGAAGTTAGAGGCGATCCAGTTTTACCTTCACTGAATCTTGTTTTCACTAACAACCTGGGGGTCTAAGTCGTCCACCATGATCTTTATTTAAATACAATATCTATACTAATATTATAAAGCTAAAGAGTTTGTATGGTTGAACGCGCTAATCTCAGGAACAATTCATTCGAATTGAAAAAATATTTTAGTATTAGATAGCCTATTTTTCAAAGAAGGCTATAGGTTATATAACATCACGCTACCACCAATAGGAACGGAGCACCAATGAAAAATGTTGCAAAAATGGGAAAAAAAATATTCCTTTTGAGAGTTTCCGTTGCGTGCGCTGCGTAAATGGTTCAAGTTACGCAACAATTATATACGACGGAATTATTCATCTTAAAAAGTGCTAACAAAAAATCCGTGATAGTATATGTCTATCTTTTAAAATTGACTCACTAAAAAAGGCGTGAAGAGGTTTTTACAGGGTCGGCAACGCGCGTGTGATACCTCTGGTGTTACAGGCGTTCATAGGCTACGGTAACTGCTTTCCATCAGGCGGGCCGTATGCTTGTTTGTCACACTGGTGGTATATAACCTTTCAAATGGTAACCTTACGCTTCACTCTCATCGCTCTGTCACAAGCAGACGAAGTTGTGCGAGTAACCTAGTATTTTATAACTCTATTCTATAATGTGGGGCGTAAGTCGTTCACCATCTTTGCATCAAAGTTAACTTCACCAGTACGTGGTGTACCTTTCTGACTGGCAAACGAAGGTCTGGCGAAAAGAGAGGTAAGGCATAGTGTTTTCTTTTAGCTGCTCGACTGGGGAAGTACCACAACCTCACAGAATACCGCAGCGAAATACAATTCCCTTCAGGGTTGTTGTGTTCCTGCGAGTGAGTGAGGTCATCTCCCTCCCTCCCAATAGAAGCAATGTTAAAAAAACATGTGTATGTACCTCTCCTGTTTCCTTATGGTTCCTTAAAAGTAAACATAACGTCACGTTTTTAACACAAGCAATTTTATGAGCATCTTGTTAAAAAATCCATGCTTACAAATCACCTCCAAATTGTTCCGCCATCGCTCGCCCACGGTACCGATTTCGTGTCAGCAAAAAATCTTAAAATTAAGTGAACTCGCACTTTTATGGTTCCGTACTAAATACATTCAACGGTGAAAATAAAATGTTAATCGACAGATTTTTTTATAGTAATAAATAAAACATGTGGCAAATAAATTGTTTAGGTAAATAAAAGAATAAACATTTTCTTACAGTCATAGGGATACGGTCAAATCATTTTAAAACCTTTTTTTTGTATGAGAGGGGGGCAAACGAGCATGTGGGTCTCCTGATGGAAAGCAATCACCGCCCCCCATAGAGATCAGCAACACCAAGGGGTGACTGATCCATTGCCAGCCCATACTCCTTGCTTTCTTTCTGGTGATCTCACTCACTCACAGAAACATAACAACCCTCAAGGGAATTGTTATTTGACTGCAGTATTATTCCCCAGTCGGGCAACTTAAAAAAATACGCTGGTTTGTCAGTCAGCAGGGTACACCACGTGTAGGTGAGGTTGGTTTTGGTTCAAAAATGTTGATGAACCACTTACACCCCTAATAATTTTCTAACCCTAGTTTAGCCTCACACTATTTAAAAATTCATATTAGTCTTTTGTTTAATTTTATTTTGAAATTATTACAGTACGGACCCCTAAAAGATGTTATCAATTTTTTTATCAGCGGCCTTTCGATCTCGAATAATATTAATTTATCGTAACAAAGTAGCTTCTTATCAACCGTTGAAATGACTTAGACCTGATTACTTTTTCTTTTCGCCATTTTCGCTTCCGTGGTCATAAGGAAGTTACGCGAAAATTCGAGAAAGATTTGTCTATTGCGGCATACAATGCTGGCTGAAAAGTAATTTATATTATATAAAATAAATAAATATTTCTGGACAATTTACACAGCGCCATCTAGTTCCAAATTAAGCGCAAATTATGTACTATGGGTACTAGTCAACTGAAAAATGTACTTAAATACATTTTGTTTTGTAAATGCATACTTATAATATATAGAAAACGCTCAGGTAAGACAAACAAACATGTTCATGCCCACAAATGTTTGTCTTGTGCGGGTATCGAACCCGCGACCTCGAAAGACATTGCCATTTGACCACTGGGCTTGTCGTCATATAGCTTCATTAATATGATCTTTAAGTAGCAGGGGTGTAAGTAACTTACCATCATTTATATACGAAAAACAACTAAAAAAAGTCAGAGAAATGTGGTTAGAAAAACTTTTATGGCATATAAGAAGTTCTAGGAACTTTCAGGCTTTTTTTATAAGGTATAAATGGCTCAACTAGAGATGGGCAAAATACGTATGGTCACCGGACGTCATCGGACCATCTAGAAGGAGGGCGTCCAACGCTTCGTCGTCCTACGCGCGGCCTCCACTCTTAATACCTTCCTCCCCCATCTACCATCACTTACTCGGCAGATATAACCCGCCCATTGCCACTTCAGCTTGCAAACTCGAAAAGCTATGTCGACAACTTTAGTTCTCCGTCGAATTTCTTCATTCCGGATTCGAAGCGATCCCTCAGAGAATCCACGAGCATAGCCCTCTCCAATGCTCGCTGCGCGACCGTTAGCCTGTGGACCAGTCCGATGGTCAGTGTCCAAGTCTCTGCACCATAGGTCATTGCAGGGAGGACACACTGGTTGAAGACTTTAGTCTTCAAGCATTGGGGTATCTGTGCGGTGAAGATGTGCCGAAGTTTTCCAAAAGCTGCCCAGCCCAATCGAATGCGTCTATCGATCTCTTTGTTGAAGTTACCCCGGCCAAGCTGTATGGAATGTCCGAGGTAGACATAGTCTTTAACCACTTCAATCTGTGTATTCTCTACCATAACCGGGCTAGGGAATCATAAAAATCGCTCCAGCCCTTTTTGAGTTATAAACGGTGTAACTGACACGACTTTGTTTTATATATTAAATTAAAATAAATTTCGCGTCCTAAATCAAAGTGTCAAGCAAAAGTAATATTTCTGAGTAATAATAAATTTTAATTCTTGCCTGTATGAAGACTACAGCAGACTTCCCTATCTCAAGTTGAAGTTCCCATAAAAGTACATGTTTTTCTTAATGACTTAATTTATTCTGCCCTCAAGTAAAGAAAATATTTACCATTATATTAATACGCTACAATTTATATTCTGTGGACATCTTTTCTCTAATTACTAATGAAATTTCGTCGTAGAGCGGCGCCTTATCCAAATAAAGATCTCTTTAATCATCCAAATAGCGGCCATAACATGGCACAAGATTAACTTAATTATTGCAATATTTTGTAGGATCTCGATACCAAAGAATATATATTTTTAAGTCTCGTTACATTTCGTTCACTTCTTACTTAGAAATAAAAATTTGGTACAAACTATTCTGATTAAGACTGATTCTGAGAACTGAAGGCCTACGGCCTAAGCTGAAGCCGATTACGATCAGATTTTTGATTGCGATACTAACTTAAATACTTCCTTTCACCTTAAATGAATGAAATATTGTTCGAATGAAAGGATTAATGAATGAGTGAGCGAGTGAGTGAATGAATGAAGGAAGGAAGGAATAAAGGAACGGATGAACCGATTTAGATTTTTTTATTTTTATTTGAAAGGTGAATTAGCCGGGAGTGTAAGAACATTTTGTCGACTATCTTGGATCTCTTTGTTGAATTTTTTGACCGATTTTCGTCATACATAGCTTCTTAGCTATGTTTGATGAAAATCGGTCCAAGATGGTCGACAAAATGACAGATTACATATTATTTCACAACCCCTTCAATACGGGTATCAAATGAAAGGACTTGACTAGTAGAATACTATACACTATTACTGATTTCAAATCCAAAATGGCCGCCCCCACAAATTGGTGAATTATATATATTTTTTTCACAACTCCCTCAATATGGGCATCAAATGAAAGGACTTGACTTGACTAAACTAGAAGGTCGGGGTTTTTTTGTCTTGTAAAATAACCGGATTCTGCTATCGATAGACAACCCACTTATTTAAAAAAAATGTTTATGTCTCTATCTATGGTGATAATATGATATTGGAAGAGATCTCTTACAGAGACGAGGCCGCCGTTATGCTCTTTAATTTATTTGTCAACGTTTTCTTTGTATCGTTTTGTAGTTTATTAAAGAGATAACATTTTCAGCGAAATTCATTGAGCTTATGAAATCGTCCGGTCGTTCTGTCTGTCCGTAGCCATGAAATTAAAAATTTAGAAATTCTGACTTCGGATTCGTGTAGAGCATCAAAAAGTAGTACTGTAAAGTGTCCTTGGTTTTCCGAAAAAAAAGTGGTTCTGTCTGTCCGTCCGTTGCCATGAAACTCAAAATTTGAAATTCTGACTTCGGATTCGTGTAGAGCATCAAAAAGTAGTAATGTAAAGTGACCTTGGTTTTCGGATATCAAATCGGAATTTCGAAAAAAAAAAAAATCGCTATGGTGGCGCATGCTACGCGTCCGATGTTTTTATACTATGTCGGGTGGCAGAATAGCATACTATGTGAACCGTAGCCATATTAATGCTCGCAACATGAAAATTATGTATAAAATTAAATTTGTTTCTTGGTGTAGACGAGGAGTTAGATTTATTTTTTATATGAGTGGGGGCGAATGAGCATGTTGGTCACCTGATGGAAAGCAGTCATCACCCGTGGAGATCAGCAACACCTAGGGGTCGCCAATCTGTTGCCAGCCTATACTCTGGTGACCTCACTCACTCGCTCCTGCGATTTCACAACAACAAATTTGGCTGCGGTATTACGTGAGGCGCAGGTACTTCCCCGGTCGGGTAGCTTAAAAATACGCTATGCCTTACCTCTCTTTTCGCCAGAGCCTCATTTGTTAGTTAACAGGTTGCACCACGTGCAAGTGAGGTTGGCTTTGGTTCATGCAGCGTCGCGATGTGTACCTGAGTACAACTTCGGACGTTTACATGCAGTTGTTGTACTGTTCAATATATTTACTGTAAATATAATTTAGCAACACACCGCCCCGTACCGCCCCTATCGCCCCGCTTCCTCCGTGTGTATTTAGTGAGGCCTTTAAATGGAAACAGTGAAGACGTAAGCGGATTAACTTAATGGCTGTTTGGAGCAGTCTATTGACAAAGAAAAGTAAATTTTACTACAATCCTATTGACGATACAATTCCCTAAGGAAATATATAGTTAGTGCAACCTACTTTTGTTATTGTGTTCTTGCGAGTGAATGAAGTCACCAGAAAGAAAGGAAGGCGTATAGACTGGCAACGGATCAGCGACCGTTGGTGTTACTGGTCTCCATGGGCGGTGGTGATGGCTTCTGATCAATTTTTTTTTTTTATATGAGAGGGTAGCAAACGAGCATGTGGGTCACCTGATGGAAAGCAATCACCACCGCCCATGGATATCAGCAATACCAAGGGGTCGTCGATCCGTTGCCAGCCTATTCTCCTTCCTTTCTTTGTTTCTGGTGACCTCATTCACTCGCAGGAACACAACAACCCTCAAGGGAATTGTTATTTGGCTGCGGTATTCTGTGAGGTGGAGGTACTTCCCCAGTCGGGCAGCTTAAATATACGCTATGCCCTACCACTCCTTTCGCCAGGGCCTCGTTTGTCTGTCAGCAGGGTGCACCGCGTGCAGGTGAGGTTGGCTTTGGTTCAAAGATGCTGATGAACCACTTACACCCCAAAGTTTGCTCGTTTCCCCCTCTAATACTTATATATAAAAAAATTGTCGCGCAGTACGCGCACCATCTCCGCGTAAACAGCGAGACATAAATGCGGGGACAGCGTGTTGACCACGCATAGTTTTTTTTTTTTTACTACGTCGGGTGGAAGACAAGCCCCGCCCGCCTGATGTGAAGCGTTTACCGTAGCCATATTAATAAAGCCATCGCAACATAAAATATAAGCAGCATCTCCTTCCTTCCTGGTGACCTTACTCACTCGCAGGAACACAACAACCCTCAATGGAATTGTTATTTGGCTGCGGTGTTCCGTGTGGTACATTCTCCAGTCGTGTAAGCTTACAGCAGTGATGTGTCGTCGACGGGTTTGCCGTCAACGAAACGAGACCGTTTATCGACAACGCTAGACTAGTTTAAAAAACAGTCTCATTTTCGACTAGTTTACGTCGTCGACTAGTGGTGGGTGGGTCGTCGACGATTTTACAGTCGACGCAACGAGACCGTTTACCGTCGACGATGAACTGGTTTAAAAAAAAAAAAAACAGTCTAATTTTCGACTAGTTTACGTCGTCGACTAGTGGCGTTAGTACTATTACTTATACTGTGCTAGTGGTGGGTGGGTCGTCGACGATTTTACAGTCGACGCAACGAGACCGTTTACCGTCGACGATGAACTGGTTTAAAAAAAAAAACAGTCTAATTTTCGACTAGTTTACGTCGTCGACTAGTGGCGTTAGTACTATTACTTATACTGTGCTAGTGGTGGGTGGGTCGTCGACGATTTTACAGTCGACGCAACGAGACCGTTTACCGTCGACGATGAACTAGTTTAAAAAAAAAACGTGTGGCACTCGAGGACTGCCGCGGTAAAGCTATTGCATTATTTATCAACTTATGAAATTATAATTATTTATTTATTTATTTATTTATATAGCTTGTTTGCCCGTTTGGCCGTTTGCTCGTTTGGCCATTTGGCCGTTTGACCGTTTGCTCGTTTGGCCGTTTGCCTGTTTGGCCGTTTGATCGTTTGCTCGTTTGGCCGTTTGCTCATTTCGCTGTTTGTTCGTTTACTCGTTTGGCCGTTTGGCTGCTTGCTCGTTTGGCCGTTTGCCCGTTTGCTCGTTTGGCCGTTTGCCCGTTTGGCCGTTTGATCGTTTGCTCGTTTGGCCGTTTACTCATTTGGCTGTTTGCTCGTTTGCCCGTTTGGCTGCTTGCTCGTTTGGCCGTTTGCTCGTTTGCCCGTTTGCTCGTTTGGCCGTTTGGCCGTTTGGCCGTTTGCCTGTTTGGCCGTTTGCCCGTTTGGCCGATTGCCCGTTTGGCCGTTTGAAAGGCATATTAGACATCGGTTGTCAGTTACGGAATTTCTTGATTCGATCGCCGCGCTCAAAGCCCGCGATAAAAGCTATGCAATAGCTTAAACAACAGTCCAATTTTCGACTAGTTTACGTCGTCGTCGATAAGACTATTTCTTCACATAAACGATTGGTAAACGTAAACGAACGAAAATCTCATTTGTCAAGTCACTAGACGAGACGAGACGATCGCGACGCAACGCAACGGACTCATCAACCAGTCGAAGAATAAACTAGTTTATCTGTCAACTGTAAACTAGGTAGTTTAATCGTTCACGCACAAAAAACAGTTTAAAAAAACGGTTCGTTCATTCAACGCCCATCTCTAGCTTACAGTTACGCCACCAACCTCTCTTTTCGCCAGAGTTTCGTTTGTCAGTCAGCAGGGTGCAAAGCGTGCAGGTGAAGTTGGCTTTGGTTCAAAGATGTTGATGAACCACTTACACCCCAAAGACGAGAAGTTCGAGATCATACGGTTCTACTATGGAGCTTCTTACAAATTAGATGCCGGTCCGGTTCCAAGTCAATATAAGGAGAGCTAAAAAGACAAAGGCAATGAATAGTATGTGTATGATGAGGTTTTTATGCGAATTTCACTTGAAAAGACATATTATTATTTTACGTTAAGTTTAAGTTATGAGGTGTAAGTGTTTTCGTTACGTGTAAGCGTTCGTAAAGAAATTTTACTTCAAAAAGTTTTAAACATCTTCATCAACATCTTTGAACCAAAGCCAACTTCACCTGCACGTGGTGCACTCTGCTGACTGACAAACGAAGCTCTGGCGAAAAGAGAGGTAGGGAGCGTCATTGTAAGCTGTACCTGACTGGGGAATGTACCTCCACCTCAAAGAATACCGCAGTCAAATAACAATTTCCTTGGAGGTTGTTCTGTTCCTGCGAGTGAGTGAGGCCACCAGAAAGAAAGAAACAAAGGAAAAAGTATAGGCTTGGCAACTGATCGGTGACCCCTTGGTGTTGGTGATCTCCATGGGCGGTGGTGGTTGCTTTCCATCAGGTGACCCACATGCTGGTTTGCCTCCCTCTCATATAAAAAAAAAAACCGGACAAGTGCGAGTCGGACTCGCCCACCGAGGGTTCCGTACGTAGTATCAATATTAAATTTGATATTTTTTATTATAAATAAGAAATAATGCGTCGAAAAAAATAAATAAAATATATTTTGCAATGTGTACATCAATCCCTTTCATATGATACCCCATTTGAACTAGTAGTTTCAATTTGAAATTTCGACACCCTATAAAAAATATAGACGCCCTATTTTTTAAGATCTATTTACAAATGTATAGTTTTGAGATTTATTCCTGTACTTGTAGTCTAAAACGATGTTACTTGCCAAATTTCATAGTTCTAGGTCAACGGGAAGTACCCTATAGGTTTTGATTCCCTTGAGAATGTCGAAATATGCGTTTTTTGCTGAATAAACTATCTATCTATCTATCTATATTACCTAATACTTGATCATTAAAAAAATCATCACATTAAGACAGATTATGTCTAAACCACAATAAATAAAAACAAATCGTCGGAATTCACTCACAAAACACTGTTGATCGTTAAATAACACATTTTATTGCAGCAAAACAGTAATAAAGCTCGAGAAACAGCGAAACGAGAGTGAAAATATAGGGGATGAATAAAAGCACTTCGATTTATTGTTGAAGTGGCTCGGGAGTAATGAAAACTTTTTTTTACGTAAACTTAGCAGTTTGATTATTTTACTACTTCATGGGACCGTAGACCTGAGTATACAGTTCAAATTTGAGCTTGATACCTCCACGCATTCTCGATGTAGAAATTCTTGACAGACAGACAGACAGACAGACAGACGGACAACAAAGTGATCTCATAAGGGTTCCGTTTTTCCTTTTGAGGTACGGAACCCTAAAAACAGTATTTCAAATTAAATAACGGGCGGATGCCCGTTATTTAACTTCATATTATCCAGAAAATCAATGGATATCAATTTTCTGGATCTGACTGACCTTTATATAAATATAGAGTTAATTGATTCAGGTGTTATTTTGCGGAAGTCCAATTTACAGGCAATTTGATTCTTCACTACTTTGCGTGCTTCCGCCACCAATTAGTGCATGCAAGTTACTGCCGGCCGGCACCCACCCACTACCGTTAGTAGTTGACGGTTAGAACAACTTTAGGTCATTTGTAGGTTGTTGTTCTAACCGTCAACATCTACAGATAGCCTGAGGATGCCTCGCGTAGAGACGAAACACGTGTCGCAGAGACGACCACGGCAGGGGCAGTGGCGGTCGCATGTATCTTCTGTTTCAGATGTTGGAGATTCGCCGAGACGACCACAGCAGCTGGTGCAGAGACGACCAAAGCAGCCACGGCAGTCGCATGCAACTACTAACGGTAGTGAGTGGGTGCCGGCCGGCAGTAATTTTAATGAACTAATTGGTGGCGGAAGCACGCAAAGTAGTGTAGATCAAATTGCCTGTAAATATAGAGTTGTTGATACAATATTTTTGTATACGAATCTCTCTCTCTCTCTCTCTCTTTCTATCTTCACTAACTTATATCTCCTTCTCAACTTCCGTTCGCCTCGCCCGATCACACTTTTCATAACGCTCTCCTCACGCATTCACTCCTATTTTTATTTTTTATTTTTTTACGCCCCACGCGCTCAATGGACAACCTTCCGGAGGTAACTACGGGAAGGAGGTGGTGAATCCTCATGGATGCCAACGTAGCGTAAGGCACCCAAGTCAAGCGTTCGTTAGGACATTTTACTTCAAAAAGTTTTAAATTTATTGACGCCACACTGTTACCTTGTAATAATTATTATACCACTCATTGTAATAATTATTATTTATACTTGACATTACTTGGACTGATGCGCACTCGTACCCCTGGGTAATAGCCGAAAATCTGTGTGTTGCTTATGCAACATTCCCACTGAGCTATGGCCCCTTTGTATTGCTGCAACACACACCTACAATCAACAATGTGTATACTGGCATCAATTGTAAAAGCTTATAATTGTACGTGTGTAACTGCTGTAATACAAATAAACTATCTATCTATCTATCTATATTACCTAATACTTGATCATTAAAAAAATCATCACATTAAGACAGATTATGTCTAAACCACAATAAATAAAAACAAATCGTCGGAATTCACTCACAAAACACTGTTGATCGTTAAATAACACATTTTATTGCAGCAAAACAGTAATAAAGCTCGAGAAACAGCGAAACGAGAGTGAAAATATAGGGGATGAATAAAAGCACTTCGATTTATTGTTGAAGTGGCTCGGGAGTAATGAAACTGAATAATGCATATCGGTGAATATTGGCCGCCGGTGTAGGCCCGCCATCAGTCAGTGCACGGAAGGATTTTTCTATTAGTATTTGTTTTTATTAGATTATTTATACAATGTCGGGTGCAACAGTGCACATTTACAGCCTTAGGTTCTAAATAACTATAGCGATTAAAATATAATTACAAAGCCAACTTACAAACTTTAAACCACGAACTGTGAAACTATGGAATCAATATCCCTCAACAGTTAAAAATTCCAAAACTACTCCTACTAATTTCTTCTGATTAAATTCGTTGTGAGTTCCAAGGCAGTCGTAGTTTTACCCCCGAGACTGCAATGGACTTCATTGTTCATTGCCATTTTTGGCGGTCGCCGCTGTTAATCCTGGCTACACAGGAGACACAGTGGTGGGAATGTGTGGTGGGCCAAAACAAAAAAATCCCTCAACAGTATCCCCGAACAATTACGATATGGGAGCCTTCAAGAACAGAGTCTATATTTCCCTTAAAACGCTAGCAACGGATCGGCGATCCCTTGGTATTGCTATACAGTCAACACTTCAGCTACCTAAAGTAATACCAAATCATTTACTAAAATGTATGTCAGCTACTATTCAATGCAAATAGATAAACATCCATGAATATGGCCATCATCCAAGCATAATTCATATAACATTTACCTACAGGAAATATTGAGCTGCACATACTCACCTATTTTATTTATTAAATGGCTTTACGTCTCTGGAACCAATATCCTTTAGAGCCCACCTCTATTGGTGGTGGTGATTGCTTTCCACCAGCTCGTTTGTCCCCCTGTAATATAAAAAAACAGCAAGTACAATTAAATATCAACTTTAAAATTATCAACTGTAAAATTTGTTTATTAGTCCTAACGCGATCTAGTTTAAGGAATACTCTGTATTTTGTGCGGATGACAACAGCTTATATTAACTGCTTACTCTGCTACTAAATATTGCAGTTGTAACAATGGATACTGTTTCAACTTAGATAAACCTGTGTGGTTTATTATCTGTTTTATGAAATAAATGTAAATATTTTAACAAAAATAAATTAACAAAAAATATCTGAGATTGACGAGCTCGGTAGTCGAATGGTTAGCAATGGCCACTTTGACTCCGAGGTCGCGGGTTCGATTCCCGCACAAGACAAACATTTATGCGCATGAACATGTCTGTTTGTCTTAGTCTGGGTGTTTTCTATGTATTATAAGTACATATTTACAAAAAAAAAAGTATTTAAGTATTATACCAGTAATCTTACTAGATATCATAGTACAAGCTTTTCGCTTAATTTTTGACTAGATGGCGCTGTGTAAATTGTCCAGAAATTTTTATTTGTTATATCTTAGATGGTAAACGTACGTCAGGCACTAATAAAGGTATTTACATACCACCAGTTTAGACCAGAGGCCCTACCGCGGAAGCTGAATCCGATTACCATTGGGATTTTTGAGTGTAAAAATGAAACTACTGCTTAGATTGTTGCTAATTATGTTTACCCTAGAGCTCTACCCACTAAGTTGAAGATGTTTGTCAATAACTTTATCCTAAGACCAATTTTTCGAATCAAATAAACCAATGGTAATCGGCTTCAGCTTCGGCGGTAGGGTCCCAGGTTGCACCGGCCGTGGTCACAGGCTAACTATCTCAGCGATATCCCTCTGCCTCCGTTGCCGAGGTCGATGAATACCCTTATGCATAATCGCGCTATTGCCTGTTAGGCTTGGCGCAAACGAGCCACCGACCACAGCCACCGGTGGCCAACCACTAGCAGTTAACGCGCTTTTTCATACATCTTGTTCAAATTCGCCGCACACGTGTGGCCGGTGGCGGCCACTCGCTACTGCGGTGTCCGCGACTTGTGGTCGCTGCAGGCCTCACAAGACGCCGACACCCGCCACTGTCGCGCTGCTTCACCCTCCGCGCAGTTAACCGTTAGACGTCCTACGTCTAAAAAACTTTACTGGATGTCTGTAGATTATCGAAATGCAAGTTATGTTATACTGTAGGACCAGTTAAAGTTGGATGTACCCAATATAGGCGGCGACGGCGTCGTCAACGTCGTCTGCGTATTAATAATAGCCCGAGCAAATTTTCTGTGTCGGAATCCATCGTAAGACTGTGCGGCTGCGAGAGGGTTATAAAATGTGGCGACTTCCGAACACCGGTGGCTGTCGCGCGCTTCAGCCACTGTTACAAAAGTGGCGGTAGCGCGCGACAGCCACCGGTGGCTGTGGTTGGTGGCCCGTTTGCGCCAAGCCTTATTGTTTTCATAATATTTATGTCGCAGCCAATTGGTAGAACCGCCACATTACAAAACGGCTGACTTTAGGCAGATTGTATTTAAATTATCTTTTGGTTAGGTTTGGATAGGTTTGTGTTCTGATTAGAAATAGCCAAGTTATTTAATTCTATTATTATAGTATTCTTGGTGATGCACCATCAGGTAACAATTCACTCGTGTAATCATAAGATTGAAAGGAGGGTTGAAATAACCCTTCCGACCCGTGGTTACACTGAAATGGCTCCGACATTTTTTAAAACAGCTAGACGTTATGTAATGCGGCGGAGTATACGAATTGGCTGCGACATTTATATTATTCTTATGATCGATGACATCATAACAAGTATATAAAGCACTACCTTATTCCGATCTTGGTTTATAATAGTAATAAATAACACATCTTTATTTCATACATGTGTCCATACAGTTAAAAAAAAAACGGACAAGTGCGAGTCGGACTCGCCCACCGAGGGTTCCGTAGGTACGTAGTATCATTATTAAATTTGATATTTTTCATTATAAATAAGAAATAATGCGTCGAAAAAAATAAATAAAATATATTTTGCAATGTGTACATCAAGCCCTTTCATATGATACCCCATTTGAACTAGTAGTTTCAATTTGAAATTTCGACACCCTATAAAAATATAGACCCCCTATTTTTTAAGATCTATTTACAAATGTACTATACATTTGTAAATAGATCTTAAAAAATAGGGGGTTTTGAGATTTATTCCTGTACTTGTAGTCTATAACGATGTTACTTGCCAAATTTCATAGTTCTAGGTCAACGGGAAGTACCCTATAGGTTTTGATTCCCTTGAGTGTGTCGAAATATGCGTTTTTTGCTGAATAAACGGCCGTAACTTTTTTCTACGTAAACTTAGCAGTTTGATTTTTTTTTAACTTCATGGGACCGTAGACCTGAGTATACAGTTCAAATTTCAGCTTGATACCTCCACGCATTCTCGACATAGAAATTCTTGACAGACAGACAGACAGACAGACAGACAGACAGACAGACAGACAGACAGACAGACAGACAGACAGACAGACGGACAACAAAGTGATCCTATAAGGGTTCCGTTTTTCCTTTTGAGGTTCGGAACCCTAAAAATGGTACAATAATTTATTTTTTTGTGTATGTCAATGTCAAATAAATATTATTTAGAAAATACATAAAAAAAAACATGTCAGTACAAGTATAAATAAATAAATAATAAATAAATATTTCTGGACAATTGACACAGCGCCATCTAGTCCCAAATTAAGCGCAAAGCTTGTGTTATGGGTACTAGGCAACTGATAAAAGTACTTAAATACATTTTTTTTTTGTAAATACATACTTATATTACATAGAAAACACCCAGACCAAGACAAACAGACATGTTCATGCGCATAAATGTTTGTCTTGTGCGGGAATCGCACCCGCGACCTCGGAGTCAAAGTGGCCATTGCTAACCATTCGACCACCGAGCTCGTCATACTCGGCTTGTATGTCAATTTGTATTAGTTATATTGTCAAAGTCAAAGTGAAAGACAAAATTCTTTATTCTGTGGGCCCTCGCGGGCACATATACACGTCTTTTACAATTAGGTATATATTTTTTTATTTACCAGTACTACTACTACACTACTATTGAATAACCTTATTATATTAATAATAATAATATATAAACCTTATTATATTAATAATAACTATTAAAATAAAATAAAATAAGGTTTATATATTATATAAATAATATTTATAATAATAATAATAACCTTATTATATTAATAATAATAATATATAAACTGATTACGGATCATCGGCTGACAAAACTACTTTAGTCAATTGATTCATGTTATTTTGTGGAAGTTAAATTTACATGCCATAATAACGTTATTGGGTGGGTGCCGGCCGGCAGTAATTTGCATAAACTAACTAGCGACGGAGGCACTCAAAGTAGTTAGATCAAACTGCCTATAAAATTACTATAAAGCATATTTCAGATAACATTCACCGTAAAATTTTGATTGCACAATAGTTTGCTAGCGATGTTTTCTTTTAAATGGGATCGCCGCCAATTCTAAAAAGTGACAAGCTCGGTGCTCGGTTCCCAAGACAAACATTTTTGTGTGTCTGTATGTCTTGACCTGGGTGTTTTCTTTGTATTATAAGTACGAGTATGTATTTACAAAAAAAAATGGTATTTAGGTAAGTATATTTAACAGTTATCTAGTACCCATAGTACAAGCTTTGCTTAGGTTGGAACCACAGTTGGAACTAGATGGTTTTTAAAAAAAAGCCTTATGACGCAACGATAAACCATGGGCACAAAAAATTGCAATAAGGTATTATTTTCCAAATAGCATGTCATTAATTACCTACCCCATTGTTACTTCATAATAGAACATAGACGAGCCTGATGGTTGAGTGGCTAACAATAGACCCCTACTCTACTTTAACTCCAAGTGTTTGATTCCTGAACAAGACAACATTAGTATGCATAAACATATTCGTCTTCATCTAGATGTTTTCTACTTGTTACATGTAAGACTTTAAAACAAATGTATTTAATATTTATCAGTTATATGTATAGTTCCTATAGCTTTACTTAGTTTAGGACTAAGTCATCATCATCATCATCATCAGGTCCATTTTAGTCTCCACTGCAGGAGCACGACCCTCTCTCGTCCGTCCCAAACGGAAGGAGGATTTGGCCTACTCTCCCCACGCTGGCCAAACGGGTTGGGGAGGCCCGATCGATATTTGATAATGTATTTCCCTTAGTCGCTTTGTACGACATCCACGGGAAGAGACGGAGTGATTCTATTCTAGTCTGCCGGAAACCACACGTGTTACATCTGTCTTTTACATGTGTCTTTAAAAAATGTATTTAATATTTATCAGTTATATGTATAGTTCCTATAGCTTTACTTAGTTTAGGACTAGGTGGCAGTGTGTAATTAGTCTATGGATATTTATTTTTATTGAAAACGATTACAAGATTTCGTCGGAACTATTTTGTTGTTTTGTAATACTGTTACAGGCTAAGCTTTTGTTGTAGACCACAAACGATAAAACTGTGGAATCAACTTCCCTCAGCGGTATTACCGAACCATTACGACGGAAAATTATATTTTTAAAAATGGAAAAATTCACCTCCCCACCCTAGGTTTTTTTTTTTTTTTTTTTTATACTACGTGGTACGTAGGTGGGATTTGAACCCACGACCTCTCGATGACCGGTCGAGTGCTCTTCCAACTGAGCTACCAGGAAGGTTTGTGTTGGTGAGGGTTTCTTCTCGTGGATGTCGTACAAGGCGACTAAGGGAAATAAATACATTATCAAATAGCGATCAGGCCTCCCCAACCCGTCTGGCCAGCGTGGGGAGTGTAGGACAAATCCCCCTTCCGTCTAGGACGGACGAGAGAGGGTCGTGCTCCTGTAGTGGAGACTAAATAGGACCTGATGGTTATGATGATGATAATAAGGTATCACAGTACGAGCGAACGCGTAAAGCCCTACAATTCTATTCATACATAACTATTGGTCGCCCAGTGGTCGAAATTCGACCATAATTCATTTTAATTAATTATTATGGTTATGTTTGACATTCAGTAAGACTATAGACAAATAATATTAAAAACAAACAATATTAATTTATTCTCAATTTGACAATAGACTTTAACAATTAACAAAACATTATATATGCATGTGTGTGTCAAATATATGTTAGTGTGTGCACACCCCGGCCACTCCATACAAATATCGCGTCGTTTACTACAACATAAACAATGACGTCTGTGCAGAGCGAGAATGAGCGTGTGTGTGTGTGTGCGGCGCCATACAAACTGTTCCAGATTTGTCTCAGAGGGGAGGTGAGGTCGACACGAGAGAGCGGCAGGGAGTGGCCATACTGTACGTAGTACTATTACTTATACTGTGGTGTGGGCAATTATACCTTCTTTAGATAAACTATAATTGTGCGAAGTTTCATACTCCTCCGTCAGCGCAATTTTCGTAAAAAGGGGTACAAAGTTTTTGCTTCAGGTATTAATATATAGATACTTGAGCATCTCTTGGACACGTCTCGGATTGGGGTAGATTGAACTTGGTACAGCTAAATCCCTCAAAGACTCAGGTTTGTGCGTTTACCGCTAAAAAGTCCCCGTTTATCGTAGCTCCTAGATTAGAAGGTACTCCCCTTAGTGTTAGTCCCAACATTTCCATCTTGGGTGTCGACATATCGAGTGATGTTCAGTTTCGCGGCCACTTGGAGTGCAAGGCCAAACTGGCTTCTAAGAAGATTGGGGTCATCAATAAAGCCAGGCGGTATTTTACACCCCGACATCGCCTTCAACTATATAAAGCCCAGGTTCGCCCTCACATGGAGTACTGTTCGCATCTCTGGGCCGGTGCGCCCCAATACTTGCTTACTTCATTTGACCGCATACAACGAAGAGCAGTTCGAATCGTCGGGGACCCAATGATCTCGGATGGACTGGACTCTCTCTCTCTACACGCAGAGATGTAGCGTCTCTTTGCATTCTATACAAATTATATCACGGGGAGTGCTCGGATGAGCTGTTTGATTTGATACCTGCCGCTGAATTCCACTATCGTACAACTCGCCATAAATTAAAATTCCACCCATATCATCTTGATAATTGGCGATCTACTACAGTACGTTTCCTAAGGCATTTTATACCACGAACGGTTAAATTGTGGAATCAACTTCCCTCAGCGGTATTTCCAAACAATTACGACATGGGAGCCTTCAAGAATAGAGTATTTAATTCCCTTAAAAGGCTGGCAACGGATCGGCGATCCTTTGGTGTTGCTGATCTCCATGGGCGGTGGTGATTGCTTTCCATCAGGTGACCCACATGCTCGTTTGCCCCCCTCTCATATAAAAAAAAAAAAAAAAAATCTTTATTTGTGTAAAAATAACCGCACAGTTAAAGTAACAACTAACAAGATTAAAATAATCTTATTAATCTTGAAGTAGTATACGGTACTCACAAGCGTCTTATACTCCCTAAGGAGCAAATGCAAACAAGCCTGGAAATGTTTAAACATATGTCCCCACATCAAAAGCAGGAACGTCACCCTACTCAGGGAGAGGTGAACCATAAGAGATTCCTGTGTGATCGCGACGATTAGATTTTCATGAAGCTTTGCTGTCGATGCGCTTTTTCCAGTATCCATGAATAATAATCAGACTAGATTGGCAAGTCCATCGTGATCAAAGCTCTTCTCGTTTCATATTTTTCCTAGAAATAAAACGATGTATTTTTATTCTGGTTTCTGTGTACAGCCTTGTATGCTTATAGCTTCTGAATTATGAAATGAAATATACCTGAAAATGAAGTTACATTCATTGTTTTAATCATTATTTTATATAAGTTCAACTTATTTTATATAAATTAAAAGTTAAGAAAGTAGATAAACAAAAATATAGGTTGTCTGTAAAGTCGGTTTACGGACGATAATTTTACGTGATAACGTCATAAGAAAACATCGGCCGATGGAGTGGAAGAGAGACAGATGCGTCACAAGCCGAACGCTTAGGCCGATAGTACTTTTCTATCGCTTGTTCCGCGCTCTCGGCTCATGCGGAACGTGACAATGAGTCATGCCTTTTCGTGCGTGCAGCCGGCGTTTATCGATTTATTAGATGTTATCACGTCAATATATTAAAATGCGTGGAGCATCTGTTCAGCACAATCGAACTCTATGGTTTTTATGTACTCTAAGTATTAAAAAAAATATTTGAAAACTTCAAAAGATAGTAAAAAAAACCGGACAAGTGCGAGTCGGATCCGCCCACCGAGGGTTCCGTAGGTACGTAGTATCATTATTAAATTTGATATTTTTCATTATAAATAAGAAATAATGCGTCGAAAAAAATAAATAAAATATATTTTGCAATGTGTACATCAAGCCCTTTCATATGATACCCCATTTAAACTAGTAGTTTCAATTTGAACTTTCGACACCCTATATAAAATATAGACCCCCTATTTTTTAAGATCTATTTACAAATGTATAGTTTTGAGATTTATTCCTGTACTTGTAGTCTATAACGATGTTACTTGCCAAATTTCATAGTTCTAGGTCAACGGGAAGTACCCTATAGGTTTTGATTCCCTTGAGTGTGTCGAAATATGCGTTTTTTGCTGAATAAACGGCCGTAACTTTTTTCTACGTAAACTTAGCAGTTTGATTTTTTTACAACTTCATGGGACTGTAGACCTGAGTATAGTACAAACTGAGTACAGTTCAAATTTCAGCTTGATATCTCCACGCATTCTCGACATAGAAATTCTTGACAGACAGACAAACAGACGGACAACAAAGTGATCTTATAAGGGTTCCGTTTTTCCTTTTGAGGTACGGAACCCTAAAAACAACATTATGTTTGTTATAAAATTAATTTGTATTTATTTAAGACTTAAAAATGTATGCTATCAGAATATTCATCAAAGTTGAATTATTTTTGCATGAAAGGAAAATAAAAGAATGTTTTTTCACAAAATTTGTGTGCATTTTCACATCATAATAAAAATTACCTTTAGGAACATTGTTGATTTTTTGATACCAACAATTTTTTGTAGGATATTTTTTAATATAGCACCATTTCTTTCCGTACACCCTCCATAATGTTATGTTTTGCATCCATTTACAACCCTCTGATCTTGCATTAGTATTTTTTTAATTCGATAAAACCCTCCTTGCTGTTTAAATGATTATTTTTTTATATATGAGAGGGGGGCCAATTAGCATTTGGCTCACCTGATGGAAAGCAATCACCACCGTCCCCGGAAATCAGCAACACCAAGGGGTCGCTAATCCATTACCAGCCTTATACTCTTTCTTTACAAGTTATTGTGACTATGCTTCTGTCAGTTGCATTGATTGCCCAATATTATATTACTTACTAGATGACCCGGTGAACTTTGTTTCACCTACTATCTAGGTACTTAATAAATATATACGATCTAAGATCTGTGTCTCTTTAAGAAGATCCCACCCTGTGGGCCCGAACCTGGAGGATGTGCCATTGCAATACATTTGTTTCCTAACTTGCCGCTTTCCATAAAATTTTACAAAACCAGCTTAAAATTTGTGCAGCAGTTTGCTGGCCATGTCCAAGAATTCCTGACGCGGTCCTTCTACGAAATCTCGCGTATACTGTGCAGCATATTCAACTCCATGAAAGACAACACCTGTACGTGTCGCTCAAGTATCGGCGATCCTTTACTAACTTATAAAATGGTCTAATATTGGATTTATAAATTTGTCCTTTCAACTTGGCGGAATTTTGGAGTCACAGATGACACACCAATATCATCCTATTATCGTATTAGTTTGGACTAAGTGGCTTGAAGTAACCATACTTCAAGCCACTTAGTCCAAGGTACTGAAATCTCGCAGTCGATGCTATACGATCATCGAAGAACAGGGGCCCTACCGCCGAAGCTGAAGCCGATTACAATTGGTTTTTTGATTCCAAAAACTCGACTTAAGTTAAAGTTATTGCCAAACATATTTAGCTTAGTCAGTAGAGCTCTAGGGTTTCTACCAGTTGTGCTAAATATAATTAGCAACAATCTAAGCAGTAGTTTCATTTTCTCATCCAAAAATTCCGATGATAATCGTCTACAGTTTCGGCGGCAGGGCCCCAGGGGGCCTACCGCCGAAGCTGAAGCCGATTCCCATCGGGTTTTTTGATTGCGAAAATCTAACTTCACCTTTAATTTGCGTTAATATTAATAAGCTTAGTTGGTAAGGACGGTGGCGCTCTACCGATTAAACTGAAGATATTTATCGCAAACTTAAAGAGAAGTCCGATTTTCGCAATCAAAAAACCCGATGGGAATCGGCTTCAGCTTCGGCGGTAGGGCCCCTGATCCCTATTACTTAAACCGTCCGTGCATTCGACCATATCCTTATGTGCACGGTCGTGGGATCTGTTGTTTTGCAGCCCAAGTACTCGATCTTTCCCGTATTCGGATTCTGGCCATAGTTCTCAAGTGACCTCTTCCATTAATTCACTCATCGCACCAACTGCCCTCTATCCGCATCCGCCAATGCAATTATATCAGCATACACGAACACCCATCAACCCACCGCACAGAGCTGGTCCATGTGGATCCATGATAGTACTCGACAATTCGTCTAATACCACGAATGTCTATTATATAAGAATGTGTGTATTAATTATAAAATTAATGTGAATTACAGATTTAGGTACTTCAGAATAAATAATGAGGATCCATTTTATTTTGTAATATCACCTTGGTTAACATGACAGACCTATATAATGTGATGTTGGTCTTTACATATGCAAAGTTATACGACTCTATCATCATCATCATCATCGTCAGCTGATTTTAGTCTCCACTACAGGAGCATGACCCTCTCTCTTCCGTCCCAGACAGAAGGAGGATTTGGCCTACACTCTCCACGCTGGCCAGACGGGTTGGAGAGGCCTGATCGATGTTTTATAATGTATTTCCTTTAGTCGCCTTGTACGACATCCACGGGAAGAGACGGAGTGATTCTATTCTAGTCTGCCGGAAACCACACGGCCATACGACTCTATGTGAATCCACAAACCTCGTTCTGCGTTCAGCCCACATTTTCTGGTACCTGCTATTGCATCGTTGACACTGGTTACAATTGCAATCATTTTTGTAATTTACAACGCGAGTGTATGAAATTTGCAGATTTCTATTATTTATTCTTAAGTATTGTAGAAAGTATGATATACCATAAACAGTCACTAAATATTTCAATTCCATTCTTGATGTCTATTATGCCTAGGCCGCACTCATCGCGATAACATTCGGACGATAAACTTCGTCTTCGGCCTACGGCGAATCTTCGCGGCCACATTATGCGCGTGTTGTGCGATGTAAATTTGTCACGATTTATAAAACCCTGAAAACAATATGGACGCTGAGGTTACTCTGTATCTATTTTATGGCAGCAAATAATATTTTTTACATTTCAAAAAGGAGAAAAAAAATATAGTTACTCCAACCTATGTTACACTTTAGCTATATTATACACTGTAATTACATCTAACACGTCCGTTAAGAACAATGGGTGCGAGCCGACTGAAGTGTGGCCGCGCAAGCGAAGTTCATCGCGATAAAACCCTTTGATGTGCGAGAGTTTACCGACAGCGGAACGATGTGCCCGAAGCTTCGCCCGAAGTGTTGAAGTATTCGCGAATATTTGGCTTCAAACATCGAGATATCCCGAATTTTCGCCTTATCGCGATGAGTGCGGCCTAAGCATTAGTGGTGTGACATTTCTATGTCACTTCTGAGAAAGTCGTATTTGACAACCAACAAATATGTCGATCCTTTGTGACAATGACACTATTGATAGGTAAATTAGCCATCTTTGCTGCCATGACATTCGCCTATAGTAGGAACACTTTGTATGGGAAAATAAAATTGTCTTTACTATCTTTCTTGAATTTTTTCCAAAATTTCTCACCGTTTAAACCTTCCCTGGGCTACGAGAAACATTTCAAAACCGAAATCAGCTAAATCGGCCAAGCCTTTCCCGAGTTTTTGCGAGACTAACAAAAAGCAATAAATTTTTATATATATCACCGTTTAAACCTTCCCTGGGCTACGACAAACATTTCAAAACCGAAATCAGCTAAATCGACCAAGCCGTTCCCGAGTTTTTGCGAGACTAACAAAAAGCAATTCATTTTTATATATAAAATGATTCATGAATTTCTGCTTTTAAAAATATATATTGTGAAATTATATATTCAAGTTTATTTAATTTGATACATACCCGCTAATATGATACTCAATTTTAGTTAAAATGGCGTTTTATTTAGTTTTTCCAGTTAGTTACCTCCGCCTCACAGAATACCGTAGCTAAATAACAAATCCCTTGAGGGTTGTTGGGTTCCTGCGAATAAGTGAGGTCACCAGAAATTAAGGAAGTAATATAAGCTGGCAACGGATCGGCGACCCCTTGGTGTTGCTGGTCTCCATGGGCGGTGGTGATTGCTTTCCATCAGGTAGTTCACATGCTTGTTTGCCCCCCTCTTATATAAAAAAAAAATTGGTTGTCTGTAAAGTCGGTTAACGGACGATAATTTTATAAGTAAACATCGGCCGATGGAGTGTAAAAGAGATAAATGCGTCACAAGCCGAACACATAGGCCGATCGTGCCTCTCTATCGCTTGTTCGCGCACTCGCTTGCACGCTCGGCTCAGGCGGAACGTGACATTGAGTCATGGTTTTTCGTGCGTGCAGCCTCATTCATCGATTTATATGATGTTATAACGTCAAAATTGTTGTTAATTTACGAAAGCGTTACTTTTTAACTTCAATTCCGATATACAAGTGTTAAAAAAACATTACTTCCTTTCTGGTGACCTCACTTACTCGCAGGAACACAACAACCTCCAAGGGAATTGTCATTTGACTGCGGTATTCTGTGAGGTGGAGGTACACTCCCCAGTCGGGTAGCTTACAATTACGCTCCCTACTTCGCCAGAGTTTCGTTTGTCAGTCAGCAGGGTGCACCGCGTGAAGATGAAGTTGGCTTTGGTTCAAAGATGTTTCATTCATCGTTCGTTGATTTATAAGAT
Source organism: Hypsopygia costalis (assembly GCA_937001555.2). NCBI lineage: Eukaryota > Metazoa > Arthropoda > Insecta > Lepidoptera > Pyralidae > Hypsopygia > Hypsopygia costalis. Next base: position 7,282,903 of record OW443349.2, read on the forward strand.
GTTATACGTCAAAATACATAGTTGTTTATTTAGGAAAGCGTTACTTTTTAACTTCAATTCCGATATACAAGTGTTAAAAAAACATTAGGAAAAATATATACCGCAATTTCCTCATTTTATAACATTCTCCTCGTTTGGTATTTAATTGCTTCTTGTAATTTTAAAGCCAGAGCAACCTAATTTCGAAATACCAACTCCCTAAAAGAAAAAGCACTTTTATGTTAATAGACAATAATAAAAAAAGGTTAAGTAATTGTTTGTTGTCGAATTTCATTTCCTGCTTTCTGACTTTTAAATTAATTGCTTTTTGTCTTCTCTAGAAAATGGAGCTGAGGATAAATTAAATTCTTGTCTATTTATTTCTCAAAGTAAGTTGTTATGAGAAATAGTTAGAATGCCTATTTTATATGAGAAGGTCTCGCTATATGGTTAGAAATGGAAATGGAATGGACATGAAGTTTGGAGTGTAAGGGGTTCATAAACATCTCTGAACCAAAGCCAACTTCACCTGCACGCGGTACAGGGTTGTTTAGACTGATAAATGAAGCTCTGCTGAATAGAGAGGTAGGGACCTTATTTGTAAGCTACCCGACTGGGGAATGTACCTCCACCTCAAAGAATACCGCAGCCTAATAACAATTCTCATGAGGGTTGTTGTGTTCCTACGAGTGAGTAAGGTCACCGGGACGGAAGGAGATGCTGCGTTGGCAGCGCGGGTGACGACGCGCGAGCGATATTTTATGTTGCGAGCGTTATAATGGCTACGGTTACCGCTTCACATCAGACGGGCCGTATGTTTGTCTGCCACCCGACGTAGTATAAAAAAAATATATACGTCGAATGGCAAACAAAAATACGGCCCGTGTGGTGTAAAACTACATACGCCAGTTTTTTTCTTTATTGGGACTCTGCATGTGGCAGGAAACTGGAATCCAGAAATGGAAGCGACGAAATCGCATGCACGTAAGGTTTTTTCGTCGCGTCCAGCCCCCTTACCACCATCTCTTACTGCGATTCAATAACTGAATAGAATGCTTATTTATACCAATGAATGACTCTATTTCAAATGGAATAGAGTCGCTTATTCATTGGTATGAATATTCAATTATTGAATCGCAATAAGAGATGGTGGTAAGGGGGCAGGATTCAGCGGCAATCTATGCAAACCAGTCAGGAAGAATAAGAGGGTAGCTTAGATAGCAGCACTTTTTGCCAAACCCTGTCGAACGTCTTAGAGATGTCAAGGCTTAGTGCCATGGATTCACAGTATCTGTCAATAACCTTCTTCTATAGGTGAGTTACATAGCCTAGGAGATTACCAATTTTGAATGTTTTGTGCGGAAACCATTATAATAGTAGTTTATGAAACTGTTGCATAATAAGGGTTATTAAAATACGAGTGTGAGTTTATAACATGAGCCAATGTTATAATAGACCACACGAGTATTTTAATACCTAAATAAGTGCAGTTTCATACACTACTTTATCTAATCTCATGAAATATATGATAATAATATTTTAAATACAACAATGAAGTTAATATAACAGCTATAATAGAAACATACTACATAGAAATCCATTTGCAGATCGAGCATGCGTAGTGCGCATGCGCGACGCGCCGCGCGGCGCCGCGTTCACAGGTTATGTAGAAAAATTTTGCATAGTTGCAATGTATTTGCATTGCAACCTGTTTAAAATACCTGTATCCAGGGCTGAAGCTGTATCGAAATGGTAAAAAAGTTATTTTACGATACAGTGAAGAGCTGTATCGAAAAATAACTTTTTAAATTTATTTTGATAGCTTGTGCGTAAAGACTGTCATTAAGATACTGTGTTTAGTTTTTTAATGTGTAAATTTCAGTATGAGATTAGATAAAGAATATTATTCACGCGATATAATAGAATGATGACTCTTTAACAGACAGCGTTGTCAAAATCGAATTTAGAAGAAAAGTCATACTTAATATTAACAACAATGATAACATATGCTCCAGGGGTGGAAGTGTTGAAGGGCATCACGCCGCGAGTAACTTCGGAGAAAGCGCAGCACACCTCTCGACATCCCTGAGTCACTCACACCGGTGTTGCCTCCGGCCGATTTCCTGGCATTTCGGGGGCCCATCTAGTGAGTGGCAAGCCACAGCCTGCCGCAAATAACTAGCAGTTATGGCAGGCGTCCGTCCCTCTTCTTCAATAGCCCGGTATTAAGTTCACCAAGACCTCATCTTCATAGCCCAATTATTTTCCATCACACTTTGCAATAATCGCAACGCCTGCCGAGACCTGTTCATGGATATGTCATTCCATTGACATATCCTGGAGCGGGTCACGGCGGGCGTACAACATTACATCAAACTTCTCAAAGGGGCCTCGACGCGTTGGATCCATATCCCCGCGCACGCCTATCAAATGACCGGGCTTGACCCGTGATTAAAAAGAGATAATAACAATCATTGAGATAATAGATAATCATCATGGTCATTATCAGCCTGTATCTACCCATTGCTGAATATAGGCCTTTTCCAATGCTTTCCACCATATGCGATCCTCCACTTTCCGCATCCAACTGCTACCAGACACTTTTTTGAGGTCTTCGGTCCATCTAGAGAGACGGTGCTCTACGCTTCGTCGCCTCCACTCTAACACCAATGCCACCATTACTAATCCAATGTGGCAGCCGCTACAAATTGACTTTTATAATTTCCACTTTAATCACTATGATATGGGTATCAAATGATCGTTATAATTAACCGAGCGAAGCTTGATCAACATCATCAGGTTATTTTAGTCTCCACTACAGGAGCACGACCCTCTCTCTTCCGTCCCAGACAGAAGGAGGATTTGGCCTACACTCCCCACGCTGGCCAGACGGGTTGGGGAGGCCTGATTGATGTTTTATAATGTATTTTCTTTAGTCGCCTTGTCTACGACATCTACGGGAAGAGACGGAGTGATTCTATTCTAGTCTGCCGGAAACCACACGGCCAATAACCTTCTTCTATAGGTTTTTGCCTTGATCACAAGTCCTAAAAAAGAAGTAGTTCTATTTACACAGATAATTGGTTACCGTCGTCAACCAATATTCATCCCACTGCTGGGATACGGATCTTCCCTCAATCAAAGGGGTTTAGAGCATACTCCAACACGCTGCTCAACTGCGGGTTGGCGGAGATCAGTGTTTTCAAGCCGCCTAAATGCCAATGAGTTGGCATAATGACTGTCATCTTACGATGACCGCCGAGACCGACAGCTTAACATGCCCTCCGAAGCACGGTTGAGATTGAGATAAAATAAACCCATTCATGGACAGGCTACGGTCAACGTTGATTGACTTGCTACACTCGCAACGATGCCATCGAGCTCCTCCTTTTCGAAAATTCGTTGCCATTGACTACCAAATTTCTCTGAAAACATTTGCAAAAAAAATCCACGAACTTTTTATAATGAGGCTGCAAAAATGTACATTGTTTTTGGGTAAAGGAGGCGAGTTGCGAATGAGCCGTCTTAAAGTAAGTGTAAATTAGATTTTTTTTCCTTTCAAATTCAAATAACGCTCACGGTCACTTTGTGCCAATATTGATTTCCTGTTTCTTATTTACGCAACGAATTCGTTGGATTTTCAACTCTATTTATTTGACACTAAAGTCAATAGTTAACTGCAGTATTTGATGTAACAGATCTAAAGTTTCCTGGCTCTGTTTACAGCGCAGTAGGTACTTTTTCTTTAATTGCAAATTAAATTCGTCTTCTGCTCGAGTGCGCCGCTTTACTGATAGTCGAAGAGCAAGTGACAAGTTTGGGGAAGAATTTTAGTCTACGACATATTGTTTTACGAAATATTTTTATTATGAAAAGCATAAATATATTAACCAACATGTCAGCCGTGGTGGCCATGTTGTCTAACAATTTAGCTGTGTATGACGTGTGGTCAATTAAAATATCTATAGTGCGCCCATCTTATCTATTCATCCGGACAAAATAACAACTAAATCAATTATTACTAAAGTGACAGTTCGAATTTACAGTTTCTTCGCCACTAGCGCCACCGGTTACTGAACAGATAAGTTGGGCGCACTATACCAACATGATTAACAGCACATCCATACACAGATACCTATATTGTTAGGCAATGTGACCAACAAGGGTAACATGTTGACTAATGTATGGCAGCTTTAAGTCAATTTATGATTTTCTATTGATGCAGATATAATTTTACACCAACATCTCAACACAATTATATAAACTAAATTTTGTGTATCAAATATTTGCTTTTCGAACTACGTGGAGAAACTGTATCGTATTATCTTCCCATAACTATTCCGTTGTGCTTAGAAACGTATCTAAGACTCTAGAGTGGGAGATTCATCACATCAATGTCAACGGAGAGTATATCTCACACCTTCTATTTGCTCATGACATGGTCATGCCCCACGGTCAAGTTCACTAACACTCTAACGCAATAACAAAAATTGTATATAAAAGAGGTAGAGTATAGCATATTTTTTAAGCTGCCCGATTGGGGAAGTACTTCCTCACAGAATACCGCATCCAAATACCAATTTCCTTGAGGGTTTTTGTGTTCCTGCGAGTGAGTGAGGTCATCAGAAAGAAAGAAAGGAAGGAATATAGGCCGCCAACGGTCGGCGACTCCTTGGGGTGCTGATATCTATGGACGGTGGCGATTGCTCCCCATCAGGTAACCCACACGCTCCTTTACCCCCTCTCATGTAAAAAATATATATTTTGTCGACCATACAAGTAAACCAGGGCTAGTGATCTTTAAGAAAGATAAGTTGACTAGCTCTTGGACTATAATTTCATTACCTATCCTAACAAGATCTTCTTCATAAATTTACTAAAGAAAACTTTATACTGAATCAAACTTTTTATCATTTGCAAAACTAGTGAGATAATTTGTCAACATTTTTTTAGGGTTCCATACCCAAAGGATAAAAAGGAACCCTATTACTAAGGCTCCGCTGTCCGTCCGTCCGTCCATCCGTCCGTCCGTCTGTCACCAGGTTGTATCTCATGAATCTCATGAACGAATGATAATTAGAGAGTTGAAATTTTCACAGATGATGTATTTCTGTTGCCGCTATAACAACAAATACTAAAAAACAGAATAAAATAAATATGTACCTATTTAAAAGGGCTCCCTTACAACAAACGTGATTGTTTGTGCTCGTTTTTGCTCGCAATTGATAACGGCAATAGGTAGACACTTGAAATACTCACATAACATTTAGTTATGTGTTCACTTTAAAAGTAAATAATAATAATAAAAAAAAAACAAATATTTAAGGGGGCTCCCATACTACAAACGTAATTTTTTTGCCGTTTTCATAGATAATGGTACGGAACCCTTCGTGCGCGAGTCCGTATTGTAATATGTATATTGTCCGATAATGTATTTCCCTTAGTCGCCTTGTACGACATCCACGGGAAGAAACGGAGTGATTCTATTCTAGTCTGCCGGAAACCACACGGCCATCTAGTCTGCCGGAAACCACACACATGCACACATATTCAAGTATAACGTCTATACATAAATCACTTTAGATTGCCTGTTTGTCCATAGTGGACGATCATATGAACACACATAATTAATGTCGGATCATCCAGTCCAGCCGTTCATTACTCTGATTTATCAATTCCCATTGCGCAACACGCATTGGATAGCAATTAGAATCTGTAATAGGTTAACTGTATTTGATTTACTCAAATTGCATAATTAACATTTGATTGGAAAATACTAATGGCAATATTAGATTTATATTTGATTACATCTAATGATATTTTAAGGCCGTGTGGTTTCCGGCAGACTAGAATATAATCACTCCGTCTCTTCTCGTGGATGTCGTACAAGGCGACTAAGGGAAATACATTATAAAACATCGATCAGGCCTCCCCAACCCGTTTGGCCAGCGTGGGGAGTGTAGGCCAAATCCTCCTGTCTGTAACGGACGAGAGAGGGTCGTGTTCCTGTAGTGGAGACTAAAATAACCTGATGATGATGAATGATATTTTTGGTGGTGTACTGGCATTATATTTATTAAAGTCTCTGTTTGTACTGTCTGTTTATTCGCTTATGTTCGAGCTCATCATATATTTACGGTAGGAATAGATAATGATACTCGGGCTTATTTCACGTCTGCTACAATAAATTGACGAGCTCGGTGGTCGAATGGTTAGCAATGGCCACTTTAACTCCGATTTCGCGGGTTCGATCCCCGCACAAGACAAACATTCGTGTGCATGAACATGTCTGTTTGTATTGGTCTGGGAGTTTTCTATGTATTATAAGTAGCTATGTATTTACAAAAAAAAAATGTATTTACGTATGTTTATCAGTTGTCTCGTACCCATAACACAAGCTTTGGTTACTTTGGGGCTAGATGGCGCTGTGTAATTTGTCTGACAATATTTATTTAATATTTATTACATCTAATGATATTTTTGGTGGTGTACTGGCATTATATTTATTAAAGTCTCTGTTTGTACTGTCTGTTTATTCGCTTATGTTCGAGCTCATCATATATTTACAGTAGGAATAGATAATGATACTCGGGCTTATTTCACCTCTGCTACAATAAATTGACGAGCTCGGTGGTCGAATGGTTAGCAATGGCCACCTAGACTCCGATTTCGCGGGTTCGATTCCCGCACAAGACAAACATTTGTTTGCATGAACATGTCTGTTTGTATTGGTCTGGGAGTTTTCTATGTATTATAAGTATGTATTTAGAAAAAAAAATGTATTTAAGTACATTTATCAGGTATCTAAGAACCATAACACAAGCTTTGCGCTTAATTTGGGACTAGATGGTGTTGTGTAAAATATTGTGTGAAATATTTATTATTAGTGAATAATAATTATTGCAGTACTAACAGGTATTAAAATTTTTAGTTGATTAGCTACTCTTCATGGAACTCAAATTAATTATAGAAGTATATATATACTTATACTACTACTATATATATATATATATATATATATATATATATATATATATATATATATATATATATATATACTTCAAAGTATAGAAGGGCTTATAAGTATAGAAGTATACTTTGAAGTTTAGGGTTTAAAAAACACGACGAACACACGACCTCTCGATTACCGGTCGAGTGCTCTTTCCAACTGAGCAACAAGGAAGAAGCACAGATTTTAACCGGTTTTGATATTAATTATATTATATATAAATGAGAAATTGTGTTTGTTACCTTGTCGCGTCTAAACCGCTGAGCCAATTTGAATTAAATTTGACATGAATATTAAACATTATATCACGAGAAAGGACATACTTCTACAAACAGACATAGCCTACCTAACCAGATAAAACTGAGATGACGTTCATACGGGCGAAGCCGAAGGCATAATAAATAAATGACTGGTATGGCATACGCTTGTACCTACACAAAGCTAGAGCTTATACTGTTTGTTGTAAACCATATAGTAACATCATGAAAGAAATATAACAAAGGAAAACCAAATTAAAACATCTGGGCGAAAAATCATTCATTTGACAAACAATCAAAAATTTACCTAAACCCCGATTTGTCTACCGATATCTATCATGATCAAAATTCAATCTTTTATTTGAAACAAAGTTCATTTCAGACAGCAATTAAGTAAACTTTTCTTTTAATAGAGAAAAAAAATAGGTAAATTCATTCCTGGCACGGTAAGCACTTAAGAGTTACTCTCGTTGCTGTAAATATATTGAAACCATTTATAATTTCAGAGTACGAAATTAAGAATGAACGATAATGACAAAACCACTTTAATACTTGAGTTGACAGATCATTCTCGCCAGAATAATCTAGTACATTCTCATTCTTAAATCAATCCAAAAAATCTAATGATAACAAAATCGGGAGATACAGTTTGGCATTGTAGTTTCGAATCTATGCTCTACATCCAAAATTCAATCACACCACTGGATAAATGAAGAATCCACGAATTTATTACGCTAAATAAGACTATTGAACATCGCGTGCTGGGGAGGGGGAAGCCCTGCAATTTTGAAATAATTTTAGTAAATGTAACGTATTCACGTACATTTTTTTTGTTCTTTTCGTAATTATGAGGACAATGTTCGTATAAAAGAATTTTTTTGAAAAACGATAAAAGTACCGGATGTCGGCAGGCGAATTCGCTAGTCGCCAGTAAAATCAACAATAGCAGTTGAATATTCGAGGTCCCATTGGACCTTGTGGTCGAACACTGAGTTGTGACAATTGTGCAAGCCAATAACTGTGACATAGCAATTCCCTAAACACGTTCCACGATTTGAAACTTTAACTTCAAGTTGCAGCCAGTACTTCATACACTTTTTGCTTATCGACACGTATAAGTAATTGTTTTACGTACAGTATGGCCATTCCCAGCGGCTCTCTCGTGTCTATCTCACCTCCCCTCTGAGTCGGATCGGGAACAGTTTGTATGGCGCCACGCACACACGCTCATTCACGCTCTGCACAGACGCCTTTGTTTATGTAATAGTTCACGACGCGACAATTGTATGGAGTGGACAAGTGTTTTTTTTTTTTTTTTTATACTACGTCAGATGGCAGACAAGCATACGGCCCGCCTGATGTGAAGCGGTTACCGTAGCCTTATTAACGCTCGCAACATAAAATATCGCTCGCGCGCCGCAACCCCCGCTGCCAACGCAGCATCACCTTCTTTTCTGGTGACCTCACTCACTCGCAGGAACACAACAACCCTCAAGGGAATTGCTATTTGGCTGCGGTATTCTGTGAGGTGGAGGTACATTCCCCATCGGGTTGCTTACAATTACGCTCCCTACCTCTCTTTTCGCCAGAGCTTCGTTTGTCAGTCAGCAGGGTGTACCGCGTGCAGGTGAAGTTGGCTTAGGTTCAAGGATGTTGATGAACCACTTACACCCCAAAAAAAGGGTGTGCTTACGATCAGACTAAATTGAATATTTATGAAAACCCACATACTTCCGTCTTCTTGTATATTTTTCTATCCCTATATATTTGTTTATTCGTTTAGCAGATACGATACGCCATCACAAATAGAGTCAAACATGCCTCTCTTATCAGACATGCCAAAGCCAACCTCGCCTGCACGTGGTGCACCCTGCCGACTAGAGGAATAGGCTCTGGTAAAAGAGAGGAAATGCACGGGTTCATGTTGCGAGCGTTAATATTACTATGGCAACCGCTTCAGATCAGGCGGGCCGTATACTTGTCTGCCTCCCGACGTATTATAAAAAAAGAGTCTTGAATTAAACTTTAATTATATATAATTAATTATATATAATTAAAGTTTAATTAAATACTCTTTTTTTGTGGCGTATACGTCACATCGAAGAAATTTTAAGAAGTATCTGTAATATCTTTACGCCACATGATATGATGCTATCAGAAATTCAAGTTGATATAGATATTGTCAGACAAATTACACAGCGCCAGATAGCCCCAAAGTAAGCGAAGCTTGTGTTATGGGTACTAGACAACTGATAAACGTAAATACATTTTTTTTTGTAAATACATACTTATGATACATGGAAAACACCCAGACCAAGACAAACAGACATGTTCATATACACACAAATGTTTGTCCTGTGTGGCAATCGAACCCACGAGCGTTGGTGTCGAAGCGGCGTCATTGACCGCTACGCCACCGAGCTCGTCAAAAGTACATGTTAATTGTAATTGTTTTTTAATTACAATTAACATATACTTGAATTTATCTCTCTCAACTCAATCAAAGTTGGCTTTTAGGTCGAACCAACCAGAAAATTAATTGAATAAAAGAAAAAGTTTATTCGAACATCTTTTTTGTTATAATAAAAATTTAAACTGGCAATATTATTTTCTTTATTCATCATCAGCCTGTACCTACCCACTGCTGGATACATGCCTTCCCCAATGCTTTCCACCAGATACGATCCTCCGCCTTCCGCATCCAGCCGCTCCCAGCCGCTTTCTTAAGGTCATCGGACCATCTAGAAGGAGGGCGCCCAACACTTCGTCGTGCTACGCGCGGCCTCCACTCTAATACCTTCCTCCCCCATCTGCCATCACTTACTCGGCAGATGTGACCGGCCCATTGCCACTTCAGTTTGCAAACTCTGAAGGCTATGTCGACAACTTTGGTTCTCCGTCGAATTTCTTCGTTCCGGATTCTCTTTAATATTCTCTTGATTTTTACTAAAATTTTCTATATATTGGGCTATAAAAATAAGACAACAAAATTCAAGATGAGCCTGTTTTCCTAAGCTCGTGTAAACATAATATAATATGTTAGCTGAAGTAATATCGATGCTCTATATCCACGAAATTAAAGTAGGATAAAAAAACATATTATCTAGTCATATTACCTAATCTCTTTCATATGTATTTATATCTTAATAATATTCCTTCTGTTTTGTTTTCACAAAGTTACGGCGTATATTAAAATTGCTAAAATTTATTTCTAAATCCAATAAATTCAGAGCAAATAGACGAAGTAAAAGGAGTGTTAACAAAATAAATGATGATGTAGAAGTTAAGTAAGATCTACTTTTATATGAAAACTCAAATCAAAAAATCCTATTTAAACTGGTATTGATCTTATCATATGTCAAGAACTACAGCTGGGGGGGGGGGGGGGGGGGGGGGAGTCCTACCGCGAAACTGAAGCCGATTCTTTGAACTTTCTTTTCTTCATCTTTGAACAAAAGCCAACTTCACCTGCACGCGGTGCACCCTGCTAACTGACAAATGAAGCTCTGGCGAAAAGAGAGGTAGGGTATCCCTACCCTACCTCGTAATTGTAAGCTACCCGACTGGGGAAGGAATGTACCTCCACCTCACAGAATACCGAAGCCAAATAACAATTCCCTTGAGGGTTCTTGTGTTCCTGCGAGTGAGTGAGGTCACCAGAAAGATAGGAGATGCTGCGTTGACAGCGGGGATGGCGGCGCGTGAACGATATTTTATGATGTAACCGTTAATATGGCTACGGTAACCGCTTCACATCAAGCGGGCCGTATGTTTGTCTACAGCCCGATGTAGTATAAAAAAAAAAATATAACTTAGTCAGTAGAGCTTTAATGTTTCTACCATCTAAGCTAACCACAATTACGGCAAATCTAAGTTAAAGTTTGATTTTCGCAATAAAAAAATCCGATAGTAATTGGCTTCAGCTTCGGCGGTAGCCCCCCCCCCCCCCCCCCCCCGATCCGTTCGATCCAATCCGTCAAGGATCGTGATATAATATAGTATCCAATACGCTATCATTTACTTTAGTGCTGTTTGACTACCGAGTCTAATGACCGAATTCACTGAGTGCCGCTTCCATATTCATGCGCTCCGTGGCTCGCATTAGGTAATTGATAGTGGCCAGATGGCGGTAGTGCGCTCACTCGACACATGATGGAAGACATCTAGTTAAATGGTGATTTAGATTAGAAGTTATGGCTTTTAACCAAAAGGATTGCAAATTAGTGGGCCGATTTCGAAAACATGGGTCTTATAAGAATTGACGAGCTCGGTGGTCGAATAGTTAGGAATGGCCACTTTGACTCCGAGGCCGCGGGTTCGATTCCCGCACAAGACTAACATTTGTGTGCATGAACATGTCTGTTTGTATTGGTCTGGGTGTTTTCTATTTATTACAAGTATGCATTTACAAAAAAAATGTATTTAAGTACATTTATCAGTTGTCTAGTACCCATAACATAAGCTTTGCACTTAATTTGGGAGATGGCGCTGTGTAAATTGTCCAGAAAAATTATTTATTTTCAAGAATGGAGCGAAGCTCTCTCGATGCGCGATGTACAGAGCTATGCTCAGCTCATATCTCTGCATGATAGACGCTGAAACAGTGGTCTTGGACCATATCGCCATATAATTAGATTTTTTGATTCCAAAAAATTAGTGTTATTTTAAAGTTATTTACAAGCATCTTCAACTGAGTCGATAGGGCTGTAGGGTTTCTACCAACAATCTTTTTTGTTTTTATACTACGTCGGGAGGCAGACATGCATACGGCCCGCCTGATGTGAAGCAGTTACCGTAGCCATATTAACGCTCGCAACATAAAATATCGCTCGCGCGCCGCCACCACCGCTGCCTAAGCAGCATTTCCTTCCTTTCTGGTGACCTCACTCACACAACAGCCCTCAAGGGAATTGTTATTTGGCTGCGGTATTCTGTGAGGTGGAGGTACATTCCCCAGTCGGGTAGCTTACAATTACGCTCCCTACCTCTCTTTTCGCCAGAACTTCGTTTGTCAGTCAGCAGGGTGCACCGCGTGCAGGTGAAGTTGGCTTTGGTTCAAAGATGTTGATAAACCACTTACACCCCAAAAGCTGCAGCCGATTACCAAAAAATTGGTGTTAGGTTAAAGTTATTGACAAGCATCTTCAACTGAGTCGATAGGGCTGTAGGATTTCTATCAACTGAGCTAAACATAATTTAATAAATAATAATAATAATAAATATTGTCAGACAAATTACACAGCGCCATCTAGCCCCAAAGTAAGCGGAGCTTGTGTTATGGGTACTAGACAACTGATAAACATACGTAAATACATTTTTTTTTGTAAATACATACTTATGATACATAGAAAACACCCAGACCAAGACAAACAGACATGTTTATGCACACAAATGTTTGTCCTGTGTGGGAATCGAACCCACGAGCGTTGGTGTCGAAGCCGCGTCATTGACCGCTACGCCACCTAGCTCGTCGAAATTACCAACATTCTAAACAGCAGTTTCATTTTCACATTCAAAAATTGCGATGGTAATCGGTTTCAGCTTCAGCGGTATAGGTCAAAGTATGTCGCAGAGCTGATGGCCGTTCGGGCAGAAAGATTCTGAAGCGGGGTCCAAGGACCTGAATATGCAACGTAGGATGGCCACCACTAGATGGACGAATCATCTGGTAAAACCGCAGGGGCCCGATGGATATGCACGGCACAAAATCGTTGTGGAAGTCTAAGAGAGAAGCCTATGTTAGAGGACGTCGTTGGACTAAAATGATGATGATGGTTCAACACCATTGCAAGCAAACTAATAGTGTCTAAACACAATATACCGAAGTTACGCGATCGAAGTTCGGCGCCATTACGCCTGCAATACTTTTTCAATGACTATCGACACATTTGACCGAAATTACGTTGCGTTTTTTACATACAAATCTTAATCACGCGGAATTTCGGCCGCGGAATTTCGGCTTAGTGTGGTTTGACACATAAAGAAGCCTGGCCCCATACCACCATCTCTTAGAGCGATTCAATAATTGAGTAAATATAAATATAATATTGTCAGACAAATTACACAGCGCCATCTAGCCCCAAAGTAAGCGAAGCTTGTGTTATGGGTTCTAGACAACTGATAAACATACGTAAATACATATATTTTTTTGTAAATACATACTTATGATACATAGAAAATACCCAGACTAAGACAAACAGACATGTTCATGCACACAAATGTTTGTCCTATGTGGGAATCGAACCCACGAGCGTTGGTGTCGAAGCCGCGTCATTGACCGCTACGCCACCGAGCTCGTCTAATGGCTCTAGTGTGCTCGCGCCACACGTTTGATAGCACTTCTAGGTGAATGGTCGCGCGTATATTTTATGGCTGCGGTAGGCAAGTGGATTATGTACTAAAGCTTACAACGTAACAACTTTATGGCCGTAATGAAGGTTATGTTTGAGGAGTGTATGTGTGTGTGGTAGCGATTTTTTTTTACTAAATGTATCTATACTCGTATATGTAATTGAAATGCTGAGCTTGTAAAAACCATTGTATGCAATGATGTTAAAAATACTATAGATATTGAATACCCCTACCAGCCCCCTTACCACCATCTCTTATTGCGATTCAATAATTGAATAGATTGCTTATTCATACCAATGAATAAGCGACTCTATTCCATTTGAAATGTAGTCGCTCATTCATTCGTATGAATAAGCATTCTATTCAGTTATTGAATCGCAATAAGAGATGGTGGTAAGGGGGCAGACCCCGGCCACTCCATACAAATGTCGCGTCGTGAGAGTGAACTACAACACAAAGAATACGGCTGTGCTGAGCGTGAATGAGCGTGTATGTGTGCGGCGCCATACAAACTGTTCCAGATTCGTCTCCGAGGGGAGGTGAGGTCGATAGAGAGCGGCAGGGAGTGGCCATACTGCTCATAGTGCTACTACTTATACTGCGCCCCTACTAAATCGCATCACATAACGATTCCTGTCGCGTGGGCGATCTATAACTGTCACTACCCTTATCATCTCAACGTTTTACTTGCTATCTCTTTCGCTCACTGAGTACGTAATTAGCGCAATTGCCACATTTCTACTAGCAAAAATATGAAATTAACTTAAAATACGCGTTAACATTGGCCGTGTGTTTTCCGGCAGACTAGAATAGAATCACTCCATCTCTTCCCGTGGATGTCGTACAAGGCGACTAAGTGAAATACATTATAAAACATCGATCAGTCCTCCCCAACCCGTCTGGCCAGCGTGGGGAGTGTAGGCCAAAATCCTCCTTCTGTCTGGGATGGACGAGGACGAGAGAGAGTCGTGCTCCTGTAGTGGAGACTAAAATGATCTGATGATGATGATAACGCGTTAACATCATGTATTATCGTGTAATTTAGTGTGATATTATATTATATTATAAATGAGACTACAGCATGGCGTTCTTCAAAAAGGGCGTGAAGAGGTCTTTACAGATTCGGCAACGCGCGTGTGATGCCGCTGGTGTTACAGGCGTTCATAGGCTGCGGTAGCTGCTTTCCATCAGGCGGGCCGTAAGCTTGTTTTCCACTCTAGTGGTATATATAAAAGATATGTGATCCGCTGGGTTTTGTTTGCTTCATCAACATAAAAGTTGTGTCCGCATGATTTGGCCTCTAAAACCCGGCGATTACAACTTTTATTGTCCTGTACCAAATTATTACGCCAAATCTAATCTATATATATAAAAGAAAGTCGTGTTTGTTACAACACTTATAACTCGAGAACGGCTGGACCGATTGCCATGGTTTTTGATTTGTTGGATTTGTTTCCGTCCCGAATAGCAGAATAACTCTTAAAAACATTGGAAAATTCTCGAAAAAATAAAATAAAAGAAAAAACATTTTCCCATACGTCCCGTATGTTCGTGGTTGTCGTAGCTGTCAAATGTGACGTTGTCGTACGTGCGTACGCCAAGTGTATGCGTGCGTTCAGAAATGTATATTAAGCTCATTATAGAACAAATGTCATAGATTAAAAACAAATGTTAAATCTATTGGTCTCATTTTTACGTATTGAAAGTTGGCTGTGATTTGTTTTGAAAACAGTTTTGTGGATTTAAATATTTATTGCAAAGAGAATGTAACCACTACGTTTTAAGAGACGGATGTGCCATACAAATAGCGTAATTCTAATATGTATGAAATGGAAACGAAAACAATCAGAATTTGTACCAAATTCGCTTCCGATTCATAGAGTCGTTTTTTTACTTTGAGTTGCGCCAGACTGATTTATTGGTTCTAAAATATTTATGCGTGCGTTCAGAAATTTAAATCAAGCTTCATAAATCTATATAATACTAGCGGCCCGACCACGCTTCGCTGTGGCTCAATCTTTTCGTTTCCATCCATTTCCTTAGAGATGGCGCTGTATGTGAAAAAAGATTTTCCCGCTTTTCTTTTCAAATTTTTCCAGAATTTTCTTTGCTATAAACCTCACGGAGCCCGAGACCTTTCCAACGAATGCAAACCCGTGGAAATCGGTTCGTGCGTTCTGGAGTTATAGCGTCAGGAAGGAAAACCCGACTTATTTTTATATAGTAGATATAAAATAATGTCGTGTCTTGGTCGGGAAAGTATTAAAAACATTGAAAAATTGACGAAAGAATTAAATAAAAGAAAAAACGTTTTCCCATACAAATAGTGCCAGTTAAAAAGGATTGGAATATTTATTGATTGTTATGTAAATGTCAAATCGATTGGTCTCACTTTTACGTCGCGAATGTTGTCTGTGATTTGTTTTGTGGATTGAAATATTTATTGTTGTCAATTGGTACTTTTTTTGTGACTTTGTAAAGTACTGAACTTATTATTTACCCACTGCTGGGATACGGGTCTTCCCTCAACCGAAGATGTTTAGAGCATACTCCAACACGCTGCTCAACTACGGGTTGGGCCACTAACTTGGCTTAAGGACTGCCATCTAATGATAAACACCAGGACCGACGGCTTAACGTGCCTTCCGAAGCACGGACGAGCTCGAGATAACATAAACTCATTCATGAACAGGCTAGGGTTGACTTTGCTTAACTTGCGTGTACAATTAGACTGACACGTGCCTCACGCCATCGTGCTTCTCTATTATTTTCTATTATTCATTGTATTAATTTCAAGAAATCATAAATTTTGTTCATATATATATGTACATCACGACATTCATTGACTGTTAGGCGGTACAAAGTTCGCCGGGACAGCTAGTAATTAATAAATAAATAAATATTGTCAGACAAATTACACAGCGCCATCTAGCCCTTTGGGGCTAAAGTAAGCGAAACTTGTGTTATGGGTACTAGGCAACTGATAAACATACGTATATACAGTTTTTTTTTTGTAAATACATACTTATGATACATAGAAAACACCCAGACCAAGACAAACAGACATGTTCATGCACACAAATGTTTGTCCTGTGTGAGAATCGAACCCACGAGCGTTGGTGTCGAAGCCGCCTCATTGAGCGCTACGCCACGTGGTCATCAACCCTTACTCATCCCACTTCTAAGATATGGGCCTCCCCTCAATGGAAGGGATTTAGAACTTACTCCACCACGCTGCTCAATTGCGGGTTGCGGATACCAGTGTTTTCAAGCCGCCTAAAGACAGGCTTAACGACTAACGTCATCTAGTGACAACAGTCGGAACCAACGGCTTAACGTGCCCTCCTAAGCACGGAGGAGCTCGAGATAAATAAACCCATCCATGGACATACTACGATCGACTTTGCTTAACTTGCGTGTTCAATAGACTATTTGACAATGTTCATAAATTGTATAAATTATTTAACAATATCGTAAAATACACAAAACTGTAAAGATCTGAAAACTTTCATTCTAATATCTTCCGTCCGACTTATTTTAGGGTCGATCAAAGTTTGGTGGGAAAGTTCATTTTAAAAGTATGAAATTATTAAAAAATAATATTCCCATTAGAGAAGTAATAAAAAATACTATAACTATTATTCTTTTATTATTATACTAATTAAATAATTACATAAACGTAATATTTAACATAGCTGTCGTAAAAATTTCTGATTTGATGCATACATAATATAAACCAGTGACGTCATAACTCTGTAGCCTTTTGTATGGAACGTTTTCGGGAAAGTCCAAAATTGTAATTTTTATATTAACATATCTCGAGAGATTTTTGTTCTATCGAAGTAACTCTTTCATCTATGGTTATATTATTGAGACGTCCTTACATATCAAACCGAAATAAATATTGGTCAAATGGCCTAGATGACACACGTAACGATGCCATCGAACTCCTCCAGAGCAAAATCTATATCAGAAAATGCAAAAAAAACATAACATAACCTATATTCATCAAATATTAAATGTATAACAAAGGACAGCAATAAATTTGTCATCGAAAAGTTTATAGCAAGTTGAAAGGGGGAGTGAAATGAGACGAAAGTATAATAACTTTTATGAGACAAAATGTCACAAAGTTTGTACATTTACAGAGCAATTCAACTTTCGTTTAAAGACCCTACACCTACACAGTCGTAATAACATCATAAGAAATATAGGCCGATCGTGCCTCTCTATCGCTTGTTCCGCGCATTCGCTTGCACGCTCAGCTCGGCACGTGACAATGAGTCATGTTTTTGTGTACGTGCAGCCGGCGTTCATCAATGCTGTGAAATCACTTAAAACTATCTTAATTCCCAAACTAGAAAATATCTGTATTTTGGGAAGTAAGTAACTTCGATAGCATAAAAACTTCTCAAGATATTCAAGTGACTTGAAAAATCACAATTTTAGACCATTGAAGGTATAATGCATATATATATATATATATATGTATATATATATAGCATAGCATAAAATGAGTTTGTATAATAGCTATTCAGCTCATCTAGTGCCGTAACTATGTCGAATATTCCGTTTATGTAGCTAGTGTTGTGACAAAAGTTACAACAACTTGATTCGTGAAACTGATGTATTCTCTTTGTTGTACACAAAGAAAACCATAATTACAATATTATAAGGAAATGTTATGTACAAAGGGCGAGCTTATCTCTTTTAGAGATCTCTTCCAGCCAATATTAAGTGTTTGGTAGGAACACATACAAGAAACATGAACGGGAAAACGTGCACAAAAGTTATAGTATTTTTTATTGTTTTTCCAATGGTAATATTTTTTTTAATAATTTCATGCTTTAAAAATGTATTTTTTATTTTATGTGAGGGGGGGGGGGCAAATTATTTTATGTGATGAAAAGCAAACACCACCGCCCATATGATGAGTCCCAGGGAGACACTGAGAAATAAATTTAAAGAGATAAATATTAAGATATTACATTCTCAATATATTTATGATAATCTTATTTACGTTCATTAAAATCAAACTAAATTTAGGAAAAACAGTGATCTCCATCAATTAAATTTAAGAAATAAATACAAACTCGCTGTGCATATTACTAGGCTCCATAAAATATCTAACTCGTTCCCAGGTCAATGTATACGCTTCTACAATAAACTTCCAAATGACGCGTTTAAATTATCCATGGGTAAATTTAAAAGATTTATCAAAACTAGACTATGTCAGAAGGCTTACTATTGTATCTCAGATTACATAAATGACAAAACTATTTGGAATTGAATTGCTCTTGTTATGTTAGTATTTGTGTTTAATGTAACGATATTGGCAATTAAAAGAGTCGGCCTTGAGTTTCTTGCCAGTTCTTCTCAAGAAGCCCCGTCGCCGGAACTGGCACTTAAATTCACTTTCACAGTGTGATGAAAGTGAATCTAAGCTCTGCGGATTTAGAGTAGTAATGATTTAGATACATGTCTTATATTTAATCTGTATGACGTTTCTAAGTGCTTTATTTTTTATTTTTTAGTCCAGGGAATAAATATATTTTGACTTTGACTTTGACTTTGACCATGGAGATCAGCCCCCCTAGCCAAGTGACATTTGTCAATTGTCAATTCTCATACTAAAATGTTAGATTTTGACAAATGTCACGTGAATTGTCTAACGTTCGTTACGCTACGAATTACACTTGGCTAGGGGGGCTGAAACACTAAGGGGTTGCCGATTCGTTGCCAGCCTATACTCCTTCCTTTCTTTCTTTCTGGTGACCTCACTCACGCACAGGAACGCAACAATCCTCAAGGGAATTGTTATTTGGCTGCGGTACTCCGCGAGGTGGAGGCACATTCCCCAATCGGGCAGCTCACAATTACGCTCCCTACCACTCTTTTCGCCAGAGCTTCGTTTGTCAGTCAGCAGGGTGCACCACTTGCAGGTGAAGTTGGCTTTGGTTCAAAGATGTTGATGAACCACTTACACCCCAAAATTATCATTACTATTAAAATGTAATTTTTAATTTCCCATGTTTTTTTTCTTTTTTTAATTAAATAAGTATTTTCGTTTTAAGTACGCTTATATAATTACTTAAATAAGTTTATAACAAATATTATATTATAATAACAAGTTACATACAATTTATAGACGAATTCTATTCGAAAACATTGAATAACGTGCCTGAATAATTACTAAGGAACAGAACTTTCTGAAAACCTTCAGATTTGCTAATTCCAAGCCCGAATCGCCACAATACTTCATTGTTACGTCCTACAATAATAATTGCTCATAGCCAACGGCCATTTTAGTGTAGAAGACAAAGCAGTAAGACAACTCTATAGAACAGAAAATTGGCGCACTAGCACCACATAATAATATACTCTAGCACAGATGCATGCGATCGGGGGCCCTACCGCCGAAGTTGAAACCGATTACCGTCGTTTTTTTTTATTCCAATATTTGGTCTTGGAATAAATTTATTGACAAGCATCTTCAGCTTAGTCAGCAGAGCTCTAGGGTCTCTATCAACTAAGCTTAACACAATTACCACCAATCTAAACTGAAATTTTATTATCGCAATTAAAAAATCTAATGGTTTTCTAACGTAATCTAAGGCTTTATCTTCGGCGATAGGACCCCTGATCTATACATACAGGGTGTAAGTGACTCATTATTATCTTTGAACCAAAGCCAAAGCTTGTACGAGATACATACTGATTTAGAGAGAATATGATATATGTTTACCTGCACGTATATACATACCCTACTAACAAGGAATATTTTGAAAAATACGCGTCTTGAATCATGAACTTAATATATTGGTATTATATAATGTATTATTTTCGGCACTATTAAGTCATAGTTACACGACTCATTGACACGTTCCGCCTGAGCTCAGCGTGCAAGCGAGAGCGCGGAACAAGCGATAGAGAGGCACGATCGGCCTATGTTTCTTATGACGTTGTCACGTAAAATTATCGCCCGTAAACCGACTTTACAGAAATCCATTTTTTTTTTTACCTATGAATGATGGTCCCAATGGTCAACCGCGAAGTCTCAAACAATTGCATTACTGCTATATGTATTTACTGTGATTTAGGCCTGGCCTTTCATTGGCTTCCTCTTCTTTCGACTGCGAGAACAATGGCGCTAAAACACTGCCACCGATACATTGTTTTTGTTTATATTCAAATAATGAAGGGTCTGTCTTAGGAGTACGCAATATTAAAATTATGAGCTTTTTTTTGGGCAGCTGCTTTTGTTCTCCGTTTTCTTAAGTGGGTGGTACTTATATCACCCAGTAATCGAAATTCGACCATAATTAATTTAAATTATGACTTTAACAATAAACAAAAGAGTATATGCCTGTGTGTGTGTGTGAAATACGTGGTAATGTGTATAATGTTTTTTTTATTGATTTATTTGTATTTTTTATGCATAATTAAAAAAAATATTAGCATTCTGCACTCCATCTCTACACGCTACACTACTCGTATCTACGCCGCCGTGTGGTTTCCGGCAGACTAGAATATAATCACTCCGTTTCTTCCCGTGGATGTCGTACAAGGCGACTAAGGGAAATACATTATTAAATATCGATCAGGCCTCCCCAACCCGTTTGGCCAGCGTGGGGAGTGTAGGCCAAATCCTCCTTCCGTTTAGGACGGACGAGAGAGGGTCGTACTCCTGTAGTGGAGACTAAAATGGACCTGATGATGATGATGATGACTCCATCTCTATTATGAACTATAAGTGTGCGAAAATTCATACTCCTCCGTCCGCGCATTTTTCGTAAAAAGGGAGTTCATATGGAAGCCCTAAATCGCATCGCATGATCCTGCGACCCAACGGACTACTAGACTCCCCTGTCTTCGTTAAAATAAATCATTTACGGTATTTCTCTGATACCATTAAGGGTTTATCAGCTTGAATACGATATTAGAAGGGAACAGGGACATCTTTCACGAGAGAACAAAGGAAAGTCATATTTGAAAGGCATTAAGGGATTGTAATGAGCTTATACGGTAGTGTAGCTTCAATATGCTCTGTTTATTTGATTATCCAAATTAATTGTTCATTGTTATCAACAAGAAGGTTATATATTAGAGGTGAGATGAAAATATTACATCAGATACAAATATTAGGTATTATTAAACGACTCCCAAAAAGCAGGAGGTTATCAATTCGGCTGTATTTTTTTTTTCAATGTTTTTAAGCTATTGCATAGCTTCTATCGCGGGCCTTGAGCGCTGGGACCGAATCCAGAAATTCCGTAACGAAAAAACCTCACGCTCCCCACTCCGACGGGCAAGGAGGTGTGGCTTGAAGGCCGTGCATCGTCTAACGTCGTTTCAGTTCGGCAGTCTTCGACACGGCGTTGTGTGCGTGCGATTAGACATATTGTACGACTCTACGAAACTCGTTTTATTTATTTAATAATAGAAAAATTTGTTTTCTTATCGGTCACCACGCTCAAAAAGTGTAACTTGTATTAATATCAAAGAAAAAGCAATACTGCATGAATAAAATAAATAAATAAAATTATAATTGCATAAGTTGATACAAAATGCTATGCAATAGCTTTACCGCGGCAGTCCCCGAGTGCCACACGTCTTTTTTTCAATTTATAAACCGATTAGAAAAAACTTTTTTTTATTTATAAGATGTGTACTTCCAGATTGGTCCTATATTTTGTCACCATCGTCATTAGCCTGTATCTACATACATAAATGTAGAATATGAGATTAGATCGTATCAGATACAAAGAATACATTACTTGAACCACCTATTATAATATACAGGCAAACGCGCGAGTTGATGTCTCACCGATTAGTAGTAGATTAGCTCGTAGTTAAGTAGGTATTAAATATTTATATAGTTATTATTGAATAATTAGGTAGTCATTAGGTATTCAGTAACTTTGGACCATTTTAAAAACGTTGGACTTCTCCAAAGCTTTTAATATGGTCTATCACGATATTTTAGCCGCTGTTCTGCACCGAATCAACCTTTCACCCATTACCCTTGCATGGTTCCAATCTTATTTTGGTGGCAGATCTCAACTGGTGAAGATTGATGGCATGAAACCTGGGGCCCTACCGCCGAAGCTGAAGCCGATTACCATCAGGTTTTTTGATTCCAAAAAATAGTCTTAGTTTAAAGTTATTGACGAACAATTTCAGCTTATTCAGTAGAGTTCTTGGGTTTCTATTAATTATCAACAAAGTAAGCAGTAGTTTCATTTTCGCATTCAAAAAACTCAATAGTAATCGGCTTCAGCTTCGGCGGTAGGGCCCCTGATCGGTGTAAATTTGGTGCTGGTGTTCCACAGGGTGGCGTGCTCTCACCTGTGCTTTTCTCCATCTTCATCGACGGTATCACGTAATCTCTAAAGTCTTCTTTTCATTTGTATGCTGACGACTTACAAATATATACAGCTGCCTCTGTAGAAAACTTCTCAAATGCTATCAACATAGTAAATTCCGATCTCACCACCATTGCAAAGTGGGCCGAGAATTTTGGTCTCAAAATTAATGCAGCGAAATCTCAAGCAATAGTAATAGGTAGCCCCCACTTTGTGTCTAGATCTCAGGCAGTAAATTTCCCTGAAGTTATATTTGACTGCTCTATTATACCTTACTCGTCGACGGTAAAAAAACTTGGGTATTATGCTGGACCAAACGCTATCATGGAGCCCACAAGTCAATGCAATTCGCATCTCTTCATTCATTGAGGCGATTGCAAAACTTTCTGCCCATAAACACCAAGGTGATGTTAGCTCGATCACTTCTTCTTCCCCTCCTAGATTATGGCGATGTTGCCTTGCTCGACTTGTCAGAGGAGTTGCTGGACAAATTGGAAAGATTGCAAAATTAATGTATTAGATATCTTCTATCTTCGGTGCACGAAAGTACGATCACATTTCTCACTTTCGCCAGCAGCTCAACTGGCTCCCGATTAGGCAGGGTCGGAACATCCATATCCTCACATTTCTTTTTAATGCACTTTTTAACCCCTCTGCTCCCTCGTATCTTCGAGAAAGGTTCAGGTTTCGTGATTTAGATGAGCGACTGCATCGCGGTGGTGAGCCGTTGCTAGTTATACCCACCTGTAGCACCAATTTTCTATTTAATTCTTTTGCGGGCCAGGCTGCGCGACTATGGAACTCATTTTTACCTTTAGAGTTACGACTGTCACCATCTATCGACTCGTTCAAGACACGACTTACCAAATTCTTTTCGACGCTCACAACTGCCCGAACAAATCAGACATGAATATGAGATCGAGTAAATTAGTAGTGTTAGATCTATATATAATCTATATAATTATCCATATCGTAATATCCACTAATGTACAAATGATATTAATATTTAATACTATATCTCCTTGTGTTTTAGATGTACGTTTTATCTTTTTTTTATTACGTAGGTACCAATATTATATTATAATTATTTATTATCTTCGCCGCCAATTCACAGTTTCCTTTCGGGGACGCAAAGGTTGACTGGAAGAGATCCCTTATAGGGATAAGTCCGCCCTTGTACACTATGTTATATCACTACAATCTGTGTTATGTAATATTTAATGCAATAAAGATTTTACAAACAAACAAACAGTAACATTATACTAGGTGGACGCCCGTGTCGCAAGCTTTCATAGCCTGCGCTTTTCTTAGCATTAGGCAAAACGAATACTTGTTTTTCACCTTAGTACCTATATAAAAAGTTCAATATGCCGATTTATTATAAACAAAATAACTTCAAAATCATTAGTATGCTCAAGAGAATATTCGAAATACTTAACCAACACCGAAACGTCGAAAAATCCTCGTTTTCGTACGAATCTCTCGCAATTCCCGAGAATAGGTACGAATTAAATTTGCCGCCTGTTTACTCTCCTAATTAACATCATTATGCCGTCATTCAGAAAATCCAATCCATTTACTTAATCTAATCAGGCGACACGAAAAATCACTTAGGATCTCACATAGGGTTGCCACCCGTCCGGGTTTCCCCGGATTTGTCCTAGTTTAGAGGGCGGTCATGCGAAAAAGAAATAAGGAGACGTATCGGGATGCCAAAGGTGCAATGGCCCAACTGCACAAAGTTTGGGGTAGCCATGATATTGCGCGTAAGACCAAAATGAAACTAGTTAACACGCTTGTGTTCTCTATATTTGCTTACGGAACTGAAACGTGGACCCTGAGAAAGGCTGATCGTGACCGAATTGACGCTTTTGAGATGTGGTGCTGGAGGAAAATGCTGCATATTCCTTGGACCGCCTTCCGCACCAACGTGTCTATTCTGCGAGAGCTAAATATAAAAACAAGATTATCTACCACCTGTCTCCGCAGAATACTTGAATTTTTGATGGTCATAACCTCGAACAACTTATAGCAACTGGCAAGGTTGACGGCAAACGACCAAGAGGCCGCAGCCCGATGAGATGGTCTGACCAGATCCGCACATCTCTGGACTCAAATCTCCACAGTGCCCTCCACGTTGCGAAAGATCGCAATAGTTGGAGAAAAATTGTTAGAAGGAAGATGTTTCTGCGTGGGAGTCACGACCCTCAGTAATGAGGTATACGACGCGAGGAGGAGGAGGAGAGGGCGTCCGGTGAGCGTCCGGGCAGGGATTCATTTGTAATCCAGGGTTAAAAGTCTTAAATCACTACTGCCCGCACCATGCTGCGTCAATTGTCAACAATTGTCGACAATTGTCTTGTCACAGAATTTTTTTTTTTATATAAGAGAGGGGCAAGCGAGTATGCGGGTCACCTGATGGAAAGCAATCACCACCGCTCATAGAAATCAGCAACACCAAGGGGTCGCCGATCCGTTGCTAGATATGTATATATAATAACCAAATAGACTCTCGCGATACAAGAAGTGTTGCTCATGTACTGTCACTTCCTCTTCAAACGAAGCAGCTCTTGACGTCTGATGACCTCACTCACTCACTCACTATTTATTTACTTAGTTATTTGACCGCAGTGTTCTGGTTGTAGTAGTGTATCAAAGCGCGGTTGTATGAAGATTTGTCTCTTGTTCCGTTTCTCTACTCATGTGGCCGTATACTTGTTTACTACCCAACGTAGTAGAAACTAAGCACTTAAGAACGCGACGTCTATTTTATAAAACAAATACTCTTAGACAAGCTCTATCTAGCATATTTTAAGTCTATGCCTTTTATATAACAGAATTATACCCATATCCTTACAGCTATTCCGTGCCATATCCACAGATAGTCCCAAGAGATAAGGAAAATTGCGATTGCAAAATATGATTGGCCAGGTAGTAGGGTTTAACAAAGGCCACTGTTAATAGGTCACCAATAGTACGTTATTTATGGTATTTGCCCCGGAGGCCGGTATGGGCCTTCAATTTATTGTTTAGACATGGAATAAGCTTAGAATTGGTCTGGGTTTAATTTCAGATCCATTATTTACCAAGCTTCAACCATTGGCTTTGTCGTCAAATCTCATTCATCCCAGTGCTGGCGTACGGGTCTCCCATCAATGGAAGGGGTTTAAAGCATACTCCACCACTCTGTTCAATGCGGGTGGAGGTCAGTGTTTTCAAGCCGCCAGAAGGCCATTGACTTGGCATAACGACTGTCATCTAATGACAACAGCCGGGTCTTAACGTGCCCTCCGGATCACTGAGGAGCTCGAGCTAAATAAACCCATCCATGGGCAGGCGATCGGTCGAAGTTGCTTGACTTGCGTGATCGATTAGACCGCCACGCGCAACGAGACCATAGAGCTCCTCGTATTTATATATGTCACACAGATACAACTACAGTGGTATTAATTTCAACTTGATACCTCCACACGTTCCTAAGAAAATAGATTTTGACAGATGCAGACAGATGGACTGACAGACAACGAAGCGGTCCTATATGGAATCTTTTACTCCATTCGGGGTACCGACGCCAAAAAATATATATGAAATAAGTTATTGTCAAATATTGGGGGGACCTGGTGCTCTGAAATACAAAAGCTCCGGCTTTGTTTAGGCTCCAGCCCCCTTACCACTATCTCTTATTGCGATTCAATAATTGAATAGATTGCTTATTCATACCAGTTAATAAGCGACTCTATTCCATTTGAAATAGAGTCACTTATTATTGAATTATTATTGAATCGCAATAAGATATGGTGGTAAGGGGGATGATCTCTCATAAATTGCATATAATTTATATACTGGTAACAAAACTTCAACTATGTATTATTCTGTGATTTGAGGAGATGAATAAACGCTTTTCTTATTTCAAAATTAATTTCCAATTTCAAGTCAGAGCAAGTGTGCAAGTGGTTATTAGAGTCAGGGAAGCAGTGAGTTGGGAGGTATCAAGGTGATGTGTCAAGCTATCAATTGGACATTGTCTGTAGCGCCTAGGGTCTGTGCCGTCCTGCGCTGTTGGTACGTTCGTATGTGTTATGGGGAACTGTGACCATTATACGTGCTAGATCACCTGACTGTCCTGGATGCAGGGATTTTTGAAAGGTACAAACCTCGACCGATGATGTCCGTCTCGGTACCTGTAGGCTGCCGCAAAATACCGGCGCTGTGTCTACTACACAGACTTAATGCCGAGCGATGGCCAAATTAACATAATGATGACGTCAAAAATAAAGTTCATGCTCACCTCTTGGACAAATTGTCAAAACTATGAATCATCCTCCTATTGATTAAGTATATGTAAGTTTATATTATTTTATATGTATCATATATTTTGTATTTATGTAATGTGTATGTATGTATATTTTCTGTTGTATTGACAATATTGTTGTTAATTTATTTTGTATGCCGCATTCGTGTATATCTGCACTTCCGCAAGGTTGTCTGGTAGAGAATGCTTTTAGCATTAAGACCGCCTTTGTACCCTTAAATTGTGGTAAATAAAGTTTAAATAAATAAATGATTATAACTGAATAGATTAATATTATAATGATATTTAATTATGTACCAAAAGTAAAAATATATGCACAAAGTGACATTTCAAACTAAATCCAATAATTAAAGCAGTCTGGTACACAACTGAACGCTCCGCTGAATCGCATCTGAGGGCAAATATTTCAGGCGGAGATTTGAAGCGGTATCTACTACAATTTCACTGTGTATTTACAGAACTAATGGTGCCTCTTTTAAGTAGAAACATTGTATTTTAACATCTTAATTAATGCAATTTCGTTTAATTTAATGTAAACGTGCGTTAAATTCCATTAATTTTAATTTAAAGGACCAGATTTTAACGTAAACATACATTGCGATGTAAGTGGTTCAATGCCATCTTTGAACCAAAGCCAACCTCTCTTCTAAATATTACAGTACTATTACTTATACTGTGATATTACACAAAATCCTTCACTGTGTAATTTATAGATTTTGGAATACATACTCTGCCGTAAACTATCCGGAACGCGCAAACTATTTCCAGTTTTAAAAATCTAGTTAAAGTTCACTACGAGTATATGTCACTTACCTCTATTTAACTTCTTTATTTATGTTCCTTTATCTGTCACTGACTGCTTTTCTGTAATGAGTACATTTATGTATGTAGTTTATGTATGCATATGTGTATGTTTATGTGTATTTATATAGTTGAGTATATGCAGCGCCATCTACTTTTATTTCAAGTCTCCTCTACCCAAAGGTTGCCTGAAAGGGATCGCTAAGCGATAAGGCC
Organism: Hypsopygia costalis; assembly: GCA_937001555.2. Lineage (NCBI taxonomy): Eukaryota > Metazoa > Arthropoda > Insecta > Lepidoptera > Pyralidae > Hypsopygia > Hypsopygia costalis. The sequence continues at coordinate 7,311,193 of OW443349.2, forward strand.
GCCTTTGTAGTTTATATTTTAAGTCATTATTGTTAAACTTTACTGTTTTTGGTACAATAAAGAGTATTGCTATATAAATGCTCGCAACATTTCTTCAACATTCCTGGTGGTTGCACGCGAGCAATATTTCATGTTGCGAGCATTTATATGGCTATAGTAACCGCTTCACATCAGGCGGGCCATATACTTATTTGCCACCCGACATAGTATAAAAAAATATATACAATCGAATGTGAAACAGAAACAGACAAGCTCCAATGTTGAAGTAAGATAAAACGAATCTTGTGAATTTACCAGATAATCAAAATTGGCCGACAGTTCACTGCAAGCTCCGATAAATTGCAACGGAATGCAAATGTTTCAACCGTTCTGAACCGCTCCAACTCGAATCCATATTTACTCTCACGATGATTGCTTTAGTTATGAGGAAATAACATGCATGTATAGTTTTAATACGACTCTAAAGTAACTTTGTATGAGCTCGTAGTTACCCTGTGTGTATAGAAGGGAACCGTTATTAACTACTCTATCAATGCACAGTTCAAACCACTAGACAGGTTGGGTCGAAATTTGGCAGTTGGTATACATTTTGGGGAAAACTGCATGTATATAGAATACAAATAAATAAATACCGCACGCTGCGCAAGCTTAAGCTTTCGACATCCATAATATAGGACCATGTCACCACCCATGTCGCTATAAGTCATCCCTGGGAACAGACTTACTAGTAAACGGAACGGGGGCAAACCACAAATTCCTACTACTGTGTCTCTTGTGTAGCCAGGAATAATAGCGCCGACGACCAAAACAGGCAATGAACAGTGAAGTCCATTGCAGTCCTGGGGGTAAAACTACGGCTGCCTTGGAAATCACAACGAATTTAATCAGAAGAAATTAGTAGGAATAGGATTTTTTTGGAATTTGACTTCCCCTCTTAGCAATGTGAGACAGCAATACGGCAAATAAGGCATTAAAAGCCTTAAGAGATGGCTAGTCAAGTGAAGTTCAACTGCCGTGCACCACGGATTTTAAGTATCTAACACTATTGGGGACCTGAAACATTGAGTTGTTACCTAACACATCGATTGCAGTAAGTAATATGAATTGCAAAATCGTCTGAGCGCTTGGTAATTCTCCCTTGTTGCTACCAAATCAGAATGGTATACTACCCCTGACACGACATGTAACGAATTCAACATGTCGTTCCGCTCCTGCCGCTAAAGATCGTCCCAGAGAACATGGTGTGCTGTTTGATCAAATTCATAACTTGCAGTAGAACATTCGCATACGGGCGACGCCACTAATTTAAACGAAAAGAATTTAGCCTTAAAATTGCCAGGCCCAAAATTGCGCAACGGGGTGATCGATTTCTAATCATTTTTACTTTAATCTATTTGTAAAATATTAAAATACATTAGGTAATAATATCAAATTTCATATATAAACCCTTGAAAATACCTGTGGGCAGTGACAATCTGACCGACAGACTCGAGAGTGATCTATAACGATGATGTTACATCTTTTTAAGTACGGTACCCTAAAAACTATGTATACATCGGTCTCAAATCCGGTAATCACATCCGTTCGGGTACACAAGTGCACGCTCCGTTAGGCTGCAACGCTATGCAAATATTTCAGGCGTTCCGACGGCTCCAGCCTCAAACCGTGTTTGCGTTTGAAACGTTGGATGTGGATACTAGAGACCGGCGATTTGTTTTTTATTCCCCAATCCAATAATTACGAGTATTTGATATGTAAAATTGCATAGGATTTAAAAGGGAAATTTGATAGCTGAAAATTTGGTTCACTTGAATATGGTTTTGTTTGTTTGTTTGTGAAAACTTTATTGCAGTACAACAACAACAAATAGATCATCATCATCATCAGCCTGTATCTACCCACTGCTGGATTTAAGCATTCCCCAATGCTTTCCAGCAGATACGATCCTCGGCCTCGGCTTTCTTAAGGTCATCGGACCATCTATTAGGAGGGCGTCCAACACTTCGTCGTCCTATGCGCGGCCTCCACTCTAATAACTTCCTCCCCAATCTGCCATCACTTACTCGGCAGATGTGACCGGCTCAATAACAAATACTAAACAAATAGGTACTTGCAAAAAAATATATTGTACAATGACGAATTTATCCGATCCGGGATCTCTTCCAGTCAACCATACAATGCACACAGGAGTTCACAAACTATAAATGTGTATAAATAATATACAATACATACTTAAATAATTACTAGTTTAATACAGATCTTTAGCTTGACATGTCCGAAGCTTCAGTCCAGAGCTTTTGCAATTTAAACTTGAAAGACCGAATAGATTGGGCCATCTTCACATCAACGGGTAGAGAAAAAATGCAGCCTATCTAATGAAAGATTTTTCATAGGAGGGACAGTTGTATGAGGGCTTGTTTAACGTTAGATTATTACTAGATCTCAAACGGTCATCTGTATCGCTTATGATTTATAATAATAATAATGTATTTATTGATCTCTCCACAAAGATAATAGAGACATTAACTAAGGTAGCTTGAACAACTTTTGATGTTCGAAATTAAATCTTAACTGTGGAGAGAACTGGTGCCTGAGCTAGGTAGGCAGGCACCTGTATTACAAGTATCCAGTCTCCCTCCGCTCCTGAGCTATATACAATATAGCTGTTAAAGATATAGTGTCAGTATATGTATTCACACTCCACATGACTTATGATACGTTTAGAGCAAATTCTGTCAAAGTTGATTTTTTTTTTTTTTATACTACGTCGGGTGGCAGACAAGCATACGGCCCGCCTGATGTGAAGCGGTTACCGTAGCCATATTAACGCTCGCAACATAAAATATCGCTCGCGAGCCGCCACCCCCGCTGCCATCGCAGCATCTCCTTCCTTTCTGGTGACCTCACTCACTCGCAGGAACACAACAGCCCTCAAGGGAACCGTTATTTGGCTGCGGTATTCTGTGAGGTGGAGGTACATTCCCCAGTCGGGTAGCTTACAATTACGCTCCCTACCTCTCTTTTCGCCAGAGCTTCGTTTGTCAGTCAGCAGGGTGCACCGCGTGCAGGTGAAGTTGGCTTTGGTTCAAAGATGTTGATGAACCACTTACACCCCAAAAATTGATGTTAGATTTATTAAATTTTGCTCGTACCAATCCTCAAATCTGCACTATAAGGTCATAGCGACGAACTGATTAAAGAATTCTAGCATCTACAGATGCGCCAAATGATTCCAAAAGCTGCCCGGAAAATTGTCTAAACTAAACACTCTATAGCCAGCGATGGGGTAGGAAAGTCTTACAGTGGAGGCTGCGTTCATACGCATCCTCCACTGTAAGACTTTCGTCGCCTCATGGCGACGAAGTGTGGTGAGTACCAGTTTTAGATGGGCCGATGATCTCAAAGAAAGCGGATGATAGCAGTTGGATGCGAAAAGCCGTTGATCGCATGTGATGGATACCATTGGGGAAGGTATATCCAGTGGGTAGATAGATACCTATGGGCTAATGACGATCTCTTTACAGGTAGTTCGCTTTTCTTCAATAATTAGTTACACTACAGCCACATTTTCGTCAGTAACTTCAGCTAACATTAGATGATCAAATTAGGCGATTTCCTCCCTAAAGTAATTTGAATACGAGTTATGCAATCTTGCAGAAATAGAGAAGTTTTTGAAGTCCTACTCAGACGAGCTACATAGGGATGCACTCCGACTGTCAAATTGCAGTTTGAACGCAGTTAGCACAACTGCAATGAAACCGTGAAAAATGCCAACCGTGCAGCTTGATTGCAGTCGCTGTGCATTTGGCGTGCATTTTCAACCTTTGCACGCACGAATGCTAAAAGTAGCATGGCTTCTAGGGCCCTAAATTATTTTTTTTTGCTGTGGACAACGAACTTCGAACTTAAAATAAAAGCAATTGACATGCAAAAAATGGGGTGTGTCTGTGTTGTGGACACGGCCGTGTGTTCTACGTGAATACGTTATATGCAATAAAATTATTTTAAAATGGCAACGCTTCCCCCTAACCCCCAAACGCAATGTTCAATAGTCCTTACTTAGTGTAATAAATTATTTGATCTTTCATCTATCCAGTGGTGTGTATTTTGAATGTAGAGCATAGATTCGAAACTACAATGCAAAACTGTACCTATCCCCCTATTTTGTTATCATTAGATGTGATTGCCCCCGTATGGCAGCAAATTTAAAGACTATACTCATGACAAATAGAAATTTCCTATGTTCTAAAAAAAATAAAATTCGAAATTCAAACAAGCGGCCAGGAACGCATAACTTTCAGTGTGCTCTCTACTCTATGCTTAAATCAACACTACATTTATACAAACAGCAATGTTTAACTTAAGTTATGGAGCTTTACTCAAACATAATTTGAACTGGCGTGTTCCGATATCATAGCGCAGAAGTTTCTAGAGTACGACCAATTATATCATATATGTGGGGATATTTATTCTGGAGTATGACCAATTATATCATATTTCTGGGGATAATTAGTCGAGTGACAGTAGCCACATTTTCATCAGTAACCTCATCTAAGAACCAACCTTTACATTAGGTGGTCAAATTAGATTATCCCCTCCCTAAAGTAATTTGAATACGAGTAATGCAGTCATACAGAGATAGAAAAGTTTCAAACTCTAAACAGATGAGCTGCATTAGAAATACACTCCGACTGCCAAATTATGTAATTAACAGACATGTTCATGCGCACAAATATTTGTCTTGTGCGGGGATCGACCCCACAACCTCGTAATCAAAGTGGCCAATGCTAACCATTCGACCACCACGCTTGTCAAATTTTAACTTAATGGTGAGATATATCACGTTTTACTGCTATACATGGTCACCCAGTAATATACAACATAACTCCCATCCATTGCATCGTTCGGTGTGTAAGCAAACACGGCGAGTGAACGATATTTACTGTAGACCAACTTGGGAATACAAAAAACAGCTAGATTTTAGTTAGAAATATCAGATGGAACGTAACTAAATTGGAAAAACACAATGTTTATTCGCACGAGTATTTTGGTTAGAAGTTGTTTACTGTCTTTTTTCTGTAAACAAATAACAGACTTTCCTATTATATATATATATATATATACATTTAAATAAGAGGAACATAGTAAAGAAAAACAAGATACAAGTACATGAATAATAAAAGTTGATAAAGTTTTATGTTTTAGTATCAACATTATAAAAAAAACATGTTTACAGTCTAATTAAAATAATCGTTGATTGATATTGACATTTGAAATCCTTCCTTTTAATTGAGTAAACATCTACATAATACGCTCTTATTTTGCCTCTCTCAGAGCTCACAAACAGCCAAAATTGTTTTTTTCTCTGAGTTGTATCTACAATCAGCAATAATTTGTACTTTAAGCAAATGTGGTGAAGGCTGCAGTCTCGTTTAAAGTGAGTCCTCCAGTGAGAACCTCTACTCATATCTCATCAATCAGGATATCCTTCCTTTTGAGTCGCTTCCGATAAGACCTTGTTGTCAGCTTGGCAGCCAGTTCATCAGGGTGTTCCTCTAGTTTTCCCCGATATCTTTAGTTCTATCAGTAATAAGGATCTCTTCCTTCAGTGTTCATTTGTAATTCCTTGTGTATTTCAGCATTAGTAACAAACCACACTATTGATCTAAGGATTACATTTTGCAATCTTTGTAGGATTGAAATTTACTACAACTTTCTTACAACCGTATGTTCATACATGCTTAAAGCCAAAAATTAACTAAAATAATTGTCGTTCCCCAAATCGATAGAAAAATAATAATCCGTTTATAGCTAAACTCATTAGTCGTTTCGTGTCTTACCGCAAACTTTCTTAATTCCGCATTCAACGTATGAAATTATTCATGGACGCCCAAATCAGAGGAGCTCATGTTTTATTCTGTTTTGTTTCGACCTGCGACAATTGGGTTCCCAATAAATCGGATATACTGTTGCCTCCGACTCGTTCAACCGGGACGCTATCACACCAAACCGTAACGAAAGAATAAATAGTAGTAGTAAAAATAGTAGTAGTAAAAATAAGTAGCGGAAAAAGAACGACTCTAGTCTTCGATCAAGATTAATTGATCGAAAACTCTAGTCAATTATTTACTCGAGATTCTACCCTTCCCATACCATTCCTTTTAAAATGGAGTGAAGGTAAGGATGAAAGGAAGGAGGAAAGGAAGGAAGGAAAAATTAAACTAAGTAACTGAAATAAACAAAATTATTTAGTCTATTAAGTACTTCGTGTTCTTACATCACGCTTTAACAGTAAACATTTGTTAAATAACTAAAGTATTCTCTGAGTTTTAACCCACATTTTTTATACTACATCGGATTGCAGACAAGTATACAGCCCACCTAATTGAAAGCGGTTACCTTATAAACGCTCGCAAGATGAAATATCGCTCGCCGCCTCCTCCACTGCCACCGCAACAACTCATACCATCCTGGTAACCTCACTTACTAAAGTTCTTTTAAAAGAACACTTGATGAAAAAGATTTAGTAGAAAATGTTGGAATCTAAAACTTATTAATTATTTCAAGAAAACGATCATAAAGACAATAATATTCTAGTCATCATTCTTTCTATCTATATTACACGTCAACAAAATTAGTATTAATCACATATTTTTTTACTATCGTTCTTTTAAAAAACACCATTTGCCCGGTCTTCCTGAAGAAAACTTTTTTTTATTTTTAATTTTTTGCGGCTTATGTAAGCTTATGACTTATTATTTACATAACACCAATATGTAAAATTCATTGAGATCAAAAACAAAAAGTTGTATCATTTACAAGCTGGTAAAAAAGACTCTACCAAAGAATGCTTCACAGTAGAACCACTAAGCTATTGCTTATTGATTCATTTTTAGTACTCGATTATACATTAGTACGCCATCTACCCTCAGAATAATATTATACGGTACACTTTTGTACTTCGTCTGAAGATATAATTAATCACTGTACATTGATAATTCTGCGGCAGATCACACGTGTCATCCAAATCCTTTCCTCCCGAATTCTATACAAAATGTGAAACTGAAGTGTTACGGTGTAATAGAAGGATTAAGCTGTCTACTAAAAATCTCTTCCAGAGAATCCTATTTCGTAAGGACACGTGGCACCATTTGAACCGAGACGTCCAGATTTAATTACATTTTAAAACAAGTGGAACCTACTCTCGTGTTTTTTTGTGATAAATTTATAACGATGGCGGCTTTGATATATAGCCGAGTAATACCATTGAAACAAACGAGTAATACCATCGTAAAAAAAGGCTATAAAAAGTTAGCATAAAGGATTTCAACTCAAAAAATATTGGACAGGGGATTTTTCATTTTGATATTAGATTCGTTAGATGTTTTTTATCATATTGTACTAGCATAATATCATGAATGTATTATTCCCAGGAACATAACAGAATATAAAAAAATCGGTTGTCTGTAAAGTCGGTTTACTGACGATAGTTGAACGTGACAACGTCATAAGAAAATACTGATGGAATGTTTGCATTTTTCAAAAGAAAATTTTAATGGAACGCCTCAGAGCGAGGTAACGCCGCATACGTCATCTTTTTTCGTTCGTGCAGCCGGCTTCATCAAAATATAAGACGTTGTCACGTCAAAAGCTGATTTCAGCGTCGTGTTTCGGAGATTCCGAGGACGGCTAGCTACCTACCGATTCGCCACACACGTCGCCGACACTGCGTGTATAATATAATACTAGAGTTAAGTTTTTACATAAATACTCGTATGTTAGTTTATAAGGTATTTATAATATGGTTGTATTATTTTTGAAAGTATTGCTTGAAATAAAATGATTATTATTATCATTTATTTTATTTCATCTCTTATTAAGTTACATTTTTAAATATAATCATATAAAAAAATACATTTAAAAATATAAAAAAACAGGGGCACCCGCCGGTAGTGGAGCGAAGACCCAAACTACCGGTGGTCAGGGCACCAGAGTGAGGAATCTCCTCACAATGCGGGCCGTGTCCAGAAGAACCGCCTTCTGTATCTGGCTCTTGATCCAACCGCTAAGCGAGAGCCTCTCGAGGTGATGGTCGAGACTCTTCGCTATAAGACCGTTTACGGACACAACTATCGGAACAATAATCGTTGAGTCCACATGCCACATGGCGGTAACCTCGTGGGCCAAGTCCAAGTACTTAGAAAGTTTCTCTTTCTCGGCCTTAACAAGGTTCTCGTCATGGGGAATGGTGACATCAACGAGAATTGCACGCCTTCTCTCTCGTCTACTACCACGATATCAGGTCTATTGGCAATAATAGTCCTATCTGTGATAATAGACCGATCCCAGTAGAGCGTGACATTACCATTCTCGAGAACTGGTGCTGGTGCATACTTATAATATACCTCGGAGCTGACGAGGCCATATCTAAGAGCAAGTTGCTGGTGTACAATCCTAGCTACTTGATTGTGTCTGTGCAAGTACTCGCCGTTAGCAAGATGAGAACAACCGGAAACTATGTGCCTGAGTGACTCACAGGGACGGTGGCATGCTCGACATATGTCGACCTTCAGGATATATTTCCGGTAGTTATTCGTCTTGATAACTTCGTCCATAATTGCACAGACAAAACCTTCGGTTTCTCCAAAAAGGTCACCGAAGCGTAGCCAGGTCACCGAAGCGAGCGAGTCTACATCAGGCCCGTTAAGAGCCCGGTAGAAACGCCCGTGTAGCTCCTTGCTCTTCCATATGTCCTCGCGGCTCCGGGTAGTAAACACCACTGGTTTGCGCCAGTTCTCGTTCGCCAAGGACAACGGGGTAAGCCTTTATCTACTGCTACGACGTCGCTATGCATCCCACTTTCACAGTGGAGGAAGTATTCCCTGAGACTGCACATCTCCCGGTTATGTAAGTTCTTGGCATTTAAGAAGCCTCGACCCCCACATTTCCGTGGGATGTACAGTCTCATTACTGATGATCGTGGGTAATGCATGCGAAACATCGTGAGCAGCTTTCTGACCTTTATGTCCAGGGTATCCAATTCGGCCTGAGTCCACCTTAGTATGCCGAAGGTGTAGATTAACAGGGGCATAACCCAACCGTTGAAAGCACGCACCTTGTTACCACCTGACAAAAGACTTTTCAATACTTTTGTCAGTCGTCCAAAGAGACGTTCCGTCACCGATTGTTTTATGTCCCCGTTAGCCAAACCCAATGACTCCGCCATACCAAGGTATTTGTATGTCTCGACTTCTGAGAGGGATCTGAGGGACACTGTCTGTGAGAGTTGTAAACTATCAGAGTCTACAACTCTTCCCTGCTTCACATGCATGACCGCACATTTGTCAACACCAAACTCCATACCGATGGCATTACTGAAATTTTCGGTCACTTTCAGTAATTCCACCAGGTCTGGTTTATTTAGTGCGAACAGTTTGAGGTCATCCATGTATAGCAGATGACAAATGATCTCACCCCCTCTGCGAAGTCGGACTCCTAACCCTGAGTCCCTCAGCAAAGTGCTGAGTGGATTCAGAGCCAGGCAGAACCATAACGGACTCAGGCTGTCACCCTGGAAGATACCGCGTTCTATCCTTATGGGGTCCGTCGACCCAAGAGTAACTCCACCTCCTGGTTGACAAAGGACTGTGGTCCACTGCCCCATACATGAACCAAGGAAGGCGCATAGAGTTGCATCTACTTTATACAACTCCAACACCCGTCTCAGCCATGAATGAGGCACCGAATCATAGGCCTTTTTGTAGTCAATCCAAGCGGTGGAAAGGCTCTTCTTGTTTCGACGAACTTGTTGGCAAATGGTCATGTCTATGAGGAGAAGCTCTTTAGTACCACGGGACCCAGCCTTACATCCATTTTGAGCAGGCGCCAAAATATTATGGGCAATAATATGCTTTGTGATTTTAGATGTCAAAATGGATGTAAGAAGCTTGTACATAGTTGGTAAGCACGTGATGGGTCGGTAGTTTTTAGCTTCCGTGGTACTACCGCTCTTATAGAGCAGAAAGGTAATGCCAGTGGTCATGAAACTTGGGAGAGATCCAGCTATAAGGGCATCTTGGAATTGAGATGCCAGGAGAGCATGTGAACGACGGAACCATTTGAGCCAGAAGTTGTGCAATCCATCCGGACCTGGAGATTTCCAGTTATGTGCCGAACGGATTGCACAGCTAACATCCTGCTGGTTTATGTTTATAGCTTCCATGGCTCCTATCGACTCACATGCCCTCCCGACTATATCAATCCATTCGCTCTCGGTGTGGCTAACAGGCACCGACCAAATGCTACGCCAAAATTGTGACGTTTCGTCGGCAGTCGGTAGCTGCCTGTCCACCACACAGTTAGTGGGTCTTTCCCAATTTCGGTATACCTTCCTTTCATCACATTGGAAGATACGGTTCTGATAATACCTATCTACCCGCTGCCTATACCGTCGAATACGGCCTGCCCAAGCATAAATTTTCTGCTTCAGAAAGTCAATGCGCTCTGTGACATGTAGTCTTGGGGCCTGATATTGGTCTCCGGGAATGCCTGGTGCACAAAGCGCATGATTCTCGGGCGGTTATTGCCCGACCTGAAGCAGATTATTATTATTATTTCCTTTATTTAATTTTAACTCTTATTTTATTACATTTTTAAATATATTCATATAAAAAATAAAAATAAAAATACATTTAAAAATATAAAAAACAGGAGCACCCGCCGGTAGCGGAGCGAAGACCCAAACTACCGGTGGTCAGGGCTCCAGAGTGAGGAACCTTCTCACGATGCGGGCCGTGTCCAAGAGAACCGCCTTCTGTATCTGGTTCTTGACCCAACTGCCTAGCGAGAGCCTCTCGAGGCGATGGTCGAGGCTCTTAGCTATAAGTCCGTTTACTGACACGACTATCGGAACAATAATCGTCGAGTCCACATGCCACATGTTGGTAACCTCGTGGGCCAAGTCCAAGTACTTTGAAAGTTTCTCTTTCTCGGCCTTAACGAGGTTCTCATCATGGGGAATGGTGACGTCAACGAGACTTGCACAGTTCGTCACCTGGTCTAATACCACTATATCAGGTCTATTTGCGAGAATAGTCCTGTCAGTGATAATAGACCGGTCCCAGTAGAGCGTGACACTACCATTCTCGAGAACTGGCGCAGGTGCATACCTGTAGTATGGTACTTCAGAGCTCACAAGGCGATATTTAAGAGCAAGTTGCTGGTGCAATCTGCCGGAAACAATATGCCTGAGTGACTCACCGGGACGGTGGCACGCTCGACAGATGTCGACCGTACCGTCCTTCAGGATATATTTCCGGTAGTTATCTTGATAACTTCGTCCGTAATTGCACAGACAAAACCTTCGGTTTCCCCAAAGAGGTCACTGAAACGTAGCCAGGCCACCGACGCGAGCGAGTCTACATCAGGCCCATTAAGAGCCCGGTAGAATCGCCCATGTAGCTCCTTGCTCTTCCATATATCCTTGCGGCCCTGAGTGGTAAGCACAGATGGTTTACGCCAATTCTCGTTTGCCAAGGATAGTGGTGTAAGGCCCTTATCAACTGCTACAACGTCGCAATGCATCCCACTTTCACAGTTTAAGAAATATTCCCTCAGATTGCACACCTCACGGTTGTGTAGGTTTTTGGCATTTAAAAAGCCACGACCCCCACACTTCCGTGGGATGTACAATCTCATCACTGACGATCGTGGGTGATGCATGCGATGCGTTGTAAGCAGTTTTCGGACCTTTACATCCAGGGCGTCTAATTCAGTCTGAGTCCACCTTAGTATGCCGAAGGTGTATATCAACAGGGGCATAACCCAACCGTTGAAGGCCCGAACCTTATTACCACCTGACAACAGACTTTTTAAGACTTTTGTCAGGCGACCAAAGAATCGGTCCAATACCGATTGTTTTATGTCCCCGCCGGCTATACCTAAAGACTCCGACATACCAAGATATTTGTAGGTTTCGACTTCAGAGAGAGATCTGAGGAACATTGTCTCTGAGAGTTGCAAACTCTCCGAATTTGCAACTCTACACCGCTGTACATGTATGACCGCACATTTGTCAACACCAAACTCCATACCAATGGCGCTACTGAAAGTTTCGGTTACTTTCAGCAACTCCATAAGGTCTGGTTTGTTTGGTGCAAACAACTTGAGATCATCCATATACAACAGATGAGAAATTATCTCACCCTCTCTACGAAGTCGAATGCCTAACCTTGAATCCCTTAACATTGTGCTAAGTGGGTTCAGAGCTAGGCAGAACCACAACGGGCTCAGGCTGTCACCCTGGAAGATACCACGTTGAATCCTTATAGGATAGGATCCACCAATTCAGGAGAAACTCCGCAACCCGGTTGACAAAGGACTGTGGTCCACTGCCCCATACATGAACCGAGATAGGAGCATAGAGTTGAATCTATTTTATACAACTCCAGCACCCTTCTCAGCCATGAATGAGGCACCGAATCATAGGCCTTTTTGTAGTCAATCCAGGCGGCAGAGAGATTCTTCCTGTTCCGGCAGACCTGTTGGCAAACGGCTATGTCAATGAGAAGAAGCTCTTTAGTACCACGGGACCCAGCCCTACACCCATTCTGAGCAATATCCAAAATTTTATTACACATTTATTATTATGTATCTCTTTTTATTCACGGGTCAAGCCCGGTCATTTGATAGGCATGCGCGGGGATATGGATCCAACGCGTAGAGGCCCCTTTGAGAAGTTTGATGTAATGTTGTACGCCCGACGTGACCCGCTCCAGGATATGTCAATGGAACGACATACCCATGAGCAGGTCTCGGCAGGCGTTGAGACTATTGCGAAGTGTGATGGAAAATAAATGGGCTATGGAGATGAAGTCTGGGTGAACTTAATACCGGGCTATTACAGAAGAGGGACGGACGCCTGCCATAACTGCTTTTATTGCTAGTTATTTGCGGCAGGCGGTGGCTTGCCACTCACTAGATGGGCCCCCGAAATGCCAGGAAATCGGCCGGGGGCAACACCGGTGTGAGTGACTCAGGGATGTCGAGAGGTGTGCTGCGCTTTCTCCGAAGTTACTCGCGGCGTGATGCCCTTTAACACTTCCACCCCTGGAGCATGTAGCTCTAGCGGCTCCTCTCTGGACGGCCAATGAAGGCAAGCCAGAGCTGAGAGTCCTGCGGGCCTTCTTGTGTTTACACTCCGACCGATGAAGACACGTCGGAGACGAAGGCCCTGACCGACTCTCTGGAGACTCGGGTCCGTGGTGTCGCTACTCACACAACAGCTCGCCACACAAGCTGCCCTGCGGACTTATTATATTATTATTATTATTATATTTATACCAGCATTAGGAGTGGTAATCTTACTCACTCATAGTACCAAAACAGAATATTAAAAAGTGATTTCATGATGGCGATGAATTGTGAATTAATGAATGTTTCAACAATCTGTCATTACGTAAATTATTTGCAGTCGGAGGCTTCATTTATTCCATTAAGCTTAGCAAGTATGTAAATTTATACAGCAGTGTCTATATCTGTTCTAAAACTTCTCATATATATAGTTAATTGATTCAGGTGTTATTTCTACTTCTTCTAGACATCTCATTTATATGAGACTAGCTGTCCCGGCGAACTTCGTACCGCCTAACAATCAATGAATGTCGTGGTACATATTAGCTGAACTAAATTTATGATTTTATGGAATTAAAACAATGAATAGTAGAAAATAATAGAGAAGCTCGATGGCGTCATTGCGCGTGTCAGTCTAATTGAACACGCAAGTTAAGCAACGTCGACCGTAGCCTGTACACGGATGGGTTTATATTACCTCGAGCTCCTCCGTGATTCGAAAGACACGTTAAGCCGTCGGTCCCGGTTGTTATCATTAGCTCATCTTGAGCTCCTCCGTGCTTCGGAAGGCACGTTAAGCCGTCGGTCCCGGTTGTTATCATTAGCTCATCTTGAGCTCCTCCGTGCTTCGGAAGGCACGTTAAGCCATCGGTCCCGGTTGTTATCATTAGCTCATCTTGAGCTCCTCCGTGCTTCGGAAGGCACGTTAAGCCGTCGGTCCCGGTTGTTATCATTAGCTCATCTTGAGCTCCTCCGTGCTTCGGAAGGCACGTTAAGCCGTCGGTCCCGGTTGTTATCATTAGCTCATCTTGAGCTCCTCCGTGCTTCGGAAGGCACGTTAAGCCGTCGGTCCCGGTTGTTATCATTAGCTCATCTTGAGCTCCTCCGTGCTTCGGAAGGCACGTTAAGCTGTCGGTCACGGTTGTTATCATTTAGTGACAGTCGTTAAGTTAAGTCTGTGGCCTTTTGGCGGTTCGAAAACACTGGCCTCCGCCAACCCGCAGTTGAGCAGCGTGTTGGAGTACGCTCTAAACCCCTTCGGTTGAGGGAAGATCCGTATCCATAAAAACTGAAGATTTCATAAAAATAAAGATTTCCTTATTGTTAATTTTTAAAAAAAAAAACGTTTTGTTTTATTTTTTTTAGTTTTGAAATAGGTTTTATCATTTTGGTGATTTGTAATTGTCATTTCTTTTGATGTTTACTCTGATTTGATTCTTGCGCTCGAACCCCATGGAAAAAGCGTTTTCATCCCTATCGATTTGACATTTTTAAATTTTCATAACAAATCACAGACAACTTTCGCGACATAAAAGTGACACCAATCGATTTGACGTTTTGATATTTGACAACCAATAAATATCGTAATCCCTTTTTCAACTGACACTTTCATTTGTATGGGAAAATGTTTTTTCTTTTATTTTATTTTTTCGAGAATTTTCCAATGTTTTTAAGAGTTATTCTGCTATTCGGGACGGAAACAAATCCAACAAATCAAAAACCATGGCAATCGGTCCAGCCGTTCTCGAGTTATAAGTGTTGTAACAAACACGACTTTCTTTTATATATATAGATTAATTAATATTGTATTATATTAATATTAATATATATCTACAATTATAAAATGAGAATATTTATATTTTTACTAGCGAACCCGGCAACGGTTGTTTTGATATTAAATTGCTATTTAAAAATAGGTTGTATATATTTTTCTAGTAGCGGTTGGATGCGGAAAGCGTAGGATCGCATGTGGTGGAAGCATTGGGAAAGGCCTATATCCAGCAGTGGAAAGATCATCATCATCATCAGGTCATTTTAGTCTCCACTACAGGAGCACGACCCTCTCTATGCTTGGAGTTTCTCTAAGGGATTGAATCCGGAACTAAGAAATTTGTTAGAAAACCAAAGTGGTCGACATAGCTCTCAGAGACAGGAAGTTGAAGTGGCAATAGGACGGCTACTTCTGCCGGGGGGAGGAAAGTCCTAGAGTAGAGGCCACGTATGGGGCAACGAAATGTGGGGAGCCTCCTCTCTAGATATACCGACAACCTCAAAAAAGTGGCTAGTTGCGGTTGGATGCGGAAAGCGTAAGATCGCATGTGGTGGAAGCATTGAGAAAGGCCTATATCCAGCAGTGGAGAGATCATCATCATCATCAGGTCATTTTAGTCTCCACTACAGGAGCACGACCCTCTCTCGTCCGTCCCAGACAGAAGAAGGATTTGGCCTACACTCCCCACGCTGGCCAGACGAGTTGGGGAGGCCTGATCGATGTTTTATAATGTATTTCCCTTAGTCGCCTTGTACGACATCCATGAGAAGAGACGGAGTGATTCTATTCTAGTCTGCCGGCAACTACACGGCCTAAAGTGGAGAGATACAGGCTGATAATAATGATGCGAAGCCTGAAGTTTAAATTGGTGATAAATTTCTTCAGTATAATCTAAAGAACATTAGCACTAAGAAAATTAGCACTAATTTAAAGTGAAGTTAGATTTTCGCAATGTAAAAATCCGATCGTAATCGGCTTCAGCTTACGCGGTAGGGTCCCTGGGCGAATCACTAGTGATAAATAAGAGAAGCCTCCTAGACAGCAACACACGCATTTACTATTTTCTCGATCACTGCAGTCACCCAATAGCAATTACACAACTCATTAAGCAAAACTCCTACACTGTACACTCGTTATCCCACACAACTTGACACACACACTCACACGCAAGCACGAACGCGCGTGCTCGAGCACATCTACACACAATGCACACACTCATACACACACTCACACACCACAGACATAACAAAAACAACACCGTTATTTCTGAGATCTTACTTGGACGCCACTTGGCCAACTACAACAAGACATTCTAAGGGAGGGACCTGGTGACCTACGCACCAGCCTCTCACTTAAAATGGCTTAGCATTTAAGGAAACGAAATGTTTAGAAAGTTAAGTTTAGTTAATAAGCCTTTTATTGTGGGAGGAAATAATGATGTATTTATTATTATTACAAATATAACAAATATAATGAATAAATGTAATAAAAAATATAATAAATATAATGATATCTTCTTAGTATTTGCAATTCATTTTCTCGTACTACAAAAGCTCGAGACTCCAAGTTCGCAAAGTGTTAAGTGGCGAAGAGCTTCGAGATCTGAATTCAGTTCAATTCAGGAGTTTCGTCCGCTCATAAGTTTTGCGAAACAATCCGCATAGTGAAGTAAATACAAACTATGCATAAGTACTTCTCCAATCACTATGGAATCGTTATTTATTATTTTTTTGTATATACCACGCCGCGTGATAAACAAGCATACGGCCTACCTGATGCAAAGCGGTTAGCGTAGGCTAGGATACAATTAGTGGTATTACTCACGCTTGCACCTCCTTAACACCTAACGTATGGTGACCTCTTTTTTTATGTGAAAGGCGGACAAACAAGCATGTGGGTCACCTGAGGAAAAGCAATCACCACCACCCATGGAGATCAGCAACACCAAGCGACTACCGATCCTTTGCCAGTCTTATACTCCTTGTATATTAATTATATGACCATGTATGCCGAGTAACAACAATTCGTTTACGCTGTCTGTAAATACCTCTCTACAATATTTAAAGCCAAAATCAACCTCACCTGCACGTGGTGCCGTCCTATCGTAACCGTCTACCTAATCATATGCTATTTATACTACGTCGGGTGGCAGACAAGCATACGGCCGGCCTGATGTGAAGCGGTTACCGTTGCCATATCAACGCTCGCAACATAAAATATCGTTCGCGGGCCGCCACCACCGCTGCCAACCCAGCATTCTTTTCTCTTACATCTTAACGGAATATAGAAAATATACATATTTTCATGATGTTAGGTTTTATAACTATGCACTAAGGCCTTTATATTTATATGTTGTATGTTACGAATGCAGTTACAGCTTTGTTTCAGGCACAATACAGTGATGTCCGAACATTAAGAGAGGAATCAGACCGAGGACGATTTACAGCAGCGGGTGGCCGTTAGCTGTCGAGAATTGCATCATAATGGACATAGCTATGTTTTTGCTTGTAAATTCAAAACGCAGTACAACGAAAGTTGAAAATATGGACATCTATAGGGATATAGAGCAAATTATTTGCTGTTGTTTTTGTTATTGTCAGGTGAAGGTTCTTATGAAAGAAAAAATAAGAAAGTTGTGCGAAAAATCAGAAAATTTAAGAAAACTGAACGACCATATTAACTTTTCTCATGTAACTTTAAGTCGTTTGACAAAACTATCAGTCATTTTACAGATTGCGCGAAACCAATTCGAATTCAATTGGTATTCTTTGTTAAGAAGAGAGGAGACCGTCTTTCGGGTCAGATTTTTTTAGATACTACGTCGGGTGGCATACACGTATACGCTCCGACTAGTGTGAAGCGGTTACTCCTCGACGAAACAACCAAGTAGTGCTTTCGTTTATATAAGCGCGTCAACATACGCGTCTATACGCGCCTCGAAAAATGATGTTATATTGGTTATTGATTGATTGATTTGCCCGTAGTCAGTCCTCTGGGGGACCACGAACCAAAATATTTGCCTATGTAACCCCATCATCATCATCATCATCATCAGATCATTTTAGTCTCCACTACAGGAGCACGACCCTCTCTCGTCCATCACAGACAGAAGGAGGAATTGGCCTACACTCCCCACGCTGGCCAAACGGGTTGGGGAGACCTATCGGTGTTTGATAATGTATTTCCCTTAGTCCCCTTGTACGACATCCACGGGAAGAGACGGAGTGATTCTATTCTAGTCTGCCGGAAACCACACGGCTCGATTACAAAATTGTTGTAACCCCAACAATTTTGTAATTAAATAAATTTATATTGCCCGAGGTAATCCATTTCAGACAATGGAATCAATAAGCGGTGATACCACGGGCTAAATTGCTAGTCCATGATACCCTTTCGTTCCCCTTCGGGGTTCCACTGGCAAATACTTTTATCAGACTGGGAAACCAAAGGTCCCTTATAAAACGCAAATCTAAAAGCGCTCTTAGCGTCATAATCCCAACCTTTCTTACGCCCATGTATCATTTTATAGTGTCTACAAAATGTCAAAACGGTCATTTGATGGATGGTTGACGATAATCTGATCTATTGCGACATATTAGACAAATTTCCCATCTAAAGAAAATCAAACTCTAATACCTTGCACTAAAAGATATTGAAATGAAAAATTAAGTTTGTATTCTTGAACTATAGATGTCAGATAATAATGGATTAGGTGTCCCAGCCACTCATTGTGTTAGATTTGAGAAATCTTTCCTGGATAAGTAATCGATCTGTAATGTGCTTGGAATTAGGGGGAATTAAGCAATGATAAATGATTGCCAAACCTTGCGTTCATCGGTTTACTGGGTTCAAATTCCAATTCAAGAAAGAGGTTTCACGTCAGATCAACTCGGATAGGCAACGTTTGAGAAATCCCGAAAAATCTTCTTGCCTGAAACGAATATTAGTGTCTAATCATCGACCAATGTTTATGGTAGCGACTTACGGTACAGTTATAACCGGTTTATATGGATAAATCGTTGCAGATATAACCGGTTCATCCATATAAACCGGTTATATCTTTACAGTGTTTATCGTGGCGACTTAAGGTACAAATATAACCGATTCATACGGATAAACCGGTTATATCTTTACCGTAAGTGCCAAATCATCGGCCAGTGTTTATGGTGGCTACTTACGGTTCAGATATAACCGGTTTTTATGGATGAACCGGTAATATCTGCAACGATTAATATATATAAACCGGTTATTACTGTACCGTAACCGGTTATATTTGTACCGCAAATCGCCACCACATACACTAGTCGATTATTTGGCACTATTAGTTGTTCTTCAAAACTGAGCAAAATTCATTCATATGAGGTCCATACCTCATATGAATGAATGTTGCTCAATTTTAAAGAGAGCTATGCTTGAATTTCTCTACTAATAGACTCAGGAATTAGTACTTACGTTGTTGTAGTAAAGATTTCACTCTCAATAATACATTATTCAGAAACTATAAAAACAAACAAACATATAAATAAATAGAAAAATAATTATACTTACGGGTTAGGTAGGGTTGTGCCGTCGGCGGACATAAGTCCGCCTTTGTGCGTCCTAACACACGGATAACCGTGTAAGGAATTTTTCGCAGAACTTTTGAGTGTCTCGTTGTAGTGAATACCTATACTTTGCTCGCTGGACCACAAAAACTCGGTATTCTCTGAGGTACTTTCCTAGTTATATTTACCTGTGCCCTACCACTCTTTTGCTAGACCCTCGTTAGTTAGTCAAGGTGCATTACGTGCAGGTGAGGTTAGCTTGGCCGTGTGGTTTCCGGTTGACTAGAATAGAATCACTCCGTCTCTTCCCGTGGATGTCGTACAAGGCGAGTAAGGGACATTATAAAACATCGATCAGGCCTCCCCAACCCGTCTGGCCAGCGTGGGGAGTGTAAATCCTCCTTCTGTCTTGGACAGACGAGAGAGGGTCGTGCTCCTAGTGGAGACTAAAATGACCTGATGATGATGATGATGAGGTTAGCTTTGGCACAAAGATGTTTATGAACTTACGGCATCAACCCACAATCATCCCACTGTTGGCATATGGGTGGGTCTCCCGTCAATCGATGGGGTTTAGAGCATACTCCATCACGCTGCTCAACTGCGGGTTGGCTTGAAAACATTGACCACCATGTTTTCAAGCCGCCGAAAAGCCACTGACTTGGCTTAACGATTGATTTTAACATATATCCTAACCTACAGTTTTTAACTTATATCCTAAAAACGTCCTTCATTATAACCGGCATATCCATACTAATGTTATAAAGCTGAAGAGTTTGTTTCTTTGTTTGGTTGAACACACTCAGGAACTACTGAGTCGAATTAAAAAAATATTGTAGTGTTGGATAGCCCATTTATCAAGGAAGGCTATATGCTATATTGCATTACACTACGACGAACAGGAGAGAGTCACTAATGAGAAATGTTGTAAAAACGGGGGAAAATTATTCTTTTAGAGAGCTTTCGTTGTGTGCGCTGCGTAAACGGTTCAAGTTACGCAACAGTATATACAACGGAATTATTCATCTTAAAAAGTTCTAAAAAAAGTCCGCGACAGCATATGTCTATCTTTTAAGATTGGCTCACTATAACCTTTCAAATGGTAACCTTACGCTTCATTTTCAACACTCTGTCACACGCAGACGAAGTTGCGGTACTTAAAAAACAGTCGTATTTAAAACCTCAAATTTTTAAATCGGCTAGATATGAAAAGGTCCCGAGGATTACCCTAAAACTCAAACGTGCGTGACTCGAAACGTATAAAACAGCAATTAAAACCTCGTAACCCACATTAAGGTTGAAAATGGCAATTCCAAGTGGATTTTTGGTCAAAAATCTCGCCGTAATATCGGGTCATCGATACCCCAGTAACATTCGATACATCTGTTCGCATGCCTCTGATAATTTACGAGGCAAATTTCGCGTTGCTTTCAGCAGTTTGCGAGGTATTCAAGAGAAAAGTTAGCAAAAATCTAGGTTGGAAATACGTATGAATATGTAGCTACTGACTACAGCCGATATATAGGTGCAAATATAATTAGATAGATAATATTTATTTTTATCTATCTATATATATAAAAATCAATGCCACTTTTCGTTGTAATTTTATAACTCAAGAACGGGCTCACCTATCCAAACCAAATGTTTAGGGTTTATTCGGACTACTTAGTAGATGGTTTAAGTGAAGTTTGCACAAAATCGGTGGAGCGGTTCTTCATTTATCACATTTTTTGTAACAATTGAATTCAATAAATGGCGGATCCTTTTGTTAATAGGGATTTTGCAGTCAAATTGAAACTTTTTTCAGATGGGGATTGTGCTGTCAAATTGAAACTTTTTTCAGTGTTGACAGTACAGGCATGTTGTTATGTCATTCATGCGGTCATTTCATTTTGGACGTGCTTCGACTTTATGTTGCCTGTTCCAGAGTCGGTACCCCCAGCCGTTTGTTTATTCATGCTCAAAATGGAAAAACAAAAAATTATGTTTATCCAAATGTTTTGGATTAAGTTTTAAAATAGAAAAAAAATATTATATTAATTGCTAGAATTAATAAAATATTTTTTTTGTTTGAATACATGAATTTAGTGTTCCAATTTTTTTTTATTATTTCACTTTATACGTAGCGAAGCACGTACCGGGCGGCTAGTTAATTATAGAAACAAACAGTCATTTAAGTCTAATAAATAAATAAATATTTCTTCACAAAGCTTGTGTTATGGGTACTTGTCTAGTACCCATAACACAAGCTTTGCGAAGAAATATTGTATAATATACTTATAATACATAGAAAACACCCTGAGCAAGACATGTTCATACATACAGATGTTTGTCTTGTGCGGGAATCGAACCCACGACCTCGGAGTCAAAGTGGCCATTGCTAACCATTCGGCCACCGAGCTCGTCAGTTTATTTTACATAATTATATAGTTTTTATATTACAGATCTTTATTCAGAATATACCTACTACGTTAAGCAACAATAACAATTTCCAATGCAGACACAATTTTAAATTCTTATTTTAAAATTGGCAAAATGAGATCATATATCAATGTTGGGTGAGAACTTTAAGTACATTAACTTTAAAAGAACACACAACACAATGTTAAGACAATTATAATATATTTATTTGATACTTCAAGCATTAATAATTTTAACAATGACTTAACAACATTTGACTTTCAATAGTTAATAAAACGCGCTGCCTAAATATGTGCTTGTTGCAGTAATGCAATTGGGTTATAGGTCAATGTATAGCGTTACTCGAGGAGTGCAACCACAAATTTTCAGTTATTACTAAAAATATAGATCATAACTATCTACCTAAAGGAGATTGCCCATTCGGCCTGGATAAAAGTAATGAAAACAAAATTGTTGTGTCATCACTAAATAACCTTCACTTAGTTCTATATCAGGGCTGTCCAAACCATATACAATACTGGGCCATTACAAATTACTAAACAGATTAGCGGGCCGCAGAAACAAAAACCTACTTGACATTTTTACTACCTACTTTGAAAGTTAAGTTAGTTATAAAGCTTAGTTAGTTATAAAACTTAAGCTTTTCTAAAAATATGTAATATTCAGTTAGATTTGTTGTAAAAAACCTGTAGCGGTAAAAAATGTATAAAGACCGTTAAATGAAAAACACGTCACGGGCCGCACAAATATAACTCGAGGGCCGCATGCGGCCCGCGGGCCGGGCTTCGGACAGCCCTGTTCTATATCATCACTGGATACGTTCTAGAAAGTTTGGAGGGTATAGTTTTCCAGAGTTCAGAAATATTAAAAAATAAAATGCGTTTGATTTCAGATTATGTTGGACCATACCACAATATACATCTACATCAATCGTAAATATACATCCAGAGAATTAGCAGTCTTAATATTCTGTGCATTTAAAATGTGGACCCTTCTTAGGTTAAATCTGTAACTGTATGGTTAAGTCGGAATATTGAAGAATAAGAGTGACCAATTTACAACTTATATATAGCATGATTACTTATTGAGTCAATATTAAGCTATATCTCTACATATTATACGAACACTAAAAAATTCTGACAAGCTTATCCCCGAAGAGAAGTTTCATGAAAACCTACTGTAAAATAAATGTTTTATTTTAGAACTTTGACAGTAAACTTTTTCCTAAGACCCAACTAATAATCTAAGAGTACTGTCCGTGGTCAATCTCCTTTCAACTGGAAGAATAATGCAAATAAAGCAACGCATGGCGGTAACCTATCACAAAATTCCCAGCAAATACAAGCTCCTAATACAAAAATTTAAAAATTTAGCACAATCCTCCTAATCCACAATCCGAATAATCGTTATGCCAGCCCCAATACTCAATTTTAATTAAAACCAGGAACATGGTATTATGTTGGCATAAAATCGAGCTCATCTTGGCTCTATGTAGCTCATGAGGCTTAGTATAAAATACATGTGAGCTATTAATCCTCTCATTTCTGGGGTCGGATTAATTCGTCAGTCGACGGGCAATCCATTACTGAGTGACGGTTACAAAGATATATGTGTGCTGGATCTACATGAATTCTTATATTAAACTTAGCTAGTTCAATATAATAAAAATAAAACTTAATATAATAAAAAAAAAATACAAGCCCGGTGGTCTAATGGCTAGCAATAGCCACTTTGCCTCCGAGGTTACGGGTTTGATCCCCGCACAATTCAATTGTTCTGGTCTGGGTGTTAATTATGTATTATAAGTATGTATTTACAGAAAAAAAAAGTATTTAAGTATTTCTCAACTTCGGGTTGGCGGATGCTAGTGTTTCCAAGTCATCTGTAATGACAACAGCCGGGACTGATGGCTTAACGTGCCCTCCGAAGCACGAATAAGCTCGATAAAAATAAAGCCATCTATGGACAGGCTACGGCCGATGTTGCTTAACTTACGTGTTCGATTAAATTGACACACGAAACGACACCACCCAGCTCCTCAATCCCGTGTAATCCAATGTATCCGGGTATCCCATGGGGATTTTCAAAAATCTATCCATAGCAAATGGATAACAGCTAACTGTATGCCAAATTTCAACCCCATCCGTCTATTGGTTTCAGCTGGGCGTTGTTTGATCTGTTAGTAACAGTTATCTTTTCTAGATACACGAGAAGAAGAAATGTTCCAAGCACATAATTGGAACTCAATCTCGTCTTTGCGCATGACAGACTAATCGATCACGCAAGTTAAGCAACGTCGACCGTAGCCTGTCTACGGATGGGTTTATGTATTTCAAGTTCCTCCGCATGTAAAATCGTTGATGCCGGGTTGTCATTAGATGACAGTCATTAAGCCAAATCAGAGACCTTAAGGCGTTTTGAAAACTGGCCAACCCGCATTTGAGTTTTCTCCTTTACCAAATTTTCTAACTCTGTTTCTGCCCGTTAGTTGCAAGAGTCCATTTGTGGTGCGCTTCTTTGTGGTGGAGGCTCCTAGACCTATGGAAGCCTATGCTTAAATGCGGCTCTGGAATACTATATTTTGGGGTGTAAGTAGTTCATCAACATGTCTGAAGCACGCGGTGCACCCTGCTGACTGACCAACGAAGCTCTGGCGAAAAGAGAAGTAGGGAGCGTAATTGTAAGCTACCCGACTGGAAAATGTACCTCCACCTGACAGAATACCGCAGCCAAATAAAAATTCCCTTGAGGGTTGTTGTGTTCCTGCGAGTGATTGAGGTCAACTGAAAGGAAGGAGATGCTGCTTTGGCAGCGGGTGAGGCGGCGCGCAAGTGATATATTATGTTGCGAGCGTTAATACGGTTATGGTAACCGCTTCACATCAGGCGGTTGTCTGCCACCCGACGTAGTATAAAAAAAAATGAGTTTTCTCCTTTACCAAATATTCTAACCAATTCTGCCCGTTAATTGCAAGAGTCCATTTGTGGTGATCCTCTTTGTGGTGGAGGCTTCTGGACCTATGAAGCCTATGCTTAAATGCGGCTCTGGAATACTATACTTTTTAACGAGCGATGGCGAGATTCAATTTGTGATGAGGGTTCCTTTGTGGTGGAGGCCTCTAAGTTATAAATAAATAATTTAATAAAAAATATTCCAGGACAAATTACACACGGCCATCTAGTCCCAAACTAAGCAAAGATTGTACTATGGGTACTAGATAACTGATATATAACTAAAATATATATATTTTTTGTAAATATATACATACAATACATAGAAAATACCCAGACCAAGACAAACAGACATGTTCATGCACACAAATATTTGTCTTGTGCGAGGATCGAACCCGTGACCTCGGAGTCAAAGTGGCCATTGCATTCGACCACCGAGCTCGTCATAACAGCCTATGTAGCGATGGAGAGAGCAATGCTTGGAGTTTCTCTAAGGGATTGAATCCGGAACGAAGAAATTTGACGGAGAACCAAAGTGGTCGACATAACTCTCAGCGTCAGAGATGGCTGATGGGAGAGGTCCTAGTCCTAGAGTGGAGGCCACGTATGGGGGCGACAAAACGTAGGGCTTCCCCTCTCTAAATGGACCGACGATCTCAAAAAAGTAGCTGGTAGCGGTTGGAAGTGGAAAGTGGAGGATCGCATATAGTGGAAAGCATTGAGAAAGGCATATATCCAACAGTGGGTAGATACAGGCTGATAATGATGTTGAAAGATCAACATGAATCATCGCTAGAGAATCTCTACCCGTGGGAATGTACCATAACAATGCGGTAACAAATTTATATGCACTGGTCGGATCGTGAATGGTACATATTTGTTTTCTTTTGAAACGCATATGGTGGAAAGCATTGAGAAAGGCATATATCCAGCAATGGATAGATACATGCTGATGATGATGATGTAGCCTTTGCTTAAATTCATAATGCTGTATATTTTAACGAACAATACTGATTACGTTGCAAGCATCTATAAATCTGCTTAAAAAATAACAAAATTTCCCGGTCACATCTAGTATTTATATGTGAATATCCGCATCGCTTCTCAGCGAAGGATCGTAATGTAGGCTTTCAAAGAAATCAGGGCCTCGATTCGGAGATATTAGATACATTAATGTGCTTAGTGGGCGCCTAGGGTGTTACTCAACAGCTGAGTGGTTGCCCACGGACAAATAAATTATATTACGCGATTCTACAAATTTGTAATTCGGTTTATGATTTTAAATTATTTTGGTGTTGCAATTCTGTTCTTTTTAAGACACTGTATCTCACAGTCATCGAATTGGAGAAGTGGAATCGACTTCCCTTAGTGGTATTTCCGAGCACTTAAGGGGAATATAGACTCTGTTCTAGTGAACAGAGCTTGCAACGGATCAGCGACCCCTTGGTATTGCTGAACTCCATGGGCGGTGGTGATGGCTTTCCATCAGGTGACCCACATGCTCGTTTACCCCCCTCTCTGGCGACCTCACTCACTCGCAGGTACACAACAACTCACGAAGGAATTGGTATTTGGCTGCGATATTCTGTGAGGTAGTTTCCCAGTTGGGCACAAATACGGTACGGTTTACAAATACGTTTTACCCTAGCTCTATTTAGAGCCTCCTTTGCTAGTCGGCAAGGTTTACCACGTGCAGGCGAGGTTGGCTTTGGCTCTAAAGAAGGTGGTGAGCCAGTTACACCCCCGTCTTGATCTGAACCGTCATCAGCTTAAAACATTAAACCTTATTTCGGATTTAAGCCTATTAAGCGTGGCTTAAGTTTGCATATCCGTTGGCAGACATCCAAATCGGCCATTAGTGACTATTAGTGCGTAATAAACATAATGTTTCATGTAATATTAACGATTATGTACTAAGTTAATGGACTGTAATCGAAATGGGGTATTTCTGAGGTGGTAAACTTGAGGGACGGAGATAGCAATACTTTGCGCGGCATGTAAGAGTTTGAGAAATGAGCTATTTTTATTTTATCCCATTCCAGAGGCAATCGGGCCATTTTATACCACAAACAGTAAAATTGTGGATACAACTTTCCTTAGCAGTATTCGCAAATAAATACACTATGGGAGCCTTCAAGAACGGGCCCAGCTGGACAACCAAATTTTTTTTATATGTGAGGGGGCAAGTGAGCATGTGTGTCACTAATCACCACCGCCCATAGATATCAGCAAAACCCAGGTCGCAAATCCGTTGCTAGCCTTTTAAAGGGAAAGATTGATTCAGGAGCCCTACCGCCGAAGCTAAAGCCGATTGCCATTGGACTTTTTGAATGCGAAAATGAAACTATTGCTTAGATTATTGCTAATTATGTTTAGTTCAGCTGGACCTCTGGAGCTCTACCGACTAAACTAAAGATGTTTGTCAATAACTTTAACCTAAGACCAATTTTTGGAATAAAAAAAACCGATTGTAATCGGTTTCAGCTTCGGCGGTAGGGCTCCTGAATCAATCTTTCCCTTTAAAAGGCTAGCTAGTGATAGCTTATGTCTATCTTTTAAGATTGGCTCACTATAACCTTTGGTAACTTACGCTTCACTCTCAACGCTCTGTCGTTCAACGGATTTGCGACCTGGGTTTTGCTGATTTCTATGGACGGTGGTGATTAGTGATCCACATGCTCACTTGCCCCCTCACATATAAATAAAATGATTGTCTGTAAAGTCGGTTTACGGACGATAATTTTACGTGATAACGTCGGCAATTCGTAATAAGTAAACACCGGCCGATGGAGTGGAAGAAAGATAGATGCGTCACAAGCCGAACACTTAGGCGAAACGAAATTTCTTAGCGTGTACACTCTTGTACACGCTAAGAAATTTCACCGTGTCTACTGCAGATAGGATATATATTCCTATTCATCATGTACACAACAAGAATTTTGTCGGATCTAGGCACGAAAACCACCGCACCGCAGCAAAACGTCGCGCGTCATGTCTAGCGCAGACAAGATTTTTTTCTTGGTCACGTTGTAGAAACAGTAGGTCAGTTGGTAGAAACGACACGAATTCTTGCATAGGGCCGGCGACTTTTTTTAGCGTGTACAAGAGGCGTTAGGCCGATCGTGCCTCTCTATCGCTTGTTCCGCCCTCTCGCTAGCACGCTCGGATCTGGCGAAACGTGACAATGAGCCATGCTTTTTTTTTTGATACAGCTGGCATTCATCGATTTATATGACGTTATCGCATCAAAAATAGTAAACTGAACTCTCATAAAAAATTCTCCAAGTAGTACTAAAACTAACATAAAGAATAATATCAGCCCATTCGTTTCCGAAATATCCTTCGTAAGAACAAAGCTACGTTCAGAAGTTAGTATAACAAAGCAATAGAAATGAAATCCCAGAGGTCTGAGTTCGGAGCCCTTCATGGGTCACGCGAGATCCGGATGATGGATTGTGACAATCCAGAAACTTATTTCGACGAGTGCTCCATTAAATGGTTATCACCGTTTTTAATAGCGATTTTTTTTTCTTTATTTCACTAATTTGTTCAAAAATCCAATATCTGTTTTTAAGATGTGGTGACTGTATATCTTCTAGAAGTAGACATAAGACCCGATTAGTTGTACCTAAACAGAGGCTAGCCTTGTATTCTGACAATGTGCAAAGAATGGCATTGTTTAAAAAGAAATTATGTGAATGGCTACTGAATAAATGTTATTATACTGTAAGTGAATATTTAAATGACAGATTTATTTAAATGTAATTTAAAATATATAAGCTAATTATTGAAATGATGGTAAGAAATAAACTCGAACAATTGTAAGTAAACATTTGCACGCCCCTGCGAGGGTAGAATAACTTGGACAATTATATAACACCTATTACACCTTATTTTCGCAAATAAATTATCTTATCTTATCAAACGACACCATCGATATCCTCATTTGCACATGTATCAACAAAGTCGGGTTTGTTCGAATACTTATAACTCGAGAACGGCAAGACCGATTTTCTTGGTTTTAATTGTTGTTGTAAGGCTATATAACATAGCGCTACCACCAATAGGAGCGGACAACCAATAAAAAATGTTGCAAAAATGGGAAAAAAAGATTCCTTTTGAGAGCTTCCGTTACGTGCTCTGCGTAAATGGTTCAAGTAACAATTATATACGACAGATTTATTAATCTTAAAAAGTTCTAAAAAAGTATGTGATAGTAATCTTAAAAGATAGACTTTTAAGATCTGGTCACTATAACCTTTCAAATGGTAACTTACGCTCGGTTACGCTTCACTCTCAACGCTCTGTCACACGCAGATGAAGTTGCGCGAGTCAACTAGTATAATATAAAATAAATAAAACAAAGCCGGGTTAGTTACATTACTAATAACTCAAGAACGGGTGAATCGATTTTATTTTTGATCTGTCTCCGCTTCGAATAGCAGAATAACTATAAAAACAATGGAATAAATAACGAAAAAAAAAGGATACGCGCGTATCCAGTAGCGAGCGCTAATCTACAAATATTTATCAAAGTCTCGATCGGATTAGTTACGCCTTTTATAACGAATTTTAGGGTCTTTGATTTGTTGAATTTGTCTCATCTTATCTCATCCCGAACAACAGAATGCATATGTCACATTCCTTTATACCACTAAAGTGGCATTCAGCCAGCCTGATGGAAAGCAGTTACCATTGCCTATGAACGCCTGTAACACCACGAGCATCCCACGTGCCTTTCCGACCCTGTAAAAAGCTCTTCACGCCCTTTATGAAGAACCCCATGCTGTAGTCTCCTGAGAAAACCTCGATAGGCAGTTCATTCCACAGCTTGACACTACGCGGGAGAAAACTTCTCTGGAACCGCACAGTACGCGACCACTCAGGCTCCAATGTGAGAGGATGAATTCCCTGTAGATGGCGAGCGGTGCGACTGTAGAAGGAGGCCTTGGGCATCAAGTCCAACAACTCCACTGAAAGAAAAAATGGCCACCACAATGGGTACGAAAATATTAATTAAACCTTACTTTTCGGAAATTTTAAACACATTCAAAACATCAATATTTAATCTGTGGGTGTAATACTTTAATAACATGTCACAAACAAAAGGAAATTACAAGTACAAAACTATACAAAATCAGCTTTCTCGACTCCCATGGTTTGCAACTGCCGACTTATGTAGGCGTTATACAGTTATAGCTCACAGACTTCGTTCAGACCATTGTTATTGACGATGTACAACATGTCTTGATGGAGTGTGTTAAGAATGATAGTGAAAGAAATGCTCTGGTGTCCGATTTTGGGATAAATGTCTGGGATGTGGGAGCTTTTCACGGCATTCTAGCCCACCCAACATCTTCTGGGGCTAAAGCTGTATACGATTTGGTAGCACGTGGATTATGATATATGTATGGATGCTTATGCCTATGTGCGTACGTCTATATGTATATGTGCGTTTTTATGTATGCGTGTAATGTAAATATGTGTATGAAATCTAAAATGTAAAATAAGTGATAAGGTACGATGGGACTGACATGTCTTTTTAAGACCAAAGTCCCTAAATTAAATAAAGAAAAAAAAACACCACTGAACACACCCCTTTGTACAAACGGTAGAACACACAAAGGTTATTTACGAAAAAAGATATGATGAAATTGTCAGGACAATATTTGTATGGAAAATCCACAAGAGTGAGATCGGAACGAGTAGATTGAGCCACAGGAAACTTTTTTTTACTCGATTTTGAAACTGGCGCCTATGCGCGCCAGTTTCAAAATCGAGTAATATTTATCGAGTGGCAAAAGAAGTATCCCTAGTCATTCGACCACGGAGCTCATTATTTAAATCTCGTAAATAAGTTAAAACATCAAAAACTGCATCTGTGTTAATCTTCGTTGCACGGAAAATACAAAAATATTCCCAGCAAATTTCAAACGAGAAAAAACTGAAATCCGCCGGAAAAAGCGTACTGTGATGCAAGCACCGGCGGAATATGTAAATGCTGAAAAATAAGTCGAAAGTATACTAATGCGAGTAAACACTGCGGCATTAAACGAAATGTTAACGTGCATTTTAAACAATAAATTTATACAAAGTCACAGTATAAATAATAAAAAAAACAAGCAAACGATCCGCCTGATTGTAAGCAGTCATCTCAGCATATGAACGCTCACTATAGCAGAGGTATCTCAAGCGTTACCGACCCTGTAAAAACCTCTTCGCGCTATGGGGTTCTTCAAGAAAGTTGAAGAACCCGATGCTGTAGTCTCTTGGGAAAACCTCGACAGGTAATTCATTCCACTGAACCTGAGAGTCCGTAGAAGAAAATCGTCTCTGGTACCTCACAGTTCGCGACCACCTTGGATCCATATGTTTGAGGATAAATTTACTGTTAATGGCGAGCATTGCATAATCAGAGGGTGAACATGTTCGTCTGCCTTGCCATAATTATCGGCCAGGCGCTCGATTTCGTTAGTACGGTGGTTGCTGGCTTAAGGCGAAGGTGTTTCCACTTTCGCCTTAACTCCTTCCTTCGTGGTGACCTCTCATTCGCAGGAACACAACAACCTTTAAGAAAATTGTTATTGGGCTGCGGTCTTCGTTGAGGCTGAGGTCCCCAGTTGCAGGCTACCCCAGTCGGGCAGCTTACAAATTACGCTACCCTACCTCTCTTCCGTGATAGCACGTGATAGCCTGGCTAGTTTTTTTTTTTATTGATTTCTCTTAGCTAATTTGCATATTCTATAAAAAAATATGGGGCTGTGTTATGAACACGGCCATGTGTTGTATGTGAATACGTTCATCATCATCATCAGGTCATTTTAATCTCCATTACAGGAACACGACCCTCTCTCGTCCGTCACAGACAGAAGGAATTGGCCTACACTCCCCACGCTGGCCGAACGGGTTGGGGAGAAAAAGAAACGTGAATACGTTATATGCACTAAAATTGTCTCAAAATGGCTGAGTTTACCTCCTCCCACGCACGCGATGTTCCATAGTCATTACTTAGCGTAATAACTTCTTTGATCTTTCATCTATCCAGTGGTGTGATTAAATTTTGGATGGAGATGATAGATTTGTACCTGCAACACCAAATTGTATCCCCCGATTTTGTTATCATTCGTTTTTTTTTTTTTTAATTGCGTCCCTATGAGAGGCAATTTTAAAGAAGTAATCTCGTCATAAACCTAAAATATTTGTTTATTACAATTCTATTCCAATAACACAAAACAATTTGGTACAATGACGGAATTACGCCGACAGAAATGTTTATACCGCTTCTATACAAAAATATTTTTTTTCAGACGTTTAACAAGACGTTAAAACATAATCGGATAGACATTGTGTCAGAATCGTTCACAAAAAAAAAATCTCTAACATCTTTTTTCTTGAACAATGGAAAACCAGTAAACATTCTGGAAGTGGGTCAGAGGTTCTGCGGAGTAGCTATTTGATTGACATCGAGGGACTTTTTATCTAACCCTCCTGTTTTATTCATGATCCTCGCTGTAACTTCAAGAAAAATATCGCTTAATTGGATGTTTTTCTCCTATAAATAGTCCGATAGATCGTCGCAAAATGACCGACCTTTCAATCAAATCCAAATGACTTTGGGGTGTAAGTGGTTCATCAACATCTTTGAACCAAAGCCAACTTCACCTGCACGCGGTGCACCCTGCTGACTCACAAACGAAGCTCTGGCGAAATGAGCGGTAGGGAGCGTAATTGTAAGCTACCCGACTGGGGAATGTACCTCCACCTCATAGAATACCGCAGCCAAATAACAATTCTCTGAGTGTTGTTGTGTTCCTGCGAGTGAGTGAGGTCACCAGAAAGGAAGGAGATGCTGTGTTGGCAGCGGGGGTGGCGGGGGTTGCGAGCGTTAATATGGCTACGATAGCCGCTTCACATCAGGCGGGCCGTATGCTTGTCTGCCAACCAACGTAGTTTAAAAAAAAATAAAAAAATGACCTTTTGCTTTAGAATTTGATACGCGGCAGGAATAATACCTTTGTATTGTCAACCTATCCTATATTTATTTAAACTTTATTGATCCGCCTTTTGCGCAGTAAAGGATCCGAGTATAAGACGGTCTTCACCAAACTGGATAATGGATGAAAAATATTTTATATTAAATTAAATATGTTAAATAATGCAAGTTAAGTTAAGGTTGAGTAAATAATTTCAATCCAGAATATGACTAATTAATAATTTTATAATTATTATTTTTAAACATTTCACTGTTTCGGTTAATAGACAAATGACATACCAATCAAAAGTATGAATATGCTAACATTAGGTTGACTATTTTTGCACGTCGTAACTCTTGGATAGGCAGGTATAAACAGGTAAATCGATATTAATAATTTGCACTGGTCTGGTTAATTAATAAGCTTTATTTCAAAATAAAGAAAATAATTAAATAAATTCCCCAACCCGTCTGGCCAGCGTGGGGAGTGTAGGCCAAATCCTCCTTCTGTCTGAGACAGACGAGAGAGGGTCGTACTCCTATAGTGGAGACTAAAATGACATGATGATGATGATGATTTCAAAATAACCATTATTTCAATACGAACACGGTGATATAGGGCTGTCTGCGAAAAATCAGTCCTAAATTCCGCTTGCTGTAATTTTGCGCGAAATAAAACATTATTTTAAATATTTAATTTCAAAAAATAAAATACATAAAATAAAAATCATACAGTATTTTATTGTATATATACCTGTATAATACCTACATAGTCACTCGATTATACGCTACATTTACAACTCTAGTCTCAGCTAATTTTTGGAATTTACTAGTCAGTACATTAATTAACCCTATATGCTTTAAAAGCAAGTTCAGAATACTAAAATAAACATGTTACTCTCTATGTAGACATTGTCGATAATATACAATCAGTCTAAATTACTCAAGACAATTCCATACATATTTACTACGCCTCGGGTAACATTCCACGGTCTCTTAGACTACGAGAGATAGGCATATTTCCCACATAACAGATGGTCCACATAAAATTATGTTAATAGTAATGTATTCTAGTTTCCCCATGAGAGAGTTCTTTTGTCTGAGAAAGGCTTCATTACAATATTATCTGGGCAGTTACGATACTACGTAAGTTGCTTAATTCACTTATAAATATTGAAAACATTATCATGGAATGGTTTTGAAAACATCCACACACTTTTTCTTTTTTTATACTACGTCGGATGGCAGACAAGCATACAGCCCGCTTGATGTAAAGCTGTTACCGCCGCCATATTAACGCTCGCAACATGAAATATCGCTCGTGCGCCGCCACCTACCGTACGTAGGCCGCTGCCTATGCAGCATCTCCTACCTTTCTGGTGACCTCACTCACTCGCAGGACCACAACAACCCTGAAGGGAATTATTATTTGGCTGCGGTATTCTGTGAGGTGGAGGTACTTCCCCAGTCGGGTAGCTTACAATTACGCTCCCTACATCTCTTTTTGCCAGAGCTTCGTTTGTCAGTCAGCAGGGTGCACAGCGTGCAGGTAGAGTTGGTCCAAAGATGTTGATCAACCACTTAGATCCCAAGTTACCGTGTTACTAAGATAGAATAGAATCGATTTCTATTTGCCTAAATGTAGTTACATGCTAGATCATATAAGTTATAAACTAAAATTGTGTTTACACTTCGACCGATGAAGGAACGACGGAGACAAAGACCGATTCTATAGAGATTCAGTACTCGTGGTGTCGTTACTCACCACAGCTTGCCACAAGCTGCTCACCGGGCAGGCATCACTGCCCGCTGCACATAGCTGTTCGCATCGCTGTCCGCTTCACATCGCTACCCGCTTCGCATCGCTGCCCGCTTTGCATCGTTGCCCGCTTCGCATCGCTGCCCGCTTCGCATCGCTACACACTTCGCATCGCTACCCGCTTCCAATCGCTGCCCTCTTCGCATCGCTGCCGCACTGAAGGCACGGCAGAAGCGCATCTCTGTGGACTCTACGCCTTCAATCTACGGCATCATCTCACTTCTCACGTAGTGCACTTAGCTCAATAGCTACTCTAGTAAAGTAGTAAAGCCTACGAAATAATTATGCTTTTACACGCCCTAATAATTCCAAAACCTTTTAAACAAAACAGCCCTCACATAATATTCATTTTTAAGATAGCTTACTTATAAAATTCAGCAAAGTTTCCTATAAAGATTGATACTTTCATCGGAATTTAGACATTTTATCGCCGGAAAGGATCCCGGGGGACCGTTTTCGACATAATTATATCTCAGGACTTAAAAGATTTTTCCTTTGAGCCCTTTGTCTCAATCTTTGCGAAACTCTTAACGATATCGATATTAATTGGTATATTTATTACACAATAATGGCCGTGCGATCAATATAGCAGAGAACTAATGAGATGGCACAGAGAAAGTCCTGCTTATGTGTTTATTTGTGGTCACAAGACTACAGCCCCCTTACCACCATCTCTTAATGCGATTCAATAATTGAATAGATTGCTTAATCATACCAATTAATAAGCGACTCTATTCGATTTCAAATAGAGTCGCTTATCCATTGGTATGAATAAGCATTCTATTCAGTTATTGTATCCCAATAAGAGATGGTGGTAAGGGGGCAGGTCAAATATTATTAACTAACGCGCGCCCGTGACAGTGTACGCAGATATCCCGGTATCAGTGGATATCTACTACTGGTTCATCAACATCTTTGAACCAAAGCCAACCTCACCTGCATGTAGTGCACCCTGCTGACTGACAAACGAGGCTCTGGCGAAAAGAGAGGTAGGGCATATCGTATTTTTTGATTCCGCTCATATGACCGCGAGGTCGGTGGAGCCATGGGAGGTGGTGGGTTTGTCCAGACTTTCGACAAAATGCAAAATGTCCCGACAAATTGCTTCTTGTAAACATGTCAATAAAAACAGAAATTTCTAATCAATGAAAAGTAATATTTTGATTTTTATGGTCCGATGACCTGGCTGAAAGCGGCTGGTTGTGGAAGGCGGAGGATCGTATCTGGTGAAAAGCATTGGGGAAGGCTTCCATCTAGCAGTAGGTAGATACAGGCTGATGATAATGATGATGATAATAATAATAAATATTTCTGGACAATTTACACAGCGCCATCTAGTTCCAAATTAAACGCAAAGCTTGTGTTATGGGTACTAGACAACTGATAAATGTACTTAAATACATTTTTTTTTTGTAAATACATACTTATAATACATAGAAAACACCCAGACCAAGACAAACAGACATGTTCATGCACACAAATGTTTGTCTTGTGCGGGAATCGAACCCGCGACCTCGGAGTCAAAGCGGTCATTGCTAACCATTCGACCACCGAGCTCGTCAGATAATGTATATTTATCTGTCCCGACAATAGTCCCAACATCGCGTCTTTTTTTTTAATTATATCGATACTTTAGGCTTGGGTTGTTTTGTGTTTAGCTTAGCCGGTCAAGACCCTGGAGATCTACCGACTAAGCTGAATATGTTTGTCACTAACTCAAACCTAAGCTAACCTACTTTTGAACCGACTCCAAAAAAGGAGGAGGTTCTCAATTCGGCTCTATTTTTTTTTAATGTTTGTTACTTAATTACTCCTTGATTTAGAAACCGATTTAAAAAAACTTTTTTTTATTTCAAAGAGCATTCTCTTATTTTTTTCATCATCATCATCATCATTAGCCTATATCTACCCACTGTTAGGTTTGTTATTTCATTACTCCGTCATTTATAAACCGATTTAAAAAAAAACTTTTTTTTATTTGAAAGAGTATACTTCCAGATTGGTCCCATATTTTTTTCATCATCACCAGCCTATATCTACATATATAAATGTAGAGTAATGTTTGAAGTCGGTTTTTTTTTGTTAAAATTATTGCAATAGACGTTTTAAGAAGTTGTCGTTTTAGGAACTTGTCGTTTAACGAAGTACTCATTCTGAGCTTGAGGGAAATATTCGATCCGAATGTCTTTTGTTATCTTTTAGTTTGTGTAATCTCCTGATCGAGCAGACGAAACACCGTATGAGGCAAAGGACGTGATAGGAATCCAACTTTTAGTAAATTCAACTTAACGATACTCCGACTTAATGGTCCGGAAGGGTGAAAACTATTATTTATCTAAGTAACTAATAAATCTGATTCCAATTTGGTGTTTATTTTTTTACACCACGTCGAGTGGTTGACTAGCTTTAGTCTGGCGGCCTGTATGGCCGCCAGACTAAAGCGGTTACCGTAGCCATATTAACGCTCGCCATATAATATAACTGTCAACGGAACATCTCCTTTCGTTCTGGTGACCTCACTCACTCGCAGGAACACAACAAACCTTAAGGGAATTATTATTTGGCTGCTGTATTGTGTGAGGTGGAGGTACATTCCCCAATCGGGTAGCTTACAATTACGCTCCTTCCCTCTCTTTTCGCCAGAGCTTCGTTTGTCAGTCAGCAGGATGCACCGCGTGCAGGTGAAGTTGGCTTTGGTTCAAAGATGAAGAACCACTTACACCCCAAAATATATCAAGTACCTACTTCATCAATAGGGTTGAACAATTCAAGTATGTTATCACGATCACTGCTATCTGAATGCTGTCATAAAAGTATACTTCTAGATTTTTAGTATTACTATGTAAAGGGTGTTTTCTTTTTGACGAGCTCGGTGGTCGAATGGCTAGCAATTACTACTTTAAATCCGTGGTCGCGGGTTCGATCCCCGCACAAGACAAATATTTATGTGCATGAGCATGTCTATTTGCCTTGGTCTGTTTTCTATATATTATATTTAGGTATGTATTTACAAAAAAAAAATGTATTTAAGTATAACATTAGTTATCTAATACCCATAGTACAAGCTTTGCTTAGTTTGGGACTAGATAGCCGTGTGTAATTTGTCCAAGAATATCTAAAAATATAAAATTCTCGTGTCACAATGTTAGTTACCATAACCCTCCGAAGCGACTTCACCGATTTTTATGAAATTTTTTATACATATTCAGTAGGTCTGAGAATCAGCTACTATCTATTTTTCATACCCCTAAGCGATAAGGGTTGTCCACCCCTAACATTTTTTTTAATTCTTGGACATTTTTTTTAATGTAATTAGGCATTAAAAAATGCATCATCATCATCATCGCAGCATTTAGATTATCCTCTTCAGGATGTGTGCCTCCTCCAAATCATTCCATCTTTGTCTCTCCCTTGCCACTTACATCCAGTCGCGGCGTGCGTGTTCCTTGATATCATCCACCCAACGAAGAGCGGGGCGGCCTCTGCCCCGGGTATTCGGTAAAAAGTACATACAACCCTAAATTTTCACCCTCCTACCATCAACCTCTAAATTTATATGGTAAAGCAACGTTTGCCGGGTCAGCTAGTTTAGTATAGAATATTCTACTGTTCTTATTTACTCTTTCTAATAAATAAATAAATAAATAAATATTGTCAGACAAATTACACAGTGCCATCTAGCCCCAAAGCAAGCGAAGCTTACGGGTACTAGACAACTGATAAACATACGTAAATACATTTTTTTTTTTTTGTAAATACATACTTATGATACATAGAAAACACCCAGACTAAGACAAACAGACATGTTCATCCACACAAATGTTTGTCTTATGTGGGAATCGAACCCACGAGCGTTGGTGTCGAAGCCGCGTCATTGACCGCTACGTCACCGAGCTCGTCGAATCAAATAGATATATAAACAAGTCTACTTACACGAAGAGACACGAGTTGATTGGCACTCGCGAATACCGCACGTAATTGTATTTTTCCGAAGTTTGAGTTCGGAAGACGGGCAAAGTTTCCAATCTATCGAATAAGCCCTCAGCAAACCTCTTTACGGCACTCTCGCCTCTGTAAATCAATAAACGAAACCCACTTTCGGGAACTTGCTGAACTCTTCCACGCAACTGAGGGCGACTACTGAAACAACTAACTTCGCCGCAAGTTCGTATATACAAGATTTATAGGCCTACAAAGGGAATATTCGATTAAATAAATGGACTGTGATGAGATGAAATAATTATTTCCAGGAAACACAGCTCCCGAACTAATCAAAGATTGTATGTACTATAGGAAATAGTTATCAGATTGTTTTCATAAGACGTTTTTATAACTCAAGAACAACGTACCCTATACCTAACAGCTAATGCGCCCCGTGTGCCAACCTTCCGATAATATCACGGGTTGCGAGTCTCACGTCCAGTAAATCAACCAAACGAGAGGACCTTTACCTGCACCGCTTTTGCGCTCAGTAAACCAACCGAGCACGCAAGCGTAGCAGTAGCAGGTCTTACACCGCTTTCACCTGCATGCAGGCTACTTACGTACTCTTAAGTCGAGCAGCTCGTGGCGACCGACGCTCAGAGAACCCAAGCATCGGGGCCCTACTACCACTCCCCATTCTCCATGATGGGTAGCCGGAGCTGTATGGCACGCTCACATCCCGGCGCACAAGTACAAGTACAAGCGCGCCTAGTGTTTCTGTACCCATACTGGGGCGCCGGATAGCCGGCTCCCTGATTTCCTTGACAGGTACCGGAGCTGTATAAGGCGCGCTCACTTCCCGACGTCCTTCAAAGAAGAAACGCCTACCCCGAGCCTACGGTAGGGTGACCGGGGTGACGGAAGCGATCGCCCGTCATCCTCCTTGCTCAGCAGGCAAGTACCCGAGCCGCGACGTCAGCTGGAAAGCCGACGGCCGCTGTAAGGGCCGCTCCAAGCCCCGCTGAAAACCACTGTGGCGGCCCTTCGCCTTAGGCCAGTGATAACCAACTCGCTACGCGCGAGGCCGAGGGCCCGGCCGACAATATGGCCAGGCAGACGAACATGCCCGACCTCTGTAGCTAAACCACATGCACGTGAGTGATTACACGCACATAAAGTCACCTCGAATACGAACCCATGACTGGCAAATTGGGCTGCCGCCAGTCCCCGAGGTACCCTGATCCAAACAGGGGGACCCGTAGTTCCCCCTGCGAACTCTCCACAGTCGGATACTCCGTGGAGAGTAACTCCAGAACAGCAGGACTCACTTTTATGATCTTTGATTTTTTAGATTTGTCTCCATTTCGATAGTATTGAGCTCGGCTGGTCAGAAGTTACTCAGGTACACATATAAAATTATCAGAAAACGAAAAGAAAAATTATAACGAAATTAACAGGACAAGGTTTGTATGGAAAATGCACTGGAATGAGATGAATGAAGAGAGAGAATGGGAACAGAATGATTGAGCCACAGGGAAGCGTGGGATTTTTTGACACACCAGTACTTTTTGTTTTATTAATTTATTTTCATGAAAGAATTACACATTCACTTATTATCAGAACTTAATATTAATACATATTTAATACCCACAAAATTATTCGTCCAAGGAGCGCACTAGTATCGACGGGTGTTACATACGGTAGAAAAATAAAAACTTTGTTTACATTAATTTGTCACAATAGTCACTGATACAAGACGGGCGCAGGCGCAAATTGACATAAAATTAACATAGATATAAAGCGTCTTTACTAGTTTATGCATTTCGAAAGCACGAGAGTTAACTGAGGTTTATTGGATCTCTCAGGACGACTACTACAAAGCGACGGTCCCTACGTATAAAGCGACATGTCAAAAATGGTAAATATTTTTTATTACATAAATTGCTATAGATTTTCCGTAAAAGTTTTTTTACTGACAATCTATAGCAATTTATGTAATTTTCTCTTAAAATTTGATTGTATATAATTAAAAAGTATAAAATTGACTCATTTGTACAATAATAATATTCTTTAATTAGGTACTATATCGTAGTATAAGCAAACATGTCTGAATTGAAAATAAAATTGCCATTTTTGACATGTCGCTTTATACGTAGGTATCGTCGAAAGATGCGAATAAAACCCTTTCCAGAAAACACGTTTTTCTTAAGTCCAACATTTTAGTATACAGCCGAGCACACATGCATTTTCTAGCACTTACTTGTACTTACTCTTCGTCTGACTTTATAGTTGAAGCCTGCAGACGAAGTACTATTACTTATTCGTGTCTGCAGTAAAAGATATGTTCCGATAAAAAACACCTAAAAAATATTTATTTGCTCTTTCAAATATTTGCTGCAATGACGGTCCTTTTATTTGCCTCTAAACCGACTTTATCTGCCACCTTTCGCCTGCGACTTTGTCGGTCTTAATAACGTATCTAGATACCCCGTGAGAATTTTCAAAC
Source organism: Hypsopygia costalis (assembly GCA_937001555.2). Taxonomy (NCBI): domain Eukaryota; kingdom Metazoa; phylum Arthropoda; class Insecta; order Lepidoptera; family Pyralidae; genus Hypsopygia; species Hypsopygia costalis. The sequence continues at coordinate 7,352,232 of OW443349.2, forward strand.
ATCGTTTAACGAATACCTGCATTATAATAACTACCTTTGTGTCAAAAAGAAGAAGAAGTAGAAACTTTTATTGCAACATAACACAACACTATTACATAAAAAACAAGTTACAGTGCTACAAACTTATCTGACCCGGTGGCCAAATTTAGAACTAAAGCCGCCATCTTGGAATGTAGTATCGCCAGGTACAATTAATTTACTTACCGCGTATGCACATTCCATTGAGGTGTATTTTTTAAAATACATATTATCTTTTTCTACACATATTTCATTTCTTACAATAAAAAAATCGTCAACGAGTTGTTTTTGTGCAATAATATAACTCTCTAATATTATATAATAGCTATGATCGCGACTTAACGTGGTCCATTTTTAAAACTAATCAACAAAAAATAGAAGGCAATTGATATTTAATTGAAACACCACACAACACAATTAATAAGTATATCAATGCTATTATTTTAACAGTGTATAAAAATAAAAGAAATATATTATATTTCTTTGATTTTTTAAGTTTCCTCTAAAACGGGTGGCATTTCGTTTAATGGCAACACTTAAGTCGATCGCACCGCCCCCGCCACCGGGCCAGATAAGTTTGTGGCACTATAGCTTAATAAGTACTCGTAAGACAGAAAGAGAAACGAAATAGTTCTGCATGATGTCACAAATTGGACCCAACTCAGCTTTTTTTTTTATACTACGTCGGGTGGCAGACAAGCATACGGCCCGCCTGATGTGAAGCGGTTACCGTAGCCATATTAACGCTCGCAACATAAAATATCGCTCGCGCGCCGCCACCCCCGCTGCCAACGCAGCATCTCCTTCCTTTCTGGGTGACCTCACTCACTCGCAACAACACAACAACCCTCAAGGGAATTGTTATTTGGCTGCGGTATTCTGTGAGGTAGAGGTACATTCCCCAGTCGGGTAGCTTACAATTACGCTCCCTACCTCTCTTTTCGCCAGAGCTACGTTTGTCATTCAGCAGGGTGCACCGCGTGCAGATGAAGTTGGCTTTGGTTCAAAGATGTTGATGAACCACTTACACCCCAAAGCTTTTGCGGTGCCGTATACAACTTATGCTCCCAGCTGAAAATCATCGCTGGGGTCTGACATACGGACGTACAAACAGACGTAATACAGGTATTTTTAAAAAGGCTGGTCCGTCCAGTGGATAGTTCAACGTTCATTGAGACAGTCAGGTAATGTAATCATCACACATCCTCTTGCTTGCTTGGATTGAGGAGCCCGTTCTGGGATAGCTATTATGATGTGAGTATCCCATCGACAGCATTTTTTTTTTTTTTTTATACTACGTCGGGTGGCAGACAAGCATACGGCCCGCCTGATGTGAAGCGGTTACCGTAGCCATATTAACGCTCGCAACATAAAATATCGCTCGCGCGCCGCCACCCCCGCTGCCATCGCAGCATCTCCTTCCTTTCTGGTGACCTCACTCACTCGCAGGAACACAACAGCCCTCAAGGGAACCGTTATTTGGCTGCGATATTCTGTGAGGTGGAGGTACATTCCCCAGTCGGGTAGCTTACAATTACGCTCCCTACCCCTCTTTTCGCCAGAGCTTCGTTTGTCAGTCAGCAGGGTGCACCGCGTGCAGGTGAAGTTGGCTTTGGTTCAAAGATGTTGATGAACCACTTACACCCCAAACTTGCATTTTCAAAAATTGACAAACATATTATGATAACTAGTTTCTTCGTGAAAAGAAACAAGCCGACTGACGAAGAGACTTTTTATAATATGTATATGTATAGATTTCTCTCTCTACGTCACCAAATTTCCATTCCACTGCAGGGATAGACGACGGATTTGAGTATACCACCACCATGCTGTTTAACTGCGGATTAGCGTAGGCCAGTATTTTCAAGCCGTCCAAAGGCGAGACTTAGCTTAACCCTTTCATTGTTATAAGTAAAACAATTGCCAGTTGATTGTTTAAATACTGCTTCTAAATTAGTCAAAATAGGGGAAAACAATAGCGCAAATCTGCAAATATTTTGCCACGTCTTAAAAACTAATTTTCATTTCTTTATTAGCCTATAAAATAATCTCATCAGTTTATTATTCATATTCGGTGCTCATTTTGTCTATGTTTAGTGTAAATTGTGATGCTTGTGAAAGGGTTAACGACTATCATCTAATAACAACAACCTGGGGGCCTACAGCCTAAGCTGAAGCCGATTACCACTGGAATTTTTGATCGCAAAAAATTAGACTTCACTTTACATTAGTGGCTTCTTGGTTTGACCAACGGTTCGCCGATCCGTTGCCAACCTATACTCCTTCCTTCCTTTTTGGTAACCTCACTCATTAGTAGGAACACAACAACGCTCAAGGGATTTTTTATTTGCCAGAGCTGGCATATCTCTCTTTTCGCTAGAGCTGGCATATCTCTCTTTTCGCCAGAGCCTCGATTGTCAGTACCAAGAAACCAGAAACTAAGAAGCTCAGAGCTTCTTGGTTTCTACCAACTAAGCTAAACACAATTGCCACTAATGTAAAGTGAAGTGTAATTTTTGCGATCAATATTTGTCAATAACTCAAACCTAACACATATTTTTGGGGATCAAAATATTCAATGGTAAAGGGCTTCAGCTTCGGCGGTAGGGCCCCGGGACCGACGGGTTAACGTATACGTACGGTGTACAGGATGGCTTTATGCTACGTCGAGTGCTTTGAAGCGTTCTTGTATTAATGATCGAAGTTTGAAGCATATTCGTGAACGCCCAAGGCATTAGCCACTCGGAGGTTTCTGTTCGGTTGCTCGTATTCAACCGACATGTCATGACTAGTTAAAGTTATATTCAAACGATTCACATGTGTTCTCCATAATACTATAATACCTCCCGCGTCCCTCTACATACGGCGTAGCATGAGCCGTAGTACTGGAGCAATCCAAAAAATCAAATAATAACAAAATCGGGGGATACAGTTTGGTGTTGTAGTTTCAAATCTATGCTCTACATCCAAAATTCAATCACACCACTGGATAGATGAAGCATCAAAAAATTTATTACGCTGAGGAATGACTATGGAGCATCGCGTGCGGGAGACGGGAAAACGCTACCACTTTGAGATAATTTTAGTGCATATAACGCATTCACGTACAAGACACGAACACAGCTACAGCCCATTCTTTGAAACTGATCCCAATTCAGTAGTATACATAGGCATCACATCCGCCAAATGAAGAGTTACCGGCATCACGTACAGAAGTTAGTGAATCGCGAGACGATGTAATCTGGTTTGCAAGCTGTACTGTTGGTTTGATTTGTTCCTTTGTACCGCGGCGGAGTACCCGTCCTGAAAACTTCTAATTTTCTTATTAAGTACTAACAAAATTTCGCGACTTTCTGCGTTAACCCTTATACCCACTGCTAAGATACGTTTAGAATTTATTACGCTAAGACCTGCCCCCCTAGCCAAGTGTAATTCGTAGCGTAACGAACGTTAGATAGATCACGTGACAATTGTCAATTCTCATACTAAAATGTTTGATTTTGACAAATGTCACGTGATCTACCTAACGTTCGATACGCTACGAATTACACTTGGCTAGGGGGGCTAGGGAGTAAGACCTGCTAACGTTTCGCTTGCGTGCTCGGTTGGTTTACCGAGCGCAAGAGCGGAGCGGGTAAAGGTCCTCGCGTCTGGTTGGTTTACTGGACGAGAGACTCGCAATCCTGTGATATATCCGGAAGGTTGGCACACAGGGGCGCATGCAGTTAGGTATAGGGTACGTGCTAAGATACGTACGTCCCAGTACGCGCAGTAAAATTTTATTATATATAATTTTAACAAAAAAAAAAACCGACTCCAGACCATACCTTTACATTTATGTTTGTAGATACAGGCTGATGATGATGATGAACAAAAAATGGGACCAATCTGGAAGCATACTACGACGAGCTCGGTGGCGTAGCGGTCAATGACGTGGCTTCGACACCAATGCGCGTGGGTTCGATTCCCACATAGGACAAACATTTGTGTGCATGAACATGTCTGTTTGTCTTAGTTTGGGTGTTTTCTATGTATAATAAGTATGTATTTACAAAAAAAAAATGTATTTACGTATGTATATTAGTTGTCTAGTACCCATAACACAAGCTTTGCTTACTTTGGGGCTAGATGGCGCTGTGTAATTTGTGTGACAATATTTATTTATTTATACTCTTTCAAATAAAAAAAGTTTTTTTCAAATCGGTTTATAAATCACGGAGTAATTAAGTAACAAACATTAAAAAAATACAGCCGAATTCAGAATCTCCTCGTTTTTTGGAATCGGTTAAAAAGGGCGTAATGGACAAACAGTAAGTCACTAGTAGTATAAATGATTAAAAATTGTTTTTGTTTACGTTCACATCATATGAAAGACAACGTTTATTTTATTTAACTGAAAAACCCGTTGATACTGAAAGAGTTCGCTGACCTGCACACAACTATTTCTAGATAAATCAATAACATCCTGATCTAAAATTAGCTCTCTATGTCACAATGACGAAACCAGAGTCGCTACTATAACAGGATATTAATGTAAAATCGCTTTAACTGCATCCGTTTTAAGACTGAAATTTAAACGATAATGTTTTTAAACCAAATTGTTAATAATGAAATAGGTAATATGTTGGGTAATAATAACTGAAACGGAGAGCTAGTGGAAACGTTAGTTATGTAATGATAAGTAAGCGGATGGTTAATGAATATATGTATTTAGGTAGAAAATATTACACAAGAGGTAAGCACAAATATTCCAAAGTGTAAACAAATTATGGTTTCTATCATCATCAGATCATTTAAGTCTCCACTGCAGGAGCACGACCTTCTCGTCCGTCATAGACAGGAGGATTTGGCCTACACTCCCCACGCTGGCCAGACGGGTGGAGAGGCCTGATCGATGTTTTATAATGTATTTCCCTTAGTCGCCTTGTACGACATCCACGGGAAGAGACGGAGTGATTCAATTCTAGTCTGCCCGAGACCACATAGCCAAACAAATTTTGGTTTCTATGGAAGTAACTAATCAAAAAAATACTATATTAATTTTTTTTTTTTAAATATATAATATACTAGCTGGCCCGGCGAACTTCGCCTTTAGATATTTTTACGTAAATTTTTCCGATGAGTTATAAACTATTCTATAACTCAGTTGGATCAAACGGCACACACTGTGCAAAATATTAATAAAATCGGTTCAGTAGTTTAAGATTCCATCGCGGACAAACAACGTGACACGAAATTTTTATATATTAAGAAGATAAAAGAGGTCGCAACATCCTCCCCGCTTGTGCAGGAAAGCACAAAAAGTTGGTACCTACTGCGTCATAGGCAGCCTAACCAAATCCTTAAAGGTCGGCATTTAACACATTCGATGTAGATAAAACTAATTAATTGAGTGGAGCAAGCACAACGCTTATTCATTCTCAGTCATTCTTGGAAATGAATAGGCTCCAAAACCATTGAACCGATTTTGATGAAACTTGTCACAATTAAAGACCTCGATATGCTTGAGGTTTGTATAAAAAAAATTGAGATCGATCATGTCCTTGAGGAATGATCGTCAAATACATTTTCCATACTCTATCTCATTTTCTCTACTAGCTCCACTCAACCTCGATTTCGGCCCCGTGGGCTAGAAACCCGCTTAGTACTATTTGCTTTTATCTCGATAAGTTGGTATATATGTCGCAGCCAATTCGTAGAACCCGCCGCATTACATAACGGCTAACTGTTTTATAAAATGGCCAAGCCATTATATCATATTAACCGCCCTTTTATCATATTAGTGAATTGTCACCAGATATGCGGGCAGCTATCTGGTGACAATTCACTTGGGTATCCACCAAGTTTGTGGAACCTGGCATTTCTAATTAATCACAAGACAAACCTAACCAAAAGATTATTCAAAGACAACCCGCCTTAAGTTAGCCGTTATGAATGCATCTTCTTCTTGTTCTTAGTCGGACTGCGACTTTCCGTACATACGCAAACCGAACACTTATTTGCGGCCTTGATCTGGGCCCCTACCGCAGAAGCTGAAGCCGATTACCATCGGTTTTTTAGAATGCAAAAATGAAACTACTGCTTAAATTGTTAGTAATTATGTTTAGCTCAGATGATAGAAACCCTGGAGCTCTACCGACTAAGATGAATGAAAAATGAAATAAGAAATAAGAAGAAATCTAAATGTTTGTCGATAACTTTAACCTACGACCAATTTTTGGAATCAAAAAGTCCGATGGTATTGTGTCGAGTGGAGACCACGTACCGGCAAGCGCAGCGTAGGACGTCCACCCACAAGGTGGACAGACGACCTCATTAAGACCGTAGGATCGCGCTGGATGCAAGCCGCTTCCAACCGGTCTTATTGGAGATCTAGAGGGGAGGCCTATGTCCAGCAGTGGACTTTCAATGGCTGAGATGATGATGATGATGATTGTGTCAAGCTCGGCGGCGTAGCGGTCAATGACGCGGCTTCGACATCAACGCTCGTGGGTTCGTATCCCACATAGGACAAACATTTGTGTGCATGAATATGTCTGTTTGTCTTGGTCTGGGTGTTTTCTGTAATGTATCATAAGTATATATTTACAAAAAATAATGTATTTACGTATGTTTATCAGTTGTCTAGTACTCATAACACAAGCTTCGCTTACTTTGGGGCTAGATGGCGCTGTGTAATTTGTCTGACAATATTTATTTATTTATTTATTCGGCTTCAGCTCGGCGGTAGGGCCCCTGGGGCCCTACCACTGAAGATGTCTGTCAGTAACAAAAACGTACCACCTATTTTTTTAAATATTTTCATTCAAAAAATAGGTTTAGTTATTGACAAACATCTTCAGAGTAGGTCCTAAAGATCCAGAATTATGTTTTCTATTCTACCAGCTAAGCTAAACAAAACAACCATAAATTTAAGCTGAAGTTTAATTTTCGTAAACAAATAATCCAACGGCAATCGGCTTCAACTTCGGCGGTAGAGCTCCTGGTCCGTCCATCTCATTGGTGATCTAACACGTGTTCTGCGAGCCACCATATAAATACTAGCGTATATAATACATATGGTCTCACAGTGGAAGTACCGGCACCTCATAGAAAAGCAACCAAATAACATTTTGTTGTGTTTCGGCGAAGGCGTATTGTCACAACTTGTGACAATACGCCCACGCCGTATCGTAACATTTTTGTGGTTATTCATGCAAAAAAATTGTTTCTTATGTGATTTACGAGTGCTACTTTCAAAATAATTCCTAATAATGACGTGTGATGTGAACTGAACAAGTCTTTTATTGGATTGGTATATTTTGCAAATTGATCTCTAATTTTTAATAGACCTCCGAGTACATATAGTATTCTTTAATTGATAATAATATCTCAGTTTAATAGTCAACTCAACTTATTCATTTTAGTTGTTGACTTCTTGTTATTTGTTATAAGTAATTTATATATGTACAAGTTAAATTTATAACTTATAAAAGAACGGTTTTATTATTAAAATACTTTTATCTACTCTCATACTGAAATTTACACGTTAAAAAACTAAACACAGTATCTTAATGACAGTCTTTACGCACAAGCTATCAAAATAAATTTAAAAAGTTATTTTTCGATACAGTTGTCGTATGGACAACTGGTTGCAATGCAAATACATTGCAACTTTGCAAAATTTCTCTACATAATCTGTGAACGCGGCGCGTCGCGCATGCGCACTACGCATGCTCGATCTGCAAATGAATTTATAAGTAAGAAATAAAGCTGTTAAATTAACTTCATGGTTGTATTTAAAATATTATTATCATATATTTCATGAGATTAGATAAAGTAGTGTATGAAACTGCACATAATTAGGTCTTAAAATACTCGTGTGGTCTATTATAACATTCGCCTTCGGCTCATGTTATAAACTCACACTCGTATTTTAAGAACCCTTATTATGCAACAGTTTCATAAACTACTATTATTTGATATTAGATGATAAGACTTGTTGTTTATTTAATTTCTTATTTGATAGATAGGTCATACGATGTTAATAACATAAAGTTTTTTGAAAAAAGTCGTAAAAATAAATGTTAATTTAATAATACCTACATTTTTTTATTTTTTCCTAACTTATTCAAATATTGTGATTATTTGCAAGAATATAAAACTGCCAATCTCGAAATCTCGCGTTATTCATAAACTCGCGAGATCTCGCCTGAGCCCCAATCTCGCGAGATTACATCCCCTAATCACAAGGACTCAAGGAGTAGCTGCATTAACAGCAAGGGCGGTTATGACGGGGGCCTTCCACATACTTCCACCACTGTGTCTCCTGTGTAGACAGGATTAACAGCGGTGAATTTGACAAGGATCCATCACACATTCCCACCTCTGTGTAGCCAGGATTAAAAGGGGTGACATCAAAAATTCGCCTTCGGCTCATGTTATAAACTCACAGTCGTATTTTAATAACCCTTATTATGCAACAGTTTCATAAACTACTATTTTTTATTATTTATTTATATTAATAAAAATAAATTGATCTAAAATAAAAGTAACCTAAGTTACTCCTTATTACATCAGCCAGTGAAAGTCTCGTCAATATCGGTGGAGTCGTTTCAGAAATAAGCCGAAATAAACAAACAGACAGACAAAACTTGTAAAAAAATGTGTATTGCATTTAGTAAAAAGCGGTTATTTTAATATTACAAACAGACACTCCAATTTTATTTATCTGTATAGATTTAAACTTTGTTGACCACAAAATAAGGGTACAATAGGCGGGCTTAATACTAAGAGCTTTCTCTACCAGTCAAGCTTTGAGAAAATCAGATATATACGAATGCGGCTTATTATGCGGACGCTACATAAAAAATACAGTATTCTATGAGGTCAATGCGTAATCATATACTTCGATAAATACTGAAATATGTTGAAATTGAATAAAAGAATAGGCTCTCAAAAGGATGTTTATTCTATAACCATCACAAGTAGAATCATCATCATCAGGTCCATTTTAGTCTCCACTACAGGAGCACGACCCTCTCTCGTCCGTGCTAGACGGAAGGAGGATTTGGCCCACATTCCCCACGCTGGCCAGACGGGTTGGGGAGGCCTGATCGATATTTGATAATGTATTTCCCTTAGTCGCCTTGTACGACATCCACGGGAAGAGACGGAGTGATTCTATTCTAATCGGCCCGAAACCACACGGCCAAAACAAGTAGAATAGTTCGATCTTAAAATTACGTACAAAGTAAGTAGCGGTGACGAAACTTCTTCCAATCTGTAGACGTTGCAGTTTCATGGTGTAGGAAAACATTTAATTATTATGTTAACGTACAACTATAAATAACATGTATATTACAATACATAAATAATATTCCGAAGATAAAAGAAATCTAGGGCGATGCCCATTTGTGGCTTTGCACATTATTCAGCAAATTACCTTCAATATACTTTTTGAAAGTCAACTTACTCTTATGAATTCGGATAACGCGTTCCAGTGACGTGAAGTTTGTAACGTGAAGAGTTGTACATAAACCCAGAACGAAAAAGTGGAGTAGAAAGCATTAGAGAATTATTAGAACGAAGGTCACGAACGAAGGTTATCATGTTTAGAATCACATGTGCCTGCATGCGGTGCACACTGCCAAAGAGAGGAGATCTGGCGAAAAAGTAGGGCATAAGGAGACCAAGTAGCGTAGTACCTAATTAAGAACTCGTCCTTATAGAACGCTGCAGCCAAATTACAATGCACTTAAAGATTATTGTTTTCCTGCTAGTAAAGTCGATAGATGCGAGGAGATGCAGATATTAGCAGTGAGGCTGCTAACGCTTGAGCAATTTAAAAATACATACGGTGCGTGTGGCTATATTGCTACGGTAACTGCTTTACATAAGGCGGGCCGTACGCTTTTTTAGCACATCGTCGTAGAACGTCGTAGAAAAAGTATAATTTGAACTAGATTATATCATAATGAACGTCGCAGACACTTTGTCCCTTACTATAGGCCTCATTCGAAAGCTCAAAAGTGCGAAGTGTGAAAAAGTTACATATTGTATATTTACCAGATGCTTGTTACATATATAAATTAGCCAGGTTGTCTACTTCAAAATGTGAGCAAGTAAGCCAAATAAATTTGATATATAAATAAATATTTCAGGACAAATTACACACGGCCATCTAGTCCCAAACTAAGCAAAGCTTGTACTATGGGTACTAGTTAGGGATTGCAATCCGGAAAACCGGATCCGGTAATCCGGCGGATCCGGCATTATTAAACGGTTACCGGATCCGGTACTAATATACCGGATCCGTACTACGGATCCGGCGCTAGCAATTTTTGGCAAAATAATAGATCTCTGCATGAGTAGGTACTTTAAATGCATTGCGCGTGGTGTCACAATTAACACTAACCTTTTTTCAAAATAAAAATGATTTTCGTATAATATACCTATAATGAATATCAAGACAATTATTACTTAAAATTCTACTTAAAATAATTATTTATCGTAAGCTGATTAAACTAAAGAGTTGTAATTATAAAACAAACTCATTATTGTGATAATTGTGCCATTGTTTAGACAGATTCATCAAATCATGATGGTGTATGTCATAAATATAAGACTTGTTTGTTAGCATTCTCAAATACTTTAATGATTATTGTGAACTCATCTCAGTAAATTACGTAAGGTTAATTATATTAGATTTTATAAAGTTACTTACTAAAATATCTGTGAAAGTGAAATCTAGGAAGACTGAGCTATTCGTTAGTCGTTACATCGTTAAAATTTTACTGGTTACCTATACTACTAGATTTTAATTGTTTGCTCGTTGTCTAATCTTACCATCAGATTAGAAATAAAATTGATTTTATATATTTTTTATAAACTACCTATATAAAGTATGTACATGACACTTGATTCACTTACTAACAGTTCATTTTGAATTGAATAGCGAAAATCATTCTGATTTGATCAATCCGGCCGTATCCGGTCGGATCCGGCCGGATCGATGGGAATCGGGTCGGATCCGGCCGGACTGAAAATGATGCCGGATTGCAATCCCTAGTACTAGTTAACTGATATAATACTTAAATACATTTTTTTAAAGATACGTATATATACGTATTTAAAAATACATACATATAATACATAGAAAATACCCAGAGAAACCCAAGACAAACAGACATGTTCATGGACACAAATATTTGTCTTGTGCGGGGATCGAACCCGCGACCTCGGAGTCAAAGTGGCCATTGCTAACCATTCGACCACCGAGCTCGTCAAAAATATAACACGCGTAGGGTTATACTATGTAATAACCGTGCTATAATATGTAGTATTGTACTATATTCGGGTCTGCGTACTATATACTGTTGTAGTAATATATAGTACGCAAAAATACTATATTTTCAACACCGAAATCTAACAAACAAATCCTTATTTTTAAAATTTATAAACGCGCTTTTACATTAACTTTTGAGTGAGGCGTGCGTTTTTCCATAAAATACTATGTTGCTTAGAAGTGTACTATGTTTTTTTATAGCTTATTTCGAAAAATACTATAATTATTTCGCCGAAGAAATGTTGACAACCCTAAACAAACGTCTTATAAATTCACAACATTCTTCTCTATTTGGTTTTATCGTTTATTTTATTTGGGTTTATCGAAAGCTCAAAGTTGCGGAGTTTGTGATGGAGAGAACAATTCTCGGGGAATCTATAAGTGATTTAGCTCATGAGTATAACCGTATCAAAGTGCTTAATGCGAGTTGTTTGGTCACATTCGAACGTATTCACGTTTACAAGCCGACCAAATTGAGAAAAAGTTTCATATTGTGAATTTACCAGACGCGTGTTACATATCCAAATTAGCCGGGTTGCTCACTTCAAAATGTGTGTGAATGTTTGTGATTTGATTACTTTTGTTCTTATTTATTGTAATGTTTTTTTTTTTATGAATTTTTATATTTGCAACACTGTCGTATTGGGTACTAGGTACCTACCTGTAATAATAGATGTATGTATGTTGATAAATAAATAAAAAAAAACGGGTTGCACTCCGGGAGTGCCGGCAGAAGTGAAAACTTGAACATTAGCGTTGTGCATTTTTGAATATTAGGTTGGGGAAAAAGTCTTTTCGTATTTTATATGAAAATTCAAAACATTTTTTAATAAAGTTTATTTACATTTAACTAAAATATGTAGGTGCCATTACGTTCGATAACCTTTTGCCATCTTGTAGGTAGAGACATGATCCCATTACTATAGAAATTTTGGGACTTCTGTTCAAAAAACCGCGCCAAGTGGTTTTGGCAGTCTTCTCGTGATGTTAACCTGACATTGCCTAAAGAATTCTTAAGAGACCGAAACAGGTGGAAATCAGAAGGTGCAAGGTCAGGACTATACGGCGGATGCATTAACACCTCCCAGTCAAACTCTCTTAATTCTTGCTGAGTGGCTAAAGATGTGTGAGGTCTAGCGTTATCATGATGAAAAATCACACCCCTTCTATTAATTAATTCCGGCCGCTTTCTTTCAACTTTTTGCTTTAATCTCATCAGTTGTTCACAGTAAAGTTCAGAATCGATAGTCCTGCCTGGCGGTAACAGCTCATAATGAATATCTTCCCTTCCAATCCCACCATACACACAGCATCACCTTGTTGCGGGTTAACCCGGGTTTCGCCAGAGTCTGTGAAGCCTGACCGGCCTTTGACCACGACCTTTTTATGCGCCAAAACAGTTTTGTGGTCAATTCCTAGTTCTTCAGCTACGTCGTAACTACTGATATGCCGATCTTGCTCCACTTTTTCAGAAATGGCATCCATTTTATCCGTAACAGGGCGACCAGAGCGACGTGCATCTTTGACATCAAAATTTCCGGATTGAAAACGCTTAAACCAAATTTGTGCTACTCTCACAGACACTGCACTAGGTCCATAAACTTCACAAATTTTTTTCGCAGCTTGCGTTGAATTTTTACCTTTTTTGTAGTAAAATTTTAAAATGTATCGAATTTCTTCATTAGATTCACTCATCTTGACAGTAAAAAAAACAAATGAAAATCACACATTTACCTAATTTGAATTTGGAATTATCTTTTTTAAAATTTAAACTTTTTAAAGATATGAAAACCTGCTAGATACAAATGGTATAACCAAAGAGATTTTATTACAAGTTCATACATACTATAATGCGAAAAGACTTTTTCCCCGACCTATTATTTTGGAATGGTTAGGGAATAATTTCGCATGAATTACTTTATTTATCAGTATAAAAGTACTATCATTTATGTGGTAAAATACAATATTCATTTATTGCGCTATCGTACACAAACATGACAATTTATATTACATTATAAATAAACAGCAGGAACTGGCGTAAATTTTCGCCGCTCGGTAGAAAGAGAGGGGGATATTACTTCCTCTCCCACGCCGCCCCGTCTACTCTCCCTCCGTCTTAAGCATTTTCGATAAGGTCACGTGTCCTGACGCGAGTTTAACATTTTTTACCCATCCCAAAATGTGCATAACGCCGCTAATGAAGTTTTCACTTCAAAAATATATCATAATCGAGAAAAAATAGTACCAGCCATCAAATTGAGGGCTCCAACAGTTCAGTGAGTAAAATAATCGACTTAAACTTAGTCCCGAGGAAATTCATTTATTTAATTAAGAGCCCGAAGAAGTTTCCGGAAGAGTTAGCGACTCGACGTAAACTAATCACCCTCCGATGCGGTTTCCATTTTTACCATTGGGACAATATGGCCGACGCGGTATGTATAAAGTCTTGAACTTAGTATTTATTTATGAATAAGTTAAAAGTAAGCCTAAAAGAAGAATTAAGTATGTGTTTTTAACCCCCAACGCAAAAACGACGGGGTGTTATAAGACAAGTGTTTGAAGTATCTCTCTCTCTCTGTGTGTGTGTGTATGTGTGTGTGTGTGTATGTGTGTGTGCGTGCGTGCGTGTGTGTGCGCGCGCACTCGCCCGCGCGTGTGTGTGTGTATTTGTCTAGAAAGACACAGACGTATCATCGTAGCTCCTGAACGAATGAACCGATATATATATATATTTATTTGAAAGGTGAATTAGTCGGAGTATTTTAGCTATGTTTGATGAAAATCGGTTCAAGATGGCCGCCGCCACAAAATGACGGGTTACGTATTTTTTCATAACCCCTTCAATATGGATATCAAATGACAGGACTTGACTAGTAGAATACTATAGATTATGATAAATTTCAAATCCAAGATGCCCAAGTAACACAGTGTAGCCGTAAAATGGCTTATGGTTTTAATGTATCGTTTTAACATTAAAACCCAAGTTCTATATTAGTTTTATATACATTTATAATGATAATATAATGCTCATTTGGGCACAAATTAAACATCTTTAGGTTCTTATTAGGTTTTTTATTCGCATTACAGAATCATTATACCAGCATTACTATGGTCAAAAAAAGTTGTAATCGCATTACAGAAGCATTATACTAGCATTACAATTTAAACAAATGGAGTTCTTCAAGTGTTCACATATAGAACTCAAATAAGTTCTATATTTTTGAAAAAACATTCCTAAGCCGCGGTACAAATGCTTTAATAGAATAAATGTTGTAATTTAATTATTGTCTAGCGATATGACTGATGGTGACGAAATTGAGTGAGTTTGTTGTTTGACATTATATCCTGGGTAAGTTTTTTACTCTTGTTCTATTTCTTGCCTTCAAATATTACTGCGAAATGTAGTTTACTGTCAATGTCTATATAGGTTTAATTGAAAATTTTCTCGCGCCTTAAGTTTATACAGCCTTTGTTAATAATGTTATAAAAAGATATAGGTGTAATAAAAAAAACAATTGCATATTTTTGTATAGAATGAAATTTTTGCTTGATAAACTTAATAGTTATGACTTAACTTGAGCTATTACTTTATTATAGGTCTATTAGTTTCTTACATAAATCTAAATAATAATATTTTTTGGTTATGGAATATTTACAAAATGGTGTCGTTCTAAACAGCTTGGTGAACCATAAAAAGGGCTTATTCATACCATCAGCTGTATAAATACTCACATGTGAACTTTATAAATATTCAAATATGAATATTTATTAAGCCAGAAGCCAGAGAGAAGACTTTTGATAACTCTGCGAGACAAATCTGGAACAATTTGTATGGCACCGCACGCACACACGCTCATTTACGCTCTGCACAGACGTCATTGTTTATGTAGTAGTTACCGACACAACATTTGTATGGAGTGGCCGGGATGTGTTAATATGTCAAGGAATATTTATTTGTATTTATTCTAAAAATAATAGGACGAACCTTATAGAATAATCCTTAATCTAGTTAGATATATATATTTAACTAGATTAAGGAATATTCTATAGCTTGGTCGTGTGGTTTCCGACAGACTAGAATAGAATCACTCCGTTTCTTCCCGTGGATGTCGTACAAGGCGACTAAGGGGAATACATTATCAAATATCGATCAGGCTTCCCCAACCCGTTTGGCCAGCGTGGGGAGTGTAGGCCAAATCCTCCTTCCGTCTAGGACGGACGAGAGATGGTCGTGCTCCTGTAGTGGAGACTAAAATGAACCTGATGATGATGATGATATATAAGCTGTTATAGTTATACCAGAGTGTAAAGCATTAGGAAGTTTCTTGTCTAGAGATAAATTGATCCAATCACAGTCGATCTTTTGGGGCGATGTGATCAAAGAATCCAAATATTCCCCGCAGATATATGGTGGGTCTCGTTTATAAATTGCTAGCTGACCCGGCGAACTTCGTACCGCCTAACAGTCAATGAATGTCGTGTTACTTATTAGCTGAACTAAATTTATTATTTTATGGAAGTAATACAATGTAATAACGTGATGAGAGGGTTGCTGGTGGAGGGTGCTCCGAAGAGCACCAATGATGTAGACACTTGTTGTTGAATATGAACAGAGCTCTTATTCAAACGACTTAATGCTATTTATACTACTGGGTTGTCGCTGACCAAGCAATATGCGTCTATGTCGCAGTAAACCATTAAGTTACGGTAAAACATACAAATTTGCCATTGTGCTCTACATACTACAACCATGAATATAAAATAAATATTAAGTTCAGTACTTTATTAAGATAGTAACATAAAAAAATATATAAAAGCGCCAAAAAATCATAACAATCAATCCAGCCGTTCTTGAGTTATTAATGATGTAACTAACACGACTTTGCTTTAAATATACTCGTAGATGTCTAACTTCCGCTGAAAGAGCTTTTAACCAATGTATTATTGGACTCGACATTTTTTTCTAATGATATTTTTTTTGAGGAACTCGATGGCGCCGTTGCGCGTGCCAGTCTAATTGAACACGCAAGTTAAGCAACGTCGACCGTAGCCTGTCCATGGATGAAATTATATTAACTCGAGCTCCTCCGTGCTTCGGAGGATACGTTAAGCTGTTGTACTATATATATACATACATATATATAGCAAGATGAATATGTATGACGTGAGAGTATGTATAATAGAATATAATATTTAAGTAGGTATCGTTTACGTATAGTATGTTAGTCACTATTTATGTCTCTTGTTATATATTTTTAAACCACATTCGTGGATGGCTGCCTTTCCCAAAGGTTGACTGGTAGAGAACGCTTTTAGCGTTAAGTCCGCCTTTTGTACCATTGGTCTTACTATGGGCAATAAAGACTTTAAATAAATAAATAAATCGTCGTCAAGAACTAAAAATTCGCAAAATTATTGCAAAACCTCTGCATAAATCCTAATATTCTGACGAAATAAGGCTTAAACACCGTTACTTTTAGCTAAAATCACGACCTTTTCAAGTGTCGCAAAACAGTCAGATAATTCATAAAAGGGTATCCACATCCTTTCAATTTCAGAAGCTATTAAGGCCAGCTCTCGCGGCTCAGCGAAAACGTCACAAATCTAATTCGTGCCGCTCTTCCGTCCGTCCGTCCGTGCAGGCATAAATCTAGCAAGACGGAAAACGGCCCCTAATAAATCTCGTAGTGGACACAGAATATTCATGAGGATGTACCGACGTTTATATGCGCTAGTCCTGGAATATTGGGTAGAAGACTAAGTGAATAATGCCTTCTAATTTATTATTTAGGCTGTGATTTAAACGGCTGGCGAAATATTGGCGTTTTGGACAGCAAAGAAATGTATTCTGTAAACTAACTAGTATGGTGATAACTATCGCTCGCACGGTGCCCAAAGCAGCATCATCTTGCTTCCTGGTGATCTCATTAACTCGCAGGAACACAACAGCGTAGTAGCACAGCATAGTAATACAACCAGTACTTTCATACTAGCGCCAGGCCTCCGTCACTCCATGTACTTGCGCGCTATAGTTACCTACCGCCCGGCCGAGCGGTCTCGGGCCGTTTGCGGACCAAATTCAGGCCCTGCGATTGCTGTGGGATCGCGCGGTGCGAAGCAATCACAACTGTACGCTTGAGCATTTAGGCACATTTTAGCATGCAGCGGTTGCTGACGCGACGGAGTAGGCTATTATAGCAGTAGGTATTGGAAATTTTGCTACTGAGTGAAGTATCTGTTACGTAGTAACTATTATGTAATCTGTGCTAGCGTTCAGGAAGTTTTGGTGCGCGGCGCACCAAAACTTCCTGAGCGGCCGTTTAAATGACGCTTGGCTGTGTGCGTGCACCGATTTGGGCGCTAGTATGAAGTCAAAGTACTGGTTGTATTACTATGCTGTGGTAGTAGTGTGACGACTGAACCAATTTCGCTATTTTTTTTAATGTTTTACTTGTTATTGTCAGGAGAAGGATCTTATGAAAGAAAAGAATAAGAAAGTTGCGCGGAAAATTAGAAAATTTTATAAAACTGAACGACCATGGCCGTGTGGTTTCCAGCAGACTAGAATAGATAGATAGATAGACGGAGTGATTCTCACTCCGTCTCTTCCCGTGGATGTCGTACAAGGCGACTAAGGGAAATACATTATAAAACAACGATCAGGCCTCCCCAACCCGTCTGGCCAGCGAGTGTAGGCCAAATCCTCCTTCTGTCAGGGACGGACGAGAGAGGGTCGTGCTCCTGTAGTGGAGACTAAAATGACCTGATGACGATGATGACGATGAACGACCATATAAACTTTTTTAAAGCAACTTTATGTCGTTTGACAGAACTGTCAGTCATTTGACTGACAGTTCTGTCAAACCAATTAATATTAATATTAATTGTTAAGAAGATAGCGTTGTCCTATCTTTTTAACAATTAATATTAATATTAATTCTGTCAGGTCATCTAGTATTTTATAATTATTATGCTTGCGTGCCGCGGTCCCATGGTGGGAATAGAGTTGGTACAGCTAAAAAAAACAGCTGGTTTTATAATAATTTTGATACTCTATACTTATTTCTCATTTATATCAATCGAGTTGAGTAAGGGTAGTGAGGATGACGATGTTATGTTGACATTTTATTGCACGTAAAGAAATAAACATTATTTTAATGAAAGCACTAAGAAACAGTAGAAGAGCGGTCTTATCGTCATGAAACCTCTTTCAGACAACCTTTTTCTGACAACGGGCAAACGAGCATGTAGGTCACAAGGTGGAAAACAATCGATACCACCCATGGAGATCAGCAAAACCAAAGGGTCGCCGATCCGTTACCAGTCTTTGGGCACTTATACTGTGTTTACATTCTTTCGTCTACATTAAAGAATATAAACGCAGAATAAGTGGTGCAGCTTATAATATATCAAAATAAAAGTACAAAATATATTTTTGTCAAAATATCCAAAGTACAAGATTAACTGACGAGCTCGGTGGCGTAGCGGTCAATGACGCGGCTTCGACACCAACGCTCGTGGGTCCGATTCCCACACAGGACAATCATTTGTGTGCAATTAACATGTCTGTTTGTCTTGGTCTGGGTGTTTTCTATGTATCATAAGTATGTATTTACAAAAAAAAATGTATTTACGTATGTTTATCAGTTGTCTAGTACCCATAACACAAGCTTCGCTTACTTTGGGGCTAGATGGCGCTGTGTAATTTGTCTGACAATATTTATTTATTTATTTAATAGTCATCCGGTACTAAAAGTACGAACTTTACCTAATTTCGCACTAGATGGCAATGTGTAATATGATCAGGTATATAATAGGTAGGGGAAAAAGTCTTTTCGCATTATAGTATGTATGAACTTGTAATAAAATCTCTTTGGTTATACCATTTGTATCTGGCAGGTTTTGATATCTTTAAAAAGTTTAAATTTTAAAAAAAATAATTCCATATTCAAATTACGTAAATGTGTGATTTTCGTTTGTTTTTTTACTGTCAAGTTAAGTGAATCTAATGAAGAAATTCGATTCATTTTAAAATTTTACTACGAAAAAGGTAAAAATGCAACGCAAGCTGCGAAAAAAATTTGTGACGTTTATGGACCTAGTGCAGTGTCTGTGAGAGTAGCACAAATTTGGTTTAAGCGTTTTCAATCAGAAAATTTTGATGTGAAAGATACACGTCGCTCTGGTCGCCCTGTTACGGATAAAATGGATGCCATTTTTGAAAAAGTGGAGCAAGATCGGCATATCAGTAGTTACGACGTAGCTGAAGAATTAGGAATTAACCACAAAACAGTTTTGGCGCATTTGATAAAAGCTGGGTACACTAAAAAGCTCGATATTTGGGTGCCTCACGATCTCACTGAAAGAAACCTAATGAACCGTGTACTCATTTGCGATTCTTTACTACGACGTAATGAAAGCGAACCGTTTTTGAAGAAGCTTATAACTGGTGATGAAAAGTGGATCACGTACGACAAGAACGTGCGAAAAAGGTCGTGGTCAAAGGCCGGTCAGGCTTTACAGACTCTGGCAAAACCCGGGTTAACCCGCAACAAGGTGATGCTGTGTGTATGGTGGGATTGGAAGGGCATTATTCATTATGAGCTGTTATCGCCAGGCAGGACTAGGACTATCGATTCTGAACTCTACTGTGAATAACTGATGAGATTAAAGCAAAAAGTTGAGAGAAAGCGGCCGGAATTAATTAACAGAAGGGGTGTGATTTTTCATCATGATAACGCTAGACCTCACACATCTTTAGCCACTCAGCAAAAAATAAGAGAGTTTGACTGGGAGGTGTTAATGCATCCGCCGTATAGTCCTGACCTTGCACCTTCTGATTTCCACCTGTTTCGGTCTCTTCAGAATTATTTAGGCAATGTCAGGTTAACATCACGAGAAGACTGCCAAAACCACTTGTCGTGGTTTTTTGAACAGAAGTCCAAAAATTTCTATAGTAATGGGATCATGTCTATACCTACAAGATGGCAAAAAGTTATCGAACAAAATGGCACCTACATACTTTAGTTAAATATAAATAAACTTTATTAAAAAATGATTTGAATTTTCATATACAATACGATATGACTTTTTCCCCAACCTAATATATAAAAGATACATAATACATAGAAATATATTTATTTCAACTTCACATACTCAAAGCAAAAGTGCAACAAACACAAAATTACATATTATGTAGGATGTAATGTTGAAATTTTGGCCCAACCTCAGTTTTTCAGTGCAGGTAAAAAATTACAACACCGATGTCGATACAAGGTATTAAATTCAACAATAAGTAAAAATAAATAAATAAAAAAAGCATACAAAATATCCAGAAGCCATAGCTTTCCTTTACTGTAGCGTATTACATAAAAATATGACTACATGATCTCTCTTTGACATAAGTCCACCTTTGTACACGCCATTCTTTTAGTTTTCTGTTTGCAATAATTTTGTATTGTACAACAACAACAGCTAGTAGATACTAGTGAAGTAACGAATATTCGTATTCGCATTCGCGAATATTTGCATGTTTCTCGACATTCGCATTCGCATTCGAATTCGCAATTTTATGCGAATGTTTTGCGAATATGAACGTCCTAAAAATAATTAAGATTTTCAATTACAAAAAGGTAAATGAAATAGAGAAATAAGTATCAACTTCTTATATAGTTATTTCAAAACCTTATCTTCTGTTAGGATTTTTTGTTAACAAAACAATAAACATCACTCGTAAATCAAACAGCAATCGGCCTTCTTCGGATCGGCTCGACAATGTTGGGAAGTAGATGCAAATAATTATAAATGTGTGCGTGGAACTCGCGCGCCATCTAAGCTGTCAAAATAAAGCCATAGACAATTGGCGCCAAATACAAAAGTCAATATTCGTATTCGCATTCGCATTCGCATTCGCGAATATCGACGGCAGATATTCGCATTCGCGAATGTCTAGAAATTGACATTCGTTACATTGAGACAGATGAAATAGAAGTGAGGAAAAGAAGAATCAGTTAACATTGAGATATAAATAATGGACCGTGACAATAAAAGATTGGAGTGATTGAGCATTCCAATTTTCTCTAATTATTTCTGATTATCAACAGAGATACCCTTAAATAACCTTCCAGAAAATAATTTATAAAAATCTGCAAAAGTCATAAGAAAAGCCAAATCCCAAGGCAGTGTTATTTTACCCTAATTTACTACTGAAACACGGCTCGAAAATATTCCCTAACGAATTCTGTTTTACCTAATAAGTTTATTACGAGCTGGATCCCTCGTGGAATAGTGCAAAAAGGTTCCTTCTACGAAATTACCTTGGCGAATTTTCATTTTCCACACAAAAATATATGCCTTTTTAAGTAATACTTTGGGTGTTAGTGGTTCGTCAACATCTTTGAACCAAATCCAACTTTACCTGAACGCGGTGCACCCTGCTGACTGACAAATGAAGCTCTGGCGAAAAGAGAGGTACGAAGCGTTATTTTAAGATACCCAACTGGGGAATGTACCTCCGCCTCATAGAATACCGCAGCTAAATAACAATTCCCTTGAAGGTTCTTGTGTTCCTGCGAATGAGTGAGGTCATCACAAAGGAAGGAGATGCTGCATTGGCAGTGGGGGTGGCGGCGCGCGAGCGATATTTTTAATGTTGCGAGCATTAATAAGGCTGCGGTAATCGCTTCATATCAGACGGGCCGTTTGCTTGTCTGCCACCGGAAGTAGTATAAAAAAAAGTGATTTTAAAGTCGTTTCACGTCAAAAGTGGCTGGATGCGGAAAGTGGATAACTGTACGAACATTGGAGAGCATTGCGGGAAAGGTCTATTGTTAGCCTAATATTCCCTTGTATCCCATGGGAATTTCCAAACTTCGTTTTTTAGCTACGTCATAATAACTACATGTATGCCAAATTTCAATCTCATCCGTCCAGTAGCTTAACTGTGCGTTGATAGATCACTTACTAACGGTTGGCTTTTATAGATAGATACAGGCTGATGATGCTGATGAATATTGTTATAAGTTGAGTGTGAGTACTAGATTATAACAAGACTCTACGAACGATTGCTAACTAACCAAACTTGGAAACTTGAAACCAATTTGGAAAGCTAAGAGCAATGCTATCTTATGGGGTATCATAACATCCCATGCCTATTGCATACTTGTGATGTGAAGCGGTTATCGTAGCCATATTAACGCTCGTAACATGATATATCGCAAGCGCCGCCACCCCCGCTGCCAACGGACTTGTTGCCCGTCGGTAGCGTACCAAGAATGCTAGTAGCATTACCTCGCTGAATAGCAATGCTAAACATCTGAGCAAGGTGATGCCAGCCTCTGGCCAGCCAGTTCTCTGGTCGCATGAAGCCTCGACCAACCTCCCGTATATCTCTTTGAAAAGATTGTGGGCTGATGGACCCCACGGCCCTAACGTCTCTAGCCAAACCGGCTGAAATATGTAAGTGTTAGTGAGATCAGCATATTTGCGCCGTATGAGTGACTCTGCTGGCGCCGCAGCCGAACCGGCCTTAGACTCAGTAACCGGGAGGTCGTAGGGACACGTCCCAACATCCAGGCACTAAAGTCATTAGATCTGGTCTCTTGCCATCGTCCCGAGCCAACACGAAGTGATTAGTAGTGTACTCATATTGCTTGCCTGTCGATGTGTGAGATTGGATAGCTTTCACATATAAATGTAATTGCATAATACTCGTATTTCCATTTGATTGCATTTCCGTGGTTCCCTGTAGGTATCAATAGTTTGATTGAATCGTTCGTGTAGTTCCGCTCTTAAAAAAATACCAACATTGCATTTCAAGTATTCGGAAGAGAGAGAAATAGTGAAAATAGAGTACACACGCTCTATTGCCGGCCTCTTTGTTCGTGTACGAGTATTTATTTTTTATACGACGACGTGGGGTGGTAGACGAGCATACGGCCCGCCAGATGTGAAGCGGTTACCGTAGCCATATTAACGCACCGCTTGCGCGACTACCTCTCTTTTCGCCAGAGCTTCGTTTGTCAGTTAGCACGGAGCACCGCGTGCAGGTGAAGTTGGCTTTGGTTCACAGATGTTGATGAACCACTTACACCCTTAAACTCACTCCAATACATACGGGTACCAGGGGACCTACCGCCGAAGCTGAAGCCGATTATTTTGATTCGTAAAATATGTCTTATATTCTAGTAATTTACAAACATCTTCAGGTTAGTCGGTAGAGCTCCATTTATCTACCAGCTAAGTTAAACACAGGGACCATAAACCACACGGTCTATATTATATGATGTTAAAATAACAAATACCAAAACGACATGTATTTCTCTTGATTGATGATTTTTTTTTTGTAAAGGTCACGACGAAGCGCAGGGCGCCCCCTCTCTAGATGGACCTCAAAAAAAGTGGCTGGTAGCGGTTGGATGCGGAAAGCGGAGGATCGCATATGGTGGAAACCTATTAAACTAATTTGTTGTACTCGATCTGTATTGTTACATTACCCATTCGCAAATAAAATATATGAATATGAAATATGAATATGGAAAGCATTGGGAAAGGTCTCCAGCAGTAGGTAGATACAGGCTGATAATGATGTTAAAAGGTCAACATAAAATCATCGCTAGAGAAACTCTACCCGTGGAAATGTACCATTACAACGCGGTAACAAATTTATATGCACTGGTCGGATCGTGAATAATATTTGTTTTCTTTTGAAAGCTAGTAACGTAAAGGCTGAAATTACACCAATTTTGAAAACCATTTTCAGTTCAGATTTGCTTTTATTCAAAATTGGGTCGTGTGCCATTTACCGTGAGCCGTACTACGGCCAATTAACTGTCGCCACCGACAGTCTCTTGTAGAGCACTGACACAAATCCAAAATGTCCGAAATCAAGATATTCACAAATACACAAACCATCTGCAATGCTATAGGTCAATGTATAGTCAAGGGTTATCTTATCACAAATTGACCTAACTTTTAAAAATTTCTTTCATTTATTTTGTGGTTCTAATCATTCTCTTGGAATTAATTTAAAATATTTTAATATCATAATGAATGCATGTTGTATTAAAAACTAGCTGCCCGCCCCGGCTTCGCACGGGTAGAAAGTGGTATTTTATTTTCGTCGCAATTTTTAAATCTTTTCTCTCCTAAAAGGAAGGTTCTTACCTTCCTTTTCGCTTAACAAAAATATGAAAACAGAAATTAGCAGAATTGGTGGAGCCATTCTCGAGTTTTATTTATCAGATTGTAGTAATAAACATAAGGGTGGCACTTATGATCTTTATTATAGGGTGGAATTTTTTAATGTCACGTGAGGGAAAATAATAATCAAAAATAATGGAGACAAAAAACATTCTTTTATTTTTACAAAACATACAAAAGGCATTCAAAGCTTTTTTTAATACTGAAGTAGTATTAAAAAAAGCTTTGAATGCCTTTTGTACGACAGGTGGACGACAAGTATACTACCAGCAACATGAAATAACCAACGCAGAAACTCCTTCCTTTCTGGTAATCTGACTCACTCGTAACAACGCTCAAGGGAATTGTTATTTGGCCTGTGGTTCCAAGCACTGACCAAATATTACTTTCCCTTCCTTACCTTCAGGATTGTTGTGTCACTCGCAGGAACACAACCACCCTAAAGGGAATTGTTATTTGGCTGCGGCATTCTGTAAGATGGACTTATTCAGTTGGGCAGCTGTACAGCTGTGTTCTTTTGCCAGAGTTTCTTTCACACACTACGTGCAGGCGAGCTTGGCTTTGGCTCTAAAGATCGTGATAGCCACTTACAAATGTAACCAGACACACAACACATCAAATAAATTCGTAAACGATCAAATTCCCATGCCGCGTCAACACGCGTTTGGCCCCTCAAAGCGAGTCAATAAATCACTGAAGCGGCAATATACTGAAAAGCAATCGTGAAGGGAAAAATACATCATTCAGCAAACACTAATCCATTTAACACGCATACGTGCCCCTGAATTTATAACCGGTAACCACCGCCCTATAAATCCCGCTCGCTCAAGCGAGACCACAGAACTAAGGAATACAGAAGAGGATCGGTCTGTTTACCATTTTAAGACAGATATTTATTTCCCAAACCTGGAATGGGTTAATCATAGGGTTGTGTTGTGTCTTTGATGAATCTATTTATTTCATCAAAACTGGTTGCCGTCTCTGGAGACAGGAGGGCTGGCTCTTTCTTCGCTCAAAAAGTGAGCATTGCTATTCAGCGAGGAAACGCAGCCAGTGTTCTTGCCTCCCTGCCGCATGGGATCGATATTTTCGAGGAATAAGTTTTTTGTTTTTCATTTTATTAGTTTTATTTTTAATTAGTTTTATGATTAGATTATTTTTATTTACTATAAGTAGTTTAGTGTTATTTTGTTGTTATATGTATATTTCTTATGTAATTAAAAAATTAAACTATAGTAATATCAATTTTTTAGCCTTAAACTTTACAACATTGACAATAGAGCTAAATGTCGACTTTATTCATAATGCTTGTCCCATTGGAATATCTTGACAGGTGCATTATCTTGTTTAGGTGCTCCTTTATCAGAGCTTGTGTCAAAAGTTGTTTGGTGACATCGACTGGTGGAGTCACATCTCACCGGGCGTACCCTTGTATAATAATAATTGTGGGCATGTTTGTGACTGACACCGTCAGGTAATTCTGGTTGAGGTTGCGTCCTGGCGGAGACCAGCGGCTCGAAGCGTAGTGTATGTTTGACGTGAATAAATCTTTAAAATTGCTTCCTAGGGAGATTTCAGAAAAACGAATGGTAACGAAATCGGGGGATACAGTTTGGTGTTGCAGCTACATATCTATCATTTACATCAAAAATTCAATCACACCACTGGAGAGAATTTTTTTTTTATATGTAGGGTGGCAACGTGCATGTGGGTCACCTGATGTCAAGCAATCACCACCGCCCATGGAGTTCAGCTACACCAAGAGATCGCCGATCAGTTGCCAGCCTAATCTCCTACCTTTCCTTCTTTCTGGTGACCTCACTCGCAGGAACACAACAACCCCCAAGGGAATTGTTATTTGGCTGCTGTATTCTATGAAGTAGAGGTACTTCCCCAGTCGGGCAGCTTAAAAAATATGCTATGCCCTACCTCTCTTTTCGCCAGAGCCTCGTTTGTCTATCAGCAGGGTGCACCACGTGCAGGTGAAGTTGGCTATGGCTCAAAGATGTTGATGAACCCCTTACACCCCAAAAGACTACTATATCTTAATAACGTTGTTGCTTCCAGCCGATCCTGGCTTTCGTAAATAGATGACGATCGTCACAACAAGTTAGTGGCTTTTGGGCATCTTGAAAATACCTCGGCAAACCCGCAATTTAACAGCGTGGTGGAGTGGATCAATAATTATAAATTTCTGGACAATTCACACAGGGCCATCTGGTCCCAAATTAAGCGCAAAGCTTATGCTATGCGTACTAGAAAACAGATAAATATAATTAAATCATTTTTTTATATAAATACATACTTATAATACATAGAAAATACCCAGACCAAGACAAACAACTTGTCTTGTGCGGGGATCGAACCCGCGACCTTGGTGTCAAAGTAGCCATTTTTTTACACCATTAAAGTGGTAAACAAGGTTACGGCCAGCCTGATGGACAGCAGCTACCGCAGCCTATGAACGCCTGTAACACCAGGGGCATAGGGTATAGCCATTCGACCACCGGGCACCGTCACGTGAGTGATGAATATGATGAGTGAAATATGTTAATGCTTAATATCTCTTCTATATTTCCTAACTCCATGTTCACGGAGTAGATACGATATTTTCCGAGTCTCGTTGGAATAATATTCTCCGTGAGCACGTCACGTCACGGCACGCATGGTATCGTACGACACCGCTACGATAACGTTTATGTTCGCAGAATAAACGGATGCGAATATGAAACGTTTTTTTTTTGGAATTCCGTGGGAACATTTTGATGTGTCTGCAGTATGAGATTTACTGTGTTTTAGAGTTCGTAACGAAAGCTGAAGAAAAAAACTCAGCAAAGCATTAACGCTTTCAATAATGGGCATCAACCCATAATCATCTCACTGTTGGGATACGGATCTCCCCTCAATTGACAGGGTTTAGAGCGTACTCCACCACGCTGCTCAACTGCGAGTTGGCGGAGGAGAGACAACAGTATTCAAAATCAAAATATCTTTATTCCTTGCACTTTATAAAGCACTTAGAAACGTCAAACAAATTAAATATAATAACATGCATAAATCACTACTACTCTAAATCCGCAGAGCTTAGATTCACTTTCATCACACTATCTTGAATGTGAAAGTGAATTTAAGTATTTTCAATCCGCTGAAAAGACACTGATTTGGCTTTACGACTGTCATCTAAAGACAACCGGAATCGGTGGCTTAACGTGCCCTTCGAAGCACGGAGAAGCTCGAGATAAATAAAATCGAATAAAACCATCCACAGGCTGCAGTCGACTTTGCTTAACTTGCATGATCGATTAGACTGACACACGCAACGACGCCGTCTGCAACTTCGAGCGGCGAGGGCAATAGCACACAGTGTTCGTCGCGATCGAGAAAGAATGGACGCATCTGGACAGTAGCCCTAATGAAGGTCTCCGTTTGAGACCAAAGCTAGTCGGATTTCCTTACAAATATACGTGAGCGACCCGTTTAATATAATTTAATTATTTGTTATAATGTCTCACGTATGTTTTAATAATATTCAATATTAAAACTCACGCTCACTGAAAACGATTTTGTATGTACTTAAACTTCCGTAGTATTGTTTCTAAAATGCATTAGACCAAACTGTGTACGTACGTACTCGCCTCCAAAATTCACAGGCACGATTCCGTAGAGACGCTTTTAGCGTTAAATAGAGGCTTTGACGCTGTCCATTAAATGTATGCGAGCGTTCATAAGGACGTGTTTCCATTCAGCAATACATTTTCCTAATATCCTTGCATTTGGGATGTGGATTTGGGGTTCAGTCATTTTGAAACTGAAATAGAAATGGATTGGATTATACGTGCTTAGTCCGAAATAGTTACCCGTGAATGAGAAAAAATAATAATTTGAGAACATCGGTAAATGCTCACTTTACCGATGTTCTCAAATTATTAGTTTTTTAGGGTTCCGTACCCAAAGGGAATAATTATTGAGACTCCGCTGTCTGTCCGTCCGTCTGTCACCAGACTGTAGCTCATGAGCCGTGATAGTTAGAAAGTTGAAATTTTCACAGATGACGCTACAGTGATGCCAAAAGTCCCTCATTGGTTTCTGGCTATCTGTCAAATAACTGTCAGTTCTATCGAACGCTAATATAGTCGTTCAGATTTATTAATTTTTCTAATTTTCGGTTGCGCGGAAAATTAGAAAAATTAGAAAAATTCTTGTTTATTTTTATAGTAATAGTACTTTAGTTTCGCTCTTCTTTAAGGTGAAGGTTACTACTACTTCCCCGGTCGTATTTGCCATACCCTAATTCTCTTCGGTGTTCCCCCTGGGAACACACACAGGTGATGTTAGCCTTGGCTTTGAAGATTATTAGCATCAGTTATAAATTTCAAAAAATCACTTTTAGACGCTCGAACTTCGAGTCAGCAAATTAAAGGCAAAGTTAATAAAGCAAGTAATTTTCTATCTTAAATAAAGTGTCAACATACACTGGTCGGCTATTAAAATGAGTTGCCAAGTTATCTCTTCGAAGTCCCGACAAACTTCCCGACTTGTGTGACTTTATTAGGATAATAAAGGGGTACAATTGTTTTGGAAATAATAATACACAAGATTGTTCCAGGAAATTTTGGCGAGGCATTGTTCGTTGATGCCCTAGATTTGTAAATTCGTGGAAAGAACGGAGGTACTTTTAGGTAACAGCCTTCTTGTTATCAGTCGCGGATAAAGGGGGAAGGGAGGGGGGGCAATGGGGGCATATGCCCCGTCCGCAGACTTACCATCGAAGCACTGCTTCGGGATAGATTTAATCCAAATGGGAGGTGTTAGAATCGAAATGGGAAGTCTGCCCCCCCCCCCCCCCCCTCCCCACCATTTTCTGAGAATTGAGACCAGATGTAGTATAAAAAAAAAGAAAATACCTATTTTCTTTTTTTTATACTACGTCTGGTGGCAGACAAGCATAAGGCCCGCCTGACGTGAAGCAGTTACCGTAGCCATATTAACGCTCGCAACATAAAATATCGCTCGGGCGCCGCCAAACCCCATGCCCAGCATCTCCTTCCTTTCTGGTGGAGTCTTCCCTTCACTCACTCGCTGGAACACAACAATTCTCAAGGGAAAAGTTATTTGGCTGTAATATTGAGGTGGAGGTACATTCCGCAATCGGTTAGCTTACAATTACGCTCCCTACCTCTCTTTTCGCCAGAACTTCGTTTGTCAGTCAGCAGGGTGTACCGCGTGCAGGTGAAGTTGGCTTAGGTTCAAAGATGTTGATGGAGCATTTACACCCCACAGTTTGATCGATTCTTCTCCACTTATGCATACCTACCTATATCACAGTATAAGTAATAATACTATAGAACGGCCATGTGGTTTCCTGCAGATTATAATAGAATCACTCCGTCTCTTCCCGTGGATGTCGTACAAGGCGACTAAGGGACATACATTATCAAACATCGATCAGGCCTCCCCAACCCGTCCGGCCAGCGTGGGGAGTGTAGGTCAAATCCTCCTTCTGTCTGACGAGACGGAATCGAGAGGGTAGTGCTCCTGTAGTGGAGACTAAAATGGCCTAATGATGATGATGATAAAGTAATAGTACTACGTACAGTATGGCCTCTCCCTACTGCTCTCTCGTATCGACCTCACCCTCCCCTCTGAGACGGATCTGGAACAGTTTGTATGGCGCCGCACGCGCACACGCTCATAAACGCCCTGCACAGACGCCATTGTTTATGTAGTAGTAAATGATGCGACATTTGCATGGAGAGGTCGTGGTGTATAAATTTCTACGAAATCATTAAGCCAGCTCCATATCGTCTACCTAATTATAAGAATACGTTAGTCCATAAAATACCGAAATAAAGCTTATAACCATCTAGTGGAGGATGGGTTTAAACTATTTTTATGAGTGAGTTCACTTTCACATTCACTGATTCACTTTCACATTCAAGATAGACAAATTCACTTTCACATTCAAGATAGTGTGATGAAAGTGAATCTAAGCTCTGCGGATTTAGAGTAGTAATGATTTATACATGTTCTTATATTTAATTTGTATGACGTTTCTAAGTGCTTTATAAAGTCCAAGGAATAAAGATATTTTGAATTTTGAATTTTTGAGTGACGATTCATACCGCCGAAGCTGAAGCCGATTACCATCGGATGTTTTGATTGCGAAAATCAAACTTCAACTTAGATTTGTGCTACTTGTGTTTAGGTTAGCTGATGGAAACGACGGAGCTCTACCGACTAAGCTGAAGGTGTTTGGCAATAACTTAAACGTAAGACCTATTTTTCGAATCAAGATATTCGGCGGTAATCTGCTTCAGCTTCGGCGGTAGGGCCCCAAGTCGTGGGTTCGATAATACAAACATTTCTATGCATGAACATGTCTGTTCATAGTATTTGTATATATTTACGAAAAAATGTACCTATTTATGTACATTTGTAATAACTTTTTATTACTTCAAGATTTCTAATCTAACATTTCTGAACTAGATTTAGAGTTTCTTTAGCTTATCGGGAAGTTAGTTTAAAATCAATGAAGATATGAGGTGGCTTACAGACCTGCGCAATCGGCTTTGATCAGCGTGGCCGATTGGTCATGACGGTTTATTAGATCTCTGGATAGGTCAAATCGACAAGATTTTGTACGTAGGTTAAATAGGTAGAAACACTTTTATGTACCATTGGTATGCTATAATAAACTAGTGCTCGCCCAGTGGTTTAAATTCGACCATAATTAATTTAAATTATGACTTTTTAACAATGAACAGAAGAGTATATATGCGTGTGTGCGTCAAATATGGTAGTGTGCGTAATGTTTTTTTTATTAGATTAATGTTTTTTTAAGCATAATTTAAAAAAGTATAAATAAAAATAAAAAATATATAGAATGCTTCTGCACTCCTTCTCTATATAAACTAAATGTGCGAAATTACATTACTTACTCCTCCGTCCGCGCAATTTTCGTAGAAAGTTTTTGCCTCACGTATAATATAATGCGTCAAATATGGTAGTGTGCGTAATGTTTTTTTTATTAGATTAATGTTTTTTTAAGCATAATTTAAAAAAGTATAAATAAAAATAAAAAATATATAGAATGCTTCTGCACTCCTTCTCTATATAAACTAAATGTGCGAAATTACATTACTTACTCCTCCGTCCGCGCAATTTTCGTAGAAAGTTTTTGCCTCACGTATAATATAGGATCAAATAATAATAATAACAACATTACATCAAACTTCTCAAAGAGGCCTCTACGCGTTGGATCCATATCCCCGCGCACGCCTATCAAATGACCGGGTTGCAAGTTCAATGCCCGTGAGTGCAAGAGAGATACATAATAATAAATAATAATAAATCTTTATTTCCTCTCACAAATAAAAGGCTTCTATACTAATCTTAATATAGTACTACGTAATTATACTAAACATTTTGCTCTCATTCATAATAAGCCATTCAAAGTGAGAGGCTGGTGCCTGAAGTAGATTTTGGTAAAAAACCAGTGTTACAGGTCACCAGGCCCCTCCCATTGGATGTCTAATTGTGGATGGCTAAGTGGCGTCCCGTCCCAACGAGTTCTCAGAATATAGTATGTGTTATTGATATTTTAGTATGCGTGCGTGTATGTATGTGTAAGTGCGCGTATATTAAAATAACGTAAATAAACGTTTATGTTTAATGAACAAGGATGGATCTTAAACAATTTACAACATTATATAGAAGACATCACACCATACGACGATATTCTGAACTCCAATAAACTGTCTAAAGTATACAATAAAATGTACGCACATTGCTAAGTTACGGCCGCCTTGTCTTTATGAGCGCAGCCGTTCGCTTAAATTAGCCTTGTTCTACTTATCACACTGTCGGCAGCTTTATAAACATAGACCAGTTTTATAAAACCTCTTGGAACTACATACTCTGAATCTACATTAGGATTTGTCCAAAATCTGAGGGGCAATTCTCTTAATTATAATTTTAACAAAAAAACCGACTAAAATTTACTCTCATCATCATCTTCATCATCAGCCCCCTTACCACCAACTCTTATTGCGATTCGATAGCTGAATAGAATGCTTATTCATAGCAATGAATAACCGACTCTATTCAATTTGAAATAGAATCGCTTATTCATTGGTATGAATAAGCAATCTATTCAGTTATTGAATCGCGAAATAGAGTCGCTTATTCATTGGTATGAATAAGCAATCTATTCAGTTATTATTATTTAAATAGATGTCTTGGCCAACTAGCCAGATAAATATTTTTTGAAAAATGGAAAAATTCACCTGCCCCCCCTAGGTGGGATTTGAACCCACGACCTCTCGATGACCGGTCGAGTGCTCTTCCAACTGAG
Source organism: Hypsopygia costalis (assembly GCA_937001555.2). NCBI lineage: Eukaryota > Metazoa > Arthropoda > Insecta > Lepidoptera > Pyralidae > Hypsopygia > Hypsopygia costalis. Next base: position 7,385,129 of record OW443349.2, read on the forward strand.
CCCTATTGAATCGCAATAAGAGTTGGTGGTAAGGGGGCAGGTCATTTTAGTCTCCACTACAGGAGCACGACACGACCCTCTCTCGTCCGTCCCAGTTCCGCCTGTATATAAAATTCTCGTGTCACAATGTTAGTTACTCCTCTCCTCCACTCCTCCGGAACGGCTTGACCGATTTTTATGATATTTTATATCCATATTCAGTAGGTCTGAGAATAGGTTGTTATCTATTTTTATAGCAAAACAACGGTTGCAGTGTCAGCTAGTAATGTATAAACATTGAACAGAAAAGTAGATTAAAACTCCCATTTCTCTCGCTCTCGAAATACAACGTTCATTTCGATCCAATGTAATCCCGTTCCATTACGAGTATAAAATAAAAAACAATAAAGAAAACACGAGAGCACCTGTTCCGGGAGCTCCTTCATTTAGTTAAAACACCAACATAATGTCATTGGGAAAAACGTGGCTTTTAAAACAAAGAATGGAACGTAATTCCAATGTTAAGCCGGTAATACGGAAAATATCATTTTGATTGGAAACAAGTACATATACAGACGAGCTCGGTGGTCGAACGCTTAGCAATGGCACTTAGACTCCGGGGTCGCGGGTTCGATACCCGCACAAGACAAATATTTGTGTGCATGTACATGGCTCTTTGTCTTGGTCTGGGTGTTTTCTAAATATTACACGTATGTATTTAGAAAAAAAATGTATTTAAATATAATATCAGTTATCAGAATAATATCAGCTATCTAGTACCTATAGTACAATCTTTCCTAAGTTTGAGACTAGATGGATAGATCATTTGTCCAGGATGTTTTTTTTTTTTTATACTACGAACTACTTTTTTTTTTATACTAGGAATATTTGTTTATTATTATTATTAATATAAATCAAAAACTAAAAACAAACCGGTTAGTTTTACTAACCGGTGAGACTGTTAGTATAAAGCCTAATAATCTAGTTGGCTGTGACGTATACATAAAGAAAGCCATGTGCGTGTCCGATCACGCACAACGTAGGATTCCTTAGGCTTCGATTCCACCAGAATTGTGTGAGGTAGGATGACAGAATGTTTGCGATCATTCGCATATACAAACTATTTTATTACACAGTTCTTAGTTATTAATCTTTTAATTGCGGCAGCTGGAGCCAGAAGAGACAACGTAGAGTTGCTCTTGCAACGTTGCAACTCTACGTTGTCTCTTCTGGCTCTAGCTGCCGTCAAGTGACCTCTCATTTTTCAGGTATTTTTAATTAGTTTTACATATTACATTTATTCAGTCAAAATAAAGTACGTAACTGCATAAACGTTGATTCTATTTTCTCCGCCATACACAGACGATTGGAGGAAATTGTTGCAACGCTTTCATCGTCATAATCCTCAACAGTGAGGGACCGACTTAAAGAGGAGGAGGTGAGCGGTGTAAGGATGCGTACCAAAGTTGTGAAACAAAGTCAGCGTTTCAGCAACTCAAACGAAGCTGCGTTTGAGTTGCTGAAACGCTGACTTTATGAACCGCTGCGACGGCAGACTTCGTTGACGGTCGTATCCTAAACGCAATATTTTGAAGTAATTTTATAAAAAAAACTGTTTTTTTAATTTTTATTCATCTATGTTGCTTAGTTTGGTTAGGTTAGACTATTTGTAATTAAATTGTTAGGTTTGGAGCGGTCCCCCAACGCGACGTATTTTTTTTAGAATTATTAATACATACTTAGGTACTTTAAGATTGAGTTTCTTTTATTATTTTTTACTTTTTAAAGGGAACTTTTTTGAATATTTTTCATTTAATATATTAATATATTATTAATATTGTAAAGTGCATGTGATGCTATTTCATTTGCTACCACTTGGGTTTATTTGCTTTACTATATGCTTTGCTATACATTCGGATTTCCATCCCCATTTTCTCCTCCCCCCCCCCCACATATATTTGAATACATTGGGTATTTTCCCCACTTTTACCCCCAGAGTTTTTTCACAGATCAAGCGATTTTCATTGAACTTATTATTTTGTAATATACACGTGATGCGCTTTCATTTGAGACCCCACTCGAATATATTTGCAGACATTCGGTTATTCTTCCCCACTTTTACCGCCCACAACTTTTAAACGGCTCAACCGATTTTCGTCAAACATGTCTAAGAACACTCGCACAAAAGTCACCCTTTAATACAAAAAAACCGGCCAAGTGCGAGTCGGACTCACGCGCACCAAGGGTTCCGTACCATTATCTATAAAAACAGCGAAAAAAATCACGTTTGTTGTATGGGAGCCCCCTTAAATATTTGTTTTATTTTCATTTAATTATTTATTTTTAAAGTGAATATATAACTAAATATTATGTGAGTATTTCAAACATCTACCTATTGTCGTTATCAATTGCGAGCAAAAAAGAGCAAAAATTCACGTTTGTTGTATGGGTGCCCCCTTAAATATTTATTTTATTCAAGTTTTTAGTATTTGTTATTATAGCGGCAACAGAAATACATCATCTGTGAAAATTTCAACTGTCTAACTATCATGGTTCATGAGGTACAGCCTGGTGACAGACGGACGGACGGACGGACAGCGGAGCCTTAGTAATAGGGTTCCTTTTTACCCTTCGGGTACGGAACCCTAAAAACTAAATTGAAATCGCTTCATCCGTTCCGGAGCTATGATGACACGGACAGACACACATACACAGACACGTCAAACTTATAACACCACTCTTTTTGCGTCGGGGGTTAAAAACACATGTACTGTTCCACGTTATTGAATTTATTTTCGACGTGATAACGTCTTATAAATCGATGAACGCCGGCTGCACGCACAAAAAAGCATGACTCATTGTCACGTTCCGCCTGAGCCGAGCGAGAGCGTGGAACAAGCGATAGAGAGGCACGATCGGCCTAAGCGTTAGGCTTGTCACGCATATCTCTCTTCCACTTCACCGGTCGATGTTTTCTTTTGACGTTATCGCGTAAAATTATCGTTCGTAAACTGACTTTAGAGACAACCATTTTTTTAATTACATATTTACAAAAACAAAAGTAAAAATCAAAACAGTAGCTGAAGCCTCTTCCGAGACTGTCTTCATTAAGTTGCAGCTCCGGCGTCAGAAAAAGACAATTCTCGAAAACTCTTTTAAAAATGTAAAAACTAGCAACTTAAATTGAGTCCGCAGTTCTGCAGTAACTTAGGAAATGTCCACTTATCGGCGTTTCACTAGAAAATATTTTCACAAACTGAAAGATCAGTCTGTGAAAATATTTTTTACATTTACATCTAGAACTTTAGTTCAGCTTGTGTTTCTAATAATTTTGTAGGTACTTCCTTTCGCTAGAACTAGAAACTTTGTTAATCGGCGAGGTACACCCCGTGCTGGAGAAATTGGCTTTGTTGACTCAAATGAATGTGAGCCACGTTACACCCCGGCTAACTCTGAGCCATACAAATCTGAGCAGATTAGTCCAGAAGGTAACTGAACAGGTGACCTCACTCACTCGCAGTCAGTAAAGCAGCAGGGTGCACCACAAACAGGTGAAGATGGTTTGGGCTCTAAAGATGAGCCTCTTTATCTTATCTTAGAGTGGGTCCAGTGCTGCAGCACCGGTGACACGTCGACCCTCATGGATCTTTTGTGTTCTCCCTAATCCTTTAGTCACTCTCCCCTGCTTGTCTGGAGACATGTTCCATGTACTTCAGTATGCCGCTTATAGGGAAGAGCCTGTACTCCTCCAGGTCCGGGTATGCCTTTCCTAGGATTTCCATTCGTTTGCCCGCTAGGGCGTCACATTGACACATTAAGTGTTTCATGGTCTCGTTAGACTCCTTGCATGTTCTGCACTCTGGACTCTCAACAAGTCTCATTTTATATAGGTGTCCGTGGCAGGCATAATGGCCCGTCAGTGACCCAAGCATGAGACGCATCCGTTTGTTGAGCCTCTTACACCCCAATAAATAAATTAATAGTCCTAGACTTATTACACAGGGTCATCGATTCCCAGGGCAATTAAGCAAAAGCTTGTACTATGGGTACTAGTCCATTTCCATTAATCACGTGAGGTTTTTTTTGCACTTTTAATCCCCCCCCCCCAAATCACGTATATTTTTTGTAGCTACAAAGAATCTTAAAAATTTTGATGATGAATGCCCTGTCGATGGCGAACGGTGCGACAGTAGGAGGAGGCCGTGGGCATTATGTCAAATAACTCCTCTGAACACACCCCATTGTACAACGGTAACACACAAAGGGACGGAAAATCTCTTCTCAGACTCAAAGGTTTTAAACCGTTCGTTCGTCAACAATTACACTCACAGCGCGCCTGGGAATGGCACCACAAGGTGCTAACTGGTATTTAAGTGCTCCCATAGATGACAGCATTACTCCATATGCGGCCGCAAAAAATACAAAAAAGTAAATAGACTTCAAGCAGAGATAATTACAATTACCTTTAATTAGTACAAAAAATTACCCGCAGAGTTCAAGCAAGTACTTTCATTAAAGTACTCTCCAAACACGGCAACCTAAGCAGAAATTGTCGAGGGCATGCTCAGATTTAATTAAAAAATTGCAAATTACTCCGCGGTAAATACGAGGACCACACTTTCAGCGGCGGGACGTAAGTTTCAGATCCTTGTTTTTTCAGCCTCAATCTGTTTAATGGCGGTGGAAATGAAATGCGGGCCGTGGAGTGTATTCTGGGAGTTGCACGATATTTTTTACTACAAATAATATCGCACACATTTTGAAAACTGATAGCTATATATCCTGTTTGCGAAATTATTTGCTATTTATGATAATTAATCATTTTCAACTTAATGCCGGCTTTTGCCGCAAACAACAGAATCAATAAACACATTGTCGATAGGCCTTCACCGCCGAGGCCTTACCCTCTGGACCAACTTCACCCCGACCTACTCTTGGACTATACGACCAACGCCTTTTAATATAATTTATAAAGAATTTACTCTATTCCACATAAATAAAATACATTACAAGTGTACTTTTATACAGTGTGTGTTACAAACAAACACAAATAAAAAATCTTAGAACAAATGCGACAATTTGTAGTTTTGCAAAGGTGCGCTTATCTCTCTAAGAGATCTCTCCAGCCCACCTGTGTTGAGGGAAGTTTTTACTGATGCAAATTTTCATTGTAAATAAACTATTAACTATAATAGTGTGATTTCCTTGTAACGTTACAACATGCCAAACACCAACTACAAACACCCAACACAAGTACTGCTCCATACGCTTAATGTTTGCCGCAAACACAGAACGCCTGCGAACACAAACAACAAACACAAACAAAAACAGACAAACATGTAGATGTTTGTTGTTTGCTATTTGCCGTTATTATAGAGTCGGCTTAATAATTAGTACCATTCCCTTAAAAATATTACCTCGTAACTGAGAAGGAATTAACAACGGTTCAATAAGGACTCGATAAGTGTCTCTAGAATTTTTAATACCTTTTACAAAGTTCCATATTGAGACACGAAGCAACAAAACAGGGTCTCGAAATAGCCCAGTGAAACTAAACTAAAGCTTATTCCTAAAGCATCAAAGTAATTTGATTATTCAAATAGGTGGATTCAATAATAACCCCCTTGGTTTTTCCATTTGACGGAACTAAATCGGCGCCCACGCTTACCTTAATGTATCGGTTGAAATAATATTTACGCTGCAAAAATATTTTGAGGCAAACGTAAAAATTGTTCGCTCTGCATTTTTTCTAACTCTTCAGAATATTTTCCATTCCGCTAGGTTGCTGGGACCAGGAAAATACCTACGAATAAATAATTTACATTTAGATTTTACTAGCTTGCATAGTAAATAAAATAAATAAATATTTCTGGACAATTAACACGCGGTCATCTAGTCCCAAATTAAGCGCAAAGCTAGTACTATGGGTACTAGACATCTGATAAATGTAATGTACTTAAATACATTTTTTTTTTTTTTGGAAATACATACTTATCTTCTTCTTAATATATAAAATTCTCGTGTCACAGTGTTAGTTATCATAATCCTCCGAAACGGCTTGACCGATTTTAATGAAATTTTATATATGTATATTCAGTAGGTATGAGAATAGGTTCTTATATATTTTTTTTATGACAAAACAACGTTTGCCGGGTCATCTAGTAATGTATAGCAAATACCCACACCAAGAAAAACAGACATGTTCATGCACACAAATGTTTGTCTTGTGCGGGAATCGAACCCGCGACCTCGGAGTCAAACTGGCCATTGCTGACCATTCGACCACCGAGCTTGTCATAGTGTAATTAGTTGATTTAGTTTTATACGGGTGTCCCCTCAATTGAAGGGGTTTAGAGCGTACTTCACCACGCTGCTCAACTGCGGATCGACGGAGTCATTTAAGCCGTCCAAAGGCACTAGCCTGGCTTGGCTTAACGACTATTATCTATACTATTATACAATAACCACAGCCGGGACCGACGACGTAAAGTACACGAGCCGGAGCACGAAACTCGAAATACATAAACCCATCCATAGACAGGTTAAGGACGACATTGCTTAACTTGTGTGATCGATTACAGTGACACGCGCAACAACGACATCGAGCGTATCAACATCAGTAAGCATATTTTAACTGCATTTATTCGTGGTCACAAAACATTATTTTAGGGTCGTAAAGGATTGAGCAGCGTCCTTCAAAGGACGAGCCTAAGTAAATAAGATTATGTTATATTTGAACCAAATGGCACTTACGACAACACACTTTGCTGGAAAACCAGATTTAATTCTACCCAACTGTTCTAAAAATATCCAGAAAGAAGATTAACTGAAAATACTTTTGCAAAATTACGTTTCTCATTTTTTTTCTCGTTAAATCTGGCTGGCCCGACGAACTTCGTATCGCCTTTAAATATGTTTATCTAATCTCTTAAATTTACAGATTAAAAAACTAAACACAGAAGTAATGTCAGTCTTTTACGCACAAGCCATCAAAATAAAATTAAAAACTACTATTATATAATCACTGAAATTTAGAGATTAAAAAACTAAACACAGAATCTTAATGTCAGTCTTTTACGCACAAGGCATCAAAATAAATTTAAAAAGTTACTTTTCGATACAGCTCTTTGGACAACTTTTTTTTTTTTTTTTTTTTTTTTTTTATTGTTTAATATACATAAAATTACATTTTTTCTAATAACTAGTTACTTACCTTAAAAACCGTTTTAGGTTTAATTAGGTAAGAATTCGCTCTTCGAGCGCGGCAAATATCACATAATTACATAATATAGCACTCTAAAAAGAGTGCTACGAGTATATTATGTAACTATTTCCAGATTTATATCAGAGTATATAATGCAACTATTTCCTTACTTTACATTTCTATTTATGTAGTGTAGTTTTAAGCCGCCTACATAATTATTTGTCTTTTTATACAGAACTTGCAAGTGATCTGGAAGTTCATTTACATAAATAGGTATTAAGTTTTCTAACGATCTTTTGCCGTAAACATTATTACATTTTGGCAAAATGTATTTATTTGAATAATTAATTGACCTTAAGGTACTGTGCCTTATTTTTTCTATGAGGTATTCTGGTTTATTTATATCTTTTAAGATGCTGAATTTAATTTTATCAAATACATTCATTATATGACAGTGCTTCAATAGGCCATTTATATTTGTTTTATATTTTTCTTTTATATATTTAGGTACAATTAATTTAATTATTCGTATTTGTAATTTATATAATTCATTGATATAGGTTTTATAAGTTCTACCGTAGCTCGACAGTCCGTAGTTGATGACAGAGTCAGCCAGGGACATGTATAACATCCTTAGCGTTTTGTATGGCAATTTTCGTTTCAATATGTAAAGTTTGCTAAGTATAGCTCTAAGTTTTGTGCATACATATTCTTTGTGTGGTTCCCAATTGAATCTGTCGTCAATTACAACTCCCAGATACTTGTGCTGCTTGACAAGATCTAATTTAGGGCATTTACAGATTCTCGTGTTGTCGTGTGGGCAACGATCGAGGGTGACGTGTCTACTCTGTTATGGGATGAACGTATATGTAGCAATTTAGTTTTTTGCGAATTTATCACTAAACCCAAGTCGTGCGCCCATTTACATACTAAATTAAAGTTTTGCTGCATAATCTTTTGTGCTTCTTGTAATGTTTTATGAGCAACCAACAAACATGTGTCGTCTGCAAATTGATATACTGTCCCTTTTTTAATAATATTACACATATCGTTAACATAAATTAAATATTCTATAGGGCCCATTATGGAACCCTGAGCTGTTCCTCTAGTAGTAGGTATCATATTACTAAATTTATTTGAGATTTTGACTGTTGTATATCGATTGCTGTGATAATTTTTTAGGAGTCGAAGAAGCGGTCCTTGTATGCCGTTTCGAGATAATTTGTCATAGAGAGTAAGATAATCCAGCATTTCAAAGGCCTTGCTAAAATCAATAAATATAGCCAGTACATGAAGTTTATTATTTAAATGCATACATACTTCATTTGTAAAATTACATAGGAGTTGAGTAGTATTTTTATTTTTCTGGAATCCGTACTGATTCCGGTTGATAATATTATTACCCTGTAGGAATTTATTTATTTGTGTACTAAAAAATCTTTCTATTATTTTATCCACACATGATAGTATGGTGATAGGTCGATAATTATTGTAATCGCGATGATTACCGTTTTTGTATATGGGCCTCACCACTCCGATTTTTAGGAGATCCGGATAAATTCCAGTTTTCAAACAACAATTAATCAAATGTGTAATAATGGGCGCTAAGCATTGAATATCTTGTATGGCAATGCCGTCATAGCCCGGGCTCTTTTTATTATTCATTTGTTCAATTATTCGTTCAACTGTTTCTACCCGCGCCTTCACAATCCATAACGAACTATCTGGTGTTATCTCATAAGTAGATGGATCTAGTAAGGGTCGATTGCACGAACTACTAATTTTCTTGACGTTGTTATCAAATTCCCTAGCAAAGTTATTCGTTAATACTGATGGATTAATATCGAAAAATTTTATCAACATTTTATCAATACAATTAACTATTCTGCCGGTCAAACTGTTCACAATTTCCCATATTTTTCTTGGATTTTTGAAATTTTGGCATACTGATTTTTTTATGTACTTATTTTTTATATACTGGATATACTTATTCGTTCTATTACGATATTTTGTATAAAGTAGCCTTTTTTGTGGATCATTTTTGTCCCTCAACCAAATTCTATATAATTCGTCACGCTTTAGACACATGTTAGTCATCCGTTGGTTAGCCCATTTACACGATTCTCGTTTGTTACATTTATCAACACAAACTTCAACGGTACATTTTTTATATATCCTCTGGAATTCTGAATTCATAAAAGCTACGATATCATTAGGATCGTCAAATTCCAAACATTTATTCCAGTCCGAATTCGAGATTTCCTGTTGTATTTGTTTATAATTGTATATTGTCTGCCGTTCTGAATGTGGCCCATCGCTATCTACCACGTCTGCTAGCGCGCAGCCTATGATATTATGATCGGCGGGTACGACATTGACTACTGCACTATACGCGATCTGTTTGTTTACGTTTCTAATAAACACGTGGTCAATGCACGACTTCGTAATTTTAGATCCGTATTTTTCTATACGTGTATACTGATGAGACCCACATTCAAAACCCAAACTGCTTAACATATTTAAGTAATTGTTTACAGTGCTATTACATTTTTTTATATCTATATTGACGTCACCCATAATTACGTAGCTATGTTTATTTGAGTATTTACTTATGACGTCAACGAGTTCATTCAAAAATCGTTCTTTGTTCGTATGAGGCGGTCTGTACACTGCACATATCCCAATTTTATATTTTTTATTTACAGATATTTCCCCAGTGATGCTCTCAAATTCCCTAACACATACATGCTTTCTATTAAATACTATAGATTTATGAACATACATCATCAGCCCACCGCCTTTTTTTCCCGTACGCAACTGTGTATATAAATTATATTCGGGCAGTTCATACATGGGCACTAGGTCATCACATATATTCGCTTCTGAAATTGTTATTATGTGAATTATTTCCGTAGAACTAGTTACGATGTATTCTAGTTGATCAAAATTTTTTATAATGGATCTTATATTTACGTGAAACATTTTTAAACATTTTTTTGAGATCGGCAACTTATTGTTGAAGTCATTCCAAGTATTACAATTAAATTCTAACAAATTGGGGTTTATATCATCCATTATTAGGTAACAATAATTGTATACTCATAGTTTACACAGAATAAATAATATCAATTATTACTCACAGATTTAATGATGTTTTCTAAGTCCTTCAACGACTGTATCGAAAAATAACTTTTTTCCATTTTGATACAGTTTCTGCCCTGGATACAGATATTTTAAACAGGTTGCAATGAAAAATTAACGTAATATACTATTACGTTAATTTTTCCGATGTTTTAATAGTTATTCTGCTATTCGAGGCGAAAACAAATCGAACAAATCAAATAACCTTACACCGCCACCTGTTAGAATAGTATGGAACTCACAGATAATTATAACATTTTAAACAAATGATTTGCAATAAAAAAATGTGACTATAAATTGAGTTATAAACTATCCTATCACTCAAGTTGGATCAAACTGCACACATTGTGCAAAACTTTATTAAAATCGGTTCAGTAGATTAGGATTCCATCGCGGACAAACAATGTGATACGTAATTTTTATAATTAAGAAGATTAATACACAGTGTATGAAGTGAATAATAATGCGAGTGAACAGTTTATCAAGATAATTAGTAAATATAAAATCAAATTAGTCACCAACATATGTGATCGATAAATACACAGCAATAGAAAAACACAACAAAACATTGAATTTTTGAACTGTCTGTCAAAAATTCAATATAAACAATAAAAAAGAAATCACAAAAGAGTCTACAAAAGTGTACTTACATATTAAAAAAAACCGGCCAAGTGCAAGGTTATACCTATAAAAACGGCAAAAATGTCATGTCTGTTGTGTGGGTGCCGCTTTTAAATATTTGTTTTATTTTAATTTAATTATTTATTTTTAAAGTAAATATATAACTAAATATTCTGTGAATATTTCAAACGTCTACCTGTTGCCGTTATCAATATCGAGCAAAAACGAGCAAAAAATATCACGTTTGTTGTATGGGAGCCCTCTTAAATATTTAATTTATTCTGTTTTTAGTATTTGTTGTTATAGCGGCAATAGAAATACATCATCTGTGAAAAGTTCAACTGTCTACCTATCACGGTTCATGAGATACAGCCAGTGGTGACAGACGGACGGACGGACAGCGAAGTCTCAGCGATAGGGACCCGTTTTACCCTTTGGGTACGGAACCCTAAAAAACGGATTGCACTCCAGAAGTGCCGGCAGAAGTGAAAACTTGAACATTGACGTTGTGCATTTTTGAATATTTTGGAATATATTCGCACGAATTGCTTTATTTCTCAGTTCAAAAGTATGTACTATCATTAATGTGGTAAAATACAATGTTCATTTATTGCGCTATCGTACACAAACATGACAACTTATATTACATTAAAAATAAACAGCAGGAGCAGGCATACATTTTCGCCGCGCGGTAGAAAGAGAGGGGGATAATACTTCCTCTCCTACTCCGCACCGGCGGTTTGCTCTCCCTCCGTTTTACGAATTTTCGATCAGGTCACGTGTCCTGACGCGAGTTTAATATTTTTTACCCGTCCCAAAAAGTGCACAACGCCGCTAAAGAAGTTTTCACTTCAAGAAACAATTAACATATTTTAGTAATAAATGTCCTTCTGTTAAAATTATGATGATGCTTAATAAAACAGTCTTAACAGTCAGTACTTCAAAATTTGTCAACATAACATTCAATGCGGAATCAACAATATGGAAAATTAATCAAAACATCTTTTAAAATTCTTAGAAATCATTAAAAGTTATTAGAACATTATGAAAGTAATATCCGGAAGGCGGCAGCGCGGAGGAGTCGATACCTATTGTTTTAGATTGGAGAATTTCCACAACAATTTTCCGACGCTCAACGCTCTTGATAATGTCCTGAGACTTGTCTCGTTTGTGTCCTAACGCGGAGATAAAGTTCTATAGATATAAAGAATAAAATAACTGTATTTCAGTATAAACAAACAAAGCAGACGTTGAAAGAAACCTCTTGCACAGTTAATCAGTAGATGTGAAATCATTATTTCTTCTTCAAAAAAAGTGCGTCAGAATGCCCAAATTGACAATACACAAAGCTGCAAACCATTCTTTGTTAAATTCAAGTTGCTAACATTGCCATCTATATACATACACGACATATGCTGCTTTGTACATAAAAACCCAAACTTGTTCAAAAAGCAACACGAAATGCACAAGATAAATACGCGTAATAAAAGTAAGTTATATCTACCACCGTCTCGTATCAAAATGCAAAGCTGTAGCCCATACTACATGGCCGTAAAATTATTTAATAAATTGCCTAAAGATATAAAGGAAGAGACTAAATATAGACACTTTGATAAAAAACTTAAAGACTATCTAATCCTAAAATGTTTCTATTCTGTAAATGAATATTTAGAAATGAAATAAAAATGTAAAGAAAAATTGTACCTAATTATTCTATTGAAATAATCAATACAATTACATATAATACTAGTACATTTAAATTAAAATATTACATTAATATAATAAGTTATAACATTAATCCAATACAATTATTAAAATTAATGATGATAAATTGAAAAGTAAATAATAATAGTTGAATGAAATAACGATGAACGAATAAAAATTGTATCTGAAAATATTCTTTTTACAAATAAGTTCTTATAATTATATGACGAAATGCTTAACGTACGGATATTAGTAGATTAGTAGCCGAGGGCTGTAAGGCATCAATTGCAGCCCGAGATATTTAGGCGCACGAGCGCAGCGAGGGCGCCTATAGTTCGAGGGTGCAATTGATGCTTACACCCGAGCTAACTACTCTGCTTTACATCTCGATTGTGAGGTAAGTAGAAAAAAACCGGGATTACAAGAATAAAAGACTTTACTTGTTTTTCTTTTCGCCACTTCATGAACTCGTCGTAAGTTTTCAAATATCTCTCTTTAGAACTTTCAGGCAAAATATTGTTAATTGCTGCTTCAGCTTCCATTTTCATTGAATCGGGAGTGCTGCTTATATCTTCATCTCTTGCAGAACTCATGTTTTTTTCCTAATTAGCACGTAATTATAAAAAAAATCCCGAAAACAAACAATATTAAAAGTAAAAGTTTCTATTCCCGCCTTTTTTCATCTCTTTTTTTTATTATTTTTTTCTAGAAGGAAATTGAGCTTCGCCGTTCGATATTTAAAATTGATGACTATTATACTCATACGAAGACAAGGCTGAATAGCGAAGCGACCTCTTTTGTCATTGGGCTGAATGCATGATGTCTATTGCCAGTATGATGGTTAGATGTACGAGAACTTTTTGAAAGAGAAAAGTATTTTTTTTTAAATTACTTACCGCCCTAGGCCTTTTATAGCTACATTATTACCCTAGAGCGCTAATTGGTCACCTACAAGCCCCATTTGGGGGTAATAAGGACCTACTTACCGAATATGAGAGATGTAAAAGTAGTTTAGTTAGTCGAGCGCGCCCCTACAGTCTTTTTGCGATACCTGACAAAGGTGACTGAGTTGTAAGTGCGTAAACAAATCTAAGATCATAATGTACACTTAGTTGTGCAATAAAGAGTTTTTCTTCCAACTATGCTTTAATTTCATCACAATCACACTAAAAACTCAGTACAAAACGAGTCTTTAATGCTCTAGAGCAATAAAAATGTATGAAATTTCATTATTGCACAGTTTTTTTAATCGCACCAAAAGGTGCCAATCTCAATGGATTAGCTCTATTCAGCCAGCCGATATCAATACTTTTTTTTCATACGTATTATTCGTTTCTATCCTACTTGTTCCAAATTTAAAAAATGATTGCTGCTAACTCTGAGTTAAAAATGAAAGAAATTTAAAAAAGTGATTTGGCGGGAACTTTGTTAATTTTGCTTGTCAATATTTTTGGAAACGATAAAAGTGTGATACTATCTGATTTTGAGTATTTCGGCTTCGAATTAAAATGGAATCATCTAGCGACACATTAACTCCGGAAAACATTCTATATGAAACCGACAGTGTTATAGAAACTTCTATTTTAACTGTTTGATATGAGTTTCTTTTATCTACTATTCCTATAGGTATTAGTTGAAAGAAAAGCAGATTATGCACCTCGCCTTAAGTAATTTATATTGCCCTCGTGCCTGTTAGATTAGAGCCCTCGCTAACGCTCGGGCTCTAAATCAGGCACTCGGTGCAATAATAAATTACTTTGTGCTCGATGCAATAATCTACTATTGACTTTGACTAATTAGTTTAAACACGAAATTAGAGTAAGGAAAACATGCACTTCAAAAAAGACTCTAATGAGGCTGAGATCGGTTCTACGTGCTTCTGTGTGCTCTCAAATTATTCTTCAACCTGTTAAGTCATATTTGTCACAATGAACGCCTGTAACTAAAGCTATTCATTAAATAATTTATTTATCTAACAACATTTGTAACAATGTCAAAATATTGATACTTTCTATAGATCAAAATTTAAATCTAAATGTAAGAAACTTTTACAGATAAACAATGCACAAATCAACAATACCTACTCTGTGAAAATAATTTAATATAAAAAATGTAAATTTTCGTCTACAATAATTATAATACAACAAACAAAATTACAATAAATGGCCCGCAATAATTATTCGCAGCGTCACGGGTGAATCCAAAGATTTTAATCTTTGGGTGAATTCAGATGAATGTCAATCAGGTCATTAACCATCTTGCACATCCGCGCTATAGGAGAAATATCCACAAAAGCCTTGTTCCGACTAGGTTGATTCATCACAGATGATATTCTGCTTAGAGGATATCTAGCCAGTGGCACGCAATTTGTACTTGCTCAGCAATTGAGGACAATAAATAAGGATTTTGAACATTTTTGAAATAACTATGAGCATCCAAAATCGCAAAACTATAGCAATGGTTAAATGAACCCGGCATCAGACAGTGCCCTTCAACCACACTTTTGACCTTCTTCGGCCATGTCGTCGTGGTAGATTGCATAGAGCGTCACGTAGTTCAGGCAAAAGTTGAAGACCAGACCACGTGTTAGACCACCAATGAGATGGACGGACCAGATGGGTGTACCCGAAAAGCTGCAGTCCGCGACGAATTGGGCTATATCTCCAAAATCATCACTAATCGTGATTCACAATCACGACCACGATCACTCTGGCAAGTGTGTACCAACTAAGAAGAAGAAGAATAGCAGTGGTATTTGGCAATAGAGGTACTGGGGCGCTACCGCCGAAGCTGAAGCCGATTATCATCGAATATTTTGATTAAAAAAATAGGTCTTACGTTTAAGTTATTCACAAACATCTTCAGCTCAGTCCGTAGAGTTCCAGGTAAGCTAAACACAAGTACCATAAATCTAAGTTGAAGTTTGATTTTTGCAATCAAAAAATCCGATGAAAATTGGCTTAGCCGGTAGGGGCAGCTTAGACCTGCTTTCCTAATCAAAAAATACGTCAGCTACGATAGGTCGTGGCTTAAGATGACACAGCTTTATCATGTTACTGAAGAGATTTCCTGCTAAGATCACCAAGAATTTCCTGAGGATATTATATATTGTTACGCAATAATCCTGGAGACTTATACCGCTCTATTTATGATACGCCTCATCACAACCTAAAGCCCTATTGTCCCTTCCAGTTATTATAACTTGAGGCAATATCCGTTTATTATGATTTAACTCACGGCCCATTGAATTCGAGGGACAAAAGATTTACTCTCGGCAAAATACTTCGTTTAGAAACAAGCATTCGATCGATGGATACAACGTTTTGTTTAAGATACTCCCTTTGTTCACTCTATTGAATATTTACCGTAGAGATTTACTTTAGATACAGGTTTGTTTGAAACAATATTGCGGAGAATAAAACTCGTATATTAGATACATATAGACAGACTATGCTTTCATTTTAAATATACCTTCTATTTGGAATATAATTTTGCTTCTTTTCAAAAATAATGCTTCCGTTTAGTGAATGAAAGTACTCTAAAACAATCTCCATTGTTTAGAGTACTTTCCTCCATTTATCATTAAAAAAATGGGCTGTGGCTGTGTCATGGACACGAATACGTCACATGCACTAAAATTATCTAAAAGTGGCAACGCTTCCCCCTCCCCCGCACGCGATTCATTATAATTATAGCGTATTAGCGTAATAAATTCTTTGACCCTTCATCTATCCAATGTTTTGATTGAATTTTGGATGGAGATAATAGATATGTAGCTGTATCCCCCGATTTTCTTATCATTCGTTTTTTGGAATTGCCTCCCTGAAATGAAATGAAATCGCGGGCGACAACTCGTATCATATATTTTAATTCCATCCTAACTTTATACGAAAAGGGTATATTTGAGTAAATCGGATCAGAGAAAAAGATGTTTAATACGTGATGCGGTCTCAAAGCAAAGGTCTGTCGATACAAGAAATGTCATGTTCATATAGTATCG
The DNA here is from genome assembly GCA_937001555.2 of Hypsopygia costalis. Classification (NCBI taxonomy): domain Eukaryota; kingdom Metazoa; phylum Arthropoda; class Insecta; order Lepidoptera; family Pyralidae; genus Hypsopygia; species Hypsopygia costalis. The sequence goes on from OW443349.2 coordinate 7,401,778, forward strand.
TATGTCTTACGTATACCCAACACAAAGGAATCATTCGAACCTTTCTAAATGATAGACAAAATAACTATGTTCACCAAACTTAATATTGACCTTTATCCGCAAAAATATAGAGTCCATTTTCCCACCAATCTTTCGGTTTTATGAAATATCGCACTAAATAAAAAACCTCTAACGTCGCGATAAAAATCCGCAACAAAGCCAAAAAGAGCCGTTCTTTTCAATCACCCGTGAGACGATTTCGAACCTTATGCCATTGTGATAAAAACGACTCAAATGTTTTATTGAAGGTCGAGATGTAAGCACGGAGATGTCCGATAAAGCAGGCTCTATTGAAATCGGAAAAGGGTCCGAAAAGGTTGCCGCTTTCCAAACCGAAACACCATTTATTTTGATCTTAAGTGACATCAGTTTTAGAGAAAGATTCTGGCTGTGTGGTTTCAATGCGTCTAAAAAAGTCTTGGCGTAAGGTAGTACCTAAGTCTATACTCGTAAATCTATACTCACATAAACATAGATATAACCTTCGATCAACAATAGACAACTGTTGATCGAAGGATATAATATAGAGATAACATGTTTTATCTACACCCAAATCGAAAAATTCGAATTACGAATTCAAAGACGGTTCTATACAGACGCAGTTTATAAACGCATATACATAAAATTAAAAATAAAACTCATTATAGTACCGCCAACTATATCATAAAACTCATTATAGTACCGCTATCTTTTTTCTTTAAACTAAGTCTATGGTTTTAGGCTGAATATGAAAAAAAAAGAGTACGCATGCGCAGTTCGAACTGTGAAAAAAATGGCGCGCGCATGAGTAGTTTGAAATTAATTTCCCGCGCTTCCCATAAATTTTTTTGCCGATCGTGTTTTTGTATTCGAATTCCAAAAAAGAGATTTATATTAATTATAAAATATTAATTATAAAATATTTAATAAATAAAAAAAAGAAATTAAAAGTACAAATTGACAACCAATAAATATCACAATCTACAAAACAACTCTCAAAACAAATCACAGACCACTTTCCCGACGTAAAAGTGAGACCAATCGATTTGACACTTTTTTAATTAATTCATTTGTCATTTGTTCCATATTTAAGGAGTTTGATATAAATTTCTGAAGGCATGCACAAATATTTGAAAACTTCCATTTTTTTGGAAATTTCCCATATTGTTGTCCCTCGCATTGCTAAGAAGGGAAATCAAATTCCAAAAGTTTCTTACTGCTACTAATTTCTTCTGATTAATTACCTATGGTACATTAAAAGTGTACCTACCTATTCTACGTACAAAATCTTATCGATTTAACCTATCCAGAGATCTAATAAACCGTCATGACCAATCGGCCATGCTGATCCAAGCCGATTGCGCAGGTCTGAAAGCCACCTTATGTCTGCATTGATTTTAAACTAACTTCCCGATAAGCTAGAGACTTGAAACTCTAAATCTAGTTCAGAAATGTTTTAAAATCGATTAGAAATTTTGGAGTGCAAGTAGTTCATCGACATTTTTAAACCATGCCAACCTCACCTGCACGTGGTGCACCCTGCTGACTGACAAACGAGTCTCTGACGAAAAGAGGGGTTGGGCATAGCGTTTTTTAAGCTGCCCAACTGGGGAAGTACCTCCACCTCACAGAATACCGCAGCTAAATAACAATTCCCTTGAGGATTTGTTATTTAGCTGCGCTATTGTTGTGTTCCTGCGAGTGAGTGAGGTCCTGACAGAAAAAGATAGGAAGGAGTATAGGCCAGCAACGGATCAGCGACCCCTTGGTGTTACTGATCTCCATGGGCGGTGGTGATTGCTTTCCATCACGTGACCCACATGCTCGTTTGCCCCCCTCTCACATAAAAAAAATAAACTAAAAAAAAAATGGACAAGCCAATTTCAAAATAAAGAAAAGATTTATATACAAACCCAGTTCTCTCAAAATTGTTCATAATTAACGGCAAGTTCATACTTATAGATATAATATTTTAATAGCGTAGCAATTAAGGTACATATCTCATTTATTTAAGAACAATTTCAGCTGCATCAGCTCTATAAAATGAGAGTATAATGACATACATAATATATGTCTTCAGCATTACAGAACATTAAAAGGCAATCAGTAGCCGTCGTAAAGTTAACGTGAATTCCAAACAAAACCATTTCCAAGTTTTATTGAGGAAATCGTTCAAATTGAAACGTAAATTACAGAAGGCTTTCGTTCAAATGACCTTTTAGACGATTAACTGCTCTCTTTGTTAGGTATGTAATCCTATTATAGCTAAGCTGTAATATTTTTGACGTGACGTGTCTTTAACCTTGAATTCGGCGCGCGAGGTCTCCGAAACACCAAGTGATCTTCAATGAAAGTATTTTTTTTTTTTAGATTTTTATGTTAGCAAGCTGAACTTTCTGCTACCTTCCTAGCTTTTTCGACCCCTCCCGCCACAGTATATCATAGTATATATTTGGTGTTGCAGCTACAAATCTATCATCTCTATCCAAAATTCAATCACACCACTGGATGGATGAAGTATCAAAGAACTTATTAAGTACGCTAAGTAGCTAAGTATTATGGAGCATCGTATGCGGGGGTGGGGAAATCGCTGCCATTTTAAGATAATTTTAGCACATATTATGTAATTTATTCACTTACAACACACGTCTGTATCCATGACACAACCCATTTTTGTACAATTCGGGTTGTAAGCAGATCAGCCCCCTAGCCAAGTGTAATTCGTAGCGTAACGAACGTTAGATAGATCACGTGACATTGGTCAATTCTCATACTAAAATGTTCGATTTTGACAAATGCCACGTAATCTATCTAAAGTTCGTTACGCTACGAATTACACTTGGCTAGGGGGGCAGGGGATCTAACCTCTCTCCCAACTCTAGTCGAACAACATTGTCTTAAGATAGAAAAAATAATGGTTGTCTGTAAAGTCGATTTACGGACGATAATTTTATTTGATAACGTCATAAGAAACAAAGGCCGATCGTGCCTCTCTATCGCTTGTTCCGCGCTCTCGCTTGCACGCTCGGCTCAGGCGGAACGTGACAAAGAGTCATGCTTTTTCGTGCGTGCAGCCAGCGTTTATCGATTTATAAGACGTTATCACGTCAATAAAATACGATATAAATTAACGATATTATCGTTAACTCCGTCGGACTGCCTGGACAGGCAGAAATAATATACTAACCATAACGATTTCTGAATGGTATACGATAAAGAGTTTAAAATTACGATAGCATCTACTCGTAGCTACCTTATATTTTTGTCCACTATATCAGAACATTACGTCTTTTCTTGTTCTTTGCTGACGCACTTTATTGAAATTCACGCGTTTTGTGAATATAATTTCTTTACATTTTTTAGCGCTAAGGCACTTCAGTAAATGTTTGGAAACTAACGCCATCTATTGGAAAAAAATATAGTCATTGCATTCCATAGATGCCACTTTTTACATGGAGTTCTTGCATAACGTTATAAAATCATAGTTTTTTTTAGATTTTCATATAAAATTATGCCCCCAGATTATTATTATGATAGAGATTAATATTTCCTATATTACGTGTAGTAATTAGAATTTACAAGGTTAGTACAGTATAAAATAGTATATAATATAGTGGATAACATTCCTTACATAAACACCACGATGAGATTAGCGAATAAAAAACTTTAAATCCCGTAATGGAAGTCGAGTTAAAAGCTCCAACGTTACTTTAACCGAAGAATTAATTTTAACGGGTAAATATTATTGGTTTAAGTTATATATTAAAAGTGGACTGACAGACGGATTATGTTTTTATACTAAGTAGATACCTATGAGTCGTTAAGTGAAATAATTGTTTTTTTTGGCTTGTAATATTTTGACGTTTAAAATTGCTTACGTAGGGAGGCAAATCAAAAAAACCAAAGATAACAAAATCGGGGGATACAGTTTCGTGTTGAAGCTACATATCTATCATGTCCACCCAAAATTCAATCACACCACTAGATAGATGAAGAATTAAAGGAATCTATTATAACACCACGTGCAGGGGAGGGGGAAGTGCTGCCATTTTGAGATAATTTTAGTGCATATGACGTATTCGTCGCAAGACACGGCCGTGTCCAACCACGACCGCAGCGACTAATAATTTATATGACTGATCGCGCGATTTCAACACACAACACCATCTGTTTACCTTGATAAACCTTAGCTACGAAACCGGTCGGTAAAAATAAACATAATTACGTGGAACAGTACAAGTGCTTTATTATAACATAGGTTATATTTTATTGCACCTAAACGTTACGTTACGTAACTTCAAATGATAAGTAAAGTGAAGGTACATATAGTTCGCAGTCAAATCCGTTTCACCGTATCCGCACAGGTTTAAGTTTCAGTTATTTGTGTTACGGAACTCAATGAATTTGCAATAGTTATCCCAACTGGTAGGATAGTTATCTTTGAACCCTCTAGTTAGTTTTAACTTTTCATAACATTGACTGTTATTAATGGAATACTAGTTGGTGCCTGCAAGTTTGTTAGCGAAGGATCTATTTAATTAACCGACTCCATAAAAAGAGGATGTTCTCAATTCGGCTGTAATTTTTTTTAATGTTTGTTACTTAATTACTCCGTTTTTTATTTTTTTTATTTTTTATATTAGCTCAGCATATTGGCTCCACTTCACCTGATGGTAAGCGAAAAGAGGAGCCCCAATCGCATCGGCAATGGACAAGAGACCTTGATGTCTTGTCAGTTGACGCTGCCATGCTGGCCTACAAGATGCTTCTTCACGCTACGCTTGAAGGATCCCATATTGTATGAATGAGGAAATACGTATGCCGGCAACGCGTTCCACTTTTTAATGGTGCGACATAGATAGGAATTGCCAAACTTTTTAGTACGCGAAGGGATGATCCCAACGGTAAACTTGTGATATCGCGAGCCTGCACGTGTAGTTCTGTGACGGAAAGGGGAGGAAGGGATAAGGGAAAACAGTTCTTCAGAGCACTCACCATGGTATAGGCGGTAAAATACGCTTAGTGAGCCAATATCAATGCGGAGCTGAAGAGGTTCAAGATTCTTTGTGACCTCATCGTCACCAATTATGCGGACCGCTCGTCGCTGCAACCTATCGAGAGCCTCGAGGAGATACTGGGCGGAACCATCCCAGAGATGCGAGCAGTACTCCATGCAGGCCCGAACTTGAGTCTTATACAAGAAACAAAGTTGGTCCGGCGCGAAGAACCGCCGCACCCTGTTCAGGATCCCGATTTATAAACCGATTTGAAAACAACTTTTTTTTATTTGGAAGAGTATACTTCCAAATGGTCCCATATTTTTTTCATCATCATCAGCCTGTATCTACCCACTGTTAGGTTTGTTATTTCATTACTCCGTCATTTATAAACCGATTTGAAAAAAACTTTTTTTATTAGAAAGAGTATACTTCCAGATTGATCCCATATTTTTTTTATCATCCTTATCATCATCAGCCTGTTTCTACATACATAAATGTAGAGTAATGTTTGGAGTCGGTTTTTTTTTATTAAAATTATGTTTAAGGTAGTACTTGCTGCAAAAGTGATATCTACTTGAAAAAATAATCGTAGCGTAGAAGATAAATATGAAAGAAATAGTTAATTGATTCAGGTGTTATTTTGCGGAAGTCATATTTACAGGCAATTTGATCTATACTACTTTGCGTGCTTCCGCCACCAATTAGTTCATGCAAACTACTACCGGCCACACCCACTCACTACCGTTAGTAAATGCATGCGACTACCGTGGCTGATTTGATCTGCTTAAATTGCTGTGGCCGTCTCGGCAAATCTCCAACATCTGAAACCTGAACTGAAGCCTCTGGTGAGTCTTCGTACACTCTTCACTCCTTTGACTGTCACTTTTTTTGAAAACTCAACACAATCGCATACAAAAATATATATAATAAAAAAAAATATAACATGCTGGCTCGCATAAAAACAGACAAAGCAATTAGGCAGGTTTTGCATAATTTATATAAACATCGCAAATGAATCTACCTCATTATTCATTGCAAACAAAACAATTGCGACAATAGACAATTTTCAAAGTTTAAAATGAACTTGGACGAGCGTCTGGAGCGGGACTTAGTTAGAGACAGAGATGGAAAAGTTTATGAAAATAGCAGGAAAGTGGCACACCGAGAGACGCTATATATTTCAATACACATAATAAAGAATCCACATATTTTAATTACAATATTATGTAACAACAAAATACAACTAAACTATAGTAAATAAAAATAATCTAATCTTAAAATTACTTAAAAATAAAACTAATAGAAAAATATTATACTATTATAGAATACAATAAATAGAATACACATATAATTTTTAAATTTGACGTGCCCGGTGGAATGGTCACCTTGACTCCGAGGTGCGGGTTCGATCCCAGCACAAGACAAAAATTTGTGTACATAAACATGTCTGTTTGTCATGGGCTGGATGTTTTCTAAATATTATATATTATATGAGTGCATTTACAAAAGAAAATTAAGTATAATATCAGGTATCTACGTAGATAACCCAAAGTACAAGCTTTGCTTAGTTTAGGGCTAGATGGCTGTGTGTAATTTGTTTAGGAAGATTTTCATAATGTTATAATAACCAGTTTCTACCAAACGTGTGTTGGTTTCTACCAACACCATCTGTTTATCTTGATAGAAAATCCTAAGACCCTAGCGTATAATCACAAACACCATCTGTTTACCTTGATAATGCCCTAGCGGCGAAATCGGTCGTTAAAATTAAATATAATTACATGGAACAGTACAAGTGCTTTATATAACATTATGATAATAAACTTCCACCAAGTGCCAACAATCAACATTATCAACTTTTAGGAATATTTATTTATTTATAATTACAAAATCTCTCAGTGTACCTCAAACTTGTCCTACCAGAGTGCGCCTTTCACTGAAGCGCGAAATAGGGCGGGCGCGTTGTTAACTTTCTCCGTCTACAACAAAAAGGAAAGACGCTTCGCAACTTAGCCGATGAGATGTGAGCCGAGGCGAAGAGAAGCTTAGCTCTAAGCTTTGATTACGTATTCGACTTAGACGGTACAATCACCCATAACACATACTACCTAGCCAACAACACTTGCAACGTTTACAAAATTTCAAAGGGAATCTATACTAATTTTATAAAGATAAATAAATAAATATTTCTGGACAATTTACACAGCGCCATCTAGTCCCAAATTAAGCACAAAGCTTGTATAGTACAAGCTTTGTGCTTAATTTGGGACTAGAAAAGTGATATTACACTTATATACATTTTTTTTTAAATACATACATATAATACATAGAAAACACCCAGACCAAGACAAACATACATGTTCATGCACACAAATATTTGTCTTGTGCAGGAATCGAACCTGCGACCTCGGAGTCAAAGTGGCCATTGCTAACCATGCGACCACCGAGCTCGTCAATAAAGATGAAAAGTTTGTTTGGTTGAACGCGCTAATCTTAGGAATTACTGGTTCGAATTGAAAAAATATTTTAGTGTTCGATAGCTTATTTATCGAGTAAGGTTATATCATCACGCTACGACCTACAACCAATAGAAGTGGAGAACTTGTAAGAGGCGGTGGGGGTACAGCCGCATACACTATAGGTCCTATGACTCCTAGACTATATATGTACAGAGTTCCTTGTGTATGTATCTCTGGGTGTATAGTGTACGGTCTCTTAACGGTTTGAAGGTTGCAGAATGGATACACAACACTTTGAGTTCACTCAGTTTATTCGTATCACTACAATAATATATAGTTTACGACACAGTAGTAAAGTACATAAGTATATAACGGTATATTAATACGAATTCGACAAAGGTATTATAAACGACTAACTACTCTATTAACGTGTACAGCGCGATTCGATGTTAGTGGGCGACTGGCGTGGCTGTGAGCCTGTGAACGACGCCACGAAATATGCTGACACGAACACGTGTCAAGTGTGTCCCTACAAATTAATGAATAACTTTGCAAAAACGAGGAAAATTGTTTCCTTGGAGAGCTTCGTTGCGTGCGCTACGTAAACGTGTGAGTCACACAACAATAGGCTTGCCCATGTCACAAAATTATAAAAACTCTCTATCAGTAACGTAAAATACATAAAACTAGAACGATCTGCGATCTTAAAATTTTAATAACTTATGTACGACGTGTTTTATGTTCGGTCAAAGTTTGGTGGGAAAGTCCATTTTAAACTACGGACTACGGTCTGAAATAAAAAATATATATATAAAGTATGAAATTATAAAAAATAAATATTACCATTGTAGAAACAATAAAAAATACTATAACTTTTGTTACGGCACTGGCTACATAAACGCAATATTTAACATAGCTGTCGTACATATTTTTGATTTAATGCATATAAAATAGCACGGTGTGACGTCATAACGTGGTGGCCTTTTGTATGGAGCGTTTTCAGGATAGTCCAAAATTATGATCTTCAAGTTATCACTCGAGAAGTTTTTATGTAATCGAAGTAATTATTTCACCTATATTTATATTATTGTGACGTCTTTAAATAACAAATCGAAAAAACAAAATGGGATACAAGTCATGTGTGACGAAATTGCTCCTCATAAAAAGATCTAAAAAAAGTTTACGATAGTATAGATATTGTCTATCTTTTAAGATTGGCTCACTATAACCTTTTTAATGATAATCCTACGCTTGTATATCAAAGCCCAACTTATATTTAATAATAAATATTTAATGCAGGTAAAACACCAAAGTACAAAATAAATACAAAATAAAAGTAAAAAATATATATTTAAATAGGTATTTTTTCTTTTTTAGGGTTCCGAACCTCAAAAGGAAAAACGGAACCCTTATAAGATCACTTTGTTGTCCGTCTGTCTGTCTGTCTGTCAAGAATTTCTATGTCGAGAATGCGTGGAGGTATCAAGCTGAAATTTGAACTGTATACTCAGGTCTACGGTCCCATGAAGTTAAAAAATAATCAAACTGCTAAGTTTACGTAGAAAAAAGTTACGGCCGTTTATTCAGCAAAAAACGCATATTTCGACACACTCAAGGGAATCAAAACTATAGGGTACTTCTCGTTGACCTAGAACTATGAAATTTGGCAAGTAATATCGTTATAGACTACAAGTACAGGAATAAATCTCAAAACTATACATTTGTAAATAGATCTTAAAAAATAGGGGGTCTATATTTTTTATAGGGTGTCGAAATTTCAAATTGAAACTACTAGTTCAAATGGGGTATCATATGAAAGGGCTTGATGTACACATTGCAAAATATATTTTATTTATTTTTTTCGACGCATTATTTCTTATTTATAACGAAAAATATCAAATTTAATAATGATACTACGTACCTACGGAACCCTCGGTGGGCGAGTCCGACTCGCACTTGTCCGGTTTTATTTTTTAATAATCATACATTTATATCTTTTTAATTTTTAAGTAGATATATGCATATGCAGCATACATTTTTTTTGTAAATACATACATATAATACATAGAAAACACCCAGACCAAGACAAACATACATGTTCATGCACACAAATATTTGTCTTGTGCGGGGATCGAACCCGCGATCTCGGAGTCAAAGTGGCCATTGCTAACCATTCGACCACCGGGTTCGACAACATTGTGAAACATTGTCACATTAACATTAATAATCCCCAAACAACAACATTCCAATCGCCAATTAAGTGACTTATGATTGATCGTGCAAAATAACGACACAAACAAAGTTCTTTTTTATACCACTATAGTGGCAATCATGCATACGGCCTGATGAAAACAGTTACCGAAGCCTATGAACGCCAACCTATAACACCAGGAGCATCACACGCGCGTTATCGACCCTGTAAAAACCTCTTCACGCACTTTTTGCAGAACCCCATGCTGTAGTCTCCTGAGAAAACCTCGACAGGCAGTTCATTCCACAGCTTGACAGTACGCGGGAGAAAACTTCTCTGAAACCGCACATTACGCGACCACACCTGTGGTCGCACATACATTGTGTGGGGCCGCAGCGTGCCGGGGCGGAGCGCAAAAATCCGCTCAAATCGCTTGTATGTATTTTATATGCACTATCGCACACTAAGTCGGGGTGCAGCGTGTCGGATTTTGAGCGGCGGATTTTAGCGCCTGCGATGCGGCCCGCCCCGCCCCGCTGCGCCCCGTCGGACTGTGCTTTGGCAGGCGGATTTTTGTACACGTGATCTTTACGATATTTGCGTTTTTTGGTATTTTCGTATTCTTGTCTATGCTGGTCATAACTTCTTCCAACAACAGGCAAAAAAAAGAAAGTTTTTCGTCAGAGCTATTCATAAAGTACAGTTGCACGCAACTTCTGGAAGTACACTGTATTCAAAATCCTTCAATGCGCTGCGACCCGGCCCGTCACTAATGTGAAGTGATCATTTTGCTTTGCGCTGCGGCCCGCTCCGCCCCGCTGCGGCCCGACATAATGGGCGCGTACCTAGGGTCCAATGTGTGAGTGATGCCCTAACGTTGGCGAGCAGTGCGACTGTAGAAGGAGGCCGTGGCCCTCCAAGTAGCTTTCGTTAATATTACCTATTTTAAAAGAAACTGCTGCATTAACCTATATTCATCCCACTTTTGGGATAAAGATTTTCCCACATTTCCCCTCAAACGAAGGGGTTTAGAGCATACTTCACGTGTCTCACCATGGTTGAGGGGAGCTAGTATTTTTAATCCATCTAATGGCAACAGATTTGGCTGAATGATTAATGACTGTCATCTAATGACAACAACTGGAACAAACTTTTTTTTATATACATATGAGGGGGGCAAACGAGCATATGGGTCACCTGGCGGAGAGCAATCATCACGGCCATGGAAATCAACAACACCGAGGGGTCACCAATCCATTGCCAGCCTTTAAAAGTTGCAGGGCACTTTTAAAGGCTGGCAATGGATTGGTGCACGGAGGAGCTCGGGATAAGTACATCTATAAACAGGTTGTGGTCGACGTTTTTTTGTTTTTATCTAAATGAAACTGCTTTTAGATAAAACAATAAAAGCAACTATTCTCCTTAGTTGGTTAATAACGTCAGTTGAAATTGCATCGTTATATGCTCAGGCAGCGTCTGGTTGCACGACGCAGCTTGTTACCCAACGAACTGTTACCATGAAAACATATGTTTGTATTTTACGCGCGGACTGCCGCGACTAAGCGAGGAATGCTTCATTGTAAAAATTAATAGTCTAAAAGGCAACAACGTATTGACTAAACCTTTTTTTTTATATATGAGAGGGGGACAAGCGAGCATGTGGGTCACCTGATGGAAAGCAATCACCGCCACACATAAAAATGAGCAACACCGAGGGGTCGCAGATGTGTTGCCAGTCTTTTAAGGAAAAAATTATCTCTGTTGTTTGAGGCTCCCATGTCGTATTTATTCAACAATAAGAACATAAAGGAACAATAAGGCGAGTAAAAGTCCTCTTGACTGGTTGCTTTACTAAGCGAGAGACGTGTGTATAAAGATATCTTATGCAATTGACATAAAGTTCATTATGCTGTGTACAATTTCGTTGGAAAAAGTCGCTTCCATTCCATTTCGCGGCGGTATAAATTGAGCCTAAGGTTGATGCACAATGGAGCATTAGCTGTATATAGGGTATATTATATTTACATATATAGGATCGTTGTCCCTGGCAAATTGACAGCGTACACGTGGCGTACACTTCCGTGAAACTTCTCCGTGTGTACTCAACCTAACCTACTTATTTACTGTAGAATAGTTACAGTCTCAGTCTGCCGAGAGCTGGAGGATGAAGTTTGAAGATTTTAATAAGTATTGCCTTTGGTGTTTTCTGATATTCTCCGAGTTTCCAGGACAACCAGCATTATTGAAGTTCAACTGGTAGATATTGAATAAGAAAAGCGTCAGTTTATTTGTATTGTACATGTTTTCCCGCTCTTGTTTCTTGTACATATTCCTACTATACAATGAAGCTCGCCTTTGTACCACATTGTATAACATTTCTTTATAATATTGCAGTTGTGGTTTTCTTGGTGTACAATAAAGAGAATATAACAACAAAACCGAAAAGTACTGTGTTAATATCGTTTGTTTGTACAATTCTGTGACATAATAATAATAATTATTATTATTTATATGAGAGTGGGGCAAACGAGCATGTGGGTCACTTAAATATAAAATAAATTAATAATTATTTCTGGATAATTTACACAGCGTCTAGTACAGCGGTACTAGACAACTGATAAATGTACTTAAAACCATTTTTTTTTTTTGTAACTACATACTTAAATACATAGAAACGCCCAGACCAAGACAAACTAAAATGTTCATGCACACAAATGTTTGCCTTGTGCAGGGATCGAACCCGCGACCTCGGAGTCGAAATGGCCATTGCTAACCATTCGACCACCGAGCTCGTCACTTGACGGAAAGCAGTCACCACCGTCCATGGAGATCAGCGAAACCAAGGGGTCATAGATGCGTTGCCAGCGTAAACTCCTTCGTTTCTTACTTTTTTGTGACCTCACTCACTCTCAGGAACACGACAACCTTCAAGGGAATTGTTATTTGACTGCGGTATTCTATGAAGCTTAAAAAATACGCTCGCTCTACCTCTCTTTTCGCCAGAGCCTCGTTTGTCAGTCAGCAGAGTGCACCACGTGCAGGTTAGGTTGGCTTTGGTTCAAAGATGTTGATGAACCCTTTACACCCCTTATTATTACATAACAGACATACTAGTATCTCTTATATATATATGCAATAAATGTAATAATAAGGGGTGACCAGATACAGAGGCGTCAACTAGTATATTCTATTATACAATATACACATGGCTATTATTTGAAATTCAAAGTTAGTTTTACAACGTAACATAACGTAAAATGTTATTATTGTTAGGGTAACTAAGTATAGAATACGTGAACTTTAATAAACATCTTGCGTTTATTTAGGTAAAACGTAAGAGCACCTGGATGTACATTTTAATCCGTTCTGTCAAACCGCACCGGTGCACTAGTGCTACCATGAATTTGATATTACGGAGATTTTCCCTAATCAAATAGAGAATGTTCGATGATATTGATCAACAACATTTTATTTAGGAATATAATAACTTAATTATCTAATAAAAATACTAAATACTAAAGGCGTCTAAAGCCGGTAAAGTTAGGTTTGGAAATGAAGTGAATTGAAATAAAATTGATTTTTTTTTGTCACTGCCCAGTGGCAATTTTTATTTCAATGCCAAAAAAAAAAGCAAAATAGAATGTCAATCCACAGTGACATTCTATTTTGCTTTTCTTTTTTGTGTAATGTCGGAATATCTTTCCTTCAAGTTTTTTTGTCGAACATCAATTACATACAATAATTTAAATTTAGCATGTTAATTCCAAAATTATAATTTAAACTTAATAGGTTTTATATCATCTTCGGATTTAAAGTTAATATAATAAATAGCTGCCCGGTTTTACAATTTTAGATGTTCGGTTTATTACAAACTTTTTATTTATTAAGGAGGAGAAAAATATCGCACTAGCGCATGGAAAAAGAATCCGCGAAATTAAGAGGTTTTTTTTTATACTACGTCGGGTGGCAGATAAGGATACGGCCCGTCTGATGTGAAGCGGTTACCGTAGCCATATTAACGCTCGCAACATAAAATATCGCTAAAATTACGTACAATTATTTATTACAACATACAATTGTAATAATTTGAAATAGGTGATCTGTACTACATCATTTGGACATTGGACGTATCTGTCAGTCAAAGTTTCTAAACTTCATGTAATATGATAGTCGTTTATCTCTTTTAATATCATTGAATGTAATTGAAATATTACTAGTATTTCATAACAAACTAGGAGCACGTTATTGCTTTTCAATTTAGATTCCGAATCTGTTTTCAAAATTCAAACACCTCACGCGGCGAGTGCCAAACAAGCATATGGTCTGCCTGATATTAAACAAATACTGTTTTTGTATTCATCTTCATACTCTATCGTTAATTAACAAGTTTTTTTTTGTTTGTATATAAAAAAAAATATTCATATTTAGTTTTTATTTTAATTGTATCTTTTAATTTAGTCATAATAATTCTATTATAATACTTTTCTAATGAAATAACTTAGATGTACAAATAAATTACATTTTCTCAATACAAAATATCCCGGACGCTGACACAAGATGGTCACCAGATCGTTCGCTTAAATGGAGAGCGCGCCTTAATTGGCGACCCTACTACAGGTATACGAGTCCAAGGGAAATTACCCGGAGGAACACAGTTGAATGGGTCGCTGATTTGTATTAAAATAAAACCTATCTTTAAATGTCTTTAGTTTCTCTACTACCTATTACTGGTTAATTAAAATATTGTCAAAATATATTATTATCTCTCTTGTTATTTGGCTGCGGTATTCTGTGAGGTGGAGGTACATTCCCCAGCCGGGTAGCTTACAATTTCGCTTCCTACCTCTCTTTTCGCCAGAGCTACGTTTATTAGTCAGCAGGGTGCACCGCATGCAGGTGAAGTTTTTTTTTTTTTTTATACTACGTTGGGTGGCAGACAAGCATACGGCCCGCCTGATGTGAAGCGGTTACCGTAGCCATATTAACGCTGGCAACATAAAATATCACTCGCGCGCTGCCACCCCCGCTGTCAATGCAGCATCTTCTTCCTTTCTGGTGACCTCACTCACTCGCAGGAACACAACAACCCTCAAGGGAATTGTTATTTGGCTGCGGTATTCTGTGAGGTGGAGGTACTACATTCCCCAGACCTTACAATTTCGCTCCCTACCTGTCAGTACCTGTCTTTTCGCCAGAGCTTCGTTTGTTAGTCAGCATGGTGCACCGCATGCAGGTGAAGTTGGCTTTGGTTCCAAGATGTTGATGAACCACTTACACCCCATAAAGCTTCGCTAGGATATATAGCTTAATGGAAAGGGTTTCACAATTCACATAACCCTAAAACAAGATGGATCTCTGACGCAATCCCGCGATAAATTACAACCAGACTGAACTAAATTCGGAGCAGTGACATGCAATCTTAATTGGTACGATGGTACTCCAATTTACAACTATTCGGCACTGAGTTTATTGGCCAATCAGATTCGAGCTCAATAACTATATAGAAACAGTCCAATTTTGTCTGGGAAAATTAAACTTTCAGGATGTTAGGTAGAGGTTTTATTAATGGTTTAGTTGAAGTATAGAACTTTTGGTTGCACTTACTTGTCGAAATCCTCCGCCAACCCGCAGTTGAGCAGAGTGGTGGAGTATGCTCTAATCCCCTTCGATTGAGGAGAGACCCTTATCCCAGCAGTGGGAGGAATAAGGTTGATGACGACATATCGAAATATAGTAATCATTTAGTTAAGTATCGGTTATTTTTGTACATCACACTGGGTGCCAAGCAAGTACACAGTCCGCCTGATGCAAAGCGGTACCGTATATTTATACCGATTTCTTGAATTAAAATAATTCCCACTGTCAATGTTCAAGGCTGAAATAGCGTGCAGTGCAGGTCATTTGTGCAAAAGCAAACTACCAATCCCAGATCAATAAAATAAAACGTAATCACAGGAACTACTCACAAGTGACTACTAAACTGAAATTTACTTGATTGCTAAAGGACATATGAAGTTATCTAAATATACATATAGAAATAATAGAAGGTAGCAGTGGGTCTAGTCTAGAAATGCTCTAGCGAGAGAATGGGGTTCTAAGGCGCACTATCATTTTGCGAAGCGGTATTAAGCCGAGACTAATAGGAATAACGATCAATGATTGGGAGCATTAATAATACTTAAATGTATATTAAAATCTATCCTCTATAGAATAGTTACAGTCTCAGTCTGCCGAGAGCTGGAAGATGAAGTTTGAAGATTTTAATAAGTATTGCCTTTGGTGTTTTCTGATATTCTCCGAGTTTCCAGGACAACCAGCATTATTGAAGTTCAACTGGTAGATATTGAATAAGAAAAGCGTCAGTTTATTTGTATTGTACTGTACATGTTTTCCCGCTCTTGTTTCTTGTATATATTCCTACTATACAATTAAGCCCGCCTTTGTACAACATTGTATAACATTTCTTTATAATATTGCAGTTGTGGTTTTCTTGGTGTACAATAAAGAGAAATAACAACAAAACCGAAAAGTACTGTGTTAATATCGTTTGTTTGTACAGTTCTGTGACATAATAATAATAATTATTATTATTTATAATTATTATAATAATTATTTTGCGTGGGGCAAACGAGCATGTGGGGCACTTAAATATAAAATAAATAAATAATTATTTCTGGATAATTTACACAGCGCCATCACAGCGGTACTAGACAACTGACAAATGTACTTAAATCCATTTTTTTTTTGTAACTACATACTTAAATACATAGAAACGCCCAGACCAAGACAAACTGAAATGTTCATGCACACAAATGTTTGCCTTGTGCGGGGATCGAACCCGCGACCTCGGAGTCGAAGTGGCCATTGCTAACCATTCGACCACCGAGCTCGTCACTTGACGGAAAGCAGTCACCACCGTCCATGGAGATCAGCGAAACTAAGGGGTCATAGATGCGTTGCCAGTCTAAACTCCTTCGTTTCTTACTTTTTTGTGACCTCATTCACTCTCAGGAACACGACAACCTTCAAGGGAATTGTTATTTGACTGCGGTATTCTATGAAGCTTAAAAAATACGCTCGCTCTACCTCTCTTTTCGCCTGAGCCTCGTTTGTCAGTCAGCAGGGTGCACCACGTGCAGGTTAGGTTGGCTTTGGTTCAAAGATGTTGATGAACCCTTTACACCCCTTATTATTACATGACAGATATACTAGTACCTCTTATATATATATATATATATATATATATATATATCACCCCTTATTATTACATTTATTGTATATATATATATATATATATACAATAAATGTAATAATAAGGGGTGACCAGATACAGAGGCGTCCACTAGTATATTCTATTATACAATATACACATGGGTATTATTTGAAATTCAAAGTTAGTTTTACAACGTAACATAACGTAAAATGTTATTATTGTTAGGGTAACTAAGTATAGAATATGTGAACTTTAATAAACATCTTGCGTTTATTTATGTAAAACGTAAGAGCACCTGGATGTACATTTTAATCCGTTCTGTCAAACCGCACCGGTGCACTAGTGCTACCATGAATTTGATATTACGGAGATTTTCCCTAATCAAATAGAGAATGTTCGATGATGTTGATTAATAATATTTTATTTAGGAATATAAGTATCTAAAAATACTAAATAGGCGTCTGGTAAAGTTAGGTTTGGAAATGAAGTGAATTGAAATAAAATTGTTTTTATTTTTTGTTTTTTTTTTTTTGCCCAGTGCCAATTTTCATTTCAATGCCAAAAAAAAGCAAAATAGAATGTCAATCCACAGTGACATTCTATTTTGCTTTTCTTTTTTGTGTACCTAATGTCGGAATATCTTTCCTTCAAGTCTTTTTTTAGAACATCAATTACATACAATAATTTAAATTTAGCATGGTAATTCCAAAATTATAATTTAAACTTAATAGGTTTTATATCATCTTCGGATTTAAAGTTAATATAATAAATAGCTGCCCAGTTTTACAGTTTTAGATGTTCGTTTTATTACAAACTTTTTATATATTAAGGAGAAGAAAAATATCGCAATATCGCACGGAAAAAGAATCAGCAAAGTTAAGAGAATTTTTTTTTATACTACGTCGGGTGACAGATAAGGATACGGCCCGCCTGATGTGAAGCGGTTACCGTAGCCATATTAACGCTCGCAACATAAAATATCGCTAAAATTACATACAATTATTTATTACAACATACAATTGTAATAATTTGAAATAGGTTATCTGTACTACATCATTTGGACATTGGACGTATCTGTCAGTCAAAGTTTCTAAACTTCATGTAATATGATAGTCGTTTATCTCTTTTAATATCATTGAATGTAATATTACTAGTATTTCATAACAAACTAGGAGCACGCTATTGCTTTTCAATTTAGATCCGAATCTGTTTTCAAAGTTCAAACACCTCACGCGGCGAGTGCCAAACAAGCATATGGTCTGCCTGATATAAAACAAATACTGTTTTTGTATTCATCTACTCTATTGTTAATTAACAAGTTCCTAATCAATTTTCCGTTTTTTTTTTGTTTGTATATAAAAAAAATAGTTACTCATATTTAGTTTTTATTTTAATTGTATCTTTTAATTTAGTCATAATAATTCTAATAAAATACTTTTCTGTTGAAATAACTTAGATGTACAAATAAATTACATTTTCTCAATCCAAAATATCCCGGACGCTGGCACAAGATGGTCACCAGATCGTTCGCTTAAATGGAGAGTGCGCCTTAATTGGCGACCCTACTACAGGTATACAAGTCCAAGGGAAATTACCCGGAGGAACACAGTTGAATGGGTCGCTGATTTGTATTAAAATAAAACCTATCTTTAAATGTCTTTAGTTTCTCTACTACCTATTACTGATTAATTAAAATATTGTCAAAATACATTATTATCTCTCTTGTTATTTGGCTGCGGTATTCTGTGAGGTGGAGGTACATTCCCCTGTCGGGTACCTTACAATTTCGCTCCCTACCTCTCTTTTCGCCAGAGCTTCGTTTGTTAGTAAGCAGGGTGAACCGCATGCAGGTGAAGTTGGCTTTGGTTCCAAGATGTTGATGAACCACTTACACCCCATAAAGCTTCGCTAGGATATATAGCTTAATGGAAAGGGTTTCACAATTCACATAACCCTAAAACAAGATGGATCTCTGACGCAATCCCGCGATAAATTACAACCAGACTGAACTAAATTCGGAGCAGTGACATGCAATCTTAATTGGTACGATGGTACTCCAATTTACAACTATTCGGCACTGAGTTTATTGGCCAATCAGATTCGAGCTCAATAACTATATAGAAACAGTCCAATTTTGTCTGGGAAAATTAAACTTTCAGGATGTTAGGTAGCGGTTTTATTAATGGTATAGTAGAAGTATAGAACTTTTGGTTGCACTTACTTGTCGAAATCCACCGCCAACCCGCAGTTGAGCAGAGTGGTGGAGTATGCTCTAACCCCCTTCGATTGAGGAGAGACCCGTATCCCAGCAGTGGGAGGAATAAGGTTGATGACGACATATCGAAATATAGTAATAATTTAGTATCGGTTATTTTTGTACATCACACTGGGTGCCAAGCA
Source organism: Hypsopygia costalis (assembly GCA_937001555.2). Taxonomy (NCBI): domain Eukaryota; kingdom Metazoa; phylum Arthropoda; class Insecta; order Lepidoptera; family Pyralidae; genus Hypsopygia; species Hypsopygia costalis. The sequence continues at coordinate 7,421,059 of OW443349.2, forward strand.
AGTACACAGTCCGCCTGATGCAAAGCGGTACCGTATATTTATACCGATTTCTTGAATTAAAATAATTCCCACTGTCAATGTTCACGGCTGAAATAGCGTGCAGTGCAGGTCATTTGTGCAAAAGCAAACTACCAATCCCAGATCAATAAAATAAAACGTAATCACAGGAACTACTCACAAGTGACTACTAAACTGAAATTTACTTGATTGCTAAAGGACATATGAAGTTATCTAAATATACATATAGAAATAATAGAATGTAGCAGTGGGTCTAGTCTAGAAATGCTCTAGCGAGAGAATGGGGTTCTAAGGCGCACTATCATTTTGCGAAGCGGTATTAAGCCGAGACTAATAGGAATAACGATCAATGATTGGGAGCATTAATAATACTTAAATGTATATTAAAATCTATCCACTACATTGAACTACTCACAGTGAATATAGTAAAAATCCCATATTCAATGTGAGTAAAAGGTCGAACCGTAACGTATTCGGTCGTACCGTATTCCGCTCCGCCTCCCGCTACCTCTCAACAATAGCCTCTCTGCATTTTACCGACAATTTAACTCTGCCTCATGCTAATAGGTTTCGGTTCGCGCCAGAAAGCAATTTCACAAGACGTTTCAGTTACTGATGACATTACTACAAGGCGGTGGACCATGATGAGATGGCCAGATAACCAGAATCGCCTTAATGACTTGATTTAATTAGATTCTTCAGAGTTCAAGCAGAACTGGCGGTTTTAGATCCCACAATGCAAGCTCCGTAAGTACCTCACAAAATAAGTAAATTACTCATTTTTTTTTATAAGAAAAAACTTACTGAAGAACCGCATGCTGTAGTCTCCTGAGAAAACCTCGACAGGCAGTTCATTCCACAGTTTGACAGTACGCGGGAGAAAACTTCTCTGGAACCGCACAGTATGCGACCACTTAGGCTCCAATGTGTGAGGATGAATTCCCTGTCGATGGCGAGCGGTGCGAACTGTAGAAGGAGGCCGTGGGCATCATGTCAAACAACTGCTCTGAACACACCCCATTATACAATCGGTAGAACACTCAAAGAGACGCAAAATCTCTTCTCAGACTTTAAGGTTAAAAGGTTCTAAACCGTCTGTCAGTTTGGGATCGTCAACAAGCCTTGCACGCCTTTGAATCGAGTCACAAGGTGCAAGCTGGTATCTAAGCGCTCCCGCCCATAGATGGCAACCTCCATATGCGGCCGTACTTGAGCTTTGTAAAGCAGAAGTCTTTGCCACGGGTTGAAGTACTGCTTCGCCCTGTTGAGCACACCTAGTTTCTTCAGCGCCAGTTTGACCTTCTCCTCCAGGTGACATCGAAACTGGATGTCGTATTTATTTGGGAATACTGCTGAGGGAAGTTGATTCCACAATTTCACAGGTCGTGGTAGAAAATGTCTTAAAAAGCGTACTGTCAATTATCTAGATGACATGGATGGAATTTTAATTTATGGTGAGTTGTGCGATAGTGGAACTCAGGGGCAGGTCAAATAGCCCATCCGAACGCTCGCCGTGATATAACTTATATAGAACGTAAAGAGATGAATGCTTTCTAGTTTCAAACTAAACAGAACTTGCACTATGGGTACTCATCATCATCGTCATATCACCCCATATTCGTTCCCTGCTGAACAGAGGCCTACCTACAGATGGTCGGGAATCGTCTGGATTCTCCCGACATTTCATGTGATGTTCAGACTCCAGACAAATAATAAAATCTCCCGACAAATTACGTGTCTTATCATCATATTCTACAGCAATAATAATTTAAAATTGGCACACGCAGTGCTCGGACCTCGGGCGTCTCGTAGCGCGCGTAAATTTTTGACTCATAAATTGTCATTTCTCCAGACAACAACCCCAAAATCCCGAAATTTTGAAACGTTATCCAGATATTTGGATTTTTCGATCTGGCAACCCTAGGCCACATGCCCTGATCCTAAGCGAACTGCATCCATCGACTCCCTACAACTTTCTTGGGGTCGTCGCTTCATCTAGTGGAGGGTTGTCTCACACAGCGTCCGCTAGGCCTATGGGTACTAGATAACCGATATGAACTTACAGAAATACTTTTTTTTTGTAAATATTGTTTCTGATACTTAAAAGTACATACGTAAAACCCAAACCAAGACAGACATCTTCATGTACACAAATGTTAGTCTCTGGCAGGCATCGAATCCACAGCCCTCGGTGCCAAAGTAGCAAGACCTGCAGACTGTCATGTTTTATTCAACACTCTGCACTACACCACCAGCTGGTCGAGCGATCAGTATTTCAAACGAACCAAATCGAGAAATAAATAAATATTTCTGGACAATTTACACAGCGCCATCTAGTCCCAAATTAAGCAGAAAGATTATAAATGTACTTAAATACATTTTTTTTTTGTAAATACATACTCAATCAGATACAAATCAGACCAAGACAAACAGACATGTTCATGCACACATATGTATGTACTGTGCGGGATCGAACCCGCGACCTCAGAGACAAAGTAGCCATTGCTAACCATGTGAACACCGGGCTCGTCATATATTTAAGTACATTTAGTAGTTGTCTAGTATCCATAGTACAAACTTTGCGCTTACTTTGGAACTAGATGGCGCTGTGGAAATTGTCCAGAAATATTTATTTAATTATTTATATTTCTCATTACATATAAGTAGTTATTGAATATATATTGAATATTTCAAAGCTAGTTTTGAAAATCAAAAATTACCTACAGAGTCTTAACGACGCGACGTTTGTACGGAGTGGTCGGCGGCGTGTTGGATAGCGTAAAGCTTTATTCGCATAATAAAAATAATTTCATAACTAATTTAATATAACGCTGTTTCACAAAGGGCCTGTTAATATTTAATCCGAGCCGACAGTTTACTGTAATTAGGACGTTAAAATTTAACGAAACTCCGCCAGAGATTTCTTGTATAACAATTAGTTTAACGGTCACTTGGTTAAACGATTTTGGTTAAATTTGGTTATGATAAGCGAAAGTTTTGAAATTTTAAAATACTTGGCTAATTAGGAGAAAGCACCCTATAAACCGCCCTATTGGACGTTATTATTCTATATTGGCCATGTGGTTTCCGGCAGACTAAAATAGAATCACTCCGTCTCTTCCCGTGGATGTCGTACAAGGCGACTAAGGGAAATACCTCCCCAATCCGTCTGGCCAGCGTGGGGAGTGTAGGCCAAATCCTCCTTCTGTCTGGGAAAAAATCATCTGCAACACAAACCTTCCTGGTAGCTCAGTTGGAAGAGCACTCGACCGGTCATCGAGAGGTCGTGGGTTCAAATCCCATCTGGGGGGGGGGGGGGGGGAGATATGAATTTCTCCATTGTTCAAAGAATATAAGTACAACTTATTTTAAAACTAGCAAGCTGCGTTATATTTTGTTATACTTTGGTTAACTTTGGTCATTCCTCGAGAACAGCAATTTTTTTCGGGATAAAAGATATCCTATTGTTTATTCTAGAATTATATATGCAAAATATCATGGCAATCATTTCAGTAGTTGTTTTTAGCTATGTTAGATGAAAATCAGGACCGATTTTGGCCGTCGCCACAAAATTTTAAAGAGAGGTAGGAAGCGTAATTGTAAGCTACCCGACTGGGAAATGTACCTCCACCTCATAGAGTACCGCAGCCAAATAACGGTTCCCTTGAGGGCTGTTGTGTTACTGCGAGTATGTGAGGTCACCAGAAAAGAAGGAGATGCTGCGATGACAGCGGCGGTGGCGGCGCGCGAGCGATATTTTATGTTGCGAGCGTTAATATGGCTACGGTAACCGCTTCACATCAGGCGGACCGTATGCTTGTCTGCCACCCGACGTAGTATAAAAAAAAAATGACGGATTACATATTTTTTCACAACCCCTTCAATATGGGTATCAAATGAAAGGGCTTGACTAGTAGAATACTATATACACTATGATAAATTTCAAATCCAAGATGGCCGCCACCACAAAATCGCGAATTAAATAATATTTTTTCACAAGAATAGGTCGGAGTTTTTTTTAATCTGTAATTTAATTGTCTTGTTACTCTAAGAGTTTACGACTGGTCGTGTGACCAGCTGGTCGCGTTGTGCGCGATGTTGAATATATCCTAATGTAAATTTATATATATCATAATGTAAAAAGGTTATATCATAATGTAAATGGTTGGCCGCTAAGACCAGTGGTCGCGGTCGCAGTAACTCATCACCGACTGAAGACCACAGCGAATTGACAGTTCACTAGAGCAGCAAGTCCTAAAGTGAAATGGGGTATAAGTGGTTCATCAACATCTTTGAACCAAAGCCAACTTCACCTGCACGCGGGTGTACCGCGTGACTGCTGACTGACAAACGAAGCTCTGGCGAAAAGAGAGGTAGGGAGTGTAATTGTAAGCTACCCGACTGTACCTCCACCTCACAGAACACCGCAGCCAAATAACGATTCCCTTGAGGGTTGTTCTGTTCCTGCGAGTGAGTGAGGTCACCCGAAAGGAAGGAGTTGCTGGTTGGCAGCGGGGGTGGCAGCGCGCGAGCTACTTTTTATGTTGCGAGCGTTAAATATGGCTACGGTAACCGCTTCACATCAGGCGGGCCGTATGCTTGTCTGCCACCTGACGTAGTATAAGGGCCGGTCTAAGGCCTAGGCAAACTAGGCACGTGCCTAGGCCCCGTAATTTTTGGGGCCCGAAAATTAGGTTTTTAATTTTTATTTTTGACGTGAAATCTTCTTTAGTCGGTCCGGAAATACAATGTTGCCTAGGGCCCGCTTTAGGGTCCGTTCAAACTAACCGGCTCGGAGAGGAGAGCAGATTTCTTGATGCGTTTAAAACAGAGTTTTGAATCATTGGCATAAGGTTTATTTTAAAAATCCTCATCGGCTCTCGACCATTCTCATATAACAAAAGAAGTGAATTTAAAAAATAAACCATATACCAATGTCCTAAAGCTCTGTTTTAAACAACACCAAAATCTGCTCTCCTCTCCGAGCCGGTCTGTTAGAACGGACCCTTAGCCTTAGTCCTCTACTGAGTGAAATTAAGCAGCAGAGCTTATAAGTTCAGTTGAACCAGGGTTCGATGAAATAAAATTAAAAACAAATTTTATACAATAAACATAATTTATTTTTATGTTATAGTTAACTTATTTATGTACAAAACTGGAATTATTTTTTTACAGATTATGAAATTTTTGCTTATTAGTGAGGTATGTTAATACTTGTTAAAAATAAGTGAAAATTTAAGTAGATGTTTGTGTAAATGTCTCTAATTGTCGTCAAAAATTACGTAACTCTATATTTATAAATTATCACTTGTCTTATCTTGCTAATTCCAATATTAAGACTAATTTTTTGAATAAAAAAAACGGGCCCTACCGCCTAAACTGGAGCCGATTACCATAGAATTTTTTGATTACAAAAATCAAACTTGGGGTTAAATTTATGGTACTAGTGTTTAGCTTAGCTAGTAGAAACTCTGTAGCTCTACTGACTTAGCTGAAGACGTTTGTCAATAACTTAAACGTAAAACTTATTTTTCGGACCAAAATATTCAATGGTAATCGAGTTCAGTTACAGCGGTAGGACCTTGGGCAGACTCGGTATAAATCCACGCGAAACTCGCGAAATGCAGCATACAAACATGGTTATTCCCGCGAAACTCGCATAAGACAGCATACGGACATGATTATTCCCGCTTCATGTGTCAAATTAACACTTGCAAACCTGTCCGTGCAGACAACGTTCTCCATAAGGCTTTAAAGAATTAATCTTCTGATTCCATAATGACTAGACCCATAAGTGAGATACTATAGAGACCAAGCTACAATTTAAAAGAAATCTAAATCGAAACTGAAGAGGTAATCACAAAAAAAAAATCCTAAACGTTACTATACAAAAGGCCATGAACTTGTCATTAAGACAATTTAGTGTAAAATTAGAATCGGTATCTAACGCCAGCTCTCACTCCGTAGTCCTGTATCGGTCCTGTCCTAGTGTAGGTGCCTCCTACGTTGAAGTCTCCGTTTCTGCCAATAGGCCATCTTGCACCAGCGGCCGCGTCGAACTGTGAACAATTAATTATAGGATTACATATATTTTTTTGGTTTGGATGTAATCAGGGGTTATTTGTGCTTAATCGACGAGCTCGGTGGCGTAGGTGGTCAATGACGCGGCTTCGACACCAATCCTCGTGGGTTCGATTCCCACAAAGGACAAACATTTGTGTGCATGAACATGTCAGTTTGTCTTAGTCTGGGTGTTTTCTATGTATCATAAGTATGTATTTACAAAAAAAAAATGTATTTAAGTACGTTTATCAGTTGTCTAGTACCCATAACACAAGCTTCGCTTACTTTGGGGCTAGATGGCGCTGTGTAATTTGTCTGACAATATTTATTTATTTAAAGTGTCAACGATTTAATCTTAACCGACAATTGATATCCGTCGTCAACAGTTATTCATCCGAATCGGAAGGGTTTAGAGCATACTCCACCACGCTGCTCAACTGCGGATTGGTGGAGGTCAGTGTTTTCAAGCCGCTTAAAGGTTCGACTGACATCTAATGTCAACCAGGACCGACCGCTTAACGTACTCTCCGAAGCAAGGGGAAGCTCGAGATTAATAAACACATCCATGGACAGGCTACGGTCGACGTTGCTTAACTTTCGTATTCGATTAGACTGACACGCACATCGACGCAATCAAGCTCCTCGGAATAAGATACGGGTCTTTTTAATGGAAGACAAGAAGTGTAAGCAATGCTACTGCTCTGTTTTCATGTAGTCAAAAGCTATTAACTTGGCTGTACTGAAGTAAACTAGACCTCTTCGTTTAAAGCGAGATCCGTATCCCAAAATGTGTTGATAGAAGATTCCATCACTACTGCTGCCTTATGTGGTCATAAAATCATCATACGTAAATTCCTCTAATATAACCTGGATTACTTGTGAGCGCAGGTGTTCATATATTTGTCAACTTACCGTATTAGGTCCATGCATTTGATGACTGACACCAACAGAGGAGAATGCTCGGTCGTTCTTCCAGTCCAGGCGGCCGCCGAGGTGGTTGCTGTTGCCGTACGGGCTGAGGACCCGGGTGCCGGACGCCGTCGCGTCCAGCTTGCCCCGGTTGTCGTTAAAGAGGGTGTGTTGATAGCCTGCTTTACCCTGAAATGTAATTTTAGCAATTAGATATGTTACTTGTGAGAGCTAGGCTCGTAGTTCTATGTGTTAGATTCAGGAATGAGCCTCTCAGGATTAGCAGGCTGAGATAGCCGAGAGCACACCACATAGCTCGTAGATCTGATGGCCGGAGGAACAACAAGAGTCTAGAAAGGCAACCTAATATCGAAAAACGCAGTATAGAACTTCTTTTTGATGTGTTAGTTCCAATCACTTCTCATAAATTGTCTATAAAAATAGAAGGCATTTACATTATTGCACCTACGAGGAATCATGATGAGGTAGCGCAGCGCCATCGGCTCCGTCTATTCAAGAGTGCCCACTGAACATATTCCGTCAGCAATGCCAGGATGCCGACGTATTCGCAGACAGTACTAATAAATATCTAAATTCCGTAATGTTGCATCTATAATAATAAGAGACAACATTCCGAAACGTTTTAATGCTATCTCTTTATATTTAAATCCTGCAGTTCTAAGTTATTAACGTAATTTATACGGAGTGTCTAATGTTACGTTATTAACTTAAGCACATGAATGTTAAAACTATTAAATTCATGCGTGACATTTCTCGATTTTCTGCTGTAAAGTTGCAATGCGGCGCCATCTATCTATTAATAAATATACTCACAAACAACGACTCTCCTCTAGATCCTAGAGTGCCGAAAGCACGTCCATTGTTTCCGACTCTTCCGGCGAGTGTGACGTCACCAGTTTGTTTATCCATCGACAGTTGTCTGCGGTGTCTCTCATGAGGTTGACTGTACCAGGCTGGATGGCTGAAGAAGAAGAAAATATTTCTCTGAACTGTCTACACGCTGCTATCATGAAACCGAATATTATAATTGTGAATCGTTTGTATTGTTGTTTGGATGTTTGTATATGTATTGGCTGAAACGATTTGGATGAAATTGTCACACAGGTAAGTTCTGGATATCGACTTTAAGTATCATAGAAAGATACAAGTATCGCAAATCACCAGGACAAAGAAGTTGCTGCACTGGCAGCAGGAGTGCTAGCTTCACCTGCTCTAGGCTACGTTTCGGATACTTCACATCAAGAGAGCCGTAAGCTTGTTTGTCACCAGACGTAATGTAAAAAAAAAAGTCATGTCTGTTGTATGGGAGCCCCTCTTAAATATTTGTTTTATTTTTATTTTATTATTTATTTTTTTTAGTTCTACATGTTACCGTTATCAATATCGAGCAAAAACCAGTAAAAACATCATATTTGTTGTATGGGGGCCCCTTTAAATATTTATTTTATTCTGTTATAACGGCAACAGAAATACATCATCTGTGAAAATGTCAACTGTCTAATTATCACGGTTCAGGAGATACAGCCTGGCGACAGACGGACGGACAGACCGGCGGGCAGCGGAGTCTCAGGTATAAACAGCTCAAATGTTTATGAATTACCTGTATTCCAGCATCTGTTGGTATTCCTCAGGGGTGTATTCTTGGGCCACCACCGCTACCACGACGCAGGCAAATATGCACAGGGACCTCATTGTGGCTGATATCTGTTGACTGTAACAACATACTCATATGTGTAAAGAGCAGCTATAATTAAATACTAAATGTTACTTGAAGCTTGACACAATACATCAGCAAAAACAGCATTCAAATCTGCTAATCCGTTTTCGAGATAAGCGTGCACAAACATACAAAGAAACGGTAATATAAGTAACCTACAACGTGTATAGACAGATTGAAAGAAAATTTGGGGTGTAAGTGGTTCATCAACATCTTTGAACCAAAGCCAACTTGACCTGCACGCGGTGCACCCTGCTGACTGACAAACGAAGCTCTGGCGAAAAGAGAGGTAGGGAGCGTAATTGTAAGCTACCCGACTGGGGAATGTACCTCCACCTCACAGAATACCGCAGCCAAATAACGGTTCCCTTGAGGGCTGTTGTGTTCCTGCGAGTGAGTGAGGTCACCAGAAAGGAAAGAGATGCTGCGATGGCAGCGGGGGTGGCGGCGCGCGAGCGATATTTTATGTTGCCAGCGTTAATATGGCTACCGTAACCGCTTCACATCAAGCGGGCCGTATACTTGTCTACCACCCAAAGTAATATAAAATAATAATAATACTCACCGAATTAAAGTACTCTTAGATGATTAGTTTCTTCAAAGGAAGATGGCTGAATGATGCCATCCCAAAACAGAATCCCTATATATACCTCCACAATCAGCTAGGGACTTCCTTTTGCTCTGTTCATTCTGAAGGACTGAGTGATTCCCCTGTACGGAGATAATACTCGACGCTTAGGTTATCATTGCATGTGTCACAACTCACACTTCATAAAGAATCTTATTTGCTATGTATTATATTACAATATTGCTTATCAATTACAATTACCTCCCCAACCCGTCTGGCCAGCGTGGGGAGTGTAGGCCAAATCCTCCTTCCGTCTAGGACGGACGAGAGAGGGTCGTGCTCCTGTAGTGGAGACTAAAATGGACCTGATGATGATGATGATGATTGGTCAAAATTTAAATATTGCATTACAGGAAAAATATTGTTAATTTATTATTAGAACAAAAAAGTCTATGTCAATGAAGCTTGACGACTCGTCTTGTTGATTTAATCGATCACTCAAGTTAAGCAACGCAAACCGTAGCCTGTCTAAGGATAGGTTTACTTAACTCTTTTCGGATGTAAGTGGTTCATCAACATCTTAGAACCCAAGCCAACCTCACCTGCACGTGGTGCACCCTGCTGACTAACAAACGAGGCTCTGGCGAAAAGAGGTACGGCATAGCGTATTTTTAAGGTTCCCGAATGGGGAAGTATCTTCACCTCACAGAATACCGCAGCCAATTATCATTTCCATTGAGGATTGTTGCGTTCCTGCTAATGAGTGAGGTCACCAGGAGCACAGAATTGCTGCGTTGATTGCAGGGTTGGCGGCGCGCGAGTTATATTTCATGTATGGATGCGGTAATCGCTTCACATCAGGCGGGCTATATGCTTGTCTGCCACCGTAGTATAAAATATATATATCTATTGTAGGCGTGACTGCGCATCGCCACACGCTCGCTCGTATTTTCTCCGTGGTGGCGACACGCAAGTGATATAATATCGCAAGCATAGGCTGTCGTTACCAATTCGGACCATGTGTTTTTTATTTGACAGGGTGACAAATCTCTCCACCTCTGCGAAGATCTCTGGCTTAGAAGACGTGACTCGATCATCCTCTAGCTTGAGCTTCTACAGATAATAATATCAGAAGGCCGAGAAAAGACTTTTAACCCCTTGTTACGCGCTATCACGTCCTCAACTTGTTTAGCATTGAAGACGCGATAGTCCTGCCGTATCAGCCTTCTGATCCGCTTATTTAAAGCTGCATATTCTGTCGAAGCTCTAACAGACGCTGTCGCCTCTCGTCTCTTCTGCATAAGAGCCAGAGTTTCGCTAGAGAGCTTGGCCTCTCGAGCTCTATGCTGCCGTCCAAAGTGTTTGCTGCCGACTTCTTGTAGTGTTGTCCCTATTCTATCTGATGCCTCGTCCATGTCCGCAGTGGTTTCCAACGAATTGAATCGGTTTTGAAGTTCCAGTTGGAACTTCTCCAAAGTTTGAGTGATTTGAGGACGAGTTGGACGTAGATTCGACTTCATCATACGGGCTCTTTCTAGTTTGTAGCTGATATTTACGGTGCCTTGTACAAGTCGGTGGTCCTGTTAACCACCTGTTAACCAACGAGACATCCCTAAATATTCGCTTTTTATCCGTTATGATGAAGTAGATCTCATTCCTAGTCACTTTGTCGGGGCTTTGCCAGGTCCATTTCCTCTGGGGCTTCTTTTTAAAGAACGAGTTCATCAAAAAGAGCCCCTCCATTTGGAGGAAATTTACCAGCATTGGCCCACTGTGATTCCTCGACCCCAAACCAAACCTTCCAACGACCGATTCATCGCATTCTTGTACTCCCACCTTGGCTTTGAAGTCTCCAACAACAACCGTGAAGTGGGTCTTGGTGGTATTATGTATGGTCTTTGTAATGTCTTCATACATGGCCTCGACCTCTTCATCCCAGTGTGACGTCGTTTGAGCATATACCTGTATTACTTTTTGCATTGGAGAGAAATAGCCTTGTATCGCCACGCTGGTCAGGCGGGTTGGCGACTTTTCGCCGGAGCCTCGTCCGCTTATCTGCAGGGTGTACTACGTGCAGGTGAGGTTGGCTTTGGCTCCGAAGATGGTAGTGAGCCACTTACACCCCCATGGTGATGTTGATTATGAGTCCGTTTAATTAGTCATGTAGAATAACAACGAGAAATCTGTGATTTAATAAAACACTTATTAAAACCACAAAGTTTTGAACCAAATTAAAGAGTTTGATTTAAAATATTATTTTTACTGTATGGAACCCAACTTTAGAGGATGTATAACGCATTTGAGAAATTCCGATATTAATATCGGAATTCCTATATTGAGATCCAATATCGGAAATCAGTATCGGAATTGAAAACTTTCCGATATTACATGCCCTAGTGACAAACAAGCATGGGAGTCACCTGACGGAAAACAATCACCACCGCCCATGGAGATCAGCAACACCAAGGGGTCGCCGATCTGTTGCCAGCCTATACTCCTTCCTTTCTTTCTGGTAACCTCACTCACTCGCAGGACCACAACAATCCTCAAGGGAATTTGTTTGTTTGGCACCCAACGTAGTAGTAAAAAAAACATTAAACAGGCTCATCAAGTGCCAAACCCATCTATAGAGTGAGAGAGTGTTAAAGCGCAATATAATTAAAAGCTGTAAGCTGTGGATATTAACTATCCAATTTACGGTGATGGTGAGCACTTCCCCAGTACCACAGTCAATCAATTTAGTTACTTTTTGTCAGCTATCAAAATTGCAATCTTAGAATCATCATCATCATCATCATCAGGTCATTATAGTCTCCACTACAGGAACACGACCCTCTCTCTTCCGTTCCAGACAGGAGGATTTGGCTTACACTCCCCACGCTGGCCAGACGGGTTGGGGACGCCTGAACGATGTTTTATAATTATTATAATGTACGTCCCTTAGTCGCCTTGTATGACATCCACGGGAAGAGACGGAGTGATTCTATTCTAGTCTGTCGGAAACCACACGGCCAATCTTAGAATAATAGTTGCGAATGTTCTAAAATTATACAAACTATTAATCAGCATCGTAAAAAGCACAAAACTAAAAAGATTTGCTATATTAAAATTTTTGTAACTTATGTCCGTCTTGTTTTATGGTCGATCAAAGTTTGGTGGGAAAGTTCATTTTAAAAGGATGAAATTATTTAAAAAAAAACAACAGTTACAAAAACAATAAAAAACACTATAACTTGTGTTACGGCACTAGCCACATAAACGTAAATTTTAACAAAGCTGACGTACAAATTTCTGATATAATGCATATAAAATAGCAAGGTGTGACGTCAGAACGTGGTGGCCTTTTGTACGGAGCGTTTTGGGGACTCAGAATTTTGTAAGCCGGACCCCTACGCATTATTTTTCATACACACTACCTGAAGACTCCTACACGAAATATAAGGTGTAGGGAAAACACCCGCAAGGGATGTCGGTTTTTTTTTTCAAAAGATTACACATAATATTGTAAATCATACAATTTCCACGGGGGGTAGCTGATTGCCGGCATTTGGATAATCGTGCATTGTCTAAAGCAATGGTTCCCAATTATCGGACCACTAAGAGGTTTTTGTTAGGTGTAGCGTCCCCGAGTGTCAAATAAATCCATTATTCTATAACTCGAAATTTCAGTAAATTATATCATCATCATCATCATCATCATCATCAGGTCATTTTAGTCTCCACTACAGGAGCACGACCCTCTCTTTTCCGTCCCAGACAGAAGGAGGATTTGGCCTACACTCCCTACGCTGGCCAGACGGGTTGGGGAGGCCTGATCGATGTTTTATCATGTATTTCCCTTAATCGCCTTGTATGACATCCAGGGACGTAGGGAGTAGGAAGAGAAGGGAGGGAGTACGGGAAGAGACGGAGTGATTCTATTCAACTCTGCCGGAAACCTCACAGCTAACTTCATCTTCATCTATTCAGTATATTATATAATAGTGCTCAATCTATTTAATTATAAGTTTGTACCACAGACCATAATCTACCTCTCACGGACGACTGGTGGTTCGCGGACCAAGGGTTGGGAACCCCTGGTCTAAAGAAACAAAGGATGTGCCAAATTTCAGCTCAATCGGTCACTGGAAAGTAGGTCAAATTTAACTTACGAGATTTGATTACAGACTCCGCGGTGAATCTAAAAATAAGAGCTTGTAAATAGATGTAAACATGCTATCTAGACAATAAAGTTATATTAATCTCATTAAGTCTAGTTATTACGTAGTTTATTTCGCAGCTGATAACCTTTGTAAGACGTCGAGTTCTTTATCAATAACCTCTGGGGAATTACTCTCCCCTGTATGACTGGTTGTGCTCTAGGAAGTACCGGAGAGAGTCTACATTCAGTATATATACTACATTCTGGATACAATATGCATCATTCAGTTGACATCTTCAAACGATAAACTTGCTGAAGTAGAACAAAACTCCACAGGTGAGAATTTTACATTTCTATTACTAGATTTGAAGAGCTCGATGGCGTCGTTGCGCTTGTCAGTCTAATCGAACAAGTTAAGCAACGTCGATAATATCCAGTCCATGGATGGGTTTATTTATTTCGAGCTCCTCTGTGCTTCGGATGGCACGTTAATCCGTCGGTCCCAGCTGTTGTCATTAAAAGACAGACGTTAAGCCAAGTGGCTTTTATGCGGGTTGAAAACATTGCCCTCCGCCAACCCGCAGTTGAGCAGCGTGGTGGAGTATGCTCTAAACCCCTTCGATTGAGGGGAGGCCCGTATCCCAGCAGCGGGATGAATAAGGCTTGACGACGATTACAAGATTTTATTTATTTTTACCGCGGGGTTTTGTGTCAAACCTTTACTTTTGGAGTGTAAGTGGTTTATCAACATCTTTGAACCAAAGCCAAGTTCACTGGCTCGTGGTGCACCCTGCTGACTGACAAACGAAGCTCTGGCGAAAAGAGAGGAAATGTACCTCCACCTCACAGAATACCGCAGCCAAATAACAATTGCCTTAAGAGTTGTTGTGTTCCTGCGAGTAAGTGGCGTCACCAGAAAAAAAGGAGATGCTGCGTTGGCAGCGGGGGTGGCGGCGCGCAAGTGATATATTATGTTGCGAGCGTTAATACGGTTACGGTAACCGCTTCACATCAGGCGGGCCGTATGCTCTACCATCCGACGTATTAAAAAAAAAACTTAGTTTGGGACTAGATGGCAATGTGTAATTTGTCCAAGAATATTTATTTATTCTTGTTGATGTAACGAGCTGTGTGGTTAGCAACGGTACTTTGGTATCAAGGGCTGAGGGTTCAATTTCCATGAAAATCAAACATTTGTATCACGTATTTGTACGAGTAAATCTCGCCCGACACTTTATCCACTGAATTTCTCTTGTATTTACCAGTTAAAATGCAGTCTCTGTGCGTCATTGCATGCTTACTGGCCGCTGTAACAGCACAAGAATATGTTCAACATGAAGCAATTGATGCGTAAGTACTCAAGAAGCCCTAAAAACTACTCCAAGTCATATAGTTTGGAATCCCGTAGGTCTAGTAGGCCTTTCAACCCAATGCGACAGTGTAACAAATTTCTTTACATTATCGAACCACATAATTATTCATAAAATTATAATTATATGTTTCAACAAGTCACATTTGTCACATAATAACAATTTAAACAATCACTATAATGTTATAAAAATAGGTCAAACTATAAAAAAACATCGGACGCGCAGCATGCGCCACCATAGCGAAATTTCTCTATTTTATTTATTTATTTATTTTGGCCACTTTCCCGAATTGATATCGGAAAACCAAGGTCACTTTACATTACTACTTTTTGATGCTCTACACGAATCCGAAGTCAGAATTTCGAAATTGA
The DNA here is from genome assembly GCA_937001555.2 of Hypsopygia costalis. Taxonomy (NCBI): domain Eukaryota; kingdom Metazoa; phylum Arthropoda; class Insecta; order Lepidoptera; family Pyralidae; genus Hypsopygia; species Hypsopygia costalis. The sequence goes on from OW443349.2 coordinate 7,436,237, forward strand.
GTTTCAAGACGGATAGACAGAACGACCGGACGATTTTATAAGCTCAATAAATATCGCTGAATATGATGAAATGTCATTCTGCCACAATGGTTAAATTTATAAAAATCCATAAAATTTGTCATAAAATCAAAAGTTATAGCTTATTTAAATACCATGTCATCTAATAATAATAATAAAATAAAATAGTTTATTTCAATAACATGGTACATCGAATTTACGGCAGGTTCTGGAGTTACCTTTTAAGTATAAAATACTTGTATTAGATAACTCCGCTCTTCGATAATTAAGTAGGTATGCTTATGTTACATTCGTTTAATACATGTTAAATTTAAAAGTAAAAACTACTACTTTGTCTTCAACTTTGCATGTTATTACGAGTATACAAAAAAAAATAAAAAAAAATAATAATAGTAATTGCATTTCACCCTATGTCATAAATTAAAATTTTATTTGTTATTATGTGCAACAAATACGTATGTGGTGTATATGTGTGTGTATTATAATAACTAAAGTTATAAATACCATACCATATCGCATGAACAAAATACAAACACTGTAACACTAAGGACACCTGGCAAATATGTCTAACTTTACACATTACAAATATAAAGGAATAAACTTGTCACTATGAAACTCCAATACTACATTACAACACAAAATATAATAATAATTGATGAGGTGCATTACTCGCGGCTACCTAGCGAGAATTATATGTAGGGTAGTTTAAAGTATTGTCAGTTGTTAGCATGCAGCACTGATTCTGTTCCTTCATAGTCAAGTTTTTTCAACCATGCAGTGACCAGTTTTTTGCACTCAAATCGGGACATAGTATAATAGTTAAGTTTTCTATTTAACTTATTATTATCTAATAAATAAGAGAATAAAATAAATACTATGTAATCTTATAACATAATATTATTATGGTCCACAATGCTACCTTATTGAATTTACTCAGAGTACAAGCATAGTATAAGTGTAATAATACCATGGAAGTAATAAGTACTACGACATATTACTTCCATGAATAATACGTAGTACATATTACTTCCATGAATAATACTAATGTAGTACAAGCAAACAGTCTGCCAATCTATGTCCACATGTAATATGTTAAGAAAGCGGAATGCGCGCGTCGGTGGCACATCCTTCAATAGAGTTCCATACGACAGGAGGTCCAAAAATTTGTGGAATGAAAGGGTTTTAAATAAAGTTAAACAGTCAATCTATTTTTCCTTTTCAATATAATCACCCTTAAGCTGAATATATTTATTAGACCTATGAATTATTTTTTCTAAACCATCGCAAAAATATTTTTTATCTTTTGCCTCAAAATGAGTCAAAATAACCTCCTTTACATCATTGTCGTCGGAATTATACCGCGGAGCCCAACTAGCAGACAGGCCGACGACGCCCTGTGTACTCATTAGAAACATAAAAATTTAACAGACCCAGTATGTCTGCATTTTTTATCCTCCCTCTAATTAGTTTAAATATATACAAAGCCAGTGAATGTTCCTACCGAACCTTTTTATTTATTAAAAAAAAATCACAGATATCCAGAATGGTACATCAGTCATGAACCCCAAAGGCATCGCAGAGACCTCTCCATGGATCCCAAGACTGGAGACGTTACCCTCGACCACAGGACCTCTCCTGACGGCAAAGTGTTTGGTACATTGGGGTCATCAGATGCTGGTCTATTTGTAAGTATTTATATATTTATCATCAATTTCCTGCTCAGCTTTCTATCTAGAATATAAAATATCCTGTTTTATGGGGTGTTTGGCAGTATTGTCCTGCCACTGCTTTCTGAAAGACATCGTAAGGATGGTCTGTACAGTCATCATCATCATCATCATCAGCCTGCTGGATATAAGCCTTCCCCAATGCTTTCCACCAAATACGATCCTCCGCCTTCCGCATTCAGCCGCTTCCAGCCGCTTTCTTAAGGTCATCGGACCATCTAGAAGGAGGGCATCCAACGCTTCGTCGTCCTACGCGCGGCCTTCACTCTAATACCTTCCTCCCCCATCTGCCATCACTTACTCGGCAGATGTGACCCGACCATTGCCACTTCAGCTTGCAAACTCGAAAGGCAATGTCGACAACTTTAGTTCTCCGTCGAATTTCTTCGTTCCGGATTCGATCCCTCAGAGAAACCCCGAGCATAGCCCTCACCATCGCTCGCTGCGCAACCTTTAGCCTGTGGACCAGTCCGATGGTCAGTGTCCAAGTCTCTGCACCATAGGCCATTGCAGGGAGGACGCACTGGTTGAAGACTTTAGTCTGTACAGTATCGACCCTGAATCTCATGATTTAGGGTCGATACTGTATCATCATCCTCATGGATGATACATTTTGCAGTAGCCCAACAGGGGAAGTATCTCTTCCATCTAGAAGATGGCAATCAAATATTAATTACCTAGAAAGGTATTGTGTTCCTTGAGTAAGGTTACCAGAATGCTCTTGGGAAGATGACACGGATGCAATAGCTAACAGAGTATATAGCAACACTCGAGCGAAATGTTACTTTATGTTGCAAGCATCTAAAGACTACGACAAGCTGTCTAAATGCTTACCATCACTAAAAACGAAGGAATTTAGGGCACGTTATCCAGCAAAAGAAGGCGAAATTTTAGTAACACGTTTTTTATTTTGCAGGGCAAGGCTGGCTACCAACATAACATCTTTAACGACAATCGTGGTAAACTAGACGCTACGGCATATGGTTCACGTGTGCTCGGCCCTTATGGAGACTCCAGCCATCTTGGCGGTCGTCTGGACTGGAAGAATGATCACGCAGGCGCCTCACTTGATGTCAGCCGACAGGTTCATGGATATAATAGCGTAAGTATCTTCGATATTGTTGCATACAATCTATTCTTGGTTTGTATTACTCGCGGAGGCAAGGATACCCTAGCCCCCATTTCCCACTCATGGTTGAAGAATGTTGTGGAGATTGATTAGCTCATTACCTATCCCTCTTAAGTCCCTAATTACGCCAATATTAATGTATGGATACCAAGATAGGCTCACTTTTTGAAATTTCAAAGAATATTTCAGTGTTCATATCATATTGTTGTCCCAAGAGAGGAAGTCAAATTCCAAAAGCTTCCGACTCCTACTAATTTATTTTGATTAAATTCGTTGTAAGTTCCAAGACAGCCGTAGTTTTACCTCCGGGACTGCACTTCATTGTACATGGCCTTTTTATTAGACACCGCTATTAATCCTGACTACTCAGGAGACAGTGGTGGGTATATAATGATGAGTCTGTTGTTGTTGTTGTTGTAGTCGCTTCTGTTAATCCAGACAGAACTAAAGACACAACAATGGAAGTGTTTGGTGAGCTGGTTCTTTTAATGATTGCATAATAGAGCCACACACATAATATACCCGCGGAGAGCATACCCGCGCAGAGTTGAACAACTCCCCAATCAGGCAAAAGAAAAACTGGCAAAGATTTCGCGAAGAATTCCATGGCGTCGTTGCGCGTGTCAGTCTAATCGAACACGCAAGTTAAGCAGTCGACGACCGTAGCCTGTACATGGATGGGATGAGGATCTCGAGAAAATAATATCTCGAGCTCCTCCGTGCTTCGGAGGACACGTCAAGCAGTCAATCCAACTGTTGTCCTTAAGAGACAGTCGTCAAGCCAAGTCGTCAAGAGCACCGTGGTAGAGTATGCTCTAAATCCCTTCGATTCCTCAATCGAGAAACGAACTTTTTTTGCGATTTTTTAATATGAGAGGAGAGCAAACAAGCATGTGGGTCACCTGATGGAAAGCAATCACCACCGCTCATAGAAATCAGCAACACCAAGGGGTCGCCGATCCGTTGCCTAGCCTATACTCTTTCTTTCCTTTTATTCTTTCTGGTGACCCTCGGAGACCCGTATCTCTTTAAATTATTTAAATAGTTGTTTTGGCCAACTTTGGCCAGAATATTATAGATATTTTGAAAAATAGAAAAATTCACCTGCCGCCCCTAAGTGGGATTTGAACCCACGTTCTCTCGATGACCGGTCGAGTGCTCTTCCAACTGAGCTACCAGGAAGGTTTGTGTTGCTGACGAATTTTTGCATCTTATATTCTACTGCGTGAGTCACAGTGTGGCGTCATCAACCTATTAAGTAATTACACTTCTAAACAATATCCGTATCTCAACAATGGGATAATTATGAGTTAATGCCGATGCATTATTGTGTTTTTTTTTTTGCAGATTCAAGCAGCAGCTGGTGGTAGATGGCCATTAGGCAAGAATGGAGATGTCAGCGTCGATGGTACATACAATCGCTTTGGTCCCATCTCTGATTACGGTGCAAGAGCCCGTGTAAACTACCGCTGGTGATTTTGGTGTTAGCGAATATACCTTCCTAGTCATTTTGTGTATAACTTATTTCTATCAAAATTTATTGAATAATTGTATATACTTATAAGTATTTAATAAACATATTTCAATTTACATGAATTGTTTTTTTTTATACTCTGAGTAAAAAGTTTTTTTATGCCGTCTTGTACCCTGTGGCGCTGAACGTGAATAATATATTTTTTTATGCGAGAGGGGGGCAAACGAGCATGTGGGTCACATGGTGGAAAGTAATCATCGCCCATGGAGATCTGCGACACCAAGGGGTCGCTGATCCGTTGCCAGCCTTTAAAAATAATGGCCACACCCTGACCACTACATACAAAAAACAACCCCACAAACAAACAGCGTCTGAATATGTCAAAATGTGTGTGTCAGATGCCTTAGGGCTGACTGCATGCCTTGCGCTGTGACGTAAGACATTATAATTTAGATAATATTATAATACTAAATATCATTAACGTTTATTTTGAATTATTGTGATTATGAGACTACATTACATGTAGTTACGATACCGTGCTACACTAAATGTTTCACGCGGGTTGTAATTGGTTATTATACAATCGAATGTCGTGGTTGTCTATAGAAAATGTGGAATAAATATAAATATCCAATTTCCAATAATTACAAATATGTCAAACTGTCGAATTTATGATTTCGATCTAATATGTAAAATTCATTGTTAAAACTGGAAAAAAGCAAATTGATTTCGTAATGAAAAAACAAATAGTATAATGGTAATAATTGAAAAAGAAGAAGTAAATCATTCTGTCATTTAAAAGGTTAGTTGAGAATAGATTGCTAATACGAATGAACTTTCGTAATTACGTAGTAACTATTATGTAATCTGTGGTAATACGCATACGTTACAATGTTACATTTATCATTCGGAATATTAATCCTTGTGATCCTTGTGATATCAATATTTATTGTGTAATTAATTAATAAATCGACACACTTACATTTTTTTTGATGGAAAACCTTCCCTAAGGGGCAATTTACAATCCATATTATAGGGATAACTCTATTACCATAGACCAATATTAAAAGACACTTTATAGTTTCATTTATTACATAACCATAGAGGTTATGGAATAAAGTTTATGTCATCTGTCAATGTGTTTGTACGTCAATGTGCATTTAGTTTTAGTATTAATGATCGAAGTGTTTACCAGTTATTTAGTGCCTACCCAATAAATAAATATTTCTGGACAATTTACACAGCGCCATCTAGTCCCAAATTAAGCTCAAAGCTTGTGTTATAGGTACTAGACAACTGATAAATGTACTTAAATACATTTTTTTTTGTAAATACATACTTATATATATAGAAAGAATATACATAGAAAGCACCCAGACCAAGACAAAACGGACATGTTCATGTACACAAATGTTTGTCTTGTGCGGGAATCGTACCCGCGACCTCGGAGTCAAAGTGGCTAACTATTCGACCACCGAGCTCCAATTGCTAGAAGACACACAAAGGTGCAAGATAAACAAGATATTCAAAAAAAAAAGTATTTATTTATCTATATATTTACAATTTTCTATAAAATTTTGACCAGAACATCACTTCGTGGAGAATTAGGTATAGATCGACTACTCCTTGAATCACCACCGATAATTGAGACCGGCCCTCGCTCCATAGTCCTGTATCGGTCCAACGCGAGTGTAGGTGCCGTCCACACTGAAGTCACCATTCTTGCCAATCGGCCATCTGCCACCAGCAGCAGCTTCGATCTGTTAATAGTTTTGTATAAATAAGTTACTACTATCTACCATCGACAATCATAAAGAGTGAGCAATCATAAAGAGTGAGGGGAGGGGGGGGGGGGGGGGGGGGTTTGCTAAACTTAATGCCTCTGCATCAATCCAAATTCTTCCATTTCGATTTCCCCATGCAACCAGCTATTTAATCATTGATTAGACAGCACTATTTAATTTCGTATGGTCGTCATTGATGGTTATATTCATCATCATTTTTGAACCAAAGCCAACCTCAACTGTATATGCATGTGGTGCACTATATTGACTAACAATGAAGTTCTGGCAATGGGCCAGCTGCCAGACTGGACAAGTACCACACAGAATACTTCAGCCAAATAGCAATTCCCTTGAGGTTGTGTTTCTTTCAAATGCGTGAAGACACCAGGAAGGAGTTGCTGCTTTGGCAGCTGGATATTACATGCTGCGAGCATTTATATGGTTACAGCAACCGCTTCAGATCATGTAGTAGCGAAGTATGTTCGTTTGCCACCCGACATAGTATTAAAAATATACATTCACTTAAGTCTTTATAGTTCTTACCGCGGTAGGTCCGTGAATCTGTCGGCTGACATCAAGTGATGCCCCTGCGTTGTCGTTTTTCCAGTCCAGGCGACCACCTAAATGGCTGGAGTCTCCAGCAGCACTGAGCACTCGGGATCCATACGCTGTCGCATCCAATTTACCACGGTTGTCATCAAAAATGTTATGCTGATAACCTCCTTTGCCCTGTAAGAAATTATACATTAAAAGACGTGATAACACTAGTGAAAAGAACGTGATAGAATGGGGTTTTTTAGTGTGGATCGAGACTTGGCACTTCGAGTGGTTTTGTCTCTTGCATTATTTACTCAGCCTGTATCTATCCACTGCTGGATTTTTTTGACGTGCTATTGTTTTATAAATCGACGAACCCCGGCTGCATGCCTGAAAAATCATGACTCATTGTCACGTTCCACCTGAGCCAAGCGCGCGTGATCGTGACCGAGCGAGCATGATTGACCTACGCGTTCGGCTTGTGACGCATCTATCTCTCTTCTACTCCATCGGCCAATGTTTTCTTATGACGTCACGTAAAATTATCGTCCGTAAACCGACTTTACAGACAACCAATTTTTTTATATGAGACGGGGGCAAGCGAGCATGTGTCACCTGATGGAAGTAATCATCACCGCCCATAGAAATCAGCTACACCAAGGAGTTGCCGATCCGTTGCCAGACTTTGAAAGGAAAACTTTGAGTGTAACCACCGGTAATAGATATGCTCGATAGTTACATTAGTGTAACTATCGGTCATAAGTGTGCTCAGTGGTTACACCGGTGTAACAAATCAGTGTAACCACGGGTCAGAAGCGAAAAATACCGTGTTCTTGAAGGGTCAAGTGTCGTATTTAGATAGGCTTTATACGTAGGTAGACAGTGATAAACAAAATATCATACTTACAAACAGGGCTTCATCCCGAGATCCTAAAGTACCGAATACTCTGCCCTCAGATGTCTTGTGGTCCAATGTGAAGTCACCAGTCTTCTGATCAACAGAAAGGTCCCTGCGAGACCTATGTTGAAGTTCCTTTATGAACCATTCTGGGTATCTGCAGAATCAAAGGACAAAATTGTAAAAAAGATTAGAAAAAGTTTTATGTCACTAAAGATAAGTTTCAGTTGTAAGTATTATAAGAAAATAGCCGCCATTGCGTCAATTACACGTTCAGTGAAGGAAATTATAATAAAGCACTGAGATGATTAGAATAGCGATAATCTATCTCAAAGACGACGTAACTGGCTATCCTCGGTCGAGGTGGTCGAGGTGACGAGCTCGGTGGTCGAATGGTTAACAATGGCCACTTTAACTCCGAGGTCGCGGAATCGATCCCCGCACAAGACAAACGTTTGTGTGCATGAATGTGTCTGTTTGTCTTGGTCTGGGTGTTTCATAGTACAAGCTTTGCCTAATTTGTGACTAGATAGCTTTGTGTAATTTGTCCAGGAACATTTATTTAGTTATTTATTATTATCCCATGTTACAACAGGAACCGTTTTTTGACGCAATTTAATTTTATTGTAGGTTTAAAGTACCTGTCAATCTCCATCTGAGGATATCCGTATCCTTGAGCTGCGACAGCAACTACGATGCAAGCAAGAACGTACACAGGCTGCATTGTTACTGAAAATAAATATTTCACTACATTATTGCTTAGATTATTGGGTTATTGGGTAGAGAGAGGCAAAAAAACTCAACCACGTGACAACATGCATGGAACAGTACGACAACAAAAATGATGAATAAAAAAAGTAATTCAGTTCAATAGAAAAATACTGGAACGTGATAAACCGTGTTTTATACACTGTTGTCATTCGATGACAGTAGTTAAGGCAGGCAAGTCAGTGGCCTTCAGGCGGCTTGAAAACATTGGCCTCCGCCAACCCGCAGTTAAGCAGCATGGTGGAGTATGCTCTAACCCCCCCCCCCCCCCCTTCAATTGGGGGGAGAGGTGTATCTCAGCAGAGGTATGAATAAGGGTTGACGACATAAATTAGACCACCAAGAACCTCTAGGGACGGAGCTGCATTAGTAGCGGAGGCAATAACACACGAGCAATTTTCTCAAGCGTGTATCGTAACTATTGCACAATAGGCGAGCCGTACGCTTGTTTACCACTCGACATAATATAAAAACTCACCTATTTCTTTGAACTGTGCTCCAAACTCGAATACCCAAGAGATATCAACTGAATGATGTCTACCTAATCCCGAATCAACTATTTATACTCGTGAAAGGCTCACCGGGGCTTCTTTTCCTCAAACACTCCTCCAGTACAGAGTTATTCCCCTGATATTATACCTACCTACGTGTTCTACATTGATTACTCACATGCTGTTATTACTGAGGTTATCTGAACTGTGAAATTGCACCGAGTTGACTATACTGATGTTTGATTGATGAGTCATTTTTGACTAATGGTGTAATCAAAATTAATTATTTTTTAGACAACAAAAAAAGAAGAACCGACTTCAAACTGGTCAGTAAGTAATAGTTAAAATAATATGTAAATACATAAATATGTGTATAAATAGTAGAATATAAAATACGTGTAGGAGATAGGTTAAATTAAGGTCTTTGTTTATTTTTATTTAGTTATTATAACGATTATTATGTAGATATTTTATTTTAATACATTTTTTTTATGTTAAAATCTAAGTTTGATTATTTTTTTACTTTTTAGTTAGTTCCTTATTAACTTTTTGAAGTCGGTTCAATTTTTTTTTGAAAAATATTTATACAAGTAAGTGGGGTGTAACTGATTCATCAACATCTTTTGGGGGATAAGTGGTTCATCAACATTTTTGAACCAAAGCCAACCTCAACCTCACCTGCACGTGGTGTGCACCACGTAGGTGTGGGCGTGGTTTTAGATGGCTCTTATCTCTTATCTACTTCTATTTCGAATCTGAGAAGACACAATTTTATTGTATATTGTTTTTGGGATGTAAGTGGTTAATCAACATCGTTGATCCAAAGGCAACCTCACATGCATGTAGTGCACCCTGCTGACTGACAAATGAGGCTCTGGCGAAAAGAGAGGTAGGGCATAGCGTATTTTTTAAGCTGCCCGACTGGGGAAATACCTCCACCTCACAGAAAACCGCAACCAAAAAACCATTCATTTGAGGGTTATTGTGTTCCTGCGAGTGCGTGAGATCACCAGAAAAAAAGGAAGGAGTATAGTAGTAATAGTAGGAGTATAGACTAGCAACGGACAGGTGATCCCTTGGTGTTGCTGATCTCCATAAACGGTGGTGATTGCTTTCCATCAGGTGACCCACATGTTCTTTTGGCCCCTCTCATATAAAAAAAATATGCGCGATCGCTTTTGCGCCGATTTTTCGACAATTTGGCTGCGTTAAGTGGCATTCCGTACGAAGACAAATCCAAAAACACAAGCCGTTGGCCGTGTGGTTTCCGGCAGACTAGAATAGAATCACTTCGTCTCTTCCCGTGGATGTCGTACAAGGCGACTAAGATAAATACATTATAAAACATCCATCAGGCCTCCCCAACCCGTCTGGGCAGCGTGCGGTGTAGGCCAAATCCTCCTGTCTGTGATGGACGAGAGAGGGTCGTGCTCCTGTAGTGGAGACTAAAATGACCTGATGATGATGACGAAATGGGATGTGATGTACAGTGGGATCATTATAAGCTGATGCCGAAAAACAATGTATGAATAATAAATAAGTATTCATTAATTGTTTCTTCTGAACATGTTGAGTGCTTTGTTTCAAAGGACTGCCCCGAAACTAACAGTCATTTGATTGTAAAATGCATTCGTAACGTACGTAAATTATACTAGCTATGTTCGCGACTTCGTCCACGTGGAATAGTTATTTTTTTATTATTTATTTATATTAAATAAAAATTCTATAATAAAAGTAGCCTAAGTCTCTCCTTATTACATCAGCTATTTGCCAGTGAAATTCCCGTCAAAATCGGTCCAGCTGTTTCAAAGATATGTCGGAACAAACAGACAGATAGACAGACAAAAATTGTAAAATAAAATGTTATTTTGGTACATGTAGCGTGCATAAATCCATATGCAATTAGTAAAACGCGGTTATTTTAATATTACAAACAGACATACCAATTTTATTTATCTGTATATATATAGATGTATAGATTTGTTACAAGGTAGGTTATATAATTACAAAGAAAACTTAATAACTGTGCAAAGATGTAGTTATTCCAATTTAGACCTTATTTTGTTGACGTATTAACCTAAATAAGCGTGTCGTAAATGACGTGATGAATGTACCGTGTAATTGTGTTATCAATGTGGAGTATTATGATTTTCTCTGGATGATATCATCAAGGTTTAACATATTTGTTTTGTAAAATTTGCATGAAAATGCCTCTAGATATTTTTATCCGATTGATAAAGAAAAGAGGGTTATGTTCTTCGAATGTATGTATATAATGTATACGATCTACAGCCTAAATCGCTTCACTGATCAACATATGAGGTGGCGATTGGACGATACTTATTACGGTTGGATCCGAAGGATATCCCTTTTTAACCGACTCCAAAAAAGGAGGTTCTCAATTCGGCTGTATATTTTTTTAATGTTTGTTACTTGATTACTCAGTCATATATAAAACGATTAGAAAAATCTTTTTTTATTTGAAAGAGATTCCAGATTGGTGTCATATTTTTTTCATCATCATCATCAGCCTGTATCTACTCACTGTTAGATATAAGCCTTCCCCAATGCCTACCAGATACGATCCTCCGACATCCAGCCGCTTTCTTAAGGTCATCAGACCATCTTGAAGGAGGGCGCCCAACCAAGTAATTTTTGGAGTTGTTTTTTTTTTGTTAAAATTATTAGGAACAGACTATAGGTACATTGCTATTATATATTATTATTATATTATTACAAATAAAAATGACACTTGTTATACATATTACAATTTTAGAAATTTATATATATATATATACATATAATATATATCGACGGCCCCTACGTATAAAGCGACATGTCATTTCAGACATGTCTGCTTATACTACAATATACTAATTAAAGAATGTTATTTATGGACAAACCAGTTAATTTCTTACTTTTTAAAAATATATATATATATATATATATATATATATATGTATATATATACTTTCATTATTTATTGTATTAATTATCTTAGGAAAGAAAAAAATTCAAATTTGCGTCTGAAATTAGAAAATTTAGGAAACTGAACAATATTCATTGTTAAGAAGTCAGGACAACGTCAGTCGGGTCATCATCATCAGGTCATTTTAGTCTCCACTACCGGAGCACGACACCTCTCGTCCGTCCCAGACGGAAGGAGGATTTGGCCTACACTCCCCACGCTGGCCAAAAGGGTTGAGGAGGCCTGATCGATATTTGATAACGTGTTTCCCTTAGTCGCCTTGTACGACATCCACGAGAAGAGACGGAGTGATTCTATTCTAGTATGCTGGACATGTGGCCACACGACCAAGTCGGGTTAGCAGTAAGAAAAAAGCATTCATATGCTCGACCTTGGTTCATTGACTAGATTAAATACTAAGATGTTTTTTGGAACTCACAAAACCGCTTTATATTGATCGCTCTCTACAATGATAAAAAAGTTATTGAAAAAACAAACCAGTTCAAAGCAGGTTATGATCTAAACGTCATTTTCGCGGTATCGGCATAAGGGAACCCCGAAGTTTATTTCTATATTAATTATCTACGTAATGATACCTAACTACAGATAGGGTTGCGAACATTTCTTCGACAAAATATAGTATTTTTTAAAATTATGAAAAAATATAGTAGGTACACTTCTAAAAAATATGAAAAGAGAGGTAGGGTCCCTACCTCTCTTTTCATATTTTTTACAATTACGCTCCCTACCGTAGGGAGCGTAATTGTAAGCTACCCGACTGGGAATGTACCTACCTCCACCTCACAGAATACCGCAGCCAAATAATAATTTCCTTGAGGGTTGTTGTGTTCCTGCGAGTGTGTGAGGTCACCAGAAAGGAAGGAGATGCTGCGTTGGCAGCGGGGTGGCGGCGCGCGAGCGATATTTTATTAGCGTTAATATGGCTACGATAACCGCTTCACATCATACGGGCCATATGCTTGTCTGCCACCCGTTGTAGTATAAAAAAAATATTGTATTCTATGGAAAAACATATGCCTCACTCAAAAGTTGATGTAAAAGCGCGTTCATATATTTTAAAAATAAGGATTTGTTTGTTAGATTTCCGTGTTGACCGCGACCTCGGAGTCAAAGACCACCGAGCTCGTCAATAAAATATAGCAAAATATAGTAGAAATATAGTACAACACTATATATTATAGTATGGTTGGCAACCCTAACACTTTGTATGTAACGCAGTATTAATTATTTATAATTAGTTAATTATATTAATATATTTGCTGGGCCAGCTAGTTAGCTGGCCCAGAAAATATAAAGTTTATCTGCCATATTAATTATTTCTGGATAGGGACAACAAAGTCACCTAGCGGAATGAAACATATATAGCAACTTATTAAAAATAGTCTTACCTAGCCAAAATACACAAAAAAACACATATAAATCGGCCCAACCGTTTCGGTGGGCCGATTTAGACACCGAGGTACACGTCAACAGAAAGAAAATCTTTTTAGTAGTTTTTAAAAAAAGAACCTTTGGGGCGTAAGTGGTTCATCAACATTTTTGAACCGAAGCCATCCTCACCTGTACGTGCAAACGTGGCTCTGGCGAAAGGAGAGGTAGGTTATAGCGTAATTTTTAAGCTATCCGGCTGGGGAAGTACCTCCAGTTCACAGAATACCGTAGCCAAATAACAATTCCCTCGAGGGTTTTTGTATTCCTGCGAATGCGTGAGGTCACCAAAAAGAAAGAAAGAAATATCGGCTGGCAAGGGATCGGCGATCCCTTGATGTTGCTGATCTCCATGGGCGGTGGTGATTGCTTGCCATCAAGTGACCCACATGCCATTCTTACTATGTTTCTGATATTAAACCTTTTCAATTTATACCTACAGACATGTTAATGCACACAAATGTTTGTTATGTACGGGGATCGAACCCGCGACCCCGGAATCAAAGTGGACATTGATAGCCATTCGACCACCGGGCAAGTCATAGGGTCGTCATCGTTTTAGGCTGACTTTAGAGATCTCTCGTTTGGGTTTCCAGCTACACGGGCTCTTGTTCAGCCTCGATACGCTGCATTTTTAGCAGGCACAACCTCACAACAGTCCCCGTTGAACAAAGGTCTGCTGCTATCACTGCTGACCGTTGCTGAAGAAGTAGTAGTTCGATGGGATACTAAGAAGTTGGTCAAATTGAACTTGCAAAATTTGTTTGAATTTAAACCGCGGTGAAACAAAAAAAGCTTAAAAAAATAGTAGTAGCATGTAAAGGAATAAATCCGAAAACAGTAAATTTGTTACATATTTCACAAATTGTTTTTTTTTTTTGTGAATGTAGCTGCACATCCTACAAGTTTGTACGGGACCCTCGTTGCGTGAGTCCGACTCGCACTTGACCGGCTTTTTATTTTGTATAATTAAATCACATGTACTATTCCACTTAATTAATTAAGGAGTTACGTGAATTAGTGATTATACGTTATGTTATGTTAATGATTGTATTTGTATTTAAAGTAACGATATTGACAATTAAAAGAGTCGGCCTTGAGTTTCTTGCCAGTTCTTCTCAAGAAGCCCCGTCGCCGGAACTGGCACTTAAATTCACTTTCACATTCAAGATAGTGTGATGAAAGTGAATGTAAGCTCTGCGGATTTAGAGTAGTAATGATTTATACATGATCTTATATTTAATTTGTATGACGTTTCTGAATCCTTTATAAAGTCCAAGGAATAAAGATATTTTGATTTTGATTTTTTTGATTTTGATACCTAATATATAAAAATTTTGGAAACGTTCCACCATGCGCCAACAATCACCAGTATCAACATTAATATTTCTCCTGTAAGACAATTTCCAGCCACCTAGTGCTAAACCATATTATTATTTCATACAACACACGACACAGTAATGATAACCTAAGCGTTGGGTATTATCGGCGCACAGGGGAATCACTTTGTCCTTAAGGATGATCAGAGCAAAAGGAAGTCCCGAGCTGATTGGGGATGTATATATAGGGAATCTGCTTTGGAATGGCATCATTCAGTGTTCAGTGTCTTCCTTCGAAGAAAGTCATACTTTACGCGACCGGTGAGTATTATTTGATTTCATATTTATTTTATTTTATATTATATTTTTTTAGATAGTATATATATATATATATTTTATTTTATTAGATAGTCTAGTTTCAGATTCTGTCAATTTAAGAATAAATCTAAAGTGTATGTACTCCCTCTCAATAACATTCTGAACTGCTATTAAGAAAGCTATATACCAGGGATGTTATGGATATGAAATTTCGGATTCGGATACGGTTACGGATATGAAATTATTTCGGATTATCCGATAGTTACGGATAGTTTCAGATACGGATGTTATTCTTTTAAGAACTATAAGAAGAAAATTTGAATACAAAGTAAATTAAGAAAAAAACAGAAACCAGGTCCAATTAAATCCAAAATCAGCAAATCACGGGATGCAACTTTTGGACTAAGGAAAAATCATATCATTTATAACTCCTCCAATGTCAAATGATGGAAATCATTTGTCATAATAAGGCCTTAATTTTTTTAAGATAATTTATATCTCACAAGAATAGATGAAAGATGTGGAGAAGTATGTAATAATTATGTAGATAAACGATGCAAGCGTCGCGACGCAGTTAATATGTCGTCTTGGCCGGCGAAAACCTATCAAAACGACTCTCGTTTAGATAAATTTTTTTTTATTCAACGTCGGGTGGCAGACAAGCTTACGGCCCGCCTGATGTGAAGCGGTTACCATAGCCATATTAACGCTTGCAACATAAAATATCGCTCGCGCGCCGCCACCCCCGCTGCCAACTCAGCATCCTTTCTTTCTGGTGACCTCACTCACTCGGAGGAACACAACAACCCTCAAGGGAATTGTTATTTGGCTACAGTATTCTGTGAGGTGGAGATACATTCCCCAGTCGGGTAGCTTACTATTACGCTCCCTACCTCTCTTTTTGCCAGAGCTTCGTTTGTCAGTCAGCAGGGTGCACCACATGCAGGTGAAGTTGGCTCTGGTTCAAAGATCTTGATGAACCACTTACCCCCAAAGATTCCGGATATCCGATAGTTTCGGTTACGGAGCTCCAAAACATCCCTACTATTTACATTACATAGCTGTATGTATATAGTTATATAGTATCCTTAGAGTGGCGACAACTCGCACAGTCGAAAAAAATATCAAGTGTAACTGTTATATTGGCACTTTCTACAGGTATACGAAATATATTTCTATAGGTCAACAGATATCAGATACAATGAAGTCCCTGTGCATAATTGCCTGCGTCGTGGTAGCGGTGGTGGCCCAAGAATACACCCCTGAGGAATACCAACAGATGCTGGAATACAGGTAGGTACCTAATACTAAATTAATTAAAAACTCAAGTATAATCGGGAAAGACTAGCCATCTCTTTAGTATTTTAATTTCTTATTTGCCATATTGCTGTCTCACATTGCTAAGAGGTGAAGTCAAATTCCAAAAGCTTCTTACTCCTACTAATTTCCTCTGATTAAATTCGTTGTGAGTTCCAAGGCCGTCGTAGTTTTACCCCAGGGACTGCAATGGACTTCACTGTTCATTGCCTTTTTTGGCGGTCGCCGCTGTTAATCCTGGCTACACAGGAGACATAGTGGTGGGAATGTGTGGTGGGCTCCCGTCCTTGTTGGGAAAGCCGACTAGTTTCGATCTCAACGGTGACCTCCATCAAAGCAAGTGTCCAGACGCGTCCACCCTCTGTCAATCGCGACGAACATTTAATTAATTAATTTCACGAAAAAATTTAATTAACATATAAAATATTATTTAATTTATTTATTATTATGTCTCACGTGAGTTTTAATAATAAATAACACAGGTAATACATAAACACTTGTGACAATGGGCCGTTCACATCTGCCGAGTAAGTGATGGCAGTTGGGGAGAAAGGTATTAGAGTGGTATCGCGTTGGGCGACGAAGCGTTTTAAGCCCTCCTTCTAGATGGTCCGATGATCTTATGAAAGCGGCTAGATGAGGAAGGCGTAGGATCGTATTTGGTGGAAAGCATTGAGGAAGGCCTATATACAACAGTCGGTAGATTCAGGCTGATGATGATGATGATAACATCGTAACACCATCCTAAAATGTTACAACCACTACTTTTACTATTACAAGGTTTCATAATAATAGCGCATAGTTAAAGTTGAGAGAAATATTTCCTTCTTCTTCAGATATCCAGTCTGGTACAGTGAACCTCACGATAGACCCCGCAGACAACTGTCAGTTGATAAACAAACTGGTGACGTCACACTCGCTGGTAAAGTTGGAGACAATGGCAAAGCTTTCGGCACTCTAGGATCGAGGGGAGAGTCATTGTTTGTGAGTATAAGTATTCTCGTTTTTTTTATTACTTCGGGTGGCAGACAAGTACCTACATACGACCCGCCTGATGTGACGCGGTTATCGCAGCCACATTAACGACTCGATTGACGAGCTCGGTGGTCGAATGGCTACCAATGGCACTTTGACTCCGAGGTGCGAGTTCGATTCCCGCACAAGACAAATATTTGTGTGCATCAACATGTCTCTTTGTCTTGGTCTGGGTGTTTTCTATATGTTATATGTATGTATTTACAAAAAAACTATCTATGTATAATATCAGTTATCTAGTTCCCATAATACAAGCTTTGCTTACTTTGGGATTAGATGGCAATGTGTCATTTGTCCAGTAATATTTCATAATCAGGTCCACTTTAGTCTCCACGACAGGAGCACGACTCTATCTCGTCCGTCCTAGACGAGAGGAGGATTTGGCCTACACTCCCCACGCTGGCCAGACCGGTTGGGGAGGCCAGGAATATTTATTTATTTATTATTATTATTTATAACGCTCGCAACATGAAATATCGCTCGCCATCCGCTGGCTTCCTTTCTGTTGGCCTCAATCACTCGCAGGAACATAACAACCCTCAATTGTTATTTAACTGCGTTATTCTGTGAGATGAAGGTACTTCCCCAGACGGGCAACATACAAAGACGCTGTACCCTACCTCCCTTTTGCAAGAGCCTATCTCGCTAGTCAGCAGGGTGGACCAAGTGCAGGTATTGTTGCTTTTGGTTCTAAAGATGATGAGGTAAAAACATCTTAGGTTCAACTTCGGACCTATTATATCTAATTAAAATATAATTTCAGGGTAAAGCAGGATATCAACACACCCTCAATAACGACAACCGGGGCAAACTGGACGCGACGGCGTACGGCACCCGGGTCCTCAGCCCGTACGGCAACAGCGACCACCTCGGCGGCCGCCTGGACTGGAAGAACGACCGAGCATTCTCCTCTGTTGGTGTCAGTCATCAAATGCATGGACCTAATACGGTAAGTTGACGAATATATGAACACCTGCGTTTACATACCATCCAGGGCCGATCGATACCGAAGCCGATTCCCATTGGATTTTTTGATTGCAAAAAACAAACTTAAGTTTACATTGGCCATACTGTCTATAGCTTAGCTGTTAGAAACCATAGAGTTGTACTGATTAAGCTGCAGATGTTTGTCATTTAACTTAAACCCGAGATCTATTTTCGCGATGAAAAAATCCGATCGTAATTGGCTTCAACTTAAGTAGGGTCCCAGGTTCTTCACCGTCATAATTGCAGGCAAATGACGTCCACTGCTGAACATAAGCCATAAACTTACAGTACAATACAATACAATACTGCTCCCACCTCCCCCATAAACTTACAGTACAATACAATACAATACTCCTCCCACCTCCCCCATAAACTTACAGTACAATACAATACAATACTGCTCCCACCTCCCCCATAAACTTACAGTACAATACAATACTGCTCCCACCTCCCCCATAAACTTACAGTACAATACAATACAATACTGCTCCCACCTCCCCCATAAACTTACAGTACAATACAACACAATACTCCTCCCACCTCCCCCATAAACTTACAGTACAATACAATACAATACTGCTCCCACCTCCCCCATAAACTTACAGTACAATACAATACTGCTCCCACCTCCCCCATATACTTACAGTACAATACAACACAATACTCCTCCCACCTCCCCCATAAACTTACAGTACAATACAATACAATACTGCTCCCACCTCCCCCATAAACTTACAGTACAATACAATACAATACTCTTTATTGCACCAAGAACATTTTTTGCCATAGTCCATTTTGCTAGACGGCCGGGTGTACCATTGCAGGTGACTTTGCCTTTGGCTATAAAGATATATGTAATCCACCTACCTATTTGTTAACTATGTCATCTCAGATGCTCAAAGGTTGGCTGGAAGAGATCCCTCTATGGGATAAGTCCGCCTTTGTACAAATTCATGTAATCATTTTTATATCTACTATGTTCTGCAATTTTTGTACAATAAAGTTACTTACAACAACAACAACAAAGATAGTGGTGAGCCAGTTAAATCCCAAAATACACTTACATCGACGTAATCTGCTTTAACAGACTGTCTATTAAGACAGTCTACGCCAAGTCGATGGTATTAAGGGCCTATTTCAGGCCATAGTGAAGCAGCGATGGAGTTATCTGTGATGGCCTCCGTCTAAAATGAAGACCTGGGTGCAGGCGTACCTACTCTTTTTTTTTTTTAAACTACATCGGGTGGAATACAAGCATACGGCCCGCCTGATCTGAAATGGTTACCGTAGCCATATTAACGCTCGCAACATAAAATATAGCTCGCGCGCCGCCACCTTGCTGCCAACGCAGCATCTCCTTTCTGGTGACCTCACTCACTCGCAGGAACACAACAACCCCTCAAGGGAATTGTTATTTGGCTACGGTATTCTGTGAGGTGGAGGTACATTCCCCAGTCGGGTAGCTAACAATTACGCTCCGTATCTGTCTTAAATCTCTGAATAAAATACTCTAAATCGCTACAATTAAAAAGGTAGACTGATATCTCACTCCTGGGATGGGTATGGGTTCTGTCTATTAAGTTCTAATTTGGATTACAGCCAAATTCAAAAACAACCAAACCGATAATTTGTTCACAGTTTGACGCTGCCGCTGGTGCAAGATGGCCTATTGGAAAAAATGGTGATGTCAGCGTAGGAGGAACCTATACTAGAACGGGGCCGTTCCAAGACTACGGAGTCAGAGCTGGTCTTAAATACCGGTTCTAATTTCACACATAATTTATATAAATGAGTTTATTATCGATAGCGTATATACAGGCTGTAATTTTAAATACTGGTCAAATTGAGAGATATAGATATAGACATGATCAGTAGCCTCTGTGTAGCTGCTACTGATCATGAAGCAGTAAAAAACTATAGCTTAAAAAACATCAAAATCAGTTTATTTTTTATAGTATCTGTCATTTTAACGTATACTGTAATGTTGATAACCGCCGAAAGTGGTCACAACGGAAAGCGCGTAGAAGGCGCATGCGCGACATTCCAGTGTCTCCTATCTACATAGTAAACTTGAATCTCGGATATAAATAAACAAGAAATCTTTCAATAACCATATGGCATTTATTTATGGTTGATTAATTTTTGGGTTTTTTATGTGATTAATACTAATGAAATAATCGTTTCCTTGTATTTGTAAAGACCAATCTTTAAAAATACACCCTGTACTGTTTATAGGAAATCTCTGATTTTTTGTGATTTCTTCTTGAAGACTCAAAAACTTTTATAATCTAAAGCCTTGATTAGAATGTTGCTAATGGTGCTATATTGCTCGAGTTTGGCGCGGTTTTATGCGAAATTCATCCAGTTATGCGACTTTCCGCACGAGGCCTAATATACTCACATACAACCAAAGAGTTTCTGTTATATTCTTAGTTTAGTTGTGTTCCTGCGAGTGAGTGAGGTCACCAGAAAGGAAGGAGATGCTGCGTTGGCAACATAAAAAATTTTTTTTTATATAATGTGTAAAAATGTTTCTTATTTTGTATACAATTAGGTAAAAATAACATAAAATAAATTATGTACATTGTATGAAACAATTTTTTTGTATTATTTCACTAAACCCTGGTGTATTTTCCACTTATCCGTCTTAAGAACTCGCTTTGGGTATCCCTACTGTCAAGGATGATTATGTTTTACCTATCTTTACCACTGGTCACTATTTGAGAAAGAGAGCACTATTAAAGAGTTAATTTTAACCGTAAGGGTATTAACGCTATGTTAAAATAAACAAATCGTGACGTTGGATAAAATAACAATCAATGAACTTTCCTTCTGAGTTGATGGCAGTAATGAATGTAAAATTAACAGAACGTTAAAAATAACAGTATCGTGTCGTATGTTTTAACAGTGTTGTACGTTTTTTTTTTTTTTTTTTTTTTTTTTTATACTACGTCGGGTGGCAGACAAGCATACGGCCCGCCTGATGTGAAGCGGTTACCGTAGCCATATTAACGCTCGCAACATAAAATATCGCTCGCGCGCCGCCACCCCCGCTGCCATCGCAGCATCTCCTTCCTTTCAGGTGACCTCACTCACTCACAACAGCCCTCAAGGGAACCGTTATTTGGCTGCGGTATTCTGTGAGGTGGAGGTACATTCCCCAGTCGGGTAGCTTACAATTACGCTCCCTACCTCTCTTTTCGCCAGAGCTTCGTTTGTCAGTCAGCAGGGTGCACCGCGTGCAGGTGAAGTTGGCTTTAGTTCAAAGATGTTGATGAACCACTTACACCCCAAAAATTAAATTTAATTAACAATAACTATAAACTTTATTTTATACTTTATTTTTATATTTAATTAACAATAAATAAACGTACGTGTTAAACATTACCCTGCGCCTTGGTTGACACCCGACATCAAAAAACTCATGTCAAAAAGAGATAGGGCTAAAATTAAACTAAGACACGACCCTTCTGATGAAAATCGCACTGCCTTTATTAAATTACGCAATCATTGTAATAGGGTTGTTAGAGACGCCAGAAGACGGCACATTCACAGTTCGATAGAAAGCTGTCCTCCACACAAAATGTGGAAATTTCTGCGAAGCATAGGTGTTGGTAAAAGCCAGCATAGTGTGCTGATGGTGACGCCCCCAGATGCCATGAACCCAAGCACTAAACAGCGCACCTTATCTCAACTGGCAGATAGGTCACCACTGAATCATGCGGGATTTGAGTTGGGGATTATTTCTGACACAGATGTAATCAAAATTATAGGATCACTAAAATCTAAAGCCATTGGTGAAGATGGTATTGGTATTGACATGATTATCCCAGTGGTTAAAATAATCGCTCCTATCATTGCTAACATTCTTAACTGCTCCATCGTCTCAGGTGCTTTCCCGAACCTTTGGAAACTTGCCCATGTCATACCTTTTCCCAAGATACTTAACCCAACTTCCTTTTGCAATTTTCGCCCCATATCTATTCTTCCCGCCCTTTCAAAGGTGTTAGAGCATTTTGTCCACCAGCGTCTCACAAGTTACCTGACGGAACATAATCTACTGTCTCAACACCAATCCGGATTCCGCAGAGGCCATAGCACCGTTTCAGCGCTGGTGAAGATTACCGATGACATTAGGTACAACATTGATAATAAACAACTCTCAGTCTTAGTCTTACTTGACTTCACCAGTGCTTTTAACACAGTTGACTATGATATTTTAATTGGGATTCTTCAGGCGCTTAATTTTTCATCGTCGGCTCTTACTTGGTTCCGATCCTATCTGGTAGGTAGGCGTCAATTGATCAAGGTTGATGATAATCGTTCTGACTGGTGTGAGACATTTGCAGGAGTACCTCAGGGTGGAATTTTATCCCCAATCCTCTTTTCTCTATTTATCAATACTATTGTTTCTTCTCTTATATGTTCCTATCACCTTTACGCTGATGACTTGCAAATATATTCTTCTGCTTCTCTCGAATACTTTTCACAGGCAGTTGGTGTCATCAATAACGACCTTGCCACTATTGCTGAGTGGTCACACAACTTTGGACTTAAAATCAATGCCACCAAGTCACAAGCAATTATTGTGGGAAGTCCACATTTTATCGCAAAGCTTCAGAGTATCAACCACCCTAATTTGGTCTATGACGGCAAAATTATTCCTTTTACTTCCAAGGATTCTAATTTAGGCATTATCATTGATGAAACGCTCTCTTGGGCTCCACAAGTCAATGAAGTAAGTAAGAAGATTTACGCGTCTCTTCATTCCCTTAAGCGGCTTCAAAATTTTCTTCCAATGGAAACAAAGGTGACGCTGGTTCGGCCTCTCCTTTTTCCTATACTGGGCTATGGTGATGTCGCTTCGCTCGATCTGTCAGAGGAGTTACTAGACAAAATGGACCGTCTCCAAAATGTGTGCATACGTTTTATATATGGCCTTCGTAAGTTTGATCACATTTCGGAGTTTCGCGAGTAGATTAGACATACCTCTCCATAGCTCAAAGACTTACTCTAAATCGTTTACTGTAAGGGCAGCAATGCTATGGAACTCGCTCCCTACCGACGTGAGGCAAGCACCTTCAGTGGATTCTTTCAAGGCTCGACTTGTCAAATCTCTTAATCATCTGTATTGAGTTCATCGAATGTATTTTTGTTATCAAATTTGAATATGTATTATGTATTTATCTGTGTATATTTCTTTATGTATCTAGTTATAGTTGTACCTAAGTATTTTAGTCATTATTATTTATTATAAGTATTATTTTGTTTGTATGACATTACAATTTTCATATAATTTCTCCATTGCTTCTTGTTATCAATTTTTTTTTTTATATTCTAATATCTCAATGCCCTCGCTCGTCACTCGAAACTATAGTATCCAACACTCGAAGGTTGGCTGGTAGAGATCTCTTATAGAGATAAGCCCGCCTTTGTACATTCTTAAAATTTCACAATTGTTATTTCTTTTTGTCTATTTTTTTTTTTTTTGGAGTACAATAAAGATATTACAAACAAACAAACAAATAAACGTTAAATTTAATTAACATAAAAATTTAGTTTTTATAACTTTTAACTCGCACCTCTAGCCAGTAAGTTGAAGTGGCAGTGGGCTTGCCACATCTGCCTAGTCAGCGATAGCAGGTGCACGAATGTGGCGACGAAGCGTAGGGCGCCACCTCTCTATACGACCTCCATAAGAGACTGGTAGCGGTTGGATATGGAAAGCCGAGGATCGCATGTGGTATAAAGCAGTGGGGAAGGCCTATATCCAGCACTGAGTAGATATAGACTGATAATGTTGATGATGGTGACTTCTTATTTATTCCATAAAAAAGTAAATGTAAAATGTTGACAAGTTCATACATGCTAACCTCTTCAAAATAACTGATATCTTCTGTCATAATCAAATAATTTCACTAAATGCAGTTTCGGTTTTCCCCTGACAATGTTCTAGTCAGACAGTTTAATTTAAAGGATGAAATGGTCTTTAGCAACCCGTATCATCACAAATGACCGTGTGGTTTCCGGCAGACTAGAATAGAATCACTCCGTTTCTTCCCGTGGATGTCGTACAAGGCGACTAAGGGAAATACATTATCAAATATCGATCAGGCCTCCCCAACCCGTTTGGCCAGCGTGGGAAGTGTAGGCCAAATCCTCCTTCCGACTAGGACGGACGAGAGAGGGTCGTCCTCCTGTAGCTGAGACTAAAATGGACCTGATGATGATGATGATGATGATCATCCCACTGCTGGCATACAGTTGTCCCTCAATCAAAGGGGTTTAGAATGAACTCCACCAAGCTACTCAACTGCAGCTTGGTGTAAAAAATAGCTATCAGTGTTGAAAATTTAAGGACGATAAAATAATAACTCTGTCATTACAATTATCACTATGGGTCTATAGGATTAAAAGTAGATTCCCATACAAAACTATGCTGATGGAAAAGTTTATAATGGGAAGTCATTTACTTTTTTTTAATAATTATTTCCCCTATAATTTTTTTTGACAGGCATTAACGACCCGAATTTTAGTTGCATCATAGCATGTAACTTCCAATGAAAATATAAATTACATATATACGATATTAAGCTAAAACTGTCCAGTTTTGATGTACCTCTCTAGATGGGCAGACAAAAAAGTGGCTGGTAGCGGTTGGATGCGGAAAGCGGAGGATCGCATATGGTGGAAAGCATTGGAAAAGGCCTATAATTTTTTTTACACTACGCCGGGAGGCAGATAAGCATACAGCCCGCCTAATGTGAAGCGGTTACCGTAGCCATATTAACGCTCGCAACATAAAATATCGCTCTAAAAATTACACAGCGCCATCTAGTCCTTACGCCATCAACTAGCAAAGTTTGTACTACGGATACTAACTGATAAATATACTTTTTTTTTAATACAAACATATAATACATACCAAGACGACATGTTCATACACAGTTATGTTTATCTTGTGCGGAATCTAACCCGCGATCTCAAATAGTCATTTACATAAGTACTATTATTTATTCTGTGGCATTACTAACCCTTTCGACAGCTGAGTTCGTCAAATATATCTCTCACCCATTGGTCATAGATTTGGTCATATACCTTATAGAGTGTTAAAAAAAAATACATCACGTTATATCCAATCCTTTTATTTCCACCATACTAAAGCCTTCTTAAAACTACTATACTATTTACAACAAACGTCATTTTATTCAAACAGTTTATATTAGTCTTTGTATAAAATCCCATAAAAATGGTGAAGAGGAAGTTTCTTAAAATACAGTGTGAAGTCAAGTGTTAAAATGTTTTATGTTACAAAATATCTTTTAATAAAACTACGACCCATTGGATGTTTCATATTTATATAGGCATTTCGTATTTTAAGCACACGAATTAATCGGATAGCAATGAAAACACACATCTTAATTAGTGCTTTTTGGACAAACATAAGTTTATATAATATATAACATGATCGAATCTAAAACATTATTTATTACAAGTTGCTGTATTTTTCGAAAAAAAAAATACTTTCAAAATATAGTTGGATAATTCCCACCAATGTTACGTTTCATTTTAGACAATCTACGTATTTTAAACCAATTTTATCCAAATCTTAGCCTAATAACATCTGGTCGAAACAAAATATTCTTACGAATTTCAAGCAAATAAAATCAAAAATTGAGGAATAGACAATACAAAATAAAACGTAAAATAAAGTTATTTAAAGTTAACATAATTATATCGTATATAAATATTGCTTCGTTTATCCAAAATTTAAAATTATCTACAAAACTTAAAACTATCTTCAGGAAATTATTTATACAATATTCTAAAAAATAGGCCGAAACTTAATTGAATAGTATCTAATGATAACATCTACACTGTGAACATACATGGAATTGTTGGTATGACATAAACCCAGGTTACATAATTATATTTTGGAGTTAAAAATAAAGCAACTGAAAAGGGTATTTCTTATCCAATAAAGAGCAGTCTGATTGAGGTACCTCCATTTTTTTACAAATCACTGCAATTTGCAAAGTTATCGGCACTTGATACTGAACCCGTGGTAATTTATTCCAAATAGGGATTACACTATTGTTTTCATACAAATCATAGAAATAACCTATTTTTGTAACTTATCTGACTTAAGATTAAACATTACTTTCTAAATTTGTACTCTTTCGGTTCCTTAAACATACACACCATGATCTCAAGATACTAGACTAAGAAAAATTACGCAGTCTTTGCGCAGTCGGATAAAAATACAAGCAATACAAAACATAATAAATCATTCACAAAACGAAATTAATTTTGATGATATGCGATTTAATACCACGTAAATGCCACACAATAGAAGCTTTGGAAGGGTAAGCTAACATACTGTTACAAACACGGGGCAACGTAAGCTAAAACAACAGCAAACATACTCTTCATATTGTAAAATATTATTAACTTATAAAATATCAAGATGTGCGCCGACGGCTCATTTCAAGTATCGTTCATGGAGGTATTTGGTTGTTAAACATATCCGCCGCATCAGGGGGCGCATGTGCTTGTAATATTCCACTGGGACTAAGTGATGTTCAATGAGTAAAATCAATAATAATGGTACAATCTCTTCCTGTTTAATACATCACACAACACACACAATTGCAACGAATCAAATGGGCAACGGAGCCGACTATAAGTTTTATTTTATATATTTCACAATGAATCTGCTGGATCGCCCGGTAACGTGGACGATAAAATACTTAAACTCTAAAATTAATTTCGATCTTGGCCTTACACACTGCCGTGCGCTTGAAAGCAGCGACTTTTTATACAAAAGAAAATTTACTTTTTTTCTGTCTTGTTTTTAGAAAAAATACTGTTGCAATGGTTCATTAACTTTATCATTAACAACAAATAGTCGGTTACCATTGTTTCAGCCAAACACAAACAATAAAATTTATATCGTAATTGTATCTCTCTCACTCATCATAATGTGCAAGTTAAAATTCGTTACCCTTATGATTTTTAAATAATTGCAATTCAACATATATTTACATCTCGCAATTTAATAATGATGACACTTAAAAAATAATATAAGCTACTTCTTATACTTTTTCTTCCCATTTTTTATATTCACAAAACAGCACACAGAAAACATGATATCCACATAAAAATGGTGTTACTAATAATGCCCTAGACATTTTTTATTATATAAAAAATAATGACAAAGTAAGTAAAAAAATACTATAAATTATTTTTTATATTTTATATAAAGTGTAAAGTAATTTAAAGCGTACCCTTTAGGACCATAATGTCATGAAAACAAACCGATTTTGCTATGGTGACTATTGCCAATAAAAAAAAACAATTTGCTACAAACATTTTATTCCTGTAGCTACGAGTATGAACATTTTGCATGTTGACAGCTGATTTTTTTCTCGTTTTGACAACAACTCTTAGATCGATGAACAACGATCATTATAGTAAGTATTGTTTATATCGTAATCTCGAAATTGTCCTAAAGCGAACGCATTAAATTATTATACGCGGTATATACTTATCTCATTATCATTAAATACCAGTAATCAAACAAAATTGCTACAAACTTAAAACTACTTATTCTAAAATCACACGGTTTTATTTACCACTTGTATACAATTAAATAATAAATATTCATAAATTAAAGGTTGTTTAGACATCTTATTCGTGAAGAGATATATGATCGTGATTTTGGAGAATCGAACGCACACAACTCGCAACTCGTAAGGAATATTCCTTACATTACGAACACCTCTTTCGTATAAAATTTCATATGGCGGACTGATATTTTATATTTGGATACTTTATATTTAATAAAAGTTTATTAAAGAAAAAAATGTTTTGGCATTTAGAGCCTTGTTTATTTCTAGCATCTCTCATGCTATATGAAACCGGAAGACAATAGTTAATAAGTATAGCAGTTCTATGTGCGATGAATTTCCTTTTCTTTCTCAACCGCGTAATATAAATTGTCTAACAACTATGTATGTTAAAGAGATTCGGTGAAGTAGATGAAGCATGTGGATTAGCCTTAGAGCGGTTACGCACTGTATCCGAAACCGATCTGAACTCGGACGTATTCAATGTCCCTTGCTTACCTGTTACATACTGCTCCATGGCACAATCGCAGTGCAAAAGCAAGGGATATTAAATACGTCCGACTTCGGATTGGATCCGGATGCAGTGCGTTACCGCTCTTAGCCTTAGCTTCCTAGAGCCATGTTCAATGGTTTACAATAACATCTTGTTATAATGAGAATTTGATAAGACTTGTTAACAAAAGTGCTAACTAAATTTGGACCCTGTATGCAGATAGATCCAACCGACGAACTACGCCAAACTGAGAGAATAGTTTTATATATTCGCAACAGATTCTAGTAGATTGATGACATGTGCTTCCCAAATACTGCGTGATATTTTTATTCCTATTAAACTTTAAATAGCTTTAACTAAAAGTAACAAAATGTCGGTTGGGTATATTCTGCTTATGCTATGGTGCTGCTATATGTTGCATCTCTTTTTATTAATTAATATTATTAATTATACCCATATTTATCTGTTAATTTTGTTAACACTCTATTTATCCGTGAGTAAACCAAAAATGATCTCATACTTGACTTGACGTCGCCGAATCTCTTGAAATAATTGACGTACCTGTGCTAATGCACATAAAAATTAATAGTACAATTACTATTAGTTCTAAAAGTTGAGTGACCTAGGTTTCAAAGCCGTCTTCCTCAAATACTGATGCGCTAGTACCGTCAGATCCAGTTGATCCTGCGTTTTCCCGCACGCTAACGTCTCCCAAGTTGGATCGTCCTGAAATTATAATAGCTCATGTTCAACTATCACTTGAAACTTAAAACTTTTTATGAGCAAATAAATAAATATTTTGGACAAATTACACACTGCCATCTAGTCCCAAATTAAGCAAAGCTTGTACTATTAGTACTAGATAACTGATAATATACCTACTTCACTACATAGTATAAAACAAAGTAGCTTTCTCTGTCCCGATGTCCCTTTGTATGCTTAAATCTTTGAAACTACGCAACGGATTATGATGCGGTTTTTTTTAATAGATAGAGTGATTCAACTGGAAAGTTTATATGTATAATATATGCATAAAATAGTAGAAAAACACTGATAATTTAGAGGTTTCTAATGTGATGTCGTAAATAAACACATTTTTTTGCTCTTTCATTGCAAACGCTGGCTGAACCCAACGAGATAGATCAAAATAATGTAGTACAGTATTGTTCACCTTAAAATGGTCTACAAAAAAGTTCGCGATGGTATATGTCTATCTCTTAGTGGTAACACACAATAACCGTTATTTTATCCTTTGCTTTTTACAAGAAATAATGCCTTATTTACGAAGCGATTTTAAGCAATACAGAATTAATCCTTATCCAATTAAGTACCTTAAATACATTGCGCATTTAATATAGATCAATATGGCCCTTCACAGCATGTAATTTAAATGAATAGTTTAGAAGATATTACACATTTAAAATGCAGGGACATAACGGCTGTGGCGGTACCGGCCGCGGAGCCGGCGGCGTGTGCCTATAACTGGGGAAGGACTGGATAGGACAAAGCGCAAAGACCTTCTGTAGTACATTTAGTATCAGCATTGCACCCGTGCGAAGCCGGGGCGGGTCGCTAGTAAATATATATTTTTTTGTACATATAATAAAACATCCAGATTAAGACAAACAGACATGTTCATGCACACAAATATTTGTCTTATGCGGGGATCGAACACGCGACCTCGGAGTCAAAGTGGTCATTGCTAGCCATTCGACCACCGGGCCACCGTCAATTTCATTATCAATCAACATCAGCCTGTTCATCTACACACTGCTCGATATATCTCTTCATCAATGTTTTCCACCATAGCGACCCTCCGAAGCCTCTTTTTTGAGGTTATCGGTCTATCTAGAAGGGGGCGTTCAACGCTTTGTCGCCTAATATCTGTCTGTGCTACATATTTTGCCGTCCGGTGCCGTCTGTCTGCCCGGCATGTGTTGTGGGGAACTGTCCCATTATACGTGCTGGACGGTCCGATGGTCTTGGATGCGTCGTTGTTTTTATGTTTTCTTATTATTATTATTTTATGTATACCTCGGCCGACGAGGTCCGTGTCGGCACCTGATGGCTGTCGCAGAATACCGGCGCTGTGTGTGCACAGCATTAATGCCGAGCGATGGCCAATTAACATCATAATGATGTACATGGTGTTCGTATTGTATTAATTGTTATTGTCTATTGTAGAAATCTATTGTGTCATGTTGTGATGTTAATAAACATATTTTCTTTCTTTCTTTCTTTCTAATATGCGCTAAAGGCCGAATATTCTCTAGAATCTTCGGCTCTCGAACCTTTCTCCCCCATCTACCATCGCTGACTCGGCAAATGCTTATTTACCACCCGAGTTAAATAATAAATCATACTAACAGCAAACAAATTGATCACAGACGGCGTCTCCTCCTTCGCTTCCGGCAGCTCCTGGTCAAACTTGATGGACCTTACGGCTGACTTCTTGAGCACCATCGGCTCCCCGGACGTACGGCGGAATATCTAAAAATAATCACTCTTTGCATTTTTGCAACACTTGCTGACTCACTGATGCTGCGCACGGTTTTGAAACCTTATTTGTGTTTGTATGAATTGGGTTTTTGTGTAGTTTCCTGTCGATATGATCGTTTCGTTGACTAAAATAACCGATTTTAGAAATTACTACATACTTAGTCTAAAATTGACCAATTCGTAAAATGTATAATTCTATGAATGACTGATTTTGTAAAGACCACATTTCGAAAATTAGTCTAGAATTTACTAATTCTCGATACGTGCAATTCGAGAAACAACAGATTCTATATTTACTGATTGTGTAGTGTCGGAAAAGGAAAAGTAAAGATGTTCACATCATCTATTTTATTTTCTGTGGGTAAAATTGTAATAATAATCATAAATGATTAAACAATTATATTTTTTTCATATTATTCTTTAATTGTATATTAATTTTTTCGTTCATATTATTTAATAATCATAATTTTTACATTATTACAATTTTACTTACTTACTACTAATTAGCTTGAGAAATTCATGCATACTATTATGCTCGCCTTAACTTTTAATATTCTAAATGTGAAAATTTGTGAGATGTATGGATGGTTGTTTCTCTTTCACGGGTTTTCTTTAGCTTTTGGGTACTGGGCTAACGAGGGGCGAATCCGCGGGAATAAGCGGATTTAAAGTAATATTAACCAGTGTAGAAAACAATAATTATCATGAACACATTGCTTGTAAAAATCATGTATACTATTTTATGATATTTAAATCATATCCTAAATACTTACTAATATTACAAATGGGAAAACGTGTTTGTTTGTTCCGCTTTTACGCCCTAACTACTGTACCGATTGCCATGAAATGTTGCATACGTCATATCAGAAGTCCAAAATAAATAATAGGATACTTTTTATCCCGAATAAATGCACTATTCCCGAGGGATTCCCGAGGTATGAGATTTTTGTTAGCGATCGATCATGTCAAATTGGGCTCGTCTCATCTGGTGAGCGGCCGGTAGATAATTGCAGGTAGGTACAGCGAGAATTGAAGAAAACACAGTATTCATAAAGACGCGTTTCAATATGTACAAGAGATAGAAAGAGCTTTAGGCTCTATTTACACCGCTGCGGAATGGAATGGAAGCGACTTTTTGCAATGAAATTGTACATATCATAATGAACTCTATGTCAATTGTATAAGGTATGACCTTAAATACGAGCCAAAAATCAGGTCGCGCGTCTTCCGGGGAATCCTCGCGCATTCTCCAGAATTCCCCTAGCTACCAGGGGTGGACTAAGGTCTAGGCAAGCTAGGCACGTGTCTAGGGCCCGTAATTTTTGGGGCCCGAAAGTTAGGTTTTTAATTTTTATTTTGGAAGTGCAAACTTCTTTAGTATTTTCGAAAAACAATGTTGCCTAGAGCCCGCCTTAGTCCGCCACTACTAGCTACTGTCAGTGTCGTCCATGGAATCTGCGGATCAGTGAGTCGGTCGGATCGGTGACAGCAGTAGGCGTGAGAATACTCGAGCATTCCAGCAAATTCTCGCCTCATGAGGCAAAATTGACGCTTTTATTTCATTGCGCGGCGGTATAAATTGAGCCATTTCTCACTTGCGCACATTACAAGGCGCCTGAAATACGTCTGTGTGAGTACTGAGTGGTCGTTGTGTTACCTGTATAAAGTTAGGTTAGGTTAGGTTAGGCCATTACGACATTACGGCTTTTGCCTAAGTACCAATGTGAAACTGATTCTTTAATTTGTGCATTTATTTCCATTGTTACTAATCCAAGATCATTTTAAATATGGTCAAAAGAATAGTCGTTTTTTTTTTTAAAAAAAAAGAAGTAGTTCTTTTCTATCAATATTTGAAATGACTCAGATCTACTAGTATTGTGTACGTGATGTAGAAATTGTTTTCTTGACATGCTTTTTATGTGGCGCCTCAGAATAAATAATATATACTCTGTTTGCTGACAGTTGGTAGAAATAAATAAAAACTAGGGCTTTTAAGCTCATTACAGTGTGTAGCCCGTTAATTATTTATATCAATAGACTATAAAAAAATTAAGCTCGCCGGCGGCCTACGCTTGACAACAGCTGTGTGCCCCGGTACCATAAAACACAGTGCGCGTTCGGCGACTGCAACGCATATGTCCGGCCGTCATACAAGCCGCTATATCGAGACTATTCGTAACGTTTATCAGTTCTCGGCGAACAGACTTTAGTATTACTAAACTGAAGTCCATACAAGTAGGACTTCGGTTTACGAGAATAAAAATTCACTACAGCATACGAATGATGGGGAAAATATCGACTCATCCATAGAATAGAGTCCTATGTGATAATGGAGGAAAAACTTATGGAATATGAATTATTCAGACATATGTTTTTTAACAATTTCTGATCTCATTTATCTTCAGATGTTTAGAATCAAATAACGTTCTATTATCTCTATCTATTAGTTCTTTTAAGAGCCAGCTAAGATCGCACGTCGCTGATGTTTCCGACGTTTGAATTCACTGTATTTAGGTTATGTCTTATTGCAGGCAATTGTGTGTATTACTGTATATATTTGTCTACATTTTTCTGTATGTGTGTTTGTAAGAACTGCTTTTTTTATCTACTGCACTTAATGTACCTAATCCTGACTTAAATATTTCACTTGCAACATTGATGTACAAAAAACTACATCAATGACTTGCAAGCATTCTTTGATTGACTGGAAGAGATCCCTTCTGGGATAGGTCCGCCATTGTATATGTTATTCTGTACTGAAGTCTGAAGTTTTATGTATTTGTACAATAAAGTTTTACAAACAAACGAAAACGTTCAATCTAACAGTAAGTAGCTCCCCATAAAAACGCACGAAATCATCAACAATACAGATAGAACCTTATTCTTCGGATGAGTCGAAATGTTCTCCATCAGTCATTAGTTAAACCCCTCCACCCTCTCTTCACCACATACAGGGAATAAATAAATAAGACAGTAATACTGTAGAAAATACATTTATTGAAATAAAAAATGACATTGGATTTCTTTTGGGCTGCGGAGTGGACTACAAACAATATTGACAGTTAAACTACTAATAAAAAAAAATAGAAAACACAATTTTTAATACATAATGTTGCCATAATACAAATGAAAGAACTACGACTACAAAATAAATTAAAACATTTTAACATAAATAGTAACAAAAAACAATCACTTTTAACAAGATAAATAAATAGGTTTTATAAAATAAGAAAAAAAATATGTCGATTCAACACTGGCCTGTCAATATTGTGATAGGACGGGATTTGGCAGGAACGGAGCGAAAAAGAAGGAAATTGCGGGTAATGTCATTTTATTATTTACAATAAAGTATCCATAAGTATAGCTGCCGTTTATATTAAAATTGTTATAAGTTTTAACAAACAAATGAAATAAATAAGGTCTCGTACACAACCGATGCGACAGCCACAGCGAAAACGTTTTGTTAAAAAATTTACTGTCATAAAGTATAAAATTGTTAATATTTTTAGGCAAATTACAAAGCAAATACTAAAAGACTTTCTAAATAAATACAAGGATGGGAATAGGGAATATCTAACGTAGGAAATAGTTAGTGCCCTACTTATTTTTTTCTTATATTTGGCAATGGGAAACGGTTTCCAACAAAGCCGTTTAAATACTGCATACGTTAAACCTTTGATGACTCACTTATTTTCACGTTTTTCCTAACACCAAATTTTAAAAACTAATCTAGACGATAATACTTGAAATTCTTACAAAAAAGTTGTACTTTAATACTAGTAACACTAAAAAATTTTGGTGCATGGTAAACTTGAGGTATACTTTTTGCATTAAAAACTAAACTAAATTATTTTTAGAACCTAACACTTTACCAATATATTATTAAATTAACAACAATAATTCATTTGATGAAAAATTCCATCTTTGGTTGCTTATTGTCTATTCGTTAAACGTTAGTTTTGGTGCTTTTTAAACTATTTAATAATAGTGTGTTGTTAAATTAAGGCTTAAATTTATTAAAATATTTACATCTTGATTTAAAATTTCTTTAAATGCGATTTTAATTTAATGTGATTTTTTTGCGAGCGCGGTTTCGTCATATAAAGGAATTGAGAAATTCTCAAAGTAATCTCTTCTCTGCCAACTATACTGTTCGCTGAGAGTTGATTAAAAAAAAATCAGGGCCTTCAAACTCGTTATAAATTGCGGCCTGCTAATTATTTTTTGATTGACAATAAAAAAATTAAGTGTGCCGGCGACTTGCGCTTGACAACAACTGCGTGCCTCGTACCATAAAACAGAGTACGCGCTTGACGATTGCGACGCACGTCACCGCCTGTCATATAATATGCGACAATTAAGCGACAGTCGTTATTTCGAGACTATTCATAATGTTTATCAACTTTTTGCGAACCGTGGATATAAAAATTGGCATGTATTACTGCCAAATGATTAGAAATACGGACTGCATTGTCTCAATACAAATATATTCCCTGATTTTCTTTTTTTGACACTGTATCATTTTTTTCCATGATACTATAGGTATAGTATACATTAATTTTAAGCGTGTCTTCTTTTTGATTTCTGTTTTAGATGTTTTAAAGATTTTTTTTTTAATATCAAACCATATCTATATATTTTGATTCGAAGAAATAGTGGCCGGACTGTTTCCATACATTGGCTAGTGTGGAGCGTTTATCTTGAGTACAATATATCGATCATGAATGGTAAATTAAACCATTACCGTTTTAATTACATCAAAATAATATATTATGGTCATCTTCCTTTCTCTTTATAACACGTAAACATCAAATATCTAATTACAAAACAGGTAGTGGAAATGAGCAAAATTTTTGTTTTCGTCGTCGATTAAGCAAAGAGAAAAAAATATTCCAGTTCGAGAACGTGGGTTAACAGAAACACTAGAGCGTGTTTTCTTTTTTTTTATATCACTAAAGTGGTAAACAAGCAAACGGCCAGCCTGATGGAAAGCTGTTACCGTAGTCTATGGACGCCTGTAACACCACGGGCATCAAACGCGCGTTGCCGACCCTGTAAAAACCTCTTCACGTCCTTTTTTAAGAACCCCATGCTGTAGTCTGCTCAGAAAACCTCTACAGGCAGTTCATTCCACAGCTTGACAGTATGGGGAAGAAAACTTCTCTGGAATTGCACAGTACGCGACCACTTAGACAAATGTGTGAGGATGAATTCCCTGTCGATGGCGAGCGGCGCGACTGTAGAAGGAGGCCGTGGGCACTCAAACGTCAAGCAACTCCTCTGAACACACCCCATTATACAATCGATAGAACACAAAGAGCAAAACACAGCTGCTGAAATTTCTAAGGTTCTAAACTGTCTATCAGTTTGGGATCGTCAACAATCCTCTCAGCACGCCTTTGAATTGAGTCACAGGGTGCAAGCTGGTATCTAGGCTCTCCCGCCCATAGATGACAACAGTACTCCATATGCGGTTGTACTTGAGCTTTGTAAAGCAGTAGTCTTTGCCGCGGCTTGAAATACTGCTTCGCTCTGTTGAGCACACCTAGTTTCTTCGACGCCAGCTTGACGTTCTCCTCCAGATGAGAACGAAACTAGACTTCATTGGAGATTTCAACTCCGAGAATCCCAATATTGTTTGCGATGGTAAGGGGTGTGTTCTGGAGTTGAGGAGACACAGCAAAAGTGGTTTTCTTAGCGGTGAACGCGCACACTTGTATCTTAGTGGGATTGAATTGAACTAGGTTCTGTCGCCCCCAATCGGACACATTCAATTCAATGTGCTCTCGATTCTGACACAAGTTGTTCGTGGCTCTCCTCCATCAGAGTGGGGGGAATATTAACGCGGCCTGTGTAATAAATGTCCCCGGTGCTATATCGGCAAAGCAATGAATGCTGTCGATAGATAACATATTGATATGCAGCAAAAACAGCGTTGGGGACAGAGCCTTGCGGCACGCCAGCATTAATGTCCATGCTATCAGAGCAACTCCACAATGGCTCTAATGCTTCTGCTGGACAAGAAGCTAGCGAACCATTAGCATAAACCCTCAGGTAGACCGTAATCTGTGCTAAAACCACTTGCTCTTATCCTACGGAGTCGAATTTTTACAGTTTGGTTTAATTCTGATGTCAACGCATTTTCATGATAAGCATAATCTGAATTGACATTCAGATAAAGGAATTTTTCAAAAGTCAATTTACGTACGCATTTTAAAATGATAGTCTGGGCGATAAATGTTGTATAAACAATAATACAAATGTATTTTCATAATGTTATAATATATATAATGTATTTTTACTATTTGTTTACCATTAAATGATGACATTTTGCACACAAGTTTACAAATTGGATTCATGTGTAATATGCGTATTACCGCGTGTGTTTATTTAAAGATATTATTGGCCTGTCAAGGCCTAGAGATATCTACTTTTCTATTGATGTAAGTCTACAAATTTCACAGACAATGCTTGGACCAAAGTTAGTATATTTATCGACATAGCATAAAAATATCGATATTGGAGTATCAAATTAGTGATTTGTATATACATATTCTACTCGATTAAGTACCGACTTTAGACTGACGGCTTGCGGTATAAAATCAACTTATACATATTTTAGTCATCACTACGTTTTATAGACGCCGGTTTAGCCATATAAGATAGAGAACATCGTAAATTATATATACCGCTGTCATGTAACAGTGTAGCACAATGTTGTGCTTACTTTGAAAAAAAAAATACACACACGTGACGCGAAACAAAAAATCGAATCAATCTTTGTCATTTCCTTACACGATGACAGCGTAATTTACTTTTTTTCTTGTCTGTGCTCGATCAACTATAAATTTTTCTATAGTACTTCTCTGTGATTTCAATTCTGATAGAAGTAGGTTACTTGACAAAACGTTCACCTAATTCTTCAAGTTAATTCGTATACTTTCCCCCATTTAAAAAAACTATTCACAGTACATAACTTAAGCGTACTCATTCATAATTACCACCAAATATATAATAATCGTTTGAGAACAATTCTTCATTCTGCCCGGAATCTTTATTCTCCATTTGCCACCACTGATTCTCCTTATCGACATAATCGTTATTTTTATTACTATTCATAATTTTATTCGTTAAAATCTCGTCTATTCGAGATGTCGAAGGTTTTTGATTTGTAACTTTGTATATGTGATCTGCTAACGCGTTGGCTAAAACGTCTTTTGGTGCTATTAAGTTGTTTTCGCATGACATTTCGTTGGAAGTCGTTATAGTTCTAAGTCTATCGGCGTTTAATCTCGCGAAGCTTCTAGGTGACTCTACGTTAGTTATATTTCGAAATACGTTAGGATTTTGTTCGTATATTTCTTGGTAAACGTATTGGTTAGGAGGCAAGGTGTTAGGTGAAGGATTAGTAGGGAGTGAGGACCTGTGTTGTACCTTTGTTTTCTCAGTGATGACCGTTTCTATGTCAATTTCTTCGTATTTGCTTGTGTCTGGGGTGTTTTCTGCGCTCATTAGGCTGTGGAGGCTGGTGGATTCTTCTAGAAGCGAGTTCTTGACTATTGACGGCGGGGAGAACATTACTGAACTGTCTCCGGCTAGGGTTTTGCTCTGTAACAATTTAAATATTTTTTTTTAGGATTATAAACAAAAGGGAACTTCGCTCTAACATTAAAAAAATGATTATCTGTATAGTCGGTTTACGGGTGAAAATTTTACGTGATAATGTCATAAGAAAGCATCGGGCGATAGAGTGGAAGAGAGATACGTGCGCTTAGGCTGATCGTGCCTCTATATTCCGCGCTCTCGCTTGCACGCTCGGCTCAGGCGGAACGTGACAATGAGTCATGCTTTTTCGTGCGTTCTGCCGGCGTTCATCGATTTATAAGACGTTATCAAGTCAAAAATATGCCAAAGTATATTAGGGTAAAAAAATATGCTAAAAAAGGGATCCCTGCTGACGAGAGGTTTGTAAGCTATTTGTAAACGATTTGTAAGCTGCCCGACTGGGGAAATACCTCCGCCTCACAGAATATCGCAGCCAAATAACAATTCCTTTGACAATTGTTGTGTTCCTGCGAGTAAGTAAGATCACTAGAAAGGAAGGATGTGCAGCGTAGACACAAACTGGCTGCGCGCGAACGATATTTCATGTTACGTGTGTTAATATAGCTACGGTAACAGCTCCACATCAGGCGTACAGCATGCTTGTACGACGTAGTACAAAAAAAAAATAAAAAAAAATTGTAGCTAATGAAATATCCCTCACCGGCGTCTCGACAATGAAGGACACGTCCGGCACGAGTGTTTGGTGCGCTGAGTGCGAGTGAGGCGTGCTAGTGGCCGCGCCCCAGCTGTGTGCCAGCGCCTTGCGAGCCTTCTTGTGCCCAGTGCCCGGCACGTTCTCCTTGCCTTGCTGCGAGCTTTCAGAACAACGACGTTTCAGACTGCCTATGCCTGAATCGTTCACCTGTGGATGGAATGGAAACAGAACCTCTATAACAACGTTGGGGCTAAATATTAGGGAAAAAATTATACTTTTTTTTTATACTATGTTAGGTGGCAGACAAGCATACGGCCCGCTGATGTGAAGCGGTTACCGTAGCCATATCGCTCGCGCGCCGCCACCCCCGCTGCCATCGCAGCATCTCCTTCCTTTCTGGTGACCTCACGCACTCGCAGGAACACAACAACCCTCAAGGGAACCGTTATTTGGCTGCGGTATTCTCTGAGGTGGAGGTACATTCCCCAGTCGGGTAGCTTACAATTACGCTCCCTACCTCTCTTTTCGCCAGAGCTTTGTTTGTCAGTCAGCAGGGTTCACCGCGTGCAGGTGAAGTTGGCTTTGGTTCAAAGATGTTGATGAACCACTTACACCCCAAGTAACGCCAACCCAACCCCACCCCAATACGGGCCGGGACCCACTACACATTCCAACCACTGTGTCTCTTGAGTAGCCAGGATCGACAGCGGCGACCAACAAAAAGGCAATGAACAATTAAGTCCATTGCTTCTCCCGGGGATACAACTACGTCTGCCTTGTAACTCACAACGAAATTAATCAGAAAGAAATAGTAAGCTTTGGAGTTTGGCTTCTCCCCTACTGGCAATGTAAGAGACAATTTGAGAGATTGGCAATGTGAGAGAGATAAGATTCTTACACCAAGAGCCTCTTACACCCCAAATTATATGCGACAGGGTGCATCACCTTACTATGGCGCTAAAGATCCCAAAACTATAATTGTTTGTAAAAATGTCAACCATTTTTTTGAACAGGATCATTGGCACATGGCCTTACACCATTAAACTATATTTGTTAGCAACTAGATGATGTAATAAATTAATAGTTTAAAAAACACTAGTTCATTACAAGACTTCTAAGAAATCCAAAAACAGTTATGATACGATGTTCCATCATGAAGTTCCACTTCATATCTTTCGCCTCCATCATCAGATCAGTTCGACAGTACCATATTATTGTATTGTCATCAGAACTACATACAGCTGCCAATTGTCATTACGCTACGATCCTTGGAAGATGGTTAAATTAGTTACCTTAGATTCCATTACATAGTTAGTTACATACAGGTCGACCTAATAAAAGTGTGTTAAAAATACCAAAACACCAACCTGAACAGCTCCGTCTTGTTCAGTATTCAGCGTTGAGGACAGCATGGAGTCGTTCAGTTGTACAGTGGTGTCTGAACTCTCCTCCCTCTTGATCATCTCCGTGATGTCTTCAACGAGGCCGTTTGGACTCGACGGCTCGTATTTCAATCCTGACTTCTTGCCGATTTCCGCCATTGCGATCTTGAAGGGGGTTGGAGTTCTGTAAATAACAAGAATACATTTCAATCCCAATGGTTGACTGGTAGAGAATGCAATAGCTAAATCAAACTAAAATAATTAATTAAATTACTATTATTAATTAATAAAAAACTAAAATTAATAAAAAAATAATAAATAAACAGACTTTAATTATCTACATAAATTAAAATGAATATAAAACTAGAAAACGGCTCGACCAATTCGGCATTTTTTTTTTTCCCTAATTTCCTTTTGGCACACCAAAAGTTTTAATAGAGTAAAATATATAAATATTGCGTGGACAATAGTAGAAACAACACTTTTCTTATCACATAAAAATTGACAGAACAAAGTCTGTTTTTTTAATATGATTGACTATTTGTTAGTCTCGGTAAAACTCATGAACGGCTGGACCGATTTGGCTAGTTCTAAAATAGTAAGTGTGCCTTATTTCGCCACTGCCCAGGTCTCAGATCTTGATTTTAACTAGACAAAAATTAGTCGTTAATTTGTCGAAATTTGTCGCCGAAAGGAAAAAAATTGTCACTCTCCCGTTAAAGAGCTATAAGGTGTTTTTTTGTGGCAGTGCCGAAATAAGCTTATTTCGGCACTGCCACAAAAAAAAACCTTATAGCTCTTTAACGGGAGAGCGAAATAAGCTTATTTCGGCACTGCCACAAAAAAAAACCTTATAGCTCTTTAACGGGAGAGCGAAATAAGCTTATTTCGGCACTGCCACAAAAAAAACCTTATAGCTCTTTAACGGGAGAGCGACAAAATTTTTCCTTTGGGCGGCAAATATCGACAAATTAACGACTCTTTTTTTGTCTAGTTAAAATCAAGATCTGAGACATGGGCAGTGCCGAAATAAGGCACACAAATAGTAAACGTTTTGATCGTCCATACAAAGAGTTACCTATATTAGATACCTACCTATATTAGATGTAGGTGATATGAAGTAGTGAACTTAATCTAGTTGTTAATAAAAAAGAAACTAAAAAACTTCACTCATTGTTCATCATTTTTTTTTCATATCACATGGGTTAGGTGATATGAAGTAGTGAACTTAATCTAGTTGTTAATAAAAAAGAAACTAAAAAACTTCACTCATTGTTCATCATTTTTTTTTCATATCACATGGGTTAGGTGATATGAAGTAGTGAACTTAATCTAGTTGTTAATAAAAAAGAAAC
Organism: Hypsopygia costalis; assembly: GCA_937001555.2. Classification (NCBI taxonomy): domain Eukaryota; kingdom Metazoa; phylum Arthropoda; class Insecta; order Lepidoptera; family Pyralidae; genus Hypsopygia; species Hypsopygia costalis. The sequence goes on from OW443349.2 coordinate 7,478,074, forward strand.
TAAAAAACTTCACTCATTTTTCATCATTTTTTTTTCATATCACATGGGTTAGGTGATATGAAGTAGTGAACTTAATCTAGTTGTTAATAAAAAAGAAACTAAAAAACTTCACTCATTGTTCATCATTTTTTTTTTCATATCACATGGGTTAGGTGATATGAAGTAGTGAACTTAATCTAGTTGTTAATAAAAAAGAAACTAAAAAACTTCACTCATTGTTCATCATTTTTTTTTCATATCACATGGGTTAGGTGATATGAAGTAGTGAACTTAATCTAGTTGTTAATAAAAAAGAAACTAAAAAACTTCACTCATTGTTCATCATTTTTTTTTCATATCACATGGGTTAGGTGATATGAAGTAGTGAACTTAATCTAGTTGTTAATAAAAAAGAAACTAAAAAACTTCACTCATTGTTCATCATTTTTTTTTCATATCACATGGGTTAGGTGATATGAAGTAGTGAACTTAATCTAGTTGTTAATAAAAAAGAAACTAAAAAACTTCACTCATTGTTCATCATTTTTTTTTCATATCACATGGGTTAGGTGATATGAAGTAGTGAACTTAATCTAGTTGTTAATAAAAAAGAAACTAAAAAACTTCACTCATTGTTCATCATTTTTTTTTCATATCACATGGGTTAGGTGATATGAAGTAGTGAACTTAATCTAGTTGTTAATAAAAAAGAAACTAAAAAACTTCACTCATTGTTCATCATTTTTTTTTCATATCACATGGGTTAGGTGATATGAAGTAGTGAACTTAATCTAGTTGTTAATAAAAAAGAAACTAAAAAACTTCACTCATTGTTCATCATTTTTTTTTCATATCATAAACCTCTATGTTGTGGCCGCTATCATAACTAAATTTAAAATGGCGATATTTAAGTAATCGTGCATTGTCACGAGAACCAAACGAGTGTTCCAATTTCCGTTCACTCGCACACTGGGAAGTGAGTTAGCTTGCAAGATTTAATTACAGAAATAGTGGTTTGAAGGCTACAATACTGCTAAGCATCACACACAGGCCGTATGCCGACAAAATAATAATAAAACTGTATTGAATACTCACTTGGGCGTGTTATTTCTTAGATGCGAGTTCACTGGCGTCAAGTTCGCTGGCGTGGGGGTATGTAGTAGAGGACTAGCGCTCCAATCCTGTAATTATCATAACATCTCATCATCATGCGTTTCTGTGTTTTTAATATTTTTATACTACTAAGGCGGTAAACTACCACGCGACCAGTCTGATGCCATACACCGATTACTCCCATATTGTTGTGTTCTCTGCCACTCGAACGGCCGTCTGTTCGGCACTAGCAGAACACATCGATAAGTACTGTCTCATTATGAAGCCCCTAGTCCATGATGCGGTAATGCGATGAAATCGTACCACTGCTTGAAAAAATCTCCCGCGTTCATGGAGAGGTAAAATCTAAGAAACCCCATTAAATACCAAAGTTTTATGAAATTCTGTGTCCAATACGCAGTGTGAAAAAAAGGTCTTTCATAAAAACCTCTTGCTTTTATTGTATAGTGCCACAAACTTATCTGGCCCGGTGGCGGGGGCGGTACGATCGACTTAAGTGTTGCCATTAAACGAAATGCCGCCCGTTTTAGAGGAAACATAAAAATCAAAGAAGTATATACACTGTTAAAATAGTAGCATCGATATACTTATTAATTGTGTTGTGGGGTGTTTCATTTAAATATCAATTACATTCTATTTTTTTGTTGATTAGTTTTAAAAATGCACCACGTTAAGTCGCGATCATAGCTATTATATAATATTAGAGAGTTATAATATTACACAGAAACAACTCGTTGACGATTTTTTTATTGTATGTATAGAAAAAGATAATATGTACCTATTTAAAAAAATACACCTCAATGGAATGTGCATACGCGGTAAATAAATTAATTGTACCTGGCAATACTTGACATTTCAAGATGGCGGCTTTAGTTCTAAATTTGGCCACCGGTTCAGATAAGTTTGTGGCACTGTAAATAGATCGCTGACATCACCCGCGCGAACTTCACTCTTCTTCCTCATCTAATGCTAACATTATGCTGCGTTCAGACGTTTTAGCTTCGTTGACAGTAAGTTTTTTAGGGAAAATTAGGAAGCTGGATAGCGAGATCAAGGGGATGAACTGAGATCATGCTTTTGACGTAGCCAGGCACTCTGCGTGACATAAAAAAAAAGGTGAGTCACTTGTGCTGGTGGTGGACCTTCTATCTACTGTACGATAATAGTGTCATTGACATATTCTTTCACAAATCGCCGGGTAACGAATTGAAAACGGTTTAACTCCAAGTCGTACGTATATCCTACTATTTTTATCATAATGAAAAGTTACCTTAACATGTGCCGCATGTCTTAGAGGCGTTGAATCAAATTGCGGAAAGGACAAAGCCGCTGGTGAGTTTAAAAACTGCGACGGACTGAACGGCAGAGCTTTTATTGGCGTCACTCCTGATTCTCGGGACTCCAGCATTTTAGATACAGAGTCCGGCCATGGCTGGAAAGAGAAAAATACAATTTAAGACATTTTTACAGAAAATTAATATTTGTTTGTTTGTTATAACTTTATTGTACATCAAAAATAAAACAACAAATAAAATGCAAAACAAATCAGTACAGAGGCGGACTTATCCCTTAGAGGGATCTCTTCCAGTCAACCTTAGAGTATCGAAAGGATTAAAATTACAGGCGTGTAATAACAAAGTACAGTACTCACTGTGATGATAGGACAGAAGGATAGAAAAATGGCTAGCAACGGCTACTTCGACCCGACTTCAAACATTTGTATGCATGAACATGTCTGTTTGTCTTGGTCTGGGTGATTTCTATATATTATAAGTATGTATTTACAAAAAAAATGTATTTAAGTAGATATATCACTTGTCTAGTACCCATAGTATAAATTGTAAAAGTGAAGTGAAGGCGCTGTGTAAATTGTCCAGAAATATTTATTTATTTATTGAACATTTACAAGTTTCACAAAAACAGAACATAATATGATACGATAATATTTTATAGTATATATTCTTACGTTTTGTCTTTTTTTTTTATGTTACGTATCTATAATATTAATTATTTATTTTCTTCGCCGCCAATTCACAGTTTCCTATCAGGGCCTCAAACGTTGACAGGAAGAGATCCCTTATAGGGATATGTCCGCCCTTGCACACTATGTCTTATCACTACAATCTGTGTTATGTAATATTTAATTCAATAAAAATTTTACAAACCAACAAAAGAACCCATCCACCTAGTCTTGTTAAAAAAATCGATACAATACTTTGACTCACATTGTTCGGTGGTCTCTTGCCCTTCCGTCGTAGTATCGGCGGTGGACTATTTGTTGTTTGTTCCACTATCTTCTTCTTAGGCGACGTATACGATGGTACTACTATTTCTTTGCTCGTCTCCGGTTGGATTGCGTATGTTACTAAAATTGGAAAGAAATATATGTATTGTTAAATAAAATTATTGTATTGTCATTGGAGAGGTAAAAAACAATTCCTTATGTTCTTTTGAATAATAAGTCAATTGCATATATGGCAATAAATATATATCCGAAACCAAATCTAAACCAAAAGACGCTTTGTAAAGTATGAATAGTGTATGTAAGTCGTATGTAAAGAAAAAAAATATCTATATATATATAAAAATGAATACCTATTTCCCTCGGTCACGGCATGCTCGAACTGTTAGGCCGATTTCGCTAATAATATTTTTGTTGTGTTTATTACTGCCAAGAGAAGGTTTATATGAAAGAAAAAAATAAGAAAGTTGCGCGAAAAATTAGAAAATTTAAGAAAACTGAACGACCCTATTAACTTTTCTAATGTAACTTTATCGCGTTTGATAGAACTCTGTCATTTGACAGATTGCGCGAAATCAATTCGAATTCAATATTCACAGTTAGGAAGACAGGGCAACGTTTGTCGGGTTAGTTAGTTGCAAATATTACGAGAACTTCTTTAATATCCATGTGTAGGTAAATGAAGTTATTGCACGTATTGTCAAAGGTATCGTCTTGTGGTAAAATTAAATTATTTAATATAGATATTAATCTACTATATAAAAATAAGTCGGGTTTTCCTTCCTGACGCTATAACTCCAGAACGCACGAACCGATTTCCACAGTTTTGCATTCGTTGGAAAGGTCTCGGGCTCCGTGAGGTTTATAGCAAAGAAAATTCTGGAAAAATTTGAAAAGAAAAGCGGGAATATCTTTTTTCACATACAGCGCCATCTCTGATAGATAGCATGTACTACAAACCAATATTGGCGAAACGGAGTTCGCCGGGTTTGCTAGTTGTGTATATATTTTGATATATGTATAGGAAATATTATAATTAAGGACATATTTTTATTGTAATTAGCATTATTATATGTATCTCTTTTTAATCACGGGTCAAGCCCGGTCATGTGATAGGCGTGCGCGGGGATATGGATCCAACGCGTAGAGGCCCCTTTGAGAAGTTTGATGTAATGTTGTACGCCCGCCGTGACCCGATACAGGATATGCCAATGGGAACGACATACCCATAAGCAGGTCCCGGCAGGCGTTGAGACTATTGTGAAGTGTGAAAATAAATGGGCTATGCAGATGAGATCTGGGTGAACTTAATACCGGGCTATTACAGAAGAGGGATGGACGCCTGCCATAACTGCTTTTATAGCTAGTTATTTGCGGCAGGCCGTGGCTTGCCACTCACTAGATGGGCCCCCGAAATGCCAGGAAAACGGCCGGGGGCAACACCGGTGTGAGTTATTATTATTGCAGACACGATTATATATTGTTCATGAATAATGTTAAGAAAACAAACAATAAATTATTAACCCAAGTAAAAAACCAGACTATAAATATTAATACATAACATTTTTATATCCTCCCATTTTTGACGGTAGGCTTGTTTGGCACCGGATATAATATACAAAATAATAATAAATGTGGCTTCTTACCAGTATTAGGATCATTATCTTTGTCGTCAGCTGAAGGCACGGTGACATAGTTCCTGAGAGGAGAATCAGTAGGCAACGCGTCGAGGGACACGAATCTGTAACAATATATAATAAGAAAAGTAAATTCCTGAGCAAATCTATCCATAAAATTATCCATAAATATTACTTGGGCGGATTCTAGCCCACGAATATATGAAATTGTTACATTGTAGGGCCGCCATATTAGATTTAAGATTCAAATGAACATGCATTATTGCACGAATCCAGCGAATGTGCCGAATTTCAGCCCAATTAGACACTGGGGAGTGGATAAATATAACTTGCAAGATTTGGTTAAAGAGACTGCGATGAAACTAAATAAAATAAATAAATATTCCTGGACAAATTACACACGGCCATCTAGTTCCAAACTAAGCAAAGCTTGTACTAGTATGGGTACTAGATAACTGATATTATACTTAAATACATTTTTTTTGTAAGCACATACACATAATACATAGAAAACACCCAGACCAAGACAAACAGACATTGCACACAAACAGTTCATGCACACAAATATTTGCCTTTTGCGGGGATCGAACCCGCAACCTCGGAGTCAAAGTGGCCATTGCTAACCATTCGACCACCGAGCTCATCAAAACTTGTAAATAAATAAATATTACAGGAATATACAGAGCGCCATCAGTCCCCTAACACCCTGCTGATTGACGAGGGAGGCTCTAGCGAAAGCTGGTAGGGTGGCTCACTGTATTGATAAGCTACCCAGCTGGGGGAAGTACCTCCCTCCACTTCACAGAAAACCGCAGCCAAATACCAATTCTCTTGAGGGTTATTGTGTTCATGCGAGTGAGCGAGGTCACCACAAAGGAAGAAGTTGCTGTGTTAGCAGCGAGAGTGACGGCGCGCAAGCGATATTTTATGTTGCGAGCGCATATATGGCCACTATAACTGCTTTACATCAGGCAAGCTGCTATATGCTTGTTCGCCACCCGACGTAGTACAAAAAAAACTAAGTTATAATTTTAAAAAAACTACTCACTTTAACGGTGAAGAATCAATAATCTCGACATTAGCAGCGACCAATCCAGTCCTGTCAGGTGATTTCAACCTCACAGTCTGCTGGACGTGATTCAATTGATCTTTCAGTAGTTGCCTAAAATGCAGCATTTGCTTCGAGGGTGGTTGACTTGAATTTGATGTATTACTTTGTGCTGATTCGTTGAGGGTGTCCGTCCAGGCCTAGAAATAAAAACATTATTATTAAAAAAAGGCCGTGTGGTTTCCGGTAAACTAGAATATAATCACTTCGTTTCTTCCCATAGATGTCGTACAAGGCGCCTAAGGGAAATACGTTATAAAACATCGATCAGGCCTCCCCAACCCGTCTGGCCAGCGTGGGGAGTGTAGGCCAAATCCACCTTCTGTCTGGGACGGACGACAGAGTGTCATGCTCCTGTAGTGGAGACTAAAATGCCCTGATGATGATGAATGTATTGTAAAACAAAACGTAATACTAACAAAAAATTGGTTGTCTGCAAAGTCGGTTTATGGACGATAATTTTACGTGATAAGGTCATAAGAAAACATCGGCCGATGGAGTAAAAGAGAGATAGATGCATCATAAGTCGAACAATTCATAAGCCGATCGTATCTCTCTATCGCTTGTTCAGCGCTCTCGCTTGCACGTTTGGCTCAGCGGAACGTGACAATGAGTCATGCTTTTTCGTGCATGCAGCCGGCGTTCGTCGATTTATAAGATGTTATCACACCAACAATATAAAATATTAATTTAAAAACGATCTCCTACGTTCATAATTAAACTACCGAGTAATATGGAGTTACCCACCAACCCGCAGATGATGTAATGTAATGTATGATGATGAGCAGCGTGGTGTAATATTATCTAAACCCCTTCGATTGAGCAGAGACCCATATCCCAGCAATGGGATGCATAAGTTCCATCTAGAGTTCTTTGGAATTAGAAAAATACAAAAGAATGTCAATTTACTCGTGGCTACTTCTTTGGTCCATTGTAAACTTGAAAACAACAGGACTTTGTAGACAAAAGAGAACATCATTCTGATGCTTCAAGTAAATACATTTCTAACTTAACCTGCCCCCCTTAGCCAACGTTAGATAGATCACGTGACATTTGTCAATGCTCATAATAAAAATGATCGATTTTGACAAATGTCACGTGATCTATCTAACGTTCGTTACGCTACGAATTACACTTGGCTAGGGGGCTGACCCCTATTTTGCGCATCATAAAATAGTTATTGCACATCAAATGCAAGATTTGATGTGCTATCAGATTAATTTGATGTGTAAGTCAGGTTATTTTAGTGGATCAATTTAATATTATCCTATTACAAATAGGTACTATAACTCTTACAAATCGGTTACAGATTGATCGTTATAATAAATCGGTTGTCAATCGACTGTAGTAATTTATTTCAAAGTCGATTAATGATCGAAAACAAATACATCAAGTATTGCTAGTTATAAAAATAGCTATATGTTCTCATACGTGTATAATTGTTGTATTTTTGTGTGCAAATTATGTTAAACGTACCTTGTTGTGTTGTAGTGTGCTTTATAATAAATGGTCTATCTATCTATTATATAAAAAAATCATAAATCTATACTGCATCCCCATAAGCTTAGAAGCAAAATGTTAGTTAATTTTGAAAAAAAAAAAAAGACGTGTGGCACTCGGGGACTGCCGCGGTAAAGCTATTGCATAGCATTTTGTATCAACTTATGCAATTAACACGTTCAAGTTACACTTTGAGCGTGGTGACCGATAAGAAAACAAATTTTTCTATTATTAAATAAATAAAACGAGTTTCGTAGAGTCGTACAATACGTCTAATCGCACGCACACAACGCCGTGTCGAAGACTGCCGAACTGAAACGACGTTAGACGATGCACGGCCTTCAAGCCACACCTCCTTGCCCGTCGGAGTGGGGAGCGTGAGGTTTTTTCGTTACGGAATTTCTGGATTCGGTCCCCGCGCTCAAGGCCCACGATAGAAGCTATGCAATAGCTTAAAAAAAGATAAAAGGACCTTATATAGTACAGCCCCCTTACCACCATCTCTTATTGCGATTCAATAACTGAATAGAATGCTTATTCATATCAATGAATAAGCGACTCTATTTCAAATGGAATAGAGTCGCTTATTCATTGGTATGAATAAGCATTCTATTGAAATGAGAGATATATGGCTGTTCTATTGTGCGTCATGAAACTAGGTATGCAACCGATCCAAACTATACAAAGAGATCGAAACTATGTACATACAAAGAGATCGAAACCACATATGTACAGGAGATCTGAATCAACATACATGATTATGACAGATAGAAATATAAACACACACACTTAGCATCAGAAATGTACAAGCAATATAAAAAAAAAAAAGAAAAATGGTGAACACATTGATATTTTGTAGCGTAAATATATAAAAACTATCGATTTGCATCGGATTTGCACGGCATCAAATTTCTAAGACTACCCACACTTTCATCATCATCATAAGGAAGTATCATAAGGAACTAAGAGTAACAGCGGCAACCACAAACTACACTACAGTCAGAAGAATAAAATTATGGCTACCTCAAGTGAAAATAGTAGAAGAAAGGTGTAGGATTTGGCTTCAAAGAAAGTACTATAACGTTACGAGAAATATATAACTTTGATTAGTACACATTCATAGATAGCGACATATATTTTCTAAATAAAAGGACACTATTTAACGCTGACATAAAAATAGCAATAAATGTTGTTTTTATGCACATTAGCTCAATGTGAAAAATGAAATGTATAGTACAAACAATACCCAAAATCTGTGAATACTATGAAAAGACGCCATCTTGATTCGAAACATATGTCGCAATCTATGTCTAAGTGCTTAGTGTGAGTGTTTTGGTCACATTCGAACGTGTTAACAAATTGAGAAAAAGTTACCAGACGCGTGTTACTTACATATCCAAATTAGCAGGGTTGCTCACTTCAAAATGTGAGCAAGTAAACCACATAATTTTAATATGTAACACGCGTCTTATAAATTTACAACATGAGAGTTCTTCTCTATTTAGTCGGTTTGTTTACGTTGACATGATTGAACGCGAACAACAAGCTCACACTAAGCACTCAGTTTACACTCACGCGCAAATAAAATTGTCTAAAGTAAACATAAAAAGTACGAATAATAAATGAAGAGAAGTATTTATCCAAATTATCGTTACGATAGATAGGTCACACTGGGCAGGACCGAATATAACGGACATGTGAATATTAGGCCATAACCTTAACGTTATTGATATTACATTAAAATAATAATCGACTCTTCGAATGAAAAGTGAATATACTTTGATGTGAAGCGGAAGCCATATTAACGCTCGGAACATTATATTGTGGTGGTGGCGATATAATATATCGCTCCCCCCTGCCTCTATATCGCCCCCGCTGCCAACATAGCAACTCCTTCCTTTCCGATTTAATAAAAAAAAATATAGGCACTGATATATCTGTACTCTTAGCGTTTTCCAATACTGTAGACATTGAACACTTTTCACACGAAGAGTATGTACAGTCTGACCACTTGTCTGTCTGTCAGATAGTCAACTGACCACATTGCCATCCAATTCAGTATGTATCTTAGGGAATCGACTGTATATTAATCCTTCAAAATCGGCATTTACTATAGTTATCATCAACATCATCATCATCAGCCTGTATCTATCCACTGCTGGATATAAGCCTTCCCCAATGATTTTTGATTTGTGTGCATTGGTGAGTAATGTCTCCCTTAAGTCGCCACGCTGGACAGGCGGGTTGGCGACTGTCGCCAGAGCTTCGTCCGCTTATCTGCAGAGTGCACCACGTGCAGGCGAGGTTGGCTTTGGCTCCGAAGATGGTAGTGAGCTACTTACACCCCACTATAGTTATACTTCTCATCAATTTTTATTCATAAGGTAAATAACATAAAAAGCAAAAAGCACACTAACGTCATTATATACAGCTTGCACTTTCTCCCCGCCGTTAATGTCGCTATATACACTTAAGCTATCGTATGCGGGCAGCTGCTTTACCCTGGTCTGCCTGCGTCGAAGACTCTCGAAGTTTTCCAACAAGTCTGGCTCGTATTTCCTTCGCATTGTTGAGTTCCAGTGGTTTTTTATTGCGTTGTCCGTTCTGGAATATAGATTTCAATTAGTAGTAAGTACAGTTTAGAGTACAGCGAACAAAAAACATGCCTTTTCTTTTTTTATGAAAGGGGGGCAAACGAGAATTTGAGTCACGGGAATTTTCAAAAATCTTTTCTTAGCGGATGCTTACGTCAACACCTGTCAAATTTCAATATGACCAGATACATATACATATATAGATACAGATTATGTTAGAAACTACTAGAGAAACTTTCATTTATATAATACTATTGACAAACTACCTATTTAAAAACATATATTTGTAAATATATATATATATATATATAATCGTCGGTTCATAATATGTACATTTTTTTTTGTATACATATGAACTTCATATGTCAGCCTTACACATGTTACATTAAGTAAGGCTTGTAATCAATCGAGGGTTGTAAGTGCAGACACACGTTCTTTACGTCTTTGAAAAAAAAACACGGGTTGCACTGCGGGAGTGCCGGCAGAAGTGAAAACTTGAACGTTAACGTTGTGCATTTTTGAACATTTTGGAATCTGCAGGGTTTCCCAACCAGGGGGGCGCTGAGTCCCCCCTAGTGGGGCGTAGAGGGATGTCAAGGAGGGCTTGAGACGTATACAAACATGACAATTTATATTACATTAAAAATAAACAGCAGGTATACATTTTCGCCGCGCGGTAGAAAGAGAGGGGGATATTACTTCCTCTCCTACGCCGCGCCGGCGGTCTACTCTCCCTCCGTATTACGAATTTTCGATCAGGTCACGTGTACTGACGCGAGTTTAACATATTTTACTCATTCCAAATAAAATGCACAATGCCGCTAAAAAGTTTTCACTTCAATTAAGTGCATTTATTATGATAGCTATTACAACCTTTTTTTGTTTCATTACATGCGCGTGCACATGCCTATAAGTCGGGCATCTTTTGACACCTTGAAATATGTTATGTTGATTACCTGCCCGGCAATAGTTTAGCAATCTTCGCCCATTGGTTTCCTAACTGTTGGTGTGCTTGGTAGATCACTCGGTCCTCATGTTCGGTCCAAGCTGTTTTCTTTATTGAAGGATTTAAATGGTTGTGCCAACGTTCTCTGGAAATTAGTAAAAATATTCATTAATTTATGATATTTATAATAGAAATAGGATAAAAATTAAAATAATAACAAAATAAGAAAAAATTGGGCCTGTCCCACTTAATAGTTATTATATAATATATATAATAGTTATTATATAAATGACCTGCAATTATATTAGCAGATAATTGGACGGCTAAAATTCCAGGGCGAATAATATTTTAATTGTTTCAATGAATACTATAAAAGGTATTAAAATTTGGTTTACTGATAAATGTACTTAAATATATATATTTTTTTATAAATACATACTTTAAAACCTAGAAAACACCCAAAACAAGACAAACAGCCATGTTCATGCACACAAATATTAAAATTTGTCTTATGCGGGGATCGAACCCGCGACCTCGGAGTCAAAGTGGCCATTGCTAGTCATTCGACCACCGAGCTCGTCTAACCTACCTGCCTGTGCTAATGCGCGGACGAGGCTGAACGACATGTTTCTTAACTTTTTGTTGGTCGGTCCATGACGCCTCTTACTTCGTTCTCAATTTATATTAGTAATAGCTCCGATGGAAAACTATCCTCCAAGTTTAAGTTTCAAATACCATTACGACTTCACAACATTAAAATAAATATATTTTGGGTGAACATACCTGCATTGCTTTCCTATCCGCCCTTTCAGGTGTCGAGCTATCAACGTCCATTTTTTAGGTCCGTATTTTGCTACCAACTCCACTACCTTCTCGTCTTCCTGTAACAAGAAATTTTGTGTAAATTAGTATTTTTTATACTTTCAGCTACTCACCACTGAACAATAAATATAATAGTTAATGGATTCAGGTGTTATTTTGCGGAAGTCAAATTTACAGGCAATTTCATCAACACTACTTTGCGTGATTCCGCCACCAATTGATTAAATATTGGTGGCGCCAAAGCATTGGTGGCGGAAGCACGCAAAGTATTGTAGATTAAACTGCCAATAAATACAAGCCCGTATTATTTACTTTATTATTCTTTAACCATTAAGTATATAATTATAAAAAATAAATAAATAAATATTGTCAGACAAATACACAGCGCCATCTAGCCCCAAAGTAAGCGAAGCTTGTGTTATGGGTACTAGACAACTGATAAACATACGTAAATACATTTTTTTTTTGTAAATACACACTTATAATACGTATAAAACACCCAGACTAAGACAAACAGACATGTTCATGCACACAAATGTTTGTCCTATGTGGGAATCGAACCCACGAGCGTTGGTGTCGAAGCCGCGTCATTGACCGCTACGCCACCGAGCTCGTCATTTTAAGATAACAACTAAAACAATTAAGTATTTTTTTAACAAAACAAGATTTTATTACAAAACTATCACCAATATTATTTTCATCAACCATTTTAGTCGTATAATCATATTTCATCAGGTCCATTTTATTCTCCACTACAGGAGTACGACCCTCTCGTCCGTCCTAGATGGAAGGAGGATTTGGCCTACACTCGCCACGCTGGCCAAACGGGTTGGGGAGGCCTGATCGGTATTTAATAATGTATTTCCCTTAGGCGCCTTGTACGACATCCACGGGAAGAAACGGAGTGACTCTATTCTAGTATGCCGGATACCACACGGAGCTGTAATAATATTTTATGTTCATAAAAATATTTTTAAGGACATTCTCGTAAACAATACTTTTTCTGCCAATCGATGACCACGACTACTCGGCAAATTAGTGGTATATAATAATAATAATTCATGGTATGTATATACCTTATCGGTTCCCTTTCATGTAGATATGCGTGTCTTTTAGGCAGAACAAATGGCTAATTTTTGAGTCAATTTAGTTACCTGAGTTAATTCATTTAGTCACGCTAATACAAGACGTTGATGATTTCACGAAGTACATGCCCTTTTGAGGAGCTTGGTGGCGTCGTTGCGTGTGTCAGTCTAATCGAACACGCAAGTTAAGCAACGTCGACCGTAGCCTGTCCATGGATGGGCTTATTTTTCTCGAGCTTCGGAGGGCACGTTAAGCCGCCGGTCACAGCTGGTGTCAATATAGATGATAGTCGTTACGCCAAGTCAGTGGCCTTTATGCCGCTTGAAAACACTGACTTCCGCCAACCCGCAGTTAAGCTGCGTGGGTGGAGTATGCTCTAAACCCCTTCAATTGAGGGGAGACCCATATTCCAGCAGTGGGATGAATAATAGTTGACGAGGACATGCCCTTTTTGGAGTCAACCTATAAAACTCTCATCAAATCATACCTTTTTGATGTGTTTTTAACAAATGTCGGTCATTTACACAGGTTATTCATTTGAATTTTAAATTTCCAAACTAGTTTGACTCACTGGTGAGTCGCTACGTGCCTCGGCGTCTGGCTCGGGGCTGAGAATAAATAAAAATGAGCTGCCTCAGGTTACCAGAACCAATTGCTCAGGAGTTCTTCTTGTAATAGCTAATTGTAATAGCACTCGTTCGGGACTATGGAACAACCCAATAGCGTTAGATACTAAAAATCCGTGCTGCACGGCAGTTTTGCTTCAGTTGAAGCCATCTCTTTAGGCTTATAACGCCTTATTTGCCATATTCCTGTCTCTCACATTGCTAAGAGGGGAAGTGAAATTCCAAAAACTTCCTACTTCTACTAATTTCTTCTGATTAAATTCGTTGTGAGTTCCAAGGCAACCGTAGTTTTACCCTGGGACTGCAATGGACTTCACTGTTCACTGCCTTTTTTGGCGGTCGCCGCTGTTAATCCTGGCTATACAGGAGGCAGAGTGTTTAGAGCAAACTCCACCATGTTGCTCGGTGGAAGCCAATATTTCAAGCCGCCCTAAGGCCACTGACTTGGCTTAACGACTGTCATCTAATGACAGCAGCCGGGACCGACAACTTAACGTGCCCTCCGAAGCACGGAAGAGCTCGCGACAAATAAACCCATCCATTGACAGGCTTCGGACGACGTTGCTTCACTTGCATGTCCCATCAGACTCTCATGTGTGCCCCTACATATTATTGAAGAAAAAAAATATGTGTCTAAATGAATTGGACCTGCTCTATTACTATAATTGGTACAATAAAAGTATCATACTTCTAATACTCAATGGTAGTCTCAATTAGAAACGCGTTTCTTAAATTGTTAATATTACCAATTCCGCTTTGAGATAATAATCCTCAACCTTGAATAAGTACAAAACCAGATCATTTCAAAAGTCGTGACCACTCCCTTGGTTTTGAGGCCCATCCAGTTATTTATAGCATTCACATGCCGCTAAAATATAGGTGGAATAGCTATAAGCGTTTAAACATTCGCTTATTGTTATGTTAGAGCAATAACCTAAAAAAAACAATGTAAAAAGTTCTAATAATTTCATATATAGACAAACATAAATAAATACAGTGAAACCTGGTTAAGTGAGACTTCAAGGGACCTGTAAATTTGTCTCACATATAGAGGTATTCTACTTACCCAGTGTCTCAGATATCCAGGTATAAATAAATATCTGTCTCATTTACAGAGGGTTCCATTAATAGAAGTCAGAATACAGGTTATTTCAGTTATAGAGGTTCGATTATTCAATAAAGTAACATATTTTTTAATTATTATATGTGAGTTTTAATCTTTATCGGAAATCAAAAAATCAATATTAAAGGTAATAATGATAGAGAATATTTTTGTTTTACAAGTAATCTTCGATCACTAAATTAATGATCAAAGCAAATAGTACAAAAATGTAAACAAAATGTATCAATTATAAAAAATTGTCATTTTAGTTTATCTTTTGGAAGTATCAGCCGTCCGATGTTTTTCAATGTTATAAATTTTATCAAGTACCTATGCTTTGGTCACCAATTGATGTCATTTCAAAAAAGTAACAAAATGAAATGCAAAATAGCCCAAATTAGAGAGGTTGTAATTGATGTTGTCTCAGTTACAGAGGTTAATGCATATAAAATTCAATCGCTGTCTTAGTTATAGAGGTAACTATGACTATAAAATCGAAAGGACGAATCCCAGATATAGAGGTTTGCTTCGTCCCACTAACAGAGGTAATTCAGTGCCAAAGTGTTGGGACCTCAGCATGTGTTCCAGTTATGGAGGTTTCTCACTTATCCAGGTCCCACTTAACCAAGTTTCACTGTAAATATCCTTGGACGAAATTACACACTGCCATCTAGTCTCACACTAAGTAAAGCTTGTACTATGGGTACTAGATAAGAGATATTATATTTAAATACATTCTTTTGGAAATGTTCTTCCCATGGCAGATAGGTATATTGCCAAGACCACGTCACGCGTTTGATTGACAAATTCCATATAAAATAAAATCTCGATGGTCGAATGGTTATTCGACCAAGATCGTCAAAACATAGTAAATGTAAAAAAAAACATAGTAGAAGTAGTCAAAATATTGAAGATGCCCGAAAAGTTCCTACATCCTTTCTCGGCCTCGATCGAATTCATAAAAAAAATATGAAATGGGTTATCCTCCTATCTACCCTATCTATAGATCCTATAGCACGAAAACCTCTACTTCAGTCCCTAGTGAATAGAGATGGCTAAAATGGCATTAACAATAAGTGCCCAGTAAGTACCTGTAAATGCCCAATAAATGCCTAGTTTTGGGCACAAATAGGGAATTTATAATAACTTTTTGGCATTTTGCCCATCTCTACTCTACTAGTGAATATATATTTTTTTTTTTAAATGTGCCATACTGTTTTGGCTGGTCGTAGAATTGAAAACAAATCCGCCTTAGGTTCTTAATAATATCGTTTTTTTATCATTACAAGAGCGTATTCATGCCAAGTCATCTCAACAATTATTCTTCCCAATCAAGTATTATACAAATCATCTAGTTAATGATGTTCACCGATACAATACCATAATCAGGACATATGATCCTTAAAGAGCCTCTGCCGTAAAATATATAGCACGGATCGGTGTAACTGGCCAAGCGTGAGTCAGAAATCAGAGGGTTCAGTATTATTTGTAAAAATGAAAATAATATAATTATTTATTTACTCAGGCAAGGATAATTAGAAATGCAAATAATAAAGAAAAAATATAGATTTTTTTATACCACGTCGGATCGCAGACAAGCATACTGCTAGACTGATGTGAAATGGTTACCGTAGCCTTATTAACATGAAAAAACCATAAAATTAATATACCTCGTTATACCAGGTATATTATATTTATGGAAAGAACAAGAAAATGGCAAAATTATAATGTGGAATCTATTACTATTCAACCCATGCGGTAATGTTCTTTATTTGTCCTACTAACCACAGATCAGAAGCGTAGCGAAAAATCCTAGGTTTGTGGAACTAACTATGGCTATGAAAATGGATTTGTTTCTGCCAAGTAAGTATTACTTTTAACCTGAGACTATCGATAAACAATAAACATTTTTTTTTATACTACGTCGGGTGGCAGACAAGCGACGGTCCACCGTGAAGCGGTTACCGTAGCCATATTAACGCTCACAACATGAAAAAAATCGGTCGCGCGCTGCCACCCCCGTTGCCAACGCAGCAACGCCTTTCTTTCTGGTGACCTCACTCACTCGCAGGAACACAACAACCCTCAAGGGAAATGTTATTATTCTGTGAGGTAGAGGTACTTCCCCAGTCGGGCAGCTTAAAAAATACGCTACGCCCTACCTCTTAAAATACAATACATTTGTTATACAAATATGTAAGATATAAATGTGTCATGCTACTTCCATAGTACCAATTAGAGGAAATGTAAGGATTTCGTATCTCCACTTGTTAGGTACTGAACCCCAAAAAGGCGCGGTGCAAAAACATAAAACATCTGATTTGCCGTGCGAAAATTCGTTAGGTAACAAGGTGAACAGGTATCGTAGAAGGTGCAAAAAATACGAAATGTAAAACCGTTTCGATCAGCTGTGGGGCTCTATGTTTAGACGATGATTATATTGAATAGTACTGTGATTGTATGTGAGCTAAGTTTGCTAATATGTAGTAAGTTAACCGTAGTTACTTATCAGATTATTACGTATCTTTGCATACGGCAAAGATTCATTCCACGTACGAGTAACTTCTAAGACATCAGTCCCCTTACCACCATCTCTTATTGCGATTCAATAACTGAATAGATAGCATATTCATACCAATGAATAAGCATTCTATTCAGTTATTGAATCGCAATAAGAGATGGTGGTAAGGGGGCAGCACAGTATGTGAAGCCACACAATGTGCCTTACGCCTCACTTTCTTCACTAAATTAAAATTGCAGTGATGTTCTTATACAAATAAACTAGGTAGACTCTGCTCCACCACATATTTATTAATTATTTAAACTTCATGGACAATTAAATTTAAATGATAATTTAGGTATAGTATGAATTTAAACGTATGCACATACATATTATATCAAATAATTTTTACTTTTATAGATACATACATACATACACACACACACACACACACGCGCACACATATACATTTTCTTGGATCATGACATATAATTATTGGTTAAAAGAATATGGTAAGCTTGATCAGATGCAACAGCGTCACCAGACATCTGCATGATACCCAACTCCTCATCAAGATATAGCTCAGTTATGTCGTTTGGCTCATTGTAATGATCCCAATGACCAGGTTATAGATAGTGTGTAGTGAATTACGAGTCTGGTGTTGAAGCAAGAGAAACTGTTTCTTGGTTCAATAAATTTTCTGAACTTCTGACCCCAGCAACAGAGGTTGATACGATAATAGTCAAAATGCAATGCTTTTCAATAACGTTGTCAAAATATCTATTATTATCTATTATATTCCTTGCGTTTTTCTTTTAAACCTGAACAACAGACAAAAACCACACCCCGGCCACTCCATACAAATGTCGCGTCGTTTACTACTACATAAACAATGACGTCTGTGCAGAGCGTGAAGAAGCGTGTGTGCGTACGGCGCCATACAAACTGTTCTAGATCTGTCTCAGAGGGGAGGTGAGGTCGACACGAGAGGGCGGCAGGGAGTGGCCATACTGTACATAGTACTATTACTTATACTGTGCCCTGTATTTGCAGTGGACTTCATTGCTCATTGCACACAGCGTGGTGGAGTATGGTCTAAACCCTTTCGATTATCAGGCGGGCCATATGCTTTTCGGCCACCCGATGTAGTATAAAAAAATATCTTTAAGCGCCTTTCAGACTCACGCCGAGAACCCCCGAGAACACCCGAGAAGCGTGAATGTGATCGCTTTCTCGCGGTCTCGTTCTCGAGAGCGGCAGGGTATAGCCATACTGTACGTAGTACTATTACTTACACTGTGCACAGACACAATATGACTAAATAGCACACGGACTACCGAGTACTATTACTTCTACTGCGCTCGTACTAAGTTCCACCACCTTTTGATTGAGATAGTAAAATATCTTGTTAATTGCTTAGAATGTTATGGGCACTCATAATTTTAATACCTTAAGTAAAATCAAATTTAAAAGTGTTCAAATTTGGTTGTAATCTTGTGTATACTTAAAAGGAGTCTTAAATACATAACTTGCAAATTGTAATTTAATGAAAAAAAAAAACTTAAATCATTTGTATTTGTTTTATAATAAATATAAGGCATTCAAAAAGAAACATAATCAATCAGCAATCACTTTTTTGGCGAAGTTTTTTTTTATAAGTAGATCGCAAAAAGAATAATTAAAAGTAATGTATTTTTTGGCTCATATGTGAACAGATGTACTCCATCCATCGTGCAAACACACGTGGCGGCGGACAAACACGCAAAAAAACTGACCGAGTCAAGGTCGGCGCGGATGTCATAAACCAGATAAGTGTGCTTACCTACATTCTGATTATTTGATAATTTAAACCTCTGAGATGTTTTTGGCGTGATCATCAGGTCCATTTTAGTCTCCACTACAGGAGAGCACGACCCTCTCTCGTCCGTCCTAGGCGGAAGGAGAATTTCGCCTACACTCCCCACGCTGGCCAAACGGGTTGGGAAGGCCTGATGGATATTTGATCATGTATTTCCCTTAGTCGCCTTGTACGACATCCACGGGAAGAAACAGAGTGATTCTAGTCTGCCGGAAACCACACGGCCAATACAATTTTGATGTGATAAATCTATGAACGCCGGCTGCACGCACAAAAAAGCATGACTCATTGTCACGTACCGCCCGAGCCGAGCGTGCAAGCGAGAGCGCGGAATAAGCGAGAGAGATAGAACTAAGCGTTCGGCTTGTGACGCATCCGTCTATTCCATTCCATCGGCCGATGTTTTCATATGACGTTATCACGTAAAATTATCCGTAAACCGAATTTACAGACAACCAATGTTTTTACCTATAAATACGTTTCACCTGCCTCCATTGGGGCCAAAAGAAAGCAAGGTAATAAGCAAAGTGACATAGTCAGACCACGGCATAATGCTGAGTTGGGTCCAATTTGTGGCATTACGCAGCACTATGGCCTTTCTTGTATCTATATTACTTATTGCTATCTTTTAAAATATGTAGTGTTGTGTTATGTCACAAATAAATATTTATTCATCATCTTCTTCTTCAAGGTAAAGGCTACTTGCCAATATTTGCCAGTATTGTAAGATACACAAAACTTGACCGATCTTCGATCTTAAAATTTTGATAACTTATGTCCGACTTGGTTTTTTGGTCGATCAAAGTTTGGTGGGTAAGTCCATTTTAAAAGGATGAAATAAAACTTTTTTTAATGATTTATCATATAATATAAATAAATAATAAATAAATATTTCTGGGTAATTTAAACAGCGCCATCTAGTCCCAAATTAAGCTCAAAGCTATGTGTACTAGACAACTGATAATTTTATTGATATTTTTTGTAAATACAATAGAAAACGTTTGTCTTGTGCGGGGATAGAACTCGCGACTTCGGAGTCAAAGTAGCCATTGCTAGCCATTCGACCACCGGGCTCCTCATTTTTAACTTAATTGGAATTCTATATAAGTATATGGAATTCTTCTAGATGGTCTGATGACCTCAAGAAAGCGGCTGGATGCGGAAGGCGGATGATCGTATTTGGTGGAAAGCATTGGTGACAGCCTACATCCAGCAGTGAGTAGATTTTTTTTTTTTTTTTTTTTATCCTACGTCGTGTGGCAGACAAGCATACGGCCCGCCTGATGTGAAGCGGTTACCGTAGCCATATTAACGCTCGCAACATAAAATATCGCTCGCGCGCCGCCACCCCCGCTACCAACGCAGCATCTCCTTCATTTCTGGTGACCCCACTCACTCGCAGGAACACAACAACCCTCAAGGGAATTGTTATTTGGCTGCGGTATTCTGTGAGGTGGAGGTACATTCCCCAGTCGGGTAGCTTACAATTACGCTCCCTACCTCTCTTTTCGCCAGAGCTTCGTTTGTCAGTCAGCAGGGTGCACCGCGTGCAGGTGAAGTTGGCTTTGGTTCATAGATGTTGAGGAACCACTTACACCCCAAAGATACAGGCTGATGATGATGACATGAAATTCTAATCTCCGAACTATAACATGATATCATTCATAGAGTTAAGGCACACCTTACATTCCAGATTGGTGTGAGAAAGGAAACTGGTTCTCCAAGTCGTTTAGAAAATGCCTTTTTCTTCTTATACTACAACTGATTAGAATTTATAACTACTTTTTTCATCTGTACGATCATCTTAATATAATAAGATTCGTACATTTTTTGCTGAAATAGATGTATCTAATTTTAGTACAAAGGATCTAATTTACATTATTAACAAAATGGACACTATTTGATAACCTCCCAAATATTTTCATAATATTTTTGTATTAGATATCTTTGTCTAACGCCTTGCGCCTTGAAGCCCCATGGGCTGGACCATAGATATTCTGTTATCTATGGGCTGGACCGATCAGATTCGCGACTCTGCTGATACCAACTTGCCTGACGCTATGCGCTGTACAGAGGACCGCAACAAATGGGAAGCATTCGTCCATAAAAGGATACATGGAGATCAGTCAGTAATGAAGAGAGCGACGCAAGAAGAACAACTTTGTCTAACAAACAACTTACAAAGATAAAACTCATGGGGTGTTAGTGATTCATCAACATCTTTGAACCAAAGCCAACTTCACCTGCACACGGTTCCCCCCGCTGATTGACAAACGAAGCTCTGGCGAAAAGAGAGTTAGGGAGCGTAATTGTAAGCTACCCGACTGGCGAATGTACCTCCTCCTCACAGAATACCGCAGCCAAATAACAATTCCCCTGAGGATTGTTGTGTTCCTGCGAGTGAGTGAGGTCACCAGAAAGGGAGGAGGAGGACGTTGCCAGCGTTAATATGGCTACGACAACCACTTCACATCAGGCGGGCCGTATGCTTGTCCCGAAGTAGTATAAAAAAATACAAAAAAATTGACGCATGCAAATAGAAACCGCAAAAAAAATTTGTATGGAGTGGCCACTGCTTTGGACGAAGACTGGTCAGGTCTCCAGGAATTCTCTAATTTTAAAATGCGAAGAAAACATTTTGCAATAGTCCGTCTGCGCAGTAGCGTTTCATCGCGTTTGAGAAATGACACAAAACTAAATTATATAGGCCATAAGGTCAATATTGACCAATAAGGCAATAGAATTTGCTTTTAAGTACAGGAAACGACATTCACCATTCTGAAATCGTGTACAGTATTTTTATTCAGTATTCAGCATATCTAATCAGCACGTAGCTTCACGTAAGGTTGTTTACGACATTGTGGACCAGCTATTCTCAACGTGTACGGTAACGCATACGTTAGAGATCTTCAGGAGGGCGGTAATAGAGGTAATCCTACAATAAATCATATATATATTTATTAATTTATCTTCCTTTAGACAAGCATTACAACAAGCCAATGCTTGCTCAAAGGCTACTTATCCAAAAAAATATAACTGTATAAATAATCATTAAAATACTTTAAATTAAATAACATAATACATATTATAAATAAATTTAATTGCTCATACTATATAATCGCGCTTTCTAGATATTCTGTTGTCATCCTGCGAAATTCTGCAAGCGAGCAATTAACGAACGAGCATAAAGACACGATGTTTTTGAATAAGCGCAGTGCTAGAGGAAGCGATGCATGGCTCCCATTTGCGTTCTACAAAGAGGCAGCGTGAATAATCTATGTGAATGGGACCCATAGTAATTATCAGGAAAATTAAAATTAATTTATGCCATCAACTTTAAAAGCCAAATTCTGATGCGAAATCAGAGCAAAGGAACTAGCGCCCTAAAAGCGCGAGGTAGGTCACGGAGGAGTTGCGAACTAAACTGAGCGCTTCCGATCACAAAATACTATGCGCAAGACTAACTAGCACGAAATTACACTCTACCGACAAACAAACGAGGCTCTTGTAAAAGTGACTATTACCCTACTGAAATAGTACCTTTACCTCACAGAAAACGACAACCAAATAACAATGCCCTTAAAAAACCATTTTTGAATAAATGCAGCATCATGTAAAGACATAATTTCAATTTAGAAGACAAGTTTAAAAAATAAGGGGAGTAAAAACGTATTCTATTCAAAGTGGTCGTAAAGTTTGAGAACGTATGATCTACAGATAATCTACTTTAGTTATAATTCACGTAGCGTCTCCTTAACAATAGTTTCATTCATAAAAACTTAGTGTGCCGTCATGTTTTGGTATTTGCGCTGGCGCGGATTACTACGTGGTACCCAGCATTTCATATCTACGAGTATAGCTACATAAAAAAAATGCGGAGATGAAATCCGAAGACGTTTACGTTGCTACAGAATAATTATAGAACTGTCATGTAGGTGTACTCTTCAGATGTTAAAGAAAGTCAGAAGACAGACACATGAACTAGCGTTGAAAAGATCGAGGTTAGGTTGAGATACAAAAAAAATATTATTAATTACAAATTAATATTTATGACATTAAACTTGTTTAAGGGGCCTCTACGCGTTGGCCCCGCACGCGCGTACTATATCTCCGGCCACACCTATCAACTGACCGGGTTTGACCCGTGTATTACAGAGATATAATAAATATTAATATTTTTTTCATATTATTAATAAAAAATAATACCTATTATTCATTATAATATAAGATTAACCATGTCCATCCAAATAACTAACACTCATAATACAAACTTCTTAGTTACACGATGGCGCTGTATAATGTGCCCAGAAATATTTATTTATCAGGATGATAAGATCCAGTTTACATGCTATCAAGTGACCTTAAAGTATGAGGAAGGCTTCACGGTCGCAATTAATTGTGTAAGAATTTCTATGCGCTCGCGCGTGCAGTGTAACTGACCGGTGAATCATTATAGCTTCCATGCATAGGTCGCGAACGAATTGAGTGCAATCATACACAGGATGCCCCGCGGCTATGCCAAACGGGGAAGTACTATATTAAATAAAATAGATTGATTTGTTACTAAAATTAAATTCTTTATTCTGACACTTTTTGACGAGCTTTGTGGCGTAGCGATCAATGACGCGGCATCGACACCAACGCTCGTGGGTTCGATTCCCACACATGACAAACATTTGTGTGCATTAACATGTCTGTTTGTCCTGGTCTGGGTGTTTTCTACGTATCATAAGTATGTATTTACAAAAAAAAAATGTATTTACGTATGTTTATCAGTTGTCTAGTACCCATAACACAAGCATCGCTTACTTTGGGGCTAGATGGCGCTGTGTAATTTATCTGACAATATTTATTTATTTAGGCTATTACTTAGACACGTCTCATATTTATGAATCGAAATCCTTACTTTTCTCTTTTTTTTGTCTAAGTACTAGAATTTCACAAAAGGTAAATAATTATTTTATTTAGGGCGATTAGTGCACAAACGCGATTAGCACCACCACTATATGAAAAATGTAAAAAAATAGTACAAAAACGAAAAAAAAAGTGTCGTGTTTTAGTCAGTGATGGGATAACTCTATCTAGTCACAATATATGTATGTACAGTATGGCCACTTCTTGCCGCTCTCTCATGCCAGCCTATTCCCTCTAAGACGAATCTGGAACAGCTTGTATGGCGCCGCACGCTCACACGCTCATTCAAGCTCTACACAGATGTTATTATTGCTCTACGTAGCTCTCTGGAAGTTTTGCCTGCCCCAATAAAAAAAATAGTAAAAGATATTTTGTCCGAAATTATTTCTATTTGTCGATGACTAGATTCGCTAACAAATTTAAATTTAATAGATATATATATAGATATTTTCTATACTAGTAAGGAAGTCAACGTTGCTTAATATAAAAGCGGTACCAACCTCCTTGGTCCAAGGACCCTTGACTAGGTCGGGATTGAGAACTTTAGTCCACCGCTGCTGGCACTGGACGTCGGTCCTATCTTTGAACTGCGTAGCAATCATCTCCCAATGTTCATTGTACATCTTCACATAAAACTTTAACCTCTTATCCTGAAAATAAAGTTCGTTATGCATTAATATTACAAAAGAATGTCGCATTGAGAATGATATTTAGATTTTTTTTTTATACTACATCGGGTGGCCGAAAAGCATATGGCCCGCCTGACAATCGAAAGCGTTTATACCATACTCCACCACGCTGTGTGCAATGAGCAATGAAGTCCACTGCAAACACAGTGCACAGTGTAAGTAATAGTACTATGTACAGTATGGCCACTCCCTGCCGCCCTCTAATGTCGACCTCACCTCCCCTCTGAGACAGATCACCAAATTTTGTAGAGCGTGGTGCCGCACGCACACCCGCTCATTCACGCCCTGCACAGACATGATAGATTTTTTTTATGGAGTAGTTAACAACACATTTGTATGGACTGGCCGGGGTGTGCGTGCTCAGGGGTAAAACTACGGCTGCCCTGGAACTCACAACGAGTTTAATCAGAAGAAATTAGTAAAAGCAGGAAGCTTAGTGGCACAGTATAATGGCACAGTATATGGCTTAATGGCACAGTATAAGTAATAGTACTATGTAAGGTGATGATATTTTCATTTATTCAAAATTATTTCATGATACATATGTTGTATATAACACCGCACCTTACAAGCCTCGCAGGGCTTATCTTAGTGTCGGCTGGTCGTTGACATACAGTGATTTCAGCAATTTTTTGACAACAGATATATTACCTTTTGTGAACATGTTTTGAATTTCTGGTGCAGTTTCGTTCAGGTAACATGGAATAAGGTAGTAAGAAGTTCGTGTACCATAAGTGTTAATAAATTTAGGCAGCACATATGTGTTCGATTTCAAATTTCTTAAATTAATAGGTCTTGATTTTAGCACTAATTGACTTGGTTGTTTACATTCCGAAAGTACAAGGAGTTTCACTTTATCGAAAACATTAATCACCTTGCAATATTTAAATACGGCTGCGTCATTATTTTTATACCTTTTTCTGATATTAAGTGGTATTATGGTTTTTTGAATTCGGGGCAGGCCCACCACACATTCCCACCAGTGTCTCCTGTGTAGCCAGGATTAACAGCGGCAACCGCCAAAAAAGGCAATGAACAGTGAAGTCCATTGCAGTCCCGGGGGTACAACTACGGCTGCCTTGGAACTCACAACGAATTTAATCAGAAGAAATTAGTAGGAGTAGGAAGCTTTTGGAATTTGACTTCCCCTCTTAGCAATGTGAGAGACAGCAATATGGCAAATAAGGCATTAAAAGCCTAAAGAGATGGCTAGTCAAGTGAAGCTCAACTGCCGTGCACCACGGATTTCATGTCTTGGTTATGGTATTATGGTTTTCAAAATTCTTAATTGGACATTATAAACATCCATAATACACGTAATACACATAATACAATATAAAAAAAACTGTTGCACATCATACCTCCATTTTGGACCACCTCCCCCTATTGATGATGTTACTATTCTTCCTCGCCCCAACGCTTTTGGTTGCAACCGGCACATCTTCGTAAGCCGCCGCCGAGTCCTCCGAATACTCGCTTGACTCTGATTCATAGCCGCTTCGTCTGTTAACAAAAAAAAACATTATACGAATTTTGTAAATTCCTTCTGGAAATAAAAAATCCATAGATTGAGGAACAGAAATGACCGATTAATTACATTATATTATGTACTCGTACTGTGGTTATGTGGCGGAGATGGCAACGCGCGATTGATTGCAGGCTTCCAAGTTCTTCGTTCGTGTCGTATTATTATTTACTTACAATAAATAATACTACAACACGAAATGTGTGAATAAAAAAAAATATATTTTACGTCAATAAAGAATTTCCTTATAACAAATGGTTTAATAATACCAATAATACATATTAATCGCATCTAATAAAAAAAGTTTTAAGAAATCTTTGATTCTCATAATTTTTTAATAAAAATATATATATACTAATTATCATCATTTAAAATTACCATAAAAATGCAATTGTTTTTCAAAAGGCCAACAGACTAAAATAGTAACTTAAAAATAAAGTCGTAAAAGCATTTTTTTTATAATCTAGTACAAAAATAAATGGTTATTTTTTAACTATATAGTTTAAAAAACCTAAATCTGGTCAAGAGCGAGTCGTGTAAACTAATGGTTCCGCCCCGCCACCGAACTAAAATCTCACTACATCGAGTAAAAATACCTGTTCTTTATGAAGACTTTCTTTATTTTTTACTTTAATATTTATTATATAAAATGCATTAAAAAATCATACAATAAATAAAAATAAAGTTAAAATGTAAACAATAACAAAAATACTTGACGATACACAAAACACACGTGAGAGAATATAGTAATTAATTTTATTAAACAACAATAGTAGATTATTGCATCGAGCACAAAGTAATTTATTATTGCACCGAGTGCCTGATTTAGAGCCCGAGCGTTAGCGAGGGCTCTAATCTAACAGGCACGAGGGCAATATAAATTACTTAAGGCGAGGTGCATAATCTGCTTTTCTTTCAACTAATACCTATAGGAATCTATATATATAAAAGAAAGTCGTGTTTGTTACAACACTTATAACTCGAGAACGGCTGGACCGATTGCCATGGTTTTTGATTTGTTGGATTTGTCTCCGTCCAGAATAGCAAGATAACTATTAAAACATTGGAAAATTTACGAAAAAAATAAAATAAAAGAAAAATCATTTTTCCATACAAAATGTTCGTGGATGTCGGACCTGTCACACGTGACGTTAACGTGCGTACGTCAAATGTATGCGTGCGTTCAGAAATGTGGGTATAGGATAATAAGTATTAAAACATTGACAAAATTGTCGAAAAATTAAATTTGAAAACGGATTGGAATATTTATTGATTTTCAATTAAATGTCAAATCGATTGGTCTAACTTTTACGTCGCGAAATTTGTCCGTTGTTGTTTTGAAAATTGTTTATGAATGAATGCTTGAAAATGAATATTAATTGGTTGTCAAGTGTCATGGTACTTTATTTTGTGGCATAGTAAAATACTGAACTTAATATTTACCCACTGCTGGGTAATATTAAATACGGGTCTTCCTTGAACTGAATATGTTTCGAGCATACTCCACCACGCTGCTCAACTGCGAGTTGGCGGACGCCAGTAATTTCAAGCCGCCTAAAGGCCACTTGGCGTAACGACTGCCATCTAATGATAACAACCAGGACCGACGGCTTAACGTGCCTTCCGAAGCACGGAGGAGCTCGAGATAATCTAATGATAACAACCGGGACCGACGGCTTACGTGCCTTCCGAAGCACAGAGGAGCTCGAGATAATCTAATGATAACAACCGGGACCGACGTCTTACGTGCCTTCCGAAGCACGGAGGAGCTCGAGATAATCTAATGATAACAACCGGGACCGACGGATTAACGTGCCCTCCGAAGCACGGAGGACCTCGAGTTAATCTAATGATTACAACCGGGACCGACGGATTAACGTACCTTCCGAAGCACGGAGGAGCTCGAGATAATATAAACTCATCCATGGACAGGCTACGGTTGACGTTGCTTAACTTGCGTGTACAATTAGACTGACACGCGCAATGACGCCATCGTGCTTCTCTATTATTTTCTATTATTCATTATATTAATTTCAAGACATCATAAATTTTGTTCAACTAATATGTATACCACGACATTCATTGACAATTAGGCGGTACGAAGTTCGCCGGGCCAGCTAGTAGTAGATAAAAGAAACTCATATCAAACAGTTAAAATAGAAGTTTCTATAACACTGTCGGCTTCATTTGGAATGTTTTCCGGAGTTAATGTGTCGCTAGATGATTCTATTTTAATTCGAAGCCGAAGCACTCAAAATCAGATAGTATCACACTTTTATCGTTTCCAAAAATATTGTCAAGCAAAATTAACAAAGTTCCCGCCAAATCACTTTTTTAAATTTCTTTCATTTTTAACTCAGAGTTAGCAGCAATCATTTTTTAAATTTGGAACAAGTAGGATATAAACGAATAATACGTACGAAAAAAAAGTATTGATATCGGCTGGCTGAATAGAGCTAATCCATTGAGATTGGCACCTTTTGGTGCGATTAAAAAAAACTGTGCAATAATGAAATTTCATATATTTTTATTGCTCTAGAGCATTAAAGACTCGTTTTGTACTGAGTTTTTAGTGTGATTGTGATGAAATTAAAGCATAGTTGGAAGAAAAAATATGTAAGAGACCCGTTTATTACGATTAATTCATTTAATTTAAAATATAGTTAAAATGAAAGGAAGAGAAAAGCTTTAAATTTATTATAAGTAATAAAAAAACAATCAAGAAGTATATGAGATCCGCAGCGGCTACATTCTGTAAACATTTTATTTTTATTTCATGGCATGGGCACAGTATAGTTACAAAATTAGGTATGGGTAAGTACCACAAAAAAAAAACATAATTACAATTTAATAGACACAAGCCATGAGGTAGAGGGATGGATAGTCCACAGAGCCAAATAATAGTCTCATTAGCACTTGAGCACTGAATCCTAAAAAGCTAAATACATAGTGAGCTCCAGTGAGCACTCTTTGTATTACGAAATTATTAGGTAATTAGTGTGCATGAACATGTCTGTTTGTCTGGGTGTTTTCCATGTATTATATACAAGTATGTATTTACATAAAAAATGTACCTATTTAAGTACATTTATCAGCTGTCTAGTACCCATAACAAAGGCTTTGTGCTTAATTTAGGACTAGATGGCGCTGTGTAAAATTTTTACATATTTAACCTGATTCATAACTTCACTCCATATGTGAAGTAATTTATTACGTTTCGATAATATTACGATTTAAAATTCATAATAAAATAATATTATTATTATAAAAAAACACTAAGCAGGTTACATTTTTAGACAAAGTCAAATACGTACACAAATTGTCTCATTATAAAAAAATCAAGCAGGCAATAATTTTATGAAATTTAAAAATTTGGAAAGTATCTCCTGTATTTTTTTCATTTTGCTGAACTTGAGTGATATACTCATAATAACATGAGTTTGAGAACAAACAATACGAACTATTTTGCCAAACGACTTTGCGATATACATAAAGAAACAATAATGGTTACAATCGCTTATCACAAAACTCAAAAGAAGCGGCAGATATTAACCAGAAACGAGTTCTGGTAATAGGCGTGGAAAAATATCTCATACCGGTTTAAGATAAATAATTCTCGAGCCTTTTGGTGAGGTAAGAACGTAAAAAAAAACAACTGACAATTTATGCATAGCTTCAGTATCAGCTGACGGCAAAACATGTTTATTCCATTCAACTTTGACGAGAACTGCACTTTTGTGCCTCTGTCAACTTAAAAGAAGATAAACTAGAAACTATGGAAAGCTAAACTCGACTGTATGAGAGTAGCCATGGTAGATAAAGGCGAAATATTCTCTGCTAAGACTACGTAAGGATGTGGTATGAATCCTTTCGAGTATGAGTATGGTTGTCATAATCTATAACTTTCCATACAAAACCGATAACGTAAGCTAGAACAAATCACGTGACCACATCTGTCACTTAATAACATACCTTGCGTTTTACTACCATAAGAGTAGCTACGTTTTGCGCATGCGGAGTGGTGATTAGAATAGAGTGGAGAAAATCGGGGATCGCAATTGATGGAAAGGATTGGAGACGGCATATCCAGCAGTGGCTAGATTCAGGCTGATAATAATGATGATGATACCGTAGTTGAGATATACACGAACTCGATACAATCGTCTGACATGTACATGTTTCTGCCACATGAGTAAATAAACGGCAATGGAAAAATGTCATAATCAGGTTTAGGGACTGGTGTAAATTGAAAAAGAAATAAGAAATTGCATGTAGCCGCTGCTGCAATGCTCCTTTGATGAAAAAATATATTCAGTATCCAAGAATCAAATAAAAGCAATATACAAACGCCTAGCGCAAATCCAAGATAGTCTGGCAATTATTATTGATTCACTCATTAACATGACTATAATCATTATTGAAATCGTAAGCAACGCAGGTAAGAGAGTCCAAACAGGCCCGAATGGGCAGTATAAATATAGCACACACTTGGCGATTGGGGTTTTGAAAGCACTTATATTTACACAGATAATCAACAAGCTTCATATTTAGATAATATATATTTTCATGTATAAATATAATTAACACAATTTAAAATTAATAACTTTCTTAACACTCACTCATTTATCATCACGCCGAATTATCCGAAGAGAAGCACGAAGACGATCCACGTACAACACTCCATCATTCAAATCAAAACATCGTTCACACAGTAATATAAAATTAGTAACAATATGCACAAAAACCTTAAAACAATCACCAATGACTTCCCGCCAAAACCAATCTCATGTCTATAGGATAAACGACTCACGCGCACCAAACTCGAAACTCAAGTGAGTGAATGACGGACTGAAGCAAATTCTTTCCCTTGTTCCCACACTCACACAAATATGCATATTCACGAACACACCTACACTGACCGTATCGCAAGACGTAATAAGGGTGAAGGGATCAACAAAAACCCTGGGGACGTTTAGAGAGGGACAAAGGATAACAATGAATAAGAGAGCGACAAGGATGTAGAATCAGGTACAAAAATCATACCCCGCAGTGGGAATGTGTGACGCAACACAAGCGAAGGAAAGCAGGTGTAAGCAACTGGTATGGAAAAGGAACAAAGAAAATCGATTTTATTCTTTTTTTATTGGATAGGTCAGATACTTCTGGCGCCTGGCAATCACTATGGTTTGATACCATTACTTCAAAAGTATATAAATATTTTAATTTATGACGATGTGAAACATTGAAATTACTTCGATGAATTCCTATAAAACCAAATAAAGAAATTAAACAATTGGCAGTCAGCATTCGAGATCTTCATGTAGTGCAAGGTATAATTTCAAGGGCCGCTTACATATATAAACATCTGCATGTTTTGAAAGAATGAGACTATAATTAAATTTGAACCCTGTTTCTACATAGTAAGTAGTCACGAAATCTCACGTCAAAGAGATCTATAGACGATTTGAAAACTTGGACATCTGTTTAAAGTAAATTAACATGCTGCAAAGGCTACTCCTAATGTAATGAATATTCTCTCTAATCTGCAACAGGTGCAGTGCAGAAAACCAGTACACTAACCCCAATACTGCTATGTAAATCAAAAGGATTATGTTGATAACAAAATCAAAGCGACAAACTTAGTCTATCAATTTAATAGACTTACAAAATTATTTAAAAGAAAATGCTACAGTACTCACACATTGACTGTGATAGTAGTATTCTTCGTTTGGAATTCCAATTTTGGAGAAGCGTTTTTGTAACGGGAATTAATTGTCTCTCAAACAAAGCTATTCGGATGAAAAAGCAAGCCTCAAGAGAAAGGAACAACTCGTCTAGGTAAGAACCAATAAAACAATCTTAATCTTTTATGTTTCTTCAACTAATATTACAATAGGAAATACAGGAAATAGTAGAATCCTCTTTAAATAACGCCTGCAGGTAGCCCAAACTAACTCTCAATAATAATATATGTATAGATAGATACTTGAACGGAACTCAACTGACTGAAACTAGGTAGTAACATCAGTAAATTTGTGTGGTATGTTACGTTAGCTACGTATGTATATGAGGATAATATGCATATTTTTCCCCACAAAGGCGCATGTAAGATAAATGCTCGACGACAACGTGATCCAATGTCTTGTACGTGTGTGGTATGTGGAGAGGTTCTCAAAAGCTAGTTTAAGTTCCGGACTCCACCAAAGTGGAGATGAGCGGAGAGATGTGTTTCCCTACATTTCACATCTCGCTGTAATCCACTTACGGTGGACTCCAAGCCAAAAGTTAGGTATTCTTTTAGGGATTAGACTATGCTTGTATTGTGTACTTTACTTATTCAAGAGTAAACTGATATTGGTTGCATTTTTAACTAAAAAACGTATTGTAAATGATATTAAAATATAATCTAGAATATCATTTCCGGTCGCAGACACAATGATAACATTTTTTTTCGTGAATGCAAGTTTAAGGGCATTGCCAGATACCAATGGATCTAATCTGAAATTACTTTTGATAACGGAAACTTTTTCACACCGACACTTGTTTGATCAGTATTATTACATACATTCAACAATGTTACTGTAGTACAGAAAATGCTTTAAAAGACAATGATAATCATTGAAGAAGAAAAAAGTATTTTAGATACGAGACGTTGGCAAAGAAGCTATATTATTATTAAATAATCAATATATGTAGGACTTACCTATAGTACCAAATTTAAAAATGGTTCAAAATTTTTGATTCTGAAAATCTAAATTCTGTTTAGGTTAGAGTTTGCATATAATGTAGTATTTGCATTATCTTCTCAGTTTAGCCATAATAAAGTTTAGCCGACCGGCTCAAGCGAAGTCCATTATCGGAACTTCGATTTTAAAATCAAAAGCCCCATTTGTTCGGTACCTAAGGTTTAAATTAACCCAAAAGCAAACATCGTAGGCAAAGAAATTTTAACAAAATAAAATTATTTTTCATCACTGTTACATGGCCATTCCCTAACAATTCAAATAGGTGGACAATCAAGATAAACCGAGAGAAGAAAAACAAAGAAACTAAGACAATGTCCTTATATAACTAAATGATATCGAAATAAATGTAAAAGTAGGTAAAATATGATTACAAAAAGATGCTTTAAACAATTCTTTGAACACTGCATAAAGCGGTCTATTTAACTCATTATTCATTAAACTAAGGAAGTCCATTTCCACCTGTCTTTTGATGTGGCGAGTGATATTATCAAAAGACGGAAGTTAAGGTTGAAAAATTATAGAGTGTATCATGAAATCTTACGAAAAAGTAGGGCTACAAAGTGTGACGAAATAGCAACCTGGAGCTATAATATTTTGGGAGAATATTGTGATTCCAAAAATTAATGACAAACATCTTCAGCTTAGTCGGTAGAGCTTTATGGTTTCTACCAGCTAAGTTAAACACAATTACTACCAATCTAAGCTGAAGTTTGATTTACGCAATCAAAAAATCCAATGGTAATAAGCTTGAGATTCGACGGTAGGCCCACTGGTTTGAATTAGACCATACACACATAGCTAGCCATTTTCATACATATGAAGTGAATGCAAAGTGGAAAAAAATCGCAGTGTCAATAGAGATTATCTGGCACAACCAGCTGATAGTCGTCCGGTCTGTCGCCCCGTATCACTGGATTTAAGTAGGTAGTCGAAGCCGATAATCAGAAATTTTAATGATATACTGGACAGGTGAGAAACTTGACATGGCTGGTTCAATTGGCGGATCTCGTATTGAAGCCTTCAAATCATTTTTTCTCAAGTAGCATAGACAGCAAATAACACAGACATACATCTAGGACAAATAAATATTGTAACATAAATTAATTAAGTAGATTAAGTGGACATCTGTCACAAATAAAGTTCATTCATTCATTCATAATATCTGTATTATACAAGTACATATGCGTTTTTACATATGTACTTAAATATGTACAAGAGAAGATCTGAAACTTAATTTACAAGAGACACGGGAGACATAAAGCGGTCACACTCTCGGGAAATTAATAAATAAAGCTTTGCCACCTCACCCACAGCCATCACTTTAGACTCTTCCTTCCTTATTTGCCATCACACAATATGGACACAAGACAATTAAATTAAAAATACCCTCGACCTTCTAGTCTAGACTAGTCAAGCCCTTTCATTTAATACCCATATTGAAGGAGTTGTGAAAAAATATGTAATACGTCATTTTGTGGAGGCGCCATAAGCGGAGAGAAACATAGCTAAGAAAACTCCCGACTAATTCACCTTTCAATTAAAAAAAAATCAATATCGGTTCATCCGTTTCGGAGCTACGATCCACAGCCAACCACACAAACACACAGAGATATTTGTACATATTTGTAAACTTACAACACCCCGTCGTTTTTGCGTCAGGGGTTAAAAAAAATGGACCATAAATATATAGACAATGCCTAACATAATAATTATACTCTATAACTTAGGTCAAAGTTACTAAAAATCGAGTTGTTCCACGTAGTTAACGATGCCTTGTGTGATTGTCTTCAAAGAGGGGTCAAAAGATATTTTCCTCACAAAGGTACATTTATAGCAAAAAAAATGTCCCCGAGGGGTTCCTTAAGGAAATGTCCTGTTAACTCACGCATCGCCCGTGCTTCCTGTCTTGCGCCCCCTTATTTATGTATGACGTTTATTAGCACTTTCAAGTTATACTTTTCTATTCTAAGAACTACATTCAGTTGCTTGACCTCAATTGGTTTTAAACATATCAGTACACCCATTTTTCAATACTAAACCAAACAGTACTTCTTGTACTTTTAAATATTCATTGTGTACGCTAAGATGCATTAAAAGGTACGTGAATTTGAGCACTTCCTTATGTACTACTCAGGTTAAGCATGAAATTGAGAACCATTGGCAAACAATCCCATAAAAATAACAATCTGATAATTATACATGTACGTATAAATTGACAATCTATGGGCCTATGACATAGCATCAACACTCCTGAAAATTAACTCATAAAAACAACAAGCATTTTATTATTGCCCAACAGGATTTAGGTTAAGAAGCGAACATTACCTCATTTGTGTCTTTGCACTGAATTCTAATAGCTTTCAAAGCAAGGCGCCAATAGTCTAGACTCTAGACATTACAAATGAATAAAACAACCTATCGACGCGATAACAGGCCACAGTTTTAGACAATTGTATAATTTAAACTTTAAAATATTCAAGAAACACGAAACATGGGTAGGCTTTAATTCTAGCAGCCAACCAATTTTTTTGTAAAGAATAGAAGTCTCGGCTTCTATTCTTTACAAAAAAATTGGTTGTCTGTAAAGTCGGTTTAGATTTAGTAGGTTCTAGATGGTCCGATGGCCTCAAGAAAGCGGCTGGAAGCGGCTGGATGCGGAAGGCGAAGGATCGTATTTGGTGGAAAGCAATGGGGAAGGCTTATATCCAGCAGTGGATAGATACAGGCTGATAATGAATGATGAAAGACTGTTTATTACAGAGATAGAGTTACAAGCCAAACGCTTATGCCGATCTTGAGTCTCTATCGCTTGTTCTGCGCTCTCGTTTGCACGCTCGGCTCAGGCGGAACGTGACAATGAATCATACTTTTTAGTGTTATCACGTCAACAAAAAATTGAACTCGCTTAAATACTAACAAATGTTATTGAAAGTAGCTTAATACAACTTCTGAGAAGCTGCTTTGTATTGTAAACTATGGTTTCAGTCTAAATACTTGTATCAAATGAAACTATTATAAAACCCATAGGAGTCAAGTTAACAGCAAAAATAATGATCGAGTTCTTATTACTGGAAACAAAATGCCTTATGTACTTAAAGTAATACATTCTCAAGCCGTTGTGTGGGATAAGAACATGTTGCTCGGAAGTGGACTTTACAGTTAATAACATAAAGCCGAAAAGGATTGTATTTTGATTTGAGTAACACTTTGACCAATCGCAGTAATATTATTTGGGACAATTAGAATGATTGAGTCATCACAACATCATGCTTTAGATCTAAAAATAAATCAGTCTTGTTTTCAAAGTTATTTTCTAGCAAGCGATCGCTGGATACAAATGTAGACCACCTAAACGTATGGCGCCAACATATTTTTTTATTATCAAAAATAATATAATATTACAAGTCCGGTGGCCAAATGGCCACTTTGACTCGGAGATCGCGGGTTCGATCCCCGCACAAGGAAATCATATGTGTGCATGAACATGTCTTAGTCTCGCTGCTTTCTATGAATTATATGTATGTATTTACAAAAAGCAATTGTTATTATAATCATTAATACATATTAATGATCGAAGGGTAGTTAGAAAATGGTAGTATTATATAGATTTAGTAGTAGGGTAGTAGGAAATGATACTCGACATTTTTTAACACAACACAGATATATCGCAGAGAAATGGTAGAAATAGAGTTAATAATGATCAAATCCCTAAACTAGTTCAGTGAAATGATGAAATAGGACGTTTACTGACACTAAAAGTACTTTAACTCCCCCTCGATTAAACTAGAAGTAAGTACTAAACTCTTAAATGAAGGAAAACTGTTACACAACAATAGATTTAAAACATATTAATGGTATTTAGTTGTTAATGTTATTTTACTTTATTTTAGTTCTTGAATACCGTTTGTATTCCGAAGAAAATAAAATTAAAATAAAGTATGTAATATACAATTTCGGCAGTGTTCTAACTCCGACATAGTTGGGTTAGTTTAGGTTATGCGTGTGATCAGCCCCCTTACCACCAACTCTTATTGCGATTCAATAACTGATAATACCTACTATTTCAAACTGAATAGAGTCGCTTATTCATTGGTATGAATAAGCATTCTATTCAGTTATTGAATCGCAATAAGAGTTGGTGGTAAGGGGGCAGATCACCAAATGCAGAGTGACCACAGCAAGCGAGGCTCGACTTGCTTTTGAAAAGAGAAGTGAGGTAGCCACACGCTTTCCAAAAGCAAATCTGACTCGCTCGCTTCGTTTACTTGGCTTTTGATCGTAAAAAGGTTAATCTAACTAACTGGTTTAGTGAAATGATTAAAAATTCAGGAAAGGGCCTTTTCCTGAATTTTTTATTATTTCACTAAACCAGTCCCTAAACTGATCAAATTGATCATTTGTTCGTATATCTGTAATAACCATCATATTCCCTGCGACTGTGCCTGCGAAAGATACATTATGTTCCTGCCGTGAATCTGAGTATTTCAATCGAGCAATATGACACCGGAATCGATGTGAGAAAGCACAACCAAGTCATGTGGTCGAAGTGGTGGCCTTGCGTAATTCGACACTAGCCAATGAAGTGGAACTGATTGTTTGCATCCTCCAGATAAACTAGATATACGGGTATTGTTTTACAAGATTAAAGCAAATATGTATTCATGAATGAAATGATTTAGCGAATGAACATAATTTAGTAGACAAGGAATAATAGGTATAGTTCAAATTAAATTGATGACCTACTGGAACAAAATACTCGAAATCTTCTATAATTTCACTAGTCCATATTAATTAAATTAGTAATTAGTAGTAGGTGGAAATCATTGGGAAAGGCCTATTATCCAACAGTGGGTAGGTACAGCCTGATAATGATTGATGATGATAACCGTTCATAAGTCTATAAAGATTTATTTATTATTGACAACAATAAATTATGGAATACATAAGTTATACTTAATGTTAAAAATCTCTTCTAGTCAACTTTCAAAGAATGTAGCTATGACGGTAAAAAATAAAATATTTTTTTTATTATGTATTAGAAATTGCATACGTAACAGCTAAATGAATAATGTGTAAAATATATATTTATGAAATATTTCCTGAATTAGTTTACAGTTTTTAAACACAATCGAAAATACTATTTCTAAAAACCATAAAATTGATAAATAAAACGTAGATGGGTAACAACTTTAATTAGAATTTTTTTTTTAAACATAAAGAAACGCATAACGCTTTGTTAATTTCAACAAGAACAAAATCATTGTTAATTTCAACAAGGTCAATCAAATTTTTTTTTTTTTTTTTTTTATACTACGTTGGGTGGCAGACAAGCATACGGCCCGCCTGATGTGAAGCGGTTACCGTAGCCATATTAACGCTCGCAACATAAAATATCGCTCGCGCGCCGCCACCCCCGCTGCCATCGCAGCATCTCCTTCCTTTCTGGTGACCTCACTCACTCGCAGGAACACAACAGCTCTCAAGGGAACCGTTATTTGGCTGCGGTATTCTGTAAGGTGGAGGTACATTCCCCAGTCGGGTAGCTTACAATTACGCTCCCTACCTCTCTTTTCGCCAGAGCTTCGTTTGTCAGTCAGCAGGGTGCACCGCGTGCAGGTGAAGTTGGCTTTGGTTCAAAGATGTTGATGAACCACTTACACCCCAAAAAATAACACAATTAAAATAACACAATTTTATCACAAGCAAGCTAATCTATTAGAAATGTTGCGTAATGTAACACGTAAGTCTGATAAATGCCTAAGGAAAAGGGGTTATCAAAAGAAACAGGTTCATATTCCCCTTGAACATAGACAAATAGACATTAATCCAAAAGGACGACTCACGTGGGATTCTACAATAGATAATAGATTTAGAAGCGAGGGGATGAATGCGAATTTCTTAGCTCTTGTCTAATTCATAGCCTATTATGTGATGCGTGGCGATTCTCACGCATCTTTTGCAGGGTTTAGTGATGAGCAGTTTTTGAATTATCATACTAATACAGATTTTTAAGTTGAAGTCTAGACCGGATTGATATAAATAGAATAATTTACTAACGAGGTGGGGCCAATGGTTAACTTTTGGACAGAACAGGATATTAACATCTGATAACGCTGATATTCAAGTGTTTGTGGTTGGATTAACACTGTTGACAGGGCCTTGCTTGGTTTCTCTGTCCTCCAATGTTTTCAGTCTTAAATTACTTTAGTCGTCCGGTCCTGAGGATAATGATTAGATAATTCTGAAGAAGTTTTTATCATACTTTGCAGCCAAATCTAACACAGTGCATAGTCATACAGAGAAAAGAAACAGATAATAAAAATGGGCTGTGGCTGTGTCATGGACACGGCCGTGTGTTGTACGTGAATACGTTATATGCACTAAAATTATCTCAAAATGGCAATGCTTCCACTTCCCCCTCACGCGATATTCAATAGTCCTTACTTAGCGTAATAAATTCTTCGATTTTTCATCTATCCAGTGGTGTGATTGATTTATTGGATATAGAGCATAGATTCGAAACTACAACGCCAAACTGAATCCCCCGATTTTGTTATCATTTGATTTTTTGAAATGCCTCCGTATGGCAGCAATTTTAATGACATATTCACGTCAATAACGCATAATGAACTTCCTTTTCTCTTACAGATTGAAATGAAATGTAGAAATCTTATAACGCAGCTACTGTATATCAAAACTGTACAAATTTTAAAAGCAAACAGTGTTGAAACTACAAAAAATCTGGAAGTAACTTCCGATTTGCAGGAGACTGGTCTTTTTTATACCGAAAAGCGTGAAGGGGCCTGCCATATGCCGCTATGGATGACACATACAAGACACATGTGAAGTTTTTTGCTTGTTAGCAAACTCATATCGAGGCGGGTGTTTACAAAATCGTCTCAATTTTATTTATCTACAAATTGATAACCACTAAAAGCACACCGCGATAGCTCGACATTTCTTTATCCGACGCTACAGTGGTATCATTAAATGAAGCTATTGAAATAATTACTCCTGTTATTTAATTAGTAGATGACGCTACGTATGAGGGGTGAAATTCATTCAAGACAGCTGCTCTGTTTAAGCCAGCGATATTTATCAGACCTTAGCGTGTTGTTTAAAAAAATATCTCTAATCGCTAACTAGAATTGGCAAATGCAAACCTAATGAAAACTTAAAGGTGACTTTCATAGTAAAAACTCTATTGTTAAAGTACAAAGGTCCACTGGGGAAGTTCACCTGGACATTTCCCCTATTTCTTCCAAGATTAATGTCTCAAGACCGGGTACAATGACTCGCCCCCGCGCACATGGCCTGACATTTCTCTACCCTATGTTTTTTTTTTTACTTCCTCTCTTATTATATCGTCTTACAATTACAAGGGAGCACGCGCTGCAAAGGTGTTTAGAGAAAGCGGCAATGAACCATTAATATTATAGATTTTTTTTTTAATTAGGGTTTCATGACACAATAAGTAAAAAAGTAAAATCATTAGGGTTTACTTTGGCGTCTGCCCATTAACACATATTTTTACGCTGAATATTTTTTTTATACCACGTCGGGTGGCAGACAAGCATACGGCCCGCCTGATGTGAAGTGGTTAACGTAGCCATATTAACGCTCGCAACATGAAATATCGCTCGCGCGCCGCCATCCTCGCTGCCAATGCAGCAAGTCGTTTCTTCCTGGTGACCTCACTCACTCGCAGGAACTAAACAACCCTCAAAAGACTTGTTATTTGGCTGCGGTTTTCTGTGAGATACTTCCCAGTCGGGTAGCTTACAAATTCGCTATACCTTACCTCTCTTATATTATATTAATTCAAAACACTAGAACATGCCGACGAATAAATATCTATATGTTTTGAGATCAGGAAATATTGAAATTCTCCATATACTTGTGGCATAGTTGTGCTAAAATTTAAGAGCCATTTAAAGTAGTAGGCCATTACAGTAGTTCATTTGTAGACCGGAACGCAGCTAGTACAATGCCTTTGGCTATTTTTAAAGGAACTCTGACATAAAACGTGACCATAATTCATATCCAGTTCATGTGAAACAGATTGGAAGCGAGGGGCCTCTTGAGAGGAAGATTGTGTTTATTGTATGAGGTCATTGTTCCAAGCGCCAGGGTCTAAATCTAATTTACTGTTGTATACATATTAGCTAATTCCTTTTCAAGCGGACAAGGCAATGATCATAGTCCTCTATTTCCTCCATTTCTTCTCACGATTGCTTTATCCATTTATTTAACTACATATATATCTATTTCCGAACAATTACGACGTGGGAGCCTTCAAGTCTTTATTTCCCTTAAAAGGCTGGCAACGGATCGGTGACCCTTTGATGCCTTTGGTGTTTCTGATCTCAATGGATGTGGTGATTGCTTTCCACAATGAGTAAACGTCAATATAATAGTATAGTACCATGAAAATGTTGTCATGATGAAGCTGAGATGCTACAGGAACCGCCCCTTAGCTATTCAAAATAATCCCGTCATTTTTGGTTTTATCATGAAAAGAGAAAATTTGTAATTTTCTCTTTGAAGTTTATTAAAATTTTCGCGGAGTTTCGTTTTTGAAAATCGAGCGCTCTGAAGTCAACGACCGTTCATAGTGATGGGAACTTGCATTTCTAAAGAATGCGGTCCCGGACAATCGAGTTCCGCAATGTCTCGATTGCAGACTATATTCAGGGATCGAATGCGAGCAGGTGATGTGCCATCTGGCCTTAACCACGTGTCAACGAACGGCAAATTTACGATGGCGATTAGCAATTACGGAGAGTTTGATTTCGGAACGGTTCCTTGAACGGGATGTTTTTTAAGGGTTGTTAATGTGTTAATGTTTACCGTTTGTTTGGTGGTCTTTAAAAGACCTAATAAAATCGATTAGGCACCGAATGGAAATTTTAGCACGCATCATTCCAATATTGATACAAAATGATAGGAATGTTAAAGTACTTTTAGGAATTACATGTAAATTGTAAAGTTTGTACTAATGATGATATTAAAAGTTACTAGGTATAACATTTACAAAATATACCTGATATAACACATAACAAGCATAACACACAAAATATTGGTGAGCCTAACATTGATAACCAAAATATTATAGAATAAGCTAATAAACTAAGATTTGCAATATGCCAGGCATTTTGAATAATTTCCCCTACAACAGCCCGCAATGGTCTAGTTTTTGAGCATAATTGGAAATTTATATGCGATTATTAGGAACTTATCGAAAATATCCAGCATTTTGCTCATCTCTATAAGGAAGTGTTTGAACCGGGTATATTTGGCCACACATGTCGATTTAATTAAATCGCGTGTAGATTTTGTTACTATGGCAAAATCACGAATTGCGGAGCCTTTATACATCCCTCCTATTAAAATTCCTCAAATGTCGTATCGTCGCCATACTTTTACAAAAAATATTAAGACATTCGCACATTTTCCTCATGCAGACGGGTCACCTTGTCTGTAGACAAGTACATGTTCCAAATCATTATCATAACACATGCTCGAATTAATGACCAAAATACTGTAGTCTTAATCAAATGTACAGCGATATCGATTTATCGCGTTGTTACTGCGCGTGCGGCCGCCATCTGCGCCCCCCACGCACAATGCCGCGTTGATTGCTCCGCAGCTGCGCAATGCCACCGGGGGATGCGCTACTCAGCCAATAAGAGGACGGCATTCAACCCCGCGATCGGGAAACTTAGTTTTTGATCGGCTCATCCCTAGTAAAGGTGATTAAACCAAATGCTGTAATTTTGTATTTATTTTTAATGTCTGCGGATGACATGTCAACATTTCCTGTTATTAAAGACACTAGATGGTAAACCAATGGTACAAATTTTATGAGCCAAAAACGTCTTTTCATATATAAGACTCCCTAGAAAAACAAAGTGCAAATGACCCATTTAAAGGGCAATGCACTTCTGAAATGATATTGGGACTCAACAATAGACATTCCCCTTTGAAACGGCACAACAGTGTAAGAACGGAAACAGGTATGAGTTCCTCAACGCGCCGATGAGAATGTTTGTTTAAAACATTTCCAACTTGGAATTGACTTTCACATTTCAATCTACGCCCCTATGATCATATAAAAGACTTTTGTTGAAGAACAACTAGGTAAAGGTAAAATTTTTCATAATTTATGAATTATCTGCAGCAGATATTTTATAGGTATTTTATTTAGAAATGTTGACTTAGAACTTTTTGATCGACAAACGAAATGAAAGAAATTATAAACGTGAAAAAGAAATAAAATTTTGGTTCAAATTTTCAACACAGAAAAAAGCGCTAAAAACAATTAAAACAATAGATAATATCTTGAAACATTAACTTATATTAACAAAATTTACAGTAACAAATGTAATGTAGGTAAACATAAAGAAGGAAGTAATGTCAATAAGGCAAACAAATTTATCTCCAAAATTGACGATGCCCACACGACCTACATAGCATAGGGTCATGGGAACCGCAGAATTAAAAAGACACAGTCATCTTGTGAATCGCTTACAAATTTAGACAGAATCAAAAGCACAGAAAGGACATGCACCAATGACGTACCCCTCACAAAAATGCAGGACCCCAGTTTTTTGAATCGTGGGAATGTGCCATGTTACCTGGTAGGGTGTATTACTACCCTTACATTAATTATAAGTGCAATAAATTACAATCAGTATTTTGATTCCATTCACGCGTGATTAGGTAATTCGATTCAAAAATTATCGTATATCAAATTTCTTTATGATGTGATTGCAACAAAAGTTATCATGAATTTCGATGAGACTTTCTTTAGTAACAAAAATTTGAAGAAAAGTCTGATTAAATAAAACCTTGATGATGAAAAGTACAATACTCATCCTCAAATTCGAAATTAGGTAGGTATGTAATTCGAATAGATGTAATAAGTTGTTAGAATTATAAAAATCACGTTAATGTAAGAGTATTCGTGAATTCAAATTACAAGTACAATAAATTACAATCAGCATTTTGATTCCATTAACGTGTGCTAATCACACGATTTAATCGATTCATAAATTACTATATATCAAATTTCTCTTCTATTGTGATTGCAACGGAAATTATCATGAAATTCGATGACAATTTCTTTAACGACAGATTGTGAGGAAAGGTAAAATCGAACAAAACCAGATAAAAAGAAAGGTGCCACCGAAAATTAGAATTATGTGGAAATACATACCTACGTACTTACATACTTACTCCCATACATAATTCATTCAGGATTATCATTTCTCACCGTTCCTTATGTTTTTGCTAACAAGAAATTGTTTTTTGCATAAACATGAACGGTATAATCTCCGCAAATTTTCCAAAAAGCTCATGTTTTGTTTTACCAATAAATTACTCATTGACAATCTGGCATACAAATATTGACGGTTCCCATAACCCTCATCCTTGCAGCTTATCCGAGCATGACATGACTCACGTGCAATATGGCCGTCACGGTTGTTAATACCTAAACGATTACACTTAACAGAATTAATTTTAGATGGA
Source organism: Hypsopygia costalis (assembly GCA_937001555.2). Taxonomy (NCBI): domain Eukaryota; kingdom Metazoa; phylum Arthropoda; class Insecta; order Lepidoptera; family Pyralidae; genus Hypsopygia; species Hypsopygia costalis. The sequence continues at coordinate 7,522,593 of OW443349.2, forward strand.
CATTTAATAGCATTACGGTGGGAACCTGTTATATGGTCTAGTAAATCGCCCTCTTCCAGAGTATTCCTTGCATTTGCATGTGATAAACACGACTTATATGGGAGAGCCGTACAACCAGAATTTCAACAAAAAGACAGAAAGTAACATTAGTTGATTAGACTACCTGTTTTATCATTAATGAGAGCTGGTTCTATCCCCCAAGTGAGTTTCAAGCAATTTGAAATCAACCATTGAGATATTTATTAAATCTACTTGCGTAGGGATTTGATTATGAAATAAGTGTCCAAGTTGTCGTTTAGGGAGTAAATATATGGGTGTATAATTCTCGAAGTAGATACAAAGCTAACAAACGGTTATACTTTCTAAACTTAAACAACAGTAAGTGTATTCAGAAAACAGGTATCGATACAAAAACTATCTTTTGTATTTATATTGGTTCAAAACATAATATTAAAATTGTAATACAAAATATTAGGCAGAAGTTCCGTAAAATCGATTTGAAATTCGTTCGCCATATGTTCATCGGAAACTTCGATAACAATTCAAGAACCCTCATACGATAATGGAACCCCACGTAAAGGTGGAGTTAAAACAGTAAAACTAACTAAAACATGTGGGCACTTGGAGAAACAAGTTTTAAACATAATTCGTAGCCCGCATAATGATATCTGAAAGGTATTTTATGGTATTTTAATATTGTTTTATTGCTGTGGGTGTGGTTTTGTCTACTATTCTATTTTATGCGGTCTTCTTGCACATTTTCTCATTTATCTTCATTATCTATGACTCAGTCATGATGGAGTCGAACGCTTACAGAATTATCTTATTGTCAATTATAGTTCGGACAATCTTTATCAAGAAGATAAATGAGATAATTTTTATGCATTTGATAATTTTCATTCTTGTACTTATTCTATACATAAAAAGTACAAGAATGAAAATTATCAAATGCATAAAAATTATAACACAAAGAGAGACATTAATCTTGAGTAAACACCAAGTAATCCTTTTAAGTATTCTATATTTTGTAGTCTACGAAATCATTATCGTCAGTATTATTAAAAACTAGCGACCCGCCCCGGCTTCGCACGGGTGCAATGCTGATACTAAATGTACTACAGAAGGTCTTTGCGCTTTGTCCTATCCAGTCCTTCCCCAGTTATAGGCACACGCCGCCGGCTCCGCGGCCGGTACCGCCACAGCCGTTATGTCCCTGCATTTTAAATGTGTAATGTCTTCTAAACTATTCATTTAAATTACATGCTGTGAAGGGCCATATTGATCTATATTAAATGCGCAATGTATTTAAGGTACTTAATTGGATAAGGATTAATTCTGTATTGCTTAAAATCGCTTCGTAAATAAGGCATTATTTCTTGTAAAAAGCAAAGGATAAAATAACGGTTATTGTGTGTTACCACTAAGAGATAGACATATACCATCGGGAACTTTTTTGTAGACCATTTTAAGGTGAACAATACTGTACTACATTATTTTGATCTATCTCGTTGGGTTCAGCCAGCGTTTGCAATGAAAGAGCAAAAAAATGTGTTTATTTACGACATCACATTAGAAACCTCTAAATTATCAGTGTTTTTCTACTATGTTATGCATATATTATACATATAAACTTTCCAGTTGAATCACTCTATCTATTAAAAAAAACCGCATCATAATCCGTTGCGTAGTTTCAAAGATTTAAGCATACATGGGGACATAGGGACAGAGAAAGCGACTTTGTTTTATACTATGTAGTGATGACCTATCGAAACAAACGTTACTGAGGTAAAGGTTTTTAAAAATCCATCCTTACTGCCTTTATTGAATTCGAAGATCCAACAATTTAAGACTTTCCTTAGTAATTACTGGATCATTCATAGGTTGCACAGCTTAGAATGAAACGTGATAAATCCCTTTGACACCTTTGTATTCTATAAGTATTGTTTATATCCGAAGATATAGAAAATTAGCTGTACTGTTGAAAGACCAAATAGAAAACAAGTAAACCATAACGAACAAGTTTTATGATGAGATACATAGAAGATGTAGGAATTAAAAGTGGTTTATGCAGAGAAAATAGAGGAGTACAACAGGGATCTTTTTTACATAAGGTAATGTATGCATTCCGCACCGCGCCGAGAAATAACATCGTAAATGACGCCCTGATCTGTAGCTACTTCTGTTCGAGGAAAAAACACTAGCATAGGTATCGTCGTTAGTCATCTTAATGTCATTTGGTCAGGAGGGTATAAATCTCTAGAGGGAAAAGATTAATGTTTAGTGGTACACTCGATATCCGCCACCTGCTTCAGGATATTACAAGTAGCTGGGTCTATGTTATAGTGATAATAATAGTGTCTTTGTGAAACGAATAAAGTTTTATCTTATCTTATAGTAAGCTTTGGACTGGAGTTGATAGTTGGAGAGATGGGGGCCATTCTTGCGGTTATGGTGTTCTCACGCCGAAGATTTTCTTGTTATTAAATAAGTTATGTGTAGATGCACCTTTAAGATTTGTGAAGTGATTCCTAAGTCATAAGAATGTTTAAACTAAGTACCAAAGGTTTCAAAACCGTTTTTAAAATAATCGGCCAAGTTTCGAGGGTTTCAAAACGATGTCCTCATTATGTCAACCCTAACTTCATAAATTTAGTATGAAATAACAGATCTTTGGTCACATAAATATTGTGTATGATATTCCAAAGTCAACGGATTGTACCTACCCTATTGGTTTTGATTCAGTTTCGAATGTCAAATAAAAGACGAAAGTGCTGTTTTTTTCACAGCTCAAGAGAAACCCTTCAGCAAAAGAATTGCTAAATGTATTTGATATTATTGAGAAAACGGTTCTTGAAGTCAAACAAGAGATAGATGGATTGACAACGAAGTGTTTTTACGAGGATTCCTTTTAACATACTGAACTCAATAGAAAGAACTGTCTTCAATTCCTATACACTAAAAGAACACCTTTAATAAAGAGGAATGACCTAAACAACGGAAGAAAAAACGCCACAAGTAAAATACCTCAGGCACCCAAAGTCAATTTCAAGGAATCCTGACGCATAGGGGGATAGCAAAAACCTCATTTGAATTTATACCATCACTATCTTCGGTGCATATGTAATTTGACGGAACAGCCGGCATGCAGCACGCGCGCATGCTTTCGACACAAACACCTACGCCTCGTAAATCGTTTCATTCATCCATTGTGATGTTTTTGCGAACCATTGTGATGATTTACATCATGCAGACTATACACTTTTAGATTAAGTTAACCATTTACTTTCAATTCTGTACAAGGATATGGAAGAGATATAAATTGATGTTATATGTATATTAAGTTATTTCGTTAAGCCCTTTAAATAAAATTTAATTATTTATTTAAATAAACTTAAGCTATAAACAATACATACAATTCAATTGTAAAACTAAAGTACCTAAAATTAAATACATAATACTAAAATAAAACTAGCCTAAAACTAAAATAAATGTAAAAAGTTTGGCCCATGTGGCATCGTTCCCAAGATGCTAGCAGCATTACCTCGCTGGATGGATATTGTATAAGAGATATTGTATCCTTGTGAAGTAAATATTCATTACGTAGATGTGGAAAGGATTCAAACAATAGCAATAACTAAAACAAGGATTATGGAACCAATTGAAACTACTAGTATATTCTATTCAGCTTTGTATGGACATCTGCAATTAGACGACTTTTCGCAATGATCTTTGTTCTTGGTATTGTGTTCAATTATCTATGATTTTAAGTTCCTAGTCACAAGAGTCTGTCGCCGACTGGATTTAGATCGATATAGCAATCAATTGCTCAATGTACTCAATCACGACCCAAAATGAGTGAAGTTATAAATTTGAACTCTGTGAGACTATTATATTTTTTTTAATTATGCAGAGTAATTTTAAATAAACTTTAAGATGATGAAGTGCAAGTATTCTTGAGATTATTTAAAGGATGAATTGACGATTACTTATGAAGCATGAGTAAATGGTCTTTAGATAGCTCTGCTACAGAACATAATATTACTACTAAATACTACATATATACTATAAACTACTAACAAATTCGGACCAAAGACCCTACCGACGAAGCTGAAATCGAATACCATCGAATATATTAAATTGAAAAATAGGTCTTTTAGTTATTGACAAAACATATTCAGCTTAGTCGGTATAGAGTTCCAGAGTTTCTACCAGCTAAACTAAACACAAATACCTTACATCTAATCTAAAAGAAGTTTGATTTCCACCGGATGGTAATCCGCTTCAGCTTTAGCGGTAGCCCCCCAGGTTTGCCTGAATATCCTTCTATCAAAACACTTTTCATGCGATTTTTCTTCGTGTATTAATATGAATATGTAATTTATATCGATAAAGCATTGTCGCTTATTCATTTATGTTCGTCCATAAAGATCTTTGGCAAGAGTGACTGAACATTGATATTATTGATATGGGATGGGAGTCAGGCAGTCATTCACAGAGTTCCTTTTTTGCTCAACTTCGACCGAAAAAGGGCGGTGTTATAAATTTAAAAACTTTGTATGTCTGTCGGTCTATGCATCATCGTAGCCAATGTATTTCAATGATGAAAACCGGTTCAATGGTTCTCGAGATAAAGCGATAAGAAGCTAGAAAGTCGGGAGTTTTACAATTTACACTTGTACAGGTATGTTTGTACACGACTTCTTCAAAGGAAACCTTCTTGTGCACATCCCGTATCAAAACTTTTCCAATTCGATAACTTATGTTCAGACGATAAACTGTTTTTAACACATGTACGATTGAGTAAATCTAAAGTAATAAATTGCTATTTTATTACATGTAGTTTGTGAGAATAAAGAGGGTGAAAACTATAAAATATCGATAATCTGACAACTTTTAGCCCCAAATTCGCAAAAATCTCGTAAAGAACCTTGATGAACTTTGACACAAATACAAGACCGACCTATGTTACGTATTCAAAGTCGAAAAAACACGTCAAGCATTGCGAATCTGTCTCGATACAACAAAGGAACTAGGCTCGTACACTTTTGTACGGTAGACGGATTCAGAAAATAATAATGGCTCCCCCAATTTCTTGGGTCCCCCTGTAAGTGTATACAATATTTCTTCTACCGGGCGTCAAAACCAGCTGTTCTATTCAATGGTATTTTTTCAATAGATAAAAAAATATCCTTTGCTTTATCCACGTGGTCGGAAATTCGACTGGTTTCTTGATAAGTCGTCGATTAATATTATTATTCGTCAGAATCGTCTGCATGGGTATATTCAATCTCGGCTATTTCTGCCGTAAAGCTATACTTGCATAGCTATGTTCTGGAGTTAGGATGTGCTATAGTGAAATTATCGATCACTAGTTTTCATCAGACATTGTAATCTCTGTTTATTTATGCTATAGAGGTAGACCAATAACTACGATACGAATGTTATGAAAAGTATAGATAGTAAAAGATGAAAGATAAATCAATACGCTGATTCCTGCCACATTTTTCCTTAGAACGACTTAGCCCAGCGCAAGAGCTGAGATGGGCTATATGATCTTTGAAGAATAGACAATACAGCAATTAATTTATCCCGGTAAACATAAAGAAGTGGAGTTTGCTACAAACACACGTTTCTCCCTTATAAAAATCGTGGCATGAAGGAAATTTACACAGGCCGTCAAAGACTGCGCAATGACGGCAGACTGCATCTGTTTTCCATCAACCGATGTAAAGACATTTTGGCGGGTCTAGGCAAAATGCCAGGCATGTACAATAAGTGCCCAGTAAGTACCTGTAAATGCCCAATAAATGCCTAGTTTTGGGCATAATTAGGAAATTTATAAATACTTTTTGGGCATTTATGGTAAATGCCCGGCATTTTGCCCATCTCTAGGCTGCTTACATGTAAGAAAAAAAGCCACTAACAATATTACAGAAGTTGAGGTAACGAAACAACAAAAATGAGCAAGAGGAAAATAAGAGAGAAGAATAAAGGTCTTAGATAGAACATGTTGTATATGCTCTATCTAAGAGCGTAGCTAACATTTTCTCCTAAGGAGAGAGGAAATAGAGTTTGTGCAAACGCAGATATTTTTACGATACGTCGCCATTTCGCAAACGCTCCTCTTTCTTCTCCTTTACCGTAATTATCTTACATTGGAAGAAGATCTATTAGAGAGCCTCCGCTAACCCATATTTTGACCAGCGTGGTAGTGTAAGCACGCTCTAAACCCCTACGCTCACTGTAGGCCCATAGGCCGTACATATATTAAGAACTGCTCATAACTAGAAGTGGTCAAAACCAGAAATGGTCTTATGCAGAAGTATGTGGAAACCAAACGTCAAAAGGATCCCAGGAATGGAATGAATAAGGGATATATAGATAGAATATGCTTTATTTGCAGTACACAACACGCAGAAACAAGTTTTATGTAGGTACATAAACAAGTATGCTGACTATACAGAAAATATCACCCACAGGCTATGTATATGCAACAAGAACAAGAAAGGATGAAGAAGAAATTCGCGGGAAATATATTCTGGCTCATTTACTGGCTGGGTAGATAAGCTAATATAATTAGTAAATAATGAAAGCTATTTCAATGCTCCATAAAATACAAACGACATAATAGATATTATTCTGTGATAATAGTTCAATGTACATCATATTTTTTTATAACCTCAATATTTTGTTATTCAGAAACAAACATGACAATGAATAGAAAATTAATTATGTTTATGGGTTAGGTAGGGATGGACCGTCGAAACCAAAAATTTGTTACAATTGTACAAGTTGTTACAGTTGTACGTAGAATGTATGTAATTTGTGTTTTGTACCGCGGATGCACATAATTACGATTATGATTTTTGATCTTAACCAACCCATCACGGTGCTGAGGAATCTGTCCAAACTCTGAGAGCTATGTCGACCACTTTGGTTCTCCGTCGAATTTCTTCGTTCCGGATTCGATCCCTTAGAGAAATTCCAAGCATTACTATACATTAACCCGAAAAATGAAGACTTAATCATAAACATGGGCGAAGCCGCGGGCGGTAGCTATATAATAATATTCTACATAAGTACACATAATATGATACGTCATATTCCTCCAGGAAAATGGACTAATTTATTGGCGTGTAATAATGCAAAAACTATCAGCAAAATGTCAACATTACACTGTAAAAAGTTCAAAGGCACGTAATAGACACATAAATAATGGATGCTATTACAGAGGCTAGGTGCATTAGGTACCTACAGTTGTTGCACAAGCCGTGTGAAAGTCGTGTCCTGCACTCGCCCCAATTACATCGGTATTCATAGAAAATTTATATTAGATGAGGATGGGATGATATCGATAATCATTATCGATATCGATGTTGTTGATCATAAATTTTTATTGTTATATTTAAGTCAAGAGGTCCAATAAGTATAATAACAAATTTCATCAATTTTGTATTTGACACGAGATATATTCCTGGACAAATTACACAATGCCATCTAGTCCCAAACAAAACAAAGCTTGTAAATATTTACATATAATACATAGAAAACACCTATACCAAGACAAACAGATATGTTCATGCACATAAATATTTTTCTTGATCGGGGATCGAACCCGCGACCTCGGAGTGAAAATGCGATTGATAGTCATTCGACCACCGACCTCGTCAAATCATTAAAATTATATATGCAAAGAAAATGGCCTGTTTGTCATCTTATTTCATAATACGTGTATTTACCATTAGTCATCTGCACACAACAATACTTTCAATTATGTGTGTACAAGTACAAACATGTTGCATGTGAATCTTGAGCAGGTGTCGCTATCAAATTCTATTACTCAGTAAATATCCACAATGATAATTAAATTCATACCATAGTTGAAGCTCATTAAGGTAGAAAAACTATAATAATTCTCATAATTTTACTATGTTCCGGCAATTTCTCTAGGTGCCCTTTGCCGGTGCATCAAACAAAAACAAATTAAAGGAAGTTCTATCGATATAATAGCGGACATCACTGGTTAGCACCTTGCCTACCATCTGCCGCGATGCACGTGAAATAATTAAGGCGTCGGGGGTACCACCCTCGGTACTCGTGGTCGTTTACCCCCAGGTAGGAGGGGTGGCTTGATGGTCAATGTACCTTTTTATTGTTCGTAGTATACTCTCTCACGGTGACAAAAGGTTTTTATCTTCTTATTATGGTCGGCTGGATGTTGAGTGCTTGGTCTGTGATATCTTTTTATTGTGAATGAATTTTTATCTGTATGGTTAAATTCGGATTTTGAAATCAAACAATCTTTATCTTTAACAAAATTTGCAGATGTAGGTAAATGCGGGTGCTTCCCCTCCATAATAATATAATGGTCTAGTATATTTACTTCCGGCAATGTAACAAGGGCCAGATAACATACCATTGCATATATCTGAGACGTTGATTTTAAGACAAAATTGAATACATTATGCTACTGACGATTTGGAATAAAGAAACAATATATTTATATTAATATTATTTTGTAAAGTTTTTGTCAAAATAGTGATATTTTAGACGAGCTCGGTGGTTGAATGGTTAGCAATGACCACTTTGACTCCGAGGTCGCGGGTTCAATTCCCGCACAAGACAAATATTTGTGTGCATGAACATGTCTGTTTGTCTTGGTCTGGGTATTTTCTATGTATCATATGTATGTATTTACAAAATAAAAATGTATTTAAGTATAATATCAGTTATCTAGTACCCGTACCCAAGCTTTGCTTAGTTTGGGACTAAATGGTGCTGTGTAAATTGTCCAGAAATATTTATTTATTTATTTTCGAATGTAAATCATTTACTCCCTGTACTTTAGGCCGACAGTCTCTGTGCAAGTCTCTGCACTGTAAGTCATAACGGGGAAGACTCCGTAGTTGCAATTAATGAAAAATTCAGTCTTCGAGCATTGGGGTATATCTACATTCAGGACGTCTCGAAGATTTAGAAAAGCCGCTCAGTCCAATCGAATGCGTCTATCGATTGTTGAAATGAGCTCAACCAAGATATTTGGACTGCCCGAAGTAGGCTGACGCCTCATTATGAGCTGCATTCGTCGCAACGGATCAACGCATTGTATGTCACAGCTGCGTTGCAACGTCATACGTCGTCGCAACACAGCGTTTAGTGTAGGTTTCTGTCTTCATCGGCACAGGGTCAGACCAATGCGTTCTAGAAGAGCAACCTAGTTCGCGGAGGAGTTACAATTTAAACTGAACGACGCAGGGCAACCTACTAATGATGCCTCAGTTGTAGACGCACTGCACTCATTAGGTCTCAAATAAGTTACAACCAGGGGCGGACTAACGCCTAGGCAACCTAGGCACGTGCCTAGGGCCCATAATTTTTGGGGCCCGAAAATTTGGATTTTATTTTTGAAGTGAAAACTTCTTTAGTAGGCCCGGAAGTACAATGTTGCCTAGGGCCCGCTTGAGGCCGCCACTGGTTACAACAAGATAACAAGATATATATAAGAGTTATCCTTGAATATTTGTAACTTGTGACTCATTGCCACGTTTTATTTTTTCAAAACCCGTTTATAAAATAATTACTAGTTGTCAACCTCATAAATGGTCATAAAAAAATGGCAAGGAAGACAATACGATAATCGCAGATCTATTATACAGGATCCAAGGTTGCGGGCCTCATATTTTGAATGAAACCGCTCCATGACTTCATTCAACTTGTACGGCTAGCAACTAGTCGCGGATGCCAGTCCGCCTACTCATGAAGGCTGTATAGAATGTATGTACAATCATGCCGAAAAAAACTGACATTATTGGGAGATACGCAAGGTAAAGACAGAATAATGAGGATAAAATGATCCTGACTGCAACCGCATGTAATGTGCTCTGCTACATTTTTATGCAACCACAATTTGCAATTTACGTGGAATTGTAAGGTACCAAACTATACGTGTGCTACTACACCATAATATAGTTCATACAAAACATAAAAGATTACAATTTGTTACAAATTATCTGCGCAGACCCGAAGAATTTTATATAGCCACATATTTTTGGAAATCGGTTCGATTTTTTACATTTTCTTATATTCAAAACTTGATTTATTAATAACGAACCCAAAATAATTATTCAATTTGGTGCAGTCGCACAGAATAATATACTCTAGCAGTCGCTCGGAAGTTATGCGCGTAACATACATTTTAGCAATTTATTTTTATTTTTTCTACAATTCGTTAGCTATATTATGAGAGAGTTCTCTTGTGAAATGTTATATGTCATTCATAAATATTAAGATTATACTAATAGTATAAAGCTGAAAAGTCTGTCTGTTTGGTTAAACGCCCCAATATCAGGAACTACTGGTTCGAATTGAAAAAATATTTCAATTTCGGACAGCCCAATCATCGGAGAAGGCTATTATAGGATAACATCACGCTACGATCAATTAGCGTGTAGTTTACGTCTTGTATTTCATATTCATATAAAATAATGTTTGGAAATTAGCGACAACTCATTTTCCCTGAACACCTTTTAATCTTTCCGACTGTACCACAGTTCGCACGCAAATAAAATATATTAAGAGCGCGAAGAGTAGCTGTAAACATTATTTTGTGACACCTCATGCCTTTTGATAAAACTAATCTAGCAACCTACATAGGAACGCAAGAGCAACCTACACAAATTCTTATAGGGTTAAACTATCGGTCAACACGCGAGTGACATCCCTGGCATCTGTCTGACGTAGGCGTGTATACTATTTATAGCGTCCCTAATAGCAGTAGTAGTACTATGGTAGTATGTAGTAAACTTTTACGCATTTTAACAGACTTCAAAAAGGGTAGATGTTCTCAATTCGAACTCCACTTTTTCGCCATACTCAGTAATATGAACATGAAGTTTCATGGATTGGAATCCTTTTTTAACCGATTCCAAAAAAGGAGGTTCTCAATGAGGTTGTATTTTTTTTTAAAGTTTGTTACTTCATTACTCCTTCATTTATAAACCGATTTGAAAAAAAAAACTTTTTATTTGGATTATAAAATTCAGTTCTGATAGTGTGTTTAGCTTGTAAATGTAATAAAAGTGGTGCTAACGATTGAATAGTGATTTGTGGAGACAGTATTTTTTTTAAATAATTTAAAGAAATACAATAATTGTTTAAAGGGACGGACGGTAAACGTCATTGTCGATTTGAACCGATTAGTCGTAACTATTTTACCCGACTGACGAATAATGGAAAAGGAGGGTTATATGTTTTTTTCGAGTGTATGTTTGTATATTTCTTTGCCATTGTCTACAGTCTAAACTGCTTGACGAATTTCAACATATATTAGGTATGATTGGATTCGTCTCAGCTTTGAGCGTAACATAGAGTACATTATTCCAAAATCGCGCGAGGTCGCGGGTTCGATCCTCTCACAAGAGCAATATTTGTGCGCATGAAAATGTCTGTGTGTTTTCTATGCAAGTAATTAAAAAAATACCATTTTAAGGTGAACAATACTCTACTAAATTATTTTGATTTATCTCATAAGGGTAGGCCGTGTGGTTTCCGGCAGACTAGAATAGAATCACTCCGTTTCTTCCCGTGGATGTCGTACAAGGCGACTAAGGGAAATACATTATCAAATATCGATCAGGCCTCCCCAACCTGTTTGGCCAGCGTGGGGAGTGTAGGCCAAATCCTCCTTCTGTCTGAGACGGACGAGAGAGGGTCGTGCTCCTGTAGTGGAGACTAAAATGACCTGATGATGATGATTTAAGTATAGTATCAGTTATATAGTACCCACAGTACAAGCTTTGCTTGGTTTGGGTCTAGATAGCAGTGTGTAATTTTGTCCAGGAATAATTATATTATTTCAAAATCACGTCCGTAAAAAAATGAAGGATAATAACAAAAAAAAAAATGTTTCGTTTAATATTTTCTTGTTTATTTTTTTGTATCTCGTGTGCATCAACCCATATTCACCCCGCAGTTATACGGGACATTATTTATTCAGTGATACAGGCTTCCCATCAATCGTAGGGGTTTAGAGCGAACTCCGTCAGGCTACTCAACTGCGGGCTAGCGGAGGCCAGTGTTTTTAAACTGCCAAACGCGTTTCATAAGTATTTCCTCATTCATACAATATGGGATCCTTCAAGCGAAGCGTGAAGAAGCATCTTGTAGGCCAGCATGGCAGCGTCAACTGACAAAACATCAATGTCTCTCTCTTGTCCGTTGCCGATGCAATTGGGGCTCCTCTTTTCGCTTACCATCAAGCGAAGCGGAGCCAATATGCTGAGCTAATATAAAAAAAAAACCACATGGGCGGGACCGACTTTTTTATATTTACCTATATATAAAATAATAATCAGACCATCGCTCACTGCTAAAGGCATGCCGTGCGTTAGCTTGGCAACAGAGTGGTAGAAAAAACAACAGATACCCAGTTCTCCAGATAAATCTGATGTCAAGAACAGATTACCCGATGCCGGGTCCCCTGGTACTGTACGTGAGGCCTTGGCATTCGTTCAAGGTCTCGAACAGCACGCAGGATTACCGCCGAGTTGAAGGTCGGATGAGGTTGGTATATTCAAATTTGTCCATTTATAATATTCTATTCGAGTTTCTAAGCACCCATATATACATATGTATTGTACTCATATATATGATTTTAAAAAAACGGACTCCAAACATTACTCTACATTTATGTATCATCATCATCATCAGCCTGTATCTACATACATGCTGATGATGATGATGAAAAAAATATGGGACCAATCTGGAAGTGTACTCTTTCAAATAAAAAAAGTTTTATTCTAATCGGTTTATAAATGACGGAGTAATGAAATAACAAACCTAGTAATGGGTGACATACAGGCTGATGATGATGATGAAAAAATATGGGACCAAATCTGGAAGTATACTCTTTCAAATAAAAAAAGTTTTTTTCAAATCGGTTAATAAATCACCTAGTAATTAAGTAACAAACATAATAAAAAAATTCAGCCGAATTGAGAACCTTCTCCTTTTTTGGAGTCGGGTAAAAAGTAGGTAAGTTTTCGAGTAATAGGTACTAGCTACGCCTAGAGCTACCGACCCTCCGGGTTTGACCCGGAGTATACGGGTTTGAATAGTGCATATCCGGGCTACGGGTTTTGCAACGACATGTTTTGGGGTGTAAGGGGTTCATCAACACCTTTGAACTAAAGCCAACTTCACCTGCACGCGGTGCACCCTGATGACTGACAAACGAAGCTCTGGCGGAAAGAGAGGTAGGGAGCGTAATTGTAAGCTACCCGACTGGGGAATGTACCTCCACCTTACAGAATACCGCAGCCAAATAACAATTCCCTTGAGGGTTGTTGTGTTCCTGCGAGTGAGTGAGGTCACCAGAAAGGAAGGAGATGCTGCGTTGGCAGCGGGGGTGGCGGCGCGCGAGCGATATTTTATGTTGCGAGCGTTAATACGTTTGACGAGCTCGGTGGCGTAGCGGTCAATGACGCGGCTTCGACACCAACGCTCGTGGGTTCGATTCCCACATAGGACAAACATTTGTGTGCATGAACATGTCTGTTTGTCTTAGTCTGGGTGTTTTCTATGTATCATAAGTATGTATTTTTAATAAAAAATGTATTTACGTATGTTTATCAGTTGTCTAGTACCCATAACACAAGCTTCGCTTACTTTGGGGCTAGATGGCGCTGTGTAATTTGTCTGACAATATTTATATTTATTTATATTTATACTCTTACCAGTAACAAATATAATTTTCTAAATCAAATCAAGGTGGCCTTAGTAATAGCAGTGCCTGAGTAAATTTTTTTGCTAGTTTGACCTTGAGTTGCATAATATATGTTTTTGAGTTTTTGGTTAATTAATAGTTCAAAGTTCCTGTTTTAACACTTAGGTCTTAGATTATAATACATTTTGAAATGTCACGTCACGAAATTTAGGATCCCTCCCTCACCCTCGTCACACTTTGTCGACACCCTCCCTCCCCCTCAATGTGTGACGTAATTTATGGATGACCGCTAATTCTCTAACAACCTCCCCTCTTGAGACGTATCTGGAACAGGGGCCCGGCTACCGGCTAAGCTGAAGCCCATCGGAATTTTTGATTGCGAATATCAAACTTTAGCTTAGATTTATGACACATGTGTTTAGCTTACACGGTACGACTGAGCTGAAGATGTTTGTGAATAACTAAGACTTATTTTTAGAATCAAAATATTCGATGGTAATCGGCTTCAGATTTGGCGGTAGGGCCCCAGTTTGTATGGCGACGCACGCACACTCGCTCATTTTCGCTCTGTACACACGTCATTGTTTAAGTAATAGGGAACGACGCGACATTTGTATGGAGAAGCCGGGGTGTGCCGGAGGCTTATTCATTCGTAAATAGCTCCGACGCTTTAGTCGCCATTTCGTAAATAAAGATGTATCAGACTAACGCTTCAACGTATTTTCGTACTTCGTCGTCAACCCTTATTCATCCCATTACTGGGATACGGGTCTCCCCTCAATCGAAAGGGTTTAGAACATACTACACCACATTGTTTAACTGCGGGTTGGCAGAGACTAGTGTTTTCCAACAGCTTAAAGGCTACTGACTTAACGACTGTCATCTATGACAACAGCCGGGACCGACGACGGCTTAACGTGCCCTCCGAAGCACGGAGGACCTCGAGATAAAGAGACCCATCCATGGACAAGCTAAGGTCGACGTTGCTTAACTTGCGTATTCGGTAGACTGACACACGCAACGACGCCTCCGACCTCTTCATGTAAGCTGATAGCTAAGTACAAATATCATTATTCCTGTCTCATTTTCTTTCAGAAATTATATATTAATAGAACCTCTGTTCCTTTTTCTACTGAAATCAATCATCTGATTCAACATCAAGTTTTATCATATACTACAAGAAATAAACTGATAGCTCCTGGGGATTTACCACAAAATATACCATGCTTGACATCTATCAAAAACTGGTTCCGTACTTAAGGACAGTGCAAAGTACAAAAATCGACACAATATCACTATACATATTGAAGGCGCCAAAATATTAACACCCAGATCTTTTTTTATACTATAAATAGTCTATGGATACATACATAGTCTATAAACGCATGTAACACCAGGGGTATTACTCGTGCGTTGTCTCTTCACACCCTTTTTGTAGTCTCTGGGACCTTAACAAGGAGCTCATTCAACTTAATAGTCCATGGGAGAAAACCTCTTTAGAACCTGGGCAGTATGTGACCACTTCAACCAAATCAAGACCATTCTCAACCACTGTATGCAATAGGTTTGTCGTCAACGCTTATTCATCCTCATGGGATAATGGTCTCCCCTCAATCCAAAAGGTTTAGGAATACATATTTCAGCCCCATCATTAAGACGGACTGAGATATAGTTTAGAAAATTTTGTAATGATCCACTTACTGGTACACTTGAATTGAAGACACCCTGGGTAAATAACCCAATGAGCTGGTCTGATCAGATCCATTTTTGTTTTATTTATTTTTTTATGTATAAGAGGCGGGCAAACTAACATGTGGGTCACCTGATGAATAGTAATCACCACCGCCCATGGAGATCAGCAACACCAAGGGTTCGCCGATCCAATGCCAGCCTATACTCCTTTTCTTTCTTTCTTTCTGGTGACTGTTTTGGGAAATATGGTGAATGTGGTCATACAAGTTGGAAAGTTTGGTAAATGAGGTCATACACAAGTCATTGAGAATCGAGACACGTGTAAAAGCATATGCCAGAATATTCCCCAGAAAAGTACTTATTTCTCTCAGCATTGAAGATAACAACTCAGGGAGGAGAAATATTTCCATATAAAGGGATATAGCATAGATATAGTTATGGAATTAACCATAGATTAGTTAATGACATCTATTCTCTACTTTTTGATCAATAATAATATAAAAACACATCTTTCTTTCCTGATTTTTATGAGGTACACGATTTTGTTGTAATTTCTTTCATAAAATACACAGAATCTGCTATAGTACCCATAGCAGTCGACCATGTGGTCTTTTGTTTCCTAATCATTTGGCCACTCTCCCCTTGCTGTATGGCAACATATTCCATTTTCATATATCACAATTGTATATACAGAACTCTCCGCAATTATTTTTTATATTTTGCTGCTATTTCAGCATAGGGATCACAGCTTTACCATGCAGGTAAAGATGTGATCCGAAGTCTGCAACTTAGGGATTACATTTTGCATGGTAATTGTTTCAATAAAACATTTCTTTACGCATGGGAAGTTAAATTATGTATTTATGTTGGGGGTAATATGCCGGAATTAGGTAGGTACCTACCTACAGAACTAATTCTAAAAACTTTTACAAATTTGAAATGATATTCGCAGGTAAGTACCTAATTTAAACATCTGCATTACTAACATAGCTATGGGCATGTTCCGAAACAAAATGATTATTATTAAAGCCCTATATTAGGTTACAGTAAGATTTAATAGATCATATAGACCAAAGCATGGGCGGGTAACTAATTATTAGGTAGGTATTGAAATATAACTATTATTGTCAATATTTACATACAGATATCGAAATAATAAAATTATATAGATAAAACAACATAGCAAAAGAGTTATCAAAAGAAAGCATGGTAAACAAAAACAAAACTCACTTTCTGCGGCGGCCGGCATTGGAATTCTCGTTCGAATTCTCATTTGGAAAGTTGAAGGATTCGCCAAAAATCCGATATTGCAAGTCTTCCCCGTCATCGATTTGATATTGCATCTCTCACAACAAATTACGGGGCGCGATGACGAAATAAACCACCCTTTTGTATATTTAACATAATCATTATCGCATTTGATACACTTTTTACGTAGGCGTGATTAGAAATCCATTAATTTCCCGCCAAAAAATACAAGTGGAAGTGACAATGACATTTAATTAACCATAGATAATTTTTATTTGTATTTATTTTTTATTTTTACTGCAGCAGCGACGAATGAATCTCGGCCGTAACGCGCGCGAAGCCGGACTAACTTGACTGAACGATGAACGAACTAGTGGGGGATACAAAGTCGTCCCTCCGTCCGTCCCCGCAGCCCTGCGGGTGTGTTCATGTGGTCTCAAAGAATTCCTCAGGTAATGGTAGTACATTTTATTGCATGTACATTAATCCTGAGATAGGTATGCAGGCAGGTGTTATATTTATAATTAATGTTATTAAAGAAATTATTTTCCATAGGAAATGGTTAAGAAATATTCAGAATAAATTATTTAAATCCGAAAACCAATGGAGATATAAATAAACTAAACTACCTGGCAAGTGTTCGTGTAGTTTGCAACGTAAATAATTTTGTGAATGGTATAAAAAAATAGTACAAAAAATTAATCAAGAGAGAGTCGGACTCACGCACCGATATCATTTCATTTGTCATCACAGGTCATAAGAAACCATGTACACGAACTTCTTACAGTATACTAAACCACTTATAACTCCACATGTTCGAAATAGTCGACGATTTCTTTCCATTATTTCAGTAATGAAGGTTTGTTTGTTCCTTCATGCCAAATTCGATCCCAGTTTCAGTCATTGGAATATATCCAATATTATGTTTTAATTCAGGATCATTTATAAAAGAAAGTGCCTAATAATTCCACGTTTTTGATTGATTACATACCTTGCAAGTATCAGTTACCAAAGTGTCAGAAGTCTATTTTTCCCCAGCTACAATGCAGACCTGAGTTAGAGTACCATTCATGTAGGCGTTCCTACGTTCATGTAGTAGTTATGTATAACGAGCAGTAATTCTTGTTCAAAATTTATTATTCATAGTTCGATGGACTATTTATGAGATTCCAACCAAGCAAAAGTCTAGCGTTTTTAGGTCATAGAGCTTGGATTGACTGATATCTGTAATTTGAGCGTTTCTAATTTATGCCACATTAAAAAAAGCCACCATTAACACAATTATCTTCAGGGATTGAGAAATATAAATTTTGTGAATAGTAAAGTAAATATATAAAGTAGTAGAATTTAAAGGAATCTTGTACTACCTACCAATTGTTTTTATTGTTTCTTTACTAAAAGTTATCTGGAAGGCAGTCTGGATCTGGAAGCCATTGCTTTTAGCGAAGGGATCGTATTTATTACTTTTACTTCCTAAAAGTTTCTTGTATGTATTTTTTCATTTTAGTGTATAAAAAAATAATCTATTTTACCTAAAGATCTGTTACAGAAAAAATACGACCATAGTTTGTGTTTTTGTGCTATGGTATGCAATAAACAGCTCATAACAACCTTTACAGACTGTATTTGATATAGGTATTTCAGTACGTATACGAATCACTGGAATATGTGTACTACGGCTAAGAGCAAGTCAACCAATCCTTAATCTTAATTAAGATGAACTTGCTATTCTTCTACAGACAACAAAAAAATTAAAGGAATTATCACAGAATTATTTAGCTAGGCCGAATGGTTAGCAATGTTTACTTTAGACTCCGAGGTCACGGTTTCGATCCCCGCAGAAGACAAATATTTGTGTATATGAACATGTCTGTTTGTCTTGGTCTGGGTGTTTTCTATGTATTATATGTATGTATTTACAAAAAAAAATGTATTAAGTATAATATCAGTTATCCACTACACATAGTACAAGCTTTGCTTAGTTTCGGACTAGATGGCCATGTGTAATTTGTCCAGGAATATTTATTATTTAATAGAGCATACCAATATGTACGAGTCTTTATGCAGTTAATTAAAAGTTTAAAAACACTATGGTCCATTCACTCTACAAACATAATGTTCGTAACCCCGCAGGTCAAATCCATGACATCACATGTGCCGGCACGTTTATGGTCACCGGATAGATACACTTCCACATTTCGCGATAACAATATGTATAATTAAATTGCAGTCATTCAATTAAAAATGTAATCGTTGTTTGCTTGACACGATTGGTCTGTAGTGACTCCAAAATTCGGTCATTATTGATTAATATAGATGTGTAGCAAACCGGAACCCTGTACAATCGAATCGACTGTGAAGTCGGTTTACGGACGAAAAATTAACGTGATAACGTCATTAGAAAACATCGGCCGATATCGGAAGAAAGATAGATGTGTCACAGCCGAACGCTTAGACCGAGGGCCTCTCTATCGCATGTTCCGCGCTCTCGCTTGCGCGCTCGACCCAGGCGGAACATGACAATGAGTCATGCTTTTTCGTGCGTGCAGTCGGTGTTCGTCTATTTATAAGACGTTAACACGTCAAAAACCATAATTATTTAATAACTGGATAGAGCTTTAAAGATCGCGAAGAAAAAAATGTAGAAGAAACAAGAAAATAATGAAGAAGAAACAAGAAAATAAACACGGAAGCAAAGTTTTTAGACAATATTATACGAGTATATACAACAATAAAAATACTACTATTAATATATATTAATAGTAGTATAATATATATTACACTAATAGTAGTAAAGGTTAATTATCGTTATACTCACTCTTGCTTTACGATGACGTAATCTTCCTCTGCTTCTGTTGAAAGCTTTGCCTGCAAAGCTTTTAATTTTTCTATCTGAAGTTGCATGTATGACTTGGTTTCATCCTCCATACTGAAACAAATATGCAATAATAAAACTCAAGTCCTAATCCTGACCATGGGGTCTACCGCCAAGTTGTACCTGATTACGATCGGATTTTTTGATTGCAAAAATCTAACCTCACATTAAATTTGTGCTAATCGTAATAAGCTTAGTCGGTAGAGACGGAGGCGCTCTACCGAAAGACGTTTATCACAAATTTAAACAGTAGCCCGATTTTCGCAATTAAATAATCCGATGGGAATCTGCTCCAACTTAAGCGGTAGGGCCCCAGGATTTAAAGGTGGTTGAGAGGGAATCCTCAAAATTGTACCTGATATTATGGCAATGATGAGCCCGGTGGTCAAATGGCCAGCAATGGCAACATTTACTCCGAAGTCGCGGGTTCGATCCCCGCAAAAGACAAACATTTGTGTGCATGAATATGTCTGTTTGTCTTGGTCTGGGTGTTTTTATAGTATTATAATAATATAAGTACGTACTTATATTATTATAATACTATAAAAACACCCAGACCAAGACATCTATCTCCCTGTTACCACTCCATCGGCCGATATTTTCTTATGACGCTATCACGTAAAATTATCGTCCGTAAACCGACTTTACAGACAACCAAATTTTTTTTTGTAAATACATATTTTACGTGATAACGTCATAAGAAAACATCGGCCGATGGAGTGGTAACAGGGAGATAGATGCGTCACAAGCTGACTTGCTCCGCGCTCTCGCTTGCAAGCTCGGCTCAGATGGAACGTGACAATGAGTCTTTGCATTTTCGCGTACCTATGCAGCCGGCATTCATCGATTTATAAGATATCACGTCAAAGGTCTAGTACCCATAGTACAAGCTTTACGCCTAATTTAGTATTAGACGGCGCTGTATAAAAAAATCCAGAAATATTTATATATTTAATCTTAATGGTATATATCCAAAATACAAACTAAAGCTTCATTATTCTGTTAAATTTCTTTCATTATCATATTCTGTCGAGTTCAATGATGAACTCAAATTTAATTATCAGAATAGCTAAGTAGAGCTTTTCCACACAATTTTTCTGTCAAAAGAAGTCTTTCAATGAAATTTATGTAACGAGGTTCTTTGGCTCAATTAAAACTTTTTGCCAAGAAAATTTAATCATCCAAGATGGAAAACAAATTTTTGGTAGTCCTTGCAACCAAAGCTTAACGGCGTCTGAAATTTCAGCATTAATAAAAAATATAATCCGACTAGAAATAACGCTACTATTACAAATTGCAACCCGATACATGACTTAATAATGAAATTATTCTCTCAGACAGTCTTGGTACTAGAAAAACTGCAATGCGAATGACGATATCATTACCTATTGTTGGTTTAAACCCCGACCCAAAAAGAGGGGGTTTTTGTACATCAATGAGAGAGGGTGATATAAAATTGACGTGTGTGTGCCTGTCTGGCATCGTAGCTTATAAACGAATAGACGTATTTTAATGCAGTTAATTTGTTCGAAAGCTAACATGATCAATGTGGTTCTTAACTATCATCTAAGGAAATCTCAAGTCCAGCGGTTGGAAAATCATCAGCTCTTTTCTATTTTGTGAAAGAATATGAGCAACTTCCAAGTGTCTGATTAATTTGAGACTAGCAAAAAGAACTCGATCAAATGCTGCAGCATCGACAGAAATCTGTAGGATATCCAACTCCTCGTCAACGTAAGGCAGTGGTATCGTGTTTAAGCTCAATGGTCTCAATTATCAGCTTATAGATAGTGCGGCCGTGTGGTTTCCGGCAGACTAGAATCACTCCGTCTCTTCCCGTGGATGTCGTACAAGGCGACTAAGGGAAATACATTATAAAACATCGATCAGGCCTCCCCAACTCTGGCCAGCGTGGGGAGTGTAGGCCAAATCCTCCTTCTGTCTGTGAAGGACGAGAGAGGGTCATGCTCCTGTAGTGAGACTAAAACGGCCTGATGATGATGAAGATAGTGTTATGGTGCGTTATGGTGATCGGGGACGGTGATAGAGCAAGAGAGATTTTGTTTCTTGGTTGGGGTTTTAAGCCGGATATCAAAACATGCCGCCCGCCTGATGTAAACCGGTTACCGCAACCTGCAGGCGCTTGCAATATAAAGAGCAATGTTCGCCCGTCCGCACCCTCGGTGCTAACGCATGATCTCTTCGAGTTTTGGTAGCGACCTCACTCACTTGCAGTAACAACAATTTTCAAGCATATTATTTTTGGCTGTAATCTTTTGTAAGGTAGAGGTGTTTCTGCAATCGGGAAAACAGTTGTTATGCTTAATATTCTAAGATACGATAACACTATTACCGAAAACTTTCGGGGCATTGACAACCTAAAAATGTTTTCTATATGAATGGTCTTATATACCTCAGAAAGTCGATATCGTACGCATTGAAATTTGCCGCATCATGACTGGCTGCTGTCGATTCGATAATTTATGATCATGCCGGTCGATCGTGATTCACTCACTATACTCTGTTCAAAAAGGCGTGAGTAAATAAACAAAAATCAGTGATTGTCAACGGTCAATGTTATTAAGATATTTTTAAGTTACCCAAATCCACTCCATCTAAGTTGTCAGTCAAAGATTGGTTCCATGGTGGTCGTGGTTGAGGCGAAATTGATTTAGGTAACATATACATAATATGAACAATCACTGTTTTCTTGTTTACATTTTGTCTTACGCCATTGTGTCTAAAGTATAGGATAGAAATCAGGTTCATCAGATTGAATTATTTCAATTGCGGATTGTCCATAAAATTATGAGAACTTCATGTTGTCTTCATAAATTATAAAGTGTTCACTTTATAAATTGTAAAATGAGTTTTTTTTTAGAGGTGAATATGTCTTTAAAATTGCTTCCATAAGGAGGCAATTCAAAAAAAGAATGACAACAAAATCCCCCGATTACCGATACAGTTTGGTGTTGCAGCTACAAATCTATCATCTCCATTCAAAATTTATCACATCACTGGATAGACGAAGAATCAAAGAATTTATTACGCTAAGTAAAGACTATGGAACATCGCGTGCGGGGGAGTGGGAAGCGTTGCCATTTTGAGATAATTTTAGTGCATTCACGTACAACACACGGCTTTGTCCATGACACAGCTACACCCCATTATTTAAATTATAAAATGAACATGAAGTTAAATTTAGCGCCAGCTTCTTTTCTATTATCTGCAGTTCAATTGCTACGGCATTATTGAATCAATCAAAAATAAATCTTTACAATGCCTCTCAGAGATTCTTGATTGATTTGTTCACTTGCGTATGGATTGCAAGTGAACAAGTCAATGCATGCAATGCATATGATCCAGTCAAAATGATTTGAACGATCACTATTGATCACGCTGCTCTACCTGCCGATGAAGTTATAAGAAGGCAAGAAGCGTATAAAATTAAGACAAGATTTTGTTTAGCGAGAACTTCTTTCTCTTATGCAGAGAAGAGAAAAGAATCTCTCACAAAATTAAACTTTATGTTCACTTTGTAATTTATAAAATGAACTTGAATTTCTCATGTCTCACGTCGGCAATCCGCAATTGATGAGAATTCTCAAATGAGATGATTGAACCTGATTTCTATCCTATAGGTACTTCATACAGAATGGTGTGATTACGGGTTATCGAGTAAATCTAAAATAATCCTTTACAATGCCTTTGAGAGATCCTTGATTGATTGATTGGAACAAATCAATGCACGATATGCTTATGATCTAGTCAATACAGTTAGATCGATCATTATCGACACTGGTTTACCTTTTACCTGTCCCTATGTGTAAGAGTAAGGAATGATTTCCTTAGTCTTACTTTTACGTGATCATAAAATAGAGAAGATGAAGCTAGGGTCGCTTAAAAAGCGTCTCAATCATCTTCAAGTATACAAAAGCGTCTTCCAGCAACTACCAAGATGTCAGAGCTTATTTGTAGAGGAACCCTAGTGATCTGTGAGTGATCTTTAGATAAAAACGTACCTAAAATGTACGCAGTGCAGTATGTTTTTTATCATTATCCTTACTTCCTTACTAATATTATAAATGCGAATGAGTTTATTTCTTTGTTCCGCTTTCACGATTTAACTACTGAACTGATTCCTATAAAATGACTAGTTATACCTCGGGTACCTCACCTCCCTATCCAAAGTAAGCCGAATCTATGAATATACGCCGAAAAGTCACTCTTGGATAGGGTTGCCAGGCGACCGGAAATCGGTCCAGTCAAAATGAACAGTGTCCGGCTTGTCCGGCTTTTGTTAGGTTTTTTACATTACGCAAAGGAGCGAGAGCGCCGAGCCTCTCCGAGCGCAGAGCGAGTCGAGCGTTGATTTTATATACAACATAACTACATACACATTTCACTTCATTAGTGCCGCCTTATATCAAATGACTACTAGCTCAATATTATCTTCACTCCTTCAGTGCCAAAGCCAACCTCACTCGAAGCAATAAAGGCTAGTTCGCATTCGGCTAGTATTTTAGTCTAGCGAGTAATTTAGTAACTGTTTGACGAGCTCGGTGGCTTAGCGGTCAATGACGCGCCTTCGACACCAACGCTCGTGGGTTCGATTCCCACATAGGACAAACATGTGTGTGCATGAACATGTCTGTTTGTCTTAGTCTGGGTGTTTTCTATGTATCATAAGTATGTATTTACAAAAAAAATGTATTTACGTATGTTTATCAGTTGTCTAGTACCCATAACACAAGCATCGCTTACTTTGGGGCTAGATGGCGATGTGTAATATGTCTGACAATATTTATTTTATTTATTTATTTAACTAAACGTGTCTGAACAATGAAAATTTAGTAGAGTAGTTCAGCAATTAATTTAGTCGAGTCGATCCATTTTATTCTATTTTAATCGGGCGAGTAGCATCTCCCACCGCTCGTCCGTGCTCACTGGTTCACCGACTAAACAAGTCTGAACCTCACAAATTAATTAGTCGAGTTCATTAGTTGCCGCAAAGATGTCGTTTCGCTTCCAATGCTAGTTCCTCCAGAAGACAATTGGTAGCTCTTAATTTATTTCTTCTATCGATCCATTTTCGTACCTAATTAGTAATCACACAAACTTTCTCATCGATCTCTTCTATAGCCGTTACGATTAGCTTAATCAGTTTATTTATTTTATTGCGTTGTTCATCTTGCAAAACACCACTCACTTGACAACTGTACTAAGTGCGAACGATTTTTGGGCAGAAGAGACTATTTTAGTTACTAAATTACTCGCTACTAGACTAAAATACTAGCCTAATGCGAACTATGCAGCCTGAAATATCTCCCATACAAAAACAATGAACGAATAAAATAGGTATCACAACTCGATCCGATGTACTTTTGCTATTCTCAGTTTTCTATCTTCGCTGCACAAATAAGTCAAGTTTGACCTCATTTCGCTCGATAACGACTCGAGAATAGATAAAAATAACCTCTGCAAACAGCAAAAACTCAAAGAACGAATGAAATATGCCATTTGTCTAAAAGCCTAATGTAGAATCAACAAAATGAGGAAACATAATCAATATAAATGTTTCATTTTAAACTGGTTTATCATCACACCTATTGCATAATCGTAATGGTCGCCGACATTGAACGATATTACTGACTGCATGCATTTATGGTACAACGCGCAATCAAAACATTATTTTGACGAACGTTTGCTTGTCTCTGTATTATTATTTCATTTGTTTCTATAGTCCTAGCATTATATAATAACTTTCAAAAAAGAGAATCCGTTAATATTCGAAGATCCAAATTCGAAGTAAATACGTTATAGTCAACGGTGCTCGTTCTATAAACATTTTTTATGACGAACAAGTGACATCGGCTATTAAATTTAAGGCCACTATAACACCATACAAAAAGGAATCGAACAAATTAGTTAATTAAAGAAAATGTATTAAGTAATAGAGGAAAATGAAAGTGAGTTTGTGGTTATAGTACATTCATAATGACGACATTATTGATCGACCACATACCTTGAGTTTTCATTATTCTCCATAAAATCAGCTTTTAGTATAAATAAAGTTGGAAATAATAAATGTAAACAATAAATATATTATATGAATGAATAAGTTACTTTGGATTGCACTATAATTTAGGTAAATAAATAAAAACTTTTCAAGTCGTATAACCACAATTCGTTAATATTCGTTACAATCAAAACGCGACGTCAACTACCTCTGTCATACATATGTAATATTCCAATTGTGAAAAAGAGACAGATTAACGGTACAGCAAATAGAAAACACTTCGAATGTCGAACGGAAACGCCATTTTGGACTGTCTTGTCTATGATTTTTTTTTAATAATATTTTACGGCCCTACATACATAATATTTGAGAAGCCACATTTGCTGTAAATCCAGAGGAGGCGTACGTACTCCGAAGTGAAAATTGGACAAAAGTTCGGATCGGAATTGTTCACGAATTTCATTTGATTGAGTCAGTGATTGGCCCCTTTCATTCTGAAGGGCACAATTAATTGTTAAAATAGAATAATAAATGTGGAACATTTCATTTGTTTTAATGAAGAAAACATAAAATAGATAACTGGTATAATACTTAAATACATTTTTTTTTTAAATATATACATAAAATACATAGAAAACGCCCAGACCAAGACAAACACACATATTTGCACACAAATGTTTGTCTTGTACGGGGATCGAACCCGCAACCTCGGAGTCAAAGTGGCCATTGCTAACCATTCGACCACCGAGCTCGTCGTTTTTGTCGTTAAATGGATTATATTTTTAAAATAAGCATAAGGTTTGTAAATGAAAAGAAAGAAGTAAACATACTAAACATACAGTTGCGAAAATAAAACCATAATCATTAAAGGTCGTGTACCCTTATTCCTTAGTTTTACCGTACTTCTAGTATTGTCATTCATGATTAAGAGTGGGAATTCTATCAGGTTTCCAACGCGGGTAAAATCGGGGTATTTCCCGAATATGTACCCGAAACCTGGTCGAAAACGAATTACACTACTTTTACGGTAGACAACTTTAACGATACAACTGTATCGTTTTAGTCAATTTAACATACGCTTTAAGCATTGTAGATTAAATGAAACGTTATACTGTGAATTACTGTGTATTCATTAGACATTTTGTCTACCAAACATGTAGGTATGTGGGAGGTATGTTTTCATTTGAAATCGGATTCATATTCTAAAATTTAATTTAGATTTCGATCCGGTTTCGGTTCAACTTCCTGTTCTGGATCTGATTTTGGTTCAGTTTCCGGTCGAAAATTGATTGAATCTGTTTTCTTAGTTAAGATTGATGGTTAAGATTAAAACACAGAACACACACGGGGAGATGTTGAATGATAAATTCAAAAATGAACCAAATCTCAATATTAATAAGTGCGACAATTGTTTGATCTCTCTTTTCGAATTAGCATCGTTGCTTAAGATGAAAACACAGATTCAGTCGATTTTCGACCTTTTTGATATTTTTCCATATTTGTATTTGCAAGAGGGCAAACGTTAATAAACACAAATTCATTAAAGAAATTAAATTACAAAAGTCAATAAGGTTGCTAATTGCTTGAATCTATTGATTTGACTTAGGATTGTTACCCAAGATGAAAATAATAACTTTGAATCGGAATCGGAACCAGAACCGGAAACGTATCCAAAACCGGGACGGGAATCAAAATTCGACTTGAAATTATCAATAGTCCTCATTCCATACCTAAGTTCATGTTAAGTGCGGCCAGGTTTGTTGGAGAACCAACCAGAGAGGGGATAAAAACGACTTTCAGTACTCTTACGGTGTATATTATATACTTTAATGAAAAAAAAACTATCATTATAATTAATTTAACATATGTTTTGTACAATGTAGATTAAATTAAACGTAATAAATAATGTCAAGTCGGTAGACATTTTGATAGCAATTTCTCACGTCACATGTAGGTGTAAGCATGTTGGGAATTTGAGCTTGTTTTTGATTTCGATGCCTATTTCTATTTTGTTTCCAGTTCCAGTTTCGGTTTCGAATAGGAAATTAGATTATTCTTGTAAAGATTTACGTTACAACCCTGTTCATCGGTTCGTTTCCAAAACGCCCGCGAGATAATGATGTATATTTATGGGGGATAACCACGCTCACGCCTCTTAATATAATAATAATATTCTTGGACAAATTAGGCAGCGCCGTCTAGCCCCAAACTAAGCAAAGCATGTACTATGGGTACTAGGTAACTGATATAATTCAATACATTTTTATTAGTTTAGTACATAAAGTTAACATAAATAAAGGAACAAACATAAGCTGCCAAATGAAACCGAAACTGAATTACATCTATCTGTGTATATTTAATTACGTTTGTGTCAGAGATGTTCCTTAGATATTAATGATCTCCCAGACGTAACAGATTATCGAAGTACATTGTTTGCTGACGAAATTTAAATTATCATAAATGAGAAAATTGACATTGACTACGAAAATGAAATATATAACACAATTGATATAATAGTTCATTGGATGGAATGTAATAATTTAAACATTAACACTAATAAAATTAAAATCATACAATTTAACAATAAAAATGCGAAACCGTTGAGTGTAACAGTAACTAATCGAAACGAGCCCATCGCTGAAGCGAAAGAAGTGAAATTTCTAGGTATAGTTTTGGATTCACTGCTAACCTGGAAACAACACGTAGAGAAAAATAGTAGGTAATACATGGGGCACACTAAAAGTTTTGCACTTCTAGCTAATCGGAACTATTTTAATTTGGAATGTTATATTTTTTGAAATGACTTGGAACCTTCTTAGTAATTGGCGGGAAATCATTTGTCAATTGTTTTTTTATCACACGTCAAAGTTTTACGTACGCAACGAAAATGGAATTAAGTCGAAAAGATTTTAGAGCGATGATTTTATATGATTTTAAAAGTTCTCTCTCTCCGCAAGACTGTGCCGCTCGTCTTCAAAATGCTTTAGGGAGAGAAGCACCTTGTTTAAGCACCGTGAGGCGATGGTTTTCTGAATTTGAGAGAGGTCGGGTTTCTTTACATGACGAATTTCGTGAAGGGCGGCCTTCAACTGCCGTCAACGAAAATAATGTGGCTACTGATAAGCGGCTAATTGAAGCAAACCCGCGGATTACCTATGAGACAATTCAAGGACTATTGGGGATTGGTATGAGCAAAATTCAGAAAAATTTCACGATGAATGAAAAGTTCGGAAACTTTGTTGTCGTTGGATCCCTCATGAACTGACAGCGGAGCAGAAGCGGGCTCGCGTGGAATGGTGCTCACAGATGCTACTGAAGTACGACCACGGACATTCTAATGCTGTTTGTAACATTGTCACAGGAGACGAAACGTGGATTTATTGTTTTGAACCCGAAAAAAAACAGCAATCTTGTGAATGGGTGTTTGGAAATGAGAACAGGCCAACAAAAGTGAGGCAGGCGAGAAACGTTGGTACAAAAATGATCGCGATTTTTTTCTCAGCTACGGGTCCCATCTGCACAATTCGACTTGAAGATCAAAAGAGTGTTAATGCCGAGTGATATTCTACCATTAGTTTACCCAGGGTGTTAGAAAAAGTTCGCGAAAGACGACCAAAAAGCCGCGTTCTCCTACATCATGACAAAGCTTCTTCACACACGGCCAACAAAACAATGTCATTTTTAGCTTCCGAAAAAGTACAACTGGTCACCCATTCTGCACATAGCCCCGACCTAGCACCCTGTGATTTCTGTATTTCCCCCAAACTCAAAGATTTGATGAGAGGTTTCACTTTTACCAACTCCGAAGAGGCAGTGATAGCGTTCAATCAGCACGTAGAAAACATGCCTTCAGATCTGTGGTCCTCCTGTTTTAAAAATGGTTCGATCGCATGAAAAAATGTTTAAAATGTAAAGGAGAGTATTTTGAAACGCAATAAACATAATATTTTGGTTATAACATGTTGTTTTTCTAAGTTACGCAAAACTTTTAGTGTGACCTACGTAGTAGAAAAAATAAACAGATTTGTTTTTGCCTTGCGTCGTCTGACTCAAATTTGTGATCTGGAGACGGCTTTGATGGCTTATCATGGGTTCGTTTGTTCCTCTCTAAGATATGGGCTTGTCATGTGGGGGAACTCTGTAGAGGTCCATCGCGCATTCATCATCCAATAGAAATGTATATGGGCTTTATGTAGTGCAAAACCTCTGGAATCTTGTCGACCACTTTTCAGAAAAAAAATATTATTTTTCGGAAAAAAATCCCCAACACACAAAGCCGTTAAGGATCGGAAGAGGCGTCCGACAAGGAGACACCATTTCGCCGAAGCTGTTTACCCTGGTTCTCGAATACGTCTTTAAAGGCCTCGACTGGGAGGACAAAGGACTCAATATTTCCGGAGCTATATTGAGTAATCTTCGATTTTCGAATGACATGCATAGTTTTCTTTACCAACGACCCACAAGAACTACAAGGTATGGTGCAAGATCTCTATAATTCCTCGCGGAGATTTGGTTTAGACATGAACTTGGATAAGACCAAAATAATGACTACCGAAACTGACAACAACTATAATATAACGGTAGGTGGTACGCCATTAGAGACCTTAGAGACCGTCAACAAATATGTCTATCTGGGCCAAGAGTTGAAGATGGGTAAAGAGAACCAGGAGAACGAAATAGACAGGAGAATTCGTTTAGGCTGGGCAGCATTTGCCAAACTTGGTTTTGCTTTTAACATGAAAATCCTAGGGGTTGCACCGAGAGCAATAGAAAGAAAACTGGTAGGAGTGACACTCCGGGATAAGAAAACCAACAAGTGGCTCCGGAAAAGAAGTCTGGTCTTTGATATCGCACGCCGCGTAGCAAAGCTCAAATGGCAATGGGCTGGGCATATAGCCAGAAAGTCGGACTCGTGGTGCAGATCGGTTCTGGAATGGAGACCCTGGGACAGAAAAAGACCTGTCGGGCGACATCGTGAAGTTGGTGGGCACGAACTGGTTAAATGTGGCCCAAAACAGATCAGAGTGGAGAAGACTGAAGGAGGCCTATACCAACACGGTTGAAGAAAGGCTTAGATGATGATGACTTTTCAGAAAACTAAATTTCCTAACATTGCCTGCCATGTCTAACTATGAGATTTGCAAATTCGTGAAGCAAAATTCGGCGTTATACACCACGAAAAAGGAAATTTTAAACTTTCCTACTAGGTACCCTAACAGATTGGTCGTGCCCTCACGTAGTACAGACTGTTTTTCAAAAAATAGCTTCAATAAGTCTGTAATGCTATAGAACTTGCTGTCAGAGTATATAAAGACACAGCCCTTTTAAAAAGTCGCTATACAATATTCTCTCAAAAGAATGTATATAGTATTGCAGAATTAAAAAAAAAAAATCTTATTACATACTGTTAAAAGATAATTACCATTATGACAAATATTCATAATTTTTGTATGTACTTGTTAATTGTTGAAATATTAATTTGATTTTAGGACATTTCTAATTTGGACATTCTCTGTATTAATTTATATTTTTTATTTTATATTATTTTGTTTTATTAGTAAGCTGACATAATTATATAGTAGTAATAAATTAATAATTGTTCATGACATTTGCATGCCAAGTATTGGTATGACACACTTGTTCTATTTGTGTTTAAATAATGCCTTATTTCGATCCACCGTGTTACAGCAAATAAGACAATTCATTTTTCATTTCATTTCATTAATATTTTTTATAATAAGGAACTTCGTTGGTGTCCCAATGACACCACTCGATTTTTTTAAATACTGGAAATAAGCATACGGCCCGCCTGATGTGAAGCAGTTACCATAGCCATATAAACGCTCGCAACATGAAATATCGCTCCTGCGCTGTCACCCCGCTGCCGATGCAGCAACTTCTATCAATCTGGTAACTTCACTCACTCGCAGGAACACAAGAACTCTTAAGGGAATTGCTATTTGACTGCAGTATTCTGTGAGGTGTGCCCTATCTCTCTTTCATCAGAGCCTCATTAGTAAATGAACAACGTGCACCACGTGCAAGTGAGGTTGGCTTTGGCTCAAAGATGGTGGTGAGCTATTTACATTCCACAATTCTAGAATGATTAATGAAAATAAAAATCGATGGATATTTTAATTTAAACATTTATTTGAATTGCAAATTAATCATTTTATAAGATTTGCAGATTACGTGAAATTTCGTGGATCATTTTTTTTCATGTAACATCCCAAAATTATAGAATGATTAATAAAAATAAAAATCGATAGAATTGCAAATCATTTTTTAAGATTTGCAGATTTCGTGAAATTTCGTGGATCATTTTTTTTCCAAAAATGCAGTGCATATGCATGTTTTATCTTAAGAGTTTAATTCGGACGTTTGTTCTAAGGCCATGAATTTCTGCTATCCAAATCGGAGTTAGGGAATCTGACAGACGACATAAAATTACATAGGATCGCATACTAATAGGCAGAAACTACCTAATGATTGTCTTCTTAGAGAATTAGATATGTACTCAAAGATAACACTTTAGTGGAATATTTATTTCATTGAGTGTAATATATTCGTTCACTGAGTGGATAGACAATGACAATCGACGTCGATTTGAAATATTTTACTAGTTATATGATCTTTGACATTTTTCGAGGTTATTACGCTGTGTCGTACACTATTGTTATATTATCTACGATTTCACCATAGTATCCCAAATTAATAAATACGTTCAATTTTGATCGTGGTAAATGCACACAAACTGTGAAACCGTGTCCAGAAACGGTTCCATTCACCCAATGCCACGTATCTCTTTTTACCATGCAGTGACACTACTG
Organism: Hypsopygia costalis; assembly: GCA_937001555.2. Lineage (NCBI taxonomy): Eukaryota > Metazoa > Arthropoda > Insecta > Lepidoptera > Pyralidae > Hypsopygia > Hypsopygia costalis. The sequence goes on from OW443349.2 coordinate 7,554,980, forward strand.
GTGATATCTCTCTCGCTCAGCTGTTTATTCCTCTATTCCGTTAGGCATATTATCTTTGTGGTTTAGTCAATCCGTTGCCGCGCCTTAGTCTACAACGTTATTTCCGAAACATTTTGTAAAACATCAAAGCAAAGAGGCGTGGCCATACTTTTTGTTGGGGAATTAGTTTTATTGTTGGTTTTATTGATGGCTGAAAAACATAGTGACAGATTGTAGGAATTTGAATTAAAATATGAGAATGTATTTTGTTTGGTTTTGAGAAAATTTAATTGTTTAGAAGTTGTCAAGATGTATTAGAAAAAAGATGTGGTAGATTGGGGTTTTATCGTTTTGAGTATTATTTTGTTAATGAAGTTTTAATAGATACCTATATAATAATAAAATAGTTGTGTGAGTGAAATATAGTATGAGGAGATGAAGTTTTTATAACATTATACTGTGTTCCCAAAAGGTCGATAACAGGTGATAGAGAATCAACCCTGCAGAAAAAAAAACCCCCTCAACACGTTGTGGTTCCACAACACTTTTTACGTTATAGCCACGTCTCTTTGTTTCAATGTTTGTGCAAAATGTTTAGAAAAAACACGTGCTGAAAACCTAGCTTTACGGACACGTTGATGATGATGATGGCAAAAAGTGCAATATGCATTTGGTAATTTGCTGCTTCAAAAAAAATAAAAGAAAGTTGAGTCTATGCCGACGGCGGACGGTGACAAATGTCAATGTCAACTGACAGTCAGCTACTGTCTCTGTCGGTCGTTATCTATTTCTGAAATGAAAAAATTGCGCGCGAAGTTTTTGTTTATTGTTGTTAATTTAAAATTTATCTATTTTTTACAATTCAACATCAAGATCCTATACTTGTAATGTGGATGGAGTCCTAAATGTCCTAATCCATGGTTAATTTTCTAAATTCTCATTTTATGTGTTCGAAGCAACTCTTCTCAGTAATCTTTATTGTGTTTGGATGTTGTCTGTCTAAATTACAGCAATAATGAAATTCCGGGCTGTGATGATTGATGCTGGTCCCATGCGAGAGTTTACAAGTAATTAGGTTTAATGACATTACATTATTATCGGTATAAAACCTCATTCATTCTACTCCTGGTATACGGGCGTTTCATAATGGAATACATTTGGAGCGTACTACTCCACCACGCTGTTCAAATGACAAATTGCAGTGGCCAGTGTTTTCAAGTCGCGCAAAGGCCACTCACTTGTCTTAACAATTGTAATCTAATGACAACGACCGACCAACGGCCCGCGTGCGCTTCGAAGCAAAGAATATCAGTATAAAAAGTAAAAATTTCATACCTACTTAATGTTTTACTAGCTTTTGTTCCCTCACGTTACTGAGTTAATATGTATCCTACCTAGGCGAGGTTATATACTGAGCACATAATTGTGTACTAAATTTCAACTAATTCTGTTCAGTCATTTTTACCTGATTGAGATTGGATGTGTAATTCAAACTTTCATCTGTGTAATTATTATGTCATTGAGACCACCATAGTTACCAGCCTATGCGCTAGGAATAGGCAAGGACCCTAAGCCTATAGCTAATGCAGCCCTGTGCATCATAGTTCCAGTCTTATCACAGGATTGCGAGTCTCTCACCCAGTAAACCAACTAGGCCTTTACCCTAAATGTTACTGCGCCCAGTAAATAAATAAGGACACTGTGAAGTTCAGTAGGCCGTGATGTCTAACTGTTGGTTTCCCAAGCATCGCAAGGGTAAAAGATAAGAAAGTAACAAAAGTTAAAAGAACTGCCACACTTGTCCTTTGGCTGCCTGAAATTCTGACATGATTGAGACTAGTTAAACCTACATTATCCTTGATTAAGACTCCAATAAGACTCAAAAGCAATGAATGTAGTTTTATAGCCTAGCCCAGTCACCGTTTCTTAACCTATGGTGCCGACATTAGGTTAAGAACACCCCTAGGAGTCTGCGATTATGTGTATGGGGATCCGCAGTCTTATCTATGAATATTTGAATGAATAAATAATGCCAATAAGATTAGCAAAAAACAGCACAACCTTCACATTAATACAGTATTTTAAATTTTTATAAAAACTATTTTCTTTTCAGTACTAAAATAAATTGTACTAAATTTATTCCTGTATTTTTTTATCCTTGAAATTGTGCTTGATTTTCTAGAGCTCCACCAAACTGAAAAGGTTAAGTAATGTTGGCCTAACTTATTGTCACTTATGATTAAGACTAACAACAATATTTATTTACAGATATCGTTACAACAATATCCAAGTTGTCAAAGGAATGTGTGATTCGAATAGCATCAGACAAGGTTTACTTTATCGTAAGTGATGAGACAAGTGGACCTGCCCCACCAATATTGTGGTGCGAAATACCACAGGCTATGTTCTTTTCCGAATACCAGATGATTGGTTTGGATGACGACCATAAGGATATTTATTTAGGTGTTAGTTCAGGTAATTTCTTAATATTAACTAAATTATTTAAATAAATAAAGTTTGGTGTTATCAATAGTGGCTGAATTTCATTTGCAACGATGGATTGCTGTGCCTTGTTTAGTAGTGTAATATTTAATAGATGGCGCCATACTGCGAAATATAAAATGTAAAAATTCGCCAGCGTCACAAACCTTCCTGGTAGCTCAGTTGGAAAGAGCACTTGACTGGTAATTGCGAGGTTGTGGGTTCGAATCCCACCTAGACTTGAATTTTTCCATTTTTAAAACATTTATAATATTCTGACTGTTGTCCAGTTGGCTAAAATCTATGTATGAAAACTATTTAAATAATAATTAATTTCTTACTTTTTTTTTATTTATTTTTTATACTACGTCGGGTGGCTGACAAGCATACGGCCCGCCTGATGTGAAACGGTTACTGTAGCCATATTAACGCTCGCAACATAAAATATCGCTCTTTAAAAAAAATTGTTTAGAATACAAAAAGCGTGAACTTTTCTTTGCAAATCAGGATGAGAAGTAAATAAGACACCTTGTTAGTTTATACGCTTTATCGTGAAAACTATAAGTTACTTTTTAAATGAGTATTTGTCTTGAGATTGCGCATTAGATGTATGTGATGTGCGTGCGTAGCTAGTTCCGAAAAGTGGGATATTTAGCGTCCCGCTCACACGCTGAGCGGCACGTCTTGTTAAGGGTCTCAGAAACGGGACGTCCCACTTATTATTATTTTTTATACTACTTCGGGTGGCACACAAGCATATGGCACGCATGATGTGAAGCGGTTACCGTAGCCATATTAACGCTCGCAACATAAAATATCGCTCGCGCACCCCCGCTGCCATCGCAGCATCTCCTTCCTTTCTGGTGACCTCACTCACTCGCAGGAACACAACAGCCCTCAAGGGAACCGTTATTTGGCTGCGGTATTCTGTGAGGTGGAGGTACATTCCCCAGCCGGGCAGCTTACAATTACGCTTCCTACCTCTCTTTTCGCCAGAGCTCCGTTTGTCAGTCAGCAGGGTGCACCGCGTGCAGGTGAAGTTGGCTTTGGTTCAAAGATGTTGATGAACCTCTTAATTACTGAGATCGATAGGTTTAAAATATTAAAAGATTTCATAAAAATATCAAAATGAAAGTTATTTTCTTTCTAGCCAATTTAGCAAGATCTTTAAGCACGCTGAAGTCGGCAAAATCACTTAAAATGAAACTAACCAAAAAGCAGTGCCCGTGTCTTACCTTGGAGATAGAAACAGTATGTACACTAAATACTCAACTTGGTCGCTCAGACTGGATTACTTTTTTATTGAAGCGTTTGGCCGGACTGATGTAAAGCAGTAACAGTAGGCAATAGATGCTCGCATTACAAAGAGTACTGTTTGTGCGCAGGCATCTTCGCTGCTAACACAGTACGTCCTCATATGTCATGACCTCACTTACTTCACCGAATGAGTGATAGAATTGAGGAGCTCGTTGGCGTAGCTGCGCGTGTCAGTCTAATCGAATACGTTAAGCAACATCGACCGAAGCCTGTCTATGGATAGCTTTATTTATCTTGAGCACCTCCGTGCTTTGGAAGGCACGTTAAGTCGTCAGTCCCGTCTGTTGTCATCAGAAGACAGTGGTTATGCCAAGTTACTGGCCTTAGGGCGGCTTGAAAACACTGGCCTCCGCCAACCCGCAGTTGAGCGTGTTAGAGTATGCTCTAAACCCCTTCGATTGAGGGGAGATCCGTATCCCAACAGTGGGATTGAATGATTATGGGTTGATGCCGTTAAGCAGTATGTCATTTTCGCATTCAAAAAATCTTATGGTAGTCAGCTTCAGCTTCGGCGGTAGGGCCCCTGTATCCCCTGTAGTGCGAAGTATGGGTGGTTTTTAGGGTTCCGTACCCAAAGGGTAAAACGGGACCCTATTACTGAGGCTCCGCTGTCCGTCCGTCCGTCACCAGGCTGTATCTCATGAACCGTAATAGTTAGTCAGTTAAAATTTTCACAGATTTATTTCTTTTGCCGCTTTAACAACAAATATTAAAAAAACAATAAAATAAATATTTAAGGGGCCTTTTTTGCCGTTTTTTGCTTGATGGTTGGAACCCTTCGTGCGCGAGTCCGACTCGCACTAGGCCTGGTTTTGTATTAATGATTATTATGTATGTATTGTCCCTGCAGCCATCATCAACATCTCAGCAAACAAGACAAGTGACGCATGACATACCTGTCGTTGTGATACCAAGGAAGTCATGGTCAGATTTCCACGAGCCTAACATTCCGGATCCCGATGTAAGTGCCGTTATTGACATGAAGACACGTCTTTAAATTTCCTACCCTTAGGAGGCAGTTTAAAATAAACGGCCGTATCTTTTTTTACGTAAACTTAGCAGTTAATTTTTTTTACAACTTCATGGGACCGTAGACCTGAGTATACAATTCAAATTTCAGCTTGATACCTCTACGCATTCTCGACTTAGAGGGTCTTGACAGACAGACAGACGGACAACAAAGTGATCTTATAAGGGTTCCGTTTTTCCTTTTGTGGTACGGAACCCTAAAAATTAATGATAACAAAATAGGGGGATACAGTTTGGTGTTGCAGCTACATATCTATCATCTCCATCCAAAATTCAATCACACCACTGGATAGATGAAGGATGAAAAAAAAATATTATGCTAAGTAAGGACTATTGAACATCGCGTGCGGGGGAGGGGGAAGCGCTGCCATTTGAGATAATTTTAGTGCATATAACGTATTCACGTTACAACACAGCCGTGTCCATGACACAGGCACACCTCATTTTTAGGGTTCCGTACCTCAAAAGGAAAAACGGAACCCTTATAAGATCAGTTTGTTGTCCGTCTGTCTGTCTGTCTGTTTGTCAAGAATTTCTATGTCGAGAATGCTTGGAGGTATCAAGCTGAAATTTGAACTGTATACTCAGGTCTACGGTCCCATGAAGTTGTAAAAAAATCAAACTGCTCAGTTTACGTAAAAAAAAGTTACGGCTGTTTATTCAGCAAAAAACGCATATTTCGACATTCTCAAGGGAATCAAAACCTTCCCGTACTTCGGGTACTTCCCGTTGACCTAGAACTATGGAATTTGGCAAGTAACATCGTTATAGACTACAATTACAGGAATAAATCTCAAAACTATACATTTGTAACTAAATCTTAAAAAATAGGGGGTCTATATTTTTATAGGAGGTCGAAATTTCAAATTGAAGCTACTAGTTCAAATGGGGTATCATATGAAAGGGCTTGATGTGCACATTGCAAAATATATTTTATTTATTTTTTCCGATGCATTATTTCTTATTTATAATGAAAAATATCAAATTTATAATGATCCTACTTACGGAACCCTCGGTGGGCGAGTCCAACTCGCACTTGGCCGGTATTTTTAAAGTAGATTGGAGCGAAACAACGTTATGAAAAGTTGGTTCATTATCTCTCGAGTCAATGCCAACATCACCTGCATGAGCAGCCTGCTGACTGGCAAACAGATCTCTGGCAAAATAGAGGTATTTTTTTAGCTGCCAGACTGGGGAAGTACCTCCTCACTGAATACCGCAGCCAAATAGCAATTCTCTTGCGGCTTGTTGTATTCCTGCGAGTGAGTGAGGTCACCAGAAAGAAAGAAAGGAAGGAGTAAAGGCTGGCAACGGATCGGTGACCCCTTGGTGTTGTTGGTCTCCACGGGCGGTGGTGATTGCTTTCTTTGAGAGTTTGAGAGTTGGGCCGTTCCTGTGAGTAAGATCTCCAGGAATAAAGTTATTGAGAACGATATTTTATGTTCTGAACTTTTATTTGGCTACAGTTCGCATCAGGCGGGCCGAAACCATGTTTGTCACCCAACGTAGTATAAAAAAAAACGGGTTGCACTTCAGCAGTGCCGGCAGAAGTGAAAACTTGAACATTAACGTTGTGCATCTTTGAATATTTTGGAATGGTTAGGGAATAATTTCGCACACAATTGCTTTATTTATCAGTATAAAAGTACTATCATTTATGTGGTAAAATACAATATTCATTTATTGCGCTATTGTACACAAATATGATAATTTATATTACATTAAAAATGCAGGAGCAGGCATACATTTTCGCCTGAGAAAAGCGAAGGAGAGGGGGATATTACTTCCTCTCCTACGCAGCGCCGGCGGTCAACGCTCCGTCCGTCTTACGAATTTTCGATCAGGCCACGTGTCCTGACGCGAGTTTAACATATTTTAAGTTTTCATTTCAAAAACTCAAGCAGATATGATAAAGGAAGAAGAAAGAAGAAAGGAAGGAGATGCCGCGATGGCAGCGGGGGTGGCGGCGATATTTTATGTTGCGAGCGCTAATATGGCTACGGTAACCGCTTCACATCAGGCGGGCCGTATTTTTTGTCTGCCACCCGACGTAGTTTATAAAAAAAAAAGGTTGATGTAAGTATCTTTATTGTACAAAAGTTTCTGCAACTTTTGTACAATAAAGTTACTTACACAGTAGAAATAAAATGATTATACAAATTTGTACAAAGGCGGACTTATCCCATAGAGGGAGCTCTTCCAACCAACCAACGAAGGGTGTTTTTGAATTTTTTCAAAGCAATTCAATTTATTTACAGGTTTCAATAGAACTGCCAGCACTGAAACAGCTCCGTGCGACAATAGACCGTATGAAGACGATGGCTGCGGAAGTCGTGATACGGGCTTCGGCTGAAGGCCGTCTTACTTTACAGATTAAGACTGACATGGCTAAAGTGTCCACTCGGTTCAAAGACTTGAGAGTCGAGGCGTTTGGGGGTAAGGACCATTTTTAACCGACTTCATAAAAGAAGGTTCTCAATTCGACTGAATATTTTTTTTGTATGTATGTTATTCGATATCTTTGCGAATTGTGAACTGATTTTCATAATTCTTTTTTTCTTTGAAAGGGTATGATTGGAAGGTGGTCCCATATTCACCAAGTCAGGATCTGATGATGGGATGCCAGGGAAATCAAGGGAAACCCTTAAATTTTATAAGCATGTATGGTCAAAATCATTTTTAAGCTATTGCATAGCTTCTATCGCGGGCCTTGAGCGCGGGGACCGAATCCAGAAATTCCGTAACGAAAAAACCTCACGCTCCCCACTCCGACGGGCAAGGAGGTGTGGCTTGAAGGCCGTGCATCGTCTAACGTCGTTTCAGTTCGGCAGTCTTCGACACGGCGTTGTGTGCGTGCGATTAGACGTATTGTACGATTCTACGAAACTCGTTTTATTTATTTAATAATAGAAAAATTTGTTTTCTTATCGGTCACCACGCTCAAAAAGTGTAACTTGAATTAATATCAAAGAAAAAGCAATACTGCATGAATAAAATAAATAAATAAAATTATAATTGCATAAGTTGATACAAAATGCTATGCAATAGCTTTACCGCGGCAGTCCCCGAGTGCCACACGTCTTTTTTTTTTTTATATGAAAGGGTAATTGCGAAGTGGTTCCATATTCACCAAGTCAGGGTCTGATGATGGGATCCCAGAAAATTTGAGGGAAACCCTTAAATTTGACCTATGGTAGCCGGCAGAATAAAATTGTGCCACTCCATTGCTCTGCGCTGGATGTCGTACAAGGCGACTAAGGAATCTTGTGTCACGCGATAACTTTTCTCCCGAAAGACGGGCAGCGTCTGCCGGGGTATTCCACCAATAAGCTGCGCTCGCCAACTGAAGTCGGTTTCAATATTTTTTTTAAATCAACTTTTTATCATACACTATTTATTCTCAAATCTATATATATAAAAGAAAGTCGGGTTTGTTACAACACTTATAACTCGAGAACGGCTGGACCGATTGCCATGGTTTTTGATTTGTTGGATTTGTTTCCGTCCCGAATAGCAAAATAACTATTAAAAACATTGGAAAATTGGCGAAAAAATAAAATAAAACTAAAAACATTTTCCCATACAAATGAAAGTGTTAGTTGAAAAAGGATTTATTGGTTGTCAAATATCAAAATGTCAAATCGATTGGTGTCACTTTTATGTCGCGAAAGTTGTCTGTGATTTGTTTTGAAAATTGAAAACTGTTAAAACGATTGGTCCATGGGGTCGCAAGAATCAAACGAGAGTAAACATCAAAAGAAATGACAATTACAAATGGCCAAAACAATAAAGCCGATTTCAAAACAAAACGTTATTAAAAAAATTTCGATTAAACAATAAGGAAAACTTTATTTTTATGAAATCTTTAGTTTTTATGGACACGGGTCTTCCCTCAACCGAAGGGGTTTAGAGCATACTCCAACACGCTGCCCAACTGTGGGTTGGCGGAGGCCAGTGTTTTCGAGCCGCCTAAAAGCCACTAACTTGGCTTAAGGACTGTCATCTAATGATAACAACCGGGACCGACGGTTTAACGTGCCTTGCGAAGCACGGAGGAGCTCAAGATAATCTAATGATAACAACCAGGACCGACGTCTTAACGTGTCCTACGAAGCACGGAGGAGCTCGGGGTAGTATAAACCCATCCGCGTACAGGATACGGTCGACGTTGCTTAACTTGCGTGTTCAATTAGACTGACACGCGCAATGACGTCATCTCTATTATTTTCTATTATTCATGTATTAATTCCATAAAATCCAAAATTTTGTGCAGCTAATATGTACCATTACATCCATTGATTGTTAGGCGGTACGAAGTTCGCCGGGACAGCTAGTATAATATAAATATTCCTGGATAAATTACACACGGCCATCTAGTCCCTAACCACGCAATAGTTGTTCTATGGGTACTAGGTAACTGATATTATACTTAAGAGCCATATTACATTTTGACTGTGATTTTTGCGTAAAATGGCCAATTTCGGCGTTCTTGATCTCGGAAACCAAAATAAATTAACAATGTGGACTTATTGAATAGTACAGAATAGCTATTGACATAGTACGTAGCGGCCTCGCTTTTTGTAAATTTTGCCTAACTTTTTAAATAAACCCAAAATTGCAGAGAAAGATTTTCATAAAATGCGCGCATTCACTTTTTTGAGCTCCTGGATTGTACTACTGTTCCAAACAAATGAAACAAAAAAAAATAGAATGTTATTTGTTATTCGGAATTTTGAAATATCATTGTTTTAATATAGAAAAAAAAACAGTCTTTTAACCAAAAAAACTTCGAAAATCGCTTTGAGTAAACTGTTAATTTCTCGAATAAACGATAATATTATTGAGCAAAATTTATACGATAATAATTGTTACTTCATGATGAATAAACTTTGTAGCATGAATTTGTTATCTTATTTCAATAAAAACGATAAATATAACTTCAAAATTACTACAAAAAACGATGCACCGGCGGCCTTCGCGGGTTTAGTACTGCGCGAGAGCTCGTCAGCGTGAAAATACTGGTGCTATAAATACAGGTACCAACCTAGTTAAGGCATCAGCGTTCAAATTTGTATGCTTATTGTGCCGCTCTCGGTTCTACTTAAGAACTAAGAATAATATTGTTATTCAGTTGTCAACTATTTTCAACAGTTATGTGCACACACAATGTATTCTTGATTTTGTAATGCATGCATGCTTATTTATTAAATAAAGATTATTATTATTATATTATTATTATAAATGTAATAGGGCTCTTAAATATTTTTATTATTTGTTTATATGTATTTATTTTTTGAGGTGTAAGAGGCTCACCATGATCTTTAAAGCCAACCTAAAAGCGAAAGAAGCTCTGGCAGAAGACAGGTAGGGTGTTTGTAAGATGCCCAACTGGGGAAGTACTTCCACCTCGCAGCATACCGCAGCTAATAACAATTCTTTTGAGAAATAACTAACTACCCTTGTTAAATAATGATAAATAAGGCATTAATAGTAGTCACTGTTGCATAATAAGGGTTCTTAAAATACGAGTGTGAGTTTATAATAGACCACACGAGTATTTTAGGACCTAATTATGTGCAGTTCCATACACTACTTTATCTAATCTCATGAAATAGATGACAATAATATTTTAAAGAAAACCATGAAGTTAATTTCACAGCTTTATTTCTTACTTAAAAATCCATTTGCAGATGGAGCATGCGTGGTGCGCATGCGCGACGCGCCGCGCGGCACCGCGTTCACAGATTATATAGAAAAAAAATGCAACGTTGCAATGCATGTGCATTGCAACCTGTTTAAAATACCTGTAGCCAGGGCTGAAGCTGTATCGAAATGGAAAACAAGTTATTTTTCGATACAGTTGTCCATAGAAGAGCTGTATCGAAAAGTAACTTTTTAAATTTATTTTGATGTCTTGTACGTAAAAGAATGACATTACGATTCTGTGTTTAGTTTTTTAATCTCTAAATTTCAGAATGAGATTAGATAAAAGCCTTTTTGCTGTTTCATTGTCGTACTAAACGTTTCATTAATGATTATTTATCTAATTTTTAAGACGTGGTAACGTCTTATAAATCGATGAACGCCGGCTGCACGCACGTTGTCACGTTCCGCCTGAGCCGAGCGTGCGAGCGATACAAGCGATAGAGAGGCACAATCGGCCTAAGCGTTCGGCTTGTGACTCGGCTATCTCCAAGTTAGCTATCGGCCATAGCTCCATCGGCCGATGTTTTCTTTACGTTATCACGTAAAATTATCGTCCGTAAACCGACTTTACAGACAACCAATCTTCTTTTTCCAGGTCCAATAGAACATTCAGACTCTGAGACTGAAACACAAATAAACGAAGACATGACAAGAGTATGTTACTGCCGTGTAGACACCAAGAAACTCTCAATGTTCCTGAGCGCAGATCAGATATCGCACAACAGAACAGTGTGTAGTGTTGTACATAAAAAGTTAGTGATACTGTGTTTGCAGACTGAGGAGAATGTGAAGTTGCAGTGTTTTATTACAGGGATTGTGTATTAATCTGGTAACGTTACCATAAAAATAACAATGTTCGTTCAAGAAATACCGTTGTCAGATATTAAAATTATTAATCATCATCATCATCAGGTCCATTTTAGACTCCACTACAGGAGCACGATCCTCTCTCGTCCGTCTCAGACAGAAGGAGGATTTGCCCTACACTGGCCCAAACGGGTTGGGGAGGCTTGATCGATATTTGATAATGTATTTCCCTTAGTCGCCTTGTACGACATCCACGGGAAGAAACGGAGTGATTCTATTCTAGTCTGCCGGAAACCACACGGCCAAATTTATTAATACCGATATGTTATAACGTTCTCCACCATTGAGCAGCTTATGTCGTCGCTGTGCGTGTCAGGCTAATCGAACGCGCAAGTTAAGTAACGTCGACTGTGGCCTGTCTATGGATGGGTTTATTTTTCTCGAGCTCCTCCGTGTTTCGGAGAGCACGTTAAGCCGTCGGTCCCGGTTGTTGTCTTTAAACGACATTTGTTAAGCTAAGTCTTCAACGTGAACGTGTGAAGTAGCCTTTGGGCGGCTTGAAAACACAGGCTTCCGCCAACCCGCAGTTGAGCAGCGTGGTAGAGTAAGCTCTACACCCCTTCGAATTCGATTGAGGGGATATCCGTATGCCAACAGTGGGTTGATAACTATAAGCAACAATTTTTTTCAGAAATAACGTCACAAATAGTATTGATGCGCGGATTCAGGATTTGGGGTGCAAGTGGCAAATGTACCCTTGTTAAGTTCTGCTATTTACCAACCAATGCCCCTGACAGACACAGATCCGCGCCTGGCCGCGATAGCATATATGCATTATTTGAACAAAATATGAAATGTTTTCAACTTTACCTGCAGTGTCCACAAGAGAGTGTTATTGCTTATTTTTACAAATGACTGATATTCCAAACAGGACAGTTAAACCATATGTATAATAAATGTTGATAATAAACATTGCTATAAATGCTGTAGATTTGGACATGTGACTTCACAATGCAATCCGAGCCCGAGTTGCTTTATCCTAATATTCACCTGGTTATTATTTTAGTATAGTTTAGTTTTAAGTGTTTTGTTACAACATATTGATGAAAACCTAAAATAAAGTATTTTATTTCAAATAATGTTTATTATTTAGTATAATCAAACATCGATCAGGCCTCCCCAACCTGTTTGGCCAGCGTGGGGTGTGTAGTCTGTCTGGGACGGACGAGAGGGTCGTGCTCCTGTAGTGGAGACTATATTGACCTGATGATGATTTAGTATAATTTCAATTTTAATGTATTAGATACACAACGAAAAGACAGAATGCTGTTTACTGTACTCTTTCGAGGCGATGGATACAAAAAGTACAAAATAGATTGCTGTGGATGTTTAAGGGGAGGCCAGTAGCGTAACTATACCATCAGGCCCGTGGCAAATTCATCAGATGAGCCCTCCGGGGACGGGGGGCCCTCTAATAAATTATCTAAAAAATCAACACTAAAGAAGTAATTTGTACATGTTTGGTTAATAATCTTTAATTTTATTTTCAAGAAATATAAATTTTAATAGGTACATTAGTGCCTATTAAAATTTTGTATGTTGTATATTTATTATATATAATATATATAACTTGAAAAAAAAAATAATATTTTAACCGACTTCAAAAAAGGAGGAGGTTCTCATTTCGCCTGAATTTTTTTTTGTATGCATGTTATTCGATATAAAATATTGATAAGATAAAATATTAATTCGTGGCGCCCCCTCTAGTATTTTTACTTACCTTGACCGTAGGGATTCTGTGACAATCGTGCATTAGACAAAAGTTAGATGTTTAAGTTTCATCATCATCATTTCAGCGAAAGGACGAAGCTTCACCACGAGGAAGAAGGGACTTAAGTTTATGTGCAAGACTCAAAAAATAAAACTAATTATAACAGTCATTGTCATTTTACGAAATTTACAGTTAACAATTACACTTTTTAATTCGTATATAGATGATTTTACATTCACAAATTTACTTTATCATACAAAACTGAAACCAATCGAACAGAATTGTACATTAAATTAGTTTATCACGTGAGATCAGTTATGCAGAATAGATCCTATCATCAAACAATACCAAATTATAGGCAGAAACTACAAATAGATTATATTCGGACATAGCAATTTGATGACATATGTTTCCCAAAACTTATACTGAGTGATTATTCCTATTAAACTTTAATAGCTTTTACTAAAAATGTTGGTTGAATCTATTCTCATTTCAGTGTGTATCAAGCCGAAAGGTGTAATTCTACTTACATGAACAACTTTTACCATGATATCAAACATCGTATTTCAAAAATAAATCAAGTCAATAAAAATTGTTCGATCAGTTAATCACTTTAACAACTACAACAATTTGAAAACCAAATTAACAATTCCACAGAAATTGTTTGATCAGTTTTAATCACTTCTGTATGTGAATGTAGTATTGGTATGTGGTATCAAGAATGTACAAGTCTGAAGTATGCAACTACCTTTTATAGACCCCTTAGTTTGGTGTGGCTACATGAAGAGAATTTCGTAATTTTATGTATGTTTAGCAAAAACCAATTATTGATTGATTGCCAGTGCTATGGCAATCAATCAATAATTGGTTTTTGCTTTGCCGGTTTCAAAGAAAGCACATCATTGTGCCACAATGTTCCATGATAGTCAATGATGTTATAAATACTATAGATATGCAACAAGCGTCAAAAATGTACACCCGAAAAGTGAGCCAATTGTCTCACCTCGCAATTAGTTCCCACAAGCAAGCCGACGAACTCTCGTTTCGTGACAATTGATTGATATACATAGGTAAAAATGCAGTCTTATACTACGAAGTCTTATATTACGAAAATGCATAATTTATGCTGATAAAGTAAATAAAGCCCAAAGGATCACATAAGTATTTATTACACTAAAATACACAATAATATTTGATGTTAACGCATATTTTATGTTAATTTCATATTTTTGCAAGAAAAAAAGCACGCCACGCCACGCCATTACGTACTCAGCGGAGGAAAGACATATCAAGTATATTAAAGCGCCGAGATGATAACTATAGTCTTAGATCTACCAGGCATTAGTATGCCATATCTATAGTATTTATAACCTCACTGACTATCATAGAACAGTGTGGCACAATGATGTGCTTTCTTTGAAACCGGCAAACTAAAAATCGTATCAATCTGTCTCATTTCTATAATGTACGTTACCCTTTCTCTTGTGTGAATGCAAAGAAAATTACGTCTATAGTTTTTATGTCTATGTCTGCAATCACATAACTGTCCATTTCTTTTTTAGATCTGAGGATTTAATTCTTATTTAATTTAATTGTATGTCAAATGGAAAGATCGTTCATTGTCTCTCCTCAAAGTATCGTGGGTGGCTTTTAACTGGTCCAGTTTTGTAGAGATCTGCGCGATCGAGTTGTCGACCCACTGCATTGAAGACATGTGCGCGTTGAGGATACGGCCGATTTGTATAATCTGAAACAGATACATATTCTGACGTTACAAAATTTTGTTTGTTTGTAAACTTTACTGTACTAAAACATACATGTAGATACAAAAGAAATGTCATATACAATGGCGGATTTATTGACATTGACATGGCTTTGGTAATAAGCTATTTGACTAACATTTTTTCCGTTTGATATCCCTACGGTCGTCTCAATAATATGACCATAGGTGAAAGAATTACTTCGATAGCACAAAAATCTCTCGAGATATGGTAATTTGAAAATCACAATTTTGGACTTTCCTGAAAACGCTCCATACAAAAGGCTACTGAGTTATATGACGTCACAGGTTTGTAGTTTTGTATGCATCAAATCAGAAATTTGTACGACAGCTATGTTAAATATTACGTCTATTAATTAGTATTATAACAAAAGTGGAAATATTATTTTTTAATAATTTCATACTTGTAAAATGGACTTTCTCGCCAAACTTTGATCGACCCTAAAATAAGTTTGACGGAAGATATTAGGATGAAAGTTTGCAGAGCTTTATAGTTTTGTGTATTTTACGATATTGTGAAGTAATTTATAAAATTTTTGAACATTGTCAAATAGTCTATTGTACAGAGCATGAGTATAGAGCTTTAGACCAAAAATATTTGTTTGAACAATATTGTACGTATTTGATGTGTAAGTGGTTCATCAACATCTTTGAACCAAAGCCCGCCTCACCTGCACGTGGTGCACCCTGCTGACTGACAAACGGGGCTATGGCGAAAAGCTGCCCGACTAGGGAAGTACTTCCACCTCACAGAATACTGCAGCTAAATAACAATTCCCTTGAGTGTTCCTGCGCGTGAGTGAGGTCACCAGAAAGGAAAGACGGAGTATAGGCTGGTAACGGATCGGCGACCCCTTGGTGTTGCTGATTTCCATGGGCGGTAGTGTTTGCTTTCAATCAGGTGCACCACATGCTCGTTTGCCCCCTCGTGTATGGTCACAGATAATATATTAGTCGACTTTTGTGCGCGAATTTTTTTTTCAATGAAATTGATGATGAAATGAGCTGATGATGATGAGTTCGTCGAGATATACAGGAAGAGTGTTGCAGAGTTACGACGTGACGATTCGAGCCCCGTGGGCTGGAATCCAGCCTAGTAGGAAGAAAACTTACAGGATCGTTCCCGTCTTGACTTCTGTTCGTTTCGTTCAAATGTTCAATCACCTCCTTCAGATCTTCAGACATCTGTCGCAACGACGAGTCCAAATTTTCAGCTAACGAATACCTGAAAAGTAACGTTGATACTGGTGATTGTTGGAACTATATCTATATTTGACGAGCTCAATACTTATGTGCATAAACATGTCTGTTTGTCTTGGTCTCTGGGTGTTTTCTAAGTATATATTTACAAAAAAAAAAGTACATTTATCAGTTGTCTAGTTACTAGACAACTGATAAATGTACAACTCCACTACAGGACGACGACGGACGGACGAGAGAGGGTCGTGCGACCCTCTCGTCCGTCCCAGACGGAAGGAGGATTTGGCCTACACTCCCCACGCTGGCCAGACGGGTTGGGGAGGCCTGATCGATGTTTTATAATGTATTTCCCTTAGTCGCCTTGTACGACATCCACGGGAAGAGGAGTGATTCTATTCTACTCGGCCGGAAACCACACGGCTAAATAAACAATATACAAAATTTTAATAGCTATAGGTACATTATCATATTTCTTGAAAATAAAATTATACATTATTAACCAAAAATGTCCAAAACACTTCTTTAGTGTTGGTTACTTAGACGATTAATTAGAGAGGTCCCCATCCTCTCAGGGCTCATTTGATGAATTTGCTACAGGCCCCTGATGATATAAATAATAAATAAATAAATATTGTCAGACAAATTACACAGTGCCATCTAGCCCCAAAGTAAGCGAAGCTTGTATTATGGTACTAGACAACTGATAAACATACGTAAATACATTTCTTTTTGTAAATACATTCTTATGATACATAGAAAACAACCAGACCAAGACAAACAGACATGTTCATGCACACAAATGTTTGTCCTATGTGGGAATCGAACCCACGAGCGTTGGTGTCGAAGCCGCGTCATTGACCGCTACGCCACCGAGCTCGTCGATATAGTTACGCCACTGGTAGCTTTTGCAATTTGACTTGCCCTGTCGGTGATAATGAGAGACATCCTTATTGCGGGATACGGGAAAGCCGACTAGTTTCGATCTCAAAAGGAGACCTTCTTCAGGGCGAATGTCCAGACACGTCCACCCTTTGTCTCTCGCGCCGGACACTAGTCGGCTCGGATCGAAACTAGTCGGCTTTCCCGACAAAAAGACGTGAGTGACCCGTTTAATTTATCTAATTAATTTAGAGACATCCTTATCTAAAGGGTCTACTAACATATGTTCTCTCTCTGGATCCTTCATCCTGTCTCCGGAGTCCTGCAGCAGTTGTTTCTCCAACGGTGCCAGTAAATCTTCCAGCTCCTTCTGCTGCGCCAGCACAAAGTCCAGCTCGTGCTCCAAACTCTGCTGTTCATTCTTTACTGTCTGGACTGCATCGTTTAGTTCTACAATCTGTAAAAAAAAAAAATTCTTACGGACGATAATTTTAAGTGATAACGTCATGAGAAACATAGGCCGATCGTGCCTATCCTCTATCGCTTGTTCCGCGCTCTCGTGGCGAAACGTGACATCGAGTCATGCTTTTTCGTGCGTGCAGCCGGCGGTATTCAATTTATAAGACGTCCAAAAAGAGATTGAATGGTTATTATGGGTCCGTTCACACAGACCGGCTCGGAGAGGAGAGCAGATTTTGGTGGCGTTTAAAACAGAGCTTTAGGTCATTGGTATAAGGACCACACAAGAACGGAAGGGAGGAGGGATCAAAAAATCATGAAATTCGTGTGACGTAATTTATGGATGGACCCTTATAGAAATTGTATGGACTTTAGAGATGATAAAACATACTTTTTCTCCATTAGCTATCAGCAGGCTGTCCCATGCGTTAATCTGTGTCGCTTGGTTGATGAAGGTCTTCTCTTGTTCTTCTAACTCCAACGTCCATTTGTTTATGTTCTCTTCAAGTTGTGCGAATGTTATTGAAGATATTTGTGCTGGAGGAACAGCTGCTGTGGTGCTGGAAGATAATTATTTAATAATTAATTTATTCCGTTTTTTTTTAAAAAAAAACCTGTAAATTTGACTTCCTCAAAGATGAGGAAGTCATATTTACAGGCAATTTGCCAATTTGATCTACATTACTGTGCTTCCGCCAACAATTAGTTCATGCATACCATTCTAGGCCGGCAACTACGGCCGGTTAGTGTATGCATATTAACCAAAAACCCAAAGCAGTTATAGTTAGTGTGTGGGTGCGGCCGGCAGTAGTTCGCATGAACTAATTGGCTGAAAAGGAAAAGTATAAATAAGGCATTTTATTTACAACTTTTAAATTTGTTTTGCCGGGACGACCTGAATTATTTCCGGCTTCAAAATGCCACAATGTAGGCAAGCTTAACGCATCTATAGAAAAACATCTTCGCTACAAGGTGGAAACGTTTTTCTTTGTTTTCCTCTATATATAAAAAGCTACAGAGTTATGACGTCAAACTTCCAGATGGGGACTATGTTCGTGGCGGGCGTAAGGAATGTGGCTAGTGCGGCGCGTTCCGTCCTGAGTTGAGTATATCGATAAATTCGGATCAAAACACTTAAAAATTAACTTAGTTATATACATATCATGTGGTTTACTATATGTATATCTCGCTTGAATTTGAATACAAATAGCCCGCCCGGGCTCTCAAATTATGCACTTAGCAACACATTTAGCGATTATTTTTTAGATTATTTTTTATAAAAAACCGGTCGTATATAAAAAGATAAAGTGTTTGGTTACTCACGTGGCGACGGCCGTCAAGGAAGGCATTGTAGTCGCTGCGGTGGTCTTGCCCAAAGCTGTGATACCCGATGGAGCGGTTGTTGATGCTATTATAATAGGAAAATAATAAATTTACAAACAAATATACTAAATGGGAGACTGAAATATTGGGTTAGGATTAGGGTTGCCAGGTGTCCCGATTTGCGCGGGACGTCCCGATTTTCAGGGTCTGAGGACGCGTCCCGATTTGCACCTGATCGGGACATCCTTTAAATCAAACTTACTCTTACACAGGCTATACTTTACACTGTTGTGCAAGATGTGTGCAGGACAACCGACTGATAAAATTACCATTAACTTAAAGGCAGCACAATCTAACGAAAAATACTTATAATTTTAATAAAAAATAAATTATTTAAACTTCTATTAAAGTCAATATTTACGTAATCATTAAACTACGATTTTATTGTAATATTTACATATATTTAAATTTCCACTAATCCAACAAGACTGATTATTATTATGTAGGATTAAATTCTGACATAGGCCTACTTGAAATGGTAGTTGCGAAACGCAATAAATAAACGTTTTGTTTAAAAAACGTTGTTTTTTTTTTGTTTGTCCCGATTTACAACCCTAAATCCCGATTTGTTTTACCTTCTGCCCCGATTTAAAACAAATCGGACCTGGCAACACTAGTTAGGATTAGTATGTTGCATTTTGTCTTTGACCGCCAATTCAGAATTATAGTCGCCCAGGTAATTTTACCTGCTGGGTTAATTAATAGCCTTAAAATATATCGTCGTCGACCCTTATTTATCCCACTGTTGGGATACGGGTCTCCCCTCAATCGAAGGTGTTTAGAGCAGCGGTTCTCAAACTTTTTTAGTGACGGAACCCTTTTGGAAAGCGAAATACTTGACGGAACCCTACAATAAGACGTTGGGCCAGAGAGAGGTGTTTTGATTTTTCTAAATCCTTGCGGATTCCGCGGAACACACTCAGAGAATGGCTGGTTTAGAGCATACTCCACCACTCTACTCAACTGCAGGTTGGCGGAAGTCGGAGTTATCAACCCGACTAAAGGGCACTGGCGAGCTCCTCAAGTTATTTAATAAGCTTAGAGATTGTTTTTTTTTTATACTACGTCGGGTGGCAGACAAGCATACGGTCCGCCTGATGTGAAGCGGTTAGGTATTAATAGTAATATTAACGCTTGCAACATAAAATAGTGCTCGCGCGCCGCCACCCCCGCTGCCAACGCAGCATCTCCTTCATTTCTTTCTGGTGACCTCACTCACTCGCAGGAACACAACAATCCTCAAGGGAATTGTTATTTGGCTGCGGTATTCTGTGAGGTGGAGGTACATTCCCCAGTCGGGTAGCTTACAATTACGCTCCCTACCTCTCTTTTCGCCAGAGCTTCGTTTGTCACTCAGCAGGGTGCACCACGTGCAGGTGAAGTTGGCTTTGGTTCAAAGATGTTGATGAACTTACACCCCAAAATTTCAATCTAATCGGTCGACCAACAGACAAGTTAACCATTCATTCTGCAACGCTCTCAATGGTAAAGTCGGCAGGCAGGGACCGAGTCATGAAGTTTTCACTACTATCTGTTGGCTGTACTACAATATGTCTATGATTGTCTGTATAACAATTCTATGTATGTGTGTGTTCCAAAATGCAAATAAACGTTATATCTATCTATCTATCTAAGTCATGTGGTACAAACCGTATTTTTAATGTTAGGTTTATCTTTAATATATCTAATTTACTAATTTCTTTTGATTAAATTCGTTGTGAGTTCCAAGGCAGCCGTAGTTTTATCCCCGGGACTGCAACCGACTTTACTGTTCATTGCCTTTTTCCTTGTCGCCGCTGTTAATCCTGGCTACACAGGAGACACAGCGGTGGGAATGTGTGGTGGGCCCGCGTTCCAATACTATCTATATCATGTGGTACAAACCGTATTTTTAATGTTTGGTTTAGCTTTAATATATCTAATTTACTAATTTCTTTTGATTAAATTCGTTGTGAGTTCCAAGGCAGCCGTAGTTTTACCCCCGGGACTGCAACCGACTTTACTGTTCATTGCCTTTTTTGGTTGTCGCCGCTGTTAATCCTGGCTACACTGGAGACACAGCGGTGGAAAGGTGGAAATGTGTGGTGGGCCCCCGTCCCGATAAACGGTTGGCTTTTACATACAGATTATTTAGTCAACAACGAAGTTAGTCTAAAATTTCAATAAAAATTTAGTTATGATGAAAAATTTACCGCAAATTTATTTGACAGATGACACACAATAAAACTTCATACCAATGACATTAATCATAACTTTTAAAAGACAAAACTGGACAAAAGAAATAAAGTGCTCTTCGGTTTTATAAGGGGGTGAAATAAGATCAGAAAATATTAAAAACAAGACACTTACAAAAAAAAAAGCAATAATATGCAAGATATTCGGTTTATGGGGGGGATTGCATCTTATATTACCTTAACTTCTTTATGTAAATATTAAGCCCTCTAAATCCCTTCGATTGAGGGGAGGCCGGTATTCCAGCATTGGGATGAATAAGGGTCGACAACGATTGCACGGTCAGCACTATTAGATTTTTTTTTAAAAGAATTGTACGAAAATAAATTATTATATATACTCACCAGTAGAAGCAGCAGCCGTAGTAGCAGTTTTAGTTCCAAAACTAAGCGCAGAACTCGTGCCACCAAAACTAAGCCCAGTTGTGGGCAGAGATGTCGCTGCAGTGGACGTTCCAAAACCAAGGCCTGTTGTAGCTTGAGTTGTAGTCGTTGTACCAAAACTAAGCCCAGTCGAAGATTGAGTTGTAGTTGTTCCAAAACTAAGCCCGGTTGACGACGGAGCTGACACTGATGTAGCTCCAAAACTCAGTGCTGTTGGTTGACTCGTAGTCGCTTGCGTTGTTCCAAAACTCGGTACTGTCGCCGCTTGGCTGGTAGCTTCTTTAGATCCAAAACTAAGCCCAGTCGTCGGTTGAGTTGTCGCTGCAGTAGTTCCAAAGCTTAACGTAGCCGTTGGTTGAGACGTAGTAGTTGTACTACCGAAACTAAGCCCGGTAGCCGGTTGACTTGTGGTAGTTCCAAAACCAAGCGCAGACTGAGTAGTTGCTGGGGTAGCACCTTCAAAGCTCAGAGTAGCTGGTGCTTGAAAACTGGATGCTGTTGTACCGAAGCTTGGTAGTGTGGTTCCAAAACTTGGTGCGGTTGTGGTTTGTGTTGTGAAACCAGGGGTGGTTCCGAAGCTTGGTTGTTGGGTTGCTGCCGGCGTGAATGAGAGATTGGCTGTAGTGGCTTGTGTGGTTGCTGGTTGGCTTGTGGGTGCTGGGGAACCGAGGCCGAAAGCTGGAGTTGTTGTACCGAATGCTGGCGCTAAAACCAAAGAAAACGTAAAATGATAACTCGTCAATAGGTCCACACAATTTTTCAGAAAAAAATAACGACTACTCCTACTAATTTCTTCTGATTAAATTCGTTGTGAGTTCCAAGGCAGCCGTAGTTTTACCCCCGGGACTGGTGCCTGCCCCCCCCCCCCCCCACTACTTTTTTTTGTTGATAATTATCCCGTTAAATAGTTACCATTTCTATGAACGCCTGGCAAAATCGAGTATGGAATCAGCCTGCCTCGCCCAGCCCGCGTCATTCCTTGGGGCCCCGCGGGTAACTTATATCACCATCATCATCAGGTCATTTTAGTCTCCACTACAGGAGCACGACCCTCTCTCGTCCGTATCGACTCACGACCGACAGGAGGATTTGGCCTACACTCCCCACGCTGGCCAGACGGGTTAGGGAGGCCTGATAGATTTTTTATAATGTAGTTCCCTTAGTCGTCTTGTACGACATGCACGGGAAGAGACGGAGTGATTCTATTCTAGTCTGCCGGAAACCACACGGCCAAGGTAAGTTATATCATCATCATCATCATCAGGTCATTGTAGTCTCCACTACAGGAGCACGACCCTCTCTCTTCAAAAGGAGGATTTGGCCTACACTCGACGCTGGCCAGACGGGTTGGGGAGGCTTAACTTATATACACATATAAAAATACAAATTTTCGCCCGAAAGTTCGTATTTTTATTTTGGAGAACGCATTTAGATATCTCTTTGATTTGAATACTTTCTCTTTAAATTTGCTACCATACGAAGGCAATCCAAAAAAATCTAATGATAACAAAATCGGGGGATTCAGTTAGTTTCTTTTTTTTTTTATACAACGTCGGGTGGCAGACAAGCATACGACCCGCCTGATGTGAAGCGGTTACTGTAGCCATATTAACGCTTGCAACATAAAATATTGCTCGCGCGCCGCCACCCCCGCTGCCAACGCAGCATCCTCTTCCTTTCTTTCTGGTGACCTCACTCACTCGCAGGAACACAACAACCCTCAAGGGAATTGTTATTTGGCTGCGGTATTCTGTGAGGTGGAGGTACATTCCCCAGTCGGATAGCTTACAACTACACTCCCTACCTCTCTTTTCGCCAGAGCTTCGTTTGTCAGTCAGCAGAGTGCACCACGTGCAGGTGAAGTTGGCTTTCGTTCAAAGATCTTGATGAACCGCTTACACCCCATAATTTTCGAATCTATGCTCCACATCCAAAATTCAATCACACCACTGGATAGATGAAGGATTAAAGAATTTATTACGCCAAGTAAGGACTATGAATATCGCGTGCGGGGGAGAGGGAAGCGTTGCCATTTTGAGATAATTTTAGTGCATACAACGTATTCACGTACAAGACACGGCCGTGTCTATGACACTATTTTTAATTACCTGCGCTAGCAGTAGTGGTGGTTCCAAAGGCAGGCGTAGTGGCTCCGAAGCTGAAAGACGATTTTCCGCCGAAGGACGAGCTCTGGCCGAAAGCCGAGCCAGTCGCGCTGAAGGCCGAAGCCGCCGTTGTCGTCGCCGCTAGGAAACTGGATTGAGCTGCCTGTGGAGCTGCAGCTTGGGTGGTTGTTTGCTGGAAACAATGATGTTATATTTCCATCTATTAGCAGTAGTTTGGTTGACCCATTGGGTAGCAATAGTTTAGTTGATACAAATCACCGATAATGGAACTCTAAAGTTGCAATAGTTCCTCTAAAAAAATGTTATATTTAAAGGATAATACTGATCACTAAACCAAACCAAAAAAAGTGACCTCACTTAGCAATTAGTTTGACGAGCTCGGTGGTCGAATGTTTTTCTCTATGCATTCGTATAACGCTCATCCGATTGCAATGAAACCTTGGTGGGTTCTTCTGTGTATTCCGGGTGAGGTTTATTCAGAACAACGTCTGTACCTGACCCAGGTAGTAAAAAAAATAACTTACAGCAGCAGGTTGCGGTGCAGCAGAGAACCCTGAAGTGGGGGTAGAAAAGTTGAACGCAGTCGATGCAGTGGTGGTTGGCTTTCCGAAAGAAAACGACCCAGACCCGAATGCATTACTTGCAGCTGTAATAAAAAAAATAGAAAAAAATAACAGTGAGTGCTTGAACACGACAGAAGTGAAAACTTCCATCTTTCGCTCCGTCTCGCTACCTCCCTTTTTTTTTATACTACATCAGGTGGCAGACAAGCATACGCTCGCGCGCCGCCACCCCCGCTGCCAACGCAGCATCTCCTTCCTTTCTTTACGCTGCCTGCTCCCTGCCGACTTTACGCGAACGACCGTTACAGAGCCGAACGTGACGCAACATACCCGAGTGTGGCGGTTCAGTATCATTCACTGGGGGGCCCATCCATAAATTACGTCACACGAATTTCATGATTTTTGACCCCTCCCCCCGTCCTTGTCACAGCTGTCACATTTGTGAGACTCGCATATTTTGCAATTTTACATCTAGTGTTGCAAATGTTTTTGAGTTTTTCGTTAATAGTTCAAAGTTCGTGTATTAACACTTAGATTATAATAGATTTTGAAATGTCACGTCACGAAATTTAGGACCCGTCCCACCCCCTTATCACACTTCGTCGACCCCCTCCCTCCCCCTTAACGTGTGACGTAATTTATGGATGACGCCTAGCCACAAAATTTGTGCACAATGCGCTTACAGAATTTTAGAAGTTTTCACATCAAAAAACGAATAAAAAAAAGAACTGCCGTCACAAAAAAAAAATACTTTTATTTGTTATGTTCTAAAATTATTGAGGGGGTAGCGACACGCCCCGACTTGGCCTGTTTTTTAAATACATACTACGCTTGATGTGAAGCTTACCTTAGCCATATAAACGCTCGTAAAAAATATATTTCTCCCCTGTAAGTGCCAGTATGGAAATTTCACTGTTTTTGCAACATTGATGCTCCGCTCCTATTACTCGTAGCGCTATCCAATACTGAAATATTTTTTCAATTCGAATCAGTAGTTCCTGAGATTAGAGCCTTCAACCAAACATACAAACAAACTCTTCAACTCGTTACGGACCAGACAACATCGTTCGCCTGGTACATCATGCCCAGCGTGTAGTACCTGCGCTTGTGACGCATGAAGACATTTTTTTTAAATGAGAGGGGGGCAAACGTGCATATGTGTCACCTGATGGAAAGCAATCACCACCGCCCATGGAGATCAGCAACACCAAGGGGTCGCCGATCCGTTGCCAGCTTATACTCGTTCCTTTCTTTCTTACTTTCGGTTCTCACATCGGCCGATTGACACATTATTTAATTTTAATAAGTTTTTGTAATTTTAAAGTATTCAAGTAGTTATGTATTTTTTTTTGCATCTTTCGACACGTACCCTATACCTAACTGCTAATGCACCCCTGCAAGGTCGTCGCCAGCCGATGGCCCAGGGAGGGGCAAGTTCATATGGAGAATGAGAAAAGTATGCATTGTAGGTAAAGTCGAGAGCTCATGAAGCTTTTCACTTGTAGTACGAGCCTTACATCTACAGCGATTGTAATAATAACGGTACAGAGTCCAACGTGTAAAGCTTCACGAGTTCTTGACTGTACAATAAAAATACTTATAAATAGAATCTCTATGGGGGGGGCAGCTGCACCTCCCTGCCCCCCCTTGGCGATGCCCTTGCACCCCTGTATGTCAACCTTCCGGTTATATCAGAGGATTGCGAGTCTTTCGTCCAGTAAACCAACCAGACGAGAGGACCTTTACCCGCACCGCTCTTGCGCTCAGTAAGCCAACCGAGCACGCAAGCAGATTGGCAGCAGGTCTTACCCCTTTCACCTGCATGCAAACTACTTAGGTAAATTAAGTCGTTAAGTCATGTTAGGTATAGGGTATGTGCATCTTTTATCGATAGACTTCATTTCTAGCTTTATAATATTAGTACATATAGATTTACCTTGTGTAGTTGGTGTTGCTTGCTGAGCTGGTGTCTGAGCGGCGCCAAAAGACAGATTCTGACCAGCATTCTATAAAACATATGTATGTTAATGACCCGTCATTACAGACAGCCCACATTAATATTTATGTCATGATGTACGGCTTCGACGAAATTCGCCTGAAATTTTGACAGTGGTTTATCATAATGTGTAAATTATGAAAGCATTGTCGGGCACAACCTGGAGGCAAGGACAAAGATATATCCCAGTCGCAAGCTTTGCGGTGCCGCAGCGGTTAGATCATGCCAGATGCGTGTAGAAACACTGTCGACGGAGCTGTATATGGGCCGGTTGCACTGGACTACAAAGGTGGATTGTGGTGGTGAATTCCTTTGAGGATCTTGTGGAATACGTGCGAGGGAAGACGAAGTTGACCATAGGGTTGAGCGGTTGGAGTCTCGCCGTAATTCATTCATTTTTTTTTTATTCTACGTGTGGCAGACAAGCATACGACCCGCCTGATGTGAAGCGGTTACCGTAGCCATACTAAACCCTCGCAACATAAAATATCGCTCGCGCGCCCTACCCCCGCCGCCAACGCTCTCCTTCATTTCTGATGACCTCACTCGCAGGAACACAACAACCCTGAAGGGAATTGGCTGCGGTATTCTGTGAGGTGAAGACACATTCCCCAGTCGAGTAGCTTATAATTACGCTCCATACCTTTCTTTTATAGAAAGAACTATGACATACAATAGGCCACTTGACAATATTTTTCAAATGTAAGTCAATTAATAATTTTAGGGGGTGTAAGAGGGTTGTTGTGTCACCTGGAAGTTGCTGCGTCGACAGTGTGCGTGCGGGTGGCGGGTTTCCACTACCAAATGATACAAAAAAAGGTGGCTAACCTAACCTGACACATAAGATTTTTATTATATACAACTAAGGTGCAAACAAGCATATGGCCGTGTGATGGAAAGCAGTTACCGTAGTCTATGGACGCATGCAACACCAGGGGCATCACATGCGTATTGCCGACCTTGTGCAAACCTCTTCAACTCTTCAAGAATCCCAGAACTTTGAAAAACCCCATGCTGTAGTCTCCTAGGCAAACTTCGACAGGCAGTTCATTCCACAGCCATTTCAGCTCTTACGTGTGAGGATGTATTCCCTGTCGATGGTGAGCGGTGCGACTGTAGAAGGAGGCCGTGGGCATCATACCAAACCACATTGACGAGCTCGGTGGTCGAATGGTTAGCAATGGCCACTTTGGACCGAGGTGGAGTTTTACGAAACTCCACCCTTAAAGGGGTAAAACGCGGGGTTGGAAGTTTGTATGAAAGTCCTATGTTTTTGAAGTAAGACACTTGGAATTTAAAATGTATGCTCTATAGATGGTGTGGAGGTGTACTAATAATGTATCTATAGAAATCAACCCCTTTTTGGGGTTATAACGGGGGATGGTAGTTTGTATGAAAGCCAATGTTAAGATTGAGCCACAGCGAAGTGTGGGCGGCTAGTAATCGATATTACTACAAACCTGTACAGCTGGCTGGCCAAATCCAGGACTACCGACAGTTTGGTTCGGCGGCGGTGACGAGAACCCGCCGAAGCTGACAGGTTTGGTAGCGCCGAACGCAGAAGTCGTGCTGGTTGTTGGCGGGCTAGAAACTGAAACGTAACAAGAAATCATACAGTATAAGTGGACTCTGGATCTTTTATTGGCTGCACTTCGCCTGATGGTAAGCGAAAAGAAGAGCCCCAATCGCAACGGCAACGGATAAGAGACCTTGATGTCTTGTCAGTTGACGCTGCCATGCTGGCTTACAAGATGCTTCTTCACGCTTCGCTTGAAGGATCCCATATTGTATGATTGAGGAAATACATATGCCGGTAACGCGTACCACTTTTATATTATAATTATGTTTTAAAGACGACTGTTGCTCTGATATTTATTAATGTGCTAAATAATAATGTTTTAAATGTAATTTATACCAATTTATACTACTAAGGTGGAAAACAAGCATACGCCTGATGGAAAGCAGTTACCGTAGACTATTGACGCCTGCAACACCAGGGGCATCACATGCGACTTGATAATGCTTGTTGACAAAAGTATATTATATTAATATATAAAAAGTATGCGATTTTTGACATGTAATTATTACATGTCATAAATAAATAGATACATATATATATATATATATATATATATATATATATATATAATATATATATATATACAATGTGTAATTTCGAAACTTGATCAAACGAAATGGGAGGTTATAAGAGACAAATTTATCGATAAAAATCAAGAGTTTTTTTTTTAAGTTACCTACCTCGAAAACCCAGTGGTTTAAAGTTTTTTTTTCATGAAAACTTGATTAATTTATTTTTTCTTCATCACTTCTTAAGTAAACTACCAATTTTCTTGAAAATAGTCTCATTTGAAAACTGGACAATGTGCATATTTAAGAAAATAAAAAAAGATAATAATAACAAACAAAAACTTGTTAAAAAAAATAAAGGAAAAGAAAATTTTGAAAAAAAAAATCAAGATTTTTCTCATTTTTGGTTTGTAATTTTAAAACTAGGTCGTTGAGGTGTACTTTTCTGCACGGTTTATTAAACTTCATGATTTGATCTACAAATCCACCAAAAAGCATAGCTCTATCTCTTTTCATTGTCATAATATCCACCGCCACAGTTAGGTCGATGCAAAAAATCGTTTGGTTTCACTGAAGTCGAACAATAGCAGGTAAAGATCGAAAGAGGGAATACATGCCGCCTAGAACGAGTGAGTGAGAGAGAGTGTAGTATACCTGTTATTGGTGGCTCTGTTTAGGATAGGTAGTGTTTCACTTTTGTAAATAGTTCATCTTGTAACGTTTCCGGACTTGCACGTTGAATACGTTCTTTTTTTATCATAATGCCTGCTGCGATAGACAACTTGTCTGCTCATGAGTTAGCGGATATCCACTACATTTACGGGTTCTGCGATGGCAATGCTCGCGCTGCCGCTCGAGAATATCGTCAGCGATTCCCGAGAAGACCTGCCGTAGACTACAGAGTATTTATGACTGTGCATAGAGAGTTTTGTGCGAATGGACTACGACGTCGCCCTCGTGAACGTGCTATCATTGTACCAGTGGAAATGGAAGAACAAGTGTTGCGGTTGGTGTATTGGAGAATAGCGCGTCAGTTGGGGATGTCACATTACAAAGTGTGGAAAATTTTAAAACAAGAAGGATTGTACCCGTTTTATTTTCGAAGAGTGCAGAAATTACACGAGCCAGACTACAACGCCAGAGCTGTGTTTTGTTCGTGGTTATTGCGGCAGTCGTCTTGTCATGAATTTTTGTAACCACATCCTGTGGACAGACGAAGCCTATTTCAATAGGACTGGAATTACAAATTTCCGCAACCTGCACCTGTGGATGCCTCAGGGTGAAAATCCGTTGGCGGTTCGGCCCGCATCTTTTCAAATTGAATTTTCAATTAATGTTTGGGCTGGAATGATCGGTGATTACCTAATCGGACCATTTGTTTTACCGGCAAGGTTGACAGGACAGGCCTATTTGCGATTTTTGCAAGAAGAAATACCAAACTTAATGAGAGATGTTGATTTACAAACACGACGCAGGATGTGGTTCCAGCATGACGGTGCTCCAGCCCACTTCAGCGTTATCGTGCGTGAGCATTTAAACGGAATTTATGGCGACCGATGGATAGGACGAGGAGGACCAGTGGCGTGACCGGCACGAAGCCCAGATTTGACCCCGCTTGATTTTTATTTGTGGGGTCATATGAAGCAGCTCGTTTACAGCACTCCAATTCCAAGCAGAGAGGATCTGCTGGAAAGGATAACTGCAGCGGGAAACGAAATAAGAAATAACCTTCGTTTAAAAACGAAGAGACGTTTTAAAAAAAACAACCCGCAGTGTAATTTTTACGGCTACAGCTTGTATTCAAGAAAATGGTGGTCATTTTGAACACCTAATAAATTAATTGATTTTGTACAACTTAGTTTTATTTTACAATTAAATGTAAATACAAAAAATCTGAGTCACCAATAACCGGTAGGTATACTACACTCACTCACTCACTCGTTCTAGGCGGCATGTATTCTGTTTCGACCTTTACCTGATATTGTTCGACTTCAGTAAAACCAAACTTTTTTTGCATTGACCTACTTTAGCGGTGGATATTATGACAATGAAAAGAGATAGAGTTATGCATTTTGGTAATTATGTAGATCAAGTCATGAAGTTTAATAAACCGCACAAAAAAGTACACCTCAACGACCTAGTTTTAAAGTTACAGACCAAAAAAGAAAAAATACTTGATTTTTTTTCAAAATTTTCGTTTCTTTTATTTTTTTTAACAAGTTTTTGCTTGTTATTAATATGTTATTTTTAATTTCTTAGATAGGCACATTATCCAGCTTTCAAATGAGACTATTTTGAAGTAAATTGACCGTTTACTTATGAAGTAATGAAGAAAAAATAAATTGTTTAAGTTTTCATAAAAAAAAAATTTAAACTCTGATTTTTATCGATAAATTTGTCTCTTATAATCACCCATTTCGTTTGATCAAGTTTCGAAATTACACATTGTATATATATATATATTATATATATTAATCTATACTATCTATACTAATATTAAAAAGCAGATGAGTGTGTTTGGTTGAACGCGCTAATCTTAGGAACTACTCATATTTAACATCACCTTACCACCAATAGGAGCGGAGCACCAATGAAAAATGTTGGAAAAATGGGGAAAAAATATTCCTTTTTAGAGCACCGTTGCGTGCGCTGCGTAAACGGTTCAAGTTACGCAAAAATTATATACGACGGAATTAAACATTTAAAAAAAATGAAAAAAAAGTGCGTGATAGCATGTGTCTATCTTTTAAAATTGGCTCACTATAACCTTTCAAATGGTAGCTCACTCACAACGCTCTGTCTCACGCAGACATTAGTAGCAATAATATATAGCAGTATAAATAAATAATAAATAAATATTGTCAGACAAATTACACAGCGCCATCTAGCCACAAAGTAAGCGAAGCTTGTGTTATGGGTAATAGATAACTGATAAACATACGTAAATACATTTTTTTTTGTAAATACATACTTTATTATACATAGAAAACACCCATACCAAGACAAACAGACATGTTCATGCACACAAATGTTTGTCCTGTGTGGGAATCGAACCCACGAGCGTTGGTGTCGAAGCCGCGTCATTGACCGCTACGCCACCGAGCTCGTCAATGTAGTATACAATAATTAGAGATAGAATTTGTTTTAATCGACTTCACACATCGAAAATTATCACGACTTTTGGTCAAAATTCATTTAGCAAATATAAACTGCCCAGAAAAAAATATTAATCGTTATAATCTTTACGTATACTTGTTATAAATTAAGCTTACCTTGTTTCTTAACCATGAAGAACTTTCGACTCATTTCCAATGTCAACAAATTACTTAATCACAAATAAATTAATTATGGAAAATAATACATGAGCCACAAAAATATTGAATTAGCCACAGAAATACTAGGTTAGGTTAGGTTTGGTATGTTTTATATCAACTTTAGTCGCCAAGTCAGTACAATAGTCGCCCAGTTTCACAATTTTAGATGCACGATATACTACCCATTAATTAATTAATTACTAAATTAATATAAAAATAATAAAATTGAATAAAATCATGTTACACTGTGAAATCAAATACACTACTGGATTATTTAAAATTTTATCAACACCCTCAATTTTTTTATTTATTTTTTTGCAAATACCCTACTTTTTGGCCATGGAAACTATCCTTTACTGACAATAAGTTACAATTGACGAGCTTGGTGGCATAGGGGTCAATGACGCGGCTTCGACACCAACGCTCGTGGGTTCGATTCCCACATAGGACAAACATTTGTGTGCATGAACATGTCTGTTTGTATTGGTCTGGGTGTTTTCTATGTATCATAAGTATGTATTTACAAAAAAAAAATGTATTTATGTATGTTTATCAGTTGTCTAGTACCCATAAAACAAGCTTCGCTTAATTTGGGGCTAGATGGCGCTGTGTAATTTGTCTGACAATATTTATATTTATAATAAGATGTTTTTGAACCGTCTTTAAAATCACTCCAATACATACGGGTACACAAAAGGACTGTAACGAATTGGTTTATATCGTCTTACCTTAATAATTACAAAAGTATAAGTTGTAAAAACATGAATCGAATGTCATTATCTAAATCTATATTCTGACGACCCCGGTGATCGAATGGCTAACCATGTCCAGTTTAATCCGGGGTTGTGGGTTCGATCCCCGCACAAGACATTTGTGTGCATGAACATGTCTGTTTGTCTTGGTCTGGGTATTTTATAATGTATGAAAAAAAATGTATTTAAGCATAATATCAATTATATAGTACCTATAATACAAGCTTTGCTTAGTTTGGGACTAGATGGCAGTGTGTAGTTCGTCCAAGAATATTTATTTATTTATTATTTAATATTATTATTCCCAGATGTCCCAAAACCATGGATAACCCTTTAACTATCGATAGGCCTCACCATGGTCTCTCTAATATCAAATTTTGTCCTTAGCAAAAATATCATGGCATTTTAAGATTTTTTTTCTATTTTTAGAAAATTGCCACCTGCGATTAGATTTTCTCATGCCATTTCTACAAATGAGGATATCAAAAGAAAAGATTAAAATTTGTTCAAAAGTATTTAAAAAGAAAAAAAAAATGTGGAAAAAAGGAATATCTAATTCATTGTCTCACATTATAGATCAGCAATCGTGTAAAAAAAAATAACGATCGGCCTTTCCCTTGAGGTTATCGGACCATCTAGAGGGGGAGCGCCCGACGCATCATCACCCCATACGAAGCCTCCACTCTAATACTTTCCTTCCCCATCTGCCATCACTGTCTCGGCAAATGTTTTTGGGCTGTAAGTGGTTTATCAACATCTTTGAACCAAAGCCAACTTCACCTGCTCGTGGTGCACCCTGCTGACTGACAAACGAAGTTCTGGCGAAAAGAGAGGTAGGGAGCGTAATTGTAAGCTACCCGACTGGAGAATGTACCTCAACCTCACAGAATACCGCAGCCAAATAACAATTCCCTTGAGGGTTGTTGTGTTCCTGCGAGTGAGTGAGGTCACCAGAAAAGGAGATGCTGCGTTGGCAGCGGGGGTGGCGGCGCGCAAGTGATATATTATGTTGCGAGCGTTAATACGGTTACGGTAATCGCTTCACATCAGGCGGGCCGTATGCTTGTCTGCCAACCGACGTAGTATAAAAAAAAAAAGATTTTCAGCCTGCTGACTCTCAGAGATATGTTTATCTCAGAGATAACTTTGGTTCTCCGTCGAATTTCTTCGTTCCCGATTCGATCCCGTAGCGAAATGTCGAGCATAGAGCTTTCTATCGCTCGCTGTGCGACTTTCAATTTATGGACCAGTCCAATGGGCAGAGTTTACCATTTTTTGTTTCTTTGACTCCGAGGTCGCGAGTTCGTTTCCCGCACAAAACAAACATTTGTGTACATGAACATGTCTGTTTGTCCTAGTCTGGGTGTTTTCTATGTATTATAAGTATGTATTTACAAAAAAAAAAAGTATTTAAGTACATTTATCAGTTGTCTAGTACCCATAACACAAGCTTTGCGCTTAATTTGGTACTAGATGGCGCTGTGTAAATTGTCCAGAAATATTTATTTATTTATTACCGTAGGTCATGGTGGGGAGGATGCACTGGTTGAAGACTGGTTTTTAAAGTTTGCAGTATTTGCGTTGTGAGGATGTATATATATTATGATACTGATAAATATTTTTTATAATTTTTGATCATTGATCTTCCACCAACCCGATCCCTCTCACCTTAGACTTTGGTGGCCCCTGATATTATAAAAAAGGTTACATGGTCCATCATCAACAAAAGGTTAAGAACCACTGGGTTAAAATAAATATACTTACACGGAGATGTTGCTGATGTAGTAGTCTTGGTTCCATAACCAAATCCACCGAAGCTCGGTGCACTTGTTGCTGCACTGGAGAAGTTGAACGGTTTGTTTTCTGTTAAATAAAACTAAGTGTAAGTTACAAACATTCTATAGACTGTAAATTTTCCGTACACATTTGGGGTGTAAGTGGTTCATCAACATCTTTGAACCAAAGTCAACCTCACCTGCACGTGGTGCACCCTGCTGACTGACAGAAGAGGCTCTGGCGAAAAGAGAGGTAGGGCCTAGCGTATTTCTTAAGCTGCCCGACTGGGGAAGTACCTCCACCTCACAGAATACCGCAGCCAAATAACAATTCCCTTGAGGGTTGTTGTGTTACTGCGCGTGAGTGAGGTCACCAGAAAGGAAGGATTTGCTGGTTGGCAGCGGGGGTGGCAGCGACAGAGCGATATTTTATGTTGCAAGCGTTAATATGGCTACGGTAACCGCTTCACATCAGGTGGGCCATATGCTTGCCTGCCAACCGACGTAGTATAAAAAAAAACACACAAGGCCATCCATTCCGTCGCAGAGTAACCCACTGAACAAAGCCACATACTTAGACTACATACTGGGCTTAAGAAAAAGTATTGTCATTGACCGGAACATCACGATCGCCATTGACAAGAAAATTTTATTGAGTGGTAACCACTTGCCGTCACACGGGGCCATATACTTGCTTGTTGTATGTAATGGGTGTAATAATAATAAGCCATTTAATTTCTGGCTGGGTACTCCGTATATGTATATCCATTTTTTTCTATAGAATATATCTTCATTTTTGCTATAGAATATCCGCAGCTCAGTGTGGATGCATAGGCATCCTCCAACTCTCTCCATTTAGTTCTATCTTCCGCTTCCCATGTCCAGTAAGGCCCCAAAGTTATGTAAATATTGTTTGCTTATCTGGTTTTCGAACGTCCCTGTTTTCTAATACCAAAGTCATGGACATAATAGCATAGACCATCTTAAATGGGGATGGACAGGACACATGTTAAGATGTGGCTAAAACAAATGGAGCAAACAAGCGACTGCATGCTACCCCAGAAACGGTACTAGAAAATAGGTGTAAGTGCTTCATTAATTTTTTTAAATGAAAGCTAAGCTCTCATGCACATATAGACCCTGCTGACTGATAAATAAGACTCTGGAGAAAACACCTCTGTTTTCTCCAGAGTCTCTTAGGACTCTCTCAGGGTAGCCTGACAGGGCATAATATATTTTATAGCTGCCTGACTGAGGAAGTATCTTATAGGTATAACAAGTCAGTGAGGTCACCAGGTTTTCTGGTGACCTCACTTAAAACCAATTATGGTTGAATGAGCATACCTGTGTTGGTGGTTCCAAATAATGATTTATTATCTCCGCTACCAAATCCAAATCCTGAAACGAAACGTAAGAGATCAGTTCTAAACAAAAATATATTTCATAACATGCTTAATTTATATCTAGAGAGATTATGTAATTATCAGTTGCTTATAGTATAAGATTAAGAAGCCCGATGGTCAAATGGCTAGCAATGGCAATTTTTACTCTGAGGTTGTGGGTTCGATCCCCGCACAAGACTAATAATTTGTGTGCATGAACATGTCCGTGGGTGTTTTCTGTAGTATTATGTATATGTATTTACAAAAAAAATGTATGTATAATATCAGTTATCTAGTACCCATATAGACTACAAGCCCGTGGCAAAAAATTGCCTGTGAAATGAACCAAAGTGAATAACGCTTAGAAGGCTGTTACTATATCAGAAAATAACTCTGAGCTATGCCGTCATTTCTGAGCGGTACAGGTGAGTACGTAAGTAAATGGAATTTCCCAGGTACAAGTGAGGAATTACGACTAATTATTAATTTACGGCTTTTTTTATAGTTTATAGATGATTAAAAATAAATGACAAATAACCTAGTGCCGTACTAAAGGGTGGTGACGGAAGTCAGTGCAAATTTTTATCATTTATTACTGTTTACCAGTAATATTTTTATTTGTTACCATTTATAATGAACAGCTATAAGATACAACGATAATATTTAGTAACATTATATCAAAAAAAAAGGTGCCGTATATTAGTTTATGATCTTATAGCAGTAATAACTCGGTAAATCCTGGGACATTCCATTTACTCACGTACTCACCTGTACCGCTCAGAAATGACGGCATAGTGCTCAGAGTTATTTTCTGATATAGTAACAGCCTTCTAAGCGTTATCCACGTTGGTTCATTTCACAGGTATTTTTTTTCCATGGGCTTGTAGTCTAATACTACAAGCTTCGCTCAGTTTGGGACTAGAAGGCAGTGTGCAATTTGTCTAGGAATATTTATTTAACTTAGTTTATGACTAGATAACTCTGTATAACTGATTCAGTAACATTTAATTATTCGGAATAATCCACAACTTTCAGCAGTTTAAAGGTTCATCGTTGCTGCCATCACAACTATTCCTTCGTTCGTAGTGACCTCACTCACACGCAGGAACACAACGACCCTCAACAAACCTCAAGGGAAAGGCAATTGTTATTTGGCTGCGGTGTTCTGTAAGATGGAGAAACTTCTCCAGTCATGCAGCTTATACATTTGCTATGGTCTATTTTACTTTCGTCAGGGCTTCACCAAGTGTGGTGGCACTTAGCTCAAAGAGATTGGGGAGTCCCATACACCCCGCATAAATTTAATCAAGTATTAATAAATTTTGTTCTCCATTGAACTAAAATTCAAATTCAATTTATTGGTAATTACAAAGTTAGTTTACAATGTTTTGGGATCTCCTCTGTTAAGTTGAAATAACCTGTGTTAGAGGAGTCCTCTCTTCTCCATGGCAATTTTAATCTTGTTATACATAAGAAATTAGATGTTACAATATTTAAAAAAAAAAATGGTCTGATACACGCAGTATTTTCTTAGACGTCTCCTTAACATTTATACTTATATAAATTGTGTAGTTATAGATAAAAGATATCAAGGTGTTAGTGTGATTTACTATGTAATAAAAAGAAGACAAATAATTAAAATTAACAAGCAATGAATTATCATGGGTAATTGACATAAATTTTTGAGATCAATAGATTTTCTATTGCTGTAAAGCCCTGCATAGTGTTTTTGGGTCGATATCATTATGTCGATCTGAGACAAGGGCTCATATACTTAATATTTTAAATGAAAAGGAACATTTGTTATTGAAACTTAACCTCAAGTTCGCTGTTAGTGATGTGTATTGTATTTACATTGTGTATGCTGTTGTTTTGACTATATTTTTATTTAACCGACATGACACGAATGTTATTCTTAAATAAACGTGGAAATTCCGCATATTGTTATATTACGAAATCACATGAAATACCTGTAGTTGCGGTGTTTGTCCCGAAAGTCCCGCCTTGAGTAGTAGTCGGCGATGAGAAAAAACTCATTGTGGCAGATATGGAATATTAGAGAAACGTAAAAAAAACGACACGGCCGTCGTAATTGAATACAAAATTTTATATTTCTTGCTTGTAAAATTCACAAATAACCAAATATGTAACGATAAATAAACGTTCGAGGCACTCGACTCGAATCGAAGCTAGCAAAGCAAGTGAGTGTCAGTACTGTCAGTGTCAGTTCCAGTTGACAGTTAGAAGTGAGATGATAATCTTATCAGGATAGGTAACATAATGTATATTCCACTAATTATACTAATGATCACTTGAACTATCTGTGTTATGAATCAATAACATAAAATTATGAAAAATTGGTTAAAAACACTAGAATTTTTCTATGAGCGCGGTAGCGCTCAACAAGTTCCAGCTAAAAATATTTCTTCTTCTGTGTTTTGTTTTGGCAACCACTCTTTAGACGGAAAGAAAGACAAAGTCGGGGTGGGTGTTGTAGTCTGTGTACTTCTAGTTTTATCTGTTTTTCCCAAATTTTGACTGGAAGAGAATGCTACAGTGCTACAAACTTATCTGACCCGGTGGCCAAATTTAGAACTAAAGCCGCCATCTTGTAATGTAATATTGCCAGGTACAATTAATTTACTTACCGCGTATGCACATTCCATTGAGGTGTATTTTTTTAAATACATATTATCTTTTTCTACACATATTTCATTTCTTACAGTAATAAAATCGTCAACGAGTTGTTTCTGTGCAATATTATAACTCTCTAATATTATATAATAGCTATGATCGCGACTTAACGTGGTGCATTTTTAAAACTAATCAACAAAAAATAAAAGGCAATTGATATTTAATTGAAACACCACACAACACAATTAATAAGTATATCAATGCTATTATTTTAATAGTGTATATATCTTTGATTTTTATGTTTCCTCTAAAACGGGCGGCATTTCGTTTAATAGCAACACTTAAGTCGATCGCACCGCCCCCGCCACCGGGCCAGATAAGTTTGTGGCACTATACTAGAACTACAGTCTACACTACAGTGCTACAAACTTATCTGACCCGGTGGCCAAATTTAGAACTAAAGCCGCCATCTTGAAATGTAGTATTGCCAGGTACAATTAATTTACTTACCGCGTATGCACATTCCATTGAGGTGTATTTTTTTAAATACATATTATCTTTTTCTACACATATTTCATTTCTTACAATAAAAAAATCGTCAACAAGTTGTTTCTGTGCAATATTATAACTCTCTAATATTATATAATAGCTATGATCGCGACTTAACGTGGTGCATTTTTAAAACTAATCAACAAAAAATAGAATATAATATAAATAGGCAATTGATATTTAATTGAAACACCACACAACACAATTAATAAGTATATCAATGCTATTATTTTAATCTATACTAATATTATAAAGCTGAAGAGTTTGTTTGTTTGTTTGTTTGTTTGAACGCGCTAACCTCAGGAACTACTGGTTCGAATTGAAAAATTCTTTTTGTGTTAGGTAGCCTATATTTCAAGGAAGGCTATAGGCTATATAGCATCACGCTACGACTCATAGGAGCGGAGCACCAGTGAAAAATAGGAAAAAAATATTCCTTTTGAGGGCTTACGTCGCGTGCGCTGCGTAAACGGTTGAAGTTACGCAAAAATCATGTATGACGGAATTGTTCCTCTTTAAAAGTTCTAAAAAAAAGTCCGCGACAGCATATGTCTATCTTTTAAGATTAACTCACTATAACCTTTTTTTACCTACTTTCTCCTATTGATTACCATGAAAAAACGTTATAGTGTGTCAACCTTAAAAGATAGACATATACTGTCGCGGACTTTTTTTTAGAACTTTGAAAGAGGAACAATTCCGTCATACATGATTTTTGCGTAACTTCAACCGTTTACGCAGCGCACGCGACATAAGCCCTCAAAAGGAATATTTTTTTCCTATTTTTCACCGGTGCTCCGCTCTTATTGGTCGTAGCGTGATGTTATATAGCCTATAGCTTTCCTTGAAATATAGGCTAAGTATCTAACACTAAAATATTTTTTCAAGAGTAGTTCCTGAGATTAGCGCGTTCAATCAAACACACTCTTCAGCTTTATAATATTAGTATAGAATTAGATAGTATAGATTAATTTTATATATAAAACTAGCTGTTACCCGCGGCTTCGCCCGCGTGGTCCAGGGAAGCCTGCTGCCATTGATTTGTGTATATTTTTCTTTTGTTGTATTTTTTTTACTTCGTAGGATAAAAAGTAGTACCAGTATGTACAAATTTTAATGATGATTGGCTGCATAGTTAAGGCATGAAGAATAACAAACAAACGAATTTACTTTAACACTTATAATATTTGTATGTGATGGAACGCTCACACTCAAGAGAAAATAATTGTTCACCACATAAATGTTTACCCTCTTTATTTTTCCTTCGAATAAAATATTTTTCCTGGATAAAAAGTAACTTATGTCACTCTCCAGACCGGAAACTATCCCCTGTTAAAACATCACGTCAGTACTTACGTTCCTTTCGACGTGATAGAAGGACAAATGATTACAAAGTTTATTTTTTACCGTGGGATTAAATGGTTTTTCCGGTATAAAAATTAGCTTATGTCATTCTCTAGATTACCCTATTAAAAATTCATGTCTGTACTTAGGTTTCTTTTGACGTGAAAGAAGGACAAATGAACTTTATTTTTTAATAACGTACGTTTACGGTATGGAGAGTGGCATAGGCTACTTTTTATCCAGGAAAAACATCTTATTTCTACGGGAAAATACATACTTGGTAATCATTTGCCCTTCTTTTAAGTCGAAAGGAACCTAAGTACCGACATGATTTTTTTTTAACGGGATAGTTACGTAGTAGAGTACGGACATGACTTTTTAAAATGGGGATAGTTTACTGTTTGGAAAGTGACATAGGCTACCTTTTATCTCGCAAAAACATCTTAATCCCATGGGAAAAAATAAACTTTGTAATCATTTGGCATTCTATCATGGAGTCCAGGGAAGCCTGCTGCCATTGATTTGTGTATATTTTTCTTTTGTTGTATTTTTTATTATTTCGTGGGTTAAAAAGTAGTACCAGTATATACAAATTTTATTGATGATTGGCTGCATAGTTAAGGCATGAAGAAATAACAAACAAACGAATTTACTTTAACACTTATAATATTTGTATGGATGGAACGCCCACACTCAAGAGAAAACAATTGTTCACCACATAAATGTTTGCCCTCTTTATTTTTCCTTCGAATAAAATATTTTTCCTAGATAAAAAGTAACCTATCTCTCTCTCCAGACCGGAAACTATCCCCTGTTAAAACATCACGTCAGTACTTACGTTCCTTTCGACATGATAGAAGGACAAATGATTACAAAGTTTATTTTTTCCCATGGGATTAAATTGTTTTTCCGGGATAAAAAGTTGCTTATGTCACTCTCTAGATTACTCTATTAAAATTCATGTCTGTACTTAGGTTTCTTTTGACGTGAAAGAAGGACAAATGAACTTGATTTTTTAATAACGTACGTTTACGGTATGGAGAGTGGCATAGGCTACGTTTTATCCAGGAAAAACATCTTATTTCTACGGGAAAATACATACTTTGTAATTATTTGCCCTTCTTTTAAGTCGAAAGGAACCTAAGTACCGACATGATTTTTTTTTAACGGGATAGTTACGTAGTAGAGTACGGGCATGACTTTTTAAAATGGGGATAGTTTACTGTTTGGAAAGTGACATAGGCTACCTTTTATCCCGCAAAAACATCTTAATCCCATGGGAAAAAATTAACTTTGTAATCATTTGGCATTCTATCATGTCGAAAGGAACGAAAGTACCGACATGATTTTTTTAACAGGGGATAGTTTCCGGTCTGGATAGTAACATAGGCTACTTTTTATCCAGGAAAAAACATTTTATTCCCACGGAAAAAATAATTCGATCCCCGCATAGGGCAATCATTTACGTGGTGAACAATTTTTTTTGTCTTGATCCATACTAATACTATAAGTGTTAAAGTAAGTAAAATCGTTTGTTTGTTATTTCTTAACGCTCTATGTAGCCGATCATCATTAAACTTTGTACCTATTTTTCTTTTATTGTATTTTTTTTACTTCGTGAGATATATATTTATGTAACATTACTATTTATTGTTACATAAATATAGATACATTTATGTAACAATAAATAGTAATAACAAACGTTCCTTAAATAGTATTATCAATATTATATAGATAGTAATATGTCACGAAGTAAAAAAAAATACAACAAAAGAAAAATATACAAAAATCAATGGCAGCTCCCCAGGACCACGCGGGCGAAGCCGCGGGTAACAGCTAGTAGTGTATATATTTCTTTGATTTTTATGTTTCCTCTAAAACGGGCGGCATTTCGTTTAATAGCAACACTTAAGTCGATCGTACCGCCCCAGCCACCGGGCCAGTTATGTTTGTGGCACTATAAGTGCGCCTTTTGTACCTTTATTCTGTGGTCGATAAAGTGTAATCAAATGAAATATTAATAAAAAAACTTTTTTTTTTGTTATTGTCAAGTTTAATTCAATCGTTCCAGCTTCCGGGATGTGCCCGAAGATAAGGCCAGGAATCGACTAGTTCTTCATATACGTTCGTTAGGTATATTAACTTTATGTTCATCAATAACTTTACTCAACAGCAAAACCGATAGTGCAATGTTATTATAAATTATTATTATTGCACGATTTTTGGAACAACTCGACGGTGGCAATTTAAATACATAGTTAAAAATTCATACAGTTTCAAACACACATTCAAAGTCTATACATTTCCAAGAGTGACTTTTCGGCAAATATAAGCGTTCCGCTCGCTCCGTTCGCTCCTCTCATTTAATATATTCGATTTTAAGCTGTGTATCTTATGATGCTTTTTAGGGTTCCGTAGCCAAATGGCAAAAACCATAACTCTTAAGGATTCGTCATGTCTGTATCTGTCCGTTCGTATGTCACAGTTGTACACACACACACTACTACACACACTATTTATACTGTTGAAACTTGGTAAGTATATGTATTCTGTGAACCGCATTAAGATTTTCACACAAAAACAAAAAAGAAACAATAAATTTTGGGGGTTCCCCTTACTTACTTATACTTAGAACTGAAACTCAATTTTTTTTTTTCACAAACCCATGTGTAAGTACGTGTGGGGGGTATCTTTGGATAGGTCTTCAAAAATGATATTGAGGTTTCTAATATCATTTTTTTCTAAACTGAATAGTTTGCGCGAGAGACATTTCCAAAGTGGTAAAATGTGTCCCCCCCCCCTCCTCCCTGGAACTTTTAAAATAAGAGAATGATAAAACTAAAAAATATATATGATGTACATTACCATGCAAACTTCCACCGAAAATTGGTTTGAACGAGATCTAGTAAGTAGTTTTTTTTAATACGTCATAAATCGTAAACCATAAATTACCTTTCCTTTCCTTACCTGGAAACCCTTCATAGACGAGTCCGACTCGCACTTGGCCGCTTTTTTCCAAGCACTATATACATAGATCGATGTGGCTATACCACAGATACTTTAAAACGTATAGCCACTACTCTTTGTTTCGATGTTTGTGTAAAAAGTTTGATAAAACACACTTGCACCCGGCTTTAGAAGCACGACCGCGCTTAACCAGCGGGTTTACCGCCAAGTATTCTGGAGATGGTCACATCACGGAAATGAGATTTACAGTTACTCATATACAGACCGCATAAGGTTCAAATTGGTTCCCGGTTCCCAGGTATGTTCGATACATGGTAACCTGGCAACATACCTGGTGTTTTTCTACTGTGTATTTACTTTACACACACCAAGCAGATAAGTATTTAAAGCGAGACACTGGTATAGGTTAGACAAGAGAGGCGATATTACCTTCTCTTACACGCATATAATATATAAGCTTCGGCACATCTTCTCCGCACAGATACCCCAATGTTCAACCAGTGCGTCCTCCTGCAATGACATATGGTGCAGAAACCTGCCCCCTTACCACCATCTCTTACCTCTCTTACATACCAATGAATAAGCGACTCTATTTCAAATGTAATAGAGTCGCTTATTTTTTTTTATTTTTTTTTTTAAACGAAGCCAATCGCAATATGCGCACACTCAGCGGTGTAAAGTGCCGCTGAGTGTGCGCAGATCGGCTTACTTCGTAAATAGCGCACACCCCTGTCATGGACAAGGCTCTTATTTGATATACTTCTTAGATAAAAATATCTCTAAAAAATATATAAGTGACGTGCCTACTTCAAGATAAATATGAAATAATTATTATATAACAAATTTCTAAATTGAAATATATAAGTATTATTATTATATTTAAGTATTATTAATTAATTTCTAATTTTAATATATACTAATTTTAATATAATTAAGCATTGTCAAGGCTAAAAAAGAAAAATCATTTAGCAAGCAATATCATAGTAATTATCATTGATATTGACATTGTTAGTCTTGGTCAGTATAAGTAGAATAATTTTTCGTCTTGATATTAGAATTCACTTAACGACAAAATATTTACGTCAATTCCGTTATATTTTTCATTTCATTTAATAGGAAATCTCCATTTTTATAAGTATTAAAATTTCTCCCTACACATATATTCTGATTCTTTCGCTAACACTGGTATAGTAGATTACGATCAAGTTATCAGATCAATGGTAGACATAACATATATCTAGGCATATTAAATAAGAGACATAACATATATATAATTAACGTCTACATATTTTATAATCGTACTTAAAACTATATACACTTAAAAGCTATTGCTTATTCATTGGTATGAATAAGCAATCTATTCAATTATTGAATCGCAATAAGAGATGGTGGTAAGGAGGCTGGACACTGACCATCGGACTGGTCCACAGGCTAAAGGTCACGCAGCGAGCGATGGACAGGGCTATGCTCGGGGTTTCTCTGCGGCATCGAATCCGGAACGAAGAAATTCGACGGAGAACCAAAGTTGTCGACATAGCCTTCAGAGTTTACAAGCTAAAGTAGCAATGGGCCGGTCATATCTGCTGAGTAAGGTATTAACTATAGCGCGTGGCCGCGCGTAGGACAAAGAAGTGGTGGGTCCTTCTAGATGGTCCGATGACTTTAAGAAGGCGACTGAGAGCGG
The DNA here is from genome assembly GCA_937001555.2 of Hypsopygia costalis. NCBI lineage: Eukaryota > Metazoa > Arthropoda > Insecta > Lepidoptera > Pyralidae > Hypsopygia > Hypsopygia costalis. The sequence continues at coordinate 7,599,560 of OW443349.2, forward strand.
CTGGATGCGGAAAGCGGAGAATCGTATCTGGTGGAAAGCATTGGGGAACGCTTATATCCAGCAGTGAGTAGATACAGGCTGATGATGATGATGACACGCATATAGCATTGTCTCGCTTCAAATATATCGTATTATCTGCTTAGCGTGTGTTACGCTTTACACATTAATTTGCCAAAAGATGCATATATGTACATATATGTACCGTGTGCTCCATAAAACCGGTTTAAACACCCGAAATCTAGGTCTGGCAGTGTGCCAGTGCTCCCACTGGTAGTTGCAAATCATCCCTAGTGCCTATTCTATGTAAACGATGTGTAAACACGCGCCAGATTGTAAGGAACGAGTCGAGTTCAGTTATGATTTATTTGCCTATCATATTGGATCTCATAGCGGTTTTTACAACGGAGTGTGTCTCACTAAAACCTGCCATACATAAACTGCCCTCTTACCACCATCTCTTATTGCGATTCAATAATTGAATAGATTGCTTATTCATGTGAAGGTCAATAATTGAATAGATTGCTTATTCATATGAATAAGCAATCTATTCAATTATTGAATCGTATTATGAGATGGTGGTAAGGGGGCTGACCATTTATTATTGAACTTAAAACGGGACATAAGTTTTTATACCCAAGCAGGTCAACAATGAAAATAAACACAACTTCTTATTTTTTTTATTTAGAAAAAGTGTAACCTAATGCAATTAGTATTCACTATTATCATAGTCATGTAATTCTATTTATTTCTATTAGAACAAGTTGTGAAAAATAAAAATCAATTACCAGTTCACCAGCTTTATTAAAGCAAAGTTCCTCTGGCAGTAATTATTCAATTATATATATATATATATATATATATATATATATATATATATATATATATATATATATATATATATATATATATATATATATATATATATATATATATATATATATATATATATATAAGGTCCTAACCTTTTAATTGACAATACTATATGGTTGGCATCTATAGCTTGTATACATAGTATTGTGAATGAAATTTTGCATAAATAAAAATGTTTTTAAAATGATATTATTTTTCTGTATACCAAGAAAAAATATTCTAACTTGCTCCCTTACGCATTTACCATCACGCGTAAGAATGAAATTGTAATAATGGTTAGTTAGTTACGACGATACGTATACGACCAAGTACTGCCACATATGACAGCTACGGTGACGCGTGCGAGCGTTGAACTCTGTTTTTCCCTCTCTTTTTAACTTTTTTATACCACGTCGCGTGGCAGACAAGTATACAGTCCGCCTGATGTGAAGTAGTTATCTTAGAGTGGGTCCAGTGCTGCAGCACCGGTGACACGTCGACCCTCATGGATCTTTTGTGTTCTCCCTAATCCTTTAGTCACTCTCCCCTGCTGGTCTGGAGACATGTTCCATGTGAAGTAGTTACCGTAGTCGTATTAACGGTCGCGACGGTAACAAACAACGCTCGCGCGCCCCCGCCAACCCCGCTACCAACGCAGCAACTCCTTTCATTTTTGTGACCTCACTCACTCGCTGGAACACAAGACCCTCAATGGAATTGTAAATTAGCTGCGATGTTCTGTGATGTAGAGGTATTCCCCACTCAGGCAACTTACAAATACGTTTTACCCTACCTCTCTTTCGCCAGAGTCTCTTTCGCTAGTCGGCAGGATGCACCACGTGCAGGCTTTGGATCTAAAGATCGCGGTAAGCCAAACATACCCCTTTACTTTTTTATAGGGCCGCAAGACTCATTGTTGCAAAAGATTCAAAAGAAACATTCAATAACATTAAAATCATAATAACAACTTTGTCAAAAAATTAGTTAGGTACCTAAAATTTCATCTAAACTCAATCGCGCCGTATTTAAATAAAAGAAGTCATCGCCCATATACGAGTTGACGGCATAGGTATGTAGCTAGCTTTCTAACTTCCGTACATACCCCAATAAGTAAAGTAGAGGGCCAGCCGTAACGGCCGATAAATAAATAAATAAATAAATAATAAATAAATAAATATTGTCAGACAAACTACACAGCGCCATCTAGCCCCAAAGTAAGCGAAGCTTGTGTTATGGGTACTAGACAACTGATAAACATACGTAAATACATTTTTTTTTTTTGTAAATACATACTTATGATACATAGAAAACACCCTGACTAAGACAAACAGACATGTTCATGCACACAAATGTTTGTCCTATGTGGGAATCGAACCCGCGAGCGTTGGTGTCGAAGCCGCGTTATTGACCACTACGCCACCGAGCTCGTCAAATCTGTTGATTTCTCGGAAGTCGATGTCTGTTGATTTCTCGGAAGCACAAGGTCATCGCCCTCACAGCTGTCTTTCATAAGCGAACGGCCATTAGTATCATTATTATCAATGCACTACCAATTACCTACTAGGGTTAAAGCTGATCTTTAGTGCACGTGGTGCAGCCAGCTGATAAACAGACGCGGTTTTGGCAAGATGTAGGGTATATCGAGACCAACGGTACAGTATTTATTTTTTCTTTCGATCTAATGAGGTCTCAATTCAATAGCGTAGATTGAAATGTCGAGAACTCGCAATCGCAGCTGATATGTAGATACGTCAGAGGTACTTGCCATCGGATGCTGACTAAAAAAGTCCAATATTTCCTCCTCAAGACAGCAGGATATCGAGTCCTACCAGCGTCCACCGCAGGTTGGTCGAACCGTCCATGTTCTCGGAAGGGTAAACAGCTGTGAGAATCGTGTTCCTGCTGACACGTGTTCCGAGCCTTCGCTCTAGTAGATTCTACGCTTGCAGAACAATCTCCCCACTATCACTTCACTATCACGGTACGCAATTACCATTGCCAGGTATTCCTGGTTGGTGTAACGTCGGTTTGGCATGGCAAATTTGAACAAATCACACTAAAACTAAAACGTACGAGCAAGAGCACTACGTTGTCGGGCGGTAGCGGCGCCGGCCGGTAATGCAGAAAACACGCGTGCGCTCACAAACTCAGTTTAGCGGCGACTGATTGTCTTTCGCCGTTCGCGCAGCGCGCAAGCATGAATGGTAGGTAGACTGCACATGCGCACATGATACTACCAACATTTGCACTGGTATGAACTCGTGAACAAGGACGGTTTTATGTAAAGATAAAAAAGAACATTTTAAACATGTTTTAATGATAAATAAATTTTGTTATACAAACACTTTTCTTCACTAAAGCGTTCAGTATATGGTATTTATTTGATTAAAATGATAATTTATTTTTTCTTAAAATAAAAAAATAATAATTGCTAGCCGTGAAATTCCATTAGTAATGTGATGTATTTAAGCAATACGCATCCTCAATTCAGTATTGTCAATTAATAAGTTAGGACCTTATATATACTAGCAAAGTACCCGTGCTTCGCTACGGGAACACTCCTGATTTGCGTCTATTTTTGTTAACATTCCACATATTTCATTTTTTCCCCATAAAGGACTGTTTCGTATTGACCTTTATTACAAACATACACCATTTAGGTTAAGACGTCCTGGTAAACAATATTTTTGGCATTCGCACCAAGAGCCAAAATTGCAAGGCTTCCAAAAGAACTTACTCCTGAGCAAGCTACATACAACTGATCATGAGAGAAGCAGTCCTGTCTCAAGTCAACCCCAGTAACCTTTAGAGACTGCCTCTGAGATTTGTTAATGGTCATAGCAAAGCATATCTTTATGGGAAATTGAAGTCTCTTAAATTGAACGGGGTGGTCTGATGGAATAATGGGAATACGGGGTAGAAAGAGAGAGATTCCTCAACAGCGCATCCCTTACTGTCCTCACTGAACCACCTATCGTTTCAGTTGTTTAATACGTGAACAATGGTGCCACGAATCTCCTGATGATACACCTCCGTTCCATGCAAGTGAAAGGAGATGGAGCGGAACAGGCCAGCTCCATCACCTTCCACAGCTATAATGGTATGGGGCATCATCACACATTCCATTATAATTCCATAAATTTAATCAATCTTGACGTCATTGTTTGAAAAATACCGAAATTCTTATATCAAGTAGATATACCCCATATAGTCGGTACTTAGAATAGGTTTTTCAATTAGTTTTCGGCACCAGATGTAGCTTCATTTGAAGGACGCAATTTTTTTACGCCCTACGCGCGCGATAGACAACCTCCGGGGGTAACTACTGGGATGAGGTGAGCGATAAACAATCACGGATAACCCCATGGTTTGAAATAATCTCTCGTATATACCCTTTCCTTAATAACGAAACCATAGCGCGCTGTACAAATGCTACGTATAGCGCCATCTAGTGATGAGTTAATTAAAATATAAATATAACATTTTTAGACATTTCTTGGCTGGGCGCTGGTCAAAAGTTAATCAGTTACCCAAAGATATCCCCTTTTTTATGAACAACTATTCCAGTAAGTCTCAAAATCGTAGGTGAATCGATTTCCAAAAAGAGGGTTTTTTTTCAACCCCCTATTTTCAACCTCTTAGGGTTGAAATTTCGAAAAATCCCGTCTTAGTGTGCGCTATCATTGTATAGGGAACACATATCCAAAGTTTCAGGTTTCTAGCTTCAGTGGTCTGGGCTGTGCGTTGATTAGTGAGTCAGTCAGTCAGTCAGCAAGTGAGGACAAAAGCCTTTTACTATCTAGCTTTTCCCCGCGGCTTCGCTCGTGTGAAATTCGCGCATTTTAGATTATCCAAATCAAGTCTAACACGCAACGCAACCACCTTCATGTAGTAGTTAATTGTACTAAATACGGATGCAAGAACTTTCCAGATAACTACTACACCCTACGCCCTATACAAATTTAAAAACCTATTAGGATAACACTTTAAAAAAATTACATGATGATGGTCACGTTAGCCACGTTGAATTTTAAAATCGTTGTTGTTTTCGTAGTCAGCGACCCAATAAAATATAAAAACAATAATATCCTTCCTTTCCAAACTTTTTGACCCCATTTTACTCCTTTTTTTTGGGTTGAATTTCTAAAAATCCTGAAACACGTGTTGACTCATTTATCTATAGAAGTATTCGTGTAAAGTTTAGGCAAAATTAATCCAACTAATCTCGTTTCCCTACACAACTTACTACAAACTTTGGACCTCAGTTTTACCCTCTTAGGGGTAAAATTTTAAAAATCCTTTTAAGTAATTTCGTATCCACTATGTTATATTTCCAAATCGATGCCATTTTCGTAATTGACGTCCTAGAAAACCTTAGAATCAACACCCATATTGATATTATGACATTTCAACCCCTTCGCACCCCCATAGGGGTAATTTTATGTCACGTCGGCTACGTTGGATAATAAAATAGTTGTTGTTTTCGTAATCAGCGACCTGATAAACCATAAAAACAATACCCATGACGATTTTCAGACTTTTTTACTCCATTTTACCCCTTTAGGGGTTGAATTTTGAAAAATCCTGAAACACGTGTTTACTCATTTATCTTTAGAAAGTACTCGTGGAATGTTTCGGATAAAATAGTCCAACTAATCTTGTTTCCCCATACAAACTTTGGACCCCCGTTTCACCCCCTTAGGGGATGAATTTTGAAAAATCCTTTCTTAGTGCACCCCTAGACGTCATAAGGAACCTACTTGCCAAATTTGGAATCTCTAGACTCAGCGGTTTGGGCTGTGCGTTGATTAGTGAGTCAGTCAGTCAGTCAGTCAGTCAGTGAGGACAAAGCCTTTTATTATTATAGATAGGAAAACGGATTTATTTTGCGTCCCGACGCTTTGTTTGGAGACAACGGGACATGTGACGGAGAAAAGGGACAGTCCCGTTCAAAACGGGACTGTCATTAAGGTCATTTTAGCCATACATTAGTCAACATGTTACCCGTGTCGGTCACGTTGCTTAATTATATATCTGTGTATGGATGTCCTGTCAATCATGTTGGCAGATTAATTGACAACACGTCCATACACAGCTAAATTGTTAGACAACATAACCAACACGGCTAACATGTTGGTTAATGTATGGCTGCTTTCAGGGGCGGACTTGTAGTCTTGGCCGCCCTAGGCCGTGTCTTTGACGCCCTAGGTCATATCGTGGTCGCCTTATTAGGGCGTATCTTAGTTCTTATTAGCTGACTCCTTATTCCTTATTATATAGTATCTTGGTTCTTATTTATCAGCTTATTATCTATTTATATAATTCTTCCCCGCAAAACCGCCATGGCAGTCTGTAATTTGTAAGAATTAATCATCATCAGGTCATTTCAGTCTCCACTATAGGAGCACGACCCTCTCTCGTCCGTCCCAGACAGAAGGAGGATTTGGCCTACACTCCCCATGCTGGCCGAACGGGTTGGGGAGGCCTGATCGATGTTTGGTAATTCCTTTAGTCTCCTTGTACGACATCCACGGGAAGAGACGGAATGATTCTATTCTAGTCTGCCGGAAACCACACAGCCATAAGTAAGAATTACCCTTCGGTAATACCCTGCTCCGACCGCCCCAAACTTTTGGCCACTACTAGGCCCTGGTCTAGTTGGCCTTAAGGAAGATCCGCCATTGGCAGCTTTTATGCTAACATTGGTAACCTGACTTGCTCTTAGTTTATTCTAAGGAGTTATCGTGGCTTTGGTTAAACAGAGACAGTAATATTCTTTGCTTGTTTCGTTGCTCTACTTTGACGTGAAAATGACGTCAAACGTCTTTAAAATCACTCCTATACCATAGTATAAGTAATAGTAGTACAGTACGGCCACTCCCTGCCACTCTCTCGTGTCGACCTCACCTCCCCTCCGAGACGAATCTGGACCAGATTGTATGACGCCGCACGCACACAAGCTTATTCATGCTCTGCACAGACGCCATTGTTTTTATAGTAGTAAACGACGCGACATATATATGGAGAGGTCGGGGTGTGGTATCATAATAAAGTATCCAATCGCATTGCCAAGTGCAGCAATATTCCCTGCCATATCCAATGCATTTCCCCGCGCTCCGCGTTCAATATTCGACCGATCTAACTCATAATAAAAGTCATTACAGATCCAATTGCTATTTGAATGAAAATCACTTCCACTCAATTACACCCGCACTTTACTTTTTTTCGTTTTATTATTCTAATAACTAGCGTTAAACTATTTTCCTTTGGGAATAAAATTGACGAGCCCGGCGCGGTCGAATGGCTAGCAATGGCACTTTGACTCCGAGGTCGCGGGTTCGATCCCCGCATGACAAATATTTGCATGTCTATTTGTCACGGTCTGGATGTTCTATGTATTTGTATTTATTTAAAAATGTATTTATGTACATATTATAACAGTTCTCTAGTACTCATAGTACAAGCTTTGATTAGTTTGGGTCTAGATGGCGCTGTGTAATATGTCAAGGAATATTTATTATTAATAAATGACGAGCTCGGTGGTCGAATGGTTAGCAATGGCCACTTTGACTCCGAGTTCGCGGGTTCGATCCCCGCACAAGGTAAACATTTGTGTGCATGAACATGTCTGTTTGTCTTGGTCTGGGCGTTTCTATGTATTATAAGTGTGTATTTACAAAAAAAAAATGTATTTAAGTACATTTATCAGTTGTCTAATATACAACATATTACAAGCTTTGCGCTTAATTTGGGACTAGATGGCGCTGTGTAAATTGTCCAGAAATATTTATTATTATTTATTAATAAAATGATTTTCCAGGATAATAAGTAGCCTGATGTCACTCTCCAGACCGTAAACTATCCCCGTAAAAATCATGTCAATCCATTAGTTCCATTCGACGTGAAAAAAGAGCAAACAAACAAACAAACACGCTTTCTTTTGGACTCTGTTACGCAGAATAGGTCCAACCGACATTTTGTTACTTTTAAGTTAAAGCTATTTAAAGTTTAATAGGAATAAAAATTTCACGCGGTAAGTATCGCAGCTTCGGCGATAGGCCCTCAGAAGGCCAATTCTCGTAAGTACTCTACGAACGCAGATTGAAAGTTGACCGAATCGAGATTGAATTGTGACTTGACTATAATTATATACTTGATTTAATTAATTAATTATTATCAATTCTTGTTGATGGCAAAGTAACATTCTTATTTTGTTTAATTTTCACTCATATTTCGATATAATCCCGCTTAAATTTAATTTTGAAGTTACATATTGTGTTACGAGAATACCAAATATGACATTTGTGAGATCGAGACTGGATTCAAACTGAATTTTGACTATATTTTAATTACGAGAATTGCTCCTCAGTTCAATGACAAGTTCCCATCTTCAGTCTTCAATTTAGGTCAGTTAATAAATAACACTATGTAAAAAAAAAAATATATTTATAATAAATATATTTCAAACCAAACTCATACAACATTATATCCATGCCTAGGTACAAACGGTACAGGGTTCGCATCAGGGCTGAGCAGCAGCCTCACGTTGACGTTAGCTCGTCGCCACCTGTTCCACATCACGTAGTGGTCCTTCCACAATAAGTACACTGTGACAGAGTACCCACAGAGTACTATCGCCATGAAGAAATCCATTGCCGTTTCGGTAATGCGATGTGAAATACCTGCGGAGAGAAACTTGACTTGGACATTAAGCTGTTTATTTGGTAGTTAAATTTGCAATGGTAGTCATATATCATATTGCCAGCCAAGTGGTCGAATGGCTAGCAATGGCCACTTTGACTCCGAGGTCACGAGTTCGATTCCCGCACAAGACAAACATTTGTGTGCACGAACATGACTGTCTGTTTGTGTTGGTCTGGGTGTTTCGACGTATTATATGTGTGTAGGTATTTAAAAAAAATGTATATAAGTACATATATCAGTTATCTAGTTCCCATTGTACTAGCTTTGCTTATTTTGGCTCTAGGTGGCGCTGTGTGATTTGTTCAGGGATATTTATTTATTACAAAACAATCTTTTTTTTATTATTATACTACATACATACAGACAAGACAAGGCGGACAAGCATACGGTTGATGTGAAGCGGTTACCGTAGCCATATTATCGCTCGCAACATGAATATTGCTCGCGCGCCGTCACCCTCGCTGACGATTAACAGCTCCTTCCTTCCTGGTGACCTCTCTCACTCGCAGGAACACAACAACCCTTAAGGGAATTGTTATTTGGCTGCATTAAATAATTTTATATGCCTTAATGAATAAAGTGTTTAACCTTTTAGAGGTACTCAAAAGCAATTCGTTAAAATTGATTAAAATCCGTAGTCCGCAAGAAACAAAAGGTAAAGGCCCATAGCGGTTCATAAATTATTGAACAAATCAACGGCCCCCATGTAAATAATTAAAAAATAAACCCCAAGTTCCATGAGATTTCAAGTGTTTAGCTTAGCTGGTTAAGATAAAGATGTTTGTCATTAACTTAAACATAAGATTTATTTTCGCGATTAAAAAATTCGATGGTAATCGGTTTCAGCTTCGGCGGCAGGGCCCCTGGTGGAAAGCAATCACCGCCGCCCATGGACCTGCCCCATTACCACCAACTCTTATTGCTATTCAATAACTGAATAGAATGCTTATCATACCAATGAATAAGCGACTCTATTCAACTTGAAATAGAGTCGCTTATTCATTGGTATGAATAAGCATTCTATTCAGTCATTGAATCGCAATAAGAGTTGGTGGTAAGGGGGCTGGTCGCATGGACAGCGACCCATTGTTGATCAGAAACAACAAGGGGCCATCGATCCGTTGCCAGCCTTTTAACGAACATAAAGACTCTATCCTTGATAGTGCCGTAAATAGCCTTTTCTGCGCCCTGTGCGAGCTTCTATAACTGCGCCCTTGTTTTTCTTAGATAATGTCTAATCTAATATACGTTTTTGATGATACTGGCATGTCGGTGCGTACATATGTTTTGGAATCGAGCACTAGGGACGCAGCGGGAACTTATCAGAAGCAAACCGAAAAAATAATAGTCCTGCCTGGTCCGGCCATTCTTGCGCCCCACAGAGTCTACGGTCTACGCCCTGTGCCTGGGCACCGATGGCACCGCCCTATTTACGGCACTGATCCTTGAAGGCTCCCATACGACATGGGAGCCTTCAAGGATCGCCAGCCTTTTAAGGGAAATATAGTCTCTGTTCATGAAGAATGAAGAATGAAATACCGCTGAGGGAAGTTGATTGTATAAAAGAGAATTGCTCGTTTATTATTATAGTATACGATAAAATAAAAACAAAATAAAGCACAGAGTAAACACACCTTCCTCTTTTCTAGCACCTGCATCAAGCTTACCAAATTTGTTGCCCTCGATCACAAAGTACTGTGTGCCAACGATGCACACCGCCAGTAGGCCGGCTGTCACTGTGGACAGTAGCCAAAATATCAGACAGTCCGACTGAAAGAAAAACAATAATTTTAACAAAAAAAAAAGACTCCAAACATTACTCTACATTTACGTATCTAGATACAGGCTGATGATTTTGATGATGATGAAAAAAATATGGGACCAATCTGGAAGTATATTCTTTCAAATAAAAAAAGTTTTTTAAATCGGTTTATAAATAACGGAATAATGAAATAACAATGGGTGATGATGATGAAAAAAATATTGGACCAATCTGGAAGTATACTCTTTCAAATAAAAAAAAGTTTTTTTTCAAATCAAATCAGTCAAATATAAATCACGAAGTAATTAAGTAACAAACATTAAAAAAAATACAGCCGAATTGAGAACCTCCTCCTATTTTGGAGTCATAATATACATTATTCAGGGTGTATTTTTAAAGGCTAGTCAAATTCATGGAGACGATTACGTTGTTATTATTAATCACGTAGGTATCAATAAAAAACCCAAAAATTAATCAACCATAAACGCGGTATGGCTATCGAAAAACTTCTTGTTTATCTCCGAGATTCAAGTTTAGTATGTAGGTAGGAGACATGTGGGGTTGTCGCGCATGCGTTCTCGGCGCGCTTTCCATTGTGACCGCTTTCAGCGGTTATCAATATTACAGTATACGCTAATATGACAGATACTACAAAAACTAAAATGATTATGATGTTTTTTTAACGTATAGTTTTTTTATTGTTTCATAATCAGTAACAGCTACACAATCGCCTTTATCTATTTGTCCAGTGTTTAAAATTACATCCTGTGTATTAAATAAAAATTTCCTGGACAAATTATACAGCGCCATTTAGGGACTAGATGGCGGTTTGTTATTTGTCCAGGAATATTTAATATAGTGCTATGGGTATTATATAACTGATATACTAAAACACATTTTTTTTTGTAAATACCCACATATACGAATAATACATAGAAACTCCGGCCAAGACAAACAGACATGTTCATGCACACAAATGTTTGTTCTTTACGGGGATCAAACAGGCTGCCTCGGAGTCAAAGTGGCCATTGCTAGCCATTCGACCACTGGGCTCGTCTTTCTATACACATTTCATTTTATATTACGTCGGGTGGCAGACAAGTATACGCTCCACCTGATCTGAAGCGGTTACCGTAGCCATATTAATGCTCGCAACACGAAATATTGCTCGTCACCGCCGTTGCCAACACAGCAAGTCCTTCCTTTCTGGTAACCACACTCACTCGCAGGAACACAATAACCCTCAAGGAAATTGTTATTTGGCTGCGGTATTCTGTAAGGTAGGTAAGGACGTACTTTCCCAAGTCGGACAGCTTACAAAATACGCAGTGCTAAGTAGTCTGGCGAAAAGAGAGGTAGGCCACTGCTTCCTCTCTTTCCTCAAGAGCCTCGTTTGTCAGTCGGCGGGTGTCTCAATGTTTGTCGCAGTGTCGTCATGAGAAGTCAGAGGCAGGCACTAATCCTCCTGACCAAGGCGTATAGGTCCTCCAGCACGGCCGCCCTACCCGTTCTGGCGGGGGTTCTCCCGGGGGACCTGGAGATAACTCGTGCGGGATGCTTGGATGGGGCGCGTAGGACCGCGGCCGGTAGTGAGTTGAGTCGGCTCAAGCGCGAAATTTGGGTCACTACAGCGAACGAGTGGCGGGATCGGTGGGCTAGCGAGAGTAAAGGGAGGGATTTATATCGATTTTTCCCAGAGGTGTCCGGCCGGCTCCAGGCAACCTGGGTCGAGCCGGATTATCAGACCTCCCAGATCCTCGTGGGTCATTGCATTTTTAGGAAACGGCTGTTCGGCCTGGGGCTCTACGGGTCTAGTGAGTGTGCTTGTGGGGAAGGTGTAGAGGACAGAGATCACATCTTGTGGTCCTGTCCTAGATACGGGGACCTGCGCAGCGAGCTTCTTGGTATGGTTCAGTGCAGCGCAGAGTACCCGGGTGCAGTGTATTTCCAGGATCTCGTGTCGTCGGAGGCGAACTTCACGGCCTTATGTAGGTTCGCCCACGCATGGCACGCGCGAAGGAGTGCCGAAGAAAGGATGGAGAAGAGTGGAGGTGGTGCGCCAACGGACGGCAGCGGAGCCGTTAATGTATTCGTCGTCGCCCCAGAAGAGGGAGAGGGCACAAATGGAACTAAGGAAATAGATTAAATAATTTGTAGAGAGTCAAGAATTGCCCGCGGCACAAAAGAGCCTTAGAGCAACGGTGCTGCGCGCATCTCTCGCGATTCGGCTCATATGACCGCGAGGTCGGTGGAGCCATGGGAGGTGGTGGGTTAGTCGGCAGGGTGCACCACATGCAGGTGAGGTTAGCTTTGGTTTAAAGATGTTGATGAACCACTAACACACCAACACCTTATTGACGTGAAACGTCTAAATCATAACTGGACCGTAATAAAAATGACCCGCTTCAGGCCCACCTCCTTATCGTCTTACCTCAATTATTATAGAATGTTTAGTCTTAGGGACATAAATGTAGTGACATAATAGTCCGTTTGTTTTTTCAATCTAGATTTTACATGTACTAAGGGAAATTGGCGCGCAAAATGGGTGAAGTCTAGGCGCAAGAAGCCTTAGAGGATTGTTAGATAACAACACCTTCAAACAGCTTTACATGTCTGCCGATTTTCCGATAAACTAAAAGAGGCTACATGGCTTAAGGATATAGAAGTATATCAACTATTTGGACGTGAATACGTCTTTAAAATTGCTTCTTTAGGGAGGCTATTAAAAATAAAACCGGCCAAGTGCGAGTCGGACTCGCGCACGTAGGGTTCAGTACAATTATCTATAAAAACGGCCAAAAAATCACGTTTGTTGTATGGGAGCCCCCATTAAATATTTGTTTTATGTTAATTTAATTATTTATTTTTAAAGTGAATATATATATAATGTGAATATTTCAAGCGTCTACCTATTACCGTTATCAATTGCGAGCAAAAATGAGCAAAAAAATCACGTTTGTTGTATGGGAGCCCCCTTAAATATTTATTTTATTCTATTTTTTAGTATTTGTTGTTATAGCGGCAATAAAAATACATCATCTGTGAAAATTTCAACTATCTAACTATCACGGTTCATGAGATACAGCCTGGTGACAGACGGACGGACGGACGGACGGATAGCGGAGCCTTAGTAATAGGGTTCCTTTTTACCCTTCGGGTACGGAACCCTAAAAAACGAATGATAACAAAATCGGGGGATAGAGTTTGGTGTTGCAGCTACTAATCTATAATCTCCATCCAAAATTCAATCACACCACTGCATAGATGAAGGATCAAAGAATTTAATTTATTACGCTAAGTAAGGACTATGGAACATCGCGTGCGGGGGAGGGGGAAGCGGACTTTTGCTTTTAGTGCGTATAACGTATTCGCATACAACACACGGCCGTATCCATGACAGCCACACGCCATTTTTTTTTCGAAAGGAATATTATGTTGCTGTCACCTTCTGTTTGTGCACCGTATCTTGTCGTAACTACATATCCAAGTTATTATTGGAAAGTTAATAACAAGTGAGCAGCGACGCGTGAATGATGCTAGTTCAATATCTGTCAAGGAAGGGACCGAAATCCAATATGCGCGTGTCTAGTCGCGCGCTCGTCAATTTGCGTCAGCCATCTTTGAACCGCGAGTGACAGCGCCGCCTTGCGGTCAACGGGGCCGCTGAAATATCGCTACAGTTGACAAGCGCTGGCATTATATCTATATTGATCAAGATCTTGATCTAATTTTGCGTACAGATAATATATAATGTCGTCTTCATAGCTCTGCATAGCAGCATAGCATTTTAGCATATTTGAGGTGTAAGTGGTTTATTAACATCTTTGAACTAAAGCTAACCTCAACCGTAAGTGGTGCACCCTACTGACGGACAAAGGAGGCTCTGGCGAAAAGAGGGGTAGGGCATAGCCCGACTGGGGAAGTATCTCCACCTCACAGAATATCATATCCCAATAACAATACCCTTGAGCGTTGTTGTATCCCTGCGAGTGAATGAGGTCACCAGAAAGAAAGAAAGGATCTTTCCTTTCTTTTTTCTTTGTTTTTTCGTATAGTCTAGCCACGGATCGATGACCCCTTCATGTTGCTGATCGCCATGATCGGTGGTGATTGCTTTCCATCAGGTCACCCATATGTTCGTTTCATCATCATCATCATCAGGTCCATTTTAGTCTCTACTACAGGAGCACGACCCTCTCTCGTCCGTCCTAGATGGAAGGAGGATTTGGCCTACACTCCCCACGCTGGCCAAACGGGTTGGGGAGGCCTGATCGATATTTGATAATGTATTTCCCTTAGTCGCTTTGTACGACATCCACGGGATGAAACGGAATGATTCTATTCTAGTCTGCCGGAAACCACACGGCCAATGTTCGTTTGCCCCGATTTAATTATGTATTTATCTATATAAATAAAAATGAATCGCTAAATGTGTTGCTAAGCGCAAATCTCGAGAACGGCTCCATCAGCTTACTTTTATTAAGGAAGGTTCTTATGAAGAGAAAAAACGTAGAAATTGCGAGGAAAGTGATTTTTGTGTGTCTTGTTCTCAGACCTGTGCGAAACCGGTGCAGTCCGTTAGTTAGGTTCTTTATTTTATACATTTTTGTCGATAAACCTATTTTTTTACACCGCTCACTCGCAGGACTCACCCGTACCGCTCAATTGCATTTCGTTTGCAATAGGCTATTTGACCAACATTTTTTTCCGTTTGATATGTAAGGACGTCTCAATAATATAACCATAGGTGAAAGAATTACTTTGATAGCACAAAAATCTATCGAGACATGTTAATTTGAAAATCACAATTTTGGACTTTCCCGAAAACGCTCCATACAAAAGGCTACTGAGTGATGACGTCTCACGTTTGTATTTTGTATGTATCAAATCAGAAATTTGTACGACAGATGTTAAATATTACGTTTACGTAATTAGTATCATAATAAAAGTTGTAGTATTTTTTATTGCTTCTCCAATGGAAATATTATTTTTTAATGATTGCATACTTTTAAAATGGACTTTCCCGTCAACTTTGATCGACCCTAAAATAAGTCGGACGGAAGATATTAGAATGAAAGTTTGCAGATCTTTATAGTTTTGTGTATTTTACGATATTGTTAAACAATTTATACTATTTTTGAACATTGTCAAATAGCCTATTGAGGTTGGCTTTAGCTCTAAGGATCGTGTTAAGCTATTTATACCCCTAACAACATATTTCACAAACAAAAAGTATTTCGAACAAGTTCAAGGGAGTGCGTGACTCAACGAAGAAATCCCGGCAAGAAATCTTGTTACGAACAATTATAAAGGGCAACACTGACGAATGAGAGATTACAGACGGCCGTACAACTTTTTCATTAACCTTTAGGTACGCTACATGGACTCTGAATAGCGGGAAATTTGATAAGTGACCATCATGACATTTTAGGTACCATACATATTTAAAGACGACACAATAATATAACTAAAGGTGAAAGAATTACTTCGATAGGCTAAAAACTTCTCCAGATATGATAACTTGAAGATCACAATTTTGGACTATCCCGAAAATGCTTCATACAAAAGGCATCCCATACAACCAAATCCGGTCGTGGTGACTAAAATTTCGGTAACAAAATAATCGACTGGTTGCAATGTCGTAATTGTTACTACGCTTTGTGCCTGCGTGAGGTTTAGCCTCAAAATATTGTAACAGAGTATACACTTCGCGACTTAAATGTGTGTGTGTAACTTTTGATAACAATGTTTCGTAAATATATCCACACTGTTACTACGTTATGATATCAAGAACAAAACTACCCAAAAGTGTTTATACTGTTACTACATTTTTGTTCCTAGAATGTTATTAAACTTTGTGTATAAAGAGATACAAGTAAATGTGCACATTAATTAACTTAGTTTTGTAACATAGTCGAAACTAGTACACAGTTCTAGAATATTCGATTCCTATTAAAAAAGTTCAGTATGTTCTCAAACATTTTATCTACGTATTAACAATTAACAGTATGAGTAAATCTTTTAGACATACAACTACTTATTACCGACGACTCCACGCAGTTAAAGAAAAGGAGCTTCATTCAGCTCAAAGGAGGAAAGAGAATCATGGAACTCCGACATCTTCACTTTACATCTACACTTCGTACTATCTTTCGTCTTTGCACACCTTTAATGTAATAATAATCTAATGTGGGGATATTTCACACAGGGCCATCTGATCCTAAATTAAGCTTGTAAACTTGTGCTATGGGTAACAGCCAGCTGATATATTTACAAATATAAATACATACCGTAATAGATAATTTACATCCAGACACAAGGCAAATACAAATGCTCACCACATAAATGTTTGCCTTGGGTGGGAACCGAACCCACAACCGCGAGCTTCGCAGGCAGGTGCACTACCCACTAGGCTACGGAGTCGACAAAATGTTTTTGTTTTATATGAGAGCGGGGCAAGCATGTTAATGCATAAGCATGCAAGCAGAGCATGTGGGTCACCTGATGGAAAGCAATCACCACCGCCCATAGAAATCAGCCCATGTCGTATTTATTTGGGAATACCGCTGGAGGAAGTTGATTCCACAACTTCACAGTTCGTAGTAGAAAATGTCTTAAAAAGCGTACTGTAGTCGATCGCCAAATATCGAGATGATGAGGATGGAATTTTAATTTATGGCGAGTTGTACGATAGTGGAACTCAACGTCAGGTATCAATTCAAATAGCTCATCCGAACACTCCCCGTTGTATAATTTATATAGAACGCAAAGAGATGCAACATCTCTGCGTGTAGAGAGAGACTCCAGCCGATCAGAAATCATTGGGTCACCGACAATTCGAACAGCTCTTCGTTGTATGCGGTCAAAAGGAGCAAAGTGGGGCGCACCAGCCCAGAGATGTGAACAGTATTCCATATGAGGCCTAACTTGGGCTTTATACAGTTGAAGGCGATGTGTAAAATACCGTCTGGCTTTACAGATGATGCTAATTTTCCTAGAGCCCAATTTGGCTTTGCACTCCAAGTGACCACGGAACTGAACATCACTCGATATGTCAACACCCAAGATACCAATGCTGGAGCTAATAGTAAGGGGAGTACCTTCCAATCTGGGAGATACGACAAATGGGGACATTTTTGAGGTAAACGCACAAACTTGTGTCTTTGAGGGATTCAGCTAGACTAATTTCAGTCTGCACCAGAGACGTGTCCAAGAGACGTCTCAATCTTAGACACAAGTTTTGTTCGGTACTCATCGACGCAATCCCGAGAAACATTGCATAGACTCTATTTTGCGTCCAAGGTACTGTCATCGGCATAGCAATGGATGCTGCATACATGCAGCAAGTCATATATGCAGAAGAAACAATGTGGGGGATAATACGCAGCCTTGTGGCACACCAGCGTTCAGGGGTAATGGATCCGAACGTGAACCGTCAATCACAACTTTAATGATCCGCCCAGTGAGAAAGCTGGCAATCCATGTGCAGTCTCTCGGGTAACCCAAAAGAAGGAAGCTTGGATAGTAGTGCCTTATGCCACACCCGATCAAAGGCTTTTGCTATGTCTAGGCTAGCAGCAAAAGCCTCGCCCTTGCTTTCTACTGTCTCCGCCCAACGGTGAGTCAAATATACCAGAAGATCACCAGCCGAAACCTTGGCGAAAGCCATATTGGCGATCATTAATCTGAA
This sequence comes from Hypsopygia costalis, assembly GCA_937001555.2. Taxonomy (NCBI): domain Eukaryota; kingdom Metazoa; phylum Arthropoda; class Insecta; order Lepidoptera; family Pyralidae; genus Hypsopygia; species Hypsopygia costalis. Next base: position 7,617,565 of record OW443349.2, read on the forward strand.
TTATTGTGATTATTAATGTGAACTAATACTGTTCTGTTTAACTTATTTTCTAATATTGTGTCCAGTACAGAATTTATCAATCTATCTACGCTCATGGTCAGTCACTTGCCGAATCTGCATGACGACAGCATATAGATAGGTACTTGGATACATGTTGGGAACCACTGACATCGGATTATTCCGTCGGCCATAATAGATTTTGTTACTGAATTGAGCAATAAGTACACTTTGTGTCGACTTAGTAACTGAACATTGTGATAGTCTTACAAAATCAATTAAATTGAAATCAAAACAAAATAAATAACATGTTTTTGCAAAAATTATTGTATCCTTAAAATAAATATTAGATCTAAATAATTTAAACTCTCTAATTAGCAATAATAACACCTTTGGAATATTAATTTTTATTATGTTTTATCTTATGTCTTTATAAATCGCCGGCGCCTTTATTATTTGGAATTATATTCCAAATTCCCTCGACAATCGAACTTGCGCATTTTGTAAATAACTATAATGAATTTAAAATTTACCGTAACAAACAATACTAACTTGTAATGGCCGATGACTTTGACATAAAAGTAAAATGATGTCAGATTTAAGCTGCATTAAACGTTCAATCATTCGATTATCGTTCATTCAAAACTGTAACAATCTGTTAACAATGTTACTATAATTTTACGAAACATCTTTTCTAAAATGTAACCACTTTTATGTTTCTTAAATTCCCCACTTTTTGTCGAGGTGTCAAAACAAGGTAGACACAGCTACTATTTTTGTTACCTGTGTAGTAACATCAAAAAGTAACAGTTTCTACACTACAACTGAAATGGTTGTATGGGATACTATGTATTATGACGTCACGATACGCTATTATATATGCATTAAATCAGAAATTTGTATGACAGCTATGTTAAATATTGCGTTTATGTAGCTAGTGCCGTAACAAAAGCAATAGTAATTTTTAATGTTTCTACAATGGTAATATTTATTTTTTATAATTTCATACTTTTAAAATGGACTTTTCCGCCAAACTTTGATCGACCATAAAACACGTTGGACATAAGTTATTAAAATTTTGAGATCGCAGATCGTTCTACTTTGATGTATTTTACGTTACTGATAGAGAGTTTTTATAATTTTAGAACATTGGTCACACGCCCATTACGTCACACGAATTTCATGATTTTTTGATCTTTGTCACATTTGTGAGACTCCCCCCCTCCCTAGTGGGATGTCACATATTTTGCAAATTTACATCTAGAGTTGAAAATTTTGAGTTTTTCGTTTAATAATTCAAAGTTCGTGTTTTAACACTTAATAGATTTTGAAACGTTTCGTCACAAAATTTAGGACCTCTCCCTCTCTTTTGTCACACAATATCACACTTCGTCGACCCCCCCCTCCCCCTTAACGTGTGACGTAATTTATAGATGGCCCCCTATATACAGACGGGCCACAGGCGAACATTACGACAAAGCATTGGGGAAGGCTTATATGCAGCAGTGGGCAAATACAGGCTGATGATGAATGAATGAAACGAATGATTGACGCAGTAGCTTCTGGTATTTTTATGTTTGGTGAATCTATTTTTTGGATAAGCCGTGTGATTCGGTATACGCTGCAGGGATGCTCAAATCTACGGACAGAAAGCGGATTATCATTTTTGAAATGTGGTACTGTCGACGCCTACTGAGGACAACAAGGACATCTCACCGGACAATCTCGGTCTTTAAAGAGCTTAACTAAACAGCACACATAGCCTATCTGTATTCTGCTTACAGAAAGTAATAAAATACTTTGGCCATATTGCTCGTGGGAAGGCTGACAAATTCGAAACGACTTACCGTTGACCGGAAAACTGGAAGCCAAAAGATCTAGAGGTAGAAGCCCAATTCGTTGGACGGTTCAGGGGCTCTACCGCCGCAGCTGAAGCAGATTACCGCCGAATATGATTCGAAAAATAGGTCTTACGTTTAAGTTATTGCCAAACATCTTCAGCTTAGTCGCTAGAGCTCCCTCGTTTCTACCAGTTAAACTAAACACAAGTAGCATAAGTCTAAGTAGGATTTTCGCAAACAAAATATCCGATGGTAATCCGGCTTCAGCTTCGGCGGTAGGGTCCCAGGGAGTCCTCTTAAATATTTATTATATTCTGTTTTTTAGTATTTGTTGTTATAGCGGCAACAGAAATACGTCATCTATGAAAATTTCAACTGTTTAACTATCACGCTTTATGAGATACAGCCTGGTGAACGACGGACGGATGGACAGACGGACAGACGGACAGTGAAGTCTCAGTAATATGGTCCGTTTTACCCTTTGGGTACGGGACCCTAAAAAAGGAAAAACTATAAGAACCTAAAGAAAAATGGTAGAATTTCTTAGAAAGAAACCTTGAAGTGTTGAACGATCTACCCATAAATACAGATACGATCAGTAAAGATGGGAGGCACGAAACTCAATATGGTTGTGTCGCGTCATATCACGTCACGGGTTTAAACAGGCGTAACGTGTAATCATATAAAAAATGCTAGCTTTTGAACGTAGCTCCGCTCGAGAAACGGCTTCGTGAAAATCTTGGATCGCATCGATTCTCGGTATTGGAGGCGTATTTTTAAAAGCTATGCGGTTTCAATGGGCTGTAGTAGATTAGATTTTGGTCTGTAGCGACACAAACAAAGAGGTTGACATGTTTAACCGATTGAGGGAAAACATTTTAATTTTCAATTATACACTCCCTAGGTACTTGCCATGTCTTATCTCTGCATCACCCTAAGGCTGACTGGTAGAGAATGCTTGTATAACATTAAGTCTAAAGTTTAAATAAATAAATAGTCAAGTCTATAAATCGAGTTGGGGAGGTTTGTGTAAAAAAAATCTAGAAAGTTTTGTGACATTGCTCACCTAATTTTGGGGCTTATGTCTATAAGCGTATAACATGTCTATGTTAAAACATTTCGTAATCTGATATTGGGACCCTACTGTCTAAGCTGAAGCCGATTCGCATTGGGTTTTGTTGATTACGAAAATTGGACTTCTGTTTAAATTTGTGTTAAACATCTTCAGTTTATTCGGTAGACCGCTTCCGTCCCTACCTGCTAAGCTTATCGTTATTAATTATCACAAAGTTAAGGTGAAGTTAGATTTTAAAAAAAACCGATCGTAATCGGCTTCTGCTTAGGCAGACCCCTGGTTGGCATTGCTCAGAGTTTTAGCATAGTTTTACTTCGGTGATCATAAAGTTCATATTATTATTGATGTTACAGACAAACAATGTTAAGTGGGCTTTAGTTTTTGGCGCACTTTTTTTTTTGGTACAGTTATTGTTTGGTCAAACCCTGGTTAAACCAAAGAAAATGTATTAGCAATTGAGTATTGCAAACAAAATTTTGCTCGTTGATCAATAAATAATAACCGTAGAACATGGGAACATTGCCTGATTAGTTATCAGACAATGGTGTCATGTTCTACGGTAATTACTATAAGCTCTTGCTACAGCAAGTTACCTTCCCTTCTGGTGTTCTACTGGAGCTGTATAATAAATATATATTTCTAGACAAATTACACAGCGCCATCAAGTCCCAAATTAATTTACTATGGGTACTAGACAACTGATAAATGTACTTAAATACATTTCTTTGTAAATACATACTTTAGAAAACACCCAGACCAAGACAAACAGACATGTTAATGCACAAATGTTTGTCTTGTGCGGGGATCGAACCCGCAACCTCGGTGTCATAATAGCCATCGCTAGCCATTCGCCCACCGGGCTCGTCGTGTATATAACGGAACCAGTTCATTTGCGTAGCTCAGTCCAAAATATACGCGAATAGTATGTCGTGGATGGTGTATTGCCTTGTTTGGAATGAAAATGTGCATCCGTGTGTTCACCACTCCACAGTATTATAGCCACACTAGAATGTCGGCTAGTAGAGATCTCTTATAGAGATAAGACCGTCTTTGTAACTAATACATTATTTTTTTAAAGATTGTAAGTGAATGTATATATTTTCTTTGTGTGGAATAGGTATGGATAATAATCGGTTGTAAGCGACTAGATAAGCCCAGACTAACGGTGTGTGTAATATGTGTCATAATAACATTATGTAATATTCATTATATTACATAATGTTAAGGTTTTGGGGTGTAAGTGGTTTATCAACATCTTTGAACCAAAGCCAACTTCACCTGCTCGTGGTGCACCCTGCTGACTGACAAAGGAAGCTCTGGCGAAAAGAGAGGTAGGGAGCGTAATTGTAAGCTACCCGACTGGGGAATGTACCTCCACCTCACAGAATACCGCAGCCAAATAACAATTCCCTTGAGGGTTGTTGTGTTCCTGCGAGTGACTGAGGTCACCAGAAAAGAAGGAGATGTTGGAGAGGCTGCTTTGGCAGCGGGGGTGGCGGCGCGCAGGTGATATGTTGCGAGCGTTAATACGGTTACGGTAACTGCTTCACATCAGGCGGGCTGTATGCTTGACTGACACCCGACGTAGTATAAAAGAAAAAAAAAAAACCTATATATAAATAACTTTACTATAATTTTACACTACAACGGATATCAAATTAAGGAAATGAACGTTATTCGAAATGAAATTATCATCATCATCTTTATACTGTATCTACCCACTGTTGGATATAGGCCTTTCCACCATATGCGATCCTCCGCTTTCCGCACCCAACCAACCGCTATCAGCCTCACTTTTACCTTACGCTTCGCCGCCCCATACTTGGTCTTCAAGCATTGGGGTATCATCATCATCATCATCAGGTCCATTTTAGTCTCCACTACAGGAGCACGACCCTCTCTCGTCCGTCCGAGACAGAAGGAGGATTTGGCCTACACTCCCCACGCTGGCCAGACGGGTTGAGGAGGCCTAATCGATGTTGTATAATGTATTTCCCTTAATCGCCTTGTACGACATCCAAGGGAAGAAACGGAGTGGTTCTATTCTAGTCTGCCGGAAACCACACGGCCATTGGGGTATATCCGAATGAAATTATATAATCTGTTATAATATGTTGGCACTTGCACGTGGCGCACCCGGCTGACTGGGTAACAAGGTTTTGAAAGAGAGGAAGGAGCTAATGAGAGGTAATGCTGTGCCTCACCCGCGGCAAGAATTATTGCTATGGGCACATAGTAACGATTCTTGGTGCGAGTGAGGTATTGCGAGACCATGGCTCAAACCTTGTAAAAATACGTTCTGTATTTTTACAAGGTTTGAGCCATGGTCTCTTCTACTTTTCATTTCATTATAATAAATTGCTGTTTTCATACTGAGTTGGGACCATTTTGCGACATTGCACAGTGCTGTAATTTTTCTTATGTTTTAATCTTATTGTGTGTATTGAACTTGTTTGTATAGTACTGTGTAATGTGTGCAAATAAATGTTTTTTTTTCTTTCTTTTTTCTTTCTTTCTGTATTTAAAGAGATAAGGTATCGTTCATATAGAGAACGGTATCTAGACGGAGCGTAGCGGAGACAGATAATATGCTAAAATCTTTATAAAGGTACTATACAGAATGTCTCAGTTTTGAGTATATTTATAAGTAAACTTCCGTGCTTCGGAGGGCACGTTTAGCCGTCGGTCCAGGCTGTTGTCATTAGATTATACGAGCAGTTGTTAAGCCAAGTCAGTGGTCTTTAGGCGGCTTGAAAACACTGGCATCCGCTAACACGCAGTTGAGAAGCGTGATGGAGTATGCTCTAAACCCATTCGATTGAGGGGAGATCCGTATCCAGCAGTGGGACCAAGGGTTGACAACGACAACGTATATATATAATAATAGCTTTGAATATGCGTTGTAAGCGCTGTTGTATGTAGCATTTCGCATGCATGCATAATTAAAAAAATATATTGTAAACGACGAACTACTGGCTGCGTATAAGCCATTGTATGGCTTCTGTAGTCTTCAAGACATTTGAAACTCTGCGATAAAATAGTTTGAATAATAAAATAATAAAAGATAATACGTTCTTTGAAAATGCGTAGGGATTGACTGTGTGAAATCGGCCTTAGATTCGATTTCCGCATCAGGACTGCTAATCTAATTGAATAACTAATCTAATAATCTGACCAGAGATTGGCTTTGGATTGTAGATTATAATAGGCAGAGCATGTAATTGATCACCTCTGTATCACATTTGTATCTGACGAGCTCGGTGGTCGAATGGTTAGCAATAGACTTGTGTAGTTCCTGAGTGAGTAGTTCAATTGTACCAGTTCACCATACAAGCCGGTTCTTGTCACTCACTCTTTCTTGTCCCATGTAGTTCACTGCGTCATTTAGTTCAATCGAGTGACAAAGAGTAAAAAGAACGGAAATACATAAAGCGTACGAGCTAGAATGAGAGAGATACGTTGTAATGCCAAAATTGCTGATAGAGAGCGAAAAGGACGGAAGATTCTGAAATTGATCGAGATAAAAAGAGACAGATAGTTTCGTGCGTGGTTGACTGACCGAATTAGAACTCTAAGGCAAAGGACATAAGAACCATAAGCTGTTAGCGAAAATATGCTATAGTAGTAGTACAAGGCTCAATTTTTATATTAAATATTATTTTAACCACAAAATAATTTCTTTTTACTCAAGCTTGACAGTCCTAAGCCTGTGAAAAGTTTGAAGGAAAATCAATATTTATAAAGGAATTTATAAAATATTTCATTAGTTACACTTATTTAAAACAAAAATACAATGTCATCAAAATGATGCAATAGAAATGTAGAAGGAATCAGTCAATAGAACTACTAAGTCGATTGAATCAAAGATACATTGAACTAAACTGAACGAGTGAGTCAAAAGAACTACAGAAGTAAATGAAGTAAATGAACTAGATGAGTGATATAGTTCATTTGCGTCAAAAGAACTGCATCTCTCTTTTCAGTTCAGTGAACTGCTTTGCGCAAGTCTAGTTAGCAATGGCCACTTTGACTCCGAGGTCGCGGGTTCGATTCCCGCACAAGACAAATATTTGTGTGCATGAACATGTCTGTTTGTCTTGGTCTGGGTATTTTCAATGTATTATATGTATGTATTTATAAAAAAATGTATTTAAGTATAATATCAGTTATCTAGTACCCATATTACAAGCTTTGCTTAGTTTGTAAATTGTCCAGAAAAATATTTATTATTATATTTATTTATTATTTATTACCCAATGCTGGATATAGGCCTTCTTCAATGCCTTCCCCTAAATGTGATCCTTTGCTTCCTAATCCAGCAGCTTTTTTTAAACACGCTTTGTTGCTCCATACACGCCTTCCACTCTAAAATTTTCCACCCTATCTACCATCGCGGTACGACGCGGTAAATAAGGCCAACCCATTGCCATTTAAATATGAAAAAAGATCGATAAACATACGTGTTTAACTAATATCGGAGGTGTGTTGGTAACATAGTTATAAGTTACATAAGTTTTCAAGCGATATATTTTCATAATAAAGCGATAAGTCGCTTTTCGCGGGGTATAAGTACCTAATACGCAGAACGACCACTTCGTGTTAGGACTAAACTTCATTTTGGATGAGCTTTTAGTCTAAGTACGTTAGTACTATTACTTAGGCATACAGATACTTAGACCACAGTATTCTGTGGTCTAAGTATGCCTAAGTAGCCTTTTGCCTACTTCGCATAATGATTACTTCGCTTTATAGGTACCTGAATTTTACATGGTCTATATCGCGTTATGCCTAAATAATATGTCTGTATCTAGAAGGTACATACAAACTTTTTACTGTATTTATCTGTCCACTTACAATTTTGAGTGGACCTATGCTTCATTATGATATACACTGTCACACTTATTATTATTGAATTGTTAGCTGTAATGCAAACTAATAATAAAATGTAAATTGTTGGTTTTATAGCGGTGTGTTCTGGCACAAACAGTCCAGTTAGGTAAGTCGTCAGACTTACCTAACTGGACTGTTTATACTGGCAATAAATCGAAGGCATAATTTTTTCTGGCACAAACAGTCCAGTTAGTTACGACTTACCTAACTGGACTGTTTGTGCCAGAACACACCGCTATAAAACCAACAATTTACATTTTATTATTAGTTAATTTTATTATTAGTGATCAAGTGGCACTTTTATCAACTCCGAAGAGGCCTTCGGAGTTGGTAAAAGTGAAACCTCTCATCATAACTTTGATTTTGGGGAAAATACAGAAATCACAGGGTGCTAGGTCGGGGCTATGTGCAGGATGCGTGACGAGTTGTACTTTTGTTTTGTTTGTTTGATATGCACAAAAAAGAGCGTGAGCAACACTTCTTACAACGTCTTTCACAGAACCTCACAGAATCTCTCCATACTCTTACAGGGCTCATTACAAAGAAAGAAGTATTTTTGACTTCAAGCACTTCATATACTATACATACTATACTTATTCATTTTATATATTTAATAGGTTCACAGTCCCGAAGCAAGTTGCGATCTTCTTTGTATACGTCCCCATAGTAATAATGACACCTAACGCTCATGAAGTTTCGTATTAAGTTACGTCATTCTCTTCAACTGTTTTATGATACTTTATGTGTCACAGTGATTGAAATTGATTATATCGATAACTGGCCATAAAGCACATATGCCTCATGGACGTACCAGTGAAGTCACCCATGAGGCACGTGTGCCTTATTGGACTGCGAACCTGTTAATACCTTCAAAAGAAAGAGAGTCAAAAAGACTTTAATGATTGGTAATAAATCAGGTTTTTCGTGCCCCTGTTGAAGAGTATGAGGAATAAAATGTCCGCGTGCAGCGTACTCCTAGTAGTAGTAGGAAAGAGTTGGGGCTAGAGGAAACGCTAACTGACTTCAAAACAAAAAAAAAACCGCCTGTTATTTACTTCTCAACTCAACGTTGAACTACAACATTGTTTTCCTTAAATCCGTGTAATCCACAATTTATACGTGCAGTCAATGTAGTGTAATGTATCTAAAGTGACGTGGGGACAGCAATAAACAAACTTTTACGACAGAAACGGCCTTTTAAACGCCGACCGGCGATTCTGTATCGCCGAAAAATAGCGGTAAAAAAGTTGAAGTGCCTAAAATGTGAAGACGGATCGGTGGACGGCGAATTCACAAATGGCGCGTGGAGTAAGGTGATACGTATACTGAGACAAAAAAAACGCCTAAGGTCTACTCAGGTATGACAGACAGCGATGACGGACAGCAGCGGTAGAGTTTAGTCGGTGCCACACTCTGCCTTTAATACTTTCTTTGGCATATGCAAAAAGTTGCTAGTCGATGTTTTCAAATAGGTACTGTTTCTAAATGAATAGTCAAGATAAATAATGTTAGCGAAGCTCTTGATTTTAAGCACTTTCGCGTTGGTAGCAACGGATGAAGGTATTCACATTATTGCAAGGGTTTATTGGCCTCACGTCACATACACATTAAATACAATAAAAGCTACAAGAAAACCTACAAAAATTGGTTGAATTAGAGTTATGGTTCGTTGAATTTAAAATTGAATTACATAAATATTAGTGATGGGCCGACTATGGTATTTGCCGACTAGCCGACTAATCTAGCCGACTAGGTTTTAAAAATGCCGACTAGTCGGCCGACTAATCGGCAACAGAATAAATAGTTTTCACTTGCAACTTTGCTTGATCCCAGGTATAAACTACAGTTTTTTGATAATGAAAATCTGGTAACAGTATGATCACAAGATCAGAAATATAAGTGACGACGATGACAGCGACAGAAATACTGAAAGCAATAGCAACAATTTTAGACACAATACTGGCAGCTCCGAAACGCTAGTTTATAACAAATTTTGAGGGGTTTACGATGAAATAGAAACGCGAAAAGTGCACAATATTGACGACGATAAGTTTAGTTCAGCTCATGAACTTCACTCTCACTGCGCATTGCCTGTCATAAATCGAAGTGCTGACCCATTTCAATGGTGGCACCAGAACAGCGCTAGATACCCTGAAATGTCCCGAATCGCTAAATTATATTTGTGTTGTCCCGCTAGCACTGTTTATAGCGAGCGTCTGTTCTCGGAAGCTGGCAACATCTATGAGAAATGAAAAGAAATCGCTTACTTCCTGATCGAGCCGAAACATTGACCTCCTCCATCATAACTTACCGCTAATTAAAAACAAAGATGTCTAAAGAAGATTTTTTAGTGCTCATATAAGAATAAGTTTTTTTACTATGTTACTTTGTTAATAAATAAGTTGCATAAACAAATAATGTAGGTATATTACCTACATTATTTGTTTATGCAACTTATTTTGATTATTTTACTGTGTTGTGTTTGGAACTAACATAGGTAATTAAATAAGCTATATGGTTGTTATTTTATTAACTATATGTTACGTGCCATATTTTTTTGATTCATGACGTATACTTCATCACTGACTGATTCTTCAGTTTCTATTAAGTTAGCTAATTGTTTCCTTCAATATATTATAAAACCGATTATAACTCTTTGATACTTTTTGTAAATTATAAGACAAGAATTTTCTTGGTTTTATTTTACGTGCCGATTAAAGTCGGAATATTTTGCCGCATAATCGCCGACTAGTCGCCGACTACTAAATGTGCCGAATAGTCGTCTTTCCCGACTAGTCGACGACTAGTCGGCCCATCCCTAATAAATATACATTAATAACTAGCTTCTGTCTGCGGCTTCGCCCGCGTGAATGTCGGTTATCGCGCCAAATGGACAAATTTTTGGTCCCTCGGGATTTGTTATTTTTTGGGATAAAAGGTATTGTATTATTTATCTGGGAGTTCTAATAAGATGTATACAAAGTTTCATGGCAATCGGTTCAATAGTTAATAGTGTTAAAGCGGACAAACCAACTTTACTTTCGCATTTATAATATTAGTCAAGATAATTCCCATACCTCTTTCTCATTTCAGATAACCCTACTTACAGATATTGTGTAAGCAGTTTTAAACCCCAATGTACGCAATCCTTATACAACAAAGGTAACTAAAATGTTGCAAATGGTTGCTCACCTGCAAATGGCTTCTGTTCCGCGGATTGCCAAACCATAGTCGGAGGGCTTGTAGGACCGTATACCTCGGCGTTCGTATCGCTGGGTAACTGGAATATAATTACATTTTAGCGCTTTTGAAGGATTGAGCCCTGGGAATTCAGATTTTATTAATGATTTTTCGAGTCTCTGTGTTAATTAAAGCTTCAGATTTAATTGGAAAAGAGATTATAACTTTCGGTTTTGTATACAGCGTCAGATATATTGAATAATTAAAAATGTGTAAAGATTTTTCAATTACTGTTTTATAATAGCAGATACTGACTGGAGCCAGTCAGTTATCTATCATTTTTACCAGTGTTATTCAATCTTTTTCAATTCGCGACCCCTTTACAGGTTGAAAAATTCTGGCGACCCCCTTTTGCCTCTTCCATAAAGTATTTATTTGTCTATCTATATAGACAAATAAATAATTTAAAGGATTTTAGTCAGTAGCAAAATACTATGATTCAGGTAAAAAAGTGTTGCCCTAGACTTCTCATAGTGTTGTAAAGACGTTGACGTAAGCACTTAAACGAACAAGCCCATCCTTCTCACTAAATTTGTGTATTTATTGTAGTGTCTACACCATGCATTTTTCCTTTTGTTGGCGACCCTCCGAGTCTGGCTTCGCGACCCCCGACCAACAGATTGAAAAACACTGACTTATACAACCAAAGCAGGCTTCGGTATAAGAATACTAAAGTATTGATAACATTATGTAGTCGAACGACGTTTAAAACACAATTATTTGGCGTTTCACAATAAAATCGATCATGCTGAATTTTTATTCAGCTTTCCTCTGTAATGTCTGAATGGAATGAATTTGAAGCAATACTTTTTCTTTTTTCTCATATTACGTCGAGTGGCGAAAAAGCATACGGCCCGCCAAATGTTAAGCGGTTACCGTAGCTTTATAAACACTCGGAACATGAAATATCGCTCACGCGCCTTCACCTCTCTACTAACGCAACAAATCCTTCCTGGTGACCTCACTCACTCGCAAGAACATAACAATATCAAGGGAATAACATAACAATATCAAGGGAGTAACATAATCAAGGGAATGGTTATGTCGCTGCGGTACTCTGTGAGGTGGAGGTACTTCCTCAATCGTGCAGTTTATAAATACGCGACGCCGTACTTCTGTTACGCCAGAGCCTCGTTAGTTTATCAGCAGCGTGCACCGCGTGCAGGTCAGGTTGACTTTGGCTTAAAGGTAGTGAGTGACATACACTCTCAAAATTTGAGAATATTGCGCTTAGAATTGGAAAGTAACAATACTGCCTGCCCGATCATCTGCAGTTACCATAACCTACGGACGCTTCAGACATATATAGCATAATTAACTCGCATATACATAAGTAAATAAATATTCTTAGACGAATTTCACACTGCCATCTAGTCCCAAACTAAGCAAAGCTTGTACTATGGATACGAGATAACTGATATCATACTAAATACATTTTTTTTGTTAATACTAAATACATTTTTTTTGTAAATACATACATATAATACATAGAAAACACACAGACCAAGACAAACAGACTTGTACATTTGAGATATGCACATATGTAAATGTTTGTCTTGTGCGGTGATCGAACCGGTGACCAAGAGTTAAATTGGACATGTCTGTAAAATTTTCAAGCGTTGCAAAATTTATAAATTCATCGTAACAAAATGAAGAATGACATAAACATTTTTTCTCCGAACACATTATATCCATTAATTTTAAAAGCTTTATGCGACATTTTATCACCAAAGTGGTAAAATTACAATTCCCGTAGCGCTTCGTAGCGAGCTACGAAACGCTACGAATCGCAAGAACTGCCATTTGTAATATTCGTAGAACTATTCTCATGCATTCCTGAGACATTATGGCTCATAAATACAAACTCCGAGACGGCTATGGAATGCATTTGTGTATGGTTTGTAAGTTTGCGGTTAAATGCTTTCTTCTAAGGTTACATTCTGAAATTAAACTTATGTTATAAATGGAAGTCACCGTGTTCTGGTTGTGTTTATGGAATTTAAAATATCTTAGAAATATTGCTATGAGTGTTTCTTGAATACTATTATCTGGGTTTGTTTTGTTTTCATTATTATCTACTGAATGGCAGCAAAGGTTCTACCAAAGGACGCCACTTGTATTAGGGGCTCTATCGCCGAAGCTGAAGCTGATTTCTATCGAATATTTTGATTTGAAAAATAGCTTTCACGTTTTAGTTATTGACAATCATCTTCAGCTTAGTTGATAGAGCTCCAGAGTTTCTAACAGCTAAGACAAACAAAATTACCACCACTCTAAGGTGGAGTTTGATTTTTGGTATCAGAAGGGAATCGGCTTCAGCTTCGGCCGTAGGGCCCCGGATAGGTTGAGTAATTTCGGCGTCAAAGTGTAACAAACAAACTCATATTCACATTTATAATATTAGTAGAGATTATACGTCTATTTTTTATATTACGTCGGATGGCAGACAAGCATACGGCCCGCCTGGTGTGAAGCGGTTACCGTAGCCATATTAACGCTCACAACATAAAATATCGCTCGCGCGCCACTACTCCCACTACCAACGCAGCATTCTTCCTTTCTGGTGACCTCACTCATTCGCAGGAACACAACAACCCTCAAGGGAATTGTTATTTGGCTGCGGTATTCTTTGAGAAGGAGGTACATTCCCCAGTCGGGTAGCTTACAATTACGCTCCCTACCTCTCTTTTCGCCAGTGCTTTAGTCAGTTAGCAGGATGCACCGCGTGCAGGTGAAGTTGGCTTTGGTTCAAAGATGTTGATGATCCACTTACACCCCTACTACTAACTTACTAAGCGTCAAAAACGAATACTGAACCTGTAAAATTTTGACCTGATCGATTGAGTAGTTTAGGCGTGAGAGCGTAACAAACAAACTTATATTCAGATTTATAATATTATTTTTAGTAACCACTGACGTAATAAACTAAAAAAAAATGATAAAAACATTATAATATAATTTATAATATTAATTATTTATATATTTATAATATATATAAATAAATAATATTATAAATCATACGTCTATATTTTTCGCGGACTAAATGTCCGCCATCAATTGCCATCAATGATGTCATCAATGCAATCGACATGCATTCTACACAGGTATACTAATATACAACCACAGTATAAGTAATAGTACTACGTACTGTATGGCCGTTCCCTGCAGCTCTCTCGTGTCGACCTCACCTCCCCTCTGAGACAAATCTCAAAGCAAAGCTCATTCTCGCTCTGCACAGAAATCATTGTTTATGTAGTAGTAAACGACGCAACATTTGTATGAAGTGGCCTTTCCTGCCGCTCTTCCGTGTCAACCACACCTCTCCTCTGAGACAAATCTGGAACAGGTTGTATGGCGCCGCACGCACACACGCTCATTCGCGCTCTGCACAGACGTCATTATTTATGTAATAGACGACGCATGGAGTGGCCGGGATGTGATATAACTAAGGCTGCGTTCTATAAAGTCGTTTTAATATTTAAATTTGTATCCAGTTCCCTAACTCTTTCCAAAAGAGACATTCAAGACCCTCTGAGAATATAATAATTGAGTCAAACACTGAAATTGTGAAGGGTTCTGAACAAGGGTAAGAACGTAATGACAAAGAGGATAATTTTGTTCAAAAATATTAATCGTTGAAACGCTAACGATGATTGGCGTGATTTGCTTGAAAGGCGGATTAGCGCGGATTAAGTATTTTGATGGAGATCGACTTTGATTGCTATTACGTCTGATTTTAGGGCCATTTTTTAACCGACTCCAAAAAAGGAGGAGGTTCTCAATTCGGCTGTATTTTTTTAAAATGTTTGTTACTTCATTACTCCATCATTTATAAACCGATGTGAAAAATGCTTTTTTTATTTGAAAGAGTTTCTTTTAAATAATTAAAGTTTTCTTCCAGTATGGTCCCATATTTTTTTCATCATCGTCATCTTCATCAGCCTGTATCTATCCACTGTTTAATATAAGCCTTCTTCAATGCCTTCCACCAGATACGATCCTCCGCCATTCAGCCGCTTTCTTAAAGTTATCAGACTATCTAGAAGGAGGGCGCCCAAACAAGTAATTTTTGGAGTCCGTTTTTTTTTGTTAAAATTATTAATCGAGTTTCGAATAAGCATACGCCCACCTGACGTGAACAGGTTATGGTAGCCATATAAACGCTCGCTTTTTCTAATATCGCTTACGCGCTGTCATCCCCGCTACCAATGCAGCAACTTTTGGGGTGTAAGGCGTTCATCAACATCTCTGAACCAAAGCCAACTAACTTTTGGGGTGTAAGGGGTTCATCAATTATTATTATTAATTCTTTATTGCATATAATATTGTTACATAAAACAGTGTAAACAAGGTGTACAAGGGCGAGCTTATCTCTTTAAGAGATTTCTTCCAGCCAACCTTAACAATAGTATAGAAATATTATTTGGCTAAGGCGACATATGCAAACATGCTAATGTTGACATTTTATGGATCTAAACATACAAAATATAATTAACTAATTTGAGTTAAGTAATGCTCTGTTAATTTCTTTTTGAAAGTGGTCACAGTGATACTGTCTCGTATTTCCACTGGTAATTTATTCCAGAGCAGTGCTGCACGAACAGTAAATGAGTTAAAGAAAAACGTTGTGTTGGAAGGGGGATAATTTAATGTTTTCGTAAGGCAGGGACGTTGGGAGCGAGTAGGAGGTGGTAAAGGAGGAAAACGGGAACGAAGGTACTGAGGTGAATCAGGATTTTTAATTAATTTGTAAAGGAAAGACAGGATGTGCACATTTCTGCGAAGGCGGATAGGGAGCCATTTCAACTGGGTGCGAAATCTGGGGATCAATATCTTTGAATCAAAGCCAACTTCACCTGCACGCGGTGCACCCTGCTGACTTTCAAACGAAGCTGTGGCGAAAAGCGAGGTAGGGAGCGTATTTGTAAGCTACCCGACTGGGGAATGTACCTTCACCTCACAATGCGTATAAATGATTATTATATTAGTTAATTATTTTTTTGCTATAATGCCATCACCATTTTTAGGGTTCCGTACCTCAAAAGGAAAAACGGAACCCTTATAAGATCACTTTGTTGTCCGTCTGTCTGTCTGTCAAGAGCCTCTAAGTCGAGAATGCGTGGAGGTATCAAGCTGAAATTTGATCTGTATACTCAGGTCTAAAAAAGTTATGCCTGTTTATTCAGCAAAAAATGCATATTTCGACATTCTCAAGGGAATCAAAACCTATAGGGTACTTCCCGTTGACCTAGAACTATGAAATTTGGCAAGTAACATCGTTATAGACTACAAGTACAGGAATAAATCTCAAAACTATACATTTGCAATTAAATGTTAAGAAATTGGGGGTCTATATTTTTTATAGGAGGTCGAAATTTCAAATTGAAGCTATTACTTCAAATGGGGTATCATATGAAAGGGCTCGATGTGCACATTGCAAAGTATATTTTATTTATTTTTCCCGACGCATTATTTCTTATTTATAATGAAAAATATCAAACTTATAATGATCCTACGTACGGAACCCTCGGTGGGCGAGTCCGACTGGCCCTTGGCCGGTTATTTTATTATACTTACACCAGAATCATTTATGAATTGCCGTTCCAAAGTTCCGATTGTATCGCAGGGCTTTAACTTATTTTGTGTTAAAACTAAGTTCTGACACTAATAAACTCCATTCGAAATTTCTGCCGATAGTTAATAGAGCAATAACTGGTAATAACCGGATTTGGAAATAAAATGGCGGTTCAGAGCAAGTTTCGAGTTAAATGGGGCCGGAACTCAACTGGGCGGTGGACGGATTTGTATATAGCAATTAGTTGCCATTTATTGGAATTTACAGATGGATAAAACTTAAATTGCAAAATCAATAAACATCGTCATTTCATAATTATTATTTAAGTGGTTGATATCGGCTGACACAAATAATAATTCAACAAAGATATCGATAGACGCATTCCAACCATAGTTTACTAAGATTCTAGTAACAAAATATGAGCTTGTAATTGCTTGAAATAAAAAATATATTCATTCATTCATTCCATTGGGCTGGGCAGCTTCGGCACATCTTCGCCGCACATATACCCCAATGCTTGAAGAATAAAGTCTTCAACCAGTGCGTTCTCCATTTAATGAACTACGGTGCAGAGACTTGGACACTGACCATCGGACTGGTTCACAAGCTAAAGGTCGTGCAGCGAGCGATGGAGAGGGCTATGCTCGGGGTTTCTCTGCGGGATCGAATCCGGAACGAAGAAATTCGACGGAAAACTAGTTTCGACATAGTCTTCAGAGTTTCCAAGCTGAAGTGATGGCAGATGGGGGAAGAAGGTATTAGAGTGAAGACCGCGCGTAGGACGACGAAGCGTTTGGCGCTCTCCTTCTAAATGAGTGGTTCACAACTTTTTTTTGTTCGCCACCAACTGTCATATAAATCCATTATACTATAACTCGAGATTTGAATATTTTGTAAATAGTGCTCAATCTCTTACATTATAAGTTTGTACGAGTATCACGGACCATAATTTACCTTACACGGACCACTGGTGGTTTGCGGACCACCGATTGGGAACCTCTGTTCTAGATGGTCCGATGACCTTACGAAAGCGGCTGGATGCGGAAGGCGGAAGATCGTATTTGGTGGAAAGGATTGGGGACTTGCGGTAGGCTTATATCCAGCAGTGGGTAGATACAGGCTGATGATGATGATGATGATGAAATAATAATTATTTAATAAAATATGTTTGGTGTTATCAATAAATAGCTGAATATAACCATATTTAATAAGCGGGGGTAAGCGATATTTGCGGTATTTCGTGTTGCGATTTGTGAGCGTCAATATGGCTCAGGCAACCGCTTCATATAGAGCGGGCCATATGATTGTCTGCCACCCGATGTAGTATAAAAAAAAAATAGGTCGTCAAGGGACAGACCGCCAGTGCAGCATTAGTCGCAGTGATGGCGATCCTTGAATTAAGTCTTCACCTGCGCTTTTCATCAGGCGTGGTTGGAGATATTTTACCAGACCACATAAAATATTGCAAAAATTTTGGGGTGTAAGTTGTTCATCAAGATCTTTGAAACAAAGCCAACTACACCTGCACGTGGTGCACCCTGCTGACTGACAAACGAAGCTCTGGCGAAAAGAGAGGTAGAGAGCGTAATTGTAAGCTACCCGACTGGGGAATGTACCTCCACCTCACAGAATACCGCAGCCAAATAACAATTTCCTTGAGGGTTGTTGTGTTCCTGCGAGTGAGTGAGGTCACCAGAAAGAAAGGAAGGAGATGCTGCGTTGGCACAGGGGGTGGCGGCGCGCGAGCAATAATTTATGTTGCAAGCGTTAATATGCCTACGGTAACCGCTTCACATCAGGCGGGCCGTATGCTTCTGCACCCGACGTAGTATAAAAATATATATATATATTAGTTTTAATACGCTTCAAAAAACCTCTGCTTGCTCAATGCGTAACAGCTGCAAAGGGAGTCGGGCTCAAACATGGGATAGCGGGGTACACGAGTGTAAGTAAAGTCGCGTACAAAAGTTAGTTTATTAAAGTGTCTACATTACCTGAATCCGCACAATTCGCAGTGATTCCTCCCGACTTGGTTCAGCCATCTTTCTAGACAGCTTAAGTGCACATTCGCTAAAGAGCCTTTGCAGTTACATGGGGAAATTAACCTGAAAAGATAATACTCATTTGCCAAAAGAACATAAGAGGTGCCTTTCTTTCAGAGATGTTCAGAGTTGCGTACTGAAGGGTGTTTTTTTTTCTTTTTTATACTACGTCGGGTGGCAGACAAGCATACAGCACACATTGTGAAGCGGTTACCGCAGCCACATTAACGCTTACAACATAAAATATCGCTCGCGCGCCGCCACCCCCGCTGCCAACGCAGCATCTCCTTCCTTTCTGGTAACCTCACTCACTTGCAGGAACACAACAACCCTCAAGGGAGTTGTTATTTGGCTGCGGTATTTCTGTGAGGTGGAGGTACATTCCCAGGTCGGGTAGCTCACAATTACGCTCCCTACTTCTCTTTTCGCCAGAGCTTCGTTTTCAGTCAGCAGGGTGCACCGCGTGCAGGTGAAGTTAGCTTTGGTTCAAAGATGTCGATGAACCACTTTATACCCCATGGACCACTTACATCCTGTCTATATATTTTAACCGACTTCTAATAAGAAAACGTTTAGAAAACTGTAACCCGCCTACGGAAAAGTACACTAAGAGCAAAGAGCCTACTACTTGCTTTCTATCATTCTCGTTTCCTCTAAGGCCATTCGCACGCGCGGCGACTCGGGTTTGATACGCATGCCCTACGCGTCGCTCATGAGTCGCCGCCATACAATTTCGTTCTAGTCCGCACACGGTGTGACGAGTCGACAACGCGTTTGACGCCAGTCGCATGCGTCTTACAACACTGATGGCACGCGTGGATAGTCGCGTGTGCGGACACCAAGCTACTGGAGTAGTATACCAGGGGGGCTAGCCAAATGGCAGTTTGCGAAGTAGAAATGCGTAGCGATCGCTAATTTGAACTGTGGAGCTCATACTAACATGTTCGAATTGACAAATGTCACGTGATCTATCTAACGTTCGTTATACATTACGTGGCATAACGCTACGAATTACACTTGGCTAGGGGGGCAGTATGGGTTGCGTCGCAGTCGCGTATGCGTATCAAACCCGAGTCGCCGCGTGTGCGAATGGCCCTTAAGGTTGTCTGGAAGTGATCGCTTAGCGATAAGACCGTCTTATCTACGTTTATTATATTAATGTGTCTGTAAAATCGTCTCATTTGCATGGCTTAGTTCTAAAGGAAAGCTAACGTAGCTAGGTTTCTTAACAGAATGCAAAAAACCCGGCAAAGTGCGAGTCGGACTCGCGCACGAAGGGTTTCGTACTATTATCTGTAAAAACGGGAAAAAATCACGTTTATTGTATGGGAGCCCGCTTAAATGTTTATTTTATTCTGTGTTTTAGTATTTGTTATATAGCGGCAACAGAAATACATCATATGTGAAAATTTCAACTGTCTAACTATCACGGTTCAGGAGATACAGCCTGGTGACAGACGGATGGACGGACGGACGGATAGCGGAGCCTTAGTAATAGGGTTGCTTTTTACCCTTTGGGTACGGAACCCTAAAAAGGGGAAGATTCTCACATTAACTGTGAAATTGTTTTTAGTATATGTTACGCTAAAAATTCGCGATAATATTCGAGTATGTTTAACAAATTCAAGTTGACATTATAATAATCAGCTCGATTGCATAGTTACGCGTGTCTAACCGACCACGCAAGTTAAGCAAAGCCAGCCGTTGCCTGTCTATGGATAGGATTATTCATCTTAGGCTACACCATGCTTTAAAGAGCAAGTTATGCTATTGTCATTAGTTGACAATTGTTAAGCCAAGTCAGCGGCCTTTGGGCGGCTTGAAAACACTGGCCTCCGCCAACCCGCAGTAGAGCAGCGTCGTGGACGCTCTGAACCACTTCCGATTAAGGGAAGATCTGTATCCCAGCATTGGGATGTATATGGGTTGATATGTACTCAATAACCATTTAAGTTTGAAAGAGCCACTACTCTTTTTTGTATACTTTCGTTATTTATTCGTTGTGTATTTTTCGTTTTTGTTTACGTTTTACTAATCTTTTTTTGTATAAGCTCAGGCAATCGAACGAACTTTGTTTGTATATTGATTTTGCGGCTCTCTGCCTCGTTTGTCCCAGTCTTATTTTTTGTTCTCACGGTAGATTCAAGATAATTTGTTTCATTTCTTGTGGGTCACTCTGTTAGAACAGAATCTGAGACAAAAAGTGTACAGATAACCAAGAATCAACAAAAAAATTGTAACAAGCTGTTATAAAATATTACAGTACGTTTTCTAAGACATTTTATACCTCGAACGGTGAAACGGTGGAATTAACGGTATTTTCGAAAAATTACGACATGGAAGCCTTCAAGAACAGAGTCTTTATATCCGTTAAAAGGCTGGCAACGGATCGGCGATTCCTTGGTGTATCTGATCTCCATAGGCGGTGATGATCGCATTGACACTCCCCTCCCCCTTGGAGAGATGTTGTAAGATTTTCCTCAACCCTCTCCTCCCTACCCCAATCTCACGTGAGATTTTTCAATTTGTATTTTGGGTCTTGTTAAA
Source organism: Hypsopygia costalis (assembly GCA_937001555.2). NCBI lineage: Eukaryota > Metazoa > Arthropoda > Insecta > Lepidoptera > Pyralidae > Hypsopygia > Hypsopygia costalis. The sequence goes on from OW443349.2 coordinate 7,638,772, forward strand.
AGCGTTGGATTTATTTAAAAAAAAAACCACACATTTTGCTCAATTATTTTTATTTAAGACTAGCAAATACTAGTATTTGTGAATATTGCTGAAATATTAAATCACAGTGATAAAATTAGATAATAAACACTTAACGAAAATTAATAAAATATTTATTCTACGTTAGACACGTTTTTTACTTTAATTTACTTAACGTTCACGCAGTATTCTGCTAGAAAAAAAATACGAGATATTTGCACCCCCCTCCAAGTGAGATTCGGTTCGATCCCCTCCCCCCATGAATACCTCACATAATTAATGGACGCCCCCTTTCCACCAGGTGACTCACATGCTCGTTTGTCCCCCTCGGATATAAAAAATACTTAATAAAAAAAAGAGATAAACAAATTACTTACTATATTTCGCAAGCCCTTTCATTTGATACCTAATATAGTGGGGGTTAAAGTAGAAATTATAAATCGTCATTTTATGTTTTCCGTCATATTGGATGAAAAATAGTTATCTATATAATCGCGCATTTTCACGAGAACCCAACGAGTGTGCCAATTTTAAGTTCTATCGGAGATGTTAACTTGTTCACGCACAGCGAGATCTTTATATGAAATTAAAGCGAAAGAAAAGGCACGAAGGTGAAATAAGTAATTAACTGCATGAGCGTAGCGAGCCAGGGGCCGTACCGCTGAAGCTGAAGCCGCTTACTATCGGATATTTCGATTGCGAAAATCAAACTTTAGCTTAGATTGGCGGTAATTGTGTTTAGCATAACTGGTAGAAACCATAGAGCAGAGCTCCACCTACTGAAGATGTTTGTCATTGACTTAACTTATCTTATCTTAGAGTGGGTCTAATGCTGCAGCACCGGTGACACGTCGACCCTCAATGGATCTTTCGTGTTCTCCCTAATCTTTTAGTCACTCTCCCCTGACTGTCTGGAGACATGTTCCATGTACTTCAGTATGCCGCTTAATGGAAAGAGCCTGTAATCCTCCAGGTCCGGGTATGCCTTTCCTAGGATTTCCATTCGTTTGCCGGCTAGGGCGTCACATTGACACATCAAGTGTTTCATGGTCTTGTTAGACCCTTTGCATATTTTGCACTCTGGGCTAACACGCCTTATCTTGTACAGGTGTCCTTGACAGGCATAGTGGCCCGTAAGTGCACCAAGCCAAGTCATTGACTTAATTTTAGATCTATTTTTGCAATCAAAAAACCCGATGGTAGTCAGCTTCAGCTTCGGCGGTAGGGCCCCCTGGTCTTTATAGGAGTTCAAGAAAAAAAGACGGTCGAGGCCGCAACTAGGGTTCCGTGTAAGCAGTTAGGCAAAAAATGTGCTGCTATATTCACCAAAAAAATTTTTCGTTGTCAAATAACAACTACTTTACGGTTTTCGGAATTTTCTCTTTACTTGTGCTACCTGACATTGCTTCTTGCTAAATTTCACGATTCTAGTCAACGGGAAGTATCCTATAGTTTTTGATTTTGCGAATGTCAAAATATGCTATATAATTTGAACATAGACAGCCCTAACTTTTGATTGCGTCGTTTGATTTTTACATTGCTTTAAGAGATTGCAGTCCTGAGTATGTGATATTAATTTCAACTTGATATTTCCACGCGTTCCTAAGAAAAAGGGTCTGAAAGTCTTAAGGACATTCATGTCACAAAATATGACTTTGAAGTAATTTTGCAAAGACAAAACTGAAATAGTTTGCTTCATATTACTACTATTAATATCTGTGCTGCTTTAAATTAATAGGCATCGAGAAACAAAAAGGAGTAAGTCGTAATAAATCAGTTTATTACGAGTGACATTAACTGACGTAAACATAAAATATCAACTTCTGATACACTTGGAATGAATTATGAAAATAGATAATGGAGTGTCATGAAACTCTTGAATTAATTATTGTAAAGTGAAATTAATTAGGCTATTTGCGTAGACAATACAATAGTTTATAAGTGCTTTGATAGACAGATTACAGAGTATAGGCTGGCAACGGATCGGCGACCCCTTGGTGTTGCTGATCTCCATGGGCGGTGGTGATTGCTTTTCATCAGGTGACCCACAGGCTTGTTTGACTCCCTCTCATATAAAATAAAAGACTGCGTGTTAGAAAAGTACGTATCGAAAGAAATTTTAAGATAATCTTCAGATTAGATTTTTGAGTTTAGTTTCGTCGTCAACTCCTATTCGTCAGACAGCTGGGATACCAGCCTCCCTGAATCGAAGGGGTTTAGAGCATACACCAACGTGACCGTAACCAAGGGAAATAGGTATTCATTTTTAGGGTTCCGAACCTCAAAAGGAAAAACGGAACCCTTATAAGATCACTTTGTTGTCCGTCTGTCTGTCTGTCTGTCTGTCTGTCTGTCTGTCTGTCTGTCTGTCTGTCTGTCTGTCTGTCTGTCTGTCTGTCAAGAATTTCTATGTCGAGAATGCGTGGAGGTATCAAGCTGAAATTTGAACTGTATACTCAGGTCTACGGTCCCATGAAGTTAAAAAAAATCAAACTGCTAAGTTTACGTAGAAAAAAGTTACGGCCGTTTATTCAGCAAAAAACGCATATTTCGACACACTCAAGGGAATCAAAACCTATAGGGTACTTCCCGTTGACCTAGAACTATGAAATTTGGCAAGTAACATCGTTATAGACTACAAGTACAGGAATAAATCTCAAAACTATACATTTGTAAATAGATCTTAAAAAATAGGGGGTCTATATTTTTTATAGGGTGTCGAAATTTCAAATTGAAACTACTAGTTCAAATGGGGTATCATATGAAAGGGCTTGATGTACACATTGCAAAATATATTTTATTTATTTTTTTCGACGCATTATTTCTTATTTATAATGAAAAATATCAAATTTAATAATGATACTACGTACTTACGGAACCCTCGGTGGGCGAGTCCGACTCGCACTTGTCCGGTTTTTTATATATATAGATACCGCGAACTAGCGAGAGTATACACCAACGTGACCGTAACCAAGGGAAATAGGTATTCATTTTTATATATATAGATACCGCGAAATAGCGCCGGTTGGCAGCTGTCTTAGTATATCATATGCCCACCAACAACTTAACAAATATGTAAAATCGTTCGTTTTGCTACTGTTCCGGCAATCAACAACATTTTTATACCTCTAATCCAAAAGAGGACAGGGCCTGTCTGATGGTAAAAAGTTACCTTATCTTTTGGCGTAGTCAGACCCAGTAAGTTTTATCACTAGTAATACAAGAACATTAATCAAAACAAAATAAATAAATAAATAAATATTTCTGGACAATTTACACAGCGCTATCTAGTCCCAAATTAAGCGCAAAGCTTGTGTTATGGGTCTAGTACCCAACTGATAAATGTACTTAAATACATTTTTTTTTGTAAATACATACTTATAATACATAGAAACGTCCAGACCAAGACAAACAGACATGTTCATGCACACAAATGTTAGCCGTGTGCGGGGATCAATCCCGCGACCTCGGAGTCAAAGTGGCCATTGCTAACCATTCGACCACCGAGCTCGTCAACTAAGACCTAACCGTGAATTTCAGTAGCCAAACATTGGCAACATAATTTAACCGTTTATACAAGAAATATCAACAATAAAGTAATAGTACTAGAAAACGGAAATGACATTCTACAACACAAACATATCAGATAAAATCTCATGCGAGCTAAGCGAAGTATTTTCCGGACAGTGAATAAACATTCAAAACTACGTCCAAACTTTCTAACCTTTCCCGTCCTCGTGTCATACAGATCCTGCAAACATTCGAACCAATGCTTGAGAGAGAATCTCTTTGCGCTAAACCAAAGTCTGATCTCTCAGACAAACTTCCTGAAGTTTTTTTTTTATTGTTATCTGCAACTTTAGATACTTTAGACTCAACTGGAGCTGTATTTGTTACAATCACTTCGTTTGTTATATTTGAAACTGGTTCATTTTCAGTTTGAACGTTACTGCAACTGGTGTTCGGAATCTCTTGGACTATTTCTGTACTCACTATGAGCTGTGTGCCGATAGTTGGTGCTTCACTTACGATTACATTAGTTGGAGTATCGTTACTGAATTTGAAGCATGAAGCCATGAATTTCTTTAGATCTAAAAATGTTGCTGGATCAACTTTCTCAGTGTTTTGATCTTGTTCCATGATTGGAATTTTTAATTCAGTAACATTACTTGCTTGTTTTGGAATACCGAAATTTAATGATTTTAAAGCTATAGCCACATCCTTGTTTGTTATGATTTGTCTTAAGTTATGCTCAGATTTGGATAGTCCTGGTTTTGACTGGAAATTTGTTTTTGGAAAGTCTGAGACTGCTCCTGGTAAAGGTATTGATCCTGAAGGCCCTGCATCGTCCTGTAAATTAACTGTACGTTCATGTATTTCTTTTTCACTTAGACGTTCTCCACTCGTTCTTGATTCTTTTCCGTCTGTCTCATCAGATTTGGCATCCATTAAATCTTGTAAAACATTTCAATTACTTTGAAAGAGATTTTGTTATTTTGTATGAGTGATGCAGTTTTGACAAATAAATTTTGACATTTCTCGTGACGTTTTTTATAATGTTTTCAGTGTCAATTTTGTTTGTTGTAGATTTTGTGAGGATTTGTGCAAGGAGGACAAATAACGGCTTTTAAGGTTTATGATTAAATGTCTGTGAGTTTTTCCTTAGGTTTGCGGATCCTGGCTTATTATTGACCTAAGTAATTATGGCGGTCTCATGCTATCATGCATCTACTAACGGTAGTGGGCTGGGGCCAGCAAGTAGTAGTTTTTATAAACAAATTGGTGGTTGGAGAATGCAAAGCAGTGTAGATCAAATTATCTTCTATATCTTAATATTATTCTGGCTACGGTAACCGCTTCACATCAGGCGGGCCATATGCTTGTCTGCCACTCGAGGAAGTATAAAAAAAAAACAAATTATCTGTAAAAAGTGAATTGTTTCATAGATGATCTTAAATTCATGTTTAAATCGGGATAAATCATGTTTAAAGAAACGGGACGGGGTCCCACCATACATTCCCACCACTGTGCCGTGAGTGAAGTCTACTGCAGTCCCGGGGGTAAAACTATGGCTGCCTTGGAACTCACGACGAATTTAATCAGAAGAAATTAGTAGGAGTGCGAGTAGTGGGTGTAAAATGTACTGCATTAAACTGGCCAGATCTACCGTGTCAGTGATGTGGACGGAAGGTCCTAGAATGAAGGCTGCGTATTGGTTCTTATCTTTGAGCTAAAGCCAACCTCACCTGCATATGGTGCAGCCTGCTAACAGACTAACGAGGTTCTGGCGGAACAGAGGTAGGGCGAGCGTAATTGAGCGTATTGTAAGCGTAAAGTAGTGGGTGTAAAATGTACTGCATTAAACTGGCCAGATCTACCGTGTCAGTGATGTGGACGGAAGGTCCTAGAATGAAGGCTGCGTATTGGTCCTTATCTTTGAGCTAAAGCCAACCTCACCTGCATATGGTGCAGCCTGCTAACTGACTAACGAGGTTCTGGCGGAACAGAGGTAGGGCGAGCGTAATTGTAAGCTGCCGGACAGGGGAAGAGCCTCCACTTCAAAGAAGACCGCAACTAAATAACAATTACCTTCAGGGTTGTTGTGTTCCTGCGAGTGAGTGAGGTCACTGAGACGGAAGGAGTTGCTGCGTTGGTAGCGGGGGTGGCGACGCGCGAGCGAATTTTGCAATATTTCATGTTCCGATTTGCGAGCGTTAATATGGCTACGGTAACCGCTTCCCATCATGCGGGCCGTATGCTTGTCTGCCACACGACGTAGTATAAAAATAAGAATAGACGGAAGATATTTCTCCCAAAGGTTGATTGACAATTATGATTTAATGCTTTTAGCATTAAGTCCGCCTTACCTCATTGTGGCCAATAAATTGTACCTACCAAATAAATTTGTTAATAAATTCAGTTAAAACTAAGATATTTTTAACCGACTTCAAAAAAGGAGGAGGTTCTCAATTCGACTAAATATTTTTTTGTATGTATGTTATTCGATATCTTTGCGAATTATGAACCGATTTTCATAATTCTTTTTTTATTTGAAAGGGTATGATTGCCAGGTGGTCCCATATTCACCAAGTCAGGATCTGATGATGGGATGCCAGGGATATCAAGGGAAACCCTTAAATTTTATAAGCACGTATGGTCAAATTCAATTTTTGTATTTGAAAGGGTAATTGCGAGGTGGTTCCATATTCACCAAGTCAGGGTCTGATGATGGGATCCCAGAACAATCGAGGGAAACCCTTAAATTTTCCCTATGGTAGCCGGCAGAATAAAATTGTGCCACACATTGCTCTGCGCTGGATGTCGTACAAGGCGACTAAGGAATCTTGTGTCACGCGATAACTTTTCTCCCGAAAGACGGGCAGCAGCGTCTGCTGGGGTATTCTGCCAATAAGCTGCGCTCGCCATCAGAAGTCGGTTTCAATTTTTTTTTTAAATCAACTTTATTACCTATACATGCGTGCTACTTGCTCCATTGTGACAGAAAAAAGCAAGGTAATTGCCCGGCATTCACTCATTCACCGTCTCGGCAAGACGTGAGCGTTAATCAAAGCAATTAGCAAATAGTTATGATGATCTATTCCTTTTTTTGCATTCTGCAGTCATGCATCTTGCATGTCTGTCTGCATTGTGCATGTTCAAGAACAGAGTTATTAATTCCCTTAAAAGGCTGGCTCGGAAACGGATTGACGATTCCCTGGTGTTGCTGATTTCCATGGGCGGTGGTGATTGCTTTCCACCAGGTGACCCACATGTTCGTTTGCCCCCCCCCCCCCCCCCTCTCATATAAAAATACATAAATAAATGCGTAGGTTTGAGTGAGCGTTTTGTATCCAATTTTTACATCATTGTCACAGGCTATAAATATAAATTCGTCTACTTCATAAGGTCTCCCTAAATAGCGGAGAACCTGAGTAATAATATGTATTATACTCTGTATATGACTAATTATAATAGCTATCAAGGCGTAGAAAGCCAATTAATTAGACTACGTAGGCGTGAGTTAACGATGGAAGAAAATGTTTATGTAATGTTTGTAATAGAGAGAATGTTTTGAGACGAAAGTTGGAATATTATTCTAGTATATGGGTAGCTTACATATGCGGCTCTGCTCTAGACCAGTGATTTTCAAACTGTGGATCGCAACCCTCAGGGGGTCGCCAAGTTATTAGGGTCGCCATTTGGGGGGTCACAGAAAAAAGAAAAATGCAGATTTTTTTTATATACTACGTCGAGTAGCAGACAAGAATACGGTCCGCCTGATGTGAAGCGGTTATCGTAGCCATATTCACGCTAGCAACATAAAATTTCGCACGCGCGCCGCCACCTCCGCTGCCAACGCAGCATCTCCTTCCTTTCTGGTGAACTCACTCACTCGCAGGAACACAACAACCCTCAATGGAATTGTTATTTGGCTGCGGTATTCTTTGAGGTGGTTGGCCGTGTGGTTTCCGGCAGACTAGAATAGAATCACTCCGTCTCTTCCCGTAGATGTCGTACAAGGCGACTAAGGGAAATACATTATCAAACATCGATCAGGCTTCACCAACCCGTCTGGCCAGCGTGGGGAGTGTAGGTCAAATCCTCCTTCCGTCGGGGACGGAACAGAGAGGGTCGTGCTCCTGTAGTGGAGACTAAAATGGACCTGATGAAGATGATGATTCTGTGAGGTGGAGGTACATAAATGTAAAGGAGGTAATGTTTGTAGGTCATACGCTACACAAAAAAGTAAGCTGGCTATATTGTTCAATTTTACATTTTTATTTAACGTAATTCTTAATTGTCAATTACATAAGAAATATACATATAACAATAAAATACAACTCAACTATTTATAGTTAATAAAAATAATCTAATGTTATAACTACTTAAAAATAAAACCAATAAAAAGAAAAACAAAATACTAATCTATTCCTCGAAAATATCGGTCTCATGCGGCAGGGAGGCAGGGAGGCAGGAACACTGGCTGCGTTTCCTCGCTGAATTGCAATGCTCACTTTTTAAGCGAAGAAAGAGCCAGCTCTCCTATCTCCAGAGACGGCAACCAGTTTTGATGAAATTACTGAAAGAAATTTTTTCGCACAAGAGCCCCATGGACCAAATGTCTCGACTCCAAACGGCATAAACATGTATTCTCTTGAGAGGCATTCATATTTACGCCGTTTGTTTTGTTCCGCCGTTTCAGCTGCCGCCCCAGCTCTCAAAGCGGATGCACTAAGGTGAGAGGGCGCAAGTGTGTCAACACAGGTTGCATCCCACACCAGCGCCCTCCCACGTTCCCAGGGAACTAGTGTCGCACCATCCGGCCTCTTACCATCATTAGTTTCTTTACTCATGTGCCATCATTACGGTTTAAGCCCCTAGGTTCTAGGGTACTAGGAACGTTAATGGTGGCAAGAGCCCTTCTGATGACGTCGTTATGAGAGCTGTGGCGGGACAACCTTCCCGGCACTTCGGAGACTGTGTAATCCATGGCGCCCATACTGGACGACGTCACTGCCGCATGGGCAACGATGGGGTATGCACACTGATATACCTAAACGGAGCAATATTGTTCAATAATTCATCAACTTAAATCTTTTAAGTAAATCTTTACAATTGAAGCCTATTTCTGTTCACCATTAAAGAACTAATTAGTTCACCTAAGAACAAAGTCGGTAGCAACTGGGACTAACAATTTTAAAGCTTTCATAGCCAGCTGAATTGTTCAAGTTTCTTCATGGAGGGAGAGGGGCTGCCGGAAAATTTTCACTTGTAAAGAAGTGTTCAAGAAGATTGAAAAACACTGCTTTTGACTATGGAATCAGGAAATTAAGTGAAGTATTCGCAGTATATACCTGTTAGAATTTGAATGTAGACGCTTAAAATAGAAGTAGTATTGCTTGCGCTCTGGGGCCGTTACTACGTTACCCCCGTTAATCTCCTTAAGTGGAATACAATAATTAGTTGCTTCTTCTGAACAGGAGAAGTACTCCTTTACTCAATATTTGAAGTAGACGTAGTGAACAGCGTAATAATTATGTCTAATAGCATAGTAGGTGGAAATAGTGATGGAGAGTTTTAACATAGTTTAACTATCGACTTAATTTTTATATTATATCTGTACATTTCGTTTGGCCCTTGTAGGTGAGAGAATGTTAATACTTTCAAACTCTTTGGAAAAAAATAGTATCGCAAGTAGAAGATATTACATATTTTTATTATATTAATACGTTAAGTAAAACCTTTGTACCCCTTTTTATGTAAATTGCGCGGACGGAGGAGTATAAAATATCGCACACTTATAGTTTATATAGAGATGGAGAGCAGAATGCTAATATTTTTAATTACGCATAAAAATACATTAAATAAAAAAAAAAAAAACATTACATACACTATCATGTATTTGACACACACGCATATATACTATTTTGTTTATTTTATGGTCGAATTTCGACCAGCAGGCGGTCACTAGTATTAAAAAATCTATGCTCAGTTTGTTACCAAGACAATAAAATATCCCTTTTTACCTTTGTCAGTACCGAATTCAAAATGTTTCGCTTTAGAAGGGAAAATATTAAAATGATCCACAATAATAATTTTAACAAAAAAATAAACCGACTCCAAACATTACTCTACATTTATGTATGTAGATACAGGCTGATGATGATGATGATGATGAAAAAAATATGGGAACTCTTTGAAATAAAAAAAAGTTTTTTTCAAATCGGTTTATAAATCACGAGTTATTAAGTAACAAACATTAAAAAAAAATACAGCCGAGTTGAGAACCTCCTCCATTTATGGAGTCGGTTAAAAATAACCTGATTTGCATATCAAATCTTGCATATGTTGTGCAATAAGTATTTTTTTAAGTGCAAAATAGGTTAGTTTAGGTTAGCAATGTATTTATTTGATGTTACGTTAAATAGTATCCTTTTAGAAGTAGCAGCGAAAAGTACACAAAGTGGCCGATTTTGTTAGTTACTTTTCGTTAAAACAGCGAACCTACCACATTAACGCGTTGCCGGCATACGTATTTCCTCATTCATACAAGATAGATAGATAGATAGATAGATAGAATATGCTTTATTTGCATAATACAAATTAGAAGGACAGTGAATCAATAAATTATTACAGAGTTGTATATATGCAACAAGGCGGCCTTATTGCTGAGAGCAATCTTTTCAAGGCAACCTTAGGGTAACGAATTTGTGCATGGAGTGGGCAGGATTCGCAAATCAAAAAAATAATAATAATGAAAACTAGAAGTATCGTAATATTATGAGAATCATTATTATGTATATACGAAGATTTATCATGATAAATAATATGGGATCCTTTAAACGAAGCGTGAAGAAGCATCTTGTAGGCCAGCATGGCAGCGTCAACTGACAAGACATCAAGGTCTCTTGTCCATTGCCGATGCGATTGGGGCTCCTCTTTTCGCTTACCATCAGGCGAAGTGGAGCCAATATGCTGAGCTAATATAAAAAAATAAATAAAAAAAAATAACATAGACCGCAATATCGTTTAGCAATTCCAGTTAAATCACGAGACAATAGCAACGATAACTAAATTTAGGTAAAATCTTTTAGTTGAGTAATTCTGTAACAACATTAAAATTGAAATAATAATGTTAATTATTTTCTTCCAGTCGCCGGTTTTTTGATAACGGTATTCCGCAACGATAAATTCCGTGTTTCGGAAAACGGTATTAAAGCATATTTTCTGAAAATTCCAGCAATAATTATGTGGCACTCGCCTTCCCTTTTATGAGCAAGCGAAATATTTTAATTAGGTTGTCCGAACTCCTGCCGACTAAACCGATGTGTGAGGTTTGGTTGACGTTATGCGAGATGTATTAAGAAATATTAATTAAAAAATATAGTGATGAATAGCATTTCTAAGTTATTTATACAACTAGCATGTCCTAGCGTAAAATTTGCCTGGATATTAAAGGCACATTAATATTCAATGAAGTTATACGAGTATGTACGTTGTGTATCTGATTTTGAATACAATAGTATATATTCGTTAGAACCAAAAAAAAACTGAATATTATTCTTATTCTTTATTGCACATTACAAAAAATAAAAACGTTACAAGAGTTTACGTAAGTGGTATGCAAAGGCGAGCTTATCTCTAATAGAGATCTCTTCCAGCCAACCTTCAGCAGTGGGAGAGTATGTTGAGTAGCGGTTAGAGGTAGCTATGTGCCTGAAATTATTAAATATATTATATAACATAACGCGATATTGTGTCTATCGTAATCTATCTAAGTATATATACATATTCTTAGATACACACATATTAAATACATAAATACCTATACATATAAATACATACATACATACTATTTAGACATATCAGATAAATAGTAATCTTTCAATTTTTTCTTAAAAGAATAGACGGATGGGCTGTTGCGAATATGCAAGGGCAATTTATTCCATAACTGAGTAGCGCAGTAGGTGAACGAATTGTAAAGAAATTTTGTATGCGCAGTAGGAAGCAGCAGCGAATATTAATATGTATTGATCTTTTTTTTCGTTCTCAAAAATATGTTACGCTTTAAAAATGCTAATTTTAAAATTATTTATATGTATTTTAAAAGGTATAGGCTAAACTTAAATTATTCTTCTAACCGGCTGTGTAGTAATCTTACCTCTTCTTGTAAGTAAATTAATAGGAGGCTTATATTTCAGCACTTATTATGATAATGTGATTTTCAGGAACTACAATTACTATGGCTGCTACGACAAACAATTTCTGAATAAAAAAAATGTTTTATAAAATACTGTTTATTTAAGGCATAAACCCATCCATGGTCACAGCTCGGCGCACTTTGACGGCACACAGCACAGGTGAGTGCGGTGTGCACTAATTTGTAATTACAGACGACTTGCTGTAGCCTACCTGCCTACCCTTGCGCCAATACCTATCGTCGACACTTCGTGTAAGGGAGGTTAAACTTCGGTGATTAATTCATTGGATGCAAGACATTTCTATTAACTACAGATGCTTTAATGACTACATCGTACTAGGCATTTAGATATTCTTTTTAGTTACATACAAGGTATCAATTAAAATTGTTTCTTCTTCGTAGCATGACAGAGGTAATCTATTTTGCGTATTTGTATTTATTGTTGTTTATTGTAGAGTTGTTTATGCATATATTGTTTGATTGGCCGTTTGTTTTCCGGCAGACTAGAATAGAATCACTCCGTTTCTTCCCGTGGATGTCGTACAAGGCGACTAAGGGAAATACATTATCAAATATCGATCAGGCCTCCCCAACCCGTTTGGCCAGCGTGGGGAGTGTAGGCCAAATCCTCCTTCCGTCTAGGACGGACGAGAGAGGGTCGTGCCCCTGTAGTGGAGGCTAAAATGGACCTGATGATGATGAATATTGTTTTTTTATTGATGAATATTTTTTTGTTGATGTCAATATTTATTTGTCTTATTCAAGACAATACCACCTATCTATTATTAAATTTTTGTCCTCTTTCGTGAGATTGCGTGAAAGAAATTGCGTTGGTAAGGTCACCTTAGGAGTTTGAGGCTTTTAGAATTCATGGTGGAATGTAAAACTTATAAATTTACAAAAAAAGTTCACGTAGAGCTCTCAAAACATTACATTAATTCTTTTATTGGGGCAGTCACGAAAGATAGCAACGTTTCTTCTATTTTGAAATCTTTTTGAAATATACTTTTCGGGGTTATACAATGGTTGCTACGCCGGCTAAGTAAGAACATGGCTCACATAACTAAAACAAGAAAAAGACAAGTTGAACGTGTTTGCATGCCCTAATATTAAATGTAAATAAACTTTTTTAATTTACGTGACAAACCGCGGCAATTTGTTTAGACAATGAATGCTAATACCCGAAGGTATGCTCAGGGTTTTAGATATATCACTGACATATTATACGACACTTCAGGATCAAAATTTTTCAGGCTTTAAATTTTTATTTATTTATTTAAAACCTTTACTGACCACAAATTATATAGAGAATTCATTTTGGGTTAAGTCCCTTCTTTACCATTGTACCCTACAAGGGTAAAAAAGGCGGACTTAACCGAAAATGAATTCTTTACCAGTCAACCTTCGGGATAAGCAGAAAATTACAATTATTCACAGCGCATAATCTGCATCAACACATATTCATCCTACTGCTAGGATACGAGTCTCCCCTCAATCTATGGGGTTAGAAAGGTATTCACTTCGCCTGATGGAAAGCGCAGGAAAATTATTACATTATTATATTCATATTAGTTTTAAGGTATTTATCTATGGGCTTATGTCTATTATTAATTATATTTAAACATGTTAGTCTGCAAAAAAAAAATACGCATGAAAACACCAAATGAGGGGACCGCCATCACTACGATTAGCGGTGCGCTGGCGATCCTCCCCTTGACGACATAATGTAAGTATTTCTTCCTTCTTCTTCGTCTAAATAACCCAGGATTAAAGGAAGCAGGAAACACGTATGTCGGTAGTGAATTCCACAGCTTTAAGGTTCCATAATACGCGGAATTTGATGGCTTCATGAGGAGCTGGATGGAAAAAATATTTATTTTAATTATTTTAGAAGCTGACTACCTATAGAGTACAGTAAATACAACTTAAAAGTAAATAGTATTAAATAAATCATCTAAATTAAAACTAATTACATATCATAAATAAAAAAAACTAAAATTTAACTTAACACTCAAAGGTTGGCTGGTAGAGATCTCTTATAGAGATAAGCCCGCCTTCGTACATCTGAATTTCAAGTGTTTTATATGTAAATATACTTATGCTTATAATGTACAATAAAGATAATACAAACAAACAAACAAACTAATCTATTAAAGCGCTGCCTGTACGTAAAGTCCTAATATGCTGGCGTCAATGCCTCGTTGGACTGTAACACTAATTCTTTGGGCAAAGTAGAGAGGCCAGCATTTTAGTCACGAGATGTTTCGACCAGACGCGACGAAAGTTCTTTAAAATTGTTTTTTGCCACTCGGCCCCCATGGCCCCAACGTTTCTACCCCAAAATGCTCCAATATATAATCCCATAATACGCGATCATTTCTCCATTATGTGAGGATGAAATACTGGAGAACCATGTGTACTTAAAATGTCGCTTTTGAAATTCATCGCAATTGGCAAAATAGTATCTCCGAACATTATCATTCCACTGGGAGGCGGAACAATAAAATTTTACGTATACACATTTCACGTGGGCGTGCCACTCGGCTAAATTAAATGGGTATTCCTTTTTACGGGGATATGGATACTATAAAACATCAGGTTTTTTACCCCGTCTAGCATACGACCTGTCTGATTTAAAGCACTTGCCGAAGCCTAAAGACTCTTGTCATTTATGGAGTATCGCGTATTGACACCCTCGCTGCTTTAGCAGAATCTCGCATCTCTTGACCGCACGGAAGGGGTTTTATCCAGCAGTGGGTAGATACTGGCTGATGATGATGGGCTCATTAGATACTAGTGGCCTAATAGATCGAGATTCGACCATTAGTTATATTATATTTAAAGACTTTATTTTAAGAATATGGTTAACCTCAAAACGGGTCTCCTCTCAATCGAAGGCGTTTAGAGCGTACGTCACCACGCTGCTCAACTGCAGGTTGGCGGAGGCCAGTGTTTTCTGAATTAAAAAAAAAAGGCTACTGAATTGGCTTAACGACTGTAATCTAATGACAACAGCCGAGACCGATGCCCTAACGTGCCCTGCAAAGCACGGAAGCTCTGTATATTTATAAACCAAAATCATCTTGTTATGGTTATACATATAATTATGGTCGAATTTCGACCATTAGATTACGACTACATTTATAAATAAGAAAAAAAAAACATGTAAAAAACAAAAACACAAAACCATGTTACATTTACTTTCTCATTCCCACGCGATATGTACGAACACGAGTAGTTCAAAGTAAAACTTAAAAGTTAATTTAGAAAAGAAAAAAAAAACACGGTTACCTTTCGAAACAAATAACTTATTTTAATCGGAATAAAGACATTGGATTGATTTTTAGCTCGAGGCGACCAGACGTAGGAAGATCTGCAAAAACGGTTCCTAAAATTGTGTATTACAATAAATAAATAATAATAATAAATATTCCTGGACAAATTACACATTGCCATCTAATCACAAACTAAGCAAAGCTTGTGCTGTGGGTACTAGGTGACTGATATATATATATATATATATTTTGTAAATACATAGAAAACATCCAGAACAAGACAAACAGACATGCACACAAATATTTGTTTGGGCGGGGATCGAACCCGCGACCTCGGAATCAAAGTGGCCATTGTCATCTATACTCAATGTCAATGGATACGGCTGTTTCCAATTCGAAATTGCAGGCGAAGGCTAATTTAAAATAAAATATCCGAAATAAAGGAATTCAAAGAACCCATTGAGACATTACCTTCACTCACCACTAGTGAAATGTAGAAAGGCCGATACCAAGGGAATTCAAACCGTTCTGCCGTTTGATAGATAAAAACGGTGGAACCGCCGACATGCAGCACACGAATTGGATCCTTTTTACAGGATCTCTGCTCGAGTCGATCGCGACGTGTGACTTGGTACACGAAAAGACGAATACTAGAAAAAAAAAACCGGACAAGTGCGAGTCGGACTCGCCCACCGAGGGTTCCGTACGTAGGAATAATACGTATAACATTCAACAACATTCAACAAGCCCTTTCACATGGTACCCGATTTGAACTTGTAGCTTCAATTTGAATTTCGAAAAATATAGACCCCCTATTTTTTAAGATTTAATTACAAATGTATAATTTTGAGATTTATTCCTGTACTTGTAGTCTATAACGATGTTACTTGCCAAATTTCATATTTCTACGTCAACGGGAAGTACCCTGTAGGTTTTGATTCCCTTGAGACTTTTTTTACGTAAACTTACCAGTTTGATTTTTTTACAACTTCTTGGGACCGTAGACCTGAGTATAAACAAATTTCAGCTTGATACCTCCACGCATTCTCGACATAGAGGGTCTTGACAGACAGACAAACAGACAGACGGACGGACAACAAAGTGATCTTATAAGGGTTCCGTTTTTCCTTTTGAGGTACGGAATCCTAAAAACTGAAAATTATGCCACACATATAGAAGAAACAATACGAAAATACTAAAACAGTTTTTTTATCATTTTATATGAGAGGGGGAAAGCGAGCATGTGGGTCACCTGATGCAAAGTAATCACCACCATAGAAATCATCCGTTGCCAGGCTTTTAAGGGAAAAATTGACCCTGAAGGCTCCTATGTCGTATTGTTTATTTACTTGTTATTATTGTTTAGTGTGCTTGTTATGTTACGTTTATCAACCCATTTCATTACTACATCGTACCTAGTGGTTACTGACGAAATTATAAATTTTGCGGCGGCCGCCATATTGGATTCAACATTGCGGCATTTAAGTAATCGTGTATTGTGACTAGACACAAACAAGTATGCCAAACATCAGATCAATTGGACACTAACCAGTGGATCAAATTTAACTTGCAAGATGGCTAACGCTGACATAGTTGCACCACGGTGCCTGTAATAAATAATTAAAATCATGTAATAATAGGACAAGTCAAGATGGATAACCGCGAAGAACGATTCGGATTGCTGTACCATTTAGGTACAATTTTTTTTTTTTTTGTATACTATTTCGGGTGGCAGACAAGCATACGGCCCGCCCGATGTGAAGCGGTTACCGTAGCCATATTAACGCTCGCAACATAAAATATCGCTCGCGCGCCGCCACCCCCGCTGCCATCGTAGCATCTCCTTCCTTTCTGGTGACCTCACTCACTCGCAGGAACACAACAGCCCTCAAGGGAACCGTGATTTGGCTGCGGTATTCTGTGAGGTGGAGGTACATTCCCCAGTCGGGTAGGTTACAATTACGCTCCCTACCTCTCTTTTCGCCAGAGCTTCGATTGTCAGTCAGCAGGGTGCACAGCGTGCATGTGAAGTTGGCTTTGGTTCAAAGATGTTGATGAACCACTTAATCAATTAATTTATCAAATACATTCAATATTTATTATTTATTGGTTACTATATTAATAGCTAGATGATGATCGAGACTCGAGCTCAATTTTATTTGCATGAAACTATTCTCAACAGCGGAAGCTGCTCTTTCTCCTATAATGATTAAACTATATTGCCCGACTGGGGAAGTACCTCCTCCACACAGAATACCGCAGCTATATAACAATTCCTTTGAGGGTTGTCGTGTTCCTGCGAATGAGTGAGGTCATTAGAAAGAAAGGAATGAGTATAGGCTGGCCAAAGATTGGTGACCCCTTGGGGTTTGCTAGTCTCTATAAGCGATGGTGATTGCTTTGCATCAGGAGATCCCACATGCTCATTTGCCCCCCTCTCTTATAAAAAAAAAATATTATTTAATTTTCTGTTGCCGTTATTTGTGAACCTCATAGCAATTTAGGTAGCAAATTGGAATGTGGCCAAGCTAACAAGCGTGCTCGTACCTAATGTGTGTCCGGTCAATTGTCTTCAAGAGTTAGTAATTGGCTGCGATGGAAACTGTACTTTATTGCTTTTGCATTAAAGTTAATATCGCATTCCTGTTAACAATTTAGACATTTGCAATATGTATGTGGGCTTTCGAAGTACTTAACTATTTGCATTATTGCAATGGTAATTGCCGTCTATAGTTTGTGATTTATGCTGAAACCATATTTGGAGGTCTATACCTCCAAGTAGATAGAGGGGCTCCTATTTCGTTATTTTCTTCAATAGTAGTATCTTCAATAGTATTAAAGGCACTATACCCCTATTTCGTTATTTGACGCGCACTATCTCATCTTCAATGGTATTAAAGGAACTATACCATTATAGGATTATAGTATAATTGAAGATGAGATAGCGCGCGTCAAATAACGAAATAGGAGTCCCTTTGTCTACTAAATAGCAGCTATTTTTGATAAACTGTACATAAAATTAGCATAAGCAGGTATTTAACCTCAGAATAAGACACAAGTAATAAGGCCCAATTACCTACGAGGTATTTTTAAACGGGACCGGGGCCTACCACACATTCCCACCACTGTGTCTCCTGTGTAGCCAGGATTAACAGCGGCGATCGCCAAAAAAGGCAATGAACAGTGAAGTCCATTGCAGTCCCGGGGGCAAGACTACGGCTGGCTTAGAACTCACAGCGAATTTAATCAGAAGATATTAGTAGGACTAAGAAGCGTTTGGAATATGACTTCCCCTATTAACAATGTGAGAGATAGCAATATGGCAACATATTGCTGTCTCTGTTTTTTTATGTGAGAGGGAGACGAACGAGCATGTCGAACGCCTGATGGAAAGCAATCATCACCGCCCATGGAGATCAGCAACTCCAAAGGGTCGCTGATTCGTTGCCAGCGTATACTCCTTCCTTTCTTTCTGGTGACCTCACTTACTCGCAGGAACACAACCAAGATTCGACTAAAGAATCAAGGAAATTGTTATTTGGCTTCGGTATTCTGTGAGCTGGCGGTACTTTCACCAAGCTTCGTTTGTCAGTCAGATGGGTGCACCGTGTGCAGGTGAGGTTGGCTTTGGTTCAAAGTTGTTGATGAACCACTTACCCCGACTGTATTATGATATTGTAATAATAATATTAGACTGGAGTACCTTTTTCTGAAATTCGAGTTCTTGTTTCATTTCGCTCTTCTGTAAACCAAAGTATGTGGTGTTTGGCAAAAACGTATTCTCATTATACGTATTCAAGACACAAATAATTAATCCCAACTCGTAGCTGACGAGCTACGAATAGCTATGAAAAATTATTTGCTACGCGATACGAACAGCTACGACGCTGCTACTTTCCTGCGTAAAGTCTACGTAGGCAAGGGTATTCCCTTGCCTACGTAGACTCCCAGACTCCCAAATCCAAATAGCTACAAACAGCTACGAAGAACTAGTTGCTACGAGCAGTAGCTACGATGTCGCCGCGTCGCGTCCCTGCTAATTATATCTGCGTAGGCGAATGATTAATGTCAGAAGATCCATAAACAACTTGGTAGTCGCTACGTATTTTGGGTTCTGAAGGACAATAGGCTTTTATTATGTAAGGACGTCACAGTAATATAACCACACGTGAAAGAATTACTTAGATAGCACAAAAATCTCTGGAGATATGTTAATTTGAAAATTACAATTTTGGACTTTCCCGAAAACGCTCCATACAATAGGCTACTAGGTTATAATTTTGTACGACAGCTATGTTAAATATTACGTTTATGCAACTAGTATCATAAAAAAAGTTATATTATTTTTTATTGCTTCTCCAATGGAAAGATTATTATTTAATATATTTTTTAATAATTTAATTAATTTAAAATGGACATTACTAGCACGTTGATCGACCCTAAAATAAGTCGGACGAGATATTAGAATGAAAGTTTGCAGATCTTTATAGTTTTATGTATTTTACGATATTGTTAAATAATTTATACAATTTTTGAACATTGTCAAATAGCCTATTCTCGTAACTATTTTACGATCGCAGAATGAAAGTTGATTGAATCGAGATTGAATTGTGTATTGATTGAAAATTATATATGTACTTGATTTCGTTAATTAATAAATATTATCAATTGTTGGCAAAATAACATTCTTAGTTTATTTAATATTCGGTCAATATAATTCTATTTAAATTAAACTTTGAAGTTTCATACCGTGATACGAGAATACCAAATTTGATATTTGCAAGATCGAGACTAGATTGGAACTGAATTTTGACTACCGGTTAATTACGAGAATTACCCATCTGATGGTACAAATGAAACCCAAATTGTTAAAACATCGTTGTTACACCGTAGAATAATGCAAGAAATTTTCTTAAACCTAACAAAAGATTTACGAGACATTAAAATCTGAAGACTAGAATTTAAAGCAGAAAATCTTCATTCAAATCGTGTAAACGACCGGAAATCTCCTTAGGACCTGAAATTGTACAGATTTCTTAATACTGAAGATTTTAAAAGTGATTCTATCTCATTGTAATTCATACTTTATATTCTGTGGTTAGAGTTCATTTTAGTAGTTACTGCGGTATAGTGGTTTTATAGACCTCTGGCAGCGTCAGATACTAGGGATTTAGTACTTTATAAAATTTCTAACTGCAGGTTATTAGAATGATGTCATAAAATATAGTGTATTATCGTTTACTATAGTAATAGGTTACTTAGAAAGATTTCTTAAGCTGAGTTTTCGTTTAGAGCTCCAAAACAACATTCGCAACGCAGTAACAACACCTGACGGGCAATTCACGTGATTAAAATGAGGGATGTTATAGGATATGAAATTTCGGATTCGGATACGGTTACGGATTTGACATTATTTCGGAGTATCCGATAGTTACGGATAGTTTCAGATACGGATATTTTTATGAATTAGAAAAGGAAAATTTTAATATAAGTTAAACTTTCACAAAATAGAAACTTGGTTCAAGTAAATCCGAAAACAACAAAACATGAGAAGCAACTTTTGGACTAAGGTAAGATCATATCATCTTTAACTCTTCCAATGTGAATTGGTGGAAATCATCTGTTATAATAGAATGGGACTTATTTTTAGGTAATTTTAATCTCACAAGAATGGATGACAGATATGGAGAAGTATGTAATTATTATGTAGATAAACGATGCAAGCGTCGAGCGACGCAGTTAGTAGGTATGTCTTCTTGGAAGTCGAAAACCTATCAAAATGTGTCTCATTTAGGTTCCGCCTCTATCCGAAATTATCCGAAATTTTTATATCGGTTTTGGTTTCGGTTTCGGATAGATTTTTATTTCGGATATCCGATAGTTTCGGTTTCGGTTACGGAGCTCCAAAACATCCCTATTTCAAATGTAATCAAAATTCAGTTTTCATTCAGTCTCGATCTCGCAAATGTCACATTTGGTATTCTCGTGTCACAAATATGAAATTTCAAAGTTTAAATTAAAAGGGATTATTTCGAAATATGACCGAAAATTAAACAAACTAAGAATGTTATTGTGCCAACAATACGAAATGATAATAATTAATTAATAAAAGCATGTATATAACGTTTACTCAATTCACAATTTAATCTCGATTCGGTATCTTTCATTCTGTGATCATAAATAAAAAAAATAAGAGAATTGGCGTTCATATTTTTGATCTGAATTCTAGGCGAATAAAGAGTGACATGAAGGAAAAGTTTATTTAAAAAAAAATATACATTCAATACTGTTTTCGTTTTTAGTTTTTTTATTACAATTACTACATGGCAGTGGGTGTTAGCGGCTCACCACTACCTGTAGAGCTAAAGCGCAATTTACCTGCACATTGTGCACCATGTCGTCTAGTGAAAGAGGCTTTGACAAAAGACAACTAGGATATTTGTAAAATAATGGAAACTGTCTTTAATTTGCTGGATAATGGACTGGGTCTTTTTTAAAATAAGCTTTTAATAGTTCAAATACTTGTTCGTTAGGCCTTTTCATTTGATACCTATATCATAGGGGATAATGTGAAAATTATTAATATTATTTTTGAGGCAGTCACCATATTTGATTAAAATGGCGGCATTTAGGTAATCGAGCATTATTACTATTTTTTTTATGTGAGAGGGGAGGAAACGAACATGTAGGTCATCTGATGGAAAGTAATCACTATATTCTTTTTCTTCTTTTTTCTGGTGACCTCACTCACTCGCAGGAAAACAACAACCCTCAAGGATATTGTTATTGGCTGCAGTATTTTGTGAGGTGGAGGTACTTCCCCATTCGGGCAGCTTAACACTTTGCCCTTTCCCTCTCTTCGAAAGAGTCTCGTTTTTCAGTCTGCAGGGTACACAATGGCTAGGTGAGGTTGGGTTTGAAAGATATCGATGAACCACTTACACCTCACCGTTTGGTTATCACGAGAACCAAATAAATGTGCTCAATCCCAGCTTAATCCTACACTGAGAAGTGGACCTAATTTAACTTGCAAGATTTGATTACAAACAGCACGATGAAACTAAATAAAACATACATAAATATTCAATCAACGGGTATTTACCCTAGATTTACGTATAAGATGAAAAGATAACGCAAATAAGCCGAAGCATAACATCAAAGAGGAAATTATTGCCGAATCGGCAATCCATTTATGCAAAATGTTAGCATGACTTCCATATATATTAACGGGGACACACTACAACGTACAGAAAGTGACTGTATTTTAGCGAATTTCGTGGAATCAACTTCCCTCAGCAGTATTCTCAAATAAATACGATATGGGAGCCTTCAAGAACAGAGTCAATGTTTTCTGGCAACTTTGGCTGGCAACGGATCGGCGACTGTAATGGCGTTGCTGTTATTTCTCCGGGCGGTGGTGATAACCTGCTATCAGCTGAGCTCATGTTCGCTTGCCCCACTTTTATATATTACTAGCTGACCCGGCAAACGTTGTTTTGCCATATACATTAATCGTTTAGGGGTATAAAAAATAGATGTTGGCCGATTCTCAGACCTACCCGATATGCACACAAAATTTCATCAAAATCGGTCAAGCCGTTTCGGAGGAGTATGGCAACGAAAACTGTGACACGAGAATTTTGTATATTAGATAAAAAAAAATGCTAACTGTGAACTAATGCATGCATTAAGCTGTTGATTAAACAGTGTTACTCTACACACCTTAAGCTATCCCCGAAAAAAATAACAATGTCAGTCCATTGGTTCCTTTCTAAGTGAAGGAAGAAGTATTATCCATATTATCCATATTATTATGGATACTAAAGCTACTATTTTTATAGTATAGTATGGATACTAAAGCTATATGATCGCTTGTTCCGCGATAGAAAGGTATGACCTGAGCGTTCGGCTTGTGAAGCATATATCTCTCTTCCACTCTATCAGCCGATGTTTTCTTATGACGTTATCACGTAACAATAGCCATCGTATACAACCGAGTATAAATACAACCATTTTTTATCATACTACATCGAGTGGGAAACGAGCAACGTCGTCAACCCTAATTCATCCCACTGCTGGGATACGGGTTGAAGGGGTTTAGAGTATACTCAACCACGCTGAAGCGTGAACTGCGAATTGGTGGAGGTCAGTGTTTTTAAGCCGCCTAAAGCTTTTAAGCCGACTTGGCTTTACGACTGTCATCTAACGACAACAGTTGCACTTGCTTTTGCAGAGGGAGATGAGGTACCTTAGGTTTAACATCATCATCAGGTCATTTTTTTTAGTCTCCACTACAGAAGCACGACCCTCTCTCGTCTGTCCCAGACAGAAAGAGGATTTGGCCTACACTCCCCGCGCTGGCCAGACGGGTTGGGGAGGCCTGATCGATGTTTTATAATGTACTAGCGCCCGGTACGTGCTTCGCTACGTATAAAGTGAAATAATAAAAATAGTAATTGGAACACCAAATTCATTCATTTATTCAAACAAAAAAATATTTATTAATTGTTAGCTATTTTAAAACTTAATCCAAAACATTTGGATAAACAATATTTTTTGTTTTTCCATTTTTAGCATGAATAAACAAACGGATGGGTGTACCGACTCGGGAACAGGCAACATAAAGTCGAAGCACGTCCAATATGAAATGACCGCATGAATGACATAACAACATGCTTGTTCTGTCAACACTGAAAAAAGTTTCAATTTGACAGCACAATCCCCATCTGAAAAAAGTTTCAATTTGACAGCAAAATCCCCATTAACAAAATGATCCGCCATTTATTGAACTCATTTGTTACAAAAAATGTGATAAATGAAGAACCGCTCTACCGATTTTGTGCAAACTTCACATAAACCATCTACTATAATAGTCCAAACAAAGCCTAAACATTTGGTTTGGATACGTGAGCCCGTTCTTGAGTTATAAAATTACAACGAAAAGTGGAATTGATTTTTATATATATAGATTTCCCTTAGTTGCCTTGTACGACATCCACGGGAAGACACGGTGTGATTCTATACTAGTCTTCCGGAAACCACACGGCCAAGGTTTAACATAGTCAAACCTAAAAGCGACAAGATTTCGGGTATTGATTATAACATATACATATATTATAACAAGCTCTCCCAGCGAACTTCGTATCGCCTTTAAATATTTGTACGTTAATTTTTCCGATGAATTATAAACTATCCTATCTCTCAAGTTGGATCAAACTGCACACCCTGTGTAAAATTTTATTAAAATCGGTCCAGTAGTTGAACTACTTTCAGGATTCAATCACGGACAAACAACGTGACACGCAATTTTTATATATTAAGATATATCGAGGGGTGACAGGCTATTTGATTTAAACGACATTTTTCGCGATATTGAGTTATTATAATATTCAGTATCAGATATAGATGCGATCAGATTAGTTTGAAGTGCAAATCAGGTTTTTTTTGTGGATCAATTTAATGTATTCCTAATTAAAGTTACTGTCCGATCTATGTTCTGTGTCAGAGAGGGCAGCTTACATCGCCAATGTTCTCGTATAAATATTTATTAGGATCCTTCAAAGTGAGGATACACGCCATCCGATCTGAGGACCACTTTTTGATAATGTATAATAATACCATTACGCGATTTGGTTCTATGAAAAATGGATAGATGTAACGATTTTTAGATAAGCTCACATCTGCTTAGTACTTTACTATATTGGTAAAAGGTTTTGTGACTAAGTTTCTGCGTAGTTTCTTATCTTGTGGGTTTTTGACTTGAATACGTCTTTATTTTGTTGCTATACGGAAAATCTAATGATGACAAAATCGGGGTATACAGTTTGACGTATTAGTTTCGAATTTATGCTCTACATCCAAAATTCAAACACACCACTGGATAGATGAAGGATCAGAGAATTTATTACGCTAAGTATGGACTATTGAATATCTCGTGCGGGGGAGGGGGAAGCGCTGCCATTCTGGGATAATTTTAGTGCATGTAACGCATTCACTGACATGATATCAATTATTTAGTACCCATAGTTAAATACATTAAAAAAAAATCTATATATATAAAATTCTAAGTCCTGCCTGACTGACTGATATATCAACGCACAGCCCAAACCGTTGGGTCTAGAGATTCCAAATTTGGCACATAGGTTCCTTATGACGCCTAGGGGTGAACTAAGAAAGGATTTTTCTATAATTATTTTGGTCACAATCCCCGAAAATTGTCGGGATTGTCTTCCCGTGCACGTATTCCATAAGATTTTCCACCTTTGTAGTTCAGTGCAACCGGGACTTATACAACTATGTCGATGGTGTTTCTACATGCAGCTGGCATGATCCAATCGCTGCGGCACCGCAAAGCTTGCGGCTGGAATATATCTTTGTCCTTGCCTCCAGGTTGTGCCCGACAATGCTTTCATAATTTCCACATTATGATAAACCACTGTCAAAATTTCAGGCGAATTTCGTCGAAGCCGTACATCATGACATAAATATTAATGTGGGCTGTCTGTAATGACGGGTCATTAACATACATATTCAGGTCATGTAGCGGACGATCCCCGCGACGTGACTCTGCTGTTAAAAACGTAATGTGGAGATAAATGTGGCACAAAGACTTTGTCATCAAATGTAGTTTTTGCGTAGATTCCTTGAGATGCCCAGTATACTCGTATGTTTATACATACAAGAATACAAGGAGCACACCTTCAAGGGAATTGTTATTTGGCTAGCGGGTTGTATTCTGTGTGGTGGAGGTAGTTCCCCAGTCGGGCAGCTTACAAATACCTCGTTACAGACGGCATAATTATGTGATGACTGGATATGAACCTCACTAGCGAAAGAGGAAAAAGTGGTCGGCTGTACCCTACCACTTTTTCCTCTTTCGCTAGTCGGCAGGGTGCACCACGTGCAGGTGAGGTTCATATCCAGTCATCACATAACTATGCCGTCTGTAACGTTGCCGAAATGTCGAGAAGATACAAAAATCTATCACAGTAACTCTCGTATTTACAATAGTGAAGTTTGTTCAGCAGTTATATGTATAGGATAAGAGACGACTCGATAATATACAAAGAATTGAATGACGTCTCCGGAGCTTCGGAGGGCATGTAAGTTGGTATAGGCTATTGTCATTAGATTACTGTCGATAAGCCTAGTCACAAACAACAAGCCTTTGGGCGGCTTAAAGACACTGTCCTCCTGTCAATACACAGCGCTGCTCAATACACAGTTGAGTAGTGGAGTACGCTTTTAACCACTTCGATGGAAGGAAGATCCATATCCCAGAAACACACTTCTGGGATATGGTTCTTCCTCCTTCCACTCGTTTAGGTGGCAGCTGCCCAGCCAGCGGGCTCCGTGAGCGGCGGCAGTCGACGGGCTCGGCTTAAAATCTGAATATTTTATTATACTGGGAGACAACCATACGGCCTGCCTAATATGAGGCGATGACCGTAGCCTATAAATGTTCGCAACATAAAACATAGCTCGCGCGCTGTGCGTCCATGCTGCCAAAGCAGTAACTCTTTCCTAGTGACTCTACGGCTCTGGCGAAAGATAGGGTATAGAGTATTCGTAAGTTGCCCATCTGGTGAAGTACCTTCAACTCACAGAATATCGAGGTCACCAGGAAGGAAGAAGTTTCTATGTTGGCAGCGGGAGTGGCAGCGCGTGAGTCACGGTAACCGCTTCACATTTGGTGGGCTATGTCTGTTACTCGACGACTCGACTTCAGAGTGCCCAAGTAGTATGTTTGCTGGTGAAAAAGGAGTAAGACCTGTTACCAATCCGCTTGAGCGGTTTACCGGGCGCAAGAGCGGGTCGGGTAAAGGTCCTCTCGCCTGGTTGGTTTACTGGGCGAGAGCCTCACAATCCTGTGATATAACCGAAGGTTGGTACACTGGGGCGTATAAGCTGTAGGCATAAAGTCGTTACCCGACGTAGTATAAAAGTACCTCGACGTCACAGAATATCGCAGCCAAATAACAATTCCCATAAGGGTTGTTGTATTCCTGCCTGGGAGTGAGGTCACCAGATACAAAGAAAGGAAGGACCCGCTGGGTGTAGACACATGTATATAGGCTGGCAACGGTTCGGCGACGCCTTGGTGTTGCTGATCTCCATGGGCGATGGTGGTTGCTTTCCATCAGGTGACCCATATGCTCGTTTGTCCCCCTTCTCACATAAAAAAATGAGAAATATTGTAGACATACTAACTTCCACACAAAATCCCTCCGAAAGGAGACGAAATTGTTAGAATTTTGCATTCGGGATTTTTGTTTTGATTAATAATTTCTTGTTTTTGTAAATTTTTATTTGTCACCACCGACTTATACCCCTGGGGCGTGGACGTGTACAAAAATTGAAATGAGCCCGAGCCGGGCCAGTCGTGGAGATACAAGTTTTTTTTGACAATTTAAACGCAAAGGCGATGGGTTTCGTCCGGTATGTGATCGGAAAACTGCGAGAGTGAAGCCAATTCGGTGATTCAGTTTTATGTTTCCCTTGTGGATGTACAGTCGGCATTGTCTATAATTTAGGAAAATAAAATTCGGAATTTAAATTTCTTGATAATTTCAGTTTAGGGAGCGTTCACGTATTACGTAACGCAATTTGGGGGGAGGGGGGTCCTGTAAAACGGTACGATGCGTTACAGGGGCGGGAGGGGGATTTTCAAACAACGCGTTACGTAACATTGTATTTTTAGTGAAATAAAAAACTAAGGAATTAAAATTACTTAAACTGGCGACCTTTTTCGTTTAGGTTTTCGGGGGGGTCTCATCTTGACTCTCCAGCGCAACTGCCAAAAAAATGTCAACAAATTTTAGCGACTTTCCGGTACTGTTTTCGCAACATAACTTGTGACTTTAAGTTAATAATGGTCACTTGGATGTTACGTGACGTTCAGGGAGGGGGAGGGGGGTTACAGAAATACGTTACGGCGCGTTACATGGGGGGGAGGGAGGGTCAAAAATCTCTAAAAATTGCGTTACGTTACGTTACGTAATACGTTACGGAATAATTTGTTGGACTCGTATACGTGTATTTGTGATTGTGGCTTTTGGCTAATCGCATTTTGACCTCACTATTCGCTAGCCTTTTGGTCACCTGAAGCCAAGACCAGTTTCTTGGTAACCTTCTTAGATAACTCCCACTATTTAAGTAATGTTGACAAATAATAACGGCCAGGACCGAGTCCTCAACTTGCCTCCCAAAGCACGGAGGTCGATAACTTGCTTGTTCGTTTTAGAAGGATTTTAAACTTTTCCAATGTTGTTGCCTAATTTTAACCCTCGGATTTTACCCCCTTCTTAGATTAGATTACATTTCTCTGAACTAAATTTGTAATCTTTTATAAGCTTTATTACCCCAATAGAATCCCTATTTTACCCTCGCGGGGGTAATTTACCCCAAGGGGTTAGGCTGACTGATAAAAAGATAGTTAATTGATGCATGGCTTATTTTGTGAAATTAAAATTTACTGGTAATTTGAACTACACTGACAGTCGCAGAGACAACAGCAGCAGCCGAAGCAAAGACGACCAAAGCAGCCACTGCAGTCGTATGCATCTAGTAATGATAGATGGCGCGTGCCGGTCAGCAGTAGTTTGCATGAACTAATTAGTGACGGAAGCACGCAAAGTAGTGTAAATCAAATTTCCTCATAAAAACATCTTTACGCCTTTCTTAAAGAACTTCATACTGTAGTCTCATGGGAAAACCTTGGCAGAGAGATTTTAATGTTTCGTTTTCGAAAGTTGTGTGTCGTTGTGGTTCTATATACATTTAATTAAGATCTAGAGAGATATTCGATTCTGCATCAACCCATATGTTTTTTTTATTATTATTATTTGTCAATTACATAAGAAATATACATATAACATATAACAACAAAATACAACTAAACTACTTATAGTAAATAAAAATAATCTAATCTTAAAACTATGTACTTAAAAATAAAACTAATAAAAAGAAAAAGAAAATACTAATCTATTCCTCGAAAATATCGGTCCCATGCGGCAGGGAGGCACACTGGGAAGAACACTGGCTGCGTTTCCTCACTGAATTGCAATGCTCACTTTTTGAGCGGAGAAAGAGCCAGCCCTCCTGTCTCCAGAGACGGCAACCAGATTTGATGAAATTACTGAAAGAAAAATTTTCGCAGATGATATTTATCCCACTGCTGGGGTACCACTACGGGTCTAACCTCACCACTACGCTGTTCAACTGCGGGTTGGCGGAGGCCAGTATTTTCATCCCGCCTTAAGACCACTAACTTGGCTTAACGACTGTCATCTAATGACAACAGCCGGGACCGACGACTTAACGTGCCCTGAGCACGAAGGAGCTCGAGATAAATAAACCCATCCATGGACAGGCTATAGTCGACGTTGCTTAACTTGCGTGTTCGAATAAACTGCAACACCCAAGGACTCCATCGAGCTCATCGAGATAAATAAATAATAAAAGATATTTCTGGACAATTCACACAGCGCCATCTAGTCCCAAATCAAGTGCAAAGCTTGTACTATAGGTACTAGGCAACTGATAAATGTATTTAAATACTTTCTTTGTAAATACATTCTTATAATACATAGGAAACACCCAGACCAAGACAAAAAGACATGTTTATGGACAAAAATGGGTGTCTTGTGCGGGGATCGAACCCGCAACCTCGGAGTCAAAGTGGCTATTGGTAACCATTCGACCACTGAAGCTCAGTGGTCGAATGGTTAGCAAAATAAAAACAACAAAATAAAAATTGTCAAATAAAATCATTTAAATGAAAAGAAACACGGGCTTCGTTAAATTCAACGTGCGTTCATATCGTTTTTATTATCCCCAAAGAGCGTCAACTTCAATTACGTAGCGTTAAGTTTTCATTTCTTAACAGTATCATATCGTTGGCGCTATAGCGTCACCGTCATTATGTTGCCGTGGCAACTTTGTAGATGCAACGTGGCACCGCATTTCATTCATTCAAGTCATTCATTCAAACATCCAGGATAGTCCGCGCAGGCCCTGAACAATCAGGAGGCCTACCGCCTAAGCTGAAGCCGATTACCATCGGGTTTTTTTATTACGAAAATCGAACTTCTGTTTGAGTTTGTGATAAACGTCGTCTGTCTAATTGGTAGAGCGTCTCCGACCCTATCTGCTAAGCTTTTTGCTATTAGCATAAATTGAAGTTAAAGTTAAATTTTCGCAATCAAAAAATCCAATGGTACTCAGCTTCAGCTTCGGCGGCAGGGCCCCAGAATTTAACTTTGATCGTTTCTGACGTGAATATGTCTTTAAAATTGCTTCCATAGGGAGGCAATTCAAAAATGAATGATAACAAATCGGGGGGTACAGTTTGGTGTTGCAGCTACAAATCTATCATCTCCAACCAAAATTCAATTACACCACTGGATAGACGAAGATTCAAAGAATTCATTACGCTAAGTAAGGACTATGGAACAGTGCGTGTGGGGGAAGGGGAAGCGCTGCCATTTTGAGATAATTTTAGTGCATATAACAGCCACACACAATTTTTAACACGCTTTTATTAGTGTCACCTGTGTGTTTGTAGGTTTGTCAGTTTGTAATTGTAACCGACTTGTTTGAACTTGATTTTGACCCACTTTGAACGATCAGATTTAATTTAAACTTTGTACTTGTAACTTCAAGGAAGCTTCAAGGACCGATGACAATACAATAATTTGATAAGTAAGATAATTTATCCTGGTAAGGATCGCCAGGATTAATTAATTTCCTTACATATCACATCGAACTAAAAAGTGGAAAATAAATATAGTTTAAAAAAAACTACAAAACACGCGTTAATGATCTATCGAATTAAAAAACGAAAATTATTTTTTAATATAGGCAGAAAAATAAATGAACGAATAAGATGAGTATAACTGTGAAAAAAGCGAAGAGTGCGCGATAAATGAAAAATATATCACTGAAAAATATATCAGATATGTCGTCGTGGTCAGCCCTTATTCATCCCATATCTCTGCTGGGATATGCCCCCCCCCCCCCCTCAATCATTTATCAGATATGTGAACGCCCCAAATAACTCTTTTTCAATAAAATTGCGATTCGGCTATGAGTACGTTAGTACTTGTTTGTTTGTTATAACTTTATTGTACATCAAAAATAAAAACAACAAATAAAATGCAAAACAAATCAGTACAAAGGCGGACTTATCCCTTGGAGGGATCTCTTCCAGTCAACCTTAGAGTATCGAAAGGATTAAAATTACAGACGTGTAATAACAAAGTACAGTAATCACTGTGATGATAGGACAGAAGGATAGAAAGGACAGCAGTTATAACATAGTTTAAATACAAATTCCTCGTAACATACGTTTATATTATGATATGTGTATATATTAGTAAATGTCAAAATAAACGATTAATTTGCAGTCAACATAACGTCGCTGAGAGATTTCCTCAGAGCCGATTTGAACGAGCACTATTACTTTTACTGTGCTATGAGTTTAATTCAACTGAAAATACTAATCTTAGATATTATTAAAGGTTTTAAAGATTACACCCTAACATATTGCTTTTAAGTCAGTCCATTTTTAAAGATTTTGCCAAAATTGACCAAACTAATTACCCTTATAACTTTCCCAGCAAGAGGGAATGATATTTTTGTGTTGAAATATTACTTTCAATTATTCAAAACGCTAAAGCGGCTGGCGGAATGGTGGATTTTCTAAGCGACTATGGCTTATGGTTTCTTTTGCATGTTACTTAACAAGATAGATAGATACAATATGCTTTATTTACAGGTTACATCACAAAGAAAACAAATAAAAATATTTAATTATTTAGTTATATATTATATAGTTATTATTATTTTAATTGGAATACTAATTACAAAATTTTACGAATATGTATTAAAAAAAAAACGAATTAAACTAAAATTACATATTAATTAACTTGTACAACTTAAAATTAAAGTAAAAATAATATTTAACTAAATTAAAAACTAAAAGTATAATAAAATACAAAAAAAAAAAAAATATCATTATATTCTAGGGGTATTCTAATAAAGGACAGTAAATATTTTTTTTTATACTACGTCGGATGGCAGACAAGCATACGGCCCGCCTGATGTGAAGCGGTTACCGTAGCCATATTAACGATGGCAACATAAAATATCGCTCGCGCGTCGCCACCCCCGCTGCCAATGCAGCATCTCCTTCCTTTCTGGTGACCTCACTCCCTCGCAGGAACACAACAACCCTCAAGGGAATTGTTATTTGGCTGCGGTATTCTGTGAGGTGGAGGTACATTCCCCAGTCGGGTAGCTTACAATTACGCTCCCTACCTCTCTTTTCGCCAGAGCTTCGTTTGTCAGTCAGCAGAGTGCACCGCGTGCAGGTGAAGTTGGCTTTGGTTCTAAGATGTTGATGAACCACTTACACCCCAAAGGTTGAATGATAGAGAATGCTTTTAGCATAAAATCCACTTTTTGTACCATTGTTTACTGTGGCCAATAAAGAGTTTAAATAAATAAATAGTCTGTACTACTAGTAGGTATCACATTAAGTCCAAAATGGCGGATAATGCAATCCAATCTTGAGGTGAGGCGCACATAAGGCGCTGTAATGGTTCCGTCCGGCGCATTGCAAACGTGACCGGGAATACGGCAGGGGAATCTCGATCATTTGTTATTCGCTTTAACAACGTTGAATTTCATATTCATAATCTGTATCTATAAAAGCCAACCGTTACTGAGTAATTTATCAACGCACAGCTCAAACCATTGGGTGTTGTTGAAAATTTGGCATATTAGATTTTTCGAAAATTTTCTCGGGACACGTACAGGTCGCGTCATGTAAAAAGAACGCTGGAAGAAAGCGGAGGGGGTGTGTTTGTGCATGGACACAGCCGCATACAAAAGTACTAGGTCTGTTGTGTTATTTTTGAACAAACCTTTAGCTAATATGCTTCGTATATTAGTTGTTGTATACCACCAAATAGACCGATAAATCGCCTAATGCTCAGCTTGACCGCCAGCGTTCTTTTTATGTGACGCGACCTGTACCCTATACCTAAATGCTAATGCGCCCCTGTGTGTCAACCTTCCGGTTATATCACAGGATTGCGAGTCTCTAGTCTAGTAAACCAACCAGACGAGAGGACCTTCTCCCGCGCCGCTCTAGCGCTCGGTAAACCAACCGAGCAAGCGGCAGGTCTTACTCCCTTTTCCCCTGCATGCAGGCTAATCGGGTACTCTTAAGTCGATTTCCACGGGATACTGGGATACTCACGTGCGAAGTTGTGGTGCAAGCTAGTACTTTTATAAATATCAGTATAATTTTTATGCCCCATTGCCGCCGCCACAATCGGCGATTGGCAATTAAAATAAAATTTGGCAATTGCAATATTGGATTAAAATATGACTCTTCTAATTTGATTAATATTTAAAAGTTTAACAAAAAACTGGTCGAGACCACTGGTGACCGAAGAGCTGGCGGCTTTCTCGCACAACGCATTAGTATTGCCATACAACGAGGAAACGCTGCCAGCATCTTCGGTACAATGCCACGGGGGCCTTTTTTTAGATAATATGTAGTTTTATTTTAATTTTTAATTTAGTTTTTAATTTAATTTCTTAGAAATAATTGTATTTATGAAATTGTAAATGTGTAATAAATGTTATTATTTCAGTTAAAAAAAAAAAAAAAAAAAAAAAAAAACAAAAAAAAAACAAAAATAAATACTTTTAGGTGCTTATTGTCACGGGAACCCAACGAGTGTGTGATCAATCGGACTGGGTTGAATTGTAAAGTGGGAGGAATTCCCCATGCTAGATTTGATTAAAGTCATCGCGGTGAAACATTCTCACCACTGCACTGTGTCTCCTGTGTAATCAGGATTAACAGCAGTAATTACCAAAAAAGGCAGCGCACAATGAAGTTCACTGCAGTTTCGGCGGTAAACGACTGCCTTGGAACTCTCAGCGAATTTATTCAGAAGAAATTAGTAGGAGTAGGAAGCTTTTAGAGTTTGACTTTTCCTCTTGGCAATGTGAGCGACAGCAATATGGCAAATAAGGTATTAAAAGCCCAAAGAGATGGCTAGTCAAGTGAAGCTCAACTGCAATGCACCATGGATTTTAAATATCTAACAATATTGGGGACCTAAAACAGTGAGTTTGTTACCTAACACATCGATTCCAATAATATAAATTACAAAATTGTCTGAACGCTTGGTAATTATCTCTTGTTGCTACCAAATCAGAATGGTATACTATCCCGGATGCAACATGCAAGGAATTCGATTTGCACTAGAACTTCTGCATAAGGGCGACGGCAGTAATTTAAACGAAAACAGTTTAGCCTTATAATTGACACGCCCAGTGAAAAATTGCGCAACGGGATGATCGACTTCCAACCACTTTTTATTTAAATTTCTCTTACCAGTTAAAAGAACAGATTCAAGTGGCGTCCTTTGGTAGAAGTTTCCTATCCAAATCAAATCAAATCAAAAAATCAGTAACAATGTTTTTAGATGTATAGTAAATAAAAGCTTGTAAAATACAGTAAGCACATTTTAGTATTGAATTTATAGCCCACTTTGCCTAGTTTTAGACCTAATTTGAAATCCTAATTGCTTACCCGTCCAGACATCAAATAAATCGCACGACGATTACTATTCGATTAGATTGATCGACAATCGAGAGATGTGATGAATCGATGCGGGCTTCAAGTGATTAATAGTATCGAGATAATTGATTTCCCTGCAGTATACTATAATGATAGTTTGATAGTCTTAATATCTTTATGGAATAGCGATGCTTATAAATATTGTTTTTTTTTTGTAGTTAGATAGAATATGTTTTGTTTGTTAGTTTTTTTGTTAACGGGTCGGGACCCACCAGACAGTCGTCACACGTCACACCACGGTGCCTCCTGTGTAGCAAGGATTAACATTGGCAACCACCAAAAAAGGCAATGAACAACGAAGTCCACTGCAGTCCCAGGGGTAAAACTACGGCTGCCATATAACACATAACGAATTTTATCAGAAGAAATTAGTATGGACAGTCGGAGAACCTTTAAGTCTGAGAAGAGGTTTTGCGTCCTATTGTGTGTTCTACCGATTGTACAATGGGGTGTGTTCAGAGGAGTTGTTTGACATGGTGCCCACGGCCTCCTTCTACAGTCGCACCGCTCGCCATCGTCAGGGAATTCATACTCACACATTGGAGCCTAAGTGGTCGCGTACTGTGCGGTTCCAGAGAAGTTATCTCAAGGGGTGTAAGTGGCTCATAAAGATCTTTAGAGGCAAAGCCAACCTCGCCTGCACGTGGTGCACCCTGCCGACTAGCGAAAGAGGCACTGGCATAAGAGAGGTAGAGTACAGCGTATTTGGATCCTGCCCGAGGTAGAGATAGTTCCCCAGAAATACCTCCACCTCGGGCACCCCCTTTCTTTTTCCCTCCACCTCACAGAGTACTGCAGCCAAATAACAAATAACAATCTACTGAGACACTTACACACAATTTATGTATAGTTGTATTTGAAATTTGACGAAATTAGCAAACAGTACATGCGTTACGTAATAGTGCATACTTATTCAGATGCTGTATCACTTTCAAAATCGGCAGATGACGCAAACTCCACTGAAGACAAGCTGAGGTTAACGTAATTACTAACACGCGCAACATCAAGCCCCTTGTATTTCCTTTGAAACAGTACACTTTCATATAATTTCCCCGAACCATTGATCGACTCTACAACAAAGACTGCTCATGAAAAATATTCCGCTGAAGCGAGGTTTCTTTTGCATCGACCAAACTGTATTGACTTGACTTGTATCGATTTAAGCTTTCAGCGCTATTAGGGTTCAGTGAGACATTAAATTGTCATTTATTTGCTTAGATACATCGCAGATTTATTTGACAAGTTCGGTGGTCGAATGGCTAGCAATGGCCAGGCCACTTTGACTCCGAGGCCGCAGGTTCGATTATCGCACTTGACAAACATTTGTGTGCATGAACATGTGTGTTTGTCTTGGTCTGGGTGTATTTTTTTTTTATACTACGTAGGGTGGCAGACAAGCATACGGCGGGCCGTATGCTTGTCGCTTCACATCAGGCGGGCCTGATGTGAAGCGGTTACCGTAGCCATATTAACGCTCGCAACATAAAATATCGCTCGCGCGCCGCCACCCATGCTGCCAACGCAGCAACGCCTTCCTTTCGTTCTGGTAACCTCACTCACTCGCAGGAACACAACAACCCTCAAGGGAATTGTTATTTGGCTGCGGTATTCTGTGAGGTGGAGGTACATTCCCCAGTCGGGTAGCTTACAATTACGCTTCCTACCTCTCTTTCCGCCAGAGTTTCGTTTGTCAGTCAGCAGGGTGCACCGCGTGCAGGTGAAGTTGGCTTTGGTTCAAAGATGATGATGAACCACTTACACCCCAAAATTCTATATATTATATGTATGCATTTACAAAAAAAAAAATGTATTTAAGTATAGTATCAGTTATCTAGTACCCTTAGTACAAGCTTTGCTTAGTTTGGGACTAGATGGCAGTGTGTAATTTGTCCAGGAATACTTATTATTTATTTATATATCCAATGAAACGCAAACTTTTGTGTAGTGGCTCGGCATCGTCGTCGAGCCAAAGCCAACCTCACTTGTATGTGGTGCACCCTGCTGACTGTCTAACGAGACTCTGGCACAGAGAGGTAGGGCGAGCTTCTAGGATCACAGTTACATATTTATGAATTTCCGAGTTGGTGACTAACCGTTTATTTTAACTTATCTTGAATTGGGTCCAGTGCTGCAGCACCGGTGGCACTTCGACCCTCTTGGATCTTATGTGCACTCCCTATTCTTTATTAACTCTTCCCTGAGTGTCTAGAGACATGTTCCATGTACTTCAGCACATCTTTAATTGAGAAAAGTCTGTAGTCCTCCATGTTTGGGTACGCCTTTCCTAGGATTACCATTCGTTTGCCAGCTGGGCTATTGACAAGTCTCATCTTATATAGGTGCCCGTGGCAGGCATAATGCCCAGTCAGTGCTCCAAGGATGAGACGTATTCGTTTTCTGTCATATTTCTGTACATATTTGTACCAATTTACCGTACTTCGCCGTTGGTTTCCTTGGAGTGACGTATTCCACTCATCTCCCTCCATTCAGCCAGATGCCCACACTTGACTAACCAACCGTTACTCAGGATTCTTAGAATCGGGTTTTACATTCTCTGTGGTACATATTTCAATATTGGAGTTGCTTGCATTTCCCCAAAGGTGTATACCAAACATCCAAGCTGGTTTTAATATGGTTTTATAAATTAGGAGCTTGTTATCTGTAGAGAGTGTGCTATTGCGGCCCATTATCCAATAGATATTGTTGTGTCGAATTTATTATTCTTCTCGTTTGGTTTTTAAGTGCTTGCTCCAGATTAATCGGCGGTCCAGATTTAAACCAAGATTTCTTACACTTCTATCTTTATAAGATAGTGTGGTTTGTTCTAATTGGCAGTAAGAAAAACTAGCAATTTAATTGAACTAAGAAAATTCCATCCATATCATCTTGATAATTGTCGACTTAGAATAATAACATGTTAATATTCTAAGATTGTCGATCTCCGACAGTACGTATCTTAAGACATTTTATACAACGAACGGCGAAACTGTGGAATCAACTTCTCTCAGCGGTAATTCCGAACAATTACGACATGGGACCGTTCATGAACAGAGTCTTCAGAGGCTGGCAATAAAAAAAAAATGATTACTTTCCACCAGGTGACCCACATGCTCGTTTGCCCCCTCTCATATATAAAAAAAGAAACGGTCGCATCTATAATATTACTATTATCTAGGCTTGTGTCTAGTGTATGTCATTTCGGCATATAACATGCAAAAACCCTCTCGATTTGGGACGATTTCAACGTTACGGCCACTATCCTGGGATCATAAAAAATACAGTACGGAACCATTTGAATAAGTCGCTCGTACCTTTTATTTTTACGCCGTCATTCCGGTACCGCGGGAAACTTTGATGTCTTTACTGGAATATTGATTTTTTTTCTTTCGTGTTTCCGACTTACTTACTCAGTTTTTCGTGATAGTTTGTATTTGGTGGTCTTTAGTGATGTTACCGTTTTAAATGAAGTTTTTAAGTAGTATTAATTTGTGAGAAAGTTATACTAGGTAAGGAGCTTTTTTTCCTTTTTACCCGACTAACAAAGAGAGAGTTATGTTTTTAGAGTGATAAGTATTGGTACGGTATTCAGCCTGAACCGCGGGATGGATTTTAACATATTACTAGTGGTCGGCCAGTAGTCTAAATTCGACCATAATTAATTTAAATTATTGGTTTGACCATTATTATTATTATTATATTGTTAAAGACTATACTTCTATAATCAGTTCAATAAGAATATAGACAAATAATATTAAAGACAAACGATAATTATCTATTCTCAATTTGACCACATACTTTAACAATAAACAAAAGAGTAGTGTGTCAGATACATGGTAGTGTAATGTTTTTAACACACTTTTATTAGGTCGACCTGTATGTAACTAACTATGTAATGGAATCTAAGGTAACTAATTTAACCATCTTCCAAGGATCGTAGCGTAATGACAATTGGCAGCTGTATGTAGTTCTGATGACAATACAATAATGTGGTACTGTCGAACTGATCTGATGATGGAGCCGAAAGATATCAACTAGAACTTCATGATGGAACATCGTATCATAACTGTTTTTGAATTTCTTAGAAAAGTCTTGTAATGAATTTTGACCACGATTAGGTTTCAAGGTCTGCTGATGAAGCGGGAAGATAGGCACTGGCATTCCATGATGGAATATCGTATCATAGTCGTTTTTGCACTTATGAGAAAGGCCACGTAAGGACTTTGAACACGATTAGGTGCATTTATAGAAGCGTGTTTTTCTAGTGTTTTTTAAACTATTAATTTATTTTATTGATTTAATCTATTATTTGTGCATTAATTATGCATAAAAAATATTAGTATTCTGCATTCCTTCTCTATATAAGCCATAAGTGTGGGAAATTCCATACTTCTCCGTCCGCGCCATTTTCGTAAAAAGGGGTACAAAGTTTTTGCTTCACGTATTAATATAACGATTATTATAAGGTGCCATTAGGTTCTAAATCAAATCAAATCAA
Organism: Hypsopygia costalis; assembly: GCA_937001555.2. Classification (NCBI taxonomy): domain Eukaryota; kingdom Metazoa; phylum Arthropoda; class Insecta; order Lepidoptera; family Pyralidae; genus Hypsopygia; species Hypsopygia costalis. Next base: position 7,677,924 of record OW443349.2, read on the forward strand.
AATATCTTTATTCCTTGGACTTTATAAAGCACTTAGAAACGTCATAAAAATTAAATATAAGAACATGTATAAATCATTACTACTCTAAATCCGCAGAGCTTCGATTCACTTTCATCACACTATCTTGAATGTGAAAATGAATTTAAGTGCCAGTTCCGGTTCGTCTCAGCTGTTAGAATGACATAAGATATATTATGTCAATAGAAAAAATATGCAGGAAAAAAAAAAAAAAAAATAGCTGTCGTGTTTTGTGTAAATAAAAAAAAATAGTTTTCTTATTAAGTTTATAAGTTCAGGAGGAGCACGGTGGCGTCTTTGCGTGTGTCAGTCTAATCGAACACGCAAGTTAAGCAACGTCGACCGTAGTCTGTACACGGATGGGTTTATTTATCTCGAGCTCCTCAGTACTTTAAGATGTCGGAGGGCACGTTAAGATGTCGGTCTCGGCTGTTGCCATTATAAATGACAGTCGTTAAGCCAAGTCAGTGGTATTAAGGTGGCTTGAAAACACTGGCCTCCGCCAACCCGTTGAGCAGCGTGGTTTTAAACTTTTTAAGAGTTAAAGTGGAGATTATAAATCACTACTTTGTAACGCATCACCGAATTGGATTAAAAATAGTGGCATTTTGATAACCATGCATTGTCACGACACCCCAACGAATGTACAAAAATTCAGCAGACAACGAAAAGAGGGTCAAACTTAATTTGTAAATCCTTTTTGTTTGTATATATAGTTAGCCATGTTTAGTTTTTATTTTAATTGTATAATATTTTTAATTATTAGTAAATAGTTAATATAGAAATTATGTGTAATATAAATAAACTATGTATATTATTTTTATATTATAACACTCACATACTTGCAATTTTTAAAACTTGTAAATAGACCAAATGAGTGAGGAAATAATTTTGCAACAAAACCTCATAGATAAATAAATTCCATAGATAGATAAATAAACCTCATAGATAGATAAATAAATTGGAAAGAGGGGCGATAAGAAGCGTGGCGGAGCGGAGCGGGGTGTTTCCTATTGAGTAAGTAAGTACACTTGTTAAGCGAAGTGGGCGAACGATTCGAGCTTTATTTAATCAGACACAACACACCTGCTTTGTTCTGATTTCCTTCAAACACTCGAACACCCTGTTCGTGAGATTTCTTGAGGGAACAATAATGTATTTAAATTTATTAGGTACTATATTTCCATATTAGCCGAATTCCAATATCCGATTGTACAATGAGTTATTATAGAAAATTGTGTTATTTTTTAATCAACTAAGGTGGAAAACAAGCGTACGACCTCACTGGTGGTTTACCCCCGCTATCGCGCTCGTAAACGAACTGGGCACTCAAGCATGTGAAATATAAATAAATAAACAACTAATTAAGAAAACTAAGTAATAATAAACTAAGTAGTAATAATAGTTCTTAACTAAGTTATTAATTAATAACTAAATTAAGTATCTGTATTACTGTATCCATGTCCATGCCTATAATTTTCAACCCTTTCTCTCGATTCCTCAGCGAGCCCATCATCAGATCCTGATTTGATTAATATTGGACTACCTGAAGAGTGTACCCTCTCAAACAAATAAGAATTTTAAAAATTCCTGTACAATTGCCGATTCCTTTTCCTGTACGATTGAATTTTATATATAACTATATATATATGTTCCTGCCTTTCTGATATTGATTTCCTTAAAATTTAACAGCTTTTTGGTGATATGAAAATCATTCCTAATAGTGAAAGTCGTTTAATACTGATGAGTAGATTCATTCGTCTTGACATCCTCTCTGATAAACCCCACCCTACCCTATGTACACTTTTAGTTCTGTGGTTCGCAACCTTACAGCCTCTCGTAATCATAATAAATATTGAAATTTTTTAACCTATTTATAAAAATTCTGCACAATGTAAAATATTTAGTATATCTATTTCTGGTCACTGAAAGAAAATCCATACTAATATTCTAAATGTATTTGTTTGTTTATTTCTTTGTCCTTCTTTCACGTTAAAAGGATTCAATGGCTTTACATGTTTTAGGGGGATAGTTTAAGGCGTGGAGAGTGACATAGGCTCTTTTTTTATATCGGAAAATGAAAGTAGCATGGGATTTTTTTAAAATGAAAATAATGACCTCGCAGGTGAAGCTATGCGTACCAGTTAGTAAAAAATATATATTCATTCAATTACAAATTGGAAAACATCCCCTTAATCCAGGCAGACAAGTCCTAGGTAATAGTTTTGTAAATGACAAAAAATATAGCATAGTATAATACATGTAAAAACATATACAGCAATAAGTTACTCGCCACATATGCACTAAAAACGCGTTCCGTCCCTTTTAAGAAACTGCCCTCTCAATGACATGGCAGGTATATTCTTTACTGAAAAACGTGGTCCCCTGATTTGAACTTGCCTACGTTACCAGCAGTATTTTGTATGGAATTTAACAACTAAACTCGTGAAATAGTATTGACAATGTACCTATCTGTCACGGGAAGAATGTTTTCTGCTATATGCTGGTTTCTACTTTACTCCATAGGATGATTACGAATGATAGGACGATCTTTTTTTTAACTACGTCGGATGGCAGACACACTAACGCAATACCATATTAACGCAACATGAAATATCGCTTGTCTGATGATGACCGCCAGTCCCGCTGCCAATGCAGCAATGCCTTTCTTTCTGGTGACCTCACTCACTCGCAAGAAAACAACAACTCTTAAAGGAATTGTTATTTGGCTGCGGTATTTTGAGAGGTAGAGGAGGAATCTATGTAGAATTTAAAAAAAATATTCAAACGGATAACTCACTTTGAGAACCTGTGCTCAAGTTCGTCTCCTGTTACTCACGAGGCGCGTTCAAGCAATTTGATTTATTTGAGCATAAATTACCCGTTAATTAATTCGAAGTGATCATGCAAATTGATTTATAGACCCATAGATATGACATACACACTCTGCTTTCATATTTGATACATTAATTATACCATCCTCGACTTCTCGTCATCAAAGAGTAACATGAAATGTGAAACGTAAGGAAAATATAATAAATAAATATTCTTGAACGAATTACACACGCCCATCTAGTCCCAAACAAAGCAAAGCTTGTACTATGTGTACTAGATAATTGATATTATATTTCAATACATTTTTTTGTAAAGACATATAATACATAGAAAACACCCGGACTAAGACAAACAGACAGAATGTATAAAATATAAAAACACAAATATTTGTCTTGTGCGGGGATCGCATCCGCGCCTCCGGAGTCAATTTGATTTTTGGGTGTAAGATGTATACCATCTTTAGAACCAAGTGCGACCTCACTTGTACCACAGTATAAGTAATAGTACTACTTACGTATAGTATGCCACTCCCTGCCGCTCTCTCGTGTAGACCTCACCTCCCCTCTGAGACAAATCTGGAACAGTTTGTGTGGCGCCGCACGCACACACGTTCAATCGCGCTCTGCACAAACGTCATTGTTTATGTAGTAGTAAACGATGCGACATTTGTATGAAGTAGCCGGGGTGTACGTTGTGCACTGTGCCGAATAGCGAAAGAGTCTCTGGTATTTTTTTTATCTTTCCTATTCATTCATATTCGTACACTCGCAGGTAATCTTCAAATTACGCTCACAGACGAATAACAATACATGAGGATTGTTATGTTCCTGGTAGAGAATGAGCTGCGTTAGCAACGAGGGTGTCAGTCGTTGACAACCCTTATTCTTCCCACTGTTGGGATACGACTCTCTGCTAAATCAAAGGAGTTTAGAACATAATCCACCACGTAGCTCAACTGCGGGTTGGCGGAGGTCGTTTATGGCTAATTCGGACTCAATAAAACCTTTTTAGACCACAATTTGAAGTATTGACTGCTTCGATCAACAATAAACAACATTGTTGATCGAAGATTGACTGCTTCACAGCATAGAGAATATAAATTGACAGGCATGTCAATTGCTCAAGCTATATAGTTGAAACATTACACATTAATTCCATGGATTTATATTATGATTTATATGTGTAAAATAACCTGACTCCTGCGTCTTACTCTTAATCTTTGCAATCTATATTTGCAATAGGTAATGTGTGTAATAAGTTATTTTTAGTAATAAGTATTTTTTTATTAGTTTTATTTTTAAGTAGTTTTAAGATTACTTTATTTATATGTACTTTAGTTAGTAAGTAGTTTTGTAATGTATGCTTAGTAAATTTCGTTTGGCAAAAAAAGAAGTTACTTGTATCAATTTAATAAATATTTTTATACGTCACTATTGCAAAAATAGGTGTTACCACCACAGACCTACGATTTCTCTCTACGTTTAGTTACCACAGACCTAGCAGCGAAATCCTAGGTGTGTGGAAGAAGTCGTGCAAGAAAGCAGAAAAATTGCACTATCGGTTTTACTGTTGAGTTAATATAAGTAATGAAGGAACAAGAAGATCCCTGACGATATTTTTCTGCATGTCTCTAAAGCCGGGAATAAGATAAAGAAATAATACAAAGATGGGCTACAAAGGACATTGATTCCAGAGCCGTAAAGCTATTTGTTATCTAGGTCTATGGGTGTTACAATGTTGTACTCCCCGCTGTGGTTTTCTCAAGAGACTACATTTGGTGATGCAAGCGTATATATTCTACGATGACTTATTACCATTAGGCAGGGTGTTTGCTTGGTTTCACCTAAGTATGTACTACATATAAAAAAGTTATCCTCTATAATAAATATTTAGCCTTTCCCCATTATAATGCGATCCTCCGCTTTCCACATTTCATTTTTTACACTATGTCGGGTGGCAGACAAGCATACGGCCCACCTGATATGAAGCGGTTACCGTAGCCATATTTACGCTCGCTACATAAAGTATAGCTCGCGCACCGCCACCCCTGGTGCCAATACAGTATCTCTTTCCTTTCTGGTGACTCCACTCACCCGCAGGAACACAACAACCATCAAGGGAATTGTTATTTAGCTGCGGTCGGGTAGCTTACAATTACGTTCCCTACCTCTCTTTTCCCCAGAGCTTCGTTTGTCAGTCAGCAAGGTTGATGAACCCACACCCCAAAATTTATCTGCATCATCTCTCGGGTCCTATGCGCTATTTTGAGATCAAGGTAGATTCTGATACGTATTTATGATATGCCAGGACTGAACGGAAATGGCGAAGACTGGCGCAGAAGCTGAGATAGAGAAGATGAAGATCTTAGAACAGAGGATCAAAGCACCTTCCATTTGGGGCCGAGTACCGTGCGGGTTGAGGTTCGAGGATTTGCAGGACAGGAGGTACGAGGACGCGGTTGTATTTCTGAAGAAACATTACTTACCTGAAGAGGTATGTGCGTGTTTTTATACAACACCGGGTGCCAAGTAAGTGTATGGCCCGCGTGATATAAAGCGATTATCGTAGCCATATATGTTTTTTGTATGATATAAAACGGTCAAGGTAACCATATTAACCCTCGCTCTTCGATCACTAGTACTCGCCACATGAAATATAGCTCGCGCGCCGCTCCCCCGCTGTTAACGCAGCCACCCAAATAATTAACGCCGGTTTCATATAAATGTACAGTGACGACTTAAAATGAATTCGCCATTTGTATGAAACCGACGCGAGTTACGCGACTCACAACTCCCAAAATTACGCTAGTTTGGCCTCACCCTTTAACCAGATAAAAATTTCACATCACTTCTCTCACTTGCAGGGATACAACAACCCTCAAATTGTTATCTGGCTATATTCTGTGAGATGGAGCTACTTTCCCGATCGGGCAGCTTACAAATACGCTGTACCCTACCCTTTTTCTTATACTACGTCGGGTGGCAGATAAGCATACGGCCTGCTTAATGTGAAGTGGTTACGTTAGTCATATTATCCCTTCTTACGTACCTCTCTTTTATCAGAGCTTCTTTTGCTAGTCGCCAAGGTGCACCACGAGCTGGTGAGGTTGTCTGACATATGCTCCTTGTATAGACACTGTGAGTACAAAGAGTATATCATCATCATTATCATCATCATCAGGTCCATTTTAGTCTCCACTAAAGGAGCACGACCCTCTCTCGTCCGTCCTAGACGGAAGGAGGATTTGGCCTACACTACGCTGGCCAAACGGGTTGGGGAGGCCAGATCGATATTTGATAATGTATTTCCCTTAGTCGTCTTGTACGACATCCACGGGAAGAAACGGAGTGATTCTATTCTAGTCTGCCGGAAACCACACGGCCTAGAGACAATACAAAGAGTATATGTATAGAAACACAACTATTTTCAAGGACATTGCTATTTGGATGTAGTCTTCTGTGAAGTGGAGTTACTTCCCCAGTCGAGAGGGTCCTACCTTAATTCTTTTGACAGAGCCTTGATTGTTCATTTGATAGTGTACAACGTGAAGATAAGCTTGACTTTCGGCTCTTAAGGTGTTGCTGAGCCAAAGAGATTAAGTTAAAAACCTGCCAAGGGATTTCCCAGAAGACTATTGAGATTAGTGCATTGGGTCGTTCAAGAAATGTGTGAAATTAAAGTGTGTGAGGTGAATGATGCCTCTGGACACAGATTACTTAATAGTAATTATAGTAATTGGTAATACTTCGTCTCTGGTGTCCATAGGCTGAGATGACGAGCATCAGGCAGATCGATTGCTTGTTTGTCTTGGAAATAATACTTAATCTCACAAATTTAAGAGAGCTAGCTCTCTTAAATCGTCTTTTCCTATAATTATTTTTAATTAATTAAAAAGAATGACAGGAAAGATGATCCCTTCTTCCGAAATCTTAATTTAGTTAATTAAATTGTTGAGTAATTAATAAAAAAGTTTCCGACAAATAGAAAAAAAAAAAAAGTATTGCGAAGGTTACGTAGTAAAATAAACCATTCTTTAATCATTTAACTTGATAACGTTTTTAAAAAGGCATTCATCCATTTGACGAGTATTTGATGATCGAATAGCTAGCAATGGCTACTTAGTTTCCGAGGTTAGGTGTATGAACATGATTGGTCTGGATGGTCGTCAACCCTTCTAAATAAATCATCATCATCATCATCATCAGCCTGTATCTACCCACTGCTGGATATAAGTAGTCGTACTTGCGTCTCAAGCGTCCGGCATCAGGCGGGCTATATCTGCATTACATCCAACGTCGTATAAAAAAATCGTAGATATACTTCTAAATAAATAATAAATAAATATTTCTGGACAATTTACACAGCGCCATCTAGTCCCAAATTAAGCACAAAGCTTGTGTTATGGGTACTAGACAAGATAAATGTACTTAAATACATTTTTTTTATAAATACATACTTATAATACATAAAAAACACCCAGACCAAGACAAACTGACATGTTCATGCACACAAATGTTTGTCTTGTGCGGGAATCGAACCCGCGACCTCGGAGTGGAAGTGGCCATTGCTAACCATTCGACCACCGAGCTCGTCGATCCTTATTCGGTTGGTCTGTACTATACTCCTTTCGGTTGGTTAGGTTTAGTTCTACGAATGTATTTAAAAATAAAACCGGCCAAGTGCGAGTCGGCCTCGCGCACGAAGGGTACCGTTATCCGTACCATTATCTATAAAAAAAACCGGACAAGTGCGAGTCGGACTCGCCCACCGAGGGTTCCGTAGGTACGTAGTATCATTATTAAATTTGATATTTTTCATTATAAATAAGAAATAATGCGTCGAAAAAAATAAATAAAATATATTTTGCAATGTGTACATCAAGCCCTTTCATATGATACCACATTTGAACTAGTAGTTTCAATTTGAAATTTCGACACCCTATAAAAAATATAGACCCCCTATTTTTTAAGATCTATTTACAAATGTATAGTTTTGAGATTTATTCCTGTACTTGTAGTCTATAACGATGTTACTTGCCAAATTTCATAGTTCTAGGTCAACGGGAAGTACCCTATAGGTTTTGATTCCCTTGAGTGTGTCGAAATATGCGTTTTTTTGCTGAATAAACGGCCGTAACTTTTTTCTACGTAAACTTAGCAGTTTGATTTTTTTACAACTTCACGGGACCGTAGACCTGAGTATACAGTTCAAATTTCAGCTTGATACCTCCTCGCATTCTCGACATAGAAATTCTTGACAGACAGACAGACAGACAGACAGACAGACAGACGGACAACAAAGTGATCTTATAAGGATTCCGTTTTTCCTTTTTAGGTACGGAACCCTAAAAACGGCAAAAAAAATCTCATTGTATGGGAGCCCCCCTTAAATATTTGTTTTATTTTTATTTAATTATTTATTTATAAAGTGAATATAAAACTAAATATTATGTGAGTATTTCAAGGGTCTACCTATAACCATTATCAATTGCGATCAAAAACGAGCAAAAAAATCACGTTTGTTGTTGTGTTTGTTTTTTAGTATTTGTTGTTATAGCGGCAATAGAAATACATCATCTGTGAAAATTTCAACTGTCTATCACAGTTCATGAGATACATCCTGGTGACAGACGGACGGACGGACAGCGGAGCCTTAGTTATAGGGTTCCTTTTTACTGAACCCTAAAAAAATGGATTTAAATGTATTTATCAATTAGTCTTATAGCTACTTATCTATGTAGTAGCTATAAGACACGCTTTGCATAGTTTGGAACTAGATGGCTCTGTGCAATTTGTCCGGGATAGTTAGTACATACCTTGAGGTTTATTGTGTTCCTGCGAGTGAATGAGGTTACCAGATGGGCATTACAATTAGTACACAAAGAGTACTCGTACTTGCGTCTCAAGCGTCCGGCATCAGGCGGGCTATATCTGCATTACATCCAACGTCGTATAAAAAAATCGTAGATATACTCATCGTTTTGCATTAAGAATCTCGATACAGAGCCATTAAATTATGGAAAATATTAAATTGATCCACAAAAAAACCACATTAATCCTGCATAATAGGTTAGGTTAGGTTAGGTTTATTTATTTGGCAATGTATCTACTTGGTGCTACGTTAAATAGTATCCTTAAATTTTCTCTGAAGTGCTAAAATTTGGATCATCATACAACGTGTTTTTGAAACGTGACGCACGTGTCAAAAACACGTGATTGACATTTGAAGGTTGGTTTTGTTATCATATTCATAAAGAAAGTGGCGTCGCCATTCAATTCACAAGTAAGTTGGTTGCATTGTTTTTTTTTTTTTTTTTTTTTTTTTTTTTTTTTTTTTTTTTTTTATACTACCTCGGCTGGCAGACAAGCATACGGCCCGCCTGATGTGAAGCGGTTACCGTAGCCATATTAACGCTCGCAATATAAAATATCGCTCGCGCGCCGCAACCCCCGCTGTCATCGCAGCATCTCCTTCCTTTCTGGTGACCTCACTCACTCGCAGGAACACAACAGCCCTCAAGGGAATCGTTATTTGGCTGCGGTATTCTGTGAGGTGGAGGTACATTCCCCAGTCGGGTAGCTTACAATTACGCTCCCTACCTCTCTTTTCGCCAGAGCTTCGTTTGTTAGTCAGCAGGGTGCACCGCGTGCAGGTGAAGTTGGCTTTGGTTCAAAGATGTTGATAAACCACTTACACCCCTAATGTATTGTAATGGAAAGTCGTATTAGAGGCCTATAGTTTAGCACGTCTCAAGTTCTTACAAAAGACCTATTTAACAGCACTTGAGAACTCTGAAGAAATCTAAAGATTTTATTATAAAGCTCTTTATTTACCTACTACAATAATGTTTCAATTCTGATACTCCCCTCTTTCTGGTTAATATGATTAAAATACTTGAAATAACGCAAAGTGATTTCCAAATTTTCTGATTAAATTCTTATTCACTTTTTCTTAGGGTTCTGTACGAGAAATAGAGAAACGAAAGACTTAGATGGTCCTTTATCATCTAAGTCCATCTAATCTAATCAAGAGTATTTTCATTTAGTGAGGGTCTTTTGTGAGATACCTAATGGCACGCCACTCAACTTTCGATGCTGACTATAAACAAATTAGATATTTTTTTACTTTTTAAAGGGAACTTGTGTCGGGGGTTAATTTAAATTTTTAATTTAATATTTTATTTTATACTTTATATAGGTACATACTTATTATAATGTAAATTAACTTAAAATGGCTCAACCGATTTTTTGAATATTTTAGGGGTGTAAGTGGTTTATCAACATCTTTGAACCAAAGCCAACTTCACCTGCACGTGGTGCACCCTGCTGACTGACAAACGAAGCTCTGGCGAAAAGAGAGGTAGGGAGCGTAATTGTAAGCTGACCGACTGGGGAATGTACCTCCACCTCACAGAGTACCGCAGCCAAATAACAATACCCTTGAGGGTTGTTGTGTTCCTGCGAGTGAGTGAGGTCACCAGAATGGAAGGAGATGCTGCGTTGGCAGCGAGGGTGGCGGCGCGCAAGTGATATATTATGTTGCGAGCGTTAATACGGTTACGGTAACCGCTATACATCAGACGGGCCGTATGCTTGTCTGCCACCCGACGTTGTATAAAATAATAATAATATACCTATTATTAATATTGTAAAGTGCATGTGATGCTATTTCTTTTGCTACCCTACTTGGGTATATTTGCTGACTTTCGGATTTCCATCCCCATTTTCTCCCCCCACATATATTTGAAGACGGTATTTTCCCTATTTTTACCCCCAGAGTTTTTTCACAGCTCAAGCGATTTTCATTGAACTTATTATTTTGTAATATGCACGTGATGCGCTTTCATTTGAGACCCCACTCGAGTATATTTGCAGACATTCGGTTATTCTTCCCCACTTTTGCCCCCCACAACTTTTAAACGGCTCAACCGATTTTCATCAAACATGTCCAAGAACACTCGCACATAAGTTACCTTTAATACAAAAAAAACTAAATTGAAATCGCTTAATCCGTTCCGTAGCTATGATACCACGACCTTATATACAGACACGATATATACAGACAGACCCACACACACACACACAGACACGTCAAACTTATAACACCCCTCTTTTTGCGTCGGGGGTTAAAAACTAGCCCCATAGTCAGCGTTCTAGTCTCTGCACCGTCGGTCATAGAGGGAAGGACGCACTGGTTACAGATCTTCAAGTATTGCGGTATCTCTGCGTTGAGTACCGAAGAATTCCTAAAGCTGCCCAGCCCAGTCGAATGCCTCTATCGATCTCTTTGTTGAAGTTACCTCTCCCTGCATTATATATATAATTAAATTATAATAATATACTGAACCCTTAATGTACGTGAGTTCGTAGATTTTTTTAATACGAACCAGTGTTTACTTATTTTGGCTGTTTTGTAAACGTTAATTGGAATTCTTTGCAAGTGATTTGTAAGGAAAGAGTTTTAACTAAGTAATAATAACAATGAGTAGAAGAAGAATATCTTGATTACTAAAATTACAATTATTTTTTGGGTGGCAGTGAAGTACGCGGTCCCGTCCGCCTGATGTGAAGCGGTTACCGAGTCCATACAAAAAAGCTTGCAATACCTCTCAGGCGCCGGCACCCCCGCAGCCAACGCAGCAACTTTTTCCTTCCTGGTGACTTCACTCATTGGCAGGCACACAACAACACGTGAAGAGGGGCAGGGTCGGCATCGCGTAAGTGTCACAAGCGTCCATGGGCTACAATGTCTGCTTACCACCAGAAAGGTCGTATGCTTTTTTTCCTCTCTAGTGGTATACCATTTTTATAAAAGAAACCCATTCATTGACAGGTTACAGTCATCGATGCTTACTTGCGTGATCGATTAGATTGACATGTAGCCTATTAGTGACTCATCACCATCTTTTAGCCAAAGCCAAGCTCACCTGCACGTAGTGCACCCTGCTAATTGACTAAACGAAGCTCTGGCGAAAGAGATGAAGGGCTAGTGTAATTGTAATGGGGAAGTACCTCCATCTCACAGAAGACCGCAGCCAAATAACAATTCCTTTGAGGGTTGTTTTGTTCCTCCGAGTGAGTGACCAAAGAAAGAGGTAAGAAAGTTGTTGCTGCGTTGGCAGCGGAGATAGCGGCGCGCGAGTGATATTTCATGTCGCGAGGATTAATATGGCTGCAGTAACTTCACATCAGGCGGGCATATGCATGTGTGCCACCTGACGTAGTATCACACCCCGGCCACTTCAAATGTAACGTCGTTTATTACTACAAAACCAATGACGTCTGGACAGAGCGTGAATTAGTGTGCGTGCGTGCGGCGCCATACAAACTGTTCCAGATTTGTCTCAGAGGGGAGGTGAGATCGACACGAGAGAGCGGTAGGGAGTGGCCATGGTATATGCTATGGTAGCACAGTATAAGTAATAGTGCTAGGTACAGTATGGCCACTCCCTGCCACTCTCTCGTATCGACCTCATCTCCCTTCTGAGACAAATCTGGAACAGTTTGTATGACGCCGCACGCACACGCTCATTTTCGCTCTGTACAGACGTCATTGTTTATACAATAGTGAACGACGCGACATTTGTTTCGAGTGGCCGGGGTGTGGCGGTAGTATAAAACAAAAACACGCAAATAAATTATAAACATTGTCAGACAAATTACACAGCGCCATCTAGCCCCAAAGTAAGCAAAGCTTGTGTTATGGGTACTAGACAACTGATAAACATACGTAAATACATTTTTTTTTGTCAATACATACTTATGATACATAGAAAAAACCCAGACCAAGACAAACAGACATGTTCATGCACACAAATGTTTGTCCTGTGTGGGTATCGAACCCACGAGCGTTGGTGTCGAAACCGCGTCATTGACCACTACGCCACCGAGCTCGGCAAATTTCTCTTAACACGACAATATATTTATAAGTATATACTTTCAGATTACCTACAGATCTGTGAAGATAGCCGACGACCAAGAAGGCAGAGACGAGTTTGTGCACAACGTCAGGATATGGATGAAGGATAAGATGTCCATAGCAGTTGTCAAGGAAGACACGGACAAACTGGTCGGGGTTTTGGTCATGAGGATACAAGAGAAACGTTAGTAGACAGATAACTAATTAGGAAATACAGCTGACTGACAAACGAGGCTCTGGCGAAAAGAAAGGTAGGGTATAGCGTAGTTTCAAAGCTGCCCGACTGGGGAATTACCTACACCTCACAGAATAACGCAGCTAAATAATAATTCCCTTGAGGGTTGTTGTGTTCCTGCGAGTGAGATTTGTCACCAGGAAAAAAGACAGGAGTATAGGCTGTTAACGGATCGGGGACCCCTTGGTGTACTGATCTCCATAGGCGGCGGTTTTTCAGATGCTCGTTTGCCTCCCTCTCTTATCATCATCATCATCAGGTCATTTTAGTCTCCACTACAGGAGCACGAGCCTCTCTCGTCCGTCCCAGACAGAAGGAGGATTTGGCCTACACTCCCTACGCTGGCCAGACGGGTTGGGGAGGCCTGATCGATGTTTTATAATGTATTTCTCTTAGTCGCCTTGTACGACATCCACGGGAAGAGACGGAGTGATTCTATTCTAGTCTGCCGGAAACCACACGGCCACCTCTCTATATGTATAAAAAAAATACAGTGTCATATAAAAATAAACACAGTATCTGGTTAAAAATTATCCTATGAGTCACTCCAGAATATATATGTATGTCAATAATAAGCTTCCGCATTTATAACATTCGTAGTGTTGTAGCAAACAGGATAGGAAGTATGATACTGCAAACAAAGCGAACATTTTTAATTCCACGAATACAACTACAAATCTGTAACAAAGAAAATTACAGAAAAGACATTTTACGAAGAAAACTAGGTCAATATCTAAGAAATGTAACAGGAAGAAACGGAATAGCCAATAATGTCCTATAGAATTCTCTCGTAATCAGCGTATCTACATAATTATAATTTTGTATATAAGCGTTTTACCTTACGTTTTGTCTGTGCGTTCTCCCCTATCCACGCCATCAGCGTCCCCTAATACAGACCTATCCCGATCGACTACTTGGAATCCAATTTACGTACAAGAATCTTGGTCTAAACATAAGAGGTAGGGCATTGTTAATTTGTTTAATTTTATTTGCAATGCAAATCAAATTAAACAAAAGCTAACAATGCCGTCTACCTCTTCTACTAACTGCCGGATATTTTACTTAGGATGCTATTTCACCTCGATCGAAGCTAGCTTTACTTGTAAGTAATAATAATAATAATATTTATTTAAATTTTCTTTGCATATAATTACGTAATAAATAATACTAATATAACATCCTGCCAGATTTGTTTTTCAAGTGGCGCAGGTCACTGAGAAAACAACCTCACCCTACAGAAGAACGCATCCGAATTACAATTCCATGAGCATTATTGTTTATTGCGAGTAAGTGAGATCATGGCTTTACACTTTACTTACATAGGTTAGGAGGGGAGTGGCAACGCGCAAGCTATAGGTGCTCCTTAAATATGTTGTAAGATTTCTTCCCAAGTCAAAGATATTACCTATTTCCGCAATCGGGGTTTTCAATTTTGGGGTGTAAGTGGTTCATCAACACCTTTGAACCAAAGCCAACTTCACCTGCACGCGGTGCACCCTGCTGACTAACAAACGAAGCTCTGGCGAAAAGAGAGTTAGGGAGCGTAATTGTAAGCTACCCGACTGGGGAATGTACCTCCACCTTACAGAATACCGCAGCCAAATAACAATTCCTTTGAGGGTTGTTGTGTTCCTGCGAGTGAGTGAGGTCACCAGAAAGGAAGGAGATGCTGCGTTTGCAGGGGGGTGGCGGCGCGTGAGCGATATTTTATGTTGCGAGCGTGAATATGGCTACGTCAACCGCTTCACATCAGGCGGGCCGTATGCTTGTCTGCCACCGTAGCCGTAGTATAAAAAAAAAAAAAATCGATCCCGATCGATATGCCTTGCTGTTAATCGACAAAGTATATGACAACTAGCTGACATAATTTTGATTGTAAAGATAATAGAGAGCATTACAAAAATAACATCTGAATCTCCTTAAACCCCTGAAAGAGCATCTGATCAAAATACAAAAGTTCAATGTTTTAGTGTCACAGTATTTTTTTATAAATCATACTCATCTTTTTAATTTATTATTATCTAGTTATTTAGTAGCTAATTTTATTTTAAAAAAAAATACACAAAATTAGCATAATCCAGTGCATTTTCGCAGATAGTTTAGTGCGCTGGCAACACTGACGTCGGTATCTTGTATAAAAATCTAGGTTTTCGTAACGTGGCGCTAGAGACGCTGCTAAGAATTCATTCAATCTACCGAAGCAAACTGAGAACATGCAGCAAGTAAATTAAGTACAGTAAATTACACTTTTTCACCGCTCCACCTATCAACTTGGGCCACACACCAAATCCTAAAGCTGAATCGGAATTCTTTTTACGGATGCAGTAAAAATTTAGGCTCAAAGCATTCAAGGAATCTGCCCTCTAATGTTACAGCCGACGATACAGGCGAATCGGGTTTTATTCGAATCGATACGCAAATAGAATCGAATAGTGACTCGCCGGGCGCTTTGTCAACGCCTGATGGGTTTGCTTTTACTGGCATTTTATTGTGAGATAATCGTAGCGTTTTTATTTCGATGATTTACAAGTGTGGTTTATAGAATTGTATCCACTGCTGGATATATGCCTTCCCATTGCCTTCCACCATATGCGATCCTCCGCTTTCCGCATCCAGTTCATTCCAGCCACTTTTTTGAGATCGTCGGTCCATCTAGAGAGAAGGTGCCCTACGATTCATCGCCTCATACACGGCTTCCACTCTAGGACTTTCTTCTCTCATCTGCCATCATTGATACCGCAGATGTGGCCGACCCACTGCCACTTAACCTGGCATTTTCGCAGATAGTTTAGTGCGCTGGCAACACTGACGTCGGTATCTTGTATATAAGTCTAGGTTTTCGTAACGTGGCGCTAGAGACGCTGCTAAGAATTTATTCAATCTACCGAAGCAAACGCCTGAGGTTTCAAAGGTCTGAGGCTATGTCAACAAAAGTCGTTGACATGTCCAACGGACAACAAAGTGGTTGTCCGTTGAATTTTCTCGTTCCAGATTTCATACCTTAGAGAAACCTCAAGCATTGCTCTCTCCGTCGCTTGCTGTGCGACGTTTAGTCCTTGAACCAGCCCGACAGTCAGCGTCCAACTCTGCACCGTAGGTCATAGTGAGGAGGACGCACTGATTGACGGCGTTAGTCTTAAAGCACGAATATTGCTGGAAACCGTGCTTTGCAGGGCACCTAAAGGCCACTGACTTGGATGTTATAACATCATCCAAGTCAGTGGCTTTTAGGTGCCTTTAAAATACTGGGCCTCCGCTAACCCGTAGCTGAGCAGCGTGGTGAAGTATACTTTAAATCCATTCGATTGAAGGGAGACCCATATCCCAGCTGTTGAATTAATAAGGATTGACGACAATACATTTAGGGTCTGCGACGCTTATTTCGATACCTCCAAGAAACACTACGCCAACTAAAATTTCGATAGTTTTTTTTTTTTTATCTAAATCGATTCATTACTTCAGTAACATTATGCTATCTGAATTCTATTTATAAAAGACACACAGACACAACAAAATCGAAAAATACAAATCGCATAGTAAATGTATAACTCATATTAGCGGTGTGTATCTCGATGTGTATGTTTTGAGTTGGCGTAGTGTTCATTGGAGGTATCGATTTGATGCCTTTGGTATTATAAGCACCCATCAATCAAGTGGGCCGTATTCTTGTTTGAACCTTATCAATAATAATAAAATACCCAGAATTGTTTGGTGTACGTTGAGGGAATTTAACTAAAAGAAACGAAATCGTTTTCGAGATCTTAATTGAAAGAGATCTCTTACAAAGATAAGTCCGTCTATATACGTATTTTTAACCCTAGAGTGGTCGCACCCTTTCGTGAAATATACCGACGGCAAATTGCTACCTACGGAGATAGCATTTTGCCGTTCGTATTATCTATTAGCTATATATATAAAAGAAAGTCGTGTTTGTTACAACACTTATAACTCGAGAACGGCTGGACCGATTGCCATGGTTTTTGATTTGTTGGATTTGTTTCCGTCCCGAATAGCAGAATAACTCTTAAAAACATTGGAAAATTCTCGAAAAAATAAAATAAAAGAAAAAACATTTTCCCATACAAAATGTTCGTGGTTGTCGTAGCTGTCAAATGTGACGTTGTCGTACGTGCGTACGCCAAATGTATGCGTGCGTTCAGAAATGTATATTAAGCTCATTATAGAACAAATGTCATAGATTAAAAACAAATGTTAACTCTATTGGTCTCATTTTTACGTCTTGAAAGTTGGCTGTGATTTGTTTTGAAAACAGTTTTGTGGATTTAAATATTTATTGCAAAGAGAATGTAACCACTACGTTTTAAGAGACGGATGTGCCATACAAATAGCGTAATTCTAATATGTATGAAATGGAAGCGAAAACAATCAGAATTTGTACCAAATTCGCTTCCGATTCATAGAGTCGTTTTTTTTTACTTTGAGTTGCGCCAGGCTGATTTATTGGTTCTAAAATATTTATGCGTGCGTTCAGAAATTTAAATCAAGCTCCATAAATCTATATAATATATAAAATAATGTCGTGTCTTGGTCGGGAAAGTATTAAAAACATTGAAAAATTGACGAAAGAATTAAATAAAAGAAAAAACGTTTTTCCATACAAATAGTGCCAGTTAAAAAGGATTGGAATATTTATTGATTGGTATGTAAATGTCAAATCGATTGGTCTCACTTTTACGTCGCGAATGTTGTCTGTGATTTGTTTTGTGGATTGAAATATTTATTGTTGTCAATTGGTACTTTTTTTGTGACTTTGTAAAGTACTGAACTTATTATTTACCCACTGCTGGGATACGGGTCTTCCCTCAACCGAAGATGTTTAGAGCATACTCCAACACGCTGCTCAACTACGGATTGGGCCACTAACTTGGCTTAAGGACTGCCATCTAATGATAAACACCAGGACCGACGGCTTAACGTGCCTTCCGAAGCACGGACGAGCTCGAGATAACATAAACTCATCCATGAACAGGCTACGGTTGACGTTGCTTAACTTGCGTGTACAATTAGACTGACACGTGCCTCACGCCATCGTGCTTCTCTATTATTTTCTATTATTCATTGTATTAATTTCAAGAAATCATAAATTTTGTTCATATATATATGTACATCACCGAACACTTATAACTCGAGAACCGTAGGACCGATTTTCATGGTTTATGATTTATTCGATTTCTCTCCGTCCCGAATAGCAGAATGACCATGAAAAACATTAGAAGATAGACGAAAGAATAAAATAAAAGGAAAAACATTTTCCCATACAAATGAAAGTGTCAGTTGAAAAAGGATTGCGATATTTATTGCCTTATTGGTTGTCAAATATCAAAATGTCAAATCAATTGGTGTCACTTTTATGTCGCGAAAGTTGTCTGTTTGATTTGTTTTGAAAATTGAAAAATGTCAAATCGATTGGGGTGAAAAGGCTTGGCCCATGGAGTTCGAACGCAAGAATCAAATCAGAGTAAACATCAAAAGAAATGACAATTACAAATCACCAAAACGATTAAACCGATTTCAAAACTAAAAAATAAAACAAAACTTTTTTTTTAAATTTTTTGATTAAACAATAATCTTTATTTTTATGAAATCTTCAGTTTTTATGGATACGGGTCTTCCCTCAACCGAAGAGGAATAGAGCATACTCCAACACGCTGCTCAACTGCGGGTTGGCGGAGGCCAGTGTTTTCGAGCCGCCTAAAGGCCACTAACTTGGGTTAACGACTGTCATCTAATGATAACAACCGGGACCGACGGTTAACGTGCCTTCCGAAGCACGGAGGAGCGCAAGATAATCTAATGATAACAACCGGGACCGATAGCTTAACGTGTCTTTCGAAGCACGGAGGAGCTCGAGGTAATATAAACCCATCCGTGTACAGGATTCGATCGACGTTGCTTTACTTGCGTGTCCGATTAGACTGACATGCGCAATTATGCCATCGAGCTTCTCTATTATTTTCTATTATTCATTGTTTTAATTCCATAAAATCATAAATTTAGTTCAGCCAATTTGTACCACGACATTCATTGATTGTTAGGCGGTACGAAGTTCGCCGGAGCAGCTAATATTATATATTTAGAGATGGACAAAATGCATTTACAATAAGTGCCCAGTTAGTAGTAGTAGTAGTTTTGGGCATAAATAGGGAATTTATAAGTACTTTTTGGGCATTTATCGTAAATGCCCGGCATTTTGCCCATCTCTATATATATTATATTTTATGTTATATATATATAGGTACTAGCTTTTTCTAAAAGTTCAATACGCATTTCAGCATAACAAGTTCTGATACACATAATGCTCGTTCAACTTTATTCTTCTTTTGCACCCCCTTTTAGGGTTCCGTAGTAAACAAGGAACTCTTATAGTTTCGTCTTAGAGATGCAAGGTGTAACTAAACTTCTTATTTGTAGATATGGTAAACCTAACTAAAGGATAACATCTTAAAAAGATAACACGCTTTAAACCTTACTATATTACTTATCAAATATAGGATGACAGAGACACCGTACTTTCACTGCAAGTGCACGTGGTCCATAACACCCAAAGGCGATATAATAATGTCTATTGTACTTTTTGTTGACGTGACAACATCTTATAAATCGATGAACGCCGGCTGCACGCACAAAAATACATGAGTCATTGTCACGTTCCGCCTGAGCCGGGGGTGCAAGCGAGAGCGCGGAACAAGCGATAGAGAGGCACGATCGGCCTAAGCGTTCGGCTAGTCATGCATCTATCTCTCTTCCACTCTATCGGCCGCTGTTTTTTTATGATGTTATCACGTAAAATTGTTGTCTGTAAATCGATTTTACCGACAACAATTTCTTTTTTAAAAGTCGATATGTTTGTCCTGATTGACTGTGACTTGCTCTGCAATATTTATTGTAGGTACTATATGTTGTATATACATACAAGAGTTTGCTTCAAGATTTACGTATATTTATTGCAGAGGCATATTCCCGTACGTTTAGCAGAGTTAAGTTGACCAACAACCCGTTGTATTCGACGGTGATGACTTTTTACAATGCTGTAGAGAACCCAGTGAATATATACGAAAAACTGGGCGTGAGGAAATACTTTAAAATATATATACTTGCCTTGAAGAACAGGTATCGACATAGAGGTTAGTAATCCTTTTCTCTTATTTCTATTTCCACATATAATAATGTGGTTTCCTTGAAATTTTAAAATTCTAGCGTAGCTTGCACCTCGCAGTATGTAATGTTGCAATACTGGGGAACCAATCAATTAGTTAGATCAACACTCGACGGGTCCACTCATTAGCTCTCTGCCGAGTCCGCCAAGCTAGCTATCCTTATATCCTTCAGCATGTATTAGGTATATTCGACGGAGAACCAAAGTGGTCGACATAGCTCTCAAAGTCAGCGAGTTGAAGTGCCGGTGGGCTGGCCACATCTGCCGAGTCAGCGATGGCAGATGGGGGAGGAAAGTCCTAGAGTGGAGGCCACGTATGGGGCGACGAAGCGTAGGGCGCCCTCTCTCTAGATGGACCGACGATCTCAAAAAGGTGGCTGGTAGCGGTTGGATGCGGATAGCGGAGGATCGCATATGGTGGAAAGCATTGGGAAAGGCCTATATCCAACAGTGGGTTGATGCAGGCTGATGATGATGATTATGTCATATCGGCATTAAGATCCCTCAATCGGTTTAGAAATTTTCTTCCATTTAGCACTAAGGTCACTCTCGTTATTTCACTAATTCTACCAATCATTGATTATGCTGATGTCTGTTATCCGGACCTAAATGTAGATCTTCTTAATAAGTTGGACCGGCTCATCAACAACGCTATTCGTTTCATCTTTTGCCTTCGAAAATTTGACCATATCTCTTCATACCGGTCTCAACTTAAATGGCTTGCTATTCGTCAGCGCAGGCAGCAAAGATTGCTTTGTGTACTTCACTCAATTTTAACCAATCCCCTAAGTCCAGATTACTTAAAATGCAAATTCCAGTATCTTTGTGATTCTCATAGTCTCCAACTACGTTCTGACAATACACGTCTACTTTCTATTCCACTTTACCACTCTGGTTTTATGTCTGACTCCTTCACATTACAAGCTTCACGCCTCTGGAACGCGCTACCTGAGTCTGTTAGGGCAATTTCGGGCAAATTTAATTTCAAAAAGAAAACCCATGCATATCTTTTAGACGGTCTAACTAAGCACTGACTCATCATCATCATCCTCATCATCATCGCTGAATTTATGTATTTCTATGTATGTATATGTATGTTTATTATATATATAATTATGATATGTATGTTTATAATATTTTCTGTACCAATTATTAATTCTATTTTATTAGTTGTAGTATTATATTTTAGTAGTTAAATCTGATTTTGTTTCGATTCTTCAGAACCGCATTCGTGATTTTCTGCTTGTCCCGAAGGTTGACTGGTAGAGAATGCTTTTAGCATTAAGTCCGCCTTTTGTACCCTTATTAATAATTTGTGGTCAATAAAGATTTTAAATAAAATAAAATAAATTATATAGGCCCTGTACACAGGGTGGTTTACACGAGGGGTGTTTTTTTTTGTCAAATTACACATCTAGCCCCAAAGTAAGCGAAACTTGTGTTATGGGTACTAGACAACTGATAAACATACGTAAATATAGTAAAGTACATAATAATAGTATTTTTGTTAGTATATACTTATGATACATAGAAAACTCCCAGACTAAGACAAACAGACATGTTAATGCACACAAATGTTTGTCCTATGTGGGAATCGAACCCACGATAGTTGGTGTCGAAGCCGCGTCATTGACCGCTACGCCACCGAGCTCGTCATAACTTGCTGTCCGCTGCTTGCAGAGTGAAATGTATGAAGAAAACACATCTCGTGTTCACCCAGCTTCAATTTTCAGTAATTTTCAGAGGAAGTAATGAGCGACTTTCTATCCTATTGTTTTTAACTTGGCTGGTAGTAACCCTGGAGATCTATCGATTATGCTGACGATGTCATTAACTTAAGTCACAGTTGGTCTCACTTTTAGTCGCGAAAGTTTTTCTATGATTTGTTTTGAAAATTGTTTTGTGGATTGAGATAAGGCGACGAAATTCGCCGCGTCAGCTTTTTTTTTATACTACGTCGGGTGACAGACAAGCATACGGCCCGTCTGATGTGGAGCGGTTACCGTAGCCATATTAACGCTCGCAACATATAAATATCGCTCGCGCGCCGTCACCCCCGGTGCCAACGCAGCATCTCCTTCCTTTCTTGTGACCACACTCACTCGCAGGAACACAACAACCCTCAAGGGAATTGTTATTTGGCTGCGGTATTCTGTGAGGTGTAGGTACATTCCCCAGTCGGGTAGCTTATAATTACGCTCCCTACCTCTCTTTTCGCCAGAGCTTCGTTTGCCAGTCAGCAGGGTGCACCGCGTGCAGGTGATGAACCACTTACACCCCAACATCAGCTCGTTATATTTCAATATATGCAAGAAACGATTGATTATGGAAAGTTAGGCGTTTTTCATAGTAACAATACCGATACCAATCTCAGCATCCAAAAAATTAGATTTTCCAATGTAGGTATATTGTGCCTTTTACTCACCTTTGCAGCAGTGGATCTGGACAGTAAAAGCAATTTTCTATAGCCCGTTCTATGCAATTTCGCCTGCGCTGATATGACCTCGGTCACGTTGCGCTTTCTAAATGGGATATGACTTTGCCCGAGCCGTGTCGGGTATACGAACCGAGATATCTTTGCAATCAGATTGTGCGATTACCGATTCTGAACTGAATATTAGGAAATATTCTACACTAGCTGACCCGGCGAACTTCGTAACGTCATATTTTTTTTGGCTATTATATTCTAAATTACTGAAAGATTTGTTTTATTTATTATGCCAATCAATCAAAAAAAGAACGTCAATCATCTATCAATATATTGAAGATCTAGTCTTCTGTCTCATTCATATTATGAGATATTAGAAGAAAATCTTTTCGATTTTTTTGTTATTTTCATATACAGTAGAAATTCGATTAATCGGATGTGACGTATGTTGAATACAACAAATACATATCAACAAAAAACAATGTTTATTAAGAAATTATTAAGAGACACTTTTTCTGACATACGATGTATGCACTTATACACATATTTTATTTATGTACACTCCGAGAGTTATGTCGACAACTTTGTTTCTCTATTGAATTTCTTCGTTTCGGATTTGATTTCTTAAAGTAACCTCATGTATAGCTCTCTCCATCGGTAGCTGTGTTCAAATCTCTGCAATGTAAGTTGAGGAGTGGACGCACTGGTTGAAGAATTTCGTCGTCAGTGTCTTCTGTAAGCTAATTAAACTTATTTTTCTAGGTATTGGTAAAGAATTACTAAAGGCTGCGATAGCTCTAAGCGCGAGTGCCAATGTGCCTGCAATAGCTGGGATATTCACCACGGCCCGCAGTCAATGCATCGCTGAGGAGCTCGGCTTCGAGAAGTTCCACGAGATCTATTACATACGATATTTGATAGATGAACAAGTACGCAGCGCTTTCTTTACAACTAAAGCTAAAATAACCTGCACGTTTAGGGTGTAAGTGGATCATCAAGATCTCTGAACCAAAGCCAACTTCACATGCACGCGGTGCACCCTGCTAACTGACAAACAAAGCTCTGGCGAAAAGAGAGGTAGGCAGCGTAATTGTAAGCTACCCGACTGGGGAATGTACCTCTACCTGACAGAATACCGCAGCCAAATAACAATTCCCTTGAGGATTGTTGTGTTCCTGTGAGTTAGTGAAGTCACCAGAAAGAAAGGAAGGAGATGCTGCGTTGGCAGCGGGGGTGGCGGCTCGCGAGCAATATCGCTCGCGAGCCGCCACTCTATGTTGCGATGGCTACGGTAACCGCTTCACATCAGGCGGGCCGTATGCTTCTTTGCCACCTGATATAGTATAAAAAAACGTGTTGCACCCTGCCAAACGAGAAAACGTGCTTTAAGCGTTAGGTAAGTGACGTTGTGGTCAAAGAGAGATGGGCCATGTCGAGTCCGATAATGGAAATATCTCTACCTTACAGAATATCGCAGCCACATTTTTTTAAATTAGATTTTTAGGGTTCCGTACCCAAAGGGTAAAAAGGAACCCTATTACTAAGGCTCCGCTGTCCGTCCGTCCGTCCGTCCGTCCGTCTGTCACCAGGTTGTATCTCATGAACCGTGATAGTTAGACAGTTGAAATTTTCACAGATGATGTATTTCTGTTGCCGCACCCGAACAAACGTGATTTTTTGCTAGTTTTTGATCGCAATTGATAACGGCAATAGGTAGACGTTTGAAATACTCACATAATGTTTAGTTACATATTCACTTTAAAAATAAATAATTAAATAAAAATAAAACAAAAATTTAAGAGTGTAAAAAAGAATTAACAAACGTGATTTTTTTTTTGCCGTTTTTATAGATAATGGTACGGAACCCTGCTTGCCATTCGACTCGCACTTGGCCGGTTTTTTTCAATGTTCTTGAGGATTGTCGTGTTCTTGCGCGTGGAGGAAAACGTGAGAGATGCTGTGTTAGCAGTGGGTGTGCCAAAGCGCGAACATTACTCCTCGTACTCGGCTGTAACCGGTTTGGATCATTAAATAAATATTCCTGGACATGATGCACAGCGTCATCTAGTCCCAAACTAAGCAAAGGATGTATGTATGTATGGGTCCTAGATAACTGATATGATCTACGTAAATACTTTATTTTTTTTGTTAATACATACTTATAATACATAGAAATCACCCAGACCAAAACGAGCAGACATGTTCATGCACACAAATGTTTGTCTTGTGCGGGGATCGAACCCGCGACCTTGGGGTCAAAGTGGCCATTAGCACGAAGTGGCCTAGCCATTCAACTACCGGGCTCATCATTTATTTATTTTACTGCAATCTAAATGGGCATGCAGTATTCCAAATTATGTTCGTTTTCAACGTGGTATTATGTAAAAAGAATCTAGTACAGCCACAAGCTTGTATACCGTCGCTTCCAGGATACGAATGACACGTACGTTTCATGGTTACGTTTTTTTTTTATACTACGTCGGGTGGCAGACAAGCATACGGCCCGCCTGATGTGAAGCGGTTACTGTAGCCATATTAACGCTCGCAACACAAAATATCGCTCGCGCGCCGCCACCCCCGCTGCCATCGCAGCATCTTCTTCCTTTCTGGTGACTTCACTCACTCGCAGGAACACAAAAGCCCTCAAGGGAACCGTTATTTTGCTCCCTACCTCTCTTTTCGCAAGAGTCAGCAGGGTGTGGGATTATGTTATGAGTTTGTACTATCTCAGCGTGTACTCTTTTATGAGAGGCCCCCCTCTCATTCTCGTTTGCATGTTTGTCACCTGATGGAAAGCAATCACCACCGCCCATGGAGATCAGCAACACGAAGAGGTCGCCGATCCGTTGCCAGCCTATACTCCTTCCATTCTTTATTTCTGGTGACCTCACTCACTCGCAGGAAAACAACAAACCTCAAGGGGATTGTTACTTGGCTGCGGTATTCTAACATTTACGTAATTCTAACATTATTCTTCACACCGTACCATTTTCATAGAAATCGATAGACATGAATTATTCAAAAGGCTTCAACTGCTAACACGCGGATACATAATTTGAAAAGCTATCGCAAAAATTGGTTGAACACGCTTTGAGACAGATGCGACTAAGGTCTAGTCATTATTTTAGCCTTGGACACGTTTCTATAAAACTTTTGCGATAAGATTTTTTGGGGTGTAAGTAGTTCATCAACATCTTTGAACCAAAGCCAACCTCACCTGCCCGTGGCCGCACCCTGTTCACTGACAAACGAGGCTCTAGCGAAAAGAGATGTAGCGCATGGCGTATTTTTTAAGCTGCCCGACTGGGCAAGTAACTCCACTTCACAGAATATAAACCATAGTCATCTATGAACAGCAATCAAATCCTCCCCGACCCGTCTGGCCAGCGTGGGGAGTGTAGGCCAAATCATCCTTCTGTCTGGGACGGACGAGAGAGGGTCGTGCTCCTGTAGTGGAGACTAAAACGACCTGATGATGATGATGATGATGATCCATGGACAGGCTATGATCGACATTGCTTAACTTGCGTGTTCTATTGAACTGACACGAGTTACGACGCCATTGAGCCTCGATGTATATTTTAATTTTATTTAGTCTGTTTGTCTTAGTCTGGGTGTTTTCTATGTATCATAAGTATGTATTTACAAAAAAAAAATGTATTTACGTATGTTTATCAGTTGTCTAGTACCCATAACACAAGCTTCGCTAACTTAATTTGTCTGACAAAGAAAAAAAATCAGGACTACAAACAGCGAGTACAATGGAATGTTAATTAGCATTGTGTTCTTATAATTAAATATTAGGTTATTGTACGGCCAACATCGTTATCCACATAGAAATACAGCATAAACAGAATAAATTACAAAGAGTAATTTTAAAATTTACAAGGAGTTGAGAACTTCGATTACCTTCCTTTTATAAACAGATTTAGATAAATTGACTGTCGAGTTCCGTATCTACCGAGATGCGCATCTGTCGTGTTGCGTCTTTGACATGATGCAAATCTGACTAAATGCGTTTCTGTCAACATGCGTTTTCTGGTGAAATGCGTATTTAACTACCTGCGTTTCTGATAACATGCTACGAATCCTTTATTTTGAATAATACACGCATTTATTTTAATATTAAAATTTCCTTAAATTTATTTCTAGAGAATGATTAAGACTACAAATTATTTTAATTTTTTTTTTATATATAGTAATAAATACATATTATATTTCATTGAATGTTAAAAGTGTAATTATGTATAACTGCACTTAAGACTCTTGACTACATCCTTTGTAACCTGAAAAACGGGAAAACTAAAGATTCTTTTGTGTAAACTTAGTGTAAATAAATAAATGAATATTCCTGGACAAATTACACACACACTTTCATCTAAGTCCCAAACTAAGCAAAGCTAATACTATGGGTACTAGGTTACTGATATAATGCTTAATACATTGTTTTGGCCGTGTCGTTTCCGGCAGACTAGAATAGAATTACTCCGTTTCTTCCCGTGGATGTCGTACAAGGCGACTAAGGGAAATACATTATCAAATATCGATCAGGCCTCCCCAACCCGTTTTGCCAGCGTGGGGAGTGTAGGTCAAATCCTTCCTCCGTCTAGGACGGACTAGAGAGGGTCGCGCTCCTGTAGTGGAGACTAAAATGGACCTGATGATGATGATAATGATGACCTTGTTTTTGTAAATATAATAGAAAACACTCAGACCAAGACAAATGGACATGTTCATGCACACAAATATTTCTATTGTGCGAGGATCGAAGCCGCGACCTCGGAGTGAAAGTTGACATTCGACCACTGAACTCGTCAAAAGTTTATTTTAATAAAATTGTGTTATTTCTCCAGATTGTATTCTCTGACACCGGTCTTGGCAACTACGGAGCGGCGCTCATGGGATACCGTATACCGGATGTGGAAGAATCAGAAGAGCTTAAAGCTCATGTATCTTCTAGATTTGTTATACAACCGCTGGAAGGTGACAATGACGATGGTGATGGTGATGATTAAAATTATAATATACTCGTATGTCAAGTGTTTTCTTTTTATTTAAATTAATTAGATAAATTAAACGGGTCACTCACGTCTTTTTGTCGGGAAAGCCGACTAGTTTCGATCTCAAAAGGAGACCTTCTTCAGGGCGAATGTCCAGACACGTCTACCCTTTGTCTCTCGCGCCGGACTCTTTATTTACTTTATTACTTTATTTACTTTATTTACTTTATTTAAATCCTTATCGACCACAAAAGACGATCTATATAACGAGGGTATTCTGAGAGAACCAGATAAGCGCAAGAAATGTGATATTGAGAAAATAGCATTTTAAGTTTCGTGTGATCATAAGTTAACAGTGAAGCATACTAACAACATAATCTCAGTTTTTATAGTTAGTTATGTTATCTAAGAAGAACTTGATTCAGTAATTTATAAATAAATATTAAATACAGACATAGTTTTTACGTAAAATGTCTTTAAAATCATTAACATTACAAGTCCGGTTATTTATTTGCAAGTGGCCAGTTACAGGGGATATATGAGTACTAAAAATATAATTTTTAAAGTAAGGTCGGATGTATCCCCAGCCTTGGGGAGATACCAGTACTGTAGAAGTCCTGATGGCTCCCCGAGGGGAGCCGTCAGGGGAGACAGGAGTCCGAATGGATTCCACTACATACGGGTACCAGGGGCTTTACCGGTTAAGCTGAAGCCGATTTCCATCGGATTTTTTGATTGCGAAAATCAAACACTTTTTTTATACTACGAACGAACAACTCTCAAGAGTGTTGTTATTTGGCTGCGGTATTCTGTGGGGTGGAGGTACATTGCCCATTTGGGTAGCTTACAATTACGCTCCCTACCTCTCTTTTCGCTAGAGCTTCGTTTGTTAGTCAGCAGGGTGCACCGCGTGCAGGTGAAGTTGGCTTTGGTTCAAAGATGTTGATGAACAACTTACGCCCCAAACATCAGCTTAGATTTATGCTATTTGTATTTAGTTTCGCTGGTAGAAACTCTGGAGCTCTACTGATTAAGTTGAAGATGTTTTTAATAACTTAAACATAAGACCTATTTTTCGAATCAAAATATTCGATGGTAATCGGCTTCAGCTTCGGCGGACGCCTGCCCCCTTACCACCATCTCTTATTGCGATTCAATAACTGAATAGAATGCTTATTCATACCAATGAATACGCGACTCTATTTCAAATGGAATAGAGTCGGTTATTCATTGGTATGAATAAGCAATCTATCCAATTATTGAATCGCAATAAGAGATGGTGGTAAGGGGGCTGGTCAGAAAAATGGTCTGTACATGACTGTACGAATGAATACGTACGACGAATTGGTCTATGTCGTTTCACCGTAATAATTACAAAACTATAAGTCATTGAAACATGAATAGCATGTCATTACTTAGTGTATATAGTCAGCTCGCTGCTAAGATCTTAAGTTTGAATTTTTTCTTTCAATCTTTAACACTAAAAGCTACTCGCTAATATAGACGTTTCACGTTAACCAATTGCTGTGTGCACCGACAACTCTGTAACTTCCCTCACTAGTAGGAATACAACAGAGCAATCCATCGTCGTTAACCCTTATTTTATTCCACTGCTGGAATACGGGTAATCGAAGGGGTTTAGAGCATCTTCACCATACCGCTCAATTGCGGATTGGCGGAGGCATTACAACTCATATCCACTCAAATAGAGTTTACAAGAACATTAGTGGACTCGCATGTTTTCATAGTTCTACCACAGAATAAATAATAGTACCAACGTAATCGTTCTATGTAAGCGAAACATACATTTTTGAAAATCCTGGGTCCAATATAGCTGGAAAATATGACATGAACACTAGTCCGGTGAGTCCGGAGGGAATCAGTCGTTCCTTTCAGCGAATACTGAGATAATTTACCTACCGACTATTCCATAACTTACCGATAATTCCATCCATATCATCTTGATAATAGGCGATCTACTACAGTACGCTTTTTAAGACATTTTCTACCACGAACTGTGAAGTTATGGAACCAACTTCCCTCAGCAGTATTCCGAAATAAATACGACATGGGAGCCTTCAAGAACATAAGTCAATTTTTCCCATAAAAGGCTAGCAACGGATTGGCGACCCCTTGGTGTTGCGGATTTCTATGGGCGGTGGTGATTGCTTTCCATCAGGTGACCCACATGATCGCTTGCCCCCCTCTCATATAAAAAGAAATAAGTCGCAATTCTTATTGTTTATCTCTCTTAAATTACGGGTCAAGCCCGGTCATTTGATAGGCGTGCGCGGGGATATAGATCCAACGCGTAGAGGCCCCTTTGAGAAGTTTGATGTAATGTTGTACGCCCGCCGTGACCCGCTCCAGGATATGTCAATGGAACGACTTATTGTTTATTATTATCACTTGATAATAAGCAAAATAATACCTATGCCCACTATTGTGTCTTAAGTGAGGTTAGCTGCGGTAGTAAAGATAACCCACTTAACCGAAAGCAATAATGCAATCATCTGACAACTGGTACCTTCAAATTTTAACGATACGCCAATAAAACTCTTAATCGTTGTACATAGGTACCGTAAAATGAAGGCAATTTGGACGCGTTCTACCCAGCACTTAAAGCTACAGGTGGCGCTGCAAAGAATTGGCGCAGAATTAAATTTCACTCCTTCATTTACATTGTGTGCAGGTTTCTAGGGCTGTCAACGTTTGTAAGTTAATAAAAAAACCGGTTGAGCGTGTCATAATATAATAGACTAGCGGCCCGCCGCGACTGTGGCTCAATCTTTCCGTTCCCATTACTGCAGCGCCATCTGCCGGCCTGATTTGTGAACCTAAACCATCCAGGGCGCCACCCAAACGCATACAAAAAATTCATTCAAATCTGTCCAGCCGTTTAGAAGGATTCAGTGACATACACACGTACAGTAGAATTATATATATAAAGATAGGATAAGATAGATAGTATATAATGGTTATTATAAAGTAGTAAATGGTAAAACTAGTGGTAAATGAGTCAAGGAATATGATTTCTAGGTTTAGCTCAGTTTATATATGGAAGGTATATAATGATATATAGAAAAATTTATGTCGCGCAAAGCAGGTTAGGTTGGTTTTGGCTTTAAAGATCGCGGTGAGCTGAGCATATTACACCCCATATAAATCTGATATTACCCACTATACTTACCCTTTCTAGTGATCTTTCAACATCGTGACACAATATTTGTCGCTGAATTTCTCGTCAGACTGAACCTTTATCATATCACATCCAAATAACAATCCCCTAAACCAGTTTATCGTTTAGTTTCTCCAAATAAGTCATCAAAAAGCAGAGCCCGATGTCTTATTGTAACGTAAAAATAAAAAGGATCCGTCCGTTATTTTTTTATAGCATTGTAGTAGTGGAATATCTGAAATGTTATAGTTGCCAACCCTAGGCATTTGGAGTGGAGATTGTTTGCAGACTTGCTTTTGTGCGATCTCATTCGAGAGCTTACTTAGTTTGTGTTGCACTGCTGTTGAGGAGTTATTCATATTGAAGTTGATCAATTAATTCTTAAATGAAGATATTGATTGCATAGATATTAACCCTTTTATTAGGTCGACTTGTATGTAACTATGTAATGGAATCTAAGGTAACTAATTTAACCATCTTCCAAGGATCGTAGCGTAATGACAATTGGCAGCTGTATGTAGTTCTGATGACAATAGAATAATATGGTACTGTCGAACTGATCTGATGATGGAGCCGAAAGGTATGAACTGGAACTTCATGATGGAACATCGTATCATAGCTGTTTTTGGATTTCTTACAAAACTCTTGTAATTAACTTTGACCACGATTAGGTTTCAAGGTCTGACGATGAAGCCGGAAGATAGGCACTGGCATTCCATGATGGTATATTCATAGTCGTGTTTGCACTTGTGAGAAAGGCCACGTAATGGACTTTGCACACGATCAGGTGCATTTATAAAAGCGTGTTTTTCTAGTGTTTTTAAACTATTAATTTATTAATACTGATGTAGTATTAAAATCTATGCAATCAATATCTTAAAAATACATCCCGCTGAATGTTAAGCGATGATCGTAGCCTAAAACTATTGCTTTTGAGTTTACGGGCTCATTAATTTATCTATTAGGTGTTAGGAGAAAACTAATTTTGTGTCTCCTGTGTAGCCAGGATTAACAGCGTCATCCACCAAATAAAGCAATGAACAATGAAGTCCATTGCTGCTCCTGGGCTAAGACTACGGCTGCCTTGGAACTCGCAACAAATTTAATCGGAAGAAATTAGAAGGAATGAGAAGCTTTTGGAATTTGACTTCGGCTCTTGGCATTAAAAGTCTACTCGTATATAGCATACTATCCCGGATGCGACATGCAACGAATTCAACATGTCGTTCAGAGGGCTGAGTGAGAGTTTTTTATTCACGTTCGATAATGTCAACGTAAACAAACCGACCAAATAGAGAAGTACTCTCATGTTGTCAATTTATATGACACGTGTTACAAATCCAATTAGCCGGGTTGCTCACTTCGAAATGTGAGCGGGTAAGCTATATAATTTTGATATGTGACACGCGTCATACAAATTCACAACATGAGAGTACTATCTATTTGGTCGGTTTGTTTACGTTGACATTATCGAACGTGAATAAAAAACTCGCATTCAGCACTCTGTTCCCGCCGCCAAAAATCACACTTCCAGAGAACATGATGTGCTGTTTGATCGAATTCATGATTTGCAGTAGAACATTGGCATAAGAGCGACGGAATTAAATTAAACTAAAAGAGTTTATCCTATTATATATAAATATAATAAAATTGATCCGCGAAGCATTATAATTTTTCCAAAACTTTCCCCTGTCTCTGCATTGTTGTAGAGAATACAAAATTAATACCAACCAAAAATTAAAATCTTCCCAATAACCGTCAGTTTTTGTCTGAAAACTTTTTTAATGAAGTTTAGGTAAAATTTC
The DNA here is from genome assembly GCA_937001555.2 of Hypsopygia costalis. Lineage (NCBI taxonomy): Eukaryota > Metazoa > Arthropoda > Insecta > Lepidoptera > Pyralidae > Hypsopygia > Hypsopygia costalis. Next base: position 7,710,518 of record OW443349.2, read on the forward strand.
ATCAGAAAAATAACTTATTTAATCTAACTTTGTTGGAACGTCTAGATAAGTATCTTCACCTCATTAAAGATCGGTAGGGGTGGTCGGACGGAATCATATTTTGCTATAAATATAGGTTTAAATACAGGAGTTTTTTAATTTCTTCAGTGTATAAAATTGAAACTTATTGTTTTAGATAGTTAATTGATTCAGGTGTTATTTTGCGGAAATCAAATTTACAGGGAATTTGATCTACAGTACTTTGCGTGCTTCCGCCACCAATTAGTTGATGCAAACGACTGGGCGGCCGGCACCCACCCGCTACCGTTAGTATGATATTGGATAGAACATGTTGTTCTAACCATCAACATCAACAGATCGCCTGAGGATGCCACGCGTAGAGGCGAAACTCGTGTCACAGAGACGACCACGACAGCTGGAGCAGAGACGACCAAAGCAGCTACGGCAGTCGCATGCATCTACATTGGCATGAACTAATTGGTGGCGGAAGCACGCAAAGTACTGTAGATCAAATTGCCTGTAACTTTGACAGATAGACGGGCCCTAGGCGTAAGTGGTTCATCAATATCTTTGAACCAAAGCTAACCTTACCTGCACGTGGTGCACCCAGCTGACTAACAATCGAAGCTCTGGCGAAAAGAGAGATATGCGAGCTCTGGCAAATAAAAAAATCCCTTGAGCGTTGTTGTGTTTCTATTAATAAGTGAGGTTACCAAAAAGGAAGGAAGGAGTATAGGCTGGCAACGGATCGGCGAACCGTTGGTGTTACTGATCTCCATAAGCAGTTGTGATTGCTTTCCATCAGGTGAGCCACATGCTCGTTCTCTCTCATATAAAAAAAAAGATGGCGACGTGAAATTTGTTCAAAAATATTATAGTTTTACTCTATGATTATAAAAGTTGATGGTACACCGAGCATCTGAATCAATATTTCGCACGAGTGACAGCTATTTTTCATTAGGTTCACAAACTCTCACGTGGAATTGGCTGGGATCCAAGCTTAGTTATCGCAATTTATATTGTCACCAGCTACCAGTTCGAAGATTCCAAGCCACAATCCCCTATAAAGATACTTTATTCAAAGATATACGCTAGATTAAATCGAAAATTCGCAAGTTATTTCTCTATTCACTGAGGTCAAATGCTCGATAGTTACATTAGTGTAACTATCGGTCATAAGTGTGCTCAGTGGTTACACCGGTGTAACAAATCAGTGTAACCATGGGTCGGAAGGGATTTTATCATATGTCATATTATAAATAAATAAATATTTCTGGACAAATTACACATGGCCATCTAGTCCCAAACTAAGCAAAGCTTGTGCTATGGTAACTAGATAACTGATATATATACATATATATATCCGTGCTATTTATATGATGAGTCCCAGGGAGACACTGAGAAATAAATTTAAAGAGATAAATATTATGACATTACATTCTCAATATATTTATGAAAATCTTATTTACGTTCATAAAAATCAAACCAAATTTAGGAAAAACAGTGATCTCCATCAATTAAGTTTAAGAAATAAAAACAAACTCGCTATGCATATTACTAGGCTCCATAAAATCTCTAACTCGTTCCCAGGTCAATGTATACGCTTCTACAATAAACTTCCAAACGACGCGTTTAAATTATCCATGGGTAAATTTAAGAAATATATCAAAACTAGACTATGTCAAAAGGCTTACTATTGTATCTCGGATTACATAAATGATAAAAGTATTTGGAAATGAATTGCTCTTGTTATGTTATGTTAATGATTGTATTTGTATTTAATGTAACGATATTGGCAATTAAAAGAGTCGGCCTTGAGTTTCTTGCCAGTTCTTCTCAAGAAGCCCCGTCGCCGGAACTGGCACTTAAATTCACTTTCACATTCAAGATAGTGTGATGAAAGTGAATCTAAGCTCTGCGGATTTAGAGTAGTAATGATTTATACATATTCTTATATTTAATTTGTATGACGTTTCTAAGTGCTTTATAAAGTCCAAAGAATAAAGATATTTTGAATTTTGAATTTTTGAATTTTATACATTTTTTTTTATAAATACATACATATAATACATAGATAACACCCAGACCAATACAAACAGACATGTTCATGCACACAAATGTTTGTTTTGTGTGAGAATCGAACCCACGACCTCGGAGTCAAAGTGGTTATTGTTAGCCATTCGGCCATCGAGCTCGTCGTTATATTTCTTTATATCTTACTATACAATCAATCCTTCCATATCCATACTTACTAATTGAGTGGAGTGAGTGGAACGCTTATACCCCGAAAAGTCATTCTTGGAAATGAATAGGCTCCAAAACCACTGAACTGATTTTGATGAAATTTGCCACAATTAAAGACAGCGACATGTCTGAGCTTTGTTTGTTTGTGTCGAAAAAAAAATAAGATCGATCACGTCTTTGAGGAATGATCATTAAATACATTTTCTATTGAAATCAAAACAATGCAATCGCCTTGCAAGCCTCATTTTTTATAATTTTTATTTTTTTATACTACGTCGGGTGGCAGACAAGCATACGGCCCGCCTGATGTGAAGCGGTTACCGTAGCCATATTAACGCTCGCAACATAAAATATCGCTCGCGCGCCGACACCCCCGCTGCCAAGGCAGCATCTCCTTCCTTTCTGGTGACCTCACTCATTCGCAGGAACACAACAACCCTCAAGGGAATTGATATTTGGCTGCGGTATTCTGTGAGGTGGAGGTACATTCCCCAGTCGGGTAGCTTACAATTAGGCTCCCTACCTCTCTTTTCGCCAGAGCTTCGTTTGTCAGTCAGCAGGGTGCACCGCGTGCAGGTGAAGTTGGCTTTGGTTCAAAGATGTTGATGAACCAATTACACCCTAAAATTTGTGGCAAAGATATTCAATTTCAACTATATTGAATGTCTGTGATTTGTGGTGAATAATTTAATAGAAAAACAATAAATTTCAAACCTTGATTCCGTCCCCATGGGCTAGAATCTGGCCTAGTATAATATGCGAGAGCACGGTATAAGTAATAGTACTACGTACAGTATACCACTCCCTGCCGATCTCACCTCCTCTCTGAGACGAATCGGGAACAGTTTGTATAGCACCGCACCCACACATGCTCATTTACGCTCTGCACAGATGTCATTGTCTATGTAGTAGTAAACGACGCGACATTTGTATGGAGTGGCCGGGGTTTGGCGAAAATGTGTCCGTCTGTCGCTTTGTTACTTCATCGCAACCAAACGGCTGAATCGGTTGGAATGAAATTTGATATGGACATAGACTACATTCCGAGTAAAAACATAGGCCACCTTTTGGCACGACATTCATGCGGGCTACTTGATTTATAAATTTAGATATAGCCTCCTAATATCATAACCCTCCTTTTTGCTGTAATCGTGTATAAAAAAACAATGCTCAGCAGCTATGTCGAGTAGTTGTGTTCCAGTCTGATCTGGGGGCCTACCGCTTAAGTTGAAGCTTAGGCGGTAGGGGCCTCCCTGAAGAAAGAAGTTGGTGTCACAAAATACATTGTTGAAAGTGTTCGATATTTTTTTTAGTAAAATTTTCAATTGTGAAAGTTAATAAAGAAAAAATACTCCTACATTGAATAAACTGACAAAATCAAAATCGACCGTGACAGGACTCGAACCTGCAATCTTCGGATCCGAAGTCCGACGCCTTATCCATTAGGCCACACGGTCTGATGATGAGATGGCTTTTTTAGGTATGACTTGCGAACTGTCGCATTCTGAATGTCAGAATCAATACCCTCCCATTTAATCCCAACTTTAGTAAACTGATATACTATTAATGTTTATTTAATATATTGTATGCGGAGCTTGATGGCGTCGTTACGCGAGTCAAATCGAACATGCAAGTTGAGCAACGTCGACCGTAGCCTGTCCATGAATGGGATTATTTATTTTGAGCTCCTCCGTGCTTTGGAGGGCACGTTAATATGTCGGTCCCGGCTATTGTCAGTATATGACTGTCATCAAGCCAAGTTAGCGGTCTTTAGGCGGCTTGAAAACACTACCATTGAGAGTTGTTGTGTTCTTGCGAGTGAGTGAAGTCACGAGAAAGAAAGAAAGGAAGGAGTATAGGCTGGCAACGAATCGGCGACCACTTGGTGTTGCTGATCTCCATGGGCGCTGGTGATTGCTTTCCATCAGGTGACCCATATGTTCATTTGCCCCGCTCTCACATAAAAAAAAATCCATTTTAGAATATTTTAATTGTATTTAATATTATATCATTGTAAGTGGCAAGATACAGTAACTTTTAGTATTCCTCACATGTAAACCATGTGCATGGATCAATGTAAAATGGTGCTAGATATTTTATTGTTCGTTTTATGCTTCCTACAGTTATTAAAACTTTTAATTTTTGATCAACTGAAATCAAGATTAGTTAAGTAAATTAAGTCAATTCTAACCCAGATTTATTAAATTATGACAAAAGGAAATCATTGTGAGTAAATAATATGAAATTTAATATAGCAAATTCAACTTTATAGCTGTAGGAATTAAGCCTGAACCAAATGGTAAGCCAATTTAAAGGATTGAAAAGACAAATTACAGTTTGTGAAGTAAAATATCCAATTCGAGACTACGTTAAAAAGCTGGCGTCAATCAAAATGATCTTTTGCTGATAGAGAGAGAAGGTTATTTTGGTAATAATGAAGGAAAAGGACGGATAGCTATTTTAAAGTTTAATCAAAAACAATCCATTTCAATATTATTAATTATCGTTGCGAACGAGGTTTTGCTCCGAAACATTGAGGTGTGAATTGTCCGTTTTTTGATGCGGCATTGACTACTGCTATACTAGCGCCTCCATTGAATAAAACCTAATTTGTTATAGACTTCATTTTATAAATCACTAGCTGTTACCCGCGGCTTCGCCCGCGTGGTCCAGGGAAGACTGCTGCCATTGATTTGTGTATATTTTTCTTTTGTTGTATTTTTTTTTACTTCGTGGGATAAAAAGTAGTACCAGTATGTACAAATTTTAATGATGATTGGCTGCATAGCTAAGGCATGAAGAAATAACAAACAAACGAATTTACTTTAACACTTATAATATTTGTATGGATGGAACGCCCACACTCAAAAGAAAATAATTGTTCACAACATAAATGTTTGCCCTCTTTATTTTTCCTTCGAATAAAATATTTTTCCAGGATAAAAAGTAACCTATGTCACTCTCCAGACCGGAAACTATCCCCAGTTACAACATCACGTCAGTATGATTTTTTTAACAGGGGATAGTTTCCGGTCTGGATAGTAATATAGGCTACTTTTTATCCATGAAAAAACATTTTATTCCCACGGAAAAAAAATTCGATCCCCGCAGAGGGCAATCATTTACGTGATGAACAATTTTTTTTGTCTTGATCCATACTAATACTGTAAGTGTCAAAGTAAGTAAATTCGTTTGTTTGTTATTTCTTAACGCTCTATGTAGCCCATCATCATTAAACTTTGTACCTATTTTTCTTTTGTTGTATTTTTTTTTACTTCGTGAGATGTTATTATTTATATAATATTGATAATACTATTTAATATTGATAATACTATAAGTGTCAAAGTAAGTAAATTCGTTTGTTTGTTATTTCTTAACGCTCTATGTAGCCGATCATCATTAAACTTTGTACCTATTTTTCTTTTGTTGAATTTTTTTTACTTCGTGAGATATTATTATTTATATAATATTGATAATACTATTTAAGGAACGTTTGTTATTACTATTTATATCTCACGAAGTAAAAAAAATACAACAAAAGAAAAATAGGTACAAAGTTTAATGATGATCGACTACATAGAGCGTTAAGAAATAACAAACTAACGAATACTTACTTTAACACTTACAGTATTAGTATGGATCAAGACAAAAAAAATTGTTCACCACGTAAATGATTGCCCTCTGCGGGGATTGAATTATTTTTTCCGTGGGAATAAAATGTTTTTTCCTGGATAAAAAGTAGCCTATGTTACTATCCAGATCGGAAACTATTCCCTGTTAAAAAAATCATGTCGGTACTTACGTTCCTTTCGACATGATAGAATGCCAAATGATTACAAAGTTTATTTTTTCCCATGGGATGAAGATGTTTTTGAGGGATAAAAGGTAGCCTATGTCACTTTCCAAACAGTAAACTATCCCCATTTTAAAAAGTCATGTCCGTACTCTACTACGTAACTATCCCGTTAAAAAAAATCATGTCGGTACTTAGGTTCCTTTCGAATTAAAAGAAGGGCAAATGATTACAAAGTATGTATTTTCCCGTAGAAATAAGATGTTTTTCCTGAATAAAAAGTAGCCTATGCCACTCTCCATACCGTAAACGTACGTTATTAAAAAATAAAGTTCATTTGTCCTTCTTTAACGTCAAAAGAAACCTAAGTACAGACATGATTTTTTAATAGGGTAATCTAGAGAGTGACATAAGCTACTTTTTATCCCGGAAAAACAATTTAATCCCATGGGAATAAATAAACTTTGTAATCATTTGTCCTTCTATCACGTCGAAAGGAACGTAAGTACTGATGTGATGTTTTAACAGGGGATAGTTTCCGGTCTGGAGAGTGACATAGGTTACTTTTTATCCAGGAAAAATATTTTATTCGAAGGAAAAATAAAGAGGGCAAACATTTATGTGGTGAACAATTATTTTCTCTTGAGTGTGGGCGTTCCATCCATACAAATATTATAAGTGTTAAAGTAAATTCGTTTGTTTTTTATTTCTTCATGCCTTAACTATGCAGCCAATCATCATTAAAATTTGTACATACTGGTACTACTTTTTATCCCACGAAGTAAAAAAAAAATAGAACAAAAGAAAAGTATACACAAATCAATGGCAGCAGGCTTCCCTGGACCACGCGGGCGAAGCCGCGGGTAACAGCTAGTTTTATATATAAAATTAATCTATACTATCTAATTCTGTACTAATATTATAAAGCCGAAGAGTGTGTTTGGTTGAACGCGCTAATCTCAGGAACTACTCTTGAAAAAATATTTTAGTGTTAGATACTTAGCCTATATTTCAAGGAAGGCTATAGGCTATATAACATCACCCTACGACCAATATGAGCGGAGCACCGGTGAAAAATAGGAAAAAAATATTCCTTTTGAGGGCTTATGTCGCGTGCGCTGCGTAAACGGTTGAAGTTATAAATCATGTATGACGGAATTGTTCCTCTTTAAAAGTTCTAAAAAAAAGTCCGCGACCGTATATGTCTATCTTTTAAGATTGACACACTATAACGTTTTTTCATGGTAATCAATAGGAGAAAGTAGGTAAAAAAAGGTTATAGTGAGTTAATCTTAAAAGATAGACATATGCTGTCGCGGACTTTTTTTTAGAACTTTTAATGAGGAACAATTCCGTCATACATGATTTTTGCGTAACTTCAACCGTTTACGCAGCGCACGCGACGTAAGCCATCAAAAGGAATATTTTTTTCATATTTTTCACGGGTGCTCCGCTCCTATGAGTCGTAGCGTGATGCTATATAGCCTATAGCCTTCCTTGAAATATAGGCTACCTAACACAAAAATAATTTTTCAATTCGAACCAGTAGTTCCTGAGATTAGCGCGTTCAAACAAACAAACAAACAAACTCTTCAGCTTTATAATATTAGTATAGATGGTTTGGTGAAAGCACATGAGAGAGAGAGAGAGAGAGATGGTTTGTAAATATATAAAGCGCTGTTATGACAGCGCTATACATATAACATAGTATATTGTACATGTGGCGTCATATTATATCACTAGCTGTTACCCGCGGCTTCGCCCGCGTGGTCCAGGGAAGCCTGCTGCCATTGCTTTGTGTATACTTTTCTTTTATTCTATTTTTTTTTTTACTTCGTGGGATAAAAAGTAGTACCAGTATGTACAAATTTTAATGATAATTGGCTGCATAGTTAAGGCATGAAGAAATAAAAAACAAACGAATTTACTTTAACACTTATAATATTTGTATGTGTTATAGTAAATTCGTTTTTTTTGTTATTTCTTCATGCCTTAGCTATGCAGCCAATCATCATTAAAATTTGTACATACTGGTACTACTTTTTATCCCACGAAGTAAAAAAAAATACAACAAAAGAAAAATAGGTACAAAGTTTAATGATGATCGGCTACATAGAGCGTTAAGAAATAACAAACTAACGAATACTTACTTTAACACTTACAGTATTAGTATGGATCAAGACAAAAAAATTTGTTCACCACGTAAATGATTGCCCTCTGCGGGGATCGAATTATTTTTTCCGTGGGAATAAAATGTTTTTTCCTGGATAAAAAGTTACTATCCAGATCGGAAACTATCCCCTGTTAAAAAAATCATGTCGGTACTTACGTTCCTTTCGACATGATAGAATGCCAAATGATTACAAAGTTTATTTTTTCCCATGGGATTAAGATGTTTTTGAGGGATAAAAGGTAGCCTATGTCACTTTCGAAACAGTAAACTATCCCCATTTTAAAAAGTCATGTCCGTACTCTACTACGTAACTATCCCGTTAAAAAAAATCATGTCGGTACTTAGGTTCCTTTCGAATTAAAAGAAGGGCAAATGATTACAAAGTATGTATTTTCCCGTAGAAATAAGATGTTTTTCCTGAATAAAAAGTAGCCTATGCCACTCTTCATACCATAAACGTACGTTATTAAAAAATAAAGTTCATTTGTCCTTCTTTAACGTCAAAAGAAACCTAAGTACAGACATGATTTTTTAATAGGGTAATCGAGAGAGCGACATAAGCTACTTTTTATCCCGGAAAAACAATTTAATCCCATGGGAAAAAATAAACTTTGTAATCATTTGTCCTTCTATCACGTCGAAAGGAACGTAAGTACTGATGTGATGTTTTAACAGGGGATAGTTTCCGGTCTGGAGAGTGACATAGGTTACTTTTTATCCAGGAAAAATATTTTATTCGAAGGAAAAATAAAGAGGGCAAACATTTATGTGGTGAACAATTATTTTCTCTTGAGTGTGGGCGTTCCATCCATACAAATATTATAAGTGTTAAAGTAAATTCGTTTGTTTTTTATTTCTTCATGCCTTAACTATGCAGCCAATCATCATTAAAATTTGTACATACTGGTACTACTTTTTATCCCACGAAGTAAAAAAAAAATAGAACAAAAGAAAAGTATACACAAAGCAATGGCAGCAGGCTTCCCTGGACCACGCGGGCGAAGCCGCGGGTAACAGCTAGTTTTATATATAAAATTAATCTATACTATCTAATTCTGTACTAATATTATAAAGCCGAAGAGTGTGTTTGGTTGAACGCGCTAATCTCAGGAACTACTCTTGAAAAAATATTTTAGTGTTAGATACTTAGCCTATATTTCAAGGAAGGCTATAGGCTATATAACATCACGCTACGACCAATATGAGCGGAGCACCGGTGAAAAATAGGAAAAAAATATTCCTTTTGAGGGCTTATGTCGCGTGCGCTGCGTAAACGGTTGAAGTTACGCATAAATCAAGTATGACGGAATTGTTCCTCTTTAAAAGATCTAAAAAAAAGTCCGCGACCGTATATGTCTATCTTTTAAGATTGACACACTATAACGTTTTTTCATGGTAATCAATAAGAGAAAGTAGGTAAAAAAAGGTTATAGTGAGTTAATCTTAAAAGATAGACATATGCTGTCGCGGACTTTTTTTTAGAACTTTTAAAGAGGAACAATTCCGTCATACATGATTTTTGCGTAACTTCAACCGTTTAAGCAGCGCACGCGACGTAAGCCATCAAAATGAATATTTTTTTCCTATTTTTCACTGGTGCTCCGCTCCTATGAGTCGTAGCGTGATGCTATATAGCCTATAGCCTTCCTTGAAATATAGGCTACCTAACACAAAAAGAATTTTTCAATTCGAACCAGTAGTTCCTGAGATTAGCGCGTTCAAACAATCAAACAAACAAACAAACAAACAAACTCTTCAGCTTTATAATATTAGTATAGATTTAAGTTTATATTATAGTATTTACGTTGACGTTGCTGCATCCGCTACATTCGCATTCAATCGAGGTTCTTGTGAATGAGAGAAAGTCTACGCGGAAAGGGGAGGTTAGCTTTGATTTTCCTATATCTAGACTCTTATATCTATATTTGAGTAACCTATATTTGGATAGGCTATATCAATATTTAACACTAGCTTCTGGCAACCAAGATAAAAAGTATTCATATCTCACGTAATCCAGAACGAAATTATTAAATATTCCAGCAAATTTTATCCAAACGTGTTCAGCCATTAATGCGTCAAAGTTATACAACAAACATCCATGCATTCATTCATACATCTATAGCCACAAAATTTCGCATAAATTTCACTAGTTGTTTTCCGCGGCTTCAGTAGCGTTCCAACTTAACAAAAAAGAAAAAATATATTTCCTTTTTTCTGGTTTCTAATTATTTTCAATTTACGTCTCATTTTATGTTATTAGTCACATCAGCTTGCCTGTGAAAGTCCTTCAAAATTGGTTAACGCGTTTCAGAGAGTAGCCAAAACAAACTGACAACAGTTTTTTGTTATAAGTATTATATCTACTCCATATGTATTTTTATTGTTATTACAAACAGATAATTCAATTGCATTTATGTCTATAGATAGAAGGATATTAAGAAAGGATAATAGGTGAGTTATTCCAATGTTGCCATATCAATAATGTTTTCTTCACACATCCAAGTTGAAAATGAATTCCTCAATTTATGCAAATTAATCGAGTTTCGTTTTGCTCGTAAATGTCCGTCATTATTATGAAAATGATTCAATTCGACCTTATTTCGTATGCCATATTTGCTTATTTCTTATTATTTCTATAAAATAACTATAAATGTAATATATTATTTTCAAGCAGAAACTGTTAGAAAAAAGTATCTTCTCAATTTTTTGCTCGTATATATACCATCGTGTATATAAGAAATATATATTACCATAATATATATTCATTTAATGCCTTTTGTATATAATAATTTAATGGATTGTGTGCAATAAAGAATAAATAAATAAATAAAAAATATATATTTTATATATATATATTTTACATATTTTATATATATTATATGTAACCAAATTCCGTTCTATCTGGAGGTCAATCTAAATATTGGCGATTTTCAGGGAAATTTATTGAGCTTATAAAAGGTCGCTCTGTCTGTCCGTCCTGAAACTCAAAATTTTGAAATTCTGACTTCGGATTCGTGTAGAACATCAAAAAGTAGTAATGTAAAGTGACCTTGGCTTTCCGATATCAATTCGGAAAGTGGCCAAAATAAATTAATTAAAAAAGTTATGTCTGTCCGTCCGTTGCCATAAAACTCAAAATTTCGAAATTCTGACTTCGGATGCGTGTAGAGCATTAAAAAGTAGTACTGTAAAGTGACCTTGATTTTCCGATATCAATTCGGGAAAGTGGCCAAAATAAATAAAATAAATAAATTTCGCTGTGGTGGCGCATGCTGCGCGTCCGATGTTTTTAAATGCAATTTTAACCCATCACACATTCCCAATAGTATGTCGGATCGGCGACGACGCCATGCTGTCGCTGATTTCTATGGGCGGAGGTGATTTCTTTTCATCAGCTGACCCACATGCTCGCTTGCCCCCTCTATTATAAAAAAATGCTTGTGCTTTAGTAAAATACGACTGAAGTAAAATTTCTTTAGCTGACTAACTTATATCTATCTCCCTCTCAACTTCCGATCGCCTCGACCGATCACACTTTTCGTAAAACTCTCATCACACATTCACCAGCTTACTCGCCAAGACAAGCGTGCGTAAATAAGTTTTACTTAAAAAAAAAAAAACGGGTTGCACTCCGGGAGTGCCGGCAGAAGTGAAAATTTGATTGAACGCTGTGCCTTTTTTAATATTTTGGAATGAATAGGGAATAATTTCGCACGAATTGCTTTATTTATCTATATAAAAGTACTATCATTTATGTGGTAAAATAAAATCTTCATATTTAGGGTTCCGTATCCGAAGGGTAAAAAGGAACCCTATTACTAAGGCTCCGCTGTCGGTCTGTCCGTCCGTCTGTCACCAGGCTGTATCTCATGAACCGTGATAGTTAGACAGTTGAAATTTTCACAGATGATGTATTTCTATAACAACGAATACTAAAAACCGGAATAAAATAAATATTTAAGGGGGCTCCCATACAACAAACGTGATTTTTTTTGCCGTTTTTATAGATGATGGTACGGAACCCTACGTGCGCGAGTCCGACTCGCACTTGGCCGGTTTTACTTGTGGTATCGTACACAAACATGACAATTTATATTACATTAAAAATAAACAGCAGAAGCAGGCATACATTTTCGCCGCGCCTTAGAAAAAGAGGGGGATATCACTTCCTCTCCTATGCAGCGCCGGCGGTCAATGCTCCCTCCGTCTTACTAATTTTCGATCAGGTCACGTGTCCTGACGCGAGATTAACATTTTTTACCCATCTCAAAAAGTACACAACGCCGGTAAAGAAGTTTTCACTTCAATAATATTTATGGACAAACGACATACTGCCATCCAGTCCCAAATTATCCAAAGCTTGTACTATGGATACTAGATAATTGAAATTATACTTAAATACATTTTTTTTTGTAAATACATACATATAATGTATAGAAAACACCCAGATCAAGACAAAGAGGTTCATGCATGCAAATATTTGTCTTGTGAGGGGATAGAACCTGCGACCTCGGAGTCAAAGTGCCATTGCTAGCTATTCGACCACCGAGCTCGTCGATGCACCGAGCTATAATATACATATGTTTACAATACTAAACACGCCGTAGCATTTAATTAGATTGCAAGTCTTAATGAAAGCTGCTGAATGGACCCTATATGCAAACTGTCGTAAATTACGTTTTCACAAATAAAAACAAGCAAAGTGATGAGCCTGCTCAGTTTATCGTCACCCTTCCAACAAAAAAAGCAAATTGATTCCATGTCTTGACTCTAACAAACAAAGCAATAAAAGCGTTTACACTTTTATTTTCGGCCTGTTTACGTTTGTTATAACAGCTTTTGTCAGGATAAAAGCGGATTAAACCGGATTTTTACTACATGAAGTGTTTTTTAGGGTTCCGAACCTCAAAAGGAAAAACGGAACCCTTATAAGATCACTTTGTTGTCCGTCTGTCTGTCTGTCTGTCTGTCTGTCTGTCTGTCTGTCAAGAATTTCTATGTCGAGAATGCGTGGAGGTATCAAGCTGAAATTTGAACTGTATACTCAGGTCTACGGTCCCATGAAGTTAAAAAAAAATCAAACTGCTAAGTTTACGTAGAAAAAAGTTACGGCCGTTTCTTCAGCAAAAAACGCATATTTCGACACACTCAAGGGAATCAAAACCTATAGGGTACTTCCCGTTGACCTAGAACTATGAAATTTGGCATGTAACATCGTTATAGACTACAAGTACAGGAATAAATCTCAAAACTATACATTTGTAAATAGATCTTAAAAAATAGGGGGTCTATATTTTTTATAGGGTGTCGAAATTTCAAATTGAAACTACTAGTTCAAATGGGATATCATATGAAAGGGCTTGATGTACACATTGCAAAATATATTTTATTTATTTTTTTTGACGCATTATTTCTTATTTATAATGAAAAATATCAAATTTAATAATGATACTACGTACCTACGGAACCCTCGGTGGGCGAGTCCGACTCGCACTTGTCCGGTTTTTTTTCCTATAAAGACTCTAAGAAGCATACGCAAAAGATAAATTTCTTTTCATCATTAATCACCAGCCCCCTTACCACCATCTCTTATTGCGATTCAATAATTGAGTAGATTGCTTATTTATACCAATGAATAAGCGACTCTATTCCATTCGAAATAGAGTCGCTTATTCATTGGTATGAATAAGCAATCTATTCAGTTATTGAATCGCAATAAGAAATGGTGGTAAGGGGGCAGGTCATTTTAGTCTCCGCTACAGGAGCACGTCCCTCTCTCGTCCGTCCCAGACAGAAGGAGGATTTGGCCTACACTCCCCACGTTGGCCAAACGGGTTGGGGAGGCCTGATCGAGGTTTGATAATGTATTTCCCTTAGTCGCCTTGTACGATATCCACGGGAAGAGACGGAGTGATTCTATTCTAGTCTGCCGGAAAACACACGGCCAGTGAAGCTAGGAAAATGAGGTAAATTGCTATACTTACCTCATTTTCCTGGCAAATGAGGCAGTGAGAATAGTGAGATTGAAACAAATGTCACACTTTGTTATGACATTCTATATGTAGACGGACACAGTGGCCTTAAACACTGGCTCGCTTGAAAACATTGGTCTCCGTCAACACACACTTGGCTTATTTTTTATAATACTACAAAGGTGACAAACAAGCATACAGTCCGCCTGATGGAAAGCAGTTACCGTAGCCTATGGACACCTGTAACATTAAAGGCATCACACCGACCATGTAAAAACCTCTTTACGCCCTTTTTGAAGAACCCCACGCTGTAGCCTCCTGGGAAAACCTCAAAAGGCAGTTCGTTCCACAGTTTGATAGTACGTGGAAGAAACTTTTCTAGAACCTTTGGGGTGTAAGGGGTTCATCAACATCTTTGAACCAAAGCCAAATTCACCTGCACGCGGTGCACCCTACTGACTGACAAACGAAGCTCTGGCGAAAAGAGAGGTAGGGAGCGTAATTGTAAGCTACCCGACTGGGGAATGCTCCACCTCACAGAATACCGCAGCCAAATAACAATTCCCTTCAGGGTTGTTGTGTTCCTGCGAGTGAGTGAGGTCACCAGAAATGAAGCAGATGCTGCGATGGCAGCGGGGGTGTCAGCGCGCGGGCAATGTTTTGTGTTGCGTGCGTTAATATGGCTACGGTAACCGCTTCACGTCAGGCGGTCCGTATGCTTGTCTGCCACCCGATGTAGTATAAAAAAAAGAAAACCGCACAGTACGTGACCATTTCGGTTCTAATGTGTGAGGATGAATTCCCTGTCCATGCCGAGCTGTGCGACAGTAGGCTGTAGGCATCATGTCAAATATCTCCACTGAACACACCCCATTGTACAATCGGTAGAACAAAGGGAAGCAAAATTTCTTCTCAAAGGTTCTAAACCGTCCGTCAATTTGGATACGTCAACAATCCTCACAGTGCACCTCTGAATCGAGTCACAAGGTGCTAAAGGACGTCCGCTGCCTTTTTCATGGATCTCCACAACAACGATCGGTTTTGTTCCTGAAATTGACATAATAATATAATACTGAATGATTATGGTTGTGATATTTCATAATAAAAAAATATATATAAATTAATACAGAGAATGTCCAAATTAGAAATGTCATAAAAATCTAATTAATATTTCAACAATTAACAAGTACAATATTTATGAATATTTGTCATAATGGTAATTATGTTTTAATAAACAGTAATCAGAATTTTTTTTTTTTTAAATTCTTCAATACTATATATACATTATTTTGAGAGAATATTGTATAGTGACTTTTTAAAAGTGTTAAAGGTAAAGATTGCATCCATCCGCTCTGTGCGAATTTTATCTAATCATCGGTACAACTAGTGAGGTACTGTCCTACTCTGCAATTTCCGACTACGAGATATCTCAGTATTTCCCCAAAAATGACATAATAATATAATACTAAATGATTATAGTTGTGATATTTCTCCATAGACCTCCACAATTATTTTGTGCTGCTTGCATCCATCCGCTGTCTGTGATCTCTATAAGTTTGTCAGTCCGTCTAGTGCCGTCCTCTACTCCATTTTCCGACAGCGAAATGTCAGTACTTTCCCAAAAATATAATACTATTTGATTATGGTTGTGATATTTCTCCACAATGAGCGGTTTTGTGCCATTTGCGTCAAATCGGCTCTCTGCGATCTCTATAAGTTTGTCGGTCCGTCTATTGCCGTCCTCCATTTTCCGACAGCGAAACGTTGGTACTTTCCCAAAAATGACATAATAATAATAATACTATATGATTATGGTTGTGATAGAATCGTATCGGTATCTCAAACCCGTATACCGTCTAAATGCAGCAATAGCTAATCAATATAGTTTGCAACGTTCATTATCGCGACTATGCACCGCTGCACATGCGGAAATGAACCGAAACTAACGTCAGTTGTTCGTTGATAAGTACGTAGATAGTATTTGAGATAGTTGAAATGTAGAGGTATAATTAATTTTTACCCGACTGATGAACGAGGGCAGAGTTATATTTGATTTTTACTTATGAACAAGGGAATGAACAATCTATGTTAACAGGTTAACAATCCATTTTATTAAATCCCCTTTTGTATTAAATGATCGAAGTTTTTATATATAGGTATGTATTGTGAGCACTGCGCCCCGGCTTCGCCTTTGCGGGCTTTCCCCTAATTTGTAACGTTTTTCATTAATGCTTCGCTCCTGTTGGTCGTAGCGTGTTGTTATTATCCTTCCATAATAATCTATCCAACACTAAAAGATTTTTTCAATTCTAACTAGTAGTCCCTAAGCTTAGCACTTTAACCAAAGAAACAAATTCTTTGACTTTCTAATATTAGTATAGATTTTATTTCGACATCTCGCAGGGTTCAAACTCGCGGGCACCAGCTAGTTTCTATTAAACCAATGAGCTGTTAAAAAAAACAACTCCCTAAGGACACAGTTTGACATTTGACAGTAGGATGGTATTTGACGCAGTAATGTGAACAAAGCAATTTGGTACCACAGAACACAATGCACGCCTGCGGCATCACGCTCTGTGACATTATAATTCTGACACGATTAACTACGGATGAGTGCCCATATGGCACGGGTAGATAGCGCCGCAGTTGACTGTGAAATTCAAGCTGTGTGGACAATAATACGGATATTGGCTCTCTTCTCATTGTGACCAGGGACCTTACCGTCGAAGTTGAAGCCGATTACCATCGAATATTTTGATTCGAAAAATAGGTGTTACGTTTAAGTAACTAAGAAACTACTACCACAGTATAAGTAATAGACAGTATGGCCACTCCCTGCCGCTCTCTCGTATCGACCTCACCTCCCCTCAGAGACGTATCTGGAACAGTTTGTATGGCGTGGTACACATACACCCTCATCTCCGTTCTGCACACACGCAATTGTTTATGTAGTAGTAAACTACGCAACATTTGTATGGAGTGGCCAGGGTGTGCTACTACTTAGATTGTTACTCAGCTGTTTAAAGTTAATTGTGCTGAATTATGTTTAGCATAGCTGGTGGAAATCCCAGAGATCTACGAACTAAGATTAAGATGTTTGTCAATAACTTTAACCTAAGACCAATTTTTGGAACCAAAAAATCCGATGGTAATCGGCTTCAGCTTCGGCAGTAGGTCCCAAGGGGCCTTACCGCCGTTGAAGCCGATTACCATTTTTTTTTAACGCAAAAATAGATCTTACATTTAAGTTAGTGACAAACGCCTTCAGCTTAGTCGGTAGAGCTTTATGGCTTCTACCAGCAAAGCTAAACACAATTATCGCCAATCTAAGCTGAAGTTTGATTTTCCCTTTTTTTATATTAGCTCAGCATATTGGCTCCGCTTCGCCTGATGGTAAGCGAAAAGAGGAGCCCCAATCGCATCGGCAACGGACAAGAGATCTTGATGTCTTGTCAGTTGACGCTGCCATGCTGGCCTACAAGATGCTTCTTCACGCTTCGCTTGAAGGATCCCATATTGTATGAATGAGGAAATACATATGCCGGCAACGCGTTCCACTTTTTAATAGTGCGACATAGATAGGAGTTGCCAAACTTTTTAGTACGCGACGGAATGATACCAACAGTAAACTTGTGATATCGCGAGCCTGCATATGAAGTTCTGTGATGGAAAGGGGAGGAAGGGATAAGGGAAAACAGTTCTTCAGAGCATTCACCATGATATACGCGGTAAAATACGCTTAATTAATTAATTCCCTACTACAAATACAAGCCTACTTAAAAATTACTTGCTTGTGCTAGCTGGTATTCCGTGTTAGGTAAAAATACCTGATTTACGAACCACTGCCTGGTGGTTCCACCTCTGGCTACGAAATATTTTCTTTTACAATTTACACAGCGCCATCTGGTCCCAAATTAAGCACAAAGCTTGTACTATGTGAACTAGACAAGATAAATGTACTTAAATACTTTTTTTTTGTAAATACATACATGTAATACTTATAAAACACCCAGACTAAGACAAACAGACACGTTCATGCACACAAATGTTTATCTTGTTCGGGGATCGAACCCACGACGTCGGAGTCAAAGCAGACATTGCTAGTCATTCGACCACGGTGCTCGTCATTTGCTATTTGACCATCAGTGCTGACTTGAAAGCTGGACGTTAACTACGAGAGATCGAATTCTTGACTCGGAGCGTTAGTTTTCACGCCATGATTCGAATGCAACTCGGGATGCAATTATTACGGATGAAAGGACATCATTGGCTCGAATGGACAGCGATGGCTGCAAACCGGGTAATTGCGGTGAGGTCGATATGATAATATGTAATCACGGGTGCGAATATTGCACGATATTATACTGGTTTGAATTAATATACAATCTACATCTATACCACCACCATCGAGGAGCTTGATGGCATCTTATTTCGCTCGCGGCCACTGCCAATGCAGCAACTCCTTCCTTCTTGGTGAAGTCACTCACTCGCAGGAACACAACAACCCTCAGACTCTAGAGGGTTGTTAACCCACTAGACTCTAGACTCTAGAGTCTAGAGGGTTAACAACCCTCTAGAGTTTAGAGGGTGGTTGTGGTCTAGAGTCTAGAGAATTGTTATTTGGCTGTGGTTATTCTGTGAAATGGAGGTATTACCCCAGTTGAGCAACTTATAATTACGCTGCTCTACCTCTCTTTACTCCAGAACCTCGTCAGTGATTCAACAGAGTGCACCACGTGAGGTTAACTTGATTATGCTATCGCAGTTCCCATAGCCTCGCCAATTGGCATAGAGAAGGAGATCCTGGGGTTTTAGTCGGTATGGCTGCCCCTGGTCATGGCAGCAGAGTCCGACATAACCACGCTTGGGCAGCGTGGTATCAGTAACGGATTTCCACACGTTAAAAAAAAAGTTTCTAAAGATGGTGGCGAGCCTCTTACATCCCGCTATGTAGTATATTTATAATTATCATTTATAACTATCTGTTGTTAAGATTATGTATAAATATACAAATCTGTTGTTAAGATTATGTATATATGTACATATGTACAGTAAAAACCGCAATCGTCTGGTAGAGTCAGGAATTAGCATTAAGTCTGCCTATTCTACCAACTTACTGTGAATAAAATTGTTGACTATCCCAATCTGACAGACGGTTTAGATGTTTAGAACCATTAAGTTTCAGAAAAGATTTTGCGTCCATTTGTGTGTTCTATCGATTGTACAATGGGGTGTATTCAGAGGAGTTGTTTCACATAATGCCCACTGTCTCCTTCTACAGTCGCACCGCTCGCTATCGACAGGGAATTCATCCTCACACATTGGCGCCTAAGTGGTCGCGTACAGTGCGGTTCCAGAGAAGTTTTCTCCCGCGTACTGTCAAGTGTGGAATGAACTACCTGTCGAGGTTTTCTCAGGAGACTACAGCATGGGGTTCTTCAAAAAGGGCGTGAAGAGGTTTCTAAACTGTCAGGGCGTGTGATGCCCCTGGTGTTAAAGGCGTTAATAGCCTACGGTAACTGCTTTCCATCAGGCGGGCCGTATGCTTGCGTGCCACTTTAGTAGTATAAAAAAAAAGTTTTAAATAACCAAATCACCTTGCTTAGTTTGGAGTTAAATGGCGTTGTGTAATTTGTCCAAAAATATTTATTTATTTGTCAACTGTCCATAAATACACATACTAGCTGACCCGGCAAACGTTGTTTTGCCATAAAAAATAGATAACAGCCTATTCTCAAACCTACCCGATATGCACACAAAATTTCATAAAAATCGGTCAAGCCGTTTCCGAAGAGTACGGTAACTAACATTGTGACACGAGAATTTTATATATTAGATTTTATTTTGCTGGTAACTTTGAAAGTCTAATAGGTACAAATGTAAGTCAAATACGTTTCAAAACTGTTGTGTGTAAGGTGAGCTTTAACCAAGTTACGCGGAAGGCAAACAAAAATAAAAGCCTTAGTTCTGTAAGTCATTTCGCAAATAAGAAACCTCAAGGGAAACTTTGATGACGGAGCCCTGGGCGGGAAAACTTTTGTTTGCCAAGAGAGGTGGAACCGTTTTATGTATGAAACAAATGTGTTGCTACTTTTACATAACTACTGAAACTAAGTTGGAAAGGAAAAAAGTTTGTTATATAAATTTTTGTATTCTCACTATTTAATATATTTTTCTATGGTAAACGTATCATTTAATCATGTATGTATTACATTTAGGTACACTATACATATGTATTATATAATGGTATTTCTTTTTAACGAAACGGGGGCTCACCACATTTCCCACCACTGTGTCATCTGTGTAGCCAGGATTAACAGCGGCGACCACCAAAAAAAGGCAATGAATAATGAAGTCCACTGCATTCTCGGGGGTAAGACTACGGCGGCCGTGAAACCAAGGTCGTCGCCAGCCGGTGGCACAGGGGGGGGGGGGGGGGGGGCAAGATGATATGGAAAAGTATGAATTGTAGGTAAAGTCGAGAGCTCATGAAGCTTTTCACTTGTAATACGAGCCTTACATCTATAGCGATTGTAATAATAACGGTTCAGAGTCCACCGTGTAAGGCTTCACGAGTTCTATACTGTACAATAAATAAAACTTATAAATAAATAGAATCTTCACATCGAATTTAATCAGAAGAAATTAGTAGGAGTAGGAAGCTTTTGGAATTTGACTTCCTGTCTTGACAATCTGAGATACTGCTATATGGCAAATATTGCATTAAATGCCTAAAGATACTGTTTCCCTACTAGTGAGTAGTTACTTAGACACATAAGGAAATGCTCTTCTAATACTAATGATCTTCTAATACTTGGCTATAAAGGGAAATGCTCTTCTAATACTTGGCTTGAAGGATCCCATATTGTATGAATGAGGAAATACATATGCCGGCAACGCGTTCCACTTTTTAATAGTGCGACATAGATAGGAGTTGCCAAACTTTTTAGTACGCGACGGAATGATACCAACAGTAAACTTGTGATATCGCGAGCCTGCATATGAAGTTCTGTGATGGAAAGGGGAGGAAGGGATAAGGGAAAACAGTTCTTCAGAGCATTCACCATGATATACGCGGTAAAATACGCTTAATTAATTAATTCCCTACTACAAATACAAGCCTACTTAAAAATTACTTGCTTGTGCTAGCTGGTATTCCGTGTTAGGTAAAAATACCTGATTTACGAACCACTGCCTGGTGGTTCCACCTCTGGCTACGAAATATTTTCTTTTACAATTTACACAGCGCCATCTGGTCCCAAATTAAGCACAAAGCTTGTACTATGTGAACTAGACAAGATAAATGTACTTAAATACTTTTTTTTTGTAAATACATACATGTAATACATATAAAACACCCAGACTAAGACAAACAGACACGTTCATGCACACAAATGTTTATCTTGTTCGGGGATCGAACCCACGACGTCGGAGTCAAAGCAGACATTGCTAGTCATTCGACCACGGTGCTCGTCATTTGCTATTTGACCATCAGTGCTGACTTGAAAGCTGGACGTTAACTACGAGAGATCGAATTCTTGACTCGGAGCGTTAGTTTTCACGCCATGATTCGAATGCAACTCGGGATGCAATTATTACGGATGAAAGGACATCATTGGCTCGAATGGACAGCGATGGCTGCAAACCGGGTAATTGCGGTGAGGTCGATATGATAATATGTAATCACGGGTGCGAATATTGCACGATATTATACTGGTTTGAATTAATATACAATCTACATCTATACCACCACCATCGAGGAGCTTGATGGCATCTTATTTCGCTCGCGGCCACTGCCAATGCAGCAACTCCTTCCTTCTTGGTGAAGTCACTCACTCGCAGGAACACAACAACCCTCAGACTCTAGAGGGTTGTTAACCCACTAGACTCTAGACTCTAGAGTCTAGAGGGTTAACAACCCTCTAGAGTTTAGAGGGTGGTTGTGGTCTAGAGTCTAGAGAATTGTTATTTGGCTGTGGTTATTCTGTGAAATGGAGGTATTACCCCAGTTGAGCAACTTATAATTACGCTGCTCTACCTCTCTTTACTCCAGAACCTCGTCAGTGATTCAACAGAGTGCACCACGTGAGGTTAACTTGATTATGCTATCGCAGTTCCCATAGCCTCGCCAATTGGCATAGAGAAGGAGATCCTGGGGTTTTAGTCGGTATGGCTGCCCCTGGTCATGGCAGCAGAGTCCGACATAACCACGCTTGGGCAGCGTGGTATCAGTAACGGATTTCCACACGTTAAAAAAAAAGTTTCTAAAGATGGTGGCGAGCCTCTTACATCCCGCTATGTAGTATATTTATAATTATCATTTATAACTATCTGTTGTTAAGATTATGTATAAATATACAAATCTGTTGTTAAGATTATGTATATATGTACATATGTACAGTAAAAACCGCAATCGTCTGGTAGAGTCAGGAATTAGCATTAAGTCTGCCTATTCTACCAACTTACTGTGAATAAAATTGTTGACTATCTCAATCTGACAGACGGTTTAGATGTTTAGAACCATTAAGTTTCAGAAAAGATTTTGCGTCCATTTGTGTGTTCTATCGATTGTACAATGGGGTGTATTCAGAGGAGTTGTTTCACATAATGCCCACTGTCTCCTTCTACAGTCGCACCGCTCGCTATCGACAGGGAATTCATCCTCACACATTGGCGCCTAAGTGGTCGCGTACAGTGCGGTTCCAGAGAAGTTTTCTCCCGCGTACTGTCAAGTGTGGAATGAACTACCTGTCGAGGTTTTCTCAGGAGACTACAGCATGGGGTTCTTCAAAAAGGGCGTGAAGAGGTTTCTAAACTGTCAGGGCGTGTGATGCCCCTGGTGTTAAAGGCGTTAATAGCCTACGGTAACTGCTTTCCATCAGGCGGGCCGTATGCTTGCGTGCCACTTTAGTAGTATAAAAAAAAAGTTTTAAATAACCAAATCACCTTGCTTAGTTTGGAGTTAAATGGCGTTGTGTAATTTGTCCAAAAATATTTATTTATTTGTCAACTGTCCATAAATACACATACTAGCTGACCCGGCAAACGTTGTTTTGCCATAAAAAATAGATAACAGCCTATTCTCAAACCTACCCGATATGCACACAAAATTTCATAAAAATCGGTCAAGCCGTTTCCGAAGAGTACGGTAACTAACATTGTGACACGAGAATTTTATATATTAGATTTTATTTTGCTGGTAACTTTGAAAGTCTAATAGGTACAAATGTAAGTCAAATACGTTTCAAAACTGTTGTGTGTAAGGTGAGCTTTAACCAAGTTACGCGGAAGGCAAACAAAAATAAAAGCCTTAGTTCTGTAAGTCATTTCGCAAATAAGAAACCTCAAGGGAAACTTTGATGACGGAGCCCTGGGCGGGAAAACTTTTGTTTGCCAAGAGAGGTGGAACCGTTTTATGTATGAAACAAATGTGTTGCTACTTTTACATAACTACTGAAACTAAGTTGGAAAGGAAAAAAGTTTGTTATATAAATTTTTGTATTCTCACTATTTAATATATTTTTCTATGGTAAACGTATCATTTAATCATGTATGTATTACATTTAGGTACACTATACATATGTATTATATAATGGTATTTCTTTTTAACGAAACGGGGGCTCACCACATTTCCCACCACTGTGTCATCTGTGTAGCCAGGATTAACAGCGGCGACCACCAAAAAAAGGCAATGAATAATGAAGTCCACTGCATTCTCGGGGGTAAGACTACGGCGGCCGTGAAACCAAGGTCGTCGCCAGCCGGTGGCACAGGGGGGGGGGGGGGGGGCAAGATGATATGGAAAAGTATGAATTGTAGGTAAAGTCGAGAGCTCATGAAGCTTTTCACTTGTAATACGAGCCTTACATCTATAGCGATTGTAATAATAACGGTTCAGAGTCCACCGTGTAAGGCTTCACGAGTTCTATACTGTACAATAAATAAAACTTATAAATAAATAGAATCTTCACATCGAATTTAATCAGAAGAAATTAGTAGGAGTAGGAAGCTTTTGGAATTTGACTTCCTGTCTTGACAATCTGAGATACTGCTATATGGCAAATATTGCATTAAATGCCTAAAGATACTGTTTCCCTACTAGTGAGTAGTTACTTAGACACATAAGGAAATGCTCTTCTAATACTAATGATCTTCTAATACTTGGCTATAAAGGGAAATGCTCTTCTAATACTTGGCTTGAAGGATCCCATATTGTATGAATGAGGAAATACATATGCCGGCAACGCGTTCCACTTTTTAATAGTGCGACATAGATAGGAGTTGCCAAACTTTTTAGTACGCGACGGAATGATACCAACAGTAAACTTGTGATATCGCGAGCCTGCATATGAAGTTCTGTGATGGAAAGGGGAGGAAGGGATAAGGGAAAACAGTTCTTCAGAGCATTCACCATGATATACGCGGTAAAATACGCTTAATTAATTAATTCCCTACTACAAATACAAGCCTACTTAAAAATTACTTGCTTGTGCTAGCTGGTATTCCGTGTTAGGTAAAAATACCTGATTTACGAACCACTGCCTGGTGGTTCCACCTCTGGCTACGAAATATTTTCTTTTACAATTTACACAGCGCCATCTGGTCCCAAATTAAGCACAAAGCTTGTACTATGTGAACTAGACAAGATAAATGTACTTAAATACTTTTTTTTTGTAAATACATACATGTAATACATATAAAACACCCAGACTAAGACAAACAGACACGTTCATGCACACAAATGTTTATCTTGTTCGGGGATCGAACCCACGACGTCGGAGTCAAAGCAGACATTGCTAGTCATTCGACCACGGTGCTCGTCATTTGCTATTTGACCATCAGTGCTGACTTGAAAGCTGGACGTTAACTACGAGAGATCGAATTCTTGACTCGGAGCGTTAGTTTTCACGCCATGATTCGAATGCAACTCGGGATGCAATTATTACGGATGAAAGGACATCATTGGCTCGAATGGACAGCGATGGCTGCAAACCGGGTAATTGCGGTGAGGTCGATATGATAATATGTAATCACGGGTGCGAATATTGCACGATATTATACTGGTTTGAATTAATATACAATCTACATCTATACCACCACCATCGAGGAGCTTGATGGCATCTTATTTCGCTCGCGGCCACTGCCAATGCAGCAACTCCTTCCTTCTTGGTGAAGTCACTCACTCGCAGGAACACAACAACCCTCAGACTCTAGAGGGTTGTTAACCCACTAGACTCTAGACTCTAGAGTCTAGAGGGTTAACAACCCTCTAGAGTTTAGAGGGTGGTTGTGGTCTAGAGTCTAGAGAATTGTTATTTGGCTGTGGTTATTCTGTGAAATGGAGGTATTACCCCAGTTGAGCAACTTATAATTACGCTGCTCTACCTCTCTTTACTCCAGAACCTCGTCAGTGATTCAACAGAGTGCACCACGTGAGGTTAACTTGATTATGCTATCGCAGTTCCCATAGCCTCGCCAATTGGCATAGAGAAGGAGATCCTGGGGTTTTAGTCGGTATGGCTGCCCCTGGTCATGGCAGCAGAGTCCGACATAACCACGCTTGGGCAGCGTGGTATCAGTAACGGATTTCCACACGTTAAAAAAAAAGTTTCTAAAGATGGTGGCGAGCCTCTTACATCCCGCTATGTAGTATATTTATAATTATCATTTATAACTATCTGTTGTTAAGATTATGTATAAATATACAAATCTGTTGTTAAGATTATGTATATATGTACATATGTACAGTAAAAACCGCAATCGTCTGGTAGAGTCAGGAATTAGCATTAAGTCTGCCTATTCTACCAACTTACTGTGAATAAAATTGTTGACTATCCCAATCTGACAGACGGTTTAGATGTTTAGAACCATTAAGTTTCAGAAAAGATTTTGCGTCCATTTGTGTGTTCTATCGATTGTACAATGGGGTGTATTCAGAGGAGTTGTTTCACATAATGCCCACTGTCTCCTTCTACAGTCGCACCGCTCGCTATCGACAGGGAATTCATCCTCACACATTGGCGCCTAAGTGGTCGCGTACAGTGCGGTTCCAGAGAAGTTTTCTCCCGCGTACTGTCAAGTGTGGAATGAACTACCTGTCGAGGTTTTCTCAGGAGACTACAGCATGGGGTTCTTCAAAAAGGGCGTGAAGAGGTTTCTAAACTGTCAGGGCGTGTGATGCCCCTGGTGTTAAAGGCGTTAATAGCCTACGGTAACTGCTTTCCATCAGGCGGGCCGTATGCTTGCGTGCCACTTTAGTAGTATAAAAAAAAAGTTTTAAATAACCAAATCACCTTGCTTAGTTTGGAGTTAAATGGCGTTGTGTAATTTGTCCAAAAATATTTATTTATTTGTCAACTGTCCATAAATACACATACTAGCTGACCCGGCAAACGTTGTTTTGCCATAAAAAATAGATAACAGCCTATTCTCAAACCTACCCGATATGCACACAAAATTTCATAAAAATCGGTCAAGCCGTTTCCGAAGAGTACGGTAACTAACATTGTGACACGAGAATTTTATATATTAGATTTTATTTTGCTGGTAACTTTGAAAGTCTAATAGGTACAAATGTAAGTCAAATACGTTTCAAAACTGTTGTGTGTAAGGTGAGCTTTAACCAAGTTACGCGGAAGGCAAACAAAAATAAAAGCCTTAGTTCTGTAAGTCATTTCGCAAATAAGAAACCTCAAGGGAAACTTTGATGACGGAGCCCTGGGCGGGAAAACTTTTGTTTGCCAAGAGAGGTGGAACCGTTTTATGTATGAAACAAATGTGTTGCTACTTTTACATAACTACTGAAACTAAGTTGGAAAGGAAAAAAGTTTGTTATATAAATTTTTGTATTCTCACTATTTAATATATTTTTCTATGGTAAACGTATCATTTAATCATGTATGTATTACATTTAGGTACACTATACATATGTATTATATAATGGTATTTCTTTTTAACGAAACGGGGGCTCACCACATTTCCCACCACTGTGTCATCTGTGTAGCCAGGATTAACAGCGGCGACCACCAAAAAAAGGCAATGAATAATGAAGTCCACTGCATTCTCGGGGGTAAGACTACGGCGGCCGTGAAACCAAGGTCGTCGCCAGCCGGTGGCACAGGGGGGGGGGGGGGGGGGGGGCAAGATGATATGGAAAAGTATGAATTGTAGGTAAAGTCGAGAGCTCATGAAGCTTTTCACTTGTAATACGAGCCTTACATCTATAGCGATTGTAATAATAACGGTTCAGAGTCCACCGTGTAAGGCTTCACGAGTTCTATACTGTACAATAAATAAAACTTATAAATAAATAGAATCTTCACATCGAATTTAATCAGAAGAAATTAGTAGGAGTAGGAAGCTTTTGGAATTTGACTTCCTGTCTTGACAATCTGAGATACTGCTATATGGCAAATATTGCATTAAATGCCTAAAGATACTGTTTCCCTACTAGTGAGTAGTTACTTAGACACATAAGGAAATGCTCTTCTAATACTAATGATCTTCTAATACTTGGCTATAAAGGGAAATGCTCTTCTAATACTTGGCTATAAAGTAACTGTTTTATATCAGATTGACCATATGTTTGTTTGGATTGGACCATCCGTTCTGATATAAAAAAATGGATTGTGGCTATGTCATGGACATAGCCGTGTGCTGCAGCGCTTCCCCCCCCCCCCCCGCACGTGATGTTCTATTGTCCTTACTTAGCGTAATAAATTCTTTGATCCTTCATCTATCCAGTGGTGTGATGATATGTATGTATTCCCCAATTTTGTTATCATTCCATTTTTTGAATTGCCTCCCTATGGAAGCATGTGGGTGGTGTATGTGGTTCATCAACATCTTTGAACCAAAGCCATCTTCACCTGCACGCAGCGCACCCTGCTCACTGACAAACGAAGCTCTGGCGAAAAGAGAGGTAGGGAGCGTAATTGTAAGCTACCCGACTGGGGAATGTACCTCCATCTCACAGAATACCGCAGCCAAATAACAATTGCCTTGAGGGTTGTTGAGTTCCTGTGAGTGAGTGAGGTCATCAGAAAGGAAGGAGATGCTGCATTGACAGCGACGCCCGAGCGATATTTTATGTTGCCAGCGTTAATATGGCTACGGTAACCGCTTCACATCAGGCGGGCCGTATGCTTGTCTGCCACCCGACGTAGTATATAAAAAAAAGCAATTTTAAAGATGTATTCACGTCAAAGAGTCGAGATTTCAACCTCATTTCGATACCAAGACCTTCGTACTCCATACTTCGATACTTGACCTTCGAGACCTTGACCATGTATTAAAATAATCTGCAAAATAAACTGAATTCAGAGCTAAAAGTAAATTGGCGGGGCTTACATGACGTGTTGTAACATCCCGCATTTTCTACGAGCCCCTAATAAAAAGTAAGTCGTAAACTTAATTTGATGGCGTCTTGACACTTCCTCTACTGTCCGTTTTGTTACTGCTCCAGTAATTAATTGTGTGCAGTACCGTTCTTGGGTTTATGAGTGTTTAAGTTGGTAGTATTCTGTCTTTGGGATAGTATTATTCGTTTACTCATATTGTTTTTGGTTTAGCATGTGCAAAGGATGTTTTTCAAAAATTAGTTTTTTTTTAATTTTTCTTAATATTGGAAATATTCTCGTTAAATCTATGAAAAGGCAACAGTTATTGACTGATCTACAGAGGCGCGGCTGTAATCATTAGACATTTCAGGTTGAAATTTGGCATATAAGTAGATAATACCCAAGGGATATTGGGATACATGTATACGAAGTCACGGGCGCAAAGTTAGTATCTTACATGACCTGCCGTGTTAGCGAAAGTAGGTGGCGGAGGAGAGTCCTAAAGCCAGATGGAACTGAGATTTCAAAAGAAATCTCATATAGCGAAAGCAGTGGGGAAGGCTTGTTGGATACATACATGGCTGTATGTACCCATTATCTTGTACTTTCGCTAACACGGCAGGTCATGTAACCATGTAAGATACTTTTTGATTCGTTGTGTACTAAGCGAATAATTAATTTGTAAATCGAGTGGCACCGGTTTTCCATGGTCTTAAAGTTGCCCAGTTCGGTTACAGTTTTGTATATAGGGGGCCTTCCGCCGAATCGGAAGCCGATTACCATCGAATATTTTGATTAGAAAAATAGATATTACGTTTAAGTTTTTAACAAACATCTTCAGCTTAGTCGGTAGACCTGCATGGGTTTTCTCAGCTAAGCTAAACATAAGCACCATAAATCTATGTTGATGTTTGATTGTTGTTAACTCTAATAACTTCTAAACTTTCGCGTTGCATGATTGAAATTATAATAAACACGGGAATTAACGCGATTCAGCAGACACAGTCAGCCTGTGACGTGGTCACACCGCCGGTGCAACCTGGTCGAAACGTCAGGCAATAATAAAGATATGTAAAACTACCTTACATGCATGATCGTGTTGTTAACTCTGTTGAGAATCGGCTTCAGCTTAGCCAGTGCGGCCCCTGATTTTAGTTCAAGCATAACAATTACAAATGTTATAGTTATAACATAAATAATCCATATATTTTTAAGGCAATATGTGCTTAAGTTGAGGAGTTCGATGGCGTCCTTGCGTGTGGCAGTCTAATCTATCACGCAAGTCAAGCAACGTCGACCGTAGCCTGTCCATGGATGGGTTTATTTATCTCGAGCTCCTCCGTGCTTTGGAGGGCACGTTAAACCATCGGTCCTGGCAGTTATCTTTAGATGACAGTCGTAAAGCAAAGTCAGTGGTCTTTATGCGCCTTGCAAGTACTGACCTCCGCCTACCCGCAGTTGAGCAGCGTGGTGGAGTATGTTTTAAACCCCTTAGTTTAAGTGGAGACGACGAGGTGCTTAAGTTAACTTACATAACATAAATAAAACCTAGACGCTGCGGTTACAATGTCGGCGCCTAGTACGTCACTGAAATGTGCCTCTAACTGCTTTCGACGTTCACGCTGAAATGGGACAGCTATTTTCGTTTATTTATTGTATCGTTGGAAATATACGTGCCTTTATTATGTGAGTATCCGCCGCCGTTTTATAAAAGAATATTTAATATTTTTAAAAATTCCACATTAGTGTTACTAGCATTATTATTTAACCTACTAGCTGTGCCCGCGACTTCGTCCGTGCGGAATAGATAGTTTTTTTATTGTTAATAAAAATAAATAAAATTTCTAAAATAAAAGTAGCCTAAGTTACTCCTTATTACATCAGCTATCTGCCAGTGAAAGTCCCGTCAAAGTTGGTTCAGCCGTTTCAGAGATTATCTGGAACAAACAAACACATAGACAGACAGACGAAAATTGAAAAAAATGTTATTATGGTATATGTACCATGTATACATCTATATGCATTTAGTAAAAAGTGGTTATTTTAATATTACAAACAGACACTCCAATTTTATTTATCTGTATAGATGTCAATAATTTATTTGCATATGGATGGATATCCTCCTTTACCGTACGTTAAAAAGCCGTAATCACATATTATAGAATGACGGCAATGATTTGTCACAATCACACAGACATCTTCACCCAAAGAGTAATATAATATAGAGAGAGGCTTACCTTAAAAATATATTAGTAATGCTACATTTGAATTTTTTTTTTCAATAATACATATCGAAAAATATTTTTTTATATGGAAATTAAGGCTCTACCACTGTTTTATAAGAATACTAGCGGCCCGTCCCGGCTTCGCACGGGTGGACAAAATATTGCAATATTCTTACGGATCCTTAATTTTTTCGAAATTAAAATATAGCCTATGTTATTCATTCCCTGATAATGTAGCTTTCTATTGGTGAAAGAATTTTTGAAATCGGTCCAGTAGATTCGGAGCTTATTCGTTACAAACAAACAAATCTTACCTCTTTATAATATTAGTTTAGATAAATAAACAAAATTGACTTTGAGATTGATATTGACCGCGAAATAAGTCAACTTTCCTATACATAAGGTTTATGAAACCTAACAACGGGAATTAACGCGATCATGCATATAGGTATCTTGTCGACTGTCTCGACCACGAGCCAGCCTGTGACCACGGCCGGTGCAACCTGGTCGAAACATCAAGCAATAATATATGTAAATACCCTTATGCATGTTGAATTATGCAACGTTAAACTTTAAAAGTTATTATACATAAAGTTATATTCCAAAGGCAATAGAGAACCTCAATCAGTACTCAACGATTTAGTCTTAGTCTTACTGTATATTTCACTATCATGTTAGGAGTCCTAAATATACACAGAATCCAAAAGATTTGTAAATCCGTCGGATTATGTGTAAGTTAGAAAATCAGTTGAATCCTATATAAGTAGTTTTAGGGCGTGGACATTGTGTATTTATACTCAATGTATTATAATATGATGAACTTATTTCTCTTCATAGTATTTGGTTGTTTGTAATAGTTTAATGCCTCCCCAACCCGTCTGGCCAGCGTGGGGAGTGTAGGCCGAATCCTCCTTCTGTCTGGGACGGACGAGAGAGGGTCGTGCTCCTGTAGTGGAGACTAAAATGACCTGATGATGAATAGTTTAATGTAATAAAGGTATATTTTATTGTCCATGAATAAAAAAAACGATATTATCAAGCAGCAGAGATATCTCTTTTATACTGCTCGGACTGTAGTTTACGAACGCTTATAAATAATATGGTAGTTATTATTTTCAATTTAGTCAAATGCCTGCATTCGATATGATAATAAATATTTCTTATTATACACTTTACACAGCGCCATCCAGTCCCAACACTAAGCAAACCTTGTAAAATGGGTACTAGATAACTGATATTATACTTATAATACGTTTTTTTGTAGATACCTACATATAATATATAGAAAACATCTAGACAAAGACAAACACACAAATATTTGTCTTGGGCGGGGATTGAACCCGCGTTCCCGGAGTCAAAGTGAACATTGGCATTCGACCACTGGGTTCGTCAATTCATCCTAAATGCAAAGATATGATTTATTA
Source organism: Hypsopygia costalis (assembly GCA_937001555.2). Lineage (NCBI taxonomy): Eukaryota > Metazoa > Arthropoda > Insecta > Lepidoptera > Pyralidae > Hypsopygia > Hypsopygia costalis. The sequence continues at coordinate 7,742,688 of OW443349.2, forward strand.
TTCAAACTTGCGCCACTTTCACAGCACATAGGGCCTTAAAACTGGAATATACAAGCGTTTCTTTACAGTCTTCGGTTCTGTATGTTTCACATTGTATTTAAGGCAAGAGCGAAGGTATTGGTACTTTGTCTTTGGTAGCTTACTTGTTTGTGATGTAAATGTAAATTCTTTGAAAGAAACAGATTCATTGGCATTGCTTGAGCTCGCTTCGTCTAGTTTTTTTATTAATTTGTTTTAGTAGGAATCTTCGTTATGAGCAGATCTATTTGTTTATTTCATAGGAACTTTTACCCGCGTCTTCGTCCGCGCGGGTATTTTTTTTTGTGCGGAAAAAATCAACTAGGTATTAAAATAATAATTGTTATTTTGATTTTTCAATCAAATAATAAACAATAAGTCTAAAAATGACGAATGAATGGCCGAGAGAATGGCGAAACTGAAGTGGGAATGGGCTGCTCACGTAGCGAGAAAGGAAGATTCCTGGTGCAAGAAAGTCCTTACATGGAGACCGTACGAGCACGTAAGACCAAGGGGGAGACCGCAAATGAGATGGAAGGATGACATAAAAGCGGGCCATAACTGGATCCTAGCTGCCCAAAACAGGGATAATTGGAGGGGTTTAAAGGAGGCCTACACCAAGCAATTGGATCACGTAGACAGTGGCTAATGAAGAAGAAGAAGACGTCTAAAAATAATCTTGTTTCACTGTGGGGGTGTAAAAGGTTCATCAATATCTTTGTACCAAAACCTCACCTTTACGTGATGGACCCTGCTGACTAACAAACGAGGATCTGGCGAAAAGAGAGGTAGGGCATAGCGTATTTTAAAGCTGCACGACTAGGGAAGTACCTTACCTTCACAGAAGCGATATTCTGTGAGGTAGAGGTACTCTCTGTGAGGTACAGGTAGGAGCCAAGTAACAATTCCTTTGAGGGTTGTTGTATTCCTACGGTTGAGTAAGGTCACCAGAAAGGCAGAAGTATAGCCTGGCAATGGATCGGCAGCCCCTTGGCGTTCCTGATCTCCATGGGCGGTGCTGATTGCTTTACATCAGATGATTCGGGGTGTAATTGGTTCATCAACATCTTTGAACCAAAGCCAACTTCACCTGCACGCGGTGCACACTGCTGACTGACAAACAAAGCTCTGGCGATAAGAGAGGTAGGGAGCGTAATTTTAAGCTACCCGACTGGGAAATTTACCTACACCTCACAGAATAACCCAGCCAAATAACAATTCCCTTGAGGGTTGTTGTGTTCCTGCGAGCGAGTGAGGTCACCAGAAAGGAAGGAGATGCTGCGTTGGCAGCGAGGGTGGCGGCGCGCGACCGATATTTTATGTTGCTAGCGTTAATATGGCTACGGTAACCGCTTCACATCAGGCGGGTCGTATGCTTATCTGCCACCTGACATAGTATTAAAAAAAACAGATGACCCACATGCTCGTTTACCCCCCTCTCATACATAAAAAAAAAGTCGGTTCTCTCTTGTCCTTATCCCACTTTAAGTGGGGTCGGCTCTCCTTATCCTACGGCGCCAAGATAGCCTATCTTGGGTTGTCGGGTTGGGTAATTGGGCTTTATCTATTAATTTTTTCATACCAGTCCACCACGTCAAAGGGGGCCGTCCTCTTACTTTCCTGCCTTCCGGGAGAGCCATCGCCCTCTGCACCACGTGATCGTTGTTCCTTCGCATAACATGGCCATACCATCTTAAGCGAGCTTCAGTGAGCTTATCTGAGACGGGCGCTATTTTAAAACTACCTCTAATATGTTCGTTGCGTACTTTATCCAGTCTAGTAACACCGCCCGACCATCTAAGCATCTTCATTTCGGCCACGTGGAGCTTTTGCACATGCGTTTCCTTGACAGTCCAGCACTCCGCTCCGTACATCATTGCTGGTCTCACCGCTGTTTTGTATACCTTGCCTTTTGTACGTATAGGCATTCGCGGGTCGCATAAAAAAAAAGTCGTTTGATAGTCGAAAATATAAGATATCTTTCCATTCAATGCAAATCTAATTTGCGCTATCAATGGACTTTTTCCTTTAAACGGAATACGTAATTTTGCGCATAGCTTCGTGAATATTTCATCGGGCCGATGGAAAATTGAGTAGGCTATGTAAGAAGTGTTGGAGTATCCTAAAAGTCGTTTAAACAATAAGTTATAAGTCCCATTCAAAGTAACAAAGGGGTCCCGTAATTTATTACGCTACAGTTACGTTTGAATTCTTCAAATAAATAAAGTAGTAATAATGAAATTTCATTTTAAAGGTAACAAAGTTTGAAGGATGTAACCTTGGCTTTCATTCTCGGAGCAAAAGTCAATGTCACTGGCATTGACGAGCTCGGTGGTCGAATGGTTAGCGATGGCCACTTTGACTCCGAGGTCGCGGGTTCGATCCCCGCACGAGACAAATATTTGTGTGCATGAACATGTCTGTTTGTCTTGGTCTGAGTGTTTTCTATGTATTATATGTATGTATTTACAAAAAAAATGTTTTAAAGCACATTTATCAGTTATCTAGTACCCATAACACAAGCTTTTCGCTTAATTTGGGGATAGATGGCGCTGTGTAAATTGTCCCTAAATATTTATTTATTTATATGTATGATATCCTACAGATACTTACAATGGGATGTAAGTGGCTTACTGCTATCTTCGGAGCCAAAGCCAACCTCACCTGCACGTGGTACATACTGCAGCTAAGCGGATGAGGCTCTGGCGACAGTCGCCAACCCGCCAGCCCAACGTGTCGACGTTAAGGGTTGTTTTGTTCCTGTGAGTGACTTGGATCACCAAAAAGAAAGGATGGAGTATAGGCTGGCAACGGATCGGCGATCCCTTGGTGTCACTGATCACCATTGGTGGGGTTGATTGTTTTCCATCAGGTGACCCACAAGCTTGTTTGCCCCTCTCTCATGTAAAAAAAATAGTCGGTAGTTTACTCTCCAATGTCTATAAACCAAAATATATGGCCCCCAGAACACAGCAGCCCTGCTATTCTGGACAAAGGTGACGGTATCGGTTCCGGCAGAGCGAGGGGTGCTAACAATGACGACGAAGTGTTGGACGCCCTACTTCTAGATGGTCCGATTAACTTAAGAACCCGGCTGGATGCGCAAGTCAGAGGATCGTATTTGGTGGAAAGCATTGGGGAAGGCTTATATCCAGCAGTGGGTAGATACAGACTGATAATGACTTACAACCCGCGGTGCCGACACCCCCGGTGTTAACGCGGCATATCCTTTAGTGACTACACCCACTCACAGAAACACAAAGTTTCTCAAAGATATTGATATTTGGCTGCGTTCTTTTGTCAAGTACTGCCTCAGTCAGACTTGATGCCGTACCTGTCTTCCGCTAAGGCCTCGTGCAAGTGAGCCCCGGAGATAAATAGATACTTATCAAATGGGAACAATATTTTCTGTCACCTAAGTTTAGATGTGTCACTAATCTGCAGTACCCTAATAATAATATCTATCCCCAAGAAATATATTAGTCATTATTTTCATCAAAACTGTCTCTAAATATAAATCATCAGCTTATCAAACTATTAGTATCATTTAATTCGTTTGATCATCAAAATAATAGATCTGTCACCAAATAAATAGATCAGCTCCTTAATTTAATGAAAAAATGGCTAATAGGCGTGAAGTCAAATTGGCGTCATATTCACTGACGTGTCTTACCAATACTTGGTCAATGTAATAAATCGTGTTTTGGTTAGATTTGAGTTGATTTTTGTTGAGGTTTTCTTGTGTCCTGTCATCGGAAATAATACCGTCAACTTAGATGACGAATGATGTGATGCCAAGTAAGCTTAATTATTAATAATTGACAATATAATATAAACAAAAACATTTAATTGGTACTAGACCCTATATCTCCATGATTTTAGGTGATTTATTGTGGAATCGATTTTATATTGTTTGTTGACTACATTTTGGTGACAAATCTATTATTTTGCGGGCAAACCCTATTAGTTAAGAAACATAAAACTAATTAAATTGGCGATAGCTTAAATGATACCCTTATCAAATTAGTTGAGCATTAAATCTGTGGATAACCACAGATTTATTACAGATTTATACTTAATATAAATTAAGAGGTATGAGGGAAACTGAGGAAAATCAGGTTCTTTTCTCAAGAATCTAATTCTATTGGAAAAGGATAATGGAATTTTCTATATGGAAAGAGGCTTGGATACAGGTTTTAAAATAAAGACTTAAATTACGTCTTTCTATGTAGCGTTATAGTCCAATAGACCAAAGATATGGAGTACGGAAGGTGAGATAAGAATATTTTTTTTACTCGTCTGCCATAATCCGAACTAATATTGAAAAAATCCAAATCATCTATAATATAAAAATGAATCGCTGGATGTGTGCTTAAGTGCAAATATCTAGAACAGCTGAACCGATGTCGCCAATTTTTTTTTTTTTAGAATATTCTTTGAAGTACGAATATAGTTCTTACGCAGAGAAAAATGTAAAAAAATTGCCTGAAAATGTCTAAAAACAACACTTTTCTATACTCGCATACAAACGATTCGTAATAATACTTATTAAAAGTCAATTTGAGCTGTAATACCATACCATAAAGTTCAAGTGATAGTGGAGAGGTTCCGGGAAGGCAAAACAATGGAGGGACGTTACCATCGTTCGTAGTAATTGTTGACTTATTAATTTTCTTTTTTTATCTTACTAGCTGACCCGGCGTCCCGAATAGCAGATTAAGTATTAAAAAAAAGTAAAGAATCGAGTGTTAGGCGACACGAAGTTCGCTAGGTCAGTTAGTTATAAATAATACTCCTTTATGGCAAGTGTCTCTTAGCTATGATAAGTGCTAAAGTACAAAAACTGATATAATTATCAGGCGGGCTTGTCTGGCACTTGTCGTAAAAATATATTGCGTTTCTTACGCGTCTGGCCTCGAATCTTCAATGCTCTCAATTTTTGTTTCATTTGCTCTTACAGAATATATAATATATGGATAAAAATTTCATGTCATGTATTTGTGGTCGCACTCCATCGAAACGGCTCGACCGATTTTTGATGCCAACGGCCTACTTCTACAGTCGCACCGCTCGTCATCAACAGGGAATTCATCTTCACTATTAGAGCCTAAGTCGTCGTGTACAGTGCGGTTCCAGAGAAATTTTCTCCTGCGTACTGGCAAGCTGTGTAATGAACTGCCTGTCGAGATTTCCGCAGAAGACTACAGCATGGGGTTCTTCAAAAAGGGCGTGAAGAGGTTTTTACAGGGTCAGCAACGCGCGTGAGATGCTCGTGGTGCTACAGGCGTTCATAGGGTACGGTGACTGGCCGTTTGCTATCCATCCATCAGACGGGCCGTTTGCTAGTTTGCCACTTTAATGGTATAAAAAAAACTATTTTTATGATTATTTTTAAGTATGTAGGCTAATAATGTAATAATGCGTAAAGTATACTTCATACTGGTATGCGATAAATGTCTATGACAACTTAGGTGGCAACTGGCACGCTTAGATTCTGGCACTAGTGCGAGCTGACTAATTTTTAGGGTTCCGTACCCAAAGGGTAAAAAGGAACCCTATTACTAAGGCTCCACTGTCCGTCCGTCCGTCTGTCACCAGGCTGTATCTTATGAACCGTGATAGTTAGACAGTTGAAATTTTCACAGATGATGTATTTCTATTGCCGCTATAACAACAAATACTAAAAAACCGCCAAGTGCGAATCGGACTCGCGCACGAAGGGTTCCGTACCATTATTTATAAAAACAGCAAAAAATTGGTTGCCTGTAAAGTCGGTATACGGGCGAAAGTTTTACGTGACAACGACTTTGAGTGGTAAAATGTTTTCGAGTGGAAGGGACGCATGCCTTTCACTTTTTATGTCTGTCTCTCTCGCTCTTAGGCGGGCTAACCATGCCCGAGTGGAAGGGACGCGTGCCTCTCACTCGCTCTCATTGTGAGCGCATAACGTGAGCGTAACGCAGTTTCTTGAAGTGTCACCTGGCTAACCAATTTATAAGACGTTGTCACGTCAAAAAAATCACGTTTGTTGTATGGGAGCCCCCTTTAAATACTTGTTTTATTTTTGCTTAACTATTTATTTTTTAAGTGAATATATAACTAAATATTATGTGAGTATTTCAAGCGTGTACCTATTGGCGTTTTCAATTGCGAGCAAAAACGAGCAAAAATGTCACGTTTGTTGTAAAGGGGCTCCCCCTTAAATATTTATTTTATTCTGTGTTTTAGTATTTGTTGTTATAGCGGCAACAGAAATACATCATCTGTGAAAATTTCAACTGTCTAACTATCACGGTTCATGAGATACAGCCTGGTGACAGACAGACGGACGGACGGACGAACGGACAGACAGCGGAGCCTTAGTAATAGGGTTCCTTTGTACTCTTTGCGTACGGAACCCTAAAAACAGAATAAAATTAATATTTAAGGGCTCCCATTCAACAAACGTGATTTTTTTGCCGTTTTTATAGATAATGGTACGGTACCCTTCGTGCGCGAGTCCGACTCGCACTTGGCCGGTTATAATAAATTTTATAATTATAATAGTAAGTAAATTCTTGTTTTGTGCCACATTACTCTTTTCATTACATTCATTTACAGAAAAACGTTTGACGAGTCAGCTAGTATATATTTTACCTGAAACCCTTCAGAAACGCACACGTAAATGTTGCAAAATGAATATTTCTCACAAAATAACACGAAAGCCAAATTCAGTTTCCTGCCATAACCCAACCTAGTCCCATTGTTATTAAAATTAACCAGGGTAGAAAAGTGGACGCAATAATAGAGCCATAAAAGACCCCAATCATTTGGGGCCAAGGGCGAATACCGTTACGTTTCACTGCTTTTCTAGGCGCTAGAGCCTACTTTCACCGATAAGTCGATTTTCCGGGTTATAATTTGAGACTACTAAAAAAGTATGTATTTTTACTCACTATATTTTTGAATAGTTTGACTGTAGAGCTAATTTGGCTTCGTTTAATAAATAAATAAATATTCCTGGACAAATTACACACGGCCATTTAGTCGCAAACTAAGCAAAGCTTGTACTATGGGTACTAGTACAACAAATTTTGTAAACAACTACATAAATTCTTATTATCTGAAAGATTTTACACAGTTAAAGAGTTCTTGACATATAAATTAAATACTTAAATTTAATAATAAAATTAACTATATCGGACATAATAACATTTAATCTATATTCTTATATTGACGAGCTCGGTGGTCGAATGGTTAGCAATGGCCACTTTGACTCCGAGGTCGCGGGTTCGATCTCCGCACAAGACAAACATTTGTGTGCATGAACATGTCTGTTTATCTTGGTCTGGGCGTTTTCTATGTATAATATGAATATATTTACAAAAAAAAATGTATTTAAGTATTATAGCAGTTATCTAGTACCCATAGCACAAGCTTTGCTTAGTTTGGGACTAGATGGCCGTGTGTGATTTGTCCAAGAATATTTATATTTATTTATTTATACTAGCTGTGCCCGCGACTTCGTCCGCGTGGAATAGTGTCTTTGGGCATCATTTTTAAATATTTCGGCTAATTATTTTACAAATAAGACACATACGTATTAATACTTATATGAGTTGCAGTGTGCCATCTAGTGCTTATATAGCTCTTTTGTGGAACATTGTACATTCATCCCAACCAACAGCTTACACTGCTGCAAATTTCTTCCGCGCTCACTGCTTTTGCTAATGTTACATACCGGCATGTCCTCATCAGCTAAGTTCAATGGTAGTTTTAGAACCGAGTGCGCTATACCCCTATAACTATTTACACTTTATTTTGCTTTTAACCGTAAACACAGAAAACAAAACTTCTTATTATGAAAATAACTGATTTAAGTATTTTATTTAATTGTATAAAAACCTATTTAAAAAAATATTATAAACCCAAATGAATTAAATTTAACTAATTTTATTAACTCAAATAAACAAAATCTCTATACTAAGTATAACTTTTTACACTTGTACTTAAGAACTTGTTTTTATGAACCATTTGTAACCGATTCCTAGAAATCCCTTTCGGATATTGCGACTTCTGACTGAGTCGGCATGCAAAGGCATAAAGACTCATTCATAAAACTATTAAGCTTTTTTATCTTTTGTTTACATTCACAGATGGTCAAATGCTTTGTTTGTACAATGCTCAAAAAAGTACTGTTTATTTGGTGAGGGCAATTAACTTACCGTTCTTAGGTACCTGCCTAGCATACAAATGTGCAACAAAAAAAAATGACGTAATAACATCTAATTAAACTCGAAAGTAATCTACTTTTAACGAATGAAATAAATAAAACAATGACCCAACTAAAGAAAAAAATATTTAATAACTTATCTACTAAAGTAAGCAAATCGAATTGTAAACAATGTGCAGTGAATAATAATGCATTTGTAGCGGAAAAAATAATAATTGTCACGTGTCTGCACGTTTGGGCAAGCCCACTTGGGCATATTTTTTCTGTGCCGTACCACCGTTTTTTACTCATGTGGTACCACGCCGCGTAACGACCCCCGGCCCGCTCCTTGACCCCCGTACACATTGAAAGCTGCCTTTCAATGTGTACGGGTGGTGTACGGCGTTGAGATAGGCAAAATGCCTGGCATTTACAATAAGTGTCCAGTAAGTACATGTTAATGCCCAATAAATGCCTAGTTTTGGGCATAAATAGAGAATTTATAACTATTTTTTGGACATTTATTGTAAATGCCCGGCATTTTGCCCATCTTTAGTACGGCGCGATGCTTGGCAAGTTTTTTACTCGCGTTAATTTCAGTTTCTCATTTTGTAATGACTGCGTAAATGTTATCTACATCAGGATAGCACTAATATTTTGTCTCTTGTCGCAAACTTATAAAACATTTACTTATACCTTACATATTTCCATACAAACTTTCATCCCCTATTCCCTATTGTTATTTTACCCCCGTGTGGTTAAAACTTTTACAAACTTTGAATGTCATATTTATTTATATCGAATCAACAGCCTAAAAAATAAATTTCAAGCTTCTAGCTCTAAAAATAACGATACTTCCATACAACCTTTCACCCCCCCTTTTAACCCCTTACAACCCTTTTTTTGCATTAAAAAGTAGCCTATGTCCTTCCTCAGGCTCTAAACTATCTGTGTACCAAATTTCATTTAAATCGGTTCAGTAGTTTTGCCGTGAAAGCAGGACAGACAGACAGACAGACAGACAGACAGACAGAGTTACTTTCGCATTTATAATATTAGTAAGGAGTAAGGATTACTCGCATATTTAGGGGTGTAAGTGGTTCTTCAAGATCTTTAATCTTTTCTTAACCAAAGCCAACTTCACCTGCACGTGGTGCACCCTGCTGACTGACAAACGAAGCTCTGGCGAAAAGAGAGGTAGGGAGCGTAATTGTAAGCTACCCAACTGGGGAATGTACCTCCACCTCACAGAATACCGCAGCCAAATAACAATTCCCTTGAGGGTTGTTGTGTTCCTGCGAGTGAGTGAGGTCACCAGAAAGAAAGGTAGGAGATGCTGCGTTGGCAGCGGGGGTGGTAGCGCGCGAGCAATATCTTATGTTGCAGGCGTTAATATGGCTACGGTAACCGTTTTACATCAGGCGGGCCGTATGCTTGTCTGCCACCCGACGTAGTATAAAAAAAAAATATATACTCGTAGTGTGACTGATCAATTTTTGTACGCCAATAAGTGTGGCAAGATATGCGCACCCTGTATAATTTATAACACCTATGTATGAACCATATCTTAAACGAATAAATGAATTGAATTGAATTGAATAGATAACTGATATTATACTTAAATAACGACTAATATTTGTGTGCATGAGCACATGTGTGTTTGTGTTGGTCTGGGTGTTGTCTATTTCTTATATGTATGTGTTTACAAAAAAATGTATATACGTACATATATCAGTTATCTAGTTCCCATAGTACAAGCTTTGCTTAGTTTATTATTTATTATTTGTCTACATTAATATTATAAAGTGCTCAAGTTTGTAAGTTGTTTCTTTGGGTGTAGGTGGCAAACTTTGATTTATCCGATCCAGTTTACAAATATTATTTCAGCAAAATTTAGAACCTACCTTTAAGGTCAGTGTTGCTAGGTCAAATGTATAAAATTTCGGGACGGATGGTAAAAGTAACGGGATCACAGAAAATCTAACTCGTGCATAATATTCAGACAATTGCATTTTTTATGTATACACATTATATCGCTGTTTTTATTCCAAATATTATTTTCATATACAAGCATATTGCCCGCCGGATGTGTAGCAGTTGAGGGGGTGTAGCTTCATAAATGCTCACAATAATTGGTAAGACAGAGGGAGAGTAGACCGCTCTGGCGCGGCGTTGGAGAAGAAGTATGTAATATCCCCCTCTCTTTCTACCGCACGGCGAAAATGTATGCCTGCTCCTGCTGTTTTATTTTAATGTAATATAAATTGTCATATTTGTGTACGATAGCGCAATAAATGAATATTGTATTTTACCACATAATTGATAGTACTTGTATACAGATAAATAAAGCAATTCGTGTCAAATTATTCCCTAACCATTCCAAAATATTCAAAAATGCACAACGTTAATGTTCAAGTTTTCACTTCTGCCGGCACTCCCGGAGTGCAACCCGTTTTTATATTTTTATAAAACAATCCCTTAGCGGCGCAACATATAAACATAATTTCATCATATATCAAATAATAAAAGTTACAGAAAATCAGGAACGGATTCTAATACACATAAGTTACACAAAACGAACGAAGTAGTAACACAGCTCAAATTTATTAGTAAAGATAGATCTATCGAAGTCGCAAAAAGTGCGGTAAACGCAACGTGATATATTACACAACGGGAACTCAGTTATTATCCCATAAATTATATTATTATTACGCGTTACCCCATTTAACACGCTCCCGCTTGTGTTTTAATGTTATTTTTCCGAGGTATACGGAAATATTCGTTATTTTTGTGCCCGTTAAGTATCGACGGGGGAGTGAAAAAGTGATTTTATAACATAAACTGTTTTACACAACGGAGCACTTTTTCAATAAATATTTTAATCATTTTGTGTGAAATATTCGTGGTTATGTGTTATCATGTTTTTAAATACGTTTAAAAAGGTATACGTCGTGGTTAAGGGATGTATTTGCGAGAATACAGTTAGAGAGTATAGTATTAACGCATTAATACGCGTTAATACTAATATTATAATTTCGAGATCGGTGGTCGAATGGTGAGCAATGGCTACTTTCACTCCGAGGTCGCGGGTTCGGTCCGCGCCGCTCCGTCTTACGAATTTTCGTTCAGACCACATGTCCTGACGCGAGTTTAACATTTTTTACCCCTCCCAAAAAGTGCATAACGCCGCTAAAAAAGTTTTCACTTCAAAAATATTTGAATAATTTAAATTAAATAATATATTACTCATACATACCACGCTGCACACTCTTAAGTCTCGTAATTCTCATCACATACTGAGCGGAAGAGCGAAACACAGATGCGGCGCGAGCGATATTTTATGTTGCGAGCGTTAATATGGCTACGGTAACCGCTTCACATCAGGCGTAGTATAAAAAAAAAATATGAATCTGAATTCCGGACGCACATCTTTCCATAAATTTACTAAAGAGCGGATTCACTCACACACACACACCGGAATTCAGATTCTTAAATTCCTTTAAATTCAGTAATTATTATTTAAATACTTGATATCGGTCAACTTGCCAGAATATGGGAAATATTAAAAAAATTGAAAAATTCACCTCCTGCTGAAAGTTGGAAGAGAACTCGACCGGTCATCGAGAGGTCATGGGTTTAAATCCCACCTAGGTGGTGTAGGTGAAATTTTCCATTTTTTTAAATATTCTTAAATTCAGTTTCTGAATTTCATGACGGATTCCAGCAGTGTGAAGCCGGCCTTACACGCATATAGCAGTGTCTCGCTCGAAATATGTTGTATCTGCTTAGTATGTCATACGCTTAACAATGCTAAGACATATACGTCAAGAGTCGAGACTTGTTATAGCAACGCGGCGGCGGTGCGGCGTGTCATATAAATCTTTAATAAATATTTTCTTTAAAAATATTTTTAAAAATAGAAAAAAATATATCTCCCCGCCAAGGTGGAGTTTGAACCCACGATCTGTCGATTACCGATTGAGTGCTGTTACAACTAAGATACCAGGAAGGTTTGTGATAGTGGCGAACTTTTGCATTTTATATTTTACTGCTGTGAAGTCGCAGTGTGGCGCCATCTACCTATTAAGTATTACACTACTAAACAAGGCATAGCAGTCGATCGTTGCAGATTTGATGTTACAGGAGTTCATAGACTACGGTAACTGCTTTCCAACAGGCGGGCCGTTTGCCACTTTAATGGTATAAAAAAATAATATGAAAATTCGTCTACTTTTTATAACACCAAACTTATTAAATAATTATTATTTTTAACCCTCTCGATTACCGGTCGAGTGCTCTTCCAACTCTCACCATTCGACCGGTAATCGAGAGGTCGTGGGTTCAAATCCCACCTAGGCGGGCGAGGTGAATGTTTCTATTTTTTTTTAATATTTATAATATTCTGGCAAGTTGGCCTAAATCAACTATTTAAAAATAATATACATTTTTCTTAATTTCTAACTAACACTTGCACATTTCTTACCTAAACAACACAAATAAGTAAATAAAAATCTCTCCATTACCTTTTCTCCTTGACTGCCACAGAGATATGATCGCCTGGTGATTTGCCATTTTATTCAGTTAATAATTTTGGCGTATTTACGAGCTGCAACGAAGTGTAATTTGTTTTATTCTTATGACATAGCATTCTAAGTTCAGACGAAATACAAGTCACGAATCGCGTGCTTGCCAACAATGAAAACTAGTTGTTAAAGAATTTGCTTTTTATTAGTTCGTAGAACAAGGTTAACACCTCATTTCGGCTTAATAGGCGTTAAGCTTGTATGCAAAGGCTTTGGAATGATTCATTTTGTTTGTGTAAGGTAGAGCGAGGAATTTAGGTACTTAATACCGTAGCTTTCTAGGTTTAAGGTAAAATAGAAATTAGATTGCTTATCAGGTAAGTGTAGTGTTTCTGATTTAGGTACAGATTTGTTGTTGTTCTTTTTAATAAAATGACTAAGAATATCTTTAGGTTTTTAATGCCATAGTACATAGATGATGTTGACATAAAGAACTCTGCATAAGACAGTCATGCATTCTCAGCCTATCAACCAAAGTCATGCATTCTGACCTTTTTTTATACTACGTCGGGTGGCGGACAAGCATAGGGCCCGCCTGATGTGAAGCAGTTACCGTAGCCATATTAACCCTTGCAGATTAAAATATCGCTCGCGCGCTGCCACCCCCGTTGCCAACGCAGCATCTCCTTCCTTCCTTTTTGGTGACCTCACTTACTCGCAGGAACACAACAACCCTCAAGGGAATTGTTATTTAGCTGCGGTATTCTACGAGGTGGAGGTACATTCCCCAGTCGGGTAGCTTACATTTACGCTACCTACCTCTCTTTAAACCTTCTTCGGCCATGTATCTCGTCGTGGTAATGACTCCTTATAGCATCTCGTAGTGCAGGGAAAAGTTGAAGGCACCAGATCACGTGGTAGATCACCAATGAGTTGGACGGACCAGATCACGGCCGCAACTAAGTGCTCGGTTTACGAATGTACCTGAAAGCTGCAGTCCACGACGAATGGCGCTGTATTATCAAGATCATCACCCATCGTGATTCACAATGATGACCACGACCACTCTTGCAAGAGTGTTTCGACTATGAAGAAGTAGAACTAGATGACCGGGTAAAGCTCTTTTGCTTTAAGGGCAGGTCACACCGGGAACGTAGTGACATGAAGCTAGGTTCATTTAGCGTCGCTCATGTCGCTATAGTTGCGTGTGAACACTATATGAAAATGAAGAATACTTACTCTGGAAAAAGGCTACTTGCGGTCAAGCGGTTTCCATTGGCAGGATAAGTCTAAGAATTAGGGTCATCTCGTGTTTATTACGTCATCTTTTTTTTATGAATGTTTTTTGACGTAAATACGTATTTAAAATTGATTCCATAGGAAGGCAATTAAAAAAAGACGTATGATAACGAAATCGGAAGATACAGTTTGGTGTTGCATTTACAAATCTAACATCTCCATCCAAAATTAAATCACACCATTGTATAGATGAAGGATCAAATAATATATTACGATAAGTAAGGACTATGGAACCTCGCGTGCGGGGAGGGGAAAACGCCGCCATTTTGAGGTAATTTTAGTACATATAACGTACAACACACGGCCGTGTCTATGACACAGCCATACCCCATTTTTTTCAGGAACCTGTCGTGTTGGGTAAATAATGAAAAGGCTTCATGAGATGATACCAAATATATAATACATAATTACATTGCATCTACTTTTATAAAAACAAAACCGAAAAATCTTTCAAAACATATCAAGTTTTGGCTACTGCAAATAGAAAGCGGCTAAATGTTACTCCAAAATTCTAGATGGACCTACTCATTATATTCCTCCTTAGGTCGTAAGTAGTTAATACCATTCCTGTCAAAGGAAATTCTCCTGTAGGTACTACCGCAGTATAAGTAATAGTACTAACGTACTATTATTAAAACATTAAATTCGCTCTATAATAACATAGTTTATCTACGTGCTTCCATTTTTCCATTATACAGTCCCCCACTCCTTAATACTATATATATTCCGCATATTCTGACATTAAAAATTAAAGATATTTATCTCTGTAATTTTTTTTAGAAATTTTATGAACAGCTAAGCTGTTATCTTAGAAAAAAAAAAAACGAAATATTTTATGTTACAAAAAATATGGTTACTACTAAACTTTTTACGTCGACATTGACGTCTGACGTCCCCCTCACGGCCCTTGTAGCTACGAAAGTGACGCGACTTTGAATAAAAAATTATATCATAAATAGCAAATATTCCTGTGTTCAGTTTGTTAATAAGACAATAAAGTATTTTGTGTCATTATGCTAGCACTCCAATTGTTTCGTTTTAGAAGTGAAAAGTGCTAAAGACGGCCGTTCTTGGTATATTTTGGGTTATTTATTTGGTATATTTTGGAGTGTAAGTGGTTCATCGACATCTATGAACCAGAGCCAACCTCACCTGCACGTGGTGCACCCTGCTGACTGACAAACAAGGCTTTGGCAAAAAGAGAGGTAGGTCATAGCGTATTTTTTAAACTGCCCGACTGGGGAAGTACCTCCACCTCACAGATTACCGCAGCCAAATAACAATTCCCTTGAGGGTTGTTGGGTTCCTGCTAGTGAGTGAGGTCACTAGCACGAAAGGAAGGAAGGAGTATAGGCTGGCAGTGGATCACCGACTACTTGGTGTTGCTGATCTCCATGGATGGTGTTGATTACTTTCCATCTGGTGACCCACATGCTCGTTTGCTTCCCTCTTATATTTAAAAAAAAATTGTTACTACACTGATATTCATCCTAAATGATAAAATATGTATTCTAGTTAAAATAACGCCACTTTCGCGGAAACAAAGGCCCTCACACACACACAGGCAAAAACACTGCTGAATCTACTTTCATCAAAGATTGTAATAAAACTTTTGCTAAAAGAATTACTCTACAACTCTCGAGCGACTGCGAGCTAACTACTTACTGCCTAAACAAACGATACTTTGTAAACACTAGAAAAGGAATCCTTTCAATAAATCCGCTAAATCAAACAACCCAATAAGTTTTGATAAAACTAACCAATCTCGAAGACGGAAGATAAATAACCCGGCAGAAATGAAAAGGCGAGTGTGTCATTTAACTCTGTTAGCGGATAAAACAATTCAATACACGGCGGTATAGTAACTCATGGAGACGGAACCAATAAATCACTCTATAACCTGGTACAGCGGCGCTTCTCGCGAGAAATTCACTTCGACGTCGTCGGTGCCGCCGGTTATCCCTTAGAAAATCCCCTGCATTTTGAATTCACGGTTAGTAAGATCTGCAAGCAATTTAGTTTTGCGAAAATTAAAGAGAGCGTAGATATTTTTAATTATAACAGACTCCAAAAAAGAAGGTTCTTAATTCGGCTATTTTTTTTTAATGTTTGTTACTTATTTACTTCGTGATTGATAAACCGATTTGAAAAAAACTTTTTTTATTTGAAAGAGTATACTTCCAGATTGATACCATATTTTTTCATCATTATCATCATCACCAGCAGTCTTTATCTACCCATTGTTAACAGACTCCAAAAAAGGAGAAGGTTCTTAATTCGGCAATTTTTTTTTTATGTTTGTTACTTATTTACTTCGTGATTGATAAACCGATTTGAAAAAAAACTTTTTTTATTTGAAAGAGTATACTTCCAGATTGGTACCATATTTTTTCGTCATTATCATCATCACCAGCAGTCTTTATCTACCCATTGTCAGGTTTGTTATTTCATTACTCCGTTATTTATAAAACGATTTGAATAAAAAACTTTTTTATTTGAAAGAGTATACTTCCAGATTGGTCCCAATTTTTCATCATCATCATCATCAGCCTGTATCTAGATACGTAAATGTAGAGTAATGTTTGGAGTCGGTTTTTTTTTGTTAAAATTATAGCTTTTTGTTATTAAAAGACTAGTGGACTGTTTTTACCTTAGAGTACAAGATAGCCACGTCTCAAGACGAGGAGGTGACTCCATCGAACGCCTGGTGGTTCAGGGTGGAGTCGAGTTCATTCTTTTAGTGAAAAGAATCGGATTGCCATTAGTGAATATTATTGACCATGATGTGTGTATATAGCTGGCCAAACAAATTATTAATTATGTATGAGTTATTTACGAATATTTCGATTTCTTTTCGCTATTTTTTTTATCTGTTAACAAACTTGTTCACAGACCATTCTATCTGTATATCACGTATTTTGTACCTGTGGAACTCCAAAGATTCTCAACATACATCCGAGGATGCTAGCGTGCAGTCTTAGCGTTCAAACTCCACTGAACTTGCAAATTTTATTTCCCTGAAGATCTTTATGACACTGTGGATTTATAATATTCTATTTTTATAGCCGATCCTAGTTTAATTTAGTATCAGTTTCGTTTTATTTTGTTTTATTTTTATACTGCGTTGGGTGGCAGACAATCATACGACCCGCCTGATGTGAAGCGGTTATCGTAGCCATATTAACGCTCGCAACATAAAATATCGCTCGCGTGCCGCGACTCCCGCTGCCAACGCAGCATCTCCTTCCTGTCTGGTGACCTCACTCACTCGCAGGAACACAACGACCCTCAAGGCAATTGTTATTTGGCTGTGGTATTCTGTGAGGTGGAGGTACATTCCCCAGTCGGGTAGCTTATAATTACGCTCCCTACCTCCCATTTCGCCAGAGCTTTGGTTGATGGATCACTTACACCCCAAATTGGTATATGATTTAAGGATAGCCTTGAGGATCGGAATAGACTTGTTGGGCAACAACTCATAATTTTAGGTTTCCAATAGTTTTCGATAGTTTTAAAATATTCCACTTTTATTTTATTGTATTTTTTTACTATAAAATTTTTTAAAAATATCTAAAATGATAAACAAAATGCAACAAATTACTGCCAATAACTAAATATTAAACAAGCCAAAAATTAAACATATGTTCATAATTATTCGAGTCCGTTGTTTATGAGATTATCCCTAGACATGTCGAGCCCTAATTAAGTCCCAATCCACACAATTTTAACAACTTTTTATTAAGCATGTTGATAAGGGAATACAAATTAACGCAATTTACACCGAATTTAGAAGCGCATTCGACAAAGAGTATCACTATTCTCTTAAATAATTTATCTACCGTGGCGTATGGAGAACTTTACATTTTTGATTTGACTCATAATCAAAGTCTCGTTCACAGATCGTAGTGACAAACATTTACTTTTCAAAATCATATGTGGTAACATCTTGCATTCCACAGGGGTCGCATCTCGGTCCAATCCTATTTCTCACATTTGTCAACAACACAATTCTTCGCTGAAGTCTCCTACCTATAAGCTATCAACCCGCCAAATTTTAACATCATGGGTCTAGGAATTTTAGAAATTTCGTGTTTAATCAATGAGTTTTTTGATATAATTATCAAATATGAGACGATATTCTGTCAAACGTCATAAAGTTACAGTAGAAACGTTAATATGGTGGTTCAGTTTTCTTAATAATTCTGATGTTCCGCTCAATTTCCTTATTATTTTCTTTCATAAAAACTTCTACTGACAGTAATAAACACCAAAAAAAGAGTTAGCGAAATTGTTCCATCCGTTCACGCGTGATGCATTGATCAAGGGTACAGATTCATTTTATATAAGTAGATGTATATCTAAAAATCTGACATACAAATATCGCTAGCTAAAACATTACGTGCAAATGAGTCCGCGTATAAAAACTGTAGAGAAAACTGTCTGTACCATAAAACGTCTACGAAAGAGGTGTCTCAATAAATTGAACAAAATAAAAACGTAACGGAAAGGAATCGTCTCAGTGGAAGCAATTTGCGACAGTTTTACGGAGCTTCAAGGTATATTGGCTTTATGTAAATTACATTGTGTTACTCAATAAACGACTTTATAGCACGTGCACTAGTTCTTTGTGAATTTATTTTCTTAAAGGATATAAATATAATGATACATACATAGGACTCTGTAACAAACTACATGACCACAGATATCTACATAACAAGTTAGATTTCTGAGAGCTAAGTGCTTGTTTTTTGTTTGCGTTCGATTATGTCAACGTAAACAAACCGAACAAATAGAGAAGAACTCTAGATTCTAGAAATTTCCGCTGGAACCACAGAGTACGCGACAATTTATACTTCAATATGTGATGCTAAATTCCGTGTTGATGGCGAATAGTACGTGCGACTAAACCATAATGGACATACATAGGGTTGCCATCTCTAAACGCTAGCAACCAGGAGCTTTACCACCAAAGCGGAAGCCGATTACCACCGAGTAGGATATGATTATTGACATCAATCTTCAGCTTATTCAGTAGAGCTCCAGGGTCTCTATCAGCTAATTTAGACTTTCGCAATCAAAAAATCCAGTGGGAATCGGTTTCAGCTTAGGCGGTAGGGCCTCAAGACAATATGCGAGAAAACTCCGGATTTTGAGATCTTAAAACCCGGACATGTCATCAGTGTTGTTTAGTACTAGTACTATTTTTTATTCTGTGACAAGACGGTTATTCGCAGTATGGTGCGGGCGGTAGCGATTTAAAACTTTTTACCCTGGACTACAAATGAAATCCCACACGGATGCTGCCCGGACGCGGGCTCCAAACTAGGACGGACGAAGCCTAGACATACCACAATTTACATAACACAATTTACGATTCTACATAGTGATTTATAGACTTTATAGTCATATTTGAACCAAAACCAACCTCAATTGCACGTGGTGTATCTTGCTGATTGACAAACGAGGCTCTGGCCGAAAAAGTGAAGTAGCGCATAGCGTGTTTTGTAAGCCGACCGACATAGAATACGGCAGCGAAATAACCTTAACCTTGAGGGTTGACTTGATTGTGTTCCTTACTAGTGAGGTCTAGAAAGGAAGGAGGTGCTGCGTTGTCAGCGGAGGAGGTTGCGAGCGTTAATGTGGCTACGGGAACCGCTTCTTATCAGGCAAGCAGTATGTTTGTATTGTTGACGAGCTCGGTGGTCGAATGGTTAGCAATGGCCACTTTGACTCCGAGGTAGCGGGTTCGATCCCCGCACAAGACAAATATTTGTGTGCATGAACATGTCTGTTTGTCTTGGTCTGGGTGTTTACTATGTAATATATATATGTATTTACAAAAAAAAAATGTATTCAAGTATCATATCAATTATCTAGTACCCATAGTACAAGCTTTGCTTAGTTTGGGATCAGATGGCAATGTGTAATTCGTCCAGGAATATTTATTTATTTATTGTATAAAAAAGTTGTACTATATACGAGTATATATAGAAGCACGGCATGTTGGATTTAACCCTGATGATGATGAGCTATTCACCATCCAATTTCTCATAACATCACCAAACAATCACACCAACAAACTGTAATACAAATACATAAGAGAACAGAAAATATTGCGCTCTTTATAACTAAGCCCTGCGGATATTACTCCGAGAGCCGTATGTATTACTGGCGGGTATTGTCTCAAACACACTGTGGACTACGTCGGATATGGAGCACGGACTTTTGGACGTAATCACAAATATCTGAGAGAAAATCAGTAATATCTTTATCCACACTCACTGATACACTGTCTCCTAGTTCAAGCCTTATACATCCCACTACTGGGATACGGGTCTCCCCTTAATCTAAGGCAGGGCTGTCCAAACCACATACAATATTGGACCATTAAAAATTACTGAACAGATTAGCGGGCCGTAGAAACAAATTATCTACTTGACAATTTTTACTACCTCCTTTGAAAGCCAGCTAAGCTTAGGCTATAACTACATAGTTAGTTATAAAACTTAAACTTTTCTAAAAAATATATAATTTTTAGTCAGATTCGTTGTACAAAATCCACAGCGGTAAAAAACTGTTTAAAAATATATAGAAAGTTAGTTATAAAACTTAAACTTTTCTAAAAAATATATAATTTTAGTCAGATTCGTTGTACAAAACCCATAGCGGTAAAAAACTGTATAGAAACCGGTAAATGAAAAAGACGTCACGGGCCGCACAAAGATAAGCTGAGGGCCGCATGCGGCATTTGGCACGGCATTGGCACGGCCCGCGGGCTTCTTAACTCTTAACTTAACTAAATCTTAACTCCTTAGATCAGGGCTGTCATTGGACAGCCCTGATCTAAGGAGTTAAGAGCATACTCCACCATGCTGCTCAACTACGGATTGGCGAAAACCAGTGTTTTCAAACCGCCTAAATGCCAATGATTGACTAACAACTGTCATCTAATGAGAACAGCCGGGACCGAAGGCTTAATGTGTCCTCCGAAGCACGGACGAACTCGAGATAGATAAACCCATCCATGAACAGGCTACGGTCGACATTGCTTAACTTGCGTGATTAGACTGACATGCGTAACGACGCCAACGACGACGATCTACTGTTATACTGTATGAAGCTATATTTACATAACTACTGAAGCCAAAGAGGAAGGATATGTGTTTGACATGTACTTATATTTGACGAGCTCGGTGGTCAGCAATGGCCATTTTGACTCCGAGGTTGTGGGTTCGATTCCCGCACAAGACAAACATTTGTGTGCATGAACATGTCTGTTTGTCTTGGTCTGGGTGCTTTCTATGTATTATAAGTATGTATTTACAATAAAAAAATGTATTTAGGTATGTTTATCAGTTGTCTAGTACCCATAACACAAGCTTCGCTTACTTTGGGGCTAGATGGCGCTGTGTAATTTGTCTGACAATATTTATTTATTTATATTATATTTATATATAAAAAAAATATTCTTTTGTCTCAACATCACGCGTGAACAGCTAGTGCGGCTTCGCAATTTCTTTTTATGTTCTTATTTGTTATTTTCGGGAAAAGGTTCTTATGAAAGAAAAAAATAAGAAAGTTGCGCGGAAAATTAGAAAATTTAAGAACAGAAAAGAAACCGAGTCTTTAATTCCCTTAAAAGGCTGCTGATCTTCATGGACGGTAGTGATTGCTTTCCATCAGGTGATCCAAATGCACTTTTGCCCCCCTCTCACATAAAAAAAAAATTGGTTGTCTGTACATACTATAAATTAACCCTATTAACATTAGTGACCATATTAATTTTTCTAACGTAAACTCTATATCGTTTGAAGGAACTGTCAGTCATTTGACAGATTGCGTGAAAGCAATTCGAATTCAACATTCATTGAAGAAGTAGAAAGAATAACGTCTATCGGGTCAGCTATTTTATAATATATAAAAATGAAGCCCTTGGTCACAGCATTATGCGTGAACGGCTGGAGCGATTTCACTAATTCTTTTTTGTTCTGTTTGTTATTGTCAGGAGAAGATAAAAAATAAAGGAGTTGCGCGGACAAGTAAAAACGTTAAGAAAAGAAAAGAAACCGTGTCTTTATTTCCCTTAAAAGGCTGCTGATCTTCATGGGCGGTGGTGCAATCACCACCAGGTGACCCATATGATCGTTTGCCCCCTCTCGTATAAAAAAAAAATTTGTTGTTTGTAAAGTCGATTGCAAGAGAAACCTTGACGCCATGGAGAGATTGGTAGTGCAGGGACTGGTCGAAGGCAAGAGAGCGCGCGGTCGATCGCCAACCAGATGGACCGACTTAATAAAATCAGTCACCAAAACATCAGTGACAGAATGCGCTCGTCAAGCCACCAATAGAGACTGGTGGAGAAGGATTGCGGGAGCAGCAACCGCCATGGGGAGCGACAATGGGTGACCACGACCACTCTGTCAAGAGTGAACGACTAAAGAAGAAGTAAAGTCGATTTACGGACGATAAATAACATAAATAACATAGGGCGATCGTACTGGTACTCGCCCGATTTTACTCTACCAATGTGAGCCACGCCTAAGGTCTACAGATTACACGTCAGCCTCACATCAAGCGAGCCGCATGTTGCAAAAAATGTTTGCTTTCCAATGCAGTGTAACAAAAAATAACTGAAACCTGTTCCCGTTTGACTGAAGTTATAGATTGAAACGGTACCAAGTGTTCTCTGAACCCACAGCCGATGTAAAAGCAATTATATACCAAGCGTGGGATCGCGTTTTAAAACCGCCAGTTTTTAGGGTTGTTTTTCACAATCCGTTACGGGTTCGGGGCGATTTCGGGACGCGGCGGAACACGCCCGGATGATCGATGGTGGTGCGCGCCTGGCGAGCTAATGGTCAGGCTTTGTTCATGAGATGAGCGATCACATTAAAAACTACTTAAGATCATTAAACGTCAACTACTGAATATCATTTCAAATATATCGGTGTAAGTGCTTCATTATCATGTGTGAGTCAAAGCACATGGTGCGAAAGAGATAAAGTAGCGTTATTTATTAGCTGCCTGTCTGGTGAAGTCCTTACAAAATAACGCAGCTAAATAACAATTCCCTAGAGGCAGAATTTCCCTGAATTTCTGCGAGTGAGCGAGGTTACCAGAAAGGACGGAGTTGCTGTGTCGGCAGCGGGTGTGGCGTCAGGGCTGTCCGAGTCCAACTGTAAATATTTACCTAACTATTTTATATATGAGGTGTTATGTAGTAAAATGGATTATAAAATGGATTATATATATAGATATATGATATGATCTACCTAGGTACTTAACGTGACAGTTCGTCTACATAATATTGTGCGGATCGCAGTCTCGCTTAAAGCGTGAACCAAAACGCGATAGCCGATGACAGTTTAATTTTTAACTGTCCGTCGACACCTCCACTGTTTGTGCGAACACCGTGAAAAAGTCGTTCTAAATAAGCTGACAGGCGAAGTCTAAATTCCGCCTGACAAACCCTATCGGATACCCGATATGCTGGAGACGTGCAGGATTACCGCTAGCGGGAGAACAGCCGTGTCATACCCCGAGCACCATATTGGCAGTGTAAGGTAAGCGAAATGTTTAATTACGGTCCTCAATTTCCTATACAAGGCTTGATTTGTAAAACGCTTCCGCTCACGCTTCTTCTACTAACATAATCGCACCCACAACGCGCTCAGCAGAGGCTATGAATAAGGCATATGTTTCGTGCGATACCGAGCCCTAACGTGTGCGATATGACAAAGGGAACCGGATTTTTGGGTTTGAATTTATCAGGATTTATGAGTGTGTGAGTAAATTCCAATATGTGTTGCTAGTTGTGGATTATGAAAGTTTAATGCCAATTTTGAAAGTATCGGGTGTGCATTTTTCATGTTGTTCAGAACTACGAAACGAGAATATGGCCCCTCCGTCGGTGCCATATCCCACCTTAAGAGCTTGATTATGGGTGAAACGCTTAGCAGAACAGGTAGTGTGAGCGAGTAACTCCGATAATTAATGTAAAAATTGTTTTTGTGTAAATGCGGTACCTGAACATATGAGAAAATGTCCCAGCAAATTTGTTTTCAAAAGGAACTTGCGTGCCTTTTTGAAATTTTATTAGAGCAGTAATGATCATCTGTATACTCGTATGTAGTGTAATGTTTGTATTTTGTATGTTTCTATAGTTTATCTAATCTCATACTGAAATTTTGAGATTAAAAAACTAAACACAGAATCTTAATGTCAGTCTTTTACGCACAAGACATTAAACAATTTTTAAAAGTTACTTTTCGATACAGCTCTTCTATGGACAACTGTATCGAAAAGTAACTTTTTCTCCATTTCGATACAGCTTCAGCCCTGGATACAAGTATTTTAAACAGGTTGCAATGCAAATGCATTGCAACGTTGCAAAATTTTTCTACATAATCTGTAAACGCGGCGCCGCGCGGCCCGTCGCGCATGCGCACTACGCATGCTCCATCTGCAAATGGATTTATAAGTAAGAAATAAAGCTGTGAAGTTAACTTCATGGTTTTATTAAAAAAAATTGTCATCTATTTCATGAGATTAGATAAAGTAGTGTATGAAACTGCACATAAATAGGACTTAAAATACTCGTGTGGTCTATTTCACTTTCGCCTACGGCTCATGTGATAAACTCACACTCGTATTTTAAGAACCCTTATTATGCAACAGTTTCATAAACTACTATTATTTATGTATGTACTCGTATATTCGATTAGTTTATGTGTGTTTATATTGTGTGTATCGTCGTAGTCAACCTTTATTCATCCCACTGCTGGGACACGGGCATGCCCACCATCGAAGGGGTTTAGAGTATACCACCACGCTGGCAATTTGGCAATCTCAAGCGTTTTCAATGACTCGTAAACATACGCAGTCTGTAAATGTTTTGTATAACCATGTTTCTCACTTTCGTCCTTAACCCATGTGACTCCTTATCAAACTTCGCAGAAAATTACTTATTCTCGGTTTGTAATACCCCGTTCTCTCCAATTCTTCCAAGCCTTTATATCTTAAAAGACTGAGAACGTTGTTGTTCTTCTTTTTCACGTATTCAATATGTGAAGAAGAAGACCTAATTCTGAGGGTCGAGCGGTTACTATCTCGCCACGTAATCAATTTTAGCTCGTTTGTGGTTAGGGTACTGACCCACCATCTGCAGACCTTCATGAAGGAAGACTTCTGGCCGCAGGGCGTCATGTTTCGGAGTTTCCGAGGACGGCTACCTACCGATTCACCATACACGTCGCCGATACTGCGTGTTTATTTAATAATAAATATGTATATATGTTAGTTTATACGGTATTCAATAATATGGGTGTTTTTAAATGTAAGCATTACATGAATTAAATGATTATCTATACTAATATTATAAAGCTGAAGAGTTTGTTTGTTTGGTTGAATGCGCTAATTTCCTATTTTTCGAGGAAGGCTTATAGGCTATATAACATCACGCTACCACCAATAGGAGCGGAGCACTAACGAAAATTGTTGCAAAAATGGGGAAAAAATATACCTTTTGAGGGCTTCCGTTGCGTGGGCTGCGTAAACGGTTCAAGTTACCCAACAATTATATACGACGAAATTATTCATCTTAGAATGTTCTAAAAAAAAGTCCGTTACAGCATGTGTGTATCTTTTAAGTTTCGACCACTATAACCTTTCAAATGGTAACTTTACGCTTCACTCTCAACGCTCTGCCTCACGCAGACGGAACTGCGCGAGTCAGCTAGTCTGTATATTTTTTAAAACATTTATTATTATATAATAATAACTGTCTAAAATTAATCTTATAAAAGATAATCCAGCTTTTACTAAAATGCACTTAAACAATGCATATAACCCGGAAAGGATGTAGTATTTGTCATAAAATTCACTATTTAGAATGAACTTTAATTTCCCAACCACAGTGCATATTACTTTATTTTTTTATTCCAGCAAAGGAAAAACAGTATTTTGTCTTGCGCCATTAAATTCAATTTACATTGCGACGTAAGGCACTTCAGACCATTTTCATGGGAACATCAAAACAAGATGATGAATGAGAAACGGCACACGGTTTAACCCAAAACCGCGCGTAAACACAGATGTATAAAATGTTTTTCTAGAATAGCTGGTAGTCGAATATACTACAGCATCCGAGAGAGGGTTAAAATTGGGTAAAACAGTAGTGGTGGTAGTTAAATCTGCTTTTGTTTTGCTTCCTCAAAAGCGCATTCGTGATTTTCTGTTTGTTCCGAACGTGGTTGGTGAATAGCATAGAATAGAATATGGAGTGTATTCAGAGGAGTTGTTTGACATGATGCCTACGGCCTCCTTCTACAGCTGCACCGCTCGCCATCGACAGGGAATTCATCCTCAGATTCCAGAGAAGTTTTCTCCCGCGTACTGTCAAGCTGTGGAATGAACTGCCTAACGAGTCGAGAAATACAATAAGATCTCGAAAATAATAGAGATAATAACAATTCAAGTAAAAGAATATTCAATTCTATTCAAATAAAATAAACATACATATTGTATTATATCAGGATAATAATCATACATACCCATAATTATCACATAATTATAATTATCATTGATTTATACAAGTGCCGTTTCCATAACTTGTATCTCACGGCTTAAATCGAAGCACATGTTATGTTATTCGCTTTTCCCGTACAAATCCAGTGGACATATTCAATTTCACGGGTAACCAGCCTCTCGCGGTATAAACAGCCATTTTCTTGCGTTGGCGAAATGTGTATCAATTCTACACTGGAATTTATGAACGGTCTGCGTGCGAGTTATATTAGCATCGATTGTGTCTGCGATGTGATGATCTTTGTTTGTATGTACGTGTATGTGTGTATTCTGTCATCGTCAACCCTTATTCACTCCACTGCTGGGATACGGGTCTCCCCTCAATCGAAGGGTAACTTTTTTTAAGGTGACATTTAGATCCATTTTTTTTTAATAGAATTAAATATTCTTTTACTTGAATTGTTATTTACTCTATTATTTTCGAGATCTTATTTTCCTTCATTTACTTACTAATACTTACGTAATTTTGTGGCCAATAAAGTTTAAATAAATAATTTTGGATCATGTAGATCCAAAATTTTTGAAATATTACATTCATGAACTAATTGGTGGCGGAAGCACGCAAAGTAGTGCTTAGTCAAATTGCCTGTAAATTTGACCTCCGCAAAATAACAACTGAATCAATTATCTAACAAAGAGTTCGAATAAAACTTTAAGTTGTCTTTCATAACACTCTCTAAGTAGGTCTTAAACTTCATTATACCACGTAACTAACCCAAGAATTTAATAACTGAAGCATAAAAAATATCAGATCTAACTTTACAGCCGTCTTCCAAGTTCATAATCTCCATTTTAATTCACCGGCAACTTTTTATCGCGGCCAATGAATTTACAAATCCTTGGGGATTATCTCGGAGTTTTGGGGATTCGAGACCCCTTGATTTATGAATTTTGTACATTGAGAACTTAGACTTAAAACTTAGAGCTATTTTGGGGTATAAGTAGGTTATCAACATCTTTGAACCAAAGCTTTTCATCAAAGACATCTTTAAATCTTTATGTTATGGATTCTGTAGTCGAATGGC
The DNA here is from genome assembly GCA_937001555.2 of Hypsopygia costalis. Lineage (NCBI taxonomy): Eukaryota > Metazoa > Arthropoda > Insecta > Lepidoptera > Pyralidae > Hypsopygia > Hypsopygia costalis. Next base: position 7,770,329 of record OW443349.2, read on the forward strand.
TACTTTGATTCCAAAGTTGCGGTTTCGATCCCCGCATTTGTCAAACATTTGTGTGCATAAACATGACTGTCTGTGATCTATCTAGGAATGTTTATTTAGATATTGAAGTAAAAACTTCTTTAGGTGCGTTGGGCATTTTTTGAGATGGAAAAGAACCACTGAACTCGCAACACTATTACCGTAACCGATACCAGTCTATTTGGCGCGGTATGAGGTAGGGCGGGGAGGCCGGGTCTCGCGCCTTGTGTCCATAGAGTAATTTTTGCGTTAATCGATCTTTGCCCTCCGCGTTGTGTCCATACTACTCTCGTTTTCGAAATACAAGGACAAGATTTAGAAAAAGGGACAGCTTTCAGTACTGCAAAATATTTCCTGCCGATTCAAACAACACACACGTAATTATGTTTTTATTTCAGTGGGCACTCCCTGAGTGGCACGGTTTTTTTTATTTTGGAGTGTAAGTTGTTCATAAACATCTTTGAACCAGAGCTAACCTAACCTGCTCAAATAATTACCTTACCTGTTCGATCATAAATTTTACCTATTGTTTTAAACTTATATATCAAATCGAAAAAAATGAGCTGAAAATGAAATGAACCCATAATCATCCTATTGTTGGGATACAGGTCTCCTCCTAATCGAAGGGGTTTAGAGCATACTCCACCACGCTGCTCCACTACGGCTAGAGACGAAGTTTTTACTTCTATCGTGTGGTGAAGCACACACTGTTTCTGTATATGGATTTTATTGGAATTTCAGTTATACTGCCGATTTTACGTCTTTACTTTACTTTCAGGCCGGCCTTACACAGCCAGAATCCGTCACGGAATTTAGAAACTGAATTATGGATATTAATTCCGGATGCACATCCATATTGGGCAATAGCTGAAAATCAGTCTGTTGCATATTCAATATTCCCACTGAGCTATGGCCCCTTTGTATTGTTTTATAATTCTAATACTGTAGTACGAATAAACTATCTATCTATACAAAACACCTATTCACCAGACACATGCAGATTTTTCAGATCGATCTGACAAAAAATGCTAACGAGTATTAAGAATTTAAAAATCTGAATGCCGGATGCACCTTTTTTTATACATTTCTAAGGAGCGAACTCACACACGCCGCATTCAAATTCTTAGATACATTTTCTGAATTCCGTGTTCCGGCTGTGTACCTGTGTACTGCCACACATCTGCATATATGAAATAATATAATAAGTCGACTGTGTGTGCTCATAAGCGTCATCTACATTCATAGGCGGCGCACGCCGCGCGCAATGCTTTCACAGTGCAATATTGCAAGCATGGCAGTGCGCGCGAGCCGCGACATTTGGTTTAGTATTACAGACAGACATAAAATTAATAGGCAGAAAAAATATGTTTAAATAAAAAACACAATTAAAAAGTGACAATTATAATTATGATGAGATATGCATGATTGAAACTCAAACCAGAGGAAAACAAAAACATAATAAAATAAGTAAAACGCCATGCAAATGACGAGTCTGTGAAGTACAGCAGACCGCTACGACAGGTAACTTTTGGGAATGACTATTTTTTATCTAACTATGTTATAAAATCACTTAAATGTTTTTTAAATGTCAATTACTAAATTGATATATAAAATGCATATTTCTGATTGGCGGCGGTATGTTGTTCCAACATTTAGTTGCCTGTTAACAACTTCGCACACAACTCGATGCTTCATTGTCACGGAGCAAACATGAACAGGGAATGCACGTGCATAATGTTTCAAGTGACGGAGGTGGTATAAAAAGTTATTAATGCAAAATTAATCACCCTACATATTAAAACCACACAAGCTACATCACATACAAACGAAATATATCACTGGGATAGAAGGTTACAGCAAAACAGTCGGTAAGAATCCTCGTTAGAAATCCTCCCAGGAAATTGAATCGCTAACAAATCCTCGCACGGCTAGGGATAAGTGCGTGTTTCCTGCAGTTTTGATTTATTGTACGTCTGCCCTTAATCTCGGCCTTGTGTCTGAACTTTACGATTGGACGTTTCATTTTTGACATAGATGGTATGAGAAAGATATAAAGAATTCGTTTGTATTAATCTCACGAACCTTTTGAAGTTAATGTGGCTACGACAAGCTTCTTTTGGTCTGTCTATACGAGTACAATGGAAAAATAATCTTGTATAATGACGAGCCCGGTGATTGAATGGCTAGCAATGGCCACTTTGACTCCGATGTCGCGGGTTCGATCCTCGTACATGACAAATATTTGTGTGCATGATCATGTTTGTCATGTAATGGGTGTTTTCTATGAATTATATTTTTTTATTTACAAATAAAGGTGTTTTATGTAAATATAGGTTAATACCTATATTTACATAAAACACCTTTATATTTAACTGATATAATTATCAGTTATCTAGTACAAGGAATGCTTAGTTTAGGACTAGATGGCGCTGTGTAGTATGCCAAGGAATATTTATTTATTTATATCTATATTAGACAGCAACGCGCAGCTCAAACTACTGGAATACAAACGACACGTGACTGCTTCGATAGCGTTATCAAAATTAACCACGCTAGCGAAATACGCTGATATTATGTCACTTGAACGAGTACACATGCTCTTACAAGATCATCGTGGTACCGCCCTTACACTTCAACAACATTGGTTGTTGCTACAGAGGCAACAACCACCTTCGATTGCAACACAAAAGGAAAGTACGGAACGTGATATCATAAGATACGACGAAAAGAATTTTGGCCCATCGAAAGAAATAATTATCTACCAATATAGCGAGTTTTTAAGGCTCTCATAGATTTGTTATAATCTATGAGAGCCTTAGAAACTCGCTGCTAGTGGAATAGAAACCTAAACACAAAATGTTGCAAGTACTTAAACGGTAACTTTACAACTGAAAAAATAAATAAGAGGCCATAAAAACGGCAGTATTCGATAGGCGGCAGCTTTAAAAGCTATAAACCCATCGGGCTGGCGCGGCAACTCCAAAAGACGCATAAAACGATCCACGTGCACTATAAAGTACAGTCTTTATAAACAAAGTTGCGAGCAAAGCCTAACTTACCAATCGTACAGTTGAGGTAAACTTTGTCGGGGTTTCGGTGTGTTTAATTCATAAGCGATAGCGGTTTTGTGATAATTAAGTGGCATTCACACAAATGTCACATTTGGTATTCACTTATCACAATATGAAATTTCAAAGCTAATTTAAAGGGTGATTAAATCCAAATGTGATCTATAATTTAGTCAAACTAAGAATGATATTCTGCTAGCATCAAGAATCAATATTAATGAATGAATGAAATGAAGTATGTCATTTTTAATCAATTCACAATTCAATCTCGATTCGCTCAACTTTCATTCAGCGATAGTAAAATAATTACTAGAATTGCCTCCTGTTTACTTGTTAGTAGGAGTTGAGACTAGTAAATTACATTTACATGTAGATCGAAGGTTAGTGACGTTACCATGAATGTAATGTACATGATGATGTACTTGATGGTTAATTTATAGTAATCGCAGAAGCATATAATTTATAGAAACTACGTAAGAGAAAACATAGTTTTAGTTTAGTTTTGTTAGTTTTCAGTTTATTTGTGATCAGTAGATGACGCTTTTCCAGTTTTGTGTGTCCAGCAGCGAGTTTATTAAAATTAAACACTGTTTCCAGGTTCGTTATAGGTTTTCATATCACAGTTTTGAGAGGTAAATTGAATGAGCCACCTTTTTCTCTACTAGAAATATCATAGCTTTATACACAGGCGACAAAGACGGTGGTATACACCAGATTTGTATGTGACAGTCGCATCAAAGCTAGCGTTCTTTCCACAGCCGGCCGGATTTTGCGCTCCAATCACTAACAATGTCGCTGGGCCCTTTGAAGCCATCAATAGAGTACTCACTAGAGATTACAAGGTAAGTATAGTTCAAATATTCATTATTCTGAATAAGTCTCTATCTTAGACCAAGCTCTCAGGAGGTTCGAGCGTCCCAGGCAACTCGAAGATCGGATAGCAACGGAAATTGAAAACTGGTAACCACTCAAACTTGACCCAATCACGCTGGGCCCATCTCTCTTGACGTATGAAGCGTTTCCCCATAGTGATGGCATTCAAATACTCAGTCCATAATTACTTAGTATTTAAAGGACCTGTAACTAATTGCCTATTTTGTTCTAAATATCTGTTCAATATATGTGTTTGTTTGTTTGTAAGACTTTATTGTACAAATACATAAAACTTCAAATACAGAATAATATACACAAAGGCGAACTTATTTCAGAAGGGATCTCGTCCAGTCAACTGAAGAAGAAAGTGATTTTTTTAGGTCAGGGTTAGGTACATTAAGTGCAGTAGATAAAAAAGCAGTTACAAACGCAAATGTAGACAAACACATACATAATACACACAACTACCTACAATTAGACATATCTTAGTTAGATACAGTGAAAGTGATTGCTCTATGTTATTACTTTGTTTGTTAATCTGCTTTATCTCATTTACTGAAAGGAAAATATGAACAGCCAGGCCAGAAGGTCGCATTTCTATAAATATATTTGTAGTGTCTTCGAGAAAACAAATCACAATGTGTCATATGTACTGTGTTATTTACGCTAAACGTTAGTGGATGACAAGTTCACATACATCGGCCTTCAGAATTGGCCGGATATGATACCTCCATAGGTATCATAACCGGCCACTGTCCCCTACACAACCGGTGCCGGCTTTGCGAATTTTGTCCATTTTTAGTCTGATGAGGTGAGGTTCCGGTGGCATCAAAAAGCTTGCCCGTAAAGCTATTCGTGTACAAAACTCCGTGTAAATACATTCATTCAATCATTCTTTCTTTCTTTCATTTATTCATTCGTCCGTTCGTTGTTTCGTTACATTCGTTCATTCGTTCGTTCGTTCGTTCGTTCATTCATCCATTCATTCAATCGTTCACTCATTCGCTCGTTCAAACGTTCACTCGTTCGTTTGTTCGTTCATTCAGTCGTTCGTTCGTTTTTCATTCATTCGTTCATCTATTCATTCAAAAAGGCTTTGGTATGAACAAGAGTAATCCTAAAAATTTATTTCATAGTTTATTTCATAGTCTAGCTTTCTCGGGCATATTATTAGCTCTAAAACTGTGAATACCTAGCTAATTCACCGATAACACTTCAAGTTTCAACGGAATTGGAGTTGAAACAGTGCGATAGAGAATTATCGAACTATCTGCAGTTGCGAACTGTCTTTGTTCCCTCGAATAATCTGCCCCAATGGGATTCAATGCGATTGCAATTTCTGTTTTTAATCTATTCTATAAAAATACTTGAGGAGCTCGATGGCGTCGTTGCGCGTGTCAGTCTAATCGAACACGCAAGTTAAGCAACGTCGACCGCAGCCTGTCTATGGATGGGTTTATTTATCTCGAGCTCCACCGTGCTTTTTCTTTATTTTTTATTTTTTTATCGCCAATCGCACTCTCAGGGGTGTAAATAACCGCTGAGTATGCGCAGATCGGCTTACTTTAGAAATGGCGTGCGCACACCCCTGTCGTGGACAAGGTTCTTTTTTGATCAAAATATTTTTTTTACATAGTAGTGTCCTCCGTGCTTCGGAGGGCACGTTAAGCCGTCGGTCCCGGCTGTTATCATTAGATCGCAGTCGTTAAGCCAAATCAGTGGCCGTAGGGCGGCTTGAAAACACTGGCCTCCACCAACCCGCAGTTGAGCAGCGTGGTGGAGTATGCTCTAAACCCCTTCGATTGAGGGGAGACCCATATCCCAACAGTGGGGTTGATGCCGATAAAAATACTAAGGTGGTAGACCAAAAGGTCTTTTTGGTCTACAACCCGTCGTAGTATAAAAAAAAATGGCAGTAGAGCTCTGGGTTTTCTACCAGCAAAACTAAACATAATTACCACCGATCTAAGGTGAAATTTGATCATCATCATGAAAATCGGCTTGAGCTTTGGCGATAGGGCGCTTGATCTGCACGTGGCAAATGATCCCGAACTGTTCGCCGGACTTCTGCTAATGTTATTAGCAGAAATCTACCATTTGTACTATAATTCCATTGAGTTTAAACAAGTTTAAATAAATAAATTAACCTCGTTTATACTCGTAGTATACCGGGTCACCTATCCTCTCCAGAGTTTATTACAGTGCGTTAAAATTTCTTGACTTTCATTTCAACAACTTTGGACAATTCGAGACTAAAAGTATAAGTGTTAAGTGAATATTTATGTAGATTCAATTTCATCTAGTTAATTTGGTATAATTTACGTTCAAAATTTACTAAGTTTATATGTATGGGTAACAACTGTTAATGTTTCTTTACTTTTGTAAGTACCTTTCAGTCAAAAGTTAGGTACATTCAAGTCAAACTTAAGATGACACTGAACCTTATTTTTCTTATTGCAACGATACATATCTGTCCCAATGTCTGGGATACGGGTCTTTCTTCAATCACTTCGAATCGTTTAGAGCATATTCTATCGTCTCCACCACGCTGCACTACAAATTTCTAACTCTAAAAAAAATATATTTAGAGACTAAAATCATAACACCGGCCGCGCCACCATTAGAAATATTGACTGACTGAAACCAAATTGCCCAATAATACTTCAAAAATCCGCAAGATGGCAAGCTGCTCGAAATGCAATAAGAAAATCACAAATAAACAATTTCTAACTTGTATACTATGTGACAGACACTACCATGTTGGTTGTTCGAATATATTAATCGAACAATTTTATTTAATGACGCAAAGCAAAAAGAAACATTATAAATGTCAAATATGCCTTTCTAAACTGGACCATTCAAATGTAATCAGCGTAACACCACATTTACCAACATACAAAACTCCAGAAAATGTTACGGTACGTAATAACCAGAAAATAAATATTCCAATAGATAACTCTTTCGAAATGTTGTCAGAGGAAGATATCGACAACTCTACACATACATCAACACAGGAATTAAATAGAAGTTTCCCAGAATTACGAATAAATGATAAAGAAAAACTAAGGGAAATTAATGAAAAGGTCTTTGAATTGCAAGAAAAATTGTTGATAGCCGAGAATGAAATAGAGAATTTATCATCAGAAAATCACATGTTAATGAAAAAACTTAAAGAATACGAATTAAAAATCAATCAATTAACGCATATTTGTACCACTACTACCAAGAAAAAACCAACCAATCCTAAAAGAAAAATAAGTCTTAATGCCGAATTAAATTCTACCCTATTGACAACAACGCCTTCAACAATACAAGGAATAAAACCTGGAAGACAATTATTTCAAAGCAACCAAAATGTGGAAGAAACCATCGGAGAAAGTCCTAAGAGTACTCCTGAAACACCAAAAGATGGCGTTCGAAACAAAAAACAGATAATAATGAGTGGAAGTAGAAATAATTCCGACAAAGCGAAAATAGTGATCTTAGGAGATGAACAAATACAGGGTCTTTCGAAGAAAATTTTACGTACTAGAAGTAACCACTGGAACGATAACTATCAAGTGACGGCAACTATTAAACCACACGCTACAAGCATTGACGTCTTAAGCAGCTGCGACAATTTAGTAAAAGAATTAAGAAAGGACGACATTGTGATTATTGCTGTAGGTAAAAATGACAGGGATCCATATGTACTATTTTCTGAATTATGTAATGCACTTTATAAACTAAGGAATCATAGGGTGTATTTAATAAATGTATTATCAAATCCATATTTAAATAAAGCACGTCTCAATTACAATATAAAATTATTGATTAAAAATTATACAAAATGTGAATTCATAGAGACACCAAACATTGACTATACATATTACCACTATGAAAGGTTAAACCAATTATCATTCAAAATCAACATACAAATAGACTACATAGAATACAAAAAACAATTTATTGACTCATATGACGCAATAAGAAACAATATTAAGATGACCAAATTGACTAAACAAACTCTGACAACGTCTAATTTATCATTACTGCAAGGCCCAAAAAAAGGAACCATCCCATTTTTCTTTGCACAGATGAAAGAAAAAGTAAATAATGAAGTACAAAATAATTTATTTCGTGACAAATGACGGCAAATTGACATCAGTTACTATATTCCACCAAAACATTGCTGGTATATTGAAAAAACAAGACGAGTTCGAAATAGCCTTAGCAGAACTAGCTAAAGAGGGTGAAATACATGTCATTTGTCTAACTGAAACATTTATAAAAAAAGGCCGTGAATCTAATGTAAACTTACGTGGATATCAGTTAACCACTCACTATTCCCGTTCAAATGAATCAAGGGGGGGATCGTGTATTTTAATAAAAAAATACCTAGATTTCAAAGTTTTAGATGTAGGAACCCCAATCCCATATAATTTTGAAATTTGTGCAATAGAGATAATAAATTACAATCTTGTCATAATTTGCATCTATAGAAGTCCTATAACTAAGCCTGATACTTTCTTATACGAACTTGAACTCCTCACAGATAAATTAACTAAACGTCGGTTTGCAAATAAACGAATCATAATATGTGGGGATTGGAATATTGATATGTTACAGTCTAATAAATACTCGAAAGAGTTGAATTCAATACTGTCAAATAACAATTTAAAAAATCATATAACAACGCCAACTAGAGGCAAAGCATGCTTAGATCTTATCGTGAGCAATATTGATACGGTGAAAACGAAATTACACTATTTGGCGCTATCAGACCACGAAACTGGGCAAAGTTTACAAGTAAAATTGCGAGAAATAAAAGAAACCTCGACACAAAGTCAGGTATGGTTTGAGAGCAAAAGGGACTACAGCGATGACAATATACGTAAGTTTTGTGAGTGCATCGCGAGCTTATCCTTTCATAACGTTTATTCAGAGACTGACACCGATAAATCGTTTAATAATTTTCATGATGAATTAACATTATTTTACAACTTATGTTTTCCCATAATTAAAATAAAAAAAGTCAGAAAAGTTATGAAAAACAGGTGGCTGACCAAAAACCTTAAAAACTGTTGCATTAAGAAAAGACAACTATATAGAAAATACCAATTATCGACATCCAATAAACAATCTGACAAAATCAAATATGATAGATATGCTAAAATTTTAAAAAAATGTATATATAAAGCGCAAAATATTAACAATACCCGCTATATAGCCAGATTCAAAAACACATGTAAAGCAACTTGGCAGGTTATAAAGGGAGAGACACAAAATACAAAAAAGGATGAAATTCAATCAATAATATATAATAATATTTTATACACTCAGCCTAAAGATATTGCAGAAATATTCAACAAATACTTTATAGAATTGACAAATAATAATGTTAATGATACACCAAGCACAACTAGTACAAAGATACCTAATAATGAAAATACTATGTTTTTAACCCCAGTATCAGAAATCGATGTATACAAGGCAATAAAATCACTGAATAATACTACATCGGTTGGCTATGATTGTATAAATACAACGATACTAAAAAAATGTGCAGCATTCTTGTCAAAACCACTTAGCCATATAATTAATTTATCATTCACCGACGGCAAGTTTCCAAAAAGGCTTAGGTACTCAATTGTGAAACCGTTATATAAAAAAGGATTAACCACGGATTTGAATAATTATAGACCAATTACAATAATCCCTATATTATCTAAAAGCTTGGAGAGTATCATGCGCGATAAGCTACTTAATTTTATTTCAAAATCTGACATATTAAAAAAAGAACAGTTTGGTTTTGTAAGGAATAGTTCTACTACCTTAGCTTGTTTTTCGCTTATAAAATTCGTAACAGAAAATCTAAACGACAAAGTACCAGTAGTGTCTATTTTGCTAGATATGACCAAGGCATTTGACTTTGTATGCCATAAAAATTTACTCGACAAACTGTACAGATATGGAATACGGGGACAAGCTCAAGAGTGGTTGAAAAGTTATTTACAAGATAGAGCCCAATGCGTTGAAATTGTAAGAACTGACAAAAATAATAGGAAAACTTACAGATCTGTTTATAAGCAAAATAATTATGGTGTACCTCAAGGGGGAGTTTTAAGTCCATTACTTTTCATTCTGTACATTAACGATCTCCCTGACATAATAAATAATCAATGTATACTATTTGCAGATGACACGACTTTACTGTTTAAAATTAATTTGATTAACGATTATAATAAGAACATAAATGAGACATTAGAACATGTTATACAATGGTTAGAGCAAAATAATTTGAAAATTAACATTTCAAAAACAAAACTAATTCAATTTCAGACATATAATAGTACACCACTAGCCTTGAACATTAAATATGCAAATACTAGAATAGAAATCGTAGATAACGCAACGTTCCTGGGTATTGAAATAGACAAATACTGCAGATGGGATAAGCATATAGACAAAATAACATCTAAATTAGATAAATTTGTCTATGCCGTTAAACATTTACGGCAAACCTCATCTGTGGAAACTGCATTAACAGCGTACCACGGTTATGTTTCCTCGGTCTTACGCTACGGTATAGTACTATGGGGAAACTCGGTGTTGGTTAATAATGTCTTCAAAGTGCAAAAGAAATTTGTAAGAATATTGTGTAATGCCGACTTTAGAGACAGTTGCAAACCATTTTTCCAACAACTAAAAATACTTCCCCTCCCCTGCCTGTATATCTATGAAATGTGTGTCTTTGTAGCTAAACATTCATTTCTTTATAGAAAAAATCAAAACATAGAGGGCAGTAGGACTAGACACAAAAATAAACTTTGTGTACCACCACAAAAACTGTCTGTATATCAAAGAAATGCATACTGTATGTCTATTCAAATTTATAATCATTTGCCTGAACGTTTTTATTTACTAAATTTGGGACAATTTAAAAAATCACTGTTTTCTTTATTATTGGCCAAATGTTATTACACAGTGAACGAATTTATTCACGACAAACTAATTTGAAATTGTAATTATTTATGACGAAAAATAGATATATATATTTTCTTCTTTGACTTTTTATGTTTTCTAGTGTTTGTGTATTTTATTTATTGTTTGACATGTAATTGTAATTTGAACTTATAAATTTAGATATCGACATAGTATAATGACATTATTTCACTGACATCTTGATTATATTTTTGATTATTCTATTATATTGAACTGCCATTCTGACATTTGTTATATTTTCAGTTATTTGATTTTAAAATTCAGTAATTATTGAGATATAAATATGTGTAACAAAATTGTAAAATAAACCATAATATTCACACGCCGAACAATCGGCAAGATATGTAAGGCCACTATGCTATGAAAATGTATAACATGTAATTTCACCCATATCCAGTGAATAAATAATTCTGATTCTCTGATCTGATTCTGATTCTGATTCTGCTCATCCAACACTAACCCAATTATATCGATAAGGCATCTATTGCGGGTTGGCAAAGGCCAGTGTTTTCAAGCCACCTAAGCTAGCAATTTAATAATACTATAATTTAAACGAGTTACATCGTTTATCAGCGTGACTTTTGTCGCTTCACGGGACTCCTATTTCTGCTGAAGACCAAAATGCTGGCCTCAACTTTGCTCAAACAATTAGTGTGGCGATCCAACTAGGCAACGGGGCCAGCATATTGGTAACTTTGCCTATGGGCAGCGTTTTATTAGATTAACTTTACATACTTTTAGTTAAGTGCTCGTAGGTTAAAATACATGATGTTTATTCTAGTAAATTGGCATTTAATCAGTTACTTATGCATCGTCCAGCTACATTGGTGAACGTCGTGTGCATCCACTCGCCTAAACGAAGTATAGACGTGTAGCGATTGCGACAGACCTTGAATGGCATTTTTTTTTTTTAATACTACGCCGGGTGGTAGACAAGCCCGCCTGATGTGAAGAGATTACCGTAGCTATATTAACGCTCGCAACTCAAAATATCGCTCGCGCGCCGCCACCCCCGCTGCACCGCAGCATCTCCTTCTTTTATTTTCTGGTGGAACATAACAACCCTCAAGGGAATTGTTATTTGGCTGCGGTATTCTGTGAGGTGGTGGTATATTCACCAGCCGGGTAGCTTACAATTACGCTCCCTACCTCTCTTTTCGCCAGAGCTTCGTTTGTCAGTCAGTAGGATGCAGCACGTGCAGATGAGGTTGGCTTTGGTTCAAAGATGTAGATGACCACTTACACCCCAAAAATTAAACCTTAAAAAAGTTACCTCGATGTTACAAGCACTTATTAATTTTTAAACAACTAAAAGGTAATATAGATTCTGCATTCAACTGAAGGTTGTACTGAAAGCGGGAGGTATAATAGATTCATTCTAGTTCGTTACACACCTAACTTACTTCAAACTGAGTTGAGCTCCATCTATTATTTTTAAGTGGTACTTTCTCCTCAATATTTAAACCCAGTGGAAGCCATCGAGTGCAGAGAAACTCTATTAAACTAGTTTAAAAAAATTGCGCCCTAGGCGCTTGATAAAAGCTGAACTCTGTTACCTATTCAGTTTGAAATTTAGTTTATCGTATGTTGTTTTAGTTTGGTAAACTTGATTTGTGACATGAGAAAGGAAAACTTGTCTCAATGAATTTATAAATATAACGATTTTTTTCAAATATATATGAGAGTGGTGATTGCTTTCAATGAGGTGACCCACATGCTCGTTTGCCCCCCTCTCACATAAAAAAAGACTCTCCCTAGAGAGTTTCGTTTCTCGATCGATACAGTACGTCTTTTTTATCCATTTCCGTATCAGCCGTCACATCTACAATTACACAACAACAAAAAAAAAAGAGATTATTGTTTATAAAAGAAATTGATTAAAAAAAAGACGTTAATTAATTAATGAAATCATGGATACAATATCTAGTCAATTCATAATTCAATCTCGACTGAGTCAACTTTCATTCAGCGACGTAGAATAATTACAAGAATGTGACCTTCTGTTTTTAAACCGTTTTACTAGATGGTGGTGCGTTACTAAATGGTGATGGTGTGTTGAAAACATTGGCCTCCGCCAACCCGCAGTTGAGCAGCGTGGTGGAGTATGCTCTAAACCCCTTTGATTGAGGGGAGGTCCGTATCCCACTAGTACAGTGGTTCTTAACCTTTAATTGATGACGAACCATGGGCCATTTAAACTAAAATGGGGGGGAATATGCTATCGTCGAATAACTGAATTAAATTATTTGGATCAGTGTTGTATTAATTAGGTTCTGTACTAGTTTGATCTATATATAACGCCTTGCTACTGTAGCGCTATACTACTGAGAAGAGGGATGAATACGGGTTGAAACGTTTGACGACGTTGAAAAATCAAGGGGCTTATCACCAACTCTTATTGCGATTCAATAACTGAATAGAATGCTTATTCATACCAATGAATAAGCGACTCTACGACAGTTATTGAATCGCAATAAGAGTTGGTGGTAAGGGGGCTGGTGTGTGCTAGTTCGAACAAGGTTTCTTTATTCCTTCAATATCGTTCTTTATTTTTTTACCACGTCGGTGGCAGACAAGCATGCGGCATCCGCACCACGTGCAAGTGAGGTTGATTTTGGCTCTTAAAATTGTGATAAGCCACACCACAATTTTCCTCTCTCAAAGGTCTTCCCGATCTTTACGTTGTAAACAATCAGGTTATCAGTCCATTTTAGCTTTAAAACACTTTGTCAGCTCACGTCAACGGGCATTTTCATGAAAATATATGTAACGTTTTTCGCGTGGGCCTCGAAAAGGTATTACCATGACGAAGCAGCGTGGGCGGTAAGCCTTAATAGCTAGAATGTATTATTTTTACCAAAAATCTGAAATTGACAGGTTGATTATGACTACTTATAGTAAACAATTGTTTTTTTTTTATATATTTGGAAGTATATTTTGGGGTGTAAGTGATTCATCAACATCTTTGAACCACCTTTACCTGCATGCGGTGCACCCTGCTTACTACGACAAACGAAGCTGTGGCGAAAAGAGAGGTAGGGAGCGTAATTGTAAGCTACCCGACTGGGGTATGTACCTACACCTCACAGAATACCGCAGCTAAATAACAATTCCCTTGAGGGATGTTGTGTCCCTGCGAGTGGGTGAGGTCACCAGAAAGGAGATGCTGCTTTGGCAGCGGGGTGGCGGAACGCGAGCGATATCTTATATTGCGAGCGTTAATATGGCTACGGTAATCGCTTTTCATCAGGCGGGCCTTATGCTTGTCTGCCACCCGACGTAGTAAAAAAAAAACCTTATTCTTTATGAGATATGAGATCAGTCAGATATGGAGGATTTTCTGACAAATTTTATTATATCTGTCCATCTGGTTGGAGAGCGACCACGGGGTCTCTTGCCTTCATCTTGCCTTGGACTACAAAATGCTCTATTGAGTCTTTTTTTCTGGTAATATGCCCGAAGAACTTTAAAATATGTATTTGCACAGTCGACGATAATCCTTGATTCCTTTAAGATTAACTAATTGATTCGGCACACAGTCCATGGAATTCTTGGAAGCTGTCTCCTGTACCACATCTAGTATAGTGCTTTAATTAAACTTTGAAGTTACATAATGTGATAAGAGGATGCCATTTGGTATACCAAATGATATCCTGTTATTTCACAATTATGAAACTTCTCACAATTGTTACTTCTATACTAAGATTATAAAGCTGAAGAGTTTGTTTGTTTGGTTGAACGCGCTAATCTCAGGAACTACTCATTCGAATTGAAAAAAACTTGACGTGATAGCCTATTTTTCGAGGAAGGTATAGGCTATATAACATCTGCTACCACCAATAGGAGCGGAGCACCAAAGAAAAACGTTGCAAAAATGGGAAAAAATATTCCTTTTGAGGGCTTCCGTTGCGTGCGCTGCGTAAACGGTTCAAGTTACACCACAATTATATACGACGGAATTATTAATCTTAAAAAAATCTAAAAAAATGTCCGTGAAAGCATATGTCTATCTTTTAAGATTGGCTCACTATAACCTTTGAAATGGTAACCTTATGCTTCACTCTCAACTCTTTGTCACACGCAGACGAAGTTGCGCGAGTCAGTGTACAAATGTAACTCACAATTGTTACATTTGTAACAATTGTGAGTTACATTTGTAATAATTGTGAGTTACATTTGTAAAAATTGTGAGATCGAGACTGATTCTGAACTGAATTTTGATTACATTTTAGAGTGCAATGACCCCATGCACTAATCTCAATGTCCGCCAAACTCGCCATTATTATCAACCAGAGTGGCAAATTCCCTAGAAAATAATTCATTTATTATGTTATACTTGTAACATTACTAAGAAAATCCTGTAATTTCGCTTCAGACGCGAAGAAAACAGCTCTAAAGCTAATGTTATAAATTCTCTAAGAAATCTCACTGGACTTTGTGAAAATATTAAACTGAAGATACAGGCTTTTCCATCGGGATCGGAAACAGAAATGTGTTTGCAACTTTATTTTCTTAAAGAGAAAGTATATTTTTGCAATATTATACGTGGACAAAATGTAATGTTTCTAGTATTTTTGTTTTTGATTAATGATAGTGTTTACAAGATCGACATCGCATCAACCCATAATCATCCCATTGTTGGGACATGGGTCTCCCCACAACCGAAGGGGGTTCAGAGCACACTTGACCACGTTGCTCAGCTGCGGGTTGGCGAAGGCCAGAGTTTTCAAGCCGTTAGCCGGCTTACCGTTAGGTTACTTACTGATTTGGCATAAGAACTGTTATCCTATGGGACAGTTTGTGCGCCACCGAGCTCCTCATGTTAATAGCTGCTTAATTATATGTATTTTGAAGTAACAACGTTAAAAATATGTGTTTATATAGCGTTTTATAAGTTGCATTTGCTACTCTAGTAGTATAAAGAACATAATAATGAGTGAGGAGGTTCAATGCTCTTAACAATAATCAATAAGCTCTTAAAAACCCCTTGGATACTCAATTTTTTAATTTTAATTGTTGATTTCTAGTTACAATGGATATTATTACATCGTCGTCAACCCTTAATCATCCCACCGCTGGGATACGGCTCCCCTAAATCAAAGGAGCTTAGAGCCTATCATTACTTACTACTTCATTACGCTGCTCAATAGGCTATTTGATAATGTTCAACAATTGTACAAATTATTTAACAATATCGTAAAATACACAAAACTATAAAGATCTGCAAACTTTCATTCTAATATCTTCCGTCTGACTTATTTTAGGGTCGATCAAAGTTTGGCGGGAAAGTCCATTTTAAAAGTATGAAATTATTAAAAATAATATTTCCATTGGAGAAGCAATAAAAATACTATAACTGTTTATTATGATACTAATTACATAAACGTAATATTTAACATAACTGTCGTACAATTTTCTGATTTGATGCATACAAAATACAAACCTGTGAGGTCATAACTCAGTAGCCTTTCTGTATGGGGCGTTTTCGGGAAAGTCCAAAATTGTGATTTTCAAACTAACTAGGTATCTCGAGAGATTTTTGTGCTATCGAAGTAATTCTTTCACCTATGGTTATATTATTGAGACGTCCCTACATATCAAACCGAAAAAAATGTTAAATAGCCTATTGCGGGTTGGCGTAGGTTAGTGTTTTAGTCAGTAATGACATGGATGACGACTGTTAGCTGTTGCTGGGACCGTTTGTGAGCTATCGAGCTCTCTTTCTCCTCATATTAATTACATATTACATTTTAATTGAACTGTAACAATCTACCTTTTAAAGGTATCATCATCATCAGGGACCCTACCGCCGAAGCTGAAGCCGATTTCGATCGGATTTTTTGATTGCAAAACTTCAACTTAGATTTATGCTACTTGTACTAATTGTACTTGTACTATTGTTTGTAACGATGGAGCTCTACCGACTGAAGTTAAAGATGTTTGGCAATAACTTATACGTAAAACCTATTTTTCGAATTAAGATATTCGGTGGTAAACGCCTCAGCTTCGGCGGTAGGGCCCCGGGTCATTTTAGTCTCCACTACAGGAGCACGACTCTCTCTCGTCCGTCCCAGACAGAAGGAGGATTTGGCTTACACTCCCCACGCTGGTCAAACGGGTTGGGGAGGCCTGATCTTTGATAATGTATTTCCCTTAGTCGCCTTGTACGACATCCGCGGGAAGAGACGGAGTGATTCTATTCTAGTCTGCCGGAAACCACACGGCCAAAAAAAGTTTAAAGGTATACACATAGATAAATATTAATAAATTTAAAATACTTATTTAAAAGGAAACTTTTAACGCATCATAACATGAAACATCGCTTGCGCGCTGCAACCCATACTGCTAATGCAGCATATCCTTTCTTTCCGGTGGCCGCACTCACTTGCAGGAACACAGCATTTTCGGGGTGTAAGTGGTTCATTGGGGTGTAAGAGGTTCATCAAGATCTTTGAACCAAAGCCAACTTCACCTGCACGTAGTGCACCCTGCTAACTAACAAACGAAGCTCTGGCGAAAAGAGAGGTAGAGAGCGTAATTGTAAGCTACCCGACTGGAGAATGTACCTCCACCTCACAGAATACCGCAGCCAAATAACAATTCCCTTGAGGGTTGTTGTGTTACTGCGAGTGAGTGTGGTCACCAGAAAGAAAGGAAGGAGATGCTGCGTTGGCAGCGGGGATGGCGGCGCGCGAGCAATATTTTATGTTGCGAGCGTTAATATGGCTACGGTAACCGCTTCACATCAGGCGGGCCGTATGCTTGTCTGCCACCCGTCGTAGTATAAAAAAACCGGACAAGTGCGAGTCGGACTCGCCCACCGAGGGTTCCGTATGTACGTAGTATCATTATTAAATTTGATATTTTTCATTATAAATAAGAAATAATGCGTAAAAAAATAAATAAAATATATTTTGCAATGTGTACATCAAGCCCTTTCATAAAAAATATAGACCCCCTATTTTTTAAGATCTATTTACAAATGTATAGTTTTGAGATTTATTCCTGTACTTGTAGTCTATAACGATGTTACTTGCCAAATTTCATAGTTCTAGGTCAATGGGAAGTACCCTATAGGTTTTGATTCCCTTGAGTGTGTCGAAATATGCGTTTTTTGCTGAATAAACGGCCGTAACTTTTTTCTACGTAAACTTAGCAGTTTGACTTTTTTTTAACTTCATGGGACCGTAGACTTGAGTATACAGTTCAAATTTCAGCTTGATACCTCCACGCATTCTCGACATAGAAATTCTTGACAGACAGACAGACAGACAGACAGACAGACAGACAGACAGACGGACAACAAAGTGAATTTATAAGGGTTCCGTTTTTCCTTTTGAGGTTCGGAACCCTAAAAAAAAAAAAATATTTGGCTGCGGTATTCTGTGCGGTGGAGGTACTTCCCCAGTCGGCTTTCAATTACGCTCCCTACCACTCTTTACGCCAGAGCCTCGTTTGTAAGTCAGCAGGGTGCACGACGTGCAGGTGACCAAAGCCAAGCTGGTTCAAATATTTTGATGAACCACTTACACTCTAAAAACTTAAGTACGCTCACAATAGCACTTCGAAGAACAGTGGAGAATATACTATAAAAAAACATAAACTTTATATTTCAACTGCAGAATGCATGCTTCCATTGAGTGCTGCATTTCTAAAGCGCTTTACTTAATTATACGCTGTTTACAGCGGTTGCTGAATGCGGCTGGATCACATGCGAAATGCTTGAGATAGACCAGGAGAAGGCTGCTTACGTGTCGCATTTTTGATATAAAATAATCATGTAGTGTAACATCAAAGTATCTATACAAAGAAACAGAGACAACATACTATCCGCGATATGCAAACATCGCAGTAGATCAAATTTTCTCAAAATGGTTTAATTAATGAATGTATTGGCGTACATTAGGTACGTATTTTTCTCAGGGCTTGTGCTTAGGGTGATGACCACTTCAGACAATCCTACTGCGATGTTTATCTTCATCTGTTTCTATTTTCACTGTACATATATAAAGTTTATTAAATTAATATTAAAATTTACATACTAATTATTTAATTTCATAGTTTAATATTTAACCTTAAAACGTGGTCCCTCACTATGGGCCTTATGAACAAGCTCAAAGTAGCCCAACGAGCTATGGAGAGGGCTATGCTCGGAGTCTCTCTGCGAGATCGAATCAGAAATGAGGATATCCGTAGAAGAACCAAGGTTACCGACATAGCCCAGCGGATTAGCAAGTTGAAGTGGCAGTGGGCAGGGCACATAGCACGGAGGACGGATGACCGATGGGGTCGAAAGGTTCTCGAGTGGAGACCACGTACCGGCAAGCGCAGCGTAGGACGTCCACCCACAAGGTGGACAGACGACCTCATTAAGACCGTAGGATCGCGCTGGATGCAAGCCGCTTCCAACCGGTCTTATTGGAGATCTAGAGGGGAGGCCTATGTCCAGCAGTGGACTTTCAATGGCTGAGATGATGATATAACAGTTGAAATATTTTTTTTTAACTGTTGAAATTTTTCACAGTCGTTGTATTTAAAGTTGTGTGGATGTGGAGTCCTACCGGGTAAGCCGAATCTGATTTTTTGATTGCGAAAATCAAACTTCAACTTAGATTTATGTTACGTGTGTTTAGCTTAACTGGTAGAAACGCTGGAGCACTACCGAATATGCTGAAGATATTTGTCAATAACTTAAACGTAATACCTGTTTTTCGAATCAAAATATTCGATGTTGATCAGCTTCGGCTTCGGCGGTAGGGCCCCTGGTCAGTCCAACGCTAAGACTAAGACTAAGGCCACGGAGTATTTCGCGCTCCATTTTCCAGTAACGATGAGTTTCAGGCTGTCTCTATCTCTGCTAGTGATCTGTCCGAAATACTGCAGTATTCTTAGAAAAATAGTGGTAACTGCCTTATTGAATGGTTAGCAATGGCCACTTTGACTCCAAGGTGGCAGGTTTGATCCCCGCACAAGACAAATATTGGTGTGCATGATCATGTCTGTTTCTCTTGGATTGGGTGTTTTCTATGTATTATATGTATGTATTTACAAAAAGAAATGTATTTAAGTATAATATCAGTTATCTAGTACCCATAGTACAAGCTTTGCTTAGTTTGGGACTAGATGACCGTGTGTAATTTGTCCAGGAATATTTATTTACCTTTATATATATAATTGTACTGTACGTGTGCATGTCACTGCCCTCCTAAACGGCTCGAAACATCCTGGATGGTTTAGATTCACAAATCAACCCGGCAGATGGCGCTGCAGGACAACGTCTGTCGGGTCCGCTAGTTTATTATATAGTTTCTTTTCCTCTTTTATGTAATGTCTCCTAGACTACAGCCCGCGGCAATCGAGTGCACATGATCGTCGCATTTCAACGTTCAGCGAAGCCGCCGAAGCTCTCAACGTTGCACAGTCGAGACATAAACCTCGCTTACTAATGTCGCTTTTATTTGCCTTTTTATGTCACCTCTATTATCATGGTTCTGCATATATTTGGCAAACAAACGTAATGCCTTGTCCAAATCACACAAGTCTGCCTTATAATCAGTTATCAGGCATCTGTCTCAGCATCAGATGTAGACTTAGAGATGGCCAAATTGCCAGGCATTTACAATAAGTGCCCAGTAAGTACCTGTAAAAAAATAAATATTGTCAGACAAATTACACAGCGCCATCTAGCCCCAAAGTAAGCGAAGCTTGTGTTATGGGTACTAGACAACTGATAAACGTACGTAAATACATTTTTTTTGTAAATACATACTTATGATACATAGAAAACACCCAGACCAAGATAAACACTAAACAGACATGTTCATGCACACAAATGTTTGTCCTGTGTGGGAATCGAACCCACGGGCGTTGGTGTGGAAGCCGCGTCATTGACCGCTACGCCACCGAGCTCGTCTAATAAATGCCTAGTTTTAGGCATTAAAATGCCCAATAAATGCCTAGTTTTAGGCATAAATAGGGAATTTGTAAGTATTTTTTGGGCATTTATCGTATTGTCGGCATTTTGTCCATCTCTAGCGCTTAAAATATTGCAACGTACTATACGTTGCAATATTTTAAGCGCCAACAAAGCCCTCGAGGATTGTTAGATAGATAGATATAGAATTTGATATATGCAACAAGACTGCCTCATTTGCTGACAGCAATCTTTTTAAGGCAAACTTAGGGAAACGAATTTGTACATGGAGTGGGCAGGATTCGCAAATCATATGAAATTAATGAAAACTAGAAGTATAGTGATATTATGAGAATCATTATTATGTATATACGAAGATATGTAACCTATCATTGATAAATAATTAAATAACTAAATATAATACATATATTATTAAAAAGTCAGTTTACTAAAGTTGGAAAGGATTTGGAGATGGAAAGAGCAAGGAAATGATTTTTAACTTGTTTTTTGAAAATGTCAATAGACTTTGCAGTTCTGATAGCTACAGGTGAGGTTGGTGTTGTGTAAAGTCTGATATCTTGAATGTTGAAAGATTGATTGAAAAATTTGGAAGAATAAGGAGGTACCAAAGAAGTAAGTGTTCCTGCGAGTGAGTGAGGTCACCAGATATCAGATCCAGATCATTTTCTTCTTAGCCAATGGCCAATACCGAAAGGCTAGTAGATAAAAAAGATGTCAAGAAGTAAGAATTTACATTTACATTTATAAAAATGTAAGACGGGCCCAAGTAACCGCAAGGGCCTAATGGCTGAATAATAGTAGTTAATAAAACTGTTGCATAATAAGGGTTCTTAAAATACGAGTGTGAGTTTATCACATGAGCCGAAGATGAATGTGATAATAGCATCACACGAGTATTTTAAGACCTAATTATGTGCAGTTTCATACACTACTTTATCTAATCTCATAAAATAGATGAAGTCAATTTAACAGCTTTATTTCTTACTTATAAATCCATTTGCAGATCGAGCATGCGCGATTATTTTTCGATACAGTTGTCCATAAACAGCTGTATAGAAAAGTAACTTTTTAAATTTATTTCGATGACTTGTCCGTAAAAGACTGACATTAAGATTCTGTGTTTAGTTTTTTAACCTCTAAACTTCAGTATGAGATAGATAGTGTCCGACCGAAACTGGTTTTTACGACCGAAACCGAAACCGAAACCGAATTTCGGCAACAGTCTCAGTTTCGGCCGAAACCGAAACCGAAACCGAAACTTTTACCACAGAATAATATACTCTAACAGAATATTCACTTCCGACACAATTAAAAAAATCACAATTAAAATATCAACCTTCGATAAGCGCTAATACGGTCCATAATAATTCTGCAGCTGTACTCGTACCTGAGTCTTTCAGCGGCAGGGACAATCGAAAGTAACCCCTATATCTAACGCCTTACGAGCGACAGCCGCTGCTTTTACAAAATGGTTTGTCTCGGCCTGGACGTCACTTGGCAGCGTGTCGCTCATAGGGTTGAACCAAAACGCTCGCGACCGAGCCGCGTAGATAGGTATAAATACATACGCTTGTTTATTAATGTTCAATAAAATACATATACTTATACTACCAAAAATTGTAGTAGGTTTACGTATGTGTACGTTTATTACTTTGTTGTACTTACATATGTTACTATATCATACTCTGTGATTATTAAGTACATAGGTAGGTACTTATTAACAATAATATTAGGTAATGTTGATACTGATAGAATGTATAATTTAAGTGTAAGTTTTAACAGGAATCATGACTGTACGTACTTACAGATCAGGTTTACTATTCACGTTGTCCCAATAATAGCTCGGATGTATCTTTAACACGGAAAGTATTTGTAACATTGGTGTAGGTATGTATTTTAAGTCTCTAATCTACTATAGTCATAATGTCAGCAGAACTCACGCGCCGATAGATCAATTAGCGTACATTTTTTAACAGGTGCGAGTGATCGCCCGTGGCACTCACACACTGCTTAGGTATAACCATAAATCATTAACTTTAAAATTTGTGTTCGTGCAACCGAATGCAGAACAGTAACGCTTTTGTTTAACCATCTTGGTCGCGTCGCATAGCGCGTGCGAGAGCGCGCGTGAGTGACACTCGACTAAATTGTGCTGCCGGCAGCGTCGGTCTTGTAGGTAAATAACTCGGCCGAATGGCGGAGTGACACAGGCCTGCTTTTACGAAACAATTATTTAACTGTAGGTACTTTTCTTATAATTGGGGGTATAAGTGGTTCATCAACATCTCTGAATCAAAGCCAACTTCACCTGCACGCGGTGCAGGTGAAGAGCCAGAGCTTCGTTTGTCAGTTAGCAGGGTTGCTAACTGACAAACGAAGCTCTGGCGAAAAGAGAGTAGGGAGCGTAATTGCAAGCTACCCGACTGGGGAATGTACCTCCACCTCACAGAATACCGCAGCCAAATAACAAATCCCTTGAGGGTTGTTGTGTTCCTGCGAGTGAGTGAGGTCACCAGAAAGGGAGGATATGCTCCGTCTGCAGCAGGGGTTGCAGCGCGCGAGCGATATTTTAGCGATAGTTAATATGGCTAAGGTATTGCAAGCTACCCGACTGGGGAATGTACCTCCACCTCACAGAATACCGCAGCCAAATAACAAATCCCTTGAGGGTTGTTGTGTTCCTGCGAGTGAGTGAGGTCACCAGAAAGGGAGGATATGCTCCGTCTGCAGCGGGGGTTGCAGCGCGCGAGCGATATTTTAGCGATAGTTAATATGGCTAAGGTAACCGCTTCACATCAGGCGGGCAGTATGCTTGTCTGCCACCCGACGTATTATAAAAATAATAATAATAATAATAATTGCGTTATGTTACGTTATAATTGCTAAATTATTATTAATAAATAATTATTAAATTGAACGTTGAAACTCTAAATCTTTAATATTATCACCACTAATGCACTATAGTAAGTACCAAGTACCTAACTATTGTTTGTTTACGTATAACATTACCGAATGTGTTAAATTAACCACTAAATATTCAGATGGTTATGTTAGACTTGATTCTACTATAATCTATGCATTAGTTTATCATACTAAATTATTATGTTTACTACCTACCCTTAATACAATATCACATGATAAAACTTACTGAATTCAAAATAAATCACACGAACACTCACAAACAACAAACATTAATGATTAAGCACGTGGACGCGGCAAAATGTCTTCGTCGCTTGGATGGAATTTACTGCGCCGAACATGACCGAGCACAGCGCGGGTACTCCCGAATGAAGTTTCGGTTTCGGTCGTAGTTTCGGCAGGTTTGCCGCCGAAACCGAAACTAAACCGAAACTCGTTATTTTTGCCGAAACTCGACCGAAACCGAAACCGAAACCGAACATTCGGTCGGACACTAGAGATAGATAATTTTGTTTCATATAACTGATATTCATGCGGGCAAAGCCATGGGCAAAAGCTAGTTACCTATTTGCCGTAATATGTGAAATTTATACCGGTTGAAGTTAAGGCACATATATAATTTGTCATAATATACACTAGGCAGACTTGGCAGCGTGTAACGTATCGGCGGCGAGGGATACTAAGATGGATTGCCGCTCCCTGTTGCTATTTACTAGTAAGATTTAGAAAGTGATTGTGAAAAATAAAATACGGAAACTTTGAAAATATATGCACCTTTCATATTTAAAACACTTTTTAGTATCACTACATAGTATAAAACAAAGTCGCTTTCTCTGTCCCTATGTCCCTTTGTATGCTTAAATCTTTGAAACTACGCAACGGATTATGATGCGGTTTTTTTTAATAGATAGAGTGATTCAACTGGAAAGTTTATATGTATAATATATGCATAACATAGTAGAAAAACACTGATAATTTAGAGGTTTCTAATGTGATGTCGTAAATAAACACATTTTTTTGCTCTTTCATTGCAAACGCTGGCTGAACCCAACGAGATAGAGCAAAATAATGTAGTACAGTATTGTTCATCTTAAAATGGTCTACAAAAAAGTTCGCGATGGTATATGTCTATCTCTTAGTGGTAACACACAATAACCGTTATTTTATCCTTTGCTTTTTACAAGAAATAATGCCTTATTTACGAAGCGATTTTAAGCAATACAGAATTAATCCTTATCCAATTAAGTACCTTAAATACATTGCGCATTTAATATAGATCAATATGGCCCTTCACAGCATGTAATTTAAATGAATAGTTTAGAAGATATTACACATTTAAAATGCAGGGACATAACGGCTGTGGCGGTACCGGCCGCGGAGCCGGCGGCGTGTGCCTATAACTGGGGAAGGACTGGATAGGACAAAGCGCAAAGACCTTCTGTAGTACATTTAGTATCAGCATTGCACCCGTGCGAAGCCGGGGCGGGTCGCTAGTAGTGTATAATGATATTTTATTAAATCTCACTGTTCACAAGGGTAAAATTGGGGTGACTTTTGGAAATTCTCACGGGATAACTAGATATGCCTAAATGAAACTGAGGCGGGGTGTCAACTATCATATCAAATGCATATATTACTCAAAGTTACATGTAAGATAGGTATTTCTGTATTTATAACACTTGCGAAGTATTTCATCAACATCAGTCTGTATCCTCCTACTGCTGGATATCAATAGGCCCACCCTAATGCTTCTCATCAAATGCGATCTTCCGCATTCCACAGCAGTTTTTTTGAGGTCATCGGCCTATCCAGAGAGCCGCGCGTGGGGAGACAAACGTTGGAGGTCCCCCAATGCTTCGCCGCTTTGGATGTGGCCTTCTCTCTAGAATCTTCCACCCCCATCTGCCATCACCATGTAGCTAATTATATGACGTTCGAAACTAATTATATCACGGGGAGTGCTCGGATGAGCTGTTTGATTTGATACCTGAAGCTGAGTTCCACTATCGTACAATTCGCACTAGATTGAAATTCCATCCATAACATCTTGATGCTAGCAATCTACTAGAGTATGTTTCTTAAAACATTTTATGAGAAGAAAAATTTGCACGCCCATACGAGGGTAGAATAATTTTATTGGTTACCTATCAAATTGTAACATCTTTTGTACCTTATTTTCTTTATCTTATCTTATACCACGAACTGCGAAATTGTGGAATAAACTTCATCATCATCATCATCAGGTCATTTTAGTCTCCACTACAGGAGCACGACCCTCTCTCCTCCGTCACAGACAGAAGGAGGATTTGGCCTACACTCCTCACGCTGGCCAGACGGGTTGGGGAGGCCTGATCGATGTTTTATATTGTATTTCCCTTAGTCGCCTTGTACGACATCCACCGGACGAGACAGAGTGATTCTATTCTAGTCTGCCGGAAACCACACGGCAAATCAACTTCCCTCACCAATATTCCTAAATACATGAATACGACATAGGAACCTTCAAGAACAGAGTCAAATTTTCCCTGAAAAGCCTGGCAACGGATCGGCGACCCCTTGGTGTTGCTGATCTCTATGGGCGGTGGTAATTGTTTTCCATCAGATGACCCACTTGCTCGTTTGCCCCCTCTCATATATATAAAAAAAACTTGCTAATGCTCAAAGCTGTGACGATAATTTGGTTCTTCCGGTTGTAACAAATACTTCACATAGAGAACCTAAGGTTGTCTAATCTAAGGTTGACTGGTACTTGGTAGAGAATGCGTGCATAGTATTAAGTCCATCTGTGTACCTACACTAATTTTGCGCATGAAGTTTTAATAAATAAATCAGTATTTACACTAAAAATAATAAGCTAATATTTGTTAAAATTTTGCTCACGTAGTACAATATACATACCTCACAAACCGATGTTACAGTAACCTTACCGAATTGCTTCATACTAAGCACCAGCCGGGAGAGAGCCTGGATATCTGTAACACAGGTTTTTAAACCTAGCTCGGACTCCAGACTCTCACGAGGTCTTACCAGTGCAATGTCTAGCTATTAAGCTACTGCTCAACTGTACAAACTTTGTGAGAAGTAAATAAAGTTATTATTATGACCAATTATTTATTTACTATTCTTTTTTAACAACATTTGTATTCACAATATAAATATAAAAATACAACATTATAAATATAAATATTTATAAAAAGTTACCGCCGGCGCGGGACATATGCATATATAATAATATTATTATTACTATAGTTTAGGTACGTTACAAGACTTATGTAATGATATACAAGTTCTTTCCATATGTAAATACGAGACTTTAACACATTTTGAATATGTGTAACATGCAGCAGGCCACGTATGCTGATGCAAAATAGTTCCGTCCAGCGGATCGCTCATAAGAATTCAGAACGGACTTGCAGGTCAAAATTCTGTTTCGACAATCCTCATTTGTTACGATTTGGTACTCTTTACAATCAGCCCTTAATCTGTTCTAACTAAATTATGGGTATATGTTTTTTTATATCAAAAGCTCCGATAAATTGATTGATCATAAAATCTTATAATAATATTTGAGCCATTGGTCATAGAAAGTTGAAATTTGGTTGTCTTCAACCCTCATTCATTCCACTACTGGGATACGCATCTTTCTTTAATCTGAGGGGGTAGAGCACTCCACTACGCTGCTCAACAGCAGGTAGGTGAAGAAATTTGGTAACAGTGTTAATTTAGTACCTAAACTACTACTACTACTACGAAGACAAGGGCAAAAATTCATCTATCATAAAATAAATTGTGGATTGTAACCACATGAGACTTTAGTGATCCGATTTAAAACACGAACACTAAAAACAATCGGCAGATATACGTTAATTTTAGACTTATACAAATATTACGTCTGTTTGTCATTACAATTGAGCTATAGTTGTTTTCCTTGGGGATAGTGACCAAAAATAAAACAGCCAATAATAAACAGAACCCGCCTCATTTGCAAGAGGGGCGCTTTTCGAAAACTTAGAAACTATTTATCTTTCTCAATTTGGAGCTACACTACTTAGAGCTAGATAGATAGATAGGTTTATTACAAACTACAGTCACACACATATAAAAATTAAATTAAAAAATAACAAAGAGATAACTTATACATTAGGACGCAGAACCAGAACGCAGAATAAAAAATGCATGTGTGTGCTGCAGCAAGCAAATGGCACACACACAGTTTAGTGTGACTTTTAAATGTGATAAGTAGCTAGAAAAGTTCCTCAATCTTTTTTTGGAGATCAGCAACACTCAGTGGTTCGCCGACCCGTTGCCAGCCTATACTCCTTCCTTTCTCTCTGGTTACCTCACTGCCGCGCAGGAACACAGCATCCCTCGAGGGAATTGTTACTTGGCCGCAGTATTCTGTGAGACGGAGGTACTTCAGCAGTCAGGCACCGTAAAAATACGCTCTGCCTTACCTCTCTTTTCGCCAGAGCCTCGTTTGTCAGTCAGCAGGGTACAAGCAGGTGAGGTTGGGCTTACGGAAGATTGCAAATAAATGATGATATTAATCATACTGAACGACTCTATTCACAAGCTATGATTGTTTTCAAAGGCGGCGCTATAATATAATGTATTTTCATTTACTTCCAATCGAAATATGAAATCTGTATTTTGTTACATAAATGCTGTGCAGCTGGAAAATACGATGTAATAAAAGTCCTTTCAGCATTTGTTAATTTCATTCAAACCATACGTAGCCCCAGGTATCATGTTCATACTAAAATATGTATCATCATTGCACGGATTATATTTTGTCTTTGCAAATATATATGAATAAAACATAGGTACAAAAACAGAATACATTCTGTTACAATATACAAAAACAGAATATATTCTGTTTTTGTATATTTTATTTATACATTATTTCTGCTGTTTCAAATCATGTTTGTTGTAACGTCATGTCGTAATTGCATCGTAAATACTTGATTGCGGTGATAAAGTGCAAATGACGGAATAAAATCTTTAAAACATGTATAAAACAATGTTTGTGCCTAAATCAGATTATTTTGCCTTTTTATGAGTTGACAATTTGATATTTTTTACAATACTACGTTAGAACAATACGGCTCGTTAGATACCGTAGACAGAGAAAACTGTAGACATATTGATAGTTCCATAGCATTCACATAAGAAAAAAGCATCTTACGCCATCATCAAATAAGGATATGAGGCAGATTTTTTGTTTCGCGTCACGTGCTGGTTTTGTCAAAGGAAAGCACAATAATGTGCCGTCAGTTGTATGACAATTTTATTCTATAAAAAATCTATGACATTCTCTTTCTTATGTTTGCCACGCCAACCTGGCGTCTATAAAAAGCAGTATATTCTCTGTCTATGTTAGATATAGACCAACTATTAAAGACTATAGACCATTGATGCTTAAAGAAGCCTATATCAACCCACAGGCATCGATCAAGACATGAAAGGGCTCACGTCTCTTGTAGCAATCTATAAGTACAGGGTATAAGTGGTTCAACATCACTTTAAAAGCTAATGTCAACCTCACCTGCATGTGCTGCACACTACCATTAAGTAGTCGAGGCCATATCAAAAGGTACTTCCACAGTCGGGGTCGTCATACCCTCTGTATGACGACCCCGACTATTGAAGTACCTCGAAACTTTTCAGAATACCGCAGCCAATTAGCCCCTGCGATAGCATCGCAGCACCTCCTCACGTCTGGTAACTTCAGTAACTCACAGGAATACGCCAATAACTAAATATTCTTCGACAAATTACACACTGCCATCTAGTCCTAAGCCATCGTCGAAAGAATCAAGCTTGTACTATGGGTTATTACAAAAAAAATGTAATTAAGTATATTATCAAATATCTACTATATTTGATAATATACTAAATTTTTTTTTTTTGTAAATACACAGGTACATATAATACACAAAAAACAGCCAGACCAAGACAAACAGATATGTTCATGCACACAAATATTTGTCTTGTGTGGGGCTCGAACAACCGGGCTCGTCAAAAAATCCTCAGGACTATAACAATACTCTATACGAAATTGGTACCGAATTTGCTGCGGTTTTCGGTGAGGTTCGGTGAGGAGGTGCTAAATGGCAAAGTATGCCACGTATAGGTGAAATATACTTTTGGTAGAAGGTGGTGAGCCAGTGAATTAAATAATAAGACATATAAACAAGATTGTGTTCTCGAATTTGTTATCATAACTCCATTTCTAAGCACCAATTTTTTTCATTCGTTGTTTACAACGACATTTATGTCACTACGACCTAGCCACCATTCTTTAGGTTTAGGAGTAATATTTTGAAGAAAAATATTTAAGTACACAAATAAATAAGTCCGTAACGGAAACACACCACGGAAGAACGTCCGAAGATCAATACAAACCAGCTCCAAGTTATTCGTAGATGCCAGACACCCGAGGGATTTACTAACGCGAGTTTATTGACTGGTATTTTTTCCCGACTGCAAAAAAGGGGAGGGTAATGTTTAACGTTTTTCGATTGTATCTAACTGCCCGACTAGAGGAGTACCTTCACCTCTCAGAATACCGCAGCCAAATAACAACTTGAGGGTTTTATAAATATTTTTGAAAATGAAAAAATCACCGCCACGGTGGGATTTGAGGGATTTTGTGGTGGGGGAGGTGAATTCTTCATTTTCGAAAATATTTATGATATTCTGGCACGTTAACCTAAACAATTATTTAAAAGAATAATAACTTGAGGGTTGTTGATCTGCGAGTGACTGAGGTCACCAGAAAGAAAGGAGTTGCTGCATTGGTAGCAGGAATGGCGGCGCGCAAACAAATTTTCATGTTGCGAACGTTAATATGGCTACAGTAACCGCGTCCCATCGAGCGGGCCGTATACTTGACCGCCGACCGGCGTAGTATAAAAATAATGTAAGTAAGTATGTATGTGTAATTCTTTGGCACGCTCTACAGCCTAAACCGTTTGAAGGATTTCGACTTAAAACAGCTATTTTGTATGAAATTTTGGGGTGTAAGTGGTTCATCAACATCTTTGAACCAAAGCCAACTTCACCTGCACGCGGTGCACCCTGCTGACTGACAAACGAAGCTCTGGCGAAAAGAGAGGTAGGGAGCGTAAATGTAAGCTACCCGACTGGTGAATGTACCTCCACCTCACAGAATACCGCAGCCAAATAACGGTTCCCTTGAGGGCTGTTGTGTTCCTGCGAGTGAGTGAGGTCACCAGAAAGGAAGGAGATGCTGCGGTGGCAGCGGGGGTGGCGGCGCGCGAGCGATATTTTATGTTGCGAGCGTTAATATGGCTACGGTAACCGCTTTACATCAGGCGGGCCGTATGCTTGTCTGTAACCCGAAATAGTATAAAAAAAAAAAATGAAAAATGTACTGAATATGAACACAATGCTGACTGGTTCTGTCTACTGATTTTTTATATTATTTAAATAACAAATAAGCACACGGCCCTCCTGGTAGATAGCAGTTAGTTTAGCCTATGGACGCATATATCACCAGGGGCATATAAATAATAAATAAATAAATATTCCTGGACAATTTACACAGCGCCATCTAGTCCTAAATTAAGCGCAAAGCTTGTGTTATGGGTACTAGACAACTGATAAATGTACTTAAATACGTTTTTTTTATATACATACTTATAATACATAGAAAACACCCATACCAAGACACACAGACATGTTCATGCACACAAATGTTTGTCTTGTAGGGGAATCGAACCCGCGAACTCGGAGTCAAAGTGGACATTGCTAACCATTAGACCACCGAGCTCGACGACACTCGCTTTGCCAATTTTGTAAAAACTCCTTCACGCCCTTATGAAGAACCCGATGCCTCCTGGGAAAATCTCGACAGGCAGTTCATTCCACAGCTTGATAGTACGTGGAAGGAAACCTTTTTGGTACCGCACAGTACGTGACCACTTTGGCTGTAATGTGTAAGGATAAATTCACTGTCGATGGCGGCAATGATTTAAGTATTTATGGTTTATAATATTTGGGGTGTAAGTGGTTCATTGACATCTTTGAACCAAAGCTAACTTCACCTTCACGCGGTGCACCCTGCTGACTGACAACCGAAGTTCTGGCGAAAAGAGAGGTAGGGAGCGTCATTGTAAGCTACCCGACTGGGGAATGTACCTCCACCTCACTGAATACCGCAACTAAATAACAATTTTCTTGAGGGTTGTTGTGTTCCTGCGAGTGAGTGAGGTCACCCAGAAAGGAAGGAGATGCTGCGGTGATATTTTATGTTGCGAGAGTTAATATGGTTACGGTAACTGCTTCACATCAGACGGGCCGTATGCTTGACTGCATCAAATAACAATACCCTTGAGGACTGTTGTGTTCCTACGAGTGAGTGAGGTCACCAGGACGGAAAGAGTTGCTCCGTTGGCAGAGGGAGTGGCGGCGCGCGAGCGATATTTCATGTTGCGAGCGTTAATATGTCTGCGGTAATCGCTTCACATCAGGCGGGCCGTGTGGTTATCTGCCACCCGACATAGTATAAAAAAATGTATTAAAATGATTACTAATTAACGTAAGATGTTATGCTAATTTATTCAACAGAAAGCATTAACCTATACCGATGGCCGTGTGGTTTCCGGCAGACTAGAATAGAATCACTCCGTCTCTTCCCGTGGATGTCGTACAAGGCGACTAAGGGAAATACATTATAAAACATCGATCAGGCCTCCGCAACCCGTCTGGCCAGCGTGGGGAGTGTTGGCCAAATCCTCCTTCTGTCAGGGACGGACGAGAGTGGGTCGTGCTTCTGTAGTGGAGACTAAAATGACCTGATGATGATATTAACCTATATACACTAAATACAAAATTAAATATAATGCATAAATGCATTGGAAATAAAAGAAGCTCTTAAAAAATCTTAATAATTTCATCATAAAACGATTTTCAATAGCCTGTGACACACAGGGGTCCTAAGGCTCGAGCTTTGGGAGTTGTCAAAATTTTCTTTTACAATTTTTACAACAGTCTCTTGGGAGTTACATACCCTCAAATTCGACCTCTCTCAAACCGCGTTTAAATTTATTTATTAACAAAAAAGTTTGCTTTGCATATCGGCTGTGAATATTTACAATGCAAGTTCTAGGCTAGCCTGAATATACGTAGGTACCTACTTACATGATTATCATAATAAAAAAAACGGGTTGCACTCCGGGAGTACCGGCAGAAGTGAAAACTTGAACATTAACGTTTAACGCATTTTTTAATATTTTGGAATGGTTAGGGAATAATTTCGCACGAATTGCTTTATTCATTAGTATAAAATACTATTGTATTTTCATGTTGTTTTGTCATGTTTGCGACATGACAAAATGACAATTTAGATTACATTAAAAATAAACAGCAGGAGCAGGCATACATTTTCGCCGCGCGGTAGAAAGAGAGGGGGATATCACTTCCTCTCCTACGCCGCGCCGGCGGTCTACGCTCCCTCCGTCTTATGAATTCCGAAACGTCCGAAAGTCCGAAACGTTAAACACTTAAAAAAAAACACAATGTTTAATTTTTTATTTTTTTTATACTACGTCGGGTGGCATACAAGCATACGGCCCGCCTGATGTGAAGCGGTTACCGTAGCCATATATACATATAACGGTCGCAACATAAAATATCGCTCGCGCGCCGCCACCCCCGCTACCAACGCAGCATCTCCTTCCTTTCTGGTGACCTCACTCACTCGCAGGAACACAACAATCCTCTATGGAATTACTATTTGGCTGCAGCATTCTGCGAGGTGGAGGTACATTCCCCAGTCGGGTAGCTTACAATTACGCTCCCTACCTCTCTATTCGCCAGAGCTTCGTTTGTCAGTCAGCAGGGTGCACCGCGAAAAGGTGAAGTTGGCTTTGGTTCAAAGCTGTTGATGAACCACTCACTTACACCGCAAAAACTATTCTTTACTGAAAGATAAGCAGGTCACGTGATTTGAACTTGACTACGTCATTACATATGTTTTGTATGGATTTTGACAATCAAACTGGGTAACGTAGTGATGGCGGTACCTATCTGTCACAGAAAGAATATACTATATTCTAGCATGTATGAAATGTTTAAAAAAATTACTTACATAACTATTTTAATATAAAATAAATATAAATGTAAACTGAATTATATATAAATGTAAACCTACACATAAACACATTATGTATGTTATAAATAAATAAATATTTTTTCTGGACAATTTACGCAGCGCCATCTAGCCCCAAATTAAGCGCAAAGCTTGTACTGTGGGTACTAGATAACTGATATTATCTTAAATACACATGTTCAAACACACAAATATTTGTCTTGTGCGGGAATCGAACCCGCGATCTCGGAGTCAAAGTGGCCATTGCTAACCATTCGACCGCCGAGCTCGTCAAATTATGATGTAACATAACATACATATAGACTGCTAAAATCTTAACCCTTCCTTTTGACTTCGCCGTAGTTGGGCAAAAAATAAGGCAACGACCTCTTTTTTTAACCGACTCCAAGAAAGGAGGACTTAATTACTCCGTGATTTATAAACCGATTTGAAAAATACTTTTTTCATTTGAAAGAGTATACTTCCAGATTGGGTTCTAATTTTTTTCATCATCATCATCATCAGCTTGTATCTACAAACATAAATGTAGAGTAATATTTTGGAATCGGTTTTTTTTTGTTAAAATTATTATTAATAAACCATTCGTTTGGAACGCTTCCAACCAAAGAATGCATAGAAAATTTCTCAAACAATATTCTAGTTCTCAAACTATGCAACATGGGTATGTTCAAATTCAAATTCATTCAGTGTGGCACAAGTTTGACTAACTTAGCAATTTGGCAGAACTTGGCGCGGAGTTGTGACGTGATTATCGCTATAATAATTGTTGTTGTAGAACTTTGTCTTTGTATGTAATATTCTATGAGATATCTAACAATTTGATGTATGAAAGGCTGGATTTTACATTAAAATAGATTTATTTATTTAAATCTTTAAGCAAGACTTACAGCTAATAACACAACATAATTATATGAGTAGAAAACAATAAGCCATTTACGAGTCCCCACAAATAGAAACGAGATAAAAATATGAAATCAAACGTTAGGTACCACTAAACGCGTCACAAGCATAAGGTCCAGTGATCGAACCGAAACCACAATAGCCGCACAAATAATAATGTGCAAAAATCTTGTAAGAAAAAAAAAAATGCAGTACAATCGGTAAAAGAATATATATATATATATATATATATATATATATATATATATATATATATATATATATATATATATATATATATATATATATATATATGCTTGCAAGATTAAAATATGTATAATGAAACAAAGATTCTCTTTCTTTTTTCTAAAGGATATTAAGTATGCTCCCGTATGTCCTAAGCATTCAATCAATGAAGTATTTGATAGACGAGAGATCATTTTACCGCCTACTAAAAGAAACTTTTCGATAACACTCGTCGCGCTTTATTAATGCTAGTGTTAAATATGTCGAGGTCATACTCCTGACATAGGTTATTAAATAATTGACTTGCTCGCCATATATAAGAATTTTGTCTATAATTTTATAGAAATATAATTAGATGCTATTTTTACCGTTGTGTTTGGAGTAAAACTATTTTTTTTATATGGGAGTGGGCAAATGAGTATTTTAGTAAGCTCTGGCAGAAAGACAGGCAGGCACAGTGTATTTGTAAGCTGCCCGACTGGGGTAGTTTTTCCACGTCTAGAGTTAGTTATTGAACGTTCGATTTTCGATATGATTGTTTCGCAAAATAGAAGTGAATTTGCAGCATGTATACATCGACGTTTGGCTACCATAATTTAACCAAGCGTTATGTTTCGGGTTTGCGGTAGTCGGCGGGCGTGTAGAGCAGACTTAACCCTATATCAAGTTCACTCATGGCCTGCAGTTTCGACTTAAATCTCAGTCGGTAGTGAACGATAAAATCGGTTATATTGGCAATAAATCGCTTACTAACTTTGTTTCAAATGCACGTCTGTAGTTCAGCGAGAAACTGCAATGGTAGTAATATTTATCAATTTTCACACTGTTACTTTAAAAACGTTTGAGTTAATCTCTGATAGCACATTTTGCCCTAAGTTCTAAGCTTTTTGATAGTCACGACATTTCATGGGACAAAAATTTGTTGAGCGGAGCGAGCGAAATGTTTATATTTTTATTTTATATACTACGTCGGGTGGCAGACAAGCATATGGCCCGCCTGATGTGAAGCGGTTACCGTAACCGTATTAACGCTCGCAACATAATATATCACTTGCGCGCCGCCACCCCCCGCTGCCAACGCAGCATCTCCTTCTTTTCTGGTGACCTCACTCACTCGCAGGGAATTGTTATTTGACTGCGGTATTCTGTGAGGTGGAGGTACATTCCCCAGTCGGGTAGCTTACAATTACGCTTCCTACCTCTGTTTTCGCCTGAGTTCGTTTGTCAGTCAGTAGGGTGCACCACGTGTAGGTGAAGTTGGCTTTGGTTCAAAGATGTTGATGAAAGATGTTCAAAGACGCCGAAAAGTCGCTCTTGGAAATGAATAGGTTCCAAAACCATTGAACCGATTTTGATGAAATTTATCACAATTAAAGACCTCAAAATGCTTGAGGTTTGCGTCGAAAAAATTGAGATCTAGCATGTCCTTGAGGAATAATCGTCAAATACATTTTCCATTGAAATCAATGGAAAACATACACTCAGCGAATCTACTCGCTCCACTCAACCTCAATTTTGGCCCCGTGGGCCAGAATCAGGCCTAGTATTGCGATTTAGCGAGGAAGCAACCTGTATTCATAACCACATGAGTAAAGATTTCTGTCTCTATATATAGTTCTACACTACTTAGCGTGATTAGTCATTAGTCATTTATTCCTTGAACAATATACATTGTGTCGGAAACTAAAATCTAATTACATTATTATAATCAAAAAATAAAAAATATAATCATTAATAAATAAATACCACTTAAATTTACAATCAAAATAAAAATCAAAGTAGAATTTAAAACAGAATTCAATTACGTTATTAAAATCAAAAAATATAATCGATACTAAATAAATACCTCTTAAAATTACAATCTGAATGAAAATACAAATAGAATTCAATTACATTATTAAAATCAAAATACAAATTATAATCAAAACTAAATAAAACCTCTTAAAATTACAATCAAAATAAAATTGAAATCACGTCATGATCTAACTAACATCAAATTTAAATTTACCCCTCCGGATCAGTAGTACAATTGACTAGTACCATTGATGGTACAACTGACACAACTTTATCTATCATATTACATGTAATATCTAAAATCACTAACAATGTCAAAAACAAAATTAAAACAAAAACGCAGTGGAATTACAATCAGTACCAAACTTCCACCACCAATTAGCTCATCCAACTTACTAACGGACGGCACTTCAAACACTATATAAAGGGCGGTAATGCGATGGTATCTAACCATCAACATCTACAGATCGTCTGATGATGCCTCGCCTAGAGGCGAAACACGTGTCGCAGGGACGTCCATGGCAGCCGGGTTGGCGGCAGTCGCACGTTACTTCTGTTTCAGATGTTGGAGAGTCGCAAAGACGACCGCAGCAACTGGAGCAGAGACGACCAAAGCAGCCACGGCAGTTCCATGCTAACGGTAGTGAGTGTGTGCTGGCCGGCAGTAGTTTGCATGAACTAATTGGTGGCGGAAGCACGCTTGAAACAGTTGACCATGTAGAAAAACTTTAGTTCTTGGGAATGTAAAGTAATCATTCGGGCTCAGGTCAGGGCTGTATGGAGGATGGTCCATCAACTCCACGTTTTCCTGATTTAAAAACGCGATCGTTTGCCGAGCGGTGTGAGAGCTTGATTGTTTGTTTGTTATAACTTTATTGTACATAAAAAAATAACAAGAAATAAAATGCAAAATAAAGCAGTACACAGGCGGACTTATCCCTTAGGGATCTCTTCCAGTCAACCTTAGAGTATCAAAAGGATTAAAATTAAAGACGTGTAATAACAAAGTACAGAAATCACCGTGGTGATAATGGACAGGTCAAAAATTAAAACATAGTTTAAATATGAATACCTATTAACACATATTTATATTATGATATGTGTATATATAAATAAAACTCAAAAATAAATCATCAATTTGCAGTCAACATAACGTTATTGAGAGACCTCCACAGTGGCGATTTGAAGGAGCCAAGAGTAGGAGACATCTTTATGTCCAGAGCAAGTGAGTTCGTCAGTTTTGCCGCTTGGACGGAAAATGATTTGGTGTAAGTTGAGGTATTATGTTGAGGAATTTTCAGCAAAGGATCCACGGAACTACGCAAACGATTATCTATGTAGCGAAATTTAAAGCTTTCACTTAAATAACCTAGAGCAGATGGATTAAAGAGCACATTGAAATGCAAGGAGAGAAGCTCGTGTGCATGCAGCATAGAATGGCGTACGCTACTGCGATTACGAAATAATAATAATAATTTTGTCCGCAGGGCAGCTTGCGTGGCGAGCTGTTGTGTGAGTAGCGACACCACGGACCCGAGTCTCCAGAGAGTCGGTCAGGGCCTTCGTCTCCGACGTGTCTTCATCGGTCGGAGTGTAAACACAAGAAGGCCCGCAGGACTCTCAGCTCTGGCTTGCCTTCATTGGCCGTCCAGAGAGGAGCCGCTAGAGCTATATGCTCCAGGGGTGGAAGTGTTAAAGGGCATCACGCCGCG
This sequence comes from Hypsopygia costalis, assembly GCA_937001555.2. Classification (NCBI taxonomy): domain Eukaryota; kingdom Metazoa; phylum Arthropoda; class Insecta; order Lepidoptera; family Pyralidae; genus Hypsopygia; species Hypsopygia costalis. The sequence continues at coordinate 7,808,891 of OW443349.2, forward strand.
AGTAACTTCGGAGAAAGCGCAGCACACCTCTCGACATCCCTGAGTCACTCACACCGGTGTTGCCCCCGGCCGTTTTCCGGCATTTCGAGGGCCCATCTAGTGAGCGGCAAGCCACCGCCTGCCGCAAATAACTAGCAATAAAAGCAGTTATGGCAGGCGTCCGTCCCTCTTTTGTAATAGCCCGGTATTAAGTTCACCCAGATCTCATCTCCATAGCCCATTTATTTTCCATCACACTTCGCAATAGTCTCAACGCCTGCCGAGACCTGCTCAGGGGTATGTCGTTCCATTGACATATCCGGGAGCGGGTCACGGCGGGCGTACAACATTACATCAAACTTCTCAAAGAGGCCTCTACGCGTTGGATCCATATCACCGCGCACGCCTATCAAATGACCGGGCTTGACCTGTGATTAAAAAGAGATACTTAATAATAATTTATTTTCTTTTTAACATTTGTTTTACATAGTTTAAGTGGTAGGGGTCTTCTTTTAAGCGAACATGCCTGTATTAGAAGACCTCGCTCTTCCGTACCAAAAATAAGTTAGACTATAATTTACAAAAATAAACTTAAATGAATATTGTTAGTTTGCAATGCATCATGCCAAAGGTCAAAAGTCTCCAAGTATGCTATTATGAAAGTCTTTAATTATATTATGAGTTGAAATTTTTAAAAACTCATCTTCATATTTAAATTCAGTGCCATCAAAAGAATAAATACATTCATTAGCGTGCTAACTAAAACACCCAAAGTTATTTATGTTCAAGCTTAATTTTTTTTACGAAAAGGCAAACAAAATGGGTGGCATTAAGTCGTAGGCGTTGGCTTAGCCCCACATAAATCTAGCTAGTCGCAGGCCGTGGAGTCACCCGCAGTTAACATAATATACGGCCAAGAGCGTAATGCCGATTTAAATACCCTGTATAACTGGAGAAACGATTTTATTCTTGCAAGAGAAGTTGATGCATAGATTTCACCGTTTCTTGAAATGATGGAGATTGGATAGTAGGCAGGGGCGCCGACTCCGTGGTCGGGGGCTCGAGCACCCATTTGATATAAACAGTGGGTGCCGAGCACCCCTGAGAATAGACATCGAGAAACAGATCAGGAATCGCCTTTTAGGGATGGGCGTTTTTTCATTACCCGACGACCCGTTTAGCGCAGTGGTTGAGACGCAAGGGTCGCCGGTTCGATTCCCGCACCAACACGAATGTTTGTTGATGAAACAGATATTAGTGTTGGATCTGGGTGTTTGTGGGTCTCACACTTCGCCACTGTTTCGAGTCATCATATGAGCATGCACCCATGAGGGTTTTTAAAAGCTCCTGGTAGTAGGGCCCCGATGCTTGGTTCGCCGAGCGTCGGTTCGCCACGAGCTTCTCGACTTAAGAGTACGTAAGTAGCCTGCATGCAGGTGAAAGCAGAGTAAGACCTGCTACTGCTCCGTTTGCGTGCTCGGTTGGTTTACCGAGCGCAAGAGCGGAGCAGGTAAAGGTTCTCTCGTCTGTTTGGTTTACTGGACGAGAGACTCGCAACCCTGTGATATAACTGGAAGGTTGGCACACGGGGCGCACTAGCTGTTAGGTATAGGGTACGTTATTTCTTGAAATGACATCTATACCATGAACTCATGTTTCTCCCACTTCCGGTATAAGGTTCTTCCTTCAATCTAAGGAAATATAGAGCGTCAATTCAAGTAAAAAAAATAAATATAAAAGGCATATAACCGACTGTTTGCTGATGTCGACTAACTGAGCGCGACGGATTCTGCACTGGTTACACTTCCGCACTAGTAGTTTGCGCTTACACGTGGTAGGGCGAGTATATTATTCTGTGGTAGCGCTCCTCCACTAACCTTCGCCGCCATTGGCGGTTCGTGTGGTGTCCAGATCTGCAGCAGTGGACTCTTGGATAATTTATGAGCATATCGTGTATACACTGATTGCTTTTTTGTAAAATTTTAATATACATGGATATATGACGAGCTCGGTGGCGTAGCGGTCAATGACGCGGCTTCGACATCAACGCTCGTGGGTTCGATTCCCACACAGAACAAACATTTGTGTGCATGAACATGTCTGTTTGTCTTGGTCTAGGTGTTTTCTATGTATCATAAGTATGTATTTACAAAAAAAAATGTATTTATGTATGTTTATCAGTTATCTTGTACCCATAACACAAGCTTCGCTTACTTTGGGGCTATTTATTATTATTTATATTGACAGAGTAACTAAAGAAATGTTTGTCATAAGTTTTAATACATATTTAGATAATTATTTACTTTAGTTTTATTAGAACCAACCAAGGAACTTGCCGCTGCTACCTTCGATAGGATAATGGGTAAATTGATCTGTGACATTAATATTTGCCCAGCCATTTCGACTGATCAACATCAGATAGTTAACTGATTCAGGTGTTATTTTGCGGAAGTCAAATATAAAGGCAATTTGATTTACACTACTTTGCGTTTCTGGTGGTGTAAAATAGTGTAGATTCAATTACATGATCAATATCAGTCGAGCGAACCACACGATCGAACCACGAGCAACAAAGGGCACAATTATATTGTTCAAATATTTCTATAAAAATTAAATATATTTTGATTATTTTGTTATGGTCTATGATGCAAAGACTTGGACGCTGACTGTTACGCTGGTTCACAGATGAAAAGTCGCACAGCAAGCGATGTACAGAGCCATGCTCGGGTTTTTTTCAAAGATCGAATACGGAACGAAGAAATTCGACGGAGAACCAAAGTGGTCCACATAGCTCTCAGAGTCAGCGAGTTGAAGTGGCAGTGGGATGGTCACATCTGCCGAGTCAGCGATGGCAGATGGGGGAGGAAAGTCCTAGAGTGGAGGCCACATATGGGGCGACGAAGTGTAGGGCGCACCCTCTCTTGATGGAACGACGTTCTCAAAAGAGTGGCTGGTAGCGGTTGGATACGGAAAGCAAATCGCATATGGTGGAAAGTATTGGGAAAGGCCTATATACAGTAGTGGTTAGATACAGGCTGATATTGGTGATGATATTTTGAAATACATTGAATAATAATTTTATTCGCAAGCACATCTAGCATATATGTTCCATGTTCCATGAACTCCAATAACTTTCCCTCCTTATAATAGGTGAACTTCGTATTGGTGCAAAAGAGAAGTTTTACTGGATTGGACGCAAATCAATAGGTACGTAATTTAACTTAAGGCGATTAACTTTCGATGTGATATGTCAGCACATATTTTCTTCAGTATGCAGGAAAAGTTGGTATATCTACACCAATTCATAGATACCACCACTGGAATATGAGTGAACATAATCGAAAGGGTTTATATAGGAGGGGTACTCCATCACACTGCTCAACTGTGGTTTGGTAGAAGACAGTATTTTCTAGGTTGACTGTCGTCTAATGATAAAAACAGCTTTACGTGCCCTTTGAAGCACGGAGAAGCTGGCGATAGCGTCCAACGCTTAGTCGTCCCACGCGCGGCGTCCACTCTAATATCTTCCTTCACCATCTGCCGTCACTTACTCGGTAGATGTGACCGCCCCATTGCCACTTCAGCTTGCAAATTCTGAAGGCTGTGTCGACAACTTAGGTTCTTCGTGGAATTTCTTCATTTCGGATTCGCTCCCTTGGGGAAACTCCAAGCATTGCTCTCTCCATCGCTCGCTGTGCGACTTTTAGACTGTGAACCAAGCAATGGTCAGCGTCCAAGTCTCTGCACCGTAAGTCATAGCGGGGAGGATGTACTGATTGAACACTTTAGTCTTTAAGTATTGGGGTATATCTGCCGTGAGGATGTGCCAAAGCTTTCCAAAATCTGCCCAGCCCAGTCGAATGCGTCTATCGATCTCATTGTTGAAATTATCCCAGCTGTGTGGCCTGTCCGAGGTAGTCGTAGTCTTTAACCACTTCAATAGCGGCATTCAACCTTAATACTAACTGACCAATAATTCATAGAATGATTAAACGAGATCCCAACTAAAATGCGTAAAAGCAAAACTGGGTTACTTGGGAGTTCATAAAACTGAAACCTCCTTATCCCATATAAGTTACCTATACCGTTATAAATAACATTTATGCCCCGTGTTCGTAAAAGCTATGTTGCCATAAAAATATATCATCGGCCGCCCATATATCTCGAATATGTAGAAATTTGCGTATGATATGTATATGAAAAATTGTGAACATTATTGTATCAAAGTTCATGTTCATTGAATATTTTGACAATATCGTAATTCTGTTTATACTATTAAAAGCTTGCCCATGGCCAGTCCTTAAAGTTTATGAGAATGGATGTATGTATTGGTATACATAATAAAAGAAAACGGGTTGCACTCCGGGAGTGCCGGCAGAAATGAAAACTTGAACATTAACGTTGTTATATATAACGTTGCGCTATCGTACACTAACATGACAATTCATATTACATTGAAAATAAACAGCAGGAGCAGGCATACATTTTCGCCGCGCGGTAGAGAGAGAGAGAGAGGGATATCACTTCCTCTCCTACGCCGCGCCGGTGGTCTACGCTTCCTCCGTCTTACGAATTTTCGATCAGGCCACGTGTCCTGACGTCCTGACTCGAGTTTAAGGTGACGTGAGTCCAGGGCTTGGCCGTTTTCGAGGGGGTGAGGTGCGGGGCTTGAGAGGAGCCGGCGCGGGGTACTCGCTTACAAGCGCGCGATCGCTGCCGAGACGCCACAGTATAGCGAAGCGACTATCTACACCCGTGTAGTATTACACCCGTCAATACAATAGTTAAAAGTACTTATTGGAAATATAATTATATGAAAATAAATAAACCACATGTAAAAATACATTTTTTTTATTAATGAAGTATATTATATTCAACATGCAAACAAGTGATGTTTTGGTATATTATGAAAAAATAAAGAATTCAAAATAAAAAGAAAACTATTCAATAATTCTTTTATATTCAATTATATTTATTATTGGTCAAACTAAAATAGGTACATACTTAGACTAACTAACTATCACGCGCCAGCATACACTATTCTTCATCCTTCTAGGAATCGATATGTGCCGTACTTACAGCACGCGTCTGTCCCTAGCTACTATGCCCGAGCATTGTTATTTGGCTGCGGTATTCTGTGAGGTGGATGTAATTCCCCAGTCGGGTAGCTTACAATTACGCTCGCTACCTCTCTTTTCGCCAGAGCTTCGTTTGTCAGTCAGCAGGGTACACAGCGCGCAGGTGAAGTTGGCTTTTGTTTAAAGATGTTGATGAACCACTTACACCCTAAAATATTAATGATCCAACGTCCTAGCTCCTACACCAAAAAAATATTAAGCGTAAGTCGTGTCCTACACCAAAAACGTTGGTGGCGGAAGCACGCAAAGTAGTGTAGTAGACTTGTGTAGTTCCTGAGTGAGTAGTTCAATTGTACCAGTTCACCATACAAGCCGGTTCTTGTCACTCACTCTTTCTTGTCCCATGTAGTTCACTGCGTCATTTAGTTCAATCGAGTGACAAAGAGTAAAAAGAACGGAAATACTAAAAGCGTACGAGCTAGAATGAGAGAGATACGTTGTAATGCCAAAATTGCTGATAGAGAGCGAAAAGGACGGAAGATTCTGTAATTGTTCGAGATAAAAAGAGACAGTTTCGTGCGTGGTTGACTGACCGAATTAGAACTCTAAGGCTAAGGACATAAGAACCATAAGCTGTTAGCGAAAATATGCTAGAGTAGTAGTACAAGGCTCAATTTTTATATTAATTATTATTTTAACCACTAAATAATTTCTTTTTACTCAAGCTTGACAGTCCTAAAGCCTGTGAAAAGTTTGAAGGAAAATCAATATTTATAAAGGAATTTATAAAATATTTCATTAGTTACACTTATTTAAAACAAAAATACAATGTCATCAAAATGATGCAATAGAAATGTAGAAGGAATCAGTCAATAGAACTACTGAGTCGATTGAATCAAAGATACATTGAACTAAACTGAACGAGTGAGTCAAAAGAACTACAGAAGCAAATGAACTAGATGAGTGATATAGTTCAATTGCGTCAAAAGAACTGCATCTCTCTTTTCAGTTCAGTGAACTGCTTTGCGCAAGTCTATAGTGTAGATGAAATTGCCTGTAAATTTGACTTCCGCAAAATAACACCTGAATCAATTAACTATCTAACTACTAATATTATAAATGCGAAAGTATGGATGTCTGTTTGTTCCACTATCTTTGGGGTTATCACTATATCTGGGCTGTAAGTGGTTCATCAACATCTTTGAACCAAAGCCAATTTTACCTGCACGCCGTGCACCCTGCTGACTGACAAACGAAGCGCTGGCAAAGGGAGGTAGGGAGCGTAATTGTAAGCTACCCGACTGGGGAATTTACCTCCACCTCACAGAATACCGCAGCCAAATAACAATTCCCTTGAGAGTTGTTGTGTTCCTGCGAGTGAGTGAGGTCACCAGAAAGGAAGGAGTTGCTGTGTTGGTAGCGGGAGTGGCGGTGCGCGAGCAATATTTTAAGTTGCGAGCGTTATTATAACTACGGTAACCATTTCACATCAGGCGGGCCGTATGTTTTTACGGCCCGACGAAGTATAAAAAATAAAAATTATGACGCCTAAACGGCCAAACCGATTTCGATGATCGCGTACCTACATGTATGCGATAAACTCAATCGCTACTGAACGAATTTCAATGTGGGTTTACAGATATTCCAAGAAAGATTTATAATAAAGTTTTCCAAAGAAACATCTAGCATGAGAAAAAAAACCGGGTGTCAGTAAAAAAATAAATGTATCATCATCATCGTTGTTTCGTTGTCTTACTGATATTCCTACACTGTGTTTATTTCAACGTGTTTATTGACAACGCGTTGAACGGACGCGCGGCACAGGTACTACCTCGAACGCAGCTCCTAGAGCACTGACGTTGAGAGCGATCGAGTGTCGGGGAGGGTGCGCGACCGCAAATCGTTATTCTTTTAATAACTTTATTTAAATTATTTTATTTTTAAAAGTAATAGCATAATGCTCTCGTAATTAAAATTATGAAAATTTTGGTATAATTTCCTTATAAAAAAATTGTATTAAATAGTTATAATTTTTAGTTAGTGCAAATTTAGAGAGTAAGTTCACGATTTTTTTCTATCGAGCCAAAAAATATTAATTGTGTTTTCAATAGCTTTGTGCCCTGCAGAAAGGACTTAAGATTTCATAGTTAAATTTCTAGGAACCAAATTGAAATAGTTTAATAGAACTATTCTTTCAATAAGCGTGTTTCCTGGACTCACTTCACCTTAACATTTTTTACTCATCCCAAAAAGTGCACAACGCCGCTAAAGAAGTTTTCACTTCAATAAATAAATATTCCTGGAGAAATTACACAATGCCATCTAGTCCCAAACTAAACAGATACACTATGGGTACTAAACAACTGATAAACATAGAAAACACTTGTTTTTTGTCGACAAAAAAATATTTTTTCGTCGACGATATTCTTTAGACTTACGTACATACGCAACTTGACTTAACTCTTAGCTTGGTTGTGAGAAAGGTGTTGTTTTAAATTATGTCGATTTAATTATTTATTATTATACATAAAAATATTTTTTTATATCTCACATAATTATATCATCTTGCTTATTATTACGGCTTGTAATTTATTGGAAAGTATATATTTATGTAATTTGTAGATCGTAAATAAATGTTATCTCTTTTATTATTAATCTTAGTTAAGACTGGGATCCTAGTTAAGTTCTACTAAGGCAGAACAGAGTATTTCTGCAATAAAACTGGAATTATAGGGGTTTTCTAGTGATATAAGTTCCAATTACTTCATATGACTGATTTATTGAATATGATTTTGTACCATGTAAGATTATCTATCATTATCAAATTCGTAACATCTATTAAAGTAGGGATTATTGGAGTAGGTATTACAACCTTTTTCTGATGCTATTATGTTATTTAATAGGGAACAAAGTTATCCTGTTTGTTCTAAGTATCTTTGTATATTGGGTATACACCGATGATAATAGATAATTATTAGACAAAGCCGTGGCCGTGTGGTTTCCGGCAGACTAGAATAGAATCACTCCGTCTCTTCCCGTGGATGTCGTACAAGGCGACTAAGGGAAATACATTATAAAACATCGATCAGGCCTCCCCAACCCATCTGGCCAGCGTGGGGAGTGTAGGCAAAATCAAAAATCAATTCCTCCTTTTTTTTACTACGTCGGGGGAAGCGGTTACCGTAACCGTATTAACGCTCGCAACATAATATATCACTTGCGCGCTATCATCCCCGTTGCCAACGCAGCATCTCCTTCTTTTCTGGTGACCTCACTCAGTCGCAGGAACACAACAACCCTCAAGGGAATTGTTATTTGGCTGCGGTATTCTGTGAGGTGGAGGTACATTCCCCAGTCGGGTAGCTTACAATTACGCTACCTACCTCTCTTTTCGCCAGAGCTTCGTTTGTCAGCCAGCAGGGTGCACCACGTGCAGGTGAAGTTGGCTTTGGTTCAAAGATGTTGATAAACCACTTACACCCCAAAACCTCCTTACCTCCTTCTGTCAGGGACGGATGAGAGAGAGTCATGCTCCTGTAGTGGAGACTAAAATGACCTAATGATGATGATAATGATTAGACAAAGACCAGGGGCCCTACCGCCGAAACTGAAGCCGATTCTCATCGGAGTTTTTGATTGCGAATATCAAACTTCAGCTTATATTCATAGTATTTGAGTGTAGCTTAGTTGAGAGAAACCCTGGAGCTCAGTCGACTAAACTGAAGATGTTTGTCAATAACTAAAACGTAAGAAATATTTATCGAGTCAAAATTTGATGGTAATGGGATTCAGCTTCGGCGGTAGGACCACAGGAGTGAAGTGAATTCTTGTACCTATACGTAATAGGTAACGCCTGTCAGAATCAACATCCAGTAGTCGAGCGATAACATGTTGCTAATATGAAATTTGTAGGCGTTGTACCGCAGCAATCTTATTATTTTTCAGATTTATTTCATCATTATTAATTTGAATAGTTATTCCATATTATTTTAATATAATTAATTTTAGTTTAGCGACTTTATTTTTTTATGTTGTACAAATTTGGGACTAGGTACTCTTTTGCAATTTTAAAATAAAACTATAGTCTATATTTTAGTGTTAGTAATTTAGGAGTCGCGAACAAAATCCTACTTGTTTCCAAAACGATCTTTTTCATTTAGAAATTCGGTGTAAAACTGTTTTTTGTTGAGATTCCATAATCTCAAAAGATTATGTAATCTCATCAAGAAACAGTATAGTAATCCTCTTAAGATTCACGTTAACAAGACAGTATTGGAATACCCGATTATGTTAAAAAAGATTAAGTAAAATGTGTTTTTTTATTATGCCTTAATTTTTTAAGCAAAACATATTACAATAATGTGCCCATTTACTACTCACAATATTGTCGGTCAAAAAGGTTATGCTGTAGAACGTCATACATGATGTATTCTACAACCTAACAATATCTAAATCGAATATAAGAAAGAAAGAAAAAAAAAACATTTATTTGCACATTACACAGAACTATACAAACAAGTTAAACACACATAATTTTTACATAAGTAAATTTATACCACTGAGCAATGTCGCAAAATGGTCCCAACTCAGTACAAAAACCGAAATCTGTAGCAGACCCGGCACTGATTTTCAGTTAGGATCAGTTGCGACATCACGGACATACAAGCTCAGAAACGACAAGAAACAACAACGAAAAACACAATAGACAGAAAAAATAAGAAACTAAAGTTATAAACTAGGTAAGTATTTTACTGAAGTATTAATTATTGGGGTGGTTACATTATAAGATTTACTAAAATATAATAATAATAAAAAAAATATATATACTGTCATTCGTCAATAATCAGAAGTTCCACTCATTTATACTCATTTTATAATCCACTTACGTCCCATCACTAATCCGCACATACCGTTCTATCACTCATTCATTTCAATCAATCAGTCCATTCAACCATTTGGAGTTACAAACAAACAAAACAACAGCATTTACTTCAAAAAGATAATTATGTTTACAACGTAAACTAAACGTAATGAAATTTAAGCGAGATTGGTTGATTTAGATTCATACTGTGCCGCTATATGTGTAATATAAATAAATAACAAATATTTCTGGACAATTTACACAGCGCCATCTAGTCCCAAATTAAGCGCAAAGCTTGTGTTATGGGTACTAGACAACTGATAAATGTACTTAAACACATTTTTTTTTAAATACATACTTAGGTATAATACACAGAAAATACCCAGACCAAGACAAACACGCACACAAATGTTTGTCTTGTGCGGGAATGAAACCCGCGACCTCGGAGTCAAAGTGGCCATTGCTAACCATTCGACCACCGAGCTAATATGAACTTGATATCTTAATTACGAAGTGTATATTTATTTATTTACCTACAAAGTAAATTGTGATTATAGTTCTGATTACTATTTAAAAAAAGGACCCATATTTGTCAGTTTTTTTCAAGCATTTCATCTTCGTCGATGTTCAATATCGAAATGCTAGTATCTAAAAACATTTAAGTACAAAAATATAATTCTAATCTGTAAAAAAAAGTGTAAGACGTCTAAGTATTAAATACAAGTGATACAATTACATATAAAGATTCCTTTTACAATTTTAAAATTATTATAAAAGAAATTCATTATATTTTTATCTATCTTCTATAATATAAAAATGAATCGCCAAATATGTTGCTAAGCGCAAAACTCGAGAACGTCTTGGCCAATTTAGCTAATTCTTGTGCATAAGGAAGGTTTTTATGGAGAGAAAAAACGTAAAAATTGCGAAGGAAGCGTCTTTTGTGTTTTGTAATTCTACCCGTGTGAAGCCGGGGCGGGCCGCTAGTATTTTAATAAAATCTTTAGACGTGTAATATTTACTTTAAAGGTGTTTAAAAATTTTAATTATTTCTACCACGCAATACGCGAGCTATATAATTTTATTTTTAATCTTCCAAATTAAATTATCAGCGAGCGTCTCATCAAAGACCTAATCCGACCGCATTATTCAGATATCCTCTCAAAGAATTAATTTGAAAATGGCGGCTGGGGTCAAAAATTCTGAATTAAATTCTTTGAACATTAATTTGTACGGCATAACGCACAGACTTTCTTGTAAGAAATTTGTATGGAAGATTTAAACGAAGAATGTTGCTTGTTGTGAAGAATGTTGTTAATTCTGATGTATTCGTAATATAATTTTTGACATACGTAATTTGATACAATAACGACATTTATTGAATATTAATGGAACTTGATTTGATATCCATTTATAATAATATCAACTAATTTTAAATAATGTGCCACCTTCTTAGAGATATTATGTAAAATTAATAGAAGTACACAAATGTACTTTTTGCATGTACTCGTATTATGTACTAAGTGTATATCCTATACTTTATCTTATACCATGAAATTGTCACCACATTTAATGCAAATAAATTATATTCTATTCTATGCTATTACATTCTATATTCTATTCTATTCTTGACTTTTAAAATTATAAGGAAGAGACTGCGCGTAGCAATGAGATCATCTATTGTATTTTACTTTTGTTTAGTTTTGTATGTTTCTGTATCTGACTAGCTCGGTGGTCGAAAGGTTAGAAATGGCCATTTTGACTCCGAGATCGTGAGTTCGACGCACAAGACAAACATCTGGGTGCATGAATGTGTATATTTGTCTTGGTCTGGGTGTTTTCTATGTATTATATGAATGTACGTATTTACAAAAAAAAAAAAATGTATTTAAGTATAATATCAGTTACCTAGTGCCCATAGTACAAGCTTTGCTTAGTTTGGGACTTGATGGCAGTGTGTAATTTGTCCAGGAATATTTATTTATTATTTTTGTTGCGATAAAGAGTTAGTGTAATCTAAACAAAGTTGCTATATGAGGTTTTAAACACAGTTCTCAGTATCACACAGTATTATGGTTCGGTACCTTTCGCATGAGTTCAAAACAAATCTCTTTTCTCATGATTTTGACAAAAAGGGCTCATCTGTTTCGTTAACCTTTGCCTTTGTCCTTGTTTTACTAAGTACATTACGTTAATAACTAGAAATTAACGTTGAGATATCTTTTTAAACAGTATTAAAATGTTATCTTTATACCTATATACATCTACATAATTTTTTACAAATGTTTTATAGGTTTTACTAAGCGACGACTCAGTATTACCGGGTTATATCGCATTATGTTTTTCTTGCTATTGATGATATTTTACGTCCGGGTAATGATAATTTGGGATTTTTATTTGGGGTGTAAGTAGCTCACTACCATCTTCGGAGCCAAAGCCAACCTCACCTGCACGTGGTGCAACCTGCCGATAAGCGAACGAGGCTCTGGCGACAGTCGCCAACCCAGCAGCGTGGCGACTTAAGGTGAAGTGAGTCCAGAGAACACGCTTATTCAAATATCTTTTTTATTTAAACTATTTCAAATTGGTTTCTAGAAATTTAAATATGAAATCTTGAGTCCTTTCTGTAGGGTTAAAAGCTATTGAAAACACAATCAATCATTTTTGGCTCGATAGAAAAAAATCGCGAACTTCTCTCTAAATTGCACTAATTAAAAGATATATCTATTTAATACACTCACCTTTTTACATGGAAATTATACCAAAATTTTCATAATTTTAATTAGGAGAGTGTTATGCTATTACTTTATTAAATAAAAATATAATTATAAAAACAAATAACGTTTTGCGTTCGCGCACCCTCCCCGTGTCTCGATCGCTCACAATAACGTCACGTCAGTGCTCTAGGAGCTGTGTTCGAGGTGGGACCTGTGCCGCGCGTCCGCTCAACGCGTTGTCGAAGTCGTCATTACATTAAAATAATGGGTAACAAAAAAAAATAAAATTAAACGTGCGAGACGCCGTCGTCTCCCGACAGTGAGGGCCAATGGAAGGAAAACTGCTGCACTACGGTAAGTAAGTGTTCCGTATTCAAGTAAGGTTACAAAGTTAATTTCTATTAGACACCTAAACAAATATCTATTATTATTTATAGTCTAATAATATATATATATATATATATATATATATATATATATATATATATATATATATATATATATATATATATAGTACTTTGTATCTATATATATATCTATAGTCTAATAATAGATAAATATCTATTATTAATTTATTAGTTATCATATTTGTTTGTATTGAAAACACAAAAAAAAAATATACAGTACAGTAATAATACAGTACAGGCAAATGCCTGTACTGTATTTTTTTTTTTTTTTTGTGTTTTCAATAAAGATTATTCTAATTGTAATATTTTGTTTCGTTGTTTTAGTTGGTCGAGTCACAATAAAGAAAATAACGAAGCCATGTATATTTCTTCAAATACATCAGATGAGTAAGTATTTATAATATTATTGATATTATATTTTATGTAATTTTAAAAGAAACAATATAATTGATTGGATTATTCCGTAACAATAATATAAGTAAATACAGAAGCGAATATTCTTGTGTACTTGTGCCGGCCTGGACGCCGCGAAATGAACACAGTGTAGAAATATCAGTAGGACAATAAAACAACGTGATACATTTTTTTTTTACTGAGACCCGGTTTCTTGGATTTTTCTGATGCTGATGTTTCGTGTGAAAACTTTATTATAAATCTTCCTTGAATTATCGCGTCCCGACAGACAGACGCGGAGGGGGACTTTATTTTATAATAGTAGTGAAACTGGCCACGTTTTGTAGTCTATTGGAGAAATATGAATGTTTTAAATTTTATTTCAGACACACAGAAAAAATCAGGACGCCGTCGTTGATGCGTCGAAAGTACGACAAGTGACAAGTAAGACGTCACTGACGAAACTGCAACGAATAGTCTGCTGTGCAGCCACGGGATCATTTCACACACCTACAGCAGCGATGGAAATGGTCCTAGACCTGTTACCATTACATATATTCATTGAGGCGGAGGCTTTGAAAGCCTTATACAGGATCGAAACATGGAATCGACATTACACTCAGACCAGACATACGCATATGGAGTATATGGAACCAAAACATCTGATGGTACTGGAGCGGGCATTTTCTTTAAGGACATACAACATAGTCAAAGTATGGATCAATATGCTACTGTATTTCAACCTGAAATGTATGCCGTAACTGCTTGTGCAGAAATGAATCTAGATAATAATAATCGACACATCAAAAGCCAACACCTTGTACCTGGTACACGGTGTTGGCTGTTGATGGTACACGCAGGCCAAGAAAGAGCTACTGATCAAGGTTACGGCAATATACTTTGACCATTCTTGAAGCAAACTGACTTACGAGTCAGTGGTAATCATCAGAACATCGATGATAAACCTTCAACTGTATAGTAGCGCCCCGCCATGCAGTGGTAACAGTTTCGGGACACACCTGTAGCTGTATATTACACAGACTGTAGCGAGCTTATTTATGGGAAAGCAATAGGAACGCGACTATGGAACGGACATAAAGAACTGATAACATTGAAACAGGAATGTCGCCAGTGCAATAGCAGGCAGTGACAGTGATGGACGGAATATGCTGGGTCAAACAATATAAGTATCTGGTAGGTGGGGTAGGAGGGGGGGAGAGGGACAATAGGGAAATAAACTGAGGTTTTGCTGTGCAGCCATGGCAGTCCAGGTAGTCATGCTCACTAAAGTATCCAAACTGGTGGTAGTGTCGTGTGGCGGGTCGACGCGTTCCCAATAAAGTGGTTAAACGCGGCAATGGCTGCCCCATGTATCAACTCGTGAATGGGTGCTGCCGAGGGGACTGGTCTACCGTGGTTGTCATGGTTACAAGGCAAACAATAGGAGGATTTAGATAAGTAGTATTAGGCAATCGTATAATTATTAGCACAACAGCGACGAGCAATTAATAAATTGTAAGAAAATTGTGACAAAAAAAAGATGATTGTTAACAAAAGGTACGGACCCCGGGGTCTGTAGATTGTAACTATTATTAATAAAATATATATATATATATATATATATATATATATATATATATATATATATATATATATATGTTTTCTTAAGACTCGCTGGCCGTGGCGCCATAAATCATAGTGTATGCCGGCGCGTGGTAGTTAGTTAGTCTAAGTACCTATTTTAATTTGACAAATAATAAATATAGTTTTCTTTTTATATTCTTTCTTCTTTACTTCTTCATAATATACCCAAACATCGACTTGACAGTGTTGCATCACTTGCTCGCATGTTGAATATTAATCATGGGATGTGTTCAGAGGAGTTATTTTACATGATGCCCACGGCCTCCTTCTACAGTCGCATCGCTCGCCATCGACAGTGAATTCATCCTAACATGGGAGCCTAAGTAGTCGCGTACAGTGCGGTTCCAGAGATTTTTTAAGCTATTGCATAGCTTTTATCGCGGGCTTCGAGCGCGGCGACCAAATCAAGAAATTCCGTAACGAAAATAAAACTTAACACCCCCCACTTCGCCTACCATATAGCTGTGCCAAGCGTTTGCTTAACGTGTATGTAGGTATGTATATGGTACGACACACACACACACACACACACATATATAGTTAAAATTCTCAACATGTATATATATGTCGAGCAATGAAATAAATAAATAATTATAATTGCATAAATTGATAAAAAATGCTATGCAATAGCTTTACTGCGGCAGTCCCCGAGTGCCACACGTTTTTATTCTCCCGCGTACTGTCAAGCTGTTGAATGAACGAGGTTTTCTCAGGAGACTACAGCATGAAGTTCTTCAAGAAGGGCGTGAAGAGGTTTTTATAGGGTCGGCAACGCACTTGTATGCCCCTGGTGTTACAGGCGTTCATAGGTTACGGTAACTGCTTTCCATCAGGCGGGCCGTATGCTTGTTTGCCACATTAGTGATATAAAAAAAATACTACATTATTTAAAAAAAATATCTTTCTATATGTAGTTTATTTGTTTTCATTATAATTATATTTCCAGATGGATTAAAATAAAATATACTCAAGCATGAAACAATCTTGGAAAATACTTCGCATAAATAATATTTACATACTCGTACATCGTTTTCAGTAGATTATCAGACGTACATTCATAAATAAACTTAATTTCACACTTATAATAAGGATAAGAAAAACAATAAGTAGGTACTTAGTTTATTTCAATATCAAATTTCCGATATCCAATCATTTTAATTTCAAAGTAAGTATTTTTAACTATTGTATTGTATTGACGGTTGTTGTACTGTACAGTCGCTATATTGTGGTATCTCGGCAGCGAGCGCGCGCTTGTAAGGGGGCAACCCCGCGCCGGCTCCTCTCAAGCCCCGCACCTCACCCCCTCGAAAACGGCCAAGTCCTGGACTCACGTCACCTTAAGGGCATTACTCACCAATGCACACAAAACAAAAGAATAAATATTTATTTTTATATGCAAATAAAAATAAAATATTTATTTTTATAATTATTTATTTTTATATGCATATCTAAAAATAAAATAATTATTATTATAATTATTTATTTTTACATACATATAAAAATAAAACAATATTTTTTATAATTATTTTATTTATATATTCTTAGTACAAAATATATTTTTATGTATTCTACGAAAGCGTGTCAGAACAATGTGAAAAACAAATGTGCTATCGCATTTTGAGAAATCGAAAATTTTCTCACACTGTTTCTTTAATTATTTTTTGTCAAAATTAATATTTTGGTTAACTGTTATTATTTACATATTAATGTATACAATTGTTTTAATTCAAATAAACTTAGGCTATAAACAATAAATACAATTCAACTACAAAACTAAAGTACATAAAAGTAAATAATACTTAAAATTAATAATTAAATAAATACATCTAAATTAAAACTAATTAAAATAAACTAAAAACAAAATTAATCTAATAAAACTTGATTTTATTAGTTTTATTTATTTTATTAATCTAAAAAAATCATATTAATTGTTCCATTTATAAATTACCACTAATTCTGATTAAAAAAAATCTCTTCTTAAAAGATTTCGAAATTTCGTCGATCACAATACTTTCCTTACTATTTTCTCCGACGTAAAAACCTGAATGGAAATTCTTTTCACAATAGGAACTTTTTTAATAAAAGCCACAAACGACAGGTGCCGGCTTGAGTCTTGTGACTTGATTTACACACTTTACAAATTTACTATGAAAAATGTTTAATGTGATGTATAATTAATTTGTAACAAATTTAAATTTTGTGATTTCCACTTTAGCTTCCAATTTTGAGGGTTTCCTTTTGGGGTCACACGTGCTTCCGTCATATTTTCAAAGTTTCTTATTGAAGTGATAACGTCTTATAAATACGCCGGCTGCACGCACGAAAAAGCATGACTCATTGTCACGTTCCGCCTGAGTGAAGCGAGAGCGCGGAATAAGCGATAGAGAGGCACATACAGCCTAAGCTTTGGGCTTGTGACGCATCAACCTCTCTTCCACTCCATCGGCCGATGCTTTCTTATGACGTTATCACGTAAAATTTCCGTCCGTAAACCAACTTTACAATCAACCAATTTTTTTTTAAAGGCTGTGGCTTAGCATTAGTTCTAGTAATATTATCAGTCTTACAGGCATCTAGTGCATTTTCACGGACTTAAGAAAATAAACCTCGGACTCCATCAAAACGGGATTTGAATCAAATTTGTAAAAAATAGATCAAAAGATTTTTTTTTGCTAGTTTGTGTGTATAATATATTATTATTCATCTTCTTTTCAAAAGATTTATATCACTTTCTTCATTTATCTCTCACAAATGCTTTCGACGCCCTTGCCACTCTTAATTCTCTTATCCAACACTTGAAGGTTGGCTGGTAGAGATCTCTTATAGAGATAAGCCCGCCTTTGTACATGTTATTGAAATTCTGCTAGTTATATTGTGTATGAATATATATAACGTTCTTTATGTGCAATAAAGGTACTACAAAACAAACAAACGAACAAACGGAGAAGAAATATTTTTAAACAATTTTATTGAGAGTACAGCGTGGTGCGCAATGTATTGAAACACATTTCCATTCAGCAGAAATTCGTTTTGGTGGAGTCCAGACATTAGCCTGTGTTTATTTATTGTCTATGTCAAGGCGAATCAATTTTTTTTTGCATATGAGCCATAATTTCGATTTCTTGTCAGCCGTTGGGCCGCCTTAAATGAATACTAGTTTAAAATCACTTCGAAACGTCGAAGAGACCAATTGCGTGTCGACGGACGGCCGGTTGATCTGTGCTGTGCTGCCTCTACGATGCTCTGGTAAAAAAGAAGTAGGGTAGTGTTTCCTAATTTTTACCCCTATGACCAATTAAGGAAACAGATTTATCCCCCCTCCTGAGATTTATTTTTTTAGCCTGAACTAATTTGTTATCTTTTATCAGCTTTATTACATATTTTACCCCTGCGGGGGAAATGCCCTCATGTTTTGAACCACTGAAGTGGGGCATATGCAGCCCAACTGGGGAAGCATCTTCACTTAGGTAGTAGCTTATTAACCTTTTGAGGATTGTTATCGTTCTGCACGTAGTGAAGTCATCAGAAGTCAGGCGCTGGTGGGAAGCATTCACCACCGCCCATGGAGATCAGCAACACCAAGACAGCTTTTTAAGGGAAATAAAGACTCTGTTTTTGAAGGATCAAATATCGCAATTGTTCGGAAATACCGCTGAGGGAAGTTGATACCGCTGTTTCATTCGGAAACGTACTGTAGTAGATCGCCGATTATCAAGATGATGTGGATGGTTAGTTAGATGCCTGGTTAGCTAGTGTTTTTTTTTAATTGTATTTATAATAAATAAATATTGTCAGTCAAATTACACAGCGCCATCTAGCCCCAAAGTAAGCGAAGCTTGTGTTATGGGTACTAGACAACTGATAAACATACGTAAATACATTTTATTTTTGTAAATACATACTTATGATACATATAAAACACCCAGACAAAGACAAACAGACATGTTCATGCACACAAAATGTTTGTCTTATGTGGGAATTGAACCCACGAGCGTTGGTGTCGAAGCCGCGTCATTGACCGATACGCCACCGAGCTCGTCAAATTATGATAAAGATTTAGTTTTTAATTGTATTCCCTGTACTTTTTATCGTGCATATAAAGCATAGTCTATCTATCTATCTAATAATGGCTATAACTGTAGAGGCAGATATAATAGGCTATTTGACCAACATTTTTTTCGATTTGATAAGTAGGGACGTCTCAATAATATAACCATAGGTAAAATAATTACTTCGATAGCACAAAAATCTCTCGAGATATGTTAATTTAAAAATCGAAATTTTGGACTTTCCTGAAAACGCTCCATACAAAAGGCTAAAGTTATGACGTGACAGGTTTGTATGCATCAAATCAGATTTTTTTCCGACAGGTACGTTAAATATTACGTTTATGTAATTAGTATCATAATAAAAGTTATAGTACTTTTTATTGCTTCTCCAATGGAAATATCATTTTTTAATAATTTCATACTTTTAAAATGTACTTTCCCGCCAAACTTTGATCGACCCTAACATAAGTCAGACGGAAGATATTAGAATGAAAGTTTGCAGATCTTTATAGTTTTGTTTATTTTACGATTGTTAAATAATTTATACAATTTTTGAACATTATTAAATAGCCTATTGCAAACCACTTATACTCCTAAACGCATATATCCGACCCATACATAGCATTAATAGCAGAACAGTCCGTTTCATTGATTAAACTAACTGATTACAATACAAAAGCTACCCTACGCTCATTTGATCCGTAAATTAAGCTATCGATATACATGGTATTTTATTTATTCTGTATTTTAACAAGCCATTACTTGTATTTCCATACAAAACAATTTAGTTTTCTCGCAATCCCGCTGACTATTTACCTAAAGATATCATATCTCAAGAATCTATCGATAGAATATCTCATGCTTTAGTCAGCGTGTTAAAATTAAAAACATTTATTGGTGGTGACCCATATATGAGCACGGATTTTCGGTACAGGTTTCTTGGATCCTACCTCTCTTTCGCTAGAGCCTCTTCCGCTAGTCGGCAGGGTGCACCACGCGCAGGTGAGGTTGGCTTTGGCTCTAAGATCGCAGTGTGCATAACATCCAGTTGAGGTTGCCACTGTCTTAAGATGACGGCGAGCAACTGAGCAACGTATAACCCTGATATTTATCCAGTTGGTAATTTAGTATAATAATTTAGTAATATAGTATATATAAAAAAAAAAATACAATACATCAGCTTTCATAAGTTCATCATAATCATCAACCATTAATACTACTCACTCACTGCCTTCCCTAGTGCTTTCCACCAAATGCGATCATCCGGTTTCCTAATGCAATCACTTCCAGCCGTTTTTTTAAAGTCACCACCGCGCCGTGTGATCTATATTTTTTTATACTACGTCGGGTGGCAAACAAGTATACGGCCTGCCTGATGTGAAGCGGTTACCGTGGCCATATGAACCATCGCAACATGAAATATCGCTCGCATGCTGCCAATATTGCAACTCCTTTGTTCATGGTTATCACTCTCACTCATAGGAACGCAACAACCTGCAAGAGAATTGCTATATGATGCTGTATCCTGTGTGGTGAAGGAAGACATTTAAGACATTTTCTACCACGAACTGGGAAGTTGTGGAATCAACTTCCTCCAGCGGTATTCCCAAATAAATACGACATGGGGACCTTCAAGAACAGAGTCAATATTTCCCTTAGAAGGCTGGCAACGGATCGGTGACCCTTTGGTGTTGCTGATTTCTATGGGCGGTGGTGATTGCTTTCCATCAGGTGACCCACATGCTCGCTTGCCCCCCTCTCAAATAAACAATAAAAAAAAAGAAGAAGCTGAACTTCCCCAGGCGGTTTTGGTTTGGGGGTTGATGCTACTCACGTCCGCAGGCTTTACCCTAGTTTCCCTGCACGTGACCCCTGGGTGGTGCTAAACGAGTAGCCTTTTTCCTGAGTGGTAGAGCCAAGCTGTAGTCGTTTAGTGTCTAGAACATGATCGCGGTCAAGTTTTGGACATTGAATGAATACAGCTCGTAATTGGGCCGGCTCGTCCGGGGCAGTACCACTCTCACGCAGAAGACCGGCGTGAAGTAATAGCTCGCGCTATTGCGTTTCGTACGGTGAGTGTTGAAACCCGGAGCCCAACCCAAACACCCCAACTCTAAATATGGCAGCGGTAGTAAAAAGAACAATACCCCAGGAGGGTACCGTCACCGCTGGTGACGGAGAATCCCTCCCTGAGCACCACTGCTCAGGCCGCCCGACGTATTCTGGGGCGGGCATTACGCCGCTCTATATTTCTGCCGGGAGCAAACGCAAGAAGAGTGTGGTGGCACCTCCCCCTGAGCTCTGCGTTGAGCTGTGTAACGTTAGGGGACTTAACTCCAACATCAATGCTGTCCACCATCATCTAGAGACGGCTAGGCCGGCCATACTCTTTTTGACGGAGACTCAGATATTCCCCCCTGCTGACATCTCATATCTGCGTTACCCAGGGTACAAAGTGGAACATCACTTTGTGCCACGAGCCGGTGTTTGCGCGTACATTCGGGAGAATATCTGTTGTCGACGTCTTGGCAGTCTTGAAGCGAGGGACCTGTCAATTATGTGGCTGCGCGCAGATTTTGAGGACCGCACTCGCATTTACGCGTGCCTCTACAGGTCCCACAGCGGAAATGTCGAAACGGAGCGTCTTGTGGAGCACATACAAACGACGACCGACAGTATACTCCAGCAGATGCCTTCTGCAGAGATTGTGGTACTGGGTGATTTTAATGCCCACCACGTCGAATGGCTAGGGTCTAGATCAACTGACCATGCTGGAAGAACTTTCCATGACTTTGCCTTGGCATATGGTCTGACACAGCTGGTTTCCTCGCCCACGCGGGTGCCGGATGTGTCGGAGCATATGGCGTCCCTTTTGGATCTTCTGCTGACCTCCCACCCTGAAAATTATCGTGTGTCTGTTGGCGCCCCTCTTGGGTCTTCGGATCATTGCCTCATAAAGAGTATTGTGCCACTCACACGCCAAAGGCGACCGCGCACAGCCAGCACACGTCGTGTGTGGCATTTTAGGTCAGCAGATTGGGATGGGCTGCGTAGTTTCCTGGCCTCCTACCCTTGGGGGCGGATTTGCTTTTCGCTGGAAGATCCCAGCGCCTGTGCTAATGCTGTCGCTGATGTGGTTCTGCAGGGCATGGAACTTTTTATTCCTAATTCTGCGGTGCCCATTGGTGGCAAATCTCGACCATGGTTCGGAGGGTCTTGCAAAGCCGCGTTGCGTCATAAGCAGGATTCTTACCGAGCCTGGTCCGAGGCTCAGGCAGCTGGAGATGCAAATACCGGTGTCCTTAAGAAGAATTACAACGCTGCGTCTAGATCCTTTAAGGGCTGCATCGCCAGGGCAAAGTCCAAATTCGTTAGCAAAATTGGCGAGAGATTAGTGCGCTTGCCCTCTGGGTCTCGTGCGTTCTGGTCGCTCGCCAAGGCTGTTCAAGGTAACTTCTGTCGGTCGTCGTTTCCACCATTGCACCGAGTGGATGACTCACTGGCCCATACTGCAAGGGAAAAGGCCGATCTTCTTGGACTTCTCTTTGCGTCTAACTCGACTCTCGATGATCAGGGAGCAACACCGCCAACCATCCCACGGTGTGAGAGCTCTATGCCAGACATTAAGTTCTCGCAAAGAGCTGTCCGTAGAGCACTCTTCTCCCTGGACATCCATAAGTCGAGTGGGCCGGATGGCATTCCACCTATTGTTTTAAAAACATGTGCTCCAGAGTTGGCTCCGATTTTAACACGCCTATTTCGGTACTCCTACTCACTTGGCGTGGTCCCCTGCTCATGGAAGGAGGCTTTAGTCCACCCGATCCCTAAAAAAGGCACTTGCTCAGATCCGTCCAATTACAGGCCTATTGCGATAACTTCCATATTTTCCAAAATCATGGAAGCTATCATTAACAAACAGCTGGTAGCCTACTTAGAGGATCACCAGCTGATAAATGATCGCCAATATGGTTTCCGCCATGGTCGCTCAGCTGGTGATCTTCTGGTATACTTGACTCACCGTTGGGCGGAGTCAGTGGAAAGCAAGGGCGAGGCATTGGCTGCTAGTCTGGACGTAGCAAAAGCTTTTGATCGGGTGTGGCATAAAGCATTACTTTCCAAGCTTCCTTCTTTTGGGCTACCTGAGAAGCTTTGCATATGGATTGCCAGTTTTCTATCTGAGCGTAGCATCAAAGTTGTAGTTGACGGAGCACGCTCGGACCCACTACGCTTGAATGCTGGCGTACCACAAGGCTGTGTATTGTCCCCCACGCTGTTTCTTCTGCATATCAATGACTTGCTGCTTATACACAATGTTCATTGCTATGCGGATGACAGTACAGTGGACGTAAGATACACTGGCCAATGTAATGTTTCTCGGGATTGCGTCGATGAGTACCGAACAAAACTTGTGTCTGAGATTGAGACGTCCCTTGGACACGTCTCGGATTGGGGTAGATTGAATTTGGTGCAGCTAAATCCCTCCAAGACACAGGTTTGTGCGTTTACCGCTAAAAAGTCCCCATTCGTCGTAGCTCCTAGTTTGGAAGGTACTCCCCTTAGTGTAAGAACTAGCATTACCATCTTGGGTGTCGACATATCGAGTGATGTTCAGTTTCGCGGTCACTTGGAATGCAAGGCCAAACTGGCTTCCAGGAAGATTGGTGTGATTAGTAAAGCCAGGCGGTATTTTACACCCCGACACCGCCTTCAACTATACAAAGCCCAGGTTCGACCTCACATGGAGTACTGTTCGCATCTCTGGGCCGGTGCGCCCCAGTACTTGCTTGCTCCATTTGACCGCATACAACGAAGAGCAGCTCGAATCGTCGGTGACCCAATGATCTCGGATCGATTGGACTCTCTCTCTACACGCAGAGATGTAGCGTCTCTTTGCGTTCTATACAAATTATATCACGGGGAGTGCTCCGATGAGCTGTTTGATTTGATACCTGCCGCTGAATTCCACTATCGTACAACTCGCCATAAATTAAAATTCCATCCATATCATCTTGATAATTGGCGATCTACTACAGTACGTTTCCTAAGACATTTCATACCACGAACAGTGAAACTGTGGAATCAACTTCCCTCAGCGGTATTTCCGAACAACTACGACATGGGTGCCTTCAAGAACAGAGTTTTCATTTTCCTTAAAAGGCTGGCAACGGATCGGCGACCCCTTGGTGTCGCTGGTCTCCATGGGCGGTGGTGATTGCTTTCCACCAGGTGACCCACATGCTCGTTTGCCCCCCTCTCACATAAAAAAAAAAAAAAAAAAAAAAAAAAAAGGCGGGCAGTTGACTAATTAGACGAGCTCGGTGGTCGAATGGTTAGCAATGGTCACTTTGACTCCGAGGTCGCGGGTTCGGTTCCCGCACATGACAAACATTTGTGTGCATGAACATGTCTGCAGCGTGGTGGGGACGCTGCTCAACTGCAGGTTGGAGCAGGCCAGTGTATTCAAGCCATCTAAAGTGCACTAACTTGGCTTAACGACTGTCATCTAATGACACTGGGACCGACGGCTTAAGGTGCCCTCCGAAGCACGGAGGAGCTCTTGATAATATAAACCTAGCCATGGTTGTATAGGCAACGGTTGACGTTGCTTTATTTTGTTGTTCGATTACACTGACACGTAGACTAGACGACAATTTTGCCTTTGATTTGTTAAGTAAGGACGTCATTTAAATTATAACTATTGATGAAAGAATTACTTAGCATAAAAATCCTCGAGATATGAACAGAAGGCCAATTCTCGTAATTTTTCTACGAACGCAGATTGAAAGTTGACCGAATCGAGATTGAATTGTGAATTGACTAAAATTATATACTTGATTTCATTAATTAATTAATTAATTATCAATCCTTGTTGTTGGCAAAGTAACATTCTTAGTTTGTTTAATTTTCACTCATATTTCGATACAATCCCGCTTAAATTTAATTTTGAAGTTACATATTGTGTTACGAGAATACCAAATGTGACAATTGTGAGATCGAGACTGAATCGAAACTGAATTTTGACTATATTTTAATTACGAGAATTGCCCCTCAGTTGAAAATCATAACTTTTGTACTTTCTCGATAACGCTCCGTACAAAAGGTTACTGAGTTATGACGTCACACCTAGGTATTTTGTATACATTAAAACAGAAGCTATGTTAAATACTGCGTTTATGTTAAGCCGTAATAAAATCTATAGTATACTATGTTTTTCCAAAGTTAATATATTTTTTAAATAATTTCATCGTTTTCATTTGGACTTTCCCACCAAATTTTTATCGACCATTCAATAAGTTAATTTAATTTTCACTAGCTGACCCGACAGCCGTTGCCCTGTCTTTTCGCGCTTGGGTTCGCACAATCTGTCAAATGACGGACAGTTCTGTCAAACGACATAAAGTTACATTAGTTAATATGGTCGTTCAGTTTTCTTAAATTTTCTAATTTTCCTCGCCACTTTCTTATTTTTTTCTTTCATAAGATCCATCTCCTGACAAATACAACAAAAAAGAATTAGCGAAATCGGTCTAGCCGTTCACGCGTGATGGTGTGACCAAGGGAAATTCTTCTTTTCTTCTTCATGTGGTCATGGATTGCCTGGCAATTTGGTTGCGGCCTCTGCGAGACGTCTTCATTTCGTTCATTCCGAGACCATCTCTCTCTCTATTCGTGGCATTACGTGTGCATTCAGTGTCCATCTTGTGGATGATCGGCCTCGAGAACGTTGACCTTCGACTCTTCCCTGTACCATTAAACGTTAAAAAGAGCTTTCGTTGCGGATGATATGTCCAAACATCTTAAGGATTCGCACTTGCACAATCGACGAAAGCCTTTGTTTGATACGAAGCTCTATCAAGATGGAGACGTTAGTGTTAGTGGAAATGTTAGTCCAAGGGATATAGGGATTCATTGTTATATATATATATATAGATAATTTTGGAACATAGTCTTCTAGCCTATTGAGATTGTACAGCTAATAATTTCGTAGAGCGAGCAAAAATTCCACTTAGTGTGCCCCAAGCACCACAGTGACTAGCAAGAAACTTTAATTTCTGTCCATCCGTGATCTGCGAGCGAGCCGTGACTCGGCAACGCGGCACGGCGCTCGCTTACGACGCAATATAAGGATACCTCATCCCAGTACAGTCATCATTTAATTCATAAATGCCGATATTGTTTTTTGTTTTTCTATTTGGAATGATTGAGATACTATTAGATATAGCTCCATCATCAATTATTTGTGGAAAAGAATCCTATTGGGTTTCAAAAAATACTAGGGGTGTTTTCGCGCGACCCGTCGTGTGGCACGGTGCAGTGTGGGGAGCGCCTAAGTAGCACATCTAGATCGTTAGAGCCAATGTCAACTTTACTAGGACGTGGTTCACCCTGCAAACTAGCAAAAGAGGCTCTGGAACTTTCTCCAGAGCCTAACGAGACAAACGAGGAGGAAGAGAGGTAGGGTACAGCGTATTTGTAAGCTGCCCGATTGGGGAAGTACCTCCATCTCACAGAATACCGCAGCCAAATAACAATCCCTTGAGTGTTTAAAATTTGTGAATTTTATTCAAATTTTTGATTTTAAAATTTTAGTAATTTTTTATATATTTACTAGCTGCCCGCCCCGGCTTCGCACGGGTAGAAAGTGTTGTTTTCCTCGCAATTTTTATGTACATAAGAACCTCCCATAAACCTTAACGAAAATATTAAAATAAAAATTAGCAGAATTGGTCGAGCCGTTCTCGAGTTTTGCGCTTAGCAACATTCATTTTAATATGGGACCACCTGGAGAGTGTACCCTCTCAAACGAATAAGAATTATTAAAATTGCTGTACAATTGCCGGAGGAATCATTGAATCTAAAAAAAATACATACAGTCGAACATAGAGCCTACAGGTACAATAAACAACAATAATAGGTAATTTCTGGGACAAAAACTATTCCCATAGTCGCCTTGTACGCCATCCACGGGAAGAGACGGAGTGATTCTATTCTAGTCTGCCGGAAACCACACGGCCGTAAGAAGGAAGAGTGGTATACGCGGAATAAATACAGTTTCATCGGCACCACTCCCAGTGAGAATCTCAGCTTCAATTATACATATTTCGCTGCTAAACATTGACTTTACTTCAGGAAGGAGATCTTCCCCAAATTTTAATAATATTTTTGAAAACTCTTGGGCACGTAAAGTTCTATCTACAGCTTCTAGTGCCTTATTGTTTTTTTTTCGCATTCATCTGAAACGATTAGACAGCAATTCTGAAACATTTTCGCTTTGTCACAGTTTCGTGTCACAAAGCATGTCGGTGTTTCCGTTCTGTATAAATCGAGTATAATATTGAACATTGTATTTGCGTCATTCCGCCTAGAAGTAATATATGGCTGCTATACCTGGCGATGCTGCTGTGAGATATTATTTTGGCGCCTGATTTCAGCGATGATTGCTATCGTCAGGTATGTTTTTCCAGTCCTTCCTGAAGCATCTAAGAAAAACAGTTTCCCCTCGTTGTTTAAAAGACTTTGCATCACAAAATCTTGCTACATAGCGTCCCACAAATGCACGCATTCTTCTGATTTGTGCGAATAAATACCAATCGTTCCATTTCAATTTTAGCGTACACGTCTATAATAAACTGGCTAAATAGACCACGTTACCTTTGTAAATAAATAAAACGATTGCGTCTAACTTGTAGCAGGTAAGCATAAAAGTAGCACTGCGCGGTTATTTTTTTACAATACAATCAATATTTTGTTAAACTATTTATTGTTTTTTTAAGTAGCTTTTTTAGTTCTATTTGCTATTATAGCGTGTTTTTTAGTTATTTTTTTAAACTATAATTTATTGTATACACCATGTTGTTTATGCAAATAAATTTTGCTTTGTTCTGCATCAGGTGTTCCAAATATTGGATTTTTGTACCTCAATAAAAAATACTAATCAGGCTGAACAACTTTTGCTAAGGCGTCATTTTTATATTTCTTATAGTTTAGCTGAACCATTATGGTTCTGCATCAGGTGTTCCAAATCTTGGATTTTTGTACCGATATCATAGAGTAAATAAATTATTTCTCTAGTTCCTGCCGATATGGAAATTTCGTGTCAACGTTTTCAAATCGATGCCATTTTCGTAATTGACGTCTCAGAAAACCATAGAATCAACACCCATATTGATATTATGACATTTCAACCCCATCGCTCCCCCACAGGAGTGCTCTTGTGTCACGTCGGTTATGTTAGATTATAAAATAGCTGTTGTTTTCGGAATCAGCGACCCGATAAACCATAGAAACAATACCCATAACGATTTTCAGACGTTTGCACCTCATGTCACCCCTTTAGGGGTTGAATTTTGAAAAATCCTGAAACACGTGTTTACTCATTTATCTACAGAAGTGCTCATGTAAAGTTTCGTATAAAATAGTCCAACTAATCTTGGTTCCCCATACAAACCTTGGACCCCCGTTTCACCCCCTTAGGGGTTGAATTTTCCAAATTCCCGTCTTAGTGAGCACCTACGTCCTAAAAGGAACCCTCTTGAAAAATTTGACACTCCTAGCACTTGTAGTTTCTGAGATTTTGTGATGAGTGAGTGATTTACTCTTTTATATATATAGATTGCAATGTAAGATTTTCTGTTAGGTTTGGGTTGTACATAAAAACTTATTCCGCCAATTCACAATTTCCTGCCAGGGACTCAAAGGATGACTGGAAGAGATCCCTTATAGGTATAGGGTCCCGGATAAGTCCGCCGTTGTATAGTATGTCTTATCATTACTATCTGTGTCATGTAGTATTTAATGCAATAAATAAATAAATATATCTGGACAATTAACACAGCGCCACCTAGTCCCAAATCAAGCGCAAAGCTTGTGTTATGGGTACTAGACAACTGATAAATGTACTTAAATACATTTTTTTTTTGTAAATACATACTCATAATACATAGAAAACACCCAGACCAAGACAAACAGATATGTTCGGGCACACAAATGTTGTCTTGTGCGGGAATCGAACCCGCGACCTCGGAGTCAAAGAGCTCGTCAAACAATAACAAACAAACTTATTGTATTACCCTTTTATATTTTTTTTTGACGTTATAACGTCTTTTATATCGATGAACGCCGGCTGCACGCACGAAAAAGCATGACTCATTATCACGTTCCGCCTGAGCCGAGCGAGCAAGCAAGCAAGAGCGCGGAACAAGTGATAGAGAAGCACAATCGGCCTATGCGTTCGGCTTGTGACGCATCTATATCTCTTTCACAACATCGATCGATGTTTTCATAAGACGTTATCACGTAAAATTATCGTCTGGAACCCGACTTTTCAGCCAACCAATTTTTTTATAAGTACCAATTAAATTAAACCGACGTAGCTCACTATTTTATCGTTGAAATATAAAGTGAAAAAGGTACCGAAACGTTGATAGTTATCAATGTGATTTATATACATAATAAAAATTATTCCCACCGACGAAATCGCACTGAATATTAAAGCTATGCAGAAAAATAGGCAAGACCGGGTCGAGTTTGTAATGACAGGGTTCTGCCCCCTTACCACCATCTCTTATTGCGATTCAATAACTAATAATGAATAAGCAACTCTATTTCAAATTGAATAGAGTCGCTTATTCATTGGTATGAAAAAGTATTCTATTCAGTTATTGAATCGCAATAAGAGATGGTGGTAAGGGGGCTGACGTGAATACGACTTTTAGCGTCCGTACGAGGCACTTCACCATCACTATCTAGTTCTATCTAATTTGGATCTGGCAGATTCCTCGCCCAAAGGATCAGTTTAGCCATCCCGAGGTAATGCTGCTTGCATCTTGGGAACGATGCCACATGGGCCAAACTTTTTACATTTATTTTAGTTTTAAGTTAGTTTTATTTTAGTATTGTATTTAATACTAAATTAGTATTGTATTTTAAGTACTTTAGTTTTATAGTTGAATTGTATGTATTGTTTATTTGAATAAATACATTTTCTATGAGGTTAAGCCTCTCTAATTTGCTGTCCTCAATAGGCTATTTGACAATGTTCAGAAATTCTAGAAATTATTTATTAATATCGTAAAATACACAAACCTATAAAGATCTGCAAACTTTCATTCTAATATCTTCCGTCCGACTTAAATTAGGGTCGATCAAAGTTTGGCAGGAAAGTCCATCTTAAAAGTATGAAATTATTAAAAAAATATATTTTCATTGGAGAAGCAATAAAAATACTATAACGTTTATTATGATATTAATTAGATAAACGTAATATTTAACATAGCTGTCATACAAATTGCTAATTTGATGCATACAAAATACATACCTGACTGTGGGAGCATTTTCGGGACAGTTCAAAATCGTGATTTTCAAATTAACATATCTTGAGAGATTTTTGTGCTATCGAAGTAATTCTTTCACTTATGGTTATACATATTATTGAGACGTCCCTACATATCAAACCGAAAAAATGTTGGTTAAAAAGCCTAAAAAATTTTGGTCAAATGTTGGTCAAATAGCCTAGAAAATTGGGGGTAACAAAATTTGATTATGTAGTTTAATGTTGCAGCTTCATATCTATCATCTTCATGTAAGTTTCAAAAGAATTCGGATGGAGATCAAAGTATCTTTTAGCATTTTGAGGTCGTTTCGCTATTTTTTTTTTATATTAGTTCAGCATATTGGCTCCACTTCGCCTGATGGTAAGCGAAAAGAAGAGCCCCAATCGCAACGGCAACGGACATGAGACCTTGATGTCTTGTCAGTTGACGGTGCCCTGCTGGCCTACAAGATGCTTCTTCACATTGTATGATTGAGGAAATACATATGCCGGTAACGCTTTCCACTTTTTAATAGATAGGTCAAGATAGATAGGTCGAGTTGCCAAACTTTTTAGTACTTATTACGTACACATTTTGGAATGTAAGGGGCTCATCATGATTTTAAGTGCCAAAGCCAACTTCGCCTGCACGTGGTGCACCCTGCGGACCATCGAAAGATACTCTGGCATAAGAGAGGTAGAGTATAACGTATTTTTAAGCTATCTGACTGGGGCGGTACTTCGCAGAATACCGCAGTCAAATAACAATTGCCATGAGGGTTATTGTGTTCCTGCGAGTTAATGAGGTCACTAGAAAGGAAGGAGTCGATATTTCATGTTGCGAACGTTAATATGGCTACGGTAACGGTACGGTAATGGACTGCCTGTCGAGGTTTTCTCGGGAGACTACAGCATGAGAGTGAGCTACACTTCAAAAAGGGCGTGAAGAGGTTTTTACAAGATCGCCAACGAGCTTCAGATGGGAGAGAGTATTCAGATGTGAGAGGCATAGTGAGGTCGTTCGCTCCAGGCTTGGCTAGCATCCGACTGGAGAAGTGCCTCCACCTAGCAAAAAACCGCAGCCATAATGGCTATGCTGTGTTCCTGCGAGTGAGCTAGGTCACCAGGGCTTTTACAGGGTCGTCAACGCGCGTGTGGTGCCCCTGGTGTTCGTAGGCTACGGTAATTGCTTTCAATCAGGCGGGCCGTATGCTTGTTTACCACTTTAGTAGTTTAGGAAAAGCCGCCTCACATTAGGCATATACGTCTGCCTCCCGATGTAGTATAAAAAAATCGGTTGTCTGTAAAGTCGGTTTACTGACGATAGTTGAACGTGACAACGTCATAAGAAAATACTGATGGAATGTTTGCATTTTTCAAAAGAAAACTTTAATGGAACGCCTCAGAGCGAGGTAACGCCACATGAGTCATGTTTTTTCGTGCGTGCAGCCGGCTCCATCGAATTATAAGACGTTGTCAGGTAAAAAACATACGTACATCCAGACTGCCATGTCTACTAAACTTAACCAATTTTCAGTGCGTAGGTCACCCCCTACAAGTCGAAGTAATTATCAACTCAATCATAGTTCCCAACTGTATTACGGCTATTGACTTTCACTTGACCAGATATCTTTCTAGGCTTTTAAACCTTATTTTTGCTATCTCTCAGATTGCCAAGTGAGAATTCCAATTTCAAAGCAATCCACTCTTACTAATTCTTCTGATTAAATTTGATTATTTAAATTGGTTTAATTATTTAATCTCATAAAAATTTATTAAATCATGTTACATGACTTTCATATACTTACCAGAGATTGCCTGCGACTTCGTTTAATCCCTTGCGTGCCGTGAATTATAGTGCTGTACTAAGCGCAGTACCAACAACTACCCACTATGGGACAGCAGCACATGAAAGGTTAATGGATGAATATCCATAATATACCTCACTCACTCGCAGGAACACAGCATCCCTCAAGGGAATTGTTATTTGGCTGCGGTATTCTGTGAAGGTGAGGTACTTCCCCAGTCGAGCAGCTTACAAATACTTTGTACCTTAACTCCCTTTTCGTCAGAGCCTCGTTTGTCAGTCAGCAGGGACCACCATGTGCAATGATGACTGCGTGCAATGCAGGTGAAGTTGGCTTTGGTTCAAATATGTTGATGAACCAATTACTTACGATATTTATGTGAATAATAATATAAGGATATACGGAACCCTGAAATCCGCATATCGTATGGTAGCTCAATTAAACCGTTTATGCCTGAAACCGGTGTTTTTTTGTCCTGTTTTACGATTTCAGTGTTTAATAAAAGTTATATTTGAAAAACGTTTTCGAATTTATAGCTGCATAAAGTAGGAAATGTTTAAGGTACCCTTAAAATGCTCTGATTCGACAGAACGGCATTTGCTAATCGGTAGAATGCATATGCAGTTTTTTAATACGACGGCGGGTGCCAAGTAAGCGTACAGCCCGCATTATATATACATCTGCATGTATGCAGATTGGGTTGAATTTGGTAAATAAGTTATACTAGAAGTTTGCTGCTAAAAGATTTAGAATCAACGATGCTCACCCTGCGTATTTGTCTACACCGGTTTCTAAACTTTTTTTTCATCATCATCATAATCATCAGGTCATTTAAGTCTCCAGTACAGGAGCACGACCCTCTCTCGTCCGTCCCAGACAGAAGGAGGATTTGGCTTACACTCCCCACGCTGGCCAGACGGGTTTGGGGAGGTCTGATCGATGTTTTATAATGTGTTTCCCATAGTCGCCTTGTACGACGTCTATGGGAAGAGACGGAGTGATTCTATTCTAGTCTGCCGGAAACCACACGGCCAAAAGTGGATAGTAAAATATAATTATAAACATTTTTTTTCATAGGTCAAAATTTTACTGATTATGGTAGACCCCTTGCTTTGTACCATTTCCCAAAATTCCTCAAAAGTATCATGGTAAGGTAATCTATCCTACCTACATTACATTCTACCTTTATCATGTAGGATATTCGATAATAGATGTAGAGCCTTATATTTTTCGATAATAGAGTATAGGCCTTACCTTGTTGTAGTTTTGTTTGTAGAATAATGACTTCAATTTTTAACTGAAACTTAGTATAGTATAGTAAAAACATTTTTTTTTTCTCAGACAAATTACACATCGCCATCTAGCCCCAAAGTAAGCGAAGCCGTGTTATGGGTACTAGACAACTGATAAACATACATAAATATATATTTTTTTTGTTAATACGTACTTATGATACATAGAAAACACCCAGACTAAGACAAACAGACATGTTCATGCACACAAATGTTTGTCCTATGTGGAAATCGAACCCACGAGCGTTGATGTCGAAGCCCCGTCATTGACCGCTACGCCGCCGAGCTCGTCAAAACTTTATTGTACACAAAAGAAATATAAATACACAATTACTATGATTAAAAAACAAGAAACTTTATCATACAATGGCGGAATTATGCCATTACGGATTTCTTCCATCTTCGTGGTTTACTGCGATACAAAAGCATATTGCTTGATTTGCCACAACCCACTAATAACAGTGGGTTATTGCTGGCTGTATAAAGTTATATAAATTGTATAAACTTAAGCCTTTGTAATAAAGATTCTGTTCTATTCATAATCAACGTACAAGAGTTTACTCCTAAGAGCATGGATGAAAAAAGTTACTTGGTGGAGGGTGCTCTGACCCTCGACCAAGCAACATTCTTTATTTTTTTTTATACTACGTCGGGTGGCAGATAAGCATACGGCCCGCCTGATGTAAAGCGGTTACCGTAACTGTATTAACGCTCGCTACATAATATATCACTTGCGCGCCGCCACCCCCGCTGCCAACGCAGCATCTCCTTCTTTTGTGGTGACCTCACTCACTCGTTGGAACACAACAACCCTCAAGGGAATTGTTATTTGGCTGCGGTTTTCTGTGAGGTGGAGGTACATTCCCCAGTCAGGTAGCTCACAATTACGCTCCCTACCTCTCTTTTCGCCAGAGCTTCGTTTGTCAGTCGGCAGGGTGCACCAAGTGCAGGTGAAGTTGGCTTTGGTTCAAAGATGTTGATAAACCACTTATACCCCAAAATTCTTCATCCGTCATTCATTACAATATTTATATATGTATAGGATCTTTTTTAAAATGTTGTTTGGTGGAGGGTGCCCTCGACCAAGCAACATTCTTCATCCGTCATTAGAACATTTACAGCTAGGATCTTTTTGACGAGCTCGGTGGCGGGGCAATGATGCGGCTTCGACACCAACGCTCGTGGGTTCGATTCCCACATAGGACAAACATTTGTGTGCATGTACATGTTTGTTTGTCTTAGTCTGGGTGTTTTCTACGTATCATAAGTATGTATTTACAAAAAAAAAATGTATTTACGTATGTTTATCAGTTGTCTAGTACCCATAATACAAGCTTATTTTGGGGCTAGATGGCACTGTATAAGTTATCTGATAATATTTATATATTTATTTTATTTATGTGTGAGGGTCACACGCATGTTGGTCACCTGGTGGAAAGCAATCACCACCGCCTATGGAGATCAGCTACACCAAGGGGTCGCCGATCGGTTAATTATTAGTAATAAACTAACTGCAATGAAAGAAATTTAGCTCCTCAGAACCAACGTACATTCCTTTATATGCTCCAGCAAGCGTACGCACAACTCAAAGCGAGGCAGTAATGAAAATAATTTCACGCCATAATCTTCCCCTAGCTGAGAGGGAAGTATTTTGGCAATAATTGGACGTAATTAATGAGCTCTCATTTATTACGCGAGCAAGACAGACATTTAACATATATACATAGGTTGGAAAGAGACGCAGTATGTAGGGTTAACTCCAACTTTAGTCATTATACGGAAATTTTACTGAAACCCGACGACTTTCATGTTCTTTCCTTCTTATCGGAGCACGGGTTTTGTGGTTAACTGGGAGTTTATTGCTTGCAAAACTGTTTTGTGAGAATAGTTTATTTGATAAACACCTGTTTTTATGCTTTAGTTCGTTGAACTGCGCATACAATTTTTTTTGACGAGATAGCATCTTATAAATCGATGAACGCCGGCTGGTCGCACGAAAAAGCAAGACTCATTGTCACGTTCCGCCTGAGCCGAATGTACAAGCGAGAGCGCGGAACAAGCGATAAAGAGGCACTATCGGCCTTAAGCGTTCAGCTTGTGACACATCTATCTTTCTTCCACTCCATCGGCCGACGTTTTCTTATGACGTTATCACATAAAATTATCGTCCGTAAACCGTTTTTTTTTACAATTCTTTCACCTGCTGCGCTGCTCAGTCATGAAATAAATTACCCTTGGAAATCCGCAACAGTTTCTATGTATGTATTTATGTCTGGAAGAGGTATAACTAGGAGTTTATTGCAACCACAAACTATAAGCGAAGCTTGTGTTATGGGTACTAGAACATCATTAGCTTATCTACATACGCCATCTATGGCGCTGTGTAATTTGTCTGACAATATTTATTTATTATTATTTATTATTTATGTGTTTAGTTTTTTTTATCTTGAAATTACAGTATGAGAGTAAATAAAAATATTTGTAATGTATAGTAAGAATTTTATGAAAGCGTTAACATTCCGTATAAAACGTTGAAAGTTCCCGTTTTACAGCTTCCAGTTGCGAAAATAAAATCCACAGCACAATCTCATGCAGTCGGTATTATGTAGAGTTGATTTTATCTACAGATACCGAATTTTGTTACAATAGCAATACTTATATACTGTGGCAATGCTCTGTTTTATTCCTAATATTTTATGCTGTGGTTTTTAACCGACTCCAAAAAAGGAGGAGGTTCTCAATTCGGTTGTATTTTTTTTTAAATGTTTGTTACTTAATAACTCCGTGATTTATAAACCGATTTGAAAACAACTCTTTTTATTTCAAAGATATGCTGTTTCAGATTGGTCTCATTATTTTCATCATCATCAGCAGCCTGTATCTACCCACTGTTAGGTTTGTTATTTCATTCATCATTTATAAACCGATTTGAAAAAAGCTTTCTTATTTGAATAAGTATACTTCCAGATTGGTCCCATATTTTTTTCATTATCATTATCATCAATAGCCTGTATGTATGTTCTACTTCAATTGAGAAGAGACCCATATCCCAGCGGTGGGATAAATAAGGGTTGATGACCGATATACATGTACGTTAATTGCTTGTTTGCTATCCAAGTCCTATAAAAATATACTATCAGTTTGAATGCTCTTATCCTATGTCAAAATGAAGCAAAAGTTTCGCATCACATGCCTCTGCCACATGATTGATGACTCGTCAATTCAATGATTGATGATTCACTTTTATCCGAAACCCCTTTCGGACTCAACTTGGACCGATAATAGCCCTCACATTATCTTGTACAGGATGTTAACAAAAATTATGAGCCAAAATTTTATTGTAAATGTCGCCCCACGTTGGGCGCCAGGATCGGGTTACGACAAAAAAACATAACAATATTTTTATATATAATTTTATAAGTTTATATAGATTTTATTTTTTATCCAATGCGCATTTTTTTTTTCACAAATTACACAGCACAATCTAGTCCCAAACTAATCAAAGCTTGTACTATGGTAACTAGATAACTGATACATGTACTTATATCCGTTTTGGTTTCTAAATACAGACGTATAATATATAGAAAACACCCAGACTAATGCAAACATACATGTTCATGCACACAAATGATTGTCTTGTGCGGGAATCGAACCCGCGACCTCGGACTAAAAGTGGCCATTACTAGCCGTTCGACCACCGAGCTCGTCAAAATGTATATGGACGTATATTTCCTATTGGATTATATAATATTGTTATTAATTTATTTTTGTATGCCGCATTCGTGTATATTTGCTCTTCCCGAAGGTTGTCTGGTAGAGAATGCATTTACGAGTAGCATTGAGACCGCCTATGTACCCTTAAATTGTGGTAAATAAAGTTTAAATAAATAAATAAATACATAACAGATCATTTAAAGCCGAGTCAATAAATAAATACATGAAAGATAATTGAAAAATCAATAGTAAATTTTAAAATAAAATTCAAGGATATTATTAGTACAAATTAATAGATGACAGTGAAAATCTTACTACTATACTACCACAGTATACTACTGTGGACACAGCATACACAGCATACACATACATGATGTGGGGACAGCCAACGCAGCGTTAATAGTAGTGTTGGCGGTAAAAAAAAAAAAAAAAAATTATAAATACTTCTTCTTGTGTATATACAGGACTTCATTGTGGTTGACTCAATAATAGTATATAGAAATATGACATCGTGGGTGGAGTTCAAAAAGTTCAGCTCAAAGATGGTTGTTTGATAGGATTCCATAGCTGGTTGTGTGTTCTATGTCTTGCGATTTATTCTTATCTTAAATGGTAACTTTCCCACTGAAATATGAAATATACATTGTGTTACTTAATACGCATTCTGATAACCTATTCCTTGTTTCAGCATAAAATAGACAAGTTTTGTTAGAGGTTATATGCGAAAACTATGTAAAATTGTATCTTTTGTTTTTTAACCAGTTACTAATATTATGTATATATAGATAGATACGTTTGTTAAAAATTACAGTCACACAGATACAAAAATTTTGTTAGAAAATGACAATGAGAGAATTTATACACTAGGAAACAGAACTCAGAATATCAAGATGCATGTAAGTATATACATTACTGTTATGTTTACCAAATAAATAATTAAAAAAAAACATCCTGTATATATGTAAATGTACTTTCCGTGACACTGCAGTGTCCCTAGTAAAGTTTGACAAACAGTTACGTTACTATTGCGAACGGGTTACATTTAACAAATTGGTATATTCGAATTTGAAAGGGGAGTAAGGGAAAACTTACAACAGCCAGAGTCCGTGGCAGGCAATAGGAGAATTACAGTCAGAGATAAGATTACCACAAGGAGGCTGTAATACGAAATTGGCAAAAATGGACTGATGCTAACCACGATGATGCGACAATGAGGGTCTTTTGGCAGCACTGTAGCGTAGGGTCCAATCATCTGTCAATTCATAGCATATTGTCAAATGTCTTGTTGACGTCTTGTGTTGTCTTGTCGTCTTGAAGTTTCACTGTCAAAAAATTCAGTGGAATTTGACATCTGGACCCGACGCCTACCTAGCGACATCTGGTGTCAGAAAAAAATATCAAACATTATTGATGAATTATGGAATAGAGCAACCAATCTCATGAAAGTTGCAGAATTGCAATCAAGACCGCAATCACCAGCTGAAAGCCACAAACGTCAGCACTG
Source organism: Hypsopygia costalis (assembly GCA_937001555.2). NCBI lineage: Eukaryota > Metazoa > Arthropoda > Insecta > Lepidoptera > Pyralidae > Hypsopygia > Hypsopygia costalis. The sequence continues at coordinate 7,847,648 of OW443349.2, forward strand.
TATGACTGACAGTTTTTTTTTATACTACGACGGGTGGGAGACAGGCATACGGCACCCGCCTGATGTCATATCCACTTGACCTTGACCGTAGCCATATTAACACTCGGAACATAAAATATCGCTCGCGCGCTGCCAACTCAGCATCCTTTCCGGTGACCTCACTTACTCGCAGGAACACAACAAACCTCAATGGAATTGTTATTTGGCTGCGGTATTCAGTGAGGTGTAGGTATATTTTCCAGTTTAGTATTATTCTGTGGTAGTAGCTTACAATTACGCTCCCTACCTCTCTTTTCGCCAGAGCTTCGTTTGTCAGTCACCAGGGTGCACCGCGTGGAGGTGAAGTTGGCTTTGGTTCAAAGATGTTGATGAACCACTTACACCCCAATACTCTTGAACTAATCAGATTGAGACGAGATACGAAAACATATGAACACACTTTCAGTCAATTTAAAAGACAATGCCAGCGCGATCATAATGACTATCTCCGAAAATATGAGAAGATGATCAATCTACATGCAAAAAAACATGAGTTTAGAGATATAAACTATCAGATTCGCTGCATCACAAAGACACTGTTATCCAAATGAGGTCACCAGAAAAGAAGTAGTTGCTGTGATGGCAGCAGGGATGACAACGCGCGAGCGGTATTTTATGTTGCGAGCGTTAATGCTTCACATTAGGCGGGCCGTATGCTTGTCTGCCACCCAAACTAATAAAAAAAAAACTCTTTACGTGTAATAAAAAAATACAAATTGAATGTTGCAGTCGGGTTTATTTTTACCTGCGAAAGTGATTGCTTGCTTACGTCTTATAAATCGATGAACGCCGGCAGCACGCACGAAAAAGCATGACTCATTGTCACGTTCCGCCTGAGTCGAGCGTGCAAGTGAGAGCGGGGAACAAGCGATAGAGAGGCATGATCGGCCTAAGCGTCGGGCTTGTGACGCATCTATCTCTCTTCCACTCCATCAGCCGATGTTTTCTTATGACGTTATCACTTAAAATTATCGTCCGTAGACTGACTTTAGACAGACAACCAATTTTTTTTGTCTTTTCTTATTGTTGTATTTGGATATAAATATTGTCAATTCTTATAAAGTTTAATCATTCATTCTTATTTTCAACCTGTGTATGAATCTAGTGCGCCGTTTTACACGTAGTGATTTATCAGACTGGTTTGAACGAAACGCCAAGAGTTCATTACGAAACTTGGTAACTGCAAGCTCGCCTGTTTTCTCACATCGGATAGAAGTGTTTCCTTATCTAACATCTTGATTCGTCCCTCAAATAATACTCGTACTTAACGAGAATTGTTGTAAATATATTAAAGGGAATTCATCTTCACCCATCAAAACCCAAGTGGACATGTACTGCGCGGTTCCAGAGAAGTTTTCTCCCACATAACTATCAAGCTGTCGAATGAACTGTCTGTCGAGCATGAAGAGGTTTTCTCTCAAATTTTAGTTAACTTACTGGTCAACATAGTGGGAGTGTATTCCATAACTACGGAAAAAGTAGAAGAACCATCAACGGAAAAAGAAATGGCGAAAGAAATGAATAATGTGTAGAAGTGGATAATGCGGTGGCTTTACAATAATGTAAATTTTCTTTTATACTTATAGTATCGCAGTTTTTTATTCAAAATAAATACAAACAAAATAAAAACTAACAACCATTTCAAAATGTTTTTATGCTTAGATTGCTTAATCACTTTTGTTGATCAAAAGCTCTATAATAAAAGATAGTAATTTATCGAAATAAATGACTACAAAAGAGACATAACACGAGAGAATCTTCAAGAGTTCAATATATCACTCTCATTGTCACAGATTACCAAAATAGAAGTCCTTAAACTTTATCCGTAAAAAATCATATCATGTTTCTATTGTTTAAATAAACAAACAAACATACTTTCACATTTATAATATTATAGTAGTATAATAAGTATTCACCTCGAGAATAAATAAATATTTCTGTTATTTTGGGACTAGTCCCAGACTAAGCAAAGCTTTTACTATGGACAGTAGATAACTGACATTATACATAAATACATTTTTTTTGTAAACGCATACACATAAAACAAAAAAAAAAATAACCCAGGCCAAGACATAAAGCAAGACATGCTCATGTACACAAATATCTGTCTTGCGCGGGAATCGAACCCGCGAATAGTCAAAGTGGACATTGCTATTCATTCGACCACCCGAGCTCGTCCCGATCGTCGTCGAGAATGTGAAAATACGGACGGTATACCGCAACAAGGATCAACTTAAGAGTCCAAAGTGGAGCGCATCAGTCTTGCCTTGCAAACTACTAGAGCAAACTTCAACAGTCGTTAGCGTAGGCTATTGCTTATCTAGTTCACATCTCCGCTCTTTGTTAGGGTTTTTGGTAATGGTTGGGGTAATTATGCTAAAGAAATATGGAAGTTTTAAGTTGAAATTTCCTCTTTAGGAGCTATATGATTATGACAATGTGGCATGTGTGTTCGTGGAGAACCTATCCAGTTGAGACTTGACTATGTATTTCATGGAGGCCAAAGAGCCAGAAGGAACACTGATTTGTTGACGCAGCATTGGCGAGAAAAAAAGAGAAATGCTGTGAAATCCCTATGAAAACTTGAAAGTCCTGTTTGTTCCGTTTGCTTTGCGACAACTGTGTGTACAATATTGACGAATTTAAGAGAATGAAATATTAGATAATTAAATCAGTTTTACTATTTACTTACTAAATTTGACATAAATATCAATAAATTTTCTTTTTTAATTTATATTATCGATATTATGAAACTATGTATACCTATTTGAATTTGCAATTATTTTTACCACTGGAATTAATTGAATTGATATTGACATTATAATTACGATATTTTGACATTTGACATAATATTATCATTAACATTATCACATATATGATTTTTTGAAATTTAGAATGAAAATGCAACTATTTCTTCTGATTTTGCATGCTAATTTTTGGAGCGGCACGCTTGTACTTTTGATATGTATACTACATGTTATGTACCGTGTTTGCTATCAATTAAATTGTTTGTATTTGTATTTTGTGTTGGTGCAGTACTGGCTTAGTTCATCGCTGACCGTAGCACCTCATTGGATGGATTGGACTGACGTGTATTTTACAGTTCCAACCACTGAATGGATCGGGCAGTTTGACATACGGGCAATAAGTTGACAACTTCCTAGAAAGATTTTTTGAAACGTCTCACGGAACATTGGGATACGTTTCAATGTAGTTCGAGAGAAAAATAGCGCAATTAGAATTCTTCTTGGCTGGTTTTAGTATACAGAGCTTACTCTGTATACTAAAACTAGTCGCCTTTTTCTTAAAAAGAACTCTGTTTTTTTTTTGAGTGTAAGTGGTTTATCAACATCTTTGAACCAAAGCCAACTTCACCTGCTCGTGGTGCACCCTGCTGACTTACAAACGAAGCTCTGGCGAAAAGAGAGGTAGGGAGCGTAATTGTAAGCTACCCGACAGGGGAATGTACCTCCACCTCACAGAATACCGCAGCCAAATAACAATTCCCTTGAGGGTTGTTGTGTTCCTGCGAGTGAGTGAGGTCACCAGAAAAAAAGGAGATGCTGCGTTGGCAGCGGGGGTGGCGGCGCGTAAGTGATATATTATGTTGCGAGCGTTAATACGGTTACGGTAACCGCTTCACATCAGGCGGGCCGTATGCTTGTCTGCCACTCAACGTAGTATAAAAAAAAAAAACTATGTATGACACGGACGCTCCCTGCCGCTCTCTCACATAAACATCCCCTCTGAGACGAATCTAGAACAATATATAACACCGCACGCACACAAGTTGATTCATTCTACGCACAGAGGTCATTGTTTATGTAAACCGGGTCTCCTACTCCAAAAAATAACAAACAAACTAACAAAACAAGTTTATCGAACTAGTTAGCATAATTTTGCTGTCGCCTGCGACTTTTAAAAACACATAAACAAACTTCTACTTCAAGCTGTGAATGTCCGTAAATACCCTTCGAATAGGCGAACACTGGGATGTTCTCCATACTTAGATAACATATTTGCTTGTTTTTGCTAATAAAGCAGTTAGATTAAGTTAGGTTATGTCCATATTTTGTTACCTGTTTGGTGTAAGGTCTTAAGGACTCCAGGTCTCCTGCCTGCAAGTGGGTTTCCGAATCATTTTTAGTTTTTGCATCGAGACAAAGAGGCGTGGTTATACCTTATAAGGTATAAATTTGACATATATACTTATAAGTATGGACACGCGTCGATATTCTTGAAGAATATTTCAAAAAAACACTCACACTCACACCCTTTAGAAAACAAAACAATGTCGCAGGAGATCCGGCTTTAGTTAAGGACGCGACATTTGTATTGAGTAGCTGGGGTGTGTCCACAAATCGGAGTGAATTACATCATACTCGTCTACAACCTTTAGTCATCCCACTGCTGGGATACGGGTCTCCCCTCAATAGAAGGGGTTTAGAGCATACACCACCACGCTTCTCAACTGTGCGTTGGTAGAGGCCAGTGTTTTTAAGCCGCCTAAAGGCCACTGACTTGGCTTAACGACTATCATGTAATGACAACAGCCGGGACCGACGGCTTAATGTGCTGTCCGTAGCACGGAGGAACTCGAGATAAATAAACCCATCCATGGACAGGCTAAGGTCGACATTGTTTAACTCGCGTATTCTATTAGCCTGATACGCGCATCGACGCCATCGAGCTCCTGATTATTCTCAGAATTACATCATACAGGTAGACGTAGGGTTGCCAACCGTCCCGCTATAAGCGGGACGTCCCGTTTCTGAGGCCCTTAACAAGACGTCCCGCTCAGCGTGTGAGCGGGACGCTAAATATCCCGCTTTTCGGAATTAGCTACGCACGCAAATACATCAAATGCGCAATATCAAGACAAATACTCGTTTAAAAAGTAACTTATAGTTTTTACAATATTTTTTTTTGTTTTTTTTATTTTTTTATATAGAGGGTAGCAAACGAGCATGTGGGTCACCTGATGGAAAGCAATCACCACCGCTCATGGAGATCAGCAACACAAAGGGGTCGCCGATCCGTTGCCTGCCTATTCTCCTTCCTTTCTTTGATTCTGGTGACCTCACTCACTCGCAGGAACACAATAACCCTCAAGGGAATTGTTATTTGGCTGCGGTATTCTGTGAGGTGGAGGTACTTCCCCAGTCAGGCAGCTTAAATATACGCTATGCCCTTCCTCTCTTTTCGCCAGGGCCTCGTTTGTCTGTCAGCAGGGTGCACCGCGTGCAGGTGAGGTTGGCTTTGGTTCAAAGATGTTGATGAAGCACTTACACCCCGAATGTGTAAATTATACTATAACTGTTCTTTTTTAATAAATTTTGATTATTATTTAACTACCAAGGTGTCTTATTTTACTTCTCGTCCTGATTTTCAAAGAAAAGTTCACGTTTTTTGTATTCTAAACAAAATTCATTAGATCCCGCTATTTAAATCCTTGTCCCGCATTTGAAATCAACATTTCCCGCAAATTCGTATTTTGAAGTTGGCAAGCCTAGGTAGACGTATCAGTACTGCAATATTGGAACGGCTTAGAAATATTTTTTGTATTTTCTCGTGGAATAATACTAACAATACGCTCGGACGTAGACGTGGAGAAGGTACCGTGTTTATAATTCTCCTTGAGTGTTACCTAATCAATATTTCATCTCAGCTATGAATAGACCTGCTTATTGTACTGAAAGGGTATTTCTGGACTATAAAGGTAACTTCTTGGAAGCAATGGCGGATTTGCCTTAAGGCCAAATATGGGCATATTTGGCCTTAAGGCAAATCCGCCATATGGCGTGCCTAGGGCAGCCAAATGTTAGGGGTGGTCGGAGCAGGGTATTACCGAAAGGTAATTCTTACAAATTACAAACTGCCTTGGTGGTTTTGCGGAGAAATATTGTATAAATGGGGTGTAAGTAGTTCATCAAGATCTTTTAACCAAAGCCAACTTCACCTGCACGTGGTGCACCCTGCTGATTGACAAATGAAGCTCTGGCGAAAAGAGGGGTAGGGAGCGTAATTGTAACTGGGGAATGTACCTCCACCTCACAGAATACCGCAGCCAAATAACAATTCCCTTGAGGGTTGTTGTGTTTGGCGCGCGAGCGATATTTTATGTTGCGAGCGTTAATATGTCTACGGTAACTGCTTTACATGAGGCGGGCCGTATGCTTGTCTGCCACCCGACGTAGTATAAAAAAAAATAATAATAAATAGGTGTGAAGCTAATAAATAAGAACCAAGATACAATATAATAAGGAATAAGGAGTCAGCAAATGAGAATCATGATACGACCTAAGGCGACCACGATACTACCTAGGGCGGCCAAGGCTACAAATCCGCCTCTGCTTGGAAGGTCGTTGGATGTGAGTCTAGGACTTTGGTACCAAGGTTCATAAACAATATTTGACGAGTGCGGTGGTCGAAAGGCTAGCAATGGCCTTTTTGACTCCGAGGTTGCGGGTTCGATCCCCGCACAAGAGAAATATTTGTAATAAGTAAGTAAGTAATAAGTAATATTTCTGGACAATTTACACAACGCCATCTAGTCTCAAATTAAGCGCAAAGCTTGTGTTATGAGTACTAGACAACTAATAAATATACTTATGTACATTTTTTTTTGTAAATACATACTTATTATACATAGAAAACACCCAGACCAAGATAAACAGACATGTTCATGCACACAAATGTTTGTCACGTGCGGGAATCGAAACCGCGACCTCGGAGTCAAAGTGGTCATTGCTGGGCATTCGACCACCGAGCTCGTCACTATCGTATTTGTATGCATGAACATGTATGTTCATCTTGATCTGGGCGTTTTCTATGTATGAATGTATCTATATATTTACAAAGAAATAGTATTTACGTAGATCATATCAGTAATCTAGTACCCATAGTACAAGCTTTGCTTAGTTTGGGACTAGACTGCGATGTGTAATATGTTCAGAAATATTTGTTTACTTATTTAATATTTTAACACATGCAAAATTTTGATGGGAAAAGTATTTAAAGTTGTAAATTTGAGCGACTGTTATACTAACTTGGAGACTAAAAATAATATAATCAGGGTGTAAGTGGTTCTTCCACATCTTTGAACCAAAGTCACTTGCACGTGGTGCGCCCTAGTGACTGGCAAACAAGGCTCTTGCGAAAGGAGACGTAGGGCTCAGCATATTTTCTGTAAGTTGCCCGACTAGGGTAGTACCTCCACCTCACAGAATACAGCCAAATAACAATTCCCTTGATGGTGATTGTGCTTCTGCGAGTGAGTGAGGTCACCAGAAAGAAAGGAAAGAGTATAGGCTGGCAAAAAATCATGAAATTCGTGTGACATAATTTATGGATGACCCCTTATGTATTAAGATTGCGAACAACAATCACCAATCAATATGCTAACTTTATTTAGAAAAATATTGGTATCTCAAGATAATCATATGTTTTTATTTTTTTTACATCTTTAATTGTTTATTACAAAATGATACGAAAATATCCTTCAATACGTTACTATACTGGACTCACAGGAGTTTAAGATAAGTTTAAGATTGGACAACTCTATTAGCAGTTAAACTCTGTCGTATGCGAGTTACGCATACGACAGAGTTTAACTGCTAATAGAGTTGTCCAATCAACTTAATTTTATCGATTAAATTAAACATAGTAATAATAAACAGAACGAAATGAAATGAAATTCTTTATTATGTCATTAATGTATTATTATATTTACAAAAAAAAAGTATTTAAGTATAATATCAGTTACCTAGTACTTTGCTTACTTTGGGACTAGATGGCCGTGTGTAATTTGTCCACGAATATTTATAATCAAGCCCATGTGCGTCTTACACTTGTTTATAAATAATATTATTTCTGTGATACATGCAGGCATTATAAATATGTTAGTTTATAACTATCTAATTTCAAACCCCGTCTGCTGACAACCCATCAATTGTTATTTAAATCAGTCCCTCCACCTACCGAGAAAACGCTTTATTTATCTATAACATTAATTCTACGAACAACTTCGAGTTTTACACCGTTCTTATACGAGTCACTCACTGCAAATCTTTCTGAGACCATACCTGGAAAACTTGGTAGTCGATAGGCATTAACCCTTAGGCACTGTAGCCGTGAAAGTGGCGCCACTTTGAATAAAAATCATATCTAAGCATTTAGGATGAATGTCAGAAGCTTGTTACCAAAACAATAAAGTATTTTTTCATTATTGTACCAGCACCCAAACTGTTCCGATTTAGAAGTAGTAGCGTAAACTGACGATTTTAGCACTTTTCACTTATATTTCTAGTTTATAGTCTCTAAGTACTCCATTTATCTGTTTTCAGTCTCGATTTCACTATTTACTTCTGAATTGTTTCTATTTAGATTAAACTTGACATGTAAGTAAATATTGTACCCATACATTATTTGAAAGTTCTAATTGGTCTTAACTTAGATTTCAGAATTGATAAAAAAATGCGAAGACAGGTAGGCAAATTACTAAATAATTCAATAATAACAAAACAAAAACAAAAAATATAACCGAATTCAAGAAGAGCATATTCTCCAACAATACATGCTTGGTTCCCAAGTCTTTTCTAAACATGTTCTTTAATGGTAATATTTTAACTTTAAACGATTAGAACATGTTTATTACAACTAAGGTGGTAAACAAGTTTACGACCTAATGATAAGTACAACTCATGCAACACCAGAAGCGTCAATTAAACGTACTAATACATAAATTTTGTTACATTTTATATAATTTGTTAAAATTGCATTTGTAATTTTCTGTACTTCCAATGTTTGACTGGCAGAAAATGGATTTAGAATTAGGCCCGCTTATTATACCTACTAAACTAATGTGGTAAATAAATATTAAAAGAAATGTACCTACGCTATGTAATTCATGTCAAAATAAATTGGAACTAAATAAATAAATACCAACTGCACTGAACCTTTATTCTGGCAAATACACATTATTCATTACTTGAATAAACATTTTATCGATATTTAAAAGTCACATCACTAATGGGTTACAGACAGCAAAAGATAACAGAAAATAGTGAAACAATTTAATGGAATTCTACTCCACCCCTCTGTGAACAGTACGTTTTGGAGTTTGCTAAGATGTTAAAGTTTAACTTTAAGAGAGGAGTTTAACCATGGACCTTATATACTTGCTCATTCTTCTGAAGATATAGCACTGTATATATATCATACTAGCGGCCCGACCACGCTTCGCTGTGGCTCAATCTTTTCGTTTCCATCCATTTCCTTAGAGATGGCGCTGTATGTGAAAAAAGATTTTCCCGCTTTTCTTTTCAAATTTTTCCAGAATTTTCTTTGCTATAAACCTCACGGAGCCCGAGACCTTTCCAACGAATGCAAAACCGTGGTAATCGGTTCGTGCGTTCTGGAGTTATAGCGTCAGGAAGGAAAACCCGACTTATTTTTATATAGTAGATAAATTATAATTAAATTGAAATCCACTGAGGAATGGCAATTCATTTTAAAAGCCGAGAGAAAGTGTAAAAGCAGTTTGGGGTGTCAGAGGCATTTAGAGCCAAAGCGAATTTCACCTGCACATAGTGCACCTTGCCGACTAGCGAAAAAGGTTCTGTCGAAAGAGAGTTCGGGTACAGCGTATTTCTAAATGGCTGGGGAAGTACCTCCACCTCAAAGGCGCGCGAGCGATATTTCATCGTACGAGCCATAATATGGCTACGGCAACCGCTTTACATCAGGCGGTCCGTATGCTTGTTTGCCACCCGACGTTGTATAAAAAAAAAGTGCGGTCTCTCCACAAAAAGGTAAAGTAGGATCTCTTATATTATAAACTTTCAGAAAGTTAATTAATTAATTATATTGAACGGGTCACTCATTTATATTAGTGATTAGAGGAAACAAACATTAAATGTTATCGTGAGTAAAGCTTGATATTTTTGTGAATTTTATTTAAAGTTAAATGAGATAATGAACTCGAAAACACAAGAATAACAAAAAAAAAAAACTTTTTTTTAGAATAAGTGCAAAAAAGGATTTTTTTGCACTTATTCTAAATTCGACTTCTTACATTCGACGATAAAGACTTCAAATTTAGAAATCATGCACAGGCACTAAAGACTTCGATTTCAATATAATATTCAATAATCTATTTATTGCTTGAACTATTTATAAATTTTATCTACTCCCATACTGAAATTTAGAGATTATAAAACTAAACACAGAATCTTAATGGCAGTCTTTTAAGCACAAGCTACCAAAATTAATTAAAAAAAAATACTTTTCGATCAGCTCTTTATGGATAACTGTATCGAAAAATAACCTTTTTTCCATTTCGATACAGCTGCAGCCCTGGGTTCATCTATATTAAGGAGGTTGCAATGCAAATGCATTGCAACGTTGCAAAAAATTTCTGCATAATCAGTGAACGCAGCGCTGTTCGGCGCGTCGCGCATGCGCATCACGCATGCTCGATCTGCAAATGGATTTATAAGTAAGAAATAAAGCTGTTAAATTAACTTCATGGTTTTATTTAAAATATTATTATCATCTATTCCATGAAATTAGATGAAGTACTGTATGAAACTGCACATAATTAGGTCTTAAAATACTCGTGTAATGCTATTATCACATTCGCCTTCAGCTCATGTGATAAACTCACACTCGTATATTAAGAACCCTTATTATGCAACAGTTTCATAAACTACTATAGGCAGACAGCTGTTTAAATTTACTCCTTTAAATGTCTACTGCTCCCTTAGTCAAGTTCTTCAATATAAATAATTTTACAAATCCGAATTACACGACTGATCACTAAGTCAATATCACAGTTCATTAAACTCAACGCGGGAATTATCGACTTTACATTTGAACGCTTGCTGCAAATTAAAAGTCTTTGAAAATTCAATTAAATGCATTTTCTCAGCGAGCTGGCAATGCGGCTTACTTCACGTAACTCTAATTACTAAGGGTAAGTGCACCTGCGTTTAATACTGAATTAATTCATCTATGCGGTCAGGCAGCTTTGCAGGAACAACTTTTACTGCTTAAGAACAAGGGTGGAATTAATGATATTATATTTAGTAAAATGTCATTGGATGGAAGCAGAAAGGCGTAAAAGGGCTTTATACGTTTGGCAATGCGTGTAGGGTGGCCACCTTTTTTTGGAATTAAAGTACATTGGTTATTACAGGAAAAAGAAAAAAAAAGTACATAGTATCAAAATAAAGTACAATTTATTTTTCTTTATTGTTACGTTTAAAAATACTTATATTTTTATTGCTTTTTGCAGTTTTTGCAACAAATTTTAATCTCTACTAAAGAATTGTACGGTGTCTTAATAAAAAAAAAACAGAGATGCACTGTTTCTTTCATCTCGCCATACGACTAAACTTTTCAAAATCTGAAAGAATTCATGCGAAATAAAGTATTTTCGTGTACTTTATTATTCTCATATAGTATAGAGTACAATTATCTTATATAACGTACAATACTTTATTATCAAGTATGGGTGGCAACCCTATGCGTGAGTGATACCTCTCTCGGTCCATAGGCTGTAATGACTGACAGGCTTCTAGTCTAGTTCAGACACAAAAGCTAAAATTGAAAAACAAATCGGGCAGGATGTAGTATTAGTATATTATTTATTATGTAATTGTACACAAAGAAAATGGAAATAAATATATTATTGTCAATAATTGCTTACCATCCGGAGGGTCGTATGCTTGATTACCACCTTAGTGATATAAAGAAAAGTAATTATACCATCGTCGTCAATCCTTATTAATCCTACTTCTGGGATAGGGGCCTCCCCTTAATCAATGGGCTTTAGAGCATACTCTACCACGCTGCTCAACTGCGGGTTGGTGGAGGCCAGTATTTTCAAGCCGCTTAAAGGCTTGGCTTAATGACTGTCATCTAATGACTACAGCCGGGACCGGTGGCTTAACGTGCCCTCCGAAGCACGGAGAAGCTCGAGATAAATAAACCCATCCATGGACAGGCTACGGTCGATGTTGCTTAACTTGCGTGTCCGATTAGACTGACACGCGTAACAATGCCATCGACCTCCTCATTATACCATAATAGATAGTAAATTAAACGACTGAGGAGAAAGTTATTAATTATAAAAGTTATTTATATTTTATGACTGCACTGTTATTGTATAACTTCGTCCGCATGGACGTCATAAAACAGAAAATATTAATAATAAATCTACTCCAACAATACATACATATACAATAGATATTAAACATTACACATTATACAATTGTGAAAACATCATTCAAGTTCGTGCCGTAGTTTATGTGTGATGCATACAAATACAGACAGAAAGACAAAAAAAATTGGTTGTCTGTAAAGTTGGTTTACGGAGGATAATTTCACGTCATAACGTCATAAGAAAACATCGGCCGTTGGAGTGGAAGAGAGATAGATGCGTCACAAGCCGCGCTTTCGGTTGCACGCTCGGCTCAGGCGGAACGTGACAATGAGTCATGCTTTTCCGTGCGTGCAGCCAGAGTTCATTGATTTATAAAAAAAATCGTTTTGGCTCGTATTACTCTTATAAAGGCCCCTCATAAAATATTTTTTTTTTACATTTCTTATGTACCGTATGTATTTCGTATATGTTATAATTACTAAGGGTTCGAATCCGGAACGAACAAATTCGATAGAGAACCAAAATTCAGACGCGGAACGATGATGCGATGGATGCACCTCTTCTAGGTGGCTGGAAGTGGCTGGAAGCGTAAGGCAGGGAATCACATTTAGTGGACAGGGGGAAGGCTTTTATATCCAGAAGTTGCCAAATACAGGCTGGGGCTCTATCGCCGAAGCTGAAGCCAATTCCCATCGAACATTTTGACTCCGAAAATTTGTGTTAAGTTTGTGTTGTTGACAAATATTATACAGCTTTGTCGGTAGAGCTTCATGGTTTCTATCAGCTATGCTAAACACAATTGCCACTAAGCTAAGCTAATGCTAAATATCCGACGGGAATTGGCTTCATCTTCGGCGGTATGCCCTGGTTATGATGACGACGATTTTAATTCTGTACCAACTTAAAATTCAAATTCAACCAAACTGGAAGAGGTTTCACTAGAGCAAAAATACATATTCATTACCCTATCTTCCATTACATAAGCTACAATCCAAATTAACTAAGCAAATTAGAAAATCTTTAGCAAGTGACATAAAATAAAGTAAGAAACGTAATCCACGCTTAATGGTTTCTTTAATCTTGGCAGGATTAATATCTTGCAAATTAGGCTTTTACGCCAAACCATAAATATTCAAACGGTTCTTTTTAATCTTCACTTTGGGCGGTTAATAGTCAAGTGTACTGCCTTCATTGAGATACATTGAATCGTGGGAAGAGAAATAAAGCTGTACTTTTTTAACGACTGCCGCCTTACCTTACATTGCGATTCAATAACTGAATAGAATGCTTATTCATACCAATGAGTAAGCGGCTCTATTTAAATTGAAATAGAGCTATTGAATCGCAACAAGAGTTGGTGGTAAGGGGGCTGATGTATAGACGTACAGAGCAAAGAAATTTTAACTAGTTGTTATAATATCTTTGGTAGAGACGACATAAGATTTGCAATACATTCTATTTAGCCACTAGGTATAGAATGCAAATTTAAGTGTCACTTATGTCACTAGGTTTCATTAATAGATAGTTAAGCATATGCCGTGACCAAGGGAAATAGGGATTCACTTCTATATAGATTATGACCGAAGTATAATCAAACGAAGCAAAACTTTCAGCTATCAATATGAATTGGCATTAATTAATTTAAGTATATTTTTGCCAATTCATATGTAACCTCGATTGATCAACTTTTTATTCATAATAAATAAATACATATAAATTAATATTCCTGAAGGCAATTCTCGTAATTATTTTGCGACCGCAGAATGAAAGTTGATCGAGTCAAGATTGAATTGTGAATTGACTAAAAATTACATGCAATTTGATCGACACTGCTTGCTTCCGCCACCAATGTTTTATGGCGGAATTGGTGGCGGAAGCACGCAAAGTAGTGTAGATCAAATTGCCTGTAAATCTGTCTTCCGCAAAATAACACCTGAATCAATTAACTAAATAAATATAAATAAATAAATATTGACAGACAAATTACACAGCGCCATCTAGACCCAAAGTAAGCGAAGCTTGTGTTAGGGGTACTGGACAACTGATAACTAATACGTAAATACGTTTTTTTTTTGTAAATACATACTTATGATACATAGAAAACACCCAGACCAAGACAAACAGACATGTTCGTGCACACAAATGTTTGTCCTGTGTGGGAATCGAACCCACGAGCGTTGGTGTCGAAGGCGCGTCATTGACCGCTACACCACCGAGCTCGTCTTCGTCGAACTAAAAATTATATCTTTGATTTGTATAAATTTTGGTCATATTTTGATAGCATCCCGCTTAAATTTGACTTTGAAGTTTCATATTGTTATACGAGAATACAAAATTTGACAGCTAAGAGATCGAGAATGGATTGGCACTGAATTTGGATTACATTTTAATTACGAGAATTACCCCTCTGGACAAATTATACTGTACCATCTAGTATCAAACTAAATACGCTTTAACTATGGGTATTAGATCATTCACTTTTTTTTTGTAAATACATACACATAATATTATGATAAATAGAAACAGCCAGATCAAAGAGACATGTTCATGCACACAATGGGGTGTAAGTTGTTCATCATCTTTGAACCAAAGCCAACTTCATCTGCACGCGGTGCACCCTGCTGACTAACAAACGAAGCTCTGGCGGAAAAAGAAATAGGGAGCGTAATTGTAAGCTACCCGACTGGGGAATGTACCTCCACCTAACAGAATACCGCAGCCATTACAGTTCCCTTGAAGGATGTTGTGTTCCTGCGAATGAGTGTGGTAACCAGAAAGAAAGAATGCTGCGTTGGCAGCGGGGGTGACGGCGCGCGAGCAATATTTTATGTTGCGACCTTTAATATGGCTACGGTAACCGCTTCACATCAGGCGGGCTGTATGCTTGTCTGTTATCCGACGTAGTTGAAGGATGTTGTGTTCCTGCGAATGAGTGTGGTAACCAGAAAGAAAGAATGCTGCGTTGGCAGCGGGGGTGACGGCGCGCGAGCGATATTTTATGTTGCGAGCTTTAATATGGCTACGGTAACCGCTTCACATCAGGCGGGCTGTATGCTTGTTTTATGTTGCGAGCTTTAATATGGCTACGGTAACCGCTTCACATCAGGCGGGCTGTATGCTTGTCTGTTATCCGACGTAGTATAAAAACAAATGTTTGGCTTGTAATTTCTTCATTGGACTAAAAAAGAATTACAAGATAATTCTTTTTAAGTCCAAAAAAAAAATTACAAGATATTGTAAAAGAATGTCTGAAAGTTATGTTAGTCATGAAAGTCTGAAAAAGAATTACAAGATATTGTAATTCTTTTTAAGTTCAATCTAGAAATTACAATTAAGTGTATTATAATAAAAGAAAAAACCGGAAAAGTGCGAGTCGGACTCGCCCACCGAGGGTTCCGTAGGTACGTAGTATCATTATTAAATTTGATATTTTTCATTATAAATAAGAAATAATGCGTCGAAAAAAATAAATAAAATATATTTTGCAATGTGTACATCAAGCCCTTTCATATGATACCCGATTTGAACTAGTAGTTTCAATTTGAAATTTCGACACCCTATAAAAATATAGACCCCCTATTTTTTAAGATCTATTTACAAATGTATAGTTTTGAGATTTATTCCTATACTTGTAGTCTATAACGATGTTACTTGCCAAATTTCATAGTTCTAGGTCAAAGGGAAGTACCCTATAGGTTTTGATTCCCTTGAGTGTGTCGAAATATGCGTTTTTTGCTGAATAAACGGCCGTAACTTTTTTCTACGTAAACTTAGCAGTTTGTTTATTTTACTACTTCATGGGACCGTAGACCTGAGTATACAGTTCAAATTTCAGCTTGATACCTCCACGCATTCTCGACATAGAAATTCTTGACAGACAGACAGACAGACAGACAGACAGACAGACAGACAGACAGACAGACAGACAGACAGACAGACAGACAGACAGACAGACGGACAACAAAGTGATCTTATAAGGGTTCCGTTTTTCCTTTTGAGGTACGGAACCCTAAAAATACTAAGCCTTAGTTTCCAATAAGATTTTTTTTTTATACTACGTCGGGTGGCAGACAAGCATACGGTCCGCCTGATGTGAAGCGGTTACCGTAGCCATATTAACGCTCGCAACATGAAATAACGCTCGCGCGCCGCCACCCCCGCTGCCAACGCAGCATCTTCTCCTTCGTGGTAGGGATGTGTCGTCGACGGATTTGCCGTCAACGAAACGAGACCGTTTATCCACAACGTTAAACTAGTTTAAAAAACAGTCTAATTTTCGACTAGTTTACGTCGTCGACTAGTGGTGGGTGGGTCGTCGACGATTTTACAGTCGACGCAACGAGACCGCTTACCGTCGACGATGAACTAGTTAAAAAAAAACAGTCTAATATTCGACCAGTTTATGTCGTCGACTAGTGGTGGGTGGGTCGTCGACGATTTTACAGTCGACGCAACGAGACCGCTTACCGTCGACGATGAACTAGTTAAAAAAAAACAGTCTAATTTTCGACCAGTTTACGTCGTCGACTAGTGTGGGTGGGTCGTTGACGATTTTACAGTCGACGCCACGAGACCGTTTACGATGAACTAGTTTAAAAAAAAACAGTCTAATTTTCGACCAGTTTACGTCGTCGACTAGTGGTGGGTGGGTCGTCGACGATTTTACAGTCGACGCAACGAGACCGTTTACCGTCGATGATGAACTAGTTTAAAAAAAAAAGTGTGGCACTCGAGGACTGCCGCGGTAAAGCTATTACATTATTTATCAACTTATGCCTACTTATGCAATTATAATTATTTATTTATTTGTTTATTTATTTATTTATTAGCTTGTTTGCCCATTTGCCCGTTTGCTCGTTTGGCCGTTTGGCTGTTAGGCCGTTTGGCCG
Source organism: Hypsopygia costalis (assembly GCA_937001555.2). NCBI lineage: Eukaryota > Metazoa > Arthropoda > Insecta > Lepidoptera > Pyralidae > Hypsopygia > Hypsopygia costalis. Next base: position 7,864,742 of record OW443349.2, read on the forward strand.
TTTGACCGTTTGACCGTTTGCCCGTTTGGCCATTTGCCCTTTTGCTCGTTTGGCCGTTTGGCCGTTTGCCCTTTTGCTCGATTGGCCGTTTGGTCGTTTGCCCGTTTGCTCGTTTGGCCCGTTGCGGAATTTCTTGATTTGGTGGCCGCGCTCAAAGCCCGCGATAAAAGCTATGCAATAAAAACAGTCTAATTTTCGACTAGTTTACGTCGTCGTCGATAAGACTATTTCTTGACATAAACAATTGGTAAACGTAAACGAACGAAAATCTCATTTGTCAAGTCACTAGACGAGTCGATCGCGACACGACGCAACGGACTCATCAACCAGTCGACGAATAAACTAGTTTATCTGTGAACTGTAAACTAGTTTAATCGTTCACGCACAAAAAACAGTCTAAAAAAACGGTTCGTTCACTCAACGCCCATCTCTACTTTGTGGTGACCTCACTCATTCGCAGGAACACAACAATCCTCAAGGGAATTGTTATTTGGCTGCGGTATTCTGTGAGGTGGAGGTACATTCCCCAGTCGGGTAGCTTACAATTACGCTCCCTACCTCTCTTTTCGCCAGAGCTTCGTTTGTCAGTCAGCAGGGTGCACCGCGTGCAGGTGAAGTTGGCTTTGGTTCAAAGATGTAGATGAACCACTGACACCCCAAAAATCTCTTCCAGCCAACCTTAGAATACCTGAAAGGATACGAGTATTGTTAAAATATATTGAATTTTATTCTGCGTTATAAAATAATTATGAAAATCACGAGATGGGTACAAAATAATATTGACGATACAAAAGTAAGACAATACGTACGTATTCAATATTTTCATCCTCATAAATTGCTCAAACAAGGACGCGATCCATCAACCCAATTGAGTGGATTAAGCAGTCTTGTTGCTTCCGGTTCCGGTAACATCAGACGAACAGTTACTTTGTTAGTTAAATAAATAAAAGCCTTAGAAAGATAACGTTATTAGTATGAAGGGTAAAGCTTTTCGAATAAAGTAATATTTTTTATATATCCCTAAGGTAGCATACAATCATATGGTATGCCTGATGCAAAGCAGTTACCGCAGTTTATGGATGCCTGCATCAGGAGCACGGGCATTGTAAAAATCTTTTTACCCCCTTTTTGAAAAACTTCATGCTATAATTATGTCTCCGAGGGGAGGAACGAACAATATTTCATGTTGCGAGCGTTAATATAGCTACGGTAACCGCTTCACATTAGACGGGTCGTAGCTTGTCTGCCATCCGACGTAGTTTAAAAAAACATGACTTTTTTAACCGTGATTCTGTCCGCGTAGACTTGGATTGAAACGTCGGTATAGAAAATAGTAAAAAAAAATAAGTTTCGAGTGAAGCTCCATGTTTAATGTATCCGCGCATCGCACAAAGCCTACAGTGTCCCACATATGGTACATACTTAATCCGCTATTGCCTTCTAACTGACGCTTAGAGACAAACAATTTGCTCGTCTTAAGGCGTCTAGTTCAACTAAAAGAGAGCAAAACGTGATGCATATTCAAGAGCCATGGTAGGCTCATTTGCAATATTAACACTTAAGGCGCCGTCTAAACCTTTTGTTTTGACGTGTCATTAATTTTCTTTTTTTTATATATATTCCTGGACAAATTACACACGGCCATGTAGTCTCAAACTAAGCAAAGCTTGTACTATGTGTACTAGATAACTGATAATAATACTCACTTATATTTTTTTTGTAAATACATACATATAATACATAGAAACGCCCAGACCAAGACAAACAGACATGATGATGCACGCAAATCTTTGTCTTGTGCGTAAATCGACCCCGCGACCTCAGAGTCAAAGTGGCTATTGCTAACCATTCGACCACCGAGCTCGTCAAAAATTGCTGCCATAAGGAGGCCTTTCAAAAAAGAAAAAAGAATGATAACAAAATCGCGGGATACAGTTTGGTGTTGCAGCTGCAAATCTAACATCTCCATCCAAAATTAAATCACACCACTGGATAGATAAAGGATCAAAGAATTTATTACGCTAAGTAAGGAATATAGAACATCGCGCACGGGCGAGGTGGAAGCGTTGGCATTTTGAGATACTTTTAGTGTATATAACGTACTAGCTTTCGCCCGCGGCTTCGCTCGCGTGAAATTCGGGGCAAACACGTGTTTGATCATTATCTATAGAAGTAGTCGTGTAAAGTTTAAGATAAAATAGTCAACCAATCTCGTTTCCCCATAAAATTTTTGGACCTCCGTTTCACCCTCTTAGGGGTAAAATTTGAAAAGTCCTTTTAACTAATTTTATGTCCACTATGTTATATTTACATCGATGCCATTTTCGTAGTAAACGTTCCAGAAAACCATAGAATCAACACCCATATTGGTATTAAGGCATTTCAACCCGATCGCACTCCCACATGGGGTGATTTTATGTCACGTCGGCTATGTTAGATTATAAAATAGTTGTTTTTTCCGTAATCAGCGACCCGATAAATTATAAAACAATACTGACGATTTTCAGACTTTTTGACCTCATTTTAGACATTTCAACCCCATCGCACCCCAATAGGAGATGATGGTCACGTTAGCCACGTTTAATTTTAAAATCGTTGTTGTTTTCGTAACCAGCGACCCGATAAACCATAAAAACAATACCCATGACGTCTTTCAGACTATTGGGACCCATTTTACCCTTTTAAGGGTTGAATTTGAAAAATCATGAAACACGTGTTTATTTATCTATAGAAGTACTCGTATAAAATTTAGAGTAAAATAGCCCAACTAAACTCGTTTCCCCATACAAACTTTGAACCTCCGTTTCACCCTCTTAGGGGTAAAATTTGAAAAATCCTTTTAAATAATTTCTTGTCCACTATGTTATATTTTCAAATCGATACCATTTTCGTAATTGACGTCCTAGAAAACCATAGAATCAACACGCATATTGATATTATGACATTTCAACCCCATCGCACCCCCACAGGTTCGACTTTTTGTCACGTCGGCTATGTTTGATTAGAAAATAGTTGTTATTTTCGTAATCAGCGAACCGATAAACCATAAAAACAATACCCATGACGTTTTTCAGACTTTTGGGGACCATTTTACCCTTTTAGGCGTTGTATTTTGAAAAATTCTGAAACACGTGTTTAGTCAATTATCTATAGAAGTACTCATGTAAAATTTAGGATAAAATAGTCCAACTAAGCTCGTTTCCCCATACAAACTTTGGACCCCCGTTTCACCCTCTTAGGGTTAAAATTTGAAAAATCCTTTTAAGTATTTTTTTGTCCACTATGCTACATTTTCAAATCGATGCCATTTTCGTAATTGACGTCCCAGAAAACCATAGAATCAACACCCATATTGATATTATGACATTTCAACCCCATAACACTCCCACAGGGGGGATTTTATGTCACGTCAGCTACGTTTGATTAGAAAATACTTGATATTTTCGTAATCAGCGACCCGATAAACCATAAAAACAATACCCATGATGATTTTCAGACTTTTTCACCCCATTTCACCCCTTTAGGGGTTTAATATTGAAAAATCCTGAAACACGTGTTTACTCATTTATCTATAGAAGTACTCGTGTAAAGTTTCGGATATAATAGTCCAACTAATCTCGTTTCCCCATACAAACTTTGGACCCCCGTTTCACCCCCTTAGGGGATGAATTTAAAAAAATCCTTTCTTAGTGTACCCCTAGACATCATAAGGAACCTACGTGCCAAATTTCGAATCTCTAGACCCAGCGGTTTGGGCTGTGCGTTGATATATCAGTCAGTCAGTCAGTCAGTCAGGACTTTGAATTTTATATTTATAGATTCACGTACAACACACATCCGTGTCCATGACACTAGCACACCCCATTTTTTCTTTGTTCTGAGTATGATTGACAGTAAAACATCGAAGTTATTGACTGAATAGCAACTGAACTGTTAAAATATTACTTTTAGAAATTACAACAATCTGAAGGCCAATTTCAGTAATTATTTTACATTGCAGAATGAAAGTTTTTTTTTTTTTAAATTTAACCCCCTCTTAGGGTAAACGAGCACGTGGGACACTTGATAGAAAGCAATCACCACCGCTCATGGAGATCAGAAACACCGAGGGGTCGCCGATTTGTTGCTAACTTTTTAAGGGAAATATACACTCTGTTCTAGAAGTCTCCTATGTCGTAATTGTTCGGAAATACCGCTGAGGGAAGTTAACTCCACTGATTCACCGTTCGTGGTATAAAATGTCTTAGGAAACGCACTGTAGTAGATCGCCAGTAATTTATTATTAGACTATGATTGATGGTAAGTGATCGTATTCAGCGACTTTATTGTACTATAACTATAACATACATGCACGCACGCACAAACATTCACACACACACACATTCTCACATACACACACATTCTCTCTCTATCTCTCACACACACACACACATTCACAACACACACACACACGCACATTCTCTCTTTCTCACACACCCACACACCCACCCACCCACCCACACACACACACAAGAAAACACACATCATTGAGCATCACTGTATCTCACACTTCACTATTCATCAATCAGTAGAACTCGGAAAATTTTTCTTTCATATTAAATATGTACACCACTAACTGTTACTGTTGTAGATAGACCCAAGAAGAGAGCCTGGTGATCCGTAGTATAAACTTCGGTCTAGTTCGGACTCCAGACTCTCACAAGATTTGTACTTCTTGATACTAAACAGTGTTACTTATTGTAATGTAAAATCTTCCCTGTGATATACTATATATATACTACGTCGGGTGGCAGACAAGCATACGGCCCGCCTGATGTGAAGCGGTTACCGTAGCCATATTAACGCTCGCAACATAAAATATCGCTCGCGCGCCGCCACCCCCGCTGCCACCGCAGCATCTCCTTCCTTTCTGGTGACCTCACTCACTCGCAAGAACACAACAGCCCTCAAGGAAACCGTTATTTGGCTGCGGTATTCTGTGAGGTGGAGGTACATTCACCAGTCGGGTAGCTTACAATTACGCTCCCTACCTCTCTTTTCGCCAGAGCTTCGTTTGTCAGTCAGCAGGGTGCACCGCGAGCAGGTGAAGTTGGCTTTGGTTCAAAGATGTTAATGAACCACTTACACCCCAAAATGTGAGATGTGAATCATCATCATCAGGTCATTTCAGTCTCCACTACAGGAGCACGACACTCTCTCGTCCGTCCTAGACAGAAGGAGGATTTGGCCTACACTCCCCACGCTGGTCAGACGGGTTGTGGAGGCAGAGATGTGAATAAATATATATTATTATTATAACAGTAATACACACAGTGTTAACACTGTACAACAACATACAACAATAACAGCGTAACATTTTTGTACAATGGCGGAATTATCCCATCGCGGATCTCTTCCAGTCAACCATAGAATACTCATAGGAAACTGAAACTTTAGCGAGGCAGATAAAAATTTAGCACAATGTCTAGATAAATATATACATACATATACTACATACATATGTGTGTATATACATACATTTGTACCATATACCTACATACATATAATTATTCAATATAATACATATATACACATAGTTTTGTTTAGCTCATTGTCGGCCCCTTAAGCTTAAGAAATTCTTCCTGAACCAGCTGATTTACTAAGCGGTACGTTTTATTCAATTTGGGAGGCAAAGTTTTGAATTTCAAATATTTCCTTGTTAGGACACGAGAATGAATAAATAAACTTAGTAGAATTTAATTAATAAATAATAAATAAATAAAGTTCGTGCGGTTTAACTTTGGGATTATTTTGTCAATGAGCCATAAAATGAGCTTATTTCACAATTAAAAATATAAAATTATTAATAACTAAGGTGACAAACAAGCATTCAGCCTCCATGATTGTTAGCAGTATTCACAGCCTGTGGATGCCTGTAAAAAAATCTTCCACCTTTCCTGAAGAACCATATAATGTTGTCTCTGGCGAAAACCTCAGCAGGGAGTTTTTCCACAACTCGTATCTCTTTGAATAAAACCAATGTCATATATAATCAAAACTGCCACTCCCACTGCCAACGTAGCCACTCCTTCCTTCCTGGTGACATCACTCACTCGCTGGAACACACGACAGCCCTCAAGGAAATTGTTATTCAAGGAAGTTGTAAGTACTTACCTACATACTTATAATACTTATAAAACACTCAGCTAAGACAAACATACATGTTCATGACGAGCTCGGTGGCATGGCGTAGCGGTCAATAACGCGGCTTCGACACCAACGCTCGTTGGTTCGATTCCCACATAGGACAAACATTTGTGTGCATGAACATGTCTGTTTGTCTTAGTCTGGGCATTTTCTATGTATCATAAGTACGTATTTACTTACAAAAAAAAAAAATACGTATGTTTATCAGTTGTCTAGTACCCATAACACAAGCTTCGCTTACTAGAGGGCTAGATGGCGCTGTGTAATTAGTCTGACAATATTTATTTATTTATCATGTACATAAATGTTTGTCTTGTCTGGGGATCGATCCGCGACCTCGGAGTCGAAAGTAGCCATTGCTAGCCATTCAACCACCGGGCTTCGTCATTGACACATTAGATCTGTAGTGTACAAGCTTTTGGTGTTTTATACCACTCAGGTGGGAAACTAGTATAGGATCAGCCTGATGGAAAGCAGTTACCGCAGCCTATGTACATCTGCAGCACGACGGGCATCACAAGCGCACTGCCCAACCGGTACCTGTCTGAACACACCTCCGTTATACAATCGTTAGAACTCACAAAGCGACGCAAAGTCTCATCTCAGAGTTAATTTGTTAAAATCCGTCTATCAGTTTGAAATCGTCAACATTTCTCACAGCTAGTTTCTGAACTTTTTTGATATCGTCTTATAAATCAATAAAAGCCGGCTGCACGCACGAAAAAGCATGACTCATTGTCATGTTCCGTCTGAGCCGAGCGTGGAAGCGAGAGCGCGGAGCCGCTTGATTCGCGTTCTCGCTTGCACGCTCGGAGAGGCACGAATGCACGATCGGCATAAGTGTTCGGCTTGTGAAGCATCTATGTCTCTTACACTCCATCGGCAGATGTTTTCTTATGACGTTATCACGTAAAATTATCGTCCATAAACCGACTTTACTGATAACATGTTTTTTTTTCTACAAGATGCTGTATAAGGTCCAGAAATATGTATAATTCTTATTAATATCAGTGGTCGCTGGAACAGACATCCTATATTTCGTGGTCGTCTTACTTCTCTACAATTTGCGTCTAACCCGACTGAGACCATTGTGCTATACGCTCCACTGCATACAAGTGTTTTTAGTGTTGCGAACTGCACTTGGAAAGGATATCGATATCACTTTAATATTTAACTTTGAGATTGTCGATACTTTATTTACTTTATTAAATTTTAATAATGTTTTTTTCACATTTATAATTCAAAAAGTTCTTCGTCAATTATAATAATACTTGTCTATTTTGTATACACAAAAGTTTGTCTTGTACGGGATCGGACCCGCGACCTTTGGTGTCAAAGTAACTATTAATTCGACCACAGTGTTAGTTGAAACTATACAAAAAAGGTACCTGACTGTTAGATGCAATGCATAACTGAAACTACTATCTACGGATCTAAATATAATTTGGTATACAAGAAGATATTATCCACTAAGATAACATTTTAAAAAATTCACACGTGTTAGATACATTCATAGGAAGTCGCAGGCAAAGCTAGTCAGCAAAAGCTAGTCAATAAAATGTTTTTATGGAGTAAGTTATAATAGTAGTAAGACTATTTACAAGTGAAATTTTATGTCGTGAACATCAGATCGTAGCATCATAGTAAAACTAAAGCAATGAAATATAATAATGGTTTAAAGTTAGTATCATAACGTACCCTCGTAACCCACGCAAGTTATAAACTTGTGTAATCTTACAAATGATACTTTAATGGGACTTCAAGTTTACCTACATTCTATACTGGCTGTATTTTATACAAATAGCCTTCATTGCTAAAAATATAGCAAAAAAATAATTTGAGAATATAAATCATTGAGATTCAGTATAAATTAAAGTACTACTTAAAACCACTAACTCGCAGTTGAGCATCGTGGTGGAGTATGCTTTAAACCCCATTGATTAAGTGTAAAGAAGTCCATATCTCAGCGGTGGGATGTATAAGAGTTGACGATGACCACTTAAAAAAGTTCATAAGCGGTATAAAAGAAAGGAAATTTCTAATCTATTTTTAATTTTAACGGAAATACTCTTGTTACGGTGTAATTTGATTTTGACATTTTAACAATTATTTTTTATTAGAAAGGGTAAACTTTCAAGTTGATTTTATTTGAATTTGAACAAGCAATTTGACTCCTAAGAAAATAAATAAAATAAATACTTTATTGTTGTTTAAGAAGTTACAAATTGCTAAAACAATGGGGATGAATTGCAAAATTTCTGCAATTTGATTCGTAAAGGTGTGTAAAGATGGAACATCAAAGAATGTTTTTTTTAATTACTATTCATTTTTTTAGGCCCGGCTGCGAATATACATTGTAGAAATAAAAGTAACGAAGTCAAAAACAAAACAAGTTTATTGTGAACAACAGATATGACAAACATGAAGAACACCTTAACAATCTAGTTCAGCTGTGTTCCGCCTCGTTGGCCTACAATTTTATAAAAAGCGTACATAGATGACGTCAAAATTGCATCCTTTATAATAAATCTGCGCTCGTGGAACATTAATTTCAATAATTTTAATTACTTTTATTAGAGAAAAAATGGTTTAAAGTGTAATATTATTTGTCAATTAGAAGATCATGGGTTTTTTTTGTGAAATTGTTTAGTTGTCTGACTTACAGATACTGGAGATTTACTGTAATTTCAGGAGTAGTACAAGCACACGAGTAGTTTTGTTATAAATTATAATTCGTAATTGTACAGTTGGTTTCAAAAGTTCGCAATTTATGTTCACCGTTAGCACATAAAAATTACTCGAAAAACTCTCTGAAATGTATGTTGTTTATGTTTTACAGTTTTAACGCAGCTATAATAATTATGTTAGTACAGATTGTTTATGTTTTTGGATTTTTAACACTTTATTTATTTACGTTCCTGAGGCACTCCAGTTCAGTCTTTCAATTGTGTTGATTTATTTAACAATTAGTCGATATTGTACGTAAATAGCAATTGCAGACTTCAATCACCCCTTCAGTCATCGTCTTTTAAGGTTATATTTTTATTTATTTATTTATTTATCGTTAACAAAATTCATCAGATATTTATGTAAATATCTGATGAATTTTTATATAAATTATGGTGATAGACATTGGTTTAACCATTGTTTTGCATGCATATGGGTTTAGCTAGTGATCCCTGTACTTCCTCAACCGAAACACGTTCGACATAAAAATCTATTTATATGTAATGAAAAACCGACAGACAACCTACTTTTATGCCTATGGTCTAGACTTTGTAACTTAGTCCTGCTTTAATATCCTTATTTAAGACACAACTTAGGGTTCCGAGTTAAGGCGAGTAGTTACGAACTAGTTATCGATAAAACTTAATCCACCGTTACATCACTAGTTAAGTCGCAGCTCGCGTGCCCGCAGACACCTTAATGGCGCGGCACTTCGCTCATTTTCCACTGCGGCCGCGTTATTTTATCTCCGTGTCAAGCGTCCTCCATCCATTGTGGTTTTATTTTTATTTTATCGTCTTCGCGTTCGAAATACAAAATTTATAGTAGCTGCCAGTTTACTTCATTCAGGTGGTGTTACATACGAGAATAATTTAAAGTTTGCGAACGCAGTAGTAGTCAATACATAAAGTAAAATTCTAATGCTAGTCACACACTAAGTAGATACGAAATATTTAGGAGCTCGATGGCGACGTTGAGCGTGTCACTGTAATCGAACATGCAAGTTAAGCAACGTCGGCCGTACCCTGTCCGTGGATGGGTTTATTTATCTCAAGCTCCTCGTGCTTCGGAGAGCACGTTAAGCCCGTCCCGGCTGTTGTAGAAGACAGTCGTTAAGCCAAGTCAGTGGCCTTAGGCGACTTGAAAAGTTGATCAGTGTGGTCGAGTATGCTATAAACCTTTTTGAATGAGGGAAGGCCCATATCCCAACCATGGCATGAATATGGATTGACGACGACGCTGCTACAGGTGTGACAAGAGAGGCTAAATCACTGTCTCTTACACGCATACATCAATCAGTCTTTGGCCACAGCTTTCGCTCTAAATGTATATCAGCGGGTCTAGCCAAATGGAAGTATGCGAAGTAGAAAAGATTAGCGATCGCTAATTTGAACTATGGAGCTCATACTAAAATGTTCGAATTAACAAATGTCTATGTGAAATGTGATCTATTTAACACTTTAGTATGAGTTCTTTATCATAAGCTAGCGTTCGTTAGGAGACGAATGACACTTGGCTAGGGGTCCTGCTTAGTGGGTAGTAAGCGTTTAGTTGGCCGAAATGTTTGTATATAGGAAATATTTGACACTGACCATCGGACTGGTCCACAGGCTAAAGGTCGCGCAGCGAGCGATGGAGAGGGCTATGCTCAGGGTTTCTCTGCGGGATCGAATCCGAAATGAAGAAATTCAACGGAGAACTAAAGTGGTCGATATAGCCTTCAGAGTTTTTCAAGCTGAAGTGGCAATGGGCCGGTCACATCTGCCGAGTAAGTGATGGCAGATGGGGGAGAAAGTTATTAGAGTGGAGGCCGCACATAGACGACGGAGACGCCCTCCTACTAGATGGTCCGATGACCTTAAGAAAGCGGCTGGGAGCGGCTGGATGCGGAAGGCGGAGGATCGTATCTGGTGGAAAGCATTGGGGAAGGCTTATATCCTGCAGTGAGTAGATACAGGCTAATGATGATGATGATGAGGAAATATTTAAGAAAAAATAATATGATTGGTTTTATAGGAGTAATCGAAACCAAAACAATTTTATTTTTGAAAATTTTCTCTTTCTTTGTTCCCTTTTTACACGATTCATACAATGTATAAATAGTAATACTGTGATGTATGTTTGTACGTTTTTCACACAAAAAATACGAATTACTAGTTTTTGTTCTGAAGTCCACGCAGACGAAGTCGCAAAAGCTAGCCTTTGATAAACTTACGCTATACACAGTATATACGTACAGTATGGCCATTCCCTGTCGCCGCTCTCACGTGTCGCGTCACTTCACCTCCCCTCTGAAACAAATGTGTAACAGTTTGTATGGCGCCGCATGCACACACGCTCATCAAAAGACGTGACATTTGTATGAAGTGGCCAGGGTATATCCCGGCCTCTTCACATAATTGTAATAATGGACCCTGTTCATGATTACAACTAAAAATCTATATATAAAAATAGATTTTAAATAGAAAAGAATAGTAATTAACAAATGAAAAAATAAACTTCATTGAAATCGACACTTACCTGTTTATTATTGAGTGTGGCGTATTCGCGCACAGTGTATAATACATATGTATTGATAAGAGCGCAAAAGTTATTAATGGTGTATGTACGTGTTATTGGATTGCAGTTCGGATATAATAAGCATTATTTATAAGTTATATTAGAAAAACTGTAATCTGTATTGTGCACCTAAATAAATAAATAAATAAGTTATTATTTATCTCTTATAGTGCGACTTTAATGAAATCTCTTTTCCTGTGTATTTAAATCATTTTCTCTTAATTATAATTATCTCCGTCAGTTTATAAGATTTTCCTTGTAATCCCACTGACAGGAGGGTAATCCGATTAAGTTTAGATAGCGGTTTGTAGTACCGCTAAATCGTTGTGATATCAAGAAAACATTTTCAATAAAAGCTGATTGCAATCGGGAGGGTTATCGTAATTCGCTTCACGAGGAAGACATGATTTTCTTATACTACGTCGGGTGGCAGACAAGCTAACGGCCCGCCTGATGTGAAGCCGCTACCGTAGCCATATTAACGCTCGCAAAAATAATAAATATTGCTCGCCCGCCGCCACAACCGCTATCAACGCAGCATCTCCTTCCTTTCTGGTGACCTCACTCACTCGCAGGAACACAACAACCCTCAAGGGAATTGTTATTTGGCTGCGGTATTCTGTGAGGTGGAGGTACATTCCCCAGCCGGGTAGCTTACAATTACGCTCCCTACCTCTCTTTTCGGCAGAGCTTCGTTTGTCAGTCAGCAGGGTGTATCGCGTGCAGAAAAAGTTGGCTATGGTTCAAAGATGTTGATGGACCACTTACACCCCAAAATGATGAATACATTCATCGTTTTGGGGTGTAAGTGGTCCATGATGTGATGATGATGATATTAATCATCGTCATCATCAGCCTGTATCTACCCACTGCCTTCCCCAATGCTTTACACCAAATACGATCCTTCACCTTCCGCATCCAGATGCTTCCAGCCGCTTTTTAGAGGTCACAAGGACTATCTCGAAGGAGAGCGTTCAACGCAATGTCTTCCTACGCGCGGCGACCACTCTAATCACTGCCACCACCATCTGCCATCACTTACTCGGTAGATGTGACCGGCTAATTGCCACTTTCGCTTGCAAACTCTGAAGGCTATGTCGACAACTTTGGTTCTCCGTCGAATTTCTTCGTTCCGGATTCGATCTCTCAGAGAAACCCCGATCATACTACGTGACTTTTAGCCTTCGGACCAGTCCGATGGTCAGTGTCCAAGTCTCTGCACCATAGATCATTGCAGCAGTCTTGTCTAGGTTTAGCAGTAGACGACCTTCGGCTGAAAATGATGATGATGATAGTAATCAGCTTACAAAATGCACTTTTGTAAATGACCCGTTAAGTTAAACAATAAAATGCATTTAATTACTCAAATAACACAAAAAAGTATCGAACAATGGCTTATCGCCTGAACTACAAACTAAAGTTCCAAGTTAGTACTTACATAGGTGAAGTAATGACATTTATGCAAACTCCCACAAAGGATGCAGTGTTCAGTTAAATTGCGTAGTCTTGGAGCTAGTAGATAGAATTAATAGCAAAAATAAAACAGTGTGTAAAAATATTTTTCTTTTTTGTTGTTAAACTCCTACATGAGGACTTGAGTTTTTATAATGACGGTATTTTTAAAATTGTGATCAATCACAAAGGTGCTTTGATCGATCAAACTCTAAATAATGAGATTTTTGGGATCGCTGAACATGGATAGTCAGTAATATAGTGGTAGCAGATTCTAGTGGAGGTGAGTGATAAAACTCCGAAGGGACACTACCTTCCGCCTTTCTATCTGACTAATATGACACGTTGCTAGATATTTATAGAGTTGTCAGATCTAACGAAGGTTAAGATGGAGTTAGCAAGTATATAAAATAAATACTTACGTAGTATTTGACAATATTGATTACATATGAAATTTTCTGTATGCTAACTGCTAACGTTAGTAGTATCACAGCTTATGGATCGCTCGGCGTTATTATCCCAAACCAGTCATCCAACATGCGCGTTGAGGGATATGTATACTAACTCTTACTCTATATCTATTGTACCGAGCTACACGCCGTTAAAAGGTGACACACATTATTCTGCTTTATGTATTTCATTTAGGAATTGTGTTTTAATATCTTAATGTTTAATGGCTTCGTAATACGTTTGTTAAACAATGCAATTAAAACATCAAAACATAATTGTAGCGACGTTTTAATAAGTTTTAATGACGTATGTCTAACGAAAGCGGCATTTCACGAAACATCAAAGGCGTCGGCCTACTGGCAGTTCTTAAATTACGGTAATGTCATGTATAGGCATGTATTGCTCGAAGTTTGTACAAAGCTCCCTTACTCGCGTTTATTAAATACTAGGAAAAATACTACCACTGTTCCAGGACTACATACAGGGGAACTTCTTGAATAGACGACACGAGACAGGGCGACGTAATTTGTTACGTTTTGTTTTCCGAAGGTAGTGCCTGGAGTTTCTAGACTATTTAGCATACGTGAGATGTGGAAGTGTCTTCGTGTTCTACAATTTAATAATAAGTATTTTATGTAAGTACGTAACTGTGTATGTGCCCTTCTTGAATAATGTATTAAGAGTTCGCCGTACGCTTGAACCAACTTGGTGGTAGGGTTTTTTTATACTACGTCGGGTGGCAGACAAGCATACGGCCCGCCTGATGTAAAGCGGTTACCATAGCCATAAAATATCGCTTGCGCGCCACCACCACCGCTTGTTGATGAACCACTCACACTCCAAATTTTTAGTTTTTTAGTTTAAGTAAAGTGTTTCTAATATGTATGTTCCTTCACTAAGCGACCTGTGTGAAAGAGATAGTTTCAATGATCTAGTTCACACACATACCTATTACTTATTACGAGTACCTCGATGGCGTGGTAGTCAGTCTAATCGAACACGCAAGTCAAGCAACGTCGATCGCAGCCTGTCTATGGATGGGTTTATTTATCTTGAGCTCACGCACTTTAAGCCGTCGGTCCCGACTGTTGTCATTAGATGATAGTCGTTAAGCCAAGCCAGTGGCCTTATGGCGGCTTGAAAACACTGGCCTCCGGCAACCTGCAGTTGTGCAGCGTCGTGGAGTATGCTTTAAATCCCTTCAACTCCGGGACTGCAGTGAACTTGTTCATTGATTTTTTGTTGATCACCGCTGTTAATCCTGGCTACACAGGAAACACATTGGTGGGAATATGTGGTGGATTTATCCTGATGAAAAACGGGATACGTAGGTCACACTAAAAGTTTTGCGTAACTTAAAAAAACAACATGTTATAACCAAAATATTATGTATATTGCTTTTCAACATACTCTCCATTACATTTTAAACATTTTTCATGCGATCGAACCATTTTTTAAAACAGGAGGACCACAGATCTGAAGGCATGTTTTCTACGTGCTGATTGAACGCTATCACTACCTCTTCGGAGTTGGTAAAAGTGAAACTTCTCATCAAATCTTTGATTTTGGGGAAAATACATAAATCACAGGGTGCTAGGTCGGGGCTATGTGCAGGATGGGTGACGAGTTGTACTTTTTCGGAAGCTAAAAATGACTTTGTTTTGTTGGCGACGTTTGTTTGTGAAGAAGCGTTGTCATGATGTAGGAGAACAAGGCTTTTTGGTCGTCTTTTTTCGGGTTCAAAACAATAAATCCACGTTTCGTTTCTTGTGACAATGTCATAAACAGCATTAGAATGTCCGTGGTCGTACTTCAGTAGCATCCGTGAGCACCATTCCACGCGAGCCCGCTTCTGCTCCGCTGTCAGTTCATGAGGGATCCAACGGAAACAAAGTTTCCGCACTTTTAATTCTTCGCGTAAAATTTACTGAATTTGGCTCATACCAATCCCCAATAGTCCTCGAATTGTCTCATAGGTAATCCGCGGGTTTTCTTCAATTAGCCGCTTAACAGTAGCTACATTAGTTTCGTTGACGGCAGTTGAAGGCCGCCCTTCACGAAATTCGTCATCATGTAAAGAAACCTGACCTCACGGTGCTTAAACAAGGTGCTTCTCTCCCAATAGCATTTTGAAGACGAGCGGCTTAGTCTTGCGGAGAGAGAGAACTTTTAAAGTCATAAAAAATCATCTCTCTAAAATCTTTTCGACTTAATTCCATTTTCGTTGCGTACGTAGAACTTTGATGTGTGATAATAAACAATTGACAAATGATTTCCCACCAATTTTTTTTATTACTATGAAGGTTTCAAAAAATATAACATTCGAAATTAAAATAGTTCCGATTAGCTAGAGGTGCAAAACTTTTAGTGTGCCCCATGTGTAATTTTCTAATAAGCCATTAAACTATTATTATACTAGCGAACTTAAACTCGATACAACAAATCTCGAGAATGAAGTTGCCAGCGCCGCTGTTGCAAATAAAATTGAATCAAATAAAACTTTAAATTTATTGTTCCGATAAGAATTAATTTCGCGCAGGCAGATTATTCTGGAACTTCTAAAGGACGTTGCAAGGAAATTAGAGTACCTGAGTCCCATTTAAATTTCATATCGAAGTTGCATCCGCCTTTATCCACGCAAACTTCTACCGAGTTTGCGTGGAAGTGACTTTCTTTCTGTGAATGATTTTGCATAATAATTGGCTTAGCTGATTCGAGGCTTCTCTCTAGAGACTGCATTAATGTGGCAAAGATTTTTGTGGTATGTGATTTTTGCTTGCGAGACCGAGTTTTGCTCGGATGACTGGAGCTTCGAAATAGTGTAAATAATTAAATCTGCTTTTGAGCTGAGAAAAAGGCCGTCATCTTATTAAACGACTCCTCAAATGGACTCATGGGGTGTACATATGGCAAAATATGCAAAGGGAGGCAAAATCTCTCTTTCATCATCATCAGCTTGTATCTATCCGTTACTGGTTATAGGCCTTCACCAATGCTTTCCACCAAATACGATTCTCCGCCTTCTGCATACATACATTCTTAAGGTCATTGGACCATCTAGAAGGAGGGCGTCCAACACTTCGTCGTCCTATGAGCTGCCTTCACTCTAATACCTTTCTCCCCCATCTGTCATCACTTGCGGTCACAAGTGACCGGCCCATTGCCACTTCAGCCACAAACTCTGAAGGCTATGTCAACTTTGGTTCTCCGACGAATTTCTTCTTTCCAGATTCGATCTCTCAAAGCAACCCTGAGAATAGCCCTCTCCATCACTTGCTTGGCAACCTTCACTCTCATGATCAATCTCTGCACGATACGTCATTGCAGTGAGGACGCACTGATTGAATACTTTAGTCTTCAAGCATTGGGGTATCCGTACGGCGAAGATACAGAAACATTACAAAAGCTGCCCAGCCTAATCGAACGCGTTTATCGATCTCTTTGTTGAAATTACACTCCAAAATAGCATAGTATAAATCCGTTTCTTCAAATAAAAGTTTTCTTAGTTAAAAGTAACTAGTATAGAAAAGACAGTGGTACAGTACAAGTAGTCAACGAGTGCGGATAGTTGAATCCTGCTACTCTGTTAATAGCCGGCGTTCAATTACAGTTCAGAGCGTGAGGCAGGTGCTCGTTCTATATGTGCTGTGGTCCAAGGCATAGGCGGATTTATTTATTTATTTTTACCACTAATGTGGCAAACAAGCAAACTGATGGAAAACAATTACCGCAGTCTTTGGACGTCTGCAACATCAAGGATAATCATCTGTAAATCTTAATCATCTTTATGCTCTTTTTAAGGTTCCATACCCAAAGGGTAAAAAGGAACCCTATTACTAAGACTTCGCTGTCCGTCCGTCCGTTCGTCTGTCACCAGGCTGTATCTCATGAACCGTGATAGTTAGACAGTTGAAATTTTCACAGATGATGTATTTCTGTTGCCGTTATAACAACAATTACTAAAAAATAGAATTAAATAAATATTTAAGGGGGGCTCCCATACAACAAACGTGATTTTTTTTGCCGTTTTTATAGATAATGGTACGGGATCCATCGTGCGCGAGTCCGACTCGCACTTGGCCGGTTTTTTGAAGAATCCCATGGTGTATTGTTCTCGGAAAATCTCGACAGGTAATTAATTTCACAGCTCTATTACAATTGTTTTTAAAACTCAATAAAGAATTTGCATTGATTGGCGTTCTGGATACATTAAGTATATTAAGATATGACAGTATCACGACACAATCTCGTAAACTGTATCTCTAATGAAAGTAATTTTTGAAATAATATAGTTTGAAATACCTAGATCTCGAGACATGATTTACCAAATCTGAGAATAACAGTTTGAAGTTAAAGAAACATGCTTCGAGATAAATGACTGTTATTGAGATAATTGATTGATTGATATTTGTGAACATCTCTTTCTTTCTATTGTCTTTCAGTGGGTTACTCTGTAGATAGACATTCCGTCTCAAGAGCATCCAGAAATTGTATTTCTGTACGCAATGTAGACTTTTAAATAGATAAAGATGATTTTTAAATGGTTCCAAGAAACTCAAAGTTATTTTATCCATCCGTAGAATTAGGCAGTTAAAATTTAATTTTGCACAGTCAGTTACAATATTTTAGCCCGTCCTGTATGTGTATTTTTTTGCATCTTATGATCTGTGATCTTGCAACGTTTATTGCTATGTTATAATGTAATCTAACCGAAAAATCTTATTTTGTTCGAAAGTTAGCATGAATGAAAGTATCTGCTTCTAGCAATGTAAAATAAGAGAAAGTCCTAAAATGAATAGTTATTCATTTTAGGATTTTCTCTTATTTTACATTGCTTTGATTACTGTTTCTATTATTCTTCAGCGTTATTCTACTTTGTCAGTGAAAACTAAAGTTCCGGTGTTTATCTTTCGGGTAAATAATTTATACATACATACATATATCGTTTTTTTATTATTGTAAATGTTAATGTTGGTCAAGGTCCTGGCGATTAAGCCATTTTCTGTTACAACGATAATAGCGATATTTCATAATGGGACCGCTTATGTAAACGGTAACTACTTCACATCAGACAGGCTGTATACTTGTATCGTTAAGCTTATTGACTGAGTGGTTAATATTCGGATCGACGTTCCGAACGATGTCTGTCAATACCTCGTGACCTATAGGGTGCCGTACCTTTATATACCGTGATATTTACGTATGTCGCCTATATCTATATTTTGTTATAAGTAAGAATGGGGCAAACGAGCATGGAGGTTACCTGGTGGAAAGTAATCACCTCCGTTCATGGATATCAGCAACACCAAGGGGTCGCCGATCCGTTGCCACCCTTTTAAAGGACATATAGACTATGTTCTTGAAGGCTCCCACGCCGTAATTGTTCAGACATACCGATGAGGGAAGTTGATTCCACCGTTTGTGGTATAAAATATCGTGCTACCTTGTTATTGTAGCAGAATATGCTCTCGATATCGCATGTTCTTTCAACCAAGTTACCAGCAAGTTGCAGGCAAAATTAGATCGCTTGCGTTTTTAACTTGCACCACTGCCCATAGTCCAGCTTCTCTTCCATTAGTCGAATGCACAGTATTGTTCATGAAAATAACAAGTTTGCATTGAAACAGTCCTCATTGTTCGTTCTCCATATGGAAAAAAATGACAATTAATCACTGGGGTACTCAGACTATATACGGAACTTGCTCTATTTGTGGAGGGACGGGCGTGAAACGAGAGTACTGGGTTTCAGAGTTTTGTGGTTCAGTTTTTAACTATAGGCTCTTATATCAGTTGAATAGTAGTTATGGACAAATTTTTTTCATTCTTTGGCATGTTTTTCAGCCGTTTTACGAGAATAATAATGTTTTCAACGTAATAATATGACATGTCATAAGATTGTGGATATAACATAACAGCATACTGCATACTCCACCACGCTGCTCAAATGCGGGTTGGTGGAGGCCAGTGATTTTAAACCGCCTAAAGACCACTGACTTGGCTTAACGACTGTCATCTAATGACAATAGCCGGAACCGACGGCTTAACGTGCCCTCCGAAGCACGAAGGAGCTCGAGATAATAAAACCCATCTATGGTCAGTTGTTTTACTTGCGTATTCGGTTACGACGCCAGCTCGAGGCGGCTCTCGATATTATGTGTAATTTGGTCCAATTAATCTCAAAAATTTCATCTCAAAAAGGGTTAAAACTTAAAACAGAGGATGAAAATTTGCATACATGATAATAACAAATTGAAATTTGTTCATACATACTAAGTTCAATTTTTCAAGATAATTTTCCTCAGTAACCTGACTTGAATTGTTTACAACACGTTACTTTTCATGGAACAATTTTGAGGCAATTTCAAAGATAAATAACATATTTCAGAAGGAGTAGATTTTGTACAAATTGTTCTAAGAAAGTTTGATGGGTAAATGGAAAGCCGTACGACGACGTGTTTACAATTTATTTATTTAATACTTATGCTTTACGGGAATTGCTTTATTCCTTTTCAATCAATCACCACCGCTCGTGGAGATCAGCAACACCAAGGGGTCGCCGATCCGTTAACAGCCTATATTCCTTTCTTTTTTTCTGGTGACCTCACTATTATTTAGGACATAAAAGAAAACTCTAGTGGTTGGAGCTGAGCAGTGATCGATCTAATCGGTCGACGAATCAGAGTACTTGGAATTGAAAATCCGATTTGTCTACCGAAAATTCTGATACGTTTTGTAGTCTTCGGTTTCGGAGTGTAAGTGGCTCTCTACGATATATAGAGCTAAATCAAACCTCATCTGCACGGTGTGCACCCTGCCGACTCGCGAACGTATCTCTAGCGAAAGAGAGGTAAGATAGTACTTATAAGCTGTCTGACTGGGAAGAACCTTCACCTCACAGAATAGCTCCCTCTCATATAATACTTATAATATAATCTATGTATTATAGAAGTATGTATTTACTAAAAAAAAAGAAAGTACATTTATTAGTTGTAGTACCCATAACACAAGCTTTGCGCTTAATTTGGGACTAGATGGTGTTGTGTAAATTGTCCAGAAATATTTATTTATTATTTACTTATTTATTATATAAAAAAATATAATAATACGTTCCAGGATCTGATCTCGTCGGTATTGCGTGATTTTTAAAATTCATAGTATTATACAGGAATCATAGTATTTAACATTATTTCATTATAATTATATAATTTTCCAGAACAGAAGGCGATTGTGTCACGATTAAGCATATAGCCTAAGCGGATATCCGGTCAAACATCTGCTAACAGACAGAGAACCCGGATGACATTCTGTGTTAATTATGTTGGCTGCATTGGATTGGATACATAATATACCGGCTAATATCCAGAGTATTGTTAAATTATATAATAATTATATAACAGTATACTCCATGTTACGTTAAATAAAATATGATATAAAATGTACTTTAATTAAGCAAGCAACTAGGCTTTATCTATAAGCATTATTTTCTATAGGTAGAAATATCTACTACTTGTTTATCTTACTTGTTGGTTATGTATATTTCAGGATGATTACAATACAACTACTTTGATGCAAGATGGTTTGGTTACCTATAAATTATGTTTATGGTAACTTGACATCGTTCAAGCCTTATTTATTTATTTTGGCCTTATCAAGGCATGTTAAACTAGATCTCTATTAATTTTGGTGCTGATTTTAATTTTAATTCTGACTTTTTTATTTGTTTTAATATTGTTTTTGTCATTATTATAGATTTTGATTGTAATTTTAATGTTGATGCTGCTTTTGATTACAAATTTTTTTAAGTTTATTTATCTAAAGAAAAATCTTTTTATTTTGAATGTAATTTTAATAGGTATTGATTTTTATTTGATTATAATTTTGATTTTATTAAGTAAGATAAAATGGTAGTGTAATTTGATTTTGGTTTCCGACACAATGTATATTGTTCATGGAATAAATTACTAATGACTATCGGTATTTAACGATAAATTCGGCAAAATAAAAAATGCGTTAAATCGTTTGTAACGTTGTTTATTTATTCTATAGCTTTATACTGTCAAAAAGCCGTATATTCATTGATTCCTTTTAGCTATACGAGCTCGGTGGCGGCGTAGCGGTCAATGACGCGGCTGCGACACCAACGCTCGTGGGTTCGATTCCCACATAGGACAAACATTTGTGTGCATGAACATGTCTGTTTGCCTTGGTCTGGGTGTTTTCTATCTATCATATGTATGTATTTACAAAAAAAATGTATTTACGTATGTTTATCAGTTGTCTAGTACCCATAACACAAGCTTGGCTTACATTGGGGCTAGATGGCCCTGCGTAATTTGACAATATTTATTTATTAATTCTAGGACGATAAAGTAACTGGAAGGAAAGTATCCTACATGTCACAATGTCAGACGCCTACAGCCGTTGCCATGGTTCGACGGCAGGCGTATGTGTGTCGGCGACTGCCGTGAACACGCAGAAACACAATTCTTTGTAGTCAAAATAAGTATGTAAAAGTAGTATGATGAAGGAATGGAAACACGTAGATATATGTATAGTAAAAAAACGAGTTTAATACGTTAATATTACTTGTTAGGACAAATGGAGCAGACACAATAATGACATAGAAATCGTAACTAAGTAAACAATTTAAAAAATATGTTAATAATATTATTTATAAAAAGGTTCTATCCATCCAGTCGCAAACATTGTTTTTTTTTTACCAAAAATTGGTTTTAGGTAATATTTAGAAATAGCAAAGCGCTTGGTCGATACCTCCCGTGACCAGAAGGCCGGCCTCTATTTGGCACAACGTCGCATTGCCATTCAGCGTGGCAATGCCGCCAGCCTTCTGGGCACGATGCCTGTAGACAATGATGCGGAGGGATTTTTTGAGGCAGTTTAGTTATATATTTCTTTTTTTTTTCTTTCCATGTTTATTTTTAATTACTTAAGTTTGTATATTGTAATATTTATTGACAAACAAATTCAGCTTAGTCGGTAGAGCTCTAGGGTTTCTTCCAGCTGATTACCAACAATCTAAGCAGTAGTGTCATTTTCGCATTCAAAAATCCTATATAACCGGCTTTAGCTTCGGCGGTAAAGCCCAAATTTGACTGAATAGTTTGACCACGAGGGGAATTATCTTATGATCATGACTGGAACCATTTTCGCCTTATACCTTACCAATTAACGAACCTGTAAACCCGTGAAATGCCTTCCGCAAGGATTAATATTCATAAGGCCTGTTACAGTGACCGGCCACGTTAATGATATCTCGGAAACAGGATATCGCCAGAAGAATACTGATTGTTTACATTATATTTAACTACAAGCTGACCCAACAGAAGTTGTCCTGTGTTCCTAATTAATCCACACGGCCAAACTATGAAATATGAATATTGAATTCGAATTGGTTTCGCGCACGCTGGCAAGTTACTGACAGTTCTGTCAAATACCTTAGTGACATTAGAAAAGTTAGTAATAGTAATAGTGGTTCAGTTTTCTTAAATTTTCTAATTTTCTACGCAATCTTATTATTATTTTTCTTTCATAAGAACCTTCTCTTGACAATAACAAATACTACAAAAATAGAATTAGCAAAAGCGAAAAAAAAATCTCGATGGGAATCGGTTTCAGCCTAGGCGGTAGGTAGGCCCAGATTTATTACGTGAGGGGCATTTCTCGTAATTAAAATTGAGTTCTTATCCAGTCTAGATCTCATAAATGTCACTTTCGATATTCTCCTACTCCTACAAAATTTAAAACTTCAAAGTTACATTATAGTGTACTCATCGTCACCCCATATTCATTCCACTGTTGGGATATGGGCCTCCTTTCATTTGAAGAGGTTTAGAGCATACTCCACCACGCTATTCCACTGCGGGTTGGCGGAGGCCAGTGTTTCAAGCCGCCTAAAGGCTACTGACTTGGCTTAACGAATGTATCTAATGAAAACAGCCGGTGCGGAAGCACGAAAGAGCGACGAGATGAATGAACCCATACATGTACGCTACGGTCGACGTTGCTTAACTTTCGTGTTCAATTATACTAACATGCGCAATGTCATCGAGCTTCTGATGAGGAGCTCGATTTAATTAACACACTATAATGATAGTGGCCGTGAGGTTTCCGGCAGACTAGAATAGAATCACTCCGTCTCTTCAGTGGATGTCGTAGAAGGTGACTAAGGGAAATACATACATTATTAAACATCGATCAGGCCTCGCCAACCCGTTTGGCCGGCGTGGGGAGTGTAGGCCAAATCCTCCTTCTGTCAGGTACGGACGAGAGAGGGTCGTGCTCCTGTAGTGGAGACTAAAATGACCTGATGATGATGATAATGATAGTGCGTGTGACCACAAATTAAATATACTAACCACGATATTATGCGATCAATAAGAATTAATATTAATTAATTAAAAATCAATACACCTTTCAATGAATTTATAGTTTAATCTGGATTCGGTAAATTTTCATTTTGCGATGGAAAATAATTACCGGGATTGGCCTTCTGGCGCCAAACTAGTATACAGCGCACCTGAAGTAAATCGATTTCGGTAGTATATAGACGCTTACGATATGGTTATTGCTCATGAGTGGACACCCTTGCTACTAATACAGCACCTCTTTATGTCTGATGATGTGATGATCTCATTCACTTGCAGGTGTCACAAGCGTCCATAGGCTGAGATAACAGCTTTCCATCAAAAACGCTTGTTTGCCACCCTATTGGTATAAAAAATAAATATTCCTAGACTCATTACACAGCGCCATCTATTCTCAAACTAAGCTAAGCTTAGTTTGAAAATAAACTATGGGTACTAGATAGCTGATAAGTATACATAAATACATTTTTTTAAATAGATATAGTATAATATATAGATAGAAACAACACAGACCAAGAAAAACACATGTTAATGCGCACAAATATTTGTCTTGTGCGTGGAATTGAACCCGACACCCCGGAGTTAAAGTAGCCATTGCTAGCCGAGACCACAGGGCTCGTCAAATTATAAATCAATCAATCGTCAATTTATAAGTCAATATTATAAACAAAATAGAAAGGAAGTTGGTGACTTGAGGGTGGCGTCGTGTGAACGATACATTTACATTGCTAACGTTTATAGGTTTTAATCCGCGTAACCACTAAAGGCACCTTCGGGTCGAGCGGCTGCCTCGCTCCGAGGCTCCGTAAGTGGAGACGCTGCCTCAACATGAGGCACGCCGCGACACGAGGGAAATTCGTCGCCGCGAGCCGAGTCATATTTTATCGGTTTTTGTGCCGTGCTCAAAAGAGTCTCAGTCCGAGCCGTGCATTTGAAGGAGACGGGCGTGTTGCCTCGAATCTCAATAGAAAACGAAACTACTATTAAACTGAAAAAATATATGAGCGTCACCGTGTTCTGTCTCTGGGATCCCTTAAATGTTTGTTGCTTCCTCTTTTTTTTTAATTATGGTTATTGCTATTAAAGGAGCAGCTACTCGACGTGCGTCTGGTGCCATCGCGTTTTGGATTTATACTGCGCACATTGCGGTTCAACCTGAGGCGACTCGCCTCAAGCTGATCCGCAACGTAGCTTGAGCCTTTGCCTCTTAGCGAGCAGCCTCAAACTGAGGCTGTTTGCTTCAAGTCGAGGCTGCCTCTAGTGGATACGCGGCTATACACTGCTTCACGCGCATTTGCGTCATACTAAAAATATTGTTCAAAAACGACACGAGTCTAAATCCTCAATATAAATGATCGAGTATTATAAAACATTCCTAATTTCAGGTTACCCAAATGCCAGTGAGGATCATATTTAATATTGTAACCATAATTTTGACATAATAAATAACAGAGAGAGATGGAGAAGAATCGCGGCAGCTGCTGCCGGTAGTGACACCCAATCCATAATCACGAGTGAATAACTGAGAAGTCTATAGGTCCTTCAGGCACATTTACGTTATACTACAAACAATATTGTTCAAAAACGACACGAGTCTAAATCCTCAAATGATCGAGTATTTTTTAACATTCCTAATTTCAGGTCTCCCAAATGCCAGTAAGGATCATATTTAACATTGTAACCATAATTTTGACATAATAAATAACCGGTGACATTATGAAGTTAAAGCCACAAGGATGGCCTAGCGCTCGGTAAACAGAGCTCGTAAAAATGATATATGAGTTCACATTAAGTAGCGGACACATGTGGCCGGCGCAGTGCGTATTGTTTTTGTATTACCTCCGGGCTAGGCTTAGATATATGGATCTAAATGTCAGATTTAGTATAAAAAATATAGGAAAAAGGGTTTAATAAAAATAAAAATAAAACACCGATTGCATTAATCAAGCTAAGACTGAAATAAGTTGTTCGCTTCGAAAGTTGAATTCGACGAGCTCGGTGGCGTAGCGGTCAATGACGCAGCTTCGACACCAACGCTCTAGGGTTCGATTCCCACATAGGATAAACATTTGTGTGCATGAACATGTCTGTTTGTCTTGGTCTGGGTGTTTTCTATGTATCATAAGTATATATTTACAAAAAAAAAAAAAGTATTTACGTATGTTTATCAGTTGTCTAGTACCCATAACACAAGCTTCGCTTACTTTAGGGCTAGATGGCGCTGTGTAATTTGTCCGACAATATTTATTATTATATTTATTTATTTATTTAATTACACGTTTTGGCAACAAATTGTACCTACATAGGAACTTTAGATTTTCAGCCAAATGCTAATTATATATTTTTTTGTGTGATGTGATAACTTCTTATAAATTGGTGAACGCCGGCACGCACGAAAAACCATGACTCGTTGTCACGTTCCGCCTGAGCGTGCAAGCTAGAGCGCGGAACACGCGATATAGAGGCACGATCGGCCTAAGCATTAAGCTTGTGAGGCATCCATTTCACTTCCACTCCATCGGCCGATGTTTTCTTATGACGTTATCACGTAAAATTATCGTCTGTAAACCGACTTTACAGACATACAATTTTTTTCTTATTAAAATGGGAAACTCACCACTAGTCATATAAACCATAAACCACTCACATTTTTTTTTTATACTACGTCAGGTGGCAGACAAGCATACGGCCCGCCTGATGTGAAGCGGTTGACGTAGCCATATTAACGCTCGCAACATAAAATATCGCTCGCGCGCCGCCACCCCCGCTGCCAACGCAGCATCTCCTTCCTTTCTGGTGACCTCACTCACTCGCAGGAACACAACAACCCTCAAGTTAATTGTTATTTGGCTGCGGTATTCTGTAAGGTGGAGGTACATTCCCCAGTCGGGTAGCTTACAATTACGCTCCCTACCTCTCTTTTCGTCAGAGCTTTGTTTGTCAGTCAGCAGGGTGCACCGCGTGCAGGTGAAGTTGGCTTTGGTTCAAAGGCGTTTTTGAACCACTTACACCCCAAAATCACATTGATTCGAATAAATAAATATTTCTAACCAATTTACACAGCGCCATCTAGTCCCAAATTAAGCGTAAAGCTTGTACTATGGGTAGTAGAGAACTGATATACATACTTATAATACATAGAAAATACCCAGACCAAGACAAACAGACTTGTTCATGCACACAAATGATTGTCTTGTGCGGAGATCGAACCCGCGACCTCGGAGTCAAAGCAGCCATTTGACCACCATGCTCGTCGAACCGAAGATCATGAATTTACATAAATCTAGCATTATCACATTGTGAACGAAAATAAAATAAAAAATGTACCAGCACTAAGCACTTTTATGCCGGCTGATCAAAAACATTTAATAACTTCCGCACAAAAGGAAGTTATAAATTACATGAAATTACTTTACATCGCTTATAATATAAGCATTGGAGTGAAACGAATTGAAATTCCAGCAATATTAAAATTAAGTTACGCTGGCTCGAGTTCTAAAGTTGGTGGGGAAGTCGAAGAACGGGAACGACAAACTTCCGACATATTTTGAAATTATCGGCATATTACTTTTGTATTCTAATCTATTTTTTAGCTTTATACCACTATTGTAGAAAACAGGGATATATCCTATCATCATCATCATTAGCCCGTATCAATATTCTGCTGGTTCATGATCATTTTTATCAGCCTGTATCTACCCACAGCTGGATATGCGATCCTCCGCTTTCCGCATACAACCGCTACCAGCCCCCTTACCACCATCTCTTATTGCGACTCAATAACTGAATAGATTGCTTAATCATATCAATGAATAAGCGACTCTATTTCAAATGCAATAGAGTCGCTTATTCATTGGTATGAATAAGCATTATATTCAGTTATTGAATCGCAATAAGAGATGGTGGTAAGGGGGCAGCTACTTTTTTCATATAGTCATTTCATATTCTTTATTCATATCTTATTTCATGTCGGTCCATCTAGAGAGGGGGCGCTTCGTCGCCCCTTACGCGGCGACTCCTCTAGGACTTTCCTCTCCCATCTGCCATTGCTGACTCGGCAGATGTGGCCAGCCCACTCCCGCTTCAACTCGGTGACTCTGAGAGTTATGTCGACCACTTTGGTTCTCCGTTGAATTTCTTCGTACCGGATTCGAACCCTTAGAGAAACTCCAAACATTGCCGTCTCCATCGCTCACTGTGCGACTTTTAGTCTGTGAACCAGCCCAACGGTCAGCGTCCAAGTCTCTGCACCGTAGGTCATAGCAGGGAGGACACACTGATTGAACACTTTGGTCTTCAAGCATTGGGGTATATCTGCCGTGAGGATGTGCCGAAGCTTCCCAAATTCTGCTGGTTAGGCTTTTTCTTTTCATTATTAGCTGACATCTTCTATCAATAAGCCACCAGCCAAATTTCAGATTCATATGTCAAATAATTTTCGAGATTTCGTATATAATCAGTGACCAAGTGAGAGAACTTTCGCTTTTATTATACAGTGCTTTTTTCGGACTGCTGGTTATAGCATTAAAATCGATCTTCCGATTTTTGAATTCAGCAGCATCCAACCTCTTTTTTGAGATCGCAACACCTTAGAATATTAATAATTAAGTAAACAAAGATGAAAAATTAAAAATAATAAACTTAATATTACATATTTAAAACATTTGAGCAGCGTGGTGGAGTTTGCTTTAAATCCCTTCAATTGAGGGGAGATCCGTGGGATGGAGAGCAGTGGGATGAATAAAAGGGTTGATGACGATGATTACGATGATTCTACTTGTGTCTGTGATTGGAAATCTACTTTCATTTTCGTATAGATTTTTCATTTTCAATATCGTATAGAGTCAAACATTACCTTGGAGTCAATAAACTGCATATAGATCAAACAATTTTCCTTGGACAGTTTCAAGAAACGGCGGAAACGTCAGCCAGCGAAGTGGCAATGTTCCATTTACGATCACAATACAAGCGAACGTTATGGACCGTTTACACTTCTGATCACCAAGCTGAAAGCTATTTTTTTTTATTTTCAATTGCGTGACGCGACATACCCGACCGCGATGGCTCAATCTCATTAGTTAAAGAAAAAAATAAAGTGCACAGCGAGGCTGAAGAAGTTTTCCATAATAATTTCTATACTACATCGGTTAACAGCACACCCTGGCCCTATAAACAGAAAACAACAACACAAAAAGACCGCGTCTGTAGGCCTAAGTGTAAAAACATATACTATTAGAATTTATTCTCAAAGGAACTATTTAACCATATAATAATGTATTGACAAAACATTTTATACATGACAACGATTTCTAACTCGTTGATTCATTGAAAGCAACGATAGTTTCTACAGTGTAAACGGGCCGTAAGAACCTTGTAAAATATTCTATTTGAAATTTATTCAACAAACATCATTTGTTGTATAAAGTCGAAAACAGACAAATAGGATTCATGAACTGCAAAATTGAAACGTATCTAGCTGAAGCAGGTATAACATTTCAAAACCCAGTAGAATTTCATGTAAAACTTTTTTTAAGACTAGTGTAGGTACTATGTATTGTAGTAAGTTTTAAAAAAGAAACAAGTTTTTTTTATTTGTTAACCATATGTTCCTATGTAATATATATAATATAAAAAATGAACTCTGCCAAACTGATATATCAGTTTGGCGGTAGTATAGTTTCGACATTATTACATTGATTTTTTACATTGCCCACCACATATTCACACCGCTGTGTCTCCTGAATGAATGAATGAATGAATGAACGAATGAGTGAATGAATGAATGAATGAATGAATTTATTTATTGCCCTAAATGTGGTATACAGATGTACATACATAGCAGTGTTTAATTGTTTCACACATTTAGTCAGCATAACTGACATGCAATAGAATACATAATATCATTATGTCATTAATATTGATCAATTTAAACAATTAGTGTAATTAAAATTAATTAATTTATATTATTAAAGTACCTAAATATTTCAATTATTATCGGCGATATGCTAACTACGTCAAATCCAATTTGGCACGTCCATGCCAAAAATATTGATAGGTGCCCTTCGTGGACTAGGCTAGGTGCTATTCGCACAGGTGCTATTCAGACGGGTGCTCTTCGTGGACTACGTCGCTAAAGACTAGTCCTGGACAGTATAAAAACACCGATTGATTAGCCATTTTTGTAGCTCTTTCTTAAATTTGCTATTTGGCAAGTTTTTAACATCTTTTGGTAATTTATTATATATTTTGATCGCCATTGGGTAACAATTGGAACTAAATAGAGTTGTTTTTGTTGTCGGAACCACTAATCTGTCCGGATATCGTCTATTGAATTTGCTCGGTATATCGCCATAATATTCAAACAGTTGTGGATTCAATTTAACAAGTAAACATATTTCGTAAATATACATGCATGGTAAAGTTAACAAATTTAAACTCTTAAACAGTGGCCTGCAGCTAGTCTCATGCGTAGCATGGACTATCGCACGGACACATTGTTTTTGAGAGTTAAAGGCTCTCACCGCTCCGGCTGAATTTCCCCACAAACATAATCCATATCTGAGTCTAGAGGCAACATATCCATGATACGCTAGGATAGCCGTTTTTGTCCCTGCTATTTCTGATAATCTCCTAAGCGCATATGAAACCTGTGTAACTGTGTAACTGGTTACACACCTATAAAAACAACGTCCAGAAAAGTCACACTTCGCTGAACATCTTATAAATGAAGGACACAATTTATCTCCCAATAATACATACAAAATATTACACATGACAGACAAAGGACTAAAACTTAATATTAGGGAACAATTAGAAATAATAAAACACAAAAAATCCAAAATTCCTTTAATGAATAAACAACTTGACGTTAGTAATTCCCCTATCCTTAACATATTTTCCATTACCCCCACTACCCCCTCTACTTCAAACACAATATAAAGGACCGCAATGCATGGACTTGTCATTTGTAGGTTGTTGTTCTAACCATCAACTTCTAGAGATCGCAAAACTTCGATCAGGCCTCCACAACCCGTCTGGCCAGCGTGGGGAGTGTAGGCCAAATCTTGCTTCTGTCTGGGACGGACGAGAGAGGGTCGTGCTCCTGTAGTGGAGACTAAAATAACCTGGTGATGATGATATTCTGAACAGCTCTGAACTCATGCTCGTTCAAAACTGTTCAGAATGCAGCTTGAGAAGCAATTATTCTATTCTATACTCATCAATGGAGGAGCTCGATGGGGTCGTTACGCATGTCAGTCTAATCCAAACACGCAAGTTAAGCAACGTCGGCCGTAGCCTGTCCATGGATGAGTTTCTTTATCTCGAGCTGCTGAGTGTATGTTAAGCCTGGCTGTCTCATCATCGACTGTTGTCATTAGATGACAGTTGTTAAGCCAAGTCAGTAGCGGCCTATGCCAACCCGCAGTTGAGCAGCATGGTGGAGTACGCTCTACACCCGTTTGATTGAGGGGAGACTCGTATCCTAGCAGTGGGATAAATGAGGGTTGACGACGATACTCAACAATCACCTTCAAAACGCTACAAAGGTCAATGTGTCAATTTTTCGTGTTCTCGGCTGTATTCATTAAGATTAGATATCGAATATTGTATTTTGAGTATTTAATACGATATACGACGCTTTTCATACAAGCTGTAGTGAATAGATTATAGTCGCTAAGCTAAGTCAGTGGCCTGTGACTGACATGAAAACATTGACCTCTGTGAACCCGCAAACTCCTGTCTACTGATAGGAGACCCGTATCTGAGGGAACGTACGTATACTACGTCACCCGTTTAGGAGGCCGGAGGCGGGGGGGGGGGGGGGGGGTATCTAAAAATACCACCTTTGGTCACCATGGGGCGCAGGGAGCGGAGGGGGGCTAGGTTTTTATCACGTACCTATCCATATCATATAAGAAAGATGATTGAGTTATAATATCATTGTACATAATTTTTTCTTCTTAATAACATTTTTTCCACTAGTAGCATTGATGTACAACTAGTAGGTAAGTATAGATATATTTTTTCTCTCTATCTCTTTGCGAAATATGATTGAAAACTATATTTATAAATTACTACGTGAAATCCAGTGGCGGAGAGGGGGGGGGGGGGGGGGGGCTGGAATATGCTACGTCATCGAGGGGAGGGGGGAGGAAAAGGAGGTAAAAATTTTAAAAAACGGGTCACGTAGTATGTGGGTACGATGACGATGATCCATTGACAGCATATACTCCTTCCTTTCTTTCTTTCTGGTGACCTCACTCACTCGCAGGAACAGAACAACCCTCAAGATAATTGTTAATTGAGTACGGTATTTTGTGAGGTAGAGGTATTTCCCCAGTCGGGTAGGTTAAAAAATACGCTATGCCCTACCTCACTTTCGCCAGAATCACGTTTGTAAGTCCGCAGTGTGTCCCACGTGCAGGTGAGATTGGCTTTGGTTCAAAGATGTTGATGAACCACTTACGGGGTGTAAAACATTGTCTGGCATAGTATTTATATAATTTGGGACTAGATGGCGTTGTGTAAATTGGTCAGAAATATTTATTTATTTATTAGGATCAATCTGAGTGTTTTATGGTTTATATAACTAGTGGTGAGTTTCCCATTTTAATAAGAAAAAAAAAATGGACGTCTTTACAGACATCCATTTTTTTTCAGTCCGGTTTACAGACGATAATTATACGTGTTAACGTCATAAGAAAACATCGGCCGATGGAGTGGAAGTGAGATAGATGGATGCGTCACAAGATTAACGCTTAGGCCGAGAGTGCCTCTATATCGCGTGTTCCGCGCTCTCGCTTGCACTCTCGGCTCAGGCGTAACGTGACGTGACGTGGCGTTTATCGATTTATAAGACGTTTTCACGTCAAAAACTTACTACATTTCATACTCTTCTGCAGTCATAAATAAAGTTTATGAAACCGGAATAACCAGTCAAGCATCGCTTGTTAACAGTTTAACATTCCTACTGACACGACGGAATGTAATCAACATTGAATCGATTATAACAATTACTTAGGCATGATAATTGTTGTTTAATAAGGGGATCAATTCATGCACTTAGCCTAAGATGTTTTACCTTAGATGCGTTCTACCTGTCTCTATTGTGGTAAGAAAGTCAGCGCATCAATAACAAATTATTTGATTGGGACGGGGGCCCACCAAACATTCTCACCACAGTGTCTCCTGTGTAGCCAGGATTAACAGTGGCGACCGCCAAAAAAGACCATGAACAGTGAAGTCTAATGCAAGCCGGGGGTAAAACTACGGCTGCCTTGGAACTGTTGGAACTCACAACGAATTAAATCAGAAGAAATTAGTGGGAGTAGGAAGATTTTGGAATTTGACTTCCCCTCTTAGCAATGGCAAATAAGACATTAAAGCCTAAAGAGATGGCTAGTCAAGTGAAGCTCAGCAGCGTTTTCAGACAAGCATACAAGCATACGGCCCGCATGATGGGAAGCGTTTACCGTGGCCATATTAGGCTCGCAACATAAAATAGCGCTCGCGCGCCGTCACCCCTGCTGCCAACGCAGCATCTCCTTCCTTTGGTGACCTCACTCACTCGCAGGAACACAGCAACCCTCAAGGGAATTGTTATTTGGCTGCGGTATTCTGTGAGGTGGAGGCACATTTCCCAGTCGGGTAGCTTACAATTACGCTCCTTACCTCTTATTTTCGCTAGAGCTACGTTTGTCAGTCAGCAGGGTGCACCGCGTGGAGGTGAAGTTGGCTTTGTTTCAAAGATGTTGATGAACCACTTACACACCACAACTATAACAGCCCAAGGATATTAATTAACAATAATTCCGAGTATTTTTGTGTTCCTGTGAGTGAGTGAGGTTACCAAACGTAACTTGTGTCAGTACTCTGCTAGTAAAATACTCCTGATATTGCATACATAATATAGACAATGTCAGCTACTGTACATGGCGGGCTATATGCTTGTTTGGCACACGCGAAATATTAAAAAAAAAATGATAACGAGCTCGGTGATCGAATGGTTAACAATGGCCATTTTGACTCAAAGGTCGCGGGTTCGATCACCGCACAATACATTTGTGTGCATGAACAAGTCTATTTGCTTTGTTCTGGGTCATAGTATAAATTGAGAAGTAAGGTAACTTGATACAAACGCACCGAGCGCGGTTTGTATGTGAGCACGCCCGTACGTATAGCCGTCGCACGCACACACTGACAACATTTATAGGTGTCTAATGGGGCGCCAGTCAGGAGTGCGCCGTGACCTGGGTACATGTACCCTCGAGGGGTACGTACGGGCCTCGAGCGAGTGGCTCTTTGCCCGGGCAGTCTTCAAGGGTGCATTACACCCCCGCGTAATTTTTGAACCGCTCTAATGCGGCGTTGCTTGTGAGAAGCAGGTCGGCCAATCAGGTGGTTAATATAGCCACTTAAGGGCTGAATGGTTGAAATTATGGAATGAAGGACATTAACAACAACATACAACTTCTTCCCATACAACACGGACAATATACAGTGGTGCCTGCCTGGGACCGAAGTCGACATTAACCAGGCGAAACACCACTGCATATATAGGTACTGTGTGTATTGACGTATGCACCCCTAGAGATGCATACGTCCATACACACCGCACAACAATAACAACTAACAACGAGGACGACACGTAGGGACTACATATGTCTGGAATCCCGGGTTGGGCGAATCCAGACATATGCTTTACACCACTGAAAAAGATAAACCTACAGCCGTATGTATGCACTTAGGCGCATGCATACGGCTGCCTCAGTAGTATGTGTGTATATGCGCATACATAATTGTATATATGCGCATACACACACACAAATACCCAGGACAAATATGTTTAACATACAGTAAAGAGTTAACCTGCAAGCGTATAAATGCACCGCAGTGCACGTATACGCCGCTTCGGGGAAATAAACGCATGAATGCTAGAGAGGGACAACACGATGAGACAGCATATGTTCCGACACTCGGGTTAAGGCGTATCAGAACACATGCTGAACCACTAAAGGTAATTATTATACACTTCCATGCCAACCCGCCGTAGCCTATGCACCCGGCAATCCTGTTCCCTTCAGTTGTTGCATGTGGGGATGCAACAACTGAAACGAGCAGGCACCGAGAAACATTTGCCAGACGATGTCTACACAGACGTATATAACTTACCGGTTGAAATAAACAAGGAAATAAATCTCAATGACACCGGACCAAATGCGACACTATGACCATATGCGACACTATGACCAAATGCGACACTATGACCAAATGCAACACCAAGACTTTTTACGACAGAAAGAGATAGAAACAGATAACATTCACAAAGACATTTTTTGACCGAAAAAACCCGACATTTATGTTTTTGTTTTATTTTTGGTAAATTTTGACACATAAAGAAAACGCACATTTTTGGTAAAGCAAGGCGTAGCACGCCAAAAGTGATTTGGTATATTTCAAGGCGTAGCACGCCAAATATGATTTGGTAGTATTTTTAAGTTATAATAACTTATTTTTAGGTTTTTAAGTTAAATTCAATTGCAATTTTGAAATTTGGAATAAGGTTAAGTTTTGATTATGTTGATTTAGGTTGTTGCACGGACGTCCCTATAGAGGGCGCCCGTACAACAACCCAAATCTACAGTTAATTTACAAATAGTAATACAGATTTTTTGTTTTTTCTAGGGCAAACCTTGACTGTGAAGGGTCAAGATCTGCATCAGGGCGTTTGTGGCCGCTGTCCAGACCTCGACCCCTGAGGTAATTTCACGGAGCATTTCCACTAGGACTCCTACAATTGTCGCTATAGGATCCCTAGTGGAGATGGACTGCGCGCGAGAGGACGCCTGCGAAGGGATGTTAGCGTCTTGCGCCGTGGGAGGCATGTTACTGCGACTATAAGCGTCGCGACGGCTCTGTCTAGACGACGAGGGGAAAGAGGGCGCGGCATTAAGCCCATTGAGGGTGTTTGATAATGTGTCGGCGCAAAAATGCACCGACGGTGAGGGAAATCTCGACGCCGGACGCGATGAGTGACGCGTTGAGGGACGCGACGACGGACGGGAAGTCGTAGATATCGGACGCGAGCTCGGGAGCGACTCCGGACGCGAGCCTACCTGCGACTCCGGACGAGAAACTTGGTTTGGTTTTTTGTTTTTATTTTTACGCGACCTAGGTTTGCGCTTAGGGCGCGCGGGGTTTGCGGGTGGCGCTAATGTAGTGGGCATTTGCCCTACGCTCTCTTCACCCTCTACTCTGGGGTGGGTATTAATATTAAAATTACTCCGAGGAGGGTGATTTCGTCCTTCCCCCGCTACCTGCCACCCTTCAGCCCTTTCCTCCTCCGTGAGTACTTGAGAAGGGCGAGTGGTACGTTGAGAATTTTGAGAAATAATTTGCGGCGGCGGCGGGCCCGATATTTGTATCCCTCTCTTTCGCGCCTCTTTACGAAGAGAGGGACAGCGTCTATCATTCGACGTATGCGACTTCCCGCAATTCGCGCACGTCGGCGGCGCCTCTTTGCCTACAGGACAGTACTTTAGAAGGTGCTCTTTAGCACAACGGCTACAGCGCATAGGCCTGTAACAATTAACAGAGGCATGGCCAAACGCCTGGCACCTGTGGCATTGTGCCAGTCGTTTGGTGCTCCTCCATGCCTCAATTGTTATGCCAGGCATGAAAAGTAGTTCATTGACTGAATACAGCCTGGCAAGTTCGTCCTTGGACAGATGGTCGAGCTGGACGTGAAAGAGGCAGCCCGACCGTCCCCAGTTTGAGGTGACCAACCTAACTAGCCGAACCGAGTACCCCAGAGATTCAAATGCCGCTTCAACTTCTTCAGGGGTTGTGCTCCCTGGGAGCCCGCGGACGGCGATTTTAGTGGGAAGTTCCTCCGCAACCGAGTAGCAGTACCAGGACAGACGTGGTTCACGCTCTCCTAGGTTGCGGAGGTACGCCTGAGTAACCCTATATTCATCAGGGCTTTTAGGGATA
Organism: Hypsopygia costalis; assembly: GCA_937001555.2. NCBI lineage: Eukaryota > Metazoa > Arthropoda > Insecta > Lepidoptera > Pyralidae > Hypsopygia > Hypsopygia costalis. The sequence goes on from OW443349.2 coordinate 7,901,494, forward strand.
AAACGCACGCCCTGACGATAGGGACGTGCGTTAGGAGGGTGGCCCAACTGGACGCGCAACGCTGCAAAGTGTTGTGGCCAGTTGGGTAAACATTCAACCACAATGGGTGGGTATGCCTTTGCCCTTACATGGGGTTGGGCACCCTCCGTGGTTGCCGACGCGGGTGGCGGTGGAGCCGTGAATGTGAACCGCGGCGCCTGAGACGCGATATTCGCGTAGGTCTTATTGACCGACGTTGGCCTATTGTTCGAGGAAGGGTTAGAGGAAAAATTGGGTGAAAAGTTAGACGCCCTGTCTACACTGGGAAGCTGGGCGTAGGATGTGCCTGAATAGGCGATATTAGATGCCACAGGTGACGGCGACTTCGGCGGCGAAAGTTGCTGCGGAGTGCTGCGCCCGGTAGGCGGGTGAATTAAATTATGCCCTAAAGGCGAGTTAGAGTCCGAAGCAGAATTGGAGTCTCTTCCTGCTTTAGGACGCTTGTCATCATGCGCCTGACTTTCGTCAGACGCAGGAGAGGGTGGGTTAACGCGCTTAGGAGCAAAGCTTCTACGCGGATAAAATTGATAAGTGCTATAGAACGTATTAGACGCTTCATACTGAGGTCTATCTTCAAAACGAGGGGGAGGGGAGATGGTGGGGGACCTCAAAGGGCTGCCTGGGAGGCTACGGAAGGGTGAATGATCCATCCTTATGGAAAGGCGGGCTTAGGCCCGCTTAAACGAAGCAACAAATCGCGGCCGGATTATTGTAACAATAATCCGCCACAGCCAGCTACCTCGCCCAAGCGATACTAAGTCATAAAAAGTTTTCTTTGTAAATCGCTAACGATTTACAAAGAAAGCTTAGACAGCTTGATGCACCCACTGCTCGCCTATAGCGAACACTGAGTGCAGCAAACTATCCGGTAACACAACGACGCAGACAAAAATGTATGACGACGTACAACGAACAATTTACTCTCTAAGGAGAGACAAGGACAACAAAACAACGGTAAACAAAGGAAAGGGACAACACTAACAAGTGGGCAAAAGCCAGAACGGGGAACGGTCAAAAATTCCTACCGAGGGACACGACGACAACTACGAAGGGACTGACTAAAAGTTTTTACTAAGAAAAACCCTAGTCAGACCCACCCCTAACTCGTGAGTACGCCACGAGCCGGGTACGTGTGCCGACACACAATCCGATAGGTGCGAGAGGGACAGAGGACTCAGCACGGGGTAGAAATCACTCGGTGGCTGGGGGTGCAGCAAGCTGCTGTGGCCCACTTTCCGCCTACCCAGAGCAAGCTCAATGGGTAAGGTACTAGTGGTTCCCTGCCACAAAACCCTCCGAAGAACCGAGCGACTTCACTACCTAGACTCCTAACCCGCGCTGAGCAAGGCTGGCAATCGATCGACTAACACGTGTTACCGCTTGAGTGCGCCGTACGCAACGACAGCCCTACGTGGCTATTATCGCCCGCTCGGGGATTGAGTCGTCTTACTTCTCTATTTATACTATGTCTGGGTGTTTTTCTATGTAGTATAGTTTTTTATGTAGTAACCTATACGTACCTATGCTTTTACAAAACTATACTGATGTACATATACCAGTTACTTAGTGTCCATAGTACAAGCTTTGTTTAGTTTGGGACTAGATAGCAGTGTGGAATTTGTCCAGGAATAAAAAAGAAATTAAATCTTATGGCATGACACATACCACTTATCTTTACATATGTAAGCGATAAAACCGATCATAGTATAATTATAGTGCTTCCGACTTCACGCTTCATCGACGTACCGAGTCTTGACCAACTCGTGTAACACTGCACTGATTGTACGTAATTTACTTTCAACCAATGATATAAAGTAAAAAGAAGTAGATAAGACATATAACTACACTGGGAAACTATTTAGCATTTAGTATAAAATTAAAAAGAATAAATTACAATGCTATTGTATAAAAAGAAAACAAATTTGGTATAAATTTCGTTCTTAAATCGTAAAAAAGCTAATTCGGCGTGTGACGTGAAAGTGACGATGTACGCTGTAAATTATAATTGTTCACAAAATACGAAAAACCATGTTACAAGTTTGTACATTAGTTGCTCATAATTTTTGGTTTAATAACACTTAGAAGTGACGAAAAATTATACTTTATAGTTGTTGAAATTAATATACGTATGCTAAAAACGGCTGTTGTACAAAGTCATGGTTCCACCAATTTCTAAGTTAAAACAAATCCATGGAGCTTAAAATAAACAATCATGTTACATAGTTTATTGATTACTTATCTATTTAGTGATTTTTTATTCGAGTGGCACTTGTTTTACCGCACTGACCCCTTCGGGAGTTGTTTAAACGTATTCTTTACTTAGGTACTTTGCTAGGAGTATTTTTTTTATGGTGGATGGCAGACAAGCATGCGGCCCGCCTGATGTGAAGCAGTTACCGCAGCCATATTAATGCTCGCAACATGAAATATCGCTTGCGTGCCGCCACCCCCGCTGCCAACGCAGCATCTCCTTCTTTTCTGGTGACCTCAATCACTCGCAGGAACACAACAACCCTCAAGGGAATTGTTATTTGGCTGCGATATTCAGTGGCACGCGAGCAATATTTCATGTTGCGAGCTTAATATGGCTACGGTAACCGCTTCACATCAGGCAGGCCGTATGCTTCTCTGTCAACCGACGTGGTAATAAAAAAAGGTGCACTGTGGAATTTTTATATTTCATGGAACAGTTAAACAAACATGAACCATAATCCTTGCTTAGTTATAGGTGGTTATAGTACACACAGTCTATTGTTTTTGCTCATAAGACTTACGTATCGTAGCCTGATAGCAAAGGGCTAATATAAGCAATGTCAACTATTAGGGAGTAGTTATAAAAAGCGTCCCAGACGCGCAGATGGGGCGTTGGACGTTATCAAGATACGACGGATAGTCGCGCGACCGTCACTTGTTACACTTCGTTCCGTAGACGCACATTTCGTCTTCACAGCGCCTCGTTTTGTGCGATTGGGAAACCATATAATAAATAAATAAATATTTCTGGACAATTTACACAGCGCCACCCAGTCCCAAATTAAGCGCAAAGCTTGTGTTATGGGTACTAGTCAACTGATAAATGTAATTAATTTTTTTTTTTTGTTACATACTTATAATACATTGAAAACACCCAGACCAAGACAAACAGACATGTTCATGCACACAAATGTTTGTCTTGTTCGGGAATCGATACCGCGACCTTTGAGTCAAAGTGCTCATTAGCAACCATTCGACCACCGAGCTGGTCAATTTTTTTTATTTTTTATTTTTTTATACAACGTTGGGTGGCAGACAAGCATACGGCCCGCCTGATGTGAAGCGGTTACCGTAGCCATATTAACGCCTGCAACATAAATTATTGCTCGCGCGCCGCCACCCCCGCTGCCAACGCAGCATCTCCTTCCTTTCTTTCTGGTGACCTCACTCACTCGCAGGAACACAACAACCCTCAAGGGAATTGTTATTTGGCTGCGGTATTCTGTGAGGTGGAGGTACATTCCTCAGTCGGGTAGCTTACAATTACGCTCCCTACCTCTCTTTTCGCCAGAGCTTCGTTAGTCAGTCAGCAGGGTGCACCACGTGCAGGTGAAGTTGGCTTTGGTTCAAAGATCTTGATGAACCACTTACACCCAAAATCAATCTAGTACTAGTGACTAGTCCCTCATAAGGGAATATCGAGATAACGTTATATTCATATAACGCAATCATATAAGGCAAAATCAATATTCATATAACGTAAATATTCATATAAACCTGATAAGGCTATTTAAAATATTACGTTATCTCGATATTCACGGTAAATTTTTCAATTATTTGAATTTTGACCTTGCACTCACTTTTAGAAACTAATTATACTTAGCGGTTACATTGTTTATTGGTTAGGCCAAGTTGGTTTATTTCCGCATGATAACTAACGATAGAATATAGAGCACTGTGTGCGTTGATTTTGAAAGCGTTTGTATTGAGTAAGCGCATGGGACGACGAAGCTTGGACTCCCTCGTTCTAGATTGTCCGATGACCTTACCTGGAAGCGGCTGAGTACGGAAGGCAGAGGATCGTATTTATTTAAAAGCATCGGGGAAGGCTAATACCAGCAGCGGGTAGATACAGGCTGGTTATGATGATGGTGATGATGATGATAATTGAGTAAACACATACATATCTCAGTAAATTTTCGTGCGTCAAAATTATGTACTTAATTTTAGAGGAGTTAACTAAACTGACTCTTTGAGTTACCTCAAAATTGCGTCATGGGGCAACAAAATTGAAACGCGTTGCGCGTACGCTCCGCTTGCTAAGGCGTTTACACGCTGGCGTTTGGAGTCTGCCTTTATAAGAATGCCTGCCTTTGAAAATATGTCTTTTTTTAGAGAATTTATCTTTATGTAATCAAAAGACTTGCAGTTCCGGTATTCGATTGTTCAATTGGTTAATGGTATTAATTATAAGGGAAAAAAATTCTTCAACTTATAATACCTATACCATTTCCAATGAAAAAAATCTCCTCATGAATAGATGCTGCGTTAGCAACAAGGGTGGTATTCAAATGGCAAACAAAACTGGAAACAGATATTGACAAATGTGATTAGACCAACGTCTAAGTTGATAAAGTGGTAACCTTGATTATGACAGTCGTAAAGATTGTAATGGCTTTGTTAATATCGATTATTTTATCGATTATATAAATCGATTGCTCGTTGTAACCTTTTATTCGATTTTATACACTTTAAATGTGATAAATATCAGATAATGTCTTTTTACAGAAGAAGTAATCTAGATACTCGGCAGTGAGTCAGCCAAGTTCGGTAATACAAAGATATTAAGCATTTTTTTTGTATACATAGTTATTAAGCAGTTTTTACAATGAATACATAGGTATTAAGCATTTTTTTTTTTGTTTATATAAATACCGGTTTATATATATATCAATTGTGATAAAATATTTTTTATACCTTTAGGATGGCGTCATGAGAATCTTTGTTTGAGAAAGCACTCTTCTTCTTCATACGGAGGCTTCGGCTAGTTATTTTTATACTACGTCAGGTGGCAGATAAGCAAACGGCCCGTCTGATGTAAAGCGGTTATCGTGGCCATATTAACGCTCGCAGCTAGAAATAACATCGGCGCGCCGCCACCCCCGCTGTTAACATAGCAACTCCATCCTTTCCTTTCTGTTGACCTCACTCTCTCGTAGGAATACAGCAACCAAGGAACTGTTATTTGGCTGCGGTATTTTGTTACGTGGAGGTACTTCCCCAGTCGGGCAGCTTACAAATACGCTGTACCCTACCTTTCTTTTGCCACAGCCAGTTAGTCGGAAGCGTACTCCACGGTACAGGGGAGTTTGGCTTTAGCTCTAAAGATTGTGGTGAAACATTTACACACAAAATTACAAAACCAGAAGTGTAACATACTTGTATATTATTATAATATTAATCAATCTAGATAACTTTCCTATCTATAGCTTTATCTATTGGTAATAGAGGGGTGTACGTAGCTCACTACCATCTTAGGAGACAAAGATAACCTCACCTGCAGGTGGTGTACCCTGCAGATAAACGGGCGAGGCTCTGGCGACAGTCGCCAACCCGCCTGCCCAGCGTGGCGACTTAAAATGGCATTACTCTCCAATGTATTAATACCAAAGTATATTTGGTGGAAAACATTGGGGAAGGCCTATATCCAGCAGTGGGTAAACACAGGCTGATGATGATGATGATGAACAGGTTTTTACGAGACTACGAAGAAATGCGATCACGGTATATCACTTTGTACAAACAGTAAACATACATTTCGTCGACAATATGACATACAATATGACATTTGTTTAACATAAACAAAAGAGTATGTATGCGTGTGAATGTCAAATACACACGTGTGAATATCGTATATAATTGTTGCGTAACTTGAACAGAATTATTCATAATTCTGTTGTATATAATTGTTACGTAACTTGAGCCGTTTACTCAGCGCACTCAACTTAAAAAAATCTAAAAAAAATCCAGGATAGCATGTGTCTATTGTTTAAAATTACCTCAATATAACCTTTCAAATGTAAGCTTACGCTTCACTCTCAACGCTCTGTCTCACGCAGACGAAGTTGCGCGAGTCAGCTAGTTAATATGTATTAATAATAGATTATTAATTATTAAAAAAAAATATTTGTTAAAAATGTTGGCCGTGTGGTTTCCGGCAGACTAGAATAGAATCACTCCGTCTCTTCCCGTGGATGTCGTACAAGGCGACTAAGGGAAATACATTATATAACATCGATCAGGCCTCCCCAACCCGTCTGGCCAGCGTGGGGAGTGTAGGCCAAATCCTCCTATCTGTCCTCCTGTCTGGGACGGACGAGAGAGGATCGTGCTCCTGTAGTGGAGACTAAAGTGACCTGATGATAATAATAATAATTTTTAAAAAACACCCTTCTTTTGAAATAACACTATATATCTTTCTCTTTGTACAATTCCACGACATATATCCTTTCTACACTTAACAAAAGTCGCTTTGCTTCATATATTACCAGCGAATGCGACCGATTTAACGATAGCTTTTATAGCTCAAACTGGGCCGATACGACCTAATAATAGCTTATATTCGCGCAATTGCAAATCGCAAGCTATTTCGCCAGACATGCAATCCCATTCCGTTTGCGCTTACATAAGGCTGATGTCTTATTGATAACGATTATTCATGAAAGAGTCGTATTATTTTTAAGGACGGTTATTTCCGTTTATCCTCCCTAATCAGGGGCGGACTAAGATCTAGGCAATCTAGGCACGTGCCTAGGGTCCGTATATTTGGGGGCTCGAAAGTTAGGTTTTTAATTTAATAATTTTTATTTTGGAAGTGAAAACTTCTTTAGTAGGTTCGGAAATACAATCTTGCCTAGGGCTCGCTTTAGTTTTAGTCCGCCACTGTCCCTAATACAGCCACCCTAAGGAGAATACTCGAAAAAGCGTGACCATCCACCCTGAATGGGGTTGATAATCGGAATTCACATAATATCTTTTTAACAGGGTGGTCTTCTGTAAGATGAAGGACCTACAGAAGCGACGTTAGATCTTTCTTAGCTACTCCATTTGCGACTCAAATTTAAACATATTTAATGTTTTGGGGTGTAAGTAGTTCATCAACATTTTAAACTAAAGCCAACCTCACCAGCACGTTGTGCATCCTGCTGACTGACAAATGAGGCTCTCGTGAAAAACGCTCTTTGCACGCAGTTAGACTCTATCTTTATGACCTAACATGTATAGGTAAGGGAAAATAGTCATGATATCTGATAATGGAGACACAAGATATACTGCTTTGGACTTTAACACGCAATACGGCAAAGGTGAATTTATCAATAATAACTTGATTACACAAGGTAGGAAAGTATTATATTAAGCAATTCGAATTATAATTATTTATTTCTTTATTTCACTTTTTTCTCTAGTTCAGAGGTTCTCAACCGGTGGTCCGCGGACCACCAGTGGTCCGTGAGAGGTATATTATGGTCCGAGATACAAACTTATAATGTAAGAGATAGAAACTTATAATGTAAGATTTTGGGGTGTAAGAGGTTTATCAACATCTTTGAACCAAAGCCAACTTCACCTGCACGTGATGCAGCCTGCTGACTGACAAATGAAGCTCTGGCGAAAAGAGAGGTAGGGAGCGTAATTGTAAGCTACCCGACTGGGGAATGTACCTCCACCTCACAGAATACCGCAGCCAAATAACAATTCCCTTGAGGGTTGTTGTGTTCCTGCGAGTGAGTGAGGTCACTAGAAAAGATAGGAGATGCTGCGTTGGCAGCGGGGGTGGCGGCGCGCAAGTGATATATTATGTTGCGAGCGTTAATACGGTTTCGGTAACCGCTTCACATCAGGCGGGCCGTATGCTTGTCTGCCACCCGACGTAGTATAAAAAAAATAATAAAAAGAAGAGATTGAGCACTATTATACAAAATACTCAAATCTCGAGTTATAGAAATGATGGATTTATATGACATTTGGGGACACTACACGCAAAAAACCTGGTAGTGGTAGTGTCCGCAAACAAAAAAAGGTTGGGAGCCTCTGCTACACTCTAGTTAGTTCAACAATGCATAAGAACTCAATACATAATATTAAATAAATAAATATTGTCAGACAAATTACACAGCGCCATCTAGCCCCAACGTAAGCGAAGCTTGTGTTATGGGTACTAGACAACGGATAAACATGCGTAAATACATTTTTTTTTGTAAATACATACTTATGATACATAGAAAACACCCAGACTAAGACAAACAGACATGTTCATGAACACAAATGTTTGTCCTATGTGGGAATCGAACCCACGAGCGTTGGTGTCGAAGCCGCGTCATTGATCGCTACGCCACCGAGCCCGTCATATAATAAATTCTGCAAAGTAACAACTGAAGCAACTATGATCCCCCTGGACTTTTTCCCCTGGATCAGCGATACTTTAAATAGTACTCTCAGAGTTAAGACGCGAATAATCAGACAGACAGATGAGCTCGATGGCAACGTTGCGCGTGTCAGTTTAAGCAACGTCGACTGCAACCTGTGTATGCGTGGGTTTATTTATCTCGAGCTCCTCCGTGCTTCGGAGGGCACGTTAAGCCATCGGTCCCGGCTGTTGGATTAGATGACAGTCGTTAACCACGCTGAACAGGGTCGGCAACGCGCGTGTGAAACCCCTGGTGTTACAGGCGTTAATAGGCTACGGTAACAGCTTTCCATCAGGCGGGCCTCAAAGAAGTTAAGCCAAGTCAGTCGCTTTAGGGCGGCTTGAAAACACTGGCCTCTGCCAACCCGCAGTTGAGCAGCGTGGTGGAGTATGTTCTAAACGCCTTCAATTGAGGGGCAAATGAGAATGTGGTTCACCTGATGGAAAGCAATCGCCACCGCCCGTGGAGATCAGCAACACCAAGGGGCCGTTGATCCGTTGCCAGCCTATACTCCTTCCTTTCTTTCTGATTACCTCACTCACTCGCAGGAACACAACAACTCTGAAGGGAATTGTTATGTGGCTGCGGTATTCTGTGAGGTGAAGTTACTTCCACAGTGGGGCAGTCAAAAAAATATGCCACGCCCTACCTATCTATTCGTCAGACTCTCGTTTGACAGTCAGCACGATGTACCACATGCACGTGAGGTTGACTTTGGTTCAAAGATGTTGATGACCCACTTACACCCCAAATGATGAAAATATGCTATACTGATGTAATTATTGGCGAATTTATTATTAGCGAACGCTAACAACCAACATTTCCTATAGAGAAGTATTTATAGTATTTAACGAGTGCAATAAAAAAATACTTCTGCTATCTTGACGAAAATACGACACTAAAAAAACCTTGAACTTAAAACGTAGTCATGATTAAGCAATTTGAGATTTTTAGCACCTATTTATACAGAGCCTAAGTTATGTAATAGTTTGACAAGTCCATTATAACGAAACGACGTCGGCAAAATTCGAAAGCGGCTGGCTCATTAAAGAGTACTAAGTGAGTTGAGGACTCTCAGTAATGGCGACTTTGCTGTTGAAAATGATAATGACAAATTAAGGCTCGATTCATACGTATGAACACTATTTACCATCCGATTTTTTGAATATGTATATTACACTATTGCCACACCCCGGCCACTCTATACAAATGTCACATCGTTCACTACTACATAAACAATGACGTCTGTAGCGAAAATGAGCGTGTGTGCGTGTGGCGCCATACAAACTGTTCCTGATTTGTCTCAGAGGGGAGGTGAGGTCGATATGAGAGAGCGGCAGGGAGAGGCCATACTGTACGAAGTATTGTTACTTATACTGTGCTATTGCTTAGATTGTTGGTAATTATGTTTAGCTTAGCTGGAAGAAACCCTAGAGCTCTACCGAGTAAGCTGAAGATGTTTGTCAATAACTTAAATCTAAGTCCAATTTTTGGAATCCAAAAATCCGATGGTCACCGGCTTCAGCATGGCACATGTAGATTGAACGCACTTTGTATTCGATTTTTTAAATCATTTTGACGTGATAACGTGTTATAAATCGATGAACGGCGGCTGCACGCACGAAAAAGCATAGCTCATTGTCACGTTCCGCCTGACCCGAGCGGGCAAGCGACAGCGCAGAACAAGAGATAGAGAGGCACGATCGGCCTATGCGTTCGGTTTGTGACGCTTCTATCACTCTTTTACTCCATCGGCCGATGTTTTCTAACGTTATCACGTAAAATTATCATCTGTAAACCGACTTTACAGACAACCAATTTTTGTTATAGATATCTAACGCGTAAAAGTTCATAATTTTTGAGGAGTTTGATGGCTTCGTTGCGCGTGTCAGATTAACCGAACACGCAAATTACGCAAAGTCGGCCGTAGGCTGTCTTTGGATGGGTTTATATCTCCAGCTCCTCCGTGCTTCGGAAGGCACGTTAAGCCGTCGGTCATGGCTGTTTTCATTAGATAAAAATTGTTGTGTCAGAGGCCTTTAGGCGGCTTGAAAACACTGATCTTCATCAACCCACTGTTGAGCAGCGTGGTGGAGCGTGATCTAAATAACTTTCCATTTAGGGAAGACCCGTACACCAGCAGTGGAATTAATAAGGGTTGACCACATAAACAACACATAATTTTCGTCAAAAAAATATAATATGCAACACAATCCAAGGTAGCAGTCATGAAGTAAAACAAGTAATCCATTAGCTTTGTGTGTTCGACCAAGTTAGGCGAGGACTTCCAAGCAATTTGGTCGTTAGAGCCCTAACTTTGCGGTTCGTGTGTAGAAATGTCGCGGCGTAATTTATAAGAGATTTGGCGGCTTTTGGAATGGAACATTTTTGAAAATTTGTAATTTGTTAATGCCATGTTCAAATTGCTCCAAATAACGCTTGAGTGTCTGGTTGGTTTACTGGGTGCGGTAGGGGGGCAAGTAAAGGTCCTCTTGCCTGGTTGGTTTACTGGGCGAGAGACTCACAATCCTGTGTTTTTTTTTGTATACTACGTCGGGTGGCAGACAAGCATACGACCCGCCCGATGTGAAGCGGTTAACGCAGCCATATCAACGCTCACCACATAAAATATTGCTCGCGCGCCACCACCCCCGCTGCCAACGCAGCATCTCCGTCCTTTCTGGTGACCTCACTCACTCGCAGGAACACAACAACCCTCAAGGGAATTGTTATTTGGCGGCGGTATTTTGTAATGTGGAGGCATCTTTCAGTTACGCTGTACCCTACCTCTCTTTCGACAGAGCCTCTTTCGTGACAGCAGGATATACTGCCAATAATAAATAATAAATAAAAATATTTATTTATTATATATTTATTTATTATATTAATAAATAAAAATATTTATTTATTATTTATTATTGGCAGCAGGGGTGGCAGGCGCGCGAGCGCTACTTCGTGTTGCGAGCATTAACATGTCTGTATGCTTGTCTGCCATCCGATGTCGTAAAAAAAAATATATAATTAGTCAGTAGAAGTAATAACTTATACTGCGATAGGTCACAGTTCCAGCTCTACGTTTCATTGGCCGATCTGCAAGTCTATGGATTCGGCCGCTATATCTTGTAACCTACTCCATAAAGAAATAGGAGCAACTAGTAGACTTAGTTAATATTTGTCCCAGCTTTCAGAAAGGGTGGCTTTGTGTACAGACGTCAACGGACAGATTTTAAGATGGTGGTTATGCGATACATCTGTTTGACCTGATACTGAGATTGCACAAGTTGTTCTCGTATCAACTTCGGGTTTTATATACTTAACCGTGTACCCAACCCGCCTGATGATTTTGACCGCGTCTCGGTCAGAAAAAGCATGAAGATGGGTGGCATTCAGATCTGGGGCCTATCGCCTAAGTTGAAGCCGTTTACCATCGGGTTTTTTGATTGCCAAAAATGGACTTCTGTTTGAGTCTGTGGTAAACATATTCAGTTTAATCAGTAGAGCACCTTCATTCCTACCAGCTAAGCTCATTATAATTAGCGTTAAGTTAAGGTGCCCCTTATATTTGTAAAATCAACATCAAGAGAAAAAGCGAATGCTACAAAACTTCGTACATTTACACAAGATTTACCGAGTACCAACTAGGTCAGTTCGTCATGTAGTACCTTTTTCTATTTTAACTTGCAATGATAATGTTTCTTTCCACAATCCTATTCTGAGGATATGTCGTGAATTCAATACCAAAAACAAAAATAACAGCCGTGTACCTGACGTTTATGGATTAACATTAAATAGTTTTAATCAACGAATTCTAAAATTGTTATGTGATTAATGATATTTTAGGTATTTAAGTTTTTCTTTATATAGCAATTATACATATGTATGTTTATGCATGTGTATCTATATATGTATGTGTGTGTATGCATATAAGTATATGTGTATGTTTATACGAATATCAATACGGTATTTCACTTTTCTTGGTTATAGAAACCTGTCGCACGTGCTATGTTTGTCATGCTGTGTGTACTTCAATTTTGGTCTTACAACTAGACCTTATACTACTTAAATGAAAATTGTTATATTTGTTATAAGACTGTTTGTACACCTATAAATAAATAATAATAACTATAAATAAATAAATAAACTAGAGATCACTGGACTCCCAGGGGTCCATGTCTGCCTTGGAATTCACAACAACATCAGAAGACTATCGAACATTCTTACAATGGATTCTTACTCTGCCACGACAGTCTGTGTTACATAAATCAGGAGGTGGACTACAATGACCAATTAGTTCTAGATGAGTCATATATTTTTAAGGGAAAATAATATATATTTTTTTATACTACGTCTGGTGGCAGACAAGCATACGGCCCGCCTGATGTGAAGCGGTTAACGTAGCCATATTAACGCTCGCAACATAAAATATCGCTCGCGCGCCGCCATCCCTGCTGCCAACGCAGCTACACCTTCCATTCTTTCTCACTCACTCACAGGAAAACAACAACCCTCAAGGGAATTGTTATCTGGCTGCGGTATTCTGTGAGGCAGGAGGTACATTCCCCAGTCGGGTAGCTTACAATTACGCTCCCTACCTCTGTTTTTGCCAGAGATTCGTTTGTCAGTCAGCAGGATGCACCGCGTGCAGGTGAAGTTGGCTTTGGTTCAAAGGTGTTGATGAACCACTTGCACCTCAAAATTATTAGTTCATTTCTTAAAGACATTTCCAGCAATTTTAAATCACAAACAAACTTGACCAAGAGTACACAATTAGGAGAACACACGGGTGTCGTGTGCATCGTGTGTGTTGTTTTATCTCGTTATATGTCAAGACTCGGATTTACGGGTTTATTAGCGGACTTTCCAAAGCAGATACGAGAGAAAACAAAACGATTGGAAAATGGAGGCAACTTGCGCCTGATTTATTAATATTACGCTTTAAACTAGCTTTCATTCTGTGGAAACAAACTTTATTATTTATTTGATGTAGTTCCAATTGTGTATACAGAAACTATCCCAAACATTGCTATCTTTTTTTAAATAAATGAGAGCAGGGGGGGGGGGGGGGAATGAAACGTGGGTCACCAAGCCAACCAAGCGGTCGCTGATCCGTTGTCAGTCTATACTCCTTCTTTTCTTTCTTTCTGGTGACCTTACTCGCTCAAACACAACAAATCTCCAGGGAATTGTAATTTGGCGCGGTATTATGTAAAGTGGAGGTACTTCCTCAATCGGGCAGCTTCAAAAATACGCTATGCTCTACCTCTTTTTATGCCAGAGCCTCGTTTATCACTCAGCAATATATTAATAAGTTATAGTAGGCTTTCAGTCGTATATTTTGACTAGTAATGTGCAAGTTTAACAGCTGTAAGAATTAATATTATTTATTTTTTAAGAAGTCCGCCATAATCGCTTTCTCACTAGATGGAAAGCGGAAGTGAAAACCAAAACGTATGGCTCGCCATCACTACGATTAACGCTGCACTGAAATTAAAGTGTAACTTATAGCGACCAAATTTTTTTTTTCTAAAACTTAAGTTCATCTTTATTGAGGGCATATTTGTTTCATCAAATATTGGTCAAATATTTTTTTTGTAAAACTTAAATTCATCTTTACTTATGGCATATTTATTTTGAAACTCAAGTGTAACTTGCTGCGATCAAATAATTATTTTAACTACTTAAAACTTTAATTTAGATATTTAACATAATATAGTTTCAATAAAAAAATATTATTATTATTATGTATCTCTCTTTCATCACGGGTCAAGCCCGGTCATTTAATAGGCATGCGCGGGGATATAGATCCAACACGTAGAGGCCGCTTTGAGAAGTTTGATGTAATGTTGTACGCCCGCCGTGACCCGCTCCAGGATATATCAATGGAACGATATACCCATGAGCAGGTCTCGGCAGGCGTTGAGACTATTGCGAAGTGTGATGGAAAATAAATGGGCTATGGAGATGAGATCTGGGTGCACTTAATACCGGGCTATTACAGAAGAGGGACGGACGCCTGCCATAACTGCTTTTATTGCTAGTTATTTGCGGCAGGCGGTGGCTTGCCACTCACTAGATGGGCCTCCGAAATGCCAGGAAATCGGCCGGAGGCAACACCGGTGTGAGTGACTCAGGGGTGTCGAGAGGTGTGCTGCGCTTTCTCCGAAGTTACTCGCGGCGTGATGCCCTTTAACACTTCCACCCCTGGAGCATATAGCTCTAGCGGCTCCTCTCTGCACGGCCATTATAATATAATAAATGAAACATTATACCTTTAATTGATAAAGTTGATCAATATAGTCTATATCGCGATCCATTTTTTTTAAATATTTAAATTCAATTGTCGCATCGCATTGTCAAGCGTTCAGACGATTTTGCAATTCATTGAATGTGTTTTTTATGGATGTGTTAGGAACCACTCAATGTTTAGGTCCCCAATAGTGTTACATATTTAAAATCCGCGTTGCACGACAGTTGAGCTTCATTTGACTAGCCGTCTCTTTAGGCATCTAATGCTTTATTTGCCAAATAACTGTCTCTCACATTGCCAAGATGGGGAAGTTAAATTCCAAAAGCTTCCTATCCCTACTAATTTCTTCTGATTAAATTCGTTATGAGTTCCAAGGCAGTTGTAGTTTTACCCCCAGAACTGCAGTGAACTTTATCGTTCATTGTCTTTTTTTGTGATCGCCGCTGTTAATCCTGGCTACACAGGAGAAACTGTGGTGGGAATGTGTGGTGGGCCCCCGTCCTGTAAAGTCCCCGCCTTGATGACCTATGTCAGTATTTTTTCACGCTTCGTTTAAAGGGCCCAGGATTAAAGAAAGTGGGAAACGTAAATGTCATCGCGAAATACGTTTCTCACTTCCATACACTTTCTGTATGAACGGAAGAAAACTTGACTGGAACCGCATAGGTACCAGAGAAGTTTTCTTACTGGAGCTTTCAGATTGTAAATAAATAAATCATAGATAGAACATTTTAGCCTGCATGCCAAATTTCAACGCGAACAGTCGAGTTGTTTGATAGATCAGTAACAGTTGCCTTCTATAGATTTTTTTTATACTACGTCGAGTGGCAGACAAGCACACCGCCCGCCTGATGTGAACCGTTTAGTGTAGCCATATTAACGCTCACAACATAAAATATCGTTCGCGCCCCGCTACCCCCGCTTCCAACGCAGCATCTCCTTCCTTTCTGGTTACCTCACTCACTCGCAGGAATACAACAACCCTCAAGGGAATTGTTATCTGGCTGCGATATTCTGTGAGGTGGTGGCACATTCCCCAGTCGGGTAACTTACAAGTACGCTCCCTACCTCTTTTTTCGCCAGAGCTTCGTTTCTCAGTTAGCAGGGTGCACCGCGTGCAGGTGAAGCTGGCTTTGGTTCAAAGATGTTGATGAACTACTTACATACCAAAATATCATCATCATTATCATCATCAGGCCATTTTAGTCTCCACTACAAGAGCACGACCCTCTCTCGTCCGTCCCAGACAGAAGGAGGATTTGGCCTACACTCCCCACGCTGGCTAGACGGGTTGGGGAGGCATACCAAAATATCATACATAAAACATTTTAGTCTGCATGTCAAATTTCGACCCGATCAGTCGAGTGGTTTGAGTTGTTTGATAGACCAGTCAGTAAAGAGTCGCCTTTTAGAGATACAGATGACCCAGAGTTTTCTCTCAACAACGCGGCATTTATATAGAGTGACAGGATCATGGCGACCTTGATCGAGACACTGCAAGTCACCGAGATAACGAGGACAAGCCCACAACAAAAGCTGGGAAAAGTCACGGCTCCCGAGAGCCGCATTAATGAAGTTTCTACTTCACAGTTCGAAACTTCGTCTTATAAATTCTGATATTGTTACTAACATAGAAGGGTTTCTGGTAAGGCACTTTGATATAATAAATTTTGATGGCGGTATTTGCCTTATCGAAATAGACTTGAGAGGGATTATGGTCAGAAACAGACATACTACTACTTGACGAGCTCGGTGGCGTAGCGGTCAATGACGCGGCTTCGACATCAACGCTCGTGGGTTCGATTCCCACACGGGACAAACATTTGTGTGCATGAACATGTCTGTTTGTCTTGGTCTGGGTGTTTTCTATGTATCATAAGTATGTATTTACAAAAAAAAAAAAAAAAAAGTGTATTTACGTATGTTTATCAGTTGTCTAGTACCCATAACACAATCTTCGCTTACTTTGGGGCTAGATGGCGCTGTGTAATTTGTGTGACAATATTTATTTATTTATTTATTATTTATATACTACGTTAATATGTTGTTATCTCTTAAATTCACTGGCTTCATCCGGTCATTTCGTAGCTGTGTGCGGGGATATGGATCCAACGCGTAGAGGCCCCTTTGAGAAGTTTGATGTAATGTTGTGCAGCCGCCGTGAGCTGCTCCAGGATATTTCAATGGAACGATATACCCATGAGCAGATCTCGCCAGGCATTAGAACTATTGATAAGTGTGTTCGAAAACAAATGGGCTATGGAGATGATGTCATTAATAACACAAGTTTCTAAAGAAATAAAAATATTTTATTGACAACACAATACGCTAATAACTATTACAAAAAAAAAAAACACAATTCTTATGTGCCGCCAACTGGGGCTTAGTTTACGATATTCTGCTGGACATTCTTGGTGCAATCTTTTCAGAGGTAATTAAGAGTAAATTTGTGTTTCAGATAGATCATCATAATCAGGTCATTTTAGTCTCCACTACAGGAGCACGACCCTCGCTCGTCCGTCCCAAACAGAAGGAGGATTTGGCCTACACTCCTCACGCTAGCCAAACGGATTGGGGAGGCCTGATCGAGGTTTGATAATGTATTTCCCATAGTCGCCTTGTACGACATCCATGGGAAGAGACGGAGTGATTCTATTCTAGTCTGCCGGAAAACACACGGCCAATTTTCAATTCAGATAGATAAATACATACGCTTTATTTGCATAATACAAATTTAAAGTACAGTGAATCAATAAATTATTACAGACAGTTGATTTGTATATTATATGCAACAAGACGGCCTTATTGCTGAGAGCAATCTTTTCAAGGCAACCTTAGGGTAACGAATTTGTGTATGGACACAGTATAAGTAAGTACTAACGTAGTATGGAGTGAACAGGATTCTGAAATCGAAAGAATTTAATGGAAATTAGAGGAAGAAATTGTAAGTGGTTCATCAACATTTTTGAACCAAAGCCAACTTCACCTGCACGTGGTGCACCCTGCTGACTGACAAACGAAGCTCTGGCGAAAAGAGATGTAGGGAGCGTACTTGTAAGTTACCCGACTGGGGAATGTACCTCCACCTCACAGAATACCGCAGCCAAATAACAATTCCCTTGAGGGTTGTTGTGTACCTGCAAACACGAAGATGACGCCAGAAAGGAAGGAGATGCTGCGTTGGCAGTGAGGGTGGCGGCGTGTGAGTGATATGTTATGTTGCGAGCGTTAATATGGCTACGGTAACCGCTTCCCATCAGGCGGGCCGTAAGCTTGTCTGCCACCGTCGTAGTATAAAAAAAATAGATTTATTTTAAGAAGCATTATTATGTAATTAGTATGTATTTAGGTTGAGGGATTGGAGAGGGTGTGATCGCCGATAACAATGTTACCTTATCAACTGCTGCGAATTACAGCCTAGTGTCTCACTTTCATTTGCCGTGTGGTTTCCGGCAGACTAGTATAGAATCACTCCGTTTCTTCCGGTGGATGTCGTACAAGGTGACTAAGGGAAATACATTATTAAACATCGATCAGGCCTCCCCAACCCGTCTGTCCAGCGTGGGGAGTGTAGGCCAAATCCTCCTGTGTGTGACGGACGAGAGAGGGTCGTGCTCCTGTAGTGGAGACTAAAATGACCTGATGATGATGATGATGATTAATAAGCCTGCAGGACAGCTTCTGGCGAGCTGTGCTGAGTAACGAAAATAGATAAGGGTGAACGTGTACCTACATAGATTAAAATTTTGTAACCTACAACACCTACCATAACATACAGACTAAGTAATAGGACAATACTGTTGGCATAAAAGTCTAGAATTTAATTAGTATTCTATTATGCAAGTAAATTGATTCATTTCTGAATTGTACGTGACTTTTAAACTGTTTATTAGTTTCTTTTCTGCGATAGCGGCAATAATTTATTTTTATCATAGTAATACACGTAACGTCACGGAATAAGAAATAGTAACAACTAATAAGTATTGTGTAAAAAAAAATGTGTGAAGAAATATACTAATTGTAGTGCCCCAACGGGGTTCCATGCGGTGCCATTTGTTTTTTTTAAGAAAACTATTGTATAAGATCCTATGTAGGTACCATGGAAACAATAAATGAATTTGAATTTCAATCGGGAAGATGGATATATGTTAGCTGTCTCGTTTATATTAATGTGAAACCAATAAATACCTAGTTTTGACACAGCTCGATGGTTAGATAAATTTAAATAAAATTGTCGTACACTTATTTCTACAATGACAGAAATAAGGTATTTTAGAAAATGTGGCAATACGCGACGCGTGTTACATATCCAAATTACCCGGGTTGCTCACTTCATAATGTCAAACGACGACGACGTCTTTTTCTGACGAGAAAAAGACGTCGTCAGTCACGATCAATAATGATCGTGACTGACGACGTCTTTTTCTGACGTTTGACTGACGTGTCAAAATTATGTGGCTTACTTGCTTACATTATGAAGTGAGCAACCCGGGTAATTTGGATATGTAACACGCGTCGCGTGGTAAATCCACAATATAAAATAATAATAAATAAATAAATATTGTCACACAAATTACACAGCGCCATCTAGCCCCAAAGTAAGCGAAGCTTGTGTTGTGTGTACTAGACAACTGATAAACATACATAATACATTTTTTTTTGTAAATACATACTTATGATACACAGAAAATACCCAGACTAAGACAAACAGACATGTTCATGCACACAAATGTTTGTCCTATGTCGGAATTGAACCCACGAGCGTTGGTGTCGAAGCCGCGTCATTGACCGCTACGCCACCGAGCTCGTCAATGGCTCGTCAATATGAAACTTTTTCTGAAATTGATCGGCTTGTGACGAATGTGGTGTATGTTGTGGCGAATGTGACAAAAAACTCGCACTTTACTCTGTTATTTAGAAATTATTATGGATCTAGAATTACAATTATTTATTATATGGTAAAATTAAAACCAAAGAAACTTTCCAATATTATTAGGTATGTAATACAAAGAGACGGTAGGTCTAATTAAAAAAAAAATTGGTTGTCTGTAAAGTAGGATTAAGGACGATAATTTTACGTGATAACGTCAAACATCAGTCCATGAAGGGGAAGAGAGATAGATGCGTCACAATGCTGAGCCCGATGGTGTATCTCTGTTGCTTGTTCCTCGCTCTCGCTTGCACGCTCGACTCAGGCGGAACGTGACAATGAGTCACGCTTTTTCGTGGTTGCAGCCGGCGTTCATCGATTTATAAGACGTCACGTCAAAAAAGTGTGTAAATCACACGACAGAAGTGGAAACTTCATTTCTTGCTTCATTCCTGCCGACTTTACCCGAACGTGCTAACATTGCTAAGCGTGACCGTCACATACCCGACGGTGACGTCTCCAGACGGCACAATATAAAGTGCACAGCGCGCCTGAAGAAGTTTTCACTTCAATAATATTCAAGCTACCTATGCAAAGCACATTCGGGTACATTCATCTTAGAGCAAAGTAAAACAAGAAACTTTCAAACAAAGACCAACAAAATAATATCTCGAGCCGAGTCATCTACTCGGAAGTCGGTTGTGGCCATAAAATACGATAATCGCTCTGTTTTATTCCATTATCGAACATCATTCTGAATTTATTGCAGTGTTTGTTCTTTTGCTGGATTATAAATTTGAATTTTATTTCCGTTTTTGTAATGCTTGTGTTGTTTGGTTAGTGAGCTTTCTATTAAATGTTAACATTAGATACTTACTTTGTAATACAATTTCCTTGTTTTGGAGGACACGTTGGGTTATCGATCCTTGCTGATGCAGTCAGTGATATGAGGCTACCTGAATACCGGCGGTAGAGCAATATGGTGGATTACGCTCCCAACTTCTTCAATTATTAGGAGAGATTATTCAATCAAGGATATGCATATGTATATGTTAATAGTGATATAATAATTTCACTAACATAAAAGTGATCACTAAAAAGGCAACGAACAGTAAAGTCCACTGCAGTTTCGGGGTTAAAACTACGACTGCCGTGGAACTGACAACGAATTTAATCAGAAGAAATTAGTGGGAGTAGGAAGCTTTTGGAATTTGACTTCCCCTCTTGGCACTGTGAGATGTTTCTCATACATATTATGACAAATAAAGCATCAATTTTGGTACTCGTAGTCTTTTATGATGTTAAGATATTTTTTGGATTATTTGCCTGTTAATTCTAGCACAAGGAGACACAGTGGTGGACCCCCCCATCCCATAGCATAAAAGTGGTTAGAAATTGATCACCCCGTTGCGCAATTTTTAACTGCTCATGGCATTTTTTAGGCTAAACACTTTTCGTTTAAACTAGTGCCGCCACCCTTATGCGAATGTTCTACTGCAAATGATGAATTCAAACAAACAGCACATCATTTTCTCTGGGATTGTGAATTTTAGCGGCGGGAGCGAGACATGTTGAATTGGTTGTATGTTGCATCCGGGGTAGTATACTATTCTGATTTGGTAGCAACAAGGGAGAATTACCTGGCGTTTAGGCGATTTTGCTAGTCATATTATTGTAATCGATGTGTTAGATAAAAAAACTCACTGTTTAGGTCCCCAATAGTGTTACATATTATTTAAAATCCGTGGTAAGCGGCAGTTGAACTTCAGTTGACTAATCATCTCTTTAGGCTTTTAATGCCTTATTTGCTCTATTGCTATAACTGACATTGCCAAGAGGGGTAGTCAAATCCCAAAAGCTTCCTACTCCTACTAATTTCTTATTATTAAATTCGTTTCATGACAGCTGTAATTTTACCCGCGGGACTGCAGCGGACTCAATTTTTAGTTCATCGCCATTTTGGTGGTCGCCGCTGTTAAGATACACAGGAGACACATTAGTGGCATTGTGTGGTGACCCCACGTCTCTTTAACAATAACCTATATTGATGATCTCGTCAATCACAAGCGGCAGTAATGATTTCGATGAAATTTACGTTAAAACGATTTACTACGTCATATTTCCGAGAAAATTAATTTTTTCCTAAAAATTCCTTGATAAATCTCGTTTACCTAAGTATTTACCATTAGCTCCGATCTTTTTAAATATATAGCTCCATTATATTATTTTAAAATTATCGTTCGTTTTTTACACTTCAAATCCGCTAACTTTCTCGCCCCACACAAGACCCATCTGCCGTTCCTACACCCCCATTATCTGCTTCCATAAACCGCTGAGATGCAAACAATCTGTAGCAAGACTTGTCCTCACTTTAAACTCGCAGCCGTTCAAAATAGGCCTACGCCGCCCTCCAAAATATTACATTCGGCTACCCTCTTCCTCACTACACGAAGGCTCATCACAATTTGGTAGTGTTATAAATTTTACGTCGCCATTGAGTTTAAACTTCATCAAAGAGCTATAAATAAACAGAGGCGTACACTCAATTGCTGCTAAATGTTTAGTACTTGCTTACTTTAATACTCGTACTACAGATTAAAAGGTTATAAAATGTGGAACTTTTTCGCGTTGTCATAAAATTAAATGTACTGTTCTGAATTTATGTCGTCGTAAATTATAATGGCTTCACCATTGACATTGTTTCGGTGCGACGAAAATTGGGATATATTCACATTTTAGTTTTTTTTTATATGAGAGGGAAGCAAACGAGCATGTGGGTCACATGATGGAAAGCAATCACCACCGCCCATGGAGATCAGCAACACCAAGGGGTCGCAGATCCGTTTCCAGCCTATTCTCCTTCCCTTCTTTGTTTCTGTTGACCTCACTCACTCGCAGGAACACAACAACCCTCAAGGGAATTGTTATTTGGCTGCGGTATTCTGTGAGGTGGAGGTACTTCCCCAGTCGGGCAGCTTAAGTATATGCTGTGTCCTACCTCTCTTTTCGCCAGGGCCTCGTTCGTCTGTCAGCAGGGTGCACCGCGTGCAGGTGAGGTTGGCTTTGGTTCTAAGATGTTGATGAACCACTTATACCCTAACCCTTTAGTAGAAATATATAAGCACATATAAATAAATAATACATAACTACTATAAGTCGTAAGGTATTTTACTACAATAAAAATCTTATATATATTTTTTTAATATTAATTACAGAATGTGTTTTGTTCTTGAAAAAAAAAAAAAAAGAATATGTGAAATATTCTTTTTTTGTTGAACTTTCATACTAAATGAGTTTATATATATAATTTTATTTTATATATAATTATTTTAAACATAAAATTTATATTATTATGTATAATTTAATATGTACGATATTTTTTACTTTTTTTAGACCCAAATCAATGTTGTAAATAAAATTAATAGAGTTATTCTATTTGTTTTAAATTCTACAAAAACGCATTACAGTACCCTATAGACACAAGAAGGTTTTTTTTTAAATATAAGAGAGAGTGCTACTCACGATCGTTTTTAGAGCCAAAGCTAACATCATTTAGTGACCATCTATGAATCTATATGCCGTTGTCAAATGACTGCTCGTTCGGGCGAAAAGCATTGGCCAAAAACTGCCGTCGGTCGGTTGGTCGGTTGTCAAATCAAATCAAATAATTTATTTGTAGAAGCAGGTACATAACAAGGTTGGTCGGTTACATGCATGTAACATACCAATGTAGCTAATATTTTAATGTACCCTGTTTTGTTTCATAGACCATTTTAATCGTAAAATTTTATAATTAAAAAAAACTATTTAAACAAAAAAAGCAAAGAAAAAAAGAAAACATCTGGAGACCTATCGCCTAAGCTGAAGTCGATTCTCATCGGATTTTTTGACTGCAAAAATCAAACTTAATAGCAAAATAAATGTTTATATAGGTATAAACAATGTATTTTTTACCGACAAATTAGTCGTAGATTACAAACAGGTAGAGTACAAACATTTTCCTGGAAAAAACTTGAATGAAAAGAATTCTGCAAAATATTTCTTATGAATAATTTTTAATTTCATTACTTTATTTTCGTTTTTAAACAAACGCATTAACTGTTATAGTTTTAAAATTATGGGTATTTATTGACCTATGGAGCTCAAACATAAAAAAGCCCATAAACAAAAAATCAGCATCGGCAATGGCATCAACCCATAATCATCCCACTGTTGGGATACAAGTCTCCCCCCAATCAAATGGGGTTTAGAGCATAATCCACCACGTTGCTCAACTGCGGGTTGGCGGAGGCCAGTGTTTTCAAGCCGCCCTAAGGCCACTGACTTGGCTTAACGGCTGTCATCTACAACAACCGGGACCGAAGGCTTAACGTACCCTCCGAAGCACGGTGGTGCTCGAGATAAATAAACCCGTCCGTAGACATGTTGCGGTCGACATTGCTTAACTTGCGTGTTCGATTAGACTGACACTCGCATCGACGCCATCTAGCGCCTCAAGCAATGAAACTTTCATTTATTTTTTACGATTTGGAGCCTTTATTTCACTTGCTTTCATTTGTGTAATTTATGCACCTTCTACATATAAATCTAAGGAGAAAAATAAACTAAGTTTTATAATACTTTTAACAATTTTAATGAAACTTTTAGGTATTACTTATACAATCTATATTTTTGGCTTTAATTGTAACTATTATGTGGTAACATTATTAATTATTCTATTATCATAATTTTATAAGTTAAAATTTGACATATCTGGTAACTATTTCTTGATTTTTTTTTGTTTGAAACTGAAATCTTCTATCCAATCTTATTTACTAAGCATACATACTTATTTATAGTACAGTATATGACAATTAAATCGGTTCATCGAAAACTTGACACATATCAGTTTACTGTACAGACATCTAAAGGGCATAGCAGACCAAATATTATATACTTAAGACAATTTTTCGCTCATAGCTTATGTTTAATTGCTGATAATATGTACTTATAAACACATAGTATGTGTGTTTTGTTAAATGTGGTATATTTTGTTAGATGTACATAGCAGTTTTTAATTGTTTCACACATTTAGTCAGCATTACCGACATGCAATAGAACACAAAATGTCTTTATGTCATTACAATTAATCAATTTATATTATTAAAGTACCTATATTTTTCAAGTATTACCGGCGATATGCCAAATAGTTCTGGACAGTATAAAAACACCAATTAATTAGCCATTTTTGTAGCTTTTTCTTAAATATCTTTTTTTATTTTGGTAACAATTGGAATTAAAAAGGGTTGTTTTGTTCTGTATGTACTGGGTACTCTTTCTTATTCATAAGTATTTTATTCTACCATTGAACAATTAGCTCCCCTTGTCGTTCGCAAATAAAATACTCATCGGTAGGTACGGTTAAGTACTTTTATTACATTATACTCGAATATGTGTAGGCAATGGATCTCGAATGAATCGAATGAATAAAAAAAAATCCAAAATCTACTTAAAAACTACCACGTAACGCAACCTTACTGTGATTGTATTAATGCAAAAGACGGACAGCGCCATCTATTGTCGATCAATGTTAACTACGTATGGTTTGTTGATTTCTATTGGACAACCATTTTTATACAAAATCTTATCAAATATAATGTAGTAAAACAACAAAATTTATGTTGCAGCTTATTTGTCGTTACGACATTGACGAACTTGGTGGTAGAATGGTTAGCAATGGCTACTTTGACTCCGAGAGCGCAGGTTCGATCCCGTACACGACAAAGATTTGTGCTCTTGAACATGTGTGTTTGTCTTTGTCTGGGTGTTTTCTATGTATACATGTATGTATTTACAAATATATATTTATTTATGTATAATATCAGTTATCTAGTAGGTACCCATAGTACAATCTTAGTTTGGGACTAGATAGCAGTGTGCAATTTGTCCAGGAATATTAATTTACACAAGGCGCGCCCTGTGTTGTACTAGTTGTGTTGAGTCTGCTTCCTTTAATACGTCTGTGGTTTAATGGTGTATATTTCATTCGTTGCTGATCAATTGTTTTTTCTCTTACTCTCGATGTGCGATTATAAATGCCGACTATTGTACAAACCTATATAATATCATGGCAAACAATTTGTTTAAATTTTAAAAAGTAAATAAAACATAAAAAAGAGTACAAAAATATACAAAGCTATAAAAATATATTACTTAATTTTTACACGTAGTTTTAGTATGTACATAAAACTATATGTTTTTTATCGTTATAGTCAATGTCAGACTATGATTCTTTAAAAAGTAACTGTATGATAATACCACTTTGAGTAGGTAAATTCATAGAGTTAATAGCCAAACGCTAAAATAATAATAAAAAAAAAAACAATTCTGAACAAAAACTACAAAAAATACTCATTTTTTCTTGCAAAAGTATAAATCATTTATTTTTTTTTATATAGAAAAGGATAATAATTATTTCAAAAACTGCAATTTATTAAGCATAATACACACAATAATAAATTGTTTAACTCATATATTTATTTATTGTCAATATCCATAGAATTACCCTAAATATTAATAGGTAATTCAGTAAAAAAAAGGAGGTTTCAGTTACTTAGAAATTGGGCATTATAAGTCCCCGAACTTTTGATTTTGATTTTGTACATTTTGATTTGAAATTGTACAGAATTGCATGGATTATTCGAATAACATTCGAATATTTATATGTCTTACTTAGAAAGTTCATTGCAAAACGCTATAATATTTTACTGAACACCGTACATATATTAGTACAGCATGACATAATTTAAGTAGCAACAAGTACTTAATTATAATAATTCGTTTGATAGCAGTTTCCTTCATTTGAATTGTATTGTATTTCCCAAGTAATCAAAACTGCAAATGATCAAACAAATCACTTATCTGTATTAAATATTCAAATATTCATTGGCCTAGTAAATTAAATTAAACAACTCAATATTAATAGTAAGATGATGATAGCCAATCTTCTTTAATCATATCGGACGCCTTTTCTGCTATCATAATAGTTGGAGCATTTGTATTACCTCTAATTTGTTGAGGCATTATAGAAGCGTCGGCAATTCTTAAATTAGGTACTCCATAGACTTTTAATCTCGGATCTACTACTGCTCCACTATCCCATTTGGGTCCCATTTTACATGTTCCTACTGGATGGAAAATCGTCGAAGTGTACTGAATTAGAAGACATGCAAAATAATCATAGGTTCCCCAATAATAATTAGCACAAGCTTGGACTGGAGTCTTAATGAAATAAGCACCAGTAGCTTTAAATGCTTCTGTTTCTTCTAAGCTTACAACGAAGCGCATACCCGCAATCAAAACATCCAAATCTTCTTTAGCAGTAAAAAATCTACTATAAATCAATGGTGTACCAAATAGTGGATCAGTATTATTCAGAAGTATGTAACCTCTACTTTTTGGCACTAACAATAATGGTCTAGCAGCAATACCATCAAAGAAAGCCAACGGAAATATATTTGTGGCCAAATATGTTGTTGGGTCAGAATAAAACTCTTTGACATTGCGCCCATCAAAATGAAACTGAATATCTGGAACGTTACGTGGCTCTAATTCAGTTCTCAAAAATCCTACAGCTGGAAGTGTCCCTGTAGATGACAACGGTCCACTTTTTTTCAGATATTGGTCGTGATATTGATGAATTTCATTGAACAATTGTTGTCCAGTAATTGCTGTGGAAGATCGATTTGTTAGACCTATAATCAAGGCATCAGTTGTAACATGGTCTTGCAGGTTCAGACCTACACCTATTGAATCTATTATCACGGGTATATGTAAGCTTTCTAAATGTTGTCTTGGTCCTACACCAGACAGCATTAAAATTTTTGGTGAATTTATTGTTCCGCTGCTCAAAATTACTTCCTTGTTGGCTTTTGCAATGAAAATTGAACCACCTCTGACGTATTCAACACCATATGCTCTTTTAGTTTGTGGATCTATAAGTATCTTTGTTGCCATCGCTTCAGTAAGAATATTCAGGTTAGGTCTTTTATTACGAATCGGTCTAATATAAGCTACATTTGTAGAAAATCTACGTCCGTGTTTCGATGTGGACTGAACGATATCTGTGGCCATTTGGTAATCAATTGCACCAGTCAAGTCAGTGACTGGCAATCCTTTTTCCTTAAATGCTTGAATTAGCATCATGGCATTGTAGTCTATGTACGGGAATCTTTCAACGTTCAGAGGTCCGCGGATACCGTGGTAATATAAATTGTGGGATTCGATATCCTGATTGTTTTCAGCTTTCTTAAAATATGTCAACACCTGAAAAATAAAATTATATAAGACACTAACAAAACAAACAATTAGTTACATATTGTTAATACATACAATAATTAACATAGAATAATTGTTTAGTCATATTTCGCGTATTTTCTGTGAATTATGTTATACTAGAGTATCAATCAATATTGACATAAATTTTACGCAACTACTTGGGAAAAGTCGATGTATAACATTTCTGTATTCAAGTAACATATAAACTACATATTTTTTTTTAAAAAAACATCATCATTCATCATCACTGTTATTATAATTATGTGTAAATTTGTACGTACTTCATTATAACTCCATCCATGATTGCCCATTTCGGCCCAATCGTCGTAGTCTTGTTTATTGCCTCTCATGTACACCATGTAGTTTACAGCACTTGAACCACCCATAGTTTTTCCTCTGAAATTGGATATAAACTGTGAGTATAAAAAAACTCGCAAAGTTTAATTTCTGTGCAATAAAAGCATAAAATGGAATTTTCGGTTTGATGATGTTTATAATGTTGGATATATTTTCAATCATGAAATAAAATATTTTTAGTAATAAACTTATTTCTAGTAATAAATTCGACTAAACAATAAACAACTACACAGATATACCCATTGACTTAGTTTTTAAAAAGACAATACTTGGTAAGATTGATATTATATCCAACAAAATGACCTATAGAAGTAGGTATTCTAAAGTTATATAACTTGAACTCTAAGAAACTAACTTAAATACATTTTAACATGCTAAAAGATTAAGTTCAGATCTTGTTAGTGACATTCTACCTAAAACACATTAAAACTTTCTACTAAATTAATTGAAACACAAAGTTATTTTTCAATATGATACGTGCTACTAAAATGTAATTTTATAATGTGATAATAGGTGCTTAAATCCGCTAAACAAAATACCGTTTAATTCATTGTAGAGGACCTAGAAAAAAAATCGCACACATTTTAAAAACATAACAGTTTTCAAAATGGCATCAGCCGAAGTTCATGAGTTAGAAAGAGAGTAATTATTATAGGAACATTAAATAAAAGTTTCGGACATCTAAGTCAAATATATACCCAAAAATATGACGCAGATGCCGTGCAGTTTAACCACATAATATGTTTGTTTTTGTGTTAATCGTTTATCCATTATAACTTTTTTGGGGAATTTTACAACACCAAATAATAATCGATATTATATTGATTTTTACGCAATTATATGGTAATTAAAACTTTCCACTGATAAGGAAATTTATGTTGGTATTATTAAAATCACTTGTATATACAATTTATTTTTGAACGAAATATATTTCGCTTCATATCGACATAATTATATTGCTTCATAAACATTTCATATCATCCAAAATTTAAATTTGTTATTGATTGTTTGGTCCTGAATACACGAAAATTGGGAAACTTAAGACAAACTGTCATTACAGTATCATTATACTAATAAAGGAAATATTCCTTTATTTAAAAACTGCTGATATATAATTAGTATCAATATATGTAGATGCTTAGATTAGTATCCATCGAAAACACAAGCTGTTTTGTCGATATTAAAATCATTATTGCTGCAAATCCTAAAGGAAGTCTGACATTGCTAGTTTTTGATTCAGTTTTGATAAAATTGTAAACTTAAAAGGTCGTGGTAAGTATGATGTTATATGACAACAAAGTGCATAATTATGTCAATTAGTTGATTGGAGTGAAAAGGTGTAATAGTGCATGATATGTAAGTGTTCTGAAAATGTGATGAGACTTTCGTGTTTTATTAAATTAGAACATTTATTTGCGACTGAAATCCATTTGTTGACTTACCAATTTGTCTTGTGGTGTTGTGTTGTCATTGAGGTGTTTAGTTTGTGAAAAAATGTCAATTAAAGAAAAGACTTTATTAAAACGAACATTTATTATTCTATATCAATAATTTAAATAAATATCAAAGGTACAGAGTGACATCTGAGGAGGTGAGAGAATTGTTTACTGGTTCATTACCTCTACCAATATTTTTTTACAGTCTAAATGCATTACATCGCGATGTTCTATACAATGAATTTCAAAGTCATATTAATGTTAATCACAACATGTGAAACAGTGTCACATGTATTACTTAATAGTAATAATTATACATCATGAACCAACGCTCATTATGATTCCAATCTTCTTTGATCATATCCGATACTTTTTCACCGATCATAATAACTGGAGCGTTAGTATTCCCTCTTATAATATTTGGCATTATAGAAGCATCAGCTACCCTTAATCGATCTATCCCATACACTTTCAATCTTGGGTCAACCACAGCATCTTGATCATAATGGGGTCCCATTTTGCATGTACCAGTAGGATGAGATATAGTTCCAGTATATCTTGTTATGATGCAATAAAAGTAATCATACGTTCCCCATACATAATTTGTACAACCATCGACTGGACGCTTTACAAACTCGACACCATATTCTCGAAATGCTGTTGTGTTTTCCAAATGAGTTATGAATTCTAATCCTGCTATTAATGTCTCAATGTCATGTTTAACATCAAAAAAATTTGGGTATATTACTACTTGGCTAAATACTGGATCTGTTTTGTTTAAAGTTACATAACCCCTGCTCTTAGGTAAAAGTAAAATTGGTCTCACATTAATACTGTCATAATATGCAAATGGAAAAATACGAGTAGCTAAATAATTTGGTGGATCTGAATAAAATTCTTTAAGATTTCTTCCATCAAAATGAAACTGTATGTCAGGAACTGTCGGACCATACTCTGCCAGTCTTGTTCTTATAAAAGCTGTTATATGAACTGGCCCAATAGATGTTAGGGGCCCTTTATTATACCGTAGTTTATTGAATTCTTCAATTTCATGTATCAATTCAGCACCATTTAACAGAGTAGATGATTTGTTTGTTAAACCCATCAGCATAGCTTCGGTGGTAGTGTGGTCATGTAGGTTATGGCCTACTTTTAGATCTTTTATAACTGGTATGTCAAGATGTTCTAATTCATGTTTAGGTCCTATGCCGGATAACATTAATATTTTTGGAGAATTTAGTGATCCAGCGCTGACAATAATTTCTTTTGTAGCATGTGCATCACATATTTTCTCATTTTTGATGTACCTTACACCATATGCCATTTTTTTCTCTGGGTCAATTAAAATTTTTATTACCCGAGAATTGGGTTTAATTATTAAATTTGGACGTTTGTTTCGAATAGGTCTAATAAATGCTGAATTACTTGACATTCTACGTCCGTTTTTGGTAGTTGTTTGCGCAGCCATAGCTCCTATCTGGTTTCTACCGTTAAAATCAACTAAAGGTAAACCTGTCTGCTTAAAAGCTTCTAATAGCATTATAGCATTTTTATCTGCATATGAAAATCTTTCTACATTCAGAGAACCATTAGTACTATGATGATATGTGTCTTTAGCCTCTATGTCTTGATTGCTTTCTGATTTTTTGAAGTATGGAAGTACCTGCAAGTTATATTTAGTTGTAAATTCTAGCATAGAAACCTATCCTATAGCAGTTTGATTGAAAGACAATACTTCTGAATAGCTCCAGCCGTAGTTTCCTAGCTCCGCCCAGCCATCGTAGTCTTTTTTGTTACCTCTCATATAAATTAAATAATTTATAGCACTTGAGCCGCCCATTACTCTGCCGCTGTAATGAAATACGTATAATGGAATCATATTAATAAACTAACGAACCTCATATTTTATCTATCTTGTAACATAATATTATACGAACATCTCATCATATCATCTCATCATATTTATTGAAACAATATAAAAGGAAGACGTTAATTAATAATAATAAAAAAGACTCGAATATTTATCAATCAGATAAAGTTAAGTACAAGCTATTATTTTGGACTGATGCTAAATAAAAATAAAGAACAGTTGTTATAGAAATTTTACACATAGGATTTTGCAATGCATATATAAATATACTAAATTGGAACAGTGTGAAGATGACTAGGTAAAAAATTGTAGTGGAAAGATATCGTTGAATTTGCAGTATATATTTTTTACAACAAAAGTACCTGTTCTTTACCACTGCGTACCTAACGTGAAATTCGTAATGTGTCTAATGTGACATACGTAAATAAATAAATATTAAATATTCCCCTTCTTACTAACTAAACTTTCGTAATCAGTTACATGAGAATAATTTTTTTTCGCTGTTTGGTAACTAGTTGTGAGAGAAGAATTATTTTTTCTCTCTTGGATGAATTACACACTGCCATCTAGTCCCAAACCACAGTATAAGTACAACGTACAATATGGCCGAGTGGCCAGATCGAGAAGAGAAAGCGGCAGTGAGTACTGCCGCTTTCTCTTTTCGACCTCACCTCCTCCCTGAGACAATTTTGGAACAGTTTGTATGGCGCCGCATGCACACACCATCATTTACGCTATACACAGAATTGTTTACGTAGTAGTAAACGATCCTAATTTTCTAAGGAGTGTTCGGGGTGTGCTACTAGTATAATAAATACTCAATTGAAGATTATTTTAAATAATTAAAAAATATATTTATGTTAATCGTGTTCATTGTTTTAAATACATTTTTGATACTATTTTGATATGCAATTATTATAATTTCCAATTTGTTATATGAATGTACCAATAAAATATTGCAAAATAATGTGAATACAAATATCTATACTAATATTAAAAAGCTGAAGAGTTTGTATGTTTAGTTGAACGCGATAATCTCAGGAACTACTCATTCGAATTGAAAAATTATTTTAGTGTTAGATAACCTATTTTTCAAGGAAGGCTATAGGTTATAACATCTCGCTACCACCAATAGGAGCTGAAAAGAAGAGAAGATGAAAAATGTTGCAAAAATGAAAAAAAAAAAACCTTTTGAGAGCTTCCGTTGCGTGCGCTGCGTAAACGGTTCAAGTTACGCAACAATTATATAAGAGGGTTCATCTTAAAAAGTTCTACAAAAAGTCCGTGATAGCATATATCTATCTTTTAAGATTGGCTCACTATAGCCTTTCAAATGGTAACCTTACACTTCACTCTCAACGCTCATTCACACGCAGTTGCGCGAGTCAGCTAATAATATAATAAAAGAGATATTAATATAAATTTACGGACATGATCGAAATTGTTATATTTTACTATAGTTAAAATTTCAGATATAATGTAAATTGTTTTGAATAAATACTTGAATACATTCATTCCTGAAACTCCGAGCATAGCTCTCACCACAGTACTCGGTACAACCTTGAGCTTTCATACAAAACTATTATTAAATTTTATCGATTGCATATAACTTGTTTCAGTACATTGTGGTGAACAATACGATTAATTGGTCGTATTGACTGCGCTACGATTGCAGTTTACACTCGGTTGCATATTGCGTAAGAGAAATTACTCAGAGACATATTATTCTCGGTTCACTTGACTAGATTATTGTCACTAACAACCGCTGTTGTAAAATTGTTTGTAAATTGTGTCACAGGTGTTTTCGAAGTGATAACATCTTATAAATCGATGAAAGCCACACGCACGTACGAAACAGCATGACACATTGTCGCGTTCCACCTGAGCCGAACGTGCAAGCGAGAGCGCGGCGTGTAACGCACCTATCTCTCTTCCACTCCATTGGCCGATGTTTTCTTATGACGTTAACACGTCAAAATATCGTCCGTAAACCGACTTTACAGACAACCATTTTTTTATTTTTCATATACCATTCAACGGATGCAAAATGGTATTCCGCGAAATATCTCAAATATTAGGTTGTTATCAATGCGGTACATATTGAGTTCCTGCACATAGACGCTGTGAAAGAGCACGGACCTTATGCCTACTGCTAACACTTCCTTGTGCACCAACCTTTCGGTTATATCACAGGATTGCGAGTGTTTCGCCCAGTAAACCAACCAGCCAAGAGGACCTTTAACCGCCCCGGTAGCAGGTCTTACTCCCCTTTTGCCTGTATGCAGACTGTACAGTTTACCGTACACATACGTATTATCTATATCTACATAGATATAAACATTTATAAGTAAATTCTTTTAACATAAATTTAGTATAGCTTGCAATATATTGCAAGTACATTATACGGCGTATACGCCGTATAATCTACTATGTTGCAATTAAGCGGTAAAGACAATTAACTTATTAAATTAGTGTACGTCTAACACTCGACAGGTTTGGTCATTTACTAGCTCTCCTCGGAGTCACCCAACCCTCAGCTCAGCTCAGCATCAGCTTCAAACTTACAGCATAGCTCTATGTAAAGGTCCCCAGCAAGGTCCCTTACACAGACTACTTAGGCAATCTAAAGTCAAGTAGCTCGTGGCGACTGACGCTCGGTATCCCAAGTATCGGGGCCCAATTATCACTACCCAATCTCCATGATGGGTACCGGAACTGTAAGTCGCATTCTCCTAAAGAGGGTCGCTCGCTCACTTCCCGATGCACTTTGTACGTCTAGTGTAATTGGCGCCAGATACCTGCCTACACAGCTGTAAGGTACGTTCACTTCCCGACGTCCGTAGAACGCCTATCCCTGGTTTACGGTAGGGTTACCGGGCCGATAGAAGCGATCGCTCGTGCTAAGCAGACAAGCACCCGAGTAATGCAGTCGGCTTGAGAAAGCCAGACGCGCTAAGGCTGCTTCGAGCTCCGTGGGCCACCACCGTGGTGGCCCTTTCGCCTTAGGCCTGCAGCCATCCACTGGCTATACGCGAGGTCGAACGCCCGGCGACTATACCAAGACAGACGAACATGCTCAACCTCTGTGGCTAAACCACATGCATGTGAGTGAATACACGCACATAAAGCCGGCTATAATAATTTATATTCTGTTAATTTCTCTTTTTTTTTTGCTTCCGTACCTTAAAAGGAAATACGGAACCCTTATAAGATCACTTTCTTGTCCGTCTGTCTGTCTATCTGTCAAGCTGTCCCTCTATGTCGAGAATGCGTTTCAAGCTCAGGTTCACTTCAGGTTTCAAGCTGAAATTTGAACTGTATACTCAGGTCTACGGTCCCATGAAGTTGTAAAAAAATTAAACTGTTTACGTAAAAAAAAAGATACGGCCGTTTATTCAGCAAAAAATAATCAAACAAAAGAAATCTAAACTCATAGGGTACTTCCCGTTGACCTAGAACTATAAAATTTGGCAAGTAACATCGTTATAGACTACAAGTACAAGAATAAATCTCAAACTATACATTTGTAATTAAATCTTAAAAAATAGGGGGTCTATATTTTTTATAGGGGGTCGAAATTTCAAATTGAAGCTCCTAGGTCAAATGGGGTATCATATGAAAGGGTTTGATGTGCACATTGCAAAATATATTTTATTTATTTTATCCGACGCATTATTTCTTATTTATAATGAAAAATATCAAATTTATAATGATCCTTCGTACGGAACCCTCAGTGGGCGAGTCGGCCTCGCACTTCTCCGGATTTTTTAAGTCTACAAGGCTTATGTGAAATTAAGTAGGCCACGCGTCGCAGTCCTGAATAAATATTCATTATTTAGATAACATTAAATGTAAATAAACGAAATTCTGGACAGTTTATCTTAGTGGGTCGACGATATCCCCTGTTACACAAACAACTTTAATTGGTTACCCCATACAAAAATTATCTTGGCGCCTCGTTTCCTCTTCCGCCCCCTATATCGACATGTGTCTGTGTGCATGTATATAGGTATTTGATGTATAGATACAATGGCATTATCTTCTTCTTCATCATCATCATCATTTCATCACTACTGATATAGGCATAATAAACTGACAGATTTGCGTCCACTGGTCCCCTACAATCTTCACCAAATCGTCAGTTCGTATAGTATGGAGTCCACCCTACGCTACGCTTTCGAGTCCGTGATCTTTCGATCTGAACTTTTTTCTACTTCATTCAGATGACATGTTCAACATAATTTTGTATCTGTGTACCGTATCATGTGTACTTATGTCTGTTAAGTTTTTGTTACGATGTTCTGTTATGTTTTCATGCGCCACCTACTTTTGTCTATCAATATTTTTTTCTTTATGCTAATGTTGTCTGGAAGAAATTGCATTTACGATAAGGTCGCCTACTGTACTCTCTCATGTGTATTATGTTGTTTTTTTTTTTATGATTGCTATGCCATGGTACAATAAAGAGTTTTTATTTATTATTATCGTCATTATGGAATCTTTTTACATTCTAGAATGAAGATTACGGTTCGGAAAGCGCAGTATAGAGAGGGCTCCATATGCTATTAACAGTATTTTACGACAAGAAAAATCTTGTTGTAATGGAAGAGTGCCTCTTTTTGGCACAGGTACACAAAAGAAAGAGGCAACTTTTATATTACTTATACCCTCAAATTTCTAAATAAATGTATTTGTATTTTTTTGCCAAAGTGTCATCAGTTATCCTGCTTGCGAGAAGCTTGCTTATCCACAACATACTCATAACCTGCCCTAAAATTGTACCTATATGCTCACAATAGATATAACAAGGCACCGTATTCACGGAACACGTTAGACAATGCTTATGTGGAGCGTACCATCAAGTAAATGCGTATTACATACGAACTTCCGTGTTGTAGGCTATAAACGCAGAACGCATTTAGATCAAATTAGATAGCATGCTGTATTAACTTTTTCTAGAGTGATGACCGAAGTCATACATCACGCTCCTCAGAAAACAGAGCCAATAGCTGATAATAATAGATCTAACATTATCGAGAACTTAATGCATTTATAAATGTTCTATATTTTAGTCGAAGCAAGATATAATAACTTCTGTCATTTGTCTCCTTTTGTTCAAACGGGACGGGGCCAACCGCATATTCCACTACTGTGTCTCTTGTGTAGTCAGGATTAACAGCGGAGACCACCAAAAAAGGCAATGAATAGGGAAGTCCATTGCAGTCCCGGGGGTAAAACTACGGCTGCCTTGGAACTTAGAACGAATTTAATCAGAAGAAATTAGTAGTAGTAATAAGCTTCTGGACTTTGACTTCCCCTCTTAGCAATGTAAGAGACATTGTCTCCTTGTCGGGAGTTTACCTTCGTGAGTCATGAAGTAATCTCTGGACAAGGAGCTATTAAACAAAAGGAAAATACTATTTTAAAATTCTACCAGCCATTCCCTTCCCTTCTAAAACCATGGTTCTTCAACTTGAATCATTATTCGTTCTAGATTTACAAAATACAGTAAGGTGCAGGGAGAGATCGTTTTTGGACAAATCTATAGGTCCATAATTTCGCACAGCAGATGAATAAGTAAAATTAATAATGTCCAATTTAAAATTATAAATACCGTGAACCCAGATTATTCAACGGG
The DNA here is from genome assembly GCA_937001555.2 of Hypsopygia costalis. NCBI lineage: Eukaryota > Metazoa > Arthropoda > Insecta > Lepidoptera > Pyralidae > Hypsopygia > Hypsopygia costalis. The sequence goes on from OW443349.2 coordinate 7,938,708, forward strand.
CATAATGTATACATGTTAGGATTTCAATTCATATATTTTGAACCCTGATGGTAACTGTCAATTGGTGAAATGATTTTATTTTATGAACGGTTTTGGATTGTTAATCATGTAAAACATAATTAGTCCCCATGATTTGAAACATTTTCTCAAAAGACTTCTCTTTAGGCTTAGCTGGTTTTGGATAAGGGACAGGACAGTAGCTTAGAGTAGTTTGAAAAGCCGTATCTATTGAAGTAAAACCAGGGGCTCTACCGGCTAATCTTAAGCCGAATACGACCGGATTTATTTGATTGCGAAAATCAAACTTCACCTTAAATTAGTGGCAATTGTGTAAACACCATAGCTGGTAGAAACCCTAAAGCTGTACAGAGAAAGTAAAAAATATTTGGCAATAATTCAAACCTAACACCAATTTTACTTTGCGGGCTACCGGCTAAGCTGAGGCCGATTATCATCGGAATGTTTCATTGCGAAAACCAAACTATATCTTAGATTTACGATACTTGTGTTTAGTTTAGCTGGTATATGGAGCTCTATCGACTAAGCTGAAGATATTTGTAAATAACTTTAACTTATGACCTATCTGTGGAATTAAAATAGGCCTCCAAAGGCTCTACCGCCGAAACTGAAGCCGATTCCCATGGGGTCTTTTCATCGTGACAATCAGACTCCTGTTTTAAATCATGACAAACATCTTTAGTTTCATCGGTAGAGCGCCTTCGTCCCCACATGCTAAGCTAATTATTCTTAGCAATAATTTAAAGTGAGGTAGATTTTCTCATAAAAAAAATCCGATCGTATTCGGCTTCAGCTTTACCTGATGGGCCCCTGGAGTCAACTTCTTAAGCTGAAGCCGATTCAGGTACATTTTTTTAAATCCGAAATTCGGACTTTTTTATAGTACATTGAGTGGCAGAGAACCACACGGTCCGCCTGATGTGAAACGTTTGCCATAGTCTCATTAACACTCGTATCATAAAATATCGCTCGCGTGTGGCCACCTCTGCTACCAATGCAGCAACCCTTTCTAGTGACTACACCTACTCGCAGAAACAACTCTCAATTTATTTTACTCTACTTTATTTGGCTACAGTAATTTTGTGAGGTGGAGGTACTTCTCCAGTCGGGCAGCTTACAAATACGCTGTACCCTGTGTCTGTTTTGCTAGATCCTCTTTTGATAGTCGGCAGGGTGCACCACGTATAGGTGAGGTTGGCTTAGACTATACTTCCTTCGTTTTCTGTTAGTAACAAGCCTCTTCAGCTTCGTCGGTAGAGCTCCGTTGTCCCTATCAGCTAAGTTAAGAGAACTAGGGCGTAGCGTAATTTATAACTGCCCGACTGTGGAAGTACCTCCACCTCACAGAATACCGCAGCCAAATAACAATTCCCTTGAGGGTTGATGTGTTCCTGTGAGTGAGTGAGGTCACTAAAAAGGAAGGAGTTGCTGCGGTGGCAGCGGGGGTGGCAGTTCGCGAGCGATATTTCATGTTACTAGTGTTTTACATAGCTGGGGTAGCTGCTTCCGTCAGGTGGGCCGTATGCTTGTTTTCCATCCGACGTAGTTTATAAAACAACTAAACAATCCGCCGTCGTCGTCAACCCTTATTTATCCCATTGTTGGGACAATTTTTTTTATTCAGATATTTTAGTCTAGAGGATTTTAGGTTGTAGTCTAAAATCATCTAGACTACCTATCTATCTCATCTGAGATACAAGAAAGGTTGCTGGATGGGAAAACTAAAAATCCGGAAAAAAATTGTCCCAACAATAGGTTAACCATTATAGGTACAATTTTTTGTCCGGATATTTTAGTCGTCCCTTTTGGCAACTTTACTTGTATCCCATCATTAAGTTGACCATGGATAGTTGACCCTTACCTAATCCACCGACACGTTTGCCCAACCTGTGCCCTACAGCTCATTTCCTCAGGTTGTGTCCTGTACATCCAGTCTATACTTGATCCAGCCAGAGTAGGGGCGAAGCTGGGAACACTAGTCACTTCAGGTTCCTCCGGCCCTGCTTCTAGAAGAAGCACCTGTGAACAAACATCATTTGTTAATTTGTTGTTATCAGATTTATTTGCGACCCGCACAGTCAAACAAACGTTTAGTCCGCCTGTTCTAAAGCGATTACTTACAAATGCTAGCAACACTAATAAATAAATAATCCTGGACAAATTACACACTGCCATCTAGTCCCAATCTAAGCCAAACCTGTACTAGGGATATTAGAAAACCCATAATCGACTCCGCCATCTGCCACTGACTTGGCTTAACAACATCAAATGACAGTAGCCGGGACCGACGGTTAGAATGTCTTCCGAAGCACGGAGGAGCTCGAGATAAATAAACCCATCCATAGGCAGGCTACGGTCGACGTTGCTTAACTTGCGTGATCGATTAGACTGACAAGCACAGCGACGCCATCGAGCTCCTCTCTCATAAACATTAGATCAAAAATTAACCCTCCTATTAGGCTGCACTGCTGTCGCATAAAAACAATTTCAACGTTCATTCTGAAATTTGTACAATAACGGAAAATTGCTTTTTTCCGTTTAAAAATAAAATCCACAATTGGCGTAGTCGTAAAAACAAAGTCATCAAACTCGCTGGAAGTTTGATTGGCTCTAAACTATCAGCTTTAAATTCATTGAAACTTTTACTGCGATACTGATAAAATTCCCTATTTTAATTTTTCTCCCTCTCTGTTACCATAGTAGATACACAAAGCAGTATATCGAATTGAACATTCGAAATCGCCGCATTCACGTTGATTTCAGTTATGCGTTTACTAGCCCCGCCGCAACGTACGCATGGCATGCAATGGATTGAATGGAAAACACTCGGTGCGTTCGGTCTAGGGTTGCCATCTCTAAACGCTAGCAACCAGAACAAGAAGCGTGAAAACTCCGGATTTTGAATCTTAAAACCCGGACATTTCATCAGTGTTTTTTACTACTAATACTACTTTTTATTCTGTAACAAGACGGTTATTCGCAGCAAGGAGCGGGCGGTAGTGATTTCAAACTTTTAACCCTGGTCTACAATTGAAAACCCGCCCGTACGCTCCCTGGATGCCCTCCAACTAGTACAAATCCAGGGAAACCCGGACAGCTGGCAACCCTAGTTCGGTATCATAATGAATCAACTCAGTGCTATATCGTATGAAAGTAAATCAAAATCCGTTGCCGCATGCGCGCGTTCGTTGTCTGGCGCGGCCTAGTGAATACGTAGATTTTCCACCACTACACGCTACACGGTTCTAAATAAGCATAATAAAGTTCCGCGTAACGAAGGTCACTTAGTAATTTTCAAAGTAATTAATACTCAATAGAGGGTCAACGTCCTACTTGACAAGTTGCTAAAAGATAGCGACAGTGGTGAGTAACGCTTGTACTACAGGTATAAAACGTATATATAGCATGTGTAACATACGGCGTTATTAAAATGACGTTCTTATTACTTTTATTAATAGTTACAAAATTTGATTTAATAATATTAACAGGAAATTTATTTTTTATTTGTAATTTTAGTGCAAATTGTAATAGTCACAATCAACAAGTAGGTATACGAAAAAAAACGATAATATTAAAATAAAGTGCAAAAAGTGCACTGAAAAAATGTAACAATGTTCCTTGTTTGATTGTAAATACAATATCATAAATAATGTACCAACCTATAAAAATATAGAACATTAAAAAAATATTTGAAAATGTTTTAATTTGATTTATTGCAATATCTACGATGCTATTCATAAATATGTCTATGCCTATCTAGGCCGCAATATCTTAAGACGTCGTATGCTTATGTGCAAGTAGGAAATAAATAAATAAAGTATAATAAATATTCCTGGACACAAATCACACACTGCCATTTAGTCACAAACTAAGAAAAACCTGCGTTATGGGTACTAGATGACTGATATACATACAATCAAGCATTAGTGCTATAAAAATGTGATGTTGCACTAAATCCCATTTTTATAGCATAATCGTAAAATATCAACTGATCAGAAGGCCAATTATCGTAATTATTATACACTGCAGAATGAATGTCATCATAATCGAGATTGAATTATGGATTGATTGAAATTCGCATACTTGGTTTCATTAAGTAATTACTAACAATTCTTATTGCGAGGAGAATATTATTTCATATTTATATAATGCTTTCATGTGGTAAGTACATTGATCTTAAGAAAAAGCGGGATCCTTACCTTCATGATCCCTGCAAGGGCGTTGTAACAGTATGAATGTACATTAATTATTACATTGATAACGACAAACATAAATATATTTAGTTTGTTTAAGTTTTGACTATATTTCGATGTAATCACACCATTGGTAAACTTTAAAGTTTCACATTGAAATACGAGAATACGGAATGTGACATTTGTGTAATCGAGGTTAGAACGGAACTGAATTTTAACTACATTTTATTTAGGAGAATTGCCCATGAGTTTAGTGTGTCGTGAATGGTATCGTGTAGGGAAACTAGCGATGTGTATCTGTTTGAATACGTCGATTTCAGCTGTCGTGGGAGATATATCTTGCGGTCCCAGCAGGACGCCTAGGCGTCTGTATACTGTTCTTTGTCTACTGTGCTGCTAGTAAATTTCCCCAGTTATCCAATAATTCTGAGAACGAGTTTGTTGTAGAAATATTATTTTATTTTACATTGTAATTAACTTGTTATATAACTTCTGTATCAGAGTTTCTATTTTCTTGGATTTTTATTCTTTGTAATTAAAGGAATATGCAGTGCGAGCCTTGACATACTTTGCACGTACACTATAATATATTATACACTAGCTGTTACCCGCGGCTTCGCCCGCGTGGTCTAGGGGAGATGCCATTGATTTGTGTATATTTTTTTCTTGTTGTAATTTTTTTAATATAGGATAAAAAGTAGTAGCAATATATACAAATTTTAATGATGATCGGCTGCATAGTTAAGGCGAGAAGAAATAACAAACAAAAGAATTTACTTACTTTAACACTTATAATATTAGTATGGATGGAACGCCCACACTCAAGACAAAAAAATTGTTCACCACACGTTATAGAAAGAAGTGAGGTGAATGGTCGCGTTAATTCGCGTTCTTATCTATATCAGAATGTCTTACAAAATTTTGTAACTTAGGTAAATTAAATTATCAGTAAATTTAGACATTTAAGGCCGGATCAGTCTGGTAAAATATTATTAAATGAAAAACAATATGTGTTTTCATACTGTCCATAACAGTCAAGTTTCGGTAGAGTTATATTCCAGTCGCGATCAGTCTTGAAAAAAATTACTTAAGATCGGACCGTGCACGAACCGAGGTCGACCTTATAGCGTGGATCCAACCTAAAGTGTTATCAGAATTTCTGACTTTCAAAGCTGTAATCTAAGCAGTGGATAAACAAGTGTAGTTAATTGATTCAGGTGTTATTTTGCGGAAGTCAAATTTACAGGCAATTTGATCTATACTACTTTGCGTGCTTCCGCCACCAATTAGTTCATGCAAACTACTACCGGCCGGCACCCACCCACTACCGTTAGTACTTGCATGCGACTGCCGTGGCTGCTTTGGTCGTCTCTGCTACAGCTGTTGTCGTCGCGGCGAAACTCTAATATCTGAAACAGAAGAAACATGCGACCGCCACCCCGCTCACCCACACCACCGCAATAAAATATTGAGTTAGGTTAAAAGAAGTACTGCGTTAGCAATGACGGTAGTAATACGCGAATGATACTCCTTGTAAGAGGACAGTCTATAAGACACGTGTAAAACTGTTTCATACTAAAAAGTAACATTTTATTACTTAGTACTATTACTTACGAGTATACTGTGATTATATACTCAGTGGGCCGTAATTGCTTACCTGTCGAGAGTGATAAGCAAAAAGAATAGAAACCAATGCCACAGAATATTAAAAAGGCAATGTCAAGTAAAGAGGTTAATTCAACGTTTGGCAATAAATAACTAGTTTTTTAGGCATAGACTAGAAATGTATATAGACCACAGTATAGACTGGAGGTCATAGATAATAAACTATTTGTTGCATATAAAAGAGCAGTATCTCAACTTTTATGTTCGAAACCAATGTAAGTTTACAGACAATAATTACTTACATACTATACATCAAATTGTAATAAATGAATGTGAAAGTGTGTCTGGCAGTCTGTCTGTGTGTACCCGCGGCTTCGCTCGAATGAAATTGAAATATAGTTCATATCCATGCCAAAATTTAATTCAAATCAGTTTAGACATTTAATCATTAACAAACAGACAGACACAATATTACATTTATCTATTAGTGTGGATATACTACGATTTTTGATAAGTTACGCAATTAACGAATAAAACATTTTTTTTAAAAATACAGGCCCTATATCTTTCATTAAGCAATATATCTTTGCATAAAAATTAGCTCAGTGTTGTGTAGCGACATGTGTACCTGTGTGAAAGCGCTGATTTCGAGCGTTTGCATGGAGTTGGTTTTCTGCTTTTTAAGTCTACTGTGATAAAATGGTTTATAATACAATTTAATATTTAATTGTTCTCTGGCTACGCCGACGATGGTCTATTATTAATCAATGTTTATTCGAGATCTAGCATAGAGAAACTAGCTAATACCACAGTATAAATAATAGTACTATTACAGTACGGCTATTCCCTACCGCTCTCTCGAATCTGGGACAGTTTGTATAGCGCCGCACGCACACACGCTCATTCAAGCTCTGCACAGACGCCATTGTTTATGTAGTAGTATATGAAGCGACATTTGTTTGGAGTGGCCGGGGTGTGCTAATACTAGCCTAGGCTTAACTTCAGTCTGACGCTAGCGTATCTAATCGTCTCTATTTGGCACGCAATATAACTCTTACTTAAAGGAAATTTACAGGTTTCACCGCGATTTCGTTTTAATAAAGTTTCAGTTGCAAATAAAAGTTCGGTTCACTTGGATTTGCTTTTAGAAAGAAATTTTAACTATTGAGCACATGAATCGACGATGTTGCTTAACTTGCCATGGATTAAGGAAGAAGACGCTGCGTTGTGGCGGGGGTGGCGGCGCGCGAGCGATATTTTATGTTGCGAGCGTTAATATGGCCACGGTAACCGCTTCACATCAGGCGGGCCGTTTGCTTGTCTGCCACCCATCGAAGTATATAAAAAAAATTGCACGTTCGAATCATTCGAGCTCATGAATGAAGCTAACACAAGGTTTTAAATATAGCTACTTATTTCTTTCAAACATTAATAATATCTAGATACAAAGGCATAAAAACTAATACATTTTGTGTAGGTAACTACATGGCTATACAAATTCAACAGAGCAGATAATAATAGCGTTAACACAAACTTGTGAAGGTTTTTTTAGTTCATAGAAATAAGTTTTCTTAATTGTGTTCTGTTCGAGTAAATAGCTATGAAAAAAATATATAAAACTAGCTGGCCCGGCGAACTTCGCATCGCCTTTAAATATTTTTACGTCAATTTTTCCAATTTTTTATAAGTTATTCAGCTATACGGGGCGGAAATAAATCCAACAAATCAAATGTCAAATCTTTATGATTACACCAGTATAGGCTCGTTATGTCCTATTTCTCTTTCACCAAAGCCCCTTTTGCTAGCCGGTGGGATGTACCATGTGCAAGCGAGGTTGGTTTCGCCTCTAAAGATACTACTGAGCCACACTCAATCCCAAATAACTTTATGTTAATGACAATAATAAGTGCTTTTGTTTCATAATTGATTTAAAAACTATCCCATATCTCAAGTTGGATCAAACTGCACACGTGTGCAAAATTTGATTTAAATCGGTTCAGTAGTTTCGGATTCCATCGCGGACAAACAACGTGACACGAATTTTTTATATATTAAGATTAAGACTACCCTACCAAATTACTTTACATCGCCATTTGTTATAATAGTAGATATTCGCCATTTGTTATAATAGTAGGTACTCACAGATAATTATGAACAAATAATTTGCAATAAAAAAATAGTGCTAGTATAAATCGAGTTAAAAACTATCATCATCATCATCATCATCTCAGCCATTGGAAGTCCACTGCTGGACATAGGCCTCCCCTCTAGATCTCCAATAAGACCGGTTGGAAGCGGCTTGCATCCAGCGCGATCCTACGGTCTTAATGAGGTCGTCTGTCCACCTTGTGGGTGGACGTCCTACGCTGCGCTTGCCGGTACGTTAAAAACTATCCTATATCTCAAATTGAATGAAACTGCACACGTGTGCAAAATTTGATTTAAATCGGTTCAGTAGTTTCGGATACCATCGCGGACAAACAACGTGACACGAAATTTTTATATATTAAAATGAAGCAGTCTTATTCACAATAAAGCAATCACCACCGCCCATGGAGATCAGCAACACCAAGGGGTCGCCGATCCGTTGCCAGCCTATACTCCTTCCTTTCTTTCTGGTGACCTCATTCACTCGCAGGAATACAACAACCCTCAAGGTTTATGTAAAATGGTTTAGGTATGTAACTATTCGTCAAAGGTAAACTATTACACCGCTGCCAATTTCAGCTCTGCTTCAGCGACAGATACCTCGAACTTTATCTACGGATGAAGTTCTGTCGCTCCAATATTGAGTTCACCGATATACATAACTGTGCTAAACCTATCTAGAACTTTATTGACAAATACGGGCCGAATATTACCTAACGTCCCAAATACGTCCCAAATTATATTATCTGTACGTAGATTTATTACTTTGCTAGAGTGATGTTATCTTCTATGAGTAAAACATACTATATAAATCGTATGCCTGAAAGTTTATATAGTACAAATGTAAATGTAGTAAGTATATTTTTTAGGGCCCACCACACATTCCCACCACTGTATCTCCTGTGTAGCCAGGATTAACAGTGGCGACCGCCAAAAAAGGCAATGAACAATGAAGTCCATTGCAGTCCCAGGGGTAAAACTACGGCTGCCTTGGAACTCACAACGAATTTAATCAGAAGAAATTAGTAGGAGTAGGAAGCTTGTATGTAGTAAGTATATGCCAAAGTTATAATAGGCTAGACGACAATGATCTAAAATTATAAAAATATTTATCAGTTTCGTAAAAAATACAAAATTAGAACGTTCTGCGATGTTGAAATTTGAATAACAGTCGCACCTCGCAATTAGTACCCACAAGTAAGTCTACACATCTGACGTTTGTGACAATGATTGGAATAGGAATAGATAATAAAGCCATCTTCTGTATTTCGAAAACGCATAATTTTCCCTCAATTGTTTCTCGTCTAAAGTATGCTACAAGAAATATTCTACAAACCTTTCTTAGTTCTTTTCTAAGGCCCTTTTAGCCTTAATAGCTATTGTGGCTTAAGCATTGAAAAAACTATACGCTTTCTATTGTTGAGAAGGTTACGCGCGATTCACCTCTCGTAGGTAAATATTTTTTCTTACTTTTTTTACCAAAACGTCTACCTACCAACCTGAAATAGGTACCTATTACCTATTTCAAGATACCTAGATACAATACTCCAACGCAGAAAGTGAGCCAGTGCTCAGTATGTAAGTATCCAAGTTACCCAACACCTTTCTATTATAGAATAATAATAAATATTCCTGGAAAAATTACGCAGCGCCATCTAGTCCCAAACTAAGCAAACCTTGTACAATGGGTACTAGATAACTGATAAATTACTTTTTTTTTTGTAAAACAACAATACATAGAAAATACCCTGACAGAGACTAACAGACATGTTCGTGCACACAGATGTTTGGGGATCGAACGCGCGACCTCGGAGTCAAAATACCCGTTTGTTAGTCATTTGACCACAGCTCGTCATATACCCGCAGTCCGCAGTTGACCAGCCCCCTTACCACCAACACTTATTGCGATTCAATAACTGAATAGATTGCTTATTCATACCAATGAATAAGCGACTCTATTCAATTTGAAATAGATGCTTGATATATATAGATGATAGATGATTGCTTATTCATACCAATGAATAAGCGACTCTATTCAATTTGAAATAGAGTCGCTTATTCATAGGTATGAATAAGCAATCTATTCAGTTATTGAATCGCAATAAGTGTTGGTGGTAAGGGGGCTGTGCGTGCTGGAGTATGCTCTATACGCCCAATCGATTGAAGGGAGACCCCTATCCAAAAGTGGCATGATTAGGTGTAGATACCAAACGTGGAAATTATAAGTCTCATAAAAAATACACAGGTATAAATAATATATAGAAAAAGTAAATTTATTAGGTTGTTAAAAAAGAACATAAAGTTTACTTACTGTATTTCATTCATCAAACCTTTTCATATGGTGATTAGTGTCACTAGTACCATTGATGGTACTAGAGATACAAAGTTGTGTCACTTGTACCATCAATGGTACTAGTCAATGGTACTACTGATCCGGAGGGATCATATCATAACAGACATGTTCATGCACACAAATGTTTGTCCTATGTATAAATTTATACAAACGTCTATCGATATATTATATTATAATAGATGGGTATATTTATCTCGAGATCCTCCGTGCTTTGAAAGTCACATCATGCTGTCGGTTCCGGCTATTGTCATTAGATACAGTCGTTACGCTAAGTCAGTGGCATTTGGGTGGCTTGAAAACACTGTCCTACACCAACCCGTACTTGAGCAGCGTGGTGTAGTATGCTCTAAACCTTCGATTGAGAGGAGACCCGAATTCCAAAAGTTGATGCTGATAACTTATTTTCAAAAATCCTGGCATTTTGAAGTGTGTGCCATATTAACGTTCGCAACATAAAATATCGATCTCGCGCCGCCACCAACGCTGCCAACGTAGCATCTCTTTCCTTTCTGGCGACCTCACTCACTCGCAGGAAGACAACAACCTTCAAGGGAATTGTTATTTGGCTGCGGTATTCTGTGAGCTGGAGGTACATTCCCCAGTCGGGTAGCTTATAATTACGGTCCCTACCTCTCTTTTTGCCAGAGCTTCGTCTATCAGTTATCAGCGTGCACCGCGTACAGGTGAAGTTGGCTTTGGTTCAAAGATGTTGATACACCCGAAAAAAAGCCATTAAAATAGGTGCAAATAAGATCTTATTTAAAAGTCATCCAATATTGATGAGATGCTCGATTGACTAGCATTATTCACCTTAGACTCCGGGGTCGCGGGTTCGATTCCCGCACAAGACAAATATTTGTGTTCATAGACATGTCTCTTTATCTTGGTCTGGGTGTTTTCTATGTATTATATGTAAGTATTTACAAAAGGAAGTGTACTTAAGTATAATATCAGTTATCTAGTACAATAGTACAAGCTTTGCTTACTTTGGGATTACATAACATTATCTTTCTGGCTTAGGTAATTAAATATTTTTTGTACATCAAATACGACATTGTCACGTTTTTAATCATAAACCTTGTACAACAGTAATTGTTGTTGATATTATGTCGAGTATTAAATACATAAATTAAAACAAATATTATTTTGGGGTGTACGTGGTTCATCAACATCTTCGAACCAAACCCTGCTGACTGACAAACGAGGCTCTGGCGATAAGAGAGGTAGGGAGCGTAATTGTAAGCTACCCGACTGGGGAATGTACCTCCACCTCACAGATTACCACAGCCAAATAACAATTCCCTTGAGAGTTGTTGTGTTCCTGCGAGTGAGTGAGGTCACCAGAAAGGAAGGAGATGCTAAAATGAGAGCGGGGGTGGCGGAGCGCGAGCGATACTTTGTGTTGCGAGCGTTAATATGGCTACGGTAACCGCTTCACATCAGTCGGGCCGTATGCTTGTCTGCCACCCGATGTAGTATAAAAAAAAACTTGTCAGTGTAATGTGCCAAGGGTAGCAGCATTGCCCCACTGGATGGGAATGCTTATTCGATAGGTGAGAAAAAGGCCATCACTTTGGTGGGTAAAAGAGATGAGTAGACGCGTAGAGATGTCTCTAAACAAGGTGCGTGCACTCGTACGCCATGGGTCAAGTGTTTCGACCTCAAATGGCTCAAAAACATATCTACCGCTGACTATAATTCTATAATTATACTCAGCGGTATATGACTATATATATATACTATTTAAATATATAAGATTTTTGAAGTGAAAACTTCTTTAGCGGCGTTGTGCACTTTTTGGGATGTGTAAAAATGTATCCCTAACAGGCGGCACTACGTATTTCATCATTCTATAATAATTCTTATGTCATTTCAGTAATCTTTGAGGTGAAAACTTGTTTAGCGGCGTTGTGCAGATAAATTTTTGAATATAAAATAATTGTAATAGATTTGAAGTGTTAAATTTTTAATGTAATATAAATTGTCGTTTTTGTGTACGATAGAGGAAAAAAAAAAAGAATGATCATATTGTATTTTACCACATAAATGATAGTACTTTTATACTGATAAATAAAGCAAGCGCGTCTAACGCGTGGTATTTAGATAGCTGTAAGCCAATATTCAAACAATTAAAAATTTTGCCACTACACTGTATGTATATAAGAGAACTGTGTTATTTTGTAAAACAACATCCTCATTATTTCAAATTATTCACACAAGTATCACAAAGACATGTTAGAACTAATTATCTTCATAAATTGTATCAACCAAAAGGGTGTAAGGATATATAAAGGAAAAATGCTTACAATATGTGTATACTAATCTATATATATAAAAGAGAAAATCACTCACTCACTCATCACGAAATCTCAGAAACTATAACACCTACAAACTTGAAATTTGGCAGGTAGGTTCCTTATAGGGTGTAGACATCCGCTAAGAACGGATTTTACGATACTCCACCCCTAAGGGGGTAGAATGGGGGTTGGAAGTTTGTATGAAAGTCCTATGTTTTTGAAGCAAGAGACTTGAAATTTAAAATGTATACTCTACAGATGGTGTGGAGGTGTACTAATAATGTATCTTTGGAAATCAACCCCTTTTCGGGGTTAAAACGGGGGTTGGAAGTTTGTATGAAAATTCTATGTTTTTGAAGTAAATGACTTGAAATTTAAAATGCATGCTCTATAGATGGTGTGGAGGTGTGCTAATAATATATCTTTGGAAATCAACCCCTTTTTGGGGTTAAAACAGGGGTTGGAAGTTTGTATGAAAGTTCTATGTTTTTGAAGTAAATTACTTGAAATTTAAAATGCATGCTCTATAGATGGTGTGGAGGTGTACTAATAATGTATCTTTAGAAATCAACCCCTTTTTGGGGTTAAAACGGGGGTTGGAAGTTTGTATGAAAGTTCTATGTTTTTGAAGCAAGAGACTTGAAATTTAAAATGTATGCTCTATAGATGGTGTGGAGGTGTACTAATAATGTATCTTTGGAAATCAACCCCTTTTTGGGGTTGAAACGGGGGTTGGAAGTTTGTATGAAAGTTCTATGTTTTTGAAGTAAATGACTTGAAATTTAAAATGCATGCTCAATAGATGGTGTAGATGTGTACTAATAATGTATCTTTGGAAATCAACCCCTTTTTGGGGTTAAAACGGGGGTTGGAAATTTGTATCAAAGTTCTATGTTTCTGAAGTAATAGGACTTGAATTTTAAAATGTATGCTCTATAGATGGCGTGGAGGTGTACTAATAATGTATCTTTAGAATTCAACCCCTTTTTGGAGTTAAAACGTGGGTTGGAAGTTTGTATGAAAGTTCTATGTTTTTAAAGTAAGAAACTTGAAATTTAAAATGTATGCTCTATAGATGGTGTGGAGGTGTACTAATAATGTATCTTTGGAAATCAACCCCTTTTTGGGGTTAAAACGGGGTTGGAAGTTTGTATGAAAGTTCTATGTTTTTGAAGTAAGAGACTTGAAATTTAAAATGCATGCTCTATAGATGGTGTGGAGGTGTACTAATAATGTATCTTTAGAAATCAACCCCTTTTTGGGGATAAAACGGGGGTTGGAAATTTGTATCAAAGTTCTATGTTTCTGAAGTAATAGGACTTGAATTTTAAAATGTATGCTCTATAGATGGCGTGGAGGTGTACTAATAATGTATCTTTAGAAATCAACCCCTTTTTGGGGTTAAAACGGGGGTTGGATGAAATTTCCAACCCCCGTTTTAACCCCAAAAAGGGGTTTTTGGGGTTAAAACGGGGGTTGGAAATTTTTATGAAAATCCAATGTTATTGAAGTTAAAGTAATTATGGCAGAAGGATTTTAAATGATATTTAAGTATAAAAATATCAAAAACAACTAAATACTTACTATTATAAGGAGGTATGTTTTATTATAACAATAAAAAGTACTTTAAAAAATAATATCCGTCGACTTCATTGATTCTAAAAATTCGTTCGTTCGGAAAAAAATAAAAAAGTTAAAAACAATCAATATCTAGTATTGATTGTTTTTAACTTTTTTATTTTTTTCCTTTCATTAGGTATTTAGCTTATTCGAATGTAATTAAAAATTATTTGCAAATAACTGACTCCACGCGTACGAAGTCGCGGGCGGCCGCTAGTATTTAATAAACTGCCTAATAGTATAAAATGTTTAAATAAAAATAAATTTAAAACTACATTAACTAAATGGTTAAATGATAAGTGTTTCTATAGCGTCAAAGAATTCATGGACAGTAAATACTGAATGGTACATTCTCTAAGTAAACATCTATATATTAATACTGACATTTTAATTTAATTTACCATTTTGACAAGTGATACGTTGACAAAATAACTTTTGACTTTTAAACCTAGACTGTACTACTCTAATATTTTATGTGTTATCAAATTGTTTTCAGATTTAATTAATATTTGCGCGCCTGCAAGCAGGCTGATTACATGACTACATAGTTTAAGACCTACATTATGTATTAATGTACTCTTTGCAAATAAATGATGATTATGATTATGATTAAGTGCGAAATTATTTCCTAACCATTCCAAAATATTCTAAAATGCACAACGTTAATGTTCAAGTTTTCACTTCTGCCGGCACTCCCGGAGTGCATTCTGTTGTTCTTTCTTAAACTTTGCATATTGATATATTTTTAAGTGTCAGTTATATGTAATAGTTACGGAGTCCTATGTATTATAAGTAAACTAGTTTGAAAAGAAAATACAACGAAGAAACTACAGTCTGCGATTGTAAAACTTTTTCGCTTTGGGACTTCGAGACTCATTGTTTTAGTTTTATGATGACATAGTTCAAGCTGTTGCTGGAAGTGAAAACCAACATGTCGCTTAATTTTGAAGGTGGAAGTGGTTTTGTAACTAAGTGGTTTGTGTCGCTAAACCATGGAGCTATGAAGAAAGAAAGATACGATAACTAATTTTACGTTAATACGTCTTCTTTTAAATATAAATATTGTCAGACAAATTACACAGCGCCATCTAGCCCCAAAGTAAGCGAAGCTTGTGTTATGGGTACTAGACAACTGATAAACATACGTAAATACATTTTTTTTTGTAAATACATACTTATGATACATAGAAAACACCCAGACCAAGACAAACAGACATGTTTATGCACACAAATGTTTGCCCTGTGTGGGAATCGAACCCACGAGCGTTGGTGTCGAAGCCGCGTCATTGACCGCTACGCTACCGAGCTCGTCGTTTTATTATATTTTATTATATACTACGTCGGGTGACAGACAAGCACTTGGCCCGCCTGATGTGAAGCGGCTACCGTAGCCATATTAACGCTCGCAACATAAAACATCGCTCGCGCACCGCCACCCCCGCCGCCATCGCAGCATCTCCTTCCCTTCTGGTGACCTCACTCACTCGCAGGAACACAACAGCCCTCAAGGGAACCGTTATTTGGCTGCGGTATTTTGTGAGGTGGAGGTACATTCCCCAGTCGGGTAGCTTACAATTACGCTCCCTACCTCTCTTTTCGCCAGAGCTTCGTTTGTCAGTCAGCAGGGTGCACCGCGTGCAGGTGAAGTTGGCTTTGGTTCAAAGATGTTGACGAACCACTTACACGTCTTTAAAATTGTAAATTTATAAAAGTCACAGCCATTGTGATCTTGTCGTAATCTACTTTTTGAAGGCACAATGTCATCTTTAGAGTCGAGAGGGAGCTCAACAGATTAGCCGTCGTCTGGACTAGTTAGACAAACGAATAGTAAGTACCAATAATTCACGCCTAAAAGCAACATTATATGCTGTTCTATACACTCCAATTGAAGGGTACTGACAAATAACAGGGAATGTATTTTATATTAGACTGACAAGGGCAACGACGCTATCAAGCTCCTCAACTGTCCACGTCGAATATCGTAGAATTCAGTTTAATTATGTCTCTGCCAGTAACACTACGTCTTCGTTGCGTCCATTTCCAACTTTTTGTAAGGACATACTAATTTAAAGACGATCCCAGTAAGCGATATCGCGAGTGAGAATAATAGTTTTTTTTCTTTTCATAGATGTTATTGACTTTTTTTATAGCTCGGCTCCTGCCAACTCGTGTTTTCTGTTTCTCCAGCATTTAGGGCTATCTCGTTCAAGATATTGTTTGTAATTTGTTATTCTTTGTTACTTAGATTGAAGGGTCAGTTTGTTCTAACAACAACAAGTTGGGAGTTGTTGGAACAAAGGTGGTAGCGGCTGTTGATAGCAACAAGGGAGTATTACCAAGAATTTCAGACAATTTTGCAAATCATATATTGGAATCGATGTGTCAGGTAACAATTTTAGGTCCCCAATAGTATTAGATACTTAAAATCCGTAGTGCACGGCAGTTGAGCTTCACTTGACTAGCCATTTATTTGGCTTTTAATGACTTATTTGTCTTATTGCTGTCTCTCACATTGCTAAGAGGGGAAGTCAAATTTCAATAGCTTCTTACTGCTACTAATTTCTTATGATTAAATTCGTGAGTTCCAAGGCAGTCGTAGTCTTAATCCCGGGACTGAAGTGGACTTCATTGTTCATTGCCTTTTTTGGTGATCACCGCTGTTAATCCTGGCTACACAGGAGACACAGCGATGGGAATTTGTGGTGGGCCCCCACCCCTTTAATAAGGGCTATAGTGGTAACTTTATACGTCTTTTATCCTAGTAATAAACCTTTATAATATCAAAACTCCGGGTTGGTTGGTTTACCTAGCTAACGTAGTTGAGATCGTAGAAGGTGGGCATTGGCATCACATCCAACAACTCTGAATACAGTCCATTTTGTAGACTGTAGTAAGGAAGAAAGGAGGGCAAAGTCTCTCCTCAAACATAATAGAAATAGTTTGTTTGTAAGTTCTTTAATGTAATAACAATATGTAATACAATTCTTAAAAATATAGACTACCTAATACATAAGCTTATCTCTAATAGAGATTTCTACCAGTCAATCTTATAGTCGGGACGGGGGCCCACCACACATTCCCACCACTGTGTCTCCTGTGTGTATTGAAGGGGGTTCTTCAAAAAGCGTTTGAAGAACCCCCTTTAATAGTACCTAAGAAAATCAAGATAGGGATTCCCCCATGTGCTTTTAGAAGAACCCCATACAACAGTATCTAAGAAAAGCTTCGATAGGGATTCCCCAAATTAACATTACTCATAGCGACCTAATATTAATCAGACCCTTTTGAGATCTCTCGATCTGAGTTTTAAACATTGAGATACAAACCGGGAGGGACGAGGGTTAATCAGTAATTAATTACAGAACCCTTTTTCTATGTCAGACAAGGTTAATCTCGCCCCCAATCAGACCAGAACAATTTCTCAACTGTGCCTCGGCGGTGACCTTTCTGATGGCCAATGAACTGTTAAGCAAAATATACATAATAGACGTATAATACACAATGTTTTATAGTCTATAGACATCTATTAGACATGGCAAATATGGCATAGAGAAAATTTCATATTTTATTTATTTATCTATTATGTTTATATAAACACCGGCTAAGTGCGAGTCGGAGTCGCGCACGAGGGTTCCGTACCATTATCTATAAAAACGGCAAAAAAAATCACGTTTGTTGTATGGGAGCTCCCTATAAATATTTGTTTTATTTTAATTTATCGATTTATTTTTAAAGTGAATATATAACTAAATATTCTGTGAATATTTCAAGCGTGTATCTGTTGCCGTTATCAATATCGAGCAAAAAAATCACGTTTGTTGTAAGGGAGCCCCCTTAAATATTTATTTTATTCTGTTTTTTAGTATTTGTTGTTATAGCGGCAACAGAAATACATCATCTGTGAAAATATCAACGGTCTAACTATCACGGTTCATGAGATACAGCCTGGTGTCAGACAGACGGACGGACAGCGAAGTCTCAGGTTCCGTTTTACCCTTTGGGTACGGAACCCTAAAAATGAATCCCTATTTCCCTTGGTCACGGCATCACGCGTGAACGGCTGGACCGATTTCGCTAATTCTTTTTTAGCTGTATTTGTTATTGTCAGGAGAAGGTTCTTATGAAAGAAAAAAATAAGATAGCTGCGGCGAAAATTAGAAAATTTAAGAGAACTGAACAACCATACAAACTTTACTAATGTAACTTTATGCCTTTTGACAGAACTGTCAGTACCATTTTACAGATTGTGCGAAACCAATTCGATTTCAATATTCTTTGTTAAGAAGACAGGATTACGTCTGTCTGGTCAGCTAGTAATAACACTAATATTACAGTTATTTACCTAATCTTCTATGTACCTATAAAATAGAAAGTATGTATGTATGTTCCGTATAGACTCCGAAACTGCTGGACCGATTTCAACGAAATTTTCAGACAATCTTTAGATTGACCCAGCGGATAATCCTGCACCCCTGGACTATATAACAGCTATAAGATAAACACCGCAGTTCATGTGAATTCATTCAGGGTACACACGAATAGATCCAGTTCCCTATCTATAATGTTGAGAGTGCGATGTGCACGCGTCAGCGGCGCCTCACTCAGCAGATTTGTTCTTGCTCGAGGCACTACCAATAGTTGTGGACGTCGACTTCTCCATAATATATATTAGGAGCGGTAGTTCTACTTTCTACAATGTCTGTGCATTTTCTTTCTTGTCTATAACGATTTGAATATATATATAAAGTGTTCTACGTTACGTTTTATATAGCACTGTCATGCATGTGTGGCCCGTTTGATGAAGCGGTTTGATCATAGGCTATAACATAAAGTATAAATCGTGTATTGCGACCCCCGCTGTTAACGCTGCCACGCTTTCCTTTCTACCTTCCTGGTCACAGGAAGGTCACCTACTTACATGCAAGAATCACTAGGTTTCACTAGGGAATTGATATTTTGCTGTAGTTATCTGTAAAGTGAAAGTACTCCTTAGTCAGGCTTCTCCACAAAAAGGGCACACCTTCTCTCTTTTTCGCTTGGGCCTCGTTTGTGAATCGGTAGTGTGCAGATTAGGTTGTCTTCAAAGATGATTGTCAGTTACATTACCTCTTCTTTTTGAATCGCACAATTCGCATGTGCGAAACAATCATACGGGCCGCCTAATGTAAAGCGATTATCGTAGCCTATAGATGCTTACAATACAGGAACGCTGACCCTCCTGCTAACACAGCGTCTGATTATGTCTGGGACTTTGATGCGCAGAGACACAAAAATCTTATAGGATAATGTTCTTTGACTCTGGTCTTCTCTGAGATGGAGGTTTCTACTTCCTCAGTCAGACTCGACATGACTCGTAAACTAACGAGGCCTGGAGAATCTGCATCTGCACGCATAGGTACTGCGGTTGTTTTTTTAAGCTATTGCATAGCTTCTATCGCGGGCCTTGAGCGCGGGGACCGAATCCAGAAATTCCGTAACGAAAAAACCTCACGCTCCCCACTCCGACGGGCAAGGAGGTGTGGCTTGAAGGCCGTGCATCGTCTAACGTCGTTTCAGTTCGGCAGTCTTCGACACGGCGTTGTGTGCGTGCGATTAGACGTATTGTACGACTCTACGAAACTCGTTTTATTTATTTAATAATAGAAAAAATTGTTTTCTTATCGGTCACCACGCTCAAAAAGTGTAACTTGAATTAATATCAAAGAAAAAGCAATACTGCATGAATAAAATAAATAAATAAAATTATAATTGCATAAGTTGATACAAAATGCTATGCAATAGCTTTACCGCGGCAGTCCCCGAGTGCCACACGTCTTTTTTTCTATAAAACATGATACTTTAAAATATTACGATCTAGCATATGGGCTAATAAGTAATTTAACTTTAACATAAACTTCTAAATATAATGTCTAAGAATAATGTCCATTGACTTTTCTTAGTGTCTATTAAGACGAAACACTTTCATGTTGTATTATTATTTAATGCACTGTTACTAATATTGTCTCCCTTATTACTACACTAACTCAAAAGGTTTTTGCTGATGATGATTGAAAGTAATGGTCAAATTGCCCCCGTTTTGCTTGGATGTCCTTCAATGAGGTCTTGGCTGAAAGTGATAAACCATACTTCAATACTAATGCGGAAAATTTACTTGCGGAATACTGTTACGATGTCTGACTTAATCAAACTTGAACTTGGTTATTTTTTAACTCTTATTTGACCATTACACCGTGTTACGGTGTATTCGTGAGTTAACTTCATTTTTAACGTTTTTTATGCTAACTGCAATGATTAACTACAGTTCACTGGCAAGAGAGGTCACGGTTAGACGGAGGTTCTGTTGAGAAAATGGATGACGTCAGTTTTCGCAAACAGTAGACTGAGTTGAGACAGTAGTAACAACTTTTGTAAATTATTTGTTTGTGTAAAACATCTTACCTAATTATGAATAAGTATATTTTTAACCGACTCCAAAAAAGGAGGAGGTACTCAATTCGGCTGCATTTTTTTTTAATGTTTGTTACTTAATTACTCTGTGATTTATAAACCGATTTGAAAAAAACTTTTTTTTATTTGAAAGAGTATACTTCCAGATTGGTCCCAAATTTTTTCATCAACTTCATCATAATCAGCCTGTATCTACTAATGTAGAGTAATGTTTGGAGTTTGTTTTTATTTATGTTAAAATTATTTTGTACCAGGTCAAGTGCAAAATTAAATCTAAATCGGAACCTAGAGGTTAGACTGGCACGCGCAGCAGCTCCGTCGAGATCCACTAAAGGTTATATAGTTAAACGATATATCAATTAAATATAAATTTGTAATTATAATATAATAGGCATCAACGACAATGGCATATAATTCGATTGTAGTGATAATATGTACTCATTAAGCAAATACCAATTTAAAAATCATTAAACACTCCACGTATTGGTTTTTACTGTAATAATCATGATTCGATGGGGATTTTTTCATTATTAAAAAATTCCAATTTTGCATGACGTCAATCATTACCATCTTAAAAATTTATAATTTTACGACGATAAAACAAAATTCGGATATTTTCAGATTTTCAAATTAAAATATTAATCCTGTGGTATAACCAAAATCCTGTGATATAACGGAAAGGATGGTACACACGGTACACACGGTAGTCGGTCGTCGATTTTTATTTATTACTTTTTATAGACTACGTCAAGCATACGGCGGCCTAATGTGAAGCGGTTACCGTAGCCATATTAATGCTCGCAACATAAAATATCGCTCGCGCACCGCCACCACCGCTGCTAAAGCAGCATCTCGTTCCTCTCTGGTGAGCTTACTCATTCGCAGGAATACATTAACCCTCAAGGGAATTGTTATTTCGTTGCGGTATTCTGTGAGGTGAAGGTACATTCCCCAGTCGGATAGCTTACAATTACGCTCCCTACCTCTCTTTTCACCAGAGCTTCGTTTGCCAGTCAGCAAGGTGCACCGCGTGCAGATGAAGTTGGCTTCGGTTCAAATATGTTGATGAACCACTTACACCCCAACTTTAACGCAAAATAACAAATAAATTACTATTTATTTGTTATTTTGCGACAATTCATCTACCTATATGATAATTTTGACAAAAAAAAGAAGCCGACTCCATACATTACTCTACATTTATGTATGTAGATACAGGCTGATGATGATGATGATGATCATGAAAAAAATATGGGACCAATCTGGAAGTATACTCTTTCAAATAAAAAAAGTTTTTTTCAAATCGGTTAAGAAATCACGGAGTTACAAACATTAAAAAAAATACAGCCGAATTGAGAACCTCCTCCTTTTTTTGGAGTCGATTAAAAAATAAATTCATTGCATCTAAGCCAAGTTGTTTAATTAAAGATCCTTCCCAGTATGACGTATGAGCAAGCTACGAGTACTAGGCTCAATCCCCTTATGACCTGACAATTCCCACGATCATATAAAACCCAATTCGCACGAAATAATAACCATTGTTGAAGTTTTTACGTATTTATGAGTAGGTATATAAGTGAATGGAAATTGTTGAGAAAATTGATTGTCTTGAGATAAGTATATACACTTATAATTTTATGGTAAAGTTGTAAAAACATACGTCTTTGCCCTGCAGGTTGTATACTTGTCCGTCTGTCACCAGGCTGTATCTCATGAACCGTCAATACATCATCTGTGAAAATTTCAACTGTCTAACTATCAGACAGTTGAAATTTTCACAGATGATGTATTTCTGTTGCCGCTATAACAACAAATACTAAAAACAGAATATAATAAATATTTAAGGGGGCTCCCATACAACAAACCTGATTTTTTTGCTCGTTTTTGCTCGCAATTGATAACGATAATAGGTAGACGCTTGAAATGCTCACATAATATTTAATTATATATTGACTTTGAAAATAAATAATTAAATAAAAATAAAACAAATATTTAAGGGGGGCTCTCATACAACAAACGTGATTTTTTGCCGTTTTTATAGATAATGGTACGGAACCCTTCGTGCGCGAGTCCGACTCGCACTTGGCCGGTTTTATTTAAAGCCTTTCATGGGTTGATGGGGGATTGAAATGACAATCCACGCCAAACACAGGCAAAACGAGTATTTAAAGTGAATAATAGATTGGAGGAGCTCGATGGCGTCGTTTTACGTGTCAGCCTAAACGATCACGCAAGTTAAGCAACGTCGACCGTAGCCTGTATGTTGATGGATTTATTTATCTCGAGCTCCTTCGTGTTACGGAGGGCAAGTTAAGCTGTCGGTCCCGGCTGTTGTCACCAGATATCAGTCGTCAAGGAAAAGTCAGTGAACTTTGAGCGGATTGAAAACACTGGCCTCCGCCGATCAGCAGTTGGGCAGAGTAGTGGAGTAATGCTCTACACCCCTTCTTCCCTTTAAACACTATTTGAAAAAACAATTTAAATAGAATATGAATACTAGAGTGATATATTTAGAACTTTCATATCTCAATTATTTTCCGATATTTAAAAAATGTTCAATCTGACATTAGGTCCGCATTAAAACATACAAAGTTAATCACAAATACAGATCTTTTTTTAGACCATTTACATAGCGTCATCTAGTCCCAAATTAAGCGCAAAGCTTGTACTATGGCTAGACAACATATAAATGTACTTAAATACATTTTTTTATGTAAATACATACTAATAATATATAGAAAACTCCCAGACAAAGACAAACAGATATTTTCATCCACACACATATTTGTTATGTGCGGGGATCGAACCCGCGACTTCGGAGTCAAAGTAGTCATTGGTAGCCATTCGACCACCGTGCTCGTCAACCCTGGCAAAGAACGGACCTTATTCTACGGCTGATCGATTTGCAATACACCATTACAACACATTTGCATTATCATCGACCGGCTCATTCAGCTTCAGATATGGATCTCCGTTCCAAATTTAGATGGAACTTCGCTACGCTGCTCTACTTGTTGGGGATTGACGAAGGCACAACGAAGGTCAGTGTAATTCAAGCCTCCCGAAGGCTGATGACTTGGCTTAACGACTGTCTTAATTTATCGTGTTAAAGTACCCACTGAAGCAACGAGCAAGTAGCGTTAATCTAATTCATCCAAAGATAGGCTGTGGTGGACGCTGTGTACGCTTTCAATTAAAGTGACATAGAAAGAAATTGCGATAACAAGATAATTTAAAAATATATATAACGGAAACAAAAATCGGTTGTCTGTAAAGTCGGTTTACTGACGATAGTTGAACGTGACAGTCAATGTCATAAGAAAATACTGATGGAAGGTTTGCATTTAAAATATATATCTAAATAAGCGATGATTTGCAAAATGTATGAAATTTCTTCATGTTCTTTCTCTTCCTTTTGTTCGGTAATGTTTCTAGGTATATAAGTTAATACAAAATATATACCTACGTTTTTAAATTAGTTTTAGTTTCCGTTATAGACTGATTAATTGTTCTTTCATAAGTAAAAAAAAAATATATGTTGAAATATAGATAGTTACACATAATCTAATATGTATAAATATACATGTAGCGAAATCCAACTTCACCTGCACCTTATTAAGTAATAATTTTTCTAGTGATTTTATCTAGGTTACAAAAATCAGTCCGGCCGTTCTCGAGTTGCAAATGGTGTAACTAACACGACTTTGTTTTATATATAATAGAATAGACAAGATTCCATTTTCACACACTTATGGCCAATTTTCCTTTCAGTTTTTCAGGTGTCGTTTATGTCCTTTATACGAGTCTTGGTTTGGATGTTTTGTATGTATATGTATGTATTTACAAAAAAATGTATTTAAGTATTATATCAGTTCTATCTAGTACCCATTGTACAAGCTTTGCTTAGTTTGGGACTAGATGGTCGTATGTAATTTGTCCAGGAATATTTATTTATTTATCAATGGTCAATTGAACCATGACCACATTAATATTATAAAGGTAAAATGCGTTTGTCGTCCTTCTTTCACGTCGAAACAAACCAATGGATTTACTTAATTAAGATTGAATGATTAAGGGGATAGTTTAAAGTCAAGAGAGTGACATAGGGTAGTTTTTATCTCGGAATAATATCTTATTTTTCCAGGAAAATATTTATTTTAATTTAAATACATGATTTATGTACATTTTTAATTTAAATTACAGTAACACTATTATAAGTTAATTACTATCATTAGTCTATTGTATTTAATTTGGTCTAATTACATCTATAATGTTTCTATGTAAACTTTTTGCCAATATCGAGCAGAAGTCTTAGGTAAATAAATTTAATGCCTTAATCTTTATATTAAAACGTAAAGCAAAAACTTTGTACCCTTTTTACGAAATATGGACAATAAAATAAGGACGGTGAAGTATGAAATTTCGCACACTAATAGTTTATATAGAAAAGGGGTGCAGAAAGCTAATATTATTTAAAATTATGCCTAAAAATACATTAAATCCATAAAAAAACAATCATTACACACACTACCATGTATTTGACACACATACGAATATATACTCTTTTGTTTATTGTTAAAGTCATAATTTAAATTAATTATGGTCGAATTTCGACTACTGGGCGTCCACTAGTATGTATAAATATGGAATATATTATGAGTTGATATAATCTATTATTGTACCATCATCATCAGGTCCATTTTAGTCTCCACAACGGGAGCACGACCCTCTCTCGTCCGTCCTAGACGGAAGGAGGATTTGGCTTACACTCCCCACGCTGGCCAAACGGGTTGGGGAAGAAGCAGGAAGGAAATTAGTCATATTATGTAGTAAATACAAGACTTACCCTCCATTTTTTTACTTCAGAGAGGCGATTTGCTATGACACAACCCGCTGATCCAGCTCCCACTACAATGAAGTCATATTCCTCTGGAGCGTTCCTCTTTCTTCTGCTTTTACTTGATTTCTTCGGTTCAGCAGTCACAGTCACTTTCTGAGAATCCGCAGTATCGGAATCCAAAAATCCTTTCCTACTAATAAAATTGTAGTCAAATGTAGGGGGAGAATTTTCAAATGTCGAAGCTGAACTAATGCTGTTAGGTGGTGGATGGTTTATACTGAATGAAGTTTTTGAAACTCCTCGGCTACCTTTAGGACCGAAACTATGTGTAGTTATTGTATCCACAGGTTCTTTAAAAACATCTAAAGGACCCAGTCCAGGAGTGAATGAATTATCGAACTGAAAGTTCGACGTAGGATTTGGGCTATATGAATTTGATCCAAACCCATTCCCATAAGGAGATTGAGTGAACGGCGATGTTAAACCAGGATTTGGGCTAAATTGCGAACTATAATCATTTGACAAAGGTGGTATTGAATATGGGTTTGATTTTGGATATGCGACGTTATCGATAGAATTTCCGAATAATTGGACCAGTAAAGATAGGTACATGAATCCCGTTTGGCTGCATGATGTCAACGGGGCACGTTGATTTGCGCATGCTTCACTGATGTCTGGTGGTAGCCAAGTGGACATTTTCGATCACTTATTCACAACACAATCACTTTACACTATTTACGCGCACATATTTTTTCTCTGTTGCTAAGTGTTGTACCGCTGAGCTCTAAAGGTGAAATGAGGTGGTATCGAAAGTGAACGCTACGTCCTTACCGTTTCCGTGAGTAGACAGATCTGAGATACAATTATGATTGTTATAAATACTTGAACATGGTTTTTCTGACCGTTGCATTGTTGATTAGATTTGTTTTGTTCCGCGTCGAATTTTTAACATCCGATTTTTATTGAAGGTTGTTCAATTGCTTGGTGCGTTATACATAAATTGAATTGGTTATAGATAATTTTTTTTATTGATTGAAAAAGGCGTAAAAAAATCTTTGTTTATTTTTAACGACAAAGCAATATAGTTGCTAACTTCCAAATGTATCCTATTTTTATAATATACGTCAGACGTTTCCATTCTTTTTTACGGTGTGTTTTTTTTTTTTTTTGTTTTTTATGTCCATATAAAAATCGCCTCGGGAGTCGAGGTATCCCGACGTACATTTAGCTATTAGACTATATAATTATAATAGCTGTTGTAATTGTTGAAAAACTAAAATACTCTTTAGTAGGTATTGTAAATACTAAATAAATTAATATTAAATTTTCTATAGTAAATCTATCTATCTATATTACTCGTGTAATAATGTAGTACACATACAATTTACGTGTTCGTTAGAATATTTGTAATTAGAATAATATTTTGTACAAAATCTAAATTTAATTCTAATGTCTTTTTTTAATGAAACATAAATGGACTTGATTGAAGTTGACGTGTTATGAATAATAAACAATACGTGTCGACGCTAATAAAATCGACGTCTTATTTTAATTAAAATATTTTTTTTTTGTTAATCATGTTATTATAAACTAAAAACGAGAGATCCTATTAAACGTCGAACGATCCTATAGTAGTGACACGATTTTCAAAATTTTTAGTTGGACAATAAATATATATTTTACATGCTAATTTTCCTTTGAAAACAAAAATAATAATAAATAATTTCGAAAATTGTTTCTTAGTTATTGGCGCTATCGCGACCTCGTCCTTACTTTCTGATTTTATTGGAGCGTTCGCCAAGTGCCAAAAGTCAAACCTCCCAACCCTGAGGAGCTGTGTCAGAGGTCTGTTAATTAGCAGATATACTAGCTTGCAGGGTTTGGTTTAGGCTGCAATCCCTTACATCGCTGTTCCTCATCATCATCAGGTCATTTTAGTCTCCACTACAAGAGCACGACCCTCTCTCATCCGTTCCAGACAGAAGGAGAATTTGGCCTACACTCCCCACGCTGGTCACACGGGTTGGGAAGGCCTGATCGATGTTTAATAATGCATTTCCCTTAGTCGCCTTGTACGACATCCTAGGGAAGAGACGGAGTGATTCTATTCTAGTTTGCTGGAAACCACGCGGCTGCTGTTCCTAACTCGATTAAATTATTTGCCAATTTGACTTCCCATCTTAGCGATGTGAGAGACAGCTCTCACATCGCTAAGATGGGAAGTCAAATTCCAAAAGCTTTTTCCTACTGACGAGCTTGGTGGTCGAATGGTTAGCAATGGCCACTTTGACTCCGAGGTCGCGGATTCGATTCCCGCACAAGACAAACATTTGTGTGCATGAACATGTCTGTTTGTCTCGGTCTGGGTGTTTTCTATGTACTATAAGTATGTATTTACAAAAAAAAAAATGTATTTAAGTACATTTATCAGTTGTCTAGTACCCATAACACAAGCTTCGCGATTAATTTGGGACTAGATGGCGCTGTGTAAATTTTTCATAAATATTTATTTATTTACTAATTTCTTCAGATTAAACTCGTTGTGAATTCCAAGGCAGTCATAGTTTTACCACCAGGACTGCAATGGACTTGACTGTTCATTGCCTGTTTTGGTGGTCGCCAGGTTTACGGCTACACAGGAGACACAGTGTTGGGAATATGTGGTGGGCCCCATGCCTTTAATGAGGGCTACGGTGGTAACTTTATACGTCTTTTATCATAGTAATAAACGTTTATAACATCAAACCTCCTGGTTGGTTAACCCTCCCCAACCCGTTTGGCCAGCGTGGGGAGTGTAGGCCAAATCCTTCTTCCGTCTAGGACGGACGAGAGAGGGTCGTGCTCCTGTAGTGGAGACTAAAATGACCTGATGATGATGGTTGGTTAACCTCCTTGACGTAGTTTTTGATAGGACGGGGGCCCCATCAAAAAAAGAAAGTAAATTAAATCTCTTTTTATGTATCCTGTGAGATACATAAAAAGCGATTAACTTGAGAACCTCGTTTTTCAAAACCTTTTTAAATACAATACCAAAGTCATAGTTCACGTGGTATTTAAAAGAATAATAGGTATAGGCTTGCACATCACTACATAGTATAAAACAAAGTCGCTTTCTCTGTCCCTATGTCCCCATGTATGCTTCAATCTTTGAAACTACGCAACGGATTATGATGCGGTTTTTTTTAATAGATAGAGTGATTCAACTGGAAAGTTTATATGTATAATATATGCATAACATAGTAGAAAAACACTGATAATTTAGAGGTTTCTAATGTGATGTCGTAAATAAACACATTTTTTTGCTCTTTCATTGCAAACGCTGGCTGAACCCAACGAGATAGATCAAAATAATGTAGTACAGTATTGTTCACCTTAAAATGGTCTACAAAAAAGTTCGCGATGGTATATGTCTATCTCTTAGTGGTAACACACAATAACCGTTATTTTATCCTTTGCTTTTTACAAGAAATAATGCCTTATTTACGAAACGATTTTAAGCAATACAGAATTAATCCTTATCCAATTAAGTACCTTAAATACATTGCGCATTTAATATAGATCAATATGGCCCTTCACAGCATGTAATTTAAATGAATAGTTTAGAAGATATTACACATTTAAAATGCAGGGACATAACGGCTGTGGCGGTACCGGCCGCGGAGCCGGCGGCGTGTGCTTATAACTGGGGAAGGACTGGATAGGACAAAGCGCAAAGACCTTCTGTAGTACATTTAGTATCAGCATTGCACCCGTGCGAAGCCGGGGCGGGTCGCTAGTCGATTATAAAATAATTTGAATAGATATCGTACATTGTATTAGGAAACAATAGAGATTGTGTTTTATTGCGAAAGGAATCGGACGTGCTTTATAGTGTACCTATATAAATTTGTAGTTTTTTATACTACGTCGGGTGGCAGACAAGCATACGGCCCGCCTGATGTGAAGCGGTTACCGCAGCCATATGAATGTCAGCAGGGTGCACCTGCACGCGGTGCACCCTGCTGACTGACAAACGAAGCTCTGGCGAAAAGAGAGGTAGGGAGCGTAATTGTAAGCTACCCGACTGGGGAATGTACCTCCATCTCACAGAATACCGCAGCCAAATAACAATTCCCTTGAGGATTATTGTGTTCCTGCGAGTGAGTGAGGCCACCAGAAAGGAAGGAGATGCTGCATTGGCAGTGGAGGTGCCGGCGCGCGAGCGATATTTTTAATGTTGCGAGCTATATGGCTACGGTAACCGCTTCACATCAGGCGGGCCGTATGCTTGTCTGCCATCCGACGTAGTATAAAAAAAAATAGAAAAATCTAAATATATAAAAGAAGAAACTGACTGACTGACATATCAACGCACAGCCCAAACCGCTGGGTCTATAGATTCCAAATTTAGCACATAGGTTCCTTATGACGTCTAGGGGTGCACTAAGAAAGGATTTTTCAAAATTCATCCCCTAAGGGGGTGAAACGGGGGTCCAAAGTTTGTATGGGGAAACAAGATTAGTTGGACTGTTTTATCTGAAACTTTACACGAGTACTTCTTTAGATAAATGAATAAACACGTGTTTCAGGATTTTTCAAAATTCAACCCCTAAAAGGGTAAAATGGGGTGAAAAAGTCTGAAAATCGTCATGGGCATGGTTTTTATGGTTTATCGGGTCGCTGATTACGAAAACAACAACTATTTTATGATCTAACATAGCCGTCGGTAACATAAAATCACCCCTGTGGGGATGCGATGGGGTTGAATTATTTAAAAATAAGAAACTGAGTGACTGACTGATATTTATCAACGCACAGCTCAGACTGCTGGGTCTAGAGATTCCAAATTTGGCACGTAGGTTTCTAATGATGTCTCGGGGTGCACTAAAAAAGAATTTTTGAAAATTCATCCCCTAAGGAGGTGAAACGGGGGTCCAAAGTTTGTATGGGGAAACAAGATTATTTGGGCTATTTTATCCGAAACTTTACACGAGTACTTCTATAGATAAATGAGTAAACACGTGTTTCAGGATTTTTCAAAATTCAACCCCTAAAAGGGTAAAACGGGGTGAAAAAGTCTGAAAATCGTCATGGGTATTGTTTTTATGGTTTATCGGGTCGCTGATTATGAAAACAACAACTATTTTATAATCGAACATAGCCGACATGACATAAAATCACCCCTGTGAGGGTACGGTGGGGTTAAAATGTCATAATATCAATATGGGTGTTGATTGTATGGTTTTCTGGGACGTCAATTACAAAAATGGCATCTATTTGAAAATATCAACCCCTAAAAGGGTAAAATGGGGTCAAAAAGTCTGAAAATCGTCATGGGTATTGCTTTTATGGTTTATCGGGTCGCTGATTACGAAAACAACAACGATTTTAAAATTCTACGTGGCTAACGTGACCATCATTCTCTATTGAGGTGCGATGAGGTTGAAATGTCTATATATCAATATACATATGTATCGTTTTTACGGGTTTTCGGAACACCAATCCATACTAATATTATAAATGCGACAGAATACCTCTTCACGCTTAAATCGCTGGACCGATTTAGATGAAATTTGGATTAGGATAAACCTAAGATAGTTTTTATCCCAGAAATTACCTATTATTGTTATTTATTGTACACATAGGGCGGTAACGTAACCATCATCCCCTATTGAGGTGCGATGGCGTTGAAATGTCTAAAATGTGGTGAAAAAGTCTGAAAATCGTCATAGGTATTGTTTTTATGGTATATCGGGTCGCTGATTATGAAAAAAACAATTATTTAATAACCCAACATAGCCGACGTGATAACTCTGTAGGGGTGCAATGGGGTTGAAATGTCATAATATTAATATGGGTGTTGATTCTATGGTTTTCTGGGACGTTAATTACGACAATGGCATCGATTTGAAAATATAACGTAGTGGACACGAATTACTTAAAAAGATTTTTCAAATTTTACCTCTAAGAGGATGAAACGAAGGCCCAAAGTTTGTATGGGAAAACGAGATTAGTTGGTTTATATGGGAAAAGATTAGTTGGACTATTTTATCCTAAATTTTACACGAGTACTTCTATTGATTAATGAGTAAACACGTGTTTGCCCCGAATGTCACGCGAGCGAAGCCGCGGGCGAAAGCTAGTAATTATATATACCTCCCACATTCGGAGCAGAGGCCCTACTGCTTAATCTGAAGTCGATACCCATTGAATATTTTGATTCCAAAAATAGGTCTTAAGTTTATGTTAACGACTAACATCATCAGCTGGGTCGGTAGAGCTCTTGAGTAATCATCCCACTGTTGGGATACGGGACTCCCCGCAATCAAAGAGATTTAGAGTATACTCCACCACGCTGTCCTATACTAACTATGGTAAAAAGTGCCTATTATATGAGGGATTACAATTATATAACCGCCTTCTTAAAGACATTGAAGAGACACAGTCGATGATTACTTTCAAGAAATTGGCCGTGTGGTTTCCGGCAGACTAGAATAGAATCACTCCGTTTCTTCCCGTGGATATCGTACAAAGCGACTAAGGAGATACATTATCAAATATCGATCAGGTCTCCCCAACCCGTTTGGCCAGCGTGGGGAGTGTAGGCCAAATCCTCCTTCCATCAAGGATGAACGAGAGAGGGTCGTGCTCCTGTAGTGGAGACTAAAATGGGCCTAATGATGATGATGATGATATATAAATAAGCTTCAGATTTAAATTATAATATTTAATAATATCTATAATAGTAGTTTAATTTAATTTAATAATAATATTTAGTTAAATATTACCCAATTATTAAGTTAATAAATCATTTTTAAATGAATTAAATAAAATATTTTATTGTTGCAGTCAATTAATTATATGTTTAACAAATAATTATTTATTGGTATCTATCCTACGAAACCACATAAGAATTTATAATAATAGAATCGGTAAATAAATAAATAAGCAAACATATTGTGCATGTATATGCGAAAAGTAAATAGTAACACT
Organism: Hypsopygia costalis; assembly: GCA_937001555.2. Classification (NCBI taxonomy): domain Eukaryota; kingdom Metazoa; phylum Arthropoda; class Insecta; order Lepidoptera; family Pyralidae; genus Hypsopygia; species Hypsopygia costalis. The sequence goes on from OW443349.2 coordinate 7,971,201, forward strand.
TAAAAAATATTTATTAATTTAAATTAACGTGGAAATTCGGCCAGCCTTTTGGCCACAATCCCCGAAAATTGTCGGGACAATTAATATGGTAATGCTATTTTTTTTTATTTTTTCTGTGTATTTTATTATAATTTTAGTTTTTAATGTAGTTTTATTAATTTTATTATAAATTTAATTTTAAGATATTTATAAATAATTTTAGTTTTGTAATTTATTTAAGTTTTCTCTAATTAGATTGTATATAATTAATTATTAAATTTAATTTATTAAAATTATAAGAAATAAAAAAAGAAAGAAATACTAAGCAACATATTATAACCATTTCTCAGGACATCTAGAAATGACGTTTTATATCTGTTTTAACATTATGTCGATCTGCGTCTGCGCCCGCCGTGCGTCAGTAGCAATTGTGACAAATTAATGTAAACAATATTTTTGTTATTCCGCGATATTTGTACGTAACATCGTCCTACGTGACGTATGTAAGTGCGCTCCTCGAACATGTAATTACGTAGGTATCAATATGTATTAAGTTCTCATAATAAGTGAATGTATAATTCTTTTATGAGAATAAATGAATAACACCATTATTATAAAACCAATACTTATTTTTTTTTGTAAATACATACATTATAATACATAGATACATAGCTCACTGAAACCCGTTTAAGGTGTTATGACCATGTTATGCGAAGCGACAACGATCACGTGGTGCAGAAGGCGATGGCTCTCCCGGGTGGCTGGAAAGTAAAAGAACTTTGACCTCCCTTTGACGTGGTGGACTAGTATGGAAAAACTAATAGATAAAACCCAATTACCCAGCTCGACAACACCAGGATAGGCTATCTTGGCGTCGTAGGATAAGGAGAGCCGACCCCACTTAAAGTGGGATAAGGGGGAAGAGAAGAGAGAGATACATATAATACATAGAAAACACACTAACGTCAAACTAATCTAAAGTGAAGTTTGATTTTCGCAATTAGAAAAGTAACCATTTTATATTAATTGCACTAGTTTGTTTAGTCTCCCGTCCAATAACTTTTGCTATTACTATCTCTAGGTTAGCTGGAAGAGATCTCTAATAGAGATAGATTATTATTACTGTATAATATTGAAAGTTATTTAATTGCATTACCTAAATACAATGTTGTAATGTACTATGTGAGTAATGTGAGTGCAAATACTATTGTGAAGGTACGTTTGTTGTTTCCTATTAATATGTGTTAGTAATGTAGAATACTAAGTACAGGTGGCATACATAGTGTAATCTTGTTTTGGCCTAAGTTTGTAGATTATATAATATACTAGCTGGGTTGTGGGTGAGAATGTGGATGTGAATATCGATGTGGTCATGGATGTGAATATGTATAAAAATTACAACAACCCTTCTCTGTACACGATATTACCGTCGATGATCAAAGCTTATAAGTTTCTGGGATCGCTCACGAGCGATAAAGCCACATAAAGCTGACCGTGCGAAAAACAGCTAACAATTAAATCCACACTCGCAGCTTTCTGCGTTTGTCCTTGAGCTTTGTTAATGGTCATTGCATAGCATAGGTTTACTGGAAATTGGACCCGTTTGGAAGTAAATGGGCAATTATTGGGTATTAAAGGAATTCGAGGTATGAAAACACTCTCTCCAGCTCCACATCCCGTTAAAGCCTCTGCCTTTATGACATATGGCTGCTAATTAATAACTTTTAACCTGGTACCATTGCAAAGTTCTAGGGGACTTAGGTTTCAAAGCAGCATTATAGGTACCCCAACTTTTAAATTTATCTAATGAGCCGGCAATCTTGAGGTACTAAGGGATTCTAAAAATTCTACCGAATAGTTCGTAGATTCTGCGTCTTCCATTACCCTGTTAATGGAAACACACTCTACACTATCCCCCGAAACAATTTAAAATTTCAGCATTTATTGCTGCCACTTAATCATTACGCGGAGTTAAAATAATTCTTTCGCATAACCAGAAGTTTTCGTTCCTGGCTATTTGCATTGCGTTTCCATATACAAAGTATTATACCATCCACGATGTTCTGTTGCAGGACGTCTATCAGCCTTAATGACAACTTTGTAGTCGTTATTTTGACCTCGTGGGATAGAGTTAAAACTTCTGATAAACGGATTTACTTGAAGTAACATAATTTTAAAGTTGAGATATAAGGTTGAGGTTCAGGTTTGGAAAAAATCCTAATGTACCTACCTACATATATTTATTTAATTAACGTTTCCTTAAGAAAATTTAACTGAAGAGTTATTGTATAAAATATATTACTTTTTCCGTGTTTCTTTAAATCGATAAAACAAATTTTATTTATGGAATCGAATGAAATTAAATAATGTATACATATCAAAATTTAATTATTATTTGTTTAGTAGATAAGGCGTGAAAGCGTAACAACCAGCTCGTGCTTGGTTGGGTATTTGACTAACATTTTTTTCTGTTTGATATGTAGGGACGTCTCCATAATATAACCATAGGTGAAAGAATTACTTCTATAGCACAAAAATCTCTCGAGATATGGTAATTTGAAAATCACAATTTTTAGACTGCCCCAAAACGCTCCATACAAAAGACTACTGAATTATGACGTCACAGATCTGTATTTTGTATGCATCAAATCAGAAATTTGTACGACAGCTATGTTAAATATTACGTTTATGTGATTAGTATCATAATAAAAGTTATAGCATTTTTTATTGCTTCTCCAATGGAAATATTATTTTTTAATAATTTCATACTTTTAAAATGGACTTTCCCGCCAAACTTTGATCGACGCTAAAAAAAGTCTGACTGAAGATATTAGAATGAAAGTTTGCAGATCTTTATAGTTTTGTGTATTTTACGATATTGTTAATTTATTTGTACAATTTTTAAACATTGGAAACAACCCAATTTCTGCACACAGATTATTTACTAAGGCACTTGATATATTTTTTGCGCCAATTGTGGTCACCCATCCTAGTTGGAACCACGACAGGGGTTGCTTAACTAGCGTTAGCGCTACGACCTCTAAGCATCTCTATCATTATATTATTTACTTTAACCATGATAACATTATTACCTTTATAAAGTTTCAGTCAATTCAACTGAAAAGTTTCAGTCAATTCAACTGATTAGTTATTTTGTACCATTTTATATGTGATATATAACTTTCTTGTTTATTAACCGATTGAAATGAAACAAACACCAAATGTTAAGTTGAGCAAACTTTAACGCAAATGAAAACCGCATTCAAATAGGTTAAGCCGTTTCTGAGATTAGCGTGCACAAACGTACAGACAAACAGACAAAAATTCTAAAAATAATTGTTTTGGGTTCAATTGCGTTCATAAAGCATCCCTATATTAGTTTTTCTTAAATATCTTCAACGTACAGACAGCGGCAAGTTACGATTTTATTATATGTATTGATTAAAAATGTATTTTGGTAGGCTGTTGAATACAAATAAATAAATTAAATAAAATAAAATAAGCTCACCTTTGTATATGTCGTATATCACTATGTTGTGAACTTGGATGTGCAATAAAGAATTAGAAAAAGCGATGGGCATCAACTTCAGCTTCGGCGGTAGGGCCCCGCTGCTTAATTGCGGGTTGGCGAAGGCCAGTGGCAAGCCCATGCCGCCTACAGGCCACTGACTTGGCTTAACCACATCTAAAACACAGGCGGGACGGTTTAACTGAAGAAGCGCTGAACATCTTCATATCGTGCCTTCCGAAGTCTTGTTACCTGTCTTTTGTTTTATTACTCGCGTTTTTCCAGTTACAAGATTAATATAGAAATTACTAACATCCATTTAGCTTAACTAGAACTGTATCTCTATAAGACCTAAAATAAATTGAAGCCTATTTTAAGTTAGATTTTAGTGTATATTTATAGTACATCTCTCACCTTCGATTTGCCGATGACGTGGTCATAATGGATGCATCGCTGGACGATCTTAATCGGATGCTAAACGATGGTAATGCCGCTTCTCGAGTGAAAAAATCATATTTTATTTATTAGACTGTGCCTAGACGGCATCTAGTCACAGTCTAATAAATAAAATATTTTTTGAGGACTTTGGCTCTATAGATCATGGTGAATTACTTGTACATAGTTTACATGTACGACACACTTGTACGCAAGTCGCGTAGCCCAAATTATATGTGAATCTATATCCATATAAATTATATAGACGCATTCGACTGGGCTGGGCAGCTTTTGGGAAACTTCGACACTTCTTCGCCGCACAGATACTCCAATGCTTGAAGACTAAAGTCTTCAACCAGTGCGTCTTCCCTGCAATGACATATGGTACAGAGACTTGGACATTGACCACCGGACTGGTCCACAGGCTAAAGGTTGCGCAGCGAGCTGAACGAGATGACTATGCTTGGGGTTTCTCTGAGGGATCGAATCCGGAATAAAGAAATTCGACGGTGAACCAAAGTTGTAGACATAGCCTTCAGAGTTTACAAGAAGTGGCAATGGGCCGGTCAGTGAAGGGGGTAGATACGGGCTGTGATTACCCTTATAAAACCCTGGGCTAACACTTTTACATTGTATACATTGAAAGTTGGGGTGTAAATGGTTCATCAACATCTTTAAACCAAAGCCTTCCACTTCACCTACACGCGGTACACCCTGCTGACTGACAAACGAAGCTCTGGCGAAAAAAGAGGTAAGGAGCGTAATTTTAAGCTAGACTGGGGAATTGGTGCTGATCTCCATGGATGGTAGTGATTGCTTTCCATCTGGTGACTCACATGCTCGTTTACCTCTCTCTCAAATAAAAAAAAAAACATCTAGCCACGCGGTAGCGTATCAAACCAAGTTCAAGCTAACAGAGCTGGGGAACAGCACCGTGTGTAATATTACACGAACGATTTGCAGCCACTTTCGACGCTCTCATATCTCAAAAACTATTTCACATAACATGTCAAATTTGACTCATATATTGAAACTTGCGAGTTATGTATGTCCTCCAAATTTCATAAACACACATCAAACGTATTATTTTGATATTAACGTCCAAAAATCACCATTTTTATCATTGACTGATCAAAAGTCTAACCCCAGTTCCAGTTGACCTAGAAAGTTCAAATTTGGCATCCAGATAGATAGTTGGGCAAGTGGGTCGCATGATGGAACGCAATTACCACCGCCCATTGAGATCAACAATAAGAGAAGACGATGAAAAGGCTATAAAAGCCTTCGCAAGTGCTATAGGTAAGGTTCTAAAGGAAAGTTTTTATTTTATTAATATTATTTAAAAACTATCCATCAAAGAAAGAGAGAGCATTCACACCTATGTGTGAATGAGCGTTTACTACTAAATAAACAATGGCATCTGTGCTATCACAGACGTCATTGTTTATTTAGTAGTAAACGACGCGACATTTGTATGGAGTGGTTGGGGTGTGCTACTATTACGTTTACTACTGAACCATATGGTTGTAGATTCAGTCAGTGATTTCTTATTGATACTAATAAATCAATTACCGAATTACGGACGCGTTATCGAATATGCGTACAGATACGGACGTTATCGATACAGCGAACGTTACCGAGTAATTAATACTTCATTACTCTATCGTTACGTTATGAGGTACTAATAAGTAATGTATTAGTTATTCAAGTCGTATAAATAATTTGATGTTCTCTTTCCGAATTTCAACTTTGTCACATCGTATTCTATTGCAAATAGTGCCTAAATGCAGTTATTTTTAGCAATATCGATTATATTAGTAATCGATGCACGAAATATTTACGACTACTAATAATCTTCATCATAGACTTATAATACTTTGACGCCGATTTGAAATGGCAAACATGAAATAGGAAATATCGATATTTTATATACGGATGTCATAATTAATAACGGCAGCGAACATTATTGTGCTCTCCGCTGTGCGTGTTTAAAATATTGTACCAATCTGTCCCATTTCCTGACATGATGATGTCGTAAGTTACAAGTTACTCTTTTACAAATTTTATTTAGTTTCATCGCGGTGTCTGTATTCAAATTTTCAAAGTTGACCTGCTTTCCAGTGAAGTTGTGATCTGCTTTCCAATGACGTATTGAGCTGAAATTTGGCGCAGTCGTTTTTGTTGTAGTGATAATGCACGATTACCTAAATATCGCCATTTATGAATCAGTATGGCGCCCGCCATAAAATTACAATTTACAATTTCCACATTAACCCCTTGAAATGGGTATCAAATAAAAGGGCTAGATGAACAAATACAAAGGTAGAAAACTTTTTTTTAGTTCCTTTATATTTATCCGTTATTCTTTATATTATCCGTTAAGCAGGAACAAAACAAACCGAGTGGTTTGTTTTGTTCCTGCTTTGTTCTTTGTTTGGTTCCTGCAAGTGAGTGAGGTCACCGGAAAGGAAGGAGTTGCTGTGTTAGCGGGGGTGGCGGCACGCGTGCGATATTCCATGCGTGCCGCATCAGGCGGGCCGTATGCTTGTCTGTCACCCGACATGGTATGAAATAAAATATAGTGGAAAGAAAATTTAAAATCGGTTTAATACATATAAAAACATAAAATTACAAATGTATTCATCATCATCAGGTCATTTTAGTCTCCACTACAGGAGCACGACCTTCTCTCGTCCGTTCTAGACGGAAGGAGGATTTGACCTACACTCCCCACGCTGGCCAAACGGGTTGGGGAGGCCTGATCGATGTTTGATAATGTATTTCCCTTAGTCGCCTTGTACGACATCCACGGGAAGAGACGGAGTGATTCTATTCTAGTCTGCCGGAAACCACACGGCAAACAAATCTATTATTTCAATGTTATTAGTAAATATTGATAGTATATTCCAAGGAAGAATCTTTAGTAAGTATAGCATACAGTAATATGTACTAAAAACTTTAAATATTTTTTTGTTTATCTATTCTCGTTTCTTGTGTGATTACGAAGAAAACTATTAATTTGTCTATATTTTTCTCTATCTACGGTCTTCATATATCGTACCAATTTCGCACGCACGAGTGAAGACGGATAACTAGCCATTTTTTTTACTAACCACGCCTTACCACTCCCTGGTTACTAAAGCGAACAATTACGTTATTAAACTTATGTGCATATTATGAATATATACATGCGTAAGCAAATTGTACAATAACCTATTAGTGAAAGTAAAGATTAATATCTACTTGACTTGATACGGCATCACTTCATTATTAGTAAATACCCGCTAGGAACTATTTAGTACATTATACAGATTTTTTTTATATGAGGGGGTGGTAAACGAGCACGTGGGTCACCTGATGGAAAGCAATTACCACCGCCCATGGAGATCAGCAAGGGCAACACCAAGGCCTCGCCGATCCGTTGCTAGCCTATAGGCTAGCAACGAAGTAGTGAGGTCAACAGAAAGAAGACAACAAGAAGAAGAGTATACTCCATTCTTTCTTTCTGGTGACCTCACTCACTCGCAGGAACACAACAACCCTCAAGGGAATTGTTATTTGGCTGAGATATTCTGTGAGGTGGGAGGTACGTCACCAGTCGGGCAGCCTAAAAAATACGCTATGCCCTACCTCTCTTTTCGCCAGAGCCTCTTCTGTCAGCCAGCAGGGTGCACCACGTGCAGGTGAGGTTGACTTTGGTTCAAAGTTGTTGATGAACCACTTACACCCCAAAAATTCACCACCCTTCTGAGACAAATCTGGAACAGTTTGTATGGCGTCGCATGCACACTCGCTCATTTTCGCTCAGTACAGACTTCATAATACCCACTACACATTCACTTCATTTCAGTCTGGCGTTCGTCCCGGACACAGTACAACTACTGCCCTTCTTAAAGTCACCGAGGATATTAGAATGGGCATTGTGAACAGGCTGGTGACCATTATCGTGCTTATTGATTATTCCAACGCGTTTAACATGATAGATCATGACATTCTCCTTGCTATCCTCGAGTCGCTGAATTTCTCATCCCTCGCCCTGGACTGGTTTACCTCTTATCTTCGTGGTCTTCAGCAGGCTGTGCGTGTCGGTCGTGATTTATCTGACTGAAATGTTCTCACTGCTGGGGTACCCCAGGGTGGCATTTTGTCACCCTTATTATTTTCGATATTTATAAATATCTTGTCTTTCTTGCTTAGTTGCTCTTACTATTTATACGCTGATGATTTACAAATTTACGTTCAAACACCTGTACAGTAGAGCAAGTAAATATGGCAATTGCATAACTGAATAATGACTTGAATATAATTAGCTCTCGGTGTAAAGATTTTGGGGTACCAGCAAATCCTTTAAAATGTCAGGCTATCTTAGTGGGTAGTTCTAACATTGATACCTACCGATAATTTATCGCATCTTGTTTGATAATTCTGTCGTTCCGTTAAGTGTCAAAAACGTTGGTCTCCATATTGACTCTACGTTGAGCTGGATAACACAAATTGCCGGAATTTTAATTAAATATTTTAGTTAAATATTTTATACAATTTTTGAACATTGTCAAAATAGCCTATTCTATTTCTGCGTTTCTATGGAAATGGATTTTCAAACAACTTTAGGTCGTGGACATTTTAAAAGGGTATAAGAATAGGAGGCCCTGCCATCTAAGCGAAAGCCAATCATCATTCATCAATCAGGTTATTTGATTGAGAAAATCAAATTTCAGCTTAGATTTATAGTTTAGCTTATCTGGTCGAAACTCTGGAGTACTGCCGAATAAGCTGAAGATATATTTTTCAAAATACTCGATGGTAATCGGCTTCGGCGGTACAACCCATGGTTAGTAAAAGTTACAAAGCTTCTGTAGAATTAAATTTATTTTTCAGTAACATATCATAATATTTCAGTATAACAGTTTTGGTTTCCTGTAAGTGGTGGCTGTGTTATGGACACGGCCGTATGTCTACGTTATATGCACTAAAATTATCTCAAAATGGCAGCGCTTCCCGCTCCCCTGCACGCGATGTTCCATAGTCCTTACTTAGCGTAATAAGTGCTTCTTCAATCTATCCAGTGGTGTGGATGAATTTTGGATGGAGATGATAGATATGTAGCTGCAATACCAAACTTTATACCTTGATTTTATTATCATTCGTTTTTTTGAATTGCCTCCCTATGTACGCAATTTTAAAGGCGTAATCACGTCAAATGAACTTTCTTTATTGATCAAATAGTGGCTCACGAGCCTTACGAGCATACTTTGGGTTGACACACATAATTGCAAACATATAGCCTGTATATCCATTATGTCCGTTTAACACCTGACATTTTATAAAAACAGAAACGTTTATGCTTGGTTGCGCATCTCGTACGAGTGCTAACATATCTCGATGAAATATGTATGTCGCAGCTAAGTAATTAAATCAGTCAATTGATCAAATGATTAGTCGGCTTTGATGGCTATCAAGTTCATACCGGTAATCAATTGAATGGCTTCTGAATCTAGCCAAATCGATAAATAAATAACAAACAAATAAATATTCCTGGACAAATTACACACTGCCATCTAGTCCCACACTAAGAAAAGCTTGTACTATAGGTACTCGATAACTAATATTATACCTACTTAAATACATTTTTCTAAAATCCATACATTTATGTTATAGAAAATTCAGCGGTACAGTTAAATGCAATTTTGACATTTTATTGTATCAACATTTTGGCACGATATAAAAGTGATATAAAATAAGAAGAAACTATATTTACCATAATACCTACCTTGTTACTACCTTATTTAAATGGCAAATAAATATTCATTCATACGATGTTTTCTGGTTTGCTGATATTTTCTTCTAGTTTGGCTTTTCTCTTGGCAGTTGGCAATGTGAATAAAAAGCAATGTAAAAACTCTAGACTAAAAGGTCTAACTTGTAAGACGTTGAGTGATCCTAATTCGTTTCGTACAAGTCTAAAGTTTCTTATACCCGCATTTAATAAATTGATTAGCCATTTAAATAACTGGCAAATTTAACCAGCTGACTACGACAACGTATAAAAACATAACTATTTAATTACATGCATCACGCAACTGCATTTTATCGAAAGATTTACTATTAAACTGGACTATTTATTAAGTACATTAAATTAACGATTAAGTGCTTGTAGACAGTTTCTTAACATTGTTTTTTTATGTAGATGAAATTTGGCTAATAATATTTATCTCTACTACATAGTATAAAACAAAGTCGCTTCCCCTGTCTGTCTGTCCCTATGTATGCTTAGTTCTTTAGATCTACGCCATTTTAATACGATATGGCTCACAAAATGGTAATTTATAATCACTATACGAGTATGTAGTGATTATACATTACCAAGTCGCTTCCCGCTGTGTGTCTGTCCCTATGTATGCTTAGTTCTTTAAAACTACGCAACGGATTTTGATGCCATTTTTTTTTATAGATAGAGTGATTTAAGATTTTTATATTATTATGTATAATACATGAATAATATAGTAGAGAAACACTGATAGAGGTTTCTAATGTGATGTCGCAAATAAACACATTTTTTTGCGCTTACATTGCAAACGCTGGCTGAACCCTACCAGATAGATCAAAATATTGTAGTACAGTATTGTTCAGCTTAAAATTGTCTACAAAAAGTCGGCGATGGTATATGTCTATCTCTTAGAGAAATAATCGCTTATTTACAAAGCGATTTTAAGTAATACATTATTAATCCTTATCCAATTAAGTACCTTAAATACATTGTGCATTTAATATAGATCAATATAGCCCTGTACAGCATGTGATTTAAACGAATATTGTCTAAGATATTACAGATTTAATAAGCGGGGTCATGCATAAAGGTGGCCGGCGGCGCGTGCCTATAACTGTGGAAGCACTGGATAGGACAATGCCATCAATGCCCAAAGACCTTCTGTAGTATATTTAGTCATAGACCATCAGCATTGCACCCGTGCGAAGCCGAGGCGGGTCGCTAGTAATAAATAATAATAAATAAGTAAATATTTTTGTACAATTTACACAGCGCCATCTAGTCCCATATTAAGCGCAAACCTTGTGTTATGTGTATTATACGACTGATAATTGTGCTTAAATACATTTTTTTTGTAAATACATAATTATAATATATAGAAAACACTCAGACCAAGACAAATAGACATATCGACGGTTAAAAGGTTATAGGGTATAAGCGACCAAAACCAAATTGTTCAGGAAAGTAGTTCAAAGTTTGAAATTGCAGAAAAATGGATATAACTTTTTTATTTATTATCTTTTATTGATAAAACCAAAACAGCTGTAGAATAAAAATATAAACGCATAAATGGGCACTTTTATTAATATAATTATACGTTGTTTTATGTGGTTTTATGTCGCTTAGATCAATTGATTTTATTTTCCTCGTGAGGTAATTCAGCATAAGTTACTTAAACATGTAAAAATACCAAGAGTATAAAAGCCTTAACTACATTTGATATCCTCGTACCAAAAAGTAATAGGGCATAAACGACATGACTATATCATAACTTAATTGGGTAGAGGAGGACAAGTTAATATTCACATAATTGCGCCAAAAGTTAATAAAGCATAAGATACAGAGCACAGCAATAATATTGTGAGGTTATTAGACATTAACGACACTGGTAGATGAATTAAAAAAAGGTAATGTAGTACTTCCACATTATCAAGATTTATATACCCTAAGGAAATCGAGAACATCCAACAATATAAGCAGACGTATCTCTATAATATGAGCTCATTTGAAGCGATCATTAGCTAAAATGATTTTCCTCTGATTTTAGAATCATTTTGTAATGTTTATTTAAGTACTACCGTTGATTTTTTTTTCGAGTGGTATATGTGAAACCTTTTAATTGGCCATCAATACCCAGTGGTATTGATGGCCAATTAAAAGGTTTGTTAAAATTTAGTTTATTGGTTAATGTTAAAATACACTTAAGCTAGCTGTAAGTTTACTGAAAATCCATACTAATATTAATGTGAAAGTGTGTTTGTTTGTTTGCTTGTTGTTTGTCCAAAAAAATCATGTCATCATGTGTTACTTTCGACTTGAAAGAAGGATTCTTTCACGTCGAAAGTAACACATGATGACATGATTTTTTTGGAGATAGTTTAAGGTCTGGAGAGTGACATAGGCTACTCTTTATCCCGGAAAAACATCTTATTCCCACGGGAAGAAATAAGGTTATAATCATTTGTCCTTCTTTCACGTCAAAAGGAACCTAAGTACCGACATGATTTTTTGAACGGGGATAGTTTACGGTCTGGAGAGTGATATAGGTGAATTTTTATTCCGGAAAAACATCTTAATCCCATGGGAAAAAATAAACTTTGTAATCATTTGTCCATCTTTTACGTAGAAAAAAATCTAAGTACCGACATGATTTTTTTAACGGGAATAGTTTTCTGTCTGGAGAGTGGCGTAGATTACTTTTTATCCATGTTATTCCTATAGGAAAAAAGTTTCATTAAAATAATGACCACGCGGGTGAAGCTGTTAACAGTTAGTAAATAAATAGTAACGTGGATTAAATGTCAGTTCTTAAAAATAATAGAATAACAACCAACACGATTCTCTTTTAAAACAAGAGTTAAGTAACTGGGTACAATTAAAGGGTTACCCATCACTATACTATACTGTATTATATAAACTCATTATCTATCGAAATACAAAATTATTTATTGCATATTAAAAATTGAGTAACTTATTTCAAACTTAATCTAACGAACAATGGGCGGCCTTATTGCTAAAAAGCAATCTTTTCTAGACAACCTTAGGATAAATGATAGGAGAATATTACTGAAATATGTGTTTACCGACCGAAAGATTTAAGCCGACTGATTTTATTTTTATTTTAAATTTCATCGTCATCAGGTCATTTTAGTCTCCACTACAGGAGCACGACCCTCTCTCGTCCGTCACAGACAGGAGGATTTGGCCTACACTCCCCACGCTGGCCAGACGGGTTGGGGAGGCCTGATCGATGTTTTATAATGTATTTTATGTAGAATGTATTTAAAATTTATTGATCACAAAATTACATAAGGGTACAAAAGGCGGACGTAACGCTAAAAACATTCTCTACCAGTCAAACTTTTGGAATAGCAGAAATACACGAATGCGGGTCTAAAGCAGATAACAAAAATAATAAAATAGAACAGTGTCTACGAAATAGATATAATGTAATGACTATTCAACTTAGAGAAATAAATAGAATAAACGATATTACTCATTCAAATAAAATAAACATACATAAGAATATATCACTATTATAAATATACATACAGATACATAGATAGATAATATAGGAAGATGATGATTCTGTTCTTCGTTAAACCGTCCAAAAGATAAGCGTGGATTTTCTTTTTAAAATTGAATTTATTTGAGATCCTTCTAAGTCATTCAGGCAGATCGTTCCATAGACGTGAAGCTTGCAGTGTGAAGGAATCAGACTTGAAGCCAGAATGGTAAAGGGGAATGTAAAGCTGACGACTATTGTCAGAACAAAGTGGAAGGTTGTGAGAGTCACAAATTGAAATTTGCATTTCAAGTATTTCGGAGAGAGAGGACTAGTTAGAATAGTGAGAAGTATGAGTCTCTGTTGCCTCCGTTGATGAACAGGAAGCCATTTAAGTTGAGACCGATATGAAGAGATATGATCAAATTTGCGAAGACAGTACATAAAACGAATAGCGTTGTTGATAAGTCGGTCCAATTTATTGAGATCTACATTTAGATCTGGAAATACATTACACTACATTTAGACCTAGGTTTTACTGTAATAAAGGTAAAGGAAGAAAATTCCTAAACCGATTATGGAAACTCAATGCCGATATGACCGCACGACTCACCTCAGCTATTTGCGAGGTCTAACTAAGAGTGAAATCTATATAAAGACCTAGATTTTTGGCAGTATTATTGAACGAAATGACAGTATATTCAAACATAACAGGCGAAACAGAGCTGAAATCAATCGTGGCAACCTGCCTAGAGCTACCAAGCACAATAGCCTGACATTTAGCTGGATTTACAGGTATACCAAAATCTCTAGACCAAGAGCTGACATTATATGGGTTATCATTTAATTTTGCAATTGCAGTGTTGTTCACATTCTCTGCCGTTGTCTGCACATTTATTTGGAAATCATCAGCATATAAGTGGTAAGAACAACTGAGCGAAAGAGACAGGAGGATTCAAGGTATAAGCGACTTACTGAATAGCCGCTTGAGTACAACCAAGTAATACAAAATATCGTAAGCGACGGAGATGTATGAAAAATGCAAATGGACGTGGAATAATAAGCGACAATAGTATTGAAATATTATAATTGGTAGTAAGGTATAATCGACAGTTCATTATGAACTTAGACTTTAGTAATTACGTATAAGCGACAACCATATTGTTAATTTGTAAATAGTAGCAAGGCATAACCGACAGTTCAATAACAAATGAATTTTAGTAATTGAGAATAAGCGACAACTGTATTGTAAACAAAAAAAAAGTAGTTAGGTATAACCGACGCCTATTAATTTTAATGAGAAAGGTAAAGGAGCATTAGTTCCAGGTTTCAAAACAGGGGCTAATAGTAGAGAGCCGTAAGCGCCCGGAATGTCTACACAAGTTAAAAGTAAAAACGCGTTAGCGACCGTCAACCAAAACTGAAACCATTTTTACAGGGGTACAAGCACCTTAAGGGCAAAAAAGGCCTAGAATTTCGTCGGTTACTCCGAGGCATACTTCGAAAACGCTGTTTTTTGCTTTGGCATAAACGACAAAAAAGTCATCGTAGAGCCATGGGAGTAAGCGCATTAGAAAGAACGGAAAATTTTAAGTAGGATGGCATTCATAACTCATTTTCGATCAAAATGTCGCTTATGCCCTACTACCTTTTAACCGTCGATATGCAGACACACAAATGTTTGTCTTGTGCGGGGATCGAACCCGCGATCTCGGAGTCAAAGTAGCCATTACTAGCCATTCGACTACTGGGCTCGTCATAATTATAGTGTGAATTATATTTTATTGATATTAATATTTGCAGGTTTTTTAATGAACATATGCAAATAGTTTACCCTTACTCATCCCACTGCTGGGATAGCGGTGTCCCCTCAATTGAAGAGGTTTACAGCATACTTCACTACGCTGCTGAATTGCGGTTTTGGCTGAAGCCAGTATTTTCAAGCCGTATAAATGCCATTAACTTAGTTTAACGGTTGTCATCTAATGACAACAGCCGGGACCGAGGCTTAACGTGTCTACCGAAGCACAGAAACTCGAGGTAATATAAACCCATCCATGGACAGGCTACGGCTGACGTTGCTTAACTTGCGTGTTCGATTAGACTGACACACTGACCGAGTTCCTTGAAGCTAAATTTGTCAGTCATTAAATTAAACCTGCGAGCTATTTTCTAGAATCAAAATAATCGATTTGAATCGGTTTCAGATTAAGATGGTCAGTCGGTGCCAATTACTGCTGTCGCCGACGGCAACTCGTACATGCCGGTGGCACGGCGGCTACCGCCGACAGCTGGCGTTGGCAGCAGTTCCCTTTACCTTTGTGCGTTAGCTTTGTGCGTTTTACCCCTTAAGTGGCAGCATCATTGGTCGACTGATATAATAATAGGCTAGACGACAATTTTTTCTTTCGGTTTGTTATGTAAGGACGTCACAATAATATAACTATAAGTGAAAGAATTACTTCGATAGCATAAAAACTTCTCGAGATATGATAACTTGAAAATCACAATTTTGGACTTTCCCGAAAACGCTCCATACAAAAGGCTACATAATTATGACGTCACACTTATGTATTTTGTATACGTTAAAACAGAAATTTGTACGACAGCTATTTACATAGCTGTACGACTGTACGACAGCTATGTGAAATACTGCGTTTATGTAGCTAGTGCCATAACAAAAGTTATAGTATTTTGGATTGTTTTTCCAAAATTAATATTTTTTTTTTTATAATTTCATTCTTTTAAATTGGACTTTCCTACTACACTTTGATCGATCATAGAACAAGTAGGACATAAGTTATCAAAATTTCAAGATCACAGATCGTTCTAGTCTTGTATATTTTATGACACTGATAAGTACTTTTTATAATTTTCAATCATTGTCATCTAGCCTATTGTAAAGAGTGGCTAGAGATACTAACAGCAGAACGCAGATGACAGATATGTTAAATACAGGACGGAAAAAATGTTGATGATGATAATGATGATTGGGATACCGCTACCATCTCTCTCGGCGGTGGCAGAAGCTTACGGACGTCTGCGTCATGTGAAGCTGTTACCGTAGCCATACAAACGCAACATGAAATATTCGCCGCCACCCCTGCTGCCAAGGCAGCATTACGTTCCTTTCTGGTAGTCTTATTCACTCGCAGGAATACAACAATCCTCAAAGGAATTGTTATTTGGTTGCGGTATTTCCCCAGACCTGACCAGACAGAGAGCCTCCCCAACCCGTCTGGCCAGCGTGGGGAGTGTAGGCCAAATCCTCCTTCCGTCTAGGACGGACGAGAGAGGGTCGTGCTCCTGTAGTGGAGACTAAAATGGACCTGATGATGAAAAATGAAATTTCCCCAGATGGGCAGCTTACAAATACGCTGTGGCCTACCTTTTTTCCACAAAGCCTCTTTTTAAGGAAGAGGTTCTCAATTCAGCTGTTTTTTTTAATGTTTGTTAATTAATTACTCCGTTATTTATAAACCGATTTGAAAGAAACTTTTTTTATTTGAAAGAGTATACTTCCAGATTAGTCCCTTATTTTTTTCATCAACATCACCAACGGCCAGTATCTACCCATTGTTAGGTTTGATATTTAATTACTCCATTATTTATAAACCGATTTGAAAAAACTTTTTTTATTTGAAAGATTAACTTTCAGATTATTTTTTCATCATCATCAGCCTGTATCTACATACGTAAATGTAAAGTAATGTTTGAAGTCGTTTTTTTTTTGTTAAAATTATTATGTCTATAAGCAGAGGTGCATTACATGCAGCCGACGTTGGCTTTGGCTCTTAAGAATAGCGATGACTCCCGCTTAATTCCTTAACCCCAAACGCCGCCCGTGTGCCGCGAATTTTAGCACTATACCAACGCTGTATCCACAGTAGGACCGCGGCATGCGACAAGTTAAAGACGTAAAATACTTTCATCACAATTATATTCGCCGTGCTACGTTAAAAGTTAATTGTGAATGTGGCACAATATGCTCTTATTTATAACAGAGGTCAATGTCAGCGGCAAATAGTGAAACGTGTCGGCTTGTCAAATTTTAAGGCCAGGTGATAGTATCAGTATTACTACACTAACCTGCAAAGATATGACTTAACACTTATTTGGGTTGGGACATACTCGTAAAATTCAATAAATTGACATCACGTAATTATTAATTTATTTAAACTTTATAATAGTAGCTTAGTTTTATTCATAAGCTTTATTATTCATAAGCATGTATAATTAAATTTAAAACTTAAATTAATATACCTAGCAAAATTTAACACTAAAATTAAATTAATATTACTAAATTAAAATTATAATAAAATACACAGAAAAAAAATCAATATAATTATATTAATTGTCCCGACAATTTTGCGGGGATTGTGGCCAAAAGGCTGGCCACATTTCAACGCTGTATAGCGTTGAAATGGAAATATTTTGACCAGTTATACAAGGAGGTTGCCAAGACCAGCTTCTTGGCAACCTCTTTGTATAACTCTCGTGCTGATGGCCCCACGGTCCTAACATTTCTAAACCGAACGCCTTAAATATATAGGATCTTCCATCCCATCTTTTTATCAAAAACTTTATTGATCAAAAAATTACATCAGGGTACAAAAGGCGGACTTAATGCTATAAGCATTCTCTACCAGTCAACCACTGGGAGTGGCAGAAATATGCGAATGCGGTTCCAAAGCAGATAAAAAGAAAACAGGGACTAGAAAATAGATATACTTAATGACTAATCAACTAAAAGAAAAAAAAAACGAAATAATTACTCATTCAAATAATATATTTCATTCAATTGTATGTTTATTTTACATAAGGATATATCACCACAATAAACGTACATACAAATAAATAGATAGATAATATAGGAAGACGATGATTCAGTTCTTGGTTAAATCATGACATGTACTTAAGTATTTTTTTTTAATTCCTACCCTATATAAATAAATATTATTAAGGATACGGATTTAGGTATATTAATAAATAATAATAAACCCGTGATAATAAAATAAAATTGGCCGTGTCGTTTCCGGCTGACTAGAATATAATCACTCCGTTTCTTCCCGTGGATGTCGTACAAGGCGACTAAGGGAAATACATTATCAAATATCGATCAGGCCTCTCCAACCCGTTTGGCCAGCTTGGGGAGTGTTGGCCAAATCCTACTTCCGTCTAGGACGGACGAGAGAGGGTCGTGCTCCTGTAGTGGAGACTAAAATGGACCTGATGATGATGATGAATAAAAGAAATACAAATAATAAATATTCCAGGATAAATTACACACTGCCATCTAGTCAGAAACTAAGCAAAGTTTGTACTATTGTATAGTATGGTATATGATATATAATTATATTGCATCAGAATTTGTGGTATAGTATACATTTCTTTCTCAAAAATCGTTAATTGGCATCAATATTTAGGATTTTCCTCAGAAAATTCAATAAAGATGGAATCAATATTAATTATATTATTTATGAATATTTTAAGTTAAATAAAAATTATGCTTTTATTTATTTAAAAAAAAAAAAAAAAAAAAAAAAAAAAAAAAAAAAAAAAAAAAAAAAAAAAAAAAAATATTAATTTAATGCTCAGAAAAAAACATGTGAGAGCCATTTGTAAAACATCACGAATGGAGAGTAAAACCATAAATCACATTGACTGCCACATGGTGATGTGATTTACGGTCCTACATCGTCATAGAGACGTCTGTATGACAAGGAGACGGCCTTGTATATAGGTTTCATCATCATCATCATCTTCCGGTCTCTACCCACTACTCGTACTATTTTTTTCACACCACTAAGGTGTTGCCATCTGACATCTCAATAATATAGTCCGGAAAGCGGAAGTTCGCTTATGGTCGAAGGCATTAGGGAAGGCTTATGTCCAGCAGTGGATAGATACAGGAATCAACGTTCCTGATGATGCTGATGAATATAGTTAGAACCCTTGAACAGTAAGTAAGAGCATTGTTGGCGACAGACATGTTCTTTTAGACCTTTTTATAGCATTTACTTTTTATATTTTTGATATATTTTGTTTTTATAGTTGTCAGTTGCTTTGTCAGTTGTGTAGTTTCGAATAATAATATATGGTAAGGTATATATATGTTACGGCTAAAGGTGGGTGTGAACATAAACTTAAGATTAGCCGGCTAATGTGCACATTAAACGAAACGGTTAAAAATGTATTTGATGGACGCGCCGGGCCGGTGGAAGGCTTGAGGAGGCGGTGGGGAGACAATGCGCGCACACGTGGCAATGAAACTTCCGAATAGAATACAATTTTAATGAATTACGACGTAGGATGCAAGAGCGAGCGAAGGGCACCCTGAGGTTAGGTTTTGTTAGGTTACTTTAAACCCTTTACATAGAAATAGGAGCCCGGCTTCGCGGGGCTCCGTCGAAATAGCACCACAGTCTATGAAATATGAAAGGTAATTTAGCCGGCTAAAGATAGAAGAAACTAACATTAACACCTCCTCGAAGTTAGATCTAAGTTTAGCCGGCTAATCTTAAGTTTATGTTCACATGCACCTTTAGCCGTAACATATATATATTTTATTTTACTTTAGCCTTAACACTTTACAGGACAGTAACGGCGATACCAGTGCTCTGACAAAACAGAAGGTTATCAGTACTGGCATCGCAGTAACTACAAAAAACCGGACAAGTGCGAGTCGGACTCGCCCACCGAGGGTTCCGTAGGTACGTAGTATCATTATTAAATTTTATATTTTTCATTATAAATAAGAAATAATGCGTCGAAAAAAATAAATAAAATATATTTTGCAATGTGTACATCAAGCCCTTTCATATGATACCCCATTTGAACTAGTAGTTTCAATTTGAAATTTCGACACCCTATAAAAAATATAGACCCCCTATTTTTTAAGATCTATTTACAAATGTATAGTTTTGAGATTTATTCCTGTACTTGTAGTCTATAACGATGTTACTTGCCAAATTTCATAGTTCTAGGTCAACGGGAAGTACCCTATAGGTTTTGATTCCCTTGGGTGTGTCGAAATATGCGTTTTTTACTGAATAAACGGCCGTAACTTTTTTCTACGTAAACTTAGCAGTTTGATTTTTTTTTAACTTCATGGGACCGTAGACCTGAGTATACAGTTCAAATTTCAGCTTGATACCTCCACGCATTCTCGACATAGAAATTCTTGACAGACAGACAGACAGACAGACAGACAGACAGACAGACAGACAGACAGACAGACAGACAGACAGACAGACGGACAACAAAGTGATCTTATAAGGGTTCCGTTTTTCCTTTTGAGGTTCGGAACCCTAAAAATGGTGTATAATGCACACCGGTGCTTACCGTGTTATGCTCATACTATCATTGTAAAGAACAAGATTTACTGTCTACCTACAAGTTATTCAAAGATAATCAATTCTTTATACTGTCAAATCTAAGATCTAAAATACAGATATACATTTCTTGACGGCTTAACTTTGCTACTTAAAATAACACGTTGTATCCGTATAGCGGTAATGCCCGTGGTTACTGACGTAATTTGGTATGATACTATTTATTTTAAAAAGTACGGCTATAAATGTAGTGGTTTTTTGTATGGAAAGTGGTAGTGACAACCTCTGAAATTTGAATTCAGCCTTCTGTCCCGTAAAGTGTTAAATATTTTATTTATTAGTTAAGTTGCCCTATATTTATCGTGTATTATATGATGATGTGTATGTAAGAGTATTTATCACACGCATTGCAGATCCGTATTATGCGACCACTATAATAAAAATTAAAAACATCTTTTCCAATCATTTTCTTATATTCGATCTAGCAAAGCGAAAGCAAATTTTTTCGTCTCATTGATTTTTATGATAATATTTTAAAAAACGTCAAAAGGATAAAAAAATCTTGATTGAGTCTGCGGTCAAACATTCGAGCAAAGTCTAGTAAAACTAACAAAATACAGATGATGAAATTGGAATATTTTTTACTCGAAACCACAGATTATTTACTTTGAAATACTGACAGTAATGGTAACGGTGAGGCGGTTTTAAGTCATGTATCTATGCGAAAAATATTATCTATCTATACCAATGGACGAACCCGGTGGTCGAATGGCTAGCAATGTCCAATTCGACTCCGGGTTCGCAGGTTCGATCCCCGCACAAGACAAATATTTGTTGAATGAACATTTCTATTTGTCTTGGTCTGGGTGTTTTCTATGTATTTTAATGTACGCATTTACAAAAATATATGTTTACCTCCACCTCACAGAATACCGCAGCCAAATAACAATTCCCTCGAGGGTTGCTGTCGTCCTGCGAGTGAGTGAGGTCACCAGAAAGCTATCGTGTGGGTCGTCGCATAAATCATTAGCGAAGATGTACTTCTGCATAAATAGATATGCTGAAACATGAGCAAATTACCTTTTGAAAGTTTTTTCAAATATTTATGAAGGAACAAATATTTTTTCAGTTTCATAATTTTGTCGTGTCTATCAGATGTATCTGTGTATGTGTCATACATGTGGCAATGATTTCTAAACGAATAAATCGATTTTGATGAGTTTTTTTTTATATAGACAGTAGATGTGTTCGAGTTGGTTCTTATTTTTTTTTTTTTTATTATTTTTTTACTACTACGTCGGGTGGCAGACAAGCATACGGCCCGCCTGATGCGAAGCGGTTACCGTAACCATATTAACGCTCGCAACATAATTATCGCTCGCGCGCCGCCACCCCCGCTGCCATCGCAGCATCTCCTTCCTTTCTGGTGACCTCACTCACTCGCACGAACACAACAGCCCTCACGGGAACCGTTATTTGGCTGCGGTATTCTGTGAGGTGGAGGTACATTCCCCAGTCGGGTAGCTTACAATTACGATCCCTACCTATCTTTTCGCCAGAGCTTCGTTTGTCAGTCAGCAGGGTGCACCGCGTGCAGGTGAAGTTGGCTTTGGTTCAAAGATGTTGATGAACCACTTACACCCCAAAATTAGCTATTATCCAAGAAAATCTGTTTATTTATAAAACTTCATGCGCAAAAAGCGGACTTAATGTTTTACAAGCATTCTGACGAGCTCGGTGGCGTAGCGGTCATTGACGCAGCTTTGACACCAACGCTCGTGGGTTCGACTCCCACATGGGACAAACATTTGTGTGCATGAACATGTATGTTTGTCTTAGTCTGGGTGCTTTCTATGTATCGTATCTATGTATTTACAAAAAAATATGTATTAATGTATGTTTATTAGTTGTCTAGTACCCATAACATAAGCTTCGCTTACTTTGGGGCTAGATGGCGCTATGTAATTTATCTGACAATATTTATTTATTCTCTACCAGTCAACCTTAGGGTGATGCAGAGATAAGACATACCTGGTGCATAGGGAGAACCATTGAAAAATGAAATTTAAATATTAATTTTGGTATAATATAAATATAAACGCAAGCAAATATTTATTATATGAAATACTTATTTACTTACTCTTTTCTATATTATGAAGGGATATGACTAATTTCCATGGGTCTGATGAATATGAAATTGGCAAAAATAACAAGGTACGCCTGTTCAAGGGAACCTTCGAAGCTGAAGCCGATTAACACCAAACATTTTGATTCGAAAAATAGGTCATACGTTTACGTTATTGCCAAACATCTTCAGCTTAGTCTGTAGACCTTCATCGTTTCTACCAGATAAGCTAAACGTAAGTAGCATAAATCTAAGTTGAAATTTAAGTTCCATAATCAAAAAACCCGATGATAATCGACTTCAACTTCGGCGGTAGACCCCTAGTATTGCAACATTACCACAAATCTGCAGTACTCCTCATGCAAATGCCACCCAACCATAAAATTTCTTTGTTTGCATGGCTGGTTGTATAATGTTTCTACAATGCTAAGACTACTAAAATTGTGTAATGGACTATTAATTATAATGACATTCTATTTTTAATTTAATAATTAACATAGCGTAGGACGTTCACCCACAAGGTGGACAGACGACCTCATTAAGACCGTAGGATCGCGCTGGATGCAAGCCGCTTCCAACCGGTCTTATTTATTTATTTATTTAAACTTTATTTACCACAATTTAAGGGTACATAGGCGGTCTTAATGCTAATAGCATTCTCTACCAGACAACCTTCGGGAAGAGCAGATATACACGAATGCGGCATACAAAAATAAATTAACAACAATATTATATAGTACAACAGAAAATATACATACATACACATTACATAAATAACAAAATATATAATATATATATAATTATATACATACACATACATATGAATATGAGGATGATTCATAGTTTTGGCAAATTGTCCAAGAGGTACGCATAAACTTTTTTTTTAAATTAAATTTATTGACGATTCTTCTGAGGCTATCAGGTAGTGCATTCCAGAGTCGTGAAGCTTGTAAGGTGAAGGAGTTTGACATAAAGCCAGTACGAAAAAGTGGGGTAGAGAGCGCAAGAGAGTTGGCAGATCGAAGCTGACTTTCATGAGAGTCACAGAGATATTGAAACTTGCATTTTAAATATTCAGGGGAGAGAGGATTATTAAGAATAGTGTGAAGTGAACAGAGCAACCTCTTTTGTCTGCGCTGACGAATGGGAAGCCATTTGAGCTGTGACCGGTAGGAAGAGACATGATCAAATTTACGAAGACAGAAGACAAAACGAATAGCATTGTTGATAAGCCGGTCCAGCTTATTAAGAAGAAGATCTTCATTTAGATCAGGATAGCAGACATCAGCATAATCAATGATTGGGAATATGAGAGATGTGACAAGAGTGACTTTAATATTAATGGGGAGAAAATTCCGAAACCGATTAAGATATCGCAAAGAGGATATGACCGCACGACTTACCTCTGCGATTTGTGTAGTCCAACTCAATGTGGAATCAACGTGTAGCCCAAGGTTCTTCACACTATGACTAAAAGGAATCACACAGTTTTCAAACATGACAGGTAAGACAGAACTGGTATCCACTTTTGCGACTTGCTTATAACTGCCCACAACAATAGCATTAGCAGGATTCACAGAAATGCCAAAGTCTTTAGACCAATTGCTATTTCTGTACAAATCACAATTTAGCTGAGTAATTGCCATGTTTACATCGTCTGCAGTAGTTTGTACATAAATCTGCAGGTCATCCGCATAGAAATGGTAAGAACAGCACAACGACAAGGAAAGGAAATTAATAAATAAAGAGAACATTAAAGGCGACAGGAAGGACAGGAGGTCTTATTGGAGATCTAGAGGGGAGGCCTATGTCCAGCAGTGGACTTTCAATGACTGAGATGATGATGATGATAAATTAACATATTTTACCATTGTATAATTTTGCTCGCCACCAGTTGGCTGAATGATAAGGCTCACAGTGTAAGTAATAGTAATACTAATACCTATGTTACCTCATTCAATGCAAATAAACTCATTCATTCATCAAATTACAGTAGAGGTATCTTGCTTAAGCTCATTGTAATTATCTCAATGATCAAGTTATGGATAGCGTGGTGTGTAATGGTGATCAGGGTCTGGTGATGGAGCACCAGAGAGGTTACATTCTTGGTTCGGGGTTAATAATTTTTAAATTTACACTTATAGTTTTTAATTTGTGAGCATGGATTTCTTGCCAATGGTGACCGGTAACATTTGGGCATGCCTATAGTTAATACACATTATTATCTCGGCAGCCAAATTGGCACCTTTTAAGATCTGGTGATTTTAAAATTCTTACTTTTACTAATTTCTTCTGATTAAATTCGTTGTGAATTACAAGGCAGCCGTAGTTACCCCCGGAACTGCAATGGATTTAACTGTCCATTGCGTTTTTTGGCGGTCACCGCTGTTAATCCTGGGTACACAGGAGACACAGTGATGGGAATGTGTGGTGCCCCCCCCCCCCCCCCCATCTCGTTAACCCTAAAATAATTGATAAAAGGACAGCAAAATTGATTAGCATATAGAATGATTAGCATAGTACGTAATTAGCACACTTATTTGCAAATAATTTGCCTTTAATTAGGTTTAAAGTGGCGTAACTTTGCTGAACGAATTCTTGTGAAGGGTTTAGACACAGGCTATTAGAATATACGACCTTATTTACTATTTTTTCTTTTTGTTTTAAACATATAAAGGTCACATAATTGAGCGGGGTTCCGTCTAATAAGCCATTGGACCATGACATTCTGAAGGTTTATTTTTAATGGACTGTAGCAAACAAGCGTGTAGTTCGCCTGATATGAAGTCTATATAGTTGTTTTAATGTATTTACATAGATCATATACGAGTATAGTTAGAAGCTCGATGGCGTCGTTGCGTGTGTCATTTATTAATGTTCTTTTTTATGTGAGAGGGGGGCGAACGAGCATGTGGGTCACCTGATGTAAAGCAATCACCACCGCCTATGGAGATTAGCAACACCAAGGGGTCGCCGATCAGTTACCAGCCTATATTCCTTCCTTTCTTTCTTTCTGGGGACTTAACTTATTCGCAGGAACACAACAACCCTCAAGGGGATTGTTATTTGGCTGCGGTATTCTGTGAGGTAGAGGCACTTCCCCAGTCGGGCAGCTTAAAAAATTCGCTAACCTCTCTTTTCGCTAGAGCCTCTTTTTCAGTCAGCAGTAAGTACCTACAAATGTCCAATAAATGACTAGTTTTGGGCATAAATAGGGAATTTATTATTACTTTTTGGACATTTATCGTAAATTAACGGCATTTTGCCTATCTCTTGTCAGCAGGGTGCGCCACGTACAGGCTTTGATTCAAAGAATAAATTGATGTACCACTTACACCCCAAAATTATTATTGTTTATTATTGTTTCTTCTCTTCGATACGAACTATCCGAGTGCTGAGTGCGAGTTTTTTATTCACGTTCGATAATGTCAACGTAAACAAACCGACCAAATAGAGAAGTACTCTCATGTTGTGAATTTACCACATGCGTGTTACAAATCCAATTTAACCGGGTTGCTCACTTCGAAATGTGAGCGGGTAAGCTATATAATTTTGATATGTAACACGCGTCATATTAATTCACAACATGAGAGGTTCTCCTCTATTTGATCTGTTTGTTTACATTAATATTATCAAACGCGAACAAAAAAGTCCCACTAAACACTCTGTGTACACTTTATTACTTTCACTTAGAATTCTAACCGTTGTACTGTACCGTACAACAGTCACGTAGGTAATTTAAAATTTTAGTATCTAAAATTTTGCAATGCATTTCGTTTTGAAACTCTTACGTACGATGTCAAAAAGAATATGACAAGATTTCAGTAGATACAATCTCGTAGATACTATTATAAAATGCTAAACTAATTATTTGCTATTCAGCTACCTGTTAGATTTGCAAGGTCGAGTTGCTGAATTAATTTTGATGAAATCAGATTAGTTTCATTAGTGTCATATTTAGTACAATGACATTTTTATTTTTCATTAGTATTTTTCGCTACGCTAGAGACCAGATTGACATTTCTCGTAATTAAAATGTATGTGTTAATTCCCGTTCTTATATTTCATAAATCATGCAACGCGAAAGTTTAAAAGTTATTAAAATGTAGTCAAAATTCAGATCCGATCCAGTCTCGATTAGACTAATGTCAAATTTCGTATTCTCGTATCACAATTTGAAAATACAAAGCTTAATTTAAGTGGGATTATATAGAAATACATATAACCGAAAATTATACAAACTAAGAATTTTATTTTGCTGACAATTAGAATTAGAATTTTAGTCAATGCACAATTCAATTACGATTCGGTCTTTTTTTAGGGTTCCGTAACCAAAGGGTAAAAATAACCCTATTACTAAGGCTCCGCTGTCCGTCCGTCCGTCCGTCTGTCACCAGGCTGTATCTCATGAACCGTGATGGTTAGACAGTTGAAATTTTCACAAATGATGTATTTCTTTTGCCGCCATAACAACAAATACTAAAAAACAGAATAAAACAAATATTTAAGGGGGGCTCCCATACAACAAACGTGTTTTTTTTTTGCTGATTTTATAGATAATGGTACGGAACCCTTCGTGCGCGAGTCCTACTCACACTTGGCCGGTTTTTTATATTAGCTCAGCATATTGGCTCCGCTTCGCTTGATGGTAAGGGAAAAGAAGAGCCCCAATCGCATCAGCAACGGACAAGAGAAGTTGACGCTACCATGCTGGCCTACATGATGCGAATGAGGAAATACATATGCCGGCAACGCGTTCCACTTTTTAATGGTGCGACATAGATAGGAGTTGCCAAACTTTTTTAGTACGCGAAGGAATGATCCCTGTCTTTTGTTCTGCGATCCTAAAACAATTGCGAGGTCATCTGGTGATGTAAAGGAAATGAATACACACGTATGTAAGAGCGAGATAGGGAAGAAAAGTATAAATATGTATTAATTACATTTATGCGTGCTTTCTGAACTTGTCAATAGGAAATCTTGTCAATTATGAGTATGAGCTTCTGTGGGATAAGTTCTACAGCACGAGTGTGCCGTCCAAGTGCGTCTCCCTCTATAAATACCGGTACATAAATCAGAAGATTCAGGTGAGATGGGCTTACCAGCCCATGTACAGTATACCTACTGTCAGATGAATATAAGCTAGAGTGTGGCGTGAGACAGGGGTGATTGAGCTCACCCACACTCTTTAATTTGTACATTGACAAGCTTATCGAAAGGCTTAGTGGCACTAATGTCGGATTGTTTTTTATATGAGAGGGTGGCAGAGCATGTGGGTCACCTGATGGAAAGCAATCACCACCGCCCATGGAGTTCAGCAACACCAAGGAGTCGCCGATCCGTTGCCAGCCTAATTCTCTTTCCTTTCCTTCTTTCTAGCGACCTCACTCACTCGCAGAAACACAACAACCCTCAAGGGAATTGTTATTTGGCTGCGGTATTCATATTTGCTCAAAGATATTGATGAACCCCTTACACCCCAAAAGGATATCATGTTTATGGGATTTCTTTGAATTACATTAGCTATAATTATTATTTAAATAATTCATTTCGGCCAACTTGCCAGAATATTCATTGCTTTTTTGGTGGTGGTAATCCTGGCTACACAGGAGACACCATGGTGGGAATGTGTGGTGGGCCGTCGTCCCGTTTATCCACCTAAAACACCCAACCTAAGGTAGACAGTCGGAAATGCGTGTCCAGCTACCTACCTAGATAAGTATGTGAATTCCGATTACCAACCAGGTTCAGCCCCCTTACCACCATCTCTTATTGCAATTCAATAATTGAATAGATTGCTTATTCATTGGTATGAATAAGCAATCTATTCAATTATTGAATTGCAATAAGTGATGGTGGTAAGGGAGCTGGGTGGAAAGACATGCGTTTCCGAGTTTCGAATTAGGGATAAACGGAATAAGCCATGAATTGGTCTACTGGACTCAATAGCGACCTCTTTAGTGTTAGAGACGAAACCATACCTGCACGTGATACACCTTTTATATTAGCAAACAAGACTTCAAATGTTTCCAAGATAACTAATACACATAAATGTTTCCTGTCGCTTTGGGCAAATTTGTTTTGGGAACTATAACAATAACAATTCGAGGTGCCTTACATGCCACTTCCGAATGCAATGCATTTGGTTAAACTTTGCCTTAAGTTGAGAATTTCAGTTCTGTTATGAAACATTTTCACGAAGATCATTAACTAGTTATATAAATCTTTTTGGCGACTTTTAAGTAGTTGAACAGAGCGTCTATGAATATTGTTTATTTTAAAAAAAGTAAAAATATAAAGATTTAATTAATTTACTTTTTTATGATTTGTTACCATAGAATTTTGACCTAATAAATACATAGTCTAATAATAATATTATAGCATCTATTAGAAAAATAAAACTAATACTAAATTTAAAAATAAGACTTGTTTGTTTGCAAAACTTTATTGCGTTAGGCATCAACCCTTAATCATCCCACTCTTAGGATACTCCTCTCAATTGAAGGAATTTAGAGCATATTCCACCACGCTGCGCAACTGCGGGTTGGCAGAGCTGACTTTATTGCCTATATGTTACATGATATGTATATACAGCTGTGATACATGGTTTGCAAAGGTTTACTTTTTTATTAATAATAAAAAGCAGAGTTAAAGAAGAAGAAGAGGATTAGTTTATATAAAGAAATATTCAGAAACAAAAGTATTTTTTTATACATACCTAAGAATGAATGATTGTCTTTAATGCCCTCTACTATTCCGA
Source organism: Hypsopygia costalis (assembly GCA_937001555.2). Classification (NCBI taxonomy): domain Eukaryota; kingdom Metazoa; phylum Arthropoda; class Insecta; order Lepidoptera; family Pyralidae; genus Hypsopygia; species Hypsopygia costalis. The sequence continues at coordinate 8,000,614 of OW443349.2, forward strand.
TGGTGTCAGTTTAGACTTTGCAATAATGACATTACGTATGCTGTCTTGAAATATTGCCACAAGTTGTATAACAATTATTTCACCTCTAATACTGAATAAAAATTTATATAAATAAAAATGAATGTTGCTAAGCGAAACTCGAGAACGGCTCAACAAATTCGGCAATTTTTTTTTTTTTGTATTTTAATTAAGGCCTATGGAACGTTTTAATAAAGAGAAAATATATTAATTGTGTGGAAAATAGTATAAAAGAAATGACAGAACGAAATCTGTGCGGGCAGCTAGTTAATAATAAACATGGAAGCTATTGAACGCCTGATGAAAATATTTTAATTATGTTCGACTCAAATTTAATTTGCAGCTCACATTACAAGAGGCAACCTGCACATTACTTTTATATAACATAATATTAATTACTTACCAATTATTATAATAAATAAATAAAAAGAAATACTCACTAAAAAAGAAATAAACTTAAATAAAAAAACCAACTGAAAAATCATGACACGAAAAAGCCAAAAATAACTACTACCTACCTCCTGAGACTTTTGGCGTTGGTGCAATTTTTTTAAAGTTTGATAGGTATATCCTTTTCAAGCTGATGGAATAAGACTTGTGTTATAAAAAAAAAAAAATAGGTTTTTAACTTTGTATTTCGCGTCAATCAGTGCTTATGAGATCGGGGGTGGCGCGGCGGGAGCGGGACGGATGCAGTAGTTATCGGGAAAGTTCATACCTTTTTATTCTACAATTAAAGGTGCTACATGAAGGTGGTTGCGTTGGGTGTTAGACTTGGCTTGGATAATCTAAAATGCCCGAATTTCACGCGAGCGAAGCCGCGGGCGAAAGCTAGTTTTATATAAAGCTATAATATATGATGGAATCACATCTGAACTCCTAAAAGTGAGCGATAGATTGATACGTTAGGATCTGATTTGATTTTAATTTGATTCCAAAGATAGGTCTAAAGTTAAAGCTACTGACAGACATCTTCAGTTTATTCTGTAGAGCTCTAGGACTATGTTAAACATATTTACTAAACATCGGACGCGCAGAATGCGCCACAATAGCGAAATTTATTTATTTATTTATTTTGGCCACTTTCCCGAATTGATATCGGAAAACCAAGGTCACTTCACATTACTAATTTTTGATGCTCTGTAGAATCCAAAGTCAGAATTTCGAAATTTTGAGTTTCATGGCAACGGACGGACACACAGAACGACCGGATAATTTTATAAGCTCAATAAATTTCGCTGAAAATCTAACCAGAAATTTGATCTTCGCAATAAAAAAATCCAATGGTAATCGGCTTGAGCTTCGGTGGTACGGCCCCTGGATTACAAGTAGCGACTAAATAGACTAAAAAGGCAATGAACAAAGTAGACCAGATCAGTCTCAGGAAGTAAAACTGTGGCTGCCTTGGAGCTCACAAAGAATTTACTTACTTACTTACTTACTTATCGTCACGCCTGTCTCCCGTTGGGGTAGGCAGAGACCACGGAACGCCAGGTGCACCGATCCAAACATACTTCCTTTGCTTCCTCCACATTCATTAACCTCCTCATGCAGACCCGTCGATTTCGGATACTTTTAATTTGGCCCTTTATCAACACATCGCGTATTTGGTCATTGTACGTACGCCTAGGGCGACCCTTACCGACATTTCCACTCACTTTCGCTTGATAAATCTCTTTCGTGATTCTTTTTTCATCCATCCTTTCCACATGTCCAAACCACCTTAACATACCCTTTTCAATCTTCGTCACCACATCTTCTTTCAATTCACAACGTTTTCGTATCTCGCTATTTCGTACTCTATCTGTTATTCTAATACCGCACATACTTCTCAAAGCTCTCATTTCTACCGCATTAATTCTGCTTTCATGCTTCTTCTGCCATACCCATGATTCAAATTAAGACAAAGAATTTAATAAAAAGAAATTAGTAGGAGTAGGATGCTTTTGACATTTGACTTCCCCTCTTGACAATGTGGACGCGACTAGTACTACTTCTTTTTCATTGACGTGATTCTGAAGCGTGGTGGATGTATTAAAAAAAAATATATGTATATGTTAAGACAGGTTTATTTGAACAGGTAAGAACTCTTCAAACTTAACATTTCTACCATTGCAACGTTCTTATGTCGTACGTTATAAGAGCTACAATCGTATTGTGACTGTAAAGCATGGTCTACTCTTAGCTTATACAAGCTGTTTGTGAGAGTGTTGTCAGCAGCTTCGACGAATTCCAGCACCCAGAACCAGTCGGTTCAACCGTATACAATACATACAATATAGGCCTTTGTCACAAAAATATTTTACTTATTGGTAAGAGATAATTTGAGATAACCAATTGATAAATTGACCCGGTGGTCGAATGGCTAGCAATGCCTACTTTGAGATCGCGGGTTCGATCCCCGTACAAGACAAACATTTGTGTGCATGAACATGTCTGTTTGTCTTAGTCTGGGTGTTTAAATATTATATTATAAGTATCTATTTACAAAAAAAATGTTTGTACATTTATCAGTAGCATATAATATATACACATAGTAGAAGCTTTGCGCTTAATTTGCTATGAAAATTGTCCAGAAATATAATTATATAATCTCATAGTGTCGAAATGACCAGAATTGGTATTATTACAATGATGGCTTTTCAAAATTATTTTCTTTAGACCGCGTCTAACAATTTGCAAAAATATTTAATCAAAAACCATTTTACTCTCTTTTCTTCATTTTAATGCTATTTACAAATCTAAATTGTTTTACGATGTTACGGGTATAACATATAGCACTTTCGCGTATATTACTCATGTAGCGCTTTCTCGCTTGGCCCTCGGTTTCTTCCACAGATTTTGTTTTATGGACTCAATCAACTCAAAACGGCCTCCATTCCGATGTCCATCGACTGGCTCGCATGTCAAATTCATAGAACCATGTATCATAAAGCTTGGGATCTGGATTGATGTAATCCAGCATTTCTGATAGGTTTTGCCTACGGGATTGTTTTAGCAGAAAAATCTACTCTTTTTATGTGACTTAAACCATGAGGAATCTGATCTTACAATCAAATTAATAGTTACTTTTATTTTCTTTTGGGGTGTAAGTGGTTTGAACCAAAGTCAACTTCACCTGCACGTGGTGCACCCTGCTGACTGACAAACGAAGCTCTGGCGAAAAAAAAAGAGGTAGGGAGCGTAATTGTAAGCTACCCGACTGGGGAATGTACCTCCGCCTCACAGAATATCGCAGCCAAATAACAATTCCCTTGAGGGTTGTTGTGTGGCGGAGCGCGAGCGATAGTTTATGTTGCGAGCGTTAATATGGCTACGGTAACTGCTTCACATCAGGCGGGCCGTATGCTTGTCTGACACCCGTCGTAGTATATAAAAAAAAAACTGTCAGCGATAATTTCTAAAACCTGGGGGCCTACCGCCGACATTGAAGCCGTTCGCCATCGGATTGTGTGATCGCGAAAAAAGATCATATGTTTAAGTTAATGACAAACATCTTCAGCTTAATATGTAGACCTCTATGGTTTCTACCAGCTAAGCTAAATACAATTACCGCCAATTTAAGGTAAACTTTGATTTTCGCAATCAAAAAATTCGACGGTAATCGGCTTCAGCTTCGACGGTACTGGGGGCCTACTGCCGATGCTGAAGCTCTCCCCCCGAAGCGACTCCCATCTTCTGTTCAAATTTGTAATAAATAAAATAAATAAATAAATAAATATTTCTGGACACTTCACATAATCCACAAAGTTTTCAGTTTTTGTGGACCAGTGTAGTCGTGACACGTACAACTGCGTTGATGGTACTTCCTGACGCAGCAACATGTCCGGTTCGAACGGGGCGGTGCCGCGATGGTTGCGGTTCGAGGACTTCTTTTTCTTCACTACTTTGATGAAGCCCTCTTTGTCGCACAGCTGTTCTTCGTGTCGTGGACGTGGTGGCCCAGCCTCGCGAGTTCTCTTCTCCTTATTCACGAGCCGCTGAGGTGGTGAGACGGCTCGGGTAACGGCGGCATACGACACCCGCGGAACGCGGGGGGGAGGGAGCCGGGGCATCCGCGTGACCATAATAAAAATAGAGAAGTAAGACAACTCAAGCCCCGAGCGGGCGATAGTAGCCTAAACACGTAGGGCTGTCGCTTAATAGTTTATTTAACCGTCAAAAATACTTAGTCAATCTCTATATACAAAATACAAAATTAAGTAGGGTAAGTATTAGGGTACTGTAACAAAAAACTAGCCAAGTGCGAGTCGGACTCGGTCACGAAGGGTTCCGTACCAAAAACAACAAACAATCATGTTTGTTGTATGGGAGGGCTCCTTAAATATTTATTTTATTCTGTTTCTACTATTTGTTGTTATAGCGCCAACAGAAATACATCATTTGTGAAAATTTAAACTGTCTAGCTATCACGGTTTATGAAATACCTACAGCCCCTGGTGACAGACGGACAGACAGACGGACACCGGAGTCTTAGTAATAGGTTCCTTTTTATCCTTTGGGTGTGGAATAAAAGAAGAAAGATAATTCTGGATTTGACAAATTGTTATTCAGACATCCATGGACACTGCAATGTTTTTTATGGCTAGTCGACTTTGTAGCCATCTTTAACGTATTTGTAGTTACATACGACGTAGGTAGGTACTAGTTATGTAACGAATATTCGTATTCGCATTCGCGAATATTCGCATATTTCTCGACATTCGCATTCGCATTCGCAATTTTATGCGAATGTTTTGCGAATATGAACGTCCTAAAAATAATTATTTTTTGATTTTCAATTACAAAAAGGTAAATAAAATAGAGAAATAATAATAATAATAAATATTGTCAGACAAATTAAACACGGCGCCATCTAGCCCCAAAGTAAGCGAAGGTTGTGTTATGGGTACTAGACAACTGATAAACATATGTAAATACATTTTTTTTGTAAATACATATTTCTGATATATAATATATAGAAAACACCCAGACTAAGACCAACATACATGTTCATGCACACAAATGTTTGTCCTATGTGGGAATCGAACCCACGAGCGTTGGTGTCCGCTACGCCACCGAGTTATGAGATTATGTATAAATTTCATAAATGCAATATAAATTTCATCTACTGACTAACGAGGTTCTGGCAAAAAAAGAGGTAGGGCATAACGTATTTTTTAAACTGCCCGACGTACCTCCACCTCACAGTATACCGCAGCCAAATAACAATTCCCTTGAGGATTGTTGCATTCTTGCGAATGACTGAGGTCACCAGAAAGTAAGGAAGGAGTATATGCTGGCAAAAGATCGGCGACCCCTTGGTGTTGCTGATCTCCATGGGCGGTAGTGGTTGCTTTCCATCAGATGACCCACATGCTCGTTTGCCCCCTCTCGTATTAAAAAAAAAACTAACATAAACGCATGCTAATTTGCCACTTGTATAATTCATATACAAAAAGGCTTTCAATAAACATAAAAGCAAGATCAAAACCCATTCAACCCAAAAGCTGCTCTAAAAGCAATTTCCGGTACACAACTTAAATTATGCATGCTTTTATGAATTTCATTACTTGCATTTAAACTCAACACGACCCCTGTAATTTGAAATTAATTTCGTCAAGATTACAGAGCCAGTCCAGAATGGTCGGTCGAGTGGTTCTGATGGTTAGAAAGTAAACAAAGGTCGTTGAATCCCTCTTGTAAGCCGAATTTGCTGACATCCTTTGAGTAGGATTAAATCAACATACAGCAACGTGAATGCTAAAATAAATAGAGAATTTAAATTATTCTCGCATGCTTGAAGTATTTGATTACGTAATATTATTTGCGAGCAATTAAATCGTATGTAATACTACGTATGTGTTCATCATCATCAGGTCATTTTAGTCTCCACTACAGGAGCACGACCCTCTCTCTTCCGTCTCAGACAGAAGGTCGATTTGGCCTACACTCCCCACGCTGGTCACACGGGTTTGGGAGGCCTTATCGATGTTTTATAACGTAGGTATTTATTTCCCTTAATCGCCTTGTACGACATCCACGGGAATAGACGGAGTGATTCTATTCTAGTCTGCCGGAAACCACACGTATGTGTTAGTTCATCAGATTTTCATTACAAGCTGAAACAAGATGAATGCAGAAGGCCTACATCCAGTAGTGAGTAGGTATGTTGGATGTATGTAAAAATAAAGTATATCTTTAATTTTGAATTTGCCGTGCTGTTGGTACGTTTGTGTCGATGACCGGTGTCAAGTGACTTGTCAAGAAAACAATATGGTGGATGGATATTAATTTGAGTGTGGTTTTTGTATAATAAAGAAATACTGTAAAATGTGAAGTGAATTTGAAAGATATTGGACATTTAAAAAAATATAGTCAAAATTCAGTTTCGATCCAGTCTCGATCTCACAAATGTCATATTTAGTATTCTCGTAACACAATATGTAACTTCAAAATTAAATTTAAGCGGGATTATATCGAAATGTGAGTGAAAATTAAACAAACTAATAATGTCACTTTGCCAACAACAAGAATTGATATAATTAATTAATGAAATCAAGTATATCATTTTAGTGAATTCACAATTCAATAAAGTTGATACTGTTGATTGTTGGCACTTGGTGGAACATTATTATCATAATGTTATAATAAAGCACTTGTACTATTCCACGTTATTATATTTAATACTAGCTGATGCCCGCGACTTCGTTCGCGTGGACTTTATGATTCCGCCGTATTAATACAAATACGAACTAATGTAGATACATAAGAAAATATTTGTTATACGTATAAAGTCAAATTTTTTTTTTTGTTTAACATTGTAACCATAGTTTAAAAAAAATTAAGGGAGTCTTTCCTTCGGGAGCTAATATGAAAAGACCAGTCCTAAGCTTGACACCAGCGAATTTTAGTGATTTTTTTATTGTCATAGCAAAGGTCACAGACAACTGCGTACGTTTAAAATTAAAATGGATTTTTTTTGGAGAAGAGTGGTATACGCGGAATAAATATAGTTTCACCGGCACCACTCCCAGTGAGAATCTCAGCTTCAATTATATTGCGCTGCCATTGACTTTACTTCGGGAAGGAGATCTTCCCCAAATTTTAATAATATTCTTGAAAACTCTTGGGCACGTAAAGTTCTATCTACAGCTTCTAGTGCCTTACTGTTGGCCATTTCGCATTCATCTCAAACGATTAGACAGCAATCCTGAAACACCTTTGCTTTGTCACAGTTTCGTGTCACAGAGCATGTCGGTGTTTCAATTCTGTTTAAATCGAGTAGGATATTGAACATTGTAGTTGCGTCCTTCCGCCTAGTAGTAATGTGGCTGCAATACTTGGCGATGCTTCTGCGAGATCTTATTTTGGCGCCTGATTTCAGCGTGGATTGCTCTTGTCAGGTATGTTTTTCCAGTCCCTCCTGGAGCATCTAAGAAAAACAGTTTCCCCTCGTCGCTTAAAACACTTTCCACCACCAAATCAAATAAACTCTCATCTTGCTACATAGCGTCCCACAAATGCACGTATTCTTCTGGTTTGTGCGAATATATACCATTCGTTCCATTTCAATTTTAGCGTACACGTCTATAATAAACTGACTAAATAGACCACGGTACCTTTGTAAATAAAATAAAACGATTGCGTCTAACTTGTAGCAGGTAAGAATAAAAGTAGCACCCCGCGGTTTTTTTTTTACAATACATTCAATATTTTGTTAATTTATTTATTGTTATAATAAATAGATTTAAAAAAAGTAAAAAAACACGCTATAATAGCAAATAGAACTAAAAAACTTACTTAAAAAATTTTTTAGTTCTATTAGCTATTATAACGTGTTTTTTTTTCCTTTTTTTGAAAACTATAATTTATTGTAAACACGTGTTGTTTATGCAAATAAATTTAACTTTGTTCTGCATCAGGTGTTCCAAATCTTGGATTTTTATACCTCAACAAAAAATGCTCATCAAGCTGAACAACTTTTGCTAAGGAGTCATTTTTAAATTTCTTATAGTTTACCTGAACCATTATGGTTCTGCATCAGGTGTTCCAAATCTTGGATTTTTATATCTCAACAAAAAATGGTCTTCAGATTGAACAACTTTGCTAAGGCGTCATTTTTATATTTCTTATAGTTTACCTGAACCATTATTGTTCTGCATCAGATGTTCCAAATCTTGGATTTTTATACCTCAACAGAAAATGCTCATCAAGCTGATCAACTTTTGCTAAGGTGTTATTTTTATATTTCTTATAGTTTACCTGAACCATTATGGTTCTGCATCAGGTGTTCCAAATCTTGGATTTTTATACCTTAACAAAAAATGCTCTTCAGGTTGAACAACTTTTGCTAAGGCATCATTTTTATATTTCTTATACTTTACCTGAACCATTAAGGTTCTGCATCAGGTGTTCCATATCTTGGATGTTTATACCTCAACAGAAAATGCTCATCAGGCTGAATAACTTTTGCTAAGGCGTCATTTTTATATTTCTTATAGTTTACCTGAACCATTGTGGTGCTGCATCAGGTGTTCCACTTTCCAAAATCAATTATACCCTATATTTTGCCCAGGCTTAACAGCTATATAACAAAAAAAGTTTCATTCGAATCCGTCCAGTACTTCCAGAGATTAGCGTGTACAAACAGACAAACAGACATACAGACAAACAGACAAACAGACAAACAGACAAACAGACAAACAGACAAACAGACAAACAGACAAACAGACAGACATTTTTTTTTAAATTCATACTCTATTACTATATCTCCATCGCCTCCAATTGTTTTTTTGTAAATATATTCAATGTACAGACACATTATTTTTACTGTTTTATTATATGTACAGATTACCGACCGGTTTCGCCGCTAAGGGTCGCCACCCTATAAAATTGTTCATAATCAGAACTATCTCTTTTACGCTTGGCGTACAACCATTTCAAAACTACCAACCAGCGAGTTGGTCTAAGCATACTGCGTAGCCCTAAGATCAATACCGTCATCGACCCTTATTCATCTCACTATTAGAAAATGTGTCTTCCCTCAATCGAAAGGGAGTAGAGCATACTTCACCACGATGCACGGACGAGCTCGAGATAAATAAACCCATCCATGGACAGGCTACGGTCGACGTTGCTTAACTTGCGTGTTCGATTAGACTGACACGTGCAACTACGACGTCTTATACTCATGATCTATAGTTCTATACTGTATCCCCAACTTGCACCAAGTTTATAACAAGAACTGAAACATTTTTCAATATCAACTTTGGATTTATTCACAACTTGTTTCTCGACTTTGTATTTTATTATTTGATAGGATACGCTCCTGAGAATAACTTCCAGAAACTGTTGGAATGTTTGAACGTTAGTTTAACTTATCTTAGAGGGTTTATGGGAGAAGGAGCTCAATGGCATCGTTATGCGGTTCAGTCTAATCGAACACGCAAGTTAAGCAACTCCGACCATAGTGTGCCAATGGATGGGTTTATTTATCTCAAGCTGCCCTATGCTTCGGAGGGTACGTTAACCTGTCGGTTTTCACTGTTGTCATTAGATGACAGTCAATAAGCCAAGTCAGTGGCCTTTAGGCAGCTTGAAAACACTGGCTTCCGGCCAACTCGCAGTCGAGAAGCGTGGTGGATTTGATATGCTCTGAACTCCTTTCGATTGAGGGCAGGGAAAATGTTAAAAAAAAAAAAATGTTACACTTCTCTTGATATATTCTTTGATGACATTGATGTTACACACCGCCATCTAGTTCCAAACTGAGCAAAGCCTGTATAATAACATCTTTATTTCAATATTATATCCTTTTCGTCGTCTACCTTTATTCATCCCACTGCTGGGATACGGGCCTGGGGCCCTACCGCCGAAGCTGATGCCGATTATCATAAATTTTTTTGATTGTTAAAATTTCTACCAGCTGAGCTAAACATGATTAGCAATAATCTATATATAGTGTCATTTTCGCTTCCAAAAATTGCAATGGTAATCGGCTTCGGCTTCGGCGGTAGGGCCCCAGGCCCGTATCCCAGCAGTGGGATGTATTAAGGTAGACGACGAAAAGGATATAATATTGAACTAAAGATGTTATTATACAGGCTTTGCTCAGTTTGGAACTAGATGGCGGTGTGTAACATCAATGTCATCAAAGAATATATCAAGAAAAGTGTAACATTATGGAAATTAATATATTTTTTCATGGTTTATTAAATTTATGAAGACGTTGTTCGGATTGTTCGAGAAGATTAATATTATTATCATGTTATAACAGTCAATAATTTATAAATTGGACCTTTGTTTTATAGTACTATTACTTATACTGTGGATTTATATAATAAATTATGTATAAACTAATATAAAGGAAAAAAACAAAAGGCGTACGGAATATTAGAGTTATTCAAATACATAGAACGTGTAACTGAATAACTCTGAAATGTACAGCACTGAAATAATTATGAGCCAACTAGAGAGAAACCCGGCTTTATAGTGAGGCAATCTAAATTATAAATATTTCGACTTCATCTGAAAGGAATTCATCAGGAAATAGAGAAAGGGATTTTAAATAATATATTCATTTAGGAATTTTAAGGAAACTTGCAAACATCTATATCGTCTATGGATGGTCTAGTCGATGGTCACATATACAAGAACTTATACACGTTTCTTTTTTGACGTAAATAATAAATAAATAAATATTTCTGGACAATTTACACGTCTAGTCCCAAATAAGGCGCAAAGCTTGTGTTATGGGTACTAGACAACTGATAAATGTACTTAAATACATTTTTTTTTGTAAGTACATAATTATAATACATAGAAAACACCCAGACCAAGACAAACAGACATGTTCATGCACACAAATGTTTCCCTTGTGCGGGAATCGAACTCGCGACCTCGGAGTTAAAGTGGCCATTGCTAACCATTCGTCCACCGAGCTCATCAATACATCTTTAAATTTGCTACCATACGGGGGCAATCCAAAAAAAATTAATGATAACAAAATCGGGGGATACAGTTTGGTGTTGCAGTTTCGAATCTATGCTCTACATCTAAAATTCATCCACTGGATAGATGAAGGATCATAGAATATATTACGCTAAGTAAGGACTATTGAACATCGCTTGCGGGGTAGGGGGAAGCACTGCCATTTTGAGATAATTTTAGTGCATATAACGTATTCATGTGCAACACACGGCCGTGTTCATAACATAGCTGCACCCCATTTTTTTTGTTTGCAGTTTTTCTATTCTTGACCTACCCTACACTTTCCTTTTTTTTATTGATATTCTACTTAAAACACGCCTATTTTAGCAATTGATTCATTTATTCCACGAAAATATTATCTTTTTTATAATATAAGAATAAAAGTACATTACTATTATTACACACTTTTTTGCAACATGGAATATCACCTCGCGCGCTACCACTCTGCTGCTAACGCAGCCACTCCTTCCTTTCTGCTGACCTCAACCACCCTTACGGGAATTGTAATGTGGCTGCGGTATTTTTTGAGGTACTTACCCAGTCGGGCAGCCATTACACTTACGCTCCCCACCTCTCTTTTCGATAGAGCCACGTTTGTCAGTTAGCAGGATACACCACGTGCAGTTGAGGTCGGCTTCGGTTCAAATATCCTGACGAACCATTTACACCCCTTGGCTTCGGTTCAATGATCTTGATGAACTATTTACGCCCCAAAAACATACCCTCGAAAAACTTTACCGTTCTTCCGCAGTCGGGTAAATACATATTACATGTTTAAAAATGTTTTCCATGCAAGCAAATACGTTATTTCAAGCTTTGCACGTATTATATATTAAAAATTCAAAACAAAGAGTCCGTGCAATGTTACTTTAGCGCGAACAATGCATCTCTCACATACCTACCAGTTTTAGTTGACGTTTAATTTAGTTTTTACACGTTTCTACAGGCTTTTGTTAGTTTTTATTTTATTTTTATATATACTCTACTCGAAAATAGTTTTTCAAATGTCATCATGATCAGCCTGTATATAGATGCCCAGCAGTAGATAGCTACTGCTGGGCATAGACCTTCCCTCAGTGGCGTAACTATTCCATCAGAACTCGTGGCAAATTCATCAGATGGGCCTTCAGGGGATGGGGCCCTCTCCAATATATAATTTGAACTTGAATTTTGAAGTTTTAACAAGATGTATCTAATTAAACTAACAACATACCGAGTCATTCAAAATTAGTTAAAATTACAAATTGGACGCACTATTGAAAATATTTAGATTAGCATGGATTAATTAACAAGCAGTTAGTTACGGATCTGCGGACAAATAATTTAGTTTAGATAATCAATGTTATACATCGAATGGCAGATTTTATAAAAGTTTAGTTGGTCAAGGCTTCTGTCATGGAAATAATTGAGCATGTCTGACAGGTAATGATCATGTATAGTAAATGAATTTAACCGTCATGTACTAAAAATTTTATTGTTATTGTGACAATATTATACTTAATTATGTTATTTTTTATAATGACATCGTATATAAATAAATATTTCTGGACAATTTACACAGCGCCATCTAGTCCCAAATTAAACGCAAAGCTTGTACTATGGGTGCTAGACAACTGATAATTGTACTTGAATACATTTTTTTATGTATCATATAAAATATCATTTCCAAATCTGTCCTCTTTTATATATACCTGCATATATATATATATATATATATATATAATATATATATATATATATATATATGCGAGGAAGGAGATGTTGCGTTGACAGCGGGGGTGGCGGCGCGCGAGCGATATTTTATGATGCGAGCGTTAATATGGCTACGGTAACCGCTTCACGTCAGGCTGGCCGTATACTTGTCTGCCACCAGACGAAGTATAAAAAAAAATTGTTTTGTCGACCCACCTGAACTCAGAGTTGTAAAGAAGCCTCAGGGTCACATAGTCAACGCTTTTCTCGATGTTAAAGCCAATTACTAAAGTACATAATAATCTGACTCTAGTTAAATAAATGTTATCTTCAAATTTATACGAATAAACTATTATAATGATTCATACTGTAATTTCCATATAATTAAAGTAATTTATATTCATAATACTAGTTAATCAAAGTGTAAGCGTGAAAATAATTGCAACTGCAACAAGTCATTTTAATTAACCATTTGTAATGTCACAAATTACAGTTGTAATACCAGTAGTGCAGTCTACCAAAATTAATTATTGAAAATTTAATTTTAACTGATTTCGTGTTGGAACTGAATGTTAATTAATTCCGTATACATGCGCATGTTCATTTAACAAGATAAGTAGATTATAAAAAAAATACTCATTATAATAATTTCTTCAGGTGTTTCACTAACTAGTGAAGGTTAGCGCTTAACCTGTTAAAGTTCGTCCTGTCATTAGCTCTATGAAGCAGCACAGTGGCGCTGATTCATCATCATCATCAGCCTGTATCTACCCACTGCTGGATGTAAGCCTTCCCCAATGCTTTCCACCAGATACGATCCTCCGCCTTCCGCATCCAGCCGCTTCCAGCCGACTGTCAAGCAAGCGCTGACTATCAAGGTCCATTCTCGGATGTTCTTCTGTTGGATGGTGATGAGTCGTCGCCATCTTTCGAGCGTACGGACGTATTTGTAAAAAGTAAAGCCAGTAATATATGACATCTTGTATATGGAGTGTTCCCAAGATCAGTGCAAAAAGTTACCTATACTATCTTAAGTGTCAGGGCTTACATAAGGAGAATTTTGAATTTGAAGCACCCACGCCGGAATGTAAGACCAACTTTCTCTATCCAACTTTTCTCTATCCTGCACCTTTCCTCACCATAATCAGCTGAGCCGTATTACTGATGTTAAGGAATGTATTGATAATTGAATATAAAGATCTTCATTACACTGTGGAATCAATTTCCCTCGGCGGTATTTCCGAACAATTACGTCATGGGAGACAGAGTGACACTGCTGAGACAGTCAGCCTGTGGCCACGACCTGTGCAATGGTGGTCAAAATGCCAGGCAATAATAAAAATACCTTACATGTATGATCGCCTTAATTCCCGTGCTTATTACAACTTTACCTTTATTTTATTCTCAAGTACTGCATGCAGCCAAAAACAATTTAAATGTGTATATTTATGTTGTTTTTTGTGCATTATAAATAAAGCAAAGGATATAGTCACCTATATAAATAAATAAATATGATTTATATCCATAGAGTAAAGCGCATTTGCTAATTAGCCATGTATGCACTATATATAATAATAACAAATCTCGTTATTTATAATAAAATATGTGAATTATAATCTAAACATCGAAACCATCTATCGAAACTAGCCATCAGCTAGATAAACTAGCTATCAGCTATAGAAACTAGCTAGTTTCGATGTTTAGATTTTACCCAACAAAACGACATATGCCTAAAACACCATCTTTAAACATGGCCGGCTATTAGCCATTAACACCGTCCAAATAAAAAAAAACCCACCGGAGTCGTATCTATATCGTGGTCCGCATTCGTAAAAAGCAAACTTGATATCCCGGGTTGACGCGACACGCCCAAATCTCTTGAGGTCATAAAATATTTAACAATCACGCCGCAAAGGCGTAAACGTTTTATTTGTTCTTGCTATTCGTCGCATTGCGGGTCACGTCGGCATGTTGGGGTCTAGCATATGTTAGTCACAGAATGCAATGCGTTTTTCTTTAGATTAAAAAGAGTTTAGGGATGTAAAATGCTCACCATGATCTTTAAAGCCAAGTCAACCTCACCTGCACATAGTGCATCCTGCCGACTAGCGACAGAGTCTCTTTTTACCAGAGACTCTTTCGCTAGTAACCAGTTGCGCGTGTCAGTATAATCGAACACGCAAGTTAAGCAACATCGATGGATGCCTGTTATTTAGGGTTTATTTATTTCGAGCTCCTCCATGCTTCAGAGGACACGTTAAGGGGTCTGTCCTGGCTGTTGCCATTAGATGACAGTCATTAACCCAAGTCAGTGGCCTTAGGGCTTGAAAACACTGGCCTCCGCCAACCCGCAGTTGAGCAGCGTAGTGGAGTATACTCTAAACCCTTCGATTCAGAGGAGACCCATATCGCAACAGTGGGATGATTGTGGGTTAATGTCGAAGGGTAGATAGGTGGTCTTAGAGCCAATAGCATTCTCTACCAGACAACCTTTGGGAAGAGAATAATAATACACTGGGCCGCAATGAAAGCAGGTCGGTAACAAAAACATAAATTTTTGAAATCTTCTTTATTTTTTATTTATGGTTTTAATACAATCACCAAAAAGAAATAAAAAGATTTTACTTTTGCCTATATTTGTAAGGAAATAAACTTTAATTCAGTATTTATTTCATAAAGCTAGATAAAATATTTTGGAAGTTATTGATGTTTTTGTTACCGACCCGCTTTCATTGCGGCCCAGTTTATTATAGAGTACAACAGGAAATATACATACATACACTTTTATATGTACATAAATTTAGAGCATCATGCAAAAACAAAATGTATCCAACACCTTATGCAGGTAGATTTTAGCACAAATGCAGTGAATAATGTCACAGCTAATCCAATTAATCAGTCTTACAGAATGCGTCTGTTGCATCAATCCTTCAATTAGTGGGTCTAATCCAGCGAATCAGCACACCGTTGATTAGAGAGCAGTCCATTTCATCGTGGAATTGGAAATACAGTGTGACTTTACAATGGTTTAATTATCAAATAGAATGGTTCTTTTTTTATTGAGAACTTGATGGCGATAAATGAGAAGAAGTTTAAGCACCAAACAAACAGTTAACTTTAACTTTTTTGTTTAAGTTTTGAAGTTTAACTTTTACCACTGGGGAGGTGGTAAGCGATATGTGGGTGAGAGGCACTGAAAGAGGAGTTTTATGAAGCCAACAGGGAGATACCCAATGGCGAGCATATACATGCTATTGAAGAAGAAAATGAAGAAGCGAAGCATGTGACAACCTTAATAGACAAAAGACTCATTTCAGATTTTAGATGAAACATTTATGTGATAGAGCTTCCCTGGGCGTATATATTTTAAAAATCGTTTTTAAACCGTTTGTAACCGATTTTGCGGTGGTAAGTAAGTGGTTCATCAACATCTTTGAACCAAAGCCAACCTCACCTGCACGTGGTGCACCCTGCTGACTGACAAACGAGGCTCTGGCGAAAAGAGAGGTAGGGCATAGCGTATTTTTTTAAGCTGTCCGACTGGGGAAGTATCTCGACCTCACAGAATACCGCAGTTAAATAACAATTAGTTTGAGGGTTGTTTGCTCCTGGGAGTGAGTGAGGTCACCAGAAAGAAAGGAAGGTGTATAGGCTGGCAGCGGATCGGCGACCTCTTGGTGTTGCTGATCTCCATGGGCGGTGGTGATTGCTTTCCAGCAGGTGACCCGCATGTTCGTTTAAATTTTCTGCCCCTTTCTCATATAAAAAAAACATACATTTTGGGGTGTAAGTGGTTCATCAATATCTTTGAACCAAAGCCAACTTCACCTGCACGCGGTGCACCCTGCTGACTGACAAACGAAGTTCTGGCGAAAAGAGAGGTAGGGAGCGTAATTGTAAGCTACCCGACTGGGGAATGTACCTCCACCTCCGCAGCCAAATAGCAATTTTCAAGGAAATTTTGGGTTGTTGTGTTCCTGCGAGTGAGTGAGGTCACCAGAAAGAAAGGAAGGAGATGCTGCGTTGCAGCGGGGGTGGCGGCGCGCGAGCAATATTTTATGTTGCAAGCGTTAATATGGCTACGGTAACCGCTTCACATCAGGCGGGCCGTATGCTTGTCTGCCACCCGACATAGTATAAAAAAAAAAAAAAAAATCATACAAATAGAAAAAAATATACAATGAATACTGTATACTCGAGAGTTTAGATGTAAGTTAACATCATCATCATCATAATCGGCCATTATGTATCTACTCACTGCTATACTGGCGTGGCGTGGCGTGGACTAATATAGACCGTGGACTAATGTAGACCAAGTAGCATCAGCGAGTCTCTTTTCTTTCAGGAGGGATTTTCAATTTTCAACCACACTTCACTTATAACATTGTGTAAACCTCGGTAACGTTATTCTTAGTATGGTCTTTTCGTTCAAGGCGTTTGATTGCAATTGCGAGACCGTGGACGAGGGCCAATTTCGCCTAACTACGCTACTGCACTGCTGGTTATAAGCCTTCGCCAATGTTTTCCACCATATACGATCCCCCGGTTTCCGCATTCAGCTGCTTCTTTGTATAGAGCAACGAAACATCCCCTCTCCCTTCAGATTGACAAACGAGCGCTGACCTTGTGCGTGACGAATTTAGCGCGCTGCATTTACATACTGTTGCAACGTTTTCATAATACTAGTGGTAAATAATATGGGAATTTCGACCACTAGGCAATGGTCGAGATTCCCATATTTAAATAATATTTATTATAATTCACAATAATTAATTTAAATTATTGACGATCTCGGTGGTCGAATGGTTAGCAATGGCCACTTTGACTCCGAGGTCGCGGGTTCGATTCCCGCACAAGACAATCATTTGTGTGCATAAACATGTCTGTTTGTCTTGGTCTGAGTGTTTTCTATGTATTATAATTATGTATTTTAAAAAAAATGTATTTTAGTACATTTATCAGTTGTCTAGTACCTACCCATAACACAAGCTTTGCGCTTAATTTGGGACTAAATGGGGCTGTGTAAATTGTCCAGAACTATTTATTTATTATGACTTTAACAATAAACAAAAGAGTACATGTTTGTTTAATATTTTTTTCTTGATTTAATGTATTTTTTATGCATAATTAAAAAAATATATTAGCAATCTGCATTCCTTCACTATATAAACTATAAGCGTGCAAAATTTCATACTTCTCTGTCCGCGCATTTTTCGTAAAAAGTTATACAAAGTTTTTGCTTTTCGTATTAATATAAGTACACACAATTCTTTTGTTTTTTTTTTTGCATTTGATTTTATAGTTTAATGCATTTTCTGTATACGTCCGATACTCAGTTAATTTACGAATAAATTGATGTATCGAATTGCAAATGGAAATTATTTTAGGCTTTAATGAAAACCGCTACAATTCTGCTAACTAGTCTATGGTAGCTAATATTTGCCATTGTTTTAGAGTTCTTTTAATAAGGTAGTAAGTAATTAGTGTTAGAAATTATGAGATAGCAAACAGGTAAGTGCCTGACAGTGAGGCCACAAAGCGGCGCAGGCTGTCTGCTTTCTTTCTGCAGAAAGAAATCAAATAGCCTGCTGCCGATTACAAGCGTAAGTCAAAGTCAAAGTCAAAATTCTTTATTCTGTGGGCCCTCGCGGGCACTTAGACACGTCTTTTACAATTAGGTATATTTTTTTATCTACCAGCATTTCGGAATGACCATTGACGAGAAGAAATGCCGAAAGAAACTCTGTCAATATAGTAAGTCGGAACCGGTTTACCAGAGTATAGATGCTGAGTTTCTATTCGTCATTAGTCCTTATTCATTCCACTGTTGGGATGCAGTCGATATTGCTAACTTGCGTGTTCGTTTAAAATAACTCAAAACCTTCGATTTACATTTGACTAATTTATAAAAAATCTTTTGACAGGCTGTGTAATATATATTATCCGGTTACGCATTTGTAAACAAAATTATATATCATTAAACATATCATTAAACGCAACAAATTTGTTCGTACGTTTGTACACGGCTTAACTCACGCACACACACACAAACACACACTAATTACATACAAACATATCCATACATTACACAAATCTACAATGCTGTAACTGAATACTGAAATTGTGGTGAAAGTTTGGTAATATTGTGCTCAAAAGTGACGTCCATCACAATCGCGCGTGTATTGAATAAAATGTTTGTTCAGTCCATATAATTTGGCGCCAATCAAACGAATGGAAACAGACATTACCGATTCGTCCAAATGTGATTACCATATCGATAAAATTTATCGAATCCAACCGACATGACAATGAGACGAATTAACGAATTCACGGTACGACTCGTATGGAGGCGGGGCATTGATCACTTAGCTATAATAATATTGTATTAGACAAAAAGTGGACGTTTTGGATAAACAACGAAGGGAATATGTGTCGACATCAAGTTGTTGTCAGTTTCTCATTTTATTTAAAATAATTCATTTAATTATAATTTAATAGTTGATTTCGGACCTTTAACTTGTCGGAATTTATATATTTTAAAATCACCATCTACGCCTACGCCATTACGCCAGGCTGTTTGTCTTTTCTTTTGCCAGGACCTTGTTGTCTGATACTAGCCTATTTACATCTCATAGTAGTAGTTGTTTATGTTGACTCTCTGTATTTGAGATGACAGACAGTAAAGTGTCAATTTAAAAGATCGCATACAAAAAAAGCTTTTTTCTATCATTACTTGGTAGAACGAATAACACGACGAATACATGATGCGAATTAAATACCTTTATTATAAACAGAACTTGCTACGAATTAGTTTTGTATAATCCGGATATTTCGCAAATTCGTTAACGCGTTGATACCAGTAAATACATAGTATTTACTTTTTTTTTTACAGTAAATACATAGTATTTTAATTTATTTAAATACATAGTATTTACTGGTCTCAACGCGTTTTTAGAAATTAATCATCTAGTTACTATTTATCAATCTTGCGGCATGTTTGGGGTGTAAGTGGTTCATAAACATCTTTGAACCAAAGCCAACTTCACCTGCACGCGGTGCACCCTGCTGACTGACAAACGAAGCTCTGGCGAAAAGAGAGGTAGGGAGCGTAATTGTAAGCTACCCGACTGGTGAATGTACCTCCACCTCACAGCAGCCAAATAACGGTTCCCTTGAGGGCTGTTGTGTTCCTGCGAGTGAGTGAGGTCACCAGAAAGGAAGGAGATGCTGCAGTGGCAGCGGGGGTGGCGGCGCGCGAGCGATATTTTATGTTGCGAGCGTTAATATGGCTACGGTAACCGCTTCACATCAGGCGGGCCGTATGCTTGTCTGCCACCCGACGTAGTATAAAAAAAAAAAAAAAAAAAAAAAATGTTTCCTTACTAGGTAGTTTCATTAAAAAGACACAGTAAAAGTTTATCCATAAACTAACGAATTTTGAAATCCTGTGACAAGTTAACCACAAATAATCCAGCTGAGCACCGTAGAGACCATTATTTATTTAAATCAACCATTACACCGTCTATTCCATTGAGTTGTCTATGGCACGAGAGCTCGGACAAATTGCACTGCGTACACTCCCCGTCAATAATTGATGTGGCTTGACTTGGGTTGCGCAGATTTGGTATTGAGTTTATCGTCACATCGAAACCTCAGAGACTGTAAATTGGGGACCTTCGAAGATTGGCATCGAAGAAATTAGATAGGTCAGAAGAAGGTCATATAAAGTCAAGCGTAGACGGCGGATAACTTTATTTTTTGGTGGTATGCGGTTATTAGAGTAAAAATTTAAGTGCTTAGTTGACTAAAAGTCCATCTTTGTCCAAAAAATGTGAATTAAAGTTAAATTTTAGCGGAAATGTGTATGCATGCATAAAAAAAAACTCTACGCTGTTATGAGACCCTTCTATTTGTCTCTAATCCATCAATTTCGATAAAATGTTAGTCTCGTATCGTAGTGTAATTGTAAGCGGCAGGACTGGAAAAGTTCGACCACCTCACAGAACACCGCAGCCAAATAACATTCTTCTTGAGGGTTGTTGTATTCCAGGGAGTAAGTGAGGCTTAGTGAGGTCATCAAGAAGGAGTTGTTGTCACAGAACCCTACCCCATCGACCATCAGTTCTACCTGGCATGTGGTCTGCCCACTACCACTTCAGCTTGCTGATTCTTAGACTTATATCGGGTGTAAAGCGGCTACTGTGGCCAAATAAACGCTTGGAATACAATAATTTTGTTCGTATGTTGTCACTTCCGCTACTAACGCAGCAGGTTCTCACATCTGGTAACCTCACTTTTTCGCAGGAACACAACAATCCTCAAGTGTATTGCTATTTGGCTGCGGTCATCTGTAAGGATACTTCCATAGGCGGGCTCTATGTGCCCTACCTCTCTTTCGCTACGAGCATTTTTCGTGAATCGGCAGGGTGCACCATGCAGGTGAGGTAGGCTTTGGCTCTAAAGTTAGTACTTTGCTGCACCCCAAGCACTAGTTTGTAAAACACTTAAGATTAAAATTGTTGACACTGTTGTGTATTTGAGATAGTTTACAATATAATTGCGTATAATTATTGAAATGCTCAGTGCCTAAAGTCGAAAGTCTTCGACCAGTGTGTGTTACCAGTGATGACTTACGGCACTGAAACGTGGTCCTTCACTATGGGCCTTATGAACAAGCTCAAAGTAGCCCAACGAGCTATGGAGAGGGCTATGCTTCTCTCAGATTCTATCTGCGAGATCGAATCAGATTTGAGGAGATCCGTAGAAGAACCAAGGTTACCGACATAGACAAGCGGATTAGCTAGTTGAAGTGGCAGTGGGCAGGGCATATAGCACGGAGGACGGATGACCGATGGGGTCGAATGGTTCTCGAGTGGAGACCACGTACCGGCAAGTGCAGCGTCCACCCACAAGGTGGACAGACGACCTCATTAAGACCGTACGATCGCGCTGGATGCAAGCCGCTTCGAACCGGTCTTATTGGAGATCTAGAGGGGAGGCATATGTCCAGCAGTGGACTTGCAATCGCTGAGATGATGATGATGATGATGGTTGAAATACTTGTTGACCCAACAGATATTGTCCTGTCTTCTTAACTATGAACATTGATTTGATTCCGCGCTACCTTTTTTTTTCTATACTACTTCGGGTGGCAGACAAGCATACGGCCCGCCTGATGTGAAACGGTTACTGTAGCCATATTAACGCTCGCAACATAAAAAATCGCTCGCGCGCCGTCACCCCCGCTGCCAATGCAGCATCTCCTTCCTTTCTGGTGACCTCACTCACTCACAGGAACATAACAACCCTCAAGGGAATTGTTATTTGGCTGCGGTATTCTGTGAGGTACATTCCCCAGTCGGGTAGCTTACAAATACGCTCCCTACCTCTCTTTTCACCAGAGCTTCGTTTGTCAGTCAGCAGGGTGCACCGCGGGCAGGTGAAGTTGGCTTTGGTTCAAAGATGTTGATGAACCACTTACACCCCAAATAACTAACAGTTCTGTCAAACGCCATAAAGTTACATTTGAAAAGTTAATATGGTTGTCAGTTTTCTTAAATTTTCTAATTTTCCGCGCAAGTTTCTTTTTTTTTCTTTCATAAGAACCTTCTCGTTTAAATAGCTGCTTTACAAAGCTCAAGTACGCTCGCATACTGTTGTCATATAGGGTCGGAAACGCCCAGATACCAGCTTGCACATTGAGACTCAACTCAAAGGCGTGCTGTGAGGATTGTTGATGATCCCAATCTGACAGACGGTTTAGAACCTTTAACATTGTATGTTCTATTGTACAATGGGGTGTGTTCAGAGGAGTTGTTTGACATGATATCCACAGCATCCTTCTACAGTCGAACCACTCGCCATCAACAGGGAATTCATTGTCACACATTGGAGCCTAAGTGGTCGCGTACTGTGCGGTTTCAGACAAGTATTCTCTCGCGTTCTGTCAAGTTGTAGACTGCCTGTCGAGGTTTTCTAAGGAGACTACAGGATGGGGTTCTTCTAAAAGGGCCTGAAGAGATTTTTACAGAGTCGGCAATGCGTGTGTGATGGCCCTTGTGTTACAGGCGTTCATAGGCTACGGTAACTGCTTTCCATCAGGCGGGCGTATGCTTGTTTGCCACTTTAGTGGTATAAAATAATAAGAAACAATTGTATATATAGATATCGTCATACAATATCTAGACATTCGCAAGTTGTGAAATTATTTGCAGATAAGTTTTAAAGGTCTGGGTACCATTATTTTTCATACGACTTTGTGATAGAAATAGTTATTTGTTGGCTTTATTAAGTAATATTTTTATTATATTATAATCTGATATTGCTTAACCGATGACCGTTGACATCAGGATTACTAATTTAACATTTTCTGATATTTATGTATATTTTAATATTTATGTAAATTTTAAAAATAAAAATAATAAAATAAATAATAAATAAATATTGTCAGACAAATTACACAGCGCCATCTAGCCCCAAAGTAAGCGAAGCTTGTGTTATGGGTACTAGACAACTGATAAACATACGTAAATACATTTTTTTTTTTTGTAAATACATACTTATGATACATAGAAAACGCCCAGACCAAGACAAACAGACATGTTCATGCACACAAATGTTTGTCCTATGTGGGAATCGAACCCACGAGCGTTGGTGTCGAAGCCGCGTCATTGACCGCTACGCCACCGAAATCGTCTAAATATCTGTATAATTTTTATAGAGACTATTATTTTAAAATTATTTCATCATAATTATAAAGTTGACTTTCTGTGGAATTAACTCAAAAGGTTATCAAATAGCTGTTTGCATTATTGTGGGCCGTAACGCCCTCACGTGGGAATTGGAGGTCTTTTGGCAGAGGAGGATTCGTAGAAAAACAGTATTAATAAGTCTATATAGATGGCTGTATAAAAAAAAAATAAACTGATATTTCAATGTAAAATCACACCACGGTCACTCCATACAAATGTCGCGTCGTTTACTACTACATAAACAATGACGTTTGTGCAGAGCGTGAATGAACGTGTGTGCGTGCGGCATTGTACAAACTGTTCCAGATTTGTCTCAGAGGGGAGGTGAGGTCGACACGAGAGAGCGGCAGGGAGTGGCCATACTGTACGTAGTACTATTACTTATACCGTGGTATAATTATATAAGTATGTCAGCCATGCTGTGTAATAATAATTATAGCATTCGCTGTAATTACATACTTACTTATATAATAGTTTGACTAGTTAAACCTAAGGTACCTTTTGGGGTGTAAGTGGTTCATCAACATCTCGGAACCAAAGCCAACGAAGCTCTGGCGAAAAGAGAGGTAGGGAGCGTAATTGTAATCTACCCGACTGGGGAATGTACCTCCACCTCACAGAATACCACAGCCAAATAACAATTCCCTTGAGGGTTGTTGTGTTCCTGGGAGTGAGTGAGGTCACCAGAAAGGAAGGAGATGCTGCGTTAGCAGCGAGGGTGGCGGCGCGCGAGCAATACTTTATGTTGCTAGCGTTAATATGGCTACGGTAACCGCTTCACATCAAGCGGACCGTATGCTTGTCTGCCACCCGCCGTAGTATAAAAAAAAGACCTTTTCTCCCTCTTCAAAAGCAAGTCTAGGTTAAGTTAGATTAAGCTTGTGATTAACAAAAGCCGAGCGAACGAGACAAGCGAGGCTCGGCTTGTTTTTGGAGAGGGAGGTGAGTTACAATAGGTTTAACTAGTCAAACCGAGTGATGCTTACATTTCGGGTATTGACTATAACATAAGCATTAATCAGAAATTTGTACGGCATCGACGTTGAATATCGCGTTTATGGAGCTAGTGCCGTAACAAAAGTTATAGTATTATTTATATATTTTTTTTATTTTATTGACATAAACTTGAAATAAAACACGTCGGACATAAGTTATTAAATTTTTTAAATCGGAGGTCGTTCTGGTTTTGTGTATTTTACGATACTAATTTAATAGTTTATGAAATTTTTGCATAATAAGGGTTCTTAAAATACGAGTGTGAGTTTATCACATGAGCCGAATGTGATAATAGCATCACACAAGTATTTTAAGATCTAATCATGTGCAGTTTCATACACTACTTTATCTAATCTCATGATCATATTTTAAATAAAACCATGAAGTTAATTTATCAGCTTCATTTCTTCCCTATAAATCCAAATAGATTTATAGGGAAATGGATCTGCAAATGCAGATCGAGTATGCATTCACAGATTATGAAGAAAACTTTTGCAATGCATTTGCAATGCAACCTGCTTAATATTGCTGAACCCGGGGCTGAAGCTGTTAATCGAAATGGAAAAAAAGTTATTTTTCGATACAATTATTCATATAAAGCAGTAGCGAAAGGTAACTTTTTAAATTTATATTGATGGCTCTAGCGTAAAAGACTGACATTAAGATTCTGTGTTTAGTTTTTTAATCTAAATTTCAGTATGAGAGTAGGTAAAATAGTTTTTATAATTTTAAAACATCGTTCACAGCCCTATTGTTTTACTGCCTCTAGAGAATTATGGTCGTGTTGATGTCGCCGCTAATGGTTCTCATCAAACTGAACGCGTGTCGTTAACTCGGATTGAGGGGTACTTTGAGGGATTAACACATGGTTTTGAATCAATGAGGTTTAAGAATTTCAACCGTTGTGTTTAAAAGGTTCTATTTTCATGTCAAATATAAATACATTACTGATAGTCTTCCATAATAGTAACTAATACATAGATAGAATATAGAGTATGCTTGATTAGTAGTTCACAATTTTACATAATACGAGTATATTAAATTTAAAATATTTTTAATAGGTAAGTGTATTTTTTAAGCTGCCCGATTGGCAAAGTACCTCCACCTCACAGAATACCGTAGCCAAATAACAATTTACGGGTTGTGTTCTTGCGAGTAAGTGAGTCAGTCACGAGAAAGTAAGGAAGGAGTCGCTGCATTGGTAGCAGGTGTTGCGGCGCGAGCGATATTCATGTTGTGAGCGTTATTATGGTTACGGTAACCGCTCGACATCAGCCGGGCCACATAAGCTTGTCCTCAACCCGACGTAATTTAAAAATAAACTAACACTATTATGAACTTTATCCCCGTGTTATAGTGTTATTACCCGACTACGATGAAGGCAAAAAGGAGGATTATGTTTTTAATAGGTAATAATAACACCTATCAAACTTAAGCACCCACGATTAACTTGAAGGGTACTCATTAGGGTATGCTAATTCTTGCGATCCAGATTCCCCTGAAACTTTTGTTGGTATTGAGTGATTATTTTCATTTTTTTAATGCCAAACAAGCTCGTCTTATGGAAAGCAGTTTCCGTAGTCTATGAATGCCTGGTTTAACACGCTAGGGGTATCACGCACGTTGTAAACGCTGTAATAACGTTTTCACGCCCTTTTTGAAAATCCCTATGCTGTAGCCTCCTGAGAAAACCTCGTCAGGCAGTTCATTCCGTAGTTTGATAGTACACGGGAGAAAACTTCTCTGAAACTATACAGTAAACAGTTTGCTCCAATGTGTGAGGATGAATTCCCTGTCGATGGCGAACGGTGCGACTGTAGAAGGAAGCCGTGGGTATCATTTGAAACAACTCTTCTGGAGACACTCCATTGTACAATCGGTAGAACACACAAAGAGACGCAAAATCTCTTCTCAGTCTTAACGGTTCTAAACCGTCTATCAGTTTGGGATCGTCGATAATCCTCACAGTAAACAGAAACTCTATTCAATGTGACCTCGATTTCCAACACAAGTTAAGAGTTCACGGGTTTCCTTCACCAGTGAGCGAGGGATATTAGCGCGGCTCATGTAATAAGTGTCCGCGGTGCTGTCGTCGGCATAGCAATGAATATTATCAATGGATATCATATACAGAATGTTTCGGGACGGCAGCATTAATGTCGATGCTATCGTAGCAACTGTCATCCACAATGGCTCTAATGCTTCTGTGGAACAAGAAGCTAGGAACACATTCGCATAAACGCTCAGGTAGACCGAATGCAGGCAACTTCGAAAGAAGACTACCGTGCTAGACCCGATCGAATGCCTTCGTGATATCCAGACCAACAGCTAATTCCTCACCTTGACTCTCCACGGCTGAAGCCAGCGATGTGTAAGATACACTAGAAGATCACCAGTCGAGCGACCATGACGAAAGCGTATTGATTTACTTACTATCTCTTTACCTCGCTGAGTACATAATCGACGAATAATGATTAAAAAAAAAAAATTGAAACCGACTTCAGTTAGCGAGCGCAGCTTATTGGTATACCCCGGCAGACGCTGCTGCCCGTCTTCCGGGAGAAAAGTTATTGCACGACACAAGATTCCTTAGTCGCCTTGTACGACATCCAGCGCAGAGCAATGCAGTGGCGCAATTTTATTCTGTAACCACACGGCAAATTTAAGGGTTTCTCTCGATTTTTCTGGGATCCCATCATCAGACCCTGACTTGGTGAATATGGGACCACCTCGCAATTACCCTTTCAAATAAAAAAAATAAATTTGACCATACGTGCTTATAAAATTTAAGGGTTTCCCTTGATTTCCCTGGCATCCCATCATCAGATCCTGACTTGCTGAATATCGGACCACCTTGCAATGATACCCTTTCAAATAAAAAAAAAAAATACGAAAATCGGTTCACAATGCGCGAAGAAATCGAATAACATACATGAAAAAAAAATATTCAGTCGAATTGAGAACCTCCTCCGTTTTTGAAGTCGGTTAAATAGCGTCTTTTTTCTTGCAAAAATATAAAATTAACCTAAAATACGCGTTCATGTTAATTATGAATGTGTACTTTAGTGTAATATGTGATCCATTGGGCTTTATTAAATTTATTAACATAAATTGTGCATTTTCGCAATAAAAAAGGCGGCATTAATACCTATTTTAATCAATTGTGATAAACGAAAAAAATATTATATGTTCCCAAAATGTACAACCTTAATCTCCCATTCAGTTTTGTATTTGAGGTATTTTGGGAACATAACAAACGAGGAAGAAGGAACCAATATTCATTTTTGCATCCCCAAAATAGGTGTTATATATGATATACATATGGAAAGTTACCGTGGCATATTATGAGACGCCCACAAAAATTCCTGCAAAGTTAACATTTCTTGTAATTATTTTTGCAATAAAAATGTATATGTTGCCTTGGTTATTAAGTACATTCTTATTTTGCTATTTTTGTCCTGTTCCACTGCTTATTATACTCACTAATTACTTGTCATTGATCGATCAAAAGTATAAAATAACATACAAAGAGCTCAAAATAAAGTAATAAAAGCACTTTTCTGCTAACCCATTCTTAACATTTTTGAGGAGACAAAATTATTGAGTATTCGACAACTTTACATAAACAGTACTTGCATTTTAATTAAAAAGATCACCAGTAAAACCATCCACACTAATCTATCTTTCACTATAACATCACAAGTCTCTAAACGCAGTTTGCGTCGACCAGGTTTGCTCGTATTACCAAAAACACGATCCAAACTTGGCTCAAAAAGTATCACCTTTGAGGGAGCACTCTTTTATAACAAATTACCTTCTCGTATCAAAGAGACAAACACCTTACAAAATTTTAAAACCCAGTTACGCGATCATATAGGTAATTCAAAACTACTCAACCTTCGAGTAATAAAGTGGAACAAACGAAATAATATATCAAACATCTAAGTTTCTATATAGCTGTGTATTATACATACACACACATACACATACATATATTAAATACAAGCAGGATGAATGTATGTAGGTGTGTGTGTGTGTATGTGTATGTATATGTGTATGTGTGTGTGTATGTATAAATATATGTATTTTTTTTGTGCTTGTTGCCGGCTAGTGCGTGTCCAGTCCTGTATGGCTGATTTCGATTAGTTATACGGATTCTACCTGTATTGTAGTGTTACTGTGATTGAGGTGGCTGCTTTATAATTTAAGTACTTTTATGATTCTGTTCTCATGTAAATGGATTATTGTAATCTTTTATGAGAATAAATTCTTTAAACCTAAAACCCAACCCTTCATTTAATCCACTTAGTCGGATAAATTTCGTAAGTATTTTTATATATTATCATGGAGGTCATGGTTAAGTTACTTAGTCTTAATTAAGTCTTTTAAAAAGA
Organism: Hypsopygia costalis; assembly: GCA_937001555.2. Taxonomy (NCBI): domain Eukaryota; kingdom Metazoa; phylum Arthropoda; class Insecta; order Lepidoptera; family Pyralidae; genus Hypsopygia; species Hypsopygia costalis. Next base: position 8,029,436 of record OW443349.2, read on the forward strand.
AGCTAAAGGAGCACTACCTTATTTATAACGCGTGATAAGTTTAAATTATTATTTTATTGTTAAAAAGATACTAGTTAAGAAGTTACGCTTGACTCCCAGCCATGTAAAAATCTTTAAACACAGTTGCGTTGGCTGGACGAAATCTCTTGAAGAGATAAGCTCACCTTTGTATATTTGTCTGTTCACTAATTTTTGTTTTTATTATTATGCAATAAAGAATACATGCGCCATAACTGTCATAGCTTAAAAAAGACATTAGTACAGCAGCGACAGCTTAAAAAGATAACTTTACCATAATAACCACAATAAACATTGTAACGTTAATTACGCAGTAATTAAATAAATAAATAAAAATGGTACAGTTAAAAGCGCCCGCCGCTGCACATCAGATGCAAATGTCATCTGTGGTTGAATGGCCAATGATTTCAATGAACACAATTGACTGTGGAATGTCCAACAAACAATAAATATGGAAAAATATGGTGGCAATTTCACATATTTCGAATTATACGGGATTTCCTGAATACAAAAAAAATGCTTTATTCTCTTACACAGATTGACTTCACTGTGAATATTGAATTGATTTCGTGTTCGCTGTCAAATGACTGACAGTTGTGTCAAATGCCATAAAGTTACATTAGAAAAGTTTTTTTTATACCACATCCGGGTGACAAGAAAGTTATTGTGGTCGTTCAATTATTTTTTCTAATTTCTTATTTTTTCTAACTTATCGCGAAACTTTCTTATGTTTTCTTTGATAAGAACCTACTCCTGACAATTATAACACAACAAAATAAGAACTATCGAAATCGATCCAGCCGTTCACGCGTGATGTTGTGACTAACTGGTATGTTTGATGATTCTTTTCACTCTATTTTCAATTTTAGCCTCTCCTCAAATGTTAGTAGTTACATTTTATGAGTCGAAAACGCTACATGACTTATTAGATGATGCTGTTGTTGTAACACCCACTGCTTTAATATCTGCCATATTAATGCTTAAAGCATATCGTCTCACTATACTGATTTTATGGATACTTTCCACTCTACTCCTTTCCACGCCATCCTTATTTCTGAAAGCTGGCTTAAGCCATGCCTCTCCTCTTTGTCTTTTCCTGGGTTTGTCTTGTTAAGTAATGATCGTATTGGTAAGGGCGGCGGAGGTGTTGCAATTTACCTTCGTGCAGACATTCCATACACAATTCTGGCTGCATCACCGTCTATGTATTCGGCCTTTGCTGAATACCTTTTTTTCTAGAAATTTCGGAGAAGGGTGTGAAAGCCATCCTGGGAATTCACTACTATCCTCTCACTGTTGATTACTACTTACATCTTGAGACAGCCCTCGAAACCCTCTGCTATGATTATGCAGGTACATTTCCTCTTTTCTAGGGCAAAGCAGCAGTGGCGACCGAGAACAAGCCGGCGGAAAATTGGGAGGCAAGCCAGGCGCTGGGTTGACGACATCGTCAAAGTGGCGGGGACTACATGAATGGTCGTAGCCAAAATAAGACCGGAGTGGAAATCTCACGAAGAGACATATGCCCAACAATGGATAACAACAAGCTAAGAAAGAGTTGTATAAAAAACAAAGAAAAATTCATATAACCGGTAACCTATCGCACCGCTCGCTATCGACAGGGAATTCATCCTCACACATTAGAACCTAAGTGGACACGTACTGTGCAGTTTCAGAGAAGTTTTCTTCCACGCTCTATCAAGCTGTGGAATGAACTGCCTGTTGAGGTTTTCCCAAGAGACTACAGCATGGGGTTCTTCAAAAAGAGCATAGAGAGGTTTTTACAGGGTCGGCAACGCGCATGTGATTGCTCTAGTGTTACAGGTAACTGCTTTCCATCAGGCGGACCGTATGCTTGTTTGATAACTTAGTGGTTTAAAAAAAACCTAAATACTTGGCGATATTTTTGTAAGTAGGTCACTATTAAATTTTTACGAAAAATATTTTCTAATATCTGACTCTGTTTGGTCGATAATATTGTTATTCTGAGGTCAAGTAAGTAATTATGCTTGTTTCTTTTTGGCCTGAGGACGTTTGTGTTGTTAACTTTGCTTGTAGATACATTGTACGGTTCAAAAAATATTTTTTTTGTATAATTATGAGCACTTGTTATTAGTATCTGTATTTTAGAGCAGTATCACGAATGAAATAATTCGATGTTGTTTGATTTATTTTAACACGTTTTCAATATGTTTACTTCGGTATTCTAAAGAATATCTAGCTATTCTTAGAGTGCTTTAAATTTCAGGCAAAGTATAGGTACACACCCCGGTCACTCCATATAAATGTCGTGGCGTTTTCTACTTCAAAAATAAAGACGCCTATGCAGAGAGCGAATAAGCGTGTAGGTGCGGGGCCTTACAAACTGTTCCAGATTCGTCTCAGAGGGGAGATGAAGTCGACACGAGAGAGCGGCAGGGAGTGGCCGTACTATACGTATTACTATTATTTAAACTGTGGTACAGGTACAGGTAAATACCAAACAATGGTCAGTAAAACTTCCCGTTAGAGCATTTTTTTTATTTGTAAAATGGCTTGCAATGGCCAGTTTGACTCAGAGGTCGCGGGGACGAACTCCGTGCAAAATAATTTGTGTGCATGAACATGACTGTTTGTCTTGATGTGGGTGTTTCATGTATTATAACATCATCATCATCAGGTCATTTTAGTCTCCACTACAGGAGCACGACCCTCTCTCGTCCGTACCTGACAGGAGGATTTGGCCTACACTCCCCACGCTGGCCAGACGAGTTGGGGAGGCCTGATGGATGTTTTATAATGTATTTCCCTTAGTCGCCTTGTACGACATCCACGGGAAGAGACTCGACGGGACCACGGGAAGAGAAGAGATCCTATTCTAGTCTGCCGGAAACCACACGGCAAAAAAAAGTTAAATGTATTTAAGGTACCCATAGCACAAACTCTGTTCAGTTTTGGACTAACTAGTGTGTAATTTATTCAGGAATATTTATTATTTACCTACTCAAAGTATATTTGTTATTTAATGTCATTTATTTTTATGACTTATTTAATTTTTTTTAAAATTAAAACCCTTGAACGGTCAATGCCCGTAAGAAAATAAATCAAAATCCAGTAAAAATGTGACCAAAATACTACAACGTTAAACCAAAAACAAAAAAAAAAATTGCTTGTCTGTAAAGTCGGTCTACGGACGATAATTTTACGTGATAACGTCATAAGAAAGCATCGGCCGATGGAGTGGAAGAGGGATAGATGCGTCACAAACGGAATGCTTAGGCCGATCGTGCCTCTCTATCGCTTGTTTGGCGTTCTCACTTGCACGTGTGGCTCAGGCGTGACAATGTGTCATGCTTTTTCGTGCGTGCAGCCAGCCAAAAAAAAAAAACCTTTACAGGAGATGGTCCACGTTATTTTAAGGCTTTTTAAGTAATCTTTATAATTTTCTAAGAGCACACCTCGCGGATCATCCTGTATTTTATTTAGATATCTACTCAACATGTTAGTTTAAAAAACAATAGATAGATATATTATTTATATTATAAAATAACCAGTTTGATGATGAACTAGGTTACAAAGGCAAATTACAATTACGTAATAAATATCGCCGTGAATACCCAAGGTCTTTTTTAGAAGAACTAAGCGACTGTTATGAAACACAGGTAAAAAATAAGTTAAAAAAAATCACTATTACTTAGGTAATATTCAACGACCGCCATCTGTTGGTCGAAATAGGAAATAATGAACTCAATGTCGCCGTAGACAGATTTTCTAAAAAGTAATTTGTAGAAATGAGGTCAGGTAGAATATTATAATGGTCAATTTTTTTTTCGTCACGGTCTTTTGATTGTTTAGCAGAAGAGTTGCGCAAAAACTCACAGATGACAATACTAGTAGAATTTCTACTGCTTATTACAACTATTGCATCAAATACACGCTCTATTTCCAATTCATTTAAAATTTAAATTTCGTTTTTTTTTAATGCTAGATCATTTCTTTTGTGTTATAATTATTAGTTGCTAAGAGACGAAATGTTTGGTTTATTACATAAATTACTATATAATTTCGTGCTTCGGAGGGCACATTATGCCGTCGTCCCCGACTGTTATCTTTAGATGATAGTCGTTAAGCCAAGTCAGTGGCCTTTAGGCGGCTTGAAAACACTGGCCTCCGCCAACCCGCAGTTGAGCAGCTTGGTGGAGTGTGCTCTAAACCCCTTCGTTTGAAGAGAGACTCATATCCCGGCAGTAGGGTGAGTAAGGGATAATGATGAAATATAAAATATAAATATTTCTGTACAAAATACACATTGCCAATCTAAGTAAAGCTAAGAGTACTAGACAACTGATTTATTACTTAAATACATTTTTTTATTTTTGCAAATACGTAGGTATTTAATACATAGAAAACACCCAAACCAAGACAAACCGACATGTTCACGCACACAAATATTAGTCTTGTTGGAATCGAACCCGCGACTCTGGAGTTAAAGTGACCGTTGCTATTCGACTACCGAGTTAAAAAAAAAAGCGGCTAGAAGCGGCTGTATGCGAAAATCAGATGGTTTTTGTGGAAAGAATAGAAAAGGCTGATAATGATGGTATTGTCATATTTGTAAAAGTAGATAATGTAAACAATCAAATCAATAATTAAATCTAAATATATAAAAGGAGAAACTGACTGACTGACATATCAACGCACAGCCTAAACGGCTAAACGTAGGCACTTGAAATTTGGAAGAGACGTAGCTTAGGTACCGTAGAGGTGCACTAAGAAAGGAATTCCCGAAATTCCCACGGGAACGGGAATTAGCGGGAAAATCCTTTTGTATGAAAAATCTAAACCGCTTAAGTTAGACGCTTGAAATTTGGCATGCAGGTACCTTAGTAAACTTAAAGCTTAGTTGCAACAGGATATTGCAAAATTCCCACGGGAACGGGAGTTAGCGGGAAAAAACTTTTGTATGTAAAAATCTAAATCACGTAAGATAGATGTTTTCAATCTAGCATGCATGCATACCTTATCTAGCATGCATACATACCTTAGTAAATATAAATTTTAGTTATGGCTGTATTTTGAAAAATTCCCATGGGAACGACAGTTAGCGGGAAAAAAATGTTGTATCTATATATATAAAATTCAAAGTCCTGTCTGACTGATATATCAACGCACAGCCCAAACCGCTGGGTCTAGAGATTCCAAATTTGGCACGTAGATTCCTTATGATGTCTAGGGGTACACTAAGAACGGATTTTTCAAAATTCATCCCCTAAGGGGGTGAAACGGGAGTCCAAAGTTTGTATGGGGAAACGAGATTAGTTGGACTATTTCATTCGAAACTTTACACGAGTACTTCTATAGATAAATAAGTAAACACGTGTTTCAGGATGTTTCAATATTCAACCTCTGAAGGGGTGAAATGGGGTGAAATAGTCTGAAAATCGTCATGGGTATGGTTTTTATAGTTTAGCGGGTCGCTGATTACGAAAATAACAACTATTTTCTAATCAAACATAGCCAACGTGACAAAAAGTCGCCCCTGTGGGGGTGCGATGGGGTGGAAATGTCATAATATCAATATGGGTGTTGATTCTATGGTTTTCTGGGACGTCAATTACGAAAATGGCATCGATTTGAAAATATAACATAGTGGACAAGAAATTACTTAAAATAATTTTTCAAATTTTACCCCTAAGAGGGTGAAACGACACACTGACGACTGACACGTGTTTCAGGATTTTTCAAAATTCTACCCCATAAAAGGGTAAAATGGGTCCCAAAAGTCTGAAAAACGTCATGGGTATTGTTATTATGGTTTATCGGGTCGCTGATTACGAAAACAACGACGATTTTAAAATTCAACGTAGCTAACGTGACCATCATCTCTTATTGGGGTGCGTGGGGTTGAAATGTCTAAAATGGGGTCAAAAAGTCTGAAAATCGTCATGGGTATTGTTTTATAGTTTATCGGGTCGCTGATTACGGAAAAAACAACTATTATATAATCCAACATAGCCGACGTGACATAAAAATCCCCTGTGTGGGTACGATGGGGTTGAAATGTCATAATATCAATATGGGTCTTGATTCTATGGTTTTCTGGGACGTCAATTACGAAAAAAGTATCGATTTTAAATATAATGTAGTGAACACGAAATTACTTAAAAAGATTTTTCAAATTTTACCCCTAAGAGGGTGAAACGGAAGAAGATTAATTGGACTATTTTATCTCAAACTTTACATGAGTACTTCTATAGATAAATGAGTAAACACGTTGTTGCCCCAAATTTCACGCGAGCGAAGCCGCGGGCGAAAGCTAGTCTACTATATAAAAATAAGTCGGGTTTTCCTTCCTGACGCTATAACTCCAGAACGCACGAACCGATTTCCACGGTTTTGCATTCGTTGGAAAGGTCTCGGGCTCCGTGAGGTTTATAGCAAAGAAAATTCTGGAAAAATTTGAAAAGAAAAGCGGGAAAACCTTTTTTCACATATAGCGCCATCTGGTGGCGAAACGGAGTTCGCCGGGTTTGCTAGTATCTTATAATAAAATGCCCTGCCCATGGATTTAATCAGAGTGCCCTGTATATTATAGCAGTAAAAGTGCGAGGCAGTGTAAGTGTCAGGGGTGTAAGTGGATAATCAACATCTTTGAACCAAAGGCAACTTCACCTGCACGCGGTGCACCCTGCTGACTGACAAACGAAGCTCTGGCGAAAAGAGAGGTAGAGAGCGTAATTGTAAGCTACCCGACCTGGGAATGTACCTCCACCTCACAGAATAGCGCAGCCAAATAACAACTCCCTTGAGGGTTGTTGTGTTCCTGCGAGTGTCACCAGAAACCACCACCAACCACCAGAAAGGAAGGAAATGCTGCGTTGGCAGCGGGGGTGACGGTGCGCGAGCGATATTTTATGTTGCGGGCGTTAATATGGCTACGGCAACCGCTTCACATCAGGCGGGGCGTATGCTTGTCTGCCAACCGACGTATTATAAAAAAAAAAACATTTAAAAAAAAATATCGACAGCGTTTCTCACTCTTGCATACTGTGGCCATGCATTTAGTTAGAATGTATTATATATTAGATTAGCAAAAGTGCATGGCTCTCGGGCCAACTTTCAGAAAAAAAATTACCAGCGTTTCCCCCTCTCACGCACGCGATGTCCATTGTCCTTACCATTTATTACATACGAATAATAAATAAATATTTCTGGACAATTTACACAGCGCCATCTATTCCCAAATTATGCGCAAGGCTTGCACTATGGGTACTAGATAAACGATATATTTACTTAAATATTTTTTTTTGTTATAATAAATAGAAAACACCCAGACCAAGACAAACAGACATGTTCATGCACACAAATGTTTGTCTTGTGCTGGAATCGAACCCACGACCTCGGAGTCAAAGTGGCCATTGCTAACCATTCGACCACCGAGCTCGTCATAATAAATTCATTGACCTTTTATCTATCCAGTGGTGTGATTGAACTTTGGATGGAGATCATAGATACGTAACTGCAACAACAAACTACTCCCCAATTTTGTTTACACTCGTTTTTTTGAATTGCTATGGAAGCAATTTTAAAGACGTACGACGACGACGTTATTAACCCACGGCCAATGTTTTAGTTGCGGTCTTTTGTGAGTTGGATGTAGGAACTTCTCCACCGTAGTAACAATAGAAGCGTACACCGTATGCAGTTAATGTTGACTTTGATTCTAAAGGTGATAGAATATCAACAAAAAAAACACACTTTACTACTTACTAACAATGAGATAATTACTATCAGCAATCTTCCCCCGCATCAAACTAAACTTTCAACAAATTGCCGTGGTCGTAAAATTAATATCTACATTCTCATTAATTATTAAGCCAACATTGTGCGGTATCCAAACATGACAATGTAGAGGACAATAAAATTTGATGGCGTCATAACTTATTCAGGTTTGGCCACGGATTGGACTGAACACTGGCTTATTGAAAAGCGGAGCGGAAAGCGAATATCTACAACTATTGTATCTGTACCACCATGGAAAAAATTACATTATAAACAAAGTTTTTTTTTATAATGTAATTTCTTACAATGCTATTGTTTCTGTGGTGGTTGTTTAGTGACAAGCCAAATCGTTTCTACCTGGGATGTGGAAAAACGCAGCTGAACGTTAAATGTGGGTTATCATATTAGAAAAGAAAGAAGAAGAAAGAAAAAATTGTTATTTCAAAGATATTAGCTTTTAATGATATTCTCTTCGATGCCGTTCAATATCTGATGATGCATATCAATGATGATTCTATATCATCTGTAATCACGTAAGCGAGACCTTTATTGAATACCTTTTTTTAATATGGTCCGCCAAAATGTTAAAGTGCAGGTGAATTAAATGAAATGTCGGTAGTGTGAATTCCACAGCATAATGGCTCATTAAAACAAAATTGCCGAACTTTTGAACAATAACTGTATCCTATGAGATCGAGATCTTAAATCAGCACAAATAATGAATCGCTCTAAGAAGTAACAAGCCATTGATAAGAAAGGACAATATTAAGAAGCTCTTCAGAACATTCCCCATGATAGTCACGGTAGAGGACATTCAGACTACCAAGGTCTCTGCTAAGCTTCAGGGATTCAAGCGTAATAATCTCAGAGTTTTCCACAATGCAGATAACATGCCGCTGCAATCGGTAAAGAGCGTCAAGTATCCCATTCCAGAGATGAGAACAATTCTCCACGCACAAGTGAACCTGTGCTTTATATAAAAGACTGCTCGGGCGTGAATAACCGCCTTACTGTGTTCAGGATTCCCAGTTTCTTAGAAACTGTTGAAATGACGCCTTGATGTAGTCTTTGGGACTGAGTACTCTCCTAATATTCATGGCCAAGATATTCAGGCAGTTTTGACGGTTCAAAACTACCTGAATATCTTGGTACTGGCAAACGGGTATTCTGAAGAGCAGGAAGATTAAGGAACGGAGAAACCTTCGCAGTAATAGCGAACACCTGAGTTTTTAATTCCACGTTTCCAAAGTTATCAGACCCTAGCAGCGTGATCTAAAACCAGGTATAGTTCAATCACAAGTCCACTGTGCTCTATTTCCTTATATTGTATTGTACCTTCTGTCCTCAATTACGTCTATACCCGCCGCAGATCGTCAGGCATATCGAGCATGAAATGTGCTATCGTCTGCATAGAAAATAATGTTACCTACTAAATTAATGTATAAACAGTGCGAGCAATATGACGGAGCGCGGAGGGAATCCTGCATTTATAAGCGCAAAATGCGAGGTCTGTCCTGATGGACATAGGACTCATAAATTACGCCCCTGTAAAAAACCCCGCGATCCAATCACACATCTTGGTGGCATACTATATGTTCGAATCTTGAAAAGAAAGGAAAGAAAGGGATTTCTGCCAAATTCTATCCAAAGCTTTGGTGACGGGAAAGCTGGTAGCTAGGGTATCGTCTTGTTTCATCCACAGCTTCACCACACGGGTGTGTAACGTACGTTACGAAATCACTCGTGGATTATTTTTGGTCTAAAACCATATTGTCGGTAACGGCCGATAATTAACGAATTAAGGAGTAGTCTTCTAGGTAGCGGATAAGTTGGTGGTTGATAATCCTCTCGAGCACTTTGTAAGGAATACATAGTTGTGACAGCAATTGGTCGATGATTGGACTGATCTCTTTTTGGGAACTGGTAGAATGTTGGCTTCCTTCCAAACCTCCGGCATAATACTCGATGAGAAGGGTAATCGGTATACGCGCATTAGACGGGCGCCAGTTCAAGAGGACTGTTCCTGAGAACCACCGCCGGAATCCTACCGGGGCCGCTGGCTTTCCAGACGTCGTCGAACGACTGCAGTAACGCACGATAACCGCATTGCATAAAGCGTATGTCGTGGAGCTACCGATAGCTAATAATCCTTATAAAAAGTGTGAGTTTCAGCACGTAGCTACTGCAGCTAGTACTGACAATGTATCCGAAGTACACAAGTATATTTCGTTGGCAGTTGGTGGAAAGTCTGGAAGTTATTTTTAAATTACTTATCAAATTGAAATCTAGTTGAATTTAAAATTAACTTGACATTATGTAAATCTATTTAGCTTAAAAGGGTGTACATATCTCTCGGACATTTGTACCCGGAAAATGATACGCTCGCTTTCTTTTGCCATAGATTTATGTCAAAAAAATTACAACATGATTTGTTCATGTTCCATATCTATGTTCACGGCCTAAGCCTTTTTCGGTTTGCCACAGTCAAACGGAATGTGTCAGTAAAAATATGGGATTGATAGCTTCACTCGTTTCCATCTACAAGTAAAGTGGACTAAAATCTTGGGTTTCTCAAGATTTATTCCTACGGTTTCCTTTGTAATCTGCTCTGGGGACTTTTGTGCACGACATTTTTTTTATCATATTACGTACTTATTTCTACGTAATACTCATATAAAGATATTCGTCACTATCTACTAGAAGTTTTGTAGCAAAGGCTGTCAGAATTTTACTTTGAACTAGATCACAGAGAATACAAATGGAAATTTGTCTAAATAAAACATTTTTTTTGTATCTTTTCGTAAAGCAAAAGTTATCTTTAGTTTATTACTAGCTGTCCCGGCGAACTTCGTACCGCCTAACTATCAATGAATGTCGTGGTACATATTAGCTGAACTAAATTTATGATTTTATGGAATTAAAACAATGAATAGTAGAAAATAATAGAGAAGCTCGATGGCGTCATTGCGCGTGTCAGTCTAATTGAACACGCAAGTTAAGCAACGTCGACCGTAGCCTGTACACGGATGGGTTTATATTACCTCGAGCTCCTCCGTGATTCGAAAGACACGTTAAGCCGTCGGTCCCGGTTGTTATCATTAGCTCATCTTGAGCTCCTCCGTGCTTCGGAAGGCACGTTAAGCCGTCGGTCCCGGTTGTTATCATTAGCTCATCTTGAGCTCCTCCGTGCTTCGGAAGGCACGTTAAACCATCGGTCCCGGTTGTTATCATTAGCTCATCTTGAGCTCCTCCGTGCTTCGGAAGGCACGTTAAGCCGTCGGTCCCGGTTGTTATCATTAGCTCATCTTGAGCTCCTCCGTGCTTCGGAAGGCACGTTAAGCCGTCGGTCCAGGTTGTTATCATTAGCTCATCTTGAGCTCCTCCGTGCTTCGGAAGGCACGTTAAGCCGTCGGTCCCGGTTGTTATCATTAGCTCATCTTGAGCTCCTCCGTGCTTCGGAAGGTACGTTAAACCATCGGTCCCGGTTGTTATCATTAGCTCATCTTGAGCTCCTCCGTGCTTCGGAAGGCACGTTAAGCCGTCGGTCCCGGTTGTTATCATTAGCTCATCTTGAGCTCCTCCGTGCTTCGGAAGGCACGTTAAGCCGTCGGTCCCGGTTGTTATCATTAGCTCATCTTGAGCTCCTCCGTGCTTCGGAAGGCACGTTAAGCTGTCGGTCCCGGTTGTTATCATTTAATGACAGTCGTTAAGTTAAGTCAGTGGCCTTTAGGCGGTTCGAAAACACTGGCCTCCGCCAACCCGCAGTTGAGCAGCGTGTTGGAGTACGCTCTAAACCCCTTCGGTTGAGGGACGGCCCGTATCCATAAAAACTGAAGATTTCATAAAAATAAAGATTTCCTTATTGTTAATTTAAAAAAAAAAAAACGTTTTGTTTTATTTTTTTTTAGTTTTGAAATAGGTTTTATCATTTTGGTGATTTGTAATTGTCATTTCTTTTGATGTTTACTCTGATTTGATTCTTGCGCTCGAACCCCATGGGAAAAGCGTTTTCACCCCTATCGATTTGACATTTTTAAATTTTCATAACAAATCACAGACAACTTTCGCGACATAAAAGTGACACCAATCGATTTGACGTTTTGATATTTGACAACCAATAAATATCGTAATCCCTTTTTCAACTTACACTTTCATTTGTATGGGAAAATGTTTTTTCTTTTATTTTATTTTTTCGAGAATTTTCCAATGTTTTTAAGAGTTATTCTGCTATTCGGGACGGAAACAAATCCAACAAATCAAAAACCATGGCAATCGGTCCAGCCGTTCTCGAGTTATAAGTGTTGTAACAAACACGACTTTCTTTTATATATATAGATGTATATTTTCTTACAAACTTGAAATTACAGTTTTTTTAACTTCTTGTGAATTTTAAAAACATTTTAACTTTGATTGAATTAATAAAAGAATACTTTTTTATGATTTATGAATTCCTTTACCTTTTTATGCTTGAAGATTTCCTTTCAGAATTGCATTTCAAAAGAACTGGGTATTAGCAAACTTCTTTTTCAAATGAAAGTCGTCGTCTGAAACTCGACTGTTTACGAGTAACAATAAACTGGTTTGGTTCGGACACAGAAGGTAACAGAAGGTTCTCACGATACAGAAGATTATAATTTTACAACAATTTATACGCAAATTACTGTAGTCAAATTGATAATAAACAAATAAATATTCCTGGACAAATTACACACGGCCATCTATCTAGTCGTAAACTAACAGAAGCTTGTACTTAATAACTGATATAATACATTTTTTTTGTAAAAACATACATATAATACATGGTAAACACCCAGACAAAACCAACAGACATATTCATGCATACAAATAGTTGTCTTGTGCGGGGATCGAACCCGCGACGTCAGAGTCAAAGTGTCCATTGCTAACCATTCGACCACCGAGCTCGTCTAACCTGTCGTTTAAACCTAAATATCTAAATTCCTTTTAATTTAAAAGTCATTAAAACTTTAAAAGTTCTTTTAACCTAAATTTACATGTAAATTTAACTTTCGCAAAATAACACCTGAATCAATTAACTACAAAAGAACACACACTAATTTATCTAGAATTAAATTGCCTAAAAGTTTTTTCATGCAGTTGAGAAATGGACATTTGTTTGCGTTGCATGCACATTGTTATATTGCAATTGCTCGAACTCCAATAGTGGCACAGTGTACGGGACATATACGAGGACCTCGGTGGTCGAATGGCTAGCAATGGCACTTTGACTCCGAGGTCGCGAGTTCGATTCCCGCACAAGACAAATATTTGTGTGCATGAACATATCAGTTTGTCTTGCTCTGGGTGTTTTCTATGTATTTATTATATCTATGTATTTACCATAAAAAAGTGTTTAAGTATAATATCAGTTATCTAGTACCCATAGTACAAGCTTTGCTTAGTTTGGGACATTTTTACGTTAGTTTGCTTAGATTGGATGGCAGAAAATGGTTATCCCACCAAAAACATTCTGTAAAAAACTAGCCAAGTCCCGATGGAGCTGCTTGTTTATTAACTCTGAAAAGTAATGAAATCGAAAATTTCTGCGTTCTGGTCTTATCCAGAGGTTCTCAAATAGGGGCCTGAAAATGCGGCGAAATGGTTCCAGTAAAGGATGGTACGGCAGTGTTTGCTTCGCGCTCGACTTGGCTGGGGCTCTGCCGTGCCTCCAGATTACAGTTACTTGTTGAACAAGACAAAATTGAGGGCCTATTTTGAGCTTTGAATACCTTCGTATAAAATCATATTGGTGATAATAGATACGTTTAGACAAACAAAGACAAATTATCAAAAACGAAACCGTGATACGAATGTTCTGTCTGTGTCTATTTATTTTATACTCCAAGTTGCTGCAACAAATTTAAAAATTCAAAAGTTTCCGATGCAGCAGACTCAAAGAACCTTTTATTTTATCGAGTTTTCTCTGTAATTCATTTAATTCCACAGCATTGCAGACTTCCGAAGCCGTATAAGAATTCGTGACTTGAATCGTTTATTCGAATACTGTAAACATCGTTTATATTTTGATAACAAATTATATGAACAGATGATTGGATATCGATGAATTTTTATTGTTCTGTAAAAAGTGGGTCGTTAGCAGAAAATGAATTTTCTTAGAAATGTGGGAGTTAGATCGAGTATTCGTCTCTGTAAACCATTATAGATGACGCATTGATGAACAAAGACGTAACGCGTTTTCAACACTGAATCCATAATCATCCCACTGTTGGGATACGGGTCTCCTCTCAATCGAATGAGCTTCGAGCATACTCCACTACGCTGCTCAACTGCGGGTTGGCGGTAGCGAGTGTTTTCAAGCCGCCCAAAGGCCACTGACTTGAGTTAACGACTGTCATCTAACGGCACGGAGGAACTCGAGATAAATAAACCCATCCAGAAACAGGCTAAGGTCGACGTTGCTTAACTTGCGTGATCGATTAGAATGACACGCGCAACGGCGCCATCGAACTCCTCATATATTCAACACTGAAATACAACTAAATCAATACAGAACTTAAACTAAATCTTTGAACTACCTGCATCCTAGTAAATCAGATTATTCTCATGGACTCCCGTGGGCATGATACATTTTACATATTAAATCTTGTGGTAGTTTCCGTCTGTTGCCGAATTGCTTGTGATTGAATACCGTGGAGCGATAGCTTATAGTTCATCTCTCGGGACTTCTCTATCAACTGACTTAAGGGAATTACTTTATATTATTAACGAACAATTCTTGTTTATAGGGTGTCTTTGAAACATTCAGTGAATATTTGAATGGGGGGGGGGGGGGGGAGAGGGATTGATGTGAAATATGTAACATCCAATGTGGCGGGACAGATCCGCGGTTAATGTGGTTACTCATCTAACAACTTACAAATAAATAAATATTCCTGGACAAATTACATACGGCCATCTAGTCCCAAAATATGTAGTAAAGCTTGTACTATGGGTACTAGTTAAGTGATATTATACTTAAATATATATATTTTTTGTAAATACATTCATATAATACATAGAAAACACCCACACCAAGACAAACCGACATGTTCATGCACACAAATATTTGTCATGTGCGGAATCGATCCCGCGACCTCGAAGTCAAAGTGGCCATTGTTTATCATTCGACCACCGAGTTCGTCATCTTGTTAGCACAGGTAGTATAGAAAATTATTACACAGCTGTTGCGCAAAATATATCTTCGTTTCTCGTGTTGACTTTAAGTCGAAAATCTTCTGTAAGTTCTAAAAAAAATATAATAATTCTCCTGAATAACTTATATATACAAATAAATATATATAAATAATATATATATACAACGAAAAGTTAATTAATAAATTCAATTTAAGCTCTGCGCTTTGTATTATTAAGTAATAAAATTCACTTGAAGAATGATAATTGAAAACAATAAACGCAAATGAAATTAATGGAAGATCACGTACTTACAATGTCACTTTGTTATTAGAACCATTACAATTAAATCGTTTGGGATGATTTGAATATTTGTTTTTTTTCGTCAACAATCAAAAATATACATTTAAAAGCACTTTGTAAGTGTTCTAAATAATGTACGAGTATATGCAGTGTACTGAATCAATTAAGTTTTTTATATCTAAATTCACCTCTAGACGGTCGCAATATTCCATATACATATACGACGAATATTGACGAGCTCAGTGGCGTAGCGGTCAATGACGCGGCTTCGACACCAACGCTCGTGGGTTCGATTCCCACATAGGACTAATATTTGTGTGCATGAACATGTCTGTTTGTCTTAGTCTGGGTGTTTTCTATATATCATAAGTATGTATTTACAAAAAAAAAAATGTATTCACGTATGTTTATTAGTTGTCTACTCATAACACAAGCTTCGCTTACTTTGGGGCTAGATGGCGCTGTGTAATTTGTTTAACAATATTTATTTATTCATTATTATACATAATGATGATAAGCGGTATATATTGGTCGTAAAATATATGAATATTAAGTTTGATTTATACGTATGAGTACTTTTCGGAATAAAATTTATATTAAGTATAAGGCAATTACTTTCTTTTGACTTTATTTAATTCTACGAATTTATTCCAATAATTATTTCTTATTAGAATGACAATTATGAATGTCATGCGTAATAATAATATAATTTTAGCAATAAACAACTATTTATCACGAGCTCCTTCGTTCTTCTCTCCGTTAAGCCATCGGTCTCGGATGTTGTCATTAAATGACAGTCGGCAAAGTCCGTGGCCTTTAGGCGGCTTGAAAACACTGGCCTCCGCCAACCCACAGTCGAGCAGCATGGGTGCAAGTGAAGTTGATTTTGAAGTCAATGATGAGGAGCTCGATGGCGTCGTTGCGCGTGTCAGTCTAATCAAACACGCGAGTTAAGCAACGTCGACCGCAGCCTGTCCATGGATGGGTTTATGTATCACGAACGGTGAAATTGGGGAATCAACTTCCCTCAGCGGTGTTTCCGAACATTTATTATTGGGAGCTTTCAAGAACTATAACTATCTATATTTCCCTTAAAAGGCTCGCAACGGATAACGGATCGGCGACCCCTTGATGTCACTGATTTCCATTAGGAGTGGAGACTGCTTTCCCTCAGATCACCTATATGCTCGTTTGCTCCCGTCTCTTACCGTTATTGTGTAAAATGTAGACGATATTCATATTACATTAAATATGCCAAATATTTTAGGGGTGTAAGGGACACAGCACGATCTTTAGAGTCAAAGCAAACCTCACCTGCACATAGTGCATCCTGCAGACTAGCGAAAGAGGCTTTGGCAAAACAGAGGTAGGGTATGGCGTATTTGAAAGCTGTCCGATTGTGGAAGTACCTCCTGGTGGAGGTACTGTGTGGTCATAGTATACCGCTGTCAAATAGAGAGTTGTTGTGTTCCTGCAAGTGAGTGAGGTCACCAGAAAGGAAGGAGTTGCTGCGTTGGCAGCGGGGCTGGCGGCGCGCGAGCGATATTTCATGTTGTGAGCGTTAATACCGTTGCCGTAGGCTTGTCTGCCACCCTACGCACGTAGTTAAAAAATATATACATATATGTAATGTCAAACTACATGTCATATTCCTAGAAAGTGACATGCATTGTTATAATTACTATCATTTGGTAGCAATTGTTTAGAAATTCTAAAAGGCAAGTACATACTTAATAAAAACTTCACTTAGCTCTCTGAGTTTATCGGCGAAGTGTACGGGTTGCTTGAAAGTTTTACGACTTTAAAAGCTCTTGATCATCGTAAAAGCGAACTTTATAATACGAAAATGAAACAGCAGTTATTTATATATCTTCAATCGTGAATACGTCAGTTTTATTCTATGTTTTGTTACCCGTAACTTGGTCGTAAGTTGTGCACACAGCATCAACTTATATTAGTCCCCCTGGTGGGTTACGAGTCTCCCTTCAATCGGAATTGTTTAGCCGAAACCATTTAAATAAATAAATATTCCTGGACAAATTACACACGGCCATATTGTCCCAAACTAAGCTTGTACTATGGGTAATAGATAACTGATATAATATATAAATACATGATTTTTAAATACAATATATTATTTAGATAGAAAACACCCAGACCAAGACAAACATACTTCATCTTGTGCGGGGTTCGAACCCGATTTCTTTTATTTCATTTCGTTTGAAGGACTTTTAGTTTTTAATGTTTTAACGTTTCCTAACCTTCTCAATATTATTATCCCTATGGACCATAAAATAAACTGATTTTATACTACGCTTGCTTTGTAATGCCTACTCTCTACCCTAACAATGGGGGAGAAAGTTGCTCTTTATTTGCCTCTCAATTTTCCTTACAAGTACCGTAAAAAATCTGTAAAAAAAAAACATTTTCTTTTTCACAATTCACGTGATCACTTATTTTATATTAGCATAGTTTGAGGCAAAGTATATTTAATATATGCCTCCCCAACCCGTCTGGCCAGCATGAGGAGTGTAGGCCAAATCCTTCTTCTGTCTAGGACGGACGAGAGAGGGTCGTGCTCCTGTAGTGGAGACTATAATGACCTGATGATGGTGATGATGATGATGATATTTAATATAAGCATTGCTTATATATTAATTATTCTTTGCTTCAAACTCAGCTTTGAACTGTGGGGACGCCGTACCACCTTTCATCCCACGGTGTGGTGATTTCATGCCGGAAATCTCATTTACTCAACGAGATATTCGCCAGGCATTACTAACCCTCGACGCTCATAAGTCAAGTGGGCCAGATGGCATTTCCACCTGGCTCACTAAACTGGTGCTAAAGCTGTGTGCTCCTGAGTTGTGTCCTGAATTTACGCGCATTTTCGCGCTCTCTTATTCTATCAGGCAAATTCCATCATCGTGGAAGACTGCGAACGTGCACCCTGTGTCCAAAAAGGGTGATAGATCAGACCCATCGAATTACAGGCCTATCGCTGTTACCTCGCTTCTCTCCAAGGCAATGGGAGAGTGTCATTAACAACCGGCTCCTGATATACCTAGAAGAGCACGACTTGATTAGTCATGGTCGTTCGACTGGTATTCTTCTAGTGTATCTTACACATCGCTAGACTTCAGCCGTTGAGAGTCAAGGTGAGGCTGTTAGTCTGGATATGGCGAAGGCGTTCGATCGGGTCTGGCACCGTAGTCTTCTTTGGAAGTTGCCCTTATACGGTCTACCTGAGGGTTTGTGCGAATGGGTCGCTAGCTTCTTGACCAGCAGAAGCATTAGAGCCGTTGTACACTGTCCACGAAGCTGTTTTTGTTGCATATCAATGATATGTTATTTATTGACAGCATTCATTGCTATGCCGACGTCAGCACCGGGGATACTAATAAGTATCCCCGGTGCTGATTGAATAGTTTGTCCGATTGGGGGGATAGAGACAGGCTAAGGCACAAGTCAGCGCATTCACCGCTAAGAAAACCCCCTTTGCTGTGGCTCCTCAATTCCAGAAAACACTCCTTACCATCGCCAAAAATATTGGGATTCTCAGAGTTGAAATCATAAAATTCATTTAAAAAATACCAGTGCTATCGCGTAACATATAATGCAAGTATTTTTTGTTATTATAAAAGAAAATCTCATGTAAAAAAATAAAAAAAATCCAAGATAGTTAATCGATTCAGGTGTTATTTTGCGAAAGTCAAAATTACAGGCAATTTGATCTACACTACTTTGCGTGCTTTCGTCACCAATTATTTCATGCACTATGCCGGCTGGTATCCACCCACTATTACCCACCCACCATTAGTCGATGCATGCGACTGCCGTGGCTGCTTTGGTCGTTTCTGCTCTAGCGGCTGCGACTTTTGCGACTTTCCAACCTCTGAAACAGATGAAACGTGCGACTGCCGCCCGACTGTAGATGTTGATGGTTGATTGTAAATCAAATTGCCTTACAAGCTTTAACTGGTTGTTAATAAACAAAAAACTTTACTCACTAAGTTTCCCTCGTCAAACCTTTGTATTTTCATTTCCATATCATTGGGGTTAAAATGAAAATTACACACCACCGTTTCATGGTAGCAGCCATATTAAATAAAAACTGGTGGTATTTAGATAACCGGGCATTATCATGACAACCAAATGCGTATGCTGAATTTCAGCTCAGTTGGACACTGAGGAGCAGATCAATACAATAATATTTTAACCACATGATGCTTAGTGCTTTTAAAAAAAATCTTGGGATGTAAATGGTTCATCAACATCTTTGAACCAAAGCCAACTTCACCTGCACACCCTGCTGACTGACAAACGAAGCTCTGGCGAAAAGAGAGGTAGGGAGCGTAATTGTAAGCTACCCGGCTGGGGAATGTACCTCCACCTCACATAATACCGCAGCCAAATAATAGTTCCCTTGAGGGTTGTTGTGTTCCTGCGAGTGAGTGAGGTCACCAGAAAGGAAGGAGATACTGTGATGACAACGGGGGTGGCGGCGCGCGAGCGATTAAAATATCGCTCGCGCGCCGCCACCCCCGCTGTTGTTGCGAGCGTTCATATGGCTACGGTAACCGCTTCACATTAGGCGGGCCGTATGCTTGTCTACCACCCGATGTAGTATAAAAAAAATATCAAACTTTACGTATAGTATGGTTAAGTGGTGGAACACAGAATGAAGCGGTATAATCTTGTAACATCTGTAAAACCTGTTGATATTTTGTACACAGTAGTGATGTTTTGTATTTGTATTTATAGAGATGTTTTGTATTTGTATTTATAGAATTTTACTGCGATGAAAGTAAATAAAAGATTGTAACAATACTAAGACTTCAGAATCCCTCCCATTTTTAAAGACGAATAAAATATTTTATTGTGCTATGACGCAATTTATTTCTTTAAATTATTGTTTATAAACTCCTGTTGCTAAAAAAACCATTCTGCCATTGGAGTGTTCAACTTTTTCTAACTTGAAGTACATTAAAGTGGACCATAAAATAACATTTTTTAAGTTATGCATTTTATGATAATCAAGCCACCTAAGTAAAAAGCAGAACCATGTTTTGAATTTTAAAAACACTGTTAAAATGTAAATTATAATTTTCTATTTACTTTTACCAAATGACTTTTAAAAAAATAGGTAAGTTTTTTTTTATATCGTCTTAACAAGTTTTAAAAAGAAGATTCTTTTTATAATAATAATTATTGTTAATTTCGGAGAAAAAATCCATATTTTTGTTAATAACAATTCTAGGTACTTATGAACTAATGTCAGTAAGAAATAGTGATAAAAACACCGCTTATTTTGCGGCACGGTTTGAATTTTGGTAGGTACAACAGTCATGAATATTGATCCAGTGTTTGAGGATTGGCCCATCAAACCTTTCTGGTGCAGTTCTTATAATTCTGTTGGGGCTGACACTTACCCGCCTTCACAGAGATGCAATTCTTTTACGCATTATACAGTTGAAGTCAACTGTTTATATAAGTAAAATCACTTTTACTGCTCCGATTAATTAAATTTATTTCACCGACCAGGGGCCCTACCGCCGAAGCTGAAGCCGATTACAAGCGGATTTTTTGATCGTGGATATTGATCTTAGGTTTAAGTTAAAAACAAACACAGAGTCACTCAAACAGCGCAAATATGCTGGACTGACTAACACTTACATATTTGAGCCGTTTGGGGTAGAGACGTTAGGGCCGTGGGATCCATCAGCCCTCAATCTTTTTAAAGAGATATGCGGGAGGTTGGTCGAGGCTTCATGTGACCAGAGGGCTGGCCATTACCTTGCTCAGAGGATTAGCATTGCTATTCAGCGAGGTAATGCTGCCAGCATTCTTGGTACGTTACCAACGGGCAACGATTTGGGGGAAATTTTTTACTTATAATTTTTGTTTTATTTCTGTTCTACCTTTTTTTTTCTACCTCTTTCTAAATATTTTATTTGTCAATATTCTGCTCGATTTAAGATTAGTTTTAGTTTAATGTACACTTAAGAATATTTCATAATTATATGTAATAGTTAATAACTAAACTGAACTTGACGAGCTCGGTGGCGTAGCGGTCAATGACGCGGCTTCGACACCAACGCTCGTGGGTTCGATTCCCACACAGGACAAACATTTGTGTGCATGAACATGTTTGTTTGTCTTGGTCTGGGTGTTTTCTATGTATCATAAGTATGTATTTACAAAAAAATATGTATTTACGTATGTTTATCAGTTGCCTAGTACACATAACACAAGCTTCGCTTAATTTTGGGGCTAGATGGCGCTGTGTAATTTGTCTGACAATATTTTATTTTTATTTTTATAAATATAGTACCGTGAATACATCTGTAAAACCAAAACAAACATATTTGCTTTTTGAGTTCTTGAAAGGATTTTTTCCTTACAAGACCACAAAAAGAAAAGGTTCACTAAATTATTTCCCATCTTCATGAATGTCCAGTATGTTACATTTTCATACGCCATTTTTTTAAAGTTTGTGCTTAAAGTTTCGCAAACAAAAACAAATCCTATATTTCCAATGCAAACCTAAGTACATAGTTCATTTATCATTAATTTTAATATTCTATTTGCTTAAATCACATACCTACATTAATCATCAGAGATAAACACACAGACAAACAAACTTAATACAAATGGCTGCATCGAATGAAAACTTTGATACATCACGAAAAAGGGATTTTCAGTGGGATTTCTGTAAGCCGTGGGAATATCGCCTTTGTTGATTTTGATATTTATATTGAAACGACGTTAAATCTCGGGTTGTATTAGGTTTGTTTTCGTTTACGACCTTGTATTCAAGGGTGTGCTTGTAAGTTCATCGGCATCTGAGTTTATACCTGGTGGCATCTGAATTTATATGTGGTGTCATGCATGATAGTCACAATGCGATTATAACTCTTATTACGTACGGTACAAGGTTGAAGTTCTCTAAACTGTACATTGAAAGAAACCTTCTTTCCGTGACAGTTAAGGGGTGGAAGTGGCTCACCATCGTCGTTACAGTCACAGACAATCTCACCTGCCCCCTTACCACCATCTCTTATTGCGATTCAATAATTGAATAGATTGCTTATTCATACCAATGAATAAGCGACTCTATTCCATTTGAAATACAGTTTGTGTATTATAGCCGGACTTGTGACAAGTATTCTAACAGGGTAATAAGAAAAATATGCCATCATCATATCAGACCGTATTCGTTCATTGCTGAACACAGGCCTCCCCGCTAGACAGCCACACGATCTGGTCCTGAGCGACCTGCATCCATCGACCCCCAACAACTTCCTTGAGGTCGTGGCTCCATCTAGTGGGGTGTCATCACACACTGCGTCCGCCAGCACGTGTTTTCCACCCGAGAACCTTCTTTCCCCAACGGTTGTCGGTTCTACGAGCTACGTAGCCGCCCCCTGCTACTTCAGCTTGCTTATCTGTTGAGCTATGTCAGTTGTTTTTGTTTACATATCCGCAGCAGAACTTAAAAGAAAATATTTTGTAATAATGATATCTATATAAAACGCTAGGGGACTTATTATGGCGTGGTAGATAGATTTTGCATAGATGGAAGGCTAACGTGTTATTCCTCGTTGTGTAGTTTTGCGAACGAAGTCACGGGCAGAAGCTAGTCCTACATAAATGCAATGGAAGTGTATGTCTGTCATATTGACTTCTAAGACATCGTGGAAGAAGACGCGGGCGGTGGCAAGTATTTTATCAATACATATAATAAAACAGTAGGAACCGCGTGTCTGTACATTTGATAAATCAATACATATAATAAAACAGTAGGAACCGCGTGTCTGTACATTTGATAAAATTAACAAAAAATGAGTGTGGGCGATAAAAAAAGCGTAACAGAACACAAAAAAGATTTTTTTGATTTTTTTGTCTGTCTGTCTGTCTGTCTGTATGTACTCGCTAATCTTTAAAACTACTGAACAGATTTTTACGCGGTTTTCACTAAAAGATTAAGGTCATCCCTGAGCAACATATAGGCTTTGTTTCATCGAAATCTGATGTCAGATTAAAAAGTTATCGTCATTTAAAGTTTAAAGAAAACTTTTCTTTATAGAAAATCACTCATCACAAAATCTAAGAAACTACAAGTGCTAGGAGTCTCAAATTTTGTATGGGGGTTCCTTTCAGGACGTAGATGCTCACTAAGACGGGAATTTGGAAAATTCAACTCCTAAGGGGGTGAAATGGGGGTCCAAAGTTTGTATGGGGAACCAAGATTAGTTGGACTATTTTATACGAAACTTTACACGAGATCTTCTGTAGATATATGAGTAAACACGTGTTTCAGGATTTTTCAAAATTCAACCCCTAAAGGGGCGGAATGAGGTGCAAACGTCTGAAAATCGACATGGGTATTGTTTTTATGGTTTATCGGGTCGCTGATTCCGAAAACAACAGCTATTTTATAATCTAACATAATCGACGTGACACAAGAGCACTCCTGTGGGGGTGCGATGGGGTTGAAATGTTACAATATCAATATGGGTGTTGATTTTATGGTTTTCTAAAATGTCAATTACGAAAATGGCATCGATTTGAAAACGTGGACACGAAAATTCCATCTCGGTATAAAAATCCAAGATTTGGAACACCTGATGCAGAACCATAATGGTTCAGCTAAACTATAAGAAATATAAAAATGACGCCTTAGCAAAAGATGTTCAGCCTGATGAGTATAAATAGTTTAACAAAATATTAATTGTATTGTAAAAAAAATAACCACACGCAGTGCTACTTTTATTCTTACCTGCTACAAGTTAGACGCAATAGTCTTATATATATATAAAATAAATAAAACTATTGCGTTATATATATGTTTCAATATGTATATATATATATATGTGTATATATATATATATATATATATATATATATATATATATATGTATATGTATATATATATATATATATATATATATACTAGCGGCCGCCCGCCACTTCGTACGCGTGGAGTTAGTTATTTGCAAATAATTTTTAATTACATTCGAAAAAGCTAAATACCTAATGAAAGGAAAAAGATGAAAAAGTTAAAAACAATCAATATCTAGACGAATTTTTAGAATCAATGAAGTCGACGGATATTATTTTTTAAAACCTCTTTGTAAAACCTAAAGTACTTTTTATTGTTATAATAATACATCCCTCCTTATAATAGTATATATAGAGCTTTCATACAAACTTTCAACCCCCATTTTAACCCCAAAAAGGGGTTGATATCTAAAGATACATTATTAGTACACCTCCACACCATCTATAGAGCATACATTTTAAATTTCAAGTCTCTTACATCAAAAACATAGAACTTTGATACAAATTTCCAACCCCCGTATTAACCCCAAAAAGGGGTTGATTTCTAAAGATAAATTATTAGTACACCTCCACACCATCTATAGAGCATACATTTTAAATTTCATGTTTCTTACTTCAAAAACATAGGACTTTCATACAAACTTCCAACCCCCATTCTACAACCCCCTTAGGGGTAGAGTATCGTAAAATCCGTTCTTAGCGGATGTCTACACCCTATAAGGAACCTACCAGCCAAATTTCAAGTTTGTAGGTGTTATAGTTTCTGAGATTTCGTGATGAGTGAGTCAGTGATTTTCTATATATATAGAACTGACTAAACAGACCACGTTAACTTTATATATAAAGTTAACGTGGTCTGTTTAGTCAGTTTTATATAGACGTGTACGCTAAAATTTAAATTTAAATGCTACGCTTAAAATTTAAATGGAACGATTGGTATATATTCGCACAAACCAGAAGAATGCGTGCATTTGCGGGACGCTATGTAGCAAGATTTTGTGACTCAAAGTCTTTTAAACAACTAGGGGAAACTGTTTTGTTAGATGCTTCAGGAGGGACTGGAAAAACATACCTGACGAGAGCAATCCTCGCTGAAATCAGGCGCCAAAATAATATAATACAGCAGCATCGCCAGGTATTGCAGCCATAATATTACCTCTAGGCGGAAGGACGCAAATACAATGTTCAATATTCTACTCGATTAATACAGAACGGAAACACCGACATGCTTTGTGACACGAAACTGTGACAAAGCGAAAATGTTTCAGGATTGCTGTCTAATCGTTTCAGATGAATGCGAAATGGCCAACAATGTGGCTTTATCGAGGATTAGTAACGCTTGAGGTCTTTTCATATTAGCTCCCGAAGGAAAGACTCCCTTCATTTATTTTATATTTTTTTTTGAAACTATGGTGACTATCTTAAATAAAAATAATAATTTGTTGACTTTTAACGTATAATACTGCCCCAAATATTTTCTTATGTATCTACTTTAGTTCGTATTTGTATTAATATGCCGGAATCATAAAGTCCACGCGAACGAAGTCGCGGGCATCAGCTAGTCTACACTATGTATAAAGTGCAAATATTACACATACTAGAGATGGCGGATATCGTAGAGCTTCCGTGATTTCTCTATCGTATTTACATAGACATATTCTCAACAAAGTCGAAGATACTCGTATTGTCGATGTGTAAAATTTATACCGTAGTAGCTTCCGCTCGCGGCATTGTCTGCATGACTTGTCGGTTCTTCCTTCCTTGGGATATAATCTATGTCCAAGTCAAGTTTCACGAAAACCTGTTATTGTTGAAAAATTTACAAACACACAGATACACTTCAGCGTTTACAACATTCGTATGGATGAGTTTGTATTCAACGGGTAATTTAGACTATTCTTTTGAACACTTGTTACTAGAAATGGGTACGATTTATAGTAACAAGTGTTCAAAAGTATAGCACCCAGTAACAAGTGTTCAAAAGTAGTTTCACCAAGTAAGGTACAAATGACATCACGAGTGTGCATTTATAGGTCGAGGCCCCATGTGCAACCTTTAAAAGTGAACGTTTCCAAAATCGAATAAGGTAACAAAATTGAGCCATCGTAATCTAAATTACTTTGTATAGAAAACATACCTGAGCGAGAGAGGAGAGTGTCCAGAGTCAGCGTATAACTATGTATTGACATGAAAACAGCTGCCCTATCACACCGTTAGTATGGTTCTCATCAAAAAACAAGCAAGAGTTACTTTTGCAATCTCTTTTTGCAATTCTCTCGCTGTTACTTTTGCAATATCTGTTCAGCAACAATGTGGTCGCCCTCGTCTTGTATTATTGCCTTAAATTTATCACTGTCCTTATCAACCTGTATCTACCCACTATATAGGCCTTCCCCAATACTATTCACCAAATGCGATCGTCAGTCGCATCCGCTTTTATGAGGTAATCGGGTCCGATTACATGGTCATGTAGAAGGGTAGGTTCTATCTGGCCTGATTCTTTGTCGTCCCAGGTGCCTTCAGCCACAGCTCCAATACCTTTCTCTGCTGGGAATTATATATACAGAAATAATTTAAAGAGGGGTTCAAAAGAACATTGATTCCAGAGCCGTAAAGCTGTTCGATAAAAAAAAATATTTTTATCTGTAGTTTTTTAAATTATATTTTCTTCAAAAATGTGTAAGTACTATTACTTTAAAAAATAAAAAAAAATACTTGGGATTTTTAGAACTTGAGCATCCAATTTAAATGTTTGAGGTTGACAAAATATAAACAACTGAAACTACTCGCTAATTGCAAGATTAATAATATCAGTTATGAAAAGGATTACAAGACCGAAAGACAGAGTTCCGACTGTAGCGATTATTTAAATGAAGGCGTTAAAACTTCAAAGTGCCGCCGGCGGGCATTCTTTATCGGGTAATGCCGAACAATTAAAATCTATTGTAGAGTTTTTATTTGTGCTCGGATATAACTCTCTGTTTGAGATTTAAAACACTAATTTTTATTCCACGTATATTGTTTTTATTTCTTGTTCTACGTCACGATATAGTATAAATGGTAGTGCTACATAACACGATATATATGATAGTATAAATGATAGTGCTACATACAGTATCTTCACATTCTACCGCTGAGGGCTGTTGAACAAAATGTGGTCCGGCTGTTTCATAGACATGGCCGTGTGTTGTACGTGTATATGCACTAAAATTATCTAAAAATGGCAGCGCTTCCCCCTCCCACGCACGTGATGTTCAATAGTCCTTACTTAGCGTAATAAATTCTTTGATCCTTCATCTATCCAGTGGTGTGATTGAATTTTGGATGTAGAGCAGAGCATAGATTGGAAACTACAACTCCAACCTGTATCCCCCGATTTTGTGACGAACTTCTTAGCTTCCATGGATTCACCGTGCGGGTGCCGGGTCCATCGTGTGGCAGAGAGAGAAACCCAAGCAGATCCCGAGACTTGTGACACGGGTGTAGGTTTAAGGGGCCCCTTTCCGACGTACATCAACACTCACCTTCACTACTTGTGTTTCTCTCCCTGCCCTGCCAAATCTGGTATGAACCTGCTAATGCAGCTTTAGATACTCGTTCTAGTATAGAACTTACTGCACTTCTGGACAAGCCAAGGTCTTTCAGCAGGTTATAGAGAGATTTTGCTGGTATACCTCTCGCTCCTACTTCTACAGCGTATAGATTAACTACATAGCCGCTTTTTGTTAATTCGTTTAGGAGGTCATAATATTTGTTTTGTTTTATCGCGTGGTCTTTGGGTATGTTAGTTTCCCACGGTACGGTAAGCTCTACAAGTACTATACGTTTTGTAGCTCTGGAGAAAAGGAAAATGTCCGGTCTGGATGTCGAAACAACCACATCTTCTGGGATTTTATAGTGCTTTTCATACGTGTCCATTAAAATAGTCCAGTCAGGTGCTGCACTGAGGATTGAGTAAGGCTTGTTCTTGGAGTTTGAAGTTGAGCCTCCTTTTATAAAGTTTATTTGTCTTTTGTTTGTCGTTAATCCTTTTTGGGCTCTAGCTATTGAAAGGCTTATGGCTTCACGTATGATTTGAAGTACTCTGTCATGGCGATGTGAGTAATGACCCCTATCAAGGAGCACCTTGCATCCCACCAATAGGTGCCTTGCTGTACATATCGCCTCTCCACAGGTATAGCAACATTTTTCAGAGGCTTTTCCCCACCTAACTAAGTTACTCTGGTCAGGGAGGGTCATTTGAAAGGCATTAAGATAGAATTTTAATAAGGCAGGAGACCAGTCATACAGCAAGGTGCGCCACTTCAGAGCTAACGGGATGCAAAACTCGCCTATGGTTAACCACTCACTTTGCATTTCTAAATTCATAGCGTGCACTTTGTAACTGTCATTTTCGTCTTGTTGTAGAAAGGTTTTTACTATGTCTCGGTCTTCCCTTTTCTTTCTCGCGCCCAACCCAGCTCTATTTGCCTGTGCACCTACCATAAATTGTTTGTGGAATTGAAGTCTAGATTCTAGGTCTGTGGCATTTTTGTCTTTTGGGAGAGATTTAACTAATTCGTCTTGCGACTTTTGCAAAACATGCGTTTTTGTAACTCGCAGGTGTTTGTAGAGTTCAGAAGGTTTCTTTAATTTCAGCCCAAAACTATTGTGATCCCTAAATAGAGTCGAGGGATCAGCCGGATGTGCCAGTCCGAACCATGACTTTAATATCTTTACGACATTAGCATCTAACTTTGCCAAGAGGGTTTTACCGAAGTCATATACTAGGAAAGGCCAAGTGAGACGTGATGTGAGATAGTTGTCGTATATCCATGCTTTTTTAATATTACTGATAGGCTGTTGGTCTACCTTATTGAGGTCGTTAATGAAATTTTCGACAACTTCCCCCAATGATGGTGTGCGTCCTTTGTAATCTATCTTTCTACCAAGAAATTTGAAAGGCACTGTTTCTGCAATCGTAGCAACTTTTTGGCCGCTTATGGAGAGTTCCGGGTCGTAAGAAGTGTATTTGGTATTTCGTCTACCCAGACATAAACAATAACATTTACTTGGTTTCGCCCTCAATCCCTCCGTCCATGTACAGAACTCATCGACTTCATTTAACAACTCCTGACACTGTTTGGGATTACGTGTAAGTATTGCAAGGTCGTCAGCAAAGGCTAAGATTGACTCAGTGTACTTGTTGTTGATTTTAAAACGGTAGCCCCATTTCCTTTCATATGATGTCAATTTGTCTATTAAAATATTAATAACTATGTTAAATACTATCGGTGATAAGCAGCACCCTTGGAATAGTCCCACACTGTATTGTAGTGGCTTTGTGTATTCCTTGTTTACTGCTATGACGAATTTTAAATGCGAGTAATAAGAGTTAATTATGTTAACAATTAAATCGGGAAAGTTATACCATTTTAGTGCAAATATCATAAGTTCATGCTGCACCGAACCAAATGCGTTTTCTAGGTCTATCCAGCAGACTGATATTTGCCTCTCATGTGCTCTGGCATCTTTCAGACTTTCTGCTAGTAATGTATTGTGTTCCAGGCATCCAGAAATTCCAGGCAAGAAGCCTTTCTGGTGATTGGGCCTGAAATACCTATTGCTGATCATGAATTTTGTCATTTTTGATTGTAATACACTAAAAAAGATTTTTGAGATTGTATTGGTTAGTGCTATCGGTCTGGTGTCATTTGGATGAGTTACTATATCCTTTTTAGGGATGAGGACAAAAACTGCCTTTCCAAATGCTACTGGGACTTGCTTTCTTGACCAGATCTTACTAAATATATTTAAAATGTGTTTACGAACTGATGGACACTTTTTATACACTATGTAAGGAATGCCATCGGGGCCTGGCGCAGATTTAGAACTTTTCTTTTTAATATGGTAGTTTATTTCCTCTTCATTGGGTGGGTCACTTTGAAAACTAAATAGAGGATCATTAGGTCTTTGGATTTTTGGATCTACGTATGAGTTCCCGCGTTTAGGCTTTTCGTATGTGTTTTTACAGTGATCGTAAATTTGCGCGTTGGTCAAGAGAAGCTTTCCCTTTTGTTCCCTGAAAATGTTTTTCGAGTATTGAAAAGGATTTTTATCGAAGTCTACTTCATGTTTAGCTCTGTTAAAATTATCGCGATTTTTTGTGGTTTGAAGTGATATACCTTGTATTAATTTGAGGATTGATCTTAGAGCCCTGGACAGTTGGTGACTTAGATGGTTATCGCCCATGGTTTTAGCTACACGAAGTTTCCTTATTAACTCTCTTTTCTTCCTCCGCAATTTCATTTTAAATGTGTTTTCTTTATTTTGAGCGCAATAAGTTTGTGGTGGATAATGCTCAGAGAAGTATGTATAGATAGTATCCTGTAGAGTTTCTACTTGGCTGTTTAGATCTTGTTTTGATCCAGGATGTTCTAAAAGGATCGCCAAGTTTTGGTCATGAACTTTCCAGGTGGAGTTTTTTAGACTGGGGATGCTAAGACGTGTCCTGATGTCAATGGACTCCTGGTAATTTTCACTTGATGATTCACCTTGGGATTTATGAGGGTCAACTCTATCCGTAGTGTTTGTCGAAGTACTTACCGACGGCTGTCGTGCTTCAACACCATCATGTGTCTTTAAGTGCTTGTTGTACCAGGCTCGTCTCTTGTATGTTTTCCCGCACGTAGGGCATCTCAAATCCGTATTCGCGCCAGGGTCGTCATTATTATCGACCGGTGGACAGATCTTCCGCCCCCCCTCTCGGACTGTCCCAGGGGTATTTTTCTTTTTCGGACTTTTAGCAATTGAAGTTTCCCGGGCTTGGCTCGCTAGGCCGTCACCCTCGACTGTCTTTCCAGCAGTCAGATGTCTTTCCATCCGTCAGATGTCTTTTCCACCAGCCATCTGTCTTTCCAGCGTCATCCCGTCTCTCCGGGCTGTCATTTTTGTATGAGACGAACTTCTTAGCTTCCATGGATTCACCGTGCGGGTGCCGGGTCCATCGTGTGGCAGAGAGAGAAACCCAAGCAGATCCCGAGACTTGTGACACGGGTGTAGGTTTAAGGGGCCCCTTTCCGACGTACATCAACACTCACCTTCACTACTTGTGTTTCTCTCCCTGCCCTGCCAAATCTGGTATGAACCTGCTAATGCAGCTTTAGATACTCGTTCTAGTATAGAACTTACTGCACTTCTGGACAAGCCAAGGTCTTTCAGCAGGTTATAGAGAGATTTTGCTGGTATACCTCTCGCTCCTACTTCTACAGCGTATAGATTAACTACATAGCCGCTTTTTGTTAATTCGTTTAGGAGGTCATAATATTTGTTTTGTTTTATCGCGTGGTCTTTGGGTATGTTAGTTTCCCACGGTACGGTAAGCTCTACAAGTACTATACGTTTTGTAGCTCTGGAGAAAAGGAAAATGTCCGGTCTGGATGTCGAAACAACCACATCTTCTGGGATTTTATAGTGCTTTTCATACGTGTCCATTAAAATAGTCCAGTCAGGTGCTGCACTGAGGATTGAGTAAGGCTTGTTCTTGGAGTTTGAAGTTGAGCCTCCTTTTATAAAGTTTATTTGTCTTTTGTTTGTCGTTAATCCTTTTTGGGCTCTAGCTATTGAAAGGCTTATGGCTTCACGTATGATTTGAAGTACTCTGTCATGGCGATGTGAGTAATGACCCCTATCAAGGAGCACCTTGCATCCCACCAATAGGTGCCTTGCTGTACATATCGCCTCTCCACAGGTATAGCAACATTTTTCAGAGGCTTTTCCCCACCTAACTAAGTTACTCTGGTCAGGGAGGGTCATTTGAAAGGCATTAAGATAGAATTTTAATAAGGCAGGAGACCAGTCATACAGCAAGGTGCGCCACTTCAGAGCTAACGGGATGCAAAACTCGCCTATGGTTAACCACTCACTTTGCATTTCTAAATTCAAAGTCAAAGTCAAAGTCAAAGTCAAAATTCTTTATTCTGTGGGCCCTCGCGGGCACTTAGACACGTCTTTTACAATTAGGTATACTTTTTTATCTACCAGCATTTCGGAATGACCATTGACGAGAAGAAATGCCGAAAGAAACTCTGTCAATATAGGTCTTTTTTAAATAGTCATACAATATTATCATTATACATAATACAATAAAAAAAAATGGTATTCAACCAAAATAAGAGAAAAAAAAATTAAAGTAAAATAAAATAGTAAAAAAAATTAAAATATAAAAAATCATAGTATAGAGTGTATATACATATTGTATAAAAGTCTAAATATGTATATCCACAATACTACTTGTAAAGATAAGACGCCTGTGCTTCACATCCTGTGCCGAGAATTTGCCATACATTTTTATCATTAAGGTAATCGTCGGTCCTGTAGTAAGCCTTTTTGCATAAGGTGGTCTTAATAAGCTGTTTGAATTTAGTGTCGGGTAAAATCAGGACCGACTCCGGCAACTTATTGTAGTAGCGGATGCAATTTACGACAAACGAATTATTCATAGCGTGCACTTTGTAACTGTCATTTTCGTCTTGTTGTAGAAAGGTTTTTACTATGTCTCGGTCTTCCCTTTTCTTTCTCGCGCCCAACCCAGCTCTATTTGCCTGTGCACCTACCATAAATTGTTTGTGGAATTGAAGTCTAGATTCTAGGTCTGTGGCATTTTTGTCTTTTGGGAGAGATTTAACTAATTCGTCTTGCGACTTTTGCAAAACATGCGTTTTTGTAACTCGCAGGTGTTTGTAGAGTTCAGAAGGTTTCTTTAATTTCAGCCCAAAACTATTGTGATCCCTAAATAGAGTCGAGGGATCAGCCGGATGTGCCAGTCCGAACCATGACTTTAATATCTTTACGACATTAGCATCTAACTTTGCCAAGAGGGTTTTACCGAAGTCATATACTAGGAAAGGCCAAGTGAGACGTGATGTGAGATAGTTGTCGTATATCCATGCTTTTTTAATATTACTGATAGGCTGTTGGTCTACCTTATTGAGGTCGTTAATGAAATTTTCGACAACTTCCCCCAATGATGGTGTGCGTCCTTTGTAATCTATCTTTCTACCAAGAAATTTGAAAGGCACTGTTTCTGCAATCGTAGCAACTTTTTGGCCGCTTATGGAGAGTTCCGGGTCGTAAGAAGTGTATTTGGTATTTCGTCTACCCAGACATAAACAATAACATTTACTTGGTTTCGCCCTCAATCCCTCCGTCCATGTACAGAACTCATCGACTTCATTTAACAACTCCTGACACTGTTTGGGATTACGTGTAAGTATTGCAAGGTCGTCAGCAAAGGCTAAGATTGACTCAGTGTACTTGTTGTTGATTTTAAAACGGTAGCCCCATTTCCTTTCATATGATGTCAATTTGTCTATTAAAATATTAATAACTATGTTAAATACTATCGGTGATAAGCAGCACCCTTGGAATAGTCCCACACTGTATTGTAGTGGCTTTGTGTATTCCTTGTTTACTGCTATGACGAATTTTAAATGCGAGTAATAAGAGTTAATTATGTTAACAATTAAATCGGGAAAGTTATACCATTTTAGTGCAAATATCATAAGTTCATGCTGCACCGAACCAAATGCGTTTTCTAGGTCTATCCAGCAGACTGATATTTGCCTCTCATGTGCTCTGGCATCTTTCAGACTTTCTGCTAGTAATGTATTGTGTTCCAGGCATCCAGAAATTCCAGGCAAGAAGCCTTTCTGGTGATTGGGCCTGAAATACCTATTGCTGATCATGAATTTTGTCATTTTTGATTGTAATACACTAAAAAAGATTTTTGAGATTGTATTGGTTAGGGCTATCGGTCTGGTGTCATTTGGATGAGTTACTATATCCTTTTTAGGGATGAGGACAAAAACTGCCTTTCCAAATGCTACTGGGACTTGCTTTCTTGACCAGATCTTACTAAATATATTTAAAATGTGTTTACGAACTGATGGACACTTTTTATACACTATGTAAGGAATGCCATCATAATTAGATTTTTTTAATCTAGTAAATTTAAAGACGTATTTACGTCAAAATTTTTGCCATATCTGTTATTGCGATATATCGATGATTAGATATAAAATATACAGTATCGAAAACTTATCAATTTCGATATTATTTCCAATAAAAATATCACTACCGCCACTGACGACACTTGACGAGCTCGGTGGCGCAGCGGTCAATAACGCGGCTTCGACACCAACGCTCATGGGTTCGATTCCCACACGGGACAAACATTTGTGTGCATGAACATGTCTCTTTGTCTTGGTCTGGGTGTTTTCTATGTATCATAAGTATGCATTTACAAAAATAAATGTATTTACGTATGTTTATCAGTTGTCTAGTACCCATAACACAAGCTTCGCTTACTTTGGGGCTAGATGGCGCTGTGTAATTTGTCTGACAATTTTTTTATTTTTCATTTTACTGACCTGACTCATCATTCATCATTGGCTTGTACTTTTCCCATTGTTTGGGATCGGTGCAGTATGTTTTTTTCTTCCATTCACTACTGTAACCCGTCATGTCTATAGTTAACCCTTTCTTAGCCATATCATCCTACACAATTCAACCACATCTGTTTGGTCTTCCTCTTGGATAGAAATCCGCTCACATTCAAATTCATCGTTCTATTTTTCACATGTCTTTCATCCCTCCTCATTACCAATATTTTTTATACTACGTCATGTGGCAGACAAACATATGGCCATATTAACGCTCGCAATATTAAAAATATTGCTCGAACGCCACCACCCCAGTTACCAACGCAGCATCTCCTTCCTTTTTGGTGACCTCACTCACTTGCAGGAACACAACAAAAGGAGTTGTTTTTTGGCTGCGGTATTCTGTGAGGTGGAAGTACATTCCCCAGTCGGGTAGCTTATAATTACGCTCTCTAACTCTCTTTTCGCCAGAGCTTCGTTTATCAGTCAGAATGCACCGCGTGGCTTTGGTTCAAAGATGTTGATGAAACACTTACACCCCAAACTAGTACTTGGTCTTCCTCGTGGATAGAAATCCGTTTACATTCAAATTCATCGTTCTCTTTGTCGCATGCCTTCCATCCCTCCGCATTACAAATAATAAAATTTTGCAGCTATATCAGACTTCTATCAAGTTAATAAAAATATTTTCTCACAATAAAGAAACTTTAACAATAACATGTCAAACTTTGAAAGTAAATTCTATGCAACAAAACTTTCCTAATATAATGTGAGTTCATAATATGCATTTTATATACAAGGTTATTCACAAAATATGGTGGCTATTTTAGGGTTCAAATTGTACTTACTTTTTTTTACAATTCTATTCATCATTATTATGATCAGCCTGTAGTGGTTACGTTGGCAGTGGGGGTGGCGGCGTGAGCAATATTTCATGTTGCGAGCGTCTACATGGCTACGGTAACCGCTTCACATCAGGCGGGCCAAAAATAAAAAATAAGTAGGCTCATAATTACACCTTTCCAGCAATTGTATTGAAAAATCATATGCTGTGGAGTTGTATATGCTTATTGAGATCCTATTAATTCATTTTATATACATGAAATATATGTAATGTATTATGACAGTATAAGTAATAGTACTACGTAAAGTATAACCACTCCCTGCCGCTCTCTCGTGTCAACCTCACCTCCCCCCTGAGTCAAATCGGGAACAGTTTGTATGGCGCCGCACGCACACATGCTCATTCGCGCTCTGCACAGACGTCATTGTTTATGTAGTAGTAAACGACGCCACATTTGTATGGAGTGTCCGGGGTGTGGTAATATATGATGACGTAATAATAACGTCCTACCGAACTATTTGACAATACTTCATGGGCAGTAGGCATGTATAAATAAATATTCCTGGACAAACTACACACGGCCATATAGTCCAAACAAAGCTTGTACTATGTGTACTAGATAACTGATATTATACTTAATTACATTTTTTTTTGTAAATGCATACAAATAATACATAAAAATCTTTTTTGTCATGTGCGGAGATCGAACCTGCAATCTCGGAGTCCAAGTGACCATTGCTAACCATTCGACCACTGAGCTCGTCATAAAATGAATATCGACTCCGCTCTGAGCTGGCAAGTGCAGGTCTCCAGCATATGTCAGAAGGTTATAGGTACTTTGCGTAGTCTTTTTCGCTATAAAAACTTTCTCCCTTTTAAGACAAAGATCTTGCTTGTGCAAAGTCTGATCCTTCCTATAATCGACTATGCCGATGTGTGCTATACCGATTTGAACGCAGACCTTCTCAACAAGCTTGAACGACTTCTCAACAGCTGCATACGTTTCGCGTTTGGGCTTCGGAAGTATGATCACGTTTCAGCTTACAGATCTCAACTGAAATGGTTGCCTATTCGACAGCGCAGAAGTGTGCGCATCCTCACTACCCTCTTCTCTATCCTTAATGACAACGCTTCTCCGGTTTATCTAAAAACCAAATTCCAACCCCTCTGTTCTATTCACTCTAAGAACCTCCGCTCTGAAAATAATCTTCTCCTTTTTTGCCCTCCCCATCACTCTGGTTTTGTAGACCAATCTTTCCAGATTCAGTCCATCCGTCTCTGGAATACGCTACCTGTTGAAATCAGAAGAGCTTTAACTCGGAACTCATTTAAATCTATGACGCGTACCTATTTCTTCAAGATAACAAAGGATCTGCAGACATAATATGTTTCTAAATGGATATGTATGTAGATGTATATAAGTGTGTATGTATGTATATGTGTATTTGTATGTATATATATGTGTGTATGTATGTATATAGTTATGGATATGTATTTATGTATTTAAGTACTGATACGTATGTTATGTATTTTATCTGTTATGTATTTATATTCTAAATTACTATTTATTGATAATGCTTCCTTAACGGCTTTATTTTAATATGTCAGTAATTTTAATATCAATATTCGCCTTGTGCACCTACCATGTCATATCTCTGCATCACCCTAAGGTTGACTGGTAGAGAATGCTTGTATAGCATTAAGTCCGCCTTTGTACATTGTTTGTATGTGCATAAAGATTAAATAAATAAATAAATAAAAATGAAATATAGGTATGGTGTAATATATAACGTCCTACCGAACTATTTGACAGTACTATATCGTTGTTATGATGTATATATTATCCATAACTACCTATATATTAAATATAGTTATGGATAATATATACATCATATTGTTACTGAAATTTTGCGTAAACAAATACATTTGTAAAACGATATTATTTTATAATTATCAACACATTTACGTAATAGCATCCAACATTGTAATGATCCGTACATCGGATCATTTGGCAGCGCCCATCAATTGAGTTTAAAATATATCTATATACCTAAATAAAATTGGAATGTCTGTCTGATTTTCTTAATTTTCTTGATTGATCTTTTAATTTTTAATGTTTCTTTATTTATGTATTTTACGTTATAGCGCCCACAGAAACAAATAATCGGTGCAATTTCCAAAGGTCTCGCTATTACAGTTCAAGAGATGAGCGCAGTGATAGCAGGACAGTCAGACAAACAGCGGAGTCTCTTTTTTTTTTTTATACTACGATATATAACAAATCGAAAGATGTATGATAAAACTACATCTTTCGATTTGTTTATGTTTTATATTATTTTATAGCAAATTCGAGATTATTTTTTAACCTACTGAGAAATTACGGGATTACTTCAACGAAGAGATCGATAGACGCATTCGATTGAGCTGGGCAGCACACGGGAAACTTCGAGCCAACCTCACAGTGCTAATACCGCAATTATCAATTTATGCAATTGAAAGTCACACAGCGAGCGAAGGAGAAAGCTATACTCAGCTTTCTCTAAGGGACCAAGTTCGGAATGAAGAAATTCGACGGAGAACCAAACTTGTCGACATAGCTCTCAGAATCATCAGCAAGCCGAAGTGGCAGTGGGCCGGCCACAAACTACTTGTATTGTAAGTATCCATAGCTTATGATTACCACTTTCATTAGGCAGGGCGTATGTGTATAAAATAGGACAAAAAAATTTATATAAATTTTATTTCACAGACAAAATCGAGGCAAAGTATCAGTCAAGTGTAATTTTATTCCCATCAGACTCCCATCTAACGAGTTACTCGACTTAGGAAATTACTTCAATGAACACGACTGAAAATGATGTTCAAATGACAATTTGGCTAATATCTCAACACGAATAAGGTCTATTTCAGCGTGAAACATTTGACACGAATTCTAATGGGGTGCTTTTACTCGTAAGTCGTAACAAGCTTATTTTCTGATAGAATTAAGTGTTATAATAATAATTAATACGACAACAGTGTCTCTTAGAGTGTTTTGGTTTTCATAATCTTATTATAATTTTTTTTTGGTATTGCAACTTTTTTTTTTTATACTACGTCGGGTGGCAGACAAGCATACGACCCGCCTGATGTGAAGCGGTTACCGTAGCCATATTAACGCTTGCAACATAAAATATTGCTCGCGCGCCGCCAACCCCGCTGGTAAAGCAGCATCTCCTTCCTTTCTTTCTGGTGACCTCACTCGCTCGTAGGAACACAACAACCCTCAAGGGAATTGTTATTTGGCTGCGGTATTCTGTGAGGTAGGTAGGTAGGAGGAGGAGGAGGTACATTCCCCAGTCGGGTAGCTTACAATTACGCTCCCTACCTCTCTTTTCGCCAGTTTGTCAGTCAGCAGGGTGCACCACGTGCAGGTGAAGTTGGCTTTGGTTCAAAGATCTTGATGAGCCTCTTACACCCCAAGTGTTTAGACAACAGTGTCGACCACTTAAAAATACAATGAACAATGAAGTCCACTGCAGACCCCGGGGTAAAACTACGGCTGCCTTGGACCTCATAATGAATTTAATTAATGAATTTAAGAAATTAGTAGGAATAGGAAGCGTATGGAATTTGATTTCCCCTCTTGCTAATGTGAGAGACAGCTATATGGCAAATAAGGCATTAAAAGCCTAAAGAGCAAAGTATAGAGCAATAAAGAAGTATAGAGGTAGTCGACTTTAATAATCCATCCATACACAAGCTACGGTCGACGTCGCTTACCTTGCGTGAATGATTAGATTGACGTATTATGAAATAACGATCGATCGATCGATCTTCTCCTCAATTTTTATGTATATTCACAACCCGGCCACTCCATATAAATATCGCATCATTCACGATTACATAAACGATGACGTCTGTACACAGCGAGAATGAGCATGTGTACGTGCGGCGCCATTAAAACTGTTCCAGATTCGTCTCAGAGCAGAGGTCGATAAAAAAGAGCGACGTAAGTTGTACTATAGTTTATACTGAGGTTGAGCTATGTAATTTTAATAGATAATGATTCCATATCGATATTTGTAATACAGTTTTTGTATCAAGATAAACTTCATATCCTTACGCTGCAGAGGTCCGAATCTAATTACATTATATTCTTCTGCCTATGTCCTCATACATCTGGCAAGGAGCGGTGTACATACAGGTGAATAGTGTAATATAACTTCTTATTTCTTATATAAACCTTGTATCTTCAGATTTTAATTTCCTTTTCTCTACTAGTTATGTTTTTACAGGAATAAACCAGCAAATATAAAAAAAGTTATAACCTTTCTTAACCACCTCTTCTATAGAATAAAACGAATTGATATTGACTTAGCTCCGGAACTTAAAGATAATTTAACAGAAATTCAAACAAAATTTTCAAATTTAGAACATCGTATGGAGTCTTTTATAGATCAATCTGAAGTCTATCAATCCTGCTCAGAACAGGAGATTCCTTCATCTAATTTAGAAAAAAATACTAATTCAGAACAACCTCAAACTAGTAATTATGTTATTCAATCCGATAGAAATATGTTAGAAATTAAAAAATTTGCTTTTAACGGGAAAAGTTGCCCTAGATCATTTCTCCAAAAAATAGAAGAATTTAGAATTTCTCGTAATATCAAAAAGGAACAATTGATGGTGGGGATAATGTAATATAACTTCTTATTTATTACAATAGTAGTATAGGTATGAGATTTAACATAAATCGTTTTATAATATTTCGTCGAATATTAAACAAAGCGAACTCGAAATTTAGTTTAAATTCCTTTTATACTACCCTCGCCCGCAATTTCATAATTCAAGTGCAGTTTATGATGGTTGAAAGTTGCCAATATTTTAAACTTTGATGAGTTTTTGTAATTCATTTAAGGGCATGTGTCTATTACTGAGAAATAATGTTTATTATTTCATGTGTTTCACCTTGTTTATTCTTTTTTCAGTTAAGTGCTTAACTGAGTTAAAAGAAGTAAGCAAAAAAGAGCATAACTTACTGAAAAAACTACGAAAATTAAATTATATTTAAATATGTATTTGGGACAGCGGTCCACCGCTGTGTCTCCTGTTTTAAACTCTTCTCCTGTTTTAAAAGTTAAACTATATGTATGTCATATATATGCGTGGTGCTAAATACCTTCGTTTGAGGAAGACTCGTATCCCAGCAGTGGGATTAATAATGGTTGACGACGAAGTACTTTTGTAGTTATAGGTTAGCATACGAGTATCATTGATTTGTATAGTGCGCCCAACTTATCTGTTCAGTAACTGGTGGCGCTAGTGGCGAAGAAACTGTAAATTCGAACTGTCACTTTAGTAATAATTGATTTAGTTCTTATTTTGTCCAAATGAATAGATAAGTTGGGCGCACTATACGCTGGTTATTTTAGATGGTAATATTGTCTATACCTAGAGTTCAGAATCTCCCTCATAGATGTCGCAGAATCCGGAGCTCTATACGTAATGTATATAATCCACTATATGCTCGATTCTTGCCCCTTTCGCATTCAATTATAGTTAGCGTGCGTTTCAAAAGATTATTTGAAATTATGTACTATAAAATATTATCTTCTTATTACTTATCGTCGAATATTTTAGCGATGGCTACTTTAGCATCATGAGTCGTCGGTTCGATCCCCGCACAAGAGCATAGTGTAAGTAGTCTGTACGGCCATTCCCTACTCTTTCGAATGGACCTCACCTCACCTCTGAGATGAGTCTGGAACAGTTTGTATGACGGCCCCACGCACATACGTTTAATCAGGTTCTGCACAGATGTCATTGTTTATGTAATAGTTAACAAGTGTCAAGAAAGACAAATATGTGTACCTTTAACAATTTATTTATTCGCAAGTATACTTACATAGGAGCGGAAACTTGGGTTACAACCAAAGAGACTTTGCATAAACTAAAAGTAGCACAAAGAGCTCTAGAAAAGAAAATAGTTGGAGTAACTTTAAGTGACAGAAAAACCAACAAATGGCTGAGGCAACATAGCAAAGTGACAGATGTGGCCGAGAGAATAGCGGGACTGAAGTGGGAATCGGCTGGTCACGTAGCGAGAAAGGAAGATTCCTGGTGCAAGAAAGTCCTTACATGGAGACCGTACGAGCACGTAAGACCAAGGGGGAGACCGCAAATGAGATGGAAGGACGACATAAAAACAATAGCGGGCAATAACTGGATCTTAACTGCCCAAAACAGGGATAATTGGAGGGGCTTAAAGGAGGCCTACATCAAGCAATTGGTAGATAGTGGCTAAAGAAGAAGAAGAAGAAGATACTTACATAGTCACGTAGTATTGTATA
Organism: Hypsopygia costalis; assembly: GCA_937001555.2. NCBI lineage: Eukaryota > Metazoa > Arthropoda > Insecta > Lepidoptera > Pyralidae > Hypsopygia > Hypsopygia costalis. The sequence continues at coordinate 8,071,108 of OW443349.2, forward strand.
GTTGTCAAAATATACATTGTCTTCGGAGTAGGTATAACTGTATTCAACCTGCATGCAGGTGTACAAATATTTACGTAAGTTTATATGTATTCACGAACATATCTATTTGTCTCTGTCAATTTGTTTTCTATTTATTTATATTTATTATATAGAGAAGATTAGGAACCATTGCTGTACTATAATTCCATTAGAAAAAAAAAGTAAAAAAATCGCAATGTGCACCTACCTTTAAAGGTCTGTGCATAAACCGAGATTCATTTCTAAAAAGTCAGATTGTCATTTCAATATCTAAGTCTAGATCTATCGAGTGATTTATTTTGCAAGTCTGTATAGAAAACGTGAACATTCTGGAATATAAAGTAAGCAATATCTAGGTTGAGGAACATAATATAAGATCGTATCTACATATTATCTTTTTGCGAAACATTGTAGCTGCGAAGATTTCTTTATAGTTCTGATACAGATTATATAAAGTTCTGAGTGCTTAGTGCTAAGTTTTTGGTTACATTCGAATGTTTACAAGCCGACCAAATTGAAAAACAGTTTCATATTGTGAATTTACCAGACGCGTGTTACATATTCAAATTAGGCGGGTTGCTCACTTCAAAATGTAAGCAATTAAGCCACATAATTTTGATATGTAACACGCGTCTTATGCATTCAGAACATGAGTGTTTCTGTCTATTTGGTCGGTTTGTATATGTTGACATAATCGAACGCGAACAAAAAACTCGCCCTCTGATGACTACAAAGTTGAATCTAATTGAGAAACTCCAATACATAGGACACGCGAGCAGCTCCCGAACAAATTGTAATGTCAAATGGGTATCAAATGAAAGGGCTTGATGAGCAAAACACAATATATATTTTTTGTAATTTTTTTTTTTTACGTAATACTGTTACGAGTATCACACCGACGAAGTTTTCGCAAGCGATATTCACCTGAAACCATATGTATATAAGATGTAAGAATAACGTTCAGTTCAGGGGTGTAAGTGGTTCATCAACGTCTTTGGACCAAAGCCAACTTCACCTGCACGCGGTGCACCCTGCTGACTGACAAACGAAGCTCTGGCGAAAAGAGAGGTAGGGAGCGAAATTGTACCTCCACCTCACAGAATACCGCAGCCAAATAAAAATTCTCTTGAGGGTTGTTGTATTCCTGCGAGTGAGTGAGGTCACCAGAAAGGAAGGAGATGCTGCGTTGGCAGCGGGGGTAGCAGCGCGCGAGCGATATTTCATGTTGCGAGCGTCGATATGGCTACGGTAACCGCCTCACATCAGGTGGGCCGTATGCTTGTCTGTCACCCGACGTAGTATAAAAAAAAAAAAAAACGATCTATAAAATTCATCTAACGTATGCAATGGCATGCAATGGGGGAAAGCCCATTCAATCAGTGTGCCAACGGTTTTCCCCCAAGTCGCAGTCGACTACCTCTAGTCCGTCACATCTCTTGTGGCACACCTCTCACTTCAAGAGATTTGCCGTTTCACTTGACGGACGCTCATTCGTGAATGACGTTTGCGACGTCGCGTCCCCACGGGGCGACCAAGATTAAAAGCAAGACTCAAGGTTAAAAGCAGTCCATAGGTGGTGTTTAGTCGGTAAAAGTCCGAGAGCGAGAGTAACATTTTTAACAGACTCCAAAGGATGAGGTTCTCAACTCGGCTGTATATATGTTTTTAATGTTTGTTACTTAATTATTCCGTGATTTATAAACCGATTTGAAAAAAAAATAACTTTTTATTTGTAAGAGTACTTCCAGATTGGTCCCATATTCTTTTCATCATCATCATCATCATCAGCCTGTATTTACATACATAAATGTAGAGTAATGTTTGAAGTCGGTTTTTTTTTAAATTAATCAGAAGAATAATTAAAAACATCGGACGCGCAGCATGCGCCACAATAAAGATTTTTTTTTTCGAAATCCCGAATTGATATCGGAAAACCAAGGTCACTTTACATTACTACTTTTTGATGCTCTACACGAATCCGAAGTCAGAATTTCTAAATTTTGAGTTTCATGGCAACGGACAGACAGAACGACCGGACGATTACATAAGCTCAATGAATTCGCTGAAAATCTTGTTTCATCTTAGTGCTTTCTTAATTTATATCAAGTCAGTCGCATACTTGTTGTTTCTTGTTTTTTGTTGTTCGAGCCGTGAATTTTTATATCCATATTTACGTTTTCCGAAAGGATCTTATAGGCAGGTAGAACTATCATGTCAGATTTATGCGTGGGGTTTTGACGAAATGACGTACTTTTATGATACTAGTGGGCATCGTATACTAGGAGCTCAACTTTTATTATTCCAATAGTTTTCCTCCGCGGTTCTGCTCGCGTGTTGTTCAGATCTAACATAATCATTAGCCCTGAACTACACGCATTTCATATAGATATGCGTATAGTTCAGGGCAAACGAGCATGTGGGTCACCTGTTGGAATAGAATAGAATAATTTTATATGTTAAACATAGGTGGTATATATACATTATTGAGGTGTTCGGTTACATTAATTTTTTTGTGCTCATAGAGCTCATTTTGCCCTCAGGCATACAAATATTTAAAATTTCCTTACAATGTTAAACAATACCATGTCATGTGTAATTAGAGTCACCTACAGAACATTACATTATACATAACTAGCTGACCCGGCAAACGTTGTTTTGCCATATACATTAATCGTTTAGGGGTATAAAAAATAGATGTTGGCCGATTCTCAGACCTACCCGATATGCACACAAAATTTCATCAAAATCGGTCAAGCCGTTTCGGAGGAGTATGGCAACGAAAACTGTGACACGAGAATTTTATATATTAGATTATAAACAATTTAAAAATTATATTCAGTCCGTCTTGATGTATAAATTTATTCATTCAATGTAATAATATTTCAGAGAATTATTTGAAAGCAAGCACCACCGTCCATGGAAATCACAACACCAAGGGGTCGCCGATCCGTTGCCAGCCTATACTTCTCCCTTTCTTTCTTTCTGGTGACCTCACCCACTCGCAGGAACACAACAACCTTGGCTAAGGTATTCAGTGAAGGTGGTACTTCCCTAGACGGGCAGCATAAAATATACGCTATGCCCTACTTCCCTTTTTGCCAGACCCTGGTTTGGAAGTCAGCTGGGTGCACCACGTGAGGTTGCCGCTGGTTTAAATATGTTGATGAACCACTTACACCCCATAATCTTTTTCTAGAGCGCAGTCTGGGTATAGTGGACAAATAATAGTGAGTAAAATAAAATGTTTTCACTTATACGTTCCTTCTACTTGCCTCTATTTATGCCATGAAAAAAGTAAATCAAAAACAGTTCTAAAGTTGTAGATAAAAACAGCGCACTAATTCGGTTTAAATATATTCATCATCATCATCATCAGGTCCATTTTAGTCTCCACTACAGGAGCACGACCCTCTCTCGTCCGTCCTAGACGGAAGGAGGATTTGGCCTACACTCCCCACGCTGGCCAAACGGGTTGGGTAAGGCCTGATCGATATTTGATAATGTATTTATTTCCCTTAGTCGCCTTGTACGACATCCACGAGAAGAAACGGAGTGATTCTATTCTACTCTGCCGGAAACCACACGGCGAAATAAATTAAATATATTTATTACTCATAATAATGAATTATATTACGTTTTTTTTCATACGAGGGGGGACAAGCGATGGAAAGTAATCACCACCGCCTATAGAAATCAGCAACACCATGGGATAGACGGTCCGTTTCCAGCCTTTTAACCCTTAGTTCCTTCATGGAACTCGTGATAAGAAGTGGTAGTGAGCCGGCCACATCTGCCGTGTCAGTGATGGCAGACGAGGGAGAAAGTTCCTTGAGAGGTCGCATATGTAACAACGAAGCGTTGAGCGTCCCCTCTAGATGGACCGGTGATCTCAAGAAAGAGGCTAGATGCAGAATGCGTAGGATTACATATGGTGGAAAGCATTGGGGAAGGCCTATAGGCCTTATTAGCAATCGTCGTCGTCAACACTTATTCATCCCACTGTTGGGATAAGTGCCTTCCCTAATCAAAGGGGTTTAGAGCATACTCCACCACGCTGCCCAACTGCGGGTTGGCGGAGGCCAGTGTTTTAAGTCGCCTTGCCGTCTGGTTTCCGGCAGACTAGAATAGAATTACTCCGTCTCATTCCGTGGATGTCGTACAAGGCGACTAAGGGAAATACATTATAAAACATCCGATCAGGCCTCCCCAACCCGTCTGGTCAGCGTGGGAAGTGTAAGCCAAATCCTGCTTCTGTCTGCAACGGACGAGAGAGGATCGTGCTCCTATAGTGGAGACTTAAATGACCTGATGATGATGATGATGAAAGGCCACCGACTTGGCTTACAGTGGGTAGATAAAGGCTGATAATGATGATGATGAACCCTAGCTATTATTGACCCTCAAAAGCATTTTTGGCGCATCATTTATTCATTCAAAATGCGTATAAAAAGTTGACAATGCAAGTTGCGAGCGGTGGCGTAATGTGGCGTATCTGTTCAACGATAGAGTGAACACGTGAACCAGATTTTGAACAATAGTCTAGCTTGTTTGAACATAAATCATGCCTTTTTTGGTAGGAAAATAAGGTTATATTTTAGAAATTAATGAAATATTCTCCCTTTTTGGTGGCATAATTTCGTTATTTATTTGTTAAATATTTTTTACATTATACCCGGGAGCAAATATTTCTAAAGTCCGCCCGATGTTTAGCAATATAAAAATTAAATGTTTCAACACTTAATTTTTATATATATGAAATATATTATTTTATTTTATTGTTTTATTCTTGTCATCATCATGAAAGTTAGAAATTAAATATTTTTAAAAATATTTCGGAAATTTTTGGGGGTTGATGCTACTCGCGTCCGCAGGCTTTACCCTAGTTTCCCTGCACGTGACCCCTGGGTGGTGCTAATCGAGTAGCTTTTTTCTAAAGTGGTAGAGCTAAGCTGGAGTCATTTAATGTCCATGACATGATCGCGGTCATGTTATGGACATTGAGTGACTGCAGCTCGTAATTGGGCCGGCTCGTCCGGGGCAGTACCACTCTCTCACAGAAAACCGGCGTGAAGTAGTAGCTTGCTATTGCGTTTCGTGCGGTGAGTGTTGAGACCCGGAGCCCGAACCAAAACCTCAACTCTGGATATGGCAGTGGCATTAGGAAGAAGAATACCCCAGGAGGGTACCGTCACCGTTGGTGAAGGAGAATCCCTCCCTGAGTTCCACTACTCAGGCCGCCCGACATATTCTGGGGCGGGCACTATGCCGCTCTGTATCTCTGCCGGGAGCAAGTTCTTCTGCATATCAATGACTTGCTGCATGTATGCAGCATCCATTGCTATGCAGATGACACTACCTTGGACGCTAGATACAGTGGTCTATGCAATGTTTCTCGGGATTGCGTCGCTGAGTACCGAACAAAACTTGTGTCTGAGATTGAGACGTCTCTTGGATACGTCTCTGACTGGTGTAGACTGAACTTAGTCCAGCTGAATCCCTCAAAGACACAATTTTGTGCGTTTACCGCAAAAAAGTCCCCATTTATCGTATCTCCCAGATTGGAAGGTACTCCCCTTACTATTAGCTCCAGCATCGGTATCTTGGGTGTTGACATATCGAGTGACGTTCAGTTCCGTGGTCACTTGGAGTGCAAGGCCAAATTGGCCTCTAGGAAAATTGGCATCATCTCTAAAGCCAGACGGTATTTTACACCACAGCATCGCCTTCAACTGTATAAAGCACAAGTTAGGCCTCATATGGAATACTGTTCACATCTCTGGGCTGGTGCGCCCCAGTACTTACTTGCTCCATTAGACCGCATACAACGAAGAGCTGTACAAATCGTCGGTGACCCAATGATTTCTGATCGGCTGGAGTCTCTATCTTCACGCAGAGCTGTTACATCTCTTTGCGTTCTATATAAATTATATAATGGGGAGTGCTCGGATGAGCTATTTGATTTGATACCTGCCGCTGAGTTCCACTATCGTACAACACGCTATATAAATTGAAATTCCATCCTCATCATCTCGATATTTGGCGATCTACTACAGTACGCTTTTTAAGACATTTTCTACCACGAACTGTGAAGTTGTGGAATCAACTTCCTCCAGCGGTATTCTCAAATAAATACGACATGGTGGCCTTCAAGAACAGAGTCAATATTTCCCTTAAAAGGCTGGCAACGGATCGGTGACCCTTCGGTATTGCTGATTTCTATGGGCGGTGGTGATTGCTTTCCATCAGGTGACCCACATGCTCGCTTGCCACGCTCTCATATAAAAAAAAAAAAAAAATTGTCGTCCGCTCCGACTCCGACGTCGCGGGTTCGATCCCAGCACAAGGGAAATATTTCTGTGCATGAGCATGTCTGTTTGTCTTGGGCTGAGTGTTTTCTAAGTATTATAAGTATGTATTTACAAAAAGAAAATGTATTTAAGTATTATATCAGTTATCTAGTACTCATAGTAAAAGCTTTGCTTAGTTTGGGAATAGATAGCCTGTATGTAATTTGACCAGGAATAGTTATTTATTTTATTTATTGTTGTATAAAAAATACTATAATTTGTCCTATTGATTCCATTTTGCAGTAATAAAGTATTATCTCTTAGTCATGAATAAATGCTTTAAAAAACTTCTCAGAAAACAAGAGCAAAAATTAAAAATTTCGTAAAAATAGAAAGGATTTAAGTGGTTCTGTCAGTGAGTGACACAGGAAGGAGTTGCTGAGTTGACAAGTGCTGCTTTTTAATTATAAAAAAAATACTTGCATAAAAACAATAGTAAGTACATTACGATCATAAGTTCCAATCTGATACGATTTGCCGTACGATATGAGTACGATACCTGAGGGGTAATCTCATAATTAAAATGTAGGAATGTTGTCAAATTCAGTTCCGATCCAGTCTCACAAATATCAAATTCTTCTATTAAAAAAAACCTGACAATATACCTATAATATCCCAGCATATTCCTTTTGAATTACACAACAAGAAATCTTCAATTACCAGAATTAAAAATGGTCTAAAACGCCCAGTATAACATGATTTCTATTTAACCTTATTTGTTTTAAAACATAGCAGGCCTTCATACTATCCATAACATATCAAAAGGTACTATCTAATGAATATTGTTAGGACAAATTATTTCCAATGCCGAAAGAAACAGAGTAGATGTTTGAGTGGCAGTTTTCAGCTAGTGTTGGGGAAAACTCGAGCGTTAGATAATGAAAAGAAGGACCACACGCGGCGAGCAAATTGCTTTCAGACGACATATTACATTAGAGAGAGCACTAGCAGTTATCTCACGAGATCGCATGAGCTCATAGCGATAAAAATGTATAGTTCGGAATACATCACGCTGTTTAGAGAGGAACTGTGAGGATTGTTGACAATGCCAAGCTTACACGGGTTCCTTTTTTGAAATAGAATTTATTATAATCGAATTATACTCGCTCGAATGCCATCGATAGTATTTGAAATCGATAAATTATTTATAGCACAATTCACCGCTTCGATGCATTCTGATTTATTTATGAGTTGCAAATGATTATAGGCTGAAATTATAGACAAAATCTAAAACCATCTATTTCTCGAACTACCATCAAATCAATCTAATTAGATGGTACAATCCAACATTGATTAAAACCATTTCCGCATTCGCATCAACCCAAAATCATCCCACTGTTGGGATACAGGTCTCCCCTCAATCGAAGGTTTTAGAACACACTCCAACACGTTGCTCAACTGCGGGTAGCGGAGGCCAGTGTTTTCAAGCCGTCTAAAAGCCACTGATAACAGCCGTGGCCGACGGCTTAACGTGCCCACCGAAGCATGGATTAGTTCGAGATGAATAAACCCATCCATGGACATACTTTCGACATTTTGGGGTGTAAGTGGTTCAGCAAGATCTTTGAACCAAAGCCAACTTCACCTGTACGTGGTGCACCCTGCTGACTGACAAACGAAGCTCTGGCGAAAAGAGAGGCAGGGGGCGTAATTGTAAGCTACCCGACTGGGGAATGTACCTCCACCTCACAGAATACCGCAGCCAAATAACAATTCCCTTGAGGGTTGTTCTGTTCCTGCGAGTGAGTGAGGTCACCAGAAAGAAAGGAGATGCTGAATTGGCAGCGGGGGTGGCGGCGCGCGAGCGACATTTTATGTTGCCAGCGTTAATATGGCTACGGTAACCGCTTCACATCAGGCGGGCCGTATGATTGTCTGCCACCGGAAGTAGTATAAAAAAATAAAAATAAAAAAGACGTTGCTTAACTTGTATGTTCGATTAGACCAACACGCGTAACGATGTCATCGCGCTCCTCAAAATCTGTGATATATACTATGGACTGACACACGTAACGATCACTTGTTATGGCGCCTAGTTATTAATTCCCGCATGCTGTCATATCGTGCCGTGATTTTCTCTAATTAAGTAGATTTACTTCAATTCAAAGGCTTACATGATTGACATTGATTTAATTAGAATCGTGTACGGGCGTGTGACGTGAGCTACGTAGGACCATGTTCATTTTTTCACGATAGGGTTGGCACATTTGTTTGCAAAAGTTTTTTCAATTTGCTCAATGTATTTTTATATAGCACGAATTCAATAATAGTAGTTTATGAAACTGTTCCATAATATGGGTCATTAAAACACTAGTGTGAGTCTATCACATGAGCCGAAAGCGTATGTGATAATAGCATCACACGAGTATTTTAAGACCTAATTCGACGTTAAGTCTAACACGCAACGCAACCACTTTCTTGTAGCACCTTCAATTATACTGAATACGGATGCAAGAACTTTGCCGATAACTAATACACCCGTCCCTCTACCGCCGCGCTGCGCCGCCCGCGATCGCATAACCATTGATTAACACCAAATACAAATTTAAAAACCTTTTAGGATAACACAAGTCTTATTCCATCAGCTTGAAAAGGATAAATCAAACTTTAAAAAAATTACACCGAAATCAAAAATCTCAGGAGGTAGGTAGTAGTTATTTTTGGCTTTTTCGTGTCAGGATTTTTCAGTTAATTTTTTTATTAGTTTATTTCTTTTTTTAGTGATTTTTGTTTACTTATTTATTATAATTATGGTTAAGTACTACTACTTACTCATGAGACATGGTGCCTTCTAGACGAAAATAAATGCATAACTGAATAATTAAAAAAACTCAACACTATTGCCTAACTCCTAGCCGTTTCTCATCAGCTCAGCAGTGTCACGTGATGACTTCCAAATGCAAACTATGTAACTTAATAACATCAGAAAAGTCATCAATTACTGTATGTCCATGCCTATAAATTTCAACCCTTTCTCTCGATCCCAGGAAGCCCATCATCAGATCCTTATAATGGTCATTCATCGAACATAGAACCGCCCTACAGGTAGGTACAATAAATAACAATAACAGGTAATTTCTGGGACAAAAACTATCTTATGTCCTTTCCCAGGTATCTTTGAATCAAATTTCATCTAAATCGGTTAAGCGATTTAAGCGTGAAGAGGTAACAGACAGACACCCTGTATTTATAATTTTAGTATGGATTGGCGTTCCGAAAAACCGTAAAAACGACACATAATTTATATTGATACGAGTAAAGACATTTCAACCCCGTTTTGAACTTTTAGGGGTTGAATTAAAAAAAATCCTGAAACACGTGTATACTCATTTATCTATAGAAGTACTCGTGTTAAGTTTAGGATAAAATAGTCCAACTAATCTCGTTTCTCCATACAAACTTTGGACCTCCATTTCACCCTCTTAGGGGTCAAATTTGAAAAATCCTTTTATGTAATTTCGCGTTCACTATGTTATATTTTCAAATTGATGCCATTTTCGTAATTGACGTCCCAGAAAACCATAGAATTTCGTAATTGACGTCCCAGAATCAACAACCATATTAATTTAATTTGGGACTACTTAGATGGCGTTGTGTAAATTGACCAGAAATATTATATTATTATTTATATAATTATGACCTGACAAATTAATCACGCTGATTAGCAACCCTGCATATAAACGAAGGTAAAAAGCTAGTATTTAGTATGCGTTAACCCTGTGGTAGCTTCATAACGAATAATATGGTGTAGGTAGCTTAATTATCGCTAAATCCCTGGTGGCACGACGCTTTCAGCCTGTAGCGCGACATTGATTGCGACGTGTGGCGTTCGCAATTAGGCCTTTTCAATCAGGCCTCGATTTTACGTCAACGCTAGGGCTCACATTTACGGGAAAATAACCTTTTTAACTGTTTTTGACGTGATGATATTGATATTAAACTTCTATGAGAGGTCTCTACGCGTAAGATTCATACACATATCCATGCACAAGTCTATCAAATGCCGGGGTTGACCCGTGTATTAAAGAGATATAATAATACTATTTTTTGACGTTAGTATTATAAATCGGTAAACTTATAATAACTATTGTCATTGTCCGTGTGGTTTCCGGCAGACTAGAATAGAATCACCGTGTATATATATTGACCATATTAATATTAAAAATCTTTTATATTTTAAATAAACAGATAGACTTGGCCATCGCGTGAAAACACAATATATCTAACAAGTGATATTATATTAAATTAAGTTGTTTAGTGCGATGGCCAAGTCAATCTGTTGATTTAAAATATAAAAGATTTTTAATATTGATAATGTCAGTATAAGATGTTGTTAGGTTAGCTAATTATGTAATAAGTTAAGACGGAAGGTCCCCTAAGTAGGGACTGAATAAATTAACCGACTTGGTATTACATGGATCTCACAACTTTTTATGCTTGTTTGTCACTTTTAGTGGTATAAAAATCATATACGACTAGCCTGATATAAAGCGGTTAAATATATAGACGCTTGCGTGCAAAACATAATGCTTTCGTGCTGGCACTCATCTGTTAACGCGCTGCAACTCCTCACGACTAGCCTCACGACTTGCTCAGTATAATCCTTCAGTGTACTATTATTTGACAGCAGTCTTTTATTATACTATATAGGTTGGCAAATAAGGACCTGCTTTATGTGAAGTGCCATAGTGCACAGACGCCTGCAACTCAAAGTATCGCTAGCGTGCCACCAACCCCCTCTTTGATGGTAATTAGATCCAGTTATATAGGGATACTGGCAAAAAACGTAGGACCTGCTTTATGTGAAGTGCCATAGCGCACAGACGCCTGCAACACAAAGTATCGCTAGCGTGCCACCAACACTCTCTTTGATGTTAATTAGATCCAGTTATATAAGGATGCCAGTAGGGAAGTAAATCAAACGCAGTGACGTTCTCAATTATTATGTTTCCTCCGCGCTTCGGAGGGCACGTTAACCTGTCGATACGGGCTGTTGTCATTTTTTTTTATACTACGTCGGGTGGCAGACAAGCATACGGCCCGCCTGATGTGAAGCGGTTACTGTTTGCCATATTAACGCTCGCAACATAAAATATCGCTCGCGCGCCCCCACCCCCGCTCCCAACGCAGCATCTCCTTCATTTCTTGTGACCTTACTCACTCGCAGGAACACAATAATCCTCAAGGGAATTGTTATTTGGCTGCGGTATTCTGTGAGGTGAAGATACATTCCTCAGTCGGGTAGCTTACAATTATGCTCCCTGCCTTTTTTTTCGCCAGAGCTTCGTTTGTCAGTCAGCAGGGTGCACCGCGTGCAAATGAAGTTGGCTTTGGTTCAAAGATTATGATGAATCACTTATACCCCAAATCATTACATGCCAGTGTTAAGCCAAGTCAGTGGCTTGCTGGCCACCATCAATCCGCAGTGAGCAGCGTTGTGGAGTATGCTTTAAATCCCGTCGATTGAAGGGAGACCCGTATCTCAAAAGTGAGGTGAGTAAGTGTTGACAACGACTTAGATACTTAGCCGATGACGTCGCGTCGGCAAGGCTTCTCATTGAGGCAAAAGTCTAGGGCAAGAAATAAGTTACGTTTTCTAAATTATTATACTATAATTACTATTGGCCGTGTGGTTTCCGGCAGAATAGAATCACTCCGTCTCTTCCCGCGGATGTCGTACTAGGCGACTAAGGGAAATACATTATCAAACATCGATCAGGCCTCCCCAACCCATTTGGCCAGGGTGGGCAGTGTAGGCCAAAACCTCCTTCTGTCTTTTGGACGGACGAGAAAGGGTCGTGCTCCTGTAGTGGAGACTAAACTGACCTGATGATGATGATGATACTATAATATTTTATAATTAGTGCAAACTCGCAGGCGAATGGTAGTAAAACTAGGCGGGGTTCCAGCCCACGGGGCCGAAAGCGAGGTTTAGTGGAGCGACTAGATTCGCTGAGTGTATGTTTTCCATTGATTTCAATGGAAAATGTATTTGATGATCATTCCTTAAGGACATGATCGATCAAATTTTTTTTCGATACAAACCTCCAGCATCTTGAGGTCTTTAATTGTGACAAGTTTCATCAAAATCGGTTCAGTGATTTTTGAGGCTAATTCATTTCCAAAAGTGACTTTACGGCGTAAGTAAACGTTCCGCTCCCTCCAAAAAAAAATATAAAAACTGCTTAGTAACCAACAACAGTGTCACAAGACAATTAAATAAAGCCTCCGTGGACATTTTATTTAGTTAATTCAACGCCTACATTTTAATTAGTATTTAAACCTTCACTGTATTTGATCTCTGAAGTGGTAAAGGACGTTAGTATAATGCTATTAAGTAAACGACCCCTTTAATTCTCGTTTTAGTAATTTATTAATTGCATTTTCTTATAAAGTGTGGAATTATCATTACCATCACAGATGTATACCTTATCATATCTTACAGTGGGTCCAGTGCTGCAGTACCAGTGACACGTCGACCCTCATAGATCACCATGAGGATCGACGTATCAGGTGTTTGCGCTCTCCCTAATCCTTTAGTCACTCTCCCCTGACTGTCTGGAGACATGTTCCATGTACTTCAGTATGCCGCTTATTGGAAAGAGCCTCTGGTCGGCTGTAAAGCTCAAGTACGGCAGCATTACAGTACTGTTGTCATCTATGGGCGGGAGATAACAGCTTGCACCTTGTGACTCAATTCAAATGCGTGCTGTGAGGATTGTTGACGATCCCAAACTAACAGACGGTTTAGAACCTTTAAATCTGAGAACAGATTTTGCGTCCCTTTGTGTGTTCTACCGATTGTACAATGGGGTGTGTTCAGTGGAGTTGTTTGACATGATGCCCACGGCCTCCTTCTGTAGTCGCACCGTTCACCAGTACCAGGGGCGAGGTATATGTTCGTTCTTTGATGAACCCGGTGGCAGAATGGCTGCTTTGACTCCGAGGTCGCAGAGGAGAATGAACATGTCTGTTTGTCTTGGTCTGAGTGTTTTATATGTATTATAAGTACGTATTAAAAAAAAAAAAGACGTGTGGCACTCGGGGACTGCCGCGGTAAAGCTATTGCATAGCATTTTGTATCAACTTATGCAATTATAATTTTATTTATTTATTTTATTCATGCAGTATTGCTTTTTCTTTGATATTAATTCAAGTTACACTTTTTGAGCGTGGTGACCGATAAGAAAACAAATTTTTCTATTATTAAATAAATAAAACGAGTTTCGTAGAGTCGTACAATACGTCTAATCGCACGCACACAACGCCGTGTCGAAGACTGCCGAACTGAAACGACGTTAGACGATGCACGGCCTTCAAGCCACACCTCCTTGCCCGTCGGAGTGGGGAGCGTGAGGTTTTTTCGTTACGGAATTTCTGGATTCGGTCCCCGCGCTCAAGGCCCGCGATAGAAGCTATGCAATAGCTTAAAAATGTATTTAAGTACATTTATCAGTTGTCTAGCACACATAGTAGCTTTGCGCTAAATTTGGGACTAGATAGCGCTGTGTAAATTGTCCATAAATATTTATTACTTATTTATTTATGCTCTGTTGTGTATGTCCTTCTGTGGTAATGATGATTCGGTTGTAATGATTAAACAAACAATCAGTATCCACCCTAATAGTATCTATGTAATATCATAACAAATTACTTATTCTAACCAAAGCACTCCAAAAGTACAATCGTGAACATAATGCTTATTAGTATCACAATTTCTATTTCAATTTCCTCCATGTTTTCACCCTAGGCAAGTACAATGAACCCTTTGAAAGCGACCACAATAGCTCGGTGACAAGGAATTATCGTTGTCGACCTCAAAATGTAGTACAATAGATTTTTGGCGAAGCCTTTTTTTCGTGACCGTAGGAAATGGCGTTGATACACGTTCGATGTTGATTGTTGATGAAAAATGTACTTTGAGTACATTATGAGAGAATAAAACAATACGCATATTATTATTTATTGAATGAATAAGCGACTCTATTCCATTTGAAATAAAGTCGCTTATTCATTGGTACGAATAAGCATTCTATTCAGTTATTGAATCGCAATAAGAGATGGTGGTAAGGGGGCTGGTGGCCATCCTATCCTATATGGCGACCCTGTCAAAAGAGCATGCGCGCGCGTACATTTCGTTCAATTCAGCGATAAGTTATAAATTTTATAATATAATATCAGGGATAGTGGAAGTGTGTAATTCGTCCAAAAATATTAATAAATAAACAAATATTCCAGGACAAATTACACACGGCCATCTTAGTCCCAAACTAAGCAAAGTAGTGGTGGGTTGTCGACGATTTTACAGTCGACGCAACGAGACCGTTTACCGTCGACGATGAACTAGTTTAAAAAACAGTCTAATTTTCGACTAGTTTTCGTCGTCATCGATAAGACTATTTCTTCACATAAGCGATTGGCAAACGTAAATGAACGAAAATCTCATTTGTCAAGCCACTAGACGAGACGAGACGATCGCGACGCGACGCAACGGACTCATCAACCAGTCGAAGAATAAACTAGTTTATCTGTGAACTGTAAACTAGTTTAATCGTTCACGCACAATAAACAGTTTAAAAAAACGGTTCGTTCATTCAACGCCCATCTCTAAAGCAAAGCTTGTACTATGGGTACTAGATAACTGATATAATTACTGAAATACATTGTTTTTTTTGTAAATACAAACATATAATACATAGAAAATACCCAGACCAAGACAAACAGACATGTTCATGCACACAAATATTTGTCTTGTGCGGGGATCGCGACCTCGGAGTCAAAGTGGCCATTGCTAGCCATTCGACCACCGAGCTCGTCAGATAAATAAATAAATCATAAAGAATATTCATTTATGATTTATTTATTAATGCCTCAGGCATTTAATTGTTTAACGTTGAATTATGTTGATTATGAATTTCTTAGAATAAGTAGAACTTATATATAAGAAATGTTATATGTAAGAAAATATATGTAAGAAAGTAAAGTGACATATAATTTTCCTTCAATATTCACATTTTATTATATTACTTTTTTTCATCATATTCAGTTCAGTGAGCTGAAGTCCATCAAAATATTGGAGTTAGGGTTTTTTTCTATATTTAAGTATATGATTTATATTATATGTCACAGATATTAAATTTGGGTATAAATAGTTTTTGTGCCAAATTTTTGGCGGGTCCAATTGTTTCAAAGAACAATAAACGGACGGTGGATCAGAGATAAAGCTATACCTTAAAAGGCTTCCAACGGATCGGTCACTCGTTGGTGTTGCTGATCTCCATGGGCTCCTTATGTCTCCTGCTGGAAAGCAACCAGCACCGGTTGCTTTCCAGCAGGAGACATAAAAAATAAATAAATAAACATGAAGTTAGTGTTTTATTGTTTTATTTTTCTGAAGTGTTTTATTTTTCTAGTCTTGGTCTAGAATACTGAAAATTGCAAGTCCAATATAAGGAGGTTCGTGTGTGTATTAATTTAACTATAAATTGAGCCTGAACATTTCTTTCAGGTTGCAAACTTAGGGATGATATCAGGGATTAAGCCATAAAATTCCATAGTGAATCAATTTATTGGATTTTTTTATACCACTAAAGTGTATTTACGTACCTACATTTATCAGTTGTCTAGTACCCATAGTACAAGCTTTGTGCTTAATTTGGGACTAGATCGCGCTGTGTAAATTGTCCAGAAATATTTATTTATTTATTTATTCCCAAAAACAAAAAAAGCATTGTTGCCGGCAGCCTCGCCGGCCCTTATGTACTTGCCCTTTTTTGTAAATGTAAAATATTTTTTTGAATTTATGTAATTTCTGTATTGTTGTATATTCTAAAATATTCCAGGTGTCAAGTGCCGAACTGTATATAGTTTTCATATAATACATATAATAAATATTATGTAATGCAAGTGAATATAATTATTTTATTAATTCTTCTGGGCTTGTGTGTGATTTTTTTTATAAAGTATAGTCCATTTTTGAAAATATATGCTCTGCTATCATTAACAAGCATTCTTCATACTTCACTAATAATCTAATCCGAACAACGACAGAAATATTAAAGTCTTATCCACAAAATAAAGTGAGAGATAATGGAGATACAAATATTGCAAGGTAACCCTTAGGTTGCGTGTTCGAGTTGTGATGGAAAAACTAAAGTAACTCTGATTTCGTTCACTACATTTGCGCTCTCATTTTCTTTTCGATGCTGTCCGCTGTTTCTTTTGTTTACGACTGTACCTTCGTAATACCAGTGTTATTTGGACTTATTTTATGTATTATTTTCTTTCGTGCAGCTTTTCGGTGGCACGTAATTTCGTGTGAACAAATAATTATATATTTTTTTTCTTATTAACGTACATTATTTATCTGTGATTGTTGACAGTGATAAAATTGCAGCTGAAAATCGGCGCTGCAGGATAGTGTGGCATATGTCGAGCCTTATATTATTAATATGCCTTTTAACCCATAATTGTTGTATGTATAAGAACTTTAATTATTGTTACCGTTACTGTGATTTTATTTTTTATTGTGTGTTTATTTTCCTTCTTCTTCTTCTTTTTCTTAAAATATGAAGTGAATATTGGTGTCATAATTGATCACGAGAGGAAATCAATGGCGTCGTTACACGTATAACTTTTTTTATATGAGAGGGGGGCAAACGAGCATGTGGGTCACCTGGTGGAAAGCAATCACCACCGCCCATGGAGATCAGGAACTCCAAGGGGTCGCCGATTCGTTACCAGTTTATACTTCTTTTATTCTTTCTTTTTGGTGACCTCACTCACTCGCAGAAAAACAAAAAACCCTCAAGAGAATTGTTATTTGGCTGCGGTATTCTGTGAGGTGGATTTACTTCTACAGGGGGGTAGCTTAAAAAATACGCTATGCCCTATTTTTCTAGTCGTCAGAGCCTCGTTTGTTCTGTCAGCAGGGTGCAGGTGAGGTTGGCTTTGGTTCAAAGATGTTGATGAATCACTTACATCCTAAATGATACATGATTATTTCGTAACTTTAACAATTTACGAAGCGCGTGCGACGAAAGCTTTCAAAAGGAAAAAAAAAATTCCCAGTTTTTGCAACATTTTTCATTGATTGATGACTGCAGCAGCTAAAGCAGAGACGACCAAAGCAGCCACAGCAGTCGCATGCACCTACTAAAGGCAGTGGGTGGGTTCCGGCCGGCAGTAGTTTTCATGGTGGCAGAAGCACGCAAAGTATTATCGATGAAATTACCTAAAATCAAACAAATTCTTCAGCTTTATAATATAGATATTGTCTGGATTTACACATATCATACCTTAACTAACTAACACATATCATTAATTTACTGTGTTCCCAATGAGCAACGCCGCGGGTAGAGCTAGCTATTATCATAAGTCGAACTATTCGATAGATTCAAAAGTATAAACAGAACTGCATGACGAGAACGTGCTCACAGCGAATGTGCCAAGCCAAAAGTGCAACGTTGCAATTTCATATCCGCTGCGGAAATTCAAACCGATTGTGTGGAGGTGCTTTTAAATGTTCAGAAAAATATAGTTTTAAAGAACATTTTCACTAAAAGCCTGCAATACAAGGTTGTCTGAATCATTTAGTGGTGACTTTTCGTTACTTCTGGAGCAAAAATGTTAACTATACGTAATGCAACTAGCCATTTTATTACCCGCGACGGAACGGAGACGGTATATGCGTTTGGGGTGCTAGGATGTTTGTACAAATCAATGTTGCCATTTATCTCCAAAACTACGAGACCAATTTTGATGCGGTTTTCAGTGATTGGTTCGGGGTTGATTGGTGCATGCTCTTAGATAGATGTTACGGTGACAACTCACCAGGGGGCGCTGCAGTAAACATTTGTTTGTGCAACCAATGTTGCCATTTATCTCCAAAAGTACGAGACCAATTTAGATGCGGTTTTCAGTGATGAGTTCGGGGTTGATTGGTGCATGCTCTTAGATAGGTGTTACGGTGACAACTCACCAGGGGGCGCTGCAGTAAACATTTCTTTGTGCATTTATCTCCAAAAGTACGAGTCCGATTTTGATGTGGTTTTCAGTGATGGGTTCGGGTTTGATTGGAACATGTTCTTAGATAGATGTTACAGTGACAACTCACCAGAGGGCGCTGCAGTAAACATTTCTTTATGCAAAACCAAAACTACTAGTCTGATGCAGATTTTATTTGTAATACCTGTGCTTGCTCTCTAAAAAGTTTGAAATAAAAACAAAATTAAAAATTTTGAAAAATCCCACGACATAGTTGAAAAAGGATAAAATAATTTCGGATTTTTTGTCGGGGGCTGCCATCTCTATTTTAAATTTCAACATAAATATAAATAAGTATACAAGTTACTATAAAACTGTCAAACTAGTTCATTTTATTGCAGCCCCAACGGATTTTCTTGTTTTTTTTTTTTGTTAAGTTCATAGCGTAAATTCTTTAAGTCGGGGGTTTCAAAATTATTTTATCCTTTTTCAACTACGTTTTAACCGTCGTGAGATATTTTTCAAAATTTTTAATTTTGTTTTTATTAATATATGAGGACCTGGTGAATTAAAGCTATTAGTATAAGGACTGCACGATATAGAAGTAATATAATAAAGGAACAACCCCTGCCCCCTTACCACCATCTCTTATTACGATTAAATAATTGAATAGATTGCTTATTCATACCAATGAATAAGCGACTATTCATAGCAGTTATTGAATCGCAATAAGAGATGGTGGTAGGGGGGCTGATGATGTGACTATAAGAGGCCACAACCAATTGACCAAGCGAGCGAGCCGAGTAAGATCTTCAGATCGAGTTAGACAAAAAAATACATTTTTTGGGCAATTTGATCTACGCTACTTTGCAAGCTTTCGCCAACAGTTTTTATTTTTATTTTATTTAAACTTTATTGATCAAAAAATTACGTAAGGGTACAAAAGGCGGACTTAATGCTAAAAGTAGTTAGTTCATGCAAACCATCCACCACCGTTAATGGCTGCTTAAGTCGTCTCTGCTTCAGTTGATGCAGTCGTCTCTACGTCTCTCCAATATCTGAAATAGAAGAAACATGCGATGCCCCGGCTGCTCTGATCGTCTCTACGGTTCTCTGGGGGCCCTACCACCGACGCTGACGCCTTCTACCTTCGAATAATTTGTTTCGAGAAATAGGTCTTATTAGTAGTAGGTTAGTTATTGACAAACATCTTCAGCTTAGTCGGTAGAACTCCAGGTTCACTGTCAGTTAAACTAAACACAAGTACCATAAGTCTAAGTTGATGATCGATTTTCGCTATCAAAAAATCCGACGGGAATCGGCTTCAGCTTAGCCGTAAGGACATAAAAAGTTTGAGAAATTCTGAAATACTTATGTATTTCAGAATTTCTCAAACTTTTTATGTAATAACAAAAAATCGTTTATATACATATAGTAAGCAAAGACAGGAAAAAAACGTGACTACACAGAAGCATTGTGTCTATAAAATTTTCATTAATTATTTATAAGTAGCACTAATGTTTTGCCGCGCCGGTAAGTGGCGTGGGACTGAGGGAATGCCGGGCAATTACTTTGCTTTTTTCTTGTTACAATAGAGGCAAGTAAAACGCATCTATAGATAACACTTTTTCTGTAAGTGGTTCATCAAGATCTTTGAACCAAAGTCAACTTCACCTGCACGTGGTGCACCCTGCTGACTGACAAACGAAGCTCTGGCGAAAAGAGAGGTAGGGAGCGTAATTGTAAGCTACCCGACTGGGGAATGTACCTCCACCTCACAGAATACCGCAGCCAAATAACAATTCGAGTGAGGTCATCAGAAAGAAAGGAAGAAGACGCTGCGTTGGCACCGGGGGTGGCGGCTCGCGATCAATATTTTATGTTGCAAGCGTTAATATGGCTACGGTAACCGCTCCACATCAGGCGGGCCGTATGCTTGTCTGCCACCCGAAATAGTATAAAAAAAAAAACATCTTAATAAGTAAATAATTATTCTTGGATGAAATACACACTACCATGTAGGCAAACTAAGCAAAGTTTGTGCTATGGCTAGTACCTATAACTAATAATAGTATACATATTTTTTTTTTTTTGTAATTACATACATATAATATATAGAAAACACTCAGACCAAGACAGACATGTTCACGCATGCAAATATTTGTCTTGTGCGGGATCGAACCCGCGACCCAGTAGTCAAAGTGGACATGGTTAGCTATTCGACCACCAGGGTCGTCAACATGTTGGCTAAAGGCAGCCTTAATGTTACAGTTATTTTAACGCAATAAAGTTTTTACAAATAAATGAACACTTCATTTATTAAATTCAACTGTCTAGTCTATTATACGTTAGTTTTTAAAAAGGAGGCGATCAGTTACAATTAGTTCCGCTTAATATCTCGACTTGCAGCGGAAAATACAGTTGTATTTCTTAAATGAAAATAAAGAGACTTAAAACTCCTTTTCATTTTTATTATACCGTATTTTTAATTTCAA
This sequence comes from Hypsopygia costalis, assembly GCA_937001555.2. NCBI lineage: Eukaryota > Metazoa > Arthropoda > Insecta > Lepidoptera > Pyralidae > Hypsopygia > Hypsopygia costalis. The sequence continues at coordinate 8,091,953 of OW443349.2, forward strand.
AAAAACACTTACATTAAAAATGACGAAAAAGAAAATTATTATATATACTTATTTACCATCTGATATAAGGGTGATCTCTTCTGTGGGTTCGTTAACATGGCGACGCGTCGCCACGTACGCGTAACTCTACCTTTCTTCCCACGCGAATTGATAAACCTTACCAACTGCCAACATCGGCCGTGCAATCATAGGTATAAAATTATAGTATTTTTTTTATCCAACGTGTCAGGTGGCAAACAAGCATACGTCCGGCCTGATGTAAAGCTGTTACGGCAGCCATATGAACGCTCGCAACATGAAATACTTATCGCTCGTGCGCTGCCACCCTCGCTGCCAACATTCTGGTGACCTCACTCGCAGGAACACAACAACCCTCAAATAAATTGACCGAAAAATATACTTAGCAAATCTTAATAAACACAAATACATATTATAAGATACCTACATATCTACTACAAATGCATACATATTCACAACTGAGACAAATAGTGTTCCTGCAATGTTTTTATTTGAATCTATCATGGAATCTCTTATTTGAGGCGGCAATTTATTCCAAAGTTGTGCTGCGCGGACAGTGAATGAATTAAAAAAGAATTTAGTGTTGGAAGGGATAGCCGAGCGTTTTTATGTGACTGTGTAAATGATAAAATTTTCACTCCATGAGTGTCACATCGTCATAATAAATGTATCATGGAAACGTGGAATTTTCAAATAGATCTATTTTATTTTATAAACTGTTATTTTTGTCATATAATAGAGCTGTAAATAGTTTTCGAAATTAGTAATCCGTTTTTCAATGTCTTACATAATTTAGACAATAACTCGGTGTGATTACTTATCGTTTTTATCATTCATTCAGTTATTGAATAATACAATTAAAGTCAATTTTCACAACACAATCATTTTCGTCACATTTATCGTACCTTTTCACATATTTATATCAAGAGAATAAAGCATTAGACAAAGAAGTATACAGCGTACAAGATACATGATCTTCGAGTGTTATTTATAACATAATATATTTGAAGCTTAGAAATCGTTGAACCCAAAATGAGAGACAATGCTTTACCTATAAGGTCGTCTTTTCTATAACAACCTAAGATCGTATGCAATAAAATTTAAATAAACAAATCGATACACCGAGATCTAGTTACCACAGTCTCTGTATAGATTCTCTAATACCAAATGTATCCGTGACTTGAATCGAGAATCGAGAAATACTATCTAAAATCGAGTATCCCGCTTAACAATCTGTCGACGATACATTACAGGCCGCCAATAAATAGGGCGACATGTTCTCATACATAAACATGTATGTTAACGTAGTGTATTTGACCTTATCGAGTGTGTACTTAGCCGAATTAACTTTTAGCCGACGACGCCCTCCTTTCTTCATTTTTCCACCGTATACCGTGGTTTAGGGTTGGCACATTATTTTGTATCTTATTATTAATAATACAAATAAAATTTTGTGATAACGTATTGTTAACGCCAGTTGTCTTGCCATTACATACTGGAGTATACACACACCTGGAAGGTGTGTGTTAAGGAAACGAAATCTTTAGTAAGTTAAGTTAAGTTAATAGGCCTTTTATTGTGGGAGGAAATAAAGATTTATTTAATATACTCCAGGTATTTACAAAATAGACTGCAGTTGCGGTAGTTCCTACATAGGCCAAACGAAGAGAACCATTGCTGAACGGGTTAGAGAACATATCGCCGCTGTAAAGAACCGCCAGACTAGCATATCAGCGATTGCAGAACACATACTTGAATCAGTAGGGTGGAGTGATTATGTATGAAAAAAATTTTTTTAAGTTTTTTTTTAATGGAATAGCAATACAAAGTTGCCTTTTAATGATTAAATTCAGCATACAAAAGATTGTTTACTCGTCTTTATGTTATGAGGTGCCCCAACCCAATTGAAAATTAGAAAAATACAAAATTTTTAAAAACATTGATCTAATTTTGAATTATAGTATCTTTCTAGATTTCCTGTCCCTTATAAAGCAAACTACATTGTGATACGTTAAATAAAAGCCTGGTTAGTAGTATTAATGTTTTTAATAAAGAAAAATTAAAAAAATATATATTATCAAGGAGTGAAAAAATCAGAAATAAGTACATTATTTGGTAATAAATAAAAATTGATTTTTTGTTTCAAAATTAGGCATTTTCTGCCGTGATAATAGTCTTGCCCTTATGAAACCGTCTGTTTTTTTTCTCCACAAACTGCACTTTAAGCTTCGGTCACCAATTTGATACAGCGCTCTACGGCTTGGCACGGAAAATCTTTAATATTCTGACATGTAGTCAAACCGCTTTTGACAATCTCTTTTAAAGCTTCATCAGATAAATTGGAAGTCAGAGGTGGCTCAGTTATCTTACAGTCTTGCCACGTAATTAAATCGGTATAATCTTTAGCATCGAAATTTAAAGCAGGCATTTTAAATGTTTTCTTTGGTGGCGGAGCAGCTACTTGTTTTGGCGATTGATAGGGACTAGAAGCTACGCTATTATTGCTTGAACTGGAGCTTTCGGTTGTTAAGTCATCAGGCAAAGAACGAGAACAAGCCGATTGGTTAGGATCCATTATCTCTTTGTTACGCAGTAATTTTTTTTCTTGTCTTTTTAATTTTTTCATATTTTTTACAGTCGGAACCAGTCTACACCGCCTATTATCATTTGTCTTGTAGTTCTTTGATCAAGTAAAAAATATACTTCTTCCTTGGGAACACGGCTGTCTTTTGAGCAATTACACTCTGAGATTACCTTGCATTTGCAACTGCAAACATCAAATGACCGTTGGGACTCAGTAACAAATTTATTTATTTTCTCTTGTAATTTCATGTTCGTTTGACGGCCTTGACAAGGTTTTAGTAAGCTTCTATATTTGGCATGGTAAGATCGAATAAGTTGTAGTACTCTCTTAAAGCTGACAGTAGGAAGCGACGCATTTCGCCAGATATCTAAAATTTCCGTAGCCAATCTTTGGGTTATATCATGAACTGTCAGCTCTTTTGTCGTTTTGTCACGCTTTAATACATATTTAATAAATAAGTAATTTTTCATAACAGCATTTCGAGTTGGTAATTAAGACACTGGTAACTTCTCCGGTAAACCAAACACAGGAACGGAACACACAGAATATGTTTTAGCGTTAATTTGACAATATTAGACGTTGGTGTTTTTTGACAAAATTTTGCGAATTTCTCTAAAGTTCATGATGTTGGGGGCACCTCTAAATTTATCATGTGCCAAATAAAATTTTGTATGTATATTTGTGACCAATAACAGCAACTTTTTACAGGTATTCCGAAACGAATATGAAAAAAAAAATTTTTCACTCCACCCTATTGAATCAGGCAATAATCACTGGATCAAATTCCATCGCACGCAAGTTCTCTCTACGGATCGCCATTTCTTCTCAAGAGTTGTGCGTGAAGCGATTGAAATGACACCAATTTCAACCGAGAGGATGGTTACAAACTATCAACAGCATGGAATCCAGTGATTAATATCACTCGACCTCGTTTTGGTTTGCAGTCGGGTAATTTGCAGAATAAGGACCCGTCGATAGTTGCGCAGAATAGGGACGTCGTTACTGTGGTGATGTGTCGCGGTACGTGGATATTCAACAACACTGGGGTAGATGAAGATTCATCGACCTCGACAACGGAGACAGAGTGACAACGCTGAGTCAGTCAGCCTGTGACCACGGCCGGTGCAAACTGGTCGAAACGTCAGGCAATAATAAAGGTATGTAAACTACCTTTCATGCATGATCGCGTTAATTCCCATGTTTATTATAATTTCAGCCTGACTCATTGTCACGTTCCGCCTATACGAGCGTGCTTGCGAGAGGTAGCTTGTGACGCATCTATCTCTCTTCCACTCTATCTGCCGATGATTTCATATGATGCTATTACGTAAAATTATCGTCCGTAAATCGACAATACAGACAATCATTTTTTTAGTGGCAAATCACTTTTTACATTCAATCGAACTGCATCGTTATGATTTCACTTGTCTTATAATTGAACTATTGCGGTTTGGAAAATAAACTAGTTACTGTCTAGATACAACAACGATATCAATAGTAACTTATCGTAGCGTTAGTACATTGTTACATAAAAGAGAATCTTCAGAAATAGAACCTAACTAGTCAGCTTTGGAAAATACGTTATTCAATTTTGTATCGAATAACAAAATCTGATTACTGCCAACCCTACGTATAGTAACGAGCCGTTCAATAGAATAACGAAATGGGAGAGGGAGTGAAAAAACCTATCTCCGTCCCCATTTATAAAGGAACTACCTATGAGCCACATGTATGAGGACATAGGCCGCAGAATATAATGTAATTAGGTTCGGACCCCTGCAACGTAAGGATATGAAGTTTATCTTGATACAAATCCTGTGTTATAAATATTGTTATAGAAGCTCTAGCGTGGCTATTGAAAAATTACATAGCTCAACTACAGTATAAATTATAGTACTGTATATAGTATAAGGGTGTAAGTGGTTCATCAATATATTTGAACCAAAGCCAACTTTATCTGCATGCGGTGCACCCTGCTGACTGACAAACGAAGCTCTGGCGAAAAGAGAGGTACGAAAAGTAATTGTAAGCTACCCGACTGGGGAATATCTGCCTCACAGAATACAGCATCCAAATAACAATTCCCTTGAGGGTCGTTGTGTTCCTACGAGTGAGTGAGGTCACCAAAAAGGAAGGAGATGCTGCGTTGGCAGTCGTATGCTTGTCTGCCACCCGATATAGCATAAAAAAAATACTAACTACTAATACTACTTAATCATAATAAAATCTAAGAAAATTTAGCGTAACAAGAAAGTGAAATTACTTATGTCAATAAACCCACCTAACTACTCGTACAATCGTAGTCTCAAATGTACCACTATTGCTTTTATTGGCTCCGTCGCTTCAAGTGGCCAAATCTCCTAGATTATCATCAAGATAATAAAGAATTCAACATAAAGCCTAGATGTTTTCTAACAACTACTAACAGCTAGTGAGTTATTGGGAAATTATTAGAGCTTTGACCTACGTGAGCGAAGTCACGTTTTGCTATGGCGACCCCACTTCTTTTTTACGTAGCTTAGCAATGGCGAAAAAACTTTTTTTTTTTAAATTGCAAATACGGTCATCACGATCCATAGAAATTAGCAACACCAAAGGGTCGCCGATCCATTGCTAGCCTTTCAAGGGAAATATATACAATATTAAGTAATAGTGTTATGAACAATGGGAATATCATTTTCAAAGAGACGAGTTCAGTGGTCGAATGGTTAACAATATCCACTTTGACCCTGAGGTTGCGGGTTCGAACCCCGCACAAGACAAATGTTTGTGTGCATGAACATTGTTTGTCTTGGTATGGTTTGGGTATTTTCTATGTATTATACATATGTATGTATTTACAAAAAAAACCGGACAAGTGCGAGTCGGACTCTCCCACCGAGGGTTCCGTAGGTACGTAGTATCATTATTAAATTTGATATTTTTCATTATAAATAAGAAATAATGCGTCGAAATAAATAAATAAAATATATCTTGCAATGTGTACATCAAGCCCTTTCATATGATACCCCATTTGAACTAGTAGTTTCAATTTGAAATTTCGACACGCTATAAAAAATATAGACCCCCTATTTTTTAAGATCTATTTACAAATGTATAGTTTTGAGATTTATTCCTGTACTTGTAGTCTATAACGATGTTACTTGCCAAATTTCATAGTTCTAGGTCAACGGGAAGTACCCTATAGGTTTTGATTCCCTTGAGTGTGTCGAAATATGCGTTTTTTGCTGAATAAACGGCCGTAACTTTTTTCTACGTAAACTTATCAGTTTGATTTTTTTTTAACTTCATGGGACCGTAGACTTGAGTATACAGTTCAAATTTCAGCTTGATACCTCCACGCATTCTCGACATAGAAATTCTTGACAGACAGACAGACAGACAGACAGATGAACAACAAAGTGATCTTATAAGGGTTCCGTTTTTCCTTTTGAGGTTCGGAACCCTAAAAAGATAATTAGTATTTAAGTATAATATCAGTTATATAGTACCCATAGCACATAGTACAAAGTTCGCTTAGTTTTGGGACTAGACGACTGTAATGCGTATTTTGTTCAGGAATATTTATTTATTAAAGATATACCTGTAAGTAAAGTCATGTGACGTAGTATAAAATATTACAGTTTTATTATAAAACGAGACACTTGCGATTTGCCTAGGTCAAGTCGCCAGTGAGTTCAACTTCGCCAACAGCGTTTAAAGCAGTTATGAAACTTTGGTTTAAATTATAAACTTCTAAGCGGCACATCGCTATCGCTGCTCAGCTAGGACACTGCAAACTCTAACTAAATTTACTAAAAATATCAGATATTTTTTTAGCTAATATAATGGTTACTTGGTGAGGTCATTTTGACATTGTCTCGACATTATTAGTGTCATTCAATACTACAGTTGATGTGGTCTGTAAAATATTTTTTTTAAAGACGTGATCAAATTTCGAATGAAAGTGAGCTGTGAAAAAAACTTTTAGAAATAATATTCTATCTTTGCAATGAAAGTATCGCTGACATTGCATTTAAATAACGATGTATTCATATCTCGCCCACCGTACAGCTCAGTCATAATGTAGTTTTGAGAGTTGGCGAAAAATAAAATAATATCAAGTAACATGGACAGTGATAAAAGCATGAATAATAGCATACAAGTATTAAGATACTTCTATTCGAAATCTATATTACTATTGACAAATTAAACGAGCTCGGTGGTTGAATGGTTAGCATTGGCCACTTTGACTCCGAGGTTGCGGGTTCGATCCCCGCACAAGACAATTATGTGCATGAACATGTCTGTTTGTCTTGGTCTTTGTGCTTTCTATGTATTTATTATTTATGTAAATATTTACAAAAAATGTATTTAAATATAATATCGGTTATCTAGCTAGCATCCATAGTATCCATAGTACAAACTTGCTTAGTTTGGGACTAGGTAGGTGGCAGTATGTAATTTGTCGAGGAATATTTATTTATTTATTTTCTTCATGGACAAACCAACCCGGTTACAGCTGTTGCTGTAATAGAACATAGTCTACCGGAACCGTCTATTGAGACGAAAGAGACCTCAAATGTAATGAACCATTTTGTGACATTAAAGATATATCATCATCATCATCAGATCATTTTAGTCTCCACTACATGAGCACGACCCTCTCTCGTCCGTCCCAGACAAAAGAAGGACTCCCCACGCTGGCCAGACGGGTTGGGACGGATATATGCTCAAGCCATAGTGAAGGCTGAGTTAAAAAAAAAGTCGGGTTACAAACGATAATTTTACGCGATAAAGTCATAAGAAAACATTGGCCGATGGAGTGGAAGAGAGATAGATCGTCACAAGCCGAACGCTTAGGCCGATCGTGCCTCTCTATCGCTTGTTCCGCGCTCTTGCTTGCACGCCTGGCTCAGGCGGAACGTGACAATGAGTCAGACTTTTTCGTGGTTGCAGCCGGCGTTCATCGATCTATAAGATATTATTAAATGTTTCCTCAAACATTGAGAGCTCTGATGAACCAAGAGTCTCATCTTTCAAATCTGGTCGAAGAAGAATAGAGCCAAAGGCTGCATTTCGGGATTAGAAGGCAATCCGAGTGGTTTAACTTTTAAATATGTGATTATTGTAAACATTCAGTCTCTGTGCCACTCAAAATTTAATTTACAAAGTAAAAGCCCGTGTATCCAGTACCGTAACTTCGGTGTTACTTGAAAATAAATTTATCCTACCTAATTGGACGGAATTAGGCTGCGTCACATTGGCTGATACGCAATATAATGCATCTAATAAAATCGGCATGTTATTAGATTCTGAAGTTTACTGTTGAGTCCCGAAATATGAGCCAATTAGGAGCCTGGTAGGTAAGATTATTGCGTACCTTTGATGTTGTCGGGTCAAGTAGGCGGTTGTAATGAGGAATCAAAGTGTCATAAGGTAATTTTGATGCTTCACGGCAAGTTAGAATTAAACTGAGAAGATAGATGGCGTCGTTCCGTTTGTTATTCTAATCGATCACGGAAGTTAAGCATCTCCGCAGTTGAGCAGTGCAGAGGAGTACGTTGTAAACCCATTCGATAGAGAGGATAATCGTATCGTACCTACGTCACGTGTGAACGCTATATCCCGATAAAAGGCTATACTAAATTTCATCAAAATCTGTTCAGCCAAATTCCCTCGGAGAAGTTCCAAAGATCATACTCACAAACTTTACGTTAATTAGGTAACCCGGCGAAGGAAGCGTGCGAGATCTGTAAATCGAGTTGGGTTGAAAAATCATTACTTGTATGTTTATATGTACACTTATAAATAAATAAATAAAATAAGTATTTCTCGACAATTTACGCAGCGCCATCTAGTCCCAAATTAAGCGCAAAGCTTGTGTTATGGGTACTAGACAACTGATAAGTGTACTTAAATACATTTTTTTTTAAAAACATATTTTATATATTATTATAAATACATAGAAAATACCCAGACCAAGACAAACAGACATGTTCATGAACACAAATGTTTGTCTTGTGCGGGAATCGAACCGGCGACCTCGGAGGCAAAGTGGTCATTGCTACCTTTCAACCACAGAAATTTTGGGGTGTAAGTGGTTTTGAACCAAAGCCAACTTCACCTGCACGCGGTGCACCCTGCTGACTGACAAACGAAGCTCTGGCGAAAAGTGAGGTAGGGAGCGTAATTGTAAGCTACCCGACTGGTGAATGTACCACCTCCACCTCACAGAATACCGCATCCAAATAACGGTTCCCTTGAGGGCTGTTGTGTTCCTGCGAGTGAGTGAGGTCACCAGAAAGGAAGGAGATGCTGCGGTGGCAGCGGCGGTGGCGGCGTGCGAGCGATATTTTATGTTGCGAGCGTTAATATGGCTACGGTAACCGCTTTACATCAGGCGGGCCGTATGCTTGCCTGCCACCCGAAGTAGTATAAAAAAAAATAAAAAAAAATAAACAGAGCACTCCAAAGCTGGTCAATAATTCGTTACAGGTTTTGTGTAAATAGATTGAAATACGTCGATGATATCCCCGCCAACTCGCAGTACCTACGCCAATCCGCAGTTGAACAGCGTGATGGAATATGCTCTAAATCCCCGTCGATTGAAGGATGACCCGTATCCCAACATTGATATGATTATTTTTTGGTGATATGATTATTAGGGTTGACATTGACACCATGTATGAGCTGCTGCGTTGGCAGCGAGGGTGGCAGTGTGCGAGCGTAACCGCTTCATAGCAGTCGCACCGTTTGCTTGTCTGCCATCCGACGTAGTATAAAAAAAACTAATGTTTAGGCGCACCCCGGCCACTCTATACAATAGTCGCATCAGTAACTACTACATAAACAATGCGTCTGTGCTGACGGTGAATGAATGTGTGTGCGTGCGGCGCCATACAAACTGTTTCAGATTTGTCTCAAAGGGGATGTGAGGTCGACACGAGACAGCGGCAGGGAGTGGCAGTACTATACGTAGTATTTATACTGTAACCACAATACAACTACTCTACAAAATAGATATTATATTTTTATGGAGCACCTCAGTGAATGACGTTCAGAATAATATATATTATTATATATTGGGAACTTTGCCTGCGGGCAGCGGTTTATTAGATTAGTTTTGTTTTTAGTTTATTTTAATTAGTTTTAATTTATACTGTAATTTAGTATACCTAAATTACAGTATAAATATGTTGAGATAAATCAATTTGACAAATACGAAAGTTATCGCAAGGAGTGATATATTCTCGTGTTATATTTACTAAAAGATAACACCAAGTAGTGCCGCACAAACATCTTCTGTCGGATATATGTCAAAGTCTGGATGCGTACGAAATTCCCTTTGTCCCGTACACACGACGAAAATGTTTAGCCTTGACGGACTATTCAAATATCTGGGATATTTATGTTATACTAGTTGCTGTCCGTGACTTCGACTGCGTAAAATAAGGAAAATGTTGTTTTCGGAACAAAAAATAGCTAGATTAAGAAAAAAGTGCGTGAGTTACTAAACAGAAGGAAAGGAAGGGGCATAGGTTGGCAACGGATCGGCGACCCCTTGGTGTAGCTGATCTCTGTGGACGATGGTGATTGCTCTCTATAAAAACTCTTTATAATATCAGCTTTTTACCAATGATTGGGGTGCAAGTGGTTCGGGACGGGGGCCCACCACACATTCCCACCACTATGTCTCCTGTGTAGCCAGGATTAACAGTGGTGACCGCCAAAAAAAGGTAATGAACAATGAAGTCTATTACAGTCCCGGGGGTAAAACTACGGCTGCCTTGGAACTCACAACGAATTTAATCAGAAGAAATTAGTAGGAGTAGGAAGCTTTTGGAATTTGACTTGTGTAAGTGGTTCATCAACATCTTTGAACCAAAGCCAACCTCACCTGCACGTGGTGTTCCCTGCTCACTGATAAACGAAGTTCTGGTAAAAAGAGAGGTCGGGGCAGAGGGGAGGGCATAGCGTACTTTTTATGCTGCCCGACTGGGGAAATACCTCCACCTCACAGAATACCGCTGCCAAATAACAATTCCCTTGAGGGTTGTTGTATTCCTGCGAGTAAGTGAGGTCACCAGAAAAAAAGAAAGAAAGGAAGGCTGGCAACGGATCGGCGACCGATAGGTGTTGCTGATCTCCATGGGCGGTGGTGATTGCTTTCCGTCAGGTGACCCACATGCTCGTTTGCCCCCCTCTCATATAAAAACAAATACTCTTTATTCTATCAGCTTTTTACCAATGAAGCCCCGTCTAAATCAGTCCAGCCGTTGGGATACCGCTATACTGTTGAGATGCGGGTCTCCCTTCTCTGGAAGGGATTTAGAGCATTTTCTACCACGCTGCTCAACTGCGGATTGGCGGAGGCACTGCGGGTTGGCCGAGGCTTCATCGTCATATTTCAACCAATTTACATAAAAAATATAATAAATTATAGACCAGAGGCCCTACTGCTGAAGCTTGGGCCGATTACAATCGAATATTTCGATTCGAAAAATCTTAATGTTGTTGGTTGTTCAAAGTAATGAAACTCTTGACGTTGCTTGGTATTCACTTTACTCCTAGGAGTAGCTTAACTGTAATACTGACAGTTGAGATCGTTTATTTCACACACGTGTTGTCTGTACGAGCGCTCGATGTCGAATGCCTGATGCTTGCTTCGCTTGGAATGAAGTTGACGCCCTCCTCTCCACTTCCACCACTCTTGAAGAGTGGCGTGCTTCATTGTGATTGGTCGAAATGCTGGCACAAGGAATGACAAGCTTGGAGTCAAATCAAATCTTTTATACAATGTGAAATCATGACTGTGGAAATCATACGCATAAATATACGTCAAACAATTATAAATAATGCTTTTAAATTTATTGATATCTAACATTAATGTTTTAGTTATTGCCAAACATCTTCAGATTAGTTGATAGAGCTCCAGAGTGTCCATCAGCTAAGCTAAACATAAATACCATACATCTAAGCTGAAGTTGGATTTTCGCAATCAAAGAATCCGATGGTAATCGGCTTCAGCTTAGACGGTAGGCCACCAGCTTGATTCGCTCACGTGTTCAACAAATTATTATAATATATCGACGAGCTCGGTAGTCGAATGGTTAGCAATAGCCACTTTGACTCCGAGGTCGCGGGTTCGATTCCCGCACAAGACAAACATTTGTGTGCATGAACATGTCTGTTTGTCTTGGTCTGTGTGTTTTCTATATATTATAAGCATATGTTTACAAAAAAAATGTATTTAAGTACATTTTTATCAGTTGTCTAGTACCCATTACACAAGCTTTGCGCTTAATTTGGGATTAGATGGCGCTGTGTAAATTGTCCAGAAATATTTACTCATTTATTTATATACTTATATGACCTCAGTCGCAACTGAAACATATACTTTCGCAGAACGTTCCTTTTGTCGGAATATTTTATTACCTTCCTCTAAATATACGACAATATAGAAGGCATATATGAAAGGAATTGCGAAGCTCCCATAAAAACCCTAAGAACGCCGGGTATCCGCGGAAATGTGGCGAAAAATGGTTATTCTGAACGTCATTCACTGAGGTGCTCCATAAAAATATAATATCTATTTTGTAGAGTAGTGGTATTGTGGTTATAGGCAAAATGGGAATTTGGACAATTCTCAACTCTCATGTTTTTAGGTTTCGTCTTTAGTCAACGTCCGTCTTTTGCTTGTTGCATGCAGTACGAGAGTCGCGTCCAGCACATACGACTCGACTCTCGATATGGCTTCAGCCCCCGTAGGCAAATGTAATTCGCAGCGTAACGAATGTTAGATAGATCACGTGACATTTGTCAATTCTCACACTAAAATGTTCGATTTTGACAAATGTCACGTGATCTAACGTTCGTTACGCTACGAATTACACTTGGCTAGGGGGGCTTGTCTGTCTCCTTTACTTTGCAATAATCAATCGCGTCCTTATCCAGCAATATCGGCATGTCGTATATATATATATATATATATATTATATATATAGAGTAAATGTCTATGTATCGTACAAACTTATGTTTTCATAGATGTTTATTGTGTGTGACTGACAGAAAATGCTCTATTATAGTATTAAGTCCGCCTTTTGTACCGTCACTGTCACGGATTTGGATGTTATAGAGCTACATGGAATTTACCGCAAATAACAAGTCACTCTGTTAATTAGTGAAAACCGTATGAAAATTCGTTAAGTAGTTTTTTGTGTTTATCAAATAGACAGACTCCGTGCTTCTTAAGGCACGTTAAGCTGTTGATCTCGGCTGTTATCATTAGATGAATCATTAAGCAATGTCAGTGGCCTTCAGGCGGCTTGAAAACGCTGGCCTCCGTCATGCCACAGTTGAGCAGTGTGGTTAAGTATACTCTAAACCCCTTCTGTTGAGGAGAGACCCGTATCCCGGTAGTCTGGATGAATTAGCGTTGAGGACGAAATTGATGGACGCGTCAGGGATTTTGTTTCATATTTTCCCATCGCCCTAGTTTTGATTTACCGCTCGTGGCATAAAATGTCTTAAGAAACTTACTGCGGTAGATAGATAAATAATTATTCCAGATCAAATTACACTGCGCTATCTAGTCCCAAACTAAGAAAAGCTTGTACTATGGGTACTAGACAACTGATATATGTACTTAAAATACATATTTTTTTGTAGATGTCATCATGTCATCATCAGCCTGTATCTACTCACTGCTGGATATAAGCCTTCCCTAATGCCTTCCACCAGATACGATCCTCCGCCTTCCGCATCCAGCCGCTCCCAGCCGCTTTCTTAAGGTCGTCGGACCATCTAGAAGGAGGGCGCCCAACACTTCGTCGTCCTATGCGCGGCCTCCACTCTAATACCTTCCTCCCCCATCCATTTTTGTAGATACATATACATAATATGTAGAAAATACGCAGACCAAGACAAACAGACCTGTTCATGCACACAAATGTTTGTCATGTCGAACCCGTGACATGGGAGTCAAAGCGGCCATTGCTAGCCATTCGACCACCGGGGTCGTCATTGATATCAACATATCAATATATATAATATATACAAGATCGCCAATTATCAAGATGACATGGATGGAGTTTCTAAAAATACGATCCCACCCGTAAGTAAGAGAAAGGTTAGTTTTAATGCTCACAGATAAAATAAAGAGTGAAATCGATTCTTATAAAGAATCGTAATCTGAGCTTATCGCTGACGCCCCACCTGTAAGCGGCACTGAGGTGGAATCCGATCCGATTGCTGGACATTTATCTTCCTAATGGCCGCTTCCTGGCTCCCGGTTGAGATAACTTTTTTTTTATAACAAAATCACTTTTTTGTAGTGTAACTCTTTTATTTTCTATTTTGTTTTCGTTGAGTTGAGTTGTTGTTAGTTGTAGTTTCGTTGAGAGTTGGAATCGTAAGAGAAAAATTTGTTAGTATAATCACTCCCCTTCCACTTCATACAAATAAATAAATATTCTTGAACAAATTGGACAGGGACTTCTTCCAGTCAACCATAGAATGCTTGATGAGCATGATTCTCTTTTTTAGTTCATTTTTAATGGGTCTGCCAATTTGACTAATTTTTACAAGCCTTTATTTCGTTTCACCTGTTCCGGTTTATAATCAAATCTTGCAAGTTAAATTTGAATCACATCCTAGTGTATATTGACTAAAACATGTAATAAGTCATCATCATCAGGTCATTTTAGTCTCCACTACAGGAGCACGACCGTGTCTCGTCCGTCCTAGACAGAAAGAGGATTTAGCCTACACTCCCCACGCTGGCCAGACGGGTTGGGGAGGCCTGATCGATGTTTTATAATGTATTTCCCTTAGTCGCCTTGTACGACATCCCCGGGAAGAGACGGAGTGATTCTATTCTAGTCTGCCGGAAACCACACGGCCTATAATACAACTAATTATACTATGAAATAAGTACATATACGATAATACAACAGGCAAATATAAAAATAAGAAGTAATAATTCATACAGCATGATCCAAAAATGCTTTCAAAGTTCCGTACGGTGAGGCCGCGTCGAATCAAATAATAGCGTAGTATTAGGGCGAAAAATATCACGTCAAATATATTGTATGCCGGTTCGGAGCCTTACAACTGCACTGAGTCTTGGTATAAGTGATAATTTAATAGCGTTTATGTTTTCGTCATCAATTCCTATTTATCCCACTGTTGGGATAAATAGGAATTGATGTCACCTCTAAATTTGCCCAACTGTGGGTTGGCGGAGACTATTGTTCTCAAGTAGCGTTTGTGAACAGTATATGAATGATTTGCCTATCGAAATCCTCGACAGGCAGTTCATTCTATAGTATGAGATGGAAGAAAATTGAAAAGAAGAAGGCGAGCGGTGCGACTGAAGAAGGAGGCTGTGAGCATCATGTGCACGTGCAGGTGAGGTTGGTTATGGTTCAAAGATGTTGATGAACTTACACCCCATTATTAATCCACTAGTATTGCAGCAGAGAGTGTGGTCGACGTTGAAGTTGTTACTGCCTGAAAACATTAACAGATCAGAACAGAAGAGTGACAGATTTATATATATATATATATATATGTAAAAGTACTTAATATTTTTGCCAAGCAAGGAAATCGTTATAATTTTCTGAACAACTTTTACACAGTCATTTTGATATATTATAGAATAATTAGATTTAAAATATTATGATAACAATATTTACGAAAATTTGTGTAATTGACGTATACAAGTACAACAACTGTAAACAGTTCAGGAATATTTACTTACTAAGTTATTTATTTAATATCCTAGATCCATTGTTTTATGTTAATGGCATCAACTATTAATCATCCCACTGTTGGCATACGGGTCTCCTCTCAATCGAAGGGGTTTAGAGCGTACTCCACCAAGCTGCTCAACTGCGTGTTGGCGGAAGCGACGGCTTAGCATGCCCTCCGAAGCACAGAGCAGCTCCAGATAAATAAACCCATCCATGGCTTAACTTGCGTGTTCGATTACACTGACACGCACAATGACGCTATCAAGCTCCTCATGTTTTATGTTAAGGTTCAAGTAATATGGACAAGGTATTTTATAACTTGTAATAAATACTAGTCATTTGCCGCGAACTTAGACCTCCCAGCTGTTTTTCAAAACAATTTTGATATGATAGAATTAGATTGCTACATAATCATTTAAATTGTATGCACAGGATCTTCTTATCTACCAAGTTTCATTAACATGCACCCGTGACTTAGGAGGAAAAACGCAATATTTATTTCCATATGCTAAATAAAAAAATATGAAAAATATTTCTGGACAATTTACTCAGCGCCATCTAGTCCCAAATTAAGCGCAAAGCTTGTGTTATGGGTACTAGACAACTGATATAAGTACTTAAATACATTGTTTTTTGTATATACATACTTATAATACATAGAAATCACCCAGACCAAGCCAAAAAAACATGTTCATGCACACAAATGTTTGTCATGTGCGGGGATCGAACCCGCGACCTCGGAGTCAAAGTGGCCATTGCTAACTATTCGACCATCGAGCACCTCAATCTCAAAAAATGTCGCATCAGTAACTACTTCCTAAACAATGACGTGTGTGCAGAGCGTGAATGAGCGTGTGTGCGTGCGGCGCCATACAAACTGTTCCAGATTCGTCTCAGAGTCAAAGTCAAAGTCAAAGTCAAAAATTCTTTATTCTGTGGGCCCTCGCGGGCACTTAGACACGTCTTTTACAATTAGGTATATTTTTTATCTACCAGCATTTCAGAATGACCATTGACGAGAAGAAATGCCGAAAGAAACTCTGTCAATATAGGTCTTTTTTTTTTTAAAATAGCCATACAATATTATCATAATACAATAAAAAGAAAAATGGTATTCAACCAAAATAAGAGAAAAAAAAAATTTTAGTAAAATAAAATAGTAAAAAAAATAAAAATATAAAAAATCATAGTATAGAGTGTATATACATATTGTATAAAGTCTAAATATGTATATCCACAATACTACTTGTAAAGATAACACGCCTGTGCTTAACATCCTGTGCCGAGAATTTGCCATACATTTTTATCATTAAGGTAATCGTCGTAGGGGAGGTGAGGTCGATACGAAAGCTATTGCATTGCTAGCCATTAGACCACCGAGCTCATCTATTAATATATAATTAATAAACTACTAGACTAATTTCGTTGCCCAACAAAAGTTTATAGATAGATAATATTTTTATGTACGAGTATTCTGAAACACACAAAATACAGAAACTTACAATAATTCTAATATTAAAACAGCCCTCTTACCACCATCTCTTATTGCCATTCAATAACTGAATAGAATGCTTATTCATAACAATGAATTAGCGACTTTATTCCATTTGAAATAGAGTCGCTTATTCATTGGTACGAATAAGCATTCTATCCAGTTATTGAATCTTAATAAGAGATGGTGGTAAGGGGGCAGAACTTGGAACAAACTCCAGTCCAACCACGAGCCATCATCTAAATAATAAAGAGATCCCTCTAAAGGATAAGTCCGCCTTTGTACTACTACTTTATTTTGCATTTGATTTCTTGTTATTTTTTGATGTAAAATAAATAAACAATAAATAAATATTGTCAGACAAATTACACAGCCCAGCGCCCCAAAGTAAGCGAAGCTTGTATTATGGGTGCTAGACAACTGATAAACATACGTAAATATATTTTTTTTGAAAATACATACTTATGATATACATAGAAAACACACAGACTAAGACAAAAAGACATGTTTATGCACACAAATGTTTGTCCTATGTGGGAATGGAACTCAGGAGCGTTGGTGTCGAAGCCGCGTCATTGACCGCTACGCTACCGAGCTCGTCCGTAAAGTACAATACAATAGCAGCTTACAAACAATCCGAAGCCCCGTCCCCTGCTCCGTTGCTTGACGTGTGTTGCAGTGATACAAACGGGCAACAACCAGTGGCGGACTAAGTCGGGCCCTAGGCAACATTGTATTTCCGGGCCTACTAAAGAAGTTTTAGTTCAAAAATAAAAATTAAAAACCTAATTTTCGGGCCTCAAAAATTACGGGCTCTAGGCACGTGCCTATGTTACCTAGCCCTTAGTCCGCCCCTGGCAACGACTCATTGTTGGACTTGGTCAGAGAGCAAAACACAGATTTTCGCTTATTGCCTTTGAGCAGGTGCTGGGTGCAAACGAAACAGACGTGACAGCCAAGGTACTTATCAAATTTCATAAAAATTGGAGCAGCGGTTTGAGAGTTATGGTAACACTAGTTCATATGGGGTGTAAGTGGTTTATCGACATCTTTGAACCAAAGCCAACTTCATCTGCACGCGATACACTCTGCTGACTGACAAACGAAGCTCTGGCAAAAAGAGAGGTAGGGAGCGTAAATTGTAAGCTACCCGACTGGGTAATGTAGCTCCACCTCACAGAATACCGCAGCCAAATAACAATTCCCTTGAGGGTTGTTGTGTTCCTGCGAGTGAGTGAGGTCACCAGAAAAGAAGGAGATGCTATGTTGGCAGCGGGGTGGCGGCGCGCGAGCGATATTTTTTGTTGCGTGCGTTAATATGGCTACGATTTTTTTTTTTTTTTTTTTTTTTTTATACCACTAGTGTGGCAAACAAGCATACGGCCCGCCTGATGGAAAGCAGTTACCGTAGCCTATGAACGCCTGTAACACCAGAGGCATCACACGCGCGTTGCCGACCCTGTAAAAACCTCTTCACGCCCTTTTTGAAGAACCCCATGCTGTAGTCCCCTGAGAAAACCTCGACAGGCAGTTCATTCCACAGCTTGACAGTACGCGGGAGAAAACTTCTCTGGAACCGCACGGTACGTGACCACTTAGGCTCCAATGTGTGAGGATGAATTCCCTGTCGATGGCGAGCGGTGCGACTGTAGAAGGAGGCCGTTGGCATCATATCAAACAACTCCTCTGAACACACCCCATTGTACAGACGGTAGAATACACAAAGGGACGCAAAATCTCTTCTCAGACTTAAAGGTTCTAAACCGTCTGTTAGTTTGGGATCGTCGACAATCCTCACAGCGCGCCTTTGAATCGAGTCACAAGGTGCAAGCTGGTATCTAGGCGCTCCCGCCCATAGATGGCAACAGTACTCCATATGCGGCCGTACTTGAGCTTTGTAAAGCATAAGTCTCTGCCGCGGAGTGAAGTACTGCTTCGCCCTGTTGAGCACACCTAGTTTCTTCGACGCCAGCTTGACCTTCCCCTCCAGGTGACAACGAAACTGGACGTCGCTGGAGATTTCAACTCCAAGAATCCCAATGTTTTTGGCGATGGTAAGGGGTGTGTTTAGGAATTGAGGAGCCACAGCAAAAGGGGTTTTCTTAGCGGTGAACGCGCAGACTTGTGTCTTAGTGGGATTGAAATGAACCAGGTTCTTTCGCCCCCAATCGGACACACTATCCAGTGTGCTCTCGATCTTCGACACAAGCTGTTCGCGGCTCTCCTCCACCAGAGAGCGGGGAATATTAGCGCGGCCCGTATAATAAGCATCCCCGGTGCTGTCGTCAGCATAGCAATGAATGCTGTCAATGGACAACATATCATTGATATGCAGCAAAAACAGCGTCGGGGACAACACCGAGCCTTGCGGGACGCCAGCATTAATGTCCATGCTGTCGGAGCAACTGCCATCCACAACGGCTCTAATGCTTCTGCAGGACAAGAAACTAGCGACCCATTCGCATAAACCCTCTGGTAGACCGTATGCAGGCAACTTCGAAAGAAGACCACGGTGCCAGACCCGATCGAACGCCTTCGCCATATCAAGACTGACAGCTAATGCCTCACCTTGACTCTCCACGGCTGAAGCCCAGCGATGTGTAAGATACACTAGAAGATCACCAGTCGAGCGACCATGGCGAAAGCCGTATTGATGGTCGCTGATTAAGTCGTGCTCTTCTAGGTATTTCAGGAGCCGGATGTTAATGACGCGCTCCATTACCTTGGAGAGAAGGGAGGTAACAGCGATAGGCCTGTAATTCGATGGGTCTGATCTGTCACCCTTTTTGGGCACAGGGTGCACGTTCGCAGTCTTCCATGACGACGGTACCTGCCCGGTGGAATAAGAGAGCGCAAAAAGGCGCGTAAGAACAGGACACAACTCAGGAGCACACAGCTTTAACACCACTGCCGGAATGCCATCTGGCCCACTCGACTTATGAACGTCAAGGGATAGCAATGCCCGCCGAACATCTCGTTGAGTAAATGAGATTTCCGGCATGGAATTACCACACCGCGGGATGGAAGGCGGTGCGGCGTCCCCGTCGTTCAAAGTCGAGTTTGAGGCAAAGAGATTCCCCAATAGATCGGCTTTCTCTTTAGCACTGTGGGCCAGACTACCATCTGGTTTTCGGAGTGGTGGAAAGGACGACTGACAAAAGTTGCCCTCGGCAGCCTTGGCAAGCGACCAAAAAGCACGGCTCCCAGATGGGTGCTTAGCTAGGCGCTCACCAATCCTGCCGATGAACTCAAACTTTGCCCTGGCAATTACTCTCTTACTGAACCTCGAGGCAGCATTGAACTCCCGTTTCAAGTCGGAAACACCAGGATCTCCATTAATACGAGCCGTGGTCCAAGCCTCATATGCAGTTTGCTTGCGAAGTTTAGCTTCTCTGCAAGACCGATTAAACCACGGCCGCTTCTTAGCACCTGAAGTAGCCACCCGCCGGTTTGGAATAAATAATTCCATCCCGGCCAAAATCGTCTCAGCTACAGCAGATGCACAGGTGTCTATATTTTCCGACCCGAAACAGAGCCGCCTCCACGGGTACGATGCGTAAAATTCACGCAGTCCATCCCAGTCTGCTGACTTATAGTGCCACATACGACGCCATCCGGTATACCGGGGTGGGTCAGGGCTTGCGCATGGCACTTGGGTCCGGATGAGGCAGTGGTCCGACGAGCCAAGAGGCGCATCCACCGAGACTGTATACCCATCCGGATGTGTGGTCAGCAGAAGGTCCAGTAGAGAGCTAGTATGGTCCTCTATATCTGGTATTCTCGTTGGAGAATGCACCAGCTGTGAGAGACCATAGGCCAGAGCAAAATCATGAACAGACCTCCCCGCGAAGTCAGTGGACCGAGAGCTGAGCCACTCGGCATGGTGGGCATTGAAGTCTCCCAAAATCACTAACTCCGCGGAGGGGTACCTCTCAATGACTTTGTCAGTCGCCAATTGCAGGTGCTCGATCAACCGAGTTGTGTCTGCATCACCGCTATGAGACCTGTAAAGGCACGCGTAGATACGGGTGCGGCCGCCCTGATCCACGCGTACCCACAACACTGACAGGTCCCTGTCTTCAAGGCCGTGAAGACGTCGACAGCAAATATCATCCCGGACGTACATACATACCCCGGCTCGACGTACAAAAGAATGTTCAAGTTTGTACCCGGGGTATAATAAGTAAGAAGTATCGGCCGGGCAAGATATTTGCGTCTCCGTTAAAAAAAGGAGGGTCGGCTTTGCAGTTTCGAGGTGCTGGTGAACTGCATTTATGTTTGTGTGAAGTCCTCTGACATTACAAAAGTCCACGTCGAATGTGGATGAGGACGCCGCTGAAGAAACCTTCTTTTTTTTGTTCCTGGCCATTAAAAGGGGGTAAGAGGATTATGAGAGAAGTTGTTTCACTGACGGCGCGAGGGACAAGAAAAGCGCGGTGTCTACCCCCGCAGCACAGTGCAGGTAGTGCGGTTTGCTAGCGCGGCGGGCGGAAGGGCCCCCGGTCCCCCCCTGCTGCAGCAGCCGGGTCCACTCCGGTCTCCTCCTCCGGCACGACTACTACAACAGGGACTTTACACAGGCTGGCGGTTCAGCCTCCCGGGGCGGAGATTAGGTGATCCCCGGGTTCGGGAACCCTACTAACCTGCGGGCGGCCAGCGGACAGCCGTTTCACCGGGTCTCCCTGACCGCCGCGCCAACACGCCGCGCCTACACCGCTAGCGGCGGTTCGACAGCCGCTGGTCCCTCTGCCGTCAGCATAACAACTCCTCTAAAATAGCCCTGGTGACCTAGCTAACTCGCAGGAACACGGCATAGCCATTATGGCTGCGGTTTTTTGCCAGGTGGAGGTACTTCCCCAGTCGGATGCTGGCCAAGCCTGGAGCGAAAGATCACACTATGCCCCTCCCCCATCTGACAAGTAAAAGAGAAGCACAGTGTGATCTTTCACTGCGTCCTACCTCTCTTTCGCCATCGCCTCGTTAGCTGGTCGGCAGGGTGCACCACGTGCAGGTGAGGTTGGCTTTAGCTCGAAAGATGTTGATGAGCTACTTACACCCCAAAACGATTACGATAACCGCTTCACAACAGGCGTGCAGTATGCTTGTCTGCCACCCGACGTAGTATATAAAAATAAAAAATAGAAAAACACATACAAACATACAAATAAATTATTTTCGCCCCAACTCAGTTTAAAACGGTCCTTAAAATATAAGCGTCATTCGCAATTTTTAAAATCCAATCTATTACAGCCACATTTAGAGACAATTTAATATATTAAAATCTACTAAAATGAAATCAGTAACCCTTGAAACTGCCTACTGGAAAATAACCCTCCGCCGCCTGTCACAAACATCTCGACATAACATTACGAATTCAGCTCATACACAGGTCCAATACAGAAAATTGAGTTGCACACTCAAACTTCGCACGGGTAAAATATTTTTCGCCCACTTGTAGGGTTGTAGGTATCGAAGGGGTTAGAAATTATCACAAATAGGTAACTTGGGGCTATTCGGAGGGCGAAAGTGGAATAAATCTTAAGTTTCGCTACCAAAGTTTTGACAGATGACAGCAGGACGAATATACTCTCTCAGTAATAAATGTGCAGATATTTTTTTACTACAATTTATATTGTTACTTGCTCGCGGCTATTCTTGAATTTATATTCATACAATCTATATTTCTATTTTGTTTAAAATTCTATGCGTTTTGACTTGTCTCTTTCTGTTATCTCTACTATATCTTAGAAGCTTTTTCCTTTTCTTTAGACTCTCGAATATTCTTCGATTCTTTATTATTGATACATAATAATAGAGTAATAAGTAATTAATAACGCCTGCAGCAAATAACTAGCAATAAATGCAGTTATGCAGGCGTCCGTCCCTCTTCTGTAATAGCCCGGTATTTAGTTCACCCAGATCTCATCTCCATAACCCATTTATTTTCCATCACACTTCGCAATAGTCTCAACGCCTGCCGAGACCTGCTCATGGGTATGTCGTTCCATTGACATATCCCGGAGCGGGTCACGGCGGGCGTACAACATTACATCAAACTTCTCAAAGGGGTCTCTACGCGTTAGTTCTATATCCCCGCGCACGCCTATCAAATGACCGGGTTAGACCCGTGATTTAAGAGAGATACAGAGTAATATTAGATTTAGATTATTAGAAAGGGTGGACGCGTCTGGACACTCCTACTGGTGAAGGTCTCCATTTGAGATCGAAATTAGTCGGCTTCCCCGTGCGTGGCCCGTTTAATATAATACAATTAATTAATTAATTTACTATTACTACAGATTAATAAAATTAATTATATATAAAAATTATATATTATTGGCTGTGTGGTTTCCGGCAGACTAGGATAGAATCACTTGGTTTCTTCCCGTGGATGTCGTACAAGGCGACTAAGGGAAATACATTATCAAATATCGATCAGGCCTCCCCAACCCGTTTGGCCAGCGTGGGGAGTGTAGGCCAAATCCTCCTTCCGTCTAGTACTGACGAGAGAGGGTCGTGCTCCTGTAGTGGAGACTAAAATGGACCTGATGATGATGATGAATAAAATTATACCTACTAAGAAAATATTTGTTTGGTTATGAAATACATAACTGCGAATATGTCTAAACACCTTTGTCACTTCGATAAAACTGTGAGTCTGGATAACTAGCCTTACGCACGTGCCTTATTACCACATTATCAGCCTGTATTCTCCTGACCCTAGTAAATACAAGGGTCAGGTCTCCTGACCCTAGTAAATACAAGAGTCAGGAGAATACAGGCAGGTCAGCCGGGAATCCCCGGCTGACCTGCCTGCATCAGATTATTTAGAGCTATATCGGCAACTTTGGTTCTCCGTCGCATTTCCTCGTTCAGGTTTAGATATTCGCTAAGAACTCCTCTCCTACGGAGCTATGGCCTGTAACCCATCACTACTCCCTAATAATATATTTGCATAAATAGAGAATAAAAATATTGGACGCGCAGCATGCGCCACCATAGCGAAATTTATATAGTTTATTTTATTTATTTATTTATTTTGGCCACTTTCCCGAATTGATATCGGAAAACCAAGGTCACTTTACATTACTACTTTTTGATGCTCTACACGAATCCGAAGTCAGAATTTCGAAATTTTGAGTTTCATGGCAACAGACAGACAGACAGAACGACCGTACGGTTTTTATAAGCTCAATATATTTCGCTGAAAATTTACGGACGATCATTTTACGTGATGACGTCAAAAGAAAACATAGGCCGATGTAGTGGAGAGATAGATGTGTCACAAGCCGAACGCTTATTCCGCGTTCTCGCTGTACGCTCGGCTCAGACGGAACGTGGCAATGAGTCATGCTTTTTCGTGCGTACAGCTGGCGGTCATCTATTTATAAGACGTTATCACGTCAAAAATACATTGCATCAATAGTTTCACAGTTATTATACCCAAAATATCAACGTTAAATTCGAATGCAATTTTTCCAGAGTCAGAATCTTGAACATTTGAAAGTATTATTCTAGCTTACTCCTGTACCAACCTAAGTGTGATTTATGTACTTTGGGGACCACAAATACGGCGCAATGCAGTTCCAGGCTGTCAAACTACGCCTCCAGTTTATGCAGTTAGCGCATGATACGCCTGCAATTTCCAACGCCGGTTTATTTAGCATCTTATTTTGTAGTTGAAAACTTTTGTGAAATAAAATTGTTTTGCTGATGTATGGTAGCTACATTTACTAGTACTTCTTTTTGGACTAACTGTTTAATATGACGCCATTTTGTGGCGGCCGCGTTTAAAAATGCCGGTATTTAGATACTCATGTATTGTCACGAGAATCCAACTAGTGTGCCTCTAGGGCATAAAAAGTAATTTTTGTTATATTAACCTTTAGCTATTGGGGTGTAAGTGGCTAACCACCATCTTTAAGCTGATATGGTTAAGTACCGCCGTTATCAATATCGAGCAAAAACGAGCAAAAAAAAATCACGTTTGTTGTATGGGAGCCCCCTTAAATATTTATTTTATTCTATTTTTTAGTATTTGTTGTTATAGTGGCAACAGACATACATCATCTGTGAAAATTTCAACTGTCTAACTATCACGGTTCATGAGATACAGCCTGGTGACAGACGGACGGGAGGACGGATAGACAGCGGAGTCTCAGTAATTGGGTCCGTTTTACCCTAAAAAAACACTACCATGTATTTGAAACAATCACATACGCATACGTTCTTAATACGCTCTTTGGGTCTTTTTAAACTCATGCGTTTATAACCCCGTATGCGGATTTGCCATAGTAAAAAAAAACGTATGCGGATAATTTACTATGACAGATCCCGCATACGGGACGAAAAACGCAAGAGTTTAAAATAGCCCTTTGGTCGAATTTCGACAAGTGGGCGACTACTATTTATAATCCGACTAGAGAGACTTAAACCATTAAAAAAAAATGGTTAGAATGAATATTTCAAATCAATATTACAATAAAACCTAATTGATCATAAAATTTATCTCATTCTCGTCTTCTCTTCAACAATTTTCCATAAATACCAAGCCATCCTTACAAAATTACATTGAAAAATCGGATACCCGATTCTCCAAAATTTTACGCTAGATAAACTGAATCTACAATTCGTTAATTAAATTCGAATAGATAACTTGAAACGAAAAGATATCGAGTGACTTTAGAAATAGAGTATATTTTAGTTTGTTGGCAGTATTGAGCGAAAAAATAAAGTAGAGGCCCCTTCGGCGTAAACTAAGCTAATCATAAGAAATTAAGGGAGAAAACTGTTTAACAAATTCCGCGACAAAGCCCCTTTTAATAGCAAATATTTTTTTTTTTAATTCACAATGCTTTTTAATTTTTTATCTGTGACGCAGTTTTGAAAATATGCCGGAAAATTTACCTTACTTTATTGTACCCACAAAAATCTTAATAATCTTTATTAAGAATTCTGTTGACTGTTGGTTGAGGAACTCGATGCGGTCGTTGCGCATGTCGGTCTAATCGAACACGCAAGTTCAGCAATGTGAACCGTAACCTGTCTGTGGATGGGTATTTATTTGGAGCTCATCCGTGCTTCGGAGGGTACACAAGCCGTCGATCCCGTCTTTTGTCATTAGATAGTTAATTTTTTATGTATATATACTCGTAAATCTACCAATCTATATATATAAAAGAGTAAATCACTCACTCACTCGTCACGAAAACGTTGACACGAAATTTTACTATTTTATACGAAACTTTACATAGTATAAACTATAAATATAGTTATGTCAGCTAGTATAAACTATACGGCAGCTAGTATAAACTATAAATGTGCGAAATTTCATACTCCTCCGTCCACGCAATTTTCGGAAAGAGGGGTACGAAGTTTTTGCTTTACGTATTAATATACCCATAAATATATATTATTAACATCGGACGCGCAACATGCGCCACAATAGGATATTATCCAATGTTTAAAAATTGTATAAATTATTTAACAATATCGTAAAATACACAAAACTATAAAGATCTGCAAACTTTCATTCTAATATCTTCAGTCAGACTTTTTTTAGCGTCGATCAAAGTTTGGCGGGAAAGTCCATTTTAAAAGTATGAAATTATTAAAAAATAATATTTCCATTGGAGAAGCAATAAAAAATGCTATAACTTTTATTATGATACTAATAACATAAACGTAATATTTAACATAGCTGTCGTACAAATTTCTGATTTGATGCATACAAAATACAAACCTGTGACGTCATAATTCGGTAGTCTTTTGTATGGAGCGTTTTGGGGCAGTCTAAAAATTGTGATTTTCAAATTACCATATCTCGAGATATTTTGGTGCTATCGAAGTAATTCTTTCACCTATGGTTATATTATGGAGACGTCCCTAGATATCAAACAGAAAAAAATGTTAGTCAAATAGCTTATTGCGATTTTTTTTTTTTTTTTTGAAATCCCGAATTGATTTCGGAAAACCAAGGTCACTTTACATTACTACTTTTTGATGCTCTACCTACACGAATCCGAAGTCAGAATTTCGAAATCTTGAGTTTAATGGCAACGGACGGACAGCCAGACGACTTTTTTTTCGGAAAACCAAGGTCACTTTAATGTTCTACTGTTTGATGCTCTACCCGAATCCGAAGTCAGAATTTCTAAATCTTGAGTTTCATGACAACGGACAGACAGAACGACCAGGGTGACTTTTCTTTAATGGTACTAGAGATACAAAGTTGTGTCACTTGTACCATCAATGGTACTAATCAATGGTACTACTGATCCGGAGGGGGGATTTCATAAGCTCAATCAATTTCGCTGAATATAGATTATCAATATTTTGACTATTTATGTGTATAATTATGAATGCCTATAATATATATGCATATACATAAATATATTCTATGAATGAATGAATATTTATTTATTTGCCAGAATAAGGTTCCATATTATTCTGATATCACAAGATAAATAAATGTCAAATTATATGTATGTCAAGCTGAAACATAGAACATTATTACACTAGAAAATATGTCAAGATATAACAAACAATTGTCAAATGTGTGTACAAATAACAGTTAGTCGCTGCGCTGGCACCCATAATTTATTTTTACCTATCGATTGACGGAATGGTGATGTTGATCAGGCGCCGAAGCGGTATGTATTCCTCAATCAACCCTTTGTGCCTTTAGTCTCGAAACGAGGTGAACAAATTCCATGATATAAATAGATTTTTAATACCATGCCCTTACTCTATAGGCCAGTGACCTTCAATGTAATATTAGGATTTATTTTAACAAACGTCGACCCCTCAAAAGGAAATTTCGTTAATGCACACATACCTCAGGGCGAGGGTCATTTCCCTTACTACAATTTATCTTGCAGACATTTTCTAAGCTATTTTGTACCTCATGCATTATTAAGTCACGTTTAGGTAATATTTAAACAGGGGTTTCTCTTATGAAATTTTGCTTTATTCTGTATGTACAGAACATTTATTATTTTTAATTACTTTAAAGTAAAGTTACCTCAATGTAATTTAAAATAGTAATGTGCTAATGATCTTACAAATATAGTAAAAAATACTTATTAATATTAAAAAAATACCATATATGTATCATATTAAACAATAAAAAATAATATTTCTTGACATATTACACAGCGCCATCTATCTTAAACTAATCAAAATCTTATACTATGGGTACTAGATAACTGATATATGTACATAAATACATTTTTTTATAAATAATTACATAATAATAATACATAGAAAACACCCAGACTATGACAAACAGACACATGCACACAAATATTTGTCATGTGCGGACGGATCGAACCCACGACCGGGATCGTTAATATTCTATTTCGTAAGTAGAGAGCTTTGAAATACTGTTTATAATACTTTATTTTTTTAATTTATTCTAGTATTTTAATTATTGATATATAATAATTATGTTGCTTTGTAACCTTGCCGCTTTGGTGGGCAAGACTCTGACTTCTTCTTATAGTTACTTAACGTTGACCGTAGACTCTCTGGGATGGTTCCGCCCAGTATCTCCTTGAAGCTCTCGATAGGTTGCTGCGACGAGCGGTCCGCATAATTAGTGATGAAGAGGTCACCAAGAATCTTGAACCTCTTCAGCTTTGCAGAGATATTGGCTCACTAAGCGTATTTTACCGCCCTGTTTTCCCTTGTCCCTTCCTCCCCTTTCCGTAACACAACGTCACGTACAGGCATGCGAAATCACAAGTTCACCGTTGGGATCATTCCTTCGCGTACTAAAAACTTTGGCAACTACTATCTATGTCGCACCATTAAAAAGTGGAACGCGTTGCCGGCATACGTATTTCCTCATTATATATATATATATATATATATATATATATATATATATATATATATATATATATTATACATATATTGGATCCTTCAATCGAGAAGCCTTCAAGCGTGAAGAAGCATCTTGTAGGCCAGCATGGCAGCGTCAACCGACATCAAGGTCTCTTGTCCGTTGCCGTCCGTTTTCGCTTACCATCAGGCGAAGCGGAGCCAATATGCTGAGCTAATAAAAAAAATAGCCTGTACATGGATGGGTTCCTCCTAGGTCCTCCGAGTTTCGGCGACCACGTTAAACCGTCAGTCCCGCCTGTTGTTATTAGATGACAGTCGTTAAGTCAAGTCAGTCAGCCTTTGGATGGCATTCTCAATTCGGCTGTATTTTTTTATGTTTGTTACTTAGTTACGCAGTAATTTATAAACCGATTTGAAAAAATACTTTTTTTTATTTGAAAGTGTATACTTCCGGATTAGTCCCATATTTTTTTCATCATCGTCATCATCATCATCAGCCTGTATCTACTATAAATGTAGAGTAATGATTGGAGTCGTTGGATAAAATTGTATATTTGACAGTTTATACACACGCTACAGAACAGTAACTCGATTTGCGTGAAAACAAACCATTCAAAATATCATCGAGTTCAAAAGTTATTCCTCCTATGTTGATTCACGTACGCATTCCGATAGAACTCAATGGGATCGGAACTGAAAGGATTTTTTTTTGTTTGAACAACAGGGAAAAATATGTAGCAAACTGCTATATTTGTGTTTTAAATTAAAAAAAAAAAAAACATCGCCAAGGTGAGGAACAAATATACCTACATCCAGTTTCATGACAGACCTATGGTTTATACACACATGCCGCCGGTTTTGCCCAGGCATTACCGCCGGCTTGTAGACTGTCTTCGCGTTGTCTTACCGCGCGTACAGCCGCGCCTGGCCTGGCCGCCGCCGCCATCTTGGCCGTCGGCCGTGCTGCTCATGTGTGGATGCACCATTAGAACAAAAAAAGGTGTTCTCAGGAGACCACAGAATGGGGTTCTTCTAAAAGGGCGTGAAGAGGTTTGAGAGTGCCCAACGCGCGTGTGATCCCACAGGCGTTCATAGGCTACGGTAACTGCTTTCCATCAGGCGGCTCTTATGCTTGTTTGCCACCCTTGTGGTATAAGAAAAACTTTTTAATAATTGTTTTTCATTAGCGCTAACGTGTTGCCGCGACGGTAAATATCGTGGGACGGAGTGAAAGCTAGGCAATTACCTTGCATTCTTCTTGCGACAATGTAGGCAGGTACAACGCATGTATTGGTGAAAATATATGGGTAGAAAATAGTATGGGTGCTAGACAACGGATAATAAAGTATATTTTATTTGTATTTGTAATACATACTAATAATACAAAAAAAACCCTCAGACCACAATTAGGGATCAAACCCGCGACCTCGGAATCAAAGTAATCATTGCTAGCCATCAGACCATCGGGCTCATCGTTTCAACATGTTTGCAGTTTGTTCTTATCATTGACGGCATTTGTTATCATTAATTCCATTAATGCATCGTACTTAGACTGTTAAGTAACTTGCAAATCCACAGGGTCCCATTCCACCAAATTAAGTCAAGCAATGTATCTTGGTTTGACCTCGGTGTCTCCTTGGGGCAGCTAAATCAAAACAATTTGGAGATTAGATAAATTGAAGTCTCTTTTATGGAGAGAAACGACTGGGATTTTTTTGACTTTGGTGAATTTTTAATGAACGAATGAAACATTTATTTGTATCTTCAGCACACGCATAATTAGTTCTTTCCAGTCTTATAATAATTTCTTATAAACTTAAATGAAATATAATGTTAAAAACCAACACAAAAAAATGTGCCGCAGTAACACAAAATGGCTATAGCTCAGCTACATTTTTTTTTCATTTTGGTAACAGGAGGTTTTAGAACGTTCAAAAGGATATTTGTTATCCGCGCAAAGCTCCCGAATACACTCTACGTCACAGTCCCTACTTCTCTACTTAAAATAAAACCGGCCACGTGCGAGTAGGACTCGCGCACGAAGGGTTCCGTACCATTATCAATAAAAACGGCAAAAAAATCACGTTTGTTGTATGGGAGCCCCCCCCCCCCCCCCCCCCCTTAAATATTTGTTTTATTTTTATTTAATTATTTATTTTTAAAGTGAATATATAACTAAATATTATGTGAGTATTTCAAACGCCTACCTATTGCCGTTATCAATTGCGAGCATAAACAAGCAAAAAAATCACGTTTGTTGTTTGGGAGCCCCCTTAAATATTTATTTTATTCTATTTTTTATTTGTTGTTATAGCGGCAACAGAAATACATCATCTGTGAAAATTTCAACTGTCTAACTATCACGGTTTATGAGATACAGCCTGGTGACAAACGGACGGACGACGGACGGACGACGGACGGACGGCCGGACGGACAGCGGAGCCTTAGTAATAAGGTTCCTTTTTACCCTTTGGGTACGGAACTCTAAAAAATAAACGCGAGCGAAGCCGTGGATGGAAGCCAGTACTTAATAATTGCACTAGCTGTATGTGTAGTCTGATTGTGTACCCAACTTTGGGGTGTAAGTGGCTTAGAGCCAAAGCTAATCTCGCCTGCACTTGGTGCACACTGCCGAATAGCGAAAGAGGCTCTGGCAAAAGAGAGGTCAGGTTTAGGTTATTTTTAAGCTGCTCGACTGGAAAAATATACTCCACCTCACAGAATACCGTAGCCAAATAACATATCGCGCGAGCGATATTTTATGTTGCTATCGTTAATATAGTAACGGTAACCGCTTCACATCAGGCGGGCCGTATCTTATCTGCCACCCAACGTAGTACATAAAAATATCCCCGTCTAGGTGGGATTCGAATCACAAAACCTCTCGATTAGATGGACGACCTAGGCGAGGATGTGAATTTTTCCATTTTTAAGATATTTATAATATTCTGGCAAATTGGCCGAAAAATAATTCTTTAAATATGTAACGAAAAAATTGTAATAATAAGTTGACTGTATCAGAAGTAAATATTAATGTTTGCTTCATTAAATAAACATCACAAAAGATCTTTGGAAACGTTACTTACTCCCTGTACATTTGGACAGGTTATGAATTATATATAAACTCTATTTAAAAATAATACTTCACTAGAGTAGCCTAAAAACAGTGACGTCATACCGTAGTACTATTACTTATACTGTGGTCATACCTCAGATTTAGTACATTTTTCATTCAAAATTGCTGTTTTGACGTCCAATGCATTATCGCTCCACACACGCACTCCACTCTAAAACCATCCTCCTCTATCTGCCATCACTGATCATTGTCAGATATTTGAAAGCTATGTCAACAACTTTGGGTCTCCGTCGAATTTCTTCGTTCTGGATTTGATCCCTTAGAGAAAGCTCCATTATAGCCCTCTCCAACTATGTTCCTAAAAAGTAACCCTGGCAGTTTTAATCATAAAGCCTAGTCAATGCTGTAACACACGATCGAACAAATAAAGCTGTGGTTTATAATGGACACGAGCCTATTTAGGAGATTTCGACCGGAAAACCGCACCAGCTCACTGGGTCAACATGCTGATACCTACATTACTTTACTGTACGTTGGTACAGACATTTTTTTGAAGTGAGAACTTCTTTAGCGGCGATGTGCACTTTTTGGAATGGTTAAAAAATGTTAAACTCGCGTCTGGACACGTGGCTTGATCGAAAATTCGTAAGACGAAGCGGCGCGGACCGGCGCGGCGTAGGAGAGGATGTAATCTCTTTCTACCGCGCGGCGAAAATGTATTCCTGCTCCTGCTGTTTATTTTTAATGTAATATAAATTGTCATGTTTGTGTGCAATAGCGCAATAAATGAGTATTGTATTTTATCACATAAATGAGAGTACTTTTATACTGATAAATAAAGCAATTCGTGAGAAATTGTTCCCTAACCATTCCAAAATATTCAAAAATGCACAACGTTAATGTTCAAGTTTTCACTTCTCCCGGAGTGCAACCCGTTTTTTTTTTAATCTAATGCTATGGTACTGCCTTTGCGATCCTTGAGTTGTTACATAAAAACAAACAAAAAATATTTCCTCGCTAGTACTTAGAAACCTTGCTCAAATAAATATTTCAAAAGCTAATTTCTCTGGATACCTTTTGCATAAGTTTTTCTTACTTCCTTCAACTCGTTTCTTTACTCGTATTTATACTAATTCTTTTATCATATTTTACATTGATTATTTAGATGTTATATTTTAATTATTATTTAATATATATTATTTCGGCCAACTTTTATTTTTATAACTATTAAAAAAATATTATTTATTAAGTTTGGTATTATCAAAAAATAGCAGAATCTCAATCTGTAACGATGCTATGCCTTATTTAGTAGTGTAATACTTATCTGGTAGATGGCGCCACACTGCGACTTTACAGCAGTAAATAGAAATAGAAGAATTTGTCACCATCTGAAACCTACCTGATAGCTCAATTGGAAAGAGCAGTCGACCGGTTATCGAGAGGTCGTGGGTTCAAGTCCCACCTGAATTTTTCCATTATAAAAATCAATGTTATATTTCATTAAGTATACCTTACTTGGTCTGCCATAGTATCTCTCCCTGGATCAGGGTCGGCAACGCGCGTGTGATGTCCCTGGTGTTATAGGCGTTCATAGTCTACGGTAGCTGCTTTCCATCAGGCGAACCGTATGCTTGTTTGCCACTTTAGTGGTTTAAAAAAAATATCTACTTCCACTACTCAGTAAGCGGGCGCGGCGGCTGGGCAAAATTGTCTAATGGAATTGTGAACATACTTTTTGTCTATTAGACAATACAAGATAGTAGAATATCTGCTATCGTTAAATAATAATATATGTACGAGTATATTATATATGATAAATTGTGTACGACTACAGAAAACTTCAATTTTGGAGCACTATCTTAATTTAGAATAGAATAGAATAGAATACACTTTGTTGCATCAATATAACAAAGATACATATAAGAAACGTGCAAAAATTAAAAGTACAAAAGGCGGTCTTATCGCTAAAAGCAATCTCTTCCAGACAACCCTTAGAATAGAAACAATGATAAAATTAAGTAGGTGGTGCATTATTAATTGTTAAAAATTATACAATGGCTATAATACAAATAGATATACAAATATATATAATCAAACATTTAGCAAAATTCCGTACGATCTTAGCCCAATACTAAACATTGAAAAGTAATCACCATAATAATATATATTAAAATATCTATAAATAATCTGGTGTCATGAAGATTTATCGTGGCCAGTTCGTGGCCATTGCGTGTCAGGGGTCGTACCGACATTACCGAAAAAATTCTAGCGGGCAACATTAAAAACATATTATTTTGTCATCAGTACATTTGGAATACAAACTTTTAAACGCACTTATTTTGTTCGAAAAATTGACGCCATTATTATTCTTTTATTTCACTTTGATATCGTATTATTTCTTATCATCATCTTAAATACATGCCATAATTGATACTTTTTTGAAACATGAAAAAGTCTAGAAATGTTAGTGAATAAGTTTTTGTTACTCTTTAGTTAAATGAGACGGGGGTCTACCTACATATTCCCACCACTGTGTAGCCAGGATTAACAGCGGCGACCACCAAAAAAGGGAATGAACAATGAAGTCCACTGCAGTCCCGTGGGTAAAACTGCGACTGCCTTGGAAACTCACAACGAATTTAATCATAATGGTAGGAGTAGGAAGCATTTGACCTGAAATTAGATTGTAGTCCAATCTAACTGACGAGAGGGGCTCGATGGCGTAGTTACGCGTGTCGGTCTAATCGACCACGAAAGTTAAGCAACAATGACCGTAGTTTGTTTATGGATTGGTTTATTTATCTCGAGCTCCTCCGTGCACGTTAACCCGTCAGTCCCGGCTGTTGTCATTAGATGACAGTCGTTAAGCCAAGTCAGTGGCCTTTGGACGGTTTGAAAACACTAGCCTCCGCCAACCCGCAGTTGAGCAGCGTGATGGAGTACATTCTAGACCCAAAGCTGATTATTAATTGATGTGAGTTGGCTGCTTAAGCGTCGTAGCTTAAGTCCACTCCAGTTAAATCTACGCTTTAAGTTAAGCAACGTCGACTGTAGTCTGTCCATGGATGGGTAGTGCGAATCGACACTGTTAATTTTTGATTTCGTTTAGGATTCGTACGAAATAAATTTACATGCATGCGAATCGCCAACTGAAGAAATATGTGGTAGCACTTACAATAATATATTGCAATATATTTTTTTCTTTAAACCTACTGAATTTCCAACTTATAAAACATGAACCTTTCTTCGTATATTAATCAAAAATGGTTGAGAACTTGGAGTCTCCCGGACTCCCATAGGTGCGATTTATCTCAATAATTGGCGCTCCACGTCAACTGGGAAGCGATTTGTTTGAAATAAGAAAAGGAACTGTTAGATAGACTACCTTAGACAAAATGGAGCTTAGATTTTAAGGTAGGAATCTTAAAATCTTATATATTTTTTTATACAACATATGGCAGACAAGCATATGGCCCGTTTGATGTGAAGCGTTTACCGTAGCCATATTAACGTTCGCAACATAAAATATCGCTCGCGCGTCTCTTTTGCTAGTCGGCAGGGTGCACCACGTGCAGGTGAGGTTGGTTTTGTTTCAAAAGATCGTGGTGAGCCACTTACACCTATAAATATGGATATGGAAATGGTACGAAATAAAAAGGTTTAATGAAATTAATACACTAAATAAATTCAGAAGTAATTGTTTTTATAAGCATCTTAAAATTGCCTGTTTTTTTTTTTTTTTTATTTTGTTCCATTTGTAACATTTTTTTCTAGATTAAGGAACTTGGCTATAAACTCGAAGGTTATCAAATAAAATGTTTTAATCAAATAAATAGAGCAACTTTCATTGAAGTAGACGACCTATTCATATTCTTAGCTATTTAAGACGTCGACTCTTGTCGGGTTTCTTTTTATATAAAAGATTTTTAATAGAATAACCTGCCAGATGGGTCTTAGGGGTGAAACACGTCCGCATCATCATAACGTAAGTAATAAAGCTTATTAACTCCCGCTGTAAAGGTTAAATTATTAAGCTATTAAATTATTACGTACAGGAAAGTTAATAAGGAAGTCTTGTCTGCGTGTGGCGTGATATTGTCAAGATAATGATAACATTTTATAATGAGAAGTCTTTGTTGAGTTTGTTAATGTCTGTAGTCCCATCACATATTCCCACCACTGTATCTCCTGTGTAGCCAGGATTAACAGCGACGGACACCAAAAAAGCAATTGATTGACAATGGTCTGCAATGGACAATGAAGTCCATTGCAGTCCCGGTTGTAAGACTACGGCTGCCTTGGAACTCATAACGAATTTACTCGAAATTAGTTGGAGTAAGAAGCTGTAGGTATTTGAATTCCCCTTTTAGTAATGTGAGAGACAGCAATAAGGCAATAAAAACCTAAAAAGATCAAAAAGACTAAAGCTAAAAAAAAATCAAGTAAAGCTCAACTGACGTGCGCCACGGATTTTAAGTATCTAACAATATTAGGGACCTAAAATCTTTGTTGAGTTTGTTAATTTATGTCTGTGGTACGCAACAGGCCCACCACTTTCCCACCACTGTGTTTCCTGTGTAGCCAGGATTGACAGCGGCGACCAAATTGACCAAACAGACAATGAACAATAAAGTCCGCTGCAGTCTCGGGCGTAAAACTAACACTACCTTGGAACTCACAGCGTATTTAATCAGACGAAATTAGTAGAAGTAAGAAGCTTTAGGAATTTGTTCTTTTCTTAGCAATGTGAGAGACAGCAATATGGTAAATAAGGCACGTGCGTGATACGTTAGTGCTAAAGAAGAAGAAGAAGCTCCAAGATGTGAGCATTTCCTCTCGCACACCAATATAATTAAATAAAAAAAAACCCCCGCTCTTCTAGTCTAGTTAAGCCCTTTCATTTGATACCCATATTGAATGAGTTGTGAAAAAAAAATTCGCCATTTTATGGCGGCAGTCATCTTGGGCCATCTTAGATTTTAAATTTATCATAGTGTATAGTATTTTACTAGTCAAGCCCTTTCATTTGATATCCATATTGAAGAAATTGTGAAAAAATATTTAACCCGTCATTTTGTAGCGGCGGCCATCTTGGGCCGATTTTCATCAAACTTTAACATAGTTAAGAACACACCCGACTAATACAACTTTCAAATAAAAAAAAATCAAAATCGGTTCATCCGTTCGGGAGCTACGCTGCTATAAACAAACACACACACAGAGAGAGATAAATGTCAAACTTATCTAAACACCCCGTCGCTTATGCGTCGGAGGTAAACAAAAGTGACTCCAGAGAACACCCTTTGTTATAACTAATCCTACAACATTTTATTTATAAATGAGAATAATACAAGAGTCTGTACAAGCTAAGCCCATGAAATTATAACCATCCCCTCCTACGCTAATGCCGTATCAGGACATAAACATTGTAATTCTTTCTACGTGACCCAAAAACTTATACCCCATTTAGCTTCAACAAAAAAGATTTATACTTTAAGCCTTGTCTCCGATTTTTTTTTTCATTTTGTATTACAACAGATATGTGAATGGGTTGTTTGTTGTACTCGGATACGCAAGTCAAGGAGCGGGAACCATAGTTATTTACAGATAGAGGTGTAAGTAGCTCACCACTATTTTTGAGCCAAAGCTAATAATAATAAATATTTCTGGACAATTTACACAGTGCCATCTAGTCCCAAATTAAGCGCAAAGCTTGTGTTATAGGTACTTGACAACTGATAAATGTGCTTAAATACATTTTTTTGTAAATAAATACTTAAAATACATAGAAAACACCCAGACCAAGACAAACAGACATGTTCATGCACACAAATGTTTGTCTTGAGCGAGAATCAAATCCGCGACCTCGGAGTCAAAAGTGGCCATTACTAACCATTCGACCACCGAGCTCGTCAAATATTATTGCTTACCTACCTATAAGATTGAGGTTGTATTCCTGAAAATGAGGTCATCAGACACGAGGAGATGCTACGTTAGCAGCGGGTGTCTCAGTCAATATTCCCGGTAAGTGCAAAGATCTGTAGGTTTTTTAATACCACAATGGTCTCACATATGTTGCTAATGCATTACCACTTATTGTCGCCGCAGTATAAAAACGAAAACAACATAAAAACAGCGCTGTAACCATCAGATAAACTGAGTTGGAACTGTTATCGTTATCTTAACTTATCTTAGAACAGGTTCAGGGAGACGTCGACCCCTATGGATCTTTTGTGCACTGCCTGATCATTTATTCACTCTTCCTTAACAGTCTGGAAATATGTTCCATATAGGTACTCCAGTACGTCGCTTATTGGGAAGAGCGTGTATTCCCCCAGGTCCGGGTATGCCTTTCCTAGAACTTCCATCCGTTTGCCAGCCAGGGCGTCATATTGACATTCAAGTGTCAAATGGTGTTTTTGGGTCCTTTGCATGTTCTATACCCTGGGCTATCGACATGTCTCATCTTGTACAGGTGTCCGTGGTAAGCATAATGACTAGTCACTGCACCAATCATATGACGCATCCGTTTTCTGTCATATTTCTGTACTACTGTATTTACTATGCCTTCAATGATGGTTAATAATTATGGCATTACACGGACAAGAGAACCATTATACTGATTTAGTAGTTTTAAGTGTGTAATATAAAAAAAATACTTTTCTTTTTTTTCTTTCTCTTCAGGCGTTTCTTACTTAATCGCAGGAACAACTCTAGTAACTATAAGATAATAATAATAATATATGTCCGCAGGGCAGCTTGTGGCGAGCTGTTGTGTGAGTGGCGACACCACGGACCCGAGTCTCCAGAGAGTCGGTCTGGGCCTTCGTCTCCGACGTGTCTTCATCGGTCGGAGTGTAAACACAAGAAGGCCCGCAGGATTCTCAGCTCTGGCTTGCCTTCATTGGCCGTCCAGAGAGGAGCCGTATAGCTATATGCTCCAAGGGTAGAAGTGTTAAAGGGCATCACGCCGCGAGTAACTTCGGAAAAAGCGCAGCACACCCCCGAAATGCCAGGAAAACGGCCGGGGGCAACACCGGTGTGAGTGACTCAGGGATGGCCCATCTAGTGAGTGGCAAGCCACCGCCTGCCGCAAATAACTAGCAATAAAAGCAGTTATGGCAGGCGTCCGTCCATCTTCTGTAATAGCCCGGTATCAAGTTCATCCAGATCTCATCTCCATAGCCCATTTATTTTCCATCACACTTCGCAATAGTATCAACGCCTGCCGAGACATGCTCATGGGTATGTTGTTCCATTGACATATCCTGGAGCGGGTCACAGCGAGCGTACAACATTACATCAAACTTCTCAAAGCGCGCGTCTACGCGTTGGATCCATATCCCCGCGCACGCCTATAAAATGACCGGGTTTAAACCCGTGAGTGCAAGAGAGATAAATAATAATATTTTTTTATTATTCTCTCCACATTTCGTAATTTTACATAGTACAGGTATATATATAGATGTTATGCAGCTATCCTATGTGGAGAACATCTGGTGCCATGCTAGGCGAGTTTACACCTGCCTGTAATACCAGCTTCCTCATCGTCATCGGCCGTGTGGTTTCCGGCAGACTAGAATAGAATCACTCCGTCTCTTCCCGTGGATGTCGTACAAGGCGACTAAGGGAAATACACATTATCAAAAATCGATCAGGCCTCCTCAACCCGTTTGTCCAGCGTGGGGAGTGTCGGCCAAATCCTCCTTCCGTCTAGGACGGACGAGAGAGGGTCGTGCTCCTGTAGTGGAGACTAAAATGGACCTGATGATGATGTAATACCATGCCAAGCTCTTTCCTTAGTAACAAGCATTCGTGTCTTAAATTCAAATATTACTGCGAATTCACGAACTCTACACTCTCTATAAACTCTACACTCACTCACAAATGCATATTTGTGAGTGAGTGGATGTAGTGTTATAACGATACTTGTTAGTCGGCTATAGGCTTAGTAGTTGATTATCCACGACTAGGTGTACTACGTGCATGAGACCTTGCATTGCATTAACATTGATTAGAATTTTTTTAATAACCTACTTACACCCTTTGTGGTATAAAAAAATATAATCCAACAAAAAAAAATCGATTAAAACAGAGACATTCATAAAATAAAATTATCGTATAAACCTGAAAGTTGTTTCGTAAAGTTTAATGATTGATAAGAAAAAAATATAATAGCCTAAAAAGTCGCCGACAACTTTTCAAGTGGAAAATGCTAATTAACTTTCAAATATAAACCTTCGTAATTACGTTTCAAATCGGCAACTTGGGAGAAAGTAATCCAGAGAATCCTTGAGATAAAAATTTAGTAAAAGGAAAAGTAAAAAGAAAATTTAACGTATCTGTTTAAGTGACAAATAGCAAGCGTTTTTAGCAACAAGTGTAAAAATTTATTAAAGCCAAGAGCTAAGACAAAAATCTCAGAATCATTAACCTGGCGCTCGACCGCTGAAGCTGAAGCGATTGCCATCGAAATTTTTGTCTTTTTTTTTTAATACTACCTACGTCGGGTGGCAGACAAGCATACGGCCCGCCTGATGTGAAGCGGTTACCGTAGCCATATTAACGCTCGCAACATAAAATATCGCTCGCGCGCCGCCACCCCCGCCACCCCCGCTGCCAACGCAGGAACACAACAACCCTCTGAGGTGGAGGTACATTCCCCAGTCGGGTAGCTTCCAATTACGCTCCCTACCTCTCTTTTCGCCAGAACTTCGTTTGTCAGTCAGCAGGTGAAGTTCGCTTTGGTTCAAAGTCAAAGTCAAAGTTAAAATTCTTTATTCTGTGGGCCCTCGCGGGCACTTAGACACGTCAAAGATGTTGATGAACCACTTACACCCCATACTTGGTTCCAAATATATGTCTTAAGTTAAAATTAATGACATCTTCAGCTTAGTCGGTAGAACTCCAGGGTTTCTACCAGCATAGCCAAATACCAGTACAATAAATCTGAGTTGAAGTTTGATTTTCGCAATAAAAAAGTTCGGTGGGAATTGGCTCCCGCTTAGGCGGCAGGACCCCTGGGGTCCTAACGCCAAAGCTGAAGCCGATTACCAGTGGATTTTAGGATTGCAAACATTAAACTTCAGCTTAGATTGGTGGTTATGTTTAGCTTAACTAGTAGAAACCCTAGAACTCAGTAGAGTTAGTCAGTAGACTAAGCTAAAGATGTTTGTCAATAAATAAAACGTAAGGCCTATTTTTCTAATCAAAATATTCGATGGTAATCGGCTTCAGCTTCGGCGGTAGGGTGCCTAGTCATTGAGCTTATTATTATACAACGAGTTTTAAATACTTTTATAATTATAGAGGTATTTCTATAAGTTGATAAAGGATGGGGTGTCCTACAGGTTTCTGGTTGCAGCATCTCATTAAACTTTGTTTGTTTGTAGCATACAAGAGATTACACGAGATGATAAGGAAAGCGATCGTCATAGATCTCCTAAGCGACGGGAACCATTTTCAAACACAATTTAGTTTGAGTATGCCATATCTATAATATTTAAAACTTTTTGCGATCGGAATTATTTAAACTTTTATCAATGCAATCCAAAAGTCACAGGAAAATCCATTCAGAGGAACTGTGTTCAAAGATTTTTACATTTTTATATACGTCACTAATACCTACCTAGTTTGGTGAATTTCTTCTAAATTACACCACACACTGAAATGAACGTTCGCTGAAAGAAAAGCTATTCAGTCGTTCTCAGATTACTTGAAAGATGACATTACGAACCGCCTGCTCGCATTCTATGATTTAAATTTAGCCTGAAATACTTTAATTTTATAAAATGCTTCTTTATCTAGAATATTTCGACTCATCCGCAAAACAGAGTCCGATGTGATCATGGAACAAAAACGTGTTAAGCTAGTTATAGTAGATAAGTAATACGAATTCTTCAAACATACGTTTTTAGAATTATCTTATTACATTTATCTTCCGATATTTAGGACCAAACGTTCAATCTGACGTTGGCTTCCCATAAAAACGCACGAAAGTGGACTGTCTATATTGATATTATAAAGCTAAAGAGTTTGTATGGTTGAACGCGCTAATTGCACTCGCAGAAACACAACAACCCTCAAAAAGGAATTATTATTTGGCTGCGGTATTCTGTGAGGTGGAGGTACTTAGCCAGTCCGGCAGCATAAAAAATATGCTATGCCCTACCTCTCTTTTCGCCAGAGCCTCGTTAGTCAGTCAGCAGGGTGCAGCACGTGAAGGTGAGGTTGGCTTTGGTTCAAAGACTTTAATGGACACCCGAAAAATTCTTAAATATCTCCAAAGTAGAGACATCGGCCAGTTAAAATTTCCTTATTCTGTATTCATATTTCTTTAATAGCGTTCATATCGTTACGGCAATCGCTTCACATCAGGAGGGCCGTATACTTGTCTGCCCCTAGGCGTAGTATATGACGATGATAATCATACATGGTACACAAAGAAGCATGGCTGTTGCGTATCTAAGAGGTTTTCGTAGCAAAGTTTCCAGCTCAGATATTTCTTTCAATCGAAAGCAATAACATAAATAAAAGCGTCATTTAATACGTTCAAGAAATATTGAAGACTTCATATCGAAGATAACACGAGCTATGAAATATTGAACAAAGATGAATCTATTCTGTTGAATACGTAACGTTTAGAATGTTATCTGCTTTGTGTCTTGTATTGGGCTTTCCGCCAATATTTCCATATACATAGATCTAAAAGTGTATAGACTGGACTGTAATAACACAGATCGGCCACTCCATACAAATATTGCGACCTGTCGTTGAAGACTTTGGTCTTTAAAGTTTGCGGTATTTGCACT
Source organism: Hypsopygia costalis (assembly GCA_937001555.2). Classification (NCBI taxonomy): domain Eukaryota; kingdom Metazoa; phylum Arthropoda; class Insecta; order Lepidoptera; family Pyralidae; genus Hypsopygia; species Hypsopygia costalis. The sequence continues at coordinate 8,134,515 of OW443349.2, forward strand.
GTAATATAATGGGACAAGGAAAGTAGTTAGGAAGAAACATTTTACAATTTTGAATATGGAAGGGTACTTTGGTTGTGTTATAAAAACTAAATAAAGCTTAACTGTGCCCTCATTATTACCAAAGTATAAGTAATAGTACTACGTTCAGTATGGCCACTCCCTGCCGCTCTCTCGTGTCGACCTCACCTACCCTCTGAGACAAATCTGGAACAGTTTGTATGACGCCGCACGCACACACGCTCATTTATGCTCGGCACAGACGTCTTTAAGCCAACCCTAGTAGTGGTAAATTGGGGTTTCTATATACACTCCGAGTGTATTGTACACTCGGAGTGTATATAGAAACCCCAATTTACCTTAGTTTTCGATCTATTCAAATCAGTTTTCAGACAGATCAAACTAATTTTTAATCAATTCAAATCAGTGTCAATGTATCACTCTAATTTCCTATTTATTCGAATCAGTATTCAATCTGTTATCGATCTATTTAAATCAGTTTTCTATGTATTCAAATCAGTTTTCCCATCAATTCAAAGCAGTTTTCAGACCGTTCAAACCAGTTTTCAATCTATTCTAATCAGTTTCAATGTATCGCTCTAGTTTCATATTCATTTGAATCAGTATTCAACACTTAAATTTAATTAATATGATTAACACCTGCTGTTCATTACAGGTCATGTGTTAATCATTGTGCTATTCTAGTGGACATGATTACTTAATGTAATATAATATTTTTTCTAAAACTTTTCAATTATATACCTCAGTTAATTTTAAAATAGAGTCTATAGATTATTTGACTGACCAATCAAGTCATATTAAAAAGCACCTTTCTATCATTCGGTATCTTCAATCAAGTCGACCAGATTTTTATCTATTCGAATAACTCGAGCGCATAGCTTCAACCCATTATAATATATTTTAGACTGTATAAAATTATTTTTAATACATGGTATTAAAATAGCACTGTACTGCTCGAAGTTTAAAATTTTAACAATATGAAGCCCACACAGTCTTTTTTCAGTGATCATTATCTCTACTCGATCGTTTATATTCAAACACATGACAATTAATCAACTATCATAGACAGCTATTTTTAAACTGAATTAAATTTATTAATATTACATGATGGGACATTGTCGGTTATATAAAAAAATAAAATGAATTTATAAGTTTTATACGTTGTATTTATTTTCTTGACACCACTTATATAAACACATTACATTTTTTAGAGCACACACATTGTTATGATATATACAACTTTGAACATTGGCTGAATATGTTTTATGCAGAGTTTCTAAATTAGGACAATTCTTATCTTCTAAGTTATATATATTATAGTTTTCGACTATTTCACTTAACCACATTACTTTTTCCGCACCTTTAGTAAAAATACGTTTATCTTTTAAATAATTTTGTATTAGTAACTTAAAATTATGAAAATGAACAAATCCTTCATTCCACAGTATTCCTCTATTTCTTTCTATCCACGCCACTTGAGAGCGTTCTTTTTTTGTTAAATCATAAAAAGGATATGGTGGTTTTATCAATAATACCATACAATGTGATTTATTTAGGATCGCAATTTCTTTTGGTATAAATTTGTTTTGTTCATTTTTGAAGCCTTGGACATCCACAATGACATTCATGATATTTTTCTTACAATGTTACTTAAAGGCTTATACTCGAAAAGACGATCGTTTATGATTAAACAGTAAGCAGCTGTGTTTTCCGGTATATCTTCAGAACATTCGATTTCTAGTCGCACGTCCACTGCTCCAGTTTTTATAGAATCATTTTGTCTTGAACAATTTATAACAAACAGAGGAGCTTTTTCTTTGAATGCATACAAATCGAGCAAGGGATCCACAGCAGAGTTGTAGTATGACTGACGAAAGTTAGCATACATTTCGTATAATATACTATACTTCCCTTCATCAAATTTCAAATTAAGTGAGTCATACGGAAAGTATTGAGAATTTAAAAACAATTTGACATTAGTCACTTTACAGTGATCGAAGACAGAGGAACTTTTGGTTACATTGGCTTTTCTGTTTGTTTGCAGACCAAATATAACAAACCTTGGTTTTTCTACCTGAGATGTGGTCTTAATAGACCATGAATGTTTGGTTGTTCTAGGTAATAGCGGATATTCATATAAATCCCAATTTCTGAATGCCAGTTGGATGGAGCGATCTTTTTCTAAATGCTTAAGTAATAATAATTTATTCCGATCCGAAACTCTTATATGTGGAACACGCCACTGAACCTTTTGTATATCTATAGAAATGCAATCGGATTTTTCCGTAATAGCACAATTTAAAATAGAACTGCTTCTATGTAAAATTAATTCATGTCTACAATTAATAATTATTTTATCATAATCTTCAGCAAACCCCAGTATTTTATTTAATGGAAGAACAATACTGAAATGCCCATCTTTTTGCTTGATTCCATCTATATTCCATCCCCAAACTGCTGCAACTTTACTTTCACCATTACTCATTGAGATATAAGACTTTATCGTGGTTGTGATTCCTGCATTTTTAATGCGATCAATTTCAACTCCATTTAGCTCATATCTTATATCTTGAAATAAAAATGATATCGGGTTGTTAATAAAACTCACATCCTTTTTAATTACCTTTCCTGCTGAATCCTTACCGCTTACATTTACATAACCTTCAATATAAATTGAGCTAGCTGACGGTAGCACATACACATCTTGCTGGTGAATTGGTATTCTGATTTCGTCATTATCTTTAAAGCTGTTATTATAGGGATTATAACTATGTATCTCATAACTTTCAATTGAATTGTCATACTGTGGTAAATCAGTGATTTGAAGCATATTTTATATTTTATATCCAAGAGCACGAAGAAACTTTTTATTATTTATAGTGATTTTTCTTATACTCAAGTGCCGTGGTCGTCTATCTTCTTTCGCTATAGATGACGAAGTGTTAGATTTTGTCTTTCGAACAGGTATTTTATTGAAATTTATCATTATAATTTAATATTTATTAAGGTCACACTTATTCTTAGATCTTAAAACAATAAATATAACATTAGATTTCAATTACTATTTTTGTTTGTTTTTGTTATCACAATGTATAGTACCGGACTGACTGAAACAAATGAGTGAAGCACATTTATATTTCCATTTTATAGTTTTTCCAAAATGAGTTAAGGAAGTTTAAACACAAATGCCCACAATTGTATAAATGATTTCTTTGAAAATTATCATAGTTGTATCTAATATTTGGTCCTAGATATTTTACAAATTCTTTTGGTGGCTTTAAATTCCCGTAACTGTCGAAGTATTCAATGTAGTCATATTTTTTTCCGTAAGCTACCCAGTGAGTGCCAGAGTTCTTGGAACTATCTAGATTAATAACACCACATTCCATTTGTAATGGTTTTTCTGGCAACTCATCTCTCATAAACACACCTCGAAAAAAGGGAATATCTTTCGAGTACTTCATTATGTCGATGTTTGTTAACGCTCTTCTGGGTAGCTGACTATTTAGTTTTTTTGTTTTGTTACATAAATTCCTAGGCCATTTTTGTAAGGTTTCAGATGTAATCCTTTTCCGACACAGATTGATTCCTTTCGCTTCTCATAGCTCTTTGGTTTTAAAAGTAGTTGTTTTGCTGATTTGTACGCGTTGATAGCTTTTTTTATTCCGATGACACCATCAGATAATCCACCGGCGACGGACAGTCCAGCAAATATAGGAATTAAAGGAAGAAATCCACCTGTTTTAGGTACAGGTATTACTCTAGGTAATTTAATAGGCAAGTCAGATGCCAGCTCCTGGGCTGTTGCGTAAGCTAATTCCATCAACATTTTCTTACATTTAGGTTTTAGATTGCTGATGTGTTTTTTTGTGTGTGAAACAATATTCTTGAAAGTTTTCTTCAAACCAGTACCTACAGTCGCCGCATTCGTTTTTTTCTTTAAATTGGACAGCATGTCTTTTTCACTTTTATTTTGTTTAAGATTATGTCGAGTCGTCATCTTAATGATACCAGAAGTCTTACTCACATAAAGAACAAAACATAAATGAATCAAAATAGTCATACAAATCCTATTTAAACATATACATAGTAGTTTATAAGATATTTGACTTATCTATCCAGCTATTCTCACTTGGTGGAAGCCCTAGCCATTTAACATAAACGCTTTTTCCTTTCTTCTTTATAACTTTTTCGACTAAGTACACATCAGGATGTTTAGTTTTTTGAATTTCTTGAGCATAAAATGCACCCAAAATCGGTCTGCAATGAGCATCTTCTAATAAATATGTAGTAGGGTTAGTGTGCTGCACTTTAGTAATCTTAAATATTTCTGTAGACCAGTTAGGAGTAAATCCCTTTTCGAAGCAACCTTTGTGTTTACTGATTCTTACAAAGTCTCCAAGTCCAAACCTTTTGCATTTTAGTAGTTTCTTATATTTATAAATGTTATTATATCTTTGTAATACATCTTTTTTATTATCGTTGTTGATTAATGCAGGCTTTTCTCCCACAGTTCTATGAAAAGTATGATTATAGTCATGAATTTTCTTTTCAAGTGTGCCATCAATCCACTTGTAATTTCCTTTCAAGCTGAATTCTTTGTACAATTTAGATTTTAATGTTCTTATTAGTCTTTCTACTATTGAAGCTTTTTTGGTAGAATATGTGGAATAGTGATTGATGTTGTATTTCTTAGTAATACTTTTAAATTTATCGTTGTAAAATTCTGTTCCTAAATCTGTTTGCAGGTTTTTGGGCGATCGCCCTTTTTTTAATAAACTACGAAATGCTTCACAGACTAGTTCTTTATTTTTCTGTTTCAATGGAATTACCCAAGCATATTTCGAGAAGCAATCAATAACTACTAGTATATATTTAATCCCAGCATTTATTTTTGACGTTGCTTGCATATCAATTAAATCTGCTTGCCAAAGATCATCTATATCTTTAAGGATTACATGTCTTCTAGGAAAGTTGACTCGAGCATTTTTATGAATTTCATTAACGACGTCGGCTTTGCTCATAATGCTTCCTTAATTTTTCAGCAATTTCATTAACTTCGATTGCTTTTTCAATTTTTTTTATTCGGTCCTCCAAAGATACAATTAGCTTATTAGAATGAACAATTTTACTTACACAGTCAGTTAAATATTTTTCAATATACCTATGGCTATCACTATATTCACGTTTGAATATTTTATGATTTTTCAAAATGTTGTTAAACTGTTCATGAATTTTCAAAACACTGTCAAATTGTTTTTTAATGTTATTCATTTTTAGTCAACATGTACATGCCATGTGTTTTTTATTACTAACTACAGATATTCATTTACAAGGGCTTTTATTCTTTTATAATATCGGCTTCCTTTAACTCTTCAATAATTGATACTATTTCATTATCATGACTAGTATTACCAGCAGCCTTTGAGGCAATGAGTAATTTAAGTCTTTCTATCAATTCGTTGGGATCATCCCAATATATGTAATCAGTATTCTTCTTATATTGCTTTAATTTAGATAGGGAACCACCAATTTTATTAAAATGTTGTTGCGCAAATAAAGGTTTAATTATCTGACAATATTTTTGTCCCTTATCACCCTTTATCTGTCCGTCAGGCATATAATCACGTTTATGTGCATTTGTGATATCAAGCATATTTTTATATATCATTTTGTCTTCATCAGTGACTAGCTCAAGATTGGGTTTAGTACGAATTAAGAGTTCCTTCAAACCTGGAGTTAATTCGTATTTCATATTATTAACTGTCATCACATATGGCTTTTTGTTGCCTGATACATCCATTTTAAGAGATAAATGTACTACTGTGTTTCCCATCATAAGTTTCTTATTTTCGCTACGTATCCCAAATGGCACATTAATATCATCATAGATATCCATCATATCTTCCTTTTTAAGAGAAATTAGTGTATCATTATTTTTAAAAGGACTTTTATTATCTTCAGTGTAATCATAATATTCTGAGCCATCGTTAGAGTCTGCTTTGATTAAATTTTTAAAGTCTTCATAAGAAGAATCAAATCCTTCGACGATGTTGCTCGCATTTATGCTTTCAGTAAGATTTACGTTAAGACCATCTTTTTCGTTTACTTTAATCAGTGTCTGCAAAGGTTCAATAATTGGTTTAAATACTTTTTTAAATTTGAGATTAGCAGCATCTTCTTCATTCTGTAGCATCTTCATTTTAGTCTTTATATTTTCTGCCGATTTTATCAATTGTTCTTTTATATCTACCTCCATTAAAAGTATTTATACCAGTCAGTGTTATTTTTGGATACCTGATTCTTACTGAGAGTTTTTCGAAAAAATGCGATAATTTATACTTTTTCTAAAAATAAACGAACGTATCAAATCCTTGCCTATACCTTCCTTCATTTAATGCACAATCTTTATTAATTAATAGGAAATGATGTTGATTTTGCCATATAGTACTACAAAGGTATTTAAATTGTAACCAATTCATGTCTGTAGTCACATGCTCATTGTATATATGTTTTAAATTAGTGTCATCTTGCTTAAAGATGATAAGGAGATTAGCATTGTCTCGTAATAGTTGTTTAGGTATTTTTGAATAAGTTTGGGACAAATAAAAACAATCTATCTGTCTATGTCTACCCATAGAAAAGTAATTTCGGATGTTTGTTTGATTTTCGCATACAACGTCATCGAAAATGATAACTGAATTAGGTAAAGCATCATTAGGATGAAGTACTTCCTTATTATCGTTATAAATAAAGAGTTTAGCTCCTGGAACTTTATTTATAACTTGTTTTAAAAAGCAATATTTAGGTTGAAAAGCTGTCTTTGTGTATAAATAAATATGATTAAATTTCAGACCATTTTCATGTAGTAATAAATTGATCATGACATTTGTTTTGCCACAATTCGAAGGACCACATATTATGCAGCGAATTGTGTTTGGTATTAGACTACTATGTTTAATTAATTGGTTTTGATTTTTTACTTTTATATCAGTAATTTCCAACGTTTGAAGTTGCTTGACGAATTTCATTGTGAACTATGAGTTCATTCAATATTTCCAACCTTTTTATACTAGACATGGACATTATGTTGTACATGTATGTTGAGGAAAATCTAATTACAATGTTAGTACTCATTTTTATTTGGTCGCTTACATTAAATAGTAGTTCAATACAAAATAAATTAAAATAAATAATACATTCAGTTCAAGGTATAATTTAGATGACGATTAAATAAACATAAAGTCTTTGTATATAATATACTTATTTATTCAAACATTTTATCATCATATCATAATTACGATGAATGCAAAAGTAGACATACAAAGGTTGTTGGAATAATACAAAATAAAATTTCTTAAAATACAATAAAATTAACATTAAAATATCAAACTGCAGTGCCCCCATGGCAGTGTTCTTATTTGATCATTCAAAGTTTGTCGTTTGTCATCATTTCGATTCATTACCACTTTTGTAATTTCCTGGGAGTATAAAATGTGTCGAATTGATTTAATCATATTCATTTTGCATTTTAGTTCCTTATTTTTGTGCAATGCAGCTTTATAGTTAGAAAGAGAAAGTCGCTTTGTGACAGACTTTGATACACCTTTAGCTTTATTAATTTTAACATTTGTACTTCTTATACAATAAAGCTTTGCTCTCAGACCAATAAATTCATTTATAACATCACCACCAAGCTCGTCTTTGAATAAACCGGGTATTCTAGCATTAACAAGGGGCAAATCATAAATATTTTCAGTGGGATAGTTACTGGTATCAAAATAATCAAGATGATTTTTCATATCCTTGTAGAAATCATCAGTTTTGATTAAATAGAGAAGGCTATCTGTGTCAGTATAACATAAATTTGCATTATTTTTATATTTATTTTTTATGAAATTATAGTGAAATTGATATAGGTGTGTTTTAGCATATTCCAACACGGTAAAGCCAATAAATATAGGTCGATCTAAAACCACCCTTTCTGGTTTTAATTGAACAGCTGCAAAATCGTTAGAAAATATTGCAACACTTTTAAAGTTTGGTTTTGCTATTAGCTTTTCAGCTCCCAACTGTTTGTTGGTTTTATTGTTATTATCGGACCAACTAGTAACTAGTTTGACATCTATTTGTTTACGTTTATTTTGAATAGTCTTACCGAAAATAGCATTATTTAGTAATTTAAAAAAATCCTTTTGAAAGGTCGAAGTTGAACTCTGACGTAATTGAGTATTTAAATCTATATATTTTTTTAAAAAATTTTGCTGTCGAAAACGAATTATACGATGAATTTTTTGCAGTACCAACCCTTGTTTGATGCATTCTTTTAAATGAATATAATGAATGACGTAGTTGTATTTGTCGTATAAATTAGCTATTAACTTAGGTGTTTTTCCTCCTATTGGTATAAATTTTTCTGATGCAAAAGGCAGATCACTATGCCAATCATGTAAGTGATCAGGATAACTCATATCGACTTCTAAAATGTAACCATAATCATCTGACTCATTTACATTTGAAATGTCAAATTGATCTATTTCAAGTTTTGACAAGAATTTAAATTCGGATACTGGAAATTTATTCATCATTGCATAACCATATAAATTATTACAATCAAGATAAACTAGGAAAGTTGAATCTTTAGAATCATCATAATGCGGAAGGTATTTGTTGTTTGCTTCAGCATGTCGTAAAGAGCACTGAGCTAAGCCACCACGTATACCTTTTTCTAATAATTGATACATTTCTAGATCTTGAATTAATTCTAATTTAATACCAGTGTACAGCAACATAGCATCCCAGCTTAAACCAGGAGAGCTTACATAATATGCAGGATCCAGTCGATAATATTCTATACTAGTCTTCCGAAACTTTTCAAATATGTCGCACAGCAATAATACATCACATTTAAGATACAGGTCTGTATACTCTCCGAGAGAAGAAATGCTGAATACTTCCCACATTGTTTGTGCGCGAACATATTCATCATCAGTAATATGTTCTTGTTTCAAACTATTGTAAAAATATTTTTTTGACGGAAGACAGCTTTCATCATATTTAGACCATGAGTCCATGTAATCATAAGGATAAATACCCTTATTTTTGATTAAATCAAATTGAGCTTTGTTTTTGAATATTGCAGACAAATGAACAAAATCCTCATCAGAAAGATTTTTACTCAAATTGTCTAAACTAGCACTGAGGAACTGGAAAGAATCGATAAATTTTATTTGCATAGATTTATGATTTGAGTTATTACTGTCTTCTTTTGGTATAAACTTTGTTATGCTAATGTATTTTTCCTTTGTTTTAGGTATTATCTTTATATCACCTTTATATCTAGATAATTCTTTAATGAAAAGATGAGAATCATAACCTGACAAATTATGTATTATTATCGGTACAAATGAACATACACGATAAATTAAATTACACTGAAAATGTGCTGGGCCTCTAAATTTTGAGGTTATTTTATCGTGATCAGCCACCTTATCGTCGAAAAGCGGCATTCTACAGATATGACATACGGTAGCGTTTTGATATTCATTCTTTTCTTTGACCGTCATTGAGGACATTGGTTTTTTATCATCTAAAATTTCATAAATTATTTTTATGTCTCGAATTAAACTTTCAATAAAATATTTAACACAGTTAGGGCCTCTATACGTCCTGCATCTGTTCAATGAGGGATCATGTGAACAGCATATGTAATAAGCAAAACAAGACGGTTCATGTTTTTTGAAAATTCGTGTATTTCTATCATGATTGGATTCAGACTGATTAAATAGTAGACTTTCAAAGTCAGCATAAATAACGAAATTAATTTTTTGTTGTCTCTCATAATGCTCAAATTGTAAAACTTTGTTATTAGGGAGCACAGTCAAAATTTTAGAACAAGCGTGAGCGTTGTATTTATTTTGACTAACGAAAAATTGTAGACAAGCTTCACATAAATAAATTTTTCCTTTATGTCTGGTCAACTGTCGTCGTACAAGACGTATTAAATCTTTTATTAAACAATAATGTTGCTTTTGTCCTTTTTCGAAATATAATAAATTTACATGGTTTTTCTTTCGATTATTTGACATATATAAAGGTCCTGTTACATTATTTTTATTATCAAGACCATAAATATTGACACTAATACCGGTATTATTCTGTTCGAATATTTTTATGTCATTTGGTGTAGGAGGGAAGTTCATGCCCTTTGTGTTAAGTACAGTTGAAAAAAAGGGATAGGAACAGATGCGATTATTATTTGTCTTACACGGATACAAAGCAGCAACCACACTCCACAGAAAACAATAGTTATCGTTATTCTTAATATTAATACAACTTTTAGTTTTTTTTATAGCAGATGGTAAGTCGATAAAAGAACCACCTCTCATTGGGCTATACTTATTAATATTTATTTCTAAATGACTCACAGATTCAAATGACCAGCCTGATTCACAATGCTCAAATTCAGTCAGTTTTTTATTAAATTTATTGATCACATTTGAATATAAATCGGATAAATCAGTATTTTTCAAAACAATGCTGTACTTAGTGTTAAACGACTTCAACTGTTTTATTTGCTCAATAGATTTTGGTAAAACAAAGAAAGCGAATAATTCAAAATTTACTTTGATACAACTGTGTTTCAACAAAGATAATCTTAATATTTTAATAATGTCTTTTTCATGCTCATGTAAGAATACTTCAGGAGTTGGATAAGTGATTTCCTTACATGTATTCATTCTATATGTTCTAATTCTATTTTTAAAAGCAGTACAAATTATATCAATGTTCTTAAATTGTGATTTTATTAAACAATTCGACTTATGAATATTTGTTCGTTTATGATATTTATAATTTGCTGCAAGTAATTCAATATTACATTTATCACATTTCAAAATCTTATTATCAATGAAATCATTACGCAATTCATTATTTAACTCATTATTCATTGCATTATTGTCATTCAATTCATTATTCAATAATTCATTATCAGATTCACTGTATATTTGTTCTGCTTGTAGTTCTACTGAAAAAAAAAAAAAACAAACAGTTTTAAATCAGTAATATTTTTTATTTTTTCTATAAAAATTATAACAGTTATATTATTTGTATTTTATGTCTATTTTACTAACATTTTAATCTGTTACAATTTAGTAATAATTGCTATAAAATGTTGCAGGACAGTTCCTGTATTCTTTGCGTGTGGCGGCAATGAAGTTTGCTAAATGCTGCCATGCTTCCGTACTCTCGTTTGTTCGGTTTTTAACGCAAACAATCGCCTGGCGCCATCGATTTATGGGTTGTACCCTCTCGATTTCCTCACATTTATAAACTCTTAGATCTATAAAATGTGTACCAGGTTTTTGATCAAACACCTGGCGAGAATGCCCGTTAGCCAGCCTTCTTGTTAGATATGATGTAATAGATGGTTTTTTACCCGCCGGTGGTGAAGAAAGCTGCTGATCATCATCGCTCTCACTCCCGAAAAGGTCTTGCGCCGTGGACTTCTTCAAAGCAACGGGCTTGAAGACAGACTTCTTCACAGCAGAGGATGCGATCGAAGAATGGTGAACAGGAGTTGTGCTTGATGTACTAGGTTCCGGAGATTGCTTCCTTCCAGGTTTCTTGATGTTAGCTCGCCGTATTATTCCCTCATCATCAGATGATGCAGCAAGTGCACGTTTTTTTCGATGTCGATAATTGTTTTCTATAATCTTTTTTTTCAGATACTCGTCGATGATGACCCTCATCTTCAGATAATAAAGATGCTCGACTAGTTTTCGGAATCGATGTCTGTTTTCTCTTTTTTTCAGGGAATTCATCATTAGAAGAAGATTTGGAACGTGCCCGAACCGGACTTGCTCTTGATGTCTTCAACATCGCTGCCTGTTTTCTTCTTTTTTCACTGCCTCGTTGCTGGTGACCCTCCTCATCGGATGGAAACAATGCTTCAGCATTCATTTGACTGTGGGACCTATAACAAATACAGACAATTATTTAATATATTTTTGTCATATCAGCATAACAATAAAATCAACATCAACCTATAGTGCTAATCAATCATCTAAGGCTTTTCAACAATATGCGATACCGTTAACGTAAATGTTGACGACCAAATCAGTATCAGTTCAGCGAAAGCTGCCCGAGAGGATTTAAACCCATCAAAAGACAGTCTATAGTCAACATTGCTTGACTTATGTATTCGACTGCCACGTGTAATGAAGTCATCAAATATCAGAGTACTTTAGTCTTAATTGTTACGACATAATGTTGCATTTTATTTTATTGACTAAGACGAGGATTTATTAACCAGTCATGAGTATATTCCCAATATAATGAAAAGAACATCATGGTAACTGCTTATCATCAGGCTGATAGTTCGATTTTATCTTACATATATGAATAATTAAAATAAGATAACATAGTGGCAACGCACGCGTAATGTTACAGGCTGTTACAGGTGTGCATAGGCTATAAGTAACCACTTGCCATCAGGCGGGCAGTATGCTTGTTTCCACTTTAGCGGTATAAAGAAAACTTGATAAAGAAAGCTTAATTATGAATATATTGTTGAATTTGGAGAAAAAAGTTTTAAAATCAACCCAGATACTGGCTAGGATTGGTGTTGCTTAACTTGCATGATCTAATTTAGACTACTCATAGTAACATCTTGAGATCCTCATATCTATCTAATAAATGATCAAAATAATAATGAGAATACTTACATTTTAGAAATGGTGGCGAAGAGGTTCTCTGTTGTTGCAGCGGTGGTTCGGGAAATCACAGTGATACTCCAGCTTGTCCCAGCTCATTTAAATATCACAAAGTCCACGTAATTTTATATATGTGTGTGTGTAGAAATGAATAGTAGTAGTGCATATGAACAAATAATCAGCATTTTAACCATATAAGACGACTGAAGCATCGATCAAATATCTCATAGAGCTAATAAGTGAATGTAGGTCTAAGTTTAGACGCTCATTATATGCAGTCTATCAGTTAGTGATCTATGATTGAACATTACGATACTATAAACACAGACAAATCATATTACATTCGGCTCCTGATCCTTATTTGGGAAGTTCTCGTGATGCAAAACTAGTTATTGCTCATGGCTTGCCTTCGATAAATTATTAATTAACCGCATTGAAAAAAGATAGGTTGTATGTTTATAATTTTACTCAATCGTGAAGTGAATAAGTTCAGTATGTGTTTGTTAACTGCATTGCTACTTTTTTTGTTAATGCTAAAATAAAAAAACATGTATTTATTCACATATAAACTTCACATATAAATTCACATGGTTTCACTCGGCAATGACTAATCCTTCTCTGGGGCGGACGAGAGGGTCGTGCTCCTGTAGTGGAGTCTAAAATGACCTGATGATGATGATGATGATGATGATGATGATGATGATGATGATGATGATGATGATGATGATGATGATGATGATGATCTTAACATATTATTTAATACTTTGCTCAACTGTGTCGAAAAAGGACGAGTTGTGTATTTACTGAATACGAACATTACTATATTTGTAGGTAAGAGAAAAATAGTAAGACTATGCTGCATTTTTTCATCATCAGCGAAAAAATATTTGCAATGATTTCGAACTTTATCGACACTCATAAAATTATATAAATTTCATGGGATACCGATAAATAGCACACTTTATTTTATTTCCTCACCTCAACACCTCCTCGAGTACTGCAGAACAAGCGTCTCTATAATGTCGGTAAGTAAAAGTATATGTTATTGTTTTATCTTTTACTTACTTTAGTATGTATCATTCGTTTTTTCATATATGATTTGATGTCTTATATAATAAAATAAACATTTTTGTTTTCAGGATTCTCAAGACTATTTTAGTTTCCCACCGCGGGGGCTAAACAATGGGGCGCCAAGTTCCATGGGATACTCACGCGCAGATGGTGATAATTTATCGAATTATACATTTATGAAGCGAAATTCAAAAGGATCTAAAATAATTCGAATAGAAATATATGACTCAAAAGACTTCACGGATCTGCAGGATAGCATTTGCAAGTGTCGTGCAGAATTATGTATGCAGCATGTCGTCAAAAACATTTTGATGGATGAGATATATAATAAAACTAAAGACATCATTTCAAAAATTCAAGATAACTTGCAAAATGCTCTTTAGTTCTTATTATTTCACTTCGAAATGTTATTATAAGGAAAGAATAAGCTTTTAATATAAATCAGTAATGTACCTATGCATATTGTTATAAGTATCATAAATGAAAAATAAAATTAATACATAATTTAATTATGTGTATGTATTGTGCTTACCATAAATAAAGTTAAAATATCAATATGTTGTTTTATTTTGTTCCTGTAATTACGACTAAATATAATTTATGATTGCATCATTAGATTATTGAATTACTTATCTCCAAACTGCGCTTGTTATCTATTGGAATGTGTGCGCTATCCATAAATGGAGCGCTTCATTATATGCAAGCATCAGTCAGAAATCGCAAGAGCGTACATATTTTTACTAAATAAGAAGAACTTTTATTTATTATTCGCTCCTTATAAATAATCTAGATCTAACTAATTGATTTAGATAGTTGAACCAATTGATTATATAAAACTGATTTGATTTGATTGAAAACTCATTTGGATTGATTGAAAACTGATTTGAATAGATCGAAAACTAAGGTAAATTGGGGTTTCTATATACACTCCGAGTGTATCATACACTCGGAGTGTATATAGAAACCCCAATTTACCACTACTAACCCTACTTGCTTACTTACGTGATATAAATATGAAAATTTGTTGTTAATTTTTTTAAATTATTAGTGAGTTGTCATAAAAAATATATTAATGATAATTGATATTTAGTAGGTCACACACATACTTGTCATGAAGTGATGTCGAATTAGTGATATTTCTGGTAGTTGTGAATAAATTTCCATGTCTGTACTGTACAGCGCCTCTCGGCTGTGTGCCTCCACAAGATATTTCAATACTTCGGACACATAGCGCGCCGGGGACAGATAACCTACAGAAGTTTATAATAACTTTTATAATAACTGGCAATTTCGATGGTAAGCGACGAAGAAGCCCTAAGAGATGGTAAGGAGAAGAACTGTATATTTTATATATATATATATATATAATATAAGTTTTTTGCAAATAAATAAGGGAGGTCGGATAAATGAGTAATTGAACGTCAAAAACAATTTTATTTGTTTTATATATAAAACTTTTAAGTTCAGAAATTTTATAGTCTGCTGCTCAGAGCTGCCGCCGACACGAACGAAGTGGCGCGCTTAGCACGTAATTAATATAAATCACTTTAAAAAGAACTAACTGGTAGCTTTTTCTATATTAAGCTTCCTAATAATACGAAATAATAAACTGGGTCTTGAGAGTCAACAATGAAATAGAAATAGAATACAGATAGAAATATATTTATTTCAATTGTAGTTATATCATAGAAGCTATACAATCATTAACTTACTGGTCTGTATTGGACGATGATGAATGAGAGAAGAAAGCCAGCTTATCTTGGACATGACTGTATTAAGACATGAACATTATCATTTGGTCATATCACAACTGGAGTTGTGTTCCAAGTTATGTTTTATTATTAGAATTATTTAAGTTTCTGTATTTTGTGTGTTTCAGTGTGCAAATAAAAATGTTATAATAATCATTATATCCGGAGAACATGTTAGATAGACTAACATGTTCTCCGGATATAATGATGGGAAAGATTAAGGGGAAAAGACAAATTGGAATAAGGAAGTAGTCTGGCAAGAATAGTCTCGAGTAGTGGAGAGTCACCGCTAGAAAAAGAAGAATAAGAGAGAAATACAACAAGTACAAACAAAAAATCGATAGTCAAATTTCAAAATATTTTAAGTTGCTAAATAAGTTAGGTACCTGTACCTAACTAAATATAATAAGATTAATTACTAAAATTCTCGGATTTTAGTAATTAACAATTCTTTCTTTTCACCTTAGTGATATAAAAATAGTGAATTTAAATTAAACTACAATTTAGCTCGTAAGAACTTTCATAGATTATTTTTTGCATGTTGAGTAATGTTGATGGCATTTTTTTTATGTACCTACTAAGAATATAAAATGTGGGAATAAATTTTTGGAGACATGAGAATATGCCAATAAAAACAATACTAATAAAGCAGTCTATATAGTTTACTGTCTATGGCCTCGATACTTTTTATGGATGCCTCAATTCCTTAAGAATTCCTTACAACGTTTTCTTTTGTCCTGACGATAGTGATAAATATTTGTGAACGTAAGTAGATAGGGAAGAACAAACTTAGGGATCTTTGGAATGGAAATCGATCAGACTATTGTTGTCTATCCCGTGAAGAGGTCCCAAAGTTTCAATAGAGGATGAAAAACCGCGTGTATCTTTCTTATCCTATCAAGCATTTACCGCCATTATGAATCTTACCTTTGAGAAATAGGTCATTACAAGCTTATATTTACTTTGTTTTTATAGAACGCCGGGTGGCAGTGGCAGACAAGCATACGGCCCGGCTGATGTGAAGCGGTTACCGTAGCCATATAAACGCTCGCAACATGAAATATTCCCCGCTATCCGCGCTGCCCACACAGCAACTCCTTTCTTTCGGGTCCTCCTCACTCGCAGGAACACAACAACCCTCAAGGGAATTGTTATTTGACTGCGGTATTCTGTGAGGTGGAGGTACTTTCCCAGTCACGCTGTCCCCTACCTCTCTTTTGCCAGAGCCTCTTTATCTACTCGGCAGGATGCACCACGTGCAGCCGAGGTTGGCTTTGACTCTAATCTCTTCACCGTGGTGGAACCACTACACACCAACTTACTTTCACCGCGTCAGTAATCCAATCTTGCAAGTAAAATTTGACCCGCTATTGTTTGGTTTTAGTGACATATACGATACCGTCCTTTTTAATCCAATATGGCGGCCACCCCAAAATCATCCTCATCATCATCAGCCTTTATCTACCCACTGACTTTTCTAATGCTTCCCACCACATGCCATCTTCCGCTTTCCAGAATCCAATCGCTACCAGCCAGCCAGCCAGCTTGACCTCCACTTTAGGACTTTCCTGCCCATCTGCCATCGCTGACTCGGCAGATGTGGCCAGCACACTGCCACTTCAACTCGCTGACTCTGAGCCCAAAGAAGCGATTTATAATTTCCACATTAACCCTTATGATATGAGTATTAAATCATAGGACTTGATGAACGAAACCCGCAGTTGAGCAGCGTGGTGGAGTATGCTCTAAACCCCTTTCAATTGAGGGGAGACCCGTATCCCAACAGTAGAATAAAAATTCTGAAATGACGCAATCGAGTGGTAAACTCGATTGCGTCATTTCAGAGGATTTTGAGCATCATTTCATGAGTTTCGGCATTAACCCCTAATCATTCTACTGTTGGGATACGGATCTCCCCTCAATCGAAGGGCTTTGGAGCATACTCCACCACGCTGCTCAACTGCGGGTTGGCAGAGGTCAGTGTTTTCAAGCCGCCCAAAGGCCTCTCTGCCCAAAGACTTGGCTTAACGACTGTCACCTAATAACAACCGAGCCGGGACCGAGGGATTAACGTGCCCTCCAAAGAACGGAGGAGCTCGAGATAAATAAACCCATAGACAGGCTACGGTCGACGTTGCTTAACTTGCGTGATCAATTGGACTGACACGCACAACGACGCCATAGAGCTCCTCACGCCATATTCCATGTGTACGCTACGTTAACCATAGCATGTCTATAGACTACATTATAATGCAAAAAAAGACCAACTTGAATGATATAAAATAAAAAAAAATCTCGCACGATTTTCTAATACACTTTTTCCTACAACAACTAAGTAAGCTCCTTCAATGTACCATGTTTACGGAGCCCAAATCGTTGAAGAAAAATGGACCTCACGTTGGGAATGCAGGACCCGTAAATAAAATGTGATCTCGCCACTTAGGCGCTTGTTCCGCACTATTAGACAACATTTCGGGCGAAATTTCCTGTACTAAGGTCTTAGTATGAGTCCATAGATTTAAAATAATGTAGAAACTGCTTGTATAAATAGAAAGAAAACCGGGTATATATTTTTCCGAATTTTGATGACGTCCTGCGCAACAGATAGTGTAAATCGTCCCACTTCCTACCATTCCAGGGCCCTTCTATCCAACTGTACTACTGTCCTATTATCCTACTGTGATGTTATCTTACGATACTTCTATCCTACTAGTATTATTAGGATAATATTTACTCGTAAGTGTAGTTTTTTAACATTGCTTTCATTTTTTTATGTCGAGAAAAATGGAATTATAGTCAAGAGCCTTGTCCACGACAGGGGTGCGCGATGATTTCCGAAGTAAGCCGATCTGCGCACACTCAACGGCACTTTACACCGTTGAGTGTGCGCATACTGCGATTGGCTTCGTGTAAAGCAAAAAAAATGTGATTGTTAGGATTTGTGGATGTGTGGATGGATGTTTGTTATTCTTTTATGAGTAAACATATGCAATATGTTTTGAATTAAAACATAGGATACTTTTTATCGTTCTATGTTCACATGGAACAAAGCCGCGGTAGAAGCTAAAATAACAGCAAAACAAGGTACGCTCTTCACACATATTATCAACGCTTGCTTCGTTGCGACATATGGGGGTACCTCCTCCTTTTTCTTCCTTCTTTCGCCCCCATCTGCCATCGCTGACTCGGCAAATGTGGCAGGCCCAATGCTACTTCAGCTTGCTGATTTTGAGAGCTATGTCGACAACTTTGGTTATTCGTCTAATCAATCTTATTATGTCTGTGTAATTTTAGTCTGCGATGCCGCTGTCTCTAATTTAAGAACATACTTTTTATACTACGTCGGGTGGCAAACCAGCAAACGGGCCGTAGCATATTAACGCTCGGAACCTGAAACATTGTTCGCGCGTCGCCACCCAATGCTGATATATATTTCATATCATAAGAGCGGCAAGATTGTGCATTGTACTAATAACTTGGTATTCGTACACACATTAACGATTAACTGCTTGTGATATCTAGGTGACTAAATCTGAGTATAGCTTCGGTCCAGAATACGTGAATATTTTTTTCGAAATCTAGGTTTCTAAGAAATGTTTTTCTTGATTGCCGTTTTTTCTTATATTATCACTATTATATATAATACGAGTATTATTGCAAAAACATAACGTGCTAAGTAGCACAGAATATTAGAAGAAAAAAAGAGGTAGAATACCTACAGCGTAAAGGCTAATTTTCGAGGCAAATATGACATTTTTTAATTACGTGTGGCATAAGACCAGCATGCGGGAACCGTTTTCATTAGTCGTTAAGACCTGCATGTGGGTGTTGGAGATTGGGTAATACCCAATGATTTCATAAATATTATAGATATGTTACTAAGCCGCCGAAACCGACACTCGATAGGTGCCCCAATTGTCGCACCTAGCAATTAGTTCGCGACAAGAAAGCACGCCATATGTACGTGATTTTGTTAGAATGACTGCATATAAAGACGTATGAATATGGAACGATTAGAATCGAAATTGGAATTAACATCGGAATGAAAATGGAATTCGTTACCGGAATCGGAATCGAAATTGAAATAGGCCACGGAATCAGAATCAGAAGATGAGTTGATTGATAGGGGTTGATAGTGATTAATAAGTTGATAGTAATAAGAAAGGGTTGATAGCGGTGATAGGGGTTAATAGGAGTTGATAGTGTTTGATAGTAGTTGATAACGGTTGATTGTAATTGACTGTGGTTGATAAGATAAAGATAAGATAAAGATAATTTATTTGCATAAAATACAGATCTTATTTGTTATTACACTTCTCATATTTTGCCATATTTTGATGGCGTGCAAATTTGTACACATTCGAGAATACTTAATTAAATAAAATATATAGAAAATAACTGATAGTGGTGATATATTGGCCAATAGTGGTTGATAGTACTTGACATAGGTTGATAGTTATTTATACTGATTGATAGTGATTGACAGTGGTTTATAGGGCAATAAAAATGAAGTCTATTGCAGATCCGGGAGTTAGACTACGGGTGCCTTGGAACTCACAACGAATTTAATCAGAAGAAATTAGTAAGAGTAAGAAGCTTTTGGAATTTGATTTCCCCTCTTAGCAATGTAAGAGACAGCAATATGGTCAATTAGACATTAAAAGCCTAAAGAGATGGCTAGTCAAGTGAAGCTCAACAGCGTGCACTACGGATTTTAAGTATTTAACACTATTGGGAACCTAAAACATTGAATTGTTACATAACCTCAATTTTTCGGTCATCGGTCGAGATATTGAACCACGTTTTCACTAGCTCTCATCCCGCTTGCAGGGAGTACCCACGTGCATAGTACTAGCATTGTATGGATCAAATTTTCGACCAATGAAACTGGGCCTTAATTAATAAACTATACCATATAAGTACCTCCGACTCAATGAAGACCGCCACCAAATGTTTATATTCCTAGAGATCTAGATGGCTGTTTTGTACTTGTGAGTGAGTGTGTGTTGCGAGCGTTTATAGACTACAGCCGGTACACATCAAACGGACCATATGCTTGTTTTTTTTTTTTTTTATACTACGTCGGGTGGCAGACAAGCATACGACCCGCCTGATGTGAAGCGGTTACCGTAACCGTATTAACGCTCGCAACATAATATATCACTTGCGCGCCGCCACCCCCGCTGCCAACGCAGCATCTCCTTCTTTTCTTTTCTGGTGACCTCACTCACTCGCAGGAACACAACAACCCTTAAGGGAATTGATATTTGGCTGCGGTATTCTGTGAGGTGGAGGTACATTCCCCAGTCGGGTAGCTTACAATTACGCTCCCTACCTCTCTTTTCGCCAGAGCCTCGTTTGTCAGTCAGCAGGGTGCGCCACCTGCTAGTGAAGTTGGCTTTAGCTCTAAAGATCGTGGTAAACCTCCTATACTCCAAAAGATAAGATAACTAAAATCACTATAGAATTACTGTTCAATGATAATATAAACCAATTTTCCTTTAAGCTCAGACACCTACATACCTCTACTTTACATACAACTCCTAAATTAACGAGATCTCACCACAAGTTGGTTAAAATATTTTCTCCAATACAAGACACATAATGATTTTCATCTGAGCTCGTCGTTAAACATACAACTTTATGCCTTTAGCAAAAGATATAATTTTGCATAAACATAAAACTTTCTTGTTCCATTATACCTAATTAAAATATTCTAAGATAATTTCCGAGACGTGGTTAACTTGAGCCGTAAAACTGAAGTCTGAAATACCACAAATGTTACATCTTGAAGCAAAATGGCCGAATTTGTATAAAAAATGTTATATTTGTAAAAATATGTGTTTAGTGGTGTCATTATGACTCCTGATCGAGTTGGTCTGATCGACCAAGTCGACCAAGCTTCGCCCGATACTTTTTTAGATTAAAAGAAAAAAAAAATGTTGTCTGTAAAGTAGGTTTTCGGACGATAATTTTATAAGTGATAACATGAACATGAAGAAAACATCGGCCGATGGAGTGGAAGAGAGATAGATGCGTCACAAGCCGATCGCTTAGGCCGATCATGCCTCTCTATCGCTTGTTCCGCGCTCTCGCTTACACGCTCGGCTCAGGCGGAACGTGACAATGAGTCATGTTTTTTCGTCCGTACAGCCGGCGTTCATCGATTTATATGACGCAATCGCGTCAAAAAAGAAAAGTTTTTTTATTTACTGAATTAAAAGTTACAAAAGAGATACGAGTATCTGTGATCCTTATATTAGGCAAGCCTGTATCATGAGGGCTAGATGACAATTCTCTTATTTATTTTACGATCTTACTTGAACTGTCAGAATGCGCTGCACAAAAGTTTTATATTCATAATCTTTAGCATTGGGCAAAAACTTCTGCACTACATTTTTGAAAGAATCCCATGCCTCTATTTCACCCATTGATTCAGGAAATCAGACAAAAGTTTTCTTATGTCGTGACCAGTGAAAAGTCCTTTTTTTTTTTAACTTTGCTTCTGACATTTCACTAGACCCTTTCACTAAATTATTTACGTCCGTTATTTTTTTTTATTTATTTCCAGATAAATATACTATTAAAAATAGGGTACGAAATCTTAATTTTAATTAAATAAAATAATATAAAATTTTAATCAATAAGAATTTTACACAAAATCTATATATATAAAAGAAAGTCGTGTTTGTTACAACACTTATAACTCGAGAACGGCTGGACCGATTGCCATGGTTTTTGATTTGTTGGATTTGTCTCCGTCCAGAATAGCAGAATAACTATTAAAAACATTGGAAAATTTACGAAAAAAAATAAAATAAAAGAAAAATCATTTTTCCATATAAAATGTTCGTGGATGTCGGACCTGTCAAACGTGACGTTAACGTGCGTACGTCAAATGTATGCGTGCGTTCAGAAATGTGGGTATAGGATAATAAGTATTAAAACATTGACAAAATTGTCGAAAAATTAAATTTGAAAACGGATTGGGATATTTATTGATTTTCAATTAAATGTCAAATCGATTGGTCTAACTTTTACGTCGCGAAAGTTGTCCGTTGTTGTTTTGAAAATTGTTTGAATGAATGCTTGAAAATGAATATTAATTCGTTGTCAAGTGTCATGGTTCTTTATTTTGTGACATAGTAAAATACTGAACTTAATATTTACCCACTGCTGGGTAATATTTACCCACTGCTGGGTAATATTAAATACGGGTCTTCCTTCAACTGAATATGTTTCGAGCATACTCCACCACGCTGCTCAACTGCGAGTTGGCGGACGCCAGTAATTTCAAGCCGCCTAAAGGCCACTTGGCTTAACGACTGCCATCTAATGATAACAACCAGGACCGACGGCTTAACGTGCCTTCCGAAGCACGGAGGAGCTCGAGATAATCTAATGATAACAACCGGGACCGAAGGCTTACGTGCCTTCCGAAGCACAGAGGAGCTCGAGATAATGGGACGGGGGCCCACCACACATTCCCACCACTGTATCTCCTGTGTAGCCAGGATTAACAGCGGCGACCGCCAAAAAAGGCAATGAACAATGAAGTCCATTGCAGTCCCAGGGGTAAAACTACGGCTGCCTTGGAACTCACAACGAATTTAATCAGAAGAAATTAGTAGGAGTAGGAAGCTTTTGGAATTTGACTTCCCCTCTTAGCAATGTGAGAGACAGCAATATGGCAAATAAGGCATTAAAAGCCTAAAGAGATGGCTAGTCAAGTGAAGCTCAACTGCCGTGCACCACGGATTTTAAGTTTCTAACACTATTAGGGACCTAAAACATTGAGTTGTTACCTAACACATCGATTCCAATAATATGAATTGCAAAATCGTCTGAACGCTTGGTAATTCTCCCTTGTTGCTACCAAATCTGAATAGTATACTACCCCGGATGCAACTTGCAATGAATTCAACATGTCATCCCGCTCCCGCTGCCAAAGATCACACTCCCAGAGAACATGGTGTGCTGTTTGATCGAATTCAGAATTAGCAGTAGAACATTCGCATAAGGGCGACGGCACTAATTTAAACGAAAAGAGTTTAGCTTTAAAATTGCCATGTCCAGTTAAAAATTGCGCAACAGGGTGGTCGACTTCTAACCACTTTTTCTTTAATCTATCTCTTACCGATTGAAAGAACAGATACAAGTGGCGTCCTTTGGTAGAAGTTTCCCACCTTTCCTGCCATTCAGACAGCAATGTTTCAAATACTTCATTAAAAGGTTTGAACAGTCTAACTATTTTTTCACGATCACGCGTTTTCAAGAAATCAGGGACCATATTTTTAGATGAACATTGAAGCGCGGCGTTGTACTTCTAAGTCTACCGGTAACACACCTGCTAGCACGGGTAGTGCCTCGGTGCTTACAGTTCTATACGACTTACATAAAAATATCAGAGCAAGGCGCTGGCTTTGAAGCAATTTACGACGTGCTGCACCTATAGTAGCCCTATCTGCCCACGCAGGAGAACCGTACGTAACACAACCTAAGTATGTGGCGGTATAAATAGTTTTTAACGTTTTGAAAGTTAATCCCCACGTAGAGGTAGAAATTCGTGTTAAGGCATAGAAATTCTTTTTTGCTTTTTCACCTACTTGCTTCATGTGCTCAATGTAATTAAAATTTCTATCCAAAAGCAAACCTAAGTAACAAACCGAACTTCTATTAGCAACAGATACTCCATTAAAATGAAATCGCGGTGAAACCTGTAAATTTCCCTTAAGCAAGAGTTGATATGTTTTATGTGGCGCAAAATCGAGACGATTACGATAACCCCAATCTGAAATTAAGCCTAGGCTAGCGTTGGCTAGTTTCTCTATGCTAGATCTTGAGCTCGAGATAATCTAATGATAACAACCGGGACCGACGTCTTACGTGCCTTCCGAAGCACGGAGGAGCTCGAGATAATCTAATGATAACAACCGGGACCGACGGATTAACGTACCTTCCGAAGCACGGAGGAGCTCGAGATAATATAAACTCATCCATGGACAGGCTACGGTTGACGTTGCTTAACTTGCGTGTACAATTAGACTGACACGCGCAATGACGCCATCGTGCTTCTCTATTATTTTCTATTATTCATTATATTAATTTCAAGACATCATAAATTTTGTTCAACTAATATGTATACCACGACATTCATTGACAATTAGGCGGTACGAAGTTCGCCGGGCCAGCTAGTAAAAATATAAAACTTACAATTGTAAAAAAAAATGATGAGATGGATTTTTGTAAATATTTTTTCGGTTTTAGAACATCAAAATCTATAGGAAAATGTATAAAAAACCTATGCAGTTTTTTACTTGCAGACTAAGAATATTACTTTGCTGTGTTATCAGCAAAATAATATTCCTAGTTTGTGTAATTTTCGGTTATATTTCAATACAATCAAACTTAAATTAGACTTTGAAGTTTCATATACGAAGTTTGAAGTTTCACATACGAGAATACCAAATCTGACAATTGTGAGATCGAGACTGGATTGGAATAGAATTCTGATTACGTTTTACTTACGAGAATTGCCCCTCTATACGATTGATAATACAACGTTCATTTAGAGGCCTCTAGTGTATATTTTAAGTTTCCTCATAGTTCATATTAGTCTGTTAACTTATTGTGAAGTACGTTATATATTTTCCAAATCATGGAGTAATTTATGAGTGATACGTTTACTTTTCAGTAAAACTTTTGTTATTGGAACAAGTAAAGCTCCTGAATATATTTACTATAATGGAAATAACAAAATGATCACTTTAGAAGGTATTCTGATTAAATTCAGCCTAATCGCTCATTTTGAAGTGATATTTCTTGATACATATTTATGTTCGTCATACATAGGTTTTTGATATTATCACACTCTATACCGGCCCGGCCACTCTATACAAAAGTCGCGTCTGTGCATAGCGTGAATGAGCGTGCGTGCACAGCATAGTAATACAACCAGTACTTTAACTTCAGACTAGCGCCCAAATCGGCGCAGGCTCACAGCCACATTACATTTACACGACCGTCGTCGTCGAGTCGAGCGAGTTTTGAGAAAAACTTCCTGAGCGGTCGTGTAAATAACGCTTGGCTGTGTGCGTGCGCCGCTTTGGGCGTTAGTATGAAGTCAAAGTACTGGTTGTATTACTATGCTGTGGTGCGTGCGTGCGGCGCCATACAAACTGTTCCAGATTTGTCTCAGAGGCGAGGTGAGGTTGACAAGAGAGAGCGAAAGGGAGTGGCCATACTGTAGGTAGTACTATTATTTTCAAAAATCTTTTCGCTGTTAGGTCTCTCGCTCATTGCCGTCCCGTCGACAAACCTTAGCACACTACTTGATAGCGATCGCTTTAGGTTTTTTATTGGCCTCTGACGATGGGGTATACACGCTGTTGTACCCGACATCACTGTGTTTGTCCCATCGTCGGTCGGCCAGTATGGACACCATGGACTGTATTCTGTCCGGAGTAGCGGAAGGCGGTCCCTCCACAGCTCTCTTGATAACCTCATCAGCACAGCTTTTGCTACCACTAACATTTGCTAGAAGTCTTGACATTAGGGGAATATACATATAAATTGTTAATAAATTGTATAAATTCCATACATAGAAAATGGTGGGTGGTTGTGTCATGGACACGACCATGTGTTGTACGTGAATACGTTATATGCACTAAAATTATCTCAAAATGGCAGCGCTTCCCCCTCCCCCGCACGAGATGTTCCATAGATCCTTACTTAGTGTAATAAATATTTTGATCATTCATCTATCCAATGGTGTGATTGAATTTTAGATGGAGATGATAGATATGTAGCTGCAACACCAAACTGTATCCCCCGATTTTGATAGCATTCGTTTTTTTTAATTACCTCCCTATGTATTCACATCAAAAGTAAACACGGGCGAAGCCTATAATATAAATATGCAAATGTGTCTTTCTGTCTGCTGTTTCTTACCTTATCACATGTCAACAGCTGCTACAATTTGAATAAAATCTGGCACAGGCATAGACTATGTTCAGAGGTAGGACATAGACTACGTAGCTAGCTAGGAAGCTGGTATAATATGAATATAATTTCTACATTAACTGATGGGACTTTGTTATCATTCGGTTTTTTTGAATTGCCTCCCTAAGGAAGCAATTTTAAAGTCGACGTACGTCACGTCAATAAAATATAATACGCAACAAATATTTTAAATTATTGCGTCTTTGGTATTAAAAACCACTATACGAGACCGGTGTACGAATCGTTCCGTTCCCTCAAAAATATAAATCATTTTACCGCATAATATCTGGTCGGATTCCTCGGAACGCAATTTTAGAGGTATTCAAAAATCGCGATATAGCGTTTGCTGCACAGGAATGCACAGAACCATTGTGTCTCTTTGCTTTTCGATTGCATTGAAAAATGCGATCTTTCATGGAATTTATATTAAATCAAGAATGGAATTCAGTTTATGGAGAGTTATGGATGTGTATTTAATATTTTGTAACATTAATTGTATAAAATATACTAGGAAAATTATGACTATTACAAAATAACTGGTAAACTTTCCCGTTGCATGATTTATGAAAATAACAATGGGAATTATCGAGATCATACGTAAGGGTATTTACATACATTTGTTACCTGATGTTTCGATCAACCGAAGCTGAAGCCGATTCGATTATTTTGATTCCAAAAATAGGTCATACGTATTTGTTTATTGATAACCATCTTCACCTCAGTTGGTAGTGCTCCAGGGTTTCTATCAGCTAAGCTAAACATACGAGTAGGTACTATAAATTTAAGCTAAAGTTTGATTTTAACATTCAAATAAGCTAAATTTTTTTGAAAAATGGAAAAATTCACCACGAATTTTTGCATCTTATATTTCTACTGTGTGAGTCACAGTGTGGCGTCATCAACCTATTCACACAGTAGAAATATATGATGCAAAAATTCGTCAGCAACACAAACCTTCCTGGTAGCTCAGTTGGAAGAGCACTCGACCGGTCATCGAGAGGTCGTGGGTTCAAATCCCACCTAGGTGAATTTTTCCATTTTTCAAAAAAATAATTATCTGGCAAGTTGGCCAAGACAACTATTTAAGTAATAATAAGCTAAATGTAATTGGTTTCAGCATCGGCGATGGGGACCCAGGTTGCACCGGCCGTGATCACGGACTGAGTGTGTCAGCGATGTGCGTCTGCCTCCATTACCGGAGTCGAGGAATCTTCGTCTGCCCTCGTGTTGTTCGATATCCATGACTGCGACATACTACACGCACGACATCCCTATTCACCGAAATGAGTATTTCATACCCAAATTGGAATATCCTAATGCTTCACCTTTGGCGCACAGATACCCTAAATGCTTGAAGACTGAAGACTACAACTGGTGCTTTCGCCAGAGCCTCGTTTGTCATTAAGCAGGGTGCACCAGTGTAGGTGAGGTTGACTTTAGTTCAAAGATATTGATGAAACATCTTTGAACTAAACTACATGCGTATATTATTATATTATAGTATAGTATTATCTAATTTATAAAATTTTCGTGACGCGGTGTTTGTTACCAAACTCCTCCGAAACGGCTTGACCGATTTTTATGAAAATTTATATACATATTCAGTATGTCTGAGAATAGGTTGTTATCTATTTTTTATAACAAAACAACGTTTGGCGGGTCAGTTAGTATTATAAAAAAATCTGTCATTTTTTTCTTTGTATAAACCGTATTCTCATTCTTTATGAATGTCACAGACAAACGCGGCCTGAGGTGGCGGCCTGTTGTGTTAAACTATTCAAATCCACGCGGCTTGCGACGACGCAATACTTACAACAGGCCGCCATGCCACCGCGGATGCCACCGCAGGCCGAGTTGTCTGTGATATGCTTTATACAAGAGTGTGTACAAGTCGATGATTTTTAAAGTTTCTACTTAACTTATCTACTTCTTTTCACATCACATCTTTGTAATAATCCATCAAAATATCTCATAACATAACACTCAATAGAATCCGTCACTTTATGTGTGTGTGATTGTGTTTAGCCTACGAAGGTTTTCTTTGAAGTAAATATAAATGGCTCAATTTCTTTACTTTCGGCAATAAATTTTATTAATAGCTCTGTAGTGTGTCGACCGTAAAACATTTCGACGGTAAATCTCCCATAGATTTACCGTATATCGAATATTTCTTTCGAATAAATAATATTTCAAACGTATATTATTTAAGATTTAAAACGCTACTGAAAAAGTAGGGATAACTTGTTTTCATTCAAAACTGCAATGCAAAACTAGTTTCTCTTAACAATACTAAATTAGTTCTTAAGAAATCTTATAAATTTTTGGGGTGTAAGTGGTTCATCAACATCTTTGAACCTTAGCCAACTTCACCTGCTCGCGGTGCACCCTGCTGACTGACAAACGAAGCTCTGGCGAAAAGAGAGGTAGGGAGCGCAATTTGTAAGCTACCCGACTGGGGAATGTACCTCCACCTCACTGAATACCGCAGCCAAATAACAATTCCCTTGAGGGTTGTTGTGTTCCTGCGAGTGAGTGAGGTCACCAGAAGGAAGGAGATGCTGCGTTGGCAGCGGGGGTGGCGGCGCGCGAGCTATATTTTATGTTGCGAGCGTTAATATGGCTACGGTAACCGCTTCACATCAGGCGGGCCGTATGCTTGTCTGCCACCTGACGTAGTATAAAAAAAAAAAAACAAAAAAAACAGGTTGCACTCTGGGAGTGCCGGCGGAAGTGAAAACTTGAACATTAACGTTGTGCACTTTAGAATATTTTGGAATGGTTAGGGAATAATTTCGCACGAATTGCTTTATTTATCAGTTTAAGAGTACTATCATTTATGTGGTAAAATACAATATTCATTTATTGCGGTATCGTACACAAACATAACAATTTAAATTACATTATAAATAAACAGCAGCAAAAATAAACAGTAGAAGGAGGGGATATTACTTCCTCTCCTACGCCATGCCGGCGGTGTACTCTCTCTCCGTCTTACGAATTTTCGATCAGATTATAATATTTTTTACCCATCCTAAAAATTGCACAACGACGCAAAAGAAGTTTTTAAAAAATGCCCTGACCTTGTCTGTTGCTCGACGTAGTAAAAATATATACACATAGAATATATTTTTACTACGTCGAAGTTAGAAAGAAGAATACAGATTAGAAATGACTTGTCTAGTAAATACGACTAAATCAAGCAAAGTCGCCGGTCATTCACTAGCGATATAAAAACTTGATACTTCTGTACAAATTTCCAAACCAAAATACGCAGGCCACGAAACCACAAACAGAACTTTACATGAACAAACAAAACAGTAACAACATTTTCACATGTTGGTTCTGACTCATATAAAGTAAACACTGAACCATGTGTTTATATAAACTAGCTACTGCGCTTGGCTTCACTATTAACCAACTTCATCTACGACATTGGCTTTGGCTCTAAACATGTGTTAAGACATATGACTGAGGATGAAATCCATTGTGTTAGACGATTTATCTAAGTACTAAATCAATGTTTTAGGCACAGTTTTAGGTCCCAATAGTTTTAGATATATACTTAAAATACGTGGTGCACGGCAGTTGAGCTTCAAATTTTTACAACTTCATGGGACTATAGACCTGAGTATATAGTTCAAATTTCAGCTTGATACCTCCATATTGATAGCGCATACTCGACATAGAGTTTTTCCTTTTGAGGTACGGAACCCTAAAAAGTAAACGCGGGCCAACCCGCTTGTGGAAGCTAGTTAAATATATAATTATGCTATGGCTGTTTTTGTCTATAGTAATTATAAAGACTGTTTTATTACTAAATCTGCTTCTTCTAAAAAAAAAATTTTGTTTGCTTCTTCAGAACTGCATTCGTAAATTTCTGCTTGTTCCAAAGGTTGAGTTAGAGAATGCATTGAGCGTTAAGTCCGCCTTTTGTACCTTTTTGTATTTTGTGGTGAATAAAATAAATAAATACTTAAAAAAAAAACCGTCGATGTTTCAAGCATGAATATTATATGGGGGATCCATATATTTATGCTTGAAGCACAGATGGTTTTTTTTCTTATTATACTACGTTGGGTGGCAGACAAGCATACGGTCCGCCTGATGTGAAGCGGTTACCGTAGCCATATTAACGCTTGCAACATAAAATATAGCTCGCGCGCCGTCACCCCCGCTGCCAATGCAGCATCTCCTTCCATTCTGGTGACCTCACTCAGTCGCAGAAACACAACAAACCTGAAAGGAATTGTTATTTGGCTGCGGTATTCCGTGAGGTGGAGGTACATTCTCCAGTCAGGTAGCTTACAATTACGCTCCCTACCTCTCTTTTCGCCAGAGCTTCGTTTGCCAGTCAGCAGGGTGCACCGCATGCAGGTGAAGTTGGCTTTGGTTCAAAGATGTTGATGAACCACTTACACGCCAACTACTACGGTCGACATCGCTTAACTTTTGTGAGGGATTAAATGCTAACCTGTAATGCTACTTTGTTACAATATTAGAATAAATAAATATGTAACAAATAATCATAATAGAAAATCTTAAAGAAAAAAAAAATGCTCAGCTTATAAAATATAATCCCGCGATCCCTTCGATAATCTTTGCTACCTCACATCGGAGTCCCGGACTCGGGAGCACCATTTTTCATCCCTCGCTTTGCCCCGGGGAGCGTTTTAGTTTCAATAAGGGGTCGAGATAAGCCCAAGTAGGGGGTAAAGAAAACTATAATGTTTTTTGGAGATTTGGGGTTAATCTGATAAATTAGAAATGATGCCAGTGGAGCGTAGTATATTATTACTTTAGAAACTTTATTGAAGCATCAAAAGTGAGCAAGATCATTTTAATCAAGGGGTTGTATATATTTATACGTTTTTTTTATATTATGACGGGTGGCAGACAAGCATACGGATATGGACCTGATGTGAAGCGGTTACCGTAGCCATGTTAACGCTTGTAGCATGAAATATCGCTCGCGCGCCGCCACCCCGCTGCAACTCCTTCATTTCTGGTGACCTCACTCACACGCAGGAACACAACAACCCTCAAGGGCATTGTTATTTGGCTGCGGTATTCCGTGAGGTGGAGGTACTTCCCCAGTCGGGCAGCTTAAAAAATACGCTATGCCTTACCTCTCTTTTTGCCAGAGCCACGTCTGCCTGTCAACAGTGTGCACCACGTGCAGGTGAGGTTCACTTCGGTTTAAAGATGCTGTTGAACCTATACACCCCATACGAACCTATACGTTTAAGTCTAGCCTGATATAGATAAAAAAATATATATACGTAAGTCACTCTGCATAGAAAACAAGTAAGCCCGCCTGATCTACAATATAAATCCATATAACGATGAGCCTGGTGGTCGAATAGTTAGCAATTTGACTTCGAGGCCGCGGGTTCGATTCTCGCACAAGACAAATATTTGCGTATGTGAACATGGTTGTTTTTCTTGGTCCGGGTGTTTTCTATGTATTATATTATGTATGTATTTACAAAAATATCATCATCATGAGCCTGTATCTACCCACTGTTGGATATAGGTATGTTCTCTGGGAGTGTGATCTTTGGCGGCGGGAGCGGAATGACATGTTGATTTCATTACAGGTGTTGTCTAGTCGAAACATCTCGTGACCAAAATGCTGGCCTTTACTTTGCACAATGATTGTTGCGATCCAACGATGCAACGGGACCAGCATATTGGGAAATTTACCTACGTGCAGCAGTTTATTAGATTAGTCTTGCTTTTAATTTATTAATGGTGTAGGGAATTAGTTTCAATTTAGATGTATTTATTTAATTTTATCTATTTTAAGTTTATTTTCTTATTTGTCGCTTCACTCTTGCCAGAGTGGTCGTGGTTATCATGATGAGGAGGCAGACAGGACTCGCCTCACGACGTCTCGCCGCCTCTGCCTGCTGGTCGTTAATCGGGTACATTCGTGTGCCGGGGCGCCCACTTCACCTTCACCTGATCGGTCCAACGCATGGGGGATCTGCCCCGTGGTCTAGTGCCTTCAATCTTCCCCTGCACGACAAGTCTTGGAGTCGTTTCCGCGTCGAGTAACATGTCCAAAGAACAGCAAAATACGACTCTGCACCATGCAACAAGTTTATTTTAAGTTGAATTAAAACCCCAAAATATGTATAATGGAAAATCTATCCAACTCTTTCTTTCTTTATCCTTCGTCTCTCTCAATTCCTCATATTCTATTCTCTGGCGCGAACTTCCACAAGGCAATATAACTAAATTCACAAAAGTACTACTCATAAATCGATCGACACGTTGATATTCGAGGCCCGTGTTCATCCACATTGAAACATATAGCTATAACTCGGATTAGATCCGAACCCAACATATAAGTTAGGGCGGTGCGTTAATAAATTTATATGCCATACTGTGGATCGCGGGCCATAACTGGGGATTTATAGCTTCTTGTGTTCAAGTTAGGATTGGTTTACATAAGTTAACGTCAAGTTCCAAATGGTAATTGTGATTAAAAATTATAGTTTCTTGAATTGTTTTGAATATAATAAGCATATTCATTATTATTATCATCATTAGCCTGTATCTACATGTACGCATTGCTGGATATAAGACTTCCCTTATGCTTTCCACCAAATAATGCTTGCCTTCCGCATCCATCCGCTTCCAATCGCTTTCTTATGGTCATCTTACCATCTAGAAGAAGGGCGTGCAACACTCGCCCTACACGCGGTCTCCATTATTCCTTAAACCTTCCTCCCCCATCTGTCATCACTTACTCGGCAGATGTCACCGGCCTATTGCCACTTCAGCTGCAAACTCTGAAGGCTATGTCGACAACTTATTATTATTATCTTATAACGATTCGATCCTTCAGAGAAACCTCGAGCATAGCCCTCTATCACTCGCTGCGCGACCTTTAGCCTGTGGACCAGTCCAATGGTCAGTGTCCAAGTCTCTGCACAACAACAACATAACATATTAAAGTAACAAGCATAATAATGTGACTAAACTACTCGTATATGTACGCTCACACTCATAGTTGCAACACTTATACAAGGTGAAACTATAAGTCATCTCATTAGGTTATTTTCTAAACTATTTGAGATATTTTAAAAAAACTGACTACTTATACTGAGAGTGCTTTTTTATACCACTAACATGACAAACAAGCATATGGTCCGCCTAATGGAAAGCAGTTACCGTAGCTTATGGACACCTGTAACCAGATGCATCACATCGCGTTGCCGACCCTGTAACTACAGTAGAGTAATGCTCTTTACGCCCTTTTTGAAGAACCCCATGCTGTAGTCTCCCGGAAAATCCTCAAGAGGCAGTTCAGCTTGGTAGTACGTGGAAGAAAACCTCTCTGGAACCGCACAGTACGTGACCACTTCGGTTCTAATGTATGAGGATGAATTCCCTGTCGATTGCGAGCTGTGCAATTGTAGGAGGCCGTGGGCATCATGTTAAACCACTCCTCTGAACACACCCCATTATACAATCGGTAGAACACACAAAGGGACGCAAAATCTCTTCTCAGACTCAAAGGTTCTCAAAACCGTCCGTCAATTTGGATTCGTTGACAATCCTCACAGCGCGCCTATGGATTGAGTCACAGGTACAAGTAGAGTTGAGCGCTTAAACGAAAAGCGCTTAAAAAAGTCTGCTTATCAGCGTAAGCAGATAAGCACGCTTATAAAAATAAGCCTTTTTCGTTTAATTTTTTTACAATGTTGTCTGATAATTTGACAAATTTGATATAGCGCCATCTACAATTGATACACATAATTACTGCCACGTCTCGTCGTGCTGTATTAGCTAGCAATATATGCAATAATAAACCATACCGTCAACAAGTTTAGGTTTACTATCGATTAACGTTCGTTTCATTTTCGTTTAAACAAATGCGTTTCGTTGAAAAAAGCGTCAGTAATCCTCATTCAATATTGAACCTTATTCGCAGGTGCCTTAGGATTAATGTTGTTTAATTTTCTTTCACTTTAGTTTCAAAAATGATTTTCGTTTAAATAAACAACGGTTACGCTTTTTTAAGCAGTACGCTTTTTGTTGTCAACTGGTAAGCGCGCGTGTGAATGTTTGCGCTAACACTTTTGCTGTTGTCGTCGGTCGATTAATGCGAATTTTTTTGCTTTGCTGTGTTAAGTATGTTCATGCGTATACGAAACTTTAAATACTTAGAGAAAAGAAATCGGCTGCAAATAGATACTGTCTGTGATCGTTAACCATTGCATTGTCTTAAAGCTGCGACTAAATGTATAAACGTTTTCCATAAGCGTAGACGCCTCAAGTAGCATCAACGACAAAAAAAGCGTTTAAGTAAAAAGCGCGCTTAAAAAAGCGCGCTTTTGATAAAAAGTACAACGTTTAAACGTTTATTAATTTTAAGCCGTTTTTTTCAACTCTAGGTACAAGCTGGTATCCAGGCGCTCCCACCCATAGATGGCAACAGCTCCATATGCGGCCGTACTTGAGCTTTGTAAAGCAGAAGCTTTTGCGTGAGTTGATGTACTGCTTCGCTCTATTGAGCACACCTAGCTTCTTCGATGCTTGACCTTCCCCTCCAGATGACATCGAAACTGGACGTCGCTGGAGATTTCAACTCCTATATATATAGTATCCTATATATATATAGTGCTTCAAAAATTCTATTTAATTCTATGTTCAAAAACTCTATTTAATTGTTACATGTTGTCAGCGTTGCCACTGATACGGCAATTGCCGTAATATACGGTAATTCGACCACATAATTTGAGATTCTACGGCATACGGCAGGTTTGTCATTACCGTATAATAATATACGGCAATACAATTTTATTTCGATTAAATTACGATTCCAATAAAACATCGTATAAAATTGAAGTCTGACATGTGTTTCAACCTCTGACATGTGTGTGAAAATGAAAAGCAAGGACAAATATTGTTTACATAAACATGACAGCGAAATAATTGAGTCCATTATAAATCTGTATGGCGATGATATTAATGAGTAGGTTATTTTTTTTTGTTTCCTTTATAATATCTATTCTAACTACCTTTATATTATTTTAATTAATAAAAATAATTATATAATACGGCAATATCATTTAAAAATACGGCAAACTGAAGTATCGAATACGGCAACCCTATGAAACTTGATGGCAACGCTGCATGTTGTTAACATTATAGACAAAGTCTGTTTTTAACAAGTTAACTAGTACGTATAACAACATTAACAACTTAGCGGGTTGAATTGGCTAGCTCGTAATGTGTAGTGCGGCTGAATGGCTGTGACATCGACATAATAATGACTCTACAAGTCGTCAAATCAACTGGCTGATTTACCCAGTTGGCTGCAAGCTGCAACATAAAGTAAATATGAGCAGCTCGATGGCATCGCTGAGCGTATCAGTCGATTCGATCACCCAAGTTAAGCATAGATGAATGGACACGTTACCACACTGACAACAGCTGCGAGGCCGATATGTCAAGTCTATTGTCTTTAGGTGACAGTTTTTAAACCTAATCAGAGGTATTTGTGCGAAGTAGGTAAGAGTTAATGCCAAATATAAATACAATACACGAGTTTTCCGTGCTTCGGAGGGCACGTTACGCCCCGGTCGGTCCCGTCTGTTGTCATTAGATGACAGTCGTTAAGCCAAGTCAGTGTCCTTTAGGCGGCTTGAAAACACTGGCCTCCACCAATCCGCAGTTGAGCAGCGTGGTGGAGTATGCTCTAAACTCGTTTGATTGATGAGAGACCCATATCCCACCAGTGCGATTAATAAGGGTTGAACAATGTAAGGTAATAAAAAAAAAATGGTAATAAACCCCTTCGATAAAACCCATAAGTGGGGCCCTACCGCCGAAGCTGAAGCCGATTACCATCTAATTTTTCCTCCAAAATAAATAATAATAATAAATAAAATAAACAAATATTTCTGCACAATTTACACAGCGCCATCTAGTCCCAAATTAAGAGCAAAACTTGTGTTATGGCTACTAGACAACTAATAAATGTACTTAAATACATTTTTTTTTGTAAATACATACTTATAATACATAGAAACCACCCAGACCAAGACAAACAGACATGTTCATGCACACAAATGTTTGTCTTGTGCGGGAATCGAACCCGCGAACTCGGAGACAAAGTGGCCATTGCTAACCATTCGACTACCGAGCTCGTCTAAATAGATCTTAGGTTTAAGTTAACAACAAACATCTTCAGCTTAGTTGGTCTACCAACTAGAGCTCTAGCTCTATGGTTTCGACCAGCTAAGCTAAACACAATTACCACCAATATAAGCTAAACTTTGATTTTCGCAACCAAAAAATCCGATGGTAATCGGCTACAGCTTCTGCGGTAGGCCCTCCGAACAGTCACCCATATCTGAATAAGCGTTGATGGCGAATATAATTATAATATATATTACATCGATCAGGCCTCCCCAACCCGTTTGGCCAGCGTGGGGAGTGTAGGCCAAATCCTCCTTCCGTCTAGGACGGACAAGAGAGGGTCGTGCTCCTGTAGTGGAGACTAAAATGGACCTGATGATAATATATTTTTTAAATAGGTAAGAAGTGGCCACTAATCGTTATAAATTCCCATAATGTATAACATAGAAATACAATATTTTTACCTCATTGTATTCACATCCTTATTTCACAAACACCTATCGAATCAAATTTCTAATACTGCCATCATGGAGAAAAGTCGTAACTCCCTCAAATAATACAATGTAATTACTAACCTTCTCCACAATATGGAGAAGGTTGTAATTATATTTAAAATAATCTAGGTAATTACGTTGTTTCTACCTACGATGACAGTTACCGACATCTTATTTTACCGAGATAATGACTAAAGTAATCAAAGTTGATTTTGGATCAATCATTGCGGTAATTCGATACATTGCTGGCTCAATTAATTTTGTCGGATCACAATATCGGGGAGGAAATAACATAATTGATAGGGAGATTATTATGAAGTCATATTTTATTTTAAAAAAATAATGAAGAAATAAAAGATTTTATTCTAATAGCAATTAATAGCTGGAGCGAACTCAACAATTTTATTGTGTTCTGAGATTGTAGTGTGAACTACCTGTTGAGAATTTCCCAGCGATTTAGTATTCTTCTAAGTTACTCCGGACTAGCGCACAATAAACAATTGAACAATTTTTCTTCTCTTCTTCTTCTCGTCAACCCCTATTCATCCCACTGCTGGGATACAGGTCTCCTCTTAATGTGTTTTGAGCATAATCCACCACTGCTTACATGCCGAGGCCAAACAATACAAAAGTAATTATATATGTTTGTGTCATATACACAAGACAATATTACGAACAAATTATAAATTACGAACAAAAAAAATCTAATTTGTTGCTCGTACCTACAGTTTGATGTATCCGTTGGCTCGGCACCGACTTCAAACTGGTCAGTTGGTAGTAGTTAAAATAATATTGTAAATAGATAAATAGGTTTAGGTAGGTATTAAGCTAAATTGTGTATATATAGTAGAATATAAAATAGGCGTAGGAGATACGTTAAATAAATAAGGTTTTTGTTTATTTTATTTAGCTATAACGATTATTATTAGGCAAATATTTTATTTTAAAGCATTTTTTTTTGTGTTAAAAATCTAAGTTTGATTATTTTTTTACTTTTTAGTGAGTTCCTTATTAACTTTAAGAAGTCGGTTCAATTTTTTTTTCAAAAATATTTTCATACAAATGTGTGTGTATATTTCATACAGTGGCGACGCAAAATGTGTCCACCATTTGTATGAAACCGACGTTAATTACTCACAACTCACAAAATTACACTCGTTTGGCCTCATCCATAATAAAATTCTTAAAAAGCTTTACCAAATAATGTTTTTAATATGGCAGTCAAATAATGTTTCTAATATCATTATTGTAATAAATAAAACAATAATAACACAAAAGTTTGCATAGAATAAAAGACGTACAAAGGCGGACTTATCCCTCTAAGGGATCTCTTCCAGTCAACCTTTAAATATTTGAGAGAATTGTGTTAATATGTATATCCCGAAGTTGAATGAGAAAATGCAGAATAAATAAAATTAACACATAAGGTACACTTAATAATATTTAAATGCAATATACCTGGTACTAGCAGTTCAAGGTTTTATCAAAGGATCTTTTCAAAGTCGATTTGAAAGAACCCACAGAAGTGGACATCTTTACATCAGATGGTAAGGAGTTTCAAAGCTTAGCCGCTTAGGATAGTAAAGGATTTGCGGTAAATATGATTATACTGTTTGGAGTCGTGGTAAATATGTGCAGCCAACTGGTTAAAACAGTCATTCAATTGTTTGGCTAGAAGTTTCATTGAACAACGCCATTCAACCACACATTTAAACTTCGCTTAGGCGAGTTTCTGAACACAATGTTCAACAGTACTGCTGGACCATGCACAGCTAATTGATTAAATGCCAATTTGCTAGATTAGCCCTCATGTATTTGAGTTGATTTTCGGTTAGGCTAGGTTTCTCTTATCTTCTGTCAGCGGAACTTGGAGCCTGGGATATAATTCATAATACTCGGGTGTGAAATTAGGTACTTTTTTATACTACGTCGGATGGCAGACAAGCATACGGCCCGCCTAATGTGAAGCTGTTACCTATATTAACGCTCATAATATGAAACATCCCTCACACGCCTCCACGCCCGCTATCAACGCAGTAACTGGTTCTTTTCTGGTGCGGTTATTTTACCGTGTTAGTAGGCAACCATTACCATTTGTTATTAGCCGTAACAAATTAATTATTTGTTAGGAATAAATGATGCTGTGACCTTAATTTAATTATTATTTTCACAGTGAAATCACTTGTACCAATCAAAAACAATAGTTTTTGACGCCATAGTTACTGTAAATAAAACCAAAATTGGCGCTGTGGCGACCGACAAACATACCAATCTAAAGCGGTGTTTCAGTCAGCTATGATGTTGAACTTTTTAATTTTTTTATTCAACTATAAAACTAGGTGTGTGGTTGAATGGCGTTACGCAATGAAACAGCTAGCTATTTTTACCTACTTGGCTGAGATCACGTACCAGAGGGGATCCGTCTCAGAGGGGAGGTGAGGTCGCCTTGTGAGAGCAGCAGGGAGCTTGTGAGAGAAGTAATAGTAATGTACGTAGTACTATTACTTATATTGTGGAAGAGCTACCAAATGATATTTTAGAATATAGATATTGAAGGTGCTACCCTAATTTTTTAATTATTTTAACTTTTATTGACCACGAAGTTATATAAGGATACAAAAGGCTAAAACGCTAAAAGCATTCACTTCCTGTCAACTATTGGGAAAAGTTACTACTAAAACTTTAATTTAACTGTTAAAATGTTGAGTCGAACGTTATTGTATTATCTTGTTTGTCCTCGAGGCAAGGGAAATTTAAATGGAATTTATTATATTTGGTAAAATGTAAAATTTAATTCTAATTATACATTTACTAGTTTAGTGAAAAATACAGTTTAAGGTAATATGACCATGTATTAGAAAACTTCGATGTGATGCCTACACCTCGTTCTACAATCGCACCGCTAGGCATCGGCAGAAAATTCATCCTCACACATTGTCTAGTGCGGGGATCGAACCCGCGACCTCGGAGTCAAAGTGGCCATTCCTAACCATTAGACCACCGAGCAGGAAATTTTCAAGAAACATCTTAAGTATTTATTTATAGGTGTACAAACAGTCTTACAACAAATATAACAATTTTCATTACAGTGTTGTAAGTTCTAGTTGTAAGACCAAAATTTATTATTCTCTGACTGTCTGACAATATTTATTATTATCTCTTCTTAATCACGGGTCAAGCGCGGTCATTTGGTAGGCGTGCGCGGGGATATAGATCCAACGCGTAGAGGTCCCTTTGAGAAGTTTAATGTAATGTTGTATATTATCAAAATATTTATATATAAAATATTTGTATATCTTTATTATTATTATATCATGTGCGACAGGTTTCCATAGCCTAGATAAATTGAATACAATAATTTTTTTAAGCATACAGATACGAACACTGTATTGATATTTGTATAAACATACAAATATACTTACATATACACACCCATAAACGTACATGATGTACAATTACTATATAAAGAAAAACTTAAATGCAATTTGATCTTCA
The DNA here is from genome assembly GCA_937001555.2 of Hypsopygia costalis. Classification (NCBI taxonomy): domain Eukaryota; kingdom Metazoa; phylum Arthropoda; class Insecta; order Lepidoptera; family Pyralidae; genus Hypsopygia; species Hypsopygia costalis. Next base: position 8,175,213 of record OW443349.2, read on the forward strand.
CTGCTGCCGCTCCGACTGCCGTGGTCGTCTCTGCGATACGTGTTTCGCCTCTACGCGAGGCATCCTCAGGCCATCTGTAGATGTTGATGGTGAGAACAACATCCCATAAATTGTTGTTCTCAGCAGTCACACGTTTCTTCTGGTTCAGATGTTGGAAATTCACCGAGACGACCACAGCAGCTGGAGCAGAGACAATCAAATGTATATATGAGTAGACACGGCAATCGCATGCAACTACTAATGGTAGTGGGTGAGTGCCGGCCGGCAGTAGTTTGCATGAACTAATTGGTGGCGGAAGCAAGCAAAATAGTGTAGATCAATTTTATAAATATTTTGAAAAATGGAAAAATATTTATAATTTTCTGGCAATTTGGCCAAGACAACTATTTAAATAATAATAATTTAGTGTAGATCAAATTTCCTGTAAATTTGACTTCTACAAAATAACACCTGAATCAATTAACTACCTATCTAAAAACTTAAATACCACATGACAATTTTAGGATTATTTCTTGATAATTTAATGTTAATGCATAAACGTCAGGTACACGATTAGAAAATATTCTCCGAAAAAATACCTATATTTTCTCCCTCAAAAGAAAACATACTATGAATACAAAACGCATCCATTACCCGAACCATTATCTAGGTTTTGCGGACCCCTAAAATGGAACCTCCAGGCACGCTAACTATAATTGCAGCTCCGGGTTAAAAAGGAGTGAGATGAAAAGGACACTCTACTTATAAAGGCACTGAAAATAGTGAATGCGAGTTTACAGTTTCCATAAACCTTTTTCTGTTACAATAGTGTTGAGTTTCGTTTAACACGGATGTTTTCTATCTTTTTTCCATCACAATGTCTACTTTTCTGTCTGAATTGCCGTGGAAAAGGTTAAGCTATTCAGCGTTGTAAGTGAAATGGATGACTCGGTGTTAACAGACTATAGGAATTGAGATTTTAGGCTTCAAGCGCTAGTCCGGGCTATATTATTAATGTGTTTAAGTAAGGTGAGAAAAGAAAGAGGAGCTCGAATGCGTCGTTACGAATGTCATTCTAATCTAACACGCAAGTTAAGCAACGTCGACCGTAGCTAGTTCATGGATGGGTAGTGTATATCGAGATCCTCCATGCTTTGTTACGTGCACGTGTTTTGGTCCCGGTTGTTATTAGATGACAGTCGTATGTATTACTTTAAATTTGTTTTTCCCATATTAATAAACCATAATCTACCTATCTATCTATTAAAGGGTAATCCTACCTAACGTGGTTTGGGGTTTGGTTTGGGGTGTAGGTGGTTCATCAACATCTTTGAACCATAACCAACTTCACCTGCATGCGGTGCACCCTGCTGAGTGACAATCGAAGCTCTGGCGAAAAGAGAGGTAGGTAGCGTAATTGTAAGCTACCCGACTGGGAAATATACCTCCACCTCATAGAATACCGCAGCCGAATAACAATTCTTTTGAGGGTTGTTATGTTCCTGCGAGTGAGTGCGGTCATCAGAAAGGAAGGAGATGCTGCGTTGGCAGCGGGGGTGGCGGCCCGCCAGCGATACTTTATGTTGCGAGCGTTAAAATGGCTACGGTAACCGCTACCGACGTAGTATAAAAAAAAGATGAAGGAATACCTTGATTCGTCCATTTAACCTATTAAGCGCTGATAAACCAGTCAGTGAGTCAGCCAGCCTTTACCATATTTATTTAGATTCCATATTTTCCATAACCTTATAATAACGAAGAAAAATAGCTTTTATGCAAATATTGAGTACCAAGGTCTAAAATTGGGAACGATATTTAATATAGATTTATTACATTTATCTCTTTTACTGAAGAACAATCGTTATTTTTATCTTAACACCGGAAATTGGATGCGACAGGCTGTCTTGTTATCTGACGTTATAGCGAATATCTTGTATATTAAGTAACTTAGTATCAAATATACTGAACTCAGAAATGGATATATTATTGGCATTAAAATGCATAGAATAGTTTTGAATTCTGAATTCATTTTCTGCATAAGAATTTATATATTTACAATAATATTATAAACAGTGAAGATTTGTATTTTTGTTTCCGGTATGTTGAATACAAAATTTACTAAAACAAATGTAAGAAATATTTCACATATAGAAAGTTATATACTATATCAGTCTAATCGAACACGGAAGTTAAGCAACATCGGCCGTAGCCTGTCCATGGATTGGTTTGTTTATCTCTAGCTGCTCTGTGCTTCGGATAGCACATTAAGCTGTTGGTCCCATCTGTTGTCATTAGATGATACTCGTTAAGCCATGTCAGTGGCCTTAAGGTGACTTGGAAACAATAACCTCCGCTAATTTTACGAATAAGTCCCCTTACCACCATCTCTTATTGCGATTCAATAATTGCTTATATATAGATGGCTTATTCATACCAATTATTATGCCACTCTATTCCATTTGAAATAGAGTCGCTTATTCATTGGTATGAAAAAGCATTCTATTCAGTTATTGAATCGCAATAAGAGATGGTGGTAAGGGGACTGGTCATTTTTCAAGGTCGGTTTTTTTCATGTATCCTTAATAAACGACACAGAGCAAATTTTACATTAAAATTTTCGTTCACGAATTATATATTTTCATTGGCCTACGTCCAACATGACGATAGTAAGCATTACAAATTCAAACATCTGTTGACAGCAAAAATAATAAATTCAACAAACAAACCTCGTGACAAAACCCTACGTTTGCACGGAACACTTTTTGTTCATTCCCCGCATTCCCTTGACATTTTTTTCAAAGATTTTTCACCTTTTGTATTGCGAGTCGCAAAGCCGACAGTTTTTAGTTATTGTCGGCAAAAATTTCTTAAGGCCTGTTTTGTAACTGTTTCTTTTTGTCTCACAAAAGGGTGGTGAGAATTTATGAGATTCATAATGGTGTTGGTAAGGTGACGGAAATTAGGTAGTTGTCATGACATTTGTTTGGTTTAAAGTGTTTCATCGACTAAGGCCTATTAGGAAAAATACCTAAGTATGAAAATGTCGAACTTAAAGAATAAAATTGTCGAAGGCTATTTATGCCGTGATGTAAAAATGACGATATTAACATATGCTCACATTTTTCTCTGCTGTGTAACAGACGAGACACTGACGACAGTTGCTAACCCGCCTGCCTGCCCAGCGTAGCGACTTATGGACGCAACTATCAAAGCACAAGCTAAAGGATAGCCGGGTCGTCTCTTCGAAGCCAGAAATCTTTACGGAAGTAGAAAGATCTTATGGCAAACTTTATGCTGCACATACACCGGTTATTCGTGCAGGTGATCACCTGCTCGAGTAACCGGTGTGTGCCGAGCTCCACTATTCCGACCTATACCGAAGGTCCGATTTCGATAGGATTAGTCGAAGTGTCAATAAGATTTTTGCGAGCAAACTCACAGAGCAGCCTGTCCCACTGTCTGACTTACTCTTTGAATAAAGTTTTGTTTCTTTTCAAAATATGGGAATATTACTTTTGAGTGAAATTTGTAATCCGTTGTCTAAAGTGCTTTCTCTCCAAGTAGGTACCATAAAAAAACCCATCCTATATATTCAAAAACAAGAATAAATTCTTAAAGTAACACGAAGTCTCTATTCCATTTACAGTATACAACAAACTCCTAAGATTTACAAAAATCTTCAATCTTGTATCTTCTAAATTATAAAGAGAACATAAAAAAGGAGTAACCGTGAACGATAATGGGCGCTGAAATTACATGTTTTTGTCTGCTTACACGGCCTTATCGCATGACATGATCACGGCACGTGTAAAGTAACTTTTTGATCATGCTGTACCTTTTAGTGTATGTATTTATGATGCCATTTATGTAGGAAATGTACTAATAACGCTTTGCCTGAAAAAAATTGGATGTCTGTAAAGTCGGTTTACGGACGATAATTGGACTTTGCAATATGCAGAATGGATCCAACAGACATATTGTTACTTTTAAGTTAAAAAAAAAAGTTATAGGGTGTAAGTGGTTCATCAACATCTTTGAACCAAAGCCAACTTCACCTGCACGTGGTGCACCCTGCTGACTGACAAACGAAGCTCTGGTGAAAAGAGAGGTAATTGTAAGTTACTCGACTGGGGCATGTACCTCCACCTCACAGAATACCCCAGCCAAATACTCAACTCCCTTGAGGGTTGTTGTGTTCCTGCGAGTGAGTGAGGTCTCCAGAAAGGAAGGAGATGCTGCGTTGGCAGCGGGGGTGGCGGCGCGCGGGCGATATTGATATTATGTTGCGAGCGTTAATATGGCTACGGTAACCGCTTCACATCAAGCGGGCCGTATGCTTGTGTGCCACCCGACGTAGTATAAAAAAATAAATAAATCTATATATATAAAAGAAAGTCGTGTTTGTTACAACACTTATAACTCGAGAACGGCTGGACCGATTGCCATGGATTTGTTTCCGTCCCGAATAGCAGAATAACTCTTAAAAACATTGGAAAATTCTCGAAAAAATAAAATAAAAGAAAAAACATTTTCCCATACAAAATGTTCGTGGTTGTCGTAGCTGTCAAATGTGACGTTGTCGTACGTGCGTACGCCAAATGTATGCGTGCGTTCAGAAATGTATATTAAGCTCATTATAGAACAAATGTCATAGATTAAAAACAAATGTTAACTCTATTGGTCTCATTTTTATGTCTTGAAAGTTGGCTGTGATTTGTTTTGAAAACAGTTTTGTGGATTTAAATATTTATTGCAAAGAGAATGTAACCACTACGTTTTAAGAGACGGATGTGCCATACAAATAGCGTAATTCTAATATGTATGAAATGGAAGCGAAAACAATCAGAATTTGTACCAAATTCGCTTCCGATTCATAGAGTCGTTTTTTTACTTTGAGTTGCGCCAGGCTGATTTATTGGTTCTAAAATATTTATGCGTGCGTTCAGAAATTTAAATCAAGCTCCATAAATCTATATAATATATAAAATAATGTCGTGTCTTGGTCGGGAAAGTAATAAAAACGTTGAAAAATTGACGAAAGAATTAAATAAAAGAAAAAACGTTTTCCCATACAAATAGTGCCAGTTAAAAAGGATTGGAATATTTATTGATTGTTATGTAAATGTCAAATCGATTGGTCTCACTTTTACGTCGCGAATGTTGTCTGTGATTTGTTTTGTGGATTGAAATATTTATTGTTGTTAATTGGTACTTTTTTGTGACTTTGTAAAGTACTGAACTTATTATTTACCCACTGCTGGGATACGGGTCTTCCCTCAACCGAAGATGTTTAGAGCATACTCCAACACGCTGCTCAACTACGGGTTGGGCCACTAACTTGGCTTAAGGACTGCCATCTAATGATAAACACCAGGACCGACGGCTTAACGTGCCTTCCGAAGCACGGACGAGCTCGAGATAACATAAACTCATCCATGAACAGGCTACGGTTGACGTTGCTTAACTTGCGTGTACAATTAGACTGACACGTGCCTCACGCCATCGTGCTTCTCTATTATTTTCTATTATTCATTGTATTAATTTCAAGAAATCATAAATTTTGTTCATATAATATGTACATCACGACATTCATTGACTGTTAGGCGGTACGAAGTTCGCCGGGACAGCTAGTAAATAATAAAGCAGTACTATTACTTATACTGTGGTTAAAGCGAGAAATCGTGCTGGCCCGGTGGCTGACACGGCTGAGCGACTAAAAATGAAGAAATATAGTGTTATCGGCCCTGAATTTGTTCCATTCGGGGTCGAAACCCTTGGTCCTGGTGTCCCAGCACAAAAAACTTTATAAGAGAATTAGGAAAAAGATTGGTCGACGTAACTGGTGACCAAAGATCTGGCAGATACCTCGCCCAAAGGATCAGTTTAGCCAGCCAGCGAGATAATGCTGCTAGCATCTTGGGGACGATGCCACATGGGCCAAACTTTTACATTTGTTTTCATCATCATTATCATCATCATCAGGTCATTTTAATTTCCACTACAGGAGCACGACCCTCTCTCTTCCGTCCCAGACTGAAGGAGGATTTGGCCTACACTCTCCACGCTGGCCAGACGGGTTGGGGAGGCCTGATCGATGTTTTATAATGTATTTCCCTTAGTCGCTTTGTACGACATCCACGGGAAGAGATGGAGTGATTCTATTCTAGTCTGCCGGAAAATACACTGCCTTTCTAAACGTCATAAGAAAACATTTGTTTTATATATATAGTATTATTTAATTTTAGGTACTTTAGTTTTATAGTTGAATTGCATGTATTGTTTATGTCTTAAGTTTATTTGAATAAAGTTAAAGCTGTTTAAACTTTAATAGGAATAAAAATGTCACGTGGTATAAATTTTGGGAGGCATATGTCATCAAGCTGCTACAATCTGTTGCGAATATATAAAAGTTGATTTGAAGTTTCTCTCTATGTATCTCTCAATTAGGCATAGTTTGTCAATTGAATCTATTCTGCATCATCATCATCATCATCATCAGGTACATTTTAGTCTCCACTACAGGAGCACGACCCTCTCTCGTCCGTCCTAGACGGAAGGAGGATTTGGCCTACACTCCCCACGCTGGCCAAACGGGTTGGGGAGGCCTGATCGATATTTGATAATGTATGTCCCTTAGTCGCCTTGTACGATATCCACGGGAAGAAACGGAGTGATTCTATTCTAGTCTGTCGTAAAACACACGGCCAGGCCACGGCCACTCTATATATATAGATTGGTTCGTGTGAGTATTTCTTTCCAAATGTAGTTTTTTTTTTAATTATGTAAAAAAATTGTGTAGAAAAAACCTACTTGGACGAACAATCTATAGACAGAAAAACAAACTATAATCATCGGTGTTGCTTCAAAATATATAAAAATGGAGTTTAGGATTTCTAGAACTCGACCATCTAATGCATCGAGCATTTAATGTTCGTAAAGAAATTATGCGTGCTACAAACGCCTAATTTCGTTACGAATATTAAAAATCATCATCATCATCAGGTCATTTTAGTCTCCACTACAGGAGCACGACCCTCTCTCTTCCGTCCCAGACAGAAGGAGGATTTAGCCTACACTCCCCACGCTGGCCAGACGGGTTGGGGAGGCCTGATCGATGTTTTATAATGTATTTCCCTTAGTCGCCTTGTACGACATCCACGGGAAGAGACGGAGTGATTCTATTCTAGTCTGCCGGAAACCACACGGCCAGTAAAAAAATAGTTTTTACTAATTTCACTCCACCACATTAAAAATAGTTTTTACTAATTTCACTCTTTTGTAGGTACTAAAAATTGTCGTTTACTTTTATAGTTAAAAGCATAACATTTACTGTAATTCCGCTGTTTCAAAGCTAAATGAGCGCAATTCATTTCCGTTTACAAAGTAGAGAAAGTAGAGCAGCATTTCATTTTCAAATTGTAGTATTTTTTTAACTATGTAGTGCATAGTTAAAAAAGGTACCGATATGAATACTTTGGTGTGGAATTACATATTGGGAACTTTGTCTACGGGCAGCGCTTTATTAGATTAGTTTTGTTTTAAGTTTATTTTAATTAGTTTTAATTTAGATGTATTTATTTAATTTTATCTATTGTACAGTAAGATAATATATTAAATTATGCCAACTTTGGTGTGTAAATGTAAGTTTTGTAATTATTTCTTTATTTATCCATGATAACACTAGCTACGCGACCTGCTTTATACAGATCGCCTTCGTAGCATGCCACGGCATACGGCACTACTACCTAGCAACAACATGGCCGTAAAGTAAACTGCAGATTTTTTTTTATATGTGAGTCACCTCATCATCATCATCATCAGGTCCATTTTAGTCTCCACTACAGGAGCACGACCCTGTCTCGTCCGTCCTAGAAGGAAGGAGGATTTGGCCTACACTCCCCACGCTGGCCAAACGGGCTGGGGAGGCCAGATCGATATTTGATAATGTATTTCCCTTAGTCACCTTGTACGACTTCCACGGGAAGAAACGGAGTGGTTCTATTCTCCCCCATAACACAAGCTTTGCGCTTAATTTTGGACTAGATGGCACTGTGTAAATTGTCCAGAAATATTTATTTATTTAAAAATTTATTCTAGTCTGCCGAAAACCACACGGCCGATGACGATGAGGACGATGGTATTACAGGCAAGTGTAAACTCACCTAGCGTGGCCACCAGATGTTCTCCACATAGGATAGCTGCATAACATCTATCTATGTATACCTGTACTATGTAAAATTACCGAATGTGGAGAGAATAAAAAAATATTATTATTATCATCTTATAGTTACTAGAGAGTTGTTCCTGCGGTTAATTAAGAAACGCCTGAAGAGAAAGAACACTACAACCCTCAAGGGAATTGTTATTTGGCTGCGATATTCTGTGAGGTAGAGGTACTTTTCTAGTCGGCTAGTTTAAAAAAAATACGTTATGCCCTACCTCTCCTTTCGCCAGAGCCTCATTTGTCAGTCAGCAGGGTGCACCACATGCAGGTGAAGTTGACTTTGGTTCAAAGATGAACCACTAAAACCCCAAAGCTCCTCATGCAACCAGCGAGTCTACGTGACTACCGCACTTAGCTTAGAACTTAGGCTAGAATTATTGTAAGTAGGTACAGAATAATGTAATAATTAAAGTTCTGTTAAATAATTTTTTTTCGCCCTTCATATTGCCGAAATTATAATTCACTAACATTACAGGTGTTTACCTAATGCGATAATGTATAAGACAATATAAATAATGTATAAGACAGTATAAATAATCCAGTTCTTGTGAATTGTTCTTGTGAAAAGAGTACACGCAAATAGGGACCCCCTACCGCCTAAGTTGAAACCGATTACCATCAGTTTTTCTTTATTGCGAAATCAAACTTCAACTTAGACTTATGCTACATGTGTTTAGCATAGCTGGTAGAAACGATGGAGCTCTAGCGACTAAGTTGAAGGTATTTGGCAATAAATTAAACGTAAGACCTATTTCTCGAATCAAAATATTCGGTGGTATTGGTGGCATCAGCTGAAGCTGATTACCGTCGGATTTTTTGAAAGCGAAAATGACACTACTGCTTAGATAGTTGGTAATTATGCTTAGCTCAGCGGGAAGAAACCCTAGAGCTCTTCCGACTAAGCTAAATAACTTAGTCAATAACTTTGACCTAAGCCCAATTTTTGGAATCAAAAAATCCAATGGTAATCGGCTTCAGCTTCGGCGGTAGGGCCCCAGATCCAGTTTATTAGTGCCTTTGATTAATAAAACGGGGGTATTCGATGGTTCAATCGAAAATTCAAGTCAAGTGACATCGACCGTAACTTTTCTTTTTAATTTTCTAATCAGTACTAATATTATAAAGCTATAGAGCTTGTTTGATTGGTCAAACGCATTTATCTCAGGAACTACAGGTCGGAGTTGAAAAGTTATTTCAGTGTTTGATCATTTTCCAGGAAGGCTATAGGCTATACAACATCACTCTACGACCATGTCGGATCATCAAATCCTGTCTTGGCAGGAATGAGGCCTCATGCTCGGAATGAGGCATAATGCTCGTACAAAATGGAGGTGTACTTTTTTCTCCATAATGTTTTTCGCTGAAGTGTCGAATTCAACCGCGCTGAAATATTTTCGCCACAACGTGTGTCACTACCAGCCACTCTATACAAATGTCGCGTAATTACTACATAAACAATTACGTTTGTGCAGAGTGTGAATGAGCATGTGTGCGTGTGCGTCATACAAACTGAGACCCTACTGCCTAAGCAGAAGCCGATTACGATCGGATTTTTTAATTGCGAAATTCTAACTTTGCGGTAAATTATTGATAACAGTAATAAGCTTATCAGATAGGGATAAAAAAGCTCTACCAATTAAACATCGATAAGTGTCAGATTCTGGAAATGTCGGATTAGTTTAAAACGTTAAAGAGAGGTAGGGAGCGTAATTGTAAGTTACCCGACTGGGGAATGTACCTCCACCTCACAGAATACCGCAGCCAAATAACAGTTCCCTTGAGGGCTGTTGTGTTCCTGCGAGTGAGTGAGGTCACCAGAAAGGAAGGAGATGCTGAGATGGCAGCGGGGGTGACGGCGCGCGAGCGATATTTTATGTTGCGAGCGTTAATATGGCTACGGTAACCGCTTCACATCAGGCGGGCCGTATGCTTGTCTGCCACCCGACGTAGTATAAATAAAAAAAAAACGTCAGATTCTAGGAATGCCAGATTATAATAACGCTAGATTCTATTAATGTCAGATTTTTGTTAAAATTGGAATATAATATTTTCCATAAGGCGTGTATAAAAATTTTGCTAATTTCAAAAAGTCGACTAAACCAAATTGAAGATGTTTATCACAAATGTCCAATTTTCGCCATCAAAAAACTAGATGAGAATCGACTTCAGCTTAGGCACTAGGCCCCCTGTTCCAGCCCCCTTACCACTATCTCTTATTGCGGTTCAATAACTGAATAGAATGCTTATTCATACGATGAATAAGCGACTCTATTTCAAATGGAATAGAGTCGCTTATTCAATGGTATGAATAAGCAATCTATTCAATTATTGAATCGCAATAAGATATGGTGGTAAGGGGGCAGATTTGTCTCAGAGGGGAGGTGAGGTCGACACGAGAGAGCGGCAGGGAGTCGCCATACTCTACATAGTACTATTACTAATACTGTGGTTATCACCTACATGGAAAAACGTTATAAACAAAACCGTTTGTATATTCACGCCTTTGCCTAGAAAAGTTGCACTGGGTTATGAGGTTTAACCGTAAAAAGTACACATTACATTTCTAACTTTATTAATCCGCCCACGTTTACTTTGTGAAGCATTAATTTTGCATACCGTATGTATGTTTTGAGTACCTACTTTGTTGGGGTTATAAATGGGTTATAATTACCCTTTATAATGTTATCCTTTTATCATTTACCTCAAATATAAGAACAAGGATCCTGTGCCTGCAGCTAATGCTCTCCTGTGCAGCGATCTTCCGGTTATATCAAAGGACAGCGAGTCTCCCGCCCAGTAAACTTACTAGGCAAGAGGACCTTCATCCGCCCCTCTATCGCACACGCTTAATTTTTGGAGTGAAAACTTCGTCAGCGGCGTTTTGCACATTTTTGGGATGGTTAAAAAACGTTGAACTCGCGTGAGGATCACGTGTCCTGATCGAAAATCCGTAAGATAAAGCTGCGAAACTACAAAATTCAACTTTAACCAAAGATGATACGATTGAGAATTCTTTGAATATTTTAATGATTGGAAGTAGTTTCGAAATGACAGTTTTATGACAAAGCTGCGAGACTACAAAATCCAACTTTAAGCAAAGACGATACAATTGAGATTGCTTTGAACAGTATATGTTTGTGTACGATAGCGTCATAAATGAATATTGTATTTCATCATAAAAATGATTTTGTTTTGTTATACTGATAGATTAAGTCATTCGTGCGAAATTATTTCCTAACTATTCCAAAATATTCAAAAATGCACAACGTTAATGTTCAAGTTTTCACTTCTGCTGATGCTGATGATGATGATATTATACATATAATATCATAATATGGATGGCCACATACATATAATTTATATCAACAGCATATATAATATGCTGTTGATAATATTTCCCTTGCACATATCTGTTTCCTAATCAACAATATCAGTGATCAGGATAGTATAGTAATGTACGTAATTCCAACATGCCATGTTAGTTAATTAGAGATCAGTCAGCAGTTAATTGGAGCTATAAATATCGAGATCGCTTTGATATAACCTTAGTTAATTGAATGTATACATCTCAAGTCAATTATTCAAATAATTGTTAGTATAGTCTGGAAGTTGTAACATGGTGCGGGTGACAGTTAATTTTTAACTGACTTAAAAAAAAGGAGAAAGTTTCGTCTGTACTTTTTTCTTGATAAAGTGATGTTGCTGCTTTTTATATATTTGCAAAAAAGAAAGATTCTTCTCATGTAGTACTGTTTAAATTTGATCAAATTAGAAATTATGTAGATTTGATGAATAATTGTATACAATATCTTATAAACTTTCGCGTTGAATGATTTATAAAATATAAGACAGTGCATTAACGCGATCATGCATATGGGTATTTACAGACCTTTATTATTGCCTGACGTTTCGACCTAGGCTAGTACTTAGGTAGATAGAATTTGTACACGGATTGAATTTAACTCTAAACAAAAATGAGCTGTCACCCGCACCATTTCACAATGGATAAACTTTGATTGTTTAAAATGTGTGGGAGTGTACACTCCTACACATTTTTCACCGCAAAAGGCTCTTTCAACAATCGAAATACGAATATATATTTGCATAGTATATTTACTATGCATTTGCATAGTAAATATACCATGCAATATATTTATATATTCGTATTTCCATAATATCGAGGTAATAACCTATATACTTATTAAATTATACAGCATATTATTTTGTGTGGCCAACATATATTACCTCAGACAAACTTGCGTTTGGCCGCGAATGTAGTATTAAAATATTTTTTCCCGCCACCCCGCGGTCGATGATCTACTTTTAAGATGCTCCGTCAGTTAAATTATTTTCTCTAGCTACATGTCGAAATTAAGTGTTTCGAATATAGAAAAAGTTGAAGCGCTTGTAATATTCCTAAGTGCTAGAAAATGATTAAAACAAAAGTTTGTCGCGTCGGGTAGCTGATGTTATGATGATGACCAATTAAAGACCCAGCGTACACGATTAGTAAATTTATAAAAAAAAAAATAGTATCGGGTGCATCGTATCGGGTCTCAGTGCCCGGCTGATAAGTCCCGTACTTCCCTGGCGAAGGCGGCCGAAGATGGGTGAAGGCTCGATGGTATATATAGGGACGTGGCAGCAGGAGAACTCAATGTTCGGTTCGGCGTTCGGTTCTTCGAAAGTAGTATCTTAATTCTTCTTAACTGGTATTTAATTCCCTGGAACAATACTCCAGCTTAAGCACATCCGTCAGCTAAGCCCGTCGATTGCGTTCACTAACACAAAGCCATAAAGCCAAGCCAAGACGGGTCTAATAGGTAGACGGTGAGTGGTGTCGGTATAAAAGATCGCAATCAGAACGAAGCAGTATGAAGGCGGAATTATTTGTGAATAAAAAACTGAGGCCAAAGTGATATTATTCACGATAAAAAATCTAAAGCAATTATATGCCGTCAAGATTAAATAATTATAAAAGTAGGTAGATCAAAACATTTACGTAGTTAATTAATTTTGGTTTGCAAAGCTAACAAAGATCTAATAAAGGTAATATAATGAGGTCTAACCCTAATTATATTACCCTATAGGATTCACTCGGTTTTTTTCCAAATTATAAAAATGAAATGATAAATTATATATGAATAAATCGGTAACAATATTACATGGACGAAAGATTATTTATTCGTCGTATGCGGATAAGCAATCCAGAAGCTATATGTTACACGGGCAAAACCACAGCTAGTACACATTTCTAAGATTGGCCTATATAATAATAACTGATCAACACTTACTCTATCAGGGAATTCCTGTATTTACGTGATTTTAGTTTCCAATGTCTTCCGCGACTTATTATGTACTAGCGACCCGCCCCGGCTTCGCACGGGTGCAATGCTGATACTAAATGTACTACAGAAGGTCTTTGCGCTTTGTCCTATCCAGTCCTTCCCCAGTTATAGGCACACGCCGCCGGCTCCGCGGCCGGTACCGCCACAGCCGTTATGTCCCTGCATTTTAAATGTGTAATATCTTCTAAATTATTCATTTAAATTACATGCTGTGAAGGGCCATATTGATGTATATTAAATGCGCAATGTATTTAAGGTACTTAATTGGATAAGGATTAATTCTGTATTGCTTAAAATCGCTTCGTAAATAAGGCATTATTTCTTGTAAAAAGCAAAGGATAAAATAACGGTTATTGTGTGTTACCACTAAGAGATAGACATATACCATCGCGAACTTTTTTGTAGACCATTTTAAGGTGAACAATACTGTACTACATTATTTTGATCTATCTCGTTGGGTTCAGCCAGCGTTTGCAATGAAAGAGCAAAAAAATGTGTTTATTTACGACATCACATTAGAAACCTCTAAATTATCAGTGTTTTTCTACTATGTTATGCATATATTATACATATAAACTTTCCAGTTGAATCACTCTATCTATTAAAAAAAACCGCATCATAATCTGTTGCGTAGTTTCAAAGATTTTAGCATACAAAGGGACATAGGGACAGAGAAAGCGACTTTATTTTATACTATGTAGTGAAGTACCGCAGTGGCGGTAAATAAGTCGCACATAAAAACTACATAAACTACAATATTATTCCAAGCGATTAATGTCGACTGAATTAAAAAAATAAACTATGTATATTACTAGTACGAATTATGCATCAGATAACGTCCGTGCAGCCCCCTTACCACCATCTCGTATTGCGATTCAATAATTGGATAGATTGTTTATTGATACCAATGAATAAGCGATTCTATTCCATTTGAAATAGACTCGCTTATTCATTGGTATGAATAAGCATTCTATTCAGTTATTGAATCGCAATAAGAGATGGTGGTAAAGGGGTAGTATGTAATTATGTGCGTCGTCTCAACGTTTAATGAGAACAGGTAGCGTGGGGTCCGAGTATCGGCTGTTAGTTGCCGATGAGCTGAGTTTAATCCCGCCACAAGATCATACGATGTTTGTCTAATAGGGTAACGTGTGACGATAAGAAAACCATTAGCAAATACGTTTTGGGAAATTGAATAATACGATTATTATTATTTTTAATTAGATTATTTGTACATATTTACTGTGTTTTAAATTATTATTTTAACGATTTATTTTTCATTGTTTATTTATCATTTCGACGACTGTAAATATTGAATTAGACTACATTTTATTAATAATATTAATTAATTAATATTGTCATGAATCATATGTGACTCATTTAATTCAAGACATCAAGTAATATTTAACTTTAATTATAGAATTGAGTTATGTAATCCAATTCTTTTTTTTTATTGATTTTAAGTTAAATAACACAAAAACATGTTGTATATAGTTTTATTTTAAGCTTATTACCATGTATTTTTCATATAATTATGTTTTTATAAGGAATTTTAATAAAAAGAAACGTATAACTTTACAAGTTAATGGCATTTTGGAAACAATACAATAAATGAAAACAAAAATTAATAATCACAATGGAGAGGACATTTCAAGAATCACTGCAACGGCTATAACCGATATTAGAAGAGCATGGCCACAAGAAATCATGGTATTGAATTCACCGAGAAGTATTTTTTTTTTATTGGTATGGTTTAATTTATTTTTTTAGAGGTTAAGCGGACGGTAATGTCGATTGAGTACGTCTTCCAGCTCACAACGCACTTACTCTGAAGTCTTGGGGTCTGTAGCATACACGGGTCCGTCGTGTCGCCATGATGTATTATTCCACGGCGTAGAACTGAAACTAGCAGGTGAGACCTTCTTACGCGTGTGCTGCGCCTGTTTAAGATTTGGCTAAAAACAATAGACATATTCAACTGCTCTTACAAGGAATTCATTCAGGTGGCAACATTATACGTAGAAAGTATATGATGCGATATAATGTGTAAATCTATAATTCATAATCATCATCAGATTCATTTTAGTCTCCACTACAGGAGTATGACCCTCTCTCGTCCGTCCTAGACGGAAGGAGGATTTGGCCTACACTCCCCACGCTGGCCAAACGGGTTGGCGAGGCCTGATCGATATTTGATAATGTATTTCCCTTAGTCGCCTTGTACGACATTCAAGGGAAGAAACGGAGTGATTCTATTCTATTCTGGAAACCACACGGCCTGTACAATTCATAATAATTCATTGTTATCCATCATACCTCTGGCACGGACTTTTTTGTTACACTTTTGGGGTGTAAGTGGTTCATCAACGTCTTTAAACCAAAGCCAACTTCACCTGCACGCGGTGCACCCTGCTGACTGACAAACGAAGCTCTGGCGAAAAGAGAGGTAGGGAGCGTAATTGTAAGCTGCCCGACTGGGGAATGTACCTCCACCTCACAGAATACCGCAGCCAAATAACGGTTCCTTGAGGGCTGATGTGTTCCTGCGAGTGAGTGAGGTCACCAGAAAGGAAGGAGATGCTGCGATGGCAGCGGGGGTGGCGGCGCGCGAGCGATATTTTATGTTGCGAGCGTTAATATGGCTACGGCAACCGCTTCACATCAGGCGGGCCGTATGCTTGTCTGACACCCGACGTAGTATAAAAAAAAAAAAGAAAAAAAAAAAAAATAACGGACGAACCTGGGTAGAAATGCCGCGAATGCTCTCTAGCTATAATATTATCAACAACTCATATGATCTGGACATTAATCATGACTCACTTTTTAAAGTTCACGCGAATGGTTCAGTCGTTCCATGGCGCTATTTTTGTAGGATTTTGTAATCTTTTTTGTGAAAGTTGTGTTCACTTGTAATTGGGTTACATGCTGGGCCCAGATTTGTACAATTACTTATATTGAATGTAATCATGTAACCTGTCGGTGTACCTTAAAAAATTAATGAATGATGGCCATCCGCCCACAAATTATTTAGAGACTTTTCTCAAAAATGGTCGACATGTCCTGTCACCAGAAAGCTGGTCATTACCTTGCTCAGAGAATTAGTATCGCTATCCAGCGAGGTAATGCTGGCAGTCTTCTGGGGATACTGCCGAAAAACAACTATCTTGGGGATATTTTTTATTTGTAAGTAAATTTCTATTTATATATTTTTTTATCGCATCACTTTTTTTCAGTTTATAGATAAAATAATAGATATTTATCAAGTTTAACTTATTATTTTCTATATGTTATGTGTAACATAATTTGTACTATATATAAGTTAAACTTATATAATTATTAATGCTTAATTAAAATGTAATAATTTATGTAAATGTGTGTGTAAATCATAAATGAATAATTTGAATATTAAATTGAATGTAATCAAATTTGTAATTGTATAATGTGACTAAATGGGCGCATTAGAATAATTCTGTAATGTTTATTTAGAATATGGTAAATAAATAAATAAAATATTTTACAGCTAGCCTTTTCAGACAAGTTGACAATAAGCTGAACTGCAGCCTGTGGGCCGGAGTTGATGCACCGTCAAAAGCCTGAATACAAGACAGTCAGCAAACAAAACTTGCAAAGGGGTTGTAATAATTGCGCCCTCAGGCAACAAGCTTCAAAGGCTTTGTCGCGACTGCCTCTAGCGACTCGTTTAAATGTTTTTCAGTTGAATTTGGTTTTTACAATGTCTTCATTTCAGTGGATTAATTCTATCTAGACTTCTTCGGTCTAAAATGGTATGGGGCATGTAATGCGACGCGATAGCTATTCACTTAGCCTCTCCGAGACCAAAAAAAGGAGGGGTCCATCCACTCAACTCCGTGTTCGTCGCTCCCTGATGAACGTCTCCGTTTGAGAGCCAAAATAGTCTTTCCTGACAAATATGTATGTGAGTGACCCATTCGATGTTACTAACATTCATTGACATTCAAATATATTTTCAGACAATTTTCACAGCGCCTTCTAGCCCCAAAGTAAGCGAAACTTGTGTTATGGGTACTAGACAACTGATAAACGTACGTAAATACATTTTTTTTGGTAAATACATACTTATGATACATAGTAAACACCCAGACCAAGAGAAACAGACATGTTCATGCACACAAATGTTTGTCCTGTGTGGGAATCGAACCCACGAGCGATGGTCTCGAAGCCGCGTAGAACGCTACGTCACCGACTGGTGATCCCGAATAGGGAGATAAAGATTACAACAAGCAGCAAGAAGGTCAAATGGTATCAAAAAGACAACATGGTAGACCTAGATCAGAACTGCCGCCTTGAGAGCTACAATTATGAGCATGTATTGCGTAGGTGGGTTAAAGCGAGCGCGATTAAGAAGCGATTCCGATGCAATGACATGATGTTTCAATGTGAAGTTGTGCGACACGGCGGCTTTGTTCTACATGCATGCGTACGAATTTTCCTGTGCACTGCCGTTTCAGCTCTCTGTGATTACTGCAAACAACAAAAGAACACCACACCGTAACCCATTCGTACGGAAAATTTCAAGTAAACTTTTCGCGTTCATTTCGCATGGTGAAACAGCGGGCGCGCGCATCGTGTGTCCCGCGAACGTTCGGTCATGTAAGAACTTCAATAGGCGTCGACTATCTTTTGCCTTGGCGCCTCGCCGCGTCGCTTTGCGTTCGCGTCAAGATCACCTACGCAAGATTTCGTCTCAATTGCGAACCGTGAAGAGGCATATATTCAGCAGTAGACGCAATTGTTCTGAGCAGAATAAGGGGACATTTATTAGGCCATCGTCACTAACAACTTCATCAACCATGCAGTATCTATCCATCATTTTTTTTAAAACAAGCAGACATCTGACCATTATAAACTAAACAAATGGTTGTATTTACTATATTTGGGGTGTAAGTTGTTCAACAACGTCTTTGAGCCAAGATCAACCTCGTCGGTACGTGTACATCCTGCTGATTGATAAACGAGGCACTGGCGAAAAAAGAGGCATAGCATATATTTTAAGCTGCCCGACTGGGGAAGTGCCTCCACCTCACAGAATACCGCAGCCAAATAACAATTCCCTTGAGGGTTGTTGTGTACCTGCAAGTGAGTAAGGTCACCAGAAAGAAAAAAAAGGAAGGAGTATAGCCTGGCAACGAATCGGCGACCCCTTGGTGTTGCTGATTTCCATGGACGAGGTTGATTGACGTTTGCCCTTCTCTCACATAAAAAAAATACTAGCTTGCGCTCTAGACTTCGAAGGCGCATAACCCGGTATCCAGGGAGAAGTTTAAAAAAATCCTTTCTTAGCACATCTAGACCACATTAGGATCCTACGTACCAGATTTGGAATCTCGACATCAAGGGGTTTAGGCTATGCGTTAGTATACAGTCAGTCACTCAGTGAGTTCTTTTTTTATAGATATAAATAGATCTGTTTAATATACAACAAAAATCGGGTTGCACTCCGGGGGTACCGGCAGAAGTGAAAACTTGAACATTACTGTTGTGCATTTTTTAATATTTTGGAATAGTCAGGGAATAATTTCGCACGAATTGCTTTATTTATTAGTATAAAAGTACTATCATTTGTGTGATAAAACACAATACACATTTATTGCGCTATCGTACACAAACATAACAATTTATATTACATTAAAAATAAACTCTTCGTGTCTTCTAAGTCAGAGATCTTCGCAGAGGTGGAGAGATTCTATGGCAAACTCTATGCTGCACATGCACCTGTCCCTACATCAGCTGCTCGTGTAAGTGATCGCCGAGCCCCGCTAACCCGACACGAAACCGAAGACATTCCAGACATCAGCATGGGTGAGATTAGGATAGCCCTTGAACAG
Organism: Hypsopygia costalis; assembly: GCA_937001555.2. Classification (NCBI taxonomy): domain Eukaryota; kingdom Metazoa; phylum Arthropoda; class Insecta; order Lepidoptera; family Pyralidae; genus Hypsopygia; species Hypsopygia costalis. The sequence goes on from OW443349.2 coordinate 8,194,631, forward strand.
CTGAAAAATGGTAAGGCTCCCGGTGAGGACGGAATCACAACAGAACTGTTGAAAGCTGGAGGAATTCCGGTTCTAAAGGAACTACAACGTCTGTTTGATTCCGTCATTCACAACGGGACCGCACCAGTCGCGTGGACCAGGAGTTTGGTCGTCTTATTCTTCAAGAAAGGTGACAAAACCTTATTGAAGAATTATAGACCGATCTCACTCCTGACCCACGTGTATAAGCTGTTTTCAAGGGTTATCACGAATCGTCTCGCTCGAAGGCTTGATGACTACCAGCCACCGGAACAGGCTGGGTTTCGTAAAGGCTACAGTACCGTGGACCACATATATACATTGCGGCGGATTGTGCAGAAAACCACAGAGTACAGTTTGCCGTTCTGTGTAGCTTTTGTGGACTACGAGAAAGCCTTCGACTCCATCGAAACTTGGTCTGTTCTGGAATCCTTACAGCGATGCCAAGTCGACCACCGCTATATCGAGGTGCTGAGATGGCTATATAGCTCTGCGACAATGACTGTCCGCGTCCAGGACCAGCAGTCTAAGCCTATCCAGCTGCAGCGGGGAGTACGTCAAGGAGATGTCATTTCCCCAAAACTATTCACCGCTGCTCTGGAAGACGTATTTAAGACGCTGGACTGGAAAAAACGGGGCGTCAATGTGAATGGCGAGTACATCTCACACCTTCGGTTCGCCGACGACGTGGTCATAATGGCTGAATCGCTGGAGGATCTCGGTCGTATGTTGGTCGATCTCAATGCTGCATCTCGACGTGTGGGGCTGGGGATGAATTTCGAGAAGACGAAAGTCATGTACAACGATTTTGTCATCCCTAGCCCGGTTATCGTAGAGAATGCAGCTATTGAAGTGGTTAATGACTATGTCTACCTCGGTCATTCTATACAGCTTGGCCGGGGTAATTTCAACAAAGAGATCGATAGACGCATTCGACTGGGCTGGGCAGCTTTTGGAAAGCTTCGTCACATCTTCGCCGCGCAGATATCCCAGTGCTTGAAGACAAAAGTCTTCAACCAGTGCGTCCTCCCTGCAATGACATATGGTGCAGAGACTTGGACACTGACCATCGGACTGGTCCACAGGCTAAAGGTCGCGCAGCGAGCGATGGAGAGGGCTATGCTCGGGGTTTCTCTGCGGGATCGAATCCGGAACGAAGAAATTCGACGGAGAACCAAAGTTGTCGACATAGCCTTCAGAGTTTGTAAGCTGAAGTGGCAATGGGCCGGTCACATCTGCCGAGTAAGTGATGGCAGATGGGGGAGGAAGGTATTAGAGTGGAGGCCGCGCATAGGACGACGAAGTGTTGGGCGCCCTCCTTCTAGATGGTCCGACATCAGCGTCAACAGGGAGCAGGCATACATTTTCGCCGCGTGATAGAAAGAGAGGGGGATATTTCTTTCTCTCCTACGCCGCGCCAACGGTCTACTCTCTCTCCGTATTACGAATTTTCGATCAGGCCACGTGTCCTAACGCGAGTTTAACGTTTTTTACCCATCCCAAAAAGTGCACAACGCCCCTAAAGAAGTTTTCACTTCAACAATCCAAACTTTGCTTTTGAAACCATATACATAACTCAAAACTAAATCAGGCCATTGATTCCTAATATTTTCCTATTTCCACCCTCATTGCTTCATTGCTCTACTTACGCCTTAATTCCAAAAACGGTCGCAGGTGGCGAATTGATTAAATCTTTTCATTTAATTTGTTAGACAAATGCAAGCATCTGTTTTGCTCTAATTGGATTAAATCAGACAGTTTAAATCAATTTTAAGAATCCATTTTTATCAATTTGAATAAATTCGTCTGAAATATGAATTTGTTTGAATTGAACGAATCCGACTCCAGTTGATTTCGTTACAGTATATGAATTTATTTTTGTAGCGTTTACATTTTTAAAACTATATTGACGAATTAATGAAAAGATAGAGTATTTATAATTATTATTGTAAAAATAAACTTATTTATTATTAATTTTCTGTATCAACTACATAGATTTCACAATCTACTAGGTACTTAAAACTTTATATCATTCTTATTAAAATGTTTATTATATATTTTTACCTCATGTATAGTTTTACTACCGCACCCCGGCCAATCCATACAAATGTCTCGTAGTTTAAACATAAACAATGATGTATATGCAGAGCGAGAATGGGCGTGTGTGCATGCGTAGCCATACAAACTGTTCTAGATTTGTCTCAGAGGTTATATGAGGTCGACACGAGAGAGCGACAGAGAGTGGCCATACCTTATGTAGTAGTACTTATACTGTGGTTTTACTACGGTTTTTTTAATACAAGCAAGGTGATAAACAAGCAGACGACCTGTTTGATGATAAGTTGTCATCGCAGCTAAAGGACGTTCGCAATACCTACAGATATATTCATTAAGTTTATCAAGCAGATATACTCCGATTAATAGTGGTATCTAACAAAAAGCTAATGAACTACAGGACAGACATTTCAGCCTAGTGTGGGACCACTGATAAATCACAGGCTACATACCTTGGTTTAGAAGACCTTTCATATTAAATTTAAGTAACTGTATCGTAACATCTATACAAATATTTTGATTTTGAACGGGGAAGTTCTTTGCTCTAGGTCTTTGATCTAGGTGTAAAAGTACGGCTGTTTGTAAACTCACAACAAAATTAATTTGTATAAAAAATAACACTAAATATATACAAATATACTTATTTGCAAAGCTACTAGCTTTGGAATTTGACTTTCACTTTTGTTTATGTGATTGACGGCAATAGAAGAAATAAGGCATTAACCGCAAAAAGATATTGACAGGTAAATAAAATGTTCATTCATGATCATTCGTGACATTTACACACAAAACGTGTAAGGGTGTAAATTGCACACCTTGATCTTAAGAGCCAAAGCCAACCTCAGCTGTACGTGGTGTACCTTGGCAACTAGCGAAAGAAGATCTGGCAAAAGAGAGGTAGGGTACAGCGTATCTATTTGCTGCCCGACAGGAGAACCTCCATCTCACAGAATACCACAGCCAAATAACAATTCCCTTGAGGGTGGTTGTGCTCCTGCGAGTGAGTGAGGTCACCAGAACGGAAGGAGTTGATGTGTTTGCAGCGAGGGTGGTAGCGCGCGAGCGGTATTTTATGTTGCGAGCGTTAATATGGCTACGGTAACCGCTTCACATTAGGCGGGCTGTATGCTTGTATTCCACCCGAGTTAGTAAAAAAAAATGACTCTCTTGCAGTTTGCTTGCCATGTCCGAGAATTCCTGACGTGCTCCTTCTACGAAACCTCGCGCATACTGCGCAGCATATTCGACTCCATGAAAGACAACACCTGTACGTGTCGCTCAAGTATTGGCGATCCTTTACTAAATTATAAAATTGTCTAATCTTGGACTTATAGATTTGTCCAGGACTATAGGCTGGCAACATATCGGCGACCCCTCGGTGTTTGCTAATTTCCATGGTCATAGGTAATTGCTTTCCATCTGGTGGTAAAAAAATGCGCAAAGTAATTATCGACTTATAACAACTTCTAAAACACACAAAATTCGACCGGAAGACATAGAAGATATAAAAGAAAATTGAACAAAGGCGGAAAAGGCGAAAGGAACATATCCTTAAAAAGGAATCTCCCTTTTAGGAATATGACTTTGTACAATTCTCTTTGATTTAATGTATACTTTCTACTCCTTGTTCACACCATTTTATATATTTATGGCAAATTGACATGATATTATGTGCGTAAGGGGTTCATCAACATCTTTGAACTAAAGCCAACATCACCCGCACGCGGTGTACCCTGCTGACTGACAAACGAAGCTCTGGCGAAAAGAGAGGTAGGGAGCGTAATTGTAAGCTACCCGACCTGTGTATGTACCTCCGCCTCACAGAATACCGCAGCCAAATAACAACTCCCTTGAGGGTTGTTGTGTTCCTGCGAGTGAGTGAGGTCACCAGAAAGGAAGGAGATGCTGCGTTGGCAGCGGAGGTGACGGCGCGCGAGCGATATTTTATGTTGCGAGCGTTAACATGGCTACGGTAATCGCTTCACATCAGGCGGGCCGTATGCTTGTCTGTCACCCGACGTAGTATAAAAAAAAAAAGACATGCAACATTTATGAAATGTTTTCCATTTATAGGGTTTTCCATCGACTGTAGTAAATTAACTTTATCTACACTTGGTGGATACTCTCCGTTGCTTAGACAACGAGACTCTTGAAATATGGAATAATCATCATCATCACCCTGTATCTATCCATTGCTGGATATTAGCCTTCCCCAATGCTTTCCACCGCATACGATCTTCCGCCTTCCGCATCCAACCGCTTCTAGCCACTTTCTTAAGCTCATCGGACCATCTAGAAGGAGGGCGCTTCGTCGTACTGCGCACGGCCTCCACTCTAATACCTTCCTCCCCCATCTACCATCACTTACTCGGCAGATGTGACCCGCCCATTGCCACTTCAGCTTGCAAACTCTGTAGCCTATGTCGACAACTTTAGTTCTCCGTCGAATTTCTTCATTCCGGATTCGATCCCTCAGAGAAAAATTATAATTAAGTAAAACTTATAATTAAGTGCATTTAATTAATTGCAGTCTGTTTGGAAAAGTAGCCATCACACATTCCCGATGAGGTCTGTTTATGTAGTAGTTTTTTGTATGGTGATCCCGCGGTGTTTATTGAGGCTACAGTTTGAGGTTCTTCAAGAAAATCGTAACTGGCATTTATAAGATCGGCAATAGCAAGCGACTATAAGCCATGTTGACTGCTTATCACTAGACAGGTCGTCTGATTCTTTACTGCCTTTTGTTAGGATTTGTTAGTTTCGGTATCATTTTGTAATGTTTAATTTAAGTTAGTTGCACTGGCAACACATTCTTTCAAGCTATTGACTACGCAGGTCTGTGATTGGCTAAACAATATTTGGTCATTTCTGATTGGTAAATTACTACCAATCAGAATACTTAATTTTTACTGCGAAAATCATACGAAAGGTCTGTTCTGTTCCTAGCGTAAGCGGCCTTTTGAATATTCTTCGTTGGACAGGTTGGACTGTGGAATTGGAAGGTTAAAAGAAATTAAAAGTAATACATCTTACTTCAGTGTTTTTTCTCCACGTCTAATAGTAGTTAACATCGGAAGTATAGTAACTATATTACATGCAAGGCAGAAGGAGACATCCTTACACTCTATAGTAAAATCTAAATTCTAAAATTGTCCCTTGTGAAATTAGTAAATTAGCTGTCAAGTTAGCGCCGAAAAATCTCGGTAATAGCATAAAATTAAAGGAAAACAACATTTATAAATATTAGGGTTCCCAGTTTCAAGTTCTCCCCTGAGAGAGCAATTAACGAAACAAGGGGTTATTTCACAGAAAGGCAACGGGATTTCTGATAATTTTATTGTAATTATGCAAAAAATGTTTGCCATTTACGCCAACGTTAAATGTAAGTTGTTACAAAGATTAATCTTATTACTATTCTCGTTATTAAATCCAATTGCAACTAATCATAACGCCTAACTATACCTATTTCTTCTAATATTATATCTAGGCCGACTTAGCCTTACACTTGTGGATGACTTTACAACTGGGATAATCCAAACAAAGGAGACGATAATTAAATGGATGCGTATCAGCAAATACTAACGCACGCACGTCTAGATTATTCTTGTAGTCCAAAATTTTCCAACCTCTCCCTTCAGTCACAGAACATCACTCGCAGGCTTGAAATGTCATTATTCTAATCTATCTTCATATATATATAAAACAAAGTCGGGTTTGTTCCAACACATATAACTCGAGATCGGCTGCACCGATTTTCATGGTCTTTGATTTGTTGGATTTGTCTCCGTCCCGAATAATAGATTATCTATTAAAAACATTGGAAAATTGACGAAAAAATAAAATAAAAGAGAAAACATTTTCCAATACAAATATGTAGTATCAGTTGAAAAACGATTGTCATATTTCTTTGTTGTCAAATAAATGTCAATTCGATTGGTCTCACTTTTACATCGCAAAAAGTTTTCTGTGATTTGTTTTGAAAATTGTTGTGTGGATTGATATATTTATTGGTTGTCAATATGTACTTTTGCCTTGGTTTGCCGACGACGTGGTCATAATGGTTGAATCGGTGGAGGATCTTGGTAGTATGTTGGTCGATCTCAATGCTGAATCGCGACGTACATAGGCTGTAATACCTACATATACATATACATGTATCATGTTATACCTATATCAGGCTGGGGATGAATTTCAACAAGACGAAAATCATGTACAACGATTTGGTCGTCCCTTGCCCGGTTATCGTAGAGAATGCAGCTATTGAAGTAGTTAAAGACTTTGTCTACCTCGGACATTCCATACAGCTTGGCCGGGGTAATTTCAACAAAGAGATCGATAGACGCATTCGACTGGGCTGGGCAGCTTTTGGAAAACTTCGGCACATCTTCGCCGCACAGATACCCCAATGCTTGAAGACTGAAGTCTTCAACCAGTGCGTCCTCCCTGCAATGACATATGGTGCAGAGCCTTGGACACTGACCATCGGACTGGTCCACAGGCTAAAGGTCGCGCAGCGAGCGATGGAGAGAGCTATACTCGGGGTTTCTCTGCGGGATCGAATCCGGAACGAAGAAAACGGAATTCGATGGAGAACTAAAGTTGTCGACATAGCCTTCAGAGTTTGCATACTGAAGTGGCAATAGGCCGGTCACATCTGCCGAGTAAGTGATGGCAGATGGGGGAGGAAGGTATTAGAGTGGAGGCCGCGCGTAGGACAGAGAAGTGTTGGGCGCCCTCCTACTAGATGGTTCGATGACCTTAAGAAAGCGGCTGGGAGCGCCTGGATGCGGAAGGCGGAGGGAGGATCGTATCTGGTAGAAAGCACTGGGGAAGGCTTATATCCAGCAGTGGGTAGATACAGGCTGATGATGAATATGTACTTTTTTTGTGTCTTAGCAAAGCACTAAACTTAATATTTACGACTGCTGTGATACTGGTATTCCCTCAACCAAAGGGGTTTAGAGTATACTCCACTATGCTGCTCAACTGCGGGTTAGCGGAGGCCAGTATTTTCAAGCCGCCTAAAGGCCACTAGGTTTAACGACTGTCATCTAATGATAACAACCGGGACCGACGGCTTACGTGCCTTCCGAAGCACGGTGGAGCTCGAGACGGACGAACGATGCCATCGAGCTTCTCTATTATTATCTATTATAAAATAATAAATTTAATTCAGCTAATACGTACCACGACATTCATTGATTGTTAGGCGGTACGAAGTTCGTCGGGACAGCTAGTATTGAGAATAAATCTTCACGTACTAAAAAGTTCGTCAACTGTTGTGTCTTGGTAAAAGCGGAACGCCTTGCCAGCACACGTGTTTCCTCCTTTCTGCAACATGGGATCCTTCTAAGAAAACGTGAAGAAAGACCTCGCGGGCCAGCATGGCACTGTCAACTGACAGAACACTGTTGTCTAGTATTTTGTGAGTTGAAGCTGCAATTTGGGCTCCTCTTTTCACTTATCTTCAGGTGGAGTGAGACATCTACGCCAAGCACAAACTTCACCTGACCTGGTTCTACCTATTCCCTAATCGGTTTTTAATATGAGAAAATCCCCGTGGTCAAATAGCCGGCAAATGCTAATTCTATAACAAGGATAACAGATTCTGAACAAAAAAGCCTGGATATGCTTTTTTGTTTGTTTGTTTGTTTGTAAAATCTTTATTGCATTAAATATTACATAACAGAGATTGTAGTGATAAGACATAGTGTACAAGGGCGGACTTATCCCTATAAGGGATCTCTTCCAGTCAACCTTTGAGTTCCTGAAAGGAAACTGTGAATTGGCGGCGAATAAAATGAATAATTATAGAATATAGGTGCGTAACATAAAAAAGACAAAACATACATAAAACTGTAAGAAGATATAGTATACAATATTAGAGTTCACATACATACATGGATATTATAATATAGGTAATTATATAAATTATACATAGATCAAACACTACTAATTTTACTTGAGCTCATATTTATGTCGGATTTGCGCAGGTGGTCGTGGGCATGGAAAAGAATTTGTTAAGTCGTGACTTGAAGGAGTCAATAGAGGGTGACAGTCGTAACTCTAAAGGTAATGAGTTCCATAGTCGCGCAGCCCGGATCTCAAAAGAATCAAATAGGAAATTGGTGCTACAGGTGGGTAAAACTAGTAACGGCTCACCACAGCGGCGCAGTCGCTCATCTACATTACGAAAACGGAACCTTTCTCGAAGATACGGGGGAGCTGAGGGGTTAAAAGGTACATTAAAAAGAAAAGTGAGGATGTGGATGTTCCGACGCTGCCTAATCGGGAGCCAGTTGAGTTGCTGGCGAAAGTGAGAAATGTGAACGTACTTTCGTACTCCGAAGATAAATCTAATGCATTGATTTTGCAGTCTTTCCAATTTGTCCAGCAACTCCTCCGACAAGTCCAGGAATGCAACATGGCCGTAATCTAGAAGGGGAAGAAGAAGTGAACGAGCTAACATCACTTTGGTATTTATGGGCAGAAAATTTTGCAATCGCCTTAATGAATGAAGAGATGTGAAAAGTTTGCGACTAATTGCATTGACTTGTGGGTGCCATGATAACGTTTGGTCCAGCATAATGCCTAAGTTTTTTACCGTCGACGAGTAAGGTATAATAGATCCATTAAATATGACATCAGGAAAACCTACTGCCCGAGATTTAGACACAAAGTGGGGGCTACCTATTACTATAGCTTGAGATTTCGCTGCATTGATTTTGAGACCGAAACTCTCGGCCCACTTTGCACTGGTGCTAAGATCAGAATTTACTATGTTAATAGCTTTTGAGAAGTTATCTAGAGAGGCAGCGGTATATATTTTTAGGTCGTCAGCATACAAATGAAAAGAGGACTTTAGAGACGACGTGATACTGTCAATGAAGATGGAAAAAAGCACAGGTGAAAGCACGCCACCCTGTGGAACACCAGCACCAAGTTTACACCAGTCAGATTTCCTGCCATCAATCTTTACCAGTTGAGATCTTCCGCCAAGATAAGATTGGAACCATGCTAGAGAAGTAGGCGAAAGGTTGATACGGTGAAGAACTTCATACTTTTTTGTTCATAACCGCTGAATTGCCCGTGTCGACCTACGGTCGACAAGTGACGTCACGACCTTGAAACGCTTGAATTGCCCGTGTCGACCTACGACGACGGTCGACATTTGCGGTTTGGCGTTCAGTTTTGGGCAGATTGAACAATACTCATCTGTCATACATTCAGGCCCATTTGTTTATGTTTTTTTCGTTTCTCCGCCATATTAGCTATCGGATTAAGGCCAAAGAATCATAAACTCAATGGAAAAAAAAATAAAAAAAGGGGTTTAAGAGACTCGCCTTAACGGCGCCAGATGTTCGGGCCGGTGTCAAGTGCTATAAAAACTTATTTTGTTTAGGTAAGTGTAGGTTTTTGTTTATTAACATCGGGTTTTATCTCCCTGGCGTATTTTTAAATAAAAAACTATACGTTATCGCCTTAGTTCATAAGGTATTTTTTTTAATACAAGTAGGGCTATGAAACACCACTTGAGAATGTTTAGACCATCGTAATTCTACACTATAGTCGAGTGTTGAACAACAAAAGACGGCATTGTATAGTGCTGTTCTTAGTAAACGTAAAAAACACCACTTGTAGGCACTCAATAACAAAGTTGCGTCTCAATGACCGTTTTTATGGGGCCCCGACCACCCGCGGCGCCGGGCAGGTAGGAATAAAAAACAAATGGGCATAGTTCCGCCGCGTTTTTGCGCGGGGGGGGGGGGGGGGCGGGGGGCTCAACGTGGGGGGCAAAAGAGCGGATAATATCCGATAAACACATCAGAGCTATTGTCGACGGCAGTTGCTCCAACCGTAGGTTTTAATGTTGGCGTCCCACTAGGCCCCCTAGGCACTACGGGGCCTAGTGGATAGTATTGTAGTAATTCATTTTCTCCACTCTTTCCATGTTACTGACTAATTTACATTTGAGGACCTGTTATATTATGATGTTTTTAGACAGTATATCATAGCTCATTTCACTAGTTTATGTGACGTGTAAGCGAGATGACACTGCACGATTCATCATAGTCACCATTTCTGGTAAAGGACATCTACTGCCGAACATAGGCCTCCTCCTTAGATCCACAATGATCGATCTTGTGCCATTTGCATCCATCAGCTCACCGTGATCGTTATCAGATCGTCCGTTCATCTAGTGGAGGGCCGTCCTACGTCTGCTGTTGCCATTCCAGAACCTATCTGTTCCATCGGCTACCAGTTCTGGGTACTTGTGGCCTGCCCACTGCCACTTCAATCTGCTGATCCTTAGGGCTACGTCGGTAACATTAGTCCTGCTACGGATTCCTGACTTCATCACGTAGAGATACTCTGAGAATAACTCTCTTCATTATACGTTTCGCAAAATTGAGCTTTTTTTTTGTTTTTATACCACTTTGGCTTTGAGCATGGCTCTCTCAATCATTGAGTTTTTTTTATTTTATTGAGTTTTTTTAATGTTGCGCAACATTGAGTTTTTTATACCACTTCGGGTTGCAGACAAGCATACGGCCCACCTGATATGATACGATTATCGTAGCCATATTACCAGCCAGCCAGCCGTATCCAGCCAGCCCCGCTGTCAACGCAGCAAATCCTTTCTGGTTTACAAATAAAGTCCATGACAACATAGACAGTCTATCTAAAGAGATCACAATGTAATAAGCTCTTAAATGATGCTCTTAAATATCTTTTGCTCTTTACTATCCACCGCTTCCTTCTAAAATATTTTATGTCCCGTTAAGAAGACATTCTTATAACTGGAAAACAAACACCGTCTATGTTATTTATGCAGAATTACTCAAGAAATTGTTGGGAGTTCTTCTGATGCAATGTTGCGGTTTTCGGCTTGAAAATTGCTTTTCTTTTAAATACTACGTCGGGTGGCAGACAAGCATAGGGCCCGCCTGATGTGAAGCGGTTAGCCATATTAACGCTCGCAACATAAAATATCGCTCGCGCGCCGCCATCCCCGCTGCCATCGCAGCATCACCTTCCTTTCTGGTGACCTCACTCACTCGCAGGAACACAACAGCCCTCAAGGGAACCGTTATTTGGCTGAAATATTCTGTGCGGTGGAGGTACATTCCCCAGTCGGGTAGCTTACAATTACGCTGTCTACCTCTCTTTTCGCCAGAGCTTCGTTTGTCAGTTAGCAGGGTGCACCGCGTGCAGGTGAAGTTGGCTTTGATTCAAAGATGTTGATGAACCACTTACACCCCATAAATAAATGCTGTATGACTTTTTGTAAATAGTACGTTGGTCTCGAGTGGTACACAAGCATATGCCCTGCTTGGTGTAAGGCGATTACAGCAGCCATATAAATGCTTGCAACGACTTATCGCTTCTGCAGTGTAATGTCCCCTTCTTTCCTGGTCGCCTCACTCACTCGCAGAAATATAACAACCGGCAAGGAATTGTCTTTAGCTACGATTTTTTACAAGATGTGACAATTAATAGTACCTCTATGTTTTATGTACACCTTAACACTAGAAAGACGGGTAGATCTATCTACCTACAAAGACGGCGAAGGGTCAAATGACTTCTCCAATTTAATATATCTTTTTTTATTATTTAAGTCCTAAAAATGGTAACTGTGGTAATAAAATGGAGTATAATGTATGATTAATTATTTAATTTACACACAATTTTCACATTTTTATTACGTTACAAGAGCCGCAAAGTGGCTTTTTGCAAGTGTCGCATACTTTATTAGTTTTATTTTTGCGCTTGTGTAATAACATTCTCGCCTTTTTCGAATTTACGGATTTTGAGAAGAAGATCAAGAAGTAGAAGGTGTGGATTCTTCAGCCAATCTTCAGTTTCAAAATTCGATTTCAGAGAGTCTCGCTTCGATTTCTATTTACCTCATACCTTAGTCAGTTCAGGTTTACTATGTGTATTCTAATACATCGAATATAAGAGGCGTTACTAATAACAGGTAGTTCTTTATTTTTAATTATACTACTACTAGCGACCCGCCCCGGCTTCGCACGGGTGTAATGCTGATACTAAATGTACTACAGAAGGTCTTTGCGCTTTGTCCTATCCAGTCCTTCCCCAGTTATAGGCACACGCCGCCGGCTCCGCGGCCGGTACCGCCACAGCCGTTATGTCCCTGCATTTTAAATGTGTAATATCTTCTAAACTATTCATTTAAATTACATGCTGTGAAGGGCCATATTGATCTATATTAAATGCGCAATGTATTTAAGGTACTTAATTGGATAAGGATTAATTCTGTATTGCTTAAAATCGCTTCGTAAATAAGGCATTATTTCTTGTAAAAAGCAAAGGATAAAATAACGGTTATTGTGTGTTACCACTAAGAGATAGACATATACCATCGCGAACTTTTTTGTAGACCATTTTAAGGTGAACAATACTGTACTACATTATTTTGATCTATCTCGTTGGGTTCAGCCAGCGTTTGCAATGAAAGAGCAAAAAAATGTGTTTATTTACGACATCACATTAGAAACCTCTAAATTATCAGTGTTTTTCTACTATGTTATGCATATATTATACATATAAACTTTCCAGTTGAATCACTCTATCTATTAAAAAAAACCGCATCATAATCCGTTGCGTAGTTTCAAAGATTTAAGCATACATGGGGACATAGGGACAGAGAAAGCGACTTTGTTTTATACTATGTAGTGATTATACTACTTGACGAGCTCGGTGGCGTAGCGGTCAATGAAGCGGCTTCGACACCAATGCTCGTGGGTTCGATTCCCACATAGGACAAACATTTATGTGCATGAACATGTCTGTTTGTCTTAGTCTGGGTGTTTTCTATGTATCATAAGAATATAATAGGTAGGGGAAAAAGTCTTTTCGCATTATAGTATGTATGAACTTGTATTAAAATCTCTTTGGTTATACCATTTGTATCTGGCAGGTTTTGATATCTTTAAAAAGTTTAAATTTTAAAAAAGATAATTCCAAATTCAAATTAGGTAAATGTGTGATTTTCATTTGTTTTTTTTACTGTCAAGATGAGTGAATCTAATGAAGAAATTTGATTCATTTTAAAATTTTACTACAAAAAAGGTAAAAATGCAACGCAAGCTGCGAAAAAAATTTGTGACGTTTATGGACCTAGTGCAGTGTCTGTGAGAGTAGCACAAATTTGGTTTAAGCGTTTTCAATCAGAAAATTTTGATGTGAAAGATGCACGTCGCTCTGGTCGCCCTGTTACGGATAAAATGGATGCCATTATTTGAAAAAGTGGAGCAAGATCGGCATATCAGTAGTTACGACGTAGCTGAAGAATTAGGAATTGATCACAAAACAGTTTTGGCGCATTTGAAAAAAGCGGGGTACATTAAAAAGCTCGATATTTGGGTGCCTCACGATCTCACTGAAAGAAACTTAATGAACCGTGTACTCATTTGCGATTCTTTTCTACGACGTAATGAAAGCGAACCGTTTTTGAAGAAGCTTATAACTGGTGATGAAAAGTGGATCACGTACGACAAGAACGTGCGAAAAAGGTCGTGGTCAAAGGCCGGTCAGGCTTCACAGACTCTGGCAAAACCCGGGTTAACCCACAACAAGGTGATGCTGTGTGTATGGTGGGATTGGAAGGGCATTATTCATTATGAGCTGTTACCGCCAGGCAGGACTATCGATTCTGAACTCTACTGTGAACAACTGATGAGATTAAAGCAAAAAGTTGAGAGAAAGCGGCCGGAATTAATTAACAGAAGGGGTGTGATTTTTTATCATGATAACGCTAGACCTCACACATCTTTAGCCACTCAGCAAAAATTAAGAGAGTTTGACTGGGAGGTGTTAATGCATCCGCCGTATAGTCCTGACCTTGCACCTTCTGATTTCCACCTGTTTCGGTCTCTTCAGAATTCTTTAGGCATTGTCAGGTTAACATCACGAGAAGACTGCCAAAACCACTTGTCGTGGTTTTTTGAACAGAAGTCCCAAATTTTCTATAGTAATGGGATCATGTCTCTACCTACAAGATGGCAAAAAGTTATCGAACAAAATGGCACCTACATACTTTAGTTAAATATAAATAAACTTTATTAAAAAATGTTTTGAATTTTCATATAAAATACGAAAAGACTTTTTCCCCAACCTAAATTTACAAAAAAAATGTATTTACGTATGTTTATCAGTTGTCTAATACCTAAACACAAGCTTCGCTTACTTTGAAGCTAGATGGCGCTGTGTAATTTGTCTAAAAAAATAAAAAAAAATAGGTATAATAAAAATAAAGAATTATTATTATTTTATCCCCGGGACTGCAATTGACTTCATTGTTCATTGCATTTTTGGTGGTGGCCACTGGTAATCCTGGCTATCGCGGGAGACACAATGGTGGGAATGTGTAGTGGGGCCACATCTCGTTAACAATAATTCTTTATTTTCTGAAGTACCTGCTTACTTGTATTGCAGGTCTTGAGATCTCATATGAACAACTATATCGCAAATCAATTGCAATTTTGATAACGTAGAAGGCTTTCTCGTGATTCACAGAAGACATACAGAACGGCAAATTGTGCTCAGTGGTTTTCTACATAATCTGCCGCAATGTATGTATCTGTAGTACTGTACAGTACTTAGATCACTTTTGTGATTGTCTAACTAAATAACATTTAATAATTGCAATGATAATAAACTAAAATAATAATTAGGTACTTCTAAAACGTTATAAGCTTATTAAGAAGAATCTGAAAGTAGAAATAGTATATCAAAATAAATACCAAAATGACGTTCGTAAAATGCATGTTGACTATGACCACACTATGACGTTGTTGCATTCAATGAGCGATATATGTTCATGCACACAAATGTTTGTCTTGTGCGGTGATCGAACACGCGACCACGAAGTCATAGTGGCCATTGTAGCCATTCGACCATCAGGCTCGTCTTATGATTATTTACGATGATACGGTAAAATTCACGATGATTATGTAAGAAGCTTAGTTAATACCTGACGGTATTAACTAAGCTTAGACGGTATAAATTAAGTAAGTAATCAGCAAAATTAAAAATCCTATGAACATTAACAAAAAAAATACATCTATTATAGAGTAAATTACCAACTAATTAATCATTGTTAACCCAAAAATAGTAAATTACAATGAAAATTTAAGCCGCATTAAAATGTTATCCAAATTTTTCAACATCTAATTATCTTATGAAAATAAATTACTCTACGTAAATCTTTGTTTAGCCTAACCCTAACATTTGTAATTGAAGTCCAAATGGCTCAACCCTAGCATATTACATGCTTAATAAATGCTAAGCTTTTTGTTTCTCATTAAATAACTGCTACCAAATAAAATTTGCTTTTAACACTAAAATATTTTTCTTGTTTCAAATAATATTTACTAATTAACCCTTTTTAACGAGTCTGTTGTCTAAAACTTTAAAAATCTTGTGCAATAACATTTTTTTATCTACTCTCATACTGAATTTAGAGATTAAAAAACTAAACACAAAATCTTAATGTCAGTCTTTTACGCACAAGCCATCAATATAAATTTAAAAAGTTACTTTTCGATACAGGTCTTGAGATCTCATATGAACAACTATATCGAAAAATAACTTTGTTTTCATTTCGATAGCGATTTTCAGCCCTAGGTTCAGCTATATTAAGCAGGTTGCAATGCATTTGCATTGCATGCATGCTCGATATGCAAATGGATTTATAAATAAGAAATAAAGCTGTTAAATTAACTTTATGGTTTTGTTTAAAATATTATTATACTCACACTGCACATAATTAAATCTTAAAATACTCGTGTGATGCTATTATCACATTCGCCTTCAGCTCATGTGATAAACTCACACTCGTATTTTAAGAACCCTTACACAACAGTTTCATAAACCACTATTACTAGCTGTGCCTGCAGCTTCTAATGTCGACCGTCGAATGACAATGTAAATACATACATATAACACATAGGAAACACCCAGACCAAGACAAACAGACATGTTCATGCCCACAAATATTAGTCTAGTGCGGGGATCGAACCTGCACCCTCGTAGTTAAAGTGGCCATTGCTAACCATTCGAGCACCGAGCTCGTCAACAACAACAACATAAAAATAAACTTTTTTAAACATTCTACAAATATTTTTATACTATATTCATCATTCTGTTTAAGTAGTTATCGTTCAACCCAATATTATTTTGAAGCAAGAACAAAGTGGGTTGTAAGTTTGGGGTTTAAGTGGTTTGGTGGTCTGGGGAATGTACCGCCGCCTCACAGAATACCGCAGCTAAATATCAATTCCCTTTAGGGTGTTGTAGGTGTAGTTGTGTTCCTGCGAGTGAGTGAGCTCACCAGAAAGGAAGGAGATGCTGCATTGACAGCTGGTATTATTATGATATTTTATGTTGAGAGCGTTAATATGGCTACGGTAACAGCTTCACATCAGGCTGGCCATATGCTTGTCTGCCACCCGACGTAGTATAAAAAAAGTCACATACAAACAAATCGGTGACTGTTAACCCGACATCGGTCGCGCTGATTTTTCTGCTCTTCTTCTTCGACTGTTTGTGTCAAAGTGTTTCTTGTCCTATAAAATTATTCTGCAAGAGCAACTTTCTCTCAATTCCCGCAAAAATCAATTGGAACGCATGACCATTTCCCGGCAAACTATATTTCACGTTTCGATAAAACACAAAAGATCAAATTATTCACACGGTGGGCTCGAAAAAGGTTTTTGAAGAGATTTTTCACGCATTTTTGCACACCTTTTATATCTGAAAGGTTTGGTACAAAAATGCATAGCATTTGTCAGAATTTGTCGACTGTATTTAGTAGAAACCT
Organism: Hypsopygia costalis; assembly: GCA_937001555.2. Classification (NCBI taxonomy): domain Eukaryota; kingdom Metazoa; phylum Arthropoda; class Insecta; order Lepidoptera; family Pyralidae; genus Hypsopygia; species Hypsopygia costalis. The sequence goes on from OW443349.2 coordinate 8,211,552, forward strand.
ATTGCAATGGAAACCTTTTTTTGTTAAACGTAATGTTAGAAATATTGTATACGCAGTATATATTTTTTTAAGTAAATACTCTAAGTAAAAAATTTTAAACCAAAGTTACGACTAGATAGATAGAATATGCTTTATTTGCACTATGCAATATTATTATATATCGTTTTATATAAATATTAAATAAATAATTATTCCTGGACAATTTACACACTGCCATCTAGTTCCAAACTAAGCAAAGCTTGTTTATGTGTATGTAGATGTATTATGTATGTATGTAGATAACAGATAAACTTACACAGAAAAAACCATGACGTAACGAAATGTCCACAAGAAACCCGAGTCAAATAAAGAATTTTCATTTCTTTATGATTCCCTGAAAAAAAAAAATGATTTCACATCCACCAGGAAAAATCCTTCTTTTCTCTGACAATCAAGTAAATACAGCGCTTGCGTGTCAATTTCCTACAATGGTGGCATTCCACCTTTGAATTAGACGGCAAATCACACATCTCTCCCATTAGTATTTTGTAAATCAAATAAAAAGGCTTACAAAGCATTCAAAAACGCTCCTATTTCCGTAGTAATGAAGTATTCATCACTCGTCGTTGGTGTCAAGTTACAAGTTATAAGCTGATGACTAACAATAAAGGTCTTATTTTTATATATGAGAGGGGGGGGGGGGGGGGGGGGACGAGCATGTGGGTGACCTGAAGGAAAGCAATCACCACCACCGATTTCTTCCAGTCAATCTTAAAACGCATGATGAGAAAGATTGACGTGGGTTTGGTAATTAGTGCAATGGATGAGTACAACATAGAGCTTTAACTAAAAATAATAATAAAACTTGTAATCCCTTATTACACACGAATTATAACGAATATCTATTATCTAATTTGTACTAGTTTTATATGCAGCAAAGGATTTAGAATAGCACTGTGAGCTATGATGAGGAATTACCAGGTAAGGAATTTTGCTTGAACGTAGCCGGTCATCAGAGAAACGAAACTTGAATTTTTCACAAAGATACACATGCGCTGTTGGATGAAAGAGAACTTTATAAAGAAGGGAAAGAATGTGATGACTGAGGCCTCGGACCTGCCGAGTTGTTTTTTAGCTTCTAGTACATTACTTTCAATAAAACCGTTTAAATTAAAAATGTTTTTTTCAAAAAAAAAAAAAAAAATCTATGGAGTCTTATGGGCAGCAAGTTGAGTTTTGCGCGATACTCTGATATGTGGTTAAACTTCTGTACACCATAGACATATCTCATGCACATATTCTGAATACGCTCCTGTTTATTTAGAATTTCTTCAGATGGGTCGAGGTAAGCTATATCCGCGTAATCTAAAATCGGAAGAAGAAGAGTATGAACAAGCAACATTTTTGTGCTGACAGGGAGGAAATTTTCCAGTCGTTTCAAGGAGTGAAGTGATGCGAAAATCTTCCGACTAACTTCGTTGACCTGCGGCGCCCAAGACAAAGTTTGGTCCATGTTGATTCATTTTTAACTGTAGAGGAGTAGAGTATAATGTCACCGTCAAAAATGACATTGGGGCACATCATATTGGACTATTTGGAAACAAAATAGGGGCTGCCAATTATAATTGCATTTGATTTAGATGGATTTACCCTTAATCCGAAATTTCTAGACCACTGTGCAATGGCAGAGAGACCGTTGTTGATATTTCTGACCGCACCTGCAAAGTTCTTTCTTTCTGCTGACCTCACTCAATCGCAGGAACACAACAACACTCAAGGGAATTGCTATTTGGCTACGGTATACGGTATTCTGTGAAGTGGAGGCACTTCCCCAGTCGGGCAGCTTAAAAAATACGCTATGCTATATATTATAAAATACCCTAGCTCTCTTTTCGCCAGAGCCTCTTTTGTCAGTCAGTAGGGTGCACCACGTGCAGGTGAGGATGGATGTGGTTTAAAGAATGTTTTGGTTCAAAGTGAACCACTTACACTAACTTCTTAGTCTTAATTTTCTTAGTGCGCTACCTACGTTCTGTGCAGGCGAATAAAAACGAACATTAATGCGAAAGGATCTGATGCGATGGCATAACATTAGAATGCAAAGTTTTGCAACGCGGCAACTTTATTCTAAGTGCGCGCGAATATGCCCTCGCTACAGCCACAACCAATTCGCGCGAGAAATTTCAAGCAAACTGATACGTTCGCTTCACTTCACGACACGTCATGCTCACCCCCGTGCGTTTGGTCACACCCCGGCTACTCCATACAAATATCGCGTCGTTACCTACTACATAAACAACAACGTCTGTGCAGAGCGTGAATTAGCGTGTGTGCGTGCGGCGCTTTGCAAACTGTTTCAGATTCGTTTCAGATGGGAGATGAGGTCGATACGAGAGAGCGGCAGGGAGTGACTATACGTATGCCATTATTTATACTGTGGTTTAGTCACGTTGTAATGGTTTTTTTGTGTGTCTTGTTGTGGTCGAAAGTCCTTTGTTTTTATTTATTACGATATTATTTAATCTAAGATATATTTATACGCTGTTATATCATCACATGCACCACACACTAACGAAGCATTTTGACTCGTTAATGAAACGCCATTCGTAGCCTTTGCTCCTACTAATTATGCTATCGTCAGCTTATTGAGATGTTTCATATGGAGTTCGCTTTACTAAGCTTTAAATTGTGAATTCAATTATTAATATACATAATTTTAAATTTAACATAAGTCACAAACAAACTGACACACTACTTGATGGGCTTGAAACTTTAAAATCATTAATTGAAACGAAAATTTTACAACCTATCATCATTATCATCATCAGGTCATTTTAGTCTCCACTACAGGAGCACGACCCTCTCTCTTCCGTCCCAGACAGAAGGAGCATTTGGCCTACACTCCCCACGCTGGCCAGACAGGTTGGGGTGGCCTGATCGATGTTTGAAAATGTATTTCCCTTAGTCGCCTTGTACGACATCCACGGGAAGAGACGGAGTGAAACGGCCAATTACAACCTATATACAGTGTAATTTAGACAAAGCGTGAAGAAATAGTTACATAGCTCGTCATGGGCCTCTAGCGCTGCGCTAATCGCAGTGACGGCGGTCGTCACATTTACTCTTCACCTGTGCTTACCATCAGGCAAAGTGGAGACATAAAAAATAATCATTCGGTTGGAACAGAACAATAAATTCGAAACATCTGTATTGGCGTTAAACATCTATTTCTATATTTACAGCTTCTACGTATCAAGTGACACTCGCTTCATTATGACTAACGACTTATTCGTCTAAACCGGTTCAGTAGGTAGGATAATTTTAGTAGTAGGTTAGGAGGCCATTTTTTTTTAAGCAGGCTAAAGGCCACTGTATAAAAACTATTAACAACTATCAAGTAATGACAACATTCGGAACCGACGGCTTAACGTGTCCTCCGAGCACGGAGGAGCTCGATATAAATAAACCCATCAATAGACAGGCTATGGTCGACGTTGTTTAAGTTGTGTATTCGATTAGACTGACACGCATAATCCATACACGCCGTCGAGTTCCTCCATGGTTGGTCGCTGACAGATGAAAATCTATATAATGGAGAATGTTAACTAATTTTGATTATTAGCACTCCATATTCTCTGTCAAAAATAAAAAATACTAGTGAAAGAATTACTTCGATATGTCAATTAGTTTCCGATTTAGAAGTAAAACAAGTTGTAACCGTACGACGCGGGCTGTGTGACGTCATCGTACAACACGCTTAGTCTGGCTCACTCAGTCCGCTCGCGGTCGCGCGCCGTGCCGTTGAAATTATTTAGATATAATTTCAACGTAATGTAATTATAGTATTACAATTATTTAATTGTAATACTATAATTACAATTAAATAATTAATTAAAAACTATAATAATAATAATAAATTAAATTTATTATAAATTTTATTAAAATTAATTTTATTATAAATTTATTTTAAATTTTAATTACTATAATAATTAATTAAATACTATAATTAGAATGTCACATCCCTAATACTAAGCAAGCCGTGGCCGTGGCCCGCGCGATGCGTTGTGAAATGACGTCACAAGACTGTTAGCGGGACTCGATATTTTTCGAAACTTTGAATGCCTATAAAATCAAAACTACTAGGTATTTTTGACTACAAAAACTAGTGTGTTTGTATACATACAGGCTTCACTGAGACAACATTTCAAGCGATTTGGCAAACCTAGTAACATTCTTCATTCTAAAATTCCTTTCGTTCAGTTTCTTGGGCGTGTTTGGCTCCGATAAATGAGCATTCATCTTAAAGCATAAGTCCTTCAGATTTGAAAAGATTCTACCACACCCCAATCACTCTATACAATCATTAACGGTTACATGTCACATCCTTAATGCCTACTTAAATAAATAACTTAAATAAAAAGTCGTGCAGCGAGTGAATGTGAGAGATATGCTCGGCATTTCTACGGTACCTAACCGTAGAGAAATGCCGAGCATCCATCAATCCGGAACGGAGAAACAAAGCTGTGGAGATAGCTCTTAAAGTCAGCAGGCTGAAGTAGCAGTGGGTCGGTCACATCTGCCGAGTCAGTGATGGCGGCTGGGGAAGGAAACTCCTAGAGTGGAGACCTCGTATGGAGCGACGAAGCGTCGGACGCTCCTCCTCTAGATGGACCGATGACCTCACGGGAACGGCCGGAAGCAGCTGGATGCGGAAAGCGGAGAATCGCATATGGTAGAAGGCATTAGGGAAGGCCTATGTTCAGCAGTGGATACAGGATGACGATGATGATGATAATGATTATTTGTATAAAGGCAAGAATACATACACATGTATTATTGCTGCATCTGGAACAGTTTGTTAGATACCGCACGCACACGCGTGCAGAATCTTACAAACTGTTCCAGATTCAACTCAGAGGGGAGGTGAGGTTGATACAGAAATCGGCAAGAAGTCACCATACTGCACATAAGTATACGCTGTGGATTCTATATCGTACTTTATAGGTATGTTCACACTTTCATGCATATGGAATAATAAATTTATGGTGTAAGTGCCTCTTTTATGGTGTAAGTGCCTCCTTAGGGCTAAATCCAATGCCAAATGCACGCGGTGCACCCGGTTAACGAACAAAAAACGCTTGGGTAAATAGAGAGGTATTGCATGTTGCGCCCGACTAGGGAAGTACCGACAACCAAGTAATAATATTCTTAAGTGAACATTTTTGTGTTCTTGTGAGCAAATGAGATCTTCAGACAATGTCGCAGCAAATATCAACAGAAACTCTAAGGAATTCTAAATAAATTGATCTAGAAGGGAAAATAAGTGACAGATCTTCTGAGAGAGATGATCTTCAGAGAGCGAGAGACGAGTCTCTGTGTTCGAATGGTTAGCAATGGCCACTTTGACTCCGAGGTCGCGGGTTCGATTCCCACTCAAGACAATATTTGTGTGCATGAACATGTCTGTTTGTCTTGGTCTGGGTGTTATCTATGTATTATAAGTGAAAAGTATGTATTTACAAAAAAATAAAATTAAGTACTTTATCAGTTGTCTAGTACCCATAGAACCTATGCGCTTAATTTGGGACTAGATGGCGCTGTGCCAAAAATATTTATTTATTATTTATCTTCCAAATATTACGAACTTTCATTTTAGCCTTATTTAATGATATTTAAATGTTATCTGCCAGTTTAGAATAAGACTAATTGGACAAGAAACAGATCTAAATTACTATACTAACTTAATTAAATGAAACTAAACTTAACTAACGAATTGTGAAGTGTAATTATTTGCTTTACAATTGAAGTGGCAATTATTTCTCTTCTCTTGTCTTTTGTTTATTTATTTCAGTTTTCGTAAAGATTTTTTTTACATTATTTTTACATTATCATTTATAGCCTGTTTCTACCCACTTTTGGATATATGCCTTACCTAAGATATTTTTACCTATAGACACGTTTTACCTAGCTCTATTTTGGTAAGAAGAAAGCAAGGTAATTGTAAGATATTCACTCAATCCTGCGCCATTTACTCATCATATATATATACTTATTAAGTACCTCATATATAATTAATATGTGTTACACCATACTTAGACCATAATGTGCCATTATACATACATATGTATAAAGGTACTTTATGATATAAGTGTGTATTGGTGATTACCGCTGAGGCGCCATTGAGACCCGAGCCGTTAGGTGAGGGTCTTAAGAGAGCCGAGGACGGCTAATCATCACACGTGTATCATACGACGTTTTTCAATACTTGTGAAGAAATTTTTTTCGTATTGGCGGGAAAAATTTATCAGTATTCCTATGCGCATCTAAAAATGGCTATCGGCCATAGACTAAAATATGAGGTTTCTTTTTTTTGGCTTTTCGCGGATAGCGTTTTAGCTACGTACAAAATGAGGAATTTAAAGTTTTCTTTATTACAGACAAAAAAAAGTGATATTTGAGTGAAAGTTTTTTTTATTAAACACGTGCAAGTTGAAATTTTCATGCATTTTCGTATATAAATAGATATATTTAAATACGAAGTTGCAAGAAATGAGCAACCAGTAGATACATTAATTTATTTATACAATTGAACACGATCTTTTTTGTATCAAAACTTTTTTAAGAACAAAGAAGGAGAAGAAGAAGAAGAAACATTTATTGTAACATAAAACAACACTATTGCATAAATTACAAGCTGTACAATAAGTAAGAAAGAGGAAACAAAACAGTGCTTCATTATGCCACAACTTGTACCCAGCATAGCATTATGCCGTTGTCAGACTATATCAGATTCAGGTGTGATTTTGCGGAAGTCAAATTTACAGGCAATTTGATCTACACTACTTTGCGTGCTAATTGGTGGCGGAAGCACGCAAAGTGCAGATCAAATTGCCTGAAAAAGTCACAGTTTGATTACAGGTGTCATTATGTGCCTAATTGCGGTGAAATTAGAGCCACTTTCTGAGCAACTGTGTTGAAAATAAATAAACGCTACTGATTTCCGAAAACTGATATCAAATAAAAGATTGTAAAATAATCCAATATATTGTATTCTCACATTCATCCAGGCGCCAATGTCGGAGGTCGGGGTCATCTTCGACCCCGTATCGACACCCGTGTCTGAACTTTCGTAACACACGACACCCCGGGGACGAACGTTTGTGACATCGCCCAGTTAATTAATTAATCCGTTTCCCTCTAAATACATGTTTGGTCGAATTTGATTTTATATAAAACTATATATATATATATATATACAGGGTGGAATTTTCTAATGCTACCTGGAAGGAAAGTACTCTTAATACTGTAATTGCAATCGTCTTATCCAAATAGTAATTTGTCATTTTAGTGGATAAATGACGTCAATGATAATTATTAATTACTAACATACGAGTACGTAGTAAACAGATGGATCTTTGAGTGAAAGTGCTTTATTGAATTTATAAGTTTAGATTTCATAGTTCCCATTCATTTAATTTATCTTTTTTTTTATACTACGTCGGGTGGCAGACAAGCATACGGCCCGCCTGATGTGAAGCGGTTACCGTAGCCATATTCACGCTTGCAAGATAAAATATTGCTCGCGCGCCGCCAACCCCGCTGCCAACGCTGCATCCCCTTCCTTTCTTTCTGGTCATTCACTCGCAGGAACACAACAACCCTCAAGGGAATTGTTATTTGGCTGCGGTATTCTGTGATGTGGAGGTACATTCCCCAGTCGAGTAGCTTACAATTACGCTCCCTACCTCTCAGCAGGGTGCACCACGTGCAGGTGAAGTTGGTTTTGGTTCAAAGATCTTGATGAACCACTTACACCCCAAAATCTTTCTCTCTCAATCCTCCCCAACCCCATCTGGCCAGCGTGGGGAGTGTAGGCCAAATCTTCCTTCCGTCTAGGACGGACAAGAGAGGGTCGTGCTCCTGTAGTGGAGACTAAAATGGACCTGATGATGATTTAATTTATCAAGTTTGTTAGAGAGATTTCATCCTTATAATTGACCCTAACGACCGATGCAATAAAAGTACACATTGTAATTTTTACAGATTTTAGTCGGTTCGATTCCCGGGTGTGGCAAGCGAATTTTCGAAAATCTTTGAATACAGTTTTCTTTCTTTTCAAAAATAAAGAAATATTTTCTTTGAGTAAAATTTTTCATCTACAGTATTAAGAGTACTTTCCCTCCAGGGCACTAGAAAATTCCATCCTGTATATAATAACGAGCCCGGTAATAATATTCTTAAGTGAACATTTTTGTGTTCTTGAGCAAAGGAGACCACCAGAGAATGTCGCAGCAAATATCACCAGAAACTCTAAGAAAGCGTAAAGAAATTGATCTAGAAGGGAAAATAAGTAACAGATCTTGTGAGAGAGAGAGACGAGTCTCGGTGGTCGAATGGCTAGCAAAGTCCACTTTGACTCCGGGTTAGATCGCCGTACAATACAAATATTAGTGTGCATATACATGTTTGTTTGTCTTGGTTTGGGTGTTTTCTATGTATTATAAATAAATAAATAAATATTGTCAGACAAATTACACAGCGCCATCTAGCCCCAAAGTAAGCGAAGCTTGTGTTATGGGTACTAGACAACTGATAAACATACGTAAATACATTTTTTTTGTAAATACATACTTATAATACATAGATAACACCCAGACCAAGACAAACAGACATGTTCATGCACACAAATGTTTGTCCTGTGTGGGAATCGAACCCACGAGCGTTGGTGTCGAAGCCGCGTCATTGACCGCTACGCCACCGAGCTCGTCGATATTTATATATTTATATGTATATATTTAATAAAAAAAAATAAGTATAATATCAGTTATCTAGTACTCGTAGTACAAGCTTTGCTTAGTTTGGAGTTAAATGGCAGCATGAAATTCATCAAAACATATTTATTATTTTAACTAATTTGACCATGCCAGTATGTTGTATGTTCCCGTATCCGGTGGGAATTCTCAAACATAATTTTTAGCAGATACCTACGTCACATCATAATGCTAAACTTCAACCCGAATCACCGGGCGTGGTTTGAACTATGCGTTGATAGATTAACAAAGTCAGTCATTAACAGTTGTCTTTTATAGATAGACTAGTGACCCGTCCAGGCATCGTCCATCTGTATGTTTTTTTTTATATATTTTTTTATACTCGTCGGGTTGCAGACAAGCATACGGTCCGCCCCCGAAGTGGTTACCGAAGCCATATTAAAGCACAACATGAGATATCGCTCGAGTGCCGTCACGCCCGCTGCCAAACCCAGCAACTCCTTCTTTTCTTGCGACGTCACTCACTCGCAGGAACACAACAACTTTCAAGGGAAAGTTGAATTTAGCTGCGGTATTCTGTGAGGTGGAGGTCTACCCCAGGCAGCTTACAAATACGTTGTACCCTTCCTGACTTTTGCCAAAGCCTCTTTCGCTAGTCAGCAGGTTACACCACGTGCAGGTGCGGTTGGCGTTGACTCTTAAGATCGTGGTGAGTCACTTACACACCAAAAGTGAAAAAATAGTGAAAACCGAATCAAAATCCATAGCGTGGTTTACGAGATTGTGGGTAAAGTGACAGACAGACACAGGAAGCGACTTCGTTTTATACTATGTATAGATTATTTTAAATATTATTAAAATAAATAAAATCGCCTTGGCGGCCGAAATCAACTAATACATAATCGTCGTCAACCCTTATTCAGCCCACTGCTGGGATACGGGTCTCCACTCAATCGAAGGGGTTTAAAGCATACTCCACCACGCTGCTCAACTGCGAGTTCGCGGATTAAGGAGTATTCTATTATAATATGTACAGATTAATTATCTGCTCGCAATTTTGACGTAAGTATGTAGAAATAGGTCGGGATAAAATTGAATCCTATACCACGGTATTACTATTGTGCCTATACGTCAAGCCAGATTATAATCTAGACGTTTGTTAAATCCACAAACATAATTACAAAAAATAATAATAAAAGTCTCGACTCATATCTCAGGAGACTTTCGCTAGGTCACTGGGTCAAGGGCCGGATACAGAAGGCAGTATTTTTGGGGACTGCATGTGTTGTGAGGAGATTCCTCAGTCTGTTGCCCTGACCACCGGCGCCATAGGTATAGGCCCTCGCCGGCGATAACTCTTTTTATATAAATTTGCACTTGTAATATTGTATTTTTATTTTTATTTTGTAAACACAAATTCGTGAAAAAATAAAAATAAGCAAATAAAATCTTTATTGAAACCCACTAACAAGTAATTATAATATATTTTTTACAACCACGTTCTTAGAATATACTTATTATTATTATAGGAAAGTACATAACAGTATAATAAAACAAATACTCTTACAATACAAATTACACACGTTATATACTTACAAATTACTTGTCTGTGGAAGATGTTGTACCGTGTTAGGTAAGTATACCTCTGTGTTACGAACCATCAAGCCTCCGTCTCTGAATGCGAAATAGGTACATTTATTTACATTCAATGCATACATGTATTTAAAGTAAACAATAACATAATTTGAAAGTGAATAATTCACTTTCAAATTATATTAATTATTAAACACAGGCTCACGTTACTAAAATGAGACTGGTACGAACCCTGATCTTCTCGATTTTCATGTACGCGTCTGAATCTTGGACCATCCGCGCGGTAGAGAGAAAAAAGATCTTGAGAAAAGCCTTTGAAATGTGGCGCTGGAGGAGAATGTTGCGGATACCGTGGACGGCAAAAAGAACTTACAAATCTATTCTCGACCAGCTTACGATTAAGACCAGACTCTCCACAATCTGCTATCAGCGCATTCTAGGGTATTTCGGCCACATAGCTCGGAAGTAGCTAGATAGCCTAGATAAACTGGTTATTGTGGGCAAGGTGGGTGGGAAAAAACCTCGAGGACGATCACCAATCCGCTGGTCTGATTCCATAAAACAGGTTATGGGCCTCACGGTAACTACGGCCTTCAGACAGGCTGAAGGCAAGGTGGTGTGGAAACAGCTTGTCAAATCTTCTACCAAGGCATATCAGAACGGGCACGACCTTCAGTAATGAAGAATACGACGAAGAAGGATTAAACACAGGTTACCTGTATATATTTACGAGAGTACCCTTCATTATTCAATTATTTTTAACCGACGAAAAAACGGAGGAGGTTCAATAGGAAATGTTCGATAGGAAATTTCGCCTGGAATGCTGACGGCAATGACTTTGATTTTTATTATTATTTGTATACAACATTCCCACACAATCCTGTAAAGTTTAATCCTCGAACCAAACTAACCCTTAACACCTCACCTACTCCTGTTAATGGTACTACAAGTCAATCCCAACTAAGGCATGCAATCAATACTGATTCAACTACTTTCCAACTTGTGACAAGATTAATGTTGCCTGAGTTTCGTAGGCACAAATGTGGCAAACATAAAGCCAGGACCGAAGAAGTGATTAAAGGTGTTTCACGCGTCTATTTGATGATTGGGATAGGTGTGACTATTGATGGAAGTTTAATCAACTTGAATTTATCGCCTATATGTAATTTTGGAGTTCCCTGATCTTTATCGATACTACTTCTACAGGTTGATAACAAAATTAAATTAATAGGGTGTAAGTGGTTCATCGACATTTTTGAACCAAAGTCAACTTCACCTGCACGCGGTGCACTCTGCTGACTGACAAACGAAGCTCTGGCGAAAAGAGAGGTAGGGAGCGTAATTGTAAGCTACCCGAATGGGAAATGTACCTCCACCTCACAGAATAGCGCAGCCAAATAACAATTCCCTTGAGAGTTGTTGTGTTCCTGCGAGTGAGTGAGGTCACCAGAAAAGAAGGAGATGCTGCGTTGGCAGCGGGGGGTGGCGGCGCGCGAGAGATATTTTATGTTGCGAGAGTTAATATGGCTACGGTAACTGCTTCACTTAGTATAAAAAAAAAAGAATTTTAGGGATGAATTAGAATCAGTATACATACAAATATTTTTAAATGCCTACAGAGGAGCCTAAAATAAAATATTATAAACATGCAACCGTGGCTTCTCCACCAACTCGCAGTTGAGCAGCATATTTCTTAGTTTAGCAGCGCGGTGGAGCATGCTCCAAACCCGTTCGATTGAGGGGAGGCCTGCATCCCAGTAGTGGGATGAATATGGGTTGATGATGATTCTATGTTATCAGTAATGAAGAAATTCGACTACGAATCAAAGTTGTCGACATAGCCTTCAGAATTTGCAAGCTGAAGAGGCAATAGACCAGCTACTTCTATCAGTTATGGCTGATAAGGGAGGAAGGTATGAGAGTGGAGACCGTGCGTGGGTCGACGAGGCGGTGGACGCCCTCTAGCTTGATGTTCCGCTGACCTGAAGAAAGAGGCTAGAAACGGCTGGATGCAGAAGGCAGAGGATCGTATTTGGTGGAAAGTATTAGGGAAGGCCTATATCCAACAATGGGTATATACAGGGTGATGATGATGATGATGATTCTGTGTTGAAAATCCTCCTGATTATATAATTTTATTCTAGGATCTGCTGCTTTTCAATTGTTTTTCTCTCCCATTCAATAATCTAAAATTAATAAAGAAAATAATAATGAAGAACACACAGAGTCCATATTCCCCTTAAAATGCTGGTAATAGAACGGTGAACCCTTGGTGTTGCTGATCTCCATTGGCGCTGGTGATCGCTTTCGATCGGGTGACCTATATCCTCGTTTCCCCCCCTCTCATATTAAAATAAAACCGGACAAGTTCGAGTCGGATTCGCCCACCGAGGGTTCCGTATGTAGGATCATTATAAATTTGATATTTTTTTTTATAAATAAGAAATAATGCGTCGGAAAAAATAAACAAAATATATTTTGCAACGTGCACATCGAGCCCTATCATATGATACCCCGTTTGATCTAGTAGCTTCAATTTGAAATTTCGACCTCCTATAAAAAATGTAGACCCCTTATTTTTTAAGATTTAATTACAAATGTATAGTTTTGAGATTTATTCTTGTACTTGTAGTCTATAACGATGTTACATGCCAAATTTCATAGTTCTAGGTCAACGGGAAGTACCCTATAGGTTTTGATTCCCTTGAGAATGTGTCGAAATATGCGTTTTTTGCTGAATAAACGGCCGTATCTTTTTTTTACGTAAATTTAGCAGTTTGATTTTTTTACAACTTCATGGCACCGTAGATCTGGGTATGCAGTTCAAATTTCAGCTTGATACGCATTCTCGAGTTAGAGGGTCTTGACAGACAGACAGACGGACAACAAAGTGATCTTATAATGGTTCCGTCTTTCCTTTAGAGGTACGGAACCCTAAAAATCGATAAGTAGTAAAAGTTTGCTACGCTGACGATGATGTATAAATAAAATATGTTCAAGTTTCAACTTAAGAACATTCTGAATATTAATGAAATATAAGAACTTTAATTTCCCTTTCTTATATTTCATAAATCATGCATCGCGAAGATACGAACGTCGAATGCTCTTCCGACTGAGCTACCTACCAGGACGTGACGAATTTTTGCATTTTGTATTTTCTGCTGTGTAGTCGCAGTGTGGAAGAGCACTCTACCGGTCATTGAGAGGTCGTAGGTTCAAATCCCACCTAGGCGAGGCAGGTGAATTTGTCAATTTTTAAATATTTATAATATTCTGGCAAGTTGGCCGAAATCAACTACCTATTTAATAATTCTGAACATTTTTTTTATTAACGCTCGCAACATAATATATCACTTGCGCGCCGCCACCCCCACTGCCAACGCAGCATCTGCTTCTTTTCTGGTGACCTCACTCACTCGCAGGAACACAACAACCCTCAAGGGAATTGTTATTTGGCTGCGGTATTCTGTGAGGTGGAGGTACATTCCCCAGTCGGGTAGCTTACAATTACGCTCCCTACCTCTCTTTTCGCCAGAACTTCATTTGTCAGTGACCAGGGTGCACCACGTGCAGGTGAAGTTGGCTTTGGTTCAAAGATGTTGATAGACCACTTACACCACCCCTATAACATAAGTTCGGCATTCCAAAATTAGTCGATAATCTAAATGACTGGCTAAAAGATTACCCTGAAACGAATACTCGATGGAAAAACGAATTTCTCCAATAAGATTCTGGAAAACGAAAATTTTCTATATTGACTTAGAGCCTGTTAAACTTGTAGCTTTTTAGCCCAATAGTTTATGTGGCACCATTTATAGATCAAATTATGTTCTCTGCTGATATTGAGCGGGCTTTGTATCAACGACTATTTATTCGGAATTGGGTTTGCCGAACCCAATGCCAGATCTACTTGTACAGCCGAATTATTTCTCATAACTTTACGCCGTTTATAAAAAATAAAAATAAATATATACTTACGTAGCGTAATACCTATTAGCGAGCAACCACGACAAATTTTATTGGCGATTTCCTCACAGGCAGCGCTATCCTGTGCAATTCAGCGCGAGCAAGTTGCCTACCTCATGGGAATCCTGCCCATATATTTTTCTTGAATATATTATGTCGTAACAATTTTGCAAAGGGCTCTAATAATTTCGATAAAATTTAAAATGTAAGAGACATTGTAAATTTTATCGAAATGATTACAGCAGAGTTTTAGGCACAAAAAATCGGTAAAACTAGAACTCAGTCGTGAAAAAAAAATGGTTTTCGCCTAAAATGAACTGCTGAACAGAGCTCGGCCGACCAAGTACTGATAATTTTATAAGGGTCGGTACAACAGTCATAGGTATAAATGTTATGATTTACTGTAGAATTAATGATTATTAAATTGTTTTGGCCGTGTGGTTTCCGACAGACTAGAATAGAAAAAACATCGATCAGGCCTCCCTAACCCGTCTGGCCAGCGTGGAGAGTGTAGGCTAAATCCTCCTGTCTACGACGGACGAGAGAGGGTCGTGCTCCTGTAGTGGAGACTAAAATGACCTGATGATGATGATGATGAAATTGTTATTCGTAAATCAGACCAGTACATATGTAATGTATTTTGGTTTATGGTTAAAATATCTTTAAAGTCATAAGTTCTGAAATATCATAATAATGAAGTAATATAATAGTTAATATTTTACATTTTAATTGTAATTACAGTTACAATTATTTAGTGACGGTTAATGTAATGAATTGAGTATAATAATTTTTAAATATAAAAACATTAACCGTAACATACAATAAACACATTATTTTACAGTACATCAAGTAATTTACAAACAGACAAAACATTATTTTATTACCTTTTTATAGTTTCTTTTATTGCGGTGAACTCTATATTTTGCTACGGGCTCCTTGAGTACTATCAAACTGGAAACGGTAGAACATTTTCTTCGTAAATTAAACAACATCTATCAAATAGTGTTGCGCACTTTTAAGGTAGACAAACAGTTCAGCGGAGTTTCTCCAAGTCTTTAAGCTTGATTCATGATAGTTGAGTTTGTTTTTCTTGACGGCGGGACTAACTTTATTGTAGGTGGAAAATGTAACTATTCCAAGAGGTTTTGGTGCTAATTATGGCTTTATAAAGAATTAAGTTTTAATTGACTGACGGATTAACACATTGCAAATACATTTACCTGAAAAACTAATCAGATAACTTTCTTTTGGGAGTGTGATCTTCAGCGGCGGCAGCGGGATGACATTCATTCCACAGCTATATAGTACGTGAGAGAAAACCTCTTTGGAACCACACAGTACATTTCTAATTAGCTCTATAATAAGAGTTGTTCCAATATAGAGTTCCGAGTAGACATTTACAGGAGTTTCCGAGTCGATATTATTATTTTTTTTTCTTTTTAATCACGGGTCAAGCCCGGTCATTTGATAGGTGTGCGCGGGGATATGGATCCAACGCGTAGAGGCCCCTTTGAGAAGTTTGATGTAATGTTGTACGCCCACCGTGACCCGCTCCAGGATATTTATGTCAATGGAACGACATACCCATGAGCAGGTCTCGGCAGGCGTTGAGACTATTGCGAAGTGTGATGGAAAATAAATGGGTTATGGAGATGAGATCTGGGTGAACTTTTATTATTTATTATTATTATTTAATTAAATTACAAGGGACATGACTCATTATGTTAGTAAGTAGTCTATTCTAATTCTAATATTAGCTTTGCTTCAAAATTTTTCAATCAATCTGTGATGGTATAATAAATAGAGAATTAATTTGCTTCAGTTGTATTTAATACAACGCTGTCTAATATAAAAGCGAATAAAACGTAATTTTGTATGAAAGGACTACCTATTTCATTTCCTAACTACATGTTTTAATGAAAGTGTTTACAGGATGAAGCACACGAATATTAGTTCAATGCTTATGTAAATAAAATCTAAAGCTGCTTGAATGCTTTTTATAGCAACTACCGCATTTTGACTTTAGTAGTACGGTTTTACAAAATTCAAACAAAATTACCCATTTTCAGTTGTATAAACTGCGAAATATTCTTACTAGGGCAAGCTACACACACGGAGTCATGTCGATATCGATAAAAATGCCTATAGGGCCGACATAGAATTTTATTTTTAACCCCTTCCACCCTTTTGTCAGCATAAGGTTTATATCCCCCCTCTCTCCCGTAACGCACAAGTTTATTTAGTAGCAGTTTATGCATTGAACACATGTTTTGTAAAATTTTGCAAATAAAAACATATACATTTTTGATGTTTTCACCATTATTTGAATGGCCCTGCCCCCTACGTCCTCAAAAATAGGCAAAACGAAGATCCTCCCTTTATTTACTTAGCTTACTCTTCAGAAACTCAATTTAATATAGTATTAAATAGTGCTAGCCACTTTCAACGTAAGTAAAAATCTATGTTAAATGATTCTTTAAAGGGAAAAAAATATGTTTAATAAATCCGTCAAAATAATATAAAAGCTACTTATTGACAAAGCTTATTTTACATGGAATACCTCGAATATGAAACGCTATAGATGACTGCTGTCTTATCCATATTGCTATGCTTGAAAAGGCACATTTGTGCGTAAACATTATTTAGTTCAGTGGTACATATACTTAATGCAATTATTGAATAAATAAATTAATAAATATAATATCTTTTGTTATAATATTGTCAAGAAATAAGGTCGGATTTTGCAATAAATCAAACTCAATACTTCAAATTCAAACTCAAAATTTCGCCGGACTTGACTTTGTTTTTTTTTTTATTGATAATAGATACAATCTACAGACCCCGGGGTACCTTTTGTTAACAATCGTCAATTTTTTTTTGTCACAATTTTCTTACAAATTATTAATTGCACGTCGCTGGTGTGCTAATAATTGCCCACGCGCATGTTAAGCCCGGCGAGATTTTGTATGCAATATGGGCGAAATTTTGATTTAATTTTATTTACTATATAATTATTTACTGTATAACTCTTCAATGTAAATATTTTGCGAAGAAAACTAATGTTTTCTTTAAAAAAGGTAGATGTTGATAGTGGTGGTGAATATTATACTCATAAAGTGACAGAAAGACTTGAATATTCTTTTCCAAAAATAAATGAAAAATATAAATGTCGATAAAATCACACCCCACACGTTGAAAGTTCAAATGCCATAACCAACAATGTTTCACTTGGTTTCAGTCAATACAGAATTGTTTCTAAAGGATAATAGAGTATTATGTGTGATGATTTTTAGAGATTTTGTTGAAAATTTTAATTGTTTAGATAGGTCATTAGGTACTAAAAAGAAGCTAGCTGTGCCCGCCTTTCGACCACATTTTGACAATTATCGTGCGAAGAGGTAGCACATATTCTTCAATGGTTCCAAGACAAGACCTTTGATTAGTAGCAAATTCTTATAATAACGGATAAATAGTGAATAATTGTTTTATGATTTTATTGATTTATACTAATCCGGGTGCCTGACATGCATACAGCTAGTTTGATTTGAAGCAGTGAACGTAGCCTATAGACACCAGTAAAACAAAATATATAAATAAATATTGTTTTAAAGAAAAATATCAATATTGAGGCGCAGTGGCTCACCATCTTTGAGCCAAAGCCAACCTCGCCTGCATCGTGCTGCTGACTGAATAACGAGGGTCTGGCGAAAGAGAGTAGTAAGATAATAATTAATGGACCTATAAATTTTAATGTTATTTAAATACCATGATAATCTTTGGACGTTAAAATGTATTAGATATAATTACAATTATTATGATATTATTTGAATCAACATTTTTTTTGTCTAGAACGAAAGCTATAATGCACTAAAACAAAAGTATAATAATATAGCAATCAATGATAATGGCCCCTCCTTATATAGATGGAGTGGAACAAACAAGGCGATTCTGCTTATCGCTCAAGAGTCAGCACATAGATTCTGAATCGTTATAGATAGCGCTTGTTCATCATAATGGTATGAAAAGAGTGGCATTTATTTTCTATTTTAATGACGTGATGCGTTTAAGTCATTATATTTTTTACTTAGTGCAAAGGTGAAATATATGCATGCGATTGAAGTGGAGGCGTGATTGCCGTATTTAGTAATAAATAAATATGAAAGTAAAATATTTATATGCAATGGAATATAAATATTTTACTTTCATATTTAGTTTTATAATTTCATTACTGATATAGCAGATAGAATTTGACACCGTAAAAGCTAAGTAGAGATGGGCGAATTAAAATCATTCATTGAAATGGTCTTTCGAATACCAATCTCTAACTGATTGTTCTACATACATTGAAATACAGCATCGAAATATTTTGATGCAGCAATTCATTAGAACTTTCTTTTTTAACAAAATTTCTAACAGATATTGATTGGTACCGTTTTTATTATATAGTATACTAGCGACCCGCCCCGGCTTCGCACGGGTGCAATGCTGATACTAAATGTACTACAGAAGGTCTTTGCGCTTTGTCCTATCCAGTCCTTCCCCAGTTATAGGCACGCGCCGCCGGCTCCGCGGCCGGTACCGCCACAGCCGTTATGTCCCTGCATTTTAAATGTGTAATATCTTCTAAACTATTCATTTAAATTACATGCTGTGAAGGGCCATATTGATCTATATTAAATGCGCAATGTATTTAAGGTACTTAATTGGATAAGGATTAATTCTGTATTGCTTAAAATCGCTTCGTAAATAAGGCATTATTTCTTGTAAAAAGCAAAGGATAAAATAACGGTTATTGTGTGTTACCACTAAGAGATAGACATATACCATCGCGAACTTTTTTGTAGACCATTTTAAGGTGAACAATACTGTACTACATTATTTTGATCTATCTCGTTGGGTTCAGCCAGCGTTTGCAATGAAAGAGCAAAAAAATGTGTTTATTTACGACATCACATTAGAAACCTCTAAATTATCAGTGTTTTTCTACTATGTTATGCATATATTATACATATAAACTTTCCAGTTGAATCACTCTATCAATTAAAAAAACCGCATCATAATCCGTTGCGTAGTTTCAAAGATTTAAGCATACAAAGGGACATAGGGACAGAGAAAGCGACTTTGTTTTATACTATGTAGTGAAGTAATTCAGTAACCACAGAACAAGCTATGCTTAGTTTGGAACTAGACAGAGTTTCGTAAATTAACTAGGAATATTTACTTTTTTACTAATTTCCTAGGTCAATGGTAAACGTAAGGTAGGCGATATTGCACTTATGGCCCTTGACCATCAAATACCTAAGGTGTGTAAGCAAATGGATGCTTTGATGCAGCGAAGAAAATTTGTACATGTGTCTGCTCATAACTTCGCTGCACGTTTGGACTGACCTAATATTTGACATATCTAGACTATTTAAAATCTATGGCGATCTCCGAGGGAATGGAACATCAATATCGATAATTTGTGGGAACTTTCAGAGAAAATAGCTTACTATAACTAACAATGATAGGATTAGCTTCCAATGTTTTCACTTTCAAGATTAGTATCTCTGATTCCTATTATATACTACTTGGATGGCAATCAACCATGAGACAAGATATAAATCTAGTACTAATCATGTGGAATGAACTGCCTGTCGATGATTTCTCAGGAGACTACAGCATGGGGTTCTTCAAAAAGGGGCGTGAAGAGGTTTTTACAGGGTTGGCAACGTGCGTGTAATACCCCCTGGTGTTACAGGCGTTCATAGGCTACGGTAACTGCTTTCCATAAGCCGGGTCAAATGTTTGTATGCCACTTTAGTGGTATATAAAAATAAAATAAAAAATCGTAGGTTGAAAACTGAAATTAATCAATTTGTCAAGGAAACGTGGGTCTATAAATGAGGAGAAATTAAAGGATCGTTGTCCATGATAAAATTTAAATTTAAGGTGAATCGATCCCAGTAGCTCTGTTACTTAGTTAGACTCATAAATCTCAAACAATTTTGTGGTAAAATTTTTAATAAAATAAAAAGTTGCTTATAAAGTAGAGATAAAAATGTACCTAACATTTTTTTAAACTATGCGGGTTGTCAAGCAAACATACGGCCTGTCTGATGTAAAGCGATTATCGTAGCAGCTTTGTTATTTGGATACGGTTTTCTCTGTTGGCTCGGAAAGTACTTGCCTGGCCAGGTTCGACATGTCCTAATTTTCATTCCCCAGAGCTTTCGTAGCTAGTCGGCAAGGTACACCACGTGTAGTTAAAGTTGGTTTTAGCCTTAAAGATATTTGTGATTTACATATTCCAAATGTTTAAGTAAATAGTTGGTTTGTAATAATAGGTACTATCATCCCTTAAAGTTTGGGCTTGATTGAAATTTCTCCCTGTATACCTTGTCAGACACAAACTTTGTTTACCTGTCCATCCCCTTTAAATCACAGTTAGGAGCTGTGACGGCGGAAAACGGGGGGAATTAACGACACGAACATCCGGCTTCAGTCAAGATAAGCCTTATTTAATGCAATTACTGCCTTATTATTGAAGAATATTTGTGGCTGTTCAAATAGGGGAATATATATGTCGGCGGCCAATCGTATAATCCAGCCGATTTATGTGTCTAGGCAGATCATGATATGCCATCCTTTTATGAAGATTCTAACTAATACCAAGCCAAAGTATGAAACAGTTAATTAACATTCATCAATCAGTATCAGTCAATGAATGCCGTTTGACAAATTGTCAAATTTGGCTGGCTTAGTGCTTAATTATTTCGTGATATGGCTAGGCGTGGGCTAGGCATATCAAGAAATACTTCATAAATGTGCCACCAGAAGAGATAATGACGCATTGTTTACGTGGAAACTGCAGTAATTTCATCGCATGTCCTCATTTTGTCGATCGTGTCATGTGAGGATCGAACTCGCGACCGCGAAGTCGAAAAAGTGGCCATTGCTTGCGGCCACCGAGCTCGTCATTTTATAAATATGGAATGTTGTGTGTGATGTTAAATGAAGATACTGAATTTAATTTTGTATTCTTTGTTTGTGTCAGTAATTACTCTGAAATGGTTTAAACGATTTGAGTAAAATATTATATAAAATGTTATTTGTAGATAATGTTACTTTATAAAATTTATCTAAGTGTAACACCACGCGGTGTTACTTTGCCTATAACGTCTTACTGCCTTTGATATTCTGTTATTCTGCGTATAATACCTTTCTGCCTTTGTACAGCTTTATTTCCCATGTATCTAAATAATTCTAAACACTAAAGGTATTACAAACAACCAAAATACCGTGTTATTTAAAATTACATTTGAATTTTACGCGTACAATATTACATTGCGTACAGTATGAAAAAAAATATGACTCAAAACAAAAATTTATACCTATATATATAATTTATGCATAAAGTCAAAGTGTAAAGAAAAATTCGTACATAGCCGATCTGAGTTCACTTCGATTTCATATCAAAAATCTGATTAACAAATTAAAATAATTATACCTTTCGAAATATAATTTAATAACGATTATTTTTGTATAATATTTTTTATTATAATAATATAGTGAGTGGCAAGCCACCGCCTGCCGCAAATAACTAGCAATAAAAGCAGTTATGGCAGGCGTCCGTCCCTCTTCTGTAATAGCCCGGCATTAAGTTCACCCAGATCTCATCTCCATAGCCCATTTATTTTCCATCACACTTCGCAATAGTCTCAACGCCTGCCGAGACATGCTCATGGGTATGTCGTTCCATTGACATATCCTGGAGCGGGTCACGGCGGGCGTACAACATTACATCAAACTTCTCAAAGGGGCCTCTACGCGTTGGATCCATATCCCCGCGCATGCCTATCAAATGACCGGGCTTGACCCGTGATTAAAAAGAAAAAGGAAAACAATTGAAAAGCAGTAATGGCAGGTGTCCGTCCCTCTTCTGTAATAGCCCGGTATTTAGTTCACCCAGATCTCATCTCCATAGTCCATTTATTTTCCATCACACTTCGCAATAGTCTCAACGCCTGCCGAGATCTGCTCATGGGTATGTCGTTCCATTGACATATCCTGGAGCGATCATTTTTGTACTGCATTTTGTAATAAAAGTAAACTGCTGAGCACAGTGACGCGAAACGGAAAACTCAACTTTGACAGCTTAATTTTTAATTCTCAGTAAACGCTACAGACTTCCAATATTTTTTCGATAATCGCTATTGAAATTGAGAAATATGTAAAAATACAAATATGACAATACGATGTCATATTTGTATTTTTTCCAAACCAATTAAAAAAAAATCGGTTGTCTGTATAGTCGGTTTACTGACGATAGTTGAACGTGACAACGTCATAAGAAAATACAGATGGAATGTTTGCATTTTTCAAAAGAAAATTTTAATGGAACGCCTCAGATCGAGGTAACGCCGCATGAGTCATGTTTTTTCGTGCGTGCAGCCGGCTCCATCGAATTATAAGACGTTGTCACGTCAAAAATGCTACCCGACAGGGGCCTATAACAACTAGGATGTTTAGTTACCAGCATTATTCAAGGGTATTTTTAGTATTATTATTCAGTAAGATTTGTTACCATCACCATCTAACTAGGTATTTAGGATGGGCATTTTCCTTTCAGATGATTTTTTGCTATGAAAGGATTTTTAAACATCCCCACAGGAAACCGGGATATGCACAGGAAACCGGTATACTCGTGTATGAAGTGGCGGGCACACACAAGCTAGTTTTGATTCTAGTAAAAATTAACTGTCCTGGACGATTTTGTTATCTGTTTCGTATATTTTATCTATCCCTTTATATTCTTCCGTATTTTTCTTAAATGACAAAAACAAGCAAAGTTCATTTCGTGTCAAAAGTTCCGGAAGTTTGTAAAAACCTAATTAAAGCTTGTCTACAACAAAACTTAAATACTTAAATGGAACTTTAAGATTTTTACAAGAACGGTGTTATTTTTTTATTTATTGTCTCCTAAAAATGATTTTTTAAGATAAACTTTTTAATTGGTTTTAGTATAGCCTGTTGTCATGTGTCAGATTTTTCTGTACGTGAATACTTCTTTAAAATTGCTTCCGTATGGATGTAATTAAAAACGAATGATAACAAAATCGGAGGATACAGTTCTATCTATCATCTCCATTTAAAATTCAATCACACCACTGGATAGATGAAGGGTCAAATGCGGGGGGGGGGGGGGGCGCTGCCATTTTGAGATAAGTTTAGTGCATATGCACGTTATATAACGTAGTCACGTAGACAACTCGGCCGTGTCGTGTCGTGTGTGTACATAAACATATAGCTCTATTCATACACCCGGTTCACAGCGGGAGTACAACATCAATTAAATCCTTGAGCCACAGCCAACCTCACCTGAGCGCTGTATATATTGCTGAAACCGACAAAAACGAGGTCGTATTCTCAAGCTTACCCGGAACTAGACTTACTAGAGTGCTAGAACTTATTGAATAAATGTACCTGCTTAATTTTTTTTTCTTTTATAAATACATACATCTGCACTATTTGATTTATATACATATTTTAGTTTTGTTGGGTACTTATGTACACACTCCTCCTACAAAAATCATAATTATACATATGTCCGAAAGGTAAACTGGTAGACAATGCTACAGTATTAAGTTCATCTTTTGTATATAATCGTTTGGCCGTGTGGTTTCCGGCAGACTAGAATAGAACCACTCCGTGTCTTCCCGTGGATGTCGTACAAGGCGACTAAGGGAAATACATTATCAAACATCGATCAGGCCTCCCCAACCCGCTTGGCCTGCGTGGGGAGTGTAGGCCAAATCCTCCTTCCATCTAGGACGGACGAGAGAGGGTCGTGCTCCTGTAGTGGGGACTTAAGTGGACCTGATGATGATGATGATGATGATGATGATGTTGTGCTCTTGCGAGTGAGTGAAGTCATAAAGAAGGAAGGAGCTGCTGTGTCTCCAGCGGGTTTAACCTGATTGTTTTATTGTCTCTTTTATACCTAACGAATAAAACTTATTGAACAAATGTACTTAAATATTTTTATTTTATTTTGTAAATACATACATCTGCACTATTTGATATATATACATATATGTGTTTTGTTGGATAGGTACTTATATAAACACCCCACCTACAAAAAACATATATGTCCGAAAGGTAAACTCGTAGACAATGCTTCAGCATTAAGTTCATCTTTTGTGTAATCCTACTTAATATTATAAATGCGAAAGTTTGTGAGTATGTGTGGATTGATGGATGTTTGTTACTCTTTCACGCAAAAACTACTGAAGAGATTGTGATGAAATTTAAATTTGGTACAAGGGTTGAATATAATCGGGAATAACACATAGGGTACTTTTTATCTCGACATTCCAACGAGAACGGGAATAATGGGACTGAACGTGTAAATCACTAAGTACTAAAGGGATTGTGATGAAATTTAGTACACGGGTAGAATATAATCTGGAATACCACATAAGGTACTTTTTATCTTGGAATTCTCACAGGAATGGGAATAATGGGACTGAACGTGTAAATCACTGACTACTGAAGGGATTGCGATGAAATTTGGTACATGGGTAGAATATAATCTGGAACAACACATAAGGTACTTATTATCTTCGAATTCCCACAGAAATGGGAATAATGGGACTGAACGTGTAAATCACTGACTACTGAAGGGATTGTGATGAAAATTGGTACACACAAATTGGAAATCACACGGGGGATGGAAACAACAGGATTGCGCGGGTGAACCCGCGGGCGTTCGCTAGTAAACAATAAATTAATAAATAAAATACATAGAAAATACCCAGACCAAGACAAACAGACATGTTCATACAAACAATTATTTTTCTTGTGCGGGAATCCGCGACCTCAGAGTCAAAGTGTCCATTGCTAATCATTCGACCACCGATCTCGTCTTGGTTGATTGAATTGATTTAAACTTTACCAACATGGGCCTGAGTATAAATTTATAAAATAAATATTCCTAACTAAGCAAAGCTTGTACTATGGGTACTAGGTAACTGATATAATACTTAAATACATTTTTTTTGTAAATACATGCATATAATTCACAGAAAACACCCAGACCACGACAAACAGCCATGTTCATGCACACACATGTTTGTCTTGTGCGGGGATCGAATCCGCGACCTCGGAGTCAAATTGGCCATTGCAAACCATTTGACCACCCAGCTCGTGAAATATTATAAATTCATTGTTCGAATAACATTGTTTATTTTGTAACAATAACCACATAAAAGAAAAGTATAAAAACTGGATTCGCATATTCGGGCGACATCTGTCCTGGACAGACAGACAGCCAACAGCTTGACGAGTAATATTGTGCTCGCCGCGATTGGAGCTACGGAGGCGATATTCAATATCAGAATAGATTTATACCAGTGATATATATTTGTTTATGAACCTTCGATTGTATATAAACAATAAGGTATATATGATATTTTTTTAATGAATGAATGAACTTTATTTGTGACAGATGTGATACAATTCCAGTTAATCTACTTAATTAATTTATGTTACAATATTTACTATTGACACAATTACAAATTATTATTTTCTAGCTCATATTATTATAAATTTATTTCATACATAATAATCATATATACATATAGACAAAAATATATTTTCTTTGTAATAAATTTAAACAAAGTAGATTGACCACGGATAAGTAGTCTTACATTATTATTTGTCTTAGGATAAAGTTTACAGTCTTTGTTCTAAAATAAAACATTTTCAGATTTTACAGTAGGTTTTCATAGAAGTTCTCTTCGTGGATAAGTTTGTCAGAATTTTTAAGTGTTCATATAACTTAATATTGTCTCAATAAGCAATCATTCTATATTTCATAAGTAATTCGTTACTCTTATTCTTCAACATTCCAACTTAACGACGACACAACAATTTTATTATCAATCTCTCTTAAATCACGGGTCAAGCCCGGTCATTGGATAGGCGTGCGCCGAGATATGGATCCAACGCGTAGAGGCCCCTTTGAGAAGTTTGATGTAATGTTGTACGCCCGCCATGACCCGCTCCGCTCGGATATGTCAATGGAACGATATATCCATGAGCAGGTCTCGGCAGGCGTTGAGACTATTGCGAAGTGTGATGGAAAATAAATGGGCTTTGAAGATGAGATCTGGGTGAACTTAATACCGGGCTATTACAGCAGAGGGACGGACGCCTGCCATAACTGCTTTTATTGCTAGTTATTTTCGGCAGGCGGTGGCTTGCCATTCACTAGATGGGCCCCCGAAATGCCAGGAAAACGGCCGGGGGCAACACCGGTGTGAGTGACTCAGGGATGTCGAGAGGTGTGCTGCGCTTTCTCCGAAGTTACTCGCGGCGTGATGCCCTTTAACACTTCCACCCCTGGAGCATATAGCTCTAGCGGCTCCTCTCTGGACGGCCAATTAAGGCAAGCCAGAGCTGAGAGTCCTTCGGGCCTTCTTGTGTTTACACTCCGACCGATGAAGACACGTCGGAGACCTGACCGACTCTCTGTAGACTCGGATCCGTGGTGTCGCTACTCACACAACAGCTTGCCACAAGCTGCCCAGCGTACAATATATACCTCTATTAACTACACACGAACAGGCAATCTCTCTAATTTTGAAATTATTCATCATCAGGTCATTTTAGTCTCCACTACAGGAGCACGACCCTCTCTTTCCGTCCCAGACAGAAGGAGGATTTGGTCTACACTCCCCACGCTGGCAAGACGGGTTGGGGTTTTGCCTCCGCCAACCCGCAGTTGAGCAGCGTGGTGGAGTACGCTCTAAACTCCTTCTATTGAGGGGAGGCCCGTAACCAAGTAATGGTACGAATAAGGACTGACGACGAGATGGCTGACGATTACAAATTGAATAAAAAAATATTTCCAAATCTGATTTATTTAGCAGCAATCTTTTCCATACCTTTTGTTCAATAACATTGTTTATTCTGTAACAATAAATACTTAACAATAATTACAAAACCCCAACCCGTCTGGCTAGCGTGGGGAGTGTAGGCCAAATCCTCCTTTCGCCTAGGACGGACGAGAGAGGATCGTGTCGTGCTCCTGTAGTGGAGACTAAAATGACCTGATGATGATGATGATGATAGAAAAGAATCGGAGGAAGATATTAAAAGGTAACGAATTTTGCAGTCAGATCTTTTTCTCTCGGTTAATTTTTTTGTTTTATTATACTAGACTTCTGTCTAGTACAATAAAACAAAATAACTATACTAGCACGTTATAACGTTAAATTATTCTATTTTGAACGAAGAGTTTAACCCATTGTTCTCGACTGTTTTTAGTATCCCTAGCAACTGCCCGCTATAACAAAAACGTTTCTCAATCCACAGCAAAGTTATGTTGGAAACAGAGGTTGGTGTATTTCGAAATAACATTAAGTTCAAAGGGACCATTGTACATAAAACGTGGCTTTGATATATATATATATATATATATATATATATATATATATATATATATATATATATATATATATATATTTAATTTTAACTAAACATTGGCATTTGTATTCATTTTGTATTCATTTTCAATAATAAAAATTGGTTGCCTGTAAAGTCGGTATACGGGCGAAAGTTTTACGTGACAACGACTTTGAGTGGTAAAATGTTTTCGAGTGGAAGGGACGCATGCCTTTCACTTTTTATGTCTGTCTCTCTCGCTCTTAGAAGGGACGCGTGCCTCTCACTCGCTCTCATTGTGAGCGCATAACGTGAGCGCGTTTCTTGAAGTGTCACCCGGCTAACCAATTTATAAGACGTTGTCACGTCAATAAATAAATATTTCTGGACATTTTACAAAAAAAAAAAAGAAAGTACATTATCAGTTGTCTAGTACCCATATCACAAGCTGTGCTTAATTTGGGACTAAATGGCGCTGTGTAAAATTGTCAAGAAATATTTATTTGTTATTACTATACCTAGGATACCCGTATATGAATTCGCGGTCGAAAGCTATAAAAGGCAAGGCTGTAACTGAATGATCTATCAACGTACAGCTCGAACTACTGGATGCATCAGATTTAAAGGAGATTGCCCATACGTATATGTATGAAAGTACTGATAACAAAATAGGCTATTTGACAATGTTCAAAAATTGTATAAATTATTTAACGATATCGTAAAATACACAATACTATAAAGATCTGCAAACTTTCATTCTAATATCTTCCGTCCGACTTATTTTCGGGTCGATCAAAGTTTGGCAATATACATCCAGCGAATCAGCAGTCTTAATGTTTTGTGCATTTAAAGTGTGAACTCTTTTTTAGATCTGTAACTATATGGTTAAGGAATGTTCAGAATAAGAAAGACAAATTATTTACTATTTAATAATTAAACTATGTACTACATATGGAATGCAATAAAGATATTGAGTATTGAGAATTAATTAAATATAGCATGATTACATCTCTCTACACATTATACGTACACAAAAAAATTCTGACAAACTTATTCCCGGAGAAAACTTTTATGAAAACCTACTGTAAAATCAATGTTTTATTTTAGAACTTTGACTGTAAACTTCCCTTATAACACAACTAATAATCTAATGGTGTATCCACACATACCCGGCGGCACCGCCGACACTGACGGCTTTACGCGGCTCGCGCGGTAAGCTAGCGCCAAGGCAGTCTGCAAACCGGCAGCAATACCGGCGGCATGTGTGGAGCCACCATAAGAGTACTGTCCGTGGTTAATCTCCTTTAACATTCATGTAGCTCATGAGATGCCCGATGGCGTCGTTACGCGTGTCAGTCTAATCGAACACGTAAGTTAAGCAACGTATACCATAGCCTGTTCATGGATGGGTTTATTCATCTCGAGATCCTCTGTGCTTTGGAGGGAACGTTAAGCCGTCGGTCCCGGCTGTTGTCACTAGATGACAGTCGTTATGCTTGAAAACACTGGCCTATCCGCAGTTGAGTAGCGTGGTGGAGTATACTCTAAAGCTCTTCCACTGAGGGGAGGCCCGTATCCCAGCAGTGGGATGAACAAGGGTTGACGATGATTCATCACAGCAATCGGGTGAGTAACCGTAGCTATAATGGC
This sequence comes from Hypsopygia costalis, assembly GCA_937001555.2. NCBI lineage: Eukaryota > Metazoa > Arthropoda > Insecta > Lepidoptera > Pyralidae > Hypsopygia > Hypsopygia costalis. The sequence goes on from OW443349.2 coordinate 8,240,939, forward strand.
GTAAGCATTCGCTAAAAAAAGGATTAAGTGAAATTCCCACGGGTCACGGGTGATTCCCATGGGATACAAGAGTACGAAGCCGCTACCAAAAGCTAGTAAGCTAATAAACAACTCGATCCCAATGTCTACAACTAGAAAATAATACAAAGTAATTTTCTCTTCTCGTAAAAACTTCACCAGTGTGCAAGTTAACAAAACAATGTACAGACCGACCTGAAACAGAAGGAGAAATAAAACGCTTCGGGTCATGCAGCTAACAAATAACTTAGTCGTTACTGACTTGAAATATTAGAGGTATAGTCTAATACCCGCTTTTAAGGGTATTTAAGCACATGTAACGTCTGCGTGATGGTAAGCAATTATCGCAGGCTTCGGAAGCAGGTTGCCGATATGAGATTAGTGTTAGTGCCAATATGAAATTAGTGTTAGTAGTAATTTCTGATAAAGAAGGAGGCCTGTTTTTTATATATCAGAGGGGGGCAAACAAATATATGTGTCACCTGAAGGAAAGCAATCACCACCGACCACGGAGATCAGCAACACCAATGGGTCGCCGATCCGTTGCTAGCCTATACTCCTTCCTTTCTTTCTTTCCTTTCTGGTGACCTCACTCACTCACAGGAACACAACAACCGTCAAGGGAATTGTTATTTAGCTGCGGTATTCTGGGAGGTGAAGGTACTTCCCCAGTCGGAGAGCTTAAAAATACAATATGCCCTACCTCTCTTTACGCCAGAGCCTCATTTGTCAGTCAGCAGGATGCACCATGTGCAGGTGAGGTTGGTTTTGTTTCAAATATATCGATGAACCACTTACACCTCAAATGTTTTGTCCTTTGCCTGTAATGAAATGTAAATATAATTACTCAAACGGGTCGTATGCTTATTTGTTACCCGATGTGATGTAATACATTGAACTGAATTTCCAATACATTCTATTAAAAATGGTTCACAAATGTAGTTAAGGTATTTCACGTATCGATACCTCCGATACCCAACTAGTTCTATCCGAGTTATTCAATTGACATTCGATGCATAATAATAGTCGGTATGCGATTATATGAATTCCATCCTGTGCGATTCCATTCGATTTCCATCGTATCTTGGACCTTTTTTCGTACGTGTCGCGAATTGGGAATGTAATAAGTATTAAAATATTACGGGTAAAGAGATTGTGAATACTTTTTAGAATTTCGAAGCTCAAAGGCAAGGGTAAAAAAACATTTGGAACGCGGAAATTTAAATTTTCAAAATGATAACGTTAAAAATTTAACAGCAAAAGTTATTATTTTATTATTAAGTCTTGATGAGCTCGATGGCGTCCATTGCAGGGGGTAAAGCTTCGATTACCCTGTAACTCATAACTTTCATCGGAAGAAATTAGTAGGTGAAGGAAGTTTTTGAAATTTGATTTCCCCTCTTGGCAATGTGAGAGACAGCAATAATAACAAAAAAGGCATTAAAAGCCATACACCACGGATTTTAAATATCTAATACTACTGGGGACTCAAAACAGTGAGTTTGTTTGTTATAACTTTATTGTACATAAAAAAAAATAACAAGAAATAAAATCCAAAATAAAGTAGTACAAAGGCGGACTTATTCCTTAGAGGGATCTCTTCCAGTCAATCTTAGAGTATCAAAAGGATTAAAATTAAAGTCGTGTAATCACACAGAGTACAGTAATTACTGTGATAATAATGGACAGGACAAAAATTACAACATAGTTTAAATACGAATTACCCATTAACACATGTTTATATTGTATGTGTATAAATAAATAAAACTTAAAAATAAACCATCAATTTGCCGTCATCATCATCATCAGCCTGTATCTACCCACTGTTGGATATAGGCCTTTCCCAATGCTTTCCACCATATGCGATCCTCCGCTTTCCTAATCCAATCGCTACCAGCCACTTTTTTGAGATCGTCGGTCCATCTAGAGAGAGGGCGCCCTACGCAATTTGCAGTCATCATAGCGTTATTGAGAGACCTCCTCAGCGCCGAATTGAAGGAGCCAAGAGTAGGAGACATCTTTATGCCCAAAGCCAAAGGAAGTGAGTTCCATAGTTTTGAATTTTCAGCAATGGATCCACGGAACGACGCAAACGGTTATCTATATCGCGAAATTGAAACATTTCATTTAAATAACCTGGAGCAGATGGATTAAAGAGCACATTGAAAAAGCACGGAGAGGATATGGAAGTGTCTTCGAAGTCTGGCTGGAAGTCAGCCGAGTTGTTTACGAAACTCAGAGATATGGTCATATTTTTGAAGACCAAATATATACCCACAAGGTGGACTGACGACCTCATTAAGACCGTAGGATCGCGCTGGATGCAAGCCGCTTCCAACCGTTCTTACTGGAGATCTAGAGGGGAGGCCTATGTCCAGCAGTGGACTTTCAATGGCTGAGATGATGATGATAATGATGAAATATATACCTAATGCATACATTCAGTAATCTATCAGACGCTTCAGTGAGTGAAGAGAAGCAAACAGGTTACGGCTGACCTTAATCTGAGGTGCCCAAGACAAGGTTTGATCCATGATAATCCCTAGATTTTTTACAGTGGTGGAAAAAGGTATGACAGTACCTTTTCAACGGAACACAATATTGGGGATCATCATGGACTCCAACCTGGATATTAAGCATGGACTGCCGATAATAATCGCTTGGGATTTAGCTGCATTAATTTTAATTCCAAAGCTTCGAGACCATTGTGATATAGTATTGAGATCAACGTTAATAACGCTAATAACATGAGCAATACTAGGTAAAGGTGCAGCCGCATAAATTTGAAGATCGTCTGCGTATAAGTGAAATGAAGAGGATAATAATGATGTTATGCCGTTTATGAACACTCCACTCTGCGGCACACCAGCAGTCAAAATACACCAGTCCGACTGACTATCGAAACCAGATTGAAATTTACTTAAGAGACTATAGCGCTGCAAGTGACTCGTCAGATGTTGGTGTATATAGTGTTCCAACACTTTAGACAGGAAGGAAGTATGGAGATGGGATGAAATTGAGAAAAAAGGGAAGGATTAGGTTTTTTTACGAATTGGTATGACGAGCCCTAACTTCCATAAAGGAGGAAACACACCCGTCGAAAGTGAGCAGTTCAAGATATCCGCTAAAATCGGCGCAATTTCTCTCCTAATTGGAATTATCATGTCCAATGATATGCCGTCTTTACCAACCGCTCCAGACTTAATTTTGCCTAAGATCTTGAGTTTGTCCGTGGTAGTAAATTTAGCACATTTCGCAGCAGGTGCGTCAACAAGATCAGCCAAATTATAGTTGGGGAAGTGCTAAAATCCTGATGAAGTGCATTGGTGTCTAAACCAGTAGGTGTGCAAGGTTGATCTTTGCCTACCCTTAAACCCTTTAGAAACTTCCAGAGCCTTTTGGTAGAGCAGTTTTCGATAGAAGATGCAATATGTTTCCGACGAGCGGCTCTACACATTTTGCTACATATATTTATTTTGCCTGGTTCGCGGGAGATCCATTGTGGCGCAGTTTTATTTTGACTCGATCTCCTTGGACATAATTCTCTTGATCTCAGGCGTTAGCCAGGGAGCGGGAAAGTGTTTTACTCTAACAACATTAAGTAGGGCATGATCGTCAAAAAGTGCAAGAAGGGTCTCGTTGAAAAGCTCCACTTTGTCATTAACACTATTTGCAGACAAAACAGCACTCCAGTCAGTGAGTTGTTACCTAACACATCAATTCCAGTATTATAAATTGCAAAACCGACTGAACGCTTGGTAATTCTCCATTGTTGCTACCAAATCAGCATATACTATCGATATTTACATGGCTACGGTAACGTTCACATCAAGCAAACTGTATGCTTGTCTGCCATATGTCGTAGTATAAATAACGCATCAAGTATTTATTATTGCACTCAACTCTATGCACGGGGTAAACTCCATATGAGTTACCACATGGACTTCCATTATTTGCGCAATTGTTGCTATTTGCACTACATGGAATTATTAATATCTAATCGAGCATAGAATGAACTAGCCAGCTCTCTTCCTTTCATCCTCAAGATAACAACTAAAAAGAGTAGATACGTTATGCTGACCAAAGTAATTTCGAAGTAATCACCATTCGTAGACAGCTCAAATTTGGTAATGAGAAAACTTAACAAAATTTATTTGTAACGAATTTTGCAGTAGTTGCTAATGGAAATAGTAATTGCGCCCAAATGGATGGAAACAGTTATAAGTGGGTCAATAAAATCTAATCGTCGCACAGTAACACTTACTGCTTTAACAGTAATAGTTACTGCATGTGAAAATATTCCTAACTTTAATGTCTTCATTTTGGCCGTATCAGTAGTAAAATTTTCTGTTTTACTCTAACTGTTTTAATTTAATTCTGCTTACTGTTTATTGCAGTTGGCTCCACGTTTACGGTTATTTAATTAATAATGGCATTTCAGTGTCTTTACAGTCTACGTAAGAAATAACAACAGTTTACACGAAGTGAGTAATTGTATAATGACTCGCTACAGATAAAGTCTCTTTATATATTTCAAGCTCCGTTTCTACTTACTTTTTCTCAAATTTCTACTTTGTCATGAGGAGATTAATTCTCCTCATTTTAAAGTAGAATAAAATCTGTCCAATTGGCACAAAAATATACATTAAGAGCCCTATTACACATTTGCACTATGCGAGATTCGTTATTGAAGCGTCCCGACTGTCACGTGGTCACGAGTCCTCATAATTTCTATGTTGAAATTACGAACAAGCGATTTTGATACTTTCTCTCTAGTTTCGTATTTTTTTAGTATTTCTACTTAAGAAGTAATTTGTTATAGTTGTACCTACACATTTTTAGAGTGTCAGGGATTTAGTATGGGAAGAAACAGATTATATGTACCATAAATGAGACAGATGATTTTTATTAAAAATAAAATTTATTTTATTACCTAATCCTTTATTTATCTAGGTACTTTTTGGTTTTAGATTAAAATTATAGATAAGAATAAAACTAGTTACAATTTACATGGGAGTGTAAAACAACTTTAATCAGAACTACTTATTTGCCAAATTTCTATCAAATCAATCCATGGTTTTGGTGTGAAAAAGCACCAAATGTTCCACCATGATCAAACAACTGTTTAAAAAATAATGAAAATCAATTATTCTCCGTTCTTGAACTACGTAGTCTGTTACCTGAAACAATTATTATTATTAATAAAATCTGAAATGAATATAACAGCTTCACTCTATTCTTCAGCTTCGATTCTGTTTCTATTGTCCTCGTATCTATCTCCTCAAGTGCTGGTATTGGTCGTTTCATCTATATTAATTAAATTTTTCAAACGAAGAAGAACGTCGTGTCGTGTCGCCTTTAGGTATCTAAAATAAAAATAAACTAAGTTAAACCACGCCAATTCACCAGTGATTTATGAATTTGACAGTTAGTATATCTATACTTTCATATAAAGAGAGAGTCTGGCTGACTGACTTATCATCGTAGAGTCGAAACCTCAGAACCTCGAATGATAAAATCTTCTATTAACTAAAAAAAGTATCTTTTATTAACTAGGTAAGTAAAAAGTTTTAAATTAAAATAATTAAAAATAATGTTAAGTCAAAAATGAAAATAATAAAAAAACGTGATTCAGGGTTTTTCAAAATTTAAAACTGGCCTCGACTACACATGGTGCACCCTGCCAATAAGCTAATGAGGCTGCGGCAAAAGTGGCACATCAGATTAGGTTAAGTGGCAATCGTACATCAAAACCCACCCCGGAGTTAAACCACACAAATCAATGAGATATGTGAATCCCAGACTCGAATGCCGAAGCCTGGGATGCAACCAGGATAACTATATAAAGAAAAAAAAAATCCTTACGCTTTTTCATCAGTCAGAATGTTATTCGAACTATGTAGTGTGAATTAGCCACTATTGATTGTAGAAAATGATGATGAGATGAACAGATGTGTTCAAAATCTTGTCATCTCATTACCGAAACGAATTGAGCTCATTCTCGTGATCTGCACCCCAAATTACCTCGAAAACGATTCACATGTCGATAGATGGTAAGAGAAAAAAAAATCATACCGCACCTCAATCGATGATGTCGGAATATTTTCTTTATCCATCGTAATGTTTTCTTGGCAGTGTAGTTATTAATTCTGAAACAGTTCCATTATTGTTATTAATGCCGAATAAAAATATAAATGAGTATTATATTAAATAGGTGTATTGAGGAAAGAAAATGGCTGAATCGCTGGAGGATCTTAGTCGAATGTTAAACGATCTCAATGCGGCTTCTCGATCCGTGGGGTTGAGGATGAATTTTGACAAAACTGTATTTACGTATGTATCAGTTGTCTAGTACCCATAACACAAGCTTCGCTTACTTTGGGGCTAGATGGCGCTATGTAATTTGTCTGACAATATTTATTTATTATATATAATATAATCTTATATTATATTTAATATAATTTATATTAAATATAATATAAAAGGCATCACACGCGCGTTGCGTGTGATGCCTCTTATATTATCTCTGGTGTAACAGGCGTTCATAGGTTACGGTAACTGCTTTCCATCAGGCGGGCCTTATGCTTGTTTACCACGCTGGTGGTATAAAAAAAAGTAAGCGAAGCTTGTGTTATGGGTGCTAGACAACAGATAAACATACGTAAATACATTTTAGTATTTGTAAATATATACTTATGATACATAGAAAACACCCAGACTTAGACAATATGGTGGAAAGTATTGGGAAAGGCCTATATCCAACAGTGGGTTGATGCAGGCTGATGATGATGATGATTGAGGAAAGAAGTACCTTGCTTTATTTTCTTATGTAAATGTACATCTTTACTATCATGCACATTGATACCTACGAGCTTTTCGACCCATGCTGAAAATAATGAAATGAATATTAAGAATAATTCAACAATATGTTGTTGCTAAGCTATGTAGATTCCATAGAAAACAAACACTAGAAAGAATTGTACTTACGTGATCAAAACTTGGTAGTCGTACTATATATACACTGACGCCCGGTCGATATTGGCGCGAAGAAATTCGACATAGGTCTCACGCTGACGAGCTCTCGCGCCGTACTAAATTTGAACGGCCGGTGCATCGCATTTTGTAGTAATTTTGAAGTTATATTTATCGTTTGTATATACATAAGATAATAAATTCATGCTCCAAATTTATACATCGTTTATTCCTCATGAAGTAACAATTATTCTGGTATAAATTTTGCTCAATAATTTTATCGTGAATTCGATAAATTCACAGTTTACCTAAAGCGATTTTCGAAGTTTTTTGGGTTAAAGGAATGTTTTTTTTCTATATTAAATCAATGATATTTCAAAATTCCGAGGCCGCTATGTACTATACGACTATATAAGAAATAACATTCTATTTTTTTTATTTCATTTGTTTGGAACAGTAAGTACAATCCAGGAGCTCAAAAAAGTGATTGCGCGCATTTTATGAAAATCTTTCTCTGCAATTTGGGTTTATTTAAAAAGTTAAGCAAATTTTACAAAAAGCGAGGCCGCTATGAACTAGGTCAATAGCTATTCTGTACTATTCAATAAGTCAACATTGTTAATGTATTTTTGTTTCCGAGAACAAGAACGCCAAAATTGGCCATTTTACGCAAAAATCACAGTCGAAATGTAATATGGCTCTTAAAAACTTTTTCCAAAATAGGCTACTTGACATAATATTTCTTGAATTTGTTACTTTAGCTAACAAATTCAAGACATATTATGTCAAGTAGTAGCAGTTATCAAAATAATATAACTACCGCTGAAAGAATCATTTCGATAGCATAAAAACTTCTCCAGATATGATAACTTGAAAATCTTTTTTCATACATATTTTGAACATAGGAAACGCTCCCGAAATTTGCACGACAACTATGTTAACTATTCTATTTGTGTAGCTAGTGCCGTAACAAAATTATTTTTATTGTATTTCTAATATTTTTTTAAATATTTTCATCCTTTTAAATTGGACTTTCGCTCCAAACTTGATCAACCATAAAACAAGTCCAACATAAGTCATTAAAATTTTAAGATCGTAGCTCGCTCTAGTTTTGTGTAGGTATTTTACGATACTGATAAATATTTTTTTATAATTTTAGAACATTGCCAAGTAGTCTATTACGAATCAAGCTCAGCTATCTACTTTGAGAGTGCATATAACTTATCTACCAGTATTTAGTTGACATCACTGGGTCTTTTAGATTTCCTTTTATTTGTGTTCGTACTTTATTGTTACTTGCGGTTCCTATCGATAGAGATTAGTTTCTAATATTTTATATCGAGAGACTACTGTTAGAACTTTCTGCATTAGGAAATGATATTTATATTTTATCATCAGTTATCTAGTACCCATAATACAAGCTTTGCGCTTAATTTGGGACTAGATGGCGCTGTGTAAATTGTCCAGAAATATTTATTTATTTATTTATTTTATCTCATTTGTAAAATTATTGTAGCATTTTTTACAAATAATATTGCTCGTATATGATAATTTATTGAGCTTTTGCTGTGATGAAAACTAAAAGTTATTAATTTTCGTACGATATCTAGATAAATTTCAGTACCGAATTGAAGTAAAAACAAACACAGTTGCAGTGATTGAGTAAAATTAGACAAGTTGTGATTAAAACTGTATTAACAATTTCATACACATATAGCATTACAATTTTAAGATTTTAAGGTTCAAAATTGAACATTACGACAATAAAATACAAAGTGAACAACACTTACCAACTGAGAGTATTGCCATAAATTGTTTCGTTTAATTTTGAAATTTCAATTACTTAGTTCGTAATTAACTATATTATCTTAATTAATACAAAGTAGGCCTCCAGGTGGAACGTGAATAACATACAGGGTCGGACGTGGCAAATGGACATCTCATTTCGGACAATTTCATTTGGGAACGGTTAATAAAATTACAACTACAATAAACTTGGTCCGTTTTCCTCTGAAACGTTTTTATAATCCTTAGTACTATTTATTTGATAATACTGTATGGAGAGACTTTCGCTTTTGTATTACTTAGTAGGTATTCTTTTTTGTGGCATAAATAGATAAGTGTAATTGACGACTAAAATTCGCTTTCCACGGGACATAAGTGCGGATTTGTTTATACATTATGGCAAACAATAGTATTTAATTGAATGGATTTAATAAAATAAACCCTCACATTGCTTGTATTGGTTTGTTAAGAAGTTGAAAGTATAGAATATAATTTATGAAAAATAGAAAACGAAAATATAGTGACCATATCTGCAGAACTATCTAGATTAGAGGAAAATAAGTCCTAAAATAGCTGCTGGAAAAAGCATATGGGACGATAAATAATTAAGCACTGGTTGCTTGACTTCAACAGATCAGACATTGATGACTAAAATGGAAGGGCATATATAGATGTGCCGTTCCCGGCAATATTTCCCAAATCAAACATTTTGTATGGGGAATTTGATGAATATTCCCAATTTTGGAGATATTGCCAGGAATGGTACAACTCTAGAGCCTCATACAGTACAAGGTGTTAGTAGAGCTGATACACAATAGTGAAACTAAAGTTTTCACGCAAATATAGGTTACCAATGATAATGAATGAAGAAGAACAAATAGACAAATACCGAAACAGAATTATACCTATAAAGTAAGAATTAATATCTTCAGCTTTATAGCTCTGTACCTTATGTCCAACTCGACTTAAGGTTAATAATAATATTTCAAGTAATTAATTACGTCAAATTGTACTCTGTATTATGTTGCTGTAATATGACCGTACGAAATAAAAAATCCAACTTTATATAAGGGTTCCGATTTTGTAACCCTAATAATGATCACTCTGTCTGTCCGCCATATGCAAACCACAAAAAATAGAACCCCTCCCCTCCCCCTCTTTTTTTTAGAGTTTGCAAAGTAAAAATAAACCAAAGATTTTTTTTAAACAAGGTTTTATTTGTTGTTAATAAACAGAAAAAGTAAATTTTTACTTTGTTTCGCAAATCAAACCCTTCTGCAATCACTGACTCGGCAGAGAGAAAAGGAACTATAGTGAGGGGCCATGTCTATCTCCGGACGTTATCACGGCAACACACAACGGGTCGGCAACGCGTGAGTGATTCTTCTGATGTTACGAGCGTCCATATGCTACGATGACTACCTACCATCAGGCAGGCCGTATGCTTATTTGTATAAATGCAAAACCCACCTTAGTTGTATAAATGCAAAACACAAGAGTCCCGAGACTAAAGTATTTGACACTGGTCTAATATGTTCATCCTGAGTCTCTTGAGATACCATTAGTTTCATAATTTCTTTTGTATTCCTTGTCAGATTTAACTTGTCTGCTGAAGCGACATAATTTCTACACGTCACGAAGTAATGTGATATGAATTATTAGTATAAAAGTAATGTAATATGAATCTCTATTTACGTCAATATTATTGACAGTCTGTTGTCTTTAACTAAAACTGAATTATATGTATAAAAAATGAATCCCTATTTTCCTTGGTCATGGCATCACGTGTTGTGTTTGTAGTTGTCAGGAGTAGGTTCATATGAAAGAAATGATGATGAAGAGAAAAAGTTTGCACAGAAAATTTGTAAATTTAAGAAAATTGTACGACCACATATATGTACCACGTCAAATGACATTATAAAATTTAAAAAGCCCACATATCTGTAATCCAAATTACAATTTTATAATTCTCCCAATAAATACTGCATGCGTTCATTGGAATACACGAAACGAATACTGATAGTAGGAAAGGTACATAGAACAGTGGCATTTACAGGCAGCTTCCAACATCAAGCCACCAAGTGCTGGAACAAATTCCCCCACCACTCAAACAACTGAATTCAAAGAAAACCTTCATATGTAAATATAAGACGATACTCATGAGTCAGCAAGAAATGATTTCAGCATATTGTGGCATGGCGGCTGTTGATCCTAGATATATGATATAGATATATGAAATACTTATATATACATACTTCATATTTATGTCACATAATCACACTCAAACGATATATTACTCTTTGTTTCACTCTTTGTTTGTTGCTGTATTAGTGCCTCTCAGCGATTCAGTGATTTATCTAAAGGTGTGAGCTGAAAATCAGTGCTTTAGATAATATTAATTAGGGTTAATAATTATCACTGAGCCTCCAAACACATTGATGTTGCAGGAGCACATGTGCGCTTTTTAAACATTTTCATAATTTGTGAATCTTTGTTTGCATCTATTTAAATATTTGTCATTCTCTTAGATTAAGTACATTGTGCAACAGCGACCCAATAAATGTTATAATTATCTATTACATACCCCTACATATATGTAGAAGCCCGCGATCTCGGACTCAAAAATACAAAAAATACAAAATAATTTATTTGCAATAAACAGGGTAACATTTAAACAGATGTTATTGTAAAATACATCACCAGCCTATTTAGCCATTTTATAATAGCATGCAAATTGAATTTAATTTTAATCTAATTAAATATTTGTCTCAATACATTTAAAATTGATAATTTAACATTAAATTTGTCAGTAATCATACATCACCAGTCTATTAATCAAAGTAGTCATTGCTAGCCATTCGACCATCGAGCTCGTAAAATGTCTTTTATCTCTTTTTTTCTTATAGAGAATTGTCATAGGTATCAATAGCTTTCCTACTTTAAGGCATACTCATACTCATCTAAGCTCACCTATGTATGGATCGCATCGAACCACGCAGCCGGCGAGCCTGCGTGTGTAATACTATCAGGGTGTATGCGGGGAACGATGTGCGAACATTCTGATTTTGATTTTATTATTTAGCGCTGCCTCGCCTTAACGCTAAATGCTAATATAGATAGATATATATATTATATCTATCTATCAGCTAATAGAGCATTTATTGTTCTTTCTTATTTCTTGTTGTTTCTTCAGACACACACACAAGAAATTGCTCTCTCTTGAATAATAGCTAGAATTCACAAAAAAAGCATATGCTATGTATATATATATATGCCATATATGTAAACGAAAAACAAGGACACAAAAGAGAGGAAGTAGCTTAGGTTCATAATGTGTCAAGAGAATACCAAATTTGTGAGATCTAGACTAAATTGCTAGCTTGAATAAAAACAAGTATACATATTTAGCATATTTACAAAAAAAAACATACGTTAATGTACGTACTACAGTAGAAACAAAAGGGAGGAAGAAGGTTTATATTAAGTAACGAGAATACCAAATTTGTGAGATCGAGACTATATTTTGACTAAATTGCTAGTTTGAATAAAAACAAGTATACGAGTACATATTCACAAAAACGCATAATATGCTATGTATGTGATACAGTAGAAACAAAAGCGAGGAGGAAGGTTCAAATTATGTTACGAGAATACCAATTTTGTGAGATCTAAGACTATATTTTGACCAAATGGCAATTATGAGAATTGCCCCTCAGTTTATCCGTAACATTATCACAGGCACCGTTTGCTCGATGAAAACTATCATACTTCGGTCCATCGATCAAATATTCGACACAGAGTTTGCGATCCAAGGAAAATAGCTCTTTGTTTATTTTGAAAATATAGTAAAAGTAACTATCCTTTACTAACGTAAAATGTTTTCAGCGAAATTCCGTGGTTTGATATATTATTTTGGGGCGGAAATTTCAGGAATATATTTTCGTATGTTCTCGTTTGATACGGATTACTCTTTAATTTTTATACCGGGGTCGCGGGATCAATCCCTGCGCAAGACAAATATTTGTGTGCATGAACATGTTTGTTTGTCTTGGTGTTGAGTGTTTTCTATTTATTATATTATGTATGCATTTATAAAATAAAATCTACTTAAGTATAATATCACGTAACTAGTAGCCATAAAACAAGCTTTGCGTAGTTTGGGACTAGATGGCAGTATGCAAGTCGTCTAGGAATATGTATTTATTTATACTACATCGGATGGCAAACAAGCATACGGCCCGCCTGATATGAAGCGGTCACTGTAGCCACGTAAACGCTTGCAACATGAAATATCGCTCGCGCGTTGCCACTTCGTTGCCAGAGCAGCCCCTCCTTCTTTCATTTATTTATTATTTTGTTCAAATTAAGCAATTCACGAAGTTCATCAACCTATCTCCATCCTGCAGCTGCGATACGGGTCTCTTTAATCTAAGAGGTGTAGAGCGTGCTCCACCCCGCTGCTTAACTCTACGTTGGCTAAGGCCAAACCGTTCAAGCCACCCAATAGCCTATATAAGATGTAATGATAACAGCCGTGACCAATGATTTAACATGATCCCTGGAGCACGGTAGCTCGAATTAAATAAACCCATTTATAGACATGCTATGGTCGATGTTGCTTAACTTCCATCGTCGATTGGGTTTTGGGATGTAGTCAGCGATGGCAATAAGCTTAGACATAGCGGAGGCGTTCAAGCAGGTCTGGCACCGTAGGCTTCTGTCGAAGTTGCCATCATACGGATTAGCCGGAGGTTTAAGTAAATGGGTTGCCAGCTTTTTGCCCGGAAGTAGTAAAATTAAAAATACCTTTATACTGTATCATCATATCTAGCTCAGGCACCAGTTCTCTCCACAGTTAAGGTTTAATTTAGAACTTCACAAGTTGTTTAAGCTACCTTAGTTAATTACTATTCCTCTTATCTTTGTGGATGGAACAATAAAAACATTATTATATTATATTATCATTATTATCAGCCTGTATCTACTCATAGCTAGATATACACATTCCCCAATACTTTCCACCATACTGCCTTTCGCATTAATCGCTTTTTTGATGTCGGTAAATATAGATTTAATTAAATGAAATGTATACACAAGTGATTTTATTAATATCAAAATGTCATTAATATCATTTTTATTTCTATTGTGAAGTATTTTATTCCTCGGTACATTTTTGCGCTATCAAAATCATTGCGTTTCAAAATTTTACGGCATATCATAAACCGTGTTGTTTTAAAACAACTATGTTGCATTACAGCTTGTAATGCAAATTTCAGAGAATCGCAGCGTTAACACCGACAACCAAAGATGTCGAGTAAAATGGAATAGATTGGTTAGCGTGTCAAATAATAACATGTCCTTATACGTCAAAAGTTCTGCAATTGGAGGATCCAATTGAAGAAATCAACTTTGCACGGGAATTCGAAGATGACAAAGATTAATCCTCAATCTGTGACTTGCCATCCATTTCGTGAATGTGCATCACCTGATCAAAAGTAATCACCACCACCCATAGAAATCTGCAACATGAAAGGGTTACCAAACCGTTGTTAGGCTTTTAAGGATAAACTTTATTGCACTTGAAACACGAAACAGCTTGATCTACTTCTCTTACATTGAAATCCGCTTTCATTATTATTGTCATCTCTAAGCTATAGGTCTGGTAACACGTTCACCTTTACTTTCTCATCATTCGGCTTCGTATTAGATTTTTGTATGGACATTATTAACAGATCAAAGTAGTAATCAAGCCATAAGTGCTCTCAGGTCAGGTGTCACCTCCGAACTCGAAACTTTACGATGTCCTCCGGCCAAAATTCCACCTTTAAAAATATTGACAAATGGTGGGTCGATACTCTCACCACAAGTGAGTTAAACTTCACCTTATGCTCCAGTCGCTTAACCCTAAAGATGAACATTGACTTCACGCGCACGTATTTCACAAGATCTTCTACCTTTATAGTCCAGTGCAATCGTGAAACATACAGCTGCGTCGATGGCGTTTCTACACGCCATCAACGTAGCACGCTGACATAGTCTGGTCGGTACAGTATCGCAAACTGATGACGCAACCATGACCAGCATGCCATCAAATCTGTGATGTGTGACGTAGTTTTGCTGGGAACGAAAAATATTTATTAATTTATATGCCTGCATAGACTCAACATTTATGAACAAGCGTAATATTTCAATATCACCATTTAGAAACGACTTCAAAACAGCACGATTTTCTTAAAATTAATTTGTCTCTTTACTTACCCTTTTTATAATAAACAAGCTGATCCGACAGAGGTTGTCCTGTCTTCTTAACAATGAAATATTCTGCGCAACTTTCTTATTTTTTTCTTTCATAAGAATCTTCTCCTGATAAATAACACATGCGTAAAAAGCTTTTTGCAGTATCTAAGCGTCGATTCATTAACCTATCTACTAATTCTGCTTCTAACATATCTTTGCAGGCAGTCGTTTAAACTTCAGTCTAGAACTATTTAGCTTGAAATAGCTGTACCCAGACAAGTGTTTTGTTACTAATACCTTACTGTATTGTTGTTCATTTTGTAATTGAACTTTTGGCATATTAGACTAGGGTACCTAAATGAGGTCGTTCTTGTGAATGTAGCTTTAACTCTTGTTAACATTAGAAGTAATGTTTATTTCAGTACTTTGGATGCAATTAAAACGAAGTAATTCTTACACTCAACGAGGGAGTAACTTTGTTTTAAAATAATAAAAAAAACATTAATTGTGTATAGAATAATTGATAACAGAATATTGATGTTTAACAGATCTTTTACGAGAACTTATTTAGTGATTTTCTGTATTACATATCTCCGAGCAGGAATCGTCGTATTCAGTGTTAACCAGACATTAGACCCGTGAAAATAGTAAGTAAGATATGCATTTAATAAGACTATGACGGTTCAATTTACACTGGATTTTGGATGTACGTGACTCATTCATCACCATCTTTAAGTCGTGTTTGAGACTCATCAAATTTAGAGCCAACCTGCACGTGTCACACCTCGTATATCCTGCCGTCTAGCAAACGAGGATTTGGCAATAGAGAAGCACTTTTGTATAAAAAGGTACTCCACTTCATTTCTATGAATGCCTTATTATGCCTGGCAGCAGCCAAATTATCCTAGTGTTCCTTTTGTGTTGTGTTCCTGCGAGTGAGTGAGATCGTCGACGTGAGGAAGTACTGAATTAGCAGCAAGGGTGGCTTGCGAGCAACGCACCTTGTGTTGCAAGCGTTTATGCGGCGACAGTAAGCGCTTTACGTCATCCCCCGTATCAGGTAATCTGGCATTAAAAAAAATAAACAGCTAGCAAAAGGGTGATTTTTCAGACGAACGTTAGAGGATAATCACTAGTATGCCCCTTTCAGATTCTCCATTCGTCCCACAAAATTCTGGTCCAATAAAATTTTGTTCCTCTTTTATCCCAAAAAAGAGCCACCGTTTTGATGTCCATACCGTTTTGATACGCTCTCGTTTTGTAACGCAGGCCACACTGTGAATTCTGCCCCCCTAGCCAAGTGTAATTCGTAGCGTAACGAATGTTAGATAGATCACGTGACATTTGTCAATTCTCATACTAAAATGTTCGTTACGCTACGAATTACACTTGGCTAGGGGGCAGGTTCGCTTCGTGTGAGTCGAGAGAATTAACGTCAGGTTCGCTAGCTCAAACCCGATGTTATCGCTCTCGTTTATAGTTGGGCGACATGAGAAAAGCTTTCGAATTTCGTTTCACTCGCAGTGTGGTCTGTGCTTTTCATGTACCCTGACTGTACTAAGTACACCGGTTTGTTCAGGTACCTACATAGTACACACAGGCGGCCTAATCAGCTAGAGCTGATTAGGCCGCCTCATCGGTGCCACCAGTAGTTCTGCCGCCGTGGTGTCTTTTGAGCTGACTGTGACTTGTGACTGTTTGACTTGTTTGTATAGTATGAAATGTGTAATGTGCAAATAAATATTTTTCTTCTTCTTCTTCGTGTATATAGCTGTATACATTTTGTTGGTAGTAAGTCTGGTTGCATCACCACTGGTGTTCTAGTGAGTTAGGGCCTTTATGTCAGGTAAAATTACGAAAGAAGAAGAAGAGTAACCGAGCCATAATATCGCAATATTGTGCAAATATCAAATATCAGATTGGGAATCTGATACTAACCTAAAACAGCGTATTTCGCATGCATTTCCAACAGCTGTCGAAATTATAGTATCCAACTCTCGAAGGTTTTCTGGTAGAGATTTCTTATAAAGATAAGCCCGCCTTTGTACATTCTTGAAATTCACAATTGTTATTTCTTTTTGATTGTCTATCTGTTTTTGGTGTACAATAAAGATATTACAAACAAACAAACAAACAAGCTACTATGTCGGTATATGACTCGTTATTTTTGTAAACATGTTGGTCTGAAATACATGATTTTTATTATTTGAAATAAATATACAATATCATTGTTATAAGTAAAATAAACTTAAAGTAAACTTAAAATAGATAAAATTAAATAAATACATTTAAATTAAAAACTATGTAATTAAAATAAACTATAAGCAAAACTAATCTAGATAGTAAACTAATCTAGTAAGCTGCCCGTAGGCAAAGTTCCCAATATGCGGGCTCTGTTGCCTTATTATTTAATTATTTAATGAGAAAACCAATATGATGTATGCATATTGTTGTTAGAAAAATTGGTACGTGTAAAATATTGAACTAGCTGTTCCCCGCGGCTTCGCTCGCGTGGTCATTATTTTAATAAACTTTTTTGTTCATGGAAATAAGATATTTTTTACCTCGCCTCCCTGCAAATCGAGCCTCGCACGCTTCGCTCTTAGCGCTTTAGCTGGGCGTTTTTGTTAGTCACAAGCTTTTAATCTAACATAACCAACGTCCTCAGTCAAAACTACTTTTGACTGCGTAAGTCACTGAATACGTGTTTTGACCAGCGTTTTTAGTCACAGCTATTTTTGACCAATTTCTGCACTCAAAAGTGGTTTGAAGCCAGATACCGAGATTTTAATAGATAGTAAAAAATAACAAAAATATCATATTGAATATGTTCACCTAAGGCCCATCTATATTATTATAAAAAGTTTATATAGAATTCTATACAGATAAATAAAATTGGCGTCTGTTTGTTCATTTTTTTTTCATTTCTTTGTTAGTTAAAATAACTGCTTTTTACGAAATGAACATGGGTGTATACACGGTACATACCAAAATATTTTATTTACTATTTTTGTCTGTCTGTTTGTTCCGGTTTATTTCTGAAACGGCTGGACCGATTATCACTAGCTGTTAGCTGTTGTAATAAGGAGTAAATTAGGCTACTTTTATTTTAGAATTTTTATTTATTTTTATTAATATAGTAAAAAATAACAATTCCGAGCGGACGAAGTCGCGGTTACAGCTATTCTATATAGAAATTGCTACTACGCGTGCAAAACAGATGCGGGTTGCTATTCAAATATTCAGTAAATATTTCAGCAATTATTCTTCAAATAACAAACTATTGAAATATTCTTTGAAATAGTTTCAGAATACAGATTGTTTAACCAGTACCCAGACTAGATAACAAATCATAAGAGAATTTATGTATAACTCGAAAAGTTGGGTGCCTTAACAATTTCTAATAAGGCTTGAATACGCAGGCTTTCTAGATTTTCTTATAAGAAAATCTGCCTTAGAATATTTTTTCCCTAAAAGGTATTTTCTTTTGATCGTATTTAGAAAATATTTTTAAAGTATTTCCACGAACCTCAAAGAAATTTTCAGTAATAATATTTTTAAGGTTTTTGTAGAGAACGGTAGGCAAATGGCTGGTTGAATGGCGGAATCGTGTCGCGAATACAATTTTTATGCGGAATTAGTCATTTATTCTAGTTTCGATTTTACAACTACACTTATATTTTATTTTTTTTATATATGAGAGGGGGGCAAACGAACATGTGGGTCACCTGATGGAAAGCAATCACCATCGCTCATGGAGATCAGCAACATCAAGTGGTCGCCGATCCGTTCGTTGCCCGACCATACTCCTTCCTTTCTTTCTGATCACCTCACTCACTCACAGGAACACAACAACCCTCAAGAGAATTGTTATGTAGCTGCGGTATTCTGTGAGGTGGAGGTACATTCCCCAGTCAGGTAGTTTACAATTACGCTCCCTACCTCTCTTTTCGCCAGAGCTTCGTTTGTCAGTCAGCATGGTGTACCTCGTACAGGTGAGTTGGCTTTGGTTCAAACATGTTGATGAACTACTTGCACCCCATCATTTATCATGTTTCTGAACGTTTTGATTTTACAAATATACTTATATTTACAATTATTGAACCTACCAAGAAAGGGTATCATACGACTTTAATATAAAAATAGGCATGTGAGATACGGTCCAGGCACAGTATGGCCACTGCCTGCCGCTCTCTCGTATAAGACATCACCTCAACTCTGAGACAAATCTAGAATAGTTTGTATGCACACACACACTCGCTGATTTTCGCTGTGTACAGACGTCATTGTTTATTTAATAGTGAACGACGCGACATTCGTATTGAGTGTCTGGTGTGTGGTAAGAACATATTATCCTTATTTGTGGTAACGCATACAAGCATAATACGGGGCCTAAGCGATTACCATAGCCAACAGATGCTATAATACAAGGAGTATTAGACGCGCGCTAAATCTGCGCTAATAACACAGCATCTCCTCTCGTCTGGTAAAATCACTCCCTTACAAGGAACAGAGCAATCGTCAAGGGTACGCGGCGGGGGCCCACCACACATTCCCACCACTGTTTCTCCTGTGTAGCAAGGTTTCAGAGCGGCGACCTCCAAAAAAGGCAATGAATAAAGAAGTCCATTGCAGTCCGGGGTAAAACTACAGCTGCCTTGAAACTCACAAAGAATTTAATCAGAAGAAATTAGTAGACGTGAGAGACAGCAATATGGCAAATAAGACAGTAAAAGTCAATGATCTTTTCGGCGGCTTGGAAACACTTGCCAAAACAGCAAAACACTGGTACGGTCGACCTGCAGGCGAGGATGAACATGGGTTGATGCTTAAACAGCTTAGAATATGTGGTCGTGTACATGTCAGAGACAAGCATTGTATTACAATCGGCTAGGTGTGCACCTTGTAAGTAGTGTCACTTACTGCCTAATATACTCTCATACAGAATGCTTTAAATACAAATATTAATAACCATTAGCGAAATCATTAAGCTGGTTGCAGCATTTCGGTGCTTTGAATCGACATTGCAATTGAAAGCTCTCAAAATAGGATTCTGCAGCGCAGAAATCGCTAAGCGATTTACATTCCACTTTCTGAAACATTAGCTGAGACACTCGTAAGCAAATTGCACCTTACACTTGATCTGTTCAGTAGTTTCGATCTCTTATGCAAAGGCGAAGTTTAAATTACATTTAATTGCATTTTTGAACACAATCGTACGGTACATTATATTATATTATTATAATAGATTTATTATAGAGCATTTACTTTTTACTAGAGATGGGCAAAATATCGAGTATTTATGATGAATTCCCAATAAAAAGCTCCCATCTCTGTGTGTAGATAGATATAATATTTATTTGTTTATTCAGAGATTGCTAATCCAAATTAAATAAAACAGAAACAAAAATAATGCAGCTCAGTAGGTATATAGTATTGAGGAAAGCACCGGTTTTCTGCTGCATCCAATAGTCAGTCACAACATGTAATTGGAACATAGCTATATTTAAATAAAAGTTATTTACAGTGCATTTATAAGCAAAAACAGTGCGCACATGTGTACATCAAGAGAAGAATATACAACCGTCCAATTACATCACTAAAAAGACAGCTGCAATCCAAAAAAAAGGAAAGAAGGAGTGCAACGGATTGGGGACGCGTTGGTGTTGTTGATCTCCATTGGGCGATGGTGATTGCTTTCCATCAAGTGACCCACATGCTCGTTTTCCCCCTCTCATATAAAAAAAATACGTATAAAACATTATAACATAGTTAATATACCTTAAAGGTATATCAAGTCGTTTCTTTTAATTTATTTCTAAAGCATACTTTGTCGTTGCATCGCAAAGGTGGAGGGATGTTATTCCAGCATTAAGTGGCGTGGTATTGAAAACCGCCATTAAAAGTGGCGTTTCAATTAGAATATCCGGTTAACAAAAGACGCGTGAGTCTAGTCTAGTTTGTATGTTTCATTTGATGGAGGAAATTTTAGCTTTTTAGGAATGTTGTTACAGAACCACAAGTCGCTCTGAATTTCGAGTACGATTTTATACAAGTTTTGTTTTGTACCAAAGCCAACCTCACCTGCACGTACTGCACCCTGCTGTCTGACAAACGAGGCTCTGGCGAAAAGAAAGGCAGGGTATAGCATATTTTTTAAGTTGTCCAAATAGGGGACTAGGGGAAGGACCTCCACCTCACATAATACCGCAGCCAAACGAAAATTCTGTTGATGGTTGTTTTCCTGCGAGTGAGTGAGGTCACCAGAAAAAAAAGGAAAGAATAATAGGCAGCAAAGGATCGGTGCCTCTCGGGCGGTGGTGATTGCGTTCCAATATAGTATTTATTTGTTTCGTTAGAGACATGTAAGAGATTGCTAATCTAAACTAATCTAAATAATACTAAAATTATACATTAATAGCATATTAATAAAACAAAAGGGATGTTCAGTAGTTATATAGAATTCCCCCCCCCCCCCCCCTCTCAATTTCAACCCAGTTCATTTCGTTCAGTGGTTTGAGCTCTTATATCAGTCAGTAACGCTTTCTTTTTATAGACACAGAGAAGATTAATATTATGTACTTAATTAATTAAGAGGAATGAGAGGAACGGAAACATTTCATCCTTTTATAAGCTCGCCATTTCACATGTTAGCACAAAGCGCTGTGCTTCCACGCTTCTTTTGCGACCTACAAAGGAGTGGAATTCTCTCTTAGCATCAGTATTTTCAAAATTAAACATACCTATTTGGATTTTTCAAAGCAAGAGTGAATGAAAGTAATTTGAGTTTGCGTTTACTATCCTGCTATGTTGTCAATTTGTTACTTAATACCATGCCTCAAGCGATATTGTAGTCAAAGGCACTCACATTAATTGCCAAATCGAGTGGCGAAAAAGAAGTTTTGTTACTGCTTGTAATAAAATAATCTAGATCTCATCGTTGCGTGTGTCAACAGATCACGCAAGTTAAGCAATATCGACCATAGTTTATCTTTGGCTGGTTTCGTGGGTTTATTTTCTCGAGCTCCTCAGTGCTTCAGAGGGCACGTTAAGCCGTCAGTCCCAGCTGTTGTCATTAGATGACAATCGTTAATCCTAATGCCTTTGAGCATCAATTCTTCAAGTCACTGGATTCCGCCACCCTGCAGTTGAACAGTTAGCTGGAGTAAATCTCTTCGATCGGGGTACGGTATAAGTAATAATGTTATGTACAGTATACTGTAGGGTACAATATACTGCAGGGAGTGGCTATAGCCACTCCCTGCCGCTCTGTCGTGTCGACCTCACCTTTCCTCGTAGACAAATCTGGAATAGTTTGTATGGCGCCGCACGCACACACGCTCATTCACGTTCTGCACAGACGTAATTGTTGATGTAGTAGTAAACGATGCGACATTTATATGAAGTGCCCAGGGTGTGATCGAGGTTTGAATGTTGATGCCAAATACTATATTTATTTTGTACACTCGTATTTGCACATCGTTCAGAACAGTTTTAACGACGGAAATAAATATTCTGAAAGAATAACTTTCAGCTGATACGCAAAATTGTAATTTTTCGGTTGTCTTCGTATCGTGATTGTTTCCTGTTTTATGTTACGCCCTGTTTGCTGCGAGATATTATCTTTATCGGTTAAAAGTTAACGAATTTTCGGCTATGAAGGTTATTACTATCATTTCTCGATCGATATTTGTAAAACTAGGGATAACACATATTTTCCTGTAAATATTTAAAATATATTCCTGGCAAATTACACATGACCATCTAGTCCCAAACTAAGCAAAACGTGTACTATGGGTACTAGATAACTGATATAATACTTAAATATATTTTTGAAGTGAAAACTTCTTTAGCGGCGTTGTGGGGCGTTTTTCAAAATTATGCTCCGTTGCGTACAGGATGTCCAGTTATTTTGATAGCTATATACGTCACGTCCTGGACGTTACGTATAACGACGCGGACTTGTCATCACATGTTTTTTGGTGTAAACAAAGTTGAATATAGTATTTACTAGTACACATTCATAATGTACAACATATTCAAATCCTAAAATTAGATAGGAAATCTCTTAATAAAAGGAGAAATACATCAGTTGCGCCAATCCACAAATTTAAAACTACTTTCGCCAGGCGACAGTTCAACAATCAGTCTTCGCATGTGTACAATCAAATAAATAAGGTACTAAACATTTACCAAAAAACATTTTACGAATGCAGAAGTACGATAACTGTATGGATAAAGAGCTTAACCTATGAAGAAACGGAATCGTTACTACTTTACGTATCCTAATAACCGGTCCACACAAATATAGCACTCATACCATACATTTGCAATGCATACACACATATACAATATCTATACTCGAAAACACACTACAATTAAACTAAATACCCCATACACATACATAACTACACACACGAATACATAGCACTAACACCTTACACACTACCTACACTCACACCCTAACACACCACACTAACACCCAAAAACACCTCACTCACACACAACCTTAATATATATCCTGTTACTGCGAAATGCACCTTTGAATATTATATTATATACTCGTAATTAGGTAAATAAATATTGTGTTGCTATGGAAGAGCGACTCCTTCTGGTACAGGTGTGTACACACTTAAAAGAAGGAGTCAGCCTCTATGTTTTGTAACAACTGTCTTTAACGAAATAAACATTTTGTATTTGTATTTGTATATTACTTATAATTTATCATGAGAAGTATATAAAATTTGTGGATCTTAACTTTCAAAATCAATATTCGTACCGGACAATCAAAACAGACCCGTCACGGCACGTCACGGACCGCGACCACAGTATAAGTAATAGTACTAAGAATTTCTTCTAATACATTCAAAGGAAAAGAACGAATGAATGATTAAAACATTGTCAATATTGCCACTTCATAAAAATAGCTAGAGCCATAGACAATATTTTTGTGATTCTATTTAAAATCATACCGTTGCGTTCAGGACTGTCCGCTATGGCTAGTTTTTGAAATCTGATAATTTGCTTATTTATTTTTGAAAAATATACTACAACCTTACTATATTTTATGGAAAAACAAATAAAAGGAGTTATTTCATTCGAGCAAAACTAAAAATATCCAAATATAGCTTATATATACTCCAAAATACGTAATCAAAACCCAAGGTATGATAAGGACACATAAAAAGTAGGATATTATTTGGTATTTTATTAAATATTAAATTATGTTTTCCGTTTAAGTCTTAAGTTTAACTTTTTTTCTACAATGAGTTAAATACTACCCTAACGTAATATAATATTATAC
The DNA here is from genome assembly GCA_937001555.2 of Hypsopygia costalis. Taxonomy (NCBI): domain Eukaryota; kingdom Metazoa; phylum Arthropoda; class Insecta; order Lepidoptera; family Pyralidae; genus Hypsopygia; species Hypsopygia costalis. The sequence goes on from OW443349.2 coordinate 8,265,255, forward strand.
TCATTTCCTAGATTTTTGCCATATAATCAATGGTCAAACTCGTAGGACACAGCAAAACGACCTGGAGCAAAATTTTGAAAAACGCCCTGTGCACTTTTTGGATGGCTAATAAATATTTATCTCGCATCAGGACACGTGGCTTGATCGAAAATTGGTAAGACGGAGTAAGCGCAGATCGCCGGCGCAGCGCAGGAGAGGAAGTGATATCCCCCGCTCTTTCAACCGCGCGGCGTACAGCAGGAGCAGGCATACATTTTCGTCATGTCATGGCTCGGGCTCTTCCACCTCCGTTGCAGAGTCATTAATTAAAGATAATGTGCCTGAATTTTATAACGATTTTCATTTCCGTCATGTTAATGGGTCTGATCTTAAAGTCGCATTGAAATCACTTAATATTAAGAAAACGGCTGATCTATGGGGCATTTCTGTACATATTATAAAATCTTTATTTGACATTGTTGCTCCCGCTTTAATTGTGATATTTAATAGATGTATTGATTGTGGTGTGTTTCCTGACTTGATGAAATTGAGCAAAATTATTCCTTTGTTTAAATCAGGTAGTACATTAGACCCCACAAACTTCAGACCAATATCAATACTACCTACATTTAGTAAAATTTTTGAAAAACTAATTCTCGCACAGTTACTTAAATACTTTAACGAAAATAATCTGCTGCACACTAAACAATTCGGTTTCACTCGTGGACGGTCAACATGTGATGCTGGGGTAAAATTACTAGAATGTATATATGAGGCTTGCGAGGAGTCACGGGACGCCTATGGGGTGTTTTGTGACTTATCTAAGGCTTTTGATTGTGTGCAGCATGAAACTCTAGTCAGAAAATTACACCACTATGGTATAAGAGGCATCGCTCTTGATCTTCTTACTTCTTATCTGGGTGATAGGGTTCAGAAAGTAGATGTTAATGGAAAACGATCACATGGATCAGCTGTAGCGATGGGGGTGCCACAAGGCTCTATTTTGGGCCCTTTCCTGTTTCTCGTGTATATTAATGATCTACCTCATCTTGTAAAGAATAATCATGAAATAGTATTGTTTGCAGATGACACTTCTTTAGTTTTTAAGGTAAATAGACAACAATCAGAAATTGACGATGTAAACAATGCTCTTTCAAAAATAGTAAACTGGTTTAGTGCTAATAACCTGCTTTTAAATGGTAATAAAACCAAATATGTTAGATTTTTTACAAAAAATGTTAAACAAGTGAAAACCTGTGTGGTGATGGACAATGAGAGATTGGAATTGGTCAATAAGGTTGTTTTCCTTGGTATAACATTAGACTCTAAATTACAATGGGGCCCACATATAGAAACGTTATCAGCTAGACTCAGCTCAGCAGCTTACGCCGTAAGGAAAATACGTCAACTAACTGATGTTGACACTGCGCGTTTAGTTTATTTTAGCTATTTTCACAGCATTATGTCATATGGTTTATTGCTTTGGGGTAGTGCCGCGGATGTAGACTCAATTTTTGTGCTCCAGAAGCGAGCTATCCGTGCTATTTATATGATGAGTCCCAGGGAGACACTGAGAAATAAATTTAAAGAGATAAATATTATGACATTACATTCTCAATATATTTATGAAAATCTTATTTACGTTCATAAAAATCAAACCAAATTTAGGAAAAACAGTGATCTCCATCAATTAAATTTAAGAAATAAAAACAAACTCGCTATGCATATTACTAGGCTCCATAAAATCTCTAACTCGTTCCCAGGTCAATGTATACGCTTCTACAATAAACTTCCAAACGACGCGTTTAAATTATCCATGGGTAAATTTAAGAAATATATCAAAACTAGACTATGTCAAAAGGCTTACTATTGTATCTCGGATTACATAAATGATAAAAGTATTTGGAAATGAATTGCTCTTGTTATGTTATGTTAATGATTGTATTTGTATTTAATGTAACGATATTGGCAATTAAAAGAGTCGGCCTTGAGTTTCTTGCCAGTTCTTCTCAAGAAGCCCCGTCGCCGGAACTGGCACTTAAATTCACTTTCACATTCAAGATAGTGTGATGAAAGTGAATCTAAGCTCTGCGGATTTAGAGTAGTGATGATTTATACATTTTCTGATATTTAATTTGTATGACGTTTCTAAGTGCTTTATAAAGTCCAAGGAATAAAGATATTTTGAATTTTGAATTTTTTTTTAATTTCATGTTTGCGTGCGATGGCGCAATAAATGAATATTGTATTTTACCACATAAGTGATAGTACTTTTATACTGATAAATAAAGCAATTTGTGCAAAATTATTCCCTAACTATTCCAAAATATTCAAAAATGAACAATGTTAATGTTCAAGTTATCACTTCTGCCGGCACTCCCGGAGTGCAATCCGTTTTTTTTTTTTTTGTAAATACATATAGGAATACATAGAAAATACCCAGACCAAGACAGACATATTCATGCACACAAATATTTGTCTTGTGCAGGGATCGAACCCGCGACTCGGAGTCAAAGTTGCCACTGCTAACTATTTGTACACAGAGCTCGTAAATTCATTTCTTTTTCAATTTCGTCTTTTTTACGTGTTATCTCCCAAAGCCACGATAATCTTAAACTCTATACTTGATTTTCGTTCTTACTTGTGTTATGGAACATAGAAACTTCTGGTTTTATAAAATGACGAACATCTATGGAACATATTTCTCCAGATTTTCAATTATTTTTTTATCCGACTACGGTGAAGCCAAAATATTCCTGGATAAATATATATTAGGCTGTATTCTACCCCACGGGGCTGAAATCGAGGTTGAGTGGAGCGAGTAGATTCGCTGAGTGTATGTTTTCCATTGATTTTAACGGAAAATGTATTTGATGATCATTCCTCAAGGACATGATCGATCTCAATTTTTTTTTCGACATAAACCTCAAGCTTATCGAGATCTTTGCTTATAACAAGTTTTATCAACGGTGGTTCAGTGGTTTTGGAGCCTATTCTTTCCAAGAATGTCTTTTCGGCGTATATAAGCGTTCCGTTTGCTCCGCTCGCTCGATTCAATCATTTCTCGATCGATAGTTGCTAAACAAAGTATAATGCTTAGGCTGCACTCATCGCGATAACGCGAATATTCGGGTTATCGCGATGTATGTAGGCTGCATTCATCGCGATAACGCGAATATTCGGGTTATCGCGATGTATGTAGCCAAATATTCGCGAATACTTCGACATTTCGGGCGGAGCATTGGGCATATCGCTCCGCTGTCGGTAAACTCTCGCACATCAAAGGGGTTTATCGCGATGAACTTCGCTTGCGCGGCAACACTTCAGTCGGCCCGCACCTATCGTTCCTAGCGGACGCGTTAAATGTAATTACAGTGTATAATAAAGCTGAAGTGTAACATGGATTGGAGTAACGATTATTTTTTTCCTACAGAGTAACCGTCCATGTTGTTTTTTGCGTTCGTACATCGCGATAAACTTAACAAAGTGCATTATGTGGCCGTGAAGATTCGCCGTAGACCGAATACGAAGTTTATCGCCCGAATGTTATCGGGATGAGTGCGGCTCAAGCATTACTCACATTTTTCTGTAAACTTTCTTAAGTGTTATCTGCCAAAGCCACGATGATCTAAACTTTATACTTGCTGATCTTTCTTACCTGTGTTATAGGGATGCACAGAGAATCTTCAGCTTTTATAAAATGACAAAATTGTATGGTGCACGGCAGTTGAGCTTCACATGACTCGCGATATCTTTAGGCTTTTAATGCCTTATTTGCTATATTGCTGTTTCTCACATTGCTAAGACGGGAAGTCAAATTCCACTACTTCAATCTCCTACTAATTTCTTCTGATTAAATTCGTTGTGAGTTCCAAGGCAGCCGTAGTCTTACCCCGGGGACTGCAATGGACTAAACGTTTAAAATTTCCTAATGGTAAACTGGGAGATAATGCTTTTGCATTATTTTCTCTTTATCTCTGTTTACGGTTTGTACTGTCTTTTGTATACGAATTTTGCATTGTGTTCTTATGAAAGCTTTATAGCTTAAGTAAATAAGTTGCTCGGTTAGCAAAGTACCTCCACAGAAGACCGTACTTAAATTATGTTCTCTCTTTAGATACTTAGAGGGTTGTTCTTTTCCTACGAGTGAGTGACGGCACCAGGAAGGAGTTGCAGAGATTCACAGCAGGCTTGCCGTATGCTTGTTGGCTACCCAACGTGATATAAATAACTAAATGCGAGAGAATCCGCGGGTGGTATCAAGGTTATACATAAAAATCTGTTTATTCATTCAAATGAAGTTAAATTTAAACCAAACAGTCAAGTAAATTGCTATCTCAAAAGTCGTCCAACAAAACAAGAAATGAATTAAACTCCACTTCACGAAATTCCCATTCAAAAATAAAATTGCCATTGAAAATTATATCTACCCGGTCCTGTCTCCCACATACCCTATTAACGGGAAAGCCGCCACAATTTGAAGCATTTTTTTCATTTCCCTTTCATTTTACTACGAGTTTGTTTTGAGTGACATAAAAGAAAATGCTTTATTATGTGGAGGGAATATTTAAAAGGAGATTTCAATTGGATGGCGCTAAAATAATGAACAGTTGAAATTCTTATCTTTTATTCTTATTGTTAGCATGTGTTCTGGAGATTACTAGCCATCTTTTTAGGTTTTTAAATCCTTATTTGCCATATTGTTGTCTCTCATATTACTAAGAGGGGAAGTCAAATTCCAAAAGTTTCCTACTCCTACTAATTTCTTCTAATTAAATTCGTTGTGAGTTCCAAGGCGGCCGTAGGTTTACCCCCGGGACTGCAATGGACTGCACTGTTCATTGCCTTTTTTGGTGGTCGCCGCTGTTAACCCTGGCTACACAGGAGACACAGTGGTGGAAATGTGTGTTGGGTCCCGATGTGTTCTGGAGAAGTCCTGGAGCTCTATCGACTAAGCCGAATTCCCATCGGATTTTTTGATTGCGAAAATTAAACTTCGGATTAGATTTATGATAATTGTCTTTAGCTTAGCTAATAGTAACCCTCTACCGATTGAGCTGAAGGTGTTTATCGATAACTCAGTTTTAGCCCTACTTTTTAAATCTTTTTTTTATATTACATAGTGTTTGTTTACTAGCTCACACATCTACAAAGCAGAATTTTTTATGTTGTTTGTGCTTAGTGGTGTTAAATAAAATCCTTAATACAACAGTATTAAGGATTTTATTTAACACCAGTAAGCACAAACAATAACGTACATAAACTACCGCGTTAGTGTCAAACTGTGTTCCAGTCTGTGTTGCGCTGTGTTCCAGTGTTGCGCCCGTCTTTGAGGTAACTGAATTCAGATAGCTCTAGAAAAAGAAAAACTTACATAAATTATAATAAAAATTTCAGAGATTGTAAGTTACATAAATTCAATATTCGATGGTAAGACCTAAGACCAATTTTTGGAATCCATAAACCCGGTGGCACCTGCTTGATGAACCAGGGGCCCTACCGCCGACGCTGAAGCCGATTACCACCGGGTTATTGGATTCCAAAAATTGGTCTTATGTCTTACCATCTTAGGTTAAAGCTATCGACAAACATCTTCAGATTAGTCGGTAGAGATCTAGGGTTTCTGAGCTAAACATTATTACCAACAATTTAAGCAGTTGTTTCATTTTCGCATTCAAAAAATTCGATGGTAATTGGCGTCAGCTTCGGCGGTAGTGTCCTTGTACAGGGTACAAAACAACACTGCAGATCAACCATGCGATAGACTACCCAGATATTGCCTGCTGTAAGCGGCCTACTGGCCGTGTGGTTTCCGGCAGACTAGAATAGAATCACTCTGTTTCTTCCCGTGGATGTCGTACAAGGCGACTAAGGGAAATACATTATCAAATATCGATCAGGCCTCCCCAACCCGTTTGGCCAGCGTGGGGAGTGTAGGCTAAATCCTCCTTCCGTCTAGGACGGGCGAGAGAGGGTCGTGCTCCTGTAGTGGAGACTAAAATGGACCTGATGATGGTGATGATGAAGCGGCATATTGCATGAGTGTACTTGAATTGCCTTGAATCAAAAGTTGGCGTGATGCTAGGGACGACAGACCCCCCAAACCTCTCTCATGATAAGTACGACCCCTTTTTCAAGAGCGTAACAAAGAAGAAGAACATTTGAACCCCTATTAATTTACCTATTAACATGAATCAATTAGGTTTTCTATATATTAGGTTGGGGAAAAAGTCTTTTCGTATTTTATATGAAAACTCAAAACATTTTTTAATAAAGTTTATTTACATTTAACTAAAGTATGTAGGTGCCATTATGTTCGATAACTTTTTGTCATCTTGTAGGTAGAGACATGATCCCATTACTATAGAAATTTTGGGACTTCTGTTCAAAAAACCGCGACAAGTGGTTTTGGCAGTCTTCTCGTGATGTTAACCTGACATTGCCTAAAGAATTCTTAAGAGACCGAAACAGGTGGAAATCAGAAGGTGCAAGGTCAGGACTATACGGCGGATGCATTAACACCTCCCAGTCAAACTCTCTTAATTTTTGCTGAGTGGCTAAAGATGTGTGAGGTTTAGCGATATCATGATGAAAAATCACACCCCTTCTATTAATTAATTCCGGCCGTTTTCTCTCAACTTTTTGCTTTAATCTCATCAGTTGTTCACAGTAGAGTTCAGAATCGATAGTCCTGCCTGGCGGTAACAGCTCATAATGAATATCTTCCCTTCCAATCCCACCATACACACAGCATCACCTTGTTGCGGGTTAACCCGGGTTTCGCCAGAGTCTCTGAAGCCTGGCCGGTCTTTGACCACGACCTTTTTATGCGCCAAAACTGTTATGTGGTCAATTCCTAGTTCTTCAGCTACGTCGTAACTACTGATATGCCGATCTTGCTCCACTTTTTCAGAAATGGCATCCATTTTATCCGTAACAGGGCGACCAGAGCGACGTGCATCTTTGACATCAAAATTTCCGGATTGAAAACGCTTAAACCAAATTTGTGCTACTCTCACAGACACTGCACTAGGTCCATAATAATCACAAATTTTTTTCGCAGCTTGCGTTGAATTTTTACCTTTTTTGTAGTAAAATTTTAAAATGTATCGAATTTCTTCATTAGATTCACTCATCTTGACAGTAAAAAAAACAAATGAAAATCACACATTTACCTAATTTGAATTTGGAATTATCTTTTTTAAAATTTAAACTTTTTATAGATATCAAAACCTGCTAGATACAAATGGTATAACCAAAGAGATTTTATTACAAGTTCATACATACTATAATGCGAAAAGACTTTTTCCCCTACCTATTATTATTAATGCATATGTATCCCGATATAAGTATCCATGGCGTAAATATGTTTAATGCTAAAATCACGTATATCCACCAAATAGTGATGACAAAATATATAATAATCATTCATCGGAAAAGCCATATTAGAAATATTCAAACATTTCTATACAAAAAAAAAAAAAACATACCTAAATGAAACCTCAATTGAAATCTTATACTTAAATAAAATCCGCAATTCACGAAAGAAAGTTCGAAAATCATTTGTTTTCCTTATGTAGCCTTTACGCAAATAAAGAAACCCAACAGCTTACATCAACTGCGGATAAAGTTACGGACAAATAAATTGATGGAATGGATAGCTATTACACCGTTGCGTATTTACTACATATTTGGAACGCGTGGAGAATGTTCTTAAAAACGCATGTTCTATGCTGACAAGGGCGATGATACATGGCTGTCCAAAATTGGGTCGAAAAAAATCCAAAACGTTACGTATATAATAATAAAAAATTTGTGTCTAGATGGGCAATAAGTTAAATTAAATTACTGATTTCACATCCCCGAAGAAACAGTCAGTAAATATTTTACAACAATGATTTTTTTTGTATGAACCATTGTTGAATCCCCTAAAAAAATTAATTGTTCGAACCGATGTTTTAATAGCTAATACCGGGGTAAAATGTACAAAATTTACATTTAACAATGGATTAATTTAAGTTATGTTTACGTGTGTAAAAAAATACTGCCGTTACAGTATTTTTTTACACCTTGTTTTGTTGATAGTTCTTAAGATAATGGATGCTCTGCTATGAATGTCAGTACCAGACACGGTTCGTATACTGAAATTCTGTCTGCTAGGTCCAATCACTGACCTAAAATTGGACTGCAAAGGCAAGTGTGAAATACCATCATAAGTATAAAGTCAAACAAAATATATCAAAAAAATTGTACCGTTAACGCGTTTTTACTATAGACTTAGTAAAGCAAAATGCTATATCATCATCATTTCAGTTGAATGTTCAACCCAAACTCCATAGACTTTAACAATCCGCATTTGCTTTTCCAAAACCTTTCTGCCACATCCATCGTCAGTTTTGGGTGCTATGTGGCTTGCACTCAGTCACGTCAACCTGCTGATACTTTAAAGTTATGCCGGTAACTCTAGTTCTACTACAGATATATTTAATCCTGAGTTTATACAGAGATATTCCGAGCATAGCTCTCGCCATCGCCGTCAATCTAATCAATAGCTATCCCGATCACTAATAATATTAAAAATGTGAATGTGTTCGTTTGTTTGTTACTTTTACACCAAAGTTTCATGATGATCGGTTGAGTAACAACCGATCATCATGAATAACACACACATTGCACATAAAGGAATTAGGAAGGACATAGGATACTTTTTATTAAAAAAAAGTAAACGCAGGCGAAGCCGCGGATGGAAGCTAGTAGATTATAAACATACCATTTGATGGTCTGATACTTCAGTCATAGAGTCGGATGCCGTTACAGACACTTTTATATTATTTGCGAATTTTACGTATCGGTGTAATAGAATTTCATCTAAAATGAGTTAAACTGAAGTGTATTTGATATAATTTTGTGTCATTTTATTTATATACTTATATAGTTAATTGATTCAGGTGTTATTTTGCGGAAGTCAAATTTACAGGCAATTTGATCTACACTACATTGCGTGCTTCCGCCACCAAAGTTTGTTGGCGAAAGCACGCAAAGTAGTATAGATCAAATTATATACTTATATTTATTTTTTGGTAGTACCACAGTATAAGTAATAGTACTAACATAGTATTACTAATATTATGAATGCGAAAGTTTGGATGAATGTATGTTTGTTATTCAATGATGCCAGAACGGTTGAATGGATCTGAATTAAATGTGGCACAGATATGGATAATAATCTCAAATAGTACATAGGTTACTTTTGTCCCTGAAAAATGTACGGTTCCTGTGGGATAGATTTGTTTTTCGTTTTCATAGAACAAAGCAGGACAGTTGGGGTGTAAGTAGCTCATCAACATCTTTCGAGCTAAAGCCAACCTCACCTGCACGTGGTGCACCCTGCCGACCAGCTAACGAGGCGATGGCGAAAGAGAGGTAGGACGCAGTGAAGGATCACACTGTGCTTCTCTTTTACTTGTCAGATGGGGGAGGGGTATAGTGTGGTCTTTCGCTCCAGGCTTGGCCAGCATCCGACTGGGGAAGTACCTCCACCTGGCAAAAAACCGCAGCCATAATGGCTATGCCGTGTTCCTGCGAGTTAACTAGGTCACCAGGGCTGTTTTAGAGGAGTTGTTATGCTGACGGCAGAGGGACCAGCGGCTGTCGAACCGCCGCTAGCGGTGTAGGCGCGGCGTGTTGGCGCGGCGGTCAGGGAGACCCGGTGAAACGGCTGTCCGCTGGCCGCCCGCAGGTTAGTAGGGTTCCCGAACCCGGGGATCACCTAATCTCCGCCCCGGGAGGCTGGACCGCCAACTTGTGAAAAGTCCCTGTTGTAGTAGTCGTGCCGGAGGAGGAGACCGGAGTGGACCCGGCTGCTGCAGCAGGGGGGGACCGGGGGCCCTTCCGCCCGCCGCGCTAGCAAACCCCACTACCTGCACTGTGCTGCGGGGGTAGACACCGCGCTTTTCTTGTCCCTCGCGCCGTCAGTGAAATAACTTCTCTCAAAATCCACTTACCCCCTTTTAATGGCCAGGAACAAAAAAAAGAAGGTTTTTTCAGCGGCGTCCTCATCCACATTCGACGTGGACTTTTGTAACGTCAGAGGACTTCACACAAACATAAATGCAGTTCACCAGCACCTCGAAACTGCAAAGCCGACCCTCCTTTTTTTAACGGAGACGCAAATATCTTGCCCGGCCGATACTTCTTACTTATTATACCCCGGGTACAAACTTGAACATTCTTTTGTACGTCGAGCCGGGGTATGTATGTACGTCCGGGATGATATTTGCTGTCGACGTCTTCACGGCCTTGAAGACAGGGACCTGTCAGTGTTGTGGGTACGCGTGGATCAGGGCGGCCGCACCCGTATCTACGCCTGCCTTTACAGGTCTCATAGCGGTGATGCAGACACAACTCGGTTGATCGAGCACCTGCAATTGGCGACTGACAAAGTCATTGAGAAGTACCCCTCCGCGGAGTTAGTGATTTTGGGAGACTTCAATGCCCACCATGCCGAGTGGCTCAGCTCTCGGTCCACTGACTTCGCGGGGAGGTCTGTTCATGATTTTGCTCTGGCCTATGGTCTCTCACAGCTGGTGCATTCTCCAACGAGAATACCAGATATAGAGGACCATACTAGCTCTCTACTGGACCTTCTGCTGACCACACATCCGGATGGGTATACAGTCTCGGTGGATGCGCCTCTTGGCTCGTCGGACCACTGCCTCATCCGGACCCAAGTGCCATGTGCAAGCCCTGACCCACCCCGGTATACCGGATGGCGTCGTATGTGACACTATAAGTCAGCAGACTGGGATGGACTGCGTGAATTTTACGCATCGTACCCGTGGAGGCGGCTTTGTTTCGGGTCGGAAAATATAGACACCTGTGCATCTGATGTAGCGGAGACGATTTTGGCTGGGATGGAATTATTTATTCCAAACCGGCGGGTGGCTACTTCAGGTGCTAAGAAGCGGCCGTGGTTTAATCGGTCTTGCAGAGAAGCTAAATTTCGCAAGCAAGCTGCATATGAGGCTTGGACCACGGCTCGTATTAATGGAGATCCTGGTGTTTCCGACTTGAAACGGGAGTTCAATGCTGCCTCGAGGTTCAGTAAGAGAGTAATTGCCAGGGCAAAGTTTGAGTTCATCGGCAGGATTGGTGAGCGCCTAGCTAAGCACCCATCTGGGAGCCGTGCTTTTTGGTCGCTTGCTAAGGCTGCCGAGGGCAACTTTTGTCAGTCGTCCTTTCCACCACTCCGAAAACCGGATGGTAGTCTGGCCCACAGTGCAAAGGAGAAAGCCGATCTATTGGGGAATCTCTTTGCCTCAAACTCGACTTTGAACGACGGGGACACCGCACCGCCTTCCATCCCGCGGTGTGGTAATTCCATGCCGGAAATCTCATTTACTCAACGAGATGTTCGGCGGGCATTGCTATCCCTTGACGTTCATAAGTCGAGTGGGCCTGATGGCATTCCGGCAGTGGTGTTAAAGCTGTGTGCACCTGAGTTGTGTCCTGTTCTTACGCGCCTTTTCGCGCTCTCTTATTCCACCGGGCAGGTACCGTCGTCGTGGAAGACTGCGAACGTGCACCCTGTGCCCAAAAAGGGTGACAGATCAGACCCATCGAATTACAGGCCTATCGCTGTTACCTCCCTTTTCTCCAAGGTAATGGAGCGCGTTATTAACAACCGGCTCCTGAAATACCTAGAAGAGCACGACTTAATCAGCGACCATCAATACGGCTTTCGCCATGGTCGCTCGACTGGTGATCTTCTAGTGTATCTTACACATCGCTGGGCTTCAGCCGTGGAGAGTCAAGGTGAGGCATTAGCTGTCAGTCTTGATATGGCGAAGGCGTTCGATCGGGTCTGGCACCGTGGTCTTCTTTCGAAGTTGCCTGCATACGGTTTACCAGAGGGTTTATGCGAATGGGTCGCTAGCTTCTTGTCCTGCAGAAGCATTAGAGCCGTTGTAGATGGCAGTTGCTCCGATAGCATGGACATTAATGCTGGCGTCCCGCAAGGCTCGGTATTGTCCCCGACGCTGTTTTTGCTGCATATCAATGATATGTTGTCCATTGACAGCATTCATTGCTATGCTGACGACAGCACCGGGGATGCTTATTATACGGGCCGCGCTAATATTCCCCGTTCTCTGGTGGAGGAGAGCCGCGATCAGCTTGTGTCGAAGATCGAGAGCACACTGAATAGTGTGTCCGATTGGGGGCGAACGAACCTGGTTCATTTCAATCCCACTAAGACACAAGTCTGCGCGTTCACCGCTAAGAAAACCCCTTTTGCTGTGGCTCCTCAATTCCTAAACACACCCCTTACCATCGCTAAAAACATTGGGATTCTTGGAGTTGAAATCTCCAGCGATGTCCAGTTTCGTTGTCACCTGGAGGGGAAGGTCAAGCTGGCGTCGAAGAAACTAGGTGTGCTCAACAGGGCGAAGCAGTACTTCAATCCGCGGCAGAGACTTATGCTTTACAAAGCTCAAGTACGGCCGCATATGGAGTACTGTTGCCATCTATGGGCGGGAGCGCCTAGATACCAGCTTGCACCTTGTGACTCGATTCAAAGGCGCGCTGTGAGGATTGTCGATGATCCCAAACTAACAGACGGTTTAGAACCGTTAAGTCTGAGAAGAGATTTTGCGTCCCTTTGTGTGTTCTACCGTCTGTACAATGGGGTGTGTTCAGAGGAGTTGTTTGATATGATGCCAACGGCCTCCTTCTACAGTCGCACCGCTCGCCATCGACAGGGAATTCATCCTCACACATTGGAGCCTAAGTGGTCACGTACTGTGCGGTTCCAGAGAAGTTTTCTCCCGCGTACTGTCAAGCTGTGGAATGAACTGCCTGTCGAGGTTTTCTCAGGGGACTACAGCATGGGGTTCTTCAAAAAGAGCGTGAAGAGGTTTTTACAGGGTCGGCAACGCGCGTGTGATGCCTCTGGTGTTACAGGCGTTCATAGGCTACGGTAACTGCTTTCCATCAGGCGGGCCGTATGCTTGTTTGCCACACTGGTGGTATAAAAAAAAAAAAAAAAAAAAAAAACAAATCATGTCTTGTTCTATCACCTCTACCACGCTCGACTGCGGATTGACGGAGGCCAGTTGTATTCAAACCGCCCAAATGCCACTGACTTGGTTTAACTTTCTTGACTTTTTGACTTTCTTGACTTTGACTTTCTTGACGTTTGACTGTCATCTCATGACAACAACCGGGACTGACGACTTAACGTATTCACCGAAGCTTGGAGTCGAAGAGAAGCTCCGAAGCACGCAGTAGAAAGTAACTGGAGGACTTCCCACACAAGACAAACATTTGTGTGCATGAACATGTCTATTTGTCTTCGTCTAGGTGTTTTCTATATATTATATGTATGTATTTAAAAAAAATGTATTTAAGTATATATAAGTTGTCTAGTACCCATAGTATAATCTTTGCTTAGTTTGGGACTAGGTGGCAGTGTGTTATTTGTCCAAAAAAACACGGGTTGCACTCCGGGGGTGCCAGCAGAAGTGATAACTTGAACATTAACGTTGTGCATTTTTGAATATTTTGGAATGGTTAAGTTATAATTTTACACGAATTTCTTATTTATCACTATAAAAGTACTATCATTTATGTGGTGAAATACAATATTCATTTATTATCGCGCTATCGTACACAAACATGACAATTTATATTACAATAAAATAAAACAGCAGGAGCAGGCATACATTTTCGCCGCGCGGTAGAAAGAGAGGGGGATATAACTTTCTCTCCTACGCAGCGTCGGCGGTCAATGCTTCCTCCGTCTTACGAATTTTCGATCAGTCCACGTGTCCTGACGCGAGTTTAACATTTTTTACCCATCCTAAAAAGTGCTCCTCCCCAACCCGTCTGGCCAGCGTGGGGAGCGTAGGCCAAATCCTCCTTCTGTCAGAGACGGACGAGAGAGAGAGAGAGAGGGTCGTGCTCCTGTAGTGGAGACTAAAATGACCTGATGATGATGATGATGACTAAAAAGTGCACAACGCCGCTAAAGAAGTTTTCACTTCAAAAATATATATTTAAAGTACCTTTTCACCCCACAGCTGAATCGTTTAACAACCATTGTCTTTAAATCGTACACTAATGAGTTTCTTTGCAATAAATCTCCTCCACTCATTAACTTGTCCCCCGAATTTGGTGAAATTCAGTAATGGGAGCCATTAGAACAGGCTTCGATGACGTTTTGATACATTTTAAATGTCCCCCAGTGAGGTCAGATAAGACGTGGGCTTCGTCTAATGTTCTATTTTTGTATTTTTTATTTTGTTTGGTTTTTTAGTAGTGGCAATCACAACGAAATCTGAAGGTAAGGAAGGAACACCTTGGATGACACTTCATATAATATCAAGTAAACTTGCTGACCCAGTAAAATTCATTCTGCTATATAAATTAATAACTTATTCTCATTAAATTATTTCATTTGTATGAGAATAAATCGTAAAATTACGTCAAATAATAATATATTATATTTCTGCGAAAATTTACACACGACCATCTAGTGCTAAACTAAGCAAAGCTTTTACTATGGGTACTAGATAACTGATATAATACTTCAATACATTTTTTTTGTAAATAGTATATATAGAAAACAGCCAGGCAAACAGCCATGTTCATGCAAATATTTGTCTTGTGCGGGAATCGAACCCGCGACCTCGGAGTCAAAGTGGCGATTGCTAACCATTCGACTAATAAGCTCGTTAATATAAATTGGTCGAGACGTTTCAGAGCATGTATGTATATATGCTATAGTCGAAATCCGAAATCTAGGCGATCCTAGGCACAGATTACATAATAGTTACTAAGTAATCGTAGGTTTGAATAATTAAACCTAAGGTACCTCACATCGTCGTGCTTCTGTAGCGGAGACTGAAATGACCTGATGATGATGATGATACCTACTTATAATGCATAGAAAACACCCAGACCAAGACAAACAGACATGTTTATGCACACAAATTCCTATTTGTCTTGTGCGGGGAGCGAACCCGCGATCCCTGAGTCAAAGTGGCCATTGCTAACCATTCGACCACCGAGCTCGTCACATGTAACAAAGGTGTAAGAAATTCTCCCCAAAACCTTCAAAGTATAAAATACAAAATTAATTTTATTTTCCACAGGATTATATCAGAAACCACGTCATTCATTGAGACACTGTATCTTGCCAACTCCTTGTCAGAGATACTTAACCTTTAATAGATTGTACCTACTTACAGTTATATTAAAAATATTTTATTCGTTTTGTAATAAATTGAAGGATTTCTCATAGGAATTTCTGATGTTCATTCTAAATGCTAATATTTGATTTTTTATTCAAAGTGTAGCCACTTTCGAGATTACAAAGGCCTTAACCTGTAAACCTGTGTAAGTGTATTCTAAGAAACATATCATATGCAAGGCTTGACGCGCACTTAACTATTTTATTTATCTTTTGATGTACGTACATGATAATATTGGAGCTCGGTTTCGTCGTTGAGATCGATGTCGTCGTTGCGCGTGTCAGTCTAATCGATCACACAAGTTAAACAACTTGGACCGTACCCTGTCTATAGATGGGTTTATTTATCTCGAGCTCCTCCGTGCTTCGGAGGGCACGTCAAGCCGTCGGTCCTAGCTGCTGTCATTAGATGACAGTCGTTAAGCTAAGTCAGTGGCCTTTAGGCGTCTTAAAACACTGGTCTTCGCCAAACCGCCGTACAGCGTGGTGGAGTATATTCTAAACCCCATTCGAATTGAGAAGAGACCCGTATCCCAATCGTGGGATGAATAAGCCATTTTACAAAAAAGTTTTTTTTTTCATTTTGGGGTGTAAGTGGTTTATCAACATCTTTGAACCAAAGCCAGCTTCACCTGCACGTGGTGCACCCTGCTGACTGACAAACGAAGCTCTGGCGAAAAGAGAGGTAGGGAGCGTAATTGTGAGCTACCCGACTGGGGAATGTACCTCCACCTCACAGAATACCGCAGCCAAATAACAATTCCCTTGATGGTTGTAGTGTTCCTGCGAATGAGTGAGGTCACCAGAAAATAAGGAGATGCTGCGTTGGCAGCGGGGGTGGCGGCGCGCAAATGATATATTATGTTGCGAGCGTTAATACGGTTACGGTAACCGCTTCACATCAGGCGGGCCGTATGCTTGTCTGCCACACGAGGTAGTATAAAAAAAAAAAGTTAATCAAGCTTATAGAATTGTTTATAAGTATGCCAATAGCAGGCCCCGATCCCAGCAGTGGGATGAATAGGAGGAAAAGGATCGATTAAACATAAAGATGGCTATGCTCATCATGACATACGGATTTTCATTTTGCGAAAACAAAGTAGGGTGACCAGTTTATTTGATTTTTTCGTAGATTTGTTATGGCTGCAGGTTTGGAAAATACTTGAGAGATATATGAGGAAACAAAGACTATAAGGAAACAGTTCACAGTAACATATAACATTCGAAACATATTGTACATAATCATGATGCTAATGTGACCATCGCTCGGCTTTAATGTTGTTTAATAAACGCAGCGCGGATATTCTGCGACAGCCAACAGGTGCACACGGACATCGACGGACGAGGTACCTTTTCATTACAGATAAATTTATCCGGCTTTTAAAAATCCCTGCGTCAAGGGCCATCAGGCTATCTAGCACGTATAATGGAGACAGTTTCCCATAACACATACATACATACATAATACAATACACACATATGCCTGAGTTAAATAGGTTGTATGTAAGTACAAGATTTAATAACACAGTATATTAAAACGGAACGGTGGAAGCACACAAAGTAATGTAGATCAAATTGCCTGTCAATTTGACTTCCGCAAAATAACACCTAAATCAATTAACTGTTTACACGTGTAACAAAATCATTACTAACGGTCGTCCCGCCCAGGTACATTATACGACTAGGATGACAAACAAGCTTACGACCTTTCTGAAGTAAAACATATACAAAGTGTAAGGGACGGTTATCCAGAGGCATGTTATACTATGCATTCGGGTTACCATTTACAAATTTACACATGAACATCCGAGTAACATCAGAAAACTATACTCTGTGTCGATGGCGAGCGCGGTGCGAATGTAGATGGAGGCGGAGACCATCACATAAAACAACTCCTCTGCATACAACCCATTGTCGACGAGCTCGGTGGCGTAGCGGTCAATGACGCGGCTTCGACACCAACGCTCGTGGGTTCGATTCCCACATAGGACAAACATTTGGGTGCATGAACATGTCTGTTTATCTTAGTCTGGGTATTTGCTATGTAAGTATCATAAGTATGTACCTATTTACAAAAAAAAATGTATTTATGTATGTTTATCAGTTGTCTAGTACCCATAATACAAGCTTCGCTTACTTTGGGGCTAGATGGCGCTGTGTAATTTGTCTGACAATATTTATTATTATTTTATTTATTGTACGAGTCTAGACGGTACGGTAGAATAGACTAAGGAACTCAAAGTCTTTCCTAAAGACGTGATACCATTTGTTAGCTTCAAATTGTCAACAAGCCTCACAGGTTGTCTCTCAATCGAGTCATAAAGTACAAGATAGAATTTCTGTGCTCTGGTTTCGAGGAGACAAACATTACAATTATATTCTAAGAAAGTCCGTACTTGTTGTTTGTAAGCAGAATTTCTTGCTGGAAGCCGAAATGTTGCATATCGAGCATACTTTACATTTTTGAAACAAGCTTCCTATCAGGCGGGCGACCTGACGTGTAAAAAAATATTTATTTATTATTTATTAAAATAATTACAACCACGTCTTGACTAACTAAACTAATTTATCCGTCAGTCTCTACACATTTTATAATGATTGTCACCCTAAAGCCCTGCGGATGTATGGATACCCCTTATTATTTCCTGCAGGGCGAGTTAGTAATAAATCATTCTCTCGATAAAAGCTTAAAGCGATACATGGAACTTATGTGAGTACTTGTATGTAATTGTCAGAATATAGTTGGTAATAAATATCTGAGTTTACTTTTTGAATTCAACCTCACACATTAGAACCGAAGTGGTCACGAACTGTGTGGTTCCAGAGAAGTTTTCTTCCGCGTACTATCAAGCTGTGGAATGAATTGCCTGTTGAGGTTTTCCCAGGAGACTACAGCATGGGGTTCTTCAAAAAGGGCGTTAAGAGGTTTTTACAGCGTCGGCAACGCGCATGTGATGCCTCTGGTGTTACAGGCGTACATAGGCTGCGGTAACTGCTTTCCATCAGGCGGACCGTATGCTTGTTTGTCACCTATGTGGTATTAAAAAAAAGGCTGTAAGTAATACAAGTAAAAAAATGTCACTCACACCCAAAAATTACGTGGTGAACAAGTTACACCCCGATATTGACTAAAGTATACGTTTTACTTTATAGTCCTCTTTATGTTTGTAACCCAAAGTCAGTAAGTTCTGCGTGCTACGTGCCTACTGCCATTTACAACTTGGTGATTCTAAAAATTATGTCTGTAATTCTGGTTTTACTGCAGCATACTACTTTTCCTGTGTTTATTGCATAGAGGTAACCCTGAGCAATAGCATTCTCCATCGCACGATGGGACTAATCTCTAAAACGGCGCTGTTTGCCTATTTTACCCACCAGTCTATTAAAATAAATATTCCTTGACCAAATTATACAGCGCCATCTTTTTTTTTGTATTACGTCGGGTGGCAGACAAGCATACGGCCCGTCTGATGTGAAGCGGTTACCGTAGCCATAATAACGCTCGCAACATAAAATATAGTTCGCGCGTCACCACCCCCGCTGCCAACGCTGCATCTCCTTCCTTTCTGGTGACCTCACTCACTCGCAGGAACACAACAACCCTCAAGGGAATTGGTATTTGGCTGCGGTATTCTGTGAGGTGGAGGTACGAGTACATTCCCCAGTCGGGTAGCTTACAATTACGCTCTCTACCTCTCTTTTCGCCAGAGCTTCGTTTGTCAGCCAGCAGGGTGTACCGCGTGCAGGTGAAGTTGGCTTTGGTTCAAAGATGTTGATGAAACACTTACAACCCATCATCATCTAGTCTCAAACTAATCAATGCTTATACTGTAGGTACCAGATAACTGATAATATAATGTACATAAATACATTTTTCATTTGTAAATAAATGAATATAATACATAGAAATCACCCGAACCAAGACAAACAGATATGCACACAAATGTTTGTCATGTGCGGGGATTAGCCATTCGACGGACTCGTCACTAATAAATCAGTAAAAATAAAAAACAATATTTTTTATTCAATTAAGCATATATTTTTACACGACAGAATATTATATTTACTCGTATCTGTATGTGACAACAGCTAAAAAGGCAATCACATTTTTTGAAATATTTTGATATTTCAGACAAAAATATGAAAATCAATTTTATTGCAACGTACGCAAACTGAAACAAAAAATAATAATAAAAAAATTGAATATCAATTCAGCTGAATCACTGCAAAAAACAACACATGCAGGTGCACAGAAAAGATACTCACTTGGTACAAATATAAAAATTATTAAACAGTATCTTTAACCACAATTTATTTGGTTTAATACCTATCTTATGCTCAGGTGAATAGGTAATTTTAACATTAGCTGTTAATAAAATTCATATCCAAATTTACATATATAATTATTATAATTATTACAATGAATAATTTGGGGTGTAAGTGATTCGCCACGACCTTTAGAGCCAAAGCCAACCTCACTTGCACACACCCCTGCCGACTAACGAAACAGGCTCTAGTGAAAGAGAGACAGAGTACAGCATATTTGTTAGAGGCCCCTCTGGAACGTGACAATGAGTCATGCTTTTTCGTGCATGCAGCCGGCGTTCAACGATTTATAAGACGTTATCACGTCAAAAGCACAGCTTGTCAGTTAGTTAACATCTAGCTGCAGTGTCAACTTTGATGTGCTTAACAATACTCCGTTTCAATCATAATCAACAGAGCTACCTACTGAATATGGTGTAGCAGTTCTTCCTAGTCGTTCACTCTTGACAGAGTGGTCGTGGTTACTTATTGTCGCTCTCCGTGACGGTTGCTGCTCTCGCAATCCTTCTCCATCGATCTCTGTCGATGGCTTGATGAGCGCATTCTGTCACCGACGTTTTGGTGACAGATTTTATTAAGTCGGTCCATCTGGTTGGCGATCGACCTCGCGCTCTTTTGCCCTCGACTCGTCCCTGCACTACCAATCTTTCCATGGCGTCAAGATTTCTGCTAACGTGTCCAAAGAACTTGAGGATGCGTAGTTGTACAAGCGACGAAAGCCTCTGCCTTATACCAAGTTCTTTGAGGATGGACACGTTAGTTCGTCGAGCAGTCCAACTAATTCTGAGGAGGCGTCTCCAGCACCACATTTCCAGGGCATCGATTTTGCGTCGGTCCTGCATCCGCAGTGTCCAGGTCTCTGCTGCATACAAAAAGATCGGAAAGACTAGGCTATTCATAAGACGTATTTTAGTGCTTTTTGTAATACGTCGGTCCTTCCAAATCTTGTCAAGCTTTTGGGCAGCCGAGCGAGTCATGGCACAACGCCGTTTAATTTCGTCTTCGCAGCCTCCGCAGTTGGTGATCGTGGAGCCCAGGTAAATGTAACTGCTAACCACTTCACAGTTCGCGATTGTTGTGGTGCCTGGCGCATTGACAGTTGGTCTATCCACTATCATCATTTTTGTTTTATTGCGATTTAGGGCGAATCCGAATTCTAAGCTAGTGGTTTCCAGCATATGCAACAGATCACTGATATCTTCCTCAGATGACGCAAGAATAGTTGTATCATCGGCGTAACGCAAGTTGGATATTAATCTCCCCCCAATCGATATGCCCTTGTCCCATCTTTCCAGTACAATTCGCATGACGTATTCAGTATAAATATTGAATAGCAAAGGTGACAATATGCATCCCTGTCGGACTCCAGATTGTGTTTTAAATATTTGTAAATATTTGCACGCCCCTGCGAGGGTAGAATAAGTTGGACATGTAATTATATAACACCTATAACACCTTATTTTCGCAAATAAAAATTATCTTATCTAAAGGGCTCGGAGTCGAATCCATCTACTCGCACGCACGCAGTTCCGTCTTCATACAGGTTCTTAATAAGATATACCAGGTGTTGCGGTACTCCCATTTCAAGCAGCACCTGCCACAATTTTGACCAGACGACAGTGTCAAAAGCCTTTCGAAAGTCAACAAAACAGATGTAATGTTTTGATTATGTTTTGTTGAACTCTCTGGACTTCTCGATAATTTGTCTCAATATGAGGATTTGCTCTCGAGTTCCACGACCCCTGACGAAACCTGCCTGCTCTTGAGCTATTTCACTCCTTAGGTAAGCTTGTAACCTGGTGTGTAAGATATGCAGAAGTATTTTGCTACTATGTGAAATGAGGGAAATCAGACGGTAGTTGTTACACTTACGTGTTGAACCTTTTTTGTGGAGAGGTATGAATAAAGAGTGCGCCCATTCTGTTGGCCAGGTTCTAGTTACCCATATTTTGGAGCATAAGGTGTGCATTATGTGTATGCCGAAATCATCCATAGCTATGATGACCTCTATGGGAATCTCATCTGCACCCACCGCCTTTCCGCATTTCAGGTGTTTAATGGCAGCTCGTATCTCGTCTTCTAAAATATTCGGCTCCATGTCATAAATAATTGAAAACGTGTCCGACACATAGGAAGCAGTGTTGGAGAACAGAGTACCACAGTAATCTTTCCACACCTTGACGATTTCCTTGATCTCTGTCACCGTATTACCCGCAGAGTTTTCAATCGCCCAGGTCTTCGATTTGAACTGTCGCGTGATAGTTTTTATTTTTGCGTATAAATCTCTGGTCTCAAACCTCTGAGCATGTTGCTCTATTTCCTTACAGATGGCCTGTAGTGACGAGTTACGATCCTTTCTGCAGGCTGCTTGAATTTTTGCGCCATATTCGTTAAGTTGTACTATTGTACCGCCTCTAGCCTTCAGTATGCGACGTTCTTCAACAAGTGCCCAAGTTTCATTTGACATCCAGTGTTGGTGTTTTACTTTAGTAGGTCGTGGTTGTGATTGGTTCACTGAAGTTACTATTAATTTTTTAGTTTTTTGCCACATAGATTCTGGTGACTCGTACGAGTTTTGTGGCCAGTGCAACCTTCGATCTTCAAGTGCCTTTGTAAATTCCTCATGGTTATGAACTTCTAACCGCCTGGAGTTCTTTTTTGTCAAAGAATTACGCAACTTTAGTTTGAAACTGCAAACAAGCAGTTGGTGATCCGAGAGACTGTCCGCTCCAGGTAGTGTATGAGCATTAGAAATCGAACTTCTCCATCTTTCCCGGATCATAATGAAATCAATTTGATTCCTATGCTTGCGGTTGGGCGATGTCTACGTATATAGTCTCCTCGGGTGGTGTTTGAATACAGTATTCATAACTGTTAATGCATTTTCTGCAGCGAACTGTATGAGCCGGTCTCCTCTGGTGTTTCTCACGCCCAGTCCATACTGTCCAACTATGTTACGCAGTCCAGCATCCAGCCTGGTGTCACCGACTTTAGCATTAAAATCACCCAGTACTATGACAAGTTCTTTCTTCGGGATCCTGGACAAACATGATTCCAGTTGTGAGTAAAAACCCTCCACGACATCGTCCGCCGCAGCGCAGGTGGGTGCATATGCTTGTATAATATGTAATGGGGTAGGCGATGCGCTGAGTTTGATGGATATCAAACGCTCACTAATTGGGTTATAGTCCAGAACTGAAGTGGCCCATTGTTTTGGCAGAATTATAGCCACTCCTGCAAAACTGTTGCCGTCGCTTCCTGAGAAGAAAATGCTATGTTTTTCCGTGTCAAAGTGGCCACTCTCCTGCCAATGAGTCTCGCTTACGCCTGCGATGTTTATATTATGATGTTCGAGCTCATGGTTCAAGATCTCCAGTTTTCCTGCCTCAAGTAGACCCCGCACATTCCAAGTGCCTACGCGGATGTTGTTACGTAGTTTTATTCGTCTTCCAGTAGCATTCCTGCAATACACTGCCTGGTCGCCTGCAGTCCTATAGCCGGTGGCCAACTTCACATCCTGAGTCCCGGAAAACCCAAGACGCCGGTCGCTACGCGGATCGCCCAGCATTCTCGTATTACTGTTAAGCGACATTTCATGACTCTCATGGGAAAAATAGAAGCAGTGGTTTCCCGTTGCCTTCTGCCCCAGACATTTTAGGGGTTTTTTAGACCCCAAGGCTGCTGTAGCCTCTCTTACCAGTTTCCTGGCAAGGCGAGTGGTTATTTCACCACTGACTCGGTCGCCAGAGCCCCGTCCATTGTCTAGCAGGGAGCACCGCAGCTACAAATTTGGTGGGGTTGACTTTAGGGTCGGATAGGATGTTGATTCCGTTCACCCCTTACTCCCCGTAGCAGTAGGAAGACTTTATAAATTAATAGCGAAATCAAATTTTTATTTATTTAGTCCGGTGTAGCAGTAGTAAGACTTTAGAAATTAATAGCGAAATCAAATTTATATTTAACGCCAAATCAAAATTCATAAAATTAAAACGTCCCAGACGATTCTTGTAAAAGCGCATTTTTCAATAACATTACTTCTTGAAATAGGCGATCACTGTCTATATCATGTTTAGTTACTGATGTTCATGTATCATGAGAGCAATTTTGTTAGCCACGTGTTACAGTAAAAATGCAATATCAGGCGTATTGCAACAAACCCTTGTTGCGGACATTACGATCCCTCATAAATCTTTAAGGGTCCATAAGAGGGAGGCTCACGTTAATAGTTTCACTGGTACAGTAACAATTTCTTAGATATTGTCTAATAGATTATGTAGGTAGGTCGTTTTTCATTTCTACACATTACATACTCCATACAAAATCTAAATAAAACACCGTCGCCACAACAATGTTTTGTGTTTGGAATGCTACATGGCGGCAGGGCTAATTAAATTATTCCATGTCGATCATCGTACCCGGTAGGTATCCAGAATCCTAATAATCCTTAATAAGAAAAAAAGCTATCAAAGTCACAACAACTGATGGCACAAAAAAGTATAACGTTATTATTATTTAAATACATCTAACAAACCCAGGACGGTTAAAACGTAGTTGAAAAAGGATAAAATATTTTTTAAACCCCCTATTTAAAGAATTTATGCTATGAACTTAATAAAAAAAAAAACCCAAGAAAATCCGTTGGGGCTGTCATTAAATGAACTAGTTTGGCAGTTTTATAGTAACTTGTATACTTATTTATATTTATGTTGAAATTTAAAATAAAGATTTTTTTTTATTTCAACATAAATATAAATAAGTATTTTTAAGTCTTTCACATTCACACCCACGATGTGACTCACGCAGTAAAATATAAGATTCGCCACCAACACAAACCTTCCTGGTAGCTCAGTTGGAAGAGCACTCGACCGGTCATCGAGAGGTCGTGGGTTCAAATCCACCTAGGTGGGGAAGGTGGATTTTTCCATTTTTTTTATATTTATAAGAGTAACGAGTGACTTCAGTCTAGTGAAAAACTCGCAGGTACAATATATATTAATAATAAAAAGAAACACAATGAATAAAAATATATAGATATTCCTGGTCAAATTACACACGGCCAAACTAAGCAAAGCTTGTACTGTGGGTTATAACGGATTTTGTTTAAATACATACATATAATACATAGAAAACACCTAGACCAAGAGAAACATATACAAGAGAAACATGCACACAAATATCTGTCTTGTGCGAGGATCGAACCCGCAACCTAATTGGTAACCATTCCACCATCAGCTCGTCTTTTCTTGTCCGCTCCGCACGGGACAAGCACTTTATAAAATAACTTATACATACACTTACTACATAACTTATTGCTACACAGTAACGTCACAGTATTACTATTTTTCATACAGTAGGGAATCGCCTTTGACGTGGCACGATGCCGCCGCCCGCGTAGGTATCCACGCGGTCGTTCGCCGATATGCAAGGGTTGTCACAAAATTCGAAATCAAATAATCTTTAATATTTTTATAATCATTTATCAACAAGAATATAATATACATATTTACAAATGTTGCACTGCTAAATATTTACGTGAAGGTTTATTTTTAGATTTCAATTTTCTATCATTAAATTTAACAATATAATGAATTCGCATTCGGATAAACAATTTGATCATGAAAATATGGGGGAAACATAAGCATGGCTGTGATATAAACTGTACTTGTTTTAATAATACCTACCTATAATTTATCTAAAAATATTGTTTCCTACAGCACCTGGTTGGTCTTGGTATGTTAACTTATTATGGCGAAGACAAAAGTCCCTATGTTCATTCGTAACTAATAAACGGCTGAACCAATTTTGATTAGTTGTAAAATTTTTCTTTATTGCGCCAGTGTCACGGAGTATATCAAAATTTAAAAAAAAATAGCGGATTTCTGGTGCCACTGGTGCCAGCCAAGTTGATGTAGGTACCAAACAATTAACGATTTAAATTTGATTACGACTTTACTGACTTCATTTTCGCAAGATACTTAATAATAGAAACTAGGAATATCAATACCCAAAATGCAATGACTGGATAGCAAAATTTACTGTATAACTAAAATGTGTAAAATAAAAAAGTAAATAAAAAATTGGTTGCCTGTAAAGTCGGTATACGGGCGAAAGTTTTACGTGACAACGACTTTGAGTGGTAAAATGTTTTCGAGTGGAAGGGACGCATGCCTTTCACTTTTTATGTCTGTCTCTCTCGCTCTTAGGCGGGCTAACCATGCCCGAGTGAAAGGGACGCGTGCCTCTCACTCGCTCTCATTGTGAGCGCATAACGTGAGCGCGTTTCTTGAAGTGTCACCCGGCTAATCAATTTATAAGACGTTGTCACGTCAAAATTATCAAAAAACGTGATTGCTTAAAAAATTTAAAAAAAGAAACTAGCCCTGAAACGAAGATCTTAACTACTAGGTATGGATAGGCCATTCTAAGGAGATAATTTGTCACGAACCGATGAGTCATTTGGCTTTTCGACAGCGAAAATAATAAATATGAGAGTGTAAGTTAAAAATTGGTGTCCCATTTGTTTATAAAGTTTATAGTGTACATTTACGTAACATAAACATACACATAGGTTCGTCCCACACACAGCACGTGCATATAGTCGCAGAGACAAATTTTATGTTAGAAATGGCACAGCCATACGTAGTAATTAATATATTTGCCCAGAAATCTTGAATATAGGTGAATATAGAACCTTGTCTTTTTCTGTCGGTTTAAATAAAATCATAACAGTTGGATATTAGACAAATACCTATTCCTTCTGTGTCCGACTTCCCAACTATTAAGAAGGTGTAAACATAATAATTACACTTTGGGCAAGAGCATGCGCCGTAAAGAATATATATACCTACATATTTACACTTGAAAACCCCGCTAGGTTGGAGTTCGAGTTACGAAGTACTTAACTATTTAGTCATCTGTCGTTGGAGCACAAGAATTCGGTTATTTGTTGTATACTTATAGTTGGAGTACCTTGCACTTCACCAACAATATAGCTACATACATTTCAACAAAGACAAAGTAGGTAGATTTTTACGAAATTATAGAAAAAACTTACCTTGCGTCACGGGGAAATCTATAAAATTTTAAATTCTTGATGTGTTCCGACATCGAGTTACAACCGTATACAGAACAATTTGTATTCACCATCATAATAAATAGGAATCACTGAACGTAAATTAAAAAAAAACGTTTAAAACACTCAGTACGCGCACGTGACTGCCTTTCACGGTGGCTACCACAAACTACGCTTGTTTGTGGGACGCTGACCGCACCGCCCGCTTCTCCGCGGGTTCCCCTCCCTTGCTCTGCGCAAGTACCTTCGCTTCCCAACTGTATGCTTTTAAAACTGTGGTAACGTCTCCAAATTCTTATTCTAAAAGTTCCGTGTCACGTTGTTTGTCCGCGATGGAATCCTAAACTACTGAACCGATTTGAATAAAATTTTGCACAGTGTGTGCAGTTTGATCAAACTTGAGAGATGTGATTTTAGTGCACAAATGATCCAAGAGGGTCGACGTGCCACCGGTGCTGCAGCACTGGACCCATTTCAAGAGAGGATAGTTTATAACTCATCAGAAAAATTAACGTACAAATATGTAAAGGCGATACGAAGTTCGTCGGGCTAGTTAGTTGGAATAATAAAATAGATATATGTACCACTCTGTCACAGTCAAGGAAATAGAAGAACGTGTTCATAAAAAATCTTCCCAGGTACAGATAGGTACCGATAAGGAATGCGTCCTGACTGATGCGATACGGAAACGGCGCGAGGCGTTCTATCTATCTATTTATTGTTTTACTAGCGGCCGCCCGCGACTTCGTACGCGTGGAGTTAGTTATTTGCAAATAATTTTTAATTACATTCGAAAAAGCTAAATACATATTGAATGGAAAAACATAAAAAAAGTTAAAAAAAATCAATATCTAGACGAATTTTTAGAATCAATGAAGTCGACGGATATTATTTTTTAAAACCTCTTTGTAAAACCTAAAGTACTTTTTATTGTTATAATAAAACATCCCTCCTTATAATAGTAAGTATGTAGTTGTTTTCAATATTTTTTATACTTAAATATCATTTAAAATCAATCTACCATAATTACTTTAACTTCAATAACATTGGATTTTCATACAAATTTCCAACCCCCGTTTTAACTCCAAAAAGGGGTTGATTTCTAAAGATACATTATTAGTACACCTCCATCCCATCTATAGAGCATACATTTTAAATTTCAAGTCTCTTACTTCAAAAATATAGGACTTTCATACAAACTTCCAACCCCCGTTTTAACGCCAAAAATGGGTTGATTTCTAAATATACATTATTAGTACACCTCCACACTATTTATACATTTTAAATTTCAAGTTTCTTACTTCAAAAATATAGAACTTTCATACAAATTTCCAACCCTCGTTTTAACCCCAAAAAGGGGTTGTTATCTAAAGATACATCATTAGTACACCTCCACACCATCTATAGAGCATACATTTTAAAATTCAAGTCTCTTACTTCAAAAACATAGAACTTTGATTCAAATTTCCAACCCCCGTTTTAACTCCAAAAAGGAGTTGATTTCTAAAGATACATTATTAGTTCACCTCCACACTATCTATATATTTTAAATTTCAAGTTCCTTACTTCAAAAATATAGAACTTTCATACAAATTTCCAGCCCTCGTTTTAACTCCAAAAAGGGGTTGTTATCTAAAGATACATCATTAGTACACCTCCACACCATCTATAGTGCATACATTTTAAAATTCAAGTCTCTTACTTCAAAAACATAAAACTTTGATTCAAACTTCCAACCCCCGTTTAACCAGGGGTTGATTTCCAAAGATACATTATTAGTACACCTCCACACCATCTATAGAGCATGCATTTTAAATTTCAAGTCATTTACTTCAAAAACATAGAACTTTCATACAAACTTCCAACCCCCATTTTAACCCCAAAAAGGGGTTGATTTCCAAAGACACATTATTAGTACACCTCCACACCATCTATAGAGCATACATTTTAAATTTCAAGTCTCTTACTTCAAAAACGTAGAACTTTCAAACAAACTTCCAACCCCCGTTTTAACCCCAAAAAGGGGTTGATTTCCAACGATACATTATTAGTACACCTCCACACCATCTATAGAGCATACATTTTGAATTTCAAGTCTCTTGCTTCAAAAACATAGGACTTTCATACAAACTTCCAACCCCCATTCTACCCCCTTAGGGGTGGAGTATCGTAAAATCCGTTCTTAGCGGATGTCTACACCCTATAAGGAACCTACCTGCCAAATTTCAAGTTTGTAGGTGTTATAGTTTCTGAGATTTCGTGATGAGTGAGTGAGTGATTTTCTCTTTTATATAATAGGTAGGGGAAAAAGTCTTTTCGCATTATAGTATGTATGAACTTGTAATAAAATCTCTTTGGTTATACCATTTTTATCTGGCAAGTTTTGATATCTTTAAAAAGTTTAAATTTTAAAAAAGATAATTCCAAATTCAAATTAGGTAAATGTGTGATTTTCACTTGTTTTTTTTACTGTCAAGATGAGTGAATCTACTCGTAATGAAGAAATTCGATTCATTTTAAAATTTTACTACAAAAAAGGTAAAAATGCAACGCAAGCTGCGAAAAAAATTTGTGACGTTTATGGACCTAGTGCAGTGTCTGTGAGAGTAGCAAAAATTTGGTTTAAGCGTTTTCAATCAGGAAATTTTGATGTGAAAGATGCACGTCGCTCTGGTCGCCCTGTTACGGATAAAATGGATGCCATTTTTGAAAAAGTGGAGCAAGATCGGCATATCAGTAGTTACGACGTAGCTGAAGAATTAGGAATTGACCACAAAACAGTTTTGGCGCATTTGAAAACAGCTGGGTACACTAAAAAGCTCAATATTTGGGTGCCTCACGATCTCACTGAAAGAAACCTAATGAACCGTGTACTCATTTGCGATTCTTTACTACGACGTAATGAAAGCGAACCGTTTTTGAAGAAGCTTATAACTGGTGATGAAAAGTGGATCACGTACGACAAGAACGTGCGAAAAAGGTCGTGGTCAAAGGCCGGTCAGGCTTCACAGACTCTGGCAAAACCCGGGTTAACCCGCAACAAGGTGATGCTGTAGGTATGGTGGGATTGGAAGGGCATTATTCATTATGAGCTGTTACCGCCAGGCAGGACTATCGATTCTAAACTCTACTGTGAACAACTGATGAGATTAAAGCAAAAAGTTGAGAGAAAGCGGCCGGAATTAATTAACAGAAGGGCTGTGATTTTTCATCATGATAACGCTAGACCTCACACATCTTTAGCCACTCAGCAAAAATTAAGAGAGTTTGACTGGGAGGTGTTAATGCATCCGCCGTATAGTCCTGACCTTGCACCTTCTGATTTCCATCTGTTTCGGTCTCTTCAGAATTCTTTAGGCAATGTCAGGTTAACATCACGAGAAGACTGCCAAAACCACTTGTCGTGGTTTTTTGAACAGAAGTCCCAAAATTTCTATAGTAATGGGATCATGTCTCTACCTACAAGATGGCAAAAAGTTATCGAACAAAATGGCACCTACATACTTTAGTTAAATGTAAATAAACTTTATTAAAAAATGTTTTGAATTTTCATATAAAATACGAAAAGACTTTTTCCCCAACCTAATATATAGATTATATTATGTGGGATTTTATAATATGGGGTAGCTCATGGATTACTGAACGGAAGCATATTTGTTTATGGATGATGGTATGAATGTTCATGGACGAAGATGATTAAGAGAGACAGCACGACAGGAAGTCAAGGAGTAAAATGATATTCTAGAAGATTATTTATTTTAATGTTTAAATGAACACGAGAAACTGAAAAGGGCATGAAGATAGTAACGACGTAGAAGACAGATGTAGAAACTTGATGCAAACGTAATTTTTCTTATAGACGAGTAACTCTATGTAGGACTAGGGTAAAAAGAAAGAAAATTTTTATTTTTTATTTGTAATTTATTGTCAGACCTAGATCCATAATGTTAGTATACAAGCAACTTAATCCTATGTTTGTAGTGATACAGATTAATTATTATTTTCTATATCTAATGTGTGTGGAGACATGCAGTTGAATACAGTGCCTCCACACCGGACTGTTTGTGAAGAAAAGAAGGAGTATAGGCTGGCAACTGATTAGCGATCCCTTGGTGTTGCTGATCTCGATGGGCGGTGGTGATTGCTTTCCATTAGGTGATTCACATGCTCCTTTGCTTCCCTCTCATATTTAAAAAGGGTTCCTAGAGTTATAGAGAGAAAGGGTTTCACTTGACTGTCATTCATAGCAAACTTTACTTTTCTTGTGCCTTCAGTTGCCGTGACGTAGACAGGTTTTTTAACTCTATTTAAGCCTACGATCCTATACTTAATTATAAGAAAAAACACGTTTTTGCATCTTAGGTCCTAACTTCGGGGTGAACAAACGAAGCTCTGGCGAAAAGAGAGGTAGGGAGCGTAATTGTAAGCTACCTGACTGGGGAATGTACCTCCACATCACAGAATACCACCATCGAGTTCCTCATTAATTCCGCATTATGCAAATAATTAGTTTCAATTATGTCAAAAATAAACAAAAAATAAATAAGTAAGAAAGTAATTAAAAAAATATAATCCCCATTTAAAAATTTAATTCATTTTATTAATAATCAAAAGGGACAAATAAAACTGACATATTTTGAAAAATCTAAAGTATATGCCAACCATTTTTTTGAGGTGCGGTCAGCCTAAGTTTAAAATAAATATTTACACGAGTTTTTACTGTTAAATAGTCTAATATAAAATAGTGTATAATAATATTATATAATAAATAATAATAGTGTATATGTAATATCTAGTTTTTTTTGAATGGTAAAAGTTTTGTTTTTCCTTCTGTTAGTTGTTAATTAATTAATTTTTAGTTTTAAAGTCAGTTTTTTCTTCGCTTTTCATTTGTTTGTTTTTTTATTTTATTTAAATATTTATTTAAACATTGGCATTCGCCAATCTACAGTAAAGTCTATGTGGTGGAGTACGCTTTAGATTTAACCTTAACCCGTTTAACATTGACCGAATTATGGATTAGCGATGAAGGTCAGCAGAAGTTACTAAAAGTATAAATCTAAAAATGACTAACAAAGCACCTAAAACTAAACTTGTCGGCTTACTTCGTACATGGCGGACACCCCACGACAGGGGTATGCGCCATGTACGTAGTAAGCCGATCTGCGCACACTCGGCGGCACTTTACACCGCCGGGTGTACGCTTAATGCGATTGGATTCTTCTAAAAAAAAAAAAAAAAAAAACTTGTCGACAACCGTTATTCATCCCACTGCATACGTACATAGCATACTCGTCTCCCTTCAATAGAAGAGGTTTAGAGCATACTCCGCCACGCTGAGGCTCAACTTTGCGGAGGCCAGTGTTTCCTAAAAGCCACCGACATGGTTTAACGACTGTCATCTCACATCTAACAAAAGATAAAATCCAGGATCGACGGATTAACCAAAATAAAACGTGTTATTTGTAAGCTTTTATCTATAAAATATTATCTGCTCCTACATTTGAGTTACATTCCCAATTTGTAATTCAAGATGGCGTAATACAACCCGGCAAAAATAAAATAAACGAGAGATCCGTTGCTTCCCGAGGCACAAAACATAACACTTAATTTAATTGGATTAGGTTTTATTTCTTTTTAGTTAAAACATCGGGTGAATAAGGAATTAGATGTTTTTCACTTGGATATTTATGTAGGTACAGTTGGCCAAATACGTATAGTGCCATTTTTGTTTGAAATACCTTTATTTACTTGTCATAATTTTATTGTACATTAAAACTATACACTGGCGGATTTATCCCTAAAAGGGATCTCTTCCAGTCAAACTTGAGTGTCAGAATAGAATGAAATTGGTAGGCGAGAGGCCAGATACATACAATAAAAAAAAATAAGCCGATTTCAATAAAAATAAACGAATAAAGAACAACTATACATGATACGGCTAAAGATAGATAATAATATAAACCTAAGTTTAGCCAGCTAATGTGCACATTAACCGAAACGTAACGCCTAAAAATGTTTATATTTATATTATATAGGTAATAATTTAAATACGTAATGGACGGTTTATCGATTTCGATAACTATATAGTTGGGTTAGGTTAGGTTATGCTTGTGATCACCAAAAGCACGAGCGAACGGGACTTGATTTGTTTTTGGAGAAAGAGAGGAGTTGTACCAAAAGTTCTTTCGGTAGTCGCATGCATTTGCTAACGGTAGTAGGTGGGTGCCGGCCGGTAGAAGTTTGTATGAAATAATTTATGTTAATCGATCTTTATTTATTCTGAAGTACTAGAGAAGGCAATTTTCTTTTCTTCCACTATCTATAACAGTTCAGTTTTGTTATGTTCACACATAACAAAACTGAACTGTTATAGATAGTGGAAGATTTTCAAACATAAACAAAATTATTTTTCATCGAGTGGCATCGCATATAGACCAAGCTGGCTAGAAAGTCAACACCGGGTGAAACCCGGTTCATTTCTGTGTGTCAACACACTATAGTTTCAATTTCGACTCTGCTAATAGAAGCAATATTCTGAACAAAGCAAAGCTAGCTTTGCTTGGGTTAGAATTTCAATACATTTAACCGTGTTGTACGAGTATGCATGAAATTCGCTTTCGTACCACGCAGTATACCAAACAAGTATTCAAGTTCTACACAAAAATATAGGGAATGAATAACGACTAACATTGGGCCGAAAACTAAACATAGAAATAAGTATTAAAATTAAATTTGAGACGAAAGACGGATAATTTAGGATAAGTGAACATTCTGGCCGTGGTTTGCAGCAGACTAGAATAGAATCACTCCGCCTCTTCCCGTGGATGTCGTACAAAGCGACTAAGGGAAATAAATACATTATAAAACATCGAACAGGCCTCCCCAAACCGTCTGGCCAGCGTGGGGAGTGTAGGCCAAATCCTCCTTCTGTCTGGGACGGATGAGGTATGATGATATGATGATATATGATGATCTCTCTCATCGTCGTGCCCCAGAATGTTCATCATCATCATGTCATTTTAGTCTCCCCTACAGAGTGGAGACTAAAATGACATGATGATGATGAACATTCTGGGGGTTCAAAATAAGAAATAGTTGTAAGTTTTGGGCGTAACTTCGGGATTTTTTTTGATACGAATTCCATTTGATTGAATTGATGGACATGTACTTTTTCACCATTAAATATACCTTATTGTCAAAATAACACAGTAAATATGAAACATAAATATTTATGTTCGCAGAGATTCTTGGAAATATCTTTTAAACTTCAGGCTGAAACTTCAGATTTTATGAGTTGTAGGCTCCTGACGATTTATTGTGAAATTTTTGGGATGGAACTATAATAAATGGATCTGCCTGATGTCAAGCAGTTACCGTAGCATATAGATGCTTACAATACAAGTAGTATTGCTCGCACTCTGGCACCCACGCTGCCAACGCTGCATGGTTTTATGTTTTTTTTTATACTACGTCGGGTGGCAGACAAACATACGGCCCGCCTGATGTGAAACGATTACCGAGCCATATTAACATTTGCAACGTTCAATATCGCTCACGCGCTATCACTTCGCTGCCAACGCAGCAACTTTTCGTGACCTCGCTCACTTGCAGGAACTCAACAACCCTCAAGGGAATTATTATTTGGCTGTGGTATGCTGTGAGGTGGAGGTGCCCAATCGGGCAGCTTACAAATACACCCTACCTGTCTTTTGCCAGAACCGCTGTCGCTAGTCGGTAGGGTGCACCACGTGCAGGCGAGGTTGGCTTTGGATCATGATGAGCCATTTGAAAGAAATTGTAGGAGAATGAAGGTTTGGAATTTAGCTTCCCTCCGGTTTGTTACCGAAGAGTTTTGACCGTCACCTTGAGAAGCTCTGACTCGGCGGTTGGGTCACGACGAGATACAGAAGGCGATTCTTCTGGACACCACCCGCATTGTAAAGAAGTTGCTCATTCTAGAGCTACATTTAGTTTGGGACTTTGCTTCGCTAATGGCGGGTGAGGTTTTGGAAACTTATACCTATGATTCCAGTATTCATCATCATTATTAGCCTGCATCTACCCACTGCTGGATGTCCACCAGTGGGAGATTTTTTGGGGTGTCAGTGGTTCATCAACATCTTTGAACCAAAGTCAATTTCACGCACCCTGCACATTTCATGCACCCTGCTGACTGACAAACGAGGCTCTGGCGAAAAGAGAGGTGGGGAGCGTAATTATAAGCTACCCGACTGGGGAATATACCTCCACCTCACAGAATACCGCAGCCAAATAACGGTTCCCTTGAGGGCTGTTGTGTTCCTGCGAGTGAGTGAGTCCACCAAAAAGAAAGGAGATGCTGCGATGGCAGCGGGGGTGGCGGCGCGCGAGCGATGTTTTATGTTGCGAGCGTTAATATGGCTACGGTAACTGCTTCACATCAGGCGGGCCGTATGCTTGTCTGCCATCCGACGTAGTATTAAAAAAAAAAGATGCAGGCGTATATACGCCTTTCCTAATGCTTTCCACCATATACGATCCTCCGCTTTCCGCTTGCAACCGCTACCACACACTTTTTTGAGGTCCTCAGTCCATCTAGAGATTCCAGTATTATATAATGCAGAATATATAAACGCTTGGTAATCCTCACTTGTCTATTACTAATACCACAGTATAAGTAATAGTACTACGTACAGTATGGCCAGTCCCTGCCGCTCTCTCGTGTCGACCTCACCTCCCCTCTGAGACAAATCTGGAACAGTTTGTATGGCCCCGCACGCACACACGCTCATTCACTCTCTGCACAGACATTATTGTTTATACATATAGTAGTAAACGACGCGATATTTGTATGGAGTGACCGGGGTGTGCTAATACTATAAAGAGGCAAAGTTTGTGCGTTTGTGAAGTTGTAGGGGGTAATCCTGAATCTATTGGACCGATTTAAAAAAATCTGTTACCAATAGAAAGCCACGTTATTTGTGAATGTTATAGGCCATATATTAACACGAAAGAAATTGGTTCTCTGTAAAGTCGGTTTACGGATCATAATTTTACGTGATAATGTCATAAGAAAACATCGGTCGATGGAGTGGAAGACAGATAGATGCGTAACATGCCGAACGCTTAGGCCAATCGTGCTTCTTTATTGCTTGTTCCACGCTCTCGCTTACACGCTCGGCTCAGACGGAACGTGACAATGAGTAATGCTTTTTCGTGAGTGCAGCCGGCGTTCATTGATATATAAAACGTCATCACGTTAAAAATGAAAATACGTTTTCGTAAAAATGTTTACCGTCCCAACGAAGTGCGCACGGGTCAGGTAGTCACAAATAAATCTAATAGTACCTGTACAACCCCGGATTCCACATGTATGGAATTTAACATACCATCCTACACCCAAAGCCAAAGGCAGAACTCTCAGAGAACGTGATATGTTGTTCGCTCGAATACATGATATGTTATCGAACACTCGTGCAAAAGAGGATGGACAAGCTTAAACGAAAATAGTTTTTTATTTACTACGCCGTATAGTCGCAAACAAGTATACGGCAGCAGCATCACTAGATATGGTTACAATGGTAGTTATATTAGATAGTTCAAGATAGTGTGATGAAAGTGAATGTAAGCTAAAGTAGTAATGATTTAGATACATGTTCTTATATTTAATTTGTATGACGTTTCTAAGGATTTATAAAGTCCAAGGAATAAAGATATTTTGATTTGATTGATTTGATTTATATAGTCCCCGATAAGTTTATAAAAAATATAATGAAAAAAAAAGAAAACATTTATTTCGGTATGGAACCATAGTTTGTTAGTAATACAAAATATACTTATAGCTATGTTAGTAGAGATAATTTCTATTATTGACATTTCTATAGTTTTGTCGGCAGAACACCGGCACCGCTTTTACTCGCGGTCCCTATATCCTGCCTCATAAAGCAACTCCAACACAGTGTCTGATTATAGGGCAATCAAAACGAGACGCAATCATTTCCAGAATGCCATTCGCGCTGCCTCGCACGCGTTGAAATAGGGAGGCTACCTTTTTTCTAATGATGGCATGAAAGCCGTCGGTGTGAGCCTCGACGAACATACCTAAAGCGCTGCAGTCCCGAGGCAGCCCAAATAGCATCCTGAAGATGTTATTATATTATAATTCCCGATAATTTGTCATACATACGAAACATTTCGCCAATATTTCCACTGTTATTTTTTTTATTGCCACATTTCCTTCATCTTTCTGCTAATTTCGCTCTTGCAAGCAATCTTCTCACTTGCAAGTATCTGAGAAATATTAATTGGCTGCGGTCTTCTGTTAGGTAGAGGAAAATAATTAAAGAAATTATTTATTTATTAATATCACAATATGTGGGAACAATACACAATAACATATAACATTTTAAATCAGCATGCATTTTTTTTTATACTACGTCGGGAGGCAGACAAGCATACGGCCCGCCTGATGTGAAGCGGTTACCGTAGCCATATTAACGCTCGCAACATAAAATGTCGCTCGCGCGCCGCCACCCCCGCTGCAAACGCAGCATCTTCCTCCTTTCTGGCGACCTTACTCACTCGCAGGAACACAACAACTCTCAAGGGAAGTGTTATTTGGCAGCGGTATTCTGTGAGGTGGAGGTACATTCCCCAGTCGGGTAGCTTACAATTACCCTCCCAACCTCTCTTTTCGCCAGAGCTTCGTTTGTAAGTCAGTAGGGTGAACTTTTTTCAGCTTTTGGAAAGCTTCGGTACATATTCGCCGCACAGATACCCCAATGCTTGAAGACCAAAGTCTTCAACCAGTGCGTCCTCCCTGCAATGACATATGGTGCAGAGACTTGGACAATGACCATCGGACTGGTCCACAGGTTAGGTCGCGCAGCGAGCGATGGAGAGGGCTATGCTCGGGGTTTCTTTGCGGGATCGAATCCGGAACGAAGAAATTCGACGGAGAACTAAAGTTGTCGACATAGCCTTCAGATCAGAGTTTGCAAGCTGAAGTGGCAATGGGCGGGTCACATCTGCCGAGTAAGTGATGGCAGATGGGGGAGGAAAGTATTAGAGTGGAGGCCGCGCGTAGGACGACGAAGTGTTGGGCGCCCTCCCTCTAGATGGTTCGATGACCTAAAGAGAGCGGCTGGGAGCGGCTGGATGCGGAAGGCGGAGGATCGTATCTGGTGGAAAGCATTGGGAAAGGCTTATATCCAGCAGTGGGTAGATACAGGCTGATGATGATGATGATGATGAGGGTGCACCTTGTGCAGGTGAAGTTGGCTTTGGTTTAAAGTTGTTGATGAACCATTTACACCCCATAATTAGGCCAAGACACAACAATAATGCTGTGTAATACACACAGCGCCAATATTCTGCGACAGCCAACAAGTGCCGATACAGACGTCGTCGGACGAGGTATGTACTTTATCATAATAGTTAACTTATCGGGCTTTTAACGACCGACGAGCTCGGTGGTTTAGCGGTCAATGACGCGGCTTCGACACCAACGCTCGTGGGTTCAATTCCCACATAGGACAAACATTTGTGTGCATGAACATGTCTGTTTGTTTTGGTCTGGGTGTTTTCTATGTATCATATGTATGTATTTACAAAAAAAAATGTATTTACGTATGTTTATCAGTTGTCTAGTACCCATAACACAAACTTCGCTTACTTTGGGGTTAGATGGCGCTGTGTAATTTGTCTGACAATATTTATTATTATTTATTAAAATCCGTGCATCCGGGGCCATCAGAAATAGTACGTATGACGGGGAAGTTCCCCATAACACATACTGGACAGATCGACGGCACCGGATGGAACAATGTGTGGCACATTACACATACTAGCATGTATTTGACACATATATATTATACTGTTTTGTTTATTGTTAAAGTCAAATTTAAATTAATTATGATCGAATTTCGACTAGTGTGGGGACCATTAATAATTATTATTATACTACACACACATATAACTACGTATATTCAGTATAAGTATATAATATTTTCGGCCTTCACTAGATTTGCCATAACAAATTTGTAACAACAAAAATATGTACACAAAAGCCGAATTCAATACAATTGATACAATGTATGTATATAATATAGATAATGACAGAAGAAAATCCAATACGATTCCTTAGACATTTCTATAGACAGGCGATCAGTGGGATGAGTTATTAAAAATAATTCCTAGTTATATGGGTTTCTAACAATAGTTGGGTCCAATCAATTATGTTTTATTTGTGAACAATTTTCCTTGCAAAAGAAAACGACGAGCTCGGTGGTCGAATGGATAGGTCGCGGGTTCGATCCCCATACAAGGCAAACATTTGTGGGCATGAACATGTCTGTTTGTCTTGACATAAACAATAAAAAAAACTGCGTCCTTCAAATGAAGCAACATCTGGTGCCGAAAACTAATTGAAAAGCTTATTCTAAGTACCGACTTTATTACAGAATTTCGGTATATTTCAAAAAACGACGTCAAGATTGACTAAATATATACTTGTGGAAGGTGTGATGATGCCCCATACCATTATAGCTGTGGAAGGTGATGGAGCTGGCCTGTTCCGCTCCATCTCCTACCACTTGCATGGAACGGAGGTGTATCACCAGGAGGTTCGTGCCACCATTATTCATGTATTCAACAAGTGGAACGGTGAGTTACAGTTGTTGAGTGAGGACAGTAACGGATGCGCTCTTGGGGAATATCACTTAATACTCCGCATTCCCATTATTCTATCAGACCACCCCGTTCAATTTAAGAGACTTCAATTTCCCATAAAGGTATGCTTCGCTATGACCATTAACAAAGCTCAGGCGCAGTCTCTAAGGGTCGCTGGGGTTGACTTGAGACAGGACTGCTTCTCTCATGATCAGTTGTATGTAGCTTGCTCACGAGAATGTTCTCCTGGAAGCCTTGCAATTTTGGCTCCTGGTGCGAATATCAAAAATATTATTTACCGGGAAGTCTTAACTTAAATGGTGTATGTTTGTAATAATAGTCAATACGAAACAGTCCTTTATGGAGAAAAAATTAAATATTTGGAATCTTAACAAAAATAGACGCAAATCAGGAGTGTTCCCGTAGCGAAGCACGGGTACTTTGCTAGTATTCTATGTATAATTTTCTATGTATTCTAAGTATGTATTTAAGTACATTTATCAGTTGTCTAGTACCCATAACACAAGCTTTGCGCTTAATTTGGGACTAGATAGAGCTGTGTAAATTGTCCATAAAAAAATGCTGATTTGGCTGAAATAGGTACTTAGTTGACTTTATTCTAGTACCAGAGAGAATATGTTCGTCAGACTGATATGAGTCATGCTCTATGTTCGTGTGTTGTGGTTGTGGTTCTACCTCAACTGATCACCTTACATAAATATCAGGGGCCTACCGCCGAAGCTGAAACCGATTACGATTGGATTTTTTGATTGCAAAAATCTAACTTAACCTAAACTTTGTGCTAATAGTAATACTACCATCCCAGAAACCATACGTCGTCTAAAGAAGCGACGTGACATATTTGATGAAGACAACAGTCACACAGAATGACTCCATAAATTCAAGGATGGCTCCATTGGGAGTAGCATCCTCCATGTCACAAACTTGCAATACATCTGCTTATAGTCAATAAGACTGATCGCATGATTAAAATAGAACAAAAAAAAAAATAGTAATAAGCTTAGCGGAAGTGATCTTTTTGCGCCATGCCGCAGTTTTTAGCCAACTCAGTGAGCCGGCGTAATGAGTTGCGCTCGCGCCACTGAGTTGACGCACGTAATTTTATTGAGTTACCCATGTCTAGAGCCGCGAGGCGCGAAGGCAACAGGCAATCGACGCCTATTGCAGTGTCCTACCTGAGTACGCGACCAATCGTACGCGGGACGTGGGGGGCGCGCGCGCGCCGTTAGAAGCGGTCGTTCTTTTGTTGTAGTGTTTTATCTTTTAAAATAAAGTATTATCAACAGAAACAAAAAAAATCAACTGAAGAAATCTTATACTAGTCTTTTGTCTCTTTTTTTGTCTGTGTGCTTCAAATTTTTTCCTATACGCTATATTGAAATAACACTCTGCATAACCGCCAAAACTGAGACGAATCCATTAAATTCGTCTCAGCTCAGAAGCATACAGGCGCCTCTTTGCATAGATTGCAAATCTTACAACATTTAACAAATTATTTGACGGGTATAGACCACAGGTACATTTTACCAATGATCAGAAATGGATAAAAATGTTTCCCTTCGTTCCAGACAGGAAATATGGATTACATAACTACCTTAACAAGGAACTATTTACGAGAAAAAGAGATATTTTGACCGAAGCCGGTTCATCGGCATGGGAAAAATAAATATCCGTATGAATCAGAGACAAAAGCTAATCAATGGAGGTCAGCCCGACATGGACGTCAATTTGAATGAATAGTGAGAAATAAAAACACACGATGACCCATTGACGATTGATTGTGTCTATGTAAAATATAGATTTGCCGAAAGGTAAATGTAGTCGAGGCTGTTATTATGTATTTCTTACATCTATTCTTTCCTACATTTGAAAATAAATTGATTGATTGATAATATAAAACGCTTACTGAAGCCTAGAGACGTTTGTAAAACAAAGTAACTCGCGTGCTGCAATGCAGTCCCGATGCATTGCACAAAAACACCGAAAATCGCTCCGTTGCTATTGTTAATGCCAAGAAACACATTAAAGCGTTATATATAATCTGTTATTAAATATCTTTGTTAGCTATTCGACAAGAAATGCCAGTACATATATGTATGCTATTTGACAATGTTCAAAAATTGTATAAATTATTTAACAATATCGTAAAATACAAAAACTATAAGGATCTGCAAACTTTCATTCTCTTTCATCTTCTGTCCGATTTATTTTAGGGTCGATCAAAATTTGGCGGGAAAGTCCATTTTAAAAGTATGAAATTATTAAAAAATAATATTTCCATTGGAGAAGCAATAAAAAATACTACAACTTTTATTATCATACTAATTACATAAACGTAATATTTAACATACCTGTCGTATAATTTTCTGATTTGATGCATTCATAACACAAACGTCGTCGTGTGACGTCATAACTCAGTAGCCTTTTGTATGGAGCGTTTTCGAGACAGTCCAAAATTGTGATTTTCAAATTAACATATCTCGAGAGATTTTTCTGCTATGGAAGTAATTCTTTCACCTATGGTTATATTATTATAACGTCCCTACATATCAAACCGAAAAAAATGTTAGGCAAATAGCCTATTAGACAATATTGCACAACAAAGGCCGACGAAAACTCGATATTTCAGTAACTGAAAACTTAATGTCGAATTCATTATTCGAAGAATAGAAAAAGAGATTCATTGCATCGAAGAAAAAATATGTGTAAAAAAAGTATTCGAATTAAAATTATTATAGTTATACATTGTATAATATAATGTATATAATTAATAGTACATGAGTGTCGTATCAAATTTGGTAGGGTGCTTGTTTGTGTGTGTAGATGTAAAGGTTGCGTTATGTAGCATAATAGTATGTGAGCGTCATCTAAAAATGAAGTGTGTTATTAAGTGAGCTAGCGACGAAATTACATAATGATGATATTAAGTAATATTATGTTACAGAATAGAGTACTTATTACTTAACATAAAATACTTAAAGTTACCAAGTTTTAAACTTGGTAACTTTTAGAGAAAATTAAATTTTTTATATAGTTCACAAGAGCAAATTCTGAGACCAAAGAAACGAAATAACGTTAAATTTGATTTGTGTTATTTTAGGGAGCGAAGAAGAAATATTTAACGGTTTTAGAAGAAATAAGTCTTGATAAGAACGACCAGATTGAATCAGGTTGAA
The DNA here is from genome assembly GCA_937001555.2 of Hypsopygia costalis. Lineage (NCBI taxonomy): Eukaryota > Metazoa > Arthropoda > Insecta > Lepidoptera > Pyralidae > Hypsopygia > Hypsopygia costalis. The sequence continues at coordinate 8,307,730 of OW443349.2, forward strand.
CAATGATGAACGATTAAGAAGGAATTTTAAATTTTGTAACCGTCAATGCCAGCTCAATCACTTCATCTTGTTTCGAACATTGTTTCAATGGATGTGAACTAGGTTAAATACAGTAAGTGACTTTTGCAGAAGTCAAACTCCAAAGTTTCGGAATTTGTTACTTTAAAACTACATGGTGCTATGTCATTTTCCAGAAAGTATTTTATTTTATAAAACTGTTGCGCTTTGTATGGAAAGCCCAGATGTTTTTATCGATTTCCAACTTGCTCTCGTAATAAAAGTTTATAATGATTGGGTACTTTCGTCCCTCGGGGATAATCCCTTAAAGTTTGGACAGTGATTAAATTTTCACCCTGTAAAATGTATGCATAGATTATCGCAACGCTCTGAAATTGGCTCAAGTTAACATGAAACAGCAGTAGTGTATCTAAAAAACGTCATAAACTAATTGAAAAATGTAAAATCTGAAATATGTATCCTTCTTTCACGTAGGAAGGAACCTATAGATTGACATGACACTTTTACGGGGATAGTTTAAGTCTGGACAATGTCATAGGATACTTTTTACTTTGGAAAAACATTTTATTCCCACGGATTGTTTTACACAATGTGTTATTTTTTTAAAATAATGATCGTGAGCAAAGATATTTATTAGTCCTTATTTCATATCGAAAGGTACCAATGAACTGACATAATTTTTTTAACGATGATAGATTAAAGTCTGAAAATGACATTATGCTAGTTACAGGGCTGAGATCACTCTGCGATTCCAGCAATAATCCCTGTTTGTTGTACTTTAGCATTGTGTATGTGAAGTTGAAATAAATATATTTCTATTTCTATTTTTATCAAGAAAAATAACCGGACAAGTGCGAGTCGGACTCGCCCACCGAGAGTTCCGTACGTAGATACGATACGATCATTATAAGTTTGATATTTTTCAATATAAATAAGAAATAATGCGTGGGAAAAAATAAATAAAATATATTTTGCAATGTGCATATCAAGCCCACTCTTTCATATGAAAAATATTATACCCCATTTGAACTAGTAACTTCAATTTCAAATTTCGACCCCCTATAAAAAATATAGACCCCCAATTTTTAAAGATTTAGTTACAAATGTATAGTTTTGAGATTTATTCTTGTACTTGTAGTATATAACGATGTTACATGCCAAATTTCGTAGTTCTAGGTCAATGGGAAGTACCCTAGTTTTGATTCCCTTGAAATTGTGTCGAAATATGCGTTTTTTGCTGAATAAACGGCCGTATCCTTTTTTTACGTAAACTTATTAGTTTGATTTTTTTACAACTTCATGGGACCGTAGATCTGAGTATACAGTTCAAATTCCAGCTTGATACCTCCGCGCATTCTTCACTTAGAGGGTCTTGACAGACAGACAGACGGACAACAAAGTGATTTTATAAGGGTTCCGTTTTTCCTTTTGAGGCACGGAACTCTAAAAATACGTTATTCCCTAGACAACTAAGATATTCTTAAAATAATGTCCACGCGGACTAATATTTATTTCGAGCATTGTAAATATAATCCAGATGCTAATATAACATATTCGAAAAATAACCTCAAACGACCTCAGGAGGAAACATTGAAAAACAAAATTACACAAAAATTCTCCAAAACACCATAAATTGAGAATTGTCCAAATGTTATGTTTCTTTCATTTCGCTTTTATCCAAAGTTAGCTCGGTTTAATTTAAAAAGTTGGATTGATGTCCCCGAAGCTATGGAATCACTCGCATTTTTCACGGCGTAATGTTTATGTAGTACAAATTACCCGTGTTTGTAACACTTTGATGAGTTTTCTTGTGAGGTTTTTACGATGCTTCTCTTTTATAGTTGTTGGGTTCTTCGTCTGAACGTATTTATGTTAGTAATTTATTGTATATGCCAGTTTTCACTGTAATAGGAGGATCCATCTTGATATCTATACAGATAAATTAAATTGGAGTGTCTGTTTGTAATATTAAAATAACCGCTTTTTAATAAATGAATAATAAATATACACGGTACATTATACAAAATATCATTTTTTTCAATTTTATTCTGTCTGTCTGTCTGTTTGTTCTAGTGAAACTCTGAAACGGCTGGACCGATTTTGACGGGACTTTCATTGATAGACAACTGATATAATAAGAAGCAACTTATATTCAATATATTCTGCAATGTGCACATCAAGCCCTTTCATATGATACCCCATTTGAACTATTAGCTTCAATTTGAAATTTCGACCGCCTATAAAAAAATATGGACCCCCTATTTTTTGAGATTTCATTACAAATGTATAGTTTTGAGATTTATTCTTGTACTTGTAGTCTATAACGATGTTACTTGCCAAATTTCATAGTTCTAGGTCAACGGGAAGTACCCTATAGGTTTTGATTCCCTTGATAATGTGTTGAAATATGCGTTTTTGCTGAGTAAACGGCCGTATCTTTTGTTTACGTTATCTTAGCAGTTTGATTTTTTTACAACTTCATGGGACCGTAGACCTGAGTATACAGTTCAAATTTCAGCTTGATACCTCCACGCATTCTCGACATAGAGGGTTTTGACAGACAGACAGAGAGACGAACGAACATCATCATCGGCCTGTATGTACCAGCAGTGGGTACATACAGGCCGATGATGATGTTGATGAAACCTTATAAACATTAGATTCGTTTTGTCATTCCAGTAAATACGGTCTCAAAAAACAAAGCGAAACTTTCCTACGTCTGCTGAATTAGTTTCTCTTATATTTTCAACGTAACGAGGTAATAAATTAATTTTGCACCGCCATCGTTAAAGTTCTTAATAATGAAAGTTTAAACTAAAAATTGCTTTTACGAAGTTTTTATTTTTCACCTTGCGGGTTCCACTAGCTTTAATTTATTGTGGTTTGTTTTATAATTTATCTATATTATTTTTACCCACTATCTCTCGATCGAGAGGTCGAGAGGAATCCCACCTAGGCGGAGAAAGTGTTTTTTTTTTTTCATTTTTTTAATATATATAATCATAGTCGTATATATAATATTCTGACAAGTTGGCCGAAATGAAATATTTAAATAATATTTTTTGGCGATATACACCTTATGTACTAAACAGGTAGGTTTGGGGTGTAAGTGGTTCATCACCATCTTTGAACCAAAGCCAACTTCACCTGCACAAGGTGCACACTAGCGAAAAGAGAGGTAGGGAGCGTAATTGTAAGCTACCCGACTGGGGAATGTACCTCCACCTCACAGAATACCGCAGCCAAATAACAATTCCCTTGAGGGTTGTTGTGTTCCTGCGAGTGAGTGAGGTCACCAGAAAGATAGGAGATGCTGCGTTGGCAGCGGGGGTGGCGGAGCGCGAGCTATATTTTATGTTGTGAGTGTTAATATGGCTACGGTAACCGCTTCACATCTAGCGGGTCGTATGCTTGTCTACCGTCCGACGTAGTATAAAAAAAGGTATGACAATAGGTCGTAAAATATATTTCATTAATGGCAGAGCAACGATTTTGAAGTCAGCAAGTAATAACTAAATCAATATACCTACGTTACACATCGCTATCTTCAACAGTCCCAAACTAAGTAAATCTTGTACTATGTGTACTAGATAACTATCTAGATAACTAACTTCTCCAACTGCCTTCGTGAGCGAATGCAGTATGTGCAGTTTAATGGATGTGTTTTCGAATGATATTATATTACATGCGCTCTGAGGTAAGTCAAGGTAGTAACATGTAACATGGGTCCTCTGGAGTTCTAATTATGCACTAATTAATGATTTATTAGAGACAGTTAGTACGGTGCGCTGTCTGTTGTTTGCAAAGAATCTGATTTTATTCTCTATAATATTTTTTTTTGTTGATTGTGAGCTACTGCAAAGAGATTTCTCAAATATTGAAGATTGGTGCAGAAGAAATAAATCACTTAGTGTTCAATTGTACCAAATGCGCAGTAGTAATATTTAGTCGGTCTACAAGTATAATTCGTGCTAACTACCAACTAGGAAATGTAGTCATGTTAAGATTAGGATTAATGTTTATTTGGGGTGTATGTCGTTCATCAACATCTTTGAACCAAAGATCCTTACTGACAAACGAAGCTCTGACGAAAAGAGAGTTAAGGAGTGTAATTGTAAGCTACCCGACTGGGGAATGTACCTCCACCTCACAGAATACCGTAGCCAAATAACAATTCCCTTGAGGGTTGTTATGTTCCTGCGAGTGAGTGAGGTGACCGGAAAAGAACGAGTTGCTGCGTTAGGATCAGGGGTGGCGGCGCGCGAGCGATAACTCATGTTACGGACCTTAATATGGCTTCGGTAAACGCTTTACACCTGGCGGGCCGTATGCTTCTCTACCATCCGACGTAGATTAAAAAAAAGACAGTTCCATTGATAAAATCTTGTAACAAAGACTAAAAATTCATTCATAAAGCCATAAAAGCGACATCTTTTCGAATAGAATTCACACAATTCAACTCAACAAATGCAGTAAGTTTGTGAAGGAGCTACTTTTTTACATCAACGCCAAAGAAACTCCATTGAGCTGTCTCACTGAACGCTATTCTGAGATTCATCAAAATTTTTCCGCAAACGAGTACCACAATTACTTCCTTTGTATTTGAAGGGGTTTGAGTCTCCCCATCGCAAATTTTCACAGATAGTGCTCGTAGCGTTTTTCTTCGATGACGTCAAGAAAAAAGTAATAGATAGGTTGTACCTGTAATGCAATTAGGTACCCACGTTAATTTATGTACAATCTAAAGAAGTTAAAGACGATTTTTGTATTGACAACGCAGAAACGAAACGAAAAAATCGTATCATAAAAACAAAAAAAAAATATTTTGTACAATTTAGATTCTATAACGTAAGCTTTTTTTAATTACGTTTTAAAGTTTAGTGAGATTGAAGTTTAGAGTCTGTTTTTCGAGGTGTATACACTACATATAAGCGCAAGATACATAGTGCGAGATTTAAGGTAAAAGAACAAATAAAAAAAAATTAAGAAAACAGAAGAACAAAATCGTAATAGTGAGCAACACAAAATCAATACAAAATCGTAAAGTGTAGGAAGAATATTCAATTCTACTAAAATGCTTATCACTATCGTGATTACAGTCGAAAGATGTCTACTGTAGGTACTTTTCTTTATATTTCCCACAATGTTCCAGTCTGTACGCTTACATCGTGTCATCTCTTTACTTTACGTAGTCTATGCACACTTGAAATCACTGAAATTACATTCAAAAATCTAAGTAGACACATAGTAGTTTATATCTTGATTATTGATTACATACATTTTGGCGTCTGAAATACAGGCTATGCCTAGTTTAGACGTCAGTAATCATATGTAAGTGTAAAAGTAAACCATGAAACTACAGTAAAAAAACTACAGCAATAAAACAACGGATATTTTTTCTGATAACGTATCTACCACTTTCTTTTTAATATCATTGGTTCTCTTGCAGGGAATTATTCAATTGTCCGCATTTCGCACGAAAGTGGCTGGCTTTAGGTATTGTTTACATTATTTTAGTGAAGTAAATATGTTTTAACGGGCAATCAAGGTAATTAATGAAAAAAAAACCGGACAAGTGCGAGTCGGACTCGCCCACCGAGGGTTCCGTACACGTAGGTACGTAGTATCATTATTAAATTTGATATTTTCCATTATAAATAAGAAATAATGCGTCGAAAAAAATAAATAAAATATATTTTGCAATGTGTACATCAAGCCCTTTCATATGATACCCCGTTTGAACTAGTAGTTTCAATTTGAAATTTCGACACCCTATAAAAAATATAGACCCCCTATTTTTTAAGATCTATTTACAAATGTATAGTTTTGAGATTTATTCCTATACTTGTAGTCTATAACGATGTTACTTGCCAAATTTCATAGTTCTAGGTCAACGGGAAGTACCCTATAGGTTTTGATTCCCTTGAGTGTGTCGAAATATGCGTTTTTTGCTGAATAAACGGCCGTAACTTTTTTCTACGTAAACTTAGCAGTTTGATTATTTTACTACTTCATGGGACCGTAGACCTGAGTATACAGTTCAAATTTCAGCTTGATACCTCCACGCATTCTCGACATAGAAATTCTTGACAGACAGACAGACAGACAGACAGACAGACAGACAGACAGACAGACAGACAGACAGACAGACAGACAGACGGACAACAAAGTGATCTTATAAGGGTTCCGTTTTTCCTTTTGAGGTTCGGAACCCTAAAAAACGATTAGTTCTTATTCTTTGTAAATATGCACTAAGTTTCTGGATATTTATTGTGGATAACATAGTTTTTTTTTAGATTGTACGGGAAATGTCATTATTCTTTATATAGGTATGAAAAGTGAACAGAGGCGATAAGACCTTGGCCGTGAAATAGAATAAATATTTTTAGCGACTTTGTAATTATACGATACGTTAGCTACTTATTAAAAAAACCGGACAAGTGCGAGTCAGACTCGCCCACCGAGGGTTCCGTAGGTACGTAGTATCATTATTAAATTTGATATTTTTCATTATAAATAAGAAATAATGCGTCGAAAAAAATAAATAAAATATATTTTGCAATGTGTACATCAAGCCCTTTCATATGATACCCCATTTGAACTAGTAGTTTCAATTTGAAATTTCGACACCCTATAATAAATATAGACCCCCTATTTTTTAAGATCTATTTACAAATGTACAGTTTTGAGATTTATTCCTGTACTTGTAGTCTATAACGATGTTACTTGCCAAATTTCATAGTTCTAGGTCAACGGGAAGTACCCTATAGGTTTTGATTCCCTTGAGTGTGTCGAAATATGCGTTTTTTGCTGAATAAACGGCCGTAACTTTTTTCTACGTATACTTAGCAGTTTGATTTTTTTTTAACTTCATGGGACCGTAGACCTGAGTATACAGTTCAAATTTCAGCTTGATACCTCCACGCATTCTCGACATAGAAATTCTTGACAGACAGACAGACAGACAGACAGACAGACAGACAGACAGACAGACAGACAGACAGACAGACAGACGGACAGACAGACAGACGGACAACAAAGTGATCTTATAAGGGTTCCGTTTTTCCTTTTGAGGTTCGGAACCCTAAAAATGACGGGCAATTGTCTGCCCGTTTTTAAACGAGTGTTTTTTATGCATTTTAATAAATTTGCTGTTAGATAAGTACTTTTTTTTAGTATGATAAAATAAATAAAGCCAAAGGGAACACATATCTCACACTTGTTATTTGCCGGTGGGAAAAAAGTCCTAGAGTAGAGGCCACATATAGGGCAATGACGCGTAGGGCGCTCCCTCTCTAGATGGGCCTCAAAAAAGTGGCTGGTAGCGGATGTGCGGAAAACGAAGGATCGCATATAGTGGAAATCATTGGGAAAAGCTTATATCCAGCAGAAGGTAGATACAGGCTGATAATGATAATGATGAACACATATCATACGAAAGTATGATGATATTTGATTTTAACTAATTGTGTTAGTAACCTAACCTAGTAAAAAATCATTTTTTTTTTCAAGAAAATACGTGCCATTACGCGTTCAGTGAAGGAAAGAGATAGCAAGTATTTATATTAAATCGCTGATATGATAAGAATGGCGATAGTCTATGTCCCAGCCCACGTAACCAGTTATAGATAGCTAGCTATGACACAAATTATTATTATTTAAATAGTTGTCTTGGCCAACTTGCCAGATAAACACCCACCTAGGGGGGGCAGGTGAATTTTTTAGGGGTGTAAGTGGTTCATCAACACCTTTGAACCAAAGTCAACTTCACCTGCACGCGGTGCACCCTGCTGACTGACAAACGAAGCTCTGGCGAAAAGAGAGGTAGGGAGCGTAATTGTAAGCTACCCGACTGGGAAATGTACCTCCACCTTACAGAATAACGCAGCCAAATAACAATTCCCTTGAGGGTTGTTGTGTTTCTGCGAGTGAGTGAGGTCACCAGAAAGGAAGAAGATGCTGCGTTGGCAGCGGGGGTGGCGGCGCGCGAGCGATATTTTGTTGCGAGCGTTAATATGGCTACGGCAACCGCTTCACATCAGGCGGGCCGTATGCTTGTCTGCCACCCAACGTAAAATAAAAAAATAAAAAAAACCATTTTTCAAAAAATATTTAGCTATGACACAATTTATTAAGGGTATGTCATATTTATGGCAAAAGAACTATTATGTGACACATTACGGACGAAGCTGTGAGCAGAGGCAAGTTAGAATATAATAATTCACAGAAAATTAAAAATAACAAGCTCTACAGCCTCCTAAAAAATTCGACTCTGACTTGTTTTCATTCTAACTTTTTGTTTTTTCGCGATAATGTTTTGAACTTAATGAAGCGGGCTTTTTTAAAATAAGCAAACAACCACTTTCCGCTCGGTTAATTTTCTAAGGCTTTCACCTCAACGCTGCTTCATTGTTAACTTTGCTGAAGCTAGAAATTAAAGATAAAAAGCGCGAGTTAAACTCATATGCTGAGATTTCGTGCGATGAATATATTACAGGATGTCCTTGGCTTAGTTAAATAGACTTGTCTGTGTAACCCCAAAATATATGATTAATTTTGGATATAGGTGTTAAGTATGTCATGTCCTGACTGACTGATTCATCAACGCCGAGGCAAAACTACTGAAGCTAGAAACCTTCGTTCCTTTTGTAACGTATAAGGCCACTAAGAAGTTTTTGCGAAATTCACCTCCTAAAGGAGTAAAAAGGGGTAGTGACGTTTGTAAGTAACTTTTTTGTTTGTGGTCAGATCTGTTTAGAATTTAGTGATATTGCGATTTGTCATAATTTAATAAAACTAATTCAATTTTCTAAAAATCCATTCTCTTTAGGGGTATTAAACTTTCTATGAGGAAAAATATTAAATGGACATTTCGGTTTGAAACTTTGTAAATGTAAATGGGTGAACAGGTGTATAAATAAATTTCATACATCTTCGTGTATGAAGTCGCGGTCAAAAGCTAGAACTAAATAATAGGTAGGGGAAAAAGTCTTTTCGCATTATAGTATGTATGAACTTGTAATAAAATCTCTTTGGTTATACCATTTGTATTTAGCAGGTTTTGATATCTTTAAAAAGTTTAAATTTTAAAAAAGATAATTCCAAATTCAAATTAGGTAAATGTGTGATTTTCATTTGTTTTTTTTTACTGTCAAGATGAGTGAATCTAATGAAGAAATTCGATACATTTTAAAATTTTACTACAAAAAAGGTAAAAATTCAACGCAAGCTGCGAAAAAAATTTGTGACGTTTATGGACCTAGTGCAGTGTCTGTGAGAGTGGCACAAATTTGGTTTAAGCGTTTTCAACCTGGAAATTTTGATGTGAAAGATGCACGTCGCTCTGGTCGCCCTGTTACGGATAAAATGGATGCCATTTCTGAAAAAGTGGAGCAAGATCGGCATATCAGTAGTTACGACGTAGCTGAAGAACTAGGAATTGACCACAAAACAGTTTTGGCGCATAAAAAGGTCGTGGTCAAAGGCCGGCCAGGCTTCACAGACTCTGGCGAAACCCGGGTTAACCCGCAACAAGGTGATGCTGTGTGTATGGTGGGATTGGAAGGGAAGATATTCATTATGAACTGTTACCGCCAGGCAGGACTATCGATTCTGAACTCTACTGTGAACAACTGATGAGAATAAAGCAAAAAGTTGAGAGAAAGCGGCCGGAATTAATTAATAGAAGGGGTGTGATTTTTCACCATGATAACGCTACACCTCACACATCTTTAGCCACTCAGCAAAAATTAAGAGAGTTTGACTGGAAGGTGTTAATGCATCCGCCGTATAGTCCTGACCTTGCAGCTTCTGATTTCCACCTGTTTCGGTCTCTTAAGAATTCTTTAGGCAATGTCAGGTTAACATCACGAGAACACTGCCAAAACCACTTGTCGCGGTTTTTTGAATAGAAGTCCCAAAATTTCTATAGTAATGGGATCATGTCTCTACCTACAAGATGGCAAAAAGTTATCGAACAAAATGGCACCTACATACTTTAGTTAAATGTAAACAAACTTTATTAAAAAATGTTTTGAATTTTCATATAAAATACGAAAAGACTTTTTCCCCAACCTAATATATCTATACTTATAATAAATCTGTAGAGAGGTCAATTCTGTACATGAAATATATTTCCAAAATAACTATCTGGGGGTGATTAGTGATCGATACTGATACCAAAAATGCAATCAGTAAAATTTTTGTCTGTCTGTCTGTCTGTCTGTCTGTCTGTCTGTATGTGGGACGTTCTTCTTTTTTATCGACAATCTGACCGGCAAATTTTTAAATTTGTTAAAAAAGTAAACATATGATTTCTTCAGTAAAATGTACTCTATATTATTGCCTCGTTATTGCAGATTTCAAAAACATATAATGCATCGAAGTATTACTTGTAATTTTGGTTTTACTATAAATTTTATAGGAATGGTAACAAAAAATCAACACCTCAGTCACAAATCTTTTTTAATTTTCAATTTTTCATGCAAAATCAAATCTTCAGTTTCTTATTACTTTCCTATCAAGAATACAAACATTTATTTTTAACTAGCTCCATGAGACGGAATTCTTAATACAAACATTTTAAAAATGTTATCCAATACCACTCTGTCACATTTTTGTTTCTTAAGACCAAAAACATTTTAATATTATGAAAGTCTTCCAATAAAGTAACTTGAAAATCTGGTGAACACTTTTATTGTTTAGCATGTAATACTAGCAAACGTATTTTTTGTAAAAATTACTATTGGACTGAATCATATACTACTTTGAACTTAAATTTTAAGGGGGACAAAATTGTGACAGAGTGGTTAACGAAGTGACGGAGTGGTAAATAATGATTACCCGTCGAACAAAGTTAACCTTATAACAGTTTTAAAGTTTAGAAAACAATAACAAATTATAATATTCCCTTAAAATGCTACTATTAGTCTTATTTATTGGTATCCATTCTTTGGTACATATTAATTTAGTCTTATAATATCTTTTCGCTTACTCTACTTTTCAAATACTTCTATTGGTTGATCGAATTCGTAAAACACGCGTCTGCCTCTTTTAACTACTTTAGGAGGTGGAATAATTTTTAACAAATTTTCAAACATCACATCTGCCTCATCATATTCTAACAATTTAAATAATTTGCCAGTATCATCAACAGTTTTATAAAACATCACCCGAACATCTCCATCTTCATCCACTCGACTTTTTGCTACTCCTAAATAAGTGTACTCAACTTTTCTCTCACTTACAACTTTTACCAAAAAATGTGTACCATCGTTTATTAATAATGGATGGATCTCATCCACTAGTAGATCATGTGATGGACCTGGTGTTGTGTCCACTGATTTTTTAAAATAAAGAAGAGGCTGGTCATCTTCCTCTTCTGAAGTAGAAGTATACACAGTCTTATAAAATCCTTTTGTAGAACCTATTATATTAGTTATATCAGTCAGCGGTTCTTCTACATCTGAGGTTGGAATGTTAACTTCTGTCTCACGTTTAGGCAATGGGCAATAAGTCTTTAAATTGTAACAATCACAAAATTTATCGCAAAAACAACTCAACATTCGGTAGCTCAACATTCCAGGCTGCTGAGCAAGCAATTGGTGGACTTGCATAGTCCCTTTTAATGGAGCAATTCCTTGTGGGATTGTCATCAAAATCTGGGCAATATCGTCTTTGCCGACAAAAAAGACCTTTGTCTTACTGCGATTGTTGACGGCATCGAAGAATTGTGATGCGTCAACAATATCGTGTCCGCTGGCGACAAAATGATCAGCTAAGCGTTTAATTAAGAACCCCCTACACCGTCAGGCGCACCCTTGCCGTGGCCAGATTCAAAAAAATTCCAGCTCAAACTATCAAATCCGTATTCTTCAAAGAATCTCGTGGTAATGAGATAGAAATTAATTTTCTGTTTATATTGCGTCGCTGGTCCATCAGAAAAAATATGGACCGTCTTAACATGGGGCAATTCCTTTTGAACGTAATCAAGAATCGGATGTAGGTGAGCCCAAATAGCGGCAGGGCCATGTTGAAGATCAGGAGACACAGTACAAAAGGAAGTTACATGTTTATCTTTATTAGAAGTCAAGTTATACAATACTGCTGTATGCAATGTCACTTGGTTTCGTGATCCTCCAAAATGTACTGACTGGATTTCTTCGTGATACTTACAGGCATAGTTTTCACTAAAATCAATATGTAAAGCAATTTCGGTTTCTGTCAATCCATTTATACATTGTCGGTATGATTTATATTGATTTTTAATATTATATATGTGGGATTTAAAATCTTTTAACTCATCTTCAAATTTTTTAATTAAATCTTCAATAGTGATTTTTTCAATCTGTTTTATGTTTTTGCTGATTTTAACTTTTCTTCCATTTTTCTCAATAATATCTGTGGTTCTGACCCATTGTGATAATTCCACAATTTATTCTTTTTCAATCATAGTAGTATCATAATTGATTTTTTTTGCTTTACATTCTGCGCATTTCCCTTTCATACAAGGTAATGAATTTACATCGCACACAGTTTGTAAGATTATCTGATTCATGTCATTTGTCTTGATAACTTTATTTTTATACAAAGTAACTCTCATGAATGCAATATTCGCGTGTACCTTGCACATGCAAGTTTCACGGCTGTCTATTGAAGGTGGAACGACATAAAACGGCTTAAATTTCGCAAAATAACTGTAGTGACATTTAATGTCCGGGTTCTCTTTCAGGAATGACAAATAGAGATTTTTTTTACTATCCAACATAATCCTTTTCTGTATCTTTGTTTTTTTATAAGTGACTGTCTCTTTTTTCCCAGCAGTGGCTCGTGACACATCATCTCTGATATAAAAATCATGAATTTTTTGTTTTAATACAGTATTTTTTGGCAAAACAGAACTATACTTCGTCACTCTCTTGATTCCAATGGTTTCTTTTGCCAGTCCAAGTTTTAGTCCGGAACGTTGAATTATTGGGTCTTCAAGTATACTTTTAATATAGCGTTTTGTTTTGTGGTCTTTTGTGGCCTTGTAATGTTTCTTAATGGTATTTGATAAAATAGTATATTTTCTGTTTTCTTTTTCGCCTTGTTCATTTTCTTTTGTACTATGGGTTGTATTATGCACTTTAATTTCTTTCTTTTTCTTTCGCTGAAGTCTTTTCTTGTATTTCTGTACTTTTCTTAGTAATTCTTGTATTTGGTCTTGAAGTTGAATATTTTCTCTATAAAGTTGCGATCTATCTCGTCTAACTTGTTTTCTTCCCCTTGCACTGGCAGTAGACGAGGCTGGAGTCAATGAACGAGATCTAGGACTTAATGGAAGTAGTCTGGGACTTGAAGGGGGTGGTGTAGAAGCCGGAGTGTTCATCAAAACGTTCTGCAAAGTTTTCTGTCGTTCTCTTCTCTTCTTATTGCTAATCTGCCATTGTCTCTTTATTTTTTTGTGTTCTTTTGGTGTCATATCTTTAACTAACTTTTTACGAGCATGATATCTCTCTAAATCTTTACGTTTCACTTCTGCAACGATTTCAGGATTAAATTTTCTTTTTTCACGACACCGTCGCTGTCTTTCAGCCGCAGATAATGCCATTTTTTAATTTATCTGATGGTAACACCTAAAATTAACAAAATAATCGACGATATGATAACCAACATAAGAAAACTAACAATCATCTATTATGAAAGCGAACTAAGGCTCTAAGGTCCATACAAAAACGACCACTCCGTCACGAGTTATACCACTCCGTCACATTTTTGTGACAGAGGTGCCTCGTGACAGAGGTGTAAATTAGTAATGTTCGAGATTCTCAGCATTCGCCTAATTATGATTTACGCATAAAACTGGGCATGTATGAAATATTTATCAGGAATCAATAAAATAATATTAAAACACAGAAATTACAATAACATTTGGAAGTATAACTTACGTGACAGAGCGGTCGCTAAATAAACACACGCACCTCTTTTTACTGTTTGCGAGCGACTGACTGGTATTGCTGTGGTGTACGGACGCATAGCGTGGGTCTGGGGTGGAGGGGGACTTGCTCTAGTCTAGTGACCAAGGTCAAAATTGCTAATGCTCATAATTTTGTACCATAAAATGAGTGACGGAAGGTAGCAACAAAAATCATATACGGCGGGAGACACCTAAATAAATATTTTTTTATTTAATAATAGAAACATTAAAAATTATTTCTTCTGATTAAATTAACAACAACGGTTAAGTAGTTCAGTAAATGTTTTTCGATAAAAACTTTCAATATAATTTTTTTTCACGAGAGTTGTTTGTTTTCATTAATGGTCACAGAGGGACACACTTTATTTGTATGTAAAACACCTCCGTCACGCTTTTTGTCTCCTATGTCACAATAATTTTGTAAAAAATATTAATAATTAAAATCTAGATTTGAGGATATTATAATTGTTGCATTGTCAAGTGTATTTTCGTAAAAAAAAATATAAGTAATTTAATATTATGGAGCAGTAACATTTATTTTTGCGGAGAAGACAAGTCATTGTCGATAAAAAAGAAGAACGTCCCATGTATGTTCGTTATAGAAACAAAAACTACTCGACGGATTTTAACGAAACTTGGTACAATTATTCTTCATACTCCTGGGCAGGTTATAGTATACTTTTCATCACGCTACGATCAATAGGAGCAGAGCAGTGAAGGGAAATGTTGGGAAAACGAGACAAGTTACTCCATTTCTTAAGCTTCCGTCGCGTGTTCAGCCTTAATGGTTAAAGCTACACAGAAATCATGTATGACGGAAATGTTCTCCTTAAAATTATATAAAAATTATCCCACGACAGTATATGTCTTTCTTTTATGGTTGAGTCAGAAACTTGCCAAGTACCGCGTCCGTACACAATGAGTGCTGCCGCGCGGGGGGCAGGAAGCGGGCGGGGGTCGATACGCGGCGTGGTACCACATGAGTAAAAAACGATGGTAGTACGGCATAGAAAAAATATGCCTAAGTGTGCTTGCCCAAACGGGCAGACACGTGACAATTATTGTTTTGCAAATGCATTATTATTCACTGCAAATTGTTTACAATTCGCTTTGCTTACTTTAGTAGATATGTTATTAAATATTGTTTTCTTTAGTTGGGTCATTGTTTTGTTTATTTCATTCGTTAAAAGTAGATTACTTTCGAGTTTAATTTGATGTTATTACGTCATTATTTTTTGTTACACATTTGGATGCTAGGCAGGTACCTAAGAACGGTAAGTTAATTGCCCTCACCAAATAAACAGTACTTTTTTGAGCGTTGTACAAACAAAGCATTTGACCATCTGTGAATGTAAACAAAAGATAAGAAAGCTTAATAGTTTTATGAATGAGTCTTTATGCCTTTGCGTGCCGACTCAGTCAGAAGTCGCAATATCCGAAAAAAATTGGCATTCCGATTATTCTGCTCCGAAATTTAAGACCACAACTTTGCGATGGAACTCGGCTAAAAGTAACCCAATTGCAACAAAATATAATCGAGGCTCAAATTTTAACAGGTAGCGGTGCAGGAGAAACCGTCTCTATTCCCAGAATTCCCATAATCTAAATCTATAAAAGAAGAAATTGACTGACTGACTTATATATCATCGCACAGCCCAAACCGCTGGGTCTAGAGATTCCAAATTTGGCAAGTAGGTTCCTAATGACGTCTAGGGGTGCACTAAGAAAGGATTTTTCAAAATTCATCCCCTAAGCGGGTGAAACGGGGGTCCAAAGTTTGTATGGGTAAACATGATTAGTTGGACTCTTTTATCCGAAACTTTACACGAGTACTTCTATACTTAAATGAGTAAACACGTGTTTCAGGATTTTCCAAAATTCAACCCCTAAAGGAGTAAAATGGGGTGAAAAACGTCATGGGTATTGTTTTTATGGTTTATCGGGTCGCTGATTACAAAAACAACAATTATTTTATAATCCAACGTGGCTAACGTGACGATCATCCTCTATTGAGGTGTGATGAGGTTGAAATGTCTATATATCGATATATGTGTCGTTTTTACGGGTTTTCGGAACGCCAATCCATACTAATATTATAAATGCGACAGAATGTCTGTTACCTCTTCACGCTTAAATCGCTAGACCGTTTTAGATGAAATATGGTTGAGAGATACCTTGAGTCCTGGGAAAGGACATACTTACCTAAGATAGTTTTTATCCCAGAAATTACCTATTATTGTTATTTATTGTACCCGTAGGGTGAAAACGTGACCATCATCTCCTATTGGGGTGCGATGGCGTTGAAATGTATAAAATGTATTAAAAAAAGTCTGAAAATCGTCATAGGTATTGTTTTTTAGGGTTCCGTACCCTAAGGGGTAAAAAGGAACACTATTACTAAGGCTCCGTTGTCCGTCCGTCCGTCCGTCTGTCACCAGGTTGTATATCATAAACCGTGATAGTTAGACAGTTGAAATTTTCACAGATGATGTATTTCTATTGCCGCTCTAACAACAAATACTAAAAAACAGAATAAAATAAATATTTATGGGGGCTCCCATACCACAAACGTGATCGTTTTGTTCTTTTTTTGCTCACAATTGATAACGGCAATAGGTAAACGCCTGAAATACTCAGTCATAATATTTAGTTACATATTCACTTTAAAAATAAATAATTAAATAAAAATAAAACAAATATTTAAGGAGGGCTCCCATACAATAAATGTGTTTTTATAGATAATGGTACGGAACCCATCGTGCACGAGTCCGACTCGCACTTGGTCGGTTTTATGAGACGAACTTCTTAGCTTCCATGGATTCACCGTGCGGGTGCCGGGTCCATCGTGTGGCAGAGAGAGAAACCCAAGCAGATCCCGAGACTTGTGACACGGGTGTAGGTTTAAGGGGCCCCTTTCCGACGTACATCAACACTCACCTTCACTACTTGTGTTTCTCTCCCTGCCCTGCCAAATCTGGTATGAACCTGCTAATGCAGCTTTAGATACTCGTTCTAGTATAGAATGTACTGCACTTCTGGACAAGCCAAGGTCTTTCAGCAGGTTATAGAGAGATTTTGCTGGTATACCTCTCGCTCCTACTTCTACAGCGTATAGAAGGTCATAATATTTGTTTTGTTTTATCGCGTGGTCTTTGGGTATGTTAGTTTCCCACGGTACGGTAAGCTCTACAAGTACTATACGTTTTGTAGCTCTGGAGAAAAGGAAAATGTCCGGTCTGGATGTCGAAACAACCACATCTTCTGGGATTTTATAGTGCTTTTCATGCGTGTCCATTAAAATAGTTCAGTCAGGTGCTGCACTGAGGATTGAGTAAGGCTTGTTCTTGGAGTTTGAAGTTGAGCCTCCTTTTATAAAGTTAATTTGTCTTTTGTTTGTCGTTAATCCTTTTTGGGCTCTAGCTATTGAAAGGCTTATGGCTTCACGTATGATTTGAAGTACTCTGTCATGGCGATGTGAGTAATGACCCCTATCAAGGAGCACCTTGCATCCCACCAAGTGCCTTGCTGTACATATCGCCTCTCCACAGGTATAGCAACATTTTTCAGAGGCTTTTCCCCACCTAACTAAGTTACTCTGGTCAGGGAGGGTCATTTGAAAGGCATTAAGATAGAATTTTAATAAGGCAGGAGACCAGTCATACAGCAAGGTGCGCCACTTCAGAGCTAACGGGATGCAAAACTCGCCTATGGTTAACCACTCACTTTGCATTTCTAAATTCATAGCGTGCACTTTGTAACTGTCATTTTCGTCTTGTTGTAGAAAGGTTTTTACTATGTCTCGGTCTTCCCTTTTCTTTCTCGCGCCCAACCCAGCTCTATTTGCCTGTGCACCTACCATAAATTGTTTGTGGAATTGAAGTCTAGATTCTAGGTCTGTGGCATTTTTGTCTTTTGGGAGAGATTTAACTAATTCGTCTTGCGACTTTTGCAAAACATGCGTTTTTGTAACTCTCAGGTGTTTATAGAGTTCAGAAGGTTTCTTTAATTTCAGCCCAAAACTATTGTGATCCCTAAATAGAGTCGAGGGATCAGCCGGATGTGCCAGTCCGAACCATGACTTTAATATCTTTATGACATTAGCATCTAACTTTGCCAAGAGGGTTTTACCGAAGTCATATACTAGGAAAGGCCAAGTGAGACGTGATGTGAGATAGTTGTCGTATATCCATGCTTTTTTAATATTACTGATAGGCTGTTGGTTTACCTTATTGAGGTCGTCAATGAAATTTTCGACAACTTCCCCCAATGATGGTGTGCGTCCTTTGTAATCTATCTTTCTACCAAGAAATTTAAAAGGCACTGTTTCTGCAATCGTAGCAACTTTTTGGCCGCTTATGGAGAGTTCCGGGTCGTAAGAAGTGTATTTGGTATTTCGTCTACCCAGACATAAACAATAACATTTACTTGGTTTCGCCCTCAATCCCTCCGTCCATGTACAGAACTCATCGACTTCATTTAACAACTCCTGACACTGTTTGGGATTACGTGTAAGTATTGCAAGGTCGTCAGCAAAGGCTAAGATTGACTCAGTGTACTTGTTGTTGATTTTAAAACGGTAGCCCCATTTCCTTTCATATGATGTCAATTTGTCTATTAAAATATTAATAACTATGTTAAATACTATCGGTGATAAGCAGCACCCTTGGAATAGTCCCACACTGTATTGTAGTGGCTTTGTGTATTCCTTGTTTACTGCTATGACGAATTTTAAATGCGAGTAATAAGAGTTAATTATGTTAACAATTAAATCGGGAAAGTTATACCATTTTAGTGCAAATATCATAAGTTCATGCTGCACCGAACCAAATGCGTTTTCTAGGTCTATCCAGCAGACTGATATTTGCCTCTCATGTGTTCTGGCATCTTTCAGACTTTCTGCTAGTAATGTATTGTGTTCCAGGCATCCAGAAATTCCAGGCAAGAAGCCTTTCTGGTGATTGGGCCTGAAATACCTATTGCTGATCATGAATTTTGTCATTTTTGATTGTAATACACTAAAAAAGATTTTTGAGATTGTATTGGTTAGGGCTATCGGTCTGGTGTCTTTTGGATGAGTTACTATATCCTTTTTAGGGATGAGGACAAAAACTGCCTTTCCAAATGCTACTGGGACTTGCTTTCTTGACCAGATCTTACTAAATATATTTAAAATGTGTTTACGAACTGATGGACACTTTTTATACACTATGTAAGGAATGCCATCGGGGCCTGGCGCAGATTTAGAACTTTTCTTTTTAATATGGTAGTTTATTTCCTCTTCATTGGGTGGGTCACTTTGAAAACTAAATAGAGGATCATTATATCTTTGGATTTTTGGATCTACGTATGAGTTCCCGCGTTTAGGCACTTCGTATGTGTTTTTACAGTGATCGTAAATTTGCGCGTTGGTCAAGAGAAGCTTTCCCTTTTGTTCCCTGAAAATGTTTTTCGAGTATTGAAAAGGATTTTTATCGAAGTCTACTTCATGTTTAGCTCTGTTAAAATTATCGCGATTTTTTGTGGTTTGAAGTGATATACCTTGTATTAATTTGAGGATTGATCTTAGAGCCCTGGACAGTTGGTGACTTAGATGGTTATCGCCCATGGTTTTAGCTACACGAAGTTTCCTTATTAACTCTCTTTTCTTCCTCCGCAATTTCATTTTAAATGTGTTTTCTTTATTTTGAGCGCAATAAGTTTGTGGTGGATAATGCTCAGAGAAGTATGTATAGATAGTATCCTGTAGAGTTTCTACTTGGCTGTTTAGATCTTGTTTTGATCCAGGATGTTCTAAAAGGATCGCCAAGTTTTGGTCATGAACTTTCCAGGTGGAGTTTTTTAGACTGGGGATGCTAAGACGTGTCCTGATGTCAATGGACTCCTGGTAATTTTCACTTGATGATTCACCTTGGGATTTATGAGGGTCAACTCTATCCGTAGTGTTTGTCGAAGTACTTACCGACGGCTGTCGTGCTTCAACACCATCATGTGTCTTTAAGTGCTTGTTGTACCAGGCTCGTCTCTTGTATGTTTTCCCGCACGTAGGGCATCTCAAATCCGTATTCGCGCCAGGGTCGTCATTATTATCGACCGGTGGACAGATCTTCCGCCCCCCCCCTCTCGGACTGTCCCAGGGGTATTTTTCTTTTTCGGACTTTTAGCAATTCAAGTTTCCCGGGCTTGGCTCGCTAGGCCGTCACCCACGACTGTCTTTCCAGCAGTCAGATGTCTTTCCATCCGTCAGATGTCTTTTCCTCCAGCCATCTGTCTTTCCAGCGTCATCCCGTCTCTCTGGGCTGTCATTTTTTGTATGAGACGAACTTCTTAGCTTCCATGGATTCACCGTGCGGGTGCCGGGTCCATCGTGTGGCAGAGAGAGAAACCCAAGCAGATCCCGAGACTTGTGACACGGGTGTAGGTTTAAGGGGCCCCTTTCCGACGTACATCAACACTCACCTTCACTACTTGTGTTTCTCTCCCTGCCCTGCCAAATCTGGTATGAACCTGCTAATGCAGCTTTAGATACTCCTTCTAGTATAGAACTTACTGCACTTCTGGACAAGCCAAGGTCTTTCAGCAGGTTATAGAGAGATTTTGCTGGTATACCTCTCGCTCCTACTTCTACAGCGTATAGATTAACTACATAGCCGCTTTTTGTTAATTCGTTTAGGAGGTATATCGGGTCGCTGATTACGAAAAAAACAACTATTTAATAATCCAACATAGCCGACGTGACAACTCTGTAGGGGTGCAATGGGGTTGAAATGTCATAATATCAATATGGGTGTCGATTCTATGGTTTTCTGGGACGTTAGTTAGGACAATGGCATCGATTGGAAAATATAACGTAATGGACACGAATTACTTAAAAAGATTTTTCAAATTTTACCTCTAAGAGGGTAAAACGGAGGACCAAAGTTTGTATGGGAAAATGAGATTAGTTGGTTTATATGGGAAAACGAGATTAGTTGGACTTTTTTATCCTAAATTTTACACGAGTACTTCTATTGATTATTGAGTAAACATGTGTTTGCCCCGAATGTCACGCGAGCGAAGCCGCGGGCGAAAGCTAGTAAGTAAATAAAACTATTTAATTCCTAAAATTCTTTATCAATTCTATAATATTTAAAAAGTCCAACTTGAAATAATATATAATTAAACAAAACCAAGCTAAATTAAAATGACTATCAAAAATTTTCAATTTGTACTTTTATCGAGACCAAAGTTAATAAAACAGTATTGAAAATGTAGATATGTCGCTTAGCTAATTTAGACTTAATCGTCTAAACCAAACGTACAGCTAAATTTCATCTCAATCGATAGCGGATAAGTTTACAAAATCAAGAACAAGTCAAGAACAATTCTCTACAAGAGTCTATTTTTAGGGTTCGGTAGCCAAGTGGCAAAAACCGGAACCCTTATGGATTCATCATGTCTGTCTGTCCGTCCGGCCGTATGTCATAGACACTTTTTTCCGAAACTATAAGAACTATACTGTTGAAACTTGGTAAGTAGATGTATTCTGTGAACCGCATTAAGATTTTCACACAAAAATATACTTTGAACTGAAACTCAAAAAAATATTTTTCATCAAACCCATACCCATACGTGGGGTATCTATGGTCTTCAAAAATGATTTTGAGGTTTCTAATATCATTTTTTCTAAACTGAATAGTTTGCGCGAGAGACCCCCGCTGTAACTTATAAAATAAGAGAATGATAAAACTAAAAAAAATATATGATGTACATTACTATGCAAACTTCCACCGAAAATTTTTTTAAACGAGATCTAGTAAGTAGTTTTATTTTTTTATTACGTCATAAATCGTAAACCGCGATTTACCTTTCATTCAATCAACTCAAACGTAAAAATTAAAAATATATATATATTTAATTTCATAAACATGCATAAACCGTGAACAATTATTTTCTAATAATAAATCTGTAATACGTGCCTCAGTAAATAATAATTACAATTCGCGCGGGCGTGGCTTGATTGGTAGCGGGTGCGGAGCGCGCGGGGGGCAGGTTCCCGACTGTTTAGCTATCACAAGCCTATATGGGCTCGCATATAGTTAGAACTAAATACCATCATTTATGTACCTAATTATAATGTTTACTTATCAATAACTTAATTAAAATAATACACTATTATTAAAACATCGATCAAAGTTACAATGAACTACAAAAACTTTTATATTATGTTACTTGCTGCTACGGAACCCTTCATGGGCGAGTCCGACTCGCACTTGGCCGCTTTTATAATTCTTCTTTTTCTTTTCCTATTCCCACTATATATGGGGTCGGATCTTCTAATTCTTTTTGGATGATGAGAGTGAAACAGAGCCATTAGAGGCGGAGCAGGCTTCTGAAAATGAAGATAACCTTTCCGTGCATTCTGAACAAGACGATATTGTTTCCGGTTCAGATAAAGATCAAGCAGGGATCAATTCTATGATTCTCTATCTAGAAGTCAAGCATCCGAACACGCCAGCTACCAAATTAAGAAGCAATTTACTGACGTTTGGAGTCAAATTTACCTCGACTACTATCGGGAAATATAAGGGCCATTCTAAATGTCCCCGAAGAAGTTCCAGCAAGCGAACCCCCCGCCAAATTGCTAGAGCAAGCTCTAATAATGTTTACTTATCAATAACTTAATTAAAATAATACACTATTATTAAAACATCGATCAAAGTTACAATGAACTACAAAAACTTTTATATTATGTTACTTGCTGCTACGGAACCCTTCATGGGCGAGTCCGACTCGCACTTGGCCGCTTTTTTAATTCTTCGTTTTCTTTTCCTATTCCCACTATATATGGGGTCGGATCTTCTAATTCTTTTTTGCGAAGTCTGTTCTGGGTTGTCTGTGGATGTAGTTGTGCCTTGTCCATAGTTCCGGCCATACTCGTCCACTACGTTGCCAGCGGGCGTTCTCTTCCACACATTTTTTCAGGCAGTCTATTTCTTAATTAACCTTAAATGTGAACGGCACTAGTACAAGATATGTTTGAACTCAAATTTTTATTTTCGGTTTTTATTTTGCAATTTACACAGCGCCATCTAGTCCCAAATTAAGCGCAAAGCTTGTGTTATGGGTACTAGACAACTGATAAATGTACTTAAATACATTGTATTTTTTTTGTAATTTCATACTTATAATATATAGAAAACACCCAGACCAAGATAAACAGACATGTTCATGCACACAAATGTTTGTCTTGTGTGGGAATCGAACCCGCAACCTCAGAGTCAAAGTGGCCATTGCTAACCATTCGACCACCGACCTCGTCGTATTGATTAAATGTCTATTTTTTTACACTAAGTGGGGTGGCAGACATGCATACGGTCTGCCGAAACAGTGACTGTAGTAATATTAATGCTACTGGTAGCATTATGAAATATCACTCGCGCGCCATTACTCCCGCTGCCAACGCGGCAACTCCTTCCTTTCTGGTAACCTCAGTCACTCGCAAGAACGCAACGACCCTCAAGGAAATTGTTATTTGGTTATGTCACTCCGAGAGTTGCAGGTACTTGAAATTAAAATTAAAATTCAGTATAACATCGTGTATTACACAGTTTTTAACAATAAAATTTATCTTATCTTATCTTATCTTCCCCAATCAAAAAGCAAGTCAAGCTTACAAAGTATGCCCTACCTCTTTTTTCGCCTTAGCCTCGTTTGTCTATCAGCAGGGTGCACCGCTTGCAGGTGAGGTTAGCATCTCTGAGATGATGATGAACCACTTACACTCCAAATATTCTGGTATACGACATTACTGTATATTTAAAACTCTAGATTTAAAAGGACTGAAAAATGTGAATACGTTATATGCAATAATATCATTTTAAAATGGCAGCGCTTTCCTCTTCCCCGCACGCAAATTTCCATAGTCCTTACTTAGCGTAATATTGTTTTTTGATCCTACATCTATCCAGTCGCGTGATTGAATTTTGGATGAAGATGATAGATTTGTAGCTGCAACACCAAACTGTATCCCCCGATTTTGTTATCATTCATTGTTTTTAATTGCCTCCCTATGGAGTAATTTTGAAGACGTATTCACGTCCAAACAATTGAAACCTTATGCAAGCAACTTTCAATATTTGTAAGAACAAGCTTTGGAAACATGCCAAGTCAAACGCCAAGATTACTGCTAAATTACAATTGAAATGAAAATGAGAACTGAAACCGAAGATTGTCCAATAAATACTAGTTATTGTTACATGTGCAATATCTATTGACTATTGAAGTATTTTAGGGAAATCAGCAATAATTTTTGTGGGGTGTAAGTGGTTCATTAACATCTTTGAACCAAAGCCAACTTCACCTGCACGCGGTGCACCCTGCTGACTGACAAACGAAGCTCTGGCGAAAAGAGAGGTAGGGAGCGTAATTGTAAGCTACACGACTGGGGAATGTACCTCCACCTCACAGAATACCGCAGCCAAATAACGGTTCCCTTGAGGGCTGTTGTGTTCCTGCGAGTGAGTAAGGTCACCAGAAAGGAAGGAGATGCTGCGATGGCAGCGGGGGTGGCGGCGCGCGAGCGATATTTTATGTTGCGAGCGTTAATATGGCTTCACATCAGGCGGGCCGTATGCTTGTTTACCACCCGACGTAGTATAAAAAAAAAAAAAAACAACCCAGAACAGACTTCGCAAAAAAGTATTAGTAGAACCGACCCCATAGTGGGAATGGGGTAATACGAAAGTTGACCGAATTGAGATTGAATTATGAATGAACAATTAATTATATACTTGATGTCATTAATGTGTTAATTATTATCAATTCTTATTGCTGGAAAAATACCATTCTAAGTTTTTTTTGGTCACATTTCGATATAATCCCACTTAAATTTAACGATATACGAAAACATAAAATTTGACGTTTGTGAGATCGAGACTAGATCGGAACTGAATTTTGAATACATTTTATTTAGGAGAATTTCCCCTCTGAGCATTCATTCAAAACACTTTTAGGTAATTCCCTTGAGGATTGTTGTGCTCCTGTGAGTCAATGAAGTCACCAGAGAGGGGAGACAGCGGGAGTGGTGACGCGCTAGCGATGTTTCAAGTTGCGAACTTTAATATAGCTACAGTAACCGCTTCACATCAGATAGTTACGGACTGCCTGATGCTTGTCTGCCCCCCGCCGAAGTATTAATAAAAACGCATAAATTGTTATTTAATCATTCGTTTTATTATTCATCATCATCATCAGCCTGTATCTATCCATTGCTGGATATAAGTCGTCTCCAATGCTTTTCACCAAATATGATTCTACGCCTTCGGTATCTAGTCACTTTCTTAAGGTCATCGAACTAGCATCATTAGCTGTAAGAAGGACGTCCAACGCTTCGTTGTCCTACCTCCACTCTAATACTTTCTTCCCCCATATGCTCATCACTCGGAAGATGTTTTATTACTACCTGACCAAAAACATTATTGACAGCCCTAATGTCTATTGTTAATAAATAGGTCATACCTACACATACGATAGCCCTACAAAGTGCTCAATCATGAGGTCATCGTTCCCACCCAACTCATCCGATGAAAGGGATGCCTCGCTATCGAATCTTGATTATTTCCTGTCGCCGTTCTCGCATTCGCGGATTGGAAAGATATTTTTACGATATATGTATGTTTATACAGATACATTTTTACAATGTATTTGAACAAGCGAAATGAATCTTTCACGTGTAAAGTGTGTTTGTTTGCTTGTTTCTCCTGTCACGTCGAAAGGAACCAATAGATTGAAATGATTTTACTGGAATTCTTAGTTTAAATCTGAAGGCCAAATTGTCGTAATGATTTCACGATCGCAGAAAGAAAGTTGACCGAATCGAGATTGAATTGTGATTTGATTAAAAATTATTTACATTATTTCTTTAATTAATTAGTAGGTATACGTTTTCATTGTTGGCAAAATATCATTTTAAGTTTATTTAATTTTCGGGATTATTTCGATACACTTTAATGAGGCTTTGAAATTTCATATTGTGTTAATGAAAACATATTTGAAATTTCATAGGTATGAGAATACCAAGTTTGACATTTGCGAGATCGACTGTGGATCGGATCTGAATTTTGATTAAATTTTAATTACGAGAATTGCCCCTCTAGAGAGTGATACAGGCCTAGTTTTATCTAGGGAACATCCCACAGGGGAAAAAATGAAATTATCTCCATACAGGTAAAGCTGTGGATACCAGATAGTTATATGTACATACTACTACATCACATGTTTGTAACGCTTGCAAGATACGCTGTCGATCAGAATGTCGAACGCGCTGAGGTCTAATTGTCAGTCTAAGGATGAATTCAGGCAGACAACGGGGATCTTACCGCCGAAGCTGAAGCCGATTACCATCAGACTTTTTTATTGCGAAAATCAAACTTCAGCTTAGATTTATGCTACTTGTGTTTAGCTTAGCTGATGGAAACGATGGAGCTCTAATTTACGAATCAAAATATTCGGTGGTAGGTGATGAAGACCTATTTTACGAATCAAAATATTCGGTGGTAATCGAAGCCGTTCTTCTTCGGCGGTAGGGCCCCTGCGTCATATTGTTACTACTGTGACGTTGTTCATTTTCATTGACAACTGAGGATCTAGCTACCGCCGAACAAGAGAGGATAATAGTTCTTTTTCTTACTTTTATTTGTAGTTTCATTTAAAAATATTTTTGTTGCTGTTCCATAAGAGCCGCGATCTCTATCGCACGCTATTAATTCTAATAATTTTAAAGCCACTAGGCATGCATAATTTTTGGTTATAATGTAACTTTATAGTTTTATACTAATTGTATGCTGTTATAACGGTGTTTATATCGATTGTAATCTATCTTGAGTGCTAGTAAATAAATAAATTGCATTAAAGTTTCATACTTTGTATTTATGCTGACAAAATAAAACGGTGTGAGCTTGACCACACGACAGAAGCACACCTTGACCACTTCATACAAATTTGGCGTCGTTCACAATTGCATAAACAGTGTTGTCTGTACATAGCGAGAATGAACATTAGGATAAAGTTGGCAGCGAGGAAGCAGATGGAATGATAGACGAAGTTTTCACTTCTGTGTTGTCTGTACATAGCGAGAATGAACATTAGGATAAAGTTGGCAGCGAGGAAGCAGATGGAATGATAGACGAAGTTTTCACTTCTGTCACTGTATAAGTAATAGT
The DNA here is from genome assembly GCA_937001555.2 of Hypsopygia costalis. Lineage (NCBI taxonomy): Eukaryota > Metazoa > Arthropoda > Insecta > Lepidoptera > Pyralidae > Hypsopygia > Hypsopygia costalis. Next base: position 8,334,904 of record OW443349.2, read on the forward strand.
GCTAAGCATAGTACAGCCACTCTCTCGTGTCGACCTCACTTCCCCTCTCTGACAAATCTGGAACCATTTGTATGGCGCCGCATGCACATACGCTCATTCGCGCTCTGCACAAACGTCATTGTTTATGTAATAGTAAACGACGCGACATTTGTATAGAGTGACTGGAGTGTGGTATTGTCCAAAAGTAGCTGCGACTGACATTTAAAGGTGTACTGTATGTATCTTTCAGCCTCTGTGTTGAACAAATCGATTGCCGCGATCGGCTTTTTTACGTGAGTAGCTAGCTTCCGAAAAGTATCCAAATCGTCGATCGTCGATTCTAAAAGTCGCAATTTTTTTTTTCTTTTTTATACTACGTCGGGTGACAGACAAGCATACGGCCCACCTGATGTGAAGCGGTTACCGTAGCCATATTAACGCTTGCAACATAAAATATTGCTCGTGCGCCGCACCTCCTTCCTTTTTTCTAGTGACCTCACTCACTCGCAGGAACACAACAACCCTCCAGGGAATTGTTATTTGGCTGCGGTATTCTGTGAGGTGGAGGTAAATTCCCCAGTCGGGTAGCTTACAATTACGCTCCCTACCTCTCTTTTCGCCAGAGCTTCGTTTGTCAGTCAGCAGGGTGCACCACGTGCAGGTGAAGTTGGCTTTGGTTCAATGATCTTGATGAACCACTTACACCCCAAAATGTCTACTTACCCAAAATGTCTACTCATTTGTTAGCTGCGCCATCAAACAAGCAACAAAAATGTTAATAATTCATGCTTAATACACATCAAAGACTTGATGTCATTCAAACTTCATTGTGGTGTCGTATTAGTTAGCACACGCGCAAGTACGCCTATGAGCTCGTCATTAGCAGGTGTCCTTATGCTGCAGTAACTGCTTTCCATCAGGCGGGCCGTATGCTTGTTTGGCACTTTAGTGGTTTAAAAAAATCAACTTATGTTCGCGATTTTTTTCTATCCAGTCAAGTAAATTGAATTGGATAACGAATAAGAGAATAAGGTAGATTAAATGCTCAAGTGTATTTTTTATTCGTATATTTTTTTTTATGGTTCCGTACGTATTGTTGTCAAAAGAATCTGATAATTCGAAATTACGAACCTACGTCGTATTAAATATGCCTATATAAAAATGAATCCCTATTTCCCTTGGTCACAGCATCGTGAGTGAACGGCTGGGCTGATTTCACTAATTCTTTTTGATACGTCTTTAAAATAGGGTGGCAATTCAAAAACGAATGATAACAAAATCCCCCCATACAGTTTGGTATTGCAGCTAAAAATCTATCATCTCCATCCAAAATTCCTCTTTTCGCTAGAGCCTCGTTTGTCAGTCAGCAAGGTGCACCACGTGCAGGAGAGGTTGGCCTTAAAATTACATATAATTAACAAATCTTTATGAAAATATGGAATATGTACCTTCAACTATCTGTCTGTTTGCTAGTGAAATTCAATTTAAGGCATTCAATGAAATCCTATTCAAAGTCCTTTTCAAAGTAACACTTAATTTAAAATTTATACTGCATTTCTGTTTCTATTTTGGACTAAAGTAATACCTAATGAATTTTAGTAATATCGTGCATGCAATAAGCACAAACTCGCTTGCAAATGATTTAATAAACTTTATACATTGCTTGTAAGCAAAGAGTAAATTAATATAGAAGTATCTTTGAAAATATTAGGCACTCTATTAAAGCCAATCTCAATGTAGAATGTTTAATAACAAAGCGTTGCCTAGCAACCTTTGACAGACGGAAATTAACAACCTTTTTTCCTGGACCTGTATTATATTGGTACTCGTCAAATTTTATTCATCTCACGACTGGGATACGGGTCTCCGACCCGTATCTCAAAATATAATCCGACCAATGTAAGGTCATGGAACGTTTCGTTTTCTGGAAATTATATTAAGGAAAAAAATCAAAACACATAAAAAATAAGGTTATAAAGTATTTTACATGTATTAATGACTATGCGTGATGGTAGTTATAAATATTTTTTATTGGTTTGATACTCATTTTCTGATAAATATCATAAAATCTTTTTGTTTTTTGGTAGTCAAATGCTTGACAAGTGAAACAAAATGTATATCTTTATTCTGTCGTCGGTTTGTAAAGACGCGATAACCTAACTAAATTAATAACAAATTGAAAACAAGCAAATAAATGGAAAAGAGATAGAGTTTGTACATTTATCTCCAGCATAATAAAAATTACCCCGAAGGTTGCGTACATCTGTAATTATTGTAAAATGACAGTAAATTAGGGTTGGTAGGTCAAGGAGATCTTTTCTGAAAGGTGGAAAAATGTTTTCGACAAGAACAAAAATTATATTACATAAAGTAATAACGTCAAAAATAATAAAATAAATTGTAGTATGCACATAATAACATAATTTTAATTAATAGTAACGTTAAAACGATTTTCCTTGATGAATATTTTACATGTGACGGGACAACCCTATTTGCCATGATTTATGGTTTGTTTACATAAATTCCACATTGAGTTTGGCTTTAGTATGGACTTACTATGAAAACCTGGATGACAGACGATAGATTGATGAAGTGTGGATGGGTTGACGACGTCAGGCGTTTTTTAGGCTATCAAACTATTCCGTCCTATTTTTTTAAACTACTATAGTGACAAATAAGCATATGGCCCTCCTGATGGAAAGCAATTACTGTGTGTAATGTTAATCTATCAGTATAACCGTAGTAGAGCTATAGTTATCAGTACAGTTTTTATGATCAGTATATATAAAATGCAGAAAGATCGCGACCAAGGAAAGGAAAGCGGAAGGCATCTCACGCAGATGCCCCCCCCCCCCCCCCTCACGCCCTCTTCCTCCTATCGAGCAGATGGCCTGAGGGCCAATTCTCGTAATTAGAATGTAGTCAAAATTTAGTTCCCATCCAGTCTCGTACTCACAAATGTCAAATTTGGTATTCTCGTATCTCAATACGAAATTTTCAAAATTTTTTTAAAGTGGGATTGTATCGAAATATGACCGAGAAATTAAACAAACTAAGAATGATATTTTGATAGCAATATGAATCGATAATAATGAATGAATGAATTCAAAAATATCATTTTTAGTCTATTCACAATTCATTCTCGATTCGGTCAACTTTTTTTTTGATGGATGCAAAGACACAAAATCGATCGTTGTGCAAGTCTAAGGTGTTCAGCAGTGGATGTCCTTTGGCTGAAATAATGATGATGATGATTGCGTATGTTTGAGTGATACCCGAGGGAGACTTGAACTTCTTGCAGAGGTGTTTTTGACGTGACAACGTCTTGTAAATCGATGAACGTCGGCTGCACGCACAATAAACATGACTCATTGTCACGTTCCGCCTGAGCCGAGCGTGCAAGCGAGAGCGCGGAACAAGCTATATCTCTTCCACTCCTCCTTTGACGAGCTCGGTGGCGTAGCGGTCAATGTCGCGGCTTCGATACCAACGCTCGTGGGTGCAATTCCCACACAGGACAAACATTTGTGTACATGTCTGTTTGTCTTGGTCTGGATGTTTTCTATGTATCATAAGTATGTATTTACAAAAAAAAAAAATGTACTAGACAACTGATAAACATACGTAAATATGTTTATCAGTTGTCTAGTACCCATAACACAAGCTTCGCTTACTTTGGGGCTAGATGGCGCTGTGTAATTTGTCTGACAATATTTATTATTTATTTATATTTACACCATCGGCCGATGTTTTCTTATCACATTATCACGTAAAATTATCGTCCGTAAACTGACTTTACAGACAAGCAATTTTGCTACGGCAATTGGTACATATTTATTCTCAGGCAGGCAGCGACTATGCCTATAAAAATGTCACAGATGAGAGTAAGTAATTAAGTTAGAGATACCGGACATTCTGTTCGTGTCTATTCAGCTAGAAAACTAGGTTCATTTATGAAATTGCACTGCTAATTAAGGAAGGTTCAATTCCATACACAATTTTAATTAAACAGAGTTTCAAATAGCCGTTTTTATTTTTTGATAACAAACAGACGAATCAGTCGAAATGCAACACGGAAAAGCCTATAGCTATCGAAATCGAGTTAATTGATTTATTAATGTTGTTTTTAATTTTATGTATATAACACACTCAAACTCCACAACCCGTCGTTGAGCAGCGTGGTGGAGCATGCTTTAAACCCCTTCGTTTGAGGGGAGACCTGTATCCCAGCAGTGGGATGAGTAAGAACTGACGTCGAAAACACTCAAAAAATTAAGAAAATAAAGAGCCCGATGATCGAATAGTTACTTTGGCATCGAGGGTCGCGGTACCAAAGAATGAAGGAGAGTTATGGAATGTAGGCTTCTTACTGAAGTGAAGGATGGGAGAACTAGGCTTTTTTTTTTTTTTTTTTTTGGAGGGTAGGTGTAAAAGTCAATACCACATTTTGTGCGCTCTTAATATTTTTAATTAAATAAAATATATACAGCAATATTTTATAGTAATTCGGATATATTTAGTTGTGGATAGCAGGTATATACTGGATTCAATAATTTATATGCAGTTGTACAATTAAATTACACCAACCTGCCGGCATAAACAATTGTCACCACACTTAATGATAAAAATGTCACAAGGCAATCTACAGCAGGTGCAGAACATCCAAAGAACAGTGGAAGACTGCTTATTGCAGAGAATGGCAGAGTTTGAGACACGTTTGGCGGCTTGTTCCAATCCAGTACCGGAACTGACACTGGCATCACTACACAAAGATTTCCAAGATTATAAGGAGCTTGTACACAATATCCTCGTTCTATGTCAGCAACAGATCGCTGAGCTCACTAAGAGAGTGGATTTTCTGGAGATGCAACACAGGCGGAACGTCCTTCTGATTGGTGGTATTCGTGAGGATGAAGGTGAAGATCTGAGTGCTACACTTGTAGAATTATTTAATGACAAGTTAGCAATACCATCTTTCGGTGTTGGAGATATTCAAGCCTGCCATCGGTTAGGGGAGCCAAAGAGTGGGCACACACGGCCAGTCTTGGTTCGTTGCAAGGTGGATTCGGTGAAGAGACTCATATGGCAGAAGAAATCTCTTTTCAAAGGTACGCCATTCACTATCAGTGAGTTCTTAACACGGTCACGACAGTCTGTGTTTGCTGCGGCTCGGCTTCACTTTGATATGAGAAATTGCTGGACGATGGATGGGGTCATCAACATCAAGCTGCCGGCTGGAAACAGGGTCAAAATCACAACTAAATCGGAGTTGGATGGCCTGGTGAGTCAGTTCCCGATCGGTGTTTCGACTTCATCAGTTGTTGGTCCACAGCAGCAGCTGCAGACTGACGACATAACTGAAGGCTCTCCGTTGCCGACAACCGTGGCACACAAGAAGAATATAACCAGAAAGCAGGCACAGGCTCTTTTGAAGAATAAGTAGTTTATTTAATTTACTTCGTTTCCTTTTGTTGTGCATGTTGTTGCGAAGTACGTTGGTAGGATTTTGCCTATAAGCAGGTACTTACTATATTCAACTATTTCTCATATCATATAAATTATTTACCCTCATAAAATAATTATTTGTAATTACTCGTATTCTATATCAATGTTTTTGTTTACAATGTAGACTTCAACTTACTAAAATAACTGTCAATTGTCACTTTGTTTGACATAACATACCTTCGGTCATTCGGTCAATCAATCCTTCTTCTTTTTTTTGTTTGTTCCACTTTGGCAATCACTTTTATGTTGAAAAAGAAACTTTAATTAAAAATTAAGTATTATTAATGACCGATTTTCCACGAAGTGTTAATATTTATTTCTCTGTTATTTTGTATTACTGATTTAGTTTTATTTTATTTAGTGTTATACTACCAGGTTTATTTGCCGGCAGGACAAGAATATATCCATATTCTTCCTATTTTTTTTTTTTTTTGATAGCGATATTTTATTAACAATCCTATTATTTATTTCGTATCATATTGTTAAGTATTATATATATTTGTTTTAGTTATACGAATGCAGCATGGTGATGAGTCTAGTGGGGAGGAGTCGTTTGTTTCAGCATCAGACCTGTCTAATTCCAGTTTTGATTCGTGCACTTCCATGGGTCCGCTACCGACACTGGGTGCACTTGTAAACAACATATTCGAAGACAACAAATGCAATCTAAATATTTGTCATATTAACGCTCAGAGCATACCCAGTCATTATACACAGTTACTTGAGGCATTCTCTAGTGATTCAGTTAGTATTATTTTAGTGTCGGAGAGCTGGCTAAAACCGAGTCTTCTGTCTACAAATTATGCACTCCCTGGCTTCGTACTGATACGAAATGATCGTATTGGTAAGGGTGCTGGTGGGGTTGCAATTTACTTACGTAGTTCAATACCATACAAGATAATTTCTCAATCGCCTTCACTATACACGGCCTCCCCTGAACACTTATTTTTAGAAATCTCATTAAACGGTACCAAGGTTCTTGTAGGCGTAGTCTACTGTCCACCTAGCATTGACTATTTCATGAAGTTTGAAACGCTTCTCGAGTCTGTTAGGACAGAATATTCACATCAGCTAATTATGGGCGACTTCAACACGTGTTTACTGAAGGGTGACACTAGATCTTCCAAACTTATTAATATCATCAAGTCAGTTAATCTTTCAACTCTTCCACTGGCTCCTACTCACCATAGCAACAATAGTGAGTCATTACTGGACTTGATAATCACTTCATCGGAAAGCCGCATAGCTAGCTTTGGTCAACTTCCTGCTCCTGGGTTTTCTCACCATGACCTTATTTACTTATCATACAAAATAAAGGCACCTAAAGTTAAACCCAAAGTATTGGAACTGCGTTGTTTTGCGCGTATGGACATACAGGCATTACAGAAGCATGCTTCCCAAATAGACTGGGAGCCGGTATATAGCGCATCAGAAGTGGATGATAAGGTCTCTCTTTTCAATAAATGTATTACATCGCTTTATGATGCGCATGCACCGGTGCGCAAAGTTAAGGTGAGGCGTCCCCCTGCTCCTTGGATAACGGAAAGCGTAAGTAATGCTATGAGTAAACGCGACAGAGCATATAAAAAATTTAAAAGATGTAGGTTACCGGAACACTGGGTTAGTTATAAGGCTGCAAGGAATCAGTGTAATCAAATGTGTAGAAATGCAAAACGCCAATATTTCATAGACAATTTAGAAAACTCATCTTCATCTAATATTTGGAAATTCCTAAATTCTATGGGTATAGGTAAAGTGCAGAATACACTCCACAACAGTCCTTTTACTCCTGACGAGTTGAACGAGCATTTCACTATGGCTGGTACCATTAATTACTACGACAAGTCTGAAACCATTGATTCTATTGCTGCCTTACCTCCACTTAATACTGACTCATTTGTTTTTGCCCCAGTCACTGAAGACTACATCAAAAAAGTTATATTGTCCATACATTCAAATGCTGTAGGTTCTGATGAAATAAGCAGAATAATGATCATTTACATATTAAAATATGTACTAACAGTAATAACTCACATAATTAATGCAAGTTTAAGCCAGCATATTTTTCCTTCTCATTGGCGTAATGATTTTGTACATCTTATTCCTAAAATATCACAACCTAAATTCCTAAACGATATACGTCCTATTTCCATTTTGCCATTTCTGTCCAAAATATTAGAAGCTTCAGTTCAAAAACAACTTTCCGATTATATGCAACAATTTAATCTTTTCGATCCATTTCAATCTGGCTTTAGACAAGGACACAGTACAACAACGACCTTACTAAAGGTAACTGAGGATATACGACTTGGTATGGAAAACACAATGGTAACAATTTTAGTTCTTATAGATTTTTCCAACGCATTTAACACGGTTGATCCAGATATCTTGCTAGCCATTCTGTCATACTATAATGTGTCGTCTTCAGTGACTGATTGGTTTTCATCGTATCTTCGTGGGCGTCGACAGCGTGTGCGTGTCGATCAGACCAGCTCAGAATGGAGAGATGTAGCTGTCGGCGTGCCACAGGGCGGCGTACTCTCTCCTATTTTATTTTCCATATTTATTAGTACTCTTTCTAGAATTCTTTCATGTTCGTACCATTTTTATGCTGATGACTTGCAGCTTTATATACAGACAAATGTTTCTGAAATAAATGAAGCTATTACAAAACTTAATTTAAATCTCAAATCTATTAGTAAATGGTCTATCAGTTATGGCGTAACAGTAAATCCAAACAAATGTAAAGCAGTCATTGTGGGTAGTACACGACTTGTAAGACAATTAAATTTTGGCTCATTAAAATCTTTAACCTATAATGGAAATGTAATCCCCATCTCTACCAATGCCAGAAATCTTGGCCTACACATTGACTCTAATCTTAATTGGGACACACAAGTTGCTGAGGTCAGCCGAAAGGTCTATGGCTCTTTGCATTACCTAAACAAACTAAAAAATTTCTTCCCATGAAAACAAAAATAATGCTGGCTCAAAGTCTCATTCTACCTGTCATTGATTATGCTGATGTGTGTTATCTGGACCTAACAGAGGATCATCTGAATAAATTGGACAGACTTTTAAACAGCTGTCTTAGGTTTATATTTTGTCTGCGCAAATATGACCACATTTCCAAATATCGTTCTCAGCTTAAATGGCTAAATATCAGGCAGCGCAGAAACCTACATGTCCTTTGTTTGCTTTATACTATTTTAAATAGTCCAACTGCTCCCCCTTATCTTAAGTCCCAATTTCAACTATTAAGTTCTAGTCACGATAGGAATCTGCGCTCTTCCAATAGCTTAGTTCTCTCCTTCCCTTCTCACCGTACTGGGTTCTATTCAAATTCTTTTGCCGTCACGGCCGTACGACTCTGGAACACCCTCCCCGACAACATTAGACGTGCACAGTCTGGCGTATCATTTAAAAATCTGGTACATTTGCATTACCTGGATATGTCATGAACAATGGCTACCTCCTCGCTATCTGCACTATTTGATATGTATATGTATGTATGTGTATATGTATGTATATGTGTATATATGTGTGTAAGTATGTATATGCGTATGTTGTTTAAGGTATTTAAAATAAGGCACCCCTCCTACAATAAATCTTACATGTCCGAAAGGTAAACTGGTAGACAATGCTTTAGCATTAAGTTCGCCTTTTGTATATAATCATGTAATGGATTGTGTGCAATAAAGAATAAATAAATAAAATAAATAATATGGTAATTTATTTATTTAATTGGTTCTCAAACAAAATAGTTAATTGTTCTTACCAAACGTCCAGGCGGTCAGAGTGGTAGGTGCAGCTACTTTACTATAAGAAGATATCATGGTAAATACTTGCCGTTCGATTATGATTTCTACTGCGTACGAAATAAGAACGGCGCAAAAGCTAAAATTTGGAACTTGATGTGGTATTTACACTGCAAACACAATTTTGAGGTAACAAAGCAAAATTTGAAAAAGGAACACTAAATTCAGAACAAAACACAATCTAGGTTCCGAAACTGGCAGCAATATCGCTGCTTCGAAATTTGAAATTTGATAGCAATCGTGCAGGAAGCGTTGCAGACGTATCCGGTCGTCGGTCTCGGGATGTCCAACTAATCGCTCAGATTCGATACTTGTGATTTATATCGAATGAAATCGATTTTATGAAGATCGAATAATTAATGACGAAATATTCGATTTTTGTTTTTTCTAATGAAATCTAATACGTCAGCGTGGCTACAATTGACTAGAAACTAAATGTATGATGCAATGCATTGCATTTTATTGTATTATAACACAATGCACTGCAATAAGTGCATTGTATTGCATTGCATTGTATTGTATTGCATTGTATTGTCTAACAGTATTTTTTTAACTTTTGGATTTTTTTTTACGTGGGGACCACTAGGTACACTGAGGAACGCTCCTTCACTGTGCGCCTCTCTGTGACCTGTGTTAGCTCAGAGGGACGGGAAGCGCAGACTTCCAAAAGCGTGGACGTAGTGACACGCTTTTGGAAGATTCTCCTCTGACAGAACATTAGCCAACGGTCAGCACGATCTCCGCGAAAATAAGTTACTGACCGTTGTTGTCCAGGGTGCACCAGGCTCAGGCTGTTGCTAGCACGTCGTTCTCATCAGACGTATCTAGTAAGACGAATGAGTAAATAACAGCCCCGAGCACACGAGGAGGTTTTCCGGCCTTAGCACTCATGTATTGTCTAATCTAACCTAACTACTTCGCGCCAGCTCACACGACAAGTCGAGGCAGACCACATTTTGGCTTATTATTAGCTTATACCTGCTTGCAGTACCAGAGGCGTCTCGCACACGTCTCAGACCTTCTAAAAACTTATTTAAGCCTACTTGAAGAAGAATCTTTATTGTAATCTTCTGGGAAATCGTAGGCAGGGAAGTATTGATTCTTAGAATACACTACCATTTTGTTTCCAATCTGCGAGGATGAATTCCCAGTCAATTCTGAATCTACGGTTAAATGAGGAATTGCTGCTATCGAAATGCCAATCAGAGATGGGTTAATAACCCATAAAGCAATTCCTCATTTAACCGTAGATTCAGAATTGACTGGGAATTCATCCTTACAGATTGGAACCAAAATGGTAGTGTAGTTTAAAGTTAATGCTAAAAAAATAGCGCAGTTGGATAAAATAACTGTATATGAACTTACGTTCATATTTGAGTTGAAAGTTCATATTTGAGTGATAAATATAAAACCTATAATTTTTAACAGAACATTAAAAATAACAGTATCGTGTCGTAAGTTTTAACATTGTTATACGTTTAATTTAATTAGCATAATAGTTTAGTTGTTATATTTTTTAACGCCCACCTCTAATGCCAGAAGCAAGAAGGATGTTGCAAGACTACAGTAATCGCTGTTCACCAGGAAGCTTGTGTACTTTATTGCTACCCAAAGTAGTACAAAAAACTAATGAGAAATAAAAAAAAATCTAGAATAAATAAATAAATGTTCTTGGACATATTACACTGCGCTTCTGGTTACAAACTAAGCAAAGCTTGTATTATGGGTACTAGATAACTGATGAATTACTTAAACACTTTTTTTTTGTAAATACATCCATACAATACATAAAAAAAACACCCGACCAAGACAAACATACATGTTCATGCATATAAATGATTGTCTCGTGCAGGGATCAAACCTGCGATCTCGGAGTCAAAGTGACTATTGTAAGGCATTCGACCACCGAGCTCATCTCAATGAATTAATGAAATCTAAAACTTTCCAAATCACATTTCAGTGAGAAACAGTTCAGTCCGTGAAATTAAAATGATAAAAAAAAATGTGGATTCCAACGAGACTCAGCATTACTGAAACGCTGAATCCTTTCAGCTGATGTGGCAGTCGTCATTGTGAAGCGACCAGATCTTTCCTTTCATTACACGTTCATGTTGATTGGAATCACAATGAAACTATGTTTGAACGTATTCTAGTGAAAAAAAATTGTAAAATAAAATTTCAGTATACAGTGTGTCACGGGATAAAGTGTAACCCTGAAAGAGGGTGAAAATAGATAAAAAAAATATCGACAAATAAAAAAAAACCGGACAAATGCGAGTCGGACTCGCACACCGAGGGTTCCGTACGTAGGATCATTATAAATAGTTCAGGAATCTAAACCCGCAGTTTTTTCCGAGCTTTTCCTGAAATTCAGGAATAGACCCCCTATTTTTTAAGATTTAATTACTAATGTACATATAGTTTTGAGATTTATTCTTGTACTTGTAATCTATAACGATGTTACTTGCCAAATTTAATAGTTCTAGGTCTACGGGAAGTACCCTATGAGTTTTGATTCCCTTGAGAATGTGTCGAAATATGCGTTTTTTGGTCAATAAACGGTCGTATCTTTTTTTTACGTAAACTTAGCAGTTTGTTTTTTTTACAACTTCATGGGACCGTAGACCTGAGTTTTTTTTCATGAATTTAGATTTTTATTTTTCAATAAGAACTTGCCCGAAGTCTTCAACGTCTTTCATCTTTTATGACTTCATAGGAACTCTAATCAGTTTCGCCTGTTCCACGTTTCAATCATTCAAATTAGTCGTATTCTAGAATATACTCAAAATACTAAGAATGAGAGCTCGATGTCGTCGTTGTTAACCATATCGTACACGCAAGTTAAGCAACGTCAACAGTACCCTGTCCATGGACTTATCTCGAGCTTCTCCGTGCTTCGGAGGGCACGTTAACCCGTCGGTCCCAGCTGTTGTCATTAGATGACAGTCGTGAAGTCAAGTCAGTGGCCTTAGGGCGGCTTGAAAACACTGGCCTCCGCCAACCCGCAATTGAGCAGCGTGGAGGAGTACGCTCTAAACCCCTTAGATTGAAGGGAGGCCGGTATCCCAACAGTGAGATAATCATGGGTTGACGTCGTCAGAATATACTCAGCAGTAGGATAAACATGGGTCGGTGCAAAATAATTGAATACGAAAATTCCGAAGTACGTCAATGCTAAATACAATCTATATATATAATGTATCACGTTCTATATCACAGACTAATCCACTATATCCGCCACATATCCTCGAATATATCGTGACACAATATCGTTGCCTAGTTACGTATTTAAGCACGTTTCACGAGTACCGTCATGGCAAACAAACTTAATCCTGAGACAAACACACGTTACATTCACGTGATATTTACTCTGTATTTTGTGTTGTCTGTATAATACTTTTATGGCCCCTCTTCACAATGGCCCATGATGGACGATTACAGACAAGCACGATTGTGTAGAGGGCGTGATCGTGAGTGTTTGTCTGTGATCGGGCGTCATCGCCGATAATCGGTAAGTTGTCGGTACATCAAAGGAATGTTGGCCCATGATTGTCTGCGCGTCCACACATCGCCGATTAGTCAGTACGTAGTTGTCTCGGGTACAGTGTAGACGTGTAGACGTCTCGGTAAAAAAATAAAGAGGGACATATTCTTAGTGTTCTGTACTTATGTATCTAGTTCTTTCTGTCGATTTACAAACACAATATGGTGACGTGAACGAATGAAAAACCTTTTCGGTTCATAGAACTATATCAAAAATTTGGGGTGTAAGTGGTTCATCAAGATCTTTGAACCAAAGCCAACTTCACCTGCACGCGGTGCACCCTGCTGACTGACAAACGAAGCTCTGGCCAAAAGAGAGGTAGGAAGCGTAATTGTAAGCTACCAGACTGGGGAATACATTCCCCGAAGTACAACCTCCACCTCACAGAATACCGCAGTCAAATAACAATTCCCTTGAGGGATGTTGTGTTCCTGCGAGTGAGTGAGGTCACCAGAAAGGAAGAAAAAGCTGCGTTGGCAGCGGGGGTGGCGGCGCGCGAGCGATATTATATGTTGCGAGCGTTAATATGGGCCGTGTGCTTGTCTGCCACCCGACGTAGTATAAAAAAAAAAAAAATAACTATATCAAAATGAGAATTGGATTTTACAATTCACAATTCTGTTTTTGCGCACATTAAGTAAATGATTATAAGAGCTAAGTAGAAATATTGCCGCAGCCGTGATCACTTTGATATCCATCATCGATAGACGTCTTATCATAACAGTAGACAGTCAGTAAATGAATAGACACGATTGTGTGGAGAGCTGCCCGATCATGGCGGCGATTATGGACGATCATTTGATGGGCCAACACGTCCCATTGTGAAGAGGAGCCACGCCTGACGGCCAATTCTCGTATTTTTTCTACGATCGCAGATTGAAAGTTGACCGAATCGAGATTGAATAATGAATTGACTAAAATTATATACTTGATTTCATTAATTAATTATTATCAATTCTTTTGGATGGCAATGTAACATTCTTAGTTTGTTTAATTCTCAGTCATATTCCGATATAATCCCACTTAAATTAAACTTTGAAGTTACATAATCTGATACGAGAATACCAAATTTGACATTTATGAGATCGAGACTGGATCGGAACTGAATTTTAATTACGAGAATTGCCCCTCTGTTGTATTTTTTGCCGCTAAGTATATAGGATGAAAAGTGGTTAAGAGCGGATGAAGAGGCGACTGGAAGTAGAGCATCGCATATGGTGCAAAGTTTTCGGTTAGACTTTGAAACCTTTATATTCTTATTACTATGCCTATAACAATGGGTAGATACAGGCTGAAAATGATGATGATGATACAACAATGCTCGTAGGTATTTTATCTGTGTTTATAAAAGTATCAACGCACAGCTCGAACCATCGCACGAATCGGATTAAATCTTTATCTTATCTCTATTTATAACATAATTGTTTTGCATAATTTCTTTACATCAAATCAAAATATCTTTATTCCTTAGACTTTATAAAATATAATATATAAGAAACGTCATACAAATTAAATATAAGAACATGTATCTAAATCATTACTACTCTTAATCCGCAGAGCTTAGATTCACTTTCATCACACTATCTTGAATGTGAAAGTGAATTTAAGTGCCAGTTCCGGCGACGGGGCTTCTTGAGAAGAACTGGCAAAAAACTCAAGGCCGACTCTTTTAATTGCCAATATCATTACATTAAATGCAAATACAATCATTAACATACCATAACAAGAGCAATTCATTTCTAAATACTTTTTTTATCATTTATGTAATCTGAGATACAATTGTAAGCCTTTTGACATAGTCTAGTTTAGATATATTTCTTAAATTTACCAATGGATAATTTAAACGCGTCGTTTGGAAGTTTATTGTCATCAGGGGGATCATATGCTTGCTTGTATAAAAATCTATGAGACTAGGGCCGGTGCTCCCTAGTTTGGGATATCATCACTCGTCTGTCTAAATGACCTCAACTCCTCCCCTGCTCTATCATCTGTCATCGCTGACCACTGCCACTTCGGCTTGCTGTTTTTGAAAACTTGTTTTTCTTTAAAGATTTTGAAAGCTTTATTTGAAATGTTGATAACTTTGGTTCTCTGTCAAATTTTATTCGTTCTGTATTCGTTTTTTTATAGTTAGAAAATCCTTGAATATCGCTTTCTCCGTAGCTCACTGAGTGACTTTTAGCTTATGAACATGTCCGCCGATCAGCGTTCAAATCTTTGCACCATAGACCTAGTTATCGCGGGAAAAACGCACAGGTTAAAGACTTTAGTCTTCATTGATGTATCTGTACTGTGAGGATCTATAGAACCTTTCCAAATTTTTAAAACGTGTTAATACTAAAACTAAATTCGGGGTGTAAGTGGTTTATCAACATCTTTGAAAATTGACAAACGAAGGTATGGCGAAAAGAGAGGTAGGGAGTCTACCTCCACAGAGACACACAATACCGCTGCCAAATAACAATTCCCTTGAGGATTATAGTGTTCCTGCGAGGGAGTGAGCTCACCAGAAAGGAAGGAGATGCTGCGTTGGCAGCGGGGGTGGCGGCACGTGAGCTATATTTTATGTTGCGAGTGTTAATATTGCTACGATGGCCGCTTCACACCAGGCGGGCCGTATGCTTGTCTGTCATCCGACATAGTGTAGTAGGTAGATAGGTATATAGGAAGTAATAAAAAGGTAATAATATCCATAATATCAAATTAAATAATATGATATTATCTCGGTAAGTAGGAACAGATCATAGAGATTCTTTTTTAGAATTAGTTAATAAGACCCAAGGCGTCTAATTAGAAATGTAAACATTGCCATCTGATACCTACCTACTAAGTTATTGTATTTTAGTATTTAAAAAATCATTTAGTCTATAATAAATCAGTATTTACTCATTCGTACATTGGTTCATTACACCTCAAGAGTATTCCAACATCATAGTAGTAAAAAAAAACTAAATAAATAAAACTGTTTTGTACTGTCTCACCTTAATATTTTGAAAACAATAATGGCTAAAAAAAATAGTTGTCAAAATCAGACTATTCTATAAAAAGTTGTACGCACACATAATAAACACATAATAAATAAATATAAATAATAAATAAATATAAATTTATTATATACGCGTCGACTTGAGAACCTCCTCTGTTTTTTCGTCGATTAAAAACGATACAAAACATAATCACTCTACTAACGACTAGTAGCTATAATTAAAGGTGATGTTAGTTACTAGAAACCCATAAAGGACTTAATGTCAAAAGTTAAACGATAAATCTAATTAGTTAGTTGACACCTCAAGTTAGTTGCGGCGTTAAATGGATTGGGTTTTCAAATCACATGGTTTCGCTAATCTGTTCCTTATTAGAGACACATAGACGTATCGTTTGGCATGCATTGTAAATCTGGCTTATATAAAATAAATAAATATTCCTGAACAAATTACACACAGCCATCTAGTCCCAAACTAAGCAAAGCTTGTATTATGGGTACTATTTAATTGATATTATACTTAAATACATTTTTTTTTTGTAAATACATACATATAATATATTGAAAACACATAGACCATCAAACAGATATGTTCATGTACACAAATGTTTGTCAAATTGTTTGCTGTGATCGAACCCTCGACCTCGGAGTCAAAGTCAAACTCGACCACCGAGCTCGTCTAACTTAAAATATAATTTATTTCGGCTGAAAGCGGCTGGATGCGGAAAGCAAAGGATTGTATATGGTGTAAAGCATTGTTGAAAAATACCAGGTTCGTACTTTACTTAAACACGTGGTGGTGGTGATTTGAAACTGCTTACGTCATCAGTTGTATTTTGTATTGTATGGTATGGAATTGACAACCAAATTCGTGACGTAGACTTGACAACACCTATTTCGTCGTATCCAATGAATAAGGGCGCAATTGCAAACAACGTACTTTACAGGAGGCGGTTTTTTTATATTTTATTCGAAGATAATTAATATTATTGAGAATGTTAAATCTAGTGACGTTTATTAAAACGTTAGACTTAGTTTAAAAGTTGTTTTCATTAATCTAATCAAATATTTACATTGATTTTGTCCCTTAAATCTTTATTCGCCGGAGTATTTGTGTTGACTTTAGCAGTAAGCGACATCACGCCTTTTTTCTTCGGAAAATACTAGGCCACAAATGCTTTTAAGTCTCTTTTATATTATGTTTATTTAAAGTTAAACGAAACAATTCTCGATAAGATAAGATAATAATAAGACAAATTGGGTATTTTTGTAAGTAGTAGTGAAAATAAAATATTAAAAAGAAATTCCAAAGTTTTATTAAAACGCAAAAATTATAAAAACTAAATCAGAAGGTAACGGTCAATCACTATCAAATCTTTTATGATCACAAAAAATCCTAATTCTAAGTTAAAATCCAATGGTAAGTAAAACTTTTAAAAACAAATAGGTATGTACTTAAAATTAGTTATTGATAATAATATTTTTCAGAAACGTTGCAATGTTTTAAAATTAAAAGAAACAATAGAAAACAACAAGGTCCTCAATGACAAAAGGATCTAAAATCCTAAAATTTATCAAATTGAGCATCAAGATAAAATTGCACTAGCATCGTTGTCGTCAATAAAAGTTATATAAAACAAATAACAAAAATTACTTAAAAACAAAAATAAGTCTTTCGAACATTTTGAAACATAAAAGTTGCTAAAACAACTACAACAACAAAAGAAATTCTTAAAAAACAAAACAATCTGTCTAAAACTAATCAGGAACTTATTATAGAGTATCAAGATAAAATCAATCTAAGACATTATTACTCTCTACTCTTCTGCTTCGTTCTCATCGCTACTATCAGCATGTCCAGTTTCACAATGAGGCAACGATTTGAAATACGCATGCAACTCTTCTGGAATAATTCTCGTTTCACATAAAGACATTAGGTCTTAAAATTTGTCATTATTAATTTTAATGGGTCCCATGTTGGCTTTTTCAATAACAGTGACCACCTTCTTTCCCCTTGTTTTCTTTTTCGACATACTGTAACGCGTTCCCCTCCCTCGTTTGATTACGCAATGACGCTTAGTAGTAGCTACGGGAGAATTAACATCCGAAGATTGCGGACTCTTGGAATCGTGAAACTAGAAGAGGGGCTATCCAAAACAATATCAGCAGAGGCAACAGATAGATTTTGACATTCCAAGATATTTTCCGAATCAGACGGATCTTTATGAGTTATTTCACCAAAATTTACCACTTCTATAATAATATTTTGGTCTATTTCTAAACTCAAATCATCATCACCAGTAGAAACACATAATATGGACGGAGAAACAGTTTTATTATCATCAGGTAAGTTGTTTTGTAGTTCTGAAATATTTTCAGGGTTATTTTCACTAAACGAAGGAAATTTAATTAGTTTCGAGTTATCGACATTTGTTTCGTGGGAATTCCGCGTCTTTTGTTGTTGAGTTTTCTTTACAGTTAAGAACACTCTCAAATTCTTTTATTGTCTGCGTAGACTTGGCACTGCATGGCTGCAAATCGGAGATACCATTATTGTCATTCCCATCAGGTAAGTTCGGCAAAATTGACAGATTGTAATTTATGGCTCCATCAGGTAAGTTTATAGATGAAGGAGGAGAGACGTCAGATGTTTCTTCCACATTTCCAGAAGACGACGAGTTTGAATTATTTACAAAAGTAGCGGTAGGTATGTTTGCATTGATGCATATAATTTCATTGGAAGATATAGTTATTCGGCGCAAGGAACAGCTTTTATTTGGGTCAAAAATCTCAGATAGACCGTCGTTTTCTGGCAACAAAATGACAGAAGCTTCGAGAATTTGTTCTTTAGTCATCATTGGTTGTAAGTTTTGTATCTCTGTCAATGGTGTAGGTTGATATACTTCATTCTCTTTTGTCAGTTCAGGAGCGTTGTTTTCTTCAATATTCTGAAATATTAATAAAAATATTTAATGGAGGTCTCTAAAAGAATTACTATTTACTAGCTGCTGCCCGCGACTTCGTCTGTGCGCCCTAAGATTATCGTTCGATGGTGTGATAAAATATACTGACATAAAAAGTATCCTAAATATCCATCATCATGGTTCAAAATATCTAGGTATATTATATATACCAAATTTCGTTAAAGTCAGTTCAGTAGTTTAGCCTTGCAAATGGGCAGACCGATCGATAGACCTATTTTTGCATTTATGATACTAGTGTGAATAGGTATCTTGCTAATATTGCCGGAGTCTTTTATAGATAGAGCATATTCTGGAAGGTATTTTCCTGGGTAAATGAAGACGAGGTCACGAGCGGAAGCTAGTTAGTATAGTAATAAATAAACAGCAACTTACAGACACAACATCTTGTTCGATGTTACTATTTAAAAATGCAATTTCTTTTTCGTTTCCAGGTGGAACGGGTGTTTCAACGAGTTTCCTTTTAGCTAAAAATAGAGTTTACATGAAAAAATTTAGCCGTATAACGCCCTAACCGCCAAAAGAGCCTTTCCTTAAATTGTAGAGAAATACCTATTTTAAAATAATTAGAAGGATAAAAAAGTAGTGAAATAAAATTATTTGGTTAAATTTTTATCAAAAATAATAAAATAAATTTTTAAATAGGGTTCAAACACAAAAAAATATAATAAATAAATATTAGTACGTGGAATAAGGACACAAACGCCATAGGACTTCATATTTTCCTCACAAACGCCAATTATTCAATTCCGTGGAAAACGACCACAATCGCTTTTTCTGCCTTTTTCGGCGGAATACTTTGGAAATATTAAAATTAGTGTATTTTACCTAGAACTATTACCTATTTTGTGATTTTACATGGAAATATGTCTCACACAGCTCGTGAATGTTGTAATATACATAAGGTGGCAAATTCATGCTTTAAATTCAGCGATTTTTGAAAAGCGCTTGTTAAAACATAGTAACTAAAGATTTTACTTACTTGACATTTTCTCCCTCCGTTTTTTTATAGGTTTGTTGTTGATATTGTCCTTTTTCGTAACCATGTCGACGAACTCACGTCCTCGTCGTTTCATTTTATAAGACAAGCAGTACTTAATAAAAAGAAATGAAAACTAAACAATAAATTAAACGCAGGCAACCACCACCAGACCACCGTCCGACATCTAGAACGACCCGCCACCAAATAATGGCATTATGGCGGCTGCGCCTCCACTTCACCCCCGCGCTCACCCGCGTCCCGCCTAGAATAAGCTCCTTATGGCGCATGTCGCCGTATTCGTCGTTACCAGCAGGATGTCACAAATGTGGCTTTTTTTAATCTTTAATTAATAGAGTATTTAATAAGCGTTATTTAATTAAATTGAACTTAAACCATTAGAAAATGGGGTGGAGAATTCAATTACGTAATAAAAATAAAAGGCCACTGTGGCGTTTGTGGCCATATTCGTTGGATACGTCGATTTGTCACAGAAAGAACATATCTGTTCATACTTTCAGTCCCTAAATTTCACGATAGTCTACCTAGGGCTCATAAACACAATTTTAAATTACATTAGTACTGTAACATGAAAACTTCAAAGGATATATCAGGGTACAATAGACAGACGAACAAAAAATAATGCATGATTTATGTTTAGTCATATTAATGCATCCTTGATTTCTGCCTGAATACTGAATTTATTCGGGACTCTGGCATAAATATCATGAGCATTACATAAACTATTTTATCTAATCTCATACTGAAATTTACACATTAAAAAACTAAACACAGTATCATAATGACAGTCTTTATGCACAAGCTATCAAAATAAATTTAAAAAGTTATTTTATCTAATCTCATACTGAAATTCACACATTAAAAACTTAAACACAGTATCTTAATGACAGTCTTTACGCACAAGCTATCAAAATAAATTTAAAAAGTTATTTTTCGATACAGCTCTTCTATGGACAACTGTATCGTAAAATAACTTTCTTACCATTTCGATACAGCTTCAGCCCTGGATACAGGTATTTTAAACAGGTTGCAATGCAAATACATTGCAACTTTGCAAAATTTTTCTACATAATCTGTGAAAGCGGCGCCGCGCGGCGCGTCGCGCATGCGCACTACGCATGTTCGATCTGCAAATGGATTTATAAGTAAGAATTATAGCTGTTAAATTAACTTCATGGTTGTATTTAAAATATTATCCTTACTTCCTTACTAATATTATAAATGCGAAAGTAACTCTGTCTGTCTGTCTGTCTGTCTGTCTGTCCTGCTTTCACGGCAAAACTACTGAACCGATTTAAATGAAATTTGGTACACAGATAGTTTAGAGCCTGAGGAAGGACATAGGCTACTTTTTAATGCAAAAAAAGGGTTGTAAGGGGTTAAAAGGGGGGGGGGTGAAAGATTGTATGGAAATATCGTTATTTTTAGAGCTAGAAGCTTGAAACTTATTTTTTAGGCTGTTGATTCGATATCCTTACTTCCTTACTAATATTATAAATGCGAAAGTAACTCTGTCTGTCTGTCTGTCTGTCTGTCCTGCTTTCACGGCAAAACTACTGAACCGATTTAAATGAAATTTGGTACACAGATAGTTTAGAGCCTGAGGAAGGACATAGGCTACTTTTTAATGCAAAAAAAGGGTTGTAAGGGGTTAAAAGGGGGGGGTGAAAGATTGTATGGAAATATCGTTATTTTTAGAGCTAGAAGCTTGAAACTTATTTTTTAGGCTGTTGATTCGATATCCTTACTAATATTATAAATGCGAAAGTAACTCTGTCTGTCTGTCTGTCTGTCTGTCCTGCTTTCACGGCAAAACTACTGAACCGATTTAAATGAAATTTGGTACACAGATAGTTTAGAGCCTGAGGAAGGACATAGGCTACTTTTTAATGCAAAAAAAGGGTTGTAAGGGGTTAAAAGGGGGGGGTGAAAGATTGTATGGAAATATCGTTATTTTTAGAGCTAGAAGCTTGAAACTTTTTTTTTAGGCTGTTGATTCGATATCCTTACTAATATTATAAATGCGAAAGTAACTCTGTCTGTCTGTCTGTCCTGCTTTCACGGCAAAACTACTGAACCGATTTAAATGAAATTTGGTACACAGATAGTTTAGAGCCTGAGGAAGGACATAGGCTACTTTTTAATGCAAAAAAAGGGTTGTAAGGGGTTAAAAGGGGGGGGGGTGAAAGATTGTATGGAAATATCGTTATTTTTAGAGCTAGAAGCTTGAAACTTATTTTTTAGGCTGTTGATTCGATATAAATAAATATGACATTCAAAGTTTGTAAAAGTTTTACCCACACGGGGGTAAAATAACAATAGGGAATAGGGGATGAAAGTTTGTATGGAAATATGTAAGGTATAAATGAATGTTTTATAAGTTTGTTTGCCAAGAGACAAAATATTAGTGCTATCCTGATGTAGATAACATTTACGCAGTCATTACAAAATGAGAAACTGAAATTAACGCGAGTAAAAAACTTGCCATGCATCGCGCCGTACTAGAGATGGGCAAAATGCCGGGCATTTACAATAAATGTCCAAAAAATAGTTATAAATTCCCTATTTATGCCCAAAACTAGGCATTTATTGGGCATTTACAGGTTCTTACTGCGCACTTATTGTAAATGCCAGGCATTTTGCCTATCTCAACGCCGTACACCACCCGTACACATTGAAAGCTGCCACGCGGGGGTCAGGGAGCGAGCCGGGGGTCGTTACGCGGCGTGGTACCACATGAGTAAAAAACGGTGGTACGGCACAGAAAAAATATGCCCAAGTGGGCTTGCCCAAACGTGCAGACACGTGACAATTATTATTTTTTCCGCTACAAATGCATTATTATTCACTGCACATTGTTTACAATTCGATTTGCTTACTTTAGTAGATAAGTTATTAAATATTTTTTTCTTTAGTTGGGTCATTGTTTTATTTATTTCATTCGTTAAAAGTAGATTACTTTCGAGTTTAATTAGATGTTATTACGTCATTTTTTTTTGTTGCACATTTGTATGCTAGGCAGGTACCTAAGAACGGTAAGTTAATTGCCCTCACCAAATAAACAGTACTTTTTTGAGCATTGTACAAACAAAGCATTTGACCATCTGTGAATGTAAACAAAAGATAAGAAAGCTTAATAGTTTTATGAATGAGTCTTTATGCCTTTGCATGCCGACTCAGTCAGAAGTCGCAATATCCGAAAGGGATTTCTAGGAATCGGTTACAAATGGTTCATAAAAACAAGTTCTTAAGTACAAGTGTAAAAAGTTATACTTAGTATAGAGATTTTGTTTATTTGGGTCAATAAAATTAGTTAAATTTAATTCATTTGGGTTTATAATTTTTTTTAAATAGGTTTTTATACAATTAAATAAAATACTTAAATAAGTTATTTTCATAATAAGAAGTTTTGTTTTCTGTGGTTACGGTTAAAAGCAAAATAAAGTGTAAATAGTTATAGGGGTATAGCGCACTCGGTTCTAAAACTACCATTGAACTTAGCTGATGAGGACATGCCGGTATGTAACATTAGCAAAAGCAGTGAGCGCGGAAGAAAGTTGCAGCTGTGTAAGCTGTTGGTTGGGATGAATGTTCAATGTTCCACAAAAGAGCTATATAAGCACTAGATGGCACACTGCAACTCATATAAGTATTAATACGTATGTGTCTTATTTGTAAAATAATTAGCCGAAATATTTAAAAATGCTGCCCAAAGACACTATTCCACGCGGACGAAGTCGCGGGCACAGCTAGTTATCATATATTTCATGAGATTAGATAAAGTAGTGTATGAAACTGCACATAATTAGGTATTAAAATACTCGTGTGGTCTATTATAACAATCGCCTTCGGCTCATGTTATAAACTCACACTCGTATTTTAATAACCCTTATTATGCAACAGTTTCATAAACTACTATTTTCTTTCAACCAATTATTATTAAGATACTCTAACTTATATTTTTTTATTTTACAACTAAGTGTTGGACACACTCCTTCTAGATGGTCCGATGACCTTGAGAAAGCGGCTGGATGAGGAAGGAGGAGGATCGTATTTGGTGGAAAGCATTGAAGAAAGCCTATATCCAGCCACTGCTGGGCCTACCCACTGGTAGGCCTATATCCAGCAGTGCACAGGCTGATGATGATGAACTTATAATTAAATTAAAAATAAATAATATGTTAATTAAAAACTATTCCGATGTATATGGGAGAGCTTAAAATAAATGAACTAAAACGATTTATCATCATCATCAGGTCATTTTAGTCTCCACTACAGGAGCACGACCCTCTCTAGTCCGTCTCAGACAGAAGGAGGATTTGGCCTACACACCCCACGCTGGCCAGACGGGTTGGGAAGGCCTGGTCGATGTTTCATAATGTATTTCCCTTAGTCGCTTTGTACGACATCCACGGGAAGAGACGGAGTGATTCTATTCTAGTCTGCCGGAAACCATACGGCCAGAAGAAAAACGATTTATAATATTATATAAAAAAATGTCTCTAAATCATAGCTCATATTTAAGTTTTCCACGAGACTGGATTCATTACCTCATGAATGATAATATATGTTCCTAATTTATATCTATTTTTTTTTTTTGCATTTTCTTCTTACATATTTTGCAGCTGGCAATTCCTTGATATAAATGGGGAAAAAGCCAATTACTTAACTAGTCCCACATAAGTTAGTTATTGAGTTAGGCTACTACTTATAATAATAATGTCACTTGCACCGAACCATATCTCTACGAATTGGTGCTTATGCAAGGTCCACTTGTTTGGCTAGTTAATGAGATAAGACAAACGAATACTTACGTAAAAAACTCAAAGCGCCTTTAAATGTCTAGCTCATATTGTATGTACGAGTAGGTAAGGATGCTATCCGCATTTACTTATTGTATAGTGAATCCAAACCCTCTTTTCCTTGAGTTTTCATTGAATTTAAATCTCTTTGAATTTCACGAAATACTCGTATACCTAGCGCAGAAGTGGACTGACTTTCTCAAGATAAATATAGTTTAAATAAACTGGGAGGTAAATAGGTAACCAGTAGGTAGTAACCACTTATTTGTAATCTATACTCCATACTAATACTATAAGTAAGTAAGTATTTCTGGACAATTTACACAGCGCCATCTAGTCCTAAATTAAGCGCAGAGCTTGTGTTATGGGTACTATACAACTGATCATCATCATCATCATCAGGTCATTTTAGTCTCCACTACAGGAGCACGACCCTTACACTCCCCACGCTGGCCAGACGGGTTGGGGAGGCCTGATCGATGCTTTATAATGTATTTCGCTTAGTCGCCTTGTACGACATCCACGGAAAGAGACGGAGTGATTCTATTCTAGTCTGCCAGAAACCACACGGCACACAAGACAACTGATAAATGTACTTAAATACATTTTTTTTTTGTAAATACAAACTTATAATACATAGAAAACACCCAGACCAAGACAAACAGACATGTTCATGCACACAAATGTTTGTCTTGTGCTGGAATCGAACCCGCGACCTCGGAGTCAAAGTGGGCTTTGCTAACCATTCGACCACCTAGCACGTCGATAACTATAAATGTGAAAGTGTATTTGTCTTTCTTTTACGACGACAGGATTCAGCTGCAGGCAATTTGATCTACACTACTCTGCGTGTTCAACCACAAATTAGTTAATGCAAATTACTGCCGGCCGGCACCCACCCACTACTCTTCTTAAGGTTGAGGTACTTTCCTAGCCGTGGTATTTGTTATATATCACGATGCACTGCTTCTCTTTTGGCAGAACACCATTTGATAGTTAACATGATGTACCATGAGCATGTGACATTGATAAGCCAGTTTTACTCGCTCTATCTCTTCTCTTACACACTGTCCAAGTTTCGCGATTTTCGCTTCAATGGTTTCGTTTGCACCCCTTCAACTTTTGGAGAGAAATTTCCGAACTACCCATCCAGTAGATATATAGAACCTTTAGTAACCGAAGCTTTTCGCTCACAACTTTCAAGTATTACTAAGTTAGTGAATACTTTAGTCAAGACGAGGACCGTTACGTTTCGTTTAAAGGTAGGGACGTACATACGTAAGTTGGGACGTAATGTAATAAGTGATATAACTAGAGAAATGTGAGATTTGGAATGGAAATGGCTCGTCATCATACATATCGGGGTGTAAGTGGTTCATCAAAATCTTTGAACCAAAGCCAACTTCACCTGCACGCGGTGCACCCTGTTGACTGACAAACGAAGCTCTGGAGAAAAGAGAGGTAGGGAGCGTAATTGTAAGCTACCCGACTGGGGACTACCCGCAGCCAAATAACAATTCGCTAGAGGGTTGTTGTGTTCCTGCGAGTGAGTGAGGTCATCAGAAAGGAAGGAGATGCGGCGTTGGCAGCGGGGGTGGCGGCGCGCGAGCGATATTTTATGTTGTAACCACGTCACATCACTTCGTAGTATAATAATAATTTTATTTTAATAAAAACAACGTCGGCCTTAGCCAGAGATACAGATATAGCTTAACGCCTGTCAGCACAACAACAGACGGGACCGATGGCTTAACGTTTATTTTAATTAAAAAAAAACTGACTCCAAACATTACTCTATATTTATGCATGGAGATACAGGCTGATGATGATGAAAAAAATATTCGCCCAATCGGGAAGTATACTCTTTCAAATAAAAAAAAGATTTTTTCAAATCTATTTATAAATCACAGAGTAATTAAGTAACAAACATTAAAAAAATACAGCGGAATTGAGAACTTCCTCCTTTTATGGAGTCGGTTAAAAAAAGTCAGTGTCCTAAATAAGAAGGGATCATGTCGTCTTTGCCATCTTAGAAAGTAAACCAAGTTGCGGAAATTTGCTAGATCTAATATAAATTTTCGTCTAACATAAAATTACTTGGATGTGTGTCACCTAATCTCGGGTGCTTTTCAGACTTTTCGGATTCAACCGGTTTTGGGGTCAGACTAAATATCGAACTCGGATTAAATAAAGCTATTAAGAGTTTCTGTCGATTTAGTCTGTTTTGTTTATATAGGTTAGTAACTGAGTAAATACTTATGAATGAATGAATGAATGAATTTTATTTGCTTGAAATGTGGTATACAATGCTGTTAAAATTAAAATATTCAGAATAATACACACTTCACCAGAAACTGGCGTGCAAAATATAATGTCCTTATTACAAATTTATTTCTATACAATAATGATGTCCATGTTCTACTTTACATTCCAAATTGATACAGTCTATAAATATAATAATTAATTGAGTTATAGTCATAAGCTAATTACAATAATGTCAATTTCAATACAGAATAATAATTATAATTTTTGGTCAAAATATTCCTTTATCGAATAAAAGCATCTTTCAACGAGCCAAATGAATAAATTTCGTTTAAATGTTACAAGTTCTAGACACTTAATGCTATTCGGAAGCTTATTATATATCTTTACACACATCGGGAAGCAACTGCGACTATACATGTCTGTTTTTATATTTCGTGACAAAATAAGTTTGTCCTGGTACCTTGAATTAAATGAACTTGTAGCTCTTAATGTTTTAAATAATGTAGTATTTGTTTTGACAAATATGCAAACATGGTAAATATATATGCTAGGAACAGTTAAAATGCGTAATTGTACAAACAAAGGCCTACATGTAGTTCGAGGTGGTACATCACAGATAGCCCGTATACAGCTTTTTTATGCAATAAGCACCCTGTTAATGTAACATGAGTTCCCCCACAGTATTATACCATACCGAATAACTGAAGACACATAGCCATGATACGCTTGCAATGAGACTGTCTGATTGACGGTTTTATGGAGTCGCCAAAGAACATATACAAATCGATTTATTTTGGAACAAACTTGGTCAATATGATATTTCCATGTGCATTGGTCATCCAAATTCAATCCCAAAAATACCACCTCATTCGACTCAGAAACTGGGTGGTTATTATATGAAACGTCTAAATGCAACTTTCTCGTCATTCTGTTACCAAATTGCATAATTTTGGTTTTATTTAGGTTAACATTTAAATTGTTAAATTTTTAGCCACTGTACAACATTTGCCACTGTACTATTTAATTCAATACTATGATCATCTTTACTTATGCTAGATACCAAAATAGAGAGATCATCAGCAAATAGGGTACATTTATGTGTTATAGTAGCAGGGAGATCATTAATATAGATAATAAATAGAAGCGGCTGAAGCGGCGGAAGTTTACATTGATACTATACGAGTAAAACTCTGGAATAAGTATGTATGTCGCAGCCAATTCGTTGAACCCGCCGCATTACATAACGGCTAACTTAAGGCGGATTGTCTTTAAATAATCTTTTGGTTAGGTTTGTCTTGTGATTAATTAGAAATGCGAGGTTCCACAAACTTGGTGGATACCCAAGTGAATTGTCATCAGATAGCTGGCCGCATATCTGGTGACAATTCACTAATATGACAAAAGGGCGGTTTGAAATAATGGCTTGGCCATTTTATAAAACAGCTAGCCGTTATGTTATGCGGCGGGTTCTACGAATTGGCTGCGACATATACATAGTATTGACGAGCTCGATGGCGTCGTTGCGTGTGTCAGTCTAATCAAATACGCAAGTTAAGCAACGTCGGCCTTAGCCAGTCCATAGATATAGTTTAACGCCTGTCAGCACAACAACAGACGGGACCGATGGCTTAACGCGCCCTCCGAAGCACGGAGAAGCTCAAGATAAATAATTTATTTACTTCTTCTGAATCTGAAAAAAATCTTTTATAAAAAGAAAGAGTATACTTCCAGATTAGTCCCATATTTTTTTCCTCCCAGTATTTATGTTCGTTCGTTTTCTATGTGACCGTCATGACGTGCGTGATCGCCGTGATTGGAACAGAGATAACAAATATTGGAACCATGGAATGACTTAGGTAATATTGTTATTTCGTAACGTTACAGTTTCACTGTGGTAACGTTGTTATTTCTATATAAATCACTGTTATAACTTTAAACTGCAGATCACAGTGATTTAATCATCGTTACGTTATTTTAGGCACAAGTCTACTACTAATTAAGGATTGAGAATGTAGTTACTTGATATGTAAACAATTGTTATCCGAAAGGATATAGTATATTATATATATAGTCAGATATGTTTACTTGTTTACGGGAAGCTCGATGGATGGAACACGTAAATCAAAGAACGTGTTCGTAACAATGAATTTATTTATTTCAAGTTTCTCTTAGTTTCGAGTACAGTGAGGCACAAAAGAGTAGACCAAAATAGAGGTACCTCTTTCTTCACAAACAGGTTTCACATGGCAAACTTTGAGTACTTTGGTATAGAAAATGTCAATGTTGCTAATACATATAAATTAAGTACGGTTTCTACTCTATTTGGACGCACATTGGGTTGTGAGTGATTGGGTTCACATGGAGTAATTATAATGGTTTAATGACAACTAGACCGCTAGTTGTCATTAAACCATTATTTACTCCGCGTGAATGGAATAGGTGAGAAAATTTTACACCAGATGACACTTGGCCGGTAAGAAACGTTACAGACGACCATAGGCTGCAGTAACTGCTTTCCATCAATTGGACCAAGGACTCCATGCCTACAGCTACTGCTCCCCTGTGCACCAACGTTTACATCACGGGATTGTACGCGGTTGAACCGCACAGTACGTTATCACATCGACCCAAATGTGTGAGGATGAATTCCCAGTTAATAGCAAGCGTTCGATTGTATAATTTTAACATAAAAAAAAAACTCTAAATATTACTCTACAATCGCAGGCACCACTAAAAAGTTAAAAACAGCATCAGAACTAAATTTTATGATATGAAAAAAAAAATTGGAACCAATCTGGAAGTATACTCTTTCAAATAAAAAAAAGCTTTTTTCAAATCGGTTTATAAATGACGAAGTAAGGGAGTACAAACATTAATTAAAATAAAACATACATCCGAATTGAGAACCTCCTCGTTTTTTGGAGTAGGTTAAAAAGGACTGTACGCATCATGAATTGCTAACGTGAATCCTGACAAAATAGAAGCCAAAAATTCATTCAAGTCATCATAAACAAGGATATAATTACTTTTAGAAGTTAAATCTTCCGTCAATGTAACATTTCCCTTAAAATCCGAAACAGTAAATGTAATTACAATCATTATTGTCACCAGTTAATAATTGTTTAGAAAGTTTCTAATTGTCAAATCTGTTGACATTCACAAAAGTTTATATTTTCCTCGACGTTTATTCTTCTCTCGTTTGAGGAAATAATAATTTAAGAAATTGTTGTAATCCAAATTGTAAAATTCTCTGAATATAATGGCTTATAATGGTTGACGAGCTCGGTGGTCGAATGGTTAGCAATGGCCACTTTGACTCCGAGGTCGTGGGTTCAATTTCCGCACAAGACAAACATTTGTGTGCATGAACATTTCTGTTTATCTTGGTCTGGTTGTTTTCTATGTATGTAAGTATATAAGTATATATTTACAAAAAAATGTATTTAAGTACATTTATCAGTTGTCTAGTACCCATAACACAAGCTTTGTGCTTAATTTGGGACTAGATGGCGCTGTGTAAAATTGTCCAGAAATATTTATTTATTTATTTAATTATGTCGTGTACATTACCATTATAGACTACCTATATATATTATATTACTATATATTAGATATCCACATCGAGGATATGGCCTCTTTCTTCCTGAAATTTTGTTCTCCCTCTACCAAATGCACGTCTTCTACAAGTTCTGTTGTTGTTATTGTAATCTCTTTATTGCATACCAAGAAAACTATAATTACAATATTATATTATTAGGAAATGTTATCTACAAAGGCAGGCTTATCTTTTTTAGAGATTTCTTACAGCCAGCCTTTAAGTGTTTGGTAGTAGTGGTAGTAGTGGTAGTAGTGGTAGTAGTAGTAGTAGTAGTAGTACCATATACAAGAAACGTGAGCGGGAAAATGGGAACAAGCAAATAAATATTGCATGGAAAAAAATAGCGAGAAAGTTCAATTTCCCAATTCATAGGTCACAAAATATTAACCGCAATATAGATAGCATATTATATAGACACATGTATATGTAATAGTAATAGTTTTTATTTATTTCCCCTATAGACCTAATATTTTCGCTACGCTAGAAGAATGGTGATATAAAATAGAAAGAAAGAGTACAGAACGCTTCTTAGAACGAAGTAAAACTAAGTCCCTATTATAAGAATAAGATATTGGGGTGTAAGAGGTTCATCAACATCTTTGCACCAAAGCCAACTTCACCTGCACGCGGTGCACCTTGCTGACTGACAAACGAAGCTCTGGCGAAAAGAGAGGTAGGGAGCGTAATTGTAAGCTACCCGACTGGGGAATGTACCTCCACCTCACTGAATACCGCAGCCAAATAACAATTCTCTTGATGGTTATTATTTTCCTGCTAGTGAATGAGGTCACCAGAAAGGAAGGAGATGACATTAGGCCGGCCGGCCCTGCCGGGCTTATTTTATAAAAAAAAATAGATCAAACTGCCTGCAAATTTGACTTAAACAAAATAACACTTGGATCAATTTACATCTAATGACAGCTGTTTTATAAGCCAAGTTGACAAGTATATACACTACCTTTTCCATAAAGAAAAACTAGATGATATTCGACAGCGAAATTCAATTACCATCTTAGGTAATTCTTTCAGGATCGGAAGTAAAAATTTCACCTGAAACTTGGCAGAAAGCCACTTTTGTAAGCAACTCTGAAAACAATGTGTGTTCATGTGCTGAACAAACTTCCCTTTGGTACCACAAGCAAAGATGGCTACCGGAAGTCGAGAGTAGGAGTGGTTGCAAACAAACATGGCCGCTACTATCATTTCCGGATCGCTACTCGTTTCGTCGAATATTGGAACTGAAACATTTTACTCGATGAATTGGATTTATTGTGTTGGCAACACTGTTATATTTTTAGGGTTCTTTACCGAATTAGCAAAATGGTCCCTACATCTGTCAATCTGTATGTCACAATTTGTATATGTATGTCGCTGATTTCTTTTTTAGGGTTCCGAACCTCAAAAGGAAAAACGGAACCCTTATAAGATCACTTTGTTGTCCGTCTGTCTGTCTGTCTGTCTGTCTGTCTGTCTGTCAAGAATTTCTATGTCGAGAATGCGTGGAGGTATCAAGCTGAAATTTGAACTGTATACTCAGGTCCACGGTCCCATGATGTAAAAAAAAAATCAAACTGCTAAGTTTACGTAGAAAAAAGTTACGGCCGTTTATTCAGCAAAAAACGCATATTTCGACACACTCAAGGGAATCAAAACCTATAGGGTACTTCCCGTTGACCTAGAACTATGAAATTTGGCAAGTAACATCGTTATAGACTACAAGTACAGGAATAAATCTCAAAACTATACATTTGTAAATAGATCTTAAAAAATAGGGGGTCTATATTTTTTATAGGGTGTCGAAATTTCAAATTGAAACTACTACTTCAAATGGGGTATCATATGAAAGGGCTTGATGTACACATTGCAAAATATATTTTATTTATTTTTTTCGACGCATTATTTCTTATTTATAATGAAAAATATCAAATTTAATAATGATACTACGTAATACGGAACCCTCGGTGGGCGAGTCCGACTCGCACTTGTCCGGTTTTTTTTATTTATATGAGAGGGGGGCAAACGTGCTTGTGAATCACCTGATGGAAATCAATCACTGATGAAAAGCTATCACCACAGCCCATGGAGATCAGCAACACCAAGGGGTCGCCGATCCGTTGCCAGCCTATACTCCTTCGTGTATTTCTTGTGACCTCACTCACTCGTAGATCTTTTATTAGCTCGTAACCGAAAATTATGTTTAATTTTTGGTTATCTCATGTAAATAACCTAGACAATCAAATTATTTATTTATTATTATGTAGTTATACATATAATTAGTGTCTAGACCAAGCATTGGGTAGGTACTATTTTATAGATTTTTTTAATTATACAAAACGATCTGGCACTGTTTTTTGTTTTGGACTATTTTACATAGTCTACTAGCGGCCCGGTACGTGCTTCGCTACGTATAAAGTGAAATACTAAAAAAATTTAATTTTAACATCAATTTCATTTATTCAAACAAAAAAATATTTTATTAATTGCTAGCTATTTTAAAACTTAATCCATAACATTTGGATAAACAATATTTTTTGTTTTTCCATTTTGAGCATGAATAAACAAACGGCTCGGGGTACCGACCGAACAGGCAACATAAAGTCGAAGTACGTCCAAAATGAAATGACCGCATGAATGACATAACAACATGCTTGTACTATCAACACTGAAAAAAGTTTCAATTTGACAGCACAATCCCCATCTGAAAAAAATTTCAATTTGACAGCAAAATCTCCATTAATAATGATCCGCCATTTATTGAATTCATTTGTTACAAAAAAATGTGATAAATGAAGAACCGCTCTACCGATTTTGTGCAAACTTCACATAAACCATCTACTAAATAGTCCGAACAAAGTCTAAACATTTGGTTTAGATAAGTGAGCCCGTTCTTGAGTTATAAAGTTACAACGAAAGGTGGCATTGATTTTTATATATATAGATGTGAAATACTAAACTAGTTTGAAATATGAGACATATGAACCTATGTCACTGAAATTCAGTACTCAATGCGTTTGTCAGTATGGTTGTCATCGAATTAAAATTAATATATTAAAAGAAATAATAAGATAATTTTATCAATTTATTATAAAAATATATTTGTACCTCCACCTCACTGAATACTGCAGCCAAATAACAATTCCCTTGAGGGTTGTTGTGTTCCTGCGAGTGAGTGAGGTCACCAGAAAGGAAGGCGATGCTACGTTGGCAGCGGGGGTGGCGGCGCGTGAGCTATATTTTATGTTGCGAGCGTTAATATGGCTACGGTAACCGCTTCACATCAGGTGGGCCGTATGTTTGTCTGCCACCCGATGTAGTATAAAAAAAATCATTAAATATTTTTCATGTCGTCGTGGACCGTTATTCTTCTCACTGCTGGGATGGCCTCCCGTCAATCGAAAGGGTTTAGAGCATACTCCAATACGCTACTCAACTGCGTGCTGGCGGAGGCCGGTGTATTCAAGCCGCCTAAAGGCCACTGACTTGGCTTAACGACTGTAATCTAATGACGACAACCGGGACCCTCCGAAGCACGGGGGACCGCGTGATAAATAAACCCATCAATGGACAAACTACGGCCGACATTGCATAACTTGCATGTTCGGTTAAACCGACACGCATAACGACGCCATCTAGCTCCTCAATTTTTCAAGTATGAATACTTAAAAAGTTAAAATTTTAAATAATTCCAAAAATTTATTAACATCTCTCTCTATATATATATATATATATATATATTTAGCAATTCGTTAGGAAAATATTTTTTTAAAAACAACAGCATCCTAACGACTGATTTAATTACAACAAAATTAAACAATTGGCAAGAGTTTCTACAAAAGTACTCGAAATGAAAATACGCTCTGATGTTCACGCTTCGACGACCAGCAACGGAATGAGAGCCGGCACGTGTTCGCGCCGGCTTTTATACTCTCCTGGCTGTCACTTCCAACAATATATATATATATATATTTACATATGCGAGGGAAATCACGGGTCGAAATACCTACTATGTTACGAATTATTGTACTTTCTATTATTTTCGTTAAACAAAACAAATCTACTGTGAGATCTGATGTGTCCGCGGGCGCTGGCATTATAAAAGTTAATAACTATTCGCAAACTTTTCCAATCAAACCTAACCTAACCTTTAGTAGAGTAAAGCTATGCGAAATATATTTTTATATTAGAATAAAAGACGTAACCTTCAAAATGTAAATTTCGCTAAAATTTAGTGAACTGAAAGCTTATCTTTGTGTAAAAATTAATTAAACTCACAAACAAGACCTTTAACAAGCCTTCATCGAATATAATCGTAGTTTGAGACAATGGTAGGGTTTTATGTTTTAAACTGGTTTCATGTTAATATATTGTTAAAACATATCTTAGTAATGGAGTAGGCTTATACTGCTTATACTGAAATTGAAGGAATCTCCAAGGTATTATGTAAAGTTTTGATACCATACTCAATTATGTAAAGTTTTGATAAGATACTCGAATACGTTGCGAGTGCAAATGTTGTGGATGGCGAGTTACTGTTTTGTTCACAGTAATTAAATCAAATGCAAATAGTAAGCAATAGGCTTGTATCCCATTTTTTTTTCTATTTGTTATTTAAAGACGTCACAACAATATAAATATAGGTGAAATAATTACTTCGATTGCCTAAAAACTTCTCGAGATATGATAACTTGAAGATCACAATTTTGAACTATCCCGAAAACGCTCTGTACAAAAGGCCACCACGTTATGACATCACACCGTGCTATTTTATATGCATTAAATCAAAAATTTGTACGACAGCTATGTTAAATGTTGCGTTTATGTAGCCAGTGCCGTAACAAAAGTTATAGTATTTTTTATTGTTTCTACAATGGTAATATTTTTTTTTTAATTTCATACCTTATAATGCTTTAAAATGGACTTTCCCACCAAACTTTGACCGAACATAAAACACGTCGGACATAAGTTATTAAAATTTTAAGGTCGCAGATCGTTCTAGTTTTATGTATTTTACGTTACTGATAGAGAGTTTTTATAATTTTGTAACATGGGCAACTAGCCTATTAGATTCATATAGCACCACGCGTGCCAAATTCACACAACGACAGGCAAGCAATATGAGTATAATACTAATAACTACATGTTGTAACTCATTATCATCATCATCAGCCTGTATTTACCCACTGCTGGATTTATATCCAGGCTTATGCCTACCCCAATGCTATTCACCAAAAACGTTTCTCCGCCTTCCGCATCCAGCCGCTACCAGCCGTTTTATTAAGGTCATCGGACGGTGGTCGACTTGGCATCGCAGCCAGAACATACCAAGTTTCGATGGAGTCGAAGGCTTTCGTTCTCTCTCTATTGTACTCTGTGATTTTCTGTACAATCTGCAATGTATGTATGTGGTCCACGGTACTGTAACCTTTACAAAACCTAGTGGCTGGTAGTGATCAATCAATCGTGTTGTAATTGCTTGAATTTAATTGTATAGTATTGTAGAATAAAAGCATAAAGCAGATTAAAGTACACAAAATCAATTTACCACGATTCATTAGGTATGCGACTGATAGACAGTCATAAGCGCTCTGACGCTTACTGTTGACACGCGAGTCACGTTTGCATAATATGTCTCCTTTATAGTTGGTCTATGATTTTATAAAAATAAATAAATATTTCTGGACAATTTACACAGCGCCATCTAGTACCAAATTACGCGCAAAGCTTGTACTATGGATACCAGACAACTAAATAAATGTACTTAAATATATACTTATAATACATAGAAAACACCCAGACCGACACAAACAGACATGTTCATGCACACAAATGTTTGATGTATGCGGGGATCGAACCTGCGACCTCGGAGTCAAAGTATCCATACCTTCCATTCGACCATCGGGCTCGTCAAGATCAATCCATCGCTTAAGTCCGCGCCATAGCTCGGATGTAGTTTCACACATTTACGGTGCGTTCGGAATGATTCCAAATGAAGTAGTGTGCACCAGTTAGTAGGATATAGACAGCCAGGACTCGGGATTAAAAATAGCATACGTTTTCAACATTCATGGACGGCATTTGGAAGTTAGCCTCGCCATTTGAACGTACATATACGTCGTCGGTAGTGTACTTTAGAGGTTGAAAAAATAACGGCGGTCTATCAAATCCAATACCTTGAAAGGATTATGTAAATGCCATCATCATAACAGAAAATCAGTGCCGAGTCTGTTACAGATTTCGGTATTTATACTGAGTTGTGACCATTTTGCGACATTGTGCACTTTCAATTATCATAATATAATAATTGTGTCTGTTTGACTTGTTTGTAATGTGTGAATAAATGTTTTTCTTCTTTTTCATCATCATCATCAGCCTGTATCTGCTCACTGCTGGATATACGCCTTTCCCAATGCTTTCCGTCAAATATGATTCTCCATGTTTGGCATCCAGTCGCTTCCAGCCATTTTCTTAACGTTATTTCACTACTCAAAATCAGATCTAGGAGGAGGGCGCCCAACGCTTCGACGAAGTACGCGCGGCCTGCACTCTAATATCCCCTATCTGCTATTACTTACTCGGCAAATATGACCTGCCCATTGCCACTTCAGCTTGCAAACTCTGAAGGCTATGTCAACAACTTTGGTTCTCCGTTGAATTTCTTTGTATCAGATTCGATCCCTACCTGTGACACAGAATACTAGAACATAAATATCTATGGGGTCTGGCATAGTTGAGGTAGGAATATACATATAGTAGACAGTACCTGTGTGCAATTAAAAGTCCTTATATATCCTGGTAATTTCTCTTCACTCAAACCACATATATCTATTTATTGAAGGAGAGAATAACTTAACTAACGTTACTTAACGAGCGAATAACCGCTATAAACAGTAGCGGGACGTACTTATATTACTACAAAAGCAAAACAACACCACCGTATCATAAATAGGGTCTCAGTTGTATTCATTGTCAAGCGCAGGGTGCATCAATAGCGCTTGCGACGGTAGATAAAAATGTTCGTCTCCAATGTCCGACGACAATCATCCGAGAAATTAATCACACGGCTAATTTCCCGGGTGATCGTTAGTATCCTGCCTATATATTTATTTTTTATACATAGGCGAGCAACAGATCTATTTCCGATTTATCATAGATATGTTAATCAAAATAAATTCAGTTGCTTTGTTCTACAAGAAAGATCTAGTTAGAGATAAATTCAACCGAGTTGAGGTGTTAAAGAGATTACAGTTTCTACCAAATTCTGGTCTTTAATTAAACTAAGCAGACGATGCAGATAAGACGTTTTTATTGCTATTGGATTTACCCACTTAACTTAAAAACTTAATTATTTATAATTAAGTTGTTCTTTTACATATTGTAGACGTAGACGAGGTCGATGGTGGAATGGCTAACAATGGCCACTTTGACTTCGAGGTCGCGGATTCGATTCCCACGCAAAACAAACATTTGTGTCCATGAACATTATGGATTAGATGAAATACCTACACGATCGTTGAAACCTGACACCTATTGTAGGGTATGTTGTAACATACCTATAAATAGAGTACTGATGCCTGTAGGCATCAGTACTCTCGGAAGGTTGTTTACAATAATATATAGAAAAAGAAAGAAAAATAACAACGAATAAATGAAACAAAATGGTTACGTAAATAAAGCGATTCATAAGAAAACCAATAACCTATTAATATTAATGCACATATTACTATATTTTATTTTTACTTTCCAGTGTCTTTGTATACATGAATTGCGTGTGTGTATTGAATTGGAGCGCACCCCGATCACTCTATATAAAAGTCGCGTCGTTTACTGCTACAAAAACAATGGCGTCCGTGTAGCGCGTATATGAGCGTGTGTACGTACGGTGCCACACAAACTGTTCCAGCCCCCTTACCACCATCTCTTATTGCGATTCAATAACTGAATAAATTGTTTATTCATACCAATGAATATGCGACTCTATTTCGAAATAGAGTCGCTTATTCATTGGTATTGGTAATAATAAGCAATCTATTAATGGTAAGGGGGCTGATTCGTCTCAGATGGGAGGCGAGGTCGACACGAGTGAGCGGCAGAGAGTGGCCATTCCGTACGTAGTATTATTTATATTATTATTTATACTGTGGTTGAGGTGTGTGTGTTCTATATACGTACAATTCTGTGTTATGTGTATGTGTGTAATGATTACTTTGAATCTCAAGGTATTTAGCAGATTTTCGGTTCGCTTGTAGGAGGTTGTCATATTTTTTATAGTTTGTTTGCAGTTATAGTGTGACATATGGTTGATATTGAGGGACCAGGAGGCCTACCGTCTAAGGCGAAGCCGATACCCAGTGGATTTTTTGATTGCAAAAATCAGACTTCTGTATAAATTTGTGACAATAATCATCTTCAGTTTAAACGGTAGAGTGCTTCCGTCTCTACCTGCTATGCTTATTATTATTAGCATTAATTGAAGGTGAAGTTAGATTGCTCTCAGCAATAAGGCCGCCTTGTTGCATATATAAAAGTACAAGATAGATAGACATAATATGCTTTATTTGCTATTTGTATTATGCAATCTTGACGAGCTCGGTGGCGTAGCGGTCAATGACGTGGCTTCGACACCAACGCTCGTGGGTTCAATTCCCACACAGGACAAACATTTGTGTGCATGAACATGTCTGTTTGTCTTGTTCTGGGTGTTTTCAATGTATCTTAAGTATGTATTTAAAAAAAAATGAATTTACGTAGGTATGTATATCAGTTGTCTAGTGCCCATAACACAAGCTTCGCTTACTTTGGGTCTACATGGCGTTGTATAATTTGTCTGACAATATTTATTTTAATCTATCTTAGATTTTCGCAATAAAAAATTCCGATGGTAATTTTATTGTAAAGGTAGCTGCTCAAGAAACAAAATAAACTAAAATAAATAATAATAAATAGTTGTCTAGCACCCATAACACAAGCTTCGCTTACTTTGGGGCTAGATGGCGCTGTGTAATTCTCAGACAAAGTACACAGCGCCATCTAGCCCCAAAGTAAGCGAAGCTTGTGTTATGGGTGCTAGACAACTGATAAACATACGTAAATACATTGTAAAGGAAGCTGCTCAAGAAACAAAATAAACTAAAGTAAATAAAAATAAATAATAAATAAATATTCTCAGACAAAGTACACAGCGCCATCTAGCCCCAAAGTAAGCGAAGCTTGTGTTATGGGTGCTAGACAACTGATAAACATACGTAAATACATTTCTTTTTTGTAAATACATACTTATGATACATAGAAAACACCCAAACTAAGACAAACAGACATGTTCATGCACACAAAAGTTTTTCCTATGTGGGAATCGAACCCACGAGCGTTGGTGTCGAAGCCGCGTCATTGACCCCTACGCCACCGAGCTCGTCTAATAAAAATAAACTAATCTTGAAATTACCTAAAAATGAAACTAATGAAAAAAATTCTATACCTCAAAAATATCGGTCCCATGCGGCAGGAAGGAAGGAACACAACTGTAACTATATCAGTTATCTAGTATATACCCATAGCATTTGCTTAGTTCGGGACTAGATGGCAGTGTGTCATTTGTCTACGAATATTTATTTATTTAATGTAAACATTGTATTGAAAGCTTAATAGACTGTTACTTTATAAAATATATCCATACTTTTCTAATAATTTTCTAAGTAAAATACCTGAAAAACAATTCTTTCGTCCTTTATTTCTTAAGTCCACTCAACTGTAATATATTTCTGCGACTGAAAAATCACGATTTGTATAAATGAGGTGTAAACTGAAGTATAATTTTGAAGTTTAATGGTTAATGTTTCGGAAAAATTCACAATCAAATATTTTTTCTTTGCAATTACTTAATTGAGTATGAGTCAAAGTCAGATAGGTGTCAATGACGAATTGTATGTAAAACTTTTTAGTTTTTTTTTTAATTTACAAAACTTAAATGACATATAAAACAAATACAAAAGGCGTACTTAAGAGGAAACAAAGCTCTGGCGAAAAGAGGGGTAGGGAGCGTAATTGTAAGCTACCCGACTGGGGAATGTACCTCCACCTCACAGAACACCGCAGCCAAATAACAATTCCCTTGAGGGTTGTAGTGTTCCTGCGAGTATGTGAGGTCACCAGAAAGAAAGGAAGGAGATGCTGCGTTGGCAGCGGGGGTGGCGGCGCGCGAGCAATATTTTATGTTGCAGGCGTTAATATGGCTACGGTAACCGCTTCACATCAGGCAGGCCGTATGCTTGTCTGCCACCCGACGTAGTATAAAAAAAAAAAAAAAGCACACACAATGCTATATTTGTTTTTTATACTACGTAGGGTGACAGACAAGCATTCGATTTAATGTACATACAATACATTACATATCCTTACCAAATTATAAGAACGGGTACGGACAATATTAGGAACAGGAACTACAGGATTTTAATTTTAATTTCATTCGATTTTGCTCCAGACGAACCGTGGTAGTAATAAGTCATCACACCCACCAAATTAATCTATATTAGGTTGATGATGGTTTTTAGTTTCATTTACTCATGCACTGGCTTTACATTACTCCAAAATCTATAACTATAGCGCGTTTAAAAAACTCGTTAAGCACAACGCCATCTTTTATGACAAATTAAAGCATTTTTTTCTATGAGTTTGAACACAAAATTCTATAAAATGTAGATATTTCACCCATTCCGACGGTTGTTATAATTTTAATAATGAATAATTAACACTGTTACTA
This sequence comes from Hypsopygia costalis, assembly GCA_937001555.2. NCBI lineage: Eukaryota > Metazoa > Arthropoda > Insecta > Lepidoptera > Pyralidae > Hypsopygia > Hypsopygia costalis. The sequence goes on from OW443349.2 coordinate 8,376,132, forward strand.
CAGTCTAAAGGTAGGATTAAAAGAACATGAACACAATAATGAAACAACGCCAGACAAAAAACAACAATGTCTGGCTATCGAACTCGGAACACCGGGAGCAGACGATTTCAATTTGCGTCAATGATGACATTAACACGCAATCTGTGTTGTAAAGCCAATGTAAGTATTATACAGATAGGGAGCAGTGATTCACTTGGACAAAAGTCAAATGGTTTTCTTTTACAGATTTTGTGTTTAATTTGAATTTTAAAGGTTTTTACATGGATTTTAGTAGGTATTATGTTTACAAAAATAAATGACAGTAAGTTGTGTTACCTTACTGTACCTGTTTTTACAATAGTGGTAGATTAGTATTTTAATTATTTGAAAAAATATTTAACTGATTCGCGTGTTATTTTGCGAAAGTCAAATTTAAAAGGAATTTGAACTACACTACTCGGCGTGCTTTTAGTTCATGCAAACTACTGCCGCCGGCACCTATCCACTAATATTAGTAGATGAATGCGATTGACGTGGCTGCTTTGGTTCTCTTTGCTCCAGCTGCTTATTTGGATTATGGTTGATAATGGAAGCGTTTAATTGTTTTATTCTGTTCATCAGTCATTCCTTTCATTACTCCATTCCTTTCATTCCATCATTACTCCCCACAGAGTACCCGAGACTGTGAGGAGTTTCGCAGGTGGAACTACGGCTCCGCCTGTTTTGATCAGGGTACCTCGGGGACTGGCGGCAAGCCCATAATTTACCAGTCATGGGTCCGGATTCGAGGTGGCTTTATGTGCGTGAAATCACTCACATGCATGTGGTTCAGCTACAGAGATTGGGCATGTTCGTCTGCCTTGCCATATTTGTCGACCGGGCGTCCAACCTCGCACGCAGCGAGTTGGGGATCACTGGCCTAAGGCGGCTGGTGGCGGCCCTTCCGCCACAGTGGTTCACAACGTGGCTCAGACCGGCCCTTATAGCGGTGTCGGCTTCCCAAGATGGCATTCGCAGCTCGGCTACTTGCCTGCTGAGCAAGGAGGATGGCGGGCGATCGCTTCCGTCACCCCGGTTACCCTACCGTAGCCCTTCTGTGAAGTGGTGTCGGGAAGTGAGTGTGCCTTATACAGCTCCGGTACCTGTCATGGACATCAGGTAGCCAGCTCACTAGCGCTCCAGTGTGGGTATAGAAACACTAGATGTACTGGTACGTCGGGAAGTGAGCGTGTCTACAGCTCCGGTAGGTACCCATCGTGGATATTGGGGAGTAGTAGTAGGGCCCCGATGCTTGGTTCGCCGACCGTCAGATTGCTACGAGGTACTCGACTTAAGAGTACCTAAGTAGCCTGCATGCAGGTGAAATGTGAGTAAGACCTACTACTACTCATACGCTTGCATGCTCGGTTGGTTTACTGAGCGCAAGAGCGGTGCGGGTAAAGGTCCTCTCATCTGGTTGGTTTACTGGACGAGAGAGTCGCAATCCTGTGATATAACCGGAAGGTTGGCACACAGGCGCGCATCAGCAGTTAGGTATAGGGTACGTGTTCATCAGTCATCCTTCTTTCGGTTCCGTACATCAACATTGGAAAAAATATTGTGTATAAAAGTGGATTGCCAATATCTTAAGGCCAATATCAATGAAGATTAATCGACGTGCATGTATGATAAATTAACCTCCAAACAGTAAAAAGTAACTCGGTATTTATTACATTTGTTTATTTATGTAAGAGGGGGCAAACGAGCATGTGGGTCATCTGTTGGAAAGCAATCACCTCCGCCCATGAAGATCAGCAACCAAGGGGTCGCCGATCCGTTGACAGCCTATACTCATTCCTTTCTTTCTTTCTGGTGACCTCACTCGCAGGAATACAATAACTCTAAAGGGAATAGTTATTTGGCTGCGGTATTCTATGAGGTGGAGGTACATTCCCCATTCGGGTAGCTTACAATTACGCTCCCTACCTCTCTTATCGCCAGACCCTCGTTTGTCAGTCAGCAGGGTGCACCACGTGCTGGTGAGTTTGGCTTTTGTTCAAAGATATTGATGAACCACTTACACCCCAAAATTATTCAGTTACATACAGTATTACATTAACTTCGGGTAAAACGTGTAATATTTTGCTTTCAAAACTTGCTTATTTTAGTTCATCAACTAACTCGAGAGTTCCCAATTGAATATTACTATTAAAACACATAAAATTTCGCACAAACTTCAAACGTATTCATGAAGCAAATGTTAACATTTTCATATGTTGTTAAATCTGTTAACTTTGGCTACTATGAAACTAATAGTGAATTGAAATTTTGTTGGAATTAAGTTATGTAACAAGTTAATCATAATAAAAGTCGGAAAGGACCTATCAAAACAGGCCTAAAATGTTTTTGTGTACGTTCCATATCGTGCACATTTTATACGATAATAGGTAAGTCATAAGTGGTATAAGTAACTCATCACAATCATTATAAAGCCAACCTCTCCTGCACGTGGTGCACCCACGTGCTGAGTGACAAACGAGGCTCTGGCTTTTGCCAGAGCCTCGTTTGTCACTGTAGTCGAGCCGATCTAGGTACCTCTCTTTTGAGAGGTACCTAGATCGACTGACCACGAACAGTGAAACTGTGGAATCAACTTCCCTCAGCGGTATTTCCGAACAATAGGCTATTTGACAATGTTCAAAAATTGTATAAATTATTTAACAATATCGTAAAATACACAAAACTATAAATATCTGCAAAATTTCATTATAATATCTTCTGTCCGACTTATTTTAGGGCTGCTCAAAGTTTGGCGGGAAAGTCCATTTTAAAAGTATGAAATTATTAAAAAATAATATTTCCATTGGAGAAGTAATAAAAATACTATAACTTTTATTATGATATTAATTACATAAACGTAATATTTGACATAGCTGTCGTACAAATTTCTGATTTGATGCATACAAAATACAAACCTGTGTCGTATGGAGCGTTTTCGGGAAAGTCCAATTATGTAATTTTCAAATTAACATATCTCGTTAATTAAGTAATTCTTTCACGTGTTGTTTTCATGCCTTGACATTCAGCCATTATTGGCTGAATGTCAAGGCTCTAAACTTATGTGAGTAATATCTGTATTCAACCACATTCATAGCAAATAAATAAATCATTCATTCAATCATTCATTCATTTATTCAAATCATTCATTCATTCATTCATATAAAGACGTCCTTATATATAAAACCGAAAAAAATGTTGGTCAAATAGCCTATTACGATATGGGAACATGGACCTTCAAGAACAGTGTCAATAGACATAAAGACACAGCATACACGATAATAGTTCAATAACTATTATCGCGGTATGCTCCTACAGCACTTAGGGCGTGTACAGGTTGATTTGGACAATTAGTTCGTTTATATAGTAGGGGAGGTATCGTTTTTTTTTTGTTTTTGAATTTTATACCGAATGAATTTTAATTAAAGTAGTTGCTTTAATAATCACCAAAATATGCGTCAGTCGCCGCATCCGCGGTGGAGGTGAATTTATGAAATTAAATTAGTTAAAAATAAACTCAGGAATCACCCTACAAATTTTGATATGGTATAAAATTACTCGTAGCATAAACTTTTTTAACAACTTTCACACACTATCATTTCTACGTACACCACTACCAGGCCGACTGACGGTCAAATCACTTATGTATTAGTGAAGAACAATTATTCATATGAATATTGGTCGGTCTGAAATTGCTAATGAAAATTAACGCAGCCTCCCCTGCTCTACTCTGTTGAGAAATCATCATCATCATCATCATCAGCCTGTATTTACCCACTGCTGGATATAAGCCTTCCCCAATGCTTTCCACCAGATACGATCCTCCGCCTTCCGCATCCAGCCGCTCCCAGCCGCTCTCTTTAGGTCATCGGACCATCTAGACTCTAGATGGTCCGATGACCTCCCTCTAGATTCTCGAGGGAGCCTTCCACTCTAATACCTTCTTCCCCCATCTGCCATCACTTACTCGGCAGATGTGACCCGCCCATTGCCACTTCAGCTTGCAAACTCTGAAGGCTATGTCGACAACTTTAGTTCTCCGTCGAATTTCTTCGTTCCGGATTCGATCCCGCAGAGAAACGCCACTCTCCATCGCTCACTGCGCGACCTTTAACCTGTGGACCAGTCCGATGGTCAGTGTCCAAGTCTCTGTACCATATGTTATTGCAGGGAGGACGCACTGGTTGAAGACTTTTGTTTTGTTAAATTAGTCTAGTTTAAGCTATAGCGTATATTATTATATTATATTAAAGACTAAATATAGTCAAAATAAAAATACCAGGTGCATCCTCAAAATCGGCGTTTTACGACACAATATAATGTGCGCCGTCAATTCTTCTTTATGGCGTGTCTCACGTCGCTGACTACGGTGGGTAGCGGAGCGATTCGTGGGGTGGAGCCGCAGTGCAATTCTGAAGTACTATGATTTGTTACAACAAGATTTTTCCATTATAATTTGACGGCAAAATAAATTGGATTTTTTTTACGTTAAGGCGTGGTCAGATTACGAGTTATTTACTATTTTGTAGTTCACAAAGAGCTAAACTGCCAATATATCCAAGAGATGCCAATATTTTAAATAGTTTTATAATTTTTGGTTCACATTGCAAACCAATGAGATTGTATTTCAGCTTTTAAAACTCGTATTGTTGAGCAAGGAGATACTCATTCGCAGATTGAAATCTAGATAGTGTGCTAGTAAACTATTAGCGAACGGCATACATTACTACATTATTAGCGAATGACTGGACTATTAAATGGAAATTTGTAGTAAATCCTTGTTGGTTTTGTTCACATCGCTTCATTCTATTTGTTGCTTTTATAGCACAGCTTAATAGCTCTAACTCAATTGGTAATATTCGCTATCTTCAATCTAGTTTCTAAGCTGTACACTAACACGACGATGTCTTGTCCTGTGAGTGAGCAATTTTACTCGCTCATATTTACTAGTGCTGCGGCTAATCACTGACTGTAGCAGAATTATCAGCGTTTTGTTCGTTAGAACAAAGCATGAACCTGAGCTATCGCCATTTCGTGTTACCGCGGCACACATACGATTCTTTTTAAGTTTTTTAACACTGTCTTTTAATTAAGTTTATAAGTAATTATTGACTAGATAATAAGACTGGAAAGAACTAATTATGTGAGTGCTGGATACATCAATTAAAATAAAATTCGCTATTAATCATACCCCACCTTTATAAAATATGCTTAATAGTTATTGTATATCCAGGTATATATATAGGTATTGGTGGCTTTTTAAGAAGATTACTCACAAAGGTCAGTCTATCGAAGTTTTGGGTGCTCTCAGTAGAAATTTCGCCAAGTTTAATACCCCTGATAAAGTTCTTAACCTTCCAGGAGTGTTAATAGTGTTGATTTATTGTAGATCGAAGAGAACTCGTACGTCTATTAGAAAGTTTGAAAGTGACTTAGCCGTTTAGGGCTGCAATATATATTTGAACAATAATATGTCTTGTCTATGAAGGAGCTTGATGACGTCGTTAAGCAATGTTGACCGTAGCATATCCACGGATAGGATTATTTATCTCAAGCTCCGTTGTGCTTCGGATGGTACGTCAAGCCGTCGGTCCCGGCTGTTGTCTTTAGATGACAACAGTTAAACGAAATCAGTACCCTTTAGGTGACTTGAAACCACTCCTCCGTCAACCCATAGTTGCGCAGCGTGGTGGTGAATACTCTAAGCACCTTCGAGACATGTATTCTAGCAGGGGAATGAATTAGGGCTGATGACGACAATGTCTTGTCTGTATTGCTTATACATCAGAGTGCTGAGTGCGAGTTTTTTATTCACGTTCGATAATGTCAACGTAAACGAACCGACCAAATAGATAAATACTCTCATGTTGTGAATTTATATGACGCGTGCTACATATCAAAATTATATAGCTTACCCGCTCATATTTCAAAGTGAGCAACCCGGCTAAATTGGATTTGTAACACACGTCTGGTAAATTCACAACATGAGTACTTCTCTATTTGGTCGGTTTGATTACGTTGATATGATCGAACGTGAATAAAAAAAATCGCACTCAGCACTCAGACGTATAGAGTAAAGCAGAGCAGTTTGTGACACTAGGGGCGTCATCACGCGTTGCCGACTGTAAGAACCCCTTCACGGCTTTCTTGTAGATCAATGTAAATCTATGTCAAGAGTAATGCATATAATTGTCAATATTTCTTTTTATTATATAATTATTTTTAACTATTCTTGGATGTAATATCAATCGTAACTACTTACTAATAATTAAAAATATACAATTAAAATATAGGTAAACTAAACATGCCTAACTACATATACAATCAAAATTAATTAAAAGTAATAAAATAGTAATAAGAATATAATTTAAAACCAAAACAATAAACAACAGAATTCACAATCGGATTCAGAACTTTAAATTAGACAAAAGCATGATTTGCCGCCACTATAAATTAAAGTTCGTATTGAGAACTTTATTGAAATCTCTCAATGAAAGGCCCTTTGAATGCTGAGTTGTAATTCTTAATAAGATTAACAGATTCGCAAACAACAAACTAACAAAGTTTTCGTTATATTAGGTTTCGAAGGGTGCAGTAATTGACCACGGAGCAAATTGTTTTAACACTATACCGTGAGAACATTTAATTAGTCCTTTCTTCAACTATTAGTTATGGGACAGTACCAGTGTAACAGTATTTCCGTACAAGGACCATATGCTTACAGCAAATGCTCCCCTGTGCACCAACCTTCCGATCTCATCACAGGATTGCGAGTCTATCGCCCAGTAAACCAACCCAGGCAAGAGGACCTTTAACCCCCTCCCCCCTCCCTAATCCCCTCCCGTTGACGCGCCCAGTAAACCAGGCACTCATGCGGATTGGTAGCAGTCTTACTTCCCTTTCGTCTGCAAGCAGACTACTTACACACTCTTATGCTGCGTAGCTCGTGGCGACCGACGCTCGGTTTTCCAATCATCGGGGCCCTATCACCACTCCCCAATGATAGCTACCGGAGCTGTAAGGCGCCCTCCCCTAAAGAGGGTCACTCGCTCACTTCTCGACGCGCTCTGCACGCCTAGTGTAATTGTACCTACACTTAGGCGCCTAATAGCTGGCTACTTGATGTCCATGACAGGTCGTCCGAAAGATGGAGAGGTCTTCTGACTGGTTTCGACAACATAGTAAGATCATCGACGTTGTGAAAACGATAGGCCATCTCAAATTTGAATGGGCTATATACGTAGCCCAAAAAAGAGGCTCGTGGAGTAAAAGTCTTGACGAGTGGAGACCCTAGGGCGAAAAGCTACCCAGTGGAATACCTTAAATGCGGTGAAATGCCGGAAAGAAATGGATGCAAGAAGCTCAAAGCACATATTATAGCGATTCATGAAATAAGTTTGCATCAATATGGTAGAGTAAGGCTAAGATAGAGAATAAACACTCTTCACCGTGAGGTCAAATTGAGAGGGCCAATTCCCCTTGGGCGGAATCCATTGAAGTTAGTTCGACGTTACACCACGCTACGCACATATGCGCATTAGGGCTGTATATAAGTGAGAACTTTGGTTTTCAATCGAATTTCTTCGTTTCCTATTCAGTTCCTTAGAGAAATGCATAGAGCATATATGCGGCGTTCATGCAATGCTTGAAGAGCATCAATTAGTGTAATAAATCTGAAAACTAGTGTCTCTAGTTTACTTACGTATACTTAATTGACACTTTCTTGGTATAAAACAAGTTTGTGAAATTAGTAAAAACAAAAAAGGAGAAAGCAGTTGAGGTGACAATAATTCTTAATTTTAGTGAGTAATGAAAAATTCAATCAAAATCCATCTGCCTTTCTTTTTAAACTAGGTTACAGATAAGCTGACCCTGTCTTCCTAAGGTTCAATGACCTTTGATACAAAATAAACAAAAGACTTTTCAAAAGCCAGGAGATCACCCAATCTACGGTTTATATATCTTCCCCTATAAATGAGGGATGAGACCTAAATTAATTTCGTTTATTTTTTGTTCAAACGGGCATTTCACAGGATCCGCGTTTAATTGAATTCCCTTACGCATTTTTGAATGAAAATTTTAAAATAAAAACATAAGTAATGTTGTCATGAAGGCATCTGAAAAAGACATGAAAAAGTAACATCATAATAAATGATAAAAAAAATTCAGTCAACCTCATGTTGAAATCGCGTTTCTATAAAATGAAAATGTAAGAGAAGTGACGTTTGGGTATAAGGTACAGACCCACCGGACATTTCCACCACTGTCTCTTCCCAGTAGCCAGGATTAACAGCGGCGACCATCAAAAACCAGTGAACTATGAAGTCCAATGCAGTCTTCTTCTTCTTCGTCAACTCTTATCCATCCCACTGATGGGATAAGGGATACGGATAAATTGAGGGGAGACCCTCAACTTAGAGTTTAGAGCATTGGGGTAAGTGGTTTATCAACATCTTTGAACCAAAGCCAACTTCACCTGCTCGTGGTGCACCCTGCTGACTGACAAACGAAGCTCTAGCGAAAGGAGAGGTAGGGAGCGTAATTGAAAGCTACCCAAAATACAATAGAATACAAATAACAATTCCCTTGAGGGTTGTTGTGTTCCTGCGAGTGAGTGAGCTCACCAGAGAAGGAGATGCTGCGTTGGCAGCGGGGGTGGCGGCGCGCAAGTGATATATTATGTTGCAAGCGTTAATACGGTTGCAGTAACCGCTTCACATTAGGCGGGCCGTATGCTTATCTGCCACCCGACGTAGTATAAAAAAACCGGACAAGTGCGAGTCGGACTCGCCCACCGAGGGTTCCGTATGTACGTAGTATCATTATTAAATTTGATATTTTTCATTATAAATAAGAAATAATGCGTCGAAAAAAATAAATAAAATATATTTTGCAATGTGTACATCAAGCCCTTTCATATGATACCCCATTTGAACTAGTAGTTTCAATTTGAAATTTCGACACCCTATAAAAAATATAGACCCCCTATTTTCTATGATCTATTTACAAATGTATAGTTTTGAGATTTATTCCTGTACTTGTAGTCTATAACGATGTTACTTGCCAAATTTCATAGTTCTAGGTCAACGGGAAGTACCCTATAGGTTTTGATTCCCTTGAGTGTGTCGAAATATGCGTTTTTTGCTGAATAAACGGCCGTAACTTTTTTCTACGTAAACTTAGCAGTTTGATTTTTTTTAACTTCATGGGACCGTAGACCTGAGTATACAGTTCAAATTTCAGCTTGATACCTCCACGCATTCTCGACATAGAAATTCTTGACAGACAGACAGACAGACAGACAGACAGACAGACAGACGGACAACAAAGTGATCTTATAAGGGTTCCGTTTTTCCTTTTGAGGTTCGGAACCCTAAAAATAATAATAAGAGCATACTCCACCACGTGTTTTCAAACCGCCGAAAGGCCACAGACTTGGCCAACGACTGCCATCTAACGACAACAGCCCGGACCGACGGTTTAACGTGCTTAGCTAGTAGCTTATCTATCCAGTGGTGTGATTGTATATTGGAGGGAGATGATAGATATGAAGTTGCAACACAAACAAACAACAAACATATCGCCCGATTTTGTTATTATTCGTTTTTAGGGTTCCGAACCTCAAAAGGAAAAACGGAACCCTTATAAGATCACTTTGTTGTCCGTCTGTCTGTCTGCCTGTCTGTCTGTCTGTCTGTCTGTCTGTCTGTCTGTCTGTCTGTCTGTCAAGAATTTCTATGTCGAGAATGCGTGGAGGTATCAAGCTGAAATTTGAACTGTATACTCATGTCTACGGTCCCATGAAGTTAAAAAAAAATCAAACTGCTAAGTTTACGTAGAAAAAAGTTACGGCCGTTTATTTAGCAAAAAACGCATATTTCGACACACTCAAGGGAATCAAAACCTATAGGGTACTTCCCGTTGACCTAGAACTATGAAATTTGGCAAGTAACATCGTTATAGACTACAAGTACAGGAATAAATCTCAAAACTATACATTTGTAAATAGATCTTAAAAAATAGGGGGTCTATATTTTTTATAGGGTGTCGAAATTTCAAATTGAAACTACTAGTTCAAATGGGGTATCATATGAAAGGGCTTGATGTACACATTGCAAAATATATTTTATTTATTTTTTTCGACGCATTATTTCTTATTTATAATGAAAAATATCAAATTTAATAATGATACTACGTACCTACGGAACCCTCGGTGGGCGAGTCCGACTCGCACTTGTCCGGTTTTTTTTTTTTTAAATACCCCCCTATGGAAGCAATTTTAAAAAGTTATTCACGTCAAAACGTCAAGTCTAATGCCATTGAAAGGGCACTGCCCCATTTGAAATTGGGCTCAGTCCGCGTAAATCTGATTATAAACGTTGTATGTTTGAATAACGGAAACCTAATGCGTTTTACTTGGAAATTATTTATTCTGATTTGGAAGGAAAGCAAATGATTTTCAGCGAAATTCATTGAGCTTATGAAATCGTCCGGTCGTTCTGTCTGTCCGTTGAAATGAAACTCAAAATTTAGAAATTCTGACTCCGGATTCGTATAGAGCAACAAAAAGTAGTAATGTAAAGTGACCTTGGTTTTCCGATATCAATTCAGGATTTCCAAAAAACAAAAAAAAATTCTTTGGTGGCATGCTGCGCGTTTATTACATAAAAAGGTTCTTTAACAATGCTCAATGATCCTTCAATTATGATGTGAACATTAAATATCTTTTGCTACACATAGTGGCAACTATAAGAGATATCAGTCGAATATTTGAATTTTTTTTTTATGAGAGGGCTCAAACGAGCGTGCGTGTTACCGCATGGGCGGTGGTGATTGCTGTCATCAAGTGATCCACATGCTTGTTCGCCCCCCCCCCCCCCCCATCTCTCATAGAAAAAAAAATTCGTTTAACAATAAAAATATACAAGCTAGGTTAAAAATATAACAAGCTAACTAGGAAGTTAATAAACGAGATTAGTTTACGGTTAGTGGATAAGTGTTAATTAGTTTGTTATGATTTTATCTTTCAGATTATGGGTAGTAGCAGTAAGGTCTATAAAAGTTGGTTTACTGTTTAACGGTTCAGTTATAGTTCGCACGTAATAATTTAACTTTTTGATACCTGTTAAGGTTCGATGTTAAGCTATTTTGTTATTATGGTAGTTGGTTGTTAAACCGTCATAAATTTGAATTTATCAAGGTTTATTGTAATTCCAAAACAAAGGTAGTCGTATAAATTTGGATTTATTATGGTTTATTGTAAATCTGAGGGGCAATTCTCGTAATTAAAATATAGTCAAAATTCAGTTTCGATCCAGTCTCGATCTCACAAATGTCACATTTGGTATTCTCGTAACCAATATGTAACTTCAAAATTAAATTTAAGCGGGATTATATCGAAATATGAGTGAAAATTAAACAAACTAAGAATGTTACTTTGCCAACAACAAGAATTGATAATAATTAATTAATGAAATCAAGTATATAATTTTAGTCAATTCACAATTCAATCTCGATTCGGTCAACTTTCAATCTGGATTCGTAGAAAAATTACGAGATTTGGCCTTCTGATCTAAGTAAAAAAGCTAGTCGTATTTGATAAAAGGGGCTATACGAGTACAAAAGAAAATTTTAAAGCGGCTCCTGCGATAAAAATTGTGAGAAGAAATTGCCTTTTGTTATATGGGTTCGTAGTGTAAATGGATGTAGAGCATGTAAAGAAAACTTCGGTGAATTTGAATGAGAATGGACAATAAGGGACTAAAACCGGAAAAAAAGTGGATGGTTTGTGTAAAAGATGATGTGAGGAAATAAGGGGTAACAGTTGAGGTAACGCTGATAGAAATTCGGATGCAAGAGATTCATCAACACCTCTCAACTTAAGTTTACCTCACCTGCACGTGGTGTATCCCGCTGGCTGACAAACGAGGCTCTGGAGAAAAGAGAGGCATAGTGTATTTTTTAAGCTGCCCGACTGGGGAATTACCTCCACCTCACAGAATACCGCAGCCAAATAACAACTCCCTTGTGGGTTGTTGTGTTCCTATGAGGAACCCCTTGGTGATGCTGATCTCCATGCGTGGTGGTGATTGATTTCCATCAGGAGACCCACATTCTCGTTTGCCCCCACTCGTATAAAAGAAATGAATTAAAAATACTGAGCCGACACCAGATAATAAGAATAGACAAGCCAATGATGATTATTAATTAGTTTACATAGCACTCGCTTCTGCTCTGCTTCTGCTGCGGTGGATCATGTCGCTTCAATCGAACACGCAAGATAAGTAATGTCGATTATACCCTTTCTGTGGATGGGTTAGTTTATTTCGAGGTTCTTCAGAAGATCTACTGATGCCGTCGTGTGTTTATTAAAAAAAATATCTTAACGATCCTTACAGGACAATGACCTTTATGCGTTTAGTAGGTACCTACATTAATTTATCTTTCAGCAACCAAAGAGAAAGGCTTAGTATGAAATACTAATGTAAATATTTTGACACGACTTAGGCCTCAGTTGGATACTAAATTAAATTCCCGAGCCGCACGGGTCAAACTAATTAATTACAACGGTTAGCCCTTACGTTTGTACCATATGTTTTAGTTATTGGTGAGCTAGTCTTGCAACTTATTAAATATTATATACATTTAGTGTACATACCTACAGTATTTTTTGCATAGTTTGTAATTAGGTAGTGATGTGTGTGAGATTTGATCGCGAGGCAGTGTCAACACTGTGTCCGCCATTTTTTCCTTTGTCGCGGGATTTTTACGTTATTGTTTTCAGTTGTGTTTCGTATAATTGGCAACAATGTAGGTGAAAGTGCATATAATCTGATCCTCGTAAAGTTGTGTTTATAGGTGCTTATTAAAATGCCGCTAAGCGCTCGTGCTTATCTGGATTTGTAACTATAACAGCAACGTAAAAATACGGCAATACAGAAACAGATGTCCTCTACCACACCTAGCGAGTCTTGGAATTATTTTAAGACCATTTAACCGTGTTTCAAATAACAGACCAATCCTACCTCTTAGTATTGTTCCTCGCCTTAGGGCTTGTCTGAAGTGAGAAAATGATTTATTTTGAAGAAGAAAACTTACAACGAGATGTATGTTTGTAACTATATAAATCGACTAAACAACATTAATATAACACCATATTATTGGAAATGTCGTTAGTCATTTTCCACATGGAAAACCTTTTCTAAGGGAAGCAACTGTCAAGCCCCGCACAGGCAGCGTTCTCTCGCAGAGATTTTCCTAAGTATGTCAGAGCAAGAATACTGCCTGTGTCATGGGCATCTTGCCTTCTTAGGGATTAAAACGTTTACTATCTAACCCTATACTAAAGACCTGGGTCAGGGGACCCAGGTTATTACAACTGTATTTTGTTTGTAGAGTAGGTTCATTTTGTAAATAGTATTATTTATACTTTTTGTATAACTAATAAACAAATGAAAAACACATTTTGTTTTAGTGTATATAATTTCGCTTCTAATAAGAGTTTTCAACAATGGGAAAAGGTGTTAGAGAAAAGCAATATTTACTCAAACACCATTTATCATTGCATAATCTTATATTCGTTTTCTTATTAAATTAAACGGTTAAGATCTACATAATCGCATAAATAGGATAGGTATTCTCTTAAACAGGTTACATACACGTCGGGCGGACTATCAGACACGGACGGACAATACCAACGAACTACGAAATAACCCTATTTGTAAATAATCAACACATTTATATTCGGCGTAGGCAGTGTAGGGTTGTGTTGGGAGTACGAGAGCTATGAAATGTACTGACATGGGTCGGATGCGGCAACGGTACTGAACACTGATACTTTATTGACACAATTGTCAAATTGGGATGTGGAAAATGTGAATTTGTTTATATTTGATCAAATTCATGTGCAACCTTGTTTTGCCCTATAAAATTATTAAAAACACGAGCGAAGAAATTTGAAGTTGATATTTGAAGTAATTTGTATTTCATTATTTACTTATTTTGATTATAATCCAGCCGCTTTTTTGAAGTCATCGGAAATGCGGGGCTGCCTAATGCTTTATCGCTTTATGGACGATTTCCACTCTGAAATACGGAAAACAGATAATACCATATGGTGGAAAGCAATGGGGTGAGCCTATAACCAATAGTGTGTACATGATCATGATTGTATGGAAAAAGATGATAGAAATATGGATATTCATAATCATCAACAACACGTACGCATCCCATTGCTTGCAATTTATTTGTTTAAATATTAATGACTTGAAAATAAAAGTACCAAAGGCGGACTTAATGCTAAGAGCATTCTCTGCCTGTCAACCTTTGGGAAAAGCAGACAAAACTTAAATACAGTTAATAAAAGAACTGTAATAAGCATACACACAATAAAAACAACAAAGCACGTGAAAGCTTTTCTAAAAAAAAATTGGTTCTCTGTAAAGTCGGTTCATGGATGATTTTAGGTCATAACGTTATAAGAAAATATCGGTCGATGAAGTGGAAGAGAGATAGATGCGTCACTTGTACCGCGCTCTCACTTGCACGCTCGGCTCAGGCGTCATTCTTTTTCGTGCGTGCAGCCGCGTTCATCGATTTATAAGGCGTTATCACGTCATAAAACAATATCAAAGTACCGTATCCATATTCGTATTGCTTACATCCAACAGTATCAATATTAGAATACACAGGTAGCGTGATAACCGCCACTAATACCACAATTATAACAAACCCTGCTTCGGCCCGCGCCTAATAAACGACTGGTTAGTTTTGACTAGGCTCAATATAACACGTGACGAAAGGTTTATATAAACTGTGGGGTTGAGATTTTATGGCACTACTGCACGCATTAGAATTAATTTGTTGAATGGGTTGTAAAGTTTAAGACTTTATGAAAGGTATGGATGTAATATTTAGGCCGTTATTAGGAGGTTATCATTTTATGGGGATAAACAAACTTCTACACGAACTCTATGGTGAAATGGTTTGCAATGGCCACTTTGACTCCGAGGTTGCGGGTTCGATCCACGCACAAGACAAATATTTGTGTGCATGAATATGTCTGTTTGTCTTGGTCTGGGTGTTTTCTATGTATTATAATGTATGAATTTACAAAAAAAAAAGTATTTTAGTACCTATATTATCAGTTATCTAGTACCCATAGCTTCATAGTACAAGCTTTGCTTAGTTTGGAACTAGATGGCCGTGTGTAATTTGTTCAGGAATATTATATTCATCATCATCATCAGCCTGTATCTACCCACTGTTGGATATAGGCCTTTCCCAATGCTTTCCACCATATGCGATCCTCTGCTTTCCGCATCCAACCGCTACCAGCCACTTTTTTGAGATCGTCGGTCCATCTAAAGAGGGGGCGCCCTACGCTTCGTCGTCCTATACGTGGCCTCCACTCTAGGACTTTCCTCCCCCATCTGCCATCGCTGATTCGGCAGATGTGGCCATCCAACCGCAACTTCAACTCGCTGACTCTGAGAGCTATGTCGACCACTTTGGTTCTCCGTCGAATTTCTTCGTTCCGGATTCGATCCCTTAGAGAAACTCCAAGCATTGCTCTCTCCATCGCTCACTGTGCGACTTTTAGTCTGTGAACGAGCCCAACGGTTAGCGTCAAAGTTTCTGCACCGTAGGTCATAGCGGTGAGGACGCACTGATTGAACACTTTGGTCTGGAACAAACATTGGGGTATATATTATGTTATTATATTATAATATAAAGGTTTATGTTTTGTATCCAATCTAATTTTATATCTTACTTTATCTTATATTTACACCAATTATAGACAAAATTCATTTTTCGTAAGAGCCTGCAAAAATTTTAATAAAATATTATCAGACTTTGATGTTAACCAGCCCCCTTACCACCATCTCTTATTGCGATTCAATAACTGAATAGAATGCTAATTCATACCAATGAATAAGGTTCAGTGGTAAGGGGTCTGTTCTGTTCGTCTATTAACACTGTCAGAAATGATCTCACATTATTATAGTTTTATTAACTTCACTACATTTGTTCATTTTTCTAGTATTTATTTTATTAAAACATTTCTCTTTTTTCTGTAGTCATCATCCTTTGTTAACGTGCTATATGCGGAAATTTGTTATCAGCGTCTTCCCATGTTAATAATATTATACTAAGTGATTTGTGAATCTGTTAATTTCCCGAAAATAAATAAATAAATCTCTCTGTGTGAGTGACAATCTAACACCACTCACCATTGCTTTTCAATCAGTTTTTTTATACCACTAAAGTGGCAAACAAGCATACGGCCCGCCTGATGGAAAGCAGTTACCGTAGCCTATGAACGCCTGTAACACCAGGGGCATCACACGCGCGTTGCCGACCCTGTAAAAACCTCTTCACGCTCTTTTTGAAGAACCCCATTGATGTAGTCCCATGAGAAAACCTCGACAGGCAGTTCATTCCAAAGTTTCACAGTACGCGGGAGAAAACTTCTACACTTAGTCGACAGATACTACAGTTAGTCGACAGATGGTTGAAATGCGGTATTCATAGTAGTGTCAATATGTTTTTTTTTTTTTTAATATTCAGTGTTCTGCCTGTATACTATCTTATTAATAATTATATTTAATATTATTATTTTAGACTAGCTGACCCGACGGACGTTGTCCTGACTTCTTAACAATGAATATTGAATTCGAATTGGTTTCGCGCAATCTGTCAAATGACTGACAATTCTGTCAAATGACATAAAGTTACATTAGAAAAGTTTATATAGTCGTGCAGTGTTCTTAAATCTTGTAATTTTTTGCTCAAGTTTCTTATTTTTTTCTTTCATTAGAACCTTCTCCTGAAAATAAATCATATATACCTATAAAATGTATGCAAAATTCCACCGCCAACAATCACCAGTATCAAATAAGTTTTTTTTTATTGATATTAATTACATTTTTTTTATTGATAATAGTGTCCGGCGCGAGAGACAAAGGGTGGACGTGTCTGGACATTCGCCCTGATGAAGGTCTCTTTTTGAGATCGAAACTAGTCGGCTTTCCCGACAAAAAGTGACCCCCCAGGGGTCCGTATCTTTTGTTAACAATCTTCTAATTTTTATGTCACTATTTTCTAACAAATCATTAATTGCACGTCGTTATATGCTAATAATCATACTATTGCCTAATACTGCTTAGTATAAAAAAAACCGGACAAGTGCGAGTCGGACTCGCCCACCGAGGGTTCCGTAGGTACGTAGTATCATTATTAAATTTGATATTTTTCATTATAAATAAGAAATAATGCGTCGAAAAAAATAAATAAAATATATTTTGCAATGTGTACATCAAGCCCTTTCATATGATACCCCATTTGAACTAGTAGTTTCAATTTGATATTTCGACACCCTATAAAAATATAGACCCCCTATTTTTTAAGATCTATTTACAAATGTATAGTTTTGAGATTTATTCCTGTACTTGTAGTCTATAACGATGTTACTTGCCAAATTTCATAGTTCTAGGTCAACGGGAAGTACCCTATAGGTTTTGATTCCCTTGAGTGTGTCGAAATATGCGTTTTTTGCTGAATAAACGGCCGTAACTTTTTTCTACGTAAACTTAGCAGTTTTATTTTTTTTTTAACTTCATGGGACCGTAGACCTGAGTATACAGTTCAAATTTCAGCTTGATACCTCCACGCATTCTCGACATATAAATTCTTGACCGACAGACAGACAGACAGACAGACAGACGGACAACAAAGTGATCTTATAAGGGTTCCGTTTTTCCTTTTGAGGTTCGGAACCCTAAAAAGAAAAATGTTTATTAATTAGATCAAGATAATCTAAAATAAAATTTGGCCGTGTGGTTTGCGACAGACTAGAATATAATCACTCCGTCTCTTCCCGTGGATGTCGTGATAGGCGACTAAGGGACATTATAAAACATCGATCATGCAGGCATCTCTCCAACCCGTCTGGCCAGCATGGGGAGTGTAGGCCAAATCCTCCTTCTGTCTGGGACAGACGAGAGAGGGTCGTGCTCCTGTAGTGGAGACTAAAATGACCTGATGATGATGATGAATCTAAAATTGGGACGTACTCAAAATAATAAAGTAGAATCATTTTTAAATTTAGATTGGGGCACTCATGTTAAACAATAGCTAACGTAGACCGGAGGCCTCTTGTTAAATTCCAGTTCAGACTGCCTTAATTTTGGAGTCTCAAGTATAGGACGGTAGGCGATGTGGAAATATAAAGAGCCTGAAATTTTTGAGATGAAATTGCTCAATTAGTGCTTGTTATGGTTTTGTTATACGAGCACAATATGCTTACAGAATATTTGCTCTAACTTATTAAAAACGTAACTAAGTTTTGTTTTATATGAGAGAGGGGCAAGCGAGCATGTGGGTCAACTGATGGAAAGCAATCACAGGTGCCCATAGTAGTCAGCAACATTAAGGGGTCGCCGATCCATTTCCAGCCTTTTAAGGGAAATATTGACTCTGTTCTTAAAGGCCTCCTTGTCGTATTTTTTTGGGAGTACTGCTGAGGGAAGTAGATTCCACAACTTCACAGTTCGTGGTAGAAAATGTCTTAAAAAGCGTACTGTAGTAGATCGCCAAATATCAAGATGAAGTGAATGGAATTTTAATTTATGACGACTTGTACGATAGAACTCAGCGGCAGGTATCAAATCTAACAGCTCATCCGAGCACTCCCCGTGGTATAATTTATATAGATCGCAAAGAGATGCAACATCTGTGCGTGTAGAGAGAGACTCCAGCCGATCAGAAATCATTGGGTCACCGACGATTCGAACAGATCTTCGTTGTATGCGGTCAAATGTAGCAAGTAAATACTGGTTACGTTACTACTTACGTTTACTGGTTTAGTTACGTTTTCAAACGTAGTTACGTTTGAATACGTAACTAAATAGCAGCAATTTGACAAGCTTTTATCTAGTTTCATCGTGGTGTCTGTAATCAAACCAGCAAGTTCAATTTGGTCAATTTTCCAGTGTTCGATTGAATTTGGAATTTGGCATATTCATTTGGTTCTCACAATTGTCTAAATGCTGCCATTTTTGGCGCTCTATAATGTCCACATTGATCGCTATGATAATAGTATCAAATCAGAAGGTTTGATTAGCACAATTTAATAAGTAAACATTTTAGTTTCTTTTTTATTAACACAGTTGTTAGTAAAAGATTGAATAAAAAATATATATTTGTTATTGTTCTTGTTTACGTTAAAAGCAAGCAAGATACAAGTATATTTTGGCCAATTAAATGCATCGTATGTCTGCCTGATATATAATAATGACAGTAAACGTAAAGATAATGAAAAGAAAGGTGCATTTAAATTATTACACTTACCCTTACATTATAATCTAGTGTAATATAAATCGATATAAAACGAAATCAATATAAATAATTAATGTTAATAAATGTTAGATCTATGAAAATCGATATGTTACAACCACTATTTAATTATCGTAGTACGAGTAATAATACATTAGCCCTAATGGTATATCGGTCTGATTTTAATCAAGTAATATTGATTCTGGGGCATCCATAATTTACTTGAGGCATTTTTGAGGATTTTTCACCCCCATCTCCCTTGTTGAGATATTATAAGATTATCCTCGACCCCCTCCACCCTATTCCAATCTCAAGTGAGATTTTTCAAAATTTGTATTTTGGGTGTAATTAAAAAAAAAAAAACAATTTTCTCAATTATTTTCATTTAAGACTAGTATTTGCGAATATTGTTGTAATCTTAAATCACAGTGATAAAATTAGATAAGAGACACTTAAACGAAAATTAATAAAATGTTTATTCTAATTCATTCCTTGGAGACTCGTACACGGTCTCTAGAGTGACTATTGGAACCAACATATCCAAAAAATTACGTGATATTTGCCAAAACCCCCTCTCCCCCAAATGAGATTTAGTAAGATTCGGCTCGATCCCCTCCCCCCCTAAACACCTCACGTAATTTCTGGACGCCCCCTTATTGTCTACGATCTTGTCAATGACGAATGACGAATGACGACGCTCTGTGTCAACATAGACGTATAATACGCTGTCAATGGTAATACTAAACCGAAGCGCTACGTTTTATAGACGACTATCTGGCGTAGCAAACATGATACATATAATATAATAATAAGTATTTTATTGTATACCATCATTCTTCCATATCGTTCCCTCATTGCTGAGGATCGTGACTCCTTTTTATTTTGTCAATGAGCTGTCGCCATCGATTACGGTCGTTCGCCTGATGTAGTGCGGCACTTATTGGGATATCCAGTTGTTCGGATATTTTGGTCTGACCACCGTATGGGACTTCGGCCTATAGGTCTTTTTCCTTCTATCTTTCCGGTATCCATCAGGCGTATAGATTATCTTCACTCCTACGTTCACTCGTACGTATACCATCATACCAATACCAAATTGCGTCAAAAAACAGTTCCTGGTGATAACTAGCTATAATTAGTCACGTAGATTGGGGCATATACTATCGCCATTCTTATCAACAATTTAATGTACTTGCTATCTGTTTTCCTCACCGAGCACAAAATGGCGCCAATTTTTTTTGCAAAATTATGAAAGTAACTAAAGTACGTGTTAAAATTAATTATTATTGTGTAGTTTCGTGTGATATGACTTGGGCTTTAATTACTTTATCAACATAAATTTAGCATTTTCGAAATACAGAAGACGGTATTTTTACCTATTTTAATCAATAGTCACAAGCGTCAGAATCTTCGGCTTGATCGTGCGAACTAATTGTGAGGTAAGACAATTGGCACATTTTCGGTGTTCGTTTTGACGCTTAGTGGCATATACATATATATAGAGAAACTAGTGGTCGCCCGGTCGAAATTCGACCATAATTAATTTAAATAATGATTTTAATAATGTGTCAAGTACGTGGTATTGTGTGTAATGTTTTATTTATTGTTTTAATATATTTTTATGCATAATTAAAAAATATATTAGCATAACTTTAAGCGTGCATTTCATACTCCTCCGTCCATACAATTTTCGTAAAAAGTGGTACAAAGTTTCTGCTTTACGTAAAAATATATACCTAGACATCCTAGATATCATTGGTACTATGTGCTATGGTACCAATATTGGTAAGCAATTATATCTCTCAAACGGTTAATAACTCAAACCGGTCGAATTAAATTTGGTTCATAGTGTCTGCAAGAGCTAACAGCATAAAGATTTTTGATTTTGATTTTACGCCCGACGCGCGCGAGGGCACCCCCCAGCCGTGCTGGAGGGAGGCGGAAAATCCTCTTCGTCGAAGAGGAAAAAAAAAGAAAGATAAGAGGGGGTCCTTAGCCTGGTTGCTACCAGACTGACCTTTCAAGGGCGAATAAGGCCTTAACTGACTAAAAACCGCCTGCCTAACTACTTTTAGCCACGATGGCTTTAAAAGCGCAAACGGAACGCTAGAGGAAAAATAGTGGAGAAGGTATGTAGTCTGCGACGATCTGGTGAGGGTCCCCGAGAGGATCCTGCCGCGAGGCGGTTTCCAGGTCGTCGCAGAGTACACATCGGGATCGAATGTGGGTACTAGATAACTGATAATATACTTAAATACTTTTTTTTTGTACAAAACACCCAGATCCAGACAAACAGACATGTATGCACACACATATTCGGAGTCTAAGTGGCCATTGCTAG
Organism: Hypsopygia costalis; assembly: GCA_937001555.2. Lineage (NCBI taxonomy): Eukaryota > Metazoa > Arthropoda > Insecta > Lepidoptera > Pyralidae > Hypsopygia > Hypsopygia costalis. The sequence continues at coordinate 8,397,823 of OW443349.2, forward strand.
CCATTCGACCACCGAGCTCGACAAGTAACTATGCAGAGCTAATAATAAATAAAAATAAATCTATTTCACTTTACTTTTTCTACTTATATGAGTGACAATTTCAGTAGTATATACGAATACATAAAAAAGGTATTGAAACACACGTTATATCTGTTTTAAAACTGGATGTGCATCATTTCAACAAATGGCACTCATATTTTAAAAATCCTTTTCATATGAGAGTTGCATAAAGTATATATATTCATTTCAGTTATTTGTACATCGCACAACTTCGCAGATGGATTTTATTCTTTCAGATTTTCGGCGAAATTTATTGAGCTTATAAAATCGAACTGTCGTTCTGTCTGTCCGTTGCCATAAAACTCAAAATTTAGAAATTCTGACTTCGGATTCGTATAGAGCATCAAAAAGTAATAATGTAAAGTGACCTTGGTTTTCCGTCATCAGTTAGGGTTAACAATGATATTATTAAAACTCACGTGAGACATTATACTAAATTAAATAAATAAATTAAACGGGTCACTCACGTCGGCCGTATGGTTTCCGGCAGACTAGAATATTAGGTTGGGGAAAAAGTCTTTTCGTATTTTATATGAAAATTCGAAACATTTTTTAATAAAGTTTATTTACATTTAACTAAAGTATGTAGGTGCCATTATGTTCGATAACCTTTTGCCATCTTGTAGGTAGAGACATGATCCCATTACTATAGAAATTTTGGGACTTCTGTTCAAAAAACCGCGCCAAGTGGGTTTGGCAGTCTTCTCGTGATGTTAACCTGACATTGCCTAAAGAATTCTTAAGAGACCGAAACAGGTGGAAATCAGAAGGTGCAAGGTCAGGACTATACGGCGGATGCATTAACACCTCCCAGTCAAACTCTCTTAATTTTTGCTGAGTGGCTAAAGATGTGTGAGGTCTAGCGTTATCATGATGAAAAATCACATCCCTTCTATTAATTAATTCCGGCCGCTTTCTCTCAACTTTTTGCTTTAATCTCATCAGTTGTTCACAGTAGAGTTCAGAATCGATAGTCCTGCCTGGCGGTAACAGCTCATAATAAATATCTTCCCTTCCAATCCCACCATACACACAGCATCACCTTGTTGCGGGTTAACGCGGGTTTCGCCAGAGTCTGTGAAGCCTGACCGGCCTTTGACCACGACCTTTTTATACGCCAAAACTGTTTTGTGGTCAATTCCTAGTTCTTCAGCTACGTCGTAACTACTGATATGCCGATCTTGCTCCACTTTTTCAGAAATGGCATCCATTTTATCCGTAACAGGGCGACCAGAGCGACGTGCATCTTTGACATCAAAATTTCCGGATTGAAAACGCTTAAACCAAATTTGTGCTACTCTCACAGACACTGCACTAGGTCCATAAACGTCACAAATTTTTTTCGCAGCTTGCGTTGAATTTTTACCTTTTTTGTAGTAAAATTTTAAAATGTATCGAATTTCTTCATTAGATTCACTCATCTTGACAGTAAAAAAAACAAATGAAAATCACACATTTTCCTAATTTGAATTTGGAATTATCTTTTTTAAAATTTAAACTTTTTAAAGATATCAAAACCTGCTAGATACAAATGGTATAACCAAAGAGATTTTATTACAAGTTCATACATACTATAATGCGAAAAGACTTTTTCCCGTACCTATTAGAATCACTCCGTCTCTTCCCGTGGATGTCGTACAAAGCGACTAAGGGAAATACATTATCAAACATCGATAAGGCCTCCCCAACCCGTTTGGCCAGCGTGGGGAGTGTAGGCCAAATCCTCCTTCTGTCTGGGACGGATGAGAGAGGGTCGTGCTCCTGTAGTGGAGACTAAAATGACCTGATGATGATGATGATGAATTTCTCCTAAAAACACCGAACTTTTCTCGCTTATCTAGGTATCTCGGCATCGACCCATAATCGTCCCACTGTTGAGATACGGGTACTCTCAATCAAAAGGATTTGAACATACTCCACCACGCTGCTCAACTGTGAGTTGGCGGAGACCAAGTTTTTGGGGTGTAAGTAGCTCATCAAGATCTTTGAACGAAAGCCAACTTCACCTGCACTTGGTGCACCCTGCTGAATGACAAACAAAGCCCTGGCGAAAAGAGAGGTAGGGAGCGTAATTGTAAGCTACCCGACTGGGGAATGTACCTCCACCTCACAGAATACCGCAGCCAAATAATAATTCCCTTGAGGGTTGTTGTGTTCCTGCGAGTGAGTAAAGAGGTGACTCCCAAGTCGGGTAGCTTAAAAAATACTCTATGTCTTAGCTCTCTTTTCGCCAGAGCCTCGTTTATCAGTCAGCACGATGCACCACGTGCAGGTGAGGTTGAATTTGGTTCAAAGATATTGGTGAAACATTTACACCCCAAATTAATTACGCTTTTGCTCATAATCTGTTCCAAACACAATACTCCAAACTTTCAAGAGCTTTTTGTCTTCGGGCGCCACTTCAGGCTTGGCGACGTTTAGATCAACCTGTATTATAAACCTTTTGAAACTTAAATGGGGTTTTTCAGATTCAAGTATTGATTTTCCTGTAAACGGTTCTATTGCTAAAGTTTTATATTGTCGCTGGTACATATAATTTTTTATGAAGTTTGTTTGGTACGTAATAATAGTTTTGTTAGGAGCCTATGTGTAAGAGCACTAGCGCCGCTATGGAAAAGAAATGACAGTTCCGCAAACCAAGTTAGTATAAAATTGTAATTTTTTCAGCTACCCTCTTATAAATTATATTATCGAAAAATTTACCTCTAAGCGGGGAGGTGAGATTTGAACCCACATTCGATTAACAGTGGAATTCGTGTTAATATTCTGGCAAGTTGCCCGAAACCAACTATTTAAATAGTAATCATCGTCATCAGGTCATTTTAGTCTCCACTACAGGAGTACGACCCTCGCTCGTCCGTCCAGAGACAGAAGGAGGATTTGGCCTACACTCGTCACGCTGGCCAGACGGCTTGGGGAGGCCTGATGGATGTTTTATAATGTCTCTTAGTCGCCTTGTACGACATCCACGGGAAGAGACGGAGTGATTCTATTCTAGTCTGCCGGAAACCACACGACTTATTTAAATAATAATCAGAAATTATTGTTAAAAAATGTACTTTTAACTTTGTATCTAAATGTAAACATTTTAAATGTTGCCTGAATCAAAATAGTTTTCAAAATAATCGTTTGAGAGTGCTGAAACCTTGGAAAAAAATTAATTTTATGAAAATTGGTCATCGTCCAATGTTTCACTTTCCCGGGAATACTGAATCAAAAAGAAAATGGAAATTACACCTGTAGATGCTACAAAAGTATTCAACCTAATCCAACAACGGTTGTCTGAACTTATTATCGTTCGACAGCTTCATCTGCGCCAGTTTATACAAAATGTTCTGTGAGACTAGAAACTTAGCCCGTAGATCACGATCAAATGCATACAGTAAGAGATGACCGCTTTAATTTCACCACTTTTCTCTGTAATCGACACCTGACCGGCGTGATGTCCAGCAGCAGATCAGAGAATTTCGAGGGAGGGCTGTCAGCGAGTGGACAATAAGACAAAGACTTAAAGAACTAGACCCCAGAAAAATCAGCCAAGAAACCGAAATTGTCTACAGCCCACCTACAAGCCCAGCTTCAACTTGCTCGCGATCACTTTTAGATTGTTATATGGAAGAATCAAGCCGAGTTCTGTACTCGTACGAAATTAGGGTGTGCTTGCATTTTTTTTATTTTTTTTTATAATAGGTCGCATGGCAAGACGAACAAGGCAAGATGAAGCGGTTACTGTAGCCATATTAACGCTCGCAACATAAAATATCGCTCGCGCGCTGCCATCCCCGCTGCCAACCAGCAACTCCTTTTTCAGGAACACAACAACCCCCAAGGGAATTGTTATTTGGCTGCGGTATTCTGTGAGGTGGAGGTACTTCCCCAGTCGGGCAGCTTAAGAAATACGCTAGGCCCTACCTCTTTTCGCCAGAGCCTCTTCTGTCAGTCAGCAGGGTGCACCACGTGAGGTGAGGTGAGGTTGGCTTTGGTTCAAAGATGTTGATGAACCACTTACACCCCAAAAGCATTGCATGGTAGCGATAATCGACAGAGAGTGTATAGATCTGGCGATCGATTAGCACAATGATGTCTTGCGAAAACCATATATGGATTCTGTAGGATGTGGACGGGGATTATTTACTGAAACTAAATGGAAATGATATTCATACCTGATGGAAGTTAGGCTAAGATACATTAACGACACTCTGCTAGGCCATGTGCTTCTCTAAATTAGAATAGAATGGAATGGAATAGAACATTATGACAATATTTGACGAGCTCGGTGGCGTAGCGGTCAATGACGCGGCTTCGACACCAATGCTCGTGGGTTCGATTGCCACATTTTGATTCATTGAATACATGTAGAGATGGGCAAAATGCCGGGCATTTACGATAAATGCACAAAAAGTACTTAAAAAATCCCTATTTATGCCCAAAACTAGGCATTTATTGGGTATTTACTGGTACTTGCTGGGCACTTATTGTAAATGACTGACATTTTGTCCATCTCTAAATAGATGTCATTCTAGATATAATAAAATTAATAATATTTTAAAACATCAGGAAAAAATAATATAATTGTCACCATCATTAGTATGTATCTACCCACTGCTGGATTATAGGCCATCCCCAATACTTTCCAACTGAGAACTTTTTTACCAACTGAGATCCTCCGGTTTCCTCATCCAGCTTCTCTACGCTGGGTTTACACTCTATTATTGAATATTTTATGTTTTTTTGTTTTTTTTACAACGTCGGGTGGCAGACAAACATACGGCCCGCCTGATGTGAAGCGGTTACCGTAGCCATATTAACGGTGGCAACATCAAATATCGCTCGCGCGCCGCCACCCCCGCTTCCAACGTGAGGTTACCAGAAGGGAAGGTGATGCTGATCTCCTTCCCTTCTGGTAACCTCACTCACTCGCAGGAACACAGCAACCCTCAATGGAATTATTATTTGGCTGCGGTATTCTGGGAGGTGGAGGTACATTTCCCAGTCGGGTAGCTTACAATTACGCTCCCTACCTCTCTTTTCGCCAGAGCTTCGTTTGTCAGTCAGCAGGGTGCACCGCATGCAGGTGAAGTTGGCTTTGGTTCAAAGATGTTGATGAAACACTTACACCCCAAATAGTTAAATTTCAGACGGCTAAAGTCGTAAATGTGCATATAAATATTATTGCACATTTAAATGACTAAATATGACAATCAAGTCTGGTTTCAGAAACAGGAAGCCTGTTAGCTTAATACGTTAAACGATAGACGCTGACAGCCCTAATTACCTAGACGATATCTTGTTAACTCCGGCACGTTATGGCCCTCAGGAGTTACCATGGCTTTGAAGTTATTAACTCCAATCAAAAATAACTTTATATTTATGAACTAGCTTAAGTAGAGACTTCATATTTTGTGTAGACTTACATGTATATTATATATCGGCGCTGGTTTTCGTTAACATCACCGATATCAACACCCCGCCAACCCCGCTGCCAACGCAGCAACTCCTTCCTTTCTGGTAAACTCACTCACTTTTAGGAAAACAACGACCCTCAATGGAATTGATAGTTATGTTAATGGAATTAATATAGGGTAGCTTACAATTACGCTTGCCCTACCTCTCTTGCCCTACCTGTCAGCAGCGCACATCACGTGTAGGTGAGATTGGCTTTGGCTCAAACATGGTGGTGAGGCTCTTACACCCCAAAAATTGATGTAACTAACTACAACCATACAAACTAAGCAAAGCTTGTCTTATGGATACTGGATAACTGATGCTTTACTTGAATACATTATTTTGTAAATACATACATATAATACATAGTAAACACCCAGACCAAGACAAACAGACAATGTTCATGCACACAAATATTTGTCATGTTCGAGAATCGAACCCGCGACCTCGGCCATTGTTAACCATTCGACAATCGAGCTCGTCTCGACCACAGAGCTCGTCCTTTCATTAATAGATAGCTGAGGTTACCCCTCTCTTATGATGAGCAAACTCTATTTTGTCTCTCTTTAATCAGCAGGGTGCAATGCGTGCAGGTGAAGTTGGCTTTGCTTCTAATCTTTAGAGCCTCTTACATTCCAAAATATTTTTTTTTAATTTATTATTTTAAACTATACATTAAATATTAGTCGGATAATAAAATAAAGAATTTTTAAAAATTACCATTGAGTACATGGATGTAGACGTGCGAAGTGCGGGTCAAAGAGTAGTTAAGACATAAAGAGACTTACATCGTATATGCATTCAAATCGGCTTTGGGAAATTCTCAAATCGATGGCTCTATGAATATATTTCACACGTCTTACCCACCATATTTTAATAGTATTACGTCAGAGTGTTTTCACAGTTATCTTTTGTATTTCCTCTTTATTCGCTTACGATTCTATTCTTTTTTTGTTACTCTAAAGATTGACTGGATGATCTCTCAAGGGGACAAATCCAATTTTGTACCGCTCTTTTTACTTTATTTGTGTCCTTTTTAAAGGTCATAAAAGAAAAGAACTTGGCATTAAATAACGTCTATTCACCTTGGTGCAGAGTCGTATTTTGCGGTTCTTTGAACATGTTAGTTGCCGCGGAAACGACTCCATAGACAGACTAGTTGTGCAGGGGAAAGTTCTTCAACTTTCCCCTGCACAACTACACACTACCGCACAAGACCTCGGGGCAGATGCCATATGCGTTGGACCGATCAGGTGAAGGCGGCATTGGGCGCTCCGATACACGAATGTACCCGATTGACGACCAGCAGGCAGAGGTGGCGAGACGTCGTGAGGCGAGTCCTGTCTGTTGCCTCATTATGATAACCACTACCACTCTTGCAAGAGTGAATCGAGCTTCAAAGAAGAAGAAAAAAAAACGACCTCTTTAGACAGAATACACACAAAGCGGTCAAACAATTTATCGCTTAAAATGGGCAGGCACACCACGTATTTTTAACACACTTTTATTAGGTCGACCAGTATGTAACTATGTAATGGAATCTAAGGTAACTAATTTAACCATCTTCCAAGGATCGTAGCGTAATGACAATTGGCAGCTGTATGTAGTTCTGATGATACAATAATATGGTACTGTCGAACTGATCTGATGATGGAGCCGAAAGATATGAATTGGAACTTCATGATGGAACATCGTATCATAGCTGTTTTTGGATTTCTTAGAAAAGTCTTGGTCTGATGATAAAGCGGGAAGATAGGCACTGGCATTCCATGATGGAATATCGTATCATAGTCGTAAACACGACTATGATACGATATTGCACTTGTGAAAAAGGCTAATGGACTTTGAACACGATCAGGTGCATTTTTAAAAGCGTGTTTTTCTAGTGTTTTTTAAACTATTAATTTAGTTACACTACTGTCCTCACAGGGAAACTGAGTGGACAGCGCTGACCAGCAAGTATGCAAAGTTCATCAGTGCCCGGAGTAGAACTAAGGCTGCCTTATCAGAAGAAATTAGTAGGAGTATTCTTTTATCTTTATTAAATAGTAGTTTTTTTTTTTTTTATGGTTATGGAAATATATTTGTTTAAATTTTACATAATAATCTATATAAACTTACCAATAATTAAAAATATACAAGTAAATTAAAAACTAAATATGGCTAAGTAAATAAAAAATAAACCTACTTATTTTTTATTGTGTAGGGAAAAGTTGAAGGCACAAGACCTCGGGGCAGATCCCCCATACGTTGGACCGATCAGGTGAAGGCGGCATTGGGCGCTCCGATACACGAATGTACCCGATTGACGACCAGCAGGCAGAGGTGGTTTTAAAAAATAAACCGACTTCTAAACTGTAATTTATTTAATTAATATCTAAAATGGGAGAAATGAATCTTTCGCCATCTAAAAAATCTAAAGTAAATACATTAACTTATTTTTTATATCGGTGCCAGCAGTTGTGTAGTAAAAATATACTGGTGAAATATTTCTTTTAAACTAAAATAATAATATTTTTTATTTATGGCGTATTAATGAGGACAATTTATGGCCATTGGCAATGTACACTATTTTTTGAGTGCATTGCCAATTTATGGCCATGTATGCTTAATTAATATTATTATTTTATTTTATGTACATACTGCGAAAAGGACAATTTGTCAATAATTTTGATGAAATTTAATTACGAAACAGATCTCTAAGTTAATATATCTAAGGCCTGTTCACATAGTGTAAAGATACATCGATCAAACTATACACGTTTGTTAAAGGAAAAACGTTTCCAGAATGTTGACTTGGCACTCGATGCCTCCCCACCCTAAGCTTGCGTTGCTCCCCTATTGTCCGTCTGTTTGTTGGGGTAACAAGTAAATGTTGATCCAGTGACCATACTCACACCGTTCTCAAGATTTTGGAGTTGGAGGATGAATGTCGACGGTACTAAAACCAAGTTGAAGCAGTAGATGCATCTTACATATTATTACAGAATTTATAATAAAATATGCAATGATTATATTGTGTGATATATTCTTTTATAAGGACATTCCTATTGTAGGAAATGATATATGTAGATTAATGATGATAATACTATTGATATATAACAAAAAAACTTTTAATAAAGTTGTGATTTTGGTATTGTCTTATAATTGATGACATGGATATTTTATTGTTTTTTTTGTATAAATTTGCCCTGAGGAGAAAAAAAATGTGATGATATAAATATCTGCTGTTTCAAATGTAGGCTCTCCTACTAGTCTCCTGTAGGGTCGTGTATGCACAGAGGTGCATACACGACCCTACAGGAGACTAGTAGCACCAAAGCAGCCATTGTTGTTGCATATATTGGTATCGACTGATAGTTAGTTTCCATGAACGGTGGCATGCAAAGTTCAAATTGTCTTTCCATACTTCGTTAAGTTCAAGGCATCACTTACTTATCGTCAAACTCAAACCTACGTTAATCCATCCATACCTGATTTCATCAATTTTCGAGCATTCGTCTCCTTTTCCATCTATGTCACGTCCGTGCCACTTACGATTGATGACGAAATAATCCACCCATCAAAAAGATGGGCGATCTCTACTGTGTATGTTGACCGATGTTCGGTACTCCATAACTTTTTTGTCAATCGAGCACGATCTATTATGGGTAGTAATAACCTGCCCATATCCCATGTTTGGCCCACAAGCCTAGAAAGATTTACATAATTTACATTTTGTATTTTGCCTTTCCTCTTCTTTTGAACAGCATTCGTAAATTTATGCTTTTCGCAAACTTGTAGAGAATGCGTATAAAGTTAAATCGATCTTTTGTGCCATAATGGAATTTGTAGGTGGTCGTCAACCCTTATTCATTCCACTGCTGGGATACGGGCCTCCCCTCAATTGAAGAGGTTTAGAGCATACTCCACCAAGCTGCTCAACTGCGTGTTGGCGGCTTTAGGCCGTTCTAAAGGGCATTTGGCTTAATGTCTGTCATCTAATGACAGCAGCCGGGACCACCGGCTTAAATTGTTAAATTTGTGGGTATTATAGTATAAATATATGAGCGAGTATAAAACTCTAATTTATAGATATAATGAAAAGATCGAACAGACGTAAATACAATTTAATTTACCCTAATACTAAATTAAAATATAGGAGCAACAGCTCATACTGTATGTGCATTAAAATATATAATAAGCTACCAGACTCATTGAAATGTTTGACATTATATAAATTTAAAAAATGTTTATTTGATTTCCTGGTCACAAATTGTTTTTATTCCATAAATAACTTCTTCAATTATTAATTTTAAAGTTATGACATGTTTATAAGTACTTAATATTTAATTTGCAATGTAAAATGTTTGCATTCATAGATGTAACTTATATTTAAAAAAAAATCTATCACGCAACAAAATTCTGTAACTGCGAAATAACTGCATTTAAAGTTACTTACCTTTACAAAGTCGAATAAAATCACAAATAACATAGACACAATAGTGTCTATGCTATTGGAGAAATACATTTCTCTCAGGAAAAATATTCTGAGATGTCAACTCGTCACCCGGGGGATACCCACCCCAATCTTTCACCCCTATTGTTCGTTTACACAAAAATGTTGATCTAGCAACCACTCTGCTCGCAAATTGATTTATCGGTTGATTAAAAAATAACCAATCGAGTGAGAGTTGGTTTTGAGCTAGAAGGTTCCATAATTAATATTTATACGAGCTCGGTGGTCGAATGGTTAGCAATGGCCACTTTGACGCCGAGTTCGCGGGTTCGATTCCCGCAAAAGACAAACATTGGTGTGCATGAGCATGTCTGTTTGTCTTGGTCTGGGTGTTTTCTATGTATTATAAGTATGTATTTATAAAAAAAATGTATTTAAGTACATTATCAGTTGTCTAGTACCCATCACACAAGCTTTGCGCTTAATTTGGGACTAGATAGTGCTGTGTAAATTTGTCCAGAAATATGTTTTTTTTTTTTCATTTACATATAACGTCTAGAGGCACTGCTCTCCTGATGTGATGCGGTTGCCATAGCTTACACACTTTATTTATTTATTACTTATTTAGCGACACGTACATAGACTAAACGAGAATATGATCAGCTTGATAGCGTCGTTGCGTGTGACAGTCTAATCGAATACGCAAGTTAAGCAACGTCAACCGTAGCCTCTGTCACAGCCTTGTTTTGTGCGTGAAATTGGTTTTGCGTCTTAAAATAGACGACGAACATCATACACCTCAAATTTTATAATATAAGGTAGACTTAATACTAAAGGATAGGATTAATGCTTAATAATGATAATTTTCTGGAGGAGCCAGATGGCGTCGTTGCGCGTGACAGTCTAATCGAACACGCAAGTTAAGCAACGTTGACCGTAGCCTGTTCATGGATGGGTTCATTTATCTCGAGTTCCTCTGTGCGGAGGGCACATTAAAACCTAAAAAAAATAGATGATAGTCGTTAAGCCAAGTTAGTGGCCTTTAAGCGGCTTGAAAACACTGGCCTCCGCCAACCCCCAGTTGAGCAGCGTGGTGGAGTATGCTCTTAACTCCTTCGATAGAAGAACCCGTCTCCTAGCGGTGGGATGAATAGGGGTTGTCGACGACTGATAATTTTCACGTCCAAAATCAATTCTACCAGCTCGTGATACGTTTTGCCGATAGCTAAGGAAATAAGTGTGAGTGCTTCGTCGGTAAAATGAATGTCATTTCTAATATAACTTTAATTTAAAAATGGCGATCGAAATTATTTTCCCCCTTACTACCAACTCATAATGCGATTCAATACCTGAATAGAATGCTTATTGGCAATTTGTTAGGTCATGCAAATTACGGCAGTAGTTTGCATGAACTAATTGGTGCCGGAAGCACGCAAAGTAGTGTAGATCAAATTGCCTGTAAATTTGACTTTCGCAAAATAACACCTGAATGAATTAACTATAGAATGCTTATTCATACCAATGAATAACCGATCTATTTCAAAATGAAAAGAGTCGCTTATTTGTTGGTATGAATAAGTATTCTTTTCAGTTATTGAATCGCAATAAGAGTTGGTGGTAAGTGGGCTGTAAACTAAACAAAAACATATTAAGTGAAATGAAAACTCAACCGAAAATTCTAATCATTTTTCTTGTTATTTACCATAAAGTGCTTTTCCGCGTAAGCCGTAATGATACAATACACTCACAGCTGTGACGAATCAAATGACATTTCATATAAAAAACGGGACGGGGGTCCACCGTACATTCCCGTGTCTCATGTGTAGCTAGGATTAACAGCGGAGACCACAAAAAATGCAATAAACAATGAAGTCCACTGCAGTCCCAGGGGTAAGACTACGCCTGTCTTGGAACTCGCAACTTCTGCCAACGCAGTATCTCCTTCCTTTCTGATGACCTCACTCGCTCGCAGGAACACAACAACCCTCAAGGGAATTGTTATTTGGCTACGGTATTCTGTGAGGTGGAGGTACATTATCGAGTAGCTTCCAATTACGCTCCCTACCTCTCTTTTCGCCAGAGCTTCGTTCGTCAATTAGCAGGGTGTACCGCGTGCAGGTGAAGGTTGTCTTAGGTTCAAAGATATTGATGAACCACTTACAACCAAAGTCTCCAAACCGTTATGCAACTACATTATAAATATCTTTAATACTTGCTGTAAGTACAAGACATCCATACAAACAAATAGACATATTCATGCTTACAAATGTTTGTATGCATGAATGTACTAAAATCGGCCAACTCAAACTCTAACTCATAATTCATAGTATTAAGTTAGCCATTGTTAACCACACGCTCAGTAAGGTCGTCAATAAATTTAACTGTTGTTTAAATAGTACTAAATTCTCAATCCAAATTACAACATTACCATGCAAATGTGCCTCTTCTGTCATACAAATTGGTGGTGGTATCCCAGAAGAGATCTCTTCCAGTCAACTATGACTGGAAGAGATCTCTTCTGGGATAAGTTAGGGTGGCCTACGGTCAAAGTCTACGCACCTACACGTGGTGTACCCTGCTGGCTAACAAACGAGGCTCTAGCCAAAAGAGAGGTAGGGCATAGCGTATTGTTTAAGCTGTCCGATTGGGGAAATACTTCCATTTCACAGAATGCCGCAGCCAAATTGCAATTTCCTTGTTGAGTTCCTGCCCGAGGGTTGTTGTGTTCCTGCGAGTGAGTGAGGTCACCAGAAAGAAAGAAAGAAAGGAAAGAGTATACGCTAGCAACGGATCGGCGACGCCTTGATGTTACTGATCTCCATGGGCAGTGGTGATTACTATCAATCAGGTGACCCACATACTCATAAAAAAAAAAAATGTCCGCCATTGTTTATAACATTCTGTACTTGTAATTTTATGTCTCTGTACAATAAAGTTAAGTTAAAAAAAAACAAACAAACAAGACATTTAACAAAATGTTGCATTTGAAAGAACAATTTAAATAATGTATTCAGTCAAATGACATTTAAATTGGTAACACAATACCGCTGCACAAGAACATTATTTTACAAACAAACACGAAAACGTAGACCCCACGCATTCATTAAAAGGTGAAATCCTAAAATTAAATTTTAAAGTCACAGATAAAAACAAAGGTACTTTCTAAAGGACATTTGGTGTAATTGAATAAAAGGCCCAATTCAAAATTGCCTCCTTTGTTGACAACACATTGGATTTATAATCTGTTTTATCACTTCAGTATTTAAATAGCGCCAAACACAATTTTATTTCAGACGTTTACGGGCATGCGCGGAGAAATTTCGTAGGTCTGTATTTCCCCGGTTATACCGGTAACGCACACGTTGAAAACTCTAGGTGATCGGTTACTCACACAATCGTAAATTGCCGTATCGCGATGCCGCAAAATCACAGACACTACCATCTAAATCACGCACACATACTCCTCACTGTGTATAGATATCCCGTACGCCAATAGGGTTGTGGAACCCACACTGTCGCATGTTCAACCCTGGTAATGCTGCGTGCGTTAGTTTCCTACGAGGTATCGTGGCAGTCAGATGTATATTTGTATGCGATTTAACCCTCAGATAACGAAATGTGAACTCGCGTACTTAAGGAAAAATATATATGAAAGTGATTTATAAAAGACGTGGTAAGCTAATAAAAGTTCAAAGACACTGTGAACGAGTTGGATTGGGATAAACTTGGATTATATGAAGTTTCTGATAGTGAAGTGAATATTATAAAGTGATTTACAGTTTTATTACTGTATTATTTAAGTGATTTATCAGTATTAGGAGTTTGCATCGCTGAAAAATAATTAGCAGGGAAACGTTTAACAGGTAAGAATTTTATTTTCTATACGTTAGACGATAGTTTGTGGAATATTAATGTTTACAATATATTTTATACAAAAATATTTAACAAAATAAATTTAAGGAGGTGCAAAAATGATATTGATGAAATGGAGCAATCTATAAACTTTCTGAGGAAATATTGTTTAAAAAAATTTATATTTTTACGCAAGTACATACCTACCTACCTACCCACCTACCATACTGGTTTTGACGCCAATTAATATTGGTTATTATCATAATTATTCGATATAATATATGTGATAAACATATATTTTAACAAAATTTTGAATAAATTAGAATATAATATGTAATAATATAATAAAATTTATAAACATATATGTAATATAATAGTTATTATGGATGAAGAGAAAATTAAAACAAAATCGTGTCGTTTTCCAAAGACGTCGGAGCAATCTCATACCTTGAGCACATGCTCAATCTTATATAAAAAAATATTTATGATATCTCAAAAATAATTATTTTAATAACCTTTTGATTTATCTTTATGGGATTCTGCTCTAGAAAAATATAAATGTTATTGTTCAGATTGTATTCGATTATAGACTTTTTTGTTTAAAAAATATATTTTTCAGTAAAAATAGAAAGTTTAGAGCAATCTGTCGTTTCTAGTATATAATTACTACGAGTAAGATTACTATTTATTGGATTATAATATTACGTAACCTTCAAATTGGTCTTTGTTCATGAAGTAATTAAATAAATACGGCCGTGAAACCATATTTTTTTTATTGCTTCATGAACAAAGTCTGTATTTATCTCCATTAGTTCATACTAATGTATGAACTAATGGATATAAATACAGACTTTGTTCTTATTTACAATTATGATTATCTACCATTCGTTTCGTTTCGAATAATTAATAAGAGTTTTTATGTAAGACTAAAAGAAAATACTTGTTTCGTGGAATTTTTATTATAATGACTTTCAATTGAGAACACATTTTTAATAAAATATTTTCTCCTTCCTTCCTTTGATAGATTTAATATTTTTAAAACTTAATGTCTAGCAAAGGGATTGTTAATGTAAATTTTAAAAAATAATATTCTAATGGCTTTCATAATAATATATTAAATTACTAGCTTTTGTCCGCGGCTTCGCTCGCGTGAAATTCGTGGCAATATGCATTTATATAGAGAAGTAGGTACTCATGTAAAGTTTCGGATAAAATAGTCCAACTAATCTTTTTTGTCATACAAACTTTGGACTCCCGTTTCACCCCCTTAGGGGATGCATTTTGAAAAATCCTTTCTTAGTGTACCCCTAGACGTCATAAGGAAACGTGCCAAATTTGGAATCTCTAGACCCAGCGGTTTGGGCTGTGCGTTGATATATCACTTTGTCACTCAGGACTTTGAATTTTATATGTCTAGAAGATAGTACTAATAATATTTTTAGTGTATCGTTACTTTCATGTATGAACATGATTACCTGAAATTCGCAACCGAAATGGAAGTTCGAATATGGGAAAAACGGATAAAATGTCTGATTCTTTAATAATTCCGAAACCAAAATTATAAAACAATTTAACTGAAGAGTTATTGTATAAATTGTATATTTTTTTCCGTGTTTCTTTAAATTGATAAAACAAATTTTATTTATGGAATCGAATTAAATTAAACAACACAAACTTTGTTGTTTTGTTTGTTGCCCCGAGAGAACTCTGTCTCCTGTATTCTGTGGTTGACTGGAAGAGATCCCTGATGGGATAAGTCCGCCATTGTACTAGTGGTTAATATTACGTATAAGTGTATGTATTACTGTTATAGTGCAATAAAGATTTACAAACAAACAAACAAAACACAATCTTCTTGGTTAGGCCTACTACGATATTTTTAGAGTTTCTGATTGTGTATGAATGATTATTGTTTTGTTTTTTAATTATTATTTTTATGGTAATGGGAACCTAATATAATGTTATGTTTTTTTTATTATTATTATTGTTTCTTTTTTTGTGTATAAAATCGTTTATTTGTTTCTTGTTTGTTTCTAAGCTTGTATGTCCGTGATGTCGCAACTGGTCCTAACTGAAAATCAGTGCCGAGTCTACTGCAGATTTCGGTTTTCATACTGAGTTGGGACCATTTTGCGACATTGCACAGTGCTGTAATTTTTCTTATGTTTTAATCTTATTGTGTGTATTGAACTTGTTTGTATAGTACTGTGTAATGTGTGCAAATAAATGTTTTTTTTTTCTTTTTTTTTTCTATATTTTTCAATGTCAATTCCTATTATATATGGGACGTAAGACATCCTATGTTCTTCTATGTATACACATCAAACTTTAATTATTATTTGTTAGTAGTAGCTAAGGCGTGAAAGCGTAACAACCACCTATACAGGTCGTGCTTGGCAATGATCAATTTCTGCACACAGAGTTATTACTAAGCCACTTGATATATTTTTTGCGACAATTGTGGTCACCCATCCTAGTTGGTACCACGACAGGGCTTGCTTAACTTGCGTTAGCGCTACGACCTCTAAACACCTCTCTCATTGTATTATTTACTTTAACGATGATAACATAATACCTTCATTACATTTCAGTCAATTCAACTGATTCGTTATTTTGTAAAATGTTACAATATATACGTAATTCTTTAGATTGTTATAACTTTTTTGTTTAACCGATTGAAATGAAACAAACACTAAATGTTATGTTGAGCAAACCTTAAGGTATTAGTGAAAACCGCATTCAAATAGGTTTAGCCGTTTCTGAGATTGCCGTGCACAAATGTGCAGACAAACAGACAAAAATTCTAAAAAACATTGTTTTGGGTTCTACTTCTATTGCGTTCATAAAGCCCCCCCTATATTAGTTTTTCTTATATATCTTCAATGTACAGACAGCGGTCAGTTACGATTTTATTATATGTATTGACGTTCTAAATTAATAAGCAAATGGTGAATATAGCTAGCGTAAAGTGTTTATTTTATTATTAATTTAGAATATCTTCATAAATAAATCATTAATTAATGAAATAAATATTTTTGGACAGTTTACACAGCGCCATCTGATTCTAGTCCCAAACAAAAGTTTGTACTATGGATAACTGATATTATAGTTAATAGGCTTTTTTTGTAAATACATACATACATAAAAAAAACCCAGTCCCAGACAATACCTATACACAAATATTTGTCTTGTGCGGGGATTGAACCCTCGACTTCGGAGTTAAATTGGCCATTGTTAGCTACTAGACCACCGAGCTCGTCAAATCCATCGGCGATTCCCTGTTGTCGATTTTAATAATGGTAAAGTTAATAATAGAATCCAGGCATTGTTACTCGTTAGACAAAGGGTTAAGAAATATTTCGTAATATATTGCATCCTAAATCCAACCAGTTTTATACGAAATACCCCTCATTAGGTAACTTAATTTTTAATAGAAAATCGAGAAAATGAGTATCCACATAGAAAAAATGTATTTTTAGAAGTCGATACCGGCTTCGTTAAGCGCTGTTATAATTTATGGTTTAGAACAGGCAATGTTGCTCGTTATTTTAATGATGGTTTAAAAAACTTTTAGGGTCATAATAACCTTTACTGAATTAATCATTCGAATTAATCTCTTTGGAAACCCTCCTTCAAGCGTTTGAGGATGAAAATATATATAAATCTCGACCAAAAAATCGAGAATATATGCGTTTACAAAGTGTTCTGTGTAACTTCGTCTATCGTCTTCGTCTTTCTGTCTGTAGATGTAAACAGATTCTGGTTATGTTTCTTTTAATTGTGTGTATTTAAGGTGTATTTTAAATACTTTTTGTACTTAATCTCTAAAGTGAAATTATAGGTTCCCTACTAGATACCCATTTTATAACTGTTGGATTTGATACCTGCCGCTGAACTCGGCAGCGGCAGGTATCAAATCCAACAGCTCATCCGAGAACTACCGGTGATAATTATAATTTGTAACGCAAAGAGACGCCACATTTCTACGTGTAAAGAGAGAGTCCAGTCTATTTTTACATCTCGTAAAAATCTCAGGTATAGAGGGAGATCGACAACTAAGCTAGCAAAATAAAAACAAATAGCTACTGACTACTTACTTTATTATTATATTACTTAATTTTAACTCACAACAAGCGATATTTTTATGTTGTGAGTAAATAAATAAATATAAATATTGTCAGACAAATTACACAGCGCCATCTAGCCCCAAAGTAAGCGAAGCTTGTGTTATGGGTACTAGACAACTGATAAACATACGTAAATACATTTTTTTTTTTGTAAATACATACTTATGATACATAGAAAATACCCAGACCATGACAAACAGACATTACATGCACACAAAATGTTTCTCCTGTGTGGGAATCAAACCCACGAGCGTTGGTGTCGAAGCCGCGTCATTGACCGCTACGCCACCGAGCTCGTCAACATAAACAAATCGTGTTAACTCACAACATAATAAAATCGCTCGCGCGCCGCCACCCCCGCTGCCAACACAGAATCTCCTTTCTTTCTGATGAGCTCACTCACTCGCAGGAACACAACAATCCTCAAGAGAATTCTTATTTGGCTTTTTGGTATTCTGTGAAGTGGAGGTACATTCCCCAGTCGGGTAGCTTATAATTACGCTCCCTACCTCTTTTCGCCAGAGCTTCGTTGTCAGTCAGCAGGGTGCACCGCGTGCAGGTGAAGTTGGCTTTGGTTCAAAGATGTTGATGAACCTCTTACACCCCATAAATTTTAAATATTAATGTCACTTTTGTGGGATAAATTGAAAATTAAATAATTATTACGTATTATTTCAAATGGAAGAGGGTCTAAAATTTATTATATTTAGAATTATGAAATATTTATTTATTTAATAATTATGTACGTTCATAGCTGTAGGTATTAATGGCTTTCAATAAAGCTCTAATGGATCTTAACCTAACTGGCGAACACTGCAGTAAGTTATTATGATTGCATACTGTTAGTGAACAGCCAATTCGATTCCACATCTCGATCTAGGTATCGATTTAATTAATCCTGATTTATAGGCATTCGATCGTTTCCTTGTAACTTGTATCGTGTAAATTCATGAATGGCTGAAAGTATTTTTAGATAATATCTGAGTTATGAATTTAGACCAACGCTTGCGAGAAAGCTTACGAATAACATATATATTATATAAATAGATAATCAGCAGTTACATATACTCGTATCCCAGCAATGATAAATATTGGCTTATGCCGATAATACCAAGCTATTGTGGAAAATAAAGAAAAATATTGTAACTATTTTTATTTGTAACACAATGTTTTTAAGCAGCTTACGCAAAATCTGTTACATGAAATTTGATACGTTGTTCACAAAGGCTAGTTGACGATGTTTTAAAATTATATACAAAAAATATTTGTGACTAACGTAACTCAAGAACGATGACATTCATTTTGATAATTAACATCCGACTTATTTTATGAACGATCAGTTTGGTGGTAAGGTACATTTTGAAAGAAAGAAATTATTGATAAAAATAAATATTGTTATTGTTACATAACAAATAGAAAATAATAAAAATTTGGAGTGTATGTGGTTCATTACTATCTTTGAACCAAAGCGAAACGAGGCTCTGGCGAAAAGAGGGTGCACCGCGTGCAGGTGAAGTTGGCTTTGGTTTAAAGATGTTAATAAACCACTTACACCCCAATTCTTGTGTTGTCAAATATGTTCCTGCGTGTGAGTAAATTCATCGGATACAAAGGAAGGAGTATAGGCTGGCAACGGATCGGCGACCCCTTGATGTTGCTAATGCTTTCCATGAGGTAACCCACATTCGTTTGCCACCTCTCATAAAAAAAATGACAAGTTGCGTTTTGCAGAAGGTCTAATCTAAAATCTGGTGCAAGTTTTATCTTGATACGCCAAATTGAAGTGAAGTTATTAATAATAATTGTTTATTTATTACTTCCACGCGGGTGCGAACAAAGCCGGCCGCTAGTCTCTCATAAATTCAGTATGGAACAGTCTTAAACTTTGTTTCCCTCCAGGGTAGAACAGCTTTATTAACTCTGAAGTTTGTCAGCCTAATTGCTATATCTCCGAGCATTGTCATCAGGCAATATTGGACTTGGCAAGTCGGGCTATGCCTAAATCTGAATATTCCTACGTCAATTTGCTATGCGTTTGAGACATGTTGCCGAGTAACAAATAGGGGCAATCTAGGAATGCATCGGTGTTGCAAATACATAGTCTTTAAGGCCGTATGTCTAATTTCAAAAACCAATTTCATTCAATAACAATCAAAATCATCATTATAAGTATTGTTGAAAATAAAAAATTCACCTTCGCGCCTAGGTGGGATTTGTACCCACGACCTCTCGATGACCGGTCGAGTGCTCTTCCAACTGAGCTACCAGGTAGGTTTGTGTTGGTGATGAATTTTTGCATTTTATATTTTACTGCGTGAGTACACAGTGTGGCGTCATCTACCTATTAAGTAATTACACTACTACAAGGCCTAACAGTCCATCGTTGCAGTTGAAATTCGGCAATTTTTTAATAACGTTAAATTTATTAAATTATAATTATTTTTTATTTTTAGGGTTCCGAACCTCAAAAGGAAAAACGGAACCCTTATAAGATCACTTTGTTGTCCGTCTGTCTGTCTGTCTGTCTGTCTGTCTGTCTGTCTGTCTGTCTGTCTGTCTGTCTGTCTGTCTGTCTGTCTGTCTGTCTGTCTGTCTGTCAAGAATTTCTATTTCGAGAATGCGTGGAGGTATCAAGCTGAAATTTGAACTGTATACTCAGGTCTACGGTCCCATGAAGTTAAAAAAAAATCAAACTGCTAAGTTTACATAGAAAAAAGTTACGGCCGTTTATTCAGCAAAAAACGCATATTTCGACACACTCAAGGGAATCAAAACCTATAGGGTACTTCCCGTTGACCTAGAACTATAAAATTTGGCAAGTAACATCGTTATAGACTACAAGTACAGGAATAAATCTCAAAACTATACATTTGTAAATAGATCTGAAAAAATAGGGGGTCTATATTTTTTATAGGGTCTCGAAATTTCAAATTGAAACTACTAGTTCAAATGGGGTATCATATGAAAGGGCTTGATGTACACATTGCAAAATATATTTTATTTATTTTTTTCGACACATTATTTCTTATTTATAATGAAAAATATCAAATTTAATAATGATACTACGTACCTACGGAACCCTCGGTGGGCGAGTCCGACTCGCACTTGTCCGGTTTTTTTTTATTATAAGTTGGAAGAGCACTCGACCAGTCATCGAGAGGTCGTGGGTTCAAATCCCACCTAGGTGGGGAGGTGAACTTTTCAGTTTCAAAAATATTTATGATATTCTGGCAAGTTGGCAGAAACAACTATTTAAAAAAACATCATCATCATCGGCCGGTGTCTAGTCACTACTGGATGTATCCAGTATCCAGTATGGACGGCATTGGGGAAGGCCTCGTCCATTACATGCGAACCTCCGCTGTCTGCATCCAGTTGCTTGCAATCGCTTCTTTGAGGTGATCTCTCGATATAGAAAAGGGAGCTATCGTTTTGCTAACCCAGACGGGGTTTAGTGTTCGCAAAGATCATTTTCATTTAATCATGACGGGGGCACATTAGCTTTATCTCCCATCTGCCATTACTCACTTTTACTACAGCTTGCAGTCTCTGAGAGCTATGGCGACCATGACAACTTTGGTTCTGCAACGAATTTTCTTCCTTAAAAAAACCCCGAGCACAGCTCCTATATAGCTCGCTATGGGGCTTTCAGTTCATGGCTCTGCCCAAAGGTCTGAGTTCAGATTTTTGCACCGTTGATCATAGAGGAGGTACACTGTAACAATATGTGCGTAAAAAAGTTGTATATTTTTATTTATTTAAATAAATAATTGAGTATCCATTTTATCTTAATCCTCTATTCGTGACACGATTCACAAATTTCTAGGAATACAAACTTTTTGAGAAAAATACGTTTTTAGAAATCAGTCATGGTACCTAAAATATTATAAAATTGAAGCTGTTTTTATTACCTTTACAGCCTTTGTTTACGGATTATATTAGGATCTAATGTTACCAAATTGCTGCATTGCGGGTTTATCACAGTTTTACTATTTTGCCAGCACTATTGCCAGTTCCCATGCGTGGGAAACTTGGTGTTATCAAAAGAAATTTTAATATTACTTTTTTGACGAGCCCGGAGATCGAATGGGTAGCAATGGGTAGTTTGACTCCGAGGTCGTGGGTTCGATCCACGCATAAGACAAACATTTGTGTGCAGAACATGTCTGTTTGACTTGGTCTGGATGTTTTCTATGTTTTAAAAGTATCTTGATAATTGACGATCTACTACAGTACATTTCCTAAGACATTTTATATCCGGAACGGTGAAACTGTGGAGTCAACTTCCCTCAGCGATATTTTAATACAATTACGACATGGGAGCCTTCAAGAACAGACTTTTTATTTAAATTAAAAGGCTGGCAACGGATTGGTGACCCCTTGGTGTTGCTGATTTCCATAAGCGGTGGTGATTACTTTCCACCAGGTGACCTACAGTAGTACTATTACTTATACTGTGTACTATTACTTATACTGTGCCTACACGCTAGTTTGTCCTCTCTCATGTAAACAATGCACCTCATTATATAAGACGATAGAACAAAATTACATGAAAATGCTATATGCATACTTTTCGCTTGTTTTTCTTCCATTACCTAAAGTTTACCTTTGCGAATGTCTCCATGCGATATTAACGCAACCTTTTGACCAAGCTACAAATTGTTGTTCTCGTCACGATATTCTGTCATTTGCGTGTTTGACGTGTATGCCTTATTTTGAACTGTCGAACATGGCCAACTTTGACGATGGAAATGTTAAACTTTTGTAAAATCAACTCTAAGTTACCGCCATTTGTTCGTTTTTTTTTCTTTTTCGTTGTTTTTTCTTTTTTGTTGTTTCTTTTGACGTTGTTGTCGACGAGCGCGGTGGTGGTCGAATGGCTAGCAATGGCTACTTGGACTCCGCAGTCGCGAGTTCGATGCCGCACAAGACAAACATTTGTGTGCATGAACATGTCTGTTTGTCTTAACTGTGCGAAAATGGAAAAGTTTTTAAGCTGTTATTTTTCCGTTTCCACCCTGTATAATTATTATTATAGTAAATATCTGCTTAGGATCTGCCTGATGGTAAGCACTCGTCCTATCCTATGGACACATGCATCATCAGACATCATTCAAATGAGTTTTTTTGATATGATGCCCACGGCCTCCTTCTACAGTCGCACCGCTCGCCATTGACAGAGAATTTATCCTCACACATTAGAACCGAAAAGAAGTGGTCATGTATAGTCGGTTCCATAGAACTTTTATTCCGCGTACTATCAAGCTATGGATTGAACTGCCTTTTGAGGTTTTCCCAGGAGACCACAGCACGGGGTTCTTTAAAATGGGCGTGAATAGGTTTTTACAGGGTCTGCAATGCGCATGCGATGCCTATGATGTTACCGGCATCCATACGCTACGATAACTACTTTTCATCAGGCGGGCCGTATGCTTGTGTGCCACCGGTATTCACGCGTTGCCGATCCTTAAAACCCCTTTTGAAGATCTCTTTGCTTATAGTTTCATGTGTTAACCTCAGGAGGGAGTTCATCTCTTAAATTTATTATATTCTCTGATTATATTTTTATGGAACAAGATTTACTATCTCGTATACAGAATAGGTATATTAATTCGCTCAGCACGAGATATAATTTATTGTATTTTATTGTTGGAGGCATTTTCATGTCTCGTAAGCATAATAAGTCATGTCAAGAATATGTATTTTGTGAATCTAGCATTTTTGAAGTGAAAACTTCTTTAGCGGCGTTGTGCACTTTTTGAGGTGGATAAAAAATGTTAAACGAGCGTCAGGATCACGTGTCCTGATCGAAAATTAGTAAGGCAAAGCTGCGAAACTACAAAATCCAACTTTAAGCAAAGATGATACGATTGAGATTGCTTTGAATAGTTTATGTTTGTGTACGATGGCGCAATAAATGAATATTGTATTTTACCACATAAATGATAGTACTGTTATACTGATAAATAAAGCAATTCGTGCGAAATTATTTCCTAACCATTCTAAACTATTCAAAAATGCAAAACGTTAATGTTCAAGCTTTCACTTCTGCCGGTACTCCCGGAGTGCAACTAAATGTAAAACACCCAGACAAAGACAAATAGGCATGTTTATTAATACACATAAATGTTTGGCTCGTGCGGGGCAACGAATCCGCGACCTCGGAGTCAATTAGACCTCCGGGCTCGTCATCGTATGTTATATGTAAAAGCATTAATAGACGTTCGAATACACTGCGGTCGAACTGACGGACCGGACGGTGCGCTCGATACGCCACACCACCGCACCGCAGGAAAGACGGTCCAGTGCTTGCCGTACTATTAGACAGTGATCACGTCGACATGCGTCCAACTTTATCTAGGCAAGCTAAAATCAACAAAAACCGACTCCAAACATTACTCTACATTTATGTATGTAGATACAGGCTGATGATGATGAAAAAAATATGGGACCAATTTGGAAGTATACTCTTTCAAATATAATAAGTTTTTTTCAAATCAGTTTATAAGTCACGGAGTAATTAAGTAACAAACATAAAAAAATACAGCCGAATTGAGAACCTTCTTCTTTTTTGGAGTCGGTTAAAAACAATAATGTTCATAATAATGAATATCTAAATTTCAAAAATACTAATTTATTTAATACAGCTAATTACACGGATGAATATATTACACGTACACGAATCAATCGCACTTAATAAATTGATAGCAACCCCAATAAACAGCAAACGGCTTTATCCCCACCACATCCGTACCCTCATCTTAAATTAAAAATTAAACGAGCTCTCGTAACGTTACGGAAACGGGCTGAATTGAAAAATGCGAGAATTTTATTTCCACTGGTGAGTTAAAAACAAACAAGTTCGCTTGAACATCACTGTGAAATGGTTTGGACTGTTCGCATGTCAAACAAAGTTTGCAATTGGAGCCCATTTGAATATAGCTATAGTTATGGTCTTACATATAAACAATGTTTAGCTTGACATTTGGCTCTGTCGCACTTCGGCCACTCGATATAAAAGCAGTCTCCTTGAACTCCGCATTGCTGCTGGCTGGGGTGCTTTCCCTTGACCTTAGGGTGCGAGAAATCGCATCTCTTTACGAGGCCAAGAGGGGACTGCCCCATCCGGTGCTGGGAGACAGGGAGATCGAGCGGATGGCCTCTAAGATCGAGGCCCCGCACCGAGCGCAGCTGGAGAGGGTCGAGTTTGATCACCTGGTGGACGAGGAACAATACAGGGTAGCCAACATCTTTGCCCTGCGAATGTTCACGGACGGCAGGAAGATTGAGGGCCGGGTAGGTGCCGCTGTGTCAATTTGGAACAGCGATGCCGAAACCAAGGCCGTCAAGCTTACTTTGTCGTCCTACTGTACCGTCTACCAAGCCGAACTCCTCGCTCTCTGCACCGCGGCAAAGTGCGCGTTGAGCTGTAATGGAGCAGCGTGGTCATCTTCAGCGACTCCATGGCGGCGCTCCAGACGATAGGTAACGTTGATTCTCCTCACCCCCTTGCGGTACAGACGCGGGACGCTCTTAAACTGTGCAAAGCGCAGGGTAAGAGCGTCTCGATGTTCTGGATCAAGGCGCATGTGGGTCTTGAGGGGAATGAACGCGCCGATGAACTCGCTAAGAGTGCGGCCCTGAAGTCGAAGAAGAAGCCCGACTACGACCGCTGCCCTGTCTCATTCGTCAAGGGTATGATCCGTAAGGCGACCATTGACGAATGGGATAGGAGATACCGCTCGGGAACTACAGCTTCAACGACGAAGCTGTTTTTCCCGAGTGCGACCGCCGCGTACAGTATCGTGGGCAAAATGGCTCCGTCTGGCATTACCACGCAAGTCTTATCGGGACACGGTGGGTTTGCCGCGTACTTGTACAGGTTCAAGTGCGCGGACGATCCATCGTGTTTCTGTGAAGCTGGCGAGGGTCAGACAGTGAAGCACATTTTGTTTCAGTGTCCCGCATTCTCCAAACAAAGATGGGAATTGGAGCAGCGTTTGGGAATGCGGGTCACTGAAGCGAATGTGTCCGAGGTGATGGCTGGAAAAAGTAGATTTAAGTATATTGACTACTGTGTCAACCTAGCCTCGGCTGTCATCAGGCGGAACAAGCAAAATGGCCCCACCTAGGACCAATGTTGACTTGGGCGCCTATATTTTCCGATAGACGCCTCGATCGCGGTGGCTAGGTGGGGTTATTGAGTTAAGTGTCTGCTGAGGACAGCTGTGGATAGATTGACAATAAATAGAATCCGTAGTTTACACGCATCTTGTCCTGGTTGCTAGCGATCAGAAATGGCAACCCTAGGTCCCTAGGTCCACTTATAGTGTAGCTCTGTACTGTACATATAGGTCTTCAAATTACTACATTTTAAATAATACACGAACCATAGGCGAACATCATGCCAGTAAAAACTGGTTACAGAACGATTACTTAATACTTACGCATTTATACTTGTACATGCAGTACACAAGAAAGTAAAGGTACGGGAACACGAAGCAAGATAGTTGATCTACAACTTTTCAATAATTTCTTTTTTATCAGCGCTAACGTCTTGTCGCGACGCAATATGGCGCAAGACTGAACTGAAAGACGGGCAATTACCTTGCTTTCTTCTTGCTACAATGGAAGTAGGTAGAGGCATCTATAGGTAAAACAGTCGTCAACCCTTTCGTTCAACTGCTGGAGCAAACATTTTCGACTCAACCAAAGACTTGACAAAGGACTTAACATTTGTCATCGAGTTGTACTCGATCGATTTGTAGTCGATAGTACAAGGAGCTCGTGGTAAATAAACCAATCTATAAACAGGCCACAATCGACGTTGTTTAACTTGCGTGTTTGATTAGACTGACACGCGCAACGTCGCCATTGAGCTGCTCATACCACCACCATAGATAAATAAATAAATATTTCTAGACAATTTACACAGCGCCATCTAGTCCCAAATTAAGCACAAATCTTATGTTATGGGTACTAGTCAACTGATAAATGTACTTAAATACATTTTTTTTTGTAAATACATACTTATAATACATAGAAAACACCCAGACCAACACAAACAGACATGTTCATGCACACAAATGTTTGTCATGTGCGGGAATCGAACCCGCGACCTCGGAGTCAAAGTGGCTATTGCTAACCATTCGACCACCGAGCTCGTCAAATAGATAGTAATAGATGTGACGTTGTTTATTGATCATTCAGTCAGCCAGTCATATTATCAACAATAACTCAGTGTAGAACAAAATCGCTATTTAAGAGAATGTGATA
This sequence comes from Hypsopygia costalis, assembly GCA_937001555.2. Classification (NCBI taxonomy): domain Eukaryota; kingdom Metazoa; phylum Arthropoda; class Insecta; order Lepidoptera; family Pyralidae; genus Hypsopygia; species Hypsopygia costalis. The sequence continues at coordinate 8,425,021 of OW443349.2, forward strand.
TACATATAAAAATAAACTAAATAAAACTGAAATTACCAATAAACAAAGCAGTCAATAACCATTTAAAGAGTTGAATGACATTCTATGCCTAGAAACCAAATATAGCAATGCTGGGTAAATATCCTTTGTCGACTCTATGAAATTATTTCTAAGAACTAAAAGCAAAATGAGTTTTGAAATAAAAGAAAGATTTAATACTATCCGCATAAGGTTCAGTTTATAATGCAGCCAAGCAATAATAAGGTGAAAAGACTAGCACAATGGACAAGCAATTTTATCGACGCGTTCGAAAGATACCTACCACTATTTTGAGTTGTTATAACAAACACATTTTAGTGCCCAAGTTTATTCGGAACTTTTCTCTCGTAAAAGATTGGCGCAGACAGCTGAGTTTTTATCTAATGCGATAGACGCTATCCAATTTTATTTTATTACTCAGCGAATAATATGGCATATCGACAGACGTTTTGAATTTTAGTGCCGAAAAATCAAGTATTTCTAGTACAATCTATACTAAGGATAAAGAGGCAGTGGACGGGCAACGTAGTTCGCAGAACCGATGGAGAAATGTTCAATAACAGCGATTAAGCAGGTCTACTCTTAAGCGCAATTTCAATCACGATTTCTTTCCAATGCAATTATAATCGTGCGACGATTTAGTAATCTTGAAATCATTTTTAACAAAGTTGAGTCGGGATTGAGATTGCGTAAGAATTGTAAATGCGATATGAAGTTAGCTACATAACCCACTTACATCAACACGACATTGACTAAAAAAGAACGAATGAAAGAGCGAAGATTATATATAAGATGCAAAAAGTTATTAATTTGATTGAAATTATTTAATAAAAATGTCCAGAAAGCGCAGCATAGGATGACCCTACACAAAACGGATGGACTATGTGGTAAAGATATTAGGGAGCCGATGAATACAAACGGCCCAAAATAATAGGTTTCTTTAATATCTGACGGGGTTGACATAAGCGAACATCATTCTATTGGATTTTAGTTAAGCAACGTCCACCGTAGCCTGTATGTGGGTGGGCTTATTTATCTCGAGCTCCTCAGTGCTTTGAACATGTTAAGCGGTTGGCTGTTGTCGTAAGATGAAACCCTCAAGAACATTGTTATTTGGCTGTGGAATTCTTTGAGGTGGAAGTACTTCCCCTGTCATATAGCATACAAATACGCTGTATCCTACCTCTCATTTGCTAGAATCTATTCCGCTAGTCGGTAGCGTGCAACACTTACAGGTGAGGTTGGCTTTGGCTCTAATGATCGTGGTGAGCCGCTTGCACCCCCTTAGGTTTTATTTAATATTTAGCATCTCGAACTCGAGGTTATATGTATTGTCGAACTCCATTTGTTGAGGTATCAGTTCGAGTTCAAACCAATTTGCTAGACCAGTGCTTTTCAAACTTTTTCATGGCGCGACCCCATGTGTGTAAAAATATTTTCCGACCTCCTACCCTCCGAAGTTCCTGAACTGTATGTTTTTTTTTTTATATTATAAATATCAAATCCGTACATTTTTATTTATTTCCATAATTAATAATCGTTAATTAAATGTATTAAATAACGCAAATATAATGAAGTATCTAAAAATATATTTTTAAACGTTGTTTTTTTTGCAACTCCGGGGTCTTCTGAGACCCCTTATAGGCTTAGGTCCCTCTGGTGTTGCGACTCCCACTTTGAAAAACACTGTACTGGTTTAGGGGTGTAAGTGGTTCATCAAGATCTTTGAACCAAAGCTAAGTTCACCTGTACGCGGTGCACCCTGCTGAATGACAAACGAAGCTCTGGCGAAAAGAGAGGTAGGGAGCATAATTGTAAGCTACCCGACTGTAGAATGTACCTCCACCTCACAGAATACCGCAGCAAAATAACAATTCCCTTGCGGGTTGTTGTATTCTTGCGAGTGAGTGAGATCACCAGAAAGAAAGGAAGGAGATGCTGCGTTGGCAGCGGGGGTTTGGTGGTGCGCGAGCGATATTTTGTGTTGCGAGCGTTAATATGGCTACGGTAACCGCTTCATATCAGGCGGGCCATATGCTTGTCTGCCACCCGAAGTAGTATATAAAAAAAAAAAAATACTAGACTATCATTTGACTTTGTAATATTAGCGATATAAGCAAACAGTAACCTGACTGTTGTACCTACTTCATGAACTGCTAACCGCATTTTCTGCCGTTGATATGCTAAGTGGTTTAACCGCTGAACAGGCACCAGTTAAATTTTCAACGAACACCTACATAACTAGATTTGGCTCAGCTGTGGCCGACATTTCATTTCATATCCAATTTGTTCAGTTTCCTATTGTTATTAGTCATATTATGAGTTTAATTTTGTTTGTTTTTAGTATTTTACTAGCGTGGTCATTGTTTTAATAAAACCTTGTTCCCGTGGAAACTAAATGCTTTTTTTTTTCAAATACAAATTCAAATTATTTATTGTTTCCGTAGTTCATAGGTTCTTACATATTAGTTTTCTTAAAATAAAATAAAAAACAAATGGCACCGCATGGAACCCCGTTGGGGCACTACAATTATTTAAAGTTAAATTATGTTAGAACAATGTAAATGTAAATACATTTATAAATTAATATTATTAAAACTCACGAGTCACGTGAGACATTATACTAAATTAATTAAATAAAATTAAACGGGTCACTCACTTCTTTTTGTCGGGAAAGCCGACTAGTTTCGATTTCAAAAGGAGACCTTCATCAGGGCGAATGTCCAGACACGTCCACCCTTTGTCCCTCCCGCCGGACACGCGCGCCAATGCGCGCGCCGCCCGACTGGAAAGGGTGGTGGGGGGTTGGTGTGTTGATTGGTAGAGCGCTGCCCTCGACGATGACGTAGTGGTAGCCGGTGGATCCAATTCTTCTATCTCTTCGGGCGTGTGGTCATCTAGTGCGCTTACCATGTAGTGGTAAAAACTGACAGTATCAGCATTGGCGACTGTATCGTGACATGCCGTGGGGTACCGGCAGAGTAGAATAGTACCTCCCTCTAGTACCAGGTGTCGTAGGAACCGACTGAGGTACCACGGAACCGACTGATGGCGGTATAACCATCCAAAACAAACGTAGCTCAAATGGCACAGGGCAGGGATGGGCAGCAGCATCCCTGTCGCGAAGCTACGTTTCTGCGATCGCCACCACGCCTGCCCAGCGTGGCGATTATGGGCAAATCCCCCAAATTAACGAAAATAGGACCAGGCCCCCAGTCCCCGGCAGCTCCGCTAGTCCTGGCTCCGGTAGCGGTCAGGGAAACGACGGAGCAGGGGGTGCTAAGAATCCCCGGCAGAGGCCCGGCTACCACCCCAACAGACGACTGGCCCTGGTAACACACAACGTACGCACGATGAGGACTGACGAAAAGATTGTTGAGCTGGAGGAAGAGTTGAGATGGATGCGATGGGATATTGTGGGGTTGTCCGAAGTCCGTAGAGAGGGAGAGGACACGATAGCCCTACAATCCGGCAATCTCCTCTTCTACCGGGAAGGTGACCAACAGTCCCAAGGTGGTGTCGGATTTCTCGTCCACAAGGCCCTTATTAACAACGTTATTACCATCGAAAGCGTGTCGAGCAGGGTTGTATACCTAATACTCAGAATATCTGAGAGATATTCGATGAAGGTCATTCAGGTGTACGCACCGACCTCGTCAAGCCCAGATGATGAAGTGGAGTCTATGTATGAGGACGTAAGTCGAGCCATACATACGACCAAGACCCACTTCACCGTTGTTATGGGGGACTTCAACGCTAAGTTGGGCAAGAAAAGCGATGATGAGTTGAGAGTGGGGCAATTTGGATATGGACAACGGAACCCTAGGGGACAGAGGCTGGCCGACTTTCTGGAGAAGGAGGGACTCTTCATGATGAACTCTTTCTTCCAGAAGCCGCCTCACAGGAAATGGACCTGGATAAGTCCCGACGGTTCCACGAGAAATGAGATCGATTTCATCATGACCAGCGAGAAACGAATATTCAATGATGTCTCCGTGATCCACAGGGTGAAAACCGGTAGCGATCACAGGATGGTAAGAGGCACATTGAATATTAACGTTAAACTCGAAAGGTCCCGCTTGGTGAAGTCCACGCTCCGACCTACTCGTATCGATATCCAAAACCCCGAGAGCTTTCAGCTCGAGCTCTCTAATCGCTTTGATTGCCTGGAGAACTTAGCATCAGTGGATGAGATTAACAACAGGCTCGTAGAAGCTGTCCAAACGGTAGGTTCTAAGTTCTTTAGACCCCGACGTTCAAATAGACCTCAGAAACTTTCCGATCACACTCTAAACCTCATGGCTGAACGACGCTCGCTGAGACTGCAGTCTTCCTATGACGCACAGTCATACAGGCAGCTCAATAGACAGATCTCGAAATCCTTGCGGCACGATATACGTCTCTTTAATAGGAAATATATTAAAGAGACGATAGAGCGGAACAAAGGCTCCAAAGTGTTTGCAAGGAATCTGTCTATAGGGCAAAGCCAGTTGACCAAGCTGAAGAGAGAAGATGGCAGTATAGCGTCAACCAAGGCCGAGGTATTGGAGGAGATCGAAAGGTTCTATGGACAGTTATACGCTTCCGTTGCCAAGCCTGCTAACAGCGTGGCCAAAGACCCAAGAGCCAAGCTGACCCGACACTTCACCGAGGATATCCCGGACATCAGCCTGTACGAGATTAGAATGGCCCTGAATCAGCTTAAAAACAACAAGGCGCCGGGTGATGACGGAATCACATCAGAGCTTCTGAAAGCGGGTGGTACACCGGTACTAAAAGTCCTTCAGAAGCTCTTTAACACCGTCGTCCTCGAGGGCATAACGCCTGAAGCATGGAACAGAAGCGTGGTGGTGCTGTTCTTTAAGAAAGGCGACAACACCTTATTGAAGAACTATAGACCCATCTCGCTTCTGAGCCATGTTTATAAGCTGTTTTCAAGGGTCATTACGAACCGTCTCGAGCGCAGGCTTGATGACTTCCAGCCTTCCGAACAAGCCGGTTTCCGAAGAGGCTTCAGTACCATAGACCACATCCACACGCTGCGGCAGGTTATACAGAAGACTGAAGAGTATAACTTGCCACTTTGCTTAGCGTTTGTGGACTATGAGAAAGCCTTTGATTCGGTCGAGACATGGGCTGTGCTTGAATCTCTCCAGCGATGCCGTATTGACTATCGGTACATCGAAGTGCTGAAGTGTTTGTATAATAACGCCACTATGTCGGTCCGAGTACAGGAACAGAGCTCGAAGGCGATCCCTTTGAAGAGAGGCGTAAGACAGGGAGATGTGATATCTCCGAAACTGTTTACGGCCACTTTGGAGAACGCCTTCAAGCTCCTGGAATGGAAAGGATTCGGCATCAATGTTAACGGCGAATACATCACTCACCTTCGGTTTGCCGACGATATCGTAGTCATGGCAAATTCGATGGAAGATCTCAGCACGATGCTCGAAGGCCTCAATCAAGTTTCTCAACAAGTGGGTCTTAAAATGAACATGGACAAGACGAAGGTAATGTGTAATGTCCATGTTGTACCCACTCCAATATCTGTTGAGAGCTCGGTTCTTGAAGTTGTTGACTCGTACGTCTACCTAGGACAAGTAGTCCAGTTAGGTAGGTCCAACTTCAAGAAAGAGGTCAGTCGCCGAATCCAACTCGGCTGGGCAGCGTTCGGAAAATTGCGTGATGTCTTCTCGTCCGACATACCGCAGTGCCTCAAGTCGAAAGTCTTCGACCAGTGTGTGTTACCAGTGATGACTTACGGCACTGAAACGTGGTCCCTCACTATGGGCCTTATGAACAAGCTCAAAGTAGCCCAACGAGCTATGGAGAGGGCTATGCTCGGAGTCTCTCTGCGAGATCGAATCAGAAATGAGGAGATCCGTAGAAGAACCAAGGTTACCGACATAGCCCAGCGGATTAGCAAGTTGAAGTGGCAGTGGGCAGGGCACATAGCACGGAGGACGGATGACCGATGGGGTCGAAAGGTTCTCGAGTGGAGACCACGTACCGGCAAGCGCAGCGTAGGACGTCCACCCACAAGGTGGACAGACGACCTCATTAAGACCGTAGGATCGCGCTGGATGCAAGCCGCTTCCAACCGGTCTTATTGGAGATCTAGAGGGGAGGCCTATGTCCAGCAGTGGACTTTCAATGGCTGAGATGATGATGATGATGATGATGATGATCGTGACTCTCTTTAGACTCAAACTGGAGCTCTGGTTTCCAGGCCGTTGGCAATACTCATCCGGTATCACGGTTGAAATTCGGACGTAAACTAGTTGGCTAAAATTTAAATTAAATTAAAATTTAAACTTTAAAATTGTTACAGAATTTAATTACAATTTCAATTTCAAGAATAATGCCCTGTGATCAAAATAATTACAATATTTCAAGTTAAAAGTAAAACAATATTAGTAATAATGAGTAATATAATAGTGTCCAGTAATTAAAAATTGCATGTGGGTCACATGAAGGAAAGCAATCACCACGGCTCATGGAAATCAATAACACCAAGGGGTCGCCGATACGTCGCCAGCCTATACTCCTTCCTCTCTTTCTTTCAGGTGACCTCACTCACTCGCAGGAACACAACAACCCTCAAGGGAATTATTATTTGGTTGGGGTATTCTGTGAGGTGGAGGTACTTCCCCAGTCGTGCAGCATAACAAATACGATATCATCATTACCAACCTGTATCTACTTACTGCTGGATATAGACCTTTCCCAATGCTTTTCACCATATGCGATCCTCCGCATAAGGAAGGGTCTATTGGAAAGAAAAAAAAAGCTTCAAAATTGCGAGGAAATCAGTAAAATCACAATTTTATTACCAGCCGGCGTGGGACGCTAGTATAAAAAAAATGTTTCCAGTGATGGTATACGGTGGTATGCAGCTTTCTTCAACCGTATTGAATTCATCCCCTTGTCGCGCCCTATTCATTACGTTTTTGTAAAGCTAAATATGCCGCGAAAGCATATCGATTTCAGCCCCATCAGCAGACAAAATCAACTCGGTATTGTGCAATTGTTTGTATGAAGGATATCTCACTACAAGGTAACGATTATGTTTTCAGATTTTGAGGATTAACTGAATATGTTTTGGAAATGGTTTTCGATATGAAAACTGTTCCAAAAAAAAACATATTGTATCTGAGTCTTGCCAGCAGGATGCACGACGTGCAGGTACGCCATGCGAGCTATATTTCAGGTTGCGAGCGCTTATATGGCTTTACATCAGATGATTACTGGCGTAAAATTGACGCATGCGTTTTCGAAATATTGCTCTGCAACTCTAAATAGCGCGAGTCCGGCGTTCTACGTTTAAGACATCTCAAACGCTGCTTAGACCTTCCAGGAAAAGCATGTGTCACTGAGGTAAGTGTTATGAATTTTGAAGTATAACGACGGCGTGAGTCAAAATGAATGAGTAAAAAAAAATATTTGCCGAGAACATATCATTGATATGTGCCAAAGGTATATTTATTTATTTAAATATAACTGAATGTGCCTATTATCGGTAATAGATTTTTATTAATTAGTATATAAGTTTAAATGACTGATTCGTTGATTTTTGAAGATGTTTTAAGTTGTGTATTTTATCATATAATAAATAAATAAATATATATTAATTGTGGCATTTATTATATTATCTGTGTGTGAAAATATAATACCGGTAACTTTTATTCAAATAGATAAATAAAATACGACGTTACATCTATTTAAAACTCATGCGTCAATTTTACGCATGATTATCTTTTACGTAATGATTATCTTTCTAGGTTTAGAAATTTCTGAACTTTCGTCCGAATCCCAAAGAATTTTCATTTCGGATCCCGTGATTTGACTTACACAAACGCAATGCTGTTTTGCACAAACGTCATGTATTTATTTGTTATTTGTATATAGTGACCAGGGTTTGCTTTGGAATTGTTACAGAATGGACAGCACAATAACATTTTCCATTTAAAAATAGACGACCTATTCAGCATATTTGTCCAAATACATTGGTTATTATCCTTTTATGTTTACATGACACTTTACTCCGTACTCCGATTTCCAATGCTCTTAAGTGCCCTTTTGGTATGCATGTTTTTCCAGTACATTATGATAGGTGATTAAAAAAAAACAAAATTCACAGTCTATGTTCATAAGTACAGTACGGTAAAGTAGGTTTATAGGTGACTTTACCTTTTACGTACTTTTACATTGAATAAAATATGTATTTATTACGATTTAAAACATATAGGTATATTAGTGTATTTACAAAAAATAATAATATATTAAATTTAATTCATTAGTTTGGAGGTTATCTTATCATTTTATATGTATGTGTATTTATCCTTTTGTTATTCATTTTATTATTTATAAATCTATTATTCTTTAATTTATTATTACTACTGATATTACTATTATGTATCTCTTTTTAATCACGGGTCAAGCCCGGTCATTTGATAGGCGTGCGCGGGGATATAGATCCAACGCGTATAGGCCCCTTTGAGAAGTTTGATGTAATGTTGTACGCCCGCAATGACCCGCTATAGGATATGGCAATGGAACGATATACCCATGAGCAGTTCTCGGCAGGCGTTGAGACTATTGCGAAGTATAGGTATCACACTAATAGAAAAAACACAGTTAAGATAGGTGGGAAATTTAGTTACATGACTAATACCGAACGGGGTACAGCACAAGGCTCCAAAATCGGTCCTATTGAATACCTTATATACGTCAATAATATGTGTAATATATTCCAGGGGGAATCTGTATACCAGTTCAGTACTGATGACACGTGCTTGTTGTCTGCTAGTGAAAGTATATATGAGGCGGAACAGGTAATGCAAAATAATTACGACTTATTGTGCAAATGGGCACACGATGTGGGGCTTGTTATTAATTCCCAAAAAACCAAATTAATGTATATCCACTCCCCATATTTAAAAGAATCAAAAACACCAACCATTGTAACCCATTCTCATGACTGTCTTTACCTCAATATAATCAACAGTTGTAAATGTGACCATTTGCAGTTAGTTAAGCAACACACATACCTAGGATTAATAATAGACGATAAATTTAACTGGAAACCACATATTGATAACGTTTGCAATAAACTAAGATCAGTGATGGGAAACTCGCTATATTGAAGCATAAGTTGCCATATGTTACGCGTAGAATGCTGTATCTGTCCCTTGCCGATTCGATAATTAACTATGGTTTAAGTAGTTATGGTCGCACCTTCATATCATATTTGAATAGTATCTACGACTTACAATTAAGAATACTTAAATCCATTGTACCTACTCATTAAGAAGAAGTATAATGAAGACAGTTATATAGGATTATTTAAATTCTGTCAAATTATTAATGTAGTAGATAAAGTAAAACACGCAATGATATATGAACATTTTGAGAAGATAGAAATATTAGATAAAAGAAAGCGCGCAAGTAACTTACGTCAGATTACAAACTTACGTACGTATGTACTACCTACATATAATAACATGTATGGAATGAGGACATGGGAATATATGTTACCTAAGATCTTGAATGATTTACCGACAAACATATTGAGTGTGGCGATGAATCAATCAGGGCGAAATCCATACAATAAATGTAAAAAAGTTCTAAAACATTTCTTTATAAACAAATCAGATTAAAAAAAAATTAGAATACATGTATATATAAAAAAAAAAACATTGTCTTGTATCGAGCCAGTGATCTCACTTATCGCGTATAAACCATTTATGGTTTTTGCGAATGGTCGAATTCTGTTTTATGTTTATTATTAATATTTTGGATAAATAAATAAAAAAAAAAAAAGTGTGATGGAAAATAAATGGGTTATGGAGATGAGATCTGGGTGAACTAAATACCGGACTATTACAGAAGAGGGACGGACGCCTGCCTTAACTGCTTTTATTTATTTTTTTTCTTCTCTCCTGTTCACTGGGTATTTATTTAAGATAATCAAATTATAAATATATATTTCTTCTTTACATTATTAATCTATTTGTTTTAACCACGTCTAATATGAATCCTTTCATGCATTCTACGGTTGGCTGGAAGAGATGTCTTTCAGAGAGAAGCCCGCCTTTATACTGTTTAATTTATTTGTCTACTTTTATTTCCCTTCGGAGCATAATGAGCAAAAGGTAAAATGAGCACCACAATCAAAATGGCCAAAGTGCAAAATGTTAAATGTGCAAAACGCAAAAAGTGCACCACAAGCAAAATGTGCAAAACGCAAAATGAGCAACATATTCTTATGCCATGTTCACACGAGTATTGTTTTGTCGTATAATAAAGAGATTAAATACAAAATATGTACACTAATAAATAAATAAATAAATATTTCTGACCAAAATTACACACAGTCATCAAGTCAGAAAATTCGACGAGCTTGATGGTCACTTTGATACCGAATTCGCGGGTTCGATCCCCGCACATAACAAATGTTTGTACGCATAAACATGTCTGATTATCTTGGTCTGGATATTTTCTATGTATTATATGCATGTACGAGTATTTACAAAAATATAATGTATTTAAGTGCGCCCATTTTAAATCGCTTTTTTTATTTTTTTATAAAATTTATAATTTCACTTGGTGCAAGATAATAACTCAAAGTCCACTCAATGCGCAAAGCTCGTCTTTGACAGCTTAATTTAAATTAAAAAAAAATATTTTAGCTTTACTTTAAAAGGCTACCATACAAAGCGTTCATTAGCGAGGTTCAAATTATAATTGACATCATTAATTTTTTTTATTAAAATTATTGAGCGGAACATTTCCAACAGAGGAATTCTACTAAAATAATTAATATTTTCAATGAACGTAATTTGGTGAAATGAAAGAAGTGTTTTTACAAAGTTTTCCATACGTTTAGAATGGAATTAAGATGAATCCATAGGAATGAAGTTCACATGGTCTGAGTAGCGATTGAAGCTAATAAAATAACGAATTCTATGTTCTAAAATAATAATAAAATAATAAATAAATATTTCTGGACAATTTACACAGCGCTATCTAGTCCCAAATTAAGCGCAAAGCTTGTGTTATGGGTACTAGACAACTGATAAATGTACTTAAATACATTTTTTTTGTAAATACATACTTATATTACATAGGAAACACTCAGACCAAGACAAACAGACATGTTCATGCACATAAATGTTTGTCTTGTGCGGGAATCGAACCCGCGACCTCGAAGTCAAAGTGACCATTGCTAACCATTCGACCACCGACCTAGTCAAAATATTTCCGTTCCAGTTAGTTAACGCGGAAAACCCATGGTAGAAAAACACAAGGTATTTTCTTCCCGTTTGTTGACGAGCTACGTCACGAATTTGGTTGTCAAAACCTATCATTTTCCATACAAAATACAGCTGACAACGTAAGCGAGTTCAAATCACGTGACCAAATTTGTCGCTAAAGAACATACCATGGGTAAACCTATATATTTGGCACTCTACCAAATATCATACGTATTCGTGAACGAATAACTCAAGAGAATAGACCAATACATCTAAGGATTTATTTTATACGTGTTCTCTAACTTTGTAACGGTTAATGTAGAGCTGTTAAGTAAGATTTGTTATGATATAATATACTCTTAAATATACTAGTATTCATTAACATATCTCGAGAGATTTTTGTGCTATCAAAGTAATTCTTTCACGTGTGGTTTTATTATTGTGACGTCTTTTACATCATCATCATCAGGTCCATTTTAGTCTCCACTACAGGAGCACGCTCTCTCGTTTGTCCTAGACGGAAGGAGGATTTGGACTTTTACATATAAAACCGGAATAAACGTTACTCAAATAGCCTATTACAAGACTTGGCCATCTGATGTAAACCCCATCGATTGAGGGGACATGTATCCCAACAGTGGGACAATTATGAGTTAATGCCGACACCTGGTTAACAGAGCGTAATTTCAATTTAATATTTTCATAATGAATGTTTATTTTAACATTTCAATCAAGCGTTGAGTTATTATCTTGTATTATTCATATGTAATATTGATATAAGCTGTGTCTATATAATTTTAAATGAAATAAATTTCCTTATTTGTTATTGGGCCTCGGAGGCACGTACAGAATACACCTTAAATTCTTATTTGTTTCTCTTCTGCAAGGTTTATATTGTACAATCAATAGCAGGTCGTACAATTTGATTTTTGCAACGTTCTTATGTCGTAGGATTAGTTAGTTAGTTATTATTAGGGTTGTAACGGAGGTCTACTTAGCGGAGGCGGAGGCGGATGCGGAGGCGACCTGTATCACCTCCGCGGATGCGGAGGTTAACGGAGGCGAAGGTGAAAGTAGATGTAGAAAAAATTGAAATTTATGGTGCATTAAAACTAAGTACAAAGTTTTCATTTCAAATCACTTCAGTAAACATATACTCGTAAATAAACATTACTTTCTAGTCAATCAAAGTTAACACAAAATCTGGAGTTGATGTCTTCTAATAGTTTTTATCGTGCGTTATTGTTCTATGATTACGTAAATAAACCTCCGTTACAACTTCGCAAAAATTGTACGGAGGCGGAGGCGGAGGCGAAGATACGATTTCTTGTGGAACTTCCGCAGTAACGGAGGCGGAAGCGAAGCTCCGTTACAACCGTAGTTATTATAACGTCGGATAGATTAGTATAATAATATAATGGTTTTTGCAGTGCAACTGTATGATGCGTGATGACTATTTCTTGGTTAGACGTTAGACCAAAATATTGACCCATTTAAATCCCCATTGTGTCAATAGCGTGCTGGGACCAAATTTTGGGATAGTATCATAATGACTAAGTTTACAAATTGACCTAAGCACTATAAAGATTAGATATCAGCCCCCTTACCACCAACTCTTATTGCGTTTCAATAACTGAATAGAATGCTTATTCATACCAATGAATAAGCGACTCTATTTAATAACTGAATAGAGTCGCTTATTCATTGGTATGAATAAGTATTCTATTCAGTTATTGAATCTCAATAAGAGTTGGTGGTAAGCCCCCAGAACGACCAACCATGCAAAAAGTCTACACCTTGACACTAAATTGACTGGTGTACGCCTGAAAAGGCAGAATATGCATTTACTTTCTTACTTGTAGTTTTATTTAGAGTATTTCTGATTTTATGGCGGTAAAAGGCCTATTATAGGCAATTGATTGCAGAATCGAATGTAATAAACGACACCTTAGTCATATCACAGTCCGGCCACTCCATACAAATGTCGGGTCGTTAACTACTACATAAATAATGGACGTCTGTGCACAGCGTGAATAAGCGTGTGTGCGTGTAGCGCCGTACAAACTGTTCCAGATTTGTCTCATAGGTGAGGTCGACACGAGAGAATGGCAGGGAGTGGCCATACTGTACGTAGTACTATTACTTATACTGTGGTCATAGCAAGTCGATATTACAGCATACAACGCATATTGCCCAGTGTAATCTCACTTTGAGTGGTATTGTTCTTTGACTATTTATTTGCCTGACTTTAAAGAATATTCCGTTGGGGAACTAAGTGTTTACTGTGAGTGTTTTGATCGCGTTCGAGCATGTCAAAGTTCGACTAAATGAAGAAGAACTCTCATGTTGTTTATTTATAACACACGTGTTACATATCTAAATTATGTGGCTTAGTTGCTCACATTTTAAAGTGGGCAAACCGGCTAATTTGGATATGTAACACGCGTCTGGTAAAGTCACAATATGAAACTTTCTCTCAATTTGGTGGACTTGTAAACGTGAACTTGACCAAAAACCAAGCACTCTGAATCCCCTAATCTTAATATCGCAAAGATTTTGACGTGATACAGTCTTAGAAATTGATGAATGCCGGCTGCACGCACAAATAAGTATGACTCATTTTCATGTTCCGCCTGAGCCGAGCGTGCAAGCAAAAACGCGGCTTGTGACGTATCTATCTCTCATCCACTCTATCAGCCGATATTCAGCGAAATTTATTGAGCTTATAAAATCGTCCGGTCGTTCTGTCTGTCCGTCCGTTGCCATGAAACTCAAAATTTCGAAATTCTGACTTCGGATTCGTGTAGAGCATCAAAAAGTAGTAATGTAAAGTGACCTTGGTTTTCCGATATCAATTCGGGAAAGTGGTCAAAATGGTTTTTCGATACTTCTACGCGAAATGGGCTAAAATGGTCTCCGAACATGAAAATGCCGCGTAAAATTTCGCTATGGTGGCGCATTGGCGCATGCTGCGCGTCCGATGTTTTATTATGACGTTATCACGTAAAATTATCGTCTGTCAACCTACGTCAACTTACCGACGACCACAGTCGTGTAGGTAAAAAATTGGTTGTCAGTCAACGAATTTTTTACCTACACGACTGTGGTCTTCGAAACACAATAATGTCACAAATATTTCACCATACAAACCATCTATAACCTTCAATGGCGATACATTTTTATACCCTCAACATTTACAATTCAGCCTATCAAAGGCGTATGTCACGTATGACGAGACCAGAAAAAGTCGATCCCTCCCGTCCTTTTGTAAATCTGTTATCTCTATACAGACTATACGTGGATATGCTCTCATGCAAGTCCTGAAAATACTGGTTGGTTTATAAAGAGATTTATATCTCATTTTGTGTGACAGTCATGACGTGTACAATGCGTTGAGGAAAGCGAAAATAAGAAATATTATTGATACATTATTTGGGAAATAAGCTGTATTGTTAGATAGTGGATTAGTAAGCTTATTGTTATACCAATATGCAGCCATATCATATATATTTTTCTGCAAATAAAAGTATTTATTGCTAATATTGACGACAATATTGTATTTGGGAAATATAATTCCTTACTCATACCTATGCAAAAGTGAGTTTTCACTTTCACCATTTTCCCAAGAAAATACATGCATTTATCGTTTTAGAAATTAAAAGAGTCACTCATATATTTTTGTTGGAAATCCGATTGAAGAATGAAACTAGTTTCAAACTCTCTGGTCATATAGTATGTAGTATAAAAAAATCTCTCTGGTCATATGGTATAAAAAAAAACTGATTTGGTAGCAACAAGAGAGAATTTTGCAATTAATATAATTCAAATCTATTTCTTACGTAATATTAGATATGTAATATCCGTGGTGCACGGCAGTTGCGCTTCACTTGACTACCTATCTTTTTAATGCCTTATTTGCCATATTGCTGTCTCTCCCATTGATAAGAGTGGAAGGCAAATTAAACAGGCTTTCTACATTTACCTACTTACAAAAGACATTCACGCGGGCGAAACCGCAAGCGACTTTAATACGATAAACTTAAAAGTAGGTATTTTTTTAATTAACCAATATTCAGTTCGTAGAACTAATCATAGTTTCATGCATATTGCTATTCAATGAATTTTAATTGAAAAGGGGTGTAAGTGGTTCATCAAGATCTTATAACCAAAGCCAACTTCACCTGCACGTGGTGCACCCTGCTGATTGACAAACGAAGCTCTGGCGAAAAGAGAGGTAGGGAGCGTAATTGTAAGCTACCCGACTGGGGAATGTACCTCCACCTCACGGAATACCGCAGCCAAATAACAATACCCTTGAGGGTTGTTGTGTTCCTGCGAGTGAGTGAGGTCACCAGAAAGAAAGGAAGTAGATGCTGCGTTGGCAGCGGGGGTGGCGGCGCGCGAGCAATATTTTATATTGCAAGCGTTAATATGGCTACGGTAACCGCTTCACATCAGGCGGGCCGTATGCTTGTCTTCCACCCGACGTAGTATAAAAAAAAAAAAAAAGTAGTATAAAAGAAAACTTTGTTAATTAAATTGTAATAATTATTCTTCGCAGAGTGACTTAAATTAACACACCCACTCAGTCTTGACACTTATAATTACTTTATTAGTTTTTTTATTACGTTATTAATACTTGACATGACACCCACACGTTTTTAATTATTATTAAAAAATCAATGAAATTATTTATGGGGTAATTGGTTCAAAAGAACCAAATTTCATCTTTGAACCAAAGCCAACTACACCAGCGCATCCTGGTGACTGTCATACGAGGCTCTAGCGAAAAGAGTGGTAGGGCATACTGCAGTTTGTAAGCTGCCCCACTGGGGAAGTACCTCCACCTCACAGAATACCGCAGCCAAATAACAATTCCCTTGATGGTTGTTGTGTTCCTGCGAGTGAGTGAGATCACCAAGAAAGAAGAAGAAAGAGTTGCTGCGTTGGCAGCGGGTGTAGTCAAGTGTTATCGATATTTCCTGTTGCGAGCGCTAGCTTCACATCAGGCAGGCCGTATGCTTGTTTGGAATCCGGCGTTGTATAAAAAAAAATATTCATTATTTAAAAAAAATAACATTAATTTTGTAAAAAATAATTTATTACAATATTTATTAAACTGAAAACAAAATTTATACACCATCATGTCATAACTTCCAATGAAAAACAGACTTGTTAATATTTACATCGAAATTGGACGCGCAAACAGACGTCAAATTGGGAAATCATAATATTTGTACATACATGAAAATTCACATTCAGTCGATTTTATAAATATACTAGCTGATCGGACAAACGTTGCCTTGTCTTCTTAACAATTATTAATATTGAATTCGAATTGATTTCACGCAATCTGTCAAATGATTAAATGTTCTGTCAATGGACATAAAGTTACATTAGTAAAGTTAACATAGTCGTTCAGTTTTCACGTACTCTCGGTCGCTCACTCTACGCTCGTCTCAGGCGAAACGTGACAATGAGTCAAGCTTTTTCGTACGTGCATAGCTCCGGCGTTCATAGATTTATAATACATTGTCTCGTGAAATCATTTCGCGAACATAAGTACTATCATAAATGTGCCTACTACTAATTATAATACAAAATTATAATGCGAAAAAATAATTATCAAAATTAGCATTCAGCCCCCTTACCACCAACTCTTTTTGCGATTCAATAATTGAATAGATTGCTTTTTCATACCAATGAATAAGCGACTCTATTTCAATATAGTCAAGATACAGATAATATTAGTTTCGAAGAATAGTTAAATTTACTTGCCAATGGATTTTTAAAGCTACCTTTAACAGATCGAGATACAAACCAGGTGAAGTCTTGGTACGAGAAGAAACAGACTGGCAGTTGGACATTGACAGTGTTGTAAATATTTTTAGACACAGTACAACCATAAAGTATTAACTTTACATTATGAATCATCACCCTTATTCATCCCAATGCGGGTCTCCCATCAATAGAAGGGGTTAAGAGCATACTCCACCACGCTGCGCAACTGCGGGTTAGCAGAAATCATTATGAAGTTGAACGATTCAGAATTATTATATTAGAAAGAGAGTAGTTAGGAATTTTGATTGTTAGTATGAAAAATGTTAGGAAGTACCTTTTTCGGAGTTCCAATATATCATACGCTTTCTCCCGCGTACTGTCATGCTGTGAAATGAACTGCCTGTCGACGTTTTCTCAGGAGACTACAGCATGGGGTTGTTCAAAAAGGACGTGAGGAGGTTTTTATAGGGTCGACAACGCGAGTATGCCCTGGTATTCATTGGCTGTGGTAACTGCTTTCCGTTATGCGTGCCGTATGCTTATTTGCTACTTTAGTGATTTAAAAAAAAATATCTAGTTGATATGATATATAGAAGTTGAAAGTTAGTTTTTTTTAATTTGTCAAATGAATTGACGCATTACTATAACAGGGATTCCCAACCCGTGGTCCACGGACCATTAGTGGTTCGCGAGAGATAAGTATATAATAATAAAAAAATAGGGCCGTGATACAGAATTATAATGCAAGAGATTGAGTAATACTAAACGAAATACTACTGTATTCTCGAGATAAAGTGTAGTTGATTTATAGGACAGTTACAGACGGGGGTCCAGGGCCCCTGTTCAATGTAGAGATCTCTCTACATTGAACAGGGGCCAGGGACCCCCGAACCTGAAGCCGATTACCATCGGATATTTTGTTTGAAAATATCAAAGTTTAGTTTTTATTGGTGGTAATTGTATTTAGCTTAGCTGGTAGAAACTATGGAGCTCTACCCACCTAGCTGAAGGTGTTTGGCAAAACTAAACCGTAAGACCTATTTTTCGGATAAAAATATTCGAATGGCTTCAACTTCGGCGGTAGGGCCCCTAGAAGTGGTCCTCGAACAAAAAACGGTTGAGAACCACTGTTTAGAGTCTAAACAATGGAGATTGCAAATTTTATTCAAAGGAATACTAGTCTTATAAGTTTGTTATTCATCAACAGTTACAAATGGAAACGTTTTTAATGCATTTTAGTCTCTTTTCACATGGTAACAACGTATACTTGCTATATTCTGTAGCACAAAGCGGCAGAATACAATTGTACTGTTGGCCTCACTATTGGATTTGGCGCATTCTAATTCCCCAGGCGATTCCGTATTCCCGTTGTCGTGTTATTCCTGATACCTATGTTGGTATGTGTAGTAATAAATTCACGAGAAGATTATATTGGTTCAGCGAATGTCTGATAGTTTATCGTAATTAGTTTTGGTAATAAAGATACATTATACGACATGGAAACAGAGTCTGTATTACCCTTAAACCCTTTCCCACAAGCTGGTTTGCAAAGCAAAGCAAGCTCTGTCGAAATAGAGGTAGGTAGGTAGAGTACTTATAAGTTGCCCGCGAATGGGTGAGTGAGTGAGGTCACCAGAAAAGAAACATTTGCTGTGATGTCAGATGGTGTGGCGGCGCATCAGGTAAAACAAACCACTCTGTTACGCGGTCAAGCCATTATTGATAAAAAAGAAGAAAATTTCAGATTATACTCTACTATTAGACTACTAATGTCTCTGGAACATTGGTCGATGCCTTAATGATAGTAATATTTTTTATCAAGTTCCCATAGATCTAGCAAGGATTACATACCACAAGTACATAAATAGTACAATAAATAAATATTTCAGGACAATTTAAACAGCGCCATCTAGTCCCAAATTAAGCGCAAAGCTTGTGTTATGGCTACCAGACAACTGATAAATATACCTACTTAAATACATTTTTTTTGTAAATACATACTTAAAATACATAGAAAACACTCAGACCAAGACAAACAGACATGTTCATGCACACAAATGTTTGTGTTGTGCGGGAATCGAACCCTCGACCTCGAAGTCAAAGTGTCCATTGCTAACCATTCGACCACCGAGCTTGTCAATACAGAATGAGAAAGTAAAACAGCTGTATTTCTGTAGGGAGTATAAAATACACGCGCAATAAAAGTACATTTGGTTTATATCGGAACAAAAATGTTTACGTTATCCAAGAATGAGTTGGGGATTTTACTTCATTTCATCGAATGTCGGTAATGCTGAGAATTGGTTATAGCTGACGGATTCAATTTAATCTCAGTAAAAGATTTAGATATCATATATATATATATATATATATTGCGTAAGAACTTTATATATTTAACCGACTCTAAAAAAGGAGGAGGTTCTCAATTCGGCTGTATTTTTTTTATGTTTGTTACTTAATTACTGCGTGATTTATAAACCGATTTGAAACAAACTTGATTATTTGACAGACGATACTTCCAGATTGGTCCCATGTTTTTTTCATCATCATCAGACTGTATCAACATACTTAAATGTAGAGTAGGTAATGTATGAAGTCGATTTATTTTTATTAAAATTATCTAATTTTAATATGACACAACGGTTCGTTCTCTCCAATGTACTTAAATTGTATATGACGAGATCGGTGGTCGAATGCAATGGCCACTTTGCCTCCGGGATCACGGGTTCGATCCCCGCACATGACATATATTTGTGTGCATGAACATGTGTGTTTGTCTTGGTCTGGGTGTTTTCTATGTATTATATGTTGTATATTTACAAAAAAAAAATAGTATATGGTAAGTATAGTATCAGATATCTAGTACCCATAGTACAAGCTTTGCTTAGTTTGGGACTAGATGGCAGTGTGTAATTTGTCCAGGAATATTTATTATTATTTTATGACTTCTATCCAATTATCCAATCCATATACTAGCAATCCTATATAAGCAATAGCATCGCCCCAGATTCGCCTAAGCATATCTTGTACCCCGTGAGAATTTTCAATAAACTTTTCCCCAATTTTAGCCTCCTAAAGTTTGTCTGTTTGTAAGTTTTATATATGTAATATAATTCTTAAAAATATAGAGTAATATATAGGCGGATAAGTCCGCCTATGTATTAGATAATACATACGCCTAATAAAGATCTCTACCAGTCAACCTTACAGTCATTGACAGGAGCTAAAACATATATAATAATAAATAGAAATATGCTATATTATTATACATATTAATTATAATAAATAAATAATAAATATTTCTTGACAGTTTACACAGCGCCATCTAGTTCAAATTAAGCGCAAAGCTTGTGTTATGGGTACTAGACAACTGATAAATGTACTTAAATAGTTTTTTTAAATACATACTTATAATACATAGAATACACCCAGACCAGGACAAACAGACATTTTCATGCACACAAATGTTTGTCTTGTACGGGAATCGAACCCGCGACCTTGGAGTCAATGTGGCCATTGCTAACCATTCGACCACCGAGCTCGTCAAAATTATAGTATATTATATACATGAATTAATTGTTAATTTAATTAAAAGTGTGAGATTTTAATTAAATTTATAATTAATTAGAATATATTATGTTCATTAGCAATACGTATAATATTTGGAACTTCGACCTTTAACCTGTCTTCGACATTTATATATTTCTTATGCCGTAAGTAATAAGAGTTAAAATTACATATTTTACATAATAGGAGTTCAGATACATCTTATATTACTCGAAAAATAATGACAAGATTCTGAGAAAAGCATCACAATGTAAATATTTTAATATTGGTGATGATCAATATCTCAGTAGCTGAAAATTACGTGATGTTGGTAGTACTTATAATAGAAATGTTGCAATTAGAAATGGGCAAAATGCCGAGCATTTACGATAAATGCCCAAAAAGTACTTATAAATTCCCTATTTATGTCCAAAACTATTTATTGGGCATTTACAGGTACTTACTGGGCACTTATTGTTAATGCCTGGCAGTTTGCCCATCTCTAGTTGCAACTCAACGTTGTTTGGTAGATATAATATTCTAGATACTAGGGTGACATAAACTTTGGTGGTTGTGTAGGTAAAATTATTACTTTCTATTCCCTTTCTACTATAGAGTGTACAGCCACTCCATAGTTTTACCTTTTAATGATAAGTATGTAGTTGTTTTCAATAATTCTTATACTTAAATACCATTTAAAGTCCAAAATTTATTCTGCCATAATTATTTTAAGTTCAATAACATTGAGCTTTCATACAAACTTCCAACCCCTGTTTTAACCTCAAAAAGGGGCTGATTTCTATGATAGATGATAGATACATTATTAGTACACCTCCACACCATCTATAGATTTTAAATTTCAAGTTTTTTACTTTAAAAACAGAGGACTTTCATACAAACTTCCAACCCCCGTTTTAACTCGAAAAAGGGATTGATTTCTAAAGATACGAGTACATTATCAGTATACCTCCACATTATCTATA
Source organism: Hypsopygia costalis (assembly GCA_937001555.2). Taxonomy (NCBI): domain Eukaryota; kingdom Metazoa; phylum Arthropoda; class Insecta; order Lepidoptera; family Pyralidae; genus Hypsopygia; species Hypsopygia costalis. The sequence goes on from OW443349.2 coordinate 8,446,604, forward strand.
GAGCATACATTTTAAATTTCAAGTCTCTTACTTTAAAAACATAGAACTTTCATACAAACTTCCCACCCCCGTTTTACCCCCTTAGGGGTGGAGTTTCATAAAATCCGTTCTTGGCGGATGTCTACACCCTATAAGGAACCTACCTGCCAAATTTCAAGTTTGTAGGTTTTATAGTTTCTGAGATTTCGTGACTAATCAGTGAGTGGTATTTCGCTTTTATATATTATATAGATTGTTATACCATTACAAATCGCGTCGTTGCACATGTCAGTCTAATAGAACACTCAAGTTAAGCCACGTCAACAATAGCCCGTCTATAGATAAGTTTATTTATCTCGAGCTCCTCCATGTCTCAGATGTCACGTTAAGCCGTCGGTTCCGGCTTTTGTCATTAGATGACAGTCATTATGGCGAATCCGTTTTTTATTTCTTTCAAAAGTCCATGGAAAATGTTTCAAGATTGCTGCAACTTCAAGCAACATTCTATCCCTGCGGGTTTTCTGAGTTTGATTTGATTTAACTTTTTCTATTGGAGTTGCAGCAATCTTGAATTGTTTCCTATGGACTTTTGAAACAAATAAAAAATTGCTACATATTGCATATTATTCTTTAATATTATCTGTAAAGTTTTGTCCAGCACTAAGAGTAGAATTTCAGTTAAAGCACTAACTAGGTTTCAACTCATATAGTATACAGTCTGCCGCCAAATCGAAGATCATTATTACTAACCTAACTGAAACCAAAATATTTAGACTCCAAAAATCCTTTAGCCAGTTAGCCGAATTCAGAATTCGAGTGAATTTCTTGCATGTTGTATCCGGGGTAGTATACTATTCTGATTTGGTGTCAACAAAGAAGAATCACCAGGCGTTTAGACAATTTTGCGATTTATATTATTGGAATCGATGTGTTAGATAACAAGTCACTCCTTTATAGTACTATATAACTAAAATCCGTGGTGATCGGCAATTCAGCTTCATTTAACTAGCCATCTCCTTGAAGTTTTAATACCATATTCCCCATATTGTTGCCTGTCATATTCCCAGATTAGAGGGGAAGCAAATTTCAACTAATTTCTTCTGAATAAATTCGTTGTGAGTTCCAAGGCAGTTGTAGTTTTATCCACGGAGCTGCAGTAGATCCATTGTTCATTGCCGTTTAGTGGTCACCGCTGTTAATCCTGGCTACACAGGAGACACAGTGGTGGACTTGTGCTGATTCGATTAAACAATGGAAGACATAATGCTTATTTCCTCCATGTCTGAAATTGATTAGTATAACACATAGCTCTTTCTAATGTTGATGAATATTTTCTCTAGTTTTTTTTTAGTACTTACTTTCACATATTTATCTTTTTTGGACATAAAACTATACTGAGTACGAGTTTCATTGCAATCAGAAAACATTACGAATATTCACTGAACTGTTTTACCATGGACTGGTGGAGGTCAGTATTTTCAAAGACTCCTAAGTTTGGTATGTCTGGTAATAATAGCCTTGATTCAATTGTGACTTCTTACCACTACTATAAGCAGCGAGGTAGCCCAATACAGCATGTCTTAAAAGGTTCTATGGTAACCTCAGCCACTTACAAGCAGATAACAAGACCCCAGTTAATTTGTTTTCGGTCTTCTACCTCCTGAATACTTCATTAATTGGAGATAATTTTAAATCGTTTCATTTCTTTCTCACCAGACCTCGTTTGCTAATGTAGCAGTTGACGACGTGTAGTATTTATTTTTTTACTTAATAATTACTATGACAGAAAATCCTATTTTACTACTGCCATGTTTTATGACACGAATGACTTTTAATACTATTATTTATCCTTGTATTAACAACATTTATTGAAACAATAAAATCAACATTATTCCGATTGAACATTAAAAATCGCTTATACATTTCGCTGACATATCTCAAATATTAATCTTACTTTATTACGAATCGTATACCTATCAAAGACTGGCAGATTAAATTGCTTATGTGACGGGTAACAGCTTTATTACCCAATAAATTTGGTATATCCTGAAGAGATATTTTATTAAGAGAGCAAATAAAAGTATCATGATATGACCTAGTTGGCCATAAATATAAATTGCTTTGTGATACCTCGGATTACCTTTCCGGTCATTTTTCTGTTCTTACGTTTCCTAACTGCTTCTCCGCCCGCTTCTCCGGCTTATTTCTTTTGGCACGTACGGATTGCTTTCATGTGACCATATGAAAGAAACCATCGACGTCATTGGTACGCAGCAGCACTGGTTCCGATATCGTTCTAACGAGGATGGCAGGTAATCTGGATTGTCATGCCCTGCTGTGACAGACATGTCGGTTGTCATGCCGGATAAGGGTCTGATCGCTTAATAATAATTATGTCAAATGTTCGTATGTATGTATATGTATGTATGTATGTACTCACTAATCAACGCACAGCCCAAACCGCTGGGTCTAGAGATTCCAAATTTGGCAAGTAGGTTTCTAATGACGTCTAGGCGTGCACTAAGAAAGGATTTTTCAAAATTCATCCCCTAAAGGGGTAAAACGGTGGTCCAAAGTTTGTATGGGGAAACAAGATTAGTTGGACTATTTTATCCGAAACTTTCCACGAGTACTTCTAAAGATAAATGTGTAAACACGTGCTTCAGGATTTTTCAAAATTCAACCCCTAAAGGGTAAAATTGAGTAAAAAAAAGTCTGAAAATCGTCATGGGTCGCTGACTACGAAAACAACAACGATTTTAAAATTCAACGTGGCTAACGTGACCATCATCAGATATATTTTTTTAAACTTTGATTTATCCTATTTAAGCGGATGGAATAAGACTTGTGTGTTGACTGAAGTGTTATCCTAATAGGTTTTTAAATTTGTATAGGGCGGAACAGGTGTAGCAGTTATCTGGAAAGTTCTTGCATCCGTATTTAGTACAATTAAAGGTACTACATGAAGGTGGTTGCGTTGCGTGTTAGACTTGATTTGGATAATCTAAAATGCGCGAATTTCACACGAGCGAAGCCGCGGGGAAAAGCTAGATAGTAAAAGGCTTTTGTCCTCACTGACTGACTGACTGACTGACTGACTGACTCACGAATCAACGCACAGCCCAGACTACTTACTGACTTTGGATATGTGTTCCCTATACAATGTAAGCGCACACTAAGACGGGATTTTCCGGATTTTTCACCCCTAAGAGGTTAAAAATAGGGGGTTGAAAAAAAACCCTCTTTTTGGAAATCGATTCACCTACGATTTTGAGACTTACTGGAATAGTTGTTCATAAAAAAAGGGGGTGTTTATGGGCAACTGATTAACTTTTGACCAGCGCCCAGCCAAGAAATGTCTAAAAATGTTATATTTATATTTTAATTAACTCATCACTAGATGGCGCTACACCTAGCATTTATTTATTTATCCACAATAACACTAACATTACAGGTATTTACCCAATGCGGTAGTGAAGTATAATTTGTAATCTATAATTTTTAACACAATATAAACAATGCTGTTCTTGTGAATTCGTTCAGAGTACACACGAACAGATCCAGTTCCCTGTCCACAAGGTTGAGAGTGCGAAGTGCGCGCGTCAACGGTGCCTCACCCAGTAGATTTGTTCGTGCTCGAGGCACTGCCAATAGTTGTGGCCGGCGTCGTCTCCATATGTACCTGTCTGGAACATGTAGCTCTACTTTCTTCAGTATCTCTGCATTTTCCTCCTTGCCTCTAACAATTTTGAAAATATATAGTGCCAATGTTAGTTCTCTACGGACCCTCAGTTCATTGTATCCGACCATTCCCAAAATAAATAAGTTCGGATACATCAATAGGTAAAACGGGTATACCCCATATAACATTAATTTGTATTTGGTTTCATGAGGAGCCCAAATTACAGAGTTAGATTCCAATCTGCTTCTGACTAGAGTATTTTATAACGCAATCACAGCCCCGATACTGGTAAAATCGTGTACAGTACGCAGTACAAATCCCAAATTTCGGAATGCTTTTTTACAGACATCAACGATGTGACCACGAAATGTCAATTCTGTATTAAATATTACTCCTAAGTCTCTGATTTCCGTGACTCTAACCATAGGCGCTGTCTCCACCTTGTAAGTATACTGGATGGGAGCGCGGGCGCGAGAGAAAGTAATAGTCATACACTTTGAGGTGTTAAATTGGTGTAAGTTGGCTTTAAACCAGGCGACTACCCTGTGTATATCTCCCTGCAGCTTTTCACAATCATGCTCATTTTTTATGGGAAGATACAACTTACGATCGTCGGCAAATAATAGGCATTTGGCATATTTAATGATCCTTGGCAAATCATTTATCATTATTAAAAACTCTAGAGGACCCAAGTTGCTCCCCTGACTTACTCCATATCTAGTCAAATATGGGTTTGAGGTGTAACCTGCATAATCAACATATTGTTGCCTATTCTTCATGTAGCTTGCAAAAAATTCCAGTAGATGCGGAGTGAAGCCCATACCCGCCATTTTTTGAAGCAGTATATAAGTATTGACTAGATCAAAAGCCTTTTTGAAATCAAAATAGGCAGCGTCAATCTGCACTCCATCATCAACAGCTAGTAGAATATCAGACATATAGTTCAAAAGATTAGTTGTGGTACTTTTGGATGGTCGCAATCCATGCTGTGTATCTGAGAGTGATTGCACTTGTGGATATAACCGCCGGTGAATTGCGGATTCCAGTACCTTGGCCGGTGTGGACAAAATTGCTACCGGTCTATACCCCTCTACAGTCATTGTCCCCGATCCTCCCTTCGGTACAGGAACCACACGGGTCACCTTCCACATATGCGGACTGACGGCTTCCCCGAGTGACCGATTGTAGATATAAAGCAGTGGTGCAGCCAGTACTAAGTAACAATCTTTAAATATTACTTGGTGGTAATAGTGGAATGCCATCCGGGCCCATGGATCGCTTAGGCTTGAGTTTTTGTAGGGCATATCTGACATCCTCCAACTGCAGCCTATCGAGATGCACCCTCGCTCCACTGTTGTCATCCCCGGCGTTCTTTATTGCTGTTGTTACATCCAATGCCGCTTCCTGTGAGCTATAGATTGAAGAAAAATACTCCGCAAAATCCACTACGCATTGTTCGTCGGTTAACACCTCACCGTTGTTTTTTGACAATGTTCTACGATCTCTATTTCCTCTTTTGGAATTCACATAGTTCCAAAATGCCTTTGGATCTTCTATCATGTGATTTTGAACTCTATGACGATATTGTTTTTGGGCTAGTTCTATCATCGTTTTCAACCTACGCCTGCTTCGTGAAAATAATTCATAATCACCGCTTGCTTTAGTTTCTTTATATTTCTTATGCAATCGCGATTTTAATTTAATTTCCGAGATAATTTCCCTATCATACCACTCAGGATACACGTATTTCGACCTAACCTTGGTACTTTGTTTTCTCGGCACACACGCATCCAAAATAGCGTAAAAATAGTATCGTAAAAATAGTTAATACTCTCTTCCACGTTCAAATCATACAAGGTCCAGTCAATACATGCAATTTTGGAATACAGTAAGTAGAAATCTGCTTTATTAAAGTTCCACTGAGCGTGTGCTTTTTGTGTACTTAAATAAGTTGGAATCGAGGTAGTACTTACCTCCGGCGTGCACGATTTCCTATGCTCAACGCTATCTCGACGGCTTATAAGATATATATTTGTACAGCGCGCTATGCTTTCATTATTAAGGAAAGGGTATATACGAGAGATTATTTCAAACCATGGGGTTATCCGTGACGGTTTATCGCTCACCTCATCCCAGTAGTTACCCCCGGAGGTTGGCCATCGCGCGCGTAGGGCGTAAAAAAACTGCGTCCTTCAAATGAAGCTTACATCTGGTGCCGATAACTAATTGAAAAACCTATTCTAAGTACCGACTATATGGGGTATATCTACTTGATATAAGAATTTCGGTATTTTTCACACAATGACGTCAAGATTGACTAAATTTATACTTGTGGAATGTGTGATGATGCCCCATACCATTATAGCTGTGGAAGGTGATGGAGCTGGCCTGTTCCGCTCCATCTCCTTCCACTTGCATGGAACGGAGGTGTATCATCAGGAGGTTCGTGCCACCATAGTTCACGTATTAAACAACTGAAACGATGAGTTGTTGAGTGAGAACAGTAAGGGATGGGCTGTTGAGAAATCTCTCTTTATACCCCGCATTCCCATTATTCTATCAGACCACCCCGTTCAATTTAAGAGACTTCAATTTCCCTAGATATGCTTCGCTATGACCATTAACAAATCTCAGAGGCAGTCTTTAGAGACTGCCTCTGAGATTTGTTAATGGTCATGCGAGGTTACTGGGGTTGACTTGAGACAGGACTGCTTCTCTCATGATCAGTTGTATGTAGCTTGCTCAGGAGTAGGTAAGTTCTTTTGGAAGCCTTGCAATTTTGGCTCCTGGTGCGAATGCCAAAAATATTGTTTACCGGGACGTCTTAAGCTAAATGGTGTATGTTTGTAATAATGGTCAACAGGAAACAGTCCTTCATGGGGAAAAAATGAAATATCTGGAATGTTAACAAAAATAGACGCAAAGCAGGAGTGTTCCCGTAGCGAAGCACGGGTACTTTGCTAGTATATTATAAGTATGTATTTACAAAAATAAGTATTCAATTACATTTATCAGTTGTCTAGTAGTAGTAATAAAACAAGATTTGCACTTAATTTGAGACTAGATGGCGCTGTGTAAATTAACCAAAAATATTTATTTATTTATTATCCTCGTTAGGATGACATTGGAACTAGTCTACACTCTGCACATCAATGACGTTGATGCGCTCCTCTGTATGGTCATATGGCTAGATAGCAATCAGTAGCTACATGCCAAAGCGAACATGCCGGAGAAGCGGGGTAGGTCTATCATTATTACTATTTTTGCCGTCATCATCATGCCGTTTTCTTGCGGACTAAATTTACTTTAGGCGTTACAATTTCATCAATATATTTAACCTTGTTTACAAAATTCCTTGAATTTCTGATGTGACCTTTAAATGTCATGTCACTTTCATTATGCCATTGAGTTTCATATATACATTTATTAATTTTGTAAGAGGCTTTCAATTCACAGTGATTTAGATGTTCCTTTCCAATGCTAATTTTATAATAAATTATTTACTTTTTGCTTATTTTTCTTTTATAGTAGGTACCTATATTTAATATAAACAACGCTATGATCTACATTTATCTCATCATCATGTGAATTTTCATATCCAAATCAATTTGTGTTATCAGTTACGTCATTGTAATTCCTGTATATTTTTAAAAATCAATACATAATTAACGATGTCATCGCTATATCATTACAAAACTCAATTACTTACCTACCTAACCTATTTTTGTCCAATGGTAATTCGTAATCTCAATATTCACTCCGCATTCATTTATTACGCACAGTAGGTACACCGACGAAACAGAAAAATTCGGCCAAATGTTCCCGCTTTTAGCCCAATTTATGGTGCGACGTGAGCTGATTTCTACCCAAACTTCTTTGAGAACACCCTTGCCACCTGCGCGACCCTTTGAAACTTTCACACTTGTATCGTTATGTCTCTGGAGAAATGTTGTTCAGTTGTCAATACTGGGTCAATTCTAAAAAAAACCGGACAAGTGCGAGTCGGACTCGCCCACCGAGGGTTCCGTACTCGTAGGTACGTAGTATCATTATTAAATTTGATATTTTTCATTATAAATAAGAAATAATGCGTCGAAAAAAATAAATAAAATATATTTTGCAATGTGTACATCAAGCCCTTTCATATGATACCCCATTTGAACTAGTAGTTTCAATTTGAAATTTCGACACCCTATAAAAAATATAGACCCCCTATTTTTTAAGATCTATTTACAAATGTATAGTTTTGAGATTTATTCCTGTACTTGTAGTCTATAACGATGTTACATGCCAAATTTCATAGTTCTAGGTCAACGGGAAGTACCCTATAGGTTTTGATTCCCTTGAGTGTGTCGAAATATGCGTTTTTTGCTGAATAAACGGCCGTAACTTTTTTCTACGTAAACTTAGCAGTTTGATTTTTTTTTTAACTTCATGGGACCGTAGACCTGAGTATACAGTTCAAATTTCAGCTTGATACCTCCACGCATTCTCGACATAGAAATTCTTGACAGACAGACAGACAGACAGACAGACAGACAGACGGACAACAAAGTGATCAGGGTTCCGTTTTTCCTTTTGAGGTTCGGAACCCTAAAAACGTCTAAAATACAAAACTATTAAAGTCACTTGATTCTACTCAAAGGCTCTATAATGCGCTATAAAGGATCTAAAATGTATTTGCCATTTAAGTGCGTTCTAGCTGTGACCGTTGTGGGAGAAGCCACTGCTTCTGCCACAGTTTTCTGCCACAACCGGCCGGCATGTACTCAGCCTCGCGCCACTTACCGTCACGGCATGACGTTAGCGCTAATTAAAAACAATTATTGAATAGTTGTTGATATAATGCTTTTCTGTGTATTCACGTTATTTTTCTTTCTTTGGTACGTGTAACACGCGTAGGTATTGAGTAAGCGTTTTGTAGTCAGTTTTTACTGACTACAAAACTGACTGTGTACACGGTGAACTTTAATTGTGTATGTTCATTACTGTTATTTTGTGAACCGCATTCGAGTTTTATCTGCTTTTCCCAAAGGTAGTGAATGCACGAGCATTAAGTCCGCCTTTTGTACCCTTGTTCTATGGTCAATAAAGTTTAAATAAATAAAAAATAAATAGAGCATAACCTTGTAAGGGGTTATAGTACAGGTAATTCGCTACAACTTTGTATATCATGGTCTATGGTCACCTACGAGTATATGCGGAACCCAATCATTTCTGACATATTTCAATTTTAGTGTTTTAAAAAAATCCTAGATTTTTGAGTTTGGAGAACTGAGTCTAAACTAAAGTCAAAAATGTACTTAAATACTGCTAGAGCGTAATTAATTAAATAATAAAGAAAAATCATTTAAACACACTTTTATATTCTCCAATTTTTAGGTTCTCATGTAGGGATTTTTTTAAATATTTTAGAAATGGTTGACTTTCGCATATAAATGTCCATGTACAAGTTATGGCAAATTAGCTGTACGGTTATTGTACCCTAAAGGATTATCTAATATATAAAATTCTCGTATCACAATGTTAGTTACCACTCCTCCGAAAGGGCTTGACCGATTTTTATGAAATTTTGTAACGTAGAGTAGGTCTGAGAATTTATCTATTTTTTATGGCAAAACAACGTTTGCCGGGTCAACTAGTGCTATATAAAGTTCACCCGTATACATAAAATATCATAATCTGAGAGTAGATTGTTTTACCTCAGTTACTTCAAGAACGAGAAATACTATAATAATTAATTCTCCAGCTGCTCAAACGCAGTAAAAGCTTGTACTTGATAATCACAATAGAGGGCACGCTGTCTGTAACAATTGTCTAGCCATATCCTCTAATCATTAGTGTTCCTAATGAATAGCCTAGAAACAGAACCTACTTGTTTCAGACTATTACCGCTACTGGTACTTTGAATTCAATTGTTCCATTCGTTGAACAATGGAATGATAAATTTCTATTTGTCGTTTCAGTTTTCCTATAGGTGAAATAAAAATATACTTTTATAAAGTTTACATAAGTAAGTATAAGTTTTGGGGTGTAAGTAGTTCATCAACGTCTTGTAACAAAAGCCAACTTCACCTGCACGCGGTGTATCCTGCTGTCTAACAAACGAAGCTCTGGCGAAAAGAGAGGTAGGGAGCTTAATTTTAAGACTGGGGAATGTACCTCCACCTCACAGAATACCGCAGCCAAATAAAAATTCCATTGAGGGTGTTTGTGTTACTGCGAGTGAGTGAGGTCACCAGAAAGAAAGGAGACGCTGCGTTGGCAGCGGGGGTGGCGGCGCGCGAGCGATATTTTATGTTGCGAGCGTTAATATGGCTACGGTAACCGCTTCACATCAGGCAGACATGCTTGTCTGCCACCCGACGTAGTATAAAAAAAAATAAGTTACATAGGTGTAAGCAAGTAAGCAAGTTACTACTGGTTCAATAGTACAGACTGCTGTTAGTGACAAAAAACCCTTCCCCGTCACCGTCGTTGTCCATCAGGGATCCGTCCTTAGCCCGTTCTTGTTCAGTGTGATTTATGACGAATTGTCAAATGGTGTCATGGTCTCGGATGAGCGACCTTCGTGCGATGCATCCATGCGAATAGGAGGTAGTTGGTACGAATACGAAGACGAAGCGGAGGGCGCCCTCTCTCTAGGTAGACCGACAACCTCAAAAAAGTGTCTGGTAGCGGTTTGATGCGGAAAGCGGTGGATCACATTTGGTTTAATATTTTTATATACTGCAATCGGTCAGGATTTTTTTTACTGTTATAAAAGAGGAAGAACCTAAAAGATCATTCCTATCAAAAGTCTACCACAATAACTGCCAACATCGTGTCAAGCTATCTTTCTTTTCTAAGGCGAGGTGAGCTAGCGCTAGAAAGAATATGACAAGTCCGCGAGACACTGGCGACTCTGGCGAGCGCCCTACTGATCGAAAATCAATTGAATAATCGATTAAAAATTTTAAAGATGTAATAAAAAAAAAACTATCGGGTATAATACCTCCAGTTATTTTTGACCTTTTTTTTTAGTACATGACTTATAATGTCAAATTACTTATTTTAAGAATAAAACCGAAAATAGAAGATAAAATGACACGAAAAGAGAGGTAACTTTGTGAATTTATTTTATCGAGTCAACTTCATCAAATCATTATTATTATTTAAATAGTTGTCTTGGCCAACTTGCCAGATAAATATTTTTTGAAAAATGGAAAAAATCACCTGCCCCACCTAGGGCAGGGGGCAGCAGCAGCAGGTGAATTTTTCCATTTTTCAAAAAATATTCATCAAATCATGTTTCCATCGGTTATATTCCCTAGTATGTATCCTCAACAATATCAATATAATTTTCCTAGATTTTAATTCTCTGTTTATTACTTCAAAGATGAATTCTAAATTGTGGACCCCGCCTTAAATAAGTCAAAATGCGAGTTGTCGTTAATAATTTCTATCATAGTCTACCAATAGCAATAGGAGAGAAACGTATTTAGATCACTAATCTCCTTGTAGTATCTTTCGTTGTATTATAGCTTTAAATGACTCGCCAACTTGTTTACTCCCGGATCGCCGGTCAGATATTTCCCTTTCTTTTCACCCCTTGTTTTTGCCGTTGCCGCGACCTACTTTCCACGTTGTGCCCATCATTCATCTGATTCTTTGTTCTATGATGTATGGATATCTTGGAATCACAGGAGATCGGTTAGCGTGACGATATTGTTGCTAACTTGCAAATCAAATGGATTGACCTGATTTTTCTTTGTTATTTTCAAGGAGACTCGATTTTTGGCTGTTATTTAGGTTACGGCTTTTGAGTAATGGACTTACTGTGTATTTGGAAGTTGAATGGATGCTGCTTTGGCGACATGCATTTTTGCATGCTACAAATTAAGTATTTAATAATTACTAGTAGCTGTATTTCTAGTTTTTTTTTTATATGAGAGGGGGGGAGCGAGCATGTGGGTCATGTTCTGTTGGAAAGCAAACCCTCAAGAGTATAACCCTCAAGAGATTTATTTGGCTGCAGTATTCTGTGAAGTGCAGGTACTTCCCCAGTCGGGCAGCTTACTAAAGCGCTGTACCCTACCTCTCTTTAGCCAGAGCCTCTTTCGCTAGTCGGCAGGGTGCACCACGTGCAGGTCACGTGGTAATCGTGGTAAGCCGCTTACACCTTACACCCCAAAATAATAAATCGCGTTAAACCAAGTTGACTTTCATTATAGTATATTGTGAAGTTCAGTTATCCAATCCCTAGTTTTGTTTATTTTTTTTGTTGTAAAATGATGTTTCTTTCTTAGAGAAAATGAAATAAAAATAATCAGAGAAAAGAACGTCGGATTCTGACAAATAGTGTGGTACACAAAAAGGACATTTAGAAATCATGTTAAATTAAGTTGTAAGTGAAACCGAGTGCCAATCTTGTACAAGCTCAGGCTCATAGACAATAACCATAAACTAGTGGCTACAGCTTGGCATGCGGGCATAAACTAAAATTATGGGCATTAGGGCGTGACCACAGAAAACAACAACTGGCTAAACCGGATTATCCTGTTGTTAACTTGATTTTCAGGCCAAACGTTTTCCTCTTTGTTATTCCCTAGGGCTTATCAAAGTCGATTCAGATTAGATCTTCTAACTGAAAATCAGACTACGATTTAAGGCCTGAGCAGACGAGGAACTTTTGTTTGTCGATCACCAAAATAGATATTTAATCCGCTTTTATACTGCGTATATTTATACTGCATTATCTATAATAATAAAAGGCTTTGTCCTCACTGACTGACTGACTGACTGACTGACTGACTCACTAATCAACGCACAGCCCAAACCGCTGGGTCTAGAGATTCCAAATTTGGCAAGTAGGTTCCTTATGACATCTAGGGGTGCACTAAGAAAGGATTTTTAAAAATTCATCCCCTAAGGGGGTGAAACGGGGGTCGAAAGTTTGTATGGGGAAAAAAAATTAGTTGGACTATTTTATCCGAAACTTTACACGAGTACTTCTATAGATAAATGAAAAAACACGTGTTCCAGGATTTTTCAAAATTCAACCCCTAAAGGGGTAAAATGGAGTGAAAAAGTCTGAAAATCGTCATGGGTATTGTTTTTATGGTTTATCGGGTCGCTGATTACGAAAACAACAACTATTTTATAATCCAACATAGCCGACGTGACATAAAATCCCCCCCCCCCCCCCCCTCATCATCATCATCCCCCTATGGGGGTACGATGCAGTTGAAATGTCATAATATCAATATGGGTGTTGATTCTATGGTTTTCTGGGACGTCAATTCGAAAGTCGCATCGATTTGAAAATATAACACAGTGGACACGATATAACTTAAAAGGATTTTTCAAATTTTTCCCCTAAAAGGGTGAAACGGAGGTCCAAAGTTTGTGTAGGGAAACGTGGCTAACGTGACCATCATCATGTAATTTTTTTAAACTTTGATTTAACCTTTTTAAGCTGATGGAATGGAGACTTGTGTATTGACTGAAGTGTTATCCTAATAGGTTTTTAAATTTGTATTTGGCGTAAATCAGTGCTTATACGATCGCGGGCGGCCGGCGCGGTGAGGACGGGACGGGTGTAGTAGTAGTTATCTGGAAAGTTCTTGCATCCGTATTTAGTACAATTATATGTAGGTGCTACATGAGGGTGGTTGCGTTGCGTGTTAGACTTGACTTGGATAATCTAAAAAGCGCGTACTTCACGCGAGCGAAGCCGCAGGCAAAAGCTAGATAGTAAAAGGCTTTGTCCTCACTGTCTTGACTGACTGACTCACTAATCAACGCACAGCCCAGACCCCTGAAGATAGAAACCTGAAACTTTGGATATGTGTTCCTCATACAATGTAAGCGCGCACGAAGACGGGATTTTCCGAAATTTCACACCTAAGAGGTTAAAATAGGGGGCTGAAAAAAAAACCCTCTTGGAAACCGATTCACCTACGATTTTGAGACTTGGTAGAATAGTTGTATAGAAAAAAAAGGGGATGTTTATGTGTAACTGATTAACTTTTGACCAGCGCCCAGCCAAGAAATGTCAAAAAATGTTATATTTATATTTGAATTAACTTATCACTAGATGGCGCTATACCTAGTATTTGTACAGCGCTATGTTATTCGTTAATGGTTTCGTTATTCAGGAAAGGGTATATACGAGAGATTATTTCAAACCATGGGGTTATCCATGACGGTTTATCGCTCACCTCATTCCAGTAGTTACGGAAGAAGTGGAACGGAGGTGTATCATCAGTAGGTTCGTGCCACCATTGTTCACGTATTAAACAACTGGAACGATGAGTTGTTGAGTGAGGACAGTAAAGGATGCGCTGTTGAGGAATCTCTCTTGATAACCCGCATTCCCATTATTCCATAAGACCACCCAGTTCAATTTAAGAGACTTCACTTCAATTTCTTATAAAGGTGTTTCACTATGACCATTAACAAAGCTCAGGGGCAGTCTCTAAAGGTCGCTGGGGTTGACTTGAGACGGGACTGCTTCTCTCATGATCAGTTTTATGTAGTTTGCTCAGGAGTAAGTTCTCCTGGAAGCATTGCAATTATTGCTCCTGTTACGAATGCCAAAAATATTGTTTACCGGGACGTCTTAACCTAAATGGTGTATGTTTGTGATAATGGTCAATACGAAACAAAAATAGACGCAAATCAGGAGTGTTCCCGTAGCGAAGCACGGGTACTTTGCTAGTAAATAATAAAAGTTTATACTGCACCGAGAAGGCACATGATAAATGTAAGTTATTTATTTTAGCGAGCTAAAAGTCCGCGGAAGAAGTCTCTCGTCTGCGCAAGCCTTTAAGACGCATCCGTCTTTGTTTCAGTATGTAGAGATCCAGGATCAGAGTTAAACTAAAGTGGTTTATCATTATCTTTGAGCTCACCTGCACGCGGTGCACTCTGTTAATTGATAAACAAGGCTCGTATTTACAATTTTAGAATCCACTGTAGGTACATCTCCACTTCTGTGTATTTTGTTTATTCAGACTTACCATTGCCATTTTATGGTATTACAATGGACACTTAAACAATAGTTTGTTACAATCAAATTAATTTAAAAATTAAAAAAAAAACCCGACCTTCTAGACTTGTCAAGCTTTTTCATTTGAAACCCATAATGAAGGGGTTAAAAAATGTATTCATTTTGTGGCAGCGCCATCTTGGACCGATTTTCATCTAACATAGCTAAGAAAACTCCCGACTAATTCACCTTTCCAATAAAAAAAAATCGGTTCATCCATTCGGGAGCTACGATGCCACAGACACACACACACACACACAGAGACACGTCAAATTTATAACACCCCGTCTTTTTTCCTCGGGGGTTAAAAATAATCGCAGAAGCAACATATTTATATGAACAGGGGCCCTACAGGCTAAGCTGAATTAACAATAGATTTTTTAATCACAAAAATCAAACTGTAGCTTAGATTTATGGCAATTGTGTTTAACTTATCTAGTAGGAACCCTGGACATCTATAGGCTACCTACCTGGACATCTATGAACAACGCTGAAAATGTTTGGCAATAACAAAAAAGTAAAACCTATTTTCGAATTAAAATATTCGACAGTAATCGGCTTCAGCTGCGGCGATCCTTTCGTAGGGTCCCAGGTTAGTCAGGATATAATTAACGCACAGTGCAAACCACCTTCAAGTCCGGCCTAAAATATATATTTAATACTCTACAAA
This sequence comes from Hypsopygia costalis, assembly GCA_937001555.2. NCBI lineage: Eukaryota > Metazoa > Arthropoda > Insecta > Lepidoptera > Pyralidae > Hypsopygia > Hypsopygia costalis. Next base: position 8,461,967 of record OW443349.2, read on the forward strand.
ACTCCTTTAATAAGCCCTCATACATAATGGTTGACTCGTGTTTAATATCAGATTGTAACAGATGTCCGTAAAATTATGGGGGCTATTATCGACATCGCATATTGAACCCGGAAATTTGAATATCAATGACCGCAACCAACCCTGTGCCAGAAAATAAATATATTTGGAAGGTCCAAATTGAATATTATGCTGGATTTATAGCATCTAAGTGCAGAGATTAATAGTTTTTATTTGTGTATAAATAAAATCATTTGTTATTGCGAATAAACATAATTTTAAGAAAAAATAAACTGACTCCAAACATTACTCTACATTTATGTATGTAGATACAGGCTGATGATGACGATGGTGATGAAAAAAATATGGGATCAATCTGAAGTATACTCTTTCTATTAAAAACGTTTTTTTTTCAAATCGGTTTATAAATCACGGTGTAATTGAGTAACAAACATAAAAAAAACAGCCTTTCCCTTTTTTGGAGTCGGTTAAAAATCAAATGGAACAGTACACTGTTCCATTGTTGACTAGCTCAGTGGTGGAATGGCTGGCAATGGCCACTTTGACTCCAAGGTTGGTGGTTCGATCCCCGCACAAGACAAATATGCATAAACTTGTCTGTTTGCCTTAGTCTGGGTGTTTTATATATATTTCCAAAAGAAAAGTATTTAACTATAGTGTCAGTTACCCATAGTACAAGCTTTGCTTAGTTTGGAACTAGATGCGCCGTGTAAAGTGGCCAGAAATATTTATTTATTTATTATTTTATTTTATTTTTTCATACAAAATATCTACAAATTTTAACTAACTATAATCACCAGTATGTAAATCCCTTGTATTTTGTGTGCTGTACTGAGACGATTTACCCGACTACGAAAGGGTCATGTTGTTAGTAGTCCATGTATGTATGTTTGTATTTAGCTATTTTTCGTCGTAGCTATACACTATAGAAAAAAATAAGTTAAAGCCCCAATACATTTTTAACCGACTTCTAGGATAGGAGATGTCGATTTTTACCTTCTAGTATTTGTAGTCGGGTTACAGTTCTTTAAACTTTTTCTTGTTGCCTTCGACCTCAATAAATTTCACATACCTATTGTTTTAATTACGTAGTATAAAAACCAATAAATATAAAAAAAAATGTCAGAAACACTGGAAAATTACGATACTATCGTAATTATAATGATGACCCCGGTTGGTCGAATGGCTAACTATGTCCACTTTTGACTCCGGGGTGGTGGGTTCGATTCCCGCACAATACAAATATTTGTGTGCATGAACATGACTATCATAACGTCTTGACTTTGTTAGTAATCATCACAGTACGGCGTCGCCCGTGTACGGTAAAGTCCGTACTGCCTATCATAACGTCTTGACTTTATTAGTAATCATCACAGTACGGTGTCGCCCGTGTACGGTAAAGTCCGTACTGACTATCATAACGTCTTGACTTTATTAGTAATCATCACAGTACGGCGTCGCCCGTGTACGGTAAAGTCCGTACTGACTATCATAACGTCTTGACTTTATTAATAAACATCACAGTACGGCGTCGCCCGTATACGGTAAAGTCCGTACTGAGTATCTTAACGTCTTGACTTTATTAGTAATCATCACAGTACGGCGTCGCCCGTGTACGGTAAAGTCCGTACTGACTATCATAACGTCTTGACTTTATTAGTAATCATCACAGTACGGCGTCGCCCGTGTACGGTAACGTCCGTACTGACTATCAGAACGTCTTGACTTTATTAGTAATCATCACAGTACGGCGTCGCCCGTGTACGATAAAGTCCGTACTGACTATCATAACGTTTTGACTTTGTTAGTCATCATAACAGTACGGCGTTGCCCGATGTACGGTAAAGACCGTACTGAGTTTCTTCAGGGCTTAACTTTGCTATTTATAATAACAGTACGGTTGTATCCGTACAGAGGTCATGCCCGTGGTTACTGACGTAGTAAGGTATGTTACTATGTATTTTAATAAGTACGGATATAGATGTAGTGGTTTTTTGTATGGAAAATCGTAGTGACATCATCTGAAATTTGAGATCAACCTTCTGTTCCGTATAGTGTTAAGTACATTTATCAGTTATTTAGTACCCATAGTACAAGCTTTGCGCTTAATTTGGGACTAGATGGCGCTGTGTAAATTGTCCAGAAGTATTATTATTCTCTTGAATCACGGGTCAAGCCCAGTCATTTGATAGGCGTACGCGGGGATATAAATCCAACACGCAGAGGCCCCTTTGAGAAGTTTGATGTTATTATATAATATGTCCACCAACCTAGACTTGAGTAGCGTGGTAGCGTATGCTCTATACCCTTTCGATTGAGGGGAGACTCGTATCCCAGCAGTGGGATGACTAAAGGTTGACGACGATCGTCATATCTATTTTCATAGACATTCAATTCTGACAATTCTGCAGTATACAATACGTAAAATCAGGTTTGGAAACGGCAAAATCAACACTAACTGTGTATATGTGACAATCTTCCACTAACTAAACGCGTTCTATTCTATCCAACCGTAGGTGTATGCTAACAAAGGCATCCCTAAAAGGGAATCAGGGGCCCAAAACAATTTACATAAATGTGCGTATATTGGGTACATTATTATCACATTTATAGACTCTTTCACTGAAACCTTTAGATAGATGGGTTTGCTTATACTGTATTTAAATGAATGAATAGCATTCTTTGTTATTGAATATTGCATTTTTAATTAAACGAAATATTAATTTTATGAAAATGATATAGCCTTTTAAAATTAAAATATAAATATTTTCATATTTCTATGGAAAAATAAAACTGAGCCCGGATTTGTGAAAGCGATTGAATACTTGAAACTGTGTTTTTAATACAACTTTTGTTACGTTTTCAATACAAAATGTAAAATGAAATGGTATTTAATTCTGGTTTAATATTCAGGTCTGCAATACTATAGTTTATTGTAGTTTTGTTTTTAACAAGAATGAAAAAAATATTTTTATTTGGGAAAATGATAATTATTATTTATGTTTTTTTTACGAGCCCGCTGGTCGAATGGCTAGCAATGGCTAATTTGAGTCCGAGGTCGCGGGTACGATTCCGCACAAGACAAATATTTGTGTGCATGAACTTGTCTGTTTGTCGTGGTCTGGGTGTTTTCTATGTATGTATTTACAAAACAAAATGTATTTAATTATAATATCATTTATCTAATAGCCATAGTACAAGCTTTACTTTGATTTACAAAAAAAAATGTATTAAAGTACATTTATCAGCTGTCTAGTACCCATAGTACAAGTTTTGCGCTTAATTTGGGTCTAGATGGCGCTGTGTAAATTGTCCAGAAATATTTATTTATTTAAAACTGTTAAAAATTGAGATACTGCAGTTTATTATGTTGGGATCGAATTAACCAGTTTAGCTTGGTCGACTCCAAGTGTCTTATACACAAAGACATTTTTCAACAAGAAATGCGACTGCTGGTGATGTAATAAAAATATTAACTTAAACAACGACCGACAAAAACATTCTAAAAGTTAATTAAAGTTTTTCCTATTAAAGTCTGGTTGTTGTTCGTTTTATTTCTGGTTTCGCCTAGTTTCTAGAAGAATGGCACAAGTCGCTGAGAGACGCGGGGCAACAATAACATGGCAAGAAAGTAGTCATTCTGCTCGATTTAGAAGTTACAAGCAGTTTTTCTAATTTATTTGTATATGAAAAGACGTTTTGAGAATAATACCTATTTATATCAATGTGGAAAACAAGCGTACGCCCTACCTGATGGAATGCAGTTTCCGCAGCATATGATGTAAGCGTTCATATTCTGCGGAAACTGCATTCCATCAGATAGGGCGTATGCTTGTTTTCCACATTGATATAATGAGATAAATAGATAAGAAAGTTGTGTGGTAAATTTAAGAACACTGAACGACAATATTAACTTTTCTAATGTAACTTTATGTATATTTATGTTCGACAGAACTGTCAATCATTTTCTCAGATTGCGCGAAACTAATTCGAATTCAATATACATGGTTAAGAAGACAGGACGTCTGTCGGGTCAGCTAGTTTTCTAGAAAAACTAAAAATCTGTATGTCATGTGGCATTTTTTTTTTATACTACGTCGGGTGGCAGACAAGCATACGGCCCGCCTTACCGTACCGTAACCATATTAACCCTCGCAACATTATATATCACTTGCGCGCCGCCACCCCCGCTGCCAACGCAGCATCTCCTTCTTTTCTGGTGACCTCACTCACTCGCAGGAACACAACAACCCTCAAGGGAATTGTTATTTGGCTGCGGTATTCTGTGAGGTGGAAGTACATTCCCCAGTCGGGTAGCTTACAATTACGCTCCCTACCTCTCTTTTCGCCAGAGCTTCGTTTGTCATGATATGTTACCGAAATGTTTGGTTGTTAAAAACTTTCGGAGATTTTTTATCTTTTATATACAGTATATCAGAATTAAAAAGGTAGGAGGCTGCTTAAACAGTATATCTATTGTTTGCAATCTTATTTTGGGAATTAACATTTTGGTGATATTATATTTTATAATCTACTAATATCATTCGTCGAAATTCCTTTAACAATTTATGCACAAACATAGCAAGCATTCGCCATATATAAGTATAATATACATATATTATACTTTTGAATTAATAATTAGATTAGATTACATTGACAGATTAGTTACATAAAAGAAAAAAAAACTACAGCCAAATACGAGTACTGGATAATATTTTGATACAAATAACCAATGTCAAAACATTCGATATTTGATATTTAATATATTATATTTGAAAGTTTTATGTAAAGACATAAAATTAATGAGGTTGTAGGGGGTAATATTTGGATCTGGATTTTGAAAATTCTTTTACGAATAGAAAGCCACGTTATTTGTGAGTGTCATAGGCTATATATTAACCCAAAAATTTAAGGACTTTTTTGTAAACGTAGGTGAAGCCGCTATAATATATAAAGAGATAAATTATTATATAAATAATTATATAAAGAGGTTAAGATCGTGAGTTTGTGAGGTTGTAAGGGTAATGTCTGGATTTACTTAACCGATTTTGAAAATTCTTTTAACAATAGAAAGCTACGTTATTTGTGAAAGTCATGGGCTATATATTAACCCGAAAAATTAAAAGACTTTTTCGTGAATGCGGGCGAAGCCGCGGGTGGAATCTAGCGTTTAATATTATGTTATATACTTACCTACAATAAGGCAGTACCATACGAAATTCAATTCGAATTCTGCAAAAGTATTTCAGTAAACATATTTCGCGTACTGTAGTGGCCTGTTACAGGGCCTAATCGAATTTTCTGCCAGCTTAGAGACCGGCCTCAGGACATTTTCTTAGAGAACCCAAATAGAATAATGTCAAAGCGTAATTTACATAATAAAGTTAATAAATTCGGAATCTGTAATATTCATAACAGTTATTGTATTAGGCAGTATTTATATTACTGTTATTATTTGTGTTATATCTTTTTTCTCATTTTATTTTAATATTTTATATACTACTAAAGTGGGAATCAAGCATACGGCCCGCCTGATGGAAAGTAGTTACCCGTAGCGTATGAACACTTGTAACATCAGGGGCATAACACGCGCGTTGCCGATCCCGTAAAAATCTCTTCACGCGCTTTTTGAAGAACCCCATTAGTAGTCTCTTGTGAAAACCTCGACAGGCAGTTTATTCCACAACTTGACAGTACGCAGGTACTGTCAAGTTATACCGTATACCATAGTACAGTTGGTTATACCGTAGCCGGCCTTACACAGTCGGAATCCACCCCGGAATTCAAAAACTGAATTCCGGAGTTTGGTCCTTAGATATAAATGTAAAGATGTGCGTCCGGAATTCAGATTTCTTAATAACAGTTCACCATTAGCACAGTCGGCCGTGTGGCCGTGTGGTATCCGGCAGACTAGAATAGAATCACTCCGTCTCTTCCCGTTGATGTCGTACAAGGCGACTAAGGGAAATACATTATAAAACATCGATCAGGCCTCCCCAATCCGTCTGGCCAGCGTAGGGAGTGTAGGCCAAATCCTCCTTCTGTCTGGGACGGACGCGAGAGGGTCGTGCTCCTGTAGTGGAGACTAAAATGATCTGATGATGAATTAGCACAGAGAACACATGTCACAGTTTCTGTCACTTACTCGAAAACTAGGTCGCTCTATTCTGCAAGTGATTATTTAATTGATCATTGTGAGTAGACATGACTGTACGTATTGAAGAAGCTCACTTGTTGAATGAATGAATGAATGATACTTTATTCACAGAATATGGTTAACAACAATAAGGCGTTATAAATTGTATGGTCCTTAGCATATTCCACCAAAATGGCATGTGAATATTTATATAAAAATAAGAAAACAAAGTTATATATTTAAATTAACATTTTACATTGCAAATTAAATATTAAGTACATACTTATAAACATGTCATGATTTTAGAATTTATAATTGAAAAAGTCATTTATGGAATAAAAACAATTTGTAACCAGGAAATCAAATAAACATTTTTTAAACTTATATAATGTCAAACATTTCAATGAGTCTGGTAGTTTATTATATATTTTAATGCACATGCAGTATGAGCTGTTGCTCCTATATTTTAATTTAGTATTAGGGTAAATTAAATTGTATTTACGCCTGTTCGATCCTTTCATTACATCGTCAAGTTTTTCAAATAAGTCTAGGTTACGTTTAACAAAAAGAGCCGTTTCATATATGTACAGAGATGGAACGGTCAGAAGACGGAGTTCTTTGAACAAAGGCACACATGTGTCGCGTCGATCTGCTCCGCATATGGTACGAATACATTTTTTTTGGGCTACAAATGCTCGGTCCGAGTCTACCGAGTTTCCCCAAAGAACTATGCCATATCTAAGTAGCGAACAGACGTAGCCATGGTAAGCCAAAAGAGCAGCTTCTCGAGACACAATTTTTTTGAGCCTCCAAAGAGCAAAGATAAATTTGTTTATTTTTTTGCACAATTCTGATATCTGGTCTTTCCAGTTACAGTTAGAATCCAGAGTGATGCCTAAAAATTTGTTTCTTGTAACTTCCTGTATCCTGATATCATTATATTTAATAGTCAGATTGAGAGGTTTAGCTTGATAAGTCAGAAATTGCATGAATTGCGTTTTAGAAAGATTAATTTTTAAATTATTATTATTTAACCAATTTATAATGTCGTTGAGAGCTATATTAATATCATTTTCAAATGTGTCAGTATTTTTATTTTTTATTATTATAGTTGTGTCATCAGCAAATAGCAAGCATTGATGTGCTATTGCTTCCGGAAGGTCGTTAATGTATATTAGAAACAATAATGGTCCTAATATACTGCCTTGCGGGACACCGAATTTGTTTACTTTATATGATGACTCGTAATTATTTTGGACTGATCCCTCTACTCTATTAATTTGGACACACTGTAGTCTGTTTTTCAAATAACTTTCAAACCAAGATAAAGCTATTCCTCTTATGCCGCATTTTTCCATTTTGTTCAGAAGTATATTATGATCGACTGTGTCGAAAGCCTTGCTCATGTCCAAATATAGAACGCCTACTTGTGTATGATTATCAGCGCATTTCGTTATGATGTTATTTAATTTAAAACAGGTTAAAGTCGTGGATTTATTTTTTCTGAACCCGTGTTGTTCGGATCGGAAAAAAGACATTTTTGATAGAAAATTATCTACACGACTGTACATAGCTTTTTCATAGATTTTGGATAGTACTGGGTTAAGAGTAATTGGTCTATAATTAGACATTTCACATTTATCTCCTTTTTTAAATAGGGGCTTTACTAACATTTTTTTAAGTTTTACGGGGAATGAACCTTGTTCAAACGATAGATTTATTAGGTGGCATAGAGGATAACATAAGATGTTTGCTGTTTGCTTTAGTAACATAGTTGGAATCTCATCATACCCAGTAGTGCTTGTATTTCTTAGTGAGTGCATAATTGAGTAGATTTCTTTAGGTGTAGTTGGATTAAGAAATATGCTGTGTTTATTTGAATTGGTATTTATGGAAAAATTATTATTGATTGATTTATTACATGTCGTATTGTTATTAATATTTATAAAATTATTATTAAATTCATTAGCAATTTCGAGAGGGTCATATTTATTTACTCCGTTTTGAGTTATAAATTTAATTTAATTTAATGTTGTTGGACACAGGTGAAAAAAAAAATCGGTAGCGTTACATTGACAGCTGGTTTCATTGTCACTATTCATATCTTGCTGGTAACTCCGCAATATACTCGCAATCGCCTCATTTTACTCAATCGGGCTTTACTCGTATTTTGGCTCTTGCAAAAAGATTGAGCTGCCAAATGAGTTGCTGTAAAATCTTCCAGCACGAACACCCATAACTATAAAATCTTATGAAATAGTGAGAATGCAACATCTTATAATTTGGACCACAAAGCTAGAATATAGCGAAAATGTAGCGAAATCATTTGGCAGGCACCCAAACCTGCCATGTTTGCTGCGAAGCCTGGATTTATCATGTTATTGTAGTGTACACGTTTTAATATGCCTTATCATTCTTCGCCATTATTTCATGGAAGACCAGCCATTTTTGGCTTAATTAACTACTGAAGGAAAGATTCGTGACCTTTCTTTTTAATTACTTTAGCTTGAAGGAATATTTTGCGTGGTAACTGGCTGCTTTTATGACGTAATAAATTTTTTGGTAAATAAATGTAGCTACTGAGATTTGTGTACTTTGTGTAAACATCGTATTTGGACATCGTTTTTAACGGACTCCAAAAAAGGAGGAGGTTCTCAATTCGGCTGTATTTTTTTTTTTATGTTTGTTGCTTAATTACTCCGTGATTTATAAACCGATTTGGTAAATACTTTTTTATCTGAAAGAGTATACTTCCAGATTGGTCCCAAATTTTTTTGATCATCGTCATCAGCCTGTATCAACCAACTATTAGGTTTGTTATTTCATTACTCCGTCATTTATAAACCGATTTGAAAAAAACTTTTTTTATTTGAAAGAATTTACTTCCAGATTGGTCCCATATTTTTTTCATCATCACCATCATCAGCCTGTATCTACATACACAAATGTAGAGTAATGTTTGGAGTCGGTTTTTTTTTATTAAATTTATATTCAAGTATAGTCCCTCCACGTTGCGAAAGATCGCAATAGTTGGAGAAAAATTGTTAGAAGGAAGATGTTTCTGCATGGGAGTCACGACCCTCAGTAATGAGGTATACGACGCGAGGAGGAGGATTTAAGTATAGAAGAAATAGTCACATCTTTCTATAACCCTGGATTATTTAGACGAAGCATGTGAAATACTTACAATCCCTCAAAGACACAAGTTTGTGCGTTTACCGCAAAAAAGTCCCCTTTTGTTTTATCTCCCAGATTGGAAGGTACTCCCCTTACTATTAGCTTCAGCATTGGTATCTTGGGTGTTGACATATCGAGCGATGATCAGTTCCGTGGTCACTTGGAGTGCAAGGCCAAATTGGCCTCTAGGAAAATTGGCATCATCTGTAAAGCCAGACGGTATTTTACACCACAGCATCGCCTTCAACTGTATAAAGCCCAAGTTAGGCCTCATATGGAATACTGTTCACATCTCTGGGCTGGTGCGCCCCAGTACTTACTTGCTCCATTTGACCGCATACAACGAAGAGCTGTTCGAATCGTCGGTGACCCAATGATTTCTGATCGGCTGGAGTCTCTCTCTACACGCAGAGATGTTGCATCTCTTTGCGTTCTATATAAATTATATAACGGGGAGTGCTCGGATGATTTGATACCTGCCGCTGAGTTTCACTATCGTACAACTCGCCATAAATTAAAATTCCATCCTCATCATCTCGATATTTGGCGATCTACTACAGTACGCTTTTTGAGACATTTTCTACCACGAACTGTGAAATTGTGGAATCAACTTCCTCCAGCGGTATTCCCAAATAAATACGACATGGGGGCCTTCAAGAACAGAGTCAATATTTCCCTTAAAAGGCTGGCAACGGATCGGCGACCCTTTGGTGTTGCTGATTTCTATGGGCGGTGGTGATTGCTTTCCATCAGGTGACCCACATGCTCGCTTGCCCCCCTCTCATATAAAAAAAAAATAATAAAAAAAAAATATGGGCCATGTAAGTATTTCTTCATGCTTCTATAAACAATCGTGGGTTATAGAAAGATGTGACTATTTCTAAGGTAAGGGGTGAACCGGCGCTGCACTAATCGCAGTAATGGCGGTCCTCACAATTTGGTTTTCACTTGTGCTTTCCGTCAGACAAAGTGGAGACAATTTGACCGACCACAATAAAAAAGAAGTTTACCTCGTTGAGCGAAAATTTAGCTCTTACGTCGTGATCCAAATAGACATCGTTTTATTCAAGCTGTGCAAGCTGTCCTATTCGCAGTGATGGAGACCCTCACATTTAGTTTTCACCATTGCTTTCTATCATTTTATACTACTTCCAGATTCTACTATCATTACCCGACTGCGACAGAAGGAGGGTTATGTTCTTCGAGAGTATGTATGTATGTATGTATAATTGTTTGGCACGCTCTGCAGCCTGAACGGATTTTAGCTTGAGAGGTGTCGTTAGATTCGTATTTGCTGTGAGAGTGACATTGCATATATCAAAATAAATAAAACTAAAATACATAAAATAAAAACGGTAATTTAATAAACTAAAAAAACCCTTACTGCTTTTCTGTGTAATTTAGAAATGAAAAACCCCTAAAACAAGAAAACATGTAGCAGTAGTGACCCTACATGTGCTCTAAATTCACTAAGCCTCCATTTCTAGAATGGGTCCCGACTGCTACATGTTTTCTTGTTTTAGGGGTTTTTCATTTCCAAATTACACAGAAAAGCAGTAGGGTTTTTTAGTTTTTTAAATTACCGTTTTTATTTTGATTAAAGTTAGACATTTGAAGATTGTTTGGCAGAGATTTTTTCAACAAGGTCCTCTTTGTATTTTTGTACAGGCGTTTGCAAAAGTCCATTATATAGCTTAAAGACTAAAATCGCTTGCTCGAAATTGTTAGCTATCAATAGAAATCAATCAGATGCAACATTGTAAAGTTTAAAATAACTTTCATAACTACTTAATAAGTGCAAACGATTTCTTTCCCAAATTCTATATGCACTTTTGTAAATTACAATTTCTTTTATTTTAACGTATGTTGTATCTACTCAATTAATCACATTTTATAGTTTTGCATTGTAAAATAATTGATATTAAATAGCCGAAGAATCGCAGAACTTTGCAAGTTCAGGGAAGATGTCCCAGAAATGCAGTAAGCAGAAATAAGCAAATATAAGCAGAAAGAGAAAGTAAGTCTAAGATTAAAGAAATGTGTGGTTGCTCAATAACGTAAGCTTAACAACATTTTATACATCTATTAAAGAAATAATTTGACAGTTTAAGAAAATACGAAAATAAAATATATTCATATTTTCTGATGTGTGAGTGTGTTATCTTTAATACGGTAAAGTCTAACGTCTATTTGCAGAACCAAGTTGTTAATCCAATATTTACTAAACAAGACACAGAGCGATTAAAGGAAATGTGGACAAAAAATCATATATTCCAAAAATAAAGCTTCAATCCGAATAAGGTACAATTTTTGACACATTGACGTCGATTGATTTTAGGTACTCTTGAACCATTCGTGATTCATGAGATTTGATAAAATGTATGTACATTAAATTCATACTTTTATTTCGCAACGTCCAGAAGTTTTTGAACTATTCGAATTAATGAAAAAAGCGTGATTGGTTCGCCGCGAACTCAAGCGGAAGAAATAAATGTAGATCATTCAGCGTAAACCTTGATGGAAGAAACAAGCACAAGCCATTCACCATGAATTGATGTAGCAGAAACAAGTACAAGTCATTCACCGTTGATCTATTACGAACAATTTTACTATTATTTTCAAATATTTTCAAAAATAATTTCTGTATATAACAATTATATATACCCACTGGCAATAAATAGTCATTATGAGACTGACTTTTTATTGCTTGTGTACAAGTCCTGAGCAAAACAGCGAGTATGTAAATAATATTGTTTGGCAAGTATCGAGTTCTTATTATAAATGTTTCTTTTGTGCGGGAATCCAACCCGCGACCTCGGAGTCAAAGTGGCCATTGCTAACCATTCGACGACCGAGCTCGTCAAAATTTATAATTACTATAGATTTATACACACATATTCTATCAAGTACTATTACTTATACTGTGCTATTATACTATATACATATTCTATCATACAACTATGCTACCTAAAATAGTTTACTAGGCTCGTGTACATATCACCAGTCATAATTCATGTAACTGTGACAGTTAATGGCTTACTAAAGACATTGTTAAGATGATATACCCGTGGAGAAGATAACACGATAACACTAAACTAACCTCAGTTATTATTTCGCAAGCAACACCAATATTACATTAACGCAAAATATTTATGTTCATGTACGGTTTACTTAACATATATTGTTTGATTGATTGGCGATGGTAAGCTTTGTCTTGTGAGAATAAAATACGCTACGGTTTCAGCTGTGAGTTACAAAATTTTGCAATGAGCCACCTTTTTCTAAATAAATTTTATACATGTTATATACAGGGCATGCTACAGCCTTGCCACATGGAGGGAAAATATAATAAATATTGAAGATAGAAAATTTCATAATCTTCCTTTCATTTAAGATGCTATGTTATTTAGAAAAAAAATATCCTTATGATTAACCCTTTCGAAGGTTATAATAAAATACATGTGATTTTTTTTTCACATTTCACGAGTTCGATTCCCGGTTGAGGTAGGCGATTTCAACAAATCTGTGAATGCAGTTCTACTTATTATTAAAAATAAAATGATGTCTTCTTTCAGTAAAATATTCTGTCTCCAATATTTAATATACTTTTCCCTATGTGGAATGACTGTGGGACACCCGGTCTATATATATAAATCAAAAAACACTGATTTCCCGCTGTCGCCTGATGGAATTGGGGATAGGACTAATTAAAAACAAAAACAGGATAAAAATTGCAATTAAAAGGTGATGATTATTATCACTATTATTCTGATCATGACCCATTGTAGGATAAATCGTAAATAATTTTAACAAAAAAAACCGACTTCAAATAGTATAGTAGATACAGGCTGATGAAAAAAATATGGGACCAATCTGGAAGTATACTCTTTCAAATAAAAAAAAGATTTTTTCAAATCGGTGTATAAGTCACGGAGTAATTAAAAGTAACAACATTAAAAACTAAAAATACAGCCGAGTTGAGAACCTTCTTATTTTTTGGAGTCGGTTAAAAAAAATATACATAGTACGTACGAGTATAACACAAATATATAATACAGGCCAACCACAGCCAACTAGTGGACAGGAAACACCATGACAGCCTTTATTGTGTTAGTATGCAAACTTATTACATTTAAAATGGCTTTAAAACTTCATAGCAATGTAAAACTAAAATTATATTCAAAGGCGTAAAATATAGCGGCGGATGATCCTATTGAATAAAGTTAGCGGTTTTATGAAAGCGTTAAGTAATTGTATATAATGGTAAAAAGCAGTTTAACTTCCTTTTCAAACTTTTTTATTAATGGTTTACGAGATAAAATAATTAAAACTTTATAAGTATAAAAAAGTTTATTTCGTTTTTTAAACTTTAATCATGGCTTCGTCAACAACTCAGCTGGCTATTAACGTAAACCAGTTCATTAGATGTCTGGTAATTTTTATTATTAAGACAAAAAACCGGACAAGTTCGAGACGGACTCGCCCACCGAGGGTTCCGTACGTAGGATCATTATTAAATTTGATATTTTTCATTATTAATAAGAAATAATGCGTCGAAAAAAATAAATAAAATATATTTTGTAATGTGTACATATAGCTCTTTCATATGATACCCCATTTGAACTAGTAGCTTCGATTTGAAATTTCGACACTCTATAAAAAATATAGACCACCTATTTTTTAAGATCTATTTACAAATGTATAGTTTTGAGATTTATTCATGTACTTGTAGACTATAACGATGTTACTTGCCAAATTTCATAGTTCTAGGTCAACGGGAAATACCCTATGGGTTTTGATTCCCTTGAGAATTGGAAATATGCGTTTTTTGCTGAATAAACGGTCGTAACTTTTTTTTACGTAAACTTAGCAGTTTGATTTTTTTACAACTTCATGGAACCGCAGACCTGAGTATACAATTCAAATTTCAGCTTGATACCTCCACGCATTCTCGAGATAGAGGGTCTTGACAGACAGACAGACGGACAACAAAGTGATCTTATAAGGGTTCCGTTCCGAGGTACGGAACCCTAAAAAATACTTTAATGTATTTTTCAAGGCTTTCTACGGATTTCTACTCTACTTCAGGGATATCTTTCCTGAACTTAAGTTGAAAAAAGATATATATATTCTTTCTTTATTGCATATAACATTGTTATATAAAACACAGCGTAAACAAGGTACACTTTGTTTACGCTGTGTTTTATATACTTGTACACAAGGGCGAGCTTATCTCTTTAAGAGATTTCTTTCAGCCAAACTTAACAATAGCATATAAATATTATTTGGCTAAGACGACATATGCAAACATGTTTATGTTGACATTTTATGAATTTATACATACAAAACATAGTTAACTAATTTGAGTTAAGAAGTGCTCTGTTAATTTCTTTTTGAAAGTGGCCACAGTGACACCGATATCTCAGAAGTGGGGTCGCCATTGGAAAAACAATGCTAGCAAAGACTTTGACTTTGACTTTGTTGTATAAAAATGCCATTTCGGAGTAGATCGACTGACTACATCCCTCGAATTATAATCAAAAAGCATTTCCTTGTATTATACTGTCAGAATCTCATAGTTCCACTATATAAATCAGTCCTCCAAAATCTAATAACTGACTCATCACAAATCATGTACAGAAGATAATAAACAAAACAGTGAAGCACTAAAGGGGCGACCACAACTCCTCCATTATACAAATAAATTACAGCAATTAATACAAGACAGGGACTTTAGTACCCATATCAGCATAACCCATATCAATTTGAGGCGTATGGTCACGTACAATAAATTGTTTTTTGCTTAGTGCCTTTATAATTTAATATTTATTAAAAATGTGCCTATAAATAGCTTATAATCATCATTAAAGTCATAGTTAACCCACACATTACCAAATGGGGGTATGTTATTTTTGTTTTTGATTTTATACTAAGGTGACAAACAAGCACACGGTCCGCCTGATGGAGAGCAGTTACCGCAGCCTATGGACGCCTGTAACACCAGAGGCATCACATGCGCGTTGCCGACCCTGTAAAAACCTCTTAACGCCCATTTTGAAGAAACCCATGCTGTAGTCTCCTGGGAAAACCTCAACAGGCAATTCATTCCACAGCTTGATAGTACGTGGAAGAAAACTTCTCTGGAACCGCACAGTTCGTGACCACTTCGGTTCTAATGTGTGAGTATGAATTCCCTGTCGATGGCGAGCGGTGCGACTGTAGAAGGAGGCCGTGGGCATCATGTCAAACAACTCCTCTGAACACACCCCATTGCACAAACGGTAGAACACACAAAGGGACGCAAAATCTCTTCTCAGACTTAAAGGTAAGCTAAATCGTCTGTCAGTTTGGGATCGT
Organism: Hypsopygia costalis; assembly: GCA_937001555.2. Taxonomy (NCBI): domain Eukaryota; kingdom Metazoa; phylum Arthropoda; class Insecta; order Lepidoptera; family Pyralidae; genus Hypsopygia; species Hypsopygia costalis. Next base: position 8,477,655 of record OW443349.2, read on the forward strand.
CAACAATCCTCACAGCACGCCTTTGAGTCGAGTCACAAGCTGGTATCTAGGTGCTCCCGCTAATGTTGGAAACAAGCATACAGCCTGCCTAATGGAAATCAGTTACCGTAGCATATAACGCCTTTAACACCAGTGTGTGTTGTGGCGGCAAAAAGGCAACGTAAAAGTTATTATCTTATATATACGATGATTTCAATGTAAATTGTAATAGTTCTGTACTTTTAACTGTTTTTCTCAAAATCTATTAATTAGGACATTCCCTGTTTTTGCCTGTACCCTTCATTTGAATTTCGTTTAGTCAAAATTTATCCCATGTCCTATGGATCAAGAAGCAGCATCGAGATCGTTTAATATTCGCCTGTGATCCTTCAACTATAATTACTATGTCATTGGCATACCGTATGAGATGTGAGATGTACTCACCATTTACTTTGATGTCTCGAAATTATGGGGTTATCGGCCCTTAAAGTTTGGACATTGATTGAAATTTCACCCGAATAATACAATACAAAATGGTTACTCAGTTCTATATTTATTATAAACTAGCTGACCCGACGGACGTTGTCCTGTGTTCTTAACAACTAATCATCATCATCATCATCAGGTCATTTTAGTCTCCACTACAGGAGCACAACCCTCTCTCGTCCGTCCCTGACAGAAGGAGGATTTGGCCTACACTCCCCACGCTGGCCAGACGGGTTGGGGAGGCCTGATCGATGTTTTATAATGTATTTCCCTTAGTCGCCTTGTACGACATCCACGGGACGAGACAGAATGATTCTATTCTAGTCTTCTCTGCCGGAAACCACACGGCCAACAATAACAATTAATATTGAATTCGATATGGTTTCGCGAAATCAAATGACTGATAGTTTTGACAGACGACATAAAGTGACATGAGAAAAGTAGAAAAGTTAATATAGTCGTTCAGTTGTCTTAAATTTTCTAATTTTCCGCACAACTTTCTTATTCTCTTTTTTTCATAAGGCCTTCTCCTGATAATAACAAATACAACATAAAATGAAATAGTGAAATAGCCATTCACGCGTGATGCGCCGTGACAAAAGACGGGACTCATATATATATATAATATATATATGTATGTTTATATATATATATTATTATATACACATTATTCACTTATAACTTTCTATAACTAACCGTATAACATAAAGTACTGACAAAGTAAATTTCATAGATTAATGGCTTAGCAATAATTCTGAACTTAGAAAGTTTATGGTATAAATCTTCAAAGTTTCTCGTAATATTGGAGAGATTAAATCACGATCCATTGTTAAGTACAGAGTTTTTCTATACTCTAACCTTTGTTGTTATACAAGTATTTATAATTAGATGCAAGATAGAATATGCTTTATTCTCACAATAGAAATATAATAAAATATATTAGGAAAATCAATAAATCATTACAGATATTTATTACAGACTTGTATTATGCAACTGCTGAAAGTAATATGTTAAAGTCAACCTCGGAACAAAAAAATGGCATATATTTTTTTCATGGCATATTTTTATATGTTTGGGTACATAAAAAACAGTGTAAACAAGATGTAAAATTGCGGGCATAAGCCAAATAATATTTCTGAACTATTGTTAAGACATAACTCTTTAAAAGATTTCTTTAAGAGAAAGTCTCTTTAAGAGATATCTTCCAGCTAACCTTAATAGTGCAGAGATATTATTTGGCTGGTAGCAAAAATATGCAAACATGTATATGTTGAGATTATATGAATTTATACAATAATATAATCAACTAATTTGTGTAAAGTAGTGCTCTGTTAATTTATTTTTGAAAATTGTACATAAAGTGGTCAGGATTCACGTTTCAAATTTAATTAACGAAATGTATAAATGTAATAAAAAATATTAATATATTAAATACAACACACGAAGACAAAGATGTCATAGTTATATATAGTCGAGGATCCAATCGCAATATTATGTAATTTAGTAATCTCTAAGAGTAATCTGCTTGTTGACACAATAATCAATCAAATCTCATGTTTGACAATGGATTCTGTTTGTGTCTATGCATTGATGCATCAATCAATTAATTAGACTAGATAACATGATGTTAACGATACATTAGTATCGATTAATAAAGACATATTACAGTGTAAGAACTTTGACTCTCTTTGCGTACTCTACCGACTAAAGAAGAATGAATAAATGACGGAATGAATGAATGATGAGTGATTTATATCTGATCTCGTGGCCACCAGAAAGGACCCGAGTGCCGCAGCGGGGGTAGCAGCACGCGAGCAATAATTTATGTTGCGACCGTTAATATGGCTACGATAAACGTTTCACATAAGGCGGGCCGTGTGCTTGTCTGCCACCTGACGTAGTATAAATAAAAACATACATTCCTTAAATACATTTCTTACCTAAGTGCCAACTACACAATATTTACTCGACTCAATCAAAGCTCTTAGGTAATATTGATATTTACACAGATCTGTCCTACTTAATATCCGTCACGCACAAACCATATATATATATAAAGGAACCCTGGAGCTACGAAGCTCCGTTCCAATTTACGTGCCAAACATAAAACTGTATTTGGCACAAATGTTATAAAAGATCTGAATCACGAATTTATGGAAGTCAGTTACGTTAAGAAATGGTTACTCTAACGTTATAACTCTCCATTATTGCACTATTTTGCATGCATTTTGGGGTGCAAGTGGCTCATCAACATCTTTGAACCAAAATTAACTTCACCTGCACGCGGTGCACCCTGCTAACTGACAAACAAGGCTGTGGCGAAAAGAGAGGTAGGGCATAGCGTATTTTTTAAGCTGCCTGATTGGGGAAACCTCCATCTCATAGAATACCGCAAAAAAACAATTCTCTTGAGGGTTGTTGTTTTCCTGCGAGTGAGTGAGGTCACCAGAAAGAAAGAAGGAAGTAGTATAGGCTGGCAACGGATAGGCGACATATTGGTGTTGCTAATCTCTATGGGCGGTGGTGATTGCTTTCCATCAGGTGACCCACATGCTCGTTTACCCCCGTCTCATATAAAAAAAAAACAAGAGATATATATGGTTACATGTTAATTTATTTTGAATGAACTGTGTATATATCACATCTAAAGATAGATGTGAACATAAACTTAAGCATAGCCGACTAAACTTAAGTGTCCCCGCAGCTCCTTGGTTAACAAGTTAAGTTAATTAAAAAAAATCAAAAGCCCGACTGCACCTACAACAGATTTATTAATCATGCGCAACAATACTATAATAAGCTTCTCGACCGGGTAATGTACCTCCACCTCACAGAATACCGCAGCCAAATAACAATTCCCTTGAGGGTTGTTATGTTCCTGCGAGTGAGTGAGGTCACCAGAAAGGAAGGAGATGCTGCGAGGGTAGCGGGGATGGCGGCGCGCGAGCGATATTTTATGTTGCGATGCTTGTCTGCCACCCGACGTAGTATAAAAAAAAAAGTAAATGTTCATAAGGTTTATCCTATATGTAAGATTTTACATTAGCATCTCTTTTTGTTTTGATATTTGTTTGTCATGTCAACGTGGTCAAAGAGGAAATAAAAATTTAACTTCCCCTTACCTATGCAAGACTCAGCAATACATGACCCTGAAGAAATGCTAATCAAGCGGTTGGCGTATCACGGATCATTATTTAACACTAGTGACCCGGCCCGGCTTCGCCCGTGTTGGATTTTCTCCTCTTTTGCTACCTTTTGGATAACCCATTCATCAAGAAAGGTTACGAGCGTACCATTGATGGTACGCTCGTAACCTTTCTTGATGAATGGGTTATCCATACTTTTTTCAATTCGAACCTGTAGTTCCTGATGTTAACGCGTCAACTCATCAACCAAACAAACAAACTATTCATTCTCTTCATTCTTTTTATGATTATGTATATAACTATTGCAAATCTGTTTGTAACGTAAGGTCATCAAGATATCTAGCAAAACGCTCTAGTTAAAATATCAAAACTTTCAAGAAATATTTAGAAGAAAAAAAATTACTGCAACGACAATTTTGCGGCTCACAGCCGCCATATTGATTTTTTTTATATTTGATGTAGCCTATGTCACTCTCATAGCAAATACGAATCTAAGGATACCTCTCAAGCTAAAATCCATCCAGCCGTTCAGGCTGTAGAGCGTGCCAAACAATTATACATACATACATACATACTCTCGAAAAAAAAAACATAACCATCCTTCTGTCGCAGTCGGGTAAAAAGTCTTCTTCTTCGTCTATCCTTATTCATCTTACTGCTGGAATACGGCTCCTCAATCAACTGCGGATTGGCGGAGACCAATGTGTTCAAACCGCCTAAAGGCTACTGACTTGTCTTAACGCTTGTCATTTAACGACTACAGCTGGGACCGACGGCTTAACGTGCCCTCTGAGGCTCGAAAGAACTCGAAATAAATTAACCCATCCATGGATAGGTTACGGCCGACGTTGCTTGTACATTTGATTAGACTGACACGCGCAATGATGCCGTCAAGCTCCAGTGGCCTTTAGACGGCTTCAAAACACCGGCCTCCGTCAACCTCCATTTAAACAGCATGGTAGAGTATGCTCTAAACCCCTTTGCTTGAGGGAAGACCCGTATCCCAGTATATATAGTATATCCCCATAATGGTTGACGATGAAAATACTTACAATATATATAAAACACCCAGATCAAGACAAACAGATATGTTTAAGCATACAAATGTTTATCTTGCGCGGTGATCGAACCCGCGACCCTCCATATCCCCATATTCGACGAGCTCGGTGGTCGAATGGTTAGCAATGGCGACTTTGACTCCGAGGTCGCGGGTTCGATTCCCGCACAAGACAAACATTTGTGTGCATGAACATGTCTGTTTGTCTTGGTCTGTGTGTTTTCTATGTATTATAAGTATGTATTTACATAAAATAATGTATATAAGTACATTTATCAGTTGTCTAGTATCCATAACACAAGCTTTGCGCTTAATTTGGGACTAGATGGCGCTGTTCAATTGTCCAGAAATATTTATTTATTATTTATATAGAATAAGTTGTAGTACCTACTCCTGCAGGTTATGCTGCCCATTCGACTATCGGTCGGACGCTCGGACGTCCGGCTTAGTGATGACCTGCCCCCTTACCACCATCTCTTATTGCGATTCAATAACTGAATAGATTGCTTATTCACACCAATGAATAAGCGACTCTATTTCAAATGAAATAGAGTCGCTTATTCATTGGTATGAATAAGCAATCTACTCAAATATTGAATCGCAATAGGAGATGGTGGTAAGGAGGCTGTCTTTTGCCAAAGCCGCATTTGCTGAACAACAAGATGCACAACGTGTAGGTGGTATTAATTTATGCTCTAAATTCTGAGGTCAAGTCAACTGCTTACACCTCACATCATCTTTCAAACAAGAGATAAAGAACATTTTGATTCATCTCAAAACAATAAATAAATCGTTTAAATATTTACGAACCCTGAACAACATTCACAAAATACTATTTCACAAGCGGTTACTGAAAACTCGACTTCAAGCCTTTCGCTATTAAGTTCAATATTAAATACAGTTAAAGATATGGCGTATCGCCACAAAAACAGATTTAACTCGCTACAGACAAACTTGGCTACAAAGTTGGCCTACTTGGCAGGGCAGGAGAGGATGTTTCCTTTACTACCCATTTAATACATAAACGCTATCGACTTGGCTTTAATTTTTTTGTTGCGATTTAAGTTTCAGTTGAATCACGGATAAACTCATTTAAAACAGAGTGCTTAGTGTAAGTTTTTTGTACGCGATCGATCATGTCAACGTAAACAAACCGATAAAAAAGAGAAGAACTTTCATGTTGTGAAGATTTTTTTTTATACTACGTCGGGTGGCAGACAAGCATACGGCCCGCTTGATGTGAAGCGGTTACCGTAACCGTATGAACGCTCGCAACATAATATATCACTTCCGCCACCCCCGCTGCCTACGCAGCATCTCCTTCTTTTCTGGTGACCTCACTCACTCACAGGAACACAACAACCCTCAAGGGAATTGTTATTTGGCTGCGGTATTCTGTGAGGTGGAGTTACATTCCCCAGTCGGGTAGCTTACAATTACGCTCCCTACCTCTCTTTTCGCCAGAGCTTCGTATGTCAGTCAGTAGGGTGCACCACGTGCAGGTGAAGTTGGCTTTGGTTCAAAGATCTTGATGAACCACTTACACCGCGGTTTTTTATAAATCCAAAAATTGGTCTTATGTTAAAATTATTACCAAACATCTACTAGAGAGGTAGAACTCATACTAAGCATACTGGACATTTACCGAGAGCATTCGTGTGTAAGGGTGCGTGCAATAAAACAGGTTACCTGGTTACAGGTTACTGGCACGGAAAACAATGTTGAATTATGTCGTACAATAACGTCGCGTGCAGACAACAGTCAAGACAGGATTCATAACAAAAAATATTTTTGAGATGTAAGTGGTCCATCAACATCTTTCAACCAAAGCCAACCTCACCTGCACACGGTGCACCCTGCTGACTGACAAATGAAGCTCTGGCGAAAAGAGAGGTAGGGAGCGCAATTGTAAACTACCCGACTGGGGAAGTACCTCCACCTCACAGAATACCGCTGCCAAATAACAATTCCATTAAAGGTTGTTGTCTTCCTGTAGGTAAATGAGGTCACCAGAAACGAAGGAGATGTTTTAGCAGCGGGTGTAGCGGCGCGCGAGCGAAATTTTATGCTGCGAACGTTAATATGGCTACGATAATCGCTTCACATCAGGCGGGCCGTAAGCTTGTCTGCCACCCAATATAGTAAAAAAATATATATGAAAAATTGGTCTAGGTTGCGGTAGATAGTATGGAATATTATGAATAAGTGGACATGATAGACAAAACAGATCGCGGTTTAGATCACGAACTGATATTGAAAAACAAACGGTATTTCAAAGTAATGTCGATATCTAGAAATATCGTTAAAAATAACTTTACTCGATATTAACGTTATTTGAAGGGAAAAGGGTATGGAAGGTAACGTTATCCAGTCTAGACATAACGATATTATTTTCGATTAAACTGGAGATACTATATTATAACGTTATTTTGATAATAAAATTTTAAACCTTTTTTTTTTTTATACTACGTCGGGTGGCAGACAAGCATACGGCCCGCCTGATGTGAAGCGATTACCGTAGCCATATTAATGCTTGCAACATAAAATATTGCTCGCGCGCCGCCACCCCCGCTGCCAACGCAGCATCTCCTTCCTTTCTTTCTGGTGACCTCACACACTCGCAGGAACACAACAACCCTCAAGGGAATTGTTATTTGGCTGCGGTATTCTGTGAGGTGGAGGTACATTCCCCAGTCGGGTAGCTTACATTACGCTCCCTACCTCTCTTTTCGCCAGAGCTTCGTATGTCAGTCAGTAGGGTGCACCACGTGTAGGTGAAGTTGGCTTTTGTTCAAAGATCTTGATGAACCACTTACACCGCGGTTTTTTTTAATCTAAAGATTGGTCTTAGGCCAAACTTCTTCAGCTTAGTCGATAGAGCTCCAAGGTTTCTACCTGGTAAGCTAAACGCAGGTACTATAAATCTATGCTGAATTGCTGAAGTTTGATATTCGCTAACAAAAAATCCAATGGTAATGGTAATCAGCTTCAGCTTCGTCGGTAGGGCGGGCCCCTGATCCGATATTCTGAAAATCTACTTATATACAAACTTCATATAATATCCGCTGATAAGTCTCATGAAGAACGACAATTATATTGAGTTGAGGCCGACACGAGAGAGCGGCAGGGAGTGGCCATATTGTACGTAGTGCTATTACTTATACTGTGGTAGTACATTTTTTGTCACATCACACGTCAAGTGCTAAACAACAAATAAGATAGAGAAGTAAAACCTGCTACCAAACTATTTGAGTGTTTGGTTGGTTTACTAGGCATAATTATGGGAGACTAATGATTCTCTTGCCTGGTTGCTTTACAGGGCAAGAGACTCGTAATCCTGTGATATGATCGGAAGATCGGTGCACCGTGTCGTATTAGCTGTAGATATAGAGTCCTTGTACCACTGCGGGCTGGAGAATAGATTCTGATTCTACTATTGAATCATTCGAGCTTCTGAATTTGAGTTTTGGTATGCTCTTAATAACATCGACTTACTCTTGCAATAAATGGAACGAACGTTCATGAGAGTGATCTTAATTATTCTCTTGACAACTCTCTTCTGTATTTCTGGGACGAGTGCAAACAATTTGTACCAATTCAAATAAACCTAACCAAATGGTACATCAAGAGGTGGCCGTTCTAGATCTCGAAATGTACACACCAAAGGCTCTGGCAATAAATTCGACAATTTATACACTTCCAAGATGGGGTAATTTAATAAAGTTGGGTTAGGAACACAGCTTGATTGACGTAATTCATAAACTGAGGCGATTAATTCAACTAATCGTACTCCGTACTCCCTATGTAGCGAAAGGGTTTAGTCATTATCTTAAATAATAAAGTCTGGCTGGACTTAGGAATGATAGATATGTTATAGTCAATACTTGACATCTAGACGCTTTTGGAGAGGGAGGTGATGTACTTTGATTTAACTAGTTATACCTAGGAGCGCCTAAATTTCGGGTATTGACCATAATATTTACACGAAAGAAGTCACACGCACTGCAACTACAAACGAGAGCACCAGAATTGCCAACAACAAGAAAATTGACAAATAGATCAAATTATAATAATGTGTTCATGTTCATTTCAAAGTTATTTTCTAACAAAAAAAATATCTCAAACTAAACATTGCTACAATAAAAAATGTTTTCGGCAGAGACTACATCAGTTGCAATCAAAGAATATAGTTTTTAATGAGGGCGGGCTATTATGCGAGATTCCTCCTTTGATCACACTTTTAAACAACATTTCATTAAATGCGCCCAAAACTTTGCCGTTTACGAAACTATATACGAGTATATTGATCATATTATTATTAGACCACGGCAATCTCATTGATATTCACCAATACATCGAAAGGATTATAACCGCTTACGCTAATAGTTTAAGTCAAACACCATTAGTAAGTTTGTTTAGGTTGCCCTTCGTAACCGGGCCTGAACTAAATTTAATTATATATAATTCCACTAAAGCTTTTCTAAAAGCATCAGCCCTGGTTGTAAAATGTAGTTTCAAGTACTTTGAGATTCGCTTTTAGATATTTTTTAGACTAACTTTTAGCTGCTGAAGAATGTGACTTCTTTGAGGTTCTTTTATTCAATAATTATACAACAATGCTATATTTTAATTAAGAAATCTACTTTTAAAATGGTGTATTTATTTGAGTATACGACAAACTCGCAAAGTCAATTTTCTATTTTAATAACTATACGCCGGAACTGGCACTTAAATTCATTTTCACATTCAAGATAGTGTGTTAAAGTAAATCTAAGCTCTGCGGATTTAGAGTATTAATGATTTATACATGTTCTTATATTTAATTTGTATGACGTTTCTAAGTGCTTTATAAAGTCCAAGGAATAAAGATATTTAGATTTTGTTTTTTTTTTTTTTGATAATATTATTGAATGCGGTAATAAAGTAAAATGGTATTAAATTTTACAGTTTTAAAATTCAATTCTAATATAAAAAAGGCAAGTGTAAATGAAAATAAAAATAAAATCTTGATTTTTGTCATTATATCTGTTATCATTAAAAATATTATCGTGAATCGAAAATCATTACACATAGCGTGATGTTAAACCAGTTTTTAACAAAGAAAATCCACATCTAAATCAGTCTACCTATGTAGAAATTTCCAACAGAAACGCATATTCTTCACATTGAATATACGTGGCATTCCGTTAAAAATTTTAGATAAAGAAAACCTGCAATGAAAGCGGTTTATACAGAAACGTACAACAGAAATGAACGTTTTGAGCACCGAATCACAGTGTGTTTGAATAAAACCCGTTTTTATGGATAACATTTTTTTCTCCTAATATACTTTTTTTATGTATGTGTTTTTACATCTGATTTGTTATGGCATATTTTTAATATTCACAATAATAAAGGCATTATCTATGTCACTCTCTTAGCAAATACGAATCTAAGGATACCTCTCAAGCTAAAATCCATCAAGCCGTTCAGGCTGCAGAGCGTGCCAAACAATTATACATACATACATACATACTCTCGAAAAAAAAAACATAACCTGTTCTGTCGCAGTCGGGTAAAAAGTCTTCTTCTTCGTCTATCCTTATTCTTACTGCTGGAATACGGCTCCTCAATCAACTGCGGATTGGCGGAGACCAATGTGTTCAAACCGCCTAAAGGCTACTGACTTGACTTAACGCTTGTCATTTAACGACTACAGCTGGGACCGACGGCTTAACGTGCCCTCTGAGGCTCGAAAGAACTCGAAATAAATTAACCCATCCATGGATAGGTTACGGCCGACGTTGCTTGTACATTTGATTAGACTGACACGCGCAATGATGCCGTCAAGCTCCAGTGGCCTTTAGACGGCTTCAAAACACCGGCCTCCGTCAACCTCCATTTAAACAGCATGGTAGAGTAAGCTCTAAACCCCTTTGCTTGAGGGAAGACCGGTATCCCAGTGGGGTGCATAATGGTTGACGATGAAAATACTTACAATATTATATAAAACACCCAGATCAAGACAAACAGATATGTATAAGCATACAAATGTTTATCTTGCGCAGTGATCGAACCCACGACCCTCCATATCCCCATATTCGACGAGCTCGGTGGTCGAATGGTTAGCAATGGCGACTTTGACTCCGAGGTCGCGGGTTCGATTCCCGCACAAGACAAACATTTGTGTGCATGAACATGTCTGTTTGTCTTGGTCTGGGTGTTTTCTATGTATTATAAGAATATATATTTACAAAAAATATTGTATATAAGTACATTTATCAGTTGTCTAGTACCCATAACACAAGCTTTGCGCTTAATTTGGGACTAGATGGCGCTGTTCAATTGTCCAGAAATATTTATTTATTATTTCTAAAGAATAAGTTGTAGTACCTACTCATGCAGGTTATGCTGCCCATTCGACTATCGGTCGGACGCTCGGACGTCCGGCTTAGTGATGACCTGCCCCCTTACCACCATCTCTTATTGCGATTCAATAACTGAATAGATTGCTTATTCATACCAATGAATAAGCGACTCTATTTCAAATGGAATAGAGTCGCTTATTCATTGGTATGAATAAGCAATCTACTCAATTATTGAATCGCAATAGGGGATGGTGGTAAGGAGGCTGTCTTTTGCCAAAGCCGCATTTGCTGAACAACAAGATGCACAACGTGTAGGTGGTATTAATTTATGCTCTAAATTCTGAGGTCAAGTCAACTGCTTACACCTCACATCATCTTTCAAACAAGAGATAAAGTACATTTTGATTCATCTCAAAACAAATAAATAAATCGTTTAAATATTTACGAACCCTGAACAACATTCACAAAATACTATTTCACAAGCGGTTACTGAAAACTCGACTTCAAGCCTTTCGTTATTAAGTTCAATATTAAATACAGTTAAAGATATGGCGTATCGCCACAAAAACAGATTTAACTCGCTACAGACAAACTTGGCTACAAAGTTGGCCTACTTGGCAGGGCAGGAGAGGATGTTTCCTTTACTACCCATTTAATACATAAACGCTATCGACTTGGCTTTAATTTTTTTGTTGCGATTTAAGTTTCTTTCAGTTGAATCACGGTTAAACTCATTTAAAACAGAGTGCTTAGTGTAAGTTTTTTGTACGCGATCGATCATGTCAACGTAAACAAACCGATCAAAAAGAGAAGAACTTTCATGTTGTGAAGATTTTTTTTTTTTATACTACGTCGGGTGGCAGACAAGCATACGGCCCGCTTGATGTGAAGCGGTTACCGTAACCGTATGAACGCTCGTAACATAATATATCACTTGCGCGCCGCCACCCCCGCTGCCCACGCAGCATCTCCTTCTTTTCTGGTGACCTCACTCACTCGCAGGAACACAACAACCCTCAAGGGAATTGTTATTTGGCTGCGGTATTCATTGAGGTGGAGGTACATTCCCCAGTCGGGTAGCTTACAATTACGATCCCTACCTCTCTTTTCGCCAGAGCTTCGTTTGTCAGTCAGCAGGGTGCACCACGAGCAGGTGAAGTTGGCTTTGGTTCAAAGATGTTGATATACCACTTACACCCCAATAGACGCGTGTTGCATATCAAAATTATGTGGCTTACTTGCTCACATTTTGAAGTGAGCAACCCGGCTAAAGGTCCGAGCTAAGCAGCACGATGCTCTACTGCCGCTGCATTGCTGCCGCAGCAATACTGGTCCGCATACATTGTCTACAGGTATATATGTGAGTATATTTCGAGCTACGCAGCAATGTCGCGGCAGCACTGCAATGGCAGCACTGCTGCGCGACAGTGTCGCCCCACCGCAGCGACAGACCACTAGTGACGCAGCCGCCACAGCGATAGTATTTACCTACGTGAAAGTTTTGTTTGACAAGTTAATTGTCACCAAAAAAAAAAGATGAAATTCTTTCAAATTTCAAAAAAGTTGGTCCTCAAACGAAATCTTGTCAACTCAACAACTGTGAATCACCATGAACAGCGCAACACTGCTGCCTTGCTCGGAACAAGTACGGCAGGCAGCTTTATCGCGCAGCACTGCAGCGGCAGCAATGCAGCGGCAGCAGTGCAGCGTGCAGCTTAGGTCGGAATCATACCTTAATTTGGATATGTAACACTCGTCTGGTAAATTCACAATATGAAACGTTTTCTCAATTTCGTCGGCTTGTAAACGTTAACACGTTCGAATGTTTTTTTTTTTATAATCGCTAGCGCGCCGCCACCCCCGTGCTGCTATCGCAGCATCTCCTTCCTTTCTGGTGACCTCACTCACTCGCAGGAACACAACAACCCTCAAAGGAAAGTGTTATTTAGCTGCGGTATTCTGTGAGGTGGAGGTACATTCTCCAGTCGGGTAGCTTACAAATTACGCTCCCTATCTCTCTTTTCGCCAGAGCTTCGTTTGTCAGTCAGCAGGGTGCACCGCGTGCAGGTGAAGATGACTTTCAAAGATGTTGATGAACCACTACACCCCAAAATGTGACCTTTGTTGACTAAAGAACTCATACTAAGCATACTGGACATTTACCGAGAGCATTCGTGTGTAAGGGTGCGTGCAATAAAACAGGTTACCTGGTTACAGGTTACTGGCACGGAAAACAAAGTTGAATTATGTCGTACAGTAACGTCGCGTGCAGACAACAGTCAAGACAGGATTCATAACAAAAATTATTTTTGAGGTGTAAGTGGTCCACCAACATTTTTCAACCATCTTTGTTCATAATATTCCATACTATCTACCGCAACTTAGACCAACTTTTCATATATTTTTTATACTACATTGGGTGGCAGACAAGCTTACGGCCCGCCTGATGTGAAGAGGTTACCGTATCCATTATAACGTTCGCAGCATAAAAATTCGCTTGCGCGCCGCTACACCCGCTGCTAACACATCTCCTTCGTTTCTGGTGACCTCACTTACCTACAGGAACACAACAACCCTCAAGGGAATTGTTATTTGGCTGCGGTATTCTGTGAGGTGGAGGTACATTCCCCAGTCGGGTAGCATACATTACGCTCCCTACCTCTCTTTTCGCCTGAGCTTCGTATATCAGTCAGCAGGGTGCACCACGTGTAGGTGAAGTTGGCTTTTGTTCAAAGATCTTGATGAACCACTTACACCGCGGTTTTTTTTAATCTAAAAATTGGTCTTAGGCCAAACTTCTTCAGCTTAGTCGATAGAGCTCCAAGGTTTCTACCTGGTAAGCTAAACGCAGGTACTATAAATCTATGCTGAATTGCTGAAGTTTGATATTCGCTAACAAAAAATCCAATGGTAATGGTAATCAGCTTCAGCTTCGTCGGTAGGGCGGGCCCCTGATCCGATATTCTGAAAATCTACTTATATACAAACTTCATATAATATCCGCTGATAAGTCTCATGAAGAACGACAATTATATTGAGTTGAGGCCGACACGAGAGAGCGGCAGGGAGTGGCCATATTGTACGTAGTGCTATTACTTATACTGTGGTAGTACATTTTTTGTCACATCACACGTCAAGTGCTAAACAACAAATAAGATAGAGAAGTAAAACCTGCTACCAAACTATTTGAGTGTTTGGTTGGTTTACTAGGCATAATTATGGGAGACTAATGATTCTCTTGCCTGGTTGCTTTACAGGGCAAGAGACTCGTAATCCTGTGATATGATCGGAAGATCGGTGCACCGTGTCGTATTAGCTGTAGATATAGAGTCCTTGTACCACTGCGGGCTGGAGAATAGATTCTGATTCTACTATTGAATCATTCGAGCTTCTGAATTTGAGTTTTGGTATGCTCTTAATAACATCGACTTACTCTTGCAATAAATGGAACGAACGTTCATGAGAGTGATCTTAATTATTCTCTTGACAACTCTCTTCTGTATTTCTGGGACGAGTGCAAACAATTTGTACCAATTCAAATAAACCTAACCAAATGGTACATCAAGAGGTGGCCGTTCTAGATCTCGAAATGTACACACCAAAGGCTCTGGCAATAAATTCGACAATTTATACACTTCCAAGATGGGGTAATTTAATAAAGTTGGGTTAGGAACACAGCTTGATTGACGTAATTCATAAACTGAGGCGATTAATTCAACTAATCGTACTCCGTACTCCCTATGTAGCGAAAGGGTTTAGTCATTATCTTAAATAATAAAGTCTGGCTGGACTTAGGAATGATAGATATGTTATAGTCAATACTTGACATCTAGACGCTTTTGGAGAGGGAGGTGATGTACTTTGATTTAACTAGTTATACCTAGGAGCGCCTAAATTTCGGGTATTGACCATAATATTTACACGAAAGAAGTCACACGCACTGCAACTACAAACGAGAGCACCAGAATTGCCAGCAACAAGAAAATTGTCAAATAGATCAAATTATAATAATGTGTTCATGTTCATTTCAAACTTGTTTGTTTGTTTGTATAATCTTTATTGTTCAAATTACATATTGAATAAGTACATGAAAATAAAGTGGTACAAAGGCGGACTTATCCCACATGGGGATCTCTTCCAGTCAACCTTAGAGTAACTGCGTGGAGTGGACATTACAGCGATTGGCAAGTAGAACATCAAGTAATAAATTAAAGAAGGAAATTTACAAAACAAATTACTATATAAATTACACAAATAACTAAATAAAATACATAAACAACAGAATTGTAAAACAGTACAGTACACAGGCAATGAAAATATTGGGTAATTTCAAGTCTCATCAGTAAAGAATCTTTTTAGTCCTGATTTGAAGGAAAATAACGTGGGAGCCATCCGAACGTCAACAGGCAATGCGTTCCACATTTTTGTCGATCTTACTGTAAATGAATTTGTATACGCATTGGTGTTTTGAGTGGGTATGTCCAAAATCCGAGTCCCCGAGCAACGCAAACGACAATCGACTTCTCGAAACCGAAACCGTTCCCTTAGATATATAGGGGCCGATGGATTAAACAGTATATTAAATAGTAGTGTGAGTATGTGAAAGTCTCTCCGAAGCCTGATAGGAAGCAAACCAAGCTGCTTGCGAAAACGTGAAACGTGGTCATATTTACGCAAGCCGAAAACGTATCAAACTTATTTTCTAACAAAAAAATTCTCTCGAACTAAACATTGCTACAATAAAAAATGTTTTCGGCAGAGCAATCAAAGAATACAGCTTTTCAATGAGGGCTATTATGCCAGATTCCTCCTTTGATCACACTTTTAAACAACATTTCATTAAATGCGCCCAAAACATTGCCGTTTACGAAACTAGATACGAGATCATATTATTTTTAGACCACGGCAATCTCATTGATATTCACCATTTCATCGAAAGGATTATAACCGCTTACGCTAATAGTTTAAGTCAAACACCATTAGTAAGTTTGTTTAGGTTGCCCTTCGTAACCGGGCCTGAACTAAATTTAATTATATATAATTCCACTAAAGCTTTTCTAAAAGCATCAGCCCTGGTTGTAAAATGTAGTTTCAAGTACTTTGAGATTCGCTTTTAGATATTTTTTAGACTAACTTTTAGCTGCTGAAGAATGTGACTTCTTTGAGGTTCTTTTGTTCAATAATTATACAACAATGCTATAGTTTAATTAAGAAATCTACTTTTAAAATGGTGTATTTAATTGAGTATACGACAAACTTCCTATACGCCGGAACTGGCACTTAAATTCACTTTTACATTCAAGATAGTGTGTGAAAGTGAATCTAAGCTCTGCGGATTTAGAGTAGTAATGATTTATACATGTTCGTATATTTAATTTGTATGACGTTTCTAAGTGCTTTATAAAGTCCAAGGAATAAAGATATTTTGATTTTTTTGATAATATTATTGAAAGCGGTATTACAGTCAAATGGTATTGAATTTTACAGTTTTAAAATTCCATTCTAATAGGTATAAAAAAGGCAAGTGTAAATAAAAATAAAAATAAAATCTTGATTTTTGTCATTGTATCTGTTATCATTGAACATATTATCATGAATCCAAATTCATTACACATAGCGTGATGTTAAACCAGTTTTTAACAAAAAAAATCCGCATCTAAATCAGTCTACCTATGTAGAAATTTCCAACAGAAACGCATATTCTTCACATTGAATATACGTGGCATTCCGTTAAAAATTTTAGATAAAGAAAACCTGCAATGAAAGCGGTTTATACAGAAACGTACAACAGAAATGAACGTTTTGAGCACCGAATCACAGTGTGTTCGAATAAAACCCATTTTTATGGATAACATTTTTTTTCCTAATATTTTTTTTTTATGTATGTGTTTTTACATCTGATTTGTTATGGCATAATTTTAATATCCACAATAATAAAGGCATTATCACATTTAATTACCTTAAAAATTTTTAGACATACAAATCAATATGGATAACAGAAACAAATTAGAGTTATTTTTACGTACATTCTTGTTTTGAATTTTCATGCAACTGTCATGCATTAGCAAGAAATAAAATTATTTTTTCGAGTTAATGAGTAATCTGTAGGTTACAATCTCTAAAGTTGAATAGCCTCATTACTTATAATACCTATGGACGTTGGGATTAATTTGAATACACTTAATGCACAAAATACCTATATTTATGACTTATAATAGTTGAAATACTGACTGTTGGGTTAGGTAAGGTTATATGCACGCGATCGTGCAAAAAACTTGCAATTGCTTTTGGAAATGATGGGGGTACTTTACCACTCTCTGCAAAAGCAAGTCAAGGCTCTTTGAAATATTATTATAAGTAAGTAAATTTATGCTTTAGAATGATATGCTTAAACATTAATATGCTTAGAGAAATTAGGTTTTAAAAATATGCATAAACAGTATTATGCTTAAAAAAATTTGCGCAAGCTGTTAATGTAACGAGGCTCTAGCGATAAGAGAGGTAGAATATAGCGTATTTTTAAGCAACCCGACTGGGGAAGTAGTAACCTACCCCTCACAGAATACCGCAGCCAAATTATAATTCGATTGAGGTTTGTTGTGTTCCTGTAAGTGAAGTGAGGTCACCAGAAAGAAAGCAAGGAGAATAGGCTGATATTTTAATTTAAAAACAAATAGAATGTAACGATTTCGAAATATGCAGCGTCGAGGGGCAGCCCTTGCGATCAGTTACACATTCGACTCAGATGGGGGGAGAGAGGTCGCCTTTTGAGAGCGACAGGGAGTGACCACACTTTACGTAGTACTATGGCAACGAATTCGGAGAAAAAGGAGGAGACGTATAGGCTGGAAACGAATCGGCGACCCCTTGGTTTTGCTGCTCTCTATGGGCGGTGGTGATTGCTTTTCATCGGGTGACCTACATGCTCGTTTACCACCTTCTCATATAAAAAAAAATAATAATATTATGAGTAAATATAAGTAAGAATAAGTAGTAGTAATATAGGGTAAACTGTGAGGCACCGTGTTCGAAACAGTAATGTATACCGCAAACTAATAAATTCATATCTTACAAAAATGGCGTCACAAAACTTTAATCCCATTCTATTCAGCATCAATCACTAATACCAGACCACAGTAAATCAATGAGCATTTGATAAAAACGTTAATCAAAACTACCATATATAGCCACACGTTCACGAGATCCCCTTTTTTCGACTAGAGTTCGCTAGGCGTGAAATTGACGCGCCCTTCTATATGCGGACCGTACTAAATACACACAGTTTCATGCGTGATCGGGTAGTTGCGCAAAATTGGTGTTTTTTTAGGCCTTTTAGCCTTTCCTCGTTTAAGGCTACAGATTTAATGTTTGATAAATTTATTATTTTATGTATAATCTACTTAATTATAACGTTTATCCATTTCGGGGCTAGGATAAGCCTGCTTTTAATTGGAAAGGGCGTGCGAATTAATTGTAGTCCGTTAGTAGGATTTTATTTTAAAATGATTAGCGGGCCGCCAGTGAATATTATAAAATTCGATAAGTTATTAAAAAATATTTCCGTAGTGGTGTGCCGGATAGAAGTCGTGTACAGTCAAGGGTCATAAACGCTAAAACGATAAAACAATATTTTTGTATTTCCATTAAAAAGGGTACACCTACAAGATAAACTTTTCTATATATAAACTAAATATACTAATCTAATAAGCCCCTACTAGTAGGCAACATTTCATATTATGCTGGCCCTGATGCCTTGTTGGGTTGCAACACTAATTCTTTGGGCAAAGTGGGCAGCATTTTGGTCTACTATGTTTAAATCGTCGTGTAAACAAATATTTTCATATTAGGTACATATACCTAATATGAAAATATTTGTTTACACGAAAACTTCTTAAATTAATTTTGTAGCTTTAGGGCTATAAAATATTCTCTAGAAAGTAATATAAGAAAATTTTAATATCATAATAAACGACTGTTTTAAAATTATAGACAAAGCGATACTTAACTGATCCCAGACTGTACGTGTATCGAAACTATTGCCCTAGTGCGGACGAGCCTTCAGATACCCGAATTCAGGTAAAATACCTAGGGTATTCGCACCCTTATACACGTAAACACGTACCTTTTTTTCTGTGGAAAAATACTCATGCATCTCAGGCCATCTAGGGGGAAATGATGTAGGTATGTTTAGCTCCTTCTTGGTAGGTAGAGTACCCCCAATGGCACAGACCTTCCGGCTAAAAAACCAACGTGTTCCTTCGCATCGCCTATGTAGTGGGGCCTCGGGGACGATTTAAACATCATCTCCGGGACACGTAAACACATACCGAATTCAAGCAATAACACATTACAGAACAAGTAATAGAATACACCTAATGTAAAACATATAAAACCAACATATAAGTTTTACATTAAAATAATTCAACCATACGAAATCCCGGGACCTCGACTTGAAACTCGAACAATCATACAGAAGCAGAAACTTGTACAATTATTCAACTTTCGAGATACAGTGTTCCAAAGTGTTGATGCGTGTGCGTTGAGGACATGAGATACGGAGACAATGTAACTTGGATGGAATACGGGATTAATGTCGTACACGATAACAGAGCTTGTAAACAGTCGTCGCGTGTGTGCGATGGATAACAACAAGAAGTTTGTTACGTAAGCCGGTGTTAACTGAAAGATTTACTTAAGTTTTAGCAAATTGGTTGATGATTTATGTAGGTTTTTGTACTTCATTGTTTTGTTGCTGAGCCTGCGAGTTTGTTTGTGTAGATTTAGCTATTTATGCGTAGCCAATGAGATATATATCTTTACCTCCCGGGTACCCGCTTTGTTGTGATACCGCTTTTTAACACACTTTTATTAGGTCGACCTGTATGTAACTAAATATGTAATGGAATCTAAGGTAACTAATTTAACCATCTTATAAGGATCGTAGCGTAATGATAATTGGCAGCTGTATGTAGTTCTGATGACAATACAATAATATGGTACTGTCGAACTGATCTGATGATGGAGCCGAAAGATATAGACTGGAACTTCATGATGGAACATCGTATCATAGCTGTTTTTGGGTTTCTTAGAAAAGTCTTGTAATGAACTTTGACCACAATTAGGTTTCAAGGTCTGATGATGAAGGCGGAAGATAGGCACTGGCATTCCATGATGGAAAATCGTATCATAGTCGTGTTTGCACTTGTGAGAAAGACCACGTAATGGACTTTGAACACTATCAGGCGCATTTATAAAAGCGTGTTTTTCTAGTGTTTTTTAAACTATTAATTTATTAGGTTACTAACGTTTACATTTTAAGACCTTATTATTTCGTGAGTCGCTTTTGCCAAAATAAATATGTTATTATAATAATATATCAACAATAATAATTGATAATAATTAATTCATGAAATCAAGTATATCATTTTTAGAAAATTCATAATTCAATCTCGATTTGGTCAACTTTCATTTTGCGATCGCAAAACAATTACAAGTATTGTTGTCTTTTGTTGTTGAACTTGTTAAAGATTGTGATAATGATGGTTGGACATTTATGAATTGGCTGAATGTATTTGGACGTTTAACATACCAATAGGATATATCCAAAATGAACAAGCTCTTGTCGTAAACTGGGGCCCTACTGTCGAAGCTGAAGCCGAATACCATAGGATTTTTTGATTGTATATATCAAACTTCCAGTTAGATATATGCTACTTGTGTCTAACTTAGCTGGTAGTAACGATGGAGCTTTACCGACTAAGCTGAAGGTTGATACTGTTGAATGTTGGCACTTGGTGGAACATTATTATCATAATGTTATATATATAAAATTCAAAGTCCTGACTGACTGACTGACTGACTGACTGATATATCAACGCACAGCCCAAACCGCTGGGTCTAGGGATTCCAAATTTGGCACGTAGGTTCCTTATGACGTCTAGGGGTACACTAAGAAAGGATTTTTCAAAATTCTTCCCCTAAGGGGATGAAACGGGGGTCCAAAGTTTGTATGGGGAAACGAGATTAGTTGGACTATTTTATCCGAAACTTTACACGAGTACTTCTATAGATAAATGAGTAAACACGTGTTTCAGGATTTTTCAATAATCAACCCCTAAAGGGGTGAAATGGGGCGAAAAAGTCTGAAAAACGTCATGGGTATTGTTTTTATGGTTTATCGGGTCGCTGATTACGAAAACAACAATGATATTAAAATTCAACGTGGCTAACGTGACCATCATCTCCTATTGGGGTGCGATGGGGTTGAAATGTCTAAAATGCGGTCAAAAAGTCTGAAAATCGTCATGGGTATTGTTTTATAGTTTATCGGGTCGCTGATTATGGAAAAAACAACTAGATTGTATTAGTTATTGACACAAATTTTGTATTAGTTGTTATCCAATACAAAGTTGAAATGCCATAAGCTCATAATACCAATATGGGTGTTGAATCTATGGTTTTCTGGAACGTTAATTACGAAAATGGCATCGATTTGTAAATATAACATATTGGACACAAAATTAGTTAAAAGGACTTTTCAAATTTTACCCCTAAGAGGGTGAAACGGAGGTCCAAAAAATTTATGGGAAAACGAGATTAGTTGACTATTTTATCTTAAACTTTACACGACTACTTCTATAGATAAATGAGTAAACACGTGTGTGCCCCGAATTTCACGCGAGCGAAGCTGCGGGCGAAAGCTAGTGTTATAATAAAGCACTTGTACTATTCCACGTTATTATATTTAATATTACCGACCGGTTTCGCCGCTAAGGCATTATCAAGGTAAACAGATGGTGTTTGTGTTTCTACCCAGTAGGGAGATAGTACCCGGTCGGTAATCACTACATAGTATAAAACAAAGTCGCTTTCTCTGTCCCTATGTCCCCATGTATGCTTAAATCTTTGAAACTACGCAACGGATTATGATGCGGTTTTTTTTAATAGATAGAGTGATTCAACTGGAAAGTTTATATGTATAATATATGCATAACATAGTAGAAAAACACTGATAATTTAGAGGTGTCTAATGTGATGTCGTAAATAAACACATTTTTTTGCTCTTTCATTGCAAACGCTGGCTGAACCCAACGAGATAGATCAAAATAATGTAGTACAGTATTGTTCACCTTAAAATGGTCTACAAAAAAGTTCGCGATGGTATATGTCTATCTCTTAGTGGTAACACACAATAACCGTTATTTTATCCTTTGCTTTTTACAAGAAATAATGCCTTATTTACGAAGCGATTTTAAGCAATACAGAATTAATCCTTATCCAATTAAGTACCTTAAATACATTGCGCATTTAATATAGATCAATATGGCCCTTCACAGCATGTAATTTAAATGAATAGTTTAGAAGATATTACACATTTAAAATGCAGGGACATAACGGCTGTGGCGGTACCGGCCGCGGAGCCGGCGGCGTGTGCTTATAACTGGGGAAGGACTGGATAGGACAAAGCACAAAGACCTTCTGTAGTACATTTAGTATCAGCATTGCACCCGTGCGAAGCCGGGGCGGGTCGCTAGTATTAAATATAATAACGTGGAATAGTACAAGTGCTTTATTATAACACTAGCTTTCGCCCGCAGCTTCGCTCGCGTGTCAAGATATTCGGTGATAATCGGAATCAAACTTTAGCTTAAATTGGCGGTAATTGTATTTAGCTTTGCTGGTAGAAACCATGGAGCTCTACCGTCTACGCTGAAATAATTTTTCATTTTCCTTAAAAGGCTGGCAACGGATCGGCGACCCCTTGGTGTCGCTGGTCTCCATGGGCGGTAGTGATTGCTTTCCACCAGGTGACCCACATGCTGGTTTGCCCCCCTCTCACATAAAAAATAATAATAATAATAATTCAAAATTAAGTACTGTTGTACTAATGTTACCTATGACATTTTATATATTGAAGAGCTCGGTCGTCGCATAGTTAGCAATGGCCGCTTTAACTCCAAGGTTGCGGGTTCGATTCTCGCATAAGACAAATATTTGGTGTGCATGAACAAGTCTGTTTGTCTTGGTCTGGGTGTTTTCTATGTATGTATGTACAAAAAAGAAATATTTAAGTAATTTATCAGTTATCTAGTACCTACATGGGTAGGAAATATTCCTGGAACTAAGCGAAATTATGGAGTTTCGCTTAGTTCCAAGAATATTTAAAAGTAATTCAATATTAAGTACCTATGACATTTTTATACAGGCCACAGGCGAACACTACAACAGTAAAAAATGGCTACAAAGCTCTTACTCAATTTTTACACATTTATACATGCAGTACGTGAAGAAAGAAAAAGAACCTGAACATACCGGAAGCTATAGACGGAGTCTATAACTTTTTATTAATTATTTTAATTGACACTAAAACGTCTTACCGTGATGGTAAATGGCCGGCGGGACTGATGAATTCCGGACAAATACCTTGCTTTATTCCTGCCAGAATTGTGAGAGGTAAAACGCATCTATAGGCCAAAACATGTTTCCATTGTAAATCACAGCAGATCGCTAAAGTTAAATATATAAATAAATAAATATTTCTGGACAATTTACTCAGCGCCATCTAGTCCCAAATTAAGAGTAAAGCTTGTGTTATGGGTACTAGACAACTGATAAATGTACTTAAAAACATTTTTTTTTGTAAATACATATTTATAATAAATAGAAAACACCCAAATTAAGACAAACAGACATGTTCATGCCCACAAATGTTTGTCTTATGCAGGAATCGAACGCGCGACCTCGGAGTCAAAGTGGCCATTGCTAACCATTCGACCACCGAGCTCGACACCCAGTCTTGGCCTGTTAATATATATATGTACATGTCTTGATTGATGAACACCCTGATTGATCAACGCCGAGCTGACCTTTGAACCTATAATGAAGTACAGACAATGGAATTCATTTGTGAAATGAGTGCGGAAGAAGGATGGATTCTTGAATACCACGTCTTTTTAACCGACTCCAAAAAAGGAGGAGGTTCTCAATTCGGCTGTATTTTTTTAATGTTTGTTACTTAATTACTCCGTGATTTATAAACCGATTTGAAAATAAAAACTTTTTTTCAAATCGGTTCTCTGGAAGTATACTCTTTCAAATAATTGAAAGAGTATACTTCCAGATTGGTCCCATGTTTTTTTCATCATCATCATTAGCCTGTATCTACCCACTGTCAGGTTTGTTATTTCATTACTCCGTGATTTATAAACCGATTAGAAATAACTTTTTTTATTTGATAGCGTATACTTCCAGATTGGTCCCATATTTTTTTTCATCATTGTCATCATCATCAGCCTGTATATACATAAATGTAGAGTAATGTTTTTAGTCGGTTTTATTTTGTTAAAATTATTGTACCGGATTTTTTTATATGTGCAGTGGTTTGGAAACGGCCAAGTTTATTAACGTACAAATCTTTAACCAGCCACCTACCGCCGTAGCTGAATCCTATTACCATCGGGTTTTTTGATCGCGAAAATAGAGCTTACATTTAAGTTAATGACAAACATCTTCAGCGTAGACGGTAGAGCTCCATGGTTTCTACCAGCAAAGCTAAATACAATTACCGCCAATTTAAGCTAAAGTTTGATTCCGATTATCACCGAATATCTTGACACGCGAGCGAAGCTGCGGGCGAAAGCTAGTGTTATAATAAAGCACTTGTACTATTCCACGTTATCCACTAGGTAAGTAAGTAAGGGGGTGTAAGTGGTTCATCAACATCTTTGAACCAAAGCCAACTTCACCTGCACGCGGTGCACCCTGCTGACTGACAAACGAAGCTCTGGCGAAAAGAGAGGTAGAGAACGTAATTTGTAAGCCACCCGACTGGAGAATGTACCTCCACCTCACAGAATACCGCAGCAAAATAATAATACTCTTGAGGGTTATGTTCCTGCGAGTCAGTGAGGTCACCAGAAAGGAAGAAGATGCTGCGTCGGCAGCATAGGTGGCGGCGCGCGAGCGGCATTTTATGTTGCGAGCGTTAATATGGCTACGGTAACCGCTTGACATCAGGCGGGCCGTATGCTTGTCTTGTCTGCCACCCATCGTAGTACATATAAAAAAATAGTAAGGTTTGCCTTGTCACAGTGGATCGGAACGTCTGCTCGCTCACCATAGTGACGTCTCCGGCTGTCAGTTCATTTAGTTCAGGCACAGTATAAGTAATAGTACTAACGTACAGTATGGACACTCTCTGCCGCTCTCACTAGTCAACCTCACCTCCCCTATGGAACCGTTTTGGAACCGTTCGCAATGGATGCAACGTCCTACAAATTGACGTCGCTCGTATTTTATTCTCCATTCAGTTTAAAAAATGGCACTTACATATGCAGTGGATGGATGTCTCAACACATGGAAAATCAAAAAAAGAAATTTAATCGATCCCTTTGGATGAAATAAAGTACTGATTTTTTTTATAAATTACCTAAAAAGCATGCGGCAGCCATAGTTTCATCATAACTAATTCATGTCTGTCAAAGTAGGATACAAGATACAATTAATACGAGATGAGAAAAGGATAGCATTATATGTCTCAAAGAGCAAGTGAGTGCGCAGACGCGGAAGTGACATTGCTGTCACTTGAGTTATGGTGGTTTATTGTTATTGTTTACAATTTTCTTATTTACATTTCAATGTTTATTGTGCGTGATATCATGTGTGGTATTAGTTTTAAATTACGTTTGTTCCATGTGAATATGAAAATGAATCAAATCATTGCGCATGCATTTAATATATATGAATAGTAAAAAGCTACAATTAGTAAGAATGAAATGGTTTGACCATTACAATGAACCGGTGTTCGGAAGGCGAACGTTTGATTTAGTGGTGATTAGAAAATATTAAATTTTGGGTAAGTTAGCAATGGCAACTAAATATAAACAAGGCGTTTTGTGAATATTGTAGAGTAATTTATTTTATGCAAATCTGTTTACTATGTCCGACTAATAATTGAATAATGTCACAGCATTGTCAGCCCTAGCGACCAACACGCAAACATAGGCACGTGTACAGACGACGACAGACGTCATTTGGTTTACTACATGCAAACGCGCCATTTTTGTATGGAGTGGCCGGGGTTTGGTTCAGGGCTGTCCAAACCAATTGCAATACCGGGCCATTACAAATTACTAAACATATTAGCGGGCTGCAGAAACAAATACCTACTTGATATTTTTACTCCTTTCTCTCCTCCTTTCCTACTACAACTAGTTAGTTATAAAACTTTAACTTTTCGAAAAATATATAGTTTTCAGTCAGATTCGTTGTACAAAACCTATAGCGGTAAAAAACTGTATAATAACCGGTAAATGAAAAACACGTCACCACACTGCACACGGGCCGCATGCGGCCCGCTGGCCGTGCCTTGGACAGCCCTGATTTAGTTTGAAAATGGAATATTTCACGATGAAACTTAAGGGGTTCGGGCTCAAGCTTGGGGTATTATTGGGTAGGAGCTTAAACGTCTTGAAGTGACATTTTCACATAATTATTATCGAATTTCACAGGTAAGTTCGTTTGTAATTATGTTCCATTATGTCAGTTCAAGACGTTTCTATTTGGAACACAAGGTATATTCAAAGCAAAGTGAAATATGTCACCATGTACATTTAAATATATGATACACGTATTCCTTATTATTGTTTTTATGATTTATGAACCATAGGTTCAAATCATATTCTTTAAAATCATAATAACCACGAAAATTGACGTAATCATGCATTTTAGTAGATATTTAAGAATTGATTTATAGATATATGCTTAATAGCTTCAACATACAATGACAAGATTAGGCCTAGTGACAACAGGCAGACACATAGACAGACATATAATAGTAGTTTATGAAACTGTTGCATAATAAGGGTTCTTAAAATACTCGTGTGATACACTACATACACTACTTTATCTAATCTCATTAAATAGATGATAATAATATTTTTAATAATACCATGAAGTTAATTTAACAGCTTTATTTATTACTTATAAATCCATTTGCATAATATAGCTGAACCCAGGGCTGAAGCAGTATCGAAATGGAAAAAAAGTTACTTTTCGATTCAGCTCGTATCGAAAAGTAACTTATTTTGGTGGCTTGTGCATAAAATACTGACATTAAGATTCTGTGTTTAGTTTTTTAATCTATAAATTTCAGTACGAGAGTAGATAAAGGTATTTTTACATATCTTTATTTGTTCTTACGTTATAGCAGGAATTGAAAGCGGGGTATGGTACTGGTATAAAAATACGATATCGTTTTGATTTAAAGGTAGAGCCAAAACGGTTGAGAATTGTGGTTACGATACCGGTAAAACAACAAGAATACCTTTATTTTTTACGGTACCATTATACCTTTATATTACTAGTACCTTACCCAAAACCGAAAAAATGATGCGACAACGACGCGACGACGTAGGTAGCATTGGCGTGTGATCGAGTACTTACCTACCAATGCGGCCGACATTGTGGAAAGAAAACCTTTATTTTATAATTTAGATACCTAAAAAAATAACGATACCGGAATATTACAATACCGAAATTATTAAGATATCTTTACTTTAAGGTATCGAAATTTAAAACCTTTATTTTATAATTTAGATATCTAAAAAAATAACGATACCGGAATATTACAATACCGAAATTATTAAGATACCTTTACTTTAAGGTATCGAAATTTAAAGGTATGACGTCATACCTTTAACCGATATATCCAAATTTTTTCGGTTATTTAATCCCTGCATTATAGTTTACGTTTCCACCAGATTGCATGGGCATTGGTCACAGGTTGACTGTCTCAGCGGTGTCACTCTGTCTGATGCATGGAAGTCCGTTTAGCGATTTAAGATCGAAGTCCGAAAAACGCAAATATTTCCCAAAAACAGTATTACTGTAATAATGTATTGCGGATGGTTCAGCAATGTATTATTCATTCCTGAACCATTCGCAATACATTCAAAATCATTCTTCACACATCCCAAAAGCAATACTAGTGATACCTTAACCATCCCAAACATATTCTTGAATCATTCACGATGCAACCCAAAAAACGTTATCAAAATAACTCAGTGTGATAGAATTATAGATCCTATTTTTTAAAATTGGCTCCATAGTCACACTAGCTAATGTGACTATGGGTAAATAAAATTATACATGTAGTTAATTGATTGAGGTGTTATTTTACGGAAGTCAAATTTACAGGCAATTTGATCACTACTGACTATGGGTGCTTCCGCCACCAATTAGTTCATGCCTACCGTTAGTAGATGCATGCGACTGCCGTGGCTGCTTTGGTCGTTTCTGCTCCAGCTGCTGCGGTCGTCTCAGCGAACCTCCAACATCTGAAACAAAAGAAACATGCGACAGCTGCCGCCCCGACTGCCGTGGTCGTCTCTGCGACCTCTGCATCCTCAGGCGATCTGTAGGTGTTGATAGTTAGAACAAGAACCTACAAAAATTATATTAATGTTCTAGTAAGTAGTGTAGATCAAATTGCCTGTAAATAAAATTATCCGTGACTACGGATCGGGCGGGAACTCATTCAGTGTGACGGCAGCTTTCAACTAATAATAAACGCACTATTCAGCATCTGATATACATCATTATTAACAATAAATGAGGCATAGGCTACAGCGAGTCACGTGACCTAATGCGAGCCGGCAGTGGGGTGCAGCGGCTGAGCGCGGTCGGGCCGTCGTCGTCACTTCGCTTGGACGGCGACATTCGAGCGTGGTGGACGTATCTCTTAGCAATAATATTGTTCTGATTTATTATAATATTATCGATATTTGCAACGCTATTTCCTCTAATATTAAGTAACAACAAAATACAACTAAACTAAAGTACCTAAATAAAAATAATCTAACCTTAAAATTACTTAAAAATAAAACCAATATAGTTCTTACACATTGAACTCGTTTAGTTTATTATTTAAATCATTAAATACATCTTGTTGATTATAACGTTCTCGTTATTAGGATAAGCTATCCATTTTTCTTTTCTTAAAAAACGAATTCCAGTCCCAGTTATGTAATGTAGCTTTAAACATACACTCAGTGACACTCGCCTTTGCAAAGCAAACGTAACGACATATTACATTAAAATTAGCCTTAAGGGACGGATATACAGTCAAACACATGAGGGTTATTGTGTTTGGGCCTTGGGCTTCACCGCAGTCAGATAAAAACTGTATTTACTTTGCAAATTTAGACATTAATGCTACCCCGTCCGGTTTCATTTCCAGACAAATGTAGAAAGGGAATTAATTACAGGGAATTATAACGAGTAGAACGACTTCAAAATGATTAAGCAACGGGCATAGTTTATTTATTATATTATTTATTTATAAAGTACGACTATCGATGTTAATGACATCGATAGTCGTGAATATCGATAGAGCTTAGATACATCTCTGACACAAACACGTAAATAAATTTACGCACATACCTAAGTCTAATTCAATTTCAGTTTCATTTGATAGATTATGTTTGTTCCTCTATTGCAGTGGTTCCTAACCTTTTTTTATTCGCGTATCACTACGAGGTTTTTGTTGGGTGACCACACCTTAGATATATATTACATATAGATTATATGACACCCGAGGAGCACCTCGGGTGTCATATAAATCTATTATTCTATAACTATCCATTATTCTGTATTTTGCATAAGAGTACCCAATCTCTTTATAAGTTTTATACTTTCATCATAAGTTTGTATCACGGACCATAATTTATCACTCACGGACCACTGGTTGTCTGCGGACCACCGGTTGGGAACTCCTGCTCTATTGTCTATAGGTGTTTTATGTGCAACACACTGTTTCTGCGGTATTGAATATCAGCCGACAGAAGTTAATTGATAAATCGAAGGATAGTCGTATGACTATCCTTCTTCCACAAGAACAGATTTTGTTTTGTTTCCATTCATCACTTCACTGCGGTTACTATAACCCACATGTTATTATTATTATTAACACTTATTATATTATTGCATAACAACAAATACAGATATTATTAAACGGATAAGTATACAATGGTGAGCTTATCTCTTGAAGAAATTTCTTCGAGCCAACTCTAATGTGCATAAAGACATTTTACATGGCTGGGAATCAAGCAAGCTATGCATAACATTTGAATATCTTTTTAACAATATGTACTGATTTAAACTTATTACTCATCATCATGAGTAAGGTAGTGTTCCTTTAGCTTCTTTAAAAGTAGCGACAGTATAGTTCTCTTTAATATGCCCAGGCAGTTTGTTCCATAGCTGTGCCGCACGAACATTACCATCTATCTAGTAAGGAGATATGCTAAGTTGTGACCACGGATGCCATTCCAGAACTATTTTACCAAAATGGCTGGAAACTCTGCGTGCTATTACACTGCCACAGCAGTATTCGGATCATATAGACGTGTCCTGACCTGAGTGTTTAAGAAATATTCAAATACTCGTTTACGCAAGCTCGCACACCGAACAGACAGTTTCATATTTTTTTGTAGTAAATACGCAATTACCGTTACTCAGGACAAGGCCTAAAAGTTAATTTATGTTAACTAAGAGGAGAAGTCAAATTCCAAAAGCTTCTTACTCCTACTGATTTCTTCTGATTAAATTCGTTGTGAGTTTCAAGGAGCCGTAGTCTTACCGCTGGGATTGCAATGGACTTCATTGTTCATTACCTTTTTTCCGCTGTTAATCCTGGCTACAAAAGAGACACAGTGATGGAAATGTGTGGTGAGCCTCCGTTCCTTAGAAGAAAAGTAAAATACGCAAGCTCCCGTTCCTAACTGAAAATTTCATATTTTTTTGTAGTTAATTTTATTACCATTTACTCAGAGCACGGCCTATAAGTTAATTTGGTAACTGATAACTCTAATTCTATTACGGCCACACTATTTGCTGAGTTTATCACATAGAGATACTCAGCGTCATTAGCTTCAGAGTAAATAATGCCATGTTACCTACATACATTCCCTACCTACATCATACAGTATTGACCGCAGCGAGCGTGTATAAATACATCAACATACAAACCTTTGCATGTTTTTTGCTTCAGCTCCCGTAACGCGGCCTGTACCTACTCGTACATTCAAATGGTTATTTATTCAACAGTATAAAACAGAATTGTGATTGACAACAAAACGTAACTTTTGACCAATATTTCATACACAACAACCGACGTCATTGGTGAGGGCTTGTCAAAACATAATAAAAACGTATTCTCTTGTTTGTTACGATCGTCATTCTCTCAATGTGTTTGTTTTGCTGTTGCCTTTTATTTATTTCTCAGGATCCTCGGTTTAGTGGGTGTGTAATGACTGTGTTGTGTGAATTATCGTGGCCGCTTCACACCATAGTAAAAGGCTTACAAATAAATGTGGATTGTTACTAGATTATTTAAGAAAAAGAACGCGAAATTCACTTTCACAGATAGTGTGATGAAAGTGAATCTAAGCTGAGCGGATTTAGAGAAGTAATGATTTAGATACATGTTCTTATATTTAATTTTTATGACGTTTCTAAGTGCTTTATAAAGTCCAAGGAATAAAGATATTTTGACTTTTTTTTTTTTTTTAGAACGACTTAACGAAGTATTTTGTCCCACCACTGTGTATCCTGTGTAGCCAGGATTAACAACGGCGACTACCAAAAAAGGCAATGAACAGTGAAGTACATTGCAGTCCCGGGGCCGTCTACGGCTGCCTTGGAACTCACAACGAATTTAATCAGAAGAAATTAGTAGGAGTAAGACTATTGGCATTTGACTTCCCCTCTTAGCAATGTGAGAGAGAGAGTAATATGGTAAATTAAGGCATTAAAACCCTAAAGATATAAATTTATAAAATTTTATGTAAACCGCAATATTTGAATATCATTAAAACTTGTTAAATTTCAAATTTTTCCTCACTCTTATATAATATTTGGAAGGATCATTTATTGAACAAAATTTTTGGCATGGATACAAATGAACCGCATGTAGTTCTTATGTAGATAAATAGGCGGTCTATATTTTTTATAGGGTGTCGAAATTTCAAATTGAAACTACTAGTTCAAATGGGGTATCATATGAAAGAGTTTGTACACATTGCAAAATATAGTTTATTTATTTTTTTCGACGCATTATTTCTTATTTATAATGTAAAATATCAAATCTACGGAATCCTCGGTGAGCGAGTGCGACTCGCACTTGTCCGGTTTTTTTTTACCGCACTTGTATCTCACCCCGGCCACTCCATACAAATGTCTAGGTAACTACCACATAAAGTTGTAAGCCATATTTTAAAAAACTAAAACTGTTGACAGCACCCTGTATGTACATTTATGAAATGTGTCAATTTGTAAAGATACACTCTCATCTATTTCTTAAAAACTGTGATGTCATTGAAAACTATCGCGGAAGGTATCCAAATAAACTAATGTTACCCACGATGTCAACAACTTTGTACAGTGATAGCTGTTACCCAATGGCTATTCGCATATATAACAAATTTCCAAAAGCTAATAAAGAACTACATTTTAATTTGTTTAAAACTAAATTGTACCGCGTTCTTCTAGACAAATGTTACTACACTGTTTCAGAGTATCTGACTGATGTCAATATTATGATTTAATTTGATGTATATTATTGTTTTTAAACAATTTTAATTATAAATTTTATGCATTTTATGACATGTATTTTACATTAGACATAATTCTGACATGTTTTTTAAGTTTTTTTGACAATTTTAATTCTAATGTATTTGTAATGTAATTTCGGACATAATAACGACATTCATTGAATATTATAGGAACTTTTTAGGAAGGAAGGATTTGATGTTCATTTATAATAATATCAAATAATCTTAAATAATGTGCCACCTTCTTTGGAGATATGTAAAATCAATAGAAGTAAACAAATGTATTTTTTGCATGTATTATGTACTAAGTGTGTGTCCTATACTTTATTTTATACCATCAAATTGTCACCACATTTAATGCAAATAAATTATATTCTATTCTATTCTTAAACAATGACGTTTGCGCAGAGCATGAATAAGCGTGTGTGCGTGCGGCGCCATACAAACTATTCCAGTTCCGTCCCAGAGGGGAGGTGAGGTTGACACGAGAGACTACGTACTGTAACAGTACATAGTACTATTACTTATACTGTGCAGTAACATATATAATAAAACAGGATATTTTGGTACTTCGAATTGCCCGACATTTACTACATGAAATATATTATTTACAGGTAAGGCTGTTAACTGGAAATATCTCCATAATTAGTAAGTACGCTGGCGTCCCTCACCCTTAAAATTAAATTCAACGAGGAAAAGATAATATACTCTTAATTATGACCATCTCCCCTTTGTACTTTTAATACCGCGTGATAATAATTACTCAGTTCTATATTTTTTAAACCTTATTAACATATTATGAGGGTATAATTTATTTTTGCCCTGAATAGGTATTTAAAATTGCTTCCATAGGGAGGCAAATAAAAAAAGGTTAATTTGGTGCTGCAGTTACAATTCTATCATCTCCATCCAAAAATCAATCACACCACTGGATAGATCAGTGGCTTCTAACCTTTTTTGTTCGCGGACCACTACGAGGTTTTTGTTGCATGTAGGGTAATATCTATATATCAGCTATCATATAAATCCATTATTCTATAACTCGAGATTTGAGTATTTTGTATAATTGTGCTAAATCTCGTTCATTATAACTTTATAACAGGACTATAATTTACCTCTCACGGACTATTGGTAGTCCGCGGGCCACCGGTTGGGAACCTCTGGGATAGGTGAAGGATCAAATAATTTATTATGCTAAGTAAGGACTATGAAACATGACGTGGGGAGAGAGGAAGTGCTGCCATTTTGAGATAATTTTAGTTCGTATAATGTATTCACTTACAACACACGTCTGTGTTCATGACACAGCCTCACCCCATTTTTTTTATAACAGTTGCCACGATATATTTGATTATTTATAAGGACAAAATCTCTCGAATACGTTAATACGTATTTAAATACAATAATTTTTGATACAATATAATTTTTGTGTCAAGAATTTTACGAAAATCCGATAATGAAATGTCAATTGAATTTTTGGCTTCTTGTGGAGGAAAATTGTTGTATTCAAAACTTAATAATTATAATTTTCCTCTTACTTATATTACACAAGAATAAAAATTGCTTTTATGACAGCCTCATTGACATTCGAATGAGGGAAAATAAAATGAAATATTTTAGTAGATACCTATTTAAGAATTTATTTATAGATAATATGCTTAAATCCTTCAACATACAATGGCAAGATTAGACCTAGTGACAACAGGCAGACACATAGACATCCAAACTAATTTATTAAGTTTTTCTCTTTGACTTTATCTATGCCTCTGGAACTTGGACACATTTCTGTTACAGCTTTTTTTTTCTGTTACATAGTACTAATTTACATTGAAATAAAGATTACTTTTATTACTTCCATAACATACAACTTCTTTCCATAAATATAACTTCTCGAGATTTGTTTTCATTAAATACAAATTGCATTCCTATCTATACTGGTACAACCACATTAGCCTCAGCCCTAGTAGTACGAAAAACTCCAAATTATCAACAAAAATATACAGCATCATTAATCCAAGTTTTATTTCCTCCAAACTCATCCAAATATTTTTTATTCTTGCGAGAAACCCAAGGGGCTATTTTTTGCAGCAATAAAACTTTGTTCACGGTGAAAGACGCAAACAAACAAGATATTTTCATTACAATCTCAGAAATCCCCGGGCAGTATTTGCATTGCCCCTTCAATCATTGTCTATTGTGTTTTCACTTTTTTGTCAATAATATTAGTAATATTGGAATTTTTTGTTTGATTGCTCTATTGTCCAAGATTTGTATTGAGGCTTACCTTTGAATATTTTGCATAACAGTGCCAATTTTTTGTGACTTATTCTGTGATCTGAGGTTTTTCGTCTTATAATTCTTTGTTATTATTCAATTGTTAAGTCATCTATATATAGAAGTCTGTGTTAAATTGTTCTAAATTTGTACTTATTCAAAGTTTCATTTTAATAAAAAAATATATTATCGTTTATCTGTATAACAGTCGAAATTTAATATCAAATATCATAATTAAGGGAAATTCCATATCACAAGTGATTTTAGTGCCTGTAGTTTATTAAAACGTTAAACAGGCCATCATTTCTCACTTAGAGTATTTAGAACATTAGATTGAATTTAATATAATCGTACTTCCCATATAATTATTACTTCTGAAATTTAATGCATGCTATGGTATATTTAAAGCTCCAAATACTTCCTGCAGTTACCAAGTAATGGGATGTACTAATGGTTTCTTTTGGATCCTTTTTGGAGCGGGGATCTAAAGAGAATTTGTGTTGAATCCTCCTGCAGTTCGTAAATCTGCGCAGAGAAGTTTTAAAGCCATGAGTGTTCCAGACTTAGTCTTCAACGAGTTTTAAATCTTTACTTTCAATGTTTAGATCTTTAAGCTTTTTAGTAGGTCACAGTTCTATACTACGTGCATGTAATGTTTATTTTAAATGCGCGATTTGGGTGGCAAACGACATCTTGTATGTCGTTAAATGCTGACAGATTTAACAAATGATAAAGACGAAATAAAGACGCTAATTTATTATTTATGTCAAAAACATATGTTTTATGTCGCAGCAACTTTTTCTGATGACTTCACTCACTAGTAGGAACACAACAACCCTCAAAGGAATTACATTCCCCAGTCGGGTGGCTTACAATTACGCTCCCTAACTCTCTTTTCGCCAGAGCTTCGTTTATCAGTCAGCAGGGTGCACCGCGTGCAGGATTTTTTTTTTTTTTTTATACTACGTCGGGTGGCAGACAAGCATACGGCCCGCCTGATGTGAAGCGGTTACCGTAGCCATATTAACGCTCGCAACATAAAATATCGCTACGCGCGCCGCCACCCCCGCTGCCATCGCAGCATCTCCTTCCTTTCTGGTAACCTCACTCACTCGCAGGAACACAACAGCCCTCAAGGGAACCGTTATTTGGCTGCGGTATTCTGTGAGGTGGAGGTACATTCCCCAGTTGGGTAGCTTACAATTACGCTCCCTACCTCTCTTTTCGCCAGAACTTCGTTTGTCAGTCAGCAGGGTGCACCGCGTGCAGATGAAGTTGGCTTTGGTTCAAAGATGTTGATGAGCCACTTACACGCTAAATATTCATTTATTTCGCTATCGTACACAAACATGACAATTTATATTACATTTTCGATCAAGCCACGTGTCTTGACGCGAGTTTAACATTTTTTACCCATCCCAAAAAGTACACAACGTCGCTAAATAAGTATTCACTTCAAAAAAATATTGTACAATATCTGACTCATAATAAACATTTATATGATTTTCAATTGAATGTCTGTGGATTTTCGACTTGTGGCTTGTTTGTAATCGGAGGCGGATCGTTCGTTTTAACATAATTTCATGACATTCATTTTAACCAATTTGATATGAACAGAGGATATTCAATGAAAAGAATGCATTTCAATAAAAGTGTGACTGAGACCAATGAGGTGGAATAGATAGAAATAACAGTTCACTGAATATTCAAATTATGGTTGACTTAAATTTCTATTGTGGTTCGGAATTGAGAATTTATTTATTTCATTTTATATAATTTGAAACTTCTAAAATAAATCACTGGCTCAAAGGTACGATATATTTTAAGTCCATTATTGATATTTCATTTCACTATAGGCATATTAAATAAGTAAAAAAAGAAGAACTAAGTAGCTTTGTTTTATCAACCAGTTAAATAAATACATAAATGCAAATCTATTACGTCTGTCAAAATTATCTGAAATAAATACTACCAGAACAGAATAGTATCTAACAGAATAGAGGCCGAATAGAATAGAATAATTTCTGTCAGATATAGGTGGTATAATGTTATAGAGTTTTATATTAGTTGCTTTCTTTTGATGGAACTGAATTGTGTTACCTCGGAGACAGCCGCAAACGACTGCAACATAGTATAACTACAACCCGGCCACTCCATGCAAATGTCGCGTCGTTCACTACTACATAAACAATGACGTCTGTGCAGAGAGCGAATGAGCGTGTGTGCGTGCGGCGCTATATAAATTGTTCCCAATTTCTCTCAGAGGGGAGGTGAGGTCGCCTTGTGAGAGCGGCAGGGAGTGGCAATACTGTACGTAGTACTATTACTTAAACTGTGGTATAACACTAACGCGGTTGTTTACGTACGTTATTGTTTTTATATATGTTGTTAAAATATATATTTTTTTTTTATACTACGTTGGGTGGCAGACAAGCATACGGACCGCCTGATGTAAAGCAGCCACCGTAGCCATATTAACGCTCGCAACACAAAACATCGCTCGCGCGCCGCCACCCCCGCTGCCATCGCAGCATCTCCTTCCTTTCTGGTGACCTCACTCACTCGCAGGAACACAACAGTCCTCAAGGAAACCGTTATTTGGCTGCGGTATTCTGTGAGGTGGAGGTACATTCCCCAGTCGGGTAGCTTACAATTACGCTCCCTACCTCTCTTTACGCCAGAGCTTCGTTTGTCAGTCAGCAGGGTGCAGGTGAAGTTGGATTTGGTTCAAAGATGTTGATGAACCACTTACACCCCAAAATATTTTAATTAGTGATAAATTTTAATTAGTGAATAATTCTTTAATAAGTGATGTTTTGCCTCAGATATACAAATATAAAACCTCTTTACAACATCAATCCGTCACCTTGCTTATAAAATCTACAATCAGAGTTACTTACACAATAAACAAATACGATATTAAAAAAAAAAAAAAAACACTTTTTAATTATTGTACAAGTCAAATGTAAAAACAAAGCTCCTAGATCGTAACTAATACCTGATAGAAGCAGTACCCAGAAATTAATGTCATATCACGGATTCCCTTCTTCCTAATAACAGTAACGAGTAATATGCTGAGAAAAAAGCCTGATATTATTACGGGGTATGTGGGGAATATCAAGTGCCAAAACAATAGCCCCTCACGGCCTCGTAATCAAACCTTCCTAAATTAATATTGACACGAGTATTAGGTAGGTACACTGGAGAACGGGCGTAGCAGGGTTGCTTGCATTCTCGAAACTGAAGATTTTTATACATTTTATTGATATATTTTTTTATACCACAAGAGTGGCAAATGGAATGCAGTTACCGTAGCCTATGAACGCCTGTAACACCAGGGGCGTCACACGCGCGTTGCGGACCTTGTAAAAACCTCTTCACGCCGTTTTTGAAGAACCCCGTGCTGTAGTCTCCTGAGAATACCTCGACAGGCAGTTCATTCCACAGCTTGACCGTACGCGGGAGAAAACTTCTCTGGAACCGCACGGTACGCGTGATACGGTGATAAATAATAATATTTACATTCTACAGACCCCGGCGTCCGTACCTTTTGTTTACAATCTTTTATTTTTAAGTCACAATTTTGTAACAATTTGTTAATTGTCTAATACTACTTAATCTAAATCCTCCTAATGTTTACCCTGCAACCATGACAACCACCGTAGACCAATCCCCTCTGGCAGCACCCGTTCACAAGTTGATGCATGGGGTAGCCATCTCCGCATTCAACTATATACTATATATTTATATCTTGACGAGCTCGGTGGCGTAGCGGTCAATGACGCGGCTTCGACACCAACGCTCGTGGGTTCGATCCCCACATAGGACAAACATTTTGTGTGCATGAACATGTCTGTTTGTCTTAGTCTGGGTGTTTTCTATGTATCATAAGTATGTATTTCCAAAAAAAAAAAAATGTATTTACTGTTTATTAGTTGTCTAGTACCCATAATACAAGCTTCGCTTACTTTGGGACTAGATGGCGCTGTGTAATTTGTCTGACAATATATTATTAATATACAAAATACTATTTTAGATTTAAAATAGTATTTTGTATATAAATAATATATTGTCTATCACGGTGGCATTAACTTGATTGTTCTTTTAGATGGAATTAATTAACAGTCGGACAATTTATAATTACGCTGAGCTCTACTTTTCTTTATTACACAGATTTTCTTAATCAACCTTTTAGTAATAATTGTAAATAAAAAAAAAAGATCTGAAAAGTTTACTTACTGTATTTCACTCATCAAGCCCTTTCATTTGATGGTACTCATATTGAGGGAGTTGTCAAAACAATATATATAAAAAAAAATTATATATAATTCATCCAATTTGTGGTAGCGCCCATTTTGGATTTCAAGTTTGTCATAGTCTAGTCAAGCCCTTTCATTTGATACCCATATTGAAGGGTTTGTGAAAAAAAATATAATCCGTGATATTGTGGCGGCGGCCATTTTGGACCAATTTTCATCAAACATAGTTAAGAGCAGTCCCGACTAATTCACCTTTCAAATAAAATAAAAACAGGGCAAGTACGAATCGGACGCGAAGGGTTGCGTACCATTATCTATAAAAACGACAAAGAATCATGTTTGTTGTATGGGAGCCCCCTTAAATATTTGTTTTATTTTTATTTAATTATTTATTTGTAAAGTGAACATATAACTAAATATTATGTGAGTATTTCAAGCGACTGCCTATTACCGTTGTGAATTGCGAGCAAATAAATCACGTTTGTTGTATGAGAGCCCCCTTAAATATTTATTTTATTCCGATTTTTAGTATTTGTTGTTATAGCGGCAATAGAAATACATTATCTGTGAAAATTTCAACTGTCTAACTGTCACGGTTCATGAGATAAAGCCTGGTGACAGACGGACGGACGGACGGACAGCGGAGCCTTAGTAATAGGATTCCTTTTTACCCTTCGGGTACGGAACCCTAAAACTCACGTTTGTTGTATGGGAGCCCCCTTATATATTTATTTTATTCTATTTTTTAGTGTTTGTTATTATAGCGGCAACAGAATTACATCATCTGTGAAAATTTCAACTGTCTAACTATCACGGTTCATGAGATACAGCCAGGTGACAGACGAACGACGGACGGACGGACGGGTACGGAACCCTTAAAAATAAAATAGGTCTTTCATTTGATACCCATATTGAAGGGGTTGTTAAAAAAACATATAATCCGTCATATTGTGGCGGCGGCCATTTTGGACCAATTTTCATCAAACATAGTTAAGAGCAGTCCTGACTAATTCACCATTCAAATAAAAAAAAAACAAAATGGGTTCATCCGTTCGAGAGCTACGATGCCACAGACAGACAGACACAAAAACATTCTCACTCAAACAGTCACATACACAGACACGTTAAACTTATATATACACGGGTATTTTTAACACCCGTCGTTTTTGCGTTGGGGGTTAAAAATACCCATTCAACCCTTCGTATTAGATTACCTGCAGATTTGTTAAGTTGACAACCCTTACAAGTACTACGGGGAATATTATTAGATTGTTTACTTAATTGTTGACATTGACGTAACAGTAATGGCGTTCTTAGATGTTCGTGCAAATCTCGGGAGGTAAATATTCCTCAGTCCTAATCTGAACTATTTATTTTGACAGGCAAATATAATTAGGGGTGCCTTGCTTACGATGCGAATTTCAGATCAAAGGGTTGATATTTATCTTACGTTTCATTATACGTCAGCATTTTAGGATATCCCATCCTTCACAAACCCATTATCCTTGTCTCCAGCTCATTGTTACTTACTTCAAAGGTAGTTTGTACGGTCTACAATATTATACTTGGGCAGATTTTGCGGAATAAATTTGATAGTTCATTTTCATTCCAAATATTGTAATTTCCGGAGAAAGAGAGCAATCCATTACATACTCTTAAAGCATTCAACATTTATATAAATACTTGAAAATTTTTACTAACTTATTATACGTGACACTATCTATATATATGTATATCATTAAGTCGCGTTAGTTACAGCATTTATAACTCAACAACGTCTATACCGATTTTTATGATTAATAGTAGTTTATGAAACTGTTGCATAATAAGGGTTATTAAAATACGAGTGTGAGTTTAAAACATGAGCCGAAGGCGAATGTTTTAATAGACCACACGAGTATTTTAATACCTAATTATGTGCAGTTTCATACACTACTTTATCTAATCTCATGAAATATATGATAATAATATTTTAAATACAACTATGAAGTTAATTTAACAGCTATAATTCTTACTTATAAATCCATTTGCAGATCGAGCATGCGTAGTGCGCATGCGCGACGCGCCGCGCGGCGCCGCGTTCACAGATTATGTAGAAAAATTTTGCATAGTTGCAATGTATTTGCATTGCAACCTGTTTAAAATACCTGTATCCAGGGCTGAAGCTGTATCGAAATGGTAAAAAAGTTTTTTTACGGTACAGTTGTCCATATAAGAGCTGTATCGAAAAATAACTTTTTAAATTTATTTTGATAGCTTGTGCGTAAAGACTGTCATTAAGATACTGTGTTTAGTTTTTTAATGTGTAATTTTCAGTATGAGATTAGATAAAGATATTTATTTGTACTTTTTTTGTGTCTTAATCTTAATATAGTACTGAAGTTAATATTTAATATTTATTTTATATTCAATGTATTAATGAAGTAATATTAAATATCATAAATTTAGTTCAGCTAACAAATAACACGACATTCATTGACTGTTAGGTTAGGTTAGGTTAGGTTAGGCAGTACGAAGTTTGCCCGGCCAGCTATAGCTATAGCTATAATATAGAGCAGACAGATATTTGTGTGCATGAACATGTATGTTTCTCTTGGTCTGGGTGATATTTATGTAATATAACGATGTATTTGCAAAAATAGGTGCATTTAAGTGTAATATCAGTTGTTACTAGATATGAATACTAACCCATAGTACAAGCTTTGCTTAGTTTGACACTAGATCATCATCATCAGGTCATTTTAGTCTCCACTACAGGAGCACGACCCTCTTTCTTCCGTCCCAGACAGAAGGAGGATTTGGCCTACACTCCCCACGCTAGCCAGACGGGTTGGGGAGGCCTGATCGATGTTTTATACACTAGATGACATTATAATAATATAATCAGAAATATTTATTTATTTTACTAACATCCAATGGGATCAAATACACACACACTTCCATCTGTGTAACGTACTATCCACACTCATACATTTGCTTCAATATTATTTTCTTAAACTACTCGTAGATACAGGCTGATGACGATGAAAAAAATATGACACCAATCTGGAAGTATACTCTTTCAAATAAAAAAAGTTTTTTCAAATCGGTTTATAAGTCATGGAGTAATCAAGTAACAAACATACAAAAAATTACAGCCGAATTGAGAACCTCCTCCTTTTTTGGAGTCGGGTAAAAGCAGTGTATACTGTAGGATTTTACTCCAAATAGACGCCCTGATTTAATATTCTGTGGATCGCAGTAGCAAGAACTGAAACGGACGTGATCTCATAAATTTCTAATACTAGAAGTCTAGGTTTAGCAACCAGATTTACCCATGGAATGTAATTAAATTGTGTCGTACTTGTAATGATGGAATTCTGAGAAAGTCTAAAAAGAGATTTTGCGTCCCTTTGTGTGTTCTACCGGTTATACAATGGGGTGTGTTCAGAGAAGTTGTTTGACATGATGCCTACGGCCACCTTCTACAGTCGCACCTCTCGCCACCGCCAGGGAATTCATCCTCACACATTGGAGCCTAAGTAATATTACTGTGCGAAATTTCATTTCATATTACAAATGAAATGAATTTAAATTCTTTATTTTGTCATTTGCAGTCAATATTGTAAATATTAGGCCAATGTCACATAGTTTGGCAACTGTAAATAGCCTTTAAAATGTAGGCATGCAAAATAATGAAATAAGTATATTATATGGCTTTGCAATCCAATCTAGAATAGATATAATACATGCTTTTTTATACTACGTCGGCCCGCTTGATGTGAAGCGGTTACCGTAGTCTATTTAACGCTAGCAACATTAAATATATCGCTCGCGAGCCATCCCCCCCGCTGCCAACGCAGCGTCTCCTTCCTTCCTTTCTTGTGAACTCACTCACTCGCAGGAATACAACAACCCTCAAGGGAGCCTGGCGTCTGAAATACAGGCTTTGCCTAGTTTAGACGCCAGTAGTCATATGTAAGTGTAAAAAATCCGGCAAGTGCGAGTCGGACTCGCCCACCGAGGGTTCCGTACGTAGGAACATTATACATAGTTCAGGAATCTATCCCCCTATTTTTTAAGATTTAATTACAAATGTATAGTTTTGAGATTTTTTCTTGTACTTGTAGTCTATAACGATGTTACTTGCCAAATTTTATAGTTATAGGTTAACGGGAAGTACCCTATGAGTTTTGATTCCCTTGTGAAATATGTGAATGTCGAAATATGCGTTTTTTGCTTAATAAACGGCCGTATTTTTTCTTTGCGTAAACTTAGTAGTTTGATTTATTTACAATTTCATGGGACCGTAAACCTGAGTATACAGTTCAAATTTCAGCTT
Organism: Hypsopygia costalis; assembly: GCA_937001555.2. Classification (NCBI taxonomy): domain Eukaryota; kingdom Metazoa; phylum Arthropoda; class Insecta; order Lepidoptera; family Pyralidae; genus Hypsopygia; species Hypsopygia costalis. The sequence continues at coordinate 8,521,135 of OW443349.2, forward strand.
GATACCTCCACGCATTCTCGACATAGAGGGTCTTGACAGACAGACGGACAACAAAGTGATCTTATAAGGGTTCCGTTTTTCCTTTTGAGGTACGGAACCCTAAAAATGAACCATGACACTACTGTATTTTGTGTCAGTGTATTGTGAATTATTTATTTTTGAACAAATTATTATTACACCTTGAAATTATAAAATATATATATATTGAAATTGTTATTTGGCTGCGGTATTCTGTGAGGTGGAGGTACATTCCCCTGTCGGGTAGCTTACAATTTTATTACGCTCCCTACCCCTCTTTTCGCCAGAGCTTCGTTTGTCAGTCTGCAGGGTGCACCACGTGCAGGTGAAGTTGGCTTTGGTTCAAAGATGTTGATGAACCACTTACACCTCAAAGCAATTAAGTAAATGAAGTCACAAAATATCTCCGAGAACTGTTACGAAATGTTTACAAATACTGGATCTCACAAAAATAATAATATTACTGTACTTCTCTAGGCCAATACAATGACACTCGAAGCCTTTCAGCATATCCTTAATTGTATTCTAAAATAAAACAAGAATTATTAAATTCGATGATACCTGATTGATAACATGATTTTGAGTCATCTTTAGATCAAGTTTACTTAAATGAAATTAACAACACATTTATAAGAAAAAGAGGAAAGACACCTTACATATATTTACTGTTATAAGTACATATATAATATTGTCGCGGTCCTGTCTCGAGTCATTTAGAATGGAGCCTTCTAGAATAGTCGTCGTATACTTCGCTGCAAGCAAGAATGACACGTATGTCTATTGCCATAAGGTTCATAACACTATGACATGAAAATGTTCGAGACTGGACGAGACGCGTTAACGATGTGTACCGATGGGAAGTACATGCATGTACATACGGGAACATTCGAGAACCCTTGCCGGCGGATATAAATAGCGACCGCCGCGGCGCATAGGCAGTTCAGTTTGGACTCCGAAAGAGAGAACTTCGAGCGAATCTACCGGCGAGACAAGCGATAACCTACGACCTCAGCGATACTATTGGACTTCGATTTGACCTGCAATTTGGAATCTTAGTGTGAACTTCGTATTGTGAAGACCTGCAGACCAGACCCTGCGTGAATAAATCCTTGCAAGTTGTCATTGGCGTTTTACATCCAAATCCAGAACCCTAGCTCGTAACAATATTTTATGTCTTTCCTCTCATGTTTAAAATTAAGGACATTAACCTTTCGCGTGCCACGATCCCATGGTGAGTACAGCGCTGAAATTCGCGGCGTGCGAAAGGTTGTGGGAGAGGAATAACCAAATCAGTAAAAATAAACAAAAGCCGAACCTTGGGTGTTCCTTAGTAAATATTGTTATAGTAAATAACATTCGGGCCTTCATCACCCCGCAGTTGAACAGTACGGTGGAGTACGCTCGTGCTCGTTGAATCTATGGAAATGGGTTTTTTTTTTTTATATTAGCTCAGCGTATTGGCTCCACTTCGCCTGATGGTAAGCGAAAAGAGAAGCCCCAATCGCATCGGCAATGGACAAGAGACCTTGATGTCTTGTCAGTTGAGATTAGTTCATTACAATAAAGATCTTCATACGTCAATGTCTATGTCCGATTGTATACTTTTGGGGTATAAGTGATTTATCAACAACTTTAAACCGAAGCCAACTTCACCTGCAAGCGGTGCACCCTGCTGACTTACAAACGAAGCTCTGGCGAGGTTCGGCTTCAGGGGTAGGGAGCGTAATTGTAAGTTGACTGGGGAATGTACCTCCACTTCACAGAATACCGCAGCCAAATAGCAATTCCCTTGAGGGTTGTTGTATTCCTGCGTGTGAGTGAGGTCACCAGAAATGAAGGAGATGCTGCGTTAGCAGCGGGAATGGCAGCGCGCGAGCGGTATTTTATGTTGCGTGCGTTGATATGGCTACGGTAACCGCTTCACATCAGGCGGGCCGTATGCTTGTCTGCCACCCGTCGTAGTATATAAAAAAAATACCATAACGAACAATCAATCTACTACAAACTCAAATGATGATTGATGTTCACACATTTACTTCCATTTTTTCTAACCCCAAATGGGACTAAGAGCAAAAGCGAACAAATTGGATATATTAATGATAAATGGAATCTTTGACCTGCTAACATGAGGATATGGGGATATTCACGAGGATATATTTTATCGTTTTCTTCTTTCTCTGTCATTATCGAGATAAGTACGAAAGAGATGGATGAATTCAGTCGGCCAGTTAATGCAGTTTAGTATTAAGTACATAATAAATGACTTTAAAAATTCTAAAAGAATCCAATGCGTTTTTTCTTCAATTATTCTCAAAATATTCATGAAGATAGTTATGTGCAGTGCAAGTTATTTCTAAAACTATGGATGGCCAGTATATAGGCGTAGAAAATCAAATACAATCTTGAATTGTTCAATATCCACAATTTAACTGGGAATGAAATGAAAATTAAACCATATTTTATATTTACATATTTTGTTATTTCGTTCCTGTATGGATCGTCATGATCTGTTTAGGATGTATTTTGCTAAGTAAGAAGAACAGGATTATAAATTTTATTACGTGTTACATTACATACTTATAATATGCCTGTATTTTTTTAAATCTATGTAACTAAAGCCAACACGGGTCAACACGGGGGAACTTTCATTGCTATTAAATTTCTAAAAAAAGCTATATTTACTCTAAACTTTGCTTTAAAATTCAGTGACTATTTACTAAATTTTAAATGCAGAGTTCTTTATTGACATTCCTAATTCATCCCACTGCTGGGATACGGGTGTCCCCTCAATAGAAGAGGTTTAGAACATACTCCACCACGCTGCTCTACTGCGGGTTGGCGGAGGCCAGTGTTGTCAAGCCGCCTAAAGGTCACTGACTTGGCTTAACGACTGTCATTTATTGACACTAGTCGGGGCCGACAGCTTAACGTGCCCTCCAAAGTACGGAGGAGCTCTAGATATATAAACCCATCCACGGACAGGCTGGGGTCGACGTTTCTTAACTTGCGTGTTCGGATAAACTGACACGCGCAACTATGCCATCGAGCTTGGGGAGCACTGTGTTAGTCAAAGAGAATGTGACAGATTTTTAAGGGTTAGTGAATTTGTAACTAATGCATCTAGCATTTGAAGTGTCTTTTCGGAAATTGCGGTAACTACATTCCGTTATGCCAGACGTGTGTCTATCACGAGTTTGTAAAAAAAATCTGAACTTCCGGAATCAAATTAAAAGTGATGGCTTGTCAAATTGTCGCGTTGAAATCTGTCTCGGGAAATTGAAATTCGAATTACAGATCATTCAGTCAGTTTCATTGATTGATGATGGAGGAATATCCTCACAAAATAATAACGATCCACATCTCTACTTAATTTTTTTTATGGGACTAGATGGCTCTGTGTAAGATGCCAAGGCATATTTATTATTGTATTCTTCAGCCATTGTTTACTGTGTAGACCTACCCCATCCTTCAAACTTTTCTATTTACCTCTACTTTGAGAAGTTGACTTACATTAATTACATGCTTACATCCCGTCTCAGCCTCCCTCCGTTTTTATTAGGCCTTCTCCTTATGTAGTGTATTCTTCTGTATTCAGCTACTTTCAGCCGCTTTTTAAAGGAATCGATCTCCGTTGTTCCATATGCGGCCACTCTAGTACTTTCTTCCTCTATAAATTTGTCATCCATCACTGATGCGGCAGATGTGGCCTGCCCATTACCACTTCAACTTGAGTGCTATGTTTTAAACTTTAATTCTCCGCCGAATTTCTTCCTTGCATAGTGGATTAAATCATATTACATCATGGCTAGCTGTATGTAACCTTTAGCCTGTGGACCCGGTTCGACGGTCAGTGTTCTAAATTCTCTTCTGAACCGTAGGTCATGGCGGGGAGGGAGCATTGGCTAAAATTAACTTCATTTAAAACGAATTTGATATTTGAATTTCACTTCCATTTGGTTCGTTCTTCTGAATAGAAATAAGTTACAGTTTGTGAAATTGCAGAAGATAAATTAATGCTGAAAAATACGTGACCCGGATTTACTACTGTTCATAAATGTTCAGAGTGTTTAGCGTGAGTTTTTTGCTCACATTCGAACGTGTTAATGTTTACAAATCGACCAAATGTAGAAACAGTTTTATATTGTTGAATTTACAAATCGCGTGTTACATATCGAAATTAACCGGGTTGCTCACTTCAAAATGTGAGTAAGTAAGCCACATATTTTTGATATGTAACACGCGTCTTATAAATTCACAACATAAGTGTTCTTCTCTATTTGGTCGGTTTATTTACGTTGACATGATTGAGCGTGAACAAAAAAATCGCACTAATCACTTTTTTTTAATATTTTATCTTTTTATTTGTAATATTTAAATACATTGACATTTAAAAGTCGCAACATATGTTTTTTTTTTTTTTTTATTTTTTTTTTTTATTACAGTCTACAGACCCGGTGTCCGTTCCTTTTATTAACAATGTTCTGTTTTTTTTTTTATCTTATAATATTCTTACAATTAATAAATTGCACGTCGCTATTGTGCTAATAGTTATATTATTGTCTATTACTACTTAACCTAAATCCTCCTATTGTTTACCTTGCAACCATGATAGCCAGGGCAGACCAGTCCCCTCTGGCAGCACCCGTTCACGAGTTGATGCATGGGGCAGCCATCACCGCATTCAACCATTTTATTGGGAATGCGGCGACCCGCCACACGACACCACCACCAGTTTGAACACTTTAGTGAACATGACTACCTGGGCTGTCAGGACTGCACAGTAAAACCTGTATTTATTTTCCTAAGGTCTTCCTCCTTCTCTCCCTCTCACCCACTAGATACTTACATTCTTTGTCCCAGCATATTCCGTCTGTCGTTGTCACTGATATTGCATGGGCGACCATCTCGATTCTGTGTCATCAGTTCCGTACGGAACTGAGTAGTCCTATTTTTTGTTTTCTTTCCTATTGCTTTGCCAATTCTTTCACGACGGGTGTATCCCGACTCCAGATCGCCATTTGCAAATTGTAGTCCCGAATTGCTTCCGTGGTTGCAGTTTCAGCACGTTTTATGAAGCTAGCAGTTGCGTCGAATAGCTAGCTCGCTGCAGTCTGTGTAACATCTACAGCTACAGGTATGTCTCGAAACTGCCACCACTGCATGGGGGACGCTACTATGCAGTTGAAGGTTTTTCATCGATGTCCTGATGATTACCACTGACTCGTATGTCAGTCCCTGTGCTTCATGAATGGTCAAAGTACGAGACCCTTCGCCACTGCCGTAACCTTGACCGATCAGTTGCTCTTTCTCGGCCTGAGTATGTACCAGGTACAAGGTGTTGGCTGTGCTTGTGGGTATTAGTGACCCTGTGTACCTCATTAGCTTCAGGGACCGTGTGCGAGTGTTGGACGAGTATATTCCACTGTATACTTGTCTGAGGGCATACGCAACCTCTAGTGGATTCCTTTTGGTGCATAGCATTTCACGGCTGATGTTCGCCGCTGGGCTTGGGCGATGGTATTTAAGCCGGAAAAGATTGGATCTGTCGATGAATGGCAGTTGATTTATATCGCCAAGGAGCAGGACCTTCTTGGCACCGGTAATTCGCACTGCCATCACTATGGCCCCGAAATGGTTCATCAGCGCTTCGTCGACCATAAGTCTTTCGTAGGTGTCTGTCGCTGGGATCCCATTTGCAAGTACTGAGGCCATTGTACGTGCTTTAGCTCTTGTTTTTGTACCGATGCGTTTAGTTATCTTCTCTTTCAGGTCGCGAGTGGATTCAGTCGTGGTTGCAATGACCAAGTCTTTACCTGGATTATAATTCTCGGAAATCCATTTTGATTTTCCACATCCGGGTACTCCGTTGACCCAAGTTATTTCTGGTACCTCCCAGTATTCGAAGGGTCTGCCGATGCCAGTCTCTGATGATAGAGCTTCCGCTTTTTCTAGGAATCTGTCATCTAGCATTACCCTCGTACACTTGGCGGTGACTACAATTGGGTCTTCCGGAGGAGTCTTAAACACCAGCCTTCCAGTCCGCTCCGACTCCACCTCGTCTAGAGCCACAAAACCACTTGTCGCGTTATATGCAGCCATGTATGTTCCCGACACCTCTCCCTTTACGGTTTCGGCGGTGTCATTATTATACACAGCTGCACCTGCTTCCACTAGTTTCAAGCTGAGTTGTCCCTCATTACCTTGCAGATAATTCTGCATGATAGATGAGCAAATTTGCAGGTTGACTTTCTGCATCGATTTTGTAATAGCTTTAAACTCAAGGAAAGCGTTGACTATGTGGTCCTTAGGCTCCTTCACAACTCTGACTTCAGGCGGGTCGACTTGTCCCATTTCGGCTTTTGTCCGGACTTTTTTCTGCCCCTCGCTTTGACCTGTTGGAGATTGCTTAAAAAAGGTCTGCACTGCATGTGCCTGTTTTTCTGCTGCCTTATGCAATGTTATTTTGGACTTATTTGGGCTTACAATGCTGCAGAAAGCTTTGGATAGGGTTCCAGTTATAGTATAACAACTTTTTTGTTGGACTAGGTTGCTTCTTAAGCGCTTCGCCCCTTTCCTGGATCGTCTTTTGTTGTAAGCGTTCGGATCCACTGTATTCTTCTGGATTAACTATGGGATAGCCCCAGCTATCTACGGGTTGTAAAGAGGCGTCAGGTCTTACATTTCGTGGCTTCAAGAAATGGAGGTTTTGTCCTCTATCTTCGTACGCCACAACCTCATGTTTTGATGAGGCTTCAATGATGCCTAGATAGTTCCTGGAATCGCCTTTCTCATGTGCTAGCACCATAGCATCTACGCTTATTATCCTGGGCTTTCCTCCTCCTACGTCATCATCCCTACCGAAGCTGGCTAACACCGAACATGCCTGATCAAATCCTGACCTCTCATCGTCCTTCTCGAATAGTGCAATGGTCTTGCCTTTCGTTCGCACTATTTTGCAGTGTTGATCTTTGACCTCCACTACAGCCAGCGCGTCGAAAACCTTACGCTTTATAGAGGTCTTGAAGGTGCTTCCCTTTAGTAAGTTAGCTAATCCGGGAGAGATGACAACTCGGTTGGAGATTTTTGCGTTGCAGAAGCATATACCTAATTTCTCTTCGTTGCTATCCATGAACGTCGCTACTCCTTTTATCCTTATCCCTGGTTTCCCTGCATATGTTTACATTCATGATTTATTTTATAATTTTGAATATGCGACCTTCGGTAAACAAAATCTACTTACTCGTATGACTTTTATCGCATAGTTTTGTAAAGGATAAGATTTTCTATATATAAACTACATGCGTAAACTATAACTTTGTGTATGCAGTCAAAACATATTCCCACGTAACTAGTTTCGTCCCCAAATCATTCATCGCTATAGTTATCTATAGCGATGAATGATAAACTATAGCGCTATAGCGCTATAGATAAACTATAGCGATGAATGATTTGAGTATAAACAAAAAAGCAAACCGAAATTCTGTTTCCAGATACATCCAATAAAATAGGTGATATTACTCGTACAATCATACTAAAACAACAGTTGTAGCATTGATCAAAAGTGTGTTTGTTCTATTTACATATTCGACTACAAAGCACTTATATCGTGATTCCTGAAGCATTACGTATTTTCAGCAAATAATGCAGTATATATGTTTGGGTTAACACAAAGAGAAAAAGCGTTTTCAACGAAAACCGATCATATTTCGGCACGAAATTGAGTCTTTGTCTCTTGGAGTATACGAGAATTTTATTATGTATAAAACCTTTTTATTTGACTTTTGCTACATTTTTTTTTCTATCGATTCGCAATTAAAATCTAACTATTCGGGATTAAAATCTACGTGTATTTTTAGAATGGTTCTTAATTTTCCTACAATTTTTTTATTAGTTTCAAATTATAGCACAAGTACTTACGCTACTCTCTTATTTCGAACTCACATTTGCCTCTGAGTCGAATCTGAAACAGAGCTTGCTTACTGCGAATTTTTGACCCCATTCCGACGTGTTAACGTTTACAAGCCGACCAAATAGAAAAGGCGTCTCATATTGCGAATTTATAATACGCGTGTTACATATCAAAATTATGTGGCTTACTTGCTCGCATTTTGAAGTGAGCAACCCGGTTAATTACGATATGTAACACGCGTTTTGTAAAATCATAATATGAAACTTTTTCTCAATTTGGTCGGCCTGTAAACGTTATAGTCCGTGAGCCAGATAGTATATTTTGTCAGTCATTTCCTCTCAAGCAACAAATTTTCAGTCGGGAGGAAATGACTGAAAACATTTTTTTTTACGTGATTAAGAGGCTGCCGCTGCCCAACCCACCCACGGAGTGGCAGCTGACGTTTACCATACGGCATAATACAACTCTCATAATTATTTCACGAGTTATTGAAAATTTGTCGGATGATAGCTTACATGCAACTTTGAATAAATAAAAACGTCAGCTGCCTCTATGTTGGTGGAAAGGTCGTCAGCTGATGCAGTGAAAGGTGGCGCATGGCCCATGCGTGAGCGCCGATCGCTTATTTAAATACGTCAGCTGACGCCGAGGAAATCATTGAAAGAAAAAAATTTTTTTGCATGTTCGTGTGACCAGCTGACGTATAATCCACCACAGTACGGCCAGCTGACTATTTTTTATCTTCGAATAATTGCATTAACTATTATTTAACAAATTTTCAGTCGGGAGGAAATGACTGAAAACAATTATTTTTTTACGCGATTAAGAGGCTGCCGCTGCCCAACCCACCCACGGAGCGGCAGCTGACGTTTACCATACGTTATAATACAACTCTCTGAAGTATTTCCCAAGTTATATCGTTTGAGAGGAAATTGGTCAGCAAAATCTGTTGCTGGCTCAGGGACCATTAACACAAAATTCGAACTAAGCACTCTTGGATGCCGCATGCACACGTGGGCATTCTTAAGGCGACCTAAGTTCGTAATTACATATTTTCAATCTGACATAAAAGCCTTCAAAATCTACACTCGCACTACTAATTTTTATTTATTTATTTACCACAATTTAAGGGTACATAGGCGGTCTTAATGCTAAAAGCATTCTCTACCAGACAACCTTTGGGAGTGAGAAATAAATTAATGATATGATACCAAATTTATAATAGATGCCCTTTGAAAAGTATCTAATTATCATTAACTAGCGGCTTCGCACGGGTAAAAAGCGGTGTTTTATTTTACTCGCAATTTTTTAAAATTTTCTCTGCGTGAGGACTATCCTCGTACTTCAAGGAATATCCTAAAAAAAGAATTAACGAAATCGGTTCAGCTGTGCTTGAGATTTGCGCTTAGCAACACATTCAGCGATTAATTTTTATATTATAGATAATAATAAAGTTTAAAAGAGAGGTAAGGTACAGCGTATTTCTAAGCTACCCGACTGCTAACGCTCACAAGTAATATCGTTGGCGCGTTACCACCCCCATTGCCAATACAGCAATTCCTTCTACTCGAGTTTGCAGCGATAGGTCTCTGCGCAAAATGGAACCCAGCAGACGTCGCAGTCACAGCCAATACGAGGCGCCTAGGCTCAAAAAAATTTAAGCTATAGGCTAATCATAGTACATATCTACGACTGTTGTAATATTTGAAAACGATCTACGCGCTTCTTAACTTTAAAACTATACGAATATATTCGTTAACATCTCTGAAACAGTTATGAGAATTTTATTCTACAATTTCCTAAAATCGCTTCAGCTTCAGCTTCAGCTGCATACAGAACATCAACGCCAGGCTGTTACACCTGCCTTTGTGTTAACGTTTCACTCGCAGAAAAACAGAGTAAAATAACTCTATGAATGAAGTTCCAGTTAGTGAAACTATGGAATACAAATTAAAGCTGGAAAATATTTGAACCGTATTTACTGATGTTCATAAACTGCTCGTTTAAAATGTTTTTTTTTTATAGGAGAGGGGGGAAAACGCTCATGTGGGTCACCTGATGAAACGCAATCACCACCGCTTAACTCGATTAGCAACACTGACGGGTCGCTGATCCATTGCTAGGCTACACTCTATCCTATCTTTCTGTCTAGTGACTTCACAACACAAAACAAGAACCCTCAATGCCTTATTATTTCGCCGCGGTATTCTGAAAGATGGAGGTAATTCCCCAGTCGGACAGCTTACAAATTTGCTGTACACTACTACTCATATGTCAGAGCCTCTTTCTCTAGTCGGCTAGTCTCTATTTTTTTTTATTACGTCGGGTGGAAGACAAGTATACGGCCCACCTAATGTGGAGCGAATACCGTAGCTATATTAACGCTCGCAACGTAAAATATCGCTCACGCGCCGCCACCCCCGCTGCGTTGGCAGCATCTCCTTCTTTTCTGGTGATCTCACTTACTCGCAGGAACACAACAACCCTCAAGGGAATTGTTATTTGGCTGCAGTATTCTGTGAGGTGGAGGTACATTACCCGGTCGGGTACCTTACAATTACGCTCCCTACCTCTCTTTTCACCAGAGATTCGTTTGTCAGTCAGCAGGGTGTACCGCGTGCAGGTGGAGTTGGCTTAGGTTCAAAGATGTTGATGAACCACCTACACCCCAAAAAATAACAATAAAATATCTACAGGGTTAATGAATTCTTGCGAGAAAGTTTAATTATTATAAGATTTACTGCGTAGGCATTAGTTATTTTTTTTTTGAAGACAACACCATTAAAAAAATCACAGAATTTCCCACGTATAATCGACAAAAACAATATTCAATTACATTCGTGTTATCTATTCAACCGCCTACAACCCTCTCATTAGTAAACAAAAAATTAAAATAAATTACAGAAACAGGGCCGGACTAAGACCTTGTTTTTAAAATACAGCCAATGTAAAATTTTCGTTTTTTTTCTTTTACAGGTACTATAGCCAACAGTTACTGTATAAATACACGGTAGCAACATTTGGTAAGTACGTAGTATGCAGAACACCGAAGGTCCTAATGAGACTATCATAATTGTTATGTACTCTGTCTCACACGGTTCACTGGCTCGGCAACTCACTATAATATGTGCTAACACGTCTGCTCTCGCCCGTAGCTCACGCAATACTGACGTGCGCCCCACTCTACCATGAGCACGAGACAATTTTTATAACTATGATTTAGTTATAATAGTAATGCAAATACTACAATAATGAAAGTACTGCTTGTTCCGTATGTTACTCGTAGGTATGTACATACAAAATTTATAGCGTTGACATATTCATTTCTTACTTTTTGTCAATGCTGAAATGTGATTTGAGCTTAATTTTATGTTTGTAACTTGTATATCGTATTCAATGAGTGATGCAATTGAAAAAAAAATAGCTCCAAGAATATAATGTCGAAAATTTTATTTCCATCCAAAAATATGTCTTTGGTTAATGATATATCATCTTCAGCTCAGTCCGTAGAGCTCCAGGGTTACTAGCTAAGGTAAATTTCACTTTGGATGGCAATACCTATCCGCTGGGCGAGAAAAAGGCTCTATGGTCGCGAGAAGAGTCGACTAGACGCTTAGAGATATCTCTAAACAAGGTATAAACTAACCAGTTAACAAAATCAATACATGCTCACGATAACAATGTTATAATAATAATAACAAAAACAACATTACATCATTTCAATATTATATCAAAATTCTCAAAAGACCTTCTACGCGTTGGATCCATGCGCACGTCTATCAAATGACCGCGCTTGACCCGTGATAAAAAAGAGATACATAATATTAAAACATAATATACCTATATATTATTTTTGTATTTAATAAACTTCAATCTGTCACTGTCTATGTAACTTAGGTTCATAACTTTTAATCAGTCTCTAGGTATATAGTGAATATTTAATATTATCAACGATTCAATAATTCACTACATACGCTTGAATAATCTCGATACTGATATAATTACATAGAATTTGTAGATGAAACGTATGATTAGGGAACATAATATTATGTTACATTATTTCTGACTATAATTTGATATAGTTTATCGAAGTTATCAATTCGAATACTGAATTTAACGTTTATCTGGGTACATAAATATTATGTGAATAATTTTTTTTTTTGAAGTCGGTTAAAAAACTTCAACATGACATATTTTAATCTATTATTCTTGTAATATTATGTCAGATGCCCAAAGAAATATGTGTCTTTAAAATACTCCAAAAATCTAATGATAACAAAATGGGGGGATACAGTTTGGTGTTGTAGTTTCGAATCTATGCTCTACATCCAAAATTCAATCACACCACTGGATTGATGAAAGATTTCATTACGTTATGCAGGTAGTTCCTGTTGTCTGAAGTTGAATATCTCGTGCGGGGGAGAGGAAGGCGCTGCCATTTAGAGATAATTTTAGTGCATATAATGTATTCACGTACAACACACGGCCATGTCCATGAGACATTCACATCCCATTTTTTTGTATTAATATTATTATCTTAATAAAGCACTGAACTTAATATTTATTTTATATTCATTGTATTACTTCCATAAAATCATAAATTTAGTTCAGTTAATATAATAAGTAACACGACATTCATTGACTGTTAGGTGGTACAAAGTTCGCCGGGTATACTAGTACATTATATACTTCTATCCCTGTATTATGACTATGTGGGGCAAAGCAAAACGCAGAAACTAATCTACTATACATATAATAAAAATGTGTAATTTATAAACCGATCTGAAAAAAACTTTTTTTATTTGAAAGAGTATACTTCCAGATTGGTCTCATATTTTTTTCATCATCATCAGCCTGTATCTACATACATAAATGTAGAGTAATGTTTTGAGTCGGTTTTTTTATTGTGTTTAATAAAATTATATAAAAAGCTGACACGGAATTCTCACTCTAGAAGTTCGACTCTTACTTACCTGTTTTTATTTTGTTTGTTATACATTCTATAAAGATGGTTTCTAAGAATAAACGTAAATACGTACTATTTATTCATAGAATTTGGCGCCAAACGAATGGTTTTAAGTCAAGAAAGGCTTTTTCTTTATTTAAAAACATTCGTTTGACGAAAAAGGACAAAATATTTTATTATTCTTCCTACGCGAGTTTACTCCGTTTATGTATTAGTGCAGGCGCCACAGGTAGTTGAGTGTGCAAAATATGAGGACCGCATTCAGCAACAGTTTTGAATTCAGAAAAGCTTGTAGATTATGATTCTGAATGTTGCCAGGAAGTTTCTTGGTCCAATTTTTTTTTATACCCCATTCCCTTGGATATCGAGTAAATTGACTGAACAAATGCTTTACAACAATTTTAATCATTGTTTTATTGAAAATATCCAATTGTTTCTTATGATTAAAGATACTTATAGCTACTAAGTGGAAATAAAAAAAACAAAAAAAAAATTAAACAAATATTGCTGAAAAAAAAAACATAAAAGGAAATTTTTACATAAGTAATCAAAAATTTTCATTTATATTTGTACAGTTTGTTTTTTTACCCTCGACGGAACGGAGACGGTATATGCGTTATTTGGCAGTTTTAGAGTAACTTGTATACTTATTTATATCTAAGTTGAAATTTAAAATAGAGATGGCAGCCCCCGACGGATTTTCTTGGATTTTTTATTAAGTTCATAGCATAAATTCTTTAAGTCGGGGGTTTCAAAATTATTTTATCCTTTTTCAACTACGTTTTAACCGTCGTGTGTTTTTTCAAAATTTTTAATTTTGTTTTTATTTCAAACTTTTTAGAGAGCAAGCGTAGGTATTACAATTGAAAACCGCATCAGAATCAGACTAGTAGTTTTGGTTTTGCACAAACAAATGTTTACTGCAGCGCCCTCTGGTGAGTTGTCACTGTAACATCTATCTAAGAATATGCACCAATCAAACTCGGACCCATCACTGAAAACCGCATCGAAATCGGACTCGTAGTTTTGGAGATAAATGGCAACATTGATTTTCACAAACATCCTTAGCACCCCAAACGCATGTACCGTCTCCGTTCCGCCGCGGGTAAAAATAAAAAAGTATTAAAAATAAATAATAATAATAATACTAACAAAACATGCAAATCCTTATTATGCAAAATGTAGATACACATTCTCCTAGAAATGGAAAGTGTATTGCCGGTCCTCACATTTTGCATACTCAACTTACTTTTGCTGCTGCGTTATTGTCCATTCAAGTGCATTTTATAAATTACTCCTTTGTTTTCCTTATTATAAAAGTGATTGGCATTTACATTTGATCTTTGATTTATTTTCTACATCAGTGTTTCTGGGAAGTCGGCACTGATCCATGTGGAACTCCTACTATTATATTATGGATGTCCGTTCAGTCAGTTCTCCTTCCTCTCTCACCTGAAATATTCGATTTGCGAGACAGGACTCTACAAGTAGATAATAGCTATGGAGTAGAGATGTCCTTGTCTTGCACAGGAGGCCTTTGTGCCACACCTTATCAAAGGCTGTTTGTATGTCCAGAAACACGGCAGAGCAGTTTTCTTTTTTTTTTTTTCAAAAGAGGATCGTATACGTCGATCGATAAGATTTTTGTAATCATTTTATGTAATCATTTCTTTTTATACAAAAAAATACATAAAATATCCTTTTATGTATATAAAATATCCTACATATTTTTTTCAACAATTTTTTTTTTGTTTTTTTATTTCCACTTAGTAGCTATAAGTATCTTTAATCATAAGAAACAATTGAAAATTTTCAATAAAACAATGATTAAAATAGTTGTAAAGCATTTGTTCAGTCCATTTACTCGATATCCAAGGGAATGGGGTATAAAAAAAAATTGGACCAAGAAACTTCCTGGCAACATTCAGAATCATATTCTACAAGCTTTTCTGAATTCAAAACTGTTTATAGAATGCGGTCCTCATATTTTGCACACTCAACTCCATACAGCGCCCGCTCTATATGAGTAATAGAATAAATCTATTTTTTGACGAGCCCGGTGGTCGAAAGGCTAGGAAAGGCTACTTTGACTATGAGGTCGCGGGTTAGATCCCCGCACAACGCAAACATTTGTGTGCATGAACATGTCTGTTTGTCTTTGCCTGGGTGTTTGCTATGTATTTAAAAAAAAAATGTATTTAAGTACATTTATCAGTTGTCTAGTACCCATAGTACTACAAGCTTTGTGCTTAATTTGGGACTAGATGTGTAAATTATCCAGAAATATTTATTTTACCTCGCACTGTGTCAAACAAGTAGTCGAGCCGTTTGATGCAAAGCGGTTACATCTCATTACTTGTTTAGGGAGGACTCCTTGTCAAGCAAGCGAGCAGGACTGGACGTAATGGTAATCCATGCGGCATTCGCATGCATCGTCGTAGTCCTAACTGGATCGATCGCATGAGCAGGCGATGCGATGGCTTACGAATCTTATGATAGTGCGATCAAACATAGAGATCTTTTCAGGAAATCCTAAGTGAACATCGCACGATCAACTTTTTTTTATTAGTATAAATAAAGTTGATCGTGCAACGTTTATTTAGGATCGCTGGGTGGCAAATAAGCACACAGCCCTCCTGAGTGCTTAGTGCGAGTTTTTTGGTCACATTCGAACGTGTTAACGTTTACAAGCCGACCAAATTGAGAAAAAGTTTTATATTGTGGATTTACCAGACGCGTGTTACATATCCAAATTAGCCGGGTTGCTCATTTGAAATAGTGAGCAAGTAAGCCACAAAATTTTGATATGTAGCACGCGCCTTATAAATTCACAACGTGAGAATTCTTCTCTATTTGGTCGGTTTGTTAACGGTGACATGATTGAACGCGAATAAAAAACTTGCACTAAGCAAGCTGAGGGCTAGCGATTACTTTAGCCAAAGCTAGCGTAGTGAGATATCGCTCGCGCGACGCCTCCCCCGCTGCCGACGCAGCAGACTCCATCCTTTCTGGTGACCTCACTCACGCGTAGTGACCTCCAACGGCGAATCTCTAAAATCGGAAACAGAAGAAACATGCGACTGCTGCCGCCCCGACTGCCGATTGTAGATGTTGATGGTTAGAACAACAACCTACAAATGACATTTCATTTAAAGTCATTGTTAGTCATTGACAACATGTCATTTGTAGGTTGTTGTTCTAACCATCAATATCTACAGATTGCCTGAGGATGCCTCGCGTAGAGACGAAACACGTGTCGCACAGACGACCACGGCAGTCGGGGCGGTAGCAGTCGCATGTTTCTTCTGTTTCAGATGTTGGAGATTCGCAGAGACGACCACAGCAGCTGGAGCAGAGACGACCAAAGCATCCACGGCAGTCGCAACTACCACGGTAGTGGGTGGGTGCCGGCCGGCAGTAATTTGCACGAACTAATTGGTGGCGGAAGCACGCAAAGTAGTGTAGATCAAATTGCCTGTAAATAAGCTATACCTCTCTATTACACTTACGTGAGCCGCTTACACTCCATATATTAAGAATAAATCCCAAGGAATATATCCCATATGAATCTGCTATTTTAGCACAAATCCCAAAACTCATGTCATTAAGCAGTCAGAGTCATATTACACTTTATGTATTAATACTGCGGTCATATCCTTAGAGAATAAGACTGATTCTAAAGGAATTATTCAAAGCCACACGATGTAAAGTGCAGCTGAAACAAGCAGGTGTTCCCAGAAGTCCCATCAATTTAGTTGCAGTCGCCTCCACATCTCGTTGGCTGTAGTCCAATTTTGTAAACGTACTGTATTATATATTTTATACAAATTATTATGTATGGCGGTGCGATTTATGGGGACTTTCACAGAAGGGATATGGTTTTCCTGAGTATTCCAATAATTGATTGGGGTGTAAGTGACTCATCACGATCTTTAGAGTTCCGCCTGACCCGAGCATGCAAGCGAGAGTGCGGAACAAGCTTGTGACGCATCTATCTCTCTTCCACTCCATCAGCCGATGTTTTGTTATGACGTTATCACGTAAAATTATCGAGACTTTACAAACAACCAATTTTTTAAATGTTAATCTAAAATTCGAAAGTAGGTTGTTATCTTTCAAATTCACCTTGTTATCTTCCAAAGGACTCACTGACGTCATTGTTATGATGTCACAAACAATTTATCAACGGTTTATAAATTTAAATGCAGATTGTTCATCAAAATTCTCCTTTACAAGAGATAATCAAAGAGACGAACGAGTTAATGAAAAATCTGACATTCACAATACCAGCCCCCTTACCACCATCTCTTATTGCGATTCAATAACTAAATAGAATGCTTATTCATACCAATGAATAAGTGACTCTATTTCAAATGGAATAGAGTCGCTTATTCATTGCTATGAATAAGCAATCTATTCAATTATTAAATCGCAATAAGAGATGGTGGTAAGGGGGCAGGCTATAATTTCGAGTATTTTGTAAATTTTTTGACGTGAATTCAAAGACATATGTCTTTGAAATTACTTTCACAGACAATTAAAAAAAAACGAATGATTACTAAATCGGGGGATACAGTTTGGTGTTGCAGCTACATAATTATCTATCATCTCCATCCAAAATTCAATCACACCACTGGATAGATGAAGGATCAAAGAATTTATTATGGTACTACTATGTCAGCACTATGGAACATCGCGTGCGGGGGAAGGGAAGCATTGACATTTTGAGATAATTTTAGTGCATATAACGTATTCACGTTATACCACACGACCGTGTCCATGATATGTCATTTTTTTACATTACTTTATTTACATTACTACTTTTTGATGCTTTACACGAATCCGAAGTCAGAATTTTGAGTTTCATGGCAACGGACGGACAGACAGAACGACTTTTTTTTTCGGAAAACCAAGGTCACTTTACATTACTACTTTTTGATGCTCTACACGAATCCGAAGTCAGAATTTCGAAATTAAAATTTCGAAATTCTGTCTTCGGATTCGTGGCCTCATCCCATTTTTTTTCCTTTCTGTCACGCGTAATAGTGCTTGCCTTAAAAATAAAAATGTATATCAAATTGTAACATCATTCGCACCTTATGACAAAAATGAGTGCAATCAAAGTCAAAGTCAAAGTCAAAATTCTTTATTCTGTGGGCCCTCGCGGGCACTTAGACACGTCTTTTACAATTATGTATATTTTTTTCCACCGTGTGGTTTCCGGCACACTAGAATAGAATCACTCCGTTTCTTCCCGTGGATGTCGTACAAGGCGACTAAGGGAAATACATTATCAAACATCGATCAGGCCTCCCCAACCCGTTTGGCCAGCGTGGGGAGTGTAGGCCAAATCCTCCTTCCGTCTAGGACGGACGTGAGAGGGTCGTGCTCCTGTAGTGGAGACTAAAATGGACCTGATGATGATGATGATAATGATATTTTTTTATCTACCAGCATTTCGGAATGACCATTGCGCTCAATCCTCCGTGCTATGGAGAGTATATTACGTCACTGGTCCCGGCTGCTGTCATTCGACAAGAGACGTTAAGCCGAGCATCCTTATGAAGGCTTAGAAACATTGGCCTCCGTCAACCCGCATTTAATAGTGAAGTACGCTCTAAATCCCTTCATTTGAGGAGAATTCCGTCTCCCAACAGTGTATTTTTTTATACTACACCGGGTCGCAGACAAGCATACGGCCCTCCTGATGTGAAGGGGTTACCGTAGCCATATTAACGCTCGCAACATGAAATATCGCCTGCACGCTGCCACCCCCGCTGCCATAGCAGTAACTCCTCGCTTCTTGGTCATCTCTTTCACTCGTAGGAACACAATTACAACAATCCTCAGAGTAATCGTCTTTTTTTTTTGGATGCGGTATCCTGTGAGATCGAGGTACTTCCCCAGTCGTGCAGTTTACAAAATACGCTATGCCCTACCTCTCTTTTCGCCAGAGTGTCGTTTGTCAGTGAGCAGGGTACATCATGTGCAGGTGAGGTTGGCTTTGGTTCAAAGATGTTGATGAACCACTTACAACCCAATAATATACTAGGCCGGATTCTAGCCCACGGGATCGAAATTTAGGTTGAGTGGAACGAGTAGATTCGCTGAGTGTATGTTTTTCGTTGATTTCAATGGAAAATGTATTTGATGATCATTCTTCAACGACACTATCGATCTCAATTTTTTTCGACATAAACCTTAAACATGTCGAGGCCTTTATAATAATAATAATAAATATTGTCAGACAAATTACACAGCGCCATCTAGCCCCAAAGTAAGCGAAGCTTGTGTTATGGGTACTAGACAACTGATAAACATACGTAAATACATTTTTTTTATAAATATATACTTATGATATATAAAAAACACCCAGACCAAGACAAACACACACACAAATATTTGTCTTGTACGGGGATCGAACCAGCAACCTCAGAGTCAAAGTGGCCATTGCTAACCATTCGACCACCGAGCTCGTCAAATTATACGTTGATAGCACCAATAAAACTCCTAAAATAACATTATAATAAGATTTATATTCATCTGATATTTCAATAATTCCCTCGTTCCTAGTTAAATATCACATTATAAATTGAAAATAAATACGTAGTTAGCTATATCAAATTCCGAGTTAAAATTCCACAAGCATTACATATTACGTGTTTGAAAATCAGATAACAATTGTGGTTGATTTTCGCCAATATTCTAACCGTTATAGATAATATTAGTTTGAACAACCGATATTATTATAACGCGTGGTTATTTCGGTGTTATTATCTGTGAATAAATGTCATGATAGCTACACTGTCGCATTAGGTATTGCCTGTAATGATAGCTGTATGTTGATGTTGATAAATAAATAAATAAATAAATAAATAAATAAATGATTTCCCTTTTATATAGAAACGAGTATAAGGCAGTAGGTATATGTTGAAAAACTGGCATCACTCGAGTGAAAATTGTACTGTTCAATAAATTGAATATTTATTATTTATAACGAACAAAAGCTGTGTAATGCAAATGTTTATTACGCCACATAGTTTTTTATAACTCATATAATTGATAAATACTGCGTACTGGAAGGGACTAATTTGGACTGGAATGATGGGACAAGGGCATATCGATTGGGGGGAGATTATTATCCAACTTGCGTTACGCCGATGACACAACTCTTCTCGCGTCATCTGAGGAAGATATCAGTAATCTGTTGCATATAATGGAAACCACTAGCTTAGAGTTCGGACTCGCCCTAAATCGCAATACAACAAAAATGATGATAATAGAAAGACCAACTGGCAATGCCCCAGGCACCACAACAATCGCGAACTGTGAAGTGGTTAGCAGTTACATTTACCTGGGCTCCACGATCACCAACTGCGGAGGCTGCGAAGACGAAATTAAACGGCGTTGTGCTATGACTCGCTCGGCTGCCCAAAAGCTAGATTTGGAAGGACCGACGTATTACTATAATTACTAGAAACACTAAAGTACGCCTTATGAATAGCCTGGTCTTTCCGATCTTTTTGTACGCAGCAGAGACCTGGACACGTGGATGCAGGACCGACGCAAAATCGATGCCCTGGCAATGTGGTGCTGGAGACGCCTCCTCAGAATCAGTTGGACGGCTTGAAGAACTAACGTGTCCATCTTTAAAGAACTTGGTATAAGACAGAGGCTTTCGTCGCTTGTTCAACTGCGAATCCTCAAGTTCTTGGACACGTTAGCAGAAACCTTGACGCCATGCAGAGATTGTTAGTGCAGGGACTGGTCGAGGGCAAGAGAGCGCGCCGACTTAATAAAATCTGTCACCAAAACTTCAGTGACAGAATGCGCTCGTCAAGCCACCAACAGAGACCGGTGGAGAAGGATTGCGGGAGCAGCAACCGTCATGGAGAGCGACAATGGATGACCACGACAACTCTGTCGAGAGTGAACGACTAGGAAGGAAGCTTCAGCTTCAGCTTAGGCGGTAGGGCTTCTGGTTATATTTTGCATTCTCATTCGTGACGAAAGTACGACTCAGAACTTAGAAATAAAAAAATATTCTATCTTATTTTATTTATTTATTGCAAGACCAACAGCTATGCTTATAAAGTAAATAAAATACAGCAGCAAAATAAAGATCTTTATAAACAACGTGCCTACTAGTTGTTTAATCAATACGTTCAGATAGTGTTACAGACTGTAGCCACAGATTACTTAATAGTAACTTCGTAACTGTAGCCAACTTGAAGCACAAAACAAGCGAAATTATGGCCGATCTACCAAACTCCAATTAAAATTTATAGTACAAAATCCAATATTACGTCCGTGAGTGAATATCGAAATATTGCTTGTATGAAATTTAATGTAATATATTACATTATAGATACTGTTTCAAAGCTGATATTTATGTTAAATCTATTTTGAAATTTAGAATGTTCACAAATAAATTTTGCTAGCATGCGAGTAAAGACAATTGACATTGCATCTCGGTAGTTAGCGTAGTGCTACACAGTAATAAGCTGTATGTACATATATACAGTATGGCATGTAATTATTTGACATTATTTATTTGACATACATAACTAAGTTGTGATTGTTAAATTATCTAATTATCAAAATAAATAAATAAATAAATAAATATTACTGGACAATTTACACAGCACCATCTAGTCCCAAAGTAAGCGCAAAGCTTGTGTTATGAGTACTAGACAACTGATATATGTACTTAAATACATTTTTTTTAAATACATACTTATAATACATAGAAATCTCCCAGACCAAGACAAACAGACATGGTCATGTACACAAATGTTTGTCTTGTGCGGGAATCGAACCCGCGAACTCGGAGTCAAAGTGGCCATTGCTAACCATTCGACCACCAAGCTCGTGTAATTAAGATGAATAAAAATGAGTAAGAAGTGTCTAAGTACCCACAAGGTCTCAATGGTATAATAACGAAAAAAAAGGATCGAAAAGACGTTATTGAAAGGACATGTCGAGCTACACTGGGGAACAACTTACACCTCACCGAAGACAGCAAAGAAAGACGAAGGCAGTAAATAACTATACAATTGTTATGTTCCTGTGAGTGAGTGTGATTACCACGTAGATAAAGGATAATAAAGTTTGGCAATTGACTGGAATCTTCTTTGGAGACCTCGTGCAGGAAGTAGAAGTGTAGGAAGACCAGCTGCCAGATAGTCGGACGACATAAAAAAGTCGACAGGGCCGATCTGGACGAGAATCGCCGCGTCAAGATCTTCTTGGAGAGCCACGCAAGAGGCATATGTCCAACCGTGGACACTGAAATGCTGAGAAAAATCGAATGGTAGAGTCTGTCCACGAGGACACACCTGCAAATTTAGATGAAAACGAAGGGAAAATACAGAATTTCTTATTTTATAATTTATTTAATTTTATTTTATGTGAGAATTATTATTTTAATGTGAGTTCGAATGGATGCAGAGTGCGAGGTTTTTTTGTCAGTCATTCGAATGTGTTAACGTTTACAAGCAGACCAAATTCAGGGAAAGTTTCATAATATTGTGAATTTACCAGACGCGTGTTACATACCCAAATTAGCCGGGTTGCTAACTTCAAAATGTGCAAGTAAGCCACATATTTTTTATATGTAATACGCGTCGTAAAAATTCACAACATGAGAGTTCTTCTCTATTTGGTCGGTTTGTTTGCGTTGACATTATTGAAAGTGAAAAAAAAACTGGCACTTTGACTTTGACTTTGACTTTGCACTAACCACTCAGAGCATAGATTGTATTGAGCGGGTTTTTTGTATATCAATGTAAACGCAGTAAATTTTCGCAGCTATGAGTATTTATATATAAAATATTTGTAATAATTACATGACATTGCGCAAAATAACTTAACATTATGAAACGTAACAATTTTTTTCGATATATATATATTTTTTTGCCTTGTTCACACTACCCAGTAGTAATTATTATGTTGCCGTAGCAGGCAGTGTTTTTCATACGGCTTACATAATTCGCGACACGCTCCCTTATTATTCATAGCCTTTCAGGCGACTGTTCTAAAGTACGAAGGTCGCACGTGTCGACACTCTCAGAGCGTCTACTAGAGACAATACCCGCGACCAGACCTATAGAAATAGGTATACAAATATCTTACCATCTAATCAGTAAGCTATTTAAGCCACTATTTAGTTATCTTACATAGAAAACAGCCAGACCATGACCAACAGACATGTCCATGCACACAAATGTTTGTCTTGTGCGGGGATCGAACCCGCGACCTCGGAGTCAAAGTAACCATTGCTAGCCATTCGACCACCGGGCTCGTCAACGTCGTAAAAAATACCATAGATGTCATTATGTTAATTTTAACACAATGAAATCTACCTACAAAAAGCCGAAGAAAAGTGTATTTCATACTAAATAAGGTTATCGCTGTCGACATCGAATAAGTTAGAAAACTTCCACTAAGCATCTTGGAGATGCCGCATGCGACATCGAGAGATATTGCGCGGGACACGGGAATTACACGTCGAATGACAGACTCGTGGCAAATATCTTCTAGTGAAAGCGGGGTTTAACATGGCTTATTGCTAGTTGCTAAGAAATTTCTACAATTCGCTCAGAACATACTTTCTTTTATGAGAACTACAAATGTATTACGACCCTACCCACGTGCCGGTGGACAACCGGCCTGTTTGCCAAGTAGAACATAAAAACAACAATTTTAGCTTTTATTGTCTTCACAGCGGCCCCAATTTGCTTCAGTTTGCTTATAAGCATTTTGTTTTACGAGAAGGCTTCATCCGACTATCGGATATGAGAGTAATTTATTTTAATTAGTATGTTTCGCGTAAAAAGGGCACACAAGTCACCTGGACTAAGGGTCGGTCGTATAACCCTTTTAGCGTTCTTATCGAAACGAAATGTGAACCTCTTGTTTTTATGACGTTAAATTTAACATAAAGGGAAATTAGTAAATATTAAAACAAATTTGTTTTGTGTGGAACGAAATGAAATGTTTCAATATTTGTAATAACTGTATTTGCAATGTTGTTACGCAATAAATTGGGAAAATAAATTGTGTTCAGTATTTGTTGTGTGCTAGCATAGCTATAAAAAAGAATAATGCGAGTCATAAAAAGAGTTAAAATAGCAAATTATGCTCTTTATCGTGCTTTAAGAAGTATAGCCGCCTTGGAATTACACGATAGTATTAGTTATGAATTAGTTTCCAAATTCTTTCTGTGTTTGAAAGAGAATGCTACCGCAGAGTTTTATTTAAATTTCTTTGAAATCTGATTATGGAATCTCGAGATACCCATATCTGAAATAAAAGCGAAAATTATATGTCCCAATGATTTGACGTTTTATTGGAGTCTAAACAAAATAGCAATGAAAACATGACATTAAGTATAAAAGTAAGTAAAATAAACAGCCAGTTCTAACAATAATGATATTGTTAGAACTGGCTCATTTTTATTTAGACACTAGCTGCCCGCCCCGGCTTCGCACGGGTAAAAAGTGATGTTTTATTTTCCTCGCAATTTTTTAAACCATCCTGGTACTTCAAGGAATATTCTAAAAAAGAATTAGCGTAATCAGTTCAGGTGTTCTCGAGATTTGCGTTGCTTAGCAACACATTCAGCGATTCATTGCAAGCTTTTATTTTTATATCATAGATAAAAAAATAGCACGGATATGAAACCATGCTACTTTTTTATGTCTAATTAAAATTGCTCATCCCT
The DNA here is from genome assembly GCA_937001555.2 of Hypsopygia costalis. Taxonomy (NCBI): domain Eukaryota; kingdom Metazoa; phylum Arthropoda; class Insecta; order Lepidoptera; family Pyralidae; genus Hypsopygia; species Hypsopygia costalis. The sequence goes on from OW443349.2 coordinate 8,545,753, forward strand.
AACGCATCACCGCCAATAAAGTATCTCTTATTGTAAGATTGTATGCTTTTTGACAATTCGACTCGTTGCCAACGCAACAGCTCTTACCTAGAAGCACTCACTCTCAGGTATACAACAACCCTCAAGGGAATTGTTATTTGTTATCCACATTACAAAATGTCTACGGTATTTTGTGAGGTGAAAGTACTTCCCCAGTTGAGATGCTTACAAAATTTACTATACCCTAGATCTCTTAAACCCTTATGTCCCTTTAATAACCCAGATAACGCCACAGTTAAAACGTTTAATTAAAAACCAATTGCAACCGACATATTCCGAATGAACAAATAACAACACAAGGTTTCACAAACATAAAACACCCTATATGAATAGCTGATGCAAACTTATGGTTACGACGACGCCATGAGAAATTGTCAGAAACATTCACAGATAATATTTCACGAGCTCACCTATATCAAGTATCGCAGTTGTATTGAACCGACATTCCATTAGACGCTTCTCGAAGCTGAGGTCATGAGACAAAAATATGCAAGTGACCAAGCGTGAAAAGTAACGGTTTTATTTTCTGGATATCACGTTGAAATAACGCTTTGTGTCAACCAGGTTTCCACAGATGAATATGCCTTCGTTTTACGGAAACAAGATGCGATGAAAGAAGAGTGACATTAGGACTATGTGATATCAATAGTTGGATAATCAATAACTAAAAAAAAAACCAGACAAGTGCGAGTCGGACTCGCCCACCGAGGGTTTCGTACATAGGATCATTATAAATTTGATATTTTTCATTATAAATAAGAAATAATCCGTCGGAAAAAATAAATAAAATATATTTTGCAATGTGCACATCAAGCCCTTTCATTCGATTTGAACTAGTAGCTACAATTTGAAATTTCACCCCCTATAAATAATATAGACCCTCTATTTTTCAAGATTTAATGACAAATGTATAGTTTTGAGATTTATTCTTGTATTTGTAGTCTATAACGATGTTACTTGCCAAATTTCATAGTTCTAGGTCAACTGGAAATACCTTATGGGTTTTGATTCCCTTGAGAATGTGTCGAAATATGCGTTTTTTGCTGAATAAACGGCCGTATCTTTTTTTTTTTTTGAGACCTGAGTATACAGTTCAAATTTCAGCTTGATACCTCCACGCATTCTCGAGATAGAGGGTCTCAAGACATACCAAAGAGTTCAAGAAGCTGCAATTTAATCTAGTAGAACAAGTAACTATAGTAAAAATATATAAACATGTATATTTTTATAAAGAAAGTGATGAGAAACTGAAAGCTAATGCATATTAAATATCTTTTATATAAATGTTAAAGAAAAATCAACATGTTGTATTTTTTCTCATCTACTATAAAGATATAAAATAATAGAATCTTTTTAGATTAAATGTAATATTTTCTATATAAAATCACATGCATCTTAAACACACTCAAAATAATAATCATCATCATCATCGCAGCATTTAGATTATCCTCTTTAGGATATATGCCTCCTCCAAATCATTCCATCTTTGTCTCTCCCTTGCCACTTTCATCCAGTCGCGATTCAAAATAATACCTACTAAAATAAATCATATTGCATAATACATTAGTTAAAGTATTTTCTAAGAACAAATCTAAGAATCAAATATGCAGTCAGAAAGAGGAAAGTCTACAAAGCGACTAGATAATTGAAGCCCAAGATTTAAATGGAAATTGTTTAAGGCATTGCCAGTTAATATTTGATGACCTGACCTATTTCAAGTATAGCAGTTATATTGAAATAGCGTTCCATTAAGACTCGCCTTGGAGCGACAGAAATAAATACACAAATAGCCAACCGTTAGAAGTGACAATCTAGTTTTGAAGGTGTCATTTAGAGCATGAACTTGTGAAGAATACTATTGGAATAAAAAGTAAACTTTATAATCTTTTTTCTTTTTTTTTATATTAGCTCAGCATATTGGCCCCTTCGCCTGATAGTAAGCGAAAGAAGAGCCCCAATCACATCGGCAACGGACAAGAGACCTTGATGTCTTGTCAGTTGACGCCGCCATGCTGGCCTACAAGATGCTTCTTCACGCTTCGCTTGAAGGATCCCATATTGTTTGAATGAGGAAGTACATATGCCGGCAACGCGTTCCACATTTCAATGGTGCAACATAGATAGGAGTTGCAAAACTTTTTTAGTACGCGAAGGAATGATCCCAACGGGGAATTTGTGATATCGAAAGCCTGTACGTGACCATACGTGACGTTCTGTGACGGAAAGAGGAGGAAGGGATAAGAAAAAAAAAAATCAAAATATCTTTATTCCTTGGACTTTATAAAGCACTTAGAAACGTCATACAAATTAAATATAAGAACATGTATCTAAATCATTACTACTCTAAATCCGCAGAGCTTAGATTCACTTTCATCACACTATCTTGAATGTGAAAGTGAATTTAAGTGCCAGTTCTGGCGACGGGGCTTCTTGAGGAGAACTGGCAAGAAACTCAAGGCTTTTAATTGCCAATATCGTTACATTAAACACAAATACAATCATTAACATAACATAACAAGAGCAATTCATTTCCAAATACTTTTATCATTTATGTAATCTGAGATACAATAGTAAGCCTTTTGATATAGTCTAGTTTTGATATATTTCTTAAATTTACCCATGGATAATTTAAACGCGTCGTTTGGAAGTTTATTGTACAAGCGTATACATTGACCTGGGAACGAGTTAGAGATTTTATGGAGCCTAGTAATATGCACAGCGAGTTTGTTTTTATTTCTTAAATTTAATTGATGGAGATCACTGTTTTTCCTAAATTTTGTTTGATTTTTATAAATATATTGAGAATGTAATGTCATAATATTTATCTCTTTAAATTTATTTCTCAGTGTCTCCCTGGGACTCATCATATAAATAGCACGGATAGCTCGCTTCTGGAGCACAAAAATTGAGTCTACATCCGCAGCACTACCCCAAAGCAATAAAGCATGTGACATAATGCTGTGAAAATAGCTAAAATAAACTAAACGCCCAGTGTCAACATCAGTCAGTTGACGTATTTTCCTTACGGCGTAAGCTGCTGAGCTGAGTCTACCTGATAACGTTTTTATATGTGGGCCCCAATATATATATATATATATAAGGGAAAACAGTTCTTCAGAGCACTCACCATGGTATAGGCGATATAATCCTCAACAAGCAGTCTCAAACACACGAACTTTCGCAATTGTAATATAAGTGTTATCTGATATTATTTAATACAGTTTTAATTTTAGCAGTTAATATATTATTAGTCGGATCTATGATTAACAGCAGGAAATTGACTTTATCATCATAATTATTATCATGACTAATGAAATGTAAATTACCTACGCTAGGCTACGCATGCATTAGCAAAATTATAGTAATTATTTATGGCATGCATACATTTTTCTACTGTAATAGTCTACCTAGATCATCGTTGCCGATACGGGCCTCCCCAATTCGAAGGGGACCACGCTGCTCAACTGCGGGTTGGTGGAGGCCAGTGTTTCCAAGCCGGCTAAAGCCTACTGACTTGGCTTAACGACTATCACCTAATGACAACAGCCGGGATCGACGGCTTAACGTGTTCTCCGAAGTATGGAGGAGCTCGAGATAAATAAACCCATCAATGGACGGGCTACGGTCGATGTAGCTTAACTTGCGTGTTCGATTAGACGGACACCCGCAACGATGCCATCGAGCTCCTCCTAGATCATGTCTATAGCTTATTCGCTTCCCAACAGCATTGCAAAATTTGTGGTCTGTATTTTTGGGTTGTGACGTATGTGGGTTTGTAAATTTGTTTCTTTTGTAAGAATAGAAGTCGTTTCAAAATATAAGGAAATTAGTATTTTAATTTAAGTTTCATAACTTATCACATAATTATTAAACATAGAAATACAAGTTGGGGTGTAAGTGGTACATCAACATCTTTGAATCAAAGCCAACCACACCTGCACGTGGTGCACCCTGCTGACTGACAAATGAGGCTCTGGCGAAAAGAGAGGTAGGGCATAGTGTATGTTTTAAGATGCCCGACTGGGGAAGTATCTCCACCTCACAAAATACCGCAGCCAAATAACAATTCCATTGAGGGTTGTTGTATTCCTGTGAGTGAGTGAGGTCACCAGAAAGAAGGAAAGGAAGGAGTATAGGCTGACAATGGATCGGCGACCCCTTGGTCTTGCTTTCCATTAGGTGACCCACATGCTTTTTTGCCAGCCTCTCATATTAAAAAAATAAAAAAATAAGTAGAAGCTGAGACGTTTGTCGGTCAGAGCGCATGGAGTCGACTATAGTATTATTTATCGTGCGCTTTGCTTTGGTAACTAAAAATACCGAATATACAAAGCTCACAATATCGCCACACTAATTCTTTTCCTAAGACGAGCCCGGTGGTCGAATGATTAGCAATGGTCACTTTGACTCCGAGGTCGTGGGTTCGATTCTCGCACAAGACAAGCCTTTGTGTGCATGAACATGTCTGTTTGTCTTGGTCTGGGTATTTTCTATGTATTATAAGTATGTATTTACAAAAAAAAAGACACTCGGGGACTGCCGCGGTAAAGCTATTGCATAGCATTTTGTATCAACTTATGCAATTATAATTTTATTTATTTATTTTATTCATGCAGTATTGCTTTTTCTTTGATATTAATTCAAGTTACACTTTTTGAGCGTGGTGACCGATAAGAAAACAATTTTTTCTATTATTAAATAAATAAAACGAGTTTCGTAGAGTCGTACAATACGTCTAATCGCACGCACACAACGCCGTGTCGAAGACTGCCGACCTGCCGAACTGAAACGACGTTAGACGATGCACGGCCTTCAAGCCACACCTCCTTGCCCGTCGGAGTGGGGAGCGTGAGGTTTTTTCCTTACGGAATTTCTGGATTCGGTCCCCGCGCTCAAGGCCCCCGATAGAAGCTATGCAATAGCTTAAAAATGTATTTAAGTACATTTATCAGTTGTCTAGTACCCATAACACAAGCTTTGTGCTTAATTTGGGACTAGATGGCGCTGTGTAAATTGTTCAGAAACATTTATTTATTTATAAGACATTTTATACCACGAACGGTGAAACTATGGAATCAACTTCCCTCAGCGATATTTCCGAACAATTACGACATGGGGGCCTTCAAGAACAGAGTCTTTATTCCCCTTAAAAGGCTGGCAATGGATACGTAACCCCATAGCGTTGCTCCATGGGCCTCTTTGCCTCATTTGCACCTACAAACAAGAACATTTTTATACTTGTGTCAAATATTGGACGAGCTCGGTGGCGTAGCGGTCAATGACGCGGCTTCGACACCAACGCTCGTGGGTTCGATTCCCACATAGGACAAACATTTGTGTGCATGAACATGTCTGTTTGTCTTAGTCTGGGTGTTTTCTATGTATCATAAATATGTATATACAAAAAAAAATGTATTTACGTATGTTTATCAGTTGTCTAGTACCCATAACACAAGCTTCGCTTACTTTGGGGCTAGAGTTAAAAAAAAAAGAAAAAAAAAAAAGATTATTTATAATTCTTATGCTCATACTATAACATAATGCCGTGGAATACCACAATGATACCAAATACCACATTCCTTGATATATATCCGGAGTTTCCTACTGTCTTCAAATGGTATTTGGCGGATAATTTTACATATTTGTCGCGTGTTTGATCTTCCTGATAAGATTTCACGTTTCCTTGCATACTAAACTGAATTCATTACCCAGAGTATATAATTCTGAGAAATATTTGTTTGAGAATATATTTCGTAGAATTTTTTATATACTAAGTCGGGTGGCAGACAAGCATACGGCCTGCCTGATGTGAAGCGGTTACCATAGCGATATTAACGCTCGCAACATAGAATATCGTTCGCGCGCGCTGACCCCCGCTGCCTACGCAGCACCTTCTTCCTTTCTGGTGACATCACTCACTCGCAGGAACACAACAACCTTTGAGAGAGTTGTTATTTGGCTGCGGTATTGTGTGAGGGGAGCTACATTCCTGGCCGGTTAGCTTCCAATTACGCTCCCTACCTCCCTTTTAAATAATTTCCTTACAACAATCTTGATGACACTTTCATCATCATCATCATCATGTATCTACCCACTGCTGGATAAAGACCTTCCCCGATGCTTTCCATCAAATACCATCCGCATTCTGCATCCAGCCGCTTCCAGCCGCTTTCTTAAAGTCATCGGACCATCTAAAATGAGGCCCAACGCTTCGTTGTCCTACGCGCGGCCTCCACTCCAATACCTTCTCCCCCATCTGCCATCAATCGTGACACTTTAGAGTTTTCTATTAACCTATTTTTTCATTCAAATCTAAGGGCACGGGTGCGTGTGATATCAGTAATTAATTACAATTATCCTACAAGGCAACGGGGCCAGCATATTGGGAACTTTGCCTACGGGCAGCGGTTTATTAGATTAGTTTTGTTTTTAGTTTATTTTAATTAGTTTTAATTTATATGTATTTATTTATTTATTAATTTTAAGTATTATTTAATTTTAGGTATTTTAGTTTTATAGTTGAATTGTATTTATTGTTTATAGCTTAAGGTTATTTGAATAATATTACATGCATGCCGTTATGTATTTCTTATTAAGAGAAATAAAATTGTGGCATCAACTTCACTCAGCAGTGTTCGCAAACAAACATGACAGATTTATCTAAACAGGCTGGCCAGGGATCGGTAAACAATTTGTTGTAATTGATTTCTATTGACAGTGTAAATTACTTTTCATCAGACCCACACGTTTCATCATCATTATCATCATCATCAGCCTGTATCTATCCACTGCTGGATATAAGCCTTCCCCATTGCTTTCCATCAAATACGATCCTCCGCCTTCCGCATCCAGCCGCTTCCAGCCGCTTTCTTAATGTCATCGAACCATCTAGAAGGAGGGCGTCCAACGCTTCGTCGTCCTACGCGCGGCCTCGACTCTAATACCTTCCTTCCCCATCTGCCATCACTTACTCGGCAGATGTGACCCGCCCATTGCCACTTCAGCTTGCAAACTCGAAAGGCTATGTCGACTACTTTAGTTCCCACACGTTTGCCACATAAAAAATCTCATATATCGATAGTTTATAAAGGTAATTTTTCTGTTACAGAAAAATGAAATATTGTACACAATTCCGAGCTCGGTGATCGAATGGTTAGCAATAGACACTTTGACTCCGAGGTCGCGGGTTCGATTCCCGCACATTACAAACATTTGTGTGCACGAACATGTCTGTTTGTTTTAGTCTGGGTATTTTCTATGCATTATATGTATGTATTTACAAAAAAAATGTATTTAAATACATTTATCAGTTGTCTAGTACCCACAACACAAGCTTTGCGCTTAATTTTGGCGCTGTGTAAAATTGTCCAGAAATATTATTATGTATCTCTCTTAAATCACGGGTCAAACCCGGTCATTTGATAGGCGTACGCGGGGATATAGATCCAACGCGCAGAGGCCCCTTTGAGAAGTTTGATGTAATGTTGTACGCCCGCCGTGACCCGCTCCAGTATATAATATCAATGGAACGATATACCGATGAGCAGGTCTCGGCAGGCGTTGAGATTATTACAAAGTGTGATGGAAAATAAATGGGCAGGCGGTGGCTTGCCACTCACTAGATGGACCCCCGAAATGCCAGGAAAACGGCCGGGGGCAACACCGGTATGAGTGACTCAGGGATGTTGAGAGGTGTGCTGTGCTTTCTCCGAAGTTACTCGCGGCGTGATGCCCTTTAACACTTCCACCCCTGGAGCATATAGCTCTAGCGGCTCCTCTCTGGACGGCCAATGAAGGCAAGCCAGAGCTGAGAGTCTTGCGGGCCTTTTTGTGTTTTCACTCCGACCGATGAAGACACATCGGAGACGAAGGCCCTGGACGACTCTCTGGAGACTCGGGTCCGTGCTGTCGCTACTCACACCACAGCTCGCTACAAGCTGCCCAGCGGACTATTATTATTATTCTCTCTTAAATCACAGGTCAAGCCCGGCCATTTGATAGGCGTGCGCGTTGGATCTATATCCCCATATAGATCCAACACGTAGAGGCCCCTTTGAGACGTTTGATGTTTATTGTTATTATTATTAAATTTGTGTGCATAAACATGTCTATTTGTCTTGGTCTGGGTGTTTTCTATGTAGGTATTAAATGTATATATTTACAAAAAAAATGTATTTAAGTATTATATCAGTTATCTAGTATCGAATCCACAAATTTGAAAAAGTCCAATTTTCGCCCGAAGCTTTGAATTTTCACTCCTGAGTTGGACCCCTGGCCATGTACGACGCTCATAACTTTTAGAGCCAATAAAGACCACTGGTATAGCCTCCGTTTAAGTAACAAGAAATGGCCCTTTGCCAACATGCTAGCAAGATGCCAAGAACTTATTGGCTATTCGATCTACAATACTCTCAATGGCCTATCTGACATATGACCTATAATAGACTAGGATACCGTCGCTAAATTTACCTATTTGATAAATTTAATAAACTTTGCACTGTTTCAACCTAGTGCAGTATAATCTAAGTTTATAAATAAGGTTAACTGAAGTTTATTGTAATTACTTTTGTATGCCATTAAAGTTGAACGCACACTTATCCGAGCTAAATGCGTCGAACGAACTGAATGAATCGAATTTTAGAATTCTTAATATGAAATCTTATAACACATACCTACCCGCTCTTTCTGATTCGGCGTGGATAGTTGTGCTAGGTATTATAAGATTTCATTATAAATAATTCTAAAATTCGTTTCGGTTGGTTCGTTCGGCGCGTTCGGCTCGAATAAATGTGCATTCAGCTTTAAGAAGAAATAAACAAATAACCTGCCCTATGGATTACAGAAATGCCAGCCTACACGCTATTATTTTAGCACATTTTGTTGATACTATATTTAATTGTAGCTTCTTTCCACTCTTGCTCATAGATTCTTTATTTAGCAATACTCACATACGGGTTGATTGATAGACAAATGAGATGAAAAATGATATAGCAAAAATCGGTGGCGACAACAGAATATAGACACTAAAAGTCTACGTGGATGATGGAAGAAGTCTATTATAGAAATAAGCTTTTTAATAACTTTTGAAAAAGAGTACTTGTATGTAAATATTTTATTACAGTTTAGTAATTAAATTTACTTCGTTGTTTCTCAATATATTTCATCATTTAATCATACGTCAGAAATACGTTTACAAGTTTTGTTAATTTATTAAGAATCGTTGTTCAGTTCACCAAACTTACCGTGCAGTTTACGGTTAATGTAAACGTTATCGACCAAGCAATTTGTTCAGAAAACCATGATTGCATTTCCTTCTTTAGGGATATGTGCAGTCACTCGTGTACGCCGATAAACCACAGATGCAGGACCATTTGGCAGTCAATATCAACAGTCGCTGCGTTATTGTCGAGAAAGGTACCTTTGTTTCATAAAGTAGTAAAAAAATAAACTGCTGATTCATGTCAATCATGGCGCCGATGTACATTAAATACTATTTATTTAAAAAAAAATATTTACTATTTTTTTACTAGATTAATTTCATTTTTAATTTATTTATGTATATAAAACTAAATTGAATTATACATAAAAACGAAGCGTTCACTAGTAAAAGTTTCATTTGTGCGTCTTCTAACCAAAGTCAATCATTTACTTAAATTGTATACAACCGTCATAATTCGGATTTGCAAATTTGTAGTCACCACGCAGTTTTGCGTACACCTGAAGTCAACAATTCTACAACAAGAGCTAAGACTATAGTCTGATAGATATTGATTTGATTATCCATTGCAGTATTATTAATTATGCGGCTAGACAATTTGGGTATGTATTTTATTGTTACAGATTACTATCAATCTAATTGTTATTCAATATTATCTATAACAATCGAAGCAATATATTGAATAATGTCGATAGACTTATTCGACTACTTTACGCATAAAAATAACGTTTTGTAGAAATATGTTTTTGTTTGTTGGGGAATAATTGGTTAACCGCTGAAGTTCACCATGTTTTTTTGAGTCATAGCCAACCACCACGTGGTGCCCTATTCTGATGAATGAGTAAGGTATATCAAACAGGACTGGGATTTCCCAGCACTCATTTGAGAGCTCTCTGAGGTTCACCACTGTCTTTACAACCTAAAGCAGTTTTACTTGTACGTGGTGCAGCACCGTGGTGCCGTCTAAAACAATGCTCTAGCAAAAGAAAGCCAACCTCTCTACCGCTAGACAGCATATCGAGCTCCATAAAACGGAAAAACAAACAAACACATCACATTAGCTTTTATTCAGTACAAAATGACTTTTGGTCATCCCTCAGAAACATGTATTTTTTTTTTGTGATAAAAGGTATCCTATTATTTATTCAAAATTTCATGGCCATCTGTTTAGTCGTTAAGGCATGACACATTCCTGACAAATAAACAAACAAACTCACTTTTACCAGCGTAAATGACGGTAATCGTGACAAACTTTTGGACGGATTAGGAGTTAAGGCGTGCGATAAAGAATAAAAGGATTGACAGACAGGCAGTTCGCGCATCGCATCTCGCGAATGCCACATTTGGTAGGTAACTATTCTCATATCACTCTTCACTCTATCAAATTTTAAACTTTAATTAATGTGTGGTGATATGGAATAACGACCGAAAATGAAGTTAAATAATAATGTTTCTGCTAGCTAATAACAATTGATATTAAATAACGACTGAATTCATTTTTGGTCAATTCAAAATTCAATCCGACTCGGTCAACTTTCTGTCTGCGATCTAAAATAATAACAAGCCTTCTGTTCTCCATCACGAAGTAACCGATATACCAAAGTTTGTTACTAATATCAAGTAACAAGTAATTGAATGAACTGATCCACCATTAATTAAAATTATTTGCTATCAGATCACGTAATTAACATTAGCCTCTGAGTTCAAATATTAGTTTGTTGTCGAATAAACAGTGGTTTTGAATTCTAAATATGTATTATGTTTAAACACATTAATAATTTGCTAATTGATAGGAGATGTTCGTTATAAGCTGAGAGCTTACGTTGGCTTTTCAAATAAATTTTGATTTTGGTACCACATAATATTATTATGATTTTTTTTTTATATTACGTCGGGTGGCCAAGACAGGCATACGGCCCGCCTGATGTGAAGCGGTTATTATATTAACGCTCGCAACATAAAATATCACTCTCGCGCCGCCACCCCTGCTCCCAACGCAGTATCTCCTTCCTTTCTGGTAACCTCACTCACTTGCAGGAACACAAAGACCCTCAAGGGAATTGTTATTTGGCTGCGGTATTCTGTGAGGTGGAGGTACATTCCCCAGCCGGGTAGCTTACAATTACGCTCCCTACCTTTCTTTTCGCCAGACCTTCGTTTGTAAGTCAGCAGGGTGCACCGCGTGCAGGTGAAGTTGGCTTTGGTTTAAAGATGTTGATGAGCCTCTTACGCCCCAATTACGGGTATTTTTATAATATTTCCCATTTTATAAAAATACCCGTACGTAGATACATTTTCTAACCTAACCTAACCTAGTATTTCTGTGGCTCATTTAGTCTTTTTTGAGGCTCATGTTATTATTTTCCATTACAAAATAGTTTTTTGTACCTACATAAAATTGATCATTTTTGGAATGCAAATTTGTAACTTTTTCCGTTATTATTTGGAACAGAGAATAGTATAATAGATTCCATATCAAGCTATATTCTGTAATCATTTATATAATTTGACGAGCTAGGTGGTCGAATGGTTAGTAATACCCACTTTGACTCAGAAGTTCGCTCCCCGCACAAGACAAATATTTGTGTGCATGAACATGTCTGTCTGTGTCTATGTGTTATAAGTATGTATTTACAAAAAAAAATGTATTTAAGTACATTTATCAGTTATCTAGTACCCATAGTACAAGCTTTGCGCTTAATTTGGGACTAGATAGCGCTGTGTGAATGATCAAAAAAAATGGAATCCAAAAAAGTTAGTAATGTTTCCCGCTTCTGTTTGGAACAGAGTATGGATTCCATATCAACTTATATTCTGAAATCATTTACTGGCAGTAAATTGAGCTTGAAAAGGATCCATATCACACATAGATTAATTCTAGAAACTGTTCTAACTGAGGACCTCCGACATAAGGAACCGCACGTATTGATTGAGTCTGCAATCTTCGTCTCAAACCACTAGGGCGTTGAATGCGACACGGCGGCTTGTGGTTAGATATTCATTGATTCAGTACCGAGGTGTTCACGTTGATTGTCAGGTGATAACCTTGCAACGATTGGCGGTTTAGTAATTATCACAGAACAAATGACTTGATAAGAGAGAAAGAGGGGTGTAAGTGGTTCATCAATGTCTTTGGACCAAAGCTAACCTCACCTGGTGATACTACACCCTGCTGACTGACAAATGGAGCTCTGGCGAAGAGAAGAGAAGTAGGGCCTAGCGTCTTTTTTAAGCTGCCCTACTGGGGAAGTATCTCTACCTCTCACCGCAGAATACCGCAGCCAAAAAACAATTTTCTTGACGGTTGTTGTGTTCCTGCGAGTGAGTGAGGAGGTTGGGAACCGCTGAACTAGAATATAACTGGCTATCCCATCACTTATGACCCAAATGCCCCAAGGGCTCTATGCGATGTATTTAAACGTCACATTCGCATGCATGGGCAAACATACTTATGCGTGCATACTTATGAAATGCTCGCCTTTCGCATCAGACAGACGGACAGACAGACGGACAACAAAGTGATCTATAAGGGTTCCGTTTTTCGTTTTGAGGTACGTAACCCTAAAAAAAAGACGGACACTAGCAACTCTATTTATTTCGGAACAGAGCCAATATGTAACTCGACCAAACGACGAACGTGGTAACGAAATAGTTCGGCTAAATCGTTTAAATTAAAAATTAAAAACTAAAAAAGCCGAGACCGATGGCTTAATCTGTCCTTCGAAGCACGGAGAAAGTCGAGACTTAATTCAGACAGACTACGGTCGTTGCTTAACTAAATAATAATAAATACCTTTGAATATGCGTTGTAAGACGCTGTAGTAATGTAGCATTTTGCATGCATGCATAATTTTAAAAAAATATTGTGAACGTCGAACATATGGCCATGGCTGCGTCTGAACCATTGTATGGCTTCTGTAGTCTTTAGATTAGACAGCCACGGAGCGGCGCCATCGAGATCCTCAATATATGTATGGAGTACAAATTTGGCAGGCTCGCTAAATATAATTCAAAGCCGATCTATTAATTACAATGCCTATGTGCGGTCAGCGATATTTGAGATAATTTATACGTGATATTAAAACGATTAGGGTCGTTTATTAAATGAAATATTTCGATAGAGAAGCTATATGCAGTTTTAATAACTTTTAAACTTTCGCGTTGCATGATTGAAATTGTAGTAACCACGGGAATTAATGCGATCATACATGTAAGGTAGTTTACATACCTTTATTATTGCATGACGTTTCGACCAGGTTGGTGCAACCTGGTCGAAACGTCGTCGGAAAGTCGGCCTTGGCCGTGGTCACAGGCTGACTCACCTATCACATACAGTCACAGTCACAGTGACAGCCAGCCTGTACTGTACAACCATATCATGAAACAAAATATAGTCTTCATTTAACTACAGTACTCCAAAAATCGGCACGCCAAATCAAAAAGCTGACGCTAATATCAAAAATGACCCTTCTAAAATGTAATAGAATCGACATCAATTCGTCGACGCCATCTTCCGCTTGATTCAATTCATTTCATTCACTCATTCCATTCGCTGTTCATAAAATGTTGCCAATTCAATAAAAGATTCTTTTGATTTTAGATCATACGTTTTGTTTTTGCTAGTTATTTACGATATTGATTATATTTCACGATTTAGATTTATATTTTTGAAGTAAAAACTTTTTTAGCGGCGTTGTGTACATTTTGGGATGGGTAAAAAATGTTAAATTCGCGTCAAGACACGTGACCTGATCGAAAATTTGTAAGACGGAGGGAGAGTAGACCGCCAGCGCGGCGTAGGAGAGTAAGTAATATTCCTTCTCTCTTTCTACCGCGCGGCGAAAATGTATGCCTGCTCCTGCTATTTATTTTTAATGCAATATAAATTGACATAATATCATTAAAACTCACGTGAGACATTATACTAAATTAATTAGATAAATTAAACGGGTCACTCACGTCTTTTTGTCGGGAAAGCCGACTAGTTTCGATCTCAAAAGGAGACCTTCATCTGGGCGAATGTCCAGACACGTCCACCCTTTGTCTCTCTCGCGCCGTACACTGTGTGGCTTTCCCGACAAAAAGACGTGAGTGACCCGTTTAATTTATCTAATTAATTTAGTATAAATTGTCATGTTTGTGACTTGCGTACGATGGCGCAATAAATGAATATTGTATTTTACCACATAAATGATAGTACGGCTACTACGGATAGTAATGTGATTCATTCGTGTGAAATTAGTCCCTAACCATTATATTCACAACGAATAAATGCACAACGTTAATGTTCAAGTTTTCACTTCTGCCGGCACTCCCGGAGTGCTATCTGGTAGCAACAGCCGGGACAGACAGCTTAACGTACTTCGAAGCACAGAGGAGCTCGAGATAAATAAACCCATCCCTAGACAGGCTACGGTCGACGTTGCTTAACTTGTGTGATCGATTAGACTGATACGCGCAACGACGCCATCGAGCTCCTCGCATCTAGGACACTGGAAAGTTGGTCAAATTTAAATTGCAAGATTTGATAACATCACCGTTACATTAATTTCATTTCCTACTACTTTCATTTCATATATTTTGATATATATTGTAGATTAGGTTAGTTTTGATATTTTTTTAGTCCGTTTGAAGCCAGCAATGTATTTAAAATTATAGCAAATGACATTATATGAATTGAATATTATTAGTACATTATGTTATACACCTCTTATAACGTCATGTTCCGAAAGGCTATGTATTTTCAGCGAAATTCATTGAGCTTATGAAATCGTCCGGTCGTTCTGTCTGTCCGTTGCCATGAAATTTCGAAAATTTCGAAATTCTGACTTCGGATTCGTGTAGAACTGTAGAGCATCAAAAAGCAGTAATAATAATAATAATAAATATTTCTGCACAATTTACACAGCGCCATCTAGTCCCAAATTAAGCGCAAAGCTTGTGTTATGGGTACTAGACAACTGATAAATGTACTTAAATACATTTTTTTTTGTAAATACATACTTATAATACTTACATAGAAAACACCCAGACCAAGACAAACAGACATGTTCATGCACACACATGTTTGTCTTGTGCGGGAATCGAACCCGCGACCTCGGAGTCAAAGTGGCCATTGCTAACCATTCGACCACCGAGCTCGTCGAATATGTAATGTAAAGTGACCTTGGTTTTCGGATATCAATTCGGGATTTCGATAAAAAAAAAATTCGCTATGGTGGCGCATGCTGCGCGTCCGATGTTTTCCATTATTATTTTTTACTACGGGTCGGACGGCACACTCACAATACGAAATAACGCTCCCGCGCCGCCACCATTCTCTCTGCCAACACAGCAACTCCTTTCTGGTGACTTCACCCACTTTCAGAAACACAAGATCAAAGGAATTGTTATTTGGTTGCGGTATTCTGTGAGATAGAGCTAGTTCCCCAGTCGAGCAGCTTACAAATACGCTGTAACTTACCTCTCATTTGCCAAAATTATTTATTTAACAGCTCTTCTTCTTCTTCTTAGCCATTCTCAACCAATTTGGTGTAGGCCTCCTTCAGATTGCTCCATCTCTCTCGGTCTTGCGCTACTTCCATCCAATTTGTTCCTGCAATTTCCTTGATGTCATCTTTCCATCGCATTTGTGGTCTGCCTCTGGGTCGTTTTTCCTCCCAGGGTCTCCATTCTAAGACCGCCTTGCCCCATGAGCCATGTTTACGGGCTATGTGTCCTGCCCACTGCCATTTCAAACTAGCGACGCGTTTGACGGCGTCAGCAACTTTGCTTTTTTGTCTAAGCCAGGTGTTTGTCTTACGGTCCCTCAGCGTCACTCCCACGAGCTTCCGCTCCAGTTTCCTTTGGGCTACTTGTATTTTATTAATATACTCCCTTGTCAGAACCCAAGTTTCTGCTCCGTAGGTAAGTACTGGTAGAATACACTGATTAAACAATCTGGCTTTCTGTTCAGCTGTTATATTCATTTTGAAGGCAAAGTTGAGTTTAGAGTAGGCAGCCCACATGAGACGTATGCGTCTATCGATTTCGTTCACCTGATTATCTTTTCCCATCTTTATTTCTTGACCCAGATACACATATTTCTCAACCTTTTCAATGACTGTCTGGTTTACTTTGATCGTGGGTGATATGGGATCATTGGTCATGATTTTAGTTTTACTGAGATTCATTTCCAGACCGACGTTTAAGGAGGCTTCGTTTAATTCTTGGATCATAATCTGGAGGTCATCAGGGTTATCACTCAAGAGAACGATATCATCTGCGAATCTCAGGTTGTTCAGTCTAGCTCCTGGTAATTTGAGACCACGTTCCTCCCATGATAGTGTTTTAAAGACATCTTCCAAAACTAGGGTAAACAATTTTGGCGAAAGAGTGTCTCCCTGCCTCACGCCTCTTTTGATGTCTATATCATGTGTTTGGTCCACTAATGTGACCTTCATGGTAGCATTGTTGTAGATGTTCTCGATAAGCTTTGTGTACCGGTGGTCTATGCGAGCATTTTGTAGTGCTTGAACGACTGCCCATGATTCCACACTATCAAACGCCTTTTTGTAGTCAATGGAAGCTATCCAGAGAGATGTTTGATACTCCGTAGCTTTTTCAATCACTGTTCTCATCGTCATAATGTGGTCCATGGTGCTAAATCCGCTTCTGAATCCTGCTTGTTCAGGTGACTGGTAGAAGTCGAACTTATTAGTCAAACGGAGTGTGATGATTTTAGTAAGTAGCTTGTACAGGTGTGATAGCAGACTGATCGGGCGATAGTTATTTAGGTTTGTTTTATCACCTTTTTTAAATAATAGTATTACATTTGCACTTTCCCACTCTTTTGGTATTTTGCCATCTTCGAGGCATTTGTTTAACAATATGTTAATGTAATCCATTACACGTTTCCCTCCTGCTTTAATCATCTCGACCACCACCCCATCCTCGCCAGGAGCTTTCCCGTTCTTCATTTTACTAAGAGCTTGTTCGACTTCCATTTCAGATATCTCTGGTATGTCTTCTGATCCAACATTCATGATACGTCTATCAGGCATTTCTGCTGGTTTAGGGTTTTTAGATGAATATAGCGCCTGATAATAACATTCCACTGTTTGTAAGAGTAGTTTTCTGTCTGTTACCAAATTCCCGCTCTGATCCATTAGTTTAGTGATTTGTTGCGCACCTTGTGATATTGCTTTCCGAAATACTTTAGGGCCCTTGTGTTTTTCTATAATAGCCTGCACGGTTCTTTCTTTGTGTTCCTCAATATCACTTTCCACCCTCTTCCTCACTTCTTTGCAAAGGTTTCTAAACTCAGCAGTTGTTACACGTCCTTGTTTAATTTGTAGTCTCCTTTTTTCTAAAAGATCTTGGGTTTCTCTTTTTAATCTGTGGCGGGTAGCTTTTCCTTTAGGGACTACTTCCTTTGCTTCCTTGTAGAGAGTACTTTGTAGGTGTTTCGCAAGATCGTCTACGTCGGAAGATGGAGAAGACAACGAGAGGGCATCACTAACTCTCTTTTCATACATGTCTTTGCTAACCATAAGGCTTATTGGGTCTATCCTTATTTTCTTTGATCTTACAAAAGTATACCGCGACATTTTAGCGTTGATAATGACTTTTGCTCTGATAAGTCGATGATCACTACCAGTGTTGAAAGAATTAAGGACGCTTACGTCTTTTATTATACATTTATGGCTGCTAAACACATAATCTATTTCATTTTTGTG
Organism: Hypsopygia costalis; assembly: GCA_937001555.2. Lineage (NCBI taxonomy): Eukaryota > Metazoa > Arthropoda > Insecta > Lepidoptera > Pyralidae > Hypsopygia > Hypsopygia costalis. The sequence continues at coordinate 8,563,726 of OW443349.2, forward strand.
TCTTCCGCCTGGAGACAACCATGTCCACCTTCTTTCCATGCGTTTTTGAAAGAACGATCTCATATGAAAAAGGTTGTGTTGTTCCAATAGGTTGATCAGTCTGGTGCCTGAAGGGTTTCTACTACCAAAACCAAAATCCCCCATGAAGGTCTCTGAGTCATCCATTTTAAATCCAATTTTCGCATTAAAATCGCCAGTGAGAATAGTGTAGGTAGACTTATTGTTAGCTAAACATTTATCTAGGTCTTCGTAAAACGTCTCTATAGAGTCATCGGATGCCCTACTAGTCGGAGCGTATGCTTGGATGATCTTAATTGTAATTTTTTCCGTAATTTTTAGCAACAAACAAATTACTCTATCTGAGATAGACTTAATAGATATGACACTATCCCAGATGCGCTTGTTAATAATCATTCCCACACCATGTTCGTGGGTATTGTTATCGGAGCCTCGGTAATAGAAGACATGTCCGTTGTTCAGTTTGAGATTTTCTTCTTCCGGTCTTCTGACTTCGGATAAACCAATTACATCCCATGTGACTTTATCTAGCTCATACAGTAATTCTTCAAGTCGGCCCTCTGTTCTTAAAGTTCTGACGTTGTATGACGCCACTGCAAACTCTGATGTTATTCCTTTCATATTCTTTTGACAGCTTTTTGACTCCCAGTGATTCTTCGCACCCCTGGTTCTGCTGGTACCCACGCTGCTGTCTTTGCTGGGGATCGCAGACCCGCTGGGAACTCGGGGCCGTTGTATTTTGTGTGCTTTCATGCTTCTGAAGGGTTTAGGCGTGATTAACTCACCCGCTTGCCCAAGACGTCCTGGTGAGTGAGAAGTAATCCTGCTTACTAGGATTCTGGGTGCTACCGTTGGCCTTGGTAAGACTCGTCCGCTACCAACCCTAAGAGATACTCCTTCCCTGAATACCTCTAGGCCAATAAGCCGTGATACGCCTTATTGTCCCCCCCTATCTCTCTCTGTTCGTTGACCATGCTTCCCACTGGGGTTGTACCCAATCTTCGACATGGTTGCTCAACTTAACAGGGTCCACCGCGGGTAGGCGAGCGTGGAGTTGGAGTGTAGAGGCTAGAGACAATCACTTGTTGATTATCTTGTTTTACGCATACACCCCCTTAGACCCCCTTAACTTAACAGCTAGTATTCAATAAATAAACAAAATATTTCTGAACAATTTACACACGGCCATCTAGTCCCAAATTATGCGCAAAGCTTGTACTATGGGTACTAGATAATTGATTACATTTTTTTTGTAAATACATACATATGATACATAGAAAATACCCCGACCAAGACAAACGGTATGTTCTTGCACACAAACATTTGTCTTGTGTCAAAGTGACCATTGCTAATCATTCGACTACGATTCGTTTATTTAGATTAAGTAGTATTAGACAATAGTATAATAATTAGCACAACAGCGACGTGCAATTAATAAATTGTAAGAAAATTGTGACAGAAAAATAGACGATTGTTAACAAAAGGTACGGACCCCGGGGTCAGTAGATTTTTAAGCTATTGCATAGCTTCTATCGCGGGCCTTGAGCGCGGGGACCGAATCCAGAAATTCCGTAACAAAAAAACCTCACGCTCCCCACTCCGACGGGCAAGGAGGTGTGGCTTGAAGGCCGTGCATCGTCTAACGTCGTTTCAGTTCGGCAGTCTTCGACACGGCGTTGTGTGCGTGCGATGAGACGTATTGTACGACTCTACGAAACTCGTTTTATTTATTTAATAATAGAAAAATTTGTTTTCTTATCGGTCACCACGCTCAAAAAGTGTAACTTGAATTAATATCAAAGAAAAAGCAATACTGCATGAATAAAATAAATAAATAAAATTATAATTGCATAAGTTGATACAAAATGCTATGCAATAGCTTTACCGCGGCAGTCCCCGAGGGCCACACGTCTTTTTTTTTTTTTTATACTACGTCGGGTGGCAGACAAGCATACGGCCCGCCTGATGTGAAGCGGTTACCATAGAAAGGTGTTTTGTTCCGACGCTTTCGTGGTCGGTTACAGGACATCGTCCGGAGTAAGGTGACAGTGCCGACTATGCGCGTTTAATTATAGATTTATATAAATATATATTTTAGTTTAAGGTATTTGTTATATGGACTTGTTGTGTTTACACTGCAAAATGGTCTGAAATAAATGATTATTATTATTATTATTATAGCCATATTAACGCTCGCAACATAAAATGTCGCTCGCGCGCCGCCACCCCCGCTGCCATCGCAGCATCTCCTTCCTTTCTAGTGACCTCACTCACTCGCAGGAACACAACAGCCCTCAAAGGAACCGTTATTTGTCTGCGGTATTCTGTGAGGTGGAGGTACATTCCCCAGTCGGGTAGCTTACAATTACGCTCTCTACCTCTCTTTTCGCCAGAGCTTCGTTTGTCAGTCAGCAGGGTGCACCGAGTGCAGGTGAAGTTGGCTTTGGTTCAAGGATGTTGATGAACCACTTACACCCCAAAAGATTATAAATATTACGAATAAAAAAAAAACCATTCGACTACCCAGCTCGTCAGCTAGCATTGCAATATTTATTTTTATACTACGTCGGGTGGCAGACAACCATAAGGCCCGCCTGATGTGAAGCGGTTACCGTAGCTATATTAACGCTGGCTACATTGGCTGGCAATGCTCGCGCGTCGCCGCCACCCCCGGCAACGCAGCATCTCCTTCCTTTCTGGTGACCTCACCCACTCGCAGAAACACAATAACCCTCAAGGGAATTGTTATTTGGCTGCGGTGTGAGGTGGAGGTACATTCCCCAGTCGGGTAGCTTACAATTACGCTCGCTACCTCTCTTAAAATGACTCTATATAATTTCAGGTCTCTCAATTAATTCCATGAATAAACATATCCGATTTAATCGCAATACATTTGTATACGTGTTAGCAATAATACGAGTACATTTGTTCAGTATTCATTACGATAGTAATTATGTTTGGGTGATAATTGAAACGTTTATAATTCTAAACCATTAACTGCTTTGTGAAATTGTACCATTTGTTAACAATATCGCAAATTGAAGTGATTTGGATGGTAATGAAGTTTAGTAACGTCAGTGACTCTCAAATTTGCATGCTTTATATGTGGAATAGTATTTGTTCTAATAATGTAAATACGATATAGAAGCCATAATTATGTATTTATGGCTGGTCCGGCGAACTTCGTATCGCCTTTAAATATTTTTACGTAATATTTTCCGATGAGTTATATCTATAAACTATCCTATCTCACAAGTAGGCATAGTATTTTTTCTAATAATAGTATATGATCTGTAATATAAATTACGAGCCCGGTGATCTAATGGATAACAATGGCCACTTTGACTCCGAGGTCGTGGGTTCAATCACCCTACAAAACAAATATTTGTGTGCATGAACATGTCTGTTTGTCTTGTACTGGGTGTTTTCTATGTATTATACGAAATGTATGTATATACAAAAAAAAAAATATTTAAGTATTATACCTATCAGTTGTCTAGTAGGTACCGATGATACAAGCTATGCTTAGTTTGGGAGTAGATATGCGTTATATGTCCAGCAATATTTACTTATTATTATGTATTTATTGATGTACAAACAGATTTATTCAAACATCCAAATTGACATGCCCTAATGCTGCGGCTACACTACCTTTTTTTTATATACTACGTCTTACCGTCTACCGGGCTGTTACCGCAATAATTGTGGCATTAAATTACCGTTTAAATTACTGCGTGAAGTGGTGTGGTCACACTAGAGTTTACCTAGTCATAAATTAGGCGGTAAAAATATCAATTTTTCAAGATGGAGGTTAAAGCTGCAGCTGTTATATTTATTTAGATGGTTTCGGTCTTGTTTCTTCTTCAAATCATCATTGTACACAGCGATTTTTATCGGGGGATACCCGACTGAAAGCCCATAAAAAGATACGGTTCGCATTGGAATAATTCCAAAACTCAAGCTTTTTTCATTTGACCACTCCATGTCGGTCGATACGTGCGTCGCCGTTGAGCTCATGTTGCACACTGGACAAACGGTAGTGTGGCCACAAACGCATTAATTACTGCGGTAATTCTCTTTGATGTGCCAAAAAAGACCGCCGCCGGAGCTATTGTCTACCGCCATTTGCCATATTGATTGGCATTGTAAAATTATGGCCATAAATCGTGGTTACACCTAGGCGTTGTTGAAATTATGGCAATAATTATTGGCATATCACGGTAGTGTAGCTGCAGCATTAGTAAAGCTAAACTTTAGTAGTATGATATGAAGATATAATAAAAAAACACGTACCCATTCTACTACTAAAGTTACATTCTACTGCCTTTTAATTGAAGGAGTTCAGAGTGTACCACCACGCTGCTTCATTGCGGGTGGATAAGACTGTTTTCGAGCCACATAAAAGTCGCTGACTTGGCTTAACGACTATCATCTAAGGACAATATCGTGGATCGATACATTAACATCTTCAAAGAATCGAGATAAATAAACCCATAAAAGACCTGAAATGACACGGCGCGTAATATAACATACGAGTAGATATAATAACAGAATATAATTTCATTTGGCATAACGTTCATTATCTATAATTTGATATCCGTTGTAAGTTAGGTTAGGTTTTATATTTTTTTGACTAATGCCAGCCAGCAATGTATTTAAAATTATAGCAAATAAAATGATATGAATTCAAAATTAAAACATAAACATAAACATAAACAACATTAAGTGCACGCCCGAATCGGAAGCTTGATTTTAATCGCTTCAAATATTGCGATGGGTTAGTAGATAACGAAGGCAAATTATCCAATTGAGTGGTTATTTCGATAATTTATGAATGAAGGAATTAATGAACGAACGAATGAATGAATGAAGAATGAATGAATACGTTTATTTATCATGACTTGTATTGAAATTATATTGCATAGCTAGAACAGTACTCTTCACTTTATTTTTTTGACAGTTTTGCCTTCGGGACCAAATTCAAATTGAATTTTTCTGATAAACAAAAACTTTGGAATCAACAATACGAGTGTGTGCTCAATACATATGTAATGTTAATATTGGATTCTTTATTTGAATTTAGTGAACTTTGAGAGTATCCCTACTCTTCCTACTTAAGATTATAAATGTAAATGTGAGTTTGTTTGTTAAGCTTTCACACCGAAACTACTTAACCGATCATCATAAAACTTTGTACACATATTCTCAAAGTACGTAAAGATATTTTTTATTAAAAAAAAACGCGTGCGTTTAAAGTTTGAAATTTTTAAACCCACACTATGGCTTGAATTGTATCATATAGGTTTGATTAATCTTGTACTGCTTACATTAACGTTTCTTTGATGTTTCGTGTCAAATTTGATTGAATGCTACTGTTTGATTGAATACTACTCAACACTAGGCGAATACAAAGATAAATAAACAGTCAACGTAAATACAGCACGTAATAGTGTTGTGTGATGTCACAAATGGATTCGACATTTACGGATGTTTTTGGTAATGCGGATAAAAGCAAAACAAAGTGATAAATATTTTTATGTAGGCGCGGAAAAAAATGTCGTTTTTGTGAATTATGAATGAGACTATTGTGATTCTGAAAGTTCCAAGTATCCCAAATTGCATACGCTATTGCGAAGCCAAGAATAATTATTGGTAAAATGCCAAAAAACCGAGGCATTATACCTATGTCCTTGGGATAAGCCGTAAGAGTTTCACATTGTTATTTTTAGCAGACATTTTATTTTATAGCATTAATTAGGGAGAAAGCAGGTTTATTAACTTTATGGAGAAGGAGAATCGTCGTCAACCCTTATTCATCCCACTGCTGGGATACGAGTCTTCCCTCAATCGAAGGGGTTTTAGAGCGTACTCCACCACGCTGCTCAACTGCGGGTTGGCGGAGGCCAGTGTTTTTATGCCGATTAAAGGTCACTGACTTGGCTTAACGACTGTCATCTATAATGACAACAGCCGGAACTTACGGCTCTCCGAAACAAGGAGGAACTTTAGATAAATAATCCCATCGGTTTATTTATTTAAACTTTATTGACCATAGAATAAAGGTACAAAGGACGGACTTAATGCTAAGAGCATTCTCTACCAGTCAATCTTTGGGAAATTCAGATAACACACGAATGCAGTTTACAAAATAACAGCTATGAACGTACACCCAATAAATACCTATGAAAACATAAAATTACATACATACATAGAAATATGCTAATTACATATTTCTATGTATGTATGTAATTTTATCTGTAGTTCCTCCTTGTTTCGGAGAGCACGTTAAGCCGTAAGTTCATCCATAGACAGGCTACGGTCGACCTTGCTAAACCTCGCCACCTCGGAGGAAAAATGACAATTGTTAGCCATTCCACGTCGAAAAATGTCTTTAGAATACCAAGTCCTTATTACATTACTCCACTTTTCGTCAATTCCATTCCAGAAACCATATCCAGAGATTTAAAACTGTGTACACAAAACAGGATCTACTTAAATTTCATAAGCACGTAATATGATAATTTTATAAAACAGCTTGAGATCAAAAGATCATTATTGTATAAGTAGGTTTCTAAAATTTGATAAATAAATCCAATTTTGTTGTTAAAGAATATGAAAATTAATAACATTTAATAACTCGTATTTGCCGTGTGGACTAGAATAGAATCACTCCGTCTCTTCCCGTGGATGTCGTACAAGGCGACTAAGGGAAATATAAAACAACGATCAGGCCTCCCCAACCCGTCTGGTCAGCGTGGGGAGTGTAGGCCAAATCCTCCTTCTGTCAGGTACGGACGAGAGAGGGTCGTGCTCCTGTAGTGGAGACTAAAATGACCTGATGATGATGATGATGAATAACTCGTATGGGATATAATTTATGTTGATACTTTAGCGGCCTGTTATCTCCAAGGAACCAGCTTTAAGACCGGCTTTTTTTTTCACCTGATGGATAGTAATCACTAAGTAACTATAATAAGCAAGTAAGTACTAAACGTGGCTCTGCTGCATGTGGTGCTGAGCGCTTTAAATGTGGGAAGTATTCAGATGTTGGGACCGTGGGGGCCATCGGTACGAGAGTCGTTCAAGGAGGTTGCCAAGAAGCTGGTCTTGACTTCGGGTGACCAAAGGGCTGGCCAATATCTAGGTCAAAATATTTCTTAGTATTTTAGTATTATTTCTTCTCATAGTCATCAGTTATCAGTCTTCATAATGCTTCCTTAAGGAGGGGAACAAAATCCGGGATACAGCTTGGTGTTGTAGCTACAAATCTATCATCTCCATCCAAAATTCAATCACTGGATAGATGAAGGATCAAAGAATTTATTACGCTAAGAAAAATCTATGGAACATCGCGCGCGGGGGAGGGGGAATGGCTGCTATTTTGAGATAATTTTAGTGCATATAATGTATTCACGTTAACCATATGGCCGTGTCCATGACACAGCTACACCCCATTCTTTTTATTATTTATTATTTATCATTCAGTGATATTTTATTTTAAATTTATTGTAAGTTATTTATATGTAATTTTAGTTTATTTACTTTCATATAATATAGCACGTTAGATATTGATCTAACGTGTAATCACTATAATATAATCTATTCATTGGAATAGATTATATTATAGCGATTAGCATTTAAAGATTACATTTAACGTTTTATTTAAATTTTTTGATGTGAGACTTATTATAAGTTAATGAGAAGTTATCTACTGCTAACAAATCGCAATTAGGTATTCATAATTTATGAAAGGCAAATTCTTTTAAAATATGTTGGGTATAAAATCCTTGAATAATGATGATGAAAACACCGATGAATATGGATAATGATTTCAAGCGAATATCGCTTGAAATCATTATCCATATTCATCGGTGTTTTTAAAACCTAATTGGATGCCGCAAGATACGGCTTGGTAATTGTTTTCTTTTTCTTTTTGACGTGATAACTCTTATAAATCTGGAGGTACGAAAAAGCATGACTCATTGTTAAGTTCCGCCTGAGCTGATAGTGCAAGCGAGAGCGTGAAACAAGCGATAGAGAGGCACGACCACCGACCTAAACGTTCGGTTTGTGACGCATCTCTCTCTTCCACTCCATCGGGCGTTGTTTTCTTATGACGTCATCACGTAAAATTATCGTCCGTAGACTTTACAGGCAACCATTTTTTTTTACTTATATTTGATATCTCAAGATATATAGCATATATATATATAGCAAGATTAAACATTTTATTCTAAAGGCACTAATTATGTGCGACAATGTGTAAATTGTGACTATAGATTGCATGGCACTAATTACGTTTTAATTGTGTCTATTAATTGCTTGGCAATTAAGTTTGACATAGGATTATAATACATCGCATGGGTTCAATAAATTATAGGATACGTTCACACGCGCTTCGAAAAACGAGCTTATTCGCTTCTATAAAAGGCTAATTTGAAAGCGCTCTAATCCTTGTAGTATTATGATTTACATTCAGTTGTTATTATACCATGGATGAGATACACTTGGCTACAGTTAAAAGTAAGCTATTATAGAAAACGGAAATAGAAATTCCACAAAGCGCAGGTAATCCCGCGGTTAATCTCAGTCCATTTTGTCGGAAGCCTCATAATAACGGCGCGAAAGTTATCTTTTCTGTAAGTACAGTAGACTTATGCTGGTTTCATATTCACGCTTTCGCCGGTGCGGTTGGTACGCGTCGCGGTTCACGAGCTTCTAGATTTTTGTATTGTATCCGGTTTCATTATGAAACGATATTAGGAACTGTCCAACCGCGCTGGCGAAAGCATGAATATGAAATATGGCTTATTATTTCACAGAGAATATCTACATAGCAATCATCTCGGATTTGCTCTTCAGCTGTTGAAATCCCAAAGCTGAAATAAATGATTACGTTTGTTTATATTTGTCGCAGATCTGTATTAAATTTTTTGTTTATTAAATTTGCTGTTAAATAACTACTCGCCTGCGACTTCGTACCTATGCGAGTATCTCTATCCTCCTCAATCTTTATTCATGCCATTGCTGGGATACGGGTCTCCGCTCAATCGAAGGGGTATTCTGCGAGTTGGCGGAGGCCAGTGTTTTCAAGCAGCCTAAAGGCCACTGACTTGGCGTAACAACTGTCATTTCAGGACAACAGCCGGAACCGAAGGCTTAATGTGCCCTCCGAAACACGGAGGAGCTCGTGATAAATATACCCATCTTTAGACAGGTTACGGTCGCTTAACTTACGTATTCGATTAGACTGCTCCTCTCTCTATCGTATCTCGATATCCTGTGAGAATTCGGAAAATAAAACAGATGGATATGGGGTATTCAAACAAACTTGGACTTTGTTCCATACACTTTTTATATACCGAGAGCTGGGGCCGGTATCCTGTCGCTTAACTAAAGCACCCTAAGTCATAATAGCAACTTGTATGCCAAATTTGAGCTAGATCTGTCCAGTGGTTTCGGCTGTGCGTGGATCTGCATTACTTATGATTTCCTTAATTTCTAAACTGTGTAATTTAAAAAATGAGTTAGAATATTTGAAAAATTTATTCAGATATCTTCACATTGAGCACATCCAAAGCATCACACATTCACTTACTTCAACCAAATCATACAAGTACTTCGATGTTCCCGAACAGGTTTTGTAAATGTCATAAGTTGATATTCTTTCAAATCACAAATACCAAAACTGAACAAAGGCTGTTGCAATTAAATGAATCGATGTGTTAAGTAACAAACTCATTGTTTTAGGTTCCCAATACTGTTAGATATTTAAAATCTGTGGTGCACGGCAGTTGAGCTTCACTTAACTAGCCATTTCTTTAGGCTTTTAGTGCCTTATTTGCTATATAGCTATCCCTCACATTGCCAAGAGGGGAAGTCAAATTCCAAAAGCTTCCTATTCCTACTAATTTCTTCTGATTAAATTCGTTGTGAGTTCCAAAGCAGCCGTAGTTTAACTAACGGACTGCAGTGGACTTCGTTGTTCACTGCCTTTTTTTGTGGTCGCCGCTGTTAATCCTGGCTACACAGCAGACACAGTAGTGGGAATGTGTGCTGGGCCCCAGTCACAATTAAGAGATCGGATTTAGATTATAGAAAAGCACAGCTCAATAGATCAAACTAAGTGGCGGTGCTACTAATAGCTCGACAAAAAAAGTCTTGCAAACCTCTGAAATAACTGGGAAGATTCATTTCACATATATTGCAAAAAGATGACTACACAATATCATTAAACAACACGTCTTTTACATGTGTCAGTACAGGATCATTTTTAAAGACATTGAAAAATTACTCGACACGAAATGATTGATGGTCTACTGACGTTTAGAAACGATTTGGATGCTTAATTTTTCTGTCGTCAGATGTCCCTAGCGTCAAAATTTGATGGATCGAGTACGAGAGTTCTTTATTTACAAAAATATTCAGATATGAGGAACTGTCAATTATATGCAACTACTATCTACTGGTAACAACTAGTTTTGTTTAGTAGAGGAACTATTTGCGGATTATAGAAAAGAAGGCGCGCCACCACCCCCGCTGCCATTGCCGCATGCGTTGGCAGCGGGGGTGGTGGCGCGCGAGCAATATTTCATATTGCGAGCGTTAATACGGCTACGGTAACCGCTTCACATCAGAATATCCGTATGGTTGTCTGCCACCAGACGTAGCATATAAAAAACATGGAGGGTAAGGAGCTCACCGTCATTTTTAGAGCCTACGCTAACCATACCTTGACGTGGTGCATCCTGGCGTTAAGCAAAGGACGCTCTGTTAAAAAAGCGGTAGGGAATGTAGAGATCGACTGGGGAAGTAAGTGCACAGGAAACCATAGACAAATAACAATAATATCCTGGAGGGCTGTAGTGCTCCTGCGAGTGGTTAATTAGAACCTCTATCAACTTTGCCAGCGCACTTTTCTCAATAGATGCATCTACTCGTATTACGGGCTTTTTAGAACCTTGGTACTGCTCTATTGGTTGCTTAATACGTTACGTACTAAAAGAGCGTAAGTCGTATCGCATTGACTTCCAGATCTGTCTATTGATCTGATTAAATAACTTTGCATCTTTGAAGGTTTGGAGTGTCATAGAACATCACTAGCCCATGAGATCTTGGTGCGCTTGGACAGTTTCTGGCGTATATCTTTACGATGAGGTTTAAAGTACGTAGACGTGACCGCTCGTCAGTTATATGGTCCTATGGTATGCAACTGCCTCTGAATTATCTCTTCATCATTGAAGAGTCTGTGAATTATCTCTTCAATGATGAAGGGATAGTTCAGAGACAGTTGCTTCCTCCATTTGTTGGAATACAATTTCGAGCTATATAGTAATAGGGACGAGAAAATAAGTCAACGAATTTTAGTAACCGATTATCAATAACACATATGCTTGATGATATGAAATAAACAACAATTTAGAGACTCAAACTCCTGAACTAAATTAATGCTATAAATCCTTCCTAAACTTCTGCTGAAGTGGAAGTGAGCCAATTTAACCGGTACAAACTAACGTTAATCGTTTAAGTAGTTAAATATAAACTATCATAAAAGTTAGTACCTGAAAGCGCAATTTAGTTAAACTGCGGTGTTATAATGACGGCATAATTCTTCTTTTTACTCGACTACGGTAGAAGGGAGCATAATGATTTTTATGAGTGTTATTATAGGTATCTATGTAAATATATATAAGTATATGTTGAGTTCTTTATTACACTGTATAGCCGTTTGGTGGTGTTGGTTGGTAAAATTTCCACATTTATATGTTGAAAGCCGTGAAAATGAGATTCGCCTTATGTTGAATTCACTCACTTTTAACCCCCTGTTCGATAATTTTATTGATAATGGCCGGGGGGGCTAACCGATAAAGCTGTAGTCGAATGCTATTGGGATTGTTATTCGCGTCAATAAGACTTCTGTTTAAATTATAACTAAGCTAAGCTTATTACTATTAGCACTAATTTAAGTTAGATATTCGCAATCCAAAAATCCGATCGTAATCGGCTTCAGCTTAGGCGTTAGGGCCCCTGATTAAAAAGACCAACTACCTGCCGCCTAAGTTGAAGTTTTTCATTGTGAAAATTTAAATTTATGAGTGAATAGAGAGCCTGAAATGCAGCTGCAACTGACTAAAGACTAGACTGCAGTATTCTGTCAGTTGACACTGCCGCTGGTTGGCCGCTTTTGGTTGGCTACTGGGCCGCGAGATGCTTCTTCACGCTTCGTTTGAAGGATCCTATGTTGTAGACAGGAGGAATAACATGTGCCGGCAAAGCGTCCCTTTACTTTTAAATGGTGCAACAAAGGTAGGAGCTGCTGAACATTTAGTACGCGAAGATTTATTCTCAACAGTGAAATAATGACGCGACATACCAGCACGTATAGTTCTGAGATGGAAGACAGAAGGTTGAATAATTTGAGAATAGTAACATAAACAGTATTTACAAATAAATAAATAAAATGCCCCGATACAGATAAGAAACTAGCAGAGTTTAATTTCAAAGAACCCGAGTGACACTAGGTGTTAAACTTTTTGTATCAAGAACCTTTACCTTTCCATTATAGACCTCATAAGAATCCCTTACAAGCTACAAGAACCGTTCCCAAAGGCTTGTTTTTAGACAAAAACATAGATTTACCTTCATTATGTCGGCCATCTCAAAGTAAATCAGGAAATATTATTCTCTCTGAGTTTGTGTGTTATGCGCGGAATTTTATTTGTTCCAAAGATCAAAGGCTATTTACTAAGAGGACGCAAATAATACAAAAAGTAGGTTACATTTCACGCTTTGAGCTTCAGTTACGTCGCCCTGTTTTCTGTAGGTACAGTATCAGTCATTGTACCTACTACGTGCAGTATGGGTACTCCATGCCGCTATGTAGTATTGATCTTATGTCCCCTCGCATACGCATCAAGCATTTCTTCTTCGCCAATGGTCAATACCAAAATGCTAGTAGATAAAAATAATGACAAAAATAAAACCGTTTAAAAAATAAGAATATTATTAATAAAAATGTGTACAACTAACGTGTCTAAGTGCCCAAAAAATAATAATTTCATTTAATTTTATTTCAATCTGGAACAATCTGTATGGCGCCGCACGCACACATTCACACTCTTCACTGTCGTTTACACTCACACGTACACACTCATTCACTCTCTGCACACACACTGTTTATATACGAGTAATAGTTACCGACGCTACATTAGCATGGAGTGCCCAGAGTAAGCTCTAAATATAAAGCATGATGGTTGCTCTTGAATTAAGCTTTTTTATATGAGAGGGGGCAAACGAGCATGTGGGTCACCTGATGGAAAGCAATCAGCACCGCCCATGGAGATCAGCAACACCAAGGACTCGCCGATCCGTTGCCTGCCTTTTTTTATTTTCATTTTTATACTACGTCGGGTGGCAGACATGCATACGGTCCGCCTGATGTGAAGCGGTTACCGTAGCCATATTAACGTTCGCAACATAAAATATCGCACGCGCGCCGCCACCCCCGCTGCCAATGCAGCATCTTCTTCCTTTCTGGTGACACTCACTAGCAGGAACACAACAACCCTCAAGGGAATTGTTATTTGGCTGCGGTATTCTGTAAGCGCGCGTGTGGGTGTACCGCGTGCAGGTGAAGTTGGCTTTGGTTCAAAGGTTGATGAACCACTTACACCCCAAATGCCTATACTCTTATATCTGCCTATACTCCTTCCTTTATTTATTTCTGAAATAGATTGATACGAGTACGACTGTTTTCGTGTTTTCTTCTTTGACATCCAGCATAGTATAAAAAATAAATACTAGTCCTTTTGCCCGTGGCTTCATACTTCTTTAGTATACGAAACAGATGTATTCCACAGTTTTTAAACGGTTTTATTTAGCTTGACCTGTTTGTTTGTTTATTTATTTGTTTATTTGTTTATATTTTTGGGTCAAATCTAGTAATTGAAATTTGATCCCCTTCCTGTTGACAGAATGATCTGAAATTTGGTACACACCTTTAGTTCTGGTGACAATACAATGAAATAAATTCTATTTCATTGTAAATCCAAGATGGCCGCCGCTACATAATGGCGGTTTACAAATTTTGTCACGACTACCTCAATATGGGTATCAAATGAAAGGGCTTGACTAGTAGAACACAGTTCACATTAAAAAAAATGAAAATCCAAGATGGCCGCCGCTACAAAATGGTGGTTTACACATTTTGTCACGACTACCACTACATGGGTATCAAATGAAAGAGCTTGACAAGTAGTACACACCTCGTCGCTCGTCGCTCTCATGAATATTATAATAAAATCCAAGATGGCCGTCAACAAAATGGCCGGTTGGCGGTTACATATTTTCTCAATTTTCAATATGGGTATCAAATTAATACAAGACAAATTTAAAAGTAAAAAAAAATGACAAAAGTCAAATCTAATCTTAATTGAATGAGAAGTACATACTATGTAATGGAATTATGAACTAAAAACTTGAAAATAAAAATTATGAAAAAAACATTTTTAATTTAAACGGTTTTATTGAAAGTAATGTACTAAAAGCTAAAAAATAATTCGGTAGGTCCGAGGTTTCAGTCATCATACCCCTCTACCTCATCAGTCTAAGGCATTGATCAGACAAAATAATAAAATCGTTGGGCCCGTGTTTTCTATCCAATCAACTCAGTTTACGCTACGACCAACGATTTTATTATTTTGTCTGATCAATGCCTTAGACTGATGAGGGAGAGGGGTATGATGACTGAAACCTCGGACCTACCGAATTATTTTTTAGCTTTTAGTACATTACTTTCAATAAAACCGTTTAAATTAAAAGTGTTTTTTTCATAATTTTTAGACTGTGAGATAAACTTTTTGAAAAAAAAAAAATATTTTTTAAACTTTTGCAACGTTTAGAAAAAGCGGCGGATAAATGAATTTGCTTTTAGAAACTGAGTTTCACTAAAATACTCTTACAATTTATGTGCTTCAGAGGACGTGTTAAGCTGTCTGTAACGACTGTTGTCATTAGATAACTGTCGTTCATCCATGTCAGTGGCCTTTAGGTGCATTTAAGTGGCGTGGTGGAGTATAGTCTATATTTTAGAGTATATTTCACTATAAAAACCCTTCAATTGAGGTAAAACCCGTGTCCTAGCAGTGGATTGAATAAGAGTTGACGACGGACTCTTACACAAATTAGGCCAGATTCTAGCCCACGGGGCCGAAAGCCAGGTTGAGTTGAGCGAGTAAATCCGCTGAGTGACTGATATATCAACGCATAGTCCAAACCGTTGGGTCTAGAGATTCCAAATTTGGTACGTAGGTTCCTTATGACGTCTAGGGGTGCATTCGTAATGGTTCCCTAAGGGGGTGAAATTGGGGACCAAAGTTTGTATGGGGAAACAAGATTAATTGGACTGTGGGGGTGCGATGGGGTTGAAATGTCATAATATCAATATGGGTGTTGATTCTATGGTTTTCTGGGACGTCAATAGGCTTGTTGCCCATGTTACAAAATTATAAAAACTCTCTATCAGTAACGTAAAATACATAAAACTAGACCGATCTGCAATCTTAAAATTTTAATAACTTATGTCCGACGTGTTTTATGTTCGGTCAAGGTTTGGTGGGAAAGTCCATTTTAAAGGTATGAAATTATAAAAAAAAAATTGGTTGCCTGTAAAGTCGGTATACGGGCGAAAGTTTTACGTGACAACGACTTTGAGTGGTAAAATGTTTTCGAGTGGAAGGGACGCATGCCTTTCACTTTTTATGTCTGTCTCTCTCGCTCTTAGGCGGGCTAACCATGCCCGAGTGGAAGGGATGCGTGCCTCTCACTCGCTCTCATTGTGAGCGCATAACGTGAGCGCGTTTCTTGAAGTGTCACCCGGCTAACCAATTTATAAGACGTTGTCACGTCAAAAAAAAAATATTACCATTGTAGAAACAATAAAAAATACTATAACTTTTGTTACAGCACTGGCTACATAAACGCAATATTTAACATAGCTGTCGTACAAATTTCTGATTTAATGCATATAAAATAGCACGGTGTGACGTCATAACGGTTTAACGGTTGTCTTTTGTATGGAGCGTTTTCGGGATAGTCCAAAATTGTGATCTTCAAGTTATCATATCTCGAGAAGTTTTTATGCAATCGAAGTAATTATTTCACCTATATTTATATTATTGTGACGTCTTTAAATAACAAATCGAAAAAAAAATGGGATACAAGCCAAGTTAATTAGATAAATTAAACGGGTCACTCACGTCTTTTTGTCGGGAAAGCCGACTAGTTATAGGGATACAAGCCTATTACGAAAATGGCATCGATTTGAAAATATAACATAGTGGACACGAAATTACTCAAAAAGATTTTTCAAATTTTACCCCTAAGAGGGTGAAACGGTGGTCCAAAGTTTGTATGAGGAAACAAGATTAGTTGGACTATTTTATCCGAAATTTTACACGAGTACTTTGAATTTTATATATATAGATAATAAGTCCTTTCATTTTTCCAAAAAACAGTACATTTCTCACATAAGTCAGTAATCTAGACTATAAAGGCAAAATAAGTGTCGGTAAGCCAACAAACCCAAGTTCCCATTTTAATATTTCTTACATACCGTTAAAATTCACGACTGAAATATTCAGCGTCGTAAATAAAAAAAGCCCCATTTGGAGTGTATCCAAAAATGAATAAATAAAGCACGGATATGTTAAGTAGTTGGGGGTTGGGTTGGAAATATTTTTTTGTAGTGCGTTGATACTCGGAAATGATAATCCGAATTTTCAACCTAAAACACGAATTTTTTAAAGTACATTTTATAGTTAGTATAGTACATTTTGGAAAGCTTCGGCACATCTCCGCCGCACAGATACCCCAATGCTTCAAACCTAAAGTCTTCAACCAGTGCGCCCTCCCTGCAATGACATGTGGAGCAGAGACGTGGACACTGACCATCGGACTGGTCCACAGGCTAAAGGTCTCGCAGCTAACGATGGAGAAGGCTGTATCGGAGTTTCTTTGAGGGATCGAATCCGAAACGAAGAAATTCGACGGAGAACCAAAGTAGTGGACGCCTTCCTTCTAGATGGTTCCATGAAGAGATCAGATGACCTGAGGGAGGGGGTGGATGCGGAAGGCGGAGAATCGTATTTCGTGGAAAGCATTGGGGAAGGCTTATATCCAGCACTCGGTAGATGTATCTACCGAGTGCTGGAATAAGCTGGATCAGCCTGTAGGCTGATGATGATTTTAGAGTCTTCGAGAAAATAAATATCATATTCGTATTAATTAGGCCCCGCGGATGAAAAGTCGACATCCATCGACCCAATCGAAGGAAAGTTGTATTTGAAAAATTTCGAACTTCACCCGAAATTTTGAATTTTCGCTTCGTAGTAACGCTGTCGAATCGTAGAATTTTACTTTAGCATCATCATATTAGCTCATATTCTTACACTGCTGATCATAGGATAGAGATAATAGATTATTAGCATAACTTCGTTGACATACTCGTACCTTTTACTATTACTAGTACATTATGGAGTAAACATGCGTAGGAAGACCAATAAAGTGTTTTGTCATTTTTCGTCAAACGAACGCATAAAGGTAAAGAAAGGAATTTGCGTCAAATATTAGAAATAAATAGTACCTCTTTGAGTTTATTCTCAGAAACCATCTCAATAGAATGTATAAAACTAAAAATTTTTTTTTTTGGTTCGGCGGTGTCATGAACACGGCCGTGTGTTGTACGTGAATACGTTACATGCACTAAAATTATCTCAAAATGGCAGCGCTTGCCCCTCTCCCGCTGTCCATAGTCCTTACTTAGCGTAATAAATTATTTGATCCCTCATATATCCAGTGGTGTGATTGAATTTTGAATAGAAATGATGGATTTGTAGCTATAACACCAAACTGTATCCCCCGAATTTGTTAACATTCGTTTTTAGGGTTCCGTACCCCAAAAGGAAAAAACGGAACCCTTATAAGATCACTTTGTTGTCCGTCTGTCTGTCTGTCTGTCTGTCTGTCAAGAATTTCTATGTCGAGAATGCGTGGAGGTATCAAGCTGAAATTTGAACTGTATACTCAGGTCTACGGTCCCATGAAGTTGTAAAATAATCAAACTGCTAAGTTTACGTAGAAAAAAGTTACGGCCGTTTATTCAGCAAAAAACGCATATTTCGACACACTCAAGGGAATCAAAACCTATAGGGTACTTCCCGTTGACCTAGAACTATGAAATTTGGCAAGTAACATCGTTATAGACTACAAGTACAGGAATAAATCTCAAAACTATACATTTGTAAATAGATCTTAAAAAATAGGGGGTCTATATTTTTATAGGGTGTCGAAATTTCAAATTGAAACTACTAGTTCAAATGGGGTATCATATGAAAGGGCTTGATGTACACATTGCAAAATATATTTTATTTATTTTTTTCGACGCATTATTTCTTATTTATAATGAAAAATATCAAATTTAATAATGATACTACGTACCTACGGAACCCTCGGTGGGCGAGTCCGACTCGCACTTGTCCGGTTTTTTTTAATTGACTCCATATGGAAGCCATTTTAAAGGCGTATTCACGTAAAAAGAAATAATAGGTAAGTAAAAGTTGAACTTGTAGACTGAGGATTCCCTGTCATCTTTTTCATTGTATATCTTACATATACAAAGGGTCAGGAAAAAAATCATGGGATATTTCTGACGAGCTCGGTGGCGTAGCGGTCAATGACGCGGCTTCGACACCAACGCTCGTGGGTTCGATTCCCACATAGGACAAACATTTGTGTGCATGAACATGTCTGTTTGTCTTAGTATGGGTGTTTTCTATGTATCATAAGTATGTATTTACAAAAAAAAAAAGTATTTACGTATGTTTATGAGTTGCCTAGTACCCATAACACAAGCTTCGCTTACTTTGGGGCTAGATGGCACTGTATAATTTGTATGACAATATTTATTTATTTAAATCGCGATGCGCGTTCGAAAATTTCGAAATTACAGACGTAAGCTAATTAATTATACGTTAATTGATTCAGGTGTCATTTTTCGAAAGTCAAATTTATATTCAATCTGATTTACACTACTTTCCGTGCTTCCGCCACCAATTAGTTCATGAAAACTATTACCGGCCGGCACCCATCCTCTACCGTTAGTAGATGCATACGACTGCCGTGGCTGTTTTGGTCGTCTCTGCTCCAGCTGCTGCTGTAGTCTCGAGTCTGTCTTGCATTGCCAAGCATGATTGCGTGGAATTAATAAATTATAAGAACATTATGACATAAAAATAAAATGATGTAAATATTAAGTAAACATAAGGATAATATAATATAAATAAACATGTAAACATAATGAGGTACAGATCCTGGCAAGTCCCGAGGACTTACAGATGTAGATTGTAATTATTAAAAATAAATAAACATAGGCCTCCCCCCAAAGTGTCATATTATGCCCCGATACTTTGACTACCTACAATTTTCTTGAGGTTGTCGTTCCATCTAGTAGCCCTCAATCAACGTGCAACCGTAACTCGCATATAAAATGACTCAGACGCAAAACAAAACTCACACGCAAAACCTGATGTTTTACTATAGCGAGTCGTCCTCGTGATCATGTCTCATCAGGAGTTCATAGTCGCGCTAACTACGAAGTTAACTATAAAGGATATGACTGTGGTAACAAGGTATGTTCCCAGTGGGGTTCTATGTGTCATATCTCTCTATCGCCAAAACCTCATTTGTTAGACAGTAGGGTACATCTCAAGTGTGTTTAGACCCTAAATATGTTGATGAATCCCTTACAACCTACAAAACAAACTTAGATAAACTGAGAGCTTATAGGATAAAATAATGATAAAAATAATAATCATTTATTTCAGGCAATGCAAAAAACAATACACCCATATTAACATAACACATAAATACCTTATAAACTAACATACATATTTATATAAAAACTTAACTCTATTATATACTAGCTGGCCCGGCGAACTTCGTACCGCCTAATTGTCAATGAATGTCGTGGTATACATATTAGTTGAACAAAATTTATGATGTCTTGAAATTAATATAATGACTAATAGAAAATAATAGAGAAGCACGATGGCGTCATTGCACGTGTCAGTCTAATTGTACACGCAAGTTAAGCAACGTCAACCGTAGCCTGTCCATGGATGAGTTTATATTATCTCGAGCTTCTCCGTGCTTCGTAAGGTATGTTAATCCGTCGGTCCCGGTTGTAATCATTAGATTAACTCGAGGTCCTCCGTGCTTCGGAGGGCACGTTAATCCGTCGGTCCCGGTTGTTATCATTAGATTATCTCGAGCTCCTCCGTGCTTCGGAAGGCACGTAAGACGTCGGTCCCGGTTGTTATCATTAGATTATCTCGAGGAGTGCTCGGATGAGCTATTTGATTTGATACCTGCCGCTGAGTTCCACTATCGTACAACTCGCCAAAAATTAAAGTTCCATCCACATCACCTTGATATTTGGCGATCTACTACAGTACGCTTTTTAAGGCATTTTCTACCACGTACTGTAAAGTTGTGGAATCAACTTCCCTCAGCGGTATTCCCAAATAAGTACGACATGGGGGCCTTCAAGAACAGAGTCAATATTTCCCTTAAAAGGCTGGCAACGGATCGGCAACCCCTTGGTGTTGCTGATTTCTATGGGCGGTGGTGATTGCTTTCCATCAGGTGACCCTCATGCTCGCTTGCCACCCTCTGTTATAAAAAAAAAAAAAAAAAAAAAAAAGCTCCTCTGTGCTTCGGAAGGCACGTAAGACGTCGGTCCCGCTTGTTATCATTAGATTATCTCGAGCTTCTCCGTGCTTCGGAAGGCACGTAAGACGTCGGTCCCGGTTGTTATCATTAGATTATCTCGAGCTCCTCTGTGCTTCGGAAGGCACGTAAGACGTCGGTCCCGGTTGTTATCATTAGATTATCTCGAGCTCCTCCGTGCTTCGGAAGGCACGTAAGACGTCGGTCCCGGTTGTTATCATTAGATTATCTCGAGCTCCTCTGTGCTTCGGAAGGCACGTAAGACGTCGGTCCCGGTTGTTATCATTAGATTATCTCGAGCTCCTCCGTGCTTCGGAAGGCACGTTAAGCCGTCGGTCCTGGTTGTTATCATTAGATGGCAGTCGTTAAGCCAAGTGGCCTTTAGGCGGCTTGAAATTACTGGCGTCCGCCAACTCGCAGTTGAGCAGCGTGGTGGAGTATGCTCGAAACATATTCAGTTGAAGGAAGACCCGTATTTAATATTACCCAGCAGTGGGTAAATATTACCCAGCAGTGGGTAAATATTAAGTTCAGTATTTTACTATGTCACAAAATAAAGTACCATGACACTTGACAACCAATTAATATTCATTTTCAAGCATTCATTCATAAACAATTTTCAAAACAACAACGGACAACTTTCGCGACGTAAAAAGTTAGACCAATCGATTTGACATTTAATTGAAAATCAATAAATATCCCAATCCGTTTTCAAATTTAATTTTTCGACAATTTTGTCAATGTTTTAATACTTATTATCCTATACCCACATTTCTGAACGCAGGCATACATTTGACGTACGCACGTTAACGTCACGTTTGACAGGTCCGACATCCACGAACATTTTGTATGGAAAAATGATTTTTCTTTTATTTTATTTTTTTCGTAAATTTTCCAATGTTTTTAATAGTTATTCTGCTATTCTGGACGGAGACAAATCCAACAAATCAAAAACCATGGCAATCGGTCCAGCCGTTCTCGAGTTATAAGTGTTGTAACAAACACGACTTTCTTTTATATATATAGATATTATACACGCAGTTTAAGCGACGTGTATGGCGAATCGGTAGGTAGTCGTCCTCGGAATCTCCGGAACACGACGCCCTGCGGCCAGAAGTCTTCCTTCATGAAGGTCTGCAGATGGTGGGTCGGTACCCTAACCACAAACGAGCTAAAATTGACTCAGTGGCGAGGTATCAACCGCTCGACCCTCAGAATAAAAGTGCTCTTCTTCTGCACATAGTCCACAACGTTTTCAGTCTTTGTGGACCAGTGTAAACGTGACACGTACAACTGCGTTGAGGGTACTTCCTGACGCAGTAACATGTCCGGTCCGGGCGGGGCGGTGCCACGATGGTTGCGGTTGGAGGACTTATTTTTCCTCACTACTTTGACGAAGCCCTCTTTGTCGCACAGCTGTTCTTCGTGCCGTGGACGTGGTGGCCCAGCCTCGCAAGTTCTCTTTGCCTTATTCAGCGGAGATGGTGAGACGGTTCGGGCAACGGCGGCATACGACACCCGCGAAATGCGGGGGGAGGGACCCGGGGCATCCGCATGACGTAGCGATGATGAGCCACCGCCGATGTGCGTTTTCGACTCGACTTCGGTTTTCTTCGGTGTCAACGTTACAATCGCTGACTCAACACTTGACGGTGAGGCATTTAGGCACGCTCCACGCTTAGTGTTTACGTTCGCAATTGTTGACCTAGATACCGCAAGCGAACAACGCAGACAATACACTTCCTTGCGCAGTTCATCTACAGTACTTTCGGATGCTTCGAATTTAAGCGTCAAATCGGCCAAACTCCTCTTCATAGATACGAGGTCCTTCAACAGGCTTGACACATCGACATAGTCCGGGGTCACGGCGGGAAGTTTCTGTATTTCTTTCACCACAAACGTCGGCACGTCATCCGGATCAGTAAATAAATAAATAATAAATATTGTCAGACAAATTACACAGTGCCATCTAGCCTCAAAGTAAGCGAAACTTGTGTTATGGGTACTAGACAACTGATAAACATACGTAAATACATTTTTTTTTATTGTAAATACATACTTATGATACATAGAAAACACCCAGACTAAGACAAACAGACATGTTCATACACACAAATGTTTGTCCTATGTGGGAATCGAACCCACGAGCGTTGGTGTCGAAGCCGCGTCATTGACCGCTACACCACCGAGCTCGTCAAAGGATAATCTGGGATGAAGATAGACAAAAAACAAAATGCAAATATGCTGGTCACTTATATTTTTGGGCTGTTTGGAGTAGAGACTATAGGGCCATGGGGTCCATCAGCTCGCAATCTTTTTCAAGGGATGTTAAGCCGTGTGGTTTCCAGCAGACTAGAATAGAATCACTCCGTTTCATCCCGTGGATGTCGTACAAGGCGACTAAGGGAAATACATTATCAAATATCGATCAGGCCTCCCCAAGCCGTTTGGCCAGCGTGGGGAGTGTAGGCCAAATCCTCCTTCCGTCTGGGACGGACAAGAGAGGGTCGTGCTCCTGTAGTGGAGACTAAAATGAACCTGATGATGATGATGATGATGCGGGATGTTGGTCAAGGCTTCATGCGACCAGAGGTCAGGTCTTTGGCCTTGCTCAGAGGATTAGTATAGCTATTCAGCTAGATAATGCTACTAGCATTCTTGGGACGCTACCGACGGGCAAGGATTTGGGGGAAATTTTACACTTGTAATTTTTGTTTTGTTTCTTTTCTTCATTTATTTCTATCTCTATGTAAATGTTTTATTTGTAAATATTAAGTTTAGTTATATAGTTATTTTTTTATAAATATATTTTCTATATAGATGTGTATAATGATGTGGTATATGTTACTGTCAATGTAATAAATTGACAATTATTAATAATTAACCTTACTTGGCACCACATTATTGATCATTTAGTCCTTTAGTCCGTCCTCTAGCCATTTAGTCCATCGACCTAAATGCTATACACCTACCTAACCTATATGCTATATAAATGCTATCCGTCAACCTATTTCATATGACAGGACTCAAGAAAACCCTAACTAACAAAAATCAACTCAAATCTAACCAAAACATGTTTCATTACATGGACCAAGTATTGGTCAGTATGAATAATAACTAATTTATTACATTGACCATAACCATATAAATAAAAAAAACAAAACATTACTCTTTAAAACATGAAATAATGCAGACAAGTCTTAGAGACAGATACAAAAAATAATCTTGTTCTCGCCATAAATTGTGACATTAAATAAAACCAAGCTACAGAATTCAACAAACAGGACGCTGAATGGGAAGGCAAATTGGTTTAGCTTATTAGATTAGGTCTTAAATAACCACGAGCAAATTGAATAGGACTTAGTTTAGAGTGGGTTATTATTGATCCAGCTTATAAACTACAACTTGTCATTGTAGGCCAGTAGAATTAGCAAACAATTAAGGCATTAAATTACATTTACTTGAGATTTGTCATTAATTATTTTAATGCCGTAAGGGATTTGCAAGTACGACAGAATAGTTAAAATTGAGAATGTTTCCGACTCTTGAATAATTGAGAGACTAAAATTGTGTTACATGTTCATCTTGTCTTATCTTAGAGTGGGTCCAGTGCTGAAGCACCGGGGACACGTCGACCCTCATGGATCTTTTTTGCTCTTCCTAATCTTTTAGTTACTCTCCCCTGACTGTCTGGAGACATGTTCCATGTACTTCAGTATGCCGCTTATTGGGAAGAGTCTGTAGTCCTCCAGGTCCGAGTATGCCTTTCCTAGGATTTCCATTCGTTTGCCTGCTAGGACATCATCGTTAGACCCTTTGCATGTTCTTCACTCTGGGCTATCAACACGTCTCATTTTGTATAGGTGTCCTTGACAGGCATAATGGCCCGTTAGTGCCCCAAGCATGAGACGCATCCGTTTTCTGTCACATTTATGTACATGTCTGTACCTTCGCCAATGATTTCCTTGGAGTGAGTGTGTACTCCACTCATTTCCTTCCATTCAGCCTGATGCCTAGACTTTGCCCTGCCATTTATAGCCCCAATTACTATCCCATATGAGAGACCTACAAAGGGTTCAGGTCCCAAAAAGTTTTTGCTTGATCCCTCCCTTGCCATAATAATGTATACATGTTTATAATAATATATATATTTGTATAGTTGAGTAGGTATATAGTATATGCTGCGCCATCTACCTTTATTTCAGGTGTCCTCTACCCAAAATTGCCTGGAAGAGATCGCTGAGCGATAAGGCCGCCTTTTGTATTTTAATTGATTATTGATAAAACTTTACTGTTTTTGGTGCAATAAAGAGTATTGTATTGTAATGTATGTATATATATTAATACATTACAATACCATACCAAGGACCAAATCCTACTGTCTGGAACGGACGAGAGAGGGTCGTGCTCCTGTAGTGGAGACTATAATAACTTGATGATGATGATATATCTATAACGATATGACAAAAATAATTAGCACCACAATTTAATAAGTAAATTGATAAATTTAAATCTTCTGTACTATATATGATAACAAAAATTATGAATAGAGTGAGTATTTTTCATGTCTGCATTCAATTCCATAATTTTAAAATCAGATATAGTATCTATATTAATTTTCGGTAATTTTGTAGTCGTTATTCTCAATACTTTTTTCTCTTCTCAAATTTTCAATACAATATTTTTACACAATTAAGGCAGTTTATACAATTAGGATAGTGGTATACCTTTAAAGCTATGGTAATGTATTGCACACCATATATAAATAATGTATTTAATGCCTAGGTATTATATAGAATGACCAGGATTGTCGTCCAGGCAAGGCATGAAATAACATTTTTCACCAGCAGACTTAGGGGTTCCTAATCCCGGCTAACTTGTAAGACAGATAGTTAAAATTTTCATTAGGTTGTGGGTCACACGATTATACAAACCTAACTAAAGGACATCTCTTGCATCTTCCAATAATATATATTTCGATTATTTGATTTGACGAGGTTAGCAAAATGGCCACTTTAACTCGATTCCCGCACAAGACAAACATTTGTGTGCATAAACATATCTGTTTGTCTTGGTCTGGGTGTTTTCTTTGTCTTATATGTATTTACAAAAAAAAAAATGTATTGAAGTACATTTATCAGTTATCTAGTACCCATAACACGAGCTTTCCGTTTAATTTGGGACTAGATGGCGCTGTGTAAATTGTCCAAAAATATTTATTTATATTTATTTGTAATTGGCCGTGTGTTTTCCGGCAGACTAGACTAGAATCACTCCGTCTCTTCCCGTGGATGTCGTACAAGGCGACTAAGGGAAATATTATAAAACATCCATCAGGCCTTCCCAACACGTCTGGCCAGCGCGTGGGGATTGTACAGTCTCCACTACAGGAGCACGACCCTCTCTCGTCCGTCCCAGACAGAAGGAGGATTTGGCCTACACTCCCCACGCTGGCCAGACGGTTTGGGGAGGCCTGATCGATGTTTTTTAATGAATTTCCCTTAGTTGCCTTGTACGACATCCACGGGAAGAGACGGAGTGATTCTATTCTAGTCTGCCGGAAACCACACGGCCAATACATTACCGGGTCTTTAAACAACAAATTTATATAAACATCATATAAGTATTAAGTCACATTTACCGTTTTAATATAATTTGCTATGTATAGATAACTTCCAACTTCCGCACCCTTTAGTACCCGCATAAAATATGCGCCGACGGCCATTACGAATATTGCTCCTACGAAATTTTGCACGTGTCTAAAAGAAAATTTAAACGAGCTTCAGGTTTGAAACATAGAGTCTAGAACATTCTATGCATTTCTGATGAAATGCTAGTGGGAATTATGTATTTTTTGATACTACGTCGGGTAGCAGATACGCATACGGCCCGCTTGATGTGAAACGGTTTCCGTAGTCATATTAACGCTCGCAACATAAAACATCGCTCGCGCGCCGCCACTCCCGTTGCCAACGCAGCTTCTCCTTTCCTTCTGGTTTACCTCACTCACTCGCAGGAACACAACAACCCTTAAGGAAATTGTTTTTTGGCTGTGGTATTTTGTGAGGTGGAGGTACATTCCCCAGGCGGGTAGCTTACAATTACCCTCCCTACCTCTCTTTTCGCCAGAGCTTCGTTTGTCAGGCAGCAGGGTGCACCGCGTGCAGGTGAAGTTGGCTTTGGTTAAAAGATGTTGATGAACCACTTTTATATGAGTAGTTTTAGTATTTACATGAGAGTATACTTCTGTTCTGAAGGAACTCTCTGTTCTCTTCTGTTCTGTTCGAGAGGAGCTTGATGGCGTAGTTGCGCTTGTCAGTCTAATTGAACAAGAAAGTTAAGCAACGTTGACCGTAGCCTGACCATGGATGGGTTTATATTATCTCGAGCTCCGGTGCTTCGGAGGGTAAGCCGTTGGTTCCGGCTGTTGTCAATTAGATAACAGTCGTTAAGCCAAGTCAGTGGTCTTGAGCACATCGGCATCAACCCATAATCATTCCAGTGTTGGGATACGGGTCTCCCCTGAATCGAAGGGGTTAAAGCATAATCCGCAAAGCTACTTAACTGCGGGTTGGCGGAGGCCAGTGTTTTCAAGCCGCCCAAAGGATAATAACTTGGCTTAACAACTACTATCAAAAGACAACAACCGGGACCGACAGCTTAACGAGCCCTCTGAAGCACAGAGGAGCTGGAGATAAATAAACCCATTCATGGACAGGCTACAGTCGACGTTGCTTAACTTGCGTGATTAGTCTGACACAACGACGCCATTGAGCTTCTCAAATTGCACATAATCTTACAGAACATATATCAAAGGCGAACTTAACGCTCTACTTACAATTTTACAAAACAAACTAATAAGACCTCTTATTCTATAAAGTTTGACATTAAATTAATTAAATCTAATGAAAATAGTGTTTTTTTTATACTACAACGGGTGGCAGACAAGCATACGGCCCGCGGGATGTGAAGCCGTTACCGTAGCCGTATTAACGCTCGCAACATTAAAAATATCGCTCGCGCGCCGCCACCCTCGCTGCTAACGCAGCATCTCCTTCCTTTCTGGTGACCTCACTCACTCACAGGAACACATCAACCCTCAAGGGAATTGTTATTTGGCTGCGGTATTCTGTGAGGTGGAGGTATATTCCCTAGTCGGATAGCTTACAACTACGCTCCCTACCTCTCTTTTCGCCAGAGCTTCGTTTGGGATGCACCGCGTGCATGTTGATGAACCACTTACACTCCAAAATGTAATTCTAGATGTAAATAGTGTATTCTAGATGTTACAGGTCTGTATCTAGAATACACTATTTTTAATGCTTTTATCTTATAAAATCGTAACTTAATCTAATGTCTAACTTTATAGAATATCTAAAAGCGTTGCTAGTTTTGACAAGTTTCTGGATGATGAAACGAAACCAATATTCTGAGTAAAGCTATAGATAAATATTTGTTAGAAACTTGTGTACCTCAGTTTCCTTACTCAAATACAAGGGAGGAGTATTTAGATTGGAGGCGGTATATGCGGGCGTTAGTCCAACTTTATGAAGAATCGGTAGCTAAGTTTTACTATGGTTATATACGCCATGTTTGATTTAGTTTTCGTTCTCCTTGGATGTAGGATAAATGTTGCTTTGACGTTAAGAAAATTAACATGAAATCAGTACTTTTTGCGGTGTAATTGAACCAAAGCTTACGTCTGCACGTGGTGCATACCTGACGAAAGAGAGGTAAGGCACAGCGTAATTTTAAGCTCCTTGATGGAAAAAAGTACCTCCACCTCACAGAATATACAGCCAAATAACAATCTCCTTGAATGTTGTTTTGTTACTGTGAGTAAGTAAGGTCACCAGGATAGAAGAAATTGCTGCATCGGCAGCGGCGGTGGCAGCGCGCTAATCACATATTATATTGCTAACGTTTATATAGACGAGCGCGGTGGCGTAGCGGTCAATGACGCGGCTTCGACACCAACGCTCGTGGGTTCGATTCCCACACAGGACAAACATTTGTGTGATGAACATGTCTGTTTGTCTTGGTCTGGATGTTTTCTATGTATCATATTAAAAAAAAAATGTATTTACGTATGTTTATAAGTTGTGTAGTACCCATAACACAAGCTTCGCTAACTTTGGGGCTAGACGGCGCTGTGTAATTTGTCTGACACTATTTATTTATTTATTATATAGTTACGGTAACCGCTTCCCATTAGTATACTACATACATAGTAGTAAATATAATTCTAGATGTAAATAGTGTATACTACGAGTAGAAAACAAGCATATATTGCCGCCTAATGGGAAGTGGTTATACATGTAATTATATCTGCACAATGGCAGACTTATCCCAAGAAGAGATGTTTTCCAGTCAACAATGTAATGGCTGAAAGGAAAAACTTTTACATTTTTTTATATGTCTAAACATATGTAAATGTATATTTTAGTACAATAAAGTTTACAAATAAACAAACAAGCCATTGCAATATACCGACATGAACATTGTTATAATATAATTTCGAAATGTTTCTTCAGATAATACAAGAAAGATGTTAGCTTAAAAAAAAAATTAGTAAACTAAATATACTACATCAATACAGCAGAAACAAAAGCGATACAGTGCCGGGTGCAGAATTGCTCAAAGAAAGCAAAACTTTGGTTTTCTGCTGCATGCAAAAGTCTTATTATTATTTTTCTTAATGATAATTTCTTTCGTCTATACAATCGCCAAATTATACAATCACTAACGTAAAATGAATAATTTTAAACAACCTATTTCTATTATTCAGTTTCTAAAACATTAACCATGTTTTGTTGTTGAAACATATTCATCTAATTGCCGTCCAATTTTCCATGACAAACTCCCGTTTTTCAGGCGTTATCGACCACAAACTCGAATTTAATGAAATCAAATTACAGATGCCATAGATTAAAAAAAAAGATAGATACCAGACCGCAAGTCGTCAGTAGATTTTTATTTGTGCAGTGCTCTGTATCTTGTCGCTATTTAACTTTAGGTAGCAAATGCCATTGTGACATAGCGTATTTATGTTGTTGAACTACTATTGTTCTTTGCTATTTCGGTTATGTTGACTATTCGTCGTCGCTGTGTCGTCGATTTTTTTTTCGTCGAACGACTTTTGTTTCTATTTGGACACTGTTCGGATGCACTAGGACAATGAAAATATTTTTAAAGGTCGCTTTTATGTTCTTTTTCAATGTCAGTATTCGCTCGCATGTTTAATGGATAACATTGGAAACAGGAGCAAAAGAGCAGAGAGAACATACAACATTTTTATATAATTAAACTATTTATACTACTACAGATCGCCGCGATTATTTGTCGTCACGAACAGTCATCACATTTTATTATATTTCAGAGACTGTCAGATGACAGTCTTGTTAGATAACTGTACAGTTAGATAACTGATCTTTCGCATGTTCGGTAACCGCACAGTACACAAAATTGTGTGTAAGAACATATATGTGTGTCTTGGTCTGGGTGTTTTCTGTGTAATATCTGTATTTACAAAAAAAATGTATTTTAATATATTTATCACTTATCCAGTGCCCACAGTACAAGAAGGGATGATATCCCTTCTGAAATCATTACAATTACAATATTATGAAATAAATATATTCCATAATATTACAAACATTATGGAAATATATACATAAAATTGCAATATCATGGAATAAATATATATTCCATAATATTGTAATGACGCCCATAGATTCAAATCAAGAGGTCAAATGAAAAATCTTGGCATGAGAAACATAATGTATTTCACGAACGACTATTAAAATAATCTGTTTACTTTGGGAAAACATCATAAAAGCGCAAATGACTTTATCAAAAACATTTTGATTCAAATAATTCAATTTACAAGCGCTATCTATCCAGGCTTAATCCGAGGTGATAACATTATTGCTAAATAAGCATTCAATTTATTTTTTTTGTGTACGGTGGGATATTAGAATCTAAATTCGTTCGTAGAAAAGGATTACATTACAAAACATGACAATACAAACGCCAGTGGTTTGTCTATGGCGTGAATTTATCACGTTATAGAACTGATAATAAATATAATAAAAAAAAAATGTTATCATTATTTTCTAGTTATTATGACAAGCCCGGTGGTGGTCGAATGACTTTGACTCCGGGGTCGCGGGTTCGAACCCCGCACATGACAAACATTTGTATGCATGGACATTTCTAAAAAAGAAAGAAGTTATCAACTCAACCATGTTTTTATCTTAGAAAGCAAAATCGAAAAGAGTGTACTTCCAGATTGGTCCCATATTTTTTTCATCATCATAAGCCTGTTTTTTTTTTTGTTAAAAATAAGTTTGGAGTCGGTTTTTTTTTTCTGTTAAAATTATTTATATACTGAGTGAAAAGGGACGAGTGATACAGATAAAATTACAGATTATGCTGTGATTCTTTGAAAATTATCAGAGAAGAGGGCAATATTCATCCCTATGTCAGCTGATTAGTATAAAAGCAATGACCAGCACTTTTAGAAACCCTAGTAGGTAATCCCAGGTCATTACTATTGTACGCAATCATCTGGTTTAGGGGTGAACATTGCATTTTTTCTATTTTTTTTTTTTTCATTTCATTCAATTTATTTAAAAACTTTGATAAGCTTCATTCAAGATCTGATATAACTCGAAAATTTGCATAGTTTCTTGGGGAAATATGAAGTACAATGTATGCACAATCTGTTATTTTTGAAGTGAAAACTTCTTTAGCGGCGTTGTGCACTTTTTGGGATGGGTAAAAAATGTTAAACTCGCGTCAGGACACGTGACCTGATCGATAATTCGTAAGACGGAGGGAGAGTAGACCGCCGGCGCGTCGTAGGAGAAGCAGTAATAACCCCTCTCTTTCTACCGTGCAGCGTAAAAGTTATGAGCCCCTGCTATTTATTTTTAATGTAATATAAATTGTCATGTTTGTGTATGATAGCGCAATAAATGAATATTGTACTTTACCACATAAATGATAGTATTTATATACTGATAAATAAAGCAATTCGTGTGAAATTATTCCCTAACCATTCCAAAATATTCAAAAATACACAACCTTAATGTTCAAGTTTTCACTTCTGCCGGCAGTTTCCGGAATGCAACCTGTTTCTTTGCTGCGTCACTCGTCCCTTTTCTATTTCTATATCATTCATATTATATAATAATAATTATATATTTTACAATATATTCTGCATTATTGTATTCGACGAGCTCGGTGGTCGAATGGTTAGCAATGGACACTTTGACTCCGAGGTCGCGGGTTCGATTCCCGCACAAGACAAACATTTGTGTGCATGAACATATGTGTTTGTCTTGGTCTGGGTGTTTTCTATGTATTATAAGTATTTATTTACAAAAAAAAATGTACTTAAGTACATTTATCAGTTGTCTTGTACCCATAACACAAGCTTTGCGCTTAATTTGGGACTAGATAGCACTATGTAAATTGTCCAGAAATATTTATTTATTTATTTAGTGTATGAAAAGTTAATGTCTTAGTGTTCTCTGTCCGTGCTTAATTCGAGCTAAAAAACTTATCATATTTCCTATTTGATTACTTTTCAATCACCAACACTCTTTCTCATTAATCTAAAAATCTAAGTAAAGCTTTCAAGGCTATTTATTCACTTAACTAAGTCCCTGAAATGAAGTGACTTGATATCTCCCCATCATGCTAAAGAATAATATATTGCGATCTTGTTGTTTCAGAACATTGTTTACATAATAAATTAGGTAGGTACTGACTGTTTCACGGGGCTTCGTATATTATGTAGTATGGAAAATTCCTAATCTTTTTTACTTGACTTGGGGAGTCAACAAGTATGCGATACGTTTGATGGGAAGTGGTTATACGAATTTTGTAATAAGGAGTTTTTCTTATTTATTCTATACTGTTGGCCAGAAGATTAATAAAATTTAAGATACTTTTTGCAATGTTGAAATGACAGCATTTTACAAAATAATTATGAAGTTATATACGGTTACTTTCAGAAACAAATTTCATTGAATTTCATCGGTGAGAATGCACTTTTCATCCAGTAAGGCCTATTTTATAGTCTAAACTAGCGAAACAAAAAAAACAATTTTTTATAATATTTTTCCGTCTGTCTGTTTGTTCCAGTTAATATCCATCCAGCTATATACAGAAATCATGAAAATCAAAGTTGTGACTTCTAATGAAAAACATTAATTGACACTACTAGAGATGGCCGGCGGGCAATCGTGGGAAAAAACTCAATTTCAAAAAGAAAACCCATGAAATTATTTTAGACGATTTATCTAAGCACTAAATTATCATCATCATTCCATTTATGTATTTCTATGTACATGTATTGTATTTATGTATTTCTATGTATGTACTGTACTAATGTATGTCTATGTTTTATGTTTATTAAATATATAATTATGCTATGTACCTATATGTAATATTTTCTGCAGTATATATTTATAAATACTATTTTATTAGTATACTATTTTAGTAGTCGTATTATATTTTATAACTTAAATCTGCTTTTGTTTTGCTTCTTTAGAACCGCAGTCGTGACTTTCTGTTTGTCTCGAAGGTTGACTGGTATAAGCATTCTTTTAGCGTTAATTAGGCATCTGTACCCTAATATAATTCGTGGTCAATAAAGATTTTAAATAAATGAAAAAAATAATAATAACGAGGTACTCAATTTTTACGGTATACAAAATATTTTAGCGATAAAATTCTATCGTTTTAGTAGTTTTAGTCAATTTAGCATACGTTTTGTGAATTGTAGATTAAATTAAATGTGTTACCTACTGTGAAGTCGTTAAACATTTTGTAAATAAGTATCACTTAACATGAAGGTATATGTATGATGAGAATTTGAAACGCTTCCGAATCCGTTTCCGGTTCCGCTTCCGGATCCGATTCCAGCTCTAATTCCGATTATGAATCATCATATTAATTAATATTTTTATCCTGGGCAACGATC
Organism: Hypsopygia costalis; assembly: GCA_937001555.2. Lineage (NCBI taxonomy): Eukaryota > Metazoa > Arthropoda > Insecta > Lepidoptera > Pyralidae > Hypsopygia > Hypsopygia costalis. The sequence continues at coordinate 8,597,522 of OW443349.2, forward strand.
CTATATCAACCGGAACTAGGCCCGGACCGGAACCAGAATCGAAACCAAAGTCCGAATCGGAATCAGAAATCAGAATTCGATTTCAAATTCTCAACATATATATACCTACCTGTTAGGTGAAACTTATTATCACAATGTTTAACGACTTCACAGTAACATATTTAATTTTTCTACAATGTACAAAACGTGTGTAAAGCCATTAAAACGGTAAAGTATGTTGTTATATACCGTAAAAGTAGTAAAATCCGTTTTTACCCATTTTGCGGGTATTAATCCGGTTTTACCCGCTTTGGGAATTTACCGGGTAGAATCCCAACTCTAGACATGACTCCCTGGACCACTACGGTCACTTGCTAACTTGTCCATTTCTAAAATTCGCTTCTTAATTATTCACCTACCTACTTGTAATATTTCTAAATTAACTTTCTTGACATTTTTACAACTACTCAGGATGAAAATATAAAAAGAAAATAATCTAGGTAATCTTTCCCTTTAGACAACGATATCAATATACGTAACAAAACAGAACGAGGGTAAATTATTTCGATTTGTTGGATCTCTCTCGTTTATCTTCAATACGAGTGAGTGAAAAACAATTTTATCATTGTTACCTAAAGCCGAGTTCCAAATCAGAACAATTGATCTTTTTCGGAAGGCATTAGGGCGATAGATTTGTTGTTAGTCCGTACACGATTCTGTTTATATTCTACTAGTGAGCCGCTCCGAATTCACACTTCTATTTAGTTACTTGTAAATATTAGTTTTTCTGGAAATGAATAGGCTCTAAAATCACTGAACCGATTTTTGTGAAACTTGAAGACCTCGAATCTCTTGAAGTTTGTGTTGAAAAAAAATTGAGATCGATCATGTTCTTGAGAAATGATCATCAAATACATTTTCCATTCAAATCAATCGAAAACATAGACTCAGTGAACTACTCGCTCCAACCTCCATTACGGCCCCGTGGGCTAGAATCTTAAACATAATTAATGTAAATGACTTTTAAATTAATAAATATTTATTCATATAAACACAATTACTATAAGTGATAATTATTTTACAGCTGAGTAATTGCAATTTCATAATGAATTACTGTGAACTGTGAATAAATTTAATTTGTGATTAATATCATTGCGTCAAATCAATGTGTGTTATATAGATATTCTTCCAAATAGTATAGATTAGATATTTGAAATTATTTTCTAAGTTTTAGATAATATAAATTATTTTCTGGTACTGTGTGTGACGAGCTTTAAGATTGGTGTATATCAGGGCTGTTTAAACTATTTACAATACCAGGCCATTACAAATCACAAAAGAGATTAGCGGGCCGCAGAAACAAAATAATACCTAATTGCTATTTTTACTACTAAAAGTTTAAGCTTGGTAATAACCAGTTTGGCTGTGTTGTTTCCGGTAGACTAGAATAGAATCACTCCGTCTCTTCCCGTGGGTGTCGTACAAGGCGACAAAGAGAAATACATTATAAAACATCGATCAAGCCTTCCCATCCCGTCCGGCCAGCGTGGGGAGTGTAGGCAAAATCCTCCTTCTGTCTGAGACGGACGAGAGAGGGTCGTGCTCCTGTAGTGGAAACTAAAATGACCTTATGATGATGATGATAATGATGAATAACCAGTTAGTTATAAAACTTTAACTTTTTTAATAATATATAATTTTCAGTCAGATTCGTTGTACAAAGACGCTACAGTCTTTGTACAACGAATCTGACTGAAAATTATATATTTTTTTAAAAGTTAAGTTTTATGTAGATAAATGAAAAACACTTCACGGGCCGCACAAATACGAGCCGAGGTTCACATGCGGCCGGCGGGCCTTGGACAGCCCTGGTGTATACATACCTTTATTCAAAGCGCTCGTTCGTAAGCCGTTTCTGCTGAATATATTCATGACGAAACCCAACAAAGCCTTGGAAAAATATTTTTTTTTTCAACCCCCGATGGACACGGGATATGGGAAGTAAACTTGAAATACCGATATTTACATCCGATTTATCGATAAATTATTCATACCCAGTTTATACAATCAACCGTAGTCCAGCGTAGGTAGTCTGTGAACGGGTTTATTCATATTTTACTAAATAACATCAAATACCTATATCACTCACCATCGGCAAGGAATTCATCATCACACATTTTAACCTAAGTGGTCGCGTACTGTGCGTTTCCAGAGACGTTTTCTCCCACGTACTGCCAAGCTGTGGAATGAACTGCCTGTCGAGGTTTTCCAGAAGCCTACAGCCTGGGGTTCTTCAAAAAGCCCTTGAAGAGGTTTTTACAGGGTCGGCAAGGTCCGTGTGATGCCCCTGGTGTTACAGGCGTTCATAGGTTACGGTAACTGCTCTTCATCATTACATTTGAGGCTCCTACAAAGTTGCACCCATAGACGATAAGATGTCAGAGAGACGTATGCCCTGGTTCGAACATGTGATGAGAAGGGACAGAGAGTACCCAGTAAAGACGGCCTTGGCGATCCCAGAAAGGAGAAAAAGCAGAGGGTGCCCCCTAGCTACGTGGTGGACAATCGTATCCAAAGACCTGGAAAGGCCTCAGCTGGGTACACAGACAACCCAGGATTGACTATCCTGCCGCCTAAAGACGAGGGGAGCCGTCCCTTTTTGAAGCGATAAGGCAAGGAAGAAGAAGGATACTCATATTGCTTGCCTGTCGTTGTGTAAGGTTAGGGCCATACAAAACTAATTGCATACCATTTTCATTTGATTTTATTTCCGTGGGTGGCGCTCGTGGCTTCGTTGCCCTATAAGCAGACGCCATTCCAAGACTTTCCTAACCACAACTGGCATCGCTGATTCGCCAGATATGGTCGGCTCACGAGTATGTTGCGGTTGTTTGTATGTGATCAGGGTATGCTTATGCAGTGCCGTCAGTCCCACTGTAAGTGGCGGGTGTTGGGTTTACTATCAAGTGAAAGGCCTTGACAGATTTATTGCTCAAAAATAATTTATTAGAAATACATTCCAAACATCAGGAGCTCGATGGCGTCGTTGCGCAAGGCAGTGTAATCGATTACGCAAGTCAAGCAACGTCGACCGTAGTCTGTATGAACAGGCTACGCACGGAGGAGCTCGAGATAATAAACCTAGATAGGTTTATTATCTCGAGCTTGTATCCATGGAGATTCATGGATGGGTGATCAATGAGAAAGAGTTTATTATCTCGTGCTCCTCCGTGCTTCGGAGGGCACGTTAATCGGTCGGTCCAGGCTGTTGTCATTAGATGACAGTTGTTAAGCCAAGTCCTTTAGGCGGCTTGAAAACTGTGACCTCCGCCAACCCACAGTTGAGCAGCGTGGTGGAGTATGCTCTAAACCCTTTCGACTGAGGGGGTAGCCGTACCCCAGCAGATAAATAAGGGTCGACGACGACATTACAAACAGTAAACATATGTAAATAGAACCACTGAAAATAAATAAAAGCATTACCTAAAGACAAACAATTTGCATTTTGTCTGCGAGTGTAGCCAGCGGGAAAATTGCCACAAAGCAAAGGCTTCCAGTTGAAGAACAAACTTGAACAGTTATTTAATTTTCTCTTTAATACTTACAATGGAATAAAAGCTGAACTTTCAATTAAAACTAGAAGAAAGTGAGTATAATATATCATGGGGGTGGTTTTAAAGCGTTTAAAGTAATAAGAATTTTAAGATAGCTCTCGCCCATTCTTTGTCAAAGCCATCACCACCAAACGTGGTGCACCACGTTGATTTACTAACGAGGCTCGGGAAAAGTAGATGTAGGGCTCCGCATAATTTTAAGCTGTCCCACTGAGGAAGTACCTCCACCTCACAGAAATCCCAAGCCAAATAAATAAATAATAATTAAATATTATTGAGGGGTATAAGTGGTTCATCAACATCTTTGAACCAAAGCCAACTTCACCTGCACGCGGTGCACCCTGCTGACTGACAAACGAAGCTCTGGCGAAAAGAGAGGTAGGGAGCTTAATTGTAAGCTACCCGACTGGGGAATGTACCTCCACCTCACAGAATACCGCAGCCAAATAACGGTTCCCTTGAGGGCTGTTGTGTTCCTGCGAGTGAGTGAGGTCACCAGAAATGAAGGAGATGCTGTGTTGGCAGCGGGGGTGGCGGCGCGCGAGCTATATTTTATGTTGCGAGCGTTAATATGGTTACGGTAACCGCTTCACATCGGGCGGGTATGCTTGTCTGCCACCCTAGGTAGTATAAAATATATATATATTATATATATATATATATATATATTCCTGGACAAATAACACAGCGCCATTAAGTCGCAAACTAAGCAAAACTTGTACTATGGGTACTAGATAACTGATGTACTTAAATATATATTTTTTTGTAAATAATATTTTAAACGTATAATACATAGAAAACATCCAGACCAAGACAAATAGACATGTTCATGCACACAAATGTTTGTCTTGTGCGGGGACCGAACCCGTGGCCTCAGAGTCAAAGTGGCCATTGCTAGCCTTTCGATCACCGGGTTCGTCATTAACAATTTTCTCCGTGCTTCGGAGGACATGTTAAGCCGTCGGTCCCGGTTGTTGTCATTAGATGACTATCGTTAAGCCAAATCAGTGACTTTTAGGTGGTTTTAAAGCACTGGCCTCCGCCAACCTGCAGCTGAACAGTGTGGTGGAGTATGCTCTAAATCCCTTGGATTGAGGGGAGACCTGTATCACTGCAGTGGGATGACTAAGGATTGACGACGAGTTCGTCGTCAACCCCTAGTCCCATCCGCCTTATGTGAAGTAGTTGCTTCATATCAGACGGGCCGTATGCTTATCTTCCACCCGACGTAGTATAAAAAAAATCGCTGAACGTTACATTTTTTATACTACTAAAGTAGAAGACAAGCATACGACCCGTCTGATGGTAAGCAGTTACCGTAGCCTATGACGCCTATAACACCAGCGGCATTACACGCGCGATTCCGACCCTGTAAAAACCTCGTCACGTCATTTTTGAAGAACCCCATGCTGTAGTCTGATGAGAAAACCTCTATGGGCATCAGTCAGGTGGAGGGTTCATTCCACAGCTTGACAGTACACAGTGACTATACAATTTTCCCTTCAAAACTGTTTAATAGTACTTACTTAAAACATTTCACCAACTGTAGTGAAAGTTCTTTATATAAAAGTTCGGTTGGTACAACAGACATTTCATTTCCACACAAAGTACAATTTATCTTTTTGTATCTTTTTTCCCACTATTTTTCTTTCTTTATAGGCAAAACGGTTGATATACGTTCGTTCTACTTTAGGGTTCCGTATGGTCAAATGCTTTAATTTCACTTAATTCAAAATTGGTAATCAAAGTTTATTTTTTCTTTCATTAATTTACTGTTAGTGCGGCACAGCTTTGGAACAAACTGCCTGTCCATATTAGAGATAGCTGTACTGTCGCTACTTTTAAAACGAAGCTAAACAAGCACTACCTTACTCATGACGAGTGATAAATTTAAATTAATATTTCATTGTTATAAGATACTAAGATGTTATGCATAGTGTGCTTGACTCCCAGTCATGTAAAATTTCTTTATGCATTTTATGGTACCAAAAATGGCGGTGAGTTATTTACATCCCTAATAATTATGTGATAGTTCCAATATAAAATTTATTTATTTATTTAACTTTATTTACCACAATTTAAGGGTACATAAGCGGTCTTAATGCTGAAAGCTTTCTCTACCAGACAACCTTTGGGAAAAGCAGATATACACGAATGCGGCATACAAAATAAATTAACAACATTAATAAACAAAAATAAAGTTAAATATAATATTCATATCTAATACAAATAAATAAATAACTGTAATACATCGTTATTTACGGAACCCATCAAATATGCAACTCACTCTTTTCCTTCATAAGTCGCCGACACAATACATACATAAAACGTATGACGAAAATGGCCGAATTCTGCATAATGCCGAGTTTGGGGGATAATTTTTTTTTCTCCCAACGAACGAATGTGACTCAAGAGACGCGTCTCGGAAGATTGCCCAACGCGTTTATATGTAATTTTTCAACTCTCGCCTGTCATTAGGTTCAAGGTCGGGATTTTATTCTCAGAATTTTTTACTCTTCACCGTGGTTATTAACATCGTATTGACAAACACCAGATAGAGAATTATGTCAGATTTTGTATAGCTTATTTTTACGTCTTACGCACGCAATGGACCTTCCGGAGGTGACTACAGCAAGGAGGTGGTGAATCCTCATCGATACCTTAAGGCTACGTTGGTTCTGTCGGACTCATGCCTACTAAACACCATCTAGGGATTGTTTTTAGCCTTTACGGATTGCCTTGCGGAACCTTAAAGGCTTCATCTAAGCGACGCCCCGTAGGGGACGGGGCGACGCAAACGCCGCACACGAATGAGCGTACGTCAAGAGAAAATGGCAGCCCCATGATGTGGGGTGCGCCACAAGCCATCGTTTATAAGTCTCTCTCGGGGAATCTGGAGCCTTCTCGGTAGCTTGATCACATTAATCGGGCGGCAGATGACGCACAGCGCCGTTTCTTGGCCGAGCTGGTTGTATTGGAAACAATCAGGGGCCCTACCGCCGAAGCTGAAGCCGATTACCATCGGATTTATTGATTCCAGAAATAGGTCTTAGGTTAGGTTAGGTTAGGTTAAAGTTATTGACAAACATCTTCAGCTTAGTCGGTAGAGCTCTAGGGTGTCTACCAATTGAGCTAAATATAATTAGCAACAATTTAAGGAGTAGCTTAAATTCGCATTCAAAAATTCCGACGGTAATCGGCTTTAGCTTCGGCGGTTGGGCCCCAAAAATCATAGCTGGACTCTCACAAGACGGATCACGTGGGTAGGTCCACCCATTCCGCTTCTCTAATGGATGGCCTCACTCAATTAGGTTCTGAAACTATTCGAGTACCAAGATAGGCAGATCAGTATAACTAATTATGTAGGAGATGAGTTGTTGAGACTGACTATCGCATCCTTATTATATCAGCGATTTTTAAATCGCCTGATATGACTAAAATGACCTGATGATGATGATGATACTTTAGTATCATCATCATCATCATCAGGTCATTTTAGTCTCCACTACAGGAGCACGACCCTCTCTCGTCCGTCCCTGACAGAAGGAGGTTTTGGCCTACACTCCCCACGCTGGCCAGACGGGATTTAAAGTATATTAAATCGCTAATATCATAACGATAGCGATACGATGCTAGATATACGAGAATTATAAGAGTATTTTTTTTTATATACTACGTCGGGTGACAGACAAGCATACAGCCCGCCTTATGTGAAGCGGTTACTGTAGTCATATTAGCGCTCGCAACATAAAATATCGCTCGCGCGCCGCCACCCCCGCTGCCAACGCAGCATCTCCTTCCCTTCTGGTGACCTCACTCACTCGCAGGAACACAACGACCCTCAAGGGAATTGTTATTTGGCTGCGGTACTCTGTGAGGTGGAGGTACATTCCCCAGTCGGGTAGCTTACAATTACGCTCCCTACCTCTTTTTTCGCCAGAACTTCGTTTGTCAGTCAGCAGGGTGCACCGCGTGCAGATACAGTTGGCTTTGGTTCAAAGATGTTGCTGAACAACTTACACTCCATATTGAATGTTATTTATTGTATCTAATCATTAAGGCGTCAGTTCTTCCTTCAGGCAACAAAGTTAATTTCAGTGGCATGTTGGAGCTGACAGGCATCATTTTTGTTATTAAGTGAAATCATATCATATTGTCTTAATACTTAAGCAAATTTATATATTTTTAGTTATAACTTATAATGTACTTTTTAAGATATTTCTTACTAGACTCGAATTCCTTGCTCCAAAATTATTCTTGTTTTAATTTTTGTTAACATTCTGTATATAAGCAAACACCCCAGCCACTCGATACAAATGTCGCGTCATTTACTACTATATAAACAAGGACGTCTGTGTGGAGCGTAAATGAGCGTGTTTGCGTGCGGCGCCATGCAAACTGTTCCAGATTAGTCTCAGAGGGAATGTTAGGTCGATACGAGAGAGTGGCAGGGTGTGGCCATACTGTACCTAGTACTATTAGGTACTTTTTTAATAATAATAATAATAATAAATCTTTATTTGCACAAGATATGGTATATATCTATCGCATGATTCCATAAATAAGTTTCTGTGCTTAGTGACAAAATTACACGCTTCATATATATATAGTGATGGTAATGGTAATAAGCCGAGACGTTTAATTAGAGGTTCGCAGGACTGATCCGGCGGTATACCACATATAGCCCTGATGCATTTTTTTTGTGCAATGAATGCCCTATTGATGTCTGTGCTATTGCCCCATATAATTAATCCATAGCGTAAAATGGATTCCATTCCGTATGCACGATAAGTAGTAATAGCCGTTTCGATATTAGTTGTATTTTTAACTTTATTAAGAGCATAAATGAATTGGTTAATTCTATTGCTTAAATGTTCTACGTGTAGTTTCCAACTTAATTCATGGTCTAAGGTTATGCCCAAAAATTTTATATGAGTTGTTTCTTTTATTTTATTAATATTAAGATGAATATTGTATTTTGAATGCTTTGATTTATTAAATTGTATATAATTTGATTTATCTAAATTAATTTTTAAATTATTTATTTCCAGCCATTTAATAATGTTGTCAATTGTATTATTTATGTCATTTTCATGGTCCATTATCGAATATATTTTTTTATTTGATGTCACAATTATTGAAATGTCATCTGCAAATAAAATACATTTATGATTTGTCAGCTTAGTTATGTCATTTATATAAAGTAAGAATAAGATTGGACCCAATACACTTCCTTGCGGGACACCACACTTATTCTCTTTAAAGCCGGAGGCATGTGACATAAGTTCATTTTTGCTTATTTTGTTGACGATCACACATTGTCTTCTGTTGGATAAATATGATGATATCCAACTTAATGCAGGACCTCTTATTCCTAATGATTCAAGCTTCTGCAGTAATCGGTCATGAGAAACGAAATCAAAAGCCTTAGATAGATCGAAAAATAAACCCGTAGTCAGATTTAATTATTATTAATATTGCTCAAAACTTATACTGTGAATCTATCTTTCTTACAGATATTACTTATACAGATGATTTGTGTTTGTAAGAAACGACACGAATAATAATAAGGTCGTGTTTGAAAGTTACGTTATTAGGTCTCTACATAACACGGACCCTACCATTATCTCTTATAGCAGTATTATATTAAACTTTCATGTGAATTTCGTACTATTACTTTTAATAGGTAACTATGAGCTAATTTTGGGGTGCAAGTAGTTCATCAACATCTTTTAATCAAATCCAACCTCACCTGCACGTGCATCCTCGTTTGTCAATCAGGTGCACCACGTGGTGCACCTGATTGACAAACGAGGATTTGGCGAAATGTGAGGTAGGGCATAGCGTATTTTTTACTGCCCGACTGGGGAAGTACCTCTACCTCACAGAATACCGCAGCCAAATAATAATTCCCTTGAGGGTTGTTGTGTTCCTGCGAGTGAGTGAAGTCAACAGAAAGAAAGAAAGGAAAGAGTATAAGCTGGCATCGGATCAGCGACTCCTTGGTGTTGCTGATCTCCATAGACTGTGTTGATTGCTTTCCATCAGGTGACCCCTAGATTCGTTCTATTATTCTGTTCGGCATAGCTCCTTTCAGGTTGATGTGTTTCTGCGAGTGAGTGAGATCACCAGAAAGAATGAAAGGAGTATGGGCTGGCAACGGATTGGCGATCATTTGGTGTTGCTGAACCCCATGGTCGGTGGTAATTGCCTTCCATCAGGTGATCCACATGCTCGTTTACCACCTCTCATATAAACAAAAGTATGATTTAAACACCTTCAGTCACATTTCGGCATTTCTTCAATAAAATCACAGGGAGAGCTCAAGCCATTCATACTAATATATCCATTCAAGGCGCGAATCACTGCATTTGCTAGTATTAAGCGTAAAGGAAAAAAAAACAAGTGCAAGTCGGACTCGCGCACGAAGGGTTCTGTACCATTATCTATAAAAACGGCAAAAAAGTCACGTTTGTTGTATGGGAGCCCCCCATAAATATTTGTTTTATTTTAATTTAATTAATATTCACAGAATATTTAGTTGTATATTCATTTTCAAGTGAATATACAACTAAATATTCTGTGAATATTTCAAGTGTCTACCTATTGCCGTTATGAATATCAAGCAAAAACGAGCAAAAAAATCACGTTTGTTGTATGAGAGCCCCCTTAAATATTAATTTTATTCTGTTTTTTAGTATTCATTGTATTATAGCGTTATTATTATATTATATTATAGCGGCAACAGAAACACATCATCTGTGAACATTTCAACAGTCTAACTATCACGGTTTATAAGATACAGCCTGGTGACGGACGGACGGACAGCGGAGCCTTAGTAATAGGGTCCGTTTTTACCCTTTACCCAAAGGGTAAAAACGTACCCTATTACTAAGACTTCGGAACGGAACCCTAAAAATAATAAGAATTTATTCCCAAACAATCCTATAAGTATTGTAGAATCATTCGCTGATCTCTAAGAAAACTTCTCAATTAGTGAGTTTACCACTTACAAAGAAACTTGCCGAACCTCCCTCGAGCCATTACCCATCCACCATCTTTAGAGACACCGGCGTTGGAACGTGCAAGTTTTAATGTCTTTCGAGAGAATTCTCCTTGTTGTGACACGCTTGGACAGGGTAAATAAAAAAATGTTGACGTGCTTGAAAATGTTGCAAGTTTAAGTATCGGAGAAACTATCGCGTTGAACTTAGTGAGTTGCTAAGTAATTCTTTTAAAAATAAACAGATAGGGAGTGATAAATGGAATTTCGAGCGTCTTTATATTGACTAAGAGATATAAAGAGTGGGCATAGCGTATTTTTTAAGCTGCCCGACTGGGGGAAGTACCTCCACCTCACAGAATACCGCAGCCAAATAACAATTCCCTTGAGCGTTTTTGTGTTCCTGAGTGACTGCGATCACCAGAAAGAAAGACAGGAAGTAGGCTGGCAACGGATCGGATACCCCTTGGTGTTGTTGGTCTCTTCCATCAGGTGACGCACAAGCTTGTTTGCTCCTCTCTCGCATAAAAAAAACTTAAATATTGTTTTGACTTTCTTATTAGTTATAAGTATATAAGTAATTAAATTATTTATAATTTGATATAGGTATATTAGCAAAACACTAATATACTAGATCTAAATCAAAATTAAGATATTATATGACTCCATTTCTGAATACATACGGGTTAGCGTGAGTAGACCATTGGTGATTTACAAATCATTGATGTTTTCAGTAATAATAGTTATAATACTAACATCATATACATAACATCTAATTGATTGCTAATTGCAAACTACATAACAAGAAAGCCTTTCGTAATTATAACATAAATCTTACAAAGAAAGCGCTAAGCATCAAACACCAGCCAGTATTTAGTATACCAAGATTGATCAATAATGAAGCATTACATAATTCAATATACAGTAATATTATTCCAACCCTAATCTAAGAAAATAAGGAAACGGGAGAGGAAAATGTGATTCTCGGTTCGGTAAATAAGAATATAACCCATTTTCCGCGGTGGCTGTATTAGACTAATGGATTTTACCCGACGTTGCCTAATGAGGGTCATTATTCCTATGTACATGTCATGGTTAAACCATCCCTTCTGACAAGAGTTTAATTTGTGGGTATGCGAACGCGCTTTTCAATAAACTTGGAATGATCCTAATTCCCAAATGTGTTTAGGATGAAACGCACACGTTTTTACAATGTAAAATGTGGCTAAATTTAGCGACTCATTAAGGGATGAAAATTTATTTTTAGGCATAAGTATAATACAATTACACTGCGCAGTAAAGATCCGTCATGTAATGTCTACCAATTGTAAAGTAGCTAGAGATGGGTAAAATTCCGGGCATTTACGATAAATGCCCAAAAAGTACTTGTAAATTTCCTATGTATGCCCAGAACTAGACATTTATTGGGCATTTACAGGTACTTACTAGGCACATATCTGGGCATTGTAATTGCCTGGCTTTTTGCCCATCTCTAGAAGTAGCTGAAAACCGAGGATTTCCCTTGAGCTACGTTACACTTAGCTGAGCCGATGTAGTTTGGAAACATTATTACGAAATAAAGTTTTAATAATAATAATATGTATATGTTACAACAGGAAAATATAAAGTTTTTCATGGAACTTTATTATAAAATGTTAGCACCTTGTCATTTTGATAGTTTAACGACGCGCATATCCCAGCATGGATCTCTTTCCGTTAATCAGTGACACTGAAAGTAATTACTGATTTAATCGGGTTCGACGCATTAATGATAAAACATGGATGGTGTATTTTAAAACTGAGATGAAAAATAAGAAATATCAAGATAAACTATGATAACAAAAACCATGTAGTAAACTACATTAATCAAAAAGTAAGGATGCTGATATTATGGCGCACTAATAAACTATTGCATCAATCATATCCATCCCACTGCTGAAATGCGGATCTCCTACTACTAAGGGATATGAGCCGATGGTATTTATAGAGTACTCTACCACGCTGCTCAACTACGAGTTGGTGGAGACCAGTGTTTTACATGTACCCAAAGGCCACTTGGCACAGACTTGGCTTAACAATGGTTGTCTAATAACAACAGCCAGGACGGCCACTTGACGTGTACTCCGCACAGAGTTGATGAACTAAACAGGATAAACAAAGATAAATATGCTATAGATTTAAGGCTCAATATCAATCAAATTGAAGGCGTTCGAAAAATCGAGCAAAATTTACATTTTTACCATCTTATCCACAATGAAAAATCTAATAATGTCGGTGACTTTTATATTCTTTAGTTTATAACTGCTGAGACTTTACTATGATATTACTTACGAAATACAAGTAGGTAGCAGAAGAAAACTGGATGCTAGATCATGTTTGTCGGCTCAATAGATTTGTTTAAGAAGAAGTTTAGAATAAGTGATAAACCACTTACACCCCCAGTGTAAGTGGTTTATCAACATCTTTGAACCAAAGCCAACTTCACCTGCACGTGGTGCACCCTGCTGACTGACAAACGAAGCTCTGGCGAAAAGAGAGGTAGGGAGCGTAATTGTAAGCTACCCGACTGGGGAATGTACCTCCACCTCACAGAATACCGCAGCCAAATAACAATTCCTTTGAGGGTCGTTGTGTTCCTGCGAGTGAGTGAGGTCACCAGAAAAGAAGGAGATGCTGCGTTGGCAGCGGGGGTTGCGGCTCGCAAGTGATTTATTATGTTGCGAGCGTTAATACGGTTACGGTAACACGCTTCACATCAGGCGGGCCGTATACTTGTCTGCCACCCGACGTAGTATAAAAAACAAAAAATTGTTGTTATAACATTTATACACAAGAGAAATTATTTCAATGCAGAATTAGATAAGCTCTACACACCATTTAGATGACTGACGGATTACATGTCCATGATGTTGTACTGTATCGTGAAAACTTGTAAAAACTATGGATTCAAGTAAGGAAAGATGATGCTGGTGTATTAGAGTTGCCAAGCGTCCTGTTTTTCCAGGACATGTTCTAGATTTTAGAGTGTCCTTGTTAGTGATAGGAGCGCGTATATTAAAAATGGACTGTATTTAATAAAATAAAAACAAAGCCAGAAGAACTAAGGAAATATATTTACTTTCACACCGTTCGGCACTTGACATTAGAATATTTTACAAAAAAAATATATATTGCTTTTTTTTGTAAAATATTCTAATGTCAAGTGCGAACCGAAGTTGCGTCCAGCCCCCTTACCACCATCTCTTATTGCGACTCAATAACTGAATAGATTGCTTATTCATAACAATCAATAAGCGACACTATTTCAAAAGGAATAGAGTCGCTTATTCATTGGTATGAATAAGCAATCTACTCAATTATTGAGTCGCAATAAGAGATGGTGGTAAGGGGGCTGGTTATTTAATATATCCCGATATGCATTATTATTACTTGAATTGCATTTAACCTATTTTCAGTACATATTATGTAACTTTTGTAATCTATTAATGTCTCCTGTTTTTAAACTGAGTTGTCCTGGTTTTTCCAATTTCAAATACTTATTTTTGAAATTTCGAGTTAGCAACCCAAGTATATCAATTTTCATTTTTAGAATGTTCGCATTACCATAATTGTAACGAAGTTTTTAATATAGTTAATAATTCAGGTGATATTTTTTTGTGAATTTGTATTAGACGCGGCATCCATTTGGATGCGAAGTCAATGCTTTTGATTCTTAGATTGACTTATCAATACCCATCTTGAAGTCTTGGAAATAGAAAGCTATAATTTTGAACACAATTTCGCATAACGGGATGTAGGCAAGAAATAAAGCTGAATTTATGAAATTTACATAAATAACTGTGAGATATAGATACGTAGTCTGAGGCAAAAGCCAACAATAAATAAATTCACCAATAATGAGGGAATCCAATATACAAAAGTAGGATATCACTAAACGAGCATCCTTTTTCGATCCTGTGTAAATTTGTGCGCTGTTACCGGATTCTGCTTCCGGAAACTGTTGTACAACGGGGAACAAAATTCAATTACTTTAAACTGTTTTATAAAGGAGACCGGGCAAATTGTATTTGGCATTCTTACTGTTTTATTCTTGGTATCCATGATTCGCTATATAACTATGTAGTGAAAGTGGCTTTAAGTAGAAAGTAAATGTGAAGATGCTCGATGGCGTCGCTGCGCATGTCAGTCTAATCGATCACGCAAGTTAAGCAACATCGACCGTAACCTGTCCATGGATGGGTTTATTTATCTCAAACTCATCATTGCTTGCCGCCTGATGGAAAGCTATGAACCTGGCCTATGAACGCCTATAACACACTGTAAAAACCTCTTCACGACCTTTTTGAAGCACCCTATGCTGTATATAGAATGAACTTCCTATCGAGGTTTTCTCAGTCTCCTGAGAAGTTCATTCTACGGCTTGACAGTACGATGGAGAAAACTTCTCTGGAACCGCACAGTACGCGACTACTTAGGCTCTAATGTGTGAGGATGAATTCCCTGGCGATGGCGAGTGGTGCGACTGTAGAAGGAGGCCGTGGGCATCATGTCAAACAACTCCTCTGAACACATCCTATCCTATTGTACAATCGGTAAAATCGGTATTGAAAGATTCCTATTTATCTAATATGTCTAAATAGTATCTATTTATGTATTTATATAAGTATCTGTGTATTTAAATAAGTGTGTCTTATATGTGTATAGTGTGTACTACGAGGGTCAAACTAAAAGTTCTTAGAAAATCAAAAACTGAGCAAACTAGCAAGTTATTAGTTTAATTATATCTTTTCAAAATAGTGTCCATTCACATCAATACACCGCTGCATCCGATGGAACCATTGAGAAAAGCACTTAGGCCACTCGTCCTTAGGGGTCTCTTCAACGGCCTTTTGAAACGCGCCCACTGCTTCCTCGGTGTTCATAAAAAGTTTTCCTCGAAGTTTTTCTTTTATTTTCGGGAATAAATAAAAATCGCAAGGTGCGAGGTCAGGGCTATACGGCGGGTGACCCAGTAATTCCACGTCTGACGTCACTAAATAGTCGATCGTTCGCCTGGCGGTGTGCGACGAGGCGTTGTCGTGGTGAAGAAGGATTCTACTTCGAGGACGCTTCTCCCGAACTTTTTTCAATACAAGTGGCAAACAATTATTACTGTACTACTCTGCAGTAACTGTTTTATGATCCTCAAAAACAATTGTCGCATAGTGACCTATCCTTCCGAAGAACGAGGCCACCATCTTTTTTCCCACACTTCGTCCTCTCTTCATTTTCGTTGTCAACTCCTCGAAAGGAAACACCCACTGAGCAGACTGTCTCTTGGTTTCTGGATCATAACAGTAAACTCAGCTTTCGTCACCCGTAAGTATATCGAACACAGCATTTGAGTCACCTCCGTTAAATCTTTGAATCATTTCACGGCACCAATCAACCCGACGGAGTTTTTGGGCCTCGGTCAAATTATGAGGTATCCACCGGGCACAAAGCTTCCTGACCGCTAAATGTTCATGGAGGATTTTATGCACTTGAATCATACCGATGCCTAAGCTTGTCCGAATCTGCTGATACGTCACTCTTTTATCAGTCTCTATCATACGCCGCACAACACTGATGTTATTTTCAGTCGTCGCCGTAGAAGGCCGTCCCTGACGCAGATCATCGGTAAGATTAGTGTGACCACGTTTAAACTCATTAAACCAGTTGTAAATAGTCGCACGAGATGGGGCTTCATCGTGAAAGGCCAATAGAAGTCTATCATAGCTTTCTTGCTGACTTAAATGACAACGAAAGTCATAAAAAATCATTGCACGAAAATTTTCTCGCATTAAATTCATGTTGACGTGATACAGACAATTTTCAATTTGCCGCCAAATCGTAAAACAAATGACAAATGAATGAAATACATACTCAACAATATTGGCAGAGTTCCATTTTCAAAATTTAAACTTATTTTTTTTATTATATTGTTTACAAGTGGCCAGTTCTAAAAACTTTCAGTGTCACCCTCGTATATCTGAATATGTATACATGTCTAGAGTGTATATCGTGTTATTTTTTTTTTTTTTTTTTTTTTTTTTTTTTTTTTTATACTACGTCGGGTGGCAGACAAGCATACGGCCCGCCTGATGTGAAGCGGTTACCGTAGCCATATTACCGCTCGCAACATAAAGTATCGCTCGCGCGCCGTCACCCCCGCTGCCAATGCAGCATCTCCTTCCTATCTGGTGACCTCACTCACTCGCAGGAACACAACAATTCTCAAAGAAATTGTTATTTGGCTGCGGTATTCTGTGAGGTGGAGGTACATTCCCCAGTCGGGTAGCTTACAATTACGCTCCCTACCTCTCTTTTCGCCAGAGCTTCGTTTGTCAGTCAGCAGGGTGCACCGCGTGCAGGTGAAGTTGGCTTTGGTTCAAAGATGTTGATGAACCACTTACACCCCAAAGTGTGTAGTGCCTCAAATTATTAATAATGTTATATAACATTATTAATAATTTGAGGCACTACTGAAGGTTAGCTGGAAGTGATCTCTATTAGAGATAAGCTCGCCTTTGTATACCACCTATATAAACTCTTGTAAAATATGACATGTTGAAATCGTTGCATGCCACATCCGGTGTAGTATACTATTCTGATTTGGTAGCAACAAGGGAGAATTACCAAACGTTCAGACGATTTTGCAATTCATATTATTGGAATCGATGTGTTAGGTAACAACTTAAGATTTTAGGTCCTTAATAGTGTTACATACATAAAAACCGTGGTGCACGGCAGTTGTGCTTCACTTGACTAGCCATCTCTTTAGGCTTTAATGCCTTATTTGCCATATTGCTGTCTCTCACATTCATCATCATCATCAGGTCCATTTTAGTCTCCACTACAGGAGCACGACCCTCTCTCGTCCGTCCCAGACGGAAGGAGGATTTGGCCTATTCTCCCCACGCTGCCAAACAGGTTGGGGAAGCCTGATCGATATTTGATAATGTATTTCCCTTTGTCGCCTTGTACGACATCCACGGGAAGAGACGGAGTGATTCTATTCTAGTCTGCCGGAAACCACATTGCTAACAGGGGAAGTCAAATTCCAAAAGCTTCCTACTCCTACTAATTTTTTCTGATTAAATTCGTTGTGAGTTCTAAGGCAGCCGTAATTTTACCCCCGGGACTGCAATGGACTTCATTGTTCATGTCTGTTTGTCTTGGACTGGGTGTTTTCTATGTAACATGAGTATGTATTTACAAAAAAAAATGTATTTACGTATGTTAATCAGTTATATAGTACCTATAACACAAGCTTCGCTTACTTTGGGGCTAGATGGTGCTGTGTAATTTATCTGACAATATTTATTTATTTATTTATTGCTTTTTTGGCGGTCACCTCTGTTAATCCTGGCTACACAGGAGATACAGTGGCAGGAATGAGTGGCGGGCCCCCGTCCCGACAAAAAAAAAACTGTTGTAATCTTTTTTATGTGCAATAAATATATTTATAATTTCTTGTTGCAGATCATGCATTTCAAGAAAACCGAGCAGACGTCGCGTACTAAAGACATAAAACTATACAACGAATGGATGAGGCAAGGCTGAGCTATGGCCGAGATGATGTGGCGGGCCCTGGAGACACATACCATGTCAGTCAGTTATCGGCTGAAGATTGGCGTGCTTGTAATTGTTATTATGGTGCTTGGATTCTTTAATGAGAGTCAAGGTAAGTTAGAACACATTATGAAACTCTTTGTTATCACCGTACGTAACAAATTTTAATAAAAAAAAGCGGCCAAAGTGCGAGTCGGACTCGCCCATGAAGGGTGCCGTAGCAACAAGTGACATAATATAAAAGTTCTTGTAGTTCGTTGTAACTTTGATCGATGTTTTAATAATTAATTTATTGATAAGTCAACATTATAATTAAGTACCTAAATGATGGGATTTAGATCTAACTATAACTAACCAAAGAGCACGTAAGACCTCCGCCAATCCGTAGCTGAGTATGCTGTAAACCCCTTCGTTTTAGGGGAGACCCGTATCCCAGTAATGGGGTGAATAAGGGTTGACGCCGACGATGATTAGCACTTAATAAACTTTACTTTTTTTATATATTAGAGGGTGGCAAACGAGCATGTGAATGATGAGCCTGATGGAAAGCAATCAGCACTGCCTATAGAGCTCAGTAAAAAAGTTGCCAACCTATACAGGTGATCTCCAGAAAGAAAGGAAGGAATACTCCTTCATTTCTTTCTGGTGACCTCACGCACTCGCATAATGCATACAAAACAACGTTATTTGGCTGCGGTATTCTGTGAGGTAGAAGACTTCCCCAGTCGAGCAGCTTAAAAAATACGCTATGCCCTATCTCTATTTTTATCCAGATCCTCGTTTGTCAGTCAGCTGAACCACGTTCAGGTGAGGTTGGCTTTGGTCCAAAGATGTTGATGGACCACTTACACCACAAAATTACCAAATAAATAACACTTCACAGGTTTTATAAATTATTAACAACTAAAGAAATCCAGTCTTTTTCATCAGTGGTATATTACTTGAAGTCATGAATTAACTGAGTGAAATTATTTGCATTATTCCTTTTTGAATCAGTCAAGTCTTTCACTTTTGTGTCGTCAATTGCGTGTACCTACTTACTGGAATGAATTCGTCTAGAATAATTCTACTAATTAATTTTATTCGCTTTAAAATTAAGAAAGCTCAACGAAGTAGGCCATTAATTAAAGTCTGGGTTGCCTTTTCATTTGTAAATCACAAAGTGAACTAAATTGCTGGCTTAACATGTTCATTTGCGTGAATTAGAACTACTGGCGTTTTGACTTTGAAAATTGTATAAATATAATTATATTGTGTTGCTCTGTATAATATCGCACCCCGGCCGCTGTATACAAATGTCGCGTCGTTTACTACTACATAAACAATGACGTCTGTACAGAGCGCGAATGAGCATGAGTGCGTATACAAATTGTTCCGGATTTGTCAGAGGGGAGGTGAGGTCGACACGAGAGAGCGGCAGGGAGTGGTCATACTGAACGTAGTACTATTACTTGTACTGTGATAATAATATATTATAGTACCTGCAGGACCGAGCTCCGCTCAGCGTTTTCACCACGAAATTCTTTGGTGGTGGAAGCACGCAAAGTAGTGTAGATCAAATTGCCTACGAAATTCTTGTCAAAAACTATGCAATTTAAAACTACATCTATTGTCAGTAGCTAACATTGTTCATGTTAAAGAAGATGATGATTCGTGGGATTTTGGTTGTTGAGCAATAGATAGCCTTTCGGCGGTTTGAAAACACTGGCCTCCACCAACCCACACTTGAGCAGCGTGGTGGAGTATGCTCTTATGGGGTGTAAGTGGTTCATAAACATCTTTGTACCAAAGCCGCCCCCACTACTAACGCAGCATCTCCTTCCTTTCTGGTGATCTCACTCACTCGCAGGAACACAGCGACCCTCAAGGGAATTGTTATTTGGCTGCGGTATTCCGTGAGGTGAAGGTACATTCCCCAGTCGGGTAGCTTACAATTACGCTCCCTATCTCTCTTTTCGCCAGATCTTCGTTTGTCAGTCAGCAGGGTGCACCGGGTGCAGATGAAGTTGGCTTTGGTTTAAAGATGTTGATAAACCCCTTACACCCCAAAAGATCGTTTTTATGGAGGTCACACTTCACACGTAATCTAACCTAAAGGTATATATTATTATATGCGAAATGCAAATTTCCTAAAGATTTATTTGGGAAATAAAACTAGCGTGATAAGTTTTTTGGGAAGTGAAAATTGACGAGATGTTATACAAAGGGCTAAACACCATTTTCCACTTCGCATATATTTGCCCAAAGTATATGAATTTACGTTTGTTGTTGTATTCTAGGTTATAAACCTAGAATTATAACTTAATCTATTTTTCTAGAATCGCGACTATGCAAATCAATACCCTGTTTTCCTCCTGACAAAAACACTGTCACATGTTCCGTCAACGTGACTCTTACATCTGACATATTTGTAGAAATGTTTCCACCACGTATATGTCACATTAATGCGAAACGCAGGAGCACTTCATACGAAATCTAAATAGATTCTGACATATCATAAAAAATGTACCATAAATAGAGCTTGAAGTCAAATCATGTTCGAAATGGGATACGAAAAGGCAATTCCGTACACGAAACTACCAATCTGGCCTCAAATTAAGACGGTCAGCTCACTGATAAAGTTACACAGTAGACGCAATTAAACCAACTCGACAAACCAAGTTCGAACCTTACGTGAAACTGAATTATCTAGGTTTATGTATTTATTAGTCTGTGTGGCTCGATATTGGCCGCCAGGAAATTTATGTGTTACAATTAGAACCCGAGATAGAATTCCGGGAAAATCAGTCAAAAGTTTGGAGTGTTATTTTCTTATTACTATCTTCGGAGTCAAATTCTATCTTACCTGCACAGGAATTGTTGTGGCATATTTATTCACCACAATACCGTGCGAACAAGGTCTGACCAATGAGACGTAAGAGCATGTCAAGGTCGACTTGGGAGTTACCTCCATCTCACAGAAGACCACAAAATAATTGTTTCTGAAGGCGAGTGAGGTAAGGAAATGCTCCGTTAGCAAGGTGTAATTCCTTAGTTAATTACACGAGCAATACTCCACTTTATAGCAAATGTTTTTTTTTTTGCTATTTTCTGTGAAGTGAAAGTCCTTTGACAGTCGAGGTGCTCTTTTTTTTAACCTGAGCCTCATTTATATCTGTGTATAGCAAACATAAATTGTACACGTATACTATATACAGTTGATGTTTGCTTTGGTTTTAAAGAAGGTAGTAAGGTTCTTACACATCATCTGGTACAGAACCCTCAGTACGCGAACCCATCTCGTAATAAAACATCTTACATTTGAGGGGTCTCCTCGCCTCCTCGCGCTAGACGACCGCGACCATTGGTTGCAGCGACTAACTATTTACTTTAAGTTATATGCAACACCGCGTACTACGCGACAAACTGGTCGCCCAGGTACCAGCGACTGCAACCAGTAAACAGATTGTTGGTCGCTGCGACCATGAACGCGGTCGCGGTTGCCTTGTTTGATGTTTATTTTGTTTGTACACATCCAGACCATAGTTTGATATTGTTATCTTTTGCGCGATCTTTTCTTTTTTGTAACCAGTCAAAAATACCAACCATTGTACTCTGACAGTCAAAAAGCACAGCCATAAATCAACGTCGAGTGGACTAAATCCTTGGACTAAATTCAGTAATTAGTATGGTTATCGTCAACTTTACGTTCGTCGCAATCCAGTCTTTACGCTTCTTGCGATTATTGTTGTTATGCAGAATTAGATTTCAAAATAGAAGTGCCAACTGCCAGCCTTCTCCGCTTTTATTTAACTGGCAATAAGTTCATATTTAAAAACAATTTATGACATTATTGGGTACAAATTCTTAATTAATTTTAACACCTCTAAAATTTGTAATTAATGTTCAACAGTAAATGATGGATACGAGAAAATATTAGATAATGTTCTCTGGGAGTGACATTACTAACATCGGTAGCGGAACAGTAATGTTGGTTTTCTTGCGTAGTATTTGAGGTGTTATATGTAGTATTGTATATATTAATAATATTAAGAGAGAACCATTTTAAACTATACTATAATATACATATATTATTAAATTTAATTTGTTAGATTAGGTTAATAACAACTCAGAATTTAAGCTTCCATTAGTGTTTGATAGCCATTTCTATATATTTTAAATGTCATATTTGTCCTATTGCCGTTTCTTACATTTATAAGAAGTTAAATTCCAAGGCTTCTTTACAAATCTTCTTGTGGTTATATACGTTATGACTTCCAATATAGGCATAGATTTATTATTTTTTATTAGCCATAGATAGATTCCTGTGCCTACACTGCGATGCAAAAGTATTTACTATTATTATTATTTATGGTGTGTAAGATGTTCATCAACATCTTTGAACCAAATCCAACTTCACCCGCTCACGGTGCACCCTGTTGATTGACAAAAGAAGCTCTGGCGAAAAGAGAGGTAGAGAGCGTAATTGTATGCTACCCGACTGGGGAATGTACCTCCACCTCACAGAATACCGCAGCCAAATAACAATTCCCTTGAACCCTCAAGGGAATTGTTGTGTTCTTGCGAGTGAGTGTGGTCACCAGAAAGGAAGGAGATGCTGAGTTGGCAGCGTGGGTGGCGGCGCGCGAGTGATATTATTTTGCGAGCGTTAATATGGCTACGGTAGCCGCTTCACATCAGACGGGCCGTATGCTTGTCTGCCACCCTTCGTAGTATAAAAAAAAACCTGCATTATCATTTTGACAATTGCTCCTGTTAATCCTAGCTTCACAGCAGACACAGTAATAGTAATGTTTGATGTGCTTGTCCCTCATCCAAAATTTGCCGATTATTCAGTATAAATTGATCGTTTTAGGAGTAGAGTCATAACGTTGACAACGCAAGACAACTGTCAAGTATCCATGACAGGTGGCGCGTTTATTTAGAACATAATAATAGGAATTTGAAAATGACTATAGCAAGAGACAAGAAGCCCTCAAATGTGTTATTTTTGGGACAAACGGATTTATAGAGACAACATGGACAGGGTCGTTAGATGAATCTGATAACAAATTAAAATTTCTGCACATTTTAATAATGTTTTCTTCAGCACAAAGTCATATTATATATAAAACCAACAAACCTTAACACATATTATTCTGAATGACTGATTGCTCCGGAAATTTTGTAAAATTGACAAAAAACATTGAATGCCGAAAATAAAAAGCCTGCAACTCTGGTATGCAATCTCGATAATGGTCCAGTAGTTAGTGAACTGATACACTCAGTATATATGTCGAGTTTCACTGGATTTTATTATCGGAATGCGTGAATTGGCACATTAAAATTGCCTTCAATAATTCAACAAGAGTTAAAATAAATCTTAATTGGCTGTAAATGCATCCAGGCGATTTTCTCCAGGTGAATTAAATCTACCAGGTGGGACATCATTTTTGTGATTTGTGATTGTGGGATTTCAAATTGAATCTTAATTCTATCATGTAAGTCACCGGAAGTAAATTTCCAAAAGTTTCCTACTCTTACTTATTCCTTTTGATTAAATTGGTTGTGAGTTCCAAGGCAGGCATAGTTTTATCCCCGGAACTGCAGTGAACTTCATTACCTTTTTGACGGTTGGCGCTGTTAATCCTGTGTGCACAGGAGAAACTGTAGTGGGCTATCTATATAATTTAGTGAAAATGTCTATAAGTGTGAAAATACATTTTTATGTATTGTTTTATCGATTTTTATTATCATTGAAAAAAGCTAGACGAGTACATTCTCACATACAGTTTTATGCTATTTGTTTTTTCGAATCACAATAACTATATACCTACTCGTATATTAGTTTTTACTCTCACCATCCTCATGTCCTCGTTCTCTGCCATTTATGTGACTCAGTTTCTATACAATAGAAGACATGTCCATTAATGTCTATTCATGTTAATGATTACACTAAAAGTCGTATATTTATTCACGTACTAAAACTTCGGTAATTCCTATATTTGTCGTATCATTAAAAAAAGGAACGCACTGCCTACACATGTGCCTCCTTTTTCTTCATCAGATCCTTTAAGCGAAACGTGAAGATGCATCTTGTGGGACAGCATGGCAATGTCAACTGGCAGGATACTAAGATCTCTTGGCCAGTGGCCAGTATGATTAGGGCTCTTCTTCTCACTTAACATCAGGCGAAGTGAAGCCATTATGCTGAGCTAGTATAAAAAACTGAATACACTCTTTCAGTCGTCTATCCTTACTCAACCCACTGCTGGGATACAGGTCTCCCCTCAATTATATATACAATCCCCTCATTATATCATAATATAGTTTTTTTTTACGAAGCCAATCGCAATATGCGCACACTCAGCGGTGTAAAGTGCCGCTGAGTGCGCGCAGATCGGCTTACTTCGTACATAGCGCACACCCCTGTCGTGGACAAGGATTTTATACATGTTAATTTTTTTTTATTTTTATTTTACATCCACATACAATTTTGGTTTAAAATACATAAATAAATGAAGCAATAGCATAAAAAATTTAATGTCACAATATTATATACAGTAATTAAAACAAATGCTGCAATAGCAGATTTAAATAATACATAATTTTACATGAAGCAATAAACTTATGGCAAAATTTTCCGAAATATACATTTTTATTATGACTCTCTTATGGACGCCGACGAATTGAGGCGATGGCTTGGTCACACTAAATATCTAATTATTGTCAATCCATCCACAGCTTTCCTCGGCAGACACTTAACTCAATAACCCCACCTAGCTACCGCGCAATTATAGGGATTCAAATCACACTCCACTACGCTGCTCAACTGCGGATTGGCGGAGGCTAGTGTTTTCAAGCCACCTCAAGGGCACTGACTTGGCTTAACGATTGAATGACAACAGTCGGGACCGACGACTTAACGTACCCTCCAAAACACGAAGGAGCTCGACATAATAATATAGACTCAACCATGGACAGACTACGGTTGACGGTGCTTAAATTGCGTGTTCAATTAGACACGAAACGACGCCATCGAGCTCCACACTCAAGCTTTCAGTAATAATTTTAAAAAATAAAACTTCACTGAAACCGTTTCTGAAATCCATTTAAGAACAGGGCCCTACTGCCGAAGCTGAAACCGATTACCAGCGGGTATTTTGATTCCAAAAATTGGTCTAAGGGTAAATTTATTGACAAACATCTTCAGCTTAGTCGGTAGAGCTCTAGAGTTACCCATAATGTAAACAGTAGTTTCATTTTCGCATTTAAAAAAACGGTTTCAGCTTTGGCGGTAGGGCCCTAGAACTATCTAATTAAGAGGTCAATTTTTAATTCTATCCACCATTTCCATAAAACTAAATTCAGTACTCAATAATCTTTATACATCTGTTGCCTCTTCCATTCGTTCATATCTTCGTCCGAGCTTTAATGAAACACATTAATAACATCTGCGCACAGTAAAATGTCTTTTGTTTCTTACACGATTTCGGAAATTGTACCCTCTTTTGTTACTTGGTTAATATTACTTGGTTTTCCGAGAAATATTGTTAGACTAATTTATATGGAATATTCCTAGATTTTATTATGGCATGAGAGAAATACCGAACTTACTATTGGGAAAAATTCTTGGGAAATTTCCTCGAATATTAAAGAGGTTTTTTTTCGTTATAAATGATAAGTGATATTTCTTAACTAAAATACCTATTATGATATTGAAAAACTTCTTCACGAGCTCTATCAAACGGCATTAATAATAATTTATACTAAATACATGGGATGTATACATCCCCATGTATTTAGTATATATTTTGGAATATATACCGCGTATACATACGCTGTACATATACCAAAATATCATTTATTTTTTCAATGTTGTTTTTGTCTGTCTGACTGTTAGTTCTGGCTAATCTCTGAAACGGCTGGACCGATTTTAACGGGACTTTCACTGGCAGATACCTAATGTAATAAAGAGTATCTATTGTTAATACAGTCATTATAAGCAATACCCCTGATAAACAGTACCGCAATCTAACAATATAACTATAATTATAATAATAATAAGTCTGCAGGGTAGCTTGTGGTGAGCTGTTGTGTGAGTAGCGACACCACGGACCCGAGTCTCCAGAGAGTCGGTCAGCGCCTTCGTCTCCGACGTGTCTTCATCGGTCGGAGTGTAAACAAAAGAAGGCCCGCAGGACTCTCAGCTCTGGCTTGCCTTCATTGGCCGTCCAGAGAGGAGCCGCTAGAGCTATATGATCCAGGGGTGTAAGTGTTAAAGGGCATCACGCCGCGAGTAACTTCGGAGAAAGCGCAGCACACCTCTCGACATCCCTGAGTCACCCGTTTACCTGGCATTTCGGGGGCCCATCTAGTGAGTGGCAAGCCACCGCCTGCCGCTTAGTTCACCCAGATCTCATCTCCATAACCCATTTATTTTCCATCACACTTCGCAATAGTCTCAACGCCTGCCGAGACCTGCTCATGGGTATGTCGTTCTATTGACATATCCTGGAGCGGGTCACGGCGGTCGTACAACATTACATTAAACTTCTCAAAGGGGCCTCTTTGTTGGATCTATATCCCCGCGCACGCCTATCAAATGACCGTGCTTGACCCGTGATTAAAAAGAGATACATAATAATACTACATATTTCTGGACAATTTACAAAGCGCCATCTAGACCCAAATTAAGCGCGAAGCTTGTGTTATGCGTATTAGACAACTGATATATGTAGGTACTTATTTTTTTTTGTCTAAATACATACATATAATACATAGAATACACCCAGACCAAGACAAACAGACATGTTCATACACACATATGTTTGTCTTCCGAGCTCGATAATATTCGTACATCGTATAATTATAATAATGAAACGATAAAGAACATTACAACCAAGAATCTCCATAAACATACACCGCATCTCATCAATAACACATTCAGAACGTTCTGGGTTTACGTTTCGTTACCCACTAATTACGTTTACGATTTGCCAAGTAACAATTACGGCCAATTAAAGTAAATTGAACGGAACGTCTTCCAGCCGAGTTGTATCATCATTAAGATATATTTACATAGAGTTTGAACACGGGCTCTTTATATATGCTTTAAATAATACATACTCAACTTGTCTAGCCATCATCATATTGTCTTATTTTTATACCACGAAAGTGACAAACAAGCATACGGCCCGCCAGATGGAAAGTAGTTACCGTAGCCTATGGACGCCTGTAATACCAGAAGCATCACATGCGCGTTGCCGACCCTGTAAAAACCTCTTTACGCCGTTTTTGAAGAACCCCATGCTGTAGTCTCCTGGGAAAACCTCAACAGGCAGTTCATTCCCCAGCTTGATAGTACGTGGAAGAAAATTTCTCTGGAACCACACAGTACGTGACCACTGCGGTTCTAATGTGTGAGGATGAATTCCCTGTCGATGGCGAGCGGTGCGACTGTAGAATGAGGCCGTGGGCATCATGTCAAATAACTCCTCTGAACACACCCCATTGTACAATCGGTAGAACACACAAAGCGACGCAAAATCTCTTCTCAGGAGTTCTAAACCGTCCGTCAATTTGGATTCATCAACAATCCTCACAGCGCGTCTTTGAATGAAGGCACAAGGTGCTAGCTGGTATTTAGGTGCTCCCACCCATAGATGACAACAGTACTCTATATGCGGCCGTACTTGAGCTTGTCTCTCACATTGCTAGGAGGGGAAGTCAACTTCCAAAAGCTGCTTACTCCTACTAATTTGTTAGGCAACAACTCAATGTTCTAGGGCCGCAATGATGTTAGGTACTTAAAATCCGTGATGCACGGCAGTTGAGCTTCACTTGACTAGCCATCTCCTTACGCTTTTAATGCCTTATTTGCCACTAGCTGATGCCCGCGACTTCGTTCGCGTGGACTTTGTGATTCCGGCGTATTAACACAAATACGAACTAAAGTAGATACATAAGAAAATATTTGGGGCAGTATTACACGTTAAAAGTCAACAAATTATTATTTTTATTTAAGTTATGTAACCATAGTTTAAAAAAAAATATAAAATAAATGAAGGGGGTCTTTTCTTCGGGAGCTAATATGAAAAGACCTGAAGCGTAACTAATCCTCGATAAAGCCACATTCTTGGCCATTTCGCATTCATCTGAAACGATTAGACAGCAATCCTGAAACATTTTCGCTTTGTCACAGTTTCGTGTCACAAAGCATGTCGGTGTTTCCGTTCTGTATAAATCGAGTAGAATATTGAACATTGTATTTGCGTCCTTCCGTCTAGTATCACTGACTCACTCATCACGAAATCTCAGAAACTATAACACCTACAAACTTGAAATTTGTTTCTTATAGGGTGTAGACATCCGCTAAACGGATTTTACGATACTCCACCCCTAAGGGGGTAGAATGGGGGTTGGAAGTTTGTATGAAAGTCCTATGTTTTTGAAGCAAGAGACTTGAAATTTAAAATGTATGCTCTATAGATGGTGTCGAGGTGTACTAATAATGTATCTTTGGAAATCAACCCCTTTTTGGGGATAAAACGGGGGTTGGAACTTTGTATGAAAGTTCTATGTTTTTGAAGTAAGAGACTTGAAATTTAAAATGCATGCTCTATAGATGGTGTGGAGGTGTACTAATAATGTATCTTTAGAAATCAACCGCTTTTTGGTATTAAAACTGGGGTTGGAAGTTTGTATGAAAGTTCTATGTTTTTGACGCAAGAGACTTGAAATTTAAAATGTATGCTCTATAGATGGAGTGGAGGTGTACTAATAATGTATCTTTGAAAATCAACCCCTTTTTGGGGTTATAATGGGGGTTGGTAGTTTGTATGAAAGTTCTAAGTTTTTGTAGTAAGAGACTTGAAATTTAAAATGTATGCTCTATAGATAGTTTGGAGGTGTACTAATAATGTATCTTTAGAAATCAACCCCTTTTTGGAGTTAAAACGGGGGTTGGAAATTTGTATGGAAATCCAATGTTATTGAAGTAAAAGTGATTATGGCAGAAGGATTTTAAATGATATTTAAGTATAAAAAATATTGAAAACAACTACATACTTACTATTATAAGGAGGAATGTTTTATTATAACAATAAAAAATACTTTAGGTTTTACAAAGAGGTTTTAAAAAACAACATCCGTCGACTTAATTGATTCAAAAAATTCGTCTAGACATTGATTGTTTTTAACTTTTTTTATTTTTTTCCTTTCATTAGGTACCTATTTAGCTTTTTCGAATGTAATTAAAAATTCTTTGCAAATAAATAACTCCACGCGTACGAAGTCGCGGGCGGCCGCTAGTATATATATATATATATATATATATATATATATATATATATATATATATATATATAACGTAAATAAATAAAACTATTGCGTTTAACTTGTAGCAGGTAAGAATAAAAGTAGCACTGCGCGGTTATTTTTTTACAATACAATCAACATTTTGTTAAACTATTTATGCTCATCAGGCTGAACAACTTTTGCTAAGGCGTCATTATTATATTCCTTATAGTTTAGCTGAACCATTATGGTTCTGCATCAGGTGTTCTAAATTTTGGATTTTTATACCTCAACAAAAAATGCTTATCACGCCTAACAACTTTTGCTAAAGCGTCATTTTTATATTTCTTATAGTTTAGCTGAACCATTATGGTTCTGCATCAGGTGTTCTAAATCTTGGATTTTTATACCGAGATGGAAATTTCGTGTCCACGTTTTCAAATCGATGCCATTTTCGTAATTGACATTTCAGAAAACCATAGAATCAACACCCATATTGATATTATGACATTTCAACCCCATCGCACCCCTACAGGAGTGCTCTTGTGTCACGTCGATTATGTTAGATTATAAAATAGCTGTTGTTTTCGGAATCAGCGACCCGATAAACCATAAAAACAATACCCATGTCGATTTTCAGACTTTTGCACCTCATTCCACCCCTTTAGGGGTTGAATTTTGAAAAATCCTGAAACACGTGTTTACTCATTTATCTACAGAAGATCTCGTGTAAAGTTTCGTATAAAATAGTCCAACTAATCTTGGTTCCCCATACAAACTTTGGACCCCCATTTCACCCCCTTAGGAGTTGAATTTTCCAAATTCCCGTCTTAGTGAGCATCTACGTCCTGAAAGGAACCCCCATACAAAATTTGAGACTCCTAGCACTTGTAGTTTCTGAGATTTTGTGATGAGTGATTTTCTACAAAGAAAAATTTTCTTTAAACTTTAAATGACGATAACTTTTTAATCTGACATCAGATTTCGATGAAACAAAGCCTATATGTTGCTCAGGGATGAGCTTAATCTTTTAGTGAAAACCGCATAAAAATCTATTCAGTAGTTTTAAAGATTAGCGAGTACATACAGACAGACAGACAGACAGACAGACAGACAAAAAAATCAAAAAAATCTTTTTTGTGTTCTGTTACTCTTTTTTTATCGCCCACACTCATTTTTTGTTAATTTTATCAAATGTACAGACACGCGGTTCCTACTGTTTTATTATATGTATTGATATTGCTATCTCTCACATTGCTAAGAGGGGAAGTCAAATTCCAAAAGCTTCTTACACCTACTAATTTCTTCTGATTAAATTCATTCCAAGACAGTCGTGTTTTTACCCTCGGAACTGCAATGGACTTCACTGTTCATTGTCTTTTTGGTGGTCACCGCTCTTAATTCTGCCTACACAGGAGACACAGTGGTGGGAATATGTGGTTGCCTAATGACAACAGCCGGAACTGACGGCTTAATGTGCCCTGCGTAGCACGGTCTTCCGTGCTACTCAGGAACACGAACTACGAAGAAGAAGGATAGATATAAGGACCTATCCATGGACAGGCTGCGGTCGACGTTGCTTAACTTGCGTGTTCGATTAGACTGACACGCGTAACGATGCCATCTCTCTCCTCATATGAAATATGTATAATTTGGAGAGCATGAAATACTGTAAAATTTGTAGAGAGGACCACACTGTACGTGAACACTTCAGTCCTAATATGTGACGGAAAATTGGGACGGAAGTGGTCACGTACTGTATGTTTCCAGAGAGGTTTCTCATCTACTACGCACTATCAAGCTGTGGAATAAACTGCCTGTCGAGGTTTTCCCAGGAGACTACAGCATGGGTTTCTTCAAAAAGGACGTGAAGAGGTTCTTACTTCGGTTTGTGTTGCAAGCGTCCATAGGCTGCGGTTGCTGTTTTCCATCAGACGGGCCGGCCTTATACTTGTTTTTTATAAATTTATCGTTTGGATATCAGTAGACTTTTTTCACTGAAGCCGGTTCCAAATTGACAGAATATAAAACCTATGTAGATTTACTTATAATCACTTCAGAGCGCACCCTTATCTTACGATTTCCGTATTAAGTTTTTCTCGATTTATGTGAGAGGGGAGCAAACGATCTTTTGTGTCACCTGATGGAAAGCAATCACCACCGCCCATAGTGAACAGCAACACCGAGGTGTCGTCGATCCGTTGCCAGCCTGACTCCTTCCTTTTTTCTTTGACTTCTGATGACCTCACTCACTCGCAGGAATACAACAACCCTTAACGGAATTGTTATTTGGCTAGGGCTTTCCGTGAAGTGGAGGTACTACTCCAGTCGTGAAGCTTAAAAAATAAGCTATGCCCTACCTCTCTGTTTGCCTCCTCTGAGCCTCGTTTCACAGTCAGCAGGTTGCACCACGTGCAGGTAGGTTGGCTGTGGTTCAATGATGTTGATGAACCACTTAGACTCAAAAATCTATAGAGCAAATGGAAGATGCGATAGGATTACCAGCCTTTAGGCGCCATATTAGTCCAATTAGCAATAGACATAGACATTTATAACAAACAAAATTTTCCCTTATATATTTTCTGTAACCTATTTGGACTACACACACGACCTAGGGCTTAGTGGTCCGAATACCCTATTCACACGGCCTGCGCTGCTCCCATTCACTAGGCTTTAACGAAAAGTTACAGGGTCATTTGAGCAAGGCAGGCTATTTGGTCGATAAATCCACGATTGACAGGAGTCTGAACAGTGAATTCGTACACTGATCCATGGATTTCTAGTTTAGTTTTATCTGAAGCTTTATGTAGCAAATTAGTGTCAAATTGAAAACAAAATTTACTGTAGAGTAATAGGCTAATTAGCTTTTGTGCAGGTATGCACAACATACTCTTTCCTGTTTGTCTACTCTCCTCTTACTGCTTTTTTGCTTTAGAAGTCTTAATTTACGTATGTTTTTACTATGCTTTAGACGATCTAAGTTGTAATTGTTGTATTATCTGATTATTTAAAAAAAAGACGCATATTAGCAAGCATATATATCATAGCTTTCAAGCATTTCTTCTTCGCCAATGGTCAATATTGACATTCTAGTAGATAAAAATAATGACAAAAAATTAGAATATATTTATTTACCCAAGTACTTATTAACTAAAAATAAACTAATTTTAAAATAAGAATATTATTAATAAAAATACCGGACAAGTGCGAGTCGGACTCGCCCACCGAGGGTTCCGTACGTAGAATCATTATTAATAGTTCAGGAATCTAACCCCCTATTTTTTAAGATTTAATTACAAATGTATATGTTTTGAGACTTATTCTTGTACTTGTAGTCTATAACGATGTTATTTGCCAAATTTCATAGTTCTAGGTCAACGGGAAGTACCCTGTGAGTTTTGATTCCCTTGAGAATGTGTAGAAATATGCGTTTTTTTACTGAATAAACGGCTGTATCTTTTTTTACGTAAATTTAGCAGTGTGACAGACAGACAGACAGACAGGCAGACAGACAGACAGACAACAAAGTGATCTTATAAGGGTTCCGTTTTTCCTTTTGAGTTACGGAACTCTAAAAATGAGTAAGACGTGTCTAAGTGCCCACAATGGCCCAATGACGGAATAAATAATTTAATTTTTTTATTACTTTATATAGGACTTATACAAAAACGTACATAAATCATTAATAATCTAAATTTCAAACTAAAGTAGAGTAAATAAAAATAAACTAATGTTAAAATTACTTAAAAGTAACATTAATAAAAAACATCTTTTAATTTCATTTCAATCTCCTACCAATATACAGTACTATAACAAGAAATTATTAACAGAAATGAAAATACCGATTGAAAATTCAATTTTTTTTTTTGCCATCCCTTACCATCGCTAAAAACATTGGGATTCTCGGAGTTAAAATCTCCAGCAACGTTCAGTTTCGTTGTCACCTGTCAAACTGGCGTCGAAGAAAATATGTGTGCTCAATAGGTCAAAGCAGCACTTCAACCCGCGGCAAAGACTTATGCTTTACAAAGCTCAAGTTCGGCCGCATATGGAGTACTGTTGCCATCTATGGGCGGGAGCGCCTACATACCAGCTTGCACCTTGTGACTCGATTCAAAGACGTGCTGTGAGGATTGTTGAGGTTCCCAAACTTACAGACGGTTTAGAACCGTTAAGTCTGAGACGAGATTTTGCGTCCCTTAGTGTGTTCTACCGGTTGTTCAATGGGGTGTGTTCAGATGAGTTGTTTGACATGATGCCAACGGCCTACTTCTACAGTCGCACCGCTCGCCATCGACAGGGAATTCATCCTCACGTATTGGAGCCTAAGTGGTCGCGTACTGTGCGGTTCCAGAGAAGTTTTCTCCCGCGTACTGTCAAGCTGTGGAATGAACTGCCTGTCGAGGTTTTCCCAGGAGACTACAGTCAGGGGTTTTTACAGGATCGGCAACGCGCGTGTTATGCCCCTGGTGTTACAGGCGTTCATAGGCTGCGGTAGCTGCTTTCCATCAGTCGGGCCTTAAGCTTGTTTGCCACTTTAGTGGTATAAAAAATAAATTGCTTTTTTCGCGGACCTGTGATAATTGGCGATCTAGT
Organism: Hypsopygia costalis; assembly: GCA_937001555.2. Classification (NCBI taxonomy): domain Eukaryota; kingdom Metazoa; phylum Arthropoda; class Insecta; order Lepidoptera; family Pyralidae; genus Hypsopygia; species Hypsopygia costalis. The sequence continues at coordinate 8,631,584 of OW443349.2, forward strand.
AGATTAGCTAGATCACCAATTATCAAGATAATATGGATAGAATTTAAATTTATGGCGAGTTGTACAAATATATCGATATAGATTATGGGGTGTAAGTGGTTCATCAACATCTTTGAACCAAAGCCAACTTCACCTGCACGCGGTGCACCCTGCTGACTGACAAACGAAGCTCTGGCGAAAAGTGAGGTAGGATGCGTAATTATAAGCTACCCGACTGGGGAATGTACCTTCACCTCACAGAATACCGCAGCAAAATAACAATTCCCTTGAGGGTTTTTGTATTCCTGCGAGTGAGTGAAGTCATCAGCGATATTTTATGTTGCGTGCGTTAATATGGCTACCTACGGTAACCGCTTCACATCAAGCGGGTCGTATGTTTGTCTCCCACTCGTCGTAGTATAAAATAAAATAGAAAGTAACCATTTATACTGTTTCTATCAAGTATAATTTATTTACTTTGATTGCGATTTATCTCAACCCCTACTAAACTAACTAAAACCCATACTAAGTTTAACCCTCACTCGCCCACGTATCATAACACTCATTGGAAATTAAATTATAAACCCTCCCTTACGACCACCTCCGCAAGTAACTCAAAAAGATTAATTATTCTTCAAAGCAAGAATCCCGTCCAAACTTTTCTATTTTACGGAGAATATTTAACTGATGAAATATCTTCCAAGTTGCTGACATTATGACTGATATTAATATAGCATAACTTGTTACAATACTAATTGTGCCCAAGGCTTTGCCCGCATGAATGTCGGTCTCGCCAGAAAGTAGCCATTGTCCTTCCTCGGGATAAATGCATGCATGAGCCATGCCTTTGTGAGCTCTTGTGTTCCTGCGAGTGAATGAGGTCACCAGAAAGGAAGAAGTTGCTGCATTTGACGAGCTCGGTGGTCGAATGGTTAGCAATGGCCACTTTGACTCCGAGGTCGCGTGTTCGATTCCCGCACAAGACAAACATTTGTGTGCATGAACATGTATGTTTGTCTTGGTCTGGGCGTTTTCTAAGTATTATAAGTATGTATTTACAAAAAAAAATGTATTTAAGTACATTTATCAGTTGTCTAGTACCCATAACACAAGCTTTGCGCTTAATTTGGGACTAGATGGCGCTGTCTAAATTGTCCAGAAATATTTATTTATTTATTTATAGCGGGGGTGAAAGGACGCGAGCGATACTTTATGTTGCAAGCATCTATAGACTACGGACACAGTAGTATATATGCGAAGCATTGCGAAGTTAGTTTCAATCATTTAGCGCAATGTGTTTGTACGATTGCATCGATTTCAGACAAGGACTAGTATACTGATTTTTCTCTCTACTATGGTACAAGACAAATTGATATTGCTACTTGGTTGCACCACGATTAGGCGTTACTAAGTTCATACTAAGTGCTTGTTCACTCTTCAAAAGACAATAAATTATTTATTATTTATTTATTTAATTTTAACAAAAAAACCGACTCCAAAAATAACTCTACAATCGCACCACTAAAAAGTTTAAAACATTATCAGAACTGAATTTTATGATATGAAAAAAAAAATGGGACCAATTCAGATTGGTCTTTCAGAGAAATACTCTTTCAAATAAAAAAATATATTTTCAAATAGGTTTATAAATGACGGAATAACGAAGAAACAAACATTTAAAAAAATACAACTGAATTGAGACCCCTTTTTTGGAGTCGGATAAAAAGGAAGGTTTGTAGGTACCCTATCTGCGAGTGAAATGGTATTTGTGACCATTACCACAAGCAGGTGGCTATCATTGCTGTGATAAGAAAAGTAAGCTCATTCAATAAAGCGAAAATTACGGCGCGCCGCTGTACTCGGTCTTTATGAGAAAAATAAGGATAACCATACATTTCAGACATAAAAGTCGTATTGTTTGTCGCAATATAAATAAAAATAAACAATATTTATGTGGGTTATTGTATATAATTTAGTTTTTGTTTAAAAAATATAGGCACATGATTTTGGAATCACAAATCGTTTATTCGTTGAAGTTGTACAAGCTGTTATATTTCATATTTTGCGTTTCACCTATATCGACGTTCACAGGGACATGTATATTTCAAACATGTATAAAATTCTTAATTTTTGAAATATTATATACAAATACCTAATGTTATAATAAAGCACTTGTACTGTTCCACGTTATTATACTTAATATTACCGACCGGTTTCGCCGCTAAGGCATTATCAAGGTAAACAGATGGTGTTTGTGTTTTTACGAACATGGTGATGATGGTGTTTGGTAGAAACACAAACACCATCTGTTTAACTTGATAATGCCTTAGCGGCGAAACCGGTCGGTAATATTAAGTATAATAACGTGGAACAGTACGAGTGCTCTATTATAATGATACATGGACAATGAGAGATTGGAATTGGTCAATAAGGTTGTCTTCTTGGTATAACATTAGACTCTAAATTACAATGGGGCCCACATATAGAAACGTTATCGGGTAGACTCAGCTCAGCAGCTTACGCCGTAAGGAAAATACGTCAACTGACTGATGTTGACACTGCGCGTTTAGTTTATTTTAGCTATTTTCACAGCATTATGTCATATGGTTTATTGCTTTGGGGTAGTGCCGCGGATGTAGACTCAATTTTTGTGCTTCAGAAACGAGCTATCCGTGCTATTTACATGATGAGTCCCAGGGAGACACTGAGAAATAAATTTAAAGAGATAAATATTATGACATTACATTCTCAATATATTTATGAAAATCTTATTTACGTTCATAAAAATCAAACAAAATTTAGGAAAAACAGTAATCTCCATCAATTAAATTTAAGAAATAAAAACAAACTCGCTGTGCATATTACGAGGCTCCATAAAATCTCTAACTCGTTCCCAGGTCAATGTATACGCTTCTACAATAAACTTCCAAACGACGCGTTTAAATTATCCATGGGTAAATTTAAGAAATATATCAAAACTAGACTATGTCAAAAGGCTTACTATTGTATCTCAGATTACATAATTGATAAAAGTATTTGGAATTGAATTGCTCTTGTTATGTTATGTTAATGATTGTAATTGTATTTAATGTAATGATATTGGCAATTAAAAGAGTCGGCCTTGAGTTTCTTGCCAGTTCTTCTCAAGAAGCCCCGTCGCCGGAACTGGCACTTAAATTCACTTTCACATTCAAGATAGTGTGATGAAAGTGAATCTAAGCTCTGCGGATTTAGAGTAGTAATGATTTATACATGTTATAATGATTTATTCATGTTTATAAAGTCCAAGGAATAAAGAAAAAAAAAATAACATTATGATAATAATGTTCCACCAAGTGCCAACAATCAACAGTATCAATTTTACAAATACATAATTTAACCCGAAGAAATATGTTTTTTTTATGAATATAATATGTTACAATGGATTATCAATTCATTTTAATTATACTTTTTTTTTTGCCCTAACTCTCTATTCGGCAGATCCCCGTTTATGAGTCAGCAGGCACCACGTGGTGGGATTAGCTTTGGTTCAAAGATGTTGACACTTGTAACCTTAGTTTTATTAGTAATTTAAAAACATTTAAAATATATAATATTCAAAATTTTATAACAAAATTATTAAAACCCATTTAATAATTTTGTTCTAAAATTTTGAATATTATATAGCTTATGACACGAAATTCGATTCAAATTGATACAAGTAATCAATACAGTATGACAAAAAGAATAGCAATTATCTATATTTCTTTAAATATAATTCGAATTAAAAGTTTTCTCAAAAATACAATATCGACAAGAAATCAGTTAATTTATTTTTCCCTTACATTCAAATGGAATACTAATTAATTAACCAAATCTCTAGGCTCAATTTCTTTTGTCTGACATTTGATTTGCTTTTGAATGAATAAAGTTTATTGAACCTTCGTAATAACGTAATAGAAAGTTAAATTAAAACAATGTTATGAATTCAAAACACATCTATCAAATTGTGTTCTTGTATGACAATAATAAATAATTTTATTAACTCAATTCTAAACCTACTTCTGAATAAACACAAGGGCAAATCTCAAAGTGGCATCGTTATGTACAATGACGAGCCCGGTGGTCGAATGGCTACTTTGACTCCGAAGTCGCGGGTTCAATCCCTGTACAAGACAAACATTTGTGTGCATGAACATGTCTGTTTGTCTTGATCTGGGTGTTTCCTATGTATTATAAGTAAGTATTCACAAAAAAAAAAGTATATTTATCAGTTGTCTAGTACCCATAGTACGAGCTTTGTGCTTAATTTGGGATTAGATAGCGCTGTATAAATTGTCCAGAAATATTTATTTAATCACGTGACCCAAAGCCTAGGCGTGACGCGTGACCCTAACTAAAAAAAACCGGACAAGTGCGAGTCGGACTCGCCCACCGAGGGTTCCGTAGGTACGTAGTATCATTATTAAATTTGATATTTTTCATTATAAATAAGAAATCATGCGTCAAAAAAATATATATATATATATATTTTGCAATGTGTACATCAAGCCCTTTCATATGATACCCCATTTGAACTAGTAGTTTCAATTTGAAATTTCGACACCCTATAAAAAATATAGACCCCCTATTTTTTAAGATCTATTTACAAATGTATAGTTTTGAGATTTATTCCTGTACTTGTAGTCTATAACGATGTTACTTACCAAATTTCATAGTTCTAGGCCAACGGGAAGTACCCTATAGGTTTTGATTCCTTTGAGTGTGTCGAAATATGCGTTTTTAGGGTTCCGAACCTCAAAAGGAAAAACGGAACCCTTATAAGATCACTTTGTTGTCCGTCTGTCTGTCTGTCTGTCTGTCTGTCTGTCTGTCTGTCTGTCTGTCTGTCTGTCTGTCTGTCTGTCTGTCAAACATTTCTATGTCGAGAATGCGTGGAGGTATCAAGCTGAAATTTGAACTGTATACACAGGTCTACGGTCCCATGAAGTTAAAAAAAAATCAAACTGCTAAGTTTACGTAGAAAAAAGTTACGGCCGTTTATTCAGCAAAAAACGCATATTTCGACACACTCAAAGGAATCAAAACCTATAGGGTACTTCCCGTTGACCTAGAACTATGAAATTTGGGAAGTAACATCGTTATAGACTACAAGTACAGGAATAAATCTCAAAACTATACATTTGTAAATAGATCTAAAAAAATAGGGGGTCTATATTTTTTATAGGGTGTCGAAATTTCAAATTGAAACTACTAGTTCAAATGGGGTATCATATGAAAGGGCTTGATGTACACATTGCAAAATATATTTTATTTATTTTTTTCGACGCATTATTTCTTATTAATAATGAAAAATATCAAATTTAATAATGATACTACGTACCTACGGAACCCTCGGTGGGCGAGTCCGACTCGCACTTGTCCGGTTTTTTGCTGAATAAACGGCCGTAACTTTTTTCTACGTAAACTTAGCAGTTTGATTTTTTTTTAACTTCATGGGGCCGTAGACCTGAGTATACAGTTCAAATTTCAGCTTGATACCTCCACGCATTCTCGACATAGAAATTCTTGACAGACAGACAGACAGACAGACAGACAGACGGACAACAAAGTGATCTTATAAGGGTTCCGTTTTTCCTTTTGAGGTTCGGAACCCTAAAAACGAACAAACTCTAGCATGATGTTAGAGATGGTGGCATACTACTTTACTTTTGATAATTATGGAGACCCGTTTGAAAGTCTAAAAGTTTTAATTACTTGCTAATACTGAGCGACTATTTTGTCGACATTTTACGGCGTTCCTTCATTGCGTATTCTTCCGTAACATCGAGTCTCCATCACGGGAAAGTTTAAGGTGCCGACAGAAGAAGGTAATTTATATTCAAAGCGTGTATCGAGATACGGCAAGCATTTCACTTGATCGGGTAAAATCATTACCACTTCAGGCGAAAGGTGTAGAGAAAGTTTGGGCTGTGGGCGACCTAATATTCCGGTTTGGGGAAAGTGGAAAAGTCTATATATTGTTATCCCGTTGCTAAATATGTAGCCAATATACGCGGTGGGATATTCATTTTTTTTTTGTGCTTAGTAAATGACTGTTAATAATATTTTTAGGAGGAAACAAATTTTCCCAAAATTGGTACGTTCTATGTAATGTAAACGCGGTAGCTAGGTCGGGTTCTCATACACGCACCTTGTAATATATTTTTTACCTAAAATATTACAACCTTATCATTCATATATATGAATTGAAGTCAAGAATTCGTCATTTAATAGTATAGGATTCTGTGTAATTTATTATGTGGTGGTCTTACGAGTGAGCACAAAATTAGTAAACATTACTGGGTACTATTCAACAAAATGTTGTTTCACGAAGGATCGAAAAGGGTTTTTCGTTCGTCGATGATTTGTGAATGAGCCCCTAGTGTTTTAAAAGTCCTTAGGCTGCGATGATTGTTGAACATCAGGCAGATAGTATGCTTGTTTTCCAACTTAGTTAAAATGAAAAGGGGTAATAAAGCGAGAGATGACTTCTTATATTGTAAGCATCATTATACGATTTGACGTGTTCATCATATCGTTGCTGTGAGTGATGCTGGTGAGTGACGTTTTGATGAGGAGATACTGTTTTAGCGGCGGGGTGCCAACACACAATCATTGTATTGCAATCATTTTCTGTGGAATATGTGAATATGACTTAACACCAACCGTGAGCCAAAAACGACTATCGAACATTCCTATGTTCAGCCAAAGTCCATTGCTAAACATAGGCCTCCCCATAACCTTCCACAATGATCTATCCTGTGCCGCTTGCTATACCGTTTATACTCCCTGCAATCTTTGTCAGATAGTCGGTACACCTAGTGAGGATCCGTTCTACGCTGCGTTTTCTGGTCCGCGCTCGCCACTCCAGAACTTTACTGCCCCAATCGACCAACAGTTCAGTGTATTATGTGGCCTACCACTACAACTTGAGCCCGCTGATTCTTAGTAACTCTAGTTTCACTACGGTTTTATACTCGTTCCTGAGCCTATTACGTATAGATACTCCAAACATAGCCCTCTCCATCGCACTCTACTCAAACTTGAGCTTATGAGAATGATGCCCATAGTAAGGTACCGTCTCTGTACCGTATGTCATCACTGACACTGGTCAAAGACTTTCGTCTTGAGACATTGAGGTAGTCTGAATTGGAAGGTCTCCTGAATGCTGCCCATCCGAGCTATCTAACTACAACGTGCAGCCGGTGTTCATAGATTTAGAAGACGTTATCAAGTAAAAAAAAAAAATTGATGTTTGCAAAGTCGGTTTACGGACGATAATTTTACGTAATAACGTCATAGGAAAACAGGAGTGGAAGAGAGATAGATGCGTCACTTATTCCGCGTTCTCGCTTGCACGCTCGGCTCAGGTGGAACGTGACATTGAGTCATGCTTTTTCGTGCATGCAGCTGGCGTTCATTGATTTTTAAGACGTTATCACATATAAAAAAAAACAACTTGAATAAAATTCTGCATTCTTTAACCAACGCGTGTAGGCCATTAGCTGGGAGGATTGCAGCTCCTTTTAAAACGGTAAGAGGCTTATCTAAGCTATTAGGTCAAGTGGCCTGCACTGGCTTCCTTCCTAAGCTAATTACATTAATAACGGATGAAATCCGTGTATGTGTAAACCAACGTGTGCACAGTGAAACTGTTTTTTTTTTATACCACTAAAGTGGCAAACAAGCATACGGCCCGCCTGATGGAAAGCAGTTACCGTAGCAGTTACTGTGCACACGTTGGTTTTAAAGCGAGTATTTTCGGGCCAATAATTTATTTTCGAGATTCTACCCTTAACCTAAAAGAGCTTTAGCCTGATTGTGGGTGTAATTTTTACTATTAAAGTTATATGCAAGGGTTAAAATCTCAAAAAAGCAGGACTTTTATGAGATTTTCAGCTTTAAGATATAATTAGCTAAAAAAAAATTAATCAAGCCAAGGTTACAATCGTCATTTTGTAAGATATGTAACTAAAAAGCGTCATGTTAGTTAAAGTTTATTTATGTTAAATCGAGGATAGAAATGATTTTTATCATTCTAGAATGATCTGGATTATTGTCCTAAAATATTTTTTAATATTTTTAAACTAGAAATTTCGGTCGTTGACAGTATAAGTGGAAGTTCAATATTTTTTAAGAAGATGTCTTCATTTTTTGTGTTTTGGAAAGAACTTTGACACGTCAGTACCTACTGCTGTCGTTAGGTAACGGACGCGTTCAAACTACGGGTAAGTCATTGACATTGACCACACAGCCAACAACCGGGCACAATCCAATTTAAGTTTTACATTGCTGTGTTACCCGCACTCCGTATTTATTCCTTTTATCTTTTAAATATAACCCCAAAAACATATAACTTTAATTAAATAGCAAAGTAAACCGCAATTGGGTACCATGAACTTTCATTGCCATACACCTGTGTACACTTGTTAAACGAAACCCGACTATAATCGTATGTGATAAAACCAACAATTGCTTGACAACGTAGAGTACCTATTTTTAAAACAACAAGCTATATCGTAAGGCGGGGGGTAAATGAGATGTGAACCGCGCGATTTAAGTCTGGCAATTCGACTAAATGACGGTGGTTTTGCTATAAAGGGACGGCGATGATAAAAACCGCTTCTAAGCTTGGATGCGGTAACATAAAATTAACAAATCTGGTTAAAGTTGGTTTATATAAGCCATGACACTGATTTGAATATTTGTTAAGATATGGGTGACTTCGTCGAAAAAAAAAGTCGTTAGACGATGCTACTCAACTGTTGAAGTTAAAATGCGATATTGGCTTTGAAATAGTACAATAACTGACTACATAAGCAAGCTGCATAATATTTTATTGGCTAATACGTTTTATTTTTTATAGAGGTGTCATATCATTTTATGTGTAGGTTAAACTTATTGAATCTACCCGGTGTGGTTAAAAATAAAGACTAGGTGCCCCTTCAAATTTGATATAATTTTCAATTATATTAATTGCTTAGAGAATTAGATTATTATTATTATTGCTCAAAGAATTAGTATCACTATTCAGCGAGGTAATGCTGCCATTCCTCCGGGGACACTGCCGGCAGGCAATGAACTTGGTGATTTTTTTTATTTGTAAGTAAATTTCTGTTTATTTTTTTATCGCTTTACTTTTTTGTTATGTTTATAGATATAACATATTATAGGTTTTTACATTAGTTTTACTTTAATCTAGTTTTTAATTCGTATATTTCATAAATACGTCAATTATATACCTTTTCTTTGACAAATATTGTAAATGAAAATTATCTACTTACGATCAACTATTAAACCAGTATGCTTATTCACACCTTCAAGTCAAGCTAAAAATTTATATTAAAGTGCACAAGTATTTCTCACACATTATATATGTAGGTATATAACAATATCTGAAAAATAAACATTTATTATGCCTTCTTGTAACTCTAATACATAAATAGACACATCCTAGTAAGTACGGTAAATTACTAATGCCCAAACAAGACGTACAAAGGTCGCATCAATTTAATGTGATCAATTTGTAACAGACGCGAAACAACCCAAAACTACCGTATCCGAAGCAAAAGTTCCCAGCATCCCGATTACTGTAAAAGGGTTGGGCACAACCCGAAATTAAGGGTATTCACCTGCCGCATAAGTACATTACGGCTCAGATGGTACAGCCCTGGATAATTTCTTAATCAACACACCTTTGTTGACAGTAATAATGTAATTTGAAATTCTATTTGGACTTCGACACAAACGGAATTTTGAGAAAAGGTTTCATTTCAAATGAGCTGAGTACATCATTTTCGAATTTTATTTACTTAATCAAAATATCATCATCATCATCATCATCAGGTCATTTCAGTCTTCACTACAGGAGCATGACACTCTCTCGTCCGTCCCTGACAGAAGGAGGATTTGGCCTACACTCCCAACGCTGGCCAGACGGGTTGGGGAGGCCTGATCGATATTTTATAATGTATTTCCCTTAGTCGCCTTGTACGACATCCACGGGAAGAGACGGAGTGATTCTATTCTAGTCTGCCGGAAATCAATCGCCAATGAAAATATACCCTTCGGTAAATTATATGACCATTTTTATTAGTATATTTTCTTCCATTTTACTTAATAAAAATTAAACTGTAATACATGATTCCATTCAATGTCAATGCGTAATATACAGGTATATCGTTCGTAATAAAATAAGGCATATTCTCGATTATACACTGCGCTTTTTAGCGTTTTGTCTTTCACATCTGGTGTTTGTGGTTGGTTCTATTAGTGAAATTTAAAAATGGTAGTAATCTACATTAAACATATAGAATTATATTTTATATAGACTTTACACCCCTTGTCATGTAACATAATTTGCTGTACAGACCGATGACGCTTTGCTTTTTGTTTATTCGATTGACAGAACGATTATTTCTTTTTTTAAATATATTTTTGGCAAGTTTATATGTATATTTCTTATATATTTTTGACACTTAATAAAATAATCAAAAATGCGCAACGTTAATGTTCAAATTTTCTCTTCTGCCGGCGCTCCCGGAGTGCAACCCGTTTTTTTTTGAATATTACGGGTCGTAACTAAGCCTTCACTGCTTTTAAACGATTTTTTTTTAATTATTATTGTTCTAGGTACAGCTCACTATGGAGAGGACAGTGTCGGGTCATTTCCGTACTTCGAATACAACGTGCCTCGGAACGTGACCACAGTGGTTGGCCAGACCGCCTTCCTGCATTGTAGGGTTGAACAACTTGGTGATAAAGCGGTGAGTACGATTTTAGTTAGTTACCATTTAGTCTTGAAGTTTCAAAATATCTTAGTAGACAGGTTTAAACCCAAACGTCAGCAAGGTTTTAACGTGAAAAAATTTGCAATAAAGATATAGAACTAGACACGGTGGAAAGACAACCTGTAGTAAAATAAAACTAACCGAGTGACTGACATATTAAATCTCAAGCCACTGCTAGATCAAGACTGTAAAATTTTATAGAAATTTCTTGAGAAACGTGTTACTTATACATGTTTCAAGACATTTCTATGAAATTTCCTATAAAAAAAAGAGTTTTCCAATATGGGTAATATTGGAAAACTCTCCAAATGTCGTATACCTACAAAATCACAAGTAAACTCTAGTTTAATCAAGTTGATAAGTTTGATTGTTGGCGCTTGGTGGAACATTATTGTCATAATGTTATAATAAAGCATTATTGTCATAAAATTATTGTACTGTTCCACGTAATCATATTTAAATTACCGACCGGTTTCGCCGCTAAGGCATTATCAAGGTAAACATATGGTATTTGTGTTTCCACTAATTAAATCTAGTATAATTAAATTTACATTCAAATTAACCTTTCAAATAACATTATCTTCATCTATCTCATTCCAAACACTCCATAGGTATTATTATTCATAATCCGTTCGTCTCAGTGCTCAATAGTTCTATTGGAATTGAATCGAGACCTACCTATTACTGTACGATGGAGTATTGATCAGACTATTTTAGAGCAATCTCGGCGGATGACAATAGATCAGCATTCGCTTTGTGTTAAGCTTTGTTTTGTTATATGTCTGTTATTGCAGTTTGTTAATAGTCATTAGATTTTTCACGACAATGAAGAAGAAACATTCAACACAAATCAAATGTACAAACAGTATTTTTATGCATTTGATTTGTGTTGGGTAATTTAAAAAAAATATATAAAATATGTGACGCAATGAAAAAATATTCGATAGATATACCAAATATTATTTTTCCGTGCGTCCCATATTTTATATTTATATATATAATATAAATCATGATCGGAATAGTTACACCATTTTAACTCCAGAACAACTGGACCGATTTTTTAAATCTTTGATTTGTTGGTTTTGTATGTATCCCGAACAGCAGAATAGTTATTCATATATCAGAAAAATTAACAAAAGACTATGACGAAACTATCAGTACAATTTTTTTTTATGGGGAATCCACAGAAATGATTAATCTCATACCTATGGATTTCCCATTTGCCATACAAATCTTGTCTTGATAATTTTGTCATATTTTTTTTTTTGAACGGGATGATTGAGCCTCAGCAAAATGTGGGCGGCTGCTAGTTTCTTAATATTACCACATTACCCAGCACTAGCAATAAATTTAATTTGAATAATACTAGTAATCATTACCCTAACTGTACGTGATAAACTCAGGTAGGTATATCCATAGTAAAAATAGAATTACAAATATAAAGCTTAGGATCAGGAGTCTACTCCAACTTGAAAATCTGAAGTTTAGGCCGAAAGATTGGATTCGTCACTTATATATCGATATTTTTCATCTTCATAGTGTCATTTAAACATTAATTAAAGCGGTGGAAAATGAAAATTTTGCATTTACCAAAAGAATTTAATTCTGATCCAACAAGTTCCAAACTTTCGCCCGAAACTTTCGATTTTCATTTCAGAGTAAATAGATATACTCTACTAAAGATGAAATAAATTCTATCAATTATTATTTAAAACACAAAAAGTAATATAAATTGATGGCAATAGCAAGGATTATTCAACACGATAGTCTCTTTATAATTTGTAAAAAAAAAACTCTCGTCACTGTTTAGAATATGTAAATAAATATATTTTGTTTTATTACTAGTTAAGGTATAAATGTATTAAAATGTTTTATGAACTCAAAACTTTTTCAATTCATTTAGAAATTAATATTCAAAATTATGATCACATTTCGATAATTAATTTCTATAAGAATGGTCGAACTTGGTGTGGAATCCGATTGTAAACTTCGCTGTGGTATGCACATTTAAACGAACAATACATTAGGTAGAAGCGCTTAAGTCGTTTGTTTTTAATCATGAGATATGAGTACACGATAGAACTTTCTAGAGTTTGTACAGCTTCTAGAATGCTCCATTCATTTTCAAACTTCGGGTTCGGTTTGCGAAACAACACTGACTAATGGTTTTGTTGGAAAACAAACTCTTGCTATGATTAAAATCGATATATTTGCCAAATATAATTTAATTAACTTTGTAACGTTGACTCAAGATTTTACTTGGTTAGGTTAAACCCAATTTTGAAATACTTAATTAATTAATTATGTTATAATTATATTATAATTAGGGCTTTGGTAAAAGCCTAATTTTAACTAGTTTAATCGTAACTTTCATTTTCGTAAAATTAATAGGATTCTTATTTTTTTTTGTTATATTCTACAAAATAACAGTTTTCGTTACTTTCGTTATTTTATATCGTCTTCAAGTTAATAAGAGTATAATAGTTGCACAATGTTGCAATTTTAGCTGCTCGATCAATTATTATTAGCCTTAACAAATAGCATATTTACTATTTACTGAACTCCTGGTGCTAAATACATTGGTTTATTTTTATAAATAAGATGAAAAAGAGCATGTGACCTATATGCTCTTTTTCATGCAGCATGTATGTATGCATGTAGGTCACTTGATGGAAAGCAATCACCACCGCCCATGGAGATCAGCAACACCAAGGGGTCGCCGATGCTTTGCCAGCCTTTTAAGGGAATTAAAGACTCTGTTCTTGATTCTCCTATTTCGTAATTGTTCGGAAATACTCATACCGCTTAGGAAAGTTGATTCCACAGTTTTCCCATTCGTGGTATAAAATATCTTAGGAACCGTACTGTAGTAGATCGCCAATTATCAAGACGATATGGATGGAATGTAAAGTGTAATATATTGTAAAGTATATAATGTAAAGTTCCGAATACTAATTACACTAAACGTTTAGTGTAATTAGTGCACTAAACGTAAAACCTCTCAATAGTAAAAATACTCAAGTGAGACCCTATTTTTTAGGACTTGAGTAGTCTATTAAAACGAAGTTGAAAAAGTATAAAATAATTTTGAAACCCCCAACTTAAAGAATTTATGCTATGAATTTAATAAATAAACCCAAGAAAATCCGTTGGGGCTGCCATTAAATGAACTAGTTTGGCAGTTTTATAGTAACTTGTATACTTATTTATATTTATATATTTATGTTGAAAGCAGCCCCCGACCTTGGACCCTAAAACCATCATAGGAATTGTTCTGCTGCGGTATTCTGTGTGGTGGAAGTACTTCCCCAGTCACTTCCCAAACCCTTACTGTAGTATCCTGGAAAATTTTGCAGGAAGTTGTCAAATCGTGCCTTCACCAATTTATATCAAGCTCTTTAAATGTGGAATAAATGGACAAATTACTTAATTAAAAAAAAAAATGTCAAATAGATTGGTCTTAACGCTCTCAACATGGAATATCGCACGCGCACCGCTCCTATGCGTTGACCTTACTACAGGAACATAAGGGTCCGTTCGCACAGACCGGCTCGGAGAGGAGAGCAGATTTTGGTCGCGTTTTAAACACAGTTTTAGGTTATTGTTATAAGGTTTATTTTTAAAATTCACTTCTTTTGTTATATGAAAATGGTCTAGAGCCGATGTGGATATTTAAAATAAAATGATACAAAACTCTATTTTAAACGCGTCCAAAATCTGCTCTCCTCTCTGAGTCGGTTTGTTTGAACGGACCCTAAAACCATCATAGGAATTGTTCTGCTGCGGTATTCTGTGTGGTGGAAGTACTTCCCCAGTCACTTCCCAAACCCTTACTGTAATTTCCTGGAAAATTTTGCAGGAAGTTAGAGGCTAGAGTTTATAGACAATGGCCGCATATGCGACCCATACGCTTGTCTTCCATCCTACGTAGTATAAAAAATGAGAAAAGTCACTTTTACGTCGGGAAAGTTTTATATTGATTTGTTTTGAAAATTGTTTTGTGGATATTCATTGGTTGTAAATTTGTACTTTTTTTTTGTGTATATATATATATACTTGTATTAAGTACTTCCATAGAATCATAAATTTAGTTCAGCTTATAAGTAACACGACATTCATTGACAGTTAGGCGGTACGATGTCAGCTAGTAATATTATAAAAAAAATATGTATAAAAATCATTGATTGATCGAGTAGAATTCGAGATTATTGGCGGTCCATCGAGAACGATTCGAGTCCGTTGAACCGTAAGATCCATTACTCTAGTTTCAACGTCATTGACTGCGAGAGCTTTCATTATTTCCTCATTACTTAGCACTGGGTATTTTTATGAAACGCTCTGTTCATTATACTTTTTCTTGAAGAACGTTTTATAAGTACTTATGATATTAATAACCAGCTTCGAGAATAAAAAAATGGTTGTCTGTAAAATCGGCTTACGGACGATAATTTTACGTGATAAAGTCCTGAAAACATCGGTTGATGGAGTGGAAGAGAGATAGATGCAACACAAGCCGAACGCTTAGGCCGATCGTGCCTGTCTATCGATTGTTCCACGCTCTCGCTTGCACGCTCGGTTCGGGCGAAACGTGACAATGAGTTATTCTTTTTCGTGCATGCAGCCGGCGTTCATCGATTTACAACACGTTATCACGTCAAAAATCTTGGGAAATAATTTTGTCTCTCTCTAATATAAAAAAAAATATCTATTAGTTGATTTTGTAATAGAATATTTACGCAAAATATTACTTGAATGAAGTAGGTATTCTTCTTTATTACTTATGTGAATATAATCGTAATTATGTATTTCTTCTTACTCGTTAATTTTACATTTTTTTCTTATTTGTTTCAGGTTTCATGGATACGAAAAAGGGATTTACACATACTCACAGCAGGGATACTAACATATACATCTGATCAGAGATTTCAGGTACATAGTTTTTCGTTTTTCAGTATTATAAAAATGATATATATAAGACGAGCCCGGTGGTCGAATGGCTAGCAATGGCCACTTTGACTTCGAGGTCGCGGGCTCGATCCCCGCATATGACAAACATTTGGTTGCACGAACATGTCTGTTTGTTTTGGTATGGGCGTTTTCTGCGTATATATATGTATTTATTTACAAAAAAAAACCGGACAAGTGCGAGTCGGACTCGCCCACCGAGGGTTCCGTAGGTACGTAGTATCATTATTAAATTTGATATTTTTCATTATAAATAAGAAATAATGCGTCGAAAATAATAAATAAAATATATTTTGCAATGTGTACATCAAGTCCTTTCATATGATACCCCATTTGAACTAGTAGTTTCAATTTGAAATTTCGACAACCTATAAAAAATATAGACCCCCTATTTTTTAAGATCTATTTACAAATGTATAGTTTTGAGATTTATTCCTGTACTTGTAGTCTATAACGATGTTACTTGCCAAATTTCATAGTTCTAGGTCAACGGGAAGTACCCTATAGGTTTTGATTCCCTTGAGTGTGTCGAAATATGCGTTTTTTGCTGAATAAACGGCCGTAACTTTTTTCTACGTAAACTTAGCAGTTTGATTTTTTTTTAACTTCATGGGACCGTAGACCTGAGTATACAGTTCAAATTTCAGCTTGATACCTCCACGCATTCTCGACATAGAAATTCTTGACAGACAGACAGACAGACAGACAGACAGACAGACAGACAGACAGACAGACGGACAACAAAGTGATCTTATAAGGGTTCCGTTTTTCCTTTTGAGGTTCGGAACCCTAAAAAAGTATTTATGTACATATATCAGTTATTTTGTACTCATAGTACAAGCTTTGCTTAGTTTGGGACTAGATGTCGCTGTGTATTTTGTAAAGTAATATTTATTTATTTATATTAGAAACAATGTTAGTTATACTTACTTATAATTTAAATTATCTTATAAATCAAACTGAATGATAAATAGTTACGTTTTTTGTTGATTTAAAATACCAACATTTATGGACAAATATATTTTTTTATACTACGTCGAGTAACAAACAAGCATACTGCCGCCATATGTGAAGCGTTGCCGTTTACCGGATATTAACGCTTGCTACATGGAATATCGCTCGCGCACCACTCCTTTCCGGTGACCTCACTGTGTGGTGGAAGAACTTCCCCAGTCACTTCCCCAAACCCCTTGCTGTAGCTTCCTGGGAAAATCATGGCAGGGAGTTATATGCTAGGGTTTATAAACAACGGCCACCGCTTCGTATATGCGACCAGCTGTATTCCATCCTACGTAGCATAAACAAAAAAATGTTCAACGTAAGTTTAATAAAACAAAACAAAATAGGTGAACATACTTTCGGAGATTTACGCGTGGCACGTTTTAAATAAAACCAACGGTATGTTGTTTGTTTCCGTCAGCCTTTTAAGTACGCGCTTATTTGAAACTTTAAAAATACAAGATAAATTTACGAAGTATATTTAACCTGCATGTTCTTTGCTTCCACGAATCTTTTACGTCCGCTTTCACGTAAAACTTAAAAAATACATGCTTATTTCTCGACCAGTATCTTGGGATTACGATCGGCAACGAAATGATGAAATTTCTTCTTGTTTTTCATTTCATAATAAAATTTCCAATGATATGTGAAGGTGAAAATAACATTTATTTATTCTAGAGTTGTAGCTGTATTTAGTAATAACAAACTTAATGTAAACTAAAAACAATATGGTAAAACAATATTGAAAAACTTTTTCCTAAGGTACAGCTAATACAACTTAAAAAAAAACTTAAAATTAGATAAAATTAAATAAATACATATAAATTAAAACTAATTACACATAAAAAAAAAAGCAAAACGAATCTAATAAACCGCTGCCCTTAGGCAAAGTTCCCAATATGCTGGCCCCTTTGCCTCGTTGGATCGCATTACTAACTCTTTGGGCAAAGTAAATGCCAGCATTGTAGTCACGAGACGAACTAAAAACTGACTGCATATCCTCGCTGAAGAATTCTGAATAGTTTGTTCGAACGCACTGATCAGTCTATATTCTACGAATCGATTATTTTACTTTTGATAGCTTGTGGAGGCAAGCCGAAAGAGCGGGTGAAACAGATTGCACAGCTATGTTACTCTAAACTGTGTGAGATTGTATATTATAGATTATGGAATGTGACGATAGTTCTTTTGATAGAAAACACCCAGAGCAAGACAAACAGACTTTATGTTTATCCAAGCAAACATCCCATCGGCTAATGTATCCCATAAAAGTTTGTATTTCTTGAATGAATCCGTAAAAAAAAATTAAAATAAAAAAATATCGTTTACTTTGTGCGGGGTTTGAAGTAGCGATTTTGAGTTAAAGTAACCATTACTAGCCATTGGACCAACTTACTTGTTACTGTATCTATAAAAGACAGACGTTACTTACTGTTCCAGCTGAACAGCTCGAACGACTGGACGGATTGGGATGAATTTTCCTAAGCAGGTAGCTATTCTGACGTAGGCATCACCTAAAGGAATTTAAAAAAAACCTGCTGGATACCATGTTATGCAAATCTTTGTACGCAAGTCGCGGGCGCAAGCTACTATGTTTTTTTTTTTCATTTTTTATTCCTGAATAAATTACACACGGTCTATATCACGTCTAGTCACAAACTAAGCAAAGCTTGTACTATGGGTATTATATAACTGATATAATACTTAAACTTAAATACATTATTTTTGTAAATACATACATAATAATACATAGAAAACACCCAGACCAAGACAAACAGACATATTCATGCACACAAATATTTGCCTTGTGCGGGGATCGAACCCGCGACCTCGGAGGCAAAGTGGTTATTGCTAAACATTTGACCACCGAGCTCGTCAATGTTATATGATTTTATCCTCATTTATATTGCCATTAACAGGTCATCAGGCCAGACAAGTCTGAGAACTGGACGCTCCAGATCAAGTTTCCTCAGGAAAGGGACGCGGGCATCTACGAGTGCCAAGTTAACACTGAACCGAAGATGTCGCTGGCGTTTCAGCTCAATATTGTTGGTGAGTCAGTAAATTTTGTTTTTTTCTTTAGTCATTTGTTGAAGTGAAACATCTAATAATCCACCGGCTATCACCACCACGCACTCTTGTCGCTATTCTGTTTTCTCTGAACTCCGCTCCACAATCTCTCTTATTTATTTCGTACCATTAGTTTTGATAATTCACACAGGCCAGGTGAACCCGCATCGCCACAAATTTCAAATCAAGTACCTAAGTTGTCAAGAAGTAATCTTTGGTAAACATAAAAATCTTTCTGTCCCAGTAAAAAACAACTTTATCTTAATCTGTCTATCTTAATTAATATAATAAATTATAGGGATTAACTATAAAAACGGGCAAAAAATAGTAATACCGCCACAGATTTAGGTTAAATTACATACGCTACAGTTCACCTATATGGGCTGACAGGGCTACTAGAAAAAAGCCAATATTTTTATGTAAATCGTATAGAACTGTAAGCACAGAGACACTACTGATACTAGCAGGTGTAATTCCAGTAGACTTAGAAGTACAACACGGCGCTACAATGAATATACATCTAAAAACATGGTCCCTGATTTTTAAAAATGCGTGATCGTGATAAGATACTTAGATTGTTCAACCCTAATGATGAGATCTATTTCTATATCCAGCAGTAGATACAAGCTGATAATTATGATGATAACTAAAATTCAGTCTAAACCTAGTACTCAGAAATATTAAATTATTTCAGACCTACATAACTTCTATTCCTAGGCCAGAACAACCAAATAATTAACACGTTAAAACAAATTTCCAACAAATATTGTAACATGAACCCAACTAACGAATCGCTTAATATCATCTCAAGTTATAACTTGACACGGCGCTATCAAAATTTCAATAAAGCTCAACTTGCAAACAAATCTTCATTAACAGGTTCTGTTGTTTCCAAGAGGAAAGCCTAACGTTCAGTTTCCTGTATTTTGTAACATTATAGTAAAATTTGACAGATTTTTTTAAATAACGCGAAACACAGGAAATAGTCGATTTTACCTCCAAAGGAAAAAAAAAACGGAACTCTTATGGGATCACTTCGTTGGCCGTCCCTCCGTCTATCAAGGCTCTTTTTAGGGTTCCGTACCCAAAGGGTAAAATGGACCCGATTACTGAGACTTCGCTGTCCGTCCGTCCGTCCGTCTGTCACCAGGCTGTATTTCATGAACCGTGATAGTTAGACAGTTGAAATTTTCACAGATGATGTATTTCTGTTGCCGCTATAACAACAAGTACTAAAAAATAGAATAAAATCAATATTTAAGGGGGCTCCCATACAACAAACGTGATTTTATTGCTCGTTTTTGCTCGATATTGATAACAGCAACAGGTTGACTCTTGAAATATTCACAGAATATTTAGTTATACATTCATTTTAAAAATAAATAATAAAATAAAATAAAAACAAATATTTAAGGGGGCTCCCATACAACAAATGTGATTTTTTGCCTTTTTTCGCTTCGTGCGCGAGTCCGACTCGCACTTGGTCGATTTTTCTTAGGAACGCGTGGTGGTATCAAGTTGAAATTAATATCACATACTCAGATCTACAATATCTTAAAGCAGTGAAAAAATTAAGTTTCTAATTCGACGTAATCAAAAGATACTGCCGTTTATGTTCCATTTATATCGCATATTTTGACATTCGCAAAGGGAAATTAAAACGGTCGGGTCCCAAATATGCATACGACCTATTTGATGTAAAGCAATACTTAATAAGTGGAGCGATCGAAATGCTTATCATAATTTAAGACCTCGACATGCTAGCTAGCTGAGGTATTGTATAGAAAAAAAAACCAGCCAAGTGCGAGTCGGACTCGCCCACCGATGGTTCCGTACGTAGGAATCATTATAAATTTGATATTTTTCATTATAAATAAGAAATAATGAGTCGGAAAAAAAAGAAATATATTTTGCAATGTGCACATCAAGCACTTTCATATTATACCCCATTTGAACTAGTAGCTTCAATTTGAAATTTCGACCTTCTATAAAAAATATAGACCCCCTATTTTTTAAGATTTAATTACAAATGTATAGTTTTGAGATTTATTCGATATATAATATAACGATGTTACTGGCCAAATTTCATAGTTCTAGGTCAACGGGAAGTACCCTATAGGTTTTGATTCCCTTGAGAATGTCGAAATATGCGTTTTTTGCTGAATAAAACTTTTTTTTACGTAAACTGATCAGTTTGATTATTTTACAACTTCATGGGACCGTAGACCTGAGTATACAGTTCAAATTTCAGCTTGATACCTCCACGCATTGTCGACTTAGAGGGTATTGACAGACAGACAGACAGACGGACAACAAAGTGATCTTATAAGGGTTCCGTTTTTCCTTTTGAGCTACGGAACCCTAAAATGAGATAGATCAAGTCCTTGAGGAATAATCATAAAATACATTTCCCATTGAAATCAATGGAAAACATACACTCAGCGAATCTACTCGCTCCACTCAACCTCGTTTTCCACCCCGTGGCACAGAATAACATACCCTACCCGTGGGCTACAATCCGGTATAGTAAATTATTTCCAGCATCTATGCCTGAAAATGGTGGCGGATGATATAAATGCACCTGTGCGGAGGCATTTCGTGCGGACGATGTCTGAAAGAGAAGATCGTCACTCCATAGTTCGTGGTTCTCACGGAATGCCTCTAAGGTACATGGTGTATTAATGAGATTGATATGACGAGATAATATTTTATTTTTCCTTTTACTTTTATTATTCCTACTAATATATTTTTAAGTGTTGTTTACTAACTAATGGATCTCTGTTATCTGTAATAAATAAATTGAATTGAATTGAATTGAATATGCCAATAGAAGCTGACAATAATTAATAATTATCGCTCGCGTGCTTGCTAATACCCCCGCTGTTAACGCAGCATCTTGTCAAATCTAGTGACTTCATTCACTCGCAGAAACAGAACATTGTTGTTTCGATGCAGTCTGCTTTTCGGTGGAGGAACCTCTCTTTTTGCCAAAGCATCTTTTATTTTATTAGCATTGTGCATCTCGTACCTCGGATTTTAGTTTTGGTCCTAACGATGGATGATAAGCTACTTACACCTAAATTGCAATGAACAGTAAAATTTGGGGTGTACGAGTAAGTGCCTCACCACCATAAATAAATAAATATTGTCAGACAAATTACACAGCGCCATCTAGCCCCAAAGTAAGCGAAGCCTGTGATATGGGTACTAGGCAACTAATAAACATACGTAAATACATTTTTTTTAAATACATAGTTATGATACATAGAAAACACCCAGACTAAGACAAACAGACATGTTCATGCATACAAATGTTTGTCCTATGTTGGAATCGAACCCACGAGCGTTGGTGTCGAAGCCGCGTCATTGACCGCCACGCCACCGAGCTCGTCTAATGCTTAAACCATGGCTCAAATGAGCCAAAAGCTAACCTCACCTACACGTGGTAGCCTGCTGATTTACTAACGAGGCCCTACCAAAAGAGAGGTTGGGCACAGCTGACCGACTGTGGAAGCGGGTTTTTGTGTTCCTGCGAATGAGTGAATCCACCAGCAAGGAAGGAAGTTGCTGCGTTGGCCGCGGGGGTGGCAGCGCGCAACCGATATAATCATGTTGCAAGCGTATTGCTACGGTATGGTGCAGCACCGCTTCATATCAACCGGGACGTATACTTATTTGTCACACTATGTAGTATAAAAAATATTCATTGCAGTTCCAAGGGTAAATACATCTAAACTTTTAACTATTTGCCATTAAATTTCGTCAACTTTAATCTTGATTTAGTTAACAAGTAATTTGTATTAGTTAGCAAGTAAAGCATGTGTAATTATTATCGGAACTATATTAATATTTCATCGAGCAAGTTCTGAAATCTTCATTAACAAGTTGTTAGTTCCCTAAGTTTCAGCATTTCCAACAATGCAACACTTACTACTTTGCTCGACATTGCAATTTCACTCGTCTACTTAATTCTTTGCTTAATGCCCTCCATTTAATTTTAAAGACATAACGTCAAACTATCAGATTGTTATATAAGATTCTACCGTAAACATAGAAAATTGATAGACAATAATCATAATCTGTTGACGAGAATATTCACGACTTAAATTAATTTTGATAGTGACACATATTTTTTTTTATACCACTAGACTGGCAAACAAGCATACGGCCCGCATGATGGAAAGCAGTTACCGTAGCCTATGAACGCCTGTAACGCCAGGGACATCACACGCACGTTGCCGACCCTGTAAAACCTCTTCACGCCCTTTTTGAAGAATCCCATGCTATACTCCTGAGAAAACCTCGACAGGCAGTCTACTAGTATTCCACAGCTAGACAGTACGCGGAGAAAACTTCTTTGGAACTGCACAGTACGCGACCACTTAGGCTCCAATGTGTGAGACTGAATTCCCAAAATTTTCGAAAGGACTAATTTTAGAAGCTACAAGGATACAACAAATGCAGTCTGCCAAATTAAACTGTAATAATGTTGTCAAACAGTTCCATTTTCGAATTCCGTCATTGTTTTTTCATTATTTTCATTGTTAGTGGCCAGATCCAGATACATTCAATAAGCTCTATGTATAAATTATCATTCCAATAGAATACACAAAATCGCTACAAATTCAACGCGATAATTACGTTAATTTATTGCAAATTTAATAAACATTACGAAATTAACTAACCTCAAATGGGAATCAATTTGTTAAATCGCCAGATGGGTTCCAAAATTAGGTCAAATGAACGTCCAAACGTTGGACTATCTAAAATTTACCCGCCTACGTCATAAGCTTAAAATTGGAATAAAGGTTTCCGTGCTCCATTATATTTCAATTAAATTCCTGAAAGTTAATTATTATAGTACTGAAGAATTATTCTCTCCAAATCTTATTAATTTTATTTCACTCTCAAATACAGTTTTGACCCAGAATTTCATCATTGGAATCATTGGAAAAAGGTTGAAAGTTTTGAGCTTTTACTTGACGTGTAATTTTATTTGCTTTTGTTTTCAAAGATCGGATAATTATTTTGGAATAAATTGTTTTTAAGGGACCTTGTTTTAGCATTATTGGTCAATTCTTAAATTATTTCTTATAGAAGTTATTAATTTAATAAATTATGTTTGTAATTATATAACACTTTGGAAACACATAACGTTCTACGAAAAATTGTCGGGATCTCTGCAACGATAACGTCATCAATGCACTAGGGTTACCAAAACGTCGGCAAATGGATAGCGAGATTAAAGAGGCAATGGGCCCGAATACTTGTGCCGTATAAATGATGATGAGATAGAGTCAAAACATCTTATTCTGAAAACCCAGAACAGGCAAACACCATACGAGTAGACCACCAGCCAAATGGACGGACGAAATAAATTAACGACAGGACCGACCTGGGGCCACCTAAGCCATCGGATGTTTTTTATTTGTTTGTAAAATCTTTATTGCATTAAATATTACATAATACAGATTGTAATGATAAGTCATAGTGTACAAGGGCGGACTGATCCCTATAAGAGATCTCTTCCAATCAACCTTTAGAGTCTCTGAAAGGAAACTGTGAATTGGCAGCGAAAAAAATAAATAATTATATAATATAGGTGCGTAACATAAAAAAAAATATTTAGGTCGCAAAAATCAAACTTCAGCTTAGATTAGTGGCAATTGTGTTTAGGTTAGCTGATAGAAACCCTGAAGCACTACCGTCAAAGCGGGAGGCTGAACCGCCAACTTGTGAAAAGTCCCTGTTGTAGTAGTCGTGCCGGAGGAGGAGATCGGAGTGGACCCGGCTGCTGCAGCAGGGGGGGACCGGGGGCCCTTCCGCCCGCCGTGCTAGCAGACCGCACAACCTGCACTGTGCTGCGGGGGTAGACACCGCGCTTTTCTTGTCCCTCGCGCCATCAGTGAAACAACTTCTCTCATACCTTACTCTTACCCCCTTTTAATGGCCAGGAACAAAAAAAATAAGGTTTTTTCAGCGGCGTCCTCATCCACATTCGACGTGGACTTTTGTAACGTCAGAGGACTTCACACAAACATAAATGGAGTTCACCATCACCTCGAAACTGCAATGCCGACTCCCCTTTTTTAACGGAGACGCAAATATCTTGCCCCGCCGATACTTCTTACTTATTATCCCGGGTACAAACTTGAACATTCTTTTGTACGTCGAGCCAGGGTCGGAACATATAGACACCTGAGCATCTGCTATAACTGAGACGATTTTGGCTGGGATGGATTTATTTATTCCAAACCGGCGGGTGGCTACTTCAGGTGAAGCGGCCGTGGTTTAATCGGTCTTGCAGAGAAGCTAACCTTCGCAAGCAAGCTGCATATAAGGCTTGGACCTCGGCTCGTATTAATGGAGATCCTGGTGTTTCTGATTTGAAACGGGAGTTCAATGCTGCATCGAGGTTCAGTAAGAGAGTAATTGCCAGGGCAAAGTTTGAGTTCATCGGCAGGATTGGTGAGCGTCTAGGTAAGCACCCGTATGAGAGCCGTGCTTTTTGGTCGCTTGCTAAGGCTGCCGAGGGCAACTTTTATCAGTCATCCTTTCCACCACTTCGAAAACCGGATGGTAGTCTGGCCCACAGTTCTAAGGAGAAAGCCGATCTATTGGGGAATCTCTTTACCTCAAACTCGACTTTGAACGACGGGGACGCCGCACCGTCTTCCACCCTGCGGTGTGCTAATTCCATGCCGGAAATCTCATTTACTCAACGAGATGTTCGGCGGGCATTGCTATCCCTCGAGGTTCACAAGTCGAGTGGGCCAGATGGCATTCCGGCAGTGGTGTTAAAGCTGTGTGCTCCTGAGTTGTGTCCTGTTCTTACGCGCCTTTTTGCGCTCTCTTATTCCACCGGGCAGGTACCGTCGTTGTGGAAGACTGCGAACGTGCTGCACCCTGTGCCCAAAAAGGGTGACAGATCAGACCCATCGAATTACAGGCCTATCGCTGTTACCTCCCTTCTCTCCAAGGTAATGGAGCGCGTTATTAACAACCGGCACCTGAAATACCTAGAAGAGCATGACTTAATCAGGGACCATCAATACGGCTTTCGCCATGGTCGCTCGACTGGTGATCTTCTAGTGTATCTTACACATCGCTGGGCTTCAGCCGTGGAGAGTCAAGGTGAGGCATTAGCTGTCAGTCTTGATATGGCGAAGGCGTTCGATCGGGTCTGGCACCGTGGTCTTCTTTCGAAGTTGCCTGCATACTGTCTACCAGAGGGTTTATGCGAATGGGTCGCTAGCTTCTTGTCCTGCAGAAGCATTAGAGCCGTTGTGGATGGCAGTTGCTCCGATAGCATGGACATTAATGCTGGCGTCCCGCAATGTTCGGTATTGTCCCCGACGCTGTTTTTGCTGCATATCAATGATATGTTATCCATTGACAGCATTCATTGCTATGCCGACGACAGCACCGGGGATGCTTATTACACGGGCCGTGCTAATATTCCCCGCTCTCTGGTGGAGGAGAGCCGCGAACAGCTTGTGTCGAAGATCGAGAGCACACTGAATAGTGTATCCGATTGGGGCGAATGAACCTGGTTCATTTCAATCCCACTAAGACACAAATCTGCGCGTTCACCGCTAAAAAAACCATTTTGCTGTGGCTCCTCAATTCCAATACACACCCCTTACCATCGCCAAAAACATTGGGATTCTTGGAGATGAAATCTCCAGCGACGTCCAGTTTCGTTGTCACCTGGAGGGGAAGGTCAAGCTGGCGTCGAAGAAACTAGGGTGTGCTCAACAGGACGAAGTAGTACTTCAATCCGCGGCAAAGACTTATGCTTTACAAAGCTCAAGTACGGCCGTATATGGAGTACTGTTGCCACCTATGGGCGGGAGCGCCTAGATACCAGCTTGCACCTTGTGACTCGATTCAAATGCGCGCTGTGAGGATTGTCGACGATCCCAAACTAACAGACGGTTTAGAACCTTTAAGTCTGAGAAGAGATTTTGCGTCCCTTTGTGTGTTCTACGGTCTGTACAATGGGGTGTGTTCAGAGGAGTTGTTTGACATGATGCTAACGGTCGATGCACCGCTCGCCATCGACAGGGAATTCATCCTCACACATTGGAGTACTCACACTAAGTGGTCACGTTCTGTGCGGTTCCAGAGAAGTTTTCTCCCGCGTACTCTCAAGCTGTGGAATGAAAAAATTAACTGCTTGTCGAGGTTTTCTCAGGGGACTACAGCATGGGGTTCTTCAAAAATGGCGTCAAGAGGTTTTTACAGGGTCGACAACGCGCGTGTGATGCCTCTGGTGTTACAGGCGTTCATAGGCTACGGTAATTGCTTCCCATCAGGACGGACCGTATGCTTGTTTGCCACACTGGTGGTATAAAAATAAAAAATAAGAACTGTTTGTCAATAACGTAAACCTAAGACATATTTTCTGGAATCAAAATGTTTGATAGGAATCGGTTTCAGCTTAGGCGGTAGGGCCGCTGGGCTAATATTGTCGCACTCAGGGTGAAATAGAGGCATATGTCCAGCTGTGAACCTACATGCTAAAAATAAAGCAAGAACCTTGATGCATGATGATGATGAGGCAGTGGCTCAGTATGGACTAACAGGGACGGGGAGGAAGAATCATCAGCGAGCT
The DNA here is from genome assembly GCA_937001555.2 of Hypsopygia costalis. Lineage (NCBI taxonomy): Eukaryota > Metazoa > Arthropoda > Insecta > Lepidoptera > Pyralidae > Hypsopygia > Hypsopygia costalis. The sequence continues at coordinate 8,659,025 of OW443349.2, forward strand.
CTTTTCTTTCAAGAGGGATCTACTTCCAAGTACACTTCACTTATAAATATGTGATAAAGCTTCGGTAACGTTATTCTAAGTATAGTTGGTTCCTTAAGATAACTGATGACTTAGCACTAGTGTTTAGTATGGTAGGATACGGGACGGGGACCCACCACACATTCGCACCACTGTATCTCTTGTGTAGCTAGGATTAACAAGGTAATGAACAGTGAAGTCCATTGCAGTCCCGGACTGTGAGTTCCAACTCACAATGAATTTAATCAGAAGAAATTAGTAGGAGTAAGAAGCTTTTGGAATTTGACTTCCCCTCTTAACAATGTGAGAGACAGCAATATGGCAAATAAGGCATTAAAAGCTCGGTATGGTAGGATAGTCAATTATCTTAAGAAATTGTCTGTACGTCTTTTAATTCACGTGGTTTGGTGACAAAGAGGTGCACAAGGGGGCCTCGCGCGAGGCCGCTTTAAATACCAGGCCACTTTAAATGGCACACCATTGGATATTTTTTCTTTGTTATCTCGTCTCCACCTACCATTAGGTCAACTGCGTCTCGTAAGTCAACTACAAAATATAAATGATATATGGAGTACACTATTACAGCGTTCGTCGTTCCTCCTGCAAAAATAATAAACATTAATTTTAAAATGAGCGTTGTTTAAAGCATCTGTAATCTTTTCTCAGGCTTTATCCTAAACAGGTATACAAACTAGATGTTTACATAGCCCGAGTATTATAAAATGCAAAACATTGTCTCCATTATTTTAATCAAACCTTTTACGTAAAAGCAAATCTTCATTATACACCCTCTTTTCTGCAAAAACTGAAAGGAAACATACTACAAAGTTGAAAACTCCGATAAGAAACGGCCATGAAAGGTCCAAGATTTAATCTCGTTGTAATTTTTTCTCGAGCACTTTAGGACCGTCCTCTTTCTTCGGAACGTGCTGTATCACCATCGATGGGTACTTTTGTCTTTAATATCTTAACAGGCATAATCTAGAAAATTGGGATGCTAAACGAAGAGTTCTTCAGAAGTTAACTTAAAATATTAGGGACGGTGAGAGTTTTCGAGGAGAAAAATTTGAATTTATGAATTCGATTTTTTTAGGTGTACTAAGGTAGTTTAATAAAATTATATTTACTTTTTTTACATACTTTTTTTTTTCAATAACTTCTGCTCGTGGTTTTACACGTGTGACTTTCAAAATATTGAAATAGACGAGCCCGTTGGTCGACTAGCCAGCAAGTCTACTTTGACTTCGAGGTTGCGGGTTCGATCCCCGCACAAGACAAATATTTATGTGTATGAACATGTCTGTTTGTCTTGGCCTGGGTGTTTTCTATGTATTATAAATATGTACGAGTATATCCCAACATCGGACAGAATAAGGGAAACTCAGCTTTATAATCTGACATCTGTAACTTACTTTTGTGAATAAAGGAGTTTTATCTTATTTTATCTTATCTTTCATGCCATAGCCTGTTTTATACTGCTATAGATTTTTACTTATATGTCGTCGTGGTATACATATTTACTTTGTCGGCCAACATTCAGGTTTTTTGAATCGATTTTCTAAAGCCATATATGAACAAATTTGTTGAGTTTCATGATATGCGATAACTTTATTTACATGTGCAACTGCTAGCGAACATCGAACACTGTGTTTGTTAAAAATATTCGTCAATATCAATAAACCAACTTTGTATTTCTTTGACCGATATTTGGCAAACGTTACGTAACGATACATTTACTTCCATACGTACAAACCAAATGTATGTGTAGGAAGTTCGTGTTGGCGATGTTCATCTTCATAGTTCCTTCGTTCATTGTTTATAATAATAATACATATTTCTGGACAATTTACACAGCGCCGTCTAGTCCCAAAATAAGCGCAAAGCTTGTATTATGGGTACTAGACAACTGATAAATGTACTTAAATACATTTTTTTTATAAATACATACTTATAATACATAGAAAACACCCAGACCAAGACTAACAGACATGTTCATGCACACAAATATTTGTCTTGTGCGGGAATCGAACCCGTGACCTCGGAGTCAAGGTGGCCATTGCTAACCATTCGATCACCGAGCTCGTCAAGGGCTGTGTGTTTGTACGACCACTTGTGGCTGTGTGTTTGTACGACACAGTGGCTTAACAACACTTAAAGAAGTGAAAAGTTAGGTTAGGTTAGGTTAGTATATATATAGCATAGTATTAATTTCAACAATATCTTGCTCCGTACCAATCGTCGGAATTAAATTTACCGTAATCTGGGACCCTACAGTCGAAACTGAAACCGACTCGCATCGATTTTTTTGAATGCAAAAATCTAACTCTTTTTTTATATGAAACGCGGGTAAACGAGCACGTGGGTCACCTGATGGAAAGCAATCACCACCGCCCATGGAATTCAGCAACACAAAACAAAGGGGTCGCCGATCCGTTGCCAGCCTATACTCCTTCCTTTCTTTCTTTCTGGTGATCTCACTCATTCGCAGGAACACAACAACCCCCAAGGGAATTGTTATTTGGCTGCGGTATTCTATAGGTAGAGGTACTTTCCCAGGGCAGCTTAAAAAATGCCCTACCTCTGTTTTCACCAGAGCCTCGTTTGTCAGTCAGCAGGGTGCACCACGTGAAGGTGAGGTTGGCTTTAGTTCAAAGATGTTGATGAACCACTTACACCCTAAACTCCAACATAGATTTAGTGGTAACGGTGTTCAGCTTAGTCAGTATAGCTCCAGAGTTATTACCTGTTGAGTTAAACACAATTACCAATAACCTAAGTTCAACTTTTATTTTTGCATTCAAAAAATCCGATGGTAATCGGCTTCAGCTTCCCCTGGTTCTAAATCATATTTTACCCGGAAACAGACAATGTACTGTGACACAATATCGAGAATTAAGTCAAGTAAATAGGATTTGGAATGGTACAACGAGTAACCAAATTGCGATAGATAATGCGACATTCGAGGATAATCAGACATCTGAATTTATCGGAATACCAAGGAAGTTAAAAAACAAAAAACAAGTTAATGTGACTCTGACATGAATTCGATGAATGTTTTCCTCGTCGTTCTGGCGTTTTTTTAAAGTGAAAACTTCTTCAGCGGCGTTGTGCACTTTTTGGGATGGGGAAAAAATGTTAAACTCGGGTCAGGATACGTGACCTGAACGAAAATTCGTAAAACGGAGCGAGAGTAGACCGCCGGCGCGGCGTAGAAGAGGAAGTAACATCCCCCTTTCTTTCTACCGCGCGGTGAAAATGTATGTGAATGTATGTATGCCTGCTCTTGCTGTTTATTTTTTATGTAATATAAATTGTCATGTTTGTGTATGATAGCGCAATAAATGAATATTTTATTTTACCTCATAAATAATAGTAATTTTATACTGATAAATAAAGCAATTCTTGCGAAATTATTCCCTAACCATTCCAAAATATTCAAAAATGCATAACGTTAATGTTCAAGTTCACTTCTGCCGGAGTGCAGCCCGTTTTTTCTAGTACGCCGGACTAAGCATACGACTCGCATGATGTGAAGCCTTTGCTGTAACCTATAGACGCTTGCAACATAAAACCGACAGATCGCTTGATGATACTTCGCGTAGAGGCGAATCACGAGTCACAAAGACGCAGCAGCTGGAGCAGAGACGGCCAAAGCAGGCACGGTAGTCGCATGCATCTACTAACGGTAGTGGATGGGTGCCGGCCTGATCTGCAGGTGCTGCAATGAAACTGAAGAGACTTCATTATCTATGCGAGTGTAACCCGTTGTTGCAAGAATGTAGGCAAATCTTGGGCAATCACTTTCTGCACCCAGAGGAAAATAAGTAACTCAGTGCTCAAAGAGATGATAATGTCCTGGAATTGACGACCTGGGCGGTAAATTTTAATTTTAATTTAATAAACCTTAACCGTTTTCTTCTTAACTTTAATTTACGAGAACGTTTGGAGTAGATCTACATGAATGAAGGCATCTAATTTACTTCAATATCCACCTTTGTCCCTTTTTTTTCGGTTTCTTAATCTTAATTCATGTTTTCATTGTTCGCAGAGGCAAAAGCACACATCTTGGGTCCTGTAGACTTATACGTGAAGACTGGCAGCTCGTTGTCTCTCACGTGCATCCTGAGTCAGGGTCCACATGATCTTGGCACCATATTTTGGTATAAGGGTATGCTCATATTTCATTATTAATATATTTTCAATTATCGTTACTAAAAGACGTTATTTAGAATTTATGTTTTGTAGAAAAATCTAATTAACTTGAGCCGAAACCACTTGATAATTTATTTAATTAACTGAAACAGCACAAGTTTATTTTTACTATAATTAATATACTCTATGAGTAGAGAGAGATACTAGTCAATCCGGGTCATTAGGTTACCGAAGATACGAACTGCTCATCGTTGTATGCGGTCAAATGGAGCAAGCAAGTACTAGAGCGCACCAGCACAGAAATGCGAACACTATTCCATGTGAGGTCGACCCTGAACTTTATATTGTTGAAGGCGATATCGTGATGTAAAATGCCGTATGCTGGCTGTGCATTCCAAGTGGTTCCGAAATTGAAGATCACTCGATATGTCGACACCCAAGATACCAATGCTAGGTCTAACACTAAGGAGAGCACCTTCCAATCTAGAAGCTACGAGAAATAGGAACTTGTTAGCGGTAAACGCGCAAACCTGTGTCTTTGTGGGATTTACTTGTACCAAATTCATTCTACCCCAATCCAACGTGTCCAAGGAACGTCTCAGTCACAGACACGAGTTTTGTTCGGTATTCATCAACGCAATCCCGAGAAACATTATCTTGGCCAGGGTATCTTGCCAGTGTGTACCGCATAGCAATGAATTCGGATAGCAATGAATGTTACGTATAAGCAGCAAGTAATTGACATGCAGAAGAAACAATGTGGGGGACAATACACAGCCTTGTGGTATGCCAGCATTCAGGGGTAATGGATCCGAGCGAAGTCCGTCAACTACAACGTTGATGCTTCCCTCAGTTAGAAAACTGGCAATCCATATACAAAGTTTCTCAGCTAGCCGAAAAGAACGTAGCTTGGAAAGTAATGCTTTATGCCACACCTGATCAAAAGCTTTTGCCATGTCCAGACTAGCAGCCAAAGCCTCGCCCTTACTTTTCACTGACTCCCTCCAACGGTGCGTCATATAAACCGAAGATCACCAGCTGCGTGACCACCGAGGAAGCCATATGGGCGATCATTTATCTGCTGGTAATTATCCAAGTAGGCTACTAGCTATTGGTTAATGATAGTTCCCATGATTTTGAAAAATATGGAAATTATCGCAATGGGCCTATAGTTGGATGGATCTGAGCAAGAGCCTTTTTATGGATCGGGTGGACCAAAGCCTTCATCCATAAGCTGGGGACCACTGGCGACTCACTATTCATTTTAGAGAAGCAAAAACGGCCGTTTTTACACTTATTGCTAATACATAATACTAAATCAAAACTATTTTAGTCGTAACAACGCAAAAATACTTTATTATCGTGGTAACAAACTGAGCATTTCTTTTTTTATATGAGAGGGTAACAAACGAGCATGTGGGTTACCTGATGGAAAGCAATCACCAACGCCCATGGAGATCAGCAACACCAAGGGGTCGCCGTTCCGTTGCCAGCCTATACTCCTTTCTTTCTTTCTGGTGACCTCATTCATTCGCAGGAATACAACAACTCTCAAACCAATTGTTATTTGGCTGCGGTATTCTGTAAGTTAGAGGTACTTCCCGAGTCGGGCAACTTAAAAAAATACGCTATGCGTTACCTCTCTTTTCGCCAGAGCCTCGTTTGTCAGTCAGCAGGGTGCAACACGTGCAGGTGAGGTTGCTTTGGTTGAAAGATGTTGATGAGCCACTACACCGCAAATAGCATATTTTTATTTTTTGTTTATCTTCTACACCTACCATACAATGTTTTGATACGATTTGGTGCCAAAGAGGCGCCATTTTCGCAGCAGGTATAATCTCAGAAGCAAAATAGCTGTTTACATCAGTTACTGTCTCTCACGTCCATAAAATGTAATGAATCATCTAACAATTCATTTGATTGACCTAAATCCCATTTTCTAATACACAAATAACATTATGAATAATAATTCCTTCCTTCCTTATACGAAATTCCGGAATACGATAATCATGTAATTATGCCCTCGATTTTTTTCAATTGACTTCCTTATTGCTTGCTTCAAATTAGCCCGCATTCATTTCGGTAACAACCCTAATTGAACCGAGTTTCATGGCCCAATTGCGATTTGGGTGTTTTTCTCGTGAGACCACTTAGAGGGTCAGCTTTTAGTTCAGTGTGTCATTTGTATACCACGGTGATGTTCAACTGAAATGTATGTCAGAACTGCTTGTGCAAAAATTAATCTCGATAATAGGGTCGCAAATCGACACATCTGCCTTCTAAGCGACAGCCAGGCGGCTCTTATGTTCTTGAGCTCTGACAGGGTGGAATCGTGGCTAGTTCTTGCAGGTATGGATGCCCTCAATAAACTGGGCAGAAATAATCGGCTGGAGTTAGTAGAGTAATTAGGTTCCGGCACACACAGACATTGGGGGGCAATAAGAGGGCTGATGAACTGGCAAGGGAGGGATCAAGCAAAAACTTTTTGGGACCTGCCCCCTTACCACCATCTCTTATTGCGATTCAATAACTGGATAGAATGCTTATTCATACCAAAGAATAAGCGACTCAATTCTATTTGAAATAGGGTTGCTTATTCATTGGTATGAATAAGCATTCTATTCAGTTATTGAATCGCAATAAGAGATGGTGGTAAGGGAGCTGAACTCTTTGTAATCCCACCATTACCAGAAACCACTGGTGAAGGTACAGTGAATTGTTGCAGACATGTACATAAATATGACAGGAAACGGATGCATCTCATGTTTGGGGCACTGAGGGGCCATTATGCCTGCCATGGACACCTATAGATACAAAACGAGACATGTTGATAGCCCAGAGTGCAAAACATACTAATGGTCACATCCCATTTTTTTTTTAATTTGCATTTGATTTTAATTGACGTTACATATAATATAATGTATTTATTGACATATTTTGTCATTAGTTTTATATAATGCACTGTAAATCCTATTTACACAAATACAAGGAACTTGTTTTAAATCGATTTCTTTGAACTAAATAATATTTGACATGTGATTACAAAGCGTACTTTCCTGGAATATTGCTATACCTACACGCGAACTGGCATTTAACATGCTGTAACAAAGGAAAGGAAATATTGTAGGCAACTTCGTATTGAAACCGAGTGACCTCAAATGCACTCCTTTCTTTTCGCCAGAGCTTCTTTTGTCAGTCAGCAGGGTGCACCGCGTGCAGGTGAAGTTGGCTTTGGTTCAAAGATGTTGATCAACCACTTACACACCATTAACCAAAGTCTTATACTGATAAATAAGTTTTATACTGATAAATAAGTCAAATCTTTAAACGAATACCTATTTCGGGAATCAAAATATTCAATAGGAATCGGTTCCAGCTTAAGTGGTAGAGCCTCCGGTTGTTGTTATCAGATGTCAGTGGCCTTTGGGCGACTTGAAAATACAGATCTCCGTTAACCCGTAGTTAAACAGCGTGGTGGAGAGTGATTGAGGGAAGACCCGTAACTCAGCAGTGCCATGACTATGGGCTAATGCAGATAAGCCCATAGTCATGGCACATGTTAGTGCATAAACTCACATGAGCATTGTGAGTTTATGCACTAACGCATTTTCTACTATATATCTTCTATAACTATGGACAATTTGCTAGCATGTGCTTGGGTTCAACGGCTGACATAACGAGTGCAATACATTTCACGTGGTGATGAATGTAATAAACAACAAATAACAAATATTCATTTTATACATTCTGAAAGTGCGTAAAATTATTTGAATTAATTCAGTTTGAATCATTCATTTACTGTTGTTGTTTCAATTATCCGAATATCCTCTTAAATATACACATATCCATTACCAATTTGTTGCCTTTTTTTTGCTTTTGAATTCTGTAAACATTTATATGCACAAACGGTTAACGGAACGTCCATTTTACGTGATAACGTCATAAGAAAAAAATCGGGAGAAATAGATGCGTCACAAGCCGAACGTTTAGGCCGATCGTGCCTCTCTACCGCTTTTGTCGCGTAAAAGAATTTAGAGATTTAAATCAGGGGGTCTACAGCTGAACCCGATTCCCAGTCCATTTTACGTGATAACGTCATAAGAAAAAACATCGGCCGATGGAGTGGAAGAGAGATAGATGCGTCACAAGCCGAACGCTTAGGCCGATCGTGTTTCTCTACCGCTTTTGTCGCGTAAAAGAATTTAGAGATTTAAACCTACTCGGATTTTTTGATTGCGAAAATCGGAATTCTATTTATTTTTTTGATAAATATCTTTTGTATAATCGGTAGAGCGCCTTTGTCCCTACTGGCTAAGCTTATTACTATTAGCACTAATTAAACGTGAAGTTGAATCCAACTTTTTAATTAAAAAATCGTTTTAATTAAAAAATCGCCGAAATCAATCGTAATGGACTACGGCGGTTAGCCCACAGATCTCGGTATTAGATCCACAGTTCAGTAAAAAATTGCGAAATATCGCGAAACTGCAACATGGCGACTAGTTTTCCTCTTAAATACCTATACAGTAAATACACTAAGAGTGCATTTGAGGTCACTCGGTTTCAATACGAAGTTGCCTACAATATTTCCTTTCCTTTGTTACAGCATGTTAAATGCCAGTTCGCGTGTAGGTATAGCAATATTCCAGGAAAGTACGCTTTGTAATCACATGTCAAATATTATTTAGTTCAAAGAAATCGATTTAAAACAAGTTCCTTGTATTTGTGTAAATAGGATTTACAGTGCATTATATAAAACTAATGACAAAATATGTCAATAAATACATTATATTATATGTAACGTCAATTAAAATCAAATGCAAATTAAAAAAAAATGGGATGTGACCATTAGTATGTTTTGCACTCTGGGCTATCAACATGTCTCGTTTTGTATCTATAGGTGTCCATGGCAGGCATAATGGCCCCTCAGTGCCCCAAACATGAGATGCATCCGTTTCCTGTCATATTTATGTACATGTCTGCAACAATTCACTGTACCTTCACCAGTGGTTTCTGGTAATGGTGGGATTACAAAGAGTTCAGCTCCCTTACCACCATCTCTTATTGCGATTCAATAACTGGATAGAATGCTTATTCATACCAATGAATAAGCAACCCTATTTCAAATAGAATTGAGTCGCTTATTCTTTGGTATGAATAAGCATTCTATCCAGTTATTGAATCGCAATAAGAGATGGTGGTAAGGGAGCTGAACTCTTTGTAATCCCACCATTACCAGAAACCACTGGTGAAGGTACAGTGAATTGTTGCAGACATGTACATAAATATGACAGGAAACGGATGCATCTCATGTTTGGGGCACTGAGGGGCCATTATGCCTGCCATGGACACCTATAGATACAAAACGAGACATGTTGATAGCCCAGAGTGCAAAACATACTAATGGTCACATCCCATTTTTTTTTAATTTGCATTTGATTTTAATTGACGTTACATATAATATAATGTATTTATTGACATATTTTGTCATTAGTTTTATATAATGCACTGTAAATCCTATTTACACAAATACAAGGAACTTGTTTTAAATCGATTTCTTTGAACTAAATAATATTTGACATGTGATTACAAAGCGTACTTTCCTGGAATATTGCTATACCTACACGCGAACTGGCATTTAACATGCTGTAACAAAGGAAAGGAAATATTGTAGGCAACTTCGTATTGAAACCGAGTGACCTCAAATGCACTCTTAGTGTATTTACTGTATAGGTATTTAAGAGGAAAACTAGTCGCCATGTTGCAGTTTCGCGATATTTCGCAATTTTTTACTGAACTGTGGATCTAATACCGAGATCTGTGGGCTAACCGCCGTAGTCCATTACGATTGATTTCGGCGATTTTTTAATTAAAACGATTTTTTAATTAAAAAGTTGGATTCAACTTCACGTTTAATTAGTGCTAATAGTAATAAGCTTAGCCAGTAGGGACAAAGGCGCTCTACCGATTATACAAAAGATATTTATCAAAAAAATAAATAGAATTCCGATTTTCGCAATCAAAAAATCCGAGTAGGTTTAAATCTCTAAATTCTTTTACGCGACAAAAGCGGTAGAGAAACACGATCGGCCTAAGCGTTCGGCTTGTGACGCATCTATCTCTCTTCCACTCCATCGGCCGATGTTTTTTCTTATGACGTTATCACGTAAAATGGACTGGGAATCGGGTTCAGCTGTAGACCCCCTGATTTAAATCTCTAAATTCTTTTACGCGACAAAAGCGGTAGAGAGGCACGATCGGCCTAAACGTTCGGCTTGTGACGCATCTATTTCTCCCGATTTTTTTCTTATGACGTTATCACGTAAAATGGACGTTCCGTTAACCGTTTGTGCATATAAATGTTTACAGAATTCAAAAGCAAAAAAAAGGCAACAAATTGGTAATGGATATGTGTATATTTAAGAGGATATTCGGATAATTGAAACAACAACAGTAAATGAATGATTCAAACTGAATTAATTCAAATAATTTTACGCACTTTCAGAATGTATAAAATGAATATTTGTTATTTGTTGTTTATTACATTCATCACCACGTGAAATGTATTGCACTCGTTATGTCAGCCGTTGAACCCAAGCACATGCTAGCAAATTGTCCATAGTTATAGAAGATATATAGTAGAAAATGCGTTAGTGCATAAACTCACAATGCTCATGTGAGTTTATGCACTAACATGTGCCATGACTATGGGCTTATCTGCATTAGCCCATAGTCATGGCACTGCTGAGTTACGGGTCTTCCCTCAATCACTCTCCACCACGCTGTTTAACTACGGGTTAACGGAGATCTGTATTTTCAAGTCGCCCAAAGGCCACTGACATCTGATAACAACAACCGGAGGCTCTACCACTTAAGCTGGAACCGATTCCTATTGAATATTTTGATTCCCGAAATAGGTATTCGTTTAAAGATTTGACTTATTTATCAGTATAAAACTTATTTATCAGTATAAGACTTTGGTTAATGGTGTGTAAGTGGTTGATCAACATCTTTGAACCAAAGCCAACTTCACCTGCACGCGGTGCACCCTGCTGACTGACAAAAGAAGCTCTGGCGAAAAGAAAGGAGCGTAATTGTAAGCTACCCGACTGGGGAATGTACCTCCACCTCACAGAATACCGCAGCCAAATAACAATTCCCTTGAGGGTTGTTGTGTTGTGCGAGTGAGTGAGGTCACCAGAAAGGAAGGAGATGCTGCGTTGGCAGAGGGGGTGGCGGCGCGCGAGTGATATTTTATGTTGCGAGCGTTATTATGGCTATGGCAACCGCTTCACATCAAGCGGGCCGTATGCTTTTCTGCCACCCAAGGTAGTACAAAAAAAAAAAAACATCTTTATACGTAGAGCTTCATGATTTCTACCAGCTAAGCTAAACCCAATTACAATTAATCTAAGCTGAAATTATATTTTCGCAATAAAGTGCCGTATTTAATCTTTTAGGGCTTCGTCCTCTCGGTCGCTTGCCTTTCACATTGCCAGTTCATTTCACCTCTTCAGAATAGACGAGTGTTATTATGTGACAGTAGTGAATGTTTCTGTGTGATAGCTGTACTAAGTGTTTTTTTTTTTTCAGGATCAAAACTAATAGAATATAAGGAAATAGAAGAGAACGAGATAGCAGAAGAGCCAAGAGTCAGACTGAAGACGGAATGGACAGAACAGCTGACGTCTCGACTGACGATCGAGAAGCTACTTCCTGGTGACAGCGGGAACTACAGCTGTGTACCAACTATGGCGGAAGCAGCATCTGTTAATGTTCACGTCATTAATGGTCAGTACGCAATTATTTTTTTGAAGTAAATACTTCTATAGCGGCGTTGTGCATTTTTGGGATGGGTAAAAAATATTAAACTCGCGTTAGGACACGTGACCCGATCGAAAAAGACGGAGGGAGAGTAGACCACCAGCGTGGCGTAGGAGAGGAAGTAATATCCCCCTCTCTTTCTACCGCGAGGCGAAACTGTATGCCTGCTCCTGCTGTTTGTTTTTAATGTAATATAAATTGTCATGTTTGTGTACGATAGCGCAATAAATGAATATTGTATTGTATTTTACCACATAAATTATAGTACTTTTATACTGAGAAATAAAGCAAGTCGTGCGAAATTATTCCGTAAGCATTCCAAAATATTCAAAATGCACAACGTTAATGTCCAAGTTTTCTCTTCTGTCGGCACTCCCGGAGTGCAACCCGTGTTTTTTTTTTGTAAATAAGCAAGGAATTATTATATTAGGGGAAGTTTCAAAGTATCACCTGTGATGGACGTGTTGTAGTTGTAAAATCTTTATTGTACAACATTTATATACAATATCAATGTTGTACAAAAGAAATACAAACATTATTATAAAGAATAGGAGAGTTACATGTACAATGACGGACTTATCCCACATGGGATAAGTCCGTCATTGTACTCCCAGCCAACCATTAAATTTATACAACGTGTAACTTCAAGTACGCAAAACCTAAATATAGTTTGTTCAGACTTATGAGTAGAATCAATTCCATAACTTTCATCCATTTTTAAAGTAACTGGTTTTGAAAACTAATATTTTTTTTTTTAATTGCCGTGTCTATTATTAAATTGTGCTCGACAATCAAGCGAGAAAACGTGAAGTAGGTAAACAACGTAATACCGCCGCGTCCAAAAATTTTAAGCGCTGTGTCATTGACGCGATGCTTGCACTTTAATATTAATATTTGCCTATCGTAGCCATTGGCGCGTCTTTTTGATAAGATGGGGCGGGGCCACAGAGCTCAGAAACTATTAGAGTTATTAGGAAAACAAAAAAGTGTTCATATCTCCGAGAAAATTTCTTTTTCGAAATTATTACTTAGATATATCAATTTATAATAATAAAACTAAGTTGGGGTGTTTGAGGTTTTGCGTACTTGGAACTCCAAGTTCTCATCCAAGATCAGAAGATTATACAACGTGCACCTACACGTTGTATAATCTCCTGATATCAGGCATTCGTCAGGGAGCGGAATATTGTTTCACTCTAACTTAAGTGGGCCATGTTTTTTTTTTTTAAAGTGCGAGGAGGGTCTCGTTGAAATGCTCTACTTTGTAATTTACATTTTGGGCATGCAAAAACCAAGCTGCTACTCGAGCCATACATATCAAGACAGAGTTAAAGTTTGTATGTTATGATGAGAAAAAATATGAATTATGATGAGAAAAAACGATAAATCGCGGCTGATAATTATACCCATTGGCCGTGTGGTTTCTGGCAGACTAGAATCACTCCTCCAGAAGAATCACTCCATCTCTTCCCGTGGATCTCGTACAAGGCGACTAAGGGAAATACATTATCAAATATCGATCAGGCCTCCCCAACCCGTCTGGCCAGCGTGGGGAGTGTAGGCCAAATCCTCCTTCCGTCTAGGACGGACGAGAGAGGGTCGTGCTCCTGTAGTGGAGACTAAATTGGACCTGATGATGAAATATAACCAACGAAAGTGATTTAAAAAATTGTTGTGACGGTATCCCTTTTTCATTGCGAGTATTTTGTCTAGTATTGGGTTTTTACGTCATACATCGTTTTTAGTGAAACCGTGCATGCTATAAGCGAGAACAGATTACCAAATTTTGCACTCCATTCGATATTCTGCAAATCCTTTTTAAACAAATTCCAATAGATAGCACTGAAATTACGAAATAGAAGATACTTGTGTTTACGCTTGCGAGGATGCAAAATAAAAGAGCAAAAACAAGATCAAGAGCAGAAAAGGACGGCGCATTGAATTTGAAAGTTTACAATACAATACAATACAATTCATTTATTGCTTAAAACATGGTATAAAGGTGGTACATCGTGAAATGTGCGCATGTTTAGCTAATACAATTTAGCATGCAAAATTATGTTGATTATGACATTTGACATTGACAATAATTTAAGTATGCAGTCACTAAAACATATATCTCCAATTAATTATATATATATATATATATATATATATATATATATATAATATAAAAGTATAATATAAAAGTTTCGGTTAATTCATTAAAGTTCTATTTAAATATACGCAAATGTAACGATGATTTTTGAAGCTTTATTAAACCGGGAGCTTTACTAGTGTTGTGAAGTAATACGGCCCTATGTTGTTTAGATAGATAACTCGTTTTTTGTCAGCTTCGGCCAAACACATACAAAAAAAAAACGGGTTACAATCCGGGAATGCCGGCAGAAGTGAAAACTTGAACATTAACGTTGTGCATTTCTGAATATTCTTTGGGAATATTTGGGGTGTAAGTGGTTCACCTTTGAACCAAAGCCAACTTCACCTGCACGCGGTGCACCCTGCTGACTGACAAACGAAGCTCTGGCGAAAAGAGAGGTAGGGAGCGTAATTGTAAGCTACCCGACTGGGGAATGTACCTCCACCTCACAGAATACCGCAGCCAAATAACAATTCCCTTGAGGCTTGTTGTGTTCCTGCGAGTGAGTGAGGTCACCAGAAAGGAAGGAGATGCTGCGTTGGCAGCGGGGGTGGAGCGATATTTTATGTTGCGAGCGTTAATATGGCTACGTCAACCGCTTCACATCAGGCGGGCCGTATGCTTGTCTGCCACCCGACGTAGTATAAAAAAAAAAAAAAAATCTGGAATGGTTAGGGAATAATTTCGCACGAATTGCTTTATTTATCAGTATAAAAGTACCAACTATCATTTATGTGGTAAAATATAATATTCATTTATTGCGCTATCGTACACAAACATGACAATTTATATTACCTACATTAAAAATAAATAGCAGGAGCAGGAATACATTTTCGCCGCGCGGTAGAAAGAGAGGGGGATATCACTTCCTCTCCTACGCCACGCCGGCGGTTTACGCTCCCTCTGTCTTTCGAATTTTCGATCAGGTCACGTGTCCTGATGCGCGTTTAACATTTGTTACCCATCCCAAAAAGCGCAGAACGCCGCTAAAGAAGTTTTCACTTCAAAAATACATGAATAAAAAAAAACCAAGAGCGAACTTATACTATTTGCAAACATATTGCATAAAAAAGATGCATTTGCTTGCTGCATATGCTGCAGCAAGCAAATGATCATAGCTCAGTGAGACATTTTAATGTTGAGCATTTTCATTTATTTTCAGTTGTTATTAGACAAAATTGTATAATAAAGTAATAACAATGTTCCGCAAGGCTAATATAAGAAAATATAGCATCTATAGCTAAAATGCAATCGACATTGCGTGACTGGCCTTTTTGGATCGGTATTCGATACAAAGCATTCTTTGAGCTCTAAAATTCATTTCAATGTCATTAGTTACCTACTTTATTTAGCATAAAAGTAGGTACCCTACATTAGTATATAACGACTAAGACCATCTAAAAACAATTAGGACCGTTTCATGCTGGCTTTATTACTAACATATAGCACCTTCTTATTAAATTTTGTAGTTAGACTAAGTGCTATGCGGCGTATTATGAAGATCGATGTATGGATTTTAGTACTCTTTGAAGATTGTCTAGTTTGCGATATTATGTTTCTTATTAAATACTAGCTGTGCCTACGTCTGTGTGAACTTAGCTGTTTGTCTTATATTAGAGATACACTGCTCTCCTGCACTGAGTTCTATGGCAACCTAACTTTACCCTCGGGACTGCAGTAGACTTCATTGTTGGTCAATTTGGTCACCACTGTTAATAGCTATGACCTACGGTGTAGAAATATCGACTCTTACCGTTTGGCTGGTCCATAAATTGTAAGTCGCGCAGTGAGCGATGGAGAGAGAGAGCTATGCTCAGCATTTCTTTGGGACCAAATACGGAACGAAAAAATTTGACGGAGAATAATAATACCTAATAAATGTTGTCACACAAATTAGACAGCGCCATCTAGCCCCAAAGTAAGCGAAGCTTGTGTTATGGGTTGTTATGTGTTATGACAACTGATAAACATACGTAAATACATTTTTTTTTTGTAAATACATACTTATTTATTTATTTATTTGTACATAGGAAAACATACAGCTTATACTTTTTAAGTATGTAAAACTTAAATATATCTAAAAGCCATTTTACACGTTTTCACAAGTAAGCTTCTATTTAAAACTTCGCTCGGTCAACAACAAAACTCAACAAACATTTGTAGACGAAAAAACAACAAACAGCATCCCAGAATCGTCCTAGGAATTAAAGAATAGGTTGGCCATCAATCGCCTGAGCGTGGCCTAAGTCAACTCTCGCCAATTGCTAACTCCAAGGTTTCGCAGGTCTTTCAGCACCTCGTCACTCCAGCGGTACCTCGGGCGCCCAATTGGTCGGCTACCACTTGACTGTCCCACGAAGTCTCTTTTTACGTCACCAGGATTTCCTTTCATAAATATAAAGCTTGTTTTTTTTTGTTTCAACAGGCGAGCATCCAGCAGCAATGCAGCATGGCAACGCAAACACAGCATCACCATGTGCGCTGTCGGTCAATCTCCTTATCTCACTGTACTGCACTCTTGCAACTCTCTACACCAGCACAGTCGACGGCTTCAGATGAAAATTACACTACGCTGCTTTAAACAATGTTTGAATTCGGTAAATATATTAAACAAGTGTTTAAAATATTATAAAAATGACTGATTGAACACACACTATCTTGTTGATGAGTGTTATTAAGTTGAAGTATGTATTTAAATACTAGTAGAACATGAAATGATATTGAAAATTAAATTTATTGTGGCCTGATGATAGACTGCCTCTTTACTTGCTTGCAACGAGTATTTTGTATTATATGTTTAGCATGGTCTGAACTTGAAGCTAA
Organism: Hypsopygia costalis; assembly: GCA_937001555.2. Taxonomy (NCBI): domain Eukaryota; kingdom Metazoa; phylum Arthropoda; class Insecta; order Lepidoptera; family Pyralidae; genus Hypsopygia; species Hypsopygia costalis. The sequence continues at coordinate 8,675,982 of OW443349.2, forward strand.
GTTCGCGTGCCGCGATTCCATGGTGGGTACAGCGTGCGTACAACGTTTGGTACAGAATTGAAAGGGCGCGGCACGCGAGGGGTTAATATACTGCATCAAACTTCGTAGTAGTTTCACACAGGAACAAGTGAAATAACTAAATATATTTTTTTGTTAGTATTTTTAGATATTATTTTTAAAATATCTGCGATCAATCAGACTAGCGTAACTCACATAAAATAAGCTCAATGTTCTACAATAGAGCTATAATTAGCAGATCTATTTGTACAATTTAATTAATAATGTAATTTAATCAGTTCTATATAAGTCGCCATAAATATTTGTCACGTGTCACTCAAATATAGAGAACTACAAATAAGCATCTTTCCAAAAAAATATATACTTCTTTCAATATCAATAACTTCAACATAGTTTGTGACAAAAAGTGTTAAATAATAAAGAGGGAGTTATTTTCTGCTTGATAAATTAATTAATAGCATTTTTCTCACTCGAATAGTGTGCGTCAAATAACACCAGAGTGCTTAGTGTGAGATTTTTGTTCGCGTTCGATTATGTCAAACCATGAACAAACCGACCGAATAGAGAAGAACTCTCAAGTAGCGAATTTATAAGACGCGTGTTACATATCAAATATTATGTGGCTTACTTACTCACATTTTGAAGTGAGCAACCCGGCTAAATTGGATATGTAACACGCATCTGGTAAATTCACAATATGAAACTTTTTCTCAATTTGGTCGACTTGTAAACTTAAGCACGTTCGAATGTGATCAAAAAACCTCGCACTAAACACTATGTACAAAATAATAATACTGTTAAATATTATTTACCGTAATTTGAACGAAACGTTTAATCGACCAGCCCCCCTAGCCAAGTGTAATTCGTAGCGTAATGAACGTTAGATAGATCACGTGACATTTGTCAAAATCGAACATTTTAGTATGAGAATTGACAAATGTCACGTGATCTATCTAACGTTCTTTACGCTACGAATTACAGCAAAGTGTAATGGGGGGCTGTAATACTATTGATAGTGTGTTTATTTTTGTATAGATTAAGATTTGTGTTGATTAGACGTAATGGACGTTAAGACATTTTAAGATTAATGGTCACTATTTTGTATAAATACAGGATTTGATAAACTGTTTTTTTAACCAAAGAAATAGGGTACACAGAAACAACGTATAATTTGGCCGCAACTCTACACAGCTGGTTTGATATTTTATTGTAAACAGTGCATAAGCCAAGTACAGAGTATTTTCATATATACTGTGTCTCTGAATAAATTTACTTTTCATGCTCGTCATATCTTAGAAAGAAGTTATTTTAAAAAAATCTATAGGCATTGGAATTACAACAAACAGATTTGTGGAGTTACTGACAGAATTCAACTTAAAACTCAACATAACTCTAATAGTCATGGTTACAGTATATCGTACGCATAATCATCCCACTGTTGGGATACGGATCTCCCTCAATCTAAGGGGGTTAGAACATACTCCACCACGCTGCTCAAATGCGGGTTGACGAAGGCCATTGTTTTCAAGACGCCCAATAGCCACTGAATTGACTTAACGACTGTCAACTAATGACAACAACACGGAGGAGCTCGAGATGAGTAAATCCATCCATAGACAGTCAACAGTCGACGTTGCTTAACACGCGTGATCTATTAAACTGACATGCGCAAAGACGCTATCGAGCCTCCACATAATTACATCATATACAATAGTAAGATTTACAATATTGTATTTACTAATAGGAAAAGCCAAAAAAAAAGGTTTTTTTGTATTAAAAGCACTAACTGAAGTACTTCAATACATTATCAGTATAAATTTGGTACCGATAATCTAGTAGAATATAATGAGGCTCTAATCTCTTATGTTTTCGTTTTTCATTTCTATCTTGCTGTACTGCCGATACTTCGAGATTTACTATTTAATATATAGGTATAGTTTCTTGCACATTTTTTAATACTACATCGGATGGCACACTATGTGGCCCGCCTGATGTGAAGCGGTTACCATAGCCGCGTGAGCAATGTTTCATGTTGCGAGCGTTAATATTAATGCTTCTTTCATTACTCCATGAAACGTCTTTCATTACTCCATGAAATTACTGTACTTAGACAATTGATTACACGTTTTTTTATATCCTGTACGTTGAATGCAATTTGGTTACAGGTGAACTTTAATATCCTCTCACTTTGCTTACAAGTTTTTTCAACTGAGTAGGTAAAATAAATTCAATAGATTGGGACATTGCAAGTATTCCTGCTGGGACCTGGGAAAAACTAAGGTCACTCATATGAAAACTTAATTAAAAACAACAAATTAGAAAACTGTCTTACACGATTGTTTATTAAGCTTATTAATTGTATCATTCAACATCATCAGGTCCATTTTAGTCTCCACTACAGGAGCACGACCCTCTCTCGTCGTAGACGGAAGGAGGATTTGGCCTACGCTCCCCACGCTGGCCAAACGGGTTGGGGAGGCCTGATCGATATTTGATAATGTATTTCCCTTAGTCACCTTGCAGGACATCCACGGGAAGAAACGGAGTGATTCTATTCTAGTCTGCCGGAAACCATACGGCCAAAATAGTATCATTATTTCTTAGAAAATAATTTATATCTCATCACATGCAAAATACCAGATTTATTATTTTTAACTTAGTATTGTGATAAATTCAATAGCGGAATTATGATCAAACTAAGCTATATGTAAGTTAAACTTGCAAAACATTTTAAAAAACTCGCGGTTGCACTGAGACCCAAAAATGTGTTTAGTCAATTTTTTCAGTTAGGTACCTAGTCTGTGATCACATAGTTCTCAAACAACGTACAACATAGGAAGAGTCAAAAAATCATATAAATGAACTATATTCATTTATATGAAACTACAAAAAATACTTTCTGTATTATGAAATTACTTTAGTAAAATAACCAAAATGGAATTGCAAATTATGAAAATTAGGTCCCGCAAAATTCCTATTCGGAAATTTTACAATAATTATGTAAACGAAATTCACGTTTTGTAAATATAAATAGAGTCATAGAAACTGTACCTATATTTAATGGCCTTCTTATTTCGGCAAAGAGAAATGTAAATAAAGTTAATTAAATTTTAGATAGAAATTCAAATGAGTGACGAGCGGAAGCGACCACGATAAATTTTGATCGTTATTGTCAATATAAACTTCTTAAGTTTGAATAAAATTAGTGAAGGCCTTGTCAAATTACATTATAAATTGAAGAAAAATAATACGTTGTAAATTTGAATTGTTATTCGAATTCATGGATTTGTAAATTTTGAAGTTTATAAGTGAGTGTAATAAAATGGAATGTTTATTTGCACATAATCAATGATATCGTATTAAAACAAGGTAGATGTTGCACATTTGTTCCGTTACTTTATAAATAAAAGTCGAAAGTGGCGTGTACGGAATGAAGAAGTATACAGAATATTAATTTCGTATACTCCTGTCACATTCATTTTTTTAATTTCTTAAATTTAATTAGCACATAGTCTTAAACTATGTGCTAATTAAATTTAATATAATAGTCTTAATTTCACTGTCTCATTTTTCACAGGCTATTGCGTGTTCTACCTATTTTTTTAATACTATATGATTGCATATACGTACTATACCATATTTTTTTAGAGCATGCAATTGTAAAAGCTATATGTACTCATAATATGTGTATTGGTTAAATATAAATAACTACAAAGCAACGTTTGTATAGGATCGCTATGGCGATAAAGTTCAGTTATATTCGCTTTATATTTTAAAAATGTAGTTGAAAATGGTTCTTTCATTGCCGCCAATCAAACCGCATTTAAAAATAATGTTTTCTTCTGTAGTTTTTTTTTTGTGCATTTGTAATGATGATGATAGCATAACATTTCATAATTTAATTAAAAAAAGATAGTAAGCATGTATACTCGGTATTTTCAATTGTCAAAAATTCTGCATCCACAGCTTCAAAATTACATAAACGAAATCGCTCCCTCTCCTAACTCAGACACCTTATGTCACTTTTTATTCTATTTACGAAAGGTTTTAGAGCAGCATTTGAATTATTAAAGCAATTTCAAACCAATTTCGAATAATTGCACGGCTGCTTAAATAAAGAGTAATTAATATATTTTGATACTTATTTTCCTATTTAAATCAATTACCCTACCTATGTGTGAGCAATTTAAAGCTCTTTCATGTTTGCAAATAAAAAATGATTTTACCGTCTGGCACCGATTTGGAGCCTAAAAATGTAGTTCATTTTAAATTTAAACTTTAAAGTTATGTAAAATATAATTTATTTTTAATTGTAGTTTAAACCAAAATATACTGTTTATGTTTTTTTAATAATATAATATTGTACATTTATTTGTAATTTAATTGTAAAATTGTGTATTATCATTAACTTATACAGGTATTCTTTTGTAGACAAATTGTAGAGAAATTTTTATAAATATAAATTAATGTAAAATTGTAAATATTACACAATGTAAATAATTTTAATTGTAATTTCTATGGATCATGATAACACACTTTAAATATTGTTTTTAATTTAGTTATTTTAGTTATTCATAATAGAGTTTAAAAGAGTTATTTATGCAATTGATTTTACAAATTTATGAGAAGTAGAGACACATAAACAGAAAGATTATGTAACTAAAAATTATAAAGTTAAGGTAAACTTTGACAAATAAAGATAGCAACACTAAAATAAATCTTTTATTTCGACCTTAATAATTGATAATTACCTAAATAGATTCCACATTTATTTACTACTTTTTTAGTACTAGCTCGAGGTCATCTAACTAAACGGAATGCGCAGATGGTACGGGGGCAGATTTTTGTAATCTTGGTTTTGTAATTAGACTGCTGAGGGGATTTGGGTCTAAAGAGTTGCTTTTTCCATCTAGAATACAACTGCCTATCTTATCTCTTTAGGTCCGAATCCCCCTAGGGCTCAAAGATTATAGCGGCGGCTCTACACGACCGGCATGACAGGCGATTGCAGGCAATCACCATCGCTGCACGTGTAGCATGGTTGACTCTGATCCCATGATCGGCGACGATCGAGCGTAATCGCTGCAGTGTCAGTTTTTTCAGACAAAAATGGGCCATGAATGGGCACGCGTCCACACGATCATTTAAATCATTTGTTTACGAAATTATAGTACGTGTACAAACTAAACGAGACTAATTCAACTCGATCGTATACTGGAAAGTGGGACTAATTTAATTTTACAAGATTTACCGATTGCGTTTAGTTTCACACTAAATAAAAGCTAAAAAGGTTAAGAATGAGCTGATTCTTACTAGTAATCCTACAATATACAGCGTGTCCCGGGGATAACGAGTAAAAAATATATAAATTTTGTATTTCTTTTACATGAATTAAGATTTTTATTTTTCACTAAGGCCTCTATGTGAAATATCGATTTCTTTCAAAGTAACCGTTCATTTTATTTGAAAAAAAAAATATCGTGTCAGTTAGTAAGCAATGAGAATACAATACCAAATAGTCAGCAAAAAAATCAGTGTTTAAACTGTGGTTTTAGTCATAAAAATGTTTTTATTTTTCACTGAATTTTTCAGTAGGCATACTTAGTCTTTAATGAAAAATAAAAATCTTAATGCATATTTTTTTTTTAATACTTATCTATTTTCACCCCCTTTCAGGGTTACACTTTATCCCGGCACACACTGTATATTCCACTTCAACACTTTCAAGAGTTACTTGAAGTGTAAGTGGCTCAAGTTCACCATCAATTTTCAAACCTATGTTAACTTTGCAAACAGTACATCACGCCTATAAGTTAAGAAGATTTAGAGAAAACGGTAGGTTACAGTATTATATAAGTAGTATGAACAAAATGCCGCAGTACCTTTATGTTATAGATGAGAAGACCATAGCTAAATACTGGTTTAGGTGATTGCTGAATCTTCAGAAAACTCCTAAGTTGATGTTGCGAAAGTAGCTGGAGTAGCAACACGCAATCATCAGAATCATTTTCAAATAGCAAGCGTCTGTAGGCTATCCTATCTAGAATAAACCCCATTTTCTGCCCCATTTTCTGTGGCTCCACAAGTCCAGAACATAACCATCAATATGGCCAATTGTATTGAGATTCTCGGTGTTGAGATTTCCAGCGATGACGAGTTTTGAAGTCACCTGGAAGAGAAAGTCAAACTAGCTTCTTAGAAATGGAGTATGCTCAACAAAGCTGAACTTTAGCTAATGACACACACAAGTGCGACAACACATGGAGTACTGATGCCATTTCTGGATGAGAGCATTCAAGTACCAATTTGCAATTTGTGACTCGATACTGAGTAGGTACTACAGAGTGCGACTGGCTGACTCTCCATTGGCTATCATTGTGTGGTAACTACATCAAGGCTTATGCTATCTTGCCTACAGTGGTATAAAAAGGCAGCACACAGCGGTATGATCGTATAGCTCTCGACTTAATATAAAAAAAAACAGTATGGAAGTTTATTTTATATCACTAAGGTGACAAACAAGCATACGGCCGGCTATATCTACACAGTCTAAAAACCGACGTGATTCGTCGGTACGTTTGGTAGATAATGACATCAGCATCCAAATGCGACAACGAATTTTACTAAATTGTCATTAAGATGACTTGGTATCTCGTCACCTTGGAAAGGCTATATCACCGCCTGAAGAAATCACTTTAGCCTATATACACCGCAACACCAGAGGCATCACATGTGTGTTGCCGACCCTGTCCTTTTTACCTCATGCTGTAGTCTCCTAGGAACACCTCAACAGGCAGTTCATTCCACAGCTTGACAATTACTCTTATTTATTACTGCGACACTACAGTTAATTTCACGCGGGCTGTATGATTGTTTGGCATGCTAGACGGTACAAAAAACAATTATACTTAAAACCACTTGTCGTAAAAGGTCGTAAATCTAACAAACCGGTGCCTCTGGCCTGAAGTGTCGAAGGTCGTAAAGTCATAACCGTAGCTTTATATTCAAAAGATAGTAAAAACACGCCGGCAATAAAATACGCCGTAAACCTTAAAGATAGAAGACTTCTATATGCTTCATTATACGTCTTGTAACTTCCTTTTATGAGCTATCGGGACATCGTCATATTCTTGGATGCGTGTGATTTTTCGAGGGTCTAAGGGAAACTCTGGATTATATATACTACATCATTTTAATGCTACTTTTACTGGTGTTAGGTGTGTTAGTCGTGTAAGTGGTTCATCAACATCTTGGAACCAATGCCAACTTCACCTGCACGTGGTGCACCCTGATAATTGACAAACGAAGCTCTGGCGGAAAGAGAGGTAGGGAGCGTAATTGTAAGCTACCCAACTGGGGAATGTACCTTCACCTCACCGAATACCGCAGCCAAATAAGAATTCCCTTGAGGGTTGTTGTGTTCCTGCGAGTGAGTGAGGTCACCAGAAAGGAAGGAGATGCTGAGTTGGCAACGGGAATGGCGGCGCGCGAGTGATATTACATGTTGCGAGCGTTAATATGGCTACGGTAACTGCTTCACATCAGGCGGGCCGTATGCTTGTCTGTCACCCGACGTAGTATAAAAAAAACTGGGGATCTTTCTACGTAACTTGACATAGTACCTCCTCATAGATTTCTGAATAACTTCCTTGGCAGAAAGACAACTACCCTCCGAAGGATTATTATTGGGTCATTTATAGGCACAGTCTTCTGTAAACATTCCTAGTGAGGCTAACCAGTGTACATTGCCACTCGACTGAAGAGCCTAAGTAACCTGCTTGCAGGTGAAAGGGGAGTACGACCTGCTACCAATCTGCTTGAGAGCTTGATTGGTTTACCGAGCGCAAGAGCGGTGCGGGTAAAGATTGTAATATAACTTCTTATATTAACCTTTTATTTTCAGTCATTATAAAGTAGTATAACTTCTTATTTCTTATACCAGTATAAACCTTGTATCTTCAGATATTAATTTCCTTTTCTCTATTAGTTATTACGTTTTTCCTGTTTATCCCTGTAAAAAAGTGTTTAATTACCTAAATTGCATATAATTGTATAGATTTTATCTCTCAACATAAAATTGTGATTCTTACCGTAGCAATTTATATACTATTATTTCTAATTGATAATTTATAATTTCTTTTATCATTTTCACTTGCTAAACCTTCCAAATTTCTTTATTTATTGATAAAAATTAATATTTTCAACTTTTGGTTATGTTGACAGATGACAATTTACGTTTTGTTTATTTTTACTTTTTAACTACCAAAACCATAGATTTGTACAAAATATCACTGTGATCTATGGATTTTCGTCCTTAAAATACTAGCAACTGAAAAATAAACTGTAATATTTTAATTCAAAATTTAAATATTTTAGATCGAAGAGCAGAACACAAGACCCGGCTATATAAACCCGGATCACCCTTATAGATGCATTCAGTCAAAAGACAGTCGTCAAGAAGCCACAGTCACGTTAAGCCTATCTAGAGGTGGCACCCCAACCTACCTGGTGGAGAGCTCTGTCCGAGGGGTCATCTATACCCCGAAGACCCCTGATCTAACTCTTCACTCATCATACCAAATTATCTCCATTGGGGTCAACTTCTACGTGCCCTGGTCGGGTTTATGTCAAACCCGACCCTACCAGTCCAGTCCAGCTGGGCAGGCTGCCCGCTGGAACACTAACAGGACCTAACAATCAACTTGTATTTGGACCACTTCTGGCGCTGCTCCTCGAAGCTTTGAACCTTCCCCGATTTATGAAAACGACTGACGACTGCAACGGACTGAACTTTCATATTATTATTTTTTTATTTGATGTTATTTTTAATCCTTCTGGTTCATATGGACCTTCTGGTTCATATGGACCTTCTGGTTCATATGGACAACTGTGCCAAAACGTCTACTTCCCTAGACGAGAGACTCGCAATCCTGTGATATAACCGAAAAGTTGGTGCACAGGGGCACATTAGCTATAAGGCAATAGGCATAGGGCCCGTTATACCTTATCACTCAGAACAGAGGAAAACTTATTATATTCTTCTTTACACTTCGTGTAACTTTATTTTATGGGCTCATATTCTGGATTATGCAAACATTATTTGAACACACTACACAGTTGTGTAGTCAAATATTGACTCACGAGAGACTCACTTCAGTTTAGGGATAATGACAGAATTATAGCTTATGGATTGTAAATAAATAAAAAAGTCCAACCCAGATCGGTGCTTCGGATGTGCATCTGAGGGGATCAATTGCCCTCGTTGCCCCCCCCCCCCCCCGCGCGTCCTCCGGGATCTGCGCCTGGAGTGAGCTACTCGGACTTCTTGTACTTACATCTGCAAGATGGCACGCTACATAGCATACGCATACGCTTGTCTGCCACCGGACGTAGTATAAAAATACATAAAATAAAAAACAATTCCATACATTAAACTCAAAAAAAAGCTGCTCCCGAAATACAATGTAGAAAAATTAAATAGGACGATGCCCATTACTTATTCTGTAATACTGTAATCATTATTACAAACAAAAAAATACATAGATCAAAGTCCCACAAAAATCCGTTTATGTATCATATCAAAAGATTTTTATGAAAAAGGAATTGAGGAAAAGGTGGATGTTTCACCGTTTCACGATATCAAATCACTCGCAATGGAGAGATAATCATTATTTCAAACAATATATACTTCTCAAACTTAGGAGAGAAAGGGTCAGAGTAACCTTTCGATACTTGTAAGGGTTAACTTTGATACATTCTTAAATTTAAAACAAGCAAAGGAAAATAAGACAAAGAAAGTTTGAAGAATGTTGCATCAAATACTAAAGCTTCAGCAGTTGATGTCTGAAGACCCGTAAGGGTCTCGACTGAAGATAAAATGTATTAAAAATGTACTCCTTAATTAAATTATATGAAACTAAAGAATACAGTACATTTAAAATGAATCAAGTTGAACAAGCAAAATGTTTTATCTGTTAGATTTTTCAGTGATTTAATGAAATGAAAATATCATATGCGAGTTCAACCCCTTTTTCTTTTAGGGTTCGTTCATTGTCTAGAAAATTACTACAGGAAAATGATTTTAATAATCGTAAATGAAGAATAACAGAATATTTGTAACTTAATAAATCAATTTGAATTTATCAATATGACCACAAAATATATCTCATTAACTAAGCATGAGGAGGGCACATTAAGCCATCGGTTCCGGCTGTTGCCATTAAATGACAGTCGTTAAGCCAAAGTTTAAGTTTAAGTTTAAGTATTGTCTTTAGGCGGCCTGAAAACACTGGCATTATATATAGTGGTGGACGGACCATTATATACGTTGCTTACGGGCTATACTCCAGTATGCTCTAAACTCCTTCGATTGAGGGGAGGCCCGTATCCCAGCAGTGGGATGAATAAGGGTTGACAACGATATTATTCCCTTTTTGAACCCTGCAAACTGCAAACGCAACTCTCTTAAGGATACCTTGGCGCTTTTCACTGTTTGAATTTTTTTTTTTTTTTATTATTTTTTTTCAGACAAATTACACAGCGCCATCTAGCCCCAAAGTAAGCGAAGCTTGTGTTATGGGTACTAGACAACTGATAAACATACGTAAATACATTTTTTTTTTTTGTAAATACATACTTATGATATACATAGAAATCACCCAGACTAAGACAAACAGACATGTTCATGCACACAAATGTTTGTCCTATGTGGGAATCGAACCCACGAGCGTTGGTGTCGAAGCCGCGTCATTGACCGCTACGCCACCGAGCTCGTCAAATTATTGTGCAAGAAAGAACATTTTCCCACCAAGTTCCCTATAATAATGTTTAATTATTAAATCTTCTAAAAACATTACTCTTTATTCTCGTTCCACCGCAGTCGAGTAATGAATAACTGCAGCAGTAACCCAACACGCTACCGTCTTCGGAAGGCTAATTAAATTTCAACATAAATCTCCGTTGACGAAATTTTAAGCTCCAATAAAACATAAGCCAGTGTTCACTTGTTGCTGTGTAATTTAATTTTAAAATACAATAATCGTAACTTTATGAGACTTTATTTTGTCAATGAATGTAATTATTTGATTAATAAAATAATATATTATCTCAAACCAATTTTACACTGATGCCTTATAAACTAATGGTTAAGTAACATGGTAGGGCGTAAAAATGGGTGAGATTGAGAGCCATTGAAATAGGCAGCGAGCCTGTATCTCAAGACACCGGGACTCACCCCTGGAGATGAAAAGTACATGAATTTTATAATGTTGAAGCACATGAAGCAAGGAGAAATGCAGCAATGAATATAGTAATATGTATATATAAATAAGGAATTATAAATGAAACTGGAGGTGTTGTTTAACAGGTGTGAGGGAGGTTTAGGGGGTGTAAGTGGTTCATCAACACCTTTGAACCAAAGCCAACTTCACCTGCACGCGGTGCACCCTGCTGACTGACAAACGAAGCTCTGGCGAAACGAGAGGTAGGGAGCGTAGTTGTAAGCTACCCGACTGGGGAATGTACCTCCACCTCACAGAATACCGCAGCCAAATAACAATTCCCTTGAGGGTTGTTGTGTTCCTGCGAGTGAGTGAGGTCCACAGAAAGGAAGGAGATGCTGCGTTGGCAGCGGGCGTGGCGGCGCGCGAGCGATATTTTGCTAGCGTTAATATGGCTACGGCAACCGCTTCACATCAGGCGGGCCGTATGCTTGTCTGCTACCCGAAGTAGTATAAAAAAAAAAAAAAGGTGTAGGTACGTAAAAGTATAAAAAAATAAACACTGCAGAATATAACAATATATAATATAATAATATATGTGTGTAACCCCTTTTTTATACTACGTCGGGTGACAGACAAGCATACTGCCCGCCCGATGTGAAGCGGTTCGGTAACCGCTTCACATCGTAGTTATATTAAGCTCGCAACATAAAATATCGCTCGCGCGCCACCACCCCCGCTGCCAACGCAGCATTTTATTCCTTTCTGGTGACCTCACTCACTCGCAGGAACACAACATCCCTCAAGGTAATTGTTATTTGGCTGCACTTTTTTGCAAACCCTATACTATTCAGACACTGAAAAACTCCTTCACTCAGACTCATAAAATAGCACCCTACAATACACTAGTCTGAGTGAAGGAGTTTTTCAGTGTCCGAATAGTATAGGGTTTGCAAAATAGTATTGAGTTTTCTTTTACATTGGATTTTCGATAATGGTAGGAGCTTACGATGGGTTAATACACCTCGACTACTCTCTAAAAGTGACCCGTCGTTCAATCCATCAATACCATAGACTTAGGATTCTTCGCTACACTCTACAAAAGACTGGGGCCCTACCGCCGAAGTTGAAGCCGATTCCCATTGGAATTTTTGAATACGAAAATGAAACTACTGCATAGATTGTTGCTAATTATATTTAGCCCAGCTGGTAGAAACCCTAGAGCTCTACCGACTAAGCTGAAGATGTTTGTCCATAACTATAACTAAGACCTATCTACCACAGACAGCGCCTATCTACCACAGTACAGTCACGCATTCTAACCTTCTTCGGCCATAGACCTCGTCGTGGTGATGACTCCATGGAGCGTCTCGTAGTCCAGGGTAAAGTTGAAGGCACCAGACCGCGTGGTAGGTCACCCATGAGATGGACGGAACAGATCAAGACCGCACCTGAGTGGTCGGTTTGCGAGTGCACAGGAAAGCTGCAGTCTGCGAAGAATGGCGCTGTATTATCAAAATGATCACTCATCGTGATTCATAATGGTGACGACGCCCACTCTGGCAAGAGTGTACCGACTAGGAAGGAATAACTAAGACCTATTTTTAGTATCACAAAATCCGACGGTAATTGGCTTCAGCTCCGGCAGTAGGGCCCCTGGTTAGAGCGAGATAGAATCAATGAAACCATTTTTCTCTACCATAAGAACTCACGGTCCTTGGGCCCTACCACCAAAGCAGATTACCATCGGATTTTTAACACAAAAGATCCATGACGGTCGACGTGTCACCGGTGCTGCAGCACTGGACCCACTCTAAGATAAGATAAGATCGGATTTTTTTTTTCTAAACATTGGTTTTAGGTTACAGTCATTGACAAACATCTTACGCTTAGTCGGTAGAGCTGTAGGGTTTCTTCCAGCTGAACTAAACATAATAAAAAAAAGGTTGCCTGGAAGAGATCGCTAAGCGATAAGGCCGCCTTTTGGACTTCATATTTTCAGTAATTATTGTCATTATTTTTTACTGTTTTTGATACAATAAAGAATATTGTAATTTAAATGTTACCCTATTCATTGCAAATAAATAATTTTGAATTTTTTGTATTGTATTGTAATCGTTTATTATAGTTTTTTTTATTCTGGTAAATATGTCTACCTACGTCGATTGGCATATTACTAAATATGATGTAAGCCCTCAATAGAAATGCACTTTGCCTATACTTTGTAATTACTTGAGCAGTCTGCAAAATGAACGAATACGTGGTACGTTTAGTCGGTCCGTTAATTAATAACTTTTATAAAAGTTCTGGACACTACGTTTAAGAAATATGTTCTGAATTCAAAGAAATTTGAAGAATATCGTCCGTGAACACAACATCTCTCGACAAAATATTACGTATATTATGACGTTACTTTTTGTCTTAAAGTTTGATTTAAGAGAGGTAGGGAGCGTAATTGTAAGCTACTCGACTGGGGAATGTACCTCCACCTCACAGCATACTGCAGCCAAATAACAATTACCTTGAGGGATGTTGTGTTCCTGCGAGTGAGTGAGGTCACCAGAAAGGAAGAAATTGCTGCGTTGGCAGCGGGGGTGGTGGCGCGCGAGCGATATTTTATGTTGCGAGCGTAATATAACTACGGTAACCGCTTCACATCGAGCGGGCAGTATGCTTGTCTGTCACCCGACGTAGTATAAAAAAAGGGGTTACACACACCTATATTCTGCAGTTTTTATTTTTTTTATACTACCGAATACGGTGTACGGTACGGACTGATATGATGATACAATATTATATGAAAACCAAAAAAATAATATTTTATTTGCAATATATTTTAAATTATGGTATTAATAATTAATATCTCTATAGGCTGTGGAGATTGGTTTCCATCAGGTGACTAACATGCTCGTTCTCCCTTAAATTATAGTGAATATAGTGTGTATTATTCTTATGAAGTCAAAATATGAGAAACATTTTAAGTAAAACGAAATTTTATAAAACTATGTACAACCTATCTATCACATATTTTGTTACTGTGTGGCAGAATGACGCGTACTTTGCAAACAAACATTATGTCTTGGTCCATATCGTCATATACGCGAAGTATTACGATTAGTAAGGGATTTTAGTAGAGTCGGCAATATATTTAAAATAATTTTAACAAAAAAAAAACCGACTTCAAACATTACTCTACATTTTTTTTTTTTTTCTGGTGACCTCACTCACTCGCAGGAACACAACAACCCTCAAGGGAATTGTTATTTGGCTGCGGTATTCTGTGAGGTGGAGGTACATTCCCCAGTCGGGTAGCTTACAATTACGCTCCCTACCTCTCTTTTCGCCAGAGCTTCGTTTGTCAGTCAGCAGGGTGCACTGCGTGCAGGTGAAGTTGGCTTTGGTTCAAAGGTGTTGATGAACTACTTACACCCCATATTTATTTATGTAGATACAGGCTGATGATGATGGTTAATGATAAAAAAATATGCGACCAATCTGGAAGTATACTCTTTCAAATAAAATAAAAAAAACCGGACAAGTACGAGTCGGACTTGCCCACCGAGGGTTCCGTAGGTACGTAGTATCATTATTAAATTTGATATTTTTCATTATAAATAAGAAATAATGCGTCGAAAAAAAAAAAAAATATATTTTGCAATGTGTACATCAAGCCCTTTCATATGATACCCCATTTGAACTAGTAGTTTCAATTTGAAATTTCGACACCCTATAAAAATATAGACCCCCTATTTTTTAAGATCTATTTACAATTGTATAGTTTTGAGATTTATTCCTGTACTTGTAGTCTATAACGATGTTACTTGCCAAATTTCATAGTTCTAGGTCAACGGGAAGTACCCTATAGGTTTTGATTCCCTTGAGTGTGTCGAAATATGCGTTTTTTGCTGAATAAAGGGCCGTAACTTTTTTCTACGTAAACTTAGCAGTTTGATTTTTTTTTAACTTCATGGGACCGTAGACCTGAGTATACAGTTCAAATTTCAACTTGATACCTCCACGCATTCTCGACATAGAAATTCTTGACAGACAGACATACAGACAGACAGACAGACAGACAGACAGACGGACAACCAAATGTTTTCTTATAAGGGTTCCGTTTTTCCTTTTGAGGTTCGGAACCCTAAAAAAAAGTATTTTTGAAATCGATTTAAAAAAAAAACTTTTACTTACGTTACTTAAGTAACAAACAATAAAAATAAAAAAAAAATACAGCCGAATTGAGAACCTCCTTCCTCCTTTTTGGAGTCGGTTAAAAAAATCAACAATACGTGAGATATACCTTAAGTGTCACTAACCTTCATAGAATCGTACACTAATATTAGGTAGGTCGTATGTTGTTTGCCATTTTACTATTATATAAAAAATGCTACATTAAAATATCACATTGCACCGTCCCTGTATGTGAATGTCAATATACGTTAAAATTCTGAACGCTAAAAAATCAATAATACTTTAGTATTTACAAGTTTTTAAACTTGAGAAAAACTTACTACTTTTGCGTAAATGAAATTGTTTCAAACGTTCTGTTGCTTTGAAGTTCAATTTGTAAAGACGGCGCAAAATTGTACAAGTAAATAAATTTGTAGTAGGTATTTAGAACTAATAGGGTTTAAGTGAATTGGAATACAATTAAATAAAAGTGGAACTCGTTGCCGGCGTATTTATTTCCTCATTCATACAAGGGATCCTTCAAGGGAAGCGTGAAGAAGCAACTTGGTGCTCCTTCTTTGAACCTTTTGATCTTTGACAAGCTTGGTGGTTGAGTGGTTAGCTATGGCCACTTTGACTCCGAGGTCGCGGGTTCGATACACACCCGCACAAACAATTGTGTACATGAACATGTCTGTTTGTCTTGGTCTGGGTATTTTCTATGTATTATATGTATGTATTTACAAACAGCAATGTATTTAAGTATAATATCGGTTATGTAGTACCCATAGTACAAGCTTTGCTTAGTTTGGGACTAGATGGCAGTGCATAATTTGTCCAGGAATATTTATTTATTTATATTTATTTTGTAGGCCAGCATGGCAGCGTCAACTGACAAGACATCAAGGTCTCTTTTCCGTTGCCTATGCGATTGGGGCTCCTCCTCCTCCTCCTCCAATATGCTGAGCTAATTAAAAAAAAATGTTATACAAACGAATGCACGTCGATGTTTCTAAAAACAAACTATTTCTATAATTGAATGTAAATAATACTCTACCAAGTGCAACAATCAACAGTATAAACAATACTATTATTTAAAATAAAATATAAATATAAAATTTTATTCGCCTCACTCACACATGGAGCTCGATGGCGTCGTTGCGCGTGTCAGTCTAATCGATCACTCAAGTTAAGCAACGTCGACCGTAGCCTATCTATGGATGAGTTTATTTACCAGCACCGCCGTGCTTCGGAGGGCATGTTAAGCTGTCGGTCCCGGCTGTTATCATTGCCGTGGCTTGTAAACAATGGCATCTGCCAACCCGCAGATGAGCAGCGTGGTGGAGTACGCTCTAAACCCCTTCGATTGAGAGGAGACAAATAACCCAACAGTGGGATGATTATGGGTTGGTGCCGAATTCGCCTCACAATTATAAAAGGGTGCAAAAGACGATTTTATGGTAGCAGACAAGCATAAGAACCGCCTGATGCACCTGAGCAAAATGCACCTGGTACAGGTGAGGTTGGCTTTGACTCAAAGATGGTGTTGAGCCACTTACACTTTAAAAGATGGTGGTAAAACACTATCTATATTTAAATGTATACAACTACCTATATAGGTATATATTTTTATATTAATGTGACTGGACTAAATATGTACAGAACCTTTAATAGACGCAAACATGAGCCACACCTAAACATATATTATACATAATATGAACATCGCATATTATTGAACTTTTCTTTGAAAAAACCAGCACATGACGCGATTCAAGAAGTCGTCAGTCACATTTCCTTACATGGCGATGGCGTAACCTTTTCCTTTTGTTAATTTTATGAAAACTATCAAATTGTCTACAGTTTTTCTCTGTCTATGGCTAAAACTATGATGCTTTTTTATACTCGCATTCTTTGTCGACTCTTATTTATCCTACTGCTGGGATACGGGTCTCCCCTCAATCGAAGAGGTCTAAATGGGTTTAAAGCATACTCCAACACGCTGCTCAACTGCGAGTTGGCGGAGTACTCGCATGTTTCGTGTCAATAGTCAAGGTATATAAGTGCAGAACGACCTTTATTATTTTATACACTAAGGTTACAAATAAGCATGTGGCTCACTTTATCAGTTACCACAGCCTATGAATGCATCACACGCGCGTTGCTGACTGTGGCAGTTTAGCCACTGTTGTGGGAATATATTAAAACCAAGGCTGGTGATAATATGATATACATGAGTATTTATATAACTATATACAAAGATCTTATCACTAACTTTATCTGATAAATGACAGAACGTGCTATGCTGATATAGCGATATTATTAAGTAGCACGTCTGTCGTAAAGGTATTTACACATTATACATTCTTATGATAGTTATACACTATTATTCCCATACTGACCCTGTAAAAACCTCTTCAGGCACTTTTTGAAGAACCCCATACTGTAGTCTCTTGAGAAAACCTTGCCTTATCTTTAACATTGAATAAAATATGTATTTAGTACGATATTAAAAAACTAATTAAATTTTGTATTTGTAGCCCTAATCATTCTTTAGTAAATTATTCATGGAAAATTTTATATCGTAATAAATGCGTATTTTATTCATAGTCAAAGGCAATGTGCGTGGAATTACACTTTAAAACTTGACTGTACATTTTTTACACAGAATCGCTGTTTTGACAGTTGATAAATAATTTAATTAAAAATTGGATTAAAGTGTCCACACCATGCGACATCCCTATTGCCTGATAAATTCACGCGAACAAAATACTATAAAATCAATTTTATTGACAAATAGAAATTTGATATTGCCCATTATTACCGAAAACAAGTCATTTAAATATTTCATAAAAGTTTTCAACGTGCGTTCAATGCGGTACCGGTATTGATAGCTGATATTTATTCGAAGATAATGCGTTGATTTTGGTTATAATTGAATTTTGGCGAAATATCTTTTGAAGAGATCCTGTTTACGTTCATTAGTATTCAAGGGTCGATTAATATTTATAAATTTCATTACAAAGGTTTCGATCTTTTGGCGTTAAGTGATGTTATGATTTTGTACAAAGTCTTTGTTGGTAAATTGGTAATATCTATATTCGTTGTTTAATAAACTATTCCTTTTTTTATATTAGTTCAGCATATTGGTTCCGCTTCGCCTGATGGTAAGCGAAAAGAGTTGCCCCAATCGCATCGGTAACGGACAAGAGACCTTGATGTCTTGTCAGTTGACGCTGCCATGCTGGCCTACAAGATGCTTCTTCACGGTTCGCTAGAAGGATATATCCTACGATAAACTTAAATTTAGATGCCTCAGAATAGTTTCTAAAACATACTTTTCTTGGCTACGTACCGTACCATACAATATTTTGTGTCTTCATATTTTACTTAAGCATCTATTATTTCTATTCTGGATTGGATTGCAAAGATTTAGAATATACCTACTCCATTATTTTGTATGTCTACATTTTGAAGACATTTTACAGTTGCCAAAGAAATGTGACATTGGCCTAATATTTACAATAACGACTGCAAATGTGCAACTAAAGAATTTCATTTCAGACTATTGTACAGAGAATAGCTCGTACACCGTAACACTTCCAGTATAGGTTGAACATAGGTATTCAAGAAACATATGTAGCGTATTATTATAATCTACATAACAATAAACATTACGCACATTCAACAAGTCATTGATATGTAGAAGCAAGAAAGTAGGGGACAACACACGGCCTTGTGGTATACCAGCATAAGAGCAATGAATCCGAGCAAGTTCCGTCGACCACGACTTTAATGCTTCGCCCAGTGAGTAAACGGGCCACGTACAAAATGTCTCGGGTAGCCCAAAGAAAGGAAGCTTGGCAAGAAGTGCCTTATGTCATACTCGATTAAAGATCCTTGCTATGTCCAAACTAGCAGCTAATGCTTCAAATTTGCTATGCACAGACTCGGCCCAACGGTGAATTAGACATACCGAAAGATCACCAGCTGAGCGGCCACAGCAAAAGCCATATTGACGATCATTTAGCTGGTGATGCTCCAAATAGTTTAACAGCTTGTAGGTTGCATGCATACAGCGTATGGTACCGAGGTTGATTATATTTTCCAAAATTAGGGAAAATATGGATAAGCATTACAATAGGCCTGTAGTAGGACGGATCCGAACAAGTTCTCTTTTTAGGGTACTTGCCCGCTACACCCGGCGTAGTATAAATAAAATAAACACAGAATATCTATATATATAAAACAAAGTCGGGTTTGTTCGAACAGTTATAACTCGAGAACGGCTGACGCAATGTTCATGGTTTTTGATTTGTTGGATTTGTCTCCGTCCCGAATAGCAGAATAACTATTAAAAATCATTTTAAAATTGACGAAAAAATAAAATAAAAGTAAAAATATTTTCCCATACAAATGAAAGTGTCAGTTGAAAAAGGATAGCAATTTTCAAAACAAATTACAGACAACTTTCGCTACATAAAAGTGACACTAATCGATTTCACATTTGGATATTTGACAACATTACTGTTGTCACTTTTATGTCGCGAAAGTTGTCTGTGATTTGTTTTGAAAATTGAAAAATGTCAAATCCATTGGGGTGAAAACCCTTGGTCCATGGTGACGCAAGAATCAAATCGGAGTAAACATCAAAAGGAATGGCAATTACAAATCACCAAAACGATAAAACCGATTTCAAAACTAAGAAAGAACACAAAACTTCTTTTTTTTTTTTTTGATTAAACAATAAGGAAATCTTTATTTTACGAAATCTTTAGTTTTTACGGATACGGGTCTACCATCAACCGAAGGGCTTTAGAGCATACTCCACCACGCTGCTCAACTGCTGGTTGGCGGAGGCCAGTGTTTTCGAGCCGCCTAAAAGCCACTAACTTTGCTTAACGACTGTCATCTATTGATAACTACGGGGACCGACGGCTTAGCGTGCCTTCCGAAGCACGGCTCAAGATAATCAAATGATAACAACCGGGACCGACGGCTCAAACTGTCTTTCGAAGCACGGAGGAGCTCGAGGTAATATAAACCAATCCGTGTATAGGCTATGATCGATTTTGCTTAAATTGCGTGTTCAATTAGAGTGACACGCGCAATCTCTATTATTTTCTATTATTCATTGTATTCATTCCATAAAATCATAAATTTAGTTCAGCTAATATGTGCCACGACATTCATTGACTGTTAGGCGGTACGAAGTTCGCCGGGACAGCTAGTTATAGATAAATTAATATTTTTTAACACGTTTACACAAGAAAAAGAACAATTTGTGCCATCATCATGTTAGCAAATGAGACAGTTTGATACGATGTTTCCTTTGCATCTCTTTAGGCTTTTAAAGCTGCTGTATACCAAATCCCAATTCGATCCGTATAATGGTTTGAGCTGTGCGTTGATAGATCAATCAGTTCAGCATCAACCCATAATCATCCCACTTCGGATTCTCCCTTCAATCAAAGGGGCTTACAGCATACTACACCACGCTGGTCAACTGCGGTTTGGTAACCTGACCAACTGGGCTTTCTTTTATATGAGAGCCCCCTGTCATACACAAACGAGCATGAGAGTCACCTGATGGAAAGCAATTACCACCGCTCATGGAGATTAGCAACACCAAGGTGTCACCGATCGTTGCCAGCCTATACTCCTTCCTTTTTTTCTGGTGATCTCACTCACTCACAGAAACACAACCTTCAAGGGAATTGTTATTTGGTTTCGGTATTCTGTGAGATAGAGGTACTTCTCCAGTTGGGCAGCTTAGAAAATACGCTATGCCCTACCTCTATTTTCGCCAGAGCCTGCCTCGTTTGTCAGTCAGCAGGGTGTAGAGCAGGTGAGGTTTGCTTTATTCAAAGATATTGATAAACCACTTACACCCCAAACTAACAATCAGTCAGTAACGGTGCCTTTAATATCAGTTAATACCCGATTCTAACGCTTTTTCGATAAAAGTCTAGAAAAACGTGTCAAGTAAGCATTGAGACACGCACCCGAAACCACCCTCTAACAACAACCTAATAAGATTTTCTTTTTCTTCAAGAGTCGGCGTAAAATGTCAAAGGAAACCTCGAATTTCAGGAATAGTGCTGTCTAAGCTATATAAAAATTTTCCTTTACCTATTTAATTAAATGAAGCGGACTTCCTTCGGGATAGATAAATAGTATTTGCGCAATGGCGGGTGACAACTGACACGGCTATTAGTATCTCTTGTGAAATTAAAAATATTAAAACTCCCGCCTTGTTATGGCAGATATTCTCAGAGATGTTTATACCACCGCAAAATATTTTAGAAATTAATACGGAATAGAATTATTAAACGAAACATGAAACCCGACTGTAAAATTGTAACAACTATGATTTTCAATTTTGACGCGACGTCTTTAAATTTTCTACCATACGAGGAGAATCCAAAAAATGTAATGATAACAAAATGGAGGGATACAGTTTGGCGTTATAGTTTCGAATCTATGCTCTACATCCAAAATTCAATCACCCAACTGCAGCACTGGATAGATGAAGGATAAAAAAACTTATTACGCTAAGTAAGGACTATTGAACATCGCGTGCGGGGGAGGGGGAAGCGCTGCCATTTTGAGTTAATTTTATTGCATCTACCGTATTCACGTCCAACACACAGCCGTGTCTATGACAGAGCCACACCCTATTTTGTTTATTTTTTTTCGCAGATCCCATATTGATATACTTAATATCACCCTCATAGCCGAGACGAATCTAATGACGCATTGTATGCTGACAAGAGATATTAAAATTTTGAATTCTATAACTTTGTCCTTATCTATAGGTGCGTGTGGTGACTAATCTTTGGATGCAGCGGAAAACCAATGTTTGGCTCATCTTGAGCAATTCTAAACACTGACTCGCGTCAGTAGAAACAAAAGTTTTTACTGTAGCACATACAGATGTGCTTTTTTTGGGAATATGTTATTTTCTATAACAATAAAGTGTTTATGAAGAAATAGTAGCTAAGCTAATTACTCGTATGTATACTTGTTTTTACTTAAGCAGTTTCTTGTATGTGTGTGAAAAAAAAAACAAATAATAATTGGTATATATATCTATCTATATAAACTGATAACAATAAGCATATACTCGTATAGTTCCCAGTTACAAAATTTAATCAGAAACAGAACGCATTGTCTTGCTTTGTGAAATAGACTGTTGAGAGTCAATAAATTAGATTCAAACTAACTAAAGCGCACTAGCGCCTACTAAACTTCTCAGAACTATGTAAATATTATTTCCCCACCAGTTCAAGGGTTCGGTAATGGCTTCATTATTTTACTAACGAGCTTATTAAACTCGCAATAAAGATCTACATTAACATCAAAGGGTTTCAGTAATTTGCAATATCATACGACACGGACGACTCTCTCGTTTAAATGAAAGGACATACATATGTCTATAATTTAAAAGAGATTTAATACAATTTACATTTACCAAGCCACGTTTCCCATTCGCTTCGCCAGACTATATAAATGTCCAAATGCATACGTTTACGAAAGAAAAACATTTATGAAAAATTTTGTATGTGTGAATCGCATCATATATACGTATATTTTTTTTAATTACCTACATAAATGACATCAAATAGTATTTTGATGTATACCATTATAGTCAGCGTGTATTTACCCACTGCTGGATATAGACCTTCCCCAATGTCATATGATCCTCCACCTTAGGCATCCAGCCGCTTTCTAGAGGTCATCGGACCATCTAGAAGGAGGGATTTCAACGCTTCAATATCCCATTCTTGGCCTCCATTCTAATACTTTTTTTCCCATCTGTCACCAATGATTCGGTCATCTGTCACAAATGTGGCCAGTCTATTGCCACTTCAGCTTGCAAACTCTTGAAGGCTATGTGGATAACTTTGGTACTTCGTCGAATTTCTTGATTCCGGATTCAATCTCTCAGAAAAACCCCGAACATAGCCCTCTCCATCGTTCGGTGCACAACCTATATGACTGTATAGACCAGCCCGATGGTCAGTATAAAAATCTCTACGCCATAGGTTTTGTAGGGACAACGCCCGGTGGGTTGTTCCTACAGTTAAAGATATTAGTCTTCAAAAAGTGTGGGATCTACTCTACTGAAGATGTCCAAAGTTTTCCAAAAGCTGTCCAGCAAATCAAATGCGTCTATTGATCTCTTTATTGACATTACTTTACTTTACTTTTAAGCGTTGCTTTATGGACTGTCCGAGGTAGACATAGTCTTGAACCACTTCAATAGCTGCATTCTTGTCGAAATTCATCTCCAGGCCCGTGGAGCTGAATCGATTGTGTAGTGCACAGATAGAGAGTAGCATTGAGATTCAGATGTTATGACCACGTCATTGATAAGCTGAAGGTGTGAACTTTATGTATTTGCCATTTACAGGTGCATTAAGCACAGTGTTTTCCAGTCCAGCGTTTTAAATATGTTTTCCAGAGCAGAGGTAAATAGTTTCAAGGAGATGACGTACTCTCTACTGCAGCTGGTTTAGATTGATCTCAACTTTCATAGAATGCATGGAATTTCAATTATCGAAGTCGAAGAAGAAGGAAGATCTAAGAATACAGGAATGACAAAGACAACAGTTTGTCATCCTTGTAAAGATTCCTTTTTCAAAACTCGCACAAAATTACAAATTTATACTCCATATGTGAAATACGGAGTATAAATTTGTTTCATAATTTTTAATTTACCGAAAATTAAAACAACTTGTCTACTATATTTCTACAGTTCAAAGAAAAATAATATAACATTGATTTGTAATTTATTCTTCAATTTGGACATTTTTTTTTTTTTCAACGTCACATCTTCTATTACATATATGTAATGTTGTATTTTTATACCTTTACTTTGTTATGTGATGTTGAAATAAATATATTTCTATTTCTATTTCAAAAATAATTTAATACAATTTAACCTATGGCGTCCTTAAAGTTGTTAGATATTTTTCAGAATGGAAAAGCACACAACTCTATATAGGTATTTTTGTTTCTTAAAGGAGATGCAATTTCTTTTAACAAAAGGCACCCAGTGTACATTTTCAAGCATCACAATATCCATATCTTAATTAGAGAGTGCCATCAAAAATTCTTTGTTCAGAATAAATTTATTTACAGGTCAAAAATAAGGCGAATGTTTTAATATAAATTCGACGCCGCTGGTAAGCTTATTTGTATCTCTTTGTTTAAAGTCACTGGCCCGACTATAGGTTTTATCTGGTATCTATCTGACTTTTATTTTTATATAACAAATAATACAATTATATAATTTTAATAGTAAATTCTTTTAACATTTTTAATTGCATATGATATGTGAGTGGTTGACCAAAAAGGGACCTCAAGGGAAAATAATTGATTTCGAGTAAATCGCGTTTGAAGTTTGAAGGTGTAATTTTTCCAAAACTGCCTCGGTTCACAAAAATAAAATCATGAAAAAAACTACGGCACCTAAAAATATTCTGGTTAGACCAAAACAAAGCTAAAAGACCACAGATTCAAAAATTAAAAATAAATAAATAACGGTTTCCAATCCCTCCATGTCCCTTTTTGGCCAACCACTCACATTATATTAATATATTTAATTTGAACTACTTTTGAGATATAAAGGGATCACTACTATATCTAGAGCCTGAGCAGAGTATAAGTTATTACTTATACTCTTCTGGTCGGTGCGTAATTAAAAAGTGACACATATTTTAATAATTCACGTTGTAATCCGAAAGCCAATATCAAAATAACATCATTGATGATAATAATCAATAATAATATTTCTTTGTTAATTTCTTCCC
The DNA here is from genome assembly GCA_937001555.2 of Hypsopygia costalis. Taxonomy (NCBI): domain Eukaryota; kingdom Metazoa; phylum Arthropoda; class Insecta; order Lepidoptera; family Pyralidae; genus Hypsopygia; species Hypsopygia costalis. The sequence continues at coordinate 8,701,204 of OW443349.2, forward strand.
TTAAGGAAAGGCAAAGGCTTTTATTAGCTTGATTTAAATTAGTCATTATACCAGCTGCTCGGCTAAAATCTGCGTAACTTTTTTTTACAAAATAAATATTTTTCTAGTATTAAAATACTAGGTACAGCGGCAGAGAGTGGCCATTACGTACGTAGTATATTGTAATATACTACAATAGTACTACGATCAATAGTTCCTATCGACCTCACCTCCCCTCGGAGACAAATCTGGGACAGTCTGTATGGTGCCGCACGCACACACTCTCATTTTCGCTATGTACAGACGTCATTGTTTATGTAATATTGAATGCCGCGACATTTGTATGGAGTGGCCAAGGTGTGGCCTAAGTCAATCTAATCTGAACGTGGTGCACCGTGCAGATTCACTGATGAGCCTCGGGTACAGAGAGATAGGGCAGCGTATATATACACTAGCCGAGTAGGGAAGTACCTCCCCTTCACAGAATACCGCAACTCTAGTGCAGTTAGTTTCTGTGAGCTCAAAAACAGTATCTGTTATCAAAAAGTTTATTTCTTCTTACACAATATAAAAGATAATGTCACCAGGTTCTCACCTCTATTAACTAAATTAAATTCTTAATTACTAGAAACAAAGTGTTACTTTATTGGTTATTACTGATGAGATAAATGTTTAGACACATCGTATAGACATTTTACGTTTAGCTTACTTTAAGCCTGGATACTAGGTATCCGAGCCCAATATCACTGAAGAGTTCAAATCGTCCATACTCCGCTAACTCGGGCATGTAGAGAGAATAGGGGAGGATCGTGCCGTGAAACGAGCCTTCATGGGACAAACCAAGTGGTAGCCGACCGATTGGGCGTCCAAGATACCGCTGGAGTGACGAGGTGCTGAAGAACCTGCGGAACCTCGGAGTTAGCAAAGCTGACCCATGATCGAAAAGCGTGGCATAATCTGGCGTCGAAGGCCAAGATCCACTTTGGATCGTTGCGCCGCAGTAATTTTAAGCCTAAGTCTACTACTAACAAGGTTTACTTTAAGAATAAGTTTACGTATTCAGACATTAGTAAAATACACATGTTAAAATGTCGAATTCAGTAGAAAAAAGAAAATATACATATTCACAGAATAGGTTGAGAATTTATGTTGAGATGTGACCTTTTACTCATTTGATCCTTAAATTATTACAAACAGCTTGTTATTACTTAAGACGTCAGTAGATTATTTACTTATCAAATTTAAATAAAGCTAAACTGTGTGAAATCTTTTAAATCCCAACAAAACCCCAATCAAATCACGCCAACACCGATACAAAGGGCGGCAAATGTTTTATAGAATAATCCCAAGTATAAATAAAGAAGGAACGAAAAACGAAGCTTTTAATTCTGCGAGAGTCTCAAGAATACGTAGCACTCTTGCAATTTTTTTTTTAATATTGACTAAACGACCTTTATATCTCTCCAATTTGGAAAAGTAATTTTCTTTTTTAAGAAAGAGGGGTCTTTTGTACCTGCGCTATTGTGATATTGGTCCTCAGATTTATTCTTCCTAATAATGAATAAGTGATTCGAAGGTGGTGGCAAATTTGGAATGTTAGAATTTGTTTTTTAAGTTTATTTGACGAGCTAGGTGGTGGAATGACTAACAATGGCCACTTTGACTCCGAGGTCGCGTGTGCGATCCCCACATATGGCAATCATTTGTGTGCATCTGTTTGTCTTGGTCTGGGTATTTTCTATGTATTATCTGTATGCATATACAAAATTATTATATTTTATATATATATACAAATATACATATACAAATACCCCGGGTTCGTGGGGTCCTAATGCGCTTAAATTAATGAATGACCTCTCCAAGCGCATGGTCGAGACCACTGGTGACCGAAGAGCTGGCGGCTTTCTCGCACAACGCATTAGTATTGCCATACAACGAGGAAACGCTGCCAGCATCTTCGGTACAATGCCACGGGGGCCTTTTTTTAGATAATATGTAGTTTTATTTTTATTTTCAATTTAATTTCTTAGAAATAATTGTATTTATGAAATTGTAAAGAACTTTATAAATTATTAAATATAATATCAGTTATCTAGTAAGTACTCATAGTATAATGTTTGCTTAGATTGGAACTAGATGGCAGTGTGTAACTTGTCCAGGAATATTTATTAGTACATGCAGTTTCGCCCACATGAGGAGCCAAAGGCCAACTTCACCTGCACATTGTGCACCCTGCTGACTAACAAACAGGGCTCTGGCGAAAAGAGAGGTAGGGAGCGTAATTGTAAGCTGCCCGACTGAGAAAGTAGCTCCACCTCACAGAATAGCGCACTCAAATACCAATTCCCCTGTGGGTTGTTGTCATGCGAGTAAGTGATGCTGCGTTAGCAGCGGGGGTGGGAGCACGTGAGCGATATATCATGTTGCGAGCGTTAATATGCTTGAAATTAAGCTTGCTTGTGCAAGCTAATTGTGAGGTGAGACAATTGGTTTTTTAAGTTTAGGTCTTAATATTCTGTATATACAGAAATATAACACCATTGGGTCTAAAACTAAATTTATATTTACCAATCTCACTACAACAAAATCAACTCACTCGAACAAGCACAGCACTCGAAATTGTCAACTGTATACTTTATACTATGCTATATGTGGACGCTATGGGACTAAATTTTCCACATGATTCAACTTTGTTCCTTGTATGCGCAAGGGACAAAAAGTTTTGGGACAAACTACATAACAAAACACACGAGAACCCCGAAGGATTTCCTATCATAACTATGGAAGGCATGTTCGATTTCTTGAAAGTTTTGATAGTTTAACTAGAGCGTTTTGCTAGATATCTTGATGACCTTACGTTACAAACAGATTTGCAATAATTATATATATAATCATAAAAAGAATGAAGAGAATGAATAATTTGTTTGTTTGGTTGATGAGTTGACGCGTTAATATCAGGAACTACAGGTTCGAATTGAAAAAAGTATGGATAGCCCATTCATCGAGAAAGGTTACGAGCGTACCATCTATGAAAAAGGTAGCAAAAGAGGAGAAAATCCAACACGGGCGAAGCCGGGCCGGGTCACTAGTGTTAAATAATGATCCGTGATACGTCAACCGCTTGATAAGCATTTCTTCAGGGTCATGTATTGCTGAGTCTTGCATAGGTAAGGGGAAGTTCAATTTTGATTTCCTCTTTAACCAAGTTGACATGACAAACAAATATCAAAACAAAAAGAGATGCTAATGTAAAATCTTATACATAGGATAGACCTTATGAACATTTACTTTTTTTTTTATACTGCGTCGGGTGGCAGACAAGCATACGGCCCGCCTGATGTGAAGCGGTTACCGTAGCCATATTAACGCTCGCAACATAAAATATCGCTCGCGCGCCGCCATCCCCGCTGCCATCGCAGCATCTCCTTCCTTTCTGGTGACCTCACTTACTCGCAGGAACACAACAGCCCTCAAGGGAACCGTTATTTGGCTGCGGTACTCTGTGAGGTGGAGGTACATTCCCCAGTCGGGTAGCTGTAAGCTACCCGACTGGGGAATGTACCTCCACCTTACGCTCCCTACCTCTCTTTTTGCCAGAGCTTTGTTTGTCAGTCAGCAGGGTGCACCGCGTGCAGGTGAAGTTGGCTTTGGTTCAAAGATGTTGATGAACCACTTACACCCCAAATTTCATACTTTACTGTTCATATTCTAGCCAATCATTTAGCTTTAATGGGCGCCTTCTTCTTCAACATCCCTTATACCCCGTCAACCCTTATTCATCAAAGGTTGCTTTGAAAAGATTGCTCTCAGCAATAACGACGCCTTTTTGCATCATCATCATCATCAATACACAATCCATATAATTATATATAACCATACAAGTAATAGTGTAGTAATAGCAAGTGGGGAGTGTAGGCCAAATCCTCCTTCTGTCTGGGACGGACGAGAGAGGGTCGTGCTCCTGTAGTGGAGACTAAAATGACCTGATGATGATGGTGATACAAGTAATAATTTACTGATTCACTGTACTTTAAATTTGTATTATGCAAATAAAGCATACTCTACTTATCAATCTATTACTATTTCACAATATTCATAATATTAGTAGGTATTGTTTTTTGACGTGACTATGTCTTCAGTATTGCTACCATAGGGAGGCAGTTCAAAAACACGTATGATAACAAAATCGGGAATACAGTTTGGTGTTACAGCTACATATATATCATCTCCATCCAAAATTCAATCACACCACTAGATAGAGAAGGATCATAAAATTTAATACGCTAAGTAAGGAATATGGAATATTGCGTGCGGAGGTGGGAGAAGCGCTGCCATTTTGAGATAATTTTAGTGCATGTTATGTTCACGTACAACACACGGCCGTGTCCATGACACAGCCACACGTTATTTTTTAATACTACGTCGTATGGCAAAATTGTTTCTTATTTATCATTGACGATCAACATCCAAAAATATAATTTTACGAAAATTTTAATAAAATTATTATAGTTAACTTAAAATATACAATTAAAATAAATACTAAATAACTATATATACAAACAAAAAAAAACGGAAATAACGGAAAAACTAATTAAAATTAATAATTTTTTTTTTTTTTTTTTTTTTTTTTTTTTTCTAAAAAGCATCATGCTTTAAAATATTACGATCTAGCTTACGGGCTAATAAGTAATTTAATTTTAACATAAACTTCTAAATATTATAGTCTAAGAATAATGTCCATTGACTTTTCTTAGTGTCTATTAAGGTGAAACACTTTCTTGTTGTGTTATATTTAATGCACTGTCACTAATATTGTCTCACTTATTATTACACTAACTCAAAAGGTTTTGTTCTTTTGAGTCTTCTCACTAGGTCTGTGTTATCGAGAAGTTTGACTACCTCTGGATTCACATGGTGATGAAGTCTAAGTTCATGAGCTTCTGCATATTTTTGTATCACTTTGTCCACAAACTCCACTTTAAGGTCCCGATGGAGATAGTCATTTTTGAAGTACCACGGTGCATTTACAATGCCCCTGAGTACTTTATTTTGGAAGCGCTGAATAACTTGTTTGTTACTCTGTTTTGTACAGCCCCATAACTGTACTCCATAAGTCCAAACTGGCATAAGGACTTGCTTGTATATCAGTAATTTATTGTGAATCGACAGGCTAGAATTCCTCCCGAGCAGCCAATACATGTTTTTGTATCGTATCTCTAACTCCTCTCGTTTCTTCTTGACGTGAGCTTTCCAATGTAATTTCACGTCTAGGGTCATACCTAGATATTTGGCCGTATTGACATACGGGATCTGCTGATTATTTAAAAGCACTGGATAGTAGCGCGGATTTTTATTTGTGAAATCAATATGAACCGATTTTGACTCATTTAATTTAATTCGCCATTTTTGTGTCCAGTTGTGAACTTTTGTGATGGCAATTTGAGTTTTCTCAACTGCTTCTTTATGTGTGTTCCCAACAGACATTATGGCAGTGTCGTCAGCAAAAGTCGCAATTGTATTATTTTCTAATTTGGGAATATCACAAGTGTATAGTAGATACAGGACCGGACCTAAGACACTTCCTTGAGGTACCCCAGCTTTAATTTCCTTTAGATCAGAGTACGCATCTTCTTGTCTGATTCTAAACATTCGGTGAGAAATATATGACTCTAGTATTGCAGCATACTGCTTTGGCAACAATTTGTTGATCTTATACATTAAACCTTTATGCCAAACTTTATCGAAAGCTTGTGCAACGTCCAGAAATACTGTTGAGCACACTTTCTTTTCTTCTAAAGCTTTTTCTATAATATTTGTGATTCGATGCACTTGGTCTATGGTAGAGTGTTTCTCTCTAAATCCAAACTGATGTTGCGGTATCAAGCCTTTTTCATCCAGTATGGGTTTTAATCGTTTGAGCAAAAGCTTTTCAAATAATTTAGACATAACTGGCAATAATGAAATCGGCCTGTATGATGTCGTTTCATGAGGCGGTTTACCCGGTTTTGCTATCATAATTACTTCAGCTACTTTCCAGATATCCGGAACTATTTTTAACCTGAACGCAGCATTAATGAGGTTCGTTAATTTGACCAGAGCCTTACGAGGAAGATGAAGTAGGACTTCTCCAGTTATGAGGTCGTAACCTGGTGCTTTCCTAGAATCAATATTGGTCTTTATTTCATTCGCAACTTCTTTTGGTGTTACAAACTTTATGTCTGCGTTTTCTTTCGAAGTATCGTGGCATGTCAGGTCATCAGATCCTTCATTGGGTTGAAAATTTTTTTCCAAATGCTGCGCGAACCTTTTTGCTTTTTGTTCATTACTTATGGCCCACTTTCCATTTTCTTCCCTTATTGGCGGTATTTGCATAATTGGTCCTTTTACAGTTTTAGTAGCTTTCCAGAGAGAATAGTTAGTCCTGCTATCACTGGTTAAGTTTTCTAGGCGAGTTTTAAGAGATTCGTCTTTTAAAGTCCGTATCACTTTTCTAAGCATTTTAGTGAGGCTATTCAGAATTTGTTTATCGCGTGGCGATCGTGTTTGGTGCCATATTTTTCTTTGTTTTCTTTTTTGTGCTATCAAATTCATAATTTCTTCCGGGTATCTGTTTCCTTTGGGTTTTCTATGGATCTCTGGGGTATTTTGCCATGCTGACAGTTGGATATCGACGGTAAATTTTTCTACTTCAAAATTTAGCTGCTCTTCATTACGGAGCGGTACATTAAGATTAATTTTATTTTCTAAGTCTATTTGAAAACTCTCCCAATCAGTCTTTCTATTTACTAATGTTGGATTGTTTTCTTTATATATAGCAGTATCACTTAAATTTAAAATAATAGGCGAATGATCTGAGCTCATATCAAAGCCGTCTTCAACACTCATGTAGTTAGTAGATATATTTTTACAGATAAAAAAATCAATCAGGTCTGGGATTTTTTGTGGATCAGTGGGCCAATAAGTTGGCTTTCCAGTCGATAATACGTCACATTGATTTTCTTTTATAGCTTTGAGTAATTCTCGTCCTTTGGTTGTGGTTAGTCTGGAACCCCAGTATACATTTTTGGCATTTAGATCACCTCCAAGGATAAACCTGGTTCCAAGTTTTTGTAAGAAATTAATGTATTGATCTTTTTTTAGCGAGTATCTGGGCGGGCAATATATTGCTGAAACAGTAATCGGGTATTTTTTAGTTTTAATACATACCGCTACAGCTTGTATTTCACGTTCTTCACACTTGTGGCACTCGTGGTGGTAGAGATTTTCTTTCACGATTATGGAACTACCTCCTCTTGCGCAGTTATCAGGATGTAGTGCGTGGTATATTTTGTATCCTTCTAATTGAAAGAATGACTGTTTTGTACAATGTGATTCAGAAATTAAACACACATCAATTTTTTCAGTATCTAGGACTAACTGCAATTCATTTTGATGTTGGAGTAGCCCATTTGAGTTCCAAGCCATGATTTTGAGAAAATAATTCATGATTTGCTTTTAGTTATAGTCTTTTTGGTGCTATTTTCCATCTTTTTAAGGCGCTCATCAAATGATGTCAATAACATGAGTACTTTATTTAATTTTTCTTCGATGTCAGTATTCGGCTGAGCATCATTTATTTTTTTGGCGGTGATTTGAGCGTAAGTAGTTTTTTCAGACTTACTTTTGTCCTGTTGCCATGGTTGTGGTATTGACTGTGTTGGTACACATGTTTTGTTTATTTTTATCATAGAGGATTGCTGTTGAGCATGTGGCTTTTTCTTTAAATTCTTGTTTTTAAAATTTTGTAACTCTTTGGCAACCACACACCCCCTGTAGTTTGCAGGGTGTTGTTCGCCACAGTGTATGCATTTTGGTTTATCTTGCGGTGACTTTTGGCAGTCTTTGGTTAGGTGCTTGCCAGTACACTTAACACATCGTGGTTCTTTAGAACAGTATTTTTGTGTATGACCGTAGGCTTGACATCGTTTACACTGGGGGACCAGCTTCGGTGTCTTAAGGGAGTGGATTTCTACTCTACATCCTAGTATATTTTTTATGTCAAAGATTTTATTAATGTCTTCCTCGTTCTTAAAAGTGAGCATAAACATATTCAATGGTTCTTTATTTTTCCATCTTAATTTGTTTACTGCACTTTCTATTTTATATCCTTTGAACTGCAGTTCTTCGACAATTCTTTCTGGTATGCATGTATGGTGCAGTTTTTTAGCGATCACTCTTATAGGACGATCTTGCTTATTCTCGTATGAGTGCCATGCACAGTTATTGGAGGTGAGTCGTTTCGTGATAGACCTATACGTTTCTTCATTGTCGGCGTTCACTTTTACACTATCCCCACTTAACATTTTTATTGTAAATGGGTCGCCTAATACGCCTTCTACCAAAAAATCATAAAATTTTTGATAATCTTTAATTCCATCCACAATTATTGGCGGCGGGGACGGTATTTTTTTGTTTATTTTTGACTTGGGCTCATTACTAATACCCGGACTAGTATTGGGAGACGGTGAGTTTATCAGCTTTCTTTTCTTTCTATTTTTTGCACGTACCCAACCAGTTTCTTTAGCCAACTCTTCTTCGTCCGTGCAATATTCAGCAGGTTGAGAGGAGTTATATTTAACATTAGTACTATCATTAGAGGAGATAGGAGGCTGTTCCTGCTCTTTATATTTTTGCAGTTTTTCTATTTCTAGCTGCAGATTCTCAAGTTGAGTTTGCAATTGATGAACTTGACATTCTAGATTCTCTCTTGCTGCTTTCTCGTTTTTGTAGTAAGAGTAGAGAATCATCTCATTCTCAGTATTGACTTTAATCGTAGTTGGGGAACCACTTGCCATTTTTTTAGACTTACCGAACATATATTATTTTAAACGATATAGCTTCGCCTTAACAATTGTCCGTACTGCGTATTGCGTAAGTGGGTCATCGTGACGCGCACTGCACTGGTTAGCGGCGTGACGGCGGTAGCCGCTGCGTCGACACTTTTAACTAGAGCACTAGCGCCTTGCGTTCGACACGTTTGCTCTGTACAAAATCGAAAACCGAATGAATTAATAAAATAAAATATCTAAATAGCACCAAAAAATTTTACGAAACACGCTTTCGCTATTTTGAGAAACACTGCTCTAACCTACTTACATCCATCTAATTCCACATTACATTCACTGAAACAGTGGTATTTATGCATATTAATACACACATATTGGAATGCTAAGTCCATGCAGCGTTATGCTAAGTAAGATCTGAAATTAATGCATGTACATAGGTAATCGTGAGGGATGCATGAAATATGCATGATTTAGATTATGCCGAGTGTTGCGAATTTTACTTACATTTCTGAATAGTATCTTATCAACATATTTACGTCACTAAATATGCAAATATGATATATTATTTAGGTGTATATGTTACGATGATGTATGTAATAAATTGGTTATTATTCATACTGACTAATACTTGGTCAATGTGATAAATCATGTTTTGGTTAGATTTGAGTTGATTTTTGGTCAGGTTAGAGTTTTCTTGTGTCCTGCCACCGGAAATAGTAGCTCCGCGAAGCGAAGGTCCGTCAACTTAGATGATGAATGATGTTGTTCCAAGTAAGCTTAATTATTAATAATTGACAATTTATTACATTGGCATCATCTAGCTTGCGCGGAGCTCCGTCAACCTAGATGTTGAATGATGTGGTGCCACGTAGGCTTAATTATTAATAATTGCCAATGTATTACATTGGCCGGAAATTATAAATAATGACCAATTTATTACATTGTCTATAACATATTTGGGGGTGTAAGTAGTTCATCTACATCACTTTGAACCAAAGCCAACTTCACCTGCACGCGGTGCACCCTGCTGACTGACAAACGAAGCTCTTGCGAAAAGAGAGGTAGGGAGCGTAATTGTAAGCTACCCGACTGGGTAACGTACCTCCACGTACCTCACAGAATACCGCAGCCAAATAACAATTCTCTTGAGGGTTGTTGTGTTGCTGCGAGTGAGTGAGGTCACCAGAAAGAAGGGAGATGTTGCGTTAGCAGCGGGGGTGGCAGCGCACGAGTGATATTTTATGTTAAGAGCGTTAATACGGCTACGGTAACCGCATCACATCAGGCGGGCAGTATGCTTGTCTGCCACCCGACGTAGTTTAAATAAAAAAAATATACAAATTGAGTAAGATACTTAAGTTTTCTATATCACGCACGATGTTGTGGATGCTCCGCCAATCAGCACTTGACCAGCGTGGTGGTGTAAGCTCTAAACCCCTTCGGTTAGGGGAGACACGTATCCCAACAGTGGGATGATTATGTGTTGATGCCGTAAGATGTAGCGGAGGAGCTCGATAGCGTTGTCAGTCTAATCGATCATGCAAGTTAAGCAAAGACGACCGTAGCCTGTCTATGATACCAATCCATAGATTGGTTTATTTATCTCAAGCGCCTTCGTGATTTGGGGGCCATGTTAAATCGTTGGTCCCGGCTGTTGTCTTTAAATGACAGGCGTTAAGTCAAGTCAGTAGCGTTTGAGAGGCATAAAAACACGTATCTCCGCCAATCCGCACTTGAGCGGCGCGGAGGAATATGTTCTAAACTAAACTCATAACATAATATGTCATAAAAATATTTTTTCCCACTCTCCGGAAACAGACCCACTGTTTCCGAAGCGTGGGAAGAGTATTTTATCGTAGCTACGCATTGCCTATACACATCTACGAATATATTCGTAACCGTAGCAATACATCTACGAGTTATTAACAGCTACGATCTAGCTACTCACGTTATGCACCTTTAACATCTCTACGAAATAATCGTTGCTACGCTGTGTCTACACGCCTACGACTTTAGCGAAACAGACTATGATTATTATTATATCAATGCATTTTCTACATACCTACGAATTTATTTTATCCTACCATTTAGCTTCGTGGGTAGTGTATAATATTATTCTGTGTCGTGGGTGTGTAACCCACGAGGTATTTCCACCTACGAACTGTCTACGCTTGCTACGAACTGTCTATAGAAGCTACGCAGGATCTCCATCAACGAGTATTAATTTGCACGCAAATATTTTTGTCAGTATCTAGACTTATTAATTTATATTGTTTATGAGGTTTCAACTTCGATACTCTATAAACTGTATTTATTTAACCTTTCTTTGATCTTGAGAACTCTACCGAGATAATACATACATACATACCGCCATCTTAAGTTTGTTTTGGATAGATTCCTTTCAGCAATGATATAGTTAATTGATTCTTGTGTTATTTTGCGAAAGTGAAATTTACAGGCAATTTGATTCACTCTACTTTGCGTGCTTCCGCCACCAATTAGTTCATTCAATTTACTGCCGATCGGCACCCACACATTATACCTATATCAATCAACATCTAGAGATCGCCCGATGATGCCTCACGTGTCGGAGAGACGACCATGGCCGTCGGGGCGGCGGCAGTCGCATGTTTCTTCTGTTTCGCAGAGTTGCAGCTGAGTCGAAGAGACGACCGCAGCAGCTGGAGCAGAGACGACCAAAGCAGCCACGACAGTCGCATTCATCTACTAACGGTAGTGGATGGGTGCCGGCCGGCAGTAATTTGCATGAACTAGCTACGAAATGACACGTACCGGTTACCTGCAACCGCCAAACAGGTAATCAGGTTCTTTTATAAAACGACTTAATACTATAGGCATGATACACGGGCCATCAACCAAATTGCAGGCGCACGTGTTTCACGTACGTGTTCATTCAATTTACTTTATAACGCTATCTGTAATAACTTCCAGACGTTGTGATGTTAGTAAGACTGGTACATTTTTGTCGGATGACTTTATTATGTGAGTAACTTTATTTTATGTTGTCAACGGGGTGAAATGCCATATTCTTTTCTTGTACTGCAGACGTACCACGGTCGTTACTTATAAATTACGCACGGTTGGCATTTGTTAATAATTACATAAAATTTAATTTCAAAAAGAAAGTTCACTACAATACTTAATTTGTCAAAACTATGAATCATCCTCCCATTCATATCTTTATTTATTCGCTGGTTGCACGACATCAGCGCCACGTAGCGTCCGCAAATTTGTAGGCTCTGAGGCTTCGACGCTTTGAAATTTCATCGTGACATTCTGACAAAAATAAACCATTCACGTACATACTAATTTATAATATAAAATGACCGTGATACCGTGATTTGTGTGGACAAAGGGTTGTGAATTCATTTTTGGTCATTAAAATTAAATGAGGTAAGTAAAATTTATTCAAAAAGTATGTTTTAATTTTGGTTATGTCAGGTTTGTTTACTTTATGTTTAGTTGAACTTTTATGGTAAAACAAAGAGATAAAGCCACCTTATTGGTTTATTTAAATAATTAAACATATATAACTCAACAATATTGTTCGCGTGCTCCCACCCCCGCTTCCTACGCAGCAACTCCTTCCTTTCCAGTGACCTCACTCACTCGCAGGAACGCAACAACCCTTCAACGGAGAACGAACACCCCAAATATAGCTAAAAATAACTTGAAAGGCGGGCACGAATCTATCGGAGGATCACTTAGCCTTTGGTATTTGACACTGTTGATGGTTGAAGAGTTAACATATGAGAGTATTTTGGTTTTGAGTATATCTGCTGAAAGTCGTGTCGTTTGTTATTTAATTTCAGTTGTCATTTTCAATTAAATAATATTTGACAGCCGTAGATAATATTTCCATTTTTAATAATTTTGTAAAAAAAAAATGCTTACCGGTACAGACTCTGAATGTGTCAAAAAGTGTATGCGAAGTGCTGCTTGTTGTGAATTAACACGTACTGGCTACTTGTAAGCAGGTGAATGGGCGCTTTATGTAAACACCCCACAGACCTATATGTAGTAGATATGGGATTAAGGAGCTCGGTGGTGTCATTGCGTGTGTTAGTTTAATAGAACACGCAAATTAAACAACGTCGGCCATAGCCTGTCCATGGATGAGTTACTTATCTCGAGTTCCTTTAAGGCGTTGATCCCGGCTGTTATCATTATAAATGACATTCGTAAAGTCAGTGGTCTTTCGGCGGCTTGACAACACTGGCCTCCATCAACCCGCTCTAAACCCCTTCAATTAAAAAGAGAACCATATCCCAGCAGTGCGAAGAATAACGTTTGACGACGAGATATGGTATGTTTGCGTGGCGGGCGTGTCAAAAGTAAGCATCCAAAACGCTTAACTTAGTACGAAATTATATCAGTCGCATGCGTAATCATGGTAAATTGATTTTATATACTTTAACCTGCTTTATGCTTTTATGACACAATAATATTATAACCAAATTGAACCAATAACAAAACGAAATGATTAGTAGTATACACAAATTACTTGCTTGTTGTTGTATTTTTTTTTTATACTACGTCGGGTGGCAGAGAGGCATACGGCCCGCCTGTTGTGAAGCGGTTACCGTAGCCATATGAACGCTCATAAAATATCCGCCGCCACCCCCGCTGCCAACGCAGCATCTCCTTCCTTTCTGGTGACGTCACTCACTTGTAGGAACACAACAACCCTCAAGGGAATTGTTATTTGGCTGTGGTATTCTGTGAGGTGGAGGTAGCTTGCAATTACGCTCCCTACCTCTCTTTTCACCAGAGCTTCGTTTGTCAGCCAGCAGGGTGCACCGCGTGCAGGTGAAGTTGGCTTTGGTTCAAAGATGTTGTTGAACCACTTACACCCCATGTATAATGTATAAGTTTGGCACGCTTGATGCCATTAAAATCTAATCATATCATTTCTATTTAATCTCATTTCCGTGAAACACCATAAAAAAATTTTTTATAACTCCCAACAGTAAACTAGAAGGACAGCTAAACTTAGAAGCGATAACAGCCGGCCGTATTGATTTAGTGTCAGATTCAATTGGGATGCTGTTTAGCACAGATTTAGATTGATATAGATATCACTTGCATATTAACGCTGGAGTATCTTATTTTAGAGTAGTAGTCCAGTGCTGCATATGTTCATGCATACACATGTTTATCTTGCGTGTGGATCGAACTCGCGACCTCGGAGTCAAAGTAGCTATTTCCAACCATTCGCCCGCCGGGCTTGTTCTCTCTTGTTCTTTCTTCTTTTCATCCGTTTTCTACCAGCAGTCTAGTGTATGTCTTCTTCAGTTTTTTCCATTTATTTTGATCGTGTGCAACCTGCATCCAATTTGGTCAGTCGTCCTTCCACCTCATTAGTGGTCTTCCTGTGGGCGGTTTTTCCCCTCAGGGCCTCCACTTCAAGATCGTTTTGCACCACGAACTTTCGGGCTATATGACCTGCCCACTGCCATTGACTTGAGAATCGCCACTCGCTCGATGGCATCTGAGACTTTACTACATTTCCTAAATAAATTAAAGACTATATTTACAAGCATACGGCTCGCCTGATGTGAAGCGGTTACCGTAGCCATGTTAACGCTCCCAACATAAAATATCGCTCACGCGCCGCCACCCCCGCTGCCAACGCAGCATCTCCTTCCTTCCTTTCTGGTGACCTCACTCGCAGGAACACAAAAACCCTCAAGGGAGTTGTTATTTGGCTGCGGTATTCTGTGAGGTGGAGGTACATTCCCAGGTCGGGTAGCGTACAATTACGCTCCGTACCTTTCTTTTCGCCAGATCGTCGTTTGTCAGTCAGCAGGGTGCAGGTGAAGTTAGTTTTGGTTCAAAGATGTTGATGAACCACCCCTGAAATCAATGAAAAAAATCGGATAAGGGTTTGTGCATTCAAACAAACTTACATTTTTATTACTCGTCTTAGAGTCTCAGCACTCGTCGCATAGACGTACTGTCGTGACGCGGCATGACGAGCCGTGTCCAGAGGTGTTTAGAGTTGTATATGCTCGGCAGCACTCTCGTACTGCAAACAGCAAACAAAAGACCTATTAATATGCTATGCAACGAGTCACACGGTGAAGGCCTTGACATCGGCAAGTGGTATGTTTGTCGTCTTAAGGCTTTTAATGCCTTATATGGCAAATAAGGTATTAAAAGCCTAAAGACAGTGAGTGTAAGTGGTTCATCAACATCTTTGAACCAAAGCCAACTTCACCTGCACGCGGTGCGCCCTTCTGATTGACAAACGACGCCAGAGCTTCGTTTAAAAGGGAGGTAGAGATCGTAATTGTAAGCTACACGACCTGGGAATATACTTACACGTCACAGAATACCGCAGCCAAATTACAATTCCCTTGAGGGTTGTTGTGTTCCTACGAGTGAGTGAGATCACCAGAGAGGAAGGAGATGCTGCGCTGCGGGGATAGCGGCGAGCGGACAATATTTTAAGTTGCGAGCGTTAATATGTCTACGGTAACCGCTTCACATCAGGCGGGCCGTATGCTTCTCTGCTGCCCGACGTAGTATAAAAAAAAAGACAACAAATTTCTGTCTCTCACATTGCTAAGAAGAGAAGTCATATTCCAAAAGCTTTTTACTCCTAATTTCTTCTGATTAAATTCATTGTGAGTTCCAAGGCAACCGTAGTCTTACCCCCGAGACTGCAGTGGACATCATTGTTCATTACCTTTTTTGTGGTCACCACTGTTAATCCTTGCTACACAGGAGACACAGTGGTGGGAAAGTGTGGTGAGTCCTATCCCGAATTCAGTTATATATTTATATACCAACTTAAAAAATATATGAAATTAGGTACAAAGTTATAATTTAGAATACATACTACTTTTTGAATTCACACGGGCGAAATAACAGGCAATAGCTAGTATGTAAAATATGATTCCAAAAAATTAATAACATACCATCAATAAAGCTTTCTGAAACTTTATCGTTCTCTTAATCACATTTCATCGAGTGGAAAAATTATGATTACCAATTCCGAGGCGGTTCTCAAACTTTGACAAAGTTTTGGCACATTAAATCTTCGTTTTCATAGCATTTGCATTATAAAAGTGTCATAATAGATCCCCTTAAGCATGGCCAACGTTTCAGAAGACAGAAAGAGAGAAAAAACTTCCCTCCGTGAAAGTATTTTCTTCATCTACATTTTATTAACTCCGGACAATCTTTGTAAAGTTTGAGGCGCAGTGATTGAATATTTTTATTAAAAAGTTCCAAGGGCGCCGTTCGTTTTCGTGTTTTCATTCGATTTTTGCAATTTCATAAACGTACTCGAAAATAATGAGAATTATGCGTATATAAAAAAGTTTTGTTATTCGATTTGTTTACCATTTTTTTTGTATATATTTTCTATGAAAATAGGCATTTCGTCATCATAATCAATCTTATCAAGACTTCATCATCATTAAGAGGCCAAAAATATAGGTCTCGGCTATGTAGTTTTAGTTATATTAAATTCACAAACCTCAGTTCTCTAATTACCATGACGAATCCGACACAACCTTATTTTTTTTTTCATACTACTTTTTATAGCTATATTAATGGTCGCAACATAAAATATCGCTCGCGCGCCGCCACCCTCGCTGCCAACGCAGCATCTCCTTCTTTTCTAGTGACCTCTCACTCGCAGGAACACAACAACCCTCAATGGAATTATTATTTGGCTGTGGTATTCTGTGAGGTGGAGGTACATTCCCCAGTCGGGTAGCATACAATTACGCTCCCTACCTCTCTTTTCGCCAGAGCTTCGTTTTTCAGTCAGCAGGGTGCACCGCGTGCAGGTGAAGTTGGCTTTGGTTCAAAGATGTTGATGAACCATACACTCCAAAATATTTTTAAAACTTGGCTATTTTTTTTTATGACGCGCACGTATAATTGGGTTCATTCAACATTTAAAGGGTATTAAGCAACGTGAATCAAATAACTATGCTACGTCATACGTTGTAATAAGCCTGTATTTGCATTCTCTGTTGATTACCGAAATTTTGAAAAAAATCTATCGTTTTCTAATTACAGTATTCTAATTACCATGTATTTCTAATTATCGTTGTTTGAAATTATAACTCACTAGGGTCCCAAGATTTTATCATAATATTCTTAATTCACATACATAATACAATACAGATAATATACTATAGTTATAGATTTGATTAATATTTTTTGTCCTCATGTAGAATTTCGACGAGGCTTTTCCGGCGATAAAAATAACATTGTCTTTCCCAAGAATTCAGGCTACCTGCATATCAAATTTCATTGAAATCGTAAGCCGAGAAAGTCAAGTATACAGACAAATTGTCGCATTCATAACTGTAGTAAAATTAGAAAATTACTAATATTATTTGTTGTCAGTACAACATCGTGATATATATATATATATATATATATATATATATATATATATATATATATATATATATATATATATATATATATATATATAACATGTAATAAAGGGCTAAAGTCCTAAGGTAAAACACACCTCTCGAACCTTAAGAAAATAATAAATAAATAAAATAAACATAAAATAAATATTGGCAGACAAATTACACATCGCCATCTAACCCCAAATAAAGCGAAGCTTGTGTTATGGGAGCTAGACAACTGATAAACATACGTAAATACATTTTTTTTGTAAATACATAGTCATTATGATACATAGAAAACACCCAGACTAAGACAAACAGACAAGTTCATGCACACAAATGTTTGTCCTGTGTGGGAATCGAACCCACGAGCGTTGGTGTCGAAGCCGCGTCATTGACCGCTGCGCCACCGAACTCGTTAAGAATAGCCGTATTGTCTCTTCGAAATCAGAAGTCTACGCGGAAGTATAGACATTTTATGGCTACCTTTATGCTACACATACACCAGCCCCCTTACCACCAACTCTTATTGTGATTAAATAGCTGAATAGCATGCTATATCATACCAATGAATGAGCGGCTCTATTTCAAATTGAATAGAATCGCTTATTCATTGGTATGAATAAGCATTATATTCAGTTATTGAATAGCAATAAGAGTTGGTGGTATGGGGGCTGCTACTGCACCGACTCCTCGTGTAGGTGATTATAGAGTTCCATTTTCCTAACA
Source organism: Hypsopygia costalis (assembly GCA_937001555.2). Classification (NCBI taxonomy): domain Eukaryota; kingdom Metazoa; phylum Arthropoda; class Insecta; order Lepidoptera; family Pyralidae; genus Hypsopygia; species Hypsopygia costalis. The sequence goes on from OW443349.2 coordinate 8,719,142, forward strand.
CTACACCAAGATATCAGAGATTAGGATAGTCTTTCAGCAGCTGACAAATGATAATTAATATAAAAATAATATATTCTGGACAAATTACACATTGCCACCTAGTCCCAAACTAAGCAAAGAGTGTACTATAGGCACTAGATAACTGATATTACACTTAAATACTTTTTTTTGTAAATGCATGCATATAATACAAAGAAAACGCCTAAAACACATTTGTCTTGTGCGGGGATCGAACCCGTGACCCCATAGTCAAAGTCGACATTGCTGCCCATTCGATCACCGGGCTTGTCATTCTCTTCTTGATGATAATAGTTCTCTTAATGAAGACGGAATTACAATAAACTGTTGAAAGCTCAGCCACTTGAACTAAGAATTTGTTAGTTTTGTTTTTCAAAAAAGGTGACAAAATATTATTGAAGGAATATAGATAGATCTTACCTGATTCACGTGTATGTACGTATAAGCTGTTTTCAAGAATTATCACGAATTGTTTCTTTCCTTTTGACTTGAAATTGAAATATCAGCCACCTAAACAGATTGGTTAGACTACAGTACTGTGGACTACATACATCCATTACAGTAGATTGTACAGAAAACCACAGAGTACAATACAACGTACTGTATGGCTTTTGTGGATTACGAAAAAGGTTTCGACTCCATACCACTTAGTCTGTTCAATCCTTATAGCAATAACATGTAGATAATAGACATGTAGACTACCATATCTAAGTTCTGAGATGTCTGTTTAACGCTGCAACAATGGTTGTCTGCGTCAAAAACAGCCTTCGAGGCATATTCAGGTACTGCCGTGCGGGAGGATGTCATCTCCGTTGAAACTATTCACCGCTGCATTAGAAGATGCATTTAAGATTCTGGATTGGAATTTGGGGATCCGATTCCAGGAGAGTACCGAACTGCGGAACAAAGTTAGGCGGTTCGTAACCGCACGATCCATTTTTAGGGTTCCGTAGTAAACAAGGAACCCTTCTAGTTTCGCCATGTCCGTCAGTCCGTCCGTCCGTCCGCCCGTCCGTCCGCGGCCTAGCTCAGAGACGCTTGATGCTAGAAAACTGTAGTTTGGCATGTAGACAAATATTAACTATACTGACAAAGTGGTACAATAAAATTTTGAAAAATATTTTTTTTCGGGGTACCTCCCCTACACGTAAAATGGGAATGATTTTTTTTTCTGCACCTACCCCACGGTGTGGGGTGTCGTTAGATAGGTTTTTTAGAAACATTGGGAGTGTGGGAAGATCATTTTTCGATATAGTAATCTGTTTGCGAATTATTTACATTTAACGTGCAAATTTTTGTTAAACGCACGTGTCCCCCCTCCCCTGTATCAACGAAACTGTTATATTTAGAAATGTGAAAAAAATCATGGAAGTAGTCCATATAGTGAATTTAAAAGGAAAACTATCACGGCTAAGTAGACGTTACAAGTTACAAGTAATAGGAACTTATAAAATGTATTGCAAGACGAATAGAATTGTGTACTACATTACCACAGGCTAGATAGCGCTTAAGTTATATGTTCACTTTAAAAATAAATAATTAAATTAAAATAAAACAAATATTTAAGGGGAGGTCCCATACAACAGATATGATTTTTTTGCCGTTTTTATAGATAATGGTACGGAACCCTTCGTGCGCGAGTCCGACTCGCACTTGTTTAATAAATTCTTGTAGACCGTTACCGGAATTTCATTTTAAAATCCCGGAACGTCACAGTGGCACGTCCCAAAACGTCATCTTACATATACGCTGAATCATTGCTGAATGCTGGAAAAGTACCTGTGGGGGTGACTAACCTATGGTGCTCCAGTAAAAGTCACTTTGTAGCAATTCTCAGTTTATTGAGATAGGTAAGACCACACATCAAAATTTTAAGCTTTAGACTATTACTTATACTGTGCTTTAGCGTAAGCGGTATACAATCACAAAAACAAAACTCGGGTGAAATTATTTAGCAAAATACAGCACAGCAATATGCAATGAGGGTCTTTTGGCAGTACTGTAGCGTAGGGTCCAGTCATCTGTCAATTCATAGCATCCTGTCAAATGTCTTGTTGACGTCTTGTGTTGTCTTGTCGTCTTGAAGCTTCACTGTCAAAAAATTCAGTACAATTTGACAATCTGAACCAGACACCTATCTAGCGACATCTGGTGTCAGAAAAAAATCCAACATCCCCATTGGCAACGATTTTCTCGGGTGTACAAGTGTGATAGTTGAGAGCACAAGTAGCATGCATTCGCCGCTGGAGTGGTTTCGCGACTGGCGCGCGGGGCGACGTTCGAGTCGCGTGTCGACTCTATTTCAAATGGAATAGAGTCGCTTATTTATTGGTACGAATAAGCATTCTATTCAGTTATTGAATCGCAATAAGAGATGGTGGGAAGGGGGCAGTTAACATGGCAATAATAATAATAATAACTTCTCAAAGGGGCCTCTACGCGTTGGATCCATATCCCCGCGCACGCCTATCAAATGACCGGGCTTGACCCGAGATTAAAAAAGAGATACAAATAATAATAATCTTTAACCACCTCATTAGGCTGCACCCTCTATAATTGGGCGAAAGATGAGAAGACCGTCGTACATATCTTTCGTTTTGTCAAAATTCATCCATAACACGGATTATCTATTTCAAATGGAATAGAGTCGCTTATTCATTGGTATGAATAAGCATTCTATTCAGTTATTGAATCGCAATTAGAGATGGTGGTTAGGGGGTTGGTATATTTAAACATCATTTGAGTTAATAAAACTCAAAATTCCAAAACAGTTATTATTTTTATTTTATTTTAAATTACCATACTTTAATATTTTACTTTACCACGGTCAGTATTTCTTTAGTTATTTTTAATAAGGTAGTAATAAACCAAGCATCTAAAATTGTGAAACTGGGCGGCTATTATACTGACTTGCCTACTAAAGTTGATATAAAAATACCAAACCTAACCTCACCTAGTTTTCCGTGCCTCACTTAGTATTTTTGTGGCTCATGTTATTATTTTCCTTTATAATAGTTGACGAGCTCGGTGGCGTAGCGGTCAATGACGCGGCTTCGACACCAACGCTCGTGGGTTCGATTCCCACATAAGACAAACATTTGTGTGCATGAACATGACTGTTTGTCTTGGTCTGGGTGTTTCCTATGTATCATAAGTATGTATTTACAAAAAAAAAGTATTTACGTATCTTTATCAGTTATCTAGTACCCATAACACAAGCTTCGCTTACTTTGGGGCTAGATGGCGCTGTGTAATTTGTCTGACAATATTTATTATTTATTATTAACTAGCTGTTACCCGCGGCTTCGCCCGCGTGGTCCAGGGGAGCTGCAATTGATTTATGTATATTTTTTTCTTGTATTTTTTTACTTCGTGTATAAAAAGTAGTACCAATGTGTACAAATTTTAATGATGATCGGCTGCATAGTTAAGGCGTGAAGAATTAACAAACAAACGAATTTACTTACTTTAACACTTATAATATTATTAGTATGGATGGAACGCCCACACTCTAGACAAAAAAAAATGTTTAAAAATCATACCCCGGTAAAACAAAAGGAACCTAAGTACCGACAGGTTCCTTTTGTTTTACCGGGGTAAAGTAGCCTATGTCACTTTCCAGACCGTAAACTATCCCCGTTTAAAAAATCATGTCCGTACGTAGGTTACTTTCGACGTAAAAGAAGGACAAATGATTATAAACTTTATTTTTTTCCTTGTGGCGCCATCTGTTGGCCGCCCTTTGACAACAAAACCACCTTGTGCACGACTTGTGGCGCCATCTGTTGGCCGATAACACACAGATGGCGTCACAAGTCAATCTTACAGCGCACACAATCATACAGCACCCTCTATAGTAGAAAAAATACTTTTTACCCCCATTGAGGGGGGGGGGGGGGGAATTTCCAGGGTAAAAACTATCCTATGTCCTTCCTCGGGTCTTAAACTTTCTCTATAGCAAATTTCATCAAAATAGGTTCAGCGGTTTTAACGTGAAAAGGTAATAGACAGACAGAGTTACTTTCGCATTTATAATATTAGTATGGATAACGTACCTACTGAAAATACTAACTGAGTTGTCTGAGTTGATTTCAGCCTCCGGGGACGGAGTAGCTCTACTATTTATGTTACGGGGTTTAATGTAAAAAGTTGTATCAAAAGTAAGTAAAAGCAATTACAACGAACTTAAATTGGTCTCCTAAACATACAACTTAGAATACCCTGGGGTTACATAGAATGAAAAACTAACTATGGTAGTACTTGTGAATTTAAGATTATACAAATAAGTTTATGATTAGTAAAAGTAAGTAATTAGTCATGTTTTTATTGCTTACTAACCCTAAGGAAAAATATACTTTCTTTTTTAAAGTTCCGTACATCAAAAGTTAAAAAAAAAAACCTTGTACGATCACTTCGTTGTCCGTAAATTAATATCACAAAAGTTGAAAGTAATGAAAACATCAAGCTTCTAAATCGACGCAAAGAAAATATACGGCAGTTTATGTTCCTTTTATATATAGACATATTTTGACATTCGCAAAGAGAATTAATACCTTTAAGGTACTTCCTGTTGACTTACTACATGAAATTTGGCAAGAAGCAATTTCATGTAGCACAGGTAAAGGAAAAATATCCGAAAACCGTAATTTCGTAAATCTGCGCATTTTTTACCTAACTGCTTACACGGAACCCTCGTTGCGCGAGTTCGACTCGCACTTAACCTGTTTTTAGGGTTCCGAACCTCAAAAGGAAAAACGGTACCCTTATAAGATCACTTTGTTGTCCGTCTGTCTGTCTGTCTGTCTGTCAAGAATTTCTATGTCGAGAATGCGTGGAGGTATCAAGCTGAAATTTGAACTGGTATACAGTTCAAATTTCAGCTTGATACCTCCTCAGGTCTACGGTCCCATGAAGTTAAAAAAAATCAAACTGCTAAGTTTACGTAGAAAAAAGTTACGGCCGTTTATTCAGCAAAAAACGCATATTTCGACACACTCTAGGGAATCAAAACCTAAAGGGTACTTCCCGTTGACCTAGAACTATGAAATTTGGCAAGTAACATCGTTATAGACTACAAGTACAGGAATAAATCTCAAAACTATACATTTGTAAGTAGATCTTAAAAAATAGGGGTCTATATTTTTTATAGGGTGTCGAAATTTCAAATTGAAACTACTAGTTCAAATGGGGTATCATATGAAAGGGCTTGATGTACACATTGCAAAATATATATTTTTTATTTTTTTCGACGCATTATTTCTTATTTATAATGAAAAATATCTAATTTAATAATGATACTACGTACCTACGGAACCCTCGGTGGGCGAGTCCGACTCGCACTTGTCCGGTTTTTTTAACTGAAGCACTTACATTAGCTTCTAAACTTTGGTAATATAAGTAGATTGCATTTCTACCACAGCTGCTAACGGTCCATACAAGTCCATAGGATATCGCATTGAGCATAAACCAACTCACGATTTGCCATCATGTATTAATGATCGAAGACCGTCGATTAAAATGGTCGCCTATTTAGAAACGTGACACGTAATACGATTCTATTTCCAGATTACCGTGAAGGCAAATAATGGCAATGTATTTCAAACTACATAAGACTTATACGTCTTAATGGGTAGTGTGAGGAAAATCAAGGTCGTTCAGCCAGCTATAGAGATAGCTATGTTCGGGGTTTCTAGAAGAGATTTTCTAGATGTTGTACTAGAAGAAAGATTCCCGAGCGGCAATCTCGTACCGGCGGACTTGGTGTAGGCCGACATACCACTAGATCCGATGTCAAGAAAGTTGTAGGATGTTAATGGATGCAGGTGGCTCAGGATCGAGACGAGTGAGTATTAGAGGGGAAGCCTATTTTCAGCAGTGCAATCCGATATTAATTAAGTATCACTTGTACTGCGGCGAAGTGTTAACAGTACAGATTCGTATACATTATAGATTTGTATACATCTGCTATGACTTGCCGTGTTACTGACTACTTTACCGCTTACTATTTTTTTTTTTTTTTTGTGATTTTCCATCTATCTATAATATGTCAGCCCAATCTGAACTTCTCCCTGTCGTCTAGGTTTTCATTAAAAGGAAAGTAGTATAATTATTGATGGATAGATAATATGTATATTACAGAGATGCTCTTGAATCTTAGTACTCAATGATAAATACTTATTTTCTTTTTTAGGTACTCACCACGCTATCTAGAATACCACAATCTTGAATAATATTGTTATTTGGCTGCGGTCTACTGTGAGGTGGAGGTATTACCTGGGGCGAGATTTGCTACTCTCTTTCTCCAAAGCTTCATTTGCAAGTCGGCAGGGTGTACCACGTGGTGGTGAGGCACGTTCATCCCAAGAAGAATGCAAAGTTAATTATTTTGATTTATGGTATGTTCTTTAACGACAAATGTGGTTACGAAATTTGAACTAGCCTACATCTTCAACTGTATTTTGTATAAAAAAATACAGACTTTAACGAGTGGGTTTGTGACCAGTATCGTACAGAACCGTACTGTTCATCTTAAACTGAACTGAACTGTACAGTATAATATATGAGACTTACATTCAAAGAAGAAAATAAATTACTAGTGTCGGAAAGAAACATCTTCGGTAAAATATTGAATCCTGTCCAGCGGGAAGATGGAAGCTGGAGAGTTCAGGAATAGAGTATCGTATGCAAAAGCCGAACATCATTAGTGGTGATAGCTCACAGTCTTTACTGGCTTGATTAACGAGAAAGAATCGGTGAAGATTGCAACGTGAAGAATGCCAACTTCAGTTGACAGAGTGGACGTCACCCGGTTGATCGCCAAGAAATTTATCGCTGGTTTGACATGGTAGAAGATGATCTGCGCGAGTCTTTGTTTTGGTTAGTAAACTTTTGTTACTACTATATAAGATCCACACCAAATTAATATTCATAACAAGCAACTTTATTACAAAGAAGCTGTCATAAAGAAAACATTATACTTTCATAACGTGGGAATGAACTTTCATCTAAAACATTGTATGAAACGAAAATATACCACAGAACAATATTATATCAAGTTGGTATTAACCTGCGCACTTTGTTAAATTAAATTTGATTAGTTATGCATGAGGACATTGTTTTGAAATTGTTTTTCAGTCATTGTTTTAAAATTCAAAACTTAAAAATATTAAAGTTAGGATTAAGCGCGTCACTCACACCGAATATAATATATTTATTTATTTATAAAACTTTATTTCATATAAAAGAAAAGGCAACAATCAATATAGAGAAAAGCATGTATACGAAGGCGGAATTATCCCTTATATTGCAGACAACCAATGCCTTGGAGTTGATGATAATTTTATTATAAGAGATAATATGTTTTTTTTTTAATATTATGTGAAATAAATAAATGTTGTTAGTTATAGCAACAAAAATAAATACTGAAAAAAAAATTCATTGAAAAAAGTATTATTTGTGAAAGAAAAAATAACATTACGTTGCTTAAAAACATTATTGCTCCTTCAGCAGACGACACGAAGTATGGAAATAAAATAAATATACGTTTACTAGGTATATGAAATACTCTTTCTACGAGTACTCTATGAGTATATTTTTTTTATTCGTTGTGATATTAAAAAAACACAGCTTTTGATTTTTATACCATAGGAGCAATCCCATATTTAATTCATTTTATATAATGTAATCCCCAATCCCCAACAATTGTTGTATTTGCACCTCTCTCGATTTTTAGTTCAAACAGCCCGATGTCGATTTTTGACAGCCCAATGCCAGTTTATGAGCCGATTGCCGGTGGTCGAATCGCTACCAATGGCTAGATTGACTCCGAGGTCGAGAGTTCGATCCCCGCACAAGACAAACATTTATGTGCATGGATATGTCTGTTTGTTTTGGTTTGTCAGTTTTCTAAGTATTATGTGTATGTATTTACAAAAAAAAAATATTCAAGAACATTTATCAGTTGTCTAGTACCCTTAATCATCATCTTTGCGCCTAATTTGGGACTAGACAACGCTGGGTAAATTGTCCAGAAATATTTATTTATATTATTAGTGAGACACTTGGAAATATGTCCCATTAGATTACAAATAGTATGGAAAGGTGTTACTCCACAAAATGCTGCTAAAATAACATTTTATTAAAATCTGGTTAAAAATCAGGATAAAGGTCGCGTAGCGAGCGATGGAGACGAGGATCGAATCCTCCGAAACAAAGGAATACAATGGAGAACCAAAGCTGTCGCCATCAAATAGATGGAGAGCCAAAGATGTCGACATAGAATTCAGAGTTAGCAAAGCTGAAGACACTGAGCCGGCTACATCTGCGGAGTGACGGCAAAATGGGCAGGAAGGTAAGTCGAGGCCGCAGGTGACACGATGAAGGGTTGGGCGCTCCCTTTCTAAATGGAATTCTTTCTAGATCCGATTTTTTGGAAAGCATGATTGATGATCTCCATCCAGGTGTGGCGATCTAGACTGATAATGATGAAAATTTTCGATGCAATTTGATCTACACTGCTTTTGCGTCGTCTACCTAGAGGCGAAACACGTGTCGCAGAGACGACCACGGTAGTCAGGGCGGCGGCAGTCGCATATTTCTTCTGTTCTTTTTTCTTTTTCTCAGTTTCTTCAAATGTTGGAGAGTCGCAGAGACGACCACAGCAGATGGAGCAGTGAAGACCAAAGCAGCCACGGCAGTCGCATGCATCTACTAACGGTTAGTGGGTGGGTGTCGGCCGGCAATAGATTGCATGTACTAATTGGTGGTGGAAGTAGTGTAGATCAAATAGCCTTTAAATTTTACTGTCGCAAAACCTGAATAAATTAAAAGTTTTGTATGTTTCAAATGAATTAGATTCACCAATGTAAGGGGGTGTAAGGGGTTCATCAACATCTTTGAACCAAAGCCAACTTCACCTGCACGCGGTGCACCCTGCTGACTGACAAACGAAGCTCTGGCGAAAAGAGAGGTAGGGAGCGTAATTGTAAGCTACCCGACTGGGGAATGTACCTCCACCGCAGCCAAATAACGGTTCCCTCGAGGGCTGTTGTGTTCCTGCGAGTGAGTGAGGTCACCAGAAAGGAAGAAGATGCTGCGATGGCAGCGGGGGTGGCGGCGCGCGAGTGATATTTTATGTTGCGAGCGTAATATGGCTACGGTAACCGCTTCACATCAGGTGGGCCGTATGCTTGTCTGCCACCCGACGTAGTATAGAAAAAAAAAAAACAATCTTATAAACTGTTCTTTTAATTTACTGAGCGGAATACTAAAAACTTTGTTAATTCAACGTAGTTGTATAGTGGTATTAACAAAAACTTGAGCATTAGTACACCGCTCTGAGCTTTTCGCTGAGAAAACACCCCCATATAGTTTTTAGCACTCCCTACAAAGTATTTGTTTGTAGAGGAGATCCATTACTCTTTCGGAATTCTTTCATTACATTGTTTTACATTGCTGTATTCTATTTGTGTTATTTTATGTTTAAATTAAACACGTATTTTATGTGTACTGAAAGTGTTAGAGCACCTTATTATGAAGAGCTTCATTGTTTTATCTTAATATTTTTAACCGACATAAAAAAGGAGGAGGTTCTCAATTCGATTATATATTTTTTTTAATGTTTGTTACTCTATTACTCCGTCATTTATGAACCGATGTAAAAAAACTTTTTTTATTTGAAATAGTATAACTTCCAGATTGGTATATTTTTTTTATATCATAAAATACAGTTCTGATAATGTTTATGACTTTTTAGTGGTGCTTGTTTGATTCAAGATGGAGTCGTTTGCGACGACTTTTCTTTAATTATACGCTGTGAAGTTGTAATACAATTCTGACGAGCTTGGTGATCGAATACCTAACAATGGCGACTTTGACTTCGAAATCGTGGGTTCGATCCCCCCAAAGGGCAAAAATTTGTGTGCATGACATGCCTGTTTGCTTTGGTCTGGTTGTTTTCTGTGTATTATATGTATTTATATATTTACAAAAATAAATATATATATATTCAAGAATAATTATCAGTTACTAGACCAATATTACAAGGTTTGCTTAGTTTGGGACTAGATGGCAGTATGTAGTGTGTCCAGGAATGCTTTACGGAAATCAACGATTAAATAACAACAGCTTCATGGCTGATGCGTAAAATTTATTTTATTTTTACGGTATCCACACAATATTTGCATGTAAACAATCAGTACCCTACTTCGGCAAACTCTGGCATATACGAAATACAAAAAAAAAATGGTTGTCTGTAAAGTCGATTTACGAAAGATAATTTTACATATTAACTTAATAAGAAATAAATATTGTCAAACCAATTACACAGCGCCATCTAGCCCCAAAGTAAGCGAAGCATGTGTGATGGGTACTAGACAAATGATAAACATAGGTAAATACATTTTTTTTTGTAAATACACACTTATGATACATAGAAAACACCCAGACTAAGACAAACAGACATGTTCATGCACACAAATGTTTGTCCTATGTGGTAATCGAACCCACAAGCGTTGGTGTCGAAGCCACATTATTGACCGCTACGCCACCGAGCTCGTCGTCGAGAAAACATCGGCCGATGCAGTGGAAGAGACAGATGCCACAGACACTTGTTCCGCGCTCTTGCTTGCACGCTCGGTCCGGGCGGAAGGTGACAATGAGTCTTCTCTTCGTTTTCGTCAGCTGGCACTAATCGATTTATAAAACGTTATCAGAATTTATTCCTTAATATATAATATACGAAAAATAAAAGAAAAACTTACTCTCGTTTCCGCGAACACAGTAAAGTTTATATAAAAAAAAAGAAACCCTCTCACCAGATGTGCGGCAACTTACGTAAATACAAAGTAGTTTAAATAGCCACTAAAATGTTACTTTATGCTTCCAAGCTAATGCACGATGATGTTACGAACAAACTTATTTTTGTTTTAACTAAAGATTTCTAGCTCAACATTTTATCGAGATTGCCTTTTTAAGCACCTACTCATACTTGGCGAGATTAACAGCATATAAGCACAAATAAGACTACGTCGACTTACTACATCTCTATGTATGAGGTGTTATAATAATAATAATATAATAATATTGTCAGACAAATTACACAGCGCCATCTATCCCCAAAGTAAGCGAAGCTTGTATTATGGGTACTAGACAAATGGTAAACATACGTAAATACATTTTTTTTTTGTAAATACATACTTATGATACATAGAAAACACCCAAACCAAGACAAAAAGACATGTTCATGCACACAAATGTTTGTCCTGTGGGGGAATCGAACCCACGAGCGTTAGTGTCGAAGCCGCTTCATTGACCGCTACGCGAGCTCGTCAACACATGCACCACGTGCATGTGAGGTTGGCTTTGGCTCTAAAGATCATGGCGAGATACTTACAACCCCTAAACTACTAGTGAGACGACATCATATTAGACAGTCTGAAACGTCATAATATGGTTTTATGCATTTGCATAAATCATGGCTTTATGCTTGGCCAACCGCGGACAAGGCGTAATAAAGGGACTTATTGGGTCAAATGTTTGTGTAATGTTGATTATTTTGTTAATTACGCTCAAAATGGTTATGACTTTATTTTACCTCAGAACTGAGGGCCTACCGCCTAAGCTGAAGCCAATTCCCATCGGGTTTTTTGATTACGAATATCAAACTTGAGCTTAGGTTTATGGTAGCTTAGCTGGTAACCAATTTTGGTTGATTAAAATTTTCGATACAAGGCTATGCATAAAAAAAACTGGGAATAATTAATGTGGGTATACACACAGAGTTGTATCTTCTCTGGAACCCTTGTCATGAGTTGACGGACAAGACAAAAACACGATGTCCACAAAACTTATACTGTTTTTGTGATAGCACCCTTTGCACGGCGAAATGATGACACCGGGTACAATTTTGTTCTCAGAAAAATTTGTGTAGGTGGATGGTTTTAATCTGCGTGTTATATTTATGTAATGTTTATAGATAGATTTACTAGAAATCAAAAGAAAAGAAAATATAACGGCTTATAATAGATGTTTGTTCCTTTCGAAGTTGAGATCCAAGGTAAGTGGCGCCCTGAAAGGCTACTTGACAATTTTTTTGACGTGATTCTTATAAATCGATGAACGCCGGCTGCACGCACGAAAAATCATGACTCATGACGTTCCGCCTGAGCCGAGCGTGCAAGCGAGAGCGCGGAACAAGCGATAGAGAGGCACGATCGGCTTAAGCGTTCGTCTTGTGACGCATCTATCTCTCTTCCACTCCATCGGTCGATGTTTTTTTATGACGTTATCATTTAAATCGTCCGTAAAACGACTTTACAGACAACCATTTTTTTTTGGATTTGTTATATATGACAGATATCACAATAATTTAATTACAAGTGAAAGAATTACTTTGACATAAAAACTTCTCGATTTATGATGACAATCATAATTTTAGATTACTCCAAAAACGCTCCATACAAAATGCTACGAAATATTGACGTCACATCTTAATAAGTGTTATCAAACTTGATAACTTATCAAGTTTGTTTATATCACAATAACGCGCACACAACACAAGAAGTAACCGCACAAACGCACCGCAACTGCTCCTCAGTGGCTTCCTGGTGATCCTACTTACTTGCAGAAATACAAAAACCGCAATAGGGTTATTATGGGATACGGCGTTCTGTAATACGGAGGTGTTTGACATGTAGGGATGCCTCTAACTTTATATCGCCCTGAACATAACATAACCTCTCTTAGTTTATGTTCAGGACGTGTTCCATTTTCTACTGTTTTGGCATTTTCTAAAGCATGGAAATGTTTTCATAGTTCAGAGGACCAAATAAATGCTCTACCCCTTTTAGATTGACATTCGTTTGAACTTTTTAAATTAACAAGGTCTATATTTGCTTTTAAAAATTATACAAAATTGACCATAGTAATATCGATATCAAGCTTCAAGGGACGTGTATAAGGCACAACAAACCATGCAAAAAAACTTTGACATGCTGTGTAAATGGGCACACGACATGGGATTAGTTATAAACGCGCAAAAAACTAAACTATTACACATACATTCATCACAAAATAAGGCGTTAGTAACCCCTAACTATAACTATAAAAATCGCACACGTATGTGGGTCTACTGATCGATAATAGATTCTGCTGGGCGCCGCATAAGGACCATATTTGTGACAAACTAAGATCTATCATTTGTAAAATAAAAATTTTAAAATATAAGCTACCGTATAAAACATTGAGACTACTCTATATGGCGTTGGCAGACTCTGTTATCGGGTACGGACTAAGCAGCTATGGAAGGACGTACAAGACTTACCTGCAGGATATCTATAGGCTACAAAGAAAAATTTTAAAACTTATTGTACCGAACTATATAAAAAATAAATTCAAAGAAAACGACAAAGGACTTTTTAAATACTGTAACATCATTAATGTATTTGACAAAATAAAATATAGCATACTAATAGAATGTAATGAAATGTCGTTTTTAAATAAATATGAGAGACCATGTAATTTAAGAAAACTTAAAAACGATAATATTAGATATCTTCTGCCGAAAGTGAATAATGTATATGGCAGTAGAATGTTGAATTATATTATTCCAAACTATCTTAATGAATTACCAAGTGAGCTCCAGGAGCTATATGAAAATGATGTAAAATATAAAAGTAAATTTAAGAAATATTTCTTACAAAATGAATGTTTAGAAACGTTATCATTGTGAACAATTATCAATAGTAAAAATTATTAGTATCAAAAACATATTGCATGTAGTAAATTGTATACATAAATATAGAGCGGCTCCCCTACACAGATAAACCCGGCGAGGTTTCCGTGTAAGGCCTATTATACTATAAGTGTGTCTGTAAAATGTTGTGAACAATAAATAAATAAATATTTGTTAGGAAATTTTGTCATTTGTCAAGAACAAAGTAATATTTTCCCTTTAAAGGCTGACAACGGAGCGACAACCCCATGGTGTTGCTGATTTCTATGGGCGGTGGTGATTACTTCCCATCAGGTGACATACACGGTCGCTTGTCCACCTATCATATAAAAAAAAGAAACATTTTGAGACAAATAATCACAGGAACCAATCTATAAACAAAAATATCATCGGTGTTGCTCATTCAAAAATGTAAAAACGGACTTAAGGAGTTCTAGAACTCGAGAATCCAATTCAAAATTAATAAAGCATGCAATGTCAAGGGAAAATATTAGTTACAAAATATAATATCTTCTAAAATCCAACAAGAATTTAAGGTCCGGCTGTAAGCTAGTGGGCGGAAGGGTTCTCACCTGCGGCCCTGTTAATGGCAAGGCTCCGGTTTCAAGGGATTTCAGCGTCACAAAAAACAAGGTTAGCTTAACGGAATGCACTTTTTGTTGACGTTTTCTTAGGGATTTTGAGGGTTTGTTAACATAGGTTATATAATATGTTTCGTAGTCAACTCTTATTCATAATACTGATGGGATACCCATAACAAGCTTCGCGCTTAATTTGGGACTAGGTGGCGCTGTGTAAATTGTTCAGAAATATTTATTTATTTACTGTAGCCTGTTAATTGCAGTTCATTCACTGAAGACAGCCCCCTTACCACCAACTCTTAATGCGATTCAATATCTGGATGGAATGCTTATTCATACCAATAAATAGAGTCTATTTCAAATTGGATAGAGTCGCTTATTTTCTACTTTATTTTTCTACTTTTTTACTTTCACATGGTGCATCCCACCGGCTAGCAAAAGGGGCTTTGGTGAAAGAGAAATAGGACATAACGAGCCTATACTGGTGTAATCATAAAGATTTGATATTAATTGATCTTTGATTTGTTGGATTTGTTTCCGCCCCGTATAGCCACAGAATAATATACTCTAACAGAAGTTTCACTTCAGACACAATTGGAATAATCACAATTAAAATATCAACCTTCGATACGCGCTAATACGGTCCAAAATAACTATGCAGCTGTACTCGTACCCGAGTCTTTCAGCGGCAGGGACAATCGAAAGTAACCCCTATATCTAACGCGTTACGAGCGACAGCTGCTGCTTTTACAAAATGGTTTGTCACGGTTGTGACGTAATTCGGCAGCGTGTCGCTCATAGGGTTGAACCAAAACGCTCGCGACCGAGCCGCGTAGATAGGTATAAATACATACCCTTGTTTATTAATGTTCAATAAAATACATATACTTAAACTACCAAAAATTGTAGTAGGTTTACGTATGTGTACGTTTATTACTCTGTTGTACTTACTTATGTTACTATATCATACTCTGTGATTATTAAGTTCATAGGTAGGTACTTAGTAACAATAATGTTAGGTAATGTTGACACTGATAGAATGTATAATTTTAGTGTAAGTTTTAACAGGAATCATGACTGTACGTACTTACAGATCAAGTTTACTATTCACGTTGTCCCAATAATAGTTCGGATGTATCTTTAACACGGAAAGTATTTGTAACATTGGTGTAGGTATGTATTTTAAGTCTCTAATCTACTAAAGTTATAATGTCAGCAGAACTCACGCGCCGATAGATCAATTAGCGTACATTTTTTAACAGGTGCGAGTGATCGCCCCTGGCACTCACACACTGCTTAAGTATAACCCAGCGTCAAAATTATCGAATTTCACACTCGCTTCATGCTGATCGTCAACTTGTCTCGTTCAACCTGCTTTTGTTCTTCGTTCGCGGTGGGACAACTGTCATAGTCCAGGAGCCTTGAAGCCGATTTACAATTTTCACAATTGAAGTACATACTAAAATTGAATGTGTTAGAGCAGAATATTATTATTGTTTTTCTTGTAATGAGGTTCAAGTAAACATGTACTTAGGTATAAAGTTATTTTAAAGATATACCTAAATATTAATTATAGGTGCAGTTAAGCATCCGAACGAAACAGGTTTTCTATCTGTAAGAAAACGAATCTTGGCCTGGCCTTCAGTTACGACCAAAACATTAAAGGCTTTGGTCGTAACGAGTAAAAATGTGTACTTACTAAGTCCTATTTTGTATTAAGCTTCTATTTTTCACATATGTAAACAGGGGATAGTTTCCGGTCTGGAGAGTGACATAGGCTACTTTTTATCCAGGGAAAACATTTTATTCCTACGGGATAAAAATAAGCTTATCATTTGTACCTATTGGTACTACTTTTTATCCCACCAAGTAAAAAAATTACAACAGGAAAAAAATATACACAAATTAGTGGCAGCTCCCGTGGACCACGCGGGCGAAGCCGCGGGTAACAGCTAGTAAATACCTATAAAAACCGTACCAAGATATAATTTTTGAAATCCCTGAATCCATCAATCCATCGGTAAATACCTTACCGAAAGTACAACTTGCAACACAAATAACTTTTGCTCTCAGCTCCTGGTATATTATGTAATTGAAAGTTGACACTAGATTGAGGCAATATGTAAATCCTTAGATAAATTCAAATGTTGATCAAAAGTGTCAAAATATTGATCCATCCCTTGGCCTAGGATTAACCGCTCTTATGAAACATTCATGCGTGATAGTTGATAAATTGAGTAGGTAAATTGACTTTTTATACGTAGTACTCGTACCTACCGTGTAACCTAACCTAAAACTATAACTGCATTGAATTTGTCTACTTTTTAGTTAAACTAAAGTTATAATTACTACTAGTACTTGTATACTTACCTTTCGGGATTATTCGGAAGTTTGTGAAAGGTTAAATCATTATCTTTAAAATTTGTGATCGTGCATCCGAATGCAGAAGTAACGTTTTTGTTTAACCATCTTGGTCGCGTCGCATAGCGCTTGCGAGAGCGCGCGTGAGTGACACTCGACTAAATTGTGCTCCCGGGCGCGTCGGGCTTGTAGGTAAATAACTCGGCCGAATGGCGGAGTGACACAGGCCTGGTATAGCTGAATAACTATTAAAAAATTAGAAAAATTAACGTAAAAATATTTAAAGGCGATACGAAGTTCACCGGGCCAGCTAGTTTATTAATAACATTTAATTTATCTCGAGATAAATTAAAATTTATTAATAATGTTGAATGGGACTTGAGGCCCCTGTCAGGAACAATTGCAATAATAATTACCTTGAATATTTTATATTTAAGTTAAACGCAACGTTGTTTCATGTAGAACACCTCAATAAATTCTGCTATTACAAAAGAATTTCGTAAACATATTTTACCCCTTTGAGCGAAAAATGAAATTTCGCGAGTATGTACAACATAATTTTCCCGTATATTGCAAAGGCAGCGAATAGTCTCTTATGTAAATTTTTCGTTCCAGAAATGTCAGCTCGCTGCAGACAACTTATTTATAGAAGTCTAGAACGGAGCATTAAACAGATACTTATATAACAACACAGCTTAATGTACTGTTGAACTATATCAAGACGCTGAGCATTAAGGCTGGGTGGGATTCAAATTTGAGTTTTTTAAAACCATCTGAGACTTAGATAATAATATTTTAAATTCTGAAAAAAATATATGTGTTAGGTAAGGATCTTGTCTAGTCAAAATCGCATTCAATGTCACGACCTAATCAACTTCACTCGATAAAAAAAATTCCCAAAATCACCCCTTTGTGTTAATGTTTTTTCAATATTGTGACTATAATACTGAACGAATACATTTAATTTTTGTACTCAATTAAAGCTAACAAATAGTTACAGACAAATTCGCAGAGTACGATTAAATAATATATATATTTTTTTTACTGTGTGCAAAAGTCCACTAAATATGAGAGCGCGGGGGTTCGGCAGCCCATTAGTCGCGTGCTGGCGCTTATAGACGACGGACCTGTGCTCGGTGCCTGCGCATCAGTATTTTTTTTGAAAAATTTGTGTGCTTCAAGTGATTCTTAATGGGCAATAAACAACGTAAGCGAAAGAAGTCGTCCAAAGCAATAAAAATAACTAACAGAAAGAATGCACTGCGAAGATATACAAAGAGGTAAGTACCTTTATGTAGATGTTTGATTTTTAATGTAATGTGGTCTTTAATATATTAAAATTAGATTGTTTTATATATTTGTGTTTCATCAAAATCTTTGAACCAAAGCCAACTTAGTTAAAGTAGGGAGCGTAATTGTAAGCTACCCGACTGGGAAATGTACCTCCACCTCACAGAATACCGCAGCCAAATAACAATTCCCTTGAGGGTTGTTGTGTTCTTGCGAGTGAGTGAGGTCACCAGAAAGGAAGGAGATGCTGCGTTGGCAGCGGGGGTGGCGGCGCGCGAGCTGTGTTTTATGTTGCGAGCGTAGCCATATTAGGCTACGGTAACCGCTTCACATCAGGCGGGCCGTATGCTTGTCAGCCACCCGACGTAGTATAAAAAAAGTCTGATTGATAATTTACAAAAATATATTATGGCTAAACTTGCGGCCATCATGCCACAGTATAAGAATATCCAGTACTAAAGAACGATATGATTTTTGATAATTCATGTTTTGTCTTTATCGGTACATATCTGCCTGGCGTTTTATTGTAGGTCAATGGAGCAGTCTCCAATACCAGACATCATCGCCGAAGTAATTAATATGGACAGCGGCGAATAATCAATCTGTTATCTGCGGATTCAACTGAAAATAGGTAAGTAATTACCATAGATCGAGATAGGTACGCAGCGCTTTTTAAACAGTTTGAATATGTCCCGTTTATACATATTTGCTTAGTCATGTCAAGTCAGGAGGCGCAACGTACGTACCCAATACTTACGGACTTCTGACGGACAGACTTATCTATACTTCTATACTAATATTATAAATCTGAAGAGTTTGTTTGGTTGAACGCGCTAATCTCAAGAACTACTTATTCGAATTTGTAAAATTCTTTTAGTGTTAGATAGCCTATTTTTCGAGGAAGGCTAATAGGCTATGTAAGATCACACTACCACCAATAGGAGCGGAGCACCAATGAAAAATGTTGCAAAATGGGAAAAAAATATTCCTTTTGAAAGCTTCCGTTGCATGCGCTGTGTAAACGGTTCAAGTTGTGCAATAATTATAACAGAATTATTCATCTTAAAAAGTTCTAATAAAAAGTCAGTGATTGCATATATCTACTCGTTCTTCTTTTAATTTTCTTCTTTTTTTTTTTTTGCTATCCTTCTTTCAATTAATATCACCCTGCCTTTAGGACTTTTATGTAAAGAGAGGTGTACGACTGAAAATGCGGATTTAATGTTAAACGAAACAACAGCTGCTGAGCTCTTGCTTGGTAACCTCCTTTCAAAGGATTTTTTTTGGTACGACCAATCAATTTCACGCTGACACTATTATAACACTGAACAGTGTTTGTATCATCGTAACCGAAAAATCTGCGTGATTTTGCTGTAATGTATAAAACAATCGTGTAGAAAGACGAATTCTGGATCTATTTCAGCTCTTCGTTGTCATTCCATCCATCTTTGCTACAAATATTCTTGGTACATACATTCTGCACGGTTAAAAAAATAATTATGCAATTTTGACATTGCTGTGTTGTGAGAACTTTTAGAGGCTTTGTGATGTATTCTTACATACTGTACAATTTGATTTCTATATTATCAATTTTTTTACATTATTAGGCGATAAAATAATTATTTCAAATGCGTCCATTATTTAGTTCGGTAAATGTCCCGTATAACTTATTATATATTATAGACAGTTATAATTAATATAATATGATAAATTTTCAGGCACATTGATGTTCCGACGTGTAGCTACACAGCTGACGTTTCCAAGAATTATTTTATGAGATTAGATCCAGACGCTCCACTACGAACTAACTTTTACGTAAGAATCATATTTTATTTGATTGCATTTAATATAGTTTTTTTGGGAGTTTATTAATTTAGCATAATAAAAACTATAAAAAAGTTAGATAATGTACATCCAAACAAAATATTATGTTTTATTCCGAAACATGTAATTATTTACCATTATGTTTTAGAAATACTGAGGAGACATCCCTTATCGAGACGAACCCTTGTTTACAAAATGCATCGAAAGGGACGATAACTTCTGGAAAACGCAAATGGAGCAAAAGTTGGTCAAATTTTATATGAAATGTTTAATGCCAGAAATTGTTGATAGTCGACACGCACGTGGAATAGCAATAAGCACATTGTCCTTACAAGATGACAAGGAAAATGTAAATTATGTAGACTCCCCAGACTTGCCATCACTTGAGCCACACATGCGAAATGTTAATTCTGTAGAGCCTATAGTTCTATCAGCTTCTGAACTACAGTCAGATTTGCACCCGGGTACAAGCTCACGAGAAATATATTTTAAACAATTTTAAGAGTAAATAAATATTTTTTATTTAATACTATATCTTTTATTTATTTATAATAAAAATGTACAGAAAAACTCTTAAAAGAATCACCATGACATTCATAGTTTTTTTTAAAAACACCGGGCCTGCCATACGCACATTTATGCCTCCTATATGACAAGAAAGATGAACAATGGATTGTGCTGTAATATTAGTTTCTTTTTCTAATATCTCAAGTCAAATCTAGGAAACGCGAACAGGTTGTTATTTTTTTTTTATATTCTATACCTAACCTACATTACTTATTATTTACGAAACTCTTGTCACTACTATAAAAATATAAAAGTGCATTTCTGAAGTTTTAAAATTAACTAGTTACTGCTTATTCCTATACTGTGTGACCGGGCGGGGTGACGCGAGTTCATCGCGCCGCTGCGTCCGCGTGAATAAGTTCGCGCGGTGCCGGCAACGCTGAATGCCTACTTTTGCACGACTACCTAGCCTTAAATAATTTTGAACACAGTTTATTGCGAGTAATATTAACAAAATTTAGTTGGAAACTCCGTTCTGGAAGTTGTTGATCAGTATATGTATCTGGGATAAACATCCCAGTTAGGTTAGGTTAGAATTTCGAGTTTCCAACTACGAAAAAGGCGATTTCTGTACTTCAATTCAGATCAGCGGACGGTCAAATAAGAAAGATCTTCTCCATCAATACCTCGGTTACTACTTTTTTTCAACCTTATTAAACATACATCGCCATACGTACGTATTTTATGTTATATATTCTCTTGGAGTCATCTCATAAAGTGATCGCTTCTATGATCACTTTCAATATAAAGCTACGAAATGTTGGAACGACATAGCACCACCACATTATATAGCAATAATGAGAATGGTTACACCTTAGTAAAATTAGTTACTTTCCAAAATCTGTCGATACAATAAATTTCATGGAAAAATACTAAATACCGGTTCATGACGATCACAGTATATAAATATCCTTTATCGCATATAAATAAGATACATGACAAGTGTTACTGTTCCAAACAAACACAATATAAAAATTCTTAAAACTAATACAAATGCAACAGTTTGTAGTTTAAAAAAGTCAAGCTCTCTAAGAAATCCATTTCAGCTAACCTTTACTGTGGGACGATTTAGACAGATTACTAGCAACCCCAAGTTTTTAGCCAAATTCGCGATTGCATCAAGGTCTGAATTAATTGATTGGATTGCTGACTGTATTTCAGACAGCGCAAAATGTTGATATATTTCTAAGTAATCTGCATACAGGTAGTGGGAAGAAGAAATTACATTTATAATTTTGTTTATAAATATCGAGAAAAGAAAAGGTGAGGTGATGGTACGCCGCCCTGTGGAACACCAGCAGTCAAAGTGGTCTAATCTGCAAGAGTGTCGTCAACTTTGATACACTGCAGCCGTTCTCAAATATATGAGTCAAACAATGTGATTGCGTGAGTGATACTTAAATGAAAAAAAAAATAGTAGGTATTATATTTTATGCGAAGCATAATTCTCTATTTAGGTTTTATATACCCGCATCCCTAAAAACTTAAGCGTAAAATACGCAACTTGAAAATTGGGTACGTTAATTCGATCACATAAGTTTCGACCCTTAGTTATAGAATAAGAAATAGTACTAACTTCGTTTCAATAATAAATGCCATGCAAATTTATTTTCACTAAACAATAGGAGAAGGAGGAACAGTCAATTGTTCGTCAACTAGTCTTACCTCTAATAGTAAGTTACTTCTCGCTAGAGTACTTAATCGTTAGATAACTTTGAGCACATGTAAGCAGACCTGACCATGATTCAACTGATAGTAAGGCACCTACGCATATTATATCAGCATTACTTAAAGGAATAAGACTCCTTTCACATGGCATTAAGGTTCATTATCGCTGAGACGGTACAATAATTCCCTTAGTTTAGCTACGTAGCGTGTATCTATCAAGAGAATCCCGTAACTCAAACTGTATAGTCATCAGCTATTAGTTGTGTAATGGTGGCCGAGTTTAGTACATACGTAGGTATTAAACAGATAGAATACGGTGCACGTTTTGAAAGAACAAAAAATCATCGAGTCGATATCAAAATATTAATTATTTTCGACGGTTTTAGTTCTGCATGGGTCTTGTACTTTACTGTAACTGTACTTTTGGGACTGTAAAAATAACAAGGATATTAACAAATTAAGACGGTAATAAATCTATACTAATATTATAAAGCTGAAGAGTGTGCTTGGTTGAACGCGCTAATCTCATGAACTACTAATCCGAATTGAAAAAATATTTTAGTGTTAGATAGCTTATATTTCAAGGAAGGCTATAGGCTGTATAACATCACGCTACTACCAATAGGAGCGGAGCACCAATGAAAAATGGGAAAAAATATGTGTTTTTGGAGGGCTTTCGTTGCGTGCGCTGGGTAAACAGTAAAGTTGAAGTTACGCAAATTTCATATATGATGGAATTGTTATCTTTAAAAGTTCTAAAAAAAGTCCCCGACAGCATACGCCTATCTTTTAAGATTGAATCACTATAACCTTTTTATATGATAATCAAATTTGTTTGCAATTAATGCATTATTTGCAAACAAATTTGAAAGCAGGTATAAAATTAGTAGGTACCTACATAAATTATTCACCATAATTTTTTTCATACCATCTATAGAGCATACATTTAAAATTTCAAGTTTCTTGTTTCAAAAACATAGGACTTCCATACAAACTTCCAACCTCCGTTTTAACCCCAAAAAGAGGTTACTTTCTAAAGACACCTTTTTAGTACACCTCCACACCATCTATAAAACATATATTTTAAATTTCGCGGATGTCTACACCCTACAAGGAACCTACCTGCCGAATTTCAAGTTTGTAGCTGTTATAGTTCCTAAGATTTCGTGATTAATCAGTGAGTGGGTATTTCGCTTTTATATATCTATCTATCTATCTATATATATAAAACAAAGTCGGGTTTGTTCGAACACTTATAACTCGAGAACCGCAGGACCGAATTACATGGTTTTTGATTTGTTGGATTTGTATCCATCCCGATTAGCAGTCCCGTAACTATTACATTGGAAAATTGACGAAAAAATAAAATAAAAGAAAAATAATTTTCCCATACAAATTAAAGTGTCAGTTAAAAAAGGATTGCCATATTTATTGGTTGTCAAATATCAAAATGTCAAATAGATTGGTGTCACTTTTCTGTCGCGAAAGTTGTCTGTGATTTGTTTCGAAAATTGAAAAATGTCAAATCGATTGGGGTGATAGGGCAAGAATCAAATCAGGGTAAACATCAAAAGAAATGACAATTACAAATCACCAAAAACCGATTTCAATACTAAAAAATAAAACAGAACGTTTTTTTAAATTTTTTGATTTAACAATAAAGAAATCTTTATTTTTATAAAAAAAAGACACGTATCCATAAAAACTGAAGAGTTTTTATGAATACGTGTACCTCAACCGAAGGTTTAGAGCATACTCCACCACGCTGCTCAACTGCGGGTTGGCAGAGGCCAGTGTTTTCGAGCCGTCTAAAGGCCACTAACTTGACTTAACGTCTGTCATCTAATGACAACAACCGGGACCAACGGCTTAACGTGCCTTCCGAAGCACGGAGGAGCTCAAGATAATCTAATGATAACAACAGGGACCGACGGCTGAACGTGTCTTTCGAAGCACGGAGGAGCTAGAGGTAATATAAACCCATCCGTGTACAGGCCGTAGCCTGCAAATTAAGCAACCTCGACCGTAGTCGACGTTGCTTAATTTGCGTGTTCAATTAGACTGACACGCGCAATGACGCCATCGAGCTTCTTTTATTATTTTGAATCATTGACTGTATTCATTCCTTAAAATTATAAAATTTGTTCAGGTAATATGTATACCACGACATTCAATGACTGTTAGGCGGTACGAAATTCGCCGGGACAGCTAGTATAGAATATATCAAGCAGAAATAATACGCAGATTGGTTGGAGATATTGATTTATACGCAAGAGCATACAGATCAAAGAAACTGTGAATGGCAAGTACGATCAGCAGCGAAAAGCGAATACACTGAAAATTTTATGGTGATCTGAATAATAAAACTGTTTACATGACTGATTAAAGACATACAAAGTTACTCATTTTGGAGTGTAAGGGGTTTATCAACATTTTTGAACCAAAGTTAACTTCACCTGCACGTGGTGCACCCTGCTGACTGACAACCGAAGCTCTGGCGAAAAGTGAGGTAGAGAACGTAATTGTAAGCTACCCTGGGGATTTTACCTCCACCTCACAGAATACCGCATTCAAATAACAAGTCCCTTGAGGGTTGTTGTGTTCCTGCGAGTGAGTAAGGTCACCAAAAAGAAGGAGATGCGATGCTGCGTTGGCAGCGGGGGTGGCGGCGCGCAAGTGATATATTATGTTGCGAGCGTTAATACGGTTACATTAGGCGGGGCGTATGCTTGTATGCCACCCGACGTAGTATAAAAAAAAACTCATGACTTCAAACTGTTCAGTTATCAAAAATAACCAGTTAATAATAGACTTTGCTAGACAGCAAATGCAGACTTTGCCTCTCAGGTAAATTCACTACTTTTCTTCATGGGCTCTACAAGGTATTTCAGACTACGAAGAAGTTAGTTTAATTAAAGACATTAGAGCCTATAGACTTTTTGTTATAGTAACGCCTATACCGGAGAAGGTTTTAGAGAGCCGGTGGTACGGTCACGTCATGCGGCGACCATCAGACCACATGACCAGAACAGTACTTGATATGAGTACCCAGCCCAGAAGATGCGGTAGACCCCGCCTCACATTTTTTTTATACCACTAAGGTGACAAACAAGCATACGGCCCGCCTGATGGAAAGCAGTTACCGTACAGCCATTGGACGCCTGTAACACCAGAGGCATCACGTGCGCGTTGCCGACCCTGTAAAAACGTCTTTACGCCCTTTTTGAAGAACCCCATGCTGTAGTCTCCTGGGAAAACCTCAACAGGCAGTTCATTCCACAGCTTAGTAGTACGTGGAAGAAAACTCCGCTGGAATCGCACAGTACGTGACCACTTCGGTTCCAATGTGTAAGGATGAATTCCCTGTCGATGGCGAACACACCCCATTGTACAATCGGTAGAACACGCAAAGGGAAGCAAAATCTCTTCTCAGACTCTAAAAAGTTCTAAACCGTCCGTCAATTTGAAAAAAAAAATCACATGGATGTCCTTTATTAACAGGGACTTAAAAAAAACCGGACAAATGCGAGTCGGACTCGCCCACCGAGGGTTCTGTACGTAGTATCAATATTAAATTTGATATTTTTCATTATAAATAAGAAATAATACGTCGAAAAAATGGAAAAAAATATATATTTTGCAATGTGTACATCAAGCCCTTTCATATGATACCCCATTTGAACTAGTAGTTTCAATTTGAAATTTCGACACCCTATAAAAAATATAGACCCCCTATTTTTTAAGATCTATTTACAAATGTATAGTTTTGAGATTTATTCCTGTACTTGTATTCTTTTCCTACAATACAAATTGAGACCCCCAAAGGCTAAACCTACTATAATTTGGATGCGAAATTATGCACGTGTTGACCAAACTAAATTAAAAAACGATGCAGCCGACATAGACTTTAATTCAGTATTTGCAGCGTCAACAGTTGATGAGAAAGTCTCTCACTTTAATCGGTTATTGCTTGAACTGTTCGATGCTCATGCACCATTAAAAGCTGTAAAAGTAAAGCGGCCACCCGCTCCTTGGATCGGCAAGGATGTTCGTATGGCCATGACGCGACGCGATAGAAGCCTTTCGTGTTTTCAAGCGAGATAGGACCGATGCAAACTGGAATCTATACAAGTTAGCGCGAAACCGCTGTAACCAAGTGGTAAGAGCAGCTAAGCGGCAACATTTTCACAATAATATTGCGAATTCGTCGTCAGCCAATGTTTGGAAGTTTCTCCATTCTCTTGGTATGGGCAAATGCCCCACTCAACCTCTTAGTTCCCCGTTTTCTCTCAATGACTTTAACAATTACTTCTCTTTCACTCCTTCCATTGACCCGTTGATCAGATCTAAAACCATCTCGGAAATTTATTCCAAAGCTCAATCTCACACTAGTAGTCCCTTCGTATTTTCCCCAGTGTCCATGGATGAGATACGCAAGATTATCCTGTCTATAAAGTCTAAAGCAGTCGGTTGTGATGATGTGAGTAGACAAATGGTAACATGTATTTTAGAACAAATTCTTCCTGTTATTGCTCACATCATAAACTTTTCTTTCTTGACAGGAAGTTTTCCAACTCCTTGGTGCAAAGCTTATGTATTTCCCCTTCCTAAAATTCCTACTCCTCTTCAATTGAATAATTTCAGACCTATTTCTATATTACCTTTCCTTTCCAAAATCTTAGAGGCTGCTGCACACAGGCAATTATCTTCTTTTGTTCACTCTAACTCTCTTCTCACTTCACTGCAGTCTGGCTTTCGTCCTGGACACAGTACAACTACAGCCCTTCTTAAAGTCACCGAAGATATCAGAATGGGCATGGAGAAAAGGTTGGTCACCATTATTGTGCTTATCGATTTTTCCAACGCTTTTAACATGGTAGATCATGACATTCTCCTTGCTATTCTTGAGTCAATAAATTTCTCATCCCTCGCTCTGGACTGGTTTAAATCTTATCTTCGTGGTCGTCAGCAAGCTGTACGTGTTGGTCATGACTTGTCTGATTGGAATGATCTCACTGCTGGCGTACCCCAGGGTGGGATATTGTCACCTTTATTATTTTCAATATTCATAAATTTCTTATCTTTCTCGCTAAGTTGCTCTTACCACTTATACGCTGATGATTTGCAAATATATGTACAAACACCTGTAGAGCAAGTAAATACTGCGATCGTACAGTTGAATATTGATTTGAATAATATTAGCTCTTGGTCTAAAGACTTTGGGATACCAGTTAATCCTGTAAAATGTCAGGCTATCTTAGTGGGTGGCTCTAAGCAGGTCGCTAACTTTGATTCTTGTAATGTATCGCCTATCATGTTTGATAACTCTGTCATTCCGTTGAGTCTTAGTGTCAAAAATCTTGGTCTCCACATTGACTCTACGTTGAGCTGGAACACACATATTGCGGAAGTTAGCCGTGCAGTTACTTCTACGTTACGATTTCTTAATCGGTTCAGGAATTTTCTACCTATCTATACAAAGGTCACACTAGTTACATCTCTCATTTTTCCGCTCATTGATTATGCTGATGTTTGTTATCCTGATTTGAATGAAGATCTACTCAATAAGCTGGACCGGCTTATCAATAATGCTATCCGCTTCATCTTTTGCCTTCGAAAATTTGATCATATATCGCAGTATCGGTCCCAACTTAGATGGCTTCCTATCCGCCAGCGTAGACAACAGAGGTTACTCTGCACTCTTTTCTCTATCCTTTTTAACCCTCTTTCTCCTGATTACTTGAAATGTAAGTTTCAGTATCTCCGTGACACGCATGAACGCGAACTCCGTTCTAACAAATCTCTTGCACTCTATACCCCACTCTTTCGATCTGGCTTCATGTCGGACTCCTTTGCCTTGCAAGCTTCGCGTCTCTGGAACACGTTACCGGAGGCCATCAGAGAATCTTCCAGTAAATTCATTTTCAAAAAGAATGTTCAAACTTATTTACTTGAGAAATTGTCCAAGCAATAATCATAATTGTCCTATTGTTTTTCCTTTGCGTTTCCGTGTATAATTATGTAGATGTGTATGATTATGTATTTATGTATATGATTATGTATGTGTGTGTAATTATCATATTTATATGTATGTATGTAATTTTATGTTTTCATAGGTATTTATTGTGTGTACGTTCATAGCTGTTATTTTGTAAACCGCATTCGTGTGTTATCTGAATTTCCCAAAGGTTGACTGGTAGAGAATGCTCTTAGCATTAAGTCCGCCTTTTGTACCTTTATTCTATGGTCAATAAAGTTTAAATAAATAAATAAAATATTCTATAACGATGTTACTTGCCAAATTTCATAGTTCTAGGTCAACGGGAAGTACCCTATAGGTTTTGATTCCCTTGAGAATGTGTCGAAATATGCGTTTTTTGCTGAATAAACGGACTTAGCTATTTTTTACGTAAACTTAGCAGTTTGATTTTTTTACAACTTCATGGGACCGTAGACCTGTGTATACAGTTCAAATTTCAGCTTGATACCTCCACGCATTCTCGACATAGAAATTATTGACGGACAGACAGACAGACAGATAGACAGACGAACAACAAAGTGATCTTATAAGGGTTCCGTTTTTCCTTTTGAGGTACGGAACCCTAAAAACGCCCAATTAACACACCAGACGACACAGGACAGACCGTTCTGGCGAAGATTAACCAGAAGGGCCGACCCCAAATAAATAGGATTAAGGCCAGGTAGAAGAAGAAGAAGAGCCTACAGACTTTTTTATTCGGGACGGGGGCCCATCACACATTCCCACCACTGTGTCTTCTGTGTAGCTAGGATTAACAGCGGTGACAAATACACAGCCTTGGAACTTTCAACGAATTTAATCGGAAGAAATTAGTAGGAGCTTTTGGATCTTGACTTCCCCTCATAGCAATATGAGAGCGAGCATCATGGCAAATAAGGCATTAAAAACCTAAAGAGATGGCTAGTCAAGTGAAGCTCAACTGCCGTGCACCATGGATTTTAAGTATCTAACACTATTGTGTGTAAAACACTGAGCCACCTAACACATCGACTCCAATAATATAATTGCAAAAGCCTAAAGATTATGAACAACCAGTCTACTTTGAAACTTTTTTTGTGTATGTAAGTAGACTCCATTATTTTCTATGTTCTTACACAACGTATAAAACATTACCGAGATGCCCCCTGGGCAAAACAGCAGTTTTAAACTGTTCCGAACTCACAAATTGAGCCCTTTATAGTGTTAATGTTCAACAAATAAGGTTAGTACGGTTTCAGCGAAACTAATCAAAACTAGGCATAATGTGTTCATCAATTTTCGCACGTATCGGGAGTATAAACCTTTTTCTTAGTGTACTGATAAATTACGAAAACTATATCATACTAGTTAAATAGAATCGTTTTCGTAACGGGACGGAGGCCCACCACACATTTTCACCACTGTGTCTTTTGTGTCGCTAGGATTTAGGTACAGCGGCGACCGCCAAAAAAGGCAATGTACAGTGAAGTCCATTGCAGTCCAGAGGTAAGACTCTGCCTTGGAACTCACGTCTTTAATCAGAAGAAATTAGTAGGAGTAAGAAGTTTTTGTAATTTGACTTCCCCTACTAGCAATGTGAGAGACAGAAATATGGCAAATAATGCAATAAAAACCTAAAGAGATGGCTAGTCAAGTGAAGCTCAACTACCGTGCACCAGGGATTTTAAGTATCTAACACTAATGGGGACCTAAACCATTGAGTTGTTTCAATTATTCCATCAAAGTATTCCTTAACAGCCGGGTCTTAATCATTATCCACGTCCACTGTTCATTATGTCCATGTTGATTCTGTAGATCAACATGGACTTATTGCGAATACCTATACACACCCAAACATTTATACGCACATATACATAAATGGCACATAATTACATAGTATAACAAGCTAAGTTTTACACTACATGATTTAGAACATCGCCATGGACTGAGAAAACATATACTGACAATGTCTTTAACAACTGTATTGTATACCTATACCTCAGGAACAGAGGGAAACTGGTGACTTGTAATACAGGCGGGCCCTGCTTACCTAGCTCAGGCACCAGTTCTCCATAGTTAAGGTTTAATTTAGAACTTCAAAACATGTTTAAGCTACCCTAGTTAATATTCGTGCTAAATTTGTGGAGAGAACCATAAATAAATTATTATTAAATTATAAAAATATCTCATATTTGTCGATTATTAAATAAATTAAGTCTCAGTTTGAGATCGAAACCAGTTGGCTTTCCTAATTAATATACATGAGTAACGCACTTAATTTCGTTTATCAATTTATCTTAAACCAGTACACGGATCAGGGGCCTTACCACAAGCTCTAAACGCAGGAATGGAACCATCATGGTTGCGATTTTACGAATGAAATTCATTGATAAATACGCAACCATCATAGTTCCATTCCTGCGTTTAGAGCTTGTGTTTTAAGCCTTCCGGTTAAGCTGAATCCGATTACCATCGAATTTTTTGGTTGCGAAAATCAAACTTCAGCTCAGATTTATGGTACTGGTGTTTGTGTTAGCTGGTAGCTCTATCAACTAACCTGAAGATGTTTGTCGATAACTAAAACGTAAGACCTAATTTTCGAATCAATATATTCGATGGTAAGGGCGCCTGGTTAAAATTTGGCGTACAGAGCTATTATGACGTAAACATCTGCTATGAAAGAATTTTTGAAAATTCTCATCAGACACCGGGATACGTGAGTTGCGGGCGCAAGCATAGTTTAATAAGTATATGCATTATCGTCTTATTTTAATCAGTCGACATAAAATAGCAGCTAAAATGACGCTCTTACGTAATTCCTGTCTGACCCTACCATCAATACAAAATGGTAATAAAAACATTTCACGCGAAAACATAATCAATCATTCGATGTTGGCCAACACAAATAATAATCATCACATAGCGACATGGTAATGCTTTTTGTTACTAACTCTACGCAGTTTAGCTCTGGGGTTTCGTTTGTATAGGTAATGTTCTGATAGCGAGCATGAGGTTTAGAAAATGACTTTTTGTTCACTGGAGTCGTTTAATACACTTATGTTATAGCATAGCGCTATAATTTAAGCTGTATGGCTAAACTTTTGTTCGTGCGTGACCTTTTTATTACAATACGATGACCGATATTTTAGCGCGGATAAAATATAACATTGGATGTAGGTATGCATAGCTTTATTAAGTAGGCAGTTATATATTACCATTGTATGAAATAGATGTATTAAATAGATAGAATACCATTGTATGAGATAGAAAAGAATCAATACAAAGAGCGTATAAGTGGTGAAGTATGATATTTTTTCCCTATTTTGGTCGCTGACCTGCTAATCTAACTGACTGCTAAATTAGTCATATTTTGGTTTGAATACAGGTCACGTAAACTACTGAAAATAGAAAAATAAACCCTGTGGTTAAATTACTGAAATATCTTCAGTCATTTAGCCACAGGATTTATTTTTCTATTTTTAGTATTATTATCTTTGATTTTTGTGTATACAGTTCACAAATACCATTAGCTATAATGTTGGTTTTATTAATGTCGTATCATCTCCACATTTACGAGTACGTTTACTATTACATAAATATTGATCTTACATTTTGTAAGTTTGAAGATGGTTTTGCTGCAGCAATTAACAATACCTTTGAGAATTGTTGTGTTCTTGCTAAACCATTGAACTAATTGGCTACGCATAGAACCTTCACAAGGGCGGGGCCAGGCAACATCTAGTTATTAGTCTGAATACCGTATTTAGGTCAAATTACTGACGAAAACTCCACGGAAATTGTAGCCTAGATCGAAATAGATAGCCAAAATAAGTTTATCGTATGACCTACAAAATTGGGTCAATTTAGTGAGCAACATTTTAGGCGTCAAACTTACCCATCATAGTCTGCAATACTCTTGTAAAACAGTGATTTATTTGTGCCGAAGAACTCCGTCACGTAATGCCGTTTGAGTTATTTTTCGAAACGGCCGTTTTCGCCGCGGATCCAGACATTTCTCATTTGGACCGAAGTGAACAAATTACAAGCAGTTACTGCGGCACTAGTGGGCGAAGTTTTGCCCTTACTATTGTACCAAGTTACTTAAAGGTTAATCTCAAAATTTTCAAAATATTTTTTTTTGTTTTTTTTATAGATCAAAGGCGGCTTTTCCGAAGATTTGTGGTCAAACGAGCACGTGATAAAGACAACAACCGGGAGTGATGGTTTAACGTACCCTCCGAAGCACGATGCATGTCTGTTGTTAATTTATGTATGCGTAATCTGTTTTTCTGCATACTTTTTAGGGTTCCGTACCTCAAAAGGAAAAACGGAACCCCTTTTATGATCACTTTGTTGCCCGTCTGTCTGTCTGTCTGTCAAGACCCTCTATATCGAGAATGCGTAGAGGTATCAAGCTGAAATTTGAACTGTATACTCAGGTCTACGGTCCCATGAAGTTGTAAAAAAATGAAACTGCTAAGTTTACGTAATAAAAGTTACGGCCGTTTATTAAGCAAAAAACACATATTTCGACACATTCTCAAGGGAATCAAAACCTATAGGGTACTTCCCGTTGACCTAGAACTATGAAATTTGGGAAGTAACATCGTTATAGATTACAAGTACAAGAATAAATCTCAAAACTACACATTTTTAATTTCTATAGGGAGTCTATATTTTTCGAAATTTCAAATTGAAGCTACTAGTTCAAATGGGGTATCATATGAAAGGGCTTTATGTTCACGTTGCAAAATATACTTTATATATTTTTACCGACGCATTATTTCTTATTTATACGTATTATTCCTATGTACGGAACCCTCGGTGGGCGAGCCCGACTCGCACTTGTCCGGTTTTTTATTAATTAATTTGTATATGTGTAATTAGCAAACAAACAAATCAACTTACCTTGTTAACAATGCTAGGTGGACAATTTAAAGCCAAAACTTATATAAGAAAAATACTATAATAAATTAATATGTTAGTTTTACTACGTTTCATGTAATGGAGCTTAAATGACAACTAAAATTTTGGAGTTAAATCAAATAATCAAAAAGTCAAATAAATCAAAGAAAAATGAATATATACAAAAAGTGCGCACAACCAGCCAGTCGCCAACATACCTATCTATCTATACAGTGGATTATAAAGTTCTATACAACAATTCCTTACGACACGTTGGTGTGAGAAATATATGAGGAACATTAGTACTTCAGCAACGCTGAATAATGTGAAATAATGCGTCGGAGCCCAGTCATTACACTGAACACAGCTGTTTAGGGCATGAATGTTTCGTGGAGTGTTATTTGTAAGACAATTCATCTTGAAAACACCTGTTAATTAATGCACTAAGGTGACAGCGTAATTTTGACAAACGTTTAAATTCGCAGAATCTCATTACTACTGCAAATATATTATACCACGGTTTTAAACGACTCCACAAAAGAAGGTGGTTCTCAATTCGGCTATATTTCTTTTTTTTTAATGTTTGTTCCTTAATTACTCAGTGATTTTTAAAACGATTTGAAAAAAACTTTTTTTATTTGAAAGGGTATGCTTTCAGATTGGACTCATATTTTTTTCAACATCATCAGCCTGTATCTACATACATAAATGTAGAGTAATGTTTGGAGTCGGTTTTATTTTGTTAAATGTTTTATGTGTTAATAATATCTTCTAAAACAACAATAAAAAAAAATAAACAAACTTTATAATTGGACCCCGTTATGCAGAATAATCTCCAACCGACATTTTGTAACTTTTAAGTTAAAGCTATTTAAAGTTTACTAGGAATAAAAATATCATCGTGATGTTTTGGGAAGCATATGTCATCAAACTGCTAGAATCTGTTGCGAATATACTGGGAGCTTTTGATTTATCTGCCAGGATTGAAAAGGGTAGTAGTATTACATATGCCGATTTCGATAGTAAATGAAATTTGTGCCCCACGTGTTATTTTTTTTCTCTTAGGAAATAAAATCGCATCATGAAAAGATTAGTTTACTTTGTATGAACCATCCCTCTGTGTCGCAGTCTAGACGGCGTGGTCAATGCGCTCGGGTATGACCCATGCCGAAAGGCTACGTCACGAGCTGCCAAACGCTTTCCGAACACGGTGATAACCGCGGTAAAGTCAAAGTTTACTCAAACGTTGGGCCGCCCTTTGTAAACGCCGCCGCTTCGCAGCGATGTCTGTCGCTTGATCTCCTGCCGCCCGCCCCCGCACGGGCGGCGCGGCAACAGCGCTCGCGCCGCGAGAAAGAAGGAAGAAAGGATCCAAGGAAACGAAAACAGTGTTAACCGTGATTCGTCCGTGTGTTGACCTAATCATGCCTATACGCCGCAGTTTTACGAAATGTACAAATTTCTCGAAATGGTATGGTATGGTTTCTTGTCGCGAGTGTAAATGCGCACGCAGAATATCTGTACGAAATTCAGTACAGATAGACCTCGATCAGTTACAGAAAGCGGTAGTGGACTTTTTCCGCAGACATTCCATGGCAAAAAAGTGGTAAAACATGTATGTAGACGTGGATAAATTAGTGGCTAATTGTGATTTTGTGTAAATAATTTGAATGAGCTTTTAAACACGCCAAGTTATTGTAGAACATGTTATGTGACTGCGTTATTTTTGAAAACTAACATCGTAACTAAGTGTTTTTATGATGTTTCCATAAACAAACACATACATTATTCGACGAGCTCGGTGGCGTAGCGGTCAATGACGCGGCTTCGACACCAACGCTCGTGGGGTTGATTCCCACATAGGACAAACATTTGTGTGCATGAACATGTCTGTTTGTCTTGGTCTGGGTATTTTCTATGTATCATAAGTATGTATTTACAAAAAAAAACTGTATTTACGTATGTTTATCAGTTGTCTAGTACCCATAACACAAGCTTCGCTTACTTTGGGGCTAGATGGCGCTGTGTAATTTGTCTGAAAATATTTATTATTTATTTATTATGATATTAATTTGACAGTTCAAAACCTGTGATAATAAGTGTGATGAAAAGTTCAATGACCTTGATAAGGACAATCATCTGCCCTCCTGTAAGTGTATGTTATTATTACCTATCAGTTTTACATTTGATTACATTTTTTTTTACCTATCCTATTTTGATTACAACGCATTTTAAAGGAAATATGCAATTGGGACGACGCTACCTACGTACAGCTGTTATTGTTATTATCGACTTCATCTGATAGCGCGGAATGTATTAAGCACTATGAAACCAGTTCATTGACTACGTTATTTATTTTTTCAAAGCTTATTAATGATATTGGGACGCCATATTTCTTCACTAACGTAACAAGTAGGCTTAATACTATCTGCCATTAAATTCCTGGCTAATACAAAAAAAGCACCTTATATAAAACTCTCAATTTGGCATAGTTTGTTGGTTGGATCTATTTTGCATAACAGATTCCAATTCATACTTAATACATACGACGCTTCCGGATACAAAAGTCGTAAAAGCCATTTTGGCGAAAATGAGTTTTTAAGAAAGCCCCAAAAAACATAAAATTTCGGTTTAACAATAAATAAATTTAAAAATACTTTTACACCCAAATTTTTTACAAGTCTAAACAAGATCTTTTACAAAATAAGGCACGTATATCTCATATTACTATTGAACACGTTATTGTACAAGGCATATTTACAATTAATCATTAATTGCCGCATAGTAAAATGGCGTAAAAACATGAGTTGTGTTTACACCCAATAAACTTTTGTAATTGTACCGGGCGGCTCTATGTTCGACTGTATGCATTTTTTTAATATAGATTCAATGATTTCTCCGTCAATTGTACAGCGATTTTAATAATTATTATTTGTTTGAGAGGGTATACTGTTCAGGTGATCCCAAATTAATCCAATCAGGATCTGATGATGGGAAATCTAAAGAAAAGGGTTGAAATTTATAGGCATGGCCATGGATATAGTAATTAATAAGTTTTCTGATGTTTTTAAGTAACATAATTTGCATTGGTAAGTCATCATGTGACACTATTGAGCTGATGAGGAACGGTTAGGAGTTATTCCATAGTGTTGAGTTTTCTTAATGAAGCAATGTATTTTCGTCTAGAAGGTACCATATCATAAATGTAAGGTGTATAATATTCTTATAGTATGTAATAAAAAGAAACATAAATCGACTATTAAATTACAACCTTGTAATATTTACATGTAATGTATGGTGAATTAAGTATGTAATTAACGAAACCATCTGCCTGAAGATGTTCCAGAGCTTCTTTTACTAATCGGCAGGATGCACGCACACAGGTAAACTGGGCTTACGATGAT
This sequence comes from Hypsopygia costalis, assembly GCA_937001555.2. Classification (NCBI taxonomy): domain Eukaryota; kingdom Metazoa; phylum Arthropoda; class Insecta; order Lepidoptera; family Pyralidae; genus Hypsopygia; species Hypsopygia costalis. The sequence continues at coordinate 8,755,490 of OW443349.2, forward strand.
GATACACTTACACCTCAAAATACGTATACTGTTGGAAATCCAGCCTGCATGGATGAAATACAAATAGATAAACAAGTCCATTGCATTTTTACAATGATCTACCGGATATTGTTGGAAATATAGAAAATTTTATAAAAGATCTATGTTAACTAGATGTGGCTATACTTTTTTTCCTATTGGATGACCAGTTCGGTGATTGAATGGTTAGCAATGGCCACTTTGACTCCGAGGTTGTGAGTTCGATCCCCGTCCAAGACAAATATTTCATTTGTAACATTTCATGTTGCAATTTGCGAGTGTTTATTACTCCATATATAGTGCTACGGTAACCGCTTCACATCAGGAGGGCCGTAAGCTTGTTTACCACCCGACGTAGTATTAAAAACGTAAAGATATTTCTCTATTAGGGCTCAATATACATTTTCTCTCTTTTGAGGAGCCTTATTTGTTGGTACACCATTTATATGTGAGGATGGTTTAGTTATAACTGGGCCGGATTCTAGCTCACGGGGCCGAAATCGAGGTTGAGTGGAGCGAGTAGATTCGATTATTGTATGTTTTCCATTGATTTCAATCTCAATGGAAAATTTATTCGATGATCATTCCTCAAGGACATGATCGATCTCAATTTTTAGGGTTTTGTACCCAAAGGGTAAAAAGGAACCCTATTACTAAGGCTCCGCTGTCCGTCCGTCCGTCCGTCTGTCACCAGGCTGTATCTCATGAACCATGATAGTTAGACAGTTGAAATTTTCATAGATGATGTATTTCTGTTGCCGCTGTGACAACAAATACTAAAAACAGAATAAAATAATTATTTAAGGGGGCTCCAATACAAGAAACGTGATTTTTTGCCGTTTTTTGCGTGATAATGGTACGGAACCCTTCGTGCGCGAGTCCGACTCGCACTTGGCCGGTTTTATTTGTGCTCTTTTTTGCTCGCAATTGATAACGGTAATAGGTAGACGCTTGAAATACTCACATAATTTTCGATACAAACCTCAACCTCAAACCTCGCCGGTTATTTTTCGATACAGACCTCAAGCATGTCGAAGTCTTTAATTGTGACAAGTTTCATCAATCCAAGAGTGACTTTTTGGCGTATATAAGCATTCCGTTCGCACCACTCAATAATAGTGACAAGCCGCTTACACCCTTTCATACGTTATCTAGTACCCATAACACAAGCTTCGCTTACTTTGGGGCTACATGGAACTGTGTAATTTGTCTGACATTATTTATTTATTTATTATTTCATGTCTTTCATAGGATTGACATTCCAAATTATATTATTTTAAACCTTTCCAGTAACATAATAACTCTGTGATAACACTATGAGTGCATGTCTGCCGTAAAATTGAGTTCCGTTCCAATGGAATGCGACCGACATGCCACACCGACTGCCGCATTACCAATTCACTCACATACCACCTTATTTTCTGGTGCATAAAATATATTTTCCTTCAATGGCCATACTGAATAACATTGCTGAATGGGAGAGACTGGTGCAATAGCCAGTTTAAATAGACCCGTGGCGTGTCTCCCGATTTTCCCGTAGTTTAGATATTCGTGTTGTATTGCGGGAAGCGTTAGAGACCAGGTTAAGTTGGCTAGGTTGTTGTGATACTCAAAATGCTTCAATGTACAAGTTTGACACTTCCAAACGCGAATGACTCCCGGATATTACTCGTTGGAAACATCTCCTATGAATGTGTAAATATAAGATAAAAGTTCGTTCTTGTCATAAACTTACTAAGGTATAACACAGGGTAACGAACCCCATGTTAGGATATTTGATGACCACAATCTCCATAGACGAGTAGATTGGAAGAAAGTGCATAGGCTTGCCGATATCTTAACGTGAATACGTCTATAAAATTGTTTCCATATGGATATTATTTATTTTATTTTTTTTATGTGAGAGGGGGGCAAACGAGCATGTAGGTCACCTGGTGGAAAGCAATCACCACCGCCCATGGAGACCAGCGACACCAAGGGGTCGCCGATCCGTTGCCAGCCTTTTAAGGAAAATGCAAACTCTGTTCTTGACGTCGTAGTTGTTCGAAAATACCGCTAAGGGAAGTTGATTCCACAGTTTCACTGTTCGTGGTATAAAATGTCTTAGGAAACGTACTGTAGTAGATCGCCAATTATCAAGATGATAATTATGGATATGAATGATGAATATGGAATGGATATATTGATATGGATCATATCCCTATGTATACAATTTTATAGACGTATCCACGTTAATAATCATATCATAATGGCAACTTTATTTATACCACTAAAGTGGCAAACAAGCATTCGGCCCGCCTGATGGGAAACAGTTACCGTAGTTACCGTAGCCCATGAACGCCTGTAACACCAGAGGCATCACACGCGCGTTGCCGACCCTGTAAAAACCTCATCACGCCCTTCTTGAAGAACCCCATGCTGTAGTCTCCTAAGAAAACGGGGAAGCGATGCCATTTTGAGATAATTTTAGTGCATATAACGTATTTACTTACAATACACGGCCGTGACAACTACATAGCCACACTCCATTTTTTTTTGTCTGAGACAAACGATTTTAGCTCAGAAAACAGTTTCATAGTCAAATGGTCCGGAGAGAAAATATTCTAAGCCAAAAAGCTGAGTAGAAGTAGATCTCAATATAGACAGACACTTCGATTTTATTTTTATAGAATACAAAACAGTTTCCAAGATATTCTACTAAAGGTTACTTGCACAACCGTTCAAAACGTGAATCAAAGCAGTAATACATTATTCTTTGTAAAACTACACCCCGGCTACTCCATACAAATATTGCGTGTTTACTTGTACATAAATGAGCGTGTGTGCGTGAGCTGCCATACAAACTGTTCCAGATTTGTTCAGAGGGGAGGTGAGGGCGACATTTTGTACATAGTACTATTACTTATATTGTGGTAAAACTCACGCTAAAACTTGGGTGGCTTCCCACCAGGGGATGTAAGTAGCTCACAATGTTCTTTGAGCCAAAGCCAACTTCACCTGCACACAGTGCACTCTTCCGACTAATGAAAGAGGCACCGGCAAAAGAGAGGTAAAGCACAGTGTATTTGTAACCCGCTCGACTGAGGAAGTGCCTCCACTTCCGGAAATACCTCAGCTTAATAACAATTCTCTTAGGGGTTGTTATGATATAGGTGACAAGGAAAGAGGGATTGGCATTGGCAGCATTGGCAGCGGAGGTGGCGGTGCACGAGCGATGTTTCATGTTGCGAGAGTTCATATGGCTACGGTAACTACTTCACATCTGGCGGCCTGTATGGTTATTTTTGGCTCCCGACTTATTAGGTATAAAACATACAGGAGTATGGTGTGGTGTACATTGCTTAGACTGAGAAAGTACTAACGACACATATATTTTGTATATTTATATATTTATCTGGCAAGTTGGCCAAGACAACTATTTAAATAATAATAATTTACTAACGAGTCTAAAACGAGCGTCCTTTCTAAGTCATATTCTTCGACATCAGCGATACGATCTGCTTCAGCTGATTATGATTAGCATAGTCGCAGGAAAGAAGAAAGTTGAATGAAGAAAGAAATCCTGGCTAAGAAACATCCGAGAATCATCAACATCATTATCAGCTTGTATCTCTCCACTGCTTGATGTAGACCTTTCCCAATACTTTCCAACATACTCGTATGCATTCCTCCGCTTTCCGCAACCAACCGCTAAGTGTCTAAACACACTAGATCGAAGATACGCGACCGAAGTTCGGCGTGTTTAAGATTCGTATGTAGAAAACGCGACGTAATTTCGGCATTGTGTGTCGTCAGTCATTTACAATACATTGCAGGCGTAGTCACGTCGAACTTCGGTCGCATATTTTCGGCATAGTGTGTTTAGACACTTATCAGTAACTTTTTTGAAGTCGTCGGTCCGCGCGGTCGCGCGACTTGAACATGCCTTCATCATAATGTTTTTCTATGGCTAAAACAACTAAAATTGTGTAATTGACTATTAATATTATATAATGACATTCTATTTTTAACTATTATGTGACATATTTTACTATTGTATAATTTTGCTTGCCACCAGCTGGCTGAATGATATGGGTCACAGTATAATACTAACATCAATATTACCTCATTCAATGCAAATAAACTCATTCATTCATTTATTCATCAGCTGTTTTTTGTATGGAAATTGACAGTTTTTGGCATCTAAAGTCATGACCAAGTCGTTGTCAAGACTATGGCAATATACCTACTAAAAAAAAACTAGAAAAACATACCTGCTCCCTTACCACCATCTCGACTCTATTTCAAATGGAATAGAGTCGCTTATTCGTTGATACGATTAAGAATTCTATCCAGTTATTGAATCGCAATAAGAGATGGTGGTAAGGGGGCTGGTGTTTTTCTATCACGCTTTTTTATTATACGCATCCACGTATTGCTCGGCTAGCTCCCACATCTCTAGTCGGTATACGGGCGAAAGTTTTACGTGACAACGACTTTGAGTGGTAAAATGTTTTCGAGTGGAAGGGACGCATGCCTTTCACTTTTTATGTCTGTCTCTCTCGCTCTTAGAAGGGACGCGTGCCTTTCACTCGCTCTCATTGTAAGCGCATAACGTGAGCCAGTTTCTTGAAGTGTCACCCGGCTAACCAATTTATAAGACGTTGTCACGTCAATAGTATAACACACTCAAACACAATAGGATTCGTAAAAACATTTCACTGAAGTTCTTAAGAAACACTTTTTGTTTTATTGCAAACACAAAACAACTTTGTCGAGGGGATTTACAAAGCGAATGTAAACACCAAAGAAACGACATATTATTCTGGAAGAAAATTACGAAACACGACCCTATGTTTGCTTAAATTATTATTGGATGATGTGTATGTTACTTTTTTAGGGTTCCGTACCCAAAGGGTACAAAGGAACCCTATTACTATAAGGCTCCGCTGTCCGTCCGTCCGTCCGTCCGTCTGTCACCAGGCTGTATCTCATGAACTGTGATAGTTAGACAGTTAAAATTTTCTTTATAAATAAATAATTAAATAAAAATAAAACAAATATTTATGGGGGTTCCCATACAACAAACGTAATTTTTTTGCCGTTTTTATAGATAATGGTACGGAACCCTTCGTGCACGTGTCCGACTCAAACTTGCCCGTTTATTTATAAAAAGCTAGTCGAATTTTCGCATAACGCTTGCCAACAAAATTCTTTTTAATAAAAGTATAGTCGGGCAAAAATTTTCTTCATCAGTTTTGATAACCAATTGTAGTTACGAGTATTTATTTATTTATACAATTTGTAGTTTTTTAGGAAATAACTCAATGTAATTAATCAATAGGTGCTTATACCTGTTAGGATACTTGTTATAGTGAAATTAACGTATTATGGTATATTTTCCTAATTAATCATTTTCACTTTAGTAATTGATTTACCAACATGCAATCCTAAGTGTAATAAAGAATGGTTGCTGTCCCACAGTATAAGTAATAGTACTACGTACAGTATGGCCACTCCCTACCGCTCTTTCGTATCGACCTCACCTCTCCCCTCTGAGACGGATCTGGAACAGTTTGTATAGCGCTGCACGCACACACGCTCATGAACGCGCTGCACAGACGTCATTGTTTATGTAATAGTCAATGACGCGATGTTTGTATGGAGTGGCCGGAGTATGCCTAGCCTCAAGCTTGAGCCATGAATTGTGATGGTGGCAGGTGTGTGATATTTTTACGTGACAGGTATCGAATTATGTGGAGAAACACGAATTGTGTACACTCCCCACGCTGGCCAAACGGGTTGGGGAGGCCTGATCGATATTTGATAATGATTTCCCTTAGTCGCCTTGTACGACATCCACGGGAAGAAACGGAGTGATTCTATTCTAGTGTGCCGGAAACCATACGGCTAAGAAAATTAATATAATTGGTAAATATATATTACTAGATGACCCGGTGAACTTCGTTTCACCTACATCTATCTACTTAATAAATATATACGGCACACAACCACACGGCAAACCAGGTTGTATATCTATATTTCTGTATTGTTCGATTTCAATGACTAACTAGTCTAAAGATTCGTGTTATGGTGACAAATGTAGTGGACATATAATATTGAGTCCGGCGGTCGAATGGCTAGCAATGGTCACTTTGACTCAGACCTCGCGGGTTCCATCCCCGCTGCAGATAAATATTTAAGTGGCATGAACATGTCTGTGTGTTTTAGTCTGGGTGTTTTCTATGTATTATGTATTATAAAAAAATATGTAAGAATTATATCAGTTATCTAGTATCCATAGTACAAGCTATGCTTAGTTTGGGACTAGATGGCAGTGTGTAATGTGTCCAGAAATATGTATTTCTTGAAGATTAAATTAATTGTCAATGTGACACATAATGTTATTTTATTAAGTTCTGGTGACCTCACTCACTCGCAGGAACACAACAACCCTCAAGGTAATTGTTATTTGGCTGCGGTATTCTGTGAGGTGGAGGTACATTCCCCAGTTGGGTAACTTACAATTACGCTCCGTACCTCTCTTTTCGTCAGAGCTTCGTTTATCAGTCAGCAGGGTGCACCGCGTGCAGGTCAAGTTGGCTTTGGTTCATAGATGTTGATGAACCACTTACACCCTAAAAATAGATGATAATACCATTTTAAATAAAACCATGAAGCTTTATTTCTTACCTGAAAATGCATTTGCAGATCGAGCATGCGTGGTGCGCATGTGCGACGCGCCGCGCGGCTCTGCGTTCACAGATTATATAGGATTTTTTTGCAAAGTTGCAATGCATTTGCAATGCAACCTTAATATAGAACCTGAACCCAGGGCCGAAGCTGTTTTATTTATTTTGATGGCTTGTGCGTAAAAAACTAACATTAAGATTCTGTCTTTACTTTTTTAATCTCTAAATTTCAGTATGAAAGTAGATATAATTACTTAGTTGTCAGTACAGTAATGCAATAAAATTTTTACAAACTTTATGTTGTAGAAATCTACACTATAAAAATACTTGAAAAGGAAATTGCAATAAAATAGCATCAATATGATACAACAATAACGAGTGTTCACGATATTTTCTTGTTGGACACTAAAATGTATCAATTTTAGATCTTTTGCGGAGCGAACAATGGACTCGCTGACAAATTTGATCTTGGAAACTCATAAAATACCGTTAAGTTTCTGTATATGTCCGTGATAGAGTACCGGCACTTCGAGAAAGACATGTTCAAACCAGCTCGTCCACGGCAACGATTTGATAGACGTTATTTATAGGGTATACTGGTATTATACTGTTTTTCACTACATTATACTTTTTACTGTTGAACAAAAATAAAGTATACAAAATACTGTTTCCAGCATCAAAATACCTAACACTAGTAATAGGTAGGGGAAAAAGTCTTTTCGCATTATAGTATGTATGAACTTGTAATAAAATCTCTTTGGTTATACCATTTGTATCTGGCAGGTTTTGATATCTTTAAAAAGTTTAAATTTTAAAAAAGATAATTCCAAATTCAAATTAGGTAAATGTGTGATTTTCATTTGTTTTTTTTACTGTCAAGATGAGTGAATTTAATGAAGAAATTCAATTCATTTTAAAATTTTACTACAAAAAAGGTAACAATGCAATGCAAGCTGCGAAAAAAATTTGTGATGTTTATGGACCTAGTGCAGTGTCTGTGAGAGTAGCACAAATTTGGTTTAAGCGTTTTCAATCAGGAAATTTTGATGTGATGAGATGCACGTCGCTCTGGTCGCCCTGTTACGGATAAAATTGATGCCATTTTTGAAAAAATGGAGCAAGATCGGCATATCAGTAGTTATGACGTAGCTGAAGAATTAGGAATTGACCACAAAACAGTTTTGGCGCATTTGAAAAAAGCTGGGTACACTAAAAAGCTCGATATTTGGGAGCCTCACGATCTCACTGAAAGAAACCTAATGAACCGTGTACTCATTTGCGATTCTTTACTAAGACGTAATGAAAGCGAACCGTTTTTGAAGAAGCTTATAACTGGTGATGAAAAGTGGATCACGTACGACAAGAACGTGCGAAAAAGGTCGTGGTCAAAGGCCGGTCAGGCTTCACAGACTCTGGCAAAACCCGGGTTAACCCGCAACAAGGTGATGCTGTGTGTATGGTGGGATTGGAAGGGCATTATTCATTATGAGCTGTTACCGCCAGGCAGGACTATCGATTCTGAACTCTACTGTGAACAACTGATGAGATTAAAGCAAAAAGTTGAGAGAAAGCGGCCGGAATTAATTAACAGAAGGGGTGCGATTTTTCATCATGATAACGCTAGACCTCACACATCTTTAGCCACTCCGCAAAAATTAAGAGAGTTTGACTGGGAGGTGTTAATGCATCCGCCGTATAGTCCTGACCTTGCACCTTCTGATTTCCATCTGTTTTGGTCTCTTCAGAATTCTTTAGGCAATGTCAGGTTAACATCACGAGAAGACTGCCAAAACCACTTGTCGTGGTTTTTTAAACAGAAGTCCCAAAATTTCTATAGTAATGGGATCATGTCTGTACCTACAAGATGGCAAAAAGTTATCGAACAAAATGGCACCTACATACTTTAGTTAAATGTAAATAAACTTTATTAAAAAATGTTTTGAATTTTCATATAAAATACGAAAAGACTTTTTCCCCAACCTAATATTAGACTTAGACCTCGCACGATTTTTTTTAAAATGTTCATTTGTTTTAATTTTAGTTATAAACTGTGGTGAAGCGTATGATGTTTTTAAAAAAGACTAAATTAATCAGTTGTGCGAGAAGCTCTTAGAAATATGTAGGTAAGTATTGAAAACATTAAATAAATAAAAAAAAATACTCTTTCTAAAATACTGTTTAATATCCTTCTCAAACGTCAATATACTTTATTTCTTGTAAAAAAAAGTTGGTAAGCCAAGTTATTTACCGTCAAATTTTTATCACCATAATGTAGTACAATAGGCTATTTCACTAACATTTTTTTCGGTTTGATATGTAGGGACGTCTCCATAATATAACCATAGGTGAAAGAATTACTTCGATAGCACAAAAATCTCTCGAGATATGGTAATTTGAAAATCAAAATTTTTAGACTGCCCCAAAACGCTCCATACAAAAGACTACCGAATTATGACGTCACAGATTTGTATTTTGTATGCATGAAATCAGAAATTTGTACGACAGCTATGTTAAATATTACGTTTATGTGATTAGTATCATAATAAAAGTTATAGGATTTTTTATTGCTTCTCCAATGGAAATATTATTTTTTAATAATTTCATACTTTTAAAATTGACTTTCCCGCCAAACTTAGATCGACGCTAAAAAAAGTCTGACTAAAGATATTAGAATGAAAGTTTGCAGATCTTTATAGTTTTGTGTATTTTACGATATTGTTAAATAATTTATACAATTTTTAAACATTGGAAAATAGCCTATTGTGATCACCGATTATTCATACCACTGCTGGTATGCGGCTCTTGCCTCGATTGATGGGTTTAGAATAAACTTCAACACGCTACTCAACTTGGGTTGTGCGGAGGCCAGTGTTTTATCGACTGTCATAATAATGACAACACCTGGGACCGACGGCTTAACAAGTCCACCGTCGCCCGAGAGTAGCTCGAGATAATAAGAATAAACTCATCCATGGACAGGCTACGGCTGACGTTACTTAACTTACCTGTTGGATTAGACTGACATGCACTGTGACGCCATCGAGCTCCTCCAATGGTGTATAGATTAATCATTATATTTAGCATATTGCAGTTTATTCTCCAAATAGAGTAAAACACAGATTATCTTACAAGTGTACGTACTTATAAGTTATATTATATATTATAACTTATAAGTTATAGACGTACGAGTGTTTAAATTTGGTGTTTAAGACGAAACAAGGGACTTTAAATCAGCACACGAGTAATGTTATGTAGTGCAGAGATGCTAGTGTGCATGAAGAATTGTATTGCAACTGATGTGCAGAGATGCTAGTGTGCGTGAAGAATTGTATTGCAACAGGCTCTGGTACGCTGAGTTCGGCGTAGTATTTGTTGCCGCATTTTACAAGTGCGCCGCGGCATCTAGTCGAAGCGGAGCGGAGACCAATTGATAATCTAAGATTATGTGTACTCCCGTGTTATTTTGACTACTTTTACTTGCAAAAATAAATGAAAGAAAAAATACTACTAGGTACTATTATTTTTAAATGCGGTTTACGTACTAACGACAAAATCAGTTTGTTGTATTACGAAAGGAGACGGATACGATTTCATACAATTCTGGGCCTGAGTGTAATAAGATGAAAGTGGTGTCATTTAATAGCCCTAATATTATCACAACCTTAGTAAAAATTCTGCCAATTTTGGCAATCAGGGAGCCGAGTTATTAGAGATTTAATAAAAGTGAGGTTATGTGTCAACCTGTATGTCCCAACAGCTTTTTGAGGAAATAATATTTCTTTTTTCAACAGAACGTTATATTTTTAGTTTGGGGTGTAAGTAGTTCATCAAGATCTTTGAACCAAAACCAACTTCACCTGCACGCGGTGCACCCTGCTGACTGACAAACGAAGCTCTGGCGAAAATGTAAAAAGCGGGAATGTGTACCTCCACCTCACAGAATACCGCAGCCAAATAACCATTCCTTGAGGGTTGTTGTGTTCTTGCGAGTGAGTGAGCTCACCAGATAGAAAGGAAGGAGATGCTGCATTGGTAGCGTGGGTGGCGGTGCACGAGCGATATTTTATGTTGCGAGCGTTAATATGGCTACAGTAACCGCTTCACATCAGGCGGGCTGTATGCTTGTCTGCCCGACGTGGTATAAAAATATATATATACATATATTTGTAGCTATCATTTGTAGAACAAAAGAATATTAGGCATACACAATTCATAGATAAGGTCATGGGGTGAGGTATCAAAAAATAAAATCACTTCTTTTAAAACAATTTTTTATTCATCTTCAATTATGATTAAAGTATCGTCTAAGAACTGTGCAGGGGGTACTGTATTATCTTGGTACATAGCCCAACTTACATGTTCAACATTAGAAACTCTCAGTTCATGAGGAGACCCATTGTGAAGTAGATAACTGACTCGTGATACAAGAGAAAGGCCACAGCGGAGACAAACATTATGGTGGCCAAATTGTCTTTGTTCATTAATTAGCGGTCTTTGAGCCAAGTCCCAGTAAGCTTGTCAAAGGGACTCACGGCTGTTTATCTGAAAGACGGGAAAAATGTTAAATGTCATCAAATCACGATTTACTAGTATTGCATAGTATATATATATATATATATAGCATAGTATTGCATCACTCTCTTAAAGTCTAGGGATGCCTGTGTTCAACGGTGGACATCCAAATGATAATAAAATAGCAACTGTGTTGTAGTTATGGTTAGTTAATGTATTAAGTTAAACTCTAATTTTTGTGTACAAATAGACAGGTTATATGGTTCAGTTGTACCGATGTTCAACAATGGCTTATTAAGTACAGAGAATCAAACATTAGATCTCTGCAACATTTGTATGCATAAACATGTTCCTCTTGGACAGGGTGGTTTTATGTATTATATTTTTTGTAAATACAAAACAAGTTTTTAATTATGTTTCTCAGCTATTCAGTACCCATATCTTTCCTTAGGTATGGCCTACATGGCAATGTGTAATTAGTTCCATGATATTTATTTATATTTATTATGGTAGTCAGAGAGTCCTTAAAAATGTAAACAATATACGTATTCCATGAACAGGCAAATTAGAGAATTTTCATGATTGGTTTAGTTTATTTTATTAGCATTATGATGAAGAAAAACAGAGTAGCGCTTATCCCTGTAAATATATAGCTGATAAGATTGTATTCATTAACAAACAGGAGGTGAATACTTACAGGCCGTGGTGTACGCCATTGACGAATCACGGAAAATGTCGTTTCATCGTCTAAGGTTCGTCGGCGTAATGTATTACAGCGACTTGTCGACACAATTTACACAGCGATCCATATTGAATTGTTCCAATAAGCCAGTAGTAAAATCCAAACTGTATGTGCGTACGTGCCGAAATTCTCCGTATGTCCGTAATGAAAGCAGTGGTCGCCGAGTGCAGACGATATTCTTCATGTCCAGTAGGTTAACCAGGGTCGTATCAGATCAATACGATATAGATGTCGGGAATTAAAGCCGTGGTCGTCCAAGAAATTGGAAGGAATACTCAAAACGCACGAGTAGATTGATTCGAATAATTTGAAATTGAAATGAATTAAATAATAACTTCATCTGATATTGGGATCGCTGTCAAGTGTCAGTCAGCCTCAGCCCACAGACTAAAACTAAAGTACTTTTATAGGTATTAATCGATTAACAAACGAAAATCGGATCGAATCGAAGATTTATCTTTGATGTTTATATGTCTTATTTAGAAATTGATAGATCAGTTTTATTGCTATTAATTAGCTTCACTCTGTTTATGGTTTGGTAATAGATATATTAAGCATTTTTCTATTATTTGTTTACTTCATTCGCATAGATCGATTATAATTAAATCGATTTTCCTCGTTACAAAAACTTGTTTTTAAGATTTCTCAAATTCCTGATTGTCAATCAGGCTGATATTTTACAGTTTGAAATAAAAAAATATATTCTAATTTTTAGGCCATATCGCAACCTTTTACAACCAGGCCCAAAAATCCCCGTCTCCTTTGCGGTAATCAAACTTGGGGTATATGTTACTCACCACCATCTTTGAGTCAAAGCCAACCTCGCCTGCACATAGTTTTTTAAAACAGCTTGCCGTTACCTATTGTGGCCGTTTTACATATTGCCTGCGACTTGTACAGAAGACATAGACGAAAATTATAAGTTATCTTACTTATCAAATTTAAAAACTATACAAGGTATTGAAAAACAGATTACTGATAATACAACGAATTTTAGGACATTTCCATTTAATTTTTTGAATTACTAGCTAACCCAATAGATGTTGTCCTGTCGTCTTAACGTCAAATGACTGATAGTTCTGTCAAACGACATAACAGTTACTTATTTATTATTAGAAAAGTTCATATGGTCGTTCAGTTTTCTTAAATTTTCTAATTTTCCATGCAACTTTACAATTTTTTCAAAAAAAAATGTAAATTATTTTTGTTGTCTAAGTCAAGTCAACAAAAAAGAATTAGCGAAATCGGACCAGTCGTTCACGCGTCATGCGATGATATAAGGAAATATACATTCGTTTTTGTATGTATATATTATTGGCAGTATTTGATAGAACTCGTGAAGCACTTTCAGGATCAGTTATGTACTAGTTTTTCAATATCGTGTATAGTGTAACATACTAAAGAGATCGTATCGTTTCCATCCTGTAAATTGAATACTGTGCCACTATCAACCTTGCCTTTCAGTTTTTTATTTCCACTGCATCATATTCGTTAAAATTTCAAAGTAAAACCCTGGTTCACCGCTGAATTTTATACAAACTTGGGGAGTACATGTTGCCCTAAATAGCGAATCTCCCCCACTATTAGTGACACATTATTTATTTATTTCTACTTTATTGACCATAGAATGAGGCTACATAAGGCGGACTTAATGCTAAGAACATTCAGTACCAGTCTATCTTTGAAAAAATCAGATAAGACGGTTCATAAAATAACAGTAAAGAACAAAATTAACAGACATATTTAGTGCGAGCTACTTCTGAACAGCAGGAGCAGGCATACATTTTCGTGCAGTAGAAAGCGAGTGGATATCACTGCCTCTCCTTTCCGCCGCGCCGGTGGTCTACACTCCCTCCGTCTTACGAATTTTCGATCAGACCACATGTCCTGACGCGAGTTTCACATTTTTTAGCCATCCCAAATGGTGTACAACGCCGCTAACCAAGTTTTCAGTTCAATAAACAATGCAAATAAGCGAGTGCTTTAATATAGTGCAAATATTGCATACAAATTATGCAATCTGACATTGCGTTTACATAACTAACATAATTGGGATTACATCTATGTTCTTTTGAAACTAGAACATTAATTAAATTAATAATTAGTTAAATTAATGTGTCACTTTCGTTTGTCGTCAAAAACGCGTGAGTGGTTCGTTTAATCTAATTAATCCGTTAACAGTGTATCACGTAAATTTTAATGATATTTTTTTTGTTGTCTTATTTTAGAATCACATAGGTATTCATTTTCTGAAACGTTTTTAAGTTTTATATAAATAAATATTCCTGGACAAATTACACATCGCTATCTAGTGCCAAACTAATCAAAGCTTGTACTATGTGTACTAGATAACTGATATAATACTTAAATACATTTTTTTATTTCATCATCATCATCATCAGGTCATTTTAGTCTCCACTACAGGAGCACGACCCTCTCTCGTCCGTCCCAGACAGAAGGAGGATTTGGCCTACACTCCTCACGCTGGCCATACGGGTTGGGGAGGGATTTTTTTATTTATTTAAGTATTATATCATTATAACACCCAGACCAAAAACGGGACGGGGGCTAACCACACATTTCTACCATTGTGTCTCCTATGAGACGTGGCATAGATACCATTGTGTATCTATGCCACGATTAACAGCGCCGACCGCAAAAAAAGGCAACGAACAGTGAAGTCCATTGCAGTCTCGGGGGTAAAACTACGACTGCCTTGGAACTCACAACGAATTTAATCAGAAGAAATTCAACCACCTAGGCCAAGATAAACAGACATATTCATGCACACAAATGTTTGTCTTGTGCGGGGATCGAACCCTCGACCTTGGAGTTAAAGTAGCCATTGCTAACCATTCGACCACCGAGCTCGTATGATCTAGAATTCTATCCATTTTTTTTTTATAAGTGATATAAATGTTACCAAAGATAAATAATGGCTAACGTCGCAGTCACAGTCATTCGTTAGGCAAACACGTCATTAGTTTGACCGTACCCTAACAATTGGGGCCAGTTTGGAGAAGAAAAATTGACAACCGTTTAAAATTTCAACGGTGCGCTCAAACATGACACGTTGAGATATTCGTTGGTATAGAGTAGATCTCAGATAACACTTTGTTTGGACATCCATCACGCCCTCCGAAATGAAGCTGAAAAAAAATCTATTGTTTAGAAAATTCTCACAGGATTCCGTAGAAATTATTGGCGTGAATAGATCTACAATATTAAAATAATGAGGTGTGCCTCCCCCTTCATCGTATGCGATGTTCCATAGTCCTTACTTATCGTAATAAATTCTTTATTCCTTCATCTATCCAGTGGTGTGATTGAATTTTGGATAGAGATGATAGATAAATTTGTAGATGTATCATTCGTTTTTTTGAATTGCCTCCCTATGAAAGCAATTTTAAAGACATATTCACGTGAAAAAATATTTATTGCAGGTACAGTCGGAGCCAGATTGATCATGAAACCATCCCAGTCCCTTCCAGAAAGTATACCTTCATGATCAATCTGGCTCTGACTGTACCTGTTTTATATACATATGTATTTTGGTATTGATTGTTAGGTACTGTTAGTCAAAAATCAAGCAAGTTATCTAATTATTTCTAGAATTTAGGCTCATCATCATCATCATCATCAGCCTGTATCTACCCACTGCTGGATATAAGCCTTCCCCAATGCTTTCCACCAGATACGATCCTCCGCCTTCCGCATTCAGGCGCTCCCAGCCGCTTTCTTAAGGTCATCGGACCATCTAGAAGGAGAACGCCCAACACTTCGTCGTCCTACGAGCGGCCTCAACTCTAATACCTTCCTCCCCCATCTGCCATCACTTACTCTGCAGATGTGATTGCCCGTTGCCACTTCAGCTTGCAAACTCTGAATAAGGCTATGTCGACAACTTTGGTACTCCGTCGAATTTCTTCGTTCCGGATTCGATCCCCCAGAGAAACCCCGAGCATAGCCCTCTCCCTCCCCTTTAGCGTGTAGAAATTAGCCTATTGGTATTTATTTGTGTATCAATTTCATAATAAGTAGTAAGTTTTTTTTTTATAAGTAATAGTCTTTACCGAACAGCTCTCACTCCGGTGCTCTCGTCCGCAAATTTATTGTGATAAACCCGCAAAGGGTTTCCTTTATACATCAACGCAACCCTGAACCGTGAACGCTAACGGTCATTTGTTTACCCAAACAACGTTATTTTGGAGTATTTTTACATAAGTCGTCTAGTCTAGACGATATCCATTATTGCAGCCCAGACAAAATAGAATTAGATTTTCTTGAACGTACCCGTCTACCTGAATTCCAAACTTTTCTCATAAAAACAAAATATTTTAATAAATTTCATGAAATAAGTTGGGTACATAGCTGTTGTCGTTTAAAACTCTGGATTTTTTTTGAGTTTTTAAAACATTTTTGATATTTCGGACAAATAATGTTATATTTAAATATATGATATATACAAACTAAATAGTATTTTTTGTGTTATTTTATTGTTTAAAAAATACCCATATGACCATATGACAATTTTTTTTCAAGCATTCTTATTCGCCAATGGTCAATATCGAAATCGCTAGTAAAAAAAAAACACCGGTAAAAGTAAAAAGTGCAGAAAGCCGGCAGAAATGAAAACTTGAACATTAACGGTGTGCATTTTTGAATATTTTGGAATGGTTAGGGAATAATTTCGCACAATTTGCTTTATTTATCAGTATAAAAGTACTATCATTTATGTGGTAAAATACAATATTCATATATTGCGGTATCGTACACAAACATGACAATTTATATTACATTAAAAATAAACAGCAGGAATAGGCATACATTTTCGCCGCGCGGTAGAAAGAGAGGGGATATTACTGCCTCGCCTACGCCGCGCCGGCGGTCTACGCTTCCTACGTCTTACGAATTTTCTATCAGGACACGTGTCCTGACGCGAGTATAACATTTTATACCCATCCCAAAAAGTGCACAACGCCGCTAAAGAAGTTTTCACTTCAACATATGTTTTTGCATGTGGTTCACCTGATGGAAAGCAATCACCATCGCCCATGGAGATCAGCAACACCAAAGGGTTGCCGATCTGTTGCCAGCCTATACCAGGAAGAAAGAAAGGAAGGATCCTTTCTTCCTGGTGATCTAATTCACTCGCAGGAACACAACAACCCGCAAGGTGATTTTTATTTGTCTGCGGTATTCTGTGAGGTGGATATACTTCTCCAGTGGGGCAGTTTTAAAAAATACGCTATGCCCTACCTCTCTTCTCGCTATGGCCTCGTTTATCTGTCAGCAGAATGCACCACAGATGAGGTTGGCTTTGGTTCAAAGATGATAAACCACTTACATCCCAAGTCTATCTTCTTCTTAGTCGTATTAGTATTCTTTAGAAGTATTCTTCATTGCTGAAGGTCGTGTCTAGTTTGAAGTCTTGGTCGCTCTGTGCACTATATTCCTCCACGTTTTCCTGTCCTCGGCGGTCTTAAAAGCTTCGGCTATTGGCAGGCCAGTTAGTGTTTTGACTAGGTCTGACCAATGGGTAGGTGAGCGACCGCGTGGTCTTTTCCCGTCGACCCAAGTATATATTCTGCCCTATATTCCCCAGTGTCTATATTCTACGGTACCCATTTTACATCGTGCCGTATGCATGTCTGGCAACCAATGTGGTCTAGAAAAGATCATTTCAAAGCTATTAAATCTACTACGTTAAATCAAAGGAAAAAACATACAAAGTACTTGTACTTGCTCGAAGTAATATGAGGGAGTCAAGAGTCCTCGACATTCACGGATGTGACGCAGAAAATGAGGGGGAATATTTCGCTATATTTGCTTTAATCAAAGGTGCTATTTCAGAAAATATCACGTGCGAACGGCACAGATTAAAAGATTGTACACACCCGGAGTATTTTCATGAGAGATCTGTAATATTAAATGACGAAATATTTAGATAATTTATTACACATACATTTGTATAACATAATTACATTAAGAGCTTATCTCTACAAGACATCTTTTCTAGCAAAACCTATAGTCAGTAAAAGCAATAGTCACTTGACGGATAAACGATAAATGATATTGAAACTGAGTAGTAGCAATTACTGATCTTAAGAATACTTCATAAGCTCTGAATGATATTAATAGTGAGTCAATAATGATAAAATTAATAGTGGGATACTTATATTAATAAATGTATAAATAATATATATATATATATATATACAATATCAGCTATACAAGAGGAGCTGTTAAAGGAAGAGTCGTTGCACGTGTCAGTCTAATCGAACACACAAGTTAAGCAACGTTCACCGTAGCCTGTCCATGGATGGCTTTATTTATCTCGAGTTCCTCCGTGCTTTGGACGGCATGTTAAGCCGTCGATCCCAGCTGTTGTCATTACGATAGTCGTTAAGCCAAGTCAGTGGCCATCAGGCGGCTTGTAAACACTAGCCTCCGCCAACCCGCAATTGATCAGCGTGGTAGAGTATCTCTTCGATTGACGAGAGATCCAGCAGTAGGGCGATTTAAGGATTGTCGACGATGACAATATCTATAATATAATATGGTGCCCTTTCGTATATATAATATTTTAAGAGTAGTTTATGAAACTGTTGCATAGGATTCTTAAAATACGAGTGTGAATTCTTTCTTAAAATGCGAATGTGATAATAGACCACACGAGTATTTTAAGACCTAATTTCATACACTACTTTATCTAATCTCATGAAATAGATGACAATAATATTTTAAAGAAAACCATGAAGATAATTTCACAGAAATCCATTTGCAGATAGAGCATGCAATGCATTTGCATTTCAACATGTTTAAAATACCTGTATCCAGGGCTGAAGCTGTATCGAAATGGAGAAAAAGTTATTTTTCGATACAGTTGTCCATAGAAGAGCTGTATCGAAAAGTAACTTTTTAAATTTATTTGATGTCTTGTGTGTAAAAGACTGACATTAAGATTCTGTGTTTAGTTTCTTAATCTCTAAATTTCACTATGAGATTAGATAAGAACAATTTAATTTACTTATAGCACTTTATTTAGTACCATTCTGTTTATTTTACATTATTTACTACATATGAACTAAGTGTATTTTCACTGCATTGTCCTGCGGGTGCTATCACTTCACTCCTATTTTGAACTGCGCACGGGACTATGGCGAGCTACACTGATGTTTTAGAGTCTTAGCAAATTTTGGAATCCATCCTGCTGCAAAAGTTAAAGCCTTTGAAGCCCAATTAATCCACACCACTATTCCACAGCCCAATATATCTATTCCACGGCTGCAAGATGATTTTTTCGGAGTTCAAGACGTTGGTGGACGAAAGTGACTTTTACTGGAGCACCATAGGTAAGTCACCCTCATAAGTATATTGTCACTGTTATGGGAGCAAATTGCAAACTGGAATCACCTGGAATGTTGTAATCAAATTGAGAGATGGTTCTAAGCAATGCCAGAGCAAAAACTAATTATGATACAGATTTCCTTCTATTTACATATTCATTTCCTATTTAACTACTTGTTGCTTTATTCCTTTAGTTCAGTATTGTTTATTATTTTATTTTGAGGGCTACAGTATAATGTTTATTTAAAAAATACTTTCAGAACATATTTCTTTTTAGGGTTCCGTACCTCAAAAGGAAAAACGGAACCCTTATAAGATCACTTTGTTGTCCGTCTGTCTGTCTGTCTGTCTGTCAAGAATTTCTATGTCGAAAATGCGTGGAGGTATCAAGCTGAAATTTGAACTGTATAGTCAGGTCTACGGCCCCATGAAGTAAAAAAAAAAATCAAACTGCTAAGTTTAGGTAAAAAAAAGTTACGGCAGTTTATTCAGCAAAAAACGCATATTTCGACACATTCTCAAGGGAATCAAAACCTATAGGGTACTTCCCGTTGACCTAGAAATTTGGCAAGTAACATCGTTATAGACTACAAGTACAGGAATAAATCTCAAAACTATACATTTGTAAATAGATCTTAAAAAATAGGGGGTCTATATTTTTTATAGGGTGTCGAAATTTCAAATTGAAACTACTAGTTCAAATGGGGTATCATATGAAAGAGCTTGATGTACACATTGCAAAATATATTTTATTTATTTTTTTCGACGCATTATTTCTTATTTATAATGAAAAATATCAAATTTAATAATGATACGGAACCCTCGGTGGGCGAGTCCGACTCGCACTTGTCTGGTTTTTTTATGTCTTTTTTTAATTCAATGAAATAATCAACATAATCTAAATTATTGTCAGTTTATATTATCACAGTCAACTTTTTTAGTCTACGGAATTGACGGAATGAAATGAATGACTTTTATTTTCGCATGTTGCTCTGGCCTCCAGCATATTATCTAACGTATTTAATATGGTTGACTATGACATGGTACTTGCCATAATTAATAAAACCGGCCAAGTGCGAGTCGGACTCGCGCATGAAGGGTTCCGTACCATTATCTATAAAAACAGCAAAAAAAAAATCACGTTTGTTGTATGGGAGCCCCCTTAAATATTTGTTTTATTTTTATTAAATTATTTATTTATAAAGTGAATATAAAACTAAATATTATGTGAGTATTCCAAACATCTACCTATTACCGTTCTCAATTGCGAGCAAAAAAATCACGGTTGTTGTATGGGAGCCCCCTTAAATATTAATTTTATTCTATTGTTTAGTATTTGTTGTTATAGCGGTAATAGAAATACATCATCTGTGAAAATTTCAACTGTCTAACTATGAGATACAGCTCATGAGATACAGCTTGGTGAAAGACGGACGGACGGACGGACAGCGAAGCCTTAGTAATAGGGTTCCTTTTTACCCTTTGGGTACGGAACCCTAAAAACCTGCACTTCTCGTCCATTGCGCTAGATTGCTTGTCCTCATACCTACGTGGTCGCCAACAAGCAGGACGTATGGATTGTGTATTATCTGATTGAAAAGACCTATCAGCTGGTAGGGGCCGTCCATTAATCACTTAAGTTTTTTTTTCCAATTTTAACACCCCCCCTCCCCCTTGGTGATACTTGGTGAGGTTTTGATTCCCCCCCCCCCAACCCGCCCCCCCCCCCCTCCCTCAAATCACGTGTATTTTTTTAGCTACAAAGAATCTTAAAACTTTTAGAATATTAAATAGGATTTTTGTTATATCACTAAGGTGACAAACAAGCATACGGTCCGTCTGATGGAAAGCTGTTACTGTACCCTATGGACGGAGACTAATGTTTTCACGTCCGTTTGAAGAACCCCACGTTGACGTTGTAGTCTCCTGAGAAAACCTCCACAGGCAGTTCATTCCACTTGATAGTACGGAACTTCTCTGGAACCGCACAGTACGTGATCTCTTCGGTTCTAATATGTGAGGATGAATTCCCTCTCAATGGCGAGCGGTGCAACAGTAGGAGGAGGCCGTGGGTATTATGTCAAATAACTCCTCTGAACACACTCCATTGTACAATCGGCAGAACACACAAAGGGACGGAAAATCTCTTCTCAGACTCGAAGGTTCTAAACCATCCATTCGTCAACAGTCATGAAGAAAAGGCTGCTGTCTTTTTCCTTAGGGACCTTTCATAAATTACGTCACACGAATTACGAATTTCATAATTTTTTGACCCCTCACCCAGTCCTTGTCACAGCTGGTCACATTTGTGAGATCCTCCCCTCCCTAGTGTGATGTCACATATTTTGCAATTTTACATCTAGAGTTGCAAATGTATTTGAGTTTTTCGTTAATAGTTCAAAGTTCGTGTTTTAACACTTAGATTATAATTAATTTTGAAATGTCACGTCATGTTGTCCAGACCATAAACAACCAAACTCAACACTTCGTCGCCCCATACGGAGATTCAGCCCTAGGACTTTCCTCCCCCATCTGCTATCAATGACTCGGCAGATCTGGTCCACTGCCACTTCAGCTTGCTAATTCTGAGAGTTATCTGGACCACTTTTGCTTTTTGTCGAATTTGATCGCTCCGAATGAGTTTTTCCCCTTAGGATCAGTAGTACCATTGACTAGTACCATTGATGGTACAAGTGACACAACTTTTTTCCGAATCACAGTTAGGTCATAATCATCATCATTTCAATCGAAAGATGTCCACTGCTGAACATAGGTCTCCCCTATCCATCGACTACAGATAATTAAATATAGAGAAATAAATAAATATTCCTCGACAAATTACACACGGCCATCTAGTCCCAAACTAAGCAAAGCTTATACTATGGGTACTAGATAGATAACTGATATAATAATAGAACAAATAAAACACCCAGATCAAGACAAACAGACATATTCATGCACACAAATATTTGTCTTGTGCGACGATCGAATCCGCGACCTCGGAGTCAAAGTGGCCATTGCTAACCATTCGACCACCGAGCTCGTCAGTAGCAGTTACGTAGTCTGTGCTAATAAAGGACGGTCTATGAATGTACTCTATTTAAATCATTTATTATTACGTGACATTAATTCTGGAAAAATTTAATTTGAGTCTATTTATAGAAAATGGGTCTTCAGACCGGACTTTTGTTTACTAAGTAAACTAGGGACAATACAGTTTGGACTATAAGTAATCAGACTAGGGTTTGGGTCCCGGGACGTCTCGGGTCTCGAAGTCCCGGGACTTTTTGTAATTTTAGTTGTCTCGAGTCCCGGGACTTCAGACTCGAGACTCGAGACGAGACAAGATTATCGAAATTAATTTTTATTCTCAAATAATTGAAGGAGCATAGCGCCATCTGTAAATGTATTGAATAACTACGTGGTCTGCTAAGTAACTACCGGTTATCTTATCTTATTATTAAGATAATAAGATAAGATAAGTCTTAGAGTGGGTCCAGTGCTACAGCACCGGTGACACGTCGACCCTCAGTGGATCTTCTGTGTTCTTCTTAATCCTTTAGTCACTCTCCGGTTAACCATACTAGCGGGTACTTTACCCGCTACCCGTATTAAAAATTAAAATATTAATTAAAACCGATTTATTTTTTGGAAAAAGTGAAAAAAAAGGAATGTTAGGATAATTGACTTTTAGACTCTGCAATACATTTGAACTTTCATTGGGTGTGTTTAAGATATTTAGCCATTTCCCCTTGTCAACTGTTTGGTCCACTGGCATTTTTGACTCTGTAAATATCATAAATCTTTTATATATTATCTCATATATACATTTCCGTTATGATAAAAACTACTAAACATATACAATTCAGCATTTACATTTGTCTAATTAATAACCTCAAATATAGAGTATAGCCCCAAAATATTAATTACTTATAAATTATTTACTCCCATAAATAATACTCAAAATATATTTTCAATTCTTAAAAATAAATTAACATTTTTAATAAGCATAAAATTGTAAATATTAATTTCGTTTATAAGTTTTAAGCTAGTAAACAACTACTCAAACAGCTCACTTTTAACGGAATTCGTTAATAATTTATAATAACTTTAAGTAAACATTTAATTTTCTGTATAATAAATGTTGAATTTTTACAAAGAATTGGCTTCTTTTAATAGGTAGAATTTTAAACAAAAAACTAACTTAATTACAATTTTACGAAAGCCCCACTGAAAAAAACAAAAAGTCTCG
Source organism: Hypsopygia costalis (assembly GCA_937001555.2). Taxonomy (NCBI): domain Eukaryota; kingdom Metazoa; phylum Arthropoda; class Insecta; order Lepidoptera; family Pyralidae; genus Hypsopygia; species Hypsopygia costalis. The sequence continues at coordinate 8,779,035 of OW443349.2, forward strand.
AAGTCCTGGGAATTCCCGGGACTTTGACTGAAGGCTGTCTCGTGTCCCGGGACTTTGAACTTGTCGGGAATTCCCAAACCCTAATTCAGACCTTATAATCTTAATCCTGGCTAAATACTACTTGCGATTTTTTCGGCGTACTAATGAATTTCTAATACTTAATTTGATTTTGAACGCGGTGTCTGTATTTTTTGTTCTTACTACTACTGTCCCATTGAGCTGAAATTTTGCACCCTCTTTATGTTCTCGTTTTGTTTTGGTTTTGGCCCCATGCAATGTCAGACCTACGGCTGCATATTTTTCTGAATTATATTTTCCTGTATTTAAAATTTATTCATAAGAACAAAACTAATTTATTTATACTTTTTAACTTATTAACTTTTTAACTTTAAAGACCTTGCCCTTCGGTATAAAAATGAAAAATCTATAATACTTTACGATTCTCGTAAATGCTGTAATTTTTAATCAGTGCTACTGAATTTAAAATAAGCTAGTTGCGAAGTCACTTCGAGAAGTAGGTAGAATGAGAAATTGTTTATAAATTGAGCAGTAGACACCAGGAATTTCTCCAGATTGAAGCTATTTAACCGACTCCAAAAAAGGAGGAGGTTCTCAATTCGGCAGCATTTTTTTAAATCTTTGTTACTAAATCACCTCGTGATTTATAGACCGATTTCAAGAAAAAAAAAAATCCAGATTGGTCCCATATTTTTTTCGTCATCATTATCATCATCATCAGCCTGTATCTACATTCATAAATGTAGAGTAATGTTTGGCGTCGGTTTTTTTTATTAAAATTATTTAAAATAAATATCAAAGATAAATCAGTTTTTATAACCTTAACGCTCTTAAGAAGCACATAGTACTGCCCCCTTACCAGCAACTCTTATTGCGATTCAATAACTGAATAGAATGCTTATTCATACCAATGAATAAGCGACTCTATTCAATTCAGTTATTGAATCGCAATAAGAGTTGGTGGGACGGGGGCAGTAATGATACACGAAAGTTAAGAAGCCTCTTCAAACACAACGTTTATTCTACATAATATAATATGCCTATATACGAATTATACATACTAATATAACTCGGAACCACTTCGTCGTCGGCCACGTTTGTTTACAGGCCCGGCGCCCGTGCGCACGCGTCAAGCTGAAAATGCTCCCACGGAACGAGCTATTGCTGTGCTGAATGGACTCCACCAGCACTGTTTGGATGTTGACATATTCGTAGATAGTATTTCAAAAATAATTAATTTTGCTATGTATAAGTAGTATATTTGATAATAGCAGGAAATTATGATTATATTGTTATTTAATTACCGTATAGATGCATTGGCAAAATTAGCTGTAAGTCCGTTACGGAAGCCCAATACATGGAAATCGCTGACCATGCAGCGTCATTCGCCCGGTACATCATGCAATGATTGCGACACCCGGCGTGGTGCACCTGCGCTTGACTCACCGAGCCACCGCCCGCTATGACGCGATGTATGAAGACACTTTCGGTTCTCACATCGACCGTTTGACATCTTATTTAATTTTATATAGTTTGTAATTTTAAAGTATTAAAGTTAGTTATAAAATTTTTGGTTTTTTTTGCATCCTTCGACTGCAGACTTCATTTCAGGCGCAGTCGGTAGGATTGCAGTAGAGTCAGTGCTCAAGCAGAAGACCTGGCGAAGGCAATCGGAACCCGAAGCTGCAGAAGAAGGTTATCCGGACATAGATACCGCAGAGAAGCCAAGAATTATTATGTAAGTACTTTAGAATCGATCTAGAGTTGCTTTCCTATTTTTCCTTTAATTTATATGTCGGATCCTAAGATTTTCCATCCTAGGCGATCTGGGACACATAGTAAGAATAGAGATAGGGAAATAGATCTTAATAGAAATTTAAGTAATACTAGTGACAGCGAAGACTCGGCATCTCCGCCGACTCCTAGCCCCGTTATTATAGAGTCTATAGTAAATAATTCTGTAGTAGTAAGTAGTATGGCAGACCAGTTAGATAACATATGGAAGGGCCTTCGATTGGTACCTGAATTTGACGGGAACCCCTACGTGCTAACGAGGTTCATAAGTTTATGTGACCATTTAGTGCAAAAGTATATAACGCAGGACGATCTCTTAGCAAATAGTGCATTAATCAATGGTATACTTAACAAAGTTACTGGACCGGCCGCCCGATTGATTAACTCAAGCGGCATACCCGATAGCTGGCAAGGCATCCGTCAGGCTTTGATTAATAATTTTGCAGACCAGAGGGACGAGACATCGCTCTATAATGACCTCGCTCTATTAACCCAGGGCTCATGCACCCCACAAGAGTTTTATGAGAAATGCCAAAACCTATATAGTACTATCATTACTTATATAAGCCTACATGAGACTATTCCCACAACTATACAGTCAAAACGTGAGTTGTATCAAAAACTCACTTTACAGTCATACTTACGCGGTTTAAAAGATCCCTTAGGATCACGCATAAGATGCATGAGGCCTGAAACTATAGAAAAAGCGCTCGAGTTTGTTCACGAGGAAATGAATACGCTGTACCTACAGCAGCGTAATGATAACATAACTGAAAGAAAAATCAATCCACAAATGTCTAGTAATAAGCCTAGTAGTAGTTTTAGCCTTATGTCACCACAGCAGCCTAAAGGCTTTGCTTTCAACATGCCTGGGCCTTCTCGCCCGTGGCAACAGCCCATGCAAATGGTACCACGCCCACATATGCTTTGGAAACCTAATATCGGCAGTCAGAATCCTAACAACCAATTCCGCGGTCCGTCGCGCACCCAGCAGATGTTTGCAGCTACCCCGGCTAACTACAACCCCCGCAGCAATGTTTTTGCGTTACCCCCGGGAGGTAATGCATTTTATCGTCCACCCCAGGGAGGCAATGTATTTTCGCGACCTTTACAAAGTAATTTTCAGAAACCTATGAGTGGAGTAAGCCACTTCGTACCTAAGACACTACCCCCGACAGGACATGACTGGACAAAACATGGCAATCCGCCGCCAACTAACTATTTTAAATCCCGTGAGATGAATATGAATGAGTGCTATGAGCATCAATATGACCCCTATGGTGATGCTTATAATAACTACTATCAAACTGAATACATTGAGTATCCTGAAAATTACTACCCTGAAAATATCGAGGATGCTTACTTACCTTACTATGAGGCATATCAGCCAACTGACTTAATACCTATTGATAATGCCCAAGAGGATACTCACCAGCAGGATTTTCCCAAGGACGACAGATCAGACAAACAAAAATAGAAGTTAATCTGCACACGCAGAGACAACTTCCTTATATAAGGATATCTCATCCTCCCTTAAAGCTTTTAATTGATACAGGGGCCAATCAATCTTTTATTAACCCCGAAATAATAAAAACCTATTACCCGGATGTGCCATGGACATATGACCCATTTGAAGTTACAAACGTGCATGCTACTACTCGTAATGACTATTCCGTGACCTTACCATGCTTCCCCGAATTCAAAGATGATGACGACATAACCCTATTTCTTTATAAGTTCCATGACTATTTTGACGGCTTAATTGGCCTGGACTTACTTACTAAATGGGAGGCTAATATTGACTTAAAGACTAAAAGCTTAAATACTAAAAGGTCAGTTAACCCCATTCACATGTACGACTCCCGTAACTGTAATTGGTATGAGGACATAATTCCCGCTAATACATCCAAATTAATTAAAGTGCCTATTAATACCCGCGACGGTGATGTACTTATACCTGAACAGATAATATCCAACTGTCTGATACACGAATGCGTTACTAGCGTAAATAAAAATCGCGGTATAATAGAGATAGTAAATCCAACTAGTAATGACTTAATATTCTCCATGGATAGGCCTATTAGTGCAGAAATATTCAATATCGAGTGTAACCACCTCGAGCAGTCTGAGTCGTCACGCACAAAGCAGGTACTATCTCGCTTGCGTACCGACCACCTCAACGATGAGGAACGCATCAATCTAGAAAATTTATGTACTCAGTATGCTGACGTATTCTATATCGATGGAGAACCCCTAACATTTACTAATAAAATAAAACACCATATTCGTACCACCGATGAAGTGCCTGTGTACACTAAAAGTTATAGGTACCCTTTCATACATAGGCAAGAGGTACAAGAGCAAATTGGTAAGATGTTAGAGCAGGGTATTATCCGCCCATCTGAGTCCGCGTGGAGCTCTCCGATTTGGGTGGTACCCAAAAAGGCAGATGCCTCCGGCAAAACAAAATGGCGTATAGTAGTAGATTTTAGAAAGGTCAATGAGAAAACTATAGATGACAAGTACCCCATACCAAACATAAATGATGTACTTGATAAACTAGGTAATTGTCATTATTTCACTACACTAGACCTAGCTAGTGGCTTCTATCAAGTGGAAATGTGCCCTGACGATATTCCTAAGACCGCGTTTAACGTAGAGCACGGCCATTTTGAATTTTTGCGTATGCCCATGGGCTTGAAAAATTCCCCGTCTACTTTTCAACGCGTCATGGATAACGTGCTCAGAGACCTCCAGAATACAGTGTGTCTCGTATATCTTGATGACATCATAGTATTTAGTACGTCACTACAAGAACATATAGTAAATCTGGAAAAGGTTTTTAAGCGTCTGAGAGAATCTAACTTTAAAATCCAGATGGACAAATCTGAGTTTTTAAAGCTAGAAACTTCTTATCTAGGACACGTCATTAGTAAGGACGGCATAAAGCCCAATCCTGATAAGATTGCGGCTATCCAAAAATTCCCATTACCTAAGACAGCCACTGAAATCAAACGTTTCCTTGGGCTGCTTGGTTATTACAGAAAATTTATTCCGGATTTCGCCAAAATTACTAAACCTATGACACGGTGTCTTAAAAAGGGCTCTAAAATCACTACTACTAACCCTGAGTACATAAACTGCTTCGAGCATTGTAAAACTCTTCTCACAAATGACCCAATTCTAAGTTACCCGGACTTTAACAAGGAATTTGTACTCACTACGGACGCGTCTAATGTAGCTATAGCTGCTGTCCTCTCCCAGGGACCTATAGGCTCAGACAAGCCTATAGCATATGCCTCTAGGACGCTAAACACCAGCGAGTCAAACTATAGCACCATTGAAAAGGAGTTACTAGCGATCGTGTGGGCTACCAAGTATTTCCGCCCTTACTTATTTGGCATGAAATTTAAAATAGTCACCGACCACAAGCCCCTTCAATGGGTTATGAGCTTAAAAGAACCTAGCTCAAGACTGACTAGATGGCGACTTAAGCTTAGCGAGTATAACTTCACCGTTTTATATAAGCAGGGTAAAAGTAACTTAAATGCAGACGCCTTATCTCGGGTCGAGATTTTTAATGAGGAGACTAGTTCAGTAGCCGTTCAACCAACTGAAAGACCCCCATCCTTAGATAGCACCTCAACTGCCACAGCTCATACAAGCGTGGAACACCCTATTTTAGAAATTCCAATATCAGACGTGCCTCTCAATAGATTCAGTAGGCAGATTTGTCTATTAGTCGTAGGTGATATAAAGAAACGCCCAGTCGTTACCAAACCCTTTGAAACGCATGTGCGTACTACCATACAACTGTCAGAATCCAATCTCGAAGAAGATACTATCAATGCCATTAAAGAGTACGTCAATCCAAAGGTTAAAACAGGTATAATTATTAATCCACCCTTAGCTATGTATAAAATCATCCCCATAATACAAGATAAATTTAAGAGCTCCGCTATGGACCTCGTACTGACCAAAACTGAGGTTGAGAATGTCAAGGACTATCTTAGGCAGCAGGATATCATTCAAAAATATCACGATGGTAAGACTAACCACCGGGGTATCAACGAGTGTTACCTAGCACTATCACATAAATATTTCTGGCCTAAGATGCGAGAACATATTGCGAAATACATAAACGAGTGTCTATCTGTGGTATGGCTAAGTACGACCGCAATCCCATAAAGCAGAGACTTTCTATAGTACCGCCTCCTTCTAAGCCCTTTGAGGTTGTACATGTTGACCTCTTCACTCTTGAGAACGAAAAGTACTTAACTTTGGTTGACGCATTCTCTAAATACGCACAAGCCTACCACCTCCGAGATGGTACAGCTATAAGTGTAGTACAGGCTTTGCTTAACTATTTTACTCATCACGGTGTGCCTATAACTATAGTATCCGACCAAGGGCCCGAGTTCACGAACCAGGTTTTCCTTGAATTTACTAAACTACACAAAATTCAACACCATAAAACATTAGCACACAACCCTAATAGCAATGGAACGGTAGAACGACTCCATTCGACTTTCTTAGAGCATCTTAGAATCCTTAAATTAAAATACCCAAATGAATCCGCTATCAAAATCATCCCGTACGCTGTATTAGGATACAATAGTTCTATTCATAGTTTTACGCGTTGTAGACCTATCGAAGTTATCACCGGACACTTTGACCCACGTGATCCAGGGGACATTGATATGAATGAGCATATTCTCCAACAGTATGTGCTAGATCATAAGCAACGAATGCTTAAGGTCTATGATATCCTAAATGAAACGTCACTCCATGAGCGCACCGAGCTTACGGAAGCTAGGAATAAGGATCGCGAGCCCGAAAAGGAATATGTGCCAGATCAGCAGGTTTTCATTCGTAACCCCATGGCTAGTAGGCAAAAATTAGCTCCGCGATATACCCAAGATGTAGTATTGGCGGACCTACCTATTCATATATATACTAAAAAGAAGAGAGGTCCTATTGCTAAGGCACGCCTTAAACGAACCCCTAAAACTAACCCATTGTTACAGGATACTACTTCTGACGATCATACTCCAACTGACCAAGGCGCAAGACATAGCACTTAACAACCTCGACAATGGACCTGGCATCCTGCCCTTCAATCTTGGACCGACTCGACTTATAACTCATTACCATTCATTCTTATATGACATAGACCTAGACGACATATCCGCGACAGTAACTTCGGTTAGATTACAAGTAAATCATTTTAGAATAAGCCTTTCTAATAAAACTTTGTCTCTCTACGAGCCCCATATTATGCACCTTTATAGTAAACTAGATACCGTGCGTGAACAACTGCGAACCTTTCAACAGACTCGTAGTAAAAGAGGACTTATAGACGGCCTCGGTTCTATTATTAAGAGTATATCTGGTAATCTCGACTATACCGATGCTATAAAGTATGACGATGCCATAAAAGCTCTTCAGAATAATGAAAAATCATTACAGACCGAACTAAATGAACATGTAAGCCTAGGCAAAGAATGGATAGCTAAACATTCTATAATATTAGACAACATAGTCGAAAATCAGAAAAGGTTAGCCAGTGCAGTCGACTTATTAATAAAGTCAGACGCAGACATAGAGAACGATTTGCTTCAATACGCACATCTATCTCAGTATCTATTGATCCTCACAGACAATACTGATAATCTATCAGAGGAACTATATAATCTAGAGAACACGTTAGCTTTTATTCAGAGTAGGAGTACATCTCGTTATATGGTTAACATTAACTCTTTAAATAATACGTTAGATAAGTTAAGACAGTTATATTCTAAGGGAGAAATTATAGACATAGACTTAAGGGAATATTTCGATATCATAAAATCGGGTTATTACTACGTAGGAAATAAGTTAGTTATAGTACTTATGGTACCGATCGCTTCTCCTATTACCTATACCCTATATAAATTATCTATCGTACCCAACCGATACAATCAGGTATTTGTTCCTATCCAACCCTATGTAGCAATTCAGAGAACAGGTTCTATGTACATAGAGACTGAATGTCCGAAGGTAAGCGCATGGTACCTCTGCGAAGAAAATTTGCAGTACAAGATCCGAGATAGCGAAGATTGTATGCAGCACCTGATACTAGACCAGCGGATTAACCCTTCGTGTCAATTTACCTATGTCAACTTATCTAGCTCAGCACTCGAGAGGCTAGACGACCAGCATTACACCATCAGCCTGCCAACGCTAACTAAGGTACATATATCCTGCGAACAAGAACATTACAAGAATCTTCTAGGAAGTTATCTAGTATCTATTCCACCAAATTGTATGCTGAAAACGCCAGAATTCACCATCTCAAATACTCAGAACCGCATCAAAGGACATGCAGTGCAGATAGTACAGCTGCCTATCGACGAGCCTGTGACAACAAAGTCCCAGCCTATAGTAAGGTTAAACTCTATTAACCTTCAACATCTACACGAGACGAACGCAAAAATATCCCTTCAGCATCCTGTTCAACTGAAACAAGATAACGCAGACAGTGTCTATCACACTACGATTCCTGTCTACACAATTCTCAGTCTATTCCTATTGGGACTCACCCTAGTACTCTATTGGAGACGTCACAAGAAAGAATCTGTGACGAAGACAGCACTAACTTTAGATCCCGTGTATCCTGAGGGAGCAGCTGAAACGAGGGACATTGAGCCTAAGGATATCAAAGTTAATACCAGCAGCATCTCGGCAACCTTCTCAGCATAGCTAGCGAATAGTTACCGATCTACGGGGGGAGGCGTTACGGAAGCCCAATACATGGAAATCGCTGACCATGCAGCGTCATTCGCCCGGTACATCATGCAATGATTGTGACACCCGGCGTGGTGCACCTGCGCTTGACTCACCGAGCCACCGCCCGCTATGACGCGATGTATGAAGACACTTTCGGTTCTCACATCGACCGTTTGACATCTTATTTAATTTTATATAGTTTGTAATTTTAAAGTATTAAAGTTAGTTATAAAATTTTTGGTTTTTTTTGCATCCTTCGACTGCAGACTTCATTTCTAGTCTATACATGCATGTTTTAATAAATAAATAAATAAATAATACATAGACAAATAATTTATTCGTTTACGTACAAGAGATTGTTTTTGTTTGATGTAAAAGCTTACATAGACTAAAAGCATTACAAAAGCAGACTTATCCCTCTAAGGGATCTCCCAGTCAACCTTTAAATATTTGATAGGATTCTTAAATATGTATTTCCCGAGGGTAGAGTGAGACTACAAACGCAGAACATATTAAATTGACATAATTAGGTACATTAGGTAAGTATTTTTTTTTATACTACGCCCGGTAGACAAGCATACGGCCCGCCTGATGTGAAGCGGCTACTGTAGCCATATTAACGCTCGCAAAATAAAATATTGCCGCCACCCCCGCTGCCAATGCAGCAACTCCTTCCTTTCTGGTGACCTCACTCACTCACAGGAATACAACAACCCTCAAGGGAATTGTTATTTGGCTGCGGTATTCTGTGAGGTGGAGGTAATTCTCCAGTCGGGAAGCTTTCAATTACGCTTTCTACCTCTCTTTTCGTCAGAGCTTCGTTTGTCAGTCAGTAGGGTGTACCGCGTGCAGGTGAAGTTGGCTTTGGTTCAAAGATGTTGATGTACCACTTACACCCCATGGAATTTAAATACAATATAGTTGGAACTATCAGTCAAGGTTTTAAGGATCTTTTTATAGTCGATTTGAAAGAACCCACAGAAGAGGACATCTTTACATCAGATGGTAAGGAGTTCAAAAGCTGGGCCGCAAGAATAGTAAGGGATTTGCCGTAAATATAATTATTATAGAAAGGTATGTCCAAGAAAAGTCGGCCATTGTTAATTTAAATAATGCTATGTAATATTATTACATTAAAAAAAAACACATCATGTGTGTCGTCGTTGCATGTGCCAGTCTAAGCGAACACGCAAGTTAAGCAACTTCGACCGTAGCCTGTGTATGGATGGATTTATTTATTTCGAGCTCCTCCGTACTTCGGAGGGCACGTTAGGCCGTCGGTCCAGGTTGTTGTCATTGTCCCGGGTAATCTCCGGACCGGGTAATCCCATTTTCGCCCCAATACAAAACTATGATAAAAATATATAATTTTAATAAATTATTTGTAGTGCATTCATGTTCATATGGTGCGTATTTGTGTAAAATTGTACATCAAACGTTGAATATATATATATATATATATATATATATATATATATATATATATATATATATATATATATATATACATAACTAGCTGCAAGCCCCGGCTTCGCACGGGTAAAAAGTGGTGTTTTATTTTCCTCGCAATTGTTTAAATTTTTCTAAGAACATTAAAAAAAAATGAATTAGCGAAATCGGTTTAGTTGTACTCGAGATGCTTAGCACACATTCAGCGATTCATTTATACATTATCTATATATATAAAATTCAAAGTCCTGACTGACTGACTGACTGACTGATATATCAACGCACAGCCCAAACCGCTGGGTCTAGAGATTCCAAATTTGGCACGTAGGTTCCTTATAACGTCTAGGGGTGCACTAAGAAAGGATTTTTCAATATTCATCCCCTAAGGGGGTGAAATGGGGGTCCAAAGTTTGTATGGGGAAAAAAGATTAGTTGGACTATTTTATCCGAAACTTTACATGGTTTATCGAGTCGCTGATTACGAAAACAACGGCTATTTTATAATCCAACATAGCCGACGTGACACAAAATCACCCCTGTGGGGGCGCGGTGGGGTTGAAATGTCATAAAATCAATATGGGTGTTGATTCTATGGTTTTCTGGGATGTCAATTACGAAAATGGCATCTATTTGAAAATATAACATAGTGCACACGAAATTCCCTAAAAGGATTTTTTAAATTTTTCACCTTAGAGGGTGAAACAGAGGTTCAAAGTTTGTATGGATGGAAATGAGATTAGTTGGAATATTTTATCTTAAACTTCACACAAGTACTTCTATTGATAAATGAGTAAACACGTGTATCAGGATTTTTCAAAATTGAATACCTAAAAGGGTAAAATAGGGTCAAAAGGTCTGAAAATCGTCATGGGTATTGTTTTTATGGTTTATCGGGTCGCTGATTATGAAAACAACAACGATTTTAAAATTCAACGTGGCTAATGTGGCCATAGTCCGCTATTGGGGTGCGATGGGATTCAAATGTCTATATATCACTATATGTGTCGTTTTTACGGTTTTTCGAAACGCCAATCCATACTAATATATAAATGCGACAGAGTGTCTGTCTGTTACCTCTTCACGCTTAAATCGCTGGACAGATTTGGAAATTTGGTTCAGAGATACCTTGAGTCCTGGGAAAGGACATAAGAAAGTTTTTATCCCAGGAATTATCTGTTATTGTTATTTATTGTACCTGTAGGGCAGTTCTATGTTCGACTGTGTGTATGTTTTTTATGTTTCAATGATTTCTCCGTCAATTGTACAGCAATTTTAATAATTCTTATTTGTTTGAGAGGGTACTCTTCAGGTGGTCCCATATTAATCAAATCAGGATCCGATGATGGGTTCCCTGAGAAATCGAGAGAAAGGGTTGAAATTTATGGGCATGGACATGGATACAGTAATTATTGAGTTTTCTGATGTTATTAAGTTATATAATTTGCATTTGTAAGTCATCATGTGACACTGCTGAGATGTTATGGAACGGTTAGGAGTTAGGCAATAGTGTTGAGTTTTCTTAATTAAGTTATTCATGTATTTTCGTCTAGAAGGCACCAAGTCACTACTACTTACCAATTATTATAATTAAAGTAGCAGCCCGGTACGTGCTTCGCTACGTATAAAGTGAAATAATAAAAAATAAAAAAATTCATACAAAAAAATATTTTATTAATTGCTAGCTATTTTAAAACTTAATCCAAAACATTTGGATAAACAATATTTTTTGTTTTTTCTATTTTGAGCATGAATAAACAAACGGCTCCCCCGGTACCCCCCGGAGTCCAGAGTCGGTACCCCCCGGTACCGACTCTGGAACAGCAACATAAAGTCGAAGCACGTCCAAAATGAAATGACCGCATGAATGACATAACATGCTTGTACTGTCAACACTGAAAAAAGTTTCAATTTGACAGCAAGATCCCTATTAATAAAATGATCCGCCATGTATTGAATTCATTTGTTACAAAAAATGTGATAAATGAAGAACCGCTCTACCGATTTTGTGCAAACTTCACATAAGCCATCTACTAAAGAGTCCGAACAAAGCCTAAACATTTGGTTTGGATAGGTGAGCCCGTTCTTGAGTTATAAAATTACAACGATAAGTGGCACTAATTTTTATATATATAGATAAAATAAAAAGAAATTTTCACTAAAAAAGAAATAAACTTAAAAAAAATAAACCAACTGAAAAATCCTGACACGAAAAGTCAAAAATAACTACTAACCTTTAGTATTTATTTATTTTTATTTCTAAATTTTAAAACAATATAAATAACTTATAAATAAAATACCTACTTATATATAACTTAGAAATAAATAACTATAAATAATGAAGCCCCGCCAAATCGTTACCCACTTGAAAAGTGCCCGAAAGGCTGGCAGCATTGCCACGTTGAATGGCAATGCTAATCCTCTAGCCGAGATATTGGCCAGCCCTTTGATCATGTGATACTTCGATCAATCTTTTTGACAACTGTTGAAACAGTTTATGTGCCCCACGGACCTAGCGTCTCTACCCCAAACGGCTCAAATATGTAGCTCTGATCCAAGCAACTATATTTTCGCCGTTTGAGGTTTTCAGCAAACGCTGCAGCCGCACCAGCCCTAACTTCAGTGACCCGAAGATGAGACGGCGCAAGGGTGTCGACGCAGGTAGCGTCCCACACAAAAGGTCGCCCCAACCTCCAGGCTACAAGTGTCATTCCATCCGGTCTCTTCCCATCATCACGTGCAAGCCCGTTCGGTTCTAAAACCGCGGGTGTACGGATGCTGGCAAGAGCTCGTTGGATGATATTATTAAGGTTAGCGTGGCGTGGTATGCGGTCTGCACTTTTGAGACACGGAAGTCCGTGGTGACCAAGTTGATCGACATTATCACCACAGGGGCAACGATGCGGGGCGTTTATATAAGTGCCCAAACGCAGACACACCGCTAGACGGATGGTATCGCGATCCAACAGAGTTCCTAAATTAGGAGATGGTAATGCTTGTAGCCATAATCCAGACTCCCATTCCGCTACAGCCAGGAGACGGGCATGCTCTGCAGAAAACTTAAAACTTAACTACTAACCTGAGATTTTTAAAGTCGGTTTAATTTTTTAAAGTGTTTGTCCTTTTTAAGCTGCTGGAATAAGATTTGTGTTATCCTAATAGGTTTTTAATTTTGTATTTCGCGTCAATCAGTGCCTAAGAGATCGGGGGTGGCGCGGCGGGGGCGGGACGGATGTAGACGATGTATAGCTATCGGGAAAGTTCTTACATCCGTACTTATAACTTTTTATAGTACAATTAAAGATGCTCCATGAAGGTGGTTGCGTTCCGTGTTAGACTTGGCTTGGATAATCTAAAATGCCGGAATTTCACGCGAGCGAAGCCGCGGGCGAATGCTAGTAGAGATATATATTACCAACCAATCACATTACTATATCAGTATATATGTTACCCTTACTTAGCTGATTTCCAGCAGATCAAATCTCGCCGACACTCAATCACTGTTAGATTAAACTTTTTCCTGTTACCTGCACTCTAATGATTGGTTAAATTACCTTCTGTAGATAAGAAAATACTGCTAAAATAAGTTTCTACATTTGGGGAATTCAGATTATCTATTTATCTATATGTATATATGTATAAATAAAGGGAAGGAAAAAAAAGCAGACCGATGGATCAACGCATATTCGAAATCGCTGAGTTTAGAAGTATTAAAATTCTGCACTTCTTTAAGGTGCATCTACGCCAGACTAGCTGAGCACGAGCAAAGGTTGAACCGAGCATGAAGCACGTAAGTATAGACCGATTTACGAGCCTGGAACGAGTCGTGCCTCGAGCGTTTGTTTCTTGTTCGACTGTGTTCCGTCACTTTTCTGTTTTTTGATGAATATAAAGGGTTGCAATGCGCTCGTGGACGAGTTTAGTTGTACAGATATAGCCATTCGGCATGTGATATTTTGTTTTACTATATGCGGATAACAAATCACGATTTCGATGACTGGATCTGTCCTTAAATTAATTAGTAGATTTCCATCGTCTTGGCCTTTTTTTTTAAATTACTTCTGCTTTAATAAATGCCGCAGCAGCAGTTGTAATACTCGTATCTCAATCGTGTCAATAATCATTCAACCACGAGCCACGAGCATATTGTGGAAAACTGTTGATCAGAGAAGATTTAATGTATATCCACACTCGATGAAGGGAACCGCAACAAGCAGAGAGTCGCTCACGCTCGGCTCACTACGTTAGACGCATCTCAATGACTTAAGTGAGTCGCTTCACGTCAGGCAGACCATAAGCTTGTTTGTAACTAGGCGTGATATAAAAAAAAATGTAAACAACGATACACATTATGATCAGCTTGTATCCTTCCTCAATGCTATATGTAGGCCTTCCTCAATGCTTTCCTCCAAATACGATGTACCTCCATCCATATCTAGCCGCTTTCAGCCGCTTTCTTCTGGTCATCGGATCATCTAGAAGGAGGGCGTGTAACGCTTCGTCATCCCAAGCGCAGTCTCCTCTCTAATACCTTCCTCCCTATATACCATCACTGACTCGGCAGATGTGGCCCGCCTATTGCCACTTCAACTTCCTAACTCTGAAGACTATGTCTACAGCTTTGATTCTCCGCCAAATTTCTTCGTTTTGAATTCGATCCTTGAGAGAAACCCTGAGCATATATTGAAGACTAATAATACCCAAAAGATGTCGTGTTGGGCAGGCGAGATGGCGACAGGACTGTCGCCAGACCCTAATCCGCTGATCGGGAGGGTACACCACGAGTATGTAAGGTTAGTATTGGTTCCGGAGATGGTAGTTGGCCACTCACACCCCACACGATTACACGATACGTATGTGTATATATTTGAAAATAAATAACTAGAGTTCAGTGTACCTACTTCAGTAAATATTGCTTTAAACTCTACATTTACAGCAAGACAGAATTCAATTCTGCAAACGTATTCCAGCGGTTCCCAGCAACAATAATGTATTCTAAATAACAGTTGTACAGCAGTAACCATTGTGTAACTTCTCGAGTCATACGAACTTAAATTTAAAGTAACTATTAGAGAGTCTTACTTTTGTTATATTAACATTTTGTACGAAACTATGAAGTAACTAGCTTTCGCCTGCGACTTCGCTCGTGTGAATGTGGGTTTTGTACCAAATGAAATAAAATGAAATTATTTTCATTCTATTTCATCTAGTAGGCACTTTGACACGTCTTACACATTTTTATTAATAATATTCTTATTCTTTTATCACAATTTTTATCTAATATCATTTCGGTATTGACCATTGGCAAATAGGAAATGCTTGAAAGAAACTTGCCAATATGATATTGCCAAATTTTTGGTCATCCTTCGGGAACAGTTCATTTTTCGGGGTAAAAAGTATGCTACTATTTATTTATTTTTTGTATTGCTGATGTGACAAGTAAGCATACGATCCGCCTGATGGCATGCAGTTATCGCAGCCTATAGACGCTTGTCACACCAGAGGCATCACATCCTACTACATCTATCTGTACACATCTGTAGGCTCCTAAGAAAACCGGCCACCTACGGTACGGTTTCAGGGAAGTTTTTTACCTGGAGCTGTCAGGTTGTAGAATGAACTCCGTGCCATTGTTTTTCCAGGAAGCTACAGGGATTTTCAAGCAAGGCATTAAGAGATTTTTGCAAGGTCGAAAATGCGTGAGTAATGCCTATGGTGTCGCAAGCGTCCATAGGCTACGATGAATGCTTTCCATAAGGCGGTTCGCATGCATGTTTGTCACCATATAAATATAATAGTAACGGGGGTACCAGCGCGTGCGAAATACTTTGTAGGCTATAGTAGCCGCTTTACAATAGGTGGGTTTTATATTTGTTTAGTGTTCTATAGTTGTTATTTTGTGGTATAATTAAAAGTAGATAGATCTATTTAAAACCATTATACAAAATCAAAGTGAAAAAATATATACTATCTATAAGAAAACATCGCCCGATGGAGTGGAAGAGAGATAGATGCGTCACAAGCCGAACGCTTAGGCCGATCGTGCCTCTCTCGGATATGGGTTTCTCTATCGCTTGTTCCGCGCTCTCGTTTGCACGCTCGACTCAGGCGGAACGTGACAATGAGTTTACAATTTTCATGATCTTTATGAGTGATAGCTGAATTTCAGCAAGCGTCACGTCTGAGCTATAATTTTTAGGCCCTATGAATACTTTCTTCAGCATAAATTATGTTAAACTTGGTCTTTTCAGCGTGTTCTAATCATTTCAAAGATAATTTTTACGGTAAAACTTGTTGCGTTGTCTTGTTGAAATCTTCAGCATTTTCAATTTTAGATACCAGCTTCTATTATTAGTTATTTTGTTTAATAAGTGAGCAAAGTTTCTTTTTGGTGTTAATAGTTGATAACGATTAAATATGGCCGTGTGGTTTCCGGCAGACTAGATTCTAGTCTGAAAAGTCTATTCAGAATCACTCCGTCTCTTCCCGTGGATGTCGTACAAGGCGACTAAGGGAAATACATTATAAAACATCGATCAGGCCTCCCAAACCCGTCTGGCCAGCGTGGGGAGTGTAGGCCAAATCCTCCTTCTGTCTGGGACGCTCGAGAGAGGGTCGTGCTCCTGTAGTGGAGACTAAAATGTCCTGATGATGATGAAATATAGGCTGCTAATTAAGAGATTTACAAGCATGTAAAATAAATTTGCTCTCGTGTGAAATATACAACTTTTCACCTTGACCGGAAAAATATTGAGTTCTTCGGTTATTGGTGTTAAAGATTTACTTAACAGCTTTATTATAATTTTTAATGTTAAAATAAATTGGGGTGTAAGTAGTTCATCAACATCTTTGAACCAAAGCCAACTTCACCTGCACGCGGTACACCCTGCTGACTGACAAACGAAGCTCTGGCGAAAAGAGAGGTAGGGAGCGTAATTATAAGCTACCCGGCTGGAGAATGTACCTCCACCTCACAGAATACCGCAGCCAAATAACAATTCCCTTGAGGGTTGTTGTGTTCCTGCGAGTAAGTGAGGTCACCAGAAAGGAAGGAGATGCTGCGTTGGCAGCGGGGGTGGAGGCGCGCGAGTGATATTTTATGTTGCGAGCGTTAATATGGCTACGGTAACCGCTTCACATCAGGCAGGCCGTATGCTTGTCTGCCACCCGACGTAGAAAAAAAAAGTTGCATAAACTATACCCTAGTTCCAATACCCTATACTATAGCATTAATGTACAATATTAACTATCGCATAAATCGCATTACCTTGATTACGTAATCTCTCGTCGACAACCTTAATTTATTCCACTGCTGGGATATGGGGTTCTCCTCTTTATTATATATAGACTCTTTATTCGATATAGAGATTCTTTTTTTTATTTAAATATCTTATTTCTCTTTTTCTTTCTTCTGTTTGCATAGAGTTATCTGAACTTATAAGCTACATAGGTTTTTAAATTGTAGCCTAGATTTGTTTGTTCCTATATAAATATAGCTTATACATTAATGACTGCAATTTGTATTACGTACTTAATAAATAAATAAAAAATACTAACGTTTCGAGATCACTGTGATAATATTCTAAGTTGGCCATTGTGTCAACTCTTTTAGTATTACAAAAATATGTTTATCACTTTCATTAAACGAATCAAATTATGTTCATCAATTGTTCATAAAAGAAAAATCTGAATCGGAAGCCGCTGTGCATTTCTGTTTTATTTTATTTGCGATAACCTGGCAACATTCATTAAAAAGTTCTTTCGCGCTCATCGTCACAGTTTTCACAGTGTATGCGTCAAATTTATTAGGGTATACGCCTTTTATTCGTCATTTTAGCTTGTAGATGTCGATTTTGACACAAATGGTCACAATCGAAGTACCGAGCTACTTATAAGATTTGATTAAAAATTTTAATTCTAAAATGTTGGCACCTTAACTAAATTAAAATAAATTCTTTAAAAACCCACAAAAACCAAAACTAGAGATCCTCAAAAATTTTATTTTGTAGAACCCTAAGTACTCTTTATACTTTTTGATTTGTAAAGATCTTATGCTAATATTACCATTAATAGAACCTGGACGCTGTCGGAACATAATTGTTAAATTTCTAGTGATAGCGATATCGATAAATGCATTCTTATCGATAATTGCAATGTTTCTTATAAGGAATCAGCTATGAAACAACACGACTTTTATAACAGTTAGTAATTTAACCCGGCGAACGCAAGGTTGGGTGTGATACACCCAGACCTAGAAAAATCGATCATTATTTTAATAGCGAATTGTTTTACGCTTCACGCGCCTGAGTAGTTGCAAGGGGGGAGGTACGGAAGCATCGACTATCACTGCTTCAACCGACCGCCGTCTTCCGAATGATGTAGACGAGGTTGAAGCTGTCAGCGGGTCCGTGAAACCACCTTACGCTACTTGTAACGAATTTGAACAAACACACTTTATTTTCTTTCTAGTATTTTGTGCATTATTTTATTTTATATTGAAAAGTATAAAATCTAGAATGTCGTACGAAGACAACCAAAACAAATTATTACGTCTTTTCGAAGAACCTGAAGTCAGTTCAGTACATGTGTTGAATGACGAAGAACAGCCTGCAGAAATGAAGAGAATGATAAAGAAAGTAACTTGAAATTTAACCGTGAAAACAGCCGCCAGGATAGCAAGACTAAATACTTTTATTACCAGTGCAGCCGTTATCTATGTATGGAACATGCCATTTATGTCTGTGAAAACTGCATAAGATCTCAAGATGAATAAATATTTTTTAATAGTTTTATGATCCATTATAAGTATTAATTTGTTTTTATGTTTATTCCATTAGAAAAAAACATACTTCATGCTGTTTTTATTTTCATATTTTTGACAAAAAGTGATAAATATTTGTATTAACTAGTAAATGTAAGTTCTAATTGTTAATTTTGTTAATTTCGTAAATAAATAACATTGTTGAATATTTATTTTATTTCGACTTGAAATTAGTTCAAAATAGAAGTAAATATCAGATTAGTATTCAATAAAATAAGTATTAATAATAACAGTCTATTAAAACCACACAATTACTATCAGGGTGTGCCACACCCTCCTAGCGCTTTGTGTTACATATTCTAACCTTGTGCCCGTCGGGTTAAGTTCAAGAGTCGTCGTGTATAAACCTCAGGCTTCACGTGTTTTTACTCGTATGTGGCATTCCAAATAACTCAATGAATCTTGCTTAAATAAATGTATTAATGTTATAATAATTTATGTTCGCAAATCTCTTTATAAATACATCTTTGTAATTGAAATACGGAATAATATTTATCTTACACAAAAAGGCAATTGATCGATATTTCTTACTATTTGTTTTGTTATTGTAATAAATCTATTCTAATATTATAAAACTGAACAGTAAAAAAGCTGTTTGGTTAAACGAGCTAATCTAAGAAACACAAAAAAAATACATTGTGCTCGTATGTAGCTACCCATTAAATATCAGTGCTACAATTTCGTCGTTAATCCTTATTAGTCCTACTGCTAGGGTACGGATCTCTCCTCAATCGAAAGGGTTTAGAGTATACTCCCCCAAGCTGCTCAATTGCGGATTGACAGTGGCCAGTGTTTTCAAACCGCCTAAATGCCACTGATTCGACTTATTGTATCGACTGTTATTTACTGATAACAGCCGAGACCGACGATTTAACATGCGCTTCGGAGGAGCTCGAGATAAAGAAACCCATCCAAAGGCAGGCTACAGATGACGTTGCTTAACTTGAATGTTCGATTACACTGACACGTGCCATGACACCACGAGCTGTTCAAGTACAACTGGTGCTATAACTTCGATATCCAGAAAAGTCGATAAAAACTGTATTCAATCCCTAACAAAATTCAGATCGTACCCAACAACTTTAATACTAAAACTCTATTTAAAAATTACCATTACTCGCAACTTCATCCACGTGGTTTAATTAATAAATTTCTGCTTTTTCAGTTTTATACTTTTTCAGAAATATATAACGTTTTTATTTTCACGCAGAAATCTTAATAATTCCAGAATAAAATGTATTCTTTTAGCAGCACTGTAATAAAAAGTTTACTAAGCAAGGGAAGGATAGTCATGCTCACTAAAGTGTTTAAACTGGTGGTGGTGTCGTGTGGCGAGTCGCCGCATTCCCAATAAAATGGTTGAGTGCGGTAATGGCTGCCCTATGCATCAACTCGTGAACGGGTGCTGGTCAACTGTCATGGTTGCAAGGTAAACAATAGGAGCAATAGACAATAACATATAGTAGTAATAGACAATAATATAATTATTAGCATAATAGCGACGTGCAATTAATATTGTAAGATAAAAAATAGAACATTGTTAATAAAAGGTACGGACCCCGGGTCTGTAGATTGTGATATAAATCAATAAAAAAATAAAATAAAAAAAAAGCAAGAGAAGGAAAATACAAATCACGTGTGAGCATTTGGGAATCGAACCGTAGGTGAGACTTTGAAATACTCACTCGTGCATTCTGCCTGGAATACGGTGGAATTCTCCCAATGGTGTTGATACAATACAATAAATAAATAAATATAAGAGTGTTCAGGTCCTACGAAAAAAAAAATTGTTTGAAATGATGCCCACGGCCTCCTTCTACAGTCGCACTGCTCGTTATCGACAAGAAATTCATCTTCACACGAGCCGAAGTGGTCAGGTACTGTGCGGTTCTAGAGAGGGTTTCTCCCAAATAGTTGGGATGGGAAATCTCGAAAGGAAACTACAACATGAGGTTCTATATAAAGGGCGGGAAGAGGTTTTTTCAGAGTCGGCATGCGCGTGTAGTACCCCTAGTTGCAGGCGTCTATAGGCTTAGGTAAGTACTCTCCATCAGGCAGGCCATATGCTTGTGAAAGAGTGCTGGAGTTTAGTCTTTATCGTACCCGCCCTTCATACGTACGTAGCACCCGTCCCATCCGTGGTGAAGAACCCCATACTGTATAGTTCCTTAAGAAAATCTCAGCAGGTAATTCATTCCACAACATGAGTTCACGCAAGAAAACCTCCCGGGAACCGCAAGGTGCCCGGCCATCTTAACAACATGTGAGGATGAATTCTCCGATGGCGAGCGGTGTTACTATAGAACGGGACCGTAGACATCATATCAAATAACTCTTCCGAACCCAATCCATTGTATCATCAGTCATACAAAGGAGGCTACGGTAACTGCTTTATATCAGCCGAACCGTGTTTTACAAACGTGAACTAACAGAAGGAAAACACGTAACATTGGTTTTCCTATAGCGTTTCGAAAATGAATCCACGTTTACGTCTCAGGCTTTTAGATCTGGCCGCAAACCGATTGCAACGCCGTGCATAGCGGCAAAACCACATCGTTCCCTGCGCAATTTGACTGCTGCCATTCAGTTCCGCCAAACAGTTGAGTAAAGCATTTGGTGAAATATCTGGCATAAAATTGTTAGATTGTATTTGATGTTTTGCAATGGAAAATTGTGCTACATTATTGCTAATTATTACTGTAACTAAAATTACCGCTCCAGATCAGTTAGTACTACGGACTAGTACCATTGATGGTATAAGTTATACATCTTTGTATCTCTACTACCATTATTAACCCGACGTCAGCACAGTGAAATACAATAGCACCGAGTATCGGAATGGGTCACGGCGACTCGTATTTAAAATTCATGTAATTCCTATGTCTATAGGGATCTTAGGAAGCAATGGCTATATTATTATAAAAAGAACTAATAATTTCGAGATTTTGAATAAACATACACAAATTTATCATTAAATGTTTTATTTACAAAAAATTCAAACAAAATAAACAACTTGTGCCTTATGCACATAATAAACAAAAATAAACCTACATACATACTCGTAAACCTAAGTTCTACACTTCTAAAACAATGTCTATATAAATACAAAAAAAAAGAAAAGTTTGCTTTTCGCTGGACGATCCCTGCGCATGTGGTTCTGCAGGACATGGAACTTTTTATTCCTAATTCTGCGGTGCCCATTGGTGGCAGATCTCGGACATGGTTCGATATGTCTTGCAAAGTCGCATTGCGTCATAAGCAGGATTCTTACCGAGCCTAGTCTGAAGCTGACTGCTGAAGATGCAAATACCAGTGTCCTTAAAAAAGGTTATAGCGCTGTCTCGAGATCATTTAAGGGCTGCGACGCCAAGGCAAAGTCCCAATTCGACAGAAAATTGGCGAGAGATTAGTGCGCTTGCCCTCTGGATCACATGCGTTTTGGTTGCTCGCCAAGGCTGTCCAAAGTAACTTCTGTCAGTCATCTTTTCCACCATTGCACCGAGTGAATGACTCGCTGGCCTATACTGTAAGAGAAAAGGCCGATCTCATGGGATTTCTCTTTGCGTCTAACTCAACTCTAGATGATCAGGGAGCAGCACCGCCAACTATACCACGATGTGAGAGCTTTATGCCAGAAATTAAGTTCTCGTAATAAGCTGTCCGTAGAGCGCTCTTCCCTGGACGTCCATAAGTCGAGTGGGCCGGATGGCATTCCACCTATCATTTTAAAAATATGTGCTCCAGAGTTGGCCCCGATTTTAACACGCTTCGGAACTCCCGATCCACCCGATCCCTAAAATAGGTACTTGCTCAGACCCGTCCTACTACGGGCCCATTGCGATAACTTCCATATATTCCAAAATCATGGAAACTATCATTAACCAACAGCTGATAGCCTACTTGGAGAATCACCATCTGATATCCTTCCGCCGTGGTCGCTCAGCTGGTGATCTTTTGGTATGTTTGACGCACCGTTGGGCGGAGTCAGTGGAAAGCAAGGGCGAGGCTTTGGCCGCTAGTCTGGACATAGCAAAACCTTTTGATCGGGTATGGCATAAAGCATTACTTTCCAAGCTTTTTTCTTTTGGGCTACCTGAGAAACTGAGCGATGTTTCACGAGAGTGCGTCGATGAGTACCGAACAAAACTAACCTAGATTGGAAGGTGAGCCTCTTAGTCCTTGAGCCGGTGCGCCCCAGTGCTTGCTGGTTCCATTTATCCCCCCCCCCCCCCCTTATATAAAAAAAACTTATACTGTGGTTTTGGACGGCAGTGTGTTATTTTCAGGAATATTTATGTATTCATTTATTTTCCCTTTGCTTACATATTTAAATGAGTATTCATTTTATAATTTCTGTATTTGCCCTTGACGACTCTTGGTGATTGATAAATTGCAAACCAATGAGTTGCAAGCTTTCACAGTGAAAGTATCGCACCAAAACAAAAGAGCCACTGAGCTCTGTCCGTTTTGTTCCACTGTGACATACGTATTTTCACCAATTATTTAGGGTTGAATACGTGGAGTACAAGTTTTGGACGGAAAACTGAGAAACAACATTTAGATCGACTCAGAAAAGTCGGCTCCTAAGTAATCATAAGTATACTTGCTATACGTGCTGAGATGGAAACGAACTCAAGCGAAACGAGGATCTTCAAAGAAAATTTGCCTCATTTTTAAACACTTACTATGTAAAAACTTATCTAAAAGCCATCTTAATCTCATGTCTTGTTCAACAACGTGTTTGCGCTTACAACGCTGCCTTATTTTCAAAGGCGAGTGTTCTACGCCGCTTTAATCCGAGACTTATGCCCTGAGGCGTGTGACTTGACAAGACACAAGACGAACACTTTTGCTAGAAAGTATCACATGGTGACCTAGAATATCACTTGAAAGCATCAAAAGTGATTTAAGACATAGCGAATATGAAGTTAGATAGATAATACATTTGTTTGACAATTCAGGCACACATAAACGTCAGTAAAATTAATTAGGTACAAGATTTAAAGCAGTGATATAAATAAAAAAATCTTTGAGTAAGGAATGCATCCTGCTTACGATAGGTCTGGAAGTGACTGGATGCGAAAGTCAGAAAGTCTCATTTAGTGGAAAGCATTGAGCAAGGTTTAGAATATACAGAAGTAAATAGATACAGGATGATAATGCTCCAATAGCTCAAATGGGATATAGCTCAATGCAAAGAAAGGATCCAAATGTTTAACTCCGAGAGTAGTCACGGATACATATTATCACTTATTCATCCATCACAGAGTATGGAATTTCTCTCAATCGTAACGGATTTAAATCTCCACTGTGACTACCCAACTGCTGGTTGGACACTGACTTGACTTAACAACCGTCAGGGATTGAACACTAAACGTTCGCTTTAAGCGCGAAGCTAAGTACAAAATTACTACTATAGATATGCGATAGCCGGTATTGCTTTACTTGAGTGGTCATTTTGATGATGATACGCGCAACGACTAACGACTCCGTCGAGCTCCTATACTTATATGCCATCCATCATGTTCCTCGTGCGCGATGCGTCTACCTCCATCCTAGTTGTGAGGACCAGTAGATCCAAAATTTGTTTATGGATGTATCATGTTTGTTAGTCTTTCACCAGTAAATGGGTAAACGATTTTGCTTGAAATTTGACTTACATATAGATTATGCACTGGATTGATACGCAGTATACTATAAGTACTCCATTTTGTTTTGCTGCTTTCCTGCATTAACACAACATTATTAACATTAACAAAACATTTTCAAGCAATGGCCACTGAAACAGAGAGCTAGTGGATATGTTAGTAATTAAATGATAAGAAAGCAGATGGTGAACGAATGTATGTATTTAGGTAGCAGAAAATATAACACAAGAGGTACACAAACGGTTCAAGAGTAAAGCCTGAAGTAAACAAATATGGTTTCTATGGATATAGTTAATCAAAAAAATACTAATTTCAAAATATGTTAAAAAAAATATAAAAGAGGTCGCAACAGCCACTTTGACTCCGAGGTCGCGGGTTCGATTCCCGCATAAGGCAAATATTTGTGTGCATGAACATATCTGTTTGTCTTCTCGTGGGTGTTTTCTATGTATGTATTTGCAAAAAAAAATTGGTTGCCTGTAAAGTCGGTATACGGGCGAAAGTTTTACGTGACAACGACTTTGAGTGGTAAAATGTTTTCGAGTGGAAGGGACGCATGCCTTTCACTTTTTATGTCTGTCTCTCTCGCTCTTAGAAGGGACGCGTGCCTCTCACTCGCTCTCATTGTGAGCGCATAACGTGAGCGCGTTTCTTGAAGTGTCACCCGGCTAACCAATTTATAAGACTATCAAAAAAATATTTAAGTAGGTATAATATTACTTACTTAGACCCATAATACAAGGTTTGCTTAGTTTGGGACTAGTAATTTGCCCAGGAAAATTTATTTATTTATGTTGTAGTGATATAAAAAATGTGTAAAAAAATATCCCTTTATCTATCACGCTAACAATGTATACTGCGGTTTCAGAATACCTCACAAACATTATGCAAAATTGTTTACACCTTTTCTACTTGACAATTGTAAGCATCCAAGTTGTGGATACACCAGCTACGGAGGTGGAAAAAGGTTAACTAGGTGTCGTCTAAATGTTTAATGAGATTAAAAACGTGTGGTATCGGGAGACATCTGCCAGAAGACTGGAGAAAATTACTATAACTACCGGCGCAAGAACAAACATATTGATATAATTCGTTAAAATAAAATAAAATAAAAATAAAAAGTTGTGTTTATTTGAACTACTTTCAACAAATCGCAAAATGAAATATTGCAAATATCAGCTTGTATCTACACACTGCTGGATAATAGACCTTCCCCAATGCTTTCCACCAAATACGATCCTCCGCCTTCCGTATCCAGCCGCTTTCTTAAGGTCATCGCACCATCTAGAATAGGCGTCCAACGTTTCGTCGTCCTACGCGCGGCCTCCACTCTAATATCTACTCGGAGCGGGTGAAATGTTACAATGAGAAGGCTCATTGTAACATTTCACCCGATCCGGACCTCGACCAGATCACACCATGGATCGATAGATCGGTGATCTGACCGAGGTATGGGATCGGGTGAAATGTACCGGCCCATTGCTACTTCAGCTTGCAAAATCTGAAGGCTATGGCGACAACTTTGATTCTCCGTTGAAATTCTTATTCCGGATTCGATCCCTCAAAGAAACCCCCAGCATAGCTCTCTCCTTTTCATAGATTGCAGAAAGGACGCACTGGTTGAAGACTTTAGTCTTCAAGCATTAGGGTATCTGTACGGCGAAAATTTCCGAAGCTTTCCAAAGCTGCCCAGCCCAATTGAATGCGTCTATCGATCTCTTTGTTTAAACTACCCCAGCAAAGCTGTGTGGAATGTAAGAAGTAGACATATTCTTTAATCTTTAAACTTCGGTAGCAGCATTGTCGACGACAAGTAGGCTAGGGATGACAAAATCGTTGTACATGACTTTCGTAGCTATCTATAAACCGCATTACATTTACATACATTTCCTAAGAGTTGACTAGTAGATAGTGATTATAGCATTAAGCCCGCCTTTTGTACCATTATATATCGTGGTCAATGAAGTGTTTAAATCAATAAATAAATACAAGCTGAGTACGTAGAAACTTTTTTTACGGGACGGGGGTCCACCATACATTCCCAGCACAGTGTCTCCTGTGTAGCCAGGTTAAACAGCGGCGACCCCAAAAATAATGTAAAACCTATTAAAAAAATCTCCTGTTCCTTGTCCCGGATATTCCCGGGTCTAAATCACTCCCTGTGTGCCCTTAGCTTTACAGGTTTTCGACGGCGGCAAAGCACGTATGAGAAATAAAATTATACGAAATTCAGTGGGAAAATAAAATGTAATGTGAGAGTTAGGTACATTGTTACGTTAGTTAACAATGCTGGTATCCAGTGTCTATATACGTAACCATATTTGCTACCTTAAAAAAAACACTCGATTTTTTGTCTGCAGTTTGTCCAAAGCACATGAGTAAATAAATGGAAAAGAGATAAATATTCTAAAGAGCGTACAAAGCTGTTACTAATTTTGTTAGGGCTGCTTACAGAAAGATAAAATTTAAATCAACATTCTAATTATATTTCTTTGAAGTCAACATAATGTACATATCTTTCTTTTTTTACATTGCGCCTGGTATGGTACCAAATAAGCGTACGGCCGGCCTTATGTAAAGCGGTTACCGTAGTCATATTGGTATTTCCTCTTTTCAGGATACTCTTCTGTTAACGAAGCATCTTCTCGTGACTTATAACCTCACTCACTCACAGAAATACAACAATTCTGAAGGGCATTTATATTAGAATTTTTCCATTTTTCAAAAAACAGTTACCGTAGCCTATGAACGCCTGTAACACCAGGGCCATCACACGCGCGTTGCAACTTTGCGTGCTTCTGGCACCGATTAAACCACCAATAACATTGTGCCTACTTGGTGTAAGTCCGATCACCGCATCGGCGATACAATATTATTTTTATGATATCGAAATTGGCAAGTTGCTTTGTTATTGTCCAGCTCATAATCCATAAATACCTGAGCAGCTCAGCTTTGTTTATCATTTAGGAGAAAATAAATTTTCCCAGAATAGCTAAACTTAGCTAGATCAATTTTCTATATAATATCAACTGCTCGTTCTTTTTCATTTAGCATTTTGAGCAAATGCTAACAATGTTCAAAACAACAAATGCTCTGAGTATTTGCTCGGTAAATGCGTTCGGTTATTGCTAGATCTTTTTTTTTGCATTCTACGCGAATAAGAAGTGAAGGAAAAGCGTTTTAAAAAATGACAGTTTGTGTTTTTTTTTTCATTAAAATTGCTATTACTGCAATCGCTGCACTAGGTAATAATATGATACGTGTATATTTCATTGAAACTTATATATGTAGAAAATACTTGAATCGGTCATTTCAAAAACCTCTTAAGTCACATTTTTTTCCAAAATGCTTTTTGCTGATAGTGGTTCCTTAAGGAGAGATGCGTATTCTGTGTTAAAATCTTATAATATATTAACCTTATGATTTAAAAGTGCCAACAATAAAAAAAAATAGACGATTTAAAGTAACTCCAGGATATCATTCTAGAAGAGCATATGCCATATTATAACAAAATTTTTAGCTAGCCAACTGCAAATGTTGAAGATAATCCAGATGAGAATGATGGAGAATATGACTATGTACTTTAAAGATATTAAAATATTACAAATTAATACATATAAAATGTTAATAAGGTTATTTCTAAGTGTAATTTTCAGAAATATGCAATAAAATATATGGTTACTACGATTGTTTGGGTTAAATTTTATACCACTGACCTTCTTCTCTTTCTCGCTAAAACAACATAAGTCAAGATCAGTTTTTCAGGTTTTTTTCATTATTTTTATTAATAAACTGTGACAGTTATTCGCAATTTAAATTTTTTACCACTCAAATACTAAAAAACGCATATTTCGACACATTCTGAAGAGAATCAAAACTCATAGGGTACTTCCCGTTGACCGAGAACTATGAAATTCGGCAATTACCTACCATCGTCCTAAACTACAAGTCCAAGAATAAATCCTAAACTATACATTTGTAATTAGATCTAAAAATTGCGGGCCGAAATTTCAAATTGAAGCTACTAGCTCAAATGGCGTATCATATGATAGGGCTTGATGTGCAAAATATATTTTATTTATTTTTTCCGACGCATTATTTCTTTTTTATAACGAAAATACGTACGGAACCCTCGGTGGGCGAGTCCGACTCGTACTTGTCCTGTTTTTTTTGCTGAATCGACTATAACAGCCTATCGCGTATAACACCGAATGAAAGCTCAGAGCATTTGTTCTAGGCAAATGGTTTGAACGCTTAATGAAAACGCGGCTTTTGATAGTACAGAAAACAAGATAAATTAATAAGGTCGACAGGCATCATAATCGGACTACTTGCACTAGTCTTAACAATCCAAGTTTCTACTAAAGAAACACCTAAATATAACCTTTTTTTAGTGAAAACTTCGTATTCCTGTGTAAACGTTCACAAAATTGCTTTTGTTTGAGCAACCTTTTGTGAGACATGCCTCCTTCAAAGCAAATTTGTTGTCTCCTCCATTTATCATTTGAAGGAAACCCTTTTTTTTCTCGGCACATTAGAATGTCGTTTGGTTGACATTTTATGAATGGTATTATGGCACTGTTTGCTTAATAGAAGGACCGGAATAAAACCAGTTTGGTTAGGAGTACTGTCATTATTGTGACGCGGCGTGGCGACGGTGCTTTTTAGAAATCATTTTGATACCGTAATTTTTACGCGACGCGACGGGTTGCCAAACAACTGTATAGCCTGCCATGTAAAGTGGTTATGTGGCTATGAGTATTGTCCGTATGCTGGCAGCCCTGCTGCTGCATCTTCACACGACTGGTGACCTCATTCACTGACATCCTCAACGGCGTTGTTATTTGACTGCGGTATCGTGTGAGATGGAGGTACTTCGCCAGTAGGGCATAAATCTTTTGTTGGATTTGTACGTCATTTTATTTATACCATTTTGGATGCTTCTTACGTAACGTATTACAGGCTGGCACCTACATACTACCGTCAGTAGGTGCATAGAACTACCGCTACTACCATGATTGCAGTAACCAAGTCTGCCCTAGCTGCTGAAATCGTAACTGAGAAAAAGATCTACGCTAATTATGTAGTAATTTAGTATTTTAGATTAAAGCTAGTCTAAGACCACAATAAACAACGGCCACCAAAAAAGGCAAAGAATAATGAAGTCCTGATTGCCAAAACGAATAAGAACCACCTCTGTTTTGATAATTAAGTTTTTATTTAATGTCTATTCATTGTCACGCTCCCGCCTCAACCCTGTTCCGTTCCCGGCCCGCTCCGCTAAATCAGAGACACGAAAATACCATTTTCATAAAACAATGTTCACCTTTCATTACGGTTCACTTCATTTCGAAAAGGAAATTAGGTTTGTCTGTGTTAACCCTCTGAGATCGACAAGCATCTCTGCGTAGATTAAAAATGTGGTCTTTTTATTTTCATGAATTTAAAATAAGTATTTTTCATATTCCGAGACAAACAAATATGCAGCCCCCCTGATGTAAATATTACTCGCACCCCGCCACTTCCGCTGCCAAGGCAGAAACTCCTTCCTTCACTTCTCACAGAAAAAAGAAATGCTACGTTAGCAACAAGGGAGCTAGCTCGTTTACTACTTGTATTGAGCAATTAGGCAGGGGTATTTATAATGTAATAACAACGGGGCAGCCCTGCTATCCCGGGCCAAGGTGGCCGTCTCGGTTCCGGCAGAGCGGGGGGGTGCGAACAATCTGTTGGGCGCCCTCCTTCTAGTAGATGGTCCGATAACCTAAAGAAAGCGGCTGGGAGCGGCTAGATGCGGAAGGCGGAGGATCGTACAAGGTAGAAAGTATTGGGGAAGGCTTATATCCTGCAGTGGGTAGATACAGACTGATGATGATGATGATTCATAATGTCCTTAATTATGTCTTTTCCTGTAAAACTGTATGAAGAAATAATATCTATTATTTAAATATTATTTAAAATGAATGTTAATTCAAAGCTGCATCAAAAGCATAAACCTTAATTTCATAACCAACACCAGTATTTAAGTTCATGCGGTATAATTTTGATTTATTCGTATTTTAGTGTTTCGTAGCGCCACTATAAAGTTATGCTAAGTGAAACTTATACCGCTGTAGTGGGAATTTGCTCCCGATCACGTCGTACGTTACGATAAGACTACTAGTCTGAACGCTCACACAGTGTGCACTTATTTGTAGATATTTTGCATACAGTTACGTACGACACATCGATTGCACCGTGGTTAAAAATGTATTACGGTCATCAACCATGGTATATCGAGCCCCACTGACACAGTATTTTATTTACAAGACTACCGGTGAAGGGAGAGTATTTTTTTTCAAATTTTTGCAGGTGGAGTTATTCTTTGCCATGTCTACTGTGTTGAAATCAGTCAAACGATGTCACCGTATAAAGTGTAGATTTTTCTAAGTAAGATTGACTAGGCATCCGCGAAAAAAGAGATATAATTAAATAAAAAATAGGTAATTGCCTGTAAGGTCTGTTTAAGGATGATAATTATACGTGATAACGCCAGAAAACATCAGCCGATGGAGTGGAAGAGAGATAGATGTGTCACAACGCTTAGGCCGATCGTGAATTTCTATCGCTTGTTCCGCGCTCTCGCTTGCACGCTCGGCTCTGGCGGAACGTGACAATGAGTCATGCTTTTTCGCACGTGCAGCCGGCGTTCATCGATTTATAAGACGTTATCACGTCAAAAGGTATCTTTTAAATATTTTCTAACACTGCGGGGTACTTTGTTCCATACCATAATTTATTTCTTTAGTGTATACTTACTTACTTTTTTATATTATATTTGCTGAAAAGTATTGGGTAAGGCTTATACTCAACGGGTAGAAACAGGGTTATAATGATGAGGAATCTAATCAATTCATCATCAATTCGAGAATTTGGTCTATAGTCGAGATAGATTTTTTTCCAGTTCTCTTAACAATAATTTGGCCAATGGGCAGTATTTGGTCAAAGACCTCTTTTGACCAAATTCTGTCTCATTGACCAAATTAGCGATCCTTGAAGAAACACTGAAATCCGTCAAAGGATTAACACTTTCAAGCATCTGAAACTTGAAAAATATTACTCTTATCTACGTAACAATTTCTTCAAATTCGAATCGTCTTTAGTCGAGATGGAATTTTTTCCAGTGCTCTTCAAAGTGGCGCACATTTGAGATTCTATCTCGGACATTTCCCTTTAAAATTACTATCGGGATTCTTGAGGACGCCCGCATCATTCCTCCTCATCTTATCGTATTTGGAAATTGTTTTGACAGTTGGTTTCGGAATATTTTATATCCTTTCATGTTGTTATTAAACTTTCATCGTATATCTTTTATTTATTATGTTTGATCACATTGGTATGAAAAAGTATTTTTAAATATATTTTTTAAGGTCTATTTAAGAAAATTAGTAAATCTATATATATATAAAAATGAAACCCAATTTCCCTTGGTCACGGCATCACGCGTGAACGGCTGAATCGCTATTTCTTTTTATGTTGTTTTTTTTTAACGAGCATACGGCCCGCCTGATGTAAAGCGGTTACCGTTGCCATATTAACGCTCGCAACATAAAATATCGCTCGCGTGTCGCCACCCCCGCTATCAACGCAGCATCTTCTTCCTTCCTTTCTGGTAACCTCACTCACTCGCAGAACAACCCTCAAGGGAATGGTTATTTGGCTGCGGTATTCTGTGAGGTGGAGGTACATACCCCAGTCGGGTAGCTTACCTCTCTTTTCGCCAGAGCTTCGTTTGTCAGTCAGCAGGGTGCACCGCTTGCAGGTGAAGTTGGCTTTGGTTCCAAGATGTTGATGAACCCCTTGCACCCCGTTCCAAGATGTTGATGAACCACTTGCACCCCTATGTATTTGCTATTGTCAGGAGTTATTCATCTCACTGCTTGGAAACGGGTCTCCCTTTAATCGAAGGGGTTAAGAGGATACCCCACCACGCTGCTCAACTGCGGGTTAGCGGAGGCCACTGTTTTCAAGCCTCCTAAATGCCACTGCTTGGCTTAACAATGACAACAGCCGTACCGAGCGCTTCACGTGCCCTCCGAAGCACGGAGGAGCTGACTATAAATAAATTCATCCATGGACAAGCTGCCGTCGATGGTATTTAACATACGTGTTCGATTAGACTAATGTATTTAAATAATAATACTTTGTAATATAATGTTCCTTATATTAAAGTCCGCGTTAATTAAACGTTATGATAATAACTTATAAACTTTCGCGTTGCATGATATATAAAATATAAGAACGGGAATTAACGCGATCATGCATAAGGGTATTTACATACCTTTATTATTGCCTGACGTTTCGACCAGGCTGCACCGGCCGTGGTCACAGGCTGACAGGTTCTTATATTTTATAAACGTTATGATGTCAAAAACACCGATATCAAAAATTAACTTACTCAAATTCGTGTCAACATAAAATTTACTGCGGCCATGGACAAGACCCATTCACGCAACCGCCGCCTCGCGTCGTGCCCAATAGGTGAACGAATGAATTCGGTTAGCTCATGCGTCAGCGACTATCAATGGTGCCAATTTTTCAATGTTACTAACTTTTAAAATCCAACAGTAAGGTATTTCAGAAAGCAAAAAAATGGGATATGTCTGTGTCATTGACACGGCCGTGTGTTATACGTGAATACGTTATATGCACTAAAATTATTTCAAAATAGCAGCGATTGCCCTTCCCCCGCACGCGATTTGTGTAATAAATTCTGTGATCTTTTATCTATCCAGAGGTGTGATTGAATTTTGGATGGAGATGATAGATTTGTAGCTGCAACACCAAATGTATCCCTCGATTTTGTTATCATTCGTTTTTAAGGTTCCGTACTCAAAGGGTAAAAAGGAACCCTATTACTAAGGCTCCGCTGTCCGTCCGTCCGTCCGTCCGTCTGTCACCAGGCTCTATCTCATGAACCGTTATAGTTAGACAGCTGAAATTTTCACAGATGATGTTTTTTTGTTGCCGCTATAACAACAAATACTAAAAAACAGAATAAAATAAATATTTAAGGGGGCTCCCATACAACAAACAAAATTTTTTTGCTTGTTTTTGCTCGCAATTGATAACAGCAATAGGTAGACGCTTGAAATATTCAAATAATATTTAGTTATGTATTCACTTTAAAAATAAATAATTTAATAAAAATAAAACAAATATTTAATGGGGGCTCCCATACAACAAACTTGATTTTTTTTTTAACGTTATTATAGATAATGGTACGGAACCCTTCGTGCGCGTTTCCGACTCGCACTTAGCCGGTTTTTTTTTTGCTCGTTTTTGCTCGCAATTCATAACGGCAATAGGTAGATACTTGAAATACTCACATAATATTTAGTTATTTATTCACTTTAAGAATAAATAATTAAATAAAAATAAAACAAATATTTAAGGGGGGCTCCCATACAACAAACTTGATTTTTTTTGCCGTTTTTATAGATAATGGTACGGAACCCTTCGTGCTCGAGTCCGACTCGCACTTGACCGGTTTTTTATTTGAATTGCCTCCCTATGTAAGCAATTTTAAAGACTTATTCACGTCAAAATATATAGTTTTATTTATATACTAGCTGATGCCTGCGACTTCGTTCGCGTGTACTTAATGATTCCGGCGTATTAATAAAAATACCAACTAATGTAGATACATAAGAAAATACTTGTTATACGTTAAAAGATATTTTTTTTTATTTAATATTGTAACCATAGTTAAAAAGAAAAATTAAGGAAGTCTTTCCTTCGGGAGCTAATATAAAAAGACCTGAAGCGTTACAACTCTCGAGAAAGCCACGTAAAGTTGGCCACGCGAAAAACAACCAGTCCTAAGCTTGACCAGCGAATCTTAGTGATTTCTTTATTGTCATAGCAAAGCAAGAAGTCACAAACGTGGTCACAAACTATTAGACAGCAATCCTGAAACACCTTCGCTTCACAGTTTCGTGTCACAGAGTATGTCGGTGTTTCAATTCTGTTTAAATCGAGTAGGATATTGAACATCATATTTGCGTCCTTCCGCCTAGTAGTAATGTGGCTGCAATACCTGGCGATGCTGCTGCGAGATGTTATTTTGGCGCCTGATTTCAGCGTGGATTGCTCTCGTCAGGTATGTTTTCCAGTCCCTCCTTGAGCATCTAAGAAAAACAGTTTCCCCTCGTTACTTAAAACACCTTCCACCACCAAATCAAATAAACTCTGATCTTGCTACATAACGTCCCGCAAATGCACGTAGGTAGTCTTCTGGTTTGTGCGAATATATACCAATCGTTCCATTTCAATTTTAGCGTACACACACGTCTATAATAAACTGACTAAATAGACCACGTTACCTTTGTAAATAAAATAAAACGATTGCGTCTAACTTGTAGCAGGTAAGAATAAAAGTAGCACCCCGCGGTTTTTTTTTTACGATACATTCAATATTTTGTTAATCTATTTATTGTTATTTTAAGTAACTTTTTTAGTTCTATTTGCTATTATAGCGTGATTTTTTTTACTTTTTTTTTAAACTATAATTTATTGTAAACACGTGTTGTTTATGCAAATAAATTTGACTTTGTTCTGCATCAGGTGTTCCAAATCTTGCATTTTTATACCTCATTAAAAAATGGTCATCAGATTGAACAACTTTTGCTAAAGCGTCATTTTTATATTTCTTATAGTTTACCTGAACCATTATGGTTCTGCATCAGGTGTTCCAAATCTTGGATTTTTATACCTCAACAGAAAATGCTCATCAGGCTGAAAAACTTTTGCTAACGCGTCATTTTTATATTTCGTATAGTTTACCGGAACCATTGTGGTTCTGCATCAGGTGTTCCAAATCTTGGATTTTTATACTTCAACAAAAAATGCTCTTCAGGTTGAATAACTTTTGAGGCGTCATTTTTATATTTCTTATAGTTTACCTGAACCATTAAGGTTCTGCATCAGGTGTTCCAAATCTTGGATTTTTATACCTCAATAAAAAATGGTCATCAGATTGAGCAACTTTTGCTAAAGCGTCATTTTTATATTTCTTATAGTTTACCTGAACCATTATGGTTCTGCGTCAGGTGTTCCAAATCTTGGATTTTTATACCTCAACAGAAAATGCTAATCAGGCTGAACAACGTTTGCTAAGGTGTCATTTTTATATTTCTTATAGTTTACCTGAACCATTATGATTCTGCATCAGGTGTTCCAAATCTTACATTTTTATACCTCAACAAAAAATGCTCATTAAGTTGAACAACTTTTGCTAAGGCGTCATTTTTATATTTCTTATAGTTTACCTGAACCATTATGGTTCTGCATCAGGTGTTCCAAATCTTGGATTTTTATACCTCAACAGAAAATACTCATCAGGCTGAACAACGTTTGCTAAGGTGTCATTTTTATATTTCTTATAGTTTACCTGAACCATTATGATTCTGCATCAGGTGTTCCAAATCTTGGATTTTTATACCTCAACAAAAAATGCTCATTAGGTTGAACAACTTTTGCTAAGGCGTCATTTTTATATTTCTTATAGTTTACCTGAACCATTAAGGTTCTGCATCAGGTGTTCCAAATCTTGGATTTTTATACCTCAACAGAAAATGCTCATCAGGCTGAACAACTTTTGCTAACGCGTCATTTTTATATCTCTTATAGTTTACCTGAACCATTATGGTACCGCATCAGGTGTTCCACTTTCCAAAATCAATTATACCCTATATTTTGCCCAGGCTTAACAGCTATATAACAAAACAAATTTCATTCGAATCCGTCCAGTACTTCCAGAGATTAGCGTGTACAAACAGACAAACAGACATACAGACATACAGACATACAGACAAACAGACAGACATTTTTTTTTTAAATTCTTACTCTATTACTATATCTCCATCGCCTCCAATTGTTTTTTTGTAAATATATTCAATGTACAGACGCATTATTTTTACTGTTTTATTATATGTATAGATTTATGTGTTTATATAATATAAGCTTTTGTTAAGTCAACTGTGTAATCGGATTAAAGGGTACCTCGCTTACGTTGGGTTCCGTATACGACATAAGAAATAGGGTTTGTCATCTAATACCATGACGACATGCTTAAATTATAATCTTTAATGGTCTACACGCTATATTTTGCCTGTACAGTTGACTGAGCAAATCCGAAGTGGAAATTCGACGTTTTGGATTTTTTCTAGTTTTCTTACACTACTTATTTAAATAAGTTAAGTAAATATCTCCACTTAAGTGGAGATGGATGGCGTCGTTGCGCGTGTCCGTTTAATCGAACACGAATGTTAAGGACCATCGACCGCAGCCAGTCCATGTATGGGTTCATTTATCTCGAGCTCACACACAGAATAACGGCATACACAATCTTAATATATAAAAATTTCGTGTCACGTTGTTTGTCCTCGATGGATTCCTAAACTACTGGACCGATTTTAATGAAATTTTGCACAGTGTGTGCAGTTTAATCCAACTTGAGACATAGGATAGTTTATAACTCATCGGAAATTAAAGTACAAATATTTCAAAGGCGATACGAAGTTCGCCGGGCCAGCTAGTTGTTTTATATATTATTCGCATCAAAATATTTTTTTCCAAAAACGTCAGTCACATCTTTAGTCACATCGTACAAAATATCAGAAGTCATATAAAAATATTCAACAAACCTTCCCGTCTGCATCTAGTATGGTAATGGTTACATCAATCCACTGTAATGTCTTCAACATTATGACACAGTATAATAAATTGTCAGTAGGTCATCTCTGTTCAGTGAATCACAGTGCCCAAAAGATAAAAAAACGAATACTTATAAAAATCAAATCAATTTCATCACTGATTTCAAAAAATAATGTGTAATAATTCATTGTAATCATAAACCTAGTATTTTTCGCTATAAATGGATCCGTCTAGTGGTTTGAGCTATCCGTTGATAGATCAGTGAGTAACAGTTGCCTTTTAACAATTTTAGATTTTATACACAATATAATTGTGTTTTTATAAAAGACAAAAATATCATTTAAGTTTTCTTATATCTTTGAAGCGATTGTCAACACCTCTCAAATTAATCAGTCGTAACTCGAAGCTACTGCTACAATACAAATATAAATGAAAATATAAACATCATTATTAATAACAGACCGATTTCTTTACTACCTTCGATATCTAAGATATTAGAAAAAATTATAAACAAGAGACTGGTAGATTACTTAGAAAAACAGTCAATTTTGTCGAAAACACAATTCGGTTTTAGGCCTAAACTATCAACTGCCGATGCAGTGCATCAACTGACTGACTTCATAGTGCAGGAACTAGACAAGGGTAACCAGACGATAGGAGTTTTCCTTGACCTTTCCAAAGCCTTTGACACAGTTTCCATTCCTATCCTATTAAACAAGCTGGAAGCGATAGGTATAAGAGGTACTCAATATAAGTTACTGGCAAACTATTTAGATGAGCGAACCCAGTGTGTGAAGATAGGCAATGTCGTCAGCGATGATCTGAGAAATACTTCTTTCGGTATCCCGCAGGGAAGCAGTTTATCATCTTCCCTGTTCTTAATATATATTAATGACCTCTGCAATCTTCAATTAGTCGGAGGAAAAATCATATCATACGCTGACGACACCGCGCTACTATTTTCGGCAAATACCGAAAATGAGGTCTTTGAATACGCACAACGAGGCTTCAATATTGTAAATGTCTGGCTACAGCAAAACCTACTTACATTAAATGCTGAGAAGTCAAACTTTATTAAATTCTCTATGCGCAATACAAATTCGGCTTCGCCAACATTGTATGCCCATCAATGTAAAAACCCCGAAGATGATCTGTGCCAGTGTCCCTGTATAACTAAAACAAGTTACATAAAGTATCTGGGTATTATAATTGATGAAACTTTTACTTTCAGACATCATATCGAGGCTCTATATAGTAGAATGCGCAAGTTAATATTTATTTTCAAAAAACTCCGTTCCATTGCAGATTATAAATTAATCAAACAAGTTTACTTTGCCCTATGCCAGTCAATAGTAACGTATTGTATCACGTCATGGGGCGGAGCTGCTAAAACGGCTATGCTAAAAATCGAGCGAGCCCAGAGAGCAATATTAAAAGTGTCAACCTTCCGCTCATTTCTCTATCCTACAGACCTCTTATATCAATCCTGCAACGTATTAACAGTTCGTCAATTATTCATATTAAACATAGTACTGAAACAACACACTGCACTACCATACCGCACTGAAATCACTAACAAACGACGTAAAGACATTGTTTGCACTCAACATACTGCTACGTATCGGGCCTTCTCATCCAGGTTCTTTTTGTTTCTTGGACCACTACTTTATAATAGAATAAATGCAAAGTGTTATATATATCCTCTGACCTACAGAAATTGTAAAAAGAATCTCCAGCAGGCCCTACAAAGCATGTCTTATGAAGATACGGAGGAATTATTAAGAGCATTGGTTTAACATGGATATTGGAAGTCAGTAAACATCGTTGTAGGTATTATATATAATAGACTAGCGTACCTAATAGATTTAAGTTCATCAGAGTACTGATGCCTTTAACAATATTTTATACAATCTGTACTTAGTTTAGAATAGTAATGTGATTATTTAAGGTAAATTATTTAAGAACTATTACGCCTGAAACACAGGAATATTCCTAGTTCAGGCACATGGCAAATTACTCCATTATGTTAATTTAGACTTAAGTTTTTGTTACTTATGTTTTTTCAATAAAGATTTATTATTATTATTATTATAATTATGTGCCACCTACCTAATTTTATCATTGTTTCTTTTCTAAACGATGTCTTGAAGAGATTACATACAGCGATAAGACCGCCTTTTGTACTTTTCATTTTTGCAAGTTTCTTGTATATATCTTTGTCACATTGATGCAATAAAATGTATTCTATTTTATCTATTCTATAAATATTAGGTTGGGGAAAAAGTCTTTTCGTATTTTATATGAAAATTCAAAACATTTTTTAATAAAGTTTATTTACATTTAACTAAAGTATGTAGGTGCCATTATGTTCGATAACTTTTTGTCATCTTGTAGGTAGAGACATGATCCCATTACTATAGAAATTTTGGGACTTCTGTTCAAAAAACGGCGACAAGTGGTTTTGGCAGTCTTCTCGTGATGTTAACCTGACATTGCCTAAAGAATTCTTAAGAGACCGAAACAGGTGGAAATCAGAAGGTGCAAGGTCAGGACTATACGGCGGATGCATTAACACCTCCCAGTCAAACTCTCTTAATTTTTGCTGAGTGGCTAAAGATGTGTGAGGTCTGGCGTTATCATGATGAAAAATCACACTCCTTCTATTAATTAATTCCGGCCGCTTTCTCTCAACTTTTTGCTTTAATCTCATCAGTTGTTCACAGTAGAGTTCAGAATCGATAGTCCTGCCTGGCGGTAACAGCTCATAATGAATATCTTCCCTTCCAATCCCACCATACACACAGCATCACCTTGTTGCGGGTTAACCCGGGTTTCGCCAGAGTCTGTGAAGCCTGGCCGGCCTTTGACCACGACCTTTTTATGCGCCAAAACTGTTATGTGGTCAATTCCTAGTTCTTCAGCTACGTCGTAACTACTGATATGCCGATCTTGCTCCACTTTTTCAGAAATGGCATCCATTTTATCCGTAACAGGGCGACCAGAGCGACGTGAATCTTTGACATGAAAATTTCCGGATTGAAAACGCTTAAACCAAATTTGTGCTACTCTCACAGACACTGCACTAGGTCCATAAACGTCACAAATTTTTTTCGCAGCTTGCGTTGAATTTTTACCTTTTTTGTAGTAAAATTTTAAAATGTATCGAATTTCTTCATTAGATTCACTCATCTTGACAGTAAAAAAAACAAATGAAAATCACACATTTACCTAATTTGAATTTGGAAGTATCTTTTTTAAAATTTAAACTTTTTAAAGATATCAAAACCTGCTAGATACAAATGGTATAACCAAAGAGATTTTAATACAAGTTCATACATACTATAATGCGAAAAGACTTTTTCCCCTACCTATTATGTAAATGAAATTTAAACAAACATTGTCAAAAAATTATCT
This sequence comes from Hypsopygia costalis, assembly GCA_937001555.2. Taxonomy (NCBI): domain Eukaryota; kingdom Metazoa; phylum Arthropoda; class Insecta; order Lepidoptera; family Pyralidae; genus Hypsopygia; species Hypsopygia costalis. Next base: position 8,819,640 of record OW443349.2, read on the forward strand.
ACTGAATAAATTTACACTGTGACTTCGCAGAGCATTTGGCGAGAAATTTCAAATTTCCCGTGAAAACGGGTGAAATGATGAAGCTTTACCATTTATCAAAGAGTAACACTACCTGCTAGTAAACAGATCGCGGAGACAAGGTGTCATTTGTAAGACTTTGAATGGCAAACTAGTCTTGAAAGGGTTTTGTCCGAATATGTCAAGGGAATTTCCGTGTAATCTTCTACATTAAGTTCGGTGCGCTATTCATGAATTTAAAAGGTAAGACAAAAACTGGACAGAAAAAGGATAATTAATCTCTTTAGGCTTTTAATGCCTTGTTTGCCATATTGATGTTTTTCACGAGAGAAAGTCAAATTCCAAAAGCTTCTTACTCTGATTAATGTCCTCTGATTAAATTCGTTGTGAGTTCTAAGCCAGCCGTAACACTCGGGTCTGCAATGGACATCATTGTTCATTGCCTTTTTTGGTGGTTGTCGCTGTTAATCCTGGCTACACAGGAGACACCGTGGTAGGAATGTGTGCTGGGCCCCAATCCCGAAAAAAAAAGAATATGGTGCTAACGGTTCACTATGCAATGACCACCTACATAAGATGAGATAGTTTACAGCCCTAATTCAAAGCTAAAGAGTTACAAGCTATGGCTTAGAAGACCTAAGAATGAATTTCTACTGTGCATATTCGTAATAGATATAACTCTTGGATGAAAAGTAGGTGTACAGATTTGCTGTAATTAAATATAGATATTGGAATTCTATATAGAAATAAATGAAGGCAAAAATTATTTATTTCTGTATAGAAAGAAATAAAGCACCTACTTTTCACTCGAAATTATTCCTCATTCATTCCATTGCTGGGATATGGATGTCTCCTCCCTCCACCACGCTGCCAAATGGAGGTCAAACTGGTTATCCCTCCGTACCCTCAAAACAAATAAATAAATCCATCTTTAGGCAGGTTACGGTCCACGTTGCATAACTTGCGCGATCACTCAGAATGGTACGCGCAATGAAGCTCTTGAGTTCTTCAGTTCTGTGACTATTGCTTACATATTTCCTGTCACAGGTACTTGCATGAATCGAAAACTCAACTTTAGGCGATTGATAGACTGATATTACGATTCGTCTACACTGTTTTCCTTTACCGCTCGCTCCAATATTCTAAGACTCTTGAAAAACTGATGCCAATATTTTATACACGGAACACAAATCGTTTCCGAGGGTTAAGTACCAACAACGTGGCAAATCTTTCTCATAAATTAATCCTATTTTTATCTACAAGATTCTAAAGGGTTTACTAGAACTTACAGCAGCTGGGACAACCTGTCATGGACAAATTCCCAGGGAAGATAACATTGGGACACACTGCTATCAGGGTCGAAAACTAGAAGTTACTCGATCTTAAATATCAGCACCATAATTCGAAAACTCGACATCAACCAGTTGTACCAATCACCTGTTGGAAGTAAAGGCAATGTTAACAAAATCACATGGCAGATCCTACGCAAGAGCGAGGAGGCCAATTTCGTGAGCGTCACGCATCAGGTGAGATGAAGAGACATTGTAACAACCAAGAAGTCCATGATCGATTTGCCAAGGGCATAACGTAATATAACATAATATCTGTCAATTGTAATGCCAAAGAAATTGTATGTATCAACTTCAATTATCTGATTGGTGTCGTAACTAACACGAACGGGCAAAGGATTAGAATTGTAGAATCTGAACTGAACAAGCCTCGTTTTATAAACATTTCCGCGCCGATCTTTGTCATTCAATTCCAACCCATGATATCACAGAGTGCTTTGTTTATGTCATAATCATAAGTATTCATATTATTATCATATTTTACTATAAGAGTTGTGTTATCAGTGACCACAATACATCTGTGACTAGAGATTCTAGGAAGATCGTTAATATATATGAGGAAGAATAAGGGCCTGAGGACGCTTCCCTGAGGAACGCCAATGTTATAGATATGAATTCAGATCTATAACTTTGTCTTAGAACAGTGTTACGTAGTAGTACGAAGTATGAAGTATATACGAAGAAGAATAAGCACACTTAAATAACCGGGCTCATGTAGTTGTGTAAATATACATGTTTTTAATCAATATGTGTCTATTAATACACGAGACTAAGATTAAGACGCGAGATGCAACGTGCATGCGCGTATGTAATGCTTCTTTGTATCGCTAATATATATTGTACGATAACCGCGTTACATCCAGTAGACCGTATTCTTGTTCAGCATGCGACAAAATGACACATTTATTATTGATGCAATCAGTAATTTTTATATTTAGAACGATGATAAGTTCACCATCGTGTACAGCAGTGTGTCCCATAGATCCGCGGTCTCGCCCCATATTGCAGGCACTCGTCGGTCGCGCTCGCTCGAATAGTTCGCACTCGAATCCAACCAGCTAGCTTGATTATAAATTTCTCGTGCGATTTAGCTTCACTTCAGTTAAATCCGCTATCATGTCTGCTCTGAAATTTGAATATATATTTCTTTTTTTTTTGTGATATAATTTTCGTTTCCGTGGCTTATTCAGTGGGATATTTTTCAGTCAAGCACTTTTTTCTTTTGTTTATTTAGTACCTAGCGAGCCCTGGCTTTGCATGGGTAGAATTCTTGGTTTACGTAGCATACGCCAGTAAAGTCGGGAAATTTTTATCAGACATTTTTAACAATCATTATCAAATTTCAACCAATTTACACAAACTCCTTATGAATTATATACCTGTATCTTCCCGTAATCCGTACCGTAGTTTTTGATATGATGCCGTTCAAACAGGCAGATATACAGACACGGCAACTTTGTTTTGTAATATGTAATATATATTCCGCATTTTTTATTCAGCACGACGTCATCTCAACGAGATTTCGATGAGGTGGACCTTTGTTGATCGAAGGGGTGGACACTAAATTTTGTTTGAATAATTGAAGTTTAGTCAAAAATGATAAACAAAAGAGTCTCTGGCGAAAAGAGAGATAGGTCATGTTACGCCTAACATAGTACCGTAGTAGTTCAGGGGTGTAAGTAGTTCATCAACATCTTTGAACCTATGCCAACTGCCAACGCTATACATCTGACGGGCCGTACGCTTATGTGTGACCAGACATTCTCAGAATACCGCAGCCAAATAACGATACCTTCGATGACTGTGGTGTTCCTGTAAGAGAAAGTGGTCAACAGGAAGGAAAGAGTTTGTGCAAAACCGAAATTTATACAGTACTTCGGGTGACAAACAAGCATACGGCCCGCCTGATGTGAAGCGGTTACCGTAGCCATATTAACGCTGCCAACATAAAATATCGCTCGCGCGCCGCCACCCATGCTGCCATCACAGCATCTCCTTCCTTTCTGGTGACCTCACTCACTCGCAGGAACACAACAACCTTCAAGGGAATTGTAATTTGGCAGCGGTATTCTGTGAGGTGGAGGTACATTCCTCAGTCGGGTAGCTTACAATTACGATTCCTACCTCTCTTTTGACCAGAGCTTCGTTTGTCAGTCACCAGGGTGTACCGCGTGCAGGTGAAGTTGGCTTTGGTTCAAAGATGTTGATGAAAGTATAAAACTTACACCCCAAATATAGATGCTTGTTTACCACCCAATGCACAATAAAAACACTCACATCGTTTCACAGGTTCTTTACTTTACCGCTCAGTCACTCCTCACATCTCTAGTGGAAACTCAGCCTTACGCCTATATATTAAATAACAGTGCTATGAATTATCTACATTATTCTCTATCTCATGTGGTCTCATCAAACCCATGTCTATAAAACATAGTATATTATAAGTCTATGACGTATATCTTTACTCTATACAGATAAATAAAATTGGAGTGTCTGTTTGTAATATTAAAATAACCGCTTTTTACTAAATTAATATGGATGTAGGACACGGTACATATACCAAAATATTTTTTTTTTTTATAATTTTTGTCTGTCTGTCTGTTTGTTACGGTTTATCTCTGAAACAGCTGGATCGATTTTGACCGCACTTTCACTGGCAGATAGCTCATGTAATCAAGAGAACTTCGCCTACCTATTTTTAACCGACTCTAAAAAAGGAGGAGGTTCTCAATTCGGCAATTGCACCCATATTATTTTCATCATCATCATCATCACCAGCAGCCTGTATCTACTCATTGTTAGGTTTGTTATTTCATTACTCCGTTATTTAATGACCGATTTAATAAAAAAAAACCTTTTTTTATTTGAAAGAGTATACTTCCAGATTGGTCTCATATTTTTTCATTATCATCATCAGCCTGTATCTTGATACGTAAATGTAGAGTAATGTTTGGAGTCGGTTTTTTTTTTGATAAAATTATACTGTTTATTTATTTTAGAAACTTTATTAATTTTTATTATTATAAATACATAAATAACTATTCCGCGCGGACGAAGTCGATGGCACAGCTAGTCTGCAATATATTTCAATAAAGTCAAAGGCGTACCCCAGTTCGTCAAATACAATCTTGACACAAGATTGTTTGAAGTCAAACGCGACATGGCACCTTAATATAAGCAAATTAGTTCAGATTGGGGGAAGTTCAGTTATTTTTAGTGGAATGATTGATTGTTGTCGAGGCATGGTTTTGACAGAGCAGTAATGAAAGATTTTATTATATACTAGCTGCCCGCCCTAGCTTCGCCCGGGCACAGAATAAATAATAGTTCTTACGTACTCCTGGTTTTGTATTTCCATACACCATACTAATATTATGAATGTAAAAGTGTGTTTGTTTGACCCTCTTTCATGTTGAAAGAAACCAATGGATTGACTTGTTTTTTTTATGATGTGAAGCGGTTACCGTAGCCATATTAACGCTCGCAACATAAAATATCGCTCGCGTGCCGCCATCCCCGCTGCCAACGCAGCATCTCCTTCCTTTCTTTCTGGTGACCTCACTCACTGACAGGAACACAACAACCCTCAAGGGAATTGATATTTGGCTGCGGTATTCTGTGAGGTGGAGTTATATTCCCCAGTCCGGTAGCTTACAATTACGCTCCCTACCTCTCTTTTCGCCAGAGCTTCGTTTGTCAGTCAGCAGGGTGCACCGCGTGCAGGTGAAGTTGGCTTTGGTTCACAGATCTTGATGAACCACTTACACCCCATAATATAGTGCGTTTGTTTGCCCTTCTTTCATGTAAAAAAAACCAATGGATTGACTTGTTTCCTTATAGGTATAGTTTTTAAGTCTGAAGAGAGCCCGGTGGTCGAATGACTTGCAATGACCACTTTGACTCCGGGGTCGCGGGTTCGATCCCCGCACAAGGCAAATATGTGTATACCGATCATATCTTGGTCTTAGCGTTTTCTATGTACTATATCTAAGTATTTACAAAAGAATATATTTAAATATTATATCTGCGGTCGAACTGTTGTCGAAATTGCTTAACTTCCATGATCGATCGACAACAAGCTGCCCGTACTACAGCTAAAAATAGATACCTAAGTTTAATTCCTTAGACGGTTAGCATTGTGCGAAATAGGAGATAAATGTAAGAGAATAAACTAGAACTGTGACGTCGACGCCAGGAAGTCTACGCGGCGGGGTCAACATACAAATAAACGCGGCAACTGGCTTGTTTGTCGGCAAATACTATGGCCACTATAGAAGTAACTATGGTTTGTTTGTATCTATATATATAAAACTAGCTATTGCCCGCGACTTCGTCCGCGTGAATATCAGTTATCGTGGTAGAGCTATAGGAAGTTTATGCAGCGCACGCAACGAAAGCCCTCAAAAGAAATATTTTTTTACCATTTTTCATTGGTGCTCCGCTCCTATTGGTGGTAGCGTCGTGTTATATAGTCTATATCCTTCCTTGAAATATAGGCTATCTAACACTAAAATATTTTTTCAATTGGAACCAGTAGTTCCTGAGATTGGGCGTTCAAACAAACAAACAAACACTTCAGCTTTATAATATTAGTATAGCTAACATGTCCTGACTGACTGATTCATCAACGCCGAGGCAAAACTACTGAAGCTAGAAACGTCATATTTGGACTGTGGCTTCCTTTTGTGACGTATAGGTCCACTAAGAAGGAATCTTGCGAAATTCACCTCCTAAAGGGGTAAAAAATGGTATCAACGTTTGTATGTATTTTTTTGTTTGTGGTCATATCTGTTTGGAATTTCGTGATATTGCTCTTTGACATAATTTAATAAAACTCTAATTCAATATTTTCTAAAATTCGATCTCATAAGGGATAAAAAGGGGTATTAAACTTTGTATGGGGAAAAATATTAAATGGGCATTTCGGCTTGGAACTTTGTAAATATAGTCCTAAAATAAAATAAGTAAACACGTATTTCATGATTTTTCGCTACTCAACCTCTGTTGAATATTTCATGATTTTTTTTCGCTACTCAACAAGAATCTATTAATTCTGTTAGAGCCAGCTAAGGACGCACTTCAATGATGTTTCCTTATTAGCAAATTAATTGTATTTATGTACCAAAGTTGTGTTTTATTGTAGGCAGTAGTATGTATTTGTCTATATTTGTGTTTGTTTTAATTCTTCTGTATCTATTGTGCTTAATGTTACCCAGACCAAAAAAGTTCACTTTGAAAGTGAACTTTTTAGGTCTGGGTAACATTCTATGGTTGAAATTCTTCTGGAAGAGATTCCTTCTGAGATAAGTCCGTCATCTATATATATAAAATTCAAAGTCCTGACTGACTGATATATCAACGCACAGCCCAAACCGTTGGGTCTAGAGATTCCAAATTTGGCACATAGGTTCCGTATGATGTCTAGGGGTACACTAAGAAAGGATTTTTCAATATTCATCCCCTAAGGGAGTGAAATGGGGGTCCAAAGTTTGTATTGGGAAACAAGATTAGTTGGACTATTTTATTCGAAACTTTACACGAGTACTTCTATAGATAAATGAGTAAACATGTGTTTCAGGATTTTCTAAAATTCACCCCCTAACCCTAAAATGGGGTGAAAAAGTCTGAAAATCGTCATGGATATTGTTTTTATGGTTTATCGTGTAGCTGATTACGAAAACAACAACTATTTTATAATCCAACATACCCGACGTGACATAAAATCACCCCTGCGGGGGTGCGATGGGATTGAAATGTCCTAATATCAATATGGATGTTGATTCTGTGGTTTTCTGGGACGTCAATTAAAAAATGGTATCCATTTGAAAATATAACATAGTTGACATGAAATTACTTAAAAGGATTTTTAAAATTTTACCCCTAAGAGGGTAATACGGAGGTTCAAAATTTGTATGGGGAAACGAGATTAGTTGGACTATTTTATCCTAAACTTTACACGAGTACTTCTATAGATAAATGAGTAAACACATGTTTCAGGATTTTTCAAAATTGAACCCTGGGGTCACAAAGTCTGAAAATCGTCATGGGTATTGTTTTTATGGTTTATCGGGTCGCTGATTACGAAAACAACAACTATTTTATAATCCAACATAGCCGACGTGACATAAAATCACCCCTGTGGGGGTGCGATGAGGTTGAAATGTCATAATATCAATATGGGTGTTGATTCTATGGTTTTCTGGGACGTCAATTACGAAAATGGCATCAATTTGAAAAAATAACATAGTGGACCTGAAATTCTTCTGAAGGATTTTTCAAATTTTACCCCCAAGAGAGTGAAATGGAGGTCCAAAGTTTGTATGGGGAAATGAGATTAGTTGGACTATTTAATCCTAAGCTTTACACGAGTACTTCTATAGATAAATGAGTAAATACGTGTTTCGGGATTTTTCAAAATTCAACCCCTTAAAGGGTAAAATGGGGTCAAAAATTCAGAAAATCGTCATGGCAATTTTTATGGTTTATCGGGTCGTTGATTATGAAAACAACGACTTTAAAATTCATACGTGGCTAACGTGACCTTCATCCTCTAATGGTGTGCGATGGGGTTGAAATGTCTATATATCAATATATGTGTCGATTTTACGGTTTTTCGGAACGCCAATCCATACTAATATTATAAATGCGACAGAGTGTCTCTCTGTTACCTCTTCACGGTTAAATCGCTGGACGGATTTAGATGAAATTTAGTTCAGAGATACCTTCAGTCCTGGAAAAGGTCATAAAATAGTTTTCGTCCCAGAAATTATCTGTTATTGTTATATATTGTACCTGTAGAGCGGTTTTATGTTCGGCTGTATGTATTTTTTTATGTTTCAATGATTTCTCTGGCAATTGTACAGCAATTTTAATAATTGTTATTTGTTTGAGAGGGTACACTGTTCAGGTGGTCCCATATTAATCAAACCAGGATCTGATGATGAGCTCCCTGAGAAATCGAGAGGAAGGGTTGAAATTTATATGCATGGACTTGGATATAGTAATTAATGAGTTTTCTGATGTTATTAAGTTACAATAATTTGCATTTGGAAGTCATCATGTGACACTGTTGAGCATCAGCTCAGCTCATTAGTGTTGAGTTTTTTAAATTAAATTATTCATGTATTTTCGTCATTATGTCACTACTACTTACCCAATACTATAATAAATAAATAAAAGGAAATATTCACTAAAAAAGAAATAAACTTTAAAAAAAATTAACCAACTGAAAAATCCAGACACGAAAAAGCCAAAAATAACTACTACCTCCTGAGATTTTTGAAGTCGGTGTAATTGTTTAAAAGTTGTTTTATCCTTTTTAAGCTGATGGAATAAGACTTGTATTATCCTAATAGGTTTTGAAATTTATAACTTGCGTCAATCAGTGCTTATGAGATCACGGGCGGCGCGGCGGGAGCGGGACGGGTGTAGTAGTTATCTGGAAAGTACTTACATCCGTACTTAGCACAAATAAAGGTGCTACATGAAGGTGGTTGCGTTACGTGTTAGACTTGGCTTGGATAATCTAAAAAGCCCGAATTTCACGCGAGCGAAGCCGCGGGCGAAAGCTATAATATTCTGTACTTGTAATTTCATGTCTTTAGAGTAACACAAAAGTAATTTTGAGAAAATATATCTGTATATATATATATATATATATAATCCAGGTATATAATAAACTAGCGACCCGCCCCGGCTTCGCACGGGTGCAATGCTGATACTAAATGTACTACAGAAGGTCTTTGCGCTTTGTCCTATCCAGTCCTTCCCCAGTTATAGGCACACGCCGCCGGCTCCGCGGCCGGTACCGCCACAGCCGTTATGTCCCTGCATTTTAAATGTGTAATATCTTCTAAACTATTCATTTAAATTACATGCTGTGAAGGGCCATATTGATCTATATTAAATGCGCAATGTATTTAAGGTACTTAATTGGATAAGGATTAATTCTGTATTGCTTAAAATCGCTTCGTAAATAAGGCATTATTTCTTGTAAAAAGCAAAGGATAAAATAACGGTTATTGTGTGTTACCACTAAGAGATAGACATATACCATCGCGAACTTTTTTGTAGACCATTTTAAGGTGAACAATACTGTACTACATTATTTTGATCTATCTCGTTGGGTTCAGCCAGCGTTTGCAATGAAAGAGCAAAAGAATGTGTTTATTTACGACATCACATTAGAAACCTCTAAATTATCAGTGTTTTTCTACTATGTTATGCATATATTATACATATAAACTTTCCAGTTGAATCACTCTATCTATTAAAAAAAACCGCATCATAATCCGTTGCGTAGTTTCAAAGATTTAAGCATACAAAGGGACATAGGGACAGAGAAAGCGACTTTGTTTTATACTATGTAGTGATAATCCAGGTCAAATTACACACTGCCATCTAGCCCCACCCCACACTAAGCAAAGCTTGTACTATGGATACTAGATAACTGATATTATATGTAAATACATTTTTTAACAAATATACATGTTCATACACGCAAATATTTGTCTTTTGCTCGGATCAAACCCGCGGCTTAGAAGTCAAAGTAGCCATTGCTATCCATTTGACCACCGGGCTCGTCTAAATGTAGTTTTGTGTTTGAGCCTTCAACCTTGAAAGGAAGGACATGCTGCGTTGGCAGTGGGGGTGGCGGCGAACGAGCGATATTTTATGTTGCGAGCGTTAATATGGCATATCAGACGTATGCTTGTCTGCCGCCCGTCGTAGTACCTATATAAAAAAAAACCTTGTTTGAGCTCATATCTTTTTACAAATTGAAATTTCTAATAACACCAGGAGATCTCACGAGTCTTCGTATATAATAAATAAACTAATGGTAGTGGGTGGGTGCCGGACGGCAGTAGTTTGCATGAACTAATTGGTGGTGGAAGCACGCAAAGTAGTATAGATCAAATTGCCTATAATAATAAAGCAATAAAGTCGTAGTGGAAACCCAAGGAAGACCACAGTTGACAGCTCTGGGGCGCTACCGCCGAAGCTAAAACCGATTGCAATGAATTGGCTTTTATGGTTCCAAAGATAAAACTTCAGTTTAGATTGGTGGTAATTGTGTTTAACTCGGCTGGTAGAAACCCTAGGACTCTATCTACTAAGCTTAAGTTTGTCAATAACTTTAAGATAAAACCAATTTATGGGATAAAAAAATCTGGTGGTAATCTTCTTCAAAGGCTTCAGCTTCGGCGGTAAGGACGGTAAGGCCCCTGGTTTCATTTGCCGTCCAGACAGGAGTCGTTAAAGCTATACTCTAAGGGTGAAAGTGGCGAGTAACTACGAATCGAGGCCATGTGTTGAAGACTTAAGAGTAAAAAATATTTAATTTTTATTTTTTTTATACCTCTATAGTGGAAACAAGCATACGGCTCCCCTGATGGAAATCAGTTACCATAGCCTATGAACGCATGTAACACCAGGGGCCTCACACGCGCGTTGCCGACCAAAATTTTATTTGTTGTTTTTTTCAGTCAACAATCCCTTCGTCTCTAACTTTCCCATTTTTAGTTCAAAATTGAAAATCAGAGCATGCTTTATTAAAATGTCAAATGTACGTATAGTTGTATTTGTAGCAATATTCATACCGAAAATATAAACAAAAGCGTAGCTGAATGTGGAACAGAAATAGGTCACAAAATAAATTGTAAACTGTAATAGCTTTCCTGGAAAATAACCTAGCAAATAGTGAAATATTTTAACTTTCAAAGTTTACGTTATAAATTTAGAACTAACATGCTATGTAGCTGTTTCAACTAACTGTTTTCTAACTCACTTAGAGTCTAGGAAACAGGTTTATAGTTTAACCTATACTATTAAACAAAAATATACAGTAAATATAAAGAATTCTATAAAAAATTGACAATCAGGTGGTCGAATAGCTACAATTTTATGCTACAATGGTAGCAATGGCCACTTTGAGTCCGAGGTCACGTGTTCGATCCTTGTACAATACAAAAATTTGTGCATGGACATGTCTTTATCTTAATCTGGGTGTTTTCTATGTATTATATGTATGTATTAAAAATGTATTTAAATATATATATTAGTTATCTAGTACATATAGTGTTACATAATACAGTAGCGGTGTAGCGGTACATGATCATCATCATCAGGTCCATTTTAGTCTCCACTACAGGAGCACGACCCTCGCTTGTCCGTCCTAGACGGAAGGAAGATTTGGCCTACACTCGCCACGCTGTCCAAACTGGTTGGGGAGGCCTGATCGATATTTGATAATGTATTTCCCTTAGTCGCCCATGTACGACATCCACGGGAAGAAACGGAGTGATTCTATTCTATCCTGCCGGAAACCACACGGCCAACACACACACAGCGGTACATGATGCCATCAGAGAATCAGTAAGTTTATTTTCTACAAGAATGTTCAAGCGTATTATATATTTATTTGGACTTGTTTGAACTATGTTGTCTATTTAATGTAATTAATTGGAATACATTAATGACTCATTATTATACATAAAACCCTCGTCGAACTAGTAATGACCTTTTAGGTAATCTGTGGTTGATTGGAAAATATCCCTCATGGTATAAGCCCACCATTGCACATTTAGTTTTAATTTCATGTCTTGTGTATACCGTTTTATACAATAAAGATTTACAATACAATACCAATACATTTCAGTATTATTGTATTCCTTTCTTTCTGGTTATCCCCATTAACTCGCAGGAACACAACATTCCTCAAGGCAATTATTAAATAGTTGCGGTATTTTTTGAGGGGAGGTACTACCCCAGTCGGGCAGGTTACTAATACGCTATCCCTACATTTAGTTCGCCAGAGCCTCTTTCGCTAGTGGGCAGGGTGCACCACGTTCAGGTGAGGTTTCCTTTGGCTCTAGAGGTCGTGGTGAGCCAACTCCACAATGTACATCCCAATAAATAACACTCCTGCGACTGAATAAGGGACCAGCCCCCTTACCACCATCTCTTAGTGCGATTCAATAATTGATTGGATTGCTTATTCATACCAATGAATAAGCGACTCTATTCCATTTGAAATATAGAGTCGCTTATTCATTGGTATGAATAAGCAATCTATTCAGTTATTGAATCGCAATAAGAGATGGTGGTAAGGGGGCTGTGGCCTTACCGCCGATGTAGTAGCCGACTACCATCTGATTTTTTGATTGCCATAATCAAACTTCGGCTTAGATTGATGGAAATAGTGTTTAGTTATAGCTGGAAGAACTAGTAGAGCTCTACCGACTATGCTGAAAATACTTGTCAATAACTAAAAATGTAATAGCTATTTTTCGGTTTTTTTATTCTACGTCAGGTGGCAGATAATCATACGGCCCACCTGATGTGAAGCGGTTACAGTAGCCATATTAACACTCGCAACATGAAATATCGCTCGCGCGCCGCCACCCCCACTGCCAACGCAGCAACTTCTTCCTTTCTTGTGACTGTCACTCACGCGCGGGAACACAACAACCCTCTATGGAATTGTTATTTGGCTGCGGTATTCTGTGAGGTGGAGGTACTTCCCCAGTCAGGCAGCTTAAAAATACGCTATGCCCTGCCTCTCATTTCGCCAGAGCCTCGTCTGTCAGTCAGCAGGGTACACCGCGTGCGGGTGAGGTTGACTGTGGTTCAAAGATGTTGATGAACCAATTACACCCCAAATCGGCGTTAGGGCCACAGACCAGGGGCCCTATCGCCGAAGCTGAAGCCGATTGCCATCAGATTTTTTGAATGCGGAAATGAAACAACTGCTCACGTTGTTGGTAATTATGTTTAGCTCAGCTGATTGAAACCCTAGAGCTTTACCAACTAAGCTGAAGGTGTTTGTCTATAACTTTAACCTAACACCAATTTTTGGAAACAAAAAATCCAGTGATCGGCATCAGCTTCAGCGGTTAGCAGCGGTGTTATTTACACCTCAAAAATAGTTAGAATATTCTTTAAGTTGAATAGTTATTATCTCTATTTTTGAGATGTTATTTTGTGTTATTTGCTTAGAGCCGCATTCATGAATTCCTGTCTTTCCCGAAGGTTGACTGGTAGAGAATGATTTTAGCGTTAAGTCCGCCTTTTGTACCCTTACGTAATTTTGTGGTCAATAAAGTTTTAAATAAATAATAAATAGTTTGTCTCAATGTTTTCTCAATTTTTGGAACGATAAAGTATAAATGACAAATAAACGCTGCTATCAAGAACACTACAATTTAACTACTTAAACAACCTGTAGACTCTAAACTCGGCAGCCAAAGCAACCATTCTGAACACATTAAATTAGTTTATCTCGGTAACTTACAAATTAAACTATAAAACACGGCCCAACTGTGTATTTAATTATTCAAGCCGACATTATCCTATATTTAATCTCAGTTTAATTTACTGAAACTTTGACGTGGGTTTACTAAGTGTATAAAACATGTTATTAATGCTCCTGGCTTCGCCTGTGTTGACACACTGTTAGACAAAATGTAATCAGAGTTATAATCTAGCTGTGTGTCAAATGATCCTTAACAATTTCGAAGCCAATAAGAGCTGCGTGTTTGGTAAACGTAACAATGAAAAAAAATGGTCGATTGCGAAGTAGGTTTACGACGATAATTTTACATGATAACGTCATAACAAAACATCGACCGATGGAGTGTAAGTGGGTCATTAACATCTTTGAACCAAAGCCAACCTCAACTGCACGTGGTGCACCCTGCTTACTGACAAATAACGCTCTGGCGAAAAGAGAGGTAGGCCATAACTTATTTTTTAAGCTGCCCGACTGTGGTAGTACCTCCACCTCAAAGTATACCGCAGCCAAATAACAATTCAATTGATTTGATGTTGTGTTCCTGCGAGTGAGAGAGGTCATCATAAAGAAAGGGAGGAAGGAGTATAGCAAGGAGTATAGGCTGGCAACGGATCTGCGACTTTTTGGTGTTACTAATCTCCATGGGCGGTGTTGATTCCTTTCCATCAGGTGACCCACATGCTCGTTTGTCCCCCTTTCGTATATAAAAAAAATATATTAAACAACTGTAAATCATTATTCTAATAATTTTGCGATGGATGCAATTCAGAACACATACTTATTCCAGGTAGACCGGGGTCGTAGATTTGTACAGGTCATTTCTTTCTCTTGTACATCGCCTGTAAAAATTAACATGCAGGTCATGTGCAGGCGTAGACGGGGAACGCTACAGTATATTATACGTCTATGTATGCGTGTCTAGATGATGTATAATACGTACGACAGTAATTCGGTAGACAATAATATGACCTGTTGACACTTGGCACTGATTGATAGTTGATAGATTTTTAGACAAAAACTTCTTCGTTTTCTTTTTTAGTAACTGGCAACCAAATAACACGCTGGTTTAAGGGTGGGTCTTCTGCAAATGTATTTTTGAAACATTCTGCTAAGACATTGGGACAAAGAGGCGTGATTATACCTTATTATAAAGTGTGGTCACACTTTTATCTTTTTCATGAACATTTCGAAAAAACAAACACAACAAAATTGCGGAAACTCAGCTTAATGTTGTCAAGTGTCCCGACTTATTTACATCGATATTTTTAGGGGTCTAGTAACACCTCTCTATTTACTCTTCAGCGAGTCGCCAAATGTCCTTATTTTTACCTAAGTCAGTACTTTGACCGGTAACACTGGCAGGTATGATAAATTTATATGAAGATGTTACTTCTAAAAATATTTTCACATTTTCAGTTCACACTCTAACTTTGTAGTCAGCATAAAAGTTTTTGTTTGCGATGTGAAGGTATCATTAATTCATGCTGTCACGTTCTTCTCTCCCGCTGTCCATTGAAGACCCTCCTACGCTGCTGTCGCTGGCCATCCATACTAATCTATATTAATAAAAGGATTTGTCCTCACTGACTGACTGACTGACTGACTGACTGACTCACTAATCAACGCACAGCCCAAACCGCTGGGTCTAGAGATTCCAAATTTGGCAAGTAGGTTCCTTATGACGTCTAGGGGTGCACTAAGAAAGGATTTTTCAAAATTCATCCCCTAAGGGGGTGAAACGAGGGTCCAAAGTTTGTATGGGGAAACCAGATTAGTTGGACTATTTTATCCGAAACTTTACACGAGTACTTCTATAGATAAATGAGTACATACGTGTTTCAAGATTTTTCAAAATTCAACCCTAAAAGGGGTGAAATGGGGTGAAAAAGTCTGAAAATCGACATGGGTATTGTTTTTATGGTTTATCGGGTCGCTGATTACGAAAAGAACAGCTATTTTATATTCCAACATAGCCGACGTGACATAAAATCTCCCCTAATGGGGTGCGATGGGGTTGAAATGTCATAATATCAATATGGGTGTTGATTCTATGGTTTTCTGGGACGTCAATTACGAAAATGGCATCAATTTGAAAATATAACATAGTGGACACGAAATAAGTAATTTCGTGTCCACTATGTTATATTTTTCAAATTTTACCCCTAAGAGGGTGAAACGGAGGTCCAAAGTTTGTATGGGGAAACGAGATTAGTTGGACTATTTTATCGTAAAAAAAAGGAGTAAAATGGGGTCAAAAAGTTTTCTTTTTTTATACTACGTCGGGTGACAGACAAGCATACGGTCCGCCTAATGTGAAGCGGTTACTGTAGCCATATTAACGGTCCCAATATAAAATATCGCTTGCGCGCCGCCACCCCCGCTGTCTCCTTCCTATCTGATGACCTCACTCACTCGCAGGAACACAACAACCCTCAAGGGAATTGTAATTTGCTGCGGTATTCTGTGAAGTGGAGGTACATTCACCAGCCGGGTAGCTTACAATTACGCTCCCTACCTCTCTTTTCGCCAGAGCTTCGTTTGTCAGTCAGCAGGGTGCACCGCGTGCAGGTGAAGTTGGCTTTGATTCAAAGATGTTGATAAACCACTTACGTCCCAAGTCTGAAAATCATCAAGAATATTATTGTTTTTATATTTTTATCGCTTACATCATCTGTGTAGTCAACCCCAGAGGTTGTCCATCGCGCGCGTAGGGCGTAAAAGAAACTGCGTCCTTCAAATGAAGCTACATCTGGTGCCGAAAACTAATTGAAAAACCTATTCTAAGTACCGACTTTATGGGGTATACCTACTTAATATAAGAATTTCGGTATTTTTCAAAGAATGACGTCAAGATTGACTAAATTTATACTTGTCGAAGGTGTGCTGATGCCCTATACCATTATAGCTGTGGAAGGTGATGGAGCTGGCCTGTTCCGCTCCATCTCCTACCACTTTCATGGAACGGGGGTGCATCATCAGGAGGTTCGTGCCACCATTGTTCACGTGTTCAACAACTGGAAAGATGAGCTGTTGAGTGAGGACAGTAAAGGATGCGCTGTTGAGGAATCTCTCTTTATACCTCGCATTCCCACTATTCCATCAGACCACCCCGTTTAATTTAAGGTGTTTCGCTATGACCATTAACAAAGCTCAGGGGCAGTCTCTAAAGGTCGCTGGGGTTGATTTGATATAGGACTGCTTCTCTCATGATCAGTTGTATGTAGCTTGCTCAAGAGTAAGTTCTCCTGGAAGCCTTGCAATTTTGGCTCCTGGTGCGAATGCCAAAAATATTGTTTACCGGGACGTCTTCACCTAAATGGTGTATGTTTGTAATAATGGTCAATATGAAACAGTCCTTTATGGGGAAAAAATGAAATATCTGGAATCGAAACAAAAATAGACGCAAATCAGGAGAGTTCCCGTAGCGAAGCACGGGTACTTTGCTAGTCTATATTAATAAAAGGATTTGTCCTCACTGACTGACTGACTGACTGACTGACTGACTCACTAATCAACGCACAGCCCAAACCGCTGGGTCTAGAGATTCCAAATTTGGCAAGTAGGTTCCTTATGACGTCTAGGGGTGCACTAAGAAAGGATTTTTCAAAATTCATCCCCTAAGGGGGTGAAACGAGGGTCCAAAGTTTGTATGGGGAAACCAGATTAGTTGGACTATTTTATCCGAAACTTTACACGAGTACTTCTATAGATAAATGAGTACATACGTGTTTCAAGATTTTTCAAAATTCAACCCTAAAAGGGGTGAAATGGGGTGAAAAAGTCTGAAAATCGACATGGGTATTGTTTTTATGGTTTATCGGGTCGCTGATTACGAAAAGAACAGCTATTTTATATTCCAACATAGCCGACGTAACATAAAATCTCCCCTAATGGGGTGCGATGGGGTTGAAATGTCATAATATCAATATGGGTGTTGATTCTATGGTTTTCTGGGACGTCAATTACGAAAATGGCATCAATTTGAAAATATAACATAGTGGACACGAAATAAGTAATTTCGTGTCCACTATGTTATATTTTTCAAATTTTACCCCTAAGAGGGTGAAACGGAGGTCCAAAGTTTGTATGGGGAAACGAGATTAGTTGGACTATTTTATCGTAAAAAAAAAGGAGTAAAATGGGGTCAAAAAGTTTTATTTTTTTATACTACGTCGGGTGACAGACAAGCATACGGTCCGCCTAATGTGAAGCGGTTACTGTAGCCATATTAACGGTCCCAATATAAAATATCGCTTGCGCGCCGCCACCCCCGCTGTCTCCTTCCTATCTGATGACCTCACTCACTCGCAGGAACACAACAACCCTCAAGGGAATTGTAATTTGCTGCGGTATTCTGTGAAGTGGAGGTACATTCACCAGCCGGGTAGCTTACAATTACGCTCCCTACCTCTCTTTTCGCCAGAGCTTCGTTTGTCAGTCAGCAGGGTGCACCGCGTGCAGGTGAAGTTGGCTTTGATTCAAAGATGTTGATAAACCACTTACGTCCCAAGTCTGAAAATCATCAAGAATATTATTGTTTTTATATTTTTATCGCTTACATCATCTGTGTAGTCAACCCCAGAGGTTGTCCATCGCGCGCGTAGGGCGTAAAAGAAACTGCGTCCTTCAAATGAAGCTACATCTGGTGCCGAAAACTAATTGAAAAACCTATTCTAAGTACCGACTTTATGGGGTATACCTACTTAATATAAGAATTTCGGTATTTTTCAAAGAATGACGTCAAGATTGACTAAATTTATACTTGTCGAAGGTGTGCTGATGCCCTATACCATTATAGCTGTGGAAGGTGATGGAGCTGGCCTGTTCCGCTCCATCTCCTACCACTTTCATGGAACGGGGGTGCATCATCAGGAGGTTCGTGCCACCATTGTTCACGTGTTCAACAACTGGAAAGATGAGCTGTTGAGTGAGGACAGTAAAGGATGCGCTGTTGAGGAATCTCTCTTTATACCTCGCATTCCCACTATTCCATCAGACCACCCCGTTTAATTTAAGGTGTTTCGCTATGACCATTAACAAAGCTCAGGGGCAGTCTCTAAAGGTCGCTGGGGTTGATTTGATATAGGACTGCTTCTCTCATGATCAGTTGTATGTAGCTTGCTCAAGAGTAAGTTCTCCTGGAAGCCTTGCAATTTTGGCTCCTGGTGCGAATGCCAAAAATATTGTTTACCGGGACGTCTTCACCTAAATGGTGTATGTTTGTAATAATGGTCAATATGAAACAGTCCTTTATGGGGAAAAAATGAAATATCTGGAATCGAAACAAAAATAGACGCAAATCAGGAGAGTTCCCGTAGCGAAGCACGGGTACTTTGCTAGTATTTTATATATGAATGTATGTCTGTTTAGTTGTTACTATTATGGCTGAACTGATTTAAATGAAAATTATATTCTGAGGCCTTCCTCCTATATCCTTACATACGCTACCTTTTGGCGTGATATAACCGACATTCATGCGGACAAAACCGCGGGCGAAAGCTAATACTATTATTAAAGTTTATTTGTCTATCTGTTTGTACCTTTTCGCTACTAAAAATCCTTGAATGAAATGTAAAAGATACAAATATCAGGCATGTTAGAACCACTGGAGAGTATAGTTGGTGGTTGTGTGCCACAATCATCGATCCGGGAGATAGCCGCAAGGAGGCTAGCCATGAGGTCGGCTTTCTCCTGCGGCTGATGTGCTAGTGAGCCATCGGGGCATCAGCACAGAAGTAGTCTGTACGGTTTTAGCGAGTCGCCAGTAGCTGCCTGACCCAGTGGGATGCTACACTAACACCCACTCGTGCTGTGCGTCCGCTCTAATGTATGACCTCTTGCATACCTTGGTGGCAGCGTTGTAGGCTGATTTCAGCGATATAAGTATCCTATGATAATTCTAACAAATCCAAACACAACTGTGATACATGGATCGTTTGGAGTTCAAATGCCTGGCTTTCGGCTCCATCGGCTTGATATTACCATATTGTTATAGTGTCATCAAAACTACAAAATAACTGCCAAGTTTCAAGATAATACCACAATTGGCTAGACGCCTATATTCTAAAATTATAAAAAAATATTTATCAGTACCGTAAAATACACAAAACTAGATCTATCTACGACCTTAACATTTTAATAGCTTATGTCTGACGTGTTTTTTGTCGATCAACGTTTGGTGGGAAAGTACATTTTAAAATAGGTATATTATAATCTTGGAAAAAAAATACTATAACTTTTGTGACGGCACTAGCTACATAACCGCAGTATTTACATAGCTATCGTACACATTTGTTTTAATGCAAACAAAACACATAGACGCGACGTCATAACTCAGTAGCCTTTTGTATGGAGCGTTTCCGGGAGAGTATAAAATTCTGATTTTCAAGTTATCATATGTCGAGAAGTTTTTATGCTATCGAAGTAATTCTTTCACCTATGGTTATATTAAAGTGACATCCTTAAATAAGATATCGAAAGAAATGGTCAAGTAGATTATTAGAAGTGGGTGAAATTTGGTACTTAAGATTCCATTACATAGCTATTCTGTTGACCTAATAAATCCGTGCTAAAAACTGCGTATAGCAGTCGATATTCAGTACAAAATTAAGTGTCAGACCCCATGTTAACTTCGGCGCCACGCTAAACTTCCCAGACCAAACAGGCTATTAATACCGAAAAGGGGGTCATAATAATTAATTAAATGCTAATTATATATAGCTTATTGGTTTCTGAAACATAAATATCAGCTTGAAATTAACGATGTTCAGACAGACTCGCTTATTCATTACTCAGCTAATTATGAAGAAAACATTAAAAAATAATTAGTCGACTTTGGCTCAATTTACACCGTCGCGGAATGGAAGCATCAATTTTGCCTCATGACGCGTAGAAGGCGCACGAATTCGCTGGAATGCTCGAGTATTCTTATGCCGGCTTTACATTTGTGCCGCGAAGCTCCGCGAACAGGCGTGAACGTGCATATATATGATTTTCGCTAGGTTCACGGGCGTTCTCGCCTGTTCCTCGATCGTAGTCGGTATTTTGTCCCGCGACAAAGGGTTCGCGTTTCGTTTGCGCGGTGTTCATGCGTACACATCCACATTCACGGATTACCGATGCGCACGGATTGGCGCGTGTATTAGCAAAATGTAAGTATCGAATTTAAAAAATCGTCATTACAAGTCATTACAATTTCAGTCATCCACATCTTCTTGTTCTCCAACGATTTCTAATTATTTTATTATTTTGTAGGTACAAATAGTTATATGTTGCTATATTATTGTTATTATATATTAACAAAGTTATTGCAGCCGCAGCTTCCACATCCATTCCGCGGCAGGTTTCACTGACGAATGTGTGACCCGTGAATGTAGAGGGGCACAAGTTCTTCCGTGAAATCACGGCGTGAATTGTGGCGTGAATTCACGGCATAATTTCGCGGCACTAATGTAGAGCCGGCATTACGCATTCTACTGCTGTAACCGACCCGAACGACTCCATGTTCGCGCCACTTCTCGCGGATTCCACAGACGGTAACGACAGTAGCTAGAGAAATTCTCGAGAATGCGCGAGAATTCCCCGGAACACGCGCGACCTTTTTTGGCTCGTATTTAAATGTTATACAATTGACATAAAGTTCATTATACTATGAACACGTTCCAAAACGTCGCTTTCATTCCATTCCACGTCGGTGTAAATTGAGCCTTTGCCCTTTGTAGGTCGATTAATTGATAGCTTTATAATGAAACTGAAATTTGGAAATATGTAAACATTTAGGAAAATATGACTACATTTTTTCTACTTTGACGACCCCGGTGGTCGAAAGTCTAACCATGTTTACTTTGACTCCGTGGTCGCAGGTTCGAACCCCGCACTAGACAAATATTTGTGTGTATGAACATCTCTGGTTCTCTTGGTCTGGGTGTTTTCTATGTACTAAATGTATGAATTTATATAAATAATGTATTTAAGTATAAAATCAGTTATCTAGTACCCATAGCAACTTCAAGCTTTGCTTAGTTTGGGACTTGATGGCATTGTGTAATTTGCCCAAGATTTTTTTTTTACTTTAAACTTTTGGGGTGTAAGTGGTTCATCACCATCTTTGAACCAAAGCCAACTTCACCTGCACGTGGTGCACCCTGCTAACTGACAAACGAAGCTCTGGCGAAAAGAGAGGTAGGGAGCGTAATTATAAGCGACCCGACTGGGGAATGTACCTCCACCTCACAGATACCGCAGCCAAATAACAATTCCCTTGAGGGTTGTTGTGTTCTTGCGAGTGAGTGAGGTGAGGAGATGCTGCGTTGGCAGCGGGGGTGACGGCGCGTGAGCGATATTTTAAGTTGTGAGCGTTAATATGGCTACGGTAACCGCTTCGCATCAAGTGGGCCGTATGCTTGTCTGCCGCCCGAAGTAGTATAAAAAAAAACGATGGAAATTTATGTAAAGTAAGAAAATTTATAGTAAAAGTAACCTAAAATCTAAACAACTAGCACTGCATGATCTGGGCCTTATGAAACCCAAATAAGTAATAATAATAATAATAATAATAAGCATTTATTGTCAGAAAAATAACATACAAGAACAACAATTACAACGTATCAACATGAAAGGACATTCTTGACAATTGGATTATACTCAGCACTGTACTGCATAGACAGATGTCTACACAGGGCTGATTTTCAGTATAACCCATGCTCGAGCTCAGGTGTTAGTCGAGAAACAATTGTAAACCCACGGGTTACTCAAGGAAATTATACAATAATATTAAAGTGAGAACTAATCTACGGACATATGAACATGAAATATGAAAACAAAATAAAGAAAACAAAAATGCCTGTTTATACTATATAAGCCTGAAAGGTACACAGCAATACCAGTTTGATATTTATTATAGTGTTGCATTTGCGTATTTGTGTGGGACTGTATGTCTGTGTATTTTATATGTGTGTGTGTATGTATGTGTGTGTGCGTGGGTGCCTCCGAGCGTTTGTGTGTGTGTTTGTGTGTGTATATTTGTGTGTGTGTGTGTGTGTGTGTGCGCGCGTGTATGTGTGTGTGTGTGTGTATATATATGCGTTAAGATAATGAGTTCCTTTTTATCCTGTTTTAAAGTTGGCTTCAAAATCAGCTCTTACTCTTTCTACAAGTATGGCCTTGTACTTCGTTTTAAATAGATTGCTACTAATATTTATCCTTAAGGGAGGCGGCAAATTATTCCAAATTTTAGAGGCACTGTAATTGAAGCAGCCCTTAAAGCCAGTAGTTTTGTGTTTGGGTATAACTAGAGCATGTAGAGACTGAGACCGAGTGTTGAATGAGTGACAATCCTCAACCCATGTTAGTTTTTCAAAGAGATACTCTGGTTTTTTACTCCAGATTATCCTTTGAGTCGTGCAAGCCAGATGTATTTCTCTTCTAATTTTCATATTGAATATGTTACTCCTAATAAGGTAAGGAGTAACATGCTCTCTTCTGGGTATGCCAAAGCAGAATCTTGCACACGCATTCTGGACTCGTTGAATTGCATTTTCTGTCTTGATGTACAATCGTGGGCCATAAACTGCACTGCAGTAGTTAAAAGGTGATAATATTAGAAGGTCACATAAAAGCACCCTTACATCTTCCGAAATCTGATTCCTTATGGCATATAAAACTTTTAGTTTGTAAAAAGCTGCTCTGATTTTTTCATTTATATGTTTAACAAAACGCATCTCGCTGTCTATAATTAGTCCAAGATTTCTAGCCTCAGTCTCCATTGGCACATTAACTCCGTTGATAGTAACTATCGGCGTATGATTTTGTATATTCTTAACTTGTGTTTTAGTACCCAATATTAATAATTTTGATTTGGAGGGATTTAAAATAAGTGAGTTTCGAGTAGCCCATTTGTATATTTCGTTTAAGTCACTGTTAATTTTACCCATAGCTTGTACGGTATCACTGGCCTTGAACGAATAATAAATTTGAGTGTCGTCCGCATACAGATGATATTTACAACTTTTTATGTGCACCGGCAAGTCCGCGGTAAAGATAGAAAACAAAATTGGGCTCAAAATTGACCCTTGAGGTACTCCACGACTCAGTTTTCCCACATTTGATGTAAGTCTAATGCCGTTCTGAGATGTCGTCTCAACGATCTGTTCCCTGTTTATTAAGTAAGCAAGAAACCATTTACATGCATCTTCCGCAAATCCATAGTAAGATAACTTTGCCACCAGTAACTCAGGGTTTAAACTATCAAATGCGCGGGAGAAGTCGAGCAGAATGAGAGCGCTACCAAGTCCCGCATCAGAAGACGTCAGTATATCATCTGTTACATGTAATAGAGCCGTTTCCGTACCATGTCCCTTTCGGAATCCGGATTGATATGCAGGAATTATATTTTCAGAACATACATATTTTTCTACTTGAATCAATATAACCCTCTCTAGAACCTTTGACCATATAGGGAGAATACTAATCGGCCGTAAATCTTTAAGTTGCTCAATAGTTTGGGATTTTGGTATAGGCTTAACAAGAGCTATCTTCCAGCTATCGGGAAAATATTGTAACTCAATACAACGGTTTATAATAGCCGTAATAGCCATGAGACTTTCAGGTAGGGTAAGTTTGATCATGTCGGCACTAATGCCATCATGTCCTACTGCGTTCGTATGGATGTTATAAATAATTTTACGTACAGTTTCCGAAGTGACACTTCGAATGGTGAATACACTATTTGTGAATTTGTTTTCTTGATAAAACCTTAAAGTCTCACGGTCTATCCTCCCGTCACCTGGAATAGTTAAAAAGTGATTATTAATTAAGTTGGGGTCATTTAAATTTTCCGGAATATATGCAGGGTCTTTATTAAATGTTTTGATCTTTTTAAAATACTTCCACATTTTCTTAGGTTGATTTATATTCTTATTTATATAATACGTAAAATAAGCTCTCTTTTCTCTTTCTATGGCTCCTGTAACTAAATTTTTAAGACTCTTATAATACTCCTTGGATGAGCTGGTTTTTTTTTTATGGGCATTTACCAAAGCTTTATCCCTCAAAGACATCATAAATCTAATCGTATCCGTAATCCACGGCTTAGGCGACTCTTTTATAAATTTTCTCTTAATAGGAGCGTGCTTGTCAAAAAGGTTAATTATCTGTTCATTAAATTTTGTAATCATTAGTTGAGGATCGGCAGTATTAATAATATCATTCCACGGAATGGATTTAAGGTCATTATTAAAAAGAGTTTCATTGATACCTCTGAACGAGCGGTTTTCCACAAAACGCGGGACAGGCTTTGGTTTTTTTATACTAAACTCGCTCAGTACTAACGCATGATCACTCAAACACGAATTATGGATAACAGCAACTTTTTTACACTTATGTGGTACATCTGTTATGATCAGATCAATTAGAGTTTCTGAGTGTTCTGATATTCTAGTTGGCTCTCGGACAATTTGTTCTAGATTGAACTGAGTAATAAGACTTAATAACTCTTTTGACTTTGGGCTATCAGGATCCTTAAGATCTACATTAAAATCCGTTAATAGACATACGCAGTCACAATCGGTACACGCACTAATTGATTCACTGAGGGCATCCAGAGCGGTATTTAATTTAATGCTTTCAGGTCTGTAAGCTGTGCCTATTGCCATACGTGCACCGGGAAGTGCAAGTTCCAGCCACAATTGCTCCAGTTGCGAGTCTGGATGCTCCCGCACACGCGCGCGCAAACCTTTCTTAATATAGAACCCAACACCTCCGCCTCTTCTAGACTTACGAGACCTATGCTTAAATATATAACCAGGAAGTGAAGGTGCGACACTCTCTTGTCCTTCCTGAATCCAAGTTTCATTTAAAGCCAAAATGTCGGGTTTATAAGTCACAATCGTAGCCTCCAATTCATCTCTACCTGTATTAAGCGACCTAATATTCAACAGACCAAGCTTCAAACTAACTCTTGCCAGACTACCCATTTTTGATTATTATAATTACTACAAATGGATAAAAGGCACTTAGTCTCTTTAGGGTGTATACATGTGTGTAATTGTGTATATGTTTGTGTGTAATAGTGTGAGTGTATAGTTCAACGGTATAAAATATATACAGTCTTATGTTGTATTTTCGAGCCACTGGTAAAAGCTCGTTCCTTCTATACTGATTTGCCCCATAACATTGAAAATTGTATACACGTACATCTACTAATATAAATGGTCGAGCCAGTACAATAGTGCAACTCCGCAGTGAATGCTGCTCAACATTGCAGTTAGTATTTTTTAAAGTTATTTTACATTTATTATCAAACATTTCTGTTAAATTGTATACAATCATCCAACGCTGATTCGGTATAACAATACATGTGAACATCCGACAAAAATCAACAAAAAATATATTATTTAGATAAACACATAAAAAGTTACAATTAACAGTCCACTTACATTTACAAGCATTAATTAAAAATTTTAGTAAGGTCGCTTTCCTTAAGAATACGAAAGGCACTTTTGCCTTCCGCTTCTCTAATGAGAATGCTTCCTTGACTGGTCCAGACGTACTTCCAGTCATGCTGTTTACACAGCTGGCGAGCCTTACCAAAGAGTATTCTATTTTCCTTAGTCAGCCGTTCATTAATATAAATCTTTTGCGGCGTTCCCGGTAGGTCGAGGTCCTCAGTGGTGATATGTCGGCGCTCGCGAGCAGAGCGCAGCACTTGTTGGTGTACCGCGCGGCGAGTAACTCGCAATACAATAGGTCGCGGTAGCCGTTGATGCTCTTGGCTAGCCCGTATTCGCACTGGACCCACACGACTGGCAGATACGATGTCCCGTTCGTCTATGTTCAAGCCTATTTTATTTAATAATAAACCTGTTAGGTGCCCCACATTCTCGCTATTGCACTCCGTTATACCGGTAATTTCTATATCGTTTTGAAGAGCCAGCTGGTTCCTGCTATTCAGGTCCTGTTTCAGGTGCTCAATCTGTAGTATAAGGTGATCCATGTCATTACTATAAGCTTCTAGCAGGGCCAATCTAGACTCAACGGTGTCCATGCGTACAGCGAAATTCTCCATTCCAGATATGCACCCATGATACATGTCCCTTAATTCCTTCAGCTCACCACGAACTTCATCTCTAAAGAACCCAAAATCATCTCTGAAATCTCTCATTTCCTTACGCATAGCTCGTAATTCCTCCAAAAGGGGGCGTTGTTCGCAACATTCATCAGATTTTTGGGAATAATCATCCTGTAAATTATGTTCAGTTATGTCCTTTAAAGGAGAAATGCTGGTATTATCCTTCGGTGGCGCGTTTTCAATACAACAAGGACATATCCAGTTTTTGGGAGTACCGGTCGCAGTAAGATTGACGCATTGACGATGATACATAACTTTGCATTTCGAACAAGCAGCGCCACCTGTCAGAAATCTGCCGCATCCACCACACTTATTCATGTTTTAAAATAGGCTCGTGCTTATAGTTCACGTAGCGTAGCCAACAGATGGCAGCCCTGATTTTTGCTATTTATATTAATTATTTATTAAATAATAATGTAATTTCACGCAGCACGCAATGTTTACATACGTTATGCAGGTGTCCAATGTAGATTTTTTCTAATAATGTTGGATGTCTTGTCTGAATGTAGGCACGACTAGAACTCAACTACAGCATTTAATTTTTTTGCACTTATCGTCCATATACTTCACTAATAACACTTGTGTATCAGCAACACACAATTATTATACAAATGGTGCAAGATTCCGATGTTTTTATACAATTTTAATATTATTTTAAGCCACAAATACTAATCAAGTGTTTGTTTACTACGACTACCCGCGGGCGAAAAAAAAAAACGTAAAAAAAAAAGTACAACTAACATTCTTTGTATTGCGAGCATTTATAATCCACATCAGGTGGGCTATATGCTAGTTTGGCTAGGTCCTTTAAACGAAGCGTGAAGAAGCACCTCGCGGGCCAACATGGCAGTGTCAACTGACACAGAACACTGTTGGCTCCTCTTTTTGCTTACCTTCAGGCGAAGCGGTGCTACTATTCTGATCTAAAATAAAATTAAACATAGTATAAAAACACTAAAGCAACTATTTTTTCCAAAAATAAGCTAACGCGAAGTTATCCACTACAACAAAAAATAATTATGTTTACCTAAATCTACTTTAAAGCTGCACAGTCTGTTGCTCAGTTGCACTAGTCCCAATGTTATGGCTGTAAAAGTCTATAATAAAATCCCCGAAAACAAAAAAAGCGAACAATCGGACAGAATGTTTGAACCGTTGGTAAGAACATTAGTCATTAATAAATGTTATTATAATTGTTGAATAATTGCGTACTCAATCCTAATAACTATAATTTGAACTTACATTTAAACTTACCCGATTCTCGACGCTGGTTCACCGTAATCCAGACGGGCTCACGCAGACAGGAATAAGGGTTTAAGGACAGGAATATATATATAATAATAATAAGAATACGTGCACAGTTCAGTGTTCCGAGGTCGCCCAGCGATCAATCACTCATTGTTAACACCGTCCAAACTTCCGACGCGTCCCGGCGTCGATCCGCGGTCCAGCGCGTTCCAGAAATTATTACGCGAACTCCAGGTCGCGAATTCCCGTATGTGCTGTAGCTTATCCGGAAGCTAAGCACAACAACAAAAAACCCGGCGTTCCAGAAGCGCGCCCCGCGCCGCCACGTTGCTAGATTATTTCCAGATAACGTTTTCCAGCACGATTCGAGTCTAAACGGCGAGAGACTGCCGAATGCTACGCGAACTCCAGGTCGCAAGACTCCCGTATGTGCTGCGAGGCCTATCCCGAAGCCAAGCAAAGCAACTCGACACAACAACCGCTTTCCAGAATGGTTCGAGTCTGTACGGTGGCTACCAGAGCCTACTAGCGACTGCTACGCGCGCGCCCCCTGACGGCGCGCACCGGCGAAACGAGTGCTGCCAGTCAGCAAGCTCGATTACGCCCTAACTAACAATCGATTAGTTTCCTGAGTCGATTTTAAATCCAACAATAATATATAATGCATTAGACGAATTCTTTAACGACAATAACATCGTTCTGTCTCCCTCAAAAAATTATTATGCCCTGCCAGGGTCCTAAGTAAACCTATGAATTTATTTATACCATCTGTAATTATTACACGTATCAATAAATAAATAAATTATCTATAAAACATTATACGGAAGAACAGCTCACCTACCAGGCGTACTAAACGGATCACTATGTAGACACACACATACACACACATATATTTTATAGTACTAAAAATTGTCATGCTTTTAAGTTTTTATCGCGCGACATGTCACCCTTTACCGTGCTTGTGTCGACGTTGTGATCCAGTAGGGTTGTCAGTAGAAAGAAAAATTCGACCGAGTTCGTGTCAGGCCACGAGCAGTGTTAGGGTTCCGTAGTTGCCTCAGAATATTTCGTCTAAATAGATCGTATTGTAAAGCTGAAAATATATGATGTTTTGTGATTTTATAGTTTGGTTGGATACGCGAGCGTTATGATAACTTGCCAAGACAAACCAAACTTAAATTGAGGCTCCGCATTAACATTGTTATTATTTTTTTGGAGTGTAAGTGGTTCATCAACATCTTTGAACCAAAGCCAACCTCACCTGCACGTGGTGCACCCTGCTGACCGACAAACGAGGCTCTAGCGAAAAGTGAAATAGGGCAAAATTACAAAACTGCTGAACATTTTTTTTTCGTGATTTTTACAAATTAATTAAGCGCGGCTTAGAACAATGTTTAAGCTTTATCCTTTCCTAAGATCAGAGAAAAAAGTTATCATCATTTGAAATAATAGATATTCACCTGTTAAAATATGCATAGCAAAAGTCACTAAAAAGGTCGCAATTTTATGCAGACGAAGTCGCAGCTACTAGGTAATGCTAAATCATTCTGAAAATATTCTATTTCGATACACTTTTGTTAACAATAAAAATGGAGTTCAAATAAAATAAACATCGTATGTGATAACCCTATTTGATCGCTTTGTGAAATTGGTTGGCAAATAAAATGTACGTAGGAGCGAACACCAATATATTAAACATCACAGTGCTCCGAATTACACTGTTTGCTCTTTTACATGGCTACATCATATGAATGGTATTGGAAAATTCGACTATGAATATGAACAGCTAGGGTTCAACAAATTTACAGATTTTCAATGTTCATTTTACATAAATTAATGTTTATCTTATTAGAGCCCTGAGGGCGATGTGTTTGTGTTTATTTGGGTTTATTTCAGAAACTCCTGTACCGTACTGTAAAGATTTCATGAATTATTTTAAGTGAATTAAAACTTCGATCATTTAAATTATTTTTGACGTGACAACGTCTTATAATTCGATGGAGCCGGCTGCACGCACGAAAAAACATGACATATGCGGCATTACCTCGCTCTCAGCCGTTCCATTAAAATTTTCTTTTGGAAAATGCATATTTTCTTATGACGTTGTCACTTTCAACTATCGTCAGTAAACCGACTTTACAGACAACCGATTTTTTTAAATTATAATTGCTTTTCCATTTTATACCAGGAACGGTGAACTGTGGTATCAACTTCCCTCAGCAGTATTTCCGAACAATTACAACATGGTTGCCTTCAAGAACAGAGTATTTATTTCCCTTAAAAGGCTACGGATCGGCGATCCCTTGGTGTTGCTGATCTCCATGGGCGGTGATGATTGCTTTCCACCAGGTGACCAACATGCTCGTTTGCCGCCTCTCATATAAAAAATATACAATAATATTTTAACTAGCTTTCGCCCGCGGCTTCGCTCGCGTGAAATTTGGAGCAAACACGTGTTTACTCATTTATCTATAGAAGTACTCGTGTAAAGTTTAGGATAATCTTCTTTCTACAAACAAACTTTGGACCCCCGTTTCACCCCCTTAGGGGATGAATTTTGAAAAATCCTTTCTTAGTATACCCCTAGACGTCATAAGGAACCCACGTGCCAAATTTGGAATCTCTAGACCCAGAGGTTTGGGCTGTACGTTGATATATCAGTCAGTCAGGACTTTGAATTTTATATATATAGATTAAGATCCTAACATTCCCACATCCATTGTTATAATTTATGAATACCCCATTAAGATAAATGAAATAATCACTTTAAACCCCATGGGTTTGGGTGCGGAAATGACTACCTCTAGATTAGTACTGTTTGAATACATTAAGTTACTAAATATTAATAACCTTTATCACCCATTACGAATGCTCGAAATAAGAGGAACTCGATGGCAGCCTATCTATGGATGGGTTTATTTATCTCGAGCTCCTCCATGCTCCGTCGGTCCCGGTTGTTGTCTTTAGATGACAGTCGTGAAGTCAAGTCAATGGCCTTTGGGCGGCTTGATAACACTGGCCTCCGCCAACCCACAGTTGAGCAGCGTGGTGGAGTATGCTCTATTCCCCTTCGATTGATTGATTGACGAGCTCGGTGGCGTAGCGATCAATGACGCGGCTTCGACACCAACGCTCGTGGGTTCAATTCCCACATAGGACAAACATTTGTGTGCATTAACATGTCTGTATGTCTTAGTCTGGGTGTTTTCTATGTATCATAAGTATGTATTTACAAAAAAAAATTGTTGTTTAGTACCCATAACACAAGCTTCGCTTACTTCGGGGCTAGATGGCGCTGTGTAATTTGTCTGATAATATTTATTTATTTATTATTTATTAAAGTTTATAAGAGAAAAGGGCAATGTTCATTCCTAAATCAGATACCAGAATTTCTACAAGTGCTGCTGCTGATGTGTGATTACTGTTATACACAATCAGCTGGTGGACAGAACCAAATTACCATTTTTTCAAATAAATTTTGATAAGACATATAACTCGATCGTATGCTATTCTCCGGTTTCTGCGTCCAGATGCTTTTTTGAGGTCATCGGTTCATCTCAAGGATCCAACACGTCGTCGCCGGATAACCGGCACACTGCCATCTAGTCCCAAACTAAGCAAAGCTTGTACTATGGGTAACTGATATTATACTTAATTTTTTTTTTTTTTGTAAATACATACATATAATACATAGAAAACACCCAGACGAAGACAAACAGAGAAGTTCATGAACACAAATATTTGTCTTATGCGGGAATCGAACCCGCGACATCAGAGTCAAAGCAGCCATTGCAAAACCATTCGACAACCGAGCTCGTCATAATATAAAAAAAAATGTGAATATTCTATCTGTCTGTTTATATAACTCGAAATACAAACGACATGGAAAGGAACGAAGGACAGCTAAAAATAACAGATTTTTGTTTTACAATGTTTTCCACCATATTATTATGGAAAGCATCGGGGAAAGTTTATATCCAGTAGTGGGTAAATATATGCTGGTAATGATGATGAAGAAATGTCTACTTCTCAAAGACAAGAGACATGTATGGGGTGTAAGTGGCTTACTACGATCTTTAGAGCCAAAGCCAACACACTGCCAACTAACGAAAGAGGCTCTGGCGAAAGAGAGGTAGGTTAGCGTATTTGTAAGCTGCCCGACTGGGGAAGTACCTCCACCTCACAGAATACCGCAGCCAAATTTCCTTGAGGGTTTTTGTGCTCATGCGAATGAGTGAGATCACCAGAATGGAAGATGTTTCTGCATTGACAACGGGGGTGCCGGCTCGCGATTATATCACGTTACGAGCGTCAATATGGGTAACTGCTTTCCAATCGGCCAAATTCTAAATCCTCTCTTTTTTTTTTATGAGAGGGGGTAAACGAGCATGTGTGTCACCTGATGGAAAGCAATTACCACCGCCCATGGAGAAAAGCAACACTAAGGGGTCGCCGATACGTTGCCAGCCTATACTTTTTCCTTTATTTCTTTCTTTCTGGTAACCTCGCTCACTCGCAGGAACACAACAACCCTCAAACGAAATTGTATTTTGCTGCGGTATTCTGTGAGATGGAGGTACTTCTCCAGTGGGGCAGCTTAAAAATTACGTTATTCCCTACCTCTCTTAAATGCTTGTCTGAATATGTAAAAAGAACCATAAATAAATCCATGCATAAATTAATATTTAAACCCAGTTATTTATGTTTCATTTTGGCAAACAACTAAAAGTCTTGTTCAATAGTAAGTGGCTATATTTTCTGCTCAGGGTATAATTTAAGAGCCCTAACGAAGCACTGAATTCTTTGCCAACTTTCAGCCCTTTGTGAGAAAATATTGTCTTTAAAGATTTATTTTTATTTTATTCCACGAGTGCTTATAACAAGCTTTTGTTTAGTTTTACGCGGTGTTTGTAATCAAATCTTATGAGCTTATTGACCCACTTCATAGTGTCATATTGAGCTGAAATTTGGAACACTTGTTTGGTTCTCGTGATGTTGCAGTATTCTTCTTTTTTTATAAAAGAGAGGGGCAAACGAGCATGTGGGTCGCCTGATGAAAAGCAATCACCACCGCCCCTGGAGATCAGCAACACCAAGGGGTCGCCGATCCGTTGCCAGCCTATACTTCTTCCTTCCTTTCTTTCTGGTGACCTCACTCAGTCGCAAGAACACAACAACCATCGAGGGCATTTTTATACTTCATCGGTCGGCTAGCTTAAAAAATACGCTGTGCCTTACCTCCCTTTTCGCCAGAGCCTCGTTTTCAGGGTGCACCACGTGCATGTGTGGTTGGCTTTGGTTCACAAATGTTGATGAATCACTTACACCCAAAACTTGAAAATATCTTGTCGCGACTGTAAAGTGGCGTGAGACTGACTGAATTTACTGCTTATTTCAATACTTACAAACAAATCCATACAAAATATTATGCACGACATACAAAAGACTAAAACCTAGTACCTATTATGAAACAATAAAAAATGATTACCTCATTTTCTTCTTGGATACAGGTAAAAACATATTAGTAACCACAATCCTTCTATTCTG
Source organism: Hypsopygia costalis (assembly GCA_937001555.2). NCBI lineage: Eukaryota > Metazoa > Arthropoda > Insecta > Lepidoptera > Pyralidae > Hypsopygia > Hypsopygia costalis. The sequence goes on from OW443349.2 coordinate 8,853,220, forward strand.
AAGTTCCAACGTATACAATACAATTCATTTATTGTGTAAACATGGTATAAAGGTCCTGAAATGTGCGCATGTTTAGCTAACACAATTTAGCATGCAAAATTATGTTGATTATGATATTTGACATTGACAACAATTTAAGTATGTAGTCACTAAAACATATATCTCCAATTAATTATTTATACACGATTCATCAATAATATATTGAAACTTAAAACATATTCATATACATTCTGATTTATTTTTTTATATTTTCGGTCAAATCTTTAATAATTATATTATAAAAATTGTATTTCTTCCAATCACATATTTTACAGCTGTATGTCGGCATATGTCCCGCAAGTCGTAGGAAAACATTTCCTAATCGTTTGCACATAAGTCATCGTGTTGTTTAGTAACGTGTGATAATAATACTAGAACGTGGAATCCGATAAATTGCCGGATCCCCGGTATAATATGTACTACTGTTGTGGTAATGAGCGTGTTTTTCATTCGATCCGCGCACGCCGCTCTGTTGTCTGTTTTGGGCTAGTAAAATACTGGTGTTTCATGAGAAATTCGCTTGTAGCGAGCTGCTTTTACAGATTACTATAAAACTGAAATATCAAACACGTTTACAAAGGTCAAATCGGTAGTAATTTGTAAACAAGATTTACATATAGTATATTACAGAGCGTAGGTGACGTCGTTTTGTGAGAGCGGCCGGCCGGGGGTGGCCATACTGTACGTAGTACTGTTACTTATACTATATATATATATATATATATATATTACAAAAAAAAAAAACAATTTCATTTGAACCTACCTCTCAAACTGTATTCTTGGAATCTCCTCCACACGGGTAACCATCACAAAAAATCGGGGTAGAGTCAATAAAAGCCAGAGTCTGTGTAGAGACCTTAGTTTCTCGAGCTTTACGCTGCCGCCCTTACCCATGTCCGCAGCGGTTTCTAGCGAACTGAATCGGTTTTGAAGTTCCAGTTGGAACTTTTCCTAAGTTTGAGTGATTTGAGTAGAGTTGAACATAGATTCAACCTTATCATACGGGCTCTTTCGGGTTTATAGCTAATATTTAGGTAAAGTTTTTAAGAGTGAGATAAATACAAAGTTTTTCTAAGTAACTACAGCGTGGAGTTCTTCAAAAACCGCGTGAAGAGGTTTTTCTTCTATTGTATCGATAGTTTATATATGTATGTATATTAGATTAATTTATGTATGAGTAAATGTAAATATATTGTATTTATAGTACTATAATATTGGATTCACCCATCATTCAACCGCATCCGTAATTTTCTCCACTCCCAATGGTTGACTGGAAGAGAATGCAACTAGCATTATAATCCGAGATCCCTGAGCCGCCAGACGTCACTTATTATCTGATGTACAAAATGGGCATGATTGAGTAGTGTTGAGGTGTACTATGATCGTATCGTGCTACCTTGGTCAGGAGGCCATTCTCCAGGTATCAGGTAATCAAGGTACGTAAAAACACTACTCACCTCATTTAAATTCTGATAGTTGATTTTTATATATCATCATTATCAGGTCCATTTTAGTCTCCACTACAGGAGCACGACCCTCTCTCGTCCGTCCTAGACGGAAGGAGGATTTGGCCTACACTCCCCACGCTGGCCAAACGGGTTGGGGAGTCTGGTCAAGATAGCAGGTAGTCATACGATCATAGTACACCGTAGTTCTATTAAATCATGCATATTTTATTCATCAGAAAATAAGTAATCTCTGGCAGCCCTGGGATCTTCTTCTATTAAGTCCGATACGTCTAGCGGTTTCAGCTGTGTATTGAAAGATCAGTTCTATTAGTCTGTCACGCACGTTTTATCTTTGTGTATTTAGGAAGACAGAGAACCGCAGAATAGACCTACTGCTAACAGTAAGCTGGACTACACATCGTATAATTGAAAGGTTCACTATTGAGTTAACACCGAATCAAACAAAGATTTTCGTCAATTATATAACTATGTTTGAGCTTGTCTAACGGAATAAGACTCTATGGAATGTATAATAGTACAGAGTACAGTGGAAAGTCATCATCAGGTGGATGGACATCAACAAGGCCGTGACTAGCTGCTCGCTTGTTTAATGTTTTTGTGTTGCTAGGTGAGCACGATAATATAGGGAGAGGATGAGATAACATCTAATATATAGATAGAGAAAAGTAGAGAAGAATCATAACACCTACTGCGAGTAGTGCGTACAACGGACGAGAGTACGTGCCTACAACGAAATCTCTGTCAAATCGTTCGCTAATTAAGAAGAAAATCTGTATTGAGTTAATCGATACAATTTGTGTTATCAAATTTGAATATGTATATATTATGTATTTATCTGTGTATATACCTATATGTATCTAGATATAGTAGTAGGTAAGTATTTGTAGTCATTATTATTTATTTTGCGTACCTAGTATTATTTTGTTTGTATGACATTACAATTTTCTTATTATTTCTCATGCTTCTTGCTCTCAATTTTTTTATATTCTAATATCTTTTAATTGCAATGCCCTCGCTCGTCACTCGAAACTATAGTATCCAACTCTCGAAGGTTTTCTGGTAGAGATCTCTTATAGAGATAAGCCCGCCTTTGTACATTCTTAAAATTCACAATTGTTATTTCTTTTTGATTGTCTACATATATTTGATACATACGATATATACGATAAAGATATTACAAACAAACAAACAAACAAGAAGATATTCGGATGAGCTTGCTGATAAAAGGTAACTTCTGTTTTTTTTTATATTTCTTCTTTATTCTATTCTTCTTTACATAATCTCCTGGCCCAACTATCAGGGATGCAAGCAAAAAAAAACAGCAATATACAAGCAACGTAACGCACGTGACTTGAAGCGCGATTGCGTCTAATGACATTGTAATGTGCGCTGTAAAGAAGCTGAAACACATTACCCGCCGCGGCGCGGTCGGTTCAAATTAATGTTCGTAGGTTCAAAGCGATTGCATTAGTGCTACGTGAGATTATTGAAAAGTTCACAAACGTTTTACAAATTTCTTTTATATCATTGGAGTGTATATAACTAGCGGTCGTCCAGTGGTCGCACTACACGCATATATTCGTGTGTGTGTCAATTATATGGTAGTCTGTGTAATGTTTTCAGCGAAATTCATTGAGCTTATGAAATCGTCCGATCGTTCTGTCTGTCCGTTGCCATGAATCAAAATTTAGAAATTCTGACTTCGGATTCGTGTAGAGCATCAAAAAGTAGTAATGTGAAGTGACCTTCGTTTTCCGAAAAAAAGTCGTTCTGTCTGTCCGTCCGTGTAAAGTGACCTTGGTTTTCCGATATCAATTCGGGATATCGAAAAAAAAAAAAATTTCGCTATGGTGGCGCTTGCTGCGCGTCCGATTTTTTATGCATAACTTTAAAAAAATATTAGCAATCTGCACTCCTTCTCTTTATAAACTATAAGTGTGCGAAGTTTCATACTCCTCCGTCCGCGCAATTTTCGTAAAAAGGGGTACCTAGAAAGTTTTCTCTTCACGTATTAATATATAGATAAGTTGCCTTCTATCTGAATCACAATCCGGCTTATCATCCTTATTATATCATCATCATCATCATCATAAATCATAGGGCTCCCCTTTAGACTTCCACAAAGAGCAATTTTATTTGTTTTTTTTTTTGTGTGATGGGGGCAAACTGGCAAGTGGGCCACCTGATATAAAGCAATCGCTACCGCCCATGGAGATCACCAACACCGATTGGTCACCGATCCGTTGCCAGCCTATACTCCTTCCTTTCTTTCTTTCTGATGACCTCACTCACTCGCAGGAAACAACCTTCAACAAAGACGCTGTGCTCTAACCTCTCTTTTCCCAGGGCCTCTTTCGCTAGTCGGCAGGATGCACCACGTGCAGGTGAGATTGTCTTTGGCTCTAAAGATCGTAATGAGCTATTTGCACTCCAGTTATACCCTAGAAATTATACAATACCAGTTATACAAGAAATGTCCAATTTACCAAACCAAACCCGAGTGCTAAAATCGTTGCATACTGTAGAAGCCAATGGAATATGACTTTTATTGTTACACGGCGTTGCAAAAAAAAAGAGTACAATTCTCGACGTAGTTTGTGATTGGAAAACGGATTACGTGCTGACTTTGAGCCCGGTATCGTTTTGATTGTCTTTTGTGTACGTTGTCTATTCACAAGCTTTTATTAAGTTACAACCGCGAAGTCTGTAATCAAAATTCGCAAATTTTTGACCCAATTCGCAGTGGTCGATTAAACTGAAAGGCGCTCTCGTTTAGTTGTCGTGACAGTGCACAATTACCTAAATGTCTCCAGCTAATATCGTCGCGACGCATAGTGTTCGACACGTATAACATTCAAAACGGAAAATGTATGTAATGTTTTCCCTTATCCCTTCCTCCCGTTTCCATCACAGAACGTCACGTGCAGGCTTGCGATATCACAAGTTCACCGTTGGGATCGTTCCTTCGCGTATTAAAAAGTTTGGCAACTCCTATCTATGTCGCACCATTAAAAAGTGGAACGCGTTGCCGGCATATGTATTTCCTTGTTCATACAATATGGGATTCTTTAAGCGTAGCGTGAAGAAACATCTTGTAGGCCAGCATGGCAGCATCAACTGACAAGACATCAAGGTCTCTTGTCCGTTGCCTATGCGATTGAGGTTCCTCTTTTCGCTTAAAAGCGAAGCGGAGCCAATAGGTATGCTGAGCTAGTACAAAAAAATGTACATTTTCTTTTTCAATTTTCGGTATCAGAATGTTCATTACGTAGAATGTTCCATTATGGCGGCTGCAAAATGGCTATTTATGACATCCTTATTCAGCGCCACGATATAGGTATCAAACGATAATTTTAACAAAAAAAACCGACTCCAAACATTACTTTACATTTATGTATGTAGATACAGGCTGATAATGATGATGAAAAAAATATGGGACCAATCTGATGAATGGGAAGTATACTCTTTCAAATAAAAAAAGTTCTTTTCAAATCGGTTTATATCACGGAGTAATTAAGTAAAAAAACTACAGCCGAATTGAGAACCTCCTCCTTTTTTGGAGTCGGTTAAAAAGAATTGATGAGGGAAATATATTAAAGAAGCTTTTCAGAGGTTTTGTTTTTTTTTAATACACGGCCCACCAAATGTGAAGCGGACCGTAGCCATATTAACGGTCGCAACATGAAGTATCGCTCGCGCGTCGCCACCCCCGCTGTTAACACAGCAACTCCTTCCTTTCTTGTAACCTCACTTACTCGCAGGAATACAACAACCCCCCAGGGAACTGTTATTTGGCCGCGGTATTTTGTAAGGTGAAGGTACTTTCCCAGTCGAGCAGCTTACAAAATACGCAATGCCCAACCTCTCTTTTCGTCAGAGCCTCGTTTGTCCGTGTGAGGTTAACTTTGGTTCAAAGATGTTGATGAACCATTTACCGATTAAAAGAACCAGTTGTTTTTTAACCGACTCCAAAAAAGGGGGAGGTTCTCAATTTTTTTTAATGTTTGTTACTTAACTACTCCGTGATTCATAAATCGATTTGAATTTTTTTTTTATTTGAAAGAGTATACTTCCAGATTGGTCACATATTTTTTACATCATCATCATAGCCTGTATCTACATACATAAATGTAGAGTAATGTTTGGAGTCGGGTTTTTTTTTTGTTAAAATTATGATTATTCTAGTGTGGACTTGAAATAATGATATGTTTTATTATTATATCTAAACTTGAATACATTTTAATAAAGACGACTATGAGGAGCTCTAATTGATCATACAAGTTAAGCAGCGTCGACTGTAGTCTGTCTATGGATTGGCTTATAACTAGCTCCTTCACAGAAGGAGTACGTCAAGCCGTCTCGATCCAAACTGTTGTTATTATATGACAGTCGATAAGCAATAGTCAGTGTCTTGAGGGTGGCTTGAATACACTCGCCTCCACCAACCCGCAGTTGTGGGCGTAGTGGAGTACGATTTTAATCCCTTAGATTGAGGAGAATACATGGAAAAATATCGGTATCGGCATCATGCCATAGCCATCCTACTGCTGGGATACGAGTCTCCCCTTAGATGAAGGGAAATACTAGCATACTCCATCGCGCTGCTCAACCGCGAGTTGGCGGAGGCCAATGTTTTCAAGCCACCTAAACGCCACTGACTTGGCTTAACGACTGACATGTAATGACATCAGCCGGCCCGACGGCTTAACGTGCCATCCGAAGCACGGAGGAGCTCGAGATAAATAAACCCATCCATGAACAGGCTACGGTCGAAGTTGCTTAACTTGTGTGTTTGATTAAACTGACGTCATCGAGGTCCTCAATGGCGTCGTCGCGCGCAAAATAAAAAATATGCATTTTTTTTATACTACGTCGTACGAATTGTTATTTGGCTGCGGTATTCTGTGAGGTGGAGGTATATTCCCCAGTCGGGTAGCATACAATTACGCTCCTTACCTCTCTTTTCGCCAGAGCTTCGTTAGTAAGGCAGCAGGGTGCACCGCATACATGTGAAATTGGCTTTGGTTCAAAGATGTTGACGAACCACTTACACCTCCATAGCATGACATTAAAATGTTATTTATTGCTGAAAACCTGAAAGAGAACATGTAATAATATTCTCTTCATTTTAACTCGTTCCGGCCGCAGCGAGGAGGGAGAGGAGATTTTAAAATAAATTGAAATTTATACCCCTTTCGGAGCAATTTGAATGTGACCACACGAGCACTGTAATTTCAGCACGTGTAATTTCTTTCAATGTTAAATATTATGAGTTGGTTTGAATTGTGAAATATTACGTGACGGATTTAAATTGCTGTGATATGATACTTTTTTATTGATTGATTGAGGGGGGCAAACAAGCTTGTGGGTCACCTGATATATAGCAATCGCCACCGCCCATGGAGATCAACAACACAAAAGGGTCACCGATCCGTTGCCAGCCTATACTCCTTCCTTTCTTTCAGTTGACCTCGCTCAGTCGCAGGAACACAACAACCATCAAGGGAATTGTTATTTGGCTAAGGTATTCTGTGAGATGGAGGTACTTCCCCAGTCGGCCAGCTTAAAACATATATGTTATGCTCTACATCTCTTTTCGCCAGAGCCTCGTTTGTCAGTTAGCAGGGTGCACCACGTGCAGGTTAGGTTGATGTAGGTTCAGAGATGTTGATATATCTATCTACTTACATCCGTAGGTGAATCATTTAGTCATATAAATATGGGAACGTATTAATAAATAATATTTTTAGCTGTACCTAATTAAGTGCAAATAATGACACGCGGTCGAAACCGCGGGTAACAGATAGTAATATGTAATATCAATACTATTACATTTCATTCTATCAATGCTCTTAAACTGTTAAAAATAATGGCTTCCACAAATATATAACCTATCTAATATTTATCTAAACAATTAGATAGAATCCTAAGTTCTCCAAGTAACAACTTCAGTCGCTTGTACTATGAAAGCCATTCATGTGGGACTAATGGGGTACCAATGGGAACATAATGTAAATTTTACAAATAGGACATTTTTAAAATGAAATTTGACAATTTAATTTTCATTAGAAAAATAAGTAAATAAATAAATAAATATTTATGTGTAAATTACACAGCGCCATCTAGTCCCAAATTAAGCGCAAAGCTTGTGTTATGGGTACAACTGATAAATGTACTTAAATACATTTTTTTCTAAATACATATAATACATAGAAAACATCCAGACCAAGACAAACAGACATGTTCATGCACACAAATGTTTGTCTTATGCGGGAATCGAACCCGCGACCTCGGAGTCAAAGTGGCCATTGCTAACCATTCGACCACCGAGCTCGTCTATTTATTATTTTATTAACAAAAGTCGTTTATTAAACTTTTGTAAATATTTGCATGCCTCCATATAAGCAGGTTGCATACACTCACTAAGTGGTCTGTATTAACCTGAAGAACATTATGTACTGTATTCCCGCAAATAAAGAATTTGTATTTGATATTTGGGATCGGGATGGGGGATCCACCACACGTTCCCACCACTGTGTCTCCTGTGTAGTCAGGATTAACAGTGGCGACCGCCAAAAAAAGCAATAAACATTGAAATCTATAGCAGGCCCAGGGGTAAAACTACGACTACCTTGGAACTCACAACGAATTTAATCAGAAGAAATTAGTAGGAGTAAGAAGCTTTTGGAATTTGACTTCCCCTCTTAGCAATGTGAGAAACTTGACTAGCCATCTCTTCGGGCTTTTAATGCCTTATTTGGCATATTGCTGCTTATTTTGCATATAGATTTAATTTAATCAGAAGAAATTAGTAGGAGTAAGAAGCTTTTGGAATTTGACTTCCCCTCTTAGCAATGTGAGAAACTTGACTAGCCATCTCTTCGGGCTTTTAATGCCTTATTTGGCATATTGCTGCTTATTTTGCATATAGATTTAACCGTAAAAATAACAGCATATTTCATTAACTAAACATTTCATACGTTCACAGTTTGTCAAACGTTAAAAGCTACTCAATCGGCGAGCCATTTAGCTAGAGTGGTCTATTCCATTCAAATTAAGCTAGAATTACTAATACACACTGTATGCCAGATTATACAGCCTCTACTTTGCCTAAAATGAATTATCATCAGTAGCAAGTAATCAGTAGTAAAGTGTAAGTATTTTTTTTTATACTACGTCGGGTGGCAGACAAGCAAACGGCCCGCCTGATGTGAAGCGGTTACCGTAGCCATATTAACGCTCGCAACATAAAATATCGCTCGCGCGCCGCTACCCCCGCTGCCAAGGCAGCATCTCCTTCCTTTCTGGTGACCTCACTCATTCGCAGGAACACAACAGCCTTCAAGGGAATTGTTATTTGGCTGCGGTATTCTGTGAGGTGGAGGTACATTCCCCAGTCTGGTAGCTTACAATTAAGCTCCCTACCTCTCTTTTCGCCAGAGCTTCGTTTGTCAGTCAGCAGGGTGCACCGCGTGCTAGTGAAGTTGGCTTTTGTTCAAAGATATTGATGAACCACTTACACCGCACAAAAAAGCTTTCTGGCTACGTCGACGTTATCGACCCTAAATTATAAAATAATAATGAAAATAATAACTATCAATAGTGGCGAGCTGTTGTGTGAGTAGCGACACCACGGACCTGAGTCTCCACAGAGTCGGTCAGGGCCTTCGTCTCCGACGTGTCTTCATCGGTCGGAGTGTAAACACAAGAAGGCCCGCAGGACTCTCAGCTCTGGTTTGCCTTCATTGGCCGTCCAGAGAGGAGCCGCTAGAGCTATATGCTCCAGGGGTGGAAGTGTTAGAGGGCATCACGCCGCGAGTAACTTCAGAGAAAGCGCGGCACACCTCTCGACATCCCTGAGTCACGCATACCGGTGTTGCCCCCGGCCGTATTCCTGACATATCTGGGGCCCATCTAGTGAGTGGCAAGCCACCGCCTGCCGCAAATAACTAGGAATAAAAGCAGTTATGGCAGGCGTCCGTCCCTCTTCTGTAATAGTCCGGTATTAAGTTCACCCAAGTCTCATCTCCATAGCCTATTTATTTTTCATCACACTTCGCTATAGTCTCAACGCCTGCTGAGACCTGCTCACGGGTCACGGCGGGCGTACAATATTACATCAAACTTCTCAAAGGGGCCTCTACGCGTTGGATCCATATCCCCGCGCACGCCTATTAAATGACCGGGCTTGACCCGTGAATTAAGAGAGATACTAGCAATAGAAGCAGTTATGACGTCACAGGTGTGTATTTTGTATGCATCAAATCAGTAATTTGTACGACAGCTTTGTTAAATATTATGTTTATGTAATTAGCATCGTAATAAAAGTTATAGTATTTTTTATTGTTTCTCCAATGAAAATATTATTTTTTAATAATTTCATACTTTTAAAATGAATTTTCCCGCCAAACTTTGATCGACTCTAAAATAAGTCGGACGGAAGATATTAGAATGAAAGTTTGCAGATCTTTATAGTTTTGTGTATTTTACGATATTGTTAAATCTAATATATAAAATGTTCGTGTCACAATGTTAGTTGCCATACTCCTCCGAAAAGTGGTTCATCAACATCTTTGAACCAAAGCCAACTTCACCTGCATGCGGTGCACCCTGCTGACTGACAAACGAAGCTCTGGCAAAAAGAGAGGTAGAGAGCGTAATTGTAAGCTACGCGACTGGGGAATGTACCTCCACCTCACAGAATACCGTAGCCAAATAACGGTTCCCTTGAGGGCTGTTGTGTTCCTGCGAGTGAGTGAGGTCACCAGAAAGGAAGGAGATGCTGCGATGGCAGCGGGGTGGCGGCGCGCGAGCGATATTTTTATTTGCGAGCGTTAATATGGCTATGGTAACCGCTTCACATCAGGCGGGCCGTGTGCTTATCTGCCACCCGACGTAGTATATAAAAAAAAAACGGCTTGACCGATTTTGATGACATTTTATATGTATATTCAGTAGGTCTGACAATAGGTTGTTATCTATTTTTTATGGCAATACAACGTTTGCCGGGCCAGCTAGTAATTTATACAATTTTTGAATATTGTCTAATAGCCTATTATGTACAACTCATGTAAAAAATATAGGTACATATAACACAGCGGAAGAGGGATGTACTTATGAAAAAAATACCCGGAATTTGTCGGGAAGGGCGAGTGGTCAGTTCAAACCTAAAACCCTTGTCAGTCGTTGTTATCAGACAGTTAACTTATTGAAGGCCACGGCGAAATGGTAATGTAGGTTAAGGCTGCTGCGTTAGAACAGTAGATTGATGATTTTTTTTATTATCAGTTGGCAAATTTGCACGTGACAAACACCTCATGTGATGCAGTAAGCTTAGCCTTAGGTAATAGATAATAGCCATAGGTAATAACACAGAGTATCCACTCCTCCTTCTGGTAACTTCACTAACTTACATTAATACAACCTTTCACGGTATTATTTTTCCGAGATGGAGGTATATACCCGATTCTGATTTTTCAGTCTAATAAAAGCGATCTATAGGTCTTATTCTTATTCACCTCTTCTTGGATAACCAGAGTCTCGTTTTTTTATTCAGCAGGGTTTACTTGTGAGCTCACTCTTGACTTTATATACTTATGTACGCGTGATTTTCTTTTGCCACCGAAGTATATAACTAAACAAAAGGCTACATACTCATTTCTCCTGTCAACTAGACTACGTGAAAACATATATTTCATGATTAAAATAAAAAGAAATATCATGGACTAAACAGCAAACACGCACAATGGCGTTGTATAACTCAATGCTTTTTTTATTATAGAATAGGTACACAAATTGAGATCTGTCGATTTATCTATTTAGTACTTTATGAAGTCAACTGACCATTAAGCCATTAGCTACTTTCTTTACAGGCTTTTAATATTACAAATGTAATGTAAGATATTGAAAGCTAAGTAAGTTGTTATAGTACGCCTAATAATAGTACGCGTATATCCTGGTATCCCGTGGGTATTTTAAAAATAATTGTTCAGAACGAACATATAACCACTATGCCGCTATACGCAATAGTGGCAAAAACGTCGCGTCAGCGCAACAAAAAATAATTCGATTTCGACCACGAGCATTGACCTGACTGCAAATCACTGTGTCGACAAATCACATACACGACACACTATTTGGGCCCACCACACATTCCCACCACTGTATCTCCTGTGTAGCCAGGATTAACAGCGGCGACCGCCAAAAAAGGCAATGAACAATGAAGTCCATTGCAGTCCCAGGGGTAAAACTACGGCTGCCTTGGAACTCACAACGAATTTAATCAGAAGAAATTAGAAGGAGTAGGAAGCTTTTGGAGTGTCGACAAATCACATACACGACACACTAGTTAATAATTACATTAGTGTATAGTAATTAACATTAGTATTTAAGAACATTTATTTGTAAATAAATTTTAGTCATTATCCAGAAACCGTGTTTGACTCAATCAACACCTGAAGTACCCAACAAGCCGTTGGAAGAGCCGGAGGAGGCTATACCTGTCCAGTACAACTCTGGACGGAAGACTCTCATGAGTTTCAACATCCTCTCACTGTGGCCAAGACACCCTTAGCCGTCAGTACGATCGGTCTTGTGAGTCTGCTCGACCGGCAGTGAGAAAACCATTTCCTGTGTACATTGCACGACGTACACACATCCTATTCCTACCCAAGTTCCGTCTGTTACTATAGGTCTCTAGTAACAGATATCCCATACATATTTATATACGTATTGATATACAACGTTATATTCGAACGTTGCACACTACCGGGTTCGCCGTCACATATATGGTTAGGATAGGGTGGTAGGGACAATAGGGGAAGTCGGGAGAGTTAGGAGGTAGATAGGATTACACACAGCGTTACACCTTGACGTACATACTACTTACTCTTGCCATCTCATGTATGGTTAGGATAGGGTAGTAGTAGTAGTTCATAGTACACATAGTCCCCTAAACCTCATAAGGAACCTACATGTTAAATTTGGTATCACTATCCAGTCATTTTTATGCTGTGCGTTGATATGTCAATAAGTCAGATTCTTCTTTTATAGATATAGATTGAAGTAGTAGATAAAGAATAATCAACAAGACTGTGTTTAATCTTAATATATAAAAAATTCGTGTCACGTTGTTTCGCCTATCCGAAACTACTGAACCGATTTAAATCAAATTTTGCACACGTGTGTAGTTTGATCTAACTTGAGATATGGGATCTTAGAATAATAACACCATAAATTAGACACGGTGTTATTATTCTAAGTATGGGATAGTTTTTAACTCAATTATAAAACAGAAGCACTTATAATTCTCTTCAACATAAAGTTATTTTGTATTGAGTGTGGCTCAGTAATAAAGTAATAAAAAGCACATGGTGCATACCACCGGCTAGTAAAAGGGGATTTGGTGAAAGAGAAATAGGACATGTCGAGCTTATACTGGTGTAAACATAAACATTTGATATTAATTGATCATTGATTTGTTGGATTTGTTTCCGCCCCGTATAGCAGAATAACTATTAAAAAACCGGACAAGTGCGAGTCGGACTCGCCCACCGAGGGTTCCGTAGGTACGTAGTATCATTATTAAATTTGATATTTTTCATTATAAATAAGAAATAATGTGTCGAAAAAAATAAACAAAATATATTTTGCAATGTGTACATCAAGCCCTTTCATATGATACCCCATTTGAACTAGTAGTTTCAATTTGAAATTTCGACACCCTATAAAAAATACAGACCCCCTATTTTTTAAGATCTATTTACAAATGTATAGTTTTGAGATTTATTCCTGTACTTGTAGTCTATAACGATGTTACTTGCCAAATTTCATAGTTCTAGGTCAACGGGAAGTACCCTATAGGTTTTGATTCCCTTGAGTGTGTCGAAATATGCGTTTTTTGTTGAATAAACGGCCGTAACTTTTTTCTACGTAAACTTAGCAGTTTGATTTTTTTTTAACTTCATGGGACCGTAGACCTATGTATACAGTTCAAATTTCAGCTTGATACCTCCACGCATTCTCGACATAGAAATTCTTGACAGACAGACAGACAGACAGACAGACAGACAGACAGACAGACGGACAACAAAGTGATCTTATAAGGGTTCCGTTTTTCCATTTGAGGTTCGGAACCCTAAAAATCGGAAAAAATAACGTAATAGTAGTTTATGAAACTGTTGCATAATAAGGGTTATTAAAATACGAGTGTGAGTTTATAACAGGAGCCGAAGGCGAATGTTATAATAGACCACACGAGTATTTTAATACCTAATTATGTGCAGTTTCATACACTACTTTATCTAATCTCATGAAATATATGATAATAATATTTTAAATACAACCATGAAGTTAATTTAACAGCTATAATTCTTACATATAAATCCATTTGCAGATCGAGCATGCGTAGTTCGCATGCGCGACGTGCCGCGCGGCGCCGCGTTCACAGATTATGTAGAAAAATTTTGCATAGTTGCAATGTATTTGCATTGCAACCTGTTTAAAATACCTGTATCCAGGGCTGAAGCTGTATCGAAATGGTAAAAAAGTTATTTTACGATACAGTTGTCCATAGAAGAGCTGTATCGAAAAATAACTTTTTAAATTTATTTTGCTTGTGCGTAAAGACTGTCATTAAGATACTGTGTTTAGTTTTTTAATGTGTAAATTTCAGTATGAGATTAGATAAAAATATTTAAAGGCTTATATGAAGTTCGCCGAGTCAGCTAGTATTATTGCTATAAAATTGACAACTTCAGGTCTCAATTGTATAGATGATATTAAACTTATTTTAATGATAATCTATTTCCAATAATAAACTGAAATCTGAATAAATTTTATCTAATTATTCAAGTAATTAAATTACTGACAATCTAAAGTAAATTAAAATTTATTCAGATATGTATTGTATGTATATTTGTTTGGTTTAGTAGACAATTCTTTTTTGTACAGAATAAAGTATCCACTATCCGGATAGACATTAAACAACTCTCACCAAATAAATAAAGGTTGGTTAAAAGAGGGATAAGTCGATGTCTACATTTTCTTTTAACGTTTTATGCAAATGTTTGGAATAAGTATGAAAAAAATATTATTCTATAATTACAATGCGTCATCTAATCTCAAAGCTTGTACTATGGGTACTAGATAGCTGAGAAACATACTTTTTTATATATATACTTTTTTGTAAATACATACGAAACATCCAAACCAAAACAATCAAACATATAAGTGACGAGCTCGGTGGTCAAATGGTTAGCAATGGCGACTTTGACTCCGAGGTCGCGGGTTCGATTCCCGCACAAGGCAAACATTTGTGTGCATGAACATGTCTGTTTGTCTTGGTCTGGGCGTTTCTATGTATTTAGAAAAAAAATGAATTTAAGTACATTTATCAGTTGTCTAGTACCCATAACACAAGCTTTGCGCTTAACTTGGGTCTAGATGGCGCTGTGTAAATTGCCCAGGAATATTTATTAATTTATTATTTATATTCATGTCTTTGTCTTATGACGGAGATCGAACACGTGATCCTTGGCGCCAAAGTAGATATGGCTAGAGACTCGTCAACATACAAGAACAACATTGAAATAATAGTGTTAGAGGATAGAGAATGAACAAAACTTACTGAAAATCTAAAGTAAAATTGTAGATTTCACTATCATTTTTAAGTGTCACTGGGGCTGACCCCGAAATAATTGGCAGCAGGTCAGAAGGGTTGTAACGTAATATACCCTTGTCAGTTGTTATCGGGACAGATAATTTCGGACTTCGAAGAAACAGAGAAAATACTAAGTAGTTTCGGTATTGGAAACATTGGGAAGAAACTAAATTTGTATTTTAGTTTCTATTGTAAAATTATAAGAAAAGCATTTAATTTTTTCTGGTCAAAAAAGAGTTTTTTAGGATTCCGTACCTCAAAAGGAAAAACGGAACCCTTATAAGATCACTTTGTTGTCCGTCTGTCTGTCTGTCTGTCAAGAATTTCTATGTCGAGAATGCGTGGAGGTATCAAGCTGAAATTTGAACTGTATGCTCAGGTCTACGGTCCCATGAAGTTGTAAAAAAATCAAACTGCTAAGTTTACGTAGAAAAAAGTTACGGCCGTTTATTCAGCAAAAAACGCATATTTCGACACACTCAAGGGAATCAAAACCTATAGGGTACTTCCCGTTGACCTAGAACTATGAAATTTGGCAAGTAACATCGTTATAGACTACAAGTACAGGAATAAATCTAAAAACTATACATTTGTAAATAGATCTTAAAAAATGGGGGGTCTATATTTTTTATAGGGTGTCGAAATTTCAAATTGAAACTACTAGTTCAAATGGGGTATCATATGAAAGGGCTTGGTGTACACATTGCAAAATATATTTTATTTATTTTTTTCGACGCATTAGTTCTTATTTATCATGAAAAATATCAAATTTAATAATGATACTACGTACCTACGGAACCCTCGGTGGGCGAGTCCGACTCGTATTTGTCCGATTTTTTTTTAATCTCCATCCTACAAATTTGAAACTAATATCTTTTATATGGAGAATGAACGCACTTCGAAGAATTTCACTGACTTACTCCCACGTTTGAGTATAATAGTTTGAATTTATCGTACTTTATTTACCTTCCTAGAATCATTATATTACGATACGTATAAATACATTATAGTATACGTATATTATAGTATACGTATATTATAGTATACGTGAAACAAAAACTTTGTACCTCTTTTTACGAAAATTGCGCGAGCAGATGAATATGAAATATCGCACACTTATAGTTTATATAGAGAAGGAGTGCAGAATGCTATTTTCAGCGAAATTCATTGAGCTTATGAAATCGTCCGATCGTCTGTCCTGTCTGTCCGTTACTATGAAACTCAAAATTTTCAAATTCTGATTCTTCGGATTCGTGCAGAGCATCAAAAAGTAGTAATGTAAAGTGACCTTCGTTTTCCGAAAAAAAAAGTCGTTATGTCTGTCCGTCCGTTGCCATAAAACTCAAAATTTCGAAACTCTGACTTCGGATTCGTGTAGAGCATCAAAAAGTAGTAATGTAAAGTGATCTTGGTTGGTTGAAAAAAAAAATTCGCTATGGTGGTTTGCTAAGTGGCGCATGCTGCGCGTCCGATGTTTTTAACATGCATAAAAATAGATTAAATCAATAAAAAGACAATACACACAGTATCGTATACAAAAACACAGTAAAGTGTATTTGACACACACACTTAGATACGTACTCTTTATGGCCGAATTTCGAGCAATAGGCGACCACTAGTAATATTAATTGGTTTTCGATACCATGTATGTCTATTTTTTTAAAGTTGATCGTCGTAACGTAACTAACTCTATCGCTTGGATATATTTTATGTTTTTTATTTTCCCATATTTATGGCTTCAATTCCTACTTTAGGCAAGAGACATTTTATAATTCTTTAAACCTAGACTTACTTGTGTAACTATTGCCGCATTCTACCATTTTACAAGAAACTAATGTAAATAGCTTTCCAATAAACGCTTCATGAATGCCAATTTTTAAAAGTAGTAAAATGGATATAGTATATTAACCTTAATAGATACACATATGCCACCACGGACTTTTCTGTAGACCTATATAAGGTACACAATTCCGCCATACATTATTTTGTTATAACTCAAAGTGTTTAGGCAGCGTTTTCGTTGAAAGCACCCAGACGGCTTATTTTTTCCGACATCTTCAACAAATATCGTTAATGTATACAGAAATAACTACAAAAACTTAACAAATTACATATCCTTTCTCGAGAATCACGCTATCGAGTGAAACCCGCTTGAAAATCGGTGCTTCTTACCTTGCGTGTTCGATTACACTGACACGCGTAACGACACCAACGAGCATAGGTAATGACTGTTGGATTTTCAGAAACAGCGCGCATTTTCAAATGAAATAATAGATGTCATCAGTATGGAATATAATTTTATTGTTTATCAAATCGTCATCATAATAAATTGCCGGTATGATATTAAAAATATTATCTGTTTATCCTCAACAAACCCAACCCGTCTGGCCAGCGTGGGGATTGTAGGCCAAATCCTCCTTCCGTCTAGGACGGACAAGAGAGGGTCGTGCTCCTGTAGTGGAGACTAAAATAAACCTGATGATGATCCTCAACAAACCCAATATTATAATAATAATACTCGTTACAAAAAATAACAGGATTTTGTTTGCAATGTTGCGTTCCGTACCTGTTATTTTGCAGAAATAACAGTATCTGGTTATACGTATTGCACATTTTTTCCGATATTTGTTATTTTTTCCACGTGGAAACGACCCACTGTTGTTACGGTTATGGGATGCGAACAGAGCTCGTAACATTAGGTAGCTACAATTCTATTAGCAGTTATTTTTTCCCCGACTCTAGGGAAAGTAGGAGTATGTTTTTAGAAGGATATAATACATATTTATTCTGAAAAATGTACATAATATTAGAGTAAATAGAGACTGTGTACCTTTTTTGAATTCTTAATCGGCTTATATCTAAACAGTAGATAAAAATAAAGTGATATAAATGCTCGACGTAACGACAAGTTTATCTCTTCAACTAATATATTTCAGTTGGTTGTTAGACAAATTATGCTTTCCATATATTTGAATTGATTTTATAATATTAATTATATAACTTTTTATTACATACTAGATGACCCAGTGACCTTCGTATCATCTGCATCTAATATGTACAGGTAGGAATACTTTGTGTCGGAAAACAAAATGGATGTTTTCATTCGAAAGTGGAGTATAACAGAGCGCACCTAGATCACAAAATCCTAGATACCAGCTTGCACCCTGTGACTCGATTCAGAGGCGAGCTGTAAGGATTGTTGACGATTTCAGACTGACAGACGGTTAAGAATTTTAAGTCTGAGAAGAATCTTTGCATCCCTTTGTGTGTTCTACCGATTATACAATCATACGTTAGACCCAAAGTGGTCACGTACTGTGCGGTTCCAGAGAAGTTTTCTTCCGCGTACTATCAAGCTCTGGAGTGGAATGAACTGCCTGTCAAGGTTTTCTTAGGAAACAGCATGGGGTTGTTCACAAAGGTCGTGAAGAGGCTTTTGCAGGGTCGGCAAAGCGCATGTGATACCCCTGGTGTTACGGGCGTCCATAGGCTACGGTAACTGCTTTCGAATCAGGCGGGCCATATGTTTGTTTTCCACCTTAATGGTATAAAAATACATTTTATATAAAGAGAGAAGATATAACACATTATAATTATTATATCATTGTACCATACGTAAAGCGTGTCCGACGAAAATATTATATACAAGAAATCTTTACAGTAATAAGGCTATTTCATACAAAGAAAACATGCATGAAACGATAGCACAGTGCCCGCCTGATGTAAAATGTGAGGAGTAACGCTCATCCGCTGGTACAGCATGTCCTTACACGAACGTTTTAAATAGTGAGGTCACTAGACCTCACTCTCAAAAAGGAACAACAAT
Source organism: Hypsopygia costalis (assembly GCA_937001555.2). Taxonomy (NCBI): domain Eukaryota; kingdom Metazoa; phylum Arthropoda; class Insecta; order Lepidoptera; family Pyralidae; genus Hypsopygia; species Hypsopygia costalis. The sequence goes on from OW443349.2 coordinate 8,872,214, forward strand.
AGTCAAGATTATTAGACGATGATCAACGAGCTCGGTGCTCGAATGGTTAGCAATGGCCACTTTGACTCCGAGGTCGCGGGTTCGATTCCCGCACAAGACAAACATTTGTGTGCATGAACATGTCTGTTTGTCTTGGTCTGGGTGTTTTCTATGTATTATAAGTTGTATTTACAAAAAAGTAATGTATTTAAGTACATTTCTCAGTTGTCTAGTACCCATAACACAAGCTTCGCGCTTAATTTGGGACTAGAAGGCGCTGTGTAAATTGTCCAGAAATATTTATTTATTATATATTTATTTATTATTGTTTTTTAGGGTTCCGTACCTCAAAAGGAAAAACGGAACCCTTATAAGATCACTTTGTTGTCCGTCTGTCTGTCAAGAATTTCTATGTCGAGAATGCGTGGAGGTATCAAGCTGAAATTTGAACTGTATACTCAGGTCTACGGTCCCATGAAGTTGTAAAAAAATCAAACTGCTAAGTTTATGTAAAAAAAAGTTACGGCCGTTTATTCGGCAAAAAACGCATATTTCGACACATTCTCAAGGGAATCAAAACCTATAGGGTACTTCCCGTTGATCTAGAGCTATGAAATTTGGCAAGTAACATCGTTATAGACTACAAGTACAGGAATAAATCTCAAAACTATACATTTGTAAATAGATCTTAAAAAATAGGGGGTCTATATTTTTTATAGGGTGTCGAAATTTCAAATTGAAACTATTAGTTCAAATGGGGTATCATATAGAAGGGCTGATGTACACATTGCAAAATATATTTTATTTATTTTTTTCGACGAATTATTTCTTATTTATAATGAAAAATATCAAATTTAATAATGATACTACGTACGGAACCCTCGGTGGGCGAGTCCGACTCGCACTTGTCCGGTTTTTTTTTTTGGATTCGGTCTTCTATATAATAGAATTACTTCCCTAGCATTTTTTGTTCTGTTTTTTCGTGTAGTGCCGACACCCTCACCAGATGAGTGGAATGTATACTGCCGTAGCAACAAGAAAGCCTTGTACCTTGAAACCCCTTGTAGGCATAGTTTTAGCTGTATAGGGTTAAAAAATAAATTGTTTGGTATTTTTTCAATTCATATTCATTTAATAAAAGAAAAAGTGAATCCAAATAAATTCTATAATTTTTTATATAGTGAATTTATTAATTTAATATTTAAGAATAGAAAGTATTTAATATTTAAAAAATAATAATTATATTTTAACATATAATTATTACATCAACTACATCGGGTGGCAGACAAGCATACTGCCCGCCTGATGTGAAGCGGTGACAGTAGCCATATTAACGCACGCAATATCAAATATCGCTCGTGCGCCGCCACCCACGTTGCCAATGCAATAATAACTCGTTCTTTTCTAGTGACCTCACTTATTCGCAGGAACACAACAATCCTTAAGGTATTTGTTCTTTCGCTGCGGTATTCTGTGAGGTGGAGGAACTTTCCCAGTCGGTCAGACCATTTTACAATTGCTTAGATAGCTTTTTTTACTTGAAACCAAAGTCTTCTGTTTACCTTAATAATGCCTTAGCGGCGAAACATGTCGGGAGAATTAAATATAATTACGTGGAACAGTACAAGTGTTTTATTATAATAATATATTAGTTATCTAGTATCCATAGTACAAGATTTGATTAGTTTGGAACTAGATGACAGTATGTAATTTGACCTGGAATATTTATTTATTATTATTTAAGCCTTAGCTAAGATTTGCAAGAATATTTTTTTTACACTTTAATGCATATAAATAACTGTTCTAGACGTTGATAAAATGACAAGGGAGTTTAATTAACTGCTAATATAAATTTAGCAGAGCTAGACCCTCGAGGCTGCCGCGGGGTGAAGCCGTTCCTTGTCTTGTCAATACCATATGCGTCATGTCATGTATATAAGCTCCTGGGATAATTAAAATCTTGATGGATGACGTAGAAATTTGATCGATTTTGAAAATAAACCAAGCAAACGCGCTTACCATTGTTTTGTTTTATACAACAGATAGGCAAACTTTTGTCAGTCAGTAGCCTTTAGGCGGTTTTAATACACTGGCCTCTGCTAACCCGCAGTTGAGCAGCGCGGTGGAGTATGCTCTAAACGCCTTCGATTGAAGGGAGACCCCGTATCCGAGTAGTGGGATGAGTAAGGATTGACGAAGAATGTGAACGTAATGCTTAAGTTAAACAGAATGAGAGGGGGGGGGGGGGGGGCGTGGCGGGTTCTACTTCATAATAATGCTATCTCTAATGCTATAATTTTCAATTGTACGTTTCATTATTTTAATTACTGCTTTGATTACAGCTTTCGATGTCTTATCTGTCTTGTTAAATATGTTGAGAATATCGTGTGCCTATAAAAAAAAACCTTCAGAAATAAATATCGTTCGCTTAAAGTCCATTTGTATAAGCAAACCGATATCCCCTCAGAGTATCACACGTTTCTTCGTAAAACAACATATAAAAATGTGTTTGCCCGCACTAATGGCCGGAGCTGCTCGCCGTCGCTGTTAACGGGTTAATCGGTCTTTGTTTGTTCATATTTCACCACGAGTACTCCGAGATTTCTTTAGGGTTCAATACTCTCAAATTGTATGTACCAATGACGAGCTCGAATGGCTAGCAATAGCTACTTTAACTCCGAGGTCGCGGGTTCGATTCCCGCACAAGACAAACATTTGTGTGCATGAACATGTCTGTTTGTCAGACAGCTCGAGTCTCGGTCTCTGCTGTTGTTATTCTATGGCAGTCGTGAAGCCAAGTCTGTAGCCTTATCTTATCTTAGAGTGGGTCCAGTGCTGAAGCACCGGTGACACGTCGACCCTCATGGATCTTTTGTGCTCTCCCTAATCCTTTAGTCACTCTCCCCTGACTGTCTGGAGACATGTTCCATGTACTTCAGTATGCCGCTTATTGGGAAGAGTCTGTAGTCCTCCAGGTATGCCTTTCCTGGGATTTCCATTCGTTTGCCGGCTAGGGCGTCACATTGACACATCAAGTGTTTCATGGACTCGTTAGACCCTTTGCATGTTCTGCACTCTGGGATTATCAACACGTCTCATTTTGTATAGGTGTCCTTGACAGGCATAATGGCCTGTAAGTCTGTGGCCTTAGGAGTGGAGTATACTGTAAACCCCCTCGATTAAGGGAAGACCCAAATCCCAATAGTGGGATAATTATGGGTTGATGCTGACTAAGTCGCTACGTTAATGTAACTATTGAACATTACCGGAAACGCATCCCATGTGGTCGAACGACTGCTGCACCGAAAAATCAGAAAAGGCCCATAGTGCTACATATACTCGAAGCGTTTAATTCTGTCATGATCGACGGACTAAATTTATCTACATCTACGAATTATTAATAAAATAAAAAAATATATAAATTGTTTTTTATATTTTTGTTGTGTTGTTCTGTTCGTTGTTTGTGCAACTCGATATTCTCCCAAATATTTATAATAAGTATGTTATATAAGTAAACCGATATAAAAAATTGTGTTCTCTTGCACTAATGGCCGGAGCTACTCGCCGTCGCCGTTAACGGGTTAATCGGTCTTTGTTTGTTCATATTTCACCACGAGTACTTTGAAGTTTTTGCAGGGTTGAATAATACTTTTACCGAATTTTATACAGAGCTTTTAGGTACATTAAAGCAGTCATAATTTTATACGTTATTAGTACTTATAAGTGTGAAAAAAGATATTTTTCATTGAATTATTTGTAGTATTAATAGCCTACAAGTAAAATCACGCCCTGACAGTTGTACGCAGAAGGTGACATTCTAAGGGTTTTTGATTTTACTACGGTAGCCTAAAAAATCCATTAATTGATTTATATCCATGATATGGATATAAGTATCATGAATATACATGAATTGAAAATAACTATCACCCTCTTTGCTATTACATACAAGAAGAAATTAAACTGCTTAATTTACATTTTTTTTTATATTTTTAACGAATTTGGATTTCTTTTAGCAGAAATAAGTTAACGAGTGTGTGAGTGAGTGTTTATATGCCCTGACATAAGTTCTTTTTAATTTATAAACATTTATATTTCCACAAATATAACTCCAATTAAAATTGTTAAAAAAAATTCTATCACGAATTAAAAAAGGTTAAGTGCGTGTCGAACTCGTGCAACGAGAGTTCTGTATAATGTGCAGGTACATTCATGAATATTTTTTAATTTTTGTGAAACAACTACAAATTTACGGTTTTCCGATTTTTTCTTTACTTGTGCTACATGACATTGTTTTTTGTCAAATTTCATGATTCTAGGTCAACGGGAAGTACCTTATAAGTTTTGATTCCCTTTGCGTATGTCAAAATATGCGATATAAACGGAACATAAATGGCCGTATCTTTTGATTGTGTGGATTTAGAAGCTTGATTTTTTCAATGCTTTAATATATTGTAGACCTGAGTATGTGATATTAATTTCAACTTGATAAAGGGTCTTGGCAGACGGACGGACGGCTGGAAAACGAAGTGATCCTATAAGAGTTACGGTTTTTTTTTACTATAGAGATACGAAACCCTAAAAAAGAAGCTAAGGGCTTAAATAGTTTAAAATACAGAGTCGTTTAATTCCTCGTAAAAAAATTGTTATCTTAAATACATAATGTACATACAAATTATGTTGTAATTGTTGTATTATCTAATTTAAAAAGGCCCATATTGGCAAGTTTCTCTCAAGCATTTCTTCTCTGCCAATTCCGAAAAGCATAATAGAAAAAAACAATACTATAACTTAGATGAAAAAGTGTAAGGGAGTAAGTGTCCCAATGACAAAATAAAGAATTTTATTTCAAAACTATCCAATGAAACGGCTTAAACCCTAAAAAAATCCTTTAATCCTATTGTGCGGAATCCAACAAAAACTAGTTCCAAGTGCACTCCACACCCCTACGTGTGAAGTGGATTCAAAAAAATTACCGTGCTCGAGTAACGTATTGTTAACACCCTTAAAAGCTGTCCACACCTATATTGAGTACGGAACCCCATTCTGAGTGATTCGACACGTATTGTATCGGCTTTATTCTTTTATTTTTTAATATTTTCCATATTGGTTTTTAAATTTAGAAAATACAGCTTAACTTTAAGGGAACACGTCTCAGATTTTTTTGTGTGACGGAGGCGCTACTTGATTTAAGTGATGTATTTGTGGGATGTAGTAGCTACAGGGAAACGTTTCTAAGACGCTAGCTTTAATTTTTTGAGATCTTTCGAGTTGCAGCCACAGATAAAAAAATATACAGTCAGCGAGAAAACGGCAAATTTTAATAAAAAGTTTCGTTTAAGCAAATTCGTCCTGTTTCCATTGGTGATAGGTTTTTACATGGAATTGATATATATAATTAGGGCTATCGATGGTGACACTACTGGAATTTGAAAAAAAAAATCTTTTCACCTGACCCTGGATGCCAGCATTTAGAGCCTGATTTTTGTATTTCATTAACGATGTTTATTTCAAAATTAAACAAAGTAAACCAACGAAAAGCCCTAATTAATGGCTTGCTTTTGAACGTTTAATTACGTGATATTTTAGTTATGATTTATGAAACTTATGTCTTTTTTTATATACTACGGCGTCAGGTGGCAGATAAGCATACGGCCCGCCTGATGTGAAGCGGTTACCGTAGCCATATTAACGCTCGTAACATAATATCGCTCGCGCGCCGTCACCCCCGCTGCCAATGCAGCATCTCCTTCCTTTTTGGTGACCTCATTCACTCGTAGGAACACAACAACCCTCAAAGGAATTGTTATTTGGCTGCAGTATTCTGTAAGGTACGTCCCCAGTCGGGCAGCTTAAAAATTCGCTATGCCCTACCTGTCTTTTCGCCAGAGCCTCGTTTGTCAGTCAGCAGCGTGCACCACGCGCAGGTAAGGTTAACTTTGGTTCAAAGATGTTGATGAACCACTTACACCCCATCTGTTTTGCCTTACAAAATATCTAAATACTATTTCAACGTGATCACATTCATGGTAATAAAGTTCCCCGCTGGCTATATGATTCTTTTCAACAGCCTAATTCAGAAAAACAGACGGGACTAATTCCATTAGCGTTACCATCGATAGCCCTAATTATATAGATCCATTTCATGTAGAGACTTGCACTTGTATTTCGTTGCCAGCCTAACTCCTTCCTTTCTTTCTTTCTGGTGACCTCACTCACTCGTAGGAACACAAAAACCCTCAATGGTTGTTGTTTGGCTACAGTATTCTGTGAGGTGGAGATACTTCCCCAGTCCGGCACCTTAAAAAGTACGCTATGGGCATAGCGTACTTTTTAAAGAGAGGCTCTTTTCGCCAGGGCCTCGTTTATCAGTCAGCAGGGTGCACCATGCGCAGGTAAGGTTAACTTTGGTTCAAAGATGTTAATGAACCACTTACACTCCAATGCCTATAAATTGAGAGTTGTCAACAATTCGATAACTTAATAATTAAACCAAAAAAAAAAATTGTAATCGTCACAGTCGTAGGTCAACGGCCAGCGGGAAAAAATAGGAATAAACTGTACATATTAAAAAATGAACAAACAAATCCAGGCACTTGTAGCACACGTAGAAAAGGGTCTTTTATCGTAGTGTAAAACATTGGAATTGCCACATCAGTCTTGTACGCACCGCACTTCTCTTAAATTATTCCAAAGATTGGCAGAATGGCCGCAATTCGTTTGTTCTCGATACTTGTTGTGTAAATAATGTAGCAGCGGTTTTGTACGCAATAAGAATTAGATTCTGTAGGTCACTTGTATCTCTTGAGATAGCCTTTTAGAGCTGTCTAAAAATACTTTTTTTTTTTTTTTTTTTTTTATACTACGTCGGGTGGCAGACAAGCATACGGCCCGCCTGATGTGAAGCGGTTACCGTAGCCGCAACATAAAATATCGCTCGCGCGCCGCCACCCCCGCTGCCGACGTAGCATCTCCTTCCTTTCTGGTGACCTCACTCACTCACAGGAACACAACAACCCTCAAGGGAATTGTTATTTGGCTGCGGTATTCTGTGAGGTGGAGGTACATTCCCCAGTCGGGTAGCTTACAATTACGCTCCCTACCTCTCTTTTCGCCATAGCTTCGTTTGTCAGTCAGCAGGGTGCACCGCGTGCAGGTGAAGTTGACTTTGGTTCAAAGATGTTGATGAACCACTTACACCCCAATACTAGGCCGGATTGTAGCCCACGGGCCGAAATCGAGGTTGAGTGGAATGAATAGATTGACTAAGTGTAAATTTTCCATTGATTTCAATGGAAAATGTATTTGAAGATCATTCCTCAAGAAAAGATCTTCAAATAGTGTACGTAGTACTAAATAACTTATACTGTGTTACTTATACGACGAGCTCGGTGGCGTAGCGGTCAATGACGCGGCTTCGACACCAACGCTCGTGGGTTCGATTCGCACACAGGACAAACATTTGTGTGCATGCATGTTCATGCATGCACACAAAATGTTCTGTTTGTCTTGGTCTGGGTTTTTTTGGATCATAAGTATGTATTTACAAAAAAAAATGTATTTACATATGTTTATCAGTTGTCTAGTACCCATAACATAAGCTTTGCTTACTTTGGGGCTTGATGGTGCTGTGTAATTTGTCTGACAATATTTATTTATTAATATTATTTATTATACATATTATAGGGAAAGCAATTTCCAACCACACGACCGTATTTACCGTAACTTGCGAAATAATATAGTTACTTAAAGCAATATTTTCAACCAGTGATGCAATATTTTTGGTTATCGACTGAACAGGGAAAGATTCAAGGACGACAATTTTTTTCGACACAAACCTCAAGCATGTCGAGGTCTTTAATTGTGGAAAGTTTCACCAAAATCGGTTCTGTGGTTTTGGAGCCTATTCATTTAGGCTCTTTTTAGGTTGATGCTGATGATGATGCTTTTAGGCTGATTTTTCGGCGTACATAACCGTTCCGCTCGTTCCACTCAATAAAGGTGACTTACTGAATGATCTATCAATGCACAATTTAAACCACTGGTAACCTGTGAATATATAATTAAAAATACGACTTTCCTACTGCTAGGGTTTGTTAGTTTCGGTATCATTTTGTAATGTTTAATTTACGTTAGTTGCACTGGCAACACATTCTTTCAAGCTATTGACTATGCTGGTCTGTGATTGGCTAAACGATATTTGGTCATTCTGATTGGTGGTGATTACTACTAATCAGAATACTTGATTTTTACCGCGGAAATGAGACGAAAAGTAGGAACGTAAGCGGCCTTTTGAACATTCTTCGTTGGACTGTGGAACTGGAAGGTTATAACAGAAATTAAAAGTAATACATCTTTCTTCAGTGTTTTTTATACTCCACGTCTAATAGCTGTGTCGGAGGTATAATAACTATACTACAAGCGAGGCTGAAGGATCTTCGTTTACACTACAGTTTAAATTGGTGATATGACGTACCTAAATGCTCTTTCGTAGGGGAAAAAGTAATAAGACACTTCATAAAACTTCATTTCACAAAATCACTTCATAAAACTTCATTTCACAAAACTACAATACAAAACTACAATATAACAAACTTAACATTGCAAAATGGATACCACTATGCAAACAGTTCAAGACATTGCAGATCAATTAAACAGCCGGATGGCAAAATTTGATATGGAGTTGGCAGCAGTCCGTGGATCTCCAGGTAATCAGCACACATTGGATTCTCTCTCGGCTGAATTCAAGTCCTTCAGGTCGGACAGCGTTGCTATCCTGACCAGTCTCCAAACAATAGTTTCCCTTCTGGTCCGAGATGTTGACAGACTGGAAATGCGGAGCCGACGGAAGATTTTACTGCTCCACGGTGTGCCGGAGCAAAAGGACGAGGATGCTGTTGCGACTGCATTGGCAGTGTTTACAGACTACATGCAGGATTCCAACATCAATCCATGTGATATAAGTAGGTGTCATCGCATGGGAAAAACCAATGATGAGAAACATCGACCGTTGCTCATCAAGTTCTGTGGTGTAGTGGAGAGGGACAGAGTGTGGTTGGCAAAGAAACAGTTGAAAAATACTGGCAAAACTCTGTCTGAGTTCCTGACAGCATCCCGCCATAAGCTGTTTGTTGCTGCGCGTACAAAGCTTGGTGTGACTCGGTGCTGGACGCGCAATGGCGACATTTACTGCGTGGATGCCAGTGGTAAGAAGCAACGCGTCACATCCCCTGCCGACTTGGAAGCTCTCGATGGCCCTAGTTCAGTGAGCGGAACTGATGCAGATGCAGAGAAGCCACAGGTGAAAGCACAGGCACAGCCCTCTGGTCACCAGAGCATTCAGACCAGAAGACGCGGAGCACCGGCCGCCAAAAAGTAGTGGTACATATTTCTGTTCTGCATTGGGTTTTTTGTAATTTATATTTTTGTCCGCACGTATAATTTTATTGTGTTTGTTTAACAGTCATTTCAAAATTTAGTTCCAAACATGCATGCACCATAATTCTATTTCACTATATATATTTTCTTTTGTTTTTATTATGAGACTATAGGGTATTATAATAATTAAATTCATAGACACTTTCCATGTTACTTGAAGGTTATTTTGTTTACTGTTTTATTTGTACTAACTAAATGTCACTGTAAGTCAAACTTTTAAAACGTCAATGTATTATTCATATTTTCTTTGTTGGCAATCACTCTAAACTTGAAGACTTTTATATTCTTGTGTTAGTATTGGAATAGTCATAGTAAAAATTATAATTCAATTGACTTTGTTTGTTGCGTTGCGGACATATCATGCATGTGCAGTTGTTGTAATTTGTTTGTTTTATTCACTTTAAAACCGAGTTATAGTATTTTAAATAAGTTTAATTTGTTGTAATTTTTAATGCTGCTGGCGGGTGACATTGGTGCATTGACATAGTAAACTTTTACTATTATTTATTTTTATATTATATTATATTTTTTATTTAAGTAGGTATTATTATTATTTTATATATAAATATATTTATTGTATATATAATTTATGTCAGGCACTGAGGATGAAGAAACTAGCAATGAATACTTGTCATTAAGTGATGATAGTTTTCAAAGTCTTGATTACACAACTCTTACAGACTCTCTTAATTATACCTTCTCAGATGTTCCGAAAAATTTTAATACTGTGCACATTAATGCGCAAAGCATCCCCGCCCATTATGCTGATATGCTGCTCACTTTTGGTAGTAACAGGAATATTCATGCCATCCTAGTATCCGAATCCTTCCTTCATCCTTCTTTACCATCCACCAGTTACTCCCTCCCTGGATTCCAACTCATCCGCAATGATCGTACCTCCTCTGCCCATGGTGGCGTAGCCATCTATCTTCGCAGTCACATTCCTTTTACTATCATTAGTAAGTCTCCGCAACCTCCTCCAAAAGACACGGCTGAGCACCTCTTTTTAGAAATATCTCTTTCCGGCATCAAAGTACTTCTTGGCGTTTATTACAGCCCGAATCTGTCCATTAATTACTTTTCTTCCTTCGAAACCTTACTCGAAGACTTCAGTTCTTCATACAGTCATTCTATTGTTATGGGTGATTTCAATACTTGTCTTCTAAAAGATGATTTCCGTGCTCGCCGTCTCCGAACTCTGATTAATTCCGTTAACATGAACATACTCCCTTCAGATGCTACTCATTCTTTTCCAAACTGTGTTCCCTCCCTTCTCGATCTTATTATGGTTAATTCACTCGATCATGTTGCGAAGCATGGTCAGCTAAATGCAGATGCGTTTTCGTATCATGATTTAGTGTACCTTTCGTATAAAATCCGTCCGCCGAAGCCTAAACCCAAGATCCTTTTGCAGCGTAACTTTAGTGGTATGGATCTTGACCAATTACGCAATGACGCGAAGGAAATAAACTGGTCTAGCATTGATAGAGCTGATACAATTGACGAAAAAGTAAACATTTTTAATGAACTACTCATACAGCTCTATGATGCTCATGCACCTATTCGTCCTGTAAAAATCAAGCATCTTCCTGCTCCCTGGCTAACAGATGAGATCAGGTTGCTCCGCGATACAAAAAATCGGACCAAAGCTCGTTATAAAGCAGATCCATCAAACATAACTAAGCGAGATAAATATTACAGAGCAAGAAATCACTGCAATAAGGTGTGTAGGGATGCACAGCGACGCCATATTCATCAATCAGTCGAAAATGAGGACCAAGCGAAAGTTTGGAAATTTCTTAGAACTATGGGAGTTGGCAAATCTCGCAATACTTGTATTTCTGATCTTGACTTAGACTCATTAAATAATCATTTCTCATCGTGCTCTTTTCTTGACAAAAAAGTCAAAACCGATACTTTACATCAACTTTCTTTGATATCACCTCCCGACCACTCCCCGTTTGCTTTCAAACCATTCACTGATTGTGATGTTAAGAGAAGTATACTGTCCATCACATCTAATGCTGTAGGGGGTGACTGCATTAGCCGTAAAATGATAATTCCTCTAATTGATCTCCTTGTTCCCGTCCTGACAAAAATCCTTAACTTTTCGATCTTGAATGGTTCTTTTCCTGAGTGCTGGAAAGAAGCACAGATCATTCCATTACCTAAAAAGATTCATCCTTCTGCTTTCAGTGACTATCGTCCTATTTCTATACTCCCCTTCCTCTCGAAAGTTTTAGAAAGGCTAGTCCATTGGCAGTTGAATTCCTTCCTCACCTCCAACAACCTTCATAATCCCTTCCAATCCGGATTTCGTCCTGGTCATAGTACGGCTACTGCTTTGGTCAAGATTACTGACGACATTAGATGTGGTATGGAAAATCATCAGCTCACAGTATTAACTTTACTTGATTTTAGTAATGCTTTTAATGCAGTTGACTTCGACATTCTTTTAGGAGTTCTCTCTTCTCTTAACATATCTCCAGCAGTGTTTGATTGGTTTCATAATTACCTGTACGGGCGTCGGCAACGTGTCAAAATTGATACCTCCAATTCCACTTGGTGTGACACAACTGCTGGCGTGCCGCAGGGTGGTGTGCTGTCTCCTTTGTTATTTGCTATTTTTATTACCTCAATAACTTACACACTTTCTTCTTCCTACCATCTTTATGCAGATGATTTGCAGATTTATACTCAGGCATCATTTGACAATATTGCGCAAGCTGTTTCACTAACTAATAATGACCTAGAGCTGATCTCATCTTGGAGTAAACGTTACGGACTGACAGTAAATCCAACAAAGTCGCAAACTATTATCATAGGCAGTCCGACGTTTATGTCCAGGCTTGATGTTTCACAAATTCCTTCGGTTGTGTTTTGATGGTATCTGTATTCCTTTTAGTACGTCGGTCAAAAACCTCGGAGTTATTTTTGACTCCACTTTATCCTGGAGGGCTCACGTGGCTGAGGTCAGCAGGAGAATGTTTGCGGCTTCTGCGTCTCTTCGTCGTCTCAGAAATTTTTTACCCACTGCCACTAAAGTTGCTCTTGCGCAATCCCTACTCCTGCCTATCCTCGACTATGCTGATGTGTCGTATCCGGATCTTAATGTGGAGTTATTGAATAAATTAGAACGTCTTCAAAATTTGTGCATCCGATTCATTTATGGCTTACGAAAGTATGACCACGTATCCCACTATCGGCAACAACTTAAATGGCTTTCTATACGCCAGCGTAGGAATATGCACATTTTATCCTTTCTATATACTATACTCTTCAATCCTAAAGCTCCTTCATATCTTAAAGACTGCTTCGCCTTCTCATCTTCTTCACATGGTCTATCTCTACGTTCCACCGAGAACCTTACTCTTTTGGTACCTCTTCATTCTTCCAAATTTTTCAATCAATCTTTTAACGTTCAAGCTATCAGACTTTGGAATTCCTTACCCGTAGCTATTAGAACTGCAAAGTCTATAGATAGTTTCAAAAAACAAGTAAAAGATCATTTCCTCGCTCTTTAATTTTAACTTCAGTAAACTGACATTTTATAATATTAATATTTATGTATTTATTATATATTTTATAATATGTATGTAGTGTAAGTATTATTATTATTTATTTATTTATTTTATTTATTTATTAGGTATATATTTTACAATCTGTAGTGTATGTATTTTATTTATTATTCATTTATTTATCAGTAATAGGTTACACATTTTGGTCTAAATTTATAGTAATGATTCCTATAACTATACTTAAATTTTTCATTATATTCTTTTGATTTGCGATTCCTGCCCACTTCATGCACAAATTCGTTACCTTAAGGTTGCCTTGAAAAGATTGCTCTCAGCAATAAGGCCGCCTTGTTGCATATATACAAGTCAACTGTCTGTAATAATTTATTGATTCACTGTACTTTAAATTTGTATTATGCAAATAAAGCATATTCTATCTATCTATCTATCTAAGACCTTTTTTGTGGAGAGTTCCACGGTCAATAACTTTCTTTTAGACATTTTTCCAGTACCTCTTATAGTTTAAGAAATAAACTTAATATTTGATATCTTATTATTTATAATAAGATATTTGATTTATCAACGCACAATCAGAATCGATGTGAACTTTTGGCATAGCATTGATTATGATTTATATAAAACAATTCCCTCAAGGAAATTGTCATTGTGGTTTATTGTTGTGGAGGTACTTCCTCCATCGGGCAATTTACAAATACATATTACGAAAGTTAGGGTAATAATACGTTATTACCCTAACTTTATTTTGCCATTTATACTTTTTTAGACGGCGGGGTACACCACATGCAGGTGAGCTTGACTAGCTCTAAAAATCGTGGTGAGCCACTTTCACCCTAGAATAAAGAAAGCTTCATCTATAGCTGTAGAACAGGAATATTAAACTAATTAATCCATCACCCATCAAATTACTAATTAAGATGTAAGGGTACACACACACTTGTGACAAGGCGCATGTTGAAGTGACAAGAGTAAGGCCGCGGGCGAAAGCCTTCACTACTGCATACAGCCCTAATGGCTCATCTCGTTGGCATGTTTACTCGTCTTCTACTTGACAATATGTCGACTCGAAATGAATTTATAATAGACTAGCTTATATGCGCGACTTCGTCTGACTGTCTTTTATCAGAGTATAAATAAATAAATAAATAAATATTGTCAGACAAATTACACAGCGCCATCTAACCCCAAAGTAAGCGAAGCTTGTGTTATGGGTACTAGACAACTGATAAACATACGTAAATACATTTTTTTTTTTGTAAATACATACTTATGATACATAGAAAATACCCAGACCAAGACAAACAGACATGTTCATGCACACAAATGTTTGTCCTGTGTGGGAATCGAACCCACGAGCGTTGGTGTCGAAGCCGCGTCATTGACCGCTACGCCATCGAGCTCGTCGTCATATTTGGTGGAAAGCATTGGGTAAGGCATATATCCAGCAGTGGGTATATACAGGCTGATGACGATGATGAAAGTTAAATTCATTAAAAACTCTCAAATAGTAGTCATATTTTGTACCTGAACAAAACTACACTAATCTTGAAATTATTTCATAAATATTTTATGCCTACATCTACTTACTAATGGGAGTGACCCAAAAAGGCGTTATTTAGCAAATAACTACTTTATTATTCGTACACAGCTTATTAGTTTTAGTTGGGCCATAATCAGTCATAGAGTTATCCTTTTACCGTTATGCATAAAATAACAGTTTAGAGCAAAGACGTTAATTAGACTAGCAAAGGATTAGTACTGCAATAATAACAGGTTGCTGCTTAAAATGCTATTTAGCTAATAATTGTTATTTTAGAGTAATTAGCATGGCTGTGGGTGCTGTTAATTATTAAGTAAAATATTTTTTTTATAAAAGGACTCTCGAATGTTCTTTAATTATTAAGGTTTATTATTTTCATTTTGTTTCAGAATATTTTTTTATATATGAAAAGTATACTGTAGAACAAGTCATTTAGACTAACAATCAATTGAATAGCAGAGATACGTCGGGTGACAAACAAACATGTTGACGGCCTGATGTGAAGCGATTACCGTAGCCGTATAAACGCTCGTAACAAGAAATATCGCTTGCACGTTGTCAGCCTCACTGCCAACGCAGCAATTCTTCCTGGTGATCTCATTAACTCGCAGGAACATAACAACTGTCAAGGGAATTGTTATTTGGCTGGGATATTTTGTGAAGTTTTCCCAGTTTCCGCTAGGTATTTCGCCAGTCGAGCCAGCTAATTAATGCGCTGTGCCCTACCTCAACTTTGCCAGGGCGTCGTTTATAAATCAGCAGGGTGCATCGTGCAGGTAAGATTGGCTTTGGCTCTAAGAAGTCGATTGATCACTTACACCCCACAAGAAGAAGTAACCTACCGTACACTGTGAAAATTTCAAATACACTGGGCCGCAATGAAAACGGGTCGGTAACAAAACCATCAATTTTTGAAATCGTCTTTATTTTTAATTTATGGTTTTAATACAATCACCAAAAAGAAATAAAAAGATTTTACTTCTACCTATATTTGTAAGGAAATAAACTTTAATTCAGTAACTATTTATTTCATAAAGCTAGCAAAAATATTTTGGAAGTTGAGAAGAAGAAGAAGAAGAAGAAGGATGTTTTTGTTACCGACCCGCTTTCATTGCGTCCCAGTTTATGTATATCTATATATATAAAAGAAAGTCGTGTTTGTTACAACACTTATAACTCGAGAACGGCTGGACCGATTGCTATGGTTTTTGATTTGTTGGATTTGTCTCCGTCCAGAATAGCAGAACAACTATTAAAAACATTGGAAAATTTACGAAAAAAATAAAATAAAAGAAAAATCATTTTTCCATACAAAATGTTCGTGGATGTCGGACCTGTCAAACGTGACGTTAACGTGCGTACGTCAAATGTATGCGTGCGTTCAGAAATGTACATCAAACTCATTTAATATAGAACAAATTTAAATTAAAAACATTGGAAAATTTACGAAAAAAATAAAATAAAAGAAAAATCATTTTTCCATACAAAATGTTCGTGGATGTCGGACCTGTCAAACGTGACGTTAACGTGCGTACGTCAAATGTATGCGTGCGTTCAGAAATGTACATCAAGCTCATTTAATATAGAACAAATTTAGATTAAAAACAAAGGTCAACTCTATTGGTTTCATTTTTACGTCTTGAAATTTGTCTGTAATTTGTTTTGAAAACAGTTTTGTGGATTGAAATATTTTTGGTTGTCAGTTGGTACTTTTTTTGTGACGTATAATGTACTGAACTTAATATTTACCCACTGCTGGGTTACGGGTCTCCCCTCAACCGAAGAAGTTTAGAGAATGCTCCACCACGCTGCTCAACTGCGGGTTGGCGGAGGCCAGTGATTTCAAACCGCCTAAAGGCCGCTAACTTGACTTAATGACTGTCATCTAATGATAACAACCAGGATCGACGGCTTAAGGTGCCTTCTGAAACACGGAGGAGCTCGAGATAATTTAATGATAACAACCGGGACCGACGGCTTAACGTACCTTACGAAGCACGGAGGAGCTCGAGATAATCTAATGATAACAACCCGGACCGACAGCTTAACGTGCTTTCCGAAGCACGGAGGAGCTCCAGATAAATATAAACTCACCCATGAACAGGCTACGGTTGACGTTGCTTAACTTGCGTGTACAATTATACTGACACGCGCAATGACGCCATCGTGCTTCTCTATTATTTTTTATTATTCATTGTATAAATTTCAAGAAATCATAATTTTTGTTTAGCTAATATTTATACCACAACATTAATTGACTATTAGGCGGTACGAAGTTCGCCGGGCCAACTAGTCAATTATATAAATAAATTTCAGGACAAATTACCCACTGCCTTCTAGTCCCAAATTTTGCAGAGCTTGTACTACGGGTACTAGGTAACTGATCAACATACTTACTTAAATATACATACACATATACAAACATATACATATATAATATTTATAAATGTATAAATATAATACACAGAAAACACGCAGACCAATACCAACAGACATGTTCATGCGCACAAATATTTGTCTTGTGCGGGGATCGAACCCGACACGGAGTCAAATTAACCATTGGTAGTCATGGTTACTCTCCTCTCATCTGTGGAATATCAGCCTTATAAGCGAGCTTCACTAGCACATGGTTGTTCCAAACTTTAACTTTACTCGGTACTTCCTACATCCGTAACTTTGGAACATTGTAAAAACATATCACAAACTACTTTTTATTCACTTTGTGTTATAGGTTTGATATATTACAAAGCAAAAAGGTGGTTTCCCATTACACATTTTTCTACCTCAAGTTTTCCTTGAAAATATTGCTTTCAGCAATAAGGCCGCCTTGTTGCATATAAACGTTTTATATTTGGAAAAATTGAAAAATTCACCTGCCCCCCCTAGGTGGGATTTGATCCCACGACCTCTCAATGACCGGTCGAGTGCTCTTCCAACTGAGCTACCAGGAAGGTTTGTGTTGCTGACGAATTTTTGCATCTTATATTGTACTGCGTGAGTCACAGTGTGGCGTCATCAACCTATTAAGTAATTACACTACTAAACAAGGCATAGCAGTCCATCGTTGCAGATGAAATTCAGCTATTTTTTGATAACACCAAACTAATTAAATTATTATTATTTAAATAGTTGTCTTAGCCAACTTGCCAGTTCGAGAGGTCGTGGGTTCAAATTCCACCTAAGGGAACAGGTGAATTTTTCCATTTTTCAAAATATATTTATCTGGCAAGTTAGCCAAGACAACTATTTAAATAATAATAATATAAACGTTTTATTAATAATTTTTATTTTTAAGTGTGTCTTTGTACTTTTTATTGTGCAAATAAAGTATGTTCTATCTATCTTCTATCTACTTTCGTGATAAATGCTGAGATTCTTCCTACTAACAGGTTTCTGAATTTTTTTTATACCACGTTGGGTACCAAACAAGCATACAGCCTGTCTGATGTAAGGCGATTACCGTAGCCACATGAACTCGCAATAAGAAATATCGCTTGTGTGGGATACCAAGTCCTTCTTCTTGGTGAACTCACTCGCAGCAACACAAGGAAATGTATTATTTGGCTTCAGTACTTTATAAGATCTTCAATCAAAGTTTACAAATACGCTGTGTACCTATTACTCCTAACTCTATTTTGTCAGGGCCTCATTTGTTAGCCCGAATGGTGCACCATGTGCAGGTGATGAACCATTTACACCAGAAACTGCAGCTTATGCAAGTGAGGATTAACGTCCTATAGTTGATATTTATCAAAACAAGCCAGTACCTTGTGCTTTAAAACACTTCCCTTTGCGCCAACCCGATGCTAAGCAAGCATGGTAGAATTCGCTCTTACGATTGAGATGAGACCGATGTCCTTGCAGTGGAATGATTATGGACTGATGCAGTGTTATTAAAGGATGAATAAGGATTGAAGACGACGACGCAGTGTTTTCAGGTTGCCCTGAATCAACCCATTTTCATCTTACTGCTGGAATACGGGTATACCCTCAATCAAAGGAGGATTAGAATATACTCCACCACGCTACTTCGCTGCAGATTGGCGGAGGTGTCAGAGTTTTCAAACCGCCGAAAAGGCATCTGACTTGGTTTAACGACTATCATCTAAGGACAACAGCCGGGACCGACGGTTTATCTTGCTGAAACACAAAAGAACACGAAATAAATAAGCCCATCCATAGACAAGCTACGGCCGACGATGCTTAACGTGCTTGATCGATTAGATTGACACGAGTAATGACGCAATCGAGCTGAAGTCGCCCAAAGACGACTAAACTATTTAATGACAATAGTAGATCACATCAAGGGCTTAATTTACCACCTCAAGAACATGAGGTAGCATTCTTCTAAACTAGTCTTACATATTCCATTGACTGGTCATAAAAATTTAACTGTAAACCCATGAAACTTAAGCTTAAGGTTTAAGGTATGGTACCTTACTAGAAATCTTCAACTATTCAGGTTTTCTTTATACTATGTCAAGCAGACAAGCATACGGTCCGTCTAATGTGAAGTGGTTACCGTAGACCTCTAGAGTATAAACGCTCGCAATATCATATCTCATAATGGCATGGCATACTTCTCCTCCTTTCCTTTCTGGTGACTTCAGTTCCTCTCAGGAACACAATAACTCTCAAGGAAACTTGTTCGGGTACAATTTTCTGTGAGGTAGAGGTACTTCTCCCAGCAGTTTACAATTACGCTCGCCTTACCTCTCTTTCGCCAGAGATTCTTTAGTGAGTCAGCTGGGTGCATGCAGGTGAGGTTGTGAAACTTATGCTTACTAATTAAAATACTAAGTAATATACGATAATAAGTAAATAACATTAACTGAAACACCTACGAATCTCGAGTTAAACTCGCTAAGCTAGAGCTTAAGATTATAATGCACTAAATAGGATCTTACCAACTAAATCTAGGGTTTAGTTTGTTAATAAAGTAGTATTAGCAAGAAGCATGCGGACGTGGTAGTTGAAATGGCTAAAGAGATTTTACTGCCCTTTATGTAATCTTCAAAAGTTTCGACTATTCGCTATGTGAACGACGACGGGATTATGTCGAATATAATACAGGCAATTTGATCTACACTACTTTGCGTGCTTGCGCCACCAATTAGTTCATGCAATCTACTGCCGGCCGGCCCACTATCTTTAGTAGTTGCATGCGACTGCCGTGGCTGCTTTGGTCGTCTTTGCTCACCGGAGCAAAGACGACCTGCATGCAACTACTAACGGTAGTGGGTGGGTGCAAGCCGGCAGTAATTTGCATGAACTAATTGGTGGCGCAAGTACGCATAGTAGTGTAGATCAAATTGCCTGTTAATTTGACTTCCGCAAAATAACACCTGAATCAATTAACTATCTGAATATAATATATACAAATATTTTATTCGTCATCAACCCATACTCATCCCACTGTTCTGATATGGGTCTCCCCTCATTCGGAGGGGTTTAGAGCGTACTCCACCACGCTGTTCAACTGCGGGTTGGCGGATGTCAGTGTTTTTAAGCAATATGACTAAAGGCCACTGACTTGACTTAACGACTGTCATCTAATGACGACAGCCGCGACCGACGGCTTAACGTGCCCTCCGCACGGAGGAGCTGGAGTAAATAAACCCATCCATGGACAGACTACGGTCGACATTGCTTAACTTACGTGTTCGTGTAGACCGAAATGCGCATCGACGATATCGATGTTTTCTAATAAATATAAACAATAAAAATATTTTATTGTCTTCTAATTTATAAAGTACCTATTGAAATAGATGACATAGAAAAATGATCTAAAGTATTAGAGGAATTTTATACATCAAATAACATATTCAATGCTCAAGTCAGTTTTTATTTTTATTTTAAACCTTTGACTGACGACATACAAACATAACAGTAATGCCATGGTGACGTCTCTTAGACGTAAAATTTAAATTAAAAAAAAAAATTACAAACATGCAAGATTTTTTTTTAAAATAATTATTGTCAGACAAATTACACAGCGCGATCTAGCCCCAAAGTAAGCGAAGCTTGTGTTATGGGTACTAGACAACTGATAAATATACGTAAATACATTTTTTTTTTGTAAATATATACTTATGATACATAGAAAACACCCAGACCAAGTCAAACAGACATGTTCATGCACACAAATGGTTGGTCCTAAGTGGAAATCGAACCCACGAACGTTGGTGTCGAAGCCGCGTCATTGACAGCTACGCCACCGAGCTTATCTTTAATGACTTTTACAAATTGATAGACATAATATTATATTTATAGATTTGAGGAGCTCGATGGCGTCGTTGCACGTGTCGGTCTAATCGATCATGCAAGTTAAGTAACCCTTTGATTGAGGGGAAGCCCGTATACCAGCAGTGGGATTATTTTTTTCTTTTTTTACTACCTACTTCATGCCTTGTTCAGTTACATAAAGGTTGTCTTGAAAAGATTGCTTTCAGCCGCCTTGTTGCACATAAAAGCTGTGTTAAGAAAACTGTTACTGAATTCTCTGTAATTTATTGTGTAAATAAAGCCTATTCTATCTATCTAAGGATTGACGACGACATATTATAGTCTTAGATAATATAATATTAGAAACAAATAATTCTTCAATTTTAACAAAAATATAATAATATGTTAACAACAATAATCAGTTATTAAGAAGACACTAGCAACAATAATCAGCTATTAATTATATATAGAGAACACACTAACTGTTTTGTTAATTGTAGAACTTACTGTAGTATCATTCAATTATATAAAAAATCTGTGAATAAATGATTATTAATACAAAACAGTGACAGTAACTCTTGCTTTAAAATTAAGAGAAACTGACATCACTTAAATTTGGTATATTTACCGTCGTATTTTGCAGTCACTGCATACTTTAAAACCGGCCAAGTGCCAGTCGCGCACGAAGGGTTCCGTACCATTATCAATAAAAATGGCAAAAATATCATGTCTGTTGTATGGAAGCCCCCCCCCCCCCAATATTAGTTTTAATTTATTAAATTTTAAAGTGAATATATAACTTAATATTCTGTGAATATTTCAAGCGTCCACCTGTTGCCGTTATCAATATCGAGCAAAAACGAGCAAAAAAAATCACGTTTGTTTGTTTGGAAGCCCCCTTAAATATTTATATTATTCTGATTTTTATTTAAGTATTTGTTGTTATAGCGACAATAGAAATACATCATTAGTGAAAATTTCAACTTTCCTTAAAAACAGTAAGTAATTAAAGTACTTTGCTCGCCTCTCCAGTTGGCTGGGGCAGATGGCACAGGTTTTTCGAATATGTACCTGAATCTGCATTAGTATTTCGTTCTTTCTCGAGACACTCAGACTTAACTACGCAAACACTACAGAAAAGAGACGTATGAAGTTGCGGCGGTACTTACAAAAATTAGTGGAATTCCAAATACCAGTTACGTATAATTAAAACATATTTTAGATATCAAATATCAGTGTTATACTGTTTCAAACAGCTAATATTAACAAGATTTCTCGGCTTGACTCCCAAGCTCGGAATTCCAGACTGAATCCACTAAACAGAGTATTAAGCAACATAGAGCTTAAAATAACAATCTCCTAACCAGTAACATAGTCCAACGCTGTTTAATCTACATTATAGTGGAATTAGCTCACTTAAGGCTGCCACTGAGCTCCTTGAATCTTGCAGCTCCGAGAAATGCACTGAGAATACCGTTATGCACTTTGGTTGTATAAATTGACATACCCGGAGGTCGAATGGCTAGCAATAATGGCTACTTTGATCGCGGTGAACCCGCGATTCCCGCACAAGACAAATATTTGTGTGCATGAACATGTCTGTTTGCTTGTTCTGAGTGTTTTCTATGTATTATATTATAAGTATTTACAAAAAAAAAATGTATTTAAGTACATTTATCAGTTGCCTAGTAGCCATAATAGTACAAGCTTTGTGCTTAATTTGGGACTAGATGGCGTTGTGAAAATTGCCCAGAAATATGGTCAGTACTTGAAACCCTTTTCATGTCTTTCTTGGAGAATTCCGTATTCATCTGTATGGAAAAT
The DNA here is from genome assembly GCA_937001555.2 of Hypsopygia costalis. Taxonomy (NCBI): domain Eukaryota; kingdom Metazoa; phylum Arthropoda; class Insecta; order Lepidoptera; family Pyralidae; genus Hypsopygia; species Hypsopygia costalis. The sequence goes on from OW443349.2 coordinate 8,894,753, forward strand.
CTTAGCATGGAGTGGAACATAATGATTACCCTGATATAAATTTGTGGTAACATGAAAATAATTGGAAGGCTCCCCTTAGTGTTAGTCCTAGAATTAGCATCTTGAGTGTCGACATATTAAATGATGTTCAGTTTCGTAGCTACTTGGAATGCAAGGCCAAACTGGCTTCTAGGAAGATCGATGCCATCAACAAAGCCAGGCGATATTTTGCACCCCGACATCGCCTTATAACTTTCTAGTTTTAAGGCGATGTCGGGGTGTAAAATATCGCCTTCCTCTGCCCAGTTATACCCAGGTTAATATATTATAACATGGAATACTATTCGCATCTCTGGGCCGGTGCGCCCCAGTTCTTGCAAGCTCCATTCGACCGCATACAAATTCAAATTGTCGCAATACGAATCGGTGACCCAGTGATCTCGGATCGACTGGACACTCTCTCTACACGTAGAGATGTACCGTCTCTTTACATGCTATACAAATCACATCACAGGGAGTGCTGGAATGAGCTGTTTGATTTGATACCAGCCGCTGAGTTCCATAATCGTACAACTTACCATAAATTAAAATTCCATCCATGTCGTGCATTGGCGATCTACCAGAGTACGTTTATTAATACATATTGTACCACGAACGGTGAAGTTGTGGAATCAACTTTCCACAGCGGTGTTTCCGAACATTTACTACACACAAGCCTTCAAGAACTTTCAAGAGTCTATATTTACCTTCCGGCTGGCAATAGATCAGGGACCCCTTGGTGTTGCAGCTGTTGCAGCAGTTGCAATGCTTTCCATTAAGTCACCCACATGCTCGTCTGTCCTACTCTCATAAAAAATAACTTGTATTATGTATAAGTTCACAAACGCCTGTAGCGTTCTCACACACATAACATACATAAAAACATCCAATCGATTTCAGCATCCTCTCCTTATGTTACGTCAGTTAAGCATATGGCCCGCCAGATGTGAAATGGTTACCGTAGCCATATAAACGCTCGTATGCACTCGCTGATAACGTAGCAAATAGGCTATTTTCCAATGTTTAAAAATTGTAAAAAATATTTAACAATATCGTAAAATACACAAAACTATAAACATCTGCAAACTTTCATTCTAATATCTTCAGTCAGACTTTTTTTAGTGTCGATCAAAGTTTGGCGGGAAAGTCCATTTTAAAAGTATGAAATTATTAAAAAATAATATTTCCATTGGAGAAGCAATATAAAATGCTATAACTTTTATTATGATACTAATCACATAAACGTAATATTTAACATAGCTGTCGTACAAATTTCTGATTTGATGCATACAAAATACAAACCTGTGAAGTCATAATTCGGTAGTCTTTTGTATGGAGCGTTTTGGGGCAGTCTAAAAATTGTGATTTTCAAATTACCATTCGAGAGATTTTTGTGCTATCGAAGTAATTCTTTCTTATTTTATATTATATTATGGGGACGTCCCTACATATCAAACCGAAAAAAATGTTAGTCAAATAGCCTATTCTTTCCTTTCTGGTGACCTCACGTCACTCACTACACACCTCACTCTCTGTAGTACATAAACTCTTATGGGAATTGATAATTGGCTGCGGTATTCTGTGAGGTGAAAGTACTTTCCCCGTTCATGAGTACGCTATACACTACTCCTTGTTTGCCAGATCCTCGATAATTAAACAACATGATTACACCCTCTCCATTTTTGAAGTCGGTTAAAATAATGCCCAACTTCATAAATTCTGCTGAGTAAAGGTACTTCTACTCGAAACACCTATTAATGTAACGTAATGAACAAGTTTCTAAGTTATTACATTCAGAAATACTAAATAACAATTTCAAGAAGGAATTTCTTAGTATTTCCCGACATCAAGTCTAACTGCCGTAATTTTAACGTTAGGTATTATTGTTGACCTTTTATTATGTTTCATAGAAATTAAGCAAATTCACCACCAACTCGCAGTTGAGTAGCGTGGTAGAATTCGCTCTAAGTCCTTTAGATTGAGAGGAGACCCGTATCCATCAGTAGAATGAATATAAGTTGAACGCAGTAAAAAAAAATTATTATGAAACAGTTTTTGAAAAACAAAGAATTGAAGTTTCTTAGAAGGCATGCATTTATTATTTTTTTTCATACAATTATTAGCATTACAGTTTCCTAATTTGCTAATTAGTTTCATAAATCATAATAAAAACAAAATAATCACACCATGGTTGCCTGGAAGAAATCGCATCGCGATAAAGCCTTTTAAAGATTTGTACTCTAATTCTGTACAATGTACTTTTGTTTGTATTTTAATATTTTAATAAAGAATATTGTATTGTATTGTATTGTAATAATAATATTAACATAATATACAAAGTAAAAAAAATAATTGGATACATATACAAATTAACAAGCTTTTACCCGCGGCTTCGCTCGTGTGAAATTCGGGACAAACACGTGTTTATTCATTTATATAATATATATAGAAGTACTCGTGTAAAGTTTAGGATAAAATAACTAACTAATCTCGTTGCCCCATACAAATTTTGGACCTCCTTTTCATCCTCTAAAGGGTAAAATTTGAAAAATCCTTTTAAGTTTTTCGTGTCCACTTTTATATTTTCAAATCGATGCCATTTTGGTAATTAAAGTCCAGAAAACCATATAATCAACACCCATATTGATATTATGACACAAGTCCGGTAGCTTACAATTATGCTCCCTACCTGTATTTTTGTCAGAGCCTCGTTTTTCACTCAGCAGGATGCACCATGAACAGATGAGTTGGCTTTGTTTCAAAGATGTTGATGAACAACTTACACCTCAAACCGTTTCTATTTGAAACAGGGTATAGACAAGTGACTATGCCAACTACTCAATATTAGATGTCACTTGACAAGATGGCACAGTGAAACACATTGAAATTATGTGTGCCACATACATATACGTACAACATAATATAACCACAGACATTCAATAATAGTATTGAATGTCTGTGAATATAATTCAATTAAATTCATGCTTACTCGATTCGTTCTAATAAATCTATGTGTCTATGACCATACATTTAATCGATTAAATCTATGCACCAAACTCGATTAGATATGTCAAAGTCTATTAAGGATTCGCAGAAACTGACCAATGGCCATACCTGAGTTTGGTTAAATCTATTGCATTTCGATTGCAAATTGTATGATACAATATTATCTATTGTATACTAGCTGATCCGACAGATGTTTTCCTTAATAATAAATCATCATCATCATCAGGTCCATTTTAGTCTCCACTACAGGAGCATGGCCCTCTCACGTTCGTCCTAGACGGAAGGAGGATTTGGCCTACACTCCCCACGCTGGCCAAACGGGTTGGGGAGGCTTGATCGATATTTGATAATGTATTTCCCTTAGTCGCCTTGTACGACATCCACGGGAAGAGACGGAGTGATTCGATTCTAGTCTGCCGGAAACCTCACGGCCAGATTGATGAATATTAAATTTAAATTGGCTTCGCGCAATCTGTCAAATGACTGACAGATCTGTGCATGAAGTTGCATTAGAAAAGTTAATATTAGGTTGAGGAAAAAGTCTTTTCGTATTTTATATGAAAATTCAAAACATTTTTTAATAAAGTTTATTTTCATTTAACTAAAGTATGTAGGTGCCATTATGTTCGATAACCTTTTGCCATCTTGTAGGTAGAGACATGATCCCATTACTATAGAAATTTTGGAACTTCTGTTCAAAAAACCGCGCCAAGTGGTTTTGGCAGTCTTCTCGTGATGTTAACCTGACATTGCCTAAAGAATTCTTAAGAGACCGAAACAGGTCGAAATCAGAAGGTGCAAGGTCAGGACTATACGGCGGATGCATTAACACCTCCCAGTCAAACTCTCTTAATTTTTGCTGAGTGGCTAAAGATGTGTGAGGTCTAGCGTTATCATGATGAAAAATCACACCCCTTCTATTAATTAATTCCGGCCGCTTTCTCTCAACTTTTTGCTTTAATCTCATCAGTTGTTCACAGTAGAGTTCAGAATCGATAGTCCTGCCTGGCGGTAACAGCTCATAATGAATATCTTCCCTTCCAATCCCACCATGCACACAGCATCACCTTGTTGCGGGTTAACCCGGGTTTCGCCAGAGTCTGTGAAGCCTGGCCGGCCTTTGACCACGACCTTTTTATGCGCCAAAACTGTTTTGTGGTCAATTCCTAGTTCTTCAGCTACGTCGTAACTACTGATATGCCGATCTTGCTCCACTTTTTCAGAAATGGCATCCATTTTATCCGTAACAGGGCGACCAGAGCGACGTGCATCTTTGACATCAAAATTTCCGGATTGAAAACGCTTAAACCAAATTTGTGCTACTCTCACAGACACTGCACTAGGTCCATAAAAGTCACAATTTTTTTTCGCAGCTTGCGTTGAATTTTTACCTTTTTTGTAGTAAAATTTTAAAATGTATCGAATTTCTTCATTAGATTCACTCATCTTGACAGTAAAAAAAATAAATGAAAATCACACATTTACCTAATTTGAATTTGGAATTATCTTTTTTAAAATTTAAACTTTTTAAAGATATCAAAACCTGCTAGATACAAATGATATAACCAAAGAGATTTTATTACAAGTTCATACATACTATAATGCGAAAAGACTTTTTCCCCTACCTATTATATGGTCGTCCAGTTTACTTAAATTTTCTAATTTTCAACGCAGCTTTCTTATTTTTAGGGTTCCGTACCTCAAAAGTAAAAACGGAACCCTTATAAGATCACTTTGTTGTCCGTCTGTCTGTCTGGCTGTCTGTCTGTTTGTCAAGACCCTCTATGTCGAGAATACGTGGAGGTATCAAGCTGAAATTTGAACTGTATACTCAGGTCTACGGTCCCATGAAGTTGTAAAAAATCAAACTGCTAAGTTTACGTAAAAAAAAGTTACGGCCTGAGTAACAGTAATGTTTGTTTGATTTACTTTTCAAGTGATTTTCAAATTCTTAGATTTATTTTGTAATACAAATATTTTTGTTAAAAAAATTAAAAGGTCATCTTCAAAAGTTTTTTATATAGTTTATAGTAATAGTTTAATTTTCCAAAATCCTTGCCTAGTTTAAAATATATTTAATAGAATCCAGAGTAATTAGTAGAATCCAGAATTTTCTTTAAAAATATTATTTACTAGCTGATGCCTGCGACTTCGTTCGCGTGGTCTTAATGATTCCGGCGTATTAATAAAAATACGAACTAATGTAGATACATAAGAAAATACTTGTTATACGTTAACTCTTTTCTTCACAGTGGTGAGTAGAATTAACCACCTATTTATTCGCGTGTTTTATGATACAGCGACATTTATTGGTTAAAGTTTGTATTAATATGAACGATACTAACATGTAACATTTGAATGGTGCTAATTGTCGTATTCTGACGGCCAAAAGGAAAACTGAACTATCAAACGAAAAACGGTGAAATTTGAATTACGTTGTTCTGCAAGTGTTTTATTTCATTGGTAAGTCAATATTTACAAATATGAATTATTTTTATGTTCAAATTGTTGAAATATGATTAATCTTGTATAATAAGTATAATTATCACAAATAAACATAAGAGGTTTTTGAAAATTACACCTTATTTATAGTGGTTAGCAGCGGTTACCACCGTACTGTAAAGGTATAATTTTTCTATAACAAGTAGTTTTATTTCATATTGGTTTTATTTTTGCAGATAATGAAAAGAACGGGTTTATCTACCCAGGAAATCGAGAATGCTTTATCGGAATATGTTGATATACCTTCTGATGATGACAATTATGCGGGTGGCGATGGTTCGGATGTCGAAGATGAGCTCATCGTTGAAGGTCCAAGTACGACGACGCGAGAAATTTTACTCAGTGAAGACTTAAAAGGTACTAATCTACCTAACTCTGAATTTGAATCAGAAGATGACACACCTCTAGTCAGATTATTTTCTTCTCGGCCGGTCATTCGTCCTTCATCATCAGCAGCAGCTCCACAACCAGGACCATCTACTGCGCGGGCTAATATACAGGTTCCAAAATGGAAAAAATCGTACTCAATTACCTATACCTCCTGACGATTATGACCCCTCCACACAACACATACTTACTGACTTGTCTGTGTCTTGTCTCTGTGAGCAGCCAGAGATAACTTTCTGGCTGCTCAGAGAGAACTATCCCCACTTATCATTTTTCAGTTATTCTGGACAAAATAATTCGTTCAACTTTAGACCTTTCAGACTAACTTATATGCTCAACAAAAAGGAGGATCTTATAATCCTGTCACAGAAGAAGAAATAGAAGTATTTATTGGTCTCAATTTATTCATGGGAATAAAAAGAGCCCAAGTTACTGAGATTACTGGTCTTCTTCAACCGACTTACGAGACGAATACATATCTTCATTCATGCCTTTGACGAGATTTTCTTGGATTCTAGGGAACCTTCATTTGAATGACAACAACTTGATGCCAAGTAGAACAGATCCTAACTATGACAAGCTGTATAAAATCCGGCCACATATTAATAAAATTAGAGACTCATTTATAAAAAATTACTACCCTACAAAGAATATAGCTATAGATGAGTCTATGATAAAATTCAAAGGAAGAAGTTCTCTCAAGCAGTACATGCCCAAAAAACCAACTAAACGCGGGTACAAGGTTTAGACCAAGTGTGCATCCTCTGGCTATTGTCTGACTTTGAGAGGTATACTGGAAAAGTTGGAGATAGAGTGGAAACAGATTTAGGAGGCAAAGTTCTCGAAAGAGGAGGAAAAGCTCATGAAAAACAGGTCTAGAAGCATTCCACCCTCACCGAGTTTGGTTTCCATAAAAAAACACAAATCTGAAGTTTCTAGATCTGTTCGCCTAGCTGTCGCAAATCATCAGCCAGTTCGAGGAACTTCCAGGCGTTGCAGTAGATGCAGCACGAAAAAAGAGCCCGTGCGAATAATTTCTGGCTGCAAAATATGCAAAGTTCCCTTATGCTACCGAGAGGGCAAATCTTGTTTTGAGGACCACCACAAACAATAATTTGTGTTTAGAATACTTTGTGATACTTATGTTTTAGTATGTACGCATTTTTATTTCTAGATTTGTACTTTATAATAATAAAAAAATCATACTTTATTTAGCTATTTTCTTCACAGTGGTCACCCACAGTAACCACCCCATATCTGACCCCCCCATCAACCCACATACGAAAAACACCAAAATCTACTTAAAAGTAAGCCTAAGTAATAAAGAATATACAAAAATATTAGTTTTACTCTGAATATAAAAATCTGTGCCGCAAAGAGTTAAAATATTTTTTTTATTTGTTATACGTTAAAATATTTTTTTTATTATTTAACATTGTTACCATAGTTTAAAAAAAATAAAAATTAAGGGAGTCTTTCCTTCGGGAGCTAATATAAAAAGACCTGAAGCGTTACAACTCTCGAGAAAGCCGAGGTTTTTTTTTTTAGAAGAGTGGTATACGCGGAATTAATACAGTTTCACCGGCATCACTCCCAGTGAAAATCTCAGCTTCAATTATATTTCGCTGCCAAGCATTGACTTTACTTCAGGAAGGAGATCTTCCCCAAATTTATTAATATTCTTGAAAACTCTTGGGCACATAAAATTCTATCTACAGCTTCTAGTGCCTTAATGTTGGCCATTTCGCATTCATCTCAAACGATTAGACAGCAATCCTGAAACACCTTCGCTTTGTCACAGTTTCGTGTCACAGAGCATGCCGGTTTTTCAATTATGTTTAAATCGAGTAGGATATTGAACATTGTATTTGCGTCCTTCCGCCTAGTAGTAATGTGGCTGCAATACCTGGCGATGCTTATTTTGGCGATTGATACTCAGCGTGGATTGCTCTCTTCAGGTATGTTTTCCAGTCCCTCCTGGAGCATCTAAGAAAAACAGTTTCCCCTCGTTACTTAAAACACTTTCCACCACCAAATCAAATAAACTCTGATCTTGCTACATAGCGTCTCGCAAATGCACGTAGGTAGTCTTCTGGTTTGTGCGAATATATACCAATCGTTCCATTTCAATTTTAGCGTACACACACGTCTATAATAAACTGACTAAATAGACCACGTTACCTTTGCAAATAAAATAAAACGATTGCGTCTAACTTGTAGCAGGTAAGAACAAAAGTAGCACCCCGCGGTTTTTTTTACGATACATTCAATATTTTGTTAATCTATTTATTGTTATTTTAAGTAACTTTTTTAGTTCTATTTGCTATTATAGCGTGTTTTTTTTACATTTTTTTAAAACTATAATTTATTGTAAACACGTGTTGTTTATGCAAATAAATTTAACTTTGTTCTGCATCAGATGTTCCAAATCTTTGATGTTTATACCTCAACAAAAAATCCTCATCAGGCTGAACAACTTTTGCTAAGGAGTCATTTATAAATTTCTTATAGTTTACCTGAACCATTATGGTTCTGCATCAGGTGTTCCAAATCTTGGATTTTTATACCTCAATAAAAAATGGTCATCAGATTGAACAACTTTTGCTAAAGCGTCATTTTTATATTTCTTATAGTTTACCTGAACCATTATTGTTCTGCATCAGGTGTTCGAAATCTTGGATTTTTATAACTCAACAAAAAATGCACGTCAGGTTGAACAACTTTTCCTAAGGCGTCATTTTTATATTTCTTATAGTTTACCTGAACCATTAAGGTTCTGCATCAGGTGTTCCAAATCTTGGATTTTTATACCTCAAAAGAAAATGCTCTTCAGGCTGAACAACTTTTGCTAAGGCGTCATTTTTATATTTCTTATAGTTTACCTGAACCATTATGGTTCTGCATCAGGTGTTCCAAATCTTGGATTTTTATACCTCAACAGAAAATGCTCATCAGGCTGAACAACTTTTACTAAGGTGTCATTTTTATATTTCTTATAGTTTACCTGAACCATTATGGTTCTGCATCAGGTGTTCTAAATCTTGGATTTTTATATCTCAACAAAAAATGCTCATCAGGTTGAACAACTTTTGCTAAGGCGTCATTTTTATATTTCTTATAGTTTACCTGAACCATTAAGGTTCTGCATCAGGTGTTCCAAATCTTGGATTTTTATACCTCAACAGAAAATGCTCATCAGGCTGAACAACTTTTGCTAAGGCGTCATTTTTATATCTCTTATAGTTTACCTGAACCATTAAGGTGCTGCATCAGGTGTTCCACTTTCCAAAATCAATTATACCCTATATTTTGCCCAGGCTTAACAGCTATATAACAAAAAAAGTTTCATTCGAATCCGTCCAGTACTTCCAGAGATTAGCGTGTACAAACAGACAAACAGACATACAGACATACAGACATACAGACATACAGACATACAGACATACAGACAAACAGACAGACATTTTTTTTTAAATTCTTACTCTATTACTATATCTCCCTCGCCTCCATTTGTTTTTTTGTAAATATATTCAATGTACAGACACATTATTTTTACTGTTTTTACATACAGTTATTGTGGGAAAGCTTGAATTAATTAGTAAGTTTTAGAAGGTACCTACTTTTAGGAGTTCCTGAGTTCCCGGAGATAAAATACTTATATACTAAGATTTTCTAGGACTTTTCATGCCATTGATGTCATCAGTTTCCTTACGGAACTGAGTCGACTACTCATAATGTACTTTAGAACTGCACCTATTCCGATTTCTGATAATAACCAAACTGTAAATGAAAGACTGAAGTTATTTGCAACAGACTCTGTAATATAACAAACTATTTGAATTACAAATCACGTATTTCAATAAACAGTGTACGGTTGTGTGAAAGTTAATCAAAATAGGTCAATTGGAACGCCACACTATGAACTTAAATTAATTACAAACTAAGCCACAATTTGGAATAATTATGTATTGATTTGATGTACATTACAAGATGGAAAATGGTTTATGTATACAGAAATTATTAGTGTTTATTTTATATGAGAGGAGGGCAAACGAGCATGTGGGTCACCTGATGGAAAGCAATCACCACCGCCCATGAAGATGAGCAACACCACCACCACTACGCATTGGATCCATATCCCCGTGCACGCCTATCAAATGACCGGGCTGAACCCGTGAATTAAGTGAGATACATAATAATAAATAAATATTGTCAGACAAATTACGCAGCGCCATCTAGCCCCAAAGTAAGCGAAGCTTGTGTTATGGGTACTAGACAACTGATAAACATACGTAAATACATTTTTTTTGTAAATACATACTTATGATACATAGAAAACACCCAGACCAAGACAAACAGACATGTTCATGCACACAAATGTTTGTCCTGTGTGGGAATCGAACCCACGAGCATTGGTGTCGAAGCCGCGTCATTACCGCTACGCCACCGAGCTCGTCATATTGACTCTTTCACTCATTTTTAACCGACTCCAAAAAAAGAGGAGGTTCTCAATTCGGCTGTATTTTTTTTATTGTTTCTTGCTTAACTACTCCGTGATTTATAAACCGTTTTGAAAAGCTTTTTTTTATTTGAAAGAGTATACTTCCAGATTGGTCCCGTATTTTTTTCATCATCATCATCATCAGCCTGTATCTACCCACTGTTAGGTTTGTTATTTCATTACTCCGTCATTCATAAACCGATTTGAAAAAAAACTTTTTATATTTGAAAGAGTATACTTCCAGATTGGTCCAATATTTTTTTCATCATCATCAGCCTGTATGTACATACATAAATGTAGAGTAATGTTTGGAACCGGGTTTTTATTGTTATAATTTTTAGATGTAGGTTTGCTGTGCCCTACCATGCTTCATGTTTGGAACTATTTATATATTGTGAGAGCCAATCTTGATTTTGATCAACATGAAATGCAAATAAAGAACTTGAAACTTCCCATGCCACTTACCGTCGCGCAAGACGTTAGCGCTAATCAAAAACTTTCTTTTTCTTTCTTTGCGTACTACATGTATACATATATAGGCATTGAGTAAGCGATTTGTAGCCAATTTTACTGCCATGATATTTATCTACAACTCGTGTCTATATTATATACAACTAAGATAGCAAACAAGCATACGACCTTTGGCCGTGTGGTTTCCGACAGACTAGAATAGAATCACTCCGTGTCTTCCCGTGGATGTCGTACAAGGCGACTAAGAGAAATACATTATAAAATATCGATCAGGCCTCCCCAACCCGTCTGGCCAGCGTGGGGAGTGTAGGCTAAATCCTCCGTCTGTCTTGGACGGACGAGAGATAGAGAGAAAGAGTCCTGATGAGGATACGACCTTGCTCAACAATGCGTCAGTTATACTAGAAGAATATAAAATGTCATAGCCTGTTACAGTATATATACTAAAGCGTAATAAGCCACGATCATGTGAATAAACAAATATATGAAATATCATAAACTTATGGCAAATAACATCATACACGTGTGAACAAAGTTCATTTCGAAAACGTTAATCCGGCCTCCATGTTCGGATGAAAACTAAATCCGTTTCAGTCCGGTAATCTTTCCAATTGAAATATTTCACGCAACGAATTTAAGCGAAGCGAGTTTTTAAAATCCTTTACATCAATCGTGTTATTTTTCAGGTTTCAGGTACAAAAATCGAAATACTGGGGTGTAAGTAGTTTTTTTTTAATACTACGTCGGGTGACAGACAAGCATACGACCCGCCTGATGTGAAGTGAAGTTTATCAAGATCCTTGAATTAAAACCAACCTCACCTGCACGTGGTGCACCCTGCTGACTGACAAACGAGGCTCTCCTTCATCAACTAGTTAGGCACCCACCCACTACCGTTAGTAGATTCATGCGACTGCCGTGGTTGCCTTGGTCTTGCTCTACTCCAGTTGCTGGGCTCTGCGACTCTCCAATATCTGAAACAGAAGAAATGTGCGACTGCCGCCGCCCTGCAGTGGTCATCTCTGCAACACATGTTTCTCCTCTACGCGAAGCATCATCAGGCAATCTGTAGATGTTGATGGTTAGAATAACAACCTACAAATAATTTTGAGTTAATAAAATGAATGATTAAAACAATTTGAATCGATATTTCTATCTGTCACTAAGTAGTGCTACTTTCATTCGTTCTTTTTTAGACTAATTCCTATTTAGTCACAATCTTATACAATCAGATAAAAACACTTCACTCAAGCGTTAACCGAAGAAATGAAGTGAAAAGAACGATATCAAAATATAATTAGATATACGTCATGTCTATGACAGAAGCGTACGTTTTTTATAGACAGTGATTGATGACATCTTTTGTTTCAAAATTCGCGGTAATGATAAGTAATATTGTGATGAATGTTACTCCGCAACGCTTCGGTAACATGAAGTTAGTAAAAAATGGACAGTCAATGGATATAAATAAATATTTCATTCATTCATTTCTTCACTCAATTGATGCGAAGTTGTTTTTTTTTTTTTTCATCGGGATAGACTCTGTGTTTCCCGATGAAATACAGAGTATATCCCGATTTCCATGCCAGTGATGGGAATCATTGTGTCTCCTGTGTAACCAGGATTAACAGCGGTGACCACCAAAACGGCATGGAAATCCCGAAGGTAAAACTATCCTAAGTTTTAGACTCACAATAAAACCTTATATTTTCAGAAAGCTATCTTTTATATTAGTTCAGCATATTGGCCCCGCCTCGCTTGCTGGTAAGCGAAAAGGGAAGGCCAAGTTACATCGACAACTGGCTAGACTAGACAACAGTATTCAATCACGTACCATATACCTAACTGCTAATGCGCCCCTGTGTGCCAACCTTCCGGTTATATCACAGGATTGCGAGTCTCTCGTCCAGTAAACCGACCAGACGAGAGAACCTTTACCCGCACCGCTCTTGCGCTCAGTAAACCAACCGAGCACGCAAGCGGATTGGTAGCAGGTCTTCAGTCAGCAGGTAACAGTATTCAGGCAGTTGAGACTAGTTGATAACTTTAGGTTTTCAATCTGCAGGGATTGCTTTTTTGTATGTTATTAACTACTAAGTTTTGTCAATAAAGCATTGTACCTACTATTACTATTACCTACTAATTAAGTACATCAATTACTTAGTGGAATAACACAATTATAAACATTTTAATTTTATGATTTTTGGGGTGTAAGGGGTTCATCAACATCTTTGGATCAAAGCCAACTTCACCTGCACGTGGTGCACCCTGCTGACTGACAAACGAAGCTCTGGCGAAAAGAGAGGTAGGGAGCGTAATTGTAAGCTACCCGACTGGGAAATGTACCTCCACCTCACAGAATACCGCAGCCAAATAACAATTCCCTTGAGGGTTTTTGTGTTCCTGCGAGTGAGTGAGGTCACCAGAAAGAAAGGAAGAAGATGCTGGGTTGACAGCGGGGGTGGCGGCGCGCGAGCAATATTTTATGTTGCAAGCGTTAATATGGCTACGGTAACCGCTTCACATCAGGCGGGCCGTATGCTTGTATGCCACCCGACGTAGTATAAAAAAATAAAAAATAAAAATAAAAAATGATGCAAGCCTTGGGAAGCGTGATAACCCTGTATATATAGTGTCAGCTAGATGGTCATTTTCATGCAGTTCTACTCAAGAGGCAGATGGCGTGGAAATACTGCAGCAGAATATAATCGGGACTATTTTCCCTACAACGTTTTGTTTACTTATATAATAAATAACATTACAGAATGAATTGCTATGATATAGTTTTCGTAATCAGTAGAATACCTCAATGTAGGCATAGTGGGCCATACTGGCTCGCGAGGTGCTACTTCATGCTTCGTTTGAATGATCCCATGGAGAAAACATATGTGCAGGCAAGGCGTTCCACTTTTAATGGTGCGAGACAAATAGTGTAAATGGTTCATCAACATCTTTGAACCAAAGCAAACTTCACCTGCAAGCGGTGCACCCTGCTGACTGACAAACGAAGCTCTGGCGAAAAGAGAGGGAGCGTAATTGTAAGCTACCCGACTGGGATATGTACCTCCACCTCACAGAATACCGCAGCCAAATAACGGTTCCCTTGAGGGCTGTTGTGTTCCTGCGAGTGAGTGAGGTCATCAGAAAGGAAGGAGATGCTGCGATGGCAGCGGGGGTGGCGGCGCGCGAACGATATTTTATGTTGCGAGCGTTTATAAGGCTACGGTAACCGCTTCACATCAGGCGGGCCGTATGCTTGTCTGCCACCCGACGTAATATAAAAAAAAAGGTATGAATTTGAGTTCATACAGAGATTACGGTAAATAACCGCATAAAGTCAACTTAGGCGGTATGCATGCAAACACTTCGATTTCATAAATACAAATATTTACAATTTATGTCTCTGCTCGGGAATAGTTTCAGCAAGTTTAAGATTTATAAACGGATTATTTTTATTAGCATAATATTAAACCATTAATTTCAAAGGATTTAAATATATTATCTCTGGATTTGGGCCACAAACTCGTGGATCGCGGATGAACGTTTGAAATTTACTTTGCTCACTTTTAGTTGGCTGGCCCGGGGTTAGGAGAAACTGACAAATATTTCGGTAAAATTAGTATTTTTCGAAATGGTATATTTGTGGCTTACTACCACGATCTAAAGATCGAAACTCTAAAGAGTCAAAGCTAATCTCACCTGCACGTCGTGCACCCTGCTGACTGACAAACGAGACTCTGGTGAAAAGAGGGGTAAGGCATAGCGCATTTTGAAACCTCACAGATTAAGAATTTTCTACCTCACTGCAGCCAAATAACATTGCCCTTGAGGGTTGTTGTTGTTGTTTGCCCTTGCCCTTGAGGGCTGTTGTTCCTGTAAATGAGTGAGGTCACCAGGAAGTAAGGAGTCGCTGCGTCGGCATCGGGGGTTGCAGCGTAATTTCACGCTGCGAGCGATAATACGGCTCTGGGAGCCCCTTTACATCAGGCGGGATGTTATGCTTGTTTGCCTTCCGACGTAGTATAAAATAATATAATTTACGAGTATAAAAATAGGTGTAAGAGGTGTCTAAGTTCTCTTTTTGTCATTTTTTGTCTAGACTCTTGTAGGTATAGGTACAAGCCTTGCAGTACAAAAGCCTAGTAGCCAATACCAAATTTTAATTCCATTTCAATTAGTTAGAAATATTTAAAAACTGAAAATTCATCTCCCCCGCCTAGGTGGAATTTGAACCCATGACCACTCGATTACTGCTCGAGTGCTCTTTCAAACTAAGCTATCAGGAAGGTTTGTGATGGTGACGATTTTTTGCATTTATATTTACTGCTGTAAAGTCGCAGCGTGGCGTCATCTATCTATTAAGTACTACTCTACTAAATATTATTGGAATCGATGTTCAATTGTTACCTAACGGTAACATAACATTGAATGTTTTAGGTCCCCAATAGTGTTAGATATTTAAAATCCGTGGTGCACGGCAGTTGAGCTTCACTTGGTCATCTCTTAAGGTTTTTAATGCTTTATTTGCTATGTTGCTGTCTCTCACATTGCTTCTCTCACATTCTGATTCGTTGTTTGATTTGTAGATTGATTTCGTTGTGATTACCAAGGCAGCCGTAGTTTTACCCCCGGGATTGCAAAGGACTCCACTGTTCATTGCCTTTTTTAAACACCAAAATTAATAATAATTATTTAAATTGTTGATTTCGGGAAACCATTTGTTGCGAACTCTTTTGAAAACTTTTTTATATTCAAAAACTAATGTCATTGTGAAAATTTTATCTCGTCATTATTATTAATACAGTCCATTCAACTCATAGCTATTATTTTTCATTTAAGTTTCCTACATTTTCTTTGGCCACATCGTGCCGGATAAATAACAAATGTTATATCAAGAATAACTATATCATCGAAAAAATATTGTGTGATTGCAAGATGCTGTCCATGTTTCGGTTATCTCTATGACGCAATCTCTCAATCTTAGTACATAGTGCAACCAACGACGACCGCTAGCTGCAGCGATACGGACCTAAGCAGCCGAGTGCCAGCGACGATCGCCGTCTATGAAGGTTCCACGACGTTTCCACGGACCCATTGGACCCCACATAGTTATTGGGCATAGCCATCGGGGCGAGTGACAAAAGACGATCGAGTTAGTTCTTTCCATACTTTTTCTATACTTTTCATACCTTTACATTTTTCATCCGATTTTCTTAGCTGATTTCGGATTCTAGAGTAATTTCAAAGCATTTTTCATTCGTATTTACACAATCACATTGATTCACAAGAGTTCCTATAAAACTGATGACAAAGTTACAATTACGGAACTTCGTAAAAAGCGAGGTAATTTCAAGGCTCGCATAACATATTTTCAAAAATATTTGCATAGTCTACCAGAAACTCTTTCCAAGCTTCAACGTATTGAATTGGCACGAGGCTCAAAGATGTCATTCTAGTAAAGCGTGACTTTGAAAGCGTGCAGGTTGCAGTAGAGCTAGCGTGTGACGATCCAGAACCTGAATATGAGTATAGTGTATAGTGCGTATTATTCAGTAGTAAGTTTAGCGCGACAAATGCTTTGTACCGACAGCTCTGAAAGTGTCAAATCTGTTTTCAGGATATGCGATGATAATATTTGTGCGTCAAACTCGAATGTTTCTTTACATAAGCCAAAGCGACGTATACCAGTCAAGCTTCCTACAATATCTTTGCCATGTTTTGACAGTTCCTATAGTAACTGGTTAGAGTTTCGTGATATTTATGTTTCGTTGATTCATTCTAATGACGAATTAGATAACATTAGTAAGTTTTATTATCTAAAGACATCAATTCAAGGCGATGCAAGAAATATTATTGACTCTTTAAAGTTGACCGACTCAAATTACGACATAGCATGGCAACTCATCAAAGATCGATTTGACAATTCACGAATCTTAGTTAACAGTCATGTTAAGGCTCTTTTTGATGCACAGCCAATTCAAAGAGAGTCACATGAACGTATACGTGAATTATCAGATACATTCACAAAGAATATACATGCATTACAAGCGTTAGGTGAAAATACTAGCGGTTGGAATACTTTATTAATTCATATGATTTCTATAAAGTTCGACAAAGTAACCCTCAAGGAATGGGAACAATATAAAGGTTCAATCGAAAGCTTTGATTACACAACAATCAATAATTTCATGAAAACACGTGCAGACTTATTAGAATCTGTATACGGTGCTAATACAAAGACGACACCGTACAGCAATGTTCGTTCTAGTCAAGGTTTGAGTAACAATCGCTCTAATAAACAAAATTTTGTTACTAATACTGTCACAGAGACTAATCAAACTTCATTTCAATGTCCTATGTGTAAATCTGATCATTTTATTTTCAACTGCGATGAATTTAAGAAACTTTCTGTTAGAGCTCGTAATGAGAAAGCAAAGAAATACAACGTTTGTTTAAACTGTCTCAAACCAGGTCATTCTATCAAAGATTGTTACCATGGTAGTTGTAGGAAATGCAACCAACGTCACAATACATTACTTCACTATGACAACAACGTCATAAACAACATTGTCAATGAAGAAATACTACCATCGGACTCTCAAGTACCACCGCTCTCTCAAACACCGTCGAACTCTCAAGATTGTCCCGATGTTGTTGTGAATGTTTCATGCAATGTTAACCAAGTGTTACTGTCGACAGCTGTCATTCAAGTTCGGGATGAGAAAGGCAAATTCTGCGATGCTAGGGTTTTGTTAGACAGCGGCAGTACATCTTGCTTCATCGTCGAGAGACTCCCAAATAAATTATGTTTGTCCACTGAAAACATTGACAACTCAGTGACAGGCATAAATAATTCTATTTGTAACATATCAAAGAGGTGCAATGTCAATATTCATTCCAAGTACACTTCTTTCATTTCTACACTCTCATGTTTCATATTACCTACTATTACACACTACCTACCATCTCGTTTGATCCAAGTCAAAGACATGAATATTCCAAGCAACGTCACATTAGCTGATCCTACGTTCTATAAGCCAAGCAAAGTGGAAATGCTATTTGGAGGCGAAATATTTTGGACTCTTTTAGGCAACGGACAAATAAAATTACGTGAAAATCAACCTTTACTACAGAACACAAAGCTGGGTTGGATTATTGACAGTCCAATCGGAAATATAAACTCTAAAGTTCATTGAAATTTTGTACAAGATCTTCAGAAGGATCTTACACGGTTCTGGGAATTAGACAGTTTACCAGAAGTCAAGCCATGGACAGAAGAAGAGATACGATCTGAAGAACATTTTGTTAAAACGATACGAAGACAAGAATATGGAAGATTTGTGGTAACAATACCAGTAAAACAACCCCCTGAATCATTAGGTGGCTCATACCACAAAGCAAAACAAAGACT
Organism: Hypsopygia costalis; assembly: GCA_937001555.2. Taxonomy (NCBI): domain Eukaryota; kingdom Metazoa; phylum Arthropoda; class Insecta; order Lepidoptera; family Pyralidae; genus Hypsopygia; species Hypsopygia costalis. The sequence continues at coordinate 8,913,049 of OW443349.2, forward strand.
TTTATCAATGGAAGGGAGATTAAACAAAGATGAGAAACTTAGAAGTTTGTATCATGCATTTATGAAGGAATACGAAGATTTATCACATATGACAAAGATAGACAAAAGTAAAGATAATGATGAGTATTCTTACTATCTCCCACATCATAGCATATTAAAAAGGAATCGTTCAACTACAAAACTAAGAGTTATTTACGATGTATCTCAAAAACATTTATTCGCCATCGCGTTGCCGAAATTCAAGACATTACTGCAGCTGACCAATGTTGCTATATACCAAGTGCTCAGAATCCAGCTGATATTCTTTCAAGGGGCTCTACGCCAGATAACTTGTGTGAAAACTCTTTGTGGTAGCAGGGACCGTCCTTTTTTCAAAATAATGAAGACTTTTGGCCACCACATCCATTAATTACTTCTGTTGATGTGCCAGAACAAGTAATTAATACGGCTCATGTAGCTGCCATAATTGAACCTGTTATAAATTTCAATAGATTTTCCAAATTTTCACGATTACAACGAACATTTACATACGTTTTACGTTTTATCAGTTGCCTGAAAACGAATACAAAGAATGAACATCCTTTCACAGTCGAAGAACTGGAAGCTTCTTTAACACATTTAGTTATGGTGGCACAATTGACGGACTTCAAAGATGAAAATTCGACTTTGCAATTAAAACGCACACTTTCAAACAACAACTACTACGTTTATCGCCATTCATTGATTCAAATAACAGTAGGCGGTAGGCTAGCGTATTCAGAATTTGTTTATTCCCAAAAACACCCAATTTTGTAGCCCAAGGCGCATGCATTGACTAAATTAATTTTGAAACATTATCACATTAAAACAATGCATGCAGGCATTAAAGCAATGCGTTTGTTACTAAATACAGTTAGACAAAAGTTTTGGCCTATGAACGGTCGAAACATGGCAAAAACGTTGTGTACTATTGTGTGATTTCTACACGTTTAACCGCGCAAGTAATAAAACATTCTAATATGGCTAACCTACCTCATGAGCGAGTTCAGATCACTATTCCATTCTCAGTTGTCAGTATAGAAAAAAGGCTAAACATTGGTATATATACAAATGGGAAACAAATCTGGCAACGATGCTAAAATTATCAAATGTTATTTTTCAATTTTTGTGTGTTTTTCTACTAAAGGCATACATACACCTCGAATTGCGCACTGATCTATCCACAGAGAAATTTATATCACGTCGAGGTAAACCAACAGATAATAATAATAATAATAATAATAATTTTTATTAATCATTACAAGTTTAGGTTACATGGTTTGGGATCTCTTCTGTTAAGTTAAAAACCTGTATTAGAAGAGTCCCCTCTTCTCTGTGGTACATTGTCACACTTGTAATAATAAAGTAAAAACCAGATTATACAACAATATGACGCTATGTACTCGTATGTAACTATGTAGTTTATTTAGCATTGACAAAAGTTATATAAAACTATGAAAGTAACTGTCTATATAATAATATAAATACATTATCTTATATTATTTCCTGAAAACGTACGAAAATACACAGCGACATTAGTTAAAATAAATCTTTATTCATCAGAATTTGAGTAACATGTATTGTAAGCGAGAATTTGTTTGTGAGGGTAGATGTTTACTGCGATAATGCAACAAATTTCATAGGAGCTTGGAATGAGATAAAGGTTCGCTTGGAATGAGATAAAGGTTCTATGTCGAATGAGGGAATACGTTTTCATTTTGCTCCTGCTTATTCGCCTCATTTTGGTGGGATTCATGAGGCTGGAGTTAAATCCGTAGAATATCATCTCCGTCGTGTCATAGGTTTAGCACGGCTAACCCATGAAGAACTTCTTACCACATTAGTCCAAATCGAAGCTATTTTAAACTCACGACCTTTAAGTATTCTTTCATCATCTCCCAATGATCTTCTACCTCTCACTCCGGGTCATTTTCTAATCGGTTAATCTTTAAACGCTCTCCCTGAGACTGGCATATCAAATCGTTTGCCCCGTTATAATCGAGTTGAACAAATGAGACAACAATTTTGGAAGCGCTGGAGTATGGAATACATAAACGAATTGCAAAGGAAATCTAAATGGTTCTCAAATGTTAAACCTTTGGAAAATGATGCAGTGGTCCTGCTCAAAGATGAAAATGCTCCACCATTAAGATGGAAACTTGGCAGAATAGTGCAATAGCATCCAGGAAAAGATGGCATTGTTAGAGTCTACTCTGTCAAGGTCGGCAATCACGTTTTAAGAAGAGGAGTTGAAAAGCTGTGTCTGTTGCCCACATCAAGCTATTGAAATGCAAGCATTTCAAGGGCGCCGGCGCATGTTGCGAACTCTTTTGAAAACTTTTTTATATTCATAAACTAATGTCATTGTGAAAATGTTATCTTGTCATTATTATTAATACAGTCCATTCAACTCATAGCTATTATTTTTCATTTAAGTTTCCTACACCATTGCCATTTCAATTAGTATTTTTAAAGGGCAAATTTATTAAATTACCCATGTCCAAATCATATATTTTCTTCCATCATGGTATCAGCCATTTTTAATGCGATTTCCTTTTGTTTCAGCGGCCGCACAAATACAAATAAATGTATTTCGTGCGTATAATGAATACAAATGAACTTCGCTCGAAACGGTAGAGTCTAAATTAATGACACCTACTTAGAAGTTATTTCCTTTTAAATTTATTCACCTTTCTATTGTATTAGCTTAATAATCGTAGTAAATTAAGTAATAAATATGGCAGAGTATCGCCATAGCCTGACAACTCTTTACAAGTGCCGTATTGTTAATACCTACAAATATTGCGTATAAGTGTTTGGGGTTCATTAACATCTTAGAACCAAAGCCAACCTCACCTGTACGTGGTGCGCCCTGCTGTCTGACAAACGAGGCTCGGGCGAAAAGACAGATAGCGTATTTTTTAAGCTGTCCGACTGGGGAATCACAGAATACCGCAGCTAAATAACGATTCCCTTCAGGGTGGTTGTGTTCCTTCAAGTGAGTGAGGTCACCAGAAAGAAAGGAAAGAGGATGGAGGCTGGCAACGGATCGGCGACCCCTTAGTGTTGCTGATCTCCATGGGCGGTGGTGATTGCTTTCCATCAGGTAACCCACATGCTCATTTGACTCCCTCTTATATAAAAAAAACATAATGGCAATGCAAAACTTAAATGCGTGTTTGTGCGTGAGGGTCGAACAATTAATAGGTCGAATAAGTTTACTTAATTAAATATCAATGATATTGTTGTTTTTGACGAGCTCGGTCGTCGAATGGTTAGCAATGGCCACTTTGAGGTCGTGGGTTTGATTCCCGCACAAGATAAACATTTGTGTGCATGAACATGACTGTTTGTCTTGGTCTGGGTATTTTCTATGTATTATAAGTATGTATTTACAACAAAAAAATATTTAAGTACATTTATCAGTTGTCTAGTACCCATAACACAAGCTTTGTGCTTAATTTGGGACTAGAGGACGCTGTGTATATTGTCCAGAAATATTTATTTATTATGAAGAATTTTACAGGAATTCTGTTCTCCGTAAAGAAAGGTTTTCCCAGGAGAATACAGTTGGGGGTACTTCCAACAAAGCCGTAAAGGGATTTCTAAATGATCAGTGACGCGTGAGTGATGCCTCTGGTGTCGCAACGTCCATAGGCTACGAAGACTGTTCACCAGGCAGGTCGTATGCTTGTTAGTCACGCCAGTTGTATGAAAATAGCTTACTCGATTTTCATAATTTTTTGTGGTCATTTTACATGATGAATTATTTAATATTATGCAGACTAAAAGTCGCACATCGAGCGATGGAGAGAGCAATGCTTGTAGTTTCTCTAAGGGATCAAATCCAGAAAGAAGAAATTCGACGAAGAACCAAAGTGGTCGACATCGCTCTCAGAGTCAGCAAGCTGAAGTGGCAGTGGGCTCGCCACATCTTCCGAGTCAGCCATGGGATGAGATGGGGAGGAAAGTCCTAGAGCGGAGGCCACGTATGAGGCGACGAAGTGTAGGGCGCCCCCTCTCTAGATGGACCGATGACCTCAAAAATGTGGCTGGTAGCGGTTGGATGCGGGAAGCGGAGGATCGCATATCGTGAAAAGCATGGGAAAGGCCTATATCCAGCAATGGGTAGATACAAGCTGATAATGATGGTGATAATGCAGTAAAAAATAACAGAAAATAATGTTCGGGAAATATATACAACAAATTTAAATATTATAAGCGGTAACACATTATACATAAATATGCGTGCTTGTGTTCGCAAATGTCGTGAGAGTGAACAGTGTGCGAGTAGTGGTTTGGTCCGGCGACGCGCTTTTTTTTTTAAATCTTTTTTCATTTAGGGACTTATTCATAATTGACTATGTCAGTCCCATCGCAACGCCGGGCTGCTTGTCACGCTGATTCCCAAGCTGCTTGCTGGCCGAGCAGCATGCCGCGCGTCTAAATGCGACATTATGTGATTATAGCTTAGTTAATAAATATAATATTAATATTTCTGGACAATTTACACAGTGCCATCTAGTCCCAAATTAAGCGCAAAGCTTGTGTTATGGGTACTAGACAACTGATAAATTTACTTAAATACATTTTTTTTTGTAAATACATACTTATAATACATAGAAAACACCCAGGCCAAGACAAATAGACATGTTCATGGACACAAATGTTTGTCTTGTGCGGGAATCGAACCCACGACCTCAGAGTCAAAGTGGCCATTGCTAACCATTCAACTACCGAGCTCGTCAAGTTGGTTGTGATGAGTTTGAAATTTGAACCTATGATTGTTATTACCTCAACTAGTGTCAGTTATCTAAGTAGAAGTATGTGGAGATTTGTAATTAGTGTAGAATTTAACTCGATGACATAACCCTGTTAAGGTTATGCCCCGATTGAGTTACAACCAAATTGGAATAACTTATTCAGCATTTTATTATAAATCTTTCTTAGCGAGAAACTCCGTCCCAACAGCCTAAATTTTATACAATTACCCCACCGTTACCATAGTAAAAGAAACGTGAAGTACGCCAACTTGGAGACGAGAGCAATAATAACCTACTCGGGCAACACTGTTTATTTAGTCTTATTAAATGCCACACCAGTCCCTAAAGCAAGGCAAGGCACGCAGTTGAGCGCGTCAGTCTAATGGAACACGCAAGTAAAGCAACGTCGACCGTAGCCTGTCTATGGATGGGTTTATTTACCTCGAACTCCGCCGTGCTCTGAACTTCTATGCTTCAATGCTGTGACACGTAGGTAATGGCGCTCATTTATAGAATGTACGCAAACCGCGATCGGGGCGCGTATACGAAGAGAACTTACTTCCCTGTTTCTTTTACTAAGCCGTTGTTCCCTTTTTAGATGGATTTTGAACATATAAAATTACCTATGATGACATCAAGAGTAATTTGGAGCACGTGTAGGAGCTGAAAAGAGGTGACACAGATCGAGTGTGTCATATAAAACTTCTGTGTGTATAGAGAAACTAACTTCTGCGTACGTAAACATACTAAGCTGGATAAAAACTGGGGCAAATGTCATCAAAATTCGTTTATATGTCTACCTATCTGCTCAATATAAAAAGATTTTTTTTTTTATGTGAGAGGGAGGCAAACGAGCATGTGGGTTACCTGGTGGAAAGCAATCACCACCGCCCATGGAGACCAGCGACACCAAGGGGTCGCCGATCCGTTGCCAGCCTTTTAAGGAAAATGAAAACTCTGTTCTTAAAGGCCGCTGAGGGAAGTTGATTCCACAGTTTCACTGTTCGTGGTATGAAATGTCTTAGGAAACGTACTGTAGATATAAAAAGTGATTTGATTGTGATTGTCCCGCGTAATAAACTACAATAAACAAAAAAAAAAATTAACAAGTGTATTTCATTGTAACAGCTGTTGGTGTACCAAATAATATAAAGTAAAAAATAATGGCACAAGTGGAAATATTTTGAATTTAAAATTGCAAAGCCTGTTTGTCACCCGACCATTTTTTTGTAGTATAAAAATACCTTAAAGAGGTCGAAACATAAAATACTCATGTTCCATGCGTAAATACCTAATACAGAAACGACTCCACGCTCCACGTAATTGGGGGAACTTAAAAGAAACCGACCGTTTGTTACCGGAGTGAGATGCGGACCGGAAATCGCCAGTGATATATATCTCCCGGGATGCTTACGGTTGTTTCGACGTGTGATCCGTCAGGAAGTAAGCAGCTCAATTGATTTTCTTTTTGATTATTCTAATGATAGTGGATAATCATCATCATAATCAAACCGCATTCAACAATTACCTAGAACTTTCTTGAAGTCGTCCAGATAAAGGGTAAATGGAAAGTCGTTGTAGTAGGGTGTCGTCCCACTCTGCGTTCGTCAATACCGCCCTACCGCCGAAGCTGAAGCCGATTCCCATTGGTTTTTAGGGTTCCGTACCCAAAGGGTAAAAAGGAACCCTATTACCAAGGCTCCGCTGTCCATCCGTCCGTCCGTCTGTCACCAGGGGGTATCTCATGAACCGTGATAGTTGGACAGTTGAAATTTTCACAGATGATGTATTTCTATTGCCGCTATAACAACAAATATTAAAAAACAGAATAAATTTAACATTTAAGGGGGCTTCCATACAACAAACTTGATTTTTTTGCTCATTTTTGCTCGCAATTGTAAACCGTAATAGATAGATGCTTGAAATACTCACATAATATTTAGTTTTATATTCACTTTATAAATAAATAATTAAATAAAAATAAAACAAATATTTAAGGGGGGCTCGCAATTTACGTAGGCTGCGGCCGGAGGATGCAAAAAAAATCAACATTGTGAAAATTAAATTTAATTATTAAATAATTACAAATTACATTGCTAAAATACGTGACAAATGCCCGATGGTAGGAACAAGAGTGAGTCAATCTTAACTAAGTCGGTGCAAGTTCGAAGGCCATCATGGGTGGTCTTGGTGCAGTTGCATCACTTGCGTCACACGTCGCGGCATCGCGCGGTTTCCGTGAAGCGGGAAGGTTTGCGCAATCGCTGATCGGCTAATTGGTGGCGCCTAAATATGTAACACCTCCCCCCGTAGTTCAGCAACTATTCTATAACACTGTTGGAGATAGTTGCTGAGATATTCTGATGATTTACTCTTATCTCGCTGGGGTTAACAGGCTTTAAGTCATCTCTGTTGATTTCATTTCGTAGACAGGGTGTCCGTAGTTGTCGGTTTCGTATGACTATTATAAGTGCTGTAGCTACACCCAATAGTATTACGTAGACTGGAATTGTAGTATGATATAGGGATGATTCTGGAGCATCCTTCAGTTGGATTGGAGCCTGGAGAGATATCTTCGTATTCGCAGCGTGTAGATTTTCTAGATTAATAGAGTCTAGAATAACGGATGGATGTTCCTGTGGCCTCGACTCATCATACTGAGGCATTTCCATAATCTTCACGACGTGGCCCTTTATGTGTTCATTAGTGTTAGCTATGGTGAATACTGGTGTCTCGAGATGGCAGTTGAATGGGATGACAGCTAGGAAGCTTCCTTGTAGGGTCCTATACTGTTCTTGACCACAAGATAGTTTAATCTTAGTAGGCGTAGGAAAGCACATAGTGTAGTGCTTGTCGTCAAGTTGCTCTAGGGCTTCTTTCTTCATGATGACTGAAGTCAGTTTACAAGATTGGTGGAGTTCTTGCCTAATTATCAGATGATGAATACAGTCAGGTTCGTCCTGGATTCTATAATTAGAAGTAGCCTTGCAGAGGAATAGTGAGTTGAACTTCGGACATTCTGTCTCTATAATGTACGCATAATCTTTTCCAGAAATTGCTATATAAGGTAAAGTAGGTATAAGGATCTCATGATTTTTGTTAGGGATAATGGATAGCTTGTACAGGTCGTAAGATAAGGGATAGGCAATCGGCACCTTAATTACAATAATAATACGTCTATCTGTATGAAAATAGCCTAACTTAATTATATCGTAGAAATCTCTATATTCTACGTCAAGGACCTCGTCCTTTGAATATAGATTCCTTATTTTACTAAGCATATTCTTAACTTCATCTAAACTTATTATAGAATGAGGAGTGCTCGATGCACGAATGAATGCTAGAGTATTCTCTAGTTTCGTTAATTCCATAGATAAGTCTTCTATGTTATCTCCTAAAATTAATAGAAACTGTGCCAGATGGGCATATTTAACTAAATCCGTATCTCTATCAGTATCGTTCTTTATAATCATATCTAAAATTAAACTGATCTTATTTTGATTTTTTTACTATGTTGTCTAGGGTCTTAGAATTATATGAGGACCATTCTTTATTGAGCGTAATATGTTTGTTCAATTCTGACTCTAGCTTAAGCTCATTGTCCTGAAGGACTTTGATAGCGTTGTCATATTTTATAGCGTCAGTGTAATCTAAGTTTCCCGAAATACTCTTAATAATAGAGCCGAGTCCGTTAACTAGTCCTCTCTTACTACGATTTGGTTCGAAAGTATGTAATTGATCTGAGATTCTATTTAGCTTATCATTAAGGTGCTCTATGTGAGGCTCATACAGGGATACTGTCTTATTGTTTAATTGAGGCCTTGAGTTTACTATCTGAGACTTAACTACTTCAATTTGCTTGCGGATATCGTCAAGATCTATGTAACTAAGGAAGGAATGATAGTGAGCTATAAGTTTACTAGGTCCTAGTTTGAACGGGAGTAATCCTGGTCCGCTGTCCAATGAGTCAATCGTTACTTCTTGTCCGAGAGTCAGTTGGAGCAGTGTCGTTAGTAGAAGTATCCTGTAACAAGATTGGATCCTTAGGACTTCGTTTCAGTCGGGACTTAGCAACGGGGCCGCGCTTCCTTTTTGTATAAATATGGATAGGAAGATCGGCGAGAACCGTATCTTGGGTATATCTAGGGGCCAGTTTTTGTCTATTTGCTAGAGGGTTTCGTACAAATACTTGCTGATTAGGCGTATATTCTATTTCAGGCTCACGGTCTTTGTTCCTATTTTCTGTCAGTACTGTCCTGTCATGCAAAGAGGATTCGTTTATTAGGTCATAGACTTGGGTCATTCGTTTCTTATGGTCTAGGGAATATTGTTGCAGGAGGTGTTCTTGCAGGTCAATAGCAATTGGGTCGCGAGGGTCAAAGTGTCCTGTAATTAAGTCTAAGGGTCTACACTTAGTGAAGCTGTGGATGGAGCTGTTATAAGCTAACACTGCGTATGGCATGAGGTTAACTACAGGTTCATTGCCTCTTTCAAGCTTTAGTATTCTAAGATGTTCTAGGATAGTGGAGTGGAAACGTTCGACTATGCCATTGTCATTGGGTGAATGTGCAAGAATCTTATGGTGCTGAATTTTATGGAGTCTCGTAAATTCGGAAAATAGTTGATTGGTAAATTCGGGACCTTGGTCTGTAACTATAGTAATAGGCAAACCATGGTGTGTAGAGAACTTAAGAAGGGCTTGAACTACGCTTAGAGCGGTACTATCTCTAAGGTGATACGCTTGAGCGTACTTGGAGAAGGCATCGACAAGTGTTAGATATTTTTCAGTCTGAGCCGTGAAGAGGTCTAAGTGAACTATTTCAAATGGCTTAGTAGGTGGAGGGACAATTGAAATTCTCTGTCTAATGGGATTTCGATCATATTTGGCCTGACCGCAAATATCACATTCGTTAATATATTTAGTGACATGTTCCCTCATTTTAGGCCAATAGTACTTAGAGGATAAGGCTAGATAGCATTCATTAATACCGCGATGGTTAGTCTTGCCTTCGTGGTATTTCTTTATGACGTCTTGTTGCCTTAAGTAGTCTTTGACATTGTCTAGTTCTATTTTAGTCAGTACTAGATTCATAGCAGAGCTCTTGAACTTGTCTTGGATAATGGGAATGATCTGATACATGGCTAAGGGTGGATGGATAATAATGCCAGTTTTGACCTTGGGATTCACATACTCTTTAATTGCATTAACTACATCTTCCTCAAGATTAGACTCCGATATCTGAATAGTCGTTTTAGTATGTGTGTCAAATGGTTTAGTAACTGTCGGTCGTTTTTTTATGTCACCTACAATGACGAAACATATCTGGCGGTTAAATCTATTAAGCGGGTCGTCAGATATGGGTATCTCTAGAATGGGGTCTTCTACACTAGTGTGGGCGGTCGCGGTACTAGAACCAGATACAGATGGTGGTCTCTCTTTGGCGTTAACTGCAATCGAGTTAGTATCCTCAAGGTTTATCTCAACCCGGGATAGCTTAGACAGATATATTAGCATTCGCGTTCTGCTTATCCTGCTCATAGACTGCGGAGAAATTATGGCAGTTACCTAACTTGTCTAGGACGTCTATAATATTTGGGATAGAGTACTTGTCGTCTTTGGTCTTTTGGTTTAGTTTCCTAAAAGTCAAACGATGGGCCATTTTGGTTTTCCTGACGCATCAGCCTTTTTTTGGAACTACCCAGATGGGGGAGCTCCAGGCCGATTGAGAAGGCCGAATAATACCTTGATCTAGCATAGTTGTAATTTGCTTTTGGACTTCTTGTCTGTGAAGAAAGGGGTATCTATATGTTTTAGTATACACCGGTACCTCATCTGTGGTTCGTATGCTATGTTTAATCTGGTTAGTGAAGGTTAGTGCTTCATCCTCGATATAAAAGACATCAGCATATTGAGCACAGAGCCTTTCTAGATTGGTTCGCTCTTCAAGATTCAAATGATCGGTACGCAATTGCGATAGTACTTGGCTTATACGATCAGATGGTTGATTACTACTTGTGAATTCTACATTGAATAGTTCTGCACTGACAGGCCTATCCATAGAAAAAAATAAGTCATGTCGTGTTGGGTTGGTGACTTCAACTATGCCACGATTATTTTTAACTGTAGTTATACAGTCTTGTATATGGCAGTTAGATATTACTTGGTCAGGTACTAGTGCGTCACCGTCCTGGGAATTAACTGGGATACGCAAAAGCCTAGATGTGTTAGCCGGTATTATGTCTTCATACAAGTTACAATTACGAGAGTCATACATTAATAACGGAGTTTTAGATTGTCGTGTAACTAAGACCTTATTTTTCAGATCTATGCTAGATTCTAGTTTTTCTAGCAAGTCATAACCGATTAGCCCATCAAAGTACTCGTGAAATTTGTAAATATATAGAGTAATGTCCTTGTCCTCATTAAATTCCGAAAAGCAGGGCAAGGTTATAGAATAGTTATTTCGGGTAGTGGCGTGAATGTTAGTGACTTCGAAAGGGTCGTAGTTACATGGTACATTTGAAAAGAATTTATCTACAGCCTCGGGGCTGATAAAAGATTGATTAGCCCCAGTATCAATGAGTAGTTTAAGGGGCGGATTCGATATCTGTATATAAGGTAATTGACGTTGCGTCTGTAAATTTATTTCTATTTTGGTTTGTCTAGTTTCGGAGGTTTCTGAAAATCCTCGTTATCAGCAGGAGGAGCTTCGTCTTGAGCTTCCTCTACGGTAACAGGAGTATACTCTGGGTAGTTCGATGGTTGCTCGTAGAAAGTAAAGTCTGGATAGTCATAGTCATAGTAAGTGTCAGCGTAATATTCGTAGTGAGGGTTATACGGATGGTCATAGATCTCGTTATAATTTAATTCCTTGGTCTTAAAATAATTTGAGGGTGGCGGATTTCCAAATTTGGACCAGTCATGGGGTGTACGTGCTGGAAGGGCTTTGGCCACATAATGGCTCACGCCACTCATTGGTTGAGGTGCGGAAGCCGTTTTGCTATTAGGCTGGAATTGAGGATTCCCTTGAGGCATTCTAAAAATATTACTATGAGGCCTATAATTTGGTGGAGGAGCCGCGAATATTTGCTGGGTACGACTAGGGCCACTGTTAAGAGGCATTTGGGGTTTCCAAATTTGCATTGGCCTTTGTGGCTGTGTATAGAATGACCTGGATGGACCTGGCATATTAAATGATGTCATTGGCGTCGATAAACCGGCCTTGGGTTGCATAAAAGTAAAATGCCTAGGCGGCAGTGCAATAGGTGTCGGCGCGCTGAAAGAAAACTTAGGCTGATTAAATGAAGACGTAGACTGCGACCTTCTATCAGGAAGATGGTCGTTCCGCTGCTGCAGATAGAGAGTGTTCATCTCGTCGTGCACAAATTCTAGAGCCTTTTCAATGGTATCAGGCCGCATGCACCGAATGCGTGAACCTAGTGGGTCACGTAGACCGCGTAAGTATGACTGTAGTGTTAACTTTTTATATAATTGACGTTTAGCTTCTATTGTACTCGGTACGGTTTCATGCAGGCTGATATAAGTCATGATTATGCTAAATAGATTCTGGCATTGTTCATAAAATTCCTGCGGGGTTCCTGAACCCTGGGTGAGAAGCGACAAGTCATTATACAGAGAGGTCTCGTCTCGTTGGTCGGCGAAATTATTAATAAGAGTACTGCGAATCGCTTCCCAGGTTTCCGGGATTCCGTTAGAATTTATAGTGCGAGCTGCGGGTCCTGTGATCTTATTCAATATGCCGTTAATAAGAGAGAGGTTACTGAGTTCATGTCCCGGCGTGTTTTTCATATACTGCCTAACTAGCTGATCACATAAATTTACGAAGCGCGTTAACACATTTGAATTTCCGTCGAAGTCGGGTACGAGCCGGAGCGCCTTATAGATTTGGTCTATAAGTGCGTCAGCCATTTTGCTAGATGATTGTAGTATTTCTTCTTCGAATATAATATCTAAATTCCTATTAGTATCTAATTTATGCGTTTCTACTAACCTAGGGGTTCGCGATTGCCTGGGATGGAAAATCTTGAACAATTTAAGGAAACACTAAGGATAAAAAAAAACTAAGGATAAAAGGAAGCAACTCTAGATAGATCTAGGTACTTACATATACATGTTGATTTCTCTGCCGTATCGATTTCTTGATGCACCTCTGAACCGTAGCACTCGTAGGTTTTTTGAAATAGCTGCCCGCCGTGATCTATTCACTGACTCTATTTTTACAGCTATCCTACCGACTGCGCCATTTACGTAGGCTGCGGCCGGAGGATGCAAAAAAAATCAACATTGTGAAAATTAAATTTAATTATTAAATAATTACAAATTACATTGCTAAAATACGTGACAAATGCCCGATGGTAGGAACAAGAGTGAGTCAATCTTAACTAAGTCGGTGCAAGTTCGAAGGCCATCATGGGTGGTCTTGGTGCAGTTGCATCACTTGCGTCACACGTCGCGGCATCGCGCGGTTTCCGTGAAGCGGGAAGGTTTGCGCAATCGCTGATCGGCTAATTGGTGGCGCCTAAATATGTAACACGCATACAACAAACCGTTTTTATAGACAATGCCCCATACCATTCGTGCGCGAGTCCGACTCGCACTTGGCCGGTTTCATTTTTAATGCTAAAATCAAACTTCTACTTAGATTGGTAGTATTTATGTTTAGCTTAGCTGATAGCAACCCTGGAACTTTACCGATGATTAAGCTGAGCATGTTTGTCAATAACTAAAACCAGGTAGGACCAGCGTTACCGCCGAATCTGAAGCCGATTACCATTGGGATTTTTAATTGTGTAAATCCAACTTCAGCTTAAATTTATGGTAGGTACTTTTAGTTTAGCTGATAGAAACCCTAGAGCTCTACCGACTAAGCTAAAAAGTTTGCCAATTGACGAGCTCGGTGGTCAAATGGTTAGCAATTGGCCACTTTGACTCCGAGGTCGCGAGTTTGATTCCCGCACAAGACAAACATTTGTGTGCATGAACATGTCTGTTTGTCTTGGTCTGGGTGTTTTCTATGTATTATAAGTATGTATTTACAAAAAAAAAATGTATTTAAGTACATGTATCAGGTGTCTAATACCCATCACACAAGCTTTGTGCTTAATTTGGGACTATATGGCGCTGGGTAAATTGTCCAGAAATATTTATAAGACATTTTATTCGAATCAAATTATTCAATGGTAATCGGGTTCAGCTTAGGCGGTAGGGCCCCCTGTTTTTGGAATCAAAATATTCGATGGTAATCGGCTACCTACACCTTCGGCGGTAAGTTGTCACTCGATAACCATTCATATACAGGACAACAATTGACCATTCGTTCATTAATATTATTTATTTTTCATAACACGTGTTTGTTTGTCTCCTTTCTGATAAATTTTCTGTTACCTCTAGAGTAAGCTGGACATTTATAGTCTTCATTTATAGTCTTGTCTTCTGATAAACATTTATAGTCTTCTGATAAAACGACATTGTGAACATAATATGTCTGATAAAGCAAAGACATTCAATATAATTTGTTTGAAATTTCTTAGATTGTATATTATTCTGCGATCTTATTAACAAACAAATATAGTAAGGAGGACCTTAAAAGATTGCGAATTCAAATTCCAAAAGCTTCTTACCCCTACTAATTCTTCTGATGAAATTCGTTGTGAGTTCCAAGGTAGCCGTAGTCTTACCTCGTGGACTGCAATGGACTTCATCACCAAAAAAGGCAATTGTTGATCCTGGCTACACATAAGACACAGTGGTGGGAATGTGTGGTGGGGCCTCGTCCGGATAAAAAAGCTTCGGGGTGTAAGTGGTTCATCACAATCTTTGAACCAAAGCCAACTTCACCTGCACGCGGTGCACCTTGCTAACTGACAAACGAAGCTCTGGCAAAAAGAGAGGTCGGGAGCGTAATTGTAAGCTACCCGACTGAGGAATGTTGACTTTAATTTCTATAAACCTTGAGTTTGGGTTGATATGTTCCTGCGAGTGAGTGAGGTCACCAGAAAGATAGGAGATGCTGCGTTGTGAGCGTTAATATGGCTACGGTAACCGATTCACATCAAGCGGGCCGTATGCTTGTCTGCCGCCCGACGTAGTATATTAAAAAAAAAAAAAAGATTGCGGTTGGTTGATGGCGTATCGCTAATGGAACACTTGGGGATATCTGCATCAATCCATATTCATCCCATTACTGGGATACGATTACTCTCCGATTAACACTGGAAGCACCTGGAAGCGCCGAAACTCACGACCTCCGTCGACCGCCGGCGTGACAATTTTGTCCCATTATATTTTTCACAATGTTCATTAGCATAAAGTCATCATCATCAGGTCCATTTTAGTCTCCACTACAGGAGCACGCCCTCTCTCGTCCGTCCTAGACGGAAGGAGAATTTGGCCTACACTCCCACGCTGGCCAGACGGGTTGGGGAGGCCTGATCGATATTTGATAATGTATTTCCCTTAGTCGCCTTGTACGACATCCACGGGAAGAGACGGAGTGATTCTATTCTAGTCTGCCGGAAACCACACGGCCAAGTAGCATAAAGTACGAAATTATAATTCAAACAATATGTACATAATTACTTAAAATCATGTTTATTTATTTTTTTAAATCCAATTATTAAGCCTTTTAAAACAAATACATAACAAATTATGATTTTATTTTTTATCGTAGTCAAGGATTATTACTATTCTAAATAGTCATTCTTAAAGTGAGTCGCTTTAGAGCGCACACTGCCACTCTGCTCAATTGCGAATTGGCGGAAAACAGTGTTAAAACATGGGTCTCCGCCACTGAAGAACCACTGACTTGGTTTTAATAATAGGCAAAACCGGCGGCATAATACGCCCTCCAAAATAAATAAGCCCAATCTATCCAAAGATATGTTACCGCCGACGTTGCTTAACTTGCGTGATCGGTTAGACTGACACGAAAAACGACGCCGGAAGATTTACCTTCTGGGTAAATCAACATCGTTAAACCAAAGTTGACCTCACTTGCACGTGGTGCACCCTTCTGACTGACAAACAAGGCTCTGAGAGGTATGGCATAGATTATTTGGTAAGCTGACCGACTTGCGAAATAACTTAACCTCACATAATAACGCAGCCAAATAACAATTCCCTTGAGGGTTGTTGTGTGCCTGCGAGTGAGTAAGGTCACCAGGAAGGAAGAAGTTGCTACGGTGGCATCGCACGAACGATATTAAATATCGTGAAATTTTCATGTTACGAGAATTTATATTACGCGGTAACCGTTTCACATCAGGTGCACCGTATTCTTGTTTGGCCCCAACGTAGTATATAAAATGGGGTGTGCCTGTGTCATGGACACGGCTGTTTGTTGTACGTGAATACGTTATATGCACTAAAATTGTCTGAAAATGGCAGCTATTCCCCCTCCCCCGCACGCGATGTTCCATAGTTCTTATTTAGCGTAATAAATTCTTTGATCCTTCATCTATTCAGTGGTGTGATTGAATTTTGTATATAGAGTATAGATTCGAAACTACAACTTCAAACTGTATCCCCCAATTTTCTAATCATTAGATTTCCTGGATTGCCCCCGTATGGTAGCAAAATACGTATTCACATTAGAAAAGAAATTACCTAGTTGATTAAAAGTAGCTAACTCCTTTATATTCCCTTCCGTATAAATCTCGATATTAAATTTCGGCTTTCAATTCAGATATCGAGATTAAAACCAATTTCCTATCCATTAGGAGTTGCAATAATGTAACATTATTGCTCATTCGAGCGCCGCAACGACGCGTTTTTACTGATCGACCCGACACGTGCTCCGCATTGCGATTGCTCAATGGTGAAATAAACGGTGCATTACAACTACAAGTAAACATTGTATGAGTAGCTATGACGTGACATTTCAAAGGGCGTAATATCAAGAGTGTCGTGTCGTGTACTATAATATACGTGTTAGGGTTTCAACTATTAATATTGAAGTGAAAACTTCTTTAGCGGCGTTGTGCACTTTTTGGGATGGGTAAAAAATGTTAAACTCGCGTCAGGACACGTAGCCTGATCTAAAATTCGTCAGACGGGGGGAGCGTAGACCGCCGGCGCGGCGTAGGTGAGGACGTGATATCCCTCTCTCTTTCTACCGTGCGGCGAAAATGTATGCCTGCTCCTACTGTTTATTTTTAATGTAATATAAATTGACATTTTTGTGTACAATAGCGCAATAAATGAATATTGTATTTTACCACATAAATGATAGTACTTTTACACTGATAAATAAAGCAATTCATGCGAAATTATTCCCTAACTATTCCAAAATATTCAAAAATGCACAACGTTAATGTTCAAGTTTTCACTTCTGCCGGCACTCCTGGAATGCAACCCGTTTTTTATTGTATAGTATACCATACAATAGTTTTTTTAATGATGTAAAACTTCTTTACGCACGTCTGACTAGGGGAGTAAGCTGATGAATAAGTGACGAGAGCGTTACGGCGAATGGAAGTTGAGAGGGAGATATACGAGTAAGTTAGTAGAGCTAAAGAAGTTTTACTTCAATCGTGTGGTATAAAGAAAACTCGTTTTTTAATTGAATAGTATAAGCCAGCCTATTATACGACGACAACGTCAACCTTCACTTACCCCACTGCTGGGATACGGATCTCTTCTCAAACGAAGGGTTTAGAGTATACTCCACCACACTGCTCAACTGCGGGTTGGCGGAGGCCAATATTTTCAATCCGCCGAAAAGCCACTGACGTGACTTAACGATTGTCATCTAATCACAACAGCCGGGACCGACGGCTTAACATACCCTCCGAAGCACACGCAAATGTAATATGCTAAAACCCAACTACACTCGAATAAACACCGGTAGAGATCTCCTTTGGAATAATAAGGGGACCTGTCAGATTTATCACTTTAACAATTCCACTCGCCTACTCAAATAGAAGGCCCTACCATTTGTGTTACGATATCGTGATCAAACATTGTACGTGGAAAAATGTCTCGATAAAGTGTAATAAGAAAGATTAACTTTTGCGTTTTCGTTTATGTTTCTAGAATAGAAGATAATTTATTTGCTAGAACATACAACTATTTAGTAAGATTTCATGTTATAGTCAGCTTACAGTATGTTCACCTTATACAGAGGCATGCAAATTTTCCTTTTTAAACAATTAAACATAAATAATTTAAAGATTAATTCATGTCTTTACAATAATTAAATTAATCAAATTTATATTAGATAAATAATTACGTATGTCAAACTATATGCATATAATTGTCAATGTTTAAAATTATGAAGTTGAAAAGAATCTATTGAAGTTATAATATTAAATGAACCTTTTCACAAGCACGTATTTCATAAAACGAGTATCCATCTTGACGAGCTCTGTGGTCGAATGACTAGCAATAAACACTTTGAGTCCGAGGTCGCGGGTTCGATCGCCGCACCTGACAAACCTTTGTGTGCATGAACATGTTTGTTGGTCTGGGTGTTTTCTATGTATTATATGTAAGTATTTACAAAAAAAAAACGGGTTGCACTCCGGGAGTGCCGGCAAAAGTGAAAACATGAACTTTAACGTTGTGCATTTTTTAATATTTTGGAATAGTTAGGAAATATTTTCGCACGAATTGCCTTATTTTACAAACATGACAATTTATGTTATATTAAAAGTAAACAGCAGGAGCAACCATACATTTTCGCCGCGCGGTAGAAAGAGAGAGGGATATCACGTCCTCTCCTACGCCGCGCCCGCGGTCTACGCTCCCTCCGTCTGACGAATTTTCGAACAGGCTACGTGTCCTGACGCGAGTTTAACAAAATACAAAAAAAAAATAGGAACAAATGGTAGGGGTAACAATTTATCTCGTGCGTCTACGCAAATACCTCAGTGAGGGGATTAAGAGATTCAACACGATGTTGTTATCGGACCTTTGAATGCCTACATTCCCTAACTTGGCCTAACACTGATGTCTTTATGAGAGAAACTTCCTAAGGTCTTAATACAATTAGGCAGGCCTCTTAATAATGAAAGTGTAATGTTGTAAAAGGGTTTCTTGAATAATGGTCTGATTAAAATTTTATGACGAGAAAAAGGAGTTTATAATGGAATGTCAACTTTGAGATTAATATTATAGAAGATCATTGCTAAACTGAAATATCAGAGGTTTGGTGCTTTTTTTGACGTTTAATGTCTTATAAATTGATGAATATAACTCGAAGGTTACATGATGCAAACAGAGCTTACAAATTTATTGATTTGTAATGTCTATATGGATGTGTGGATTCCGGCAGACTAGAATAGAATTACTCCGTCTATTCCCGTGGATGTCGTACAAGGCGACTAAGGGAAATACATTATAAATCATCGATCAGGCCTCCCCAACCCGTTTGGCCAGCGCGTGGGGAGTGTAGGCCAAATCCTCCTTCTGTCAGGGTCGGACGAGACAGGATCGTGCTCCTGTAGTGGAGACTAAAATGACCTGATGATGATATTAATGTGTTAGGCTGTATTCGGTGTGAACTGGTTGGGGGATATAAATCACGAGATCAAGTAGAAGTTTAATTAGCACTAATATTACTTAAGGCTACGTGCGTCCAGTTGCTGTACGTCAGAGCGACTGGGTAATATTCCCTTCATCCGTCGTGCGACGCAAAACTGCTGACGCTACTTTTGGCATGAACTATGTCCCCACAGATTCATTTAAATGATATTTTACGGAAAGTAAGGCTACCGTGGTCGTCATTACGAGAGCACGTTAAGCCGGCTGTTGTCATTAAATAATATTCGTTAATCCTAGTCAGCGGCCTTTGTGTGACTTGAAAATACTGCCCTCCGCTAACCCATCGTTGACACAGCGTGATCAAGTGCACTTTCAATTCATTCAACTGACGGGAGACGTATCCCAGGAGTAGGATGAATATTGGCTGCGGCCAAAGGTGGCATTGCATATAGGATCACGATTTTTTTTTTGTATTACGTCGGGTGGCAGACAAGCATACGGCCCTCCTTATGTGAAGCAGATACCATAGCCATATTAACGCTCGCAATATAAAATATCGCTCGCGCGCCGCCACCTCCGCTGCCAATGCAGCATCTCCTTCCATTCTGGTGACTTCACTCACTCGCAGGAACACAACAACCCTCAAGAGAATTGTTATTTGGCTGCGGTATTCTGTGAGAAGGAGGTACATTCCCCAGTCGGGTAGCTTACAATTATACGCTCCTTATCTCTCTTTTCGCCAGAGCTTCGTTTGTCAGTCAGCAGGGTGCACCGCGTGCAGGTGAAGTTGGCTTTGGTTCAAATATGTAGATGAACCACTTACATCCCATTAAAAATAAAACATTAAACGGTTTATCTCTGCCTTAACCTAAATAAACTTTGCACTAAAGTACTCGTTCGAATGAAGTCCTCAAAATTTCCAGTAAAGGTCTCTCATTTAATCTTTGTCTTCTGTCTTAAACAATCTTAATTCTTATCTCTCTTATTAGTCAGCAATAAGTTCACACTCCTCTAATTTAGAATTTTCCACGCGAGCAGACTCAGCTTTTTAGATTAAGGCTTCGCGTAAATTTGTGTTACTTACAGAGAGGAATGAAAACGTTCGCACGCCCGTAATTTCAAGGTTAGTGCTGTGGCGACCATGATGTAAGAAGAGATGATGGGACTAGATATGGCTATAAAGGGGTCGGCGCTATACGTGATTTGTTATAAAACAGCATATTTTGGGTGTAAGTAGTTCATCAACCTCTTGGAACCAAAGCCTGCACGTGGTGCACCCTGCTGACTGACAAACGAAGCTCTGGCGAAAAGAGAGGTAGGGAGCGTAATTGTAAGCTACCCGACTGGGGAATGTACCTCCACCTCACAGAATACCGCAGCCAAATAACAATTCCCTTGAGGGTTGCTGTGTGCCTGCGAGTGTGTGAGGTCACGTGAAAGGAAGGAGATGCTGCGTTGGCAGCGGGGGTGGCGCCGCGCGAGCGATAGTTTATATTGCGAGTGTTAATATGGCTACGGTAATCGCTTCACATCAACCAGACCGTATGCTTGTCTGCCACCCGGCGTAGTATATAAAAAGAAAAACATAAAGTCACAGTATTAAATAATAGTACTGTGTGCAGTATGGCCACTGCCGCCCTCTCGTATCGACCTCACCTCACCTCTGAGACGAATCTGGACCAGTTTGTAAGGCACCGCACGCATGGTCATTCCCGCTTTGCACAGATGCTATTGTTTTTGTAGTAGTAAACGACGCGACATTTGTATGGAGTGACCGGGGTGCGATAAGAATAAAATGGTTGAAAAGAAAAAAATTGAACAAAGTGATTAAATTTAAACATTGGGTTTATACAAAGGAATATTTATTTTTTTACGGGAAAACTGCTTTCAGTGAAATCTTACTTTGGAAGCCAAACATCTTTACGATCGTATGACGTCATTAGATCACAGTTTGGTCGATAGATAATTCCTGATCCTTCTTAACTATTATTAAAAAGTTTCCATGTACTAAAATTATATGATAATCTAAACCGTTAACCTCAAAGAATTCTTTAGATGCACAAATTTTGTAGTTAAAAAAGGTGATTAAAAAAAAACCAGCCTTTCTCTGGGATCCCATAATCAGACTCTGATTTGGTGTATATGGGACCACCTCACAATCATACCCTTTCAAATAAAAAAATAGAATTTGACCATACGTGCTTATAAAATTTAAGGGTTTCCCTTGATTTCCCTGGGATCCCATCATCACATCCTGACTTGGTGAATATGGGACCACCTTTCAATCAATTTTGAAAATCGGTTCACAATTCGCGAAGATATCGAAGAACATAAAAGAAAACATTCTGTCGAATTGAGAACCTCCTCCTTTTTTTGAAGTTGGTTAAAAATTACGCTACGCCGCCACGTCACGCCACGTCGTTGCCGGCCCTTTAAAGATCCCTTCTCATCTTTCTTGAAGAACCCTATGTTGTAGACTCCTACCTTGGCAGGTATATAATTAACAGGCTTGGCAGGTTCATTTCACAATCTTAAGTGCGCGGGAGAAAACTTCTATGGTACCATATATATATATACACAACCATTTTGGCTCCAATATGTGAAAATTAATTCCCCGCTGATGGCCATTTAAAACCAAAACATGATTCTGCAATGAAACATTACCTGGTTTTATAATTTGTCAAACAATTCATCAGCCACAAATGAGCTTTCAATTTAAAATACATACACAAGCACTTTTCATGCGTATGTTATTTATGTTTTAATATTTTAGGGAGTACTTAACTCCCTAAAATATTAAAACATAAATAACATCAGATAAGATCAGAGTTCTTAAACAGATAACGAGGTTATTCCCCGTTTCCAATTATGTTCCTAGTTTATTGTCGTCAATCCCTATTCATTCCACTTCTGGGATACAGGTAGCTGTCCCAGAATAAATCTTTTCACAGTAGAAAATACAAGTTAGTGATAAGGAGGGCTGGCACTTTCTTCGCTCAAAAAGTCAGCATTGCAATTCAGCGAGGAAACGTAGCCAGTGTTCTTGTCTTCCTGCCGCATGGAACCGATATTTTGGAGGAATAGTATAGTTTTTTTTTTATTAGTAGGTATTATTTTTAAGTAATTTTAAGATTACATTATTTTTATTTACTTTAGTTCAGTTATATTTTGTTGTTACTTAATACTGTAATTAAAGTCTATAATGATCAATAAAAGCTAGTGATTATTATCACAAGTTCAAAAATAATTGAGTGAGGTCACTAGATACTCTCACTACTCTCACTTTTAGATTACTCTACTTTTGTACGAACAAACTACTAGGATTAATATCCTCAACCAAATCTGTATCAAATAAATCTGATATTGTCCAAAGAAATAGATAGGAATAGAAAAATTGGGGATCAAAGACGTTTCCATTTTTAGTTGATCCGGGTTGAACCCGTGAAAATTCTTCCGTAACAATTTTAAGTCAAGCTCGAGGGAGTAACACTTAAGGCAGATAAAGGAATTATTTCTACCCCAACATCGGATTATTAGATTTGCTTCCGATATGAGACGGATATTTTTTTCTGACTTTTCTCTAGAATCTTTTTTGTGCGTATTCAAAATAAAATTTCCAGAGGTAACTGTGTACAGAAAATATTACGAAAAACAAATACGTATTAATGGCCTCATTATTCATTATTGCACTAAACTTTAAATAATTAGGTAATAAAATAAATAATTAAATATTTCTGGACAATTTACACAACATCATCTAGTCCTCATCTAGTCATAATTAAGTGTAAACTTGTACTATGGCTACTAGATAGCTGATAAATGTTTAAGTACATTTATTAGCTTAGTCTAATATCTTTATACATTTTTTTTTTGTAAATACATGATACTTAGAATACCCAGACCAAGACAAACAGACAATGTTCATGTGCACAAATGTTTGTCTCGGTCGGGGGTCGAACGCGCGACCTCGGAGTCAATGTAGCCATTGCTAGCCATTTGACCACCGGGCTCGTCAAGTAAGTGCCTATGGACCCCTATCAAGCAGCACCCCCTTACCACCAACTATTATAGCGATTCAATAACTGAATAGAATGCTTATTCATACCAATGAATAAGCGACTCTATTCTAGTTAAGATAGAGTCGCTTATTCATTGGTGTGAATAAGCATTCTATTCAGTTATTGAATCGCAATAAGAGTTGGTGGTAAGGGGGCTGATCTATCACTTGATCCAAGTTGTCAAGCAGACAGATGCACACATAAAACTGCTCAAGTCAAAAATATATAATTTCTGTCAAAAATATAAATTTGTATCAATAACATGTCTAACAAACGAACGTTTTCCGGACAAATACACGTTCACGAAAAGAGCTCATATTTCACTAAAAAGGCTGGCAAAGGAGCAGTGACCTTTTGGTGTCTGTTACTGATGTATTTTTGAGCTCGGTGATCGAATGGTTAGCAATGGCCACTTTGACTCCGAGGTCGCGGGTTCGATTCCCGCACAAGACAAACATTTGTGTGCATGAACATGTATGTTTGTCTTGGTCTGGGTGTTTTCTATGTATTATAAGTATGTATTTACAAAAAAAATATATTTAAGTACATTTATCAGTTGTCTAGTACTCATAACACAAGCTATGCGCTTAATTTGGGACTAGACGGCGCTGTGTAAATTGTCCAGAAATATTTATTTATTTATTATTATTATCATTAGTAATTTTTTGCCCTACTCCCATTAGAAAAAAAAAATAAGTATTAACATAACACAGGAACCGAATACAAACAATAAGTACAATGTCTTAGTCAGGGCTATACAAATATTATTTAGACTTGATTTTTTTTTTTCATAATCAAACGGAGTGCCATTAAATTAGCTACAAAACTAAATAATTATACGCCCCCATATACGACAAGGGATGCCTAAGCACAACAACACATGTTACTAAATGCTTACCTGCTCATTAAAGTACAAACCTACAAACAAACTCTTCAATTTTATATAGTATAAGTTGTAGATGTACGGATTGTATATTTACCTAATACATCCATTAATGTTAATAGACGAAAGTTCCTGAGAATGGCGAACATTAGAATCTCGTATTTTTTTATGAAACTATCGAACAGGAAAGTTTTCGAATAAACTTTTATGATGACATAAAACTGCGTGACTGAGATATAAATTCGCGATACGGTATGAGAGAATTTTAGACTGAACCACTTTATATAAAATATGATAGTGTACTATGTGTATATGAAGGTAACAAACAAGGCGTGCTCTTTGCCTGATTGAAAAAAAATATAATAAATAATTTGTCCCTTACCATTATGGGTTTCGTTCAAAAGCTCAAGATGGATGGATGGAGCATACAAAGGAGAAGGCTATGCACGAGGTAGGGCTTTGCAGGCCGTAGTTCGGAATATCTTGGTTAGTTTGGGGTGTAAGTAGTTCACCAACATCTTTGAACCAAAGCCAACTTCACCTGCACGTGGTGCACCCTGCCGACTGACAAACGAAGCTCTGGCGAAAAGAGAGGTAGGGAGCGTAATTGTAAGCTACCCGACTAGGGAATGTACCTCCACCTCACAGAATACCGCAGCCAAATAACAATTTCCTTGAGGGTTGTTGTGTTCCTGCGAGTGAGTGAGGTCACCAGAAAGGAAGGAGTTGCTGCGTTAGCAGCGGGGGTGGCGGCGCGCGAGCGTTATTTTATGTTGCGAGCGTTAATATGGCTACGGTAACCGCTTCAAATCAGGCGGGCCGTATGCTTGTCTGCCACCCAACGTAGTATAAAAAAAATAAAAAAAAATATCTTTACGGGATATAATGAGTATATTTGTAGTAGAACTAGAGTCAC
The DNA here is from genome assembly GCA_937001555.2 of Hypsopygia costalis. Taxonomy (NCBI): domain Eukaryota; kingdom Metazoa; phylum Arthropoda; class Insecta; order Lepidoptera; family Pyralidae; genus Hypsopygia; species Hypsopygia costalis. Next base: position 8,938,190 of record OW443349.2, read on the forward strand.
GACATGATTAGCTGAGATGACAGTAGGCAGATCATATTGAACTGACAGCCGATGGCATAGGAAGGTTCTGGAACGACGACCGGGAACTAGAAAATGTAAGGATGGACCGACGACTGTCTGATGAAGATTACAAAGAACCGATATTTGCCAACTGAGCAAAAATTGTGAAAGTCAATGTCTTGAGAAGAATAAAAGCAGCAGTGATCATACTTTTGTTGAAATTCTGAATGATAATAAAAAATATTTAAAATGTTGTTAGTGACAAAACAGGTTCGGTTTAAGTTAGTGGCATAGTTAGTAGAATTCTATTAGTGTCCTTGCTGGATAAGCTAAACATAATTGCAACAAATTATAACTAAACTTAGATTTTTTGAACAAAAATTCAAATTTACAAAACCGAAGTAAGACCCATTTTAATGTACGGTTGTGAAGCCTAGACATTAACACTAAAGGAAGTGAACAAGATTCTGGTAGTGAAGAGAAAACTCTCTGTAAAATCCTGGGACCTATAACAACAGATTACGGGAGCTGGAGGGTCAGAAAGAACGCCAAAATAGAAGACCTAGTGGCCGAGCCTAATATTATTGGAGAAATTAAAACTCAACGTCTCAGCTGACTTGGCCATGTCGAACGAATGGGAAGTGATCGAAACATCAAGATAGTATATAGGGGTCGACCTGTAGGGCGGCGTCCTATCTGTCGACCAAAATATCGCTGGAGCGTCAGAGTGGAGGCTGATCTGTGCGAGCTTGATATCTGCAACTGGTAAGAGCTTGTACAAGACATACTTAGGGTCGCTGCGCCAAAGAAGTAAGTAGGTAAGTAGATCTTCGATTCAAATAATAACCGATTAGACTTGTTCTATAAGCAATGCGAAAAGTGGAGGATCGCATATAATGAAAGGCTTAGAAGGTCTATATAAACAGATGCAGGCTGATGATGACGATTAGTATAGGCAGTAAGACTCAAAGTACAAGGCAAGCGATTATGATTATCTATTTAGGAATATTACTAATACAGCCTTAGGTACGATAGTAAAAACTTTACGTCTAAATGTAGGTCACGGATTTTCTCAGATCTCGTTAAAGTTCCCTCATCTGTTATTCTCCAAGTTTTGTTTACGAGCTAACAAATAAAACGGGAAAACAAAAAACGACTTCAGTTTATTAGTTAGTTCAAAAGTTTATAGGCTTTTAACGACTTACTTGATGACTTGTTAATGAAACTCGTTTGAGATACTCTAGTAGAGTTTTAAAGAAGTTTTGTAGTTCTCTGCTGAAATTACTTAGTGTTATTCTGTCAGATCGTCAGTTTCGGAACTGCGGGGTAGAATTAATATTTCGTGACACTGAACAATTTGTTTAATAACTTAATGAATAGTAATCCATTAAACAGAAATGTTTATTTATCTCATTCATCTCATTAAATGAAATTGGACCTCGAAAGACGAAGGTCGAAATAAATTTATGGTCCTCAAAAACACAGTTGTATCTGCAAAGTTCATATTTACAGTATATGAATTATACTTTTATACGGGGTCAATATATTCGAGCCAAAGACAATTTCACCTGCTCATGGTACACTCTGCTAACTGGCAAACTAGACAGAAGAGGCAATAGGGCACAAAGTATTTTAAGCTTTTGGGGTGTTGTAAGTGGTTAATCAACATCTTTGAACCAAAGCCAACTTCACCTGTACGCGGTGCACCCTGCTGACTGACAAACGAAGCCACCCGGCGTAGTATAAAAAAATTGCTGCCCGACTGGAAAACTACCTAACAACTAACTATACAAAATACTGCGTCACTGAACAATTCCACTCAGAGTTGTTGTGTAGCCGAGGTGAGTCGCTAGTTATTATCTATATATCTATATCTAAATATATAAAAGAAACTGACTGACTTATATAGCAACGCACAGCCCAAACCGCTGGGTCTAGAGATTCCAAATTTAGCATGTAGGTTCCTTATGACGTCCAGGGGTGCACCAAGAAAGGATTTTTCAAAATTCATCCCATAAGGTGGTGAAACAGGGGTCCAAAGTTTGTATGGGGAAACAAGATTAGTTGGACTATTTTATCCGAAACTTTACATGAGTAGGTACTTCTATAGATAAATGAGTAAACACGTGTTTCAGGATTTTTCAAAATTCAACCACTAAAAGGGTAAAATGGGGTCAAAATGTCTGAAAATAGTCATGGATATTGTTTTTATGATTTCTCGGGTCGCTGATTACGAAAACAACAACGACGAAAAGAGAAGTAAGGCATAGCGTATTATTTAGGCTGCCCGCCTGGGAAAGTACCTCCACCTCACAGAAAACTACATCCCAATATCAATTCCGTTGAGGGTTGTTTTGTTCCTACAAGTAAGTGAGGTCACCAGAAAGAAAGGAAATATAGACTGGTAACGATTCGGCGACCCCTGTCACGAATCACGAGTGCTGACTGATTGACTGTTATGTTGACTGATTTTGTAAGTACACTTTTCGAGGAAATGTATGGAAAATTTATTTGCTTTATTTATTTCTTACAATCGACGAAAACACGATACACGCCCCCATCTACTGGGTTAAAATATTATATCCCCACAAAATCTATTACCTGCAAGATAAACATAACTGCAATAAAATACACAATAGGTAATTTATGTAGCAAAAACTAGGTCAAAGGAAGGAAAAGGAAGCCATCCATCAAATAGTTGTTTTTCACAAAGAGTGGGACCCTTCACGGAATACGTTATGCTTACCTCACTATCATGATTTTTAGTTATTTTTTTTTCGCGGAGACAAAATTACATCTACATAAGCTAAATTTGAGGAGCTCGATGGCGCCGTTGCGCGAGTCAATCTAATCGAACACGCAAGTTAAGCAACGTCGACCGTAGCCTGTCCATGGATGGGTTTATTTGTCTCGAGCTCCTTTTCGGAGGGCACGCTAAGCCGTCAGTCCCGGCTGTTGTCATTAGATGATAGTAATCCAGCCAAATCAGAGGCTTTAGGTCGGAATGAAAAACACTGGCTGCCAACCAGCAATTGAGCAGCGTGGTGGATATTATTCTGTGGTGGTTTTTTTTTTTTTTATTTTTTTTTTTGTGGCAGACAAGCATACGACCCGCCTGATGTAAAGCGGTTACCGTAGCCATATTAACGCTCGCAACATAAAATATCGTTCGCGCGCCGCCACCCCCGCTGCCATCGCAGTATCTCCTTCCCTTCTGGTGACCTCACTCACTCGCAGGAACACAACAGCCCTCAAGGGTACCGTTATTTGGCTGCGGTATTCTGTGAGGTGGAGGACCATTCCCCAGTCGGGTAGCTTACAATTACGCTCCCTACCTCTCTTAACCCTGGTGGTGGACCCCTTTGAAGGGAGAGCGGTTTCAACAGTGGGATAATCATGAGTTGATGACGTCATATTATCGCTCGCGAACTGCCACATATGGAGGCACTTCCCCGGGTCAGGCAGCTTACAAATACGCTGTACCCTAGCTCTTTTTTGCCAATGCCTCTTTCGCCAGTCGGCAGGGTGCACTACGTGCAGCTAAGCTTTAAAAATAAGCTCTATAGATCGTGGTGGTAAGTCACAAACATCCTATTTCGAGAAATGCAAATTTTACCCAAATATTTGTTGGTTTTACCTAATTCCGGGTCAGCCAACTAAAAGTGAGCAAAGTAAATTTCAAACGTTCATTCACGATCCACAAGTTTGTGGCCCAAATCCGGAGATAATATATTTAAATCCTTTGAAATTAATGGTTTAAAATTATGGTGATAAAAATAATCCGTTTATAACTTTTTTTTTTTTTCTTTTTTTATACCACCAGTGTGGCAAACAAGCATACGGCCCGCCTGATGGAAAGCAGTTAGTCAGTCTGGTGTTACAGGCGTTCATAGGCTACGCTATGAACGCCTGTAACACCAGAGGCATCACACGCGCGTTGCCGACCCTGTAAAAACCTCTTCACGCCCTTTTTGAAGAACCCCATGCTGTAGTCCCCTGAGAAAACCTCGACAGGCAGTTCATTCCACAGCTTGACAGTACGCGGGAGAAAACTTCTCTGGAACCGCACAGTACGTGACCACTTAGGCTCCAATGTGTGAGGATGAATTCCCTGTCGATGGCGAGCGGTGCGACTGTAGAAGGAGGCCGTTGGCATCATATCAAACAACTCCTCTGAACACACCCCATTGTACAGACGGTAGAACACACAAAAGGACGCAAAATCTCTTCTCAGACTTAACGGTTCTAAACCGTCTGTTAGTTTGGGATCATCGACAATCCTCACAGCGCGCCTTTGAATCGAGTCACAAGGTGCAAGCTGGTATCTAGGCGCTCCCGCCCATAGATGGCAACAGTACTCCATATGCGGCCGTACTTGAGCTTTGTAAAGCATAAGTCTCTGCCGCGGATTGAAGTACTGCTTCGCCCTGTTGAGCACACCTAGTTTCTTCGACGCCAGCTTGACCTTCCCCTCCAGGTGACAACGAAACTGGACATCGCTGGAGATTTCAACTCCAAGAATCCCAATGTTTTTGGCGATGGTAAGGGGTGTGTTTAGGAATTGAGGAGCCACAGCAAAAGGGGTTTTCTTAGCGGTGAACGCGCAGACTTGTGTCTTAGTGGGATTGAAATGAACCAGGTTCGTTCGCCCCCAATCGGACACACTATTCAGTGTGCTTTCGATCTTCGACACAAGCTGTTCGCGGCTCTCCTCCACCAGAGAGCGGGGAATATTAGCGCGGCCCGTATAATAAGCATCCCCGGTGCTGTCGTCAGCATAGCAATGAATGCTGTCAATGGACAACATATCATTGATATGCAGCAAAAACAGCGTCGGGGACAATACCGAGCCTTGCGGGACGCCAACATTAATGTCCATGCTATCGGAGCAACTGCCATCCACAACGGCTCTAATGCTTCTGCAGGACAAGAAGCTAGCGACCCATTCGCATAAACCCTCTGGTAGACCGTATGCAGGCAACTTCGAAAGAAGACCACGGTGCCAGACTCGATCGAACGCCTTCGCCATATCAAGACTGACAGCTAATGCCTCACCTTGACTCTCCACGGCTGAAGCCCAGCGATGTGTAAGATACACTAGAAGATCACCAGTCGAGCGACCATGGCGAAAGCCGTATTGATGGTCGCTGATTAAGTCGTGCTCTTCTAGGTATTTCAGGAGCCGGTTGTTAATGACGCGCTCCATTACCTTGGAGAGAAGGGAGGTAACAGCGATAGGCCTGTAATTCGATGGGTCTGATCTGTCACCCTTTTTGGGCACAGGGTGCACGTTCGCAGTCTTCCACGACGACGGTACCTGCCCGGTGGAATAAGAGAGCGCGAAAAGGCGCGTAAGAACAGGACACAACTCAGGTGCACACAGCTTTAACACCACTGCCGGAATGCCATCTGGCCCACTCGACTTATGAACGTCAAGGGATAGCAATGCCCGCCGAACATCTCGTTGAGTAAATGAGATTTCCGGCATGGGATTACCACACCGCGGGATGGAAGGCGGTGCGGCGTCCCCGTCGTTCAAAGTCGAGTTTGAGGCAAAGAGATTCCCCAATAGATCGGCTTTCTCCTTTGCACTGTGGGCCAGACTACCATCCGGTTTTCGGAGTGGTGGAAAGGACGACTGACAAAAGTTGCCCTCGGCAGCCTTAGCAAGCGACCAAAAAGCACGGCTCCCAGATGGGTGCTTAGCTAGGCTCTCACCAATCCTGCCGATGAACTCAAACTTTGCCCTGGCAATTACTCTCTTACTGAACCTCGAGGCAGCATTAAACTCCCGTTTCAAGTCGGAAACACCAGGATCTCCATTAATACGAGCCGTGGTCCTAGCCTCATATGCAGCTTGCTTGCGAAATTTAGCTTCTCTGCAAGACCGATTAAACCACGGCCGCTTCTTAGCACCTGAAGTAGCCACCCGCCGGTTTGGAATAAATAATTCCATCCCAGCCAAAATCGTCTCCGCTACATCAGATGCACAGGTGTCTATATTTTCCGACCCGAAACAAAGCCGCCTCCACGGGTACGATGCGTAAAATTCACGCAGTCCATCCCAGTCTGCTGACTTATAGTGCCACATACGACGCCATCCGGTATACCGGGGTGGGTCAGGGCTTGCACATGGCACTTGGGTCCGGATGAGGCAGTGGTCCGACGAGCCAAGAGGCGCATCCACCGAGACTGTATACCCATCCGGATGTGTGGTCAGCAGAAGGTCCAGTAGAGAGCTAGTATGGTCCTCTATATCTGGTATTCTCGTTGGAGAATGCACCAGCTGTGAGAGACCATAGGCCAGAGCAAAATCATGAACAGACCTCCCCGCGAAGTCAGTGGACCGAGAGCTGAGCCACTCGGCATGGTGGGCATTGAAGTCTCCCAAAATCACTAACTCCGCGGAGGGGTACTTCTCAATGACTTTGTCAGTCGCCAATTGCAGGTGCTCGATCAACCGAGTTGTGTCTGCATCACCGCTATGAGACCTGTAAAGGCACGCGTAGATACGGGTGCGGCCGCCCTGATCCACGCGTACCCACAACACTGACAGGTCCCTGTCTTCAAGGCCGTGAAGACGTCGACAGCAAATATCGTCCCGGACGTACATACATACCCCGGCTCGACGTACAAAAGAATGTTCAAGTTTGTACCCGGGGTATAATAAGTAAGAAGTATCGGCCGGGCAAGATATTTGCGTCTCCGTTAAAAAAAGGAGGGTCGGCTTTGCAGTTTCGAGGTGCTGGTGAACTGCATTTATGTTTGTGTGAAGTCCTCTGACGTTACAAAAGTCCACGTCGAATGTGGATGAGGACGCCGCTGAAAAAACCTTCTTTTTTTTGTTCCTGGCCATTAAAAGGGGGTAAGAGGATTTTGAGAGAAGTTATTTCACTGACGGCGCGAGGGACAAGAAAAGCGCGGTGTCTACCCCCGCAGCACAGTGCAGGTAGTGCAGTTTGCTAGCGCGGCGGGCGGAAGGGCCCCCGGTCCCCCCCTGCTGCAGCAGCCGGGTCCACTCCGGTCTCCTCCTCCGGCACGACTACTACAACAGGGACTTTTCACAAGTTGGCGGTTCAGCCTCCCGGGGCGGAGATTAGGTGATCCCCGGGTTCGGGAACCCTACTAACCTGCGGGCGGCCAGCGGACAGCCGTTTCACCGGGTCTCCCTGACCGCCGCGCCAACACGCCGCGCCTACACCGCTAGCGGCGGTTCGACAGCCGCTGGTCCCTCTGCCGTCAGCATAACAACTCCTCTAAAACAGCCCTGGTGACCTACTCTTAAACTATTAACTCTTAATCTAACTCTTAAACTTGGTAAAACTATTCCCATGCAGTGACAAAAAATTTTAATATTTGTATTTATGAAATCGAAGTGTTTGCGCGCATACCGCCTAAGTTGAATTTATTCGGTTATTTGGCATAATCTCTGTACAAACTCATATTCATCCGTTTTCTGGTATACGGGTCCCTCCTCAATCCAAGGAGTTTTGACTGTATGCTGTAACTGTGAGTTAGAAGAGACCTGTGTTTTCAAGCCGCCTAAAGACCACTAGCTTAGCTTAACGACTATTATTGAATCAACGGATGAGAAACTTGAGATAAATCTATATTTACACAACGTTATCTACTCCCATATTAAGTGCAGAGCTTGTACTATGGGTACCTACTAGATAACTCATAAATGTACTCGAATACATTTTTTTTTAAATACGTACTTATAATATATAGAAAACACCCAGCCCAAGACAAACAGACATGTTCAAACGTTTGTCTTGTGCGGGGATAGAACCCGCGACCTCGGAGTCAATGTAGCTTATTAATTGCTAGCAATTCGACCATCGGGCACGTCATATTCTCATCAATTCTCGTCAAAAAGTCATTATTTTAATAAAACTTTTCCCCGTGGAAATGACATGTCTTTCCGGTATAAAAAGCCATAATAATATTATATAATAATATAATATCATTCGCCACATTTTAAACTGTCCCTTTAAAAAGTCATATATGGTCTGAATCCATTAGTTCACTTCGACGTGAATGAAGAACAAAAAATAATCAAACACATTTTCACATTAATAATATTAGATAGTAAACAAATAGATTGCCAGAACGAATTATATCCCCTTTTCAATAATGGTCTATTTAATTCAAGTTCCATGTCGCACGTCAATGCATTTGTCCCTTAAATTAGCGCACACATCCCGAACCGAACAAATAATTAACAAACAAAACAACACAGACCAAACAAGAGAAAGTAATTAACATTTTCTGCGACACGTGTCGTCGTATTTAATTATTTGCACGCATTTGTTACAAGTCCGCTGCTTTGTATTGGAAATCGTAACTTTTAGGTAATGTTGACAAAAGGTACTCTTTTAAAAGACAGACCTTTCCCATTTGATATATATTTCGCAGCCAATTGGTAGAACCGCCACATTACAAAACGGCTAACTTTAGGCAGATTGCATTTAAATTATCTTTTGGTTAGGTTTGTGTTATTATAAATGTAATTAGAAATAGCCAAGCTAGGTTAGCTCGCAGAATAGGGATGTCGTGAGTGTAGTATGTCGCGGTACATGGATAACGAACAACACGGGGGCAGATGAAGATTCATCGACCTCGACAACGGAGACAGAGTAACACCGCTGAGACAGTCAGCCTGTGACCACGGCCGGTGCAACCTGGTCGAAACGTCAGGCAATAATAAAGGTATGTAAATACCCTTATGCATGATCGCGTTAATTCCCGTTCTTATATTTCTTAAACCAAGCTATTTGATTCCATTATTATAGTATTCTTGGTGATACACCATCAGGTAACAATTCGGTCGTGTAATCATTATGATAAAAAGGAAATAATGGCTCCGCCATTTTTTAAAACAGCTAGGCGTTATGTAATGCGGCGGATTTTACGAATTGGCTGCGACATATATATTATATATACCTAATGGGGATACGCGATATATACCTAACCTACCTTTTTTTTATATATGAGAGGGGGCAAACGAGCATGTGGGTCAGCTGACTGAAAGCAATCACCACTGCCCATGGAGATCAGCAACACCAAAGGATCGCCGATCCGTGAACAGCCTATACTCCTTTTTTCTTTTTGGTGACCTCACTCACTCGCAGGAACACAACAACCCTCAAAGGATTTGTTATTTGGCTGCAGTATTCTAATCATAAGTATTATTTTTTAAAGTATTTTTCAAAATGTAAACAATATTTTTTTTTTATTTTGAGTCCTTGCAAAAGTAGGCAATGGGTTTCATTAAAAAAGGCATATCAGACTTTCTTCCTCGTCTAGCTTATAGAATGCTATTACCAGGTTCTTCTAGAAAACCACAGAAATTATTTTCTTATGCTATACGCAATAGAAGCTAAAATCGAACTTCAGTATCATTCATGAATTTATCAAAAAATAAAATATATCTTCAGTAAACATGTTGACTGGTTCATGTCCTGTCCCGATTTTCGGAATTTCCTCGCAGAATTTTTCGTAAACATCGCAGCAATTAGGAGCGACGATAAATTCAAAACTCATTATAAATATATGTGACCTAAAAGCTAAAATCAGTGGCAATTTACCGCTAAAGTTTCGTGATGAGCTAACATACGACCATCAGACCGTGGAGCATCTGACTTTTGATTTAGGTATCTCTTATTTTTTTTATTGCTAATAATTATAATCCACAGACCCCAGGTTCCGTACCTTTTGTTAAGTTTTTTTTTTATTTGTTACAATTTTCTAATAATTTATTAATTGCACATTGCTATTATGCTAATAATCATACTATTGTCTAATGCTAGTTAATCTAATTCCTCCTATTGTTGACCTAGCAACCATGACAGCCACGGCAGACGAGTCCCCTCTGGCAGCACCCGTTCACGAGTTGATGCATGGGATAGCCATCGCCGCATTTAACTATTTTATTCGGAATGCGGCGACCTGCCACACCACACAACCACAAGTTTGAACACTTTAGTGAGCATGACTACCTGGGCTGTCAGTGCTGTACAGTATCTTAAGTACTACTTATTACTTATACTGTGATCTTAGACAGGTATCTTTTATTGCAAATGTCTAAATCTAATATACTTACTAATATTATAAAGAGGTAATAATAATTAGCATATTGAGCGATTCTACATGACTCAATGAGCTGCTATAGAGAGGGCTACGCTCGGTATGTCTCTACGGGATCGAATTAGGAATAAGAAGATCCGTCCGAGGATTAGCAAACTGAAGTGGCAATGGGCGAGCCACATAGCACGAAGATCGGACGGCCGATGAAAGACATCGAGAGCCAGGAGTGGAGTGGAGGCCACGTACAGGCCAGCGCAGAGTAGGTAGCCTACGAGATGGACCTGCGAGGATTTATAGGGATTCGTTAGGTGCAGGTAGTACTGGATCGATCACACTGAAAATTAATTGGAGAGGCATTTTTTTTTAAATATTGTCAGACAAATTACACAGTACCATCTAGCCCCAAAGTAAGCGATCCTTGTGTTATGGGTACTAGACAACTGATAAACATACGTAAATATATATTTTTTTAATACATACTTATGATACATAGAAAACACCCAGACCAAGAGACATGTTCAGGCACACAAATGTTTGTCCTGTGTGGGAATCGAACCCACGTGCATTGGTGTCGAAGCCGCGTCATTGACCGCTACGCCACCGAGCTCGTCTTTGTTCAACAGTGGACAGCAATAAGAATGATGGATAACATTATGAATATGAAATGATGAACATTAATTTCTGAGCTTGGATGTAGGAAGTTATCTTAGAAATTACTCGTACTAGTTTAAAAAATCTTTCACCGGTAGAATTCTACGTTATCACATTAGTGAGCAATATGAGCTATCTTGTGTTAGCTATCATTAAATTTAAAAGCATAATTTATAATTAATTATTTAGTATGTATATATGCGTATGATTGCCACAGTCATGATTTCAAATTGTATAAAAGATTTGATTTGACTCCAAGCTTGTAATTAGTTTGCGCCAGCATTTCGACCAATCACGATGAAGCACGCCACTCTTCAAGAGCGATGGAAGTGGAGAGGCAGGCGTCAACTTCATTCCAAGCGAAGCAGCATCAGGCATTCGATATCGAGCGCTCATACAGACAACACGTGTGTGAAATAAACGATCTCAACCGTCAGTATTACATTTAAGCTACTCCTAGGAATAAAATTAATACCAAGCAACTTCAAGTTTCGTTACTTTGAACAACAGACAACACTTGCATTAAAAAAACAATAGGGGTCTTAATTTCGCACGCGCGAAGCCATGACAGATCGCTAGTCAATACTGATGTGATATTCGACATTCATGCGGGCACATTCAGTTCTTTCGGTATTATGTCTATGTATAGACAGGGAAACCTATAGACAAATTGATAATTTCCATAGCGTTTAAACTAGAAAAAGAGTAACCTACACCATCATCTTGTAAGCAAACGAGACAGATCAACACACTGTTTTGTTTCGTATCACGTGCTTGTTGTTTCTATGGAAAGCGCTCTGCCTCCACTGCTAATCTTTTTTTTTTTTTGTGGCAATCAAGCACCGTATGCTTGTGAAGCGGTTACTCTCGCGCGCCGCCACCCCCGCTGCCAACGCAGCATCTCCTTCCTTTTTGGTGACCTCACTGACTCGCAAGAACACAACAACCTTAAAGGGAATTGTTATTTGGCTGCAGTATTCTGTGAGGTGGAGGTACATTGCCCAGTCGGGTAGCAATTACGCTCCCTATCCCCTATCTCTCATTTCGCCAGAGCATCGTTTGTCAGTCAGCAGAGAGCACCGCGTGTAGGTGAAGTTGATTTGGTTCAAAGATGTCGATGAACCCCTTACACCCCATCTTTTACAATTCGTTAGAAATCGCATACAATCAAGGCGGGGCATATGTTCGTTTACCACGTTAGTAGTACAAAATAATTGCAATAACATCATACTATCCAGTATCTCAAACTTGAATTACTATTTTAGAAAGGAACCATGTTTCGTCCTTACGAAATAGGATCAAAAACTCTATTTGTATGTATCCTGCTACAAAATCCTCGCAATTGAAATACAATCCCTATTCAACTTCGCAGAAATGTGCACCTGTTAACTCTTCTATTATATTTGACGAGCTCGGTGGCGTAGCGGTCAATGACGCGGCTTCGACACCAACGCTCGTGGGTTCGATTCCCACATAGGACAAACATTTGTGTGCATGAACATGTCTGGTTGCCTTAGTCTGGGTGTTTTCTATGTATCATAAGTATGTATTTACAAAAAAAAATGTATTTACGTATATTTATCAGTTGTCTAGTACCCATAACACAAGCTTCGCTTACTTTAGGGCTAGATGGCGCTGTGTAATTTGTCTGACAATATTTATTTATTTGTTTACGGCATACGACATCAACCCATAATCATCCAACTGTTAGAATACGGCTCTCCCTTAAATCGAATGGGTTTATACATACTTCACCATGCTACTCAACTGCGTGTTGGCGGAGGCCAGTGTTTTGAAGCCGCTCTAAGGCCACAAACTTATCTGGCCCGGTAGCGGAGGCGGTACGATCGACTAAAGTGTTGCCATTAAACGAAATGGCGCCCGTTTTAGAGGAAACATTAAAATGAAAGAAATATATACACTGTTAAAATAATAGCATTGATATACTGATTCATTGTGTTGTGTGGTGTTTTAAATTAAATATCAATTACCTTCTATTTTTTTGTTGATTAGTTTTAAAAATGCACCACGTTAAGTCGAGATCATAGCTATTATATACTATTAGAGTTATAATATTGCACAAAAACAACTCGTTGACGATTTTTTTATTGTATGTATAGAAAAAGATATATATGTATTTAAAAAAATACACCTCAATGGAATGTGTATACGTGGTAAATAAATTAATTGTACCTGGCAATACTAACCTTTCAAGATGGCGGCTTTAGTTCTAAATTTGGCCACCGGGTCAGATAAGTTTGTGGCACTATACATGGCTTAACGACTGTCATCTAATGACAACAGCCTGGACCGACGGTTTAATGTATCCTCCGAAGCACGGAATTCTTCTATTTAAAATATTAAAAAAAACAAATGCTGCCCAATGCCTTAGTTCTCGTTTTCAACTATTTTCGTCTCCAACCCGATCCTATTGTCCTTGTATTATCCCTTCACACACAAAGTTCTTTTTCAATTCTTTCACTGATCGCGGAGCGCAACTTTGAAGCAAACTACCAACAGAAATTAGAGACTGCAAATATGCAAAAACGTAAAAAAAAGGCTAAAATGAAAAATACGTAAATATAATTATTAATACAGTATATAATGTTGATGTGTTTATGTACGTCTATGTATAAATGTGGTTTCTAGAAGTAGATCTATTTTGTCACGTATTCAGTTTTATTTATTTTATATATTGCACTTTAACGTTGTCTATCCTTCCAATAATTTATTGTTTCGTTTACAACCATTAAGATTGGATGGAAGAGATCTCTCGTGGAGATAAGCTTGACTTTATATTCACCTGTGTAATATTAAAGAATATATAATATATAAAATAGTACAAATTTAATACCACAGCGAACCTTTTCAATAACAACGATAGTATTTTTTTATATTACCTCTGACATTGTAAATAATTTTAAAAATTGAAAGTTTCACCTCTTCTGCCCTTTATTACTAGTGTAATAATTAATAGGTAGATGGCGCCACACTGCGACTACACAGCAGTAAAATATAAAATGCAAAAATTCGCCACCATCACAAACCTTTCTGGTAGCTCAGTTGGAAGAGCACTCGACCAGTAATCGAGAGATCTTGGGTTCAAATCCCACCTAGGCGGGGCATGTGATTTTTTCCATTTTAAAATATTTATAATATTTTGGCAAAATGGCCGATATCACTTATTTAAATAATAATTACCTCTAACATTATCCACTGTATCTGTATGTATGTATATATGATTAGGTATAATCCCTACGATTATAAAAAGTAAACTCCAAATTATAATTTTTATTCCCCAACCCTTTTATGCTAAAACCTCCATTTTTGTGGTATCACGATGTTCTCGTTTTAAGGGCCCAGATTGTCTAGGCGCGACGTCGGTTTCGAGCGACCGCAGCGCTACTGTTTACTGAAACAACCGACGGGGCGGGTGAATGACCCAAAGACAGCGCGATTGTCAAAATGTTTTGCGACAAACGTTCCAATTGTTATTGAAGTTGAATATTTACAGCATAACAAAAATGTTGAATTATTGGAAATAAACGACGAGTGTAAAATATTCTAAGACTAGTTTTTCGTTACAAAATGATAATAAATATTAATTACTAGATTAATAAGAGTAGTTGAGACACAATTTTTATGTTTTTCTATTTATATTAAACAATCAAGAGCAGGTCTGGACTGACCTTTTTGTATTCTACTTACCAAAAATTCCAACTATGTATTTATTTGTAATTTTCCTACCAAAGTTTATTCTTATTTCGTAAAATATTCATTCAACAAAATAATTGCAAATTCAGTAGGAAGTACGGTCGAAATAACATCGAGCTTTCCTCGCTAGTGTATATCTCTACGCAAGGAAATGTGCCTATTGCGTAAACTCAAATAGGGTGGTGGCACCAATTATCGGCCATGTCAACTTTTTTTGCTTGTAATTTTTGAGTTAATAACTTTTGCTACGCTAGTATACGAAAGTATAAAAATGATTCATATAATTAAAAGTAAGTAAACAATAACAAATATGAGTCGCCATCTAAAAAGCGTGCTAGGGTTGTACAAAAATAAATGAAACACAAGTTTATAAATTATTAATATACTAATTAAAAGTAAGTAAACAATAACAAAATATGAGTTCAAAATTCTAATGTTTTTTCATTTTAACGATTACTGATCAAATTTTGATTTCTGCTAATTTGATGATAAAATCAATTGCTATTGCAAAACTTATCAGAATGAGTACCAGCTGCCCGATTCACGTAATAAAAACCGTAGCGTAGGGACTTAAAAATGTCACTTCGTTTTTTGCAAATTAAGCCCTTTTAACCGACTTAAAAAAAGAAGAAGATTCTCAATTCGCTGTATTTTTGAAACAATTTTGATGATTCTTTACACCAGGTAACTCTTCAAAATCGTATAGGAATTGTATAGTAATTGAGCTATTGAAAGATTTATGACAATCCAAGACTAGATAAGTAAGTGCGTTTAAAACAGAAAACCAAAAGGCGATTTCTAAGTTTCTAAGTTAAAACGACTTTTGGACTGGCGTGTTTACGTGAATCGACCGGCTGGATAGTTAAGTTACCTCAGTCTCTTTCAAAACCATTAGGCGTTCTTCTCTTTCAAAACACGTAAAGCTCTTTCTTTCCTCTCTTTCATAGCCTCTATGATACTGGGCGCGTCACGAATGGGCATGCTTCGTGACTGCCGAGGATCAACTAATTCTGGATGTAGGCAATCGTAATAAAACCTAACTAATTTCATCTCCATTTTCTTCTTCCAAAATTTGTCGTCCTTTTCTAAAATATAAACTTTCATAGGTACAGTAGCACCAAACCAGATGCCAAGCATGCAAACGTTTCTTTTAGTAATATGTACCTGTCCCTGAATTTGGAAATACCAGTTATGATTTTTATTTATGACATAACTCTTGGAAGCCTTGCCCAAAAGGTATGTTTGGCCATTGCTTCATCAAGAGTCATGCCAGCTAAAGAATGTGGGCACTTAATTTCAATTAAACCGTTTGCATAAATGCCATCTGGTGTATTACCAAGAAATTCATATTGATCGTCGACGAACAAACCGCAACCTTGTATACGAATATTCTTTTGATTTTCTAACTGTCTAATTTCGGTTTCTTCGTTTTCGATACCGTACCGTACAGCAAGCAAACTGGAGATATTACTACCATAAACGATTTTACCAACAAAAGCAGCACAACTTGTGCTCTCTCGTTTTTTACAAACTTCCCCGAATGATGATGAGGTTAGTAATTTTCTCCTTGTACTCATCCACTCAGCACTACTTCTTTGCAAATGGGTCGACCTTTCAAGCTCCTCTCTTTCAGCACAAGACAACTTTAAATCGGCTAAAAAAGATGGCTTGGCTTTCTCATATAATTCTGGACTCAGATCAGGTTTTTCGCAGTTTGGTCCATAGTGAGCGTCTTTCGATACAGTGTTGTGGCTTTTTTTCAATCTTAATTTAGGTTTAGCAATTAAACGGTTTCTACGATTACAATTTTCCACTTTCGCGATCAAAGGAATCGGACTACATTTAAATATGACTTCATGAGTTTTACTATGAATCGATCCCGTATTAAAAGACACAACAGCAGCTGCGCATCAGCCCGCATAAGAACCACGGGAAGAATAATTTACACGCTTACCCCCAACTAATTTGGCAATTACTCCGTTAAAACTTTCAACTATATTACTTGTGCAATTATGAATTAAACTTCTAGAATGATATGACAGTCTTTTACTTAAAATTTCTACCGCGTCCATTAATCCGCATCCAACAATTGTTGGAAGTAATCCAACAGGTTCTATTCGACGAGTATCAGGTCTACAGAAATACTCCTTGCAATGTTGGTGATTACCAAATACGTGTTGTGGACCATTTAGGATATCTTCACTAAGATTTTTTATTTTTTCTTCGAGTGACTGATTTTGATCCGCCCAATATTTAATCGCGCATTTTACACCCGTTCTTAAACGCAAATACCTTTCTTTTAGGAATTTCCGCAATTCGCAAGGATACTTAGTGTCTTTTGACAGTTTCTCCAAGCTATTGCAGTAGTTTCGTAAAAGATGATTTTTGCATTCAATTTTCTCTACTATTAAATTATCGTACGGACGCGAATCTAATATTTTTTTATAAGTACTAGAATCGCCGTCTGCTACAAATTTATTATAAATTACACCGTGATCAACAATGGAACGTTTAAACCCCTCAACTATTATGGTCGATTCCATCCCGGTAGATGATCCTGAATAATTCTTGAAACAATGGTGTTCCGGGGGCTGACTGTTGTTCTTTGCGGCTCGTGCACAGACTACGCAGTATTTATTTTTAACTCCAAAAAACAATACTTTATTAGTTTTAATGCCAATTATCGCAGCTGCGCCGGATAAGGCGGAAAAATTCTTACCATAAGATCTCTTCCTCCAACAACCGTCAACAGCAACAGATATTAATGGTGTACCATTTTTATCAACACTACCTATAGACTGCGTACTCTGCTTCTTCCTTGACAGCTTCTGCCATGGAATGTGTTGCTGTCTTTTCCCACCAATCGCAAACCGTATTATTAATTTCATTGTATAATGAAGGTGACATGATTGGTAACGGTTACTGCGGCAGTTAATGTTTTTAACTGAGAGTAGCTCCCACCAGATGATATGATACCAGATACAATTTGATGATTCACTTCCATGCTATCTTCTTTCTTTTCAACCAAACACACAGTAAACTTCATACTACACATACTACATTTCATGATGAGTTTTGAGTCCAGACCAACTTTTACTTCACCTATTATACTGAGGTAACTTAACTTACAATCCATTGGACCGTGGTCCCCTATGGCCTGAAGAGCTTTATAAAAAAAAGAAATATCTATTACTCTACGCCCAACTTCCACTTCATCCACCTTTCCCTCTTGACTGTTTTCAATAACTAGTTCCTGTAAAGAAAGATAATGGCTTTATTTTGTTTTATAAAAAATAATTAAAAAAGAATGGGCCAAATTTCTTCAAACATAGCTAAGAACTCCCTTAGAATACATCTTTGAAACACATAACACTAGATCAAAATCTTGAACGTTTTATATAAATAAACGTAATAAAAACTGGTTGTTTGTAAAGTCGGTTCAGGACAATAATTTTAATAAAAAAAGCTGTTGTTTCATTTTTAACCTTATTGATATTCCTGTTAACATAAAAAATAGCTAAACATGTTGTTTAGCGTTTTCATGCATTTTCCTAATGTCGGCCGGGTGGCCGATATTGGGATTTATCAATAAATAAAGATCCCTAACCTCGACCCTGCGATTATTTCATAAAAAAGACAAGTAAATGTAAAAACCTTGGTTTTTCTTCAATAAAAAACAATATAAAATACCATAGGTATGTTTAATTCCATTTAAATACTAACTAACTCAATGCGCTCGCAACCGGGATTTGACTCGCCACTGCCACTAAACGACACAAGTCGGTACCGGCGCGTGCTCTATTGCCAACTGAACGTTCAAATATTGAAGCACCCGCACCAAAATATGGATTATTCGCATATAGAGTCGCTTTTTGAATAAAAACTATTATAATTTTAGGGTTATTTTAATAGTTAGGGTAAGTGCTCCAGTGAATTAACACCCACCAGTGAATGAACAAAACACACATTTTTCAATATAATAAGAAATCTAAGCTTTTCTACTCAAGCCAGTATTTTTTTCTCAATCGAAACATTATATTACGTCAACTGAACACACAGGTATTTGCCTGTGACCTATAGTTTCAAAATCGCGACCGCCTAAAATGAAAGTATTCTGTCGTATTTTTGATTGTATGGAGCAGAATTTAGGGCATTGCTGAGACTTCGTGTTTTGATATTCACTTTGTAGACACTATAAGTGTGATAGTGTTAACAAAATTTGATAGTACGAGTAGGATGTAAAAAGAACTGTTTTATCTTACAAAAAGCAGATTGCATAAATTTTAATTATCATAAATAAATTATAGGGGTGTTCGATAATTGGATCACGAAATTGAAGAAAATCTAGTCAATGAACACACAGTTTTAAGCATTTGGCATCTTAGCCTTAATGCAGTTGGCTAATTTTTTGTACACAACTTTTATAAACGGTTGTCAATTTTTTGACCAATATTCGAACGAGGTGTTCTTTTATTATTACCAGTTTATCCTCCATACCTAGCCTGATATCTTCAGTAACTTTTAGAAGTGCAGTAATAGTACTGTGCCCAGGACGAAAACCAGACGGAGTGAACTGATTAAATAAAATAAATAAAGATCTCCACATAGAAGTGCCTTTCAGCTAAAACGACCATGGAAAGACAGCAAAATGCAAGCTAAAAAGAAATTAATAAATAGTGATGACATATAGAACCAATCTTCTATTATAGAAATATAATAGTTTAGAAGAGAAAGGAGAATCTAACATAGAAGTGATGAATAATAATATTAAATATTTTATAATAATAATCCAGTATTAATATTATGTTTTAAGCATTTGGCATCTTAGCCTTACGGTCTGCCCGAGGGGCTATGCGAATGGGTTGCTAGCTTCTTGTCCAGCAGAAGCATTAGAGCCACCTAGGACATAGGACATCAATGCTGGCGTCCCGCAGGGTTCTGTATTGTCCCCGACGCTGTTTCTGCTGCATGTTAATGATATGTTGTATAATGACAGCATTCATTGTTATGCGGACGACAGCACCGGGGACACTTATTACACGGGCCGCGCAAATATCCCTCGTTCTTTGGTGGAGGAGAGCCGCGAACAACTTGTGTCGCAAATTGAGAGCACACTAAGTAGAGTGTCCGACTGGGGGCGACAGAACTTAGTGCGATTTAACCCCTCTAAGACACAAGTCTGCGCGTTCACCGCTAAGAAAACCCCATTTGCTGTGGCTCCACACTTCGAAAACACACCCCTCACCATCGCCAATAGTATTGGTATTCTAGGAGTTGACATCTCCAGCGACGTCCAGTTTCGATGTCATCTGGAGGGGAAGGTCAAGCTGGCATCGAAGAAACTAGGTGTGCTCAACAGGGCGAAACATTACTTCAACCCGCGGCAAAGACTTATACAAAGCTCAAGTTCGGCCGCATATGGAGTACTGTTGCCATCTATGGGCGGGAGCGCCTAGATTGCACCCTGTGACTCGATTCAAAGGCGTGCTGTGAGGATTGTTGACGATCCCAAACTGACAGACGGTTTAGAACCTTTAAGTCTGAGAAGAGATTTTGCGTCCCTTTGTGTGTTCTACCGTTTGTACAATGGGGTGTGTTCAGAGGAGTTGTTTGACATGATGCCCACGGCTTCCTTCTACAGTCGCACCGCTCGCCATCGACAGGGAATTCATCCTCACACTTTAGAACCGAAATGGTCACGTACTGTGCGGTTCCAGAGAAGTTTTCTTCCACGTACTATCAAGCTGTGGAATGAATTGCCTGTTGAGGTTTTCCCAGGAGACTACAGCATGGGGTTCTTCAAAAAGGGCTTCAAGAGGTTTTTACAGGGTCGGCAACGCGCATGTGATGCCTCCGGTGTTACAGGCGTCCATAGGCTGCGGTAACTGCTTTCCATCAGGCGGACCGTATGCTTGTTTGCCACCTTAGTGGTATAAAAAAAAAATGTTAGATAGTTCTCTTTAGGTTATAAAATATCAAGTAACACGCAATTATAATAGTAATCATATCGTCTATTTAATATAATAAAAATATATACATATTTACAATAACAATTACCCGAAATAAACTCTTACATAATAATTTATATATAGAACTGATATATAAAAGTGGTAGTTCATTCAATGGGTTTCAAAAGGTTTATTCACTGGATTTTTTTGTTCATTCTCTGGTGATTTGTGTGTTCAATGCTGATAGTTATTGAGATAACCTGCATTTTATACAAATATACCCCATATTTGTATAAAATGCAGATTATCTCAATAACTATCAGCATTTTTGCTAAAATATGTATACTGTATCAATCATGAATAAATTGTGAACATAATAAAATAAAATATTTTTTGGTTAGGATCTCATAAGTAGCTGGCTGTAATTTTCAAAGTTTGGAATGCCCTTAAGGGTTCATTCAATGGAGCACTTACCCTATATTCCATTTTCTCGCAAAGGCCGATATTAGGAGGAGGCCGATACTAGAAGACTTCACCCTACTGAGATTTTGTCTTCGTCCATCACTAACTAGGTATTTTTTTTTTTTTATACTACTTCGGGTAGCAGACAAGCATACGGCCCGCCTGATCTGAAGCGGTTACCGTAGCCATATTAACGCTCGCAACATAAAATATCGCTCGCGCGCCGCCACCCTCGCCACCCCCGCTGCCATCGCAGCATCTCCTTCCTTTCTGGTGACCTCACTCACTCGCAGGAAGACAACAGCCCTCAAGGAAACCGTTATTTGGCTGCGGTATTCTGTGAGGTGGAGGTACATTCCCCAGTCGGGTAGCTTACAATTACGCTCCCTACCTCTCTTTTCGCCAGAGCTTCGTTTGTCAGTCAGCAGGGTGTACCGCATGCAGGTGAATTTGGCTTTGGTTTAAAGATCTTGATGAACCACTTACACCCCAAGGTAGTTTGTTTATTTATGTAATAAGTCTACAAGAATTACGTATAACAACTTACGTCTATAGTGTGTAGTCTAAGCATAGCAGTGTTGCTTGGAGTCTCGGCCTGAAGGTTTTCTTTATTTTCAATACTGGAAATATTATTCATCATTATTATCCACTTTATAATTATTTTGTAATTTTTGTACAACACCAGACCCTAGGCGCGTCGCGTCTCTTTGGCGGTAAGTATGTCGACAAAGCCGCGTGCCCGTGCTATTTCTGTTGTGAAACATACCTACTTCCACAATCTGATATTTAGACAATAATGATGAACATGAAAACGAATACTAGGTAGAAATTGACTTAATTACTTATAATACAAACCAATATTTACATGCTATTGTATATGTCTGAATCAAGCGATCTAAATCATATGACATAGGTATTGTATTAGCTTTGTAATGTACCCTGTTCAAATGAAAATAAATTATATTATTATTACTACTTAGACAGGATAAGCTCACAAATAAAACTAGGATTTTTACATGACACTTTCACAGAAATCTCGTAATTTTTTTCTAGGTAGGTATTTAGGACAAGACGTAGTAAAGTAGGCAGATAAATAAATAAGTAGGAAGGAACTTACATTTTTTCCGAGATCTTTTGGCTTTCATATTTTTATAATGCGTACTAAACTTTCTTTTCCCTGGCAAATTCAAATTCAATCAGTCCTGCGAAAAAAACCCTCGATTACCGACTAGATACGTTTATGATATTGGCTATAGCATGTTGAAATCATGTTTCAAGCCTGAATTGATACATATTTTACAAGGTTCATAAAATAACCTACTCAACAAAGTATCTAATTCATTCTTTGTATTTTTTACGATTTATATACATTCATTATATTGGTAAATTAGTTATACTTACAGTTTTTCACAAAAAACACAAATTCACAACACGTAATTTTGCCGGAGCATCCGACGCGCGTGGTGTCACCTTGACATATAAAAACACACTGGCGTATTAGTGGCGGCGCTGGGTACTAATTCGTAATATCGGAATGTGCGTCATTTTTCATACATTTTTCTATGGAGAATTTACGTAAAACATATCTAGATTTTAGGGCTTTAAAAGAGGAAGTCTTTGTTTGTAAAGGTACAAAAAAAAAGTATATGTTATATTTATTGGTTTCTTCAGTGTTCAAAAAGTGTTTCTTTTTATCAATTTGTGTTGATTTATTGGGTTAAATCTGAAAAATACGAAGGCATGTTTTTGCATTTTTTCTCAATTTTGTGCGTTTGTTGACCTTTATTATAAAACAACTATTAGATTTTAAGAGTTTAATATAATCATACAATAATTTTTGGTCTTTGATTGTAATATATACAAATTATCATTGATATCAATCATATCTAAATAGGTTAAATATGAAAAATCGTAACACTCTTTTCACAGTTTTCACGATCTGGCCCCTTAATTAGATTACATTCACTCATATATCTGTATTATCTATGGAGCTTGGGGTGGATATCAGCGTGAAGTGGTTTTAAGGGAGGTAGGGAGCGTAATGTTTCCTAATCCTTCGAGGGTTGTTGTGTTCCTGCGCGTGAGTGAGGTCACCAGAAAGGAAGGAGATGCTGCGTAGGCAGCGAGGGTGGCGGCGCGCGAGCGTAACTTTAAGTTGCGAGCGGAAATATAGCTACGGTAACCGCTTCATATCAGGCGGGCCGTATGCTCGTCTGCTACCCGAAGTAGTCTAAAAAAAATGGTTAAAATTCTTTGTCATTGTTATTTTTCGTCTTGTACTGTGGTCAAAGTTTAAAACCTCGTATTTTTTAAGTAAAACTTCTTTACGTACGCTTGACTTGCGGAATAAGGTGGTGAATGTGTGACGAGATCGTTACGATGAACGGAACGGAAACGAAAGCGAACAGAAGTTGAGACGGAGATATAATAATAATAATAAATAAATATTAGTCCCAAATTAAGCGCAAAGCTTGTGTTATGGGTACTAGACAACTGATAAAATGTACTTATTTTTTTTTTTTTTGTAAATACATACTTATAATACATAGAAAACACCCAGACCAAGACAAACAGACATGTTCATGCACACAAATATTTGTCTTGTGCGGGAATCGAACCCGCGACCTCGGAGTCAAAGTGGCCATTGCTAACCATTCGACCACCGAGCTCGTCTAAATTAGTGAACATAGCTCGTATAAGTTAGTGAACATAGAAAGAGAGAGAATTTACGTTTCTGTGGGGACAAGAGAGAGAGAGGCGTCAGCACACATTTTCTTTCTCTCTTTTACTTCAATTTGAGTTTAGTGGATGTCGTACAAGGCGACTAAGGGAAATACATTATCAAATATCGATCAGGCCTGATCTGAGCCAGATCCCCAACCCGTGTGGCCAGCGTGGGGTGTGTAGGCCAAATCCTCCTTCCGTCTAGGACGGACGAGAGAGGGTCGTGCTCCTGTAGTGGAGACTAAAATGGACCTGATGGATGATGATGATGAAGTAATAGTTTTACTTCTGTCGTGTGGTCTAAAGCACACTCGTTTTTTTTTTCTATAATTAATGAGACAATTCCCTTACACAAAAGTCACGTACTTTTGTCAGCAAAGTTGACCGGGGGACCTTACCACCGCTAAAGACGATGTTTTTTTACTTCGAAAATGAGACTTCTGTTTAGGGCAATAGTATTCATTTTTGTTTGATTCATACGATGAACTACCAAAGTCTCGGCTGAAGACTTCCACAAAACTTGTCACTACATGTAATACGATTTATTGGCAAGTAGATAACTTATGTTAGAGTTTATGGTGTCTAGATGTCATGCTTTTAAGAAAATTCACTGCTAACAGATCACTACGAAATAGTTTTTCTCGGCGGTTAAAAAAAAAACGATCCTATCGATTTGTGCTATAAAAATACTTCTCGTTGTTTTTTTTTTTCACAATTTTTGTGGGCTGGATCGAGATTTTTTTTAAATCTTTGAATGCAGGTTTCCTGTCTACAATTTTAAAGCAGTTACCCTCTATGTGTCATCGCCAAGGGACGCCCTGTATACTTTTTTCTGTAATTTAATTAAATGTGTCAGCTCATTGTCTATTTTTACACACACACACATAATACACATCCCTCCACATATCTATACAACTTGGAGGCAGTTCGCTCGTAAAGAGAATTACGCCCGTGTGACACTAAGGACAGAATAAACTTTAAAGATGTTCGCATTATGTTCCTACATTACATTGTATGTCTTGAGCAAGGGTTGATACTGCATGGGCATTTTGTGATTTGGGATATTGAAATCGATGCAATGGCCTGTCGTTTGTTTCCGTTTTTTTCTCCCGATGGAATAGAGAAGATATATTATTATGTATTTAGGATAATAGGTTATTTGTGTCGTGATTTATTTCCAAAACGATTTGACCGATTTAAATATGATTTGAACTAACGTCGTCGTCGTCGTCGTCGACAACCCTTATTCATCCCAATGTTTAGATACAGGTGTCCACTCAATTGAAGGGGTTTAGAGAAGATACTTCACCACGCTGCTCAACTGCGGGTTGGCGGAGAACTAACGTGTTAGTGATTAATTTATTAGAAACTAGCTGTCCCGGCGAACTTCGTACCGCCTAACAATCAATGAATGTCGTGGTACATATTAGCTGAACTAAATTTATGATTTTATGGAATTAAAACAATAAATAGTAGAAAATAATAGAGAAGCTCGATGGCGTCATTGCGCGTGTCAGTCTAATTGAACACGCAAGTTAAGCAACGTCGACCGTAGCCTGTACACGGAGGGGTTTATATTACCTCGAGCTCCTCCGTGATTCGAAAGACACGTTAAGCCGTCGGTCCCGGTTGTTATCATTAGCTCATCTTGAGCTCCTCCGTGCTTCGGAAGGCACGTTAAGCCGTCGGTCCCGGTTGTTATCATTAGCTCATCTTGAGCTCCTCCGTGCTTCGGAAGGCACGTTAAGCCATCGGTCCCGGTTGTTATCATTAGCTCATCTTGAGCTCCTCCGTGCTTCGGAAGGCACGTTAAGCCGTCGGTCCCGGTTGTTATCATTAGCTCATCTTGAGCTCCTCCGTGCTTCGGAAGGCACGTTAAGCCGTCGGTCCCGGTTGTTATCATTAGCTCATCTTGAGCTCCTCCGTTCTTCGGAAGGCACGTTAAGCCGTCAGTCCCGGTTGTTATCATTAGCTCATCTTGAGCTCCTCCGTGCTTCGGAAGGTACGTTAAGCTGTCGGTCCCGGTTGTTATCATTTAATGACAGTCGTTAAGTTAAGTCAGTGGCCTTTAGGCGGTTCGAAAACACTGGCCTCCGCCAACCCGCAGTTGAGCAGCGTGTTGGAGTACGCTCTAAACCCCTTCGGTTGAGGGAAGACCCGTATCCATAAAAACTGAAGATTTCATAAAAATAAAGATTTCCTTATAGTTAATTTTTTTTTTTAAATGTTTGTTTTATTTTTTTTAGTTTTGAAATAGGTTTTATCATTTTGGTGATTTGTAATTGTCATTTCTTTTGATGTTTACTCTGATTTGATTCTTGCGCTCGAACCCCATGGGAAAAGCGTTTTCACCCCTATCGATTTGACATTTTTAAATTTTCATAACAAATCACAGACAACTTTCGCGACATAAAAGTGACACCAATCGATTTGACGTTTTGATATTTGACAACCAATAAATATCGTAATCCCTTTTTCAACTGACACTTTCATTTGTATGGGAAAATGTTTTTTCTTTTATTTTATTTTTTCGAGAATTTTCCAATGTTTTTAAGAGTTATTCTGCTATTCGGGACGGAAACAAATCCAACAAATCAAAAACCATGGCAATCGGTCCAGCCGTTCTCGAGTTATAAGTGTTGTAACAAACACGACTTTCTTTTATATATATAGATATGTTATAGTGTTAACCCACCAAGGGTACTGCATGTCTATGTTCAGCAGTGGACAGCAATAGACCATAATGATGTTGATGTTATTTATTTTTTTATTCAAATAAACAATACCACTAAAATTGTTCTTGCACAGTCCCTTCTCCTCCCAATCCTTGATTATGCTGATATATCCTACCCAGACCTTAATGTAGATCTCTTGAACAAATTAGAACGACTTCAAAATCTCTGTATTAGGTTTATTTTTGGTCTTCGAAAATTTGATCACGTATCGCAATACCGAGAAAAACTTAGATGGCTCTCCATTCGTCAGCGCAGAGACATGCACATACTTTCTTTCCTCTACTCTATACTTTTTAATCCCAAAGCTCCTTCTTACCTCAAAGAATCCTTTCAATTTTCCTCTTCAGTTCACAATCTGCCACTTCGCTCTTGTCAAAATCTTACTCTTTGCATTCCTTCTCATTCCTCTAAATTCTTTGATCAATCCTTTACTATTCAAGCTATAAGGCTCTGGAATAACTTACCTGTGACTATCAGAACCGCTAAATCTATTGAAGTTTTCAAAAAGATGGTACAAAATTACTTGCTTTCACTTTGACTCCATCTATGGATACTGACATTATTAGCTTTATTTTTACTTATATATTATATTATGTATGTATATTGTGAGGGTATATATTTGTGTATATGTGTGTATATATATATGTGTGTATTGTTGTGTATGTATATTTCAATGTATATATGTTTTTATCTATGTTCTATGTATGATTTGTATGTGTTATATAGTTATTATTATGTTACATATTATATAACATTTAATTTATAATTTAGTTAAGTACATTTTTCTTTTTTTTATGCGAACCCTACCTATTTCATGCCTTATTCAGTTACCTAAAGGTTGCCTTGAAAAGATTGCTTTCAGCAATAAGGCCGCCTTGTTGCACATAAAAGTTGTGATAAGAAAACTGTTATTTGTATTCTCTGTAATTTATTGTGTAAATAAAGCATATTCTATCTATCTATCAATACGTACAATTCAATTATAAAACTAAAGTACCTAAAATTAAATAATACTAAAATAAAACTAACCTAAAACTAAAATAAATGTAAAAAGTTTGGCCCATGTGGCATCGTTCCCAAGATGCTAGCAGCATTACCTCGCTGGATGGCTAAACTGATCCTTTGGGCGAGGAATGTGCCAGATCTTGGGTCACCAGTTACGTCGACCAATCTTTTTCCTAATTCTTTTACAAAACTTTTTGTGCTGGGACCCCATGGACCAAGGGTTTCGACCCTGAATGGGACAAATGTATATTCGGGACCGATAACACTGTATTTGTTGATCTTAAGTCGCTCATCCGTCTCAGCCGCCGCGCCAGCGTGATTTCTCGTTCCTGCAAGATGAGAAGGAGCCAAGGTGTCTACGCATGTGGCGTCCCACACCAAGGCTCTACCCATCTTCCAGGGAACGAGAGACATACCGTCAGGCCTCTTGCCATCGTCACGTACGATACCTTGCGGCTCTAAGATAGATTGTTGATGTTGATCTTATTATCGAACGTGGAAACTTCTTTCAGTTCTTCTGAATTACATAGGTCTAACGTTAATATTAGTATGTACCACATATCATCCCTACTGACAAACCGCGCCACCACGTAAGGAACTCTGGTCACAGGTGACTTTACAATTTCACTATTTTATAGAATTGTATTATTTTGGATATAATCTTTTTCATGTTATAATTTCAACTGAGAACACAAATATTATATTTCTCAAACATAACTCTCTGCGGTCGAAGACAAATAGTAACAAATGACAGGCCATTGTACCGATTTCAATATAAAAGATGTCTTCCTGAGTCGAGTCATTATTATATAAATCTCTACGAATTGAGTCATAAATTTGACTTTGCTTTATCTCTCTTTACAATTCAGTTTCAAATCTCCGTTTTTTCAAAGAGCATCCCATTAGTTTCTAAATTCAATTTAATTTCTAAATTCGTTTTAATATTGCAAACGATAATAAAATAATAAACCATAAATAATAATTAATCAAATTTATTTTTATTACCGTGCGTAAAATAGTAAACATATACGTCTCTACGTATTGACTCCTAAATATGACTTTGTTTTATCTCTCTTTGCAATCCAGTTTCATCTTCGTTTTTTCAAAGAGCATATCATAATTTTCTAAATACATTTTAATTTAAGTCTTTATAAAACGATAATACAATAATAAACCATAAATAATAATTTATCAAATTTATTTTTATTACCGTCCGAAAAATAATAAACGATATCCGATGAACTCAGATTATACTCGCGCCCGAAACGTATTGTATTTTTGAATTATAGCGCGTATCTTGATTTATTTCACTGCATTTCAGCTTGTTGCTCTTTTGCATTCGTGATGCTATGCAATTTATTGTTAACAATTCAGAACAATGATTCCATTTTGATGTACTTTTGTATTAACAAATCCAATTTTTTTTATCAAAATATGAAAAGTATGATTTTATTTAAAAAATATGTATAAAATTGTTGCACAAGAGTTTAATAACAATTATTTGAAATAAGATATTTGATAGCTACTGTACCGTAGTATAACTAGCCGCTGAATTGCCCGTGTCGACCTACGGTCGACATGTGACGTCACGACCTTGAAACGCTTGAAATGCCCGTGTCGACCTACGGTCGACATTTGCAGTTTGGCGTTCAGTTTTGGGCAGATTGAACAATACTCATCTGTCATACATTCAGGCTCATTTGTTTATGTTTTTTTCGTTTCTCCGCCATATTAGCTATCGGATTAAGGCCAAAGAATCATAAACTCAATGGAAAAAAAAATAAAAAAGGGGTTTAAGAGACTCGCCTTAACGACGCCAGATGTTCGGGCCGGTGTCAAGTGCTATAAAAACTTATTTTGTTTAGGTAAGTGTAGGTTTTTGTTTATTAACATCGGGTTTTATCTCCCTAGCGTATTTTTAAATAAAAAACTATACGTAATCGCCTTAGTTCATAACCGGCTATGAAACACCACTTGAGAATGTTTAGACCATCGTAATTTTACACTATAGTCGAGTGTTGAACAACAAAAGACGGCATTGTATAGTGCTGTTCTTAGTAAACGTAAAAAACACCACTTGTAGGCACTCAATAACAAAGTTGCGTCTCAATGACCGTTTTTATGGGGCCCCGACCACCCGCGGCGCCGGGCAGGTAGGAACAAAAAACAAATGGGCATCGTTCCGCCGCGTTTTTGCGCGGGGGGGGGGGGGGGGGGGGCGGGGGGCTCACTTTGGGGGGCAAAAGAGCGGCTAAATTGCACATGGTGTTCTCTTACCACCTATTGTCAACACTATTCACACCAAAGTCTTCACCCAGTGCATCCTCCCTGACAGTGTCATGACCTACGGTGTAAAAACTTGGACTCTGACCGTTAGAGAGCTATGATCGGCATTTCTCTAAAGGACTGGATCCGGAACGATGAAATTCGACGGAGAACCAAAGTTGTCGACATAGCTCTCAGAGTCAGCAGGCAGAAGTGGCAGTGAGCCGGCCACATCTGCCTAGTTAGTAATGGAATGTCCTAGAGTAGAGACCTCGTATGGGGCGACAAAGCATCGGGCGCCTCCCCTCTAGATGGACCGTTGACCTAAAGATAACGTTGAGAAGTGGCTGGATGCTGAAAGCAGAGGTTGCATATGACGGAAGTCCAGTAGTAGATAAATATAGGCTGATGATGATGATGATGATATAAAAAAAGTTAATAACGTATTACTACTTAGTAATACGTAGAAGTAAAGCGCGTGATCTAACTGTCACGGGAAGAACATATCCAACGCATATATGACAGAAAGAAATAAAGGAGTGTACACTGGCAACAGATCGGCGACCCCTTGGTCCTTGGTGTTGCTGATCTGCATTGACGGTCATGATTGCTTTCCATCAGGTGAGCCGCATTCTCATATAAAAAATATTATATTATAAGTACCATGTTGTATACAAAAATGAAATTGCGCCACAGCGCTACAACATACGAAATTGCTTATAATGTTTATTATTTTTTGATATTACCTGTCTGTTTATTTTGCTTCGTAAAAACTCAAGCATCTCTATTAAGTAAATAAACAATACCAAATGAGAAGGTCCCAAATGAAAACAGCCGGTGTTTAACTTTGCTAATGGGAAGAAAATTTAATTTCGGCTTTTAAAGTGAATTTGTCGTACAGTAAGCTACGTAATTACAAGGTTTCGTATTCACTTTTGATAGAAGACGCATTCTCTTCGAATTCTTTATCGTCGTCAACTCTTGCTGGAATACAGGTCTCCCCTCAGTCAAATCGGTATAAAGCATACACAAACCATGCTGCTCAACTGCGGGTTGGTGGAGGCCAGTGTTATCAAGCTGCCTAAAGGCCACTGACTTGGCTTAACGACTGTCATCTAATGACAACAACAGGAACCGATAGCTTAACGTGCCCTCCGAAGGACGGAGGAACTCGAGATAATATAAACCAATCCATCGACAGGATACGGTCGATGCCGCTTAACTTGCGTGTTCGATTAGACTGTCACGCGCAACGACGCTATCGAGAGACGCCTCTTCATTGGCATAGGCTGAATAGACGCCAGTCGATGTTTTCAAATAGGTACTGTTTATAAATTAGACCATAATAACCACAAATAAGGCGCATATTGGCAAATATTTCGCTACGCCTGAAAAACTTATTTTCAGGTTTTATTACTTTTTTTTTTCACTTTCAATGCTCCTACTTTGCCTATGTTTGGCCACAGTGTATAAGTAATAGCACTATGCGCAGTATGGCCTTTCCCTGCCACTCTCTCGTATCAACCTCACCTCCCCTCTGAGACGAATCTGGAACAGTTTCTATGGGGTCGCACGCACACATACTCATTTACGCTGCGTTTCTATGGGGTCGCACGCACACATACTCATTTACGCTCTGCACACACGTCTTTCGTTATGTAGTAGTTTACGACTCGACATTTGTATGGAGTGACCGGGATGTTGTTTGGCGTCGATTGTGATGGCAACGCTTTCGAAAGAAAGAAAGAAAAACATTTATTTGCTCATTACACAGCACAATATAAACAAATCAACAAACAGATAATATATTAAAAAGAAGAAAATTAAAATACTGTGCAATGTCGCAAAATGGTCCCAACTCAGCATAAAAACCGAAATCTGCAACAGACTTTCGCGGGTTAAACTATTTCGAAAAATTACTTATCAAGTTATTTTTCAGAGTTTTCCAAAAACTATTCCATTAAATCCTTTTATCAACAAGTGTGTCGATCAATTTTTATGAACTATTTGACCTTAAACAGTTAACTATAAGTACGTTACGAGAGCTCAGTGTAAGCCCATAAAAATGGTATTTTATGCTGTCCCTTAGTGCCATAAAACGAAGGGTTAAAGTCTTTGATCTGAACGTTGAAACATAGATTATATAATGTGACAGACAAGTCATTCCTTTGCATATTAAACATAGTTTTATGCTCAAAAATTTCATTTTATTTCACTTATCTAGGTTATGGAAATTGGGGTGTAAGTGGTTCATCAACATCTTTGAACCAAAGCCAACTTCACCTGCACGCGGTGCACCCTGCTGACTGACAAACGAAGCTCTGGCGAAAAGAGAGGTAGGGAGCGTAATTGTAAGCTACCCGACTGGGGAATGTACCTCCACCTCACAGAATACCGCAGATAAATAACGGTTCCCTTGAGGGCTGTTGTGTTCCTGCGAGTGAGTGAGGTCACCAGAAAGGAAGGAGATGCTACGATGGCAGCGGGGGTGGCAGCGCGCGAGCGATATTTTATGTTGCGAGCGTTAATATGGCTACGGTAGCCGCTTCACGTCAGGCGGGCCGCACGGCCCGCCTGATGTGAAGCTTGTCTGCCTCTCGACGTAGTAAAAAAAAAATGAAAAACTGTCGCACGTGATATGTTTGTCATGCTGCGTGTACTTCAATTTTGGTCTTCCAACTAGACATTATACTACTTAAATGAAAATTGTTAGGTATATTTGTTGTAAATACTGTGTATACACATTAAAATAATTGTAAATACTGTGTATCAATACATATAATAAAATCGTAACTGGCCGCTGTCTGTACATTGAAGATATATAAGAAAAACTAATATAGGAGGGCTTTATGAACGCAATAGAACCCAAAACAATGATTTTTAGAATTTTTGTCTGTTTGTCTGTTTGTCTGTTTGTCTGTTTGTCCGTACGTTTGTGCACGCTAATCTCAGAAACGGCTTAACCTATTTGAATACGGTTTTCACTAATGCGTTAAGGTTTGCTCAACTTAACATTTAGTGTTTGTTTCATTACAATCGGTTCATAAATAAAAAAGTTATATCAATCTAAAGAATCACATATAAAATGGTACAAAATAACCAATCAGTTGAATTGACTGAAACTTTTCAGTTGAATTGACTGAAACTTTATGAAGGTATTATGTTATCATCGTTAAAGTAAATAATACAATGAGAGAGATGCTTAGAGGTCGTAGCGCTAACGCAAGTTAAGCAACCCCTGTCGTGGTTCCAACTAGGATGGGTGACCACAATGTATGAGGAAATGAAATTAGTTGAACTATTTTACCCTAAACTTTACACGAGTACTTCTATAGACGAGTGAGTAAACACGTATTTCAGGATTTTTCAAAATTCAAGCCCTAAAAGGGTAAAATGGGGCCAAAAAGTCTGAAAATCGTCATGGGTATTGTTTTTACGGTTTATCGGGTCGCTGATTATGAAAAAAACAACTATTTAATAATCCAACATAGCCGACGTGACATAAAATCACCCCTGTGGGGATGCGATGGGGTTGAAATGTCATAATATCAATATGGGTGTTGATTTTAAGGTTGCCTGGGACGTCAATTAGGAAAATAGCATCGATTTGAAAATATAACACAGTGGACACGAAATTACTTCAATGGATTTTTCAAATTTTACCTCTACGAGGGTGAAACGGAGGTCAAAAGTTTGTATGGGGCAACGAGATTAGTTGAACTATTTTATCCTAAACTTTACACGAGTACTTCTATAGATAAATGAGTAAACATGTATTACCCCAAATTTCACGCGAGCGAAGCCGCGGGCGAAAGCTAGTAAATAAATAAAAATAGTAGAGAAGAAATAGAAAATAAGATACGGCTTGTTTTAATTTTTTTTTTTTTTTTGGGTTCCAACGGAATTAGATTTTGGGATTCAACGATAATAAAATGTAGTTATTGAATATTTAAAATATGTGATCCAACGGAAATACAAAATAATGTTTTGTGGGATCCAACGACATAAATAATAATTTTATTATTTTATCGTCATTGAAAAGTCCAACGAAAATAAACGTTTTGTTTTAGTAATAATATTCTATGTACTAGTTTTAACCTGCGACGACGTCCACGTGAAAATAAATTATATATTTTACGGGTATATACTTACTAAATAAAGTAGTATCCCACACGTTTTGTTATAAACTATTACCACACCAAAGTTCATTCAAATTTATTCAGTGGTTTTGGCAGAGTTAACATACAAATTAATCGACAGGTGAACATTTCAAATTCAAATTCAAAATATCTTTATTCCTTGGACTTTATAAAGCACTTAGAAACGTCATACAAATTAAATATAAGAATATGTATAAATCATTACTACTCTAAATCCGCAGAGCTTAGATTCACTTTCATCACAATATCTTGAATGTGAAAGTGAATTTAAGTGCTAGTTCCGGCGACGGGGCTTCTGGAAAAGAACTGGCAAGAAAAAAACAATATGTCTGTATTTAATTTCTATGCCTAAGTTATTTTTTTAAGTCTTACTCATGGGAAACAAGGTGTCGTTGACATTATAAAAAATATAGTTTAGACATAAAACTAATTGTTAACTAACAGTCATACGGCAGATTCGTCTTAAGACCAAAATTGGCCAGTAGCAAAAAAAAAAAACTGTACGTAAATAAATAAAAAATAAAATAAAAATTATTTAATGCAGACAAAGTCCATATCATAGTATTAATAAAATAAGTTATCAAATAATACTCATCTATAATGACATTTAAAAAGATTCAGAACAGAAATTAAAGATGAGATAACATCACCATATTGTGAATATCTTTGAGTATAGATTATTATTTATGTATTTAGGGAGAGCACAAAAGATCCAAAAAGGTCGACGTGCCACCGAGGATTCTATGAGACCTTGGACGCATTATATGATAGGAAGGTACGCTTTTATTAAAGTTACGTATGCACGAAAGTACATTCCAGTAGTTATACCTATCTCTACTGAGTAATAAAGTAAATGAGATTTGACATCTCTTGAAGTACCTAGTTGAAACCAACAAATTATATCTATACTAATATTATAAGGCTGAATAGTTTGTTTATTTATTTGGTTGAACGCGCTATTCTCAGGAACTACTCATTCGAATAGAAAAAATCTTATAGTGTTAGCCTATTTTTCGAGGAAGACTATAGGCTATATAACATTACGCTACCACTAATAGGAACGGAGCACCAATGAAAAATGTTGCAAAAATCGGAAAAAGCACGACTTCGAAGCACGGAGGAACTCGAGATAAATAAACCCATCCATGCTCAGGCTAGGGTGGACGCCGTCGAGCTCCTCACCATTAACAGGGCATACTAAATAATACCTAACATAATTTTAGCAAAAAAAATACCGACTCCAAACATTACTCTACATTTACGAGTATGTATGTCGATACAGGCTGATGATGATGATGAAGATGAAAAAAATACTGGGGCTAATCTGGAAGCATGCTCTTTTAAAAAAAAAAGTTTTTTTCACATTCGTTTATTCAAAAAATTCAAAAATTTCAAAAGTTCTTTATTTATCAGCCTTACTGTGCTAAATATATATGTTACTGAGACCCACCTAGTAGACTTATTAAAGCCTGTAGCAGGGGATCCCGCTCTTCTTCCTCCTAAATTCTTAGTAAGTACATATTAAGGCTAAACTAATGATTATAAATATAGCTCATTAACCTAGTACAGTTAGTTTAGTTGAGTGGTGTGTGTGTGTGATGTGTGTGTACGTGAGAAGTGTGTTTGTGTGTGTACGTGTACGTGAGAAGTGTGTTTGTGTGTGTACGTGTGTGTGTGGGGGGGGGGGGGGGGGGAGAAAGCAAGATTGCAATTAAATTATGTGAGAGTATGAGAGAGAAAATGTGATGTCAGTATGTCCTCAGCCCTACGATATATCTTAGGATCGGAGTCTACTAGTTTTCACCGAAGTGAGCAGCTATTAAACTACAATGAGTTTTTGTTTGTGCGTAGGGTGGTTGATTATGATTCATATTATAAAAGTCGGTTCTTAGTCATTTATAAGCTTCTCCGTTTCATCATAATGCAATGTAGTTAAGTATTCAGTTATTATTGATTTACATGTAAATAGTCTTAGTTTATTAATATTTAGTTTTTTGTTTAGTTTATTATAAATATGAGCCGATAATGTATGAAACTGACGTCTAGCAAAGTTTGTTCTGGTATTGGTAATAGGGGCAACCTTTTGTTTTCTTCTTCCTGTATGTTCATTGGAGCTTAAAGGTTTTTATGTAATTTCAAGGTAGCTGACACAATGAAAAGTTTCCTAACAGATAGAAGTTTGCTGTTTTCATATAGATCTTTAGTAGGATATCTGAGTTTTTTGAAGAACATAACCTTTAATAAGCACCTCTGACCCCTTTCAACTTCTAGAAATTTAGTTTTTGTTGCTCCTCCCCATACAGAAACAGAATACGAGATTACGGATTGAGCCAGCGCAATATAGACTTGTTTTAACAGTTTTTGTGAAGCGACGTGCCTGAGAGTCTTAAATATCCATATGAGCTTTCTAGTTCTTTTATTTACATATTCAATGTGCGGATGCCAAGATAGCCTTTGGTCAAGTATAATTCCTAGATATTTAATGGCTTCCACTTTTTCTAACACTGTGCAATTACACTTGGTGAAGTTTGTTCCGTCACACTGGTGAACTTTAAGTTGGTAGCTAGGATCAGGTTGTGTTGTTTTACTTATGTAGTGACATATGTATTTGGTTTTTGCAGTATTCATTGAGAGCAGATTCGCCCTCAACCAGAGAGAAACCGTTATTAGCCCTGCGTTAGCACTTTCAAACACCTTGTCCCATGTAGGTCCTACAAAAACCACGGCAGTGTCATCAGCATATGAGACAATGCTACCACCGTCCATCTTTAGATTGGTGAGGTTATTTATGTAAATGAGGAAAAGGGTTGGGCCAAGTACGCTCCCCTGGGGTACCCCATATGTGATTTCTGCATCCTCACTAATATAATCTCCAATACGTACCCTCTGTTTTCGCCCAAGTAGGTAATCAGTAAGGAGTTTTAAGGGTACACCCCTAACGCCAATATTCTCTAACTTCTGTATAAGAGTGGGGAGAAAGACAGTATCAAACGCCTTTTTGAGGTCTAAGAATACTGTGAGACATTTCTTTTTGGCGTCTAAATGGTTGGATATTTGTGTTGTCAATTCTAGTATAGCGTCTTCAGTTGATCTTCCTTGTCTAAACCCGTATTGTGAATTGGACAGAATGTTATACTTTTTTAAGAAACTTAGTAAACGAGTATTTATATTTTTTTCTATAATTTTGGAAAATACAGTTAAAACAGAAATAGGCCTGTAGTTGTTGGGGTCTGTTTTTTCTCCACTCTTATACACGGGTGTGACTAAAGCCAGTTTTAGGGAGTTTAATGTTTGTTGATTTAGTGCTTTTAAAATGTGTAATTTTATTAATAGTGTTCCAGAGAGCTTTTGGATCTTTATTGGATTTTTCTAGTTGTTCTCTTTGATATTTACGTTTGAGTTTTTTAATTAGGTTGTTGCAAAAATTTCTATACCTTTTGTAGGTTATCTTGAGCGTTTCGTTGTATGGGTCAGATCTAAGTTTTAATTGCATTTTATTTCTATTATTTATGCATCTTATGATGCCAGGCGTTATCCAAGGCCTTATCGGTTTATTTTTACAATATATATATCTAATGGTTTTACTATTATTTAACACGTCTTCAAGCTCCGAACTAAGTTTCTTAATAATATAGTCAGGGTCATCGCTCATTAGCAGCTCGGTAAGATTTCTGCTTTTAATTAACGAAATAGATTTTTCATAGTCTATGTGTTCAATACGCTTATTATTGGGGGCTTCAGTTTTTAAATTTTCTACGCTTAGAAATATAGCAGCATGATCCGTAATCGTGGTGTTTAAAACAGCTATACGAGCTGCCGTTTTGTCGGGTTGGATCTTTATCATAAAGTGGTCTAAACAGCTGGATTGTCTGGTCGGAAGGGTATGTCCAGGTAGTAAACCATGTGAGGCCATCGTATTAAGATAGTTGACCCTGTTATTACATTCATACGAGGAATCAGCTGCTCTAGATAATAAATTAATGTTAATATCTCCTGTGATTATTATGTTTTTGTGTGATCCAATTGTGTCCAAATGTTTATCAAGTGAGTCTATAAATTTTATTGCATTTTGATTTGATTGTGAGCGATAGATAGCAAGAATTAAAATATTTGACACTTTAATCTGTAAACAAGTAGCGTGTACCAATCGTATTTCTTCCATGACTAGAAGTAGTTTCCTTTTTACATAAACAACGACGCCGTCGTTTTGGTTCATATTGTTTGACGTGGTGATAGATATATAGTTTTGTAATGACGGGGTAGGCTTGTTTTGGTTTATTATACACTCTGTTAATACTAAAATGTCTGGGTTAAAACCTAATTACTATACCTAATTACATTATTTTAAAGTCGTCAAGGTTGCTATATATACTTCTTATATTTTGGCTTAAAACAGTTATGTCATTTTTTGTTATAAATTTAATTTATTGTTTATAAATGACAGAGTAATGAAATAACAAACCTAACAGTGGGTAGATACAGGCTGATGATGATAATGATGAAAAAAATATAACCAATCTGGAAGTATACTCTTTTAAATAAAAAATTGGTTGCCTGTAAAGTCGGTATACGGGCGAAAGTTTTACGTGACAACGACTTTGAGTGGTAAAATGTTTTCGAGTGGAAGGGACGCCTTGCCTTTCACTTTTTATGTCTGTCTCTCTCGCTCTTAGGCGGGCTAACCATGCCCGAGTGAAAGGGACGCGTGCCTCTCACTCGCTCTCATTGTGAGCGCATAACGTGAGCGCGTTTCTTGAAGTGTCACCCGGCTAACCAATTTATAAGACGTTGTCACGTCAAAAAAGTTTTTTTTTTTAAATCGGTTTATAAATCATGAAGAAATTAAGTAATAAACATTTAAAAAAATACAGCCGAATTGAGAACCTCCACCTTATTTGGAGAAGGTTAAAAAATATTTTTTATGCAATCGGAGATCTTTTACAAGGGCTAGTTTATGTGTGGTCACAGTATAAGTATTAGTAGTATGGTGGAAAAACAACCGGCAGCGAATAAATAATCGTAAACATAGGAATTGGTATTTGCCATATTGTCGCATATTAGAATTACCTTTCCGGGAAATTGGGAAATCTTTCAGGAATATTGTCTCTATTATTGGCTTAACAAATTCTCAGAACGATATTAGGCTAAATCCTTATAAATCCGTCACTCTTATTAAAAGCTTTTATATTACAACTAACGTATGCCCCGTGATAAACTTTCTTCTTTCTGCCATCTAATCATCAAAATCCAATACATCTTTATTTCCCGCAGCATTAGGTTCAAAATTAAGCAAAAAAACATATATAGAATTTCAGTACATATACATACAGGCAGCCTTGACTCAAATTGAATTTATATGAAGACTTTATATAGGTACATTTTTCTTTAATATTTGTTTATTATTCTAATTCGTTCTTTCCCCATAATTGAATTACTTTTTCTGCGAATACCGGCTATGTTTTCGTGACTTCATACAATCAAGCCCCACGTATGTCTATTTCTTTATATTTTCTGTGCCTTTTTTTTTAAACAGATAATCTAACCAAATTTTATACGGGACGGGGGCCCACCACACATTTCCACTCCTGTGTAGCCAGGATTAACAGCGGCGATCGCCAAAAAAGCAATGAACAGTGAAGTTCATTGCAGTTCAGTGAAGGCAAAACTACGACTACCTTGGAACTCACAACGAATTTAATCACAAGAAATACGGCTCTTTCGCCAACAATAAGCATTTGATGTTTACAAGCTGACTGTCAGTTATTACATATTCTGGGATAAAGACAGATCTTTTAGATACTTGTCGAAAACAATAAGTCAAGGTTTCATCGTTGTTTGCGCCAAGTAATAAGAGTTTCTGAGAAATGATACATCGAGGAATGAATTATTAGTTGATTATTTTACTCACTGGTACTTTTGAGAGACAGGTAGTATTATAAATTAATGTAGAACTATCCTTACGGTAGATTTATCCACTTTACACTCTTGAATTTTACTGATGAAGATGATACCTACACATCAAATTGGTCTACAAAGGGAAGGGTTTATTTTTAAGTGATATTGAACTGAATGACAACTGCGTGGAAGCGCAATAATATTTTACGTTTTTTTTTTTTTTTTTGTACTACGTCGGATGGCAGGCAAGCATACGGCCCACCTGATGTGAAGCGGTTACCGTAGCCATATTAACGCTCGTAACATAAAGTATCGCTCGCGCACCGCCACCCCCGCTGCCAACTAGCAATTCTTTAATTTCTGGTGACCTCACTCACTCGCAGGAACACAACAACCCTCAAGGGAATTGTTATTTGGCTGCGGTATTCTGTGAGGTGGAGGTACTTCCTCAGTCGGGCAGCTTAAGAATTACGCTAGGTCCTACCTCTCTTTTCGCCAGAGCCTCTTCTGTCAGTCAGCAGGGTACACCACGTGCAGGTGTGGTTGGCTTTGGTTCAAAGATGTTGATGAACCACTTACACCCCACCTTTTAACTACAC
This sequence comes from Hypsopygia costalis, assembly GCA_937001555.2. Classification (NCBI taxonomy): domain Eukaryota; kingdom Metazoa; phylum Arthropoda; class Insecta; order Lepidoptera; family Pyralidae; genus Hypsopygia; species Hypsopygia costalis. The sequence continues at coordinate 8,978,437 of OW443349.2, forward strand.
CTTTTAGTTCTGTTCTTGATTTTGATGTAAAAAAGAGGAACACGAGACGTTACAGCCACCAGAAGTAAGACACGGTCGCATATAATCTTTACTCATTTTGAAGTGAAAACTTCTTTAGCGGCGTTGTGCACTTTTTGGGATGGGTATAAAATGTTATACTCGCGTCAGGACACGTGACCTGATCGAAAATTCGTAAGACGGAGAGAGAGTAGATCGCCGGCGCGGCGAAAATGTATGCCTGCTCGTGATGTTTATTTTTAATGTAATATAAATTGTCATGTACGATAGCGCAATAAATGACCATTGTAGTTATTGCGCTATCGTACACAATAACACATATATGATAGTACTTTTATTGAATCCGTTGTAGACAATTCGTGCGAAATTATTCCCTTTTATACACCATATTATTATAGACATTCAAAAATGCACAAAGGTAATGTTCAAGTTTTCACTTCTGCCAGCACACCCGGAGTACAACCTATTTTTTTTAAATTACTAACATAACTACAGTCCATGTATTTAGCCATCAGTCCCCAATTAAAGTCAGACTATATCTTCACCAGAAACAATTTAACGGCGAGAAACTTACCTTATTTGCACAAAGAGCCAAAGTGGCACAGGTACCGTCTGTTTAAATTATGCATCGTCATACCCTAAGACGGGGCATTATAAAGCTGTTTACTAATTCCATGCAACGCTAACTCCGGCAAAGAAATTAGTTACGAAGTACACTTGAAACTTTTAATTTATTCAGTTTCTAATTTGAATACTAAACTGAGGTGTCGCGATTCACCGCTGCGCTGTTACGTGTTCGCGCTTTAGGCCGCTAGCACACGGCGTATTTAAAACGCGCAGACGACGCGCGTATCAGGTATGCGCGTCGTCTAAGCCGTAGATGCCGATTTTTGCGTTTGTATAGATTCAAACATACGTGAAACGCGATACATACGCGCGTACACGCGGATCTATACCCAATAGATTCGCTTATTTTTACGTTTTTTTTTTCTTTTTAAAAGCAGTGCTAAAGCCAGCGTAAGCAGTGTAGTCTCAACCGACGTCATTGTACAACTCTGTGGTACAACTGATCTCATCAAAACGTAGAAGCTACGAGCGATTACAATGCATCTGTCTCGCTGTATCTGCACGTATACGAGCAGTAGATGCGCGTTTCACGATCACCCCATGTGCTTAGGGTTACAAGATTGCGTTCGAATCTTGTTTGAAAAACGTATACGCGCGTCATCTGTGCGTTTAAAACACGCCGTGTGCTTAGGCTTTTAGATTTGCGCAACAGCACGTTATTGTCCATTTGAATATTAACTTCGCGGTATTGGAAACTAAATTCGGTTGGTGAGATGGAATTTATATTAGATATTTCGTATCCGGAAAATGAAAGTTCCTATCACACCCTGGCCACTCTATATATACAAATAACGACAACACAAACAGGCCGCGTCTGTATACGTGTAAATGTGTGTGTAGATGCCTTAGGCTCGACTGTATAACGATTAATTATATATGTCGAATAGTTAGGAACGGCTACTTTGACTCCGAGGTCGCGGGTTCGATTCCCGCACATGACAAATATTTGTGTGCATGAACATGTGTGTTTGTCTTGGTCTCGGTGTTTTCTAGGTATTATATGTATGTACTTACAAAAAAAATGTATTAAGTATAATATCAGCTATCCCATAGTACAGCTTTGCTTAGTTTGGGACTAGATGGCAGTGTGTCATTTGTCCACGAATATTTATTTATTTAGTAAAATATTTTTGAGGTGTAAGTAATTCGTCACGATCTTCAGAGCCAAAGCGAACCTCACCTTCTCTCTGCCGAATAGCGAAAGAAGCTTTATTGAAAGAAAAGTAGGGAACAGCGTATTTGTAAGATGCCCCATAGGGGAAGTAACTCCACCTCACAGAATAGCGCAGCGCAGCCAAATACCAATTTCTATAAGAGTTATTGTGCTCTCGCGAGTGAATGAGGTCACCAGAAAGGAAGATGGATGTGGTGTCGCGCGAGCGATATTTCCTGTTACGAGCGTTGATATGGCTCCAGTAACCATTTCACATCAGGCGGACCTTATGCCTATCTGTGTGTACTTAAGACCAGCTTATAATATTTTTTTTTATTTTTGGAGGAGGAGTTGAAACTGCCCGCGTTCTATGCATGATATATATCGCTCATTGGGTGCAACAACGTCATAATTATAGTCAACATGCATTTTCCGAACGTCATTTTGGTATTTATTTTGATATACTATTTCTACTTTCAGATTCTTCTTAACAGGCTTACAACGTTTTAGAAGTACCTAATTATTCTTTTATTTTATTATTGTTGCAATTAATAAATGTTATTTAGTTGGACAATCACAAAAGTGATCTAAGTGCAACAAAGACATAAATGTACATTGTGTCGATATTGCAGCCAATGAGCGATATATAGATCATCAGCCCAACTCCTGTTGTTCTACGCTGTGTATTTCGGTACACAGTCGCTTTTCCAAACCTTTCTGTTCCAACCTTTTCGTATAGTTTTTCAATTAGTACCCATCTCCCAGTTTAATAGATAAAGCCAATATTATATTATATTTTTGGGTGTAAGTGGTTCATCAACATCTCTGAACCAAAGCCAATCTCACCTGCGCGTGGTGCACCCTGCTAACAGACAAACGAGGCTCTGGCGATAAGGAGGTAGGGCATAGCGTATTTTGTAAGCCCGACTGAGGAAGGACCTCACAGAATACCGCAGCCAAATAACAATTCCCTTGAGGGTTGTTGTGTTCCTGCGAGTGAGTGAGGTCACCAGAAACGCAAAAAGTTGCTGCGATGGCAGCGGGGGTGGCGGCGCGCGAGCGATATTTTTTGTTGCGAGCGTTAATATGGCTACGGTAACCGCTTCACATCAGACGGGCCGTATGCTTGTCTGCCACCCGACGTAGTATAAATATATATATATATATATATATATTACTTGTAAACTACCAGTAAGCGAACGAAGTTCAAGCCGTAAAAACTAAGTCTAATATAGAACGTAACTGACAAAATATTAAGCCGCCTCACTGGCAGAGCGCAGCCATACCTTTCTTCTAGAAGTCTCCCCTCAAACGTAATGATTCAATGCTGTCTGTAAGCTTACATTCGCCGAGGGAACAATCTTCATAGATTGTGACTCGGTATAAGCTAAAATCGATTCAGATTGGATTCTTTGATTGCGAAAATCACACTTCATCTTATATTAACGGAAATTGTGTTCAGCTAAGCCGGTAGGAGCCTTGGAGCTCTATAGACTAAGCTAAAGAAATTTAGGTATTTGTCCATATAACTTACAATGAAATTCAATTTCAATCATCATCATCAGGTCATTTTAGTCTCCACTACAGGAGCACGACCCTTTCTCTTCCATCCCAGACAGAAGGGGGATTTGGCCTACACTCCCTACGCTGGCCAGACGGGTTGGGGAGGCCTGATCGATATTTGATAATGTATTTCCGTTTATCGCCTTGTACGACATCCACGGGAAGAGACGGAGTGATTCTATTGTAGTCTGCCGGAAACCACACGGCCATCAATTTCAATAATAAAGAAAAATCGTTTGGAATCTGCTTCAGTTTAGGCGTTTGCTCCCTGGTAACGTAGAATAGGCTATTTGACAATGTTCAAAAATTGTATAAATTATTTAATAATATGGTAAAATACACAAAACTATAAAGATCTGCAAACTTTCATTCTAATATCTTCGACTTATTTCAGGGTCGACCAAAGTTTGGCGGGAAAGTCCATTTTAAAAGTATGAAATTATTAAAAAATAATATTTCCATTGGAAAAGCAATAAAAATGCTATAACTTTTATTATGATACTAATTACATAAACGTAATATTTAACATAGTCGTACAAATTGCTGATTTGATGCATACCAAATACAAACCGTGTGACGTCATAACTCAGTAGCCTTTGTATGGAACGTTTTCGGGAAAATTCAAAATTGTGATTTTGAAATTAACATATCTCGAGAGATTTTTGTGTTATCGAAGTAATTCTTTCACCTATGGTTATATTATTGAGACGTCCCTACATATCAAACCGAAAAAAAATATTGGTCAAATAGCCTATTGTCAAGCTCTCGCCTAAGGATGGCAATGCAATTACCAAATATGATTACTTCACACTTGATCATCACGCCTGGGTCATTACATATGCAAACTATGAACGCAGGGCGGTTATTGCCATATGCTAAACGCAACCATATGCACGAACGCGATTGCTCGAATCAAGGAGAATTGATTGGATTAGCGATGCTCAGTATTGTGTCCATTTGAGCATTAAGCTATATACCTTATGAGAACGCGAAATAAGGTAAGGTACTTATTGGTGTAAAAAAGTGTTTTTTACTAAAATGTGCGGAACTTCAACATACAACCCGTCTATTAAGAAATATTTCTCGAGCTGCACATGCTAGCTGCAACCACAATATCTTCTATCATCCGGTAACACTACTATTCTCAAAGACTAATTAACTAAAAATATTTGGTTGGAGTTTTCTTTGCGGTAATGGTACACTACATTTATCACACAGTAGACTCCTTATCCATTACCACCTTTTTGCTAACAGGGTACAGTATATGCAAGTAAGGGTGGTTTTGGTTTAAGACGACCCTTTTCTAAACAGAAGAAGAGTCGTCTTAAGCCAAAACCACTCTATACTACGACCACTCTATAATGAGTGACCGACTAAACAGTCGGTCACTCACTATAGAGTGGTCGTAGTCACGACTCTCCAACCCCTATTGATTGCTGTTTTCTTGATCCACCATCGATCCCTGGTAAGGACGCCTGGTAAGCTCATTCAGTCACCGGGATAATTTTGACACATTTGACCATGTCGGTCCATCAGGTTGGAGGTCAATAAAAATGGAAATGGAGTGAAAAATAATTACACAGAATATAAATTCTGTACAAAACATAAATGAATGAAATGAATATTGTCTCAATGGCATAACTACCTATTGCATGGAATACCACATTTTTGTTATTTATGTTTTGCTAATCTAATTAGATAAATTTCACGTACAAGTCAAGCACTCATACGAGTATGTCTATAGAAGTCTAATCATCACTAGACTACATCCGCAGCTTCCTAGGCGCAAAACCCTGTGTACCGTGAGAATTTTCAAAAAGTCTTTCTTGATGCACCCTTGAGCTCATAAGGAAACTACGTGCCAAATTTGGAATCTCTATACTCAGCGGTTTGCAGTATGAGTTAATATATCAGTCAGTCACTCAGTCATTTTTTTCTTTTATAGATATAAATTTTGGTTTACTGGTTCATCATTTGTGAACCCTGCAAACGAGGCTATGGCGAAGAGAGAGGTACCGCGTAGCGTATTTTTTAAGGTGCTCGACTGGGGAAGTATCTCCACCTCACAGAATACCGCAACCAAATAACAATTCCCTTAGGATTGTTGTGTTTCTGCTAGTGAGTGAGGTCACCAGAAAGAAGGAGTATAGACTGGTGACAACGGCAACGATCCCTTGGTGTTGCTGATCTCCATGAGCGGTGGTGATTGCTTTCCTTCTGCTGAACATCATGCTCGTTTGCCCCCTCTAATAAAAAAAGAACATAACTCTCAGTGGCAGTGGGTAGGCAACGTCCATCGAGTCAGCGATGGCAGATGAAGAAAGAAAGTCATAGAGTGAAGTCCGAGTATGAGGCGACGAAACGTAATAGATTTGTATTTTACAATGTTAGGAAGAAGTTATAAGATTTGCTACTCCGAACTCTATGCATATGAATTATTATTATTTTAAATACCTAGTTGTTTCGGCCAACTAATCATATTATGAATATAAAAAAATATGGGAAAATTCACCTAGGGATTTGTACCCACGGTTTAGTAGTGTAATTACTTTATAGGTAGATGGTGCCACACTGGGACATACGCAGTAAAATATAAAATGCAAAAAATCGACACCAACACAAACCTTCCTGGTAGCACAGTTGGAAGAGCTATCGACCGGTCATCGAGAGGTCGTGAGTTCAAATCCCACCCAGGCGGCTAGGTGAGTTTTTCCATTTTTTTTAATAATCTATGCATGAAAATAAAAGAAGGAAAAACTTTAGTAAAAATAATACTCAGAATAACATAAGCCCTTTATAAAAGAGGGTCGAACAGATGCAACTAAATGATGTTGCTAAGCTAAGCAATATTTTTGTAAAATTAACACCAAATTTTGTCAGAGACTTGGATACTACTAAGTATTCTCGAAAAAGTCGACAAAATACGTTATTATATTACTAATATATATCTACATATTTCTAAATGTGGCTTCTTATTTATCAATAAGAAGTTTAACAGATATATACTGTATACTCGTGGAAACTAAAAAAAATATTTTTTTTTTTGTTTCTTTTTTATGTTGGTCATCTGATGGAAAGTAATTCTCCGGCCTTGGACGGAGATCATATGGAGAATTATTTGGCTGCGATATTCTGTGAGGTGGAGGTACTTCCCCAGTCGGACAGCTTAAAAAATACGCTATGCCCTACCTCTCTTTTCGCCAGAGCCTCGTTTGTCAGTCAGCAGAGCAAATCTATCTATTTGTAAACTTCCCCGGTCCCCCTTACCACCACCTCTTATTGCGATTCAATAACTGAATAGAATACTTATTCATACCAATGAATAAGCGACTCTATTTCAACTTGAATATAATGCTTATTCATACCAATGAATAACCGACTCTATTTCAACTTGAATAGAGTCGCTTATTCATTGGTATGAATAAGCATTCTATTCAGTTATTGAATCGCAATAAGAGTTGGTGGTAAGGGGCTGGTTGTTTTTGATTCCGCTTTGACCTATCTATCTTTTGTCAGACCCTCGTTTCTTAATCAATTGAGTGCAACATGTTCACCTTAGGTTTTTTCTTAGAAACGTACTGAGGTGCTAAGGAATGCTACTTTTAAAAAGAACCTAAAGGAGCACTACCTTACTCTTGACGAATTTAAATTAATATTGTTAAAAAGATACTAAAATGTTATGCATAGCTTGCTTGACTCCCAGCCATGTAAAATTTCTTTATGCACAGTAGGGTTGGCTGGAAGAAATCTCTTGGAGAGATAAGCTCTGTATACTTGTCAGCCCCCTTACCACCATCTCTTATTGCGATTCAATAACTGAATAGATTGCTTATTCATACTAATGAATAAGCGACTCTATTCCATTTGAAATAGAGTCGCTTATTCATTGGTATGAATAATCATTCTATTCAGTTATTGAATCGCAATAAGAGATGGTGGTAAGGGGGCTGTTCAATTATTTCTGTATTTGTTGTTATGCAATAAAGAATGTTTAATGATCTAAAAGTTAGTATTATATTTTTATCGAATATAGCATAAGACGAGTATATCGTCAATACGAGTCCGTTATGAATAATAATTTATATGTCAATGGTAAAAGGAGAATATAATGATGATACCGTATTTCCTTTCTAAGATTATCGGTTCTTATATCATTTTAGATAATGGTGATAAGTGGTTATGTTCCCCTGAACCTGAAACTTGGTCGCTTTGGTTGATAAAAAAATCAAACTATTAATGAATATTTATAAAGAAAATTTACAATAACATTCGTCGTCAACCCGTATTCATCCCACTGCTGGGACACCGGTCCCCCTCAATCAAAGGGGTTTAGAGCATACTCCACCACGCTACTCAACTGCAGGTTGGCGGAGGCCAGTATTTTCAAGCCGCCTAAATGACACTGACTTGGCTTAACTACTGTCATCTAATGACAACAACCGGTACCGATGACTTAACATGCCCTCCGAAGCACGCAGGAACTCATGATACATAACCCATCCATGGACAAGCTACGGTCGATGTTGATTAACTTGCGTGATCGATTAGACTGACAAGCGCAACGACGCCATCGAGCTCTTCAATAACATAACATACAATAACATTAGTAAGAGTGAAAAACTAGTGAGAACACATAGTAGAACCATCGAGTCCCCCGCCAGACTGCCAGTCGATTTTATCCAACAATTTCCGTCGCAATTCTCTACACCTGTACCTTTAATTCCCAATTGCTTCGTTTACGGCCCTAATTCTCTTAGCTCGGGCTTAATACGCGGAAGTATTTAGTTTGATTAGCAACCCTCGCTATGAACAAGACTATGAATAAATTTTGCATGAATTATAAAACATGAGTAAACTGATACGATTTACTTACACCTCGACTTCATACTCGCGTATCCCGGTATCCTGAGGCTACATGTATGACAAAATTCGACCCGATCCGTCTATGAAGGCCAATTCTTCAAAATTTTCTACGATCGCAGATTGAAAGTTGACCGAATCGAGATTGAATTGTGAATTGACTAAAATTATACACTTGATTTAATTAATTCATTATAAGAATTCTTATTGTTGACAAAGTAACATTCTTAATTTGCTTAATTTTCGGTCATATTTCGATATAACTTAAAGCAAACTTTGAAGTTACATAATGTGATACGAGAATACCAAATTTGACATTTGTGAGATTGAGACTGGATCGAAACTGAATTTTGACTACATTTTAATTACGAGAATTGCCCCTCTGTGCTGTGCTTTTATAGATACAGTACGACGAGCACGGTGGTCGAATGGTTAGCAATGGCCACTTTGACTCCGAAGTCGTGGGTTCGATACCCCCCCCCACAAGTCAAATATTTGTGTGCATGAACATTGTATGTTTGTCTTGGTGTTTTCTATCTATTGTTTGGTACCTATGTTTTTAACAAAAAAAATGTATTTAAGTAAATTTATCACTTGTCTAGTACCCATAGTACAAGCTCTGCGTTTAATTTGGAACTAGATGGCGCTGTGTAAATTGTCCAGAAATATTTATATTCACGACACGCGCAACGACGTCATCGAGCATCTCATGGGCATAATCATAAACCAAATATTTAATAAATAGTAAATACATACATATTATTTACAAAAAATGTATTTATGTATATTATGAATTATCTAATACCCATAGTACAAACTTTGCTTAGTTTCGGATTAGATGGTAATTTGTACAGGAATATTTTTTTATTTTTTTATACAAGTATATGAGAAATATCATGCTTCATTTTTTACTACAACGGGTGTGAAACAATCATATGGACCGCCAGATCCGAAGCGGTTGATGTAGCCTTTAGGGCCGATACCGCATCTTCACACCTTTGATTTTTTTAACCCATTGGTTACTGCGGCAAATAATATGGAGGTTATGATGAATCCTCGTGGATACTCCCGCAACATAAGACTGGGTTGGTTATTGGTTATGTCGGACACTTTATATTGACTGATATAACCTGGAAAACACCTCTAGCTGGGAACTTTTTTGGTATTTAATCGAAACTTTTGGATCCAAGGTTCCTCGGTAACAGGAAGACGTCACTCATGAAAGGGTGTACGCCAAGAGAAGAAGGCAAACCTCATGTAGTAGGGTGTGCCTTGTAACTCAGGTGATCAGTTCCCATGTAGTACTCCTTGTACTGCCTTGTGCAGTCGTCATGTTTTTTTTTATATATGAGAGGGGGCAAACGAGCATGTGGGTCAACTGATGGAAAGCAATCACCACTGCCCATGGAGATCAGCAACACCAAAGGATCGCCGATCCGTTGCCAGCCTTTTAAGGGAATTAAATACTCCATTCTTGAAGGCTCCCATGTCAAGCCGGTAGTGCCTACGGCTGTTTAAACCCAGTATCATATTTAAAAAAATGTCGCTGTGTCATAGACACGGCCGTGCATTTTTTTTTTATAATTTATTTCTAAAACTCTCACACATACATTTCAACACGTTATTGCCGTACCACGAAAACCTCACAGGGTTTATCTGGGTAGGCGAAATGTACGTGAATACGTTATAAGCACTAAAATTATCTCAAAATGTCAGCGCTTCCCCCTCCCCCCACGCGCTTTCCCATAGTCCTTACTTAGCGTAATAAATTCTCTGATCCTCATTTATCCAGTGGTGTGATTGAATTTTGGAAGGAGATTGTTTGAAGGATACTGTTTGGGGTTGCAGTTACATAACTGCAACCCCAAACAGTATCCCTCGATTTTGTTATCATTCGATTTCAGGGTTCTGTACCTCAAAAGGAAAAACGGAACCCTTTTATGATCACTTTGTTGTCCGTCTGTCTGTCTGTCAAGACCCTCTAAGTCGAGAATGCGTGGAGGTATCAAGCTGAAATTGGAACTGTATACTCAAGTTTACGGCCCCATGAAGTTGTAAAAAAATCAAACTGCTAAGTTTACGTAAAAAAAAGTTATGGCCGTTTATTCAGCAAAAAACGCATATTTCGACACATTCTCAAGGGAATCAAGACCTATAGGGTACTTCCCTAGGAGGTCGAAATTTCAAATTGAAGCTACTAGTTCAAATGGGGTATCATATTATTATGAAAGGGCTTGATGTGCACATTGCAAAATATATTTTATTTATTTTTTCCGACGCATTATTTCTCATTTATAATGAAAAATATCAAATTTATAATGATCCTACGTACGGAACCCTCTTCGGCGACTCCGACTCGCACTTGGCCGGTTTTTTTGAATTGGAAGTAATTTAAAAGACGTATTCATGTCATAATCTTTTAATTGCCTGTAATTTTTATAAAGGCATATTCCTAGTCACATGTTTTTTTTTTATACTACGTCGGGTGCCAGACAAGCATACGGCCAGCATGATGTGAAGCGGTTACCGTAGCCATATTAACGCTAGCAACATAAAATATTGCTCGCGCGCCGCCACCCCCCTGCCAACGTAGCATCTCCTTCCTTTCTTTCTGGTGACCTCACTCACTCGCAGGAACACAACAACCCTCAATGGAATTGTTATTTGGCTGCGGTATTCTGTGAGGTGGAGGTATATTCCCCAGTCGGGTAGCTTACAATTACGCTCCCTACCTCTTTTCGCCAGAGCTTCGTTTGTCAGTCAGCAGGGTGCACCACGTGCAGGTAAAGTTGGCTTTGGTTCAAAGATCTTGATGAACCACTTACACCCCAAAAAACATGTAAGACGAAATTTTAAATAAGCTGCCACAAGGCTTTTAGAATTATCCCAAGCGGGCGTTGAAATAAAGCGAGAGAGGCATCTTTTCCTGCAGTTAGAAAGAGTTAGCGATAAACAGCGAACACCGAGAAGTTACGACCTTAATAGAGGCCAAAATACAAGGGCGAAACACCTTAAATATCCTTTTGATGTTAATGGCATCCTTTGAAAATTTAAATGACAACCTGCATGTATCGTGTAATAAAATAAAATTAGGCCATATGGACTTCATTATATTAAATTTCGTGACAGCGCAACGTAAGTGTACGCCTGGCTGGTTCCCTACACATAAACATTTGGGGTGTAAATGGTTCATCGATATCTTTAAACCAAAGCCTGCACGCGGTTCACCCTGCTGACTGACTACTTACAAAAAATTCGACGGAGAACTATAGTGGTCGAGGAAACGTAGAGCGCTCCTCTCTAGATGGACCGGCGACCTCAAAAAATGTGGCTGGTAGCGGTTGGATACAGAAAGCGAAGAATCGCATATGGTGGAAAGCATTGGGAAAGACCTATATCCAGCAGTGGGTAGCTACAGGTTGATTATGATGATGAGTTACAAAAATGTAACGCTGAAAGGATAGTTTGTAATATGACTATAATAATAAACTTTGCAATAAAAGCGACAAGCCCGGTGGTCGAATGGTTAGCGATGGCCACTTTGACTCCGTGGTTGCGAGTTCGATCCTTGCACAAGACAAATATTTGTGTGCATGAACATGTATGTCTGTCTCTTGGTCTAGGTGTTTTCTATGTATTATATGTATGTATTTACAAAAAAAAATGTATTTAAGTACAATATTAGTTACCTGGTACCCATAGTACAAGCATTGCTTAGTTTGGGACTAACTTGTCCAGAAATATTTATTTATAATTATTTATTAATAGCAATAAATAACTCTTAACCAAAATAAAAGCATAGACAAGCAATGGGAAAGAATTCCATATCTAATTCTTAATATCCCGTTGAAAACTAAAATATCACAAGGAATATTTATATATTTTCTACAGACTTTACATAATCCGACCCATTCCCTCACACCAAAGCCCCTTACAAATGAATTGTACATGTGTTGCCGACTAATGTATACAACTATTTTCCCAAATAACACTAAACTAAAATACTCCTGAGGGCGCGAAGGGAATGCTAAAGGTCTTAGTAATTGCCAACTATTTGTTCCCTAAACGGACGAAAATATTCAGCTAAATGAGCATTTTGTTGTTCGCTGCCCTATGTATTTATAATGGAGTGTTGTTACGTAAATTTAGGTAGACATAAGTTATTTGAAAGGCGTTCTTACAATCCTGCAGTCGCAGTTTTGAATGTAGGTATTTATTTATATTATTTAATAGCTGACTCGCGCATCTTCGTCTGCGTGTGACAGAGCGTTGAGTTGAGAGTGAAGCGTGAGGTTACCATTTGAAAGGTTATAGTGAGCCAATCTTCAAAGATAGACATATGCTGACACGGACTTCTTTTTACAACTTTTTAAGATGAATAATTCTGTCGTATGTACCTAATTGTTGCGTAACTTGTACCGTTTACGCAGCGCACGCAACGGTTAATAGTAGGTAGTAAGTTATTGACATAAACTGAACTCACAAAAGTAACACTTTTTTATACTACGTGGGGTGACAAACAAATATACGGCCCGCCTAATGTGACGCAGTTACTATAGCCATATAAATGCTCGCAACTTGAAATAGCGCTCGCGCGTTGTCAGCTCCGCTGCCAACGCAGCAACTCCTTTCTTCCTGATGATTACGACTTGAGGGTTATGAACACTATAACCTTCAAGGGAATTATTTTAGTTAGTTATTTGGCTGATGTATTCTGTGAAGTGGAGGTACTTTCCCGGTCGGGCAGCTTAAAAAATAGCTTTAAAAAGGTCTTTTAAATACATCTAGAAAGATGTACTAGTAGAAACTCGTTCTAAGTGAATATCTCTGTCTGTAATCATTCTTATGCTATATGAAAATTGCAGGCAGTTATCATCTTGAGACAGTAATTATCCTAGCTGTCTCCTTTTCAACACGAAAAAGGGTCCTTCCTTCAGTCCTTAGTGCGCATAAAAGTAGATGAGAGAAAATACCTGCCTAGTGTCTAGACAACATTCACAGAAAAGTCTACCTTAGGGTAATAGTACACTAGCACGATCAGTAATATAGAGCTCGATGACGTCTTTGCGCCTGTCCGTCTAATCAATCACGCAAGTTAAGCAACGTCGACAATAGCCTGTCAATGGTGGGTTCATTTATATCGAGCTCCTTCTACAGAGAGCACGTCAAGCCGTCGGTGCCGGTCGTTGTCTTTAGACGACAGTCTGTTGTTAAGGCAAGAAGGTGGCTTTCGGGCCGGTGAAAACACTGGCCTCCGCCAACCCGCAGTAGAGCAGCGTAGTGGAGTATGCTCTAAACCTCTTCGATTGAAGCTAGACGACCCGACAGTGGGATGATTAAGTATGGGTTGATGCCGGACGAAATTGGTGTGAGTGTAGACCGCTCAGCGTTTACTGTTTCATTCTCTACCAGTGAACAGGTAGAGAATGCTTTTAGCATTAAGTCCACCTTTTATACCCTTATTATTCTTACTATTCTCTTGTCAATAAAGTTTAAATAAATAAACAAAATAAATTGTTTTCATACTTGTAGCATAGGATAATAATAGAAAAAGGAAAATATTAAATTGATCCACAAAAAATAAACCTGATTTGTACATCAAATTAATCTGATCGCACATCGAATCCTGCAATTGACGAGAAATAAGTATTTATTGATGTTCAATATAGGTTAGGTTAGATTTTCAATGTATTTATTTGATGTTACGTTAAAAAGTATCCACAGAAAAATGCCTAAAACACAGGCCTAAAACATCTAAAAGCAAAAGCACAAATTATTTACAAATTAGGCCCAAAAACGTCCATCGACCTCCGTATTCTCTCAAATTTCCCTTTTCCCTCCGTGCGGCGAAATGACAAGTATAATCTTGAAAAATTTTTGTTCAAACTTTCATCAATACGAGGACCCCAATCTCTTGCCGGCTTTTATATTGTTTCTGTGACGAAAAAAACTCGTTGGCGTCAATTCTGAGATTAATAAAATGTAAATGTTGCGACACGCCTTGCGCTTCCGAACAATTTCTCAAAGTCTTAAGTAAATGCTTGAGATGGGCCGAAGCTGAGTGTTTTTTTAAGATTTTATTTCGAGACTGAATTTAGATAAGAGCTGTAGGTAAAAAGGCTTTGTTTGAATAGTTGATTGAGATGTAGATATAGTATAACAGACTTATTCATAAAAAGTTATAGAATGTTTAATAAATAAGCTGCTAAAATGGAGATCCCAAAAATCTGTAGTCAAAAACGTTCTATTTGACGAGCTTGTTGAATGGTTAGCAATGGCCTCTTTGGCTCCGAGGTTGCAGGTTCGATCCCTGCACAAGACAAATATTTGTGCCCATGAACATGTTTGTTTGTCTTGGTCTGGGTATTTTCTGTGTATTATATGTATTTACAACAAAAAATGTATTTAAGTATATAATCAGTTATCTATTATCCATAATACAAGCTTTGCTTAATTTGGGACTAGAATGGCAGGATGTAATGTGTCCAGAGATATTTATATATTGCGTTGAAACATTCAATATATAATAACGCCTTCCTGAGTAAACGAACTATAGTGAATGGTTTATAGGCTTGGGTAATCACTTTTCTTTAGACTAGGCATAAAAAAAATGCATACTTTATGTTCGCAAGAAAACTTCTCTGGAACCGCTCAGTTTGTGATACTTCGGTTCTAATATGTGAGGACGAATTCGCTGTCGATGGCGAGCAATGCGACAGTAGAAGTAGGCCGTGGGCATCATGTCAAATATTTCCTCTGAACTCACCGTATAAAAGCAGGTAAAAACAGGGTTATTACCCCGGGTAAGGTAATAACCCTGTTTTTACCTGCTTTTGGCATTTACCGAGTATTTATCGGGTAAAATCCGAACTCTAAATCAAGACAGACCATTTAATCATTAAAAACAGGGTTATTACCCCGGGTAAGGTAATAACCCTGTTTTTACCTGCTTTTGGCATTTACCGAGTATTTATCGGGTAAAATCCGAACTCTAATCAAGACAGACCATTTAATCATTTAATTTGAGCTTCTGTACTTTAAAGGTCACTTTAGCCCGTCAATCCCTGCTTTGTCGATAATTTCATTTTATGGCCACCTCGGCCATAAAATGTTTTCCTTCAATATTCCACACTACAACAAAGATTTATACCCATATTTCTGATAGAAAGAAATAGAATTACAATTAAGTTAATAACAAATATTTTAAAAATATATAAATAGTAGAAGTTTCTTTGAGGGATCGAATACGGAATGAAGAAATTCGACTCAGAGCCAAGGTTGTCGTGTCGATGTCATAGCCTTAAGAGTTTACAAACTGAAGATCACTTGGACCGGATCTTGGAATGGACCGATCAGATCTGCCGAGTAAGTGATGAAGGCCACGCGTAGGACGACGAAGCATTGGACGCCCTTTTTTTGACGTTATTGGATCATTATATTTTATTACTTTTAATTAGTTTTTGTTATTTTATTTGTATATATAGTTAGCCACATTTAGTTTTTCTTACAAAGGAATAAATTTAAGTTATTTTTCAAAAACGTTCCAAGCAGTGTGTAGTCATCGGTAACTAACCCATTAATGCCAAAATTGCTACTAAGTACGAAACAGGGAGCGCAATACATGATATAAATTCAAATCGCATTTAGCGCCGATAGTCGCAGGTTATATTTCATTCTGATTCTGAATACCGACCTCCCGTGAGAGCCGTGATTAATGACACTCTATTATTTCGTGTAATTGGTATATGTAGGTGTACGAGTATGTACTAATGATGCTTTTAGTACTTTTTAGGGTTCCGTACCCAAAGGATAAAACGGATCCTATTACTAAGACTCCGCTGTCCGTCCGTCCGCCCGTCTGTATCTCATGAACCGTGATAGACAGTTGAAATTTTCACAGATGATGTATTTCTGTTGCCGCTATAACAAAAAATACTAACAATCAGCATAAAGTAAATATTTAAGGGGGCTCCCATACAAAAAACGTGATTTTTTGCCCGTTTATGCTCGATATTGATAACAGCAACAGGTAGATACTTGAAATATTCACAGAATAGTTATATATTTTTTATCACTTTAAAAATAAATAATTAAATTAAAATAAAACAAATATTTAAGGGGAGCTCCCATACAACAAACGTGACTTTTTTTGCCGTTTTTATAGATAATGGTGCGGAAACCTTCGTGCGCAAGTCCAACTCGCACATAGCCTGTTTTTATTATAAAACAAGCAGAGAGTTCGCGGAAGAAAAATATGAAAGAAATGTAGAATCGTAGCATAAAATGTTACTACGTTATTTTCTTTCTAATCAGTACTTCTCGACTTAGAAACAAAACAATTTTGACTACAAGTAAACGATGTTGTATCTTAAATCCTATTAGCTCAAATCGTATACGGCAAACGACAATATTAGATTATTTTTCTATCTTGGAACATAATCAAAATGAACCTGTAAAGCTTGACTGTCACGCGGAGACCAATACGTGTAAGCAGTTATTTCTTTAGAGTATTCCATCAAAATATAGCAAGCGTACTAGCAAAAAAAGAACTATTGACGATGGCAATAACGGAGCTTGAAAATAATGACAGGTATCCTGATATTATTTGCTTAACAGAGACTTTTATTCAATCCGGTAGTGAATGGAATATACTTATAAATGGCTACAGTTTGGGATCACATTTCTCTAGGTCGAAAAAAAGAGGGGGAGTCTGCATATTAATAAGCAGCATTTCTATTTAAAACTATTGATGATTTTCAAGGGTTAGCGCAGGAAAATAGTTTCGAATGCTGTGCAATTGAAGTAAAACATAATAATATATTGATTATTTGCATTTATAGAACACTATCATCAAATGTCAATATATTCTTTGAAAAATTAGAATTACTACTGTCTATAGTTACAAAAAAATTTTGTAAGAAAGAAATTATCATTGCTGGAGATTTTAACATTGACATATTAAAACACAGAACATTAACAACGCATTTAAATGACATAATAAAAAATAACAACATGACTATTCATATAAATGAACCTACCAGAAAAACATCTTGTATTGATCTGATAGTGAGTAATATTAAAGATGCGAAGGGTTCAGTGACTTATCTGACCATAATACTGCTCAAATGCTATCTTTTCAGGTTAAGGAGAAAAATAGTCTTCCTACCATACCTACCATACCATATTTTACCATATTTTTAAAAGAGACTATTCTAAAGAAAATATCCGAAGATTTCGCCAATATATACAAAGTTTAAGTTGGACACATGTTTATAAGGAAACAGATCTAAATATCGCTTTCAATGAATTCTATGATTTGTTGTGCTTCATTTATAAACTCTTTTTTCCTAAAGTTAAATTAAAAATTAGGACAAAAGTCACACCTAAATGGATATCAAATGGTTTACGAGTAAGTTGTAAAACAAAAAGGCACTTGAGATATAAATATTACATAAATAGAACCTCTCTAAATAAACGAAGATATCAAAAATACTGTAAATTACTTAAAAGATGTATGATATTTGCACAAAGAAACAATAATAATAAAATAATTAATAAATCAAAGAATATTTGTAAGGACTCTTGGAAAATTATCACTAATGAAACTAAAAATAATTATGAACCACAATTCATCGAAAAAATATACCATAAAAATAGAGTTTATTCAGAACCTGCTGATATTGCAAATAAATTCAACGATTTTTTTGTAGAATTGTCGAATAAAGTATCATCATCTACAAAGAAAAACCTAACTGTCTTATCACAAAAAAATTCAATTTTTCTTAAACCATTCAGTGCTGAAGATGTGTATTCTGTAATAATGACATTAAATTATACAAATGCTGAAGGTCATGACAACTTATCGACAAAAATAATAAAAGAATGTGGCAAAGAACTGAGTCCTATTTTGGCTCATTTAATAAATCTATCTTTTGAAACTGGAAGTTTTCCTGAAAAATTGAAAGTTTCTATAGTAAAACTTTTGTATAGAAAGGTGAACGAACTGAGTTAGGTAATTATAGGCCTATAACTCTCGTCTCAATCCTATCAAAGGTATTCGAGAAATGTATGCTTAAACGTCTTACAGATTTTTTTCAAAAATACAATTTGTTACGAAGTGAACAAAATGCATTTCAAAAAAACAAGTCTACAGTACTTGCAGCTTTTAATTTAATTACAGATGTCACTTACAATGTAGATAAGAAAAATTTGACTACAGTACTAAGCTATGACATGACAAAAGCCTTTCATGGTGTCTCATGAGATTTTAATTTACAAACTACAAAGTTATGGTATAAGAGGCCATGCACTTGATTGGATCAAATCTTATTTGCAAAACCGCTCACAGTGTGTTGAAGTCAGTAGGTTAAACAAAGTCAAAGAATTAGAAACATATAAATCGGATTATAAGTCAAGCAAATTTGGAGTTCCACAGGGAAGTGTCCTTGGTCCTTTACTTTTCATATTATATATAAACGATTTTCCAACAGTTATCCCATATAAAAGTGTTTTGTTTGCAGACGATATATCTGTAATCGTTGCAAGCGGAAAAGGAGCAACTGTTAACGAACATAAAAATGACATATATAATACAGTAGATGCAGTAATACAATGGCTTGCGGACAATAATTTAGTTATTAATATGGGCAAGACTAATTTTATAACTTTTAATGAATTAAATAATGAATTTAATATTAATTATGACGGACAAATTCTACGGAAGGCTGATAAAGTGACATTTTTGGGAATAATTATTGATAAACAATTAAAATGGAAGGACCATGTTGACAAAGTTTGTAGCAAATTAAATAGATATGTCTACGTAATTAATAGACTACGCAAAGTTGCCACGCAAAAAGCAGCATTGACGGCATATTATGGGTATGTCGAATCCGTTCTAAGATATGGTTTGATAATATGGGGAAATAGTGTGGATGTATATCGAGTATTTATCGCTCAAAAGAAATGTGTTAGGGCAATTTGTGGTGTGTCATGTGACGAGTCATGTAAACCGTTATTTTCACAGCTAAAAATACTTCCGTTTCCATGTATTTACATCCTCGAAGTAGGTAAGTTTGTAAAAAAGCATATAAACTTATTCAAAACTGCAGCAGATGTATACTCACGGAACACAAGAAATGGCAGTCGATTGGTTTATGATCATGTTCCAAGAACCACAATGTATCAGAAAAACTGTTATGTAATGTGTATAAAAATATACAACAACATCCCTGATACAATAAAAAATCTGCCTTACAATAGATTTAAAAATACGCTTTATGACTTCTTATTAGAAAAAAGATAATGTAAATGATTTTATGACAAATAAGTGAATTTTGAAATGAACAATTTAATAGACTTCTACCCTAATTGATGACATATGTAAAAATGTATAATTAAAATGGCATGCAGTAGATCTTATTGAATTCTATAGAACATTGGTAGACACTAATAATGAATGACAAGTACATAATATTGTCTCGTTTCTGTAAATTAAAATTTGTAATAGTTGTCTACAACTTCTAAAATGAAATAATTATACAATTCATATTATTAAAATTTTTGCATGCTATAAAAGTAGCTAAATAAGAAGAATATATATTTACCATAATACCTTGTTACTACCTTATTTAAATGGCAAATAAATATTCATTCATTCATTCATTCATACTAAAAAGATTATTTTATTATACATGTACGAGTATGTAGAAACATAGGTTAGTTATTGTTCTCATTTTCTTTACAAACATACACGAAATCTGAAATCCATAGATATGTAAAGTCTTTTTGGGGTGTATGTGGCTCACCACTACCTTAGAGCCAAAGCCAACCTCACCTGCACGTGGTCACCCTGCTGTTTAACGAACGAGGCTCTGGCGAAAGAGAGGTAGGGCTCAGTGCCCGGCTGGGGAGGTACCTCCGCCTCACAGAAGACCGCAGCCAAATAGCATTCCATGCGGGCATCGACCACTAATAAATATTGGTGATCGATATCTGCAGCGGTTGTTGTGTTCCTGCGAGTGAGTGAGGTCTCCAGATAGCAATGCTTGGGGGACTGCTGTGGCGACATTGTGGGGGCGGCGGTGGATTCCGTCAATTCATTGCCAGGAGGAATGAGCTGACCCGGCGGCCAGGGAGACCCGTTGAAACGGTTGTTCCGCTGGCCGCCCGCGGTATAGTACAGGGGCCCAATCGAGGCTAACCACCTCGAGAGGCTGCCCTATCATACCGCGCATAATCTCGGGGTAGATCGTCGTGCCGGTTGGTGACCGGAAGGTGGGGACCCGGCGACTACCTCCGGGGGGGTGCGGGGGCCCTTCCGTCCGTCGGGTCAGTGCAGCTCCTCTAACGGCAAATTTATGGAGGGACGGGGCCACCGCCCCCTTCCCCTCTGTCGTGACAGCAATTTCCACTCTTCACGTTTTCCATTCTTATGACAGCGCAACAAATGAGAAATGGTCATACAGCGGTGCACTCCCCCACCACCCTGTTAAAGGTGGAGTTCGCTAACATTCGCGGACTCCACGCAAACCTCAACGCCGTCCACCAGCACCTCGAGACGGCCCGGCCTGCCTTGCTGTTTCTGACGGAGACACAAATCCAGCGTCCAGCGGACACTTCATACCTGCAGTACCCCGGCTATGTACTCGAGGAGAACTTCCACGCGAAAGCCGGGGTCTGTTTGTTTGTCCGTTCGGATGTCTGTTGTCGCCGTCTGCGCTGTTATGAGGATCCCTCCTTTCCCGTTCTTTGGGTGCATGTGACTGTGGGCCTCCAGAGTCGGCTGTACATGTGCCTGTATAGATCCCACAATGGAGACACGGAGACAACTCGACTCTTCGAATATCTTAGTCGGACGGCAGATGAAGCGCAGGAGCGGTACCCTACTGCGGAGATGGTGTGTTTGGGGGACTTTAACTGCCACCACGACTCGTGGTTGGGTTCCTCCACAACAAACCATGCAGGAAGGGCCGCTCATGCGTTCGCTCTATCCCACAGCCTGACGCAATTGGTAGACCAACCTACCAGAATACCCGACATTGCTGATCAGGCGCCCTCTTTGCTCGACCTACTGCTGACCACCCACCCTGAGGGATACCGGGTTTCTGTTGAGGCACCTTTGGGCACCTCTGATCACTGTCTGGTGTCCACAACAGTGCCAAGCGCAGTCCTGCCGCAACCCGCGGCAGTTAAGCGCCGTGTATGGCACTACTCGTCAGCAGATTGGGACGGTATGCGCGACTACTTTGCTTCCGTCCCATGGGGGCAGTGCTGTTTCAGTGAGAAGGATGCTACAGCGAGTGCTGCGGCTATTGTTGGCGAGATTGCCATTGGGATGGAGTATTACATCCCATACTCCGATGTCGCCATCAAGAGCCGGAGACGCCCGTGGTTTAATCGCGCGTGCGCCGATGCTGTTAGTAACAAGCAGGCGGCGTACCGTGCTTGGACCCGGGGCCGCGCCCTCAATGATCCCAATATCAACTCGCTGAAATCAGCCTACAACACTGCCACCAAGGTATGCAAGAGGGCATACATTAGAGCGGACGCACAGCGCGTTTCACGTGTGGGCCAGGAGCTAGTGTTGCATCCCACTGGGTCACGTGGCTACTGGCGACTTGCTAAAACCATACAGGCAAACTTCTGTGAACCGTCGCTGCCACCGCTGAGATGCCCTGATGGCTCGCTGGCACATCAGCCGCAGGAGAAAGCCAACCTCATGGCTAGCCTCTTTGCGGCTAACTCCCGGGTCGATTGTGGCACACAACCACCAACTATACCCTCCAGTGGTTCTAACATGCCTGATATTCGTATCAGACAGTGTGACGTACGATCAGAGCTGCAATCACTCGATGTCCGAAAAGCCAGTGGTCCGGACGGTATTCCGGCGATTGTACTTAAAAAATGTGCAGCAGAGTTGTCTCCGGTGTTAACGCGCCTCTATCGTCTCTCGTACTCAACCGGTTGTGTTCCGGAAACTTGGAGAGAGGCTAATGTGCAACCGGTCCCAAAAAAAGGAGACCGCTCCGATCCATCAAACTACCGCCCCATAGCCGTAACCTCAGTACTGTGCAAGGTCATGGAGAGGATCTTGAATAACCAACTGATCCGATATCTAGAAGATCGTTCCCTAATTAATGACCGTCAATATGGTTTTAGACCGAAACGATCAACGGGTGATCTTCTAGCGTATGTGACGCACCTCTGGGGTGAGGCAATAGACAAACATGGTGAGTCTATGGCAATTAGCTTAGATATTGCCAAGGCATTTGATCGGGTTTGGCACAAAGCACTTCTGTCCAAGCTTCCGGCATACGGTCTGCCTGTCCAGCTTTGTAACTGGATTGCTAGCTTCCTGCATGAGCGTAGAATCCGCGTCCTTGCAGATGGTTGCGCTTCGCGGTTCATGCCAGTGAATGCGGGCGTCCCCCAGGGCTCCGTTCTATCGCCCACCCTCTTTCTACTTCATATCAATGACATGCTACCTCTTGGAAACATTCATTGCTATGCTGACGACAGTACGGTTCATGGGCGATATTTCGGTCGGCCTGGTGCTGGTAAGTCAGAAATCGGTGAGAAACGGGAGACTCTTGTCGTTGAGCTGGATCGGGTGTTGGATCTCATTAGTAAATGGGGTTCCAGAAATCTGGTCGAGTTCAATGCTAAGAAAACCCAAGTGTGCGCGTTTACCACAAAAACATCTCCTTTCCTTCCTATCCCCAGTCTTCAGAGCACTTCGCTCGATTTGCGAGAGAGCTTAAATATGCTGGGTATGGATATTAGCTGCAACCTTAACCAAAGGAAATATATTGAGAGCCTCATCTCAACAGCCTCCAAAAAACTCGGGATCCTGAACAGGGTGCGGCGGTTCTTCGCGCCGGACCAACTTTGTCTCTTGTATAAGACTCAAGTTCGGGCCTGCGTGGAGTACTGCTCGCATCTCTGGGATGGTTCCGCCCAGTATCTCCTCGAGGCTCTCGATAGGTTGCAGCGACGAGCGGTCCGCATAATTGGTGACGAAGAGGTCACAAAGAATCTTGAACCTCTTCAGCTCCGCAGGGATATTGGCTCACTAAGCGTATTTTACCGCCTATACCATGGTGAGTGCTCTGAAGAACTGTTTTCCCTTATCCCTTCCTCCCCTTTCCGTCACAGAACTACACGTGCAGGCTCGCGATATCACAAGTTTACCGTTGGGATCATCCCTTCGCGTACTAAAAAGTTTGGCAATTCCTATCTATGTCGCACCATTAAAAAGTGGAACGCGTTGCCGGCATACGTATTTCCTCATTCATACAATATGGGATCCTTCAAGCGAAGCGTGAAGAAGCATCTTGTAGGCCAGCATGGCAGCGTCAACTGACAAGACATCAAGGTCTCTTGTCCATTGCCGATGCGATTGGGGCTCCTCTTTTTGCTTACCATCAGGCGAAGTGGAGCCAATATGCTGAGCTAATATATAAAAAAAAAAAAAAAAAAAAAAAAAAAAAAAAAAAAAGTCCAAATAATTAAGCCGATAGGCGTTTTGTGATCATGGCTAGCGCTATTGTTTTTGACGTGAAACGTCTATCAAATCACTCCAATACATTTGGGTACCAGATCAGAAAAGAATTGGTCTATATCGTCTTACCTTAATAATTACAAAACTATAGGTCATAGAAACATTAATAGCATGTTAATACACACATTATTTAGTGTCAGCTCACTGCTATGACCTTAAGTTTGCATCGGGGTCGGGCGGGGCGGCGGGGGAGGGGCATTACATAGATTCGACTCGCTGATATAGACGTTTCACGTTTACCTACGGCCGTGTGCACCGACACAGCCCCACCCCACCCGATGTTTTTTGTACATTCAAGACATTAAAACTGTAATTTATTTAATAAATAATTAAAACATCCGACGCGCAGCATGCGCCACCATAGCAAATTTTATTTATTTATTTATTTTGGCCACTTTCCCGAATTAATATCGGAAAACCAAGGTCACTTTACATTACTACTTTTTGAAGCTCTACACGAATCCGAAGACAGAATTTCGAAATTTTGAGTTTCATGGCAACGGACGGACAGACAGAACGACCGGACGATTTTATAAGCTCAATAAATTTCGCTGAAAATAAAAAAAACATTATAAAACATCGATCAGGCCTCCCCAACCCGTCTGGCCGGCGTGGGGAGTGTAGGCCAAATCTTCCTGTCTAGGACGGACGAGAGAGGGTCGTGCTCCTGTAGTGGAGACTAAAATGCCCTGATGATGATGAAAAAAAGCTAGAATGAAACTTTTATTATATATATTACTTTTATTATAGACTTGTAATTGTCTTGACTTGACTTGACTTGTATAGTGTTATCAACTTTACGTCTATGTTGTTCACTCGAATAATAAATAAATAAATTTCATGATAGTGATAAGAACAGTCTATTTCGCAAAATATAAATAAACTAAAACATTCTGAATTTGAGCTAAGTGACGTCATAATACTTTATTATTATGATAAATTGTACGTGCACCTTTCATTCATTTTCGTTTACGAGCCATATATATATACATAGTATATATACATATATTACCATAGTATATATACATATACATATATTTACCATAGTATATATACATATATTTTATAAATAGAGGTTTAACGATATAGCATCAATAACAAAGTCATAAAATCGGATATTGAATTTCTGAAAAAATCTCACACTAAACATTTGCGGAAGAAACAATGAACCGTCCTAGTACTAATAAACTGTGTTAACTGAAAACAGGTAATGGAAAAATATGAAGAAGGCAAACACCAGACTGTTGGTAGAAAACGGCTGAAAAGAAGAAGAAGACTGTCGATTGAAGTGAGACTCATATTCCAGCAGTGGAGATTGATGGAACAGTATACAGATACTGTGACATCGCCTGTGAACATTATTCTTACAAAATGTCGCTAGTTTCATACACTTCAATTCTTTTATCGGTTCTTTCCTCTCGAATATTATAATGCCGGAAACTTCGAATTTCGCGAGAAAGGTGTGAGCTATAAAACTGGAAAGTTAAAATGTAGGTTATCCTAACAATGTAAATCGACTGGCAACTTCATAAATCGTGTTAACAAGGTTACTACTTTGATATTTTTATACTTAATCTTTGTATTCCAGGTGATTTAACAATAAAAATTAGTTGTATATATTTTTTTTATACTACGTCAGGTGACAAACAAGAATATTGCCCGCCTTATGTGAAACGATTATATAAATGAACTATTTATTTATTAGACAGTTAATTGATTCAGGTGTTATTTTGCGGAAGTCAAATTTACATGCAATTTGATTTATACTACTTTGCGTGCTTCCGCCACCAATTAGTTCATGCAAACTATTGCCGGCCGGCATACACCCACTATCGTTAGTAGTTGCATGCGTCGGCCGTGGTTGCTTTGGTCGTCTCTGCTCCAGCTGCTGTGGTCATCTCGGCGAATCACCAACGTCTGAAACAGAAGAAACGAACAACAACGTCTGAAAAAGAAGAAGAACAACAACCAAAGTTGTTCTAACTATAAACATCTGCAGATCGCCTGAGGGTGCCTCGCATAGACATCGTCTTTTGATTGTACACAAATTATATATAAGGGTACAAAAGGCGGACTTAACGCTAAAAGCATTCTCTACCAGTCAATGTTCGGGACAAGCAGAAAATTACTAATGCGATTCTGAAGAAACACAAAAGCAAATTTAAGTTCTAAAATATAATACTACGACTAATAAAATAGTATTTTTAATTGCTGCACAAAATAAACATACTCGTACATAGCATAATGATATATTTAATAATAGACATACATATACATTGGCCGTGTGGTTTCCGGCAGACTAGAATAGAATCACTCCGTCTCTTCCCGTGGATGTCGTACAAGGCGACTAAGGGAAATACATTATCAAAATATCGATCAGGCCTCCAAAACCCGTTTGGCCAGCGTGGGGAGTGTAGGCCAAATCCTCCTTCCGTCTAGGACGGACGAGAGAGGGTCGTGCTCCTGTAGTGGAGACTAATATGACCTAATGTTGATGATATATATACCTACATACATAACTACCGCTAGCAACATGAAATATCGCTCATGTGCCGTCTACCCCGCTGCCAATGCAGTAACTCTTTCCTTCCTATTTGCCTCACTCACTCGTAGGAACACAACAACGAATTGTTATTCATGGTTGATTATTTTTTTATATTACGTCGAGAGGCAGACAAGCATACCGCCCTCCTAATGCGAAAGGGTTACTAAATTAATGCTCGAAAACCTAATAACACGTTTGCATCATTTAAGGAAACACCCAGACCAAGACAAACAGACATCTTAATGTACACAAATATTTGTCTGGTGCGGGGATCGACCGCGTAACCTCGGAGTCAAAGTGGCCATTGCTAACCACTCGATCACCGGGCTCGTCACACAAATTACACAGTGAGTGAATTCCTAAACAAAATTAATTTTAGCTACGTCATACAAATAGTAAATACATGTTCATTTTCCTTTGACCTCACGAAGTCCCTCGACTTAACAAACATCTCAAGAAAAGCATGTCACGTTACCAAAGTTCATATCTCGGTAAAATATTGTATTTCGAGATAAACAGTGTGTGTGTGGGGTAGAGCCGGGTGTACTCAAGGGCCGGGCTGGGCCAAAGTTTAATTAGGTAAGTTTAAGGCGAGCTCAAATGCCGACCGACGTTTAACTGCGGATTAGGAAGGAACTAATTATGAAATGTATGATTTATAGACATTATATTTAATGATATGGGACTAAATTGTACATTTATAGCGTATAATGGCATAACTGATTTGTTATTTATTGATTTATTCGGTACTTAGCTTCCACCCGCGGTTTCGCCCGCGCGGCCACGTTTACTAAAAATTCTTTTAATTTTTCGAATTAATATATCATGTGATACAAACAAATAAAGTGGCATTCTATTGATTCAAAATCTATATAGTAGATCCAGAGATTACTCCCTACAATATCATACACTCACAAACTTTACCTCTTTATAGTTTATAATATAGATTAGCGATTAACCGACTACGTAAATTTAATACGGTTAACTTTTTATTGTACACTTAGCTATAAAGAGCCCCATTGAGTCAGTATACAGACCTTAAGGTCTTGTTACCTAAACGAGAAGATGCATTAGCAGCGAGGGTGAAACGCACGCAAGCAACTAAACGTTTATCTAGGTCCCAAAACGATCGTCAATTCTACCAGCTATGTAACCAGCCCCCTTACCACCAACTCTTATTGCGATTCAATAACTGAATAGATTGCTTATTCATACCAATGAAAATTCATTTTGCTATTCGAAACAAATCGGTCGCTCAAAAATAGTGGTATATAGAAAGATCAACGCTTTTTTTTTTTGCAAATTTGGAATTTGGTACTAATTCTTTTAGTGTATAAATGTGATTCGATCCCTTAGAGAAACTACAATCTTTGCTCTCTCCATTTTCACTTTTAGTCTGTGTACTAGCGCAACGGTCAAGGTCCATGTGTCTGCACCGCAGTTCATATTAGCGAAGAAATTCGACGGAGAACCAAGTTAATCGACATAGCTCTCAGTGTCAGCAAGTTGAAGTGGCAGGGGCTGGCTAGATCTTCCGAGTCAGCGATGGCAGATGGAGGATGAAAGTCCGAGAGTGGAGGCCACGTATGTAGCGACGGTGCTCCCTCTCTAGATAGCCCAATGACCTCAAAAAGTGTCTGGTACCGGTTGGATGCGGAAACCGGAGGATCACATATGGTGGAAAGTATTGGGACAGGCTTATAATGATGATGATACATGTGAAATAAGATAGAGAATGCCCATGGGATACGAATGTATCAAATGTATGCAGACTTGAATACACATTTGACATTTCAAGAGAACGTATACGTAATGATACGCACATAAAAATCCGTTATTGTGAGTAAATAGCATTAAACATAAAAGGTTCCTCTACGAATACAGTCTTCCATCAAAAAATCAGTTTATATAAAGAAGGAAACATTATGTAATTTACTTTTTATAATGTGTGGAGGTGGGTAATATGAGAAAACGATCAATCACGCATAATTTATTTGCCATTAGGCATGCGAGGAGAATAAGAAAAATGCGGCTATAAAGAAAAGTTCGCGAGACAAACAATTTTTACAAGACAACTAGGAGCTGAGATTTTGGTACACTGTCATCACAATGGCTGGAAGAAAAACGTATACTGCATAAAATATAATGAAAGATGATACAACTGTCCAAACTTTCAGTTTCATTGTATTGTTTGTTTGTTCCCTGGTCGTAACTTTTCTCGTTGACCCGACGACGTGATACTTTTTACACTGTGCAAATTTTTCTCTCCCCAAGTCAAATTAAACGCTTCCTCAGCCGACAATGAGGGTTCAGTTTATATTTGCCGCGTCGAAAACTTTGTTAGCGCGATGCAGAAAACTAATTCTGTTGACGAGGATGTCATTATCGGATGCTGTCCCATAATACAGCCCAACTTCCGTTCGCTATCGATTAATTAACTTACCGCGTCACTGTTATGAATTTCAAATTATTATTCAATGCAAATGCAATACTATTATTATATGTAAAGTAAGTTTCTAACTTAGAGATCAATTAATAATATGTAGTAATTAAGATCGAACCCCTTGACACTTTATGTACGATAAGCTATGATATAGATATGTAGTCTACTTATCTATATCATTAGGTATACCTATTAGGTTTAAATTTAGGGCTAAAATGCTATAGGCCCCGGGAACGCTAAGTCTATCTGATAACTACTTAGTTTCACCACTACGAAGTTATATGTTTTTTTTTTATTAAAATGTACTCGTACTTATGAAAATAACAACTTGAATTAACGCGATCAAGCATAAGGTTATTTACATATCTTTTTTATTTCGCAGAATAGGGATTTATTTTACTGGAAGAGGTCGATGGCGTCGTTGCCCGAGTCAGTCTAAACGATCACGTAAGTTAAGCAACGTCGACCGTAGCCTGTCCATGGATGGCTCTATTTATCTCAAGCTTTTCCGTGCTTCGGAGAGCACGTTAAGCTGATGGTACCGGCTGTTGTCATTAGATGACAGTCGTCAAGCCAAGTCAGTGGCCTCAAGGCGGCTTGAAAATACTGGTCTCCGCCATCCCGCAGTTTATCAGCGTGGTGGAGTGTGCTCTAAACTCCTTTGATTGACGCGCGACAAGTATCCCAATAGTGGGTTGGTTAATGGGTGGTATAATGGGTTGTTAACGACTATTTTACTGACAGATTAAGATGCGAGAGTTTTTAGCTTGCAGAATTAAGAAAGAAGTGAGAAAGGAGAAATACACCGAGGAAAGAGAAATATTTAGTGTGGATACTAAACAAATTGATTGAGAGACAACGAAGAGCAATTTGAATCGTCGGTGACCCAATGATCTCGGATCCACTGAACTCTCTCTCTCTCTACACGCAGAGATGTAGCGTCTCTTTGCGTTCTATACAAATTATATCACGGGAAGTGTTCGGATGAGCTGTTTGATTTCCACTATGCCGCCGAATTCCACTATCGTACAACTCGCCATAAATTAAAATTCCATCCATATCATCTTGATAATTGGCGGTCCACTATAGTACGTTACCTAAGACATTTTATACCAAGGACGGTGAAACTGTTGAATCAACTTCCATCAGCGGTACTTTCGAACAATTACGACATGGGAGCCTGCAAGAACAGAGTCTTTATTTTCCTTAAAAGGCTGGCAACGGATCGGCGGCCCCTTGGTGTTGCTGATCTCCATGGGCGGTGGTGATTGCTTTCCACCAAGTGACCCACATGCTCTTTTGGGTATAAAAAAAATATACCCGCAGTGAGATAGAAAATATATATTCTAAAACCACATAATCGCTGAAACATTTAGATAGCCGTTAGCAATTTGATTCTTTTTCCATCCACACAGTTTTCGACAAAGCAAACGGATAATGTATTCATCGGGGCGTGAGCGAGCGAAATCCGACCGACAACTGAAATGACAAATGGGTATAGAAATCACACAATAAGGAAACGGAACGTTTCTGACCCAATTTTTTCATCTGTCTATCGTTTTTTGGACATACAGGTAGTTCAATGT
Organism: Hypsopygia costalis; assembly: GCA_937001555.2. Taxonomy (NCBI): domain Eukaryota; kingdom Metazoa; phylum Arthropoda; class Insecta; order Lepidoptera; family Pyralidae; genus Hypsopygia; species Hypsopygia costalis. The sequence continues at coordinate 9,008,794 of OW443349.2, forward strand.
ATAAATATGTTCATACATAGATAAAATGAATATAATCATACATTTAGCTGTGAAGTTGTTATCAATTCCAAATTATTTAAGTAAAAATGGGATATGCCTGTGTCATGGATACGGACATGTGTTGTACGTGAATACGTTATATGCACTAAAATTATCTCAAAATGGTAGCGCTTCCCCCTGCCCCGCACGCGATGTTCTATGGTCTTCACTTAGAGTAATAAATTCTTTGATCCTTTGTTTTTGGGGTGTAAGTAGTTATGTACATTGTGTACCCTGCTGACTGACAAACGAGGCTCTAGCGAAAAGAGAGGTAGGTCATAGTGTATTTTTTTAAGCTGCCCGGATGGAGAAGTACCTTCACTTCACAGAATATCGCAGCCAAATAACAATTTCCTTGAGGGTTGTTATGTTCTTGCGAGTGAGTTAGGTCACCAGAAAGAAAGGAAGAAGTATAGGCTGGCAACGGATCGGCGAACCCTTGTGTTACTGATCTCCATGGGCAGTGGTGATTGTTTTCCATCAGGTGACCCACATGCTCATTATCTCCTCTCGCATGTAAAAAAAAGAATATTATCATATAGCTTTGAAGTCGTAATAACTTCCAAATTAATTAAGCAAAAATAGATGTTTTGAAAGAAATGCTCGTATATTTCCCTCGAAATATTTGTTGCCTTTTTAATTGTTAAGGAGGAAATTTATATATAATATATAGCTCGATGGCGTCGTTGCGCGTGCTAGTCTAATCGAACACGTAAGTTAAGGAATATCGACCGTAGCTTGTCCATGGATGGGTTTATTTATATAAAGCTTCTTCGTGCTTCGGAGGACACTTTAAGCCATCGGTCTGGGCTGTTGTCATAAATGACAGTCGTTAAGCTAAGTCAGTTTGGGCGGCTTGAATACACTGACCTTTGCCAACCCGCAGTTGAGCAACGCGGTGGAACTTCATCTAAACCCAAAGTATTAAAATGTACGCATAAGAAACCGTAGGAATTTCATTAGACAGAACAATCAAAAGCGTTTTATATCTTTAAATGTTAATATTGTTACAATTTTTGTTTTTTTTTTTTTTTTTTTTTTTTTTTATACTACGACGGGTGACAGACAAGCATACGGCCCGCCTGATGTGAAGCGGCTACCGTAGCCATATTAACGCTCGCAACATAAAATATGGCTCGCGCGCCGCCACCCCCGCTGCCAACGCAGCATCTCCTTCCATTCTGGTGACCTCACTCACTCGCAGGAACACAACAACCCTCAAGGGAACCGTTATTTGACTGCGGTATTCTGTGAGGTGGAGGTAATTCCTCAGTCGGGTACCTTACAATTACGCTCCCTACCTCTCTTTTCGCCAGAGCTTCGTTTGTCAGTCAGCAGGGTGCACCGCGTGGAGGTGAAGTTGGCTTTGGGTCAAAGATGTTGGTGAACCACTTACACCCCATAGTTTGGTAATAGAAAGTCAAAGTCAAAGTCAAAATATCTTTATTCCTTGGACTTTATAAAGCACTTAGAAACGTCATACAAACTAAATATAAGAAACATGTGTAAATCATTACTACTCTAAATCCGCAGAGCTAAGATTCACTTTCATCACACTATCTTGAATGTGAAAGTGAATTTAAGTGCCAGTTCCGGCGACGGGGCTTCTTGAGAAGAACTGGCAAGAAACTCAAGGCCGACTCTTTTAATTGCCAATATCGTTACATTAAATACAAATACAATCATTAATATAACATAACAAGAGCAATTCATTTCCAAATACTTTTATCATTTAAGTAATCTGAGATACAATAGTAAGCCTTTTGACATAGTCTAGTTTTGATAAATCTTTTAAATTTACCCATGGATAATTTAAACGCGTCATTTGGAAGTTTATTGTAGAAGCGTATACATTGACCTGGGAACGAGTTAGAGATTTTATAGAGCCTAGTAATATGCATAGCGAGTTTGTTTTTATTTCTTAAATTTAATTGATGGAGATCACTGTTTTTCCTAAATTTAGTTTGATTTTTATGAACGTAAATAAGATTTTCATAAATATATTGAGAATGTAATGTCATAATATTTATCTCTTTAAATTTATTTCTCAGTGTCTCCCTGGGACTCATCATATAAATAGCACGGATAGCTCGCTTCTGGAGCACAAAAATTGAGTCTACATCCGCAGCACTACCCCAAAGCAATAAACCATATGACATAATGCTGTGAAAATAGCTAAAATAAACTAAACGCGCAGTGTCAACATCAGTCAGTTGACGTATTTTCCTTACGGCGTAAGCTGCTGAGCTGAGTCTACCTGATAACGTTTCTATATGTGGGCCCCATTGTAATTTAGAGTCTAATGTTATCCCAAGGAAGACAACCTTATTGACCAATTCCAATCTCTCATTGTCCATCACCACACTGGTTTTTACTTGTTTCACATTTTTTGTAAAAAATCTAACATATTTGGTTTTACTACCATTTAAAAGTAGGTTATTAGCACTAAACCAGTTTACTATTTTTGAAAGAGCATTGTTTACATCGTCAATTTCTGATTGTTGTCTATTTACCTTAAAAATTAAAGAAGTGTCATCTGCAAACAATACTATTTCGTGATTATTCTTTACAAGATGAGGTAGATCATTAATGTACACGAGAAACAGGAAAGGGATAGATTGTGAAGACATCAATTAATATTTTGAACATTAAAAAATAGAGCCTTCTCTTTGGTATAATACAGGGAACCGTTATTTGGCTGCGGTATTCTGTGAGGTGGAGGTACATTCCTCAGTCGGGTAGCTTACAATTACGCTCCCTACCTCTCTTTTCGCCAGAGCTTCGTTTGTCAGTCAGCAGGGTGCACCGCGTGCAGGTGAAGTTGGCTTTGGGTCAAAGATGTTGGTGAACCACTTACACCCCATAGTTTGGTAATAGATTGTGAAGACATCAATAAATATATTGAACAATAAAAAATAGAGCCTTCTCTTTGGTATAATAGAAACCTATACACGGGTATGACAGTTATTACTGTATGCTTATGACAAATAATGTTGGGTACCACAAGGGTCGCTATTTGGACCAACTATCGTTATTGAATAATAACTTTTACTTGACACTGTGTTCACTTATTGTATCGAACCTCACCATTCGTTTTAGGCATTCTTTAATAGTTATATTTACCCCTATAATTGATCAGCAGGTATTGTTAGTTTTAGCTCAAAATGTCATCGTAGGACATTCGCATCCCACTATGGTGGCATATTAAAATAAATTAAATTAAATATTCCTGAACAAATTACACACGGCCATCTAGTCCTTGCAAGCAAAGCTTGTACTATGGGTTCTAGATCACTGATATTATACTTAAATACATTTTTTGTGAATGTATACATATATTACATAGAAAACACCCAAACTAAGACAAACAGACATGTTCATGCACACAAATATTTATCTTGTGTAAGAATTCAACCACCGAGTTCGTCTCATACCATATGAAAATGGGGAAATAACGCATATGAAGTCGCGGTAATTCGTTTCTTAGTTATAAATTTCATTATTTATTAAAGATCAAAGTAAAACAAATGTAAAGTGGATTATGAGAGCATATTATCATAATAACATGTTTCAATGATAATTAAGTGAAAGGTTTAACGCGTTATTCTCGGCTTTCTCTTTGTAGATATTTATACTCGTATTTTCATAAATTTTGTGTTTTGGATAATACTGTGGTTTTAACAAAGCCATTTTAATTAAATTTCACTGTAACAATGTAATTGTATCGGTTTTGCGAGGTTCGGATAAATACCTTTAGAAAAATCGTGGGAAAAATTCAAATGGATCCGTAAACCATTTAATTAAAGGTTTCAGATGATTTATTTTGTGATACACGTTATGACATATAGTTTCTTGAATGAAATATTTCTTATTGCAGATGGCACTAAATTTGATTTATAGGTTATAATAATTTATTTATTTATTAAACACAGTTTGTGAGCATTACAGTTGCCCAATGCGTTAATACATTTTGGGGTGTAAGTGATTCATCAACATCTTTAACCAAAGCCAACTTCACCTGCACGCAGTGCACCCTGCTGATTGAGAAACGAAGCTCTGGCGAAAACAGAGGAAGGGAACGTAATTGTAAGCTAAACTAACCGACTCGTGAATGTACCTCCACCTCGCAGAATACCGCAGCCAAATAAAAATTCCCTGGAGGGTTGTTGTGTTCCTGCGAGTGAGTGAGGTCACCAGAAAGTAATGAGAAGCTGCGTTGGCAGCGGGGGTGGCGGCGCGCGAGCTATATTTTTAATGTTGCGAGCGTTAATATGGCTACGACAACCGCTCACATCAGGCGGGCCATATTCTTGTCTGCCACCCGACGTAGTATAAAAGAAATGCCAACATGAACAAAACAATTAAAATTGCACTAAACAATAGGTACCTGATAGTAATTAATTTATTAAATAAAATTATTAATATAATATATAAATTATTAGTAAGTATAGTTAACCTTCCACTATAATTATTATAATAGTGGAAGGGTTTCATCATCATCATTTAGTCTCCACTACAGGAGCACGACCCTCTCTCGTCCGTCGTAGACGGAAGGAGGATTTGGCCTACACTCCCCACGCTGGCCAAACGGGTTGGGGAGGCCTGATCGATATTTGATAATGTATTTCCGTTAGTCGCCTTGTACGACATCCACGGGAAGAAACGGAGTGATTCTATTCTAGTCTGCCGGAAATCACACGGCCAACTAAACTAAAACTAACTAACTAACTTTTACAATGTAAGAGCCTAATCAGGAAAAGTACCTACTTTTAATAACGAACTGAAAATATTTATTCTGCCATTGGGCATTTGTGAACACTTACGTCTTACACATTTTTATTAGTATTATTCTTATTATTTTTTTGTATTTTTAGGGTTCCGAACCTCAAAAGGAAAAACGGAACCCTTATAAGATCACTTTGTTGTCCGTCTGTCTGTCTGTCTGTCTGTCTGTCTGTCTGTCTGTCCGTCTGTCTGTCAAGAATTTCTATGTCGAGAATGCGTGGAGATATCAAGCTGAAATTTGAACTGTATACTCAGGTCTACGGTCCCATGAAGTTAAAAAAAAAATCAAACTGCTAAGTTTACGTAGAAAAAAGTTACGGCCGTTTATTCAGCAAAAAACGCATATTTCGACACACTCAAGGGAATCAAAACCTATAGGGTACTTCCCGTTGACCTAGAACTATGAAATTTGGCATGTAACATCGTTATAGACTACAAGTACAGGAATAAATCTCAAAACTATACATTTGTAAATAGATCTTAAAAAATAGGGGGTCTATATTTTTTATAGGGTGTCGAAATTTCAAATTGAAACTACTAGTTCAAATGGGGTATCATATGAAAGGGCTTGATGTACACATTGCAAAATATATTTTATTTATTTTTTTCGACGCATTAGTTCTTATTTATAATGAAAAATATCTATTTAATAATGATACTACGTACTTACGGAACCCTCGGTGGGCGAGTCCGACTCGCACTTGTCCGGTTTTTTTATCTATTAGCACATAGCGTGCTGCAAAGTATAATATTTTGAAATAGACATACAACCTGACTCGCGACCTGAAAGAGAAAATAACTAAACGCATCGGTACAAAAACAAGAGCTAAAGCACGTACAATGGCCTCAGTACTTGCAAATGGGATCCCAGCGACAGACACCTACGAAAGACTTATGGTCGACGAAGCGCTGATGAACCATTTCGGGGCCATAGTGATGGCAGTGCGAATTACCGGTGCCGAAAGGTCCTGCTCTTTGGCGATATAAATCAACTGCCATTCATCGATAGATCCAACCTTTTCCGACTTAAATACCATCGCCCAAGCCCAGCAGCGAACATCAGCCGTGAAATGCTGTGCACAAGAAGGAATCCACTAGATGTTGCGTATGCCCTCAGACAAGTATACAGTGGCATATACTCGTCCAACACTCGGACACGGTCCCTGAAGCTGATGAGGTACAGAGGGTCGCAAATACCCACAAGCGCAGCCAACACCTTGTACCTGGTACATACTCAGGTCGAGAAAGAGCTACTGATCGGTCAAGGTTCCGGCAGTGGCGCAGAGTCTCGTACTTTGACCATTCATGAAGCACAGGGACTGACATACGAGTCGGTGGTAATCATCAAAACCTTCAACTGCATAGTGGTGCCATGCAGTGGTGGCAGTTTCGAGACATACCTGTAGCTGTATATATTACACAGACTGCAGCGAGCTATTCGACGCAACTGCTAAATTCATAAAACGTGCGGAAACTTCTACCACGGAAGCAATTCGGGACTACAATTTGCAAATGGCGATCTGTCAAAGTCAAAGTCAAAGTCAAAGTCAAAATATCTTTATTCCTTGGACTTTACAAAGCACTTAGAAACGTCATACAAATTAAATATAAGACATGTCTGGAGTCGGGATACACCCGTCGTGAAAGAATTGGCAAAGCAATAGGAAAGAAAACAAAAAAATAGGAACGCGACTACTCAGTTCCGTACGGAACTGATGACACAGAAACGAGATGGTCGTCCATGCAATATTAGTGACAACGACAGACGGAATATGTTGGGTCAATGAACGTAAGTATCTGGTGGGTGAGAGGGAGAGAAGGAGAAAGACCATAGGGAAATAAATAGAGGTTTTACTGTGCAGCCCTGACAGCCCAGGTAGTCATGCTTACTAAAGTGTTCAAACTGGTGGTGGTGTCGTGTGGCGGGTCGCCGCATTCCCAATAGAATGGTTGAATGCGGTGCTGGCTGCCCCATGCATCAACTCGTGAACGGGTGCTGCCAGAGGGGACTGGTCTGCCCTGGCTGTCATGGTTGCAAGGTAAACAATAGGAGCAATAGACAATAACATATAGTAGTAATAGACAATAATATAATTATTAGCATAATAGCGACGTACAATTTATATTGTAAGAATATTGTAAGATAAAAAATAGAACATTGTTAATAAAAGGTACGGACCCCGGGTCTGTAGATTGTGCTATCAATTTAAATAAAAAAAAATAGACATACAAGGTTTATCTTTATTGCATCCTTAAATTTTAAAAATCTATATTAATATTAGTATTACTAATTCGGCTAACAAATTAGTCAAATACCTAAATAAAACGATACGAAAGATTATGTAAAAAATCCACTACAATTTGATGCATTATTTCACTGTATACAAAAAATGTGGATAATTTTTATCCAGCTTCTTTGTTTGTTATAATTATTATTTTAGAATTTTTCCAATTTTTATTATCAAGTCCACCGAAAAAGAACAGTAAATATCTCCATAATTAAGATATCAGTATTCGCGTACATAAAAGCGAGTATCACATATGATAGTATACATAGCATAGAGCATAAAACTCCCCTGGCTCCGCACAAAAACCTGCGTAATTTTTCCCCGGGCCACGTCAAAGGACACCGCTCAATCACCTGGTTGCTGCGGTCAGGCCACAAAATAAGCGGAGACACTTTGTAAAAATCATGAACGAGCATATTGATGTATTTGCATATTCAGTGCATCTCTGTACCGAAGATTTTATCTGTTCCATCTTTTCTAACTGGCTTCTAAATAATTCTGATTTTATCCCAATCACCGCCGAAGTTAAAAACATCTTCATCTTAGTCGGAAGAGCTCCAGTTTTTCTATCAGCTAAGCTAAACACAAGTACCATAAATATAAACTGAAGTTTGATTTTCGCAATAATAAAATCCAATGGAGATCGGCTTCAGCTCAGCCGGTAGGGCCCCAGTATGAGATACGTGGAATTTGTTTTCCATTCATCTGTACATGTGAAGTTTGTTTTGATTTTATACGGATAATGCGATAAAATATTTGTTTTTTTAAGCTATTGCATAGCTTCTATCGCGGGCCTTGAGCGCGGGGACCGAATCCAGAAATTCCGTAACGAAAAAACCTCACGCTCCCCACTCCGATGGGCAAGGAGGTGTGGCTTGAAGGCCGTGCATCGTCTAACGTCGTTTCAGTTCGGCAGTCTTCGACACGGCGTTGTGTGCGTGCGATTAGACGTATTGTACGACTCTACGAAACTCGTTTTATTTATTTAATAATAGAAAAATTTTTTTTGTTATCGGTCACCACGCTCAAAAAGTGTAACTTGAATTAATATCAAAGAAAAAGCAATACTGCATGAATAAAATAAATAAATAAAATTATAATTGCATAAGTTGATACAAAATGCTATGCAATAGCTTTACCGCGGCAGTCCCCGAGTGCCACACGTCTTTTTTTTATTTTGGTTCAATATTAGTAGTACGTTTTATTGTTAGACAAGTGGAAGGTTTTCGTTTGCATCAGTATCGTCATCCATTTGACAACTACAATGTACAGATATACTCGTTCGTTGTACGGTAACACATGGCCAACTATATTTAAGGCCCTGTATTTTTTTTTATTTGAGATGGGGAGCAAACGAACATGTTAATCATCTGTTACAATTACCAACGCCCATGGAGATCAGCAACACAAAGGGGTCGCCGATCCGATGCCAGCTCCTTCCTTTCTTTTTTTCGGTGACCTCACTCACTCGCAGGAACACAACAACCCTCAAGGGAATTGTAATTTGGCTGCGGTATTCTGTGAGGTGTAATGTGCCTCCCCAACCCGTCTGGCCAGCGTGGGGAGTGTAGGCCAAATCCTCCTTCAGTCTGGGACGGACCAGAGAGGGTCGTGCTCCTGTATTGGAGACTAAAATGACCTGATGATGATGATGATGATGATTCTGTGAGGTGGAGGTACATCCCCGGACGGACAGCTTAAAAAATAGAGGTAGGGCATAACCTCGCCTCGTTTGATAGTCAGCAGTGTGCACTTCGTACAGGTGAGGTTGCCTTTTGAACCACTTACATTCCATTTTCAAGCTTCTAGCAGTACGTAACGTACGTTAGTACTATTACTTATACTGTGCTTCTAGACTCAACTGTTTCGGTTGTACGTTGATCAATCAGCCAGTGAGTTGTTCTAATTTTAAATACCTGGATTTTTTAAATAAATGTAACACACATAAAGATATAAGATTCAAATTTCTTATTTCATAGCCCCTTGCCAGATACGACTGCATCTGCCGTAGACAAATGAACGCGGTTTTTTAAGCACAACTGACATTTCCACGTTTTCACTCAACGAACTGAAAATTAGCTCTAGTATACAGGAGCATAAAGTTTATTCCATGCTTTTATGCAGCAATTTAAGTTTGTATCTAAATGTGAAGATAGACTGTGGAGGCATAATGTAGGGTGTTTAAGTTATGTACCGTAAAGTAAAGGTCTTTTATTATATTTTTCGTATTTTGCGTGATTTTTAAATGTATAAGCCATTCCGTTGAATGAAGACAGTAAATAATCGTTTGTTATGCATAAAATTTTTGAAGCACTCTTCTTTATGCTATAACATTTAGAACTGGTTTGGGATTTTTTTTATTTTGCTTTAACTTTAAGGTTGTATCTTTACTTTTTTTATACTACGTCGGGTGTCAGACGAGCACACGGCCCGCCTGTAGCGAAGCGGTCACCTTAGCCATACATAAAATGTCGTTCGCGCGCCACCCCTTACGCTGCCAATGCAGCAACTGCTCCCTTTCTGGTGACTTCACTCACTCATAGGAAAACAACAACTTTCAAGTGAATTGCTATTTGGCTGCGGTATTCTGTGAGCTGGAGGTATTTCCCCAAGTCGGGCAGCTTTACCCTTATTTCTCTTTCGTCAAAGCCTCTTTTAATAATCGGCAAATTGCACCGCATGCAGATGACGTTGGCTTTGGCTCTAAAGATGCTGTTGAGTCACTTGCGCCCCATAGTAGAAAAGCGGCCAACAACAAGTAGACAAATATTCATAATATCATTGTTTTATCCCATAAATAAGCATCAACGTCAATGAAGCTTTTATTTTTTAACCGACTCGAAAAAAGGAGGAGGTTCTCAATTCGGCTGTATTTTTTTTTATTGTTTGTTACTTAATAAAAAAGATTTTTTCAAATCGATTTATAAATCGTACTCCGTGATTTTTTCAAATCAATTTATAAATCACGGAGTACGATTTATAAATCACGGAGTACGATTTATAAATCGATTTGAAAAAATCTTTTTTATTTGAAAGAGTATACTTCCAGATTAGTCTTATATTTTTTTCATCATCATCATCAGCCTGTATCTGTATCTACATACATAAATGTAGAGTAATGTTTGGAGTCGGTTTTTTTTGTTAAAATTATTATTAATTTGAAAGATTTTAAAATTACTTTCTGCGTTTAATAATACGTATAATCATAGCAATATTTTCGCAGCATGAAAGAGTACGCTCCAAACCCCTTCGATTGAGAACAAACCCGTATACCAATGGGATCGTCGTCAACACTTATTAATCCCACTCCAGGGATACGGCCTCCCCTCAATCGAAGTGGAGAAAGGGTTTAAATCATACTTTACCACACTGTTCAACCGTGGGTTGGGTCAAGTTAATGACGATAATGACTCTTAGTAACATTTTACTGATTTTCGTACAAGTAGATACAGTGAACTATTCATCATGGATTACAGTTGCACTGCATAAAACCATCTCTAATCGAATCTAAAAAACGTTAAAGTATAACCTTGATCTGCTGTTGACTATACATACAAATCATCATCATCATCATCTAAGCCTTTCTTCTACCGTGTTGGTATAGGCCTCCTTCAGTCTTCTCCACTCTGATCTATTTTGGGCCACATTTATCCAGTTCGTACTAAACTAACTAAGTTCTAACTTCACGATGTCGTCCTTCCATCGCATTTGTGGTCGCCCGACAGGTCTTTTTCTGTCCCAGGGTCTCCATTCCAGAACCGTTCTGCACCACGAGTCCTGACTTGTTGAGACTTTCTGGCTATATGTCCAGCCCATTGCCATTTGAGCTTTGCTACGCGGCGTGCGATATCAAAGACCAGACTTCTTTTCCGGAGCCACTTGTTGGTTTTCTTATCCCGGAGTGTCACATACATACATACATACAAATACCTAGTGTTTATGTTTTCATTGCAAACATTTTTTCTTATTTCCCTAGAAAGCTACAAAGACAAACTAAATTTCACATATCAAGCTAGATCTTTACGATACCTTAGGGCAAGTGAAAACAAGTTACATACAAATTACACGTGTCGACACGATAGAGTTGTAAAGTTCATGTTCATGAAGGAAACTTCAGGAAAATGTATATCAGGCAAACTGACGTTTTAATAAATTAATTATGAAATGAAGTTTCGTTGGTTATAATTACATACAATGTAAACCAAAGTCTTTATGCTTGAAAACAATGGCCTCTAACTCGCAGTTGAGCATCGTAGTGGAGTATGCTCTAAACCCTTCATTTAAGGGGAGGACTCGTATCTTTTTATACTACTACGATGGCAGTCTATACACGCTCGCTACGCCAGAGACGCGTTACCGATCCTGTAAAAACCTCTTCACGTCTTTCTTGAAAAACCCCATGCTGTGCTCTCTTGGGAAAACCTAGGAAAACCTTGGGAAAACTTCCACAAATTGTGAGACGGTAGAAGATAATTTTAACAAAAAAAAAAGACCAACTCCAAACATTACTCTACATTTATGTATATAGATATACAAATCATGATGATGACGTTGAAAAAAAATATGAGACCAATCTGCAAGTATACTCTTTCAAATATAAAAAAGTTTTTTTTCAAATCGGTTTATAAATGACGTAGTAATGAAATAACAAACCTAACAGTGGGTAGATACAGGTTGATGATGATGATGAAAAAGATATGGGACCAATCTGGAAGTATACTCCTTCAAATAAAAGAAGTTTTTTTCAAATCTGTTTATAAATCACGGAGTAACTAAGTAACAAACATTCAAAAAAATTACAGCCGAATTGAAAACCTCCTCCTTTTATGGAGTCGGTTACAAACTCTGTGGAATCGCATAGTTCGTGATCATCTTGGCGAGCGGTGCGACTCTAAAACGAGGCTGTGGGCATGTCGAACAACTCTTCCGAACACAACCCATTTTTTTTTTTTTTGGTACAGGAGCCCATCACATATTCCCACCACTGTGTCTCCTGTGTAGCCAGGATTAACAGCGGCGACCACCAATAAGACAATGAACAATGAAGTCCATTGCAGAGTCGGGATAAAACTACGGCTGCCTTGGAACTCACAAACGAATTTAATCAGAAGAAATTGTGAATGTCGGTTATCGCGCATCTTTTGGGAACTCGGGAACAATTTTTTTTTTATTTACTGGTCACAAATTGTTCTTATTCCATAAATGACTTTTTTAACTATAAATTCTAAAATTATGACGCAAACTTTATTTATTGGTATTATTACTTAATGATTTATTTACAATGTTAATTTAAATATGTAATTTTGCATCCTTATTCATATGTAAATATTCACATGCCTTTTTGGGGGAATATTTGAGGACCATATAATTTGGAACACTTTAATGTTAATCATATTATATGAATAAAATATCATTCATTCATTCACTCCCAGTTTTTCTATAAAAAAAAAAACATTCTATTATTTATGATGAGACTATATAATGTATGCAAAATTTCATAGTAATCGGTTTAGTACTTAAGGCGTGAAAGTGAACAAACAAACAGCTACATTTTCCCAATTATAATATTAGTAAGGATTATGATCAGTAAAGTTTAAAATGAATAAATTTACTTAACGACTTAAAGTTACTTTCCACAGAAATAATATTACCATTCAATAAAAGTACGGTCCCCGATCAACGCATAAATAACAACATTTAAGTCAATAGCCTCATAAATATGCATGTAAAGACAGAGCCAAGTTCCGACAAGCCGCAGAATTAATTCACTGAATACACAATAGGGCTAATTTTTCTCATCGACGCCCGTCAGTGGCCACCCGGATTACTTGGTGACTGAGGGGTTGCTGGCTCCTGCAATTTGTCTGATTCATTTATTGGATAGATACGAGTGTAAGAGTGATTTTGGCTCGTTTCAGTGGGAGTGATTAATTTGTTTATCTGCGGCTGAGGTTGGCTAACTGCCGCGATATGTTGGAGCTGTAGGAATTTTCTTTTAGATAAGTTAGAACTAAGAATTTGAACGTTAACCTTAAACAAACATTTTCGAATCTTAGGAAATATTTTTTGTATTAATATGAGACTAATTAATCTCGCCAACAAGATCTTGTAAATCTAGATTTAGTGAGTTTTAAACTATGTGAATGTTTCTTATCCCTTGACGACGATTTCGCCCTTAAATGACTTTTTTCTTAAATGCTCACTCACTTTAGTATTACATTGGGTTTGTGCGTCGTTTTTCGATTAAGTTAAGATAAAGATAAAGATAAAGATATATTTATTTGCATAAGATTTTCTTGTTATCAAATTCATTTTTTTTTATTATGTTGTCGCATTGTTTTTGTGCAGCTTTCTATACTTTTGATAGCGCTCTCCTTTTTTTTAGTATGCTAAAGGTATGTGTTTAATAACGATTTCTTTCAGTAGTTTCTGTATATGTTGACTTAACACTGAATTTAAGATTCAAATTAATGTTGTTTCCACCTTCGAATTATTATTAAATTATGATTATTTATTGACCTTCGAATCAAATATTAGAATATTTATAATAATTATATTTTGTTTTTATTATTTATAATATTTTTTTTTAAATATAATTTCTAATATTAAAAAATACGGATTTGGCGGCTGAGACCCAATGAAACACTGAGATTTTTCGTGCAATTTTTCGGAATTTGGCTGAATTTGAACTTAGTGTGGTATGAGTACCTACAAAAAAATGCGAATTGTGGAATTATCGGGGTTTGTTCCGGAGCTTCTCATATTCAACAGTCATACATAATATAATTTACTTTGTTAGACAATATTTACTTTGATGATTCACCGGTGGTGAATGATTCGCCGGTGTACGACGAAATCGCGATGAAACTAATAATAAACAGACATGCTAGATACTAGCTGTCTTAGCTAGTTGACAGCTAGCTAGTGAACAGCAAGTTTGTTGGTTGTTACAGCAGTGTATGTGATGAGTCTGCACTCACGCATGCTGCATTCAGGATAACCTAAATACCAGCCGGCAGAAAGCAACAATTCAATAATTTAATATTATATGAAAGTAAAAAAAACTGATCTTTGCACATTTGATAAATTGAATCTTAGTATAAACGTAAGATTTAGTCACAGTCTGGTTTCGAGCCAGGCCGACCGTACATTTCCATGCGAAATGTACGGAGAAAATCCCATTTGCTGTGGCTCCACACTTCCAAAACACACTCCTCACCATTGATAAAAGTGTTGGGATTCAAGGAGTTGAAATCTCCAGCGACGTCCAGTTTCGATATCATCTGGAGAGGAAGGTCAAGCTGGCATCGAAGAAACTAGGTGTGTTCAACAGGGCGAAGCAGTACGTACGTACGGCCCACTGTGCCCACTGTATGGGGGTAATGAATACATAGATATTATTACAAATGTTAAAGTAACAAATTAAGAACCCTGTCGAGTGCTGCGAACAGTGAACAGTTCTGCAGTCCCAGAGGTAAAATAACCGTTGCCTTGGAACTCACAACCAATTTAATCGAAAGAAATTAGTAGGAATAAGAAGCTTTTTTTCCGGAAAAGGAATTTGACTTGCCCTTTTAGCAATGTAAGATACTAACAATAAGGCAAATAAGGTATTAAAAATGTCTTTAAAATTCAGGCGTTATTTCTCGGAAGTCAAAATAACACCTTTTGTATGTATTTAATAAAAAAAAAAAACAATTATATGTATTTAATCAATTAAGGTTTGAAAATAATTTTGAGCCCTACATAGTCTTGTCAGTCGTAGAGTATTATTACTTATACTGTAGGGGTATGTCATCTGATTCACCTTTGAATGGACCTTCTCGGATGGATCTTTTTTTCATTTCTAAATAGGACTTTAGGATTTTCAAACAATCCTCATAAGGGAATTTGGTAAATAAACTTTCTACATTATTCTCGTGTGGGACATTACCAATGAAATATATTTTCAGTTTAATAATAAGTATTATAATCACAAGCAAAGGTTAGCTATAGGGTTTCCTCTGAGTTCATTGATAGCTAACTTATTTATGGACAACTACGAATGCAAAAATATTATCGGTAAACCACATAGGTATACTGTACGGTTTCAACCGTAATATTATATAAATCAGTGACTAGGTAGCATTTTGATTCGCGCATACTGCAGCGACTAATTAGATATAAAATAAATAAACACAATATTATACAAACAGTAGATACAACATAGCAACTAAGAACGGAACAATATACGTTTTCTGACACATTGAGTTTAATTGAAGCAACTACTTACACTGTATTATTACAGATACGGTGACGACATTCTCATTTGTTGGACAGATACCAATCGTCAAGTAGATCACTTTGTTTCAAAATTAAATAAAATTAACCCCAAAACTAAATTCACTATAGAAATAGAAGAAAATAATTCCCTCAACTTTTAAGACCTTACTGTAACCAAAAATAGATTTAGTCAAGAACTTTCCATGTTGACGAACCAGTTCGGTGAATGGCTTGCAATGACCACTTTGACTCCGAGGTCGCGGGTTCGATCCCCGCATATGACAAAAATAAATAATATGTGTGCATGAACACGTCAGTTTGTAATGGTAAAAAAATGTATTTAGGTATGTACATATATCAGTTATCTAGTACCCATAGTACAAGTTTATTTAGTCTGGGATTGTGTAATGTAAAGGAATATACATACCTATACAATGATACCTGCGTCATCCAGACAACCTTGGCAACACAAACTTGCGGCGTATCAGTCTATGGTTCATCGTTTGAAGAGCGTCCCTATAAATCGGGACAATTTTCATAAAAAGCTCAATATCATATATCAAATCGCGATATCAAACGGTTACACTAAACATATCATCGACAACCTGATACGAATAAATACCAATAACAGAATCAACAAATTTATTTAATGCAGTTCCCAATATATTAACCAATAAATACACCGCGAGTTTGTCATATCTCGGAATAATCACCGACAAAATAGTCAACATTTCCAGAAAAAAATAAATTCATGTTGCACTCAAATATTTCTCTCAAATCGTTTTGCAATAGTAAAGATAAAATCTCAACAAAAAAATCCGGTGTCTATAAATTTGTTCTACGATGACACTTTTATTGGACATCATTTTCAAACAAGATTTAACGAACATAATAATGCTTATAGAAACAATGGTCCAGAAAAGTCACTTCGCCGAACATCTTACGGACGAAGGACACAATTTAATCCCCCAAATAATTTAAACAAAATACTACACACAACAGACAAAGGACTAAAACTTAATTAACAATTAGAAATAATACTACACAAAAATTCCAAAATTACTTTAATGAATAAACAACTTGACGTCAATATGTCAATAATACTCCTACCCTTAATATATTTTCCATTACCCCCTCTACCTTCTCCAATTCGAACACAGTATATAGGGCGGTAATGCGATGGATTTGTCATTTTGTAGGTTGTTGTTTTAACGATACTCAATACTCAATCATTTATTGCAACCTTAATGTATACATAGATCTTGTCCCTGTCGCCCTGTCGGGTGCTGCAATAGGAGAGGGGCTGCTTTCTTGTAATTATTATGTAAATATGTCTATCTTCACAGCTATATACCTGTCCATTTATTATAGTAATCAACGATCGATCAACGTCTACAGATCGCCTGATGATGCCTTACATAGAAACACGTGTCGCGGAGACGACCACAGCAGTCGGGGCGTCGGCAGTCGCATGATTCTTTTGTTTCAGACGGTGGAGAGTAGCAGAGATTACCAAGTCGCATGCAACTACTAATCGTCGTAGGTTGGTGATGCCTGATAACATTTGCATGAACTACCTGGTGACAGAAGCATGCAAAGTAGTGTAGATCAAATTGAAGGTATTAAAAGCCTAAAGAGATGGCCTCATAGACTGGATTAGCAAAATATGGGACGTATATTTAGGACAAAGGCTCGAATTGGTATATACAAGTACATGCAATATATACGTACAAAGCAAATCGATGGTCACATATCGGAAGTCGTCAATGTAATCATTGGATTAACAGTGAGGGTCGCGCGGGCGGTGACGTGCGATGTTGCTGTACAGTTTGCATCAAAAACATATAACTATTTATTTATTATTACCCCGTGGATGTCGTACAAGGCGACTAAGGGAAATACATTATAAAACATCAATCAGGCCTCCCCAACCCGTCTGGCCAGCGTGGGGATGTAGGCCAAACTCTCCTTCTGTGTAGGACGGATGAGAGAGAGTCGTGCAGCTGTAGTGGAGACTAAAATGTCCTGATGATGATGATTTATTTATAAATTATCGCCTTTGCTAATCCAAATGAAGGGTACAGTACAGGACACAGGCTAAGAATTGATTTTGTCACGTATTATAAAATTACGGATCACAATACAACCCTAACCTCATTAGATTTCTTTCATAACTCACTAAATATAATAGTCTCACAGTAGTAATACTGTACGAGTGTACGTACTCTAATTTAAACGTGTAAAATATCCTCACGAGTTTTAGGTTATTTGAAATTCAATTTAAATTTAATGTACATAAAATTGTTCTAATTATTTAGCTTGGTCACACTACAACATAATGCGGCTAAAGGTAGGCAGCCGCATTGTAGAACGTATTGCAATGGCAATCCGGCTAAACGTTGTTCCACCACATTACAAAAAGGAGTCACTTTCAAAACCACCTTGCCATTATGTAATTTAATAGTTGCCTGGTCAAGGTGAGATTTTTTAAAAAGTTTAATCCTACTTCTTAAAACTTGTTAATTAAAACTTTATTGTATTTCAATGTCTGTTAGATTATGACGCGATAACGTCTTAAAATCGATGAGCGATTGCTGCACGCACGCAAAAGCATGACTCATTGTTACATTCCGCCTAAGCCGAGCGTGTAAGCGAGAGTGCGGAACAAGCGATAGAGTGTCACCATCGGCCTAAGCGTTCGGTTTGTGACGCATCTGTCTCTCTTTCAGTCCATCGGCCGATGTTTTCTTATGACGTTATCACGTAAAATTATCGTCCGTAAACCGACTTTACAGACAGCCAATTTTTTTTATGTAGAATAAATATAATACAAACAAACAAAACAAACCAGTTGGTTTGTTTTACTGTGTTACATCTGGTAAACAATTATGTCTTGTTACTTTACCTACTCGTTTTTAATTTGTATATGTTGTGAGCATAATCTCTACATAGAATTCGTTCATATTTACATAATTACGTCACGACTCTCGAACGTAACAAGTATGTTTACGTGAGACATTTTAATGTAGTTAGGTAGACCCAATTTCGGAAAAGAGGTCTTTCGTTTAAACCAACACAGTCGGGCAGTAATTTTTTAATTAAAAAAGATAAGGAAAGAGAGAAAATGTGCACAAGCAAAAAGTCGTGTACCGATTGGTAGGCAGGACATCCTAGTTTCTCTATCTGGGGGCACGGCAGTGCCCCCACCAAGCCGAGCAAAAAACGGCACAACCGTACCATCCTTTTCTCGAAGCAGGTCATGCCATTTTCGTACCCCCTATAACTTCCATCCAGTTTTCTAGATACACTAACTGCATAAATAACTTTTTAATCCCATATAAATATATGGAATTACAAAGTTACATTTGCAGTGAATGAATCAGTGTACTTGTTGTAATTAAGTACGTGTAATTATGTATAATATAATGGAATAATACTTATGTGTATATAGGTACCGGTGTATATAGGTAGGCATATAATTATGTTCAAAAGTAACTTGAGTAGGGTAAAATGGTCAGCGGAATGAAACGGCTGGATGCGGAAGGCAGAGGATCGTATTTGGTGGAAAACATTGGGGTAGTCTTATATCCAGCAGTGGGTATATACAGGCTGATGATGATGATAGATATACAAATACTTGTTAATTTATAGTTATTAATTATACAATAGACTAAGAAGTATGTACCGTTCAAACTTGCCAAAAATTGCAACATCAAAGCCTCCGAGGAAAACCCCTAGAGACAGGAAGTGGGCTTTGAGAAAAACTATAGCTGAAGCTCAAGAAGTAGTACCGGAAAGGAAAAAAAGGAGGACCATCTACAAAAAGAAATGAGATGCCATCAAAAAGATAACTTGTAAAAAAAAACAAGTCTCGCAACTCAGTTCTTCTACCGTAAAAAGCTGTGAGATCCATGTAATAATACCAAGTCGGTTAATTTATTCAGTCCCTACTTAAGGGACCTTCCGTCTTGATAATAAACAGATTGACTTGGCCATCGCGTGAAAACACAATGTATCTCACAAGTGATATTAAATTGTTTAGTGCGATGGCAAAGTCAATCTGCTTATTATCAAGACGGAAGGTCCCTTAAGTAGGGACTGAATAAATTAACCGACTTGGTATTACATGGATCTCACAACTTTTTACGGTAGAAGAAATGAGTTGCGAAACTTGTTTTTTTTTTTACAAGTTATGTTTTTGATGGCATAATAGTTTCTCGAAGGGATTGAATCCAGATCACAACAATTCGACAGACAACCAAAGTTGTAGACATAGCTCTTAAATGTAACAAGCTGAATTGGAGTGGGCTGGCCACATCTAACGAGTCCCGAATGTTTGATGGGGGAGGAAAGCCTTAATAAACCGAAAGCGTTATTCTGTTTTTATATTGACGAGCTTGGTGGTCGAATGGTTAGCAATGGCCACTTTGACTCCGAGGTCGCGGGTTCGACCCCCGCTCAATACAAATATTTGTGTGAACATGTCTGTTTGTCTTGGTCTGGGTTTTTTCTATGTATTATATGTAGGTATTTACAAAAAAAAATGTATTTAAGCATTATATCAGTTATCTAGTACCCATAGTACAAGCTTTGCTTAGTTTGGGACTAGATGGCCGTGTGTAATTTGTCCTGGAATATTTATTATTATTATTTTACGTCGGGTGCTAAACAAGCATAAGGCCTGTCTGAAATAAAGCAGTTAATACTTAATGTAACTTATAGATGCTGGTAATAAATAAGTATTGCTCGCTTGCTAATGCAGCATCTCTTCAGTATGATGATCTCATTCACTCGCAGGAACACAACAACCTTCGAGAGTATTGGTATTCAGCTGCGGTATTCTACCCAAAAAGTACTTTCATGAATAGAAATAGAAATTGGATTTGGCTCGGACCTCACCAATCAAGTGTTAAAAATCTGATAGTATCTTCGATTGCAGACCGTACCATCGATATCTGGTCTCTGCCTGAATACACGGTGACCGAATTTATTCATGCTCACGAAGCTCACTGGCGCACAGCCCATCCAAAAATGTATTGGCAGTACAAACACACAGACCTACGTGTATTTTGACAATACATAAATTGCGAGTATAACATAGCACTCGTGTTTTTTTTTTATATACTACGACGGATGACAGACAAGCATACGGCCCGCCTGATGTGAAGCGGTTACCGTAGCTATAACAACGCTCGCAACATAAAATATCGCTCGCGCGCCGCCACTCCCGCTGACAATGCAGCATCTCCTTCCTTTCTGGTGACCTCACTCACTCGCAGGAACACAAAAACCCTCAAGGGAATTGTTATTTGGCTGCGGTATTCTGTGAGGTGGAGGTACATTCCCCAGTCGGGTAGCTTACAATCACTACCTCTCTTTTTCGCCAGAGTTTAGTTTGTCAGTCAGCAGGGTGCACCGCGTAGGGTGAAATTGGCTTTTGGTTCGAAGATGTTGATGAACCCCTTACACCCCAAAAATTGTATTATAGTAAACAATTGTATGATCATCAAGATGTCAATTTGCTTTCACAATAGGTATGAAAATTTTGAAAGAAATAAATATTTTACATTTTTATTATTTTCTGTTTTCTCAAGTTTAGGCATTTCATATTTCTCGTTGCCCTTTTAGGTAATGTTTTTTATCCTACCTTTTTTCCTCCTAAAATTTTGGTATTTTTCACTTCAATCTCAGGTTCAAATTTAATATAATAATAATAATAATATAAACATACAATGTTTCAATGACCGATCTAAGGTTTCTTTCTTGGAGGGGCATAAGAGTCAAATGTTATAATTTTTTAAACAAACAAAAATACACAATAATAATCGCAAGAAATATACACTCGTCTGATGTAAAGCGGCTACTATAGCGAACAGACGCTTAAAGAATTGACACAGCGATGGCAGATGGGGCAGGAAAGTCCTAAAGCGTATGGGTTTATTATGTGGTATGGGGTGACGTAACGTAGGACCGACAACCTCAAAAAATAGTCTGGTAGCGGTTAAATGCGGAAAGCGGAGGATTGCATATGATGGAAAGTATTGGGAAAGGACTATATCCAACAGTGGGTAAATACAGGCTGATGATGTTAAAGACGATGACTTACATTAATACGGAAAAATATGGCGGAATTGCAGTCAAATAAATTGAATTCGTTACCCCGCTCGTGTGTATCGAACGCGCAGCAGGCGCCACCATAGCGAAAATTTTTTTTTTTTTTCGAAATCTTGAATTAATATCGGAAAACCAAGGTCACTTTACATTACCTACTACTTTTTGATGCACTACACGAATCCGAAGTTAGAATTTCGAAATTTTCAGTTTCATGGCCACGGACAGACAGAACGACCGGACGATTTTATAAGCTCAATAAATTTCGCTGAAAATTCTTAGGTATCCGATGAAAACTATCCTAGCATAAATGTGAACTGATGCGTAACGTTGGGTTTCTATGAAGCGTTTTCGACATACAGGTCACAGATTTGTCATCCTAGTAACATTACGAAGAAGCCTTTGTTCAATTCGTTTATTAATTCAGTTTTGATCGATGTCTATATCACTTTTTTTTAAATAAAGATTTATTATTATGATTATAAAACATTTAAGGCCGGCCTGACACAACCGTAATCCGACACGGAATTCAGAATCTTGATTAAAAGTCTTAATCCCAGACGCACCAAATTCCATACAAATCGCCAATTTACCACACACATGTAGATTTTTTCAGATCCATCTGACAAAATATTACAATGGAGTATGAAAAATTTATGAATCTAAATTAAACGCAACGCATTTCCATTATAATATTCGACGAGCTCGGTGGCGCAGCGGTCAATGACGCGGCTTCGACACCAACGCTCGTGGGTTCGATTCCCACATAGGACATGAATATGTCTGTTGGTCTTAGTCTGGGTGTTTTCTATGTATCATAAGTATGTGTTTACAAAAAAAAAAAATATTTACGTATGTTTATCAGTTGTCTAGTACCCATAACATAAGCTTCGCTTACTTTGGGGCTAGATGGTGCTGTGTAATTTGTCTGACAATATTTATTCATTTTAATATATAGTGAATTAATCAACGTTTAAGACTGGCAACGGATCGGCGACTCCTTGACTTGGCTGATCTGCATGGGCGGTGGTGATTGCTTTCAACCAGGTGACGCAAATGCTCGTTTGCCCTCCTCTTATATAAAAATAAATGTAACGAAATCATATACATCGGAATTCAGATTCTTATATTTAGTGACAGATTCCGGTCGTGTAAAGCCGGCCTAACAATGACGGATTCTAATAAGTTCTTTTATTCGAGCCTGTATACTAAATGGCCTTCTTTGTTTTACCACTCGACCTGATTTTGCGTCATATGCTTCGCGCTTTCAAGTCTTGTCATTAATTTTGGTAATATCGTCGCGTAATTCTTTTTTTTTATACTACGTCGGATGGCAGACAAGCACACGGTCCGCCTGATGTGAAGCGGTTACCGTAGCCATATTAACGCTCGCAACATAAAATATCTCTCGCGCGCCGCCACCCCCGCTGCCAACTGCCAAATTTAAATATTTTTTTGACAGTGTAAAAAAAGTCGTCTGTTTGTGGATAGTTTCTAAAATTCTCATAATAATATTTTAGAGAAATTGCACAAAAAAAATAGAAAATTTAACACGAATTAAAAAGTATTAAGTATGGATTTTTAACGGTTATTCAAACTTTCTGTTTTGGTTATTCCCATGATTCAAACTTTGCTTAGTTCGAGATTAGATTTGGGGTGTAAGTGGTTCATCAACATCTTCGAACCAAAGCCAACTTCACCTGCACGCGGTGCACCCTGCTGACTGACAAACGAAGCTCTGGCGAAAAAGAGAGGTGGGGAGCGTAATTGTAAGCTACCCGACTGGGGTATGTACCTCCACCTCACAGAATACCGCAGCCAAATAACAATTCCCTTGAGGGTTGTTGTGTTCCTGCGAGTGAGTGAGGTCACCAGAAAGGAAGGAGATGCTGCGTTGGCAGCGGGGGTGGCGGCGCGCGAGCGATATTTTATTTTGCGTGCGTTAATATGGCTACGGTAACCGATTCTCATCAGGCGGGTCGTATGCTTGTCTGCCCCCCGACGTAGTATAAAAAAAAATAGATGGCGCTATGTAATTTGTCGTACTTCGGAGGGCACGTTAAGCCGTCGGTCCCGGCTTTTGTCATTAGATGACAGACGTTAAGCCAAGTCATTGGCAAGTCAGTGGCTGATGATGATGATGCATAAACCTAGTCGGCTCTCATACTTTCCACACGAGCTGTGTTAACCTACAATAAAAACTGTTTGACCACAAATTTAAATTAATACAACACAATCACTGAAATCGTCCAAAGTATTTAATTCAATTTAATGCTGACACATACCGTCGGGAACACATAAACCAAGACACTTTTCAACCCCGAGTACTAACGCCAAAATGGGGCAAGACTTCGCTGTTTCTTCTCCAAAGTTGCAACCGCAGAACAACGCATGGAGTAATTGCTTTGTGAATAATTAAAACGCGAACTTGGGCCACCTTGAAAACTTCGTACACTGTGAGTACGCACAGTGTAAGGACAATTTAGAAAGATCCCAAGGCATTAAAGGTTAGTTCGCATTAGGCAAATATTTCTGATAGGGAGCTCGATGGCCTCGTTGCGCGTGTCAGTCTAATCAAACACGCCAGTTAAGCAACGTCGACCGCAGCCTGTCCATGGATGGGTTTATTTATCTCGAGCTCCTCCGTGCTTCGGAGGGCACGTTAAGCCGTCGGTCCCGGCTGTTATCATTAGATCGCAGTCGTTAAGCCAAGTCAGTGGCCGTAGGGCGGCTTGAAAACACTGGCCTCTACCAACCCGCAGTTGAGCAGCGTGGTGGAGTATGCTCTAAACCCCTTCGATTGAGAGGAGACCCGTATCCCAACAGTGGGATGATTATGGGTTGATGTCGAAGTATTTCAGTCTAGTAGCGAGTAACTAAAATACTCGTTTCTGCCCAAAAATCGTTCGCACTTTGGTTTAGTGCTTTAGTTTACAAGTGAGTGGTGTTTTGCAAGATGAACACCATACAACGCAATAAAATAACAATATTTGGGGTGTAAGGGGTTCATCACCATCTTTGAACCAAAGCCAACTTCATCTGCACGTGGTGCACCCTGCTGACTGACAAACGAAGCTCTGGCGAAAAGAGAGCTAGGGAGCGTAATTGTAAGCTACCTGACCTGGGAATGTACCTCCACCTCACAGAATACCACAGCCAAATAACAACTCGTTTGAGGGTTGTTGTGTTCCTGCGAGTGAGTGAGGTTGCTAGAAAGGAAGGAGATGCTGAGATGGCAGCGGGGGTGGCGGCGCGCGAGCGATATTTTATGTTGCGAGCGTTAATATGGCTGCGGTAACCGCTTCACATCAGGCGGGCCGTATGCTTGTCTGCCACCCGTCGTAGTATAAAAAAAAGGGTTAGGCTACATAATCGTAACACGTACTTCTGCAATGTACTTCTACTCGTCCGATTTTACTCTACCCGTGTACTCCAAGCTATATAGTTAGACAAATCTCTCTCAAATCGGGTCCATTGATTTGAGCTATGCTTTGATAGATCAGTCAGTAACTATTGACTATTATACATAAGGCAAGGGGATGACTACTTCGCCAACGGCTAGCAAGATCCTACCAATGCATAGATCAAATCACTAGACCCAATGGTCCAGTGATTTGAACTATGCGTTGATAGATCAGTCAATAACTGTTGGTTTTTATAGACAAGCCATGTCTTTTTGACATGAACACGTCTTTAAAATTGCTTCCATAGGGAGGCAATTAAAATAAACGAATGATAACTAAATCGGGGGATACAGTTTGGTGTTACAACTAAAAATTTACAATCTCCATCCAAAATTCAATCACACCACTGGATAGATGAAGGATCAAAGAATTGATTATGCTAAGTAAGGACTATGGAACATAGCGTGCGGGGGAGAGGGAAGCGCTGCTATTTTGAGATAATTTTAGTGCATATGACGTATTCACGTATACAACACACGGCCGTGTCTATGACACAGCCGCACATTTTTTTTTAATGTTCTTGTTCATTATATTCTCTCCGATGTTATTCCCCCATTAATTATGTTATAAAAGTTTCTCCAACCTTAAGCGTTCCTCTCTGAACCAAGGATAGAAAGTTTCATAACACTAAAGCTCTAGTAGAACAGAAGTGTAAAGTGGCGCAAAGTGTACCTACATACTTGGTAGTGGCTTGCAGCAAAGTTTTCCACTAGTTTTTATTGTTGTACATTCTTACTTAACTACATAGAACCTGTTTTAACTATTTCAGTCTAATATTGTTTCACTATATGTTATATTATATTAGTGAGTAAACGTTAGAATTTTCAATAGGATCTGTTTTAATGAACGAACAAGAATGAACGAACATATAAGTAGTAAGAAATATATATGTTCGTTCATTCCTGTCATGTAATTTCCTCGTATTGTCGTTGTTCAACCCTGATCAGTGCCTCTGTTTCATCGTAGTTGATTGTTTTTAGCCAGATAGTTAATGATTGTTTACATGAATGATGAGTTAAGGGGTAAATATTGAGAGTACGCGAAGAAATGTTCGCAATAGTAAAACTATAAGAAAGAAAACAATCTATACTAAAATTATAAAGGGCCTCCTAAAACAGGTATTATATACTTAAAAGGAGACCCCGGACACGATATAATGTGTAACTATATTGTAATTTACTGAATAAAGCATTTGTATTTGTACTAAAAAGTTCGGTAACTCGTACCTTTGTTGTGCCATTAAAAAGAGGAACGCAATGCGGGCACGTGTTTCGTCCTTCTTACAATATCGAAGAGCGAAGAAGCATCTTGCGGGCCAACATGGCAATGTCAAATGACAGGACTCTAAGGTTTCTTGTCCGTTGCCGATGCCGATTTCTAGGATATTCCTGGATAAATAACACACTGCCATCTAGTCCCACACTAAGCAAATCTAGTACTATGGGTATTAGATAACTGATATTATACTTTTTTTTTTTTGTAAATACGAGTACATGCATATAATACATAGAAAACACCAATACGAAGACAAACAGATATGTTCATGAACACAAATATTTGTCATATGCGGTAATCGAACCATTGCTAATTAGCAAATTCCATCACTGAACTCGCCGTACAGTTCTAGAAATAATTAATATCTTGCTTCCAAATTTCAGCAAACTAAAATTAACATCTGGAAACCCCAAGAAATAAATATAAATATACTATCCTTAGCTAGCAAATTCCAAAAGCTTCCTACTCCTACTAATTTCTTCTGATTAAATTCGTTGTGAGTTCCAAGACAGCCGTAGTTTTACCCCCGGGACTGCAATGGACTTCATTGTTCATTGCCTTTTTTGGCGGTCGCCGCTGTTAATCCTGACTACACAGGAGACACAGTGGTGGGAATGTGTGGTGGGCCCCCGTCCCAATATCCTTAGCTAGTCATTATGGAAAATAATAAATTGATCCAATAAAATAACCTGATTTGCACATCAAATTAATCTGATAGCACATCAAATCCTGTATTTAATATGCAATAAGTATTTATGCTTGGAGTTTATCTATCTAAGGGATCTAATACGGAACGAAGAAATTCGACAGAGAACCAAAGTGGTCGACATAGCTCTCAGAGTCAGCGAGTTGAAGTGGTAGCGGGCTGGCCACATCTGCCGAGTCAGTGATGGCAGATGGGGGAGGAAAGTCGTAGAGTGGAGGCGACGAAGCGTAGGGCGCCCCCTCTCTAAATGGACCGACGATCTCAAAAAAGTGGCTGGTAGCGGATGGATGTGGAAAGCGGAGGATCGCATATGGTGGAAAGCATTGGGAAAGGCCTATATCCAGCATTGGGTAGCTACAGGTTGATGATGATGATGAAGTATTTTTTGATGTGCGAAACAGATTCGGTAAGGTTAGCGATGGTATTTATTTCATGTTACGTTAAATATTTGGGGTGTAAGTGGTTAATCAACATCTTTGAACCAAAGCCAACTTCACCTGCACGCGGTGCACCCTGCTGACTGACAAACGAAGCTCTGGCGAAAAGAGAGGTAGGGTGTAATTGTAAGCTACCCGACTGGGGAATGTACCTCCACCTCACAGAATACCGCAGCCAAATAACAATTCCCTTGAGAATTGTTGTGTTCCTGCGCGTGAGTGAGGTCACCAGATGGAAGGAGATGTTGCATATGCAGCGGGGGTGGCGGCGCGCGAGCGATATTTTATGTTGCGAGCGTTAATATGGCTACGGTAACCGCTTCACATCAGGTGGGCCGTATGCTTATCTGCCACCCGACGTATAATAAAAAAAAAAATAAAAAAAATAGTATTCCGTCATTTATTAAGTGTTCTGTTTGTAATTACAAATCTCAAGACTCCTGTACAAAGACGCGACTTGTTAATTTTGCCAGCGACAATCCATACGAATATACTGAATTTCATTAAAGGAGATTGGGTGATTTGTGAAAAGGATTGCTCTGCTCCTCAATTTAATCTTTTGCCCCTTTTACTAATGTTTCATTGCTGTCGAAATTTCATCTAAGAGGAATGGAGATGTCTTAATTCTGTTTTGAGACCTTAGGGACCTTATCTTTTGTTAGTTTATTAGGTGTTGCCAGTGCAAATATAATAAATGGTTGTCTGTAAAGTCGGTTTACGGACCATAATTTTACGTTAAGACGTCATAAGAAACATAGGCCTATCGTGCCTCTCTATCGCTTGTTCCGCGCTCTCGCTTGCACACTCGGCTCAGGCGGAACGCAACAATGAGTCATGCTTTTTCGTGCATGCAGCCGGCGTTCATCGATTCATTTCCTTGATTTTTAATTCCAACTTTAGATATTGTTATTTTTGAATGTATAGTGGTAGTATTTTGATTTATTTACTGTTAACTAATTTATCCGTATATTTACGAGTAGTACCCCTCAGGCTGATAACGACAACTTCCTAAAATGACAACTTCCTAAAACGACAACTTCCCAAAAGTCAATTGCAAAATAGTAAAATTTGGATGTAAGTGGTTCATCAACATCTATGAACCAAAGCCAACTTCACCTGCACGCGGTGCACTCTGCTGACTGACAAATGAAGCTCTGGTGAAAAGAGAGGTAGGTAGCGTAACTGTAAGCTACCCGACTGGGGAATGTACCTCCACCTCACAGAATACCGCAGCCAAATAACAATTCCCTTGAGGGTCGTTGTGTTCCTGCGAGTGAGTGAGGTCACCAGAAAGAAAGGAAGGAGATGCTGCGTAGGCAGCGTATTCGGACGAGTTTGGTATATTTTAAAATTATTTTGGAATGGTTTTGATATCTTCGTCTATACATAACAATAATTCTTATAAAATTCTGTAATTTTTTAATTGTTAAACTTTACAAAACAGTTTCTTCGCGTAAAACAATGACGACTTCATCAGTTTGAAACATTTACCTCTCACATCAATTTGAGGCCCCACGACTGTCGATAACCAAGTGCTTCTCCAACTAAGCTACCAGAAAGATTTGTGATGGTGGAAAAAATTCTATTTCTATAAACTACTGTAAAATCAAAGTGTGGCACCATCTACCTATTAAGTACATATTATACTACTAAGCAAGCAAAGCAGACGTCGATAAATTGCATAATTCATAATTTCAGGCACATAGCTACTTCACTTCTAATTGCTATTTAACATACTGTCCCACTGCTGAACGTTGGTTCGAAAAGATCTCTATTAGAGATAAACCCACCTTTGCAAACCAAGTAAACTCTTGTAACCTTTTTTTTGTAACGTGCAATAAAGCTAATATTATATATACAAAAAAAATCTTGAAATTCGTAAGAAATGACTATCACAAGCTGCGTGCAGACGGTAACGATTACGATAAAGCGTGTCTAGGTTATCCATCGCAAAATAATATAAGTACTAGTATGATGATATGATAACACGTGCTCGTGATAGACCAAATGTTTAGCGGTCAAGTTTGTCCATTCACGACAAAATGTTTGCTCTTGCTCGACGGTAAGAGACCTCTCGTTGGTTGTTTACATATATAAGTATAAGTGTTTAAGTGAAATCGTGCACACGATAGTCTTGATACGACACGACAAGACCGTGTTCTATCCTACTGTACTGTACTGTGAGCGTATATTGTATGTTCGTCGTGTAAACAGGGTATTTGTGTCCAATTAAGAAAATGTCTTTCGTTTGCACGTTCCCTTAAAGCCCTGTGTTGAGAAGAAATTTCAGACACAATCATGCAGTCTGCCGAAAACCGACTTAGTAGCTTCAATGCTTCACCACATTCCAATGTACCTAAATAAGAAAAGATTTTTTTATTTAGAATTAATAAAGAGGCTTTTATCTAACAAAATATGCCAGCCTCAAAATTCCCTATAACAGCGCTCACAAAATTAATGTATAATATAAATTAAAGTATGTATATTAATTTGATGAGCCCGGTGGTCCAATGGCTAAACTTGGTCTACTTTGACTCCGGGATCGCGAGTTCGATGCCCGCACAAGACAAACATATTGTGTGTGCATGAGCATGTCTGTTTGTCTTGGCCTGGATGTTTTCTATGTATTATAAGTATCTATTTACAAAAAAATGTATTTAAGTACATTTATCAGTTATCTAATACACATAACACAAACTTTGACAGACTAGTCCCCTCTGTTAGCTCCCGTTCACTAGTTGATGCATGGGGCAGCCAACGTCGCATTCAACCATTTTATTGGGAATGCGGCGACCCACACAACAGCACCTCCAGTTTGAACACTTTAGTGATCACGACTACCTGGACCGTCAGGGCTGCACAGAAAAACCTTTATCTATTTATTATCTTTGTCATTCTGGCTTCATGTCTGATTCTTTCACACTGCAAGCTTCACGTCTAAGGAACGCGCTGCCTGAATCACTAAGAAGGATTTCAAATAAATTCAATTTCAAAAAGAAAATCCACGCTTATTTTTTGGACGGTAATCATCCTCTTCCAATATTTTCTATATATATATATATATCATATATCTATTTTTAACCGACTTCAGTTAAGTTAAAATATTATTGTAAATAGATAAATAGGTTTAGGTAGGTCTTAAGCTAAATTGTGTGTATATAGTAAAATATAAAATACGTGTAGGAGATACGTTAAATAAGGTTTTTGTTTATTTAATTTAGTTATTATAACGATTATTAGGTACATATTTTATTTTAAAACATTTTTTCTTGTGTTAAAAATCTAAATTTGATATTTTTTTACTTTTTAGTGAGTTCCTTATTAACTCTTTGAAGTCGGTTCAATTTTTTTTTCAAAAATATTTTATCTAGACACTGTTCTTTTTATTTTATCTGCTTTAGAACCACATTCGTGCATTTCTGCTATTCCCAAAGGTGGTCAATAAAATTTAAATAAACAAAAACTATCTATAACTATGACAACTCCGGTGGTCGAATGGCTCTAACCATGTCCACTTTGACTCCGGGGTAGCGGGTTCGATCCCCGCATAAGACAAATATTTTTAAGCATGCAAATGTCTGTTTGTCTTGATCTGGGTGTTTTCTATTTATTACATGTATGTATTTACAAAAAAGATATATTTAAGTATAATAGCAATATCAATTATCTAGTACTCATAGTACAACCTTAGCTTAGTTTGGGACTAGATGGCAGTGTGTAATTCGTCCAAGAATATTTCTTTATTACTAGCTGACTCGGCAAACGTTGCTTTGCCATAAAAAATAGATAACAACCTATTCTCAGACCTACCCGATACGCACACTAAATTTCATAAAAATCGGTCAAGCCGTTTCGGAGGAGTATGGTAACTAACATTGTGACACGAGAATTTTATATAATTAGATTAAGATAAGGCTTGACCACATCTTCACATTCCAATGTAAATAAGAAAGGTAATTCAATTTAATACAGATTCCAACATAACACTTACAAAGGCAAAATGATTGACCCTTCTGAAGGTAGAGGGCCAATCTTTGAAGTGGCCGTCCATTATAACAGGAGCTCCCATAACTCCCGTCAAACTGCCCATAAACGGCGCTCGAGAAAACTGCTTAGATACGTTTTACCTTTTTATGTCCGAGGATACAAGTGATACTGGAAAATAATATGTTTTTGCTGTGTAATCTCCAGAGAATTGTACACGGGCAAAATAAAGGGGAGAAATATTGGCGGGAATGCGAATCACGTCCTGAAATTTAGGAGAAGCAATGATCATTGCAAAGGCGCAAATATTTAAGTCGTGGTAAGGCTGATAGTCCATCGGAAATGTCTTAAACGTATCTGAATAAATGAATGAATGGATGGATGGATAGATGGATGGATGGATGGATGGATGGATGGATGGATGGATGGATGGACGGATGGATGGATGAATGAATGGATGAATGAATGAAGAATGAAACATGTATCTCGCTACACTGTAGTAAAAAAGAGGTATGATATCCACTAATAGAATCGTTTTATAGCTGAGCAGTGAACCTACCGCCTAAACAGAAGCAGATTCTCTTTTAATTACGGAAATCTGACTTCTGGTTAAATTTGTGATAAATATCTTCAATTTAATCGGTAGAGCATCTCCGGTGATGTTAGATTTTTGCAATCAAAAAACCCGTTTATACATATAAAATATGGAAAATAATGTACGATATTCCAAATAATAATATATGGTGTTATATTAATGTTGTTTAGTCTATTCGTAATAGTTAGAAACATACAATAAATATATTTTCTTTGTCTTTTAAAGTCTATTCTCATTGTCTTTTAAATTTTCTTTGTCTATTATCATTGTCTTTTAAAGTTTGTGTTGTTTATATGAAATTCTAAACCACTTTTGTTTGTGTAGCAATTATTCTTCATAGTATCTTTGTATAATTCCATTCCTTTTATCTTTCAATAATCAGTGCCTACTATAATATCCCCAAATTTTAAATGTCAATATCCTTTCAGGTTTTCTATGGTTGACTGGAAGAAATCCCTAATGGGATAAGTCCGCCATTGTATGATAAAGTTTGTTCTTTTTCGAAATAATATTGTATTTGTATATTGTTATTGTACAATAAAGTTTTTATACTATACTATACTATAAATATATAAGAAGAGATTTTGCGTCTTTTTTTTCTACCGATTATACGATGGAGTGTATTCAGAGGAGTTGTTTGTCATATTGCCCACTGCCTCTTTCTACAGTCGCACTGTTCGCCATCGACAGGGAATTAGGAGTACGGTTCCAGGGAAGTTTTCTCCCGCGTACTAACAAGCTGTGGAATGGACTGTCGAGGTTTGTCAAGAAACTACAGTACGGCGTTTTTCACAAAGGACGTTAAGAGGTTTTTACAGGGGCGGCAGAGCGCGTATGGTGCTCATACAGGCGTTCATAGGCTACGGTAACTGCTTACATCAGGTGAGTCATATGTTTGTTTATTTGTAAATCTTTCTTGCACTATAACAGTAATACATGCACTTATACGTAATATTAACCACTAGTACAATGGCGGACTTATCCCATCAGGGATCTCTTCCAGTCAACCACAGAATACCGGAGACCGAAGTTTCTTGGGGCAGTTATATCTATCACAATTTAAAATAAATATGCTTGATTGCCACCTTAGCGGTATATATAATTTTATTTATTTATATGTATATACTAGTATATATAATTATATCTTTCGACTATGCGATCCACTCAGTCACCTCGTACTAGTGGAAAGACAGCTTAACACTTACATTCAAGGTAAAGAAGGGTAAAGATCCTGCGACCGTTGGGACTCAGGTGTGCTTAAATTAACACATCTCTTTTTCATTATGATCATCAGATGGCATGAAATGGGCGTATTTTTATTACTTACAAATTATTTGTTTACAACAACGTAACAATGTCATCATCATCATCATCATCATCAGGTCATTTTAGTCTCCACTACAGGAGCACAACCCTCTCTCGTCTGTCCCAGACAGAAGGAGGATTTGGCCTACACTCCCCACGCTGGCCAGACGGTTTGTGGAGGCCTGATCGATGTTTGCTAATGTATTTCCCTTAGTCGCCTTGTACGACATCCACGGGAAGAGACGGAGTGATTCTATTCTAGTCTGCCGGAAACCACACGGCCATTATCTAACATTTTCTTACATTGTTACATTACAACAACGTAACGATGTAAGAAAATGTTAGTTTTCAATTCTGATTCTAGCTGTAGTGTCGATTTGAATCTTTATGAAAATATATATAATGGGCAGATGTGACGTCTTACGAATCGATGAACGTCAGCTGCACGCACGAAAAATCATGACTCATTATCACGTTCCGCCTGAGCCGTGCGTCCAAGCGAGAGCGCGGTACAAGTGACGCATCTATCTCTCGTCCACTCCATCGGCCGATGTTTTCTTATGACGTTATCACGTAAAATTATCTGCCGTAAACCGAATTAATTCGATAAATTAAACGTCTTTTTGTCGGGAACGCCGACTAGTTTCGATCTCAAAAGGAGACCTTCATCAGGGCGAATGTCCAGACACGTCCAACCTTTGTCTCTCGCGCCGGACACTGCGCGCCAATGCGCGCGCCGCACGACTGGAACGGGTGGTGGGGGATTGGTGCGTTGATTGGTGGAGCGCTGCCTTCGACGATAACGTAGTGGCAGCCGGTGGATCCAATTCTTCTATCTCTCCGGGCGCGTGGTCATCTAGTGCGCTTACCATGTGGTGGACATTCGCCCTGATGAAGGTCTCCTTTTGAGATCGAAACTAGTCGGCTTTCCCGACAAAAAGACGTGAGTGACCCGTTTAATTTATCTAATTAATTTAGTATAATGTCTCACGTGAGTTTTAATAATATTATGGCCGTAAACCGACATAACAGACAACCAATTTTTTATACCCCAAAGGTATTCTTGTTTCTGTAAAATAAATTTTTCATAATACAATACAGTACACTATTTTTGATATCCTAATTAATATTATCAGAAAACACTGTTACCTTATAATAATCCTATTGTTACAGGTAATACGAATTTCATGACCTTACAAAAGAGAAGAATTAAGTAATCACAAAGAAAATGTGAATACAAAAGTAAATGTAAGTCAGCCGCTCATTTCAGATTTAAGAATAGCTTAAGGAAAGTAACTGTAAGTAATACCTGTTATTTATTATTCTGTTGCTTTGTGACAAAGATTGGGTGTTTTGTGATATTAATAAATAAATAAATATCTCTCGTTCACTAGTGTCTTTCCACTTTTTGTCACAAGCTCGAGGAGCACGATGGCGTCTTTGCGCGTGCCAGTCTAACCGATCACGCAAGTCAAGCAACGTGGACCGTAGCCTGTCCATGGATGGGATATTTATCTTCAGCTCTTCCGTGCTTCGGAGGGCACGTTGAGCCGTTGTTCCCGCCTGTTGTCGTAAGATTACAGTCGTTAAGCCAAGTCAGTAGCATTTAGGCAGCTTCAAATACTGGCCTCCGTTAACACACAAAGTTGAGCAGCGTGGTTGATTATGCTCTAAACCCCTTCGACTGAGAGGAGAACGGTATCCCAGCAGTGATCTGGTAGATAATGCGATATTATCTGTATAGCTCTTCTTCGGTCGCACCGCTCGCCATCTCGGTAGGAAATTCATCCGCACACATTGGAGCCAAGATGGTCACGAACTGTGCGATTCCAGGAGGTTTTCTTCCATAGACTCTTAGGTTGTGGAATGAATTACCTGCCGAGGGACTTTTTCCCAAGGGACTACAGCATGAAGTTCTTTAAGAAAGGCGTGAAGACGATTTTACAGTGATACCTCTGGTATTGCGAACGTCTATAGGCTGCGACGACTTCTTAACATCCAGCGGGTCGTATTTTTGTTTCTCACCTTAGTTGTATAAAAAAATAATTAAACATGAGCATTAAGTTCGCCTTTTGTATATGAAATGGTGTGCACAAAAGGGGTAATTTATGTTTAAATTTATGTTGGTCCTACAGTGCCGAAAAGGGTAATTTCTTACCTATAATTTAATTATAGCTTTATTGGCAAGCCCGGTGGTCGAATGATTAGCAATGGCCACTTTGAATCCGGGTTCAATTCCCGCATAAAACAAATATTTGTGTGCATGAACATGTCTGTTTGTCTTCGTCTGGGTGTTTTCTATGTATTATAATGTAAATATTTACAAAAAAGAAAGTATAATATCAGTTACCTAGTACCAATAGTATGAGTTTTGCTTAGTTTGGGTCTAGATGGCAATGTGTAACTTGTCCAGGAATATTTATTTTTTTAATTCATCCTTGGTAATTTATTACCAAAAAAAATTAAACCAAAATTACTTAATATACACAGACCACTTTAGGTGGTCTTGAATTACTATAGCTGTGTGTTTAGGTAGGTGTGTTTTATAATATCTTCTTCTTAACAATCAACTCTTTAAAATTGTAAAACTATGCGACTATTATACTAACTTTGCGACAAAACATACCAAACGTATGTATATTGACATAATACACTACACTAATACAGTTCCGGTCCTTTCAATTCCTTTCAGCCACTTAATAATTTAACTACACATAATCTTAATGACACGTAACACTTCTGTGTACGCTGAACAAGTGAAAGCGCTGAACGTGTTTGGACATCGCTGAACGCGGCGGTACAGCGCTGAACACTGACAGTAGCATGGGCGAGAAAAAACACACATTTTTTGTACGGGGTTGCCGCGAAAGCTGAATAGATTCTGAAAACTAAACGGACGCGTATGTACCTCCATACAAAACTGGTGCTTCCTATAGATATAACTTGAATTGAGCTGAATATGTGTAATTGCTTGCCGTGTGGTTTCAGGCAGACTAAAATAGAACCACTCCGTCTCGTCCCGTGGATGTCGTACAAGGCGAATTAGGGAAATACATTATCAAATATCGATCAGGCCTCCCCAACCCGTTTGGCCAGCGTGGGGAGTGTAGGCCAAATCCTCCTTCCGTCTAGGATGGACAAGAGAGGGTCGTGCTTCTGTAGTGGAGATTAAAATGACCTGATGATGGTGATGATGTGTAATTACTCCCATAGACAGTAATGCCGTCTGATAAGCGCTTAAATAGGTTTTATGCGATCAATCTCAACGGGAAATCCTTTTTAACCCGAAACAACTCAAAAATATATAATTACTTCATTTCATTACTGAACGGAGAACGACAGCCAATCGCAATAACGAAGAGTGACAAATGCTCAGGCATTTGTGAATGACAGGTCTTGATTGTTAATTTTAAACGAAAATAAAAGGGAAACACCGCTTCGGCGAAGGGGGCCGTAAAGCATAGACATAAAATATAGCATGGACTGGATAGTTCTGCAAAATAATAAATTATTCACGATCATTATCAACTTATATCTATTCGTTTCGCGGGGCTCTTATTTGTGAAGCTCTAGACAAACCTAACCTAACCGAAAAACATCTATATTGTATAACTGTATTGCTTCAAAGCACTAAATTGACAACTCTCTTTCAAGCAGCTTAGGGGTGTAAGTGGTTCATCAACACCTTTGAACCAAAGCCAACTTCACTTGCACGCGGTGCACCCTGCTGACTGACAAACGAAGCTCTGGCGAAAAGAGAGGTAGGGAGCGTAATTGTAAGCTACCCGACTGGGGAATGTACCTCCACCTCACAGAATACCGCAGCCAAATAACAATTACCTTGAGGGTTGTTGTGTTCCTGCGAGAGAGTGAGGTCACCAGAAATGAAGGAGATGCTGCGTTGGCAGCGGGGGGTGGCGGCTCTCGAGCGATATTTTATGTTGCGAGCGTTAATATGACTACGGTAACTGCTACCCAACGTAGTATAAAAAAAAAATTACAGACTGGAAGAGACCCCTATTGGGATAAGTATGCCATTGTATACAGTGTAATGATTTTTATATATTCTGTACCTACGTTTTATATAATAGGTCGGGGAAAAAGTCTTTTCGCATTATAGTATGTATGAACTTATAATAAAATCTCTTTGGTTATACCATTTGTATATAGCAGGTTTTGATATCTTTAAAAAGTTTAAATTTTAAAAAAGATAATTCCAAATTCAAATTTGGTAAATGTGTGATTTTCATTTGTTTTTTTTACTGTCAAGATGAGTGAATCTAATGAAGAAATTCGATACATTTTAAAATTTTACTACAAAAAAGGTAAAAATTCAACGCAAGCTGCGAAAAAAATTTGTGACGTTTATGGACCTAGTGCAGTGTCTGTGAAAGTAGCACAAATTTGGTTTAAGCGTTTTCAATCCGGAAATTTTGATGTCAAAGATGCACGTCGCTCTGGTCGCCCTGTTACGGATAAAATGGATGCCATTTCTGAAAAAGTGGAGCAAGATCGGCATATCAGTAGTTACGACGTAGCTGAAGAACTAGGAATTGACCACAAAACTGTTTTGACGCATAAAAAGGTCGTGGTCAAAGGCCGGCCAGGCTTCACAGACTCTGGCGAAACCCGGGTTAACCCGCAACAAGGTGGTGCTGTGTGTATGGTGGGATTGGAAGGGAAGATATTCATTATGAGCTGTTATCGCCAGGCAGGACTATCGATTCTGAACTCTACTGTGAACAACTGATGAGATGAAAGCAAAAAGTTGAGAAAAAGCGGTCGGAATTAATTAACAGAAGGGGTGTGATTTTTCATCATGATAACGCTAGACCTCACACATCTTTAGCCACTCAGCAAGAATTAAGAGAGTTTGACTGGGAGGTGTTAATGCATCCGCCGTATAGTCCTGACCTTGCACCTTCTGATTTCCACCTGTTTCGGTCTCTTAAGAATTCTTTAGGCAATGTCAGGTTAACATCACGAGAAGACTGCCAAAACCACTTGGCGCGGTTTTTTGAACAGAAATCCCAAAATTTCTATAGTAATGGGATCATGTCTCTACCTACAAGATGGCAAAAAGTTATCGAACATAATGGCACCTACATACTTTAGTTAAATGTAAATAAACTTTATTAAAAAATGTTTTGAATTTTCATATAAAATACGAAAAGACTTTTTCCCCAACCTAATACAATAAAGTTTTACAAACAAATAGCCGGTATCTCAACATGATCTACTTTAGCGCACTTATTTGGTTCCCGTGACATTGCATGCTTACCTAAATAGCGTCAATTTTAACTCAATATGACGACCGCCATGGCGTTTTGTAATTTACACTTTTACCCCTATGATATGGGTATCAAATAAAAGGGCTTAATGAGCGAACAGTTTTTCAATTCTTGTTTTTTAACAAAATAATAAAAGCTGGCTTCCAATTAAATTTTCTTTTATGTTTATTTTTGTTTACGTCAATTACAGAACCCGTCTATACCCGGGGTTGTTTTTATATTATTTTATGAAATATAATAATAGGTACCTATATAGTTTGCTTTATATCCATTTTAACGAATTACATACACAGACTTCGTTGTTCATAATATAAATTGCTTCATTGCGTTTTTTATTTCATTTATTGATTTTTATGAGCTTACTAGCTTTGAAATTCGGGGCAAACACGTGTTTACTCATTTATCTATAGAAGTAGTCGTGTAAAGTTTCGGATAAAATAGTTCAACTAATCTCGTTTCCACATACAAACTTTGGACCCCCGTTTCACCCCCTTAGGGGATGAATTTTAAAAAATCCTTTCTTAGTGTACCCCTAGACGTCATAAGGAACCTACGTGCCAAATTTCGAACCTCTAGACCCAGCGGTTTGGGCTGTGAGCTGATATATCAGTCAGTCAGTCAGTCAGTCAGGACTTTGAATTTTATATTTATAGAAGTGATCTAAAACAGATTATCGGTGTCTATGTTTGTTACAATACGCATCCCCGCTGTTGTCATTAGATGACATTTGTACAACAGCTAGTCTATTGATATGTATGTCTATCCCCCAATAATAACTTAAAAAAATATTCATTAATTTTGTATCTATGAATAGTTGTATTACAAGGCAATACAAATTTTATATATGATTGTTTATTCTGCATCCACCCATATTCATCCCACATCTGAGAGACGGGTTCCCCTTAATCGAATGGGGGTTTACAGCATACTTCACCACGCAGCTCAACTGTGGGTTGGAGGAGGCCAGTATTTTCAAGCTAACCAAAGACTTGGCTTAACTTCGCTTACCGACTGTTACCTAAT
Organism: Hypsopygia costalis; assembly: GCA_937001555.2. Classification (NCBI taxonomy): domain Eukaryota; kingdom Metazoa; phylum Arthropoda; class Insecta; order Lepidoptera; family Pyralidae; genus Hypsopygia; species Hypsopygia costalis. Next base: position 9,048,359 of record OW443349.2, read on the forward strand.
GGTAACAACCGGAATCGGGCTCCGAAGTACGGAGGAACTCAAGATAAATAAACCCATCCATAAGCAGGCTACTGTCGCTGTTGCTTAACATGCATTTAATTACTTCATACAAATGGGAGGGAAAGCCCATAACGCGCCCCTCACCTCTCAGTGCTGCTGGATCCAGCACAATAGGACGCCTGCCCACGCTGGAGTGCCCGCATTTTGGAGGAGATATGCGGAATTGGGCAGGTTTTATAAATATGTTTACCTCTTTGGTAGACTCAAGGGTGGATCTCACCAGGGCGGAGAAGCTGGCGTATCTCCGCTCCTTTCTGGAGGGTGAGCCCAGGGAGTTGGTTCAGCGCTTGGAGCTGCAGGATGCCAACTAAGATACCGCGATGAGCTTGCTGCGGTATCAGAACCTAAATCACAGGTTGTGATATTGCACGATTTTTACAGTCTATATCAATAACTCTGTGACTCTATGCATACACTGAAATCGAAATAAGCGGACAAAGTGCACAATACTCGCATAGCAATTCACAAAGCGTCTACGGAATGAAATCGCAAATGCCAAGCTCCATTTTAATTATCGTTTTGTTTTTCAAACTGTAAGATCTCTTTCGAGTCACGACCTCCTCATGGGCACGTTAAAAATATATAAAAGGTAGCTGATACATTATTGAAACGTTTGGCCAACATTCGTCCGAATCTTATCTTAGGATGGGGATGGAATACTAATTTGAGATAGGAGGGAGAACGTGCCGTAAGAGGCGATAAGACAACATTGATAACGTGAAATAAGATTAGTGGAAAGGATCCGACGATAATATTAGACAAACAGGAGTAACTGTTGTTTTCTTTCGTTTAATTAAAAACATTACAGTGCCTTTTTTATTTTACAGCAGGGAAAGTACAAAATTGTTCTTTTTAATTCTTTGTATAGTCATTCTTTCCTCGAAGAATGAAAGCCAGTGGCGAGCGCCTTCCTTTCATGTAAGAAGCGTTTATCCGTCAAAGGAATTAGTAAAGCACGGCACCCGTGCCGTATGCGACTCTCGTCTTTAAGGTATTTAAAAAAAAAAATTGTCTGTAAAGTCGGTTTACGAACGATAATTTTACGTGCTAACGTCATAAGAAAACATTAGCCGATGTAGTGGAAGAGAGATAGCTTGCTCCATGCTCTGGCTTGCACGCTCGGCTCAGGCGGAATGTGACAATTAGTCATGCTTTTTCGTGCGTACAGCCGGCGTTCATTGATCTATAAGACGTTATCACTTCAAAAAAAAAACAGGCAATTTAAATTACAATGTTCATAACTATAGAACCTGCAGTTCAATATTGATGTGTGATGCTGGCAATACTAACGAAATCCATTACCCCCACTACCACCTCCAATTCAAACGCGGTTATAATGGGTGGTAATTCGATGGATTTGTCATTTGTAGATTGTTGTTCTAACCATCAACATCTACAGATTACCCTCAGGTAATCTGTAAATGTAATCATTCTCAAATGCCTCGCGCAAAGGCGAAACACGTGACGCAGAGACGACCATAGCAGCTGGTGATGAGACGACCAAAGTGGCCACGGCAGTCGCATGCATCTACTACCGTTAGTGGGGGAGGGGGTGTTGGGGGGGAGTAATTACTAATAAAAAAAATAGTGTAGATCAAATTGCCTATAAATTAGACTTCCGCAAAATAACACCTGAATCAATTAACTAACTAACGAAAATCATTCGACTTATCGACAAATCATTCTCGACTCAAGTTGAACTCAAACGAGATCTGTCCACTCGAGTCCATTTTGACAATTCACGACTAGAGTGAGCAAATTTCGTTTCTTGTGTATAAAAAATTCGTGTCTCGTTCATGATATTTTTTATTATGCTCTTCCATCTTAAAAGCTTGATGGCCCCTCTCCAAACACTGGATGCCATGTTGGCCATAATTTGTAACGTCATAGGCATTTTTTTTTTTTTGGGGTGTAAGAGGTTCATCAACATCTTTGAACCAAAGCCAACTTCACATGCACGCGGTGCACCCTCCTGACTGAAAAACGAAGCTCTGGCGAAAAGAGAGCGTAATTGTAAGCTACCCGACTGGGGAATGTACCTCCACCTCACAGAATACCGCAGCCAAATAACACTTCTCTTGAGGGTTGTTGTGTTCCTGCGAGTGAGTGAGGTGGCCAGAAAGAAAAGGATGCGGGGTTGGCAGTGGGGGTGGCGGCGCGCGAGCGATATTTTATGTTGCGAACGTTAATATGGCTACGGTAACCACTTCTCATCAAGCGGGCCGTATGCTTGTCTGCCACCCGACGTAGTATAAAAAAAAAATCGGTTGTCTGTAAAGTCGGTTTACTGATGATAGTTGAACGTGACAACGTCATAAGAAAATACTGATGGAATGTTTGCATTTTTCAAAAGAACATTTTAATTGAACGCCTCAGAGCGAGGTAACGCCGCATGAGTCATGTTTTTTCGTGCGTGCAGCCGGCTCCATCGAATTATAAGACGTTGTCACGTCAAAAAATATTTCATCTATTTTTCTAATTACAGCTGTTTCAGTTTCTGTAGTCTTACATCTACATTTCAATATTGTAACCAAATCGTGAGAGAATGCATTCGGCATAAACGCTAGCGCGTGACTAATGATTTTTGTATTGAAAGCATCTGAGGGAGGTAGGGCATAGCGTATTTTTAGGGTTCATTCACACAGACCGGCTCGGAGATTCTCAGATTTAATAATATATATATTTATTCACATCTCACAGGGAAGATTTTACATTACAATAAGTAACACTGTTTAGTATCAAGAAGTACAAATCCATGTGAGAGTCTGGAGTCCGAACTAGACCGAAGTCTGTACTACGGATCTCCAGGCTCAGATGAGAGCACATTTTGAGCGCGGTTTAATAAGTATACAGTTTTGGATCATGTTTGGATGGATGGATTTCACATTTTAAAATTCTTTTAGTTATATGATTATGGAAAACCGATGTGAATTTTAAAAATAAACCTTACGTAATTGATCTAAAACACTATTTTATTGCGACCGAAATTTGCTCTTCACTCCGAGCCGGTCTCTGTGAACGGACCCTTAAGCTGCCCGACTGTGGAAGTACTTCACAGAATACCGCAGCCAAATAACAATTCCCTTGAGAGTTGTTGTGTTCCTGCATGTGAGTGACGTCACCAGAAAGAAAGAGAGGATTATAGGCTAGCAAGGGATCGGCGACTCATTGGTGTTGCTGATCTCCATGTGCTTGGTTGCTTTCATCAGGTGTCCCACATGCTCGCTTGCCCCCATCTTATATAAAAAAGTCATTAGTTCCAAGAGCCAGTTAACAAAAATTTAAGTTATTAAATTATTTAATTCAGACTTGCTTTTTAACTTTTATGTTTTTTGACGTGACAACGTCTTATAATTCGATGGCGCCGGCTGCACGCACGAAAAAAGATGACGTATGCGGCGTTATCTCGCTCTGAGGCGTTACATTAAAATTTTCTTTTGAAAAATGCAAACATTCCAACAGTATTTTCTTATGACGTTGTCACGTTCAACTATCATCAGTAAACCGACTTTACAGACAACCGATTTTTTTTCTCATTTTCAATATAAATAGAAAATGAGAAAAAAAAACATAATATAACAATAACTATATACATAGGTATTCGCCATTGTATTTGACCGTGTGTCATTCTTGTACCGTTCAACGGCGAAGAAAATTTATTCTGTCACAAACACTCGAGCTGTGACACTGTGAATCCTGTTAACTGAACGTAATGACTGGCCATTCGGCTCATTAATTTCACTGTCCCTTTTATATCCCGCCTTTTTGTAGGACATTCATTACGCCTAGCCCTCTTTCGGTGAATACGAGCCATTTTTGCATAAATTATTTACGTGTACACGGCAGCGTGCTCTAAATTTAAAGTCTGGCTTATATTTTTCTTATTTTTTTTATATAGTAGCACAGTATATGTAATAGTACTACGTACAGCATGGCCAGTCCCTGCCGCTCTCTCGTGTCGACCTCACCTCCCCTCTGAGACAAATCTGGAACAGTTTGTATGGCGCCGCACGCACACACGCTCATTTAAACTCTGCACAGACATCATTGTTTATATAGTAGTAAACGACGCGACATTTGTATGGAGTGGTCGGGGTTTGATAGTAGTAAGCGACACTTCATCTGTATGGTAACCAGGGTGTGGTACTATTAAGTTGACGTTTCTTCTATTAAAATCTTCGAAAGTTTAGTAGTAACTCTCAGGTTGCTTACTTAATTTGTTTACATAGGTAGTAATAGTAAAGTAGGTAGTTACGTAAGTAGTTTAAAATTTTTGACGAAAGTTAATAAATTGTAATAAAATATTAAAGCCCGACTTTGTACATATCATTTTCTTATAATATTGTAAATATGGTTTTCTTGGTATAGGTACAATAAAGTTAATATAACAACAACAAAATAATTTTTTTGGGATGTAAGTGGCTCACACGAACTTTGGAGTCAAAGCCAACCTTACCTGCACGTGGTGCACATTGTTGACTAGCGATAGAGGCTCTGGCGAAAGAGAGGTAGGGTACAGCGTATTTGTAAGCTACCCGACTGGGGAAGTACATACCTCCACATCACAGACTACCGCAACCAAATCACAATTCCCTTGAGGGTTGTTGTGTTCCTGCGAGTGAGTGAGGCCACCAAAAAGAAAGAAAAGAAGGAGCAGATCCCTTGGACGAAGACACCCCGTGATGGAAGACACCCCGGCCACTCCATACAAAAGTCGTGTCGTTTACTACTACATAAATAATAACCTCTGTGCAGAACGTGAATGAGCGTGCGTGCATGCGGCGACATACATACTGTTCCAGATTTGTCGTGACGAGAGAGCGGCAGGGAGAAGCCCTACTGTACATAATACTATTTTTTTTTATACTACGTCGGGCGGTAGACAAGCATACGGCCCGCTGGATGTGAAGCGGTTACCGTAGCCATATTAACGTTCACAACATAAAATATCGCTCACGCGCTGCCACCCCCGCTGCCAACGCAGCATCTCCTATCTTTCTGGTGGCATCACTCACTCAACAACTCAAACAACAACCCTCAAGGGAATTGTTATTTGGCTACGGTATTCTGTGAGGTGGAGGTAAATTCCCCAGTCGGGTAGCTTACAATTACGCTCCCTACCTCTCTTTTCGCCAGAGTTTCGTTTGTCATTTAGCAGGGTGCACCGCGTGCAGGTGAAGTTGGCTTTGGTTCAAAGATGGTGATGAACCACTTACACCCCAAAATTTAGTACTATACTGTTGTAGTATAATTATTAATAAATAATTACTTATACTGTTGTAGTATAGTATAAAAAGATTTACTAAATTCTATAACTAAAGTGAAAGAAATATACGAGTACACAGACTTGGCTCTGTTTTTACATACGCATAAAAGTATTGTATTGTTTGTCAGTAACATTTCCTCCTCTGCAAAAGGTTCCACTTAAAAATTCTTTTGTAAGCAGTGTCTCTGTGAATATTTTAAATACCATTCAGCACTTGTGTCTGAGACTAGAATTTAAGAAAAAAATAATTAGCAGCCATTTGTTAGATGGCTATTTGACCTCTGATCTCGTCTGAACCGTCGACGTACTGAAGAATATAGTAAATAATAATATTTATGGACAATTTACACAGCGCCATCTAGTCCCAAATTAATCGCAATGCGTCTAATATGGGTACTATACAACTGATGAATTTACTTTTAAATTTAGAGGAGCAGAAACGACCACTGAAATTTCAGCCTCTCTAGAAAGCAATATATTATTAAGATTACAGCAAAGCAACTACTTTAAAAGGTTTGCTTAGACGCTCTCGGAACTGAGGTATCTGCGGTATTAAAACCGAGGAAGCGGTGTAAACAGCTTAGAGATAAAATGAAATTTCAGTAAGTTTTTCTGTAAGCAAAGATTTAAAACTTTGCTAAAAATTATGTAGTGGTAACGTTGAACTCTAAATTGTTTTTTGCGAAATTAGTTGAGAACAAGTTGCTAGCTTAAAAATTGCTTTAAAATCATAGTACTTAATTGCACTCATATTAATATTTCTTGGACGCTGACCGTTGAGCTGGTTCACAGACTAAAAGTCGCACAGCGAACGATATAGAAAGCAATGCTAATATTATTAAAACTCACGTGAGACATTATACTAAATTAATTAGAAAAATTAAACGGGTCACTCACGTATTTTTGTCGAGAAAGCCGACTAGTTTCAATCTCAAAAGGAGACCTTCTTCAGGGCGAATGTCCAGACACGTCCAACCTTTGTCTCTCGCGCCGGACACTGCGCGCCAATGCGCGCGCCGCACGACTGGAAAGGGTGGTGGGGGGGTTGGTGCGTTGATTGGTGGAGCGCTGCCTTCGACGATGACGTAGTGGCAGCCGGTGGATCCAATTCTTCTATCTCTCCGGGTGCGTGGTCATCTAGTGCGCTTACCATGTGGTGGTAAAAACTGACAGTATCAACATTGGCGACTGTATCGTGACTCTCTTTAGACTCAAACTGGAGCACTGGTTTCCAGGCCGTTGGCAATACCCATCCGGTATCACGGTTGAAATTCGGACGTCGACTAATTTCGATAGCTTCGCGGATTTTTCGTGGAACAAAGAACTTTTCCTTTGCAACCACCTTAGCCTTATCGAATCGGATGTAATGAGAGACGCCCGAATCCAGTACGTGTTCCGTGATCGCCGAACCATTTCTGTCCAGGTTTTTTAAACTCCTAATATGTTCTGAGAGTCTTGTCGCTACATTGCGTCCTGTTTCTAGCAGGCAAAAGCCGTTGAGAGCAATGCTGGACGAGCTCGGTGGTCGAATGGTTAGCAATGGCCTTTTGACTCTGAGGTCGCGGGTTCGATTCCCGCACAAGACATACATTTGTGTGCATGAACATGTCTGTTTGTCTTGGTCTGCTTGGAATTTCTCCTAGGTATCGAATCCGCAACGAAGAAATTCAACCGAGAACTAAAGTGGTCGTCATAGCTCTCAGAATCAGGGAGTTGAAGTGGCAGTGAATAGGCTTGTTGCCCATGTCACAAAATTATAAAAACTCTCTATCAGTAACGTAAAATACATAAAACTAGAACGATCTGCGATCTTAAAATTTTAATAACTTATGTACGACGTGTTTTATGTTCTGTTAAAGTTTGGTGGGAAAGTCCATTTTAAATGTATGAAATTATAAAAAATAAATATTACCATTGTAGAAACAATAAAAAATACTATAACTTTTGTTACGGCACTGGCTACATAAACGCAATATTTAACATAGCTGTCGTACAAATTTCTGATTTAATGCATATAAAATAGTACGGTGTGACGTCATAACGTGGTGGCCTTTTGTATGGAGCGTTTTCGGGATAGTCCAAAATTGTAATCTTCAAGTTATCATATCTCGAGAAGTTTTTATGCAATCGAAGTAATTATTTCACCTATATTTATATTATTGTGACGTCTTTAAATAACAAATCGAAAAAAAAAATGGGATACAAGTCTATTGAAGTACCTAAGGAGTGAGTGAAAGGAGGAAAGTCCTAGAGTGGAGGCAACGTATGGGGCGACGAAGCGCCCCCCTCTCTAAATGGACCGACGACCCACAAAAAAGTGGCTGGTATCGGTTGGACACTGAAAGCGGAGGATCATTATATGGTGGAAAGCATTGGGAAAGGCCTATATCCAGCAGTGGGTATATACAGAATGATAATGATAATGATGAAAATATATTTAAATATATATACCAAGGAAAACTTCGGTAATTTAATTGAAGATTCAAGTGACAAGTCATCGGAATAGAGTATAGTGTTGCTGGGTTAGTAGAGAAGGTGGCTACGCGCAAAAGTGGCAAACGTTTCTATTAAACCGCCTCCCATCAGGCAGGTATACCTTTTTTTTTTTATACTACGACGGGTGGCAGACAAACATACGGCCCGCCTGATGTAAAGCGGTTACCGTAGCCATATTAACGCTCGCAATTTAAAATATTGCTCGCGCGCCGCCACCCCCACTGCCAACGCAGCATTTCCTTCCTTTCTGGTGACCTCACTCACTCGCAGGAACACAACAACCCTTAAGGGAATTGTTATTTGGCTGCGGTATTCTGTAAGGTGGAGGTACATTCCCCAGTCGGATAGCTTACAATTACGCTGCCTGCCTCTCTTTTCGCCAGAGCTTCGTTTGTTAGTCCGCAGGGTGCACCACGTGCAGGTGAAGTTGGCTTTGGTTCAAAGATGTTGATGAACCACTTACACCCCATAATGTAACCCATAATACCACCCGATTTAATATAAAAAATAGATCGTTTCAGTTACGAAATTAAACCCGTGCTTTGGAGGGCACGTTAAGCCATCGGGTCCGGCTGTTGTCATTAGATGACAGTCATGAAGCCAAGTCAGTGGCGTTTAGGCGGCTTGACAACACAGGCCTCCGTCAACCTGCAGTTGAACAGGGTGGTGGAGTATCCTCTAAACCCCTTCGATTGAGGGGAGACCCGTATCCCAGCAGTGGGATGACTATGGGTTGATAACGACGAAAATTTTTTTTTACATACTGCCATCTAGTCCCAAACTAAGCATAACTTGTACTATGGGTACTAGACAACTGATATTATACTTAAAAACATTTTATTTTGTAAATATGTATATACATATAATACATAGAAAACCACCCAGACCAAGACAAACAGACATGTTCATGCACACAAATGTTTGTCTTGTGCGGGAATCGAACCCGCGACCTCGGAGTCAAGGTGGATATGGTTAGCCATTCGACTATCGGGGTCGTCAAATTAAAATGTACAAGTAGGTTTCAGAATCATAATGTACCCATACTTTGGAACATTCATAAGTTAGGTATCTCAAAGAAAGTTTTTCGTATGAGAATTGCCTGAAGCCGAAAGCAAACTGAAACGTTTGACTCTCTTGGCCAACTTTCCAGCAAGTTGCATTCACTGCAGTTTCTTTATTCTTTCGATTTCTTGTTAAAATGTACTGAGTTACAAAGTTGAGCAAGCTATTTGAAATTATGTTTCTTCTAGCGAATGTACACGAACGCGGTGGTCGAATAGCTAGAAATGGCTACTTTGATTCCAAACTCGCGCGTTCGATCTCCGCACACGACAAATATTTATGCGTCAACACGTCTGTTTGTTTTTGGTCTGTGTGTTTTCTATATATTATATGTATGTACAAAAAAATATTTAAGTACATATATCAGTTATCTAGGTACAAGTTTTACTTAGTTTGGGACTATTTTTTTTATACTACGTCGGGTGGCAGACAAGCATACGGCCTGCCTGATGTGAAGCGGTTACCGTAGCCATATTAACGCTCGCAATATAAAATATCGATTCCGCGCCGTCACCCCCGCTGCCAACGCAGCATCTCCTTCCTTTCTGTTGACCTCACTCACTCGCAGGAGCACAACAACTCAAAAGGGAATTGTTATTTGGTTGCGGTACAATTACTCTCCCTACCTCTCTTTTCGCCAGAGCTTCGTTTGTCGTTGGGTGCGCCGCGTGCAGATGAAATTGGCTCTGGTTCAAACACATTGATGAACCACTTACACCCCAAAATTTAAACTTCATGCACAAAATAAGTGTACACAGGCGGATTTAATGCTATACAAACGTTCTCTACCAGTCAACCTTAAGTGATGCACAGATAAGACATGGCAGATACACAGGGACAACGTACCCTGTACCTAACAGCTAGTGCGCCCCGTGTGCCAACCTTCCGGTTATATCACGGGGATGCGAGTCTCTCGTTCAGTAAACCAACCAGACGAGAGTACATAGGTAGACAGGTACACAACAACAACTAGGTACACAGGGACAGTATAATTGAAAATTACTACTACTGACTAGATAGCACTGTGTCATTTGTCCGGGATATTTATTTACTACTAGCTGTCCCGGCGAATTTCGTACCGCCTAACAATCAATGAATGTCGTGGTACATATTAGCTGAACTAAATTTATGATTTTATGGAATTAAAACAATGAATAGTAGAAAATAATAGAGAAGCTCGATGGCGTCATTGTGCGTGTCAGTCTAATTGAACACGCAAGTTAAGCAACGTCGACCGTAGCCTGTACACGGATGGGTTTATATTACCTCGAGCTCCTCCGTGATTCGAAAGACACGTTAAGCCGTCGGTCCCGGTTGTTATCATTAGCTCATCTTGAGCTCCTCCGTGCTTCGGAAGGCACGTTAAGCCGTCGGTCCCGGTTGTTATCATTAGCTGATCTTGAGCTCCTCCGTGCTTCGGAAGGCACGTTAAGCCGTCGGTCCCGGTTGTTATCATTAGCTCATCTTGAGCTCCTCCGTGCTTCGGAAGGCACGTTAAGCCGTCGGTCCCGGTTGTTATCATTAGCTCATCTTGAGCTCCTCCGTGCTTCGGAAGGCACGTTAAGCCGTCGGTCCCGGTTGTTATCATTAGCTCATCTTGAGCTCCTCCGTGCTTCGGAAGGCACGTTAAGCTGTCGGTCCCGGTTGTTATCATTAGCTCATCTTGAGCTCCTCCGTGCTTCGGAAGGCACGTTAAGCCATCGGTCCCGGTTGTTATCATTAGCTCATCTTGAGCTCCTACGTGCTTCGGAAGGCACGTTAAGCCGTCGGTCCCGGTTGTTATCATTAGCTCATCTTGAGCTCCTCCGTGCTTCGGAAGACACGTTAAGCCGTCGGTCCCGGTTGTTATCATTAGCTCATCTTGAGCTCCTCCGTGCTTCGGAAGGCACGTTAAGCTGTCGGTCCCGGTTGTTATCATTTAATGACAGTCGTTAAGTTAAGTCAGTGGCCTTTAGGCGGTTCGAAAACACTGGCCTCCGCCAACCCGCAGTTGAGCAGCGTGTTGGAGTACGCTCTAAACCCCTTCGGTTGAGGGAAGACCCGTATCCATAAAAACTGAAGATTTCATAAAAATAAAGATTTCCTTATTGTTAATTTAAAAAAAAAAAACGTTTTGTTTTATTTTTTTTAGTTTTGAAATACGTTTTATCATTTTGGTGATTTGTAATTGTCATTTCTTTTGATGTTTACTCTGATTTGATTCTTGCGCTCGAACCCCATGGGAAAAGCGTTTTCACCCCTATCGATTTGACATTTTTAAATTTTCATAACAAATCACAGACAACTTTCGCGACATAAAAGTGACACCAATCGATTTGACGTTTTGATATTTGACAACCAATAAATATCGTAATCCCTTTTTCAACTGACACTTTCATTTGTATGGGAAAATGTTTTTTCTTTTATTTTACTTTTTCGAGAAATTTCCAATGTTTTTAAGAGTTATTCTGCTATTCGGGATGGAAACAAATCCAACAAATCATAAACCATTGCAATCGGTGCCGCCGTTCTCGAGTTATAACTGTTGTAACAAACACGACTTTCTTTTATATATATAGATAGAAGGTTGGAATTGCGCGTGTCAGTCTAATTGACGCAAGTTAGACAACGTCGAAATTCGACGAAGGACCAAAGTTGTCTACATAGCCTTTAGAGTTTGCAAGTTGAGGTGGCAATGAGCCGGTCACATCTGTCGAGTAAGTGATGGCAGAGGGGGGAGGAAGGTATTAGAGTGAATACCGCGCGTTAGACGACGAAGCATTGGTCGCCTTCCTTCTAGATGGTCGGATGACCTTAAGAAAGCGGCTGGATGCGGAAGGCGGAGGATCGTATTAGGTGGAAAGCATTGGCAAGGTTCTAGCAGTGGGTAGATACAAGTTGATGATGACGATGATGAGGCAACGTCGACCGTCTATGAATGGGTTTAATTCACAATAATATCTAGGTTCTGTGATCTGATATTCGATTCAGTACAAGGCAAGACAGCATTTTCCTCCAATCCATCTTTGTTCCCATAAACCTTGAGGATATAAATCATAAAGTCACAATAGAACAGAGACGAAAGAAATGGGAACTGCCGTTGCGTTCCCCGACGAATATGCTGAGAAAATTGTATGGATTTTATTAATAGCCTTGGTATACGCGTATGTGACGCCTTTATATACATATCTTATTTATTAAATCCCAACTGATTTTTATTCACGTACTAGCTGTTACCCGCGGCTTCGCCACCGTTGTCCAGGGGAGCTGCCATTGATTTGTGTATATTTATATACACAACCATAGCGCGATTTAGAAATGTGCAGCGCCATCTAGTGATCTAGTGAGAGAAGGACAAATGATTATAAACTTTATTTTTTCCTGTGGGAAGGAAATAAGATGTTTATCCGGGATAAAGAGTAGCCTATGTCACTCTACAGGCCTTAAACTACCTCCAAAAAAAAATCATGTCAATCGGTTTGTTACTTTCGACGTGAAGAAGGACAAACTAACAAACAAATTTTCACATTTATGTATAATATTTGTATGGATTAATATAGATATTGCTATATATTAATACATGAATAAAAAACATTGTACTCCTTTTTACGAAAACGTTACGTTTGTGCGGACGGAGGAGTATGAAATTTCGCACACTTATCTAATTAAAAATTCTCGTGTCGCGATGTTTGTTACCAAACTCCTCCGAAACGGCTGGACCGATTTTTATGAAATCTTGTGTGCAAATCGGGTGGGTCTGAGACTTGCCTAACATCTATTTTTCATACCTCTAAATGATAAGGGTGACCCACCCCTAATTTTTTTTATATTCTATTGACTTTGAATTTTTTTATTTTTATTTTATTATGGTATAGAATTGAAAAAAACTTACAATTTCAAATTTTCTCCCTTCTAATGTACCATCAACTCTTATTTTTTAATAGCGAATAATTGATATGGCCGTGTGGTTTCCGGCAGACTAGAATAGAATCACTCCGTCTCTTCCCGTAGATGTCGTACAAGGCGACTAAGGAAAATACATTATAAAACATCCAGATCAGGCTCCCCAACCCGTCTGGCCAGCGTGGGGAGTGTAGGCCAAATCCTCCTTCTGGGACGGACGAGAGAGGGTCGTGCTCCTGTAGTGGAGACTAAAATCACCTGATGATGATGAATTTATATGGCAAAACAATGTTTGCCGGGTCAGCTAGTAGTTTATATAGAGGAGAAGTGCAGAATACGAATATCAATAAAAAAATCATTACACGCACTACCGTATATTAGACACGCACGCGTAATTTTCTTTTAACAAGCTTATACACAGTGGAGCTCGAGATAATATAAACCTATCCATGGATAGCCTACGGTCGACGCTGCTTAACTTGCGTATTCGAATAGACTGACAGGCGCAACGACGAAAACGAGCTTCTACAACAAAATACACACTTCTCAATTTCTTCTAATTTTACAAAAGACTTAAAAAATATTAAAAAAAGCAATTAAGTTGCAGTTTGTTTCTTCAAGTGTTGTTTTGTTTTGGATAAAATAAACCTCTTAAGTTAAAAAAAAAACTCCTTGCTGGCTTTCATCCTTCCAGCTTTATTAATACCGTGGTGAAAAAGTCCGCAATGAAATCCAAGCAAAATAAAATTCTGAAAAAAATGTGTCGAAAACTATTTATTCTTGTTTTGGTTTTACAAACTCTTGTGTCGCTGGCTTCAGTCCAAAAGATCCATTCACGTTGTTCAGTCACCTGACCAGTTCACTGGGCAGGAGCTATCGAGTGTTTTGAATGAACGACTACGAAGAGGAGCTTAAATTCTTTGGTTTTTTTTTATGTTATTGGGTAGCAAACAAGCCTATAAACGCTTACGTTAAGAAATTTCACCTGTATTTTTTTTTTTTTGTGAGAGGTGGGCAAACGAGCATGTGGGTGATGACTACCTAATGGAAAGCAATCACCACCGCCCATGGAGATCAGCAACACCAAGGGTTCACCGATCCGTTGCCAGACTATACTCCTTCCTTTCTTTCTTTCTGGTGACCTCACTCACTCGCAGGAAATTGTTATTTTTGGTTTAAAGTAAAAAAAATACGCCAAACGTTTTATTTACTGCTTTGGAGTGTACATTTTTTTTTTCCTTTTTTTTTATGTGTGAGGGTAGCAAACGAGCATGTGGGTCACCTGATGGAAAGCAATCACCACCGCCCATGGAGATCAGCAACACCAAGGGGTCGCCGATCCGTTGCCAGCCTATTTTCCTTCCTTTCTTTGTTTCTGGTGACCTCACTCACTCGCAGGAACACAACAACCCTCAAGGGAATTGTTATTTGGCTGCGGTATTCTGTGAGGTGGAGGTACTTCCCCAGTCAAGCAGCTAAAATTTACGCTATGCCCTACCTCTCTTTTCGCCAGGGCCTCGTTTGTTTGTCAGCAGGGTGCACCGCGTGCAGGTGAGGTTGGCTTTAGTTCAAAGATGTTAATGAACCACTTACACCCCAAAACCACGTACATAAAGCTATCGGTCCCCGGCTGTTGTCATTAGATGACAGTCGATAAGCTAAGTCAGTGGCCTTTAGGCGGCTTGAAAACAGTGGCCTTAGCCAACTCGCAGTTCAGCAGCGTGGTGGAGTATATATTTTTTTTATATTAGCTCAGCATATTTCCGCTTCGCCTGATGGTAAGCGAAAAGAGGAGCCCCAATCGCATCGGCAACGGCATCGGACAAGAGACCTTGATGTCCTGTCAGTTGACGCTGCCATGCTAGCCTACAAGATGCTTCTTCACGCTTCGCTTGAAGGATCCCATATTGTATGAGTGAGGAAATAAATTTGCTGGCAACGCGTTCCACTTTTTAATAGTGCGACATAGATAGAAGTTGCCAAACCTTTTAGTACGCGAAGGAATGATCCCAAACAGTGAATTTATGATATCGCAAAACGTAACGACAACAATGTAACGAGTATGCTCTAAACCCCTTCTATTGAGGGGAGACCCATATCCCAGCAGTGGGATGAATAAGGGTTAACGATGACGTAAACTTGTGACATATAATCCCTCTACATCTTTGAACAAATACTTTTTTAAAATAATTAAAAAGTCTTTTTCCTTCAACAACACAAATAATTCCACAGGACAGCTGATAAAGTCATTATCGCAGCTGTCAGATTAAATTTAAGAACGAAAATAGATATTTTTAATTTAAGTCTTCTAATCAAAAACTTTTAATGTTATATAACTCTACTAATAGAAACGAAATTCAATTTCAAGGTAAGTAATTTACTTATTCTACGCTCTGTGTTGGCTAACTGGTGTTTAACCCTTTAAAGGTCTAGTAGATTAAAGAAAACCGTATGTTTTTCTTTTTTTTTTATACTACGACGGGTGGCAGACAAGCATACGGCCCGCATGATGTGAAGCGGTTACCGTAGCCATATTAACGCTCGCAACATAAAATATTGCTCGCGCGCCGCCACCCCCACTGCCAACGCAGCATCTCCTTCCTTTCTTTCCGGTGACCTCACTCACTCGCAGGAACACAACAACCCTCAAGGGAATTGTTATTTGGCTGCGGTATTCTGTGAGGTGGAGGTACATTCCCCAGTCGTCTAGCTTACAATTACGCTCCCTACCTCTCTTTTCGCCAGAGCTTCGTTCGTCAGTCAGCAGGGTGCACCACGTGAAGGTGAAGTTGGCTTTGGTTCAAAGATCTTGATGGACCACTTACACTTTTTAGTAGGTCTGATAGACCCGCAAATCAATTTTATTTTTCTGTATCTGCAAATTACTTTGCTTGCAAAATCACGAACGTGATTTTTTTTTAGTATTTATTTTAAACTTGTGTAAGTTAGTTTTCTTTTTATTTCTTGCTACAGAAAGTCCATATAATTTTTATGTTAACTTTTCAATTCAATGTCATTTATGAACTTTACATTTTAATCTTTTTTTATTAAATTACTTCTTAGCCATTATTTTACGAATCAAAAATTATACACTGGCTCGTGCACGTGCACTTTACACACAAATAACTGAAACAGCGGGCTGCAGAATGCGTGACGTTATTTAATGTGCTATTTAACGAGGCAAACTTAAAACTTTGGATTTGAAAAATATTAGTTTCAAAATTAAATTAAAATAGATGAATAGTTGAAAATTCATTATCTCCGAAGCTAAAAAAATAGATAATAGTTTTTCTTTTTTACCTATTCTAAAGTTAATCAAAATACATAATAATATAATCTATCTAAATAAAACAAAGTCGAGTTTGTTCGAACACTTATAACTCGAGAACCGTAGGACCGATTTTCATGGTTTATGATTTATTGGATTTCTCTCCGTCCCGAATAGCAGAATGACTATGAAAAACATTAGAAGATTGACGAAAGAATAAAATAAAAGGAAAAACATTTTCCCATACAAATGAAAGTGTCAGTTGAAAAAGGATTGCGATATTTATTGCCTTATTGGTTGTCAAATATCAAAATGTCAAATCAATTGGTGTCACTTTTATGTCGCGAAAGTTGTCTGTTTGATTTGTTTTGAAAATTGAAAAATGTCAAATCGATTGGGGTGAAAACGCTTGGCCCATGGAGTTCGAACGCAAGAATCAAATCAGAGTAAACATCAAAATAAATGACAATTACAAATCACCAAAACGATTAAACCGATTTCAAAACTAAAAAATCGGACAAGTGCGAGTCGGACTCGCCCACCGAGGGTTCCGTAGGTACATAGTATCATTATTGAATTTGATATTTTTCATTATAAATAAGAAATAATGCGTCGAAAAAAATAAATAAAATATATTTTGCAATGTGTACATCAAGCCCTTTCATATGATACCCCATTTGAACTAGTTTCAATTTGAAATTTCGACACCCTATAAAAAATATAGACCCCCTATTTTTTAAGATCTATTTACAAATGTATAGTTTTGAGATTTGTTCCTGTACTTGTAGTCTATAATGATATTACTTGCCAAATTTCATAGTTCTAGGTCAACGGGAAGTACCCTATAGGTTTTGATTCCCTTGAGTGTGTCGAAATATGCGTTTTTTGCTGAATAAACGGCCGTAACTTTTTTCTACGTAAACTTAGCAGTGTGATTTTTTTACAACTTCATGGGACCATAGACCTGAGTATACAGTTCAAATTTCAGCTTGATACTTCCACGCATTCTCGACATAGAAATTCTTGACAGACAGACAGACAGACAGACGGACAACAAAGTGATCTTATAAGGATTCCGTTTTTCCTTTTGAGGTACGGAACCCTAAAAAGATTCAGAACAGAAATTAAAGATGAGATAACATCACCATATAATCAATAATCTTTATTTTTATGAAATCTTCAGTTTTTATGGATACGGGTCTTCCCTCAACCGAAGACGAATAGAGCATACTCCAACACGCTGCTCAACTGCGGGTTGGCGGAGGCCAGTGTTTTCGAGCCGCCTAAAGGCCACTAACTTGGGTTAACGACTGTCATCTAATGATAACAACCGGGACCGACGGTTAACGTGTCTTCCGAAGCACGGAGGAGCGCAAGATAATCTAATGATGACAACCGGGACCGACGGCTTAACGTGTCTTTCGAAGCACGGAGGAGCTCGAGGTAATATAAACCCATCCGTGTAGTGTAGAGGATACGATCGACGTTGCTTTACTTGCGTGTTCGATTAGACTGACACACGCAATTATGCCATCGAGCTTCTCTATTATTTTCTATTATTCATTGTTTTAATTTCATAAAATCATAAATTTAGTTCAGCCAATTTGTACCACGACATTCATTGATTGTTAGGCGGTAAGAAGTTCGCCGGGGCAACTAGTTTTTAATTAAAAGAAACTTATACACGATGTGTGTTACAATGTAACACTTTGAGTGTTTAAGAAATATACATATTTACAGAATAAGATTAATAATTAAAAAAAATATGCAGATAAAATATAGAATAATGACCAATACAGATAAAATTATTTCATATTTTCCTGCTAGTTTTTTTTTTTTTGCCATTCCAACACAGTACTAGTATTCATTGGAACGATTTTGTTATACTAGGGGTTTATCTAACCCGACCAAGCTGCCAAGGGTTAATATGCGGTCAGTAGCAATGCACTCCGATTCGAGCACAAACTAAATGGAACATTGAGCCAGTTGTATTGGTTTTGTATTACAAAAGCGAAACTCTGGTTAGTTCAACAAGTTAGCCATGTTTCCGTTATATTGTGCTTGTGTTTATTGATGTGTGTGTACATTACTATAAAAACATCTTAGAATCTCAATCGAGAGACGCGAATGAGATCTCCTAAAAGGATTGAAATGAAAATTATTACATGTTGTTTGTATGTTCACATCATTATCAGCCTGTATTTACCCACTGCTGCGTGGAAAGCATTGGGGAAGGTCTATCAATCCCCAATGCGATCTTCTGCTTTTCAAACCTAGCTACTTTTTTGATATCACCAAGACAGACAAACGAAAATACTGAAAATAATTGTTTTGGGTTCTATTACTCCAAAAAAGCCATGTTTTATAAATCCCAATTTGTTTCGTGATTTAAATGAAAATATATATAATACATCTTTGTGAAATTGTGAACATTTTTTGCGTAAACATAAAACGACTGCGGTATACACTTACCATCATCAACACATTTAAGTGTCGGGCTCTTGTGGATTGAAATCTCCCCAACACTTCTGACCTCCGCTAACACCAGCCTCTCGAAATTTTATTAAAGTAACCGTTGTTCTAGGTGAACGACATAACGCGACGCGTTGCGATAAAGTATCTCCTGTTTAAATATTACACAAAGTATAGTTGTAGTATGATGTCACGCAGCTAAATATGCGACACTATCGGCCTCATAATGCACATTTGTTTCTGTGCTACGAGAAGAATTTATTGCATGGAAAAATATATTAAATTTAATATTTAGATTTCAATAACAGTTATATAATATTACTTGAAACTACATGGCTCTAATGGAGAAAATGTGTTATCAAAAATATCATTCAACGTTTGTCTATCTAACAATTACATAATTATGTACTTATTCGTCTAAATCAACTAAGAACGTTTTCGAATTCTATCGTATCGTCACAGGTATCGTATTACATCACAACGCGACGCATGTTATCGATCACCTAGGACAAGATCTGATACCAACCATTTCTTTTTGAATTTATTCACGTAAAATAAAAAAATCTTTGCAACGAAAAGTAGTTATTTACGGGATCCAAAAACTGTATTGGAAGTACTTGCAAGTGAGTGCACATTAAAAATGTTTAGCGTGATTGGTTCTGAATGGATACTAATTTTGTTCAATATATTTGAAACAAATCTTGTACAACACTTGGAGAGCATCCAAATTAAACGTTCCATTTTAAAAACAAAATACAAAAGAGGTAAACTGAGCTTCAAACAATCTATGTATTTAGTCTTTGATCAACACGTAATACGTAGTAAGTACTTAGTTGGTAAACTGAACTGTTTACTGTGGCTTTGCTCTTGCGAAAATAATTCTCTTTTTTCTTTAGAACAAAAAACAAATACACCTCTTATGTAGTTTATGGATTACCCAAACTCCCTGGCCCCTAAACATTAACGTACGACCTTACAGGTGCAGTCGAATTACAGACATTATAACACTCGAGCTATGCTTTTAAAGGTAAATAACCCTCCTGAAGCAGTGGTTCTTAACCTATGGTCCGCAGACTACTAGTGGTCCGTGAGAACACCTCAAGTGGTCCCCGAGCAGTACTGAGCACTCCTGTGGATATTTTATTCCTGCCTGAAATTTCAACCGATATCGATAAGGCACTAAGTAAATAAATAGCGATACAGAAAGAATAATGAAAAACTGATAAAGAATTATGAAGCGTAAAGGCTTTTAATTATTATTTAAAACGCCGAGCATCCCCCCAATTTTGGTGGTCAGTGGCATTATAAAAAAATATTACATACTCCGCCATGGCATCGACAAAAGGTTAAGAGCTACTGCTCTAAATTAATACTTTGTTCCTACAGGTGAATACTTTATTAATTCAATACATTCCGTAACGTATCCCTTTATTACTTTGCATCATTGCAAAATAGGAATATTCACTATTATGTAATAGGAATATTAGTCTGTAATGAGGATATTAGTATTTGTGAAACCGGAATATTGGATAACAAAACCGGATCTTTCAACCTTCTCGAACTGTCGTGTCGTGACACTATTTGTAAATAATAATCACTTTATCTCAGAATTATTACCAAGTCTATGTCCATTCTGTTGTTGCATTCGAAGCTCGTCTTAAATTCAAATTTATTATCCAATAAGCCACACTTACTCTGCCCAATCTCTTAAGAATATATATAGACAGGCTTAGAACATGAAAAAAGTAGATATCATTAGCTTGTTTGTTTGTTTGTAAAGACTTTATGCGGATTATGACTTAAGGCGGACTTCTCCCTTCAGGGATTCCATTTTAGATGTAATCTATTTTAGATGCAAAGCCAAAACTATGTCCAAAATTTAAACACACACACAGTCACGCACACAGTGCATGGAAACCATCCTCAATAGTGATTTCCTCAATAGTCTAAATGCAATATTGTTCTTTAAATGGTGCCAGAGTAACACGAAAATAAATAAAATATGTATACGTAACAGCTTTGAGCATGACAGCGTATGTTACTTTGGAAGCGTTCTTTTCGAGACATGTCTAAAATGGTATCTACATGTTTTATTGATCTAAGTAGAACGTGCTGAAATACTATCCCCAATGTCCTCTCAAAACAATACCACAATTTAACCCCGCGAAAAATTAATTTACGCCCCCATACTTACTGGGCAAGTAATGTGCTAGCACATCACGTCTCCCGGTAACACTAAATATTAACCTTAACCCAAAGCCATTAGGTTGAATATAGCACAACTAATGTTACCACTCGAAAGCTTATACGAGGTAATATCTTCGTGTATTTATTAGAGGGACAGAGTCGGTCCCTAGTCTCATATCCACAAGTTTGGCCTCAAAATTACTTACCGCCGTACCTGACTAAAGCTTGTGATGATAGATTAAAAAAGGTTTCCGTCAGGGGAATTACCTCTTTTCTTTGATAATGGTTTTTTTTATCAGATTCTCTATTCAAAGTTTAATGAATTTTGGCCAGTAATTGGTTACTTTGACACTGAAGATCGCGGCTGTTGTCCTGTTGGTTTCGATCCGTGCTCAAGACAGGGCTCATTTGCATGAACATTTGGTCTGGCCGTTTTTTATATTTTTACGTGAATACGTCTTCCATAGGGAGCCAATTAAAAAAAAATGAATGATAACAAAATCGGGATTCAGTTTCGTTTAGCAGCTACAAATCTATCTTCTCCATCCAATATTCAGTCACACCACAGGATAAATGAAAGATCAAAGAATTTATTTCGCTAAGTAAGGGCTATAGAATAGCATGCGTGGGAGGGGGAAATGCGTACAAGGCACGTCCGTGTCCAAGACACAACCACGCCCCATTTTTTTTATACCACGGTGGGTGCTTCAAAACTAATTTCATAAATTTGGCACCAACGAACACGGGTTCGATTCAACCACAAGATTTATAAACATTTGTGTGTAAGAACATTTCTTTGAATGAATTATAATGTTTTTATTGAATTATTTAGTAGGCATGTTCATTAAGTATGGAATAATATGTCGGGTATATGGCCTCACGATAGGCGCCTACAAATTTTGTTCCAACTAGACCACTCTTTTACTTTTTGGAGTGGTAGAGCAATTATGAAATAGGCCTGCTCGACCGGGGAAGTACCACCCTCTCACAGAATATCGACGTGAAGCAGCAATGCGTTTCGTTCGGTGAGTGAGAGATCCGGAAGCCCAACTCCTTCCCTATCCCCTCCTTCCTTCTCTTCCTCCAACTCCTTAGTGGACAACGCATTGGTACCGCCCCTTGTGTTACTAATGTCTATAGGCGGCGGTGACCACCTTCCATCAGGTGGCCCGCTTGCTTGTTTGTCTACTGTATGACATAAAAAAATAAATAAAAAAAAACTCAAAGGTTGGGTGAAAGATATCCTTTCTAAGGATAAGTTTACCTTTGTACATTGTTGTTTTATTTGTTGTATACTAGGGTTATTTTGACGAGCTCAATGGTCGAATGTCTAAAACGTTCATTTTGGTTCGAGTTGGGTTCGATCCCCGCAAAAGACGAATATTTGTGTGCATAAACATGCCTGTTTGTTTTGGGTGTTTAATCATCATCATCAGGTCATTTTAGTCTCCACTACAGGAGCACTACCCTCTGTCATCCGTCCCTGACAGGAGGATTTGGCCTACACTCCCCACGCTGGCCAGACGGGTGGGGGAGGCCTGATCGATGTTTTATAATGTATTTCCCTTAGTCGCCTTGTACGACATCCAACGGGAAGAGACGGAGTGATTCCATTCTAGTCTGCCGGAAACCACACGGCCACGGTTTAATACACAGATGTATACATACATAGATACATATATATAGATGTATACATTTACAAAAAAAATATTTACGTTTACATCAGTTATCTAATATCTATAGTTCAAGCTTTGCTTAGTTTGGGACTAGATGGCGGTGTGTAATTTGCCCAGGAATATTTAATATTTCTATTTATTTTATTACAATAAAGATGTTACTAACAAACAAACTCTGTTGACAGGTTAGGATCACTCTTTTCATGAAATTCTTCAGGACTTTCACAGAAATGTAGCTATATTTCACCGATGACGCGTTGGATCTCGGATTTGAGCTCTGGATTTTTTTTTCAGGTTTATTCAAATAAACCCGAGATTTCGCAACACAACAACAAAAATATCTGCGCGGCGTTTTCATCGTAAAATAATAAACTGCCTGTCGAGGTTTTTCCAGGAGACTACAGTATGGCTGAAAATGTTTTATAGGGTAGATAACACGCGTATGATGCCCCTACTCCTGATGATACATGCGTCTACAGGCTGCGGTAACTACTTCCCATCAGGTGGGTATGATCATTCCTGATCTCAAATACGAGATTCAACGCATCATTGGAGATTTAACCAGCCACATTTTAATGAAAAAGTTAAGAAAATTTTCATGAATAGAGTATTGGTTTGTCATCAGAGCGGTGGGATAATTTGCCGGAAATTTTATTCCGTAGTTAAGCGCAACGTATCTACATTACAATACAATAAATAGCTCAAAACTTTGTAAAAACATACGTATTTTTATTTTAAAATGAAAAATTACATTCTTATTAAGAGATACCTATTGCAACCACGAATTTTAAATATTAAACACTGATGGTGACCTACAACAATGAGTTTGTTACTTAACATATTGATTCTAATAATATGAATTGCAAAATCGTCTGAAAGCTTGGTAAATCTCCCTTCATCATCATCAGGTCCATTTTAGTCTCCACTACAGGAGCACGACCCTCTCTCGTCCGTCCTAGACGGAAGGAGGATTTGGCCTACACTCCCCATGCTGGCCAAAGGGGTTGGGGAGGCCTGATCGATATTTGATAATGTATTTCCCTTAGTCGCCTTCTACGACATCTACGGGAAGAAACGGAGTGATTCTATTCTAGTCTACCGGAAACCACACGGCCGTAAAAATCTCCGTTTAATCTCCCTTATTGCTACCACATCAGAATACTACCCCGGATGCAACGTCAACATGACATCCAGCTCCCGCCGCCAAATATCACACTCCCAGAGAACATGATGTCCTGTTTGAGTGTGGTGTCCTACACGATTGTTTTTAAACCCCATTGTATTTTACAATACAATATACTTTATTGCACCAAAATAAAAGAAAAATATGCAGTGAAAACATTAAGTACTAGTACAAAGGCGGTCTTATCGTCGAGCGATCTCTTCCAGACAACCTTAGGGTAGAGGACAAATAATATGAAATTAAGGTAGGTGGCGCAGATATTATTAATTACTATAAGTAATAAATTGCAAATACTTACATACATGCTTAATTATATAAATAAATAAATATGCACATACATATACACACATACATATATACATATACACAAATACATATATACACATACATACATACATATACACACAAATTATACCAACCTAGTATAGTACTAATGAGTCTAATCAAGTAGAGGTTAAAATTGTGACTAATGAAAATTAGATAAAATTAAGAGAAAGATGGTGGTTTTTGACAAGATTTTTAAACAAAGCTAGCGATTGAGCATTCCTGATCTGAGATGGTAACGCATTCCAAAGGCGCGAAAAAATATTTTAGTAACTCATAAAATGGATAAAATATTATACTCAATAGTTGTTGTAGCAAAATGTGCCAAAACCGCACATTTAACAATAACTTACAAAATTGACGAAACAATGAATTATTTCATCAATCAACAAATCAATAAAAATCTATGACGTTTAAGAAACTATCATGTGACACATTTTTTTATTAGATAAATATTTTGTTATTAATGTTGTTTTTTTTTTCGTCGAGTGTCGCTAGTTTTGTGACACGGGCCCTCTCAATAGGTACTTATTGAGTGGGCCCTTCATCTTATCTCTTAATATTAAGTTAGGTATATGTACTCATATGTAAAAGTCCGATAAAAAGAGGGGATTCGGAACAATCTATCTTCGTTATTATATACAAGTAAATTTACTGGATATTCGCCAGTACTAAATAAAAATGTATTCGCCAATAGGACAAAATATTCCTACATAGGACCAATAACGGACTGTTTTAAAAGTAAAATTTTAAATTCACCCTCAAAGGCATGTTGGCGTCATTTTCTCTAAGGGTATAGAGACAGGTCTCTCACATAGCTTGAGTGTTATCTTTTGGTCCAAGTTTATAGCGAAGAGGTCGATGCCATGTATGGAGCTCGATGGCGTCGGTTCGCGTACGCGCGTGCCAGTCTAATCAAGTCCATTACGCAAGTTAAGGAATGTCGACAGTAGCCTGTCTACGGATAGGTTTATTTTTCTCGAGTTCCTCCGTACTTCGTAGGGTAAGCTAAGCTGTACTGTTGTGATTAGATGATAGTCGTTTAGCCAAGTCACCTTTAAGCGGCTTGACAACACTGGCTTTCTCCAACCCGGAATTAAGCAACGTGGTGGACTGCGCTCGAAGCTCTTTTGTTTGAGGGCAGACTTGTATCCCAATAGTGAGAAGAATTTGGATAGATAGTTTGTTTTTTACGCATTTATTACACTGTTACACTTGTAGTCAAATGGGAAGTTAAACTATGTATTTTTCAATTTGCCGTGGCTAGTCAATTCTTAGGCCAAATGAGACAAACTGATAGATACTGTTGAAATGGTGTCTAGTTCTGTTCGCCTACTGTTTTGAACGGCAGGTTAGGTGTTTTTGGTTCATTCGGTCGACGGGTAGAGCGTTATTATTTAGTCGTTTAGCATGCTTTATAATAAAAGCGACAGTTATGAAGTGGCAGCGGCAGTTTAGGTATTGGCTAGGTGGCCTATAACTATTTTGTTGTCTTCTTAATTTTGCTGTCATAGATGAATAAAAGAATTGGCCAATTTAATATTGAAATTGACCTCTCTCCAACAAGCGCATTCCAACAAATGAATAAAAATTCTTTACATAATTGAAAAAATCGCTTATTCCTCTAACTTGTACTAAGCCATAAAAACATCGTATTCTCATGAGAACATCTTATTTAAGCTTAAGCGAGCGTGATGCCTTCAGAATTCCTCTGAATTTTCATTGAATATTCGGTGGATTAAATAACTGAAGTTAATAAATCAATTATTATCTGACTTTCTAAATAATTAAGTATTATTCGGTCATCCATATTATTTTATGAGCTGACCGAGCGAAACCATTTCCGTAAATCGTGTTATAGCATTTGGTGCATTCTACTAACTGGCGGAAGAGGTTCTAGCAAAAGAGATGTAGAGTTCCGGGTATTCCGAAGCTGCCCGAGTACGCTCACCTGACGTAAGAAGATGCTGCCGCCTCTGATGAAGGAGAAACGGGGGCGCCACCGAGTGACCAGGGCTAGTATTGTAAGCATTTATAGTCTGTGTTACTGTTCTATGTCAGGCTGTATGGCACCTAGCATATATTTGGCACCCAGCATATATATTATTAGCATCAAATATAACAACATCCTTGTCGATTCCTGCAAAGGAAGGTCACCTGAAGTAAGGAGATGCTGTCGCCTCTGCAGACGGAGATGCGGGGACGCCAGCGAGTGACTAGGACTATATTTAAGCATTTATAGTCGGATACTATTTAACGTAACATCAAATAAATACATTGCTAACCTAACCTAACCTATTTTGCACATCAAAAAATACTTATCGCACATCAAATGCAGGATTTGATGTGCGATCAGATTCATTTGATGTGCACATCAGATTATGTATTTTTGTGGATCAATTTAATATTTTCCTTTAGAGTCTATTACTGTTCAACGTTAGACTGTAGCGGGTGGCATCCAGTGTGGTATAAAATAAAACCGACCAAGTGCGAGTCGGACTCTCGCACGAAGGGTTCCGTACCATTATCTATAAAAACGGCAAAAAATCACGTTTGTTGTATGGGCCCTATAAGGGGGGCCCTTAAATATTTGTTTTATTTTTATTTAATTATTTATTTATAAAGTGAATATACTATAACTAAATATTATGTGAGTATTTCAAGCGTCTACCTATTACCGTTATCAATTGCGAGCAATAACGAGCAAATAATTACGTTTGTTGTATGGGAGCCCACTTAAATATTTATTTTATTCTGTATTTTAGTATTTGTTGTTATAGCGGCCACAGAAATACATCATCTGTGAAAATTTCAACTGTCTAACTATCACGGTTCATGAGATACAGCCTGGTGACAGACGGACGGACGGACGGACGGACGGACGGACAGCGGAGCCTTAGTAATAGGGTTCCTGTTTACCCTTTGGGTACGGAACCCTAAAAACGTAGTTTAGTTAATAAATTTATTATTTAATTAGTTAATAGCTATAATAATAGGTAGCTTTTTAAACGTGGTATAAAAATATATAATTTTTATACCACGTTTAAAAAGCTTTATTAACTACTGATTACTTCCCTTTCAGACGAGGAGCAAAGCGTATTTTATGGTTTTAGCAGGAAATTTGATTTACCTGTTATTAAATCACGTGCTTCCGTCGCGAACACAATAACCTGAAAATATCACTTCCGCACTTGAATTAATTAGGTACTTAAATAATCAATTATCTGTTGAAATAAGTATAAAATTTATTATCGGTATGTTACTTTTATACAGGTAACAAATAATCATACGGCCCGTCTTATGTAAAGCGATTACATTGCAATACAAGAAGTATCGCTCACACGAGCCGGCTCTGCTAGCGTATCACCTGCTCACATTTGATGACCTTATTTATTAACAGGAACACAACAATTGTCAAGTGTATTGATATTTGGTTGTGGTATTCTGAGAGGTGGAGGAACTGCCCTAGTGGTCCTCGACGTGCCCTACCACTTTGTCACCAGAGCCTCGTTCGCTAGTAGCGAACTACAAAGACGACGATAAAACACATAAAACTTCGCGACCCCAATCCATCTACATAAGAAAAAAATCATTTACATGTAAGCAAAAAATTTTTGTTTAATGAAACATAATGTCATCATAAAATTCTCCTTCTGTCTGGGACGGACGAGAGAGGATCGTGCTCCTGTAGTGGAGACTAAAATGACCTGATGATGAATGTCATCATCATCATCATGCCTATATCCGGCAGTGGATAGAGCCTGTATCTAGCCACTGCTGGATATGTAATATAATACTCGTATACCTTTTAGTATTTGATGCTTGATGAGACTTATACTTGTAACGGCGAAGCCAAGGCCTAGTACTAGAGATGGGCAAAATGCAGGGGCATTTACGACAAATTCCCAATGAACACCATCATCAGCCTGTATCTACCCACTGTTGGATATAAGCCTTCCCCAATGCTTTCCATCAAATACGATCCTCCGCTTTCCTCAACCAACCGCTTCCAGCCGCTTTTTTACGTAGCCGGATTATCTATTGGAGGGCGTCCAACACTACATCGTCCTACGCGCTGTCTACACTCTAATACCTTCCTCCCCCATCTGCAATCAATTACTTGCTAGATGTGACCGGTCCATTGCCACTTCAGTTTGCAAACTCTGAAAAATCCGGAACGAAGAAATTTGACGAAGAACCAAAGTTGTTGACATAGCGTCGACAACTTTGGTTCTTCGTTCCAGATTCGATCTCTCAGAGGAACCCCGAGCATAGTCCTCTCCGTCGCTCGCTGCGCGATATTTAGCCTGTGGACCAGTTCGATGGTCAGTGTCCTAGTCTCTACACCATCGATCATTGCAGGCATAATGTACGAGCAAGCTACTAGGATCTACCAGCTTAATTATAGGAACATAATCTCTAGAGGATTATCAATATAATCAATAATAATTTTTCAAAATGTGTTGGCGCACAGCGCAGTTTCAAGGCAAGTATCAATACATCCAAATCTAAGGCTGTTGGCAATGATGAAATTGGTCTCCATATGATAGAACCAATAAAGGAGATCATTGCTCCTATTCTTGCTGATATCATTAATTGTTCTCTTTCTTCTGGGATCTTTCCAACTCTTTGGAAAGATGCACATGTAGTTCCTCTTCCTAAAAGCTCGAAACCTTCCTCTTTCTCGGACTTTCGCCCTATATCCATTTTGCCGTTTCTTTCAAAGGTGCTAGAGCACTTTGTGCACCAGCGGTTATCTGGTTATCATAGAAAGCATAACCTACTGAGTCGGCATCAGTCGGGATTTCGTACTGGACACAGCACTGTCTCGGCCCTTATCAAAGTCACTGACGATATTCGATTTAGTGTTGAAAATAAAAAGTTGACAATTTTAGTTCTGCTCGACTTTACGAATGCCTTCAATTCGGTCGATTTTGATATGTTGCTGGGCATGCTTCAGGCCTTAAATCCTTCTCAATCGGCTTTACTCTGGTTTAAATCCTATCTAACAAATCGGCGCCAACTGGTTAAAATTGATGATACGAAGTCGGACTGGTGTCGACTCGATGCGGGTGTGCCTCAGGGTGGAGTTTTATCACCTATTCTTTTCTCTATTTTTATCAACAATTTAACTTCCTTACTTTCCTCTTCTCATCACCTATATGCTGATGATCTGCAAATTTATACTGCAGCTCCATTTGATAACTTCAATAGTGCAATTAGCGTTATTAACAATGATCTCTGTAAAATAGCCCAGTGGTCCGAAAAATTTGGCCTAAATATTAATCCATTTAAATCACAGGCGATTATAATTGGCAGTCCTTATTATACTTCTAAATTACCGTATTCGATGTGCCCAAATGTAATTTTAAATGGTAATATTATTAAATACTCCTCTACTGTCAAAAATTTGGGTGTCATCATGGATCAGACTCTGTCCTGGGCCCCCCAAGTTAATGAAGTCAGCAGGAAAATTTTTGCCTCTCTACATTCCTTAAAACGACTCCAAAACTTTCTTCCTGTCAACACCAAATCATTATTGGCACGCACTCTCCTTCTTCCTCTATTGGACTACGGCGATATAGCTTATTTAGACCTTTCTGAAGAACTCCTTAATAAATTAGATCGCATTCAAAATATGTGTGTTAGGTATGTCTTTGGAGTACGAAAATTTGATCACATTTCTCATTACAGGAAACAGCTTGGTTTGCTGCCAATACGACAACGCCGAAATATCCGCATTCTTTCTTTCCTATACCAGATCCTTTTCTACCCAACAGCGCCGGATTACCTGAGGGAATGTTTCAAGTTTCGTGTTGTAGACGACCGATTTCGGTCCAGAAACACTCCGTTTCTTCAAATACCGCCCCATAGCTCCCTTACCTATTCTAAATCTTTTGCAGTGTTCGCTGCTCGTCTCTGGAATGCACTTCCAATTAATGTGATGATGGCTCAATCTATTAGTTCTTTTAAGAGCCAGCTAAGATCGCACTTCGCTGATGTTTCCGACGTTTGATTTCACTATATCTAAAGTGTCTTATTGCTTGTAGTTGTGTGTATTACTGTGTGTATTTGTCTACATTTTTCTATATGTGTGTTCGTAAGAACTGCTTTTTTATCTACTGTACTTAGTGTACCTCACCCTGACCTAAAAATTCACTTACAAGCATTCTTTGGTTGACTGGAAGAGATCCCTTCTGGGATAAGTCCGCCATTGTGTATGTTGTTCTGTACTTGAAGTTTTATGTATGTGTACAATAAAGTTTTATAAACAAACAAACAAACATCCAATATCTCTCGCTCTGCAAGCAAAAATTAATTAATTCAATAAATCCATTTTAGTGATATCATTACGACTTTTAGACTTCATCAGTCTCAATAAATCATAGTTAGTAAGTGCGTTTGTATTCATCCCCTCTGAATCAAAACAGAATTCCCAATTCCCCCATTCATCAACTTACAAACAAAACACAATCGAAATTAAATAAAAAACAACCGTATTTCGAACGATGGCATTCTACTGGAGTGCAATAAAAAACAAAAGCAGACAAGCGTTAATTTTCTTAAAAAAAACGAAACGGGCTAAAGAAATATAACCCCGGCTAAGGCACTTAAGCCGAAATAGACGAACGCTATAAACTCAACTCTTTCAAAAGGCTTACAAGCTCATCTAGAATTCTGTCCGGGGATGTCGTAAAAATTGGCATTACTTCACACTTAGTGGACGCTTAAAATTCACGTCGCGATTCGGTTTTTGCATCGGCAGTGCCAATTACCTGGTATCCAGGGCACATGTGAGCTCTTTGATGTATAAAGTGAGAGAAAGTTTCTTTATGGCACTATGGAATATTTAAGGTTTGATAGAAGCGATAATGGAAAGTAAAGTATCAAGGTTTTGTGGTCCGGGAGAATAGTCGTGAATATAGCGGATGCATTATTTATGGTGTATTTATCATCATAATAAAGAGGCTTTTTTTATTGATCTTTAAGGACCTCGGAACTGCGCAAGTAGCACCTCTTTGGATAAAAAATCTTATCGTAGCGTAGTGTAGAAGATAAATAAATATAAAACTAAAAGAAAAAAGATACCTATATACAAGCAAGCAGAAAAAAGGCTGAAAAGAAGAAGCCAGAAAACGCAGCCAAAGACGGCCCCCGCTAGATGAGACGATAATCTTACTTGATCGTTTGTCACAAAACCTTTTGTTTAGGCCACCCGGTATTCCGTACAGACGTAGAAAAGAAATGTGATAGTGTATGTCCAAAATTATGGATGATATACCGTCACATATTAAATATAAAACACTGAAGAATAAAAAAATAAAGAAGTTTTATTGAAGACGGTATAAAACATATTATATAAAAATATCTGAACTTTTGGCCGAAATTTCTACTCTGGTACGAGTATCTTTGGTCTTTGGACATCGGTCCGGCGACAAGCTGTAAATGAAGAAATTTATTGATTTTCAATTCCAAAATTAGGACTAACTTATTAATCGGTCCTTGATCAAACTTTATACAATGCCCTTATCCGGTAATATCGAAGTTGAAGGTGATTTGCATAATTCTATTTAACTTGCAGGTCAGTAGGTAACTAACCCAAATTTGCTCTGTCAAGTTGAGCTGAAACAAAAGCCTTCAAGCAAATAATCTTTAGCCTGCTTAAAACCTATTACAAGTTCTGAAATCCTGTAAGACACTCTTACCTTGTTCCAGGATCCTAACTATTTTAATTAAAACTCTTCAGGAAAATAAACAAAAATAAGATGAAGCGTACGACAATGAAATTTAAGGTTCTTTGTTTAAATATTAGCTTCAGCAGTTAGGAAGAAAAGCTTCTCCTGCAAACTGTGTATTTTTGGACTATAATTAGAAATAACTGTATATTAACTAATATATAATAGTATAGTTGTTATTTGAGGAGGAGAAGTAGGTTTCTACGTTCTACAAAAAGGTTGTTGTTGTTGTAAAGTCTTCATTGTACAAAAGACTTAAATTTTACAATAAAAAAGTTCAAACATTTTTTATAAGAATTGTTTAGAAACTAATATTGAGTTCTTTATCTGGATTAATATTTTCTGATTAAATTGTCATCCATCTTTTAATAAATCAACAAGTTAATTAATTAATTAATACAGAGTTTCTCTTGAAATTACTTGGTAGATGGAGAGAAATAACATACCGTGTTTCACAGGAGACGTTTTTATTGCTAGGACAATGATAGACAATTTTTATAAGACTATACTGTCAAGATTCAAATTGAGAATTTAACTCAGGTGTGCCCGCAGTGACAGCAAGTAGATTGCAACACCCCCCCGCAATGTGGGCACCCTGTATATAAACAAAAAAAAAAACATCAAAACATTAACCTATACACTATAGTCGTATTTTTAATTAGACGAAGCCAACTGACAGTAGCTAATGTCACTTTGTAAAATAATGTTGCCATATTTAAAGTAATAGTGATGCGTTCAGTTCTCGTTCAATCAGATGAATGAACAATGAATGTGAATAGTGTATTAAGCGATGTTTTTTATTTTCATTACCTACCTATAATTGTTATATTTTATACATATAGTTTCAACTGCATGATGTATTGAAAATAGGACAGTCTTACAAGTTTCCTCGCAATGTTTTCCTTAACGTTTAAAACACTCGGTATTCAGTATAGGTAGGTACTATAGGAACATAATCTTCGAAAACTCGTTGGTATGTATAAAGCACGACTAAAATTCGAACCCCGTACCCGATATCGGCAGTTCGGCACACTAACTATTCACTAGACAGACAATCGAGGCAATTTCATTAATTCAGGAGTTTTTTCAATCATTCACTTTGTCACAACACTATTTTTATATCATCAAAAAGTGACAACACAGTAAACGTCAGTTGACTTCGTCTAATTAAAAATACGACTTTATACAATACACTGTACACTCAAACACAAAAGAAAAATATACACCTGACACTAACTATCCACACCTTATAACTACTACCTACATACAAAAATAAACATGATAAAAAAAAACTCTGTACATTACTAGCCTAACCTAAACCTAGTAAATTTGCACATTTGTCGTGCTTAATTTTCGGCAAAGGTTTGGTGAGTATGTCGGCTATCATGTATTGTGTAGGTATGTAATGTAGTTTTATGTTGTGATGTGTGAGTGTATCTCGAATGAAGTGGTGTCTGATGTCAATGTGTTTTGTGCGTGCATGGTATGTGTTATTGTGAGCTAGTTTTAATGAGCTTTGATTGTCTGTGTGAATGTCAATGGGGTATGAAATGGAAAAAACTTCATTAATGAGCGACCGGAGGTATATGGCCTCCTTGCAAGCATCAGCGAGAGCCATGTACTCGGCCTCTGTGGTCGAGAGCGCGACAGTCCGCTGCTTGCGAGCTTCCCAAGATATTGGTGAACTGCTCATTAGGAAGACAAATCCTGTGTATGAACGTCGGTCCACAAGATTGTTTCCATAATCCGCATCGACATAACCAATAGGGCAAAACTGGGCAGTGGGACGGAAAGACAGTTTGAGGTTTTTGGTACCTTTTAAGTACCTAAGGACACGCTTAGCGGCCTTCCAGTGTACCCCCCCGTAATGTGCATTGAATTGAGATAGGTATGAGACAGCATGGGCTATGTCCGGTCTCGTACATATCGCAATGTACATTAGTGAGCCGATGAGCTCTTGGTACGGGACATCTTCATTTTCATCCTCTTTTTTTGGTAGTTCCAGTTTTAAGCCAGGTTCTAAAGGTGTCGTGACTGTAATTGCATCTATCATGCCAAATTTATTTAAAAGTTTTACTATATAATTAGTCTGGTCAAGAGTGATGACGTCACGACTTTGTTTTATATTCATGCCAAGACAGTCTTTACATATACCAAGATCTTTGACAATGAAGGCCTCTTTAAGTGCAACTTTGAATTGATCCTTCATACTGTCATTGGTGCTAACAATGAAAAAATCGTCAACAAATACAGCAACGATAAGAAGATCGTTACCTTCTCGTCTATAATATAGACAATGTTCGTTGGCCGTCTGTTTTAGTGAGAGCTTTTGCATAGCTTTACACACTTTAACATTCCACTGACGTGGAGCTTGCTTTAGCCCATAGAGTGCCTTTTTAAGAAGACAAACTTTTCCTTTTGCGTCGGTAGAAAAAACCTTCAGGTTGTTCCATGAAGATCTCCTCCTCTAGATCGCCATTTAGGAAAGCAGTTTCGACATCTAAATGTTCTACTGTCAAACCGCGGTAAGCAGCGAATGCGAATAAAAGTCGTACAGAGGACAATCTAGCGACAGGAGAAAATGTTTCACCGTAATCCACTCCGGCGACTTGAGTGAAACCTTTCGCAACTAGTCTGGCCTTGTACTTTGTGATATTGCCACTGGTGTCTTTTTTAATTTTGAAAACCCACTTGTACTTGGTAGTTTTTCTACCTGGCCGGTCAACGAGAATCCACGTTCCATGCTTCTGAAGAGAGTCAAATTCAGCCTTCATAGCTTCAAGCCACTTCTCCTTTTGTGGATGATCCATGACTTCCCTGTAGGTTTCCGGTTCATGATCTGAAGTAACGTAGAGTTTTTCCTCATATCTCTGAGGTGGATGTCTATCTCTCATTGGATATCTCCTTTGAGAGTTAGTTTCAGACTCTACATGTTCAGACTCAGAAACATTCGGTGAAGCCGCAGGAGTTATATATTCATCTGCATCTGGCAAATATGTTGCAGGTGACGTGTCCAACGTCGCAGATGACTTATCTGGGTGTGGCAAAGGAAGCTGATTGGTTGGAACTGACTGAAGCGGAACTGATTCGTCGTCCAAGGGTATATAAACTTGTTGTTGTGGCTGAAAAAACGGTAATTCACTGTTTGAATGTTCCGGGTTAGACATAGATGTAGTCATTTTGTTTTCTAAGAAAACGACATCTCTCGCAATTATTATTTTGCGAGGATTATTGGGATCAACAAGCCGGTAACCTTTAGTCTCAGTCGAATAACCTACGAAGATACAGGTTTGAGTTTTAGAGTCCAGTTTGGTGCGTTTTTCTTTTGGTACCAAAACATGAGCTTCACAACCAAATACCTTTAGATGAGAGAGATCAATTTTCTTTCCCGTCCAAACTACTTCAGGAACATTGTTCCGTAGGGCTTGTGTAGGCATACGGTTCTTTAGATAGATTGCCGTATTTACAGCTTCGCCCCAATAGGCTAAAGAGAGTTTAGAGTCTTTCAGCATGGATCTAGCTTTATCTATGATAGTCCGGTTGGCGCGTTCTGAGACACCATTCTGTTGAGGAGTGTACGCAACCGTAGTCTGATGAATAATACCATTCTCCTTTAGAAAAGTACTCATATCTTTGTTGACATATTCGCCTCCGTTATCAGTACGTAAAACTTTCATACGTTCGCCAGTCTGATTCTCCACTAAGTGCTTAAACTCTACAAACTTACTAAAAACATCTGATTTTGATTTTAATAAATATCCAAAAGTTTTGCGACTAAAGTCGTCTGTAAATGTTAGCAAATATAGGGCTCCGCCCCACGAGTGTGTGCTCATAGGCCCACAAAGATCCGAATGAATTATTTCAAGAACCTTACTCGATTTACTAACAGAACTTTTGAATGGTTTTCTAGTTAGTTTTCCTTGTAAGCAAGGAACACATTTATCCATAAACTTACCATTGAAATCAATACCTAAGCATTTATTTTTTAAAATTTGCATAGAGTTGGCATTCAGATGGCCAAGTCGTCTATGCCAAAGTGCCGCAGACTCTTTTGTCGGTGTGTAAAATACACTAGATTTGTCTATATCTAGTCTGTACATACCTTTATAGAGTGATGCTTTAGCTATGACTTTTCTTGGCATATGATTTGTCAAAGTGATTGACGCGCCTGACGATGTAAACAAAACATCGTAACCATTTTGCACTATTTTACTAACAGACAGTAAATTCGTGGCAAGTCCGGGAATATATAAAACATCTTTGATTTTATGCACACAATCAGAAATATTAATATTTACAGTACCTCTGCCCTGACTGAGGATTTGGTCCTTATTCGCGACAGTTACAGGTATGATGTGGGGTGAGATACTCTCAAACCAATCTTTCCTATTGCTCATGTGTGAGCTTGCACCGGAATCTAAGAACCAATCTTGTGAACCTGTGGATGAAGGGTTAGTTAAACAAGATGAAAGTGTAAATTCTGATGTATTATGAGAATAAACCTTTGCCGAAACTTTCTTGTTTTTATTCTTACAATCCCCAACTAAATGCCCTAACTTTTTACAATATATACAGAACGATTTTTTCTTCTGTTTGGTTATTAGAGCCGAAGTTGACGGTTCATCTTGTCTTTGGGTAGTGGTAGTGTGTACACGAGAATCTTCTTTAAGAAGCGCTGACACTATATTTTCCGACGTGATCTTGGAGTTAGAATGTTCAAGAGTCATGACGAGTGGCTGGTACTTCTCGGGTAGACCAGCTAACATTATAATTCCTAGGAACTCGTCTTCTACTCCTGCTCCTATTGCAAGTAGCTCTTGCTGTGTAGCTAATGAAGCGTTCACATATTCTTGGATATTGCCATGAAATTTGTTTGTCAGTAGCTTTTTCATCAGCTGAAGTCTCCTAATTAGACCGCTGTCGGCGTATGCCTTCTTGAGACAATTTAACGTGTCGTATGCAGTTTTTGCAGATCGTATTACCGGGTATATCGACTCGTCACATGTTAAGCATATTTTTGCTCGCGCTTTGCAATCTTTCCTCCTAGCCTCTGGGTCGTTAATGTCAACCGGTTCTTTAGTGACATCCCATAGGTCTAAATCGGTCAGAAAACATTCTAATGCAAATATCCATGTGCCGTAGTTGCGTCCATTTAATTTACTAATGGAAATACCTTGCGGTACCTGTGATGTTTGTGCCGGCTTCGTTGCCGATGGAGTAATATTATTTTCCATAGCACTTTTTCACTGCTGTTACTTCTTCTACCTTCGTTACTAGAAGCGCAGGCCCATAACCTCTTGAAATTACTTGGTAGATGGAGAGAAATAACATACCGTGTTTCACAGGAGACGTTTTTATTGCTAGGACAATGATAGACAATTTTTATAAGACTATACTGTCAAGATTCAAATTGAGAATTTAACTCAGGTGTGCCCGCAGTGACAGCAAGTAGATTGCAACAGTTTCGATATTAAGTAAAGTCTATGTGACACTAACTGACAGATACATTGCCTTATCTGAAAGAAAAAACGCTTTGTAAAAATAATAGAATAACGAAAAGAAAAAAACTATTAACAGAGTAAAAATTATTACGACAAATTTTTGGAGTGAAAGTGGTTCATCATCATCATCTTTAAGCCTAAGCTAACATTGCTTGCACGGAATGCACCCTGGTGATTGGCAAACAAGGTTGTGGCAAAGAGTGGTATGTATATTTTTTTCTTTCAACTGAGGATTTAAAGCGATATCGTCAAACTGCATCTTATAATTTAAAAGAAGCAACTACAAATAAATTATATTTTTTTCATACTACCCATCTGATGTGAAGCAGTTACGGCAGCCATATTAACGCTCGCAACATGAAATATCGTTCGCGCGCCACTGCTCCCTCTGCCAACACAGCAGCTCATCCTTTCTGGTGACCTCACTTACTCGCAGGAACACAACAACCCTCAAGAGAATTTTTATTTGACTATGGTGGAGAGAGGCGTGAGGTGGATATACTTTCCCAGTCTGGCAACTTACAAATACGCTATACCCCACCTCTCTTTTGCCTAAAGCCTCTTTCGCCAGTCAACAGGGTGCGTCACATATAAAATGGCGACTGTACATTTCCACGACTGTGTCTCCCGTGTAGCCAGGATTAACAGCAGCAACCCCCAAAAACTGTAAGGTAACTGTGTAACTGGTAGAGATCTCTATTAAGGATCAGTCCGCCCATGTATTACACTATATTTTTAAGAATTGTATTACATATTGTTATTACATTAAAGAGCTTCATCATCAGGTCCAATTTAGTCTCCACTACAGGACCACGACCCTCTCTCGTCCGTCCTCGACGGAAGGAGGATTTGGACTACACTCCCCACGCTGGCCAAACGGGTTGGGGAGGCCTGATCGATATTTGATAATGTATTTCCCTTAGTCGCCTTGTACGACATTCACGGGAAGAAACGGAGTGATTCTGTACTAGTCTGCCGGAAACAACGCGGCCAATTAAAGAACTTACAAACAAACAAAAACATTACAGTCCCGGGGGTAAATCTACCGCTGCCTTGAACTCACAACGAATTTAATCAGAAGAAATTAGTAGAAGTAAGAAGCTTTTGGAATTTAACTTCATTAATTATTTTAACTGCTTTAAGATTTAATTTGAGGGTGCACCACGTATATGAATTGTTTACAAAAAGATACTCCATCCGCATCAAGTGCCCGCCCGGAGTCCGGTAAATGTCCTCGTTTGACCGGCGGCAATTTCGCGCACTATTTCACCTGTCGGCACCAACACTCGCCCGTTTTTCCCCACATCTTAGGACGAAGATCTTTTCTCTAGATGTGACTGCCATTAATTTTGTTATGTAATACTATAATAGAATACACGCATGTTCACGTTAAAATAGTTAAATCTCTGCTTATCTTTTTCACCCTTTTCAGTGATGTAATCTAAATGTCCCTCTGTTCCATAAGTATCCACAAATTACCGACAGAATAGACTATTTGACCAACATTTCTTTCGGGTGATCTGTATGGACGTCTCAATAACATAACCATAGGTGAAAGAATTACTTCGATAGCACAAAAAACTCTCGAGATATGTTAATTTGATTTGATGAAATCACATTTTTGGACTTTCTCGAAAACGCTCCGTGCAAAAGGCTACTCAGTTATAACGTCACAGGTTTGTAGTTTTTATGTATTCTATATACAGTATAGTTAAATATAGTTTTTATAAATCAGAAATTTGTTCGACAGCTATGTTAAGTATTACGTTTCTGTAATTAGTATCATAATATAAGTTATAGGTAGTATTTTTTATTGTTTCTCCAATGGAAATGTATTTTTTAAATAAATCCTAACTCTGAAATGGGCGGTCTACGTGTGATTGCTTGTATCCAAATTAAATTGTTGTTTAATAAGTAATAATTATAATTACAGATATTAGAGTGGAGGCCGCGCGTAGGACGACAACGTGTTGGTCGCCCTCCTTCTAGATGGTACGCTGACCTTAAGAAAGCAGCTGGGAGCGGCTGGATGCGGAAGGCAGGGGATCGTATCTGGTGGAAAGCATTGGGGAAGGCTTATTAAGGAAGGGTAAGGTAGGGAAGATACATGCTGATGATGATGATGATGATGAGAGATAACTAGAGATGGGCAAAATGCCAGGCATTTACAATAAGTACCCAGTAAGATTCTTTTTTTTATACTACGTCGGGTGGCAGACTAGGACACGGTCCGCCCGATGTGGAGCGGTTACCGTAGCCATATTAACGCTCGCAACATAAAATATCGCTCGCGCGCCGCCACCACCGCGGCCAACGCAGCATCTACTTCCTTCCTGGTGACCCCACTCACTCGCAGGAACACAACAACCCTCAAGGGAATTGTTATTTGGCTGCGGTATTCTGTGAGGTGTAGGTACATTCAGTCGGGTAGCATACAAATGCTCCCCACCTATCTTTTCGCCAGAGCTTCGTTTGTCACTCATCAGGGTGCACCGCGTGCAGGTGAAGTTGGCTTTGGTTCAAAGATGTTGATGAACCACTGACACCCCAAAAGTACCCGTAAGTACTAGTAAATGCCCAATAAATGCCTAGTTTTGGGCATAAATAGGGAATTTATAAGTACTTTTTGGGCATTTATCGTAAATGCCCGGAATTTTGCCCATCTCTAGTAATAACTGATTTGTTTATAATGAGATGCTTGTAAGCGGTTAATGTTGATGTTTATATGCGGAAATATATAATGGCATGTTTTTGTGCATATTGTTTTTTTTTTTTTGTTTTTGTTATAAAATGCTGTTTGTTTTCTGAAGAAAATAAAATAAATCTTGTAAACTGTTAGTAGAGATCTATTTTTTGTATTTTGTGTAGTTGTACATATATTTTGGGCGTGTTTTATATTGTACTAACTTCCACCCGCGGCTTCGTCCGCGTTTACTTTTTTTTAAATAAAAAGTATCCCATGTTCTACCTAATACCTTTTAGAATATCACATCACATCCAGTATAAGTAATAGTACTGTTTCATGATGATCTGTTGAGTAGTTTCGACGTGAAAAGATAACAATTAAACTCACATTCACATTTATAATATTAAATAGGGAAGTAGTTCTCATCTACAGATCACCTGTCTGTCTTTCCACTCATATTCTATTCTCTTCCGCCATGTATTTTTTTTTTAACGCAGTGACGTACAACTTGGATATTTCATTTTTGGAATTCCTTTATTCTCTAAGAATCGATTTTCAAAAATTCCAATAACAGCTAACGAGCAGTTTTTGTATATTTTCGATTATATTATTTAACACGCTCTAGTAATTCCCCCGAAATTAGAATATAGGGTTTTACAGAGGCGAAAGATCGCTACAACTAAGTACCAATTCGTAGAAAACGCTTTTCCATCTAAAAGGCTCTTTCTAAGGCATCAAAAAGCGAAGACTGTTAGTTCTCGTTTATGTTTATTTGAAGCGCCGAAAGTTATAAAGCCCTTAGCCAAATCCCGATTTCCTACAATTTCTAGGTTATTTCTTCTTTTAGGGGTGTAAGTGGTTCATCAACATCTTTGAACCAAAGGCAACTTCACCTGCACGCGGTGCACCCTGCTGACTGACAAACGAAGCTCTGGCGAAAAGAGAGGTAAGGAGCGTAATTGTAAGCTACCCGACTGGGGAATGTAGCAGCCGCAGCCAAATTACAATTCCCTTGAGTGTTGTTGTGTTCCTGCGAGTGAGTGAGGTCAGGAAAGGAAGGAGATGCTGCGTTGGCAGCGGGGATGGCAGCGCGCCAGCGATATTTTTAATGTTGCGAGCGTTAATATGGCTACGGTAACCGCTTCACATCAGGCGGGCCGTATGCTTGTCTGCCACCCGACGTAATATATAAAAAAAAACTCCAGTTTTCCTCCAATTTGTGTGTTCAACGTGGGTTCGATTCCCATATAGGACAAACATTTGTGTGCATGAACATGTCTTTTTGTCTTGGTCTGGGTGTTTTTTATGTATCTTAAGTATGTATTTACAAAAAAAAATGTATTTACGTTTGTTTATCAGTTGTCTAGTACCCATAACACAAGCTTCGCTTACTTTGGGGCT
Organism: Hypsopygia costalis; assembly: GCA_937001555.2. Lineage (NCBI taxonomy): Eukaryota > Metazoa > Arthropoda > Insecta > Lepidoptera > Pyralidae > Hypsopygia > Hypsopygia costalis. The sequence goes on from OW443349.2 coordinate 9,089,559, forward strand.
AGATGGCGCTGTGTAATTTGTCTGACAATATTTATTTATTATTTAATTAAAAATAAACACCTGTACAAAAACAAAGGTTAGTGTTACGTGACTAAAATATATTTCTATGTTATTAAAGTTGCGTCAACCGAGCCCACACGGGCAACACTGTGACCGCAGTGGCTGGCCTTTCGTGAACAATTAAAGGACGAACTTTTTGCAGCTGAAACTCTGGCGACTGAAATAACATGGCCAATGTTACATCCTCTTTTTTTAATTCATGAAGTTATATTTATGTACATTTGTACATTTTACGCCCATTGTAACTTTTTCGGATTCTATAGGATATCTGATATAGGCTTAAACGTAGACCTATATTATTTGGCTTATATATTATTGGTTCTAATTCAATAGAATATGTGATATGGGCTTAAACGTTGGCCTATATTATTTGGCTTATATATTATTGGTTCTTATTCAATAGGATATGTGATGTGGGCTTAAACGTTCACCTACATTATTTAGCTTATATATTACTTTACTTATATATATTTTTCGAATTCAATAGAATATCTGATATGGGCTTAAACGTTGACCTATATTATTTGGACTATATTGTATGTTATTTAGCTTATATATTATTTTTTCGAATTCAATAGGATAACAGTGACATGGACGTAAACTTAAACACACTCGGCTCAGGCGGAACGTGACAATGAGTTACGCTTTTACATGCGTGCAATCGGCGTTCATCGATTTATTAGACGTTTTCACGTCATAAACTCGACCAAGAATTCTAAGAGGCATTTCTTTTTTTTTTTTTATCCTCCGATCTTTTTTTCGCGCACGCCATAATTAAAGTAATGCTAAGGCACTCTAATAACTGAGATGAATCGTATAACACCTCATCTGTAGAAATTAAATTCAAAGAAATATACATACATACATTATGAATGTTTGTACATACATACATACATATGTATTGTACGGTGCAATGCAACCGCACAATTCGATATATCAGCACTTTAGGCTATGTGCGACATTTATACATATTTTAAGTTTAGTTCGTAATTCGCCAAGCAACGCGTCGTATGTGCTCCTATCAATTATCACTATCAATTATCATCATCATCAATCACATAAGTATAAGTTGAAATAATACAGACAGTTTCTCACAAGTCCTGCAGCCTATCATTTATTTCATATCAAGTTATCAAATATCATTCAAAGGTGTGTATAGGCATCAATAGACCGTACATGTATGTATAGCCTAAGTATATGTACCTATACCTACTCGAAAACCATTACCCTTCCTTTTTCGACAGTCGAGTAAAAAGCAACTTTAAATATTTTTAACCTTGTCTCCTCTAGAACGGTCCACATCCGTGACCTGGATAAAGATCCAACTGAACATAATTCCGAATGTGGGTCATATATTTTTTGCGGATGCTGATTGGATAATCGTCCGAGCCTCGGAATTGTAATAAAGATCCAATGACCAAAGAACATCTCTATTTCCAGGATTCGTACGATTTCTCATTATTTCTTTTTATTTTTAAACGTTTAAGAATTTGTTTGTTCTCCGTGCTGTCACGGAGGGAGTGCAATTAGCAGTCGTAATTTGGGTGTTAGATGGGTGGCCTCGGATTATTTTGATTACTTTGAGGGTGGGGGATAATGGGGGGGATTGTATAGGTTCCATTTGTGTAAACTGTAGTTTTACACCTCTTAGAAAAAGGATAAGGATAATAATAAGTATGATTAAAAAGAACAAGGTATTTCGTATCTTAGTGCACGCAAGGGCCCAATGATAAAAGTGTATATTTCAATTTGTATACTTATGGAAGCTTCATCCTAAAGTTCCAAAAAAAAGTTAGACCTTTTATTACCACTATCGTCGTCAACCCTTACTTATCCTACTGCTAGGATACGGATCTCCCCTCTCCACCACGCTGCTCAACTGCGGACTGGCAGAGGCCAGTGTTTTCAAGCCGCTTAAAGGCCACTGACTTGGCTTAACAATAACAATCGGGACCGACGGCTTAACATGCGTCTTCGATTACACTGACACGTGCAACGACGCCATCGAGCTCCTCCATCTATAAATATAAATATTGTCAGACAAATAACACAGCGCCATCTAGTCCCAAAGTAAGCGAAGCTTGTGTTATGGGTACTAGACAACTGATAAACATACGTATATAAATGTTTTTTTTTGTAAATACATACTTATGATACATAGAAAACACCCAGACTAAGACAAACAGACATGTTCATGCACACAAATGTTTGTCCTATGTGGGAATCGAACCCACGAGCGTTGGTGTCGAGCCGCGTCATTGACCGCTACGCCACCGAGCTCGTCAACCTATTTAGGTTAAGATAAGTCAACCTATTTAGGTTAAAATAAGATTTTATATACGATATCGGATAGATAGCTTAAATAAGCTATCTATCCGATATCGTATATAAAATATAATTATATACATACCCCTCTGCACACAATAGTTACTCTACGATCAAACAATAACAAAAGCGCGCGGAAACGTGTCAGCAATTTCATTTGCTTCTCGACATTCAGTGCGCAAGGAACTCCGACAGATACTTCTCATGTCATACGATCCATTAGTATTTTTATATTTTACTCTTTTACTGTAATTATTATTGCAGATTGGAGCCATATAGCTGAATCAGCGATGACAGATGGGGGAGGAAAGTCTTGGAGCGAAGGCCCCGTAGATCGCAACGAGTATGCTACATAAGACATTTTCTACCACGTACTAACCACCGTAATCGTACTACGTAGTTACCACGTAACTAGGAAATTGTGGAATCAAATTCCCTCAGCAGTGTTTCCAACACATATGACATGGGAGCCTTCAAAAACAGAGTCAATTTTTTCCTTAAGAGGCTGGTAACGGATCGGTGACCCCTTGGTGTTGCTGATATCTATGGGCGGTGGTGATTACTTTCCTTCAGCTGACCCACACGCTCGTTTGCCTCCCCTGTCATACAAAAAAAGAAGACGATATCCAATAATTTCCTCATAATCAGGCTACACAAAACGTACAATCTCAAGCCGCATTATTTTGTGAACAAAAGGTGCTCAGTCACTTGTTTTGATTGAACAACTCGCTAATGATGCTTTCAAATTGGTTCTTGTGTTACCTATTTATATATCACGCGGTAGAGTTAGCATTCATTTTGCCAAATATTTATTCAAATATTCATTTAGCGAACTAACAATACCCTTGAGGATTGTTGTGTTCCTGCGAATGAGTGAAGTCACAAAAAAAAGGAGTATAGGCTGGCAACGGATCAGTGACCCCATAGTATGGTTTTTTTATACCACTAAAGTGGTAAACAAGCATACAGACTGTCTGGTAGAAAGCAGTTACCGTAGCCTACAAAAGCCTGTAATACCGGGGGCATCACACGCGCGTTGAAGAACCCCATGCCATAATAGACTGAGAAGCAGTAGTTTGACTCCGCCGTATTTTTGAAATGTATACCAATTGCTCGACGGAGCGCTAGGGCTGGCATCTACAAAAACTAAAGCAGACGTGTGTAGATTTTTATTGTATGTGTGTAGTTTTAGGTTTAGGAATAAAACATTTGTTAATTTAATGATTATTTATTTACTATAAGTCAGTAACAGAAAAAAAAATGTCTCTATAAGTTTGAAATCATTCGTTGTTGAATTTTACTATATAAAATTTGTCGTTATTTTTTTTTAAATGACAATATTGGTACGCTGATAAAAGCGTTGAATTTAGACATCCATCAACGCTACAGTATACAAGTTGTCGTGTCGCCGCCATTATTAGATATTATAGTTCGTTCCGAGCGCTTTACGGAATCGAAACGGGGCCCGGGGGCGAGTAGCGTTGCGGGCAGCGCTGCTCATCCAGCGACCGGCCTGTGCGACACGCGGCGTCAGGCCTGTGTTACTCAGCCATTCGGCCGAGTTATTTACCTACACGCCCGACGCGCCCGAGAGGACAATTTAGTCGAGTGTCACGCGCGCTCTCTCTTACGCACGCGGTATGCGACGCGACCAAGATGGTTAAACAAAAGCGTTACTGTTCTGCATTCAGATGCATGAACACAAATTTTAAAGATAAGGATTTAACCTTTCACAAACTTCCGAATAACGATCCAAAATGAAAAATAAAAAAATATATAAATGAAAAATAAAAATTCCGAAAACGACCACCATGCCTACTAAATATTTTGTTTAGTTTATCGCTCAATATACATACCTACACCTATATTACAAATACTTTCCGTGTTAAAGATACATCCGAGCTATTATTGGGATAACGTGAATAGTAAACCTGATCTGTAAGTACGAGTCATGATTCCTGTTAAAACTTACACTAAAATTATACATTCTATCAATGTCAACATTACCTAACATTATTGTTACTAAGTAGGTACCTATGTACTTAATAATCACAGAGTATGATATAGTAACATAATTAAATACAGCAGAGTAATGAACGAACACATACGTTATCCTACTACAATTTTTGGTAGTATATGTATTTTTTTGATTATTAATAAAAAAGCGTATGTATTTATACCTATCTACGCGACTCGGCCGCGAGCACTTCATGTTCAACGTGGTTCAACCCTATGAGCGACACGCAGCCGGGTTACGTCAAGGCCGTGATAAAGCATTTTGTAAAAGCAGCGGCGGTTGTTCGTAACGCGTTAGATATAGGGGTTACTTTCGATTGTACCTGCCGCTGAAAGACTTAGGTACGAGTACAGCTGCAGAATTATTTTGAGCCGTATTAGCGCGCATCGAAGGTTGATATTTTATTCCAATTGTGTAGGAAGTGGATATTCTGTAGAGTATATTATTCTGTGGCGGCGTGTCACTACGTAGTTTCGCGCAGCGAAGACAGGTTAGCGGTCGTGTAAAGGACGCTTGACTGTGTGCATGCGTCGATTTGGGCGCTAGTACGAAGTTGAACTACTGCTTCTCAGTCTATTGTGCCCATGCTGTAATCTCCTAAGAAAACCTCGACAGGCAGTTCAATCCAGAACTTGACAGTACGCGGAAGAAAGCTTCTCTGGAACCTCATAGTACGCGACCATTTAGGCTCCAATGTGTGAGGATGTATTCCCTGTCGATGGCGAGCTGTGCGACTATAGAGGGAGGCCATGGCCATCACGTCAAACAACTCCACTGAGCACACCCCATTGTACAATCGGTAGATCACGCAAAATCTCTTCTCAGACTTAAAGGTTCTAAACCGACATAATAACTAAACGAATTTAGATCAAACTTGAGACTAAAGTCGTTCACGATTTGAAATGATATGTGCTATTTTGAAGTTCACGCCAATGACGCAGGGTCAATGGCAGTAGCTAGTAAATATATTTATATGCGTAATTTCCAGTCATCACAGTACCCAAATGTTTATCAGTTACCATAGGTATATTACCCGGAATACATTATCCCTCCTTTATGCTGATACTGATAAAGTGTTAAGTCTGGGCTCCGTGAATAGATCTTTGGAAAAATGGCTACCATTTTCCAAAGGTCACTTTGAAGCCTCAATTTTTCAGACCTAAAGAGAATAGCGAAAGAGTTGTTTCGTAAAAGAGTTTTATTAACTTAAAACAATGTACTTGTTTTAAATTTGATTTATTCTGTTAGAGTTCTCAAGTCTGTTAATCAGTAAAATATTTGAAAAAAGTTAGAAATTTTAGTGCATTATCATGTACTAATGCCGGGCTCTAGCTAACTAATACCGGCTTCTAGCCCACGGGGCCGAAATAGAGATTGAGTGGCGCGAGTAGATTCGCTTTGTGTATGTTTTTCATTGATTTCAATGAAAAATGTATTTGATGATCATTCGTGAGGGACGTGATCGATCTCAATTTATTTTCCACACAAACATCAATGTCATTTAAGAGAGGTAGGGCATAGCATATTTTCTAAGCTACCCGACTGGGGAAGTACCTCCACCTCATAGAATACCGCAGTCAAATAACAATTCCCTTGAGGGTTGTTGTGTTCCTGCGAGTGAGGGAAGTCACCAGAAAGAAGGAAAGGAAGGAGAATTAGGCTAGCAAGGGATCGGCGACCTCTTGGTGTTGCTGAACTCCATGGGCGGTGGTGATTACATTCCATCAGGTGACCCACATGCTCGTTTGACACCGTCTCATATAAAAAAAATGTCATATCGAGGTCTTTAATTGTGACAAATTTCATCAAAATCGTTTCAGTGGTTTTCGGAGCCTATTCATTCCCAACAGTGATTTTTTCGGCATATACTCGTGTAAGCGTTCCGCTTACTCCGGTAGTAGTTAATTGTATAGTTATATTAAGACTTTCAGAGAGACTAATAAATTTAATTCAATTATAAAAAAACAGTAATCGTCAAAAATATACCTAGTATCTTCTCTATATATCTATTAAATGAATAATATCTTATAAAGCAATCTTTTTTTATAATGAAAACATCATTAGTTAAGTTAAGTTAATTATTAAGTTATATTTTAACTGACAGCTTCCTACAACAACTTAATTACAGTAGCTTAGTTACTTACACGTACAAGTCACTTGGCTCTATCAGTTTGGGAGCAAACTAAACCTAGGATTTTTACAATCAAGAAGCTTAGCATTTGAAGCATAATGCTTCAATATTTTTGTATAATTTAAAACTATTTATATTAAGACGAGCTCGGTGGTCAAATGGTTAACAATGGCCACTTTGACTCAGAGGTCGCGGGTTCGATTCCCGCACTAGACTAATATTTATGTGCATGAACATGTCTATTTGGTTTTTTTCTGGGTGTTTTCTATGTATTAAATGTATATATTTACAAAAAAAAAATTACGTGATAACATCATAAGAAAATATCAGCCGATGAAGTGGAAGAGAGATAAATTCGGCACAAACCTAACGCTTAGGCCGACCGTGCCTCTCACAGAACAGAAAAAAATCGCGCGGAACGTGACAATGAGCCATGCTTTTTCGTGCGTGCAGCCGGTGTTTATCGATTAAGATGTTATCACGTCAAAACTATGGGGTGAGATAAACAATCGTGTAATACCGTTTTTTGAGAAGCTCGATAGCGTCGTTGCGTTTATCAGTTTAATCGAATACACAAGTTAAGCAACGTCTACCGTAGCTTATGAATGAATGAATGAATATATTTTATTTCAAGCAATTACAAGCTCATATTTTGTTAGTAGAATCTTAGTAAACTATCTTATCCATGGATGGGTTTATTTATCTCGAGCTCCTCTGTTTTTTAGAGGGCACGTTAAGCCGCCGGTTTCGGCTGTTGTCATCAGACGACAGTCGTTAATGGCTTTTTGCGGATTTGAAAACACTGGTCTCCTCCAATCCGCAGTTGAGCAGCGTGACGGAATATGCTGTAAACCGATTGGGGGAGACTCGTATCTCAATAGTGAGACGACTAAGGGTCCGTTCGCACAGACCGGGGGCCCTACCGCCGAAGCTGAAGCCGAATACCATCGGCATTTTTGAATGCGAAAATCTAAACTACTGCTTAGATTGTGGGGTGTAAGTGGTTCATCAACATCTTTGAACCAAAGCCAACTTCACCTGCATGCGGTGCACCCTGCTGACTGACAAACGAAGCTCTGGCGAAAAGAGAGGTAGGGAGCGTAATTGTAAGCTACCCGACCTGGGTATGTACCTCCACCTCACAGAATACCGCAGCCAAATAACAACTCCCTTGAGGGTTGTTGTGTTCCTGCGAGTGAGTGAGGTTACCAGAAAGGAAGGAGATGCTGCGTTGCCAGCGGGGGTGGCGGCGCGCGAGCGATATTTTTTGTTGCGAGCGTTAATATGGTTACGGTAACCGCTTCACATCAGGCGGGCCGTATGCTTGTCTGTCACCCGACGTAGTATAAAAAAAAAAAAATGTTACTAATTATGTTTAGCTTAGCTGATAGAAACCCTAGAGGTCTACCAACTAAGCTGAAGATGTTTGTCAATAACTTTAATTTAAGACCAAATTTTGGATGCAAAAAAACCGATGGTAATCGGCTTCAGCTTCGGCGGTAGGGCCCCGGCTCGGAGAGGAGAGCAGATTTTGGTGGCGTTTAAAACAGAGTTTTAGGTCATTGGTATAAGGTTTATTTTTTAAATTCACTTCTTTTGTTATATGAGAATAGTCGAGAGCCGATGTGGATTTTTAAAGTAAACCTTATGCCAATGGCATAAACCTCTATTTTAAACGCATTTCAAAATCTGCTCTCCTCTCCGCGCCGGTTTGTTTGAACGGACCCTAAGGTTTGACAACTATAGATGTTCAGATATAGATAGTTTTCTCAGTTGACCTCTGAGTATGATCCTTGTTGATGATGATTAGCAGTTATCTCAAACTTTTTATTATATACTATGACGAGTGAAAAACAGCGCTTAACTATTTTTATATGCGAGGGGGGCAAACGAGCATGTGGGTCACCTGATGGAAAGCTATCAACATCACCCATCGAGATTAGCAACACCAAGGGATCGTCGATCCGTTGCCAGCCTAAACTCCTTCCTTTCTTTCTGGTAACCTCACTCACTCGCAGGAACACAACAACCCTCAAGGGAATTGTTATTTGGCTGCGATATTCTGTGATGTGGAGGTACTTTCCCAGTAGGACAGCTTACAAATACGCTGTACCCGACCTCTCTTCTGCCAGAGCCTCTTTCGTTAGTCGGCAGGGTGCACCACGTGTAAGTTTGGTTTTGACTCTGAAGATCGTGGTGAGCTACATACGTCCCCAATATACTATGTAGGGTGAAAAACGGCACTTTACTTTAGCTAATGTCCAAATTGCAAAATGTCCTCTAGTCACGACATATTCGAATCGCATTTTGTCATTTAGGTAACAATGGCAAATACACTACGACAAAGCACATTCGAGCATTTCTACTTAAAACATAAATTTTGTAATCTAAATGTAACCAAGAATAAAAGTAAGTTTCAAAATATCAAATGAAACAAAGAATAATTGCGACTGATACAAATGCAAATATTATAGTATATTAATGCAAAGAACTTTAGAATACTCGGTTAAAGAATTTTTCTACAGTAATAGTTAACATTTCTTGAAAATACATAGTTCTCCCAACGTAACTGTACGTGCCTTATTGTAATGAAGTTCCTAATAGAATAGGGAGAATTACCAAGCGTGCAGACGATTTTGCAATTCATATTATTGGAATAGGTGTGCTAGGTAACAACTCAATGTATTAGCTCCCCAATAGTGTTAGATATTTAAAATCCGTGGTGCACGGCAGTTGAGTTTCCATTGACTAGCCATCTCTTTAGGCTTTTAATGCATTATTTGCCATATTGCTGTCTCTTTTGGGGTGTAAGTGGTTCATCAATATCTTTGAACTAAATCCAACTTCACCAGCACGCGGTGCACCCTGCTGACAGACAACCGAAGCTCTGGCGAAAAGAGAGGTAGGGAGCGTAATTGTAAGCTACCCGACTGGGGAATGTACCTCCATTTCACAGAATACCGCAGCCAAATAACAATGCCCTTTAGGGTTGTTGTGTTCCTGTGAGTGAGTGAGGTCACCAGAAAGTAAGGAATTGCTGCGTTGCAGCGGGGGTGGCGGCGCTCGAGCGATATTTTTAATGTTGCCAGCGTTGATAAGGCTACGGTATCCACTTCACATCATGCTTGTCTGCCACTCGAAATAGTATAAAAAAAAAGTTTTATTAAAACAATGACCACGCGGGCAAAGTCAAAATTGTTTGGTTGCTTGTCCTTTTATTACCTCGCGGAAAAAGCTACAATTGTTTGCTTGTCCTTCTTTCACATCGAAAGGTATTGTTACGAGCTAGGGTTCTGGATTTGGATGTAAAACGCCAATGACAACTTGCAAGGATTTATTCACGCAGGGTCTGGTCTGCAGGTCTTCACAACACGAAGTCCACACGAAGATTCCAAATCGCAGGTCAAATCGAAGTCCAATAGTATCGCTGAGGTCGTAGGTTATCACTTGTCTCGCAGGTAGATTCGCTCGAAGTTAACTCTTCCGAAGTCCAAACTGAACTGCCTATGCGCCGCGGCGGTCGCTATTTATATCTGCCGGCAAGGGTTCTCGAATGTTCCGGTATGTACATGCATGTACTACCCATCGGTAATTCATCGTAATGTCTCGAGACACATCTCGAACATTTTCATGTCATAGTGTTATGAACCTTATGGCAGTAGACATACGGGTCATTATTGCTTGCATCGAAGTATGCGGCGACTATTCTAAAAGGTTCTATTCTAGATCGTTCGAGACAGGACCGCGACACTGCTCCCCTCTTAGAAATGCTCGTCCCGAGCATCTTGATTACTGCCGTGATAAGAAGCTAAGCGGTCAATGTGAACCACTTTTTGTGCACCTCTCGGCTGCCGTTGAATTCGATATGTCACGTCATTCAACCGAGTGACCACTTTGTATGGCCCTTCCCATCTTGTCTGTAATTTCGGGGACTTTCCTTTTCGTCGAGTTACGTTGTGAAGCCATACTAGTGCTCCTTCTTCGAAGCCGTTTGTATTTGCTCGACGGTCGTACCTAGTTTTCATCTTTTCACTCGACTGCAACCCATTTTCCCGAACTATGGCATGAATTTCTCGCATTTTCTCACGTAACTCGGAAATGTAGTCGTGTAGAGTACGTGGGTCGTCAGGAGGTCCTCCAGTTAGCAGATCTACTGGTATTCTCAGTTCTCGCCCAAAATTGACACGTGCTGGGGTTACCTTTGTGCTTTCATGTTCAGCAGTTCGGTAGGCCAGGAGAAACGGCGGTATGTATTTGTCCCAGTCTCTCTGGTGGTTGTCAACGAGTTTCGCCAAATGTCTCTCAAGTGTCTGATTAAATCTCTCTACCATGCCGTCGGATTGAGGATGATATGGGGTGGTCCTAGTCTTATGTATACCCAATATTTTGCAGAGTTCTTGAAATATCTGTGACTCAAAGTTCCTACCTTGGTCGGAGTGTATTTCCAAAGGCACACCAAATCGGCAAACTACTTCTTCAAACAACTTGGATGCAACAGTTGTGGCTTCTTGATTAGGTATGGCGAATACTTCTGGCCACTTAGAGAAGTAATCCATAACTACCATGAAGTACTTATTTCCTGATTCCGTTACAGGGAATGGTCCAGCCACATCAACTGCAATGCGTTCCCATGGCGCACCAACGTTATAAAGTTGCAGGTTTCCTCGGCTTCTAGTTGATGGACCTTTCACCGCAGCGCAAGTAGCACACTTGCGGCACCAATCTTGCACATCCTCTCGACAATAAAGCCAGTAAAACCTTTCCCGAATCTTTGTTAACGTCCGTTTCACGCCCAAGTGTCCACCTGACACGCCATCATGTACTTCACGAAGGACATCTTGTACCTTGTCTCTTGGGACAACTATCTGAAGATGGAACTCTCTGCCGTTAGGTTTCTCCCATTTACGGTAAAGTATTCCGTTCTGAAGAATAAAACTGTCCCATTGAGCCCAGTATGCCTTGGTGATAACACTAGTAGGGGCGACTTCGCACCATCTTGGCTTGTCCTCGCCTCGTTTCTTCCATGCGACAATGAGTCGCAAATCTTCGTCATCTTCCTGTGCTTCTTTCATCGCCTCATCTTCCCAGGATCTCGATGGGCCCATTCTTGTCAATCTCAATGGCAGTTCCTTTGTCTCTTGTTTGGCACAGTGCTTGCAGTCTTCAGGACATGGCCTTCTTGACAGTGCATCAGCATTTCCATGCGCCTTTCCGCTGCGGTGTTCAATCGCAAAGTCGTACTCTTGGAGTTGTTCGATCCATCGAGCAACTTGACCTTCTGGATTTTTAAATTGTAACAGCCACTTCAGGGCGGCGTGGTCAGTGCGAAGTGTAAACCGCATGCCAATGAGATATTTGCTGAAGTGCTGTAATGTCTTTACCACAGCCAAGAGCTCCCTTCTTGTCACACAGTAGTTCCTTTCAGATTTCGACAGCGATTTACTAAAATAAGCCATCACCACTTCTCTGTCGCCTTGTTTCTGCGATAACACACCTCCGATCGCTGTGTTGCTGGCGTCTGTGTCTACAATGAATTGGCCACTAGGTTGTGGAAATCCCAAGATTGGAGTCTCGCAAAGACATTTTCTTAGTTTCTGAAAAGAACCCTCGCAGGTCTCATCCCAATGAAATGGCTGCTTGTCTTCAGTTAATCGGTGTAAAGGCTTGGCAATTTCGGAGAATCCCTTAACAAAGCGTCTGTAATACGAGCATAGCCCTAAAAATGCCCGCACTTCTGTCTTATCTTTGGGAGTAGGCCACTTTTGTACCGCTTCGATTTTGTCTGGATCAGTCTGTATGCCTTCGCTGGTTATCACATGGCCGAGATAGTTAACTTTCTTCTTAAACAAACTGCATTTCTTCGGATTTAACTTCAAGTTGGCTCCCTTTATCTTTTTCAAGACCTGCTCTAGGTTCCGTAAGTGGTCTTCAAAATCTCTGCCCATGATTATGACATCATCCAAATAGACAAGGCAAGCGTCTCCAACTAATCCTGCCAGTACACACTCCATAAGTCTTTCGAAAGTAGCCGGCGCGTTGCATAATCCAAAAGGCATGACGTTAAATTGCCATAAACCTTTACCAGTTGAAAAGGCTGTCTTCTCTTTATCCTTCGGATCAATTTCCACTTGCCAGTAGCCGGATTTCAGATCTAACGTCGAGAACCATCTCATACCACTCAATGTGTCCAGAGTATCATCGATTCGTGGTAGTGGATAACTGTCCTTCTTTGTCACATCATTAAGTCGTCGATAGTCCACACAGAACCTTGTGCTACCATCTTTCTTCTTGACCAACACAACTGGAGAACACCATGGACTAGCAGAAGGTTCTATAATTTTGTTTCTTTGCATGTCTTCCAACATGTCTTGAACTTCCTTTTCTTTAGCAATTGGTATGCGCCTTGCTCGCTGACGGATAGGTCGCTCGTGTCCGGTGTCAATTTTGTGCTGAACTAAAGATGTTCTTCCAGGATTTCCTTCGTCCGAAGAGAAGATTTCCCCAAAACGCAGTAGCAACATCTTGGCCTTCATGCTCTGCGAATAGCTTAGATTACTTTTACAATCGTCAAGCAGTTTAGAGACTATAATTTCGCTCCTGGTATTCGACGTAGTTGAGTTTGAAGGTGATTGGCAATTTCTCATCCAAACAGCTTCTTCACATCTTCCAATAACTTCACCTTTGCTTAGGCTAATCTCTCGGTCGCACAAATTCACAACCCTTACTACAGCGGTCTTACCTCCACGGACGAGAGTTCTTGCTGTCAGCACTTTCTTACAGGCTGCACTGCCGGGCGTATCTTCAATCAGCACACATCTATCCGGCTGATTCTTCTGACTCAAAGGCAGTTTCACCTTTACTTGAACTTGTGCTCGTCCAGGTATTATGATTTTCTTCAGGCACGTTACTTTTCCGTCGGGACCGCCAAGTATGAAGTTTTCCTCATCACCACATTTGAAGACACCGTTAGTGACATCGATGTGACAGTTGTGTTTCCTCATGAAGTCTAGGCCCAGAATGCAATCATCCATAATTTCGGCTACGATTACGTCATGAGTATATGACGACTCTCCAACACGTATCGTAACCAACCTTTCCCCTAGGACGGGTATCTGTTGGCCAGAAGCGGAGAGAAGTCTGCATAAACTGGTGTCTTTGCGTCTCCCTACAGCTTTCACTAGATCTGGTCTCACTATTGTTCTAGAGGCTCCTGTATCTAAGGTGATTTTGCAGTCTATTTCGTTCACTCTACCGCGTATTAGTAGACTGTTCCCATTCCATGCTTGTGAGATTACGGTTGCTGGGGCTTCCTCCGCTCCAGCCAGTACCCGCCCCGCAGTCCTGGCTTTTACTCGTTTCCCTGATTCACGGTAGAGGGCGCAGCATCATGCTTCTTTACCAACTCTTCAAAACGCTGCTCCATTTTGTTTAGAAGTGCATCCAGCCTGTCGTCAGTTTTGGTCGGTTGTCTTTCCTTCTTAGGGCACTTGAACTGCAGATGTCCTCTTTCCCCACATTTGTAGCACATGGGCCCGGAGTTCCTTTTGGGCGGCGTCTTGATCTCCTTAACATCCTCCGTAACTTCACGAAGTTTGTACCCTTGCCGGATATCTTGTCGCACAGCTTCAACTTCCAGGGCGTGTGCGAGTGCTTCTTTTAATGAGGCATGGTGGCGAAGCTTCACTGCAGCCCTAATTTCAAGATCCTTGATTCCGTCGACGAAGGCTTGAAGAATGTTGGTGTCCACCATCCTACTATCAGCAGAAGGGTACGCCTTTCGAACCAGCTTTTCGATCTCCAACGCCCATTGTTGAAGTCCTTCACCTGGGCGCTGGGTCCGGTCCCGTAGCTGGGCACGAAAAACGTGTTCCAAGTGTCGTTCCCCATATCTAGCCTCTAGTGCCTCCAGTAGGTCTTTAAAGTCGCTGCCTGAGGTAGGCAGTGCCTCCAGCACAGACAAGGCCGAACCTCTGAGCGCGACGGTGAGGGCTGTCAGGCTCTGTTCGTCCGTCCACCCATTCGAAGCAGCGACAGTCTGAAACTGCTGGCGGTAGGCGGCCCAAGACGTAGTACCGTCGTAAGGAGGCACCTTTACCTTAGGTCCCTGGATTATGCCGACAGCTCCGCTCGACGTAACTCCAGCAGCTTCTATACGCCGAACTTTCATCTCCAGTCCAGTGAGGCCAGTTTTCACATTTTTCAAGTCGTCCTCTAATTCGGAAACCCGTCCATTCACTATCTCTACATCTTCATGTAGCTTAGCTACCGTATCGCTAAACTTGGTAACGGCAGAAAGAATCCTTTGTTGATCTGCCTTCTGTTCTTCTCGCAGGCCCCTCATCTGCTTGCTTTGTTCTTCTCTTATCCTCGCCTGCTCATCCATCATGCCCTTCATCATTGCCATCAGGCACGACATATCCAAAACCTCCGTTGAAAGTTTCGGAGGTTTAATGTTTCCGGTGGGCGTGGCCAGGTGGGCGTGGCTAGAGGGCGGGGCCTGTTGGTCGGTGGGCGTGGCCTGCTCGGTGGGCGTGTCCCGGTGGGCGGGGCCAGGGGGCGTGGCTTGACTGGTGGGCGGGGCCTGGTCAGTGGGCGTGTCCTGGTGGGCGGGGCTAGGGGGCGTAGCTTGGCCGGTGGGCGGGGCCTGACCGGTGGGCGTGGCCTGGTGGGCGGGGCCAGTGGGCGTGCCCCTATGGCCGGTGGGCGTGGCCTCAGGGGCAGTAGGCGTGGCCTCCGCAGCACATTGTGCCCTAGTCCTCACGCCAGGAGTATCCTCCCTCGGAGTCAGTGGCATCTCCAAATCCCCAATTCTGACACCAAATGTTACGAGCTAGGGTTCTGGATTTGGATGTAAAACGCCAATGACAACTTGCAAGGATTTATTCACGCAGGGTCTGGTCTGCAGGTCTTCACAACACGAAGTCCACACGAAGATTCCAAATCGCAGGTCAAATCGAAGTCCAATAGTATCGCTGAGGTCGTAGGTTATCACTTGTCTCGCAGGTAGATTCGCTCGAAGTTAACTCTTCCGAAGTCCAAACTGAACTGCCTATGCGCCGCGGCGGTCGCTATTTATATCTGCCGGCAAGGGTTCTCGAATGTTCCGGTATGTACATGCATGTACTACCCATCGGTAATTCATCGTAATGTCTCGAGACACATCTCGAACATTTTCATGTCATAGTGTTATGAACCTTATGGCAGTAGACATACGGGTCATTATTGCTTGCATCGAAGTATGCGGCGACTATTCTAAAAGGTTCTATTCTAGATCGTTCGAGACAGGACCGCGACAGTATCAATGGATTGAAAAGATTTTTTTACGAGAGTAGTTAGCCTATGTCGTTCTTCAGACCTTAGTCTGAAGAACGACATAGGCTACTTTTATATTGGAAAAACAACTTATTCACACTGGATTTTTTCTACATTAAAATAATGATCACGCAGGCGAAGCCGTAATTGTTAGTTTATTTGTCCTTCATTCACGTCAATGTTATTTGTTGGATTTAAAATCAACTCTGGAAATCAATCGATTGTTAGTTAGGGCGTAATCGAGCTTGCTGGTTGGCAGCACTCGTTTCGCCGGTGCGCGCTGTCATGGGGCGCGCGCGCGGCTTTCTCACATAGTCGCTAATGGTCGCTGGTAGGCCGCTGCATAGACTCCCCGTTCTGGAAAGCGGTTGTTGTGTTGTGTTGCTTCGGGATAGGCCTCGCAGCACATACGGGAGTCTCGCGACCTGGAGTTCGCGTAGCAGTCGCGTGTGGTCGCCCGTAGTTTGCTGGATGGACTCGCGGCGCTGACAAAAATATAACCTAAGCAACGTGGCAGTGCGCGGGGCGCTTCTGGATCGCCGGTTTTGTTGTTTTGTTTGTGCTTAGCTTCCAGATAAGCTACAGCACATACGGGAATTCGCGACCTGGAGTTCGTGTTCTAACTTCTGGAACCGCGCTGGACCGCGGATCGACCGCCGGGACGCGTCGAAAGTTTGGACAGTGTTAACAATGAGTGATTGATCGCTGGGCGACCTTGGAACTCTGGATTATTGTAGTGAACGTACTCCCTATGTAATTATATATATATATATATATTCCTGTCCTTAAACTCTTATTCCTGTCTGCGTGAACCCGTCTGGATTACGGTGAACCAGCGTCGGGAATCAGGTAAGTTTAGTATGTAAGTTCAAATTAAGCCGGGCTGGCCTATTTCTCGCTCAGCGAATAAGCATTGCCATCCAGCCTGGCAATGCTGCTAGCCTTCTGGCCACGTTACCCTTTGATGGCGATGCGGAAGAATTTTTTGATGCTATTTAGATATTATATTTTATTAATTTTAATTAGTTTTTGTTATTTCCGTTTCTTTTTTTGTTTGTATATATAGTTAGTCATATTTAGTATTTATTTTAATTGTATATTTTATTCGAATTGGTTTAATGTTTCTTTTTTTATTGGGATCGTTTAAAGACTGGAGAATGACATAGGCTACTTTTATTCCGCATTCAACCGCTATCAGCCACCGACACCACACAAAGAGCTATATCGACCACTTTCGATGAATTATATATTTGATTCGATAAATTAGAGAAACTCCAAGCATTGCTCTCTCCATCGCTGTGAACCAACCCAACGGTCAGCGCCCAAGTCTCTGCACCGTAGGTCATAGCGGAAAGCGGAGGATCGCATATGGTGTAAAGCATTAGGAAAGGCCTATATCCGCCAGTGGGTAGATACAGGCTGATAATGATGTTGATGATAACTTTTATTCCGAAAAAATGAAAAACTTTATCTCAAATAATTTGTTTTACATAACACCGAAAAAACATGTAATTCCCACGGGCAATAAAAGTTTTATTATAATAATGACCACGCGGGATAAGCCGCGGCTTACAAATAATAGGAGATATTTAAAGTAAAAGCCAAAACATTTCCAGTGACGCAGTCACAAAGTCGAACTCAATGACGTCAGAATATACGCATTTATTCGTAACTATCCGTCGTAGACTTCGCGCCCTGAGTATCCCCCGTAGAATAGAGGCCGCACTAAAACGCCTATGAATAAAACACTTCAATTTATCATTCCTGGACGTGCTGCTCTTATTATGTAGATTAAGTGCAGCACCGATTTACATACTTTCTTTGCTGAGGAATAAAATTACTCACATCCTCGTATTTAAAGTAGGCTGGAAAAGATTTACCATAGACATAAGTAAAATGTAGAATGGATATAAAGGTGTCACAAGCACGTAATAAATATGCACGGATACTCAAAAGTGTGCCTGAGTACCGAACATACCTCTTAATGGCTTGCTGATTTTATTGCACTGTTTGTCTTGAAAGGTTGCGCTTGAAATATACAACAATGTTAACTTAAAGTTGCACTCATAGAAGATAACATGTCAGAGAGACGTCTGCGCTGGTTCGGACATGTGATGAGAAGGGACGAAGAGTATCCAGTAAAGAAGGCCTTGGCGATCCCAGAAAGGAGAAAAGGAAGAGGGCGCCGCCCTAGCTACGTGGTTAACAACCTATCCAAAAACCTGAAACGGTCTCAGCTGGGCACACGGACTACCCAGGATAGACTATCCTGGCGCCTAAAGACGAAGAGAGCCGACCGCGAATAAAGTGACAAGACAAGGAAGAGAAGAAGATTCAATAATTACTTCGAGAGAAGAAAGGACAAAAACTGTTAGAACATGATAAAAACGATAGTTAAAAATATGCAATTGCAAAAAATATATATTGCAGGTAACTCACAATGTCAGCTATAACGCAATCAACGCGAAGTGTGAAGCATTTAAACAAAACTTTCAAGGATTGCTTCGTAAAGCTTAGCACAATACTCACTACTAATGTGCAAAACGGAACGTTATGCATATGCCACTACTACTAGTGATGGTAGTAGTCGCATATGCATAACGTCCGTTTGTAAACGCATGCGTGACGCGTAAACTTGTAGTGTCTTGCATTTGTAATAGTAAATGTTGCTGACAGCCTCGCCAGCTCTTATGTACTTGCCTTTTTTGTAGATTTTTATAATATTTTTTTTTTTAAATTTACGTCAGTTTTTCTATATTGCTATTTATTCTAAAAATTATCCAGATGTCAAGTGCCGAACCGTAGATAATTTTCTTATATATTCATTTAATTGTAAGTGAATATATCTTATTAGTTCTTGTGGCCTAGTGTGTGATTTATTTTTATAAAATACAGTCCATTTTTTGAAACTATATGCTCCGCTATCATTAACAGTAAAAATACTCGAGCAATACTACACGGCGAAACTAGTTTCAAAACAAACGACTTTTAATAACCTTTCTAGTCCATTCAATGTGCTGTGAAACTTACCGAGTGAAGCTTTTTGAAGAACCCGTGCTTTTGTACTTCGATCACGTTCTGCATGAGATGCACGGTTCCAATTCACAGTAAGTATGTAAATACGTGTATATTTATTGATGTTGTAGTAATTATAGTATCAATACAATAAATCTATTGTTATAAGACGAATATATTCTTCTAAAATATTCAATGTGCCATAATGGATTCATTAGAAACGTACGTCCACGACTCGCCCGTGTGCATACTTACATATATTCATACTCTATTTGAACTCCATATTGGATGGATGATTTTTTTTTTATACTACGTCGGGTGGCAGACAAGCATACGGTCCGCCTGATGTGAAGCGGTTACCGTAGCCATATTAACGCTCGAAACATAAAATAACGCTCGCGCGCCGCCACCCCCGCTGCCAATGCATTATCTCCTTCCTTTCTGGTGACCTCACTCACTCGCAGGAACACAACAAACGTCAAGGGAATTGTTATTTGGCTGCGGTATTCTGTGAGGTGGAGGTACATTCCCAAGTTGGGTAGCTTACAATTACGCTCCCTACCTCTCTTTTCGCCAGAGCTTCGTTTGTCAGTCAGCAGGGTGCACCGCGTGCAGGTGAAGTTGGCTTTGGTTCAAAGGTGTTGATGAACCACTTACACCCAATAATAAACCCAGCAGTGGGATGAATAAGGGTTGATGACGATACCATTAATATATCTGATCAGAAAGCATGAGTAAGGTAGTGTAGTACTGATCTCTTTTTAAGGGTAGCTACAGTACAGATGTCTCTTATTTGCGCTGGTAGTTTAGTCCAAATCAGTGCTGCCCGAACAGTTTTTACTGTTGATGAAAAATGTTGTTATGGATGATGAATAGTTTATTGGCAATTTGATCTACTCTACTTTGCGTGTTTAAGATGTTGGAGATACGCCGAGACGACAGCAGCAGCTGAAACACAGACGACCAAAGCAGCCACGGTTAACGCATGCATCTACTAACGGTAGTGGGTGGGTGCCGGCAGTAGTTTGCATGAAGTAATTGGTGGCGGAAGCACGCAACGTAGCGTAGATCAAATTGCCTGTAAATTTGACTTCCTAAAAATAACACTTTTTTTTTTTTTTTTTATTCTACGTCGGGTGGCAGACAAGCATACGGCCCGCCTGATGTGAAGCGGTTACCGTAACCGTATTAACGCTCGCAACATAATATATCACTTGCGCGCCGCCACCCCCGCTGCCAACGCAGCATCTCCTTCTTTTCTGGTGACCTCACTCACTCGCAAGAACACAACAACCCTCAAGGGAATTGTTATTTGGCTGCGGTATTCTGTGAGGTGGAGGTACAATCCCCAGTCGGGTAGCTTACAATTACGCTCCCTACCTCTCTTTTCGCCAGAACTTCGTTTGTCAGTCAGCAGGGTGCACCACGTGCAGGTGAAGTTGGCGTTGGTTCAAAGATGTTGATAAATCACTTACACCCCAAGATGTTGATAAACCACTTACACCCCAAACACCTGAATCAATATATTTTTTTTTGTTCAGCTTCCAGCTTTACATTACATTTATTTGAAGATTTACAAATAAAATATTTACAAAGAGGTAGAATAAAAAAGGAAGAAAATAATAATTAACTATTTATGGATAGTTTATTGATTTTGTTATATGATATAGACACGGACGTTGGTAGCTTTTATAAGTGACATAAATGTTTAACATTTTTCGTAAAAAAAAAGAGCTTAAAATGCAGTTTCAAAACAATACTCCAATAAACGTTCGGATATATATTTTACACAAAAATATATTTCAAACTAAATCCAACGATGTTGAAATGGAGAAAAATATGTACGTGCAGGCCCAGCAGAATTCAACCGACAGCCACGGCGTGAAATGGGTCTGCGATTCGTCCCTAGGCGCACTTCACCGTGAGTAGAACGGACGTAGGTAATCGTTTATTTATCTACACCATCTAGGTTTTATAACAAACATGAAACATTATTGTATGTGCTAGTATTACGAGTATATAAGTAATTGGTAAGAAGGGAGAATTGCCAAACGTTCAGACAATTTTGCAATTCATATTATTGGAATCGAGGTGTTAGGTAAGAACTCCCTATTTAAGGTCCCCAATAGGATTAGATTTTTAAAATCTAGAGAGATAGACGAGAAAGACAGCCAATATGACAAATAAGGTGCTGAAAGCCTAGAGAGGGTTTCAGTACCTTATTTGTCATATTGGCTGTCTTTCTCGTTGCCAAGAGGTCTGGCTGGCTGGTCTGTCTATGTTTCGTCTTCCTGTCCGGGATCGCCAATACAAAAAAAAAATATTATTCGCTAAGTACACAACGAATCAAAAACCTGTGTCACACAATTTGTTTATTAAACCGCATTGTTTTTTAATAACTTATACATTGTACTATTACTTATACCACAGTTTTAAAAGCATACAGTTGGGCATCGAAGGTACTTGCGCAGAGCAAGGGAGAGGAACCCGCGGAGAAGCGGGCGTTGCGGTCAGCGTCTCACAAACAAGCGCAGTTTGTGGGAGCTACCGTCAAAGACGCGTGCGCGCACTGAGTGTTTTAAACGTTTTTTGAATTTATATTGAGTGATTCCTATTGAATATAATGGTGCATACAAATTGTTCTGTATACGGTTGTAACTCGACGTCGAAACACAACAAGAATTTAAAATTTCATAGATTTTTCCGTGACGCAATTAAGTTTTTCCTATAGTTTCGTAATAACCTATCTACTTTGTCTTTGTTGAAATGTATGTAGCTATATTGTGGTTTGTAAACTTTGATATCCCTGAACAAAATAGCTTCTTGTATATTTGTGGTCATGTATTGCGACATTGCGTAGAAAAACACAAATGTATAGCCATAATTAACTACGCATCAAGTTATACAGACGAAACAACAGTAAGTAATTTGTATTTACGCGAATGGGCATACACGTGATTCCTTTGGTGGACTACACCTCCAGATAATTTTGTTAAATACTGTAATGAGCTAGAAGCGTAATTTAGGCAGAATTTTTTGTCATTTGTAGGAAACAATATTTTAGATAAATTATATGTATTAAAACAAGTACAATTTATATCACAGCTATGCTTATGTTTCCCCCATATCTTCATGATTAAATTATTTATCCGAATGCGAATTCATTATATTGTTAAATTTAATAATAGAAAATTGAAATCTAAAAATAAACCTTATTCTGTATATAAGTATGTATTCTTGTTAATAAATTATTATTTTATAAAAATATATGATTTCGAAATTTGTGACAAACCTTGCACATCGGCGAACGACCGCGTGGATACCTACGCGGGTGGCGGCATCGTCCCACGTCAAAGTCGATGCGCTACTGTATAAAAAATAGTAATACTGTGCTTATACTGTGACCGTAGATGAACTAATAAAAAAGCGCTCAAGACGTAGCACATCTATAATCTGCTACTATCGCGTAGCGAACGTAGCTACATAGCCACTTGGGCTGCTACATCATAGTTGTTGGTCGCAAAACTTGCTATCGCGAAGGACGCAAA
This sequence comes from Hypsopygia costalis, assembly GCA_937001555.2. Classification (NCBI taxonomy): domain Eukaryota; kingdom Metazoa; phylum Arthropoda; class Insecta; order Lepidoptera; family Pyralidae; genus Hypsopygia; species Hypsopygia costalis. The sequence goes on from OW443349.2 coordinate 9,111,967, forward strand.
GCAAGTTAAGACTAAAGATGACTGTAGAAGGTTTATAGCTGGCACTGTCGTATTGTTTGGATTACTATGGTTTCAACTGATTTAATTATTATGTCAGTTATTTGTCAGTCTTTACAAGGCAAACTGACTTAATTATTAGTCAGTTAAATGCCTAACAAAAGGCATACGAGAGTGTAAGCCTAACTGGCAACATAGTATATATGCTAATAAACCCATCTTTCTACGGTTCTCTTAATTTGCTCCTCGTCCTTCGCGACACGTGCAAATTTCTGATCATATCACACTATGCAAGAAGCTAGAGCCAGTAAAGGTGCACCTATAGCTTGTAGGCTACCTACTACATTGTATAACTTGAAAGTTCGTAGTAGAAAACTTCTCTGGAACCGTACAAGACACGCCCAATTTGATTCCAATGTGTGAGGATGAATTCCCTGCCTATGGCGAGTGGTGCGACTATAGAAAGAGTCTGAGAGCATCATTATCAAATACAGCTATATTTATATATATAATATGACTAGCTGTCCCGGCGAACTTCGTACCGCCTAACAATCAATGAATGTCGTGGTACATATTAGCTGAACTAAATTTATGATTTTAAGGAATTAAAACAATGAATAGTAGAAAATAATAGAGAAGCTCGATGGCGTCATTGCGCGTGTCAGTCTAATTGAACACGCAAGTTAAGCAACGTCGACCGTAGCCTGTACACGGATGGGTTTATATTACCTCGAGCTCCTCCGTGATTCGAAAGACACGTTAAGCCGTCGGTCCCGGTTGTTATCATTAGCTCATCTTGAGCTCCTCCGTGCTTCGGAAGGCACGTTAAGCCGTCGGTCCCGGTTGTTATCATTAGCTCATCTTGAGCTCCTCCGTGCTTCGGAAGGCACGTTAAGCTGTCGGTCCCGGTTGCTATCATTAGCTCATCTTGAGCTCCTCCGTGCTTCGGAAGGCACGTTAAGCCATCGGTCCCGGTTGTTATCATTAGCTCATCTTGAGCTCCTCCGTGCTTCGGAAGGCACGTTAAGCCGTCGGTCCCGGTTGTTATCATTAGCTCATCTTGAGCTCCTCCGTGCTTCGGAAGGCACGTTAAGCCGTCGGTCCCGGTTGTTATCATTAGCTCATCTTGAGCTCCTCCGTGCTTCGGAAGGCACGTTAAGCTGTCGGTCCCGGTTGCTATCATTAGCTCATCTTGAGCTCCTCCGTGCTTCGGAAGGCACGTTAAGCCGTCGGTCCCGGTTGTTATCATTAGCTCATCTTGAGCTCCTCCGTGCTTCGGAAGGCACGTTAAGCCGTCGGTCCCGGTTGTTATCATTAGCTCATCTTGAGCTCCTCCGTGCTTCGGAAGGCACGTTAAGCCGTCGGTCCCGGTTGTTATCATTAGCTCATCTTGAGCTCCTCCGTGCTTCGGAAGGCACGTTAAGCTGTCGGTCCCGGTTGCTATCATTAGCTCATCTTGAGCTCCTCCGTGCTTCGGAAGGCACGTTAAGCCATCGGTCCCGGTTGTTATCATTAGCTCATCTTGAGCTCCTCCGTGCTTCGGAAGGCACGTTAAGCCGTCGGTCCCGGTTGTTATCATTAGCTCATCTTGAGCTCCTCCGTGCTTCGGAAGGCACGCTAAGCCGTCGGTCCCGGTTGTTATCATTAGCTCATCTTGAGCTCCTCCGTGCTTCGGAAGGCACGTTAAGCTGTCGGTCCCGGTTGTTATCATTTAATGACAGTCGTTAAGTGAAGTCAGTGGCCTTTAGGCGGTTCGAAAACACTGGCCTCCGCCAACCCGCAGTTGAGCAGCGTGTTGGAGTACGCTCTAAACCCCTTCGGTTGAGGGAAGACCCGTATCCATAAAAACTGAAGATTTCATAAAAATAAAGATTTCCTTATTGTAAATTTTTTTTTAAAAAAACGTTTTGTTTTATTTTTTTTAGTTTTGAAATAGGTTTTATCATTTTGGTGCTTTGTAATTGTCATTTCTTTTGATGTTTACTCTGATTTGATTCTTGCGCTCGAACCCCATGGGAAAAGCGTTTTCACCCCTATTGATTTGACATTTTTAAATTTTCATAACAAATCACAGACAACTTTCGCGACATAAAAGTGACACCAATCGATTTGACGTTTTGATATTTGACAACCAATAAATATCGTAATCCCTTTTTCAACTGACACTTTCATTTGTATGGGAAAATGTTTTTTCTTTTATTTTATTTTTTCGAGAATTTTCTAATGTTTTTAAGAGTTATTGTGCTATTCGGGACAGAAACAAATCCAACAAATCAAAAACCATGGCAATCGGTCCAGCCGTTCTCGAGTTATAAGTGTTGTAACAAACACGACTTTCTTTTATATATATAGATATAATATGAATATATTTATATGCAGCTATATTTGATATAATGCCTACAGCCTTTCTACATAATAGTACTTTCTACATAGTAGTATTTCTACTCCGTACCAGGAGACTACAATATGGGATTCTTCAAGAAAGGCTTAAAGGAGCCTTTATAGGATCGACAACGCATGAGTGATGCCATGTTTGACACTCTAGTCGTTTAAAAAAATGTATAAGTACATCGAAATATAAGTATATTACTGTACCTTGATTCCTTATTATGAAAAGGTCTAGGATACTCCCATATCATTGGGTTTTCCAGCCCATTCTGCGCTAATGGGATACACAATGTAATGATACCTAAGATCCCTTAGGGTTCGCAAATTATCGAGGTTATAACTGTAATTTCTCGTTTTAATTCCCAATGTAACATTGAGTGGATTAAAGTTTCAAATAGGACTTGTTATAAAAGCAAAAAGAGTGAGAATAATAATAGAAAATGGAATATTCTCCATCGATATATATTTGGATGTATGGATAAAGTGTGATAGTTTATTCGTAACAAACGAAACTTGGGTAATGCTGGATTGTGTGCTGCTCCCTTACCACCATCTTGGAATAGAGTAGCTTGTTCATTGGTATGAATAAGCATTCTATTCAGTTATTGAATCGCGATAAGAGATGGTGCTAATGGAATAGAGTCGCTTATTCATTGGTATGAATAAACATTCTATTCAGTTATTGAATCGCAATAAGAGATGGTGGTAAGGGGGCTGGTATAATTGGTGCCCATCTTTGCCATTTTGACAAATATGTTACCTGTCTTGTCCGCTTCTTATCCTCGCTTCCTCACCATTTCACAGCGTCACTTCAAATCTTAGCACCGCTCACTTTGCTCGTATATCTCTGGTGGAATCACTCACATTGTTTCATAGCTTCGCTACTCATTTTGGTACCGCTCAGCCATCTCACACATAACAGATATGATAGATTATTTCTGCTAACGCGTAGCGGAGACTAATCACTAACATCGTCATCTCCCACTGCTGGATATAAGCCTTCACTAATGCTTTCCTCCAAATACGATCCTCCGCCTTCCACATCCAGCCCCTTCCAGCCGATTTCTTAAGGTTATCGGACTATCTAGAACGAGGACGTAAATGGCATGCTTCATCATCCTCCGCGCGGCCTCTAATCTAATACCTTCCCCATAATACTTTCCCCCATCTGCCATCAATTACTCGGCAGATGTGACCGGCCCATTGCCACTTTAGCTTGCACAGTTTGTGTTGTCGTTTTTTGTATGGAGTGGTTAAGGTGTAGGACATAACATAGGTGTATAAAAACGCCTTCCTGAATTTTTAACACTAAAATATATGCGGTCAGGTTAAAAATATGTATTTGTTAATGTTATTTTGAATGTACGGTTTTACAACGTTAATTAATATCTGAACCACAATCCCGGAAACTATTAAAACTGTAATGAAACAATTTTCCAACTGCCGTTTTGTACTGGTTACATTATCCAAACAATTTGAGTGGGCTTCGCAAATTCATTAGTTTACGTCATTTATCATGACAATTCAAACGGCTAGAGAACATCCATTAATGTTCGGTTAACCATCTCATTAGTGCACGTTAGATTTGGGAATTATGTGTAACAATGAAATTGTATTGCTGGAAATGACATTTGTGAAAAAATAATAATAATGACATTTTATCTATAGACGAGCCACAGGCGAACATCACCGCAGTAAATATTGGTTGCACGCAAGAAAAAGCATGACTCATTGTCACGTTCCGCCTGAGCCGAACGTGCAAGCGAGAGCGCGGTACAAGCGATAGAAAGGCACGATCGGCCTAAGTATATATTCGTAACAGATTCTAGCAGTTTGATGACATATGCTTCCCAAAACTTATACTGCGTGATATTTTTATTTCTGAAAAAATAACAACGGGAATTGCCGCCCTGGTTCACCGGCTATGGTCACAGGCTGACTCCTGCCAGTCAGCCTGTGACCATAGCCGGCGGCCGGTGGCCGGTGCAACCTGGTCGGCTTGTGACGCATCTATCTCTTTTCCACTCCATGGGTTGATGTTTTCTTATGACGTTATCACGTAAAATTATCGTCCATAAACCGTCTTTACAGTCAACCAATTTTTTGACTGCTGTTATTTATGAGGCGATGATACACCCCTCGGATACATAGTCGGGGTGCAACATCCTGACCTCTCTATTTGCCACAGCGTCTCTTGTTTATTAGCAACGTGCAGACGTTGACTTTGGTCCTAAGGATAGTGATGAGCCACTTACACCCCAATTCAGATTCTACGGTTTCTATGATGTCACTTCCATACGTCACAAGGTCTACCACGCTTAAATTGCGTTACGCTCTATCGCAGAAAATGCGTGGAACGTGGTTAGGTGTCAAGTCCTACGGATATAGTGACACCGTTGGGATTGACTAGTGACAATAGCATTAGATTAGTAAACAAACTCGGTAATCTGCTTGCTAGATTTATACCACTAATATGGTAAACAAGGATACGGTTTGCCATCAGGCAGATACTATATACTATAGAGATGCTACAGGCATCCATAGGCGGTAACTGCTATCTATCAAGAAAGTTAACCGCCCATAGACGCCTGTAGCATCAGGTTTGCCCCTGGTATTCGACCCTGTGAAACCTTTTCATGCCCTTTTTATAGAGCCGCATATCCATACTGTAATCTTCTGGGAAATCTTCTACAGGCAGTTCATTATACAGCTTAATAGTACGTGGCCATTTGGATTCTAATGTGTGTGGATGAATTCTCTGTCAATGGTGAATGGTGCGACTGTAAAAGTAAGCCCTGGGCATCATTTCAAAGAACTCCTCTGAACACATCCCATTATATAATCGATAGAACACTAAAGATTCTTAACCAACTGTCAGTTTAAAATCATCAACAACCCTCACAGTTCATCCCTGAATGCTGTCACAAGGTGCAAGTTGGTATCTGAGTGCCCACATTTACATTAAGCTTTTGCCGTGTACTGCTTTGCTCTGTTGAGCACAACCTATACATATTATATCACGGGGAGTGCTCGGATGAGCTGTTTGATTTGATACCTGCCGCTGAATTCCACTATCGTACAACTCGCCATAAATTAAAATTCCATCCATATCATCTTGATAATTGGCGATCTACTACAGCATGTTTCCTAATACACTTTATACCACGAACAGTGAAACTGTGGTATCAACTTCCTTCAGCGGTATTTTCGAACAACTACATGGGTGCCTTCAAGAATAGAGTTTTAATTTCCCATAAAAGGCTGGCAACGGATCGGTGATCTTTTGGTGTCGCTGATCTCCATGGGCGGTGGTGATTGCTTTCCACCAGGTGACCCACATGCTCGTTTGCGCCCCTCTCACATAAAAAAAAGCTAATTTGTTCGACGCCAGCTTGACCTTCTCCTCTAGGTGACAATGAAACTGGTCGTCGCTGGAGATACCGTAGTCATATTAACGCTCGCAACATGAAATATATCTCGCATGCTACCACCCCCGCTGACAACGCATTAACTCCTTCTTTTTAGATGACCACATTCGCAGAAATATAACAAAATTAAAGGGAATTATTATTTGCCTGCGGTATTCCGTGAGGTGGAGGTTTTCCTACTTCAAAATACGCTATGCTCTACATCTGTTTTGGCAGAGCCTCGTTTGTCAAATAGCAGGGTGCATTAGGTACATATAGGCGAGGTTGGAATTGGTTCAAAGGTTTTAATGAACAACTTACTAATGAGTGTAGTTCCACTGATCTCTTTGCAATGAGATTGATGTTTACTACAGGTCATCTTAGCTTAAAATCCGTGGTGCACGGCAGTTGAGCTTCACTTGACTGGCCATCTCTTTAAGCTTTCAATGCCTTAGTTGCCATATTGCTGTCTCTAACATTGCTAAGAGGGGAAGTCAAATTGCAAAATATGCTTCTTATTCCTACTAATTTCTTCTGATTAAATTCGTTATGAGTTCCAAGGCAGCCGTAGTCTTAGCCTCGGGACTTCAATGGACTTCATTGTTCATTGCCTTTTTTGGTGGTCGCCGCTGTTAATCCTGGCTACACAGAAGACACAGTGGTTGGAGTATGTAGTGGGCCCCCGTCCCGTTTTTACAAGTCATCTCCAGTAATTAGGTACCTCTATGTTAGATATTATTCTGGAATGTTATTACGTTAGTGCAGTCAGTAGTGCATTAGGGATTATAAACCTATTACTTGTTGATTAATTAGAGCATGTAATAGAGCACATTAGCGCCGCTAGGAAATTCTTAGCTGGAGAGGAGATGTAACAAAAAATTTAGTAACAACGGTGGTGCGCGTGAGTAATATATATATACACACACGGGAAACTTCTAATGCCAACTGGAGGGAAAGTACTCTTAATACTGTAGATAGAAAATTTTACTCAAAATATTCCTTTATTTTTTTAAATAAAGAAAACAGCATTCAAAGATTTTTTATACCATTTGGGGTATAAGTGGTACTTAAACATCTTTGAACCAAAGCCAACTTCACGTGCACGTGGTGACTGACAAACGAGGCTCTAGTAGGGCATAGCGTTTTTTTTTTAAGTTGCCCGACTAGGGAAGTACCTCTACGTCACAGAATACCACAGTCAAATGAGGTTAGATGTGAGGTCACCAGAAAGAAAGGAACTATACTCCATAGGCTGGCAACGGATCGGCGACCCCTTGGTATTGCTGATCTCCATGGGCAGTGGTAATTGCTTTCAATTAAGAGATTCACATGCTCGTTTGTCACCCTTTCAATAAAAAAAAACATTTGTAACTCAAGAAGAGCTGGACCGATTTTAATGATCTTTAATTTAGTGTGTGTGTCTTCATCCTGGTTAGCTAAATAGCTATTTGATAGCCATGTTGCTAACCAGGATGAAGAAAAATATCTGAAAAATTAACGATAAGAAAAATTGGGAATAAAAAATCTTTTTTTATTCCCAATTTTTATTATCGTAAATTTTTCCAAAATTTCGCTTTAAGCGACTTCAATTTATTTTTTTTGTTGTCTGAAATTGTCACGAGGTATGGGAAATCTACTGGAATGAGATAGGAATAGGAAGATTGGGTCACAGTGAAGAGTGAACGCGCCACCGCCGCTAGTTCCATAATAAAAAAAAAGAACTAAAAAGTACTTACTGCATTTTGCTTATCAAACCTTTTAATTTTACAGGCAATTTGATCTACACTACTTTGCGTGCTTCCACCACCAATTAGTTCATGCAAATTACTGCCGGCCGACACCCACCCACTACCGTTAGCAGTAGCATGCATCTAGCATGCGACTGCCGTTGCTGTTTTGGTCATCTCTGCTCCAGCTGCTGCGGTCGTCTCAGCGTATATAAAACATCTGAAAGAGAAGAAACTGCCGTGTTCGTCTCTGCGACATGTGTTTCGCCTCTACAGGTCGCGCAGTATTTTAAGAGCGCTGACCTTGAATGTGCAGAAGACCATTTTTAATAGTAAGTGCGTATGCGCGAACCTACCCCCACCACTACGTCCAGCGATCATAAAATAATGCGCGACCTATAAGAGAGGCATCCTTAGGCGATCTGTAGATGTTAAAGGTTAGGCATCCTTAGGCGATCTGTAGACGTTGAAGGTTAGTAGAACAACCTACATGCAATTAGATGACCTTTAATTTTATACTAATAGCTAGCTCGGCGACTTCGTATCGCCTTTATATATTTTTATTATATCTCTCAAGTTAGATGAAATTGTACACACCCTGCAAAATTTTATTAAAATCGGTTCAGTAGTTTAGGATTCCATCGCGGACAAACAATGTGACACGAAATTTTTATATATTAAGATTACTGCATTGTCACAGGAACGAAAGGAGTATGCCAAATTTCAGCTCAATCGGATACAGGGAAGTAGGTCAAATCTATCTTATAAGATTTGTTACAGACACTACCTTGAAACTAGGCAGATAAAGGCTTGGAAAAAAAATCGGTTTTTTTGTAAAGTCGGTTTACTGAAGATAGTTGAACGTGACAACGTCATAAGAAAATACTGTTGGAATGTTTGCATTTTTCAAAAGAAAATTTTAATGGAACGTCTCAGAGCGAGGTAACGCCGCATACGTCATGTTTTTTGGTGCGTGCAGCCGGCTCCATCGAATTATAAGACGTTGTCACGTCAAAAACTCTACTGCTTTAGACAATACTGATTATCTTGCTTGGCATCAACCCACATTCATCCCACTGTTTGGTGGGGGTTTTGTCTCCACTTTGAAGGGGTTTAAGTAGAGCATACTCCACCACGCTGCTCAACAGAGGGTTGGCGGAGGCCAGTGTTTTTCAGCCACCCAAAAGCCACTGACTTGGCTTAACGACTGTCGTCTAATGACAATAAGCCCAGCCCCCTTATACCATCTCTTATTGCGATTCAATAACTGAATAGAATGCTTATTCATACCAATGAATAAGCGACTCTATTCCATTTGGTATGAATAAGCAAACTATTCAGTTATTGAATCGCAATAAGAGATGAAGGTAAGGGGCCAGTTATCGTTAAGCAGTTGGTTTCAACCGATAGCTCAACATGCCCTCCGTAGCACGGTCCTCCGTGACAAATAGATAAATATACCCATCCATGCACAGGCTACTGTCGACGTTTCTTAACTTGCGTGATTAGACTGACACGCGAAACAGCGCCATCGAACTCCTAATTACCTACTACAGTTTGTTTTTTTTTTTTATACTACGTCGTGTGGCAGACAAGCATACGGCCCGCCTGATGTGAAGCGGTTACCGTAGCCATATTAACGCTCGCAACATAAAATATCGCTCGCGCGCCGCCACCCCCGCTGCCAACCCAGCATCTCCTTCCTTTCTGGTGACCTCACTCACTCGCAGGAACACAACAACCCTCAAGGGAATTGTTATTTGGCTGCGGTATTTCATGAGGTCTACCCCGACGTCGACGACTTCCCCAGTCGGATAGCTTACAATTATGCTCCCTACCTCTCTTTTCGCCAGAGCTTCGTTTGTCAGTCAGCAGGGTGCACCACGTGCAGGTGAAGTTGGCTTTGGTTCAAAGAAGTTGATGAACTCTTACACCCCAAAAGTTTAATATTTTTTTTAGTGTAATGAATGATAATTTGTACTTAACTATATTAAAATAAAATTGTAATTGTATTGGGGGGCGTCCGCTTTACATACTTTGGTATATTAGGATAGTAATTACATGGTATACACTCTTACGTATATTACTGTAAAATAATTATTTATTATCTGTGTCCCTTATTATCAAATTAAAATATTCAGATGACAGTCGGTCGGAGAAGCGAGACTTAACATTTATGTTAAACATGTGAAAATACACGCCATCTCTATACTTGAACAGGCACTACAAAGAGCTTGCAACTAGAAGCAGTGCTATACAATTTTTGTGTTTGAATTTTATTGTGTCTAATTTACATCATTAATAATAGATGGCGCTAATAATAAAATTGTATTACATAAAAAATACAGAGGTAAAGGCACTTCGATAATAGTTATTAATATGTTGTGTTTGTACAATATGGGACCAACAATACAACAATATACAACACTTCTAACTCTTCAACCCTCCATGGCAGTTAGAAAGACAGATAGAAGTGATCCTTTATGAGCTCCTTATCTCAAAATGAAAGAAATAAAACCGGCCAAGTGCGAGTCGGGCTCGCGCACAAAGGGTTCCGTACCATCACTACATAGTATAAAACAAAGTCGCTTTCTCTGTCCCTATGTCCCATTGTATGCTTAAATCTTTGAAACTACGCAACGGATTATGATGCGGTTTTTTTTAATAGATAGAGTGATTCAACTGGAAAGTTTATATGTATAATATATGCATAACATAGTAGAAAAACACTGATAATTTAGAAGTTTCTAATGTGATGTCGTAAATAAACACATTTTTTTGCTCTTTCATTGCAAACGCTGGCTGAACCCAACGAGATAGATCAAAATAATGTAGTACAGTATTGTTCACCTTAAAATGGTCTACAAAAAAGTTCGCGATGGTATATGTCTATCTCTTAGTGGTAACACACAATAACCGTTATTTTATCCTTTGCTTTTTACAAGAAATAATGCCTTATTTTCGAAGCGATTTTAAGCAATACAGAATTAATCCTTATCCAATTAAGTACCTTAAATACATTGCGCATTTAATATAGATCAATATGGCCCTTCACAGCATGTAATTTAAATGAATAGTTTAGAAGATATTACACATTTAAAATGCAGGGACATAACGGCTGTGGCGGTACCGGCCGCGGAGCCGGCGGCGTGTGCCTATAACTGGGGAAGGACTGGATAGGACAAAGCGCAAAGACCTTCTGTAGTACATTTAGTATCAGCATTGCACCCGTGCGAAGCCGGGGCGGGTCGCTAGTTATCTATAAAAACGACAAAAAAATCACGTTTGATGTATGGGAGCTCCCCCTTAAATATTTGTTTTATTTTTATTTAATTATTTATTTTTAAAGTGAATATATAACTAAATATTATGTGAGTATTTCAAGCGTCTATCTATTACCATTATCAATTGCGAGCAAAAACGAGCAAAAACCGTTTGTTGTATGGGAGCCCCCTTAAATATTTATTATATTCTGTTTTTCAGATTTGTTGTTATAGCGGCAACAGAAATACATTATCTGTGAAAAATTCAACTGTCTAACTATCACGGTTCATGAGCTACAGCATGGTGACAGACGGACGGACGGACGGACGGACGGACAGCGGAGCCTTAGTAATAGGGTTCCTTTTTACCCTTTGGGTACGGAACCCTAAAAAGAACCCTTACGATTTGTTTTCTTAGGAACACGTAGAGGTATAATGTTTAAATTATCAAAAATAAGGTCTAATTAGGACTGCAATCCCTTTTAGAGCTGTACTAAAAAATCTAACTTCTAATTCAACGTTAATGCTGTTTTTGCCGAAAGGTATTATTGGTATTTCCAGAGAAATTCATTGAGCTTATGAAATCGTCCGGTCGTCCTATCTATCCGTTGCCATGAAACTCAAAATTTAGAAATTCTGACATCGGATTCGTGTAGAGCATCAGAAAGTAGTAGGTACTGTAAAGTGACCTTGGTTTTCCGATATTAATTCGGGATTTCGAAAAAAAGAAAAAAAATCGCTATGGTGGCGCATGCTGCGCGTCCGATGTTTTTGAACTACAATGCAACATACAGGCCAGTTTAGCTTGATCTTTAGTGCCTTCCTTGCTCTCTACATTTCGGGTGTGAACATCTTTTCATAATTTCCCAAACGTTATAATACCATCTCAAGTTGGATTCAACAAAACGAACTGGATTGTCTATCGTAAATAGACATATCAATCAACAACTACAAAAACAGGGCTGTGACTCATTATTTACAATGAAGTTTTGGGGTGTAAGTGGTTCATCAACATCTTTGAACCAAAGCCAAATGCACCTGCACGCGGTGCACCCTGCTGACTGACAAACGAAGCACTAGCGAAAAGAGAGGTAGGGAGCGTAACTGTAAGCTATCCGACTGGGGAATGTACCTCCACCTCACAGAATACCGCAGCCAAATAACGGTTCCCTTGAGGGCTGTTGTGTTCCTGCGAGTGAGTGAGGTCACCAGAAAGGAAGGAAATGCTGCGATGGCAGCGGTGGTGGCGGCGCGCGAGCGATATTTTATATTGCGAGCGTTAATATGGCTACGGTAACCGCTTCACATCAGGCGGGCCGTATGCTTGTCTGCCACCCGACGTAGTATAAAAAAAAAATAAAAAAAAGTTACGGTCGAGTGTAGGAAGCCGATGCATGCCAATGACACAAAAGAGATCGGTCAAGGCAGTAAAAAGAGTGCTTATAACATTATCCAATACAACCTCGACTAAACTTGGAAATAGTCATGAAATTAAGTAGTGTAATAGCGTGTTGAACGTCCAACCTATTTTTTATACCTACAATATACATGCTTCCGGCTTACGGTCTGTCACCTAGCCTGTGCGATTGAATAGTGGATTTTTTGCAGGGGATAGCGGGATAGATACGTGTTCTGTGGGATGGCAATGGACAGACATCGCCCTTTCTGCACATAAACGCTGGAGTTTCTCAGGGCTGTGTCATGTCGCCCACACGGTTTCTTCTGCATATTGATGACTAGCTTTCGCCCGCGGCTTCACTCGCGTGACATCGGGGCAAACACGTGTTTACTCATTAATCAATATAAGTACTCGTGTAAAATTTAGGATAAAATAGACCAACTAATCATTTCCCATACAAACCAACTAATCTGGGGGCACGGCAGTGCCCCCACCAAGTCGAGCAAAAAGCGGCACGGCCGTACCATCCTTTTCTCGAAGCACTTCAGGCCTTTTTCGACCCCCTATAACTTTGTTGTGGATAAAACTAGGAGCCTGAATTTTTAGTAACCAAGCAGGTATTGTATTTCTTTCTTTCTTTCTTTCTTAATTTTGTCACTCACTCACTGACTCACCGATCATCAAAATTCTAAGGCACTTCTAGCAGACATAGAAGCTTCAAATTTAGAATACAATTTGTGTTTACTGTATAAATCAAGGAAAAATTAAAATATTTTGCAATTTCCGTCCAGTTTTCTAGATACGCTAACTGCATAAATAACTTTGTAATCCCATATAAATATATGGGATTACAAAGTTACATTTGCGGTAAAAGAATCAGTATACCTGTATTATCATTTTTTTAACGGAGATAGTTTATTTACGGTCTGGAGAGTGACATAAGCTGCTTTTTATCCTGGAAAAACATCTTATTTCCATGGGATAAAAAATAAACTTTGTAATCATTTGTCCTTCTATCACGTCGAAAGGAACCTAAGTACCGACATGATTTTTTTAACGGGGATAGTTTACGGTCTGGGGAGTGACATAAGGTACTTTTTATCCCGGAAAAACATCTTATTTCCATAGGATAAAAAGTAAACTTTGTAATCATTTGTCCTTCTATAACGTCGAAAGGAACCTAAGTACCGACATGATTTTTTTAACGGGGTAGTTTACGGTCTGGATAGTGACATAAGCTACTTTTTATCCCGGAAAAACATCTTATTTCCATGGGATAAAAAATAAAGTTTGTAATCATTTGTCCTTCTATCACTTGTAAGGGGGTGTAAGTGGTTCATCTACATCTTTGAACCAAAGCCAACTTCACCTGCACGCGGTGCACCCTGCTGACAGACAAACGAAGCTCTGGCGAAAAGAGAGGTAGGGAGCGTAATTGTAAGCTACCCGACTGGGGAATGTACCTCCACCTCACAGAATACCGCAGCCAAATAACAATTCCCTTGAGGATTGTTGTGTTCCTGCGAGTGAGTGAGGTCACCAGAAAGGAAGGAGATGCTGCGTTGGCAGCGGTGGTGGCGGCGCGCAAGTGACACTATATGTAGCGAGCGTTCATATGGCTACGGTAACCGCTTCACATCATGCGAGCCGTATGCTTGCCTGCCACCCTACGTAGTATAAAAAAAAAAAAAATGATTTTTTTAACGGGGATAGTCTACGGTCTGGAGAGTGACATAAGTTACTTTTTATCTCGGAAAAACATCTTATTTCCATGGGATAAAAAATAAACTTTGTAATCATTTGTCCTTCTATCACGTCGAAAGGAACCTAAGTACCGACATGATTTTTTTAACGGGGATAGTTTACGGACTGGAGAGTGACATAAGCTATTTTTTATTCCGGAAAAACATCTTATTTCCCTGGGATAAAAAATAAACTTTGTAATCATTTGTCCTTCTATCACGTCGAAAGGACTAATATATATATATTATATATATATATATTATATATATATATATATATATATATTCGTCCGCAGACCTTGATGATTAAAATTTGTACATATTGTTACTACGTTTTATCCCACGAAGTAAAAGAATTGCAAGAAGAAAAAAATATACACAAATGCATGGCAGCGCCCCTGGAACACGCGGGCGAAACCGCGGGTAACAGCTAGTAAAATAATATACCCATAAGCAGGTCTCGGCAGGCATTAGAACTATTGCTAAGTATGTTAGAAAATAAATTTACTATGGACATGAGATCAGTCCATTACGGAATCTACCCAAATCTCATGTTTTGGGTGGATTACGTAATGGACTGACTATCGATCGTTATGTGCAGCAGGCGGTGGCTCGCCACTTACTAGATGGGCCCCCGAATTGCCAGGAAATCGGCAGAGGGCAACACCGGTGTGAGTAACTCAGGGGTGTTCAATAGGTGTGCTGCGCTTTCTCCGAAGTTACTCGCGGCATTATGCCCTTTATCACTTCCACCCCTGGAGTATATAGCTCTAACGACTCCTCTCTGGACGGCCAATGAAGGCAAGCCAGAGCTGAGAGTCTTGCGGGGGCCTTCTTGTGTTTCCACTCCGACCAACGAAGACATGCCGGGGACGAAGGCCCTCTGGAGATTCGATACCCGTGGTGTTGTTACTCCCCAACAACTTGCCATAAGCTGCCTTGCGGGCTTGTAATATTGTATAGACATATTTACCATACACAAAAATATTATAATATATCTATATATATATATATACAGCGAGCGATGGAGAGGGATATGCTCGGGATTTCTCCGAAGGATCGAATCCGGAACGAAGAAATTCGACGAAGAACCAAAGTTGTTGACATAGCTTAAGTGCTTAATGTAGAGTTTGCAAGCTGAAGTGGTAATGGGCCGGTCACATCTGCTGAGTAAGTGATGGCAGATGGCGGAGGAAGACATTAGGAGCCCGCGCGTAGGATAACGAAGCGTTGGCCCTCCTTCTAGATGGTCCGATGTCCTTAAGAAAACGGCTGGAAGCTGCTGAATGCGGAAGGCGGAAGATCGTATTTGGTGGAGAGAATTGGGGAAGGCTTATATCCAGCATTGGGTAGATACAGGCTGATGATGATGATAGATATACAAATACTAGTTAATAGTTTTTATTAATTATATACAATAGACTAGGAAGTATTTACTGTCCAAACTTGTCAAAAATTTTAACATCAAAGCCTCCGAGAAAAATCCCTAGAGACAGGAAGTGCCAAGGCCAAGTCGATCTGTTTATTTAAAACATAAAAGATTTTTAATATTGATATGGTCAGTATAAGATGTTGTTTGGTTAGCTAATTACGCAATAAGTTAAGAGGGAAGGTCCCTTAAGTAGGGACTGAATGAATTAACCGACTTGGTATTACATGGATCTCACAACTTTTTACGGTAGAAGAACTGAGTTGCGAGACTTGGTTTTTTTTACAAGTTATGTTTTTGATGGCATCTCGTTTTCCCATACAAACTTTGGACCTCCGTTTCATCCTCTTAGAGGTAAAATTTGAAAAATCTTTTTAGTGTCCGACCGAATATTCGGTTTCGGTTTCGGTTTCGGTCGAGTTTCGGCAAAAATAACGAGTTTCGGTTTAGTTTCGGTTTCGGCGGCACACCTGCCGAAACTACGACCGAAACCGAAACTTCATTCGGGAGTTCCCGCGGTGTGCTCGATCATGTTCGGCGCAGTAAATTCTATCCAAGCGACGAAGACATTTTGCCGCGTCCACGTGCCTAATCATGTCGTAACTTGTTTGCGTTTGCAGTGCGTTTTGTTTGTTGTTTGTGAGTTTTCGTGTGATTTGTTTTGAATTCGGTAAGTTTCATCATGTGATATTGTATTAAGGGTAGGTAGTAAACATAATAATTTAGTACAACAAACTTTTTTTTTTATACTACTTCGGGTGGCAGACAAGCATACGGCCCGCCTGATGTGAAGCGGTTGCCGTAGCCATATTAACGCTCGCAACATAAAATATCGCTCGCGCACAGCCACCCCCGCTGCCAACGCAGCATCTCCTTCCTTTCTGGTGACCTTACTCACTCGCAGGAATACAACAACCCTCAAGGGAATTGTTATTTGGCTGCGGTATTCTGTGAGGTGGAGGTACATTCCCCAGTCGGGTAGCTTACAATTACGCTTCCTACCTCTCTTTTCGCCAGAGCTTCGTTTGTCAGTTAGCAGGGTGCACCGCGTGCAGGTGAAGTTTTTTTAATACTACGTCGGGTGGCAGACAAGCATACGGCACGCCTGATGTGAAGCGGTTACCGTAGCCATATTAACGCTCGCAACATAAAATATCGCTCGCGCGCCGCCACCGCCGCTGCCACTGCAGCATCTCCTTCCTTTCTGGTGACCTTACTCACTCGCAGGAATACAACAACCCTCAAGGGAACCGTTATTTGGCTGTGGTATTCTGTGCGGTGGAGGTACATTCACCAGTCGGGTAGCTTACAATTACGCTGCCTACCTCTCTTTTCGCCAGAGCTTCGTTTGTCAGTCAGCAGGGTGCACCGTGTGCAGGTGAAGTTGGCTTTGGTTCAAAGATGTTGATGAACCACTTACACCCCCGAAAGTTGGCTTTGATTCAGAGATGTTGATGGACCACTTACACCCCCAATTATAAGAAAAGTGTAGGTACTTTTCTTATAATTGGGGACACCCCCAATTATAAGAAAAGTGTAGGTACTTTTCTTATAATTGGGGACACCCCCAATTATAAGAAAAGTGTAGGTACTTTTCTTATAATTGGGGGTATAAGTGGGTGGGGTGTAAGTTAGATAATTGTTTAGTAAAAGTTTCGGTTCCGGTTTCGGTTTCGGCCGAAACTGAGACTGTTGCCGAAATTCGGTTTCGGTTTCAGTCGTAAAAACGAGTTTCGGTCGGACACTAAATCTTTTTAAGTAATTCGTGTCCACTACGTTATATTTTCAAATCGATGCCATTGTCGTAATTAACGTCCCAGAAAACCATAGAATCAACACCCATATTATTATTATGACATTTCAACCCCATTGCACCCCTACAGAGTTATCACGTCGGCTATGTTGGGTTATTAAATAGTTGTTTTTTTCATAATCAGCGACCCGATATACCATAAAAACAATACCTATGACGATTTTCAGACTTTTTCACCACATTTTAGACATTTCAACGCCATCTCACCTCAATAGGGGATGATGGTCACGCTACCGCCCTATGTGTACAATAAATAACAATAATAGGTAATTTCTGGGATAAAAACTGTCTTAGGTTTATCCTTTCCCAGGACTCAAGGTATCTCTCAACCAAATTTCATCTAAATCGGTCCAGCGATTTAAGCGTGAAGAGGTATTCTGTCGCATTTATAATATTAGTATGGATTGGTGTTCCGAAAACCCGTAAAAACGATACATATGTATATTGATGTATAGACATTTCAACCTCATCTCAATAGAGGATGATGGTCACGTTAGCCAAGTTGAATTTTAAAATTGTTGTTGTTTTCGTAATCAGCGACCCGATAAACCATAAAAACAATACCTATGACGATT
Organism: Hypsopygia costalis; assembly: GCA_937001555.2. Taxonomy (NCBI): domain Eukaryota; kingdom Metazoa; phylum Arthropoda; class Insecta; order Lepidoptera; family Pyralidae; genus Hypsopygia; species Hypsopygia costalis. The sequence continues at coordinate 9,129,707 of OW443349.2, forward strand.
TTCAGACTTTTTCACCACATTTTAGACATTTCAACGCCATCATACCCCAATAGGGGATGATGGTCACGTTACCGCCTTACGGGTACAATAAATAACAATAATAGGTAATTTAATAACTATCATAGGTATGTCCTTTCCCAGGACTCAATGTATCTTATTATTATTTATACTTGTATTTTTTTTATATGTTTAGTTATATTAGTTAAAAGTGTAATTTGTATGCAATATGTAATTGTATGTATATCTGATAATGGTAATCACCACGGCGAGTGGCGCCGTATGCTGAAATACAGGTTTTAAACTTAGTTTGACGTCCCAGAAAACCATACAATCAACACCCATATTGATATTATGACATTTTAACCCCTCCGTACCCTCACAGGGGTGATTTTATGTCATGTCGGCTATGTTCGATTATAAAATAGTTGTTGTTTTCATAATCAGCGACCCGATAAACCATAAAAACAATACCCATGACGATTTTCAGACTTTTTCACCCCGTTTTACCGCTTTAGGGGTTGAATTTGGAAAATCCTGAAACATGTGTTTACTCATTTATCTATAGAAGTACTCGTGTAAAGTTTCGGATAAAATAGTCCAACTAATCTTGTTTCCCCATACAAACTTTGGACCCCCGTTTCACCCCCTTAGGGGATGAATTTTCAAAAATTCTTTCTTAGTGCACGCCGAGACATCATAAGAAACCTACGTGCCAAATTTGGAATCTCTAGACCCAGCAGTTTGCGCTGTGCGTTGATAAATATCAGTCAGTCACTCAGTTTCTTATTTTATATAGTTCAACCCCATCGCATCCCCACAGGGGTGATTTTATGTTACCGTCGGCTATGTTAGATCATAAAATAGTTGTTGTTTTCGTAATCAGCGACCCGATAAACCATAAAAACCATGCCCATGACGATTTTCAGACCTTTTCACCCCATTTTACCCTTTTAGGGGTTGAATTTTGAAAAATCCTGAAACACGTGTTTATTCATTTATCTATAGAAGTACTCGTGTAAAGTTTCAGATAAAACAGTCCAACTAATCTTGTTTCCCCATACAAACTTTGGACCCCCGTTTCACCCCCTTAGGGGATGAATTTTGAAAAATCCTTTCTTATTGCACGCCCAGACGTCATAAGGAACCTATGTGCCAAATTTGAAGTCTATAGACCCAGCGGTTTGGGCTGTGCGTTGACATGTCAGTTAGTCAGTTTCTTCTTTTATATATTTAGATAAGTTATCACTAAGTAACATAACATTGCTATGCGGACGATAACACAATACATGCTCGATATGTCGAATGACCCTAGGCAGTCCTGGCCGAAATTGAAGAAAGAAGACCGGCGCTTGTCATTGAACTCGACTCGGTTTTAGATCGTGTTGCTAGATGAGATTCTGACAACTGGGTAGAGTTCAATGCTAAAAAACTTCAGATGTGTGCTATTACTGTGAAGGCTTCTCCATTATTTCATCTACATTCTCTTCAGAATACCCCTCTGCCGGTTAAAAATTTCCTCAACATCTTGGGTATGAATAGCAGGAGCGATCTAAATTTCAAAGACTACATTGAGAGCGTCATTGCAACAGCTTCTAAGAAACTTGGAGTCTTGAAGAGGGTGAGACAGTTCTTCGCATTCAAGCAGCTATGGACTATATTTTTTGGGGTGTAAGTGGTTTATTAACATCTTTGAACCAAAGCCAACCTCGCCTACACGGGGTGCACCCTGCTGACTAACAAACGAGACTCTGGCGAAGAGGTAGGCCATAGCATATTTTTTAAGCTGCCCGAATGGCGAAGTACCTACACCTCACAGAGTATCGCAGCCAAATAACAATTCCCTATAGGATTAGTGTTCCTGCGAGTGAGTGAGGTCACCAGAAAGAAAGAAAGGAAGGAGTATAGACAGGCAACGGATCGGCAACCCCTTGTTATTGCTAATCTCTGATGGGTGGTGGTGATTGCTTTCCGTCAGGTGACCCACATGCTCGTTTGGCTCCCTCTCATATAAAAAAAATGAATAGCAGGAGCGATCTAAATTTCAAAAACATTGAGAGCGTCATTGCAACAACTTCTAACAAACTTGGAATTTTGAAGAGGACAATCCCCTGCTGCTAGGACGCGAAGAACTGCGTCCTAGCAACTATCGACTATATTGCACACCGCAGCCAATATGGTATATATAGGTGGCATTTGAAGGCCAAAACAACCGATAGTGAACTACTTAATTTTACAGATCCTAAAAATACTGTTATCTTTTACTAGAATTCTTATCCATTTATTGCACTATTTAGCTACTTGTTGGTCATATAAATTATGATAAAATTTGACCAACAAAAGCCGTGATTATTTTTTATCGTTTCTTAGTAATCAATGGTATGATAAACTTTATCAGTGACATAACGTATGGATGAATAAAATTATTCTAGGGTATGTTAAACAATAAACATAATTTTTTGTTGGTTAAAATCCCTGAAGCCTTTTTTCGCATAAGGACAGATTCTCAAAAGGACAGATTCTCAAAAAGACAGATTTTCAAGACGACATATTCTCAAAACGACAGCAGTACACGTGAGCGGAATAAGAGAAAAAATAGCGTTAAAATATTTTTTTTTATTTTTGCCCTACATAATTGTTATACTTTGCACGTCTAAGTACCGCAAGGCGTTGCAGATATTTCACTTCTTAGACACAATGTGTTTAATTTTGTTGTCGACTAAAATGTCACTTTTTCTTCTTTTCCCCGCACAATAATTAAAGTCAAAGTCAAAATATCTTTATTCCTTGGACTTTATAAAGCACTTAGAAACGTCATACAAATTAAATATAAGACATGTATCTAAATCATTACTATCTACTTAAATCCGCAGAGCTTAGATGCACTTTCATCACACTATCTGTGAAAGTGAATTTAAGTGCCAGTTCCGGCGACGGGGCTTCTTGAGAAGAACTGGCAAGAAACTCAAGGCCGACTCTTTTAATTGCCAATATCGTTACATTAAACACAAATACAATCATTAACATAACAAGAGCAATTCATTTCCAAATACTTTTATCATTTATGTAATCTGAGATACAATAGTAAGCCTTTTGACATAGTCTAGTTTTGATAAATCTTTTAAATTTACCCATGGATAATTTAAACGCGTCATTTGGAAGTTTATTGTAGAAGCGTATACATTGACCTGGGAACGAGTTAGAGATTTTATGGAGCCTAGTAATATGCACAGCTAGTTTGTTTTTATTTCATAAATTTAATTGATGGACATCACTGTTTTTCCTAAATTTAGTTTGATTTTTATGAACGTAAATAAGATTTTCATAAATATATTGAGAATGTAATGTGATAATATTTATCTCTTTAAATTTATTTCTCAGTGTCTCCCTGGGACTCATCATATAAATAGCACGGATAGCTCGCTTCTGGAGAACAAAAATTGAGTCTACATCCGCAGCACTACCCCAAAGCAATAAACCATATGACATAATGCTGTGAAAATAGCTAAAATAAACTAAACGCGCAGTGTCAACATCAGTCAGTTGACGTATTTTCCTTACGGCGTACACTGCTGAGCTGAGTCTACCTGATAACGTTTCTATATGTGGGCCCCATTGTAATTTAAAGTCTAATGTTATCCCAAGGAAGACAACCTTATTGACCAATTCCAATCTCATTGTCCATAACCACACTGGTTTTTACTTGTTTCACATTTTTTGTAAAAAATAATTTTAAATGGTTTTACTACCATTTAAAAGTAGGTTATTAGCACTAAACCAGTTTACTATTTTTGAAAGAGCATTATTTACATCGTCAATTTCTGATTGTTGTCTATTTACCTTAAAAATTAAAGAAGTGTCATCTGCAAACAATACTATTTCGTGATTATTCTTTACAAGATGAGGTAGATCATTAATGTACACGAGAAACAGGAAAGGGCCCAAAATAGAGCCTTGTGGCACCCCCATCGCTACAGTTGATCCATGTGATCGCTTTCCATTAACATCTACTTTCTGAACCCTATCACTCAGATAAGAAGTAAGAAGATCAAGAGCGATGCCTCTTATACCATAGTGGTGTAGTTTTCTGACTAGAGTTTCATGCTGCACACAATCAAAAGCCTTAGATAAGTCACAAAACACCCCATAGGCGTCCCGTGACTCCTCCCAAGCCTCATATATACATTCTAGTAATTTTACTCCAGCATCACATGTTGACCGCCCATGAGTGAAACCGAATTGTTTAGTGTGCAGCAGATTATTTTCATTAAAGTAATTAAGTAACTGAGCGAGAATTAGTTTTTCAAAAATCTTACTAAATGTAGGTAGTATTGATATTGGTCTGAAGTTTGTGGGGTCTAATGTACTACCTGATTTAAACAAAGGAATAATTTTGCTTAATTTCATCAAGTCAGGAAACACACCACAATCAATACATCTATTAAATATCACAATTAAGGCGGGAGCAACAATGTCAAATAAAGATTTTATAATATGTACGGAAATGCCCCATAGATCAGCCGATATTTTCTTAATATTAAGTGATTTAAATGCAACTTTTAAATCAGACCCATTAACATGACGGAAATGAAAATCGTTATAAAATTCAGGCACATTATCTTTAATTAATGACTCTACAACGGAGGTGGAAGAGCCCAAGGCACTAGTTAAAGTGACAGGGAAAGCAGAAAAAAATCTTTCAAAAGCATTGGCAACTTCTAAATCTGACTTGGTAACATGACCATCAATACTTAATTTAAACTCTGAATCCTTTGTCCTACCCTTCCCAGTCTCTTCATTGATAACCGTCCAAGTGGCTTTAATTTTATTACTACTATGTCTAATTTTTGATTTAATAAATATAAATTTTGCTACTTGACAAACGCGTTTGAAAATTTTCGAATATGATTTTACATGTTCTTTAAATTCTTCACTATTATTGAATTGTCTTTCATAGTATAACATGTACAAAGTTTGCCTACTCTTATAAATACCTACGGTTGCCCAGTCACCAAAGACAAGGCTATTGGTAAAAGTAATTTCCTTGGAAGTAAATATTGATTTAAATTCGTGAAGAAATGCATTAAAAAATGAATTATACATCAAGTTAGGTTCCAAGTCATTATCTAAAAACGGTAAGTTACTAGTTAGGTTTACTCTCATACGTTCTAAGCGACTCACTGTTACTGGCACAAAAGTAATTTTTGTCTTGACAACATTTTTATTTTTTATTTTAATACTTATCATTTGCCCAGAATGATCAGAATCCAATTTATTAATAATACTTTTTTGGGTTGGACTAATATCTGTATATATATTATCTAAGCAGGTAGCCGTGGTGGCACTTATTCTAGTAGGCTCCATAAATAAGTTAACTAAATTATGGGATTTAAAAAGACTTAAAATTTTACTTGATGCAGTTGTATTAGTAAGTATATTAATATTAAAATCTCCACAGACCAAAATAGTTTTACCTGAGTTACTAACTTTGCATAGGGCTTCATCCATGATTTCTAAAAATAAATTAAGATCCGCGGAATGAGGTTTATATACACATATAACAATGAACTGCTCTAATTGTACACAGGATAGTTCTATGGAACATTCTACAGAGAGAGACACAATATCTTTCCGTTCTTTAAATTTAAGTTTTTTATTTAGCAAAATTAGCGACCCGCCATCTACTGTATTGACCCTGCAGAATGAACTACCGACCTGGTGGTTGCTGAAATTGAACATGAGCTGATGCCCCTTTAACCAATGCTCAGTAATACACATAATACCAATATTATCAGAGTTCATGAATAATTCCAGTTCTAGTTGCTTGCCCTCAGTCATACAATATATATTTTGATGTACCAGGTTAATATTATTATTTGTGTTGTAATTATTACATTTTTGTGGGCATAGTGACATGTTATAGTTACTGTTAGATTGTATTGCTAAATCAATTAATTGTGAATTTAATAAATTAGTGCTAGAGGTTGTTACCTCTGTTGTCTTATGAGTTAATTTAAATGATTAGAAATGTCATTATTAGAAAATTTCATGTCATATTAGCCCCGCGGACTATTTTAATATCCGATAGTTTTGCTTCCTTCTTCAAAAGCATGATGAAATAAAGTATCGATGGTCTTCTAGGAATTTTAGAATTAATCCTTTTATGCCCTTTGAAATAATTTAATATGATGGGATATAATTTTTAAAAAACGTTAGTCCCACTATTTCCGTTTTGTATTTCCATGGAAGTAGTGCTATCCTAACCACCCACATTTTAAACGTACTGATTTTAAGATTAATAACTTTGTATGCACCTGTGCCATTTCCGGTGTTTTGAGAATCTGTCGTCTTGAGAATCTGTCTTTTTGAGAATCTGTCCTTTTGAGAATCTGTCCTTATGCGAAAAAAGACCCTGAAGAAAATGTAAAAGTCAAATACTTTTTTTATACTATTAATCATTGGTCGTGTGGTTTCCGGCAGACTAGAAAAGAATCACTGCGTCTCTTCCCGTGGATGTCGTACAAGGCGACTAAGGTAAATACATTATAAAATATCGATCAGGCCTCCCCAACCCGTCTGGCCAGCGTGGGGAGTGTAGGCCAAATCCTCCTTCTGTCTGGGACGGACGAGAGAGGGTCGTGCTGATGATGATGATGATACCATTAATCCGTAACTCCGACCTTCGGAGAGCACGTTAAGCCATCGGTACCAGCTTTTGTCGCTAGATGACAGTCGTTAAGCCAAGTCAGTAGCCTTTAGGCGGCTTGAAAACAATAGCCTCCGCACACCCAGCACAGCCGCAGGTGAGCAGCGTGGTGGAGTATGCACGAAACACCTTCGATTGAGAGGAGGCCCGTATCCCAGCAGTGGTATAGAGTTGACGACGATGCCACTAATGTGGCATGTAAGCGTACGACTTGCATATCGGTAAGCAGTTATATCAAGGTCATGAAATGAAAGAATACAATGATATTAGATAGATTCAGTTGTTATTTTGCGGAAGTCAAATTTACCGGCAATTTGATCTACACTACTTTGCGTGCTTCCGCTAGCAATTATTTCATGCAAACTACTCCCGACCGGCACCCAGCCACTACCATTAGTAGTTGCATGCGACTACTATGGCTGCTTTGGTCGTCACTGCTCCAGGTGCTGTGGTCGCCACGGCGAATCTCCAACATCTAAAACAGAAGAATTATGCGACCGACTGATATTATACCATGAGAATAATGTCCATAAATGGGTGAAGAATTCTCTTATATTGCATATAGAACAGAGATCAAAATGTTATATTGGCGTGACAACCAATTAGACTAGGTCGATAAATCTAAGGAAGACGAAAAAAATGAGGACTGTCGAGATGAATATGACGCCATTGTACGTGTCTGTATAAGAAATAGCACTACGTATACGTAGTGGCCATAGTAGGCCATACTATAGTATGGCCACTCCCTGCCGCTCTCTTGTATCGACCTCACCTCCCCTCTGAGGCGAATCTGGAAAAATTACACACACGCAATTCACGGTTTGCACAGACGTCATTATTTATGTAATAGGTAATGACGAGGCGTTTGTATGGAGTGGCCGGGGTGCGGTGCCATTAAGCCGTCGATCTCGGCTGATATTAGATGGCATTCGTTAAGCCAAAACAGTCGCAGCCCTGCTAGGTGCCAAAGTTTAATTCGATAATATTAATATTAATAATTCGCTTGTTATTCTTATAATAGATAAACGAATTATAGATAGCGTCTGCACTCATTGTGCAGTCGATAATGCCAGGTGAATGTATGGGTTAACTGCTATATTATAATGTCTTTATTGAAGTGAAAACTTCTTTAACGACGTTGTGCACTTTTTGGGATGGCTAAAAAATGTTAAACTCACATCAGGACACGTGACCTGATCGAAAATTCGTAAGACGGAGGGATAGTGAACCGCCGGCGTTGCGTAGGAGAGGAAGTAATATCCCCCTCTCTTTCTACCTCGCGGCGAAAATGTATGCCTACTCCTGCTGTTTATTTTTAATGTAAAATAAATTGTCATGTTAGTGTACGATAGCGCAATAAATGAATAATTTATTTTACCACATAAATCATGGTCCTTGTATACTTATTTTGTTGGGTTATTATTAATTCAGAAGGCCAATTCTTGTTAATTTTTCTACGATCGCAGATTGGAAGTTGACCGAAACAAGATTGATTTGTGAATTGACTAAAGTTATACACTTGATTTTCATTAATTAATTATTATCAATTCTTATTTTTGGCAAAGTAATAATCTTAGTTTGTTTAATTTTCGGTCATTTCCATACAATCCCACTTAAATTAAACTTTGAAGTTACATAATGTGATACGAGAATACCAAATTTGGACATCTGTAAGATCGAGACTGGATCGTATCGAGATCGATCGTCTATTGACTATATTTTAATTACGAGAATTGCATCTCTAGTTGTATCAAATAAAATTTAACATTGTTGGTACAATTACAGACGCTTTATAGCAAAATTTTGTGCAAAATTCATGCATTTTGCTGGTCTTTTCATATTCTCCATCTACATATAAACTTTTCCCTCTTTTTAAACCTGCTTAATTCTTCTCTTTTACACAAAATTAGTTCTGGTATTAATTTAGTCACAATTTTCGTCTATCTCTTAACGAAAATAAGAAGTTACAAAAATTCTTATTTAATAACTATTTTCTAAATTTATAATGAAAAATGTTCCTCATCATAAACGATTCTAATAACTCTACGTTTACGATGATATGATACGTCTACGATGACGATGTATTGTAACTTAGTTTCACCTTTTCTGAATATCCTCTAACTATACTGTTATTATTCGTAGTAAAACTAAAGATATATACATAGCTCGAAGGATCAGCAGGCTAAAGCCAATGGGCAGACTACATAGCACGGAGAAGTGACGGCCGATAGGGCAGGTTAGTTCTGGAATGACGACCGTAGACCGGAAAATGCAGACAAGAAGAAGCTACTAGATGATCGTATCGATCCGGCAGATTAATTTTTGTTTCAAGTTTGTGACCGTTCCTCCTTCAGACGACGCCTTGAGGGTTTTAAACGTGCGGATAAATATTTTGTTAGCACTCACAAAACATACGATAATATATTTCAATATTAATTATCTTGAAACTTTATCAGTGATAGGGCTAAACCCAGTTGTAAATAGACTACTGTTATGAGTCTTAGGGTCAAAGGTTACATTCCTCCTGATAAAATTTCTTGACGGTATTGGTATTTGTTTCAGCTTCCCTATTTGGCGGAAACTACTTGTGTTATCGAGGACAGCAGGTCCAACTCTAGTGAGACTCGATTACCAGGCAGCCGGTCTGCATGACTGCTGTACTGTACTGACCTGGTATTTGATGAATCATCGTGTGTATGAGATAATTGTCTAGTATATGAATGAGTTGATGTGTTATCGTTTTAGGGACTAAGCGCCAGAGTTCTGTTGTCGCGATGATTTCAGGTTCAATTGTCTGTCAATACAGAAATCATCGGGACATGACAGCATGCGCTCGTGCTTGCATTGCAACCAGAAGGAAATGATCACAATTCTGAATCTCCTTCCAGGTTCCATGATGTTTTCATGGGTACCTGAATCTGAGAACGATTTCTGCAATTCTGTTTCCACCACTCTAACTCATTCAGGACCTCTGAATTCAGTAAAACTTAGCCGGCTCCTTGTTTCAGTAACGCATTGCATCGAGTCTGCAGATGTTGATAGTTTAACTGACCTCTCGGAATTATTTTGTGCAAATCTGCCAGATCGGCTCGTTTTGTCTTCACTTCACAACTTCGAGATTTGTGAAATTATGTTCAGTATCAGTCTGTCTGTAAGATATTTTTAATTTTTCCAAAGATCAGACTATTCCGAGGAATTCTGTACCCGTTCCGTTGGTTGGTTTTGACACCGATTTCGTCCAGTTTATTTACCAACCGAGAGACTCCAACATTCTGTTTGTTCTAGCCAAGTGGCCACAATAACCAGAGTCTTGGAGTCTGCTTAAACGATTCTTGCATTGGTTGACTAGATACATATCGTCTGTCCAGGTGTGCCTTATTTCGGCACTGCCCAGGTCTCAGATCTTGATTTTAACTAGACAAAAAATTAGTCGTTAATTTGTCGAAATTTGTCGCCCAAAGCAAAAAATTTGTCGGTCTCCCGTTAAAGAGTTATAAGGTTTTATTTGTGGCAGTGCCGAAATAAGCTTATTTCGGCACTGCCCACTCGGGATCTATTAAACTACAAAACATAGCGAAGATATGATTTTCTCCAGAATTAGTCGTCAATTTGTCGAATTCAGACACCAAGTATCAGAATTAGTCGACGTCCCGTTAAAAAGTTATAAGTACTTCTTTGTGGCAGTGCCGAAATAAGCCTTATTTCGGCACTGCCCAAAAAAACTACACCACCCAGCGAAAACCAGATTCACCCAGATGTTGCCTTGAATTTGTCGAAATTTGTCGGATATAAAACACAACTGGTCGATGCGTAATTAAAAAGTTACACACATTTTAATAATTCTCATAATAAGTATAGTCCGAGATCTTGCATCAAAATTATATCATGCACAAAATGCAACAGTAAACGTTTTATTTCCTTCCTTTTTCAGAGTCTGGCAAAGCTTGTCAATGCATGATACTGTTTTCTGATCTACGAATGCTTTAGGTGTTCTTTAGCACTACATTAGTTGCTTTTTACGATAGCCATATGTGAATGGGGTGGTGTTATTCTACTCTGCCTACGTTAGGCTCTCTGACTACAACGTGAATTATTAAAATGCGTGTAACTTTTTAATTACGCATCGACTAGTTGTGTTTTATATCCGACAAATTTCGACAAATTCAAGGCAACATCTGGGTGAAATCAGATTTTCGCTAGGTGGTGTAGTTTTTTTTGGGCAGTGCCGAAATAAGGCTTATTTCGGCACTGCCACAAAGAAGTACTTATAACTTTTTAACGGGACGTCGACTAATTCTGATACTTGGTGTATGAATTCGACAAATTGACGACTAATTCTGGAGAAAATCATATCTTCGCTATGTTTTGTAGTTTAATAGATCCCGAGTGGGCAGTGCCGAAATAAGCTTATTTCGGCACTGCCACAAATAAAACCTTATAACTCTTTAACGGGAGACCGACAAATTTTTTGCTTTGGGCGACAAATTTCGACAAATTAACGACAAATTTTTTGTCTAGTTAAAATCAAGATCTGAGACCTGGGCAGTGCCGAAATAACGCACACTCTGTCCAGATAAATTAACGTACGTATAAAATTTACTCCTTAGCAGTTCACCAATCCAGTTTGTCAATGATGCGAACGTTTTCAGTGTCGAACTTAAGACGGACGTTATGCAAGTCATTGGAGTATCTTTCCATCGTACAGAAGTCTGAGATACTTTCGATTTTCTATAGATCATGAAAATATGCCTGATGGATATCTTGGCTAGCTTGGCCATATAGTCATAACTATGCACGAAATCGGTTACATGGAGGATAGTCATAAGTCTGAATTTGACGAGCTGGATATATTGATTCAAACGTTTCCAATAGAAAATTCGCCGTTGAGTGCCACGCTTGTCAACCGTAGGAACATTGATGATAAGAAACTGGAGACTAGTTAGACGGTATTGAGGATACCCTTTTTTATACATTTAATTTTATTTATGTAAAAACCATTTGTTATAGAAGAGTGGCTCCTTCTGACACAGGTGTCTCACACTTAAAAGAAGGACCACGCTCCACATTCTTAAACGTAAGTTGTGAAAGAAATAAACATTTTTCATTTTCATTATCATTTTTCGTATGCTGTTCGTATCACTGTTCGTGTGTTGTCATTTCCGTAGAAACCATTGTCGCAAAACTGCGGTTATTCGATAAACGTAGTGGTGGAAATTCCATAAAAGTTATGCGGCAGCCTTCTATCAGATTCAAAATGTATGGTGGAACTCCAAAGCGTCCAAGGAAATGTGTGAGCATAGTCAATTCCGACAGGATTTTATCTTTACTCTCCGATCCTTGTGTGGGATTATAAGGCGATAGAGCGTGTTCTAAATTCATAGGCATATGTGGAAATGCTAACAAATGGAAATACTTAATAAAAAATATACACGTTTAGTATATTAATTCGAATATCAACGATTTTGACGAACGGTAACACCGTCGTGAACTTGTAGCAGAATAATAACGAAATTGATTATCGAATGCAATTTGTCGTTCTGTGTGGCTTTTGTGAACTACGAGAAAGCCTTCGACTCCATCGAAACTTGGTCTGTTCTGGAATCCTTACAGCAATGCCAAGTCGACCACCGCTATATGTACTGCTGTATGCACAAAGTTGTCAACATAGCCTTCAGAGTTTGCAAGCTGAAGTGGCAATGGGCCGGTCACATCTGCCGAGTAAGTGATGACAGATGGGGAAGGAAAGTATTAGAGTGAGGCCGCGCGTAGGACGACGAAGTGCTAGACGCCCTCCTTCTACATGGTCCGATGACCTTAAGAAAGCGGCTGGGAACGGCTGGGAGCGGCTGGATGCGGAAGGCGGAGGATCGTATCTGGTGGAAAGCATTATAAATAATAATAAATAAATAAATCTTTTATTGAAAAAACGTAAGTAAAAAAACTTAAGTCTAAATTAACATAATGGAATAATTTGCTATGTGCCTGAACTAGGAGTATTCCTGTGTTTCAGGCGAAATAGTTCTTATAAAATTTACCTTAAATAATCACATTACTATTCTAAACTAAGTACAGATTGTATAAGTAAAATATTGTTAGAGGATACATTCTGATGAACTTAAATCTATTACGCTAGTCTATTATACATAATACCTACTATAATAATGTTTACTGACTTTCAATATACATTTTAAATCAATGCTCTTAATAATTCCTCCGTATCTTCATAAGACAAGCTTTGTAGGACATTCTGGAGATTCTTTTTACAATTTCTGTAGGTAAGAGGATATATATAACACTTTGCATTTATTCTATTATAAAGTAGTGGTCCAAGAAACAAAAAGAACCTGGATGAGAAGGCCCGATACGTCGCAGTATGTTGTGTGCAAACAATGTCTTTACGTCGTTTGTTAGTGATTTCAGTGCGGTATGGTAGTGCAGTGTGCTGTTTCAGTACTATGTTTAATATGAATAATTGACGAACTGTTAATACGTTGCAGGATTGATACAGGAGGTCTGTAGGGTAGAGAAATGAGCGGAAGGTTGACACTTTTAATATTGCTCTCTGGGCTCGCTCGATTTTTAGCATAGCATTGGGGAAGGCTTATACCCAGCAGTGGGTACATACAGGCTGATGATGATGATGATGATGATTATCGAATACAAATTACTGGAGGAAATGCTTTGAATAATTATTTTATACATATAATATAGTACATGTAGTATATAGTAAAGGTCTTTAATGCTCAAAGCAGAGCACACGGTCGCATTGTTACAAATCCAAAACGCAAATGAACACCAGCCACCTCGACTGCGTCTCAGCGGCCACGTCGTGGTGGGTGGACGATGTGACGTCACACAGAAAGAGGGGATGACGTCCGGCGATTTTAAATTGTACAGGAAAATGACTGAAGTCGAGTTCGCTACTCTCATGTTTTAATTAGGCTTGGAAGAACAGTCAAGTTGGCTTAATAAGGATCATTATGGAATGAATGATAAAATAAAAGTTGTAAAAGGATTGACTTACTTATTAGTTGCCTGTTATCATTTAATATCATTTAATCTCAGATAATGCATTGATAGCACAGGAAGTCATGCATTTTGGTTCTGTTAAATATATATTTCAAATATTTATCTCATTTCCTGTGGAGTTCCTATGAATTGAATAGAAAATGTTTTATATTTAGGAAGTTCTTGCGATAACAATCATTCAAGCAGATAATCTAATCCCGGTATAATTAACCTAATTGATAAATAATTTCGTTTTTACTGATAAAATAAGGATAATACTTCGCCAATGAAAAAAATTCATAGACTTTCACATTGATCAGATTTGTGCCGTTAGAATCCATCCGTTCCCTACAATCTATATCAGGTCGCCTTTCCATCTAGTGGGGTACTCCATCCGTCAGTACTCCGTTTTAAACTGCACTTTCCGTTTTGTGGTCACCATTCCAGAGTTTTCCCGCCCCATCGTCAATCAGCTCTGCGTGCTATGTAGCCTGATCAATGCCATTTCAGCTGCTGAGCCTTATGCTAGGTCGGTATTACTACTTCTACTATAGATATACTCCGAGCATACCTAGTAGGTCTTTCTTTGGCTCACTGTGCAATCTTGAGCTCAGTTGAATGAGGGCCATAGTAAGAGACCATATTTCTGTACCGTTTCATCACTGGTCAAAATTTCGAGAACAGAGTTTCCAACCTTGATTGAGATGAGTATAACATGGACATTCTAAATAATCCTCATTTTATAATAAAAAGACGTGTGGCACTCGGGGACTGCCGCGGTAAAGCTATTGCATAGCATTTTGTATCAACTTATGCAATTATAATTTTATTTATTTATTTTATTCATGCAGTATTGCTTTTTCTTTCATATTAATTCAAGTTACACTTTTTGAGCGTGGTGACCGATAAGAAAACAATTTTTTCTATTATTAAATAAATAAAACGAGTTTCGTAGAGTCGTACAATACGTCTAATCGCACGCACACAACGCCGTGTCGAAGACTGCCGAACTGAAACGACGTTAGACGATGCACGGCCTTCAAGCCACACCTCCTTGCCCGTCGGAGTGGGGAGCGTGAGGTTTTTTCGTTACGGAATTTCTGGATTCGGTCCCCGCGCTCAAGGCACTCCGACTCTTCTTCTGTATTCGCTCTTATTGGTGTAGCTGTTTCCTTCTTTATTCTTCTTTATTGTATATGTCATGGTTACATAAAATAAACAAGAAGGTGTACAAGGGCAAGCTTATCTCTTTAAGAGATCTCGTCTAGCATACCTTAACAATAGTAAAGAAAAATTTTTTAGCTGGTAGGCGAAATATGCAAACATGACAGACATATTATGAATTTATATGTTGTCTAGAGTATATCAACAGCTACTTATGATTAATAATCAACTAGACTAAAGTAATAGTCGTTACAGTACTACTGTCTCGTATTTCCACTACTAGCACGGTATTTGTTTCAATTTCTCTTTCACGTGGTTTACAAAATTTAACATCAGCTTTTCCGTAATTTGATTACTTTTTATAAACTGTTCAACTTTTTTCACAGAGTTGTCGTTAATACAAGGTGGCTCAACAAATTCCCTCTCCTTTGATTCCTCAACCGTGATTGTTTGCTGAACATTTTTTTCATTACATTTGCTCGAGCTAGCACTTTTTAATTTTTTCCGATATACGTTTCGTAGTGTAACGATATCTTAAAAATCTTAATAATTTGCTCCAAAAATTCAATTAAAATTTTACTACTTAAATTTAAATAAATGCAACGATAATCTACTTAGTTATCTAAGAAGCAAGGCGTTGATTCACCGAAATAATAAAACCTATATACCTAATTTTTAAACCAAAAACCAAGTAAATTATCAAAGATAAGATTATTTATACTTTAATTATTATGATATTCTAGTATCGAGCTGAAGATACTATCGGTTAGATACAAGATAATCGAGCCATATATAGTGCTCAGGATTAGTATGCAGTGACCAGTGACATCAATAACACAATGAAGAAAATTATAGTACTTTCATTAATTTGTATTGCCTTATCGGCAGCACAGAGCGAATTGCCGTTAGCTGAGTCTTGTGATGCTGAAGCTTGTCAATTACCAGACTGCAGATGTTCCAGTACTACAATTCCTGGTGGCTTAGCAGCCAGAGATACTCCACAGGTTAGTCTTTAACAAAAATAAATTAGTATTGGAATTTGTATCATATCAGTTAAATCAACATTTTTCACAACCACATTAGGTGAGCGTGATGTATCTCAAATGCACTAATATTTTTAGGCGGTTAGTTTTGTGTGGTTTTTGAACCAAATACGAGAATAATTTGCGAAAGAATTTTGTTTTATTTTAATTAAAGCCGACTTTTTTAACATTAGTTGATTTAAAAGGTCATTTACTTAAAATTTATTTGTCGATGCGGTGCAATATTTACATAATAAATGTATCTTTACCTGCAATATCACGTAGATATTGCAGTATTGCAGTTTGTTATAGAATTATAGTGTAAGCAGTGATGCAAGTACATATTAGAATCTTTCAGGTCCGTTTGTTATAGTTACAGATAATTAAGATAAAAAAGTTATTTTTAAGCTGTTCTAGCTTAAAAATAACTTTTCTATCTTAATTATCTTCTGCTTCACCGTCACCAATTTGGAATAACGATCAAATAATTATGATAATTAGACGTCAAAGGTTTCGCCTTTACGTTTTTTCTAAATCTTCCCTGATCTAGCTTAGAATGATCTTTTGTTTTTGGCTTTTGGTACCCTGCGCACGCATAAGTGTTTTTCACAGTGCGTTGCTTCCCTGATTGGTTCTTTGTTCCTTATCTTACTAGGCTCTGTAGCAGATTCAAACAGAGTGTGGTATGGTAATTTTTGATAATGCTTGATTCTGTCAATCTACTTGCAGTGCTCGCTTTTCGTCTCTGTTATGAGCTTTCTAATTCAACACATTATTAGGTGATCAGCGTTTACCACTCACTTTATCTATCTATT
Organism: Hypsopygia costalis; assembly: GCA_937001555.2. Taxonomy (NCBI): domain Eukaryota; kingdom Metazoa; phylum Arthropoda; class Insecta; order Lepidoptera; family Pyralidae; genus Hypsopygia; species Hypsopygia costalis. The sequence goes on from OW443349.2 coordinate 9,146,419, forward strand.
AGATATCTATGATTTTATCTATTTTAGAAATTTTGTTGGTATTTGTGAGTCATGTGCTCTAAGTCACGGACGAAGTACAATGCTATTAAAAGTGAAATCATGGTCTTTGAGGTCAGAGACAAAAGTACACTTAATTTTCCGGAAACCTCAATGGGCTGACTCTGAAGGTTCTATAAATTTAAATAACTGGGAAACCAATTGGCCTCTAGCCTCAAAGGCGATGATGATATTGAAAGAGAACGAAAGTCGCCGACGGTGAGGGCGAACTTGATAGCTCACAGCACACAGCACGGTGCAAAAAACTAAAAAAGTAAAAATAAAAATTTTTAGATAGTGATGCACATCATTTCACACTTACAACCTGTGGGCTATATATACCCCAAGTCCTATAGCGCTCTCCGCATCCAATACTATAACACTTTCACGATATTGATGAGGCTCCCGCAATTCAATTTGCAGAGCACAGGGTAGACTGTTTTTATGCTAAGAGGCGTAAGTAATGCGCGTCCCTGGTGCATAGCGTAGCTGCCAGCACCAACAACATCCTGAGCATGATCGCGAGCAGTCTGGATACATGAATAACTGCTGTGCAATTTCCAATAGAATTACACAACAGTAATTTTCTGCAATTAAATTATCATATTTACCGTACATTAGCTTTTAGGAAAAAGTATTAAACAAATTGGGCAAAAAGCCTGAAATTAAGGATATAATTATTTTTATTATAGAGTAATAGATAGGTACCTCAGAATTTTAATTTAATTTAATTTTCATTTGGAGTGACTCGAATATGAAAGGTCAGAATCAAATTCCCAAAGGAAACTTACCTATGTTTAGTATTATATATATTTCTATGTTTCAGTTTGTTATGCTCACTTTTGACGATGCTGTGACGATCTCGAACATTGACACTTACCGGGACCTTATCTATGACCGTATCAACAAGAATCGATGCCCTGTTGGCGCAACTTTTTATGTCAGTCATGAATGGACCAACTACCACTTGGTTAACGAATTGTACAATCGAGGACTTGAAATTGCTCTGCACTCTATAACCCATCAAACCCCTCAGGAGTATTGGTTGAATGCTGACTATGAGACTATGGTCCTGGAATTTGCTGATCAAAGGAGACAGATGGCTCATTTCGCTAATATTCCAATGAATACCCTTAAAGGTAAGTTTTTTCTTTTCATATTATAACCTTTTCTAAATTTTTGGGTAAAAGATTTACACATATAACTAAAACTCGTTTTATTACATTAACCAAGAATCGGTAAATATTAATAATCATAGAAATAAGAATATAAAGTTAATAATCACCAATGACCAATTACATAACCCGTAAAACATGTACAAATTATTTGAAGCCATGCTCATACTAATACTCGTATTCTGTGTTGGGGCACTCGTTAATAAAACGAATGCATCTACAATTCATAAGACTGTAATCAAACGAATTATTTATTTAATTATTTAAACATCATCATGCATGCATGCTACCAGTTAACCTAAACGTGATGCAAAGATAAGACATGGCAGGTGCAAAAGATAAATAATCTGAAATAAAAGTAAATATTAACGAAAATAAAACAGAAACAAAACGTTGTAGATATTACATATATTATACATAATATTATAATTATATATACATATACGCATACTTAAATACATAGAATTATACGATTTGCCAACCATGTGCATAAGCTGAAATAGAAGAGGATAGGCTATATTTGGAGGAGTAAAACCCTAGAGTAGACACACTGTGGTGGGACGGTGCAGAGGATCTGTTTATGGAGATTACCTGCTGCGATCCTCCATACTGGGATCCACGTTTAAGGCAGAGAAAGTGTATTATCCGAAAACTGAACGAAGAATTAACTTAAAAAACGGCATAGCTATTATAATTATGTATAGCTATAATAATTATTATTTCAGGTGTGCGAATTCCTTTTCTTCAAATGACTGGCAATTCAAGTTTTCATATGATGGCTGATTACGACATAGAATATGACTGCACTTGGCCTTCCATACAATTTGTCAACCCTGGTATGTGGCCGTATACCCTTGACTATGCTTCGACACAAGATTGCGTCATCCCACCGTGTCCCACAGCCTCAATCCCTGGACCCTGGGTATTGCCTATGATTACTTGGCGAGATATTAATGATAATGCATGCTCTATGGTAGACGGCTGTCTAGGAGTGTAAGTATTATTTTGAATTTCTTTGACACCATGTTGCATGATTAATGATAAGGTGAACATATTTATTTACATTGATCATAATTAATGCTATTACCCTTATCTCCGGGTATGCTCTATATTTTATAAGTGCCAAATTTCTATATAGGGAAAAAACTCCATTATATTATATAATGGAGATTTTCCCTCTCCCCGAACATATCCCGTAACTTTCAAATTCGATTTTGCACCCTTAGCGATTAAATTTACCATAATCCTTTCTTACTGTTTATCAAGTCTCCACCAATCTGCAGTAAAGCAGCATGGCGAAGTATGCTCTAAACCCCTTCGATTGAGAGAAGACCTGTATCCCAGCAGTGGGATGAATAAGGGTTGACGACGAGATCTTAGGAGTGAACTATTGTTCAAATTTCGTAGTTCTTACTTCAATAGTTTTTCAAATCCTTTCTTATTACTTGCCTTGGACGTAACATTAACTCCCAGTCCAAATTTCATAAATCCGACTTCAGTAGTATCTGCTGATAAGTCAGAAAAAGGCCTTCCACTTTATAGTAATAGAATGGATAGTGTAGATTTAGTTACATGTTTATCTGATCTTAAAGAAATCATTGTAATTTTTTTGCAAATTTTCAGGCCTAATACTGAAGACGAGTGGTTCGAATTCATATTAGAAAACTTCGAAAGACATTACACAGGAAATCGTGCACCTTTCGGTTTCTTTATCCACGAGTGGTACCTCATAGTGAATCCTCACGTCAGACGCGCTTTGGTTAGATTCTTGGACTTGATCAACAATCTCAATGATGTCTTCATGGTTAGTTTAATTGTATCCTTACTTGCGTAACGTGCATGTATCACTTTGGACATCGAACAATAAGCAGATGACTTCGCAAACGGAAATACAAAGAAATCACTCCATAAACGGAGTACGCTATCCTTTTCTAAGTATCTGCTCCGATTGTCAGATGCTACAATCTGGTCTGGTGTGGTCTTAATTGCAATAGTACTGCTCTAGTTCATTTATTGAATCAGCAATTTCTTGTAATTACGACTTATATAATTTATTAGTAACACTACAAGTACGTCAAAATGTGGTGAATTAAATTGGTCAACGGTTTTCAGGCGCATGCATGCAGTAATTTATTAATTCAAGCCACCAGGCTAGTATACTAAAATATACAAAGTATTAGTTGATTGTTAGAGTTTTTTTTCTTTGACTGTACGAGAAACTAGACAAAACTTTTAAAGAAAATAACGTTCGTTACTGCAGATCTTTCCGTACACTATACAGATTTCTACAAAAGTGTTTGAAGACGATCGCGATATTATGCAGTAAGAATCTAAATTTGACAAAATATTTATTTTTAGGCGAGATCAATCAGTATTACCTCGCCTTCTAACCTAAAAGTAAAGATTTCATAAGTATCAAGCCTTTGCGTGTGGCTGACAATAGTACTATGGATGCAGTACTATCGCTTCCATTACTTTAATACTACTAATAAGGGTGCTAAAAAACATACCGCTTGCCTTATGTGAACTGGCTTTCAGAGACTATTAGACGCTGGCAATACCATTACTCTTGCTAAAACAGCATCTTCTCATAAATCAAAAGCATCATATAGTTCTACAGCACTCGTGTTCACTAACTTATTTATCTTTGTTAGCGGAATCTTAGTAGTTGCTTCGGCCGAGAATTCATCTTACTATGCTAAAATTACATTTTTGTAAATTTTGTCTGATGTAAAACGGTTCCATTATATTAGCATTATAGATTTGCAACCAAAAGAGCATTGCTCGACTGCATCTGCTAACGCAGCATATTGTGATCTCACTCACTGGCAGGAACATAACAATTCTCAAATGCAGTATTATTTGGCTGTGGCTTCCTCTAACGTACTACTCAAGTCGGTCTTATCACGTTGGCTTAGAAAGTTGGTGATGAGGTTTGTAAATATACAAACCAGCAAATATAATCAGCAAATATACAAACCAGAATTATTTTCCTTATCATATAAGGAAAATAATTCTGGTTTGTATATTTGCTGAGTGAAATCTGAATAAAATTGTTAAAAATGTGTTATTATTTCAATTATAACCTTATAACTTCTAGGTAAATTCCCATGAAGTAATTGACTGGGTGAAGGATCCTGTGCCACTTGATGAATACGTCCAGAGACCATGCAGGCCGTTCATTCCTACCTTCTGCTCTCCAACGACGTGCGCTTTAACAAGTGAACACAACGATGTAAGTATTCAATTAACTCAACTCATAAACTGGAAAACTGTAAATAAATATCCCTAGATTAATTCCACAACGCTATTGTAGTTGGATTCAGTCTAAATAGATTGGAACTAGTCCCAAACTAAGCAAAGCTTGTATTATTACCAAATGTCTGATACTTTCTTTGTTTTTTTCAATACATATTTGTAAAATGAAGTTCGATGTGGCGAGTGATTGCAGGGCAGTTGAGCTTCTCTTGACTAGCCATCTCTTTAGGCTTTTATTGCTTTATTTGTCATATTGCTGTCTTCCAAAAGCTTCTTACTCCTACTAATTTCTTCTGATCTGAAACTACGGCTGCCTTGGAACTTACAATGAATTTATCATTGTGAGTTCCAAGGTAGTCGTAGACTTACCCCCGGTACTGCAAGGGATTTCACTGTTCATTGCCTTTTTTGGCGGTCACTGCTGTTAATCCTGACTACACAGGAGACACAGTGGTGTGGGAATGTGTGATGGGCCCCAGTGACTTGAAACTTCATTCGGGTATCATTGGCATAGTATGTCAGAAATCTTCTTGTGGTGCACCTCAAATCCAGCGGCAGCGCAACTCAAATCCACGTGTTTGAGTTGCGCTGTGATAATAATTTCTCAATATGAAGATTTAGTTCAGTATCGTCTACCTTACTACGTTGGAAATACATATATTTTCAAAGTTATATCATTTCTTTTTCAGAACACGTACTGGATGACTATTTGCACTGACTGCCCTCCAAATTACCCTTGGATTGGAAATCCTCTAGGACAATAAACTATTAATTACTGTACTACATACTACTTTTGTGTATATAGTGTGTTACAGAGTTTATCTTTCTCAATATTTAACATTTTTTACAAAGATGAAACTTTAAAAATTTTAAAAAGGATCTTTAAAATTAAAATATTTATTTGTTATACAAATAAAACAATCAAAATACATGTATGTACGTTTTATTTCATTCGTTATGTATATGAAATCAATGTTCTAAGTCTGGAATGCCTTTCGCCAACCCAAGAAATGCTACAGTTGGGTCATATTAAGCTTTTTAACATCAGAAGCCAAGCGAGCAAAGCCAGCGATGAACAACTTGAAAAGCCCCCTGTAAAAACTCGAATAGTAATTTCATACAATAAGCTATCGATAATATCGCTTTCGATAATGACTGATTAATCTCGTCACTTGACTTAAAAATAAGGTTATTATTAGTTTGAAACCTTTCTTATTTTCCATTGTACCATTGTTAATCGACATGACAGATCGACAAAATAGTAAAGGAAATAATTGTGATAGTTCAAGTCATAAATCTTACCAGGAATTACTTGTCACGTGTAGGTAACATTTGACGACACATAAAACAAAATGAAAATGAAATAACAATGATTTTCGACAAGCAAATTCTTTATTTAAAATGGAGAAAGTTCTTAAATCGATACAGATTACGTAGTTATTTTACAACAAAAGACCACAGCAAAATGTAAATTCTGCCTCAAAAGATTAGAAACTTTATAATTAAAAACAAATGGCGCCACAAAACAATTTAAATAACGTTATTCTTTCACTTCTCATGATGTCTTAAAATGAAATATAAATATTAGTAAAATCAAACTTTACTTTGGGACCAACATGACTAGAGTTCGATTCCCATGACATGTTTTACGTTTTTGAAAATTTATGCTGCCCGTACAATTACTATACTGACTAGAATTAAAGCTAGTACTAAAAATACTTGAGTACACATTTGCACAATGCCACCATCCAAGGCACTAGTCACAAGGCACAAGGTACTAATCAAATTCGATCGGAATGGCAGTGGTTTGTATCGGCAACCGCATTCGACAGACTAACAGACGCAAAGAATTACGATATGTTTATTTATTTGGACATTCGATTGGCTATGAGGAATAGAGACCGGTATAAATAAGTTCGATCTAATGATAGCTGGACAGCGTATAAATTTGCAAGAAATCGATGTAGCCAGTTGTTACGAAATGCTAAGCGCCACCATATCCATGACAATGTATCAAGCGGATCTTCTGCGGACGTATGGAAATTTCTGGATTCACTTGGGATTGGCAAATCTTCCAGCACATAGGTTCCTTCTTATTTCAGTTTAGATTTTTTTTTTTTTTATAAAAACCTCTTTACGCCCTTTTTGAAGAACCCCATGCTGTAGTCTCCTGGGAAAACCTCAACAGGCACTTCATTCCACAGCTTAGTAGTACGTTGAAGAAAACTCCGCTGGAATCGCACAGTACGTGACCACTTCGGTTCCAATGTGTGAGGATGAATTCCCTGTCGATGGCGAGCGGTGCGACTGTAGAAGGAGGCCGTGGGCATCATGTCAAACAACTCCTCTGAACACCCCATTGTACAATCAGTAGAACACGCAAAGCGAAGCAAAATCTCTTCTCAGGCTCAAAAGTTCTACACCATCCGTCACTTTGGATTCGTTAACAATCCTCACAGCGCGTCTTTGGATTGAGTCACAAGGTGCAAGCTGGTATCCAGGTGCTCCCGCCCATAGATGACAACAGTACTCCATATGCGGCCGTACTTGAGCTTTGTAAAGCTAAAGCCTTTGCCGCGAGTTGAAGTACTGCTTCGCTCTGTTGAGCACACCTAGCTTCTTCGATGCCAGCTTGACCTTCTCCTCCAGATGACATCGAAACTGAACGTCACTGGAGATTTCAACTCCTAGAATCCTAATAGATTTTGTGATGGTGAGGGGTGTGTTTTCGAAGTGTGGAGCCACAGTAAATGGGGTTTTCTTAGTGGTAAACGCGCAGACTTGTGTCTTAGAGGGGTTAAAACGCACTAAGTTTTGTCGCCCCCAGTCCGACACTCTACTTAGTGTGTCCCCGATTTCCGACACAAGTTGTTCGCGGCTCTCCTCCACCAAAGAACAGGGGATATTTGCGCGGCCCGTGTAATAAGTGTCCCCGGTGCTATCGTCCGCATAACAATGAATGCTGTCAATCAGTAATTAAAAATAAACATTTTTCTTCTACTGACGTATTAAATCCCCTCACCAAGCTGCAAACAGTCGACTTCATTGCTGGTCTCCCATCTGTCAATGTTAGGCTCTTTCGAATTTTCTCCAGTGAGTTCTGGTGAAATCAAAAAGATTATCATATCCATTAAGTCCAAAGCTGTCGGTTGTGATGGTATTAGTCGTTTTATGATTACTACAATCCTAGATCAATTACTCCTAGCTATTTTTCATATTGTTCACTTTTCCCTTTCCTCTGGTCAATTTCCTACATTGTGGCGTAATGCTATTGTAATTCCCCTGTCTAAAATTTCTAGCCCCACTCTCTCTAAGCATTTACGACCCATTTCAATACTCCCTTTTTTCTACAAAGTGCTGGAAGCCTGTGTTCACAGAGAACTGCCCCGTTTCGTGTTTAGTAACAACTTGCTCAGTGAATTTCAGTCTGGTTTTCGACCAGGACATAGCACTGTCATTGCACTTCTTAAAGTGACCCAAGACATTCGTGACAATATGGGGGATTCAAGGCTTAGTGTGTTGGCACTGGTAGATTCTTCAAATGCCTTGCTATCCTTTCCCATCTTAAGGTTTCACCATTGGCTCTAGAATGGTTTTCCAGTTACCTTCGTGGTCGCCGGCAGTCTGTCCGGCTAGGTGAGACCTCGTCTAGCTGTCTGTACTTGCTGCTGGTGTACCACAAGACGGCATTCTTTCCCCTCTTCTCTTCTCCATTTTCATCAACCAGCTTGTTTCTAATCTTCAGTGCTCATTTCATTTGTATGCCGACGACTTGCAGCTTTATTGTCATGCTGATTTGAGTGGTCTCCCGGCAGCTATAAGCAACATCAATCGTGATCTGTCTCGTATTAGATATTGGACTGCGCAGTTCGGGATTGCTGTTAATATAGCAAAATGTCAAGCAATAGTTGTAGGTAGTATTCGGATGCTTAATAGGCTTTGTATATCTTCTTTACCACCTTTACTTATGATAATGCGGCTATCCCTTATTCCCCCAGTGTAAACAACCTAGGACTGCATATCGACTCCTCTCTGAGCTGGTAAGTGCAGGTCCCCAGCATATGTCATAAAGTTGTAGGTAATTTGCGTTGTCTTTATCTTGAATGAAAACTTTCTCCCTTTTAAGACAAAGATCTTGCTTGTGCAAAGTCTCATCCTTCCTATAATCGACTATGCTGATGTGTGCTATACCGATTTGAACGCAGACCGGCGGATCCTAGCTTAGCCACTCCAAGTATGACTGATGTTCGCTGTACGCAGACGTCCTCAGACAATAGTTATCAAAGTGTAGGTGTGTGACCCAGCCTGGTGGCTTACTGGCCCAAAGATGGCGACTGTTTTATGGCATCTTCAGCCTTCTAAATATCTCAGAAGTTTGATCTAATTTCTGAGTAATCTAGGAGAGTAACAAACTTTTCTGATTTGATAATGACTTGATAGCGCAAAAACCATTGAAGTTTCTATGAGATATTTGAATCTTAATTGATTCAAATTAAACTTTGGGAGAATTGTTAGGCATTTAGTAAAAGTCCATAAAAATAGATACCAATAGGCTTTACATCAAACAATCTATGCCACTTCGGTGGTGCTAATACAAAATGTTTAAAATATAATGACAATTCTTCTTCTACATTCGCTGTTATCAGTGTAGCTGTTCTTTCCATCTCCTACGGCACTACTTTCAATTTCTCTTTCACGTGGTCTACAAAATCTATCCTTAACTTTTCCGTGATTTGATTGCTTTCTATAAACTGTTCGTCTTTTTTCATAGAGTTGTTGCTGTTCTTACCATCTCCTACGGCACTACTTTCAATTTCTCTTTCACGTGGTCTACATAATTTACCCTTAACTTTTTCGTATTTTTATTCGCCTTTTTTCATAGAGTTGTTGTTAATACAATACAACAAAGCCCTCTCCTCTGTTTCCTTAACCGCGATTGTTTGCTTTTAATTTTTTTTCATTACATTTGTTTTAGCACTTTTATTTTTATTATTTTTATACTACGTCGGGTGGCAGCATACGGCCCGCCTGATGTGAAGCGGTTACCGTAGCCATATTAACGCTCGCAACATAAGATATCGCTCGCGCGCCACCACCCCCGCTGCCAATGCTGCATCTTCTTCTTTTCTGGTGACCTCACTCACTCGCAGGAACACAACAACCCTCATGGGAATTGTTATTTGGCTGCGGTATTCTGTGAGGTGGAGGTACATTCCCCAGTCGGGTAGCTTACAATTACGCTCCCTACCTCTCTTTTCGCCAGAGCTTCGTTTGTTTGTCAGCAGGGTACACCGCGTGCAGGTGAAGTTGGCTTTGTTTCAAAGATCTTGATGAACCACTTACACCCCATACTTTTTCTATTTTCTCCATATATGTTTTCTAGTGTAACGAGACATCTTAAAAGTTTGCTCCAATAATTCAATTGAAATTTTACAACTTCAATTCTATCAAATACAACGATAATATACTTAGTAATCTAAGAAGCAAGGCGTTGATCCACCGAAATAATAAATTTAATTATCCACGTACCTAATTTTTAAACCAACGAAAAGTAAATTATCAAAGATAAGATTAAATATACTTTAATTATTTTATTTTTCTAGTAACTATTCAGCTGAAGACACTATCTACTAGATATATGATAATGGAGGTATATATAGAGCTAAAGATTAGTATGCCGTGATCAGTTATACCAATAATAAAATGAAGGCCATTATAGTTTTTTCACTAGTTTGTATCGCTTTATCGGCAGCACAAAGCGAATTGCCTTTAGCTGAGCCATGTGATGCTGAAGCTTGCCAATTGCCTGACTGCAGATGTTCCAGTACTGCAATCCCTGGTGGCTTAGCAGCTAGAGATACTCCACAGGTTAGTTTTTACCAAAATTATAAATTAAAATAGCTTTTTAATGCAATTAGTATCATCCTAGTTAATTAACATTGTCATCAACATCAATACAACCCCATGACGTGATTGAAACAAGTTGTTTTAAAACACATGTTTAAAACAGATCGAATTGAAACCGTGTTTTTTAAAACACGTGACAATAAAACTTTCTATTACGAATGAATGGAAATAAATTTATATTTAGGACTGTAAATAGCTTGACATAAAACCAGTTGAGTCTAAGCTATTTATTTTTTTGTACTTATGTAATTCTTTTTTTGTACTTAGTATTGTAATGAAATAAAATATTACTTTTAAATTCCCTGCTGGTAAAGTCCCACTAGGAAAGTCCCTATGTCGGCTGTCGAAAGAAAGTAATTCAATGGACTAGTGGGTATTCCCCTTATTTAAATATAAAATAATATAAATATTGGGGTTTCCCCTATTAACAATGAACATTAGTTAGAAACAAACAGTATGAATGTAAAGCATTTAGTACGGATTAGAGACAGGACAGGAGACGCACGCAACATAAAATAAATATTTATCCATTAATAGATTTTTGTAAATTTTATTTATTTGAAAATACCTAATTTGAAAATAATAATAGAAATAATTTAATGTAGGTCTATTTGATTTGAAATTAATAGCCTAAACTAAAAAAACATAATAAACAAAAAAAAAACAATATAAACTGTTTGTTTTATAAAATTAAAAAAAAAAACTGTTTTTTTCCAACCCTGTGTAGAGCAATGATCTTTTGTTTCGGACGTTTGGTAACCATGCGCACATATTATACGAACATTGTGTTCACAATCTCCCTTAATTGATCCTTTTCCCTGATTGATCCTTTGTCTCTCGTCTTACTTACCAGGGTCTATCGCAGGAACTAACAGAGAGTGGTTTGGTAATTTTGGTATTAGTGCTCCGTTCTGTCAATCTACTGTAGCCTGAGTGTAGTTGCCTTGCACTCTTTGGCTGTATCTCTCTCAGCTTTTTCATTCAACCTATTATTAGATTTGATCAGTGTTTACCTTAAACTCAAAAATAGGGCTCTTATTCTAATAGGTAGGGGAAAAAGTCTTTTCGCATTATAGTATGTATGAACTTGTAATAAAATCTCTTTGGTTATACCATTTGTATCTGAAAGGTTTTGATATCTTTAAAAAGTTTAAATTTTAAAAAAGATAATTCCAAATTCAAATTAGGTAAATGTGTGATTTTCATTTGTTTTTTTACTGTCAAGATGAGTGAATCTAATGAAGAAATTCGATACATTTTAAAATTTTACTACAAAAAAGGTAAAAATGCAACGCAAGCTGCGAAAAAATTTGTGACGTTTATGGACCTAGTGCAGTGTCTGTGAGAGTAGCACAAATTTGGTTTAGGCGTTTTCAACCCGGAAATTTTGATGTCAAAGATGCACGTCGCTCTGGTCGCCCTGTTACGGATAAAATGGATGCCATTTTTTGAAAAAGTGGAGCAAGATCGGCATATCAGTAGTTACGACGTAGCTGAAGAACTAGGAATTGACCACAAAACAGTTTTGGCGCATTAAAAGGTCGTGGTCAAAGGCCGGTCAGGCTTCACAGACTCTGACGAAACCCGGGGTAACCCGCAACAAGGTGATGCTGTGTGTATGGTGGGATTGGAAGGACATTATTCATTATGAGCTGTTACCGCCAGGCAGGACTATCGATTCTGAACTCTACTGTGAACAACTGATGAGATTAAAGCAAAAACTTGAGAGAAAGCGGCCGGAATTAATTAACAGAAGGAGTGTGATTTTTCATCATGATAACGCTAGACCTCACACATCTTTAGCCACTCAAAAATTAAGAGAGTTTGACTGGGAGGTGTTAATGCATCCGCCGTATAGTCCTGACCACACCTTCTGATTTCCACCTGTTTCGGTCTCTTCAGAATTCTTAAGGCAATGTCAGGTTAACGTCACGAGAAGACTGCCAAAACCACTTATCGCGGTTTTTTGAACAGAAGTCCCAAAATTTCTATAGTAATGGGATCATGTCTATACCTACAAGATGGCAAAAAGTTATCGAACAAAATGGCACCTACGTACTTTAGTTAAATGTAAATAAACTTTATTAAAAAATGTTTTGAATTTTCATATAAAATACGAAAAGACTTTTTCCCCAACCTAATATATTCTATATAAAAGTTCTTTTAAATTTTAATATATAGTAAAGATATTAAATTTTCAGTCAAATATTCAATCAAATTTTCAATGAAAACTTATCTAACATGTTTCAGTTCGTTCTTCTCACTTTTGACGATGCTGTTACAATCTCGAACATTGACACTTACCGGGACCTTATCTATGACCGTGTCAACAAGAACCGATGCACTGCCGGCGCAACCTTTTATGTCAGTCATGAGTATACCAGCTATCAACTTGTTAACGAACTGTACAATCGAGGACTTGAAATTGCTCTGCACTCTATTACTCATCAAACCCCGCAGGAGTATTGGTTAAATGCCGACTATGATACTATGGCTCGGGAATTTGCTGATCAAAAGATATTGATGTCTCATTTTGCAAATATCCCAAGTAATACTCTAAAAGGTGAGTTTTCTTTTTCAGTAACTTCCTTCATCCTGGATCTGACTTATTCACAGGAACACTACAACGGTGAATGGAATCGACGAGCTCGGTGGCGTAGCGGTCAATGACACTAACGCTCGTGGGTTCGATTCCCACATAGGACAAACATTTGTGTGCATGAACATGTCCGTTTGTCTTAGTCTTAACTAACATGTAACTAACATTAGTCTTACTCTCCACGGAGTACCCGACTGTAGAGAGTTCGCAGGGGGAACTACGGGTCCCCCTGTTTGGATCAGGGTACCTCGGGGACTGGCGGCAGCCCAATTTGCCAGTCATGGGTTCGGATTCGAGGTGGCTTTATGTGCGTGTAATCACTCACGCGCATGTGGTTTAGCTACAGAGGTCGGGCATGTTCGTCTGCCTGGCCATATTGTCGGCCGGGCGCTCGGCCTCGCGCGTAGCGAGTTGGTTATCACTGGCCTAAGGCGAAGGGCCGCCACAGTGGTTCTCAACGGGGCTTGGAGCGGCCCTTATAGCGGCCGTCGGCTTCCCAGCTGACGTCGCGGCTCGGGCACTTGCCTGCTGAGCAAGTAGGTTGACGGGCGATCGCTTCCCCGGTCACCCTACCGTAGGCTCGGGGTAGGCGTTTCTTCTTTGAAGGACGTCGGGAAGTGAGCGCGCCTTATACCTACAGCTCCGGTACCTGTCAAGGAAATCAGGGAGCCGGCTATCCGGCGCCCCAGTGTGGGTACAGAAACACTAGGCGCGCTTGTACTTGTACTTGTGCGCCGGGATGTGAGCGTGCCATACAGCTCCGGCTACCCATCATGGAGAATGGGGAGTGGTAGTAGGGCCCCGATGCTTGGGTTCTCTGAGCGTCGGTCGCCACGAGCTAGTCGACTTAAGAGTACGTAAGTAGCCTGCATGCAGGTGAAAGCGGAGTAAGACCTGCTACTGCTACGCTTGCGTGCTCGGTTGGTTTACTGAGCGCAAAAGCGGTGCAGGAAAAGGTCCTCTCGTCTGGTTGATTTACTGGACGAGAGACTCGCAACCCGTGATATAACCGGAAGGTTGGCACACGGGGCGCATTAGCTGTTAGGTATAGGGTGCGTGTTTGTCTTAGTCTGGGTAGAAAACACCCAGATAACATAAGTATGTATTTACAAAAAAAAATGTATTTACGTATGTTTATCATTAGTCTAGTACCCATAACACAAGCTTCGCTTACTTTGGGGCTAGTTGGCGCTGTGTAAATTGTCCAGAAATATTTATTTATTTATTATTTAATCGTTACTTGGTTGTGGTATTCTGTGAGGTGGAGGTACTTCCCCAGTCGGACCGCTTAAAATAACGCCCTACCTCTCATTCGCCAGAGCCTCGTTTGTAAGTCAGTAAGATGCATCACGTACAGGTAAGGATGGCTCTAAGATGGTGATGAGAAAAATTACTGGCGGTGGGACAAATTCCGTCATAGTAAAATAAGTTATTATATATTGTAATCGGCACTTGTATCGGTACTAAAACAAGAATATGAGTTGACATTTTTAATACCTATATTGTCAAGCGTTTATGAAGTGACATAGAGAGCTGCACTTGGGTTTGCTGGAGCCGATTACGGATTTTTTGATTGCGAAAAATCATCTTATGTTTAAGTTAATGATAATAAGCAGCAGTTTAATCGGCAGAGCTCTATTCTCTCTATATTACGCTAAACACAATTACCGCCAACCTAAGCTAAAATTTGATTTTCGTATTCAAAAAATCCGGTGGTAATCGGCTTCAGCTTCAGCGGTAGGGCCCCGAATCTGAGTATGGATAATACCTGACGCGCTCCTCCATACTTGGATCCACACATAAGGCAGTGAAATATAATAAATGAATAACTATAATTATTTCAGGTATGCGAATTCCATTCCTCCAAATGGGTGGCAATGCAAGCTTCCATATGATGGCTGATTACGACATAGAATATGACTGCACTTGGCCTACCATACAATTTGTCAACCCTGGCATGTGGCCGTATACCCTTGACTATGCTTCGACACAAGATTGCGTCATCCCACCGTGTCCCACAGCCTCAATCCCTGGACCTTGGGTATTGCCTATGATTACTTGGCGGGATCTTAATGACAATGGCTGCTCTATGGTAGACGGCTGTCCAATTGTGTAAGTATCATTTTTAATTTCTTTCAAACGGCTGCATGATTTACGAAAACTTGAACATATTTACATAGATCATGATTAACGCCCTTATCCTTATCTCCGCTTGTACTCTATATTGTCTAAGTGTTAAATCTCAAATGAAATTAACAATATTATTCACTCATCCCGTGCAAATTTTCAACCCCAATTTTGCATCCTAAGAGATTGAATTTCCCATAAGTAAGAAAGCATTCCTTACCGCTTATCTCGTGCACAAAAGATACTTATTTATCGCAAAGTATCATTATGAACTTCTTACCAATTTTCAGACCTGATACCGAAGACGAATGGTTCGAATTCATATTAGAAAACTTCGAAAGACATTACACAGGAAACCGTGCGCCTTTCGGTTTTTATATCCACGAGTGGTACCTCGGGGTGAACGCTCACGTCAGACAAGCTTTGGTTAGATTCTTGGACTTGATCAACAATCTCAATGATGTCTTCATGGTCAGTATATTTTATCTCATTTTTACTAGTGCTGCCAACAGTTAACGGGTAACCACTGCTTACGTGTTACTTATCAATTTTGATATAGAGCAATAAGCAGACAACTTTGCACCGAAACACCGAAATCACTCCGTAAACTGAATACGCTACGCTCTTTTAAGTATATGCTCCAATTGTAATTGTGACCACGGTGGCTACAATCTGGTCTATTTTCATCCTTCTTCACAATTTCTAATACCGCTGTCTACTTTATTTATTGAGTCTGTAATTTTTACTGTAATCTCTGTAATTTTTATTTTTAAGTGAAATAAGTACATTTTATTTGCTCGTAACATTAGAAATACGTCATAAATACAAATTAAATTCGATCAGTCCTCTCCCAGACTCATGCGGTAAAACTACAGCTAGTCAAGCTTTGTGGATTATATGCTGCTAAATTTACAAAGTAATAGTTGACTGTTATGTTAGTAAACTTTGAATACATTGAAATCATTGCAATTTAAAGCCTGTCACTTCATGAATGTCATATCTTACTGCGGAGTGCTGTCTGCGATTGGAGACGATAGCGGCATCATGATTCTAAAAAATAAATTAGCGATCGCATACATTTTGTATGTTTTGTGTGATGTAACGCTGTTAGTGTAGATACCTCCCACCTACGCAGCATCTCATCACGTTTGATGTTGCGGTTTTCTCTGAGGTACTTCTCCAGTCGGGATCATGCCATACCTCGCTTTTGCTAGTCAGAAGAGTAAAGCACGTGCAGGTTGGCTTTATTTAGAAAGTTGGTAATGAAAATTATTAAAAACGTATTACTATTTCAACTACAACATTACAATCTCCAGGTTAATTCTCATGAAGTAATCGACTGGGTGAAGAATCCTGTGCCACTTGATGAATACGTGCAGAGACCATGCAGGCAATTCATTCCTACTTTCTGCTCTCCTTCTACGTGTGCTTTAACAAGTGAACACAACGATGTAAGTATTTAATTAACTCAACTCATAAAATGGAAAATATTTATTATTAAGTGGAGCGACCGGAACGCGAAAAGTCATTCTTGAAAATGAACAGACGCCAAAACCACTGAATCTATTTAGATGAAACTTGTTACAATTAAAGACCTTGACATGCTTGAGGTTTCTGTCGAAAAAAAATTGAGATCGATCATGTCCTTGAGGAATGATCATGAAATACATTTTCCATTGAAATCAATGGAAAACACTCAGCGAATCTACTCGCTCCACTTAACCTCGATTTCGACCCCGTGGTTTAGAATCCTATAAATAGTTGATTTCGACAAATTTGCCGAAATATGTATTATAAATATTTTCAAAATTGAAAAGTTCACCTCCTGTTCCGTTCATCAAAATAAGGCACCTAACCTAAGGTTCATCAATTATTTCATCAAAATCTAATTGGCACCTCCCACCTAGGCGTGGGAGGTGCCAATTAGGTATACTCAAAAAGCGTGCAACGCTCTTCGTATCCAGTACAATTAACGCATTTAGGGTGCTGTTGCGGTTACCTCGTTTCTGTAGTGCATCAGGGATGTTCGCCGAAGCAGCTTCTACGCAACAATGCGAGTGGTATCAGCATCCTGAACATGATCGCTGTATGATATGCATGATAGACTGGACTGGATATATTATATTGGATTTGTTTGGATTAAGTGGTACAGGAATGGTCACTTTAAATTTATCTACAATTATCATAATTTAATATTCGCTTACTTAACTTATAAGCACACATAAACACACACACACACACATATCATACACACGAACACCCAAACACACACGTAACAAGTAGCTTATACTTTGATCTCATTATGTTCAAGTAACAAGTAACATTATACAGACAATGTATTACTGAATCATTTAATGACAATGGAAGGTAGCCGGAACTCATAGCACTGGTTAATCCAAATTTGAGCACCGGCAGCTATATTGTACGTGTTGAATGTCGTTTTAGCAAGTCTGTGTAATTGTGGCTTAAATTATTTTTATTATAATTAAAAAAAAACAATAATTATAAGCATTACTAACAACATGAGTCTTTGGTACTTGTTCTCTGCGAAGACTTCTTCCTGTTCTTTCATCGTGCTGTGATGATAATTTTATCCATATAGTTCAGTATCGTTTTAATTACTACATTAGAAATTAATATATTTTCAAAATCATTTCTTTTTCAGAACACGTACTGGATGACAGTTTGCGCTGACTGCCCTCCACATTACCCTTGGATTGGAAATCCTCTAGGACAATAAGACATAAACTATTAAAAACATAGTGCATTATCGAGTCTATCTTTATCAATTTTTAACAAAGATGTATTCTCATACTGGTTCTAACAAGAATTTTTTTAGTTAGTTAGACGTTATACGAATAAAACAATAAAATATGTGTTATTTTTTATTTTCTTCATATTACTATAATTTTAACAAAAAAACCGACTCCAAATATTACTCTCTATATTTATTTATGTATGTAGATACAGGCTGATGATGATGATTATGAAAAAAATATAGAACCAATCTCGAAGTATATACATGGACCGCCGGGTGGCGCTGACACGTAAACATTGACTCTGTGTAAAATAATATAAAAAAATGTATTTCGCAACTCAATTCATATAATATAAAAGTATCTAAAGACTATTGACTGGCGTCTAGATTTCGAAAATGAAATCTGTTAGCCAGGTTTAGGTTATCTTGTACAACTAGGGCACAGAAAACACTTGCCACCACCAGAGGCATCAGTCTCGTGTTATCGACCTTATAAGAAAAACCTTTTACGCCTTTCTAGAATAATCACATACCGTAGTTTCCTGGAAAAACCTTCAGCATTTTACATTTTTAATAAAGGACGCCAAAACATTGCATCCTCCGCTATCTTGTGAAAATTTCCTATAAACGTTTGGGCTGGATGCTGATAAGTATTTAATGAATGGACCCAAATTCCTTCAAAAAATAAGTCACACTGAGCGTACCAGATGATAATATTTTGTTATTAGTTGGATATTTGAGAATTTGCTTTCGGACAAGTTTGCTCTGCTTAAATTAAGTAATGGTTCAATATAAGTAATTCAGTGCCTATTACTCGATCGATGGGTTAAAATTGTACAGTTTATTTATAAAAATAATAATTCTATAACAACAGTGTAACTTATGAAATAAAAGAACGGGAATTAACGCGATAATGCATAAGGGTATTTACGAGTATACCTTTATTATTGCCTGACGTTTCGACCAGGGACCCTACCGCCGAAGCTGAAGCCGATTACCATCGAATTTTTGTTTACAAAAATTGGTCTTAAATTAAAATTATTGACAAACATCTTCAGCTTAGTCGGTAAAGCTCTAGGGAGCTCTAGGGTGACCAGCTGAGCTAAACACAAGTAGCATATAGCTAGGCTAAAGGCTGATTTTCACAATTAAAAAATTGGATGGTAATCAGCTTCAGTTTCGGCGGTAGGGCCCCAGGTTGCACCGAATGGTTACGAACCCAGGTTGGTTACGAAACGCGAAAGTTTAACAGTGTAACTTCTATAAGAACAGTGTACTTCGACTTCTGAGTGATGTTTACGGCCAATAACGTACGTAATAAATACATTCCACTGAGCAAAAATACGCAACATACAGAAAAAAAAATTGAAGAAACTAGAAGTATTGCACATAGAATATCCCATGTGCATCATTGTCGCTTAAATTCAGCCAAAAACATTGCTACAGTGAGTCATAATATGGCAGATTTGTCTTTGTTTAAAAAGTTTAGGCCTTTGCTATCCCTTAGACGCATTTTGTATAATTAACGCGTACACTGCACCCATATAAAAATTTGTTCTGAAGTGTGAAAATCATAAAAGAGATGATTTTTTTTATTTTTTTTTTATACTACGTCGGGTGGCAGACAAAAATACGGCCCGCCTGATGTGAAGCGGTTACCGCAGCCATATTAAGAGGGGGTATAAAGGCAAATTGACAATTTTTGATTAGATGTATACCGTAAAACATAGGCCATTAATTACCCGAAAAAAAAATACAGATATTACAATATACTTAAAAGGGATTGGTCTGACTGAAAACATAAAATATGAATGTTTTATCGATAGAAATAAATCACGAAGTCACGTCTAATTTTCAACTAAACCTAACTTTTCATCAATATGGTTCGTACTAGCGAGCCCATATTTTAATACGTAGTATAAAATTATATTACTAAGCGATTTTACTAGCGATTTTTTTTAAAGATGTATATTTTACGCGCAATTAAAATAAAACGAATTTGGCGCTTACTACGTTCTTATTTGGCTCAGAACGCTCACGTCTGTCGCACCCGACCTACGGCGACAGGCATGTTTTATTTCATCTATCAGTTGTGATCACTCCGTTGAGACGAGAAGACTGTGTTTCTGTGCTCCGGACCGAGAATATACTTCGTTGAAAATATGGCAAACAAAAAAAAAAATTTTTTTATACTACCTCGGGTGGCAGACAAGCATACGGCGTAAGCATAGGCGGTTACCAACACCCCAACTAATAATTGAAATATTGAGAGAAATTGTAAACTAATAAATAATTATTCTTGCAAATAATTAATATTGAATGTGAAATTGATTATTGTTTCGTTTATGAGAAGATTAACCTTGAAATATCGACCCTTGCGCGTCCGCTTTAGAGCTCACAATACAATGCACAAACGGTGGACTAATGTCGGTACGAGTAGTATATGCAAAACAAAACGATACTTTTGACCACTCGAGTGCTGGTGCCCGTATGTAGTCACGATTTTTACAGTAACTTATACAGTACATAATTTAAAAAAGAAAAACGGGTTGCACTCCGGTAGTACAGGCAGAAGCGAAAATATTAACGTTGCGCATTTTTGAATATTATGGAATGGTTACGGAATGTCTCAAGAATTCCTTTATTTATCAGTATAAAAGTATGGACTATCATTTATGTGGTAAAACACAATATTCATTTATCGCGCTATCGTACACAAACATGACAATTTATATTACACTAGCTGACTCGCGCAACTTCGTCTGCTTGAGCTGCGTCTCTCAACGCTCTGTGCGTTGAGAGTGAAGCGTAAGCTTACCACTTCAAAGGTTATGGTGAGCCAATTATAAAAGATGGACACATTCTATCACGGACTTTTTTTTAGATCTTTTTAAGTTGAATAATTCCGTCGTATATAATTGTTAGACAATAGTGGAGACTAAAATGGACCTGATGATGATGATGATGATATAATTGTTGCGAAACTTAAACTGTTTCAGCAGCTCTCAAAAGGAATATTTTTTCCCATTTTTGCAACATTTTTCATTGGTGCTCCGCTCCTATTGGTGATAGCGTGATGTTATCTGTTATAGACTTATAGCCCACACCTTTCTTCAAAAAATAGGCTATCTAACGCTAAAAGATTTTTTCAATTCGAATAAGTAGTTCCTGAGATTAGCGCGTTCAAACAAACAAACAAACTCTTCAGCTTTATAATACCTCAATATTACCTCTTTTCCTACGCCGCGCCGGCGGCCTACCCTCCCCTCGTCTTACGAATTTTCGATCAGGTCACGTGTCCTGACGCAAGTTTAATATTTTTTACCCATCCCAAGAAGTGCACGACGCTGTTAATGCTACGTACGACCAATGGAGCGATAGAACTCTTACAGTCATATATGTTATTAACGGATCACTCTCTGTTGCGACTTGAGGAGACGTTTTCAGAGTAAAAGTTGTTTACATATAAATTCTTCAACACGTAAATAAAAACCTTTAAGAATATCGTGATTTAAAAATAAAATAATAGAAGTAATTTCAGTAATTATAAATAAATCCAAACTAATATTATAAATGAGAAAGTGTGTTTGTTTGTTTGTCCTTCTTTTACGTCGAAAGTAACAAACGGATTGACATGATTATTTTTTGAGATAGTGACCTGGAGAGTGACATAGGCTACTCTTTATCCCGGAAAAACATCTTATTTCCGCGGGAAAAAATAAAATTTATAATCATTTGTCCTTCCATTACGTCGAAAGGAACCCATGTACCTACATATTTTTTTTAACAGGGATAGGTTACGGCCTGGAGAGTGACATAAGCTACTCTTTATCTCAGAAAAACACCACGTGAAAAAATATTTTTTTTATAAATATTTGTCATTCTTTCACATCAAAAGAAACTTAAGTGCGGACATATTTTTTTAAAATGGGGATAGCTTACGTTCAGGAGAGTAATACAGGCTACTTTTTATCCCGGAAAAATATCTTATTCCCGTGGGAAAAAATAAACTTGGTAATCATTTGTCCCTTTTTTTACGTCGAAAGAAACCTAAATGCCGATATGATTTTTTTAACAGGGATAGTTTACGATCTGGTGAGTGACATAAGCTAATATTTATCCTGGAAAAATATCTTATTTCCATGGGATTTTTTTTACATAAAAATTTGTCCTTTCACGTCAAAAGGAACCGAAGTACGGAATATATTTTTTTTAATGAGGATAGTATACGGTGTGGAGAGTGACGTAGGCTAATTTTCATCCAGGAAAAACATTTTATTCCCACGGAAAAAAATATAGTGTATAATAATTTGTCCTTCTTTCACGTTTACATACTAACATACTTACTATGTTTTGTGTTTGATTTTAAATCCTTCGTCGTCAGAGGGCGTGGGTTTGATCCCCGCAGAGGGCAAACATTTATGTGGTGAACAATTTTTATGTCTTGAGTGTGGTCGTTCCATCCATACTAATATTATTAGTGTTAAAGTAAGTAAATTCGTTTGTTTGTTATTTCTTCACGCCTTAACTATGCAGCCGAATATCATTAAAATTCGTACATATTGGTACTTCTTTTTATCCCACGAAGTAAAAAAATTACAACAAGAAAAAATATACACACAATGGCAGTCCCCCTAGACCACGCGGGCGAAGCCGCGGGTAACAGCTACTAAATATATAAATATTTCTGGACAATTTACACAGCGCCATCTAGACCCAAATTAAGCGCAAAGATTGTGGGTTCTAGACAACTGATAAATGTACTTAAATACATTTTTTTTCGTAAGTACATACTTATAATATTTGTATTATATATTATAATATATGTATTTAAGTAGAAAACACCCAGACCAAGACTCTTGTTCTTCACACAAATGCTTGTTTTGTGCGGGAATCGAACCCGCGACCTCGGAGTCAACGTGGCCATTGCAAACCATTCGACCACCGAGCTCGTCAAATTAGGTGCTTATATTATTTTATTGTTCTTTTTTTTTCAGATCAGCTTTTAATTTAAAGAATATTTCGGCAACTAATGACTATGAAAGTTTGGCACATATCAATTCCACTAAAAATCGTACATAATAGATGAACCGACTCGCACTTAGCCAGTATTTATCTGATTATTTTAGGTATACTGTGCAAAAAAACGCAGGGCGGTGCGGGGAGACCTTTTCATTCCGAGCGACGGACGTGTGCGGGACGTATGAAGCGCGCGGGTGAAATCTGATATTTTTCTAGCTTTATGCGCGCTCTTAACGCACGTAACATTAAAAATATCGCTCGCGCGCGCTCACCATTTCTGAAGTAAGCAGATCTGCGCATACTCGGCGACATTATACACCGCTGAATGTGCGCACATTGCGAGTGGCATATAAAAAAAACACTGCTGATAGCTGACTAGCTGCGGCAAAATCTACCACCGCCATAACGGTCTCCGACGTCTGTGGTTCCGGCACTTGTATTGCTACGTGAGTTACTCACTCCTGCAATGGCGTTTGGTTGTAGAAAGCAAAATGGGACGAGGGCCCACCACACATTTCCAACACCGTGTCTCCTGTGTAACCAGGATTAATAGCGGCGACCGCCAAAAAAAGCAATGAACAGTGAAATCCATTGCAGTCCCGAGGGTAAAATTACAGCTGCCTAGAAACTTACAACGAATTTAATCAGAAGAAATCAGTAGAAGTAAGAATCTTTTGGAATTTAACTTCCCCTCTTAGCAATATGAGAGACAGCAATATAGGCATTAAAGCCTAAAGAGATGGCTAGTCAGGTGAAGCTCAACTGCAGTGCACCACGGACTTTATGTATCTAACACTATTGGGGACCTAAAAAATTAAAACCTGACACATTGATTCCAATAATATGAATTGCAAAATAGTCTGAATTGGATAATTCTCCCTTGTTGCTACCATATCAGAATATATACTATTCTGTAGAATGTACTATTCTGTAGTAGTATAATATTCTGTAGAAGCGAAGTGAACTTAAAAATAGGTTTTGTTTAAATCCCTGTGGTGTAACTGAGGATTGCCTCGCTTATTATCGCTCGCAGTACATTGGTACTGTCCAGAAAGACTGTAAAATCAGAATACGATAGTGAAACACGGATTCAAATAAATAACTGAACCGACTGTATGCTGTTTCGTTGATAATAATTTAATTATTTGGTTTCTCAAAATAAAAGTCGTATTTAACCTTAAACATAGATGGATGACTGATGATAATATTGTGATAATGTCATTAATGACAGTTAATACTTTTACCTGGAACGAGTACATAAACTTACCTACGTAAAAATAACTAAGTATATTTCATGTCAATCTTTTTTTGGAAAATAATAATAGGAGCGGCTAAAATTACTACACGAGCGATTGCAATACTAGATTAAGTTAGGTTTGGTATAGTTATAATCATTTTTAGAAGCTAAGTTAATATAATAGTCGGCAAGTTTTGTATTTTTTATTGGTTCAGTTTATTACTATCTATTTTATTTTTATCATTACACAGCATGTGACTTGTGTTGTTATGTATGTAATCCACTACACGTATGGTTCAAACATTGGAAACATATTTATTCACTGTGATGGGCAATGACCATCGACAAATAGCACATGGGCTGAAAAGTCCCGGGCCTAACAAAGAAAACGCGGTTTTTTTTTGTTCAAAATTGGCTTTATTCATCAACGTAATCTCCATCAAGAGCTACACAATCATTCAGCGCCGCTCTAACATTTCAATATGACTTTTGTAGAACATTTTATCTTTTGTCTCAAATTAGGCCTCAGTTTCCACGAGGACCTCTTCATTCGAGCGAAATTTCTTACCGGTGAGTATTTTTTTAGGTCTGCGAACAGCCAGTAGTAGCTGTGAGCCAAATCTGTCGAATATGATGGATGTGAGAGGAATTCTAAGTTTAATTCGCAATTTTTTTATTGTCTTGTGACAAGGTGTGTTGCCATTAAGAGAACGCACCGAAACGAATTTTTTTTCTTTGCCATGTGCGGTCGTTTCTTTACAATTTTGGACTTCAAACGCTACAATAATGCTATATAGTAGATATAATATTTTTTTTTGATTGCGTTAAACCGATAAAATGTAAAAAAATATTACAATATGCAAATGTAAAAGAATATGTTTTCCAATCCAAAATCTTCGTAAATTCTTTACTTATCTAATATATTTTTTTACTTCTCACATAAATAAAATATTATTAAAGGAAACGATCATACTCAGCTCAAGAAATTCGTAGCGCATTGGCAAATAAACATAAAGTGAGACGGTGTGACTTTGGCATATACTTATTACCTGTTAAATGGGAAGATTTCCAGATTTTTGCGCCATGTTGTACAACAATCAAATTATTTCATATGTCACCATGTTTCCGGAACATTATTCCACAAAATTGTCTACGATTTTACCTTGAATTAAAAATTTTTCGAAATATTCAGTTTTGACTGTGCCGACAAGCGCAGACAAGCGCGCGCTTGTCTGCGCTTGTCTGCGCTTGTCCACCCTGATCTTTAGATCGTTTTAACGTCGGAGAAAGCGCAGCACACCTCTCGACACCCGTGAGTCTCTCACCGGTGTTGCCCCTGGCCGATTTCTTGCATTTAGTGACCTTTGTGAGCCACAAATAACTAGCAACAGATGCAGTTATGGCAGGCGTCCGTCCGTCTTCTGTAATAGCCCGGTATTTAGTTCGCCCAGATCTCATCTCCATAGCCATATTTTCCATCGCACTTTGCAATAGTCTCAACGCCGGCGTTGATACTATTACATAAAGCTGCTCTTGGGTATACCAAATCCGCTTCAGGATTGATCAATGGAACGAGGAGAGAGAGAGGAGAACGATATATCGTTCCATTGACATATCCTGAAGCGGATCACGTTGTGTGTACAACATTACATCAAACTTCTCAAAGGGGCCGCCTCTACGTGTTAGATCCATATCAATAGATATACCAAATGACCGGGTTTATTCCGTGAATTTAAGAGACATAATTAATAATAATATACATTTGTGAGGTAAATGAACTTTTTAAATTTTTACGGTTGTTTACATAGGTAGCTATTGTATTATAAGGGACTTACCGTGATCGATTTTTGTATACGTGACTTGGTCAAAGTGTTTAGTGCGAGTTTTTTGTTCGCATTCAATCATGTCAACGTAAACAAAGCGACCAAATAGAAAAGAATTCTCATGTTGTGAATTTATAAGACGTGTGTTAGATATTAAAATTATGTGGCTAACTTGCTCACAATTTGAAGTAACCAACCCGACTAATTTGGATATTTAACACGCGTCTGGTAAATTCACAATATTAATATTTTTCTCAATTTGGTCGGCTTGTAAACGTTAACACGCTCGAATGTGACCAAAAACATGGCATCTACACCGTCTCCGAAATATCGGGAAAATACAGCGGTCAGTCCTGTATAAAATAGTGACGTAAATTAATGTCAAACTTCTAACTGGATTTTACAACTTTAATAAATAAGATATATCTTTTGGGTGTAAGAGGTTCAATAACATCTTTGAACCAAAGCCAACCTCACCTGCATGTGGTGCACCCTGCTGACTGACAAACTGGCGAAACGAGAGGTAGGGAGCGTAATTGTAAGCTATCCGACTGGGGAATGTACCTCCACCTCACAGAATACCGCAACCAAATAGTATTTCCCTTGAGGGTTGTTGTGATCTTGCGAGTGAGTGAGGTCTTCAGAAAGAAAGGAAGGAAGGAGTATAGGGTGGCAACGGATCGGCGACTCCTTCGTGTTGCTGATCTCCATGGACGGTGGTGATAGCTTTCCATCAGGTGACCCACATGCCCGTTTGCCCCCCTCTCATATAAAAAAAATGCATTGATAATCTACTTAGTTATCTAAGATGCAAAACATTGATTCACCAACATAATAAATAACCTGACAGTAATTATATTTATTATTTCAGGGAATTACCTAATTTTTAAACCAACGACAAGTAAATTAACAACGATAAGATCATGTACACTTTAATTATAGTGAGTTTCTAGAATCCATCTACAGTTACTATCTATTTGATAGATGATATTTAGGGTATATATAGGTTTAAGGATTAATATGCAAGTACCAGTTACTTCAATAATACAATGAAGGCATTCGCAGTATTTTTACTAGTTGGAATCGCCTTACCGGCTGTACACAGCAATGTGATTATTATACCTGAACCTTGCACTGTTGGAGACTGTACATTGCCTCTAGCTCAGCCTTGTGATGCTGAAGCTTGCCAATTACCTGACTGCAGATGTTCCAGTACTGCAATTCCTGGTGGCTTAGCAGCAGAAGATACCCCACAGGTTAGTACATAACAACTGAAGTAACTACATATTTTATTGGAAATTATTTTAACGTAATTGGCTTGTCCTTTTTCCACAGTTGAGGACGGCTCAGTATATCTTTTTAGGGTTCCATACTTAAAAGGTAAAACGGATCCTATTTCTGAGACTCCGCTGTCCGTCCGTCCGTTTGTTTGTCCGTCTGTCACTAGGCTCATGGCCCGTGATAGACAGTTAAATTTTTCACATATGACGTACTTCTGTTGCCACTATAACAACAAATACTAAAAAAACAGAATAAAATAAAAATTTCAGGGGGCTCCCATACAGCAAACGTGATTTTTTGGCTCGATATTGATAAGGGCAACAAGTTTTTTCGTCATGGTCGCTCGACTGGTGATCTTCTAGTGTATCTTATACATCGCTGGGCTTCAGCTGTGGAGAATCAAGGTGAGGCATTGGCTGTCAGTCTGGATATGGCGAAGGCGTTCGGTTGGGTCTGGCACCGTAGTCTTCTTTCGAAGTTGCCTGCATACGGTCTACCGGAGGGTTTATGCGAATGGGTCGCTAGTTTTTTGTCCAGCAGAAGCATTAATGCTGTCGTCCTGCAAGGCTCTGTATTATCTCCGACGCTGTTTTTGCTGCATATCAATGATATGTTATCTTGCGAATACATTGCGAAATTGAAATAACGAATACGTTATCCCCAGCCAAGTGGTAGTTTAAAATGCGGCAATGAAGCGGTTAAAGTTTATGTCTTCCTCGGACAAGTGATACAGCTTGGCCAGGGTAACTTCAATAAAGAGATCGATAAATGCATACGACTGGGCTGGGCAGCATTCAAGAAACTTCAGCACATCCTCACAGCGCATATACCGCGAACTTTGAAGACTAAAGTCTTCAACCAGTACATCCACCCCGCCTACGGTGCGGAAATTTGGACACTGACGGCCCATAAATTGAAAGTTGCACAGCGAGCGATGCAGAGAGCTATACTCTAAGGCTAGTTCTCTAAGGGACCAAATTGGAAACAATGTATCCTATACCTAACAGCTAGTGCGCCCCGTGTGCCAACCTTCCGGTTTATCACAGGTTTTGCGAGTCAACCGTCCAGTAAACCAACCAGACGGAAGGACCTTTACCTGCTCCGCTCTTAACCGGTAAACCAACCGAGCACGCAAGCGGAACATTAGCAGGTCTTACTCCGCTTTCACCTGCATGCAGGCAACTTGAGTTGACCAAATTGGGAACAAAGAAATTTAACGGAGAACCAAAGTTGTGGACATACCTAGCTGTCAGAGTCAGCAGGCTGTAGTAGTAGTGGGCCGGCCACATCTGCCGAGTCAGTGAAGGCAGATTGTGAAGGAAAGTTCTAGAGGATTAGGGGAGGCCTATGTCTAATAGTGGATAGATAGATACAGGCTGATGATGATGATTCTGTGAGGTGGTGGTACTTTTCCAGTCGGGCAGCTGGAATAAGCACAAAGATAGTAAGAATCAAATCCTCAATGTAAACTTATATGTTTGAACGAGCTTTGGCGGTCGAATGGCTAGTAATAGCACTTTGACTCTGAGGTCGCGGGTTCGACCCTCTAAACATGTGTCTTGTCGTGTCGTCTGGGTGTTTTCTATATATATTAGTATGTATTTAAAAAAATGTATATCGGTATAATATCAGTTATCTAGTACCCATAGTACAAGCTTTACGTAGTTTGGGAGTAGATGGCAGTGTGTCATTTGTCCAGGAATATTTTTTTTATTACGTTTTTATGTTTCAGTTCGTTACGCTGACTTTCGATGATGCTGTGACGGTCACGAATATTGACACTTACCGTGAAATTCTATACGGACGTATCAACAAGAATAAATGTCCTGTCGGTACAACCTTCTTTGTCAATCATGAATATACTAACTATCAATTGGTTAACGAATTGTACAATCAAGGATTCGAAATTGCTCTGCACTCTATATCCCATGATTCCTCTGTTGAATATTGGAAAAATGCGAACTTTGTTACTTTGTACACGGAATTTATTGATCAAAGGACATTGATGGCTCATTTTGCTAATATCCCTAGAAATACCCTTATAGGTAAGTTTCATCTTTTCATATGAACGTTTCCGCCAATCTAAAACGAGACGGAGGCCCACCACACATTCCCACAAATGTTTCTCCTGTGTAGCCAGGATTAATAGCGGCGACTGCCAAAAAAGGCAATGAACAATGAAATCCATTTCAATCCCGGTGGTAAAACTACGGCTGACTTGAAACTCACAACGAAATTTATCAGAATAAATTAGTAGGAGTAAGAATCTTTTGGAATTTGACACCCCCTCGTAGCAATGTGAGAGACAGCAATATGGTAAATAAGCCTAAACAGACGGCTAGTCATGTGAAGTTCAACTACCGTGCACCACGGATTTTAAGTATCTAACACTATTTGGAACCTAAAATATTGAGTTATTACCTAATGCATTCTAAACGCCATTTGTCATGCGTTTATGAAGTGATATCCTCGGTGCCAGAAGCTTCCTACTCCTACTAATTTCGTCTAAATAAATTCGTTATGAGATCTACGCCAGCCGAAGTTTTTCCCCGGGACAGATATGAACGTCATTATTCAGATTATTCTTGCCTTTTTTGTGATCGCCACTGTTAATCACAGGGCATACAGTGGTTAGAATGTTGGTCCCCCGTCCCGTTAAAATACTGTATGGGTCGATAAAGCAGACCAGAGTATGCAGAATACTTGACTTAATCCTCCATACTTGGATCCAAACATATTGGTAGTGAAATTGTGTTTGTTGAAAATTTAACGTAGAATTAACCAACAAGACGCCATAGCTATAACTATTTCTTCTCTTCACTCTTTATTTCATTACGGGTCAAGCCCGGGCATTTGAGGAATTTGATGTAATATTGTACGCCCGCCGTGACCCGCTCCAGGATATATCAATAGCAAATACAATACCCATGAACAGGTCTCGGTAGGCGTTGAGATTATTTCGAAGTGTGATGGAAAATAAATGGGCTGTGGAGATAAGATCTTGGTGAACTAAATACCGGGCTATTACATCAGAGGACGGACGCCATAACTGCTTCTATTTACAGTTAGTTATTATTATCGTTATTTCAGGTGTGCGAATTCCTTTCTTCCAATTAGCAGGCAATACAAGCTATCAATTGATGTCTCGTCAGAGCATACAGTATGACTCCAGTTGGCCTACTCTATCATTTACCAACCCTCCTATGTGGCCGTATACTCCTGACTATGCATCGATACAGGATTGCGTCATTCCACCGTGTCCCACTGCTTCATTCCATAGACCCTGGGTATTGCCCATAGTTTCTTGGTGGGATCTTAATAACAATCCATGTTTTATGGTAGACAGCTGCCTTGGTGTGTAAGTATCTTTTGTAATTTCTTCAAAACAATGTTGCGTGATCAAAGAATATGTGATCATATATATGAATGTGTATGTGTTTTGGGGTGTAAATGGTTCATCGCCATCTTAGAACCAAAGCCAATCTCACCTGCACGTGGTGCACCCCGCTGACTGACAAACGAGGCTCGGGCGAAAAGAGAGGTAGGGCATAGCGTATTTTTTAGGCTCCCCGATATATTTCTATGAGGGTATGTTTTCCAATGATTTCAACGGAAAATGTATAATTATCATTCCTCAAGGACATGATCGATTTCAATTTTTTTTTTCAACACAAATATCAAGTATCTCGAGATCTTTAATTGTGACAAGTTTTACTAAAATCAGTTCCGTGGTTTCCAAGAATGGCTTTTAGGCGAAATAAAGGGAAGCCTTCTTTCAGTAAAATTTCCTATGTATATTATTGAAAGTACTTGTACTTTTTATTATGTACAACAAATAGGAAAGTTCTGGAGTGGAATGAATATATTCAATTTAGCAATTAATTTATCTAATGTCAATGAAATAATTATGAAATTTCTTATCAATTTTCAGGCCTGATAATGAAGACGAGTGGTTCACATTTATCCTGCAAAACTTTGAAAGACATTACAAATCAAACCGTGCGCCTTTCGGTTTTAACATCCACGAGTGGTACGTCAGAGTGAACCCTCACGTCAAACGAGCCTTGGTTAGATTCTTGGACTATATCAACAACCTCAGCGATGTCTTCATGGTTAGTACTTTATCTCATTTTAACTACTGCCTTCAATCAACGACTAATTACGACTTGACTGACAACTATACATCATTATCGCGCTGGATTTAAGGCAGCAAGTAACCATTCAAACTACTCGTCCCTATACCCACGCCCACCTGAAAGACGGAGGTAGATACTCAAGGGTTGACACCCCTAAAGTTCGGCCCGAGCAAAAAGCTTATAGCTTGAGACCCGTTGAGCGCCTGCTGCACGATCTACTGACTGACTGACTAGATTTAGGGGCGACCGGTGGGCAGTATTGTCACACGTAAATAACTATTGTAGGAGTGTTTTTATTCTTATATTTATTATTTAATTTCAATCTCATCATCATTTGTTCATCATCATTCATTTATTTTCAATTCAATTAAAATGTAGTCAAAATTACCAAAAATTAAACAAACTAAGAATGTTACTTTGCCAACTATAAGAATTTTATTGATAATAATTAATTAATGAAATCAAGTGTATAATTTCAGTAACTTCGGTCAATTTTCATTATGCGATCATAAATTAATTAGGAGAATTATTGGCCTTTAGGTCTATTCAGCTGGTCCGTAATATGACATATAACATTAATATCAATTAATAAAATTCATTTCGTTTCCTATAATTTGATATTCATTGTAGGTTACCTTAGGTTTGATATTTTTTAGCCAATTGCAATTCATCGATGGACTAAAAAAATGTGACGACCTAGCGTTCATCTAAGGCTAGACAGACGGAATGCATTTCAACTGCAATTCCACTGCAAATTTGCAGTTTAAACGCAGTTAGTACGACTGCAATGAAACAAGGTACCTAACCAGGTGAGCATAGTCACAGCATAGTAGTTGTGCTGTGGCAACTGGACCAACTGCAACATCAGAACCGCACGCCGACCTTGCAGCTAGCTTGCAGTCAGGATGCAGTTGTTGTTTAGAGCCTAATTTAATTGAAGTTCGATTTAAATTATTTTCCACTGAGACATCATATAAATAAGGTTCAGTTACAAATTATTAAAAAAAAATATTACTATTTCAACCATAATCTTGTAATCTCCAGGTAAATTCCCATGAAGTAATGGACTGGGTGAGGAACCCTGTACCACTTGACGAATACATGCCGAGACCATGCAGGCCGTTCACTCCTACGGTCTGCAGGCCTGCAACGTGTATGTTACAAAGTAATCACAACGAGGTATGTAATCACTTGACATCTGTGTGTTAATATGTTCATCTACATCTTTGAACCAAAGCCAACTTCAGCTGCACGCGGTGCACCCTGCAAACTGACAAACGAAGCCCTGGCGAAAAGAGAGGTAGGAAGCGTAATTGTAAATTGTCTACCCGACTAGGGAATGTACCTCCACCTCGCAGAATACCGCAACCAAATAACAATTCCCTTGAGGGTCGTGTGTCGGGGGCGGCGGCGCGCGAGCGATATTTTATGTTGCGAGCGTTAATATGGCTACGGTAACCGCTTCACATCAAGGGCGGATCCACCGTTGTGGGTACGATGGGCATGCCCACAACCCTAATATTCTTGTAATGTCATACTTTCACGGCCTATTGACATCGATTAATAAATATTAAATATTCTTGGACGATTACAAACTGCCCTCTAGTCCCAAACTAAGCAAAGCTTGTACTATGGATACTAGATAACTGATATTATACACAAATACATTTTTCTTTTGTAAACACATACATATAATACATAGAAAACACCCAGATGAAGACAAACAGACATGTTCATGCACAAATTTTTGTCTTGTACGGGGATCGAACCCGCGACCGGAGTAAAAGTGGACATGGTTAGCCATTCGGCCACCGGTGGCGTCAATCGATAGGCTGATGATAATAAACGCTAATTCTTAATAAAATTAAAATAATAATAATAATTTCGGGTTTTCGAATGACTGCGACCACAACCTTTGTTGAGTGCTGGATCCGCGCCTGCTTCACATCAGGCGGGCCGGATGCTCGTCTGCCACCCGACGTAGTAAAAAAAAAACGCGCAACGACGCCATCGAGCTCGTCATGTTGTCTTCTATGTTGCTTTAGAATAAATAATTGTCATGGGCAAACATCGTATCATCTTAGAATCAGATGTTAGAATTGATCAGATCATGATCTGGACAATAATTTTTTTTTTATACTACGTCGGGTGGAAATTAAGCATACGGCCCGCCTGATGTAAAGCGGTTACCGTAGCCATATTAACGCTCGCGACATAAAATATCGCTCGCGTGTCGCCACCCCCGCTGCCAACGCAGCATCTCCTTCCTTCCTTTCTTGTAACCTCACTCACTCGCAGGAAGACAACAACCCTCAAGGGAATTGTTATTTGGCTGCTGTATTGTTAGCAGGATGCACCGCGTGCAGGTGAAGTTGGCTTTGGTTCAAGGATGTTGATGAACCACTTACACCCCAAAATTATTATTATATTTAATGAAATGGTTGCATTTCGTGAAATAGAAATCAACTGTCTAAGTCAATGATATGGCCTGGCTAGGGGCCTTACCGCCGAAGCTAAAGCCGATAACCATCGAATTTTTTGAATGCGAAAATGACACTACTGCTTAGATTGTTGGTAATTATGTTTAGCTTAGCTTGAAGAAACCACTAGAGCTCTACCGACTAAGCTGAAAATGTTTGTCAATAACTTTAACCTAATACCAATTTTTGGATTCAAAGAACCCGATGGTAAACGGCTTCAGCTTCGGTGGTAGGGCCCCAGCCCCCCTAGCCAAGTGTAATTCGTAGCGTAACGAACGTAAGATAGATCACGTGACATTCGTCAAATACGAACATTTTAGTATGAGAATTGACAAATGTCACAAAAATTAACGCTACATTAAAAAACACAGTTTAAAAAAACATATTAAAAAAGCGTTATTGCTCTTGAAATTTTGTCAGGAACTTGAGGCGTAATATTTTTTTTTCGGTTTATGGCGATAACTTCAAACTGTCGTACATTACGTGTGACGGAAACAAACGGGCAGCAATGATTAGTCTAAGAAGATTTTCTTAATTCCATGTAACAAAGAAACTACGGCTAGGTGACCGGCCATTCTGACGTCAGAACCGCCGGTCACCCAAAAATGTTTTATTTCTTCGAATTTACGATGGAAGCAATTCTTTCTTAATGGGAACCAAAGAGAAACAATAAGGCAGCAATGTTTAGGCATACGTTCAATGATATACACGTTTAGTGACCGGCCATTCTGACGCACTCTACGAATTTGCACTTGGCTAAGGGTCTGATCTTAGAATTGATCACATCATGATATGAACTATCATTTAATGAAATGGTTGCATTTCGTTAAATAGAAAATATCAACTGTCTACCTACATCATGACATGGCCTGGCCTGATCAATGAATAATTTATTCATTGACCTGCCAGGCCATATCATGATGTAGGTAGGCAGTTGACATTTTGATGATATTAACAGCTACGCACGGCTACTTCATGATACGGTCAAACATTAGTGATCATATCGTAAAATAGGTATATTATCCACCGTTAAATTCGCTGATATAGTTTTGTTTTTGTGATTCATCATGGCGGCGGACAATAACAGTTATAAAAAACAAATAATAAGGCGCCAATGGAAAATTAAAAGAATAAGTGAAGTGAAATAATGTCGTTACGACACAAAACTACTAGAATTCTACTTACTTATAAAAATAATGCCCCGTGGTCCAGGAAAGCTACCATTGATTTGTGTATATTTTTTTCTTGTTGTAATTTTTTAACTTTGTGGGATAAACTTGTTAAAAATAATTATAAACTTTATTTTTTCCCGTAGGAATAAAATGTTTTTCCTGGATAAAAAGTATCCTATGTCACTCTACAGACCGTAAACTATCCCCTGTTAAAAAAAACATGTCGGTACTAAGGTTCCTTTCACCGTAAAATAAGGACAAATAATGATTACAAAGTTTTTTCCCATGAGATTAAGATATTTTTTCCGGGATAAAAAGTAACCTATGTCACTCTCCAGACCGTCAACTATCCCCATTAAAAAATCCAGTCCGTACTTAACACCTCCCCTCTGAGACAAATCTGGAACAGTTCGTATGGCGCCAGATGCACACACGCTCATTCATGCTCTATACAGACGTGTTCATGTACTAGTTATCGACACGACATTTGTATGGAGTAGCTGGGATATGACAGAACATAAATAAATCCATCCATAGATATTTGATCAGGCTATGGTTGACATTGCTTACTTGCGTGATCGATTAGACACGCGCAACAGAAAATAATATATTTTCAAAATCATATTTTATTTTTTTCAGAAAACCTATTGGATGTCATGTTGCAATAACTGTCCTCGATATTACCCTTGGCTTGGAGATCCATTTGGACAGGGGTCCCTAGGCGTTAGGCCTCCACTGATCATCCGACCCTAAATTAAGATCCACGATATAAACTTATAACAATTAAACTGATTGAGCATACATAAACTATTAGTTTTATTATTACAAATTTTGTTACTAGGTACTTTCATCTTTCCGTCACCTTGCGAACCTTACCTACTTCAATTAAGGTATCAGTCAATCAGTCAAATGGAAAAATTCACCTGAAAAATTTCAAATCCCCCCTGGGGGGGGGGGGAGGTGAATTTTTCCATTTTTCAAAATATAATATTCTGGCAAGTTGGCCAAGACAACTATTTAAATAATAATAAGGTATCAGTTACCTTAAGATAACCTTTAAAGGTTGCATTAAAATATTGCATTTAGCAATAAGGCCGCCTTGTTGCATATTCTACATGTTCTATAAGTGGACTTTTTCTGTATGTTAAATTGTTTCTGTACTTTATAGTATAGTGCAAGTAAAGCATATTCTATCTATCTTATTTTTAATAAAATTTGTTTTTTTTTTTTATGTGAGAGGGGGGCAAACGAGCATGTGGGTCACCTGATGCAAAGCAATCACCACGCCCATGAAGATCAGCAACACTAAAGGGTCGCCAATCCGTTGCCAGCATATACTCCTTCCTTTCTTTCTTACTGGTGAGCTCACTCACTTGCAGAAACACAACAACGCTCAAGGGAATTGTTATTTTGGCTGCGGTATTCTGTGAGGTGGAGGTATTTCCCCAGTCGTGCAGCTTAAAAAACACGCTATACTCTACCTCTCATATCGCCAGAGCCTCGTTTGTCAGTCAACAGGGTGCACCACGTGCAGATGAGGTTGGCTTTGGTTTAAAGATGTTGACGAAAGACTTTCATACTTTACCTTGTAATCCAGCATAGTGGACGCGACGAGATGACAGGAAGTGTGTGATTTCTTCGCTTCCATTCCTGAACTGAGGCAGGGGCTGGTCACATGCCGTGTCGAAATAAAAAAAATCTTCTATTTTACATATTTTACATTTAACATGCGATAAATGCAAAGAGGCCATGTTTTTTTTTTTATATCACTAAAGTGAGAAGCAAGCATACGACCCGCCTGATGGAAAGCAGATACCGTGGCCTATGAACGCCTGTAACACCACACGCGCGTTGCCGACCCATTTGTCCTATATGTGTTGTGCTGGAGCTATAATAGCATTAGTGACACTGATTTGGTACTGCCACCCATTTTTTCCCTCTTCCCTTTCTTTCTTCTTATGATCTACCATTCACTCTCTCTTACACTCACACTCGACTAAAGAGTGTAGTCTCTTTGCAGGCAAGGCAGGCAGGTTTGGGGTGTTAGTGGTCCATCAACATGTTTAAACCAAAGTCAACTACAAAAGGGCAAAGCGTATTTTTTAAGCTGCCCGACTGGGGAAGTACCTCCTCCACCTCACAGAATACCGCAGCTAAATAACAATTCCCTTGAGGGTTGTTGTGTTCCTGCGTGTGAGTGAGGACTCTAGAAAGGAAGGAGATGCTGCGTTGGCAGCGGGGGTAGGGCGGCGTGCGAGCGATATTTATGTTGCGAGCGTTAATATGGCTACAATAACCGCTTCACATCAGGCGGGCTGTATGCGTGTTTGTTTACCCGACGTAGTATAAAAAAAAAGGCAAAAAAGGACCTGCCATTAATCCGCTTGAGTGACTGGGGCCTGAAACTGATTACCATCGGATATTTTGATTCGAAAAATAGGTCTTACGTTTAAGTTATTGACAAACATCTTCAGCTTAGTCGGTAGAGCTCTAGTGGTTTCTACTAGCTAAGCTACATACCTCCCCAACCCGTTTGGCCAGCGTGGGGAGTAGGCCAAATCCTCTTTCCGTCTAGGACGGACGAGAGAGGGCCGTGCTCCTGTAGTGGAGACTAAAATGGACCTGATGATGAAGCTACATACAATTATCACCAATCTAAGCTGAAATTTGATATTTGCAATCAAAAAATCCGATGGTAAATCGGCTTCAAGCCTTGGCGGTAGGACCCCTGGTTTGGTTTACTAGGCACGACGGTGCGGCGCTTGCCTGGTTGGTTTACTGGGCGAGAGACTCTCAATCCTGTGACATGACCGAAAGGTCGATGCACAGCACACTATACCTATAGGCATAGGCGTAGGATCATTGAGCTGCCATTCAATGGACATGAAATCAAAAGTATCGAAACCAAAACAGATATAATTCGTAATAAGAAAACTTTTAAGAAATTGTAACCCGACTGCGGAAAAAACACTAAAAGGTAAAGATCTACTCTCCAGATTGTTAAAGTTGGTTTAACGGGACGGGGAATAAACCACACAACTAAACGCCGTTGTTAAAACTAGAAATACAACAAAACTTGAGGTGTTCGATTGTTTTAGTCGCTTCGTAAAAACTAGTTTTAACTAGGAAAAACGCGTTCTAACGCCAAACGGGTTTTAACTGTAACATATACATACATACACACATATACAAACATACTTAAATATGCCAGACAAGATGACTAACTCCTGAATTAAGGTCTTTAAGAGGTAAACATAAACTTTCTTTTTGAAATTAAATTTATTTGGTATTCAAATCAAATCAAATATATTTATTAGCCATGTACTCGTACATAACTTACATGTAGCTCGACATTTTTACATATTTGGTACCTAATAAAATAAATTTACATACTTAAACAAAACGTACAGTGGTATGGAAACTTTTTTTTTTTTTTTTTTTTTTTTTTTTTATATTAGCTCAGCATATTGGCTCCACTTCGCCTGATGGTAAGCGAAAAGAGGAGCCCCAATCGCATCGGCAACAGACAAGAGACCTTGGTGTCTTGTCAGTTGACGCTGCCATGCTGGCCTACAAGATGCTTCTTCACGCTTCGCTTGAAGGATCCCATATTGTATGAATGAGGAAATACGTATGCCGGCAACGCGTTCCACTTTTTAATGGTGCGACATAGATAGGAATTGCCAAACTTTTTAGTACGCGAAGGGATGATCCCAACGGTAAACTTGTGATATCGCGAGCCTGCACGTGTAGTTCTGTGACGGAAAGGGGAGGAAGGGATAAGGGAAAACAGTTCTTCAGAGCACTCACCATGGTATAGGCGGTAAAATACGCTTAGTGCGCCAATATCCCTGCGGAGCTGAAGAGGTTCAAGATTTTTTGTAACCTCTTCGTCACCAATTATGCGGACCGCTCGTCGCTGCAACCTATCGAGAGCCTCGAGGAGATACTGGGCGGAACCATCCCAGAGATGCGAGCAGTACTCCACGCAGGCCCGAACTTGAGTCTTATACAAGAGACAAAGTTGGTCCGGCGCGAAGAACCGCCGCACCCTGTTCAGGATCCCGAGTTTTTTGGAGGCTGTTGAGATGAGGCTCTCAATATATTTCCTTTGGTTAAGGTTGCAGCTAATATCCATGCCCAGCATATTTAAGCTCTCTCGCAAATCGAGCGAAGTGCTCTGAAGACTGGGGATAGGAAGGAAAGGAGATGTTTTTGTGGTAAACGCGCACACTTGGGTTTTCTTAGCATTGAACTCGACCAGATTGCTGGAACCCCATTTACTAATGAGATCCAACACCCGATCCAGCTCAACGACAAGAGTCTCCCGTTTCTCACCGATTTCTGACTTACCAGAACCAGGCCGACCGAAATATCGCCCATGAACCGTACTGTCGTCAGCATAGCAATGAATGTTTCCAAGAGGTAGCATGTCATTGATATGAAGCAGAAAGAGGGTGGGCGATAGAACGGAGCCCTGGGGGACGCCCGCATTCACTGGCATGAACCGCGAAGCGCAACCATCTGCAAGGACGCGGATTCTACGCTCATGCAGGAAGCTAGCAATCCAGTTACAAAGCTGGACAGGCAGACCGTATGCCGGAAGCTTGGACAGAAGTGCTTTGTGCCAAACCCGATCAAACGCCTTGGCAATATCTAAGCTAATTGCCATTGACTCACCATGTTTGTCTATTGCCTCACCCCAGAGGTGCGTCACATACGCTAGAAGATCACCCGTTGATCGTTTCGGTCTAAAACCATATTGACGGTCATTAATTAGGGAACGATCTTCTAGATATCGGATCAGTTGGTTATTCAAGATCCTCTCCATGACCTTGCACAGTACTGAGGTTACGGCTATGGGGCGGTAGTTTGATGGATCCGAGCGGTCTCCTTTTTTTGGGACCGGTTGCACATTAGCCTCTCTCCAAGTTTCCGGAACACAACCGGTTGAGTACGAGAGACGATAGAGGCGCGTTAACACCGGAGACAACTCTGCTGCACATTTTTTAAGTACAATCGCCGGAATACCGTCCGGACCACTGGCTTTTCGGACATCGAGTGATTGCAGCTCTGATCGTACGTCACACTGTCTGATACGAATATCAGGCATGTTAGAACCACAGGAGGGTATAGTTGGTGGTTGTGTGCCACAATCATCGACCCGGGAGTTAGCCGCAAAGAGGCTAGCCATGAGGTCGGCTTTCTCCTGCGGCTGATGTGCCAGCGAGCCATCAGGGCATCTCAGCGGTGGCAGCGACGGTTCACAGAAGTTTGCCTGTATGGTTTTAGCAAGTCGCCAGTAGCCACGTGACCCAGTGGGATGCAACACTAGCTCCTGGCCCACACGTGCAACGCGCTGTGCGTCCGCTCTAATGTATGCCCTCTTGCATACCTTGGTGGCAGTGTTGTAGGCTGATTTCAGTGAGTTGATATTGGGATCATTGAGGGCGCGGCCCCGGGTCCAAGCACGGTACGCCGCCTGCTTGTCACTAACAGCATCGGCGCACGCGCGATTAAACCACGGGCGTCTCCGGCTCTTGATGGCGACATCGGAGTATGGGATGTAATACTCCATCCCAATGGCAATCTCGTCAACAATAGCCGCAGCACTCGCTGTAGCATCCTTCTCACTGAAACAACACTGCCCCCATGGGACGGAAGCAAAGTAGTCGCGCATACCGTCCCAATCTGCTGACGAGTAGTGCCATACACGGCGCTTAACTGCCGCGGGTTGCGGCAGGACTGCGCTTGGCACTGTTGTGGACACCAGGCAGTGATCAGAGGTACCCAAAGGTGCCTCAACAGAAACCCGGTATCCCTCAGGGTGGGTGGTCAGCAGTAGGTCGAGCAAAGAGGGCGCCTGATCAGCAATGTCGGGTATTCTGGTAGGTTGGTCTACCAATTGCGTCAGGCTGTGGGACAGAGCGAACGCATGAGCGGCTCTTCCTGCATGGTTTGTTGTGGAGGAACCCAACCACGAGTCATGGTGGCAGTTAAAGTCCCCCAAACACACCATCTCCGCAGTAGGGTACCGCTCCTGCGCTTCATCTGCCGTCCGACTAAGATATTTGAAGAGTCGAGTTGTCTCCGTGTCTCCATTGTGGGATCTATACAGGCACATGTACAGCCGACTCTGGAGGCCCACAATCACATGCACCCAAAGGACGGGAAAGGAGGGATCCTCATAACAGCGCAGACGGCGACAACAGACATCCGAACGGACAAACAAACAGACCCCGGCTTTCGCGTGGAAGTTCTCCTCGAGTACATAGCCGGGGTACTGCAGGTATGAAGTGTCCGCTGGACGCTGGATTTGTGTCTCCGTCAGAAACAGCAAGGCAGGCCGGGCCGTCTCGAGGTGCTGGTGGACGGCGTTGAGGTTTGCGTGGAGTCCGCGGATGTTAGCGAACTCCACCTTTAACTGGGTGGTGGGGGAGTGCACCGCTGTATGACCATTTCTCATTTGTTGCGCTGTCATAAGAATGGAAAACGTGAAGAGTGGAAACTGCTGTCACGACA
The DNA here is from genome assembly GCA_937001555.2 of Hypsopygia costalis. Lineage (NCBI taxonomy): Eukaryota > Metazoa > Arthropoda > Insecta > Lepidoptera > Pyralidae > Hypsopygia > Hypsopygia costalis. Next base: position 9,187,952 of record OW443349.2, read on the forward strand.
GAGGGGAAGGGGGCGGTGGCCCCGTCCCTCCATGAATTTGCCGTTAGAGGAGCTGCACTGACCCGACGGACGGAAGGGCCCCCGCACCCCCCCGGAGGTAGTCGCCGGGTCCCCACCTTCCGGTCACCAACCGGCACGACGATCTACCCCGAGATTATGCGCGGTATGATAGGGCAGCCTCTCGAGGTGGTTAGCCTCGATTGGGCCCCTGTACTATACCGCGGGCGGCCAGCGGAACAACCGTTTCAACGGGTCTCCCTGGCCGCCGGGTCAGCTCAGTCCTCCTGGCAATGAATTGACGGAATCCACCGCCGCCCCCACAATGACGCCACAGCAGTCACCCAAGCATTGCTATCTGGAGACCTCACTCACTCGCAGGAACACAACAACCGCTGCAGACATCGATCACTAATATTTATTAGTGGTCGATGCCCGCAGGGAATGCTATTTGGCTGCGGTCTTCTGTGAGGCGGAGGCACCTCCCCAGCCGGGCACTGAGCCCTACCTCTCTTTCGCCAGAGCCTCGTTCGTTAAACAGCAGGGTGACCACGTGCAGGTGAGGTTGGCTTTGACTCTAAGGTAGTGGTGAGCCACATACACCCCCTTAAACTTAAACTAAAACTGACGAAGTCATAATATTCCTAGAAAAATGGTTTGAGGCTAATGGAATAGTTCTAAACGTAAATAAGACGATAACGACCGCGCATAACACAAAAACAAATAAGAATATAATCGACAGTGGAAAATACCAAAAAAATACAATATTTTTAGGAAATCACATAAATAATACCTTGAGTCATTCACTACACATTGAGAAAATATGTAAACGGTTAGCTAGTCTAAAACTTTGATCACGGTTTATTAAGCCTATATACATTCGATACTAAACTATGCAGTAGTAATATGGGGCAACGCCGCTGAAATTCAACAAGTCCTAAAATTACAGAAAAGCTCAATTCGTATATTAAATGGACTAAAAAGGAGGGCATCAGCGAGAGTCGTTTAGTAAGAATAAAATCATGACAGTCATATCTATATATATTTATCAGTCACTTTTGGAAGTACATGACAAAAAATATAATTTGACGAGAAAACGAGACATACATAATTATCACACAAAAAATAGGGACAAATTCATAATGCCAAGGACAAGACTAACAAAATGCATGAAACAAGGCATGATCGACCCTATAATAAGTCGGACGGAAGATATTAGATAATTTTGTGTATTTTATGATATTGTTAAATAATTTATGGCTGAAGAGGCTGAAGAGCCTTGAAGAGAGCCTACTGCCTGAGAACGCAGAAACAAATCCATCTAAAATTTTGATTGCATTGTGGGAAGGCAATTTCTATATTGATGGTCACCAATGTGATTTTGGATGGAGCAGGGTACACCACGGTCACTCCATTAAAATGTCGCGTTGTTAACTACTACCAGAACAGAAGGAGTTGCTACGGTGGCAGCGAGGGTGGCGGCACGCGAGCAACATTTCATGTGGCGAACGTTAATACGGCTAGGGTAACCGCCTCACATCAGGCAGGCGGTATGCTTGTATGCCACCTGACGTAGTTTAAAAAAAAACTGGCTAAGTGCGAGTCGGACTCGCGCATGAAGGGTTGCGTACCATTATCTATAAAAAACGGCAAAAAAAAATCGAAATACATCTTCTTTGAAAATTTCTGTCCCACGACACCACTCGTTTTTTAGACTAGAACTGTCGAACTATCACGGTGCATGAGATACAGCCTAGTGACGGATGGACGGACGGACGGACGGACGGACGGACGGACGGACGGACGGACGGACGGACGGACGGACAGCGAAGTCTCAGTGGTTACCATGGTCCTGGTTTACCCTTTCGGTATGGAACCCTAGAAAGATATTTTATAGATCAAAATATGTCTAGTGAAAGCATATAAAATGTGCTCAAAATAATTTTATTTCCTAATTACAGAATAAAATGATAAAATAAAAACACTAAAAAAAACAGTAAAAAGATTGACTTATGTTTTGGTTGCCTGTTATCATTTAATATCAGATAATGCATTGATATCACAGGAAATTATACATACGTTTGGTAATGTTGAAGATATATTTTAGATATTTATCTCATTTCCTGTAGAATACCCATATATATAATAAACATCATACACATATTTAAGAATGCAACGCACTAGGCTAAATAAGAAATACAACACCTAAAACAAACCTAAAACACTTAAAACGCTTCGAATAGTACATAGTAACAGAAAAATATTCGTACAAAATATATGTCTTTTTAGACGATGAATGACAAGGATGCATTAATGCACCTAGAGGTCCGCGATGTATATTCATCATCATGATCATCAGGTCCATTTTAGTCTCCAATAAAGGTGCACAACCCTCTCTCGTCCGTCCTAGACGGAAGGAGGATTAGGCCTACACTCCCAACGCTGACCAGACGGGTTGGGGAGGCCTGATCGATATTTGATAATGTATTTCCCTTAGTCGCCTTGTACGATATCCACGGGAAGAAACGGAGTGATTCTATTCTAGTCTAAAAAACGAGTGGTGTCGTGGGACACTAGATAGGAAGGAAGTTCCTTATTATAAAAATATTAATTTCAAGATCTATTCGAGGTATAAAAAAAATAATTATTCTGGTATGTACATACATTTTTTATTATGGGTTTTTTTATCGATAAAAATAAAAAAAACTGCTTTACAAAATTATCTTAACACCTTTATTTTGTTTACGATGATTTATAAAAATATATAATAATAAAAGCAAACTGCAATAATAATAACAGTCATCACGTAGACTATACATTAGACACTGTATAGCCATCATAGCTAGGTATGCATAAAAATCTTACGGTTTTATTTAACGTTACGGACGTTTTTTGCCGGTTAGGATACCTCTCCGCAAAGCCCCATAAGGAACTTCGTTCCAAAAAATACACAATGATAATCTACATATTAATCTAAAAAGCAAGATGTTGATTCACCGAAATGTGAATGTTTGGGGTGTAAGTGGTTCATCAACATCTTTGGACCAAAGTCAATCTCACCTGCATGCGGTGCACCCTGCTGACTGACAAACGAAGCTCTGGCGAAAAGAGAGGTAGGGAGCGTAATTGTAAGCTACCCGACTGGGGAATGTACCTCCACCTCGCAGAATATCGCAGCCAAATAACGGTTCCCTTGAGGGCTGTTGTGTTCCTGCGAGTGAGTGAGGTCACCAGAAAGGAAGGAGATGCTGCGATGGCAGCGGGGGTGGCGGCGCGCGAGCGATATTTTATGTTGCGAGCGTTAATATGGCTACGGTAACCGCTACACATCAGGCGGGCCGTATGCTTGTCTCCCACCCGACGTAGTATAAAAAAAAAAAAAATGTGAATATACTCGTACATGTAATTACCCACATAGGTACATAATTTTTAAACCAACGACAAGTAAATTATCAAAGATTAGATTAAGCATGTTTTAATTATTGTGAGTTTCTAATATCCTGCTAAAGACATTATCTTGTAGGTAGATAATAATCGAACTATATATAGGGATAAAGATTAGTATGCAATGCCCAGTTACACCAATAACACAATGAAGGCAATTGTAGTGTTTTCACTAGTTTGTATCGCCTTATCGGCAGCACAGAGCGAATTGCCGTTAGCTGAGCCTTGTGACGCTGAAGCTTGTGAATTGCCTGACTGCAGATGTTCCAGTACTGCAATCCCTGGTGGCTTAGCAGCTAGAGATACTCCACAGGTTAGTCTTTAACAACATACTGAATAAATTGAAATAATTTGATTAGAATTTATATAATATTAGTTAAAACCTCATTTTTCACAACCAAATGATCTGAACCCGTTTCAAATGCATTAATATTAAACAACGGTCAGTTTTGAGAGGAGCTTGTACCGAGTCACATTTCAGAAAGAGTGAGCTTCATATACGTAGAGAAAACTCACAATCAGTGACTGAATCACCAACGGAATTTATATTTGCAGAATTTGCCTCTATTTTTAAATATTTTTTTTTTATTAGGGTGGCTTTTCTTTGCTTAGTTTGGGACTAGATCGTAGTGTGTAGGTAATTTGTCTTGTAATATTTATTTATTTTTCGATACTAACAAAAGCTGATTCGTAAATTCATTCCTAAATACTTGATTTAAGAATTGAGCTATGAAGCTATATAAAATTATCAATGCAATAATTACATAACAAAATTATCTTTATCTACTGTATTACGTGTTTAATGTATATTTGTATGGGTTTTGGAGTTTGTACTTCATCTCCATCCTTTCTGGTGACCTCACTCACTCGCAGGAACACAACATCCCTCAAGGGAATTGTTATTTGGCTGCGGTATTCTGTGAGGTGGAGGTACATTCCCCAGTCGGGTAGCTTACAATTATGCTCCCTACCTCTCTTTTCGCCAGAGCTTCGTTTGTCAGTCAGCAGGGTGCACCGCGTGCAGGTGAAGTTGGCTTTGGTTCAAAGATGTTGATGAACCACTTACACCCCAAAACATTATTGTGCCTACGCAATAGAGTATGCTCCGCCAACCCGCAGTCGCACTGGAGTATGCTCTAATCCTCTTCGATTGAGGCGAGGGCCGTATCCCAGCAGTGGGATGAATAAGGGTTAACGACAACTATATTGTGAACTAGCTTCTATCCGCAGCTTCGCCCAAATGTCGGTTATAATAAAACAGAATTAATTTGTTAATCATAGGTATAAACATTATAAAGGTATTGACTTTATCGTGCCAGAAGCTAGTGCGTCTCCTTCGGATGAATATGTCCATGCCAAATTTCATTAAAATTGATTCAGCCGTTTCGCTGTGAAAAGGTAACAAACGGACACTCTCGCATTTATATTATAGGTATGTATGGAGTGTACTAAATGTCCCATCATTTAAATAAACAATGGGCAGAGCGCGAATACGTGTGCGTGGGAGCGACGCAATGCAATACAAACTGTGCCAGCGACGTCTCAGAGAGGACATGAGATCCATGCTGCACGTAGTACTATTCCTTATACTGTTCTACGACCTAAAAGCTAAACTGTGTAAATTTTACCTTTATCCTGTATCGTTATCATACATTCTAATTTTTTGAATGTTAATTTTCCGTGGATTGGATAATTTTTTTTTTCTTTTAACGGGACGGGGGTCCACCACACATTCCCACCACTGTGTCTCCTGTGTAGCCAGGATTAACGGCGGCGATCACCAGAAAAGGCAATGAAGTCCATTGCAGTCCCGGTGGTAAGACTAAGGCTGCCTTGGAACTCATAACGAATTTAATCAGAAGAAATTAGTAGGAGTAGAAGCTTTTGGAATTTGACTTCCAATTAGCAATGTGAGAGACAGCAACTATAACCAATAGCAATAAGCAAAAAGGAAGTCAGAATCGAATTCTTAATGGAAACTTAACTAATGTTTTTACATTCCAGTTCGTTCTCCTCACTTTCGACGATGCTGTGACGATCTCGAACATTGAAACTTACCGAGATGTTATTTACGGCCGTCTCAATACAAATCGGTGCCCGGTCGGCGCAACTTTCTATGTCAATCATGAGTATACTAACTACCAGTTGGTCAACGAATTATATAATCAAGGATTTGAAATTGCTCTACACTCTATATCACATCAAACCCCTCAGGATTATTGGATAAATGCTGACTATGAAACTATGGTCAGAGAATTTGCTGACCAAAGGGTACAGATGGCTCATTTTGCTAATATTCCCATGGATAGCCTTAAAGGTAAATTTGTTCTTTATAATAAATTCTTATCTCTCATTTTCTTTTCTTTTTTTATGAAAATAGATAAAGTTATTTCGCTTTTTCAAATGATGTATTGTTTCAGTACTCTTTGCTTCAAATTGTTATGTATGTTTTTTTTTATGTGGTCGCCTAAAATATCTTGACATTGCCATAAGGAAAGCGGTGGTGAAGACTAAATGTGAGGACCGTAATCACTGCAATTAACGTAGCGCTGGCGGTCCATCCCTCGACGGCCTATATAATTTTGTCTTGGGTCGTAACTACGATATTAAATCAATCATGTTACTATATTTAATCAATGTTTAGAACGATATATTAAATAAAATAAATAAATATTGTCAGACAAATTACACAGCGCCATCTAGCCCCAAAGTAAGCGAATCTTGTGTTATGGGTACTAGACAACCGGTAAACATACGTAAAGACATTATTTTTTTGTAAATACATACTTATGATACATAGAAAACACCCCGACCAAGACAAACAGACATGTTTATGCACACAAATGTTTGTCCTGTGTGGGAATCGAACCCACGAGCGTTGGTGTCGAAGCCGCGTCATTGACCGCTACGCCATCGAGCTCGTCAAAAAAAATATATTATGCTAATAATATTTTTTTTGCTCGGTAACATAATATATCGTTCTAAACATTGAACTCGACATTTTTACACATCGAATCAAGGATATCTTTGAATGTGTTACACATTCATTAAAAAATCGGGACTATCTTTTTTTCTAGACAGATAGACAGTACCAATGTAGTTACAGGAGTGTGCGCACAATACAGATATAACTATAGTTTTTTTTTTCTTACAACTAAACGCAGCGCTATTGATGCAAATTACTAAACTCGGGACTTCAGTTCTATTCTAGTCTGCCGGAGACCACACGGCCACCACGAATTTAATCAGACAAAATTAGTAGGAGTAAGAACCTTTTGGAATTTGACTTCCTCTTTAGCAATGTGAGAGACAGCAACTAAATTAAAAGCCTAAACAGATGGCTAGTCAAATGAAGCTCAACTGCCGTGCACCATGGATTTTAAATATCTAACACTATTGGGGACGTACAACATTGAGATGTTACCTACCACATCGATTCCAATATTATCCATATATTAAACTAGATTGCGCAAATCCTTAGATACTTCCATCCAAGTATGCAGAATAGCTGACACGACCCTCCATACTTGGATCCTTGGATCACGCAGAAGACCGGCGTGAAGTAATAGCTCGCGCTATTGCGTTTCGTACGGTACGTACGTAGTGTTGAGACCCAGAGCCCAATCCAAACACCCCAACTCTAAATATGGCAGCGGTAGTAAAAAGAACAATACCCCAGGAGGGTACCCTCACCGTTGGTGACGGAGAATCCCTCCCTGAGCACCACTGCTCAGGCCGCCCGACGTATTCTGGGGCGGGCATTACGCCGCTCTATATTTCTGCCGGGAGCAAACGCAAGAAGAGTGTGGTGGCACCTCCCCCTGAGCTCTTGAGCGTTGAGCTCTGTAACGTTAGGGCACTTAACTCCAACATCAATGCTGTCCACCATCATCTAGAGACGGCTAGGCCGGCCATACTCTTTTTGACGGAGACTCAGATATTCCCCCCTGCTGACATCTCATATCTGCGTTACTCAGGGTACAAAGTGGAACATCAGTTTGTGCCACGAGCCGGTGTTTGCGCGTACATTCGGGAGAATATCTGTTGTCGACGTCTTGGCAGTCTTGAAGCGAGGGACCTGTCAATTATGTAGCTGCGCGCAAATTTTGAGGACCGCACTCGTATTTACGCGTGCCTCTACAGGTCCCACAGCGGAAATGTCGAAACGGAGCGTCTTGTGGAGCACATACAGATGACGACCGACAGTATACTCCAGCAGATGCCTTCTGCAGAGATTGTGGTACTAGGTGATTTTAATGCCCACCACGTCGAATGGCTAGGGTCTAGATCAACTGACCATGCTGGAAGAACTTTCCATGACTTTGCCTTGGCAAATGGTCTGACACAGCTGGTTTCCTCGCCCACGCGGGTGCCGGATGTGTCGGAGCATATGGCATCCCTTTTGGATCTTCTGCTGACCTCCCACCCTGAAAATTATCGTGTGTCTGTTGGCGCCCCTCTTGGGTCTTCGGATCATTGCATCATAAAGAGTATTGTGCCACTCACACGCCAAAGGCGACCGCGCACAGCCAGCACACGTCGTGTGTGGCATTCTAGGTCAGCAGATTGGGATGGGCTGCGTAGTTTCCTGGCCTCCTACCCTTGGGGGCGGATTTGCTTTTCGCTGGCAGATCCCAGCGCCTGTGCTAATGCTGTCGCTGATGTGGTTCTGCAGGGCATGGAACTTTTTATTCCTAATTCTGCGGTGCCCATTGGTGGCAAATCTCGACCATGGTTCGATGGGTCTTGCAAAGCCGCGTTGCGTCATAAGCAGGATTCTTACCGAGCCTGGTCCGAGGCTCAGGCAGCTGGAGATGCAAATACCGGTGTCCTTAAGAAGAATTACAACGCTGCGTCAAGATCCTTTAAGGGCTGCATCGCCAGGGCAAAGTCCAAATTCGTTAGCAAATTTGGCGAGAGATTAGTGCGATTGCCCTCTGGGTCTCGTGCGTTCTGGTCGCTCGCCAAGGCTGTTCAAGGTAACTTCTGTCGGTCGTCGTTTCCACCATTGCACCGAGTGGATGACTCACTGGCCCATACTGCAAGGGAAAAGGCCGATCTTCTGGGACTTCTCTTTGCGTCTAACTCGACTCTCGATGATCAGGGAGCAACACCGCCAACCATCCCACGGTGTGAGAGCTCTATGGCAGACATTAAGTTCTCGCAAAGAGCTGTCCGTAGAGCACTCTTCTCCCTGGATATCCATAAGTCGAGTGGGCCGGATGGCATTCCACCTATTGTTTTAAAAACATGTGCTCCAGAGTTGGCTAAGATTTTAACACGCCTATTTCGGTACTCCTACTCACTTAGCGTGGTCCCCTGCTCATGGAAGGAGGCTTTAGTACACCCGATCCCTAAAAAAGGCACTTGCTCAGATCCGTCCAATTATAGGCCCATTGCGATAACTTCCATATTTTCCAAAATCATGGAAACTATTATTAACAAACAGCTGGTAGCCTACTTAGAGGATCACCAGCTGATAAATGATCGCCAATATGGTTTCCGCCATGGTCGTTCAGCTGGTGATCTTCTGGTATACTTGACTCACCGTTGGGCGGAGTCAGTGGAAAGCAAGGGCGAGGTATTGGCTGCTAGCCTGGACGTAGCAAAAGCTTTCGATCGGGTATGGCATAAAGCATTACTTTCCAAGCTTCCTTCTTTTGGGCTACCTGAGAAGCTTTGCATATGGATTGCCAGTTTTCTATCTGAGCGTAGCATCAAAGTTCTAGTTGACGGAGCACGCTCGGACCCACTACGCTTGAATGCTGGCGTACCACAAGGCTGTGTATTGTCCCCCACGCTGTTTCTTCTGCATATCAATGACTTGCTGCTTATACACAATGTTCATTGCTATGCGGATGACAGTACAGTAGACGTAAGATACACCGGCCAATGTAATGTTTCTCGGGATTACGTCGATGAGTACCGAACAAAACTTGTGTCTGAGATTGACACGTCCCTTGGACACGTCTCGGATTGGGGTAGATTGAATTTGGTGCAGCTAAATCCCTCCAAGACACAGGTTTGTGCGTTTACCGCTAAAAAGTCCCCATTCGTCGTAGCTCCTAGTTTGGAAGGTACTCCCCTTAGTGTAAGAACTAGCATTACCATCTTGGGTGTCGACATATCGAGTAATGTTCAGTTTCGCGGTCACTTGGAATGCAAGGCCAAACTGGCTTCCAGGAAGATTGGTGTGATTAGTAAAGCCAGGCGGTATTTTATACCCCGACACCGCCTTCAACTATACAAAGCCCAGGTTCGACCTCACATGGAGTACCGTTCGTATCTCTGGGCCGGTGCGCCCCAGTACTTCCTTGCTCCATTTGACCGCATACAACGAAGAGCAGCTCGAATCGTCGGTGACCCAGTGATCTCGAATCGATTGGACACTCTCTCTCTCTACACGCAGAGATGTAGCGTCTCTTTGCGTTCTATACAAATTATATCACGGGGAGTGCTCCGATGAGCTGTTTGATTTGATACCTGCCGCTGAATTCCACTATCGTACAACTCGCCATAAATTAAAATTCCATCCATATCATCTTGATAATTGGCGATCTACTACAGTACGTTTCCTAAGACATTTCATACCACGAACAGTGAAACTGTGGAATAAACTTCCCTCAGCGGTATTTCCGAACAACTACGACATGGGTGCCTTCAAGAACAGAGTTTTCATTTTCCTTAAAATGCTGGCAACGGATCGGCGACCCCTTGGTGTCGCTGGTCTCCATGGGCGGTGGTGATTGCTTTCCACCAGGTGACCCACATGCTCGTTCCCCTCTCACATAAATAAAAAAAAAATCCAAAAAGAGGTCGTAAACAGAATATATATTCGTAATCAACATCCAAGACGCTATATTATTCAATAATTATAATTTCAGGTATCCGAATTCCATTCCTCCAAATGACGGGCAATTCAAGCTTTCAAGTGATGGCTGATTACGACATACAATATGATTGCACTTGGCCTACCGTAACATTTTTCAATCCTGGTATGTGGCCGTATACTCTTGACTATGCAACGACACAAGATTGCGTCATCCCACCGTGTCCCTCGGCCTCGATTCCTGGACCCTGGGTATTGCCTATGATTACTTGGAGAGATCTTAATGACAATGCATGCTCCATGGTAGACAGCTGCCTTGGTGTGTAAGTATCATTTTAAATTTCTATAAAACGACCATCAAGATTTAAAAAATCATTTAAAATTTGTAATGAGTAACTATTTATTTATAACGATAAAGTAGCAATCATTATAATTATTACAAAAAAAACATATGTTGTGAAGACCACTCTCTTAGAGGCAAAAAAGGGTATTTTATTTAGACCAAATGTCCAAAATATTTTGTAGCACCTATTTAAGTATATTAAATTTAGTCATTTAATTTCTAATCTCAATGATTTCATCATGAATTTCCTATAAATTTTCAGGCCTAATAATGAAGACGACTGGTTCGAAATGATCTTACGAAACTTCGAAAGACATTACACAGGAAACCGTGCGCCTTTCGGTTTCTATATCCACGAGTGGTACCTCGTGGTAAATCCTCACGTCAGACGAGCTTTGGTTAGATTCTTGGACTTGATCAACAATCTCAACGATGCCTTCATGGTTAGTTATACTTTATCCCATTTTAGCTACTGACGCCTTTTGGTAAACGATTAATTACTTACTGTTGTTGTTGTTGTAAAATATTTATTGTACAAAAGGATTACAAACATGTTATAAAAATAGGATAGTTACATGTACTATGGCGGACTTATCCCACATAGGATTTCTTCCAGCCAACTATTTAATATACAAAAGGAAAGACATGCGTAACATGGCGAACTTAGGCACAGCATAGTAATACAACCAGTACTTTGACTTCATACTAGCGCCTAAATCGGCGCACGCACACAGACAAGCGTCATTTACACGACCGCTCAGGTAGATTTGGTGCGCGAACGAACTGACAATATGTTCTTTCGCGCACCAAATCTACTTGTCTGTGTGCGTGCGCCGATTTGGGCGCTAGTATGAAGTCAAACTACTGGTTGTATAACTATGCTGTGACATAGGTACAACACAATCATAATGGTAACAATGATAACAAAAAAAAGAAATGAAGCATCACTAATTACAAGCACCGCCCAGATGCTTCCTCAGGTGCAGCTTGAATGATGCGATAGTTTGCGACATCATCACGTTAAGCTTATGCTTGTCGTTCGTAACTATGCTGTTCTAAGTGCTCCAGTCGTCAGCATGTGATCATAGTCGCTACAATCTGGTGTGATTCTAATCACAGAATCCGATTACACACCAATACCGCTGTCCAGTTTGTTCATTCAATCAGCTACATTTGATAACCACCACTCATACAATTTACTCGTAATATTTCGAGTTTGAGTACAAATTTATTTAAATTGGTCTAATCTCTTTAATGCATGCATTATGTTATAAAGCTGGCTATGGGCATCACTTGGTTATTATTAGTAACAAAGTACCTAGCATATTTTATTTATTTACAAAGTAACAGTTAGTAAGCTTTAAAAACGTTGAAATCATTAAAATATCTTTCTTTCATCAATTAAAAAAAAACAGGAACATCAAAAACCAGACCAATATTTTTTAAGTAACTGACGTTCCCGAAAGAAGCGCAGTTAGCGTTTCTTTCAATACATGTATGCAAACTTACTAATGGGGTGTCAGTGGTTCATCAACATCTTTGAACCAAAACCAACTTCACCTGCACGTGGTGCACCCTGCTGACTGACAAACGAAGCTCTGGCGAAAAGAGAGGTAGGGAGCGTAATTGTAAGCTACCCGACAGGGGAATGTACCTCCACCTCACAGAATACCGCATCCAAATAACAATTCCCTTGAGAGTTGTTATGTTCCTGCGAGTGAGTGGTGACCACCAGAAAGGAAGATGCTGCGCTGTATGAATATTGCTCACGTGCTCTCTCTCATCCCTTTGCAAGCAGCATTTTTATTTTATAATTCGCCGGATAGGAAACAAAAATATGGCTTGCCTGATGTGACGTTACTGTGGTATAAATGCTCATGACATGAAATATTGATCGCATCGGCTCCCATATCAGCTGGATAAAAGTCGTTTACCTATTAAAGAATCATATCCTACCCAGAAATAAAACGACCTTAATTAAACTGAAACTCGACCAGAATTATTTTCCACTTAAGTTATTAAAATGTATTTCAACCATAATCTTATCTCTAGGTAAATTCTCATGAAGTAATCGACTGGGTGAAGAATCCTGTGCCACTTGATGAATACGTGCAGAGACCATGCAGGCAATTCATTCCTACCTTCTGCTCTCCTTCTACGTGTGCTTTAACAAGTGAACACAACGGGGTAAGTAACCAGTAACCATTAAAATCACGTTTAAGATTTTCCAGTAGATTAGAAGGCCTACTCGAAAACGAAAACCCCAAAAAAACGGATAATTTCTAATAAGTTTTCCTGCCTCTACAACTAACCAATTGACACTCATCATCATCACCACCGTCTTTATCAGCCTGTATCTATCCACTGCTGGATATTGCTTGCCCAATGCTCCACAATGACCTCAATTGACATTATTCGATGTCTATTAAGTCATTTAAACAATACGGTCTCTCTATGTTTAATTTTCTATTGAGTCGTGACCTCCACCAGGGTGCATCTTTTGTGCCATTCTCAGACTTCTCAGAGCATAGTGAATTGAGATAGTGAGTGAACTTCGAATTTGATCACACCAATATTTATTTCCACCTTGCCAGTCACTATGAGTATCTTAAGATTGCCTGATGGTTTCCTGGCAATGTGTCCGAAATACTCGAGTATCTGGCGCAGGCAGACGTTGAAAAGTCTGGTAGGTTTTTTAATTCCACCAACACCCCCCTTCAAAATCGGCTGCACGTTTACCATCAGCTGATTTCAATGTTCAGATTGCCGAAGAATACAGAAAGTCTGAGTGCATAATGGTGTTATCGAAGTTACTTTTTTTGTTTATTGTTTTACGTAAGGTGTACTGCCCTCTAATAATAATAGTTAGTACATTACTTCAATAATTCAAAAATCCGAAAAGGACGATCGTATAAAATGAAATTTATATCATATCACGTGAAAAAATCATGGTATTACTTACTAAATTAAAATCTGTCAATGGCTCTTTTGAAAATGAAAATTTATTCATATATTCTTGTGTGCTGTACATTCTGCTGTAAACACCTCGTATAGACGTAAAATGTAGATATGCCACATGAAAGGAAAACAGTTCACCATAAACTACTAAAAAGTGAGAGTAAAGTTTAGAAAAATAAAATTATTTTTTCTTCTAAGCATAAGGTTCTACCGCAGTTACTAGTGTCAAGCAGTCAGTACACAAACATCCAACTTCGGTCGTATCATCGCCAAAGTGTGTAAAAGTTCAGACAGCGTCAGCGACAGCGAGTGCGTCCAGGAAGACCTACTGATTAATCTACCCTTTGCCAATAAATTTCTCCATTCGTTCCATCATTATTCAGAATCTTTATGCTTACCAGTTTAGAAATTAATATATTTTCAAAACGTATTATTTATTTTTCAGAACACGTACTGGATGACAACTTGCAATGTTTGTCCACAAAATTACCCTTGGCTTGGAAATCCTCTGGGACAATAGGCCATAAATTGCATTTGATACTACTTTTATCAACACGTTTTCGAGTCTATCTTTCTCAATGTTTTTAAGAAGAAGGAATTATAAAAATGCTGGTTTTTGTATACCAAAAGGATCTTTAAATAATTAATTTATTAATTATAAATAAAATAATAAAATATATGTTAGTTTTTATTTCTTATATATTACTATAATTAATTTGTCTGGTTTTTAGAGTGTCATGTCTAAAACCAGAAATGCTTATATAACCCGCATGTCTGTTTAGTCGTCCGTCTATTTGTTTAAGTATTACATGCATTTCTTTCAAAAAGTGTTTGATATACACCTACGTACACTATGTCCAATTTCGAGTAAGTAGTACACACTTAAAATTTAACATAGTGTTCATTAGTATTTAATTCTAATTCAATTGTGCGCCATATTCTTATTAATCTCTCATTAGTAGTGCAATAAATTCAAATGATCATGTGGCGTTTTATTCACAGATCTAGGATGTAAGCGTAGCGAAAAATCCTAGGTCTGTGCTTTTATTACCTCCACAAATCAAATCTACTGCTTTAGCGAAACATCTTTGATCAAAATTCAAATTTAGACCTTGATTTCCCATAGGTGTTTCCTATAAATATCTATATGAAATTTAAGTTTCAATATTCTTGAAGTTGAGCTATTAAGGGTGTTCTTGCCGATTATATTGCATCCGTTCCACTATAGCGTGAATCAATATAAATTAGTATATTTAAATACAAATGGTATTCCTGATCTAAATGAAGATAAGGGTATATTCCATGGGACACACTGAGGAGGTACGAGGAGGTCTTCTAGGGCTTAGAAGTTTAATACCGTATGTGCACTTAGGATCTTCAACAATTCATTTCTGAAGCAAATCGCAAAGCCTAAGATGGAACCCAGCTGCTCCCCTGCCCATAGATGAATACAACATTCTATATAAAGTCCATATGAGGTTGTATAGCAGAAATCTATGTATCAAACTAAACTTTTTTTAATGACAGCTTGACCTTATTTTTCTTTGCGAGTTCGGAATTTGACGTCATCTTGGCTTCAAGTAGCTAAATGCTTTTGCAAATTGTAAAAGTCTTGTCTCAAATAGCGATCTACAGCAAATGGTTTTTTTAAGCAAACAGACTTAGTGGGTTGAACCGGTTGAATTATGTTCAGTGAAATCATTCTCGATTTCAATAAAGTCATTATAAATATGATTAATAAATGCGTATAATTAAGGTCCCTAAAAAAAGTTTCTTTTCTAGGCCATCGGGACACAAAAAAAGCATAAAGCCGGCTTAATAATTTTGACGAGCTCGGTGGCGTAGCGGTCAATGACGCGGCTTCGACACCAACGCTCGTGGGTTCGATTCCCATACGGGACAAACATTTTGTGTGCATGAACATGTCTGTTTGTCTTGGTCTGAGTATTTTCTATGTATCATAAGTATGTATTTACAAAAAAAAAATGTATTTACGTATGTTTATCAGTTGTCTAGTACCCATAACACAAGCTTCGCTTACTTTGGGGCTGGATGGCGCTGTGTAATTTGTCTGACAATATTTATTTAATAGACGATTACAGTTGTAGAAAAATCGCTGTTGCCCATGCTAATGCTTTAGCAACGAGGATGTTATTGAACATCCTCGCATGTTGTCTGACCTTTATTCACCCGCAGTAAGACAACGATACTCAGGATGAAAAGACCCTCCAAAATTATGTATAAATAAATAAGTGGCTGAATACTGAAAGCGGATGAACGTATTAGATGGAAAGCATTGGGGAAGACCTATATCCACAACTGGGTAGATTTGGGCTGATTATGATGAAATAATATTTTGTAGCAATACAAATAGCCGCTTAAGCTAAAATGATTCCACAAAAACTATGGTAAGTATGGTAAGTACAGTAGCTTTCAAACATGTTGGAGTTGCTAATGATTACACAAAAATTTTGCTCATAGAGTTAGAATTCGTGAATTATTGAAATCCAAAAGAACGAATTCAGAATTGACAAAAAAACATAAGCTTTGAAAAATACCAATACAGGTAAATTTAGAGTAGACCGAGCGATGTTACCAGAGGGCCACTCTGGTAACATCGCTCGGTCTACTTTACCCATCGATCCACTTGTCCAAATGGTCTACGTTCCCGATCGCTCCACTTTTTCAAACGGTCTATATTTCCGTTAGGTCTATATCCAAAGAGTTTATATATAAGCAAATCTCAGTCATGGGCATGTTATGTGAGGGTCTTTATTGTAAGGTCGGTAACGCGATGATAAAAGTGATGCCTTTGGTGATACAAGCGTTAATTAACGCTTAAAACACCAAAATTATTATAAGCAGCGGTAATTGCTTACCATCAGGCGGGCTGTATGTTTATTTTCCACCTTAATGATATGAAAACATATAAATGTTTGTCTCGCGACTATCGGCACAAAGCAATAATAGTTTTAATAACTACTTCTTGAGGTGAAGGTTTGATAATATAGGGCGATCGGGAAGGAGACGACAATATCGTCGTTTAAGTTCTATCACCACGTAAGTCATTTTTGGCGGTTTTGACATTTTGATGCCACTCGGTAAAGAATCGAAAGACGCCTCGTTTCGCCCAATCAAAATCAAGATATGACCAACGAGAACCTTTAAAATTACGGAAAAGTAACAGCACGGAAGCCCATGTCTATATCAAACTAATCTGTTTTAGGTCTTTCCTGAAAAGTTACTAAAAATGACTTACGTAGTGATAGAACTTAAACGACGATATGGATATATCGGGAAGGAGAGACGTATTAGGAAATAGATGGATTAGGAAAAAAAAGTGTACGGTTTGGAAAAATAGACAAATCGTGAAAGTGGACTGAAGGGAAGCAGAGCGATGGTTCTGGAGTGAAATTTTGGCAACGCCAATTAAATTCAGCAATAAATATGAAGTTAATTCAGGTAGTTATACTAATTTCAAAACAATTGAAAAGATTTAGCCGTATTCATTCACACATTTACTAAGACCTACGTCTACATAGATGCCTGCAAACTT
Source organism: Hypsopygia costalis (assembly GCA_937001555.2). Classification (NCBI taxonomy): domain Eukaryota; kingdom Metazoa; phylum Arthropoda; class Insecta; order Lepidoptera; family Pyralidae; genus Hypsopygia; species Hypsopygia costalis. The sequence goes on from OW443349.2 coordinate 9,205,079, forward strand.
GTAATACTGAGGAATATCTTTGCTGATATTTCAGCATTTGAATAAAAACCTAATGCCTATGAATACGGAAATTAAATTGCGTTCTGTCAACTTAAGATATAAACTATGTGTTTGATAAATGATGACCAATTTATTATGCATGTAAAAAATGCGAGCGCAGTAGCTACAATAATCGCTGATAAATTATTAATTAATCATACTAATGATGATAACTATACGCATATTCTATTTGATAACAGCATTCAACGCATACAAATACTGATACTATCTACCTAATGCCTAGATTTAAATAGGAATGGCGAAGAAAAAAATTTATTCTAGCAAAGTGTCCGAGATGAAGTGGGCTATATTTTTGTTGCCTTTGCTCTCAGCATTATCTTTGGCAAATGAGCTCCCTCTTGCAGAAGAGTGTTCAGAAGAAAATTGCCTGCTACCAGATTGCAGGTGTTCGTCTATTACAATTCCTGGAGGATTAAGGCCAAGGGATACACCACAGGTTGGTCAATTTTGTGCCATTTTGATAGCTAATTAATAATAGGTTCATTGAAAGATACGATTGAAAGTATATCATTAATTGCAATTTATTCTACTGATTAAATTTCAATTAATAATACTGCACATGGTGGGTAATTCGAACTCGTAAATTTTGGAATTCGATAGAAAATGTTTTCATCGCGTGATACTAAACAAAATGAAATATTTATAAGTCTTATAAATACTTATACCGACACTTCTTTTAGTTCTCTCACAATGTACCAGCGTTTTGCAAAAAAAGAGAGATAAACTACCTGATGATTGCGGAATTCTATAATACTTATTGTATTATTTCGATCCATACTCGACATATTCGAACTAATGAATGCAGAGAAACCTCTAATACCTTCCATGATACGAATACTATAAGACCTTACTGTGAGACTAATCTGTTGATCATCCAAAGAGATGCAGTGAATTATGCTCAAAGGTTTCCTGTACCATAGAAATATACTTCAGTACGCGTAAATTTGGGGAAGGCCAACGTTGTAAGCAATCTGAATTGATTGTGGTCCGATCTACTGGGTTATTCAAAACAGATGAGAATGAAAGTCCTAGAGTAGAGACAGCGCGTGGGATGACGAAGCATTTATTTAAAAGACCAGCCAAAAGTTGCTAATGTGGATAGCGGAAAATCACGTATCGTGGAACGTATAATTACCTACATCCAGTAATTTTTATTATTATAATATATTATAAATATTAAATAAATAGATTTTTTTCATTTTTAAAATATCTATAATATCCAGTAATTCTGCCATCATCAGGCAGTTCACTTCTCTCTTTCTCTTTACAGCGCTCTGGTACGTTGTGAGAAAACTAAGAAAAACATGTGCATCAGCACTTATAAGTTTCTAGCTGTACTCGGCAAACATTGTTTTGCTATTAAATCGATATTAAAAAGCCGGCCAAGTGCGAGTTGGACTCGCGCACGAAGGGTTCCGTACCATTATCTATAAAAAGGGCAAAAAAAATCACGTTTGTTGTATGGGAGCCCCCATAAATATTTGTTTTATTTTTATTTATTTATTTATTTCTAAAGTGAATATATAACTATATATTATGTGAGTATTTCAAGCGTCTACCTATTACCGTTATCAATTGCGAGCAAAAATGAGCAAAAAAAATCACGTTTGTTGTATGGAAGCCCTCTTAAATATTTCGTTTATTCTATTTTTTAGTATTTGTTGTTATAGCGGCAACAGAAATACATCATCTGTGAAAATTTCAACTGTCTAACTATCACTGTTCATGAGATACAGCCTGGTGACAGACGGACGTACGGACAGCGGAGCCTTAGTAAATAGGGTTCCTTTTTTTAGGGTTTTTCTTAGAGTACCCTTTGGGTACGGAACCCTAAAAACAGGGGTTGACGGTAGAAGGGTGAAAATTTAGGGTTCTATGTATTTTTCAATGCTAAATCATAATGAAATAAAAATAAAAAAAATTGTTAAAAATAAAAAATCAATATTTGGAATGGATAACCCTTATCATTTAGGGGTAAGAAAAATAGATGTTGGCCGATTCTCCGATGCACACAAAATTTCATAAAAATCGGTCGAGCTGTTTCGGAAAAGTTTGGTAACAAAGACCTCGACACGAGAAGTTTATATATTAGATTTACATATTCATTATAATTTATTTCACCCCTCGTATGTTAACATTATTAACATTCCAAAGGTAAACTGGGAGACAATCGCCTTCTGAGTATAAATTATGTACTATAAATAATATCGACATTAGTAAAAAGTCATGATATCGTGTACTGTTCCTGTGAGGTGCAGAATTAAGTTTCTGTATTTTAGGGAAACTTCAACTATCGATTCATTTTCGATTTTATGTCTTTTTTCACTCAGAATGCAGCTTATAAACATTTGACGAGCTCGGTGGCGTAACGGTCAATGACGCGGCTTCGACACCAACGCTCGTGGGTTCGATTCCCACATAGGACAAACATTTGTGTGCATGATCATGTCTGTTTGTCTTGGTCTGGGTGTTTTCTTTGTATCATAAGTATGTATTTACAAAAAAAATGTATTTACGTATGTTTATCAGTTGTCTAGTACCCATAACAAAAGCTTCGCTTACTTTGGGGCTAGATGGCGCTGTCTAATTTGCCTGAAAATATTTATTATTATTATTATAAAATTATGTTTGTGTGTGCTTTCAAGAAAAAAGAATATTATACTTACTTACTTTTTTTTAACTTGACTTGTTAGATTACTTAAAGAGAAAATACGATTATATTGGAGCATGTCCCAGCGTAATGATCCGACGATAATAAGGCTATTGGTGATGGTAATGAGCGCAACTACTGAATAAAATAATTAAGTTCCGAAACGAATATTATAGCATCCTACCATCTAAATCTTCAAAACCCAATAGGCCACCACAACACTTGAGTAAACCCACATTCAGCATTGTGGGTTACGATATACGAGTATAAGTAGGTAGTATTAAGTCAAGTATCTAATATTATGAACGCAACGAAGCGTTGGGCGCCTCCCTTTACATGAACCGATAATCTCAAAAAAGCGACTGAAAGCGGTAGACGTGGAAACTCGAGGATCCAATATGGTGGAAAACATTGCGGAATGGGGAAAGCGTATGTCAAGCAGTGGATACATACTGGCTGATAATGATGAAATATTAAAAAAGTGATGTAAAAGACTTAATCATCTTATGACTTTATATTCATTGGAGGCGCTAGTTAGCATCACTAATCTCCTTAATGTACAGCTATTAAATATTATCATCGGCACCACGTGCTTTCCAAGATATGTTATCAGTTCAATCGTGGTTTTCAATCCAATTAGTAATCATGAATTTATATAATCACACAGGCCTATTAATTATTTTATACATAAAATAACTTTACCTCTACCTCACAGAATACCGTAGCCAAGTAGCTAACCATGATAGTCACTATAGCACAAACGTAAATCCTAATTTTGAGCTTTATCACATAATCATAAAACATAAAAAGGATTTTAATAAAAAAAGACAATGAATTGACATGAACATAGAAACATACCGAGCCGAGCTGAAATTGACGAGCTCGGTGGTCGAATGGTTAGCAATGGCCACTTTGATTCCGAGGTTGCGGGTTCGATCCCCGTACAAGACAAATATTTGTGTGCATGAACATGTCTGTTTGTCTTGTCTAGGGGTGTTTTCTATGTATTATATTTAGTATTTAGAAAAAAAATTACTTAAGTATGATATCGGTTATCTAGAACCCATAGTATGTACACAATGTAAGTAATATTAGACCTCACCTCCCCTCTGAGACGGATCTGGAACAGTTTGTATGGCGCCGCACGCATATACGCTCATTCACGCTGTGCACAGACGCCATTGTTTATGTAGTAAAAACGACGCATTTGTATGGAGTTGCCGGGGTATGGTATGTACGAGCTTTGCTTAGTTTGGGACTAGATGGGCCGTATGTCATATGTCCAGGAATATTTATTTATATTTATTATTTATTTAATTAAATAAAACTTATAATTACAGTTTGTGGTCCTCGTATTCGATGATGCTGTGAACATTCTGAACATAGAAACATACCGAGCCGAGCTTTACAATAAATTCAATCAAAATGGATGCCCTATTGGAACAACATTTTATGTCAACCACGACTACACTAACTACCAACTTGTCAATGAATTATACAACCAAGGATTTGAGATCGGCCTTCGATCTATCAGCCGTCGGACTCCACAAAACTACTGGGCACAGGCAGACTATGCAACCTTGAGGAGCGAAATAGGGGATCAGAGGATACAGATGTCACATTTTGCCAACATTCCATATGACGCAATAAAAGGTTAGTTACATTATTTAAAAAAAAAAACACCTTCACCGCTTAAGTGGGATTTATTATATGTTTTATAATTTGCGGTGTATATTTATTTATTATTCAATTATTTATCAGTAATACCACGACCTCTCGATTGCCGGTCGAGTGCTCTTCCAATTACTGAGCTACCAGGAAGGTTTGCGATGGCGGCGAATTTTTGCATAATTTATATATATAGTTACAGACGTTGTTAGGTTTGCCCGTGATACTATGCAGATGGATGTGATATTCTTTTACTGTAAATTTACACATTTTACTGTACTCACTTAGTTAAAATCCGTGGGGCATGGCATTTGAGCTTCACTTGATTAGCCATCTTTTTAGGATTATGCCTTATTTGCCATATTACTGTTTCTCACAAAGTCAAATTTCAAAAGCTTCTTACTCTTACTAATATCTTCTGATCAAATTCGTTGTAGTTCTAAGGCAGCCTTAGTCTTACCTGCGGAATGCAATGGACTTCATTGTTCATTGCATTTTTTGGTAGTCGCCGCTGTTAATCCTGGCTACACAGGAGACACAGCGATGGGAATGCGTGGTGGGCCCCCGTCCCGTTGTACACGCTTAGTACCATGACGGCATTTTGATTTGTAAGCATTTAGGCATTTGGCTTTGAAAGCATCTGCAATTGGCTTACTGCTTTCTAGTCAACTTACATTTCTTGCAATACTAATTCATTTGGCTTTAACATTTAAGGCAACTCCATTAAAATTGTGTATTCCAGTAGACTAATACGCGCAACAACGCCATCGAGCTCCTCAAATCTTTCTATCAAATATGTTATTATTTTTTTAATTGCATCAGGTGTGCGACTCCCGTTCCTCCAAATGGCTGGAAATACAAGTTTCGAGATGATGGCCAGCGTTGGGCTCGAGTACGACCGCAGCTGGGTCACGACTGTCTTCACCGATCCTGGCCTCTGGCCTTACACCCTTGATTATGCCTCTATACAAGACTGTGTCACGGCTCCGTGTCCTACGGCATCAATTCCTGGCATCTGGGTTATGCCAGTAGTTGCTTGGTTTGACTTAGACAATATACCCTGCGCGAGTATTGACGCCTGCTTCACCGTGTAAGTACATTTTTACTGATACTTCTCATTTATAGCAGTGATTGAAATTAAGGGTGTATAAGCTTTTGTTACGCTATGACAATATATAAGTATGGATATGCTACAGCATATCCTACAGCATATCCATATTATATAAAAATAAATAATAATAATACATAATTCACCAAGTCACCATTCCCCATGATGAGAACCTCATTAAGGCCGAGAAAGAGAAACTTTCGAAATACTTGGACTTGGCCCACAAGGTTACCAACATGGGGCATGTGGACTCAACGATTATTGTTCCGATAGTCGTGTTAGTAAACAGACTTATAGCTAAGAGCCTCGACCATCATCTCGAGAGGCTCTCGCTAGGCAGTTGGGTCAAGAACCAGATACAGAAGGCGGTTCTCCTGGACACGGCCCGCATTGTGAGAAGATTCCTCACTATGGAACCCTGACCACCGGTAGTTTGGGGCTTCGCTCCACTACCGGCGGGCCCCTTTTTTTTATATTTTTAAATGTATTTTATTTCTTATATTTATATTTAAAAATGTAAAAAAGGAAAGAAACATATTAAATAAATTATATAATACATAATTATATAAAAATAAACATTTTATTTTTATAACAGATTTCATTTATTATATATTTAAAAGAAAATAAACTATTACTACTGTTAGTACTGTCAAAAAGCATCGTGCCTATAAGGCTGGCAGCATTGCCACGCTGAATGGCAATGCTTATGGAGACACTTTCACCCCTAAACCTTCCTTGACTTGAAACCGCTCACTTGATTCTGATCACTTCGAGGAATTATAACTAATCTGAATGAATTATCATTGTGTAATAATGGTTGTGGTTTGATATTGTCCTTACACTTGTGACAATGGTGATAGCGATTATCGGTGATAAGGAATGATAAATTAAACCACCCAGTTAGATTAATATTATTACCTCGTTACTATATACTCGTTTGATGAGCGCCTTCGTGAATGTTGAGTGAGTGGTGAATAGTGGTGCTGTAATGCGGAGTCGTACTCCACCAGACCGCCCAACTGCTGGTAGGCGGAGGCCAGTGTTTTCAAGCCGCCTAGAAGCCTTGACTGAACGACTGTCAACTAATGACAACAGCGGAAACCGAGGCCTTAACGTGCCTTCCGAAGCACGGTGGAGTTCAACATAAATAATTCCATTCATAGGCAGGTTATGGTCAACGTTGCTTAACTTGCGTGTTCGATTAGTCTGACACGCGAAACTAAAAGTCCTCGATAAATTAGGTAACTAGGTATAATAAATTCTAATTTACCTCATCAAATGTTGAATTCCTTGCATGTTACATTTAGGGTAGGTACTATTATGATTTAAATAAATAATAAATAAATGTTTCTGGACAATTTACACAGTGCCATCTAGTCCCAAATTAATCGTAAAGCTTGTACTATGGGTACTAGATAACTGATATAACACTTAAATACATTTTTTTTTGTAAAATGTAACCCAGACCAAGACAAACAGACATATTCATTCACACAAATATTTGTCTTGTGCGCGGATCGAACCCGCAGCCTCGGAGTCAAAGTGGCCATTGCTAACCATTCGACCACCGGGCTCGTCAAAATTTAGTAGCAACAAGGGAGAATTACCAAGCGTTCAGACGATTTTGCAATTCATATTATTGGAATCGATGTGTAAGGTAACAATTTTTTTATGTTCATTGTGTAGGATATGTTAGGCAACATTTTTTTAGGTTCAACTCTGGGGTACTAACTATTATGATTTGGTAGCAACAAGGGAGAATTACTGAGCGTTCAGACGATTTTGCAATTCATATTATTGGAATCGATGTGTTAGGTGACAATTTTTTTAGGTTCAACTCAATGTTTTAGCTCCCCAATTGTGTTACATATTTAAAATCTATGGTGCACGACTCTTGAGCTTCACTTGACTAGCTATCTCTTTAGGCTTTTAATGCCTTATTTGCCACCTGACTCTCACATTGCCAAGAGAGAAAGTCGCATTCCAAAAGCTTCCGACTCCTACAAAACCTTCTGATTAAATTCGCTGTGAGTCCCAAGGCAGCCAGGTTATTTTACGCCCGGGACTGCAGTGGACTTCATTGTTCATTGCTGTTTTTGGTGGTCGCCGCTGTTAATCCTGACTACACAGGAGACACAGTGATGGGAATGTATGATGGGCCCCCGTTCTATTTTACCTCATCAAACTAAATGATAATTTGATTTTCAGCCCCGAAGAAGGCGATGTAGAAGGCTGGTTCCAGTTCATTGTAAGAAACTTTGAGAGGCATTACCTCGGGAATCGTGCTCCATTTGGTTTCTTCCTTAACGAGTCATACTTCACTATAAGTCCCACAGCCAGAATCGCTTTCCGCAGATTTATGGAATTACTCACTAATCTTAATGACGTCTTCATTGTAAGTATTCTACTTTAATATTGGTAAGATTAACAATAGTATCTATTAAGAGCTCGATTGCCATCGAGCTCTTAATAGATAAGTGAGAGAACGATGCCTCGTTGCGCGTGTCACTCTAATCGAACACGCAAGTTAAGCAACGTCGACCGTAGTCTATCTATGGATGGGTTTATTTATCTTGAGCTCCTCCGTGCTTCGGAGGACTCGGTCCCAGCTGTTGTTATTAGACGAGACCCGTAAAGCCAAGTCAGTGGCGTTTGGGCAGCTTGAAAACACATTGTCCTCCGCCAACCCGCAGTTGAGCAGCGTGGTTGAGTATGCTCTAAATTGGTTATCCCAGCAGTGGGATGAATTGACGACGAAGATGAACAATAGAGTAATGTTTCAATTCTTTGTTGTCCATAGACAGGCTACGGTAGGTGTTGCTTAACTTGCGTGTTCGATTAGGCCGACGCGCAAAGCCATCAAGCTCTTCGTTAATAAACATCCTCCATAATAAACATATATCATCATCATCATCATCATCAGGTCCATTTTAGTCTCCACTACAGGAGCACGACCCTCTCTCGTCCTAGACGGAAGGAGGATTTGGCCTACACTCCCCACGCTGGCCAAACGTGTTGGGAATAAACATATATGATTCAATTCAATTCGATCAACCCCAGCAATGTTTATTAAAGGAACTCATCACTGAATAATTATGTAATAAAATGTAAACTACTTATAATACAAATTAATAATATTTTTTTAAAGATTAATAATATATTTTATCATCAGTGCTCACACTATCAATGTAGATAATGTAATCCAATGAACGCGATTGTATAGATCTTTATGGTCTATTTACACCCCTGCGGAATGGAATGGAACCGACATTTTGCAACAAAATTGTGCATAGCATAATGAAGAAGAAGAAGAAGAAACATTTATTTGTAACATAACACAACACTAATACATATTTTAAAAGATTTATGTAACATAGATACAAGAAAGGATATAGTGCCAAAGAGAATGTAACCACTACGTTTTATGAGACGGATGTGCCTTACAAATAGCGTAAATTCTAATATGTATGAAATGGAAGCGAAAACAATCAGAATTTGTACCAAATTCGCTTCCGATTCATAGAATCGTTTTTTTACCTTGAGTTGCGCCAGGCATGTGCTGCGTAATGCCACAAATTGGACCCAACTCAGCATTATGCCGTGGTCTGATTATGTCAGACCCCAGCGCTGATTTTCAGTTGGGACCATTTTGTGATTTAAGTAAGTAAGTAATGAACTTTATGTCAATTGCATAAACTTATAAACTTAATACGATCCGTAGTTAGGGGAATTCTCGAGAATGCGCGAGGATTCTGCGGAAGACGCGCGACCGTTTTTGGCTCGTATTTAAGTTTATAAGTTATAGAATCGACATAAAGTCTGCCTTAGTTACTTAGGTTCTTAGAATGTCTAGAGTTATGTATTGTGTATAGTTGTTATTTAGTTTTATTTGTAGATTTTAGATACATGCATATTGCTCCAAAGCCCAAAATTGACTTTTCTCTTTCTATGGTTGACTGGAAGAGATCCCTATTGGGATAAGTCCGTCATTATATACAGTGTAATGATTTTTGTATATTATGCACTTATGTTTTGTATACAATAAAGTTTTACAAACAAACAAACAAAGTTCATTATGCTATGAAGTTTCGTTGCAAAAAGTCACTTCCGTTCTATTTCGCGGTGGTATAAATTGAGCCTAAGATAATGTTATGTAGGCTAATTTGTGACTTATTTCAGGTGAATTCTCATGAAGTAATTGACTGGATGAAGAATCCTGTACCGGTCGATGAATATAGGGCGCGACCTTGCAGACCTCGTCCGATCACCGCGCTTTGCCCAGCTGTCAATTGTGGTCCGCTGCTCGCTCAACATACCCCGGTATACACATAAATTATCAGGCTGTATCTACTCAATGCTGGATAAAGGCCTTCCCCAATGCTTTCTACCATGCGATCCTCCGCATTCAACCGCTACCGTCCACTTTTTGAGGTCGTCGGTCCATATAGAGAGAGGGCGCCCTACTCTTCGTCGCTCCATAAGCGGCCTCCACTCTAGAACTCCCCCATCTGCTATCGCTGACTGGGTTGATGTGGCAATCCACCTGCCAATTCAGCTTGCTGACTCCGAGAGCTATGTCGATTATTTTCATCATCATCATCATCATCGGGTCCATTTTAGTCTCCACTACAGGAGCACGACCATCTCTCGTCCGTCCTAGACGGAAGGAGGATTTGGCCTACACTCCCCACGCTGGCCAAACGGATTGGGGAGGCCTGATCGATATTTGTTAATATATTTCCCTTAGTCGCCTTGTACGACATCCACGGGAAGAAACGGAATGATTCTATTCTAGTCTGCTGGAAACCACACGGCCAATGTCGATTATTTTAGCAGAACTAATTTCATTTCAACATCCCTTAGTGAAACCACAAGCATTATTGCTCTCTCCATCGCTCCCTGTGCGACTTTTAGTCTGTAATCCAGACCATCGGTCAGCGTTCAAGTCTCTGCACCGTAGGTCATAGCGGGGAGGACGCGCTGATTGAACACTTTGGTCTTCAAGCATTGGGGTATTTTTAAGTTAAGGTTTTCATACATAAATTGTACTTAAAGATTATTACACCAACGTGGATCTTAAATAAAGGAAGTAGGTAGTACATTGCGGAGCCACCAGCATGTTCAGAATGTTAACGATGAAACCAGTAACCAATGTAACGCTACCTATCGATTTTACTCTACTCGTGTTTGCTATGCGTGGCTATGTAGATGATATTTACTTATATGTATATGATACACAGAAAAAACCCAGACCAAGACAAACAGACATGTTCATGCACACAAATGTTTGTTTTGTGTGGGGATCGAACTCGCGACCTCGTAGTCAAAGTAACCATTCAACCACTGGGCTTGTGGCAAATTTTGCAAATAAATAATTTGGTACAGTATTTATCTCAATAACTTTGATAACGAGATCTGTAGTATTTCAAAGTCAGCCTACGGAGTCCGTACGTAAATATGACGAATTAACATTTTTATTTTGTTTCAGATTCAATACTGGATGCAAATTTGCACGGTTTGTCCTCGTGTGTATCCATGGGTTGGGAACCCTCTTGGACAATAAACTTAATTTGTATAAATTTAGTCTCTTTGTTAGAATCTTGTTTAGACTTAAGTTGTCCTTGCCAATAAATTTAATGCGTATAATTTATGAACTAAAACCTAACATTATGAACAGGATGCCTTGATACCCAAAAATATTGTAATTTTACTACATTTTGTTCTACGTCAATTAATTGACATACCCCACCAGGTATGGCTAATAATTTTGAATTTAACGATAATAAATCTTAATCACATATTCATACTGGAATGAAATAAGAGTGCTGGCAACATATCATAGAAATCAAATCAGACCTTTTTAATTATAGAAAGTGCCCTTGTCTCTATAGGTGGGGGCAGCTTTGGAATAATCTCTACAAATTTTGTTGCACTTGGGTCAAATTACTCAAAACCAAACGACAGGAATATTCTATAATTTTACTCTGTCTTTACACTAATTCGATGATCTACGGATGTCACTGTATCTGCAACCGCTTTTGCTATCGTATGTTTCCTGACCTTTTCAATGTCATTACCCCTATGACCAATAAAGGAAACTGATTATATGCCTTCATTAGCTTTGATCATATTGGTCAGAACTAATTTGTTATCTTTTATCAGCTTTATTACCCCTACAGAATTCCTTATTTACTCCTGGAGGGATATTTACTCCTGCGTACGATACCACTAGATTAGAGGTTTATAAGATTACATTCAACACATCAGTCCGTCACCATATTTCCAGAACACCAGCAACACATTAGCAGGTCTTCTGCCTTCATTGCGATATATTCCGTCATCTAGTCATGAGATTCTACGACGATCTCAGACTTTAAAGAAAAATAATAAATAGTTTTATTTAATCTGTTGTTTTATTGTCACTCAAATGCTAAACAAAGCATTTAAATCAGTAGAAGTAAAAAGCTTTTGGAATTTGACTTCCTCTCTTATCAATATGAGAGACAACAATATGGCAAATAAGGCAAATTTCTTCTGATTAAAAATGTCGTTGTAAGTTCCAAGGCAGCCATAGTTTTACCCTCCGGAATGCAATGGACTTCACTATTCATTGCCTTTTTTGGTGGTTGCCGCTGTTAATCCTGACTACACAGGAGACACAGCGGTGTGAATGTGTGGTGGGCCCTCCGTCCCAAAAAAACCATCTAAATTATCCCTCCAACCCTTGGTCTATTTTAGTATCACTGGACTGTTTCTGCACTTAGATTAGGCCATTGCGCGTGTCTTGGTATGTGCAACACCAAGTCATTCCAACCAGCCCACGACATCCCATAAGGTTAGCAGCCTCTTCAGACTGCTCCAGGCTTCCGGGAGCGATACCGGAGATTGGAAAAGTCGTGCCTGTTGATCTGCCATGCTTCTGCATTCTGTAAGGACGTGCTGTTTCTTTTATGTCCATGCATCCTCCTCATAAAGGATTGTCTGTTACTCATATTTGTAAACAAGTGTTTGCTGAGGAAACTGTGGCCAGTTATGATACCTATGGCTTTGCGATAGAGAGATGCCATTCTCCATGAAACATGAGACATAACCTCGTGCACAAGAGTGCACTAGTGTATGTTTCATCTATATAGAACGTGAACTCCATTGACCTTTGTGACCTCTGTAGCTACCACTCTTTGGAAGTCGGATCTGCGCCCAAAAATGTACACTAAAAGAGAAACAAATCGTAAAAAGGGGAACAATCGCCTGCCAGTCTTTAATTAGACCAATAATGGAGTACAATTTCATAATGCACTATGCTATGAAAACTTGTAAAAGCTATTTAAGTGAGAAAAGATTATGATGGTGTATCATATTTTCTATTAACCAACTTGACCGTTCTTCCAAACCTAATTAAAGCATGAGAGTATCGAAGTTGACTTTCGGTCATTTAAAATTAAGTTCGGCACCAGAAACATTCGCTTCATTGAGGATCTGGATCGCCGAACTGCTACGGAGTCAAGGGATGCGTATGTTAATTTGTCTAGACTAAACGATGTCTATCTGGTCAACCAAAGCAAGAATAGTTTAACCAGTCAAATGTTAAAACAGCTTGAGTATCGGAGTCTCTCGGTTGGTAAATAAATTGGTCAAAATCAGTTTGAATACCACAAAAAGCTGTGGAACTCCTCGGAATAGTCTGGTCCTTGGAAAAACAAAATATATGAAATAACTTTTTTCGTGAAATTTGTATTAAACCCGGCGAATGACAGGTCAATAGTAAACTCGCACTAATTTCCTACAACCTTGCTTCTTTTTCTTTTTCCTGCTTACAAAAATACTCTGCATAGCTCCCACTGATGATATTTAAATAAAAGACAATAATGTACTCTTTCTAATACTTTTATTTTACTTCATTTACATCAAGTAGTAACTATTTTATATTCAAATGGTAAATACTAAGTCTTTGCATTGACTCCTTCGATATCTTAATTACAGTTTACATCGATTAAGTACTTAAAATGTTTATTTTGTTTGTCGACAAAACAGTTCCATTTACTAAAATCCAAGCTTTCGAAGAAAAGCTAGTAACTTAGATTGATAAAAGTACAATAATAACTTAAAGTTTCTGATCAAATGTGCAATTTTCATCTGGTAGGTCGAAAAAAATTGTTGAAATTGAAATAATTGTGTTCAAAGAATTATTCGATGTACTCAGATTCAGAGTAAGGGCCTTCTTGTAAGGGAATGCAATTTTCCATATTTTGCTTTTACTGGTTAAGAGAATTTGATGGGCAATGCCCAGAGCTCTCATTGTTCACAAAAAATCGATTTTGTTTTTTGTCTTACATCCTCTTTTTGATAATGTACAATAAAAGAAAGGTATCCAGGGTATACCTATATTCGGGTCTAATAACCTTTATAATTGATAAGTTTAGTCATATTCGAGAGACAAAAACACAATTACAAATGTATGTTACAATAGCCATAGAGTATTTACAATGTTTAAGAAGTTTTAGGTCTATATGGAATACTACAATATTATCAAGTAGTACCTAAGATTAAAGGAATAAAGCTATCACAATATCTAATACAATAATTTACTAACTCTAGCTTACAAAATATAAAATATTTACAACAATCACTGCCCATGAAGACCGTACTAATCAGTAACATTTAATTTCCTACTGTCCATTTCATACCAATAGATCATTATTTAAAATCATATCCATGAGGTAGAAAATAAAATTTTATTTCACTAACATTGAGTACAAGAAATATTTACAAAATTAATTATTTGAACATAAATAAAAAAAACTCTTAAAATCTGTATCGATACTAAATCTAATACTTTGATTAATATTATTATACCTAATTTTATTAACAGAAGCGTTATTTACAATTTTGTACATTGGAAATAATATAAAATAAGTTAGTAATACTGTAAATAATTTTAAAGCTTATCATCAGAAAGTACATAGACATAAAACTACATTAACTAAATCAGTCTGTTAAAGATAAAATAAAAAGAAAAAACCTATTGATAAAAGATCTATGACATAAATTGAAGAATCTATAAAGAATTCCAATGAAGTAATATAATATAAAAGAACAAGATAATAGCGAAAAACACGCTATCGTTCAAAATTTAAAACAGAACCAAACTGAACACATACCTTTTATCCGTAAAGAATTTAATAGTGCCATCTAGATAGAAATATTAGACGTTTCTGGCAATACCGAAAACGTGATTGAGAATACTGTGAAAAAAGCGAAAATAACACCTAAAGGCTTAATTACAAACATGGTGATCCTTCTTATATCGGCAGGTTTCGCAGTGAACTTTACAGCACCATACAAAACGACACTGACATTTTTCTTCGTGGTCACGAACTCTGGTCTGATAACCGCGACCACAGCAGAGAAGGCGACATCCATCGAGTCCAGCGGAGGTTCGATTACAAGTGCGACCACGGGTACCGAGAATGCCAAATCTGGAAAGTGTAAAAGCTTAAATTACTCCGATGAACTAAATAAGTTATTAGATTATTATCTATACGATCAAATTTTCTTTTAATCAATTGATTAAAAGAAAGTTTGATCGTTACGAAGTTGTGTCTTTTCCAAATTGCATAGTCAAAGAGTTATGGGGCAATAACTGCCAAAATCCTGCCGTTTCGACGTGTGTGCTGTAACTAACGTACTTTACGAAGTTTATCTTCTTTGGCAAGTCTAAGATGTACTACTAATGGGGATAAGACAGTACATATTAATTTCATGGAAGAGAGAGCTTTAGCATTGTGAATTTGATTTCTTTTTTATTTGTTCAATTCAATGACGGATCAGTTTTTATCAAGAAATCATCCCTCTTTTTGCATTGACACATTACCAATCTACATCTTAATGTCAGATTTAACCTCTTCTGCTCTGATTGGGACTTTATGATATGTGGTTATATCTTTTCTCATTCGTATCACCGTACCTCATAAACAAATTCATTATCCAAACTAAGCGGCATCCGACAATAGATACATAAGTAATATCAAAGATTCATAAATTAAAAAATCGTCAATCCTGGTTAAAAGAAGCAAACAACGTTTTTTACTACAATTGCGCGAAACGAAAACGCGAATAATAGAGACATTGTATATTACATTCTACCGATATGATTATCTAATAATCTATTAATCATATAATAAATTATGATAATACTAATAGATTGCATAATGCAATTTGCAAAAAAAATACCGCTTATTAACTCACAGGCGATCAATAAAGATAATGACAACATGTTCAAATTATCCGGTTTTAAAAAAGATATTGATTGAGGAATGGCTTTCATTATACTAATACAAATTGGGTCATAGCAAATAAATTATTTCATTTCGTCATCATCATCATCATCATCACCCGCCTGTATATATCCACTGATTTTTTTTTTTTTTTTTTTTTTTTTTTTATACCACCAGTGTGGCAAACAAGCATACGGCCCGCCTGATGGAAAGCAGTTACCGTAGCCTATGAACGCCTGTAACACCAGAGGCATCACACGCGCGTTGCCGACCCTGTAAAAACCTCTTCACGCCCTTTTTGAAGAACCCCATGCTGTAGTCCCCTGAGAAAACCTCGACAGGCAGTTCATTCCACAGCTTGACAGTACGCGGGAGAAAACTTCTCTGGAACCGCACAGTACGTGACCACTTAGGCTCCAATGTGTGAGGATGAATTCCCTGTCGATGGCGAGCGGTGCGACTGTAGAAGGAGGCCGTTGGCATCATATCAAACAACTCCTCTGAACACACCCCATTGTACAGACGGTAGAACACACAAAGGGACGCAAAATCTCTTCTCAGACTTAACGGTTCTAAACCGTCTGTTAGTTTGGGATCATCGACAATCCTCACAGCGCGCCTTTGAATCGAGTCACAAGGTGCAAGCTGGTATCTAGGCGCTCCCGCCCATAGATGGCAACAGTACTCCATATGCGGCCGTACTTGAGCTTTGTAAAGCATAAGTCTCTGCCGCGGATTGAAGTACTGCTTCGCCCTGTTGAGCACACCTAGTTTCTTCGACGCCAGCTTGACCTTCCCCTCCAGGTGACAACGAAACTGGACATCGCTGGAGATTTCAACTCCAAGAATCCCAATGTTTTTGGCGATGGTAAGGGGTGTGTTTAGGAATTGAGGAGCCACAGCAAAAGGGGTTTTCTTAGCGGTGAACGCGCAGACTTGTGTCTTAGTGGGATTGAAATGAACCAGGTTCGTTCGCCCCCAATCGGACACACTATTCAGTGTGCTCTCGATCTTCGACACAAGCTGTTCGCGGCTCTCCTCCACCAGAGAGCGGGGAATATTAGCGCGGCCCGTATAATAAGCATCCCCGGTGCTGTCGTCAGCATAGCAATGAATGCTGTCAATGGACAACATATCATTGATATGCAGCAAAAACAGCGTCGGGGACAATACCGAGCCTTGCGGGACGCCAGCATTAATGTCCATGCTATCGGAGCAACTGCCATCTACGACGGCTCTAATGCTTCTGCAGGACAAGAAGCTAGCGACCCATTCGCATAAACCCTCTGGTAAACCGTATGCAGGCAACTTCGAAAGAAGACCACGGTGCCAGACCCGATCGAACGCCTTCGCCATATCAAGACTGACAGCTAATGCCTCACCTTGACTCTCCACGGCTGAAGCCCAGCGATGTGTAAGATACACTAGAAGATCACCAGTCGAGCGACCATGGCGAAAGCCGTATTGATGGTCGCTGATTAAGTCGTGCTCTTCTAGGTATTTCAGGAGCCGGTTGTTAATAACGCGCTCCATTACCTTGGAGAGAAGGGAGGTAACAGCGATAGGCCTGTAATTCGATGGGTCTGATCTGTCACCCTTTTTGGGCACAGGGTGCACGTTCGCAGTCTTCCACGACGACGGTACCTGCCCGGTGAAATAAGAGAGCGCGAAAAGGCGCGTAAGAACAGGACACAACTCAGGTGCACACAGCTTTAACACCACTGCCGGAATGCCATCTGGCCCACTCGACTTATGAACGTCAAGGGATAGCAATGCCCGCCGAACATCTCGTTGAGTAAATGAGATTTCCGGCATGGAATTACCACACCGCGGGATGGAAGGCGGTGCGGCGTCCCCGTCGTTCAAAGTCGAGTTTGAGGCAAAGAGATTCCCCAATAGATCGGCTTTCTCCTTTGCACTGTGGGCCAGACTACCATCTTGTTTTCGGAGTGGTGGAAAGGACGACTGACAAAAGTTGCCCTCGGCAGCCTTAGCAAGCGACCAAAAAGCACGGCTCCCAGATGGGTGCTTAGCTAGGCGCTCACCAATCCTGCCGATGAACTCAAACTTTGCCCTGGCAATTACTCTCTTACTGAACCTCGAGGCAGCATTGAACTCCCGTTTCAAGTCGGAAACACCAGGATCTCCATTAATACGAGCCGTGGTCCAAGCCTCATATGCAGTTTGCTTGCGAAATTTAGCTTCTCTGCAAGACCGATTAAACCACGGCCGCTTCTTAGCACCTGAAGTAGCCACCCGCCGGTTTGGAATAAATAATTCCATCCCAGCCAAAATCGTCTCCGCTACATCAGATGCACAGGTGTCTATATTTTCCGACCCGAAACAAAGCCGCCTCCACGGGTACGATGCGTAAAATTCACGCAGTCCATCCCAGTCTGCTGACTTATAGTGCCACATACGACGCCATCCGGTATACCGGGGTGGGTCAGGGCTTGCACATGGCACTTGGGTCCGGATGAGGCAGTGGTCCGACGAGCCAAGAGGCGCATCCACCGAGACTGTATACCCATCCGGATGTGTGGTCAGCAGAAGGTCCAGTAGAGAGCTAGTATGGTCCTCTATATCTGGTATTCTCGTTGGAGAATGCACCAGCTGTGAGAGACCATAGGCCAGAGCAAAATCATGAACAGACCTCCCCGCGAAGTCAGTGGACCGAGAGCTGAGCCACTCGACATGGTGGGCATTGAAGTCTCCCAAAATCACTAACTCCGCGGAGGGGTACTTCTCAATGACTTTGTCAGTCGCCAATTGCAGGTGCTCGATCAACCGAGTTGTGTCTGCATCACCGCTATGAGACCTGTAAAGGCACGCGTAGATACGGGTGCGGCCGCCCTGATCCACGCGTACCCACAACACTGACAGGTGCCTGTCTTCAAGGCCGTGAAGACGTCGACAGCAAATATCGTCCCGGACGTACATACATACCCCGGCTCGATGTACAAAAGAATGTTCAAGTTTGTACCCGGGGTATAATAAGTAAGAAATATCGGCCGGGCAAGATATTTGCGTCTCCGTTAAAAAAAGGAGGGTCGGCTTTGCAGTTTCGAGGTGCTGGTGAACTGCATTTATGTTTGTGTGAAGTCCTCTGACGTTACAAAAGTCCACGTCGAATGTGGATGAGGACGCCGCTGAAAAAACCTTCTTTTTTTTGTTCCTGGCCATTAAAAGGGGGTAAGAGGATTTTGAGAGAAGTTATTTCACTGACGGCGCGAGGGACAAGAAAAGCGCGGTGTCTACCCCCGCAGCACAGTGCAGGTAGTGCGGTTTGCTAGCGCGGCGGGCGGAAGGGCCCCCGGTCCCCCCCTGCTGCAGCAGCCGGGTCCACTCCGGTCTCCTCCTCCGGCACGGCTACTACAACAGGGACTTTTCACAAGTTGGCGGTTCAGCCTCCCGGGGCGGAGATTAGGTGATCCCCGGGTTCGGGAACCCTACTAACCTGCGGGCGGCCAGCGGACAGCCGTTTCACCGGGTCTCCCTGACCGCCGCGCCAACACGCCGCGCCTACACCGCTAGCGGCGGTTCGACAGCCGCTGGTCCCTCTGCCGTCAGCATAACAACTCCTCTAAAACAGCCCTGGTGACCTAGTTAACTCGCAGGAACACGGCATAGCCATTATGGCTGCGGTTTTTTGCCAGGTGGAGGTACTACCCCAGTCGGATGCTGGCCAAGCCTGGAGCGAAAGACCACACTATGCCCCTCCCCCATCTGACAAGTAAAAGAGAAGCACAGTGTGATCCTTCACTGCGTCCTACCTCTCTTTCGCCATCGCCTCGTTAGCTGGTCGGCAGGGTGCACCACGTGCAGGTGAGGTTGGCTTTAGCTCGAAAGATGTTGATGAGCTACTTACACCCTGATGGAGATAGGACTTTCCTAATGCCTACCACCATATGCGATCCGCATCCAGCCGCTTTCCGCCTCCAGCCACTTCCGGCTGTTCCCTTAAGGTCAAGTTTTGAGCCGGACGGACCACAAACGAATATTTTCATGTTTTAATGTTTGTAAAACTAGTGATATATTTGTGTTGCCACTGATGATGTACAGGATCTCTGTCTCTTAGAGTGGATTTTATTCGAAAAGGTTGCGCAGTTTAACGAAAGAGAGAACGCAGATATTTTCTACGTGATCGACTCAGAATGGAATGTAAAACTAAAGTTTTTGGCATTGCTCGTACTTCAGTAAATGAAGATTTGAAGTGAAGTGATTAGGTTATATAACTCGTAAAACCGACAGTAATTGGGGCGAAATGAATGAAAAACGCTGCGCGTGATGGCCGTTCACTAGATGATAGTTGAGGTTGTAGTCAAGATCTGAGAGAGCATTAGCTCTCTCAGATCTTTGTGCTGTATCCATTAGGATACAGCACAAAGATCTGAGAGAAACAGAGAGCAGTTTTGTGCTGTATCCATTAGGATACAGCACAAAACTGCTCTCTGTTTCTTGACGAAGGGATAACCTACTAAGCTCTGACGAGACAAGACTATTCTGCTTTACAAAGCTCTTTGCGCCTTGTGAGTAGATTCAGAGGGGTGCTGTGAGGATTGTTGACGATTTCAATCTGGCAGACGGTTTAGAACCTAGTCTAAGAAGAGATTTTACGTTCATTTGTGTATTCTACCAATTCTACAATGTAATGTATTCAGAGTAGAGGTTTGACATGATGCACCGCCGCACCGCTAGCCTTTGACAGGGAATTCATCCCCACACATTAGAACCCAATGTGATCTCGTACTGTGCGGTTTCAGAGAAGTTTTCTTACACGTACTGTCAAGCTGTGGAATGAACTGCCTGTCGTGGTTTTCTCAGGAGACTACAGCATGCGATTCTTCAAAAAGAGCATGAAAAGGTTTTCACATGGTCGGCAATGCCCGAATGGTGCCCCTGGTGTTACAGGCGTTCATAAACTGCCGTAACTGCTTTTCATCAGGCGGGTCGTATGCTTATTTCCCATCTTAGTGGTATAAAAAGCCAAAGGATTAGCATGGATATCCTTTGCCTGAAATGTTGATACATTAAATACTTACTCGTCGTTTGGTTCACAGTAATCTGGAGAATCTTCTAAGTACACCAAATCAGTTTTGTTAGGTTTCTTCAGGTCGGCGTGTAGAGGTCGCAGTTTTCTTATGTTTTTGCCTCTTTTTCTTTCGACAATCTGTAAATTCTTGAAAATTATATCTGTGACTTACTTTTGTATAGATATTTTAATTTTGAACTATTTTGTACTAGCATGGTAGACTCTGTGCACACTACACGTTTCGCGATCGTGTATTACAGAGGGAGATCCCAGGGCCGCCAGACGTGACTTATTTTCTGATGTGCATAATTGAGTAGTGGTAAGGTTTACTACGATCGTATGACTTGACAGCAGTATTACCTTACAGACGCTTTAACGTTCGCATGCCGCGGTCCCATGGTGGGTGAAGCGTTGGTGCTTCTGTACCTTCTGTGTCAATTCTGAATTGACAGGTCACACGCGAATATAAGTAAGAATTATTTATTTGTTTGAGAGGTTTAAAGTGTCTGTGAGGTAAAGTTGTGTTACTTGTACCATCAATGGTACTAGTCAATGGTACTACTGATCCGGATGGATACTGTCGACCGAAAGTATCTGGGAGTATTGCTCACAGATTTTTAACGATATTGTGTAACACATATTATTATGTAAAAAACAGCTATCAGAATTTCGATGAGGTGAGTGTTTTTAAGTACCTTGATCGGGTGGCAGACAAGCATACGGTCCGCCTGATTTGAAGCGGTTACCGTAGCCATATTAATGCTCGCAACATAAAATATCGCTCGCGCGCCGCTACCCCCGCTGCCAACGCTGCATGCCATGCAACCCTCAAGGGAATTGTTATTTGGCTGCGGTATTCTGTGAGGTGGAGGTACATTCCCTAGTCGGGTAGCTTACAATTACGCTCCCTACCTCTCTTTTCGCCAGAGCTTCGTTTGTCAGTCGGCAGGGTGCACCACGTGCAGGTGAAGTTGGCTTTGGTTCAAAGATGTTGGTGATCCACTTAAACCCCAAAATGACATGATACCTGGAAAATGGCCGTCTGGCCAAGGTAGCAAGCAGGTAGTCATACGATCATAGTACACCCTAACGCTACTCAATCATGCTCATTTTGTTCTACAGAAAATAAGTGAGGTCTGGCGGCTCTGGGATCTTGAATTATTAGAGCCTGTCTCAGCTGAAATGACGCGTCCCTGCGTTTACGCACACGTGGAAATTTAATATATGGGTGTGTGTTCTACGCATAATAATGCTATTCTATTGGAATGAGTCATTCAGTCAATGGCCAAGTAGGGTCAAACGTAGAAGCACGCATCGCTCAGCCACAAAAGTACCGTCAGCATGTCGCGAAAAAGACACCTTCGGAGTCCAGCTCCCTTACCACCAACTCTTATTGCGATTCAATAACTGAATAGAATGCTTATTCATACCAATGAATAAGCGACTCTATTTCAAATTGCATAGAGTCGCTTATTCATTATTAATGCAGGTGACGTCACGGACGTCTGAGACGGTACATACAGTGTCTATGTTCGGCTTATATAAAAATATTATAACTTAATTTTTCGATTCTAAAGTTATACTCATTGATTGAGAACAGTTGTATAAATCTGGTGAAGTGTTATCTTCGTGTATATTTAGCTGAGTGCTGAGAAATTAGTGAAAACACCATACTATCACTCAACTTTTGAAATTATATTGCGGGCTGGTGAGAAAAATTATTTACTATTTACCTACAACATCAGCTGTTAGTCAGCTGAGATTTCAAGTACTTACCGCAGATAATTATAGCTACTAACTACAGGTGATCGTTGTCTTAGTGTATAGTATCACGTTACATAATAGACTTGGAATATAATTTTGAATCAACTATGCCTAAGTGTAATGCCTGTGGTCGATACATAGCGCAAACAGATGGCGTTAGCTGTACTACCTGCCCGGCTATTTACCATCATACTTGTTTGGGATTATCGAAAACATACAAACCTAACAAATCCTGGTCGTGTCCTGAATGCAGTAAAAATAAACCCCGTATGAATACTGCTGATACACCGGTCAAAAGTGTTACAGAAGATCTTGTACCCTCGAGCCCTCCTTCTCATATTGATCATACTCCCGTGAGCTTGGACGAAATAAGTAGGGAGATACGAATGCTTAGAGAAGAGATGCGCGAATATCATAGGGATATACAACTGATACGACAGGATATGCTTGATTTTCGTAATAGTCTTGCAACGTTCAATGGCCGTATAGATGCAGTGGAGGACAGGGTGCAGACACTAGAGAACAACATCACTAGTAAAAACAACACAGCCACCGAGTTAGAAACCATAATAACACAACTGAGAACCGAGTTGAATGATAAAGATCAAGAACTGCTCATAAACGATCTTGAAATCACGAACCTACCGGAGTCAAGCGGAGAAAATCCTGTGCATCTCGTCACTTTAATCGGACATAAATTAGGCGTTAATATTGATGAGCGTGATATTGTATATGCGGAGCGTGTAGGGTCCCGATTCACGAATCATAACAACAGCGCGGGCAGCGCGGATCACGTTCCATTGAGACTGAGACCATTGATAACACAACTGAGAACCGAGTTGAATGATAAAGATCAAGAACTGCTCATAAACGATCTTGAAATCACGAACCTACCGGAGTCAAGCGGAGAAAATCCTGTGCATCTCGTCACTTTAATCGGACATAAATTAGGCGTTAATATTGATGAGCGTGATATTGTATATGCGGAGCGTGTAGGGTCCCGATTCACGAATCATAACAACAGCGCGGGCAGCGCGGATCACGTTCCATTGAGACTGAGACCATTGATAGTACGACTTGCGCGTACGTCACAGCGGGATGAATTACTTCGTAGTATGCGGGTGCGGCGAGGCGCCGATACATCGGACCTGCAACTACCCGGCGAACCGAGGCGATTCTATATTAATGAACGGCTTACTAAACTAAACCGTCAGCTGTTATATAAAGTTCGTGAGGCAAAAAGTCGCATGAACTGGAAGTATGTGTGGACAAAACGGGGCCGTATATATGTTAGACAGGAAGAAAGCAAAAACTCGTTTTTAATAAAAAAGGAAAGTGATATTGTTCGTGTTTTTGGAATTGAATCTGTTAGCGCTATTAGTGAAGCGCATTCATAAATCAATATATAAGCATATTATTTTTTCCTTACTTATGTTTTTTTGTTTGTTTGCCTAGATATGGTACACAATATTATTGTTACCTAAACTCAATCTTATTAGATAAGTTTACATGTCACTTGAACCGATATTTTTACTATCATCTATTTGTGCTAATTGTTTTAGTTTTCGTTATAATTATACAACCCGGGTCATTATTATGTATGTTACTGGTTGAATTTCATAAATTGTTTGTATTGTATACGATCATTGACACAATATATTCTATAGTCTTATTTTTTAAACGTGATTTTCAGCTGAAATCTTGCCTGTATGCCTATTTTGTACTGTATAAGGGGTCACGGATGTATCTAATGGTTTCTTTATGTAATGTTATCATGATCAAATTGTACTGTACTTTTCAAAATCGATTTAAGATATATTTAATGATTTTTTACTGTTTTATGAGTAATATGCACAGCATTATTCACACATTTTATCGTTATTTAAGTGTGTATATATACCATTATTGTATTAATATAATTAAAAAATGATTAGACAGTTTTTTAAAGTTGGTCTTCTGAATGCTGGTTCACTGGGAACTAATCATGATAATTTCGTAGTTGCCATGGTAAACCATGGGGTTGATATCATGGCCATAAATGAAACATGGCTTAGGTTGGGTGAGGAGGGACGTGCGCCTGTTGTGCCAGATTATAGACTGCGACATATTCCTCGCCCGATTGGTAACCATGGAGGCCGTGGTGGCGGAGTAGGATTTTACATTAGACGTGGTGTCAATGTAAAAAATTGCGAGCATATTAATCATCCACTAGTAGAACAAATGTGGATAAAGACTATCGTTAACCATAACAAAATAATTATAGGTACAGCTTATCGTCCTCCGTGGCTTGATTCCTCTATATTTTTAGATTCAATAATGGATACTATAACTTCATTATCGGGGTACGATTACTTAATTTTGTTAGGCGACTTTAATATAAACTTATTAAATGATCTAGATTTTAAAACTCAAAAATTCAATACTTTTTTACATTGCACTGGGTTGCGACAAGTAGTAACAGAGCCTACTCATTTTACAGCCAACAGTAGAAGTCTTATAGATGTAGTTTGCACAGATGCATACGTGCGGCATGTTGTTGTTGACCCGGTGGATGTTGCCGGCGGGCATGCATTTATAGATTGTGAGTTTACATTCCGTAAGCCGACAATTCCACCTAGAGTAATTACGTACAGACCGATGGCGGATATTTGTATGAATCTATTTAATAAAGATCTAACAAATATTAATTGGAGTAGAATTGAGGCATTGGAAGATGTTGATGACATAGTAGATGACTTTAGTAAAACCGTGTTATTTCTATTTGATCTTCATGCCCCCGTCACTAGACGTATAGTTAAGGAACTACCTAGCCCTTGGATTACTGATAATGTGAAACTCGCCATGAGACTGCGTGATGCAGCTCTCCGTAAGTATAGGCGCACACAACTAGAAGTGCATAAGAAATACTATAAAGACTTAAAAGGGCAGGTTAACATATTACTTAATAATGAAAAAAAATGCTATTTTAAATTTCACATCAATAATCACATTAGAAATCCGAAAAAAATATGGAAAAATATAAAATCTAAGATCATCCCCCGTAAATCATCTGACATTCCTGCACACTTAAATAACCCTAATCTTATAAATCAACATTTTCTAAACATACCATACGACAATAATATCTCTTTATCCACTCTAACTTACTATGAATTTCACAGATTTGGTCAAACTACTTTCACTTTGCAGCCGGTAGATTCCATTAAAGTGCTTAAAATAATAAAAGAACTTAAGTCTAATGCAGTAGGCATTGACGGGATATCGCTGGACATGATTAGTATGACAATCCCTCAATCATTAGACGCGTTAACATCCTGTGTAAATAAATCCATTTATACGTCTAAATTCCCTTCACTTTGGTTAGCTGGTATTATTCGCCCAACTCCTAAGAGTGTTTCCGTGGTTGAGGTTAAAGATTTACGCCCTATTAGTATCCTGCCTTGTTCTTCTAAGATATTAGAGAAAGTAGTAGCCCAACAATTGACTGAATATATAGAAGTAAATCATATACTGCCTATGGTTCAGTCCGGGTTTCGGAAAAACCGAGGTACGGCAACCGCTCTCCTGGATGTAACAGACAACATATTAACCGCCCAGGATGAAGGTAAAGGTACTATACTTGTCCTACTGGATTATTCGAGAGCTTTTGATGCATTGGATATTTCCCTTCTCCTATCCAAGATGACGTACTATGGCTTTGATGTAGGTACAGTGAATTGGTTTCATTCTTACTTAAGCGGTCGGGCTCAGATAGTACATACAATCGCAGATGATGGTTCTACACAATGTTCAGAAGTATCTCCCGTAAATAGAGGTGTCCCTCAAGGATCCATCTTGGGGCCTATCTTATTTACACTATACACTGCAGATATTACCGATGTTATTAAACACTGCAAATTTCATATATATGCAGATGATGTTCAAATATTTTTATCATTTTTGCCAAATAAAGTAGATGAAGCAGTGGAACTAATTAATAAAGACTTGAATAGTATCCTTAACTGGTCACAAAGGAATTCATTGGCACTTAATGCAACCAAAACGAAATTTATGGTGCTGGGAACAAAATCTCAGATTTCGAAAATAATTAGCTGTGGACCCCAAATAATTATAAATAACGTAGTTATTGAACGCACGCGTGAAGCCCGCAATTTGGGTTTGATAATGGATGATGAATTGCGATTTGAAAAGCACATAACTGATGTGGTACGTAACTGCTTTTACAAACTTAAGTTGTTATATAAGATACGGGATCATCTCAGCATAGAACTACGCATTCAACTAGTAGATTCTCTTGTTTTATCGAAGTTCAATTATCTAGATGTGGTTTATGGCTCAAGATTACTTAGCAAAACTGCTACATTGGTGCAAAGAGTGCAAAATGCTTGTGCACGTTTTTGTTTTGAAATTCCACGTAGAGCTCATGTAACACCTTTTCTTATCAAGTCTAACATATTAAAGATGAAGTATAGAAGACAGCTGCATTTTGCTTCACTCTTGTTTGGTGTGATTAGAACGGGTAAGCCAGAATATTTATATTCGAAACTTACATGGTTGAGTGATATTAATGAGTACAATACGCGTGCATCAGTAATCGCACTCAAAACTCCATATCACAGAACTGCAGCATTCAGGGGGAGCTTTAGGTACACTGCCACTAAGTGTTGGAACAATCTGCCCCCACCGTTAAGATCCTGCAAAACAGTTCAGGCCTTTAAACGAAATTTTAAAGCATACCTGAATCATTGTCAGAATACTGAACCTTAGTGGCAGTTGTTTTTCTCGTTGTGCATATTGTATTTATAATAAGGAACAATCAGGGGTTATAATTGGCTTATATTTTTTATAGGGACAATATAATTAAATTTATTAATTCGGCAGCAAAAAAAAAAAAAAAAAAAAAAAAAAAAATTAATTACAATATTATTTTTGTAACTGTGGTCGTCCGTGAGTCACTACAGCAGGTTTCAGCTGAAAATCGGCGCTGCACGATAGTGTGGCATATGTCGAGCTGAGGCCTTTTAACCCATATTTCATGTATTTATTAGAATAAGTTTAATTATTGTTATTGTGAACGTGTTTTTTTTTTTTTTACTTTATTGTGTGTTATTTATGGGTTAATAAATGTTTCTTCTTCTTCTTCTTCTTCTATTCATTGGTATGAATAAGCATTCTATTCAGTTATTGAATCACAATAAGAGTTGGTGGTAAGGGATAATCAAGTGCCCTACCTAATTGAACCAGTAAGTCGATCAGGATTGGTCCACTTACATCGAACTTGTCTATATTTCTACTTAGAGCATATTTTGTAAAAAGTATTCGGCCGGCTTGAGAACACTGGCTGCTGGTAATATTCAGTAAAGTAATTTGTATTTTAAACCCCCTTTAAGGAAATTCATATTCCAACAATTGAGTCATTTTGGTAAGTTTTGAGATATAAGTCAAATATTTACCCTAACATGTGAAGCTCCTTCGTATCTAGTGGTGAGAGCGTCCCCAACGATGCGAAGTTGTGGCAGCCGACGCCAGCACACTCGCACCGAACACGACCCTGACATCCCGTGACACTTGCAAACTCGCTGCATGCGGCTACGAACTGCCTGGAATTTGTAATCAAATAGTTAATCCCTAACAGACAATTTTTTAACGTAAATACGTGAATCAAACAAATGATAACAAAATCGGGGGATACAGTTTGTTACAGCTACATATCTATCATCTCTATCCAAAATTCAATCACACCACTGGATAGATGAATGAGCAAAGAATTTATTACGCTAAGTAAAGACTATGGAACATCGCGTGCGGGGTAAGGTGAAGCGCTGCCATTTTGAGATAATTTTAGTGCATATATTGTATTCATGTAAACACACGGCCGTGTTAACATACTGTGTCGTATACCTGTTGTGTAATAAGCGGCCTAGGCCTAAACCTAGAAATCAAGATTAGTTATAAGAATTGTTTTTTTTTCTTGTTACACGAAAGCTGCTTTATTACTGAAGCAATATACAGGGTAGTGCATGCCGCGCGCGCATTCATATACACCAATACCCCATATTTTTTTCAAACGACGGGTGGCAACCAAGTGTACGGCTCATCTGATGTCGAGCAGTTCACAAACCTTACTGGAGCCCCATTTTTGTAATTTTCGATCATTGCGTTATAGTAGCGACTTACTTGTATACTTTTACCCCATATATTCAAGACTCATTCACATGAGCCAATACCTAAGACCATTTCGTCCGGGACTTAAAAGATTGCATGCCGCGTATTGCCTGATTACAAACATGTGTACCCCCACTGGTGCTGCTTCTAGTGAATCTATTTTAAATCTTCAAATGAAAAAGACTTATTCAACTTCAAAGGAAATGGCCACAGATAACTGGGTATTACCAACAAAATTGTTTAACAGGATTAACAGAGACAATCACTAAAATTAGTGACTATATCCTATGACTTCATACATATACATATAGCCATTACTATACACTATCATAATATATTTTGTTAGATGGCTATCTGCCTGTTTGTCTGATAGTATTAAAGAAAATTCCGTATGTCATGATTCCGAAAAACAAGCATCGATTATTATATGTCACAGATACCGCTTAGAAAAATATCTAGTATAATCCCTATAATCTGATTGTTTTTTTTTTCTGTAGATGCCATCACTATTATCTTTAAAGGAACACAAGCTGCCAAGAAATGTCAATATGAGGAAATGATTGCGAGTGGAATGTGAGTCATTTTGCGAGACAGATTGCAAAAAATGTGATGTTGGTACTCGGTGGAACTTTTTCAACATTTTGCTATAATCACTGACAACTGCTTAACAAAATAAATAAAAAAATAATTTTTATTAAGCGGATTAAGTGGACACCGCTTATTTAAGGAAGATAATAACACGAGCCATAAAAATACGAACTAAGCCACAGAATAAGAATAACGACGAGTTCGGTGGCGTAGCGGTCAATAATGCGGCTTCGGCACCCAACGCTCGTGGGTTCGATTCCCATATAGGACAAACATTTGTGTGCATGAACATGTCTGTTTGTCTTAGTCTGGGTGTTTTCTATGTATTATAAGTATGTATTTACAAAAAAAAATGTATTTACGTATGTTTATCAGTTGTCTAGTACCCATAACACAAGCTTCGCTTACTTTGGGGCTAGGTGGCGCTGCGTAATTTGTCTGACAATATTTATTTATAATAATAAGAATGCAGGGCAGCTTGTGTGGCGAGCTGTTGTGTGAGTAGCGACACCACGGACCCGAGTCTCCAGAGAGTCGGTCAGGGCCTTCGTATCCGACGTGTCTTCATCGGTCGGAGTGTAAACACAAGAAGGCCCGCAGGACTCTCAGCTCTGGCTTGCCTTCATTGGCCGTCCAGAGAGGAGCCGCTAGAGCTATATGCTCCAGGGGTGGAAGTGTTAAAGGGCATCACGCCGCGAGTAACTTCGGAGAAAGCGCAGCACACCTCTCGACATCCCTGAGTCACTCACAGCGGTGTTGCCCCCGGCCGGTTCCTAGCATTTTGGGGGCCCATCTAGTGAGTGGCAAGCCACCGCCTGCCGCAAATAACTAGCAATAAAAGCAGTTATGGCAGGTGTCCGTCCCTCTTCTGTAATAGCCCGGTATTAAGTTCATCCAGATCTCATCTCCATAGCCCATTTATTTTCCATCACACTTCGCAATAGTCTCAACGCCTGCCGAGACCTGCTCATGGGTATGTCGTTCCATTGACATATCCTGGAGCGGGTAACGGCGGGCGTACAACATTACATCATACTTCTCAAAGGGGCCTCTACGCGTTGGATCCATATCCCCGCGCATGCCTATCAAATGACCGGGCTTGACCCGTGATTAAAAAAGAATAATATATTTGTTAAACATTGGTATTTATGTTCACAGTGGTGTTGGTTTATGTTATTGACAGATCTCTATGTATTGTCCTCAGGCATACAAATGTTTATTCACATATACTTTACAAAAGTCAGGCTTTGTGGATATAATATCTTCATTATTAATTAAATTTTCATATAAATTAATATATACATAGAAATGTCACAAAATTCAATGCACAATATTTTTTATATCAAAATAATTATAATAAATGTATGTCACAAAATATAAAAAATGACAAAAAGATAAAATCTAATGCGCAAGCAAGCAAACTCAAATGCACAGAAATACTAGGTTAGGTTAGAATAGAAATTTGGTTTAGTATGTTTTATATCAACGTTAGTCGCAATACAGTATAATAGTCGCCCAGTTTCAAAATTTTAGATGCTCGGTTTATTACTACCCCTTATTTAAATTTATTTTTACCGCAATTAAGTGGTGTCACTTAATCCACTTAAGTGATTAAATTTATGTTTACTGTGTATTTTTTTTTATTTTGATAAGCAGTTTTCATTGATTACTGGATACTTGATTGTTTTTGTAGAAACGAGAAAATTATCTAAATACCTTGGTAATGCAGTAAAAGCGAAACCAGTCCGTAAATATAAATTTATTAAGTGGAATAATACAAGTCATTTTATTATTACAAGTTATACAAAAAAAAAGTCACATAATTCATAAATTTTACTGAGTTAAAAATGTTTCGTTGTTTCCATAGATTGAAAACCTATCTACTCACAACAAATCGCATAGTTCTAACTAAATTTTGGTGCAAATTAGACCTTTCTTTGGATTTTTGTAGGTATTTGAAATCTTTAAACATATTAGAAAATTTCATCTCCGATGAGCCAAAAGCTATTCAACAAATAATTAATATTAAAAAAACACAATATACCTTATACATATATTAATTTACTAAAAATAATAATTAACATTATGACAGTCCAAAAAACATAGTTCAACAATTTGAACGCCAATGTTTTGAGAATTTACTGATATTTATATTACTGACTAGCTATCATCCGCGGCTTCTACCGCGTTTTCTTTTTTTAATAAAAAGTATCATATGTCCTTCAAAATGCCGATTAGAATTCGTGTACAAAGTCTTATTATGATCGGTAGAATAGTTTCGACGTGAAAGCGTAACAAACAAACTCACATTTATAATATTAGAGAGATAATAGGAATTCTTAAAAATGTATAATATTTGAACGTACCCTTCGACCTGCTTCGTGGTTGTGCAAATTCATCAAGCCTTCGTCAGTATTTTTGTCTTCCTTAGAATCAACGAAATCTCGACTATATATCTCGCCGTATCGGATATCCTGTAATTTAAAATCTTTGTGAAATTAACGAATAAGTGTAATACAATCATATACATCTGGCCGTGTGGTTTCCGGCAGACTATAATGGAATCACTCCGTCTCTTCCCGTGGATGTCGTACAAGGCGACTAAGGGAAATACATTATAAAACATCGATCAGGCCTCCTCAACCCGTCTGGCCAATGTGGGGAGTATAGGCCAAATCCTCCTTCTGTCTGCGACGGAGAGGATCGTGCTCCTGTAGTGGAGACTATAATGACCTGATGATGAATGATGAATCATATACAAAAGGTTTCATTGCTAACTCTTTTAAACACATCGAGAAAAAAAAACACTTTTGCTCCATACATTTTCCTCAATATCAATACATATAATAAAACAGTAGGAACCGCGTGTCTGTACATTTGATAAAATTAACAAAAAATTAGTGTGGGCGATAAAAAAAGAGTAACAGAACACAAAAAAGATTTTTTTGATTTTTTTGTCTGTCTGTATGTCTGTCTGTCTGTCTGTCTGTATGTACTCGCTATTCTTTAAAACTACTGTACAGATTTTTACGCGGTTTTCACTAAAAGAAAGGTCATCCCTGAGCAACATATAGGCTTTGTTTCATCGAAATCTGATGTCAGATTAAAAAGTTATCGTCATTTAAAGTTTAAAGAAAATTTTTCTTTATAGAAAATCACTCATCACAAAATCTAAGAAACTACAAGTGCTAGGAGTCTCAAATTTTGTATGGGGGTTCCTTTCAGGACGTAGATGCTCACTAAGACGGAAATTTGGAATATTCAACTCCTAAGGGGGTGAAATGGGGGTCCAAAGTTTGTATGGGGAACCAAGATTAGTTGGACTATTTTATACGAAACTTTACACGAAATCTTCTGTAGATAAATGAGTAAACACGTGTTTCAGGATTTTTCAAAATTCAACCCCTAAAGGGGTGGAATGAGGTGCAAACGTCTGAAAATAGACATGGGTATTGTTTTTTTGGGTTTATCGGGTCGCTGATTCCGAAAACAACAGCTATTTTATAATCTAACATAATCGACGTGACACAAGAGCACTCCTGTGGGGGTGCGATGGGGTTGAAATATCAATATGGGTGTTGATTCTATGGTTTTCTAAAATGTCAATTACGAAAATGGCATCGATTTGAAAATGTGGACACGAAATTTCCATCTCGGTATAAAAATCCAAGATTTGGAACACCTGATGCAGAACCATAATAGTTCAGCTAAACTATAAGAAATATAAAAATGACGCCTTAGCAAAAGTTGTTCAGCCTGATGAGTATATAGTTTAACAAAATATTGATTGTATTGTAAAAAAAATAACCACACGCAGTGCTACTTTTATTCTTAGCTGCTACAAGTTAGACGCAATAGTTTTATTTATTTTATACTAGCTGTCCCGGCGAACTTCGTACCGCCTAACAATCAATGAATGTCGTGGTACATATTAGCTGAACTAAATTTATGATTTTATGGAATTAAAACAATGAATAGTAGAAAATAATAGAGAAGCTCGATGGCGTCATTGCGCGTGTCAGTCTAATTGAACACGCAAGTTAAGCAACGTCGACCGTAGCCTGTACACGGATGGGTTTATATTACCTCGAGCTCCTCCGTGATTCGAAAGACACGTTAAGCCGTCGGTCCCGGTTGTTATCATTAGCTCATCTTGAGCTCCTCCGTGCTTCGGAAGGCACGTTAAGCCGTCGGTCCCGGTTGTTATCATTAGCTCATCTTGAGCTCCTCCGTGTTTCGGAAGGCACGTTAAGCCATCGGTCCCGGTTGTTATCATTAGCTCATCTTGAGCTCCTCCGTGCTTCGGAAGGCACGTTAAGCCGTCGGTCCCGGTTGTTATCATTAGCTCAACTTGAGCTCCTCCGTGCTTCGGAAGGCACGTTAAGCCGTCGGTCCCGGTTGTTATCATCAGCTCATCTTGAGCTCCTCCGTGCTTCGGAAGGCACGTTAAGCCGTCGGTCCCGGTTGTTATCATTAGCTCATCTTGAGCTCCTCCGTGCTTCGGAAGGCACGTTAAGCCATCGGTCCCGGTTGTTATCATTAGCTCATCTTGAGCTCCTCCGTGCTTCGGAAGGCACGTTAAGCCGTCGGTCCCGGTTGTTATCATTAGCTCATCTTGAGCTCCTCCGTGCTTCGGAAGGCACGTTAAGCCGTCGGTCCCGGTTGTTATCATTAGCTCATCTTGAGCTCCTCCGTGCTTCGGAAGGCACGTTAAGCTGTCGGTCCCGGTTGCTATCATTAGCTCATCTTGAGCTCCTCCGTGCTTCGGAAGGCACGTTAAGCCGTCGGTCCCGGTTGTTATCATTAGCTCATCTTGAGCTCCTCCGTGCTTCGGAAGGCACGTTAAGCCGTCGGTCCCGGTTGTTATCATTAGCTCATCTTGAGCTCCTCCGTGCTTCGGAAGGCACGTTAAGCTGTCGGTCCCGGTTGTTATCATTTAATGACAGTCGTTAAGTGAAGTCAGTGGCCTTTAGGCGGTTCGAAAACACTGGCCTCCGCCAACCCGCAGTTGAGCAGCGTGTTGGAGTACGCTCTAAACCCCTTCGGTTGAGGGAAGACCCGTATCCATAAAAACTGAAGATTTCATAAAAATAAAGATTTCCTTATTGTAAATTTTTTAAAAAAAAAACGTTTTGTTTTATTTTTTTTAGTTTTGAAATAGGTTTTATCATTTTGGTGCTTTGTAATTGTCATTTCTTTTGATGTTTACTCTGATTTGATTCTTGCGCTCGAACCCCATGGGAAAAGCGTTTTCACCCCTATCGATTTGACATTTTTAAATTTTCATAACAAATCACAGACAACTTTCGCGACATAAAAGTGACACCAATCGATTTGACGTTTTGATATTTGACAACCAATAAATATCGTAATCCCTTTTTCAACTGACACTTTCATTTGTATGGGAAAATGTTTTTTCTTTTATTTTATTTTTTCGAGAATTTTCCAATGTTTTTAAGAGTTATTGTGCTATTCGGGACGGAAACAAATCCAACAAATCAAAAACCATGGCAATCGGTCCAGCCGTTCTCGAGTTATAAGTGTTGTAACAAACACGACTTTCTTTTATATATATAGATATGTCTAACTTGTAGCACTCGATTTATATAAATATATAATCAATACATACATATAATAAAACAGTAGGAACCGCGTGTCTGTACATTTGATAAAATTAACAAAAAAATAGTGTGGGCGATAAAAAAAGAGTAACAGAACACAAAAAAGATTTTTTTGTCTGTCTGTCTGTCTGTCTGTCTGTCTGTATGTACTCGCTAATCTTTAAAACTACTGTACAGATTTTTACGCGGTTTTCACTAAAAGATTAAGGTCATCCCTGAGCAACACATAGGCTTTGTTTCATCGAAATCTGATGTCAGATTAAAAAGTTATCGTCATTTAAAGTTTAAAGAAAATTTTTCTTTATAGAAAATCACTCATCACAAAATCTAAGAAACTACAAGTGCTAGGAGTCTCAAATTTTGTATGGGGGTTCCTTTCAGGACGTAGATGCTCACTAAGACGGGAATTTGGAAAATTCAACTCCTAAGGGGGTGAAATGGGGGTCCAAAGTTTGTATGGGGAACCAAGATTAGTTGGACTATTTTATACGAAACTTTACACGAGATCTTCTGTAGATAAATGAGTAAACACGTGTTTCAGGATTTTTCAAAATTCAACCCCTAAAGGGGTGGAATGAGGTGCAAACGTCTGAAAATAGACATGGGTATTGTTTTTTTGGGTTTATTATTTATGTATGTATATATATATACCTATATATATATATGTATATGTATATGCGGCCGCCCGCGACTTCGTACGCGTGGAGTTAGTTATTTACAAATAATTTTTAATTACATTCGAAAAAGCTAAATACCTAATGTCTAGACGAATTTTTAGAATCAATGAAGTCGACGGATATTATTTTTTAAAACCTCTTTGTAAAACTTAAAGTACTTTTTATTGTTATAATAATACATCCCTCCTTATAATAGTAAGTATGTAGTTGTTTTCAATATTTTTTATACTTCAATATCATTTAAAATCCTTCTGCCATAATTACTTTAACTCCAATAACATTGGATTTTCATACAAATTTCCAACCCCCGTTTTAACTCCATAAGGGGGTTGATTTCTAAAGATACATTATTAGTACACCTCCATACCATCTATAGAGCATAGATTTTAAATTTCAAGTCTCTTACTTCTAAAACATAGGACTTTCATACAAACTTCCAACCCCCGTTTTAACACCAAAAATAGGTTGATTTCTAAAGATACATTATTAGTACACCTCCACACTATCTATACATTTTAAATTTCAAGTTTCTTACTTCAAAAATATAGAGCTTTCATACAAACTTTCAACCCCCATTTTAACCCCAAAAAGGGGTTGATATCTAAAGATACATTATTAGTACACCTTCACACCATCTATAGAGCATACATTTTAAATTTCAAGTCTCTTACATCAAAAACATAGAACTTTGATACAAATTTCCTACCCCCGTATTAACCCCAAAAAGGGGTTGATTTCTAAAGATAAATTATTAGTACACCTCCACACCATCTATAGAGCATACATTTTAAATTTCAAGTTTCTTACTTTAAAAACATAGAACTTTCATACAAACTTCCAACCCCCGTTTTAACCCCAAAAAGGGGTTGATTTCTAAAGATACATTATTAGTACACCTCCACACCATCTACAGAGCATACATTTTAAATTTCAAGTCTCTTGCGTCAAAAACATAGAACTTTCATACAAACTTCCAACCCCCTTTTTAACCCCAAAAGGGGGTTGATTTCTAAAGATACATTATTAGTACACCTCCACACCATCTACAGAGTATACATTTTAAATTTCAAGTCTCTTGCTTCAAAAACATAGGACTTTCATACAAACTTCCAACCCCCATTCTACCCCCTTATGGTAGAGTATCGTAAAATCCGTTCTTAGCGGATGTCTACACCCTATAAGAAACCTACCAGCCAAATTTCAAGTTTGTTGCTGTTATAGTTTCTGAGATTTCGTGATGAGTGAGTCAGTGATTTTCTTTGACATGCTTTGTGACACAAAACTGTGACAAAGCGAAAATGTTTCAGGATTGCTGTCTAATCGTTTCAGATGAATGCGAAATGGCCAACAATGTGGCTTTACCGAGGATTAGTAACGCTTGAGGTCTTTTCATATTAGCTCCCGAAGGAAAGACTCCCTTCATTTATTTTATATATTTTTTTGAAACTATGGTGACTATATTAAATAAAAATTATAATTTGTTGACTTTTAACGTATAATACTGCCCCAAATATTTTCTTATGTATCTACTTTAGTTCGTATTTGTATTAATATGCCGGAATTATAAAGTCCACGCGAACGAAGTCGCGGGCATCAGCTAGTTTTTCAATATTTATTTTCACGAAAGTAAACATTTTCATGATAACTGCTAGAACAAACGTTGATGAGCGTTCAGTTATCTGTCCGTATGATTTTTCAGCCCGAAATATTGGCCTTGGGTTCTAATTCCACCATATTTACGGACCACCGTGCGGTGTCGGTTACAGTAACAGTGTCGCGAGTTCGATGGTTTTTTCCGATATCAAAAAATGCCCAACGCGCCTAAAGAAGTTTTCACTTCAAAAAATTTTAAAATATGTCTACAGAAATTACATATATTATTATTATGTTTTCAACCTTAATAATAATATCGCTCATTTAAAACTACAACGTGGCACAACGAAAAACTGGAATTTTGGGAAAACGACTTTGAAACTTTTTTATTCTTATAACTTTTAAAGTAAGACAGCTACAAAAAAGATTTTTATGCCCGTTTTAAATTTCACTAATAAACTATCAATTTCAGTGAAAATGTCATTGATTTATGCATTTTTTTTTGTGAAATTGTAGTTTTATAAAAAAAAGTCCCTATATGTCACGTTCTTTCTCTAAAAATAATGAACTTACTGACTGACATAGGGTTATATCACGTTATAGGTAATAAAATAAAGATATTTTAGAATGTAGTACAGAATAACAACACTGTGTTGAAATTATAATAAGAGTATTTATTGAATAAAACAACTAGTTAAAGTGTAACTTACAAGTTTTATAATCAGTATCAAACTAACAAATAATACAAAAATAAGTAAGTAGCGTCTTTTATACCTAAATTGAAACCTTAATTATCAGTCTAAACAATCCTATGTCTAAAAATAATAATTTAAACTGGTGTCATGAATTATAGAAAGATTAATTATAGTGTCGTATATGGCAAAATTTGTAGCAAAAGAAAGGTTTAAATGGAAAAGTACTGCTAAAGTATCACAAGGTACTTAGGTAACGTTAACTATTTTTAGAATACTTATTTAATCATAAAACATGTTGTTTATAATGGCAGCTTCTGTACATAGTTTATACTTATAATTAGACAGGTACTTCTTTTAAAATAAACATAATGACTTAGGTATATTGACTATTTGCGAACCTATAAAAGATCTAGGAAATATCACAATCAATCTTTTTTGAGGAACAGAACTAGGTACTAATATTAATCTCACTTCCCTTAATTACAGTATCAGTCTCAAAATTAACTTTAGAAGTAGGTAGGTCATCTTATTGTAAAAATATGCATGATTTTGTCATGCATGATATTCTGTTTTAGAAAGTACTTATCATAAACATTAGATAAATTTCAAACTCCAAAATCAATAACAAAATAAAAAAAATATAAAAGAATTAAAGGGATTCGAAAAATGCTCTATAATAGGACGGTATCATTTTCTTGTTAACTAAATCTATAAGGTCACTTTTTTTTCTGTCAGCCAATCCTGGCTTATTAGTATAAGCTCTTTTAACTTCTACGTCTATATCCTTCTTCCTTTTTATCACAAGCGCTTTCTGAAATTCTGTTTCTTCATATGACGTTTTGAAATATATAGCTCGTGGTTCAGACTTTTGAACCATGATAACTTTAAGACCTGCCAATTTAACAGATTTGTTATTCTCATCTTTGTTGATAGCCAAATTCATTTGACTACAGACATCCTTCCAATCATAAATATCTGAATAACATATTTCTGTAACGTGAATAGGAGAGCTTTTTTTTCTAGAAGCTTTTATTGCAGCTATAAACGCATCTGGAGTGTACATGGGTCCACTTCTCAATTGTCTTTTCACCTGCCTTTCAATTTGAGAATGTGCAGAATCACCTTCATTCTGCGTGTGTCCTTTAATGAGAAACTTATGTGTGATTGATTTTAAGTTTGGAAAGTTTTGTACCGCAAATAAGTACATAGCCACCATGAATTTATTTTTTTGCTGGCCAGGGCAATTATCTGAATAAAAAATGACGTCTAAATCCTTACCTGCTCCGCAAACCTTTTCCAGATAGTTAAAGACACAAGTTCCTATTTCATTCACTCCTCTATTCGCATTGGATTCGTCCCAAACAAAGCTTTCAACTTGGTTTTGCTGTATGTCATAGATTGTTAGGTTCAGAACATTTAGTTTTGATTTATAATAAAATACGGATATTTCTCCTTTCGGGCATTGAAACACAGCTTGCAGATCATAGACAGCAACCACTGTATCAGTTTTCTTCTTGTCATTCTCCTTTTCGATTCGGGAAAGTTGTTTTTCTCGAAGGTGCTTATCATAGCATTCCTTCATAAATATTTTTTCTTCATCGGAGCTATTTTTGTAACCTTCGCAGGTATCACAAAGGTCCTTTTTGGGCGTAAAGAACGATATATTAAAGTCCTGATTAAAAGTGCGATAGAAAATGGCATAACTCGTGTAAGGAGCATTGTTAGATTTACATAGTTCAACATAATCTCTATGCAGATCTGCTACAGATTTGCTACCATCAATGTACTGTTTGGTCGTATTAGCTCGGGTGTAATGCGATTCTATTTTAGGTATAGCGTTAATAAAGGATAATACGCCAGCCTTCAAATCGTCATTAATTTTTGGTTGCTTCCCATGTGATCCACGCTTATCCTTCATTTTAGCAATGTTTGTGTTGTTATTTTTTTTCTTCAGAGCTGTCTCTATGGGGCGGTTGTTGATTGCCAATGTATTTTTAAAAAATAACTTACACACTCTAATTTTTTTACCTGATGACATAAAATAGTATGCATTGACATGTTCACGCTTGGACTGAATCTGGTTTCCCTCGGAGTCTATTTTCACATATCGAACTTTGGGAACGATAACTTCGGTAGAGTTGGCAACAAACGTCCATTGTTTTTCAATACTACCCAAATTCCAGTAATCTTCATGTAATTGTTTTCGCTGTTCTACGGTAAAATTAATTTGACATTTAAATGAACAGTTATCTTTGCAAGGCTCCTTCATTTGACGTTCAGGCACAACTTTCGTAGTCCTGATGGAAGTGTAGGATTTTCCGGTGTTTCTTAGTTCTTTCGCGATATTTTTCTTCCACTTTTCTTCTCGTCTTTGTTTCTTCTTCCCCTTCTTTGTCGGAGTAATTTCATTTGTTATATTTTCAGTATTCTTTGCCACGACATCTTCACGAGCCTCATCCTGTGGTGTGTTTGCATTTTCTTCCTGATCGCATATTAAATCCGCAACAATAGGATCTTCAGATGTAGCTATGAATTGGTCTATAGTGCTGGAAACACAATTTTCTATCCCTGCACTATTTATTAAGTCTTGTGAAAATTCGTTTAAAGGTACTGTAGTCAGTGTTGTCAAGGTGTAAGCTTCTTCATCATATTCTGAACTTTCTTCAATTACTTTGTTGACGGTGAAATGCGGGTCTCTAACGGAATCGTCGCTATCTTCGATGAAGGATTCCTCACCTGAGCTTCTAGATGAGCTGGAGCTAGAAGAATTACTACGCCGACGCTTTGCTGGATGATAATTTTCATTCGCCATTTCTATCATTCTTCTTGATCGTGACCCCATCTTGAAAGAAAAAAAAAGCTTTATTAGTAAAATATTATTATAAACAATGTGACAAAACGATGAACTTCTTAATTTAATAACAATATTTCAAAGATGTACCGCGACATCCTGTTATAAACGAAGCGTGAATTTAAATAAGTATAAAAGTTTATTGCATACAACGTGACAGGCTAACGCAAGCCATTTTATTTTCGTAATTTTCAAAGGAACAACGCGTTATTAAAGTGATGAGCAAGTACGATCAATTAATTTTTTAATACTAAAATGCTACATAATAAGTGTGACACATTATAGAATAAAATAAATAAGTAATAAAATAACTTACCTTTACTCCAATAAGGTGTCATGCAGGTCGTGACACGTTGTTGTCTTAAACCGCGAGCAAATACTCTCGCGCGCTGCACTGTCACACTGAGGTGGAGCGGTGTGGTAATAAGCTTAGCTGCAGAACGGGACAGCGCTACATCGTGACATGCGCTCTCTTTTCCTCATACTTTTGTCAGTATTGGCTTAAATTATACCACGTTTTTGCACTAAATAGATTCGGGTACGGTGAATAAAATGGTGGTAATGACACAAAACCGAGTTATGCCACTGTGACACGTTGTTGTTTTAAACGAGCGATATATGTAATTTCTGTATCCATGAATAGACATCAATATTAAATACAACTTTTGCGTGTTCGATTAAATTTAAAATATGTGATTACTATGTTTAAAATTCACATGACTACATTAAATGTACCTATTACTCGATAATTTATTATTATAATTAAACTTACAATTATTAATATAGAATTTAATTTATAATAAAATAATTTATTTTTTAAAACTGGCGTCTTCTCCTTTCTACCTTCAGCTAGGATGAGCATTTGCCATTTAGTAAAGAAGTCTAGTCTTTGAAAATCCTAGTTTGGAATCCGCTTCGAGAGCCAGTTATTGTAGCTCAAGCTGGAATCGGGATAGACCCACCACACATTTTCACCACTACTTTGTGTATTTTGAACAAAACTCAAATCAGGTTGAGGACTCGTGTTAGGACGCCAGTTTTAAAAAATAAGAAATAGTGAAAATAAATTATTTTCATTATTTTATTATTATTATTATAAATGAAATTATATATTAATAATTGTAGGTTATTTAGTAATTTATCATAATAATAAATTATCGAGTAATAGGTACATTTAATGTAGTCATGTGAATTTTAAACATAGTAATCACATATTTTAAGTTTAATCGAACACGCAAAAGTTGTATTTAATATTGATGTCTATTCATGGATGGGTTTATTTAGATCAAGCTCCTTCGTGCTTCGGAGGATACGTTAACTAACGGTCCCTGCAGTTCTCATTAGATGAATAGTTAAGCCTAGTCAATGTCCTTAAGGGCCCGTTCACACAGACCGGCTCGGAGAGGAGAGCAGATTTTGGTGGCGTTTAAAACAGAGTTCTAGCTCATTGGTATAATGTTTATTTTTTAAATTCACTTCTTTTATTATATGAGAATGGTCGAGAGCCGATACGGATTTTTAAAGTAAACCTTATGCCAATGACACAAAACTCTATTTTAAACGCGTCCAGATTCTGCTCTCCTCTCCGAGCCGGTTGGGTTTGAACGGACCCTTAGGCGGCTTATAAACACTGGCCTTTCCAACCCGCAGTTGAGCATGGTGGGGCATACCCCAACATGCTCAACCACCACCTAGAAATCCTTCGATTGAGGGACCCATATCCTAACAG
Organism: Hypsopygia costalis; assembly: GCA_937001555.2. Lineage (NCBI taxonomy): Eukaryota > Metazoa > Arthropoda > Insecta > Lepidoptera > Pyralidae > Hypsopygia > Hypsopygia costalis. The sequence goes on from OW443349.2 coordinate 9,247,554, forward strand.
TGAGATGAATAAGGGTTGATGACAACGACTTACCTCAGAACATCCTCCCCACTGCCAGTGTCTCGGTGTACGTTTCCTAACGCGAGCGTCGCACGAACATTCGTTCAGCTCCCCGCGACTACAAGCTCGGGCCACAGCATGCGCCAGTGCTGCTGCTGATAGAGCGTGGACAAATGCTGACTCTCGGGATTCTGAAAATATACATCATAAAAATGTAAATTTTAACTAATTTAACCCCACCAAAATACGAGTATGCACAGTCAAGGGACATCATAAGTGCAGTACCGCCTAACTTTTTTAACCGACTCCAAAAAAAGGAGGAGGTTCTCAATTCAGCTGTATTTTTTTTTTCATGTTTGTTACTTAATTACTCCGTGATTTATTAAAATCAGGGTGAATGGTGACTTAACTGTACATTCAGCGCTAAAAAACCATTTGCTATGGGAGCCATATTCAATTCCAGAATCCAGCCCTTGTATAGTATTCTAATCAAATAGAGTATTTATTTAGATCTTAATCTTTAGCAACCAGTTCTACACTTGTCTCTGAACCAGTGTAGAAGTCGCCTGGACAAAAAGAGTCATGTTTTTTATTATATGAGAGGGGGAGGGGGGCAAACGAGCATGTAGGTCACCTGATGGAAAGCAATCACCACCGCCCATGGAGATCAGTAACACCAAGGGTTGCCAATCTATACTCCTTCTTTTCTTTTTGGGGACCTCATTCTCGCGCAGGAACACAACAACCCTCGAAGGAATTGTTATTTGGCTGCGGTATTCTGTGAGATGGGGGTACTTCCCCAGTCAAAATACGCTATGCCCTACCTCTCTTTTCACCAGAGCCTCGATTGTCAGTCAGCTTCAATGATCAGTCAGGTTAAAGGCGTTGATGAACTATTTACACCCCAAAAGTTGGTGTCAAAGAAACATGGTGTGTTCAAGAAAGCGAAATAGTACTTCAGCTCCCTGTAAACTGTTATTTTTACAGGGTACTAGTGCTGGCCCACCTAGAGTGTGGACTCTTTTGGGCGGGAACATCTGGGATTCAGTTTGGCCTCGTCACTAATTTCAGAGATAAGATGTAAGGTTTAGAGTCGATTCAAAGCTGGCAGATGGTATTGAACCCTTACGTAAGGAACGACACTTTGCCGCTGTATAATGGACAGTGTTCAGTGATTTCAGATACCACCACCACCTGTAAAATTGGTGCATAGTGTAAGTGAATGCGAAGAAATGTCTTATAAAATACGTGTTTGTAAAATGTGTTTGGGTGTACACATAACGAAAACATAATGAAATAAATGGGTATAATAATAATAAATATTCAAATATTTTTAGGTCCATATATAAGTTAAGAAATAAATAAATCATGCCTATAAATATCGGTATGTGCCTGTAGATATTTACACTTTAGAGTTTTTAATGTTCATATTATGTTCAGGAATAACAACTGTGACATTTGTGAATTTGAGAATAGATCTGAAACTGAATTTTGACCACAATAAGAATAACAGATATGGTAATTTTGAACAAAAATTGAAGCTTGTAATTAATAGAATAATTGAGCCTCTTAATTACGAGATTGAATTTTAGTCCAAAATTAACATTTTCTAAAATCTGTCCATAGATCAACGCCCTGAAACATCAACCAACTGCCCAACTTCACAGACCTCTACACTTTAAGCTTCTTCAAGTTTATTTAATACAACTTAACAAGCGTTTGCAAGAAATTAAAGGTCTAGCTATTCTGGCCATGTTACCGGGTTTACAAAAACATACTGAGCGGCTCAGTCAACACGTCTACACGTGATAGCCGTTACAGACATCTGAAAATAAACAAATACATGAAGAGATTCCTTGAAAACGTCTTGAAGTACATCTGTTATAAAATGCCGTGGGTTAGATCAATGTTGAGATTGTTTTCATTTCTAAATCTTGTATGGATAATTCCATTAAAAAACTGCATCGATTCATGTATTTTTCTTACATTCATACTAAACTTATTAGCTGGCATATCTACAGTTACACCTTTCTTACCCATATCCTCTCTCACCTACGGTGCTGAGACTTGGACGCTGACCGTTGGGCTGGTTCACAGACTAAGGGTCTTTTTAGACTCGTGCATTTATCGTCCCGCGTGCGAATTTATCATAGTAAAAAAAACTCATGCGGATAATTTACCATGACTGATCCCGCATTTGGGGCGAGAAACGCATGACTTTAAAAAGGCCCTTAAGGTCACACAGCGAATGATGGAGAAAACAATGCTACGAGTTTCTCTAAGGCTACTAATAATAATGAACAATTAATTATAATTAACTGAAAGAATGATAATTAGCTTTTAAATAACTTTGTAGTAGGTATAAATTTGACGTATGATGAGCGCGACTGGTTAGCCCGCACCTTTCGTCTCTCTAAACTACTGTTGCATATTTCTAAGTAAATTTATCGTTTTTTAAAACTTCTTAAGTAATAATAATAACTTTATTTAGGTAAACATGTATACTTGTATACTTTTTACTTATGTATACTGTGTACTGGGGAGTAAGGGGGAGAATGGCGAACAACATCTAGCCTGCCCCAAATGCCAACCCCACCTGCACGCGCCTTGGTGACACCTAGGCGACGGGTCCAACTCTTAGGCCCGTGGTGCTCTCTGCTAGATAACGGACGGGGCTCTGACGACCGAGCAAATGGCGGGATATCCATTACCCCACCAGGGCCTCCGGATTCTGGTGGAAGAGGTTTCAGCGACCTTGGAGACTAGTCCCTCCTTAAAAGACTGGCGCAGAAAGCAAGGGGAAACTACTGCGTCTATGTTCCCAAGAAAGTTATCATGGTCAGACGAGCACATAGAGTACGTTCGCCATGCGAGCCGACTAGCAACCGGCGCCGACCTGCGTCCGGGGTAGGCGGTGTGAAATTGGCTACCGGCCATGGGTTGGCAGGTAACCAGGCCTCCAATGGATACTCTGCTACCGATCAGGTGAAGGCGGCGGTGGGCGCCCCAGTACACGAATGTGCCCAATTGACGACCAGCAGGCAAAGGTGGCGAGACATCGTGAGGCGAGCTGCTGCCTCATCATGATAACCACGACCACTCTGGCAAGAGTGAAGCGACAAAGAAGAAGAAGTATACTGTTTACCTAATTAAAGTTATTATTATTTTATTGGTTATTATCTGAGATATAAGTGCCAGCTAGCGTCCAGCAAATAACACAGCTATTTTTAGTTTCACTGAAATTATACTTACAGTACATACACTGTTAATTTATCGTCATTTGGAAAAAAGGATGTTTCCACGAAAACATCTTTTCTTATCGAATCTTTCTGTAATTTTCACCTCTACTCCAGAGAGTCACGGGACGGGGGCCTACCACAGATTCTCCATTGTGTCACCTGTATAACCAGGATTAACAGCGGTGACCACCAAAAAAGGCAATGAACAATGAAGTCTATTGCAGTCCCGGGAGTAAAACTACGGCTGCCTTGGAACTCAAAACGAATTTAATCAGTTAGTAGAAGAAGCTTTTGGAATTTGATTATGAATCTAGAGAATCAGTTGAAATAAGACCTTTTACTGATCTAAGAATTATATTATAGTTATTTATAAAGTACTTAGTCCAAAAGTAAATACAAATATCAATAAACCGCATTGAAGGCGGATGTGTTAAAGTGTTCTAACAATACTTCAAAGGGCGCCAAGGCACGGTTTACTTTGAACTCAGAGCGACTCCCTTAGATCTCAAATATGAAAATAAATACGTAATCATAATTTCAACGAAGAATTCCAATTGTAATACTAAAGCAAAAAGAAATATCCTAATAGAAATGCGACATCTCATATTTTTGAGCGAGCAACAATATAAAGACGTAGTACTTATTACTTATACTATGGTATAAGTCAGAGCGGCAATTCTCCTAATTACGAGTATATTGTAGTCAAAATTCAGATCCGATCCAGTCACGATCTCACAAATATCAATTTTGGTATTCTCGTAACATAATAAGTAACTACGGTTTAATTTAAATAGGATAATATCGACATATAACCGAAAATTAAACAAATTAAGAAAGTTATTTTGCCAACAATAAGAACTGATAATGTTTATTTAATGAAATTAGGTATATACTTGTAATTTTTTGCCACAATTCAATCTTGATTCGATCAACTTTCGGCCTGGATCGTAGAAATATTACGAGAATTGGCATTCTAGTATCGGCAATTCTTATAATCCTAAATTCTATAAAATGCACTGGAGACACTGGCTTCCTCCAACTCGCAGTGGTATATACACAGGATATATAAATTTAACAAACTTACTGAATTTTAATACACCACCAAATATATCGGTGGAGTTTTCGGCCGTAGTTGTACTGCAGTTCCACCGGCTGTGCCGGAACTGATGCTGGCACTCCTCCACTGCCTGCATGGCACCCGTCTGAAGAACCTGGAATACACACGACATACATAGAAATTAGATAGACAGATAGATAGAATATGCTTTATTTGCATAGTACACATTAGGAGTACAGTGAATCAATAAATTATTACAGACTTGTATATATAAAGTGACCATACGTCCCGTTTTGAACGGGACTTTCCCATTTCTCAGTCACCTGTCCCGTCGTCCCCAAAGAATGCGCCGGGACGCAAAATAATCCCGTTTTCCGAAACCTCGCGAAATTTGCTTTAATAAAGCTGGTGAACTGGTGATTGATTTATTTTTCAAAACTTGCTATAATAAAAATAATAAGAATTACATAATATGAATATAATAATAGTGAATACTAATTGCGTTAATTACACTTTTCTAAATAAAGTAAATTAAGAAGTTGTGTTTATTTTCATTGTTAACCTGCTAACTGGGGTATAAAAACTTAATGTTTTGCAATGACCACTTTGACTCCGAGGTCCCGTCCCGGGTTCGATCCCCGCACTACACAAATATTTGTGTACATGAACACATCTGTTTGTCTTGGTCTGGGTGGTTTTCTATGTATTATATGTATGTAATTACAAAAAAAAAAATGTATTTAAGTATTATATCAGTTACCTAGTACCCATTGTACAAGCTTTGCTCAGTTTGGGACAAGATGGCCGTGTGTAATTTGTCCAGGAATATTTATTTATTTTAAAGAGATATGCCTTGGTTGGCCGAGGCTTCAGGTGACCAGAGGGCTGGCCATAACCTTGCTCAGAGGATTAGCATTGCTATTCAGCGAGGTAATGCTGCCAGCAATCTTGGTACGCTACCGACGGGCAACGATTTGGGGGAAATTTTTTACTTAAGTATAATTTTTTTTTATTTCTTTTCTTCGTTTTTTTTGTACCTATTTGTAAATATTAAGTTTAGTAATATAGTTAATTAATTTAGAATAAAAATAATGTTAGACTAAAAAAAAATATATTTTATTATATTCTTTATTGCACATAAATTATTACAACATAGTTACATTAAAAGTGTACAAAGAGCTTATCTCGACAAGAGATCTCTTCCAGCCGACCCTATAGGCAGTATGAGAACGAGTCACTTAACGGATAATTACACTATGTGCGTAGGTACTTATTAATAAACAAAGAGAGAAAAAATTTACAATACAATCAAATTATATTTTGACCACTCTCATATTTTATCGCTATAGTTTATGACGGTTGGTAACGAACGTGTGATGCAGCTCGTATTTGCAAATGTCTTTAAGTTGTGATGACTGCTAAAGATCGTGTGACGATACGTTTGCATGCACCTTTATTTTAAGAAATATCCATACAATTTTGAACATTCTTTAGGGTTCTTCCGTACCTCAAAAGGAAAAACGGAATCACTTTGTTATCGGTCTGTCTGTCTGTCAAGACCTTCTAACTCGAGAATGCGTGGAGATATCAAGCTGAAATTTGAACTGTATACTCAAGTCTGCGGTCCCATAAAGCTGTAAAAAAATCAAACTGCTAAGTTTAGTAAAAAAAAGATACGGCCGTTTATCCAGCAAAAAACGCATATTTCGACACATTCTCAAGGGAATCAAAACCCAAAGGGTACTTCCCGTTGATACGTAGACTATACTCCTTCCTATGTTTCTTTCGGGTGACCTCACTCACTCGCAGGAACACAACAACGTGAGGTGTGAGGTGGAGGTACTTCCCCAGTCGAGCAGCTTAAAAATACGCTATGCTCTACCTCTCTTTTCGCCAGAGCCTCGTTTATCAGTCAGCAGGTTGCACCACGTGCAGGTGAGGATGGCAATTTCCTCAAGTAACCGGTACCTAATGCAGGAGATGGCAGACCTGTGCTTTATCGGTCCTTTAATTATTTAAACACAATAGAAATCAAATTATGTTTATTCTGATCAGGGGTAACTCTTAGTACAATTATGTATATAGGCTTTCAAGTAGTTTCAAGCAAACAAAACCGCGAGTCAAAGCTACTGTACTATAAATAAATCACATCAGAATACATCTCTTATCGCAACTAATTTAAAAAATCGATAAATAAACGAAAAAATTTAAGTTATAATGTTCATATTGAATATTAAAAGCAAATTTTTAATTAATTATTATAATATAACACATTATCCACTAGGTAATAATTTTATTTTTATGAATATGCAAATTTAATTTAATTACATTAATCATTAAATACCCGAAAGCGGCAAATTTTATTATTTCATATCGAAATTAATTACGTATTATTAATCTTCACATTCCTGGCCGACATTAATTCTAGTACATAAAATTAACTTAATTATTGCCATTGGGTTGTTATCGTAAAAGGAACCTTTAATAGTAAAGGCTGTTTCAGACAGAGGATATCGCGTAAAGTGAAAATATAGTATACAGCGTGTCGCGGAATAAAGTGTAATCTGATATGATATTTCACATAGAGTCCTTAGTGGAAAATAAAAACTTATAGACAACATATACCTATTATTATTTTTTAATATTTTTTGTCGATAATTTTTGATCTATTTTCACCCCCAATGGGGTGTAAGTGGTTCATCAACATCTTTGAACCAAAACCAACTTCACCTGCACGCGGTGCACCCTGCTGACTGACAAATGAAGCTCTGGCGAAAAGAGAGGTAGGGAGCGTTAGAGAGAATCGTAAGCTACACGACTGGGGAATGTACCTCCACCTCACAGAATACCGCAGCCAAATAACGGTTCCCTTGAGGGCTGTTGTGTTCTTGCGAGTGAGTGAGGTCACCAGAAAGGAAGGAGATGCTGCGATGGCAGCGGGGGTGGCGGCGCGCGAGCGATATTTTATGTTGCGAGCGTTAATATGGCTACGGTGACCGCTTCACATCAGGCGGGCCATATGCTTGTCCGTCACCTGACGTAGTATAAAAAAAAACCCCTCAAGGTTACATTTTATATCGGGACACACTGTAGACTGCAAGCAGACAGGCACATGAGTGATCTTATAACGGTTATTATTACAAACGAATAATTTTCTATTGTTATTTAAATTATATGCCAAATCTTGAGAAATAACTTAAAACTTTAACTGGTACTCGCTTATCCCGGTATCCCGTGAAATTTGCCAAAAAAATCTGTTTTATTCCACATTTACTCACGAAAGTTTAATTACTATTAAATTTCAAATTTCTCAGATTTGCTACTTGGTCTAGTCTGTGTATGAAAATGTTAGTCGGTATTTTTTTTTATCTGTTTTTTTATAGGGGCTTTTGTATTCTAAATATTAGTTACTGCGTTTGCCCATCACTTGTGGACCTTCATAGAAACTTTTCATCTCCTAAAATTTTATACTTTTTGCTATAATTTGACATTCATGGTAGGTTAAGTTAGTTCTGATATTTTTAGTCCATAGCAAGCCAATCTATTCAAAAGTGTAGGAAATTAAATATTTTTTTAATTAATAGTTTTTTTTTTTCATATATAACTTTAGATACTAAATATAATTTAAAGGTATTTTTAGACTCATTACTTATTAATAATTGTTGTTTGCTTTATCTAAATTTATTTGTTGTATTTATTGCTATTTCTTCCCTACTTTATCATTTCTTGTGTCTCTACTTGCATTATGTACTGTAAACATACTATACTTTAAACACTGAAAGGGTGGCTGGTAGAGATCTCTTATAGAGATAAGCCCGCCTTTGTACATCTCTATTCTAAGCGTTTCATGTATATGTAGTTTATGTTTGTTATGTACAATAAAGATAATACAAACAAATAATATAAATTGGTAGGTCGCGTCATGTAAAAAGAACGCTGGGAGAAAGCGGAGTGGGTGTGTTTGCGCATGGGCACACTCGTGCACAAAAGTACTAGGGCTATTGTGTTATTTTGGAAGAAACCTTTCGTTAGTGGCTTCGTATATTAATTACTAGTGGGTACATCGCACCTCATACCACTAAATAGACCGAAAAATCGCTTAATGCGCAGCTTGACCGCCAGCGTTCTTTTTACGTGACGCGACCTGCCCCCTTACCACCATCTCTTATTGCGATTCAATAACTGGATAGAATGCTAATTCATACCAATGAATAAGCGACTCTATTTCATTTGAAATGGTGGTAAGGGGGCTGTATGTAATTGGTTCATCAACATCACCTGTACGTAGTGACTAACAAACGAGGCTCTGGCGAAAAGAGAGGTATGGCATAGCGTATTTTTTAAGCAGCCCGACTGGGGTAGTACCTCCACCTGACAGAATACCGCAGCCAAATAACAATTCCTTTGAGGGTTGTTATGTTTCTGCGAGTCAGTGAGGTCACTAGAAAGGAAGGAGCATAGCCTGGCAACCGATCGGCGATCCCTTGGTGTTGCTGATCTCTCCATGGACGGTGGTGATTGCTTTCCGTCATATGACCAACATGCCCGTTTGCATCTCATATAAAGAAAATGAATATTATAACATAATTATTAAACACATCTGTTGTACCAAACTACACTAGTGGCACAGTATAAGTAATAGTACTATATTGGTATATTTGAATGTGATAAATTAAGCAAAATTTAATCGTGGATTAGCAATTAATAAACAGTATCCTCTAAACTAAAATATTTAAATTAATTAATAGAATCTTCATTATTAAAAAATAATTATTTATTTGAAAATTTATTTATGTAATAATTATAAAAAAGTAATGAAGCAATAACAAAGTTCTGCTAAAGATTATTGTACAACTTGAAATCATTTCCTTTGGGTTTGTCACAACCTTGCCGAAGATTACATTGTAGATACAAAACTTATTGCAAAATTAATGGCCCCCGTTGAAACTGGTACTTGGACGTAATCTCCAAACAACTCAATTTCAATTTAATTTAGTAATACGCAGATTTTAATTATACCCTACAAGATGGTACGTAAAACCATTCTGGGGTTCTTTTGTTTTATTGAGTCGTATTTTGAGGAGTCGAGGCATTAATTTAATTTTAGCAATATAGCGATATAACACAAGTTTCTATGTTTGTTTGTTTTTATACTACTAAAGTAACAAACAAGCATACATCCCTCCTGTTGGAAAGCAGTTACCGTAGCCTATGAACGCCTGTAACATCAGGGGCATCACATGCGCGTTGCCGACCCTCAAAATTTCTTTCTTCACATATAAATAACAAACTTTCCAAGTTAGTTACTAAGGTGACAAACAAGCTTACGACCAGTCCGATGGTAAGCAGTCATCTCAGCCTATGAACGCTCGAAACACCAGAGATATCACTCTTACTTGAGATATCTTCTTTACTTGGCTACGGTTTTCTAACGCACAGAGTGGGACCATCTTAGCTCATTATTATTTAAATAGTTGTCTTGGCCAACTTGCCAGAATATTATAAATATTTTGAAAAATTTAAAAATTCACCTGCCCCCAGACTTCCATTATATCCCACCTAGATCTCATAGATCCCACGAAGGGGGGGCAAGTGAATTTTTCCATTTTTCAAAATATTTATAACACCTTACATTCTCTTTTTGTACGGAGATGATTTTTTAAATTTTCGTTTAGTTCTGATGACATTGCAATTTAATCATGATTTCGACATATGAATCATATGATTAGCTATATAATTAAACATGATTAAAAAATGAAACAGCCTGGTAATAGTCAGCATTAATTCAAAGACTCGCTGTTACGTACCTACTGAGGAAGTTCCACCACTTTACAGAATACCGCAACCAAATAACAATTCCCTTGAGCGTTGTTGTGTTCCTGCGAGTAAGTGAGGTCACCAGAAAGAAAGGAAGGAGTATAGACTGGCAACGGATCGACGACCCCTTGGTGTTGCTGGTCTCCATGGGCGGTGATGATTGCTTTCCATCAGGTGACCCACATGCTCGTTTGTCCCCTCTCATACAAAAAAAATGCTCTCAAAATTTTAGAAAAAAAATCGCATACTCACTTGTATCATTTTGTCAGATAGAAGACATAGCTGCTTCTGCCTCTCTACCAAATACTCTAGCCTGTGGCAATTCTCTTTGTGCAGTACGGTGAAGGTGTCAACGGATATGTTGCCAGACTGTGTCGGATTGCGTGCTATCGCCAAATTCCTGTAAGAAATAAAGCCTGGTTAATTTATAAAACGTGTAAAATACACTCGCGAAGGGTGCTAGATTGTCAGAACACGTAAAATAGAAATATATTTCTATTATTTACGCGCCGTATATATACTTTAGTGGTAGGTAAAGGTGTAAAAAAATAAGTAGGTCATATAATTCACGTGTACATTGGGGTTTTAATTCTTTTAGTATGATTTGAGACGTTGAAATTGATTTTAAAAAAATCGCGAGGTCTTTGTTTACGGCGAACCACTATTAGGTAATAGTGGTTACTTAAACGACTTAGTATAATTTTAATAACGTGGATGGACTATAATTATTACAAATCAAGTCTAACCCATACAATACTGAACGAACATTCTATAGCGAAAAATAAACAAAAAGTAAGTTATGGAAACAAATAAAGCTTAATTAGTATGTAGATAAAGTATGAGTAAATTCGTCCAAATAATAAGTCATGGAGACAAATGAAGGTAAGTAAGTGTAAATAGCATATGAGTTATTCCTCCATATTACCATTATTTCCTGCAAATAGAAATCTATAATTAATACGTGAAGCAATAACTTTGTACCCCTTTTTACAAAAAAATATCGGACGGAGAGAAAGAAATTTCCCACATTTATAGTTTATATAGAGAAGATGTGCAGAACGCTAATATATTTTTTAAGTTATGCATAAAGAATACATTAAATCAATAAAAAAAACATTACACACACTACCATGTATTTGACACACACGCATATATATTCTTTTGTTTATTGTTAAAGTCATAATTTGAATTAATTATGGTCGAATTTCGACTACTGGGCGACCAACAGTTTCATAAAATCGCGAATGCATATGTTGATATTTTGTTACCAAAGAACTATATGGTCCCACATAGTAATACTGCTATATTAAACCTATAAAACGAATCAAATTAAAATCCAACTATCATTATTTTTATCATTAAAAATCTCTCGATATAACGACCTCAAAATCATATTACACAATCCACAAGTCGACAAATGCAGTCCCCATTAAGTACCGAGTACAGAGGATGTAAACAAGAATCCCTTCCCCCCATTTAAACAAGTTGAATGCGCTTCCCCGATGCCACAGCCTCCCACACGTGCAACACTCAAGGTCCCGCAACCCTTTACACATCCTCTCAAGCGTGCAATTAAAACGAAAAACAGAGCAAAACAAATATACCCGCTCACAACAAGAGAGAAAAGGATAGCGCACCTCATTTACCCAAGCACTTTTTATTTCCACTTGCACTCAGGGAGGTCGTCGGCCAATCAACGTACTGTACCGCGCCCGTTCCCATTGGACGTTTTGAATAAAGAATATTTCTTTCAAAAATGGAACAAAAGATGAGGGTAGGTAATAGAGAGTTTTGTTTTCGAGTGGCATTTTCTCATTTGAGTGGACGACGTGGGAGCGAGCGGACGTCTCGAGTCTATGGTTAATTACCTTGTCGGATTCCGCGGTATTGTTACGAGAGTGCTTAACCATTTCATTTTCTAGAATGATGTTAAACATTGTTTTATTACGCGGAACTCGTTGCTAGTACTCGAGGTAAGTAGGGATTACAAAACAAGCAAATTAGCGTTGTTTATTCCACTCTAGCAAGCGTCCTCTCTTCACAATACTGTTTGCAAGGAAACGCTCATTATTAAGGAGTGCGTGCTTAAATAAGGATCTATTCTTGATCACAGGAAAGTTAATTTTGAAATGTTGTAACAGACTGTTTAGTTATAAATATCCTTCGGAAAACAGAGTTTAATACATTAGTCTAATACTGACCACGGTTGGATCGAGGGCTTCTCTAATTGGTTTTTTGAGTGGTGTCACCGGAGTGATTGGAACGCTTAAGTACGTCGAAAAATTATTCTTGGAAATGAATAGGCTCCAAAACCACTAAACCGATTTTGATGAAACTTGTCACAATTTAAAAAGAATTGAGATCGATCATGTCCTTGAGGAATGATCATCAAATACATTTTCCATTGAAATCAATGGATAACATACACTCAGCGAATCTATTCGCTCCACTGATCCTCGATTTCGGCCCCGTGGGCTAGAATCCGGCATAGTAAAACATACGATCCTCTGCGTTCCAATTACCTTCAGTTATTTTTGGCATGTGCGAAACAGACAAAATTTTCCTAATTATTACGTAATATATAGATCATCATCATCATCATCAGCCTATATAGACCCACAACTAGATAGCCGATTCACAATGCGTTCCACCACATACATTCCTCCGATTTACGCATACAGCCACTTCAGGCGGCTTTTATGAGGTCATCTACTTATTCACGTCGCTCCATACTCTGCCTCCACACTAGGACTTGCCTTCCCCATGTGCAATCCGCAATTCAGTGGATGAATTCGCCATTACTATGTATTGATAATTATAAATTCACGGTGTAGTGAATTCAAAGTAAATTATAATTACTTATATTGATAAAAACGAGTTGTCTTAAAACATCTTGGCGTGTAAGTGGTTCATCAACATCTTTGAACCAAAGCCAACTTCACCTGCACGCGGTGCACCCTGCTGACTGACAAACGAAGCTCTGGCGAAAAGAGAGGTAGGGAGCGTAATTGTAAGCTACCCGACCTGGGTATGTACCTCCACCTCACAGAATACCGCAGCCAAATAACAATTCCCTTGAGGGTTGTTGTGTTCCTGCGAGTGAGTGAGGTCACCAGAAAGAAAGGAAGGAGATGATGCGTTGGTAGCGGGGGTGGCGGCGCGCGATCATTATTTTATGTTGCAAGTTTTAATTTGTCTACGGTAACCGCTTCACATCAGGCGGGCCGTATGCTTGTCTGCCACCCGACGTAGTATAAAAAAAATATACATATAGTCATTTTTGGATGGTAATTTGAAACATTTATTTTGTCTTTCACTATATATTGCAACCATACAACTTAGGATTTTAATTTAACTAGTGATCACCCAGTGGTCGAAATTGGACCATAATTAATTTTAATTATGATTTTAATTTATATATAAATATTGCGAAAATACATGGAGTGTAATGTTTTTTTATTGATTTAATGTATTTTTATGCATCATTAAAAAAATCTAATATTTTTTTTAATGATGCATTCTGCACTCCTTCTCTATATAAACTCTATAAGAGAGTGAAATTTCATACTCGTCCAATTTTGCAATTTTACGTAGAAAGGGGTACAAACTTGGTAAAAAGGGCTATAAATCTTGGTAAACATTAAGCAACAATCAAACAGAACTCTACATTTACAATTTATACATTCAGCCTACTTCTCTAATACACTGTATAATTTAACATCCTTAAAACTTAAGATCCAAAGTTAAAATTAATTCAGTCATTTACAAAGTTAAGTCACCTTTAAAACCAGTATTGCGTGTTTAAAACCATCAGGTTTACAACACTGACAAATAGTGTTACCAACATACAAACGAGTTTAGTGCTACTGAACTGCTATTTTCCACCATTTCCGGTCATTTGAAATATCAAATTGGCAGTATTTGCTAAATGTGAAAACTTCTTCCGATGCAGAAAATTAATAGGATCCACGTGTTTTTAGTTTACTGGGATATGTTAACCAATTTAACTACTCGACTTCTTATGCACGGTTCCTTGTGTTTTATCCAAAAATGGGGCTAACGAACATGTGAACCACCATAGTGATTCGTACGTTTCTTCGTATTAAAAAAAGTTTGATACTATGGCTATTGAGTTGAGTAAATGAATTTTAGATGAAAAATGATATATATGTATTATAATTAGGGTTGGCAACCGTACTATAATATATAGTATTGTACTATATTTCGGGTCTGCGTACTATATACTGTTGAACTAATATATAGCACGCAAAAATACTATATTTTCAACACCGACATCTAACAAACAAATACTTATTTTTAAAATTTATGAACGTGCTTTTACATTAGCTTTTGTGTGAGGCTTGCGTTTTTCATAAAAGAAGTGTACTATTTTTTCATAGCTTATTTTGAAAAATACTATAATTCGCCGAAGAAATGTTGGCAACCCTAATTATAATCCATCCGTCGCTGAATTTCAAATTCTCAAAAGACCACATTCGTAACCCATCACATTCGCAAAACACGATATTCGCAAAACATCATATTCTCATAACATCATATTCTCAAAATATCACGATCATAAGACCAAATTCGCAAAACACAACATTCTTGTGATGTCACATTAAAAGTACAGTCACTGGTGTTTAATTTTTTTTTTATTAAAAAATAAAATAACAAAAGAAAAAATTAAATTTACAACACTAAACTTTATTCCCGATTTTGGTATCAATCTCCCATCCCATTTTGGAAACAAATAAAAACGAATTGAATTTCAGATCAAAAAAGTAAATTATAAGAATCAAGCATTATCACCTAAACCAAACATTCCGTTAAGAATACAATACTAGGTAAACGTGTGTACAGACGAGCGCCGACTGAGGCAAAAGGGTGTAAGTCAAAAATCTTCAGTCAATATTGACCCGCTGCAAAGGGCCGCCTCGCGTTATCAACACCACGGAAATACTCTTTGTTTGCACTTTGAAAGCGGTAATTGATACTTTAGTGTAAATATGTGGGTGATTTTGTAGAAATTGTTATGTTTACTTAAAACTTCTCCGCCAACCCGCAGTTAAGCAGCGTGGTGGTAGACTAAGGCTAATGCGGGCCCTAGGCAACATTGTATTTCCGAACTTAAAAGAAGTTTTCACTTCCAAAATTAAAATTAAAATCCCGTAACTTTCGGGCCCTAAAAATTACGGGCGCTAGGCATGTGACTAGGTTTTTAGGCCTTAGTCCGCTCCTGTGTGGTGGAGTATGCTCTAAACCTCTTTGATTAATGGGAGACCCGTATCCCAACAATGGGATGATTAAGGGCTGATGCTGACTTAAAACTTTAAGAGAGGTAGGGAGCGTAATTGTAAGCTACCCGACTGGGGAATGTACCTCCACCTCACAGAATACCGCAGCCAAATAACAATTCCCTTGATGGTTGTTGTGTTCCTGCGAGTGAGTGAGGTCACCAGAAAGGAAGGAGATGCTGCGTTGGCAGCGGGGGTGGCGGCGCGCGAGCGATATTTTATGTTGCGAGCGTTAATATGGCTACGGTAACCGCTTCACATCAGGCGGGCCGTATGCTTGTCTGCCACCCAAAATAGTATAAAAAAAAAAAAAAAAAAAAAACACGCTTTATTTTGGCTAAGGGAAAAAGAAAAACTATTTAGCGAAGTAAAATTTTCAACACATAGATAACAATAATCCATTGGGTGTAAATGGTTCATCAACAGCTTTGAACCGAAGCCCATCGTCACCTGCACGTGGTGCACCCTGCTGACTGACAAACGAGGCTCTGGCGAAAAGAGAGGTAGGGCTTAGCGTATTTTTTAAGCTGCCCGACTGACTTCTTTACGATCGCGTGAGTGATACTTCTGTAGTTACGAGCATTCATAGGCTGAGATGACTCCTTATTATCAGGCAGGTAATAAGCTTGTTTAGTAGAACCACACCCCGACGACTCCATGCAAATCTCGCGTCATGTGCTACTACATAAATAATGACATCTGCGCAGAGCAGAAATGAGCATGTGTGCTCAATAGACTGAGACTTCTCAGTCTATTATGGTGTGTAACGTGCGGCGCCATACAAACTGTTCCAGATTTGTCTCAGAAGGGAGGTGTGGTCGACCCGAGAGAGCAGCAGTAGCCATACTATACAGAAGTACTTATACTATGGTAGAGCCCAGAGTAGAATAAAATTTAATTTTCTCAAGCATACCAAATCAATTATTTAGTCCGGCCATTAAAAAAATAATTCCTCATTCAATAAACTAACATTCAAACTACATTCCTAAAGGAACTAAACCCCGGTATGCATTCGCGAATAATAAGGAAGCTTTCACAATCGACAGTCAGCAGGTAGAGGCGATTTCACGCGCCGTCTCATCATAAAGGGACTAAATCGCACATTTAGTCACACTATGCATTATGCTCCGGGAGGCTTGAATGGGTAGTGTGCGCTGTGCTTTATATCTTAGTATTAAGATTTGTTGAGTTACGACGGAATTTCTAGAGGTAGCGCATACCTCGTTGAATTGTTTAAAGACGCCTACTGAGCTTATCGTAAGGACTGAGATAGATGCCTGGTTGATATAGCAAATATGAGATAAATTTTATAATAAATTGCAAATAATAAATAAATAAATAACTATTTATTTCGGACGTAAGACATCCATAGAGGGGTTAGTAATATTGAAAATCTTAACTAGGTTAGTAACAATGTGCAGTGAGTTGAGCAATGTTTAAGTGTATTACAATGCAAAATATGTTTGCACTGTAATTCACTTGACTCTGCCAGTGACAACTGCTACCCAGTGCGCCTGAATGGGACAGTCAAACCGACCAGCGATCATTTTCAAGATGCTGTTACTGCTGCCACGAACTCTATGTAGTACTGATGCTACTTTTTTACACACTATAGCATGAAATCCGTCTACGCGCGCCTCGGCGAACATTCCCGATGCACTACATCGTCGTGGCTTAAATAATGTATATACCTAATATAATAATATAGCATATTTCTATTTAAAATTAAAAGAAAACAAAAGATAAAGAATATATGTTTTATGTAAAAGTTACTCATGTCAATATATCTTGCCTTAAAAAATCCAGCACGTGATGCAAAACAGAAAATGATATCGTTGACGACCTCGGTGGTCCAATGGTTAGTAATGGCCATTTTGACTCCGAGGAAAATATTTAGTCATGGTTAAGTATTCTGGCCGTATGGTTTCCGGCAGACTCGAATCGAATCACTCCGTGTCTTCCCGTGGATGTTGTACAAGGCGACTAAGGGAAATATATTATAAAACATCGATCAGGCCTCCCTAACCCGTCTGGCCAGCGTGGGGAGTGTAGGCCAAATCCTCCTGTCTGAGACGGACGAAAGAGGGTCGTGCTACTGTAGTGGAGACTAAAATGACCTGATGATAATGATGAAGTATTCTGGGTCATGTTCGGAGTAGTTGTTCAATATGATGTCTACGGCAAAGTACAATGTGTGCGCCTGCTAATAGTGCCCACGGATTCCTTGTATAATCACAACTCTCACCATCCCCTTGCAAACTGGAGTCAAATTGGTCGCGTACAGTACGGTTCCACAGAGGTTTTCTTCCGCGAACTCACAAGTAGTGGAATGAATCTGTGAATCGTACAGTGAAGTTTCAAAGGAGATTTTTATCTCGAACTGTCAGGATGTGCAAAAAACTGCCACTGCTCCTACGAAACTGCAGTATGGGGTTTAACAAGATAGGTGTAAATAGGTCCTCACACTCCCTGCTAACGCAGCAACTCCTTATGTTCTTGTGACCTCACTCACTCGCAGGAACACATCAACCCTCAAGGGAATTGTTATTTGGCTGCGGTGTTCCGTGAGGTGGAAGAACTTCTCCAGTGGGGTAGTTTAAAAATACTCTGTACCCTATCTCTCTTTCGCCAGAACCTCTTTCGCTTGTCAGCAGGGTAGCACCACGTCAGGTGAGGCTGGCTTTGGCTCTGAAGATCTTGGGGAGCCAATAACACCCCGATTAATCATAATCGTTAAATATATGTTTGTAAGTACTAGCGAATTTTCTCACAAGTCTGCCAGATGAGCCATAAACGTACCTATGCTTACAGAAATCCCATATAAATGAAGTTTGAAAAATAAAAAGACTTGTGGTCCTGCCGTAGATAAAGCATAGCTATAGATCAGTATTTCTCGAAAATTTTCATGGAGCGACTCTCTTACTATGTAAAAATATTTGGCGACCCCCTACACTCAAGTTCCTTATATGTATTTCATTATATTATAAATATCTAATCTGTACACTTTATGTATTTTCATAAATAAAAATCGTTAATTAAATACAATAAATAAAACAAATATAATGAAGTAGGTATCTAAAAACATCTTTTGAACGTTGGTTTTTTTACAACTTCGCGTCCTTCCGCGACCCCCTTATAGAGGCTTGGAGACCCCCTTTCGCGACTCACACTTTGAAAAACAATGATGATATAATGACGACATTGGTTTTGTAGGA
This sequence comes from Hypsopygia costalis, assembly GCA_937001555.2. Classification (NCBI taxonomy): domain Eukaryota; kingdom Metazoa; phylum Arthropoda; class Insecta; order Lepidoptera; family Pyralidae; genus Hypsopygia; species Hypsopygia costalis. The sequence continues at coordinate 9,266,179 of OW443349.2, forward strand.
ATAGAGCGGCGATCGACTCTCTACAGAGGTAGAGGTGTGCCTCTTTCTATTGTATCAACTATTAATATAGTCACCTATTAATATAATCCCTTAAATCAATAGATTAATATCACATAATATTATCAGAGGAGTAATTCTCGTAATTAAAATATAGTCGAAATTCAGTTCCGATCCATTCTCGATCTCACAAATGTCACATTCGGTATTCTCGTAACACAATAATTATGTAACTTCAAAATTAAATTTAAGCGGGATTATATCGAAACATGAGTAAAAATTAAACAAACTAAGAATGTTACTTTGCCAACAACAAGAATTGATAATAATTAATTAATGAAATCAAGTATATAATTTTTGTCAATTCACAATTCAATTTCGAATCGGTTAACTTTCAATCTGCGTTCGTAGAAAAATTACGAGAATTGGCCTTCTGCTATTAACTTATTCCTTACGCACAAGCATCACTTGTCGGTAATTAGCCTAAATATTGTTATCAACAGGAAGGCAACTGTTGACACTTCCGATGACGAAACGTCATTGTGCCACACGTCTTACAAACTTAACGTGCAGTACGAACAGACCATATCGTGTGAGAAATAAAAGTGATAATTGAAAATATCGTTGTGTTTTAAGTTGGGCGGTATACATGGCAATAAATATTATGTTAACTAAATTTTTGTAGGTGAAAAAGGTTAGTTATCTTATTCCACGTCAAAAATACAAATACAAAATATTTCTTTCTCTACGTGTTTTTTTTTTATATACTACGTCGGGTGGCGAACAAGCATACGGCCCGCCTGATGTGAAGCGATTACCGTAGCCATGCTAACGCTCGCCACATAAAATATCGCTCGCGTGTCGCCACCCCCGCTGCTAACGCAGCATCCCCTTCCTTCTTTTCTGGTAACCTCACTCACTCGCAGGAACACAACAGGGAATTGTTGTTTGGCTGCGGTATTCTATAGTCCCCAGTCGGGTAGCTTACAATTACGCTCCCTAACTCTCTTTTCGCCAGAGCTTCATTTGTCAGTCAGCAGGGTGCACCGCGTGCAGGTGAAGTTGGCTTTGGTTCAAAGATGTTGATGAACAAACAAGCGAACGAGCGCTTGTGTCGGTCCTGATGTTACAGCCGTTCGTAGGCTACGGTAACTGCTTTCCATCAAATGCTTGTTTGTTGCTTTAGTGGTATAAAATTGTTTGTTCTTTTTTTGTGTCTGTGTCATGGACACAGCCGTGTGTTGTACGTAAAAATGATATATGCACTAAAATTATCTCAAAATGGCAGCGCTTCCCCCTCCCCCGTACGCGATTTTCCATAGTCCTTACTGAGCAGTAATAAATTCTTTGATCCTTCATAAATGCAGTGGTGTAATTGAATTTTGGATGGAGATGATAGATTTGTAGCAGCAACACCAAACTGTACCCCTGATTCGTTTTTTTTTATTGCCTCCCTAAGGAAGTAATTTTAACAAGACGTATTCACGTCGAAATATCTTTTTGTACGCTTTTTTTTACAGCTTCGCGACCTTCCGCGACTCCCTTGTAGGTAGGAGCTCCCTATGAGACGACCCACACTTTGAAAAACACTGACATAGAAGTTCGAAACTCGATCACCGCTCTTTTCCTACAAAACCGATGTCTTCATTCTAAACCCCAGTATTTTTACTACATATGCAAAATAATATGCACATTAATGTGGAGCTCGATGTCGTCGTTACGCGTGTCAGTCGTCTTCAACCCTTATACATCTCACTGCTGGGATACGGGTCTCCCCTCAATCGAAGGGGTTTAGAGCATACTCCATCACGCTGCTCAATTGCGGGTTGGCGGAGGTATTCACGTCAAAATAACTTTGTTTTATATTCGTCGCTAATACACTCATAAAACTTGGTTACCTTTAAAAATTCATCACCTTCGTTGAAATTGCATCGTTCACGCACAGTTTTCATAAAACCCCTCATTTACGGGCATTCGTCATGGTGGCAATGAGTCACAGGTGCCCCCATACAGGGCTTATGGCTAATGAATATTGTATCGACGAGTCACCGAATTAAACGAGAAGGTACGACACGATTCAGAGCCTCCATATACCTGTTTCAATAGCGAAAACAGTGATAACAAATTTTGACGTTCAAAACGAATGATAACAAAATCGGGGGATACAGTTTGGTATTGCAGCTACATCTATCATCTCCATCCAAAATTCAATCACATCACTTGATAGATGAATGATCAAAGAATTTATTGCGCTAAGTAAGGATTACGGTACATCGCGTGCGGGGGAGGGGGAAGCGCTGCCATTTTTAGGGATTTAGATTTAGAGCATACTCCTCGCTGCTCAACTGCGGGTTGCCGGAGGTCAGTGTTTTCGAGCCGCCTAAAGGCCACTGATTTGGCTTAACGACTGTCATCTGACAACAGCCGGGACCGAAGGCTTAACGTGCCCTTCAAAGCACGGAACTCGAGATTTAACCCATCCATGGACAGGCTACAGCCGACATTGCTTAACTTGCGTGATCAATGGGGATGTTTAATATGTTTTCTGACATTAGATGTCGCTAGGTAGGCGTCGTGTCCATATTGTCAAAATGTACTGCATTTTTTGACAGTGACACTTTAAGACGACAAGACAACACAAGACGTCAACAAGACACTTGACAAGATGCTATGAATTGACAAATGATTGGACCCTACGCTACAGTGCTGCCAAAAAACCCTCATTAAACTAACACTCGAGCACTTCATTCCAACGCCAAAGTTAGAGACTTAATCGTAATAAGAACGTTTCACTGACAGAAATATTCAAACAGTTGTCCCATAAAGTTTCGAAATTATTGCAATAAACCAACTATGGATATAGTAGAAATCGCGGGCATAAATAACGCGGCATATGCGTTGTGTACTGTAAATCTCAGCTTTAGCCCACGCACACGTTGCTTAGGTAATAAAGTAAAATTATGGGTTTTAATATTATGTTATTACAGTCATTATTATTTATAATTAAGGTGAATTGATGGCTTTGAGCTTTCTGTAATAGTTGATGTTTATGGTATATGAGGTAAAATTAGGGTTGCCATCCATCCGGGTTTCCCCGGATTTGTCCTAGTTTGGAGGGCGTAGATTTGTCCTAATTTGTAGTCCAGGGACTACAAATAAATCCCGGACGCCCTCCAAACTAAACCCTGGTTAATAGTTTAAATCACTACCGCCGGTAGGCATCTTGTCCTGGTTGCTAGCGTTTATATGTAAAATTATATAGGTATGATAGGTAAAATTATTGATGAATGTTGATAACCATTCTGATGAGGAGCTCGATGGAGAAGTTACGCTTATCAATCTAACCGAATACGCAAGTTAAGCAACATCGACTCATCCCACTGCTGGGATATGGGTATCCCCTCAATTGATGGAGTTTACAGCATAGTCCACCACACTGTTCAACTGCGGGTTAGCGGATGCCAGTGTTTTCAAGTCGCCTGAAGACCCCTGACCTGGCTTAACGACTGTCATCTAACGACAACACCCGGGACCGACGGCTTAACGTGCCCAAGCTCGAGATAAATAAACCCATCCATAGACAGGCTTCGGTCGACGCTGATTAACTTGCGTGATCGATTAGACTAACACGTATCACACCTCTCAATGTGCCCTCCGAAGCGCATTTCTTGCGTTGTATTTGAATATGCCATATACTTTAGGGTGTTGTAGTTCATCAACATCTTTGAACCAAAGCCAACCTTTGAAACGAGGCTCTGGCGAAAAGAGGGGTAGGGCATAGCGAATGTTTAAAGCTGTCCGATTGGGGAAGTAACTCCATCTCACAGAATACCGCAGTCAAATAACAATTCCCTTGAGGGTTGTTGTGTTCCTGCGAGTGAGTGAGGTCACCAGAAACAAAGAAAAGAAGGAGTATAAACTGGCAACGGATTGGTGACTCCTTGGTGTTGCTGATCTCCATGGGCGGTGGTAATTGCTTTCCATCAGGTGACCCACATGCTCGTTTGCTCCCATCTCATATAAAAAAAACCTACTCAACCGATTACGAGGCTCAGTGAATATGTAACTTACATAATATGTTATTACTTACACATAGATTAATAATTCTTTACACATAGATTAATAATTCTTTACACATAGATTAATAAAACTTTATTATCTAACTAGCTGTCCCGGCGAACTTCGTACCGCCTAACAATCAATGAATGTCGTGGTACATATTAGCTGAACTAAATTTATGATTTTATGGAATTAAAACAATGAATAATAGAAAATAATGGCCGCATTGCGCGTGTCAGTCTAATTGAACACGCAAGTTAGGCAACGTCGACCGTAGCCTGTACACGGAAGGGTTTATATTACCTCGAGCTCCTCCGTGCTTCGAAAGACACGTTAAGCCGTCGATCCCGGTTCTTATTAGATGACAGTCGTCAAGCCAAGTAAGTGGCTTTTAGGCGATTCGAAAACACTGGCCTCCGCCAACGCGCAGTTGAGCAGCGTGGTGGAGTATGCTCTAAACCCCTTCGGTTGAGGGAAGACCCGTATTCATAAAAACTGAAGATTTCATAAAAATAAAGATTTCCTTGTTGTTTAATCAATTTTAAAAAAACGTTTTGTTTTATTTTTTAGTTTTCAAATCGGTTTAATCGTTTTGGTGATTTATAATTGTCATTTCTTTTGATGTTTACTCTGATTTGATTCTTGCGCTCGGACCCCATGGGCCAAGCGTTTTCACCCCAATCGATTTGACATTTTTCAAAACAAATCACAGACAACTTTCGCGACATAAAAGTGACACCAATCGATTTGACATTTTGATATTTGACAACCAATAAATATCGCAATCCAACTGACACTTTCATTTGTATGGGAAAATGTTTTTCCTTTTATTTTATTCTTTCGTCAATTTTCCAATGATTTTCATAGTTATTTTGCTATTCAGGACGGAGAGAAATCCAATAAATCAAAAACCATGAAAATCGGTCCTGCGGTTCTCGAGTTATAAGTGTTCGAACAAATATTGTTGGAATAAGTATACAAAAATAAATCTATCTCGCTCTGTTTAATAGACATCTGTCTTAGTCACACAATATTGTTTATAATATCTTTAAACAAAGGGCTACATTGTTAAATGCTCTGTATGCCTTAGTCAGCTAACCAAGCTATGTGGTTCAGTTGAATTCATATTCCAGTCCAGTATCGTCCGACTTCTATGTAGTAGAACACACCTTTCTAAGAGTGCATAAAATAAATTTAATTATTATAATTTGCACTGAACGAATCTTTTATTTTTGGCTTCCTAACCTAACAGGTTATGGGCCCAGTGTACAGTACAAAGTGGACTTTTAAGTGATTGAAAGAAACAGACTTTTTTTGAATACGATAAAAAACGCTTTAAGTGGTAACGTTTAAGACTTGTGATTTTTGTAATTTTGATAGAGAAACTATTTACGTATTCTAAGTGACTTTTTGTGTTATTTTCTAACTGTAACGATGGACGGTTCAAAAGTAAAAAGAAATATTAGACTGTTTGACGGCGAAAAGTATTCTTTATGGAAACTTAGAATACGCAGTTTATTAAACGAACTTGAAGTGCTGCAAGTAATTGACGAAGAGCCTCCTGTACGCATCAACAGTGATTGGACGAAGAAAGAAAAGATAGCGAAAAATACCATCATCGAATATTTATCAGATTCTTTGCTGGGGTTTGCTAATGAAGAAACAGCAAAACAGATTTTCATAAAACTCGACGCAGTGTATGAAAGAAGAAGTATCGCATCCCAATTGGCATTGAGAAAAAGGTTATTGAATTTGAAATTAGAAGGTGATACTCCATTGATAAAACATTTTCAAAATTTTGAAAATTTGATTATCGAGTTAGTGGGTGCCGGTGCAAAGTTAGAAGAAGTAGATAAAGTCACACATCTATTTATGACTTTACCGAATTCTTATGATGGTGTCATCACAGCAATTGAGACATTAGCTGAAGATAACTTGACCTTATCTTTCGTAAAAACAAGGCTTCTTGATCATGAAATTAAATTATTAAACGAAAGGCGCGACAATAGTTTAAAAGTCCTGCAAGCAGAAACCAGTGGTTTCAAAAACCAGCAATGGAATTTCTCTTTAAAACGCAAGCCAAATCAACTTACTCATAATTATAAACAAAGAAACAATAAAGTTAAAAAATAGAACATGTCACTACTGTGGAAGGAAAGGGCATATCAAAATTAATTGCTTCTTCTATAAGAGGGCGAAACCAAATTATGAAAACCGCAAAGCGCTACAGCAAACTGAAAACCAAAGAACGCTTCAATCTATAAATATTGCAGACAGAGAAAAATCTAATATCTCAGGGTTTGCTTTCATGGTTGGAAACGAATGCTATTCCGAAGAAGGCAAAAGTACCAATAAAATTACATTCATATTAGACTCTGGTGCCTCAGATCATTTAATTAACAGAGAAGATTTAACACGTGGGTTCATAGAACTTCAGTCTCCAGTAAATATTTCTGTAGCTAAAAACGGAACATTCATTAGTGCGACAAAAAGAGGCACTCTATCTATTACCACTGATACGGGTATGAGTGGATTGCTACAGGATGTTCTTTTCTGCTCAGAAATTCCATATAATTTGTTATCGGTCAAAAGAATGCAACAGGCTGGAATGACCATAATTTTTGGTCAAAATGGTGTACAAATACTCAACAAAGAGGGTAAGATGGTAACAAAGGGTGAGTCTTTGAATAATTTAATTGGTATTAATTTCATGCTTAATAAATGTGCTTTGAATTGCTCATCAAATAGGGTCATGAATAGTAACTATGATTTGTGGCATCAAAGATTGGGTCACATGGGCAAATCTAAGTTCTTGCAAATTAAAACCAAACAAATGTTTTCTGATATTGATCGATTACATAATATTACACCCAGTGAAAGTTTATGTGAAGCTTGCATATATGGAAAACAAGCAAGTCTGTCATTTCATAAAAGTAAATCTAAAATTATTAAACGACCTCTATTTAATGTGCATTCCGACGTGTGTGGTATGATCACTCCTTCGACACTTGACGGCAAAAACTATTTTGTGATATTTGTAGACGAATACACTCACTACTGTGCGACATACTTAATAGCTCATAAATCAGACGTTTTTGCTGCTTTTCGAGATTATGTTGCTAAGTGCGAAGCTCATTTTAGTTTGAGACTTGTCAATTTATATTGTGACAATGGTGGCGAATATTTATCGAGTGAAATGAAAGAATACTGTATGCAAAAAGGTATAACCTACCATTTAACAGTGCCGCATACCCCTGCTTTGAATGGTATTGCCGAACGTATGATAAGAACGTTAACAGAACGAAGTCGAACTTTAATAGCAGGTGCTAAGTTAGACAAGTCGTTCTGGGGTGAGGCTGTGTTAACTGCTACTTATCTTATCAATGTCAGCCCCACAAAAGCACTGAAAGTAGATAACACACCGTTTGAATTGTGGCATAATAAGAAGCCGCAACTTAAGTATTTAAAGGTTTTCGGTTCAACTGTGTATTTTCTTAACAAAAGTAGAAAAGCAAAATTCGATGAGAAATCCTTGAAAGGGATATTGGTTGGTTATGAACCGAATGGTTATAAGGTGTGGAATGTGGTAGAAGAAAAGTTTGTAAGAGTCAGAGATGTAATTGTTGATGAGATTAATTTCTTGTCAAGTAGGCCAGTGAAGCCTGAAGGTATTGTATCTGAAAATACCAATAACTCTGACGAGCACATGTGTAGCAGGTTGTGCGCATCTGATAATATAAGATCAGATGATGTGAAACAAACGGGCAGTGTACCCTGCGCATTAGGTCCACCACCTAATAAATCTGTACGCAGTGCAGATGGGCATACATGCTATGATTCATTTCAAGATAAATTGACTGGATCTCGGAATGAAGTAGCTTCTAGTAGTTCGAGTGTTATTAGAAGAAGTGATCGAATTAAAAATTTGCCTACAGTGTCTTATGATGAAAACAGTAATGATATTTCTGTGAACTATTTATTATACGCAAAGTCTTTAATATGTACAATTCCTACATCGTATACCGAAATTCAAACCAGGCATGATAGGCTTTTGTGGCAAAAAGCTGTTGATGAGGAAATTAAATCACTTATTGAAAATGACACTTGGACGCTTGTTCCGAAACCTGAAAACAGAAATATTGTTGACTGTAAATGGATATTTAATATTAAAAATGATGAGTTTGGCAAACCTTTGAAATATAAAGCGCGTTTGGTCGCTCGTGGTTTTAGTCAAGAATATTTAATTGACTATGACGAAACTTTTGCGCCAGTTGCAAGAATTTCAAGTTTTAGATTTATATTAGCATTTGCAAATCAATTCAATTTGCTCGTTCACCATATGGACGTCAAAACGGCATTTTTGAACGGCAAACTAAAAGAGGAAATTTACATGAAAATTCCTGAAGGAATTCCAAACGCAAACAACTTAGTTTGTAGATTGAATAAAGCTTTATATGGTTTAAAACAATCTGCACGTTGTTGGTTTCAAATGTTCGAACAAACTTTGATTGAAAAGGGTTTTCAATACTCATCAGCTGATCGTTGTATTTATTTCCTAGATGCCGGTGACATTTCAAAAAAAATATTTATGTTGTACTTTATGTCGATGATCTTGTTATTTCGACTGCTGATATAAATACCATGAATAGTTTCAAAACTTATTTAATGAAAAAGTTTAAAATGTTAGACTTGATGGAGATCAAATGTTTCCTAGGAATTAAAGTGGAAAGATCACATGATACAGTTACATTAGACCAAGCAATGTACATAAAAACGGTCTTAGAAAAGTTTAACATGAATGACTGTAATTCTGTCAGTACACCTTTGGAAAACAAAGTAGACTTTGACGCTTTGAGTGCAATTGAAACAACAAAAGCTCCATGTAAAAATCTTATCGGGTGTTTGATGTATGTTATGTTATGTACTCGTCCCGATTTAAGCTTTGCTGTAAACATTCTAAGTAGATTTGGTAACAGAAATAATAACTCACTTTGGTCACATTTAAAACGAGTGTTACGTTATTTAAAGGGAACTACTGACTTGAAACTAACTTATAAGCGGAATCCAAATGTTTATAATAACATTCTCAGTGGCTTTGTTGATTCCGATTGGGGAAGTGATGAAGTTGATCGTAAAAGTACAACAGGATACTTGTTCAAATTGTTTGAACAATGCACAATTTGTTGGCAAACAAAGCGCCAGTCAACAGTGGCAGCGTCATCTACTGAAGCAGAGTATATGGCTTTGTTTGAAGCCGTGAGAGAAGCTCTGTGGTTAAAGTCATTAGTGACTAGTATTCATGTAGAAATTTCAAATCCGATTCCTATTTTTGAGGATAATAACGGATGCATAAGCATTGCAAGTAATCCGACAAGTCATAAACGGTCAAAACATATTGACATAAAATATCATTTTTCTAGGGAACAAGTTGAGAAAAATGTAATTAAAATGATTTATGTGTCCACAGGTAATCAACTGGCAGATATGTTTACAAAGGCATTACCAGCCGCTCGTTTTTCGGCACTGAGAGAAAAACTCGGTGTATTATAATTTAATGTTAAAGTTCTGTCTAATGAAAAGTGTGTAGTGTAAATATATACTGCAAATGAGATTACATAAGAACATAATTAAGTTGACTTGGTCTGATTAGGTTTTACTGGGGTTTCCCTAATCCTGCGCAACGAATGTTGGACCAAGATATTGATGATTGTTTCCCCAGACAAAGAATGGTGTGTTCATAAGTTTGATATTGTAAATAGCTTGTGATAGATATTTTATTATTATTATTTATTTTTGAGGGGGCGTGTTGGAATAAGTATACAAAAATAAATCTATCTCGCTCTGTTTAATAGACATCTGTCTTAGTCACACAATATTGTTTATAATATCTTTAAACAAAGGGCTACATTGTTAAATGCTCTGTATGCCTTAGTCAGCTAACCAAGCTATGTGGTTCAGTTGAATTCATATTCCAGTTTAGTATCGTCCGACTTCTTGTAGTAGAACACACCTTTCTAAGAGTGCATAAAATAAATTTAATTATTATAATTTGCACTGAACGAATCTTTTATTTTTGGCTTCCTAACCTAACAAATATACTTTGTTTTATATAATTATATAGATAAAGTCGAAATATCATTTAACTATAAACAAAATTATCAAATCGATCACAAAAGTATCCAGTCTCATAAATTACTTCGTGGCTCAATCAGAGTAACTTTATTGCTAGCAATTATTACTTTATGTGGCACGTATATCACGTATATATAAACAAGTTATTCGATAGCCGTTAAAGTGACGCATTGTTGAACAATTATAGTCCATATTGATGATACCTACGTAATATACTTACCTAACGAGAAAATTTTGTATGCCAAATTTCATTCGGATCCGTGCAACCAATAAACATCCAAATTCACAAACTTATTCATTTATATATTTGAGTGGAGCGAGCGGGGCAAGCGGAACGCTTTTATGTACATATACGCCGAAAAGTAATTCTTGGTAATGAATAGGTTCCAAAACCACTGAACTGATTTTGATGAAACTTGTCACAATTAAATACCTCAATTTGAGGTACTTGTCGAAAAAAAATACGTGTGGCACTCGGGGACTGCCGCGGTAAAGCTATTGCATAGCATTTTTTATCAACTTATAATTATTTATTTATTTATGCAGTATTGTACTGCATAAATAAATAAATAACATGCAGTAGCTACATGGTACTGGTGGACCTAACACCCCCCGGTGTTAGGTTTTATTTTCGTTACGGAATTTCTTGATTCGGTCGCCGCGGTCAAAGCCCGCGATAAAAGCAATTTTATTAAATTTAAATTTTATGCCATCGTATGTATTTTTATTAAATTAAACATTTATCCTAAAAATAAGAACGTCAAAATCGAATGTCAAAAATAATAATAGCGAAAAAGTTCAAAAAAAGTATTTAGTCATTCAGCACCATCGAATAAAGTAACAAAAAGAGTAATGACCACATCGAGGCGCGAACGTAGAAACGATACTTCAAATTGGTGACACATTTACAACTGCGCCATGGATCGATAATACTCACTGGCGAAATACGATTAATGTATTGTATAAGGAAATGTTCTTAAGCCAGGTCGAGTCGGATTTTTTTTTTAAATTGAGATCGATCATGTTATTGAGGAATCAAAAACCGTTTTCCATTGAAATCAATAGAAAACATACACTCAGCGAATCTATTCGCTCCACTCAACTTCAATTTCGGCCCCGTGAGCTACAACCTAGTTAGTAGAATCTTTGTCGAACAACTAGCAATATGGCACTCATCACAACCTCACTTTCAACCTGTATCTACGCACTGATACATATCAATCAGTAAGAATAAGCCTTCTCCAAAGCTTTCCACCATATGTGATCCTCCCATTTCCGCATTCAGCTGCTTCCAGCTACTTTTTAACCCCCGGCGCAAAAACCACGGGGTGAAGTTTGACGTGTGCTGTGTATGTGCGTGTGTGTGGGTACTATTGTGTGTGCATGTGTGTGAGAGAGATTGTGTGTGTTTGAAAGGTGAATTAGTCGGGAGTGTTCTTAGCTATATTTAATGCAAATCAGACCAAGATTTCCGTCGCCACAAAATTACGGATTACATATTTTTCACAACCCCTTCAATATGGCTATCAAATAAATGGGCTTGACTAGAAGGTCGGGGTTTTTTTAAATGTTTGATTTAGTTGTCTTGTTCATCTAGAGAAGAGGCGTCCCACGCTTTGTCGCCCCATACGTAGCCTCCACTCTATGACTTTCCTCCTCCATCTGCCATCGCATTAACAACATAACTCAGCAGTTGTGGCCGCCTATTGCCACTTCACGTTGCTGACTTTCAAAGCTGACTTTCAACAACTTTGCTTTGCTGTCGAATTTCTTTGCTCCGGATTAATTCTCTTAGAGAAACCTCAAACATAGCTCTCTCAATCATTTACTGTACACCTTTTATAGAAGGCAATATAGTACACTGGACTGGTCCACAGGCTAATACGATACGAGAGGGCTATACTCGGAGTTTCTCTGAGGGATCGAATCAGGAACGAAAGAAATTCGGCGAAGTACCAAAGTTGTCGACATAGACTTCAGAGTTTGCAAGCTGAATTGGCAATAGGCGGGTCACAACTGCCGAGTAAGTGATGGCAGATGGGAGAGGAAGGGATTAGAGTGGAGGCCGCGCGTATGACGAAGTATTAGACGCCCTCCTACTAGATGGTCCAATGATCTTAAGAAAGCTGCTGGATGCGGAAGGCGGAGGATCGTTTCTGGTGGAGAGCTTATATCCAGCAGTGGGTACATACAGGCTGATGATGATGTTGATGAATATAGTACACTAAATAAGAGTAAATTTGTCTAAAAACTAACCAAAAACTTGTTAAATTATCAACAATAATTATGTGTAGGTGCAGTAAATACCAAATTGCATATTAATGAATGTTCAGACGTTGTTAAAAACTTTAATAGACACAATCTGTGTTAGAAATTTAATTGATTTATGGTGTTAATAACTCCAATAACTGATAACGTCATCAGATAATTGAAAGGTGTCCCAAATTCAACTGTCTTTTTGATAAAATAAAAAACTGGAAGATTTTATCCTTTACTTCTATAGCAATAGGGGACAATTTCAACTGATTATTTGTTTTTGTGCAAATTTCACGTCACGCTTGACTGTGGAATCAGTGCAATTGAATTAATGAGCTGCCACTAGGAACGCTAGTGTAGAGTGAAGTCACCGAAATGTCAAATGTGAGTTGGCTACTTGGGTTTATTTTTAGGGTTCCGTATCTAAAAAGGAAAAACGGAACCCTTATAAGATCACTTTGTTGTCCGTCTGTCTGTCTGTCTGTCTGTCTGTCTGTCTGTCTGTCTGTCTGTCTGTCAAGAATTTCTATGTCGAGAATGCGTGGAGGTATCAAGCTGAAATTTGAACTGTATACTCAGGTCTACGGTCCCATGAAGTTGTAAAAAAATCAAACTGCTGCTGTTTACGTAGAAAAAAGTTACGGCCGTTTATTCAGCAAAAAACGCATATTTCGACACACTCAAGGGAATCAAAACCTATAGGGTACTTCCCGTTGACCTAGAACTATGAAATTTGGCAAGTAACATCGTTATAGACTACAAGTACAGGAATAAATCTCAAAACTATACATTTGTAAATAGATCTTAAAAAATAGGGGGTCTATATTTTTTATAGGGTGTCGAAATTTCAAATTGAAAGTACTAGTTCAAAAATATCAAATTTAATAATGATACTACGTACCTACGGAACCCTCGGTGGGCGAGTCCGACTCGCACTTGTCCGGTTTTTTATTTGTAGTAAATGTTGTGAATATAAGCAATAACTGAGATTCATTATGGCCTCTTTGTTATGGGACGGGGGGGAGGCTTCACACATTCCCACCACTGTGTCTCCTAGCCAGGATTAACAGCGGCGACCACCAAGAAAACAATGAACAGTGAAGTCCATTGCAGTCTCGGGGATAAAACTACGGCTGCCTTGGAACTCACAACGAATTTAATCAGAAGTAATTAGTAGGAGTGAGAAGCTTTTGGAATTTGACTTCCCCTCTTAGCAATGTGAGAGACAGTAATATGGCAAATAAGGCATTAAAAGCCTAAAGAGATGGCTAGTTAGTTAGTAGTAATTATGGCAATTGTGAGTTACAGGGCAATGAATGTCAGTGCTTTGAGATTGGCAGTTCCAATTTATCCTTCAGAAATTTATGTCCTACGTTTTTTTCGAACAAAATGGGACTGCATAAAACTGCGGTATGCTCGAAATTTTTGCGGTACGAATCCTAAGGTCATGTAATAACGTGAAGAGTAGGTGGTGGTAGAGGGCGCTCCGTAGAACCTCCTATAAAACATTATGCATATCTCAATTAATTAAAAGCTACTGTTTAAAACAAATGTTTCCAACACATTTTCACGGAGGAATGGTAGTTCGCACCATGATCAAATTGAAAGACTAGTGCTTCCTATAAGCAATATTAAAATGTAAAATATTTCCGTCAAATAACTACAATAAACATAACTTATTATTTAAATCAATCACTTCAACAAACTATAGGTAGAAGAATTTGCTGATTCGCGTAAACTACAGCGCTCGTGCAAAGTTACGAAATTCAAGAACGTGTGACCTTCTTATGGCTCAATGCGCTCTAAACAATTTTAATTACGATGTTATGATTTCAAATGAAATGATTTAATTACATGTGACACTAAGTAATTTGCCAAGAAATGTATAACCTTGTATAATAGGTTTCACTATCCTGAATATCAATTTTGGGCGACAACCCTTTTTTTTAGTAAAACAATAAAAGACAAAACAATAGATTTACATACTAACTAAAATTCAGTATGCCTACAGAAAACAAACGCTAATTGGTTCTACGTATGAAAAAAAGTTGTTTCTTTTTGTGCAAATCTAATTTTAAAATTTACCCCTTTATACTCGATTATGGGTGATCCGCCGGCTGTAAATCCTATCCTGCATCGTGTCTGCTCCGGCTCCGTGTTAGCGATGACAGTCCTCTGGGTGTCCGCTGGGTGAGTCCACAGCTGAGTCCACTCAGCCCTTATTGTCTGCAGCTTCACGGCCTGTGGTCGTCCTTGATATCTTTGGGCCGGGCTATACCCTGGACACCATCCTTGACCCGTACGCTTCTTTCTTCTTTACTTTTATCTACCGTACTTTATCTAGTTACAAAATTGATCTGCATACTTGTAATTGTCTATTATGAATCTTCTTTATACTTTTGTCTTCGCTTTTCTGTCTTCTATGAAATTTGGTCCTCAATTTTCGACGATTTTTTCCTCATTTTTTTGTGCAGTGTAATCTTCTATAATGAATGTTCTTTGATATAATCGTCTTCTCTCTTCTGTCTTCTATGAAATTTAGTCCTCAATTTTCGACGTTTTTTTCTTATTTTTATTTTTTTGTGCAATATAATCTTCTATAATGAATGTTCTTTGATATAATTGTCTTCGCTCTTCTGTCTTCTATGAAATTTGGTCTTCACTTTTCGACGCGTATTCTTCATTTTTTTTCTGGGCACTGATTTTAAGTAATTAAATTAGTTCCAACTGGTATCCAACTGGTCCCCATGTAATAACGCGAAGAGAAGGTTGCTTGGGATGGATATCCTTCCTCTCAATCGAAAGAGTTTAGAGCGTACTTCAAAAACGAAAGTAAAAAAAATAATAAAGAGAGTAAGTAACCTAACTTAACCTAACCTTATTACTTACGAATAGATCATATTGAGTTAGACATTAAGATAAAGGCTCTGTTCATACACAACAACAAGTGTTTTCCTAACCTTTCATGGCAATGAGATGAATGGTAAAAGAACGCATGGACAGCAAAAAAAATATATAAGGTGGATTTTCAGAGTGAACATAGATAGTATGTTAGGCGTGTGAAGTCGGGGCATGGCTAGTCGAGTACCAATAAAGACTTCCCGGAGATCTAAAGGCACTGAATTATTATTATATTATTTGAATTATTATTATAGTTTCTGTACGGTTTTTCCAATAGAAGCCAGTTTCTCTCCTTAATTTTTACGTTCACCATTACAGACCTAATTAGTTCACCTAAAAACCAAATAGTTAGCCAATAGTACTAACAATTTTAAAGCTTTCTAGCCAATTAAAATGGTTGAAGTTTCTTCATGAAGGGAGGAGAGGGCCCGCCAGAATTTTTTAATTATAAAGGGGTCCCATATTCAAAAAGATTGAAAAACACTGCACTAGAGTACAAATGTCCTGCGACATTAATGCCAGAGGCGACATCGGGTGAAGTGACGCGACGTTGCCGGACTTCGTTCGACATGTGTGGCAACATCGCACCTTAACGGACATTAAGTAGCACGATGTCGCCAGATATGTCAGGCGAAAGTTCGTTTAACATGTCGCCGACGAGCCTAGGGGACAAATGTCCTACAACATACTCGTATATGTTGTAGGACATTTGTCCCCTAGGCTTAAAGCAGCTTTAAACTTTGATTTTTCTACAATATAAATATATGTATTTAAATATAATATCGGTTATCTAGTACCCATAGCCCATAGTACAAGCTTAGCTTAGTTTGAGACTAGACGGCCGTGTGTAATTTAAACTCATTTGAAAACCATAGTAAATTAATTACGTGAGTGACCCGTTCAATTAAATCAATTAATTTACATCTGTTAGTGATTATCGCATACTAATCTCCGTTGTTGTGTGCACTGACTCATTTTCACATTATTCTTTACTTCCAAATATTAGACACTTCAAAAGGCATAAATCAATTGAGTTACCACACAAAACCTGTAATTTCGTCGTTATGCTCGCTCTCAAATTGATATTTATGAGTGTACGTATGCGAAAAATACAAGTTTCTTTCGTTTGTCCAATAAATCCATTATTCAAACGAGCATATTCAATTATACCCCTTATTAAGTGGTGGTTAAAGGTGAATTTCAGTGATTGGCCATTAGTCAATCTGTGATTTTAAAAATTATTAAAGGTAGGGATAGAGACAGAGTTACTCGTAAAACAGTTTTAAGTTAACACTTAGCTATAATTTATCGATATGGCTAGTTAAGCAACATCCACTGTAGCCTGTGTATGGATGGGTTTATTTATACCGAACTCCTTTGTGCTTTGTAGAGTACGTTAAGTCTGTGGTCATTGGATAACAGTCTATTTCAGATCAGTTTAGCCAACTAACTAACTAACTAGACAGTTAGTTTAGCCTAAATTAGATGAGTTTAGCCAAGTCCTTTGGATGGATTGAAAACACTAACTTCAACCATTGCGCAGTTAAGCAGCGTAATAAAGTACACCTTAAATATCTTCGATCGAGGGGAGACCCGTTATCAGATTATTATAATATCATTACGTAAAAAAAAACATCATTATCATTTTCAATCGAGGCAATTATAACTGCCAAAAAAAATCTAATAATAATTTGCGTAACCCTTGTCATTAAAGCAAATATTACATACCGGAAATCGACAATAGTTCCCTCGGGAACCCTAATTTCACTTTAATAATAGTCAACTACAAAATATTAAAAAAAAAAATCGTTAAAACCATTGCATCACAAAGTACACTCACAAACACAAGTCTTACAATAATAATACAATGATCACGACTTTTTCTCCCCTGTCAAAAATTTGATGGATCGCTCTTTACGAAGGATCGAATTTCATAATTTGTTTGGCGTTCATTCAGTTGGTTCCGATTGTGTGTTCGATTAAATAGTTCTCATTCTTTTATTAATAAGTTTTTATTGCATTGAAATATGTGTTTGATCATTTCTATACGACTGACATTTTTAAATATCACTTTTGATTTTGTGAAGATGAAGGTGATTAGATTTTTTAATGATACTTTTGTAATATGTAATTAGAAAAAAGAAGAAGAAGAAAAATACTTTTATTTGTACATTACAGAGTGAGTACTATACCAACAAGTCAATCAGACACAATTATTATATACGAAAATTAAAGCACTGTGCAATAATAATAAGGAAGTATTTTTTTTAATAGATTGGTTTTAATTAAGTAAAGTAACATATCAAATATAATAAGTGCCAAGAACGCTTTGAATTTAATTGAAATTGCCTAAGAGAAGATTGTGTCAGACTTCCAAATACAAAATATATAATTAAAATAATCAATCTGGTGTTAAATTTATTGTTATATGTATACAAAGTCAAGATTTTATTAACTGTATGTGTATCTTTTAATAACTTTGTAGTAATAATTTTTAAAATATTAGTGAAATAATTTTTAAGGAATCAATCTTTGTCTCGCTCATAAACTGGTTACACAAAAATGTTTAAAAAACATTTGTTCGAAAGCTGTAATTAAAAAAATTGGGAATTGCCAATTTAATACATAAAAATAGGTACATATAATAAATATACGTACTTTTTGAAGTCGCTGTATTTATTTTTTTAACATGTTTGTAACTTCATAATCATAATTGAACATGTTTTTCATTTGTTGGCTTTGTAGTTATATTCATTAGTAATAAATGTTAATAATAAATGTAGTTACATTATTACAGTATTATTAATAATAAATGTTATAATAAAGCACTTGTACTGTTCCACGTAATTACATTTATGTTTATTTTTATTAATATCAAGGTAATCAGATGGTGTTTGTGTTTCTACAAAACATTTTTACTTGATAGTGCCTTAGTGGCGAAACCGGTCGGTAAAAATAAAAATAATTACGTGAAACAGTACAAGTGCTTTATAACATTATGATAATAATATTCCACCAAGTGGCAACAATCGACAGTATCAAATTTGATAATAATAAACATTATAATTTGATATACGTATTTTTAGAAAATAATGAGTAATACTTATATGTTAATAATCGAATAAAATATAAACTGGTCTCGTACTGTTGTGTAGTTTTATAGTCAAATTAAAACATGGCGGGCCTAGGAATATAGCCATCATAAAACTAACAGCGTCTCGTGGCAGCCTAAAGGCAGATTTTATTACTATGTTGATGGTATCCTTCGTTATAAGGTATAAAAGTTATACCATTACTTTATTGCCTAGCCCTTTAATACTCAGAATGTTGCTTTATTATTATCTATGAAGAAATAATAGTTTAACTTCTCAATTGAATCACGGAATAATAGACATTTTTCTTAAATTTATTTAGTTTTCTTCAGCTTTAATTCAGTGACCAGTGACCTTTAGGCAATTTAAAAACATTGGCCTGTGCCAACCCGCAATTGAGCAACGTGGTAGAGTATGATCTAAACCCCTTAGATTGAGGGGAGCCCCGTATCTCAGTGGAATGAATAATGACGACGAATAGCATTTCATTTAAGTAATAGATACAGTTCTCAAATCATTCCCTATGTTTACAGGAAGTAATATAAATAATCCAATAAATCTAGTACACTAATCAGTAAGTACCACTTGACAATGTATAATCAACATTCATTTCCTTTCTCCAATATGTTTATCATAAATATAGCGATTAGAATCAAAATGGCAACGGAAATACTAAAATGAACCGACAGACCGACAAATTTATCGAATATGACAAGTATGAAACAGGATTAATTCATTTATGTGGAAAGTAATATCAATCATTAATATTTGAAGAGCTTAATTTGATAGGAAGCGGTTACTTAACCTTATTCAAATGTCACAGGGATATATCAACATTAAATTCAATGACGGAGAACTTAGGTATAGACGCGAACAAAAATGTTTGATGTGTGTGGGAGTTAGCCACTACTTTTTGTAATGTATACTTCTCTTTGTTTTTAAATATTTCTGTTCAATTTACACAGCGATTTCAATTTTAAGGGTGTATATCAACATCTTTGAATCAAAGCCAACTTCACCTGCACGTGGTGCACCCTGCTGACTGACAAACGAAGCTCTGGCTAAAAGAGAGGTAGAGAGCGTAATTGTAAGTTACCCGACTGGGGAATGTACCTTCACCTCACAGAATACCGCAGCCAAATAACAATTCCCTTGAGGGTTGTTGTGTTCCTGCGAGTGAGTGAGGTCGCCAGAAAGGAAGGATATGCTACGTTGGCAGCGGGGGTGGTGGCGCGCGAGCGATATTTTATGTTGCGAGCGTTAATATGGCTAAAAAATAGCGCCATCTAGTCCCGGGAGCCTTGAATGGGTAGTGTGCACTGTGCTTTATATCTTAATATTAAGATTTGTTGAGTTAGGACGAAATTTATAGAGGTAGCGCATACAAAGTTAAATGGTATAAAGACGCCTATTGAGCTTTAAGGTAAGATCTTAAGAAGAGGCTTAAAAGTATACTTCTTTTTGTAGAAGCCTAGTTGATATGGCAAGTATGAGATAAATAATAATAATAAATAAATATTTAAATATTTCTAGACAATTTACACACCGCCATCTAGTCCCAAATTAAGCGCAAAGCTTTTACTAAGAATACTAGACAACTGATAAATGTACTTAAATACTTTTTTTTTTTTGTAAATACATATCTGTAATACATAGAATACAACAAACAGACATGTTTATGCACACTAATGTTTGTCTTGTATGGGGATCGAACTCGCGACCCCAGAATTGAAGTGGACTTTGCTAGCCGTTCGACCACCAGGCTCGTCAACTAAAACTAAAAGTCTGTTTTTTGTTGTGTTTGTTGTTTTAAAATATATTTTTCAAATTACTTTTGAACTTTAGTACTCATATGTACAGAAATGTCATCAATCTCGGGATGTCATTAGATAGTATTTGGTTTTTTAGTCAAATATTTGGTTTTGTTGAAAGCAGATGGATGCAGGTGGAAGCCGGGCTCTGGGACACACGCGATCGTATTTTTGTTTAGATTATTTTATACTTTCTCATGCCTTACTTGATTTATTATATTTATAAGTTTAGACATATCTACTCTCTGTTTAAATTGTTTTTAATTCCAATTTTCCTTCAATCTAAATACAGACAGGTTTTAGATTGTATTTCACTTTCTGACGAGCTCGGTGGTCGAATGGTTAGCAATGGCCACTTTGACCTCGAGTACGCGGGTTCGATCCCCGCGCAAGACATATATTTGTATGTATGAACATGTCTGTTTGTCTTGCTCTGAGTATTTCCTGTCTATTTATATGTATGTATTTACAAAAAAAATGTATATATTGTATCAGTCATCTGGTAGCTTTGCTTAGTTTGGGACTAGATAGCCGTGTGGAATTTGTCCAGGAATATTTATTTATTTATTACTTTCTGATAATTTTCTACTTCATTGCGAGCTTCTGTTCATTCCCGGTGTCGCCGTCATGAACACATTGCCGTAATAAAAACCCTAACCTAACCTAATCGTCCTTATAATACGTGATTCAGAACGTGTTCTATTTTTGTGCTAAAATTGACGCAAATGCCTTCAACAGTTTCAAATTCAAATTCAGTTTATTGGCAATTACAAGGTTAGTTTACAATGATTTGGGATCTCTTCTGTTAAGTTGAAATAACCTGTATTAGAGAAGTCCCCTCTTCTTCGTAACAATTTTAATCTTGTAATACAAAACTAATTTTAGGTAAAAATATTTTACAAAATTTATGGTTATAGTTATATAGTTTACTCGTGATTGACGCATCATACATCTTTACAATTTTTCACATTTTTGATATTAATATAAAGTGGGATAATAAATGAAACTCCAGTAGCTTGTGTACTGACAAGCACTAGTGGCCATTTTTATTATTATAATGCATTGGGATTATTTTTAACCGACGAAAAAACAATCAATGAACAAAGATCACTAAATTACCTCAAATTTAAAGAAAAAAAAAATAACCAAATCAATTTAACAATACAACGTGAAATCTCCAACGATAAACAAAAATATTCCAAAAAATGCGTGTTTGGCGCCGACTCAAAATTACTTATGTGTACTAAGGTCAATAAAAACAAAGTTTTTTTTTTTTCTTTTAATTTTTTTGGGCGGCGTATTTTTTTTTGATAAAAAGTTTTTTTTATTAAACGTATTGTTTTCGGACTCGAACACCTTATTGAGGTTTAGGTAATTGGGGTGTAAGTGGTTTATATTTCTTTGAACGTGTGCACGTGGTGAACTCTGCTGACTGACAAACGAGGCTTTGGCAAAAATAAAGGTAGGGCATAGCGTATTTTTTATGCTACTCGACTAGGGAAGTACCTCCACCTCACAGAATACCGCGGCCAAATAACAATTCCCTTGAGGGTTCTTTTGTTCCTGCGAGTGAGTAAGGTCACCAGAAAGAAAGGAAGGAGTATAGGCTGGCAACAAATCGGCGACCCCTTGGTGTTGCTGATTTCCATGGGCTGTGGTGATTGCTTTCCATCAGGTAACCCACATGCTCGTTTGTCTCCCTCTCAAATAAAAAAAAACCACTCAAGAGGGGCCATACATTGTACCATTTCTTAGTAACACCACAGTCTAATAATTGCGGTATACAATTACAAAATCAAGAAATACATTACAACGAACCACGGATTAACAGCATGTAATTCCCGTTAATTATGGTATGAGTATCCCTTGGTTTGCTTTAAAAAATTGGCGAAGTGTGAAACGTAATCCTGAATTAAAAGTCCCGATTATTTATCACTTGGATTTCCAAAGGGGTCTACAACGACCCCCAGGAAAATAACTCATTATTAGATATATATATTATTGGATATCAGACTATATATACGCAAGGGGCCTAATTAGTGGCATGTCATTCGGTAATTTCCAAAATCGGAAAATTGGGGTGTAAGTGGTTCATCAACATCTTTGAACCAAAGCCAACTTCACCTGCACGCGGTGCACCCTGCTGACTGACAAACGAAGCTCTGGCGAAAAGAGAGGTAGGGAGCGTAATTGTAAGCTACCCGACTGGGGAATGTACCTCCACCTCACAGAATACCGCAGCCAAATAACGGTTCCCTCGAGGGCTGTTGTGTTCCTGCGAGTGAGTGAGGTCACCAGAAAGGAAGGAGATGCTGCGATGGCAGCGGGGGTGGCGGCGCGCGAGTGATATTTTATGTTGCGAGCGTTAATATGGCTGCGGTAACCGCTTCACATCAGGCGGGCCGTATGCTTGTCTGACACCCGACGTAGTATAGAAAAAAAAAAAAAAAAAAAAAAAAAATTGACGAAAATGGAATTATTCCAAAATTCCCCATACAAAATGTTCGCATACGTGCCAAAAAAAGTTCGGGGATTTCTAATTTTTGAAGTGAAAACTTCTCTAGCGTGCACTTTTTAGGATGGGTAAAAAATGTTAAACTCGCGTCAGGACACGTGACCTGATCGAAAATTCGTAAGACGGAGGGAGAGTAGGTCTACTCTCCCTCCGTCTTACGAATTTTATGCCGGCGCGGCATAGGAGAGGAAGTAATATCCTCCTCTCTTTCCACCGCGCGGAGAAAATGTATGCAGGCATACATTTTCTCCGCGCGGCTCCTGCTGTTTATTTTTAATGTAATATAAATTGTCATGTTTGTGTACGATAGCGCAATAAATGAATATTGTATTTTACCACATAAACGATAGTACTTTTATACTGACAAATATAGCAATTCGTGCGAAATT
This sequence comes from Hypsopygia costalis, assembly GCA_937001555.2. NCBI lineage: Eukaryota > Metazoa > Arthropoda > Insecta > Lepidoptera > Pyralidae > Hypsopygia > Hypsopygia costalis. The sequence continues at coordinate 9,289,331 of OW443349.2, forward strand.
ATTCCCTAACCATTCCAAAATATTCAATAATGCAAGTTAATGTTCAAGTTTTCACTTCTGCCGGCACTCCTGGAGTTTAGCCCTTTTTTTTAACATTGTGGGTAAATAAACGAATTGCACATTTTTATTTATTTATTTAAAGTGTGATGTTTTTTCTTATTGGAAAAAAATAACAGCGCTACAAGACAGTTACCAATGGTTTCGCTTATTTGATTTCAAAGAACGGTGCCCTAAAAACAGTAAAATCTTAATTGTTGCGTTGTGTTTAACATTGTGGCGAGGAATTCTCGAAGTGAACATTACGTGTAATTAGAGGTAAAAAGTGCAGAAATTGGTCTTCATTTGTCAGTGTACTGTAAGCCTTATGTCTGACAGACATAATTCAGTGAATAATGAGTAGGTATGATTTTTCCCAGACTGTTGAAGAAAGAAGGGCAATGTTTTTCGAACGTACGGCGGGTGGCAGACAAGCATACAGCTCACCTGATGTGAAGCGGTTACCATAGCCCGCTGCCAACGCAGCAACTCCTTCCTTTCTTTCTGGTGACCTCACTCACTCATTTGGCTGCGGTATTCTGTGAAGTGCAGGTACTTCCCCAGTTGGGCAGCTTACAAAATACGCAATACCCTACCTCTCTTTTCGCCAGAGCCTCGTTTTGTCACTCAGCAGGGTGCACCACGTGCAGATGAGGTTGGCTTTGGTTCAAAGATGTTGATGAACTACTTACACCCCAAATTTATTTTTCAGTCACTGAACTTTGTATAATATAGAGTTGATCACGACACTCTCCTAAAAATATATATGATGAAAGGTCATACGTCTCTATATAAATCCTCAAACCTATGGTGCACTTACTCCCTGCGTTCAGCCTCAGTCGCCGTCACTGCCTCATTTGCTTTGTAGCTCGCACTGCTTGCAACTAAGTGTTGTTCTTAGAAATGATATAGACTTTACATGTTTTTGATAAAGTTCAAATTTCGTAACACCTATGACCAAAAAAATGGGGCGTGGTTGTGTCATGGACACCGTGTTTTGACGTGAATATGTTATATGCACTAAAATTATCTCAAAATTGCAGCGCTTCGTCGACGCGATGTTCCATAGTTATACTTAGCGTAATAAATTCTTTCATCCTTCATCTATTCAGTAGGTAGTGTGATTGAATTTTGAATGAAGATGAAGGATTTGTAGTTTTTTTTTAAAAAAAAAGACGTATTCACGTCAAAATAATAATAATAAATAAATATTGTCAGACAAATTACACAGCGCCATCTAGCCCCAAAGTAAGCGAAGCTTGTGTTATGGGTACTAGACAACTGATAAACATACGTAAATACATTTTTTTTTTGTTCACGAAACAGACATGTTCATGCACACAAATGTTTAATGCACACAAATGTTTGTCCTATGTGGGAATCGAACCCACGAGCGTTGGTGTCGAAGCCGCGTCATTGACCGCTACGCCACCGAGCTCGTCAAAATAGACGATATTGTGTAATTTGTGCAGGAATGTTTATTTTATTCTGCCCTTGGTTTTTGCAATATGTTATTCGCTAGACAGGATTATTTCATCCAAGTTGACTGCAATCCATCGCCCCCCAACTAATAAACCATTGATAGCCACGCATGGACTGAATGTCCCACTGGTGAGGAGGGATTATGTTCTAGGGTTGTTTTACGATCAATTCCGTTTTACAGTTCAAACGCAATATGATGCCATGAGAGGGTGAAATCAAATACGTTTCTGAATTAGGATGTTTTTTATACATCTTGGGGGCAAGCCAACATACGGCCTTCGTATAAAGCGAATAATGCTAGAAATACCTCACAGAATGCCGCAGCCAAATAACAATTGCCTTTTTTTTTTATACCACCAGTGTGACAAACAAGCATACGGCCCGCCTGATGGAAAGCAGTTACCGTAGCCTATGAACGCCTGTAACACCAGAGGCATCACACGCGCGTTGCCGACCCTGTAAAAACCTCTTCACGCCCTTTTTGAAGAACCCCATGCTGTAGTTTTGAGGGTTGTTGTGTTCCTGCAAGTGAGTGATGTCACCAGAAAGGAAGGAGATGCTGCGTCGGCAGCGGGGGTGGCGGTGCGCGAGCGATACCAATCGAATAATTTGATATAAATAGGTCTTAGGTGAAATGTTTGACCGAAAATAGGTCTTAAGTTAAATTTAATGATAAACATCTTCAGCTTAGTATTTTACAACTCCACTAAGTTAAACACAGGTAGCATAAATCTAAGCTATATATATATATATATATATATATACAAAGTTTCATTTTCGTAATCAAAAAGATTAATTGGACACGGCTTTAGCTTAGCCGGTAGGACCACAGTTGGTTACATCGAATTGACAATGTATTACTACTTACGACTATAAGATATACAGAAAGATATAGATTGATTATAGAAAGATAAAGATATACATATAAAGAAAAGATATATATGAACTTTTATCATCTTTAAATAGAACATTATTTAACTACTAGAAAGGTTCAAAAGTTGCGTGTACAAATTATTTCTGTTTACCTAATCACTGATATTATATAAATAAAATTATGTAGAATTAATATAAAAAAAACATTAAAAAAATCTCGCAACAAAATATGTATAATAACAGTACAAACACTGATTAAATGTATACTTAAAAGGACCCCTTTTAAGTACAAAATATGTATAATAACAGTACAAACACTGATTAAATGTATACTTAAAAGGGGTCCTTTTAAGTATACATTTAATCAGTGTTTGTACTATTTATAGGAGTTGAGTTAGTTTAAGTTATGCAGAATAGATCCAACCGACAAACAATGCCAAATTGAGAGATATATATAACGAGAAATTTCAAATCGAGTTTTATATATTGGCAACAGATTCTAGCAGTTTGATGGCATAGGCTTCCCATAACCTAAACTTCGTGATATTTTTATTCCCATTAAACTTTAAATAGCTTTAACTTAAAAGTAACAAAATGTCGATTGGATCTTTTCTGCATAACAGGATCCAATTATAAAAATAAAAAACCATAAAAATATCAATTTATAAATAAAGAATACGGGTTCTTCGAAAGTACATTTCTATTCACCTCGTATACAATTATTTTTATAATATAAGGGCTTCAATATTCCCAGGTGTAATTTGTGGAGCCCTCAGCGAGACACAAATGCAACAAAAAACGCACCTACCCGCTACTCAGCCACCGTGTCCAATTGGAACTAGTGAAAAATGAACCTGTATTATCCTTACAAAATTATTGTACGACCACCCTGTACCACGGTACGCTTCGAATAGCGATACGCAGGCAAAAAGATTGGTTGTCTTCAAAGTCTGTTTACGGACAATAATTTTCTTCATAAGATAATTAAATGTCATAAGAAAAAAAAGAGAGATAGATGCTTCACAAGCCGAACGTTTAGGCCGATCGTGCCTCTCAATCGCTTGTTCCGCGCTCTCGCTTGCATGGGCGGCTCAGGTGGAACGTGATAATAAGTCACGGTTATTCGTGCGTGCAGCCGGCGTTCGTCGATTTATAAGACGTGATAACACGTCATAAAAAACATACCTATTGAAAAGACGTGTTTTCCAGATGGATTCTTATGAAAAATATATAAATCTTAAGTAAAATTAAGTAGGTACCCTTATGGCTATGTGTGAACATATTTTAAATACTAAAACTAAAAGTATAAGTCATGCAATAATAGAATGTATTATAAAATATTTTATCCACTCTCATACTGAAATGTAGAGATTAAAAAACTAAACACAGAATCTTAATGTCAGTCTTTTACGCACAAGCCATCAAAATAAAGTTAAAAAGTTAGCTAAAAACAGCTCTTTATGGAATGTATCGAAAAATAACTTTTTCCCTGAGCTTCAGCCCTGGGTTCAGCTATATTAAGCAGGTTGTAATGCAAATACAACCTGCTTAAATACATAATTAGGTCTTAAAATACTCGTGTGATGCTATTATCACATTCGCCGAACCCTTATTATGCTACAGTTTCATAAACTAATGTTTGTAAATCTAATCATGTAAATAAAAAAAAATATGCTTTAAAAATCGTATAAAAAAACGTACTAGGTATATTTTTAGACGTCACTTCAAAATGCGGAAAACATGTCAACCACAATCTAAATTCGCATGTTTTTATTATGTCAATAAAAAGTATCACGATAAAGGTTCCATCAAAAACGCGATTACAAGGGCCCTTAACGTCACGTGGTAGGGGGTGGGGGCCAGACATCGTAACTTTACGATTTGGAGTTTACTGCATCCCTGCATCGACGGGGAAAAATAAGTAAGGGAATTGACGCCCCCTCGATACTGCGAGGTTTATGATTTCGAACCATGAGCTATCGCTTACGTAAAGTAGCTTTTTTTTTATACTACCTCGGGTGGCAGACAAGCATACGGCCCGCCTGATGTGAAGCGGTTACCGTAGCCATATTAATGCTCGCAACATAAAATATCGCTCGCGCGCCGCCACTGCCGTTCCTAACTCAGCATCTCCTTTCTGGTGACCTCACTTGTTATTTGGCTGCGGTATTCTGTGAGGTATTTCTAGCATTATTTGCTTTACACGAAGGCCGTATGTTGGCTTGCCCCCAAGATGTATTAAAAAAGTTCAAATTCACAAACGTATTTTATTTCACCTGGCTGCGGTATTCTGTGTGGTGGAGGTACATTCCCCAGTCGGATAGCTTACAATTACGCTCCCTACCTCTCGTTTCGCCAGAGCTTCGTTTGTCAATCAGCAAGGAGCACCGCGTGCAGGTGAAGTTGGTTCAAAGATATTGTTGAACCACTTACACCCCAAGGCGGGTGGCTTCTTCTATAATTTATATCCAGTAATCAGTCATCGCAACTTATATTGCGCATAACACCAGAGATATCACTGACCCGGGGCCCTAGTGGCCCTACCGCCGAAGCTGAAGCCGATTACCGTCGGATTATTTGATTGCAAAAATCAAACTTCAGCGTAAATTTATGATACATGTGTTTAGCTTAACTGGTAGTAACCCTGGCGATCTACCAATTAAACTAAAAATATTTGTGAATAAGTCAAATCTACAACTGGAACGATGAGTTACAGTTGTTGAGTGAGGACAGTAAGGGATGCGCTCTTGGGGAATCTCATCATCAATTTCCCATAAAGATATGCTTCGCTATGACCATTAACAAAGCTTATGGGTAGTCTCTAAAGGTCGCTGGAGTTGACTTGAGACTCATGATCAGTTGTATGTAGCTTGCTCACGAGTAAGTTCTCCTGGAAAGACTGCAATTTTGGCTCCTGGTGCGAATGCCAAAAATATTGTTTACCGGGACGTCTTAACCTAAATTATGTATGTTTGTAATAATGGTCAATGCGAAACAGTTCTTTGTGGGGAAAAAATGATATATCTGGAATCTTAACAAAAATAGACGCAAATCAGGAGTACAAACTTATTCCCGTAGCGAAGCACGGGTACTTTGCTAGTTTTCTTCATAAAATAACATGACACACAACGGGGGTCCCGTTGCGTGTGTAATGTTATTTTATTGATTTAATGTATTTTTTATGCATAATTAAAATAAATATATTAGCATACTTCTTCTCTATATAAACTAAAAGTGTGCGAAATTCCATACTCCTCCGTCCTCCGACGCAATATTCGTAAAAAGGGATACAAAGTTTTTGCTTCACGCATTATTTATTATTATAATATATTTTATGCCAGGCGAAGCCGCAGCATAAGCTAGTGGCTTACAACTTAATCTTTATGCAAATTTAGTGTTCAAGTCAATCAGCACAGAGGGCGTGGCCGAGCCGTAATCACGTTTGCTTTACAAAATGTACTGCAAATAACTGCAATTTACGAGTCTCAAGAAATAAACATTAATTATTTATTGTCTCGTTGTGATTAAATTAAATCTATACGTATAACTAGCTGTGTACGCGACTTCGTCCGCGCGGAATAGATATTTTTTTATTATTTATTGATATTAATAAATAAAATAAATAAAATTCCTAAAATAAAAGTAGACTAAGTTACTCCTTATTTGACTAAGTTACTCCTTTGGCCGTGTGGTTTCCGGCAGACTAGAATAGAATCACACCGTTTCTTCCCATGAATGTCGTACAAGGCGACTAAGGGAAATACATTATGAAATATCGATTAGGCCTCCCCAACCCGTTTGGCCAGCGTGGGGAGTGTAGGCCAAATCCTCCTTCCGTCTAGGACGGACGAGAGAGGGTCGTGCTACTGTAGTGGAGACTAAAATGGACCTGATGATGATGAAGTTAGTCCTTATTACATCAACTATCTGCCAGTGAAAGTCTCGTCAAAATCGGCCCAGCTGCTTCAGAGAATAGTCGAAACAAACAGACAGACAGACACACAAAAATTGTAAAAATGATGATTTGGGATATGTACCATGTATTGGTGGAGTATATATATGTATAGGTGTATACCAAAATCGGTTCAGTGGTTCCGCTCCTCTTGCTCCACTCAATAACCGCCCCCTTACCACCATCTCTTATTACGATTCAATAACTGAATAGAATGCTTATTCATACCAGTGAATAAGCGACTCTATTTCAAATGGAATAGAGTCGCTTATTCATTGGTACGAATAAGCTATCTATTCAGTTATTGAATCGCAATAAGAGATGGTGGTAAGGGGGCTGCTCTCACTTCCCACTTACCGTAAGTCTCAGTCTATTCTGAAAAGTGCCATTTTGACATCAAAAACAATCCTCAAACCATTAAGCTTCTCAACATAAATATTTTAGACTTTCCCCAAAATGACAGAAGTAATCCTCAAGTTACTGAATCGGAAAGAAATCGGTCCGACGGACTGGCAGACCTTTCCCACTGATCCGGTCCATTAGCGAAGATTTACTCAGTGAAAGACATGTTTTATAGACTATATCGATATTTTTATTTTTTATTTTTACTATAAAGACCTATTTTAATATTCTTGATAATCAAATTATAGGTGCCATGTCAAATAATGTAGACCCGGCAAACGTTGTTTTGCCATATAAATAAAAAAAAATTAGGGGGATGAAAAATAGATGTTGGCCGATTCTCATAGATACCGGATAAGCACAAAAAATTTCATCAACATCGGTCAAGCCGTTTCGGAGGAGTATGGCAACGAAAACTGTGACACGAGAATTTTATATATTAGATAGATAGATACGATAGCTCCTGGACTAATTTTACAAATCATACAATTTTGTGTATAGTTTTTTTTAAATATTCGGTCACTCCTAAGTATCCAATTGCTTTTGCATATGCCTTTGTGATCATTAAAAGAAAAAGGTTTTAATGCGGAAAGGAGTATCTCAAAATGTAGTGGATAGATTTTAACACTAAGGACCTGTTAAGGGATTCAATCAGTAACCCATAACATGCCTGATATGAAAAAGTATGCTTGTATGTTAGGAAATCATAATGTTCAAGAAAAGTAGACCTTTAAATACGCAGAGTAAGAAATTAGCGTACTAATTTAAACTGGAGTAAATCAACTGTACAAAGTTGTAAAAAAATAAAATTTTAAATATATATTTTTTATAATGAGAGGGGGGCAAACGAGCATTAGGGTCACCTAATGGAAAGCTATCACCGCCGCCCATGGAGATCAGCAACACCAAGAGGTCACCGATCCGTTGCTAGCCTTTTAAAGGGAAATATAAGCAATTGTTCGTAAACACCGCTGAGGATTTTTTTTGTATAGGACTAGCTGACCCGACAAACGTTGTCCTGTTTTCTTAACGTCAAATGACTGACAGTTCTGTCAAACGACATAAAGTTACATGAGAAAAGTTAATATGGTCGTTCAGTTTTCTTAACTTTTCTACGCAGGTATTATTTTAGCAAGGAAGCGTCATTGTAAGCTACCCGACTGGGGAATGTACCTCCACCTCACAGAATACCGCAGCCAAATAACAATTCCCTTGAGGGTTGTTGTGTTCCTGCGTGAGTGAGGTCGCCAGAGAGGAAGGAGATGCTGCATTGGCAACGGGGCTGGCGGCGCGCGAGCGATATTTTAAGTTGCGAGCGTTAATATGGCTACGGTAACCGCTTCACATCAGGCGGGCCCTATGCGTGTCTGCCACCCGACGTAGTATAAAAAAAACGCAACTTTCATTTTTTTTTCTTTCGTAAGAACCTTCTCCTGGCAATAACAAAACAACATAAAAATAATTAGCGAAATCGGACCAGCAATTCACGCGTGCTGCGATGACATGGGGAAATAGACATTCATTTATATGATGATCGGGTAATCGCGTTCTATTAGATACAACGACACATCCTGGTTGTTTTAAATACATTTACTATAAATTTCATTATAAATACCATTAACGAAGTTAGTAGCAATGATGTTAAATTAACGTAGCTAGTGATCACGACACGAGCACACTTGACATTTAAATAAAATAATGTGGCTGTTTGTACAAATATTTACAATCGTTTACCTCAAACAGGTTCAAGAAATCGTGAGAAATAACTTAAAACCTACATTAAGATTTGTTACTCAGGTAGAGTAACATTACAGCCGACGAGCTGATAAATTTATTTTATTACAACTCTAAAAAAGAATCAGAGGATCTAACTAAGCTCCCACTCACCACAACTAAGGTCCCATGGTGGGTACAGCGCATGGTACATAATTGCCTGGATCTAACTGGTTAATGGTCAGAGGGGTAATTCTCGTAATTAAAATATAGTTAAAATTTATTTCCGATCCAGTCTCGATCTCACATATGTCACATTTGGTATTCTCGTAACACCATAATTATGTAACTTCAAAAATAAATTTAAGCGGAATTATATGTAAATATGAGTGAAAATTAAACAAACTAAGAATGTTACTTTGCCAACAACAAGAATTGATAATAATTAATTAATGAAATCAAGTACATATATAATTTTAGTCAATTCACAATTCAATCTTGATTCGGTCAACTTTCAAACTGCGTTCGTAGAAAAATTACGAGAATTGGCCTTCTGGATCTAACTGGTGTTATTGGCGAATATGGGTGAAGTTGATTTTGACGCGAGTGAACTGTATTACGAGGTAATAATTATTAGTAGAAAGCAAATTCGACACCAGTATATGTATTCACGCTCTTACGGAATAGTCAAATGACATAGAAAAAAATAGAGGCAATTCAAATATTCAAATAGGTATAAATATTAAAAAAGATATTATAAAAGATACTACGTTATTTTTTACGTATTTTTTATACTACGTTGGGTGGAAAATAAGCATACTCCGCCTGATGGGAAGTGGTTACCATAGTGATTTTCCTAGCATTATCTTCTTAATATATAAAAATTTCGTGTCACGTTGTTTGTCCACGATGTAATCCGAAACTACTGAACCAAATTAAATCAAATTTTGCACACGTGTGCAGTTTGATCCAACTTGATATATGGGATAGTTTTTATGTCAAATATAAAACAAAAGCATTTATAATAGGCTATTTGACTAACATTTATTTCGGTTTGATATGTAGGGACGTCTCGATGATATAACCATAGGTGAAAGAATTACTTCGATAGCACAAAAATCTCTCGAGATATGTTAATTTGAAAATCACAATTTTTAGACTGTCCCGAAAACGCTCCATACAAAAGCCTACCGAATTATGACGTCACAGGTTTGTATTTTGTATGCATCAAATCAGAAATTTGTACGATAGCTATGTTAAATATTACGTTTATGTAATTAGTATCATAATAAAAGTTATAGCATTTTTAATTACTTCTCCAATGGAAATATTATTTTTTTTAAATTTCATACTTTTAAAATGGACTCTCCCGCCAAACTTTGATAGACCCTAAAAAAAGTCTGACTGAAGATATTAGAATGAAAGTTTGCAGATGTTTATAGTTTTGTGTATTTTACGATGTTATTTACATGTTAAATAATTTATACAATTTTTAAACATTGGAAAATAGCCTATTCTCTTTAACATAAAGTTATTTTGGATTGTGTGTGGCTCAGTAGTATCTTTAGAGTCCTTTTTGCTAGCCAGTGAGAAGAGAAATGTCGAGCCTATAGTGGTGTAATCATAAAGATTTGATAATAATTGATCGAGTCCAGGAGCTATCTTATCTATCTATACATATATATAAAACAAAGACCAGAGTTTATTCCAACATTTATAACTCGAGAACGGCTGGGCCAATTTTCAATGTTTTTGATTTGTTGGATTTGTTTCCGCCCTGAATAGCAGAATAATTATTAAAAAATCGGTAAATTTTACGTAAAAATATTTGAAGGCGATACGAAGTTCGCCGGGCCAGCTAGTATTATATAAAACATCTTACTTTCAAATATCCCATATCACTTTACACAGTGCTCCAGAGTCGAGAAATGTTGGACAAAAAATAATAATCGCTCTCAACTTTGTATAATCGAACAAAACCGCATTATTAACTGTTAATCGCCACTAGCGGATCACAATAGTGAGAGGGTCTCGGGATGGGTATGCTTGTCGCTTTGTCGGCACCCACTTTTTGTGGCCGTCACCGGTAATGTTGACCAATGGTTGAGTCGGGTCAAGTAGTTTTGATAGTTTGAAGTTAAGTTAGTAATTTATAGCGTTTAAAATGAATACTTCAAAGTTTTAAAAAAATGCTTTATAATCTAATCTAACCTATTCGCTATAAACGTTTTATATTAATGACATTTTCATAATCGATTTTTAACTTAAACAACGCCTGTAACTAGGGCAAATTTATTGTTTAAGTACAAAAATTGTTGTTTAAGTAGAGTGATATAATGAAAACATAACTTTGAAAATAAGTAGTAAGGCTGTATATTTTCAAAGTAGCTAAAAGCTGTAATCACTAAAATGTACATTTTTTTTATTACAAAATATATTTTTCCTAATACATCTCGAGACACAAATATCAAGATTTTAACACTTACGTCGGTATTTGGCAGACACAATGAAAATGTTTTGAACAGTTTTTGTCTGTGGCGGCGGCGGCGAGGTCCCAATGTGTCATAGATAGTTATAAATAAATAAGGCCGTTACTGTCCTATCGAGAATGTTCACATGCATTTTTTTTATTAAACGATTTTATTTTTCATTGTATTCTTTGATGTTTGAAATTCCGGTAGTATAAAAATATAGAGCAACTGTGTTCGCAACTTATGATTAAAAAAAAATGAAATCTGAGGGAAAGTTTTTTTACAACAAAGGTTACATCTTCATGACATGATCAGAGGGGCAATTCTCGTAATTAAAATGTAGTCAAAATTCAGTTCCGATCCAGTCTCGATCTCATGTAATTTCAAAGTTTAATTTAAGTGGGATTATGTCGGAATATGACTGAGAATTAAACAAACTAAGAATGTCACTTTGCCAACTAAACGAATTAATAATAAATTAATCAATGAAATCAAGTATATAATTTTAGTCAATTCACAATTCAATCTCTATCGTAGAGAAATTACGAGAATTGACCCTCTGAATAAAATTTAAAATTGATCAAATTGTTAAATTTCGATCAATGTGCGACAAGGAATACCCCGATCTCAAACTCAACCATCGCATTGATTAATAAAAAAAATGGGATGTGGCAGTTTCATGGACCACGGGCGTGTCACACGTTGCACGTGAATACGCTATATGCACTAAAATTATCTCAAAATGGCAGCGCTTCTTCTCCCCCGTACGCGATGTTTCATAGTCCTTACTTATCGTAATAAATTCTTTGATCACTTATCTATCCAATGGTGTGATTGAACTTTGGATGGAGATGGTAGATTTGTAGCTGCAACACCAAACTAAATCTCCCAATTTTCTTATCATTCGTTTTTTGAATTGTCTCCATAAGGAAGCAATTTTAAAGACACATTCACGTGAAAATATTTTTATGACTTATTTTTTTAATTTATTTAGCTATAGAGTTATGTTCGCAACTGTCATAAGATCGAGTTTATGCTTAATGAGGCCACTGCATATGCACTTAGTACATACGAATCAACAAAAAGCTGCCTGGTTGGTCGTCATTCACAGAAATAACATTTCATAAGTAAACAAATTAATTAGCATGTGAAATTATCACGATAGCGTTAAGTATAAACCCGCTAACATAGGCCGTACTTTCGTAACTTAAACACGACCTAAACCAAGCTTAGAATTAGGGCGAGCGTCCAGTGTCTTGACGATAGAAGTCTACGTATCATTTATCTTTTATCGATGAGCCCGGTGCAGCGGTGGTCGAAAGCCTGCACAAGATATATTTGTGTGCATGAATCAATGAACATGTATGTTTGCCTTGGACTAGGTGTTGTCTATGTATTATAATGTATGTATTTACAAAAAAAAATGTATTTAAGAATAATATCAGTTATCTTGTACCCATATAGCTTAGCTTAGTTTGAGACTAGAAGGCAGTATTTTGCCAAGCAGCAGTAATTTGTCCAAAAATATATTTTGAAACGAAAACCGAATCTTCGGGGTATTTAGACCTTTTGGACAAATGGTTAATCAATGTTAAAAAAAAACAACTTTAAGGTTTTTTTTTTCTGAAGTTCACGCGAGCTGTTTTAATAAAGTCTAATTGATATCAAATCGCGGTAACGGTCGCTGGCAAGAAAATTCTCGCAGCTTGCGACCAAGATATCTTGTCACTGTGACACAAACTTTAGTAAATCGTGTTGATGCACCGAACAACTGCAGGCGCAAGCATTCAGCATTCTCGCTAAATGAATTACAATGGAGATGAATGAGATGCTTACTTCAGCAGGGCCCTTTACGGCCCTGCTGAAGTAAGCAAGCATCGACATGCATTGAAAATGGCGTTTTATTTGAAGTATTAAATGGACTTTTAAGATTTGTTATTAACACCGCATATAATATAATAACATCATGTATTAACACCATAGCATAATATATTATCCAAACGCACAAAGTGCGCCAAGAACCGACAAAAGGACGGACATGTACTTGGCAATGTATATTTACCAATTATATTAATTTTCTTAGCCGTATGGTTTCCGCCAGACTAGAATAGAATCACTCCGTCTCTTCCCGTGGTTGTCGTACAAGGCGACTAAGGGAAATACATTATCAAATATCGATCAGGACTCCCCAACCCGTTTGGCCAGCCAAATCCTCCTTCCGTCTAGGACGGACGAGAGAGGGTGGTGCTCCTGTAGTGGAGACTAAAATGGACCTGATGATGATGATTAATTTTCTATAGCTAAAAATCTGTATAAACTCTCTACTAGAAAATAAACATTTAGACCTATCAGCCACCAGTATTCTATCAGAGAAGTAAGAAAGAAATGTCGAAAAGAAAAATGTGGTGTGGCTATGTCATGGACACGGCCTCGTGTTGTCCGTGAATACGTTATATGCACTAAAATTATCTCAAAATGGCAGCACTTCCCCCTCACCCACACGCGATGTTCAATAGTACTTACTTACCGTAAAAAAATATTTAATCAAGACTGACGAGAGAGGGTTGTGCTCCTGTAGTGGAGACTAAAATGACCTGATGATGATGAATATTGTATATAACACTGCACCCTATAAGCCTCGCAGGGCTTATCTTAGTGCCGGCTGGTCGTTGACATAATTATAGTGATTTCAGCAATTTTTAACAACATATATTTTACCTTTTGTGTACATGTTTTGAATTTCTGGTGCAGTTTCGTTCAGGTAACATGGAATAAGGTAGTCAGAAGTTCGTGTACCATAAGTGTTAATAAATTTAGGCATCACATATCTGTTCGATTTCAAATTTCTTAAATGAATAGGTCTTGATTTTAACTCTAATTGAATACTTCATTATTTTGTAATACCTGAACTTAACTGCATTCTATTACTTGCTAATGTCGTAAGAAAATATAATGAACGTAAACATTGTAATAAGTTATTGGGGGACCTGTAAATTGGACCTCGTGATACATTTGGTGTTAAGTGACCCTACGGTGGTCTCCATTTGCACCTCGGCTTTTTGGCCTACGGTCAGGGTGTGAAGTAAAAAAATGGCCAAATGTGAATTGAATTGTTTCAAACAAACGAACTAATGGTTTCAAACGGCCACCAAAACAGCGAGTGCATTTGTTTTTATTGTCATTTTAAATTTAACCCAATGTGAGGAATGTTAACTGCATTATTTAAAATAAATTCAATATCTGTGCAAGTTATTGAATTCCAACGATATTGTATTTATTTAAAGTTCAATATTTTTTGTTTTAAGGCGACGCAGGTAAATAATCCCAAATATCGAATTTAATTTAATCAAAAATCCCAAAAGGTTTTGCCCTTTTGGGATTTTTGATTGCGAAAATCGAATATCTGTTTACATTTATGATAAGCATCTTCTGTTTAATCGGTAGAACGCTTCCGTCCGTACCTGCTAAGCTTATTACTATTAGCACTAATTTCCGGTGGCGTTAGAATTTCGCAATCAAAAAATTTGATCGTAATCGGCTTCAGCTTAGGAGGTGATCCGATATGAAAATCGGTTCAAAATATGTTCGATTTTTTTAAATACATTTTGTAGTATCTTCGAGAAAACAAATTGTCAATGTATTGTATTTATTGTGTTACCAAGACAATAAAAAACGCCCTACTAGATGAAAGGCCACATACAAAGAAAATTATTATCTGAAAAAAACTCCAAACTTTCACTACAGAGGACGCCCCCAGTTTTATTCGATAGCTATAAGTACTATAGGTTTTTTTTTTAATATATAGTTATAATGTTTTAATTGAATCTACTTAAAAACTTTCGGTATACCTGCCACAGGTGTTAGTGATATAACTTCTGATTTTATTCATGACTCCTAACTGTTATAACTTTGCTCATGACACAAAAGTTTTGATCGCAATGCATCGCATCGTACCGCATACTCTCGCTCTCGTAGGACAAGCCTTAAACTGCTCTTACAAATGCAACTCTTGATTGCGTACTGAAGAAAATGGGACTATCGTTTGAGATAAAGCGCGTTAAAGTCCCTTGCTAAATGTATGCTATTTAGGTAATCGTAAACATTAACCACTTAAGTTAACTGTTCGTTAAAGGCTAGTGTTAAATGTCACCGATCACAACTCACATTCTGGTTACACAATGTGGCATTTAGTATTTACTTACACCATACGAGTACAAGACAATGGCCTCAGACCTATTACAGTAACGTGATATTTGTTACATCGATATGAAACCGGTATCACCTAATATTATCGTATCACATAATATCATATTAAATAATTTGATCATAACTAATAGGTACCTATGTGCTGTTTTTTATCACGTTTGGTGACAAATAATCTTACGGCCAGCCTGTTGTGAAAGAGTTACCGTGATAGAACATGATAGAGTAGATAGATATATTATACAGATAACATACACTACTAGCTGTTGAGGCACTGGTCGTAGTGAAATTTAGTCATGAAAAACCCCAGTATGGAAGGACCTCCAGGAAAGTTGTGCAATTTCGTTTTCAAAGAGAGAGAGAGATAATATTTTACTGAACCGTCAAAGGTTGTCCTGTCTTCTTAACAATGACTATTGAATTGGTTTCGCGCAATCTGTCAAATGACTGACAGTTCTGTCAAACGACATAAAGTTAAATTACAAAAGATAATATGGCTGCTCAGTTTTTGAAATTTTCTAATTTTCCATAGATTAAAAAACTTTGGTTGTAATAAACAATAGCGAATAACATAATCGAGTGATACTAATTTTGTAGTAGGCACGCACTCTATG
Source organism: Hypsopygia costalis (assembly GCA_937001555.2). Classification (NCBI taxonomy): domain Eukaryota; kingdom Metazoa; phylum Arthropoda; class Insecta; order Lepidoptera; family Pyralidae; genus Hypsopygia; species Hypsopygia costalis. Next base: position 9,305,077 of record OW443349.2, read on the forward strand.
TATCAAGGACGTCATTTCTTATCGCACAATTACCCCACGTGGAAGCAATATACAATTATTTTAACTATGGTACAACCTACACCCTATTCCAGCAACACATACATCCCCTATCATCTGAAACATCTATCTTATTTGTATTAAACGGCAAAACATGATGCAAATTGCATCACCCACGAAAACTACATTACAAGTTAACCCCTGTTAATAGGGTGTTTGTTTGTGCATCCCGGGGTTGGGTTAGTTTTGTTGGGGCTATTTAAAATACGCACTTAAGTCGGCGGTGATCGTGACGTCGCATACGTCAAATTTGGTCCAAGTCATAAGATTTCTTCTTTGGTTTTCGAGGTCTGCCGTCGCTGCTTAAGAATGAAATCATGTCCATGAATATTTGACCGGCTGAGCGAGCGAAGCAAATGAGGGCTCCAAATCATAGTTGGGCTAAAACTACATTTTTTTAATGTTATAATTATAAACTTATAACAATCACGGGAATTAATGCGATCGTGCATGTATGGTATTTTTATATACCTTTATTATTAACCGACATTTCGACCAGGTTGCACCGGCCGTGGTCGCAGGTTGACTCAACCACGGCCAGTGCAACTTCATCGAACAGGTACGTTCTGTAAGCAATTTGTGTTACAATAAGGCTAGGCGGTCATGAAAGCTTGCTGCATCTGCCAATCAAACTATCGACAAACTACAATTATATAATAGTTTGTCGATAGTTTTATTGGCAAATTACACACGAAGTACGCATGGTAACTAACTAAATCGACCTATTTTAAAATCTGTGGCGAGCGAGACACAAAAATGTCGATCAATAGAGATCGGACATTACGATACGAAAGGTACTATTCTAGAGATATTCGAGCACACGCATGGCCGTTAATCGGTTAAGCGTACTCAAGCTTTTTTTTATGCTACGTATCGTCTGATGCGAAGCAGTTACGGTAGCCATATTAACGCACGCAACATGCAATATCGTTCGCGCGCCACTGTCCCCGCTACCAACGCAGCAATTCCTTCCTTTCTGGTGACCTCACTCACTTGCAGGACACAACAATTCTGTTTTGGGAATTGTTATTACTTTAATTATTATTAATTGTTAATACTGTGAGGTGGAGGTACTTCCCCAGTCGGGGATCTTACAAATATGCTGTACCTTTCCTCACTTTTCCAGTGCCTCTTTGAAATCCTACCGAATAGCGTCGGTAGGATTTCACCGCCGCGACCGGTCATTGCTGGTCACACTGTTTGTGTTACAACTTTATTAAAACACATATATCTCAAATTTATTTTTAGAAGTTGTAAAAAATATTGTTGTATAATTAATTGTATAATACAAATAAGCCAGCATTAAAATACAAACTTTATATTTGGTATTCTAAATATGAAGTTTGTATTCTTTTAAAACGAAGATTATTTTGCATTCTTTTAAAACGTCGCTTTACATTTCCGCTAACCGCTTTTCTCTTAAACCGTATAAGGCTAGGGTGGGCCGTGAAATTGTGCATTACCATCATCGTACTACGACCTTACTGGTAATATTCAGGGGGCTATGACCCCAGTAATGACCCAGGTGGATGGTTTGCACTACGGTCATTTTATAGGCTGTGACAATCGTAAACACTAGAGGTGCTTAGACGCGCTCTTCATTCAGAGACTTAAGTTTTATGGGACGTGCTGTAAAATATAGAATAGGTACAATGTAATGGGTCTGGGTATGAGATGGTAGTATGCTATATCGCTATATTATTACTTCATCTGTGGTATCGCACACAATACAGATGTTAAATATATATACTATGTATACTTATTTGAATAATTATGTATACATTTTTTTTATTGTGTTTTTATATTTTGACGAGCTCGGTGGTCGAATGGTTAGCAATGGCCACTTTGACTCCGAGGTCGCGGGTTCGATTCCCGCACAAGACAAACATTTGTGTGCATGAACATGTCTTTTTGTCTTGGTCTGGGTGTTTTCTATGTATTCATATTCATATTCATTTATTTCGTAACAATACAATATTGTGTTGAAAATGCATAATGTCAATTTTACATACATAAATCATAAATTACATTGAGACTAACATAAAATATACTAATAATGTCAATAATGAACATCTCTAATATAACAATATGTCAATTATCAGATCAATAATAATCAATTAGAATTAATAATATTAATAGATTAAATATAATAATAACAGCAAAATACAAAAAAAAAAAAATCATGTCAATGTATTTAAGTACATTTATCAGTTGTCTAGTGCCCATAACACAAGCTTTGCGCTTAATTTGGGACTAGATGGCGCTGTGTAAATTGTCCAGGAATATCTATCTATCTATTGTATGTAATGAATGTACTCAAAAAATACTGAACAGATATTAAAAATCTTTTGCCTATGATATATGAGAGGTGGGAAAACGAGCATGCAGGTCACCTGAAGGAAAGCAATCACCACCGTCCATAGAGATCAGCAACACCAAGGTGGTGACCCCTTGGTGTTACCAGAAAGAAAGAAAGGAAGCAGTATAGGCAACGGCCTATACTCCTTCCTTTCTTTCTTTCTGGTGACCTCACTCACTCGCAGAAAATCAACAATCCTCAAGGGAATTGTTATTTGGCTGCGGTATTCTGTGTGGTCTTTCTGTGTAGTCAGGCAGCTTAAAAATTATTCTATACCCTAGCTCTCTTTTCGCCAGAGCCTCGTTTGTTAATCAACAAGGTGCACCACGTGTAGGTGAGGTTGGCTTTGGTTCAAAGGAGTTGAAGAACCACTTATACCATAAATGATGATGATGATGAAAAAGGATCGTCAATGCAGGAGTCGTTAAATTACTAAGTTAATAACTAACAATAACGGTGCCTTTGAAGCACAATCAGGTCTACGACCATAAACGTCAACGACCATAGCTTATAACATGCGGCGACATGCTCTATGGTAATTTCAATGGTGTGTACCGGCACAGATTAAAATATTATGTACCGGCAAAACGGAGATCAGCCATTCAATAATATCGACTCAGGAATACATCTTAGAATACACAGAATTTTAACCATAGATTTTGTTTATAAAAGAACATGAAATGAAATTCTTTATTCTGTCTGCCAATGACTGTTCTGTTCTACCCCGGTGGTCGAATGGCTACCCATGTCCACTGTGACTCCGGGGTCGCGGGTTCGATCCCCGCACAAGACAATTTGTGTGCATGAACACGTGTGTTTGTCTTGGTCTGGGTGTGTTCTATGTATTATATGTATGCATTTAAAAAAAACGTAACATTAGATATATCGTGGAACTAAAACAAAGTACAATATCAGTTAAGTAGTACCCATAGTACAAGCTTTGCTTAGTTTGGGACTAGATGGCAGTGTGTAATTTGTCCAGGAATATTTATTTATTTAAAATGAGCCCATGTGAGCACAATTTTTTTCTCGTCTACAGAATAGGTAGGTAATATTGGGTGCCATATTTGTCCTACTGTGAAATAATGTGATTTATATTGCACGTCAAAATGTATACCAAATCCTAGTTGCAATTAATTCTAAACTGTACATACTCGTACATTGGTTCCGTTGCCATCACAGTTCATGCTCATTTCTCTAATAAATATTGTAGAGGTGCGAGCACACTGCATTGAACTTATTTATTAATAATGAAACATTATTACATTAACCGACGTAACATTAGATATATCGTGGAATTAAAATTGTATATAAAAAACTTTATTGATCACAAAATATATAAAAAAAGGCGGACTTGACGCCAGAAATGCAAGTTATTTTTTTTTTTTTTTATATAATCTTTTATTTGTTGAATAAGATAATAGGTACTAAAACATATTAAAAAAAATCATTTTTGACCTGTTTTTTTTATATAGAACTGTTTTTTTTTATATTATTATTAGATATTATTATTATTTATAGATTCTGAGGCAATATGAAGTTTGCCGAATCAACTAGATATTTGACTTGCTAATTTTAGTATCGCTTGACTCTACCATACGGAAGACTTCAGTCACCACTGCTAACGCAGCATCTCCTGGCGTTAATTCTCAAGGGTTTTTATTTTTATTTTTAACTTACTCCAAGAGAGCGACTCTATTCGAATAGAGTCGCTTATTCATTGGTATGAATAAGCATTCTATTCAGTTATTGAATCGTAATAAGAGTTGGTGGTAATGGGGCAGGGGACGCAACGGTGAGAATCAGTGGTGGATTTAAATTCTAACGCAGTTGTCATTAAAATTTGATAAATATCTACACTATCAGCTCCATTACGTATACATCCTAAGCCGTATTCCGGGTCCATTAAGATAGCAATTACGCGTTGTAATCAGGGGCACACCAATCATGTTGCTCGTCAGAATTTCTATTAGTCTATTGCTATTAGTGTAAACGATACGAGATGAGGGCCGATCTAGCGATGTTACAACGAATGAAGTTAAATTTGGATGTGGTACGATATTTTGTAAAAGAGGAAACGGGAGATTGCGCCATATATCTTTATTAAAGTCGATTTTTTTTTAAAAATTTGCAGAAAAATGTAATTGCGGTAAAGATAGGCATTAAAAAAAAATAAGTATGGCTAGTTTCAATTTTGGGAAAGTTCGTTTTGGTCTAAAAAACGCAGAGCGAAATCCGGTCATCCAAGCACCTAGGTAGGTACTTCGTTATAACATACATTTATAAATTCCTATAAATACTTTCACTTTACTCATCTATCATACTAATAAGCAAAATTATTGAATCGATATTTATTTTCTACACTCATTCTGGCACCGTACCAAATCTGTAATTATCATAGTTTATTACCATATCCAAACTCTCAATCAGTTTCTTTGTTAATCTATCTCATTAGTCAAAATAAATTGCATAGCATATTTTAATACCGTAGTAATGTTTAGTAATCCGGTGCATGAAATTTATGTACTCATAGCTCAATCATAGTTTCTCAAAGTTTTTAAAGCGTCGAAGACGTATAAGTTAATTTACTTTTTATACTTAATAATATTTAGCAATAATTCATTGTTTATACCGACGTCAACCCTTACTCATCCCACTGCTGGGATCTGGATCTCCCCTCAAACCAAGGGGTTTAGAGCATACTCCAACACGCTGTTAAACCTAAGTGATTTTATGGTGTTATTTTTTGCGTAACTGTGTTTATTTTTCTGTAAAACTGGTAAATAAATAAAAAATTAAACTGTGGGTTGCCGGAGATTGTTTATAATGTTAATTTATTTCCGCATAGATTTACCAAAATTAGCTGTAAGTATGTATTGCTAAATCTATCTATCATCTATATTATTTAGATAAAAAATAATCCCTATTTGACCATCGCATTACGCGTGAACGGCTGGACCGATATCACTAATTCTTTTTTCGTCGTGTTTGTTATTGCTAGAAAAAAGTTCTTATGAAAGAAAAAAGTAAGAAAGTTGCTCGAAAAATTAGAAAATTGAAGAAAACTGAACGACCATATTAACTTTTCTAATCTAACTTTATGGCATTTGAAAGAACAGTCTGTCATTTGACAGATAACGCGAATTCAATATTTAGTTTAGAAGACAGGACAATAAAAATGTGCCATCATTTTTATTTCCTTTTTCTGCTAAAGTTTGAGTATCTATGCCTAAAATTAATAAGCTTCCGCCATTTTTTGCATCAAATATTCTGATACGAGTAGGTACTTATAACAAAGATTGAAATTGAGAATAGGGGCGCGCAATTGAATCATAATCATCAGCATCCATATCCACTTATGTAACGTATCAACGTGCGTAATTTTGACTTCTTTTCTCCATACTTTCTTTAAAATAATGAATAGAGAGAAATTTCTTTAAAATAAACAGAAACTCTCGTCTTCACTAGTGCTTTCCATAAACACATAAAAAAATGAATGTTGATTATTTATTTTTATCTAATCTCATACTGAAATTTACACATTAAAAAACTAAACACAGTATCTTAATGACAGTCTTTACGCACAAGCTGTCAAAATAAATTTAAAAAGTTATTTTTCGATACAGCTCTTCTATGGACAACTGTATAGTAAAATAACTTTTTTACCATTTCGATACAGCTTCAGCCTTGGATACAGGTATTTTAAACAGGTTGCAATGCAAATACATTGCAACTTTGCAAAATTTTTCTACATAATCTGTGAACGCGGCGCCGCGCGCCGCGTCGCGCATGCGCACTACGCATGCTCGATCTGCACATGGATTTATAATTAAGAATTATAGCTGTTAAATTAACTTCATGGTTGTATTTAAAATATTATTATCATATATTTCATGAGATTAGATAAAGTAGTGTATGAAACTGCACATAATTAGGTATTAAAATACTCGTGTGGTATATTATAACACTCGCCTTCGGCTCGTGTTATAAACTCACACTCGTATTTTAATAACCCTTATTATGCAACAGTTTCATAAACTACTATTAACTTACCTATTTGTTGTCCTGTAAACATAAATGGTTCATTTGGTACTCCATTTAAAAACAATACAAATTAGTCTGGATACCTACTCTGTGATATTAGGCACTACCCTGCACTATCTAAGTTAAAAGAAAAAGGATAAACCAGGCAAGTGCGAGTGGTGTTCATGTGGAGGGTTCCGTACGAGAAATGACGGGCGAGTGGTCTAGGTTAACTATTAGCACCCATAATTATTCCAAAATCAAACTTAACATTCTGTTGAAAATCATGATTTCTATTTCAACTATAAACGTAGGTTTATACTCGTAATATTGGGTTAATTTTGTTATTTTAAAACCATAAACTTCTTCTAGTTCTTCTGTAATCTCTGCGTAAGGAATAATTTAATCCAACACACAAACGTACACACAATTTTAGTCGCAGTGGTTTTGGAGATATAGTAGCGGAAAGGTTAACTGTCATACAATAACTGCAAAACTGTTTGTAATTTTAATACTAATTATAAATAAAATATATTTCAGAGCCTCACTCCAAGCCATTTCGTTTGATAAATTGATTGTCCCAGTTACTGTTCATTTTACCTAAAAAAAATCTAATTTGCCTCCCAAAAGTGGACGTGAAAAAAACACGCGTATTTATGTCACAGAAATTCGTAAGTACTGAAGTACTTACGAATTTCTGTCATATTTTTTAGGGTTCCGTACCCAAAGGGTAAAAAGGAACCCTATTAATAAGGCTCCGCTGTCCGTCCGTCCGTCCGTCTGTCACCAGGCTGTATCTCATGAACCGTGATAGTTAGACAGTTGATATTTTCACAGATGATGTATTTCTGTTGCCGCTATAACAACAAATACTAAAAAACAGAATAAAATAAATATTTAAGGGCGCTCCCATACAACAAACGTGATTTTTTAGCTCGTTTTTGCTCGCAATTGATAACGGCAATAGTTAGACCCTTGAAATACTCACATAATATTTAGTTATATATTCACTTTAAAAATAAATAATTAAATAAAAATAAAACATATTTAAGGGGGGCTCCCATACAACAAACGTGTTTTTTTTGCCGTTTTTATAGACAATGGTATGGAACCCTTCGTACGCGTGTCCGACTCGCACTTGGCCGGTTTTTTTTTGTAAATACTTACATGTAATACATTGAAAACACCCAGACCAAGACAAACACACATGTTCATGCACACAAATATTTGTCATGTGCGGAGATCGAACCCGCAACCTCGCAAAATGACAACTTAATCGGTTCAATAGATGCGTAGAAACTGGCTGTAGTGGTTCTAAAAGAGATTCGTTTTTTCATCCGACATACGAATCCCTAAAAAACTGACCATTACATTTTGTCATTAAGTAATCTAAAAATAAATGGATTTCATTTTAAAAAAAAGAAAAATAATCGATTCACTTACGAAAGTAAAAGTGTTGAACCATTTATCCAACCGTCTGAGAGATATGACGCTAAAACACCTTCTTATCATTTCAATGCACGTGTATTATAGCCTTTATCTATTCACATTTACTCTAAATGTAAAATAGGTGCGATAAAAATGGAATTAAATTAATCATTTTGATTATTTGAGTTACTTAACTAACGAATAAAATAATTGTAATAGGAAGAGATGCTGCTACGCTGTATGTCTAAAGAACAACGTTTTTCCTATCTATGATAAGTCTGTATTTACAAAAAAAATGTATTTACGTATGTTTATCAGTTGCTTAATACCCATAACACAAGCTTCGTTTACTTTGGGGCTAGATGGAACTGTGTAATTTGTCTGACAATATTTATTTATTTAATTGTTGGTGCGTCGACCGTAGCCTGTCCATGGATAGGTTTATATTATCTCGAGCTTTTCCGTGCTTCGGAGGGCACGTTATGCTGTCGGTCCCTGAACTGTTTGTTCTGTCGTTTTGAGAATCCGTATGTTTAACCCCGACGGAAAAACAACGGGGTGGTATAAGTTTGACACGTCTCTCTCTCTCTCTCTCTCTCTCTCTGTGTGGGGGCGTGTGCGCTAATGCGTGCGTGCATCATTGAGATATAAGTGTACGTAGTACTTATATCTCAATGGCGTGCATGCGTGCATGCGTTGTGAACCGCTTCACATCAGGCGGGCCGTATGGTTGTCTGCCACCGGACGTAGTATAAAAAAATAAGTAGTGCTGGTATACACCAGTACCACAAAAACAAAAAAGCCAGAAATGGTACATGTGTACACACACAGGTACCATTTCTGGCTTTTTGTTCGGTCGTTTTGAGAATCTGTACTTTTAAGAATCTGTCCAAATCCGAACAAAGGCCCCCTCGTCTGCGCCCTCGTACTATTTAATCTCGAAAAAATAACTCAAACAATCTAATGTTTCCCACTAAATCTGTCCCATTAAACTGTTTGTGTGACAGATCGATTCATTCATTAACAACACGAATGGAGCGTTAAGAAGGTATTCGAGAGACGCGATCAAGACGTATGGACAGACGGAGCTGATTTACAACGCATGTTTAACGACTGTCTCATTATTTTACAGCTGTGAATATCGGCTAATGCTATTCCTGGTAGTGCGCATTTATACCTATCCACCTGCTTTTACTTAATTACTAACAGGGTAATTATAAACCGGCTGTGTAATCATATTTTTGATGTGATAACGTCTTACAAATTGATGAACGCCAGCTGCACGCTTGAGAAAGCTGATTGATTGTCACGTTCCGCCTGAGCAAAGCGTGCAAGCGAGAGCGCGGGACAAGCGATAGAGAGCCACGATTAGGACATAAGTTGTTTTGAACTCAAAAGGGGACATTTTCATTGTTAACCTGCTAGTGCGGTAGTTGTTTTGAACTAAAAATGGGACATTTTCATTGTTAATCTGCTAAGTGGGGTACCTAGTTGTTTTGAACTAAAAATGGGATATTTTCATTGTTAACATGCTAAGTGGGATATAAAACCCCAGTTAGCAGGTTAACAATGCAAATGTCCCATTTTTAGTTCAAAACAAATTATGTCCCATTTTGAGTTCAAAAATAAACGGTCAGTTTACTTATAGGTACACTATGTACTGATTAAAAATAGTGATTCAATTAATCTCAATTTGCTATTTTGTTCTTCTTAAAAAACTTCTTTGTACAAGCCAAATTGGTCCTTACAAGCAAGTATTATTATGAATATGCACATTGCGGATTGTTTTGACTACGCGCACGTCAGCTACGCACCTAAGTGTCTTATTGCATTCGAAGTGTTGATACATCGAGTCTTTGTTGAATCTATCGATAAATACAAAACAATTAACGATCCTCTAATCGATTAATTGGTCTTTTATTGCTTATTGTGCAGTATTGAATGTTTACGTAGCCTTAAACACTATGGATAATTGCTATGTAATAGTCAACAGAAGATCGAGCGTTTTGGACCGTTCTTAAGTCGTCGGATTAGTGATGGTTTTTGCATTGCAATTGTAACGCGTGATGAGCAATCTACTGTTAAATAGAAGGTGTGCGATTTATTTGAAACTATGTATGAAGATGTTATTACAGGGTCGGCAATGCGTTTGTGATGCCCCTGGTAATACAGGCGTTCTTGGGCTTCTTCCTTACTAATGACCTCACTCACTCGCAGGAACACCTCAATCCTTAAGGAAATTATCATTTAGCTTAGATATTTAATTCAATTCAATGGTTGCCTGGTAGGAATCTTATCAGGAAAAAAATGTATTAATACTGTTACATCATCGTCATCATCAGGTCATTTTAGTCTCCACTACCGGAGCACGACCCTCTCTCGTCCGTCCTAGACGGAAGGTGGATTTGGCCTACACTCCCCACGCTGGCCAGACGGGTTGGGGAGGCCAGATCGATGTTTTATAATGTATTTCCCTTAGTCGCCTTGTACGACATCCACGGGAAGAGACGGAGTGATTCTATTCTAGTCTGCCGGAAACCACACGGCCGACTTAACAATGAATATTCAATTCGAATTAGTTTCACGTAATCTGTTAAATGACTGACAGTTCTGGGGAGTGTAGGCCAAATCCTCCTGTCTGGGACGGACGAGAGAGGGTAGTGCTCCTGTAGTGGAGACTAAAATGACCTGATGATGATGATTCATTGTTAAGAAGACAGGACAACGTCTGTCGGGTCAGCTAGCTTTAGAAAATTAAGTTTAACAAACAGTTTGTATGGAGAAGCCAGGGTATGGTATTATGTAACTTAATCTACATACTAAGCTAAACAGCCAGACAAATGCATTCGCTTATTTTTAACTACAGTCACAATAGTGTTATGTTACCAAACATGCGAGTTAGGCTTGACGTCAGCCTTACAAACTGGGTGATCTTTTCCCATATGTACAATAATAAGAACTATTAGCCCGGTATTAAATTTACCCAGATCTCATCTCCATAGCCCATTTATTTTCCATCACACTTCGCAATAGTCTCAACGCCTGCCGAGACCTGCTCATGGGTATGTCGTTCCATTGACATATCCTGGAGCGGGTCACGGCGGGCGTACAAAATTACATCAAACTTCTCAAAGGGGCCTCTACGCGTTGGATCCGTATCCCCGCGCACGCCTATCAAATGACCGGGCTTGACTATTAGTATTTTTATATGCTAGCGAAGTAATTTTAACGTGAATACGATGAGAATGAAGCAATTAAAAAAAACGAATGATAACAATATCGCGGGATAAGGTTTGGTGTTGCAGCTACAAATCTATCACCTCCATCCAAAATTCAATCACACCACTGGATAGATGAAGGATCAAAGAATTTATTACACTAAGTAAGAACTATTGAACATTTGGGGTGTAAGTCGTTTATCAACATCTTTGAACCAAAGCCAACTTCACCTGCACGTGGTGCACCCTGCTGACTGACAAACGAAGCTCTGGCGAAAAGAGAGGTAGGGAGCGTAATTGTAAGCTACCCGACTGGGGAATGTACCTCCACCTCACAGAATACCGCAGCCAAATAACAATTCCCTTGAAGGTTGTTGTGTTCCTGCGAGTGAGTGAGGTCACCAGAAAAGAAGGAGATACTGCGTTGGCAGCGGGGGTGGCGGCGCGCAAGTGATATATTATGTTGCCAGCGTTACTACGGTTACGGTTACCACTTCACATCAGGCGGGCCGTATGCTTGTCTGCCACCCGACGTAAAAAAACAAAAACATCGCGTACGGGGTAGGGGGAAGCGCTGTCGTTTTGAGATAATTTTAATGCATATAACGTACATATTTCTTGCAATATGCAAATAAATGGTTTTTTCTTTCTTTCTATTTGCGTATTTATTTATTAACACACGGCCGTGAAGAGCTCAATGGCGTCGTTACGCGTGTCACGTGCATTCCAACACGCAAGTTAAGCAACGTCGGCCGTAGCCTATCTATGGATGAGTTTATTTATCTCGAGATCCTCCGTGCTTCGGAGGACACATTAAACCGTCGGTCCTGGCTGTTGTCATTAGATGGCAGTCGTTAAGCCAAGTCAGTGTCCTTTAGGCGGCTTGAAAATACAGCCCCCTTACCACCATCTCATATTGCGATTCAATATTTGAACAGATTGCAGATTGATTCATACCAATGAATAAGCTACTCTATTTCAAATGGAATAGAGTCGCTTATTCATTGGTATGAAAAAGCGATCTATCCAATTATTGAATCGCAATAAGAGATGGTGGTAAGGGGGCTGGCCTCCGCCAACCCGCAGTTGAGCAGCGTGGTGGAGTATCCCACTGTTGGGATTCGGGTCTCCTCTCAAACGAAGGGGTTTAGAGCATACTCAAATGCGGGTTGGCAGAGGCAGTGTTTTCAAGCCGCCTAAAGGCCACTGACTTGGATTAACGACTATCATCTAATGACTACAGCTGGAACCGACGGCTTAACGTGCCCTCCGAAGCAAGGTAAGCTCGAGATAAATAAACCCATCCATGGGCAGGCTATGGTCGACGTTGCTTAACTTGCGTGTTCGATTAGACTGACAAGCGAAACGACGCCATCGAGCTTCTTGATTTTTTTTTTTTATACCACCAGTGTAGCAAACAAGCATACGGCCCGCCTGATGGAAAGCAGTTACCGTAGCCTATGAACGCCTGTAACACCAGAGGCATCACACGCGCGTTGCCGACCCTGTAAAAACCTCTTCACGCCCTTTTTGAAGAACCCCATGCTGTAGTCCCCTGAGAAAACCTCGACAGGCAGTTCATTCCACAGCTTGACAGTACGAGGGAGAAAACTTCTCTGGAACCGCACAGTACGTGACCACTTGATGTATAAATAGTAAATGATCTCTAAAATTCTAAAAATATATTATAAAAAAAATGTGCATTTCTTGGAATCCTTAATTACATTTATTTCGAAAAAAATATTAAAAACGAAATGTCTATAAGCAAGAAAGGGATGCGTATACTGCAAAACTAGTTAAAAACCCGATTAGTTGTCTCTCTCGCACGATGGGCGTGGTTCGTATGGCTTTAATAACAGAGTTAATAATTAAAGGTTGTTTTAAAAGGTAAGGTACCTGAGACGTGATTAAATTTACTTTATGGTTTCGGGATGTTGCCCACTCTTGGAATAATGGAGAAGAATGATGGGGCGCGATTCTCTTCCGGTATGATTATTTCTATTATCTGCCTTTTTAACACACTTTTATCAGGTCGAACTGTATGTTTTCTATGTATAATAAGTATGTTCAGACAAGCTCGGTGGCGTAGCGGTCAATGACGCGGCTTCGACAACAACGCTCGTGGGTTCGATTCCCACATAGGACAAACATTTGTGTGCATGAACATGTCTGTTTGTCTTGGTCTGGGTGTTTTCTATGTATCATAAGTATGTATTTACAAAAAAAAATGTATTTACGTATGTTTACCAGTTGTCTAGTACCCATAACACAAGCTTCGCTTACTTTGGGGCTAGATGGTGCTGTGTAATTTGTCATATTAACGCTCGCAACATAAAATATAGCTGTCAACGCAGCATCTCCTTCCTTTCTGGTGACCTCACTCACTTGCAGAAACACAACAACCAAAATCAAAATATCTTTATTCCTTGGACTTTATAAAGCACTTAGAACCCTCAAGGGAATTGTTATTTGGCTGCGGTATTCAGTGTGGTGGAGTGTACATTCCCCAGTCAGGTAGCTTACAAATTACGCTCCCTACCTCTCTTTTCACCAGAGCTTCGTTTGGCAGTCAGCAGGGTGTACCGCGTTCAGCTGAAGTTGGCTGAGGTTTAAAGATGTTGATGAACCTCTTACACCCCAAACTACTACTACCTGCTTTGTTTGCGTAAAAATAGGAATATTTTTGACGTGAACACGTCTTTATAATTACTTCCATAGGGAGGCAATTAAAAAAAAACGAATGATAACAAAATCGGGGGATACAGTTTGGTGTTGCAGCTACAAATCTATCATCTCCATCCAATATTCAATCACACCACTGGATAGGTAAAGGATCAAAGAATTTATTACGCTAAGTAAGGACTATGTAACCTCGCGTGCGGTGGAGGGGGAAGCGCTGCCATTTTGAGATAATTTTAGTGCATATAACGTATTCACGTACCTACAACACACGGCCGTGTTCATGAGACAATCACACTACTTTTTTTATTTGTATTATTACAAGTATATATGATGGAAGTATTATTATAATAATGAGTCTCTTTTACTCTCCAATAATGTTCACAGATTTGTATAATATAAATAAAATTTAAAGGTCTGTTTTATATATTCGAGGTTCTTCGAAATAGCTAATGCAATGTTAGTTGGATTTTTACTGAAACATAGGAGTTTCTAAAAACGCCTCATATACCCTCAGGCCGTCATCGCAACAAAGTTTCGCAACTATAATATATTATAGGTGCACAAATTATATACAAAAGTATATGTAGTCCTATGATTAAAATATCTATACATGTAAAAAATTATCTTTATTTCCCTTGGTGATCGCATCACGCGAGAACGGCTGGATCGATTTGGCTAATTCTTTTTTTGTTGTGTTTGTTAGTATCAGGAGAAGGTTCTTATGAAAGAAATAAAAGAAAATCTAAGGAAACTGAACCACCATATTAATAACTTTTCTGATGTTACTTTATGGCGTTTGACACAACTTTCAGTCATTTGACAGCGTGCGCGGAACCAATTCAAGTTTAATATTCATAGTTAGGAAAACAGGACGACGTCTGTAAGGTCAGCTAGTTACAAATAAGAATAGTCGGGAGTACTTAACTACAACAATAGAAAGACTAACAGAAAAAAGAGAAAAAAAAACCGATTCCAAACATTACTCTACATTTACGTATGTAGATACAGGCTGATGATGATGATGGTGAAAAAATATGGGACCAATCTGGAAGCTTACTCTTTCAAATAAAAAAAGTTTTTTCCAAATCGGTTTATAAATAACAGAGTAATGAAATAACAAACCTAACAATGGGTAGATACAGGCTGCTGGTGATGATGATGATGATGAAAAAAATATGGGACCAATCTGGAAGTATACACTTTCAAATAAAAAAAGTTTTTTTTAAATCGGTTTATAAATCACGGAGTAATTAAGTACAAACATTAAAAAAAAATAAAAAAATACAGAAGGTTGGCTGGTAGAGATCTCTTAGAGAGATAAGCCCGCCTTTGTACATGTTCGTGAAATTCTGCTAGTTATATTGTGTATAAATATATATATATATATATATATGTTCTTTATGTACAATACAATAAAGATACTACAAACAAACAAACAGCCGAATTGAGAACCTCCTCCTTTTCGGTAAAAAAAATATGTTCTCTTTTGTATCACAAACATCATGTACTCAATACTCAATACTCAAATATTCATATAGGTCTTTGCTTTAATGTCAAAGTAACAATCAAGGACCCTGTGGGGCACTGCAATGGAAGAGGAGCTTGCTAAATTTAGCTAATTATAGCTTTATAGAGGAGAATTTAGCAAATATAGAGGAGCTTGCTAAATTTATTAGTTAAATCGCAACAATTTTAAATACGCTAAGTCAGAAACCTTTATATGAAAGACTTTCCCTTGACTTTTAAAAGTCACAATAAGACGGTCAGCAAGTTTATTAAATGCCGATGGACGAAAGTAACCATAGACACTACGTTTAATATATTGGGGCCATACCGCCTAAGCTGAAGCCGATTACGATCGGATTTTTCTAACTTCGCCTTAAATTATTGCTAATAGTAATAAGCTTAGCAGATATTTTTTTCTTTATTAATATTTCGATTCAAAAAATATAAATTAAAAGATTTTAATTTAATATTTTGTCGGGGTCTTTAATAACCAATACCAAATTTGAGCTTTCTAGTACTAATAGTCTCTATAGCATGACACGACAGACATGGTAAAAGTGTAAGAGTTTCTTTTTACTACGGAACCATAATAAGGTCCGATATTCGATAAGCCCTAGGGTTTATAGGTTTTCATAGAAACTGGCTAGCCAGTTTCTTAATAGATCCTTAATAGATCAGCAACCCAAAGAATGAAACTAGCATTCTGTCTGCATATTGGAAGACTAGCTGACAAAGTGTTTAGTGTGAAGCGTAAGGTTACCATTTGGAAGGCTTTAGTGAGCCAATCTTAAAAGATAGACATATGCCATCACGGATTTTCTTTTAGAACTTTTTAAGATGAATAATTCCGTCGTATTGTTGCGTAACTTGAACCGTTTACGCAGCGCATGTAACCTCATCATCATCAGGTGCATTTTAGTATCCACTATAGGAGCACGACCCTCTCTCGTCCGTCCTAGACGGAAGGAGGATTTGGCCTACACTCCCCACGCTGGCCAAACGGGTTAGGGAGGCCTGATCGATATTTGATAATGTATTTCCCTTAGTCGCCATGTACGACATCCACGGGAAAAGACGGAGTGATTCTATTCTATTCTGCCGAAAACCACACGGCACGCAACCTCTCACAATTAATATTATGGTTGCCTGGAAGAAATCGCATCGCGATAAGGCCGCCCTTTGTACTCTAATTCTGTATGTACTTTTGTTTGTATTTTATTATTGGTGCAATAAAGTATATTGTATTGTATTTTATTGTATTATTTTCCCATTTTTACAAAATTTTTCATTGGTGCTCCGCTCCAATTGGTGGTAGCGTGATGTTATAATAGCCTTCTTCGAAAAATAGGCTATCTAACACTAAAATATTTTTTTAATTCAAACGAGTAGACATGAGATTAGCGCGTTCAACCACACAAACAATCTCTTCAGCTTTATAATATTAATATGAATTATTATTTAAATAGTGAGATAACATTGAAATGCCGTGCCGGCGGCATTGGGTTTCTAAAATCTGTTATATAGCTTGTGGGTCTAAGGAAGGAATTCACGTCGAGAATGCAGTCCGAAAATGCTCTGTGAAATTACAAAACGTCTTGCTTGTATACCCTTAATCTTACAAGATTTAAAAGGTCGGCTTATATGAAATTAATTTTGAAAGATTTCTTGTTATTATTCTTTTTTCAACCCGCAGTTGAGCAGCGTAGCGGAGTATGCTCTAAATCACTTCTATAGAGATTCTCTACACTGTTAGGATACGGGTCTCTTCTCTAATAGAGAAGAGACTACAAGATTACAAGAGATTACACAAGATTACAAGTTGATGCAGATACAACTTTAACTATTTGCGGCAGGCATGTTTACTCACTATAAGTCTTAAAGCTACACAGAAAGTCAACTAATCTCTTTGATTTTTTTCTATGCTCATGTGATCAACCAATCTGGTACGGAATCTTATGTTTGGATTTAGATATATAGATAATGCTTTTTAATTGCACTATATCGAATGCAGAGAATACAAATGGATACTATTATTATACATATTGTTAACAAAACTTGCATGTACATTGAGGCGAACTTATTACTGAAAGCAATTCCAAGGGTTTATTACGGATGTAATATTAATCCACCATGTAAATCCACCCTAATCATGTAGAACACTTCCGGCGATCCCCCCAATACCAACCCTTAAACATTATTATCACAAGCGCCTTTATAATTATCTTGCATCCGTGTTTTGTGTAATAAATTAAGGAATCTGTTATATTGTTGAGACTGGCGAGGAATCTCCGATTCCAGCTTGATGGCGACTTAATTAAAACTTTTTGGAGCAAAATAACTCGCAAAATTTTGCAATCGAGATGCATATAAATAGGTATATGCAGAGGCTAATTTAGGGCCATGGTCGCTCTAGGCCCTATAATATAAGCCGCCCCCCTCTTAGCCAATCATTCACGCCATACCCGATTTTTGTTCAAATCCATTGAAATCAGTTGGACGCAAAGATGGAGGAAACAATCGAAAAAACAGATTGCATTATACATTATATAGGTATTAAATAATAATGGTGCAAGCCGGAATCCTTTTAAGTTTGCAAAGTATTTTTTTTGGCCACTATTGGCCAGCCGTCCCTAATATCTGGCCCTAGGCCGGAGCCTAGTTGGCCTTATGGGAAATCCGCCTCTGGGTATGTGTGGGTATACAGACTTCTTGTCGATTTTTTTAAATTGAGTACCAAACAGGCTTGAGGTCTAATGTAAACTGGAGTTACTGCCTATGGCTGTAGGCAATCGATTGATTGCAATGCAGGTTACTCGCGCTAGTACCTACCCCGTCTGCTACCGGAGCATTTCTTAACATCCGGTGACCTCACACAATCGCAGGAACACAAAAACCCTCAAGGGATCTATTTGGCTGCGGTATTCTGAGACGTGGAGGTTCCCCAGTCGAGCAGCTTCTAAATACTGTACCATACCTTTCTATAAAATTATATATATGTATAAAATTCACTTTCTCGTTTTCATTAACATTCCTTTGAATGTTTGGATACATTTAGATTACACTTAGTATAGGAAAGTGTTATCAAAATTACCAATCTAACTAAATACTCGGCCCTTGAACATATTAGTTTATAAGAATATCCTTATTGGCCAAATATGACCAAATATGGCATACTGAAATATAAAATGACGAGCTTGGTGGTCGAATGGCTAGCAATGGCCACTTTGTCTCCGAGGTCGCGGGTTCGATCCCCGCACAAGGCGAGTATTTGTGTGCATGAACATGCTTGTTTGCCTGGTGTTTTCTATGTAGGTACATATTATATGTATGTAGGTATTTACAAAAAAAATGAATTTAGGTATAATATCAGGTTATCTAGTGTCGTATGTAGTTTGGGAATCCCAAACTAAGCAAAGCTTGTATTATGGAAACTAGATAACTGATATAATAATTAAATACATTTTTTTTGTAAATACATACATATAATATGTACATAGAAAACACCAGGCAAATTACACACTGCCATCTAAGTCTCAAATTGAAACTTAGATGGGAGTGTGTATTTTGTCCAGTAATGTATATAAAAAAAATATGGTTCAAACCTTAATTTTTTTTTTTTTCAAAACTTGCTATGAACAGGAGCTCTCGGTGTGTTCCGGTTCTTGTTAGGTAGACTTTTTTCATGATTATGAACAAACATACCAATCTTCTACAAACGTTATTTTATCCACAATAATCTTATGATTTATAACACTCAATCCCAATATTGCAAGCACTTGATTACAAGAAAATAGAAGATCCCAATCCTTACCAGAGTTTAATTAAGGATTAAATTTAACCCAGTTTAGTTGTGGATTAGCGCATCTCAACAGTTTGAGCCTTAGGATCAACATTAAGTCAGCTTAATTGATAATTGCTGTGTTCATTTTAGATGAGGAAATATTTTTTAACCGATTATGGCGAAGCCAAAAGGAAGGATTGTGCTTTTAGCAGTCTAATAAGTTTGCATTCACGTTTCTTCATCCTTAGCGCCTAAACTACTCATCCGATTTTAATAAATGAGGTGTCAATTCGTTATTATCCACCCGGTATCATTGTCGTCAATCCTATAGATGAGCTCGGTGGCGTAGCGGTCAATGACGCGGCTTCGACACCAACGCTCGTGGGTTCGATTCCCACATAGGACAAACATTTGTGTGCATGAACATGTCTGTCTTAGTCTGGGTGTTTTCTATGTATCAGAAGTATGTATTACAAAAAAAATGTATTTACTTATAAAGTTGATACTGTTGATTGTTGGCACTTGGTGGAACATTATTATTAACAGATGGTGTTTGTGTTTCTACAAAACATTTTTTTCATTTCATTTTATAAAAATGTTTTGTAGAAACACAAACACCATCTGTTTACCTTGATAATGCCTTAGCGGCGAAACCGGTCGGTAATATTAAATATAATAACGTGGAATAGTACAAGTGCTTTATTATAATATTATGGTATTTACTTATGTTTATCAGTTGTCTAGTACCCATAACACAAGCTTCGCTTACTTTGGGGCTAGATGGCGCTGTGTAATTTGTCTGACAATATTTATTTATTTAATCCTTATTCATCGCACTGCTGGTATGGCTCTCCCCTCAACCGAAGTAAGTTTAGAGCGTACTCCACCACGCTGCTCTAATGGGAGTTGGCGGAGATCAGTGTTTTCTTTTTGACTTGGCTTAACGACTCATCATCTTGGCTTGACTTAACGTCATCTAACGACAACAGCCGTGACCGACGGCTTAACGTGCCCTCCGAAGCACGGATGAACTCGAGATAAATAAACCCATCCTTGGACAAGCTGCGGTCGACGTTACTTGACTTGCGTAATCGATTAGACTGACACGTGCAATGACGCCACCGAGCTCCTAATATCCTCGGCTACAGTATAACCCATTTCAGCAATAGGAGTTGATTTTTACCGTTTTGATTTTTTTTGCGTAGTCTTTTTTTTATACTACGTCGGGTGGCAGACAAGCATAAGGCCCGCCTGATGTGAAGCGGTCACCGTAGCCATATTAACGTTCGCAACACAAAATATCGCTCGCGCGTCGCCACCTCCGCTGCCAACGCAGCATCTCCTTTCATCGGATTACAGCTTTTTAAACATTTTCTATAAAGCCAAATAAAAAGGATTTCATATCTTCGCCATTTGGACAGAAAAATATTTTGTGTAATTTACATATACATGTACTTAGTAGGTACTTTACTCAGAAAGACTTCCAGCGTAGGATACGCGGAAGAACGCAAACGACTATCAGTGTTACGAAGTCGAAACCTTTCACTTATGTAAATATGTCTCATGCAGGAATTGAACCTGTGACCCTTGTTATTGAAGTAATCATTGCTAAATATTGGACCACCGACATCGTTATTAAAATTTAAGCTGTTGCTTTAGGGTTCCGTACCCAAAGGCTAAAACGGACCCTATTACTGAGACTCCGTCTCCGTCGTCCGTCCGTCTATCACCAGGCTGTATCTCATGAACCCTGATAATTATATAGTTGAAATTTTCACAGATGATGTATTTCTGTTGCCGCTATAACAACAAATACTAAAAAACAGAATAAAATAAATATTTAAGGGGGCTCCCATACAACAATCATGATTGTTTGCTTGTTTTTGCTCGATATTGATAAGATAACGGCAACAGGTAAACGCTTGAAATATTCACAGAATATTTAGTTATATATTCACTTGGAAAATAAATAATTAAATTAAAATAAAAAAAATATTTAAGGAGGGCTTCCATACAACAAACGTGTTTTTTTTTTGTCTTTGCGTTTTGTCGTTTTTATAGATAATGGTACGGACCCTACGTGCGCGAGTCCGACTCGCACTTTTTTTAGTATTATCCAGTCGACGTCTGCTAAGAAAATATTCAATATTAAAAAGATCGTTTAAAATATAAAGGAGCATTCACAACGGAGTCTCGGAGAATTGCCGAATTTGTGCGGCTACATTGCGGGAAGTGCGCGAGTCGCGACTGGTGACGGAAGATAACGCGATGTCGCGTTGTTGCAAGTGCACCATTCATGCGAATAGGGTTGGCACGTTCAATATTATCACGTATCTAAAAACATATTACTGCCAATAATCTTGGTTCGGATATATTTAATGCTCAGGTAAGTTACTATAATATATAATATATTAACCATTTACCATTAATCATCAGTTATCATTTATCAGTTGTCTAGTACCCATAGTACAAGCTTTGAGCTTAATTTGGGACTAGATGGCGCTGTGTAAAATTGATCAGAAATGTTTATTTATTGTTAAAGAGTCGTATGCTTTCCACCAGAACAATATAAAAAAGATGTACTTTTCAATAAACATTCGTGATTTTTTTACTTTAACTTACAGACGCAGTGCTATGAATTTCCATATTAACGAACTAATTTACGGAGGCAACCCACTCACACATATTATGCTTACACATAAATAGATCACAGTGGTAATAGA
The DNA here is from genome assembly GCA_937001555.2 of Hypsopygia costalis. Taxonomy (NCBI): domain Eukaryota; kingdom Metazoa; phylum Arthropoda; class Insecta; order Lepidoptera; family Pyralidae; genus Hypsopygia; species Hypsopygia costalis. Next base: position 9,326,854 of record OW443349.2, read on the forward strand.
TGTTTCAGTTGGACGAACCCGGTGGTCGAATAGCCAGAGCCACTTTGACTCTGGGGTAGCGGGTTCGATCCGCGCTGAAGACAAATATTTGTGTGCATGAACATGTCTATTTGTCTTGGTCTGGGTGTTTTCTATGCATTATAGTAGATTTCAAAACCTTTAGATAGATTGCATGTATTTTTAAATAACAAAAAAAAAAACAAGGATACTATATGTACACAAACCACTAAGGGCAAAATCGGTCAATAAAAATAACTTCAGTTACATAAATGTAATGTAACAAGGGATTTTATGAGCAACAAAAATAACATAGTACCTTCGAGTAATATTTCTTCCATGTGGCAACCCTATTTCTAACAAACGAAAAGTGCAAACATCTACACATGCCTTAATAACAGTTGCGATTGTATAAAGGAATTTATACACTATTGTCGCAAATTGGAATTCTTCGCGACGCAGATAAAATAAATAGCCAAAGGGAACGTATAGAAAATTACTTGAAACAGTTAGTTTTGGAATATGTATTCATGCGAGATATAACTTATTCATTTTATCATTTACTAGCTGCCCTGGCGAACTTCGTACCGCCTAACAATCAATGAATGTTGTGATACATATTAGCTGAACTAAATTTATGATTTTAAGGAATTAATACAATGAATTATAGAAAATAATAGAGAAGCTCGATGCCGTCATTACGCGTGTCAGTCTAATTGAACACGCAAGTTAAGCAATGTCGACCGTAGCCTATCTATGGGTGAGTTTATTTATCTCGAGATCCTCCGTACACGGATTGGTTTATATTACCTCTTACTCCTCCATGCTTCGAAAGACACGTTAAGCTGTCGGTTCCGGATGTTATCTTGAGCTCCTCCGTGCTTAGGAAGACACGTTAAGCCGTCGGTCCCGGTTGTTATCATTAAATGACAGTCGTTAAGCCAAGTAAGTGGCCTTTAGGCGGCCTCCTCCAACCCGAAAACATTGGCCTCCGCCAACCCACAGTTAAGCAGCGTGGTGGAGTATGCTCTGAACCCCTTCGATTGAGGAAAGACCCGTATCCATAAAAACTGAAGATTTCATAAAAATAAAGATTTCCTTATTGCTTAATCAAAAAATTTAAAAAAAGTTTTGATTTATTTTTTAGTTTTGAAATCGATTTTACGTTTTACCACAGTATAAGTAATAGTACTAACGTAGTTTTACTGATTTGTAATTGTCATTTCTTCTGATGTTTACTCTGATTTGATTCTTGCGCTCGCCAAGCGTTTTCACCCCAATCGATTTGACATTTTTCAACTTTCGCGACATAAAAGTGACACCAATTGATTTGACATTTTGATATTTGACAACCAATACATATCGCAATCCTTTTTCAACTGTCACTTTCATTTGTATGGGAAAATGTTTTTTTCTATTATTTTATTTCTTCGACAATTTTCCAATGTTTTAACAGTTATTCTCCTATTCGGGACAGAGACAAATCCAACAAACCAAAAACCATGAAAATCGGTCCAGCCGTTCTCGAGTTATAAGTGTTCCAACAAACCCGATTTTGTTTTATTATATAGAGAGAGAAGATGACTGTCATTTTTACTTTGAAAAATATAAAAAATGTTTTGCATTATATTGTGATTTGTATACAATATAATAACTCTTTATTGTACTAAATAAATTACTATGAAACAAAAAAAATGTATTTAATGACTATACAATAGGTGGTCCTATAGCTATGAGCAATCTCAATAAAAAAAAGAACAATATTATTGATGATCTTCAGTAAAATATTATGTATAAATACACATACAGCTACACAAATATACTCTACAACAGTACTCTATGCCCTATGGTATGCCTTCATTGGCCGTCCAGAGAGGAGTCGTTATAGCTATATGCTCCAGGAGTGGAAGTGTTAAAGGGCATGACGCCACAAGCAACTACAGAGAGAGCGCAGCACACATCTCAAAACCCCTGAGTCACTCACATCGGTGTTGCCAGCGCCCGATTTTCTGGCATTTCGGGGGCCCATCTAAGTGAGTGGCGAGCCGCCGCCTGCCACAAATAACAAGCAATAGAAGCAGTTATTAAGTCCATCCAAATCATGTTCGTATGTTACTCTTCACACTCCTTCTTCTTCTATTTTTTTTTTCTAGAAACAACCGGCGATCAGTTTCCATCGAGTCATATCTTACTACTTTCAAATAGGAAACAAAAAAGAGACATTAATTATGCTACTTTATGCAAATCCGACCAAAGGTAAGTAGATAAAATCTAGACTTAAAGAACTGGTCGTAGAGTAATTAACGGAGATGTGGGCGTAACTCCACAATAACGCACATAACATTTCAATGAATACGTAATAAAAAGACGAACATACAGACACTTATGTCTCTTTCGAATGTAATCAGATAAGGGTGAATCCACACCACCCGCGCGGCCCGCCGCGAGTTCTTAAGATACTAGGTTTTACGAGCTATTTTATGCCGTCTCTATTTTAAATAATAAACTTTTAATTGTTGGGTACTTATGTTGTGAATACTGTAATGTTTATTTAATTTAACTTTTAACAAACGTACCTTCTATATTTACTTTATTTAATTCGCACAGTAAGACTTTCCGTCTACAATTCTTCAATCCACATTTTTGATGAAATTGCTTTATTTTTACTAAGATAATATATGTTTTTTTATTATGTAAGGAGGTCACAATAATGTAAGTTATGGGTAAAAGAATTACTTCGATGGCATAAAAACTTCTCAAGATATATTGATAACTTGAAAATCACAATTTTGGACTTATCCGAAAACGCTACATTCAAAAGGCTATCAGCTTATTTATAACACGTTCGTATTTAAATATTAAAACTATTTAAGACAGAAATTTGTTCGACAGTTATGTTAAATATTGTATACATAAATACAATATTTAACATAGCTAGTGCCTTAACAAGGGTAGTGCCTTTTAAAATGGACTTTCCCAACAAACTTTGATCGACCATAAAACGCGTCGAACATAAGTTATTAAATTTTTAAGATCGAAGATCGTTCTAGTTTTGTGTATTTTACTTCACTGATAAATATTTTTTTATAATATATCTATAAATCTGTATTTTATAATATATCAGAAAATAATATTTACCCATTCGAAACAAAATCATTTTATTTTTTATTTTATTGGCACTTTTTATTTGACAAAACATCTCATGACTCCAAGACCTTAGAACAAAAAATAATAAATAAATAAAAATAAATATTTCTAGACACAGCGCCACCTAGACCCAAATTAAGCGCAAAGCTTGTTGTACTTAAATATGTATATTTTTTTTTTTTTGAAAAATACATACTTAAATGTAATACCCAGGCCAATAACGCTGCGAATCGACTGTCAAGTATAAAATAGCCTTTTAAAAACCAGTTTCCAATCACATCGCCCGATTTTAAGTATATCGACGACATAACGACGGGCCACTTAAGTCTAAATGGGCATATTTGCTAAGGTAACGGTGTACGTGCGTTTGTACCCGGCATATGTGCAAATACAGTAGGAGCATGCGTTTCGACTTAAACGCCCGGGTTTATTACCGCCGGCTAGTGATGTCAAAGAGATGACTATCGATTATTTTATATTTTTCTGTCGTTTAATTCTATACATACGATAATACTTGTGTATGAGGAGCTCGATGGCGTCGATGCGCGTGTCAGTCGAATCCAATGGTTCCCAACCTTTTTTTATTCACGGATCACTAAGAGGTTTTAGTTGGGTTGTAGGTCCCCGAGTGTCATATAAATCCATGTTACAACTCGAGATTTTAGTATTTTGTACAATAGTGCTCAGTTTATTTCATTATAAATTTGTATCACGGACCATAATCTAACCTCTCACGGACCACTGGTGGTCCGCGGATCACCGGTTGGGAACCCCTGGTCTAAACGAACACGCCAGTTAAGCAACGTCGGTCGTAGCCTGTCCATGGATAGGTTTACTTATCTCGAGTTCCTCCGTGCTCATACCTCTGTAGCACCATTAAAAAGTGGAACACCTTGGCAGCACATGTGTTTCCTCTTTTCTATAATATCAAATCCTTCGTCCGTCAACCTGCCAGAACACTGTTGTCTAGTGTAGAAAAATAATAACAATATCGAGTATTTTATAAACTGCATTTCCAAAAGTTAAATTAATTGCCCATACATTAGGCCGACACCATGATTAATTTTAGAGAGGAATTTGACAATCAGAAAATGTTGCCAGTTAATGGATCATTTTAAGTGTTGTCCGTTCATGGATATTTTAATGTTTAATATTTCTTAAACATCTAGTCTTTTGTCAGTTACAATTTGGGATCCTCTTTTAGCTTAACAACAGACGAAGCGGAGCTACTATGCTCAGCTCATATAAAAAAACCGGCTTAGTGCGAGTCGGACTAGCGCACGAAGAGTTCCGGACCATTATCGTTATAAACGGCCAAAAAAATATTTCTGTTGTATGGGAGCCCACCTTAAATATTTGTTTTATTTTAATTAAATGATTTATTTTTAAAGTGAATACACAACTAAATATTCTGTGAATATTTCAAGCATCTACCTGTTGCCGATATCAATATCGAACAAAAACGTGCAAAAAAAAAACACGTTTGTTGTATGGGAGACCCCCTTATATATTTGTTTTTCTTTAATTTAATTATTTATTTTTAAAGTTATAAGAATATATAACTAAATATTCTGTGAATATTTTAAACGTCTACTAAAAACGAGCAAAAAATCACGTTTGTGGTATGGGAGCCCCCTTAAATATTTATTTTATTCTGTTTTTTAGTATTTGTTGTTATAGCGGCAACAGAAATACATCATCTGTGAAAATTTCAACTGTCTCACTATCACGGTTCATGACATACAGTCTGGTGACAGACGGACGGACGGATGGACGGACAGCGGAGCCTGAGTAATAATAGGGTACCGTTTTACCCTTCGGGTACGGAACCCTAAACATCAACTATTTTTGGTATGTCAACCAGGTACTGGCTGTAGGTACTGTCCGTATGGTAGAATAGAACAGAATAGAATAGAATACACTTAATTGCACCCATATGACAAAGATACGTACAAGAAACTTGCAAAAATGAAATGTACAAAATGCGGTTTTGTCGCTAAAAGCAATCTCTTCCAGACAACCTTTAAAGGAGAAACAATGACAAAATTAGGTAGGTAATCGCATCATAACTTGTAAAAAATTATACAATAAGTATAATACAAATAGAAAAAACCGGCAAAGTGCGAGTCGGACTCGCGCACCATGGGTTTCGTACCATAAAAACGGCTAAAAAATCACGTTTGTGGTATGGGGCTCCCATACAACAAACGTGATTTTTTAGCCCCTTAAATATTTGTTTTATTTTTATTTCATTATTTATTTTTAAAGTGTATGTATGTATAACTAAATATTATGTGAGTATTTCAAGCGTCTACCAATTGCCGTTATCAATTGCGAGCAAAACCGAGCAAAAAAATCACGTTTGTTGTATGGGAGCCCCCTTAAATATTTATTTTATTCTGTTTTTTTTTTATTTGTTGTTATAGCGGCAACAGAAATACATCATCTGTGAAAATTTCAACTGTCTAACTATCACGGTTCATGAGATACAGCCTGGTGACAGACGGACGGACGGACGGACAGCGGAGCCTTAGTAATAGGGTTCTTGTTTACCATTTGGGTACGGAACCCTAAATGTGATAAGGTATTAAGACCTTTAATTGACAACCCGAATGGCTTTCAATGGCCACTTTAACTCCGAGGTCGCGGATTCGATCCCCGCACATGACAAATATTTGTATGCATGAACATGTCTGTTTGTCACGGTCTGGGTGTTTTCTATGTATTAGGTATATGTATTTATTTAAAAAAAAAATTATTTATGTATCAGTCATCTCGTACCAGTACAAGCTTTGCTTACAATAGAATACGTAGGCGGGATGTTAAGTAACTAGCCACTGCTATTTTAAAAGTTAAAATAAAACAAAAATATATGTCATTTTTAAATTCGTATCTCTGGCCACCTGTGTTCTAAATTTAAATTTGGTGGCGTGAAGATTTTTTGTCATTTGAAAATATATTTCGTCAACTGTTTTCAAAACGGATAAAATTGAACAAAGAGCGGCGATAAAGTTTCTTCATATGAAGGGCATGAAGGGGAAAGTTATCTATGACGAGTTATATAATGTTTTGGGTGAATGTGCTCCTTCTTATGCCACAGTAAAAAACTGGGTGGCTGAGTTTAAACGCGGTCGTACATGTGTCCAAGATGAAGCCCGCCCCGGACGTCCAAAAAGCGTCATGACTCCGGAAATGGTCGTGAAAGTACATGATATGGTTTTAGCAGATCGACGATTGAAGTTATCTGAAATAGCTGACACTACAGGTATCTCAAAAGAACGGGTACATCATATCCTAAGTAAGGAATTAAATATGAAAAAGTTATCGGCCCGTTGGTTGCCGCAATTGCTTACGCACGATCAAAAAAGGATTCGGGTGCAAAACTCAAAAGAATGTCTGGACCGTTTTCAGAGTAATAAGGCCGATTTTATGAAACATGGGTTCATCATTACACGCCAGAATCAAAAATTCAATCAAAACAGTGGACTCAATCGGGATGCCCGGCTCCAAAAAAGCCATCGCTGTAAAGTCGGCTGGAAAAGTGATGGCTTCCGTCTTTTGGGATGCAGATGGGATCTTGATGATAGATTACCTTCCTAAAGGTCAAACAATTAATTGAGAATACTACGCTAATCTTTTAGATAAGATTCATCAATGTATTCAGCAAAAACGACCAGGTTTGGCGAAAAAAAAATCATCTTTCACCAAGACAATGCTAGGGTTCACACATGTGTTAAAGCTATGGCAAAAATCAACGAATTAAAGTATGATTTGATGCCCCACCTACCTTATTCGCCAGATCTAGCGCCATCAGACTTCCACTTATTCCCTAAGCTCAAAACTTTTTTGGGCGGACAGAAATTTGCCACAAATGATGAAGTCATAGCCGCTGTAGAGGAGTATTTTGCAGGCCTCGAAAGAAATAATTTTATGGAAGGCATTACTGCTTTAGAACGAAGATGGAATAAGTGCGTAGAGGTTCACGGAGACTATGTCGAAAAATAAAATTAATTTTATCACGGAAAGTTAAGTGTTTTCTTATTAAGCTAGTTACTTATCATCCCGCCCTCGTACAATACAATATTCTTTATTGCACAAAATAAAAGATTTTACAGAGATATAAAGATAATAAAAATACAAAAAGCTTGGTTTGGGACTAGATGGCGCTGTGTAATATGTCAAGGAATATCTATTTATATTAACCTTAATCTGCGAAGAAATTCATCTTAATAAATGAAATTCAAGTAATTTAATACAAAATGCCCACCCACAGTCAACCCCATCAACTTTTTACGTCGTTTCTCGTAAGAACCAAAGAAGTTATTACGGAGATAACATCAGCCCCATTATTGTAAACTACTATAAACGCGGGGCTGTTGTGAATTTTAATACTTCATTTAGTCCTGATCAGTTGCCCTACCGTCGGAGCTGAAGCCGATTACCATCGGATTTTTTACCCGACTGCGCCAGAAGGATGATTTTCGAGAGTATGTATGTATGTATAATTGTTTGGCACGCTCTGCAGCCTCAACGACTCGATGGATTTTTAGCTTGAGAGGTGTCGTTAGATTCGTATTTACTGTGAGAGTAAATTCAAATGTTTGGCAAAAGGTGTGGTTACTATACAAACTCATATAATCCTAAAAAATAGAAAATAAAAAACGGTAATTTAATAATAATGTAATTTGGAAATTAAAAACCCCTAAAACAAGAACATGTAGCAGTCGGGACCCTACATGTGCTCTAAATTCATTAAGAATTCTAGAATGGGTCCCGACTGCTACATGTTTTCTTGTTTTAGGAGTTTTTCATTTCCAAATTACATAGAAAAGCAGTCGGGTTTTTAGTTTTTTAAATTACCGTTTTTTATTGAATGCGAAATTGAAACTAATTCTTATATTATTAATAAATATGTTTAGCTCAGCTGGTAGAAACCCTAGAGGTCTATCTACTAAGCTGAAGATATTTGTCAATAACTTTAAGCTAAGACCAATTTATGGAATTAAAAAATCCGGTGATAATCTATAATATAACTAGCGGCCCGACCACGCTTCGCTGTGGCTCAATCTTTTCGTTTCCATCCATTTCCTTAGAGATGGCGCTGTATGTGAAAAAAGATTTTCCCGCTTTTCTTTTCAAATTTTTCCAGAATTTTCTTTGCTATAAACCTCACGGAGCCCGAGACCTTTCCAACGAATGCAAAACCGTGGAAATCGGTTCGTGCGTTCTGGAGTTATAGCGTCAGGAAGGAAAACCCGACTTATTTTTATATAGTAGATAAATAGCCCCTGATCAGGGGACCCTACCGACGAAGCTGAAGCCGATTACCATTGAATATTTTGATTCGTAAAGCAGAGGGGCAATTCTCGTAATTAAAATGTAGTCAAAATTCAGTTTCGATCCAGTCTCGATCTCACAAATGTCACATTTGGTATTCTCGTAACACAATACAGTGAAACCTGGTTAAGTAAGACTTTAAGGGACCTATAAATTTGTTTCACATAAAGAGGTATTCCACTTACCCAGTGTCTCAGATATCCAGGTACAAATAAATATCTGTCTCATTTACAGAGGGTTCCATTAATAGAGGTCAGAATACAGGTTATTTCAGTTATAGAGGTGCGATTATTAAATAAAGTAACGTATTATTTAATCACTATACGTTAGTTTTAATCTTTATTGGAAATCAAAAAAACAATTTTAAAGGTAATAAATGTAATAAACAAAAATATTCAACTACGTTTTTTTACAAATAGTCTACGATCATTGCAACATAGTAGGTACAAAAATGTAAACAAAATGTATCAATTATAAAAATTGATCATTTTAGTTTATATTTTGGAAGTATCAGCCATCAGATGTTTTTCGATGTTATAAATTTTATCAAGTATGCTTTGGTCACCAATTGATCATTTCAAATAAATAACAAATTTAAATAGCCCAAATTAGAGAGGTGATAAATTGATGTTGTCTCAGTTACAGAGGTTAATGCATATAAAATTCAATCGCTGTTCAGTTATAGAGGTAACTATCACTATAAAATCGAAAGAACGAATCCCAGATATAGAGGTTTGCTTCGTCCCACTAACAGAGGTAATTCAGTGCCAAAGTGTTGGGACCTCAGCATGAGTTCCAGTTATGGAGGTTTCTCACTTATCCAGGTTCCACTTAACCAAGTTTCACTGTATATAACTTCAAAATTAAATTTAAGCTGGATTATATCGAAATATGAGTGAAAATTAAACAAATTAAGAATATTACTTTGCCAACAACTAAAATTGATAATAATTAATTAATGAAATCAAGTATATAATTTTAGTCAATTCACAATTCAATCTCGATTCGGACAACTATCAATCTGCGTTCGTAGAAAAATTACGAGAATTGGCCTTCTGCCCCGTTACCACCAACTCTTATTGCGATTCAATAACTGAATAGAATGCTTATTCATACCAATGAATAAGCGACTCTATGCAATTTGAAATAGAGTCGCTTATTCATTGGTATGAATAAGCATTCTATTTAGTTATTGAATCGCAATAAGAGTTGGTGGTAAGGGGGCTGGACTTATGTTTTAGTTATTGACAGACATCTTCAGCACAGTTGGTAGAGCTCCAGGGTTTCTACCAGATAAGCTAAACACAAGTACCATAAATGGAAGCTGAACTTTGATATCCGCAATGAGAAAATACTTTTTTTTATATTCGCTCAACATATTGGCTCCGCTTCCCCTGATGGTAAGTCAAAAGAGGAGCCCCAATCGCAACGGCAACGGACAAGAGACCTTGATGTCTTGTCAGTTGACGCTGCCATGCTGGACTACAAGATGCTTCTTCACGCTTCGCTTGAAGGTATCCCATATTGTATGAATGAGGAAATACATATTCCGGCAACGCGTTCACAGTTTTTAATGGTGTTTTTTAATAATACGACGGTAAAGTTAGCCGGTAGGGCTTCAGATGTGGCAACACTATTAGAAAATATTTTGTTTAGTGCCGTTAAGGTTCCGTCTGGGACTCAATACTACACATTTTGTGGTTTAAGTGGCTCACTATGATGTTTAGAGACCGTGTCGACTAGCAAAAGAGGGTGTGGCAAAAGAGTGGTTTGGCACAGCCTGTTTGTAAGCTGTGAATTTCTTGCATAAATTTATTTTTGCAAGATATATACCCACCATTTTGACTCGGCGAGGAAAACATAAAAGAGATAGCAAGTATATTAAATCGCTGATATGATAAGGATGGCGATACATTATGTCTCGACCTCAGCAGGAACCGTTTACTGACGAAGTTTAGTATGGGTATGCCATATATATAGATTATTTTAAAAATTTATTTTATCCACATACACAAATTATCTTTGCAGGCCTCTCATCCCAAAGCGACAGTGTAGCAAAAGTTAATTACATAAGTTTTTTACATAAGATTATGGTATCATATAATGTAAATTGGGCGATACTGATAAATAATAATTAAAAATAAATTATTAACTGCATTCCTACAGAAACAAGTTCACGCCTGAAGTTAGAATACCTTATAATTATATCTAATCGGAAATGTTATTAATTAGAAATCTTTAGTTAGGAAATCATGTTCTATAATAAATTACAAATATGTTCATAAAATTATAAGAAGGCATTTCGTAACATATTTCATTAAAATATAACAAAAATTTATTACATCCAAATCCAAACAGCATCAACACATGCCATGACACATAATAAAATAAATGATTTATTCATCAAATCGTTTCACAATCACACCAAAATAAAATCAAAACACATAAATCCCTTGAAATTATTGTCGAAAAAACTCGTCCGGTCCAAAACTGTTGACAAGGCCTGGGCATCATTTAAAATTAATGGCAGCCGTACATTCCCGCTACCGAGCCAGTGGTGGTCCACCCTTTAACATTTTCGTCACAAAATAATACAAAAAGCCTTAATGCCGTGATGCCTGCATTGAATTCCTCAACGTGTAAAATATGTGGGTGATTAAAAATTGGATTGGACCCACGAAGGTTTTTCAAAACATTTTTTTTTTAGATTTATATGTTACTAATTATGTTGTATGATTATATTATGGTCACAATATAGGTATATTACGTGTTGTGTTCAATTTGCTCTCACAAGTAGGTATACCTAACAAACGAACATATCTTGTTCTCTTACTCTTTTAACGTTATTATTATCAATTTTGTTTCTTATTTTATTATTTTGTCTCTTATTTTATTATTATTTTCGACCTGTAATAATGCAGCTATTGATATTTTTAATAAATTATCCTAAATTATAAATAATGCCAGAAGTGTATTTGTTTGTTCCTGTAGCAAAAATTCAGAATCTAAGAAGTGACATTATAATTACCTTCATTTTTGGTGAACTATGTCAAGTATACTCCCCTCTAAATGGACCGATGATCTCAAGAGAACAGCCGGAAGTGGCTGGATACGGAAAGCGGAGGATCGCATATGGTGGAAGGCATTAAGAAAGACATAAGCCTTCCCTAATATCCCTGGACATAAGTCGCAGTGGATAGATACAGGCTAATCATAATGATGATGATGATGTCAAGTATTTCTTTTCTACAAAAAACTTTCAAGTATCGTGCAATCAATGTCAACCATCAATGATATGTCACAGCACAGCCTGTTTGTAAACTGTGAATTTCTTGCATAAATTTATTTTTGCAAGATATATTCCCACCATTTTGACTCGGTGAGGAAAATATGAAAGAGATAACAAGTATATTAAATCGCTGATATGATAATGTGCAATCAATGTCAACCATCAATGATATGTCATTGTTACTAGCTGGTCCGACAGACGTTGTCCTGTCTTCCTACCATTGGCAAAGTAACATATTGCCAAAAGGGGAATATATATATATATATATATATATATATATATATATATATATTCGCGCACGCTGTCAAATGACTGACAGTTCTGTCAACCGCCATAAATTTACATTAGAAAAGTTAATATGGTGGTTAAGTTTTCTTAAATTTTCCAATTTTTCGCGTAATAAGAAATTTCTCCTGACAATAATAAACACAACAAGAAAAGAATTAGCGAAATCGGTCCAAACGTTTACGCATGCCGTGATCAAGGAAAATAGGGATTCATTTTTGTATATATGACTGTATATATGACTGTATATACTATGTATTACTAGCTGATCCGGTAAACGTTGTATTGCCATTTAAATTTCTACTAGGATTATTTTCTATAATAATAAAAGGCTTTGTCCTCACTGACTGACTGACTGACTGACTGACTGACTCACTAATCAACGCACAGCCTAAACCGCTGGGTCTAGAGATTCCAAATTTGGCAAGTAGATTCCTTATGACGTCTAGGGGTGCACTAAGAGGGTCCAAAGTTTGTATGGGGAAACAAGATTAGTTGGACTATTTTATCCGAAACTTTACACGAGTACTTCTACAGATAAATAAGTAAACACGTGTTTCAGGATTTTTCAAAATTCCACCCCTAAAGGGGTAAAATGGAGTGAAAAAGTCTGAAAATCGTCATGGGTATTGTTTTTATGGTTTATCGGGTCGCTGATTACGAAAACAACAACTATTTTATAATCCAACATAGCCGACGTGACATAAAATCCCCCCCTCATCATCATCATTCCCCTATGGGGGTGCGATGGGGTTGAAATGTCATAATATCAATATGGGTGTTGATATCAGTATGGGTGGTGGTTTTCTGGGACGTCAATTACGAAAATCGCATCGATTTGAAAATATATCACAGTGGACACGAAATAACTTAAAAGGATTTTTCAAATTTTTCCCCTAAAAGGGTGAAACGGAGGTCCAAAGTTTGTGTAGGGGACCGGAGTTAGGTTGACTATAGATAAATTCAACCCAAAAAAAAGAAGTAAAATGGGGTCAAAAAATCTGAAAAACATGAAGGATATTATTGTTTTTATATCTTATCGGGTCGCTGATTACGAAAACAACAACGATTTTAAAATTCAACGTGGCTAACGTGACCATCATCATGTAATTTTTTTAAAATTTGATTTAACCTTTTTAAGCTGATGGAATGAGACTTGTGTGTTGACTGAAGTGTTATCCTAATAGGTTTTTAAATTTGTATTTGGCGTCAATCAGTGCTTATACGATCGCGAGCGGCCGGCGCGGCGAGGACGGGACGGGTGTAGTAGTAGTTATCTGGAAAGTTCTTGCATCCGTATTGAGTACAATTATAGGTGCTACATGAGGGTGGTTGCATTGCGTTTTAGACTTGACTTGGATAATCTAAAAAGCGCGAACTTCACGCGAGCGAAGCCGCAGGCAAAAGCTAGATAGTAAAAGGCTTTGTCCTCACTGACTTGACTGACTGACTCACTAATCAACGCACAGCCCAGACCCCTGAAGCTAGAAACCTGAAACTTTGGATATGTGTTCCTTATACAATGTGAGCGCGAACTAAGACGAGATTTTCCGAAATTTCACTCCTAAGAGGTTAAAATAGGGGGTTGAAAAAAAAACCCTCTTGGAAACCGATTCACCTACGATTTTGAGACTTGGTGGAATAGTTGTTTATAAAAAAAAGGGGATGTTTATGGGTAATTGATTAACTGTTTGCTAGGTTCGTGCCACCATTGTTCACGTATTAAACAACTGGAATGATAAGTTGTTGAATGAGGACAGTAAAGGATGCGCTGTTGAGGAATCTCTCGTAATAACCCGCATTCCCATTATTCCATAAGATCACCCAGTTCAATTTAAGAGACTTCACTTCAATTTCCCATACAGGTGTTTCGCTATGACCAGTAACAAAGCTCAGGGGCAGTCTCTAAAGGTCGCTGGGGTTGACTTGAGACAGGACTGCTTCTCTCATGATCAGTTGTATGTAGTTTGCTCAGGAGTAAGTTCTCCTGGAAGCATTGCAATTATGGCTCCTGGTGCGAATGCCAAAAATATTGTTTACCGGGACGTCTTAACCTATGGTGTATGTTTGTGATAATGGTCAATACGAAACAAAAATAGACGCAAATCAGGAGTGTTCCCGTAGCGAAGCACGGGTACTTTGCTAGTAGTAGAATAAAATAGATAACAACCTATTCTCACTACCTACTGAATATACATATAAAATGTTATCAAAATCGGTCAAACCGTTTCGGAGGAGTATGGTAACTAAAACTGTGACACGAGAATTTTATATATTAGAAGATGAGGGAACATATATTATAAACCAAACGTAAACTGATAGTTAATGTATCTTATCTTATCTTAGAGTGGGTCCAGTGCTGAAGCACCGGTGACACGTCGACCCTCATGGATCTTTTGTGCTCTCCCAAATCCTTTAGTCACTCTCCCCTGACTGTCTGGAGACATGTTCCATGTACTTCAGTATGCCGCTTATTGGGAAGTCTGTAGTCCTCCAGGTCCGGGTACGCCTTTCCTAGGGTTTCCATTCGTTTGCCGGCTAGGGCGTCACATTGACACATCAAGTGTTTCATGGACTCGTTAGACCCATAATGTAAATAGCATTAAGTATGCCTTTTGTATATTTTCTGTAAGATTATGTGCAATAAAGATTATGTAAATAAATAAAATAAAATCGTAATCCAACAGCTAGTTCTAAAATAAGTATCGATAACAATTTAAGAAACCAATCGCGGTTTACCATACATTATAAATCAAGTCTGTCGTGTTTATATGCCCAAGCTGTAAGCGTCAGTTTGAACGCAGTTTAACCACAATATGAGAGGATACTATACAATACACTAACACCATACCACAACACAAAGTTCAATTTAATTCATGCAACATTACCGTTTTTGATCACTTGGTTAATAAAACAAACCTTTCCAATGACCTTTCCATATACTAGTAATAAAAAGTAATTTAAAAAATGGGGTGTGAACCAATAAAACTATTTCAAAATGCGACGTTCAATAGTCCTTACTTAACGTAATAAATTATTTGATCATTCATCTATCCAGTGGTGTGTTTTTTTTTTTTCGCAGATCATTCTAGTTTTTATTTTATTTGAATGAGTAATATATACAATATTCAGCGAAATTTATTGAGCTTATAAAATCGTCCGGTCGTTCTGCCTGTCCGTCCGTTGCCATGAAACTCAAAATTTCGAAATTCTGACTTCGGCTTCGTGTAGAGCATCAAAAAGTAGTAATGTAAAGTGACCATGGTTTTCCGATATCAATTCGGGAGTGGCCAAAATAAATAAAATAAATAAATTTCGCTATGGTGGCGCATGCTGCGCGTCCGATGTTTTTAAATAAATAAATATTCCAGGACAAATTACACACGGCCATCTAGTCCCAAACTAAGCAAAGCTTGTACTATGGGTACAAAATAACTGATATAATACTTAAATATTTTTTTTTGTAAATACATACATATAATACATAGAAAATACCCAGACCAAGACAAACATACATGTTCATATACACAAATGTTTGTCTTGTGCGGGGATCGACCCCGCGACCTCGGAGTCAAAGTGGCCATTGCTAACCATTCGACCACCGGGCTCGTCAATTTTTTTTTTTATTCTAAATTAATGAATTTATTAGGCTTTTATTCTAAATTAATTAACTATATTACTAAACTTAATATTTACAAATAAAATATTTACAATTGTGATGTTTTTGAATTTTGGATGTTCGAGTAGAGCATAGATTTTGGGGTGTAAGTGGTTCATCAACATCTTTGAACCAAGGCCAACTTCACCTGCACGCGGTGCACCCTGCTGACTGACAAGCGAAGCTCTGGCGAGGAGAGAGGTGGGGAGCGTAATTGTAAGCTGCCCGACTGGGGAATGTACCTCCACCTCACAGAATGCCGCAGCCAAATAACGGTTCCCTTGAGGGCTGTTATGTTCCTGCGAGTGAGTGAGGTCACCAGAAAGGAAGGATATGCTGCGATGGCAGCGGGGGTGGCGGCTCGCGAGCGATATTTTATGTTGCGAGCGTTAATATGGCTACGGTGACCGCTTCACATCAGGCGGGCCGTATGTTTGTCTGCCACCCGACGTAGTAAAAAAAAAAAAAAAAAAAAGATCTCAAACTACAACTGTATCCCCCAATTTTGTTATGATTAGTATTTTGGATTGCCCCCGTAGGTATCAAATTTGAAGACGTATTCAGGGCAAAAATTAAACCAGCTTCAAAATTGATATTTATTTAATTAACGGGTAATTAAAAAGAGAAAAATAAAACATTCTTAATTAAAAAAATCTACGATATGTAACAACAACAATTTTTATGCCATTTTTCACGTGTAATATTACACATACTAAGACTTGGTCTGTGATTACACACTATGGTTAAGCAATCGTAGGAACTTATTCCCACAGGAAAAGAAGTTTTATTAAAAAAACGTTTTTCTTTAGACCTTAAGCTATCCCTGTAAGAAAATCCTTTCAATCGAATAATAAATATTCGCATTCACATTCGCGAATATTCGCATGTTTTTGGACATTCGCATTCGAATAGAAACATAGCAATTGTTTGGCGAATGTATTTGACAAACAGATAATTTTAACAAAAAAGAACCGACTCCAAACATTACTCTACATTTATGTATATAGATACATGCTGATGATGATGATGAAAAAAATATGGCACCAATAATTTGGAAGTATACTCTTTCAACTTTTTTCAAATCGGTTTATAAATCACGGAGTAATTAAGTAACAAACATTAAAAAAAAACTAAAGCCGAATTGAGAACCTCCTCCTTCTTTAGAGTCGGTTAAAAATAAATTGTTTATGAAATAGACTGGAGAATATGGAATGATATGTAATACAACTGATAAGATTTTTATGCCAATTTATTTTATTTACTTTATCACCCTATATTTGTATACAAAAATGGTTATATTATAGATCAGCATTACTTATAGACTTATCTCCCACCGCACATCCCTGACACCTAGTTACCACCCGATCCGTGCGTTTCCCGGTAAAGCATTTTTTCCTTCAAGACAACTCTTTCTGGGAAGCACCGTGAGAATGGGAACTAAAGATAATAAAACATCTTCACTTTGCGGTTTACTAATCAATTTTACAATGCACTTATAACTTGTTCTTTTGTAAATTAATCGCTCACGTATTTTTGTTCGTCGTGATAGAGAGAGGGAGTGCGCGTCTAAGCATTCGCCTTGATGAAGATTTCCATTTGACATCGAAACTAGTCGGCTTTCCCAACAAAAAAATATTAATTAATTTACAATGATTTCTCACGTAAGTTTTAATAGTAATAAAGTTCTTTTGTATTAGTGTCATAATTTTATGTAGTAATATTAAGTACGAATGGCTTACAATTAATGCTGCATAAATATGTCATATATGATACTAGCAAGCCCGGCGAACTTCGTATCGTCTTTAAATATTTTTACGTTAATTGTTCCGATGAGTTACAAACTATCCTATCTCTCAAGTTGGATCAAACTGCACACACTGTGCAAAATTTATTAAAATCGGTTCAGTAGTTTAGGATTCCATTGCGGACAAACAACGTGACACAAAATTTTTATATACTAAGATTAGACTACCATTTAAATTATTAAAACAAAAAATAAGTGTTGTTAAGATATAAATACATATTAGCCCCACTTAGATATATTAAAATCTTGTTTGTATAACTTTTAATTAGCCATTAATGACGTCACTCCAATTAGCCAACAAATTGACAGGTCATCCATACAGGTATAAAAAATCAGCCGACCGCAATAAAAATAAGGAAAACGTCGAGAATTTGCAAAATGCATTAAAAACAGATTTGACGAGTATTTAAGGCCGCGAAAGTAGCACTACTTTGAATAAAAAATATCATATTTTAGCGTTTAGGAAGAATATTAGAAATTTCTATGAATGTTTGTTGTCAAGAAAATAGAGCATTTTACGTCATTATGCCAGCACTCAAAATGTTTCGATTTAAAAGTGCCTAAAAGCGAAAAGTGTTAAAAACGGTAAATTTTTACAGTTTGTTGAAAAGACAACAAAGTAACAAAACCACCACCAGTTCAATTAGGTACCTACATTATTCACCAATTTTACTCGCTCATATTTACTAGTGTTGCGGCTAATTACTGGCTGTAGTTTTTTTATTTATTCCTATATACTGTCTGAAGCTGAACTATCAGCGTTTTGTTGGTTAGGTTAGGTTACAAAACATGTAGATGAGCTATAGCTATTTCATGTTACTGCGGCACACATAATGATTCTTTTTGTGTTTAACACTATATTTCACTTAAGTTTATAAGTAATTATTATAAGACTTGAAATAACTAATTATATGTGTGCTGAAGATACAAATAAATGTTGCATTCATTCATTCAAATAAACCACCAAATTTATTATATATAGGTATATTTATAAGCAATGGTCCATTTTCAGTGAGACCCCTTGTTTTTCTTCTCTCTGAGGGCCTTAAGTTTCTGGCAAAGCATTCATAATATTTCAATTTAGAAATAGTAGCACAATTTACCAAAAACGGTTCTATTCTAATGTTTTTTATCCAAAGTGGCGCCATTTTCGCGGCAACAAGCTCCTTAATCAGGTATGTTTTTGTCGCCAACACCTTGTCGCTCAACCGTTAAGCTTTCTACTTCACTTTCTGTAGTAAATGTCTAATATTTTTGTTATTTTCATTGCCATGTTTTTACTCTCTCAATCTCAAATCACGTTTCAATAAACCTCGTCAATTTGTTGGTTGAAGGCTAGCGATCCAGCCCGGTTTTGCACAGGTGGAATTTAAAGTACTCAGTAATTTATCGTAAAACATACCGGGCAGCAGTGGCGGCGCAGCGCACTCCAAATAACGACTTTTTTTGATACAATATTGCGATTTTCGTATGCATCTCCAAAAATAATTTAAAAATGATTTAAAGAAAACATTGTTAAACTACCAAGTTAGGGCAGAAATTTGAAACTTAAACTTTTAAACCCAAATATCGTAATTATAGATTAAATCTTAGTTATTATGATTATTAATGTGCACCAACACACTCTCTAGCGTCTTTTTATTGTGTAAGGAGAGGCACAGTGGAGAGATGTGTGAGATGTATGCAAAGTTTTGTCATTTTTAGTGCATACTAGCGGCCCGGTACGTGCTTCGCTACGTATAAAGTGATATACAAAAAAAAAAAAAATTGGAACATCAAATTCATTTAGTCAAACAAAAAAATCTGAAAAAAGTTTCAATTTGACAGCACAATCCCCATCTGAAAAAAGTTTAAATTTGACAGCAAAATCCCTATTAACAAAGATCCGCAATTTATTGAATTCATTTGTTACAAAAAATGTGATAAATGAAGAACCGCTCTACCGATTTTGTGCAAACTTCACATAAACCATCTACTAAATAGTCCGAACAAAGCCTAAACATTTGGTTTGGATAGGTGAGCCCGTTCTTGAGTTATAAAATTACAACGAAAAGTGGCATTGATTTATATATATATAGATATATACTCGTACACATAGTCTCTATTGTAATTATAATGTCAATTTCTAAACTCATAGAAAAATTGTAGAATCATAACATAGACGAGCTCGGTGGTCGAATGGTTAGCAATGGCCGCTTTGACTCCGAGGTCGCGTGTCCGATTCCCGCACAAGACAAACATTTGTGTGCATAAACATGTCTGTTTGCCTTGGTCTGGGTGTTTTCTATGTATTTAGAACATTTATCAGTTGTCTAGTATCCATAACACAAGCTTTGTGCTTTATTTGGGACTAGATGACGCTGCGTAAATTGTCCAGAAATATTTATTTATTATATACTTTAAATGTCTGTATATTTGCGTTTGTTCTTATTATACTGGCTAACCCTTGGTGTCGCCGGGGATTTGGCGGCTGTTGGGTTGACATATATAACCGTATATGTTAGCTCAACAGTTGTTGAATCTTTGGCGACACTAAGGTAAAACAGAATATTGCTTGTGTAAACCCGCATTATAGGCAATTTTATTTGTACAAGGCTGACTGAAAACCAGCGTTGGTTAGTGTCGGCAGCCTGTCAGACACTGGTCAACATACAGCTGAGTCAATGCCTTTTTGCAACACAAACTTCTTTGCATCTGTTTAAGTGATGTTCTTTATTGTTAAGGTATTACTTGTGTGTTTCGAAATAAATTTATTTCATTTCATTTAATTTCATTTCAATTTATTTGAAAATTTATAACCCTAAAAATGTAAATCCAGAAAATAATACAACTTGTAATATTCGCTGGTTATGCTATCTACTGGTTCTTTTTTTGTTATCTTTTTGACGTGAAACGTTTTTAAAATCAATACATATACCTGGGTACAATACATATACGACATATACCTGGGTATACCCAGGTATATGTCGTATATGTCTTCAGCTTTAGCGGCCCCAGGTGCTATAGCACCTGGGGCCCTGCCGCTAAAGCTGAAGCCGATTACCATCGGATTTTTAGGATTTTTCGGAGCTTAGATTGGTAGTAATTTTGTTTAGCTTAGGTGGTAGAAATTATAGAGCTGTACCGACTAAGCTGAAGATTATTATTATTTAAATAGTTGTATTGGCCAATTTGCCAGAATATTATAAATATTTTTTTTTTAATGGAAAAATTCACCTCCCCCCCCCCCCCCCCTGTACCTAATAGCGGGTCAAATATGGCCTGAATTGCTTCAAGAAAAGGATGGTACGGTCGTGCCGCGTTTTACTGGACTTGGCTCCCGAGCACTGCCATGCCCCCAGATTCAAACAAAACTGTAGAGTTTGGATCTCATTTGTTTGAAAGACAAACAAAATGAACCACCATAAAATCTATAACGAATGCGTGAAACTTTTCTGTTTAAGAATGGAAATACTAACTTATCATAAGTCTAAAGTCAGCGATTTTCAATTTAAACCCTTCCGTTTCACTTTGGCTTTAAAGTTAAACAAAAGTTGTACAAATACCGCAAATTATATGGAAAGTTTTAAGATCACAGACGGAAAGTTTCATTCGCCAATATTACCGAATTCCATTTGCTTTGCCTAGGTAAATACTAGTAAGATTTAATATTACTGAAACGTTTATGTCCTTTTATTTCATTTGTTACTTAAGAAAACTTTTTTTACTTAAAAGTAAAACTTTTTGTTTCAAATGTTGCAGATTCGTCGAGACGTCCGCAGCAGCTGGAGCGGAGGCAACCTAGATGCATTTCAATGCAGTGGTTGCTTTAACCACTGCAGTGAGAAATGCATTTACTGACGGTAGTGGGTGGGTGCCGGCCGGTAGTAGTTTGCATAAACTAATTAGTGGCGGAAGCACGCAAAATAGTGTAGACACGTTAAGCCGTCGGTCCCAACTGTTGTCATTAGATGACAGTCGATAAGCCAAGTCAGTGGCCTTTGACTTTGGGCGGCTTAAAAATTAAATAGGCTGCATTTGAGCAGCGTGGTGCAGTACACTCTAAACCCCTTCGATTGAGAGGAGGTCCGTATTCCAGCAGTGGGACGAATAAAGGTTGCCGACATAAAGACTCTTCCAAAGATAAGTGCATCTTTCTACTTGAACATTTTCAGACTTAAATTTCGCTCTTACCTTGTTATTTTGTATTTGTGTGTTTTAATAAATAAAAATAACACAACAACAACAACATTTGTCTATTTTATCAATCTCTAAATCTGTTAACAACGACAGATACGCAACATGACGACATAGAAAAAAAAACATTACACTATTAATTTGAATAGTAAAGAAAATATTAATATAGAGGAGCCCGGTTTTCGAATGGCTAGCAATGGCGACTGACTCTGATATCGTGGGTTCGATCCCCACAGAAGACAAACATTTGTATGCATGAATGTTTGTCTTGATCTCGGTGTTTTCTATGTGTATTATACATATGTACATATTTACAAATTTGCCCATGTGGTTTCTGGCAGAATAGAATAGAATTACTCCGTCTCTTCCGGTGGATGTCGTACAAGGCGATTAAGGAAAATATATTTTAAAACATCGATCAGGCCTCTCCAACCCTAGTCTGGCTAGCGTGGGGAGTGTAGGCCAAATCCTCCTTCTGTCAGGTACGGACGAGAGAGGGTCGTGCTCCTGTAGTGGAGACTAAAATGACCTGATGATGATGATGATGATGATAACATATTTCTAAAAAAAATGTACTTAAGTACATTTATCAGCTGTATAGTACCCATAGTACAAGCTTTGCGCTTAATTTGGTACTAAATGGTGCTGTGTAAATTAAATAAATAATAATAATAAATAAATATTTCTGGACAATTTACACAGCGCCATCTAGTCGCAAATTAAGCGCTAACCTTGTGTTATGGGTACTAGACAACTGATAAATGTACTTAAATACATTCTTTTTTGTAAATACATACTTATAATACATAAACACCCAGACCAAAACAAACAGACATGTTCATGCACACAAATGTTTGTCTTGTACGGGAATTGAACCCGCGACAACAGAGTCAAAGTGGCCATTGCTAACCATTCGACCACCGAGTTCGTCAATGCAGCTCAACAAATGCATTAATGCAGGTAATTTGCCCACTATATTCCTGACATCGATGCCAATGTACCGTTGATCGTTTTCATTCAGCCATAGAACCGTATCTCTCATAGCCATCACAGCGATCACAATGCAAGGGCACCCCACAATAATTTTGACAACGCATAGTGCAGGCTACGTATGCAAATCCGCCCCGGGCTATGAAATATACGACCAATAAATAAACAAGCCCAAAGGGGTGAAATTAAATATTCATATAGGGTAGTGACGGGGCTTGTAATGAGAAACATTGTGGTGTCGATGTTTTGGGGTTATTTAATGGTTTTAAATAAACTCTCTTTTTTTGTTTGACATGTCGTGAAACTCAATAAGACGGTGCTATTAATAATATTAATAAGAATGTTCTTACACAGTTAAAATTGGGAAGGATAGATTATGATCTGGTACAAATAAACAAATAAACTACGTTATAATTATATTTTTTTACATAAGCAGAAGAAGTCTCTACAAGTTTTACCTTAGACGGTACTCGATTATTTGCTAATCGAGATAAGAAGATGTTTGGATGTTATCCTCAATGTCGTTAAAACAGCAGAACTAATTGAAATACCTGTAATAGCAACTGTAACAGCCGTATGGATGAAATCGTAGCCAAATTTTATTGTTTAACCAATACAAATGCAATCAAATTTGGTACTTCAAAGCTTGAAAACATAGCTCACTTAAAAAATCACTTAAAACTTTTAGTGTAAATTGTAAAAGTAAAAATATGAATTTATACACTTTGCCAAAGATTTTACTTCATGGAAAAAAAAAGCACCAAATGGATAATCTTTTATTTCCCTAATTCATTGCGTTAAATATGGAATACAAATATTAGAATGTAGTATCCCGTCTAAAATACCAGAAGGCCAATTCTCGTAATTTTTCTAGGAACGCAGATTGAAAGTTGATCGAATCGAGATTGAATTGTGAATTGACTAAAATTATATATTTGATTTCATTAATTAATTATTATCAATTCTTGTTGTTGAAAAAGTAACATTCTTAGTTTGTTTAATTTTTACTCATATTTCGAAATAATCCCGATTAAATTTAATTTTTAAGTTACATATTGTGTAACGAGAATACCAAATGTGACATTTGTGAGATCGAGACTGTATCGAAACTGAATTTTGACTATATTTTAATTACGAGAATTGCCCCTCTGATCTCTCCATCGATTACCCTCGATTAATATGTTGCTTTATTTCTTAATAACATATTAATGAAAAGATATCAATTTAACAGATATCAAATAAATAATACTATTCCATATCTAAAACATATATTTTACAGTCGATATCGATATAAATGAATTTAACATCACTATGACAGTACAATATCGTAATAGTGAGGCGACTTGTATAACATCACCAAATTAGCCGAGCGATGTGCACTAGCCCTTAGGCAATTCTAGGGTTGTTACAACACGGCACATTTTAATATGTTACAGTGTAACTAAACTTTACAACATTGTGAGAGTATGATAAATTGATAATAGTTATAATATGTGCAAGACAATTTATAATAAAATACCAAATTATTTTAAGGAACTCCCACTGAATGAATTCAAACCGTCATTGCGGAAGTGGCTTTTGCAGAAACTATTTTATTCCATTAAAGAGTTCTTAGAATATAAGGAATAGACATTCGTAATTGATGCATGGATTAAATTTCTTATGAATTATTGTTTGATATATAATGAAATGATATACGTAATTGTTATAAAATAATTGACATAGTAATTTATAGAATGAATATATTTGCCATTATTAATTTATAGTATTAAATATATTGGACATAGTAATTTATATTAATGACATTAGTAATATAAAAAGATAATATTATACTCAATTACCTACTCTCGTAAGATTTGCATGCTATTGAAAATGGCTAAATAGGTCTAAGCAACTTTGTTATACTATCTGACATCCTCATTTACTGTTACCCTATTTAATGCAAATAAAGATTATGATTATGATTATGATGATTATTATAACTAGAAATTTTAGGCCTCCGCGCACTAGGCGACCGCGAACACAATCATTGGTCACAGCGACTAACCATTTTTAACCGACTCCAAAAAAGGAGGAGGTTCTCAGTTAGGCTGTTTTTTTATGTTTGTTAATTCATAACTCCGTCATTTATAAACCGATTTGAAACTTTTTTTATTTGAAAGAGTATACATATGTACTTCCAAATTGGTCCCATTTTTTTTTCATATCATAAAGTTCAGTTCTGATAGTGGGGTTCATGAAGATTTTTTTTTAACTTTTTAGTGCTGCTTGCTATTGTAGAGTAGTTTTTAGAGTCAGTTTTTTTTTTGTTAAAATACACTGTTCAGTACGTTATCATCTGGTCGCGCGACCAGTGATAAAATTTGTTGGACGCTGCGACCAAGATCGCGGTCGCATAGTGCGCGGAGGCCGTAAAACTTTGGGTGAAACAATGACATCTAACCACGCCTTCATTGTATGCACTCATTTGATTGGCACACGCATCTCAGAGCCTCAGACAATAGGTCCACGATCGGGCTCAGCGGCCTTTAATAAAAAGCAATTCGAGGGCGAAATGCCTTTTTCAGAAATTTATTATAATTACAGTTTAATGTTAATTAAATATATATATAAATGTTAATTAACTAGTTATCGATGCTTTTAAGCCTTACGTCATTAGGGTGATTGCTACAATCGCAATAATTAAGGCTGAATTTTATTATACTTTCATTTAAACGAAACGCGTTGAACATGTGCTGATATAATACCAGTACTTTTTAAAGCCTCTAATTAGCTACTTTCAATTTCGAAATGTCAATATTTTAATTAAAATTTAAGATGACAAAATCGAAGCGAATTCTAGGCTGTTATTATTATGTTAAGCATATCTTTTACAGCTATGGATTTTGTGTAGGATCTAGGAAGAGATGCGACATTTTTCTGCCAATTTCGTAGCGTTATGTCTAGTACTAAAACCAATCTAATAACAGTTGTTATTATAAAAATTCTCAGCCATTTGCATATCAATTACTTAGAATTCAAGAGCCCTTACTAAATAATATTTTGTAATGTTTACAAGAAGTAGACAACCCTAGGATTTTAACCCAACGACATGTAAATGCTTTGTGACGCCTTTATAAATGATTTTATCCAACGTGTTTTGTGTGAAATATTACGATGGCAAATTGAATTGGACGCAATCTGGCCGAGAGATACGCCGGCACATGTGTTCTAGAACATAATAGGGTTATTATACAAATCATTTGGGGTGAGATTGGCTCAAACATTTGTAGAACACTCAAAACTTTGGAATGAAACAGTCTTTGTCAAATGACATAAGTAACAACGTGTGTGTTTGTCTCGTTACAAATGTTTGTGAATTTGTGCGCGTGCTTTATGTCAAATTGGCAGTTTGTCTGGCCTCTTTGTGCTGTCCTGTCACATAAAGTGTACATTACATCTTGGATAATACAATGTTGTTGAATGAGCCCTTTTCATATTTAGAATAAGTTTTGACTACGTTCATGTTTTTGTAAACAATCCTTAAGTAGTCAAAACTAAATTTATTAGTTGATATTTAGAAAACAGAGAAGCATTATTATTTCGAATGAGTTGCATTAACATGATAGAAATCTATGATGAAAACAAAAAATCCTAGGTCTGTGCTTGCTTCACAATGATTAGTGTGCAACAAATAATTTGGGGTGTAAGTGGTTCATCAACATCTTTGAACCAAAGTCAGACTCACCTGCACGTGGTGCACCCTGTTGACTGACAGAAGAGGCTCTGCCGAAAAGAGAGGTAGAGCCTAGCGTATTTCTTAAGCTGCCCGACTGGGGAAGTACCTCCACCTCACAGAATACCGCAGCCAAATAACAATTCCCATGAGGGTTGTTGTGTACCTGCGAGTGAGTGAGGTCACCAGAAAGGAAGGAGTTACTGGTTGGCAGCGGCGGTGGCAGCGCGCGAGCGACATTTTATGTTGCGAGCGTTCATATGGCTACGGTAACCGCTTCACATCAGGTGGGCCGTATGCTTGTCTGCCATCCGACGTAGTATAAAAAAAACACTGTCTTTTTCTTTAGAAATTGAGTGAAATATCGAAATAAAGGTAACGAGAAAATAAAATATCTATGTATCATATTATAATAAAATCGGAAACGAGCCGTTTCTGTACATTAAACATTAATTCAAAAATACAATTACCTAATGTACTTTGTACTTTTGCTACCGAGGCAAAAACATTTTTTTTTATCTGTTTGTCTGTACGTTTGTGATACGTTAATATAGAAACGGGTTAGCTGCTTTGATGCGGTTTTCACTGATGTGTGTGTTTCATCATCATCATCATCATAATCTTCAGCCTGTATCTATCCACGGCTGCCCCCTTACCACCATCTCTTATTGCGATTCAATAATTGAAAAGATTGCTTATTCATACCAATGAATATGAATGCAGGATGGCATCCGCATCCAACCGCTTCTGGCCGTTCCCTTGAGGTCATAAGTCCATCTAGACGGGTGGCGCCCGGCGCTTCGTCGCCCCGTACGAAGTCTCCACTCTAGGACCTCCCCCCCCCCCCCCTGATCTGCTATCACTGACTCGGCAGATGTAGCCTGCGCACTTCAGCCTGCAGACTCTGAGAGCTATCCTTTGTGAGAGTTATGTATGTTATTTATTTATTTTATTTATTTGCAATCTTTATTGACCACAAATTATTAATAAGGGTACAAATAATAAGCGTACTTAATAATAATGTAATGTTAAAAGCATTCTCTACCAGTCAGCCTTCGGGATGAGCAGAAAATCACGAATGCGGTTCTGAAGAATCAAAACAAAATCAGATTTTACTACTAAAATATAATACTACTAATAATTGCTACAGAATATTTTGTGTTTATTTTATTCTAATCGGTTCATAATCTAAAAAAAAACATTTTTAATTATAATTTGGTGCATCGCCAACCCTAACCTGTAATTTAAACAACATTACAATAATTAGGCTCCGAATTTATCGAAGGTGCGTGGACACGGCGCCGAGGCGGCGGTACTGGCGGTCGACGACTATTTACAACAGTTTGTTTGTGGGGACACGCCTGCGATAGTGCGATAGGATATACTGAATTAATTACATACAAGTTCTTATGATAAATCCATACTACTATTTATAAATAAACATCGATCAGGCCTCCCCAACCCGTTTGGTCAGCTTGGGGAGTGTAGGCCAAATCCTCCTGTCTGGGACACACGAGAGGATCGTATTCGTCCTGTAATGAAGACTAAAATGACCTGATGATGATGATGATGATGATGAACATTATAAATGTGAAAGTGCGTTTGCTTGTTTGTTTGTCCTTCTTTCACGTCTAAAGTCGCAAACGGATTGACATGATTTTTTTTTGGAGATAGTTTAAGGTCTGGAGTGTGACATAGGCTACTCTTTATCCTGGAAAAACATATTAATCCCATGGGATAAAAAAATCTTTGTAATAATTTGTCCTTCTTTTACGTCGAAAGGAACCTAAGTACCGACATGATTTTTTTAACGAGATAGATTCCGGTCTGGAGAGTGACTACTTTTTATCCCGGAAAAAACATCTTAATCCCATGGGAAAAATAAACTTATCGCAATAATTAAGGCTGAATTTTATTATACTTTCGTTTAAACGAAACGCGTTGAACATGTGCTGATATAATACCAGTACTTTTTAAAGCCTACCTAATTAGCTACTTTCAATTTCGAAATGTCAATATTTTAATTAAAATTTAAGATGACAAAATGGAAGCGAATTCTAGGCTGTTATTATTATGTTAAGCATATGTTTTACAGCTATTGATTTTGTGTAGAATCTAGGAAGAGATGCGTCATTTTTCTGCCAATTTCATAGCGTAAAAATGTTGGATTAAACTAAATTATGTCTACTCTGACAGTATGAGATAGATTCCGGTCTGGAGAATGACATAAGCTACTTTTTATCCCGGAAAAACATCTTAATCCCATGGGAAAAATAAACTTTGTAATAAATTTTCCTGCTACCACGTCGAAAGGAACCTAAGTACCAACATGATTTTTTAACAGGGGCTAGTTTCCGGTCTGGAGAGTGATATAGGACTTTTTATCCAGGAAACCAATTTACGCCCACGGGAAAAAAAATAATGTTTATAATCATTTTAATGGAACCTAATTGCTAACATGATTTTTTTAAACAACCAAGCAAACAAATGTTCTTTAGAGCCAAAGCCAGGCTCAGCTGCACGTGGTGCACCCTGCCGTGTAGCGAAATAGGCGAAAGCATGGTAGGGTACAGCGTATTTGTAAACTGGCCGACTGGGAAAGTACCTCCACCTCACCAAATACAGCAGCAAGCAAGAAAGAAATATATATACACAAATCAATGGCAGCTCCCCTGGACCACGGGCGCGAAGCCGCGGGTAACAGCTAGTAGTTAATATAACATAATACAGTAAATACACCTTAATATAATAAAATACAGTAAAATAAACTTAAAATTAGATACAATTGAATAAATACGTCTAAATTACTTAATTACACATACAATACATTACATTACAAATAGTAGGCAAAGTTCCCGATGTGCTGGCCCCGCTGCCTCGTTATATCGCAACACTAGTTCTTTAGGCAAAGTTGAGACATTTTGGTCACGAGATGTATCGACCAGACGCGACGAAAGTTCTTTAAAATTTATTATGGCACTCAGCCCCCATGGCATTGGTATAGAGACTATTACTTGCGTCTTTTGAGGCATTCAGCAGATTCAGTTCCTATTGTATTTATAACTTTGTGAGACGACGGTCAATGACGCGGCTTCGACACCAACGCTCGTGGGTTCGATTCCCACATAGGACAAACATTTGTGTGCATGAACATGTCTGTTTGTCTTAGTCTGGGTGTTTTCTAAGTATATAATAAGTATGTATTTACAAATTTAAAAAAATGTATTTACGTATGTTTATCAGTTGTCTAGTACCCATAACACAAGCTTCGCTTACTTTGGGGCTAGATGGCGCTGTGTAATTTGTCTGACAATATTTATTTATTTAACTACCAATATAGGTATCAACATCAACCCGTAATCATCCCACGATTGGGATACGGGTCTTCCTTCAATCCAATGGGATTTAGAAGTTACTCCACCAAGCTGCCCAACTGTGGGTTGTGAACGCCAGTGTTTTCAAGTCACCCAAACTAGTAACAAAAATAATGACATGTAGGCCAATAACGTGCAATTTGTTAACAACGTAGAAATAGTCCGATGATGTCAAAAAACCCATATCAAGTATTATTTTTTTTTAATCAAAAAGCATGTTACATAACATTATACTCGTACACCTACTCTATGTTATGCATGAAAAAAAAATCAAAAAGAAAAGTTATATAACCTTATACGATATATTGGTCAACATCCATTTTTGAGCAACGCAACGTCGACCATAGCCTGTCCATGGATGGATCTATTTATCACGAGCTGCTCCGTGCTTCGGAGTGCACGTTAAGCCGTCGGTCCCGGTGTTGTCATTAGCTGAAGTTAAGCCAAGTCAGTGGCCTGTAGGCGGGTTGAAAACCCTGGCCTCCGACAACCCGCACTTGAGCGTGGTGGAGTATGCTCTAAACCCCTTCGATTGAAGGGAGACTCGTATCCCAGCAGTGGTATGAATAAGGGCTGACGAGAGATATAAGTTTATACTCCTGCAATAAATGTTATATAACACCAATATGGAAGCTCCTTTAGAGCACGTTTGGAAATCAAAACGCAACAAACCGAACGCATACGCCGATCGTGCCTATCTATCGCTTGTTCCGCGCTCTCGCTTGCACGCTCGACTCAGGCGGAACGTGACAATGAGTTATGCTTTTTCGTGCGTGCAGCCGGTGTACATCGATTTATAAGACGTTGTCACGTCAAAAAAATGTTATATAATTTTATACTCCTGCACTAAATGTTATATAACACCCACAGAACATAAAAGACAGTTTTGCTGTTTTTTATGTTCGCTGTTTCGCTGTTTTTATGTTCTGTGATAACACCAATGTGGAAGTTCCCTTAGATCAAGTTTGGAAATCAAAACGCAAAGCGCAATGTATGTTTATATTTTACGATAATTTAGTAGGCTACGCTCACCTCTGCCACGTGATAATGCTAAGTAGAATCAATGACAGCCAGTTTCGTAGTTTATCGAAGCAAAGGATGCAATAACTTGCAACTATTGTGAGCAGAACTTATTGAATACTTGCTGACCCGGCGAACTTCGTACCACCATATAAGAGTAAAAAAATCTGTTTATTATTGTTTAGTAGTGTAATTACTGAATAGGTTGATGACGCCACACTGTGACTCAAACAGTAAAATATAAAATGCAAAAATTCAGTAAAATATAAAATGCTTCCTACTGAGCTACCAGGAAGGTTTGTGTTGGTGACCAACACAAACCTTCCTGGTAGCTCAGTAGGAAGAGCACTCGACCGCTCATCGAGAGGTCGTGGGTTAAAATCCCACATAGCCAGGGGAGATGATTTTTTCCATTTTTAAAAATATTTATAATATTCTGGCAAGTTGGCCATGATGAAGTTGACAACTCTTTAAATAATAATAAAAAATCTGTTATTTTTTCAACGTGAATATGTCTCTAAATTTGCTTCAAAAAAAACTAGGGATGCAAATAAAAAATTAATAATGATAGCAAAATCGGAGGATACAGTTTGGTTTTGCAGCTACAAATCTATCATTTCCATCCGAAATTCAATCACACCACTGGATAGATCAAGGACCAAAGAATTATTACGCTAAGTAAGGACTATGGAACATCGCGTGCAGGGGAGGGGGAAACGCTGCCATTTTGAAGTAATTTTAGTGCAAATAACGTATTCACGTACAACACACGGTCGTTCACACACAGCCACACCCCATTT
Source organism: Hypsopygia costalis (assembly GCA_937001555.2). Taxonomy (NCBI): domain Eukaryota; kingdom Metazoa; phylum Arthropoda; class Insecta; order Lepidoptera; family Pyralidae; genus Hypsopygia; species Hypsopygia costalis. The sequence continues at coordinate 9,358,446 of OW443349.2, forward strand.
TTTTTATACACACATTTTGGCGATGTATATTTATTTATACAGATTAGTTTCAAGCTCTATTATTCTATTATTTCTTTATTTTGGGGTGTAAGGGGTTTATCAACATCTTTGAACCAAAGCCAACATCACCTGCAAGTGGTGCACCCTGCTGACTGACAAACGAAGCTCTGGCGAAAAGAGGTAGGGAGCACAAAATTGTAAGCTACCCGACTGGGGAATGTACCTCCACCTCAGTTCACCTCACTGAATACCGCAGCCAAATAACAATTCCCTTGAGGGTTGTTGTGTTCTTGCGAGTAAGTGAGGTCAACAGAAAAGAAGGAGATGCTACGTTGGCAGCGGGGGTGGCGGTGCGCAAGTGATATATTATGAGCGTTAATACGGTTGTGGTAACCGCTTCACATCAGGCGGGCCGTATGCTTGTCTGCCACCCGACGTAGTATAAAAAAAGGCTCTTCGATTAAATTAAAGTCAAAATGCATGTTGTAGGCCTGTGTGTAACATAGGCGTATGACAAATGAGTTCTGTGTTGGTAATGGTTCTCAACAGTGCTTTTGAAATGCATATAACATGTTGTACATGACTGTTGGATTTTAAGTATCTATCACTATTGGCACAATAGACTGAGGAGCAGTAGTTTGACTCCGCCATATTTTTGAAATGTGTATCTACTACTCGACGGAGCGCTACGGTCTCTACAAAAACTGAAGCAGACCTGTGTAGATTTTTAATGTATGTGTGTTTTAGTTTTAGGTTTACGAATAAAACATAATTATGTTAATTTAATGTATATTTATATAATTTATTTATTACTAGATGTCCCGGCGAACTTCGTACCGCCTAACAATCAATGAATGTCGTGGTACATATTAGCTGTACTAAATTTATGATTTTATGGAATTAAAACAATGTTTAGTAGAAAATAATAGAGAAGCTCGATGGCGTCATTGCGCGTGTCAGTCTAATTGAACACGCAAGTTAAGCAACGTCGACCGTAGCCTGTACACGGATGGGTTTATATTACCTCGAGCTCCTCCGTGATTCGAAAGACACGTTAAGCCGTCGGTCCCGGTTGTTATCATTAGCTCATCTTGAGCTCCTCCGTGCTTCGGAAGGCACGTTAAGCCGTCGGTCCCGGTTGTTATCATTAGCTCATCTTGAGCTCCTCCGTGCTTCGGAAGGCACGTTAAGCCATCGGTCCCGGTTGTTATCATTAGCTCATCTTGAGCTCCTCCGTGCTTCGGAAGGCACGTTAAGCCGTCGGTCCCGGTTGTTATCATTAGCTCATCTTGAGCTCCTCCGTGCTTCGGAAGGCACGTTAAGCCGTCGGTCCCGGTTGTTATCATTAGCTCATCTTGAGCTCCTCCGTGCTTCGGAAGGCACGTTAAGCCGTCGGTCCCGGTTGTTATCATTAGCTCATCTTGAGCTCCTCCGTGCTTCGGAAGGCACGTTAAGCTGTCGGTCCCGGTTGTTATCATTTAATGACAGTCGTTAAGTTAAGTCAGTGGCCTTTAGGCGGTTCGAAAACACTGGCCTCCGCCAACCCACAGTTGAGCAGCGTGTTGGAGTACGCTCTAAACCCCTTCGGTTGAGGGAAGACCCGTATCCATAAAAACTGAAGATTTCATAAAAATAAAGATTTCCTTATTGTTAAATTTAAAAAAAAAAACGTTTTGTTTTATTTTTTTTAGTTTTGAAATAGGTTTTATCATTTTGGTGATTTGTAATTGTCATTTCTTTTGATGTTTACTCTGATTTGATTCTTGCGCTCGAACCCCATGGGAAAAGCGTTTTCACCCCTATCGATTTGACATTTTTAAATTTTCATAACAAATCACAGACAACTTTCGCGACATAAAAGTGACACCAATCGATTTGACGTTTTGATATTTGACAACCAATAAATATCGTAATCCCTTTTTCAACTGACACTTTCATTTGTATGGGAAAATGTTTTTTCTTTTATTTTATTTTTTCGTGACTTTTCCAATGTTTTTAAGAGTTATTCTGCTATTCGGGACGGAAACAAATCCAACAAATCAAAAACCATGGCAATCGGTCCAGCCGTTCTCGAGTTATAAGTGTTGTAACAAACACGACTTTCTTTTATATAAGTATATAACAGAAAAAAAATGCATCTATTACGGCAAGTTCGAAATGACTTGTTGTTGAATTTTCTTATATGAAGTTTAATTTAAAAAATTTGAAAAAGCGACGATGTTAGTTTTATTGGCATTGAATTTAGGCGTCAATAAACGCTGCAGTATACCTACACGTTGTCATGTCGCCGCCATTATTAAATATTATCTAAAACATGAAAAGTGTAGTTAAAAATGACTTTAAAAAAATGTCGGTTCAGTTACTGTACAACACTAGTAAAAACCGTCTATCAAATTGAAATTCGGCGACGAAATACCGGATACTTATCTAGTGCGTTCAATTGTACAAAAAATACCACTTTTTATCAATGGTAGTAATGTAATTAGTACAGCGGTTGATGTATTGCTTCCGGGTGTTTGTTCGGACATAATTAATTTAAATAGGATGTTTGGGAGTTGTCTAATCTAATGTATAGTCTATGGTAGCTTTAAAAAAACATAGAGCACAACATTCAATATTTTTATGTAAATTTTTCCGATGAGTTATAAACTATCCTATCTCTCAAGTTGGTACAAACTGCACACACTGTGCAAAATTTTATTAAAATCGGTTCAGTAGGATTCCATCGCGGACAAACAACGTGATACGATTTTTTATATATTAAGATTATCAATTAAATAATATATTATGACATTAATAATATTATGAAGAGCTCGATGGTCGAATGGTTAGCAATGGCCTCTTTGATTCCGAGGTCGCGGGTGCGATCCCCGCACAAGACAAACATTTGTGCCCATGAACATGTCTGTTTGTCTTGGTCTGGTTGTTTTTATGTATTTACAAAAAAAATGTATTTAAGTATCATGTCAGTTATCTAGTACCCATAGTACAAACTTTGCTTAGTTTGGGATTATATAGCAGTGCATAGTTTGTCCGGGAATATTGATTTATTTCTTTATTTTTAATTTTTAATACAATTCAAAATATACAAGAAAAACATCATTTGGTCGGCAACGCGCGTGTGATGCCCCTGGTGTTACAGGCGTTCAGGCGTTCATAGGCTACGGTAACTGCTTTCCATCAAGCGGGCCGTATGCTTGTTTGCCACTTTAGTGGTATAAAAAAAAAATGTAACAGCTTGAAACCTAGAAGGAACGTTTCTTTTTTAAAACAAAGGTTGGAATTAAATATTTTACAATAATATATGTTTACTCTCAGACGACAGCTGTAGTAGAAGCCACTATTACTTGTCTATTTTATTAGCCAACTTCCCCGGCTGCTCTCCCGTGGACGTCTCTATCCCCACTTTATTAAGTCCGGATTACCTCATATTTTAAGTAAGTAAAGTACACTTGCTAATTGGATTTAGTATTCGACTTCTCTTTGTTAAAATTGCGTTACTTTTACATTTACAATGCAGTAGACTTCTCTATATTTAGTAATACATGAAGCAAAAAGTTTGTACCTAGGATAGGTAGGATTGTTGAGGATTGTTGACGATCCCAAACTTACAGACGGTTTAGAACCTTTAAGTCTGAGAAGAGATTTTGCGTCTTTTTGTGTTTTGTGTTCTACCGATTGTACAATGGGGTGTGTTCAGTGGTGTTGTTTAATATGATGCCCACGGCCTCCTACAGTTGCACCGCTCACCATCGACAGAGAATGTATATGAATGTTTTGCCACTTTAGTGGTATAAAAAAAAAACAATCCCTTTTTACGAAAATTTCGCGGACGGAGAAATATGAAATTGCGCACACTTATAGTTTACATAAAGACGGAGTGCAGAATGCTACTATTTTTTTTTAATTATGAAAAAAAAAATACTTTAAATCAATAAAAAAACATTACACACACTACCATATATTTGACACACACACACACACATATATACTCTTTTGTTTATTGTTATTTATTTATTTATTTGTTTATTTGTTACACACATTGTTACACATAAGTAGGCACAAAGGTTATTACATAGTCTAACATTTTGAACATAATAAAAATTATGATATCTACTCGGTTGCCCACTCGAAAGTCGAAACTGACACCTATTGTAGGATTAACCTGTGTTACAGGTGTCAGTGCTCAACCCTGTTAATGTCATAATTTAAATTATTTATGGTCGAATTTCGAGCACCGGGCGAGCACTAGTACAACATTAGTTCTATGTTCAATTCAATGCATCTAGTAATGTTATTTAAGTATATGCGGCAATTTCTCGGTGAGTGGATTTTCTCGACACCTTCTAGGGAAATGCATTCAATTTTGTTACCGTCAGGTCCATGATTTCATTCCCAACAGCTTCTAAGCCAAAATGAACATATAATCATTTATAGAATCATTCCCATGAGCTTCAAAAGCTTATGCGCTCATAATACAACTCTTTTGAAGTGGATCAGAACTAGTTTGTGCAAATAGGATCGAAATTGGTAGATGATTGTACTATAGTAAGTTATTAAACGAAAACAGACGGGCCCGGTGGTCGAATGGCTAGTAAAGAATACTTTAACTCCGAGGTCGTGGGTTCGATCCCCGCCCAAAACAAACATAAATAAAATAAATAAATAAATAAATATTGTCAGACAAATTACACAGCGCCATCTAGCCCCAAAGTAAGCGAAGCTTGTGTTATGGGTACTAGACAACTGATAAACATACGTAAATACATTTTTTTTTGTAAATACATACTTATGATACATAGAAAATACCCAGACTAAGACAAACAGACATGTTCATGCACACAAATGTTTGTCCTATGTGGGAATCGAACCCACGAGCGTTGGTGTCGAAGCCGCGTCATTGACCGCTACGCCACTGAGCTCGTCAAACATTTGTGTAGACGTCTATTTGTATAGGTCAATTTACAAAAAAAATGTACTTAAGTACATTTATCAGTTGTCTAGTACCCATAATACAAGCTTTACGCTTAATTTGAGACTAGATGACGCTATGTGAATTGTCCAGATTTTTTTTTTCAAAAATCCGTCTGGTTTTTTTTGTTATATTATCCTTATTTATTTTTTCGGGGCCATCATATTCAAATAATATATCATATATCAATCTCACCGCTGAAACGAATATGTGAATAATCCGTATGAAAGATAAAAAAAATTGGAGAACTTTAATTTTAGAGTGTATTGGAACAACAAAACCAAACTCTAAACATTTGCCATTTCTTTTTGCCTTTTCCATTCCGTCAAAAGGCAACAAGAATATGGAAGTAAGTGCCCTCGTTGATCCGCCTGTTCTGCCTAACGCCAGATATTTTATTTTAAACCCGACTTTACCGGTCATAATATAGACTAACAAGTCAAAGGGGCGCTTTAGGCGAATTCTAATAATAGTAATGCACAAACGACCAGCACAAACAGATGTTAATATAAACGCTTCATTAACTTCAAATGGACTGCAACGAAATTATTTTACTCGGAATTGCTATACTTTTGGTGTGTTACATCCACGTATGCCGTCTATACAGTGCTGGAAGGACACTTTATCCTCGTTCTATAAATCATTATAAGTCAGCTGGGTTCGATCCTTATATTTAATAAAATATGTTTGTTTATTGAAAGATCCCTCCTAACGACATATAGACAAGCTACTGGGATCAATCAATTACAACTGAGACTAAGAGCGTCTTTTCTGATATGCCTCGTATTTACAACAGGATACCACAAGGAATTCGTGGCATTAGGGAAATTACTGATTTTAAAAAGAAATTCCATGCTCTGTTAGTTGATAAATGCTACTATAGCGTTAGTGATTATCAGAATGACAGAAATATGTATAGTGCATGATTAGTGTTTGGTTAAAGTTAATAATTATTGTATGCCTAAGTGGTGGAACACAGAATGGATCGATACAAACTTGTAACATCTGTAAAACCTGTTGTTCACAATAAAGACAATTTGTATTTGTAACTATTTACAACCAACGGTAAAAGACAATACGCAAAAACATCTTCCCACCTATGAACTGCTAGCTATTAATGATAAAATTATAGTAAAAGCACACCCTGGCCACTTCATACTAATGATGCATCGTCAACTACTACAGTAACAAAGATGTTTATGCAGAGCGTGAACGAACACATGTGCGTGCGGCAACTGGGGCCCTGCCGCCGAAGTTGAAACCTTTTACCATCGGATTCTTTGATCTCGAAAATAGATCTTAGGTTTAAGTTAATGACAAACATCTTCAACTTAGTCGATAGAGCGTTATGTTTCCTACCAGCGAAGCTAAACACAATTACCGCCAATCTAAGCTAAAGTTTAATTTTCGCAATCAAAACATCCTCCAGCTTCGGCGGTAGTTGTGTTTACCTACCGCCGAAGCTGAAGCCGCTTACCATCGAATTTTTTGATTGCGAAATTGACCTAAGAGGTCAAAGTTAAAACCAATTAGCTTAGTTGGTAGAGCTCTAGGGTTCCTACTAGCTGAGCTAAACATAAATATCTACAATCTATGCAGTAGTTTCATTTTCGCATTCAGAAAATCCAGTGGTAAACGGTTTCAATGTCGGCGGTATGGCCCCAGGTTCGTCTCAGAAGGGAGATGAAGTCGATACGAAAGAGCCGGTAGTGGCCGTACAGTACGTAGTACTATTACTTAAGCTGTGATAAAAGTAAACAGAATTTGTAGAAACACAAACACCATCTGTTTACCTTGATAATGCCTTAGCGGCGAAACCGGTCGGTAATATTAAATATAATAGCATGGAATAGTACAAGTGCTTTATTATAACATTTTATGATAATAATGTTCCACCAAGTGCCAACAATCAACAGTATCAACTTTAAACAGAATTCTTCACTAAGCATGCTCCAACATGCTTTTAACCAATTAATTTTAATGTATAGGTACCATAAGCCATACACAAATTAGTTTACAGAGAAGAAGTGTTATAAAACGTACATTATAGTATCATAAAAATCTCAATAAGGCAAACTGCAATTTAGTGAATAGGTCATAAAACCACGCTCGAATACGACTCAGTAAGTGATCACAAGTAATTACAATTTGTTTTTGGACAACGTGGAGGCGGTGTTAATATTCATATTATGCGAGGACTGATCGAATACAAAAATGTTTTATTGTCATCTTTATCTTACTAAATGTTCATTCACTGGGATTTTTTAACATTGAAAATGTTTTTTCGTTCGCTCCAGTAGGCCCCCATTTTCGCTGAAAGTGCGACTCGCCCGTGATACCCTGAGGTTTAGGGCCACGAGGACTTATAAGGGCTCAAAAGACGCCAAAATTTGAAGGGCTTTAAGAAGATGTAAAAATTATTTTGGAAAAGTCAAAAACTTTTTTGGAAATAAAAAAAAACGACTTTTTTCGATCGAAAAATCGTCTGTTTTCACAGAAAATTTCCTATATCTCGAGAACGGGGCCGAATTTCAAAAATATGAAAAATATATCACCTCGGTATTGAACCAAGGAATATTTTAGGTCATTACACTTTTTTATATTGGTGACGGTTTAGGCTGTACAGGTGCCCTTAGTCGCGAATTTTGCACGGCGCAAGGTGCGATATCACGCGGCGGGCGGCTCGGGTGCGACCACGAGGACGTATGAGAGCTCAAAAGACGCGGAATTCGAAGGGCTATAAGATGATGTACAAATATTTTAAAACGTTGGTTTTGAAAAAAAAATTTTTTTGGTAGATTCATTTTCAATGCCCTTTCAAGTCGTGTAGAGCACGAGATCTGTGAATTTTTTACACTACTGTACTGTCGGGTAGCAGACAAGTATACGGCCCGCCTGATGTGAAGCGGTTAACGTAGCCATATTAACGCTCGCATCATTAAAAATATCGCTCGCGCGCTGCCACCTCCTGCTGCCAACACAGCATCTCCTTCCTTTCTGGTGACTTCCCTCACTCGCAGGGACACAACAACCCTCAAGGGAATTGTTATTTGGCTGCGGTATTCTGTGAGGTGGAGGTAACATTCCCCAATCGGGTAGCTTACAATTACGCTCGCTACCTTTCTTTTCGCCGGAGCTTCGTTTGTCAGTCAGCAGGGTGCACCGCGTGCAGGTGAAATTGGCTTTGGTTCAAAGATGTTGATGAACCACTTACACCCCCAATTTCCATCTCATGTTTGCCACACCAAACCGACGTCTATAAAACGTGTATTGTTAGTCTATGGTAACTTGCAAACATTGTAACGCACAATTAGATGAATCATGAGAGTTTATGACATGCCCTGTTTACAATTTACACACAACATTAAATTATTTCAATTGATTCGTAATTTGCAAATTAAATATTCATTCCTAGTAGACAACTAGCGGCCAGATTTTAGTTAAATTTTACTAACAAACGAAATGATGAAATAAAATATGGTATTTTAGACATGAATGCAGCTTTTTATTTGTGAAATAATTTTTGAAATCGTAACTTTAGAAATTAAATTATGTACGTACAAAGACATAACGTATCTCTTTAGACGAGCTCGGTGGTCGAATGGTTCGCAAGGGCCACTTTGACTCCAAGGTTGCAAGTTCGATTCCCGGACAAGACAATTTTTTGTGTGCATGAACATGTCGGTTTGTCTTGGTCTGCATGTTTTCAATGTATTATATGTATGTATTTAGAAACAAAATGTACCTATTTAAGTATAATATCAGTTATCTAGTACACATAGTTTGGGACTAGATGGCCTAGATTTAATTTTTCGAATGTACTCCGAGCTCCAATAAGTTCGTGGATTCTAAACTAAAATAAACAAAACTTGCTTAAGTGTATTATTTATTAATAACGATACAGAGCATGAATATCTATATAAATTTGTACAAAAGTAGAGTTTTGTATAAATACAAAAAGAAAGTGTCCGGAGCAATTTTTATCATAGGTAACTTATAAATGGTATCCAAAGTATTTCAATAGATATACCACTAAGAGTCACAAACGAATACAATTGATTGAAATAAGTAAAAATATCGTCTTCTGTATTTCGAAAGTGCATAATTTATGCTGACAAAGTAAGTAAAGCCCAAGAGATCACATGTCACACTTCTAACTACACTACTAATATACTATAATATAATAGACGCAAATAATAAATTTTAACACGTACTTTATTAAATTTCATATTTTTGCAAGAATAATTGGCGCCATTTTGTGCTCGACGAGGAAAAGAAACGGCAAAAATTTTAAATTCCTGATATGATAAGGCTGGCGATAGTCTAAGTCCCGACTTCAGAAGGAATCGCTTTCTGACGCAACTTATAATAATATTATTATCATTTATGGTATCACTATGGTAGATATATTTATTTTATTATTATTATGGTTGGATGGAACGTCACCAGAACCCTCGTAGCATAACACAAGTAGTTTGAGAAACATTGGTATAGTTATAGAGAATTTAATGTTAGTAATTGTAGAGTTTCATTTTAAACTTTTCTTTCTCTGTAATATTGTCGCAAATTTACTATAATTAACTTGAGAACAATAGTGACAATCTCGGTGGTCGAATAGTTAGCTTTGACTCCGTGGTTCCGGGTTCCATCCCCACACATGACAAACATTTGTGTGCATGAACATGTCTGTTTGTTTTGGTCTTGGTGCTTTCTATGTACCTATTGTATGTATTTATTTATAAAAAAATGTATTTATGTCCATATATGAGTTATCTAGTACCCATCTTATATTATCGTATCTTAGAGTGGGTCCAGTGCTGCAGCATCGGTGACACGTCGACCCTCTTTGATATTTTGTGTTCTCCCTAATCCTTAGTCTATCTCCCCTGACAGTCTGGAGATATGTTCCATGTACTTCAGTATGCCGCTTATTGGGAAGAGCCTGTACTCCTTCTGGTCCGGGTATGCTTTCCTAGAATCTCCATTCGTTTGTCCGCTAGAGCGTCACATTGACAAATTAAGTGTTTCATTGTCTCGTTAGACTCTTATCATGATCTGCACAAATCTAGTACCCATAGTACAAGCTTCGCTTAGTTTGGGACTAGATGGCGCTGTGCAATTTGTCAAGGAATATTTCAATAATTTATCGCGTATACGGGATACCTATGTAACTTACTGTATAGAAAACAAAGCAAAAGTCAAAGTGAAATATATTTTGCACTAGTCGCAGTAAAGTACGGCTATAAATAATTTTAGCTGCAGTCAGCCACAGATCTCAAGCCCGCGTTACATCAAAGGCTTATAATCTTAGAACAAACTATAAAATTGTTAAAAAAAACCGGGCAAGTGCGAGTCGGACTCGCCCACCAAGGTTTCCCTACATTATCATAGGATCATTATAAATAGTTCAGGAATCTAATCGCGCAGTTTTTTCCGAGCTTTTCCTAATATTCAGGAGTAGACCCCCTACTTTTTAAGATTTAATTATAAATGTATAGTTTTGAGATTTATTCTTGTACTTGTAGTCTATAACAATGTTACTTGCCAAATTTCATAGTTCTAGGTCAACGGAAAGTACCCTATGAGTTTTTATTCCCTTGAGAATGTGTCGAAATATGCGTTTTTTGCTGAATAAACTGCCGTATCTTTTTTTTACGTAAACGTAGCAGTTTGATTTTTTTTTACAACTTTATGGGACCGTAGACCTGATATAGTTCAAATTTCAGCTCGATACCTCCACGCATTCTCGACATAGAGGGTCTTGACAGACAGACAGACAGACGGACAACAAAGTGATCTTATAAGGGCTCCGTTTTTCCTTTTGAGGTAAAATGGGGTGTGGCCACAGTATAAGTAATAGTAAATTTAATAAATAATAATTACTCCACGCATGAGGGGGGAGAAGCTTGTCTCTTTATTTGTTATTGATGTTTGTCTCAAACATCATACCAAGGATCAAAGGTTTGTCTGATCGCTAAAAACAAACATGAACAAAGTCAAAGGAGTTCACTAGTATTATATTTTTTAAGTCCAAACTTTCGTCTTTCTAATGCAATCTTTCCAGGTTGTCTAAAAATAGTGCTCCCCAACATAAATAAAGTATTGTTTACATTCGCTTTGTACTCAACATTTTTGTTTGACATGTGGTCTAAATACAAACTTTGATTTATGTGACTTGCATAACCGGACTCAAATATTATCCGGATATTATGTGGAATAAAAACGACTATATAAACTAGTTGTTACTCGCGACTTCGCGCGGAATTTAAGGAAAAAAAAAGTTTCTGGGAAATTCTTAATACAATAAAAATAGCAGTGATCCGGTCGAAAGAACGGGAAGATTTCGAAGATTTGCCGGAACAAACACACAGATAGATTTTTTCGTCCTAAGTACCGTATACACTTTCATATTTATTGAAAAAAATCGAAATGTAATTTATATTCTTTTCTCATCTGTTTAGAAAGATCTTTGAAATCGAGAATTTGATGAAATTCCAAAATGGGTAAAATACTGTTCACACTTCCCATTATTCTTCATTCTGGCTGAAAATCAATGGAGAAACTCGAAATTCCTTTTGAAAACGTACTAACTAATTAACCCGAAACTGCACTCTTTCAAAGATTCACATCACATTCATCTATCTACACCAGTGCTTCTTAACCTTTTGTTGATGGCGGACCATAGAACGTTTTTTTTATATAATGTCACGGACAACCAAATATTGTGGAGATTTGTTGGAAAAGGGAGGTGAGGACTCCTCCTCAGCTGTTCAGCGTTTTTATTAATTAAGAGTCCCTCGGCTCTTAATTAATAAAAACGCTGAACATTCCTACTCTCTTAAGTTACTGAAAAAAAAATTGATTGTCTGTAAAGTCGGTTTACGGACGATAATTTTACGTGATAACGTCATAAGAAAACATCGGCCCATGGAGTGGAAGAGAGATAGATGCGTCACAAGCTGAACGCTTAGACCGATCGTGCCTCTCTCTTGTTCCGCGCTCTCGCTTGCACGCTTGGCTCAGGCGAAACGTGACAATGAATCATGCTTTTTCGTGCGTGCAGTCGACGTTCATCGGTTTATTAAACGTTATCACGTTAAAATGCTGAACAACCTCCTCTCTTAAGTTATTAACTTTTACGCTTTATACTCGTAACTGTTTCAGTTTCACGTTGTTCTTTCGGCCTATTCCTGGAGGCCTACCGCCGAAGCTGAAGCCGATTCCCATCGCATTTTTTAATTGCGAAAATAGGACTTCTGTTTAAAATTGTGATAAACGTCTTCAGTTAAATCGGTAGAACTGCTCCGTCCCTACCGACTAAGCTTATTAACACAAATTGTAGTCTAAGTTTGATTTCTGCAATCAAAAAATCCAACGGTAACCGGCTTCAGCTTCGGCGGTAGGGCTCCTGATTGGACCGTTGGGATCTGTGTTGTATTGGCTGCTCTCTGTATCATTTTGATATTTATATAGCGTATTATCAGTATACTTTCAGGGCTGTTTCATTTCGGGTGAAATTTCATGCAGGAATAAAATTTCCTCACTGACCAGGGGCCGTACCGCCGAAGCTCAAGCCGATTACTATCGAATATTTTGAATTGAAAAATAGGTCATACGTGTAAGTTATTGACAAATCGACGGTCCCTACGTATAAAGCGACATGTCATATTTCAGACATGTCTGGTTATACTACGATATAGTAATTAAAGAATATTATTATTGGACAAATGAGTTGATTTCTTACTTTTTAATTATATACAATCAATAAAATAAAAAAGAAAATGTTTGTTACGGGCAATCTATAGCAATTTATGCAATAAAAAAAAATGCCATTTTTGACATGTCGCTTTATACGTAGGGACCGTCGAAATATCTTCAGCTTAGTCGGTAGAGCTCGAAGTTTTCTACCATCTAAGCTAAACAGAAGTACCATAAACTAAAGCTGAAGTTCGATTTTCACTATCAAAAAACCTTAGCCGGTAGGGCCCCAGTTCTCACGGACCATTTAGTGGAGCGCGGAACATAGGTTAAGAACCACTGACCTACAACATAGCTGTTGCAGACCCCAACTAGATAATTAGATACGATATTTTATCATACACGTTTCATTTATCATTGACCGATTATTTATTTAAACTCGTGATAAATAGTCGACTTCCGGCAGAAATCTTGAATGAAACGGTTAATTTATTACAAAATATTAATTATGTATTTTAATTAAACTATGATATGCAGTAGACAGCTACCTAATTGTATGAATTCACAAGTAAAATTGTTAATTATTACAAATTAATTCTAATTTAATTTAAAAAAAAGGTTAGTTATCCAAATTAATTCAAGTTTACTTAAAAGAAAAGATCTGATTCAGTCGATGACATGTCAGTTAGTAAATCAAACAATTGAACCTAGAAAGCTAAAATTTGGCATAGATTATTTAGAAATTCCCACAGGGAAAAAGTGAAAAGAGTGGCGCTTCAACTAAGTATATATATTTTTAATACATAAATATTACTGACATCCAACAGATTATAGCTGTCGCTTAGTCTATGTATCTGAACTCACATTACATTAAAATGGATGTATTTCAGTAAGTAGAAACCGAATTTCATCTATACTCTTTATATGAAAGAAGTAATTAATTATTGCTTTTAATTTTTAATTAATGAAGACACGGAAAAAATTCAACGTTTGTATTCTGAATTTCATATTAGGCACATTGGAATGTTGGTGTAATTAAATATAAACAAATAAATTAATAAAATAAAAATGTGATATTTTAAACTTTACGAGTATACTTATAAATTTAACTCATCTTAAATTATTTATACTTTATTGACACCAGTGCCAATAAATATAAATAATTTAAGAATAGGCAATAAAAGTCCACGAATATCAAAAATCCATCCTTTCTAGAATACGTCTAATGTTATTAAAAAACTATTGTATAAAAAAAATCGGAAATGAAAGCATTTAAAACCGTTATAATACAAACAACAGACCATGTTTTGATCATATTCATTTACAATATCGTCAATATCTCATAGAAAAGTTAAATGTTTTACATGTTGTCTCTATCGCCAAGAAATTAACGGAACACAGAGATTGCTGTCGATCATAGACTTATAATAATAGATCGATCTATGCGCTGTCGACAAAGGCCATCTATTATATACCACCTAGAGAGGCGACTCAAAAGAACAAAACCTTTTGAGTTAGTGTAGTAATATGTGAGACAATATTAGTGATAGTGGATTCAATTATAATACAACAAGGTGTTTCGCCTTAAGAGACACTAAGAAAAGTCGATGGACGGATGGATGGATGGATGGATTATTCTTAGACTATAATATTTAGAAGTTTATGTTAAAGTTAAATTACTTATTAGCCCGTAAGCTAGATCGTATTATGTTAAAGAATCATGCTATAGAGAAAAAAAATGTATTATATTTCAGCTATAACCAAAATAATAGTTACAGTAATTAATATGGTGAGATGTCAAGTCAAGAATGAGATCCAGTGACTTCAATAAAATAACGGTTGGATGGATGGATGAATTATTCTTAAACTATAATATTTAGAAGTTTATGTTAAAGTTAAATTACTTATTAGGCCGTAAGCTAGATCGTAATATGTTAAAGTAATAGAAAAAGAAAATGTATTATATTTCAGCTATTTAAACCAAAAGAATAGTTATAGTAATTAATATGATGAGAAGCCAGTGACTTAAATAAAATAACGATTAAAAAAAAACATTAAATTGTTGTGATTCCATGTTTAAAAAAATATTTCGTTTTTAATTAAAGTGTAAATGATTAGGTAATGATTAAACAAAGTTTCGAAATGTGCATTAATGAAATATAAGTTTGTAAATTAATTAAGTTTTCAAAATTACATTCCGAAGGAATTTCAAACTTAGCTTACGTCATGTGAAAGTCTCAGATACTGCTATAAGTTAGATTACCTATTTCTTCTTTATCAAAACCCGTTGTTAGCAGACTCTAGATAAAGTTGTGGTAATCTAATGTTTTTCTCCATGTCGGCCTATAAAATTATTTTCATAACGGTTTTATAAAGAAAATTAACGTTATAACATTCGTTACGGGTAATGTGTTGGTAAAAAGTTATGAAACTTGTTACCATCACGTTACAGAAAGCATAAATAGGCATGTTTTAAAAGTAAACATACAAATGTTTTCAGTTAATATAATTGTTTTGTAAATATTTTGAAATAATGAGTAATGTTGATTGAAAACCAGCAACAAAGTTTATGAAACATGATTTAGAATTAAACTTACCACCAGTTACCCAAAACAGCCTCGATGAGGAGCAACAGAGAGCACAAAACTTTCCAAAACAGCTTCATAGTGCTCAAAAACTATTAGAACAACGGTCACTTCTCGAAGATCCACTGATTTCAAAAGTTAACTTAATTTCACACCACAAGCCACCGCAAAAGTAAACTTCAATTTCGAACTGCAAGCGCAGTACGCAATGAACTTAAATTGAAAAAAAAACACTAAACAATAACCACAAAACCGAACAACATAACAATGTAATAACAAAACATTTCGAAAGTGCAAGCCGAAAATAATACGGAAAAAAAAAGAAAAACTTTTAAAACAAACTTTCGCGAAAGTCAAACTCCATGGACCTCCGGATTTTAAAAACAAAACACATGACAGCGATTCAAAATTCGAAGGTGGAATTATTGGAACAGATTACGTTTTGTCGAATACGAAAAAAGAATGAGATAGTCGTCGAGCGACGCGTCTGAGACCCGTGCGCATGGGATCTCAAAACCAGACTGGCTTGCTAAGCCGTTCGTAAGTATTCCATAGCATAGGATTCGCTTGTAAGGGGAAGGGTCGCAACGGAGGGCGTGTAGATGCATACGAAACTGCACGAGTCCTTTAAGCCCTTACCACGGGTAACAGCAATTTGAAGACCTCAGACTGTCGCTTAAAATATCACCGCGACAGCATTTTGAGGCACTTTAGCGCGTTGGCGCATCGAAGACTCGTGGTACATACAGTTTAAAAAACCGGACAAGTGCGAGTCGGACTCGCCCACCGAGGGTTCCGTACGTAGTATCATTATTAAATTTGATATTTTTCATTATAAATAAGTAATAATGCGTCGAAAAAAATAAATAAAATATATTTTGCAATGTGTACATCAAGCCCTTTCATATGATACCCCATTTGAACTAGTAGTTTCAATTTGAAATTTCGACACCCTATAAAAAATATAGACCCCCTATTTTTTAAGATCTATTTACAAATGTATAGTTTTGAGATTTATTCTTGTACTTGTAGTCTATAACGATGTTACTTGCCAAATTTCATAGTTCTAGGTCAACGGGAAGTACCCTATAGGTTTTGATTCCCTTGATAATGTGTCGAAATATGCGTTTTTTGCTGAATAAACGGCCGTAACTTTTTTTTACGTAAACTTAGCAGTTTGATTTTTTTACAACTTCATGGGACCGTAGACCTGAGTATACAGTTCAAATTTCAGCTTGATACCTCCACGCATTCTCGACATAGAAATTCTTGACAGACAGACAGACAGACGGACAACAAAGTGATCTTATAAGGGTTCCGTTTTTCCTTTTGAGGTACGGAACCCTAAAAATACAGTATTCTTCTGAGAACCATCAATTTCGTACTTATGTCATCGTATGGTCGGTAATGCGCAAAAATATTATCAGTTATTTTAAAATTGATTTGCTTGAGCGACGCCATTTCAAGCATACACGTGGTAAAAGTATATAATATTTTATTTATTAACAAAGTCAACTTTACAGCGAGTTTTATACTCATATACCGCAGACGGTCCCTAATTTAAATCCAATTATTTTGTCAACACTTCCAATTCGATTACAATGCAAGATGTTTCGTTTAAAAGTGCTAAATCCTGTTAAATAGCTACTCGAGCCAGTTTTATCTGGTAATCTTAAAAGGGGTTTATGCAATTTCAGATAAGATAAGATACGAAACATAAGCATAATTTAGTAAAACCTCTTTGACAACGGAGTTTTAAAATATCAAACAAATCAAAACATTATAAAAAGAATTCAACTATATTTATTGTTTTGTTTTAGAATAAAGATATGATTACAATAAAGTTGATTTAAAATATCAAACAAATTAAAACAATATAAAAAGAATTCAATTATACTTATTTATGCTTTTGTTTTAGAATAAATATTTGATTACAATAAAGTTGATTTAAAATATCAAACAAATCAAAACAATATAAAAAGAATTCATTTATACTTATTTACTCTTTTGTTTTAGAAAAAAAAATTGATTAGAATAAAGTTGATTTAAATAAGAAAGTCGTAAAACAAACAAGTATTCAGCAAATCTAAACGGAAGTGATATCAATGCTTGCAATAACAGATGTATCACTCGCATTGTTGCCTTACTCTTACTTGACCATGACCTTACTTGGTCACGGAAACAAGTGAACGAGAATTATTATTTTTCTACAGTTTTCAATCGACGTGAACCCTTTACTCATCCCACTTCTGGGATAAGGGTCTCCTGTCGAAGGGGTTTACAGCAAACTCCACCACGCGCTGCTCTGTTGCGGATTGGCGGAGACTCAACTACGGGTTGGCGGAGGCTCAACTGCGAGTTTGCGGAGTTTTCAATATTTCCTTGCTTCCTCATACGAGCTGATGTGATTGATCGACACGGTACACGTTGGTTAACCGGCATGATGTACCACTTGCAAGTGACAGAAGACATTTGTCTTTGTCACTTACAAGTGACGCATGAATGAGCGTGTGTGAGTGCGTCACCATACAAACTGTTCCAAATTTGTCTCAGAGGGAAGGTGAGTTCGACACGAGAGAGCGGCAGGGAGTGGCCATGCTGTACCTAGTACTATTACTTATACTGTGACTGAGCTCTATAATGTTTGGTAAGAGAAGTACGTACCAGAGGCACCAAGCCAAAGACGCCAATTCCTGAGGACGCCTCGCAAATAGTTCAAATTATATTTATTTAGTCCTTTACAGAGCGCAATATCGGAATCCACTATACCTAGGTTACATGCCCTAGGTGCAGTGACCTATCCCACGGTATTGCTCGCGACGGAATCAGCTTTTTTATCATCAGATGACGGTCGTTCGTTGGAGCAAAAAGGTTCTAGAATTGTGAGCATGGACTGAAAAACGCAAGGTAATACTGCACACCATTTTATGGACTGACAATCTAGTAATAATAATAAATATATAAATAAAAATTTCTGGACAATTTACACAGCGCCATCGAGTCCCAAATTAAGCGCAATTGCGCAAAGCTTGTGTTATGGGTACTAGACAACTGATAAATGTAATTAAATACCACCAAGGGGATGAGGGGAATGGGGGGGGGGGGGTGTGTTAAAAATGAAGAATAAAAAAAATCACGTGATTAATGGACGGCCCCTAATCAAAAACATATGCAAAACAAAAACAACAGGAAATATTCTGTACGTGTGATAAAACTTTTTATTGTATAACAAAAAGGTTACAGCACTGCGTAAAACCTAATAACTAATCTACATAGCTAAGAAATCTGTAGGGCAATTCTCGTAATTACCTACAATGTAGTCAAAACTCACTTTCGATCAAGTCTCGATCTCACAAATGTCATGTTTGGTATTCTCGTATGACAATAAGAAACTTCAAAGTCTAATTTAAATGGGATTATTAACGAAATATGACCGAAAATTAAACAAACTAAGAATATTATTTTGTCAAAAAATTGATAACAATGTATTAATTAAATCAAGTATATAATTTTCAATCAATCTTGATTCGGGCCACTTTCATTGTAAAATACTTATGAGATTCGGGCTTCTGTTTCATAATTCGTGTAACATGCCCATCAGTCTAAAACTGAAGGGAAATTGATAGAATGACGGGCAAATATAAACAATACCAATCAAGAAATCTATTAAATCGCTACGCTGGATCTGGCATCGCTCACTCCCATCACTTTGGACAGACTTTAGTCAGACTGGCGCATGGCGCTACGTTTCTTTACTCATGTGGCGCTATAATAGTTGTGTAACTTATTTGACTGACGGGTATTGTTATATGCAGCCGTCATTTGGCAAACTCATCAAGAAAATTAACTTTACAGTTATAATAAAAATAAATATATATAATATTTACTAGCTGACCCAGCAAACGTTGTTTTGCCATATACATAAAATATTTAGTGGTGGGTCACCCTTATTATTCAAAGGTATGAAAAATAGATGTTGGCCGATTCTCAGACCTACCCGATATGAACACAAAATTTCTTAAAAATCGGTCCAGCCGTTTCAGAGGAGTTTGGCAACAAACACCGCGACATGAGAATTTTTAAAAATATATATAACTAGCGGTCCGGTACGTGCTTCGCTACGTATTAAGTAAAATAATAAAAAAAAAATTGGAACATCAAATTCATTTATTCAAACAAAAAAAATATATTAATTGCTAGCTATTTTAAAACTTAATCCAACAATTAATTATTTTAAAAATGTGATAAATGAAGAACCGCTCTACCGATTTTGTGCAAACTTCACATAAACCATCTACTAAATATTCCGAACAAAGCCTAAACATTTGGTTTGGATAGGTGAGCCCGTTCTTGAGTTATAAAATTACAACGAAAAGTGGCATTGATTTTTATATATATAGATACGTATAAAGGCAAATCTGAGAGAGTCACGGAGTTGATGAACGAGCCCGGTGGTCGATTGGCAAGCATGGCTACTTTGACTCCGAGGTCGCGGGTTCCCGCACAAGACGAACATTTTTGTACTCTGTTATTAGACGCATTTGATTTTAATCCATTTGATACTCTAAGGTTGACTGGAAGAGATCCCTTTAAAGGATAAGTCCGCCTTTGTACTGCTTTCTGCTGCTTTATTTTATTTTTGATGTACAATAAAGTTATAACACTTATAACAAACAAACAAACTTCTGCTTAGATTGATGGTATTTGTGTTTAGCTTGGCTGGAAAAAAGCCTAGAGCTCTACTGTTTAAGCTGAAGATGTTTGTTGTTAATTTCAACCTAAGACCTATTTTTATCTATATTTATAGGTATCAAAATATCGGCGCTGCACGATAGTGTGGCATTTGCCGCGCTGAGACCTTTTAACCTATATTTTATGTATATATTAGAATAAGAACTTTAATTATTGTTTAATTACTCTGAATGTGTTTTTTTTTTCTTTATTGTGTGTTATTTTTGGGTTAATAAATGATTCTTCGCCTTCTTCGATCGTAATCGGCTTCTGCTTAGGCGTAAGGCCTCCGGTCCGAAATCAATTCCAGTTAAGACAAGTAGTCATTGCCAATCAATACGACAAGAAATGTTTGTTGAACATTTATCGCATACTGCATTGCTCGTAATTTGCAATCCGTGATATCACGGACAGTGTCCGTAAGAGCTGTTAGATTAAATATATTAAACTCAGTTTCACTACCATTCTCCATAAATTAAAATTCCATTCATATTCTGTGATAGCTGATATTTTCTGCTGCATTCCAACCACAGTGCAAGTAATAGTTTGCGTATAGTATGGCCACTCCCTGCCGCTCTCTCGTGTCGACCTCACCTCCCATCTGAGACAAATCTGGAACAGTTTGTATACCGCAGCACGCACACACGTTCATTGTTTAAGTAGTAGTTAGCGGCGCGACATTTGTATGGAGTGGCCGGGGTGTGATTCCAACAGTGACACCAGAGTAACACCATAGTATCAAGTTAAAGTTCACTACATGTCACTTATCTCTGTTTAACTTCTTTATTTATATTCCTTGTCTGGAACTGACTGCTTTTATACACTTACGTATTTATGTATATATATTTCTGTATGCATATGTGTATATTTATTAAGTTAAGTAGGTATATATTATATGCTGTGCCATCAGCCTTTATTTCAGATGACCAATTCTCGTAATTATTAAAATTATTTTACGAACACAGAACTAAAGTTGATTGAATTGTGAATTGACTAAATATTATATACTTGATTTTATTCATTAATTATTGTCAATTCTAATTGTTATAAAAATAACATTCTTCGTTTTATTAATTTTCGGATATATTTCGATACAATCCCGTTTAAATTAAACTTTGAAGTTTGATATTATGATACGTATACGTCAACATGATAACGTCTTATGAAACATAGGATTCTCTATCGCTTATGCCGCGCTCTCGCATGCACGCTCGGCTCAGGCGGTTCGTGCGTACAACCGGCGTTCATCGATTTATAAGACGTTACCATGTCAAAATCCGATGGTAATCGGCTTCAGCTCGGCGGTAGCGCCCCCGATCCATCTAGTGGCTTCAGCTCGGCGGTAGCGCCCCCGATCCATCTAGTGGCTTCAGCTCGGCGGTAGCGCCCCCGATCCATCTAGTGGCTTCAGCTCGGCGGTAGCGCCCCCGATCCATCTAGCGGCTTCAGCTCGGCGGTAGCGCCCCCGATCCATCTAGCGGCTTCAGCTCGGCGGTAGCGCCCCCGATCCATCTAGCGGCTTCAGCTCGGCGGTAGCGCCCCCGATCCATCTAGCGGCTTCAGCTCGGCGGTAGCGCCCCCGATCCATCTAGCGGCTTCAGCTCGGCGGTAGCGCCCCCGATCCATCTAGCGGCTTCAGCTCGGCGGTAGCGCCCCCGATCCATCTAGCGGCTTCAGCTCGGCGGTAGCGCCCCCGATCCATCTAGCGGCTTCAGCTCGGCGGTAGCGCCCCCGATCCACCTAGTGGCTTCAGCTGTGCCATAAATTAACAATTAGTCTCGAAGCGGAGCGGAGACCAATTGATAATCTAAGAGCTGTGCATTGATATCTATCAACGACTGATCTCAGTCAGTCGGTTGCCTTTTTTATAGATACAGATAATTTGACGTGTTTAACTCAAAATGTTTCAAGCTGAAGTGGCAATGGGCCGGTCGCATCTGCCGAATAAGTGATGGCAGAAGGGGGAGGAAGGTATTAGAGCGGAGGCCGCGCGTAGGACGACGAATCACAGAACACCGCAGCCAAATAACAATTCCCTTGAGGGTTGTTGTATACCTGCGAGTGAGTGAGGTCACCAGAAAGAAAGATAGGAGGGAGTATTTATAGGCTGGCAACGGATCAGCGATTCTTTGGTGTTGCTGATCTGCATGGGCGGTGGTGATTGCTTTCCATCAGATGACCCAGATGCTAGTTTGCCGCCCCTCTCTCATCACAACAAAAAAAAACGAAGTGTTGGACGCCCTCCTCTCCGATGGTCCGATGACCTTAAGAAAGCAGCTGGAATTGGCTAGATGCGGAAGGCGGAGGATCGTATTTGGTGGAAAGCATTGGGAAAGGCTTTTATCCAGCCTCAGATCACAGCAAACAATGCTGTGATCTGAGTATCCAGGGGCCCTACCGCCGTTACTGTACCAGCCTGCCTGTAAATTGAATATCTATGAAAAAAATGTTTACAACATGTGTATAATTTTGTACAACAAACTTCCTAGTGAATTAAAAATGTTTCAAAACAATCGTTTCAAGACAAATTTGACACAATGGTTTTTAACACATTGCTTCTATAGTGTGAAAGAATATATGGACCATAAAGAATTGTAACACTGTATTTATGATTTATTATTATTATTGACATGTTGTAATTTATAAAGCCAGAGCCAATGGAATAAATATCTGTAAGAATCATTTACTAATGAGACATAATGTAAAAATTTACAAATAGGACATTTTAATATTATTATTGTTTTAATGAAAATTGACAATTGTGACATTTTAAATTATTATTGTAACTAGTAAAAAATTTTATTAATAAACGATCTCATTAACATTTGCATGCCTGCATTTAGGCAGGTTGAATACACTCGCTAAGTGATCTGTAACACCTTAACAACATAATGTACTGTATTCTCGCAAATAAAGATTTTGATTTGATTTGATTTGATTACCATCGGATTTTTTGTTTCCAAGATTCCATTAGTCTTAGGTTAAGGTCATTGACAAACATCTTCAGCGAAGTCGGTAGAGCTAGGGTCTCTACCAGCTAAGCTAAACATAATTACCAACAATGTAAGCAAATGTTTCATATTCGCATTCAAAATTTCCGATGGTAATCGGCTTGACCTTCGGCGGCAGAGCCCCAGCAGTGGGTTGACACAGGCTGACAATGATGATGAACTCAAAATATGCAAAGTTAGTTAGTTCGATTGCTTGGAAACAACAAATTTCTAAAATATTTATAAAACTACAAGTTAAAAAGAATACGTAAATAATATTTTCACTTTCTAATTTACGATTTTAAAAATGTTATAAGTTTTAACGGAGAAATTTTTATAACAGAAGCATCCTTTTTCGACGCAACGTTTGTAAAACTTATAACTAATTTTGAATGAATGCATTGTAAACCCCTGTAGGGGAAAAAACGACAATAGAGCATACCTGTCCGCCATCTTGTTTCCCGTGTTTACGATAGCAGTAAAGCTGTAATTGCTATGGATCAAACGAACGCACCGACCAAGGAACATACTGCTTTTTAGATAACCATTTCAAAATTCTGCCATGGAATTTTAAATCTTAACGACATTGGTATAAGGAAATTTTGTTAAACGTAAGAAACTTTGTTAGCGAGTCCGCGACGTCGCAACGGAACACATCTGTTATGACTTATTTATTGTCCAATTTTAAACCTTGGGGCTGAAGAACCAGAGATAGCTGATTATTATTACTGGAGTGTTTCGCAACAATATTATAATACTATGGGTATTGCACAGCGCCATCTAGTCCCAATCTACGCAAAGCTTGAATTATGGGTATTACACAGCGCCATCTAGTCCCAAACTAAGCAAAGGTAACTGATATATGTGCATAAATACATGTTTTTTATAAATAAATCCATATAAAATATAGAAAACACCCAGACCAGGCATGTTCATGCACACAAATATTTGTCTTGTGCGGAGATCGAACCCGCCACCTCGGAGTCAAAGTGACCATTGCTCGCCACTCGATCACCGCACCGGGCTCGTCAAAATGCAACTTAAACACTGACTTCATTGTAGAGGAGTCTTACAAAGATGCTAGAATTTAATTATTATTGGTAATTTAATGGTTGCTCTTTCTTTCTTATTTCTATGGCTGCAAAGTCATTTACTTAACTGCACTCATAGTTTTATAATTTGAACTAATACAGTCCATAATATTACAGTAAATAGACATACATGTAACCAATGTTCTAAAATTATAAAAACTCTCTATCAGTAACGTAAAATACATAAAACTAGAACGATCTGCGATCTTAACATTTTAATAACTTATGTCCGACGTGTTTTAATAGGGTCGATCAAAGTTTGGTGGGAAAGTCCATTTTAAAAGTATGAAATTATAAAAAATAAATATTACCATTGTAGAAACAATAAAAAATACTGTAACTTTTGTTACGGCACTAGCTACATAAACGCAATATTTAACATAGCTATCGTGCAAATTTCTGATTTAATGCAAATAAAATAGCGTGGTGTGACGTCATAACATGGTAGCCTTTTGTGATCTTCAAGTTATCATATCTCGAGAAGTTTTTATGCTATCTAGGTAATTTTTTCACCTATAGTTATATTATTGTGACGTCTTTAAATAACAAATCGAAAAAAAAAAAGAAGTTAGCATTTAAAAGTAATAAGAACCTAATTGTTTGTGGTGATTTCAACATTGATTTGCTTGTTGATAGTACTGTTAAATCAAATTTTTTAAATTTATTTAAATCTTTTAACTTGCATAACTTATTTCTTGAGCCCACGCGAATTACTCCAACCTCCGCTACCTGTCTGGATAATGTCTTCTGTAATTCGGAGTACTTAAATAAATGTATAATTAATGACTTACCTTCAGATCACTGTGGACAATATGTCGTATTCAATAACGTAGTTGTGGAAAAAACCAAACTTATTTCGTTCAGACCAATTACTGGTAGTAAAATATCAAAATTCAAAAATGTTTTGAAGGATAAGTTGCCACTAATAGTATACACGGAAAATGATCCTAACAAACTATATGGTGATCTTTTTAATGTAATGTCTGAAGAATTTAATAACATATTTGAACAAAAAGTGGTTAAAGTCAGAAACAATATGAAATTTTGTGAATGGGCTACCAAAGGTATTTATAAAAGTCGAAATACACTATATGATTTGTATGCTCAAAAATCGTATAGACGGGATGGCAATTTTACAGAACACGTTAGACAGTATTCCAAAATCTTTAAGAAAGTCTGTAAGGTAGCCAAGTCTAACTACATAAATAATAAAATTAAAAATTCTACCAACAAGTGTAAAACTGTTTGGAACATTGTCAACAAAGAGACTGGCAAAATAAAAGTTAAAGAAAACGACTACTCTTTGAAATGTAATAATAATATATTAACTTCAAATCAAGATGTTGCTAATGCATTTGGAAACTTTTTTACCAATGTTCCCATTGATACGACTGCCTCTCTCAATTCATCAGCCTCAGAATCCATAAGATTACTTGAGGATAATGTACAGCCCTGTGAGCATGCATTTAAATTTTGTCACATTACCCCAGATGACATTATTCGAACATTCAAACGTTTAAATATTAAGAAATCTGAGGATCTCTGGGGAATGTCCACTCAAATTGTTCTTCCTATTTTGGATACTGTTGCTGCTCACCTGGCTATAGTTTTTAATGAAAGTATAGAGAGTGGTATTTTCCCAGACTTAATGAAACTTGGCAAACTTATACCTTTATTTAAATCAGGAGATAATCGTGAGCCTGGGAATTACAGACCAATCTCTATTCTGCCAGTATTGAGTAAAGTGTTTGAAAAGATCATGTCAAATCAGCTGCTCGCACATCTTAATAAGTTCCACATTCTACATAAGAAGCAATACGGGTTCACCGCCGGAATGTCCACTACAGACGCAGGAATCGCGCTCGTGAAATACATATTTGAGGCTTGGGAGACGTCTCAGGATGCTATCGGTGTGTTTTGCGACCTCTCCAAAGCATTTGATTGTGTTGATCATCAGACACTGCTGCTCAAATTAAATCATTATGGTATTAAAGAAAGGGTTTTCCAAAAGGTAGAATCATACCTTAGTAATAGAACTCAAACGGTGGATGTAAATGGCACAAAATCAAATGCATTTGATGTAAAAATGGGCGTGCCCCAGGGTTCAATTTTGGGTCCTCTCTTATTCTTGGTATACATCAATGATTTGCCTGATTTGGTAGAAAAATTTGCCAACGTAGTACTGTTTGCCGACGATACCTCACTTATTTTTAAAGTTGCTAGGTATAAAGACAAAATTGATGATGTTAATAATGCTCTCTCTGCAATTTTGAACTGGTTTACTACAAATAATCTCCTTCTTAACTCACACAAAACTAAATGTATTAAATTCACGTTACCCAATGTCAGGCAAGTCCATGCTGATGTAGTCATAAAGGATAACACCCTAGTTTATGACAATGATACTGTTTTTCTTGGTATTACCATTGATTCAAAGTTGCAATGGGGCCCTCATATAACTAAACTAGCTCGCAGACTCAGTTCCGCAGCTTATGCGGTTAGGAGAATAAGACAGATAGCGGACGAGACAACTGCTAGGCTCGTTTATTTTAGTTATTTCCATAGCATTATGTCATATGGCATATTACTTTGGGGTAAAGCAGCTGACATTGATAAATTTTTTGTATTACAAAAGAGAGCCATTAGATCAATTTACAATTTGGGTTCTAGGGATTCACTCCGTGAGTTATTTAAGGAGATAAACATCCTCACTGTCGCTTCTCAATATATTTATGTAAATATTATGTACGTCCGTAAAAATATTTCGAATTTTACAAAAGTATGTGATATAACTAATGTCAACTTGCGGAACAAAAAAACAAATTGGTTATTCCAAAACATAGACTGGGGAAGGTCAATAATTCGTTTGTCGTAAACTGCATCCGCTACTACAATAAGTTGCCGGAGTCGGTCCTGATTTTACCCGACACTAAATTCAAACAGCTTATTAAGACCACCTTATGTAAAAAGGCTTACTAAAGGACCGACGATTACCTTAATGATAAAAATGTATGGCAAATTCTCGGCACAGGATGTGAAGCACAGGCGTCTTATCTTTACAAGTAGTATTGTGGATATACATATTTAGACTTTATACAATATGTATATACACTCTATACTATGATTTTTTATTTATTTTTTTTTTTTTTTACTATTTTATTTTACTTGTTTTTTTTATTTTTTATTATCTTTCTTATTTTGGTTGACATACCATTTTTTTTATTGTACATTGACATTATTTTTATTGTATTATGATAATATTGTATGGCTATTTAAAAAAAAAAGACCTATATTGACAGAGTTTCTTTCGGCATTTCTTCTCGTCAATGGTCATTCCGAAATGCTGGTAGATAAAAAATATACCTAATTGTAAAAGACGTGTCTAAGTGCCCGCGAGGGCCCACAGAATAAAGAATTTTGACTTTGACTTTGACTTTGACGTGTGGCACTCGGGGACTGCCGCGGTAAAGCTATTGCATAGCATTTTGTATCAACTTATGCAATTATAATTTTATATTTATTTATTTTATTCATGCAGTATTGCTTTTTCTTTGATATTAATTCAAGTTACACTTTTTGAGCGTGGTGACCGATAAGAAAACAATTTTTTCTATTATTAAATAAATAAAACGAGTTTCGTAGAGTCGTACAATACGTCTAATCGCACGCACACAACGCCGTGTCAAAGACTGCCGAACTGAAACGACATTAGACGATGCACGGCCTTCAAGCCACACCTCCTTGCCCGTCGGAGTGGGGAGCGTGAGGTTTTTTCGTTACGGAATTTCTGGATTCGGTCCCCGCGCTCAAGGCCCGCGATAGAAGCTATGCAATAGCTTAAAATGGATCACAAGCCTATTAAGATGATACCGCAGTACACTTTCGTGCGAGTCGACGGTCGCCATACCGATTGAAACGATGAACTGAGAGGGGCAAATCTTGTAATTAAAATGTAGTCACAATTCAGTTCCGATCAAGTCTCGATCTTACAAAGTTCACATTTAGTATTCTCGTAATACGATATGAAATTTCAAAGTTTAATTTAAAATGTGATTATATCGAATTATGACCGATAAGTAAACAAACTAAGAATAGAATTTTGAGGGGCAATTCTCTTTACTAAAATGTAGTTCCAATTCGGTTCCGATCCAGTCTTTATCTTACAAATGTCAAATTTGGTATTCTCGTATCACAATATGAAACTTCAAAGTCTAATTTAAGTGGGATTATATCAAAATAAGACCAAAAATGAAATAAACTAAGAATGTTATTATGCCAACAATAAGAATTGATAATAATATAATTAATTAATGAAATGAAGTATATAATTTTTAGTCGTATAATAATTAAAGAATTGGGCTCCAGTTAGTAATGAGAATTCATGTTCATTAATCAACGAGGTCGAATGTATCATTTTTGTCAATTCATAATTCAATCTTGGTTCGGTCAACTTTCATTCTGCGATCGTAAAATAATTACGAGAATTGGTCTTCTTGGAAGGCAAGAGACCCCGCGGCCGCTCTCCAACCAGATGGGGAGATTTAATTAAGTCTCTCACAAAATCCTCCACGTCCGAATGCTCTCTCAATGCCTCCAACAGAACCAAATGGAGAAATATAACAGGAGCCGCCATTCGTAGTGACCTGGCCATGATCACAACCAGTCTACCAAGAGTATCCGACTGAGAAGGTCTTCTAGAACGAAGTAATTCGTCAGAGAACTAAACGCCATAGTTATCGCCATAGCTTTCAGAGCCAGGAAATATGGCAGAGGACCGACATCTCGTCGCTGTAGAGTGAAAACCTAGTATGGGATTTTGGACTCTCCCAACGCAGCAACTCCTTCCTTTCTGGTGACCTCACTCACTCGCTGGAACACAACAACCCGCAAGGGAGTTATTTGGCTGCGGTATTCTTTAAGGTTCTTTTGTGAGGAGGAGGTGCCAGTCGGGCAGCTTACAAATACGATGTACCCTACCTCTCCTTCGCCAGAGTCTCATTCGCTAGTCGGCAGAGTGCATCACACGCAGGCGAGGCTTTGGCTCTAAAGATCTTGATGAGCTACTTACACCCCAAATTATTCATATTCCTCTTTTAATGTTTTTATATTTTAATTTCTAACCAAAACGTTGTACAAACCCATGCTATTCACTATACCTTCCAACTCTGTGGTTGAGTGGAAGAAATCCCTTCGTCGGATAAGTCCGCCATTGTAATAGGCTATTTGACTAACATTTTTTTCGGTTTGATATGTAGGGACGTCTCCATAATATAACCATAGGTGAAATAATTACTTCGATAGCACAAAAATCTCTCGAGATATGGTAATTTGAAAATCTCAATTTTTAGACTGCCCCAAAACGCTCCATACAAAAGACTACCGAATTATGACGTCACAGGTTTGTCTTTTGTATGCATCAAATCAGAAATTTGTACGACAGCTATGTTAAATATTACGTTTACGTAATTAGTATCATAATAAAAGTTATAGTATTTTTTATTGCTTCTCCAATGGAAATATTATTTTTTAATAATTTCATACTTTTAAAATGGACTTTCCCGCCAAACTTTGATCGACGCTAAAAAAAGTCTGACTGAAGATATTAGAATGAAAGTTTGCAGATCTTTATAGTTTTGTGTATTTTACGATATTGTTAAATAATTTATACAATTTTTAAACATTGGAAAATAGCCTATTGTCAAAGATTTTTGATATTCCTGGACAAATTACACACAACCATCTAGTTCCAAACTAAGCTAACCTTGTACTATTGGTACGAGATAACTGATATTTAAATACATTTTTTCTTTTTTTAAATAAATACATATAATACGTAGAAAACACCCAGACCAAGACAAACAGACATATTCATGCACACAAATATTTATCATGTGCGGGGATCGAATGCGCAACCTCAGAGTCAAAATGGCCATTGCTCATTCGATCACCGAGCTCGTCATGAGATCTTGGTGAGCTACTTACACCCCAATGCTGTGGTCAATCCGACGTTCTACAAAGTCTATGCCGTAAAACGTGCTAATGCTCTGCAAATGCACCATTGAAATAATAGTACAAAACGATTTAAATCGTCTCTCTAGATTGGTGCCAATTGAGGTAACTATTTGCTTGTTTGTTCAACTATTAAAACCTTGAAGACTACAGGACTAATACGTCTTAGAAATGAAATAGTGAACTAGTTAAGAATAGTCCAGTCCAGTGTTTCTTAACCTGTGGTCCGCGAACCCGTGGGGGTCTGCGATTATGTGTATGGGGGTCCGCCGTCTTATCTAAGAACATTTGAATTAATAAATATTGCCAGCAAGACTTGCAAAAATCCACCACCAACCTTCACATTAATACATTAGGTTTTTTTTTTTTAGTGTATTTTTATATCAGTACTACAATAAATTGTCCTAAATTTATTCCTGTATTTTTTTATTAAATTGCTTGATTTTCTAGGGGTTCGCGGACCGAAAAAGATTAAGAAACGCTGGACCAGTCATTCAACGAAATGTCCAGTCATTCAAAAAAAAAGCTAATGGATTTGAAGAGGCGACAAAGTCCAAAACAACTGAACTGCTCTTAAAAAATATTTCTTCTATAGAAAGCTATCTACGAGATCAACGAGTTCCACATGCATTTTTTTTTATTTGAGAGGAGGGCAAACGAGCATTTGGGTCACCTGATGGAAAGCAATCACCACCGACCTTGGAAATTAGCAACACCAATCCCTGGTCTGTTTTGTCAGCCTTTTAAGAGGAATTTGGAATCGATGTGTTATAACAACTCAATGTTTTAAAGGTCCCCAATAGTGTTAGAAACTTAAAATCGGTGGTGCACGGCAGTTGATCTTCACTTGACTAGCCATCTCTTTAGGCTTTTAATGCCTTATTTCCCATATTGCTGTCTCTCACATTGCTAAGAGGGGAAGTCAAATTCCAAATTATTATCTCCAATTATCCAAGGCAGCCGTAGTTTTACCCCCGGGACTGCAATAAACTTCATTATTCATTGCCTTTTTTGGCGGTCGCCGCTGTTAATCCTGGCTACACAGTAGACACAGTGGTGGGAATGTGTGGTGGGCCCCCGTCCCGAAAAAAAAAAGCCTTTTAAGAGAAGTATAGACTCTGTTCTTCTGAAGGCTCCCATGTCGTCGTCGTCCCTTATTCATCCCATTGTTAGGATAAAGGTCGCCCCTCAATAGAAGGCGTTCAACTGCGGTTGACACTGGCCACCAGTGCTTTCAAGCCGCCTAAAGGCCACTAACTTGACTTAGCGACTACGTCTTATGACAACAGCTGGGACCGCCGCGGCACCGGCCTAACATGCCCTCCGAATCACGGAGAAGCTCGAGTAAATAAACTGATCCATGGACAGGCTGCGGTCAACGTAGCTTACCGATCATCATGAAACTTTGTACACATATTCTCAAAGCTATTAGGAAGGACATACATACTTAGGATACATTTTATTTTAAAACAAAATTGTCTATTAAGTCGGCTTACGGATAATGATGACGTTATCATAAGAAAACATCGGCCGATGGAGTGGAGGAGAGATAGATGCGTCACAAACCGAACGTTTAGGCCGATCATGCCTCTCTATCGCTTGTTCCGCGCTCTCGCTTGCACGCTCGGCTCAGGCGGAACGTGCAGCAGGCGTTTATCGATTTATATGACGTTATAACATCATAAAGTAAACGCGAGCGAAGCCGCAGATGGAAGCTAGTTATAGTATAATTAAATTCATGCTTGATATCAGCTCTAAGTACCGCTTGTGGCTCTTTCAAGAGGTAACTGCATCTCTTACAATTCCCCTAAAAATTTATAAATTCAAGTAGAACAACTTAAATTTAAAATAGATAAAATTAAATGAATACATCTAAATTAAAATATCAGATACGTGAACAAGATTTGAAATAGTATCAAAACTGCTCCCCCTATACCAACAAAATGAAATTTCAACTTTGACAATGAAGTATCAACATATTCTTCTGCAGAATGTAACAAACATGCACCTAACATTAACTTCTAAAAATCAAAGGAAACCAAACTCTATTTCTATAACTTTATGAATGGACGGAGAAGTAAATGGAAGTTGGTAATTTTTGCCAATTACTTTTCATATCCTGAATGGACTATTGAGCCCGACAATAACATAAGAGAATCGATACTACGAGATACAAATGAATAATCTATAAATGCCTTAAAAACATTGATTCGTAGAGTTAAAATCGTATAGAGCTGACAAGATAATAATTTGTGAGGATAATTATTATGAAGAGGTAAAGGTAGCAGCGGGGGTGATGGTGCGCGAGCAATATTTAATGTTGCAAGCATATGGCTACATAAGCCGCTTCACACCAGGCGGGCCGTATGCTTGTTTGATACCCGGCGCAGTATAAATAAAATGTAAAAAATGTTGTTAATATATAGT
Source organism: Hypsopygia costalis (assembly GCA_937001555.2). Taxonomy (NCBI): domain Eukaryota; kingdom Metazoa; phylum Arthropoda; class Insecta; order Lepidoptera; family Pyralidae; genus Hypsopygia; species Hypsopygia costalis. Next base: position 9,390,949 of record OW443349.2, read on the forward strand.
AAAGTCTACATGAACAGGTTTTTTTGAAATCGATCCAGCAATCCCAGATTCTTATACATTCGTTAGCTGATTCGCGCGATGCACCACGTGCAAATTGTTAATCCTTGATCTAAATATGATGAGTAAATCTCTAAATTATTGAAAGAATTAATAAACGACGCGGGTACCATACAATCCTTTGGCCAGCCAGACTTAAAGCAGTTACCGCAGACATACAAACGCTTGCAATAAAAGGAGTATTGCTCACGTGCTGCCACTTGCGCTGCTAACTGCCTAGTGACCTGGTGCTGTCTGGTGTGTGTCTGCAAGGGAGTGTGATGTAAGTGAGGTCACCATTGGTGACATACTCCACCACGCTGCTAAACTGCGCGTTGTCTAAGGCAGTATTTTAAGCCGCCCTAAGGCCACTGATTAGTCTTGACTTGACGACTGCCATCTAACGACAAAGCCTGGACCGTCGGTTTAGCGTACCCTCCGCGAAGCACCGAGAAGCTCGAAATAAATAAACCCATCCAAGGACAGGCTACGGTCGACATTGCTTAACTTGCGTATTCGATTGGACCGAACGCTTAATTTTATTTGTTAAAAAATAACACTTTTACAACTATTAAGGTTGAAAATTTTATATTTAATTTGTGTTATCTAACCATTCCTAAGTCTACACCCAAATTTAATACGTTCTCCTGTCCTGGAGATAATCCTGTTATTAGGAGTATAATAAGTCGGCATATTCTATACTCAGCCCATTTGCCAGACAGCATTTCTTAAATTAATTTTATTTGTTAAAAAACAAACCTTTTGCAACTCAAGCTTCAACTGTCAAGTATAAAGCAAATTAAATGTATTTTTTTTTATATTTAATTTGTCCCGTCTAACCATTCCTAGGTCTACACCCAAACTTAATACGATCCTGTTATTAGGAGTATAATAAGTCGGCATATTCCATACTCAGCCCGTTTGCCAGATAGCATCTCGCTATTTTTATTTTATTCATAGAGACACGATCTTTATTCTTTTGTTTACTTCCACTATATTCGAGAGGTCAATGCAGAGGGTATAGCAGTGGCATGTCTGTTTATTAGTTAATCTGTGATTGATTTATTAATTGGCAGCGTAGACAGAGTAAATTATAGACAAATTAATGAGATACTATCACATTCACATACATTACATATAGGAGTAGTTTAAGTTACTCTTTTTTTTGTGTCATCATCATGTATTGTCATCATATTATCACGTAGGGTAGGTACCTATAGCGTATTAGTAAGCTGACCAACTAGAGAAATACTTCGACCTCACAGAATATCAGCATTTACAATAAAACTAATTACTACTTATTGCAATTCATTTGTTTACGAAACATCTTCATTTTTTTTTTCATTGATCATATTGTTGCAGAACAGCTTCATTAATTTTTATCGACTTTTCGGGTAAAATATTTTCAATAATTTCTTTCGCATCTGCAGCAGTCAATATCAGTCAATACCTACTTCACTATCTGAACTAGACATCACTCAAATTTATATATTTAATATAATTAATGGAAATCGTGCGCTTGGAAAATAACAATATATATTGTTTTTATTTCGCGCGCCTAAACAGTTCATGGTAGAAAATAGTTTCTAATCTGATCGATAGATGACGCTGTTCAATTATATGTCATCCTGCATTGTTTTTAGATATGTAATGAAATTCCATACAAATTGACGTCTCGGATATTTAAGAGGGAATAAAGAGCAACTTTATCTACTATTGTCAGGGGCAGAAATTAGACAATACAAAGCAAGTGTAGTATAAAAATGATTACATGGCCCGGCCTCCACAAAAGGTTCAGAACCACTGCTGTAAATAGATTTTAGTCTGAGTAGGCATGTTGATAGACATCATTAAATTAATTCGCTGTAGACATCTCTACCCGCAGTCAATTAAATTAATTCGCCAATTTACTAACAATTAATACATCAATCGCTTTACAAAAGATCCTGCATGTCAAAACCAGGCTATGAAGTGAACACGACACTATTCAAACAATAACCGTTCCATCCGCCATATTGCCTCCGGTGACGTATACAACCGCCATTTTGGATCGGGTTGCGTTCCGTGCAACAAAACAAAGGGACTGTTTCTATACAATGCAGCATAAATGGATATTGAATTCTTGTTTGTACAAAATGCATGTATGGATATTTACTTGAGAAACTATTTTGAGATGTTATGAACATTATGAGTCGTCTGTCGAGCAAATTTAATTTAAAATGTCGTATGTAATGTTAATAGCACGTCAAACTTGTCTCTTTAACTATAACGTTCCTGCAAATCTGCAAATCTTATGCTGCGCGGAATAATAGTGAATTTCAAATTGAGGTTTAAAACCATTGAACTATTACTCTAGCGAAGTACGTAGTAATAACAGCTCACTGTTTAAAACAGCCATATTATATACATATATAACCATATCTATATGAATAAAAATGAATGTTGTTAAGCGCAAAACTCGAGAACGGCTCGACCAAATCTGTTAATTTTTATTTTCATATTTTCGTTAAGGTATAAGGAAAGTTGGAGAGAAAAGACGTAGGTAGGCAAAAATTGCGAGGAAAATAAAACACAATTTTTTACCCGTGCGAAGCCGGGGCTAGTAATATTATAAATGTGAAATGTGTTGTGGTTGGGTTGTGCCTGTTTGTCCTTCTTTTACGTCGAAAGGTACCAATGGATTGACATATTTTTTACCGGAGTAATTTATAGTCTGTAGAGCCACATAGGCTACTTTTTATCGCATAAAAACAATTATTTTCCGAGGGGAAAATAGTTTAATTAAAACATTGACCATACGGGCTAAACCACAATTGTTTGTTCGGTTTGACTGACGAGAGACTTGAGACGTCTGTTTGGCTTGGTTTGCTACCCCTTATATATGCTATATGTATGTATTTACAAAAAATATATATAAGTATTATATCAGTTATCTAGTACCCATAGTACAAGCTTTGCTTAATTTGGGACTAGATGGCTACGTGAAATTTGTCCAGGAATATTTATATTAAGGTAACAGGAAGTAGTATTTTGATTACAACGCATTTTAATTTAAATAATATGCAATTGGGACTACTCTACCTACGTACAGCTGTTATTGTTATTATCGCCATCATGTGACAACGCGGCATGACTCTATGAAACAAGTTAATTGATTTTGTTATTTATTTTTACAAAATTTATTAATGATATTGGGAGTTCATATTTCTTCATTAACGTAACAAGTAGGCATAATACTATCTCCCATTTAAATCTTAGTGGTTACAAAAAAAGTACCTTATATATTTTTGACCCAAATGGCGCCAGTGAATAAATAACAGGACTATTAAAAACAACTCCCACATTTTTTACCAAGTTCCAGCAATGTAGTCTACATTGCAGACAGAAAAATAGACAAACAATTTTCGCTACATACTACACTTTTATTATACTATAAATTAAACCGGGTTTTATAGACATAAACATATTAGATTTGTAGTGAAACATACAATAACAGTGAAAGTTTACCCAAAGCTTTATAAAGACTGATGCTTTTGGCTTTAAGCGCTGAGTGATAGGAAAACACACGATGATGTAGTGCTGAAACAAACCAGTATTTCAATATATAAATAAAGTAGTAGTGATGTGCTTGCCGCATTGTAGAAAGTATCGAGATTATATGACACAGAAGGTTCGGTTGTTCACATATTCGACGCGCAAACATAATAGTATTATTTTTGAAGTGAAAACTTCTTTAGCGGCGTTGTGCACTTTTTGGGATGGGTTAATGTTTAACTCGCGTCAGTGATTCCAAAATATTCAAAAATGCACAACGTTAATATTCAAGTTTTCACTTCTACCGGCACTCCAGGAGTGCAATCCGTTGTTTTATTTTTATACGGGACGGAGGCCCTCCACACATTTCCACCACTGTGTTTCCTGTGTAGGCAGGATTAACAGCGGCAACCGCCAAAAAAGGGCAATGAACAGTGAAGTCCATTGCAGTCCCGCGAGTAAAACTACGACTGCCTTAGAACTCACATCGAATTTAATCAGAAGAAATTAGTAGGAGTAAGAAGCTTGTGTAATCTGACTCTGCCCAAACATAATAAACGAATAATACCACCTATATTTACTTAGCTAATCGTTATTCAACCAACATTTATCTCACTGCTTCTACACGGGTCTCACTTCAATCGAAGGGATTTACAGAACACTTCACCACGCGGCTCATCTTCGGGTTACCGGAGACCTGTCTTTGTAAGCGAAGCAGCGCTATTGCATAACCTATAGTAATTTGGAAACAGCTTGGTAACTTCTCCCATTACTTTATGGAATAGCACAGCTTGAACTTAACTGATCCGTATTATACGATTTTAAGCCGCTTAATGACCACTGACTTGGCTTGACGAATACAGTACATTACTCTTTATTGCACCAAATACAAAGAATCTGTTCCAGGCAACTTTTGGGTAGAAAAATATAAATAAGAAGGTAAGTGGTACAGTAAATGAAGTAAAGACAAATTAATACATGACAAATGAAAAAAATATACAAATCAAATCAAATCAAAATATCTTTATTCCTTGGACGTTATAAAGCACTTAGAAACGTCATGCAAATTAAATATAAGAACATGTATCTAAATCATTACTACTCTAAATCCGCAAAGCTTAGTTTCACTTTCATCACACTATCTTGAATGTGAAAGTGAATCTAAGTGCCAGTTCCGGCGACGGAGCTTCTTGAGAAGAACTGGCAAGAAACTCAAGGCCGACTCTTTTAATTGCCAATATCGTTACATTAAATACAAATACAATCATTAACATAACATAACAAGAGCAATTCATTTCCAAATACTTTTATCATTTATGTAATCTGAGATACTTACCCTTATTGAAGAACTATAGACCCATCTCGCTTCTGAGCCATGTTTATAAGCTGTTTTCAAGGGTCATTACGAACCGTCTCGAGCGCAGGCTTGATGACTTCCAGCCTTCCGAACAAGCCGGTTTCCGAAGAGGCTTTAGTACCATAGACCACATCCACACGCTGCGGCAGGTTATACAGAAGACCGAAGAGTATAACTTGCCACTTTGCTTAGCGTTTGTGGACTATGAGAAAGCCTTTGATTCGGTCGAGATATGGGCTGTGCTTGAATCTCTCCAGCGATGCCGTATTGACTATCGGTACATCGAAGTGTTGAAGTGTTTGTATAATAACGCCACTATGTCGGTCCGAGTACAGGAACAGAGCTCGAAGGCGATCCCTTTGAAAAGAGGCGTAAGACAGGGAGATGTGATATCTCCGAAACTGTTTACGGCCACTTTGGAGAACGCCTTCAAGCTCCTGGAATGGAAAGGATTCGGCATCAATGTTAACGGCGAATACATCACTCACCTTCGGTTTGCTGACGATATCGTAGTCATGGCAAATTCGATGGAAGATCTCAGCACGATGCTCGAAGGCCTCAATCAAGTTTCTCAACAAGTGGGTCTTAAAATGAACATGGACAAGACGAAGATAATGTGTAATGCCCATGCCCACTCCAATATCTGTTGAGAGCTCGGTTCTTGAAGTTGTTGACTCGTACGTCTACCTAGGACAAGTAGTCCAGTTAGGTAGGTCCAACTTCAAGAAAGAGGTCAGTCGCCGAATCCAACTCGGCTGGGCAGCGTTCGGAAAATTGCGTGATGTCTTCTCGTCCGACATACCGCAGTGCCTCAAGTCGAAAGTCTTCGACCAGTGTGTGTTACCAGTGATGACTTACGGCACTGAAACGTGGTCCCTCACTATGGGCCTTATGAACAAGCTCAAAGTAGCCCAACGAGCTATGGAGAGGGCTATGCTCGGAGTCTCTCTGCGAGATCGAATCTGAAATGAGGAGATCCGTAGAAGAACCAAGGTTACCGACATAGCCCAGCGGATTAGCAAGTTGAAGTGGCAGTGGGCAGGGCACATAGCACGGAGGACGGATGACCGATGGGGTCGAAAGGTTCTCGAGTGGAGACCACGTACCGGCAAGCGCAGCGTAGGACGTCCACCTACAAGGTGGACAGATGACCTCATTAAGACCGTAGGATCGCGCTGGATGCAAGCCGCTTCCAACCGGTCTTATTGGAGATCTAGAGGGGAGGCCTATGTCCAGCAGTGGACTTTCAATGGCTGAGATGATGATGATGATGATGAATCTGAGATACAATATTAAGCCTTTTGACATAGTCTAATATACATACATACATTTATGTATATTATATAAACCATTGCTTAGATGCAATATAAACTAAATTAAATTTTTACCAAAAAAAGATATGTGTATTACGTACACATACATGGTTGGGGAACAATGAAAAATATATACTATATACTTATACTGAGACCATTAAAAGGAAGGAAGTAATCCTTGACTAACTCTTTAAAGTTCTAATAACAACATGGAAGACTTTGAAACTTGCGAGCACAGAAATTAATAAACAGACCGGACCGTCTGTTTTTATTTATTATATAGTATCGATGTACAAAGGTTAATCGTGAGCGGCGAGTGAGGTTGCAGAGTTGCAGGGCTGTCAAATAGGCAAGTTTCTACAAGTTTGATCTACTTTTGAACATTGTAGAGACGAATCAACTGATCTTTGTGTTCTAAATGTAGGTAATGGACACATTTTATGGAAAAACATAAGTATACTAATGTATATATCATAAACTTCTATGTACTTTAAACCGAAGAATATTTTATGAGACCTATTGTTTAGAGAAAACAAGGAACAGGAGTCATAACAAGGATTATGGAAAGCGATGGAAAACTAAATAAACATAAAAATAACTAAATAATGATGGACAAAATAAAAATATAGATACATATCTTAAATAAAATCTTAGTCAATGGTAAGGTATAATTATTACTATTTTTTCATTAAAAGTAATTTTTTTTTCTTCTTGTCTTCACGTCACAATAGGTACTAGTCTGAATATAAATAGTAGTCTGTGACAATGCAAGATTGCCTAAATGCCGCCATTTTTAATCCAATATGGCGGCCGCAAAATGGCGAATGAATATCAAATGAAAAATCTTTTCTTTTTAAGAAGATTTGTTGCATTTGGAAACTTAATAGAGATAATCGATATCGATATCATCCCAACGCTACCCAAATTTTAATTTAGTGTAAACTATGCGTAAAGCGTGTGTTTTAACTCGGGCCAGCACCGACCGATGACTGATGCTGCCGCGGCCGATCGATTTGGAAGGTATTAAACTAAACGACGCCGTTTCCGCTGTTCTGTATTCACTTCGAAATTCTTTGCGGGCCTTGGTTTTTTTTATGGCTTTCGATATTTTTACCAACTTCAAAAAAGGAGTAGTTGCCGACTCTTTAGTGCGCAGCCTCGCAACTGGCCACCGACAAAGAACGAACTGACAAGACTGAAAAGAAAATGGCAAGAAATAATCATTTTAACAAAAAAAAAACGACTTCAAACATTACTAGAGATACAGACTGATGATGATGATGACGATGAAAAAAATATGAGACCAATCTGGAAGTATACTCTTTCAAATAAGTTTTTTTTAAATCGGTTTATAAGTAACGGAGTAATGAAATGACAACCTAACAATGGGTAGATACAGGCTGCTGGTGATGATGATGATGATGAAAAAAATGTGAGACCAACCTGGAAGTATACTCTTTCAAATAAATAAAGTTTTTTCAAATCGGTTTATAATTCACAGAGTAATTAAGTAACAAACATTAAAAAAAAATACAGCCGAATTGAGACCCTCCTCTTTTTTTGGAGTCGGTTAAAAATACGACAATCGACGACGGGACTGGACTAGAGACGAATCTAGTGTAGACAAATACATATTTTATAAATTAATAATAAAGCCGTAAAATAAAATAAGTTCAGTGACTTCTTTGTCCTACAGGAGTATTTCAGTACTTGATTTCAGCCAACCTTAACCAACCAACCAAGCCTTAATAGACACTAAGAAAAGTCAATGGACATTATTCTTAGACCATAATATTTACAAGTTTATGTTAAAGTTAAATTACTTATTAGCCTATAAGCTAGATCGTAATATTTTAAAGTAAAATACTTTATAAAAAAAAAAATTCAGCCAACGGATTGCTAAGTAAGTTTTTATTTTAAATTATTGGAAAATTTAAAATATGAAAAATATAAAATAAAAATTTAAAATATAAAATAAAAATGTTTATTTTTATTGGAAAATTTCATCTCATAGTAGAGCAGTAACACCGTCCATCCTGGGCCCCTACCGCAGCCCCTAAGCAGAAGCCGATCACCGTCGGCTTTTTTTATTCATCATCATCATCAGGTCCATTTTAGTCTCTACTACAGGAGCACGACCCTCTCTCGTCCGTCCTAGACGGAAGGAGGATTTGGCCTACACTCCCCACGCTGGCCAAACGGGTTGGGGAGGCCTGATCGATATTTGATAATGTATTTCCGTTAGTCGCCGACATCCACGGGAAGAAACGGAGTGATTCTATTCTAGTCTGCCGGAAACCACACGGCCATTTGATACTTTGATAGCAAAAATAAAACTTTAGCATAGATTGGCGGTAATTGTGTTTAGCTTAGCTAGTAGAAACCATACAGCTCTACAGACTAAGTTGAAGGTATTTGTCATTAACTTAAACCTAAGATCTATTTCCGCGATCAAAGTATCCGATGGTAATCGGCTTCAGTTTCAGCGGTAGGGCCCCTGGTGACCTCACTCACTCGCAGGAACACAACAACCCTTAAGGAAATTTTGGGGTGTAGTGGTTCATCAACATCTTTGAACCAAAGCCAACTTCACCTGCACGAGGTGCAGCCACTTTTCGCCAGAGCTTCGTTTGTCAGTCAGCAGGGTGCTGACTGACAAACGAAGCTCTGGCGAAAAGAGAGGTAGGGAGCGTAATTGTAAGCTACCCGACTGGGGACTGTACCTCCACCTCAAAGATTACCGCAACCAAATAACAATTCCCTTGAGGGTTGTTGTGTTCCTGCGAGTGAGTGAGGTCACCAGAAAGGAAGGAGATGCTGGGGTTGCAGCAGGGGTGGCGGCGCGCGAGCTATATTTTATGTTACGAGCGTTAATATGGCTACGGTAACCGCTTCACATCAGGCGGACCGTATGCTTGTCTGCCACCTGACGTAGTATAAAAAAAAATAAAAAAAATAGTTTTATATCTGCGGTATTCTTTGAGTTGGAAATACTTCTCCAGGGGACATCCTGTGAATATGAAATAGCTCGCTCAAAATACAATCTAAATACTCTACAATCTATGTACTTACAGATGGTACAGCACACTAGTCGTTTTAATTTTTGTTTTCATTTACGAAAACTACTGACCTACAAATCGTTTAGCCACCGTTTCGGTGCTCTAATTAACCTAGTTCGTGGCGAAACAAAGAGACAGCCTAACACTCCATCGAACGTACTTATGTAGACGTAGAGACAGAAAATCATTTAAGGGGCCATCCATAAATTACGTCACACGTTAAGGGGAGGGAGGGGGTAGACGAACTGTGACATTTGTGTGACCAAGGAGTGAGTGGGAGGGGTCCTAAATTTCGTGACGTGACATTTCAAAATCTATTATAATCTAAGTGTTAAAACACGAACTTTGAAGTTTTGAACTATTAACGAAGAACTCAAAAACATTTGCAACTCTAGATGTAAAATTGCAAAATATGTGACGTCACACTAGGGAGTGGGGAGTCTCACAAATGTGACCAGCTGTGAAAAGGACGGGGAGGGGTCAAAAAATCATGAAATCCGTGTGACGTAATTTTTGGATAGCCCCTAATTACTTCTACACTACCTTTAAACCTAACAGTAGGAAACGAGTTAAGGCTCTGTACCTAAATTGTTTTTACCTAAATGTCATAGCTTTGTGCGCAATCCCTCATCATCAGGTCATTTTAGTCTCCACTACAGGAGCACGACCTCTCGTCCGTCCAAAAGACAGAAGGAGGTTTTGGCCTACATTCCCCACGCTGGTCAGACGGGTTGGGGAAGCCTGATCGATGTTTGATAATGTATCTTCCCTTAGTCGCCCTGTACGACGTCCACGGGAAGAGACGGAGTGATTCTATTCTAGTCTGCCGAAGACGACACGGCCAATCTCTACTAATATTATACTTAAATGTGAATGTGAGTTTGTTTGCTACGTTTACAACCTTTAAATTTGAAAAGAGATTTTGTTCAACCGATTGTTGTACAATGGGGTGTGTTCCAGAAGAATTGTTTCACATGATGTCCACGGCCTCCTTCTACAGTCACACCGCTCGCCATTGACAGGGAATTCGTTTTCTCCCATGTACCTTCTAGGAAACTGTGAAATGAACTGCCTGTCGAGGTTTTCTCAAGGGACTACAGCATGGGGTTCTTCAAATAGGGTGTGAAGAGGTTTTTACAGGGTCGGCAACGCTCGTGTGATGCCCCTGGTGTCACAGGCGTTCATAGGCTACGGTAACTGCTTTCCATCGAGCGTGTTTTCCACCTCAGTAGTATAAAAAAAAGGAAGCATGGTCTGTGCACCATACCACTAGATAGGTAAATAAATATATACATATAATAAATATACGAAACGACGACAACGAGACGAGCTCGGTGGTCGAATGGTTAACAATGGCCACTTTGTTAACCTTTGTATGTATGTATTTACAAAAAAAAAATTAAGTACATTTATCAGTTGTCTAGTACCCATAACACAATCTTTGCGCTTAATTTGGGACTAGATGGTGCTGTGTAAATTGCCCAGAAATATTTATTTATTTATTTATACATATGATACTTAGAAAAGACCCAGATTAAGACAAACTGAACAGACATGTTCGTGCACACAAAAGTTGGTCTTGTGAACCCGCAACCTCTGAGTCAAAGTGGCCATTGCTAGCATTCGACCACCGTTGTCAATTGCCAACTTTCAGTTCAATTGGACATTTGCGAAATGTGCCAAATTTAACTTGCAAAATATGATGCCACTGCAGTGAAACTAAATAAAAACTAAATAAATAATTTAGGGGTGTAAATGGTTCATCACCATCTTTGAACCAAAGCCAACTTCACCTGCACCCGATGCGCCCTGCTAACTGACAAACGAAGCTCTGGCGAAAAGAAAGCTAGGGAGCGTAAATGTAAGCTACCCGACTGGGGAATGTACCTCCACCTCACATAATACCGCAGCCAAATAACAATTCCCTTGAGGGTTGTTGTGTTCCTGCGAGTGAGTGAGGTCACCAGAAAGATAGGAGATGCTGCGTTGGCAGCGGGGGTGGCGGCGCGTGAGCGATATTTTATGTTGTGAGCGTTAATATGGCTACGGTAACCGCTTCACATCAAGCGGGTCGTATGCTTGTCTGCCGCCCGACGAAGTATAAGGGAAGCTTGTAAAGAAAACGAGTGTGCTTTGTGCTTTAGACCACACGATTGAAGTAAAACTTCTTTAGCTCTACTAACTTATATCTCCTTCTCAACTTCCGTTCGCCTCGCCCGATCACACTTTTCGTAACGCTGTCATCACGTATGCACCCGCTTATACCTCAAGCACAGCTGTATAAGTAATAGTACTACGTACAGTACGGTCAGTCCCTGCCGCTCTCTTGTGCCGACCTCACCTCCCCTCTGAGACAAATCTGGAACAGTTTGTATGGCGCCGCACGCATACACGCTCATTTACACTCTGCACAGACGTCATTGTTTATGTAGTAGTAAACGACGCCATATTTGTATGGAGTGGCCGGGTTGTGAGCGTAAAGATGTTTTACTTCAAAAATCTAAGCATTGAGCAGTCTTCCGTCGAAAATCGTAAGCCGCACTATTTACGATTTTCGATCTCACTCCCAAACAACCTGAAGCAGATTTTCCATAACAACGGCTTGTGGCACACGGGGCGGATACAATTATCATGTGAAAACAGTGCGTTGTCCCGCGTGTGCCGCGGGCGCGCTCTAATTGGCCTTGCTTGTGTACACGCGCCCTGTTACCCAGCGGCCCCGGGCAATTCAAACTGCTCAAACATATGGAGACCGCTTCTTCATTTATTCCTAGGTGATTTGTTTTTTTATATTTTATAAAAGTTAGTTCTGCCCCCCTAGCCAAGTGTAATTCATAGCGTAACGAACGTTAGATAGATCACGTGACATTTGTCAAAATCGAACATTTTAGTATGAGAACTGACAAATGTCACGAGAACTATCTAACGTTCGTTACGCTAAGAATTACACTTGGCTAGGGGGGCTGAGGCCCTACCGCCGAAGCTGAAGCCGATTCCCATCGAATATTTTTATTCTCAAAAATAAGTTTAAGATTTAAGATATTAACAAACATTTTTAGCTTTATCGGTAATCCGTCAGGGCTTCTGCCAACTAAGTTAAACGCAATTGTCACTAATCTATTCTGGAGTTTTATATTTGCAATCAAAAAACCCGGTGGGAATCGGATCGACGGTAGTGCCTCTGGTCCGTAATCATACTACGTGTCTCCATATTTATCATCATCAGCCTGTATCGACCCACTGCTGGATATAATCCTTCCCCAATACTTTCCACCAAATACGAGTTTCCGCCTTCCGCATCCAGCTGCTTCCAGCCGATTTCTTAAGATCATCGGACCATCTAGAAGGAGTGCGCCCAACGTTTCATACCAATTTCAACCCGAACCGGACCAATTCCTGCGTCAGAAAATTCAATGCAGATATTTCGCACTGGCCTACGAAGATCATAGAAGTAGTAGATTACATGAAGAAGAAAAACATCTTTACACTTAAGGTTAGACAGCAGGACCTTGCAATAAAGTCAGTATCAGCTCTTTTATGGTTAGAGTGACTCCATGGCTAGGCAGACTCATCATGTCTTTGTGAAGGAGTGTTTCTGGCATCAATAATAAATAAATAAAATAGTTTTATTTCAATCAACAAGAGATCATTATATAATAATTTTATTGTAACAGTAATAACTTAACTTGGCCGTGTGGTTTCCGGCAGACTAGAATAGAATCACTCCGTTTCTTCCCGTGGATGTCGTACAAGGCGACTAAGGGAAATACATTATCAAATATCGATCAGGCCTCCCCAACCCGTTTGGCTAGCATGGGGAGTGTAGGCCAAATCCTCCTTCCGTCTAGGACGGACGAGAGAGGGTCGTGCTCCTGTAGTGGAGACTTAAAATGGACCTGATGATGATCATCATCATCATCATCAGGTCATTTTAGTCTCCACTACAGGATGATGATGATGATGATGATGAGTAATAACTTAATTTATTATTAGTAACATTAAAAAAAAGACAAACAGACTAAATTTCTTTGTTCCGCAGGATATGAACCATTGAGCAGTGGTTCACATACTGAAGATTTAGAGACCTGCATGTGGTGCACCCTGCCGACTAGCGAAAGAAGATCGCCGTTGTGTCTCTACTTGTATAGGAATATATTTGTTTCTGCCCGCAGTCTCGCCTTAAGATCGTTCCAGAGTACCTTGATAAAAAGTATCATAAATGTCAATTGAGATCATGTTTTACATTATCCCAAAAAGTCTTTCGCCACGGTCTTTCGACTGCTGACTTTTTAGTGTATCTCATTCATCGTTGAACCTTAGCAGTTGAGAGTGAGACACTAGCTGTAAGCCTTGATATAGTGAAGGTATCCATCGGATCTAGCACCGCAGTCTTCTATTGAAGTTGCCACCGTACATCTCATTCCATTCAGTCGTTTACACAAAAAAAGACTATCAAATATCCATGCATCCATGATCCATCCCTAGCGTAGCGAAAAATACTAAATGTATGATTCATCCCATATTCACAAACTTTAATATTAGCAGGTCGATCTCCATACTAGGTTAGCCAGCTCAAATCTGCCCAGCCAGCGCTAATATTGACTTCTTATTACTGCAACCGCCGATACCACGTATCCGTATCAGGATAATATTCGGTGCCCGGTGCTACTGAGATAACGGCGTCGTCCGACGGCAATATTGTACGGGGGTACGGTTACGGTCGAGCACGTCTAGCCACGTTCTAATGGACAGTAAACTACACAAGTTCATTGTAAAGGACCCGCTGTTTAATCTCTGCTCTATGTAGATATTTGGGAGTATGTAATTATTTGGGTACAGCTGGGTAACGAAATTGCTGTTACCTATAGTAATGTTTATAACAAAAATGAGTATGTACGAGTAGGATTGTGGGCAGGTACTGTACCTATTTCAAAGGACTGGGATAAGGAATTTGGGATTAAATAATAATTAAAACAGGTAGCGAAAATAATAAGTTGGCAGCTACACAGGATAATTTTAAGTAGGAAGTGGCAGCTACATAAGCTGTTGTAAGATTTCGTTTAATTTAAACTGGCATCGAATTTTTGTTTTGATACCTGAATTTATTGTTAAGCGAACATTTGATGGCAGATCTATAGTAGAAAATAGGCATTCTTGAATTTTTTAATGAGGTTGTATTTAAAGTTAACTGAGATAAGAAGTAATATGAACAAAGCCTTAAAAAAACATACGTTGACGAATGAGCGAAGTGAGCAAAGTTCGACTTGCGATTGCTTTTGGAAAGGGTGTGGATACTTCAACCGAACGGTCTTTCCAAAAGTAAGTAAACCGTCCATTTTGTATGTTAGGTGTTTTCCAGATTAGACCTTCAGCCCATAGGTATTATGACCTGACAATATTGAACTTTATAGATCTGATACGTAAAACTTTTTATAAAATAATAAAATATTACTATGACAACGTGATTCATCTTGTTTTTTTAAAATACGTCGGGTGGCCAACAAGAATACTGCCCGCCTGATGTGAAGCGGTACAGTAGCCATATAAACGCTCGCAATATGAAATATCAGCAGCTTCCATCTTGGTTACCTCACTCACTCGCAGGACAGCGGTATTCTGTGAGGTAGAGGTACTTTGCCAGTCAGGCAGCTTAAAATTACACTATTCCCTACCTCTCTTTCGCCAGAGCCTCGTTAGTAAAATCTGCAGGGTCCAGGATGATAGTGAACCACTTACACCCCAAAATCTCTAAGTTTTTAGACAGTCTTTTTGAGGTGAAATTTTGGGATGTAAGTGATTCATCAACATCTCTGAACCAAAGCCAACATCACCTGCACGCGGTGCACCCTGCTGACTGATAAACGAAGCTCTGGCGAAAAGAGAGGTAGGGAGCGTAATTGCAAGCTACCCGACTGGGGAATGTACCTCCACCTCACAGAATACCGCAGCAAAAAAACAATTCCCTTATTGTAGAGTTGTTGTGGTCCTGCGAGTGAGTGAGGTCACCAGAAAGGAAGGAGATGCTGCGTTGGTAGCGGGGGTGGCGGCGCGCGAGCAATATTTTATGTTGCGTGCGTTAATATGGCAACGATAACCGCTTCACATCATGCGGGCCGTAAGCTTGTCTGCCACCCGACGTAGTATAAAAAAATATTTGTGCAATAAACAGTTGGATTTGTTCTCCATACTAAAATATATCATTTGATCGCTGATATGACAACAAACGACTTGGACATGTTCCAACTAGGGAAAGTCCTTTGTCCTATGAATGCATAATTGGAATCATAAAACGTATAATTTACTGGTATTTAGACGTGCATCTTCCACGATTCTTATTCTCGTTGTCGTATTATTTGGTTGCTCACTAAGATAAGTGATGAGGAGAGAACAGTATATAACGAGAAGTAAGTTATGGGGGTAATAAATAAATTCTTTTTTTTTATACTACGTCAGGTGGCAGACAAGCATACGGCCCGCCGGATGTGAAGCGGTTACCGTAGCCATATTTTTCGCTCGCAAAATAAAATACCGCTCACGCGCCGCCACCCCCGATGCCATCGCAGCATCTCCTTCACTTCTGGTGACCTCACTGACTCGCAGGAGCACAACACTCCTACGTTATTTTCCTTCAAGTTAGGTTTAAAAAGATTATTTTCTGGTGAGACTTGAAGTTACCTACTATCTTCATCGCCTGTGTACTATCGACATCAACCCATAATTATCCCACTGTTGGGATATGGGTCTCCCCTCAATCGAAGGGGTTTAGAGCATACTCGACCACGCTGCTCAACTGCGGGTTGGCGGAGACAAGTGTTTTCAAGCCGCCCAAAGACCACTGAATTGGCTTAAAGACTGTCAACTAATACCAACAGCCGGGACCGACGGGTTAACATGCTCTCCGAAGCACGGAGGAGCTTGCTACAAATAGACCCATCCTTAAATAGGCTACGATCGACATTGCTTAACTTGCGTGATCGATTACACTAACACGTCATCGAGCTCCTCACGAACTGCATATTTGTCGTTAAAACAATGCACATGTACAGTCAATGTATGTAAGTAAATCATACCCATCGATGGCCGTCGGTCCGTTAGTAAATATTGTAAGAGCGATAACGTGTAAAAGGGCCGACTTGGAGGCACTAAACTATGACAAACACCGGGTTAAGGCAAGGCCGGTTTAAACTGTATCCCGGCTAGGGTTGCCAGGCGTCAGGAAAAAGCCGGACATAGGCTTTTTGATTACGTGTCCGGCCACAGGGCTTGTACACAAAACTGCCATGCGACGCAAAGCGAAATCGCGAGTACTTCAGAGCAATCAACATAGTAGATGAGATAAAATACACCTAGCTAGCTAATGTCTTTACGAAGTAGAAGAGACTCTAGAGAGCTGAAGAGATCACTAAAACCCTAGGTTTTTAGTGATCTCTTCAGCGGCGATGGTGAGCAACGATTTGCGCGCATGTAAACAAAGCCGCAGCGTCGCACTACATCGCGTCGCATCGCAGTTTTGTGTACAAGCCCAAAATTATCGGCTTGTCGGGCTTTTCTTAGGCTTTTTACATTACGCAAACGAGCGAGAGCGCTGAGCGTGGCAAAGCGCAGAGGGAGTAGAGCGTTGATTTTATATACAACATACGAGTACATACCTACACTGCCTACACCTATTAATGCTGAGACACCTAAATCCTCAACAATGTAGGGTGTCTGTCCGGCTAATAGGTTTGGCGACCTGGCAACCCTAACCACGACCACTCCATACAAATACCGCGTCGTTAACTATTACCACAGTATAAGTAATAGTACTTACTACGTGCAGTATGGCAACGCCCTGCCGCTCTCGCAAGGCAATCTCACTTCCTCTCTGAGTCGCATGTGGAACCGATCACAAGGGCTGCCACATCGTGCCGCGTATTACGAAAGTTCGTACGCAATATTTTTTAAACGTGACGGGGGGGTACCACACATTCCCACCACCTTGTCTCCTTCAGAAGAAATTAGTAGGAGTAAGAAGCTTTTGAAATTTGACTTCCCCTCTTAGCAATGTGAGAGACAGCAGTATGGCAAATAAGGCTTTAAAAGCCTAAAAAGATGGCTAGTCAAGTGAAGCTCAACTGCCGCGCACCACGGATTTTAAGTATCTAACACTATTGGGGTAAGTACCTAACCTAACCTAACCTAAAACATTGAGTTGTAACCTAACACATCGATTCCATTATGGGGCCATCCATAAATTACGTCACACGTATTTCATGATTTTTGACCCCTCCCCCCGTCCTTGTCACAGCTGGTCACATTTGTGAGACTCCCCCCCTCCCTAGTGTGACGTCACATATTTTGCAAATTTACATCTAGAGTTTCAAATGTTGTCCTTGTCACACTATGTCACACTTCATCGACCCCCTCCCTCCCCCTTAACGTGTGACGTAATTTATAGATGGGCCATCTATAAATTACGTCACACGTAAAATTCTAATATGAATAGCAAAACCGTCTGAACGCTTGGTAATTCTCCCTTGATGCTACCAAATCAGGATAGTATGCGACATGCAACAAATTCAACATGTCCATGTTATGGACAATGTAACTTGTACGTGTTATGGGCAATGTATAAATTGGGCGTTATTAATGACCGGGCAGTGTCATAAATAGGTAATTTTTAACCAACTCCAAAAAAGGAGGAGGTACTCAATTCGGCTGTATTTTTTTTTAATGTTTGTTACTTCATTGCTCCGTCATTTATAAACCGATTTGATTTTTTTTTATTTGAAAGAGTATACTCCCAGCTTGGTCCCATATTTTTTTCATCATCATCATCAGACTGTATCTGCCTACTGTTAGATATAAGCCTTCTCCAATGCCTTCCACCAGATACGATCCTCCGCCTTCCGCATCCAGCCCCTTTCTTCAGGTCATCGGACCACGTCGTCCTACGCGCGCCCTCCACTCTAATGGAAGGCATTAGAGTGGAGGCCGCGCGTAGTACGGCCCCCCATCTGCCATCACTTACTCGACAGATGTGACCGGCCCATTACCACGTCAGCTTGCAAACTCTTGAAGGCTATGTCGACTTTCTTCGTTCCTGATTCGATCCCTCAGAAAAACCCCGAGCATTAGCCTGTGGACCAGTCCGATGGTCAGTGTCCAAGTTTCTGCACTGTTATGTTCTTAATAAATGCATGCACGATATTATAATCATAACAACTATATTTTTCAAGTCAAATGTCAATTCAATAACATCAACGGATGCTAGGGTAATATGCATACGAGGTCGTTAAGCGGGAGGTTGGGCTATGACACGCCTCCGCCGTGATTCCGTGGAATCCCTGGAGCCGGGAGCAGCTGGTCCAGGTGTCGGATCCAGACACGTCCGTCGTCAATTACAATTTCGTAATGTAGGTTCCCGAGCCGGCGTCTCACTATACCGAACTGCCACTTCTTATCAGATACAGAGTAGCTTCGCGCCTGGACTCTACTGCCTAAGGCGAATTGCTTTATTGTAGTCGGAGTCGGAGCTGGTCGGAGAGGGGACCTAGGAGGCGCACGGATCTTCGCCGTCAGTCTTGTTCTTACTTCTCTCCCGAACATGCGCATGTAGGGAGTATCTCCAGAGCTGCCTGGCGTACCTCGAAGTATCCCATAGTTAAACAAATTGAATCTTTAATGATTCTGATAACAATCAAATTACCTATACCTAATTTGAGACTCTTAGCGACCTCTGTTGCCCTTTAGAGTAACTAAATTCCGGTGTGCGGTATTTTGGATGAACATTGTAGGTCTTATTATGGATAGTCGTTGCACTGAACTTTAGTATACTGATAGCTATTATGACTTATATAGACGCTCAGAAAGATTTTTTTTTTAATTCCTACGGGATAACGGTATAAGCATATACCGGGTGTCCCACGGTCATGGCACATGGAGGGAAAGTATATTAAATATTGGAGATAGAATAGTTTACTGAAATAAGACATCAATTTATTTTTAATAATATGTAGAACTGCATTCACAAATTTTATGAAAATAGTCTTCATCAACTGGGAATCGAACTCGTGAAATGTGAAAAAAACACATGTATTTTATTATATCTTTCGAAAAGGTTCATAGTTCGCGCGCCATCTAGGAATATTTTTTTAATTCTTCAATTTAAATCATAAGGAATATTTTTTCCTGAATACATACTCGTAGCATCTTAAATGAAAGCGGAGAGAACTAAGTACAATAAAAACGAAACTTAGTTCTCTCTCCTTTCATTTAAGATGCTATGTTATTTAGAATAAAATAATCCTTATGATTAACCCTTACGCAGGTATAATAAAATACGTTTTTTTTTTAAATTCACGAGTTCGATTCCGGGTTGAGGCAGGCGATTTTCAAAAAAATCTGTGAATGCAGTTCTACTTATTATCAAAAATAAAATGATGTCTTCTTTCAGAAAAATATTCTATCTTCAATATAAATATTAATACACTTTCCCTCCATGTGGCATGGCCGTGAGACGCCCTGTATATGTATGTATAGGTAAAGTTGCGGGCGTATGCTAGTTGTTATTCATTGAGCTTACTTGGCACCAGAGTGCTTACTGCGAGTTATTAGGTCACATTCGAACGTGTTAATGTTTACAAGGAGACCAAATTCAAGAAAAGTTGTATATAATGAATTTAACAGACACGTGTTACATACTTCTGGGGTGTAAGTGGTTCAACAACATCTTTGAATCAAAGCCAACTTCACCTGCACGCGTTGCTCCCTGCTGACTGACAAACGAAGCTCTGGCGAAAAGAGAGGTAGAGAGCGTAATTGTAAGCTACCCGACTGGGGAATGTACCTCCACCTCACAGAATACCGCAGCCAAATAACGATTCCCTTGAGGGTGTTGTGTTCCAGCGAGTGAATGAGGTCACCAGAAGTGAAGGAGATGCTGCGATGGCAGCGGGGGTGGCGGCGCGCGAGCCATGTTTTATGTTGCGAGCGTTAATATGGGTATGGTAACCGCTTCACATCAGGCGGGCCGTATGCTTGTCTGGCACCCGACGTAGTATAAAAAAAATACTCCGGATTATTTTTGAAAAAAATAGCCGGGTTGCTCACTCGAAAATGTGACAGTAAGCAACATAATTTTGATATGTAACACGCGTCTTATAAATTGACAACATGAGATTTCTTCTCTATTTGGTCGGTTTGTTTACATTGACATGATCGAATGGGAATGAAAAACGCTCACTAAGCACGCAGTTCATTCATGAACCAATTTGATGCCCAGATTGGTAGCAGAACACAAGAAACCCCTAACGTAACCGAAAATCAATTGAAATGTAACCAAACACATAGCATTGTCAAAAGCCTCTGCTTTTTGCTCTGTTCCCAATTTTTTTTTTTGGCACGGAACCCTAATCGATTGTACTTTTCCTAGCGGAACCCTATAATAATATAGTATAATTATTATATAGGATCTAACTAGTCATTATTTTTTCGATGAATGTTTTGTTAATTTTTGATCGCGGAAGCCCAGGGTTCCACGGACCACCTTTCGGGAAACCTTGGTCTAATCTAAAGGAACGGCCATTATGACTAATACCATAGAGATTCCTTTATCGTCGTTGCTAATACCCAATTTATCACATTCTCCGTAACATATGCAATGTAAAGAGCGCCCTAACAACCTTACAACACCGGCTCGCCATCGCCACTCGTTCGTGTTTGCACGCCGTGTTTGCTCGCCGATAATGCGCCGACCAGTTTTACGGTCCCCTGCCCGCCCTCCAATGTTTTTTGTAGACAAATACTTATAAAGTTACCACGCATTTAAATGCAGAAAGTATGTATTGTAACAAATTTTTAAAAAAATATGTACCTAGTCACAGACATCCAATATATAATTGAATGTATGTGTATGTAATATATATTGTGCTTTATATATTGCGTTACATAATTTTATAGAGTATACATTATTGCATTTGGAATGCGCTCACACCTTGTTGATAGGTAACAATTTTGCCGTAATTTTTTTGTATTGTGTAATCTACAGACATTATTTAAAATCATAATTCTTTGTAAGCAGCATTATTGTTATAGTGTAATACCGCCACTCTTGTAATCTTGTACACATCTATTATTCTGTGATTAACGGTGTTGGTGGCACAAGATTTTTTGTTTTATTCAATGCATGTATATGGTCTCCCTGCGCTCACTGTTTGAAATCCAAAAAAAAAAAATCTTCGTTATAGAAGTTTCCGCCCACGGTTCCGCTTGTGGAGTCGTTCAGAGTAACCCTTCCAGAGTGCTTAGTGAGAGATTTTTGTTCGCGTTCTATCATGTTAACGTAAACAAACCGACAAAATAGAGAAGAACTCTCATGTTTTGAATTTATAAGCCGCGTGTTGCATATCAAAATTATGTGGCTTACTTGCTTACATTTTGAAGTGAGCAACCCGGCTAATTGGGATGTAACAAGAGTCTGGTAAATTCACAATATGAAACTTTTTCTCGATTATCATGAAAAATTTTCCAAAACAAAATAACTATGAACGTTTGATGATTTAATGACTGATTGCGCTGGACCAGAGTTTGATACCTGGATTTGCGATTTTTGTAAATAATTTGTGTTCATTTCTATATTATACCAAAGTTTCCAAAGAACGCTTCAGACCCACACGAAGATACCTTCGTGTGGGTCTGAAGTGTTCTAAGTCAAGGTTAATTTTTGATAGCGTTTTTACTATAAACTTTATAATATAGAGGAAAGTGGCTAAACATGGAATAGGAACCCCAAAAATGGAATACTATATAAATATATAGTTAGTATTCCATACTTGGGGTACCTATTGCATATTTGGTCACTTTCCTCTATAGTATTTATTTACAAAAAAAAATTTGGTTGTTTAAATTTCTGTAAATCAAATAGAAAATAAGCAAGCATACGCATGAGTGAAATAAAAAGTCAAAATTCTCACTCCAACTCTTACTTTTATTATCACAAAACAAGTTTTAAATACTTACATACGTACTCATATTTACATACATACCCACTCGCGTGTCCAGGTTCGCAACCCAAGGAGGCCTCGCGTGTCCGCCGAACGGCATAGGTCCCAAAATACGGACGATACAAACAAAAATCGTTATAACTGGCGTAATACTACAGCTATATTGAAATAAAAAATACCTATGGATAGCTTATAATATACAGAATGAGACTACATTGTCACAAATTGCTATAATTGAAGCTAAAGTAAAAAATAAACAAAGTAAAAGTCAAGTATATCAACATTTTGCTCGAAAATTTTTTTTCGAACAAGTTTTTATCAATAAACTTTTCATTTCGAAGCAATCAGACTTATATTGAAATAAACTACACTATTTCAGCTTTAAAATGACATATTAATATCTTTCGTAGGTTTACACAGTGTGGAGAAATAAAATAAATAGTATCAGTACTACTCACCAGTCACGGATTCGTCCCCATACAAAAATCACGATCGTAACCCTGCGGGCGCGCTGACATAAAATGTCATTATTTACACATACCACTATATTTCTGTTAAAAACTATTTTTTATATGTTTACAATACACTATTATTCACTTATCTTGCTTTTAAAACACTAAAATAGCATATTAATTATTGTAAACAAACAAACACAACACCGCCATATTTCCGTGATCCGCGCGCGCCCACTTTTCGTGTTCATAAATAAACATGAGTGTTTCGAAACTCATTTAACTAAACACACACACGAAGTACACATCACAACGATTCTTTTGATATATAATAACCGTAGAAAGAAACACTTTAATCACAATAAATAGCTAAAATACCCGTGCCGCCCGCTAACCGTAATGCCGGCGCGCAAAAAACTTGACATTAATAGACAAAACTTTTGGTTTCTTAAAAATTTTGTATTGCCAGTGTCACTTTTTAAATTTTTGACGCGTAATACACTATATCCATCTTATTCTTAATAAAAGTTTCAAGGTTCTGGATAATGAGAAGTTGGAAAAATAAATTTTTGAAATAGGGTCGGCGCGCTGGGATAGGGGACTATACCCAGATCATGCGGGTCTACTTTTTTCTCGGGATAGACTGGAATCCCAGTACACGCGAGTGGATAAAAAACAATTAATAAACAACAAAGACACTGGATGCGAGCCATTTTATACATTAAATTAAGTTAAAAAAAAAAGAATTATGAAAATCGGTTCACAATTCGCAAAGATAAAGAATAACATACATACCTACAAAAAAAAATATTCAGTCGAATTGAGAACCTCCTCCGTTTTTTTAAGTCGGTTAATAAATAAGTCGGAATGTGAACTATACAGGCTACTTGGATCATTAGTGCAAACATTGCGGGCTATAACGCTATAATATATATTTTGCTCAGGTGATTGGCTCAGAAAACGGAACGACTTCGCAAAAGAAAAATGGGTCACGATGAGATAAATAATCCGATGTGCCAACTTTATATGATAAGAGAATAGTTTCCCGATCCATCTAATACAAAGTCGTTGAATTTCATATTGGTTAGCATTAGTTTGGACACACTGCCAGGAAAAGAAATTTGCTTTCCCTCTTAAAATATGCTTTATTTGCACGGTAAAGAATATACAAATAATTACAAAATTGTTAACAAAATTTGTGTAACAAGGCTGCTTAAAGCAAAGCAATCTATTCACGGCAACCTTAAAGTAACGAATCTTAAGGCGGGGTGGTACCAGTGGTACTGCAAAGTCTACAATTTAGAAGTCATCTTTGAAGTAATAAACAGAGAATTAAAATCTAGGAAATTATATTGATATTGTTGAGGATATATACTAGGGAATATATCCGATGGAAACATGATTTGATGAAATTGACTCGATAAAATAAATTCACAAAGTTACCTCTTTTTTCGTGTCATTTTATTTTCTATTTTCGGTTTTATTCTTAAAATAAGTAATTTGACATTATAAGTCATGTACTAAAAAAAAGGTCATAAATAACTGGAGGTATTATATCCGATAGATTTTTTGACGTGACAACGTCTTATAAATTGGTTAGCCGGGTGACACTTCAAGAAACTGGCTCACGTTATGCGCTTACAATGAGAGCGAGTGAAAGGCACGCGTCCCTTCTAAGAGCGAGAGAGACAGACATAAAAAGTGAAAGGCATGCGTCCCTTCCACTCGAAAACATTTTACCACTCAAAGTCGTTGTCACGTAAAACTTTCGCCCGTATACCGACTTTACAGGCAACCAAATTTTTTTAATTACATCTTTAAAATTTTTAATCGATTATTCAATTGATTTTCGATCAGTCGCGGAATTGTCATATTGTTTCTAGCGCTAGCTCACCTCGCCTTAAACCTTTTTAGCATTACGATTTAGTTTTAAGAACGCATAATTTGCACTTATGATTTTATTACACGAGACCATTACAACCAAATTCAACTAATTACAACACGAAGTTATTAGTAGTGTACTTAGTGTTGCCATCTCTAAACGCTAGCAACCAGGACAAGATGCGTGAAAACTCCGGATTTTCAATCTTACCTGGACATGTCATCAGTGTTGTTTTTGTACTAGTACTATTTTTTATTCTGTGACAAGACGGTTATTTGCAGCATGGAGCGGGCGGTAGTGATTTAAAACTTTTGACCCTGGATTATTACAAATGAAACCCCGTCCGGACGCTTCCGGACGCCCCCCAAACTACCAAACAAATCTGGGGAAACCTGAATGAACCTGGGCAACCCTAAGTATACTCTTATTGCTTGTCTATTCTTGAGTTTCACACGCTCGGTTTTCATACAAAAGTAATTGTATACCATTTCCATCTGATTTCATTTTCTGTGGCTACCTATCATAAGTTTTACATTACCACCAACACTCTTTACAAAACATGGGAGCTAAGTCATTCCACTACACTATTACAAACATTCAACAACTATACCAGTGTTTCTTAACCTGTGGTCCGCGGACCCATAGGGGTCCGCGAGTATGTGTATTTTTTTTATATTATGTCGGGTGACAGACAAGCATACAGCCCACGCAACAACTTCTTCCTTTCTGATGACCTCACTCACTCGCAGGAACACAACAGTCAGCAGGGTGCACCACGTGCAGGAGAGGTTGGCTTTGGTTCAATGATGTTGACGAACCGCTCACACCCCTATTGTGTGTATGGGGATCCTCCGTCTTATCGATGAACATTTGAATTAATAAATAATGCTAGTAAGACTTGCAAAAAAGCAGCACCAACCTTCACATTAATACAGTATTTTTAAACGGTTTTATTTAGCTTGACCTGTTTGTTTATTATTTTTTATAAAAATGTAATTCGTTTTCAGTACTAAAATAAATTGTCCTAAATATATTCCTCTGTTTTTTATTAATATTATTTTTTCTTGTTATTATTTTATTAATATTCCTTGAAATTGTGCTTGATTTTCTAGAGGTTCGCGGACCGAAAAAGGTTAAGAAACGCTGACCTGTACACATACCCTATACCTAACTGCTAGTGCGCTCCTGTGTGCCAACCTAACGGTTATATCACAGGATTGCGAGTCTCCCGTCCAGTAAACCAACCAGACGAGAAGACCTTTACCCGCTCCGATCTTGCGCTCGGTAAACCAACCGAGCACGCATGACCAGTACACGTACCCTATACCTAACAGCTAGTGCGCCCCGCGTGCCAACCTTCCGGTTATATCACGGGATTGCGAGTCTCCCGTCCAGTAAACCAACCAGACGAGAAGACCTTTACCCGCTCCGATCTTGCGCTCGGTAAACCAACCGAGCACGCATGACCAGTACACGTACCCTATACCTAACAGCTAGTGCGCCCCGCGTGCCAACCTTCCGGTTATATCACGGGATTGCGAGTCTCCCGTCCAGTAAACCGACCAGACGGAAGGACCTTTACCTGCTCCACTCTTGCGCTCGGTAAACCAACCGAGCACGCAAGCGGAACATTAGCAGGTCTTGTCTTGTCATGTATGTCTAATTTGCCATATTGCTGTCTCTTACATTGCTAAGAGGGGATGTAAAAAAGCTTCTTACTCCTACTAATTTGTTCTGATTAAATTCGTTGTGAGTTCCAAGGCAGCACTAGTTTTAACCCCTGGACAGCAATAGACTTCACTGTTCATTGCCTTTGTTGGTGGTCGCCGCTGTTAATCCTGGCAACACAGAGACACAGTGGTGGGAATGTGTGGTGGGCACCCCCGTCCCGTAAAAAAAGGGAATATTAAATATTTCTGACCTGAAATCAAATTCGAATGCAATGCATTAACCACTCTCAACGCTATTTGTTTTTAACTGTATCGCCCTGAATTGAAACCTAACCTATTTCCTGTATACTACTTGACTCACATCCAGTGTCAAAGTATGTTAATCCAAGATGATAACGGTATCAGTTGTGACAGGGGGTTCGCTTTGTCAGCTGGCGTGGTACAGGCCCGCTAGAGCATCCTGGAGGGCGCGTAGGCAGGGCAATGTCGATGAATAGCCTCCTGCCTTCTCTGTATCATTCTCTGTTCTGTAATAACAAACAAAACCGTAGATTAAGGGTCCGTTCAAACGAACCGGCGCGGAGGAGAGCAGATTTTGGATGCGTTTAAAATAGAGTTTTATGTCATTGGCATAAGGTTTACTTTAAAAATCCACATCGGCTCTCGACCATTCTCATATAACAAAAGAATTGATATTGAAAAATAAACCTTATACCAATGGCCTAAAACTCTGTTTTAAACGCCACCAAAATCTGCTCTCCTCTCCGAGCCGGTCTGTGCGAACGGACCCTAATGGTAAGTTTAAAGGTATTTGTTTTAGTTACTTGAGTTAAACAATATTTTTTTTAATTTCACTCAAGATCTCAAAAAGGCCGAGATTAAAAATTACAATCTCGCGAGATCTCGGCATTTTTGAGATTGAGATCTCGCCTTGAAATTGAGAAAAAAAATAATCAACAGTATTCGGACGATTGTTTGTAATCATAGTGGATTAAGACATTTAGGACAGTCAATTTTTGAGCATTGACACCACTCACTCTTTTCAGTTTTTTTCATACCACATCAGGTGCTTCAGCATACTGCTCACCTGATATTAAACGGTTACTGTAGCCTATAGACACTATGAGTTTAACATATTTAATTCTACATCTCTACATGTGTAAACTTTTACTAACTTGACATGTTGCAGATATCCTTCGCAGACAATATCCCGAATGGAAGGTGGGTCTGGGCCACATCGATCTGGCACCACTGGAGGTTCATACCGGTACAGCGGACCTTCTTCAATGACAGGAATATGCTGTTGTGCTGAGCCTCGAGTGAATTTCACACCGGTTGAGAATTGGGTAACCTATAAACACATAATAAAAAATGATAAAGAGGAATACATAGTTGACACAAAGATTCGCTCTGGAATGACAATAGGCTGTTTGACCAACATTTTTTTCGGTTTGATATGTAGTGACGTCTCAATAATATAACCATAGGTGAAAGAATTACTTCGGTAGCACAAAAATCGTTTTTGTGATGTTGAGAGATTTTTGTGATGAATTACAATTTTGGACTTTCCCAAAAACCCTCCATATAAAAGGCTACTGAGTTATGACGTCACAGGTTTGTATTTTGTATGCATCAAATCAGAAAATTTAACGACAGCTATATTAAATATTACGTTTATGTAATTAGTATTATAATAAAAGTTAGTATTTTTTATTGCTTCTCCAAAGGAAATATTATTTTTTAATAATTTCATGCTTTTAAAATGGACTTTTCCAAACTTTAATTGAAATAAAATAAGTCAGAAGGAAGATATTAGAATGAAAGTTTATAGATCTTTATAGTTTTGTGTGATATTGTTAAATAATTTATACCAATTGTGAACATTGTCAAATAACCTATTACATAGTGATTCTTGAGAATCCAGAATATAGCTGGAAGCAAATATTTTGCCTAATTTAAAGGGACATAATGGGATGAATGGTAACCCCAAAAAACTGTACAAGAGTTAGTTAAAAATATGAACTCACTTCTTTCCAACTTGGCAGAGTAAAAGGGTTAAAGAGAGGGCTATATATTTAACATGTACTCAAAATCAACTCACAATCAGTTATAAAAAAAAATTGTGATGCATTTTTGTCCTAAAAGTTAGCATCTAGAATTTTTTCCATCCATGAAATGGCAATGAAAATAAAAGATAATTACAAAAACATTCACACTAAGCCATACTTCCTTACTTATAAATGTGAAAATATATACATATACATCTTCTCATAACTAAAGAGCTACACCAATTTGAATGAAATTTTGCATAGAGGTAGATTGTATCTTGAGGAAGGATATAAGTCTTTGGCGCTATAACTGACATTTATGTAACAAATTAATAAATAAAATTTCAATTCTTCTAACTTATTTGACATTGCTAAGAGGGGAAGTCTTCTGATTAAATTTGTTGTGAGTTACAAGGCAGCCATAGTTTTACCCCTGCGACTGCAATGGACTTCACTGTTCATTGCCTTTTTTGGTGGTCACCACTCTTAATCATGGTTACCCAGGAGACACAGTGGTGGGAATGTATGGTGGGCTCCCATCTAACCATAGTGAGAAATTACCTTAGGTACAGCAGGCAGAACTTCTTCCTGTTTACTAGCAACAGTCTGGGCAAACGTGCTTAGAATATCCTTAGCATCCCCTTCAGCGAACATGAGCTCATCAATCAACGCCTCCTTCTCCCTGATCTTCTGTTTCTTGGCCTCCAGCTCCAAACGAGCTGCTTCAGATCGACGCAATTCTTCCATTTGTTTTTCAATTTCTAAGATCTCTTCTAATTCTATTTCTTCTTGACCTGTAAACCACATTTTAATAATAAATAATATTGTAAAACTAATGTTAGCTGCTTACTGGGCTAATAACAGTAAATGAACATAAAGTAAAAACCCAGTAAGCGAAAAAATTTTTTTTTGTTACCTATCTTATTAACACTCGCGTGTCACGGGACCATGGTGAGTACAGAGTTGGTATAGAATTACAGGTCATGGCACGCAAGGAATTTCAACCCAATCCACACAATAGCAAGCGAGTGTGAATGAGTAAATTACACATATTTAATTAAACAATAAATTAAATTTTTCTCACCAATTTTTGCTTTATTTTTCATAATAACTTCTCTATTATCCTTTTTGTACTGTTCAATCTTTTTGTTAGTATTTACCACATCTATATTATTGGTTAAATTGAAGATTATTGTTTCGATCTCTTCTAAGTAATCATTATATTCTCTTAAAGTAGCAAAATCTTCTTCTTTCTTATTGTAATCCTTAAGAACTCTCTTGCGGATGTCTATTTCTTTCTCCACCATAGGATCTTCAAATAACTGGACTCTGAAATTACTTCTTCGGAGGGGAACATTGCATTCTGGACATGATCCTGAGCCTGAAATGTATTTTAAACATAAACTAGACCTGATTCTAGCCAACGGGGCTGAAATCGAGGTTGAGTGGATCAAGTAAATTCGCTGAGTGTATGTGTGATGATGATCATTCCTCAAGGACATGATCGATCTCAATTTTTTTCGACACAAACCTCAAGCATGTCGAGGTCTTTAATTGTGACAAGTTTCATCAAAATCGGTTCTGTGGTTTTGGAACCTATTCAATTCCAAGAGTGACTTTTTGGCGTATATTAGCATCATATTAGCACAACAATCATCAATTATAATATTATTAACAATGACATAGTCCTTATAAAACACAAATTATTACATATTTTCAATGCAAGCAGTAAAGCAACGTTGTATCACACCCTGGCCACTCCATACAAAAGTCGCGTCGTTTACTACTATGTAAACAATGCCGTCCGTGCAGAGCGTGAATGAGCCTGAGTGCGTGCGGCGCCATACAAACTGTTCCTGATTTATCTCAGAGGGGAGGTGAGGTCGACACGACAGAGCGGCAGGGAGTGGACATACTGTACGTAGCACTATTACTTAAACTGTGGTTGTATAGTCAGAAGTAGCAGTGTTGTTAGTACATAATGTATTTCATAATCTGTACAATTTAATTTAAAGCCAAGTTTTATGTTACAAAATATTTACGGTACCTTTCAAGAATAACAAGTCGACGCAGCTCTCGCACAACGTGTGGCCACATACATTTACCATCAATTTCAAAGATGGGTTTCTATATTTTGTTGTTTTACAACGCGGACACGCTTGGTCATCCATGATTAAAAAAAATATTTTGCAAGCTCAAGTTTAATTCGGATTATTCAGTTTCTGTAAAACACATTATTCTAAATTAACGAAAATGAAAACAATGCAAGCAATGAGCATGGGAAAAAGAGAAGAAGCGACAAACAAACACAACACAGAACACAACTGACAACCAGTGTTGCCAACCTTAGACGAAGTAAAATCTGTACTGGGTTCCTAAAAATACGTATAAATTCCTCTATATTACATACTAAGAATACTATATTACTAAGAATATTGTATAAAAATAGCAGTAGCAAAAAAAACATACAAGAAAATACTTATTATCTTACGACAATTAAAATAATCGCGAAACCGCCCGTATATTGAATGACTATGAACATATGATGTGATTAACCCAGGGGTTCCCAAAGTGTGCGCCGCGGCGCGCCCCACACTGGTTCAGAAAAAGTAAAAAATGGAATTAGGGATTTTTGAATTTTTTTCGATGGTATCATGTGCAAAATGTTACTAGTAACATATTTTGTATCTTCCATTTTTCTTAAAAATGCATAGTTTCAGCTTTAAATAAACTTTTATATTATTTTTGTATGAAATGTATATTTCATACGAGTTTATTACAAAATGTTTTACTTTGTTAAAGATGATTACATATAGCTTATATAGGGTTATACTAGTAGAAGCTCATACAGTAACAACTTTGTCCCAGTGCGTCCCCGTTTAAGCGATAAGTACCCTTTAATTTAGTACTAATTAATACGCAAGTAAAGTGTGTATATGTACAAATGACATGTTATTTTAAATACATATTAAGGAAATTAAATATACTTAGGCGCTAAACATTATTGTTCAACGTTTGTTGAAGAATATAATGGATCATCAACAATATAATGGATCTGACAAATTCAAAAGGTTCATCGACTTCTTCAACTGTCAACAGTTGAAAGCTAGCAAAAATTTTACTTCAATCGGATATATATATATATATATATATATATATATATATATATATATATATACATATCCGATTGAAGTATATATATATATATATATATCGTATAGCTGGACAAACAACTGAGTTTTCCATGCGTATTGAGTAAATTTTTGGGGGTCTATTTGCTCACCTGAAGCCAGAGCCCTTAGTAATATGGCGAATCTTGCAATTAGATCTTCATTTACTCCAGTAATCGCGGATGTTTTTTGAGGATCTGCAAAAAAATCTACGCGCTGTATATCCATTGTTAGATGCTTGCTTTACTATATCTATAAGCAATCCAGTTTCATCTCGAAAACGTTTTTGTATTTCAGATTTTCGTTTCTCCATAATTGCTTTTTTATCTCCTCTTGCAGTTCAAGTTTTAAATTATAGTCTATAAGCAATATGTAATATAGTCTCCATGCAACGTATCCATGAGTGCAATCATGAAAGGCCATACTTGTACACATCAGTACTTAAATTCCTATCTTTCAATTTTATTCATTTATTAATTTCAGAAGGTATTGCTTTGCATATGTCGCAGACTTGGTTGGAAGTTTCAGATAAATAAGATTTTTTCCCCATCTACTATAGTCTTAAGTAGCTGATGTGTAACTGAAACACTTTCTTTTAAATAAGATGGATTCAAATTTTTAAATTCCGTCTATTTTTTTCCGTCTCCTCTTTCATATTAAGCGAATTTTCTTTGGCGAATTTAAAAAATAGAGGTCTACATGACATTTTTGAAGATGATTGTTTGTTTTCCCAAAGAACATTATTACCACATAGTAACTCTAAAGGAACCAAGGAAGACATGAAAATACTTGAATCGTCAATATATGCAGATTCTTCAGTGATCTGCCTATAAGTACTTTGACTTGAAGCTCCATCCATTCCTCATTTACTAATTAGTTGTACTTTCTTATCATTATCACTATCACAGAACTTTGTAGTGACTAGAGGAGCGAGTCTACGAACAGTTATATCAAGAAGAGATTGTAAACTTATTTTGACACCACTATCCGATAAATCTATTTCTTTTTCTGGCGGATAGCACAACTTTTTAGCCTCTATAATTTTGTGGTAAGATGGTAAAATAGGGGTTACTATCAGAAGATCAAGATATCAGAACGACCAAGTAGACATATAGTTCACATCTCAGAAAGACTATGTATCCAGAATAGGTGTACTATCAATTTTAATACTATTCCGCAAACAACAATTGCCTGAATGACATGACATTATTGAAGCTGCCATTTAGACAGTTTCGATAATGTCCTCAAACATAACCCTTCGAATTTGAGAATGTTCTCGTCTTCGGAAAAGCACCAATGAAATCTCGACAAAATCCTAATAAGTAAAACTTCAGGTTTAGGAAAACTATTCGTTTCCTTCATTATTAAAAAAAGATCCATTTGAAGTACACATGATAAATACTTTTTCAACAAATAAAAACAAAGATGAAATACAGTATCACAGTACGTAATCTTGTATGAAAACACAGTTTTGTACTAATGTGGATAGTTTTGTATTATTCATATTTAGATATGTAACATACGAAATCAAAATAAAATACTAACTAAACCTATTTATTTTAAAGCAAGATGCAATAAAATGACATTTTATTATTGAATTATATAAACTAACACATATTATACGAAAATAATATCCTGAGGTATATCGAATATTTAGTTGTATTTTCCTTGTAAACGGGGACGCACTGGGACAAAGTTGTTACTGTATGAGCTTCTACTAGAATAACCCTATATAAGCTATATGTAATCATCTTTAACAAAGTAAAACATTTTGTAATAAACTCGTATGAAATAAACGTTTCCTACAAAAATAATATAAAAGTTTATTTAAAGCTGAAACTATGCATTTTTAAGAAAAATGGAAGATACAAAATATGTTACTAGTGACATTTTGCACATGATACCATCGAAAAAAATGCAAAAATCCCTAATTCCATTTTTTACTTTTTCTGAACCAGTGTGCGCCCTGGTGCGCCGTAGAAAGTAAAGAGGGGTGCCGTGAGTCCATCCTCTTTTATTATCCGAAACCACAAATATTCGTGTTCGCGTACAATTCTTTTAAAATAAAAAAAACTCAATTTCATATGGTAGATGTTTTAATTTTTGTTCCTATCTACTTACCATTATTATACACTTAATTCTTTCAAATAGCTAGCTAGGGTAGGGCGCCGTGACAAAATACTAAATTTGTAAATGCGCCACGCCTGAAAAAGATTGAGAACCCCCGTGAACGTATGATATTTAAAATCATAAATTGCTTTTGTGTTATTTTTTTTTTTTTATTTGATATTTTTGATGGATTTACTTCAAACTGAAAACAGGCTGTGCTGCAACAAATATTTAGTATAAAGCAGACCCTCTGTTGTTTCAGTAGACAACTGATTTCGTTGTTTTGTTTTTATGTTATTGATAATGCTAACTACTGTATTTGTTAGATACAAAAAAAATCATTCTCTTTTATTTCATATCGTATAATTCCGTATAAAAATCTGCATGTGAATGTTATCCGTATGCGGGGTTGAAAATCCGTATAAAAGCGGATAAATCCGTATAGTTGGCAACACTGCTGACAATACAGTGATGGCATTGGTTGGCCACGCTGATTGTGTTATTGTGTTGCCAGCCAGTGCCTGTATCGTATTGTAAACTGCGACGATATTGAAAAGGGGCGGACTTACAAATAGACAGAAAAGGGATATTTTGGGTGTAAAAAGGGACGAAATCGTCCCTTTTAAGACGATCTGGTAACGGTAAAAGAAATCAACTCGACTGACAGCTTAAAGTGAGCGAACGTATGCCCGTCACAAAATCTCTAATTCTGCTTTTAGTTTGGTCAGAAACTAAAAGCAGTATTACAGCATATGGCTGTAACATGTTTTTATGGTTCTATAGAGCTACAGAACGGTTGAGCCACTTCTTTTTTTTTATGCATGCGTGGACCATTCCGTAAGTTATAACAAAATTGTATTTGATGGTCTTTGTGTGAATGAACATCGCCTATACGGAGAAACAGTAATCGTGAGTTTGTCGTCTTGTAAACGCAACCAAAGTACTTCAGCAACTGAGTCACTGCAATAACGCAATAGTCGAGCATTTACGGGAATCGAAGCACTGATATAAACTAGTGCGCGAGTAGTCGTCGTGCGAATGTATCCTCCAAAGGTCTTCAACGACTAAGTAGCTATAATATCGTTGTGGTTAAACATTTACGGGAATTGGAACACAGAAACCGGGATGGTGCAAGTATACAAATTAAAAACTTGATTAATGGCAAAAATAATATTCGTGTCAAGTATGGTCGCCACAATAAAATACGAAGAAGAATGAGTAAAACAAAAAGTGTCAAACGTTAGTGTCATCATAGTGTCTGTCAGTCAAATTTGAGTTTCTGTGTATTTTGTGTCAGATATGAGCGAGGGAATGATTATTGTCAGAAAGTTTTGATTCATGTTTTTCTTTTCATTTTTATTTAATAAGTAGATTAATTTGTCATAAAATAAAAGAGAAATATGAATTTAGCTCTAAGACAAGTTTTGTCCAGACAAACTTTTAGAATATGTGACAAAATTACATACAAATGTTTACCAAAACATCTTTCTGTAACCTCAACATACAATGTTACACAATTTCGTAATTATTGCCAAGAACCCAGTGAAACTAGAAGATTACCACAACTTATGGAGTTTCCGCCAGTAGTATGGCCTTCTTTCATTAATTTCGTAAAGAATTGGATGTTTGCGAACTTTATTATCCGACCATATTTTGAACAAGAGTTTAGTCTTGCAGAGTTCATCGAAGCCTCCAAGCATGCTGTTCAGGTTTGTTTCATAAGTTGTAACAATCACAAAAAGAATTGACAACTTTCAACCCGTTTTTGAATACGGGTTCAAAGCTGTCAGTTTATTTATTGCATTGTGTTGTAGGGTACTTTCAATACATTTATTGCCAAAAGGTAAATTTATTTTTAGTATCGAAATCGACTGTTTCCATAGAAAAATATATATTTAATGTTTTCAATGTATTTATTATGTGTATCTTCATTAATGTTATTTTGTCCGCATTCGAGTTTTGTCTGCTATTTCCAAATTTTGACTAGCAGAGTCAAAATTTGGAAAAAGATGGGCTTAAAGCTCTTAGCATTAAGTCTGCCTTTTGTGCCCTTATTCTATGGTCAATAAAGTTTAAACAAATAAAAAAAATCTTTTTATTTTTTTTTATTTTTTTTATAGTTTTTATATCGATTTGAGAAAATCATTACATAATAATAAAATAACCAATTCAGTTTGTCTTAGAGTAGCGTCTGCCAATTTGTATGTTTTGTATCTCATGGAAATTTGAAAAAATCCTTACCTTGGACTTGCAGACCTTGGTCATAATAGAGAGAGACGAATTTCTTAGCTTCCTTGGATTCACCGTGCGGGTGCCGGGTCCATTGTGTGGCAGAGAGAGAAACCCCAAGCAGATCCCGAGACTTGTGACTCGGGTGTAGGTTTAACTACTTGTTTCTCTCCCTGCCCAGCCAAATCTGGTACGAACCTGCTAATGCAGCTTTAGATACTCGTTCTAATATAGAACTTACTGCACTTCTGGACAAGCCAAGGTCTTTCAGCAGGTTATAGAGAGATTTTGCTGGTATACCTCTTGCTCCTACTTCTACAGCGTATATTATATATATTATATTTTATACTATATGCTAAATTTCAATCCAATCCATCCAGTGCTTTATGCTGTGTGTTGATAGATCAGTCAGTAATGGTTTGCATTTTATTTGTTGACATCGTCGTCAACCCTTATTCATCTCACTGCTGGAACACGGCTCTCCACTCAATCGAAGGGGTTTAGAGCACACTCCACCATGCTGCTCAACTGTGAGTTCCAGTGTTATCAAGCCTTAACTTTGCTTAACCACTGTCATCTAATGACAACAGCTTTTATAGACAAATAAATTCTCCAAACTTGCAATATTTATTTAGATATACTACCTAATTATACCAATGTTAGATTTTTGGAATCAAAATATCTGACCTGACTAGTCTTCAGTTATTATTATTGTTTTTTATAATAATAATAATATTGTTTTTTATAATTGGTACGTATGCGGGTACGCTCGCATTAAGTTAGACGTGTTTCGCTTGTCTCTTGTTTGTTTATTTAATTGCAATATCATTTCGTCATATTCAGTATTTAAAAGTGTATAATTATATTCACGCTTGAAATACCTACAAAACGGTGTATATAACGTAGTGGATTTCGTGACAGTTTGTGATAAATAGTGACAGTGAACGTTTAAAATTTATCGTTGATTTGCCGTGCGTAGTCAACGAGTGCTTTGTTTAACAGTACTCTGACCTTGAACAGTTCAAGTTAAACGTCACGGAGCCGCTTTGTCGTTTTGAAGCTAACGCTGTTTTCGCAGCTTATACCAAGTGACCGTTGGCGGTGACGTTACATTCACTTACAGTTGCACTCGAAGTTCTGAGATCGATCCTAAGTACACTTATATTTTTTTGCGTTGCTTTTTGTGGCTTTGCTTCGCTTGGATCATATTGTAGAAAATTAATTGAACTTTTACTTTATTACAATTGCTTTTAAACTTCATAACAATGAAGAACTGCGCCGGATGCTTGGAGAATATTAGAAGCCGACAGTATTTGCGTTGTTGTATTTGTAGTAAATACTACGATCTTGTATGCGCCAATGTATCGGAGCAACGTTTTATTAACACATTCACTGGCGAGCACAGTGAAACATGGAAGTGTGTGGCATGTGTCAGTAGACAGCCCAAATCTGACAATACCAATACGCCTGTACGTGGTGTGGCGACGGATGATGGCGGCAGTCGACGACGGGTAGACACATTTCCTAGCCCAATCCAGCAGGATATAGGTGACCAACTTCAAGATACTGTACATAGTGCTACGACTGAGTTGTCAGAAATGCAAGCTTTGATATTGGAGGTTCGTTTGCTTAGGGATGACGTCAATGCGAAGTTGGAGAAAATGAGCAACTTTATTACTGATTTCAAGGATAGACTGGAGCGCTGTGAGACCCGAATTGGCAGTATGGATGATCGCATTAGTGAATTAGAGCACAAATGTGGTGGAAATTCCAATGTCAACACCACAGATA
Source organism: Hypsopygia costalis (assembly GCA_937001555.2). Lineage (NCBI taxonomy): Eukaryota > Metazoa > Arthropoda > Insecta > Lepidoptera > Pyralidae > Hypsopygia > Hypsopygia costalis. The sequence continues at coordinate 9,428,582 of OW443349.2, forward strand.
GCACGTTGTTGGCAACTGTCGAGCAATTAAAAACTGAGCTAAACGAGCGCGATCAGGAGCTCTTATTGAACGATATCGAAATCTCGTCTATCCCTGAGCAGAAGGGAGAGAACGTTACACACATTGTGTTGAGTTTGGCAAGGAAACTAGGGGTGACATTGACGGAATCGGATATAGTAAGTGCCACTCGGGTGGGTCGTGTCTTGGAGCCATCTCAAGCGGAAACATTGATGCCGACGATACGACCGCGTCTTATAGTCGTGAGACTGGCGCGACGTGCTCTGCGAGATCGTATGCTTCAAGAAGCACGGGTCCGTCGTGGCGCCACGACGGAGGGGAGTGATTTGCCCAATCCCCCTTGCCGGTTCTATATCAACGAGCGGTTGACACGAACTAACCGCCTGTTGTTCCGGCTAGCACGAGAGGCGGCCGCACGAAATAACTGGCGATTTGTGTGGACGAAAGAAGGCCGTGTCTACGTGCGTCAGTATCAAGGCAAGGATGCTCCACGCCAACGGCTGCGTGCTGAGGCTGACCTGGAACGGGTTTTTGGACCTACCACCGTTTGATTTAACACCAAAAAAATTTTGTAACTATCATGCTTTATTAACAAGCTTTTTATTACGTCCAACTTACGCAATTTTGCCTGAGCGCAATTATTATATTGTGTCTCAAATTTTCTATGTTATTTGTGAGTTATATTTCTTACCAATTCTCCTTGTAGGAGTTACATATCCTGTTTTAGTTATTTTTTTAATTAGTTATCTGTTATTTCCATGTATTCTGTTAGTTCTTAATTTATACAGTATTAAGAAGTCGTTTTTGAGTATGTTGGTGATGGTAGTTCATAATTACGTTGCGATTTGTATATGTATTGTATTTTTATACCAAACGCCTGCATTAAATATAATTAGTGAACGAGTTTTTAGTCCTAACAGTCATGTGTGTGCAGCAGCGGTGCAGAAATTGGGCGGTTGCTGTTGTGGGATGTTTTGCATTCGGAACTTAAATTTTGTATATTGTTTCTATTGCTACAAAATACCCTTAATATATAATATTTCTTATGGTTTAAATCGATACACTCCTAATCTATATATTTACAATGTTGCGAATAATTATTTAATGAATGAATGAATGAATGAATGAATGAATGAATATTTATTTGCCAGAATAAGGTTTTTTTTACAGTTGTCATTTTGTCATTATGTTCCATATTATTCTGCCATCGACAATGGCGTGCAAATATTAAAATCATAGTAATTGAACTGAATAAATCACTGATAAATAAATCATCAGTATCACAAGATAATTAAACGTCAGATTATATTATGATGTCAAGCTGAATTAAATATTAATTATAATTATGTCAACTGAAATATAGAACATTGTTACATTAAAAAAATATGTCAAGATATAACAAACAATTGTCATACATTAAATTTTGTCACTTAAAAATTCATCGACCGTATAATAACATTTGTCCAGTAGTAACCTAAAAAGATATCTTTTCATCCATGAAAGACTATTTTCTTTCACTGTATCTGGAAGATGATTATATAGTCGTATTGCCATAGAGTAAGCATTCTTACAAAATACAGTTAGTCGCTGCGTTGGCACACATAATTTATTTTTAATTCTCGAGCAGCGACCCACCGCGTCAGCATATTTTTCAAATAATTCTGGGTGACTTTTAACAAAAACACATATTTCATATATGTATATGCATGGCAATGGCAGTATTCTGTTGCATTTAAACAAAGGTTTACAGCTATCCAGAAATATACATCTTATTATTTTTATTAGGTACTAAAACTGTGCCATGAATAAAACTAAAAATTTGACGTTAGGTTTATACAATGCGGGATCGTTAAACACTGGTCATGATGACTTTCTTATAGCAATGAATCGCTTCAGTGCTGACATTGTGGCAATAAATGAGACATGGTTGAGACCCGGTCAGGAAGCTTGTGCGCCATCTGCACCTGGCTATAGACTTCGATCGTCTCCCCGACCGCGTCATATGCGCGATGGTCGCGGGGGAGGACTTGCTTTCTATGTGAAACTAGATAGACGCGTGCGATATTTGAAGAGCCCTGACAAGAGTATTGAGCAAATGTGGCTCTCGACGAAAGTAAATGGCCAAAGCCTGGCGGTTGGTACTGTCTATAGACCGCCATGGATGAATTTAGATATATTCATAGACGCGTTAACAGAATCTGTCGTACGTTTTTCAAAATTCGATTACATCATTTTATTAGGAGATTTTAATGTGAATTTGCTTGACGATAATAACGGCAACACTTCAAAATTGCATCAATTTTTTCGATGTGTAGACTTGCAACAAATTGTACAGGATGCTACACATTTTACATCTAATTCGGAATCGCTGATTGATTTAGTTTGTACTAACTGTCCTGTTAGAGATGTCTCAGTTACGAATATCACAAGTTCTATCGGCCATGCCATGATCAATGTCACATTACAACTGAAAAAGCCTAAAACCGTGCCAAAAACTATAACTTACAGGCCTATCAAAAATATAAATCTTGATCGTTTTAATCAAGATTTGAATTCACTAGATTGGGATTCTATAATTAATTTGCAAACCGTCGAAGATATGGTAAACACATTCAATAATCTTATTTTACACTTGTTTGACCTGCATGCACCTATGAAAACCGTAAAAATACAGTCTAAATCACTGCCTTGGATAACCGACACTATTAAGGTCATGATTGATCTACGGAATAAAGCATACAACAGATATCGCAGAACTAAATTTGATACACATAAACAGTATTATAACGAATTAAAAGTACTTGTAAAATCTAGTATCTCGAATGAAAAACGCGCCTATTTTAATCATTATATCAATCGTAATTATAAAGACAGTAAATCTCTCTGGAAAAATTTAAAAGAGAGGGTTTTGAACGATCCAAGTGAATGCAATACTCTCCCTGCTGACTTTGATGATCCTAATATTATTAATAATCATTTTTTGAATATTCCGGGAAACGATTCAGTACCTATTTCTGAATTATCATTTTTTGAACATCATCGCTTCTGTGATGCGACTTTGACTCTGAAACCAGTATCTGAAACGGATGTGCTAAGGTACATAATGTCAGTAAAATCAAATGCTACAGGCAGTGACGGAATAAGTAAAGACATGGTTATTTTAACGATACCACGTACACTTTCTATAATTACGCTTATCCTCAATAAATCTATCCTTACTGCTGTGGTCCCAAGTTGCTGGAAGGATCCTACAGTGACCCCAGTGCCGAAGGTTGACAATCCTACAGATTTGAGTGATCTTAGACCTATTAGTATATTGCCATTCCTGTCAAAACTGTTAGAAAAGGCTGTTTTTTTCCAGCTTAACAAATATGTTGAGAACAATAATATATTACCCTTGTATCAATCCGGTTTCCGTAAGGGACGAGGAACCTTAACGGCTTTACTTGACGTCACAGACAATATACTCGCTGAACAGGATGCTGGTCGCGCCACTATCCTAACATTACTGGATTTCTCTCGAGCATTCGATGGTATAAGTGTTCCGCTCTTGCTATCTAAATTAACTTTTTATGGGCTGGACCATAATGCAGTCAAATGGTTTCACAGTTACTTAAGTGATAGGTCGCAAACTGTAAAGCTGATGAATGAGAGAGGATCTACCCTCCTTTCATCCCCAGTTCTGATTAACCGAGGAGTACCTCAAGGCTCTATATTGGGACCCCTCTTATTTGTAATATATAGCGCTGATTTAACGAGAGTTATCCAGAACTGCAAGTATCACTGTTATGCTGATGACATACAGCTTTATGTACCGGCAGGTCCTGACAGCATTACATCTGCAATGGTCATGCAGGATGACTTGGATAGGGTGGCCGAGTGGTCTGCCCGAAATGCACTTGTCCTCAACCCGCAGAAGTGTAAATTCATGATTGTGGGCACTAAATCTCAGATGAATAAATTGTCTAATGGAAGGATCACTCTGACTGTTCTTGATCAGCGCATTGAGTACGTTGAAGAGGCAAAAAATCTGGGGATCGTTTTTGACTGTTATCTGCGATTTGAGCGTCATATACAAAACCTCGCTAGGAACTGTTTTTACAGATTAAAGGTTCTTTATAAGATCCGAAATCTTATTAGCGAAAACGTACGCAAGGCCCTGTGCGAAACGCTAGTTCTGTCCAAAATTCAGTATGGTGACTTAGCCTATGGACCGCGATTACTGAACAAGACTCAACGACTTATACAGCGCGTTCAAAATGCTTGCTGTCGGTTTTGTTTCAGTGTTCCACCGCGCAGTCATATCACACCATTTTTAAATAGAGCTGGCATACTAAATATGCGATCGCGCAGGAATTTGCATATGGCCGCCCTGATGTTTGATCTTATAAAGTTTAATAAACCTGAATATTTGTATTCCAAGCTTCACTTTCATCGATCACGTGGGGATTATGATATTAGGTCTGCTCGGTTTCCTCTGGTGATTCAAAGGCACAGAACTGTGGCTTCCGGTACCATGCGACGAAGTGCTGGAACAACATTCCACCTCCCTTTAAGCTTCTACGTTCGAAAAAAATATTTAAATCTAAACTCAAAATTATGCTCTTAGAAAATCAATAACTTTATTAATTACATTAATACGAGACTACGAGAATATTTTATAGGACTTCGTTCGTCTGGTACCTGGGGCTATGGATTTGTATGCTTTTAGGTGTTTGTTTGAAGTGGTTTTTTATTTTATTTATTTTTTTGCAACTTCATTCATAATTCAATTAAATAAACAATTAAAATTTAAATTGTATTGAATAATATTGGTAAAACGGAAAACATATTGTAGGAAAAACTAGTTACTCGCGTACCTACACTCTTCAGGCTTTAACTGAAAATCAGTGTACTGCTGCTTATCGTAGCTTACCACACTGAGTTGGGGCCTTTTTGCACAGCTGCAGCACATACATGCATTTTCACGGTTTGGATTTTTTAATGTATCTAGGTAGGTATATTGTGTTGATGCAGGAGTCGAAGTGTACACTTCGACTCCTGCATTAACACTTTACAGTTGATACTATAAAATTCTATTAAAATTATTTTTTGTCAATGTGTAAATGTTGTAAGCGAACTGTATGTTTTACTATTATTATTACTTGCCTAGTGATTGTGTAACTGTATAAATTGAAATGTGTATGATGTATTGTGTATTGTAGTGTGCAAATAAAATTATATCTATCTATCTATCTATCTATCTATCGAATATGTCGGGTGGCGGACAAGCATACAGCCCGCCTAATGTGAAGCACATAGCCAGCCATATTGTCCGCAACATGATATATTGCATGTGCGCCGCCACTCCCACTGCCAATGCAACAAATCCTTCCCTTCTAATTAGAGCAAGGCTGCTCCATCCTAGGCATGCATTCAAATATAATATTCTTTATTGCGTATAAGTTATTATAACATTAAACAGTGTACAATATGCCAATATGGGCATATTGGCATATTGTACACTGTTTAATGCCAATGCAATGGTTGACAGGCCGTTGACATACACATGGTTGTTTCAATGTGACATGGAACTTCAGGCCTATATAGATGGCCTGATGGATGACAAGAAAACAATATTATGGTACACATCCAAAAATAATGGAGCAGCCCTGGGTTAGAGCAGTGGTTCCCAACATTTTCTTGTTCGCGGACCACTACGTGGTTTTTGTTGCGTGTTCCCAACTGTCATATAAATTAATTATTCTATAACTCTAGATTTTAATAGTGATCAATCTCTTTCATTATAAGTTTGTATCATGGACCATAATTTACCTCTCATGGACCATGGTGGTCCACGGACCTCTGGTTGGGAACCTCTAGGATTTATTATTATTATTATTTCCAACGGGGACGTCGGCTATCGGGCGGGTGATCAGCCTTACCTGAGGCCATTTCACCCATTTCCCTTGGTCCTTTTGGGGGAGGATGTGGGTTTATCCGGCAATCACGCCGTTCCTTCGAAACTACCTGTTTCCTTGCAAAATCTTACTATCTGTTCCACCTTCAGGTCTTTCAGGTCTTCTTTGTCTAACGGGACACGTTACCCCTATGGTCTCCCATCTTATCAGTGAGTACATGGGGCACTCGGCAAGCAGGTGGAAACTTGTTTCGTCGAACTTCTAGGATAGAATATTCTAAAATTTTTTTTCTTGTGTTAAATCAATAAAACAAGTTCACTAACTATTCAAGCAGGTTGTTTCAGATGCACTACAAAGGAGTGACTTCAAAGCGTTAGAGGGTCTGGTCGAGAAGGAGGCGATCACGTCACTGAAGACTGCAGTTTCCACTCTCTCGGTGACCCAGAGACAATTGCTGGGTATAGAGAAAGAAGATATTTTTTATGCTTTCCCTTACCAAGTAAGTTTCACATATATTTTTTTACTAGCTGACGCGTACAACTTCGTCTGTGTGTGAGAGAGAGAGGGTTGAGAGTGAAGAGTAGAATTCATCATCATCATCATTCATTTTAGTCTCCACTACAGGAGCACGACCCTCTCTCGTCCGTCCTAGACGGAAGGAGGATTTGGCCTACACTCCCCACGCTGGCCAAACGGGTTGGGGAGGCCTGATCGATATTTGATAATGTATTTCCCTTAGTCGCCTTGTACGACACCCACGGGAAGAAACGGAGTGATTCAATTCTAGTCTGCCGGAAACCACACGGCCAGCTGAGCTATAACCATATGAGCTAAGAGTAGAATTACCATTAAAAAAATAATAGCGAGCCAATCACAAAGGATAGCCATATGCCATCGCGCACCTTTTTTTAGAACTTTTAAGAGGAACAATTCCATCGCACGTGATTGTTGCGTATCTTTAACCGTTTTGGCAATGCATGCATCGGAAGCTCTAAAAAAAATATTTTTCCCCCGTTTTTGCAACATTTGTCATTGGTCTCTCCTATTCGACATAATGTGATGCTATATATATAGCCTATAGCCTTCCTTGGTAAATGGTCCATCCAACACTAAAATATTTTTTGAAATCCACCCAGTCGTTCCTGAGATTAGAGATGAGAGCGTTCATGAGAGAGAGATGAGAGCGTTCAAGCAAACAAACAAACTCTTCAGCTTTATAATATTAGTATAGATTATGTTGTTTATCTGGCCAAACTTTCGGCTTTTGGCGTATTTCAGTACAATGAAATTAAATTAAATTAGGCGGTCAATGGCGTCGTTGCGCATGTCAGTGTAATCAATCACGCAAGTTAAGCAACCTCGACCGTAGGTCGAGGTTGCTTAACTTGCGTGATTGATAGACATAGACAGGCTACGGCCTGTCTATGGATGGATTTACTTATCTCTAGCTCAGATTGTCACTAGTTAACAATCGTTAAGCGAAAGTTAGTGGCCTTTGGGCGGCTTGAAAATACTGGCCTCCGCCAACCCGCAGTTGAGCAGCGTGGTGGAGTATGCTTTAAAGTTCTAAACCCCTTCGATTGAGGGGAGGGCCGTATATTTTTAAATGTCCGATGGAACGTCCGGTGGCAAATAAGTATACGGCCCGCCTGATACGAAGTGGATACCGTAGTCATAGTAACGCTCGCAACCTGAAATATCACTTACGCACCGCCACCCCCGCTGCCAATGCTGCAAATACTTTGTTCCTGATAACCTCACTCCCTCGCAGGAATACAACAACCCTCGAGGGAATTCTTATTTGGCTGCTGTATTTTGTGAGGTGGAGGTACTTCCCCAGTCGGGTAACTTACAAATACTAAATATAATACCTCACTTTTCCCAGAGCCTCTTTCGCTCGTCTGCAGGGTGTCCCATGTGCACGTAAGGTTGGTTTTGGCTCTAAACATCGTGAAAAGCTACTTACACCCCTAAAATATGATTATTATAAAACAGCCACGAGCATATTATTACTTCATCCTCAGAGTTAAATATAGCATAATTATTTATATTATGTAAACAAAGATAAAAACTTTGCACTTGATGTATCATTAACTTTCTATTTATATCATCATAGAGTAATAAAATAGCAGAGAAATCACATAATGAACATCACAGCATGAATAAGCTAGACAACAATTAAATTAACAATCACCAATATTTTAATTGAATTTATTTTATTATCAAATCTTTTATTATGGGATCGGAATGGATAGATACTTATTATAAGGATAATAGGCGAGACGACAATGATAAAAAAATATAAAAAATACTTATCAGTGTCATAAAATATACAAAACTAGAACGATCTGCGATGTTGAAATTTTAATAACTTATGTCCAACTTGTTCTATGATCGATCAAAGTGTAGTGGGAAAGTCCAATTTAAAAGAATGAAATTATAAAAAAAAAATATCAACTTTGGAAAAACAATCAAAAATACTATAACTTTTGTTATGGCACTAGCTACATAAACGCAGTATTTCACATAGCTGTCGTACAAATTTTTGTTTTAACGTATACAAAATACATAAGTGTGACGTCATAATTCAGTAGCTTATTGTATGAAGCGTTTTCGGGAAAGTCCAAAATTGAGATTTTCAAGTTATCATATCTCGAGAAGTTTTTATGCTATCGAAGTAATTCTTTCACCTATAGTTATATTATTGTGACGACCTTACATAACAAATCGAAAGAAAAAATTGTCGTCTAGCCTATTCGAATGTTTAAAAAAACTGACATTTCTATATTAAGCTTTTATTGTACCTACCATATTTTAATGTACCTACTTCAATATTTTGCATGCCTACATTTTTAAGGCAATGTATAGTTGCCAAACAATTTACTGCCTTGGCTTAATATTTATATAAATGACTGTATATGCGCAAATAAACAATTTCATTTCAATTTTTTCTTTCGATTTGTTATGTACGAACGTCATTATAATATAACTATAGGTGAAAGAATTACTTCGATAGCATAAAATGATGATGATTATATTGACAACATAGTTAAGTCCTTTAAATAATGTACTCATTACAAATAAATGATGATTATGATTATAAAAACTTCTCGAGATATGATAACTTGAAAATCACAATTTTGTACTTTACCGGAAACGCTCTATACAAAAAGCTAATGAGTTATAACGTCACACCTAGGTATTTTGTATACATTAAAACAGAATTGCTTAGCGCTAATCTCGAGAACGGCTTGACCAATTATGCTAATTTTTGTTTTAATATTTTCGTTAAAGTGTAAGGAAGGTTTTTATGGAGAGAAAAGACGTATACCTAATTGCGAGGAAAATAAAACACCACTTTCTTTCTACCCTTGCGTAGCCTGGGCGGGCAGCTAGTAGTACAATATATCATAGTAGTAAATACAGTGCGGCCACTCCATGCCGCTCTCTCGAATCGACCTCACCTCCCCACTGAGACGAATCTGGAACCATTCGTTCGACGCCACATGCTCATTCACGCTCTAACCAGATGTTATTGTTTATGTACGCAAATATACCTAACATAATGTATCTAGAATAATGAGCATTAAGTATGTGCATAATATGGTATATTTATATGAACTTGCCAAGACGTGCCAATCAAGGGCGGATCCAGGAGGAGGGTTATGGGGGTCATGATCCCCTCCTGAGCTAGGTCCAGGACCTAGGTGGACCACTAATTAAAATTGTTAAATTTTAATTAGTGGTCCACCTAGGTTATATATTTTTTTGTCACAATATTATGTAGATTAACTACAGCCCCCTTAGCACCACCTCTTATTGCGATTCAATAATTGAATAGATATAGATTGAAAAAATATAAAGTTGACTGGAAGAGATCCCTTAGAGGGATAAGTCCGCCTTTGTACGTCTTTTATTCTATGTAAGCTTTTTTATTATTCCTTTCCAATCGTCAGGAAAATTAGGTAAAACGCCCTATGAGCACAACATCCTAAAAGCAAAAGGAGCTATAAGCAGTTCGTCTTATTAGGAATATGACCTGCTAGCAAATAGTCCTAATGGCTAAAGGACATGTTATCAAAAGGCTTGTTTTATTTAGTACAATAAAGATATTATAAACAAACAAAAAATAATTAATATTTTCAGGTAGGTGTGATGTTCGATGAATCAGATAAACGCTGGGTGGAGATAACGATGTGCTATCATGTGCTGAAGGGGCTCAAACAAATGCAAGAAACTGGAGACCTACCGCCTATATCACTAGGGTATGTATTTAAATCATCATCAGCACCCACTGTTGGCTCATATCCAAGCCCCCCCCCCCCCCCCCCCCCAGAGATTCTATTTATTTGTAAAATTTGTTTGTTATACAGTCAAGAACTCGTGAAGCTTTACACGTTGGGCTCTGTACCGTTATTATTACAATCGCTGTAGATGTGAGGCTTGTACTACAAGTGAAAAGCTTCTTGAGCTCTCGACTTTACCTATAATTCATACTTTTCTCATTCTCCATAATCAACTTGGCCTCCCCTGGGTCATAGGCTGGCGACGACCTTGAACATATCTACCCGCTGCTGTATTATAGGTCATCCCCAATACTTTACAACATGCAATCCTCCGCTTTCCGCATCCACGAAGCGTGAGACGCCGTGAGGCTGAATGCGGAATGTTTCTCTATAATGAAAGGGGGTGTGGCTGTGTCATGGACACAGCCTGTGTTGTACGCGAGTACGTTATATGCACTAAAATTATCTCAAAATGGCTGCGCTTCCCCCTCCGCACGGAATGTTCCATAGTCCTTACTTAACTTAATAAATTATTTGATCCTTCATCTATTCAGTGGTGTGATTGAATTTTGGATGAAGTTGATATTTTCTTTTATACTACGTCGGGTGGCAGACAAGCATACGGCCCGCCTGATATGTAAAGCGTTTACTGTAGCCATATTAACGCTCGCAACATAAAATGTTGCTCGTGCGCCGCCACCCCCGCTGCCATCGCAGCATTTCCTTCCTTTCTGGTGACCTCACTCACTCGCAGAAACACAAGAACCCTCAAGGGAATTGTTATTTGGCTGCGGTATTCTGTGAAGTGGAGGTACATTCCCCAGTCGGGCAGCTTAAAAAATATGCTACCTCTGTTTTCGTCAAAGCATTGTCAGTCAGCAGTGTGCACCACGTGCAGGTGAAGTTGGCTTTGGTTCAAAGATGTTCATGAACCATTTACACCCCAAAATGATAGATATGTAGCTGCAACACCAAACTGTATCCGTCGATTTTGTTATCATTCGTTTTTTTAATCGTCTTCCTATATCAATTTTAAAGACGTGTTCACGTCAATAATGTATGTTTTTTTTAATACATATATGTATTAAATTACTATAGTTTATAGTACACGTTTTCTTTTTTTTTTCAGTGTCCAACCAGAATATCAAGATAAAATATTCATATTAAATTATAGATTTATCAGAGAATTCACGAAAGGCGTCGAGGACAGTTGGTGGGTGAATATAGTGAATCATTTTCAACCACAAACTCTAAGGAAATAGACTTTTGTATGGCAACTCTAGTGTATCTATTAAGTCTGTAACCAAGTCATAGTAAGAAAAGTTTAATAAAATGCAGTTAAATTGTTAATTACTTTTTTATTTACTTCATTTCATTCAATTTCATTTGGGTAAAAAAGGTAACAATTACATTTTTCAATTCATTTTTTTATACATTTTCTTATAAAAAATAATTGCTTACTTACTACAAAATTTAATTGATTTAAATTGCATTTTGAAAAATAATTTGACTATTTTCCAGGCTATTTATATATTTTTTTCTATGTAATAAAGATGTAAATGATTAATTTAAGAAATAAAAAAAAATCATGCATATTTCCTATTTTGCGTGGATGAAGAAGACGCAGTCAAGTATATCAAATATAAATTCTCTTAAAAAAAACTTTACAATCCTTGAGGTTTCTTTTAAATCCTTGAGGTAGTTCAGGTTCAGTCTTATGCTTATCATTACATAAAAAGATATTAAAATACTTAAATTAATTAATTAATGAAATGAAACAGGTAATTCATGTGTTTTAGTCGGGAAACCGATAACTGTTGCCAGTAGCCCACAATATGTTGCGATAGAATGAGATAGAAGAGGGTGGGCATGCCTGAATATTAGTGGACGTTGTGAACTGGAAGGATTCTGCTGATGAAGATCTCTGATCTGTCTCATGCTTGGGCCACTGACAGGCCATTCTGCCTGGCAAAGACACCTATACAAAATTAGACGTGTTGACAGCTCAGAGTGCAGAACATGCAAAGGGTCTAACGAGACTATAAAACACCTTTTCAGCGGATTTTTTTTTCTTTTTCTATTTAAATTTGTGATAATCATCTTCAGTTTAATCTATGTCACATACACACACATAGACACACGCACGCAACAAACAAACACACACGTACTGAAGCTTCTATTCCTTTAGTTTAAATGTTTCTTTTTTTATATTGTCACTTCCTTTTATGAACTCTGGAAGAGCGGTCACTCCTAAAACAAGCACTTGTTCTGCTTAAAAGGAGTACCCTAACAATTTGTAAGGACAGTATGCTTGGCAATAATAAAATATTTTCTTTTCATTTTCATTAAACGAGTGCTTCCGTCCCTATCTGCTAAGCTTATTATTATTAGAATTAATTGAAGGTGAAGTTAGATTTTCGCAATCTAAAAATCGGATGGTAATCGGCTTCAACTTCGGAAGTAGGGTCTCTAGAGGAATAGGCGGCATACTGAAGTATATGGAACATGTCTCCAGACAGGGGAAAGTGACTAAAGGATTAGGGAGAGCATAAAAGATCCACGAGGGTCGACGTGTCACCGGTGCTGCAGCACTGGACCCACTCTAACATTTCTGATATCAAAACTAAGCTTTCCCGACAAAAATATATAAGTTTCCCGTAAAATTAATTAATTATGTTACGAATGAATTAAATTCTTGTGTTATCTCATGTGATTTGGAATAATACTTAAACTACTTATAAAAAAATGCTTCAGTAAACTTCAGTCTTTAAAATACAGTACAATTTGGCTCGTATTCTTTTGCGAACTCCTGTAACTTCTCCAGCAGAGGAGTTATAGCTTCTGAAAGAAAAATTTGAATATGGAAATTTCTGTTTGTTATATGTACATATTTAGGTTTAGTCGACAAATGTCAGATTCTATAAACGCCAAATTCTAATTGAAGATTTCTAATTCACTTACGACCAATGCAAGTTTTTTCTGATCGAAGTGAAGTTTTTTTTTACATGACTGATTATTATAATAAAACAATTACATATGTATTTTCTATTTTTTTTAATATAACCCTAAACCCTGTCCTAGAATTAATCTGCATTGGTCTGAAGTGATTTTTTGTACTTGCTCTTAAGAAAATTAATATTTTGGAAATTTAACAAAAATCTGACATTATTAGAATTTGGCGTTTATAGAATCTGACATTTGTAGACTAAACCCATAGGTCAGAAAAGGGAGTATTATTTTATGACTATAATTATGACGCTTGATATGAAGCTGTTACCATTTTCATATAAACGCTAGATACATAAAACATCGCTCGCACGCCGCAGCCCCTGCTGCCCACGCAGCAACATCTTCCTTCCTGGTCACCTTACTCACTCGCAGAGCGTGTAAAAATGCGATTCCGTGCTGACAGATGGGGGTCAAACTTTAGAAACGTCTTACTTTTTTAGGGTTCCGGTTATGGAACCTTCATAGGATCGCTTTGTATGTCTTCCATTTTATGCGAACCGCAAAAAAATCCGTATATATAACAAAAAAAATATAGCGGTAATTTCAGCTACCACAGTCTTTGTGAAAATGAGATAAAACCACAAAACAAACAAATTCGCGAGAAGCGCTTCAAAAGCAGCTTATGCTATAGCAGTAAGGTGCTGAGGTTCTCCGGAATAACAACCCTGCTAGCAAGATCCAACCCCAAGCAGTAAAATGCTTCTCCGCAATAACAACCCTGCTAACAAGAACCAACCCCAAGCAGTAAGGTGCTTCTCCGGAATAACAACCCTGCTAACAAGAACCAAACCCAAGCAGTAAGGTGCTTCTCCGGAATAACAACCCTGCTAACAAGAACCAACCCCAAGCAGTAAGGTGCTTCTCCGGAATAACAACCCTGCTAACAAGAACCAACCCCAAGCAGTAAGGTGCTTCTCCGGAATAACAACCCTGTTAACAAGAACCAACCCCAAGCAGTAAGGTGCTTCTCCGGAATAACAACCCTGCTAACAAGATCCAACTGAATATTGATGAATTATTATATATTATTACATTTTCTGTAAAACCAGAAAATGTATTTACTAATTACTTTTCTTCAGAATTAATGAAAAGCCGGAATCCTCGCTATGAGGCCGACTCGCACTTACCGAGTATTTATTTTTAATCTACAAGCATTTCGACATTGACATTTGGCGAAGATGTACAAGAAATGTTTGAAAGAAACTTGCCAATATGGGTATTTTACTTGACTCCCGAGAGCACGCCTACAAATAAATAAAAATAATAATAATATTACAACACATACCTCTAATTGGATCGTACAAAGACCTCTTCGGTGCACCCCATTGTACTTTAATCGGTCTTTGTTTTTTCTGCGAATTTTCAACATCTGAAAACAATAAAATAGGTCAAAGTAGATAATTTTTTGGGCCTTTTTAAACAAAAAACTCTTTAGGCTTTAGCGTTGGACATTTTTTGAGATGGTAAAAAACCATTGAACTCGCGACACCGTTACCGTAACCGACACAGGTCTATTTGGTGCGGTATGAGGTAGGGGGGGTCGCACACCGCATCCTTGCCAGTACGCTATTAGGTCGTCAGTCGACCTTTGGTCTCCGCGTAGGGTCCACGCTACTCTCGTTCTCAAAATACACGTACGAGAGTCGAAAAAGGGAAAGCTTAAAGTAGTGCAAAATATTTCTTGACGATTCAAAAAATACACACGTAACTGTTCAACTTTTCACTTCTGTCGGCAGTGCCAGAGTGCCACTGTTTTATTTTTAAAAGTGCCCTCCAACCTTCGATCACTATAGAACTAGATACACAATCATCACCAGGTCATTTTAGTCTCCACTACAGGAGCACGACCCTCTCGAGTCCGTCTCGTCAGACAGAAGGAGGATTTGGCCTACACTCCCCACGCTGGCCAGACGGGTTGGGGAGGCCTGGTCGATGTTTGATAATGTATATGTCCCTTAGTCGCCTTGTACGATATCCACGGGGAGAGACGGAGTGATTCTATTCTAGTCTGCCGGAAACCCAATCCGGCCGATACACAATCCGTACTCAAAAAACGTTCTCACCAAAATAACCCCCAAATGACGATTTGGGTGCTGTTTTACTTAGACACATTCGAATGCTTCGATTTAAACATGTAAACTGCTTGTTTAAAAATTGTAAAAATCATACTTTCAGTAAGTAATTTAATAATATTTAATAATGATTATTGTGTAAAAACTTAACGTAAATATTGATTTTTATGTAAAACTAGCCGACCCTGCGAACTTCGTACCGCTATAATTGTCACGTCAACGTCACTCAATTATTTTGCCTTCCCGGAGCCTGTCCACTAACACTTGAACTTTATGGTATGGTATTAAAGTTCAAATTGACTTTTAAGTATTATTACGAATCGTTTGTATGGGAGATAGAAAAGTGTTGTTTTTAGACTTTTTCATGCAATTTTTTAAATTTTTCTCTGTGTAAGAACCATCTGTGTACTTCAATGAATATTCTAAAAAAAGAATTAGCGAAATCGGTTCAGCTGTTCGCGAGATTTGAGCTTAGCAACACATTCAGCGATTAATTTTTATATTATAGATTTAAATATTTGGAGAAAAATGTACACAACTGAATTTGATACACATTTATTATACATATGTACAAGTCATATCTTTTTCTCCTAGTACAACCTTTGCTTAGTTTAGGACTAGACGGCGCTGTGTAATTTGTCCAGAGAAATTTATTTATTTAATTTATAAACTATTTCCAAAAATACCACGGGCAAAAGCCCGTTTTTATATTACCTATATGCACTAAATCCATAATACTGCTGATATCAAGATTATCTCCAAGACGTGTGCACAACGCATTTACATATTGGCTCCCTGATGCCACTATCTTCTCGGTGTCTCCGGTCTGTAACTCGTACGTCCCTTCTATCGAATTGCTGCACTCAATCTGTAGGACCTCGTAAGCCGAATGGCTCGGCAGCGTCGAGTATCCTATGATTAGGTATTTGTGCACATCGAAATCGTTTTCTGTGCCCAGGGACGCGTAGACTTCAGGGTGAATGTTTCTGAAAAGTATGAGAGCAAATTTTAGGGCAAGAAACTCTGGAAGATGGTAAATCTTTTTGGGGTGCAAGTGGTTCATCATGATCTTTGAACCAAAGCCAACTTCACCTGCACGCGGTGCACCCTGCTGATTGACAAACGAAGCTCAGGCGAAAAGAGGTGGGGAGCGTAATTGTAAGCTTGGGTAGCTTACAATTACGCTCCCCACCTCTTTTCGCCTGAGCTTCGCTAACTGGGGAATGTACCTCCACCTCACAGAATACCGCAGCCAGATAACAATTCCCTTGAGGGTTGTTGTGTTCCTGCGAGTAAGTGAGGTCACCAGAAGAATGGAGTATAGGCTGGCAACGGATCGGCGGCGACCCCTTGGTGTTGCTGATTTCCATGGGCGGTGGTCAACGCTTTCTATTAGATGACCCAAATGCTTGTTTGCCCCCCTCTCATCATGAGAGGGGGGCAAACAAGTGTGGACAAACAAGGGGGACAAACAGTGCCGTAAATAGCCTTTTCTGCGCCCTGTGCGAGCTTCTATAACTGCGCCCTTGTTTTTTTTTTAATGTTGTCTAATTTAATAAAGGTTTTTGATAATACTGGCATGTAGGCACGTATGTGTTGGAATGGAGCACTAGGGGCGCAGCGGGAACTTCCGTCCATCAGGAGCAAACCGAAAAAATAATAGTCCTGTCTGTTCTGGCCATTGTTGCGCCCCACAGAGTCTACGCCCTGTGCCTGTTCACCGGTGGCACCGCCCTATATACGGCACTGCTCTCATGTAAAAAAAGGCTACAAAGGGGGCATAAATTACGTCACACGAATTTCATGTTTTTTTGAACCCCCCGTCCTCCCGTCCTTGTCACAGCTGGTCATATTTGTGAAATTCCCCTTCCCTGGTATGATGTCACATATTTTGCGAATCTGTCAAAATTTCTCTGAATCTCCTGACATCTGGAGTTGCAAATATTTTTGAGTTTTTTCATTAATTTTTCATTAAGTTCGTGTTTGAACACTTAGATTATAATGAAATGTCACGTCACGAAATGTAAGAGCCCTCCCACCCCCTTGTCACACAATGTCACACTTCATGGACCCCTCCCCCTCTCCCTTAACATGTGACGTAATTTATGGATGTAATAAAGTGATATAATAAAGAAAAAAATACCTATCTAAATGAATTCGGCACATGTCCTTGATCAAAACGCAGAGATCAGGCTTGCAATTGTATACATTTTGTAATATGAAGTTTTCAGTGACACAATGGTCCAGATGAATATCTTCGACGGGACAGTCTATGCCCAGCACACATTTTGTGTTGACTAGTTGACAGCCGTGGCCGGCATAGAATATGAAACCTAAAAACAAAGATATAAAGTTTAATTTAAGTTCATAGTAAGTATTTTAACGAGTTCGGTGGTCGAACGGTGTAGCGTGCTCATAGGGAACGCTACAGAGTTATCCTTTTTATTTGTTGGGTGAACTGTGTATTGCAAGTTAAACTCGTAAATCCTTGTATCCGGATCCCTAATATATTTCTTTAATAAAAAGGACGGTATGCAATGCATAAAAATACATTTTTCTAAAATATAATATATTGCTTCTAGTGTGGTGTCATATTATTAAAACGTTATTTTTCAAAATTAAAATGTCGCCGAAATTAATAAATACATAATTTATTTATAATTCTAAAATTAAAACTGAGAAAATGTTAAACGTTGAAGAAAGAGATTTTTGTGGCTTGCATCTGGCAACTTTTTTTTGTCACTCTTCCTTTTCCGTTCGAACATGGCTTGACAATAGTCGATTTTTAATCAATTTTATAAGAAAATATTCAAAAATTGGGTGTTTGTGGTCGAAATGGCCCGATGTTATAAATAATTTATAATATATAGCGCCTTTGGCGTTTGAGGTAAGCGTTTTTCGTGTTGGTCGATGTGACAATTCACGGCCACGACCCACGCGTGCATACTAAAATGAAAATTTGTTCTTTTCAGAATGCACATTTGAGTGCATAACATGTGTATGGTATTTGATTTTTAAAGAAGGGCGCATATTTGAATGCGGTAAGTTATTTTTTCTTAATTTTACGGACGCGTCACTTCAGAGTTCAAAGTCCGAAATTCATGGAAGCTTACTTTGTTTTCAGCCCTTCTCATTCTCCCTCTTCAATTCACCTCTACTCGACTTCTGACTCGCATTCTAATAACATTTTCTCTACTCAAATCTACTTCTTCTTTGACGTGACGAAACATAGTTCTAAAGTGGTGTATTGATGATGTGACTATGAATTGTTTGATGCGTACAGCTTGAGTGTGATTTTGGGGGACTATGTTCTCTGTAACTGTTTCAAAAACAAATCTTAGCCCATAAGCGTACCGCTGTGTCTCATTATATGTAATGTAATTGTGTAACAATTTTTTTCTTATTGCAATATACAGATCAGTCAAATTCTGATGTATTATTGAACTATATGCTCTGCTTTGATATATATTTTTCACGGCCAGTTGCCCACAGATTTCGTATGGCATTTAACCCGACTTGAGATTAATAGTTCAATGGTCTCCGCTGTGTTATGGAGGGTACAACCAACGCAACGACCGTCAACCTAGGCGCCCGAAAATTGTGAGTACAATACTCTTTACTTTTATTATCTTTTAACAGCTTCATATAAATTTGGGTTGACGGCAGCCTGATCATCTTGGCCACTGACTATAATCTCTTGTTTAAATGAAACCCCTTTGATTGTTCATTTACATACTTTAATTTCCATTAACCTTTTTTAAAAACGCCCCAATAGTCCGGTCTTGTGTTTTTTTAAAACCGTGACAATTTGGCGCAGTCTTGTTTATTTAAAACATGACAATTGACGCAGTCGAACAGGGACTTGATTTATTAAAAACTTGATATTTTGAATATAATTATATAAAAATATATGAAAACTTTAATATTTGATAACTGAATTTACTGAAAATATTGGTTACCCATATGAGGTCTGGGACAACTTGGTCTTAACTTTGATATTTAACTTTCTTGTTAGCCGTGACTGTTTTCTAAATAGTTACTTGGTTATTTTTATATGATATTCCTTTGAATACATATTTATACTTTGTCGTTGACAAATTTTTGTTATTTTGGTGAAGCGAGCAGATGGTATTTGGCTAACTTTATTTAGTATTTTTGAAATGTAACATTTGAGTTATGTTTTATATGATGAAGATGACAGATATGGAGTTATTTATTGAATAAACATTGTTTATATCTTTATTTGCAACCTTATCTTATCCTTTGTATTTTTTTATCAATTGTTTCAACTGATATATATATAAACATTTCTTGTTATGTGAACCATTTTTCAACAGGTAAAGAGTGTGACTTGTACTTATACTTGTAACCTATGTGTACAACGTTTGTTCATATGTGACAACTTTAATTTTGAATTTGAAAAAAAATATTATAAAACAAAGTTAAAACATATTACTACACATTGTTAACACTTCAATTGCTGAATTTATTTAACAGTGCTACAGCTTATTGCGAATTAATGCTATTTTCTTGAATACATAAACACATTACTAGCTTAACATCAGGAGTGACACATTTTGTATGAAAAATTTTCAACGCTTGAACATTTTGGTGAATTTAAGTAAATACTAAGTAAATATGATAAAAAATATAGATAATTGTTTTCAAAAGTGATAAATTTAGATGTGACTTCATATTGCTACTTGCTTATTCATAATTAGTTTGAAAATTTCACACATTACATAACCTAAAAAGAAAAAGTTACATTGTTGGTTGATGTTTGTACAACTTTGCTGTGAATATTATCAAAAATATAAAGCTTGCTCATTGCATTTGAACATTATAACAAAACAATTATATTGGAAGTGTAATTTAACTAAACAACATACTTATAAACATTGAAAAATACTTGGACATAACCGATTTGATCATTGCTGATATTTTGAGTTTTACAAAGCCTAATTAGCTTGTGCTGTGCTTTCTTACTTGGCTTATATGTGAATGTATACTGTATTCATAAAGGTGTATACACACTTACGCTGGTGTATATTTTGGATTTATTTAATTTGCTAACTTTGAAAGATGGATGATAAGTCGAATGATTCTAACACTAAGTCTGATATGCAGGCTATGGATGTTAACATGCCTTCGCTTAACAATATTAATATACAACCTCAGACCCAGCAGCGGAATCAGGACGATTTACCACCCGCTACGGAAATTCGAAATATGATAGATTTAGAAAATGTTATTGAATCTAATGTTATATTGAACGCACCACATTCGGAACAAGTGAATTTAAATTCAGTGAACTTAAATACTGCATACCATAATTCAACAAACATTAACAGTGCTTCTCTACATATGAATTCTTATTCTTGCTATCAAAAACGTTTTGATTTTACAAAATTGGGATTAGTTTTTAACGGTAGGACTTGCCCTATGGAATTTTTTACTCGTTTGGATGAATTAGGTCCTGTTAAAGGTTTTACTAAAGAACAGTGCTTTTTAGCTATACCTGTGCTTCTTTCTGACATTGCCTTGAAATGGTATAGAGGAAGGAAGGACTGTATTTTCAATTGGGATCAGTTTAGATATGAAGTAATTGAACAGTTTGCGCCAATAGATTTGAATTATAAGTTGGAATATGAAATTCGTACTAGAACACAGAAATCATCTGAAACTTTGTCGGAATTTATTATTGAATTGATGGATATGTCTGCTAAATTGAATAGTCCATTGTCGGAGTTTACCTTGATTCAAATTATAAAACATAACATGCTACCGGAATATTCGTATCATCTGGTAGGTAGGTCAGTTACGACTATTAATCGACTTTTACAGTTAGGCAGAGAGATCGAATCTCTTCGTCCTGTTGATCAAAATTTAAATGTTAAGAGGCCTACAACTTTTAAGACAGAGCCCAATATTAGGATGAGTGTTGTGTCTTCACCACGAACTGAAGCCATTTGTTTAAAGTGCAAAAAGTCTGGTCATAATTACAAAGAGTGTAGAAAGTTTCCGGCTGTTCAGTGTTTCAAGTGTGGACAACCGAATGTTTTGACAAGGAACTGCAGTAAGTGCAATCCTGTTAGTAAGAATGTTTCAGTTTTGGATAGTGGCGTTGCTGCTTGTGAATCTTGCGGTTCAAAAAACGCATGAGGGCCAGTTGTGTCCAACTTCTTTCTACAAAAAGTGAGCGGATCACAGCTGGAGAAAATTATAATTTTAGTGAAACATATAAGAAATCATCATCATCATCTGTCAATAATGTCAGTAATTCTCAAATTAATTTAGTTTCTCAAATTGCTTCGTTTTTGAAATTTAAAAACTTAGATAGTAGACCTTACATCTCATTTTCGATTAGAGGTCATGAATTTTTAGGATTATTGGATAGCGGTGCACAGATTAGTGTACTTGGTAATAATTCGCACCGAACTTTTCAAGATTTGGGATTTGTGTTACAAGAATCTTCTTTTATTGCTACCACAGCTGACGGCAAATGTCAACAAGTTCTTGGGTACATGCAATTGCCAGTTAAATGTGCAAAACGGACTAAGCTTATCAAATTTATTGTTATACCTTCTATAACTAGTGATGTTATTCTGGGTATAGATTTTTGGGTATCGTTTGGAATCTTTAATAAATTATCTAAAGAAGTATCTTTTGTGAACTCTAGTGGCCAACCTTTTGAAATATCACCTATTACTTGTGCTAATAACTTGTTACCTGAGGAAAAATCTCGTTTAGATCATATTGTGGAATTATTTAAAGATATCTCTTATGAAAACAAGGGACTAGGTAGAACCGACCTTGTGCAACATAAAATTGTCACTACGGGTGAACCTATTAAGCAGAGATATTACCCTTTGAGCCCCGCTAGATCTAAAGCACTCAATGTTGAAATCGATCGTATGTTAGAGGAAGGTATCATACAACCTTCAAAATCACCTTGGAGTAGTCCACTTGTATTAGTGACAAAGAAAGATGGTAGTCTTAGAGTTTGTTTAGATTCACGTAAATTAAATTCAGTCACTGTTAAGGATTCTTATCCACTTCCTTATATTTCTAGAATACTTGTTAACCTTAGAGATGCTAGATTTTTATCTTCAATTGATCTTTCTAAAGCTTTTTATCAAATTTTATTGGAAGAAACGTCACGAGAAAAGACAGCTTTTGTTGTTCCCGGCAGAGGTCTATTTGAATTCGTTAGGATGCCATTTGGTGTGACAAATGCACCGGCGGAATTGCAGAGACTCTCTGATCGCTTGTTTGGACCTGAATTTGACGATAATATATTCTGTTTCTTAGATGATCTTATATTGATATCTCGCGACTTCGAAAGTCACTTAGTTTTGCTTCATAAAGTTTATAAAAGATTGAAGGATGCTGGACTTACCATTAACTTATCAAAATCAGAATTCTGCAAGGAAAGATTGCGATACTTGGGATATGTTGTTGATGAGGATGGACTACATACTGATCCAACTAAATTAGAAGCTATAAAGAATTTTCCTACACCGAAATCAGTCAAAAATGTTAGAAGTTTTATAGGAATGTGCTCATATTATCGTAGATTTATTAGTAACTTTTCTAATCTTGTTGCTCCTTTAACCAAATTAACTGGAGGTAAAAGGAATGCTAAAGTAAAATTTTCTTGGAATGAAGATGCAGATGAATCATTTAATAGTTTGAAAACTGCTTTAATTACCGCTCCGGTATTACAGTGCCCTAATTTTGACAAAAAGTTCTATGTGCATTGCGACGCTAGTGGAAACGGCGTTGGTAGTGTTTTAATGCAGGAAGATGACTCTGGTCAATCTCATCCTATAGCGTATTTTTCTAAAATGTTATCTAGAGCTGAACAAAATTATAGTGTAACTGAAAGAGAACTTTTAGCTGTTTTATTATCAATTGAACATTTTAGACCTTATATTGAAGGAACAGATTTCACTATAGTTACAGATCATGCTAGCTTAAAATGGCTGATGAACTTGTCCAATCCTTCTGGTAGACTCGCCAGATGGGCAGCTCGTTTGTCTCAATACAAATTTGATGTAGTACATAAAAAGGGTAGTTTACATACTGTACCTGATGCTTTATCTCGAGTCGAAATCTCTTCTATTGTTGTTTGCCCCGATGATATTCACGATCCGTGGTATTCTAAGATGTTTGTCGAGTGTCAAAAATATCCATCGAAGTTTGGAACATTTAAAGTCGAAAATGAAGTTTTATATAAGTATATTCGCCCAAAGAATTCTTTATCACAGAACTTAGCTTGGAAAATCGTTATACCTAAAGAACATGTTTTGGATACAATTCGTAATAATCACGATGATGTTAATTCTGCTCATTTTGGTATTCATAAAACTCTTGAGAAGATTAAAGTACACTATTTTTGGCCTAAGATGTTTAAAGATATTAGAGATTATATAGTCCGATGTGACGTTTGTAAAGCGTATAAACATTCTAATTCTGCACCATTAGGATTGATGACCAACCCTAAGCTTGTTAATCGACCTATGACTATGCTGTCGATGGACATCATAGGACCTTTACCGCGTTCTTATTCTGGACATAATTTCATTCTGTCAATAGTAGATGTTTTCACAAAATTTTGTTGGATTTTTCCAATGTACACTGCTACGGCACAAACTATAGTCAAAATACTGGAAAAAGAAATATTTTTAAAATTTGGATGTCCTAAAACAATAATTTGTGACAATGGTACTCAGTTTACTTCAAAATTATTTACAGACTTTATAGAAGGTTACAATATTCCTAAAGTTTTCTACAATTCTTTATACACACCTCAGAACAACCCAGTTGAAAGGTTCAATAAGACGATTGAAACTTGTTTATCCTGTTATGTTGAAACTGATCATAGGACTTGGTCTAAATATTTGCCACATGTCCAGTCTGCTATTAATAGCACTATTAATTTAGTTACAGGCTATACGCCTAATTTTCTTATGTTTGGAAGGGAGACAATTTTAGATGGTTCTTTATATAAATTTTCTTCTTCTGATGCTTCAGAGAATTTAATTATTGGGGTCTGACTATTCTGAATTATTATCTACTTTAGAAAATATTTTTGATAAAACTGTATCAAACTTAATTAAAGCATATAAAAAGAATGCTTCTTATTATAATATTGGACGGAAAAGCATTTCTTTTTGTGCTGGCGATATTGTATGGAGGAGGAACTTCGTTCAGTCGAATGCTCAGCACTATTTCTCCGCTAAATTAGCACCTAAATTTGTTAAATGTGAAGTTGTCGAGAAAGTTTCTAATAACGTTTATTTGTTGAAGGCCTTAGTCAAAAATACCCTTGGTAATTATCATGTTAAAGATATTCTTAAAATATAAAATTTCGTTACGGAGGTATTGTTACCAACTCGTTAGCTCGTTCGTGGTATCTAGGTTATGAGCCTTTGATAGATGATGTATGAATGTGTTTGAAAGGATTGGCTCAGTTTGATAGGTGAGGAATGTAGGACGCCTGGGTATACACATTTACAGTTAAGCTACGCTCTGTACCTTCTGTATGTTCTTCAAGATTCGGTTTCTTTTCTAAAATTAAAAGCTGAAAATAGTGAGGTGCATATTCCAACACAAAAAGGACTATCATTTATTATTATTTTTTTGTATATTTTGTACAATATTTTTTTGTCGGATCATTGTTTTCCGAATTTTTTTGTTAAGTCGATGTTTTGTCTTGTGCATACATACTTACCTACTTATGTGAGTTGTGTGTCACATGTTTTTCTTTGTTTTGTGTTTTAGGGTAAGTTTAAACCCGGACATGACTTTATTTGCTAGCTAGCCAATCTCTTGATTTGGACTTAATTGGATTCGACTTAACTCAGAGCGTTTCATTTGCGAAATTAGCTCACATTATTTTGGTGTCTTCGGACCCACCTTTTTTTAACACACCTTGTGTTATTTACGCCTTATCGGACGATTTTACCATGTCCTTTGACATGTGTTTTGTGTTGGTTAGTTTGTAAATTCCGAGGCCAGGGTGCTGACCGGAATTTTCCAGTAGCAGATCGACCACACGTTTGTTTTGCATGTCTTTCCGACATGTTCTTTTGAGCATTTCATTTGCGAAATTCGCTCACATTATTTTGAGGTTGGTAGGAGTTTTGTTATGACCTTTGACTTAACTTTGAGCATTTCATTTGCGAAATTCGCTCACATTATTTTGAAGTTGATAGGAGTTTTTTTATATGTCTTTTTTTGACATATTGTGTTGATTTGGTTTGCTAATAGGAGGCTACACTTCGGGCCCATCCTATTACGCCGGTCGGATACCGATCACACTTTTGTTTTTCATGTTTTTCAACATGTTTTCTCTTATATGTCCTTTGACATGTTTTTTTGTAGTTAGTGGGAGTTTTTGTTTTGTCGGCTTTGGTTCGCTGATAGGAGGCTACTCTTTGGGCCCATCCTATTACGCCAGTAGTAAATCAGGCCACATTTCTTGTTAGTTTATGTTCATACTTTAGTTTGTTTTTCATTTTAAATTTCAACCAGATTGTTGCAATGCAATAACACTGTGTTGGGTTGTTTTGATCATCATGTTAGGTTATCTTCTGTTGGAACATTTTGTTGGGTTGCCAGTTCAGGGTGTTTGAACTGACTGAGCTGCGCCGGTAGTACCTCGACAGAGTGTTTCCATGGTTGGTGTCTTCCAGCATCTAGATGCATGTCTAGTGCAGGATAGGTGTAGTAGCCTACGTGTTTTGTTTTGTTTATTTGAATTTAATTTCATTATTTTTTTTTATTTACATTTACCTCTGGGAAGGATGTTTTTAAAAAAATTTTAGAAACTCCGTTTCTAAAATTTTTTTTTTCCCAGAATGGGTGAAATGTAGCGTGCTCATAGGGAACGCTACAGAGTTATCCTTTTTATTTGTTGGGTGAACTGTGTATTGCAAGTTAAACTCGTAAATCCTTGTATCCGGATCCCTAATATATTTCTTTAATAAAAAGGACGGTATGCAATGCATAAAAATACATTTTTCTAAAATATAATATATTGCTTCTAGTGTGGTGTCATATTATTAAAACGTTATTTTTCAAAATTAAAATGTCGCCGAAATTAATAAATACATAATTTATTTATAATTCTAAAATTAAAACTGAGAAAATGTTAAACGTTGAAGAAAGAGATTTTTGTGGCTTGCATCTGGCAACTTTTTTTTGTCACTCTTCCTTTTCCGTTCGAACATGGCTTGACAATAGTCGATTTTTAATCAATTTTATAAGAAAATATTCAAAAATTGGGTGTTTGTGGTCGAAATGGCCCGATGTTATAAATAATTTATAATATATAGCGCCTTTGGCGTTTGAGGTAAGCGTTTTTCGTGTTGGTCGATGTGACAATTCACGGCCACGACCCACGCGTGCATACTAAAATGAAAATTTGTTCTTTTCAGAATGCACATTTGAGTGCATAACATGTGTATGGTATTTGATTTTTAAAGAAGGGCGCATATTTGAATGCGGTAAGTTATTTTTTCTTAATTTTACGGACGCGTCACTTCAGAGTTCAAAGTCCGAAATTCATGGAAGCTTACTTTGTTTTCAGCCCTTCTCATTCTCCCTCTTCAATTCACCTCTACTCGACTTCTGACTCGCATTCTAATAACATTTTCTCTACTCAAATCTACTTCTTCTTTGACGTGACGAAACATAGTTCTAAAGTGGTGTATTGATGATGTGACTATGAATTGTTTGATGCGTACAGCTTGAGTGTGATTTTGGGGGACTATGTTCTCTGTAACTGTTTCAAAAACAAATCTTAGCCCATAAGCGTACCGCTGTGTCTCATTATATGTAATGTAATTGTGTAACAATTTTTTTCTTATTGCAATATACAGATCAGTCAAATTCTGATGTATTATTGAACTATATGCTCTGCTTTGATATATATTTTTCACGGCCAGTTGCCCACAGATTTCGTATGGCATTTAACCCGACTTGAGATTAATAGTTCAATGGTCTCCGCTGTGTTATGGAGGGTACAACCAACGCAACGACCGTCAACCTAGGCGCCCGAAAATTGTGAGTACAATACTCTTTACTTTTATTATCTTTTAACAGCTTCATATAAATTTGGGTTGACGGCAGCCTGATCATCTTGGCCACTGACTATAATCTCTTGTTTAAATGAAACCCCTTTGATTGTTCATTTACATACTTTAATTTCCATTAACCTTTTTTAAAAACGCCCCAATAGTCCGGTCTTGTGTTTTTTTAAAACCGTGACAATTTGGCGCAGTCTTGTTTATTTAAAACATGACAACGGCTAGCAATGGCCACTTTGACTCTGAGATTGCGGGTTCGATCCCCGCACAAGACAAATATTTGTGTGCATGAACATGTCTGTCTTGGTCTGTGTGTTTTCTATGTATTGTATGTATGTATTTACAAAAAAATCTATTTAAGTATTATATCAGTTATTAAGTAACCACAGTACAAGCTTTGCTTAGTTTGGAACTAGATGTGAGTGTCTCATCTCTCCAGGAATTTATATATTTATTTGATAGAATTTGTTTCAGATGGCAGTGTGTAATTTGTCAAGGAATATTTATTTATTTTAACCCTGGCCACTCCATACAAAAAACGGCAACACAAACAGACCGCGTCTGTATACGTGCAAATGTGTGTAGATAGCCTTAGGGTTGAATGCATAGCGTCCGTAAACTCAGTATACGAACGATAATTTATCTTACGTGATAAATTCATAAGAAAACATCGGCCGATGGAGTGGAAGAGAGATAGATGCGCCACAATCCGAACGCTTCGGCCGATCGTGCTCTATCGCTTGTTGCGCGTTCTCGCTTACGTTATCAGTCAAAAGTAGTTACTTACAATAACTGTCCTTGGGTATAAAAGTGAAGACACGAGACAAGATATCCCTCAGGACACGACTTGCAGTATTTTTTATCATTATAACGATAAATTCCTGACTCTTTAGAATTGAAGACAACGAATCGCAGTCTATGGATGGTGTTGCCAGCTTTGATAAATGTTCATACTTGTCGTTCGCTATGAGTATGGCAACTTTTATAGACGGTCTATAATAAGTTGTTTTTACATTTTGTGCCTCAAATAACATTTCTCTGAATCTCCTGACAGTACATCCGTATCGGTATAACATCTTCATAAGAATCTCACCAGGTGGTTTGGAGTCGTCAAATGGAATACTGAAAAAATACAGAAATGTTAAAGCATTATACAGGGTGTGGTCCAACGTTAAGATAATTAACTATAGCATACCACTATTTTAACCTTTTTATGGAAAAACAAATGTTACGAACGC
The DNA here is from genome assembly GCA_937001555.2 of Hypsopygia costalis. Lineage (NCBI taxonomy): Eukaryota > Metazoa > Arthropoda > Insecta > Lepidoptera > Pyralidae > Hypsopygia > Hypsopygia costalis. The sequence continues at coordinate 9,457,200 of OW443349.2, forward strand.
TTTTGCAATCTTTTTTATAATCATAAACTAATGTCTTTGTGAAAAATAAATTTAATTTGCCAATATTCTGTAATTATCATTATTTATAATCCATTCAGCTCATGTGTATTTTTTTCATCTTCCCCTACAAAAAATTTTTGTTTAAGTTTTTATGAAATTGTAGGAATTTCATAAAAACTTAAACAAAAATTTTTTGTAGGCATTTGTTATTTAGTTTCGACAAAAAACCTTTTTTAAATTTGTTTTCTGTACATAATTGCTGAATACATAATCTATTGTTCAATATAACCACGGGAATTAACGTGATCATGCTGAACTGATGATGACAACATGACTTCCCAACTGTAGAAATAAGTTAAATATATTTTTATGGCAAATTTCTTCAATCAATACTATTTTTTTTATTTTTGGAACCTAGAAATATACCTAGTAAAAGGCACTGACAATGTAATATACTATTTTACACAAATTGCCCATGACGTTGTGAGATGTGATAAAAACTTGGGTTAGAAATGCACATTTATCATCAATATCTGTAACTTCACAGAAAAAAGTATTTATCAACAACAGATTAACTATTCAACAGTCATGTACCGAAAACAAATTTTAAAAGGAAGATTTTTTGACAAAACTTAGCAACCAAATTTATAACAAAGAGTATTTAATAGTAATTTCATAAAAAAAAATATTTTCTGAAAGCATCAGGTAAAAATGTTTAAAAAAATAGTATTTTATAGTTGGTTATCTGGTACCTCGAATCCTTAATGTTAGAGCACTACTTAAGCCACATCCTGTATACATCTTTCCTACAAAGGCATAACAACATTTTTATGTATGTATACAGACTGATGTAACACACAAACATTTTTATGTATGTATACAGGCTGATGATGAAAAAATCTGGATGTATACTCATTCAAATAAAAAAAGTTTTTTTAAATCGGTTTATAAATCACAGAGTAAATAAGTAACAAACTAACAAAATTAAAAAAAAAAATACAACCGAATTGAGAACCTCCTCCTTTTTTGGAGTATCTTAAAAAGGCAAAATAGGTCAGGCATGTAGGCCAATGTTCCCTGTTTAACAAACATTAGAAAACCAATTGTGGCTTGTCGAGATCTATGTCATCAACCATAAAAGTTGTCAAAATTAGAACAAATCAACTCATTGTAGAATAAAGTCCGATGATCTGTATTGTCCAGAAATATTTATTTATTTATTATGTATCTCCCTTAAATCACGGGTTAAGCCCGGTAACTTGATTGGCGTGCGCGGGGATATAGATCCAACGCGTAGAGGCCCCTTTGAGAAGTTTGATGTAATGTTGTACTCCCGCCGTGACCCGCTCCAGGATATGTCAATGGAACAACATACCCATGAGCAAGTCTCAGCAGGCGTTGAGACTATTGCGAAGTGTGATGGAAAATAAATGGACTATGGAGTGAGATCTGGGTGAACTAAATACTTATCTAGTCTATCAAGCGTTAACATGTTTTTGTTCTATGATCACATCAGGATCTGTTCTACAAATGAGTCAAAATATTTTTTTTTCAGGGTACCTACATTGTTAAAAATTAAGTTTATTTTCAAATTGTTTTTTTCTTCCTAATTTTACAATTTATACATTTTTAAAAAGCTAAAAATTTACTTCTTCATGACATCAGTGTCATATTGAGGTAGAAAAAAGAAATTTTATAACAAAAAGTTGTAAAGTACTATTAGAACTTTTTTGAAGGTAGGCAAGTAAAATTTAATTATCTTTGTGTTCATTACCCTACTGATCATTACCCTAATTAAAAGTTTATTAGCTTTAATGTTATGGATTGATCATCATCATCATTTCAGCCGAAGGATATCCACTGATGAACCTATGTTCAGTAAAAAGTAAAAGCATGTACATAAAGTGATAATACAGAGTTGTCTCACTCACTCGCAAGAACACAACAATCCTTAGGGAAATTATTTGGCTGCGGAATTCAATGAGGTAGAGATACAGTCCCCAGTCGGGTAGCTTACAATTACAATCCCTACCGCTCATTTCGCCAGAGCTTTGTTTGTCAGCCAGCGTGCAGGTGAAGTTGGATTTGATTCAAAGATTTTGTTGAACCACTGACACCCCAAAAATAGATTATGGACTGGACGAAGTATTTGGAATGAAGTAATAAAAAAATATATACTTACTGTACTTTACCTAATCTTGCAATCATCTCACATGTCTCCCTGTTTAGTTTCAAAGCTGCCTGGTATTCTGGATAAGGCATAGTCAGGAGATGACCTCTATCATCCTCACTTTGAGACATCTTGACGTTTCAGGTGTTCAAAATTAGCAGCTCTGCTCAGTAGTAAGTACTGCAAAAGGCAAAATGGTTGATATAAAGCCTGACAATTTTAAAAATATTTTATTTCTTTGTAAAGGCAAATAACAGGTGTACACGGTCGGCTGTAGAGGGCACAGTGGTATGCACAGTACGGCTGTGGTTTAATAATGATGGTGGAAATAAAATAAAAATTAGGGGGTATTCGTAAACGAATCGTTGAGCGAAATTCATCTAAAAAAAGCAACCCACCTGAACGACAGAAAATAACATGTATTTTAGGTAGGTATACAAAAATATATATAATGAGACGCGAACACTTGCACTCTTGCACATACATGCATCAAAATCAATAATACGAAAAACAAACAACTTTCATTAGACAATAAAATTGGTTTACATACAAGTTTTGGAGTAGTAGCTAAGATCTATTAGTTCATAACTATAGTTTCATAAATTTACATAGAAATAGAAAAGAATATTGATGGACAATTGAAAAAATTCCAAAACTAATTAGAAATTAGACAAAACAAAAGACAAAGAATATCTGACATAAACAATTATTAGTGTTACCATTTCAAAATTACCAATCCAGCTTTTGGTTTAGCTTTAAACTACCAAACCTTGCAAAGTGTTCCAAACAAACAGAAACTGCCAAGCAGTAAATTCTATTAACACTAATTTATAAAACAATACAATAGATTACGGAGTTGTATATCATTTCATTATCATCAGGTGATTTTAGTCTCCACTAGAGGAGCACGACGACCCTCTCTCTTCCGTCCCAGACAGAAAGAAGATTTGGCCTACACTCCCCAGGCTGGCCAGACGGGTTGGGGAGGGAGGCCTGATCGATGTTATATAATGTATTTCCCTTAGTCGCCTTGTACGACATCCACGGGAAGAGACGGAGTGATTCTATTCTAGTCTGCCGGAAACCACACGGCCATGTGTATCATTTATGCTAATAAATTACAAATTACAATAATATAAATTTTAATCTGATTTGTTAACAAAAAATTAAATTAAATTACTAGACAAAATTAATTGATAAAATTAAAATGTTAGTGGATATTGTTATGCTGCGGCTACAGTACCGTGATATGCCAATAATTATTGCCATAATTTCAACAACGCCTAGGTGTAACCACGATTTATGGCCATAATTTTACAATGCCAATCAATATGGCAAATGACGGTAGACAATAGGTCCGGCGGCGGTCTTTTTTCGCACATCAAAGAGAATTACCGCAGTAATTAATGCGTTTGTGGTCACACTACCGTTTGTCCAGTGTGCAACATGAGCTCAACGGCGACGCACGTATCGACCGACATGGAGTGGTCAAATGAAAAAAGCTTGAGTTTTGGAATTATTCCAATGCGAACCGTATCTTTTTATGGGCTTTCGGTCGGGTATACCCCGATAAAAATCGCGGTGTACAATGATGATTTGAAGAAGAAAAAAGACCGAAACCATCTAAATAAATATAACAGCTGTAGCTTCAACCGCCATCTTGAAAAATGATATTTTTACCGCCTAATTTATTGACATATCAAGGTAAACTCTAGTGTAACCACACCACTTCACGCAGTAATTTAAACGGTAATTTAATGCCACAATTATTGCGGTAACAGCCCGGTAGACGGTAAGGTAGTGTAGCCGCAGCATTAGGAATTTCGCCGATATCTTTCATCAGCAAGTAAATTCTATTTTACCTATACCCTATATTGACCAAAGTACCTACAGAAGTTATACCTTACGCATATACTTCATTCTTGATACATAGACTTGCGCGAAGCGCTAGAGGGCGGCTAAAATGGCGACGCGCGAGTTATTGCGGAGATAATTTTAATAGCAGCGTTTTATCACTACTCAATAAATAGTATAAAACAAAGTCGCTTTCTCTGTCCCTATGTCCCTATGTATGCTTAAATCTTTGAAACTACGCAACGGATTATGATGCGGTTTTTTTTTAATAGATAGAGTGATTCAACTGGAAAGTTTATATGTATAATATATGCATAACATAGTAGAAAAACACTGATAATTTAGAGGTTTCTATTGTGATGTCGTAAATAAACACATTTTTTTGCTCTTTCATTGCAAACGCTGGCTGAACCCAACGAGATAGATCAAAATAATGTAGTACAGTATTGTTCACCTTAAAATGGTCTACAAAAAAGTTCGCGATGGTATATGTCTATCTCTTAGTGGTAACACACAATAACCGTTATTTTATCCTTTGCTTTTTACAAGAAATAATGCCTTATTTACGAAGCGATTTTAAGCAATACAGAATTAATACTTATCCAATTAAGTACCTTAAATACATTGCGCATTTAATATAGATCAATATGGCCCTTCACAGCATGTAATTTAAATGAATAGTTTAGAAGATATTACACATTTAAAATGCAGGGACATAACGGCTGTGGCGGTACCGGCCGCGGAGCCGGCGGCGTGTGCCTATAACTGGGGAAGGACTGGATAGGACAAAGCGCAAAGACCTTCTGTAGTACATTTAGTATCAGCATTGCACCCGTGCGAAGCCGGGGCGGGTCGCTAGTCTGAAATAAAACATTTACATATACTTACGTTATTTAAAAATTAATTGATTTGAGAAAGACTCCTTCGGTTTTTCGCCTATTTCCCTCCTTTGTTACCCATTTAAAGCTGTCCCTTTCGCGCATCCGATTCACTCCCAAAGTCCCAACTACCAGTAGGCATGACGAGAGTAAGTGGGGACTTGCTGAACCTCGATATTGGATAAATAAGTAATACAATCTAAACAAATGCAATGGCGGTCTGCCATTTTCCCTGTTTATTAGATAAAAGTGTATCAATGTTTTAATACTGACTAACGTACCTTGATTAGTTTTAACATTATTAATATATTATGTGAGTTGTTCACATTATGAAATCAGTCAATTAATTTTATGCAAAGAGTGCACAGATCATTGCAAATTGCAAAGGGTTTTAGAGGACTAGATATGTTATTATTTGGGATGTAAGGTGGTTCATCAACATCTTTGATGCAAAGCCAACTTCACATGCACGTGGTGCACTCTACTGACTGACAAACGAGGTACTAACGAAAAGAGAGGGCATAATCGTATTTTTTAAGCTGTCCGACTGAGGAACTACTGACTGCACCTCACGGAATATTCTATAGGTTGTTGTGTTCCTGCGAGTGAGTCAAGTCACCAAAAAGAAAGAAAGGAAGGAGTATAGGCTGGCAACGGATCGGCGACCCCTTAGTGATGCTGATTTCCATGGGCGGTGGTGATTGCTTTTTATCAGGTTACCCACATGCTCTTTTGCCCCCTCTCCTAAAAAATGCAAATGGCCATCATATTCATCATAAAATACTGTTACATCTTTATGCTCGTGTGTGTTTTTTTAGGTATGGCGAAAATAATCTTCGACTGAAGAGAACAAATTGTTTTTGCCAAAACGAAACAAAGAAGAAAAAAATTAGACATTAACAATTCGCCGACATGGGCTTGCTGACAGCTGACAATTTAACAAAAAAATGGCTATCGGTGTTGATACTTCAAAATGGAAACCAAGAAAAATTAAAGGAACTCCTGCAGCTAGGTTTAGAAATGTACTTGGAGTGAGCATTTTAGCTGTTGGTGCAATAAGTGGTCTCATATTTCAGTAAGTTTCCAAAACGTGGAGTAGTCGTTTACATTGAGGTTATAATGAAAACAATATCAATAACCTATAGTCATTTTATATATGTTGTGTAATATATACTTTGGGGTGTAAGTGGTTTATCAACATCTTTGAACCAAAGCCAACTTCACCTGCACGTGGTGCACCCTACTGACTGACAAACGAAGCTCTGGCGAAAAGAGAGGAGCGTAATTGTAAGCTACCCGACTGGGGAATGAACCTCCACCTCACAGAATACCGCAGCCAAATAACAATTCCCTTGAGGGTTGTTGTGTTCCTGCGAGTGAGTGAGGTCACCTGAAAAGAAGGAGGTGCTGCGGTGTCAGCGGGGGTGACGGCGCGCAAGTGATTTATTATGTTGCGAGCGTTAATACGGTTACGGTAACCGCTTCACATCAGGCGGCCCGTATGCTTCTCTGCCACCCGACGTAGTATAAAAGTAATTATTATGTTTTAGTATGTTACATATGTTTATATATTTATATACATTTTACATATGTTTTAGTTACGCTCCCACTACGTTGAATCTTCGAAAAACCACTGAGGGATTATATGAGGATCCCATTGAAGAAGTAGAAAGGCGACAGATGATAGCCAGTGGTTTATTAAATAGAAAAGGAGACACCATACGGCGGATGATGAAGGAAGACGAAAGATTTGATAGACCTGACAAATAGTTATGAGTGTAGATAAACATGTTAGGTAACATAGCTTTATTGTTAATAATGATATTACATAGATAAATAAATTTTACTTATAAAAAATTTGTTTAATTTGTTGCCAGTGATCAAAGCCAATGCAAAGTGACAAGCAAATATTTTGCAAGTAAAACTGGTATGGATGAGAGTTTATCGGATTTCCAGGAGAAGAAAAAAATTCCTGCACCGAAGAAACCAATAAAACAGCCTGTCAATAAGCCTAAATCGAAGAAACGTCAAAAGCGTCCCAGAGGTCAGAAAGATATACGAACAATATTGAAGAAAAATGAACTTGTAAGTTACACAAAAGATTTTAATACTGTTTGTAAGCAGTCTGGTATAGATGTTGACTCTGAGCAATTACAGTTAGCTGTAGCATTGTCAAAATCTCTTCAACCAGAAGAAAATAATACTGATAGCAGTCAAACCAGTTCACAAGAAAGAACAGTAAAAATAAGAACAACATTACAAGAATATGGATTTACTGTACCAGAAATAAAAATAACAAATCGCAATAAAAAGATTAAAAAGCACAAGAAAGAATACAAACTGCTTTCTTTGTCCGAAGCAGAGAAACAACAAATTATCACTGATAAATATTCACAAGTTTTATTTCAACATTTAGATAATTCAAAATGTTCTCCTAATAAAAAACAGGAATGTAGCAATATTAATGCAAAGCTGTATTACTTGAGTACGAATGCAGCTTATGAGGTATTAAAAAATAATGAAACACTATATGTGAATAATCTACCAATAGAAAAATCAACTAATAAAATTTGTCTGCTTAGAGATTGGGCAGAAATACCTGGTCGCATTGTTAGTCCTAAACCATGTAAAGCATTCACTATGGATATTAGTGAAATAGAGTGTTCACAAGATGAGCTAGATATTATCCTTAGTGGAACATTAAAATGTGCAAGAAATATTACTAAAGATAAAATCAAAATAAGCCCTAGTGTTAATTGTATTATAGCTAACACCGAAGACAATCGCAATCTAGATATAAGTATAGAAGATATAGTTAGAGATAAAATTAAAACTGGGGTTGTAAAAGAAGCTGTTTTAAGAACTAAAGGTGATCATAATTTGGAGAATTCAGAAGAAGATAATAATAGTCAAATTCATCTCCAAGATTTTAGTTTTAAATTAAAATCATCAGAAACTGCTCGAAGTGGTTCTCCAGATCTATTTGATGATGATTCTTCTGCAATGTTTAATAATTCTGAACATGTTATGAAATCACCAGAAATAATATCCGTAGATTGCAATAGGAAAACTGTTATTATTCATGAAATATTACCTAACTCATCAGGAGTGTTATCTCAAAATAATGTGACAAAAAGAAAGTCTAATGATATTATGGAAATGACTGAGTGTATTGCCACGTCTCTGCACCAGCCATTGCTTTGTGGAAACACATGTGTAATAGAATGTGATGCTACAAAAATTAAAACAAATGATTTCATGGTTTTAACTGCATGTGTCCGAAATTCTTCTTACAAGGGCTTTCAAAATGCTGATGAAAATATTGACCTTACACAAAACTCTGACGATGATAATGATTTAACAATTGTACAAGATGAACCAAAAACTGTAATAACAGAAAAGTTACATGAAAACAAAGTTGAGAGCATGGATTTGACTCAGTCGTCCAGTTCTACTGATGATCTCCCATTCATTCAATTGAGTGGTACAAATAAGATTTTAGGTAAAACTGTGGTATTAAATGATAGTGATCTTTGCACAATCAAAACAGTGCCAGAACAAGTTAAAATGGATAAAGATGTAGTTCTAATTAACGAAAATAATGATGTAGTAGAAGCAATATCTCCAAAAAATCAAGATGTTATGAATTGTTCAAGTACAAGTTCTTTTGACGAATTTCTTTATGATCATTCAGATAATGATGAAGATATAAATGAAAAGTCTGAAAATATTTCTTTACCTCAATGTGATGAAGAAAAAAAGGAGATAGATCTTACTCAAAACACAAACTCTTCCGAAGAAACTCATGAAATTAGTAATAATGCATTAACAGATAAACTGAAAATTGATGAAAATAACCTTGGTAAAATAGATGACATATCAATAGATTATGATGAAGTTATATCAAATATGAACCAGAATAATTCAAAGGCTTCAAATTGCTGTAATTTGACTGATAATAATGACGAGGTACTTATAGAAACCACGTCACAATCAAGTCAGGAATGTGATACGTTTGAAATTTCAGACAAAGAGTTAGACTATTCAGTTCACAAAAGTCGATTTGAACAGCCTGAAATTAATTTTGGAGGTATATCTATTATGGATGATATTTCACATGTACAAACAGTTGACAATAGTGAAACGGTATCAAATGACACTTCTACAAATGATAGTTTTTTACCACAAGTTCAAGTAAAACTCTCAAATAAGAGTCAGCTGTCTAGTTCTGCAATACAAACTCCATGTAAAGAAAATGATATTTATGATAAAGTAAAAACTCCTAGTAATAGGGAATACTTAATCAAAACAGATGAAGTAACGCCTATGTCAGATTTTGCCTCCATGTCTACTCCAGAAAGGAATCGGGAATTAGACAAATATGGTTTGAAGCCACTTAAACGGAAAAGAGGTATGTGAAGTAGGTAATATTGATTTAGGGTCTATTCCCAGTGAAAGAGCAGTGGCCGGAACAGGAAATGACTATCATTGTGCTTTGGGGCTAGTCGATAGAAGGCTCGTCCAGCATCGTGGCGTAGCGCCGCCCCTCCTTTGTCTTCAAATGACTATGATCTTTTTGCTTTCGTAGATAGTGTAAGTGGTTTATCAACATCTTTGAACCAAAGCCAACTTCACCTACACGCGGTGCACCCTGCTGAGTAACAAACGAAGCTCTGGCGAAAAGAGAGGTAGGGAGCGAAATAAAATAGTAAGTTGCCTGACTTGGGAATCTACCTCCACCTCACAGAATACCGCAGCCAAATAACAATTCCTTTGAGGGATGTTATGTTCCTGCGAGTGAGTGAGGTCACCAGAAAGGAAGGAGTTGCTGCGTTGGCAGCGGGGGTGGCGACGCCCGAGCGATATCTTAGGTTGCGAGCGTTAATACGCTGACCGCTTCACATCAGGCGGGCCGTATTATTTGCTGCCACCCGACGTAGTATAAAAAAAAAAGATTCGATTCAAAATGATTTGCAGCGAAAAGTCGTTGCCGGCCGCTGCTCTTTCAGTGGAGGATTGATCCTAAACATTATGTCATGCTGACGTTGCCTGTTTTTAAATCAGCTCTAATTCCTGAACCCACTTGGGTTACCCACAGGAATTAGAGCTGCTAGCCCTGTTGGATGCAGAGAGAAGACTGATTACATATGGTGGAAAGTATCAAGGAAGACCTATATCCAGTTGGTACTTACACGCTAATGATGATGGCTATGAACATCCATAGCACAATTAATACAATACATAAATGTATAGATTTCTATGTAGCTACTTTGCAAGTATAGCTTTGGGGAGAATAGATAAATAATAAATATTTCTGGGAAATTTACACATCGCCATCTAGTCCCAAATTAAGCGCAAAGCTTATAATGGATAATAAACAACTGATAAATGTACTTAAATACATTTTTTTTTGTAAATACATACCTATAATACATGAAAACACCCAGACCAAGACAAACAGATATGTTCATGCACAGGGGATCTGAAAACACTCGCCTCCGTCAACCTGCACCTGAGCAGCGCGTGGTGGTGTATGTTCTAAAAGTCTAAACCCCTTCAATTGTGAGGAGACCCATATCCCAGCAGTAGGATAATAAATAAATAAATATTCCTGGACAAATTACACACGGCCATCTAGTCCCAAACTAAGCGAAGCTTGTACTATGGATAACTGATAGTATATTTAAATACATTTTTTTTGTAAATACATAGAAAACACCCAGACCAAGACAAATAGACATGTTCTTGCACTCACATATATTTCGACGGTCCTTACGTATAAAGCGACATGTCATTTCAGACATGTCTGCTTATACTTCTTCTTCTTAGTCGTACGCTCCTGGCGGAGCGGTCGTGGTCATGGATCGCCTGGCAATTTGGTTGCGGCCTCTGCGAGTCGCCTCCATCTCTCTCTATTTGTGGCATTACGTGTGCATTCAGTGAGGGAACACCTGGTAGCTGATTTAATCAGGTCTGTCCATCTTGTGGGTGATCGGCCTCGCGAACGTTGACCTTCGACTCTTCCCTGTACCATCAAACGTTCCAAAGAGCTTTCGTTGCGGATGATATGTCCAAACATCTTAAGGATTCGCACTTGCACAATCGACGAAAGCCTTTGTTTGATACGAAGCTCTTTCAAGATGGAGATGTTAGTGCGGTGAGCAGTCCATTTAATCCTCAACAAGCGCCTCCAGCACCACATCTCAAGGGCGTCAATCTTTTTACGACACTTTTGATGGATCGTCCATGTTTCAGCTCCATACAGAAAAATAGGAAATATTAAGCTTCTCATTAATCGAACTTTGGTGTTTTTAGTTATGCGGCGATCTTTCCATATTTTCGTAAGCTTCTCCACGGCTGAACGCGCAATGGCACATCGTCTTTTGATCTCTTCCTCGCAACTTCCAGTATTCGTAATTGTGGATCCCAGATAGATGTAACTCTGGACAACTTCACAACTACCTATTGTATGTAAGTCTGGTCTATTGTTAGTCCTGCGATCCACCACCATCATTTTGGTTTTATCGCGGTTTATGGCAAGACCAAACTCGGAGCTGGTTGTTTCCAGAAGCGAAAGAAATCGTTCCATGTCTGCCTGTGACGTTGCAAGAAGAGTAGTATCGTCCGCGTATCTTAGGTTTGATATCAGTCGACCTCCAATTGATACACCTTTATCCCAGTTTTCCAAAACTATACGCATTATGTGCTCGGTATAAATATTAAATAACAGAGGGGAAAGAATACATCCCTGTCGAACCCCAGCCTGAGTTTTAAAATTCCCAGAATCAATTCCGTCCACGCGGACAGCAGCTGTACCGTCTTCGTAAAGTCTCTTAATGAGGTAAACTAGATGTCGTGGTACACCCATTACCAAAAGTATTTCCCATAGCTTCCACCACTTAACGGTGTCAAAAGCTTTACGAAAATCTACAAAGCAAATAAACAGCGGCTTATTAAACTCTCGCGCTTTTTCGATGATTTGTCTTATGTTGAGAATCTGTTCGCGCGTTCCCTTTCCTTTGACAAAACCGGCTTGTTCTTGAGCAATCTCCCGGCTCATATATGCTTGTAGCCTTGTATTTATTATATGAAGAAAGACCTTACTAGCGTGGGATATCAGAGATATTAGGCGGAAATTGTTACACTTCTTCGTTGAACCTTTTTTGTGGAGCGGGATGAACAAGGAATGCGACCAATCCTTAGGCCAATCTCCCGTATTCCATATTTGCACACAAATAGAGTGTAAGATATCCACACCTACATCACCCATGATCTTAAATATTTCTATGGGAATTTCGTCAGCACCTATAGCCTTGCCACACTTTAGGCGTTTTACAGCGGCCTCTACTTCCGATCTCAATATAGAAGGTTCTTGGTCTGAGGGCACAGCGTACTCAGATGCAGGGGCCCGTAATCGTTGGTTATCTAGAAACAAGGACGTGCAGTAATCTTCCCACACCTTAACAATCAGCTCAATTTCTGTAACAGTATTACCAGCAGAGTTTTCTATTGCCCAGGACTTTGGTTTGAATTGTCTCGTAATTGTTCTTACTTTCATGTGAAGATCCCTAGTCTCGAATTTCTCAGCGTGCTTTTCTAGTTCTGTGCAAATAGTTTGGAGCTCCATATTGCGATCTTTCCGGCAAGCGGTTTGTATTTCAGAACTAAGCAGATTTAGTGTCGTCAGGTTGGCTCCTGATGCTTTTTCTTTGCGCCGCTTTTCAACGAGATTCCACGTGTTGCTCGACATCCAATGCTGCTTATACTACGATATAGTAATTATAGAATAGATTGGACAAATGAGTTAATTTCTTACTTTTTAATTATACACAATCAATAAAAAAAAACAAAATGTTTTTTACGGGCAATCCATAGCAATTTATGCAATAAAAAAAAATTTGCATTTTTAACATGTCGCTTTATACGTAGGGACCGTCGATTTGTCTTGTGCGGGGATGGAACCCGCAACCTCGGAGTCAAAGTAGCCATTGCTAACCATTTAACCACCTAGCTCGTCAGAATGTATAAGGGTTGACGAGACAATTTCATTATATGTATAGTTCATAAGTAGGTATGTTTTATGTTTCAGCAATACAATTATTAACACATATCTACAATCAAACCCATCCAATAGTAGAAACATCTCCAAACGAAGAACTGCAATCACCTTCCAAGAAGCAAAAGAGAGGACCTACTATATCTAAATCGCCTAAAAAACAGTCTCGATCACCTAGAAAATTACAAATGTCTCCTAGAAGAAAAGCTGGAGCTGAAAAATTGGATACTGTTAAAGAAAATATTTATGAAGTGACAAATGATGTCGTTGATGTGAAAGATATTGAATGTAATGATGATGATTGGGTCTTTCAGAAAAGGGAGAAAGCTAAGGTAAGTTTTTTCATCTATAATAATAATATAATCTATCTAGTGAGTGGCAAGCCACCGCCTGTCGCTAATAAATAGCAATAAAAGCAGGCGTCCATCCCTCTTCTGTAATAGCCCAGTATTTAGTTCGCCCAGATCTCATCTACGTGTGCCTTATTTCGGCACTGCCCATGTCTCAGATCTTGATTTTAACTAGACAAAAAAATTGTCGGTAATTTGTCGAAATTTGTCGCCCAAAGCAAAAAATTTGTCGGTCTCCCGTTAAAGAGTTATTAGGTTTTTTTTTGTGGCAGTGCCAAAATAAGCTTATTTCGGCACAGCCCACTCGGGATCTATTGAACTACAAAACATAGCGAAGATATGATTTTCCCCAGAATTAGTCGTCAATTTGTGGTATTCAGACACCAAGTATCAGAATTAGTCGACCGCCCGTTAAAAAGTTATAAGTATTTTTTTGTGGCAGTGCCGAAATAAGCCGAGATCTGGTATCAAAATTATATCATATCATGCATGATATGATATAATTTTGATACCAGATCTCGGACTATACTTATTATGAGAATTATTAAAATGCATGTAACTTTTTAATTACGCATCGACCAGTTGTTTTATTTCCGACAAATTTCGACAAATTCAAGCCAACATCTGAGTGAAATCAGATTTTCGCTAGGTGGTGTAGTTTTTTGGGCAGTGCCGAAATAAGGCTTATTTCGGCACTGCCACAAAAAAATAATTATAACTTTTTAACGGGAGGTCGACTAATTTTGATACTTAGTGTCTGAATTCGACAAATTGACGACTAATTCTGGGGAAAATCATATCTTCGCTATGTTATGTTGTTTAATAGATCCCGAGTGGGCTGTGCCGAAATAAGGTTATTTCGGCACTGCCATAAAAAAATCCTTATAGCTCTTTAACGGGAGAGCGACAATTTTTTTCCTTTGGGCGACAAATTTCAACAAATTAACGACAAATTTTTTGTCTAGTTAAAATCAAAATCTGAGACATGGGCAGTGCCGAAATAAGGCACACCTCATCTCCATAGCCCATTAATTTTCCATCATACTTTGTAATAATCTCAGCGCCTGCCGAGACCTGCTCATGGATACATCGTTCCATTGATATATCCTGGCGCGTTGGATCCATATCTCCGCGCACGCCTATCAAATGACCGGGCTTGACCCGTGATAAAAAACCTTTTTTAAAGACACGCCGCACTATTACAGAAGAGGGACGGATATTATTATTACATATTATAGGTATAATTATTATTATAGGTATAATATGTAATAATAATATCTGTCCCTCTTCTGTAATAGTGCGGCGTGTCTTTAAAAAAGGTTTTTTATCACGGGTCAGTATTATTATTACATATTATAGGTATAATATGTAATAATAATATCTGTCCCTCTTCTGTAATAGTGCGGCGTGTCTTTGTCGATCCGAGTGGAAACCAAGAAGGCCCGTCAGGACTCTCGACTTTAGCTTGCCTTCATTGACCGTCTAGAGAAGTCGTTAGAGCTATATGATCCAGGGGTGGAAATGTTAACCTTTTCACCGCCAACGACGGATCAATCCGTCATTCCATCAACGAAACATTTCAATCAAAGTTAACATTTTTCCTTGTATACGCAATGCTACTGTAAATGTGTAAGCCATTTATAAGCATTATTTTGTATTAACTTGACGAGCTCGGTGGCGTAGCGGTCAATGACGCGGCTTCGACACCAACGCTCGTGGCTTCGATTCCCACATAGGACAAAGATTTGTGTGCATGAACATGTCTGTTTGTCTTAGTTTGGGTGTTTTCTATGTATCATAAGTATGTATTTACAAAAAAAAAAATGTATTTACGTATGTTTATCAGTTGTCTAGTACCCATAACACAAGCTTCGCTTACTTTGGGGCTAGATGGCGCTGTGCAATTTGTCTGAGAATATTTATTTATTTATTAAATTATTTAATTAAATAAAACGTTTCACTTGTATATTATTGGTTAAGCTTGACGTGTGAGTATAGATTTTTCTCATTGATACTTTTGTACTTGATGTGGCGGTGAAAGGTTTTAAAGCGTTCACCTTTCGACACCCCTGAGTCACTCACCTCTATGAGGATGATTTTTGTAGATTTAACACTGGGCTATTGCAGAAGAGGGACGGACGCCTGCCATAACTGCTTTTATTGCTCGTTATGTGCGGCAGGCGGTGGCTCACCACACACCAGACGGACCCCGTATGCTATTCCAGACTATAATCTACCTCTGTACCAAATTTCATCCTAATCCGTTCAGCCGTTCTTTCGTAATTCAGTAACATACATCCATCCTTTCGCATTTATAATAGTATGTATTAAGATTAACCGTTTCATGCTCTGAAATATAAGACTTATATATAACATAGAACTCGCAAATCGATATCTCCAAAGAACACTACGCCAACTAAAGTTTCGATAATTTTCTTTTCTTTATCAAAATCGATTCATAACTTCAGTGACATTATGCTACCTGAATTTTATTTAAAAAAAAAACGAAGACTACAATATCGACAAATACAAACCGCTAAGTTAATGTATAACCACAGTATAAGTAATAGTACTACGTACTGTATGGCCTCTCCCTGCCGCTCTCTCGTGTCAACCTCACCTCCCTTCTGAGACAAATCGGGAACAGTTTGTATGGCGCCGCACGCCACACGCTCATTCGCGCTCTGCACAGACGTCATTGTTTATGTTGTAGTAAACGACGCAATATTTGTATAGAGTGGCCGGGGCACTCCCCGGGGCACACACCGCTAATTGAGTTATACCACTGTATAACTCAATTAGCGGTGTGTATCTGGATGTGTATGTTTTGAGTTGGCGTAGTGTTCATTGGAGGCATCGAAATGTCCGGCAGTTAAAATGTTAAAAATAAAATATTTCAGGTACATTCGTGTAGAGTTCCTCTTCACATAGCGTTCCACAATTACGTGTCTTGCCGACGCTGGCTTCGAGAAGCGATACTCCGCTATGAACCCGTGAATATAGATGTTATACACAAAGATTTGGTTGCGAATGGATTTAAATATGATCCCAAGGTGTGATTCTTTGATTTATACAGTGTGTCTCGGGATAAAGTATAATATAATATATATAAAATATAAATTTTGGGGTGTAAGTGGTTTATCAACATCTTTTAACCCTTTAACCGCCACGAGCGGATTAATCCGCCAAATATTTTCGTGCCCATTTCGCCAAGGACGGATTTTTACGCTCAAATACCACTACTCAGTAAATCTGCCTTTTTATTTAATAGCTCTGTATTATATAAAAATAGTGTTCATTACTTGATAAATAGATAATGAAGTTATTATTTACAATTGATTACACTTAAGTTTCTTTATTATAGGACTTAAAATTAATGTCTAAAGTTAAATAAATTACTGATAGTATTTTTAGAAAAGTGTATTGATGTCTAGCGCCACGGCCGGAAAATTCCGTTAGTAGGGATGGGGCATAAACAATGATTGACAGATACAAAAATCCACATAAATCAAACTATTTCTGTTTATACTGACTTATTTATTATAAAACAAATAAAGCAATTGTTACTGTAGAAATAAATGAGTTTATTTTATTTTGTTTTAAATGAATAAAGCCCAAAACTGTCAGTGAATGAACAAAACTGAATTGACAATTCCCATCCCTAGTCTGCATGTTTTTGAACGAATGTTTTAAGTATTCCTGTAGCCACGAGCGGAGAAACACGCTCGCTTCTGACGTCATAAAAGAGTGCCGCCTTCTGGAATTTTCCATTAGTGTTGTGCTGCATTATACGTGTTTCATAAGTGTCATCGATACAATTTTCTTTATACGCTTTTGTTTCATTGTTTTACCAAAATACTTACTAATACAAGTAATTTTTCGAGTTATGGAGGGAAAATAGGTACCAAAATGGCTTGGAGGGACTCACCTTTTTTTTTTTTTTTATAATACGTCGTGTGGCAGACAAGCATACGGCCCGCCTGATGTGAAGCAGTTACCGTAACCGTATTAACGCTCGCAACATAATATATCACTTGCGCGCCGCCACCCCCGCTGTCAACGCAGCATCTCCTTCTTTTCCGGTGACCTCACTCACTCACAGGAACACAACAACCCTCAACGGAATTGTTATTTGGCTGCGGTATTCTGTGAGGTGGAGGTACATTCCCCAGTCGGGTAGCTTACAATTACGCTCCCTACCTCTCTTTTCGCCAGAGCTTCGTTTGTCAGTCAGCAGGGTGCACCACGTGCAGGTGAAGTTGGCTTTGGTTCAAAGATGTTGATAAACCACTTACATCCCAAAATTCTCAGTGATTATTTCGACTAATAGAGGGTTGAGATTTCGAGTAATGGAGGTTTTGGTGTTTGAAGGGAAGGGAACAGAGGCCCAATTCTCGTAATAAAATTCTCAACGGCATCGTAACGACTTCGCCCGCTCCCTCTCTGGCACGTTGTAAAATAGATAAACCAAAGAGGGACGAGACCAAGTCGTTCCGGTGCCGTTGGGAATTTCATTACGAGAATCGGGCCTCTGAACATTTCTTCGAGATTTAGAGGTTTTCGACTTATCGAGGTTCGACTTATAGAGGTTCTACTGTGTTATAAATAAAATTATTAAATTACAAAGTAACGCTTTCCATATGTTAAGATATTTAAATTAAACTGTAAGCGTTCGAAAGAGATGCATTTCCAATATCGATATATATACTGAACATCTCTATTAGTTGTAGGTATTTATTTATCGTTTTACTGTGCCTGGCGCTGGGGGCACGACAAGTGATATTAAGTAAAGCGTTTAAAAGGTTAACCAAAGCTAACTTCACCTGTAAGCGGTGCACCCTGCTGAGTGACAAACGAAGCTCTGGCGAAAAGAGAGGTAGAGAGCGTAATTGTAAGCTACCCGACTAGGGAATGTACCTCCGCCTCACAGAACACCGCAGCCAAATAACGGTTCCCTTGAGGGCTGTTGTGTTCCTGCGAGTGAGTGAGGTCACCAGAAAGGAAGGAGATGCTGCGATGGCAGCGGGGGTGGCGGCCCGCGGGCGATATTTTATGTTGCGAGCGTTATTATGGCTACGGTAACCGCTTCACATCAGGCGGGCCGTATGCTTGTCTGCCACCCGACGTAGTATAAAAAAAAACCCTGAAAGCGGTGCAAATAGATAAAAAAATATCGACAAAAATATATTTAAAAAATAAAAATATACTTGTGATACATACTATTATTGTACGGGTACTCGTATAATAGCAAATAATCCAATTCCATTTTTTTTTAGGATCTGCTGAAATTCCTTGATAAAAAGTGTATAACCGTGAAGACTGCAGACAACAGTTCAAGAAATAATAAGAGATGACATCGAAAAAAAATTATGTTTTATATAACTTATTGGGTAATTTTAATAAATTTATTATTAATAAAAAATAGTTTTCATTCAAATTATATATTTTTTACAATCGTACAAAATTAATCACATTTTGTCTATAACAATAATATAATCACATAGTATGTCACAACATAACAGGAGTTCAAAACAGTGGGTACACTTAAAACTTAGTGTCAAAGTCAAAATTCTTTATTCTGTGGGCCCTCGCGGGCACTTAGACACGTCTTTTACAATTAGGTAATTTTTTTTTATCTACCAGCATTGTCGTGTCGTGACACATCTGCGAAACGTACGGCGCCGAAGGTTCAGCGGCTGAAGTTTCAGTCGTAATATTTCTTTGATATGACAAACCAAACGGTAAAAACGTGGCGTCTTGTTTAGCGCACTACTACGGGAAATTCTTTCCGTCGCGTCGTCGTCATTCGGTGTCGTAATTGAACTTCCAATATATTTTTTTTCCGAGGCAAACATTCTCGCGGTACGGCCACGCACTCGCGTGGCCGCGTGCTATGTCGCCGTGCCGCAAGAAGCACACGCCGGACGTATATTTAGTGAGGGCGAATGGATTGTGTAAAATAGGTAGTATGGGTTGTAAATGAGCGGCTGGGAGTGAGTTGAAGTCAGGAGCGGAGTTAGTTGATTGTCGATTGAAGGTTAGGTGTCTCTGAAAATAATGGATAGATGAAGGAGGGTGAGTGATTGGAAGGTTGCTAGATTAGGCTCGTAGGGTGTAAGTGGTTCATCAACATCTTTGAACCAAAGCCAACTTCACCTGCACGCGGTACACCCTGCTGACTGACAAACGAAGCTCTGGCGAAAAGAGAGGTAGGGAGCGTAAATTGCAAGCTACCCGACTGGGGAATGTACCTCCACCTCACAGAATACCGCAGCCAAATAACAATTCCCTTGAGAATTGTTGTGTTCCTGCGCGTGAGTGAGGTCACCAGAAAGGAAGGAAGGAGATGCTGCGTTGGCAGTAGGGGTGGTGGCGCGCGAGCGATATTTTATGTTGCGAGCGTTAATATGGCTACGGTAACCGCTTTACATCAGGCGGGCCGTATGCTTGTCTGCCACCCGACGTAGTATAAAAAAAAAAAAAATGTATTAACGGGGTGTTTACGTTGGCATGTCGTCGTATGCGGCGGTCACGTGCTAGTAGTTTTCTTTTTAATACGGAACTATCTATTGGTGAAAGGGAAATTGAATTATACTGAGAGAGAATTTGGGAAAGAACAATGTTATCGAAAGAAGAGATGGAAGAAAGTGAAGAAAATTGAGCTAGAATAGATTCAAGTAGGTTATCGCGCATTAGTATTAGTTGATAATATTAGAACGGAATAAATCTATCTAGCTGCCACGCGTACCCCACGTGCTCTGTTGTTTAATATTTAAATTTAATAAAAAAAAAAAGATTTTAAATGCTTCTTTTACGCTCTTTTAGCGTAAATACATGTCATATTTTTTATCGAATGATTTAGATAACGGCTACCTATAGTAACCCTGCCGACAGCAGCATTTATATGTCACCTTTCCTTAAAGTTTATTGAAATAGGCTGTTGATCATTTCTTTAACAGGCCAGCAAGCTGCACAGCTTGTCGGGTTGCATTATTTATATGACGAAACCTATCCGGGCCCAGCTGGATTCCTCCATACCTGTAAACGAATAAGTATTTCTTTTAGTGAGCTTGTGCTTTTATACTTTTAAAGCCTAAGCACACGGCGTATTTAAAACGCGCAGGTGACGAGCATATCGATACCTCCAAGGAACACATGGCCAACTAAAATTTCGATAGTTTTCTTTTTTTATCTAAATCGATTTATATTTTATAAAAGACACACAAACAACAAAATCGACAAATACAAACCGCTAAGTAAATGTATAACTCATATTAGCCGTGTGTATCTGGATGGGTATGTTTTGAGTTGGCGTTGTGTTCATTGGAGGTATCGATATACGCGTTTCAAAATTCGAGATTCGCGCAGTCGGCGCGTTTAAATACGCCGTGTGATTAGGCTCTTAGTGTCAATATAATTTTATTGATCCCTTGCAACATGGTATTATATATTTCATAATTTATTGTTAATTGATATTGTTTCATGATAGTGATACTTTATGATGTTGTAAGTGATCAACGAAACTAGGCCGGATTCTAGCCCACGGGGCCGAAATCGAGGTTGAGTGGAGCGAGTAGATTCGCTGTGTACGTTTTCAATTGATTTCAACTTCGATAAACAATATACAACTAGATAAAGGGTGGGCGCATAAAATACGTCTCGGTGAATAAGAGCTCACTTGAAATGTGAGCTCTTATTTTGTTTAGTTCGCTCGAAACACAGGCAATGTAAACACGTCACAATGCCGCAATGTGTATTCAAAAGTTGCAAAAATAATGCCCGAAAAAATAATTTAACGGCCGGAGTGTCTTACTTTCGGTAAGTACATGTACAATAAGTTATATTTTATGCTTTAATCTAACAAATAACAACAAATTTTGTTAGAAATTACCGATTCAAATGTTTGGCCAACGTTGGTGCAAAATTTTGTCTAACAAAATTTTGGCCAAACATTATATAACTAAATTATAACTAAATTTAAGAGTAAGTACAATTACAGTGTCATAATATGTGACGTGCTTTTGGTATTTTACATTATTGGGAGCCTAAAAGTGTGATTATTTGAGAGTCACCACTATTCGAGATCCGAGACAATACATAAGTTTTTTCTCGGACCAATAAATCACTATGTTTATTGGTATATTTTTTTATCAGTAATTTTACATCCCTGGATACTAATCCTTTAGGATCTGACATTTTTATTTGTAAAAATAGTAGGTAAATTATGGGACACACATAGTACAAAGACATATGGTATGTTCTTTAGCGATCAAATCTGGTCACGCCAGTTAACTTACCTACGACATCAGCTGTATTTTATATCGAAAATGACAGATTTGGACAACACAATTCGTGACGTAGTCTTGGCAACATACTGGAAGAAAATACCTTGTGTCTTTCTACCATGGGGGCCTTTGAAATCAATAATCTTACCATCTAGAGACCATAACGAAAGTGCATTTTTGATCCAGTATCTGCAACAAATGCAACATGCGCCCGCCAGCGTGCGCCTCGCCGTCATCGTCACAATCTTGCTGAATCGACACGCCTTTGGGCGTTTTCTTCTCAAATCTATACGCGTACATGTTATGCGTTGAATTTTGAATTTTTTTATTTTCCATTAGCTTTGCGATGACGGCTCTGAAATACAATTGATTCTTGTAAAATTAAATTGCAATTAGATACTCCAGTGTATCCTCCCTCACTCCTCCGACTGTAGCCTTTGGAGGAATGGAGCCTTAAACAAAGTGGATGCTTGTAAGGTTAAATATTTTTTGAAAAATGGAAAAATTCACCTGCCCCACCTAGGTGGGATATGAACCCACGACCTATCGATGACCGGTCGAGTGCTCTTCCAACTGAGCTACCAGGAAGGTTTATGTTGCTGACGAATTTTTGCATCTTATATTTCTACTGTGTGAGTCACAGTGTGACGTCATCAACCTATTAAGTAATTACGCTACTAAAGTAGGCATAGCAGTCCATCGTTGCAGATGAAATTCAGCTATTTTTTGATAACACCAAAGTAATTAAATTATTATTATTTAAATAGTTGTCTTGGCCAACTTGCCAGATAAATATTTTTCGAAAAATGGAAACCTACCCCACCTAGGGGGGCAGCTGAATTTTTCCAAACAATAATAGCTTGTAAGGTTAGCTTGCTTGTTAGATAGGTATTATTCACCCCACTGCTGGGATACGGGTCTTCCCTCAATCGAAAGGGTTTAGAGCAAACTCCACTACGCTGCTCAACTGCGGGTTAGCGGAGACCAGTGTTTTCAAGCCGCCTAAAGGCCACTGACTTGGACTAACGAGTGTCACCTGCTGACAACAGCTGGAACCGACGGCTAAACGTGCCTTCCGAAGCACGGAGGATCTCGCGATAAATAAACCCATACATGGACAGGCTGCGGTCAACGCACCTGTGAAAACCTTTTCTCACGCTTTTTGAAGATCCCCATGCTGTAGTCTCCTGGGAAATTCCCGCCAGTTAAAGTTGATACTGTTGATTGTTGGCACTTGGTGGAACATTATTATCGTAATGTTATAATAAAACACTTGTACTGTTCCACTTAATTATATTTAATTTTACCGACCGGTTTCGCCGCTAAGGCATTATTATCAAAGTAAAGTAAAGTAAAGTTATATACCATCTGTTTACTTTGATAATACCTTGATAATGCCATAACGGTGAAACCGGTCGGTAAAATTAAATATAATTAAGTGGAATAGTACAAGTGTTTTATTATAACATTATCCAAGTATAGTAGTTCATTTCAAAGCTTGAAAAAGCAAAGTAGGTACGTTGGAGGAGACCTTTCTGGAAACGCACAGTATGTGACCACTTCGGCTCTAATGTGTGTAATACTCACTTGATATCCTCCATACTGTGGACTTCAGCAGCATGTCCTTGAAAAGAGCTCTTTCTGTCTATAATTACATCCGTATGAACTATTTCAGGACAATTGGAATCCTGTTCGAACAAAATTGGTGTCATGTAGTCAAAATCGTCAAGAGCATTGAAAAATTATCATTATTATTATCATCAGGTCCATTTTAGTCTCCACTACAGGAGCACGACCCTCTCTCGTCCGTCCGAGACGGATGGAGGATTTGGCCTACACTTCCCACGCTGGCCAAACGGGTTGGGGAGGCATTGAAAAATACCTACTTGTAAATATGCGTGGTACTGACAAAAGAAGCTTTGGCGAAAAGAGAGGTAGGGAGCGTAATTGTAAGCTGGGGAATGTACCACCACCACCACCTCACAGAATACCGCAGCCAAATAAGAATTCCTTTGAGGGTTGTTGTATTCCTGCGTAATCAGTTGCGATTGAAAACTTTTTATCCAACAACAACATAAATTCAAATTGGCATCGGTGGGATATTTCATTAGCCAACGTGACAAGCCCTTATGATAGGGTGCCAAAACTATCAAGCATATCTGAGTGACTGAAACAGTAAGTGATTTTTTTAGTTCTTTTTTATATTCGCAACTTGTTACAAATATTAGTGACAGGGGCGCCGACTCCGTGGGTGCTCGGGGTCTCGAGCACCCATGAGAAAAAAACAGTGGGTGCCGAGCACCCCCGAGAATAAATAAATATCAAGAAACATATCAGTAATCGTTTTTAAGGATCGGCGTTTTTTCATTACCCGACGACCCGTTTAGCACAGTGGTTCTAAACCACCGCCGGTTGAGACCCAATGGTCGCCGGTTCGATTCCCGCACCAACACAAATGTGTGTTGATGAAACAGATATTTGTGTTGGATCAGGGTGTTCGTGGGTCTCACACTTCGCCACTTTTTCGAGTCATCATATGAGCATGAGCACCCATGAGGTTTTCTAAAAGCCGGCGCCCCTGATTAGTGATAACGTCTTATAATTAACGCCTAACGCCGACTGTACGCAAGAAAAAACATCATCAAGTCATTGTCAAGTTTCGTCCGAGCCGAGCATGCACGCGAGAGCGCGGATCATCTATCTCTCTTCCACTCCATCGGCCGATGTTTTCTTATTACGTTATCACGTAAAATTATCGTCCGTAAACCGACTTTACAGACAACCAATTTTTTTAATTTATGCTTACCAATGACAAGTTTGACATTTCTGCTATTGGTTCTGGCGCCGGTTGATTTTTCTTTTGTGGTTTCGGAGATTTAATCGTTAACAATATTTCTCTTATTTTTTCCACCCACTGGTAAATAACTGTTTCTCCAATATTTTCTCTGAAAATGAATCGCACAAAATAAGATAAATTTAGCAGAGCAGAGCTGGAAACTGGAATATGCTTTTTGACAAATGTTCAATATTAACCAAGAATATACAAAAACTTTTTTTTAATACAATTTGTATAAATTAATTAAGGGAGTAGAAACATTAATTTGTCAAGTAGCCAATTATCAGTGGCGTAACTATACCACCAGGGGCCCGTGGCAAATTCATCAGAGGGGCCCTCAGAGGATGGGGCCTTTTAATAAATCATTGAAGTAACCAACACAAGTATTTTGTACATTTTTGGTTAATAATCTATAATTTTATTTTCAGGAAATATGATAGTGTATTACCTATTAAAATTTTGTATATTATATACTTATAGCCTAACTTAAAAATAAAATACTATTTTGTAGTAAGCTCCCTTTTGGTTCAGGGGCCCGTGGCATTTTGCCAGCTCTGCCACCCTGTTGTTACGCCACTGCCAATTATGCAATTTATTTTTTAATTGTGCGACGGGTAGCTCCATAATATCACTTGGAATCTTATAATTTTGTATCGCCTTAAGAAAGACATTTTTATTAACTATACTTAATTTATTTCCATATACACACACGGTATGTGAGTATGTAGTGTTGCGATGGCATAAGTTGTATCAGCGCATGTATACTGCAAGTATCTATAGGTTATGGCAATTGTGTCACACTAGGCTATGATATGCTTGTTTGCCACCGAAAATAGTATAAAAAAACCGGCCAAGTGCGAGTCGGACTCGCGCACGAAGGGTTCTGTACCATTACATATAAAACGGCAAAGAATCCCTAATCACGTTTGTTGTTGTGTTTTGTGCAAATAAATTATTATTATCATTATTATTATTGTATGGGGGCTCCCATTTAATATTTATTTTATTCTGTTTCTATATAATATCTATATTCTAAATACTATTTCTATCATCTGTGAAAACTTCAACTGTCTAACTATCACAGTTCATGAGATACAACCTGGTGACAGACGGACGGATGGACGGACCGACAGTGGAGTCTCAGTAATAGGGTCCGTTTTATCCTTTGGGTACGGAACCCTAAAAAATTAATAATAATTACAGAGGTGAAAAATAGTCTCTAACTGAAAATTACTTACAAATACACTTCGTTCAATGCATTATTCGTAGTATCTTTCAATTTTCTATCCATCCATGGTGCTGATAGCTCATATTTAGGTGGTGCTTGGTCTGGGTATTCTAGTGGCAGTGTTACACTCAACAGAACTTCCTTCTTTTTCTCCCGAATCTTAACGGAGAAAGACCTTGAGGATTCACTCTCCATGGCCCAATCAGATCCATATATGGCACTTAAAGCCTCTACTTCTTCAGCCTAAAATAAGAACCATAGTCAGAAAAATATTTATTGCCCAGATTGATAGTTCAATGCGGTTACAGTTCGTATTCAATCCGTCATCAGAATATCAGAAACATTAGAATGCTAGCTTGACATGGTGTTAACAGCTAAATGAAATCATTTTTTTATATGAGAGGGGGCAAATGAACATGTGGGTGGGCACCGCCCATGGAGATCAGGAACACCAAGGGGTCGCTGATCCATTGCCAGCCTATACTCATTCCTTTTCTTTCTGGTGACCTCAATCACATGCAGACACATAATAGGGAATCCAGGGAAATGTTACTTATCTGATGTATTCTGTGAGGTACTTCCCCAGTCAGGCAGCATAAAAAAATATGCTATGCCCTATCTCTCTTTTTACCAGAGCCTTGCTTGTCAATCAGCAGGGTGCACCATGTTCTGATGATGTTGGCTTTGGTTCAAAGATGTTGATGAATCACTTATACCCCAAAATCTAAAATCAAAATCTGTATCTACAAAAGAAAACTGTTACTGACTGATCTATCAACACACTGCTCAAACTACTGGACAGTTTGGTTTGAAATATGGCATACAGATAGATATTACAATGTTGGCTTAGGTTAAGAAAGGATTTTTGAAAATTCCCATGTGATACG
This sequence comes from Hypsopygia costalis, assembly GCA_937001555.2. NCBI lineage: Eukaryota > Metazoa > Arthropoda > Insecta > Lepidoptera > Pyralidae > Hypsopygia > Hypsopygia costalis. The sequence continues at coordinate 9,483,744 of OW443349.2, forward strand.
GGCATATAAAGTTGAGGATGCCAGCTAGTAACTAATATTTGTGATAATAGTAGCTATAAATAAATAAATTAATATTTTTGGTCAATTTACACAGTGCCATATTATAGTCCCAAATTAAATGCAAAGTACTATGGGTACAACTGATAAATGTACTTAAACATATTTTTTTTGTAAATACATACTTATAATACATAGAAAACACCCAGACCAAGACAAACAGACATGTTCATGTACACAAATGTCTTTCTTGTGTGGGGATCGAATCCCATCAAGCTATTGCTAGCCATTCACGTACCAGGCTCGCCTATGCTTGTGGTGATTCTAGAAATTTTTAAGATCTTGTCTGTGTTTGTCCTGATCCTGATGATATCTCACTAGATAACAGTGTACACTTTGAAAACTCAAAAAAAAAAAATTTTATAGAGAAGGATGTGTTACAATCTTAATTATCTTTTAGGTGTTGAATTATTAGGTTTGACTATGCCTCATAGAAACCTCTCCGCCAACCCACAGTTGAGCAGCATGGTGGAGTATTGGAGTATGCTCTGAATCCCTTCATTTGAGGGGAGAACCATATCCCAGCAGTGGGATGAATAAGGGTTGACAATGACTATGCCTCATAGAGAATGTCATGACGTGTGCATAAGAGAATGTATGTAACCAGGTAAACACAATTTGATTGTTGGCTGGAGTGACTGTTCCAATAACCTATATTTATTTTCACTAACACTTACTTAAATTTTTTATGATACTGAAGAATTTACCTGTCTAGTTAAGTTGTCCAAATCCATGTTATTTTCGAACGGTTACTTACACTGTATCATAATTATTTTTGCCAGTTGTAAGATATTAATCAGGAATCTGAAAATTATTCTAAAACTATTAGATAACAAAAAAAATAAATCACACAAACACACCACGACTTATTAGGTTGTTTGAACCAAACTTAATAAAGACAGATTTATTTCACTTATCTAAACGCAGAAACATACACTTCATGGTTATAATATAAAACATAAAAGGACCTATTGTAATGTATCCAAATAAAAACAAAGGGGTAGTAAGTACCTACTTCCTGAATTTCTGTTAATCTTTGCTTGACTTGATTGCATTGAACTAACACTAGAAATGAAACATGAAACGAAATGAATGATCTACTGTTGTTTGTTACAAAAAATTACCTAAAAATTAGAATGGAAACAATAACAAAGTCAGACTAGTGTTGCCAACTTTTTTTACCACAAAAAGTTGCTAGACTTAAATGTTTAGGTACAGTAGGTAGGTTACAATAAAATAACCATTATGGGGTGGACAGTAAACGATACAAATTATTGTTTTTCTGAGAGGTTATATTATAGAATTACCGAAAATGACATATTTTTACTAATTAAGTTTAGTATCTTTTTTATTTTAATTAATAAAAAGTAAATATTTAATCCGTAATATCACGTGATCGCAAATATCGATCAAGCGTGTGACGTCACGATCTTCTAAACATTGTCTGTCACAGTGACATTTTGATGTAAACATAATTATAGAGTTGAGCGCTTAAACGAAAAGCGCTTAAAAAAGTCTGCTTATCAGCATAAGCAGATAAGCACGCATATAAAAATAAGCCTTTTTCGTTTAAATTTTTTACAATGTTGTCTGATAATTTGACAAATTTGATATAGCGCCATCTATAATTGATATACACAATTACTGCCACGTCGCGTCGTGCTGTATTAGCTAGCCATATATGCAATAATAAACCTTACCATCAACAAGTTTAGGTTTACTATCGATTAACGTTCGTTTCATTTTCGTTTAAACAAATGCGTTTCGTTGAAAAAAGCGTCAGTAATCCTCATTCAATATTGAACCTTATTCGCAGGTGCCTTAGGATTAATGTTGTTTAATTTTCTTTCACTTTAGTTACAAAAATGATTTTCGTCTAAATAAACAACGCTTACGCTTTTTTAAGCAGTAAGCTTTTTGTTGTCAACAAGCGCGCGTGTGAATGTTTGCGCTAACGCTTTTGCTGTTGTCGTCGGTCGATTAATGCGAATTTTTTTGCTTTGCTGTGTTAAGTATGTTCATGCGTATACGAAACTTTAAATACTTAGAGAAAAGAAATCGGCTGCAAATAGATACTGTCTGTGATCGTTAACCATTGCATTGTCTTAAAGCTGCGACTAAATGTTTAAACGTTTTCCATAAGCGTAGACGCCTCAAGTAGCATCAACGACAAAAAAAGCGTTTAAGAAAAAAGCGCGCTTTTGAGAAAAAGTACAACGTTTAAACGTTTATTAATTTTAAGCCGTTTTATCCAACTAAACATAAAGATTAGCTTGAATATTTTAATTTTGATTTGATAAAAAGAAGAAATTAAGTGAACGTTTGTCACATTTGTAAAGTTTTCCATATCATTTGGCATCTGAAATAACAAAGTACATTGTTCATGTCATTCAAAAATATTTACAAAAAATAGTCTACACCCATTTCTGACAAGAATTTTAATTTGTTATAAAATAAAAAGTTAAACTAAGTGGCAACAATGAATACGAGTAGCGTGTATTGTATGCACATTTTGTTGTAGCACAGTAGGAAACGGGGAATTCCCGGCCAACGCCGGCCTGCTGCTGCGCCGGTGGTGTGGTAGGCACCACAGCATCCTCAAAACAATATAATAGCATATCGCGTTTAGTTTTTATTTTTGACGTGACAACGTTTTATAATTCGATGGAGCCGGCTGCACGCACGAAAAAACATGACTCATGCGGCGTTACCTCGTTCTGAGGCATTCCATTAAAATTTTCTTTTGAAAAATGCAAACATTCCAGACGTTGTCACGTTCAACTATCGTCTGGTCAGTAAACCGACTTTAAAGACAACCGATTTTTTTTTCTTTCGTGACTCGGTACCCTACACAGCTCAGGCTAGGATAGTCTCACGTCTCATGATGAAATGAAAAGTTACTGGAAAAAGTAGCTATAAAGTTTAACTACAAGTTTCATTAAATTGTAGCTGTTTGTCACCAAATAAGTAATAGCAAGATCTAGCTATATAGTTGCTAAGTAAGCATCACTGAGGCAGACAAACGCGGTGGAAGTGCAATTAAAGCACTCACTTCACTCTGTGAGCAGTGTTGCAAAAGTGAAAATTAAATCGGTAAATTTGCCTCCTAAAAATCGGGAGAAATCGGGAGATTTTTACTCGGAATAAAACAAGAGTTAAAAGGCAGATTTATTATGATATAGTACAGTAATCAATTATATTTTCATCCATCCCATTTACCTACCAAACAATAATAAACGGTGCAATTTGTATTGCGTATGCTGCGGTATTGAAGGGCCTTGCAAGGAAGGAAGGGGTATCCCCGCAGCCCATGCATTGATTTGGTATTAACAAGTTACTATAGTGTTGCAGTAAAGGGGAATCCCCGTGCATTGATTTAGTTTTACCATGTTACCTTTGGTGTTGCCCTGTATAGAATAATATTTTTAATTGCCACTTTAGTGAAAAGATCAGAAATCGGGAGATGGGCTCACTAAATCGGGTTATCGGGAGAGAAGAAATCAGAAATCGGGAGATAGGGTCACTAAATCGGGTTATCGGGAGAGAATAGTCGAAGATCTCCCGATAAATCGGGAACTTTTGCAACACTGTCTGTGAGTGAGACCGGTGTTGTATCTTTGGACCGGTGAGACGTCAGATTCTGATCAGATAATTATCTTCTCTTTGTTTGGTTTTGGTAACCACTCTTCAGTCGACGATTATTTTTGTCATTATCAAGTTAATAATTTTATCGTCTCGGTTTCTGATACTTAAATATATATATATATATGCCAAATATAGTCAGGACTCCACTACTTCCTCGATAACTCAACCCCAAAACCGCTAATGCAATCTCACTGCTGTTTTGCACGACTTTTAGAACTACCTACTCGACGGCGGCAGAACACTTGTACGCAACGGAAAAATAAAAAAGGAAAAAAGTAGGGTATGTAGGTGCAAGTAATACACGCTTAAAATTTTGCTCTACAGATTGTATTAATTTTATATTAATCGTATTTTACATAAAAGTGCTAATAATGTATTGATACATGACAACCTAAGCTGTGAATTATAAATCAAACTCCTCTAAACTTATCTGGACAAAAACACAATAATGGCCACCCTTGCTAAACTGAGAAGGAACATGGACGAGATGGCAGTAATGTTTATTTCTACGATGAATTCATTTGAAGATTCACTGAACACATCCCTGACAAGTGAGTTCTTTACTTTAATTTGGAAGGCCGTATCTATTTTGAAGAGTCAAATAGAATTGGTGTTGGGGTTGACCATATTGGACGATTTTGGGATGAAATCTCGCTCATGTGTGTGGTTGTTGCAGGGTGCGGTGGAGGCGGTTGATGAGGATCCTAAACAAGTGATATGGAATCTTTGTCACAACTCTTTAGCTGCATGTCATCGCTTGGGAAAGCAGGTTTTAGATGGCAAGCCACGTTGAATCATTATGCCATTTATAAATCTACAACTGCGAGATCATTTCTGGAATGCATTCCGATCACGTCAATCCACTACCCTTTAGATGCCTTTCTAAAGGGTAGTGGATTGACGTGATCGGAATTTTAGACTAGCAATAAGCAAGCAGTATTTGTTGAGACTCGCAAGAGTTTAAGTGTGAAGGATTGCTGGACAATTATTGGCAAAATTGTGCTTGTCTGTGCTGATGGTAGTATGGTAGGTAGTGTTGTAAGATTACTTCGATGGCTCATACATTCAAAGCGGATTACAAGTAACTCTGGATCGCAATGCTACAGCTCCAGCCTCTCCCATCTCGACGTCTGCAACTAGACCGGTAGAAACTGCACCTTAACCATCAACCAAGTACGAATCACGAGAACACAATTGAAGTCGAATTACATTTTTTTTAAATATTTTATTGTTTCATATATTTTTTTTAATTCTGATGTTCTGTGTATTTTGTAGTTATGGCATTATTTTCATAGTCACTATTTCACTGTCATTGCTAATTATCAGCCACTTGTTAGTATGTATTAAGTACATTCATTTTGTTCGACTAACAATTTTTCAGTTATGTAGTTCACAATAATAATAAATTTCTGTAAAATAGGTGGTCTTACTTAAATACAAAATTATTTTTTCAGTCAGTTCAATGCAGGTATTTCATAGGGTATAAGTTTATTTATTTTTGTCTTTCGTTTTTGTATATTTTGTATACAAAAATAGGTATATGTTGTCTAAGTATATGAGAACCACTGATCTCACTAAATCCGTTTATTTTGCAGTAATTCATCATTTCTTAAATAATCTCTGGTATATTTTTTTTCGTTTGGAAGAAGTTGCTGCGTTAGTGGCCGATGTGGCGGCGCGCGGTGTAAATTTCATGTTCGCCACATGCGCTAACCGCTTCACATTAGGCGGGCCGTATGCTTGTCTGCCATTCGACGTAGTATTTAAAATAGAAGCCTAAACTAACGTGTTTTGATTATGTGACAAAGTATTTATTGTATTTAGGGACGATAAAAATCATAAAATATGGAGGCGTTACTGTGTTGCTTAATTAAACGCTGTTTTCTTATTCTTTAATTATATAAAACATATAATGACATCAATATTTATTTGACATAAGTTTTAAATAATAATTATTACAAGATAATAAACCAAAGAACCTAAACTAATTTAAAAATACACAATTAAAACAAAATTAATATAAAAACAAAAACAAAATTGTAATGACAAACATTATTAATAGTCCGGTCAATTTAGGCATTCGAGGCTACATAAATTCCCACCAAGCTGAAAATTGGTGAAATCGTTCAAAATAATTAAAAATAAAATTTGAAAGATCCCCGATCTTTCCCCTGTATGGAATTTTTTTTATTCAAGTTCAAAGGTCAAAAAATGAGTTTTTCGCGATTTTCAGAAAAACGGTGAGTTTTATCATAAATATACTTTGGACAAAATTGTAGATGATAAAATTATCTATAAAAAAAATGTATCAATAGTTTTTTTTCCTACAAGCCACAGTTTCTGAGATATAACGATTCAAAAATTTGTAAAAGTTGTAATCGTCATAATATGCATGAGTACGCCTTCCACGCCACCTATGAGGTAGTGTACCTAGCGCGTTTTTTTTAACGTGGTTTCCCCAGTAGGCCTATTCCACGGGTCAGTTGTGATCCTGTTTAATTTGAAACTATTGTAAAATAATGGATACCTATTAGCAGAGATCGAATAGATAAAAAGTAAAAAAAATAACAATTTATTTTTAATTATTTAAGTAAAAAAAGTAGTGAAATTTAATCGTCCGAGTCGTAACTTTCAAATTCTTCTTCTTGTTCTTCTTGTTCTTGTTCGTCTTGTTCTTCTTCATCTTCATCCTGAGTAAACTGCGTTAATAGCGATGTATCGCATGTTGCCTCGTTGGAATCAAACGGATCCTCCACAGTTGGTGATTCAATATTAGGCGGCGGTGGATTCAATATTAGAGCACGACCGGCCTTAACAATGTGTACATGCCAGAGAACATAACAGTCCGACTTTTTTGCAACCACATTTAGCACTGCACCCCTTTTTGCAGTTGCAAAAAATCGGCGGAGGTTTAGAGGGTAGGTACTCAACTACACAACTTATCTGCGTATTAGCACGAGGCCAGTGTTTTCATTTTGACTGCCTGGTCAAACGCCTTTGGGCGGTCTGAAGCCTTTAACGACTGTCATCTAATGAGAACAGCCGGTATTGACGGGTTAAAGCCTCCGAAGAACAGAGAAGCTCAAGATATGTAATCCCATCTAAAAGCAGGCTACGGCCGATTGCGTAACTAACGCCCCCTGGCCTATCGGCCCCTTTAAATGTGGCGATACCTCTAAAGAAAAATAATATCTAAAACGAACTTAACTAAAAAATTACTTAAAATTAAAAAGAAACGCGATAAAAAGAAATAAAATAAAATAAACGGAAATTTATCTACAAATAAAAAATATCTCCAAGATCATTGGCTGTCGGAAGAGTCCCCAGAAGACTGACTGACTAAAATTAAATAAAAACAAAATTTAAATTCAATTTAAAAATCAAAACAAAAACAGTAAAACTCCTTTTGTAGTTGACTCTTGTATTCCAGTGCACGCAATTGTAGAAATACGCCATTCAAGCGTATTTCTACAAACGTACTACGAATTTGGTCTTGGTTATTTATAATAGTGTGTCACTTATGTTGTCAAGGAAATTTGAGCGGCTCTCCAATTCCCAGGGCACCTATCCAATCCTTCCCTTCTTCGTTGAGGTAAAATTACTGTTAGGGACGATCTGTGCTGCAAGGTTGGTGCATACGAAATTTGCATCTCTGTGGGGGTGCAACAGTATGCACGTGCCGGTGGCACGGTCCGTATAGAAGTAGGATGAAAGGTATTAAAATAAATTCTACATGTACCTACAGTAGAGTTATTTGTCTTAGAAACCCATTCGTATTGTGTGTGGTAAAGTGTTCCCGCTTGGCCGAGCGGAGGGGTGGATGTGAGCACCAAAGCACACATAGGTGGATGTGTGCACAAGCGAAACTAGGTGTAAAGGCGGTTGTAGGGGCGAGTGTATGGTTTCATCAGAAGTTGCATACACGTGCCCTGCCCTCACAATCAGCCAACAAGGGTAATTGTCTCTAGTGTTAGTGGTGCTAGTGTAGTATAGGTGTTTGTCTGTGTGTGTTGTCCGTTGTTTTGTGTGATCAAATAAAAAAGTGTAATTTGTGTATATTAGTCGCAAATTGTCTCTAAATTAGCTTTACCATTAGTCGGTCAATACTAAAATTAAAATCTTCTTTCCCACATTCGCTTCAGTGGAACTGAGTTCTCGGGAGACACTGCCGACGTTTGGCCCAAGTAAAGAGAAGACTAAAGAGTTTATCGATCTATACTCGCACGCGCATAGCGCATGAATCTATTGACTGGTGATACCTCTAAATGTAAAAAAATATCTTATTATAATATTTACAGAAAACATACACAAATGTCTATATACTATATTATGTTACCGTTAATTTACGTAAATCAGTGAAAGTGCAGATTAACAAGGTATTCTGCAGATTATCTGGTTAAGTCAGTTGAAGTGGCTAAAATTGTTTCAGTTCTCATATTAACTAGATAATCTGCAGACTTCCTAGGTAATCTGCAGGCTAACGAAGTAACGACCATTCAGACGGTAAATTCCATAAAACAGGTTGTTGGTTGAATAAAACATCAGAATTAGTTAATTATTTTATATAATTTCACAGACTTAAAACAAAGGAATAAAAAATCAATCAACTAAAAATGTCACTGCACTAAAGAAAAGTCAATAAAATGAACAAAGAAACTCAAAACAGTCTGATGGTAACAGGCTTAAATCTACGTAAAACTAGTTATAAAATTGCAAAATTCCACGTAACTAAAAGTCATAGAATTACTTATTAGCGCAATCTAAAGATTGGTGACATTTCGAAACACACAAAAAAGAATATTTTTTACGACAAGCGCATCTGTTAGTTGCACATTTAGACTAGACACATTTCCTAAAGCCCTGGCCATAACCTAATTTTGCGGTTTGACCTAAGGAAATTTCGACAGGAGGAACATCATATTTTGCTATCATTATCAACCTTTCTTGATGATAGCAAAAGATGATGGCGCGGGGAGCGGCGGTGGAACGGAACAAAAGTGTTTCGTTCACTGTTTTCCGCAATTTAACGGTGTGCCATCCGTTGCTATGCAAATTAACTAGGTAAAGTCAAATATAAGCTTTTTTTAATAAAATTTCGCACTTTATAAGCCAATTGCAATATACCCAGCGATGTAAATTGCCCCTGAGTATGCGCAGATCCGCTTACTTCAGAAATCGCGCACCTCTGAAAATAAAAAAAATCATCTTAAATTTAGATAACATTAAAAAAAGCTATTTACAATATTTGGCAATTAAAATTTAGTTAACTTACGACGCAATAGCGAATAATTTTTCATTAAAAAAATAATCTATACATAAAAAGGTTAAAACAATAATCAATTTAATAAATACAATGAAGCAATAGCTTATAATATAAAACATAATTTAAAATTCTCCCTTATACAATTTCTGTTGAAAAGCACAAAGTGTGCTTCGGAGGGCACGTTAAGCCGCCGGCTGTTGTTATTATGGGTTGATGCCGATGCTGATTAGCCTTTTGGTGATTTTTTTAACAAGCCTGCGTATGACAGTGCTCGTTGCGTGGCTTTATTTAAATGCCGTAATCTGGTCGGCCGTAATTCTTCTTCTTCAATTTTTTTTTGCAACTGTTCACCTTTTTCAATCGGTATTTCGTGGGAAATATTATCTATTCACCGTCGACCTTGTTATCAAAGCAATTAAGTATGGCCATCATATTTCTAAGATGTGCTGTCACCAAAAAGTTAGGGGCGTTCAATGCTTTATCCGAGCGGTGAACCGTTGTACAAAAGAAAACATACCACCGTTCACCCACCCAGATGGTCCTAGAAGGTAGTAAACATGGGGGTAAAGGACCACTGCTCGTGCTGCGCACCCATTAGCAAATAAGAAAGAGATTACTGAGCGCGACTAAGAATCTCCATCTCAAAGAAATTGTGAACAGCGGAAGTCAAATTTCAGAAGCTTGCTAATCCTACTTACTCGTATTAATTTCTTCAGATTATAATCGTTATGAGTTCCAAAGCGGCCGTTTTACTTCCGGGACTGCAGTGAGCTTCATAGTTTATTGCCTTTTTTGGTTAGAAACATAGTGATGGGACTGGGTTCCCGTCCGGTAAATCCCAAAAAAAATCTTCAAAGAACAAGTAGGTATTTTACCACCTAATAACGACAACTAAAATGTTTTTTTGGCCCATTGTTTGCAGCAAATGCAGCATCCGCTTACTAGCATGGGCCTCGCCGTCATCGTCACAGTTCTGTTGCATCGCCATGCCCTTGATCGTTGGTTTTTCGAACCTGTACGCGTAAATGTTGTGTTTGGCATTTTGTATTTTTTTGTTTCCTTTTAGTTTGCAGGACGGCTCTGAAATTTCACAGATATTTATAAATTAAAATCACAATTAAGATATATAAAATGCTCTTTATCCCCTTTGGTCACAAAAAACCTTGGTAAAGTGTACTTAGATCCATGATTACCAGATCAATAGGAATAATTCTCTTTAAAAATAACAAAAAAATAATAATATTATAAATGTTTCCGAAAACGCTCCATTCAGGAGGCCACCACGTTGTGACGTCACACCTATTCTGTATGCATTAACTCAGAAAATTATACGACTGCTATGTTAAATATTGTATTTTTGTGGCTGGTGCAGTTAGAAACGATATAGCATTTTTTGTTGTCTTTCTACGTTTGGGTACGCCGCCGTCACGTAAACACGAACTCCGTGAGAATTAAATCGCAAAATATTACTTATAACTATTAAAAGAAAAAAAAACGTGAAATGTATATAGACTATAACATAAATATTTAGTGTCAGTGTTATTCAACTAACTAAATGCTAGAAAAAAAACATTTGAAGTGCTTCAAAATATAAACGGTGTCATTAGTGCAAATACAGTCGGAACATTTAAGATAATACATTAAACAGTGAAATATCAAGATACAAAACAGTGACGTGTTTTAAATCATTATTTATAAAGAAAATAAATATTCAAACAGTTTTTACAATAATAAAAAAAGTGATGGTGAAAGCAAAATAAAAAATAATTTGTAAACAATCAGTCAACCAACGGATTTTTGGCATTGACTTGTATTGCTTTATTTCATCAGACTCATAACAACTATGTTTGGCTCACTGGTCAAGATATAGGACTGTGGAGTTAAAATCCCCGGTTCGAACCCAGCAACCTGCGCGACTTTTTGTGCAAATATTTTATCTAATTTAATTTGTACAATATAATTAATGAGAATGGCATCAAAAAGCACTCCTAAAACTGGCCAGCAGAGGACACCACTTGTAGCATGTCAAAAATGCAAACGCAAAGTTGATCCGACAAGTACAATAGTCTGCTCAGTATGTGTAAAAAACTTTGAATATGACTGTATCGGTTACTCAGAGAAACTGATACGGCTAAAAAGTCCGAATACAAAGAAAAAATGGATGTGTCCAAATTGTAAACAAAAACAGAATGACGTCACACGAAAACACATACACACTTTAGAGTTGACCTCGTCCAACATTACGGAAAGAAAGAAACATTCCTCACCTTTAGTTAATCACGAACATGAATTGTCACGCACCGATGACTCACAGAACATTTCACTCCAGATGACTACGTCATTAGACACTACATTGCAATCACAGGACCTAACCGAATTTAATATACTGCATCAGTCACCTACTACGCCGGAATCTGATACGGTGCTATCGCGCAGCATGGATCACTCAAAGACAGACTACTTAGTCACAATACAGGAGATGAAGGAAACTATAAATCACTTGCAGACAGAACTAGCCATTACACAAAATGAATTAGAAAGCACCATACTAAATAACAATGACCTAGAGCGGCAAATTGCTAAATTGGTCAAAGATAATAACACTCTAAAAACATTTTGTCAATCACCACGTAATGACAAATGTATAAATGGCAGCTTAAAGAAAAGCAGGAAGCCCCACGTGGAAATATCGAGGTCAAATTCGGTGTTTTCGCCATGTATAATAAACTCAGAACAAAATACAAATACTGAAAGGAAGGATGCCATAGACATTATAATGCTGCAACAGAAAGTTGTGGAATTGGAATTAAAGTTAAAATTAACCGAAGAGGATATAATTAATATAAACAAGCAATTAAATACCTTAAAACTTAATTTGTATTCCACAGATTCTCAGTATATTGCGAATGTGAATTCACGGCTAGTACACGATAAAGAGCGACCTATAATCCAAAAGTTGAGTGATACTGCAAATACTGACAAAAGTAGCAAAATATGTTTAATATCAAACACTACACATGGAAAGGTAACATTACAAGCACTGCAGGATACTTTTGATGGCCATCAGTTTTGTCATTATTCATCGCCTAATGCCTGCTTAACACAACTACTCAAAGGGGTGGAAAACAAGCTTCAAACTTTCACAAACAATGACTACTGTATAATACAAATGGGTGAAGCAGATTTTAAAAGAAATGTGGATTATGTAGAATTGGTAAAGATAATTAGAGACACGCTCAAAAACATCACTAATACAAACATTGTAATATGTATTCCGACCTACATTCCAGGTTCGCCTATTTATAACTATAGAGTAGAACTGTTCGGCAGCTTATTGTATATGGATTTACAGAACAACAACTATGCTTCTTTAATTGACTCAAATCGTGACCTGGACTTGGAAATGTTTTCATATTATACGAACAGACTGAATAAGTCTGGAATTAAAACAATTTACCAGCAAGTAGCAAACCTCATGACACATAATTCACAAAAAAATCAGGAAAGAGACAAAAACAAGCAAAAAGCAAGTTATTCGAAACTTTCGGAAAAAACTGATTTTTTTCGTTTATAAACATCTATATATACTACATCAAAACATAGCAGGACTTATAAACAAGAGCGACAGCTTGACAATATGTCTAGAAGAACTTAGAAGCGAGGGAAAAAATGTTGATGTCTTATGTATCACGGAACATTTTATGACAACGGATCAAGAAAGTCTTTTAAAAATACCTAATTATAAACTCTCAGCAATTTTTTCTAGAGATAACAATAGAGGTGGCGCTTGTATAATGACGAAAGTTGGACATCAATATAGAGAACTATTAGATATAAAATCCTATTCTGTAAAAAATATTATAGAGTGTTGTGCCATTGAACTAACACAACACTCAATCATTATTATTTGTATGTATAGAATTCCAGGAACAAATTTAGATATTTTTTATGAAAATTTAGATAGAATTCTTCACAAAGCACAATCCAAAAACAAAAAAGTAATTCTATGCGGCGACTTTAACATTGATACAATTAAAAGTAGTAACAGATCTTTGACATTTGAAAATACTCTCTTAAGTTATAATCTTAATCTTGAATTTAAAGTACCAACTAGATTAAAAAGTAATACATGTCTAGACAATTTTGCTCATAGTGTGAGGGGATGTAGGGGTGAGATAATTGAGTTTGGTTTGTCAGATCATACAGCACAATTGCTCAAGTGCCCAGTTAGTAAAACTTGTACCATAGAAAGTTGGCGTATAAGAAAACGAGATTATAATGCAGAAAATCTTAACAAGTTTAAAAATTGTATATCGAGTTTATCATTTTCGGAAATACACGATACAGAGGACCCTAATGAGGCATATACCTTATTTTTTGATTTATTTCAATGCTTTTATGACTTATGTTTTCCATTTAAAATAATAAGAAAAACATCTAGAAAAAAACCGAAATGGATATCACGCGGCATAAGACTATGTAGTAAGAAAAAAAGGAAATTATTATGGCAGTTCAGAATTAGTCCATCTGTAAAAAATAAATTAACACTTAAGACGTATTCATCGAGACTTAAAAAGATTATTAAACTTACTCAGAAGTCACAAAATGATTATTTTATAAAGACTTCTAAAAACAAGTCAAAAGCCACATGGCAAATGATTCATGAGACTAAACAAAACTGGCCCAAAGAACCAATAACGGAAATCAACGTAGAAAATAGGAAAATAACAAATCCAAGCGATATTGCTAACGCATTTAATGACTTTTATACAAATTATGACGAAAATAAAGACAACACTCCTAATAATGACATTCAACAGGCGAATAATTTTAATTCTTTAAATCGATCCGTACATTCAATGTTTCTGACACCTGTAATCCCTGACGATGTAATAAAGCAGATAAAATCTTTAAAAAACACTGAAAGTGTAGGTTATGATGGTATATGCACAAGGGTAATAAAATACGTGTCTAGCGCTATCGCGGCTCCCTTATCACATATATATAACTTATGCGCAAGTACAGGAATTTATCCCGATAAATTAAAACCCACTATAGTCATACCCACACATAAAAAAGGAGATAAATTTGATATAAATAACTATAGGCCAATAGCACTTATAACTATATTCGCAAAAACTTTTGAAAAAATAATTTACGAAGCATTATATACATACCTTGATAAACATAACATCCTGGTCAATGAACAAAAAGGTTTCCGTAGAGGTAAAACAATTAATATGGCGATACGAGATTTAGTCCAACACATTTATCCTAATATGGACAAAAGTAATCCCATATGTGCCGTATTTATGGATATGACCAGGGCATTTGACCGCGTAGATCACACTATATTAATAAAAAAACTTGAGAACTATGGTATTCGAGGTAATGTACTAGATTTGCTGAAATCATACCTAAACAATCGGGAGCAATGCGTAAAAATAACACAAATATGTAAAACCACGGCTAAAGAAATTACAGTTAAATCAAAAAGTAAAAAAATAAAATATGGTGTCCCACAAGGGAGCATCCTGGGTCCACTGCTATTCTTAGTCTACATCAACGACTTACCAAGACACATTAAACAACCAATGGTCATGTACGCTGATGATTGCACCGTGATCATAAAATGCGATGACGACAGGACACATGAACAATATATCTTGGACATTCATGAAACACTCCATAATATCATAAATTGGCTGACATGCAATAATTTAATTATAAATTTAGATAAGACTAAAATAATAAACTTTACACAAAGACCGACACAAACTAATATTAATATTGACTATCAAAGGAAAAACATTGAAACAGTTGACATGACAAAATTTTTGGGTGTTATATTAGACAGCAAATTATCGTGGAAAAATCACACAGAAGAAATTTGCGCTAAATTAAGTAAATTTGCATACGCGCTATTCAAATTATCAAAATGCGTGAACATAGAAGCAGTTCTTACCGCGTATTATGGGTACGTAGCATCCACTTTAAGATACGCTATAATTTTTTGGGGCAATTCAGTAAATAGGGAGATGGTGTTTAAAGCCCAAAAGCGATGTATCAGAGCAATGTGTAATCTAAAGCCGAGAGATAGCTGTCAACCCGTATTCAGAAGTCTCAGAATCTTGACCCTTCCATCGCTTTACATCTACGAAATAAATATATTCGTAAAGATAAATATTGGTACCTATAGCCTTGTATCAGAGAATAGAAACCGGCAAATACGAGAAGCCTACCGTTTGCAACTAAAAATACCTCATGTAAAAACTTCTCTGATGCAAAAAAATTTTTGCTGCATGGCACAAATTATTTATAACAAATTGCCTAATAGTATTAAAATAATGACCTTAAATAAATTTAAAAATAAATTATATGACATGTTAATTCATAAATGTTATTATTCTATTAATGATTATTTATGTGACAAAAATATTGACTAATGAGTCATTAGTCAATATTTTTGTCATTAGTAATGTCATTAGTAATGACATAATAGTTTACGTAATACATACAATATTAATCAAACTCGAGAATTATTTTATAGTAAAAGGAATAATGATATGATATGTTAGTTATTAATGAGAGATATTAGTTTCTTGAAACAACTGTTTATGTAAAATAATATAGATGACCAATTAATAATAAAAATGTAATTGTATTTGCACGCCAACAGGCAAAATGTAGCGATAAACAATAATTACTATGTTAAACATCCCTGTACCTACATTTAGCAAATAAACTAATTTGAATTTGAATTTGAAATTCTAGAAATACAACAGAATATAACAGAACAGAAATAAAATAGAAATGCCACTAGTGGTAATAAATTTTATTTTATTTATTTATTTATCCTTCATCATCATCATCATCATCAGGTCCATTTTAGTCTCCACTACAGGAGCACGACCCTCTCTCGTCCGTACTAGACGGAAAGAGGATTTGGCCTACACTCCCCACGCTGGCCAAACGGGTTTTGGGGAGGCCCGATCGATATTTGATAATGTATTTCCCTTAGTCGCCTTGTACCATCTTGTGACATCCACGGGAAGAAACGGAGTGATTCTATTCTAGTCTGCCGGAAACCACACGGCCAATTTATCCTTAGAGTATATTAATTTCAGAAATTGTTATGTAGAGAAATAAGAGAGCACTATGTATGGAATACCAAGCATAGTTCTCTCCATAGCATGCTGTGCAACCTGCTTTCAAATGAGGCCCATAGTAAAGGACCAAGTCTTTGTGTCACTGGCTACACACACTGATGAAAACTTTCGCCGAGAGCCATTGAGGTATTTTGATTTTGCGCACCGATTAGAAAATAAGATAGAGATTAATGAGCCAGACAATCTCCATCTCAAAGAAGTTGTTAACAGGTGAAGTCAAATTCTAGAAACTTCCTATTCCGACTAATTTCTTCAGATTAAAATAGTTATGAGTTTCAATTCAGCCGTTGTTTTACCTCCGGGACAGCAGTGGTCTTCATAGTTTATTGCCTTTTTTTTGGTCCGAGACACAGTAGTGAAAATGTGTAATGGGTTTCATCTAGTAACGATAACTAAAATGTTTTTTTGGCCCATTGTCTGCAGTAAATGAAGCATCCGCTTGCTAGCATGAGCCTCGCTGTCATCGTCTCAGTCTTGTTGCATCGCTATGCCCTTGGCGGTTGGTTTCTCGAACCTATACGCGTAGGTGTTTTGTTTGGAATTTTGTATTTTTTTATTCCCTTTTAGCTTTTCCATGAAGGTATAAATTGTAAAAATCCCCATTAATCACAAAGAAGGCAGCCGTAGTTTTACCACCGGGACTACCACCTGGCTTCATAGTTTATTGCCTTTTTTAGTCAGGAGACACAGAGGTGGGAATATGTAGTGGGTCCTCGTCCCGTAAATCTCAAAGAAGTTTACGGGACGGGGGTTTAAATTTGTAGAACAAGTATCTTACTATCTAGTAACGACAACTAAAGTGTTTTTTTGGGCCCATTGTTTGCGATAGGTACATGAAGCGTCCGTTTGCTAGCATGGGCCTTGCCATCATCGTCACAGACACTTCTGCTTTTCCAGAACTCTGAAATATCTCTCTGAAATTGAACAGATTTTTATAAATTTAAACACAATTTAAATTGATAAAATTTTATTCCGGTCCGTTCATACAAACCGGCTCGGAGAGCAAAGCAGATTTTGGATGCGTTTAAAATAGAGTTTTGTGTCATTGGCATAAGGTTTACTTTTAAAATCCACATCGGCTCTCGACCATTCTCATTTAACAAAAGAAGTGAATTTAAAAAATAAACCTTATACCAATGATCTAAAACTCTGTTTTAAACTCCACCAAAATCTGCTCTCCTCTCCGAGCCGGTCTGTGCGAACGGACCCTTAGAGCATAATTATTTTCTGAGTTTACTAACTGGAGAAATGTCTATGCACTATGTATGCACGCTGTGCAACCTGCTTTCAAATGAGGTCCATATAAGTAATCTGTGTTCATAGTAAAGGACCAAGTCTCTCTGCCACTGGCAACACACACTGATGAAAGACTTTCGTCGTGAGCCATTGAGGTTGGTTTTATTTTTAATGTTGGTAAATACGGGACTTACCGCGATTGATTTTTATATTTTCCCGATATTTCGGCGATGTTGCAGACGGCATGGCCACGGCATTTATGTATTTACTTTCGGAAGATTTACGGATCTAATAATAATGATTGCTAAAGAACAATGTATTATTTCAATGCAAATTCTTCACCTAATGATGTCTGAACACAGCGAGTATTCGGTAGTCTGTTAAAGGCAAACATGTCTGTCTACCCTCTTTCTTCGTCGTTTATTGCCAGTCACTTTACACACTACACTTACGGTGTATTGTTGGGAATTTTTGTAATAAAAATACCTATATGTTTTCTATTTTTTTTCATGAATTAAGTTTTTATTTTTCACTAAGGACTCCATGTACTTATATTGAAAAAATCAGTGAAAAAAAAATAGTTTAGGTAATGACAGTCTACTTTTTTGCTGGCATTTTGCTACCGTATAGTCATTGATTTATAACTGAAATGTATTTTTTTTTATTTCAACGAAATATTTGAATGAAATCGATATTTCACATAGTCCTTAGTGAAATATATAAATCTTAATTCATGAAAAAAAAAAATAGATAACATTTGTTTGATTTTTTATCTATTTTCACCCCCTTCCTGGGTTGCACGTTATCCCGGGACACACTGTATAGTAGAAGTTAGATACCTGAGTGTGATTAAATATCCATATTATTATATATTCTGGTGATTTCTTCATTCATGTCACATATATTTATTTATCGAAGTTTTAAGTAACACATTACACTTAACGAGCGAATAACTACTATAGTAACAGTATATTACTTACTTATTGACTTATTCTCTGATAGTGGTGTAATATTATAAAATAAAAAACAACACCTTTTATTAAAAATAGGCCTGTGGTGAATTTACAGATACGTTTTTCCGTGACGAATTTACTTTATGTCGAATGTACAAAAACCCGCTTAATCCCTTGTTGCAAACAAATCAGAATATTATAAAACAAAAAAAAAAGCTTGTTTACAAAACATATAGTTTAGTGTGTTTTATTCTTATTTTACTTACCAGTGACAACTTTGACATTTCTGCAGTTGGTTCAGAGTTTCAGACCATTTTTCCTTTGATGTTTTAGAGATTTAATTGTCAAAAAATGTATCTTATTTTTCTACCCAATGAAAGATAACTAACTATTTGTCCAATATTCTTTTTGAAAATTAACAATTCCTTTGAGGGTTGCTGTGTTCCTGTGACTGAGTGACGTCACCAGACAGGAAGGAGTTGCTGTGTCAGCTGCAGAGGTGGCGGCACGCGGGCGATATTTCAGGTTGCGAGCGTTAATATGGCTTCGTTAACCGCTTCACATAAGGCAAGCCGTATGCTTGTCTGCCATTCTCCGTAGTATTTAAAATAGAAGAATAAACTAATATGTTTTGATTATGTGACAAAGTATAGACTACAAAAATCAAAAATGCATATATGAATAATGAAACGTTAGTGAGCTGCTTACTTAAACGCTGTTTCCTTATTTTTAATTATATAAAAACATAAAATGAAAACGTAATTTATTTGACATCATTTTTTATTCATAAATATTACAAAATAATGATCCTATTCAATATATTACAATAAACAAACCTATACACTATATATTACAAGAAATAACATAAATGAACTAAAGCAAACTTATTTAAAACTATACAATTAAAACTAAATTATTATGACTATTTAAATTCAAAAACCACAACTCAACGCATACAGTAGGACGACGAAGTAAGCTTGACGGCCTTGGTTTCGGCATTGCTGATCCAAATTGAAAAGCTATATTGCACGCGAGCTTGTTAAAGAATAGACCAGGAGGCCAATTAAAGGATTTAAAATAATACCAACTACGGCTTACAGAACTACCATGTGAAGTGGCAGAAAATGGAACTAATTATTTTAATATAATTTAATACATTAAAATAAGTCGTTAATCTATAGCAAGTGGCGCCGCCATCCAATTCACAGATAAATTAGTAACTCTAGAAGTAGAAGTAGAATATTTTTATTCTGTAAATACTATTATATGATAATTTTGTACGTTTAGAAGTATTGTCACATTTGAAGGGGCCGAAGAGGTCGTTGCGTTCATCACGCAAGTTAAGCAAAGTCTGCTGTAGTCTGCATATTGATGGGTTTATTTATCTCGATACCGACTGTTGTTGTTAAAGCTAGTCAATCGCCTTTGGGCGGCCTGAAAACACTGGCCTCACACTAATACGCCGTTGAGCAGCGTTGTTGAGAACGCTCTAAACCCTCGTCGATTGAGGGAGACCCGTATCCCAACAGTGGGATGATGCCGATGCCGAATTAGCCATTTGCTGAATTTTTTAACAAGCCTGCGTGTAATGGTTGTTACGTAGCATTATTTATATGCCGGAATCTGTCCGGGCCCAGGTGGATTCCGCCATACCTGAAACATAAATATATTTATTAATAACTTTCGAGGGTCTACCGCTAAGCGTTCTGGAGATTGTCTCATCATGAGAATGAAATTTGTAGTGCCTCTTATGCAGGATGCATAGGGTTCAAGTTAGTTTGTAATAAATATCAAAGTAATGCGGATGGATTCATATCCATCCGGATCCGGATAATGCTGCTTTTGGTGCTGTGGTAGGTTTTTTGCAATTATTCATCTTTGTCAACCTGGGTGATCCGTGGAAATTTCCACCGTCCACCTCGTTTTCAAAACAATTATGGCCATCATCTTTCTAAGATGTACTGTTACCAAAAAGTAAGAGGCGTTCATTTATCTAAGAGGTGAACCGTTGTAAAAAAAAACTTACCAACGTTCACTCAAGTGATCCTAGAAAGTGGTAAAAATGGGGGAATCGGACAACTGTCCGTGCTGAGCACCGATTTGCTAATAAGAAAAAGATTATCTAGCCCGACTTAGAATCTCCATCTCAAAGAAATTGTGAACAGAGGAAGTCAAATTCCAGAAGCTTCCTAACCCTATTAATTTCTTCAGATTAAAATTGTTATGAGTTTATAAACAGCCGTTTTACCCCCGGGACTGCAGTGGACTTCATAGTTTATTGCCTTTTTTTGTCAGAGACATAATGGTGGATAATGGTGGGCATGTGTAATGGGTTCCCGTCCCGTAAATCTTAAAAAAATCTTCAAAGAACAAGTATATTACCATCTAGTAACGACAACTAAAATGTTTTTTGGCCCATTGTTTGCAGTAAATGCAGCATCCGCTTGCTTGCATGGGTCTCGCCGTCATCGTCAGTCTTGTTGAATCGCCATGCCCTTGGCTGTTGATTTTTCAAACCTGGCGTAAACATTGTGTTTAGCTTTTTAACTTTTCCAGGACGGCTCTGTAATTCAACAGTTATTTGTAAATTAAAATCACAATTACAGTATAAAATGCTCATCTCCTTTGATCACAGAAAAAACTCAGTACAGTATGCTTAGATCCTTAGATCTATGTCGGTTGTCGGTAGCTTGTTTTACTGTAGGTATACTATTTTCTGAGTTTATTATGTAAAGAAATATCTTAAAAAATATTTTTAGTAGAGAATTTCATTTACAGCCAAGGCTAAAAATATGGAAGCAATGTATTGTACGGTTTATCTACATAGTTGGGTTAGGTTAGATTATGCATTTTGCATTTTTCGAAAATTCTTTATTTTTTCCTTTCATAAGAACCTCCCTTGACAATAACAAATACAACATAAAAAGAAATAGTGAAATCGGTCCAGTCGTTCACGCGTAATGCCGTGACCAAGGTAAATAGGGATTCGTTTTCATATAATTATATAGATTTTATTGTATACTAACTTTATATCTTCCAAGCTATGTACTTCAGCAGCATGGCCCTGGAAAGAGCTTTTTCTGTCTACTATCACGTCACTGTGTACTATTTCAGGACACTTGGATTCCTGCTGAAAAAATGGGTATCAATTAATCAAGAGCACCTTTTTAATGGCTCATTTGTGCAAATTTTGGGTAAAAGTAAACAGTATTTTTATATCATTTCGAAAGGTAAACAGTTTGCACTATTGACGAAAAGTTGGTCTCATAGATTTGCGGTTTCTTATTTATTATTTTTTCAGTATTGTTACCCCTAAGACCAATAAAGAAACTCATCCTTAGATATGATCTTATTGTTCTGAATCATATCTCATCTCTTTAAGCTTTGAGTGCCTTATTTGCCATAGTACCGTGTCTGACATTGCCCAAAGAGGAAGTCAATTACGAAAAAACTTACAACGATTACTAAGTACTAGTAATTTCTTCTGATTAATTTCGTTGTGCAAGGCAGCCATAGTTTTACCCCCGGGACTGCAGTCGTTGTTCATTGAATTATTGTAGTAGGACGCTTTAGAGTGTGGCTTCGCCTCATGGCAATGTGAGCGATAGCAAAATGACAAATAAGACATTAATTTAAATAAAACATTATGTATACTTGTTTTGTTTAATAAAGATTTTCTAATAGAATGAACTCCAAAGTATGCATATATACAAATTTAGCGTATCTTTTAGTTGTAAGTAGAATTGTGATTTTTATGTAGCATAAGTTTAAATTCGTATAAATGCTTTATGAAAAATAAATAAATTACGTTTATATTTTATTATTTGTTCGATTTTTCTGCTGAATGTGACGAATTTACAACAATCTAAATTAATATATGACGAATTTACATATTAAAAATAGGACTGTGGCGAATTTACAGTACTTATATAATATACAAATATACAATACTTTTTTATCGCTTAAGATACCGCCTAAACTCCTGGTAATTCTCCCTTGTTGCAAACAAATCCGACTACTTAGTATACAACCAATAAAAGCTTTTTCAAAAACACATAGTTTGTTGTAGTTTATTCTTATTTTACTTACCAGTGACAACTTTGACATATCTGCAGTTGCTTCAGGCGCTCGTCCATTTTTCCTTTCATGTTTTGGAGATTTAATTGACAATAAAATTTCTCTTATTTTCTCTACCCACTGCAAAATAACTGCTTCTCCAATATTCTTTCTGAAATTTAAGGTTTTTAATTTTATGACGTGAAATGAGTATTTGAGTGTTTAGATTTTGCTAGATATTTTATTGATTCAAAGTAGACGTTTGGTAAACCAGGCATATTGTTAGCATTCGCGTAATTATAACAAACTAGTCGCCCAGTGGTCGAAATTTGATCATAATTAATTTAAATTATAAGTTTGAACATTATTAAGGTTCTATTAACAATAAATAAACACACACACACTAAAT
Organism: Hypsopygia costalis; assembly: GCA_937001555.2. Taxonomy (NCBI): domain Eukaryota; kingdom Metazoa; phylum Arthropoda; class Insecta; order Lepidoptera; family Pyralidae; genus Hypsopygia; species Hypsopygia costalis. The sequence continues at coordinate 9,506,532 of OW443349.2, forward strand.
ACGTATAAAAATATTCATAATTTGTAAATTTGGTTAAATACAGAATACATTTGTATTTTAACACTTTACAGGACAGTAACGGCGATACCAGTGCTCTGACAAAACTGCAGTTTGACAGTACGGGCATCGCAACTACAAAAAATAGTGTATTAATGCACACCGGTGCTTACCGCGCTATGCTCATACCATCATTGTAAAGAACAAGATTTACTGTCTACCTACAAGTTAATCAATTCTCAGTACTGTCAAATCTAAGATCTAAAATATATACATTTCTACATCGCATAGAAACACAAAAAAGTGACTGATATAGTAACACTACGGCTTAGTTTGCCTAGAGAATTCATAGAATCACCAAGTCAGTGTCGCGCCGACTGGAAAAGACCATCTTGACGGCTTAACTTTGCTACTTATAATAAGTTGTTCGTACAGCGGTAATGCCCGTGGTTACTGACGTACTTTGGTATGATACTATTTATTTTGATAAGTACGGCTATAAATGTAGTGGTTTTTTGTATGGAAAGTTGTAATGACAACTTTTGAAATTTGAATTCAGCCTTCTGTCCCGTAAAGTGTATTTTAATAGATATTAGATGTCATTAGATGACAGTCGTATGTCTAGTCAGTGGCCTTTAGGCGGCTTGAAAACACTGGCATCCGCCAACCCGCAGTTGAGCAGCGTGGTGGAGGTTGCTCTAAACCCCTTCGATTGAGGCAATATCCATATGCCTGCAGTGGGTTCATCGATCTTAGATCGATGAGTGGGATATATATTTGGGTAGAACCAGAGATATACAATTAAATATGTATTCTAAGTGCTTTGTAAAGTCCAAGGAATAAAGATATTTTGACTTTACTTACAAATACACTTCATGTAACGCGTTGTTCGTAGTTTCTTTCAGCTTCCTGTCCATCCACGGAGCTGATAGTTCATACTTGGGATTTCATATTTAGGTGGCATTGTGATACTTAACAGAACGTCTCTCTTCTTCGCCTGGATTTTAATGGAGTAAGAACTTATGGTTTCACTCTCCACTGTCCAGTCATTTCCATAAATGGCACTTAAGGCCTCTACTTCTTCAGCCTATAGAAAATATATAATAATAATTAATATTCTTTGGCATATTACACAGCGCCGTCTGGTAATATGCCAAAGCTTGTACGATCCCCGCCCAACTCCTGGTGGCTACGCAGCAACTTCTTCCTTTCTTTCTGGTTACTTCACTCACTCGCAGGAACACAACAACAGTCAAGGGATTTTTTATTTGGCTATATATTTTATTGATATTCTGTGAGGTGGAGGTACTTATTTCCCGTGTTGGGCAGCTTACAAATACGCTGTACCATACCTTTCTTTAAAATTCTCTCTCTTTATACTTCTTTCGTGTATTAGAGGAATATTAATGTTAAATATTCTTATTTGTGTATTGATAATAAATAATTAAATAAATATTTCTGGACAATTTACACAGCGCCATCTAGTCCCAAATTAAGCCCAAAGCTTGTGTTATGGGTACTAGACAACTGATAAATGTACTTAAATACATTTTTTTTTTTTGTAAATACATACTTATAATACATAGAAAATACCCAGACCAAGACAAACAGACATGTTCATGCACACAAATGTTTGTCTTGTGCGGGAATCGAACCCGCGACCTCGGCGTCAAAGTGGCCATTGCTAACCATTCGACCACCGAGCTCGTCAAATTGATATCTCGAAAATTGAGGTCTAAGAGGCTTAACGCCATCTTTACATCCTAAACCAACCTCACTTACACGTAGTCCACCCTGCTGACTCACTGACGAGGGTCTGGCGCAAAGAGCGATAGGGAAGCGTAATTATAATTTGCCCGTCTGGGAAAATACCTCAACCTCACAGAATAACATTTCCTTTTAATAACAATTCCTTTGAGGGTTCTTGTGTTCCTGCGAGTGAGTGAGGTCAGAAAGGAAGGAGTTACATTGTTGGTAGCGAGAATGCCAGCACTAAGTAAAATTTCATGTTGCGAGAGTTAATATGACTACGGTAACCGCTTCACATCAGCCGCTCCGTATGCTTGTCTGCCACCGTACGACGTAGTATATTGAAGTGCAGGTGAATTTTTCAAAATATTTATAATATTCTGGCAAGTTGGCCAAGACAACTATTTAAATAATAATAATTTAGTATAAAACTAATAAAAAGCTTGTTTAAAAAACATACGGTTTGTTGTGTTTATCTAATAATAATGATTGCTAACAATCAGTGAACTGTTTCAATGCTAATTCAATGCTATGATTCTTCGCTTATAAGACTGACGACAGTGAGTAGAAGGTAGTCTGAAAAGGCAAACATATCTGTCTACCCTCTTTCTTCCTTGTTTATTGCTAGTCACTTTACGCACTACACTTACGATGTATTGTTGGGAATTTTTATGAGAGGTCCGCACACTACGTTTGCACAGCTCAAACAGTGGTTTCCACGTTCCAGAGAAATTAAAGACAGCCACACGATTGAAATTAGGGTGTATTTTCATTCCAATCGTAACTCTAAAGCATGTATTTCGTTGTCTGGCTGGCTTAAATGTAGCTCTAATAGACAATTTTGTCAAAAGCTTTCCGATTTTATTAGTACCACTTTTGATGTGTTATCCGGAAAATATAAAAATATATCGCGTTAAATTCGCGTATTTACAATAGTGACTAAATCAACAGTGACTTTAAAAAATATATATATATGTTTATGTTACGGCTAAAGATAAGTACGTGTCAACTTAAACTTAAATTAAGCCTGCTGGGCATTGGCTACACTAAGTTTATGGGGGTTGGCATGGTTGAGTTTATACAGGTAGGTTTATACAGTGTGTCCCGGGATAAAGTGTAACCCTGAAAGGGGGTGAAAATAGATAAAAAATTATCAACAAAAAAAAGTATTTTTTTTTATTTTTGAAAGTTAACAATTCCTTTGAGGGTTGCTGTGTTCCTGTGAGTGAGTGACGTCACCAGACAGGAAGGAGTTGCTGCGTTAGCTGCAGAGGTGGCGGCGCGCGGGCGATATTTCAGGTTGCGAGCGTTTTATTATGGCTTGTCTGCCATTCGCCGTAGTATTTAAAATAGAAGAATAAACTAATATGTTTTGATTATGTGACAAAGTATAAACTACAAAAATCAAACATGCATATATGAATATTGAAACGTTAGTGAGCTGCTTACTTAAACGCTGTTTCCTTATTTTTAATTATATAAAAACATAAAATGAAACCGAAAATTATTTGACATCATTTTTTATTAATAAATATTACAAAATAATGAACCTATACAATATATTACAATAAGAAAACCTATACACTATATATTACAAGAAATAACATAAATAAACCAAAGCAAACTTATTTAAAACTATACAATTAAAACTAAATTAATATGACTACATATTTAAATTCAGAAACCACAACTCAACGCGTACAATGGACGACGAAGTAAGCAAGGTCTTGGTTTCGGCATGGCTGATCCAAATTGAAAAGCTATATTGCACGCGAGCTTGTTAAAGAATACGACTGTTGTTATTAGATGACAGTCGTTAAGGCTAGTCAATCGTCTTTGAGCGGCCTGAAAACACTGGCTTCACACTAATATGCAGTTGAGCAGATTTGTGGAGAATGCTCTAAATCTAAACCCTCGTCGATTGACGGAAACCCGTATGCCAACAGTGGGATGATTATGTGTTAATGCCGATGCCGAATTAGCCTTTTGCTGAATTTTTTAACAAGCCTGCGTGTAATAATGCTTGTTGCGTGGCATTATTTATATGCCGGAATCTGTCCGGGCCTAGGTGGATTCCGCCATACCTGAAACATATAAAAATTTAATAATAACATCCAAGGGTCTACCGCCAAGCGTTCTGGAGATTGTCTTATCATGAGAATGAATTTCATAATATTTAGTGGCTCTTATGCAGGATGCATAAGGTTCAAATTAGTTTATATTAAATATCAAAGTAATGTGAACCCATCCGGGTAATGCTGTTTTTGGTGCTGTGGTAGATTTTTTTTGCAAGTGTTCATCTTTGCCAACCTTCCGTGGGAAATTTCCACCGTCCACATTATTACCAAAACAATTATGGCCATCATCTTTCTCCAATGTATTTACTGTCACCAAAAAGTAAGAGGCGTTCAATGCTTTATCTGAGAGTGAACCGTTGTAAAAAGACTTACCACCATACACTCAAATGGTCGTAGTAGGTGGTAAAAATGAGGGAATCGGACCACTGTTCGTGCTGAGCACCGATTTGCTAATAAGATAAAAATTATTGAGACCGACTTAGAATGTCCATTTCAAAGAAATTGTGAACAGGGGAAGTCAAATTCCAGAAGCTTCCTAATCTTATTAATGTCTTACGATTATAATCGTTATTAGTTCCAAAGCAGTAATTTTACCCCCAGGACTGCTTCATAGTTTTTTTTGGTCAGAGACGGATCGGGAATTTGTAGTGGATTCAATTCCCATCCCAAATATATTAAAAAAAAAAACCTTCAAAGCACAAGTGTCTTACCATCTAGTAACGACGACTAAAATGTTTATTTGGCCCATTGTTTGCAGCAAATGCAGCATCCGCTTGCTTGCATGGGCCTCGCCGTCGTCGTCACTGTCTTGTTGGATCGCCATGCCTTTGGCCGTTAGTTTTTCGAACCTGTACGCGTAAATGTTATGCTTGGCATTTTGTATTTTTTTATTGCCTTTAAGTTTTTCCAGGACGGCTCTGAAATTCAACAGATATTTATAAATTAAAATCACAATTACAGTGTATAAAATGCTCGCTATCCCCTTTGATCACAGAAAATAACTCAGTAGAGTGTGCTTAGATCCTATGCCGGTTGTCAGTAGCTAGTTCTACTGCGGGTATACTATTTTCTGAGTTTATTATGTAGACAAATATTTTTAGTAGAGAATTTCATTTACAGCCAAGGCTAAAAATATGGAAACAATGCAATGTACGGTTTATCTACATAGTTGGGTTAGGTTAGATTATGCTTGCGATCACCAAAGTCGACTTAGGCAATATTGCTTTTCGAAAGGATGTAGGTTACCTCACCTCTCTTTCTCTTAAAACAAGTCATTTGGTGATCATAAACATAATCTACCCTAACCCAATTATGTTGATAATTCGTTAATTGTGTATTTAAATTATTATATTTATAATGTGAATTCGTGCAGTGTTTCGGCTAATGTGCATTAGATGGCTAAAATTAAGTTGGCAGCGGCTACGCGGCAGACGTTGTCCTGTCTTCTGACCAAGTTACATTAGAAAATTTAATATGGCCGTTAAGTTTTCTAAAATTTTGTAATTTTCCGCCAAAATTCTTTATTTTTTCTTTTATAAGAACTTTACAACATAAAAAGAAGAAGATAAAGATAAAGATAAAGATACATTTATTTGCTAAGAACATGTGTTGTTTTACATTGTACACGTACTTACATAAATTGCAAGTGCGTATGTCTGGTGGAATTCATTTATTAATGGTCAACATGTTTATAGAAATAGCGAAATCGGTCCAGTCGTTCACGCGTTCATGCCGTGACCAAGGAAAATAGGGATTCATTTTTATATAAATTATATAGATTAAATTGTATACTAACTTTATATCTTCCATGCTATGTACTTTAGCAGCATGACCCTGGAAAGAGCTTTTTCTGTCCACTATTACATCACTGTGTACTATTTCAGGACACTTGGATTCCTGCTGAAAAAATGGGTATCAATTAATCAAGAGCACCTTTTTAATGGCTCATTTGTGCAAATTTTGAGTAAAAGTAAACAGCATTTTTATATAATTTCGGAAGGTAAACAGTTTGCACTATTGACGAAAAGTTGGTCTCATAGATTTGTAGTTCCTTATTTATTACTTATATTACCTTTTCAGTATTGTTACCCCTAAGACCAATAAAGAAACTCATTTTACCCCTCCCTTAGATATGATCTTATTGTTCTGAATCATATCTCATCTCTTTAAGCTTTGAATGCCTTATTTGCCATAGTGCTATGTCTCACATTGCCCAAAGAGGAAGTCAAATACGAGAAACTCACAATGATTACTAGGAGTACCTAGTAATTTCTTTTGATTAAATTCGTTGAGAGTTCCAAGGCAGCTGTAGTTCTGACTTCGTTGTTCATTGGATTATTGAAGTAGGAAGCTTTAGAGTGTGGCTTCGCCCCTTGGCAATGCAAGAGATAGCACAACTTTTACGAGTACAGTTTTAGCGTATATTTTAGTTGTAAGTAGAATTGTGATTTTTATGTAGACTTAAGTTTAAATTCGTATAAATGCTGTGCTTATGAAAAATAAATAAGTGACGTTTATATTTTCTTATTTGTTTGATTTTTCTGCTGAATGTGACGAATTTACAACAATCTAAATTATTATATGACGGATTTACATTAATTAAAAATTAGGACAGTGGCGGATTTACAGATACTTTTTTATCGCCTAAGATACCTCCTAAACGCCAGGTAATTCTCCCTTGTTGGAAACAAATCAGAATAGTAAACAACCAATAAAAGCTTTTTCAAAAACATATAGTTTGTTCTGCATAGTTTATTCTTATTTTACTTACCAGTGACAACTTTGACATATCTGCAGTTGCTTCAGGCGCCCGTCCATTTTTCCTTGCATGTTTTGGAGATTTAATTGACAATAAAATTTCTCTTATTTTCTCTACCCACTGAAAAATAACTGCTTCTCCAATATTCTTTCTGAAATTTAAAGGTTAATCAATTCATTTTTTTTTTAATTTCATGATCTGAAATGAGTATTTGAGTGTTTAGATTTTGCCAGATATTGATTCAAAGTAGACCTTTGGTAAACCAGGGGCCCTACCGCCGAAGTTGAAACGATTTCCATCCAATATTTTGACAGCAAAAATTAAAATGGGTCTTAGATTTATGTTAATTGTGTTCATCTTGGCTGGTAGAAACTCCGGAGCTCTACCGATTAAGTTGAAGATGTTTCCCAATAACTAGACCGTAAGACCTATTTTTCGAATCAAGATATTCGATGGTAAGCGGCTTCAGCTTCGGCGGTAGGGCCCCTGGCATTTGTTAGCATTGGCGTAATTATAACGAACTAGTGGTTCGTTATAATTAACACACACTATAAATACGTTTAAATATGTTCATAATTTCTACATTTGTTTAAAAACAAAATACATTTGAATTTTAATAGATATTAGATGTCATTAGATGACAGTCGTATGTCAAGTCACTGGTCTTTAGGCGGCTTGAAAACACTGGCCTCCGCTAACCCGCAGTGGAGCGGCGTGGTGGTGGATGCTCTAAACCCCTTAGATTGAGGCAATACTCATATGCCTGCAGTGGGTTCATCGATCTTAGATCGATGAGTGGGATATATAATTGGGTTGATCCAGAGATATAGCTATTACTTACAAGTACACGTCATTTAGCGCGTTGTTCGTAGTTTCTTTCAGCTTCCTGTCCATCCACGGAGCTGATAGTTCATACTTAGGAAGCGACTGGTCTGGGTATTCCGGTGGCATTGTTATACTTAAAAGAACTTCCCTCTTCTTCGCCTGGATTTTAATAGAGTAAGAATTTGTGGTTTCACTCTCCACTGTCCAGTCATTTCCATAGATGGCACTTAAAGCCTCGACTTCTTCAGCCTATAAAAAATATATAAATATTCTTTGACATATTACACAGCGCCATCTAGTCCCAATGTAAGTAAAGCTTGTACGATTCCCGCGCAACCCCTGATGCCTACGCAACAACTTCTTCGGGTCACCTCACTCACTCGGAGGAACACCACAACACTCAAGGGAAATTTTATTTGGCTGCGGTATTCTGTGAGGTGGAGGTACTTACTTCCCGTGTCGGACAGCTGACAGACTCATATAAATACACTGTAGCAACCGTACCTCTCTTTAAAACTCTCTCTCCTCTCATTATACTTCTATTACGTGCAATTACGTATTACTATTACTTATACTGTAATGTAATAGAAGAATATTAATGTTATATAATATATTTTTATGTATTGATATCTCGAAAATGCCTCTAAGGATTTTGATGAAGTTTAGAATATGTAATTTATAATTTCAATTGTTAATGAATAATAATAATAATTAATTTTTCATACTTCAGTTTTAATTATATTATTATGTTAATATTTAATGGTCGCTTACACTTTACAATAATTATATACTTAATATTCACTTTGAGACGTAAGTAAATGAATGGTAACGTTAATTAATTTAATTTATTAATCTATTTCGCTTTTCTCGACAAGAAACTGGCATATAAAGATATTAATTGCAAATAATAAGTATAATAATTGCACTTATTTATTTATATCATTATATTCTATTGTACACAACATTAATTACCATTTTTTAAAATACAACTTGCCAATAAACATTTCGACTCTAAGAGGCTTACCGCTATCTTTACATCCTAAACCAACCTCATTTACACGTGGTCCACCCTGCTGATTCACTGACGAGGTTCTGGCGCAAAGAGCGATAGGGAAGCGTAATTATAAATTGCCCGACTGGGAAAATACCTCAACCTCACAGAATACCGTAGCCAAATAACAATTCCTTTGAGGGTTCTTGTGTTCCTGCGAGTGAGTGAGGTCAGAAAGGAAGGAGTTACATTGTTGGTAGCGAGAGTGCCGCACGTGTGATATTTCACGGTAACCGCTTCACATCAGCCGCTCCGTATGCTTGTCTGTCACCCGACGTAGTATATTTAAAACAAAATATAAATAATCATTGTTTTATGGCCAAGCAAAAGCACTTACCTGTCTTACAGCATTATTTTCTGTCTCCATTTTAATTTTATTTTCTCCTATATCACCACAACAATTTAGGTAATAACTGTAACTAATTATAAATTTAGATGTGTAACTAGTTATAATTATAGATTTTATTAAAAATTAAAACACTTTTCTAAATCAAACACTGAAGTTTTATTCTCGTAGCTTTTAACACCACGGCAGTTGTTAATTGAATGATAGTAGGTACCGGACAACTGAAGCATGTGCTCTCCGTGAAGGTTCGCAATAAAAACAACTACGGATAGAAGAAAGAGTACCTGTATTAATAGCCTTGTTATGACTCATCCCCTATTCTAAGTACTTTGAGAGGCTTTTAACTACCCTAATTTGTTAATTGTATCCATTATTAAAGTAGATAGTTATGTCCATAACTAATGGCTTACTCATTTTGAAATTATTTATAGTATTCCGTATTTTACCTGTCCCAGCTTTACACTGGTGCATTTTTTTGGGATTCCTTTCCTTCACAGAACGTCACGAGAAGGCTTTCGATATCACAAGTTCACCGTTGGGATCGTTCCTTCGCGTACTAAAAAGTTTGGCAACTCCTATCTATGTTGCACCATTAAAAAGTGGAATGCGTTGCCGGCAGAATGTATTTCCTCGTTCATACAATATGGGATCCTTCATGCGAAGCGTGAAGAAGCATCTTGTAGGCCAGTATGGTTGCGTCACCTGACAAGACATCAGGGTCTCTTGTCCGTTGCCGATGCGATTGGGGCTCCTCTTTTCGCTTACCGTCAGGCGAAGCGGAGCCAATATGCTGAGGTAATATAAAAAAAAGCGGCCACCGGCCACCTGCTAACAATAACTGCTTCCTCTCAGGTGATTTCCTTAAAATCCATTGTTTAATAATCTAACTTTTCAAAATATGATGTTTCATCAACCCTAAGATGTTTTTATCTATAGGTGTGTTCTACCTGCAAGTTTTACCAATTGTGGTAAGAACAAAGCAAGATATATATAGATAGATAATTTTGTTCGTGCCACAATAGGCTTGTGAACCATTTTTTTTCGATTTGTTATTTAAAAACGTCACAATAATATAACTTTAGGTGAAAGAATTACTTCAATAGCATAAAAACTTCTCGAGATATGAAAACTTGAAGATCACAATTTCGGACTATAAAGATCTGCAAACTTTCATTCTAAAATCTTCCGTCCAGACTTATTTTAGAGTCCATCAAAGTTTGCCGGGGAAGTCCATTTTAAAAATATGATAAAATAATATTTCCATTGGAGAAGCAATTAAAATAATAATACTATAACTTTTATTATGATACTAATTACATAAACGTATATACATAATATTTAACATAGCTGTCGTACAAATTTCTGATTTGATGCATACCAAATACAAACCTGTGACGACATAACTCAGTAGCCTTTTGTATGGAACGTTTTCGGGAAAGTCCGAAATTTAGATTTTCAAATTATCATATCTCGTGAAGTGTTTGTGCTATCGAAGTAATACTTTCACCTATGGTTAGCTATCTCAATTAATTGAAATAGGTAAAAATGCTGTCTTTTATATTTCGAAAATATATAATAGGCTATTTGACTAACATTATTTTCGGTTTGATATGTAGGGACATCTCCATAATATAACCATTGGTGAAAGAATTACTTCGATAGCACAAAAATTTCTCGAGATATGGTAATTTGAAAATCACAATTTTTAGGCTGTAATGAAAACGCTTTATACAAAAGACTACCGAAGTATGACGTCACAGGTTTGTATTTTGTATGCATCAAATCAAAAATTTGTACGACACCTATGTTAAATATTACGTTTATGTGATTAGTATCATAATAAAAGTTATAGCATTTTTTATTGCTTCTCCAATGGAAATATTATTTTTGAATAATTTCATACTTTTAAAATGGACTTTCCCGCCAAACTTTGATGGACGCTAAAAAAAAGTCTGACTGAAGATATTAGAACGAAAGTTTGCAGATCTTTATAGTTTTGTGTATTTTACAATATTGTTAAATAATTTATACAATTTTTAAACATAGGAAAATAGCCTATTTATGTTGATAAATTAATGAAAACCCCAGAGATCATATATGTCCCAAAAGTACAGGGTTAGTGTGTACAGTAGTACAGTAGTGGCGTTTCGATTCTACGCGACTATACGAGACGCTTAAGAAAATTGGCTAACGATATGTATAGTTAACTAGCGACCCGTCGCGGCATATCAGTAAGTTCAGCAACGTGGCAGTCTGTCTATACCATAGTCTGTCTATACCAGTCTGTCTATATCACCTGCATGTGGTGCATCCTGTCGAGAGCAAAAGAGGCTCTGGCAAAAAGACTGCCCTATCATCCACGTTGCAGAATATCGGGTCCAAATAACAATTCCCTTGAGGGTTGTTGTGTTCCTGCGAGTGAATGTGGACACTAGAAACGAAAGAGTTGCTGCGTTGGTAGCGGGGGTACAGCGCAAACGGTATTTTCACATTAGGCAGGCCGTATGCTTGTTTGCCACCCGACGTAGTATAAAAAATAGTTAAGACATAAAAGAAACTTCAGAAACTTTGTATATTTGGTTTATTGTGCTGTTTAAATAAACAACTACTAGGATGTCTTATTGCTTATATAGGTATTTTATACATGATTTATGTACAATCACTAACATTATATATATAACATTTCTACACATTTGTCCTTAATGATAAAGCAATAATGTCTAAATTCAAAATCTAGATTTTAGGCGATATGATGAATTTCATATTAATCTTCTACTGTTATTTATATTATAGTTCATTAAACTTTGCTAATGTCAAATAAAATCCGGCACAACTTGCCGGATTTTATTCTATTTTTATTTAATAAAATCCGGCAAGATGTAATCAACTATTAAATAATATTCAAATTGCGTAATTTAGACAATAAATTAGGCCCTGCTCCTGCTGGATGAAATGTCCGCATTCACCAGTTCAATGGAACGAAATTCCTCTCTGAAAAATTCTAAACTTTTCCAATTCCAATTGCATGTCACTCTCAATTGTCTATTATTTAGAAACTACACAAAAATAAACAAACATTATTTATTTGCATTCTATTTCATAGAAGGAACCTCATGAGGTTCCTTACACTAATACATATCATAGATTATTTCGCCCGACACTACTAATAGGTACTATTTGTTATTTCGTGCCGATACTTGGGATTTTCGACTTCAGACATCAGAGTAAGCCCCTTGACCATTTATTCTACAATAATCGTAACTTAATTAACAAATTAACAATAAGTAGAAGTTAAATGTCTATTTATACTAAAATATCACAGAATCATACTATTTACAAATTATTAAAAAATATAATTTAAATAAAACTTACAATATAAATTTTACAACTTTACAATATTAACATTATTTCATCTAAATTATATCTAAATGAATAATAATTTAATTGTTTTTAATTATGTCACAATTATTTGGAATGTATAGTTTACAATATGGACACGATAATTAATTATGGCAAAATTTACCAGCCATTTAGAGACATTTAGTGAATAATAATGACTATCAGAATTATTATAAGCACTTACTTATTAATGCAATTAAAAACACATTCTCAGATAATACCTAATCATATTTATTACATGTGATTAGGAATTATTTTAAGATTCTGATTTTGTTGTTTTTCTTTTTATGGAATGTGGATTTTTCTTTTTTTTTTCTTCATATGATATTTTTCTTCACAAAAAGGAAAAATCCACTACTATCATCTGTGCTGTCTTTTCTTTGCTTGAACTACTAATTTTGTCAGAACTTAAATGGGCTTCGAAAGAGAGCAATGCTAATCATAAAGTGCTTATAATGTATGTGCCATAAACGCGGGGGTGTATTGCAACCCTGAAGACTGCCCGGGTAAAGAGCCATTAGCTCGAGGCCCGTACGTATTCCCCGTGGATACATGTCCCCAGGTCAGGTGCCATAAACGAATAAAAGTCTGTTTACCATTTCGTCTACACACTTTAAATGTTGGGTACAATTTAAATGTTACGTAATACTACTTAGTACTGTGGTAATACTTTCATTATTTTTGTGAAGAAAAAATGATGTTTGATAACTTCCCATAAATGATGTTAAGAATAGAGTCAATATTTTCCTTAAAAGGCTGGCAACGGATCGGCGACCGGTTAGTGTTGCTGATTTCTATGGGCGGTGGTGATTGCTTTCCATCAGGTGACCCACATGCTCGCTGGCCCTCTCATATAAAAAATAACTTTTGTCTTCAAAGTTTTGACTTCAAAATGGCGCCATATAATACAAGTTATGTCGTGAAGAAAATATAGCATACAGATAAGTAAATAATACTGATAAAGTCTTATTATGTTTTGCAGTTAGATATAGAGGAGTTAGTAGTAAGTAATTATTATAAGACTGAAAATAACTTATTATGTGTGTGCTGGAGTAATATGCACAAATAAGTGTTTCACTTATTCAATCAATCATTCATTCATTAATTCATTCAGTCAGTAGTGTTTCAAAAGTTCTTTAAGCTCGAACTTGGTTTGTAAATAGCCAGGCAAGGTTCGTTTGCCGTATAGAGCTGGGCTATACTGTATCTGACCGAGCAGTAAGCGGATTAAGCCGGATGTAAGTTGCATGGCACGGATATCAGAGGCAAAGAACTCCTTAGTGACCCAGTCCAGTTAATTTCCCGCCTTAATTTCTGACGTGACAGATTCTGTAAAGCAATCATTCGACACACCGCTTTGTACAGAACAAAAACTGGCGGGAGAACTTCGATTGCTTAAGGTTTTTTCGTGGCTATGATATTCAACCATACTGCCACTTGGTTGCTGCAGAACATTCTGAAACATGATTGGTTCCGATCGGATTTTATCCGGTTTTTTTAACAGCTCCTCTATTGAATATGGATTCTTCTTTTTTTCGCTTGGCGATTTTCGTTCGTCAGTGTCAGGTCTATCGGTGCTGTCATCGCTCGCTTCTACGGATATTTGTTCAGAATGGTCAGATTTTACATCTTCGGAATTGATTCTGTTTAGGAGATTAGTGTGTAGGTTGAGATATGGCGAGAAGTTTTTCGTGTCGTGGTACGGCATCATTATTCTTTGCCATGGAGATAAGGGGTAGGGTTTTAAGAGTCCTTGGGCTTGAACTTGGTTTGCCAGTAGCCAGGAGGTCGTGAGTCGTCTGTCGTACAAGGCTGGGTCTGGCTGAGGTGGTGGTACCCTGACAGCGGAGTGGGCGAAGTATGGTGGGTTCTGGGATGGCAGTGGTGTTGGAGGCAACGAGGTCTTGAGTGTCATGTACTCCATAACGTTTGGTGGCAGCTCCGCTTGTGGGTAAGGATCTGAAAATAGAGAATTAAAATTGGTTAAACATGTGAAGTTTTCGATAATAAAAAGTTATTAATCAGAGAATAATGTAGAACAAATTCGAATATAGGATTTTTTTTAATAACTAATAATTTTTGAGTTATGTTCTTTGGACCGTTTTGGTGTGGAAACGCTTGGCCCATGGTGTCCGAGCGCGAGAATTTTATTCAGAGACGTCTCCAAATGTTTGCTAGACTCTTCCCGCTACCAGAGGGCTGGCCTATTTCTCGCTCAGCGAATAAGCATTGCCATCCAGCATTAGAATGCTGCTAGCCTTCTGGCCACTTTGCTCTATAATGGCGACGCGGAAGAATTTTTGACGCTATTTAGATTATTACATTTTATTAATTTTAATTAGTTTTTGATGTTTCCGTTTTATTTGTATACATAGTTGACCATATTTAGTTTTTATTTGAATGGTATAGTTTTAATTATTTTTAAGTTATTTTCATTTTGATAACTATGGATAGATAGATAAAATATACTTTTCACCTCACTAGCTCGTAAAAGCTCTGTTTATCATTCGAAATCTGCGTGGAAAATCGCACTTTATCCGCTAGCGTGGAAAGTGTTTTTAAAATTCGAATATTTTTATTCAATAAAGATTTCGTACAATAAATTACATATATATAGAACCTCATTGGTTTCGTAATAGTTTATATTCTCTGCAGCCAGTCCATTGATGATTATTTATTAAAACTGTTTTTCTTGCACCTAACATTTTCCTCGCTTTAGTGAGGTGAAAAGTTGTGTGTTGCGCTCGGCAGCAAAGTTATTTAGCGTCTCGTACCTTTGAAACCCTCGCTACGCTCAGGATTCTATATTTGAACCACTCGCTTCGGTCGTGGCTCAATCCTAGAATCCTTCGCTTGCTCAGGTTTCAATACAAGGTACTCTCGCCAAAAATTAACTTTGCAGCCTTGCATAACAAATAACTATTATTTGCACGATAAAAGGTAATTTAAAACTAAACTTATTAACAAAAACTTTTATGTGCAACAAGGTGGCCTTATTGCTGAAAGGCACTATTTTTTTTTCTACGTTGGGTGGCAGACAAGCAAACGGCCCGCGGTTACGTAGCCACATTTAAAGCTCGCAACATGAAATATCGCTCGCGCGCCGCCACTCCAGCTGCCATCGCAGTAACTCCTTACTTTCTGGTGAGCTCACTCACTCGCAGTGCTTATTCGCTCTGTATGATCGAAGTAAACCTAAGACCCAATGCTACCATGAAATCGTATTCAACAGTTACGGATTTAAAACTTATGGTTTAATATATTATATTATGTAGAATACAAAATTTTAAATATATGGTGATGTGATCGATTTAGAGACAAGCCATTTAAATCGTCGACGACCCCAGTAAAATAATTCTTCTCTTGTGACTGGTTAAGAAAGTTTAGTTACCGAAGTGGAAGAAGGGAAACTTACACGTGGTATTGAACCTTTAAGTTTAAAGAGGGTTTGCCTCCCATTGTGTGCTCTACCGATTATACAATGGGTTGTGATCGGAAGAGTTGTTCGATATGATGCCTCTTTTGAACATAGGTATTTTCCTTAAACTTCCATAATTGACGAGCTCGGTGGTCGAATGGCTAGCAATGGCCACTTGGACTCTGAGGTAGCGGGATTGATCCCCGCACATGACAAACATTTGTGTGCATGAACAATGAACATGTCTGTTTATCTTGGTCTGGGTGTTTTCTGTGTATTATATGGATGTATTTACAAAAAAAAAAATGTATATGTTAAGTATAGTATCAGTTATCTGGTACCCAAAGTACAAGCTTTGCTTAGCTTGGGACTAGATGGCAGTGTGTAATTTATCCAGGAATATTTATAATTAACCCGTATTTTTATTGCATCCATCAGATCCTTGTAATGTTATGATAATGAAGTAATAAAACAAATACCCTCACTTGTTACAAACATATTTGTGGTACCTACCTCGCCAGCCAATGTTTTGAGGATATTATTATTATTATGTAAGTACATACAATTTCTAAATGTAATTAGTAATTATAATTAATGTAATAATTCGGTACTACCGCTCCATTTCTCGATCCATGCGATCAACTGCAATTTTTAGGGTTCCGAACCTCAAAAGGAAAAACGGAACCCTTATAAGATCACTTTGTTGTCCGTCTGTCTGTCTGTCTGTCTGTCTGTCTGTCTGTCAAGAATTTCTATGTCGAGAATGCGTGGAGGTATCAAGCTGAAATTTGAACTGTATACTCAGGTCTACGGTCCCATGAAGTTAAAAAAAAATCAAACTGCTAAGTTTACGTAGAAAAAAGTTACGGCCGTTTATTCAGCAAAAAACGCATATTTCGACACACTCAAGGGAATCAAAACCTATAGGGTACTTCCCGTTGACCTAGAACTATGAAATTTGGCAAGTAACATCGTTATAGACTGCAAGTACAGGAATAAATCTCAAAACTGTACATTTGTAAATAAATCTTAAAAAATAGGGGGTCTATATTTTTTATAGGGTGTCGAAATTTCAAATTGAAACTACTAGTTCAAATGGGGTATCATATGAAAGGGCTTGATGTACACATTGCAAAAATCATTTATTTATTATAATGAAAAATATCAAATTTAATAATGATACTACGTACCTACGGAACCCTCGGTGGGCGAGTCCGACTCGCACTTGTCCGGTTTTTTTTATGTATTCTGATATTTCTCAATTTAAGTGAATAATGTATTGAGAAATAAATGTCTTAAACCATATAATCTTTACCAGCCCCCTTACCACCATCTCTTATTGCGATTCAATAACTGAATAGATTGCTTATTCATACCAATGAATTAGCGACTCTATTCCGTTTGAAATAGAGTCGCTTATTCATTGGTATGAATAAGCAATCTACTTAATTATTGAATCGCAATAAGAGATGGTGGTAAGGGGACATCGTAAGTAGCAGGGTTATCCCTGAATGCGTTGGACATAGAACCATACAAAAGATTGTTTTATAGTATAATACGCAACAAAAACAAGAAATATTTCAACTACATCCTGTCATCTTCAAAATTACGGCTGCCATTCAACATGAACAACTTGTAAAAATAATTAAATTACATGTAACTCCTCAAGGCATGGCGGTAAACTAACCTAATTAGTAGAATTGGTACGATCGCGATGAATATTTACGATTAGTCAAAGATACAACACGTTAACTCGTTGTTAACAGCTGTCGGGGACTCTGCATTCTCGTACTACACCAGGGCAAATGTCTACAGTAGTGTCGGACGGACATAAGTAGGGTTACCAGATGCTATGCCTCTAAAATCCTGACAAAAAGCTGGATTCGTAACAAAAAGTCCTGACATTATGCTAAGATCGCCCGTACGGTGCGATACATGATAGTCTAGTTTTTTTTTTTATATTTTTAACATATATACCTGTTGCTTAGTGTTGATTGTTAGCAAACAAAAAAAAAAAAAATAATTTATAATGTTTGTTTTGCTCTAATGTCAAAAATCCTGACATTTGCCAAGTCCGGCCGGAATCCTGACAGGGATCCAAAAATCCTGACATGTCAGGACAAAACCTGACGTCTGGTAACCCTAGACATAAGCAATCAACATAACATACCCCTAGCTGTCGACGTATATTTATAGTATTTAAATAGATAGATAGTTAATTCTGTTCGAATCGATGTGTTAGGTAACAATTCAATGTTTTAGGTCTCCAATAGTGTTAGATACTTAAAATAAATAAATATTTCTTGACAATTTACACAGCGCCATCTCGTCCCAAATTAAGCGCAAAGCTTGTGTTATGGGTACTAGACAAGAAAACACCCAGACCAAGACAAACAGACAATGTCTGTTTGTCTTGGTCTGGGTGTTTTCTTGTTGTGTTGAGCTTCCTTGACTAGCCATCTTTTTAGGCTTTTAATGCCTTATTTGCCATATTGCTGTCTGTATTGCTAAAAGAGGAAGTCAAATTCCAAAACATTCCTACTCCTACTAATTTCTTCTGATTAAATTTGTTGTGAGTTCCAAGGCAGCCGTAGTTTTAGCTCCGGGACTGTAATGGACTTCATTGATCATTGCCTCATTTTGGTGGTCGCAGCTGTTAATCCCGGTTACACTGAAGACACGGTGGTGGGAAAGGTTGGTGGGCTCCCGTCTCATATTTAAGTACAAACATTTAGATATCTCCCCCATCGTTGAATTAGGCCTCCCCAACCCGTCTGGCCAGCGTGGGGAGTGTAGGCCAAATCCTCCTTCTGTCTAGGACGGACGTGAGAGGGTCGTGCTCCTGTAGTGGAAAATAAAATGGACCTGATGATGATTCTAAATACTATGATATGAGTTTTTATTCAAAGTGGCGCGACTTTCGCAGCTACAAGGAACTTCATATAAGAAAACGCATCTCCATTCTTCTCCTTTCCGTTCAATGGAGTGCCACCCTTAGCACCCAACCAATAAATGTCACAGCATAACTACGATTTAACTATAATTAAATAAAACAATATTTCCTGTCAGTCCCACCACCTGCCGAATAGGCAAGAATTTACGTCCGTCCATTTGACGTGTTGTTACACTGCGTTAATTTACGTTTGATTTTATAGCTATGTCGCTATTTGGAACTTGTACGTGTACAAATTAACCTATTATTTATAAAGTTATTCCAATAAAGTTAATTTGATTAGCCGTAATTAATTGGAATTGATTAATATAGTTAGATACGACTAACTGTTTTAGTTTATTAAATGTTTTATAAATACATTCTGTAACAAACCTATCTAAACTTAATATTTATAAATAGAACCTGTTTTTTTTTCTTTTTTGTACAGAAATAGAAAACAAAAAAGAAAAATAAAAACAAAACAAAACAAATTATATATAAATAAATGAGTTGTGATTATTTTTCTTCACATTTTCTATAAAGCCAAGTAAGTGTTTCTATTCGGTATTTTTTATACCACTAAACTGCCAAACAAACATACGCCCTGCCTGATAGAAGCTATTACCGTAGCCAATGAATGTATCACCTGGGTCATCATACGCGCAATGCCGACCCTTTTTGAAGAACCCCATGCTGTAGTCTCCTAAGAAAACCTCGACACGCCGTTCATCCCACAGCTCAGCATCAGCAGAACACCCCGTTGTAGAATCGGTAGAACAGACGAAGGGACGCAAATTCTCTTCTCAGACTTAAAGGTCTGAACCGTCTGCATAGACGGTCATGGTTCCCAAACCCACGTTTGGGATCATGGCAAAAAAAGTGTATTTACGTTTTATACCTATTGTATGTGGTGCACCCTGCCTACTAGCGAAACAGGCTCTGGCAAAAAAGCCGAATCATTCCGATATATCATGTTGCGAGCGTGAATATGGCTATCCGCTTCACATGAGGAGGAGTTAAAGTTCTAGAATAACTCCACTGAATAGTTTTTTAGTTTTAATTGAAGAGCTCGATGGCGTCGTTGCGCGTAGCAGTCTAATCGATCACGTAAGTCAAGCAACGTTGACAACGCCCTGTTCATGGATGGGTTTACTTATCTCGAGCTCCTCCGTGCTTCGGAAGGCACGTTAAGCCATCTGTCCCGGCTGTTGTCGTTAGATAACAGTCGTTAAGCCAAGTCAGTGGCTTTTAGGCGGCTTGAAAACACTGTCCTCCAGATGTTGAGCAGCGTGGTGGAGAAAGCTCTAAACCCCTTCGATTGAGGGGAGACCCATATCCCAGCAGTGGGATGAATAAGGGATTGACGACGAATAGTTTTTTAAGTAGATTCTTACCATGCCCACTCCTAGGTTCATCATCACTCCAAGCCAATCCACTGTTCCTTAAGATCCTGTTGACTGAAGATACGGAGGGGATGGAGTGAGGTTCACACACTCTAGCGCTGAGCAGCCTCTCTCGGATCTCCCAGGCAAACATCCCCGGGTTCTCCTGCTTCAGCCGGAGTATCTTCTTCACCACCGTTGGTGTTGCCACTTGCTGAAAGGAGAACACAGATACTTGTATAAGGTTGAAGTTGAGGGTATAGTAGACTAGGAGAGAAATTAGGTTTACATAATTGATAAGGATGGGAAAAGATCTCGAGGACGATCACCAATCCGCTGGTCTGATTCCATTAAACAGGTTATGGGTCTCACGGTAACTACGGCCTTCAGACAGGCTGAAGACAGGGCGGTGTGGAAACAGCTTGTCAAATCTTCTACCAAGGCATATCAGAACGGGCACGACCTTCAGTAGTGAAGAATACGAAGAAGAAGAAGAAATGATAAAAACCTTGTTGTTGTTGCATAGAATTGACTTAGATGCGCAAAATGTTGTAGCATATATTGACGAGCTCGGTGGCGTAGCGGTCAATGACGCGGCTTCGACACCAACGCTCGTGGGTTCGATTCCCACACAGGACAAACATTTGTGTGCATGAACATGTCCGTTTGTCTTGGTCTGGGTGTTTTCTATGTATCTTAAGTATGTATTTACAAAAAAAAAGGTATTTACGTATGTTTATCAGTTGTCTAGTACCCATAACACAAGCTTCGCTTACTTTGGGGCTAGATGGCGCTGTGTAATCTGTCTGACAACATTTATTTATTTATATATGAAACGATTTTTTGTTAGTTTTTTTGATTGATTGGTTGGTTTGATGGAGACTTTTCGTTCAGCATGGCCTAATCTATATTACATAGTATATATAAATTAATATTCCTGTACATATTACACAGCGCCATCTAGTCTCAAACTAAGCAAAGCTTGTACTATGGGTACTAGATGGGTTCTCTCGGATATGTATATGATACATTGGACGTTTGTTTTTTCGAAGACACTACTAATGCTTTTAAAAAAAACGGGGTGTGGCTGTGTCATGGACACGGCCGTGTGTTGTACGTGAATACGTTATATGCACTGAAATTATCTCAAAATGGCAGCGCTTCCCCCTCCCTGGCACGCGATGTTCTATAGTCCTTAATTACCGTAATAAATTCTTTGATCCTTCATCTATCCAGTGGTGTGATTGAATTTTAGATGTAGAGCATAGATTCGAAACAATGACGGCAAATTGTATGCCCCGATTTTGTTACCATTAGATTTTTTGCATTTACCCGTAGCAAATTTAAAGACGTAGTCAATAATCTAAGTTTTCGGCTGAAAGTCCTGTATATTATTTCAAAGTTGGCCCGGTTGGCCATTTTTTATTTTTAATAACAATTTGAATAAAACCGGCCAAGTGCGAGTCGGACTCGCGCACGAAGGGTTCCGTACCATTATCTATAAAAACGGCAAAATAAATCACGTTTGTTGTATGGGAGCCCCCCTTAAATATTTGTTTTATTTTTAATTAATTATTTATTTATAAAGTGAATATAAAATTAAATATTATGTGAATATTTCAAGCGTCTACCTATTACTGTTATCAATTGCGAGCAAAAACGAGCAAAAAAATCACGTTTGTTTTATGGGAGCCCCCTTAATTATTTATTTCATTCTGTGTTTTAGTACTTGTTGTTATAGCGGCAACAGAAATACATCATCTGTGAAAATTTCAACTGTCTAACTATCACGGTTCATGAGATACAGCCTGGTAACAGACGGACGGACGGACGGACGGACAGCGGAGCCTTAGTAATAGGGTTCCTTTGTAACCTCTGGGTACGGAACCCTAAAAACGAAAATTTAAAGTTTCATCAAGTAAAGTACCGAAAGATGGATAATGACGTGCGATGTTCAGGTAATTGAGCTTTTTGTCAAAAGCTTGGTCAACAATATTCAATGAGCTTTCATTGTGGGATGTGCTTAAAACTATACTTATAAAATAATCATCTTGGCTGAATCATCATCCAATGTTTCTGAGCAAAAAGCTATTAAATAAGTGAAAGCGACTTCATTGAAGTCGATGCATGTAAAGATAATGTTGTGATTAAATGACATACAAAGAAGTAGGCTCCGAAGGGGCATCTTCTTAAATTTTGATTTAATTTAATTTAATTTAAGTTGATTTGTCTAAATTTAATTTTATATGTTTTAATTTCATTTAGATTGATTTAATTTTATTTAATTTGGTTTAATTTTATTGTGCTATTTAATTTAATTTATTTATGTTATTCGATTGAAATTATTTTAATGATTATTTAAACTGTTATGTTTTTTTTATATGTAGCCTTTGACAAGCGCATTGGCTTGCTGTAATGCTTGTCAAAAGGAAGTTATTAAATAAATACTTAAATAAATAAATAAATCTTATAGTCGTCAACCCTTATTCATCCCACTGTTGGGATACGGGTCTCCCCTCAATCGAAGGTGTTCAGAGCATATTCCACCACGCTGCTCAGTTCCGAGATGGCGGAGGTCAGTGTTTTCAAGCCGCCTAAAGGCCACTGACAACTACTCGTATCATCAAATGACAACAGCCGGGACCGACGGCTTAACGAATCTTATATTTTGTCTAAATATTAAAAAAAAATACCAGTCCTAGGTGCGACTTGAACCCACGATCTGTCGATAACTAGAGCTACTGATTATGGCAATGGAGCTGACGTTTTTAATATTAAGCATCAGGAGGTTTTAATTGTCATCAAACTTTACAATAGCCTTTAACGCCTGTGTGCCATACAACAAGACAAACAGATAAAGACAATACAAACAGATAGATAAATAAAATAGAGTAGGTACCCAGTAAATTATCAAACAGTAATACCGGATTGTTCGATATTGGCCTGGGTTAAGCTGTGTTTTCACTTTCCTAATGTTCTGAACGATCATTCGTTCGTTCGCGTAGAACTAAGAGCGAATGATCTGAGTGCTAAGTACGAGTATTATGATCAAATTCGAACGTGTTTTAACAATTAACAAATTTATTTGAACCTTTGACATATAGTTTTGAATGCTGTGCAATAGAAATAAAAATATATAATTTAATAATCGTGACTATATATAGAATTCCCAATTCGAATATTGACATATTTTTTGAACAATTGAATTTATTGTTAGCGTAAGCTGACGAGAAAAAAAGATAAAAATATCGTTTTATGTGGAGACTGGAACATTGATTGGTTGAAAGATAATAAAGTAACCAAACAACTAGAATCGGTGTTAAATAACTTTAATCTTACTAACCATATCATAAAACCGACTAGAAAAACATCATGCAGTGACCTCGTTGCAAGTAATATACCCGAGGTTCATCCTGGTATACACTACTTAGCACTTTCCGATCATGAAACAGCGCAAACAATTTCTTTTCCAGTGGAAATAAATGTCAATGTTAATAAAACTCCATCTTACTGGTTTGAAGAGAGAAGAGATATGTCAGACGACAATATACGAAAATTCTGCAATTGTATGACATCGTTGTCGTTTCACGATGTACTAAGTGCAAAAGATGTTGAGAAAGCCTTTGACAATTTTCATGATACCTTAATACTATTTTATAATTTGTGCTTTCCCACAATTAAAGTTAAAATTAATACCAAGACGATGAAAAATAAGTGGATAACAAAAGGTATAAAAACAAGTTGTATTAAGAAAAGAACATTATATCTCAAATATCATTTAGTCTCAGGAAATAAGTCTAATACAAAAAAAAAAGTATAATGCTTACTCTAAAGTATTAAAAAAATGTATACATGAGGCACAGCGAATAAATAACACAAAATATATACAAAATTCTCAAAATAAAACCAAAGCGGCGTGGGATATAATAAAAAAAATGACCAGCAAACAATCTAATAATAATATTACTTCAATAAATTACGATAATAAAACATATTCTGACCCGGAGGCTATTAGCGAACTTTTTAATAAATATTTTTTAAATTTAGATAATAATAATATGATGAATTCACATAACACTCGCCTTGCTAATAACAATTACAACAGCAATAGCATTTATTTAACGCCAATAAATCCTGAAGATGTCTACAAGGTAATTCAAAAGCTTAAAAATACACATTCAACAGGCTATGATAATATTAATGTAAAAGTGTTAAAAATGTGTGCTAAGCAGCTGAGTGTACCGTTAGCGCACATCATTAATTTATCATTTACAGAAGGAAAGTATCCTTCCAGGTTGAACATTAACCTCTGTTTAAAAAAGGAGACAAAAAGTCTATTAACAATTATAGACCAATATCATTGACTCCAGTATTATCAAAAGTAATTGAAAGAATTATGTATGATAAAATATATGCCTTTCTAACAATATTTAATATATTAAAACCAGAACAATTTGGCTTTAGAAAATATATGTCAACCATCCTAGCGTGTTATGAACTAATCAAGACTGTGACAAAAAAACTGAATGACAAAGTGCCAATAACTGCTATTTTCCTTGACATGTCAAAAGCCTTTGACTTTGTGTCACATGACATCTTATTAAATAAATTATGGCGATGTGGCATTCGCGGAACTGCGCACACATGGCTTGAAAGCTATTTACGCTTTCGGCAGCAGTGCGTTGAAATTACAAACTTGACTGGACGTACTAAAATTGCCTATAGATCTAAATATCGTCTCAATAATTGTGGAGTGCCTCAAGGTAGCATATTAGGGCCGTTATTGTTCTTAATATATGTAAATGATTTACCTGACGCAATAGATAATAAGTGCATATTGTTTGCTGATGACACAACACGTCGTATTGAAAAAAAACATAATATAGATCATAAAACTGACATTGAAACGACTAATACCATTAATTGGCTAAAACAAAACAATTTAAACATAAACATGACAAAAACAAAATTAATTAACTTTAAAACGAATAGAAATGCAAGTAATGTGCCTTTCAATGTTACATATAATAACAAAAGCATTGAAACAACTGAATCCACAGTGTTTCTTGGCATAACTGTAGATTACCTATGCAATTGGAAGAGTCACATAAATTTACTTTGCTGTAAGCTTGATAAATTTGTATATGTGCTTGGTAGAGTTAGGTGTTTAGCATCAATTAAAGCTGCTATCATGGCTTACCATGGATGTGTATCATCTCTACTGAGGTATGGAGTTATATTATGGGGTAACTCAGTTGAGATATCAAGAGCATTCATATCTCAAAAAAAATTGTATTCGTGCCATATACAATGTCGATATAATGAACAGCTGTAAGCCCTTATTTAAAAGATCAAATATCTTGCCTCTGCCATGTCTATACGTATATGAAATGTGTCTTTTTGTTAAAAAATATAATCATTTGTTCATTAAACATAGTGATTATGCATCCTCTAGAAGTAGACATAAAACCCGGTTAATTGTACCTAATCAGCGGCTTACACTTTATTCTGACAATGTGCATTGCATGGCAATAAAAATTTTTAATCATTTACCAGACAATTGTAAAAACTTAAGACTGACATTATTTAGAAAAAAAATTACATGAATGGCTCTTAAACAAATGTACTATAAGTGAGTATTTGAATGACCGATTTATTCATATAAAATGAAATTATTAATTATATTATGTATTGGATTTTTGTGAATTAAGTTATTGTAATGAAATGGAAGTAATTTTCAGTTTTTTTTTTTAATATACTGATAAATAAATTTAATATTATTTATAATAAGTTGACCGAAACATTTGCACGCCCCTGCGAGGGTAGAATAAGTTGGACATGTAATTTGTGTAACATCTTTGTTGTACCTTATTTTCGCAAATAAATTAAAAAAAAAAAAAAAAAAAAACAGAAACAAACCGACCAAATAGAAAAGAACTCTTATATTGTGAATTTTATAAGACGCGAGTTACATATCAAAATTATGTGGCTTATTTGCTCATATTTTGAAGTGAGCAACCCGGCTAATTTGGATATGTAACACGGGTCTACTAACTTCACAATAAGAAAAAGTTCATAGCATTTGCTCTGAACTTTCGTTCAGAGCAAAGGTTCTGGACTTTTTCGTTCACTACGAACATTTGTTCTGAACGAATGATCATTTAAAACGCTAAGTAAACACGCAGCTTCATAGGTACACGTAGAAAATCACAGGTGAAATCTAGTACAGTAGAGCGTCGATTATCCGAACTAATTGGGGGACTTGGGTGTTCGGAAAACCGGTATTTTCGGATAAATCGAACTACCTACAATGATGATTCAGCCATACATATTTACGTACAGCTAAATGAAAACCATATTAACATTTATATATTTAATGACAAATAGGAATTAAACAAAAAAAAGCTCAGACAATCTTGTAGATAGTAAAACATGTATGTACTAGGTACAATTAACGCTTAAAAATATCTTCAATCTTCGTCTGCCGAAGCAAGCCTACCCGCTTACGTTCGGTACTTTTTTAAGGACCGATATTTGTTACTAACTTACTTACTAACTAGGCAATATCTAAGCAAGTAAACGCACCAATTACGTTTTCATCTTCATTATCTGATCTTGTAGTGATGAGGTGCTAGCGATGGCGTCAGTTATTAGTCTTTCTTACAAGTCTAAAATTTCAGGCAGGCGTAATAAGTTCGGATAAGCGGTCGTTCGGTAGAGCGACGTTCGGATAAATCGACGCTCCACACTATTATTTATACTGTGCTAGGAGGCAATAAAAGTAAGGGGTGGGTATTAGCGAAACTTCAAACTATTCGGTAGTTAATATGCGACTGATAACGGACTGTTTTCGGGAAGATAATTCGAAATGATGCTGATAACGTGGAGTGGGCGTCGAAAAATGATTAAAGTGACGGTGCGTTCGGTAGAACGAAGAGATTTGTTAGTTTTTTGATATGATCGTATCCTTTGATGTAAATTTATTATTACATGTATAACATTATTATTGCATTACTGAGCTACCAGGAGGTAGAAGGCGCCACACTGCGATTTCACAGCAGTAAAATATAAAATGAAAAAATTCACCACCATCACAAACCTTCTTGGTTGCTTCAATCTTGGTAATCGAGAGGCAGTGGGTTCAAATCCCTCCTAGGCGAGAGAGGTGAATTTTTTCATTTTTAAATATATTTATAATATTCTGGCATGTTGGCCGAAATCAATTAAGTAAATAATAATTAATATAAACTGAATTTAAATTTATGGCGAGTTGTATGAATTAATGAAGTTTAGAGTGAAGACTGGTATTAAATCAAACAGCTTGTCAAAACACTCCCAATGATATAATATGTTTAATAGCATATAAATAGAGGCAACGCAACATGCCCAGTTACCCCTGCCGTCAATCCAGAGTAAAGTATACTGATGCAAGATAGTGATCTCAAATATCAGGGATGGACGGAGAAGAAGATAAAAGAGGCAAAGTATCTTTGTAGAGAGCAAGCCCAGCCGATAGGACAGTCCGATGATTGGATCAGTTCTTCATTGTATGCTGTCAAAATCAAATGGATTAAACAAATAGGGGAGTACTCCAGCTCAGAGATGTGAACAGTATTCCGTGTGGGGCCGGACCTGGTGCCCTACCAGCTAAGCTGAAGATTCCCATCGCATTCTTTGATTGCGAATATCAAACTTCAATTTAGATTCATGGTGCATGTATTTAGCTTAACTGGTGGAAATTCTGGAGCTCTACCGACTATAAAAGCTAAAAATGTTTGACAATAACTGAAACGTAGGACCTATTTCGGCATCAACCCATAATCATCCCATTGTTGGGATATGGGTCTCCCCTCAATCGAAGGGGTTTAGGGCATACTCCACCACGCTGCTCAACTGCTGGTTGGCGGAAGCCAGTGTTTTCAAGCTGCCCTAAGGCCACTGACTTAACGACTGTGATCTAATGAAAACAGCCGGGACCGACGGCTTCACGTGCCCTCCGAAGCACGGTGGAGCTCGAGATAAATAAACCCATCCATAGACAGGATGCGGTCGACGTTGCTTAACTTGCGTGTTCGATTAGACTGACACACGCAACGACGCCATCGAGCTCCTCCTTAGGACCTATTTATTGACTTAAAATATTCGATAGTAATCGGTTTCAGCTTCGGCGGTATGCTTTGCACTGTATGCTGTCAAAATCAAATGGAGTAAACAAATACAGGAGCACTCCAGCCCAGAGATGTGAACAGTATTCCGTGAAGGGCCAGACCTGGGTTTAATCTATAAAAAAAAACGTGTTGCACTCCGGGAGTGCCGGCAGAAGTGAAAACTTGAACATTAACGTTGTGCATTTTTGAATATTTTGCAATGGTTAGGGAATAATTTCTCACGAATTGCTTTATTTATAGTATAAAAGTACTACCATGTACTCGGATGTGGTCCAGCGCTTTAAATACGTCCAGAGTAGCGGTGAATAGTTTCGGGGAAATGACATCCCCATAACGTACTCCCCGCTGCAGCTGGATAGGCTTAGACCGCTGGTCCTGGTCGTATTGCACTATCGTACACAAACATGACAATTTATTATTACATTAAAAAAAAACAGCAGGAGCAGGCATACATTTACGTCGCGCTGTAGAAAGAGAGGGGGATATTACTTCCTCTCATACTCCGCGCCTGGCGGTCTACTCTAACTCCGTCTTACGAATTTTCGATCAGGCCACGTGTTCTGAGTGCTGATACATATCAAAATTATATAGCTTACGCGCTCACATTTCGAAGTGAGCAACCCGACTAAATTGGATTTGTAACACGCGTCATATAAATTCACAACATGAGAGTACTTATCTATTTGGTCGGTTTGTTTACGCTGACATTATCGTGAATACAAAACTCGCACTCAGCACTCTGACGCGAGTTTAACATTTTTTACCCATTCCAAAAACTGCACAGCGCCGCTAAAGAAGTTTTCACTTCAATAATCAATAACGATTTCTAAATCCGATATTGTTTATTAATATAAAGACTTTATAGACTTAAACATGAACTATCCATCAGTTATAATTGTAAAGATTACCAGAAACCCCACGGTGGTCGATTTGAATCATAGATAGGGGCACTTGAAACAGTCTAATGAGCAAAGCCGGGGACCTAAACAAGTCATTACCAGGCCCCACCTGGCTGTTCACACGGACTTTCATTTCGCTGATAATGTACAAGATAGCGGATACTGAAGAATTCCTACACTAATAATGTTCGTGTTTGTTTATTATGTGGTCGAAGTATTTCATAATCGTATCGGTGAAGTGGGGAAACAGATATAAACTGAAAATTGACTTGAAATACACATACATAGCGAATATGTACTTATTTTTGGGGTGTAAGTGTTCCAACGCAGCGTGTCATCCATAATGTTTGGATTCTCTGCTGAGAAGCGGTCATTTGATTTTACCGTAATTACCTGCTAAAGATAGAACACCATCCTTTAAATTTGAGCTTTGCTTTTTGAGGATTGGGGAGGAACACAAATTTGGACCTCCGTTTCACCCTCTTAGATAAGGTATTATATAAGATAAGGCTTAGATAAGGTATTCTTATAAATGATTATTCAGTCAGTCAGTAACTGACGTCTTTACTATACAACACTAAAAATTAACCTTATGTATCTCGATTGAAACGCACAATGCTGTAAGAAACCGCTCCAACGCAGCGTGTCATCCACAATTTTTGGATTCTCTGCTGAGAAGCGGTCATTTAATTTTGCTGTAATTACCTACTAAAGATAGAACACCATCCTTTAAATTTGAGCTTTGCTTTTTGAGGATTGGGGAGGTCATCAGTTTCAAGATCATAGATAGTGTTTTAAAAGTATTCTTTGAGAATCTTTTAAAACTCTATCTTTGGGGTGTAAGTGGTTCATCAACATCTTTGATCCAAAGCCAACTTCACCTGCACGTGGTGCACCCTGCAGGCTGACAAACGAACTGGCGAAAAGAGAGGTAGGGAGTGTAATTGTAAGCTACCCGACTGGGGAATGTGTACCTCCGCCTCACAGAATACCGCAGCCAAATAACAATTACCTTGAAGGTTGTATTGTTCTTGCGAGTGAGTGAGGTCACCAGAAGGGAAGGAGATGCTGCGATGTCACCGGGGGTGGCGGCGCGCGAGAGTTATTTTATGTTACGAGCGTTAATATGGCTACGGTAGTCGATCCACATCGGGCGGGCTATATGCTTGTCTGCCACCTAACGTAGTATAAAAAAAATGTTTAAGCCTTATGCAAATCGGTGATCGTCAAAGAATCCTTTTAAAACTCTATTTACTAGGCAAATATAAATGCCGCCATAATTTGCTCAAGATGATGTTATTCTAGGATTGGGGAGGTCATCAGTATTCAAGACAATGGATATTTTTTATACTACGTCGGGTGGGAGACAAGCATACGGCCTGAGTGATGTGAAGCGGTTACCGTAGCCATATTAACGCTCGCAACATAAAATATCGCTCGCGCGCCGCCATCCCCGCTGCCAATGCAGCATCTCCTTCCTTTCTGGTGACCTCACTCACTCGCAGGAACCCAACAACCCTCAAATGAATTGTTATTTGGTTGCGGTATTCTGTGGTATCCCCAGTCGGGTAGCTTACAATTACGCTCCCTACCTCTCTTTTCACCAGTTCGTTTGTTTTTGCAGGGTGCACCACGTGCAGGTGAAGTTGGATTTGGTTCAAGGATGTTGATGAACCATTTACACCCCAAAGATAGAGTTTTAAAATATTCTCAAAGAATACTTTTAAAACACTATCTATGATCTGGAAACTGATAACCTCCCCAATCCTCAAAAAGCAAAGCACAAATTTAAAGAATGGTGTTCTATCTTTAGTAGGTAATTACAGCAAAATTAAATGACCGCTTCTCAGCTGAGAATCCAAAAATTGTGGATGACACGCTGCGTTGGAGCGGTTTCTTGCAGCATTGTGCGTTTCAATCGAGATACATAAGGTTAGTTTTTAGTGTTGTATAGTAAAGACGTCAGTTACTGACTGACTGAATAAACATTGAATACCTTAAAACTAAAAGTATTCATAAATGATTATTTGCAAAAATAGGCTCTAAGGAGGTCTCGCAACAACCTCATTATGTTGACTGCAAATTGATGGTTTATTTTTGAGTTTTATTTATAAATACACATATCATAAAATAAAATATGTGTTATGTGTTATCAACCAAACAAACAAACTATTCAGCTTTATTATATTGGTATAAGTATAGATATAAAGTTGTAATAAACAAACAGAAGTGTTTAAAAGTGCCTGCAAGGGTCCAATGGATTTTTGATTTCTGATTTTTTTCCAACCACTTTTGATTAAGATCGCAGATCAAAACCAGTTTGTTTGATAAAATCAGACATACCTAACCTGTATGAAAATCAAAATTAACTATAAAAAAAAAATTATTAATGGGAACCTTTACAAAGTAACCAAACTAACCGTATTGCAAATTCCTGTATGATACTAATAATAAAATCTTTATTTGTGAAATAACTATGCTTCAAAATATTATGATAGAAGCATTTCTAGAGCCATCAAAATAATTATAGTTCCGGAACGCACCCTTAAATTAACCATAAAACGGTCATTTTCCTTCGTCAGTACAGAAGTTAATAAAAAAATTAAAAAGATGGCGCTACAATGGAGCGTTCAATAGAATATCGATCGAGCATCTAATGGCGTAATTATTGGGTTCCCGATAAAATTGACGCCTTGTGTTGGGCATCGGTTCTTGAACACACCTTATCCCAAAGCCTACTATTTGCACATTAACTTTGACAGGCTACTTACAAATCCTGTAATTATAATTGAAACCACACATGCGTGGTGAGGAAGTTAGGATTGGCGGTAAAAAAATGATTATCTGTAATGGATTTCTAACCTCAGGGCTGAGAATTAGTAGCTTATTGATTCGATCAAACAGATGCTCGTAGATTATAATAGTGGTGTGAAAAAAATAGTAGTTTCCATTACGTTTGTTATCATAGAATGTGTAAGGTTAGTGTTTAAAGGGTGAAGGAGTAAAACCTATGACAAGATTTCATTTCAATATATATCTTTGATACAATGTGTTGCAGTAACGCCTAAAATCGATTCAATCAAGATTAAAATTAGAAAATAATATGAAATTAAATATAACAAGCTTTGCAAATATTTCAAATTAACTGCATTAGGAATGTCGTGGTTTGTGAATACCAAACAGAAAAGCATATTATATTATAATAATATGTTGTAATTATTTCTCCAAGAAAATTTAAGACTAACTACTTACTACGACTAACGTTGATGATGATTTAAAGATATAAAACAAGTTCGTTCTACTCGAAAAGATATCAAGAAAACTGCAGGAAGGACAATTCTATAAATTATCTCATAGAAACCTTAGTCAAATTAGTTCAGAGTACAAGAACAAGTACCTAAGTAATTAATTAGGAGGACGTTATTTCACTCACAGATTCCTGCAGTTCCTGGACATCACATATCCTAGATATGCCGTGCTGTCAACAGCATAACATTATGCTAATTGGCAAAAGATAATTAATTTGTAGAAGGAAGAGGATTGGTTTTAATTTTTTTATTAAGAGGAATATGGCCTGCATCTACTGGATCTGTCATAATTTTTCAAAACAAATTACCAGTTAAAGGCTCGTGTCAGCAAAAAGACAAAATCCTCATATACGAGATGAAACACGAACAAAACTTTAGAGTAATACAGTAGCCATAGTCAGCATTCCAGCGTCACGGACGGTTCCGTTCACCGCGCGACGCTTTTTGCTCGCCAGCACATCAATCATAGCCTGCCTGACACATCCAATATCGGTTTTTGCAGCGCCGCTACGCGAGATGCCGCAAGATGGCGTTAACTGTCCACAAACGCGTGCACGATTAGCGTTTCTTATTACCGATTTCTATTAGACTTTCCACCTTCCTGATGGGGTGAAAGATAATTTGCTGGGGCGTGAGACCCGTTGCTATAATGACGGATTGATTCGATATTAATTCGAGTGAGGAAGAGATGACGTTTCTACGCAGTTAATATTAAGTTAATGGGCTATTGCAGGTGCATTCGGTGGCTGCCTAGGAGTTGACATATTTTTTATATTGTAATAAATGGATCAAAATATGCCCATTATGCATAAGAGTAGCTTTACAGGATATATTAACCTCGAGGTCGTTAATCGATTAAGCGGTAAAGACAGAATTATTAAAATTCAATCAAGTCGTAGTTACTGCTTTGAAAATTAATCTGGCGCGTAGTTAAATACTAAATGTCATATAGATTTTACGATGAGCAAAAGGAAAAAGAAATAGCATAAAAATTTATACCCTTTTACAATTTTGGTGCATTAAAATATCAAATTTAAAGTTAATATTACATGGCATGGCTTAAAATCTGACCTTATATTTCAAATCTAGAATTAAGTTTTATACTTAATATGTATATAATATATAATACATAGATTTATGTAGAAAAATAATATAGTATTTAGAATAAGTACATAATCTGTTTATGCTTGTTACATTAATAAATAAAATAATACCTAAATAAATATTCCCGGAAAAATTACACACGTCCATCTAGTCCCAAACTAAGCAAAGCTTGTACTATGGGTACTAAATAACTAATATGATAGTTAAATACATTTTTTTGTAAATACATACATATAACACATAGAAAATACTCAGACCAAGACAAATAGACATGTTCATGCGCACAAATATTTGTCTTATGCGGGGATCGAACCCACAACTTCGAAGTCAAAGTGGCTATTGCTAACCATTCGACCACTGAGGCCGTTAAATTAAATAAAAAAAAAAGTATTTAATTGTAATGATTACTTGCTAGTCAATAATCGCTTATATATCCGAAATAACACGTCATATTATTATGAATCTAGTAAGATTTCAACCCATATAATGATCCTACTAACTACATACATAGAGCATGTACTCTTAGTATATTCAGGTGCTTAGCATAACATTACAAATGGAGTTAAAAAGAAAAAGTTAATGAGATAGGTGCAGCAAAGCAATATATTTACCACTCGTATCGACTGAATATAAGAAATAAACTAATGTTTTACGTTCGAGGACATTAGAGTGACATCTACCGGCGCTAGACTAATGGTCTCTGCTGTGAAATGAAGACTTCCTACTTCATGCCATTAATTTTACACGCTCTATATTATAGTTGTTGTAGCATGACGTGCGTTTCAATGTAATTCGAAAATAGTTGAACATACAATATTAAATGTCATATTATCTAAGGTAACAAACAAGCATACGGTTCGCCTGATGGAAAACAGTTACCGTAGCCTATGGCAGCCTGTAACACCAGAAGCATCATATACGCGATGCCGACCCTATAAAAACCTCTTCACGCCCTTTTTGAAGAACCCCATTCTGTTGTCTCCTGGGAAAACCTCAACAGGCAAGTTCATTCTACAGCTTGATAGTACGTTGAAGAAAATTTATCTGGAACCGTACATGACCACTTGTTCTAATGTGTGAGGTTGAATTCCCTGTCGATAGCGAGCGGTGCGACAGTAGGAGGCCGTGGGCATCGTGTCAAATAACTCCTCTGAACACACACAACTGTACAATCGGTAGAACACACAAAGGGAAAATCATATATTATACCTCAACCAGATAGATACTGGTTTATTTTATGCTATATTTTCAAGCTTTAATTTAGTTTCACCGTGGTGTCTGTAATTAAGTCTTGCGAGTTTCATTTTCAGTTTCACCCATTTTCAGTATCCGATTGAGCTGAACCTAAATGTCGCCATTTTTAATCGAATAGTACGGTCGCCACAAATACCGATTTATAATTTCCCCATGATATCAAATGAAATATATTCCTATGGGTATCGAATGAACGATGCACAGTGAGTAAATTATTTAGTTATTTTTTTATTACAAACTAAGAAAAGGTTGTTGAAAAATATAGCTTTTATTAATTTTTGACATTCAATTCCATTATATAATTAAATTATAGATTTTAATAGAACTGAGCTGTGTACAAAATTTAATTCGATACAATATTAAATATATATATTCATATTATGTAATTATGAATTGGTTATGTATGGATTTTAATTATCTGAAATAAAGTAATTATTATTATTACATCTACACATATATCACAATTCACAACTTTCATTACCTTTTACAATCTTTGCCATGTATTTCTATGATCATAATTTTCAATAAGTACTTTAAAGGGATTTCATTTTATTGACCACAATAAATAGTACTAAAATACTAGTTTTAGTGCTATTTATCTAGTGTTAGTGCTATTTATCTACTTTGAAAATAGAAATATATAAATAAATAGGATGTGATGTTGAAATTTTGGCCCACCCTCAGGGATCATTGCTGGGATCACAGAGTGAACTCAGCCCTGTTTTTCAGTGCAGGCCAAAAGTGACAACAGCGATACAAGGTAATCAATTCAACTATATTGTAAAAAAAAATATCACGGTATATCACGGAAGCTATACAATCGCTTCCTTTGCTGAAGCGTATCTGTGTACTCTGCGATGTATGTAACATGAAAAGGCGGCTATTCAAACTTGTATCGAATAATAGACTATGTGACAATGTTGAAAAATTGCATATATTATTTAACAATATCGTAAAATACACAAGGCTATAAAGATCTGCAAACTTTAATTCTAATATCTTCCCTCCGATTTATTTTAGGGTCGATCGAAGTTTGGCGGGAAAGTCCATTTTAAAAGTATGAAATTATTAAAAAACAATATTTCCATTGGAGAAGCAATAAAAATACTATAACTTTTATTATAACACTAATTACATAAACGTTATATTTAACATAGCTGTCGTACAAATTTCTGATTTGATGCATACAAAATACAAACCTGTGACGTCATAACTCTCTTTCTTCGTCTTTTGTATGAAGCGTTTCCGGGAAAGTAAAAAATTGAGATATTAAAATTCAATCAAAATAATATCTTGAGAGATTTTTGTGCTATCGAAGTAATTCTTTCACCTATGGTTATATTATTGAGACGTACCTACATATCAAACCGAAAAAAATGTTGGTCAAATGGCCTATTGCTCTTCGAAAAATAGCAACTCTTTACCTACAATAATGTATTTACCCTCAAGTTTCCTGTCTTTAATTTAGACATGTATTAAAAGTATATCATTTTCAACGTCATTAATGCACTTTTGCTTTCAATCGCGTCCATTGAGGAGTCAACAACTTAGGTTGCCGGAAAACGGCGGGCCCAAGGCCGAAAGTGAGATTTTTGCGACTAAATGCAGGATGCGTGCAACCGTTCCTTCGACATAATTAACATTTTTTATGCCCCCGTGTGTGATTGCACTACAACTTGTTTTAATCGGAAATAGGTCGTTAAGCTAGTTAAAAAAATATTGAATTAAAGAGCACTGTTGATCTATAGGAGTTTTTGTAACATACGTACAATTTTGAATCAAACAATATTTTTACGCTAAATTACTAATAATGCAAAAAAATTAAAATATGTTTTTGGACATTAATACCTAAGTAATGTTCAAAATAATTTAGAACAAAATATATTTTATGAATATATTGTAAAGATGTCTTCTTCTGTGGGTTCTTTCAAATCGGCTTTAAAAAGATCCTTTGATAAAACCTTGAACTGATAGTACCAGCTAAGTATATTGTATTTAAATATTACTCACTGTACCTAATATGTTAATTTAATTTGGTCTGCGTTTGTAGTCTCATTCCACCCTTGGGATATACATAGGTATTTACAGAATGCTCTCACATATTTAAACGCTGACTGGCAGAGATCCCTTAGAGGGATAAGTCCGTCTTTGAACGGTTTTTATTCTATGTAAGCTTTTATATTATTATTGTTGTATTTAGTGCAATAAATATATTTCAAAGAAACATACTTCAATAACTTAAATTTTTTTAATACTTCATCGGGTCGCAGACAAGCATACGGCCCGCCTGATGTGAAGCGGTTACCGAAGCCATATTAACGCTCGCAACATAAAATATCGCTAGCGCGCCGCCACCCCCGGTACCATCGATGCAGCTCCTTCCTTTCTGGTGACCTCACTGACTCGCAGGAACACAACAACCCTCAAGGGAATTGTTATTTGGCTGCGGTATTCTGTGAGGTGGAGGTACATTCCCCAGTCGGGTAGCTTACAAATTACGCTCCCTACCTCTCTTTTCGCCAGAGCTTCGTTTGTCAGTCAACAGGGTGCAGCGCGTGCAGGCGAAGATGGCTTTAGTTCAAAGATGTTGATGAACCCCTTACACCCCAAATAAATTAAAATAATTCAACGTTTTTGGAAGCTACTATGCACACTTTTTGAATTGATTGAACTTATATAATCCCTCTGTTTGCTTCGAGAGGATTTCAGGCGAGATGCAAACAATAATAAGTATTATTAACCTTATTAAGCCTTTCGAATAAATATCAAGAGAAGTGAGACATATCTCTGGTAATAAATACGGATAGCGCACAAAAGCAGCAATATCCCGCGTACCGAGATAATGTGGACATATCGACAATAATTTCCAATATGTTTTATGAAGCAGCTTTACGGTATTAAGAGGCGAGTAATAATATTGACAGTGTAATCCTCAGAGCCGCCATAAACGGCGTGTTATCGACGCAAATCCCGCTTAAGTTGTGGAAATCCTAAGTGTGCCGGCGATGAGTTACTATATGTACGGAATTATTTGCAAATTCCGTTATTGTGGGTGGACAGCCAGATTTAGTGTGAATTTCTAAGATCTTTCTGAATCTTCTATGGTTGTCAATCATACCAAACCTATCAGAAGGCCAATTCTCGTAATTTTTCTACGAACACAGGTTGAAAGTTGACCGAATCAAGATTGAATAGGCTATTTGACTAACATTTTTTTCGGTTTGATATGTAGGGACGTCTCCATAATATAACCATAGCTGAAAGAATTACTTCGATAGCATAAAAATCTCTCGAGATATAATAATTTGAAAATCACAATTTTTAGACTGCCCCAAAACGCTCCATACAAAAGACTACCGAATTATGACGTCACACGTTTGTATTTTGTATGCATTAAATCAGAAATTTGTACGACAGCTATGTTAAATATTACGTTTATGTGGTTAGTATCATAATAAAAGTTATAGCATTTTTTGTTGCTTCTCCAATGGAAATATTATTTTTTAATAATTTCATACTTTTAAAATGGACTTTCCCGCCAAACTTTGAGCGACGCTGAAAAAAGTCTGACCGAGGATATTAGAATGAAAGTTTGCAGATCTTTTCCCGTTTCTTTAATCCCGCTTAAATTTATTTTTGAAGTTACATATTGTGTTACGAGAATACCAAATGTGACATTTGTGAGATCGAGACTGGATAGAAACTGAATTTTGACTATATTTTAATTACGAGAATTGCCCCTCTGACCACAATCTGACGGTAAATAGGTCTCAAAACATAGAGCTACGTAAATTGTAGACATAGGATTTTTCAAAAATGGTGCTTAGATAAATGAACATTATGTTTATATTGTTTCAACAATACTAAAGTAAAACTTTTAATTTGTAAAGGGATTGTAATGGCTGATTTCAGAATCTAAGTTCATAGTAATAAACGTAATTATATTTATCTAGGTCTTAGAATAAAACATGAACGACGTTAGGTTATAAGCCCTTCGGAGCATAAAAGGTAGTAAAGTAATTCATCGTCTTCATCCATATTTTTGCCGTTATTCATTCACTGCTGAACCCGAAACTCGTTTAATCATCACTGACTCCAGTCATGAAGTCCATACGCAAGCATACGCAAGCGTGTCTCTGAAGAAGATTATTTAAGTTTCTTTCATAGTGATTGTCAATTCTACGAGGTTTATGGATGGCTCAATGCATGACTATCCTTCGGAATTTGTTGTCTTTAATTAATTTTTAAATTTATATAAGACATATGTGCAATCATTGTCGCATTTTATCAATCTCAGTTGAGATATCTTCAACCGTTTGTATCCACGCCGCCGTTTTGTTTGTAGTATACTCGTATATCGAGTTAACAATTCCAGTTTCCGTACAGTTCCACTTTAAATTGTTCATTCAAATTTTTTGTCCCAACAAATATTTCAAATTCCCGATGGCCGCAATTGTCATCCCTAGTTGCGGGGTTATTAAGGCCCTCACAGATAACAGCGGCGATAGGTTGACAACGGTTGACAGGTGCTCACCGCTCCCATGACCCGACCGCTTGACCAATCGCGCCATTACTATTACAAATTACTGCCGATATGTCCCCTGATTGTGTTTGAACATACCTAATTATACCAATTTTCCATTTTTTCTAATACAAACTTTTTTATTGAACTCTTTCGTGACGTCTCTTTGTCTACATTGGTTGAAATAAATAAAAAAATGTTATCGTTTCCGGCAAAAAAGCAGTCGATATCGTATTATGTATAAAAGTTCGATAAAACTTAAAAAGAAATCGTAGCGTTATCTTCTCTGACAGTTTAGTGGGTTTTGGTCTGTGGCTGGTATATCACTTATAAGAGATTATCATTTAAGATAGGCGAAATTATCATTTTTCAATATAATTAAGGAATAAAAATAACAAAATTTTGCATCCATTTTAGATAGGAGGGATTTAAATAAATATTTACCTATATAGTATCCTAGCTTTCGCCCGCGTCTTGATGTATCGTATCCCGTGGGATTTATCAAATTTCTTCTATATTTTGACCTCCGTAAGGTACAAAATTTCATGTCTTTACAACCAACCAGATGATGATGATGATAATGATTTTTGACTGACTCCGACAACCCGCAGTTGAGTAGCGGAAGAGAGAAGCTTTAAACCCCTTCAATTGAGGGGTGACCCATATCCCAGCAGTGGGAAGAGTAAGGGTTGACAACGATTTTAGACTGAATGTATCGAACATTTTGGGGTGAACTATAGTACAGATGCATAAAAGTTTTTATAATTTTTATAGCTGTACTTGAAGTAGATACATGATAGATAAAAACGTTTAGCGCATGTTCTGTACTCAATGTTATAATTAAAACCATCATTTTTAAATAAACTTGCATGGTGTTGCTTGCGTAATTAAAGCATAGACAATTTATTGCCAGCATTGAATATTCTATACTACCACGTTACTGTTCAACAGAGTTGTTAATGTCGTTTTAGCATGTCATGCCCTCCATATCGATGCATATCTGGTTTTTCAATATTATACGAATATATTAAGCTGTTTAAATTATGAGTATGTCGTTATAAGTATTTACTCCAATCAATTGAGGCTTCACGGATTAAGTGTATTCAGATTTTTTCTATCAAATTATTAAAGTACTTAGGTGTGACCTTTTATTCTTTTCTTTTTTTTCGCTCGTCTTGTTAATATTAGTGTAGATTTTTGATATTTCATAAATTCTTGTTAACAGCTTTGCTTAGAATGTTTAAAAAGGTATTGTCTCTAACAAGGACCAAAGAAATTATATACGCGGCATTCCAATGGTTACTACTGCCACTTACTCTTACGCTTGACTTTTTCTTTAAACAGAACATCTACGACATTGTTCTCATACATTAAATTATTTATTCTTTTAATGTACACTTGTTTTACCTATTTTTGTAGTGCAATGTGAGGGAGTTACCAAAAAGCGTCTATTTTAGTAATTAGGAGCCGGGATGATTTGTAATCATTGTTATGATATTTCCGATTATAAATTACAATAATCAGTTTTATTATATTCCCACAAACAGATACACTTTAACCGATTGACATACACTACCACAGAAAACGCCACTTGCAGTAATTCCTTGCTCTGTGGTATACACTCACATTCGTTTACTTTTTCGTTTCGACACACATGGAAAAGGTACTATAAAGAGAACAAAATTTAAATTAAAAACACAAATTTCCCATGCGAGTATAGAATTCCAAACTCGAGATTTAGTAGAGATACCACAAACGAGCGTTTACAACCCTCACAGGTACCTAAAATCAACCCCTGCACCAGGGGCGCACAATTATGACACACCGATGTCGATTTAAGATATGTAATATGATTAAGGAAACGTAATCACCTTCGTTTAGCCAGTGATTAGTTTGTTTCAAATTACTTAATTACCTTGCAATATTTGAAGTGAGACTATAAAACTGCTATTTATAGCTTAAGAATTTAAGGAGCCCTTTGATATGACTAAATAGATGTAGTTCTTTTTACGTATCGAGATAAAAATAAATCCTCGATCGCAATACAAGCAAAAATAAGTTAAAACCGTACCGACACGCTATACAAAATTATTATACCTCGATAGAAACTTAACCCTTCACTAGATCGCAACCTCGATGTATAAACACGTTATTAAGATAAACGGTGTCGCACAGGGGCGTATATTAGGGCCACATTAAACGTCCACGATGATATTTAATTGGCATTCGGACATGGCCCGTTTTATTTGTATAATTGTGGACATGTTCTTTTGACCTGTCGCAGGGTAATCGACAGAGATTAGATTATGATATGACTTTGTTTCAATTGTATGTACAAAAAAAGTATAATACATTATTGATATGACTACTGTGAGTAAGTACACTTCAAAAATTGTGCTATTCAATAAATTCTATGGACAAGAAGCCAATAATCGGAATAGTCGTAATTAATAACTTTTAAACTTTCGCGTTGCATGATTTAT
Organism: Hypsopygia costalis; assembly: GCA_937001555.2. NCBI lineage: Eukaryota > Metazoa > Arthropoda > Insecta > Lepidoptera > Pyralidae > Hypsopygia > Hypsopygia costalis. The sequence continues at coordinate 9,548,205 of OW443349.2, forward strand.
GAAATATAAGAACGGGAATTAAAATTAATCAGTCAGCCTGTGACCACGGCCGGTGCAACCTGGTCGAAACGTCAGGTAATAATAAAGGTATGTAAATACCCTTATGCATGATCGCGTTAATTCCCGTTCTTATATAGTCGTAACTAGCGACCCGCCCCGGCTTCGCACGGGTGCAATGCTGATACTAAATGTACTACAGAAGGTCTTTGCGCTTTGTCCTATCCAGTCCTTCCCCAGTTATAAGCACACGCCGCCGGCTCCGCGGCCGGTACCGCCACAGCCGTTATGTCCCTGCATTTTAAATGTGTAATATCTTCTAAACTATTCATTTAAATTACATGCTGTGAAGGGCCATATTGATCTATATTAAATGCGCAATGTATTTAAGGTACTTAATTGGATAAGGATTAATTCTGTATTGCTTAAAATCGCTTCGTAAATAAGGCATTATTTCTTGTAAAAAGCAAAGGATAAAATAACGGTTATTGTGTGTTACCACTAAGAGATAGACATATACCGTCGCGAACTTTTTTGTAGACCATTTTAAGGTGAACAATACTGTACTACATTATTTTGATCTATCTCGTTGGGTTCAGCCAGCGTTTGCAATGAAAGAGCAAAAAAATGTGTTTATTTACGACATCACATTAGAAACCTCTAAATAAATCAGTGTTTTTCTACTATGTTATGCATATATTATACATATAAACTTTCCAGTTGAATCACTCTATCTATTAAAAAAAACCGCATCATAATCCGTTGCGTAGTTTCAAAGATTTAAGCATACATGGGGACATAGGGACAGAGAAAGCGACTTTGTTTTATACTATGTAGTGATTAGCAATGGGCAAGTATATTATATAAATATTTTAGGTAAATGTGAAAGTTTGTGATGGTATATACTTGTTACTTTTTTACAAGTAGCGACGATGTCAATATACCTAGAATATGATTTGGATAGACACAAAGGTAAAGAAGATCATGCAAAACGAAGTCGCAGATTTCTACACGCGGCTGCGCCTCGCATGTGTCGGTAGTTTTATAGTACTAGAAATTTGACCAATAGACACAATAATAGTTTCGATATTATAAAGCAAATTTCAAACATTTACTTTTGAACTTAATGTTATATAAATAAAAATCTTAATAACACAGATAAGGTATCATAACTTAATAAAATATGATGTAAAATAATTACTAACATCTTCATTGTCTTTTGTTTAAAAGAAAGTGAACAAATATCATGACTAAAGAATCCATTTAAATGATTTTACTAGTACCATAGTACTGTCATGTCTGGAATGGGTTTGTATTTTCTGTTCCAATCGATCGTGAAGTGCCTGTACCTACCGTAAATGCATTGAGTTACGAAGTTCGCGAGTATGTGACACCTTCCTAATTGGCTATAATACCATTTCCAAGAACTTTGCGAAACTAATGTCTCATGTATTGGAAAACTTTGTAGGTACGGGCAAGTAAAGGCATAAAGGCAAAAGGATTAGGACGAGTTCATACATCACTAGATTGCTCTATGTTTTAGAGGTTAGAGTTCAGTGGTAAGATTCTTTTAGTTTCACATTTGTAGCTACATAAATATCTGAGTTTCTAGGTCAAATGTAGGTACTAATGTGTCATTCACATTTTAAAGGTCACATAAGATGTCTTGAATTCGTAACAATGACTTTCAATTCCTACAGTACTAGCATAGTATTAAGATCTCCTGCCCTGCAATTAACTAGCTGTAGCTAACTTGCGTAAAATTGTATCTAGGTATATTATTTAGAAATATTATTCACTGAATTAATACATACTTTGTTGCTCCATGTACAACCTTTTTCATCTCTAATTCATAATTATGCCAATGTTGTCTGAATAAGACTATACAGCATTAAAAATAAAGCTTGTGGTAAGGCCATCTTTTGCTATATTAGGTATGTCCTTTTTTGATATTTCTTTACAAATGTAATGTAAATAAGTGCTTATTTTGTAATATTATTACCTTTTTCCAAAATAAGGGTTTTATCACAGATTTATATTGTATTATGTCGTACTTATTATTATTATGTTATCTTATTCCATCAAAATCTAGGAGACCGATGATCTCAAAAAAGAGGCTGGTAACGGTTAAATGCGGAAAGCGGAGGATCGCATATGGGGGAAAGCATTGGGAAAGGCCTCTATCCAGCAGTGGGTAGATACAGGTTGATAATGATGATGAGTGCGTCAATATTTAAAATCGATAAAAAGTAAGGTTATTGCTGACTATCTACAGTCAGCCCCGACAGATAGTACTCTCTGTATTTTGTGATAAGAGTGAGAGGAAAATCAATCTTGAAAATAATAATACTAATTTACGACACTGCCAGTTCAATCCTGGGTAATTCGTATTAAGAAACTGGAAAAGGGAAAAAACAATCTACCTCAACAAAAGTACATAATTAAAATCACAAACAAATACAAAACCGCGCCAAATTACAATAAAATTCGGTGTGAAAGTGGTCAATAGTGTACCGCCTCCGTGGTCGTAAAGGGAGCTGTGTCGGCCGCACTAATCACGGCCATTTGGCCATAAACGCTGGCCATCGATCATAAAGGCCATAACTCGTGGTCATAAAATCGAAAGATAGCTGTATGACGATTGGATTTGCAAATAATTGTGTTAAAATACTTGCGTTTTGAAAATTGAAATACGTTTTATAAATTGTAAAGATATTATTTTTTGCCGTTTTAGCCCCTAAAACATACGTATTACATATAAAGAGAACATGTTCTTTTTTATTGTTAATAATTGCAATGTAGAGATCCCAGGGTCCGTTCCTTTTGTTTAAATATATCTGTGATCTCGCAACTGGTCCCAACTGAAAATCAGTGCAGAGTCTGTTACTGATTTTGGTTTTTATGCTGAGTTGGGACCATTTCGCGACATTGCGCAGTACTTTCTATTTTTTATGTATAATATTTGAATCTGTTTGACTTGTCTATTCAAACAGTGTGCAAAAAATGATTTTCTTCTTCTTCTTTAAAATATTCTGTAGAAGTCTATAAAAGCGTAAATTTCACGAATCTCAGATTGGATAAAAACATATACGTAAAAATAACTATTAAAATTTTATCAAACTTTATTATCCTACAGTAATTAAAATTCGACGGAGAATATGAGATAAATGAAACGTATTCATGCCAAATAACAGTTACCCGTTAATTTTAACGAATAATAGAAAACATAACCATTACAGAGTTCAATTATAATCAAATGGAAGCCAAACCGACCGACGTATTAGAAAATAAATAATAAATGCTTCTGAAGTGATCACCAATTAAATAGAAAAAGCGTGTCGTATCGACGTAATTGATACACGGGTGTAAATAGTTATAGAAACGAAACGTTTTTCGCTATTATAGCCAATAACGTATAGCAGATATAAATAACGGTAAATATTTGATTGAAAAACTTTTCGTGACTTCCCACACTAGACATTTGTTCCGGACGCATTGTGATGTGCGTACGTGTAGTGAAATGCTTTTGTTTTGAGAAATTAGACACGATAGCAAGTTTGTATGGAAATTTTATTGTCTTTCACGCAAAATTTTGATTTTTGTACATGTAAACACAGCAATATAGTATAGTAGTAACAGTGTAGATATTATTTTAATTTGATCTTATCACGATATTTTCTTGATAAAATGTAAAGACATTTAAGACAACGAGAAGGAAAACTATTTCTTTTGTTTTGTACACGCAATTTTCTATTTTGGATTGGAATTACCACTCTCATGAAATTTCAGATGAAACGGGGCCTATTATAAGTACCAGAAATTCGGTAGGTAATACTAATTTGTGAGGAGTAAGCAAGATGACACTAAGATGTCCAGTTTGACTATTTCGTAGTGCATTATGCCCTTACCGTACACAGATTGCAGACCAAATATCTATATAAGAACATAGATACCTACCGCAAGTACCTACAGTATGACATCTAGGTACCTATTGTACAGTTAGACAGTCCACTTTTGTTTGTTGTCATACAGAAAATCTAGGAAGATAATGCAAGTACGTACCTATATGTATTGGCATTATTTTCTTAGATTTTCTTTTAAAAATCCTTTGTTTGTCTAACCTACGAAGGACCAAATATCAGCAGGTCCAGCTTCAGCAATGCGGTCATAGGTCAGTCAGTCAGACAAATCTTTTCCATAGATATATGCACAGATTTCGATTGAACGTTGCTTTAATTTCCATGATTTTGATAATCATTGTTGATGTTTTCGAATGATTATTGCTGGCGTTGGCTTGCCATTTTTCTTCAAAACTTATTGAGAGGTTCTCAATTAAATTTATCATGATAAAAATTTTAAATGTCTAGGCCTTGTATAAATACACATAAAATGATCTGGTATATCAATAACGTTTGTGAATCATCCGACCCCGTCCGACCCTTTATTATTATAAATGCGACGTGTTTGTGGTATTTATTTATGTACTTTATCACCGTACGATATTTATAATTACGCATCGACCCATACCGAATCACTAAACCACAAACTCAAAATTATTTTAAATGCTATCGAAATTAATTTAAATCTTTCAAATCGCCAAAAATAATTAAAAAAACGTCATCGCACAAGGAAAACGGATTTGTCTACCAATATTACAAAATGGAATCACATTCAAATTTAATTGTTTGCGGCCAAAAATTGGGTCCGCGTGTAACCTCAAGGTGCCTCTGCAATATGGTTTTAACCTTTAAAGTCGAAGGTCCACAAATTGTCCAATCAAACAATTTTCCACGAGCATTTTATGCATTCACGATTTACCTTTAATTACTGAGAAATCATAATAAAGGTACCAGTATCGTGGAGCAATAATAATAAACACTCATATGTTATGTACAAAATATTTTATTGTGCGGTTGGACTAATTTAAGAAAGTTTAAACTAAAAATAATGACCAGCGAACAATTTTTTTTTAATTATTCTCGGTATTTCGGGTTGTAAAAAGTAATAGAATCGTGCGATTTGCTCCTCGTTGTGCGTGGTTTACACAAGATTTCTTTACATAAATTGTCGATTCAATGTATTTAGAGTGATTGCCAATTATCAGATTCGCAAATTACCATAGAGCTAAAAGATGAGAAACAAAGTAGGCTGACGAAGGTGGCTTCGCTGTACCTGAGATGGACGAGAATAGAGTCAATGTATGTTAACAAACTGACGAGAGAAAGGGGGGGCTATCCAGGCGTTCTAACGGCTAGATAGTCTGGAGGTCATTCAGGAGAGGATGACATCCTAGAGATGGTAGCGGATGAGTCTAACAGTAAGACCAACGGTAGCACTAACAGCCCAAGTCAGGTGGGCTACTCTTCACTCACCAGGCCGCCTTGGGCAAGCGGGTGGGTTCCAAAAAGCCTAAACCCTTCAAATTATGGAAGAAACAAAGAAAAGATGGCCCCGAGTCCCCAGTGGTGTAGCAGCTCCCAACAAAGGCAGCAGTATGGGTAAAGGCGGAACCAGGGGTGTTAAGAATCACTGGGGGAATAAAAGCTGCCAAAAATATACAACTAAGTTAGCCATAGCTTCGTATAACGCGAAAACCCTAAGAACTGAGGACAGATGCGTTGGTACGACCATATCAAAAGAATGGCTGGAATGAAATGGATTGAAATTGCCCAAGATCGAAGAAAATGGCATAATATGAAGGAGGCCTACACCCTAGCGGTAGAGAAAGGCTAAAGAAGAAAAAATAATTGTTATAATTATTTCAAAAATAATATTTAATTAAATTTCCGATTATAACTACCAGTTATATTAAATTTAAAATTATGTTTTTATTAGTTTTATAATACAAGTGCACTTCAAGTCACTATTTTAATAAACACTTTTATTCGAAATACGTAATGGTTTAATTATGAAAAAAATAAATAATTATACAATAAATTTAATTGCAAATATAACTATAATTTCGATACACTATTACATCTAAGGCTCCAATTTACACCGCCGCCGCGGAAGAGAATGGAAGCGACCTTTTGCAACGAAATTGTACATACAATAATGAATTTTATGTCAACTGTATAACATATAAACTTAAACACGTGCAAAAAATAGGGGAATAGGCCTATTTGACCAACATTGTTTTCGTTTTGATATGGAGGGACGTCTCAATAATATAACCAAACCATAGGTGAAAGAATTACTTCGATAGCATAAAAATCTCTCGAGATAGGTATATTAATTTAAAAATCACAATTTTGGACTGTCCCGAAAACGCTCCATACAAAAGACTACTGAGTTATGACGTCACAGGTTTGTATTTTGTACGCATCAAATCAGAAGTTTGTACGACAGCTATGTTAAATATTACGTTTATGTAATTAGTATAATAATAAAAGTTATAGTTTTCTTTATTGCTTTTCCAATGGAAATATTATTTTTTAATAATTTCATACTTTTTAAATGGACTTTCCCGCCAAACTTTGATCGGACCTAAAATAAGTCGGACGGGAAGATATTAGAATGAAAGTTTGCAGATCTTTATAGTTATGTGTATTTTACGATATTGTTAAATAATTTATACAATTTTTGAACATTGTCAAATAGCCTATTCTCGAGAATACGCGAGTATCCCGCGAAAGACGCGTGACCTTTTTTGGCTCTTATTTAATTTTATATGTTATTCAGTTGACATAAAGTTCATTATGCTATGTACAATTTCAGTACAAAACGTCGCTTCCATTCCATTCCGCGACGGTGTAAATTGAGCCTTAATAAAATCTATCGTGGGAAATCTACTCCAATAAATGATGTTACTGCGAAAGCCTGAACCTTACATAATTCAGTCAGTTCCGATTCGTGCGATGATATCACTGTCAAATCGATATCGACATCGAATTACACCGAGCAATCGAGACATGACGATTGCTCGAGTTGATTAGTAGTCAATTAAGTGTTGCCATAACAGCACCAATAAAAGTTTTCGGTGATTTGGAAGTATTTTGTAGTAATCAATTTCTGTCGGCGTCTGTTTGTGGGTGCCGAACGCTGGTTTTATTGGCGTACCGAATTCGGTGAGGTCGGTGTTGAATGATCATTGGACCTTTTGGGTTCAATACGGCGAATAGATTTTAATAATATTTGGCATAAAATAGAACAATCCAAGTAATAATAGGCTACTTGACTTTTTGACATGAATATTTTTTTAAATTTGCTACCATACGGGGGCAATCCAAAAAATCTAATGAAAACAAAATCGGGGGATACAGTTTGGTGTTGCAGCTACATAATTTTGGATGGAGATGATAGATCTCCATCCAAAATTCAATCACACCACAAGATAGATGAAGGATCAAATAATTAATTACGCTAAGTAAGGACTACGGAACATCGCGTGCGGTGCCATTTTGAGATAATTTTAGTGCATAATAACGTATTCGCTTACAACACACGGCCGTGTTTATGACACAGCCACACGCCATTTTTCTTTCGATTTGTCGACTGGAAGAGCTTTTGTAGGACAACCTTATGGGGAACGCCCTGTTGGTCGCCCTAGATCCAGAGGGGCAATTCTCGTAATTACTCGTAAAATATAGTCAAAATTCAGTCCCGATCTAGTCTCGATCTCACAAATGTCAAATTTGGTATTCTCGTATCAGATTATTTCAAAGTTTATTTTAATCACTTAAGTGGTACGAGTTGTCGAAATATGACCGAGAACTAAAAAAACTAAACAATGTGTTTTTACTAACAATAACAATTGATAATAATTTATGAATAAAATCAAGTATATAATTTTTAATCGATTCTCAATTTAATCTCGATTCAGTCAACTTTCATTCTGAGATCGCAAAAAAATTACAAGAATTGGCTTCAGGTGATAAGATGAAGTGTCCAAGGAGCTTGACGCTCTAGAAACAAATCCCCAAGTGGCGCAACACGGAAGCAGATGGCGTCTTTGGTGTAGGAGGACAGCCCCCTTACCACCATCTCTTATTGCGATTCAATAATTGAATAGATTGCTTATGAATAAGCATTCTATTCAGTTATTGAATCGCAATAAGAGATGCTGGTAAAGGGGCAGGATCCTTTTTGGGTCGTTGAGCCAGTGAAGTAGGTAAGTAAGTATAATTTAAGAGCAATGTCACTGTCCATTGGGAACTTCCTTCTTCATGAATGTAGGACGCTAGGAAGCTATATAAATTTAAAGAACATAGTTTGTTTCACATCACAGATGTCGCTACTTTGTTCGAATTAGAAATAATACCAAATTTATTGGTTGTCACTCATATGGCACTGAATGCAGTGGAGGGTTAACAATTATTAAGATTGTCTGGGGAAGTACCTCCACCTCACAGAATACCGCAGGCAAGTAACAAATCCCTTGAGGGTTGTTGCGTTCCTGCGAGTAAGTGAGGTCACTAGGAAGAATGTGCTGCGTTGGCAGCGGAAGTTGCGGCGCGCGTACGATATTGAATGTTGCGAGCACTGACTACGTTATGTTTATGGTAACCTGTTCATAAGTCATAACATGCGTCCATATGCTTGTTTGTCACCCGTCGCAATATAAAAAAAGAAAGATAAGAGCCCATTCAAACTGTCGCTGCATAGTAATTAGATATTATATGTAGTTATATTCTGTGCTCTAGTTTAGTAGGAGTATATTATTATGTTTTGACGTTAGAGCTACCCCCTTACCACCAACTTTTATTGCGATTCAATAACTGAATAGAATGCTTATTCATACCAATGAATGAGCGAATCTATCTCAAATTTAATAGAGTCGATTATTCATTGGTAAGAATAAGCATTCTATTCAGTTGTTGAATCGCAATAAGAGTTAGTGGTAAGGGGGCTGGGCTCCTATCCAGTCATCTATCTAGTGGTGAGATGATAGATTTCTATCAAACTATAGGTACAATTTGATACTCCCGATTTTGTTATCATTCGTTTTTTGTTAATTGCCTCCCTATGGAAGCAATATTAGAGACGTATTCATGTCAACAAATTATGCCCAAAAACTGGGCAATTTATTCTAAAATTTATGTACTTATTGGAAATTTATCGCAAAACCATTTTCCCCATCTACATCAGAAACTTCACTCCCGCGTTGCCGACCCTGCAATAACCCCCTGACGCCTTTCTTGAAAAACCACATACATAGTCTCCGAAATGTGCTAAGTGCCCGAAAGAGCAAATAAATAATACAATATGAATTTGTGGTTTAAAAAAGCGGAACCCTCTCATTTAAATTCCAGTTCGTGCACATCAGGCGTGTCGAAACGCCATCTCAAGAAGCCGAAAGCAGCGGTGCCGGTAAAAATTTTATAGTTTATAATTACTATGATTGCCGCGTGACCTGCTCGATTCGCTCGCTCGTCTTTTTGTAGTGCCGTGTTTACAGTTTCTATACACACTGATGCTATACATGCATTAGAAAATTATGTCATTTTGCCAATGATGTTATATTTATATGTCACAGTGAAATGAGGAAACCAGGAATTTCGCAAAATCTACAAGGATTTCACGATATCACTGATCTGGCTATACATTGTGTCCCTGGATTAACTGTAATTTTGAAAGAGGGTGAAAATAGTCCTTAGTGAAAAATAAAAAAAATTAATGACAAAAAATAGTTAATATAATTTTACTGAAGCTTTGGATGTATAACGGCATCAACCTATAATCATCCCACTGTTGGGATACGGGTCTCCCTTCAATCAAAGGTGTTTAGAGCATATTTCACCGCGCTGCCCAACTGCAGGTTGGCGGAGGCCAGTGTTTTCAAGCCGCCTAAGGGCTGAACTTGGCTTAACAACTGTCATATAATGATAATAGCCGGGACCGACGGCTTACCATGCCCTTTGAAGCATGGAGGAGCTCGAGATAAATATAAATCCATGGGCAGGCTACGGTCGATGTTGCTTAACTTGCGTTATCGATTAGACTGACACACGCAACGACGCCATCGAGTTCCTCAATGATACTATTTCTCCTCTATTATACATAATATCTCGTCGTTCGACCCAAGCTCCTGCGTGCTTCGGAGGGCACGTTAAGTCGTCGGTCAACCCACAGTCGAGCAGCGTTATGGAGTACGCTCTAAAACCGCTTCGATCGAAGGAAGACCCATATTCCAACAGTGGGATGATTATGGGTGGATGCCGTAAGCCATAAGTATCATTGATGAGTGTGCGTGCCGCATCTTACAACGCAGTTGTGCTATTGTCATATAAAGTTGTACGTTCCACCACACCCATACCGTAACAGCTGTGCAATATCCTCGTTCTTGCACATAACATTTCAATCTTACCTTAGTCTTACTCCCGCCAATAGATCCAGGCCTGATCGACCCAGTTTCGTAGAACCTCGTCAGGATCTTAGAAACGCATCCATGCGAGACCAAGAGTTGCCGGCTGATGTCACACGGCCTGACCCCCATGATGGCTAGCTCCACGATTCTCTTGCGCACCACGTCGGGAAGCGGCCGCCCATTAACGAACACGCCTCCCAACTGGTTGACGCCTGCTTGACCTGTAAACAAATCTCTTTTGAAATTATGTACGCCTGGTAGGTACTATAAATAATAAACAAATATTTCTGCCCCCTTACCACCAACTCTTATTGCGATTCAATAACTTATTATTATATTCATACCAATGAATGAGCGACTCTATTCAATTTGAAATAGAGTCGCTTATTCATTGGTATGAATAGGCAATCTATTCAGTTATTGAATCCCAATAAGAGTTGGTGGTAAGGGGGCTGGACAATTTACACAGCGCCACCTAATCCAAATTTAGCGCAAAGCTTGTACCATGGGTAGACAACCGATATACATTATTTACTTAATTTAATAAATTTTAATTTTATTTAATTAAGTAGGTACATAAATTTTAAATTTAGTCAATGTAATAAATTGGTCATTATTTATAATGGCTGGCCAATGTAATAAATTGTCAATGATTAATAATTAAGCTTATTTGGCACTACATCATTCATCATCTAGGTTGACGGAGCTCGGCTTCGCGGAGCTCCTATTACCGATGAAAGGCTTGTGCCTTTCATCGGATCATAGGTTCGGTTTTCTTGTGAAAACCCTAACCTAACCAAAAATCAACTCAAATCTAACCATAACATCGGTCAGTATGAAAAATAACTAATTTATTATATTGACCATAACATATATAGTATATAAGTTACAGTTGGTGCTTATAAGTTACTCCAAGAGAATTAAGCAATCTAATAATTACTTAACTTTGTTATATATATATTAGAAATAGATACAAAATTAACAAACGATATTTCAACTCAGCGCACAATGTCATAAGCAATTGATTAAAATTTTTTTGTCCTCACCAGTTGACATTACGACATCATTTCCTCTGATTATCATTATGATGTATTCCTCAATTGGAAACGAAAAGAAACGTCACACATTGAGTTATTTCGCGGCAACGGTTGCCCTACACCTGCCCATTTAAGGTTAATATTTATTTGATTGCCAAATTCCCATAATACTTCCCTACCTGACCGCCCAATGGGCACCCATTAACAAGAAAAAATGACTCGAGATCTGTAAGATAGGCACCAATTTATTGTTTATGTATTTAATTAAAGGAATAATGAGATACTGAAATAGGTTATGTTTATGAGATCTAGATAGACTATGTTCATAAATGTAAATAAATAAATATTCCTGGATAATGTACACGGCACCATCTAGTCCCAAATTAAGCGCAAAGCTTGTACTATGGGTACTAGACAACTGATAAATGATAAATAGACAATATTCACAAATGTAAATAAATAAATATTTCTGAACAATGTACACGACGCCATCTAGTCCTAAATTAAGCGCAAAGCTTGTACTATGGGTACTACAAATTAAGCACAAAGCTTGTACTATGGGTTGTAGACAACTGATAAATTACTTTTAAAAAAAAAATTTTGTAAATAAATACATATGTATATAGAAAACACCCAGTCCAAGACAAACAGACATGTTCATGCACACAAATGTTTGTCTTGTGCGGGGATCGAACCCGTGACCTCGGATGTGTCATTATTATTTGTTTACAGACAGCCACACAGGATCTATCTATATTCTTGCGAGCGAATAAGGTCGAGATTTTGAGAGTTAAGCGGATGGTAATGAGCTTAACGTTTTTTAACATAACAGAGTAAGAATTTTGGGTGTAATATTGTCATCTTTAAAAACAAAGTCAATCTTCCCTGCACGTGGTGTACACTGCGAACTAGCGAAAGAGAGATAGGGTATGTCGAGCCCGGGTGAGGAATACTTCAACATTTAAAAAGACCAATGAAATCGAATAACAATACCATAACAGTAACAAGCCGTTTAAATAATGAATTGTTTGGCTGTGGTTTTCTGCGAGGTGGAGATTACTTCCCTAGTCGGAAGCTTTCAAAATACTCTCCGTTCGCCAGAGCCTTGTTTGCCAGTTAACAATTTGCACCACGATCTGGTGAGATTGGTGTAACCAGACAGAGACAAGAATTTTTGGGATATGGCAAGCCCAAAATTGTTGTCTGCAAAGGGTACAAAAGTAAAGTCCTTTAAATTTATTGCTACATAACATTTCGATAGATCCCACTTTTATACTGGAGGTATTATTCCTTGAATTTTAAAATCTCACGGCTGTAGTGTTCCTTGAATCCCATTTATTGTTCATCATCATTATCATTCTGCATTTACCACTACTGGATATAGGCCTTTCCCAATGTCGCGTCGATATGTTGATATAACGTTGACGTCAGCAATAATCTTACTTTTTATCGATTTAAAATTTTGATGCAATCTTCATTGACATCATCATTATTGGCTTGTATCTACCCATACGGTATCTACCCACTTTTGGGTATAGGTCTTTCCCAATGCTTTCCACCGTATGCGATTGTCCGCTTTTCGCATCCAGCCACTGTTTTAAGATCGTCGTCGGTCCATCTAGAGAGCTGCGCATACGCTTCGTCGTCCCATTTATTGTTATCTCCTTTTAATTACTCGGTGAACTATAAAATGATCTCTCCGTTTAAGGATCCAATCCCTTCACTATATTCTTATTAAACTTTTAAGAGTGCTACGCATGTTTTAACAGCTACCGTTACAGCCTTCAATAATAAAGCTATGAAACAATCACCAAACGCCAAACGATATATTACTTTAATGCAATAAAATTAACGTTCTAATTTGTTCGTAACTGTTTGTGTTTATGACGTTTTCTTTATTAAGAAGGCACCGCTCCCGCCTCTGCCCGATTTCACGGCTATTGTCGTACAAACCCGCCGCCGATTCCAGCCGATGCAAATTACTTTCCTTGCTTTACGATTCCTCTTTGAAACCGCTCAAGTAATGACCGGTGGCTTGCTAACTGGAATTGAGCTTTAAAATCTGTGATTGAAGTTCTATTTTTATTTGGTGTTAGTGGAATGTCATTAAATGCCGGTATAGAGGCTCGTTCACATTAGTCTCGTAGTTGAGTACTTATATTCTATCTCCATAGGGATGTAGTTGAGGTACTTGCCGTGCAAGAGCGCATGTGTTTCTGGGAATCGGTTAAATGCTCGGGTCCTCAATTTCTCATGTACTATCAGAAGTTTAATCGAAATTGAATAGTAGAACTTGTTCTTTCGTATTTAACAAGCGTCATTCGCGTCATCGAAGTTTAAAATGGTTAGACTTCTTGGGATAACCCTTAGGTACTTAATATTATAACTTGGAGTGTAAGTGGTTCATTAACATCTTTGAACCAAAGCCAACCTCAACTGCACGTGGTGTACCCTACTGACTGACCAACGAGGCTCTGGAGAGGTAGAGCATAGCGTATTTTTTAGGCTGCCAAATAACAATTCCCTTGAGGATTGTTGTGTTCCTGCGAGTGATTGAGGTCATCAGAAAGAAAGGATCTCTCATATAAAAAAAAATGGGTAAGTGAGGTTGTTTGTTCATTTATTACATTTTCACGCCTTACCCACTGATTGGATTACCATGAAACTTTCCTTACATCATATGAGAAGTTCCGAAAAAATAATAGGATACCTGTTACTCCGGGGGGAAACAAAAGGGAGCACTTTCCGAGGAATAACCAAAAGTTAGGCGCGATATCTGACATTCACGCGGTCGGAAGCTAGCGAGTTATCTAAGAGATTGACATGAAATGCGCAATTAAGGAAAAAAGATGTGAAGATGCTGGGGAGGGGGAGGAGGAGCCCCCTCCCCCCTCCTAGAGATACGATAGGCTAGAACGAGCTTATGGATCACCTGATGGCAATGGCAAGCAATTACACCCATGAAAATCAGCAACACCATAGACTCTGTTCTTGAAGGCTCCCATGTCGTAAATTTTCGAAAACTCCTCTGAGAAAAGTTAATTCCACAGTTTCACCGTTTGTGGTCATTACACATTAGCTCGTCGACGACCAGCGTGATGCAAATTCATATGGTTACCCGCGACCTATTCAAAAATCGCCGACTTTACGATATTATAGGATTTTTCATTAAAAAAAAAACGGCTTTATACTGATAAAAACGATGTACCAATCCTCGCAAAACACAAAGCAATTTCTTAACTTTGATCTCGAAAGTACAAATTGGTATTTTTTTTAATTTAGATTGTTTTTGTTTAATTTAATATTATTTCAAGTTGTGCTTTTTAAATATTACAGAACTAATAAAGCACTTTATTAGTAAATTAGTTTTATTTACTTATTTTATATTTAATCTATATTCAAAATTATTCATATAATTTTAGGTTACCAGTGACTCCATGCGGGCAGTTATGTAATTTTCTTCATGCGAGTAACTAAGGGTTAATATCACGTGTGCATGTCATAAAATAACGTGTCAGAAATTTACGGTCTTGTACTGGTGTGGACTTGGTTCTGAATGTGACATCTGACTTCTACATACATAAAATCTTCATGCCGTCATATACTCTTTTATATTGTTTTCCAACAACTTAAAAACAAACAAACATAAGACTACATATCTAAACTCAGAGGTGGTATTAAATAAATAAATAAATATTGTCAGACAAATTACACAGCGCCATCTAGCCCCAAAGTAAGCGAAGCTTGTGTTATGGGTACTAGACAACTGATAAACATACGTAAATACATTTTTTTTTAAATGTATATACTTAAGATACATAGAAAACACCCAGAGTAAGACAAACAGACATGTTCATGCACACAAATGTTTGTCCTATGTAAGAATCGAACCCACGAGCGTTGGTGTCAAAGCCGCGTCATTGACCGCCACGCCACCGAGCTCGTCAAATTTCGTATTATTTCGTTTCTGAGGCTAGACGACAATTTTTGACGTGAACTCGTGTTTAAAATTGCTTCAATAGGGAGGCAATTAAAAAAAAACTAATGATAACAAAATCGGGGGATAGAGTTTGGTGTTGCAGCTACGAGTCTATCATATCCATTCAAAATTCAATCACACTGCTGGATAGATGAAGGATCAAATAATTTATTATGCTAATTATGGTCTATCGAATATCGCGTGCGAGGGAGGGGGAAGTGCTGCCATTTTGAGATAAATTAGTGCATATTAATGTATTGACGTATAATATAACACACGGCCGGGTCCATGAGACAGCCACAACCCATTTTTTTCTCGATTTATGTAAGGACGTCATTATAATATAAATATAAGTGAAAGAAATTCTTCGATAGCACAAAAACTTCTCGAGATAAGATAACTTGAAAATCACAATTTTGGACTATCCTAAAATCCATGGAGCGTTCCATACAAAAGGCTACTAAGTTATGACGTCACACCTAGGTATTTTGTATACATTAAAACAGAATTTTGTACGACAGCAGCTATGTTAAATACTGCGTTTATGTAGCTAGTGCCGTAACTAAAGTTATAGTATTTTTTATTGTTTTTCCAAAGTTAATATTTGTTTTTAATAATTTAATCCTTTTAAATTTGACTTTTCCACCAAACTTTGATCGACCATAAAACAAGTCGGACATAAGTTATTAAAATTTTAAGGTCGCAGATGGCTCTAGTTTTGTGTATTTTACGATACTGATATTTATTTTTGACGAACTCGGTGGTCCAATGGTTAGTAATGGCCACTTGACTTCGAGGTCGTGGGTTCGATTCCCGCACAAGACAAACATTTGTGTGCATGAACATGTCTGTTTGTCTTGGTTTCGGTGTTTTCTATGTATTGTAAATATGTATTTACAAAAAAATGTATTTAAGTACATTTATCAGTTGTCTAGTACTCATAACACAAGCTTTGCGCTTAATTTGGGACTAGATGGCGCTGTGTAAATTGTCCAGAAATATTTATTTATTTATTTTTTACTAGCTGCCCGGACAGACTTCGTTCTGTCAAATAAAGTTTTTTTTAACTAATGTCCACGCAATTTTTCTATTTTCTCTTTATTAAAACTTTCCGTGTACCTTAAAGAAAATACGATAAAAAAAATTGCCGAATTAGTCGAGCCGATCTCGAGTTTTGCGATTAGCAACATTAATTATTATTTATATACATAATTTTCGAAGATAGGCTTCTTGCCTATTATGAATTTTTACGTGTAAGTAAATCATAGACGTATAATACACTACATTTTATAGAATCCTGTGAAGCGTGGAAACATGAGATAGAGAATAATGTAGGATTATATATAGAATTGTCATATAACTGTTTCGCGCATTATTACGCTTCCCATAGAAACGACTAGCACGTGACGTGAAACAAAAAATCGTCTAAATCGGTCATTTCCTTACATGATGATGGCGTTAGTTGCTCTTTCAATTTGTCTATAGCTTTTTCAATCTGCGAAGTAAATAGTGTACCTATTTATATATTTTGGGGTGTAAGTGGTTCATCAACATCTTTGAACCAAAGCCAACTTCACCTGCACGCGGTGCACCCTGCTGACTGGCAAACGAAGGTAGGGAGCGTAATTGTAAGCTACCCGACTGGGGAATCCTCCACCTCACAGAATACCGCAGCCAAATAGCAGTTCCCTTGAGGGTTGTTGTGTTCCTGAGAGTGAGTGAGGTCACCAGAAAGGAAGGAGATGCTGCGTTGGCAGCGGGGGTGGCGGCGCGCGAGCGATATTATGTTGCGAGCGTTAATATCGCTCCGGTAACCGCTTCACATCAGGAGGGCTGTATGCTTATCTGCCACCCGTCGTAGTATAAAAAAAACCTAAGTAATGTCATCTATAGAACCAAAACTAAAGTCAACAGTCGACAGCGTGCAACAAATGCAAGCCGCCGTACCACCAGAAGGCCAATCCTCGTAATTATTTTACGAGTGCAATATGAAAGTTGACTGAAATGAGATTGAATTATGAATTGACTAAAAATACATGATTTCATGGCAATTTTGGGTGGTTATTGCAGGCAAAATAACATTCTTATATGATTTAATTTTCGGTCATATGGTTGCTTGGAAGAAATCGCATCGCGATAATGCCGCCCTTTGATCTCAAATTCTGTACATGTTTGTATTTTTATATTGGTGCAATAAAAAAATATTGTATTGTATATTGTGATTTGTGTCATAATTATTTCGATATAATCCTACTTAAATTAAACTTTCATATTGTGTTACCAGAATACCAAATTTAGATAGTTAATTGATTCAGGTGTTATTTTGCGGAAGTCAAATTTACAGGCAATTTGATCCACCACTTTGCGTGCTTCCGCCACCAATTAGTTCATGCAAACTATTGCCGGCCGGCACCCACCCACTACCGTTAGTAGTTGCATGCGACTGCCGTGGCTGCTTTGGTCGTCTCTGCTCCAGCTGCTGTGGTCGTCTCGGCGAATCTCCAACATCTGAAACAGAAGATACATGCGACCGCCGCTGCCCCGACTGCCGTGGTCATCTCTGCGACACGTGTTTCGCCTCTACGTGACATTTGTGAGATCGAAACTGGGTCACAACTGAATTTTGACTAAATTTTAATTACGAGAATTGCACCTCAGAACAGCTAACACCGGTAGATCCATCGAAGGGAATCTGCTTCCCTGGGAGCTAATCTGGTTTCGGTTCTGCTGCGTTTCGGAAATTGCAGACGTAGGCAAATAAACAATTCAATGAATGGAGGGTGTATTTGTTGCTAAGAATTAGGTCACTAGTAAGTTCCTAAGCAGAAAACCGTTCGTAGTGACAATTGAAAATGAGCACAAAATAAGTTACTAGTCACATTGTGCATGTGTCTGTTGATTACGAAATCACACTCACATCTGAGTGCTTCGACCATCCATATTAATATTGTAATTACATAGAACAGTACAAGTGCTTTATTATAACATTAGGATCCTTAAATAATCAAAGGAGGTTCGTAATTTCTTTTGGCGGTTATGATATGTATTCTATATACTTACTACCAAGTGCCAACAATCAACAGTATCACCTTTATTTAAGGATCCCTTTAGTAGATAATAAACTGAAAGATAGTTTACTGTGTTTAGAAGATTATGCTATGAATTCTGTACTTACCATGAACTCAAAGATATTTTGCATTAAACTACACATGAATGCATATATATTTCTAACAATATGCTCGTAGACTTTGTTGTCATAATGTTTCCCGGTCATCCCACGTACAGTACAATACAGTACACGTTTATGGCGTAACGTTCGTGGAACGGCCTTAAAAATGAGGATTGCACTTCTCTCAAATCGCCATATCACTAATACGCTTCCAGTTTTACAATCGGTGAGTCGTAAATGTATTTTTTTTTTGTTGTTCGCGAATATCGCCCGTATATCGTGCAGGTTATTGCGCTTTTTACAACTTGTGACGGATTTTACTACGCCGCCGATGTGCTGCGCGGACGGGAGCAGCGTTTTAGCGCTCATGCTACTGATGTATAGTTAATTTACGTTTAATCTCACTTTATTGCTTTTTAGGATTCAGTAGTCAAAGGACAAAAATGGTGTTGGCATGGTTTTAAAAAAAATAAGTAGATAAATTTCTTATTTAATGTGGTCACCAATTCTCTCCAATTCCTTACAGGCGTAAGAAACACGTGCAGAGTACGTATCCTTGTCATTATAACCTCTCGATTACCCAAATATCTAACGATTTTATCCAACCAAAAACTTCGTGGAATATAACAATTTTTCGTTAGAATTTTTGTTTTAACTATTAGTCTAATTCAATTCAGAAGACAGTTCAGAAAGCTTAGTACGAGTTTTTAGTCACATTCGAACGAGTAAACGTTTACAAGGCGACCAAATAGAGCAAAAGTTTCTTAATATACTTATTGCAAATTTACCAGACGCGTGTTACATCTCCAAATTAGCCGGAGTGCTTCAAAATGTGAACAAGTAAGCCACATGAATTTAATATGTAACATAAATTCACAACATTTCTTTCTTGTCTATTTCGTCGGTTTGTTTAGGGTGACATGAGCTCTGTTTCAAATTATTTTTAGTCGTTCAATGGTGAAATTGTAATAGATTTAGGAATTGTAGTACGACAATCTTAACGCCATCTTGTATGTAGATGGCGTTAAGATTGTCGTACTACAATTCCTAAATCTATTACAATTTCACCATTGATGACGCATGACGCACTACCTGTGCGTATAAAATAATTCTGCACGGTCGGTTCCCTAAGATAACCTAAGATATTTTTCCATACAGAACTGAAAGGCAGAGTGGTCAGTTAATCTTAGGGAACCGATTGTACAATTTGTTATTTCTAAACAGAGGAACGCATTGGAATTAAAATGGTCGCGATTTGTTCGGTTCCATACTGGATTTCTTCTACGAACTCTCAGATTGGAACACTATGCGGAGATTTTCCCAGCAGGCTACAAAATGAAATTCTTCAAGAAAGACTTAAAAGGATTTTATGGGGTCACCGCCGCATGAATCCCTTGGTATTCCATCTTGGATACGCGCCTGTGTTCAAATACTGTGTGTGTATGATGACTGCTTATCGTCCGGCATGTCGTATGCTTATTTGGCACTTTAGTGGTATAGAAATAGGAACTGATATAACTAGACCGGATTTCTAGCCCACGGGGCCGAAATCGAGGTTGAGTGAAGCGAGTAGATTCGCTGAGTGTGTTTTCCATTGATGGATATTTGATCAACATTCCTCAAGGACATGATCGATCTCAATTTTTTTTCGACACAACCTTCAAGCATATCGAGGTCTTTAATTGCATTCCGCTCGCTCTGCTCGCTCCACTCATAAATATGGAATAATTAGCAGTCAAAATGTAGGGAGCTGAGGTCCTACCCGCACCTAAGCTAAAGCCGATTACGATCGGGGGCCCTACCGCCGAAGCTGACGCCGATTACCACCGCATAATTTGATTACAAAAATAAGTCTTATGTTTTAGGTATTGACATCAATGTTCAGTTTAATCGGTAGAGCTCCAGGGCCTCTACCAGCTAAACTAAACACAGGTACCATAAACCTAAGCTGAAGTTGGATATTCGCAATCAAAAAATCCGATGGGAATCGGCTTCAGCTTAGGCGGTAGCCCTGATGTTTTGATTGCGAAAATGTCACCTTAAATTAGTGCTAATAGTAATAAGCTTAGCCGGTAGGAACGGATGCGCTCTACCGTTTAAACTGAAGAGGTTTATCACAAATTTAAACATAAGTCCGATTTTTGCAATCAAAACACCCGATGGGAATCGGTTTCCGTTTAGGCGGTAGGTCCCCTGTTCTTAAACACTTTGAATTTAAAAGAAAGTGGACGCAAAGAACGGGGAGGAAACATTCTAAAGGATTCTCTTAAGATATTGCATTCGAACCATGCTCTTGTGAAGCTGGGTTATGTAAGCAACATTGTTACATCAGTAGGTAAGATTTTAACGATAAAATATGCGTAAGCAAATAAGTCGTTGATGATACGCAGATCAGTGATTAGTAGCAGTGCAATTTGTGCACAAGTGAGTCATTAAAAATATTTATGAGAAAGATGTTATTGTTTTTTATGGAATTCTCCCTATACGCGTTAGTATACGTAATTTTCAAAATCCTTTTTATCATTCCTTATGACTTCATTGTTTTTGTCGTGAATATGTCTTTAAAATTGCTTACGTAGGGAGGCAATTAAAAATAAAGAATGATAATAAAATCGGGGGTTACAGTTTGGTGTTATAGCTTCATATCTATCATCTCCATCTAAAATTCAATCACACCACTGGATAGAGGAAGGAACAAATAATTTAATACGCTAACTAAGGAATATGAAATTTTTAAATTTAGTGCATATAACATATTCACGCACAAGACACGGCCGTGTAATATATTATATACCCCATTTTATTTGTATTTTATGTTTTTTGAATTTCTTGTCTATATTATACATTATAATTGAACACCGGATTATAATTGAAAATGAAAAATTTCTTTATTCAATCTTTCACAAATGGTAGATCAAGTTGACGGTGTCTCCTTTTAGGCATAATATGCCTGTGCCAGGAGGCACCGCTCTTTCATAACAACATAATAAGATTGATCTTGAATATATACATTGACACTTATAATTTAAATACGATGTAAGTGCACAGTGTATGTGTTGTAAGTTATATGTGTTTTTGTGTGCAAGTGTGTGTTGAATAGATAGGTGGTTGAGATGTAAGAATGATGTGTGTTTGCAGTGAATTATGCTGTAAGATGAATAATTATGTAATGAATGATGTTATTATAATGTATGATATTTAATATATGATGATGAATGATTATGTAATGTAAGATTGGAGGTATGAGAAATGTGTTGTATTTGTTAAGAAGAGATTATTTGAAGGATTTGTACATATTTGTTTTAAATTTCTATACTTTTTTTCACCATATTAACTTATAATTCACCATAGTAAATATTTACAAAAATCACGATTTATATTCACCGTGTCTGTTCTAATGCTCATTTTTAATAAAAAAAACTTCCAAGATTTATATTATTTTATATTTAAATAACTGTAGTACCGAATACACAGTAGTCCATTGAAGTTTTCTTTTACGAGTGGCTCATTTGTAATATTTCATGTCATTATTAACCCGGCAGTAACGCAATAAAAATACGGTTTTAATTTAAACTGTTTTGAACACGTATTTTAAAACAATTTGTTTTAATCATGCCAACTCTGGATGGGTCTGTGCTATGGAGGAACAGGAAGACTCCTGGCGGTATTTTTCGGCATGTACATTCGGCATGAATAAGATATAGAAATAATAGAAAGAAAAATCTAAAGGACATTGTTTCCAGAGCCGTAACGTAATTTGATAAATAAATGTCTATGGATAATCACTTATTTTTTGAGCTGTCTCACATTTGACAATAGATGTCACAGTACTTTATTTACAAACAAAATTTCTAATCACATAAAAAACAATGGACCGTTGTCGATGCGACGACTACGCAGCTGCAGTTCAAAAACTTAGATTTTACACTGTGGGCACGCATAGACCTGATATTATCGATAAATATGATAGTAAGTTTAGTAACATCAAACGATGAAAGCAACTTCGATTGTAGTTTCTAAACTGATTTACTTTTGAGGTGGAAATGGCTCACTATCATCTTTGAATCCCAAGCTCACATGCATGTGATCATTTATGATCATTCGGCAATGTATTGCAAACGTTCATAGGCTGTGATGATTGCTTACCATCAGGTATTAGGATATCATTTTAACCATGCAACATGAAAATGAAAAAATATTATTATTATTATCTCTTTTTAATCACGGGTCAAGCCCGGTCATTTGAAAGGCGTGCGCGGGGATATGGATCCAAAGCGTAGAGGCCCCTTTGAGAAGTTTGATGTAATGATGTACGCCCGCCGTGACCCGCTCCAGGATATGTCAATGGAACGACATACCCATGAGCAGGTCTCGGCAGGCGTTGAGACTATTGCGAAGTATGATGGAAAATAAATGGGCTTGGAGATGAAATCTGGGTGAACTTAATACCGGGCTATTACAGAAGAGGGACGGACGCCTGCCATAACTGCTTTTATTGCTAGTTATTTGCGGCAGGCGGTGGCTTGCCACTCACTAGATGGGCCCCCGAAATGCCAGGAAAACGGCCGGGGGCAACACCGGTGTGAGTGACTCAGGGATGTCGAGAGGTGTGCTGCGCTTTCTCCGAAGTTACTCGCGGCGTGATGCCCTTTAACACTTCCACCCCTGGAGCATATAGCTCTAGCGGCTCCTCTCTGGATTATTATTATTTTATACTACTTCGGGTGGCAGACAAGCATACGGCCCGCCTGATGTGAAGCGGTTACCGTAGCCATATTAACGCTTGCAACATAAAATACCGCTTGCGCGCCGCCACCCCCGCTGCCAACGCAGCATCTCCTTCCTTTCTTACTTTTTATACTTCTTTGTATACTGTTGCTGAAGTCTATGGCCTGCGGTGATTATTATCTTATCAGTAACACCAAAAGGTCACTAATCCCTTCCACTTACTTCTACTATTGGGTTGCTTATAATTACGACCTTGTCTTCTAGGCCTTTTTCTTGAAGCCCTGCCGCCATAGCTCAAGCCGATTTCCATCGGATTTTTTCTATATAATCCAATTTCTGCCTAGAGTAATTATAATTAGCGTAGCTGGTAATGACTCTAGACTCTATTTATACTATGCTCTAGAGCTCCCCCGATTAAATCAAATCATATTTATTTGCAGAATACAAATAAGTTGTAATTCGGGTATACAAAGTCAGATACAGTGTATTCAGCCCGCAAACAGGCGTGCAAGATATTTATGTCAGCTAATACTAATACTTAATCGCAATTATTACAATTAATGCTCCATAAATATGTCTTATATGATATTACTTTACCATTTCAATTTCATGAATTCTGAGGCACTGTAAAAGCAGTGTCCCAGATTTTTTTTTTTTTATTTATACTACGTCGGGTGGCAGACAAGCATACGGCCCGCCTGATATGAAGCGGTTACCGTAGCCATATTAACGCTCGCAACATAAAATATCGCTCGCGCGCCGACACCCCCGCTGCCAACGCAGCATCTCCTTCCTTTCTGGTGACCTCACTCACTCGCAGGAACACAACAACCCTCAAGGGAATTGTTATTTGGCTGCGGTATTCTGTAAGGTGGAGGTACATTCCCCAGTCGGGTAGCTTACAATTACGCTCCCTACCTCTCTTAAATCATTCAATCAGAATCCAATCATTCCAGTTAATATCAAACTATTTGTTATTAACTTAAATTTATTACTTATTTTTGGAATCGAAAAATTCGATTTGAATCGGCTTCGATATTTAAATCCGTACCGTCGCGCCCGAAGATTTATTAATCGGTAGAGTGCATCATTTTTGGGTCATGCAGGGGAGATTGACTCAAAAACGATGAGACTTTTACGCCACAAAATTGAAATGTGAATTCAATTTTGTGGCGGCAAGTGTTGAATTCACATTTCAATTTTATGGCGTAAAAGTTTCATTCTTCAATTTTGTGGCGTAAAAGTCTCATTCTTCAATTTTGTGGCGTAAAAGTAGCTGCCTTCATTTCAGGAACAGGCTTCGCAATAACATGGACCAAGCGTGGCGTAGACTACACTGATCTGAAGTTTGAACAGCCCAGAGTCTCCAAGATATATGAACCTGATCAACTGCCAGGAAACAAACTCTCCAAGAAGGCAAGGCAAATAGAACAGATGTGGTGCCCCTTCATGACTCCTGTTAGGAAATGATTTGACGGTTGATCAAGTTTGTCATTCCTTTTGAAATTGTACGTAAAGAACACATCAGTTACCATGATACTATGTCGATGAATGTACTTATTGCAAAACCCTGCTATGACGTTTATTGCTAGTATCGTTTGATGTGCTTTTTACTGTACAATGTTGTATGTTTGTCTTTATTTCGATTACTTTATTTTGTGATATTTAAATTCTTATGTTTCTTTTTTTTTCCTTCATTCACGTATTTAAATAAAATATTTAAGATACTAGTCTACTTTTACTTGACTGACGAAGAAGTGACGAGCTCGATGGCATCTTTGCGCGCGGCAGTCTAATTGATCACGTAAGTCAAGCAACGTCAACCGTGCCTGCCCATGTATTGGTTTACCTCGAGCTCCTCGGTGCTTCGGACCCGTATCCCAGTAGAGGGATGAATAAAGGTTGACGACGACGATGACGACGACTGAAGAAGTGAAGTATTTCGAGAGTAAGTACGAGTATGTATGTATGTGTGCGGATAATATCTTCAGCAGGCTCTACAGCCTACATCACTTAACGGATGTCAACATTACGAGGTGTCATTAGAAAGTGACATGCAGTATTTCAATATGGAGTCCAGAAAAAAAGAACATAAAATATAGAAAATTTGTTGTAATATGCAGTCGGGTTTTTGGTATCGGTCACAGGTTTCGGTTAATATTTTTATTGTTTATATTGAATATCATTTAATTCTAAATGTTTGTCTTATGCAGTTGATACAGAAAGACACTTTTATTTCATATAATAATTTACAATGGCTATTAATTTCATGAGGTTTGTATACACATATAATACAGATTTCAAACAAAAGAAGACTTTGTGATATCTACGAGTATAATTTGTATATTCATGGGAGGAACTTCTTCTAGTATAATCAACAATTTTTTGAGTCTCTAAAAGGAAAATCTATCATAGATTTTCCTTTTAGAGACTCAAAAAATTGTCTATAGATTTATTAAAATTTTAAATTTACCCATACACAGCATAAAGTTGTAAATATTTTACACGTCGGCGATCTTCTTTACAAGCGGCGATATCAGATATTCCATATAAATGCAATAAAACAAAAAGTTTACGATATAAATGGTAACATAGTTGTAAACACCGAACTAGAAAATCGGATGTGATGTTTTGAATTCGTTTGATAGACTCCACGGGTAGACATGCACCGTTAGAACATTGTGGATAAGATCTGTCAATCGACCGATAAAAAATGCATTTTTTTCCTGCTTTTACAAATAACGAAATAAATTGCATGGTGCAAACAATTTTTCAATATCGGTATGTATTCAAAGTGCATAATAGTCACAAGGAAATCACTGAAAATTATTGAGGTTTCTTGCAATTGATTGCTTCAATCTCTTTACTTTTATTTAAAACACAATGGTTTTCCTAGAAATTTGGAATTATCTTTATAGCTCATCCTATGAATGATACCTGAAAAATAAACGAAAATAATACAGATTTAAATTATTACAATTAAAAATAAGGTAAAGTATTTTTTCAGCCTCGGAAATTTTCTATGTGATGTCAAAAAGAGAAAAAGGAAATATTTACAGTTATTTTTATTACAATATTACACAGATAAGTTTAATTCGTTTGTATTATAATTACTTTAAATATTGTTACTGAATCGAGCGGTAAAGAATTCTTATTTAAAAGTACATTTATAGCAACAATTTTCTTGATCTTGATGTAGATTTTTCTTTCGTACCTCGATGGTAACGTTGCTGCTGTAATGCGTTTTTAAATGAATTTAAAAAAAATACAAGAGTAAATTTTTTTTAATTAATCTAATGGAAATATCTATTACAATATTTGTAACAGAACGTTCATGTTACGCGTCGTATAAAAATATTGGAGAAATTTTATCAGCTATAAAATATTCGAAAATTTCTGTGACTGACGCATTTACCGATTGTATGATGATCAATTATATTATCATTGAAACGCAAAAGAAAAAAATGTTAGAAATCTCTCTTTAAAAAAAACTTTTTAATTTTCGCAGAGGCGTATCCACTGCTACCTTGTCGCATATTAAACTAGTCAATAAGTTAATTTGGCGTCAAAAGACCAGCCGTGTGTCCGTTGCCGCGACAAAAAACACAAGTGGACCACTCTCCACCAGTTGATCTCCCATCAGATCCGACAGATAGCGTAGGTGTCGTCCCTCAAGACACATAAATTTACATAAACTTGACAGACTGCCGGCCAAATTTCTCATAACACCGGCTATTATATCGGTTTGATCATTTTTGAAATGTGTCTTTATTGTTTATTAATTGATTAGGCTTTCTGATGAAATATTGGTTATCTATACTTTATGACCGAATGTTTTGGATAGGGAGTTAAATTTTACTCCTTTTTGACATGTCTTTGCGGATGTTTTGTAGGTAGCTTGAGTAATCAATAACTTAGTTTTTATTCACGCCGTCCAATACTTTTTCAATATTTTAAAAATAAGGTGATTCCTTATGAATAACATATTATGTTAGGATATGTTTGATCATTTATTTATATTTTACAAAATAATATGCAAAAATATGTGAATATTGCTATTCAGCGAGGTAATGCTGCCAGCATTCTTGGTACGCTACCGACGGGCAACGATTTGGGGGAAATTTTTTACTTATAATTTTTGTTTTGTTTCTTTTCTTCCTTTTTTTTCTATCTCTTTGTAAATATTAAGTTTAGTAATATAGATCATAGCAATGTTTACATATAAATAGAAAAAAACTTTTAAAATTTATATTTATATATCTGTTTGTATTAAAACTATTGTATAATTTTGTAACAATGAATGATGCGCCACCTACCAAATTTTATCATTGTTTCTCTTGTAATGGTTGTCTGGAAGAGATTGCTTTTAGCAATAAGACCGCCTTTTGTACTTTTCATTTTTCCAAGTTTCTTGTATGTATCTTTGTAATATTGGTTCAATAAAATGTATTCTAATCTATTCTATAACTGCAATTTTTCATCATTTTAATCACTTGCAAACGTTTACGTTTATTAAGCATTTGTCTTGAGATTTATTAAAAAGTTATTAATTACTACATTACTCGTGATTATAAACGTAAACTATACTTTTTACATTTCAACAAAAAAAAGCTATCTTAATTGATTTTTGAAAGCAAATCTTGGCTAACGGTAGCTACATACGATATTTTCTATGAACGCTAACAAATTTGGTTTTAAAAGGTCATTTAATTTTATTATAGAATTATCATAGCTCATCACGAATATAACTAACGACCATGAAACCCGAAATTGTCAAACTGGCATCATAAACAGATGGTTATCATTAGAATCTCCGAATTACACACAGAAATCGTCGTGTGCGACCGTCCACTGTCTAGGGTTGCCAACTATCCGGGAGACTTTTATGGATGTCGGTTAAATAACATAAAAGTTCTTACATGGAAAATCGTAGTTTGTTAGTACATGTAACTCTGCTTTTACTAAAGAAATACTCATGCTATTTCCTTTCTTACTCCATGCTTGTTACATATATATGCTGAATACACGCTCACAAGAAGCATTAGACACAGGAATTAAAAGACAAGAATATAGAGAACGAGTAGTGAAGGATGCGTATATTTTTTAGTAAAACCGGAGAAATTATTGTTCCCGTGAGGTTGGGAGATTAACTATTATCACACCCCGGCCACTCCATACTAATGTCGCGTTCTTTACTACTACATAAACAATGACGTCTGTGCAGAGCGTGAATATGCGTGTGTGCGTGCACCGCCATACAAACTGTTCCAAATTTGTCTCAGAGGGGAAGTGAGATCTCAGAGACGCGAGAGAGCAGCAGGGAATGGCCATACTGTATATATACTACTATTATTTATACTGTGCCATTATTACCGGAGTCTCCCGGACAATCCGGGAGAGTTGGAAACCCTACCTCAGTCCGAGCGACAACGGTATCGAGTCGATCGAATATTTCTTCTATGCTCTGATATCATCACATTTACAAAATTATTACTAGAATATTATTATGAAAATGAAATTTTATTACTACTAATCAAATCTCGGTTCGAACTCGTCACTCTTAATACGGGCTTAGTAGAGTTTGGAATAGAGGAAAGTCAAGAAAAACAAGAGCGGGTTTTTAATAAGGCGATTCGATGTCAAGAGATGTTAATAAGGAACTAATGTAAGTTGAGCATGTATAATGTATTAGATAATGAGTGAGGTTGACGCGGGTGGGCTGCTTCGATACGGATCCGATACTATCTCGATACGAGATTCGTCTCTCGATTCTCTTAATTACTGTTAATGTCTTTGGGACGGCACCACAGAGTAATAATGTGCGGTTAAACCACTTCGTAGAATATGTAAATTTTATCTGACTGAGACCTTAGTATACCTACAATAACAATAAAATTATTTTGTTAATGTTGAAAGTTTCTATTTTGTGGCAATAAATGATGTATAAAATGATTTGTATGCAAATATTGATAAATATAGCCAATGTTTATGTCAATAAGATATTGACGTTGCGGTGAAAATACATTTATTTACTACTAATACTTTTGTTCATCCCACTGTTGGGATACGGGTCTCCCCGCAATCGAAATAGTTTAGAAAATACTCCACCACGCTGCTCAACTGCAGGTTGGCGGAGGCCAGTGTTTTCAAGCCACCTAAAGGCCACTGATGACTTGACTTAATGACTGTCATCTAATGACACCAGCCGGGACCGATGGCTTAACGTCTAGACAGACGAATTATGGAGGAGCTTGAGATAAACCCATCCATAAACAGATTCCGATCGACGTTGCTTAACGTGCATGTTTGATTAGACTGACGCGCGCAACGATGCTTTCGAGCTCCTCACTACTACTACTATTACTAATAGGCACGAGTTAATTAATACTTATTTATTCGTTGTATATATAAACTATCACTATATCGATCTATAATACCTAATATTAAGAAAGAGGGGGCGAATTTTGTAAATTTATGTATAGGTAAGTGTAGCGTAATCTCCAGAACTACATTACTGCTTAGGTGCATGTGAAAAAATATTCACCATTTGAAAGCCAAATTAGCATTAAGCTACATATATATAAAGTATAAGTATATACAATTAAATCCCGGCGAAGTCAGCATTTTTTTCTGTTCTCAAAAAATTGGGAATGGAATTCAGTCTATATGATCAGTCCCAATTTATCATCGTTAACCAATTAGAAGTTAATTGATTTAGTCGCTATATTGTAACGAGTTATTTCCATCACAATACCTACTAGTTATATTTCTTTTTTATTATCTATGTTCTTATAGAAAAACTGTTTCTTTTAATTTGGGCTTTGCTGTAAACTTAATATAAAATATAACTAATTTTTCGAAGAAAAATCCGATATTCTGTAGCTATATAGTTCACTCAATAACACTTACAATAGCGCCTAGTAAACGTACTTACTGCTTTTAACTAGTCTATGGCAATGTCAAGCATTCTTTGAAACGCTTATGATTTCAATGCGTGAGGTAGAGCTTGCGTCGATAGGGCGTCGTCGGCTCCGCGGCTTTTAAACGAACCGTTTAACTTAATTAAGTTTTGAGTTGGTAAGTTCGTGAGGTAGCTCCTCGAGTTACAAGCCCAATGTATTAGATATGAGATACGGATGAAAAATCGCTGGCATCGACTCACTTCAACGAAACCTATCAGTAGGTAGATATTACTTGTTGAGATGTATATCAATTTTTTTATATTTTTATTAGTTTGGTATTCGTTATTCATTATGTGGCAATATAGATAGTGTTTTTTACATTCAAAAATCAAAATTTTATTTTGATGTAGGTGAACGTCTACGGCAGTGAAAATTGGCTACAAAACGTTTACTCAATACCTACCCACGTAAAGGAAAAGAACATGACTCACAGGAAGGCATTTTATCTTCAATTTTTCAATAATTGTTTTTGATTACCGCTAACGTAACAAACAAACTTACATTTACCTACATTTATAATATTAGTAGGGATGTACACCTAACATTAAACATAAAAACCACAATAGTTTTAACAGAAAAGTTACATGTACACTTGATTATGTAACATACGTAATATAATTTAATTTCTTGGTACTATAATTCAATCAAGACAATAAACACATTTTATAAAAAAAAATCATGGAAATCAAGAACTATTCTCTCGAACTAGGACATCCTGTACTATGGGAGGGAGTATAGTAAAAATTTTAGGTATGGGTTCTTATCCCAACGCTTTTCCTGTTTGAATCGACTGTATAACATCTTGTTACATCGACGAAATAGGTAGCAACTCTCAACTTCTCCTTCTGGTATTTTCAAATTAAAAAAATAGCGTGTGGCTGTATCATAGACGCGGCCGTGTGTTGTGCCCACGTGAATACGTTATATGCACTAAAATTATCTCAAAATGGCAGCGTTTCCCCCTCCCCTTAGCGTAATAAATTCTTTGACCCTAAATATATCCAGTGGTGTGATTGAATTTTGGATGTGGAGCATAGATTCGAAACTACAACGCCAAACTGTATCCCCCGATTTCGGTGTGATTAGATTTTTTGGATAGTCACGTCAAAAAATGAATACCTTTACTGAGAGCACAATGCATTAAACATTATCAAATATTTAACTAATAAAGAGAGGTAGGGAGCGTAATTGTAAGCTTCCCGACTGGGGAATGTACCTCCACCTCACAGAATACCGCAGCCAAATAACGGTTCCCTTGAGGGCTGTTGTGTTCCTGCGAGTGAGTGAGGTCACCAGAAAGGAAGGAGATGCTGCGATGGTAGCCGGTGGTGGCGCGCGAGCGATATTTTATGTTGCGAGCGTTAGAATGGCTACGGTAACCGCTTCACATCAGGCGAGCTTGCTGTCTGCCACCTAACGTAGTATATAAAAAAAAAAGCTAAAATACCTGTGTGCGGCATCTTGATCTGGAGTCTAATCTGAAAGCAAAAAAAACTAGATTAGTAAGTATATAATTTACTATCAAATCGCGTGAATGACCAAACAATTGTTACTTTATTCACAACAAAAAAAAATAACAATAAAAATGTATGTTAAACAGAAATTTTCACTTTTCACATAAACAAGCCAATCTTGAAGCGCAATCAGTAATGCCAACCGAAAATTATGCCACGTGACATCTTTATCGGTCATTTTCTTTTCCCGCCACAAAAGCCTCGCCACAGATTAAATACTAGTTCTCCACTGTGACATTCTGGCATGAAACCACGGTTATGATTACAGGCCCGCCATTACCCCCGATAACACGCTTAAATAATAATTTATTCAAATTAAAAATACTTATCAAAATGTGATGCGGTACTAAATCAGGAATTAAGTGAGCCGGTGCGTGCTCATGGTGAAAATCGATGGTATCGTGGCGCCGATCACCGTGAAAATCCAAAAAATATGAATAAAAAAGTAGTGGTTACACGCAAATATCAGTTTAAAATGCGTGGCGTCTCGTGGTCACCGCAAGACATGTTAAGCTAGTGTTCCACTGGCCAGGACTAACAATACAAATATTTTTAATCTAATTTAATTTTCAAAAATAAAATAAATGCCATTATATATTGTTTAAAATAATACCTATTTTTTAAATGTTTGATTTTACTATTTCTATGTTTTCTATGTATTACTTGTATGTATTTACAAAAAAAAACCCGTTTTTTTTTATATTTTGGAATGGTTAGGAAATAATTTCGCACGATTTGCTTTATTTATCAGTATAACAGTACTATGTGGTAAAATAGTTTTTATATATTTATGTGGTAAAATACAATATTCATTTATTGCGCTATCGCACACAAACATAAACTATTCAAAGCCATCTCAATCGTATCGTCTTTACTTAAAGTTGAATTTTGTAGTTTCGCAGCTTTATCTTACGGATTTTCAATCAGGACACGTGATCCTGACGCGAGTTAAACATTTTTACCCATCCCAAAAAAGTGCACAACGCCGCTAAAGAAGTTTTCACTTCAAAATATTTATGTATACTACCCAAACTTGGGACTAGATGGCCGTGTGTAATTTGTCCAGGAATATTTAATTATTTATTATTTATACTATTTTAAATCAGATAAAGCTAGAAATATTTTTAATAAAACTTATTATTTACTTATTTATTGTAACATCATGTTATCAATGCGCCAGTATCGCAATAAAGCGAAGAAACGCTATCAGCCTCTTCGGTACAAGGACATGAGGGCCCTTTAGATAAAATATAGTTTGAAAACTAATTTTTAAAATTTAAGATATATTAACTGAAGTTAATATATTTTTTCTAGTAAGTCATATATTAATTACATCATATTTGCTAGAATAGTTGTTTAGCAAAGCTTAAAAGAAATCTATCATATCTAGCAAATCTATGACAATATAAAACCTAAAATAGAGCCTTGTCGTCCAACAAAACAAAAAAAAATAAGAGCTGTATATTTTGTCCTTAAATAACTGTGACCGAACTGGATTACTGAACGTGGCCACCATCAGATAGCGTCCCGGTCGCTTCTGTTTTGCATAACTACGTGGTTTAGTCATGTTCATATTTAGTGAAAAAAAAATCGACATCGATATTTTAAGGAACTTTATTTGCCTGTGGAAACCGTTCCTTTTTCGTGAAATTTTAATTAAAGAATGATTACAAATGAGTTGATTTGTAATCATTCTTTAATTTAAATTTCAATCCATAGAACAGAGTCCGTTGTGATCATGGAACAAAAACGAGTTAAGCTAGCTAGACTAGATAAGGAATATGAATTCTTCAGACATACGTTTTTGCAATTGTATTATATTACTGTGTTTTATTTTTTTTATTTTTCTCTGCGTATAAACCATCCTCGTACTTCAAGGAATATTCTAAAAAAAGAATTAACGAAATCGGTTCAGCTGTTCTCGAGATTTGCGCTTAGGAACACATTCAGCGATTCATTTTTATATTATAGATTTATTTTACGATATATAGAATCAATGCTCAACCTGACATTAGCTCCCCATAAAACGCACGAAAGTGAGTTATCAATAATGCAGATCGGGTTATATTACGCATGAGTCGAAATATAAGTAGTTATGTTGTGGAGATAAAAAAATATATAACCCGGTTTATATATTTTTTTATTGTTGATTATTATGTACCTACCTAATAATCCATGTGATTCCAAATGGAAACAAATATAAAATATAGAACTAAATGAATGTTTTAAATGTATAGTTATCTCGTTAAGATTTGTTGTACGATACGCTTAATTAAGAAAAATCAAAAATCAATACTTTCTGATAATCATTACCGCTACTCGGAATCATTTCGGTATAACTGAACATACTCGACTCATCATTGACATTTTTTAAATTAATTAATCAAATAACTTTACTGTTCTGTAAGTGTCCTTTAGAGACATGCCGAAAAGTATCATAATTAGTATTATAATTAATATTAATAAGTCAGCAGTAAAAGATTCAGATTACTGAACCGATTTAAGTAACACTTTCACTGGTAGAACGTTTGCTTCTTCAGTACAAACATGCAAAATAATACTAACTCTATGTAATTATGTGGGGTGGTTCCCGATCCCAAGATTTTATCGTAGGGCTGAGGTCACACTACACTTGCTACCCAAACTTACACACATACTCACACACACACACACACACACAAACACACACACACACACACACACACAAACACACACACACACACACACACACACACACACATACACACACACACACACACACACAGCTAGAGGTTCAGTATATTCATTAATACGATGGCATTCGACTTCATGTAGACATTACATACGCCTAGACTATAAAATTAAATCAGTATTGGATTGTATGTATCTAAATAAGTCAATAAATATGTATTCTGCAGGCAGGTATATAATGTATAATATTATATATATTATATTATTATTATTATATATAATGATATTAGTTTAATTTATGTAAAACCATTTGTTATGGAAGAGTGGCTCCTTCTGACACAGGTGTCTCACACTTAAAAGAAGGAGCCCACCCTCCACATTCTTAAACGTAAATTGTGAAGGAAATAAACATTTTCATTTTCATGTGCGAATATACTTTATGACGTTACCTATGTGATTTCAAAAGTAGTTGCATATCAACTTCTACTCCCCTTACCCTACTTACCTAATACTGACCATTGAATATTAAGACCACAAAACATACCGTGCCTAAATCAAGGGCGAGCGTATCAAAAATATTATGAGAGCGATTACCATAATATCATACTACAAAACGCTTAAATTATGGTGCGCGGGCCGGGACACGCCAACTTACCCATGCCTCCCGTCATGGTTTCCCCCATGTTTTTCATAGAAAAAATTACATTTTTAACGTAATAGCACAGTATAAGTAATAGTACTACGTACAGTATGGCCTCTCCCTGTCGCTCTCTCGTGTCGACCTCACCTCCCCTCTGAGACAAATCTGGAACACGTACCCTATACCTAACAGCTAATGCGCCCCGTGTGCCAACCTTCCGGTTATATCACGGGGGATGCGAGTCTCTCGTCCAGTAAATCAACCAGACGAGAGGACCTTTTCCTGCACCGCTTTTTGCGCTCGGTAAACCAACCGAGCACGCAAGCGTAGCAGTAGCAGGTCTTACTCCGCTTTCACCTGCATGCAGGCTACTTACGTACTCTTAAGTCGAGTAGCTCGTGGCGACCGACGCTCGGAGAACCCAAGCATCAGGGCCCTACTACCACTCCCCATTCTCCATGATGGGTAGCCGGAGCTGTATGGCACGCTCACATCCCGGCGCACAAGTACAAGTACAAGCGCGCCTAGTGTTTCTGTACCCACACTGGGGCGCCGGATAGCCGGCTCCCTGATTTCCTTGACAGGTACCGGAGCTGTATAAGGCACGCTCACTTCCCGACGTCCTTCAAAGAAGAAACGCCTACCCCGAGCCTACGGTAGGGTGGCCGGGGTGACGGAAGCGATCGCCCGTCAACCTCCTTGCTCAGCAGGCAAGTACCCGAGCCGCGGCGTCAGCTGGTAAGCCGACGACCGCTATAAGGGCCGCTCCAAGCCCCGTTGAGAACCACTGTGGCGGCCCTTCGCCTTAGGCCAGTGATAACCAACTCGCTACGCGCGAGGCCGAGCGCCCGGCCGACAATATGGCCAGGCAGACGAACATGCCCGACCTCTGTAGCTAAACCACATGCGCGTGAGTGTTTACACGCACATAAAGCCACCTCGAATCCGAACCCATGACTGGCAAATTGGGCTGCCGCCAGTCCCCGAGGTACCCTGATCCAAACAGGGGGACCCGTAGTTCCCCCTGCGAACTCTCCACAGTCGGGTACTCCGTGGAGAGTAACAAATCTGGAACAGTTTGTATGGCGCCACACCCACACACGCTCTGCACAGACGTCATTGTATATGTAGTAGTAAACGACGAGACGTTTCTATGTGTGGCCGGGGTGTGGTAATAGATAAAGTCCATATTGCGGTAAATGGCAATTCAAATATTCATTTTTGAGAAATGATATTTTTAATAAAACTTATTATTTAGGTACTTATTTATTGTAACATCATGTTATCAATGCGCGAGTATCGCAATAAAGCGAGGAAACGCTATCAGCCTCTTCGGTACATGGACATGAGGGCCCTTTTTAGATAAAATTTAGTTTGAAAACTAAATTTTAAAATTAAAAATATATTAACTGAAGTTAATATATTTTTTCTAGTATCATTCACGCTAAATTACAAAATAAATATTTGGGAGTAAAGAGATATTTTATTTTATATGAGAGGGGCGAAAAAGACATGTGGGTCACCTGATGGAAAACAATTATCACCGCCCATGGATATCAGCAACAACAAGGGGTCGCCGATCCGTTGCCAGCCTATACTCCTTCCTTTCTTTCTTTCTGTCCGCGTGACCACACTCACTCGTAGGAACCACACCGAAACACAACAATTCTCAAGGGAATTGTTATTTCGCTGCGATATTCTGTGAGGTGAAGGTACTTCCCCGGTCCCATTATACTACCTCTTTTCGCCAGAACCTCCTTTGTCCGTTATCAGAGTGCACCATGCGCAGGTGAGATTGGCTTTAGATTTAGATTGATCCACTTAAAAAAAGTGTTTGTTGCTTGTTTGTTTGTTCTTCTTTAACACCGAAAAGAACCAATGGATTGACATGATTAGTTTAAGGTCTGGAGAGTGACATAGGCCACTTTTTATCCCAGAAAAAACATCTCATTATCGGGGGGGGGGGGGGGGGGATTTTATTAAAATAACGACCATACGGACGAAGCCGCTGGTCACTGCTAGTAAAGTACAGTAATATAATAGAAGTATAGTAATATTGTACCCAGAATTCTCGTAATTTTTCTACGAACGCAGATTGAATGTTGACCGAATCGAGATTGAATTGACTAAAATTATATTCTTGATTTAATTAATTAATTATTATCAATTATTATTGTTGGCAAATTAAATTTCTTGGATTGTTAAATTTTCGGTCATATTTCGATATAGTCCCAGTTAAATTAAACTTTGAAGTAACGTATTGTGATACGAGAATACCAAATTTGACATTAGTGAGATCGAGACTGGATCGAAAACTGAATTTTGACTACATTTTAATTACGAGAATTGCCCCTCTGGTTAAACTCTTTATCATTTACTAGCAAACCCGGCGAACTCCGTTTCGCCACCAGATGGCTTCAAGATTTTCCCGCTTTTCTATTCAAATTTTTCCAGAATTTTCTTTGCTATAAACCTCACGGAGCCCGAGACCTTTCCAACGAATGCAAAACCGTGGAAATCGGTTCGTGCGTTCTGGAGTTATAGCGTCAGGAAGGAAAACCCGACTTATTTTTATATCATTTATTATTCTACGACCTTCAGGCTTGTTCATTACCTTAAAATATTTTATCAGAGAAATAATCATAGCAGGGAAACCCCCACGGCCGTAGAGAACCAAGGAATTAAAGTTTCGTGTATCTGTAATCTAGAGGGTGACTTTTTGAGCAAGCATTCGCATTCAGCCGGCCATGTTTTGCGTGAAATAGGTGTGCGTGTTATTAATAATTTGTGCATATTTTACAGCCAACTAACATTTTTATGGAAACGCTTCATAAGTAAACTGAGAGATGTATTTAAATATTTTTTTTTATACTACGTCGGATGGCAGACATGCATACGGCCCATCTGATGTGAAGCGGTTACCATAGCCATAATAACGATCGCATCTCTTTCCTTTCTGGTGACCTCACTCACTCGCAGGAACACAACAACGCTGAAGGGAATTGTTATTTGTCTGCGGTATTCTGTGACGTGAGGTGGATTACCCAGTCGGGTAGCTTACAATAAAGCTCCCTACCTCTCTTTTCGCCAGAGCTTCGTTTGTCAGTCAGCAGGGTGTACCGCGTGCAGGTGAAGTTGGCTTTGGTTTAAAGATGTTGATAAACCGCCTACACCCCAAAATTATTTAAATTTACTAGTGGTCCATACCATAATTAATTTAAATTATAAGTTTGAACATTATTCAGGTTCTATTGTCTAAGACTGTACTTCTAAAATCACTTAAAAAAAAATCACTAAGACTATAGACAATAGTTATTTGATACAAGAATGCAAAGTTGCATTTTAACCGCTTGCTCAATTTTGATGACCGAGCAAGCGAAGGATCCCTAAATTGAATCACGAGCGCAGCGAGTGATTCAAAAATTAGAATCCTGAGCGTTAGCGAGGGAATCAAAAGAGCACGAGGTGAAAAATCTTTGAACTCGAGTGCAACACGTAACTTTTCATACCACCGCAGCGAGGAAATGACTAAATGCAAAATTTTTCAATTCGAATGAGTAGGTAGTTCCTGATATTTGCGCGTTCAAAAAAACAAACTCTTCAGCTTTATAATATTAGTATAGATAATCGTATGTCAAGGATTTATACACTTCATGGTATTTATTATAAGACCTTAAGTCTGTCAAAGACTGTTAAGTCAGCGTAGCTTTCAACAGTGATTTATGAGTTATGTGTTCACTATAGGAAACTGTTGAAAACGGAACCATAAAGGCGCGTATTATATTAGATACTTATGAGTTATGTAAATTACTTGTGTCATTATTATAAAATGATGACACGACTAACTTGACCTGACTTTGAACTTTTTAGCCTATCCGGCGGCTCAGTAGGTACGCCTACTCGGGTAAAAAAAGTGGTAATATATAAATAAATATTGACAACTGATAAATGTACTTAAATACATTTTTTTTTGTAAATACATACTTACAATACATTGTACAGAAAACACCCAGATCAAGACAAACAGACATCTTCCTTCATGCACACAAATGTTTGTCTTGTGCGGGAATCGAACCCGCGATTTCGGAGTCAAAGTGGCCATTGCTAACCATTCGACCACCGAGCTCGTCAAATATATATTGGTAAAACTTTACTACTAAACAAAAATGTTGCCAAGGCTAACCATTTATTATAACTTGAGAGTAATTTCTATAATATTATTTACACAGTTCCATTCAGTCTCGATCTTGACCTATTGTAGATTGTCCAAAATCGGACCACTATGATGCGACTGTGTATTTTATATACAATTTAGGCCAGTGTTCCGCAAACTGTGTGCCGCGGCACACTGGTGTACCGTGCACATTAGTTGGTGTGCCTCGGAAAATTAAGGTTATCTCATAAAGCTAAACAGACGGACGAAAGAAAATAGTTATACAAATAAAAACTGATTTTTAATTTATTGGTATCCAAAAATTTTCGTTTTACTAGATGTACCCTTAACACAAAAAGTTTGCGGAGCACTGATTTAGGCCATAAACGGATTTAAAGCGAGATATTATCTTAGCACATACAAAATGAGTTAATTAACAACGAAGTAAGTATAAAGGGAGTATACATACCAATTCTCAGAAATATACCTAATTAAGTACCTATATTATATTATGTGTAGAAGGGTATATCGCGTATAACGCCAACACGTCAGACCTTAAAGACCACACTAAGATATCTTAACCTGCAGACAGAGTTAAATTATACGCTCTTTTTAAAAATAAATCTGTTTAAAAGGATATGGCGTGGAAGGGTTCCGTGCAATTATTTGTTCATTTTATTTGCATTAATGAGGAATACATTGCCTGCTTATTGAGTGGTACGCTTACATACGCCGAAAAGTCATTCTTGGAAATGAATAGGCTCCAAAACCACTGAACCGATTTTGATGAAACTTGTCACAATTAAAGTCAACATGCATGTGGTTTGCGTCGAAAAAAAAATTGAGATCGATCATGTCCTTGAGGAATGATTTGATGATCATTCCTCAAGGACATGATCGATCTCAATTTTTTTCCATTGAAAGCGAGAGGAGGAAGAGCATGTGGGTCACCTGATGGAAAGCAATAACCATCGCCCATGAAGACCAGCAAGACTAAGGGGTCGCCGATCAGTCGCCAGCCTATAAACCTTCTTTTCTTTCTTTCTTTCTTTTTCGTAATTAATATTTAGATAAAAGGTGCTTCATTTG
This sequence comes from Hypsopygia costalis, assembly GCA_937001555.2. Taxonomy (NCBI): domain Eukaryota; kingdom Metazoa; phylum Arthropoda; class Insecta; order Lepidoptera; family Pyralidae; genus Hypsopygia; species Hypsopygia costalis. The sequence goes on from OW443349.2 coordinate 9,588,449, forward strand.
CTAGTTATTAATATTTGGAAGTGTTAGCTTTTTAAAGTTAGAAGTATTAAAATGTTAAGGAAGAGCGTGACAATCCTAATAAAATTCCAAAAGCAATCACAACATTTTCAATCGTCACAGAACCCTATAAAATCAAAAAGGTTCGTTTCCAGTGGCGATCGTCGGTAAAAAACAAACTATTGAATTGATTAGCATAAAGCGACGCCTCTAGACCCCCCACGGGTCCGCTCACAATTAAGCCACTTGTCTTTTCGCGCTGGGCGCGGTGTGCGACCGCCTTTATCTAGATTTAACCGGTGACTTTATTTTATGCCGGACTTTTGTATTAGACGCTTTGTTTTATACCTTTTTCTTGCAATGGTCAGTTAATTTTTGCAATGTTAGGGTTTAGAGTTAAATGTGTTTGTTTGTTTGTAAAATCTTTATTGCATTAAATATTACATAACACAGATTGTAGTGGGCAAGGCAAGGGCGGACTTATCCCTAAAAGGGATCTCTTCCAGTCAATCTTTGAGTAGGGACTCAGTTTCCTTTCAGGGGAAAGGAAACTGTGAATCGTTATTTTTAGTAACTAAAAATAACAATTCACAGTTTCTTTTTTTAATTAATATCAATATTCTCGTATATAATTGTATTTTGTTTTTATTTTTATTCTACGTCATCTACTTTTTGTTGCGAAATTGATGTCATGCCGCTGTGGTTTACAATGAACCACATAGAGTAAATGTAGTACCTATACAAAATAAATGATGTTTTTTTTTATATGAGAGGGGGGGCAAACGAGCATGTGGGTCACCTGGTGGAAAGCAATCACCACCGCCCATTGAGATCAGCAACACCAAGGGGTTCGCTGAACTGTTGCCAGCCTATACTCATTCGTTTTTTTCTGGTAACCTCACTCACTAGCAGGAACACAACAACCCTATAGGGATTGGTTGTTTGGCTGCGGTATTCTGTGAGATGGAGGTAGGGATTGCAATCCCCTCAATGCTCATTCAATCCTGCGGGATATGCGTGATTACTCAATCCCGCGCGTGATCCCGTATCTTTGAAATTATGTTATAAAATTGAATTGAAACTGCAGATTTTTGTGTAAAAATCAACTTTTAATAAACATTTCTTACATTATCATCATCAGGTTCATTTTAGTCTCGACTACAGGAGCACGACCCTCTCTCGTCCGTCCTAGACGGAAGGAGAATTTGGCCTACACTCCCCACGCTGGCCAAACGGGTTGGGGAAGCCTGATCGATATTTGATTGTGTATTTCCCTTAGTCGCCTTGTACGAAATCCACGGGAAGAAACGGAGTGATTCTATTCTAGTCTGCCGGAAACCAGACGGCCAATCTATCTTCTTACATTAAGCAACAGAAATTATTTCTTTTCTATTAATTAATATAGGTATATAAGTAATTTTGTAAGTATAAGTAATGTATTAAACTATATCAAACATCTTTAAATGGTTGACATAGTTTAATAGTTTTGTTTAATTTTACCCTACTCCTAACAATAGTTTTATATTTTTAATTCAGTCTTTTTCATATACATAATGACAAAAATCAAAAATAGGACATGAAATATTCTTATTATATGACATATCACAGTTTTGTGTATTTTAAGATATTCATAAATATTTATACAATTACAGAATATAGCCCCTTTATCATAGTATACATTTTTATTACGATTAATAAGTAGTAGAAATATTTATAATTTAGAAATTATGTTTGCTCCTAATCGTTACATCACTAGTAATAGTTCGTTTTCTCAATAAAAATTGATTGCATACGTGATTGACTTAAACTTGCGGTCCATAAATGGTCTTTGAGTATAATAGGTTGGGTGCGACGCCATAACACTATGGTTCCCGCAGTGTTTGTCACCATTTAACCGACTTAACGGATAAATATATCTTCATTACCTTTAAACTGGTTACAACGTGGAACTAAGATTGTTAGGCTCTCGGACGACTGTTACACCGTAATGTAAGATACTGAAAACTTCTTAAAGAAAAACACATTACTAACAACTTAATGTGCCGTTAGAGAATTATTTTTTATAAATCCCGAAGTATAAGCTACATCATAATTGATGGCAGAATGTTGGAAGTTGATCTGAGGACCTACCGAGTAACCTAAATTCGACTCCGATAGAATTTTCCATTTCAAAAATTTGACGTCGGGTTATATTCGCTAATTTAGAGCGAATATTTTTCGTTAATGCTCCGTTATTTAGATTCGCTAATTATGAGCGAATATTTTTTGATAATGCTCCGTTTATATTATTGTACGTTAAAAGACAAAAATAAAGGTATTCGGTAAAAACCAGAAGCTGTATCGACTAAGCTGAAGATCACTATCATTACTTTAAACCGAAGGTCGGTTCCGTTAGGGATAAAAGCATTACTTCGGCTTTTGCTGTAGAGCTTCTGTTTAATTTCAATTCTAGTTTTAATTTCAATTACTTATTTTACTAACATTATTTTAGAAAGGAAGGATTTCATATGTTAGCAGCGGCGATGGCTGCGGGATTTGTTCCAAGCTGCTGTAGATTATGGTTATCGCTTCACATCAGGCGGACTGTATATTTACCTGACACCCCACGTAGTATACAATTATATGTCATTGTCTATACCTATTTTATTGTACCAAGAGTTAGAGCCAGTGTTCTTTCATTACGCTTCTGTCATTACGCGTCGGTGTGAGTGTCAGCCTCGTATAAAGCTCGCATGTTGCGCGCGCCTCCAGATAAAGATAGTGACACCGACGACGCCTGCGCATTTGCATTCGAGCGCCACACACCGAGACCACCCTATATATGTCTTCGCGACTTGCTATTTGTTGCACTCACAATTTCTAATTTTGAACTGAAAATATTTTAAATAATCTCTGTCTCAACCCATATTCATCCCACTGCTGGGATACGGATCTCCCCTCGATCGAGGGGACTTAGAGCGTACTCCGCCACCCAGAGGTCAGTGTTTTCAAGCCACACCTTATAGGCCTATAAGGTGTGGGTTGACATTGACGTAATGACTTAACTAGTACAAGAATTATATAAATAGGTATCATTATCATCAGGTCCATTTTAGTCTGTACTACAGGAGCACGACCCTCGTCCGTCCCAGACAGAAGGAGGATTTGGCCTACACTCCCCACGCTGGCCAAACGGGTTGGGGAGGCCTGATCGATATTTGATAATGTATTTCCCTTAGTCGCCTTGTATGACATCCACGGGAAGAAACGGAGTGATTCTATTCTAGTCTGCCGGAAACCACGCGGCCTATAAATAGGTATAAAGCTTATAAATAAGAACCAAGATACTATATAATAAGGTCTAAGGAGTGTGCTAATAAGAACCAAGACCTAAGGCTTGTGAGTTATTGAGGCATTGACGAGCTCGAATGGCTAACCATGTCCACTTTGACTCCGGGGTCGCGGGTCCGATTCCCGCATAAGACAAATATTTGTGTGCATGAACATGTCTGTTTGTCTTGGTCTGGGTGTCTACTATGTATTATATATATGTATTTACAAAAAAAATTGTATTTAGGTTTAGTATCAGTTATCTAGTATCCATAGGACAAGCTTTGCTTAGTTTGGGACTAGATGGCCGTGTAATTTGTCCAGGAATATTTAAAAAAAAAAAAGGCGGCCCCGATACGACCCAGGGCGTCGAAGACACGGCCTAGGGCGGCCTATCTCCAAATCCGCCTCTGCCTTACAACCTCACAAACTTTACTTTTTTATAATATTAGTTAAAATGCTCATTTCTACCCAATAACCACGGAAACCCTAATAAAGCGCATAGTTATGCTCATACATGAATTTTAATTATTTAGTTGGACACAGCGAAAAATGAGTGAGCCAAACATTTGCATTTTCGTGCCACATGAAATACGAGGGTTCGGCTGAAACTCGGAGTTTCATTTTTAATGAGTTCGCACTAAATTTACATTTTGCTGGTATATGGGTGAAATATGGACTTAGCTGTTTAATGAGGAGTGGATGATGCAGTTTGATACAGTAAATGTTGATTTATTTGTACCAATGTAAGTGCTCTATTAACAACAAAACGTCAATAACGTTCCACTAAGAGCCGACAACCGCTAGTATGTTGTTTTGTTATCAAGCCACTGCTGGGATACTTATATTATATTATATATATATATATTATTATATACTCTATTATTATATTCTGGGATGTAAGTGGTTCATCGACATCTTTGAAGCAAAGTCAAACTCACCTGGTGCACCCAGCTGACTGATAGAAGAGGCTCTGGCGAAAAGAGAGGTAGGGCGTAGCATATTTTTTAAGCTGCCCGACTTTGGAAGTACCTCCACCTTACAGGATACCGCACCCAAATAAAAAATCCCTTGAGGGTTGTTGTGTTCCTGCGAGTGAGTACCAGAAAGAAAGGAGTTGCTGCGTTGGCAGCGGGGGTGGCAGCACGCGAGCGATATTCCTTATTGCGAGCGTTAATATGGCTACGGTAACCGCTTCACATCAGGTGGGCCGTCGCTTGTCTGCCACCCGACGTAATATATAAAAAAAAATATACAGATGATACATGATGATTATTTGACAATGTCTCAATGAGATAGGCACGAACATTATTTTTAAAAACAAATTTACCGGGAGATTTTCTGATAGGTTCAGGCAACGCATTCCAGAGTCGTGAAGCCTGTAAAGTAAGACTTTTGGACATATAACCATGGAGTTTGAAAAAGTGGGATCTAAAGTAAATGCTGTGGTAAATGTAAGTAGTTTGAACGAAGTTGAAGATTGTCAGAATCAGAGAAATACTGAAATTTGCATTTTTATTGCGTCTGTTTGGACAAACAGTCCGTCCGTGGTGTCACGGATCGGTCCCAGTTGAAAATCAACGCTGGGGTCTGACATAGTCAGACCACGGACCACAATGCTGAGTCCAATTTGTGCCATTATGCAGCACTATTAATAAATAATAATAAATATTTCTGGATAATTTATACAGCGCCATCTAGCCCCAAATTAAGCACAAAGCTTGTGTTATGGGTACTAGATAACTGATAAATGTACTTAAATACATTTTTTTTGTAAATACATACTTATAATACATAGAAAACACCCAGACCAAAACAAACAGACATGTTCAAGCACACAAATGTTTGGCTTGTGCGGGAATCGAACCCGCGACCTCTGAGTCAAAATGGCCATTGCTAACCATTCGACCACCGAGCTCGTCAATTATTATATTAACACTATTAATTATAATTAATAACTACTTATTGTTACGTCTTTTCGTATTACCGTACCTGTAATCTATGTAATAGTGTTCTATCATGTTACAATAAATGTTTCTTCTTCAAGTATTCTGGAGAATGGGAAATGCAGAGTGATGAGAAGAAGGTGCAAAGTAGCCTCAAACGACGCTGACGAATTGGTAACCATCCGAGCTTGAATCGGTAGAATGAAACTGATTGAATTTCCGAAGGCAAAAGATAAATCGGATAGCGATGTTCATCAGCCGCTCGAGCTTATTAAGAAGATCTGCATTTAGATAGGGATAACACACCTCGTGATTACCCATTATTGAGAAAATAAGATCTTGGACATGTGTAACCTTAGTGGCAATAGTTTTAGAAACTTTCTGTGCCGATTGAGAAATCGCAATGTAGATGTGACTTTCCGACTTCTGCTATTTGAACTCTGCGGGTTGGTTATATAATTCTGCTACGCGTTAATCTGTCAGGGATAGTAGGAAATAACTTCCCACAATCTCCATTGATGCCAAATTACCAAAAGAACCAATCAAGTGTGCCAAATTTCGGTTCAAATTTTACTTTTTGAGGTGTAAGTGATTCACCGCGATGTATAGAGCCAAATTAAACCTCACCTGCACGTGGTGCACCCTGCTGACTAGCTGAAGGGGCTCTGGTAAAAGAGAAGGAGGGTACAGCGCATTTGTAAGCTGCCCGACTCTCACAGAATACCGCAGCCAACTAACAATTACCTTGAGAGTGAGTGAGGTCACCAAAAGGAGTTACAGTGCTGACTGCGTAGGTGGCGCCGCGCGAGCGATATTGACGGTAACCGCTTTGCCCCAGGCAGGCCGCATGCTTGTTTGCCTCCCAATTTAGTATAGAAAACAACTTTAAAATTACAAATACGTATGTAGTGTAATTTTGCAACTTTATTTCACGTGACAAAATCGGGGGATACCTTGGTGTTGGTTGGTTGGAGCTATATATCTCTCATCTCCAACAAAATTCAATCACACCACTGAATAGATGAAGGATCAAAGAATTTATTACGCTAAGTAAGGACTATGGAACATCGCGTGCGGCGGAGGGGGACGCGTTGTCATTTTGAGATAATTTTAGTGCATATAACGTATTCACGTACACCACACGGCCGTGTCGATGTCACAGCCCATCCCATTTTATGTTCTAAATAAAAGCTGGTAAAATCGTTTATTTACTGTCATACTGAAATTTTGAGATTAAAAAACTAAATACAGAATTTTAATATTAGTCTTTTACGCACAAGCTATCAAAATAAATTTAAAAAGTTACTTTTCGATAGAGCTATTTATGGACATTGGTCGTGTGGTTTCCGGCAGACTAGAATAGAATCACTCCGTCTCTTCCCGTGTATGTCGTACAAGATGACTAAGGGAAATACATTATAAAACATCGATCAGGCCTCCCAAACCCGTCTGGCTGACGTGGGGAGTGTAGGCCAAATCCTCCTGTCTGTGACGGACGAGAGAGCGTCGTGCTCCTGTAGTGTAGACTAAAATGACCTGATGATGATGATGACTGACATACTGAAATTTAGAGATTAAAAATCTAAACACAGAATTTTAATATCAGTCTTTTACGCACAAGCCATCAAAATAAATTTAAATAGTTACTTCTCGATAGAGCTATTTATGTATATAACTGTATCGAAAAATAACTTGTTTTCCATTTCGATACAGGTTCAGCCCAGCCCCCTTACCACCATCTCTTATTGCGATTCAATAACTGAATAGATTGCTCATTCATACCAATGAATAAGCGACTCTATTTCAAATGTAATGGAGTCGCTTATTCGTCGGTATGAATAAGCAATCTACTCAATTATTGAATCGCAATAAGAGATGGTGGTAAGGGGGCTGGGTTCATATATTATTGCTTAATATAGCTCACACTCGTATTTTAAGAACCCTTATTATGCAACAGTTTCACTATTATTTTATAATTACTTCAACTTTTAATTGTAATTTAGAAATTCAGCATTTTATTCGTACAACGTTTACCCGTGACTACCTTCCAACCTATTAATTTATCAAAGTGGGGCGAAATTGCATTCTGAGTGTTTAATTTTAAAGTAATACCGGTGCATGCGTGTCCGGTATCAAGCCTCTGTAAGAATGCAACCTCTAAAATATGCATGTTGGTCAAGAGCCAAATCTTTCATGTTTAATTCATAATAATTATGAGTTTATGTTGTTATAAGTAGTTTTAATTTTGGAGACTTCGGCCTTGCTCGCTCGCGAAGTGCAACATTGTTTCCTGGTAGGTATCCCGCTAGCCAGCTGTTTGTACTATATACCTAATAAATATACCTGGTTCCTGGACAAATTACACATTGCCATCTAGTCCGAAACTAAGCAAGGCTTGTACTATGAGTACTAGATAAAAGATATTATACTTAGATACATTTTTTTTTTGTAATTACATACATATAATAAACATAGAAAACACCCAGACCAAGACAGACATATATGTTCATGCACGTAAATATTTGTCTTGTGCGGAGATCGAACCAGCTACCCCGGAGTCAAAATGACCATTGCAAGCCATTCGGCCACCTGCGCTCGTCATACATAGTATTTGTCGCTATCTTACAAACAGAAAGAGATAGCAAGTATATTAAAGCACCGAGATGATAAGGATAGTCATAGGTTTTCCAAGCAAAGGATGACGGAAACCGTCTTTTTTTATACAAGAGAAGGGCAAACGAGCATGTGGATCACCTAGTGGAAAGCAATCACCACCGCCATTGCCGCCGCCATTTGGGGTGTGTGGTTTATCAACATCTTTGAACCAAGGCCAACTTCACCTGCACGTGGTGCACCCTGCTGACCGACAAACGAAGCTCTGGCGAAAAGAGAGGTAGGGAGCGTAATTGTAAGCTACCCGACTGGGGAATGTACCTCCACCTCACAGAATACCGCAGCCAAATAACAAATCCCTTGAGGGTTGTTGTGTTCCTGCGAGTGAGTGAGGTCACCAGAAAGGAAGGAGATGCTGAGTTGGCAGCGGGGGTGGCGGCGCGCGAGCGATATTTTATGTTGCGAGCGTTAATACGGTTACGGTAACCGCTTCACATCAGGCGGACCGTATGCTTGTCTGCCACTCGAAGTAGTACAAGAAAAAAAAAAAACCGCCCATGGAAATCAGCAACACCAAGGGGTCGCCGATCCGTTGCCAGTCTATACTCCTTCCTTTTCTTCGGGTGACCTCACTCAGTCGCAGGAACACAACAACTCTCAAGGGAATTGTTATTTGGCTGCGGTATTCTGTGAGGTATAGGTACATTTTCCCCAGTCGGGCACCTTAAAAAATACGCAATGCCCTACCTTTTCTTTCGTCAGAGCCTTGTCTGTCAGTCCGCAGCATGCACTACGTACAGGTAAGGTTGACTTTGATTCAAAGATCTTGATGAACCACTTATACCCCAACTGACGTCTTCTCACGCAAGTATGTATTATGAGTATGCCATATCTATGGCATACTCATAATAAATTGCGTCACCACCAACGCATCAAGCATGCAATGACGTTGTGAATTAGTAATCACAACGTCATTGCATGCTACTAACAAAATTACTACCACTCGATAAATTAACGAATATTTACCATTATTTATGGGAGCGATTCGATCGGTGGTGATCGGTTGATGAGACCTGCCTCCGGCGACTTCATTACCAATCATACAAACAAGACATTCACACAATTACATTTACCACCACCTGCAAACGTCTTCTTTCAATTTTAAACCTTATGTCAAATGAAATAAGACCTTTAAAATTAAAATTACTTTAAGGGATACTTAAAAAGTCGTGACGTTGGAAACAATAGTTACAGACCTGCAAATCACAAATGGGACATAAGTGGCATTTCATAATTACGTTGACGAATCCCTTTAAATTGATCAGCTCGTCTCGACATGACAAAAGGTAAAGTCGGTTTACGGACGATAATTTTACGTGATGACGTCATAAGAAAACATCGGCCGATGGAGTGGAAGAGAGATAGATGCGTCTGACACTCATAGCCGAACGCTTAGGCCCGATCGTGCCTCTATCGCTTGTCCCGCGCTCTCGCTTGCAAGCGCGGCTCAGGCGGAACGTGACAATGAGTCATGCTTTTTCTTGCGTGCAGTCGGCGTTCATCGATTTATAAGACGTTATTGCGTCTTTTAGTAATTTATTTTTTTTAGTAATTTTAGCATTTCTCTTATGCAGTTTCTAAAAGATTTTTCAACACAAGTTGAGGGTACGACGAGACTTGCCGGTAGTTAAATATTTTTTTAATCTTTTTAGATGAACTTTGACAAATCCAACATTCGGAAATCACTGGTTAGACCGATATACTCAATAACACTATCTAACGCCTCCACACTCTAGCAATTTAGCTAGAATAAACGTTTAGTTCGCCGTGTGTGGTTTCCGGTAGACTAGAATAGAATCACTCCGTCTCTTCCTACACAGCACTATATAAACATGTTAATATATACACATTTTTTTTTTTCATAATATAAAATTCTCGTGTCACAATGTTCGTTACCATACACCTCCGAAACGGCTTGACCGATTTTTATGAAATTTTGTGAGCATATCGAGTATGTCTGAGAATAGGTTGTTATCTATTTTTTATGGCAAAACAACGTTTACAGTCGTTATGCCAAGTCAATGGCCATAAGGTGCTAAGGCCACTGGCTTGACTTTTTTGACTTGACAAAAGAAGAGTAAAAAGCAAAAGAAGTACAACTGCAAACTAATAAATAATGTAAAAGAAACGGTAACAACATGTTTTTTTTTAATACTACGTCGGGTGGCAGACAAGCATACGGCCCGCCTGATGTGAAGCGGTAACCGTAACCGTATTAACGCTCGCAACATAATATATCACTTGCGCGCTGCCAACGCAGCGTCTCCTTCTTTTCTGGTGACCTCACTCACTCGCAGGAACACAACAACCCTCAAGGGAATTATTATTTGGCTGCGGTATTCAGTGAGATGGAGGTACATTCCCCAGTCGGGTAGTTTTCAATTACGCTCCCTACCTCTCTTTTCGCCAGAGCTTCGTTTCTCAGTCAGCAGGGTGCACCACGTGCAGGTGAAGTTGGCTTTGGTTCAAAGATGTTGATAAACTACTTACACCCCAAAAGATTAGAGACGGCTGTCTCTTCGACAGTTTGAATGACCCATCCAACTTTCCAAAACACCTTTGCAATAAGACCATTCTGATCGCATACTCAACGACATAATTATCCTAATAACCCGAATTATACACTATATTAAGATGAAACATTTCGAATTATTCTTACCAACGCATTCTCGGTGCGCTGAAACTGCGCTTAAATGCGCTATATTATCTGATATCAAATTACCATAATAAGCTGGCAGTTAGGCACTTCCTCCAGGGATTTGACAATCACTAATCAGTGCTACTTATTGTTCGCAAATTTTCACCTTTAAGTGCCAGGGATGGCAGTGAATTATTTTAACAAAAAAAAAAACCGACTCCAAACATTACTCTACATTTATGTATTTAGATACAGGCTGATGGTGGAAAAAAAATGGGACCAAACTGAAATAATACTCTTTCAAATAAAAAAAGTTTTTTTCAAATGGGTTTTTAAATCACGGAGTTATTAAGTAACAAACATAAAAAAAAATACAGCCGAATTGAGAACCTCCTCCTTTTTTGGAGTCGGTTAAAATGTAAATCAAACGGTCGACATTTGAATTCATAGACTTATATATTTTTAAAGTGAAAACTTTTTTACGCGCTTTGGGTATTTTTTGAGATGGGAAAAAACCATTGAACTCGCGTAACCGACACCGGTCTATTTGGTGCGGTATGAGGTAGGGCGCCGTATGCTTTGGACAAGCATACCGCCCGCCTGATGTAAAGGGGTTACCATAGCCATATTAACACTAAAACGTAATGTATTGTATTACAAGACGTTTTAATTTTTAGACTTATTCATTAAAACAAAGTGTATGTAGTTAATAAATAAATATTCCTGGACAATTTACATGCCGGTATCTAGTCCCAAGCTTGTACTATGGGTAATCTAGTACCCTCTCAATATATTATTATTCAAAAACTAAAAAAAATATCAAATAGTCATATTATATAGTAAATAACTACAAAAATAATTAGGTTTATAGGTTAGGTAGAGCTGCGCCGTCGAAACCAAAGTGCTGTCTCATAGAATGAAATTTATGGCTTAGACCGCAAATGCACATACTTATGGCCCGAATAATTGCAATTATGATTTTTGACCTTAACCAACTAATAATGTATTTATATACATTATTGTAATATAAGAACTCTTCTGTTGTGAGAAGTAAATAAAATTAAGTTTTACTCAAAATTGTTATAAATTTGATGTATTTTCATCGCTGTGTGATTCTGCATCATCAGCATCCTGTATCTGTGAATAAATAGGCCTTCTATTGTCTTCTAACATATGCGATACTCCGCTTTCCACATCCAGTCACCTTTCCATTCGACCACCGTGTTCGTCATGAACTGAATAACAAATAAAGATATTTAGGCAAACAATAAATCGAATAGGGAAAAGCCTTAGCAGCCCTATTTATCCCATGACGTCCCTAAATATCACGTTCGCAAATTTACGCCGAAATTCAGTATCAATGAACGTTCACACATGAGTTCGGTGGCGCTAATTACGCCGAATTACAGGGCAGCGTGGTGAGGTGCGAAAATTGAGTGTTAAAACACCTAAAGGCTCGTTATACACTTAATACGTTTAGGAACACGCGACCAGAGCGAACTCTACATTGGAACGTAACTTTTTGGCTGCCTGGAAGTTTTATAAACGATTGAAATAGTTTCATTTGGTTTTTGTTAGAAGTTTTGTTTACAGTAATTCTTGAATGAATTAGTTGAATGGAATTAATTTTTTTACAGAATCTTATTTGCAGCTACACAAAGATGCATAAAGCGGACTTGGCGCTAAAAGCATTCTTTAGGAGTTAACCTGTGCGATACACATATGTGTAGATGTTAAGTCACCCCCGCTATAACCTACGGTGCAGAGACTTGGACGCTGACCGTTGCAGGTTCACAGACTAAAAATTGCACAGTGAGCGATGGAGAGGCCAATGCTTGGTGTTTCTCTAAGGTATCGAATCTGGAACGAAGCAATTCGACGGAGAACTAAAGTGGTCGACATAGATCTCAAAGTAAGCAGTGAGCTGGCCACGTCTGCCGAGTCAGCGATGGGGGAGAAGGTCCTAGAGTGGAGAATACGTATGGTGCGACGAAGCGTAGAGCACCCCTTCTCTAGATGGACCGACGACCTCAAAATAGTGACTGGTAGCGATTGGGTGCGGAAAGTAGAGGATCGCATACTGTGAAAAGCATTGGCAAAGGCCTATACCCAGCAGTAGGTAGATAAAATCTGATAATGATGAATGATGCAAAAGGTGGGCTTAGCGAAAACTCGGAGAAAAAGATTGTCTTTTGGCGTCTGTTGATCAACGCTTTTCACTATATGTACTCGTACTTTAATTTATCTTAATAATATAAAAATCTTATTTTAAACTCAGAAAATTTGCGAATATTTTCTGAGTGTAAAATAAGATTTCGCATTTTGGCAACCTGGCGACCGCCTAGGCAGCCGCTCCATTTGCTCCCGGCAGTTAAGCTTCGCTTGACTAGCCATCTCTTTAGGTTTATTTGCCATATTAATGTCTCTCACATTGCTAAGATGGAAAGTCAAATTATAAAAGCTTCTTACTCCTACTATAATTTCTTCTGATTAAATTCGTTGTGAGTTCCAAGTCAGCCGTAGTTTTACCCTCGGTACTACAATATACTTCACTGTTCATTGTCTTTTCTGGCGGTCGCCGCTGTTAATCCTGGCTACACAGGAGACACAGTGGTGGGAATGTGTAGTGTATAATTCCGTACATAACTTTACACATAAATGTATTCTTGATACAAAATTGCATCGCTGTTGATTCTAGCTTCCATTCCAACACGGTAACGCGTTAAGCGATTCACAGTTAGAGCATTGTGTTACGGCTCGCATGAGAAAAATGGTAAACATGCAAACAATATAATTTGCGTAGATCCACTTCAAATTAAACACTCTGAGATAAAAGAGACTGCGCAATCTGTGTGGAGCATGTTAAAAGCGAGAGCGACAATTTGGAACGCAATTCTTTATTCTGCCATTGAGCCCTTGAGACTTTTTTTTATAAATCACTAGCTTCGACCTACGGCTTCGCCCGCGTATATGTGTCGGTTATTACGCCAAAAGAACAAACTTATGGTCATCGCTCGCTAAATGTATCGGGATAATAGGAATCCTATTATTTATTCTAGATTATATCAAGCATGCTCTATACGCCTTCGATTGAGGGGAGACCCGTATCCCAGCAGTGGGATGAATAAAGGTTGACGACGACGATCAAGTATGCAAAATTCCACTACAATCGGTCCAGTAGTAGCTAAAGACGTGAAAATGGAACAAATAAACTAACTTATTTTCGCATTTATAACATTGTAAATAAATTGTAGTCCTATTATTTTTATACTGCGTCTTTACTTACGTACGTTTATTTTAATCTAATAGCATTTTAGCTATGGGTCTTTGTTATATAAATTACTAATAACTTGAAACAGAAAATAATGATATTATTACCACTATTTGTAATTAAATTATGCAACTAATATACCGTTTATTATGTAACACGGTACAAAATATAAATCTTTTACGTATTTTATATAACAATTTGCACGAATGCAAGAGACAAGCCTTAGCATGCATGCAGTGAAAGCATAGAGTTCCGCTTGTAATTAAATAACTAACAAAACATTTCTATATTAGTTAAAAAAAATCTACACAATGTATAATTGCAAAAATTTCAAATGCATCGAGGTCGACAATAAATAAAGACCAAATGAACTACAATCGCTAACTCCTGTCACAAATTACCCAATTAAGAATTTACTATAAAGTATGCCATAAAACGAAACCCTATTCCATCGGAATAAGACTTATAAAATCTAGCAAATAGGAAGTTCTTTTATATAATGGTATATCCCACGATGGGGAGCCACCGTGACCGTCGTGCCACTTCATATTACATACGCTGGTTAAAACGATAGTTTGTAGATATATAATTTTTGTTAATGTTTTTACTGTACATCCTATTATTATACATAGTTGTATTATACAGGGTGTAATCGTTAAGCATAGCTAGGTAATTATTTCATAGTATAAAAGTATTAAAAACCTTTAAAGTTAGTATTGTAAGTATTTTTTTTTAATATAAAGCCCTGGAGCCTTACCGCCGAAGCTCAAGCCGATTACTTTTTGATTATGAATATCACATTTCAGTTTAGATTGGTCGTAATTGTGTTTAGCTGAGCTGGTCGTAATTGTTTTAGCTGACCTTAGAGCTCTACGGACTTAATTGAAGATGTGCCTTTAACTTTACCTAAAGACCTATTTTTGGAATCAAAAATTTCGATGGCAATCGGCTTTAACTTACGCGGTAGGGCTCTAGATTCGACCTCACATGGAATACTATTCGCATCTCTGGGCCGGTGCGCCCCAGTACCATTGTCCATTTAACCGCATACAACGCAGTACGAATCGTCGGTTACCTAATGATCTCAAATCGACTGGACTCTCTCTCTCTCTCTCTCTCTACTTCACTTTAGTTTCTTCTAGTTTAGTTTGGTGTTGCAGCTGCATATCTATCATCTCCATCCAAAATTCAATCACACTACTGGACAGATGAAGGATCAAAAATCTAGAGATGTAGCGTCTCTTTACGTGCTATACAGATCATATCACTGCGAGTGCTCGGATAAGCATTTGAGTTTTATCTGCTTTTCCCAAAGGTGAGGATAGTTGAGGTAGAGAAGGAATATGTTGAAGTAGAGAATGCTCTTAGCATAAAGTCCGTCTTTTGTGAATACAAAAGAATAAGGATATAAGAATAAGGATTTATTCTATGGCCAATACAGATTAAATAAAAAATAATAATAATGCCGCAGCTTAACAATATTCTACTAAAAGTTAAAAGTAAGTATAGAGATGACTGTAGCTCGCCTATTCACATACCTATTGACAAATGTTGTATTTATTAATACAATAAGTAACCAAGTGGCGTTTTACAATAATGTAATTAATTAGACAACCATGTCGTTATTAATTACACAGCTTGTTATTATGCTCATAAATAATATTACATAGTAAAAACAATAAAAGTATGAAAAGAAAAACATATGGTCTTTGAAATAATAACAAATTAAATCCCTACTATTTTCAGCGAAATTCATTGAGCTTATGAAATCGTCCGGTCGTTCTGTCTGTCCGTTGCCATGAAACTCAAAATTTAGAAATTCTGACTTCGGATTCGTGTACAGCATCAAAAAGTAGTAAAGTGACCTTGGTTTTCCGAAAAAAAGTCGTTCTGTCTGTCCGTCCGTTGCCATGAAACTCAAAATTTAGAAATTCTGACTTCGGATTCGTGTAGGGCATCAAAAAGTACTAATGTAAAGTGACCTTGGTTTTCCGATATCAATTCGGGATTACGAAAAAAAAAAAAACATTCGCTATGGTGGCGCATGCTGCGCGTCCGATGTTTTGATGTGAGTCTTTTTGTTTACATAAGGATTAATTTTAAACAACGAATGATAACAAAATCGGGGGATACAGTTTGGTGTTGCAGCTACAAATCTATCATCCCCATCCAAAATTCAATCACACCACTGGATAGATAATGTAAAAAAATATATTCTTAAATGTACGACGGAGCATCATTTCTGAAATGATCGACCGATTTGGCTGATTGAGTGTGAATACGTTTTTAAATTTGCTACCATACGGGGGCAATCCAAAAAATCTAATGCATAATCTATGTATACAGTTTAAATAAATAAATAAATATTGTCAGACAAATTACACAGCGCCATCTAGCCCCAAAGTAAGCGAAGGTTGTGTTATGGGTACTAGACAACTGATAAACTAATACGTAAATACATTTTTTTTGTAAATACATACTTATGATACATAGAAAACACCCAGACCAAGGCAAACAGACATGTTCATGCACACAAATGTTTGTCCTGTGTGGGAATCGAACCCACGAGCGTTGGTGTCGAAGCCGCGATATTCCTTCCTTTCTTACTTTTTAATATTTACAAATATTATGAATGTGAATGTGAGTTTGTTTGTTACGCTTCCACGCCGAAACTACTCAATCGATCATCATGAAACTTTGTACATATATTCTTAAAGGTATTAGGAAAGATATAGAATACTTTTTATTAAAAATAAAGTAAACGCGGGTGAAGCCGCGGGTGGAAGTTAGTTCTATTATAAAAAAATCCCATGTTTTTGATACATATCACATTTTCAGTATGTCTATGATTTTAGTATATAAGATCAAAAATAGTCAAACTTAAAAATAAAGAAATTTCAAACAGAAATAATCTATGATATTTCATGGTCGGCAACGCGTGCGAGATGCCTCTGGAATGCGATATGGATAAGGCGGGTTATACGCTTGTTTGTCGTTCTACTGGTACAAAAAAAAATAAAGAAGAAAGAACATAGAGCATATAACAAATCAGAACGCGAATATAGCTACGTTGATGTTTTTTGATATATAAATATCTACTTACGATTTTTGCCTAAACATATATATTTTTTTTGAGTAGCTCAGTGGCGTTGTTAAGCTTGTCAGTCTAATCGAACACGCAAGTTAAGCAACGTGTACCGTAGTCTGTCCATGGATGGGTTTATCCCGAGCTCCTCCGTGCTTCAGACGGCACGGTCCCGGGTGTTGTCATTAGATGACAGTCGTTAAGCCAAGTCAGTGGCCTCTAGGAAGCTTGAAAACACTGGACTCCAACCCGCAGTTGAGCATCGTGGTGAAGTACGCTTTAAACCCCTTCGATTGAGGGGAGCAGTGCGATGAATAAAGGTTGACGACGTTATGATGTAAAATTTTGTAGAGTGTTCTTATAACATGAAGATGGAAACTGTCCGATGCTTCCTTCAGGGTACTGAATATATAAAAAAACATCGGACGCGCAGCATGCGCCACTATAGCGAATTTTTTTTTTCGAAATTCCGCATTGATATCCGAAAACCAAGGTCACTTTACATTACTACTTTTTGATGCTCTACACGAATCCGAAGTCAGAATTTCGAAATTTTGAGTTTCATGGCAACGGACAGACAGAACGACCAGAGATTTCATAAGCTCAATTTCGCTGAAAATCGGCCAAGTGCGAGTCGGAGTCGAGCACGAAGGGTTCCGTACATTAACATTATCTATAAAAACGGAAAAAAAATATGTCTGTTGTATGGGAGTTCTTAAATATTTGTTTCAATTTAATTTAAATATATAATTAAATTATATATAATAGTAATATTATATCTAAATATTATTTGAATATTTCAAGCGTCTACCTGTTGCCGTTATCAATATCGAGCAAAAACGAAACAAAAAAAATCTATTTTTAGAATAAAAATATTCTAGGGTAACGGCTTCAGATTCGGCAGTAGAACCCCTGGTTAACTGTAATTAAACATTAATAGGCATTTATTTACCTTGATAATGCCTTAGCGGCGAAACCGGTCGGTAATATTAAATATATGTAATAACGTGGAATAGTACAAGTGCTTTATTAAAACATTATTAATAGGCTGTATTGATGTCTTTTTTTGTTATTTACACATAAAAAAAATATTAAATTATTAATTAAATATACCTGAACAAAATACACACGGCCATCTAGTTCGTAACTTTGCTACCTTGTACTATGGGTACTAGATAACGGACGTTTTACTCTTTTTTTTTATACTACGTCGGGTGACAGACAAGCATACGGCCCGCCTGATGTGAAGCGGTTACCGTAACCGTATTAACGCTCGCAACATAATATAATCACTTGCGCTCCACCACCCCCGCTGCCAACGTAGCATCTCCTTATTTTCTGGTGACCTCACTCACTCGCAGGAACACAACAACCCTCAAGGGAATTGTTATTTGGCTGCGGTATTCTGTGAGGCGGAGGTCCCCAGTCGGGTTGCTTACAATTACGCTCCCTACATACCTCTCTTTTTGCCAGAGCTTCGTTTGTCAGTCAGCTTATGTCAGTAGACTTAAATACATTTTTTGTAAATACATACATATAATACACAGAAAACACGCAGACCAAGACAAACAGACGTGTTCATGCACACAAATATTTGTCTTGTACGGGAATCGAACCCGCAACCTCGGAGTCAAAGTGGCCTTTGCTACCCATGATACCACTGAGCTTGTCACTACTTGCAATTTGAGTCAAAATAAACGACATAGTAGAGTTCCAACGTTGTAAATGTAAAAAGTATGGGAAAATTCTTGCTGTGTAACGACTATGTAAAAAAAATATGATAGAGTCGAAGTAGAGTCCTAATCTTGCAAAAATGCATTGAGTAATTAGACATTTATATGTAAACAAAATAATTAATAAATTAATGTAATTAAATTGGCCGTGTGGTTTCCGGCAGACTAGAATAGAATCACTCCGTCTCTTCCCGTGGATGGCGTGGATGTCGTACAAGGCGACAAAGGGAAATACATTATGAAACATCGATCAGGGGCCTTACCACAAGCTCTTAATGCAGGAATGAAACCATCATGGTTGCGAATTTATGAATGAAATTCATTGATAAATACGCAACCATCATAGTTTTATTCCTGCGCTAAGAGCTTGTGGTAAGGCCCCTGGCCTCCCCAACCCGTCTGGTCAGCGTGGGGAGTGAGGGCGAAATCCTCCTTCTGTCTGGGACGGACGAGAGAGGATCGTGCTCCTGTGGTGGAGACAAAAATGACCTGATGATGATGAAAGTCGGTTTACGGACGATAATTTTATGTCATACCTAACCATAGGCCGATCATGCCTCTCTGTCGCTTGTTCCGCGCTCTCGCTTGCATGCTCGGCTCAGGCGGAACGTAACAATGAGTCATGCTTTTTCGTGCCACCAGCGTTGATCGATTTATAAGACGTTATAAATTCATTCGCCATCGACAGGGAATTCATCCTCACACATTGGAGCCTAAGTGGTCGCGTACCGTGCGGTTTCAGAGAAGTTTTCTCCCGCGTACGGTCAAGCTGTGGAATGAACTGCCTGTCGAGCTTTTCTCAGGAGACTACAGCATGGGGTTCTTCAAAAAGGGCGTGAAGAGGTTTTTACAAGGTCGGCAACGCGCGTGTGATGATGTTACAAGCGTTCATAGGCTACGGTAACTGCTTTCCATCAGGCGGACCGTATGCTTGTTTTGCACTCTAGTGATATAAAAAAAACGTTATCACGTTAAAAGTTATATGTAAACCCAAGTAACACAGTGTAGCCGTATAATGGCCGACTTATGGTTTTAATGTATCGTTTTAGCATTAAAACCCAAGTTCTATATTAGTTTTATATACGTTTATAATGCTAATATAATGCTAATTTGGGCACAAATTAAACAGCTTTAGGTTTTTAATTGGTTTTTTATTCGCATGACAGAAGCATTATACTAGCACTATTACTGTTATTGAAGTTGCTAATCGCATTACAGAAGCATTAAACTAGCATTACAATTTAAGCAAAAGAATTATTGGAGTCTTCAAGTGTTCACATATAGAACTCAAATAAGTCCTATATTTTTGAAAAAACATCCTTAATGCCGCGGTACAAATGCTTTAATAGAATAAACGTTGTAATTTAATTATCGTCTATCGATATGACTGATGGTGACGAAATTGAATAAGTTTGTTGTTTGACATTATATTCTGGGTAACCTTTTTACTCTTGTTCTATTACTTGCCTTCAAATATTACTGCGAAATGTAGTTTACTGTCAATGTCTATATAGGTTTCATTGAAAATTTTCACGCGCCTTCAGTTTATAGAGCCTTTGTTAAAAATGTTATAAAAAGATATGGGTGTAATAAAAAAACAATTGCATATTTTTGTGTAGAACGAAATTTTTGCTTGATTAACTTAATAGTTATGAATTAACTTGAGCTATCACTTTATTATAGGTCTATTAGTTTCTTACATAAGTCGAAATAATAATATTTTTTTGGTTATGGAATATTTACAAAATGGTGTCGTTCTAAACAGCTTGGTGAACCATAAAAAGGGCTTATTAATACCATCAGCTGTAGAAATACTCACATGTACATATTTATTAAGCCAGAGGCCAGAGAGAAGACTTTTGATAAACCACCGTAATGTCATCGTCTGCAAAGTGGTTTTATATGTGTTCACTTATATACCAGTAGACTTCATGTAAACTGATTTAGTTCCGTTACAAAATGCAATTTTAGTGATCCTTGAACGACAAAACCCATTTTCTTTTATTTAACCAGATTTTTGTACAGCTTAAGTCTGTTCGCCAAGAGTTGATAAAAAGGTCTTCTAAACGGATTAATTACTACTAAGTGGATGTATGTACAGCTTTAAGCATTACTATAACTCACATGTATTCTATTAAAGAACTCCTAGGTGTACAACAGAACTCAATTGATCTTTCAAAATGCAAGCACTACAATGATATAAGTTTACGCTGTTCAGCAGCTCTAGGCTTTTACTTACCATTTAAAAATGCTATCATAAAACCAAAGGTACTGAAAACAGCTAAAAGCTGTACAGCAGAATTTTAGCATTATAATGGTTCAGGTTTATGCTATTAAGCAGCAATAGGCATTTACTTACTACCTAAAAATGCAATTATATAACCAAAAGTACTGAAAACAGCTAAAAGCTGTATAGCGGACTTACGGTGCATTATAATGGTTCAAGTTTATGCTATTAAGCAGCGTTAGGCATTTAAAAATGCTATTGTAGATCCAAAGGCAATAAAATTAGTTAAAAGCTGTACATCGGCATTGCGGTATGCTGCACTAAAACTGAAGGCATTATAAAATCATTTTGTGATACCTTTAGCCAACCGCTATACAAGCTAAAGTATTATAATGGCTTTCATATGCTTATATAGAGCGTCAGGCTGTTTGATGAACTGTTATAAGAGCTTATATAGACCTTAAGTTCTACATAAGTTCACGACTGGTTAGTTCAAATGCCAATTGTGTTACTTGGGAAGAGAGGTAGGCCATAGCGTATTTTGTAAGCTGCCCGACTGGGGAGTGTAGACATACCTCCACCTTACAGAATACCATAGCCAAATTAAAATTCCCTTGAGGGCGGTAATGTTCCTGCGAGTGAATGAGGTAACCACCAATGAAGGATTTGCTGCGTTGTCAGCAGGGGTGGCAGCGCGTGAGCAATATGCGAGTGTTTATAAGACTACGATAACTGCTTCTATTAGGTACGCCGTAGGTATGCTTGTTTGTCAGCTGACGTAGTATAAAAAATCTATCTGCCAATTTGCAAGTAATAATTCTCGCCGGCGCTTCATCATCATCATCAGCCTGTATCTACCCACTGCAGGATATAAGCCTTGCTTTCCACCAGATACGATCCTTCGCCTTCCGCATCCAGCCGCTCCCAGCCGCTCTCTTTAGGTCATCGGACCATCTAGAGGGAGGGCGCCCAACACTTCGTCGTCCTACGCGCGGCCTCCACTCTAATACCTTCCTCCCCAATCTGCCATCACTTACTCGGCAGATGTGACCCGCCCATTGCCACTTCAGCTTGCAAACTCTGAAGGCTATGTCGACAACTTTAGTTCTCCGTCGAATTTCGCCGGCGCTTGATCACATTAAATTATAATAACAATTAGAAAGATAATAATAGCTAGGAATTAAATATAATATATTGAATGTTATTATATGTATTACTAGTGGTAGTCGTAGTAGTAGTCGAAATTCGACCATAATTAATTTAAATTGTGATTTTAACAATAAACAAAAGAGTATAATATGCGTATGTGTGTCAAAAATATGATATTGAATTAAAGTATTTTTTCTGCATAATATTTTATTTATATTGTTTGGTTATTTAATTAAATTAAATTTTAACATATGAATAAAATTAAACTAAAACTAGTCTAAAACCCTATCTAATTAATCTAAAAACCAAGGAAAAAAACTTAAGGGATAAATAATTAAATAAAAAATTGCATTCTGCACTCCTTCACTATATAAACTATAAGTGTGCGAAATTTCATATTCCTCCATCCGTGCAATTTTCGTAAAAAGGGGTACAAACTTTTTATTTCACGTATTAATATATAGAAAACTATAAGTAATATTATGTTGTAGGTACTTTTGTTGTCTTAATCTGATAACATAGTAAATATATTTTCTTATATACGGATTTGTATAGAGTAGCAATGTAATGCCTAAACGATGCAATAACATTTCTTTTCTGCCAGCTATTTGTTAGAAAGAAACAATATTTATTATAGTGCAATTAGTACAAGAAATTATTTTTGTAAGCATGTCCGTTTGGTGATAGACAGAAGATGTGAAATACAGAAGGATACTGTTGTTTTCTTAAATTAGATTTTCTTTTGTAAGTGGTTTTACAAAAGAGAATCCGGTTTAAGAAAAAAGAGTAAGTTATTTGATTTTTCATTTGCAATAAAATTTGTGGAAATTTTATTACAAATGTAAAATCAATAAACTTATTTTTGTATGATTTTATATTAGATTACTAGGCAGAGAAGTAAATACAATCTGATAAAGGAAACTCTGAGAAGAAATTATAAATATATTTAATTGAATCCTTACCACTAGTACGCCAAAATGTGTCTTCAGTTGGCAACGCTATTGACAGTCTTCATTATACGTTATAATTAAGTTAATTTCACTTCTAAAGTCCTTAAAAACGATATAAAAAGTAGGATATACTCAAAAAAAGTTCAACAACAAAAAGTCTGAACAGTTCCAAAATAAAAACCATGACACTACCGTTGAAACCACTTAAATGTAAGAACCGACACGAAATTTGAAAACCATTCGAAATTTAAAAAGCGTTCGAAGTTTAAAAAGCGTACGGACGAGAGCTCGTAAGCTCTTCGCGGTGCGTGGAGCGCTTGTAACGGTGAGCGGAGCGTGTCGAGCCTGCGCTGCCGACTCCGCCTACAACGGAACGGAACAGTGGGGACGATACACCTCTTAGCCTTTTCACACTTCCCTCATACCTACTAGTTCCACCAGATTAACTTGATCTCCCTCTCCCTTTCCGATGCAAACAATACGGATCATTTCGGAGAAGTAGAAACTTCTCTCGGAGCTCTAGTGTAATTGGAAGCTGTTCTAAGTTAATTTCACAGTTTGTTTAAGCCATTTTCGATTTTATAGCTTGGATTTAGAATAGTGTGTGATGGTAGAGGTTGCGTGGTGGGTAAGGTTCTGGTATTTCGCGGGGCGGGATGCTAAGGACTGTTAAATAGATAAGATTATACGAATTTAAATTACAAGTGCTATCTATAACGTGGAGACGGGAGGGAAATGGCGTTAGGCAAGCTGCGAATTAAAAAAGTTTGAAGATGGTGGTGGAAGGTTTATTATATGTGTTACGTTTGGTTTTTGTACGTTTGGATGGTGATTAAGTAAATAGATAATAATAAATTAAATTCTTTATTGAAATCACAAAAAATCTATATTTTTTTTATAACCACGCTCTACTTACTATATACCTAGGCAATTCACACACATAAGCATTACTTTTCTCTGTAAGACAATTATTTAAATAAAATCGACCCAATCCAATGCTATTTACACCCATACCTACAAAATTAAACACAAATTATTTGTCTTATTTTACTTACAAATTACTTGTCTGTGGAAGCTGGTATTCCGTGTTTGGTACAAATTACAGACTACGAACCACCAGACCTAAATAATATTGACTAATACTGAGTATTGAAACTATTGAATGTAAACCGGCTTGTTTAAGTTCAGTAAATTGAAAAATGCAGGCAATTTGATCTATACTACTTTTCGTGCTTCCGCTACCAATTAGTACATGTGAACTACGGCCGGCCAGCATCCACCGTTAGTAGATGCATGCGACTGCAGTGGCTGCTTAAACATCTCTACTCCACGATGCTGTATTCGTCTCGGCGAATTTCCAACATCTACGTACTCCGCCACGACGCTGTACTGCGAGTTGGCGGAGTATACTACACTCCGCCAATCCGCAGTAGAGCAGTGTGGTGTAGTATAGTGAAGTATGATATATAGTATGCTTTAAACCAGGGCTGTCCAAACCATATAGATACAATAACGGGCTATTACAAATTCCTAAATAGATTAGCGAGCCGCACAAACAAATACCTACTTCACATTTTTATTACCTACTGTGAAAGTTTAAGCTTAGTTATAACTAGTTATAAAACTTAAACTTTTCTAAAAATATATAATTTTGAGTCAGATTCGATTACAAAACCTATAGCGGTAAAAATCTATATAAAAACCGGTAAATGAAAAACACGTCACACGCCGCACAAATATTAGCCGAGGGCCGCATGCGCCTTGGACAGCCCTGCTTTAAACCATCCTTCGATTGAGGAAATCCCAGCAGTGGGATGAATAATGGTTGACGATTACTGTACCTATACACATTATAACAAGTCTTTGGGCGGCCTGAAAATAGTAGCCTCACCGACCAACAGTTGAACCGCGTGGCGGAATACGCTCTAAACCTGCTTCAATTGAGTGCGGGCACGTATCCCAACAACGGCGTGAATTTCAGTTGATGTAGACGTATGTAGAATGAATATAGTACCTAATCTAATCTCTATCTATTATTAGCCTGTATTTACCCACTGCTGGACATAGATCTTCCCAATCCTTTACACCATATGCGATCCTCCGTTTTGCGCATCCACCCGCTTTTTTTTTAATCGGTCCATCTAGGAGCGCCCAATGTTTCGTTGCCCATACGCGGCCTCTAGGACTTTACTCCTCCATCTACCACCGCTGACTGGGCAGATGTGACTGGCCCATTGCCACTTCAGCTTGTTACTTTTGAGATCTATGGCGACAACTTTGGTTTTCCGTCGAACACCGGTCATATGGGAGCATGCACTGCCTGATGACTTCAGTCTTCAAGCATTGGAATTCTGTAACTAAGTATGTATGAATATTTACTGGTAGCCCGGTGGCCGAAATTCGACCATAATTAGTTTAAATTATAACTTTAACAATAAACATTATATCCAAACTTGTGTCTATATATGCATGTGTACGGTCAAATACATGGTAGTGTGTGTATTTTTTTTTATTGATTAAATGTAGGTATATTTTTATGCATAATTTTAAAAAAATATTAGCATTCTGCACTACTTCTCTATATAAACTATAAGTGTGCGAATTTCGTACTCCTCCGTCCGCGCAGTTTTCGTAAAAAGGGGTAAGTACAAAGTTTACGCTTCACGCATTAATATATTACTTATATCAATTTATTATGTGACTTCCATTTTAATCATAGTATAGTTTATGCGAAACTTTGATGATAAACATGTCTTCATTCTTGTCAGTTTTTTTACAATTCCATAATCTACGACCATAAAAACAATATTACCACTTAAAACTAAACAAAATCTACGAACCGTCCGTTTTTAACGGACACAGTTTATCGTTCAGACCTCTTTAGTTATTTTGATAATAATAATTCTTCGTGATAAGATCAAGACTCACATTTTATTTATTTATTGGTCCCAACCAAGTAAACATATAATAGTATAGCGAAGTGTGCCCAGCGTCATGGGAGGACACGCCCGTCTGTCTGTCTGTTTACATGCGGTCTAAGAGAGAAGTTACAAGCGTTTTGTATCTATTTATCATAAGTATATATATATATATGTTTTCTATGTATCATAAGTATGTATTTAAAAAAAAAATGTATTTAAGTACATTTATCAGCTGTCTAGTATCCATAACACAAGCTTTGTGCTTAATTTGGGACTAGATGGCGCTGTGTAAAAGTGTCCAGAAATATTTATTTATTTATTTATTATTTATTTTTCTATCGTAGTCACAATAGTCAAGCATTTTATTTGAGACGTCATTATTAGGCTTAGGTATATGATAATTTATGAATTACAATTTAGATATCTTTATTAAATAAATACAGGAATTAACGCGAGCCATGCACGCTCGCGTTTTTTCCCGTATTTATTTAATTAACGTATTTTTACTTACCTTTATTATTGCCTGACGTTTCTACCGGCCGTGGTCCACAGGCTGACATGCATGATCGCGTTAATTCTCGTGGTTATTATAATTTTAATCATGCAACATGAAAGTTTAACACTATAAATATCGTTATGTTCTGAATTTATTACATATGTAACTTTTAGCTTTCTTTAACAGTCTAATAACATTTTTTTTCTAACTTTACATTAAACTCCACTGATCCTCTTGTATGTATACTATTATTTGGAAGTATTTCCTCTTTCACGTTCTGCAAGTCCACTGTTTCCATGCTGAAGCATGCCCTTAATTCACTAGGTAAATAGTTACTTACTGAATTCTGACGTCATAAATTGCAATGATTAAAAAGGATATTAAAAGCGTAAGAATAATACTTACGTCACATTTTGAATAAGTTCACCTTTCAATCTACTTCACTAGACTGCAGTTAGTGAACCAAATCTTTACAGGCAGGCACATTGATTTCTTTGTCTCCTTTGTCCTATATATTAGGATATATAGGTCCACTTAAAAACAAAAAAAGCCTGCAATCCGTCAGTTTGGTTTGATTAAATTATTATAGATACGTTAAGACCTTAAGTTTTAATAATAAAGTTAATTATAGTTAAGACCTTAAGTTTGCATTTTTTCTTTAAATCTTAAAAGCTAAAAGCGACTCGCTGATACGACGTTTCACGTTAACCAACGGCCGTGTGCACCTACATAGCCCCACCGGATTTTTTTTATTATTGACGTGTTAACGTCTTATAAATCGATGAACTCCGGCTGCACGCACGAAAAAGCATGACTCATTATCACGTTCCGCCTGAGCCGAGCGTGCAAGCAAGAGCGCGGAACAAGCGATAGAGTGGCACGATCAGCCTAAGCGTTTGGCTTGTGACGAATCTCTCTTCCACTCCATCGGCCGATGTTTTCTTATGACGTTATCGCGTAAAATTATCATCCGTAATCCGAATTTACAGTCAAGAATTTGGAACTATTTGTGAAGGACAGCACAATTTTTCACAGGTTAAGTTATTTAGTCTCAATGAAGTAAGTTCTGTGTTGCATTTACGTGCAACTTACCGTGGAGAGCGGGACACCCCCTTTACCCGTTTTACACGACTTTACAGTCAACCAATTTTTTTTAATCTCTTGTCGCTTGGACCAAACAAAGCGACAACGCACGGACGACATTGGTTCTGGTATTTAAACAGGTCCCCCGGTTATTACGCACCTATACAGACATGGCTGTTTCACGTCTCAGCTATGTATTATCATTACTGAGCATTATAGAGTTAGACCATGGAGCAACCGCGAAGTCTAAACAATTATCTACGGTGTAATTAGGGTTGGTAAGGAGAAGAAGGAAAAATTGAAGAAGTCAAAAAGTCGAGGTCATGTTTTGTGAAGCAAATTTGACGTAAAAACAAATATTATATAATTTATTTAAGTACATTTATCAATTGTCTAGTACATAATACAAGCTTTGCTTTAATTTGGGAGTAGATGGCGCAATAGAAATTGTTCAGATAAAGAAATAAATAAAAAGGCCCTTTAGGTAGGTACAACATTTTGTGGTGTTCGCCACATTGGATTAAAAATGACGGCATTTAAAAAATCGTGCATGAGTCAAGATAATTAAACGACTGTGCTAAATTTCAGTTCAATCTGACACTGGAAATGGGCTTGTTGCCCATGTTACAAAATTATAAAAACTCTCTATCAGTAACGTAAAATACATAAAACTAGAACGATCTGCGGTCTTAAAATTTCAATAACTTATGTCCGACGTGCATTATGTTCGGTCAAAGTTTGGTGGGAAAGTCCATTTTAAAGGTATGAAATTATAAAAAAAAAATATTACCATTGTAGAAACAATAAAAAATACTATAACTTTTGTTACGTCACTGGCTACATAAACGCAATATTTAACATAGCTGTCGTACAAATTTCTGATTTAATGCATATAAAATAGCACGGTGTGCCGTCATAACGTGGTGGCCTTTTGTATGGCGAGTTTTCGGGATAGTCCAAAATTGTGATCTTCAAGTTATCATATCTCGAGAAGTTTTTAGCCTATCGAAGTAATTATTTCACCTTTAGTTATATTATTGTGACGTCTTTAAATAACAAATCGAAAAAAAAATGGGATACAAGCCTATTAGCTGAAATTCAATTTGCAAGATTTGATTACTGACACGGCGGTGAAACTAAATAAAAACTTATAAATTGTTATAATTATTACGTGAAGCAAAAACTTGTTACGAAAATTGCGCGGACAGAGGAGTAGGTATGTAATTTCGGACTCTTATAGGTAATTTATATAGAGAAGGAGTGCAGAATGCTAATATTTTTTAGAAACTTATGCATAAAAAATACGATAAGTCAATAAAAAAAAACATTACACAAACTACCATGTATTTAACACACACACGTATATATACCTACTCTTTTGTTTATTGTTAAAGTCATAATTTAAATTAATTATGATCGAATTTTGGACCATTAGTATACATTAATTACTGTAATTCTCTTGCCATTTCTTGCCAACCCTAAAATGATTGGTCCGGGCGGCGTGATCTTAACCAGTTTAGATATCTAAGTTGTTATTTTTCTCGCAGCATTAAATACAAAATGATATATTTCTAACCCTAATAATGATGTAAAAATATATCATTTGGTATTTGGTATTGAAATATTGTTGGTAAGATGCTATTAAGCATTTAGTAACTAACTGCATGTTAACTAAGAGCATATATGACTAGTGGTTGCCCAGTTGTCGAAATTCGACCATATTTAATATAAATTATGACTATAACTATAAACAAAAGAGTATACTTATAGGTACCTATGCGTGTGTGCGTCAAAAATATGGTAGTGTGTGTAATGAAATTTTTATTGATTCTAATTTATTTTTTATGCATTGCTTAAAAAAATACATTGCATACTCCTTCTCTATATAAACTACTTATATGTGTGCGAAATTTCATATTCCTCCCTCCGCGCAATTTTCGTAGATAGGGGTACAAAGTTTTTGCTTGCAGTATTAATATATAGATCGATGGAGTGTCGCTTGTTATATTCTATTAAATGCTCTCTCCGGTGACAACTGCTACTAGATCGAATAATCAATCGATTAAAGTCTCCCAATGCCTCATTCGGCCCTCACTTACTTTTGGGCCCATTGTTTATATTATATTGCATTTATTTGCATGCAGTTATATTGCATTTAGTTTGGCTCCACAATACAATATAATATCGTCGTCAACCCTTATTAATCCCACTGCTGGGATTTGGGTCTCCCCTCAATCTAAGAGGTTTAGAGCGGACTCCACCACGACCACGCTGCTCAACTGCGGGTTGGCGGAGGCCAGTATTTTAACGACCGTCATGTAATGATCACAGCCGGGAGCGTCGGCTTAACGAGCTCGAGACAAATAAACCTCGAAAAAAAAATGGCAGTGAATTTGCCGTATTAGTGTTGGCAGATAGGGGAAGTCTTAGAATAGAGGCCGAGTATGGGACGACAAAGAGTGAGGCGCCCCCTCTCTAGATGGACTGACGACCTCAAGGAAAGCGTCTGGATGCGGAAAGCGGTGGATCGCATGTGGTGGAAAGCATTAGGGAATATCTATGTCCAGCAATGGATAGATACAGGCCTATCATGATAGCAATGAGGTTTACTTTTACATCTAATAATACTGATAGTATAAACCATCAGTTTTATGACCCTCCCTAAACAACATTGTAAGTCTTTTTCCTAATTTTTCCAGAAATAATTATATTAATTTGACAGGACAAAGACAGTTGAGCGGAATCCAGGTGTGAGCAATTAGTGCATGGGTGTTTGAAGCATCGATGTGTATGTTTGTCCGGTGCTTCTATCTCGGAAACAATCTGCGTTTGCACCCGAGCGGGCACCCTCAAATTATAGGGGAATTACTGGACATTGCGCGCCGAAACACTTAAACTACCGACTTGACAATTTTTTATTAAAAAAAATGGAGCCGTTTTAAAAATTGTGCAATATTGTATACATACGCCACATAAAAAGAGTAATATTATGAGCGTATTTGTTGTTTATTTGCGTACTCTTTAGTACTGCATTAAAGCTTTGTTTCTTTACTTAGGACCTGTTTCCCCAAACCTGTATCTAAACTGTCAAAATGTCAAAAACGGTAACAAGATATTTTTTTGTGGGGAATTTGGACAACAAACATATTTATTCCGTACTAATGCTATTCCGTACTAAATAATAGTACTAATAAAAAGCTGTCACTCGAAATGACATAAGGATCCATCCAACGATACCGCACACCTATAAATCACTTGTTTAATTTGATTACAAAGTATATGTTTATATAGAAGTCAAGTAAGATATTTTGTTAATGTCCTTAAATATGTAGTAAAGTTACAAAAGCTAACTTACAGATCAATTTTTTAAATCAAATATTTCTTAAAATGTGAAAAAAGTCATAAAATAACAACGTAATAAAATATATTCTATTACTTATTACATAGTAGATATATATATACCTGTTTATTTATGTCAAGTATTAAGACTGCCCTCGATTTTAATTTTTATTCTTTTTCCATATTTTTTTTTCTTTTTCCAACTCCACAGTTTACGTAACCGCACTAATTGTGCACGTAAAATTTGAAAAGAAGTCACACGCATCTGCCTTCCGTCTCGAAGTGGCAATTACACACGAAATCAACAAAAAATATGGTCATTTTACCAACTTTCTTTTTGGCAAGTATCGCTCACCGCTTGTAACGATTGTTCAAATTATACAAAATGGCCATTGTCTCAGGAATTGATTAAAACGTCGTAACATTTACGAAAACTAGAATTAAGGAATAAATTTTTTCTTAAAATAAGTTAACTTTTCATCACGTAGTACCTACGTATTTATTTCTTAATTCTAGTTTTCGTAACTACTATGTACTATGTTACCCACTCCTACTTCCTTACTATTTCTTTACAATACATATACAACCCTGATGTTTCAATTTAGAGGGTGACAACTCTTACGTTATAATAATTCCTATGATGATGTGTTCATGCTTAATATCAGGCGAGCTGTATGTTTGTTTGTCACACTAGAGGATTACACATTAAATTTTTATTACAAGCATAATACTGGCTTGCAAAATTATTGATGGAGCGGAAGATTTCATTAGAATATATTTTTTTTATACTACGTCGGGTGGCAGACAACCATACGGCCCGCCTGATGTGAAGCGGTTACCGTAGCCATATTAACGCTTGTAACATAAAATATTACTCGCGCGCCGCCACCCCCGCTGCCAACGCAGCGTCTCCTTCCTTTCTTTCTGTTTACGGTATCAACCTATAATCATCCCACACTGTTGGGATACGGGTCTCACCCGTAGCTGTTCAACTGAAAATTTCCAAAGAAATTGACGCTCGAGAACTTATGGAGAGAATGTCATAATTTAACCAGTGTATAAATTGTTTAATGTCATAATATTGATTAATTTGCAATAATAAGTAATATGAGACCTTATGCTTACTAGTACTAAGTGTGCTTTCTGGCCTTGCTTGAGCTCTTTTCAATGACTGTAAGGTCAACCCTAGTCAACTAGTAGAGAACTCTATCAGAGATAAGTCCACCTGTGTATCATCATATTTGTAAGAATTGTATCACATTTTGTTATTACATTAAAGAACTTACAAACAGAACCAATAAAATAATATTAGTAAGTGATTCCAATCAAATACGTTGAAAATAAACAGTATTTGAATACTTTACTGCGCCTTAATAAAGATCAAAATCACATACACAAATTATTTACTTACGTCTTTTCTCGTACGAGGTGCCGATAGGTTAGAACGAGATAGTGATGGGCAATGTAAGAAGATAGAAGAGGACGGATATAGATCAGTGGTATCTGTTCGAGAAGAGGCGGGCCCAAATAGATAACTTCCGTGCTGAATATTGCGACATCCTAATAGGAATGGTTCTTTACTTATGTCCCATAAAGACGTTTTGAGATTCGTCACGTTTGAGACTGAAGACGCTAGACGTTGACTTTGAGACCGTGACGTTTAAGATGACGTGACGTGACGTTTGAGATTGACCTTATGTTACATTGAATAACTTTTTGACGAGTTCGGTGGTTTAATGGCTAGCAATGACACTTTGACTCCGAGTTCGCTGGTTCGATCCCCGCACAAGACAAATATTTGTGTGCATGAACATGTCTTGGTCTGGATGTTTTCTATGGCTTATAAATATGTATTTACAAAAAAAAAATGTATTTAAGTACATTTATCAGTTGTCTAGTACTACCCATAAAACAAGCTTTACGCTTAATTTGGGACTTGATGGCGCTGTGTAAATTGTTCAGAAATATTTATTTATTTATTTATAGATATGGCATACCCATTTTTTTATGTGAGAGGGGTGCAAACGAGCATGTGGGTCACCTGGTGGAAAACAATCACCACCGCCCATGGAGACCAGAGACATCAAGGGGTCGCCGATCCGTTGCCAGCCTTTAAACTCCTATACTCAATTGCGTCACAAACCTGTACTTTTTTGACATTTGTGGCTTTTTTTTTAACGCCCGACGCGCGCGGGGGCACCCCCCAGACGTGCTGGAGGGAGGCGGAAAATCCTCTTCGACACCCCCTCAGCCTGGCTACCAGACTGACCTTTCAAGGGTTTGTGGCATTCTATCTTAGTATTTATAACATCCATGGTTGTTGGTCACTTTTTTATTCCTAGACCGGGCCCCTGGAAGGAAGAAAAAACGTGACCGCCGAAGCTGAAGCCGATAACCATTGAATATTTTGATTAGAAAAATAGGTCTTACGTTTTAGTTATTGATAAACATCTGCCGGTCAGTCGGTAGATTTCCAGGGTTTCTACCAGCTAAGCTAAATACATGTACCTACCATAAATCTAAGTTTTCGTTTCCGTGTATAATTATGTATATGTGTATAATTATGTATATGTGTATGATTGTGTATATGTGTATAATTAGTATATGTCTATGAATCATTTATAATTTTATGTTTTCATAGATATTTTTTATTCTGTGTAGGTATGTTGTTACTATTTTTTTTTTTTTTTTTTTTTTTTTTATACTACGTCGGGTAGCAGACTAGCATACGGCCCGCCTGATCTGAAGCGGTTACCGTAGCCATATTAACGCTCGCAACAAAAAATATCGCTCGCGCGCCGCCACCCTCGCTGCCATCGCAGCATCTCCTTCCTTTCTGGTGACCTCACTCACTCGCAGGAACACAACAGCCCTCAAGGGAACCGTTATTTGGCTGCGGTATTCTGTGAGGTGGAGGTACGTTCCCCAGTCGGGTAGCTTACAATTACGCTCCCTACCTCTCTTTTCGCCAGAGCTTCGTTTGTCAGTCAGCAGGGTGCACCGCGTGCAGGTGAAGTTGGCTTTGGTTCAAAGATCTTGACCACTTACACCCCATAATATTATATACTATTATTTTGTGAACCGCATTCGAGTTTTATCTGCTTTTCCCAAAGGTTCACTGGTAGAGAAAGCTCTTAGCATTAAGTCCGCCTTTTGTACCCTTATTCTATGGTCAATAAAGTTTAAATAAATAAATAAAATAAGTTGAAGTTTGATATTTGCAAATAAAATATTCGATGGTAATCGGGTTCAGCTTCGCCGGTAGGCGCCTGATTTTAAACAGCCACGTGGTCACAGGCTGACGATAAAAAAATAACCATTACTTATTAAAGGGACACCTTTCAGAGCCGACATTCTAATTGATTAGTGCAATATTTGGGGTGTAAGTGGTTTATCAACATGGGGTGTAAGTGGTTTATCAACATCTTTGAACTAAAGGCAACTTCACCTGCACGTGGTGCACCCTGCTGACTGACAAACGAAGCTCTGGCGAAAAGAGAGGTAGGGAGCGTAATTGTATGCTACCCGACTGGGGAATGTACCTCCACCTCACAGAATACTACAGCCAAATAACAATTCCCTTGAGGGTTGTTGTGTTCCTGCGATTGAGTGAGGTCACCAGAAAAGAAAGAGATGCTGCGTTGGCAGCGGCGGTGGCGGCGCGCAAGTGATATATTATTACGAGTATGTTGCGAACGTTAATACGGCTACGGGAACCGCTTCACATCAGGCGGGCCGTATGCTTGTCTGCCACCTGACGTTAAAAAAAACGTTATCACGTAAAATTATCGTCCGTAAACTGAATTTACAGACAACCATTTTGTTTTATTACTGACATAACATCACGAATATGTTTAAATAACAACTTAAAAGAGTATCTTAAAAGTCCTGCACTAACATTGACTTTATATTAAGATGTACTTTCTTCACTTAATATAAGCAACAAAAAGTCGGACAAGCACATGACAGGCACAGATTAGTTTAAACGCAACCGAAATTATCTCTCAAATTAGTAAATACATTATGATTAACATTGCATCCAGGTGCAACTTTTTGCTCAAGTAGATAGTAAGTATTTGAATAATATTTATGTATACTAGTGAGAACACGCTACTTTGTCTACACGACTTTAGTTTTGAAAAATAGTAGTTCATTTACTAAGGGTCTGTTGGGGGTGTGTGTTGCGTGTTCTTATATAGGTCTTCGTAAATAAGATACTTGTTTCACTGAACACTGACTTTATTCAAGGTTGTCACATACAGAGATCTATACAAGAATAGGCTATTTTCCAATGTTTAAAAATTGTATAAATTATTTAACAATATCGTAAAATACACAAAACTATCAGTCAGACTTTTTTTTTAGCGTCGATCAAAGTTTGGCGGGAAAGTCCATTTTAAAAGTATGTAATTATTAAAAAATAATATTTTCATTGGAGAAGCAATAAAAAATGCTATAACTTTTATTATGATACTAATCACATAAACGTAATATTTAACATAGCTGTCGTACAAATTTCTGATTTGATACATACAAAACCTGTGACGTCATAATTCGGTAGTCTTTTGTATGGAGCGTTTTGGGGCAGTCTAAAAATTGTGATTTTTAAATTACCATATCTCGAGAGATTTTTATGCTATCGAAGTAATTCTTTCACCTATGGTTATATTATGGAGACGTCCCTACATACCAAACAGAAAAAAATGCTAGTCAAATAGCCTATTAGTGTCAGCTTGGCGGGTGCCGTGCGGTGACTAGTGACTCGGACGCCACGCGTCCCCATGCACGGAAAAGCTGACTCAACAGACCGACGCTAGCACGTTGCTAGGGTCGCCACAGGTCTAAGATTCGTGCGTTTATCGCTCCGCATGCGGATTTGTCATAGTACAATACACGCATAGGTACGAGACGAAAAACGCATGACTTTAAAAAGGCCCACACGAGTACGGATAGGAGAGATGGGGTGTAAATGGTTTATAATGGCGAAAAGAGAGGTAGGGCATAGCGTATTTTAAATTGCCCGTCTGGGGAAGTACTCCACCTCACAAAATACCGCAGTCAAATAACTATTCCCTTAATGTTTTGTTCCTGCGAGTGAGTGAGGTCACCAGGATCAAATATAAGGGTAAGATCTAAGATGTTTTTTTTTTATATGCATTGTGTGACAATGAACTCACCGCCGATGCAGATCAGTAGATATAGTTGTATGAATCTGTGGGCATCATATCAAACAACTCCTCCGAACACAACTCATTGTATAATCGGTAGACAAACAAGTACTCCACCTCACAGAATACCGCAGTCAAATAACTATTCCCTTGATGTTTTCTTCCTGCGAGTGAGTTCACCAGGATCAAATATAAGGGTAAGATCTAAGATGTTTTTTTTATATATACCACATACTATGCTGCAATGGGCCTGTTTGTTTGTCTACCGATTATACAATGAGTGTATAATCGGTAGACAAACAAAGAAAGACCAAGTTTCCTTCTCCGCCTCATCTGCCTGTACTTAACTCTCCATCAAAAAGTTAGACATGCCAGTATCTCTTGAACCAGGGTCTTCCACCATCTAAGCTGAAGCGGTTCCCCATCGGATTTTTCGAATGCGAAAATTAAACTTGAAGAAGAAGAAAAGCATTTATTTGCACATTATACAGCACTGTTTGTATAAACGAGTCAAACAAATATTATACAAGGAAAAAATTAAAGTACTGTGCAATGTCGCAAAATGGTCCCAACTCAGAATAAAAACCGAAATCTGTAACAGACTCGGCGCTGATTTTCAGTTAGGAGTTGCGACATCATGGACATACCTACATACACAAAAACCTCAGCTTAGATTAATAGTAATTGTGTATAGTTGGCGAAAACCAAGGCTAAGCTCAACTGACTATGGTAAAGAAATTTGTCATTAAGTTAAAGGATACGCCTATTTTTGGAATCAAAATATTCGTTCTGAATACTTCTAAAACTATGATTAACAATGATGACAAACAAACAGAGATGTTAAATGTAATGTAGATACTACAAGTTAATCCACCAATGAGAACTAAACTCAAAAACCCTGTCCTAAGCTGAGGTCCAAAGAGCCATTTGTCAAAACCTATCACCTGTCAAAGAAAAGTTTGGACAATTTTAATTTGACCGTGTTATTCCTTTCAAGAGCTTTGAATTTGTAAAGTCTAACCCAGACCGATCAATGCAAGAGTCACGTCATAATTAACGTAATTTTTCGGGTTCCGTAGCCAAATGGCAAAAAATGGAACCGTCGTATAGATTCGTCATGTCTGTCTGTCTGTCCGTCCGTATGTCACAGCCACTTTTTTCCGAAACTATAAGAACTATACTGTTGAAAATTGGTATGTAGATGTATTATGTGAACCGCATTAGGATTTTCACACAAAAATAGAAAAAAAAACAATAAATTTTGGGGGTTACCATACTTAGAACTGAAACTCAATTTTTTTTTTTTTCATCAAACCCATACATGTGGGGTATCTATGGATAGGTCTTCAAAAATGATATTGAAGTTTTTAATATCATTTTTTTTTCTAAACTGAATGGTTTGCCCGAGAGACACTTCCAAAGTGGTAAAATGTGTCCCCCCCTCCCCCCACCCTGTAATTTCTAAAATAAGAGAATAATAAAACTAAAAAAATATATGATGTACATTACCATGCAAACTTCCACCGAAAATTGGTTTGAACGAGATCTAGTAAGTAGTTTTTTTTTTAATACGTTTTAAATCATAACTTTTATATTATGTTACTTGCTGCTACGGAACCCTTCATGGGCGAGTCCGACTCGCACTTGGCCGCTTTTTTTATTGTTTTGTTAAAACAGCGACGCGCGTGGCAAGATTAAAAATTAATTAGATAATTTGCTGCGCCTGGCCCCCGCCAACCCGCTGTTGAACAGCGTGACGATATAATATACTCTAAACCTCTTCTACTAAGGAGGCCTGAATCCCAGCAGTCGGATTAACATGGATTGATGCCGATGAAGACGTACCAAAGTCACTGACATAGGCACAAAAGTTGCACAACTGATGTGGCAATGGGCCGGCCATGTGTGCCGAAGAGACGATGACAGGTGGTCGTACAGAACTCTTCTGTGGAGACCTCGTGCAGGAAGAGAAGTGTAGGCAGACCAGCTGCCAGATGATCGGACGACATAAAAAAGACGGCAGGGCCGACCTGGACGAGAATCGCTGCGTCAAGATTTTCTTGGAGAGTCATGCAAGAGGCATATGTCCAGCAGTGGACGCAGAAATGCTGAGAAGAAAAAGATGCCGATGATGTAGACAAATCATACAAATTTCCTCATTGCCTTTTGCACAACGTTAAAATGTAGCTGTTCTGAGTTTAGGACGACTACTGACCAGGCATAGGGTTGGGACAATGATCTATAGCGGATGATAATATCGATCTGTAACGGAAAATCTTACTTACTTCCTACTAGTATTCATAAATGTGAAAGATTATTAAGTTTGAATGTTTGTTACTGTATTATTCAAAAACTGTATTATCTATTAACAGAACTTGATGAACTTGGATACAGACATTTTATTACTTCACTATAAAGGGCATTTTTATCCCGGTAAAGTGTTCACGCAGTCGAAAATCAATAGAGTAGAACTAATTTTGTTTTATTAAAGGGACAAACAAGGATACGGCCCGCCTGAGGGAAAGCAGTTTCAAAATGAAATTTATTTACGAACATAGATATAATGTTCTTTGGTCATATTGATATAAATGTAGATATAGCGTTAAGAATATTCGCAATACTTATCGTTGTTTTTCTATTTACCTATTGATAATATTGCCACTTGGAGAATAAATTGCATTATTTGACATTGTCGAAATCATACTAGACATGTAAAGCTACAGCACACGCCACATGCTGCTTCGCGAGCGATGCTTCGTATAACGAAAACATAGCCCATCACGTAATAAGCAGTGTATATCTAGTAGATGATAGCGTCAATTTTGGATTTATAAGTTGAGATAGAGTCAGCAAAGAAAATAAATAACTAGGTTAAAAATCTAAAAGGAGACTACAGTATAGGGTTCTTCAAGAAAGGCGTAAAGGGGTTTTTATAGGGTTGGTAACTCTGGTGTCGCAAACGTGCATAAGCTGTGTTTGCTTATCATTAGGCAGGTCGTACGCTTGTTTGTGTAAAAAAATCAAGATTTTTCTCAAAATTGCATAAACGGCTTAACACAATTTCTTGTCAGTTTCCCTACGCTTAAGCTTCAAAATAAACGTTATTTCGTAAGAAATCAATATTCTAATTTACGGCCCTGACTAAGTACCTCTTTTGCTGACTATTTTGTCGATAGTGCAAAAGCAGCTCAAGACTATTGTCAATTTTCGAACACCATATAATCTCTGTTAATACTTTTATCGATACCTCTCTATTGTCTGAATCACATCACTAGTAAATCGTTCAATAAAATCGTCGGTTTGCCTTTGGAATGATTAGCCATATAATTGGAGCCATCAGATGAACCTTATTAGGCTTCAATGTAATTTATTATATTAAAGTTTGGGACATCTGTCTGCAACTTTGTAATATATATTTTGAGGATTGTCCTCTGGTATTATGATAATTTTAACAAAAAAAAACTCCAAATATTTCTCTACATTTATGTATGTAGATACAGGCTGATGATGATGATGAAAAAAATATGGGACCAAATATGGGACAAAAAAAAGGTCTTTTCAAATCGGTTTATAAATCACGGAGTAATTAAGTAACAAACATTAAAAAAAATACAGCCGAATTGAGAACCTCCTCCTTTTTTGGTGTCGGTTAAAAAGGAAAAGATATAAAAATGTAGTTCAAATATCATGTGAAATTATAAGTGTTCAAAGTACTACACATTGTTATAGATTCATCTGTGAACAAGGTTTCTTTTTTTTATATGAGAGGGGGCAAGCGAGCATGTGGGTCACCTGATGGAAAGCAATAACCGCCGCCCATGCCCATAGAAATCATCAACACCAAGGGGTCGCCGATCCGTTGCCAGTCTTTTAAGGGAAATATTGACTCTGTTCTTGAAGGTAGGAAGGAAGATGTGGTATCTTCCTTTACCCTGAACTTCACAGTTCAGGGTAAAAAATGACATAAAAATGTACTGTGGTAGATCGCCAAATATCAAGATGATATGGATGGAATTTTAATCTATGGCGAATTGTACGATAGTGGAACTGAGCGGCAGGTTTCTTAGTAACTTTTAATAATACGGAATCGCTGGTGCGCGACTCCGGCTCGCACTTGACCGGTTTTATTTATATGTAAAAAATATTTGCACATAAAACTTTCAAATTCAAAGAATAATCACGGCCAGAATAATAACGCATCTTTCAGACGGCTTTGCTCATAATGGTTTACGCCAGCGGTTCCCAACCGGTGGGCCACGAACCACCAGTGGTCCGTGAGAGGTAAATTATGGTCCGTATTACAAACTTATACAACTATTA
This sequence comes from Hypsopygia costalis, assembly GCA_937001555.2. Taxonomy (NCBI): domain Eukaryota; kingdom Metazoa; phylum Arthropoda; class Insecta; order Lepidoptera; family Pyralidae; genus Hypsopygia; species Hypsopygia costalis. Next base: position 9,628,754 of record OW443349.2, read on the forward strand.
TATATTATGCACTTTATACAAAATACTCAAATCTCAAGTTATAGAATAATGGATTTATATGACAGTACGGCATTCTACACCTTTTTTGTCCGCGAACAAAATAAAAAGGTTGAGAACCGCTGGTTTACGCAAAGAAATAATTGAATCTCCTCAAACGCTCAACGTGTCTTGATTATTATACGGTTGCCGCAGTTGTAAAAGAATTAATTCCATTTAAGTAAGGCTATAAACTTGATATTGAAGAAAAAAAAATGCATTTTAATTTGAAAATATTAAAAACTGAACCCAACTCCAAGAGATTTGCTCCTCTTTTTCGGCATCAACCCATAATCATCCCACTGCTGGGATACGGGTCTCCCTTCAATCGAAGGGGTGTAGAGCATACTCCACCACGCTGCTCAATTGCGAGTTAGCAGAAGCCAATGTTTTCAAGCCGCCATAAGGCCACTGACTTGGTTTAACGACTGCCATCTAATGTACATAGGACATACACACATATACACATAGGGCACATCATCATCATCAGGTCATTTTAGTGTCCACTACAGGAGCACGACCCTCTCTCGTCCGTCACAGACAGAAGGAGGATTTGGCCTACACTCCCCACGCTGGCCAGACGGGTTGGAGAGGCCTGATCGATGTTTTATAATGTATTTCCCTTATTCGCCTTGTACGACATCCACGGAAAGAGACGGAGTGATTCTATTCTAATCTGCCGGAAACCACACGGCCAATGTATAAAACGGCCAAACATAGGGCACATAGGAGCTCGAAATAAACAAACCTACCCAGAGACAGCCTGCGACCGAGCTCCTACTAACATATACTAATATTATAAATGGGAAAATGAGTTTGTTTATTGGCGTCAAAGAGTCAAAGTACGCCTTAACTACAAAATCGATAGCCATGAAATTTTGCAATTTTTCATGTTAAAAGTCCAGAATAAATAATAGGATACTTTACCCATTTTAACTTTAATTTAATTAAATAATGTTAAATTTTAATTAAATAATGACAAGCTCGGTGGCTTAGCGGTCAATGACGCGGCTTCGACACCAACGCTCGTGGGTTCGATTCCCACGTAGGACAAACATTTGTGTGCATACTGTGCACGAACATGTCTGTTTGTCTTAATCTGGGTGTTTTTTATGTATCATAAGTATGTATTTACTAAAAAAAAAATGTATTTACCTATGTTTATCAGTTGTCTAGTACCCATAACACAAGCTTCGCTTACTTTGGGGCTAGATGGCGCTGTGTAATTTGTCTGAAAATATTTATTTAATTATTATTTATTTAAAAAATGAGCTGCAAAATTAACTATCTTTATTATGCCACAAAACAATACAAAGAAATCTCTGAAAGAGGTCTCTTTCAGCCAACCGTAGAGTGTCTGAAAGGATTCATAATAGGCGTGATTATTAGTAGTATACTTATATTGCTCGCCTGCCGTTTTGTAAGTTTGGCGCGCTTGGTTCCCATAATACCAATTCTATTTGATTTTATTTCCCTGGACACGAGGCTGTTTCCAATGATGATGATAATAATATGTTGACAAAAAGACGGTTGATTTATTCGGTTGTACTAAGGTACAGTTCCACAGAGCGGCTGTAGAATATATCGAAAATTCTATGTAACAATTTATTCTGAATACAGAATGTAAATATAATTTTATTTAATTTGTTATGTAATGTTGAATATTATCAATGGGCAATAGGGATATAGGGATTTTTTGTAAGGCTCAATATATGTATGTAAGAATAAATAAATAAATGTCAGCTTCATACATGCTATGTTTAATGAAATAAGTGTCCATTTAAAATATGTCTCTTGTCATCAACTTCGCAATAATCAGTTCATATGTAATATACGTTTTTGATATTGATATTATCAACCGACTGCGCCCGTCGGCGGCGTCGCATGCGCACGCGCCCTGGGTGCTGCACGCTGCACCTGCCCGCCTCTCCAAAATGCTGTAATTACAAACAAATGATCCTACCCCTGTGTACATGTTTAACACGATTTCAACATAATTGTTATACTGATTGGTTAACTGATTGGTAAATGTTGAATTTATTACCTCATAAACTTGCACTTAACCGTCACTTGGTTTACTTCTTCGATCACTAATATAAAACGTACCTATAAATTAAAAAAAGTATAAAAAACTTAATATCAAAACAAATGTAAAGATTCAAAAACATCGGACGCGCAGCATGCGCCACCATAGCGAAATTTTTCTTTTTTTTTCGAAATCCCCAATTGATATCGAAAACCAAAGTCACTTTACATTACTACTTTTTGATGCTCTACACGAATCCGAAGTCAGAATTTCTAAATTTTGAGTTTCATGGCAACGGACAGACAGAACGACCGGACGATTTCATAAGCTCAATGAATTTCGCTGATAATATTGAATGTATTACGATTAGGCACTCGTACATTCAAAATTAAATTATTACAAACGTAATAAATAAAAGTATTCCAATACCAAATAATTAATTAAAAATATTAAAAAATATATTAAACTCTTGCTTGTGCCATTGTATCGTAGTCTGAAGGTTTACTACTACTAGTTTTGACGAGGACACTTCTTTCTTCTTTAAATGCTTCAATAGGGAGGCACGAATGATAACAAAATCGGGGGATACAACAGCTTGATGTTGCAGCTACAAATCTATCATCTCCATCCAAAATTCAATTACACCACTGAATAGATGAAGGATCACAGAATTTATTACGCTAAGTAAGGACTATGGACCGTCGCGTGTGGGGGAGAGGGAAAACGCTGCCGTTTTGAGATAATTTTAGCATATAAGGTTTTTTTTTTTTATATGAGAGAGGGGCAAACGAGCATGTGGGTCACCTGATGGAAAGCAATCACCACCGCCCATGGATATCAGCAACACCAAAGGATCGCCGATCCGTTGCCAGCCTTTTAAGGGAATTAAATACTCTATTCTTGAAGAGTTGTGGGTTTTGGATTGGGCTCCGGGTCTCAACACTCACCATACGAAACGCAATAGCGAGCTATTATTTCACGCCAGTTTTCTGTGAGAGAGTGGTACTGCCCCGGACGAGCCGGCCCAATTACGAGCTGCAATCATTTAATGTCCAAATCCTGACCGCGATCATATTCTGGACACTAAACGACTACAGCTTGGCTCTACCACATCAGGAAAAAAGCTACTCGATTAGCACCACCCGGGGGTCACGTGCAGGGAAACTAGGGTATAGCCTGCGGACGTGAGTAGCATCAACCCCCTGAGTAGCATCAACCCCCAAATTTACGTACAACGTACAACGTATTCACGTACAACGGCCGTGTCCATGATACAGTCACACCCCGTTTTTCTTTTTATTAATTAGACAGGGGCAAACGAAAATGTGGGTCACCTGATAGAATGCAACCACCACCGCTCATGAAAATCAGCAACACCAAGAGATCGCTGAAACATTTGCCAGCCTTTTAAGGGAAATGTAGACTTTGTTCTTGAAGGCGTAAGCATAATGCGTAAGCGACCCGTAAATGTAGTGTATTTTTATATTAGGTACATATTGACTATTATAATAGGCTTGTTGCCCATGTTACAGAATTATAAAAACTCTCTATCAGTAACGTAAAATACATAAAACAAGAACGATCTGCGATCTTAAAATTTTAATAACTTATGTCCGACATGTTTTATGTTCGGTCAAAGTTTGGTGGGAAAGTCCAATTTAAAGGTATGAAATTATAAAAAAAAATATTACCATATGAAAACAATAAAAAATACTATAAATTTTGTTACGGCACTGGTTACATAAACTCAATATTTAACATAGCTGTCGTACAAATTTCTGATTTAATGCATATAAAATAGCACGGTGTGACGTTATAACGTGGTGGCCTTTTGTATGGAGCGTTTTCGGGATAGTCCAAAATTGTGATCTTCCAGTTATCATATCTCGAGAAGTTTTTATGCAATCGAAGTAAATATTTCACCTATATTTATATTATTGTGACGTCTTTAAATAACAAATCGAAAAAAAAAGGGATACAAGCCTATTCTTTTTATACCACGTGGATGGCTAACATGAAACGGCAATTTGATACACACTACTTTGCGTGCATCCACCACCAATTAGTTCATGTAAACTACTGCCGGCTGGCACCCACCGGCTACCGTTAGTAGATGCGTCTGCCGTGGCTGCTTTGGTTCTCTGCGACCGCCGTGTTCATCTCTGTGACACGTGTTTCGCTTCTACGCGAGGCATCTTCAGGCGATCTGTAGATGTTGATAGTTAAAGCAAACAAATTCTAAATTTGACTTTCGCAAAATAACACCTAAATCAATTAAATCAAATCAAAATATCTTTGTTCCTTGGACTTTATAAGCACTTAGAAACGTCATACAAATTAAATATAAGAACATGTATCTAAATCATTACTACTCTAAATCCGCAGAGCTTAGATTCACTTTCATCACACTATCTTGAATGTGAAAGTGAATTTAAGTGCCAGTTCCGGCGACGGGGCTTCTTGAGAAGAACTGGCAAGAAACTCAAGGCCGAAGAACTGGCAAGAAACTCAAGGCCGAAGTAACTAATATGAATCGGTTACCTCAGCCTGTAAACACTTGCAACATAAATTATTAATTGCCCGCCGCCAATAGCCCTGCTGCCATCGCAATAACTCCTGGTTTCCTGGTATTCTCATTATGGCAGCAGAGCCTGTGAACTATGTGCAAGTGAAGATGGCTTTGACTCAAAAATAATGAAGAGCCGCTTATACCCTAAATAACTTTTTTTTTAGGAAGTTGTCCTTTTTGGTGAAAGGAATAATTATGAGCAGTTATTTCAATGTTGGCAACGTTAACAAATAATGCACTACATGATTTGTTATCTACCTATTTGTTATTTTGCGCAGATAATATTTAATATTTCATGCGTCAATAGTACTGAAAACAGTGAGTATTTGAAGCGTGTAAATGCACAAATCGGATCAGTTCGTCACGAGGAGGGCGCGAGTGCGTGTGCTCTCGACTAGAAAATCCGTATGTTTCACACGCTCGCTATCCGTCTATATCTGACAGACGACTGTCTGTCACACCCTCCCTCGGGGGAAACTAGATAGATAGATAGATACGTTCATTACAAACTACAGTCACATATATACATATATACATCGGACGCGCAGCATGCGCCACCATAGCGATTTTTTTTTTTCGAAATCTTGAATTGATATCCGTAAACAAAGGTCACTTTACATACTTTTTGATGCTCTACACGAATCCGAAGTCAGAATTTCGAAATATTGGGTTTCATGGCAACGGACGGACAGACAGAACGACTTTTTTTCGGAAAACCAAGGTCACTTTACATTACTACTTTTCGATGCTCTACTCGAATCCGAAGTCAGAATTTCTAAATTATGAGTTTCATGGCAACGGACAGACAGAACGACCGGACAATTTCATAAGCTCAATTAATTTTGCTGAAAAAAGAACAAGGAGAGAACTTATACACAAGGAAACAGAATGTAGAATAACAAGATGCATGTGTGTGCTGCAGCAAGCAAATGGCCATAGCTCAGTGCGACTTTTTTGCACATGGGGCAAAAAACACTGATTTTCAGCTGTCGCCTGATGGGCGCACGCGCGCGACCTTTAATAATAGAGAAAAAATATGTGTGGGACCCTCCCACACATATTTTTTCTACAACTACTGTAACTACGACACAAGCCAAAAAAATCCAGAGTAAAATCCAGAGAAGTCAAATTTCGATGTCATCTTGAGAAGAAGGTCAAGCTGGCATCGAAGAAGCTAGGCGTGCTCAACAGGGCGAAGCAGTACTTCAATCCGCGGCAAAGGCTTCAGCTTTATAAAGCCCAAGTACGGCCGCATATGGAGTACTGTTGTCATCTATGGGCGGGAGCGCTTGGATACCAGCTTGCACCTTGTGACTCAATCCAAAGGCGCGCTGTGAGGATTGTTAACGAATCCAAATTGACGGACGGTTTAGAACCTTTGTGTCTGAGAAGAGATTTTGCATCCCTTTGTGTGTTCTACCGATTGTACTATGTGTTCAGAGGAGTTGTTTGACATGATGCCCACGGCCTCCATCTACAGTCGCACCGCTCACCATCGACAGGGATCGCATTCATCCTCACACATTAGAACCGAAGTGGTCACGTACTGTGCGGTTCCAAAGAAGTTTTCTTCCACGTACTACCCAGCTGTGGAATGAACTGCCTGTTGAGGTTTTCTCAGGAGACTACAGCATGGGGTTCTTCAAAAAGGGCGTAAAGAGATTTTTACAGGGTCGGCAACGCGCATGTGATGCCTCTGGTATTGCAGGCGTCCATAGGCTGCGGTAACTGCTTTCCATCAGGCGGACCGTATGCATATTTGTCACCTTAGTAGTAGAAAAAAAAACCGAAGGCCGATTTTCAGAAATCATTATCGGCTTCCGCTTTGGCTGTTGCAGCCTGAATTCCGTTGGGGCTATAAAAACTGTAATAACATGAAGACAAGGTTACTTGCGGAGAGTGTTCCAAGGAGCACCAATGATGTACACGCTTGTTGTTATCTATGAACATAGGCTTTATTTTAAAATCCTAATGCTATTTATACTACTGGGTTGTCGTTGATCGTACGTCTAGGTCGCAGTAAACCATGAAGTTACGTTAAAACATAGAAATTAGCCATTGCGCTTCACATACTTACTACAAATCTATTTGTAAGTTTTGGGGCCTTCCACTGCGAACATGCTTAAGCAGCTTCAGTGCTTCTATGGTGCAAGTCTGGCTACGTAATGTTATTATAACCTTCAGATAACATCACTCCATCGAAGACCCTAAATCACACCGCTGATCAGGCATCAAGCGATTCAAAGTTGAGACGCATTGTGCATAAAATGAAGCTCCTAATTGATACTATTGCTGATATGTTCAATAAATTACTCAATCGACGTTACACTGAAGAGGCTGGAAGACCGCGCGAATCCATCAGTATTCATTTTTAGGGTTCCGAACCTCAAAAGGAAAAACGGAACCCTTATAAGATCACTTTGTTGTCCGTCTGTCTGTCTGTCTGTCTGTCTGTCTGTCTGTCTGTCTGTCTGTCTGTCTGTCTGTCTGTCTGTCTGTCTGTCAAGAATTTCTATGTCGAGAATGCGTGGAGGTATCAAGCTGAAATTTGAACTGTATACTCAGGTCTACGGTCCCATGAAGTTAAAAAAAAATCAAACTGCTAAGTTTACGTAGAAAAAAGTTACGGCCGTTTATTCAGCAAAAAACGCATATTTCGACACACTCAAGGGAATCAAAACCTATAGGGTACTTCCCGTTGACCTAGAACTATGATATTTGGCAAGTAACATCGTTATAGACTACAAGTACAGGAATAAATCACAAAACTATACATTTGTAAATAGATCTTAAAAAATAGGGGGTCTATATTTTTTATAGGGTGTCGAAATTTCAAATTGAAACTACTAGTTCAAATGGGGTATCATATGAAAGGGCTTGATGTACACATTGCAAAATATATTTTATTTATTTTTTTCGACGCATTATTTCTTATTTATAATGAAAAATATCAAATTTAATAATGATACTACGTACCTACGGAACCCTCGGTGGGCGAGTCCGACTCGCACTTGTCCGGTTTTTTTACCACTGGCACCCGTCTATCAGCGAAATGGGGCCCCGATAAATTCAAGCCTTGATCTCATAAAATTACAAAAATCATTTTTGTATCGTTCTAAACAAAAAATCTGTGCAGGCAACCGGTTCTGTCACTTACCGAATATTTATGGTAATAAAAAGATTGTTACAGACGTATAGGCCTACACGGTTGGCGGCGCTCGCCCGCAGGCCTGCGTAATTTGTCTTTTAATAAAACGAAATGCACTAAAATTTGACGTAATCGGTTTTACATCAAGTTCAAGTGGTCTCATTACTTATCTCCTGATTTTTACAAGTAAGGCGCTTCGTTTGACACAACTACCTACTATGTTTGCTTTCCGATGATTTATATGCCCCAAATTTACATAGTAAGCAACAATATTTCGTAAAATTCGTGACGGGAATTACTGATTGTATCTGCACAAGTCATAATATCGATGTAATTTCGACTCAGGAAATAATAACGTCAGGATAATTTGAAAAACGAGGAGTAACAAGCATTTAGTCTCAAAGTATTCTAAAGAAGTAATTTTTGTCCGTATAGGGTGGCCACCCTGTATGATTAGTTGATAATTTGGGTATGTTGGCAACACTGCTGCCCGAGGCGGTGAACTGCGCACGCGACAGGCGCGCGCCCAATTACAATCATGCAATTCGTTGTCCGCAGATCGATGCATCGATTAAAACGCTCTGGGCGTCAACTCGATTGTAGTAATTTCTAGGATCGATTCCAATTATCCTTTCAAAGCCTTGCATTAGAGCGATTTCAAGTACATATCATTTATGTTTTATAGCGTTGGTCAATAATGTTGCATAACAAGCAAAAATTTATAAAGCAAGTTATACTTATATAAGATGATAATGTACCTATTAATTATTTGTTAGTTTGTATTCTCTTTCAATCAAATTACATAACGAATAAGTATATGAAAAATAAAACGGTACAAAGGCGGATTTATCCTACACGAGGATCTCTTCCAGTCAACATCAGAATAACTGCGTAGAGTGGATATTATGGTGATTGGCAAGTAGAACATCGAGTAATAAATGAAAGAAGGGAATACGCAATCGAATTATTATGTCCAGAAATAAATTTATCGATTCGATTGGCAGCGAGATTTATGTAGTCCTCCTAGTATAGATATTAAGTCTACAGGAGAAAAGTTGCCTTCGTCAACCCTCATTTATCCCACTGGTGGAATACGGGTTTCCCCTCAATCGAACGGGAGAGAGCATACACCACCACGGTGCTCAACGGCGGGTTGGCGGTGGTCAGAGTTTTCAACTTTTTAAAGCAGTCTTGACTTGGCTTTATTAAAGTCATCTAATGACTACAGCCGGGGCTGACGGCTTAACGTGCCCTCCGAAGTACGAGATTTATTTTTACCGACCGATTTCGCTTTTACAGCATTATCAAGGAAAATGTTCCACTAAGTGCCAATAATCACCAGCCGATTTTAATCGGATTTTTTAAATGCGAAAATGAAACAACTGCTTACATTGTTGGTAATTATGTTTGGCCGTGTGTTTTCCGGCAGACTAGAATGGAATCACTCCGTGTCTTCCCGTGGATGTCGTACAAGGCGACTAAGGGAAATACATAATAAAACATTGATCCGGCCTCCCCAACCCGTCTGGCCAGCGTGGGGAGTGTAGGCCAAATGCTCCTTCTGTCAGGGACGGACGAGAGAGAGTCATGTTCCTGTAGTGGAGACTAAAATGACCTATGGCTGGGCCCTACCGATTAAGCTGAAACCCACTCTCATCGGATTATTTTTGGACAATCAGAAAGCAGCATATTCGTAGTGGCGGATTATTTATTACCTTTCCACTGCCGATATTATTACCTACTAATGAACTAAATAACCACAATTAAAACAAATTCACATATGGTTTGAATCTTTCAATTTTCCATGCAATTTTGACAGATCAATGACCGAAGTTAATTTGAAACACTTACGAAATTGTCCAAATTAGCCGGTGGTCGGTGGTCATCCGGCAACCGGGAAGGTAGTCGATAGCCGATGGCCACGCGGCGTCACGGCCGCAAAATCGTTCTAATTTCTGCGGTTGGCAAACGCCATGCGCCAAGCAAATTGCGTAACGCAGGGTGACCACAAAGCTATGATCGTTTGGGATATTAACCTTCTGACCGCCACGTCAAAAATACATCGCCGTGACGTATGCGCCTAGCCTCAAATTCAATGCATGTTATCCCGATTACGGCGTACATACCATATTTTGTAAAGGTGAGATTAACATAAATAAATAAATATTCCTGGACAATACATTACCATCTAGTCTCAAACTAAGCAAAGATTGTGTGGGTATTATACAATATAACTGATAATATACTTAAATATTTTTTTTTGTAAATATAATACATAGAAAATACCCAGTCCAAGTCAAACAGACATGTTCATGCACACAAATATTTGTCTTGTACGGGGATCAAACCCGCGACCTCGGAGTCAAAGTAGCCATTACTAGCCATTCGGCCTCCGCGCTGGTCAATTAACTAATAGATAATTAGATCTACAGTACTTTGCGTGCTTTCACTACAAGTAGCAAAAAAAGTGTTTTCTCTTCAAAGGCCCGTTTCATAATGCGATGTAAAACCTGAATCGAATAACTAAATATTTAAAAGTTTAAAAGCTACTAGAGCCCAGAGGGGCAATTCTACTAATTAAAATGTAGTCAAAATTCAGTTCCGATCCAGTCTCGATCTCACAAATGTCACGTTGTCTTATTCCAAAAATTGTATATTTTTAATTATTAGTAAGTTATTTTCATTATGTTATATTTATACCAATAGTCTTATTCTCGTATCACAATATGAAACTTCAAAGTTTATGAATCGCGGTAAATATATGGACGCACATAACTTCCTGCACCAAATGGAATAATTCTTTTTTTTGTGTTTGTTATTGTCAGGACAAAGTTTGTATAAACGAAAATTTAAAAAAGTAAAATAAGATTTTATTTTACATCTCATAACATGAGAAGTGAGTGAGTGAATGAGACAGAAGACTACGAGAGATCTTCAACATAATGACAAAACATCAGCAGATTGGTATTCGATGCGGGTATAAAAAGTTAAACAATCTTTCAGAAATTACGACAATATTCACGGAATAAAAAGGCCGTACGAAGTTCGCCGGGTCAGCTAGTGTAACACAAAAATAATCTTTTCAGCTGTATCTGACACAGTATTAATAATTTATAATCTGTAATTAGTTATAAAAAGTATTAATTAATTAAAAGTGCCATATCCCCAAAATTTTAACAAAATGGGCTCCCTAAAAACGCTAAAATAATTGGTTCGGCGGAAAGGGAGCATGTGTGAAAATATAAATACATATTTGGGATCGCGCACGCAACGCAGCTCAAAGCGATTTGGACCAATTTCTAGATGCATTAAAAAAAAAATTCCTATCGATTTTTAACATAATTTGATTTATACTACTTTGCATTTGTATATTATTTTAGTTCCTACCATCTTTGCTACTTTTAATACATAATAATAAGCGAACAAACACTATCTCTGTGACTACAAAAAAAAACAAATTCAACTCAGGTAAATATCAAGTAAATGTAAAGGTAAAGCAGGTATAAGCTGAAAAAAACGGCAAATGATAGTAACATTGCCATCCAGCGTGGCAATTTAGATCATTATATTTTATTAATTTTAATTAGTTTTTGTTTGTATATTTAGTCTTTATTTAAATTGTATATTTTTAATTATTAGTATGTAGTATATAAATGTAAATAAAAACATTATCCAATACAATTATCGCACAAATCTGAAAAAAAAATGTAAAGATTCATTGTTACCAATTAAATTAAAATCACTACAGATTGAGCGTTAAAAATAATATTGAATGTATTACGATTACGTACTCGTAATACATTCAAAATTAAATTATTACAATCGTAATAATAAAAAAGTAATTTAATACTTAATGATTACATAATTAAAATTATTTTAAATTAATGAATTCTCTTGCTTATATCACTTCTTGAATAACTCCATGCTCATAGGAGAACCTCCGCAGGCAGTTCATTCCATAGCCTAATAGTCATCATCATCAGGTCATTTTAGTCTCCACTACAGGAGCACGACCCTCTCTTGTCCGTCCCAAACAGTAGGAGGATTTGGCCTACACTCCCACGCTGGCCAAACGGGTTGGGGAGGCCTGATCGATATTTGATAATGTATTTCCCTTAGTCGCCTTGTACGACATCCTCAAGCCGTTTTTGACTCACGTGTATTGGCCACCTGTATGCCAAATTGGCCAATTAGCAAATATGGCCGTGTGGTTTCTGGCAGACTAGAATAGAATCACTCCGTTTCTTGCCGTGGATGTCGTACAAGGCGACTAAGAGTGTAGGCCAAATCCTCCTTCCATCTAGTACGGACGAGAAAGGTTCGTGCTCCTGTAGTGGAGACTACTAAAATGGACCTGATGATGATGATGATGAATGATGTGTAGGGAATTTGGACTAAAATTTAGACATAGGTTGAATGCTTTACAAAGAATCTCTTTATCTCATTAGTGTATTCAAGCGAAAAGCAGAAGCTACAACGTACAAAATAATGAATGCAATTTTGTGCCACCGCATACTCACAAACCCATGCGAACATTCGCCACATAGTGCAAATACCGATATTACCGGCCCACGCTACTTTCATCAGTGTTAGCTATCCATTACGCCTTATAAGGTCACCAGTATAAATAAATTTACCGCTTATTAAAACACTTCAAATTTCACCACGAAAAGTCTTCGGTTTAAAGACCATTTACACAATCCGACTCAACGACACGACGGGATAGTACGTAATATATTTATACGAAATTAAAAATAGATTCAATGATGAACGGCGACTCTCTGAGATAGAAATTTGATATAAACACTGTGGCATGAGATTTTGCTATTTTATAATAAAATAGCAAAATCTCATGCCACAGTGTTTGTGGTCGCACTTCTCAGAAACGACTTGACCGATTTTTATGATTTTTTTTATGTACCTATATCTGGTATGAGAAGCAAAGCTTGTACTACTGGTACTAGATAAATGATATATGGAGTTAAATTATTATTTTTTTGTAAATACATACATATAATGCATAGAAAACACCCAGACGAAGACAAACAGACATATTCATTCACACAAAATATTAGTCATGTGGGGGGATCCAACCCGCGACCTCGGAGTCATAGTGGCCATTGCTTGCCATTCGACTACTGGAATCGCTCCAATAAAAATAGGCAAAAGATTATCTAATGATTATTATAGGTCTATAGTATCAAATGATAATTATAATAATAGTTAAATACTTAACTCTAACATATTAAAATAAAAGAAAAAGTATCTTTGTTAAAAAAATTACGAGCGTAATATTAAATACTAAAAATTATTTCCGCTTACTACGTTAGCCTACTTAGCAATATTTTTGTCGTGTCATGTAAAGCGGCCTTATATAAATCTCGCGAGGGCCACTTGACACCGCGTTCCTTCTCAATCGTACATCGTTTGACTTTTTACAATTTCGCTCCACAATCGGTATCCAGAGCCCGCAAAAAGCACCGAATCAAAATTCCGCGGGGCGCATCTTTTATTTATACGCTCCGTTCCGACTAACAGGCGTAATTTTTTCCGGTAAACAATCAGTTTTGACCGAAAAATGCGAGACTGAAGAAGACATAAAAAGGTCGAGACGATTGTCGGTATTGCTTTTCGCTTCTTGCTATGGACTCATAAATATCGCTTATCTAGATTCGTGATTGGCTCTAGTGGAATGACCGCTTAGAGCAGTGGTCGTCAAACTGCGGCCCGCTGCCTTCTTGCGGCCCGTATAATTTCTCGTGCGGCCCGCAGATGTAGTGAATATACACAGACAGAAATAAAGGTTGGTACTTGCATATAAATGCAAGTGAAGTGGTGCATTGTAGATTTACAAATCTTATGTCCTGTTAGCTATAACAAAAGACGCACAATTATCAACACAAAGTTGTGCTTTAAAAGTAAATTATTTGGAAAAACAACTGCATATACCAGGTACGCGGCCCTCGCACTCTTTCACATCGTCAATATACACACAGTGTTGGCCCATATAACAAAAGTTTGACGACCACTGGCTTAGAGCGTCGCCGAGTTTTGACACGAATGCTGTAGAAAAAGCAGATGCCACCTGAGGATGCCACCGTCTATTGTTGTGGATTGAGGTGAAAATTACGCTAGATTCTGATTCAATTTGCAAATAATTACATCTTGAGTAATTTAAAGTAAGGTATAAAAAGGCCTATTTCACGCTCAACGAATAAGGATTGCCATCCAGCGTGGCAATGCTGCTCGCCGTCTGGCTACTTTCCTTAGAATTTTTAACGCTATCTATATCATTACATTTTATTAATTTTAATTAGTTTTTGTTATTTTCCTTTTTTTTGTATATATAGATAGCCATAATTACTTAGTTTTTATTTGAATTGTATATTTTTAATTACATATTAGAACTTCTCTACATCAGATTAGTGATAAATTATTGCATGTTATATATGCATATATAATAATGTCATATGCATTTATAAAAATCAGTAACTAATTAAACAGCATATATTAACCTACCCTACCTACTTATATTACTTTTATTGTCAATAAAACGTTATTAACGCACTTCATCAACGCGTTCCACTTTAGTTTGATTTACGAGCTAGCCCACAATACCACAGACAACTAGACTCTACAAAAAAGTCGCCAAATACGCGCAATAAATTACTGAGCTCATCAAAATACCAATAACGATATCAGATTACAATATACGTCCAAGAATTACTGGCACCGGTTTTGACACAAGAACTACCGTGGAATATTGCCGTGTGCCCTAATGATGTGCGCTTCTGCGCTTTAATTGCGATCAAACTAACGAACAAATATATTACGTAAAATACAGTCTTAATTACAAGAGCATAGAGAATAAAGTTCATTGTCTGGTTGGTATTGTTAAGTTGGTAACACGAGTCTTGCCTCATATGAAAAATGTATGAAGTGTCATCTCGAAAATGAAGCAAAAACACAAGCCGTTGCAGTCGTTTTTGATTGGTGTTCTAGAAAGGACATATACAGCTACGAGAATTCTTGGGAAATACGATGAAAGCAATAATGAGAATAAAAAATACAAACAAAAAAACATATTACACTTACATTCATATTGTTAAATAACAATTTTAGGGCGTAAGTGACTTGCCACGATCTTCAGAGCCAAAGCCAACCTCACCTGCACGTGGTGCACTTTGCCAACCAGCGAAAGAGGCTCTGGCAAAAGAGAGGTAGGATACAGCGTAATTATAAGCTGGCCGACTAGGGAATCAGCTCCACCTCACAGAATACCGCAGCCAAATAACAATTCGTTGAAATTTGTCGTGTTCCTGTGAGTCAATAAGGTCACAGAAAGAAAGGAGTTACTGCGTTAACAGCGAGGGTGGCGCGCGAGGGATATTTCATATTGCGAAACATAAATAGTTTCATCTTTATAATTTTCGTTCAATAAGTGTAATTACAGGACAAAATTACACACTGCCATCTAGTCCCAAACTAAGCAAAGCTTTTACTATGGGTACTAGATAACTGATTATACCAGTTACTTAAATACATTTTTTTAAAATACTTACATATAATATGCAGAAAACACCCAGACCAAGACAAACAGACATGTTCATGCACACAAATATTTGTCTTGTGAGGGGATCGATCCCGCGACCCCGGAGTCAAAGGAGCTATTGCCAGCCATTCGACCCCCGAGCTCGTCAAATATTGGTGAATTTGATAAATTAATGGATAAATTGATGAATCTTTTATTTCCATAATCATTTCATGTTTTACATTTATATGTATTTGTAAATTTATTTTATACTTTAGTGCATTTTCCCGAAGATGTACTTTCGCCGTTGCGTTTCGACAATAATTTAAAAACCAGGTGCAACAATTTGTTCTGCAACTCAATTTAACATTATTGGCAAATTAACAAAATTTCAGTCAGCTTAATTTAAGTGACTCCAAAATAACGGAATGATTACTCAGTTGGCAGGTTTATGTATGGTCAGTAGTAAAATTATGTAATACAGGAGTTTAAAGGTGTCATCATCGTCATCATCATCAGGCTGTATCTACCCACTGCTGGATGTCAGCCTTCCCCAATGCTTTCCACCAAATACGATCCTCCGCTTTCTGCATCCAGCCGTTTCCAGCCGCTTTCTTAAGGTCATCGGACTATCTAGAAGGAGGTCTAACGCATCGTCGTCCTACGCGCGGCCTCCACTTTGAAAGTTTAAAGGTGTGCAAGGGACGAAATTCCAAAAAATCATTCATATAAAAAAATTTTTAGGACCTAGGTCAAATCTTTGGGGCTTAGTAGTTAGCACATGACCCCACCTACCCCCCATTTTCGTATGTTCAATGTTCTGCATTACAACCTGTATATATATCAATATTTACTCGTACAGTCTCGCGTATTATTTTAAGAGAGGTAGCGTACAGCGTATTTGTAAACTGCCCGACTGGGTAAGTATCTTCAATTCACAGATCCCAAGACCTTCTTTTTTTTATACTACGTCGAGTGGCAGATAAGCATACGGCCCGTCTGATGTGAATCGGTTACCGTAGCCATATTAACGCTCGCAACATAAAATATCGCTCGCGCGCCGCCACCCCCGCTGCCAACGCAGCATCTCTTTCCTATCTGGTGACCTCACTCACTAGCAGGAACACAACAACCCTCAAGGGAACTGTTATTTGGCTGCGGTATTCTGTGAGGTGGAGATACATTCTACCTCTCTTTTCGCCAGAGCTTCGTTTGTCAGTCAGCAGGGTGCACCGCGTGCAGGTGAAGTTGGCTTTAGTTCAAAGATGTTGATGAACCACTTACACCAGTCCTAGACCTTACTTGTAAATTATACTGATATATCATAATAATCGTCGTCCACCCTTATTAAACCCACTGCTGGGATACGGGTCTACCTTCAATTGAAGGGGTTACTCTAGAACAAACAAGTTCAAATGCCACATTATGGAAAATGATAAATTGCTAATTATCTCATAAATACACCACCGCCCATGGTGATCAGCAATACCAAGGGGTATCTTGCTGATCTCCATGGGCGGTGGTGATTGCTTTCCATCAGGTGATCCATATGCTCGTTTGCCCCCCACTCATATAAAAAGAAAACAAAAAAATCTCGCGTGATACCAGGATACGTTAGGTACGAGGTCGCGGTTGGAAGCAAGTATTAAATTAATCCTGCAGCAGGAAACACGGTTCAGTATTAATTTGCTATTAATAATTACAAAACCTAACGCATGGCAGTGATTTCCTCCTGAGAGAAAGTTGATCTCCGTGCGAAAGTAATATTGCCAAGACGACAACCAGACTATCAAGTGAATTATCATTATTAATTATCTTAGCTATACCACGCTATACTAAAGTGAGTCATCATCATCATCATTAGCCCGCATCTATCCACAGCTGTATATAATGCCTTCCATCATAATGTGATCCTTCGATTTCCACAATTTGCCAGTTTTGGTCGTTGGGGCCATTTTCCTGTGGCGAGGAAGGGGAAGGGAAAGGGAGAGGGGGGGACTCTTAGTCTGCCTGTAAAGGGCCCATTTGCCATCATTGACTCGGCAGATGTAGCCGCCTTACTACCACTCCAGCATGCTAACTCTGAGAGCAATGTCTACAATCTTGGTTCTTCGTCGAATTTTGTATTCGTTCCCGATACGCTTCCTTACAAACACGTATAGTATAGTTCTTTCTATCGTACGCTGTAGGACTTTCGATTTATGGCTCAGTTCAGCGAACGTAGAACAACTAGTTTTACCGTGCCCGCAGTCATAAGTCATAAGTTTCTGTACCGTAGGTCATAGCAAGGAAGACGCACTGATTGGACTTTGGTCTTTAGACACTGCGGTATTGCGCTGCGCTATTCTGTGACTTAACTGCTGCAACACAAGCTTCGCTTAGTGCAGAAGTTGCAGCACTAACACACACTATCACTTAACAGCACTAACCCCCCCCCCCCCCGAGATTCTTTTTATTTATAAGTTTTTTTTATTTTCCAGTCAAGAAATCGTGAAGCTTTACACCGTTATTATTACAATTGCTGTAGATTGTAATTGTAAAGCTTGTACTACAAGTGAAAAGCTTCATGAGTTCTCGCCTTTCTATCGTCTCTGTATCTGTCAAAGATAACCGTTACTGACTGATCTATCAACGCACGGCTGGACATTTGACATACAGGTAAATATGACGTTGGTTAGTAGACGTAGGTAGGTGGTTCATCAACATCTTTGAACCAAAGCCAACCTCACCTGCACGTAGTGCAACCTGCTGATTGACAAACAAGGCACTCCATGCACAAATTCGTTACCCTAAGGTTGCCTTGTAAAGACTGCTCTCAGCAATAAGGCCGCCTTGTTGCATATATACAAGTCTGTAATAATTTATTGATTCACTGTACTTGTAATTTGTATTATGCAAATAAGGCATATTCTATCTATCTATATCTGGCGGCAAGAGAGGTAGGGTATAGCGTATTTTTAAGCTGCCCGACTAGGGAAGTACATCCACTTTACAGAATACCGCAGCCAAATAACAATTCCCTTGAGGGTTGTTGTGATCCTGCTAGTAAGTAAGGTCACCAGGAAGAAATACAGGAAGGAGTATGGTCTGGCAACGGATCGGCAACTCCTTGTGTGTTGCTGATCTCCATGGACGGTGGTGATTACTTTCCATCAGGTGTCCCACATGCTCGTTTGCTCCCCTCTCATATGAAAGAAAAAAAAACGGCCAAGTGTGAGTCGGACTCGCTCACGAAGGGTTCCGTATCATTATCTATAAAAACGGCAAATAAATCACTTTTTTTTGTATGGAAGCCCCCGTTAAATATTTATTTTATTTACATTTAATTATTTATTTTTAAAGTGAATATATAACTAAATATTATGTGAGTATTTCAAACGTCTACCTATTGCCGTTATCAATTGCGAGCAAAAAAATCTCGTTTGATACAACAAACGTGATTTTTTCGTGGGAGCCCCATTAAATATTTATTTTATTATGTGTTTTAGTATTTGTTGTTATAGCGGTAACAGAAATACATCATCTGTGAAAACTTCAACTGTCTAACTATCACGGTTCATGAGATACAGCCTGGTGACTGACAGACGGACGGACGGACGGACGGACGGACAGCGGAGCCTTAGTAATAGGGTTATTACCCTTTGGGTACGGAACCCTAAAAACATATGCTATAGCAGGCATCCGCTAAGAAATAATTTTTGAAAATTCCCACAGGACACCGAGATATTAGGGTAAAGGATTCGCGAGCGCAAGCTAGACTTATAATAATTTCAATATTCCTTTGTGCCGTGTAACCAATGACATGTTATTTGGAATAATAAGGACTTATTATCATTATTCGAAGGTACGATCATCCGATGGTCAGATATTCAGTTATAAATCTAAGACCAGTTACCGGCTGTCGTGTGGCTGATGTCCATTACTGATTAGCAACGCGTGCCTGCCGCTGGCGCTGGCTCTACTATTATGGAAATGGATTTTTATGGACATCATTTTAAATGTGAAAACGTTTTCAAAATGGCCTCAATAATTATTGATGAAAAACTCTTGTGAAAAAATGAAAAGAAATAGACAGAGGTGCTGTTTGACTATAAAAAATAATAATATTATAATACCTAGTAACAGTTTTCTTTTGGATCTTATACTGGTTTCTATATGGTTTGGGGTATAAATGATTCATCAACAGCTTTGAACCAAAGCTAACTTCACCTACACGTGGTGCACCCTGCTGACTGACAAACGAAGCTCTGGCGAAAAGATAGGTAGGGAGCGTAATTGTAAACTACCCGACTGGGGAATGTACCTCCACCTCACAGAATACCCCAGCCAAGTAACAATTCCCTTTGGGGTTGTTGTTTTCCTGCGAGTGAGTGAGATCACCAGAAAGAAAGGAGATGCGTCGGCAGCGGAAGTGGCGGCGCGCGAGAGATATTTCTAAGTTGCGAGCATTAATACGGCTACGGTAACCGCTTCACATCAGGCGAGTCGTATGCTGCTACCCGACATCAAAAATAACTGTTCAAATTGTTGAGTCAAAAGTAATGAAATATCAAAAAAGTATGCCTATGAATTTTTGGCTGTATAAATCTAAGCACACGATTTTGGAGATGATAGAGCATACATCGAATAAAAAATACATTAAATATGATAATAATACAAGAAGCAGAATTCAAATGTAGTAATAATCATCTAACTAAGAGAAATCTAAATAATTCACTATTTAATAGAATCTTAATTTATATCTTATTTAATAGAATTGAATCTTCAAAATAAGTCGACTCCATACTGCCCTACCTCGATCTTAAACTGAAAACAATAAATCCTTTGATTGATTGGATGTTACCCGCACATTTACTTATTAATAAAGCATGCCCTTAACTTAAGGCGGCGTATTAAATTTCGCGCCCTCTAATTTAGACATCGTTTATGAAAATGTGTGACTTAATTGTATGGGTGACCCATACACGTGTTATTGGGTGATGAATTTTACAAAGTACCAACCGACTGACGAACACTATACAAGAGAAGGTTCTGTTTTTTAGGGATTCTTATGTTTAAATAAATAATTAATTTTTGGAAAATTTACACAGCGCCATCTAGTCCCAAATTAAGAGCAAAACTAAGCTATGGGTACTAGACAAGCTTATACTATGGGTAACTGTTATTTATTACAGTTAAATACATTTTGTTTTTGTAAATACATACATATAATACATATAAAATACCCAGACCAAGACAAACAGTCATGTTCATGCATTATATATTAGATACTTTCTCAGATGTTGGAGATTCGCCGAGACGACCGCAGCAGCTGGAGCAGAGACGAGCAAAGTCGCCACGGCGGCAGTCGCATGCAACTACTAACGGTAGTGGGTAGGTAGGTGCTGGCCGGCAGTAATTTAAATGATCTAATTAGTGGCGGAAACACGCAAAATAGTGTAGATCAAATTGCCTGTAAGTGTGTTGTTGTTTTAAATACGTTTATTGTACAAATACAGTTGCACTACAAACTGCAACTGTTTTTGTACAACATTCAATTTGTACAAAGGCGGGTAAGGGGATCTCTTCCAGTCAATCTTTGAGCATTTTAAATGACCCAGAAAAATTAATAGGAGTATCGACATGATCAGGGGCCCCTACCGCCGAAGCTGTATCGGATTTTTTGATTCCAAATAGGCCCTAGGTTAAAGTTACTGACAAACATCTTCGGCTTACTCGGTAGAGCTCTAGGGTTTCTTCAAGCTGAGTTAAACATAATTACCAACAATCTAAGCAGTAGTTTAATTTTCGCATTCAAAAATTCCGATGGAAATCGGCTTCAGCTTCGGCGGTACTGAACCCAGAACTGTGTTAGGACATTTACGTAAGTATACAAGGTATACATGCATGAAAAAAAAAGCCAACGAGTATATAGAAGTAGCAATATCACCAATTCAATAACACAACATATAGGCAATTTGATCTACACTTGTTCTAACCGTCAACAACAACCTACAAATGACATTTGTAGGTTGTTGTTCTAACCGTCAACATCTACAGATCGCCTGAGGATGCCTCGCGTAGAGGCGAAACACGTGTCGCAGAGACGACCACGGCAGTCGGTGCAGTGGCGGTCGCATGTATCTTCTGTTTCAGATGTTGGAGATTCGCCGAGACGACCACAGCAGCTGGAGCAGAGACGACCAAAGCAGCCACGGCAGTCGCATGCAACTACTAACGGTAGTGGGTGGGTGCCGGCCGGCAGTGGTTTGCATGAACTAATTGGTGGCGGAAGCACGCAAAGTAGTGTAGATCAAATTGCCTGTAAATTTGACTTCCGCAAAATAACACCTGAATCAATTAACTAACACAACATATGCACACTCGTACAATTTGAAGATGTTAATTATATAAATGTTACCAATTATGTGCTACATTAGAATATACAAACTATATTAAGATGCTGCGGGCAAACGCTATTAAATATATGTGACAAACAGCTACAAACTACTTTTAAGAGAGGTAAAGAGCGTAATTGTAAGCCACCCGACTGGGGAATGTACCTTCACCTCACAGAATACCGCAGCCAAATAACAATTCCCTTGAGAGTTGTTTCACAAAAAAAGGAGATGCTGCGTTGGCTGCGGGAGTGACGGTGCGCGAACGACATTTTTTGTTGCGAGCGTTAATATGGCTACGGTAACCGCTTCATATCAGGCGGGCCGTATGCTTGTCTACCACCCGTCGTAGTATTATAAAAATGTGCCTAATGGGTCCTCAAGTAGATGACGACGTACATTTTGCGAGCAACAATATGATGTAACCAACTGCATCCTGTACCACGAACCACGGAGCGCCCAGCGCCGGCGGTGGTAATGACAGGCCGGTGGAAAGTAATGAGCTTAATACTGCCTTATTGTGGCACCAAGCGATGCCCAAATATTACATTAGTACAGGGGCTGTGAGTCTTTTCATTTTATTAAAAGTTTTTGTGTTTTACGTAAATACGTGTTTATTGGGTTATATGAAACTACCGCTTCCCCACAGCCGCGCGCGTTGCGTTGATATCCTTGTTCAATATAACGATTTTTTTGAAATTTTAGCTATTGATGGGGTATTAGATTCCAATAGCTAGATGATAAATATAGCCTAGCTGCGACGTCAAACTGTATATCCCATTATTGTTATATTCAGTTTTCAGAATTGCTTACCAGTATAGAAGCAAATCTAAAGACGTATTTTGGTCAATAAGTCGAATTAATTGTTCAACAGTCTCAGATTCACGTCCTGGAAGATGTCACGATGTATTCTACATATGTCCATCAATCTAAAAATTACTGGCTAATAAACTAATTACCTAATTTAGGAAAACCAATCCAATTCATCCAAGCAAATTACTAAAAAAAATTTTTTTTATCCTACATAATAAGACTACAGCATGGGGTTCTTCAAAAAGGGCATGACAAGGTTTTTACAGGGTCGGCACCACGCGTGTGATGTCTCTGGTGTTACAGGTGCCCATAGCCAATGGGCTTAAAAAAATTGGATCCTGTTTTGTAGAAACTATTTTTGTTAACACTCTGTTTGCATTTCTAGAGTCGCTAGCTACAGTGCTAATAGTCTTGCGAAGACAAGCAACAACAAAGTTACCTGTCTCCTGGTCTACAGTTGTTTGTAATAAAGTATGTATTCCGGGCGCCTGCCCAATCAAATAATAAACATTTCGGCGATTTGTTGCAATAAAATTAAGGCTTATATTTGTGTCTCTCGGTGTAAGTATTACACTTCCGTTTTATTGCCTCCGATACATTGTATACAAAATGAAACAAATATATCGCAAAAAATTACATAGTTATACAAAGTAAATCCGAAACTTTACAATATTGATAGTGTAGTAATATATAAAATTCAAATCGCCTGTGTATAGGACTGTACTGTATACATCATTTTTCATAACATGTAATTTAGCTGCCAGGACTATTTGCTACCAGGGCGCCGAAGCTGAAGCCGATTACCATTGAATAATTTGATTCGAAAAGTAGGTCTTACGTTTTAGTTATTGACAAAAATCTTAAGCTTAGTCGGTAGAGCTCCAGAGTTACTATGAACTAAGCTAAACATAAAGTACTATAAATCTAAGTTGAAGTGTGATTTCCGCTATCAAAAAATCCGATGGTAATCGGCGGTAGGGCCCCAGGTCATTTTGCTAATAAGACGAATTGCTTATAGGCCCTTTTGCTTTTATGATGTTGTGCTCATAGGGCGTTTTACTTAAATATTCTTTCGATACGAGAGGATTCATTCAGATAAGTAGAAATTAAATAACAAAGAGTAAAAAAAATGTTTTAGGTAGGAGGTATCTCTTATTTGTTACTAAATAAAAATATTACCACATAAAATATTTTACTCATCGAAAAGTATCCAAGACCCATACTTGGTTAGTACAAACTTGTAGTGAAGAATATTAAGTATATACAAACACTTATCAACAGTTTCACCGGTTTAATAATCGCTTTGACAATAAACTAAATCTAAATACAATAAACAGTTCCCTAATGCAATAACCCTCAACATAAGGGTTCCGAACTGTCATGACCCAGTAGGGCGCAACCCTTAGACCACCCCAAAACAGCGGCGGCTACATCCCCATTATACACGTTCTAGCTCGGGATTGTCTATGAATACCGATAACACAGCAATCTTGATTTCAAATATATATGGAATAATATATGGAATTAGTTATGACAGTATATTAAAATTACAGTCGTAATAAGACGTTGCCTATATTTTGAGATAAAAAATACTTCAACCTGGGTTTTACGCAAAATCAAACTTCATGTATGTAATCAGACCGCCGCCGGTATGTAAAAACTTTGCTGAATAAGTTACACCATAATTGCAATGAGATAAATTAGTTCATGATCATCACCATCAGGTCCATTTTAGTCTCCACTACAGGAGCACGACCCTCTCTCGTCCGTCCTAGACGGAAGGAGGATTTGGCCTACACTCCCCACGCTGGCCAACCCGTTTGACCAGCGTGGGGAGTGTAGGCCAAATCATCCTTCCGTTTAGTTCATGATATTTGTACATAATAATAATACAACCGTTAGGTACTTACCTAGAAGCATCAAGGTTGGCATGTCAACAATCCTAGAGCTGCACTTCGACTTCAGTGCGAAGACAGTTCATGTAGCACATACACGGAACTGTAACAGTTATTATGTTTTCCTGTATATATATATATATAGTCAATAATGATTGGAGTAAAAAAATTGGATCCTGTTTTGTAGAAGCTATTTTTGTTAATACTCTGTTGCATTTCTAGAGTCGCTAGCTACTGCAGTAATATTCTTGCGAAGACAAGCACTAAGATTTTTCAAGTGAAAACTTCTTTAGCGGCGTTGTGCACTTTTTGGGATGGGTAAAAAATGTTGAACTCGCGTCAGAACACGTGACGTGATCGAAAATTCGTAAGACGGATGGGAGTAGACCGCCGGCGCGGCGTAGGAGAGGAAGTTATATCCGCCTCTCTTTCTACCGCGCGCCGAAAATGTATGCCTGTTTTTTTTTAATGTAATATAAATTGTCATGTTTGTATACGATAGCGCAAGAAATGAATATTGTATTTTACCACATAAATGATAGTACTTTTACATCAGTTTTTTGTAACAGTTCCGAGTTGGAATTTTAACAAAACGGATAGAGCCCGTAAAGAGCTACAAGGCCACCCATGGGACCTTATCTATAGAATTAACTATTATAAAAACGCACTCCAGTTAGCGAATGCACCGGCAGATAACGGCACATCCATCGGATTACATAAAGTTAATTTGGTCGCGTGGCAGTTACCCCAATCTTAGTTTTTTAACGTTGTCAATCAAGGATTAGTTAAGTGGAAGATTTGGGTGATGGGAGTTCGTAATTGAATGGAACAGATAAGCTATCCACTGAATTCGGTTTTTAATGTTGGTAATCCTTGGAAAATCCATATGTTACTCGAACAATATATCGGATTATTTATAAGTTGTGGGAAAAGATTCAGTGATAAAATATGTAATAATATTGATATTTGGTATCTATTTTTGGTATTCATTTGAATTAATAAAACAATAGGTTCATAAAATATAACTATAAAACTTTATTATTTTATTATACCATTAATATCAAGTAATACAAACTAAGTTAACTAAAAATAAACTAATCTTAAAATGAATATTTATATTATATTATATAAATAAAAAGAAAGAAAAAAAAATTATAACTAAACCGCGTCAAAAAATTCCTCCGCATCACTGTCAAAAGGCATCGTGCTCAGAACACTGGCAGCATTGCCACGTTGAAAACTAAAAATAGCTTCTACAAAACCGGATCCACTATAAAACTATGGTGCCTAAAACTAATATGTCATCATCATCAGGTCATTTTAGTCTCCACTACAGGAGAACGACCCTCTCGTCCGTCACAGACAGAAGGAGGATTTGGCCTACACTCCCCACGCTGGCCAAACGGGTTGGGGAGGCCTGATCGATGTTTTATAATGTATTCCCCATAGTCGCCTTGTACGACATCCACGGGAAGAGACGGAGTGATTCTATTCTAGTCTGCCGGAAACAACACGGCCAAACTAATATGTAATTTCATAGTATTCTCACAGTTTTAAAAGCATACAGTTGGGAAGCGAAGGTACTTGCGCAGAGCAAGGGAGGGGAACCCGCGGAGAAGCGGGCGGTGCGGTCAGCGTCCCACAAACAAGCGTAGTTTGTGGGAGCCACCGTGAAAGGCAGTCACATGCGCGTACTGAGTGTTTTTTTTAATTTACGTTCAGTGATTCCTATTTATTATGATGGTGAATACAAATTGTTCTGTATACGGTTGTAACTCGATGTCGGAACACATCAAGAATTTAAAATTTTATAGATTTCCCCGTGACGCAAGG
The DNA here is from genome assembly GCA_937001555.2 of Hypsopygia costalis. Lineage (NCBI taxonomy): Eukaryota > Metazoa > Arthropoda > Insecta > Lepidoptera > Pyralidae > Hypsopygia > Hypsopygia costalis. Next base: position 9,654,982 of record OW443349.2, read on the forward strand.
TAAGTTTTTTCTATAATTTCGTAAAAACCTACCTACTTTGTCTTTGTTGAAATGTATGTAGCTATATTGTTGGTGAAGTGCAAGGTACTCCAACTATAAGTATACAACAAATAACCGAATTCTTGTGCTCCAACGACAGATGACTAAATAGTTAAGTACTTCGTAACTCGAACTCCAACCTAGCGGGGTTTTCAAGTGTAAATATGTAGGTATATTCTTTACGGCGCATGCTCTTGCCCAAAGTGTAATTATTATGTTTACACCTTCTTAATAGTTGGGAAGTCGGACACAGAAGGAGTAGGTGTTTGTCTAATATCCAACTGTTATGATTTTATTTAAACCGACAGAAAAAGACAAGGTTCTATATTCACCTATATTCAAGATTTCTGGGCAAAGATATTAATTACTACGTATGGCTGTGCCATTTCTAACATAAAATTTGTCTCTGCGACTATATGCACGTGCTGTGTGTGGGACGAACCTATGTGTATGTTTATGTTACGTAAATGTACACTATAAACTTTATAAACAAATGGGACACCAATTTTTAACTTACACTCTCATATTTATTATTTTCGCTGTCGAAAAGCCAAATGACTCATCGGTTCGTGACAAATTATCTCCTTAGAATGGCCTATCCATACCTAGTAGTTAAGATCTTTGTTTCAGGGCTAGTTTCTTTTTTTTAATTTTTTTAAGCAATCACGTTTTTTGATAATTTTTATTTACTTTTTTATTTTACACATTTTAGTTATATATATACAGTAAATTTTGCTATCCAGTCATTGCATTTTGGGTATTGATATTCCTAGTTTCTATTATTAAGTATCTTGCGAAAATGAAGTGAGTAAAGTCGTAATCAAATTTAAATCGTTAATTGTTTGGTACCTACATCAACTTGGCTGGCACCAGAAATCCGCTATTGACGTGACAACGTCTTATAAATTGGTTAGCCGGGTGACACTTCAAGAAACTGGCTCACGTTATGCGCTCACAATGAGAGCGAGTGAGAGGCACGCGTCCCTTCTAAGAGCGAGAGAGACAGACATAAAAAGTGAAAGGCATGCGTCCCTTCCACTCGAAAACATTTTACCACTCAAAGTCGTTGTCACGTAAAACTTTCGCCCGTATACCGACTTTACAGGCAACCAATTTTTTTTTTTTAAAGTTTTGATATACTCCGTGACACTGGCGCAATAAAGAAAAATTTTACAACTAATCAAAATTGGTTCAGCCGTTTATTAGTTACGAATGAACATAGGGACTTTTGTCTTCACCATAATAAGTTAACATACCAACACCAACCAGGTGCTGTAGGAAACAATATTTTTAGATAAATTATAGGTAGGTATTATTAAAACAAGTACAGTTTATATCACAGCCATGCTTATATTTCCCCTATATTTTCATGATCAAATTGTTTATCCGAATGCGAATTCATTATATTGTTAAATTTAATGATAGAAAATTGAAATCTAAAAATAAACCTTCACGTAAATATTTAGCAGTGCAACATTTGTAAATATGTATATTATATTCTTGTTGATAAATGATTATAAAAATATTAAAGATTATTTGATTTCGAATTTTGTGACAACCCTTGCATATCGGCGAACGACCGCGTGGATACCTACGCGGGCGACGGCATCGTGCCACGTCAAAGGCGATTCCCTACTGTATGAAAAATAGTAATACTGTGGTATTCTGGATCAAACCTTAAGTATCAATTTTAGGTTGTAGGTATATGACTTTATGTTTAGAGGCAATTTGATCTACACTATTTTGCGTGCTTCCGTCACCAATTGGTTCATGTAAATTACTGTCGGCCGGCGCCCATCCACTACCGTTAGTAGACGTATGCGACTGCCGAGGCTGATTTGGTCATTACTGCTCCAACTTTTTAGTTTATATGTATATATTATAGTATGTTTAGAGCCAAAGATAACCTCATCTGCACATATGCATCATGTGTATCATCTTGGTAAGCAAACGAGGGTCTGGCGAGTAAGGTATGTCGAATCCCACTAGGTGTTCCTCCACAGAATACCGCAGCCAAATAAAATACCCTCAAAGATTGTTGTGTTGCTGCGAGTTAGTGAGGTTACCAGATATAAGGAGATGCTGCATTAGCAACGTTGGTACCACTATGTGATCAGTAGCTCTTGCATTGCAGGCGTCTATATGGCTATGTACGTTAATTGACACCCACTGTCGTATAAAAAAAATACGTGCAACTGCGAATCAGTTTCTCACAACGTTCTGGCATCATCCTTACTAATATTATAAATGCGAAAGTAACTCTGTCTGTCTGTCTGTCTGTCTGTCTGTCTGTCTGTCTGTCCTGCTTTCACGGCAAAACTACTGAACCGATTTAAATGAAATTTGGTACACAGATAGTTTAGAGCCTGAGGAAGGACATAGGCTACTTTTTAGTGCAAAAAATGGGTTGTAAGGGGTTAAAAAGGGGGGGTGAAAGGTTGTATGGAAGTATCGTTAATTTTAGAGCTAGAAGCTTGAAACTTATTTTTTAGGCTGTTGATTCGATATAAATAAATATGACATTCAAAGTTTGTAAAAGTTTTACCCACACGGCGGTCAAATAACAATAGGGAATAGGGGATGAAAGTTTGTATGGAAATATTCGATTTGCTTACTTTAGTAGATAAGTTATTAAATATTTTTTTTATTATTATTCATTGTTTTGTTTATTTCAATCGTTAAAAGTAGATTACTTTCGAATTTAATTAGATGTTATTACGTCATTATTTTTTGTTGCACATTTGGATGCTAGGCAAGTACCTAAGAACGGTAAGTTAATTGCCCTCACCAAATAAACAGTACTCTTTTGAGCATTGTACAAACAAAGCATTTGACCATCTTCGAATGTAAACAAAAGATAAGAAAGCTTAATAGTTTTATGAATGAGTCTTTATGCCTTCGCATGCCGACTCAGTCAGAAGTCGCAATATCCGAAAGGGGTTTCTAGGAATCGGTTACAAATGGTTCATAAAAACAACTTCTTAAGTACAAGTGTAAAAAGTTATACTTAGTATAGAGATTTTGTTTATTTGGGTCAATAAAATTATTTAAATTTAATTCATTTGGGTTTATAATAATTTTTTAAATAGGTTTTTATACAATTAAATAAAATACTTAAATACGTTATTTTCATAATAAGAAGTTTTGTTTTCTGTGTTTACGGTTAAAAGCAAAATAAAGTGTAAATTGTTATAGGGGTATAGCGCACTCGGTTCTAAAACTACTACCATTGAACTTAGCTCATGAGGGCATGCCAGTATGTAACATTAGCAAAAGCAGTGAGCGCGGAAGAAAGTTGCAGCAGTGTAAGCTGTTGGTTGGGATGAATGTACAATGTTCCACAAAAGAGATATATAAGCACTAGATCGCACACTGCAACTCATATAAGTATTAATACGTATGTGTCTTATTTGTAAAATAATTAGCCGAATGCCCAAAGACACTATTCCACGCGGACGAAGTCGCGGGCACAGCTAGTTATCTATATGTATATGTAGTAGTAAGGGGTGTAAGACGCTCATCACGATCTTTCCACTGACTGACCGCTGATTGACCGCTTTACATCAGGAGGGCCGTACCTATGCTTGTTTGCCACCCGACGTTCTATAAAAAAAAAACTATAATCAGTAAAGTAAAAGTTAGATGTTTCCACAGTTGCAAGATATTGTTGACCTGAGGATTTAGCATTAATTTTAACTTAACACGCGTTCATGAGAAAAATATTGTTGACATACCGACGGGCAAGTGATCTTGATGACGAGCCCGTTGGTCGAATGGCTAGCAATGTCAACTTTCTCCGGGGTCGCGGGTTCGATCCCCGCACAAGACAAATAGTTGTATGCATGAACATGTCTGTTTGTCTTGATCTGGGTGTTTTCTATGTACTATATGCAAGCATTTACAAAAAATATAATTTAAGTATAATATCAGTGATGTATTACCCACAGTACAAGCTTTGCTTAGTTTGGGACTAGATGGCGTTGTGTAATATGTCCAGGAATAATTATTTATTTATTTTATAAGGGTCCCCTTTTCTTTTAGAGGTACGGAACCCCAAAAATCACGTTCAAAACAACTACCTATTGACTTTCAGTTAATTATACGCACATTTGGGAAGATAATAAACAACAATAGGAGCACACCAGCTACTTGTCACCGCATCTGTTACATGGAAAGCACCATTAAACATCTATTAAGAGAACCAACCTAACTTGCTCTACCGATACATTGCATCTGTAACACAGAAGGAGATCTAAAAAACTGGTTGTTATAGAGCAAGTGTTGAAAATGTACACTGCAAGTCAAATAACTTGTCACACACATAAATAATCACTTAATTGGGACGGTGGATCACAACATTGTGGTTTGCACCCTTGTTGTAATCGTTAGGGGTTGTGTTACGTTGTATTTGTATGGACCTTCCCAATTTTACCTAATGACCGCTATTTCAAAAAGGCATCAACGAGCCGTCCACGCCACGCCATAAGTTTAGAGTATGTTCTTATCGCGATATCCCAACTTCGGCATATAAGTAATACATATATGTACGCTATATTATAGCATACATTTTGCGCTGCCAGTCATGACCAACTTATCTAGCTATTGATAATAAAAACAAGTGTAAATATAAAAGCCGGCCAAGTGCGAGTCGAACTCGCACACGAAGGTTTCCGTACCATTATCTATAAAAACGGCAAAAAAAATCACGTTTGTTGTATGGGAGCCCCTTTAAATATTTATTTTATTATGTTTTTTAGTATTTGTTGTTACAGCGGCAACAGAATTACATCATCTGTGAAAATTTCAACTGTCTAACTATCACGGTTCATGTGATACAGCCTGGTGACAGACGGACGGACGAACGGACAGACAGGGGAGCCTTAGTAATAGGGTTCCTTTTTACCCTTTAGGTACGGAACCCTAAAAAGATATGACTTTGAATAATAGTGTAAAAGACGGTTATGTTGAGAAAATATAGGAAAACAATTATTAGTATAATAGATGTTTATTGCTACTGTCATTATGAAGTTGAACAATTCGGAATTGGACATTAGTAGTGTTGCCCAAAATCGGTCTTGGTCTTGCAGTCTTGGTCTTGTTCTTGCATTTTTGCAAGACCAAGACCAAGACCGCATAATTTTAGCAAGACCAAGACTGACCGTGCAAGATTTAAGCAAGAACAAGACTAAGCCTGCGAGACTCTTGCGTCTTGCAGTTAGTGTCGTTTCAGGGAGTATAGGAGTTCGGGTATACGATTAGGGAATGAAAATATCAATAAAAAAAAGAGTGCATCCCTAGTTTTGACCATCGGCACTTTGATAGTGCGCGGCGTCTTGTTGTCGGCATCATCATCATCATCATCGGATACTGACCTGTCAAAGAACTATTGCAGCTATTCGGCTATACACCTGCCTATATACACCCGCCAGCGGCTTCTACTGATATCGCATACAATCATCGCCGCTGCACCGCACTATACCGAGTATGTACATGTTCCAAAGAATAAAATAAGTCTCTGGATGCTCAGAATGGATACGAATACATTATGCTGCTCTCGCAAGGAATATCGTAATTAGGTAACGGTAAGGATAGGTAGATATCATACAAATTTATTCTAGAAAGTAAATATTATAATATTAACTACATATATGGGTTTACAATAATTACTTACTACTACATATTATTATTACCTAATAGATAAACATGTTCAATAAGTTCACTGCAAATCGCGATTTTTGGTAGTGTGTGTTTTTAAAAGACAAAGTGCTCAAATATGTCGTCACCCATTTGCTAAATATAGACACTTTTGACATACTTGAAACGTGTAAAAATACTCTACAATGCTAATCGATTAATATAACAGCGTGTATATAAAATAAAAAAGCGTGCAATAAGATCTATGTACTGCTCTAAGTACTCTGTTACATTGTTCTAAGCTCTAAAGTAACGTTTAACCTTTTCTGTACACGCTAGCCCAAGTGCACGTGTATATTTCGGTTTTCGCTCGATAAGCAAGTAAAATGGATAAGCCCAACGTTCTCGCTCGTGTGGTCAAGGTGCTGGGTCGCACCGGCTCTCAGGGCCAGTGTACCCAGGTTAAAGTTGAGTTCATCGGAGAAACCAGCCGTCAAATCATCAGGAACGTGAAAGGTCCAGTGCGTGACGGCGACATTCTCACACTCCTCGAGTCCGAGCGTGAAGCTAGAAGACTAAGATAAGTGGTGTTGCTTCATAATCTACGTTAGGTTTAATGTGCACTATGTAACCCATATAATATTAAATTTATTGTATTAATTAAGGTCTTAAGAAACCGTCAAAGATGACCATCAGTGAACAGCTCTTTTCAACTCAATAAACAATTTTTTTATTGTTTAATAAATCGCAATAGGCTAATAGGTAATTGCGAGACTTGCGAGACTCTTGCTGCAAGACCAAGACCAAGACTGGGAGCGCAATACCAAGACCAAGACCAAGACCAGATGTATTGGCGCAAGACCAAGACCAAGACTAGCTAAGTCTCGTCTTGTTCTTGCATTTGGGCAACACTAGACATTAGCAACAGAGTAGTTATGAATTGTGATAATTAGGATGAAAAATGTTAGGAAGAACATTTTCGGAGTTCCAATTATCGGAGTTGAAAATTTAGGTGAACTTTGGTGCACCCTTTATAAAGTTCATATCCACACTATTCTGACCACTAATGTTTGGCGAACATTCAATTCAAATATCAACCATTATCACGTACGTAGGGTGCATCTGTTGCATATTGCACAGAACCTGCGCCATCTTGTAATCATTACCGCGTATTACTTATTTTGCGGTTTGAAAATTACAAAGTACATAAAATGTTCATAATAATGTGGTTATATTTAAACTTTTGCAAAAATTGGGTCACACATTGCGGTGTACTTCCTTATTTTATAATTATCTATATATCGTGTGGTCTAGTGGTCGTCCAGTAGGCGAAATTCGACCATAATTAATTTAAATTGTGACTTTAACAATAAACAATATAAGTATATATATGACGAGTATATATATATGACGAGCTCGGTGGCGTAGCGGTCAATGACGCCGCTTCGACCCCAACGCACGTGGGTTCGATTCCCACATAGGACAAACATTTGTGCGCATGAACATGTCTGTTTGTCTTAGTCTAGGTGTTTTTCTATGTATCACAAGTATGTATTTACAAAAAAAATGTATTTTTACTTATGTTTATCAGTTGTCTAGTACCCATAACACAAGCTTCGCTTACTTTGGGGCTAGATGGAGCTGTGTAATTTGTCTGGCAATATTTATTTATTTATTATTTATTTATTTATATGCTTGTGTATGCCAAATACATGATAGTGTGTGAAATGTTTTGTTTTTATTGATTGAATGTAATTTTTATGCATAATTTAAAAAATGTATTAGCATTCTGCACTCCTCTATATAAACTATGAGTGTGCGAAATTTCATACTCCTCCGTATGCACAATTTTCGTAAAAAGGTGTACAAAGTTTTAATATACATTAATAATCTATATATATTAATAATAATATATATAGATAATATTAATTAATACGTATCAAATATATAGATAATAAATCAGCAAAAACCGCGTGTCCTTATATTTAAAAAAAATATCAAAAAATGTGTAGTATTAGTGATAAGAAAAGATTAACAGGACAAATAAGATATTTTTAAGATATTATGGTTTTGGAGATTATCGTGTACATACAGTACACGATAATCTCCAAAACCGAACAGATTTTTGTGGTTTTACCAAATAGAGGGGCTCGATAGCGTCGTTGAGCGCGTTAGTCTAATCGAAGACGCGAGTAAAGCAATGTCGACGGTAGCCTGTCCACGAATGGGTTTGTTTATCTCGAGCTCCTCCGTGCTTCGGAGGGTACGTTAAGCCGTCGGTCCCGGCTGTTATCATTAGATGATAGTCGTTAAGCCAAGTCGGTAACCTTTCATCATCATCAGCCTGTATCTACCCACTGCTGGATATAAGCCTTCCCCAATGCCTTCCACCAGATACGATCCACCGCCTTCCGCATCCAGCCGCTCCCAGCCGCTTTCTTAAGGTCATCGGACCATCTGGAAGGAGGGCGCCCAACACTTCGTCGTCCTACGCGCGGCCTCCACTCTAATACCTTCCTACCCCATCTGCCATCACTTACTCGGCAGATGTGACCGGCCCATTGCCACTTCAGCTTGCAAACTCTGATGGCTATGTCGACAACTTTGATTCTCCGTTGAATTTCTTCGTTCCGGATTCGATCCCGCAGAGAAACCCCGAGCATAGCCCTCTTCATCGCTCGCTGCGCGACCTTTAGCCTGTGGCAGCAAAGCAGCCTTCAGGCCGCTTGAAAACACTGACCTCCGCCAACCCGCAGCTGAGCAGCGTGGTGGAGTATGCTCTAAACCCCTTCGTTTGACAGGAGAACCGTATGCCAGCATTGCTATGAATAAGGGTTGGCAACTTTCAAGATGAGTTTTTTACTGTTATCTACCTTAGGAATCAACTTTAAACTATAACTTTTTGCAGGTATTTAAAGCGCAAAAAAAAAAGAGATTCCAATCAAAACTTTAATAAAGGTAGTGATATAAAGCTTAGAAAAACAAAGGAACACGGTAAAAAGTAAGCTAAACGATAAAAATCACCGTGTAACTTAATTACCTCAGCAGTAGCGACCTCCCGTCGAGAGACAACTGCTAAGTAGAGTCCAAAGTTTTTTTAGCAAATAAGTTTTTCTGATGTCAATAGTCATCATTGTTTAACTTTATTGACGTCTATACCACAGTATAAGAACCGATTAGTAGGCCGAAGACTTTGATCTTTCGCGAAATACTGCTTTCACTAGACATACGTCATTAAATTCAACCCGTAGTTGAGCAACCAACCAACCCTCAGCTAAACAGCGTGGTGGAGTATGCTCTAAATCCCCTCGATTGGGGTGAGATCCATATCCCAGCAGTGAGATGAATAAGGATGGACAACGACGTCATTAAATATCACATATTAAAACATCGGACGCGCAGCATGCGCCACCATAGCGAAACTTATTTATTTTATTTATTTATTTTGGTCACTTTCCCGAATTGATATCGGAAAACCAAGGTCACTTTACATTTTTTTTGGGGTGTAAGTGGTTCATCAACATCTTTGAACCAAAGCCAACTTCACCTGCACGCGGTGCACCCTGCTGGCTGACAAATGAAGCTCTGGCGAAAGGAGAGGTAGGGATAGGGAGCGTAATTGTAAGCTACCCGACTGGGGAATGTACCTCCGCCTCACATAATACCGCAGACAAATAACAATTCCCTTGAGGGTTGTTGTGTTCCTGCGAGTGAGTGAGGTCACCAGAAAGGAAGGAGATGCTGCGTTGGCAGCGGGGGTGGCAGCGCGCGACCGATATTTTATGCATTAATATGGCTATGGTTAATATGGCTATGGTAACCGCTTCAGCGTTAATATGGCTATGGTAACCGCTTCACATCAGGCCGGCCGTATGCTTGTCTGCCACCCGACGTAGTATAAAAAAAAATAAAAAAAGATATTACTACTTTTTGATGCTCTACACGAATCCGAAGTCAGAATTTCGAAATCTCAACTCTCGACAGACTCAACGACCGATTTTATAAGCTCAATAAATTTCGCTGAATATCATTAAAAATTAAAAACAAGATGTAATGAAATACGTAAAACAGTAAAATGTGTCATTTGCCACTATGGCTACTCGGTATGCGCCTATCCCTCATTCACGCCGCATGCCTCGTACGCCTGCTTAGTATAGATATCTCCATTGGACGACTAGTAGGAAAAAAAAATGGCAGCCCCCGACGGATTTTTTGGGTTTTTTTATTAAGTTCATAGCATAAATTCTTTAAGTCGGGGGTTTCAAAATTATTTTATCCTTTTTCAACCAAGTTTTTACAGTCGTGTAATTTAAAAAAAAAAAATTGTTTTTATTTCAAACTTTTTAGAGAGCAAGCATTGGTATTACAAATGAAAACCGCATCAGAATCAGTTTACTGCAGCGCCCTCTGGTAAGTTGTCACTGTAATACCTATCTAAGAACATGCTCCAATCAAACCCGAACCCATCACAGAAATCCGCATCAAAATCGGATTAGTATTTTTGGAGATAAATGGCAACATTGATTGCACAAACAAATGTTTACTACAGCGCCCTCTGGTAAGTTGTCACTGTAATACCTATCTAAGAACATGCTCCAATCAAACCCGAACCCATCACAGAAATCCGCATCAAAATCGGATTAGTATTTTTGGAGATAAATGGCAACATTGATTGCACAAACAAATGTTTACTACAGCGCCCTCTGCTAAGTTGTCACCGTAACACCTATCTAAGAACATGCTCCAATCAAACCCGAATCCATCACTGAAAACCGCATCACAATCGGACTCGTACTTTTGGAGATAAATGGCAACATTGATTTGCACAAACATCCTAGCACCCCAAACGGATATACCGTCTCCGTTCCGTCGTGGGTAAAAAGACCGGGCTCTAGGCTGTGCCTATACCATGTAGCACAAGTACAAGAAAGTGAAGTTTTATTAAATAATTCAAATCTGTACCATTTATAAAATGTAATTACTTCACCTGCACGTGATGTACCGTGCTGACTAGCAAATTAGACTCTGGCGAAGGAGATATGGGGTATGACGAGCAACACCTTCCCTAATAAATATAACATTGTAATTGTAGTTCTACAATTTACAATCATTGTAGTACTACATTGCCATTGGTGTACACCAGACGTAAGGAGATGCTGTGTCAGCAAAGGTTTTAAATAAATAAATATTGTCAGATAAATTACACAGTGCCATCTAGCCCCAAAGTAAGCGAAGCTTGTGTTATAGGTACCTATTAAACAACTGATAAACATACGTAAATTCATTTTTTTTTTGTAAATACATACTTATGATACATAGAAAACCCCCAGACTAAGACCAACAGACATGTTCATGCACACAAATGTTTGTCCTATATGAAAATCGAACCCACAAGCGTTGGTGCCGAAGCCGCGTCATTGACCGCTACGCCACCGAGCTCGTCTATTTTGTGAGGTGAATACGTCTTTATTAAAATGGATTCTATAGGGAGGCAATTAAAAATATACGACACGGGAATAGCAGCTCTTCCCCTTAGCATAGTCTTTACTTAGCGTAATAAATTCTTTGATCCTTCATCTATCTATAGGTGTGATTGAATTTTGGTTGGAGATGACAGGTATGTAGCTGCAATTCAAAACTGTATCCCCAGATTTTATTAACATTGGTTTTTTTGAATTGCCTCTCTATGTAAGCAATTTTAAAGACGACGTACGAGAATTCATGTCATAACACTGAATACTTAAAACTAAACTGCAATGAGGTGCAATAAACTGCAATGCTGTTTTGGGGTGTAGGTGATTCATCATCATCAACATCTTTGAACCAAAGCCAACTTCACCTGCACGCGGTACTCCCTGTTGACTGACAAACGAAGCTCAGGCGAAAAGAGAGGTAGGGAGCATAATTATAAGCTACCCGACTTGGGAATGTACCTCCACCTCACAGAATACCACAGCTAATTAACAATTCCCTTCAGGGTTGTTGTGTTCCTGAGAGTGAGTGAGGTCAGCAGAAAGGAAGGCGAAGCTGCGTTGGCAGCGGAGGTGGCGGCGCGCGAGCGATATTTTCTGTTGTGAGCGTTAATATGGCTACTACGCTTCACATCGGGCGGGGCGTATGCTTGTCTTCCACCCGACGTAGTATAAAAAAAAAACGCGACACATTTTCTTTGGGAATTCCATTAAAAAATTTGATTCCATTTATTTTTTTAATGTACTGTTATTTATGTATAAAAGTCTTATCACACGAGCTTACACGAAAGCTTTTACTGGCGTGTACGTTTACGCATAGACGTGCGTGAAGATCAAGATAATGTGAAGGAAAATTATGCGGTTGCCTTAGAATTTTTCAAAGTCACAGTCAAACGCTTATTTATATAACTAAGTGTATAAACATCTTAAACTTAAAAGCACTTACGAGTTAGTCACCTTAGTGTTAAAAAGTAGTATATGGAAGATATTGCAAAGATTTTATTAGTATAGTCTGTAGAGATGTTGAGATAAAGTTTAGGCGTAAGTGGTTCATCAACATCTTTGAACCAAAGCCGAGTAGCACAGTATAAGTAATAGTACTACGTACTAGTAGTGAGACTGTGAGAGTAGAAAAGATACTTCCACAGTCACGCAACTTAAAAAAAATGCGCTACGTCTCGAGTCGCCGGTGCACCACGTGCAGGTGAGATTGGCTTTAGTTCAAAGATGTTAATGAACTTAGTTGAAACTTATACCCTGAACCTGACGTCAAATTAAAAACGGATAGTTTTTGTCGAGCTTTTCAATTTTGACGAGCTCGGTGGTCGAATGGTTAGCAGTGGCCACTTTGACTCCGAAGTCGCGGGTTCGATTCGAAGACAAACATTTGTATGCATGAACATGTCTGTTGGTCTGGGTGTTTTCTATGCATTATTTATTTATTTATTTATTATTTGGAAGACTAACAGCTTTTAAATCATAATACATTAAAAAGGTTAAACAATTGGAAGCCAATAACAAGTCTTCACATATAAGAGTTTGATTAGAGACACTTATCACGAACAATAGTAATAACATGATAACATTTTTCTATCAACCGTTTCTCCATATAACAATTATATATAAAAGATTTATAAGTATGTATTTGCAAAAAAAATTTATTTAAGTACATTTATCAGTTGTCTAGTACCCATAAGCTTTGCGCTTAATTTGGGACTAGATGGCGCTGTGTAAATCGGTCCATATTGTCCAGTAATATTTATTTATTTTATAGTAATAAATCAAACCAATATTAAATTACAAAACTGCCGACTATAATGAAATCATACCAAACCTAACCTAACCTAGTATTCCATTCGTTCATTTAGTAATGTTTAGCCGTTCGTATTATTATCTTCAATTAAATAATAAAGATTACAGTTATAAAGCCAGAAAACAGTAGCTGACACATTTGGCGAAAAAAATAAAATACGACGGCCCCAACCGTCAGGGTGGGTCCCAGCGGGGGGCATGTCGAGACACGGGTGCCATCACCACATCTTTGTTATGTTAATTTTATGTCTCCATTTCAACCCAACTCGATATATGGACGATCACTAAGTATGTATTTTATGGACGTGATTACTAGATGAGACTAATTTTCATTTAGATGATTGATTTTAATCTACTTCTTCAGGTGGGTCGTATACTTCTATGTCACCCAAGTAGTCAATCATCATTACGATGGGTGGCCGTCAAGAAATCTAATCTTGGTTTGGCGTTTTCCCAAACAAATTTTAACGCCTGTGGAAACGTAATAGCAAAATAGACACACGTGTTTTTTGCGCAGTTAATACACATACCTTAACACTGACATACGTAACATTTTCTTACATTGATCTAAGAACTTGATACTAGGGCCGATTCGCTGATCCTTCAATCACAATGTTACTTAAGGGGCCGTCCATTAATCACGTGATGTTTTTTTTTGCATTTTTAAACACTCCCTCCCCTTGGTGATACTTTGTGAGGTGTAAGTCAAACCTCCCCCCCCCCCCCCCCTAATCACGTGTGTATATAACTTCTCTGGAACCGTTACAGTACGTGACCAGTTAGGCTCCAATGTGTGAGTATGAATTTCCTGTCGATGGCGAGTGGTGCCACAGTAGAAGGAGGCCATTATGTCAAATAACTCCTCTGAACAACCACAAAAAATAAATACACGTGATATCTTACTAACCCCCCCCCCCCCCCCCCCCCTCCGCCCTTGTGATATTTCGTGATTTTTAACGAACCCCCTTCCCCCTCTTTGAAGCCTCACGTGATTAATGGTCGGCCCCTAATATGAATGTAAGCTTAGGGAGGCCATATCAAGTACTTAAACTTCTTTTTCTTTTTTTTATATATATGACAGGGGGCAAATGAGCATGTGGGTCACCTGATTGAAACCTATCACCACTGCCCATGAAGATCAGAAACACCAAGGGGTCGCCAAACCGTTGCCTGCCTAACCTCCTTCTTTTCTTTCTGGTGACCTCACTCACTCGCAGGAACACGACAACCCTCAAGGGAATTGTTATTTGACTGCGGTTATTCTGAGAGGTGGAGGTAGAGTCGGGAAGGGTAAAAAATAAGCGATGCCCTACATCTCTTTTTGTCAGTCAGTAGGGGGTACACCACGTCTTTCTCTTACCTCTTATTAAATATGATAAAGGAGAAATAAAACTCTGTCAAACCTTTATTTAAAAAAGTGTATATACTTACTATCTTTTATATAATGCCAAAACATTTATATACTGTCTCTGAGTAAGCGGTTACCGTGTACTATGACTCTTGCAGCACATAGAAACTCTGGTACATCACCACCGCAGCGACTTCTTCCTTGAACCCAATGAATGATGGTGCTTGAAGCCCATCTCTCGCACTGCAACTACTATAAATTCAATCAAGGCACATTTTGAATCTACAAAAACCCTGTAACAATTTTTTGTTACTAACTTTTGTAAGGTGGAAAAGGTGGAACCTTGCAGAAGAGTTTTTTTAGGGTAAACAAATTATGATACCTACAATCATCGTCGTCATGCATTAGCCTGTATCCACTACTATAAGTATTCCTCAATGCTTTCTACCATATTACTAGAATGTATTGTAATAAAAAACGTGGGGTGCTTAAAAGAAAAGAAAAGTAGCACCCCACGCTTTTTATTACAATACTATCACAATATTTTGTTAGTTTATTTATTGTTATTTTAAGTTGCTCGATATACGAAAAATATGGCACAAAGCTCCCCAGGCTTTTTAGGGTTCCGTACTCAAAGGCTAAAAAGGAACTCTATTACTAAGGCTCCGCTGTCCGTCCGTCCGTCTGTCTGTCACTCATGAACCGCGACAGTTAGACAGTTGAAATTTTCACAGATGATGTATTTCTTTTGCCGCTATAACAACAAATACTAAAAAACAGAATAAAATAAATATTTAAGGGGGCTCCCATACAACAAACGTAATTTTTTTAGCTCGATTTTGCTCGCAATCGATAACGGCAATAGGTAGACGCTTGAAATACGCACATAATATTTAGTTATATATAGACTTGCGCAAAACAGTTCACTGAACTGAAAAGAGAGATGCAGTTCTTTTGACGCAAATGAACTACATCACTCATCTAGTTCATTTAGTTCATTTAGTTCAATTGCTTCATTTAGTTCAATTACTTCTGTAGTTCTTTTGACTCACTTAGTTCGTTTAGTTCAATGTATCTTTGATTCAATCTACTCAGTAGTTCTGTTGACTGTTTCCTTCTACATTCTTCTCAGTTCTGTTGCATCATTTTGATGGCATTGTATTTTTGTATTAAGTAAGTACCTATAACTAATTAAATATTTTATAAATTCCCTTACAAATATTGATTTTCCTTCAAACTTTTCACAGGCTTAGGACTGTCAACCTTGAGTAAAAAGAAATTACTTAGTAGTTAAAATAATAATTAATATAAAAATTGAGCCTATTTTCGCTAACAGCTTATGGTTCTTATGTCCTTAGCCTTCGAGTTCTAATTCGGTCAGTCAACCACGCACGACACTATCTGTCTCGTTTTATCTCGAACTATTTCAGAATCTTCCGTCCTTTTCGCTCTCTATTTGGCATTACAACGTATCTCTCTCATTCTAGCTCGAACGCTTTATGTATTTCCGTTCTTTTTACTCTTTGTCACTCGATTGAACTAAATGACGCAGTGAACTACATGGGACAAGAAAGAGTGAGTGACAAGAACCGGCTTGTATGGTGAACTGGTACAATTGAACTACTCACTCAGGAACTACACAAGTCTAGTTATATATTAACTTTAAAATTAAATAAAAATAAATCAAATTTGAGATTTGATTTATTTTTATTTAATTATAAAATACAGCAAAAGTGATTTTTTTGCCGTTTTTTAGGGTTCCGTACCCAAAGGGTAAAAAGGAACCCTATTACTAAGGCTCCGCTGTCCGTCCGTCTGTCACCAGGCTGTATCTCATGAACCGCGATAGTTAGACAGTTGAAATTTTCACAGATGATGTATTTCGTTTGCCGCTATAACAACAAATACTAAAAAACAGAATAAAATAAATATTTAAGGGGGCTCCCATACAACAAACGTATATTTTTTTGCTCGATTTTGCTCGCAATCGATAACGGCAATAGGTAGACGCTTGAAATACGCACATAATATTTAGTTATATATTAACTTTAAAATTAAATAAAAATAAAACAAATTTGAGAGGGGCTCCCATACAACAAATGTGATGTTTTTGCCGTTTCTATATATATTGGTGCGGAACCCTTAGTGCGCGAGTCCGACTCGCACTTGGCCGGTTTTTATAGATAATGGTACGGAACCCTTCGTGCGCGAGTCCGATTCTCACTTGGCCGGTTTTCTAGATAATGGTACGGAACCCTTCGTGCGCGAGTCCGACTCGCACTTGGCCGGTTTTATTTCACAATAATACTAGTATTTTTCACTCATTATTATTTTCAGCTTGTATTAAGAATTATTTTTCACTTTTTAGTTTGATGTGCTTTAAAAGCGTGTTTTTTTAGTTTGTTTTAAACTATATTTATTTTACTATTGCTCTTCATTAAAACTTTCCGTGAAGGAAACTACTGAAAAAGAAGCCGAGCCTGTCGAGCCGTTCCTGAGTTTTGCGCTTAGCAACATTCATTTTTATTTATATAGATATTAAAAAAAGATTCTTATTGAGACTTACTGGACTTTTGGACTAGACTGGAAATATATGGAAGAACTTTTTAGGTAATGTCTCTGATTGGATATTAGGAATTGTATCTGATTTTTGTAGGTAGCAAAAAATATTTGAAACAAAAAAACCCAATATCTTCGACGATATGGAGAACATAGAGCCTGGCTATTAAAACCCTCACAACTCCAGTGACCAAAACCGAAACTTTAAACAAAAAGTGTGTCGCCAAGCTTTATCTATTAAACAATCGACATCTATATCGAAAGGTGCCGACATCTTTGCGTCAAAATTTATTAGTCCTGAGATTTACAGACCATTTAACGAATGAAGCTATGGGTCCTTTTATCTGATAAGGACACAATAGAAGGTCGGAAGGAATGATTGTGGTCTATAGAGACATATTTCCGGGTTAATCTAAATCTTAGGCAGAGTTAGTGCGAGTTTTTTTGGTCACATTCGAATGTGTTAACGTTTACAAGTCGACCAAATTGAGAAAAATATCACAGATCTCATGCACCACATGACCTTCGAATACCATTGGAAATGAACTTCGGTAATAAAAAAAACAGAAAATCTGTCTTCTACGCCAACTCTACACATGTAACATTGTGACGCCGACGAAAAGTCCACCATTGTTCGTCGTCTATTATTGGCCCTTCTTTATAAGAACAAAATTAAAATCTACACCAATATTTTAAAGAGGTAAAGGTTGTTATGCAAAAACTTGATCTATAAATAGATAGTAATAGATCTTAAAATCGTCATAACTCACTCCCAAACTTATAATTATTTTCATAAACTTCGAAAAACATCCCGAGATATAACCTTTCTGAACATTGTACATGTTGAGATTATGTAAAAAATATCATATATAAGAGTAGATATTGGGCCCACAAGGTACACCAAAAAATTACCATTTTAGAACATTGTTTTTTTAATTTATGAAAGAAATATATGACTTTGTCAGTTTTATTTTTTTGTATATTATTAATCTCGTCAATACAAATATTTTGACACCTCAATTAACTATATTGACTTAGAAATAACGGATATATCGGCATGTCGCAATTTTGTTGAAAACACGCCCCTACAGAAGCGATCGAAAAAACATTTCCAATGTTAAAAATCATATCGTGACTTTACCAGACGCGTGTTACATATCTAAATGAGCCGGGTTGCTCACTTAAAAATGTGAGCAAGTACGCCACATAACTTTCTATAACTATAACAGGCGTTTTATAAATTGACAACATGAAAGTTCCTCTCTATCTAGTATTTTATGACGCTATTTAAATCATAATATTTTATTAATTTTAATTAGTTTTTGTTTTTTGTTTGTATATAATATGGCTATAAGCCATATTTAAGTTTTTATTTTAAATGTATATCTATATATATAAAAATCAATGCCACTTTTCGTTGTAATTTTATAACTTAAGAACGGGCTCACCTATCCAAACCAAATGTTTAGGCTTTGTTCGGACTATTTAGTAGATGGTTTATGTGAAGTTTGCACAAAATCGGTAGAGCGGTTTTTCATTTATCACATTTTTTGTAACAAATTAATTCAATAAATGGGGGATAATTTTGTTAATTTATTTAGTTAGTTAATTTAAGGGGATTTTGCTGTCAAATTGAAACTTTTTTCAGATGGGGATTGTGCTGTCAAATTGTAACTTTTTTCAGTGTTGACAGTACGAATTATTTCACTTTATACGTAGCGAAGCACGCACCGGGCCGCTAGTTATATATAATTATTAGTAAATAGTATAATAATTTAACTTAAGTAAGTAAATAAGTGTGTTATTAAAAATGTTAAAAAAATTGTCGGTTTGTTCACATTGACTAGATCGGACGCGAACAAAAAACTCGCAATAAGCACTCGATATTGTTATAAAATCTTACATAATGTTTTGGTATATATGAAATCATTACTGTTGATAGAATTAAAATAAATAAATATTTCTAGACAATTTACACAGCGCCATCTAGTGGAGTAGTCTCACTTAAATACATTTTTTTTTGTAAATACATTCTTATAATACATAGAAAACACCCAAACCAAGACAAACAGACAATATGTTCATCACACAAATGTTTGTCTTGTGCGGGAATCGAACCCGCGACCTCGGAGTCAAAGTGTCCATTGCTAACCATTCGACCACCAAACTCGTCACCAGAAAAGAAGATGCTGCGGTGGCATCGGGGGTGGCGGCGCGCAAGTGATATATTCTGTTGCGAGCGTTAATACAGTTACGGTAACTACTTCACATCAGGCGGGCCGTATGCTTGTTTTTGGCAAAGAGTAGGTTCTTTGTCGAATCCTGATTGGAACCCTAGGACAATATAATTTTATTAATTTACTAGCTTCCACCCACGGCATCGTCCGCGTTTTAATGGGGTGGGGTTTCGTAAAATCCGTTCTTAGCGGATGTCTACACCCTATAATATAAGGAACCTACCTGCCAAATTTCAAGTTTGTAGGTGTTATAGATTCTGAGATTTCGTGATTAATCAGTAAGTGGTATTTCGCTTTTATATACTTAATACTAGCTGGCCCGGCGAACTTCGTATCGCCTTTACATATTTTTACGTTATTTTTTCTGATGAGTGACTATCCTATCTCTCAAGTTGGATCAAACTGCACACAGTGTACAAAATTTTATTAAAATCGGTCCAATAGTTTAGGATTCCATCGCGGACAAACAACGTGACACGAATTTTTATTTATTAAGAAGATAGATATCGTCCTAGGGTCGCACAATGTTTATTGTTCTTCTCATATTATATTGTATATATTATATCTATATACATATGTATTTATAATTAACATAGTAGTTATATCCCACAAATGTTTGATACTCCACTTGTCTATTCATGAAATCCTCTCAGATACAATAAGGTTGACTGGAGGAAAACCTTGTGAGGGATAAGTCCGCCTTTGTGCTTTTCCTTTAAATTACTGTGTTGTAAATTTATTTTATAAACAAAGATATTACAAATAAACAAAGAAATAAAATCTTGCAAGTTTTTGACTTACTTCTAAATGTCCGATTGAGCGGAAATTTGGCACAGTCATTTGGTTCCTGTTGCAATGCACGATTATCTAAATGCCGCCATTTTAAGTCCAATGTGGCGTCCACGATAAAATGGTGGTTTCTAATTTCCACTTTAATCGCTATTAACTAGTATCAAATAAAAAGTGTTGATGACCGAAACACGGTAAGTAAACTAAGTATTTAGTTCCTTGTTTGGCCACAATAATTGTTTCAAAAATGATTTCTCTTTATTCTTGACTGTTTAATTTTCATCGTTTAAACTAGACATAGGTATTTATATGTTACTAGCTGTCCCGGCGAACTTCGTACCGCCTAACAGTCAATGAATGTCGTGATGTACATATATATATATGAACAAAATTTATGATTTCTTGAAATTAATACAATGAATAATAGATAATAATAGAGAAGCACGATGGCGTGAGGCACGTGTCAGTCTAATTGTACATGCAAGTTAAGCAACGTCAACCGTAGCCTGTTCATGGATGAGTTTATCTCGAGCTCGTCCGTGCTTCGGAAGGCACGTTAAGCCGTTATTAGATGGCAGTCCTTAAGCCAAGTTATTGGCCCAACCCGTAGTTGAGCAGCGTGTTGGAGTATGCTCTAAACATCTTCGGTTGAGGGAAGACCCGTATCCCAGCAGTGGGTAAATAATAAGTTCAGTACTTTACAAAGTCACAAAAAAAGTACCAATTGACAACAATAAATATTTCAATCCACAAAACAAATCACAGACAACATTCGCGACGTAAAAGTGTGACCAATCGATTTGACATTTACATAACAATCAATAAATATTCCAATCCTTTTTAACTTGTATGGGAAAACGTTTTTTCTTTTATTTAATTCTTTCGTCAAATTTTCAATGTTTTTAATACTTTCCCGACCAAGACACGACATTATTTTATATATTATATAGATTTATGGAGCTTGATTTAAATTTCTGAACGCACGCATAAATATTTTAGAACCAAATATTTAAATCCACAAAACTGTTTTCAAAACAAATCACAGCCAACTTTCAAGACGTAAAAATGAGACCAATAAAGTTAACATTTGTTTTTAATCTATGACATTTGTTCTATAATGAGCTTAATATACATTTCTGAACGCACGCATACATTTGGCGTACGCACGTACGACAACGTCACATTTGACAGCTACGACAACCACGAACATTTTGTATGGGAAAATGTTTTTTCTTTTATTTTATTTTTTCGAGAATTTTCCAATGTTTTTAAGAGTTATTCTGCTATTCGGGACGGAAACAAATCCAACAAATCAAAAACCATGGCAATCGGTCCAGCCGTTCTCGAGTTATAAGTGTTGTAACAAACACGACTTTCTTTTATATATATAGATTAAAACCAAAAGGACATTTTTAAAATTTCATCTCATCGATCTAATGAAGACTGACATATTAAAAAAAAGTATTTGATCCCTGTGGCTCAAATTTTGATATTTCGTGTAGAGATATCATGGACTTCTATTGAATTGACATACACTACCGAAGCCTCCACGAGCAGACCCGCGGATGTGAGCTAGTTACAATAGAAATGGAGAGTAATTCGTTACAAAAAAGCGTAGGACAATACAACAAAACAAGAGCACCTGCTCAAAAAGTTTACTAACTCGTATGACCGAGAAATTCTTGACATTTTCTGGTAAAAGAGTTAACCACGGCCGGCCTTAGATGTTATCTACATAAAAGTAATAGGTCCGTCCGTGTGTAAGTCGATCGGGTACAAAATTAAACGTTTCAAGCTGAACGATGTCAAGGAATCTTTTGCTTCAAATATTTTTGATTTAAAATAAAATTTTCAACTGATTAATTCAGTAAAAAAATGAGGTGTGGCGGTGACATGGGCAGGGCCGTGTGTTGTACGTGAATACGTTATATGCACTAAAATTATCTCAAAGTGGCAGCGCTTCCCCGTCCCCCGCACGCGATGTTCCATCCTTACTTAGAGTAATAAATTCTTTGGTCCTTCATCTATCCAATGGTGTGATTGAATTTTGGATGGAGATGATATTAATATGTAGCTGCAACACCAAACTGACGTATTTACGTCGCTACTACTGACGTATAGACGTATTTACGTGAATAAGTACAACAAGAAATCAATTTTAAATTTAGCCGTTTATAAGAAGGATGATATTCTCATTTCGTTTCTACATTTGCTTTTAACCGACTTCAAAAAAGAACAAGAAATCAATTTTAAATTTAGCCGTTTATAAGAAGGATGATATTCTCATTTCGTTTCTACATTTGCTTTTAACCGACTTCAAAAAAGCAGGTTATCAATTCTTTACGTTTGTAGCAGTGTATACAAATCCCAAAAAATGAATGACACTAGATTATTTTTTATGTGAAAGGGGGGCAAATGAGCATGTAGGTCACTGATGGAAAACAATCACCACCGCCCATGGAGATCAGCAACAGCAAGGGGTCGCCTATCCGTTACCAGCCTATACTCCTTCCTTTCTTTCTTTTTGGTGACTTCACTCACTGACAGGAACACCATAACCCTCAAAGGAATTGTTGTTTGGCTGCGGTGTTCAATAAGGTAGAGGTACTTCCCCAGTCGGGCAGCTTATAAAATACCCTATGTCCTACCTCTCTTTTCGCCTCGTTTGTCAGTCAGCAGGGTGCACCACGTGCAGGTGAGGTTGGCTTTGATTCAAAGATGTTGATGAACAACTTACACTCCTATGTAGATAGCCTAATATGGTGATAGCGGAAAAATATTTCCCTTCGGTAATTAATGTTTATGGCTTGGAACTCCATGGCTGTGACACGGGTCTATGTCCCATTAGTGAGTTGACGTCGATGGCTTGGCTATGATGCCTACATCTACGACAAAGTAATAATAACAGGAGGCGGACGCTTCACTTACTTTGTCTATGGTAATATGACACATACACGCCTTTTGAAACTTTAATAGCAAAATATTTCACTTCAATGTTTGCATATAGAACTTTTGTAGGCCGATATTCAAAATAAATAAAATAAATAGTCCTGGACAAACAAAGCTTGTACTATGGTTACTACATAACTGATATTTAAATACTTTTTTTTATACACTCATTTGCAAAAAAAACGGGCGGTTTTGATTTTCATTCATATTTAAAAAGATACAATACCAAAAAGGTTTCAATCGTTTGTACACGTTACTGGCCGGTTTTAAAAATGCTGTGGTATTTAAAAAAGTACGTTCTAAATTCAATTTTTCATTTGATGTTCATTTTTACAGAAAACCCCTTTTTATCCTACATTTTTGGCGCGAAGTTCCAGAAGTTAACATCGACTTTCATAACTTTTATTCAATTTTTATCGATTAATTTCATATCCTTGACTGTCAAAGCTTTATTTAATGCTGTTTGGCTGTATCAAAAATGGTAGATAAAGTGGTAAAAGCTACCAAAATTATCGCGCTGCTTGAAGAGGGTTGCAGCCAATGTTTCGTGGCTAGGAGGCTAAATGTTAGTCGCTCGACAGTCCAAAGGACCTGGCAGCGATATCAGGAGACTGGTTCCGTCGAGAGAAGGCCTGGTTCTGGAAGAAAACCATGTACCCAACCACGGGATGATCGTTTTCTTGTGAGTCGCGCATTGAGAAATCGCAAATCTTCGTATGTGGATCTTAAGAACAACCTCCAAGAAGTAAGAAATGTGCATATTAGTCTATGGACGGTCAGGAGGAGGCTTCTCGCTGCCAATATACGCAGTCACCGCCCGGCCCGCGGCCCCAAATTACTCCGTGAGCACAGAGTTCACAGGCTTAGGTTCGCTAGAAATTGTGAATCATGGACTCAAGACGATTGGAATAGGGTTTTGTTCTCTGATGAAGCCAGGATATCTCTGTTCGGTGAAGATCGACGTCGGCGAGTGCTAAGAAGACAAGGAGAACGCTTTGCAGAGGCATGTTTCGAAGAAATCACACCTTATGGTGGGGGCTCTGTTATGTTTTGGGCAGGAATAAATTCAATGGATCGTACAGAGTTAGTCTTCATTGAAAACGGCTCACTGACTGGGCATCGATACATAACGGAAGTTCTAATTTCTCATGCACAACCCGCATTGGCCGCTCTAGGTGAAGACTCGATTTTTATGGACGACAATGCTCGCGCCCACCGATCCCGCGATGTTAATGCGTATGTGCAAGAGGTCGGCATTCGTCGTTTGGATTGGCCAGCTCGAAGTCCCGACCTCAATCCCATAGAGCATGTCTGGGACGTTCTGAAACGGCGTGTGAGATCAGTACACCCGGCTCCGCAGACCATCAGAGAGCTGAAGAATGTGATTACTGCGGAGTGGGAACGTATTCCGCAAGCAAGTATCCGGGATATACTCGCTAGCATGCCCAGACGAATTCAAGCTGTGATTTTAGCTAGAGGGGGTCACACTCGATACTAAACATTTATCTGCTTTTACTTTATTAAAGAAAAACAAACAAAAAAACTTTTTTATTTTTACTTCATGAGCATATGCACTACTAGCGAATATACACTACTAGCGAGGTTTAGCATTATTTCCCATAAATTGTATCTAAATTTTATGAAATACTGATGAAAACGATTATTTTCTTATTAATTTAGCAAATTGTGTGGATAAAACTACCTATAATTATCAAACAAAGAAATATTAACATTTGAAATGGTTCATTGCTTAGGTGCCCGTTTTTTTTGCAAATGAGTTTATATACATACATATAATACATAGAAAACACCCAGACCAAGACAAACAGACATGTTCATGTAGACAAATGTTTGTCATGAGCGGAGATCGAACCCGCGACCCAGAGTTAAAGTGGACATTGCTAGCCATTCGACCACCGCGCTCGTCAAAATGCCGATAGCTAGTCTTATATTAATTTCATACAATGTTGATTAAAGATGAATTTTAAGATTACAAGTTACAATAAATCAAATTTCAATTGAAAGTTAATTACCATTAAAATAGAGTTAGTAAACAGTTGTTTCCTTTTAATTTACGGCTAAATTGGATGTCAGAAGCCTTGTTTATTAGCAATAGGAATTAATAGGACATAATATAGTGGAATTTTGTGTACTTTGGGTACAATGTGATCACTATCGCTATTCCGAAAACAGGCGGAAGTGGACGTAAACTATGTGGTCATGTGAAACGTTTATGATAGGATGGTAGAGTTATGAACACGTAGATAAACCTAGTTACTATTAGCTAGCTAGCTTGTTAAAATACGGCCTTGGTCCCTACCGCCGAAGCTGAAGCCGAATACCATCGGTTTTTTTGATTTCAAAAATTCGTCTTAGGTTAAAATTATTGACAAACATCTTCAGCTGAATCGGAAGAGCTCTGGGGATTCTACAAGCTGAGCTAAACATAATTAGCAACAATCTAAGCAGTAGTTTCATTTTCGCATTCAAAAAATCCAATGGTAATCGGCTTCAGCTTCGGCGGTAGGGCCCCCTGATCCGGCAGAGAGCATGAAACTTGGCGTAATTATACCAAACACCTATGAAAAAAACCTATGAAAGCCTATGATAGATCATAGGTTTTTTCCAATGATCGCGCAATTGACTAAAGTACAAGGATTCAAGCAACTTAATAAAACTATCGACCGATGATACAAATACGAGTAAAAATAATATTTATTTAAATTCGCAGGAATGTAAATGTGTTTTAAAAATAAATAAAAAATAATATGATTTGAAGGTGAGGTACCCGAAGTTTTACTAGTCAAACCATGAGTGCCTTGATTTCGGGTATTGACTATAAACATCAAATCATCTGTTCTACATAATTAGGTAGGCTTCCTTGCTCATTTGAGTTTTGAGTTGTGCCGTGTCTAATCTTTCATAATTCGTTGCAGAAACTCCACAGGTGCAAGTTTATCGTCGCAAGCCGCGGTCACGAAACAACGCGTCATCACTCTGTTCGTTTGATACAATCAAATGCTCAATTATTTTATTAGTTTCTTAAAAAATCAAAGATAAGGAATAATTACGATGTACTAATTAACGAAGTACTAATTTGGCGCGATCTCTTCTAAAATTTCAATCCAAGTATGTTAATATGTTTCGTTATATTTGCGTTAGACAATAAATAAATATGACATTTCGGAGCGACATAAAACACACACCCTACCGACTACTGCCCTACCGCCCAAATGCCGATTCCCGTCGGATTTTTTGATTGCAAAAATCAAACTTCAGCATATATTGATGGCATTGTGTTTAGCTTCGCTGATAGAAGCCCTGAAGTTAAAAATGTAACAAACTAGCAAGAAGATAAACATGTTTGTTATTAAATAGATAATTGATGTTGTAGGCTGTTCTTCTAACCATCAATCAACATCTACTGATCGACTGATGATGCCTCGCGTAAATGCGACACGTGTCGCAAAGACGACCACAGCAGTCGGGACGGCGGCAGTCACACGTTTCTGCTGTATCAGATGTTGAAGATTCGCCGAAACGACCGCAGCAGCTGGAGCAGAGCCGACCAAAGCAGCCACGGCAGTCACGAGCATCTACTAACGGTAGTGGGTGGGTGCCGGCCAGCAGTAATTTGCATGAACTAATTGGCGGCTGAAGCACGCAAAGTAGTGTAGATCAAATTGCCTGTTTGTCATTAACTTAAACCTAGGACTTATTTTTGGAAATTAATATATTCGATGAGGATCGGTTTCAGCTTGGACGGTAGGACTCCTGGGGCGGGCTACCGGCTACCGGTTTAATTGCAAATGCAAAAATCATACTTCAGTTTAGATTTATGGTATACTAGCTGTGCCCCGCGGTCTTACTCGCGGTTTATTAGGGAAAATAAATTGTGTACTGACGTGAAATAACAACTATTCACATTTTTAGAAGCAAATCCAGGGTGTCAGCTAACTCCATACCAAATTTTATTAAAATCTCTCCAGCCGACTAAGTTTATCTATAATAATAATTATTATCTATAATTAATGATAAGTTTATCTATAGTTTGTCTTATAACTTAAACGTATGACCTAATTTTCGAATTAAAATATTCGAGGGCAAGGGCGGATCCATGGGGAGGGAGGGTCATGGGGGTCATGACCACCCCCTGGGCTGGGTCCAGGACCTAGACGGACCACTAATTAAAATTGTTAAACTTAATGTTATTATATATTTTTTTGTCTCAATATAGATTAAGTACAGTACATACATACATTAGTAAAATACCAACATTTTACTTGTATCTTTTATTATCAAAATTTAATTATAACTTGAGTGTGACTTGACCACAACTATGTGACCTCCCCCTAGTGCCAAAGCTGGATCCGCCCTTGGGCCCAAGGTCTATGAAATTAATATAAATTTATATTATACTAGGGTTCTTCGGAAATCAGAAAATATAAAGGCTCTTTCTTCGAGACAAGAAAGTTTGGGATATTCTGCTCTCGAAATGTAGAGGAATATTTCCTATTCATATTTAAATAATTTATAGCAGTGCCTCACCGCCGAATTACAGGTGTGTAACAAAGCAATAAAAGCATTATGAGCAATAAAACATCAATGTATTCATCCATCCCCTTAATTCCGCCCCGAATGGTCTCGTTAGCATCCCTTAAGTAGGGTTGGTAATAGCCGAGTTATGTTAAACTAAATGTTATCTGAGTTGTACTTACATGTTTCAGAAATTTATTAGAAAATGTACTTGTTCCACTAATTGGGAAGAAATGCTTAGTTCATCGAACACCCTACCCTACCGCCGAAGCTGAAGCC
Organism: Hypsopygia costalis; assembly: GCA_937001555.2. Taxonomy (NCBI): domain Eukaryota; kingdom Metazoa; phylum Arthropoda; class Insecta; order Lepidoptera; family Pyralidae; genus Hypsopygia; species Hypsopygia costalis. The sequence continues at coordinate 9,682,635 of OW443349.2, forward strand.
GATTACCTTTGGAGATACACACAGAGTATGGGCCCTTGCGGACACTTAAACACGTCTTACACATTTTTATTAGTGAATAAGTATTCTTTAGTATTTCGGTATTGACCATTGGCGAAGAAGAAATGCTTGAAATAAACCTGCCAATATGGGTATTTTACAAAATACCCATATTGGCATTTGTTGATCTCTATGGGCGGTGGTGATTGCTTTCCATCATGTGACACACATGCTCTTTTGCCCCCTCTTATAAAAAAATCTCGAAAAATTCTTGGGTATAAAATGTTCAACGTACGGAATCTCAGAGGGTCATTTACTCACCCTTATTTTTAGGCCGCGTCAACCCTATTCAACCCTCAATAATTGAGATATCTGTCTGATTAATTTAACTGATAAGCCTAACCGGGGGATTAAATAGTTTGTTTTGTAACAATTTGGACTTATCAAATGTTAATTTTTCAATAAAGTAAATGAGAGCTATCTGATGCGGTGATAATGAAGATGGTTATTGAAATTATCAATTTATTTTTAGATAAATATTATCGGATGAAATTTGTTATTTTTAAATGAGTAGATAGGATTCTTAATCTTACTTATTAACTATTGTCTTTTTTTCTGAATTTTATTCTTGGGTCCTGTGAACAAAGTCACAGCAAGCTTGGCCTTAATAAGGCGTCGTGTATAGTAAAACTTGATATAATATATATACTTACAAAAACAATTAAGTTTTTTTTTTTAATGTGTACTTTTTTTTTTATTTTCACTCTTGGACACCATCTTCCTTACCGATTAGGTTTGGTGATTTGGGTGCAGGCAAAATTTCTTTTGTATCCCTACCTGCTGGTAGGGATACAAAAATGCTTTTTTTGTCCTCAGATCATAGTACCCAAAATTTAATAAAAAAAAAATATTAGAATCTTCAGATACCAACACATAAATATCATTTCTGGCTGAGGCCAAAAATGCCTGGCATTTCATCTTTCGGTCCCCTTACCACCAACTCTTATTGCGATTCAATAACTGAATAGAATGCTTATTCATACCAATGAATAAGCGACTCTATCCAATTTGAAATAGAGTCGCTTATTCATTGGTGTGAATAAGCATTCTATGAATGTATGAATAAATTCTAATGCTCTGCCCCCTTACCACCAACTCTTATTGCGATTCAATAACTGAATAGAATGCTCATCCATACCAATGAATAAGCAATTCTATCCAATTTGAAATAGAGTCGCTTATTCATTGGTATGAATAAGCATTCTATTCAGTTATTGAATCGCAATAAGAGTTGGTGGTAAGGGGGCAGGGCATTAGAATTTACCTTCGAATCTCTCGTATCAGCGGCGATGGGACGAGCCGCTCAGCGATGTGGTTGTAAAACATAATATTACTAGTTAAGACAAACACAATTTTTATTAATTACCACTAATCTAAGGCCTAGTTTTATTTTTGCTATCAAAATATTCGATGGTAATCGGTTTCAGCTTCTGCGATAGATCAACAGATGCTGCAGCATTACCAGAAATCGGCAGGACGCTCAACTTCTCATCAACTTACTTACAGCCGAAGTAAGATACCTCGGCTCGTTCAGGCTCTACGGAAAATCAAAGTCATTCATTCAAAGGGTAACATTGATATTACTGGACTTGCGTATTCGATTTGAGTGTAAATAAATTTCTACGCGATTTCTAAACTTTTCAATGTTTTTACACCTATGACCAATAAAGTAAACTGATTTTACCCCCCTCCTTAAATTAGATTTAATTATGCTGAATTTGCACTAATTTAATAACTTTTAAACTTTCGCGTGCCATGATTTATGAAATAGAAGAACGGGATAATTCCCGTTCTTATATTTCAACCGGCCGGTGCAACCTGGTCGAAACGTCAGGCAATAATAAAGGTAATGTAAATACCGTTATGCATAATCGCGTTAATTCTTGAACAAATTTGTTATTTTTAAAATAAAATAAAAAACAAAAATATAATTTCTTTATTACAGACAACTGGAAGCCATATCAATGTTAGTAAACTTAGAAACATGTTAGTCATTGATTTGAAAATTGTAAAATTAAATTATAAAAAGGAGCCAAGGCACTGAGGATGGTCAGAGAAACGTGTGAGTTTCCATGGTCACCCTCCGTACCAAGGTCCTCCACAGTGGCGACATGTATCTGTCGGTGATCGTTGCTATCGTTGTTCTTGAAATGAAAACTTCTTTAGCGGCGATGTGCACTTTTTGGATGGGTAAAATTTTTTAAACTCGCCTCAGGTCGCGTGGTGTGATCGAAAATTCGTAAGACGGTGCGGCGCGGACCGGCGCGGCGTAGGAGAGGAAGTAATATCCCCCTCTGTTTCTACTGCGAGGCGAAAATGTATGCATGCTCGTGCTGTTTATTTTTAATGTAATATAAATTGTCATGTTTGTGTACGATAGCGCAATAAATGTATTTTACCACATAAATGCTAATATTTTTATACTGATAAATAAAGCAATTCGTGCAAAATTATTCCCTAACCATTCCAAAATATTCAAAAATGCACAACGTTAATTTTCAAGTTTTCACTTCTGGCGGCACTCCCGGAGTGCAACCCGTTTTTTTTATCAACTTTATTACTACTAGAGTTTTACCCCTGCGGGGGTAAATTATCCATTGTTTCGAAACCTAGAACACAGAATAAGAAGTAGTCCAGAAGCACACGCGTCCCAATTAGACTCACAAGAGCGTACGCGTACTGCGGAACAGATCTGCTCAAAATAAATTAATAACAAAGATGAATGTATAAAATTATAATAAGTAGATAAGAATGAAAGTGATACTCTACATAGAAAAAGAAGCATTATTACAAAGTATTAACGTTGAAAACAAAATGTATACTTATAGCAGGGATAGTGAACCAATGGCATGCGTGCGGAAATAATTCGGGTATGCCATTATTATTTAATGGACAAATCTATGTTATTGTCGAAAAAAAATGTTGTTCGTTATTTTCAGCTAGCATACTAGCTCGTCTAATTGTATAAATTAATTTATATGTACTTTTTGGGAATATATCGCGAATACCCAGTATTTTGTCCATCGGTAGGTACGCTTGTTTGGCACACAGCGTGTAATTTCTACCTGTAATTTTTACCCAGTGTGTAATTTCTCTAGAAATATTTATTTATTTAAAAAAAAGCCACGCATTTTCACCAATAAAGGTTCGCCATCCCTGATTCTGTTTGCAATGTGGCCTTAATTCGTGTTCATGCCACTGTTTTGTTTTATTTAGATACTACACGGTTATCTAACACCAACCGAGAGCCATCACAGTGCACACACAGCCTGATGTACATACAAAGTATGTATTACGAACTTTAGGAATCCGGTAATGCTATTATGTATTTTATTAGCCTTCTACGTGCACAAAACTGTTGCAACCTAGCTTGTTGTTTGTACCTTAGTACTACCACAGTATAAGTAATAGTACTGGTACTACATATATATTTTGGTACACACATCTTTACACTTATAATTTTAAGAGATATTTAAGAAAAACCGGCCAAGTGCGAGTCGGACTCGCGCATGAAGGGTTGCGTACCATTATCTATAAAAACGGCAAAAAAATCACGACTGTTGTATGGGAGCACCCATTAAATATTTGTTTAATTTTAATTTTATTATTTATTTTTAAAGTGAATGTATATTTAAATATTCTGTGAATATCAAGCGTCTACCTGTCGACGTTATCAATATAAAAACGAAGAAAAAAAAAACAATCACGTTTATTGTATGGGAGCCCCCTTAAATATTTATTTCATTCCATTTTTAGTATTTGTTGTTATAGCGGCAAAAGAAATACATCATCAGTGAAATATTCAACTGTCTAACTATCACGGTTCATGAGATACAGCCTGTTGACAGACGGTCGGACGGACAGCGGAGTCTCAGTAATAGAGTCCGTTTTACCCTTTGGGTACGAAACACAAAAAATATAATATTAGGGGTTTTATAGGGGTAATAGAATTGTGACTGGAGGTCTAACATCATTCTAATCTAATTCTGGAGGTATAACATAATTCTTCGGTCTAAAATCTTGATACGCCGAATAGCAGAAGAGTTATTAATAATATTAAATTGTTTATTTTCCGAAGTCCACGTGGACAACATCTGCACAAAAAAAATTTGTTTGTAAAGCGAAATTTAATATAATTTACTTCCAAAATAAAGATATATTTTTTTTTACAAAAGCTCGCCTCTTTCAAAAGCTCACTTTTGTAAAATTAAATATTCACTATTTTTTTGCTTACAAGAAGTGTAATATGTAGTTTCTAATGTTTTTATCCGAAAGGGCCAAAGACAAATAAGTAACAATGTAACCTTAACTAAGTTCTTTAAGTAGGTACCTACCTATTACGTTGTAGTTAACGTTATGTAAAATGCCAATGGGTATAGATCAAATTGATAAAATACAATCAATCAGCGTAACATAATAAATTGAACTGTCATCTGGACATTTTTGATAGGCATTACATCTGCGGACAATAAATAATAAATATAATAAATATTTTTTCTGGACAATTTACACAGCGCCATCTAGTCCCAAATTAAGCGCAAAGCTTGTATTATGGGTACTAGACAACTGATAAATGTACTTAAATACATTTTTTTTTGTAAATACATACTTATAATACATAGAAAACACCCAGACCAAGACAAACAGATATGTTCATGCACACAAATGTTTGTCTTGTGCGGGAATCGAACCCGGAGTCAAAGTGGCCATTGCTAACCATTCCACCACCGAGCTCGTCAAATACTCAAACAATAAAAGCTCAGTTTTTTTTTTATTGTGCTTTAAGTCTGCGACTTCGTCTGCACGTATCTCCGTATTCCTTGAGAATTTTCAAAAGTCTTTTTATAGCAAGTGCCTACGTCCTAATAGCTAGGTGTTTGCTAAATTTCGACCTGATCCGTCCAGCGGTTAACAGCGGCGACCACCAAAAAAGGCAAGGAACAATTAAATCCAATGTAGTCCCGGGGGTAAAACTACGGCTGCCTTGGAACTCACAACGAATTTAACTAGAAGAAATTAGTAGGAGTAAGAAGCTTTTGGAATTGGACTTCCCCTCTTAGCAATGTGAAAGACCTGATTTAATCAAAAGAGATTAGTAGGAGTAAGAAGCTTTTGGAATTGGACTTCCCCTCTTAGCAATGTGAGAGACCTGTCTGTCTTAATAAACTAGTAAACTCAAAACTACTGAACGGATTTTTATACGGTTTTCATCAACAGATTAGTGAGAAAAATTAAATCATTTGTAGCTAGCGGTAATTAAAATAAAACCGGTCAAGTACGAATCAGAAACGTACATGATGGGTTCCGTACCTCCGTACAATGTTCTCCGTACAAAGACTCTTGTATGACGACTCTCTTTAATTTTTAGGTTTACCTTATTTGGGAGATGCTGCGTTGGCAGCGGGGGTGGCGGCGCGCGAGCGATATTTTATGTTGCGAGCGTTTATATGGCTACGGTAACCGCTTTACATCAGGCCGTATGCTTGTCTGCCACCCGACGTAGTAGTAGGTTGTCTGGAAGAGATTGCTTAGAGCGATAAGACCGCCTATTGTATTATCTTTTGTTTTATTTTGTGTCTGTATTTTATTTGGTGCAAATTTATTTGGTGTAAAGCGTTATTGTATTGTATTGTAGTATAAAATAAAAAAAATATTGACAAACATCTTCAATTTAGTTGGTAGAGCTCTAGTGTTTCTTCCGGCTGAGCGAAATATAATTACTAACAATATAAGCAGTAGTGTCATTTTCGCATTCAAAAAATGCAATGATAATCAGCTTCAGCTTCGGTGGTAGAGCCCCGGATCGCGACTGTATCTCGCATTCCATCCACACACAAACTACTCGTATGTAGGCAAATATTGTAGTTTTTGCTCCGTAATGAGAGTGGTGGAAGCAAGCTGTTGCACAATTGTCTCGTAACACGTGGAAGTTTAGATTTTACTCTGCGCCGACGATTATAGGCGCACCTAACGCCAATCAGGCGAGCCATTCACTACACGACTACAGAAACGTACATATTGGTCGCATACCACATTTTTTGAAGTTCTCCTTTACGAACGTTTGACTTGGGGAGTAAGCTGGTGAATGCGTGATGCGAGCGTTACGGAAAAGGCGAACGGAAGTTGAGAGGGAGATATAAGTTAGTAGAGCTAAAGAAGTTTAGTTGTGTCGTCTTCAGTCGTGTGGTCTTAAGCACACTCTTTTTTTAGTCAATCATCTAATGTAATCGGTGAAGCTGTTGTTGGTGTGGTGGCGCGTCACTACGAACTCATAATTCTGCAATTCTCTCCCCTCTCGCTCATGCATATTTTCTATACAAAATAGTTTCAATGTTTTACATCTTCCAGTCATCCCGTGACGATTATTATTATTATGTTTTTTTTTACAACATTATACAAAGAAATAGAGCTCATGCCTAATATGTTTTTCTCTAAACTCAAAAATAAGAGCGTACCTCAGGAAATAAGGTTCGCTTTGCGAGAATGTGTTTATTTTTGGATGATTATGTCCTGTTGCACCTACATGCGTGTTTGTAGCAGGAGTGGCAAGAAGCGAGCGATATTTCTTGTGTGGCAAGCTTTAAAATGCTATGCTATATTTTTATATACTACATAGGGTAGCAGACAACCTAAGACCCGCCTGATAGAAAATAAAAACGGTTACCGTAGCCAAATTAACGTTCGCAACATGAAATATCACGTGCCACCTGTGCTGCCAACGCAGCTTCTTTCTTTCTATTGACTTCGCTCACTCGCAAGAACACAACAATCCTCATGGGAATTGTTATTTGGCTGCAGTATTCAGAGGGATGTAGATACTTCTATAGTCGGGCAGCTTACAAATACGCTGTGCCATATCTCTCTTTTACCTCTTTCGCTAGTCGGCAGGGTGCACCACTTACACCCCAAAGAAATAATTTAATATTACAAAATAATTTACTTATCTAGTAGGGAATAAGCCTGACTGAAATTAATTGCCGTGAATAGCAAGCTTTATGTAGTCTATAACACGGTTGCTTCGAGTAACCCGTTAGCACGCTTCCTCTACATTAATACTGCAGATCGATCTGCATAATCAAATTGAATCATATCACCGTGAGATAGAGATCATTATTAGTTTCGTCGCAGTATCATCCCGCCGTGGTCCACTTTCGATTATTACACATGATGATTTAAAACGAATTGCTGTCGTACGTTATTCATGAAAGTGTTATAATATGATAGGATTGATCGCTTTTTGACCTATTGACAGGTATGTATCACTTTCCATTTTACGAAGAGGCGTACAGTCAGCCAATGAAGTGATGTATCTTTTTATTTACACACTTTCCTATTAATTACGTTTTATTAGTACTATTACTTATACTGTGGTTTTATACTATTTATTACGTATTATATGACGAGCCCGTGTGTGGTCGAATGGCCCACTTTGACTCCGAGGTCGCTGGTTCGATTCGATCTAGGGTTGCCAACTGTTAAAAACAGTATTATATTGTTTTTCACTAGATTATACTTTTTACTGTTTAACAAATATCATCATCATCATCAGGTCATTTTAGTCTCCACTACAGGAGCACGACCCTCTCTCGTCCGTCACAGACAGGAGGACTTGGCCTACACTCCCCACGCTGCGCGCTGGCCAGACCGGTTGGGGAGTCGATAATGTATTTCCCTTAGTCGCCTTGTACGACATCCACAGGAAAAGACGGAGTGATTCTATTCTAGTCTGCCGGAAACCACACGGCCAAATAAATTAAAGTTTAATAAATATAAAATATACAAAATACTATTTTCAGCATCAAAATGCTTAACACTAGCGTTAGACATATATTAATTTAATAAAAAATGAGCTCCTGATTTAATTTTAAGTAGTTATAATTGTGATGTTTAAAGAAGACTGTAAAGTTATAAGTTGTGCGAGAAGCTATAAAAAATATTTAAAATAATAAATAAATAAAATACTGTTGATTTTTCTAAAATACTGTTTAATATTCTTTTCAGGGCTAAATTATTATGATATATGGCTAAATTAGGAGGCTAAATTATTATGATATATGACGAGTTCGGTGGCGTAGCGGTCAATGACGCAGCTTCGACACTAACACTCGTGGGTTCGATTCCCACGTAGGACAAACATTTGTGTGCATGAACACATCTGTTTGTTTGTTTGTCTGGCTGTTTTCTATGTATCATAAGTATGTATTTACAAAAAAAAATGTATTTTCGTATGTTTATCAGTTGTCTAGTAGTACCCATAACATAAGCTTCGCTTACTTTGGGGCTAGATGGCGCTGTGTAATTTGTCTGACAATATTTATTTATTATTTATTTATTTTTTGTAAAAAAAAGTTGGTATCCATAGTTCGATCCCACATGACAAACATTTGTGTGCATGAACGTATATGTTTATCTTGGTCTGGGGTCAATGTAACACATGGGCTGAAAAGTCCCGGGCCTAACAAAGAAAACGCGGTTTTTTTGTTCAAAATTGACTTTATTCATCAACGTAATCTCCATCAAGAGCCACACAATCATTCCAGCGCCGCTCTAACATTTCAATATGACTTTTGTAGAACATTTTATATTTTGCCTCAAAATAGGCCTCAGTTTCCTCGAGGACCTCTTCATTCGAGAGAAATTTCTTCCCGGTGAATATTTTTTAGGTCTGCGAATAGCCAGTAGTAGCTGTGAGCCAAATCTGTCGAATACGATGGATGTGAGAGGAATTCGAAGTTCAATTCGCATTTTTTTGATTGACTTGTGACAAGGTGTGTTGCCATTAAAACAACGCACCGAAACGAATTTTTTTTCTTTGCCATGTGCGGTCGTTTCTTTACAATTTTGGACTTCAAACGCTGCAATAATGTATTCACTGTTGATGGTATTTCCCTTCTCATTATAGTCGATGAATATTACACCACACACATCCCAATATATCGAGGCCATAACCGTTCCAGCTGACAATTGTGCTTTTGGGGCCTTTGGAGGAGGTTCGCCAGTTGCTCTCCACTCAGATGACGTTCGTTTTGATTCCGGAGTGAAGTGATGGATCCATGTTTCATCCTTTGTCACATATCGATGGAAAAAATCCGATTTGTTACGTTTAAACATGGCCAAACACTGCTCAGAATCATCAGCACGTTCATGTTTTTGGTCAACAGAGAGCAACCGCGGCACCCACTTTGAACAAGGCTTTCTTATAATCAAATGCCCATGCAATATAAAGCTAACACGTTCTTTTCATATCTTTACGATGTCAGCTAACTCACGCAACTTCACTTTTCGATCATTCAAAGTGATTTTTTGGATTTTTTTATGTCTTTTGGTTTTACCGCCTCATTTGGACGTCCACTGCGTTCTGCATCATCGGTGTCTCTACGACCACGTTTGTAGGCAGCAAACCAACGTTTTATGGTTGTTTCTCATGTAGCAGAATCCTTATGATACTTTTCAAGCCATTTCTTCGATTAAACGGTATTATCTCCCATCAAGAAGCAGTGTAAAACTAAAGCATGAAATTGTTTTTCATCCATTGTTTTGAAAATAACAAAAGTAGTGTCACCCTTAGCACAATAACTCACAAACTTCTGAGTAGAATATCATGAAATTTTAACAGCTCTCATTTGAAGGTTAGTACTAACTGAAAAAGCGGTGAATGCAATAAAAATTCATACATGTGTTAGGCCCGGGACTTTTCAGCCCATGTGCTATTATACCTATGTATTTACAAAAAAAATTAGGTATTTAAGTATAGTATCAGCTATCTAGTGCCCTTAGAACAAGCTTTGCTTAGTTTGGGACTAGATGGCAGTGTGTAATTTGTTCGAGAAAGAATTTATTTATATATATTCTTAATTGTATAACGAATACAAAACAATTTGATGTTATAAAGATGAATACAAAGGTGAGTTTATCTCTGCGAGAGATCTCTTCCAGCCAATCTTAATGGTTGTACTTGAAACAATACATTATTGGAAGGGGTCTGTCTACCCTTCCAAAAACACAAAAATGCAAAATAATAAATTAATAAAACTGAATATATGACAAAATAGGTTGACTTGTCGGTACTACATTGATAAATAAATGCATAGACGTACTTACACATATTAACATATTTATGTACGTCTATGTATTTATACTACATATATTATTAATTTTAAAATTAAAAGTTTTTTTTTTACTATGTCGGATGGCAGACAAGCATACGGCACGCCTGATGTGAAGCGGTTACCATAGCCATATTAACGCTCGCAACATAAAATATCGCTCGCGCGCCGCCACCCCCACTGCCATCGCAGCATCTCCTTCCTTTCTGGTAACCTCACTCACTCGCAGGAACACAACAGCAACCAACCGGTTCAAGGGAACCGTTATTTGGCTGCGGTATTCTGTGAGGTGGACGACTTTACAAAGTCGGGTAGCTTACAATGACGCTCTCTACCTCTCTTTTCACCAGAGCTTCGTTTGTCAGTCAGCTGGTTGCACCGCGTGCAGGTGAAGTTGGCTTTGGTTCAAAGATGTTGATGAACCACCTACACCCCATTACATACCAAAAGTATTTATTCATGGAAATTAAAGGAAATTTATGCCGAAATTCACTTATGTAACGTACGTAGAAGGTACTAGAAGGGTCTTCTTATACAGTAACATCGCTCGCCATCGGCAGGAAATTCCACCTCACACGTTGGAGCCAAGATGATTGCGAATTATGCGGTTCCAGAGAAGTTTTACTTCTAGCTAGCAGTTCTAACACACCCTGGCAACACCATGCAAATGTCGCGTCGTTTACTAGTATCAGACAAATTGCACAGCGCCATCTAGCCCCAAATTAAGCGAAGGTTGTGTTATAGGTACTAAACAACAGATAAACATACGTAAATACATTTTTTTGTAAATACATACTTATGATACATAGAAAACACCCAGACCAAGACAAACAGACATGTTCATGCACACAAATGTTTGTCCTATGTGGGAATCGAATCCACGAGCGTTGGTGTCGAAGCCGCATCATTGACCGCTACGCCACCGAGCTCGTCATGGCATCATAGAACAATGGCATCGGTACAGAGCATAAATGAGCATGTGTGCGTGCGTCGCCATACAAACTATTGCAGATTCGTCTCAGAAGATGGGAGATGGAGTCCATACGAGTGAGTAGTAGGGAGTGCCCCTATTAATAATAAATAATAATAAGTCCGCAGGGCAGCTTGTGTGGCGAGCTGTTGTGTGAGTAGCGACACCACGGACCCGAGTCTCCAGAGAGTCGGTCAGGGCCTTCGTCTCCGACGTGTCTTCATCGGTCGGAGTGTAAACACAAGAAGGCCCGCAGGACTCTCAGCTCTGGCTTGCCTTCATTGGCCGTCCAGAGAGGAGCCGCTAGAGCTATATGCTCCAGGGGTGGAAGTGTTAAAGGGCATCACGCCGCGAGTAACTTCGGAGAAAGCGCAGCACACCTCTCGACATCCCTGAGTCACTCACACCGGTGTTGCCCCCGGCCGTTTTCCTGGCATTTCGGGGGCCCATCTAGTGAGTGGCAAGCCACCGCCTGCCGCAAATAACTAGCAATAAAAGCAGTTATGGCAGGCGTCCGTCCCTCTTCTGTAATAGCCCGGTATTAAGTTCACCCAGATCTCATCTCCATAGCCCATTTATTTTCCATCACACTTCGCAATAGTCTCAACGCCTGCCGAGACCTGCTCATGGGTATGTCGTTCCATTGACATATCCTGGAGCGGGTCACGGCGGGCGTACAACATTACATCAAACTTCTCAAAGGGGCCTCTACGCGTTGGATCCATATCCCCGCGTATGCCTATCAAATGACCGGGCTTGACCCGTGACTAAATAGAGATAAATAATAATAATAAAATACGTTTATTAACATCACAACATGAAACAATAAATTCACACAATACACAATAACAATAAACATTTTAAACAAACATGTACATAATTATGATTGTTAATTGTTGTTATTATGTTAATTGGCCATCGCTCGGCATTACTGCTGTGTAGTACACACAGCGCCGGTATTCTGCGACAGCCAACAGGTGCCGACACGAACCTCGTCGGCCGAGGTATACCTTTTTTATATAAAAGAAAAACAAAAAATCAATCCTGGCATCCCTAACCGTCAGACTATCCAGCACGTATAATGGGGACAGTTCTCCACAACACACACCGAACAGACAGACGGCACCGGGAGGCCCAGTATTTAGCACAAACACGACAGACATTGTGCAATTAACAGCTTGACACATCCCCACCCCCATTACTTCACTGCTTCCCCTTAAAACTTACGCTATTTATGAACACTATTTTTATGTTAAAATAAATTGATAAAAGCGAATTAATTTTAAAGTGGAAAGTGATCGCCAACAAACAGAGACAGAGAAAGAAGCCGAGTAGTGTCCGTTGCACTGACACTGTCGTCTGACAGCCCAGTTCCAAGGCAGCCGTAATTTTACCCCCGGGACTGCAATGGACTTAAGTGTCCATTGCCTTTTTTGGCGGTCGCCGCTGTTAATCCTGGGTACACAGGAGACACAGTGGTGAGAATATTGTGGTGGGCACATACTGAAATATAACCCATATTTTTCGGACCTATATAATATTAATTAGTAGGCATTAATTACATGGCATTTGTATGGAGTGACCGGGGTGTGATCATACTGTAGTTATATTTAGACCTCCCTGTGTGAAGTCATTTCGCAACCATCAAAGCATGCAACGGGAAGAGAATGGACATTAAACAACTATTATGCAACGTTATATAAACCTTGATCCAATGCTCCAATTGACGATATTGTGATCTGATATCCGGTTTCTTGTGTGAAAGGAAGAGAGGTACCAACTATTTGAGAAGTAGTTTTATAAATATTAACTACAATATAATCATCATCATCAGTCTTTATCTACCCACAATCAAATCATCTTGACCAAAAAGTTTAGTCAAGATGATATATCATCATCATCATCATCATCAGGTCATTTTAGTCTCCACTACAGGACTACGACCCTCTCGTCCGTCTCGTACGTCTTGGCCGTGTGGTTTCCGGCAGACTAGAATAGAATCACTCCGTCTCTTCTCGTGGATGTCGTACAAGGCGACTAAGGGAAATATATTAAAAAACATCGATCAGGCCTCCCCAACCCGTCTGGCCAGCGTGGGGAATGTAGGCCATATCCTCCTTCTGTCTGAGACTAAATACATACATATAACATCTTGACCAAACTTTTTGTACTGTCAAGGACTAAATAACCATAATATTAAATATTCCTGGACGAATTACACACTGAGCAAACAAACTAAGCAAACCAAACTAAGCAAAGCTTGATAGCGAACTAGATAACTGATATTGTACTTAAATACATTTTATTTTGTAAATACCTACTTATGACACATGGAAAACCCCCAGACCAAAGTCAAACAGATATGTTCATGCACACAAATATTTGTCTTGTGCGGAGTTCGAATCCGCGACCCCGGAGTCAAAGTGAACATTGCCAACCATTCAACCACCGGGTTCCTAGAATACCTCGAAGATAAAATGCTATATATGTCTGCCTCCCCTGTTATCCATATTGCTATGCCTGAAAAGGTACATGTGTGTACAGTGTAAATATTTGTTTTTATACTACTAAAGTGACAAACAAGCACACGGTCCGCCTGATGGAAAGCAGTTACCGTACCCTATGGACGTCTGTAACACAGGAGGCATCACATGCGCGTTGCCGACCCTGTAAAAACCTCTTTACGCCCTTTTTGAAGGACTCCATGCTGTAGTCTCCTGGGTAAACCTCTTTAGTATTGAATTATATACTTCAGTAATGCAATTATTGAATAAATAACACATATACATGCTCACATTTTTTTTTCATTTGCCGTGTGGTTTCCGGAAGATTAGAATAGAATTTATCGTGCCCTTCGAAGCACGGAGGAGCTCGAGATAAATAAACCCATCCGTGGATAGGCTACGGTCGAAGTTGTTTAACTTGCGTGTTCGATTAGACTAACACGCGCAACGACGCTATCGTGTTCCTCTATAAGTGTATATAATCCATCCTCTGTATCAATGTAAGCATCATCATCATCATCATCAGGTCATTTTAGTCTCCACTACAGGAGCACGACCCTCTCTCGTCCGTCACAGACAGGAGGAGGATTTGGCCTACACTCCCCACGCTGGCCAGACGGGTTGAGGAGGCCTGATCGATGTTTTATAATGTATTACCCTTAATCGCCTTGTACGACATCCACGGGAAGAGACGGAGTGATTCTGTTCGAGTCTGCCGGAGACCACACGGCCAAATAAATAAATAAATATTTCTGGATTCAATTTACACAGCGCCATCTAGTCCCAAATTAAGCGCAAAGACTAATTGGGACAGCAAAGTTAGCAAAGCATAACACATTATGGGTACTAGACAACTGATAAATGTACTTAAATACATTTTTTTTTGTAAATACATACATTCGACCATCGAGCTTGTTGAATTGGTAAATGAAGCGATTCTATTAGTGCTTAAAAACACATACCTCGCTAAACATCCTCACACATTACTAGTGGAATCATAGCCTTAGCGAGATATTATAGATAGAACAGACTGACGGCCTTCCTTTTTGACGAGCATGGTGGTCGTCGAATGGTTAGCAATAGCCACTTTGACTTCGAGGTCGCGGGTTCGATCCCCTTACACGACAAACATTTGTATGCATGAACATGTCTGTTTGTCTTGGTCTGCGCATTTTATATGTATTATATGTATGTATTTACAAAAAAAAATGTATTTAAGTATTATATCAGTTATCTAGTACCCATAGTACAAGCTTTGCTTAGTTTGGGACTAGATGGCCGTGTGTAATTTACTTATTTTATATTCGTGCTTTTATAATTAGCTGACCCGACAGATTGAATTGGTTTCGCATCAGCTGTCAAATGACTGACAGTTCTGTCAATCGCCATAATATAGTTACATTACAAAAGTTAATATGGTCTTTGTTTGTTTGTAAGTAATATCTTTGTTGCACTCGATAAAACAATCATATAAAAGTTTACATAAAATAAAAGCCGTACAAAGGCGGACTTATCCCTTTAAGGGATCTCTTCCAGTCAACCTTTAAATATTTGAGAGGATAATTATTTGGTCGTTCAGTTTTCTTAAATTTTCTAATTTTCCGCGCAACTTTCTTATTTTTTTTCTTTTTTGTATTAGCGTGTAAGTGGTTCATCAACTTCATTGAACCAAAGCCAATTTCACGTGCACGCAATACACCCTGCTGACTGACAAACGAATCTCTGGCGACAAGAGAGATACGGAGCGTATGTAATCTACCCGACTGGGGAATGTACCTCCACCTAATAAAATGGTCCCAACTGAAAATCAGCGCTGGGGTCTGACATAGTCAGACCACGGCATAATGCTGAGTTGGGTCCAATTTGTGGCATTACGCAGCACTATGTCCTTTCTTGTATCTATGTTTTATAAAATATCTTTTAAAATATGTAATAGTGTTGTGTTATGTTACAAATAAATGTTTCTTCTTCTTCTTTCTTCTTCTTAATAGAATACCTCAGCCAAATAACAATTCCCTTGAGGGTTGTTGTGTGTCTGCGCGTGAGTTCGGTCACCAGAAAGAAAGGAAAGGAGTTGCTGCGTTGGCGTGGTGGCGGCGCGCGAGCGATATTACATGTTGCAAGCGTTAATATGGCTACGGTAACCGCTTCACGTCAGGTGGGCTGTATACTTGCCTGCCACCCGACGTAGTATAAATAAAAATGTAGTGATGATAATTATGTGTGCCAAATGTAACATTGATATATTATGTACATACATACAATAATATGGTAAAGCAATGACGTAATATAACATATTATGTGATCGCTTCATCAATGTCTTCCAGTACTTAATCAACCTTTCTTGTTGCCAAACAGAACAATGTGTTGTTTAGAGAGTAAATTATTTATGATTTATAATTAAGAATACAAGCAAGAATATTTCATTTTGTCTGTGGATAAATCTATGAACTATTAATTGCTTACGAATGGAAAATATTAAATTGATCCACAAAAATAACCTGATTTGCATATCAAATTAATCTGATCCCACATCGAATCCTGCATTTGTATTAAGTATTTTTTAATGTGCAAAATAGGTTAGGTTAAGTTAGGTTAGCAATGTATTTATTTGATGTTACGTTAAATAGTATACCTTACGAATACGACGAGCTCGATGGTCGAATGGTTAGCGATGGCCACTTTGACTCCGAGGTCGCGGGTTTGATTCCCGTACAAGACAAACATTTGTGTGCAGGAACATGTCTGTTTGTCTTGGTCTGGGTGTTTTCAATGTATTGTAAGTATGTAATTACAAAAAAAAATGTATTTAAGTACATTTATAAGTTGTCTAGTACCCATAACACAAGCTGTGAGCTTAATTTGGAACTAGATGGCGCTGTGTAAATTGTACAGAAAAATATTTACGAATAAAGCTTTAAGCAGACTGCTGGCACCGTTATTGACACAAGAATAAATAAAAAAAAATAAAAAAAGCTGTAGTCGTTGTATGACAGTCGTTAAGCCAAGTCATGAAGTCAGTGGCCTTTAGGCGGTTTGAAAACACTGTCCTCCACCAACCCGCAGTTGAGCAGCGTGTTGGAGTACGCTCTAAACCCCTTCGATTGAGGGTTCGTATCCTAGCAGTGGGCTAATTAAAGATTAACAAAGAAGAAGACGAGAAACAAGCTTTTATTCGTCTATAATATAAAAATGAATCTAAAATGACCTGAGTATACAGTTCAAATTTCAGCTTGATACCTCTACGCATTCTCGACATAGAAATTCTTGACAGACAGACAGACGGACAACAAAGTGGTCTTATATGGGTTCCGTTTTTCCTTTTGAGGTACGGAACCCTAAAAAAGGAAAGAGAACAGGCTGGCAACGGATCGGCGAACCCTTGGTGTTGCTGATCTCCATAAGCGGTTGTGATTGTTTTCCATCAGGTGACCCACATGCTCGTTTGCCCCTCTGTCATACAAAAACAAAACATTTGCTTTCCTTCACTAGCGGTCTCTATTATTTTGTTATTTGATGTAAGTGTAATTAAATATGTAACCATATTTAATGTATCGAGTAAGTAGAAGATTTAAAGTATTAAAATATTTATGAGATTTATAATTTTACTACTTCATGTAATGTGTCAGTAACACCGGTATACGGAAATGCCATAAGGCTTATGTTTATACAGTTTAATCATCACCATCACCATCATCAATTCATCATCTGCCAATATCTACCCACTGCTGGATATAGGCCTCCACGATGCTTTCCTCCAAATACGATCTTCCGCCTTTCGCATCCAGCCGCTTCTAGCCGCTTTTTTAAGGTCATCGGCCCATGTAGACGTCCAACGCTTCGTCGTCCTACGCGCGGCCTCCACTCTAATACCTTCCTCCCCATCTGCTAAGTTTTGAATTTTTCTGCGAAGTGATAACTTACTAGGCAAATGTGACCAGCCCATTGCCACTTCAGCTTCTAAACTCTGAAGGCTATGTCGACAACATTGGTTCTCCGTCGAACTTCTTCTTTCCGGATTCGATCCCTTAAAGAAACCCTGAGCATAGCTCTCTGCATCGCTCGCTGCACGAACTTAGCCTGTGGACCAGTCCGATGGACAGTGTCCAAGTCTCTGCACCATAGGTCATTGCAGGGAGGACGCACTAGTTCAAGACTTTAGTCTTCAAGCAATAGAGTATCTATGCGGCGGAGATGTGCCGAAGCTTTCCAAAAGCTGCCCAGCTCAATCGAAAGCGTCTATCGATCTCTTTGTTAAAATTACCCTGGTCCAGCTGTATGGAATGTCCGAGGTAGACATAGTCTTTAACCACTTCAATAGCTGCATTCTCTACGATAACCAGGCTAGGGATGACGATATCATCAGGAAACTGAAGGTGTGATAAGTACTCGCCATTCGCACTGATGCCCCGTGTTTCCAGTCCAGCGTTTTAAATACTCGTACGTCTTCCAGACCAGTGACAAATAGTTTCGGGGAGATGACATCCCCTTGACGCACTCCCCTCTGCAGCTTAGATTGCTGGTCCTGGCCGCGGATAGTTATTGTTGCAGCGCCATACAACCATCACAGCACCTCGGTAAAGCGGTGGTCGACTTGGCATCACTGTAAGGATTCTAGAACAGACCAAGTTGCGATGGTGTCGAAGGATTTTTCATTATCCACAAAAGTCATACAGAACGGCAAATTGTACTCTATGGTTTTCTGCAAAATCTGCCGCAATGTATGCATGTGGTCCAGGGTACTGTGGCCATTACGATACCTAGCCTGTTCCGGTGTCTGGTAGTCATAAACCCTTCGAGCGAAACGATTCGTGATAACTATTAAAAACAACTTATAAACGTGGGTCAGGAGTGAGATCGGTCTATAATTCTTCAATGACGTTTTTGAAGAACGGCATCAACTCATAATCATCCCACTGTTGGGTTACAGGTCTCCCTACCATCGATGGGATTTAGGCATACTTCACTACGCTGCTCATCTGCGGATTGGCGGAGGCCAGTGTTTTGGCTAAACGACAGTCATCTAACGACAACAGCCGGGACCGACGGAACTGCGGTAGTGGAGTTTCTGTGAGTTTTGAGGAACAACACGACCAAAATCCTGGTTTCGTAGGTTTAGTAGAGCACTGAGATCACTTACACGAACAGCCTAAATGTAGCTCATTATAGAAAAACAAATACTCTGTAAAATTTGTGGTACCTTCGATTGCGAGTGTTTAATAGACTATCGACGATAGTACTAATAGCCACGATCGATGTTAGTAGTAACTCCGTATGAAAAACTTCTTTATTTAAGAATTGATACTTACCACTAAAGTGGTAAAGAAGCACACGGCCCGCTTGATGGATTCCAGATATGAACGCCTGTAGCACCAGGGCCATCACACGCGCATTGCCGACCCTGTAAAATAAATATATAAAAACCTCTTTACGCCCTTTTTGAAGAACCACATGCTGTAGACTCTTGAGAAAATCTCGATAGGTAGTTAATTTCACAGTTTGACAGTACGCGGGAGAAAACTTCTCTGGAACCGCACAGTACGCGAGCACTAAGGCTCCAATGTATGAGGATAAATTCTCTATCAATAGCGAGCGGTGTGACTGTACAAGGAGGCCGTGGGCATCGTGTCAAGCACCGAACACACCTCATTGTACAATCGATAGAACACACAAAGGGACGCAAAATCTCTACATCATTTCGATTATCGCCATTTTGATTGGCATTACACACCATTGCCCGATTGCACACTGTGCGTAATTAATAAATAATTGAAACGCATTGTGCATGCTTGCCCCCATATTAGTCATAGACACGTTTGTTTATATGCCAGTAAACAACGATTTTAATCGCACATTGTGCAATGCCACAGACTAATAGCGATGTCTTACCGAATGACTTGCTCTTTAAAATGTTAGCACTTTGCACATGTTTACACTGTGACAACATTATGACTTGCAGAAATGGACCCTGTTTACCATGTTGTTATGCAGAATAGATCCATTTTGTTCTAAGTCTAACGAGACATTGTGCGAAATAGACATTCTGCAAAAGCGCCTTTTTGCGAAAGAGGCATTCTGAGAAAGGCACATTCTGCGAAAGAGGCAATATGAGAAAGATACATTTTACTACCAGTAGACATTCTGCGAAGTAGACGTTCTACGCCTAAGCCCAACCGACATGTTGTTCGACTTTAAAGTAAGTTTTCGTGTAAGTTTTGGGGTGTAAGTGGTTCATCAACATCTTTGAACCAAAGCCAACTTTACCTGCACGCGGTGCACCCTGCTGACTGACAAACGTAGCTCTGGCGAAAAAAGAAGTAGGGAGCGTAGTTGTAAGCTACCCGACTGGGGAATGTACCTCCACCTCACAGAATACCGTAGCCAAATAACAATTCCCTTGAGGATTGTTGTGTTCCTGCGAGTGAGTGAGCGCGGCGCGCGAGCGATATTTTTAATGTTGCGAGCGGTAACCGCTTCACATCACGCGGGCCGTATGCTTGTCTGCCACCCGTTGTAGTATAAAAAAATAGTTAAAGTTCAATAGAAATAAAACTATCACGCAGTATAGGTTTTGGGAAGCATATGCCATCAAACTGCTAGAATCTGGTGCAAATACATAAAACTCGATCTGAAGTTTCTCGCTATGTATATCTTTCAATTAGGCAAAGTTTGTCGGTTGGATCTATTCTGCATAACAGTGTCCAAATATGGCGTTACTGGTATTATGAAAGTGTAAGTGATTGGTCATGGGAGTAAATACAAAAATGGTACCTGATATTTACCGCTTTTGTACTGTAACACATTGTTTTTTAATAGCGGTTCATACTCACAAAGTAGCGTCACTTGAGTATAAAAAGTACGTAGTAGTACGAGTACGTAGGATCATTATAAATTAATAAATTTGATATAAATAAGAAATAATGCGTCGGAAAAAATAAATAAAATATATTTTGCAATGTGCACATCAAGCCCTTTCATTTGATATCCCATTTGAACTAGTAGCTTCAATTTGAAATTTCGACCCCTAAACAAAAATATAGACCCCCTATTTTTCAAGATTTAATGACAAATGTATAGTTTTGAGATTTATTCTTGTATTTGTAGTCTATAACGATGTTACTTGCCAAAATTCATAGTTCTAGGTCAACGGGATGTGCCCTATGGGTTTTGATTCCCTTAAGAATGTGTCGAAATATGCGTTTTTTGCTGAATAAACGGCCGTATCTTTTTTTTACGTAAACTTAGCAGTATGATTTTTTTACAACTTAATGGGAAAGTAGACCTGAGTATACAGTTCAAATTTCAGCTTGATACCTCCACGCATTCTCGAGTTAGAGGGTCTTGACAGACAGACAGACAGACAGACGGACAACAAAGTGATCTTATAAGGGTTCCGTTTTTTCTTTTGAGGTACGGAACCCTAAAAATGGGGTGTAGCTGTGTCTTGGACACGGCCGTGTGTTGTACGTGAATATATGCACTAAAATTATCTCAAAATGACAGCGCTTCCCCCTCCCCCGCACGCCATGTTCCATTGTCCTTACTTAACGTAATAAATTCTTTGCGCCTTCATCTATCCAGTGGAGTGATTGAATTTTGGATGAAGATGATAGATTTGTAGCTGCAACACCAAACTGTATCCCCCGATTTTGTTATCATTCGTTTTTTTTTAATTGCTTCCCTATGGGAGCAATTTTAAAAACATGTCAAAATAATTATACCTTAAATAAACAACGTGCTGTGTGGTTTCCGGCAGACTAGAATAGAATCACTCCGTCTCTTCCCGTGGATGTCGTACAAGGTGACTAAGGGAAATACATTATACAACATCGATCAGGCCTCCCCAACCCGTCTGGCCAGCGTGGGGAGTGTAGGCCAAATTCTCCTGTCTATGACGGACGAGAGGGTCGTGCTCCTGTAGTGGAGACTTAAATGACCTGATGATGATGAAATAAACAAGAGTCCAAAAACTGTGATACACTATTGCTTATTAAGGCTAATATATTATAACTTAGGAAATAGATGAGATAAAATCCTATTGTTGTTCAGTTGAAATTTGCAAAAAATTACTGTTCACATTTTCCATCAACAGACTATAATGTTTTATCATTGTCTATTGTTGATCGAAGGTTTTTATCATTTTTTTATATATGAGGGGGGGGGGGGGGCAAACGAGCATACGGATCACCTGATAGAAAGCAATCACCACTGCACATGGAGATCAGCAACACTAAGGGATCGCCGATCCGTTGCAAGCCTATGCCAACCCTCAAGGGAATGCGGTATTCTGTGAGGGTTGCGGTATTCTGTGAGGTGGAGGTACTTCTCCAGTCGGTCAGCTTAAAACATTACGCTATGCCCTACCTCTGTTTTCGCCAGAGCTTGGTTTGTCAGTCAGCAGGGTGCTGCCACATGCAGGTGTGGTTGGCTTTGGTTCAAAGATGTTTATGAACCACTCATACCCCAACATTAATAATATTAATTTTACGACTTATTAAAATCTATGTGGCTGTATAGACGAGCCCGGTGTTCGAATGGCTGTTTTGATTCCGAGGTCGCAGGTTCGATCCCCGCACAAGATAAACATTTGTGTGCATGAACATATCTGATTGTCTTGTTCTGGTTGTGTTGTTGGTTCTGGGTGTTTTCTATGTATTATAGAGGGTGTTTTCTATGTATTGTAGATATGTATTTACAAAAAAAAATGTATTTAAGTACATATATCAGTTGTCTAGTACCCATAACACAAGCATTGCGCTTAATTTGGGACTAGAAGGCGCTGTGTAAATTGTCTAGAAATATTTATTTATTTTTATTATTTATTTGAAAAAACAATGTATTTAAATACATTTATCATTTGTCTAGTACCCATAGAATAAGCTTTGCGCTTAATTTGGGACTAGGTGGCGCAGTGTAGATTGTCCAGAAATATTTATTTAAATTTATTTATATTAATACTGTAGTGTAACAATAGTGTAAGAGTGATTTACTGTCTTTCGCCAAAACCTCGTTTGCTTAATGTACAGTATTATAAAATTATTAGATTGTTGAAAAAATCCTTCACGTGTTAAGAAATAATTTCACGAAAGAATTTCTACAAACGTTGTAATTTGGCAGAAATGCAATTAGCCTTGACTCCTATGTGTTACAGCCATAAAATTAATTGTAGACACAGTAAACACATAAAGCAGTATAGCAACTCAACAAGTACAAGAGCTATGCAACATAATGCAAACGTCCGATGATCCGAAACCGTATATGTGAAAGATATTTAAGTAATTTGTTATGTATTCTTTATTACACATAAATTATTATAACACAGTTACATCAAAAGTGTACAAATAACAATTTATCATCTCTTCATATTTTTGGCCCCAAAGCTAATCTCGTGTACGTAGTGTAACCTTTTGCCAAAACCTCGCTTGTTTATAGGCAGTGTGCATGCGGCCTATAAACAAGCGAGGTTATGGCAAAAGGTTACAGCATATCAAGGCAGAATAAAGCTTCATCTCCCTGAAGTCTCCATACATTTAACCAATCGTTGAGAATTGTTATGTGTCTACGACTGGTGAAGTCACAAAAAGCTAAATGCTTTGTCAGCAGCGGTACTCCTAACTACATTGCAAGCATCTAAAAGCTACGGTAATCGCTTTTCAACCAAGTTCAAGCTGGTTTAGTGCCCGGCGTTGTATAATAAAACTATAACATTTCAGTTCATCTAAGTGGAATGATGAAGGAAGGAGTTGCTGCGTTGGCATCGGGAGTAGCGGCGCGCGAGCGATGTTTCATGTTATGAACGTTAGTATGACTACGGTAACCGCTTCAGTTCAGGTGAACTGTAATTAAGTATAAAAAAAATAGGTTGTCAGTAAAGTCGGTTCACGGACGATAATTTTACGTGATAACATCATAAGAAAACATAGGGCGATCAATTCACGTCAAAATGACCAAACTGGTTTTGTTATACAATATATACAGAATAAGTGAAACATGACTTGTAAATATGCCACTTGTATCATCTAATTTTTATGAAGAAACGAAAAATTCTATGAATTAAGATATTACTATTGTTTTTATCTGTTCAAACCTATTAATGAAGTATTTGAAACATTGCTGTCTGAATGGCAGGAAAGGTGGGAAACTTCTACCAAAGGACGCCACTTGTATCTGTTCTTTCAATCGGTAAGAGATAGATTAAAGAAAAAGTGGTTAGAAGTCGACCACCCCGTTGCGCAATTTTTAACTGGACATGGCAATTTTAAAGCTAAACTCTTTTCGTTTAAATTAGTGCCGTCGCCCTTATGCGAATGTTCTACTGCTAATTCTGAATTCGATCAAACAGCACACCATGTTCTCTGGGAGTGTGATCTTTGGCAGCGGGAGCGGGATGACATGTTCATTGCAAGTTGCATCCGGGGTAGTATACTATTCAGATTTGGTAGCAACAAGGGAGAATTACCAAGCGTTCAGACGATTTTGCAATTCATATTATTGGAATCGATGTGTTAGGTAACAACTCAATGTTTTAGGTCCCTAATAGTGTTAGAAACTTAAAATTCGTGGTGCACGGCAGTTGAACTTCACTTGACTAGCCATCTCTTTAGGCTTTTAATGCCTTATTTGCCATATTGCTGTCTCTCACATTGCTAAGAGGGGAAGTCAAATTCCAAAAGCTTCCTACTCCTACTAATTTCTTCTGATTAAATTCGTTGTGAGTTCCAAGGCAGCCGTAGTTTTTTACCCCTGGGACTGCAATGGACTTCATTGTTCATTGCCTTTTTTGGCGGTCGCCGCTGTTAATCCTGGCTACACAGGAGATACAGTGGTGGGAATGTGTGGTGGGCCCTCGTCTCTTATTGTTTTTATCTTTATCTTACATACTCAACTTATCACGCTGAGCTCGAAAGGGTTAAACGAATGTCTATGTGTGTCGTTTTCGAACGCTTGCATAGAATTACACTACTATTCTACATGTATACTGTGGTGTAGTAATATTTTGAGTCACACAATATACGTCTAACATTACAGTAGCCTTCCGACATGGTGCCGCTGCAATTTCTACATGAGATTAATTTTGCAAGTATTTTTAATGCAGTGGTATAATCGGTAATCTTTTTGTAATTTAGTCTTCTAATTACATTGTATTCAACATATGTATTAATATTCTTTATTATACGTTTGTTTACAATGACATACATTTAAATAAGTTTTTTTTTTCAACATAATGTATGTATTATTTATTAGTCTATACATTTCGATGTCTCGTGCAATAAATATTGCAACTCAAAAAGTCAAGGAGACTATGATACGAGTATCGCGACATTCTCACTCACACTTAAAAAGTTTTAACAAAATAGGAAACCGACTTCATCATCAATGTACTCGAAGTCAATTAAGGATAACTCAAAAATTACTTTTCAGATCTTGATAATATTTAAATGTGACTGCACGAGAAGTACCAGCTATCAAATAAAAAAAGAATTATCAAAATCGGTTCACGTAGAAAAATGTTCCGTGGTAACCAGTGGTAACACATAACACATAAAAAACACTCAAATTGAGAACCTCCTCCTTTTTTGAAGTCAGTTAGAATTACTTTCAGCAGCTGTGGGCTAGCCACATCTGCCGAGTCAGCGTTGGCAGTTGGAGAGGAAAGTCGTAGAGTGGAGGCCACGTATGGAGCAACGAAGCTTATGTCGCCTCCGGTCTAAATATAAATAAATAAACATTTTTGGACAATTTACACAGCGCCATCTAGTCCCAAATTAAGCGCAAAGCTTGTGTTATGGGTACTAGACAACTGACAAATGTACTTAAATACATTTTTTTTTGTAAATACATACTTATAATACATAGAAAACCCCCTGACCAAGATAAACAGCCATGTTCATGCACACAAATGTTTGTCTTGTGCGGGAATCGAACCCGCGACCTCGGAGTCAAAGTGGTCATTGCTAACCATTCGACCACCGAGCTTGTCTAGCGGTTGGAAGCGGAAAAAGGAGGATCGCATATGATGGAAAGCATTGGGAAAGGCATATATCTACGGGGTAGGTACAGGCTAATAATGATGATTATTATTTCTAGTGAAGTGAAGAGGTTTTTACAGGGTCGACAACACGCGTGTAATGCCCCTGGTGTTCATAGGCTACGGTAACTACTTTCCATCAGGCGGGCCGTATGCTTGTTTTCCACTTTAGTGGTATAAAACAAATAGTGAAATGCTGTTTTTGTAGTTTTTATATCTCATTTTTTCTTCCATTGCCGAAACAGCGGATATCCTTCGATCTAACGCTTAATAAAAAGTTTATGCAATACCATTTAACTGTAATTCAAGGCTGGTAGTCACATATATTATTTCTCTCGTTAAATGAATGGATCATTGACATGGAAATATTTCAACATTTCGTTTATAATTGAATCGGACGGCGATATATGAAGGTCGACGTTAGATGTCGTGTGTTCAAAAATAGATCACTCTGACCACCATTTTTCTTGATTTTTTTTTTAATTTTTATTTAAGGCGATGGAAAGAAGCACAATGTCGTTTTGAAATGTATAACTGTATAATAGTAAAAACCTTTAAATTAACATATGCTTTATTACCATCGCCCTTAATCACATCACTTTGTGAAGTGGTCAAACTCTCTCAATGTATTGTTATGTTAGACTGTGGTTAACGGTGTTGGTTTTGCATTTACTGTAATTTTAAGTGCACTTTTGTTAATAAACATAATGTAAAACTGTTTGTTAGACCCAAATAAATGAAAAAAAAAAAAAAGTAACACATGAGGAGTTCGACAGCGTCGTTGCGCGTGTCAGTCTAATCAAACACGCTACTTAAGAGCCATATTACATTTTGACTGTGATTTTTGCGTAAAATGGCCAATTTTGGCGTTCTTGATCTCGGAAACAAAAATACATTAACAATGTTGACTTATTGAATAGTACAGAATAGCTATTGGCTTAGTACGTAGCGGCCTCGCTTTTTGTAAATTTTGCTTAACTTTTTAAATAAACCTTTAAAATTGCAGAGAAAGATTTTCATAAAATGCGCGCATTCACTATTTTCAGCTCCTGGATTGTACTACTGTTCCAAACAAATGAAATAAAAAAAATAGAATGTTATTTGTTAATTTTGTTATATAGTCGTATAGTACATAGCGGCCTCGGAATTTTGAAATATCATTGATTAAATATAGAAATAAAACATTCTTTTAAACAAAAAAAAAATACTACAAAAAACGATGCACCGGCGGCCTTCGCGGGTTTAGTACTGCGCGAGAGCTCGTCAGCGTGCAAACGTAATAGGGCTCTTAAGCAAGGAACACACATGTTCAGCAGCGTGGTGGAGTATGCTAAACCCATTTGATTGAGGGGAGACCCGTATCTCAACAGTGAGATGAATAAGGATTAACGACGTTGAAGTAATACATTGTTTATTTAGTTTTAGTTTTTGTAATATCTTTAGAATCTAAAGTAAAGAAGAAAAGTAATCTTTAGAGCTTTCTGCTTGTGACTCACCTGTAAGGTGGAGGTACTTCTCCCGTCGGGCAGCTTACAAATACGCTGTACCCTACTTCTCTTATACCAGAGCCTCTTTCGCTAGTCGGCAGGGTGCACCACGTGTAGGCGAGGTTTTTTTTGGCTTTAAAGATCATAATGAGCCACTTACACTCCAAAGAAAGAAGTCTCGATAAGAAATAAAGCCCACCACACATTCCCACCACTGTGTCTCCTGTGTAGTCAGGATTAACAGCGGCGATCCCCAAAAAAGGCAAATGAACAGTGAAGACCATTGCAATCCCGGGGGTGAGACTACGGCTGCCTTGGAACTCACAATGAATTTAATCAGAAGAAATTTGTAGGAGTGGGAAGCTTTTGAAATTTGACTCCCCTCTTAGTAATGTGAGAGACAGCAATATTGCAAATAAGCCATTAAAAGCTTAAATAGATGGATGCTCAATAAGAAATATCAAATTGATCTAATGACGTATTAATTAGTAATATTAATTATCTACAAGACTACATCTTACTTATGTCGAAAGCAGAACAGGTACGAAAATAGACTCAACTCTAAAACCTGTTCTCGTTTGGCCGCACTTGGAAAAATACAACAAATATTTCCAGGGAGAAACTAACTAGTGATGTAACTAGATTAATACCTCTCATACACTACATACATAGCGTATTGCATTCTTCGCTGCATGTTCTGAATAAAACCTGATATATGGGCGTCAATATAAATAAATAAATATTTCTGGATAATTTACACAGCGCTATCTAGTCGCAAATTAAGCGAACAGCTTGTGTTATGGGTACTAGACAACTGATAAATGTACTTAAATACGTTTTTTTTTGTAAATACATACTTATAATACATAGAAAACACCCAGACCAAGACAAACACACATGTTCATGCACACAGTCCAGGAATATTTAATATATTATATCTAAATGCTGCATAATACATCAATTACAATAAAATACAAACTAAACTAAAGTAACTAAAAATAAAGTTATTAATAAAGTTGCTAAAAATTTAACAGTACACAGCTTGACAGTACGCGGGAGAAAACTTCTCTGGAACCGCACAGTACGCGACCACTTGGGCTACAATGTGTAAGGATGAATTCCCTGTCGATGGCGAGCGGTGCGACTGTAGAAGGAGGCCGTGGGTATCATGTCAAACAACTTCTCTGAACACACCCCATTGTACAATCGATAGAACACACAAAGCAACATCGGTAGAACAGAAATTTACTCGCAAAACATTTATTGAATCTAGTGTACCTACTAGAAGGATTTTACAAAACTTCTATCCTGCTCGAATTAAACTATTGCGAGAGATGCATCAGCGTAGAAAATACCATCATATCAGATCATGTAATGCACCAATTACCACGCGATTTAAATGAGCAATCAGGATTGCGCAAACACATGCGATTACACAACCAGCCCATTACAATTATTGGATCAAAATTTTATTACTCCCCGCTGTGAAATCTCAA
This sequence comes from Hypsopygia costalis, assembly GCA_937001555.2. Taxonomy (NCBI): domain Eukaryota; kingdom Metazoa; phylum Arthropoda; class Insecta; order Lepidoptera; family Pyralidae; genus Hypsopygia; species Hypsopygia costalis. The sequence continues at coordinate 9,711,283 of OW443349.2, forward strand.
TGAGCCTGCATTTAGGTCGATGTTATTTTTATTGTTACGTTTTATTATTGCACTTATCCCGGGCTATTGTTCTTTGTTTAATTTCAGTTTGTAGTCATGTTGTGCCTAATTTCTTTGTCTTGTTACTGCTATTGCTAATTCGTCTTTGTTTTCTTAAGTGTTAGTATACGCTTCCTAAGTATACTGTATAGTTTGTTGTTTTGCTATATCAACATTTTCTTTCGTAACTTAAACTCTGGATATTAATAGTGAAGCTTACTTAAAATCATAAACTTTCTGGTGTATTTATATTAATTTATGTATTTATTTATATTATCAAAACATTATCTGTATGTATTTATATTATCAAAACATCATTTCTAGTAATATTTAACTTAATAATCTCATTTATTTCATTTGCTTAAGTAATTTCTTAGCGCTTCTAGTTTACGCTTCGCTACCTTGTTTTTGAATTCTAGCATTTAAAATATGCGCATAATAATATATGTTACTATCTTCCTAACTTTTATTAGTTTTACTCTCAATTTTAATTCGTGAAAGTGACTTGGGTTGTTTTATTGCATCGTCATTACGTGCTATGTGGATTGTGGAGCCCATTATCATTTCGATCTTTATCTAATTTAAACAAAGCACGTGTCGTCTGCACTTTCTTTTATGTCTCCCTATGAAGAACTTTTAAATAAAAAATACAACAAAATATTTAAACATTTTTTATTAATCAGCCTCAACTCAAAGTACTGTTTGTACTTCGACAAGTTTTATATATATATAAAAACAAGCACATATAAAAAGCTAAACAAGTAATAACAGATTAATATCTACAATTGGACAGATCGACCGCGCATCGTTATTCAATGCTATGCGGTCAACAATTTAGCCCTCGTAGGAACCGACCTCAAAAACCATGGGTCAGACATTGGTACCACCCAGTAATGTATCACAACCTTTCAAACGTGAGCGAACAGCACCGAAACTGACAAATTACAATATATATACACTACAAATACTAACAGATCACAACTTTTTTACTTAGCCTATTAAGGTACTGGTGTGAGAGCTAAGGAACTACGTTTGACTTAATGCCAACCGTGGTGTCCGTAGTGTCCATGGTAGCTGTGTTCCTCCTCCTTTTTAATGAGGTAAGGCACGTGCACCTTGACAGGGTAAGGCACCTCCTTCACGAGAGGTACGGGGACCTCCTTGTATACTGGGTAAGGCTTGTCAATGGGCACTTTCACTTCATAAGGTACCTTCTTCTCAACAGTGTAAGGGACCTTCTTGTAGACATCGTAAGGCTTTGGCACTGGTACCTTAATATGAACTGGGTAGGGTTTCTCAACCTCGACCTTGTAGGGCTTGTCGACTGGAACCTTGACTTCGTAGGGCACAGGCTTGTGTACTGTGACAGGGTAAGGCTTCTCTACTGGTACCGGGTAAGGTTTGGCCACGTACACGTGGTAAGGCTTGTCGACTGGCACTTTCACTTCATAAGGCACCTTCTTGATGACTTCATAAGGCTGGGGTACCTTAACCTCATATTTGACTGGGTATGGGACCTTCTTCTCAACAGTGTAGGGTTGTGGTACGGGTACCTTGACTTCATAGGGTACTTTCTTCTCAACGGTGTATGGGGTGGGTACTTTCACTTTAACCTCGTATGGCTTGTCAACTGGAACCTTGACTTCATAGGGAATCTTCTTCTCCACAGTGTAAGGCTCAGGCACGTAGACCGGGTATTTAACGTACTCCTTGACAGTGACGGGGACCTTCTTCTCAACGGTGTAGGGCTGGGGAACGGGCACTTTCACTTCATACGGTACTTTCTTCTCCACGGTATAGGGGACATGTTTCTCGACGGTGTATGGCACGGGGACCTTCTTGATGACTTGAACGTGTTTGACGTGTTCGTGATGACCATGATGTTCTTCTTGACCACCACTGATGGGCTTCCAGTCTCCGCCAGAATAGCCACCGTATTCGCCGCCGCCGTGGCCACCGCCGTGGCCACCGCCGTGGCCGCCCAGGCTTAAGCCTTCATAGCCGCCAAAATCATGTCCGCCTTCACCACCATGGCTGTATCCTTCAGAACCGCCGAAACTGTGTCCTTCAGAACCGCCGAAACTGTGTCCTTCAGAACCGCCGAAACTGTGTCCTTCATCGCCGCCTCCGCCATAAGAACCAAAATCGTAGATTCCTCGTTTGTCCTGCTTCTTATTGTCTTCAGCCGCCGCTTGTTTCGGTGAGCCTTTCTCCTCGCTGGCAAAGGCCACCACGGCCAGTGATACCACCAAAACAACCTGCGAAGAAAAAACAATTATTTAGCAAATAATAAGTTTCATGTTTACATATGTAACTAGTTCGATTAGACTAGTTACATATGTAGACTGTAATGTACTGTAAATAGAGACTAGAATACCAAATGCCCGCACTTTCTAAGGCTTCATAAGTAAACTTGGGAAGTGATTAGCGAATTACGAGATGGATCCCCACGGTCTATTGTTTGTGGTATTCACAAAGTAATCTTTTCTACAGCCATAATTGTTACGAGTACGTTAATTATTTATGATTGCCGGTTCTTAAACATTACACTTAAATAAATTCGAATGCATTTTAAAGTAGTTCCGACTTTCTCGACGTTAATCTGCTAATACTAACTAGATCGCGATGTGAGTGGCTTTTACGATTTGGGTATTTCGTAACTGTTATTTTATTGGAACAGCAATACGCGATATCTTGCGCAATACTTGGACCGTTACTTGATACAATCTACACGACATAGGAAGCAGAGTACAACTTTCGTTGCTTATCATAATATTAATCTCGTTACATACTATTCAATAAATAAAATCAGTGAATATTTTTTTGTTATTGTTATACTTAACTTTCAAATCATACAAATTGTTTATTCAATGGATTAAAGTGAAGGTGAGAAATAAATTTTATAATGCTGCTATTATGCTAAATAAAAGATTCCAAGTTATTAAAACATTATACTGGTTTTATATATAAGCACACCCATATCTTTCTAATTCACAAACTGCAAAAAAAGGTTTCTATTTTTAGAACATATTTTAGACCATAATTAACATTTTTATACTCAATCTATAACTAAATATCTTGTTGTTGATAAAATCTGGTAAAAGTAATACATTTGAAAGCCTATTTTTTGAGCAACAAATAGTAGATAACCTTTATTTAAGATCACTCTACGAGGACTAGGAACGGAAGAAGACAAAACAGCGGGGTACAAAAAGTTTGTGTGTTCCTAAATTGACATCATATGCAGACTAAGCTCACGCAGTTGACCCAGATGAACTTAAAAAATGACTCTAATCAAAACCACGTCAAAACACGCAGAGGAAATAAATGTTTTACTAATAACAAAAGTACTGAGTGAAAGTTAAACTGTGCCTCAATCCGTCTTTTATGCAAAACGCATGGAAATTCTCACGATTGGCGAACAAAACAATTGGCAGCTACGATAACAAATTACATAGTAAATCCCACGAAATTAAAGGTCTGGTCGATCGTTTCCTTTAGATTTCTTTCATATGGAATCGTAATGTTAAAATCATAGTGGATTATACTAAAATATACTGCACAAAGTTTGCAAGGCTACGTGACTTGTGTTATGCAAAAATTCTAGAAAAAACGCATTATGTATATTTCATGCTATGCTTTCATATAGTGACTTCGATATTCATCGCATTGAAACAATTGGGCATTTTTCGGTATCCGTGAAATTATCTATGGCTAGAGAGTTTTCTTTCCATGAAAAAGCATGAATTAAAAATATGTTCATTAGCGACGCATTCACGTATCACAATAAATTAAAAGTTATGAAAAAATACTCCGAATTTATCAACACAAAAACGTGGCTTATTTATAAAATATTTTATTTTTACTTAGGGGTATTTTATGCCTTTTGTATATGAATTTCAGTTTTTTTAGACTTTTATATAGTCAACTTTAGAAGTCGTTCAGAAACCCTCTTCGTTACTCTAGTGCATTTGATCAGATCAAAATTAAACTGAAAAAAGAAAATTGTGTAGCAACTGGCACTTAGGAAAATATATATTTATTGGATTATTCTGATTATTATAAAAAATATGTAAAGTACAAATGATATATATAATCTCATTTATAATATGACAACCTGACAACGATTGCATCTATCTACATACCTAACTCGTATTTCCAATTAAAAATGACACTATTATTTTCTCATCATTTGCACAGAGATTTTTAGAGAACAGGTTAGATATTTGTATATATCAAGTTAGACATTGCAAAAGTTGTATGCACTATCATCATGAAATTCAATAACTATGATTTATGCCACATCTAGCCATAACCTGCAAGATTTTTTGTAATAAATATTAGAATAACCAGCAAAATTCATCTGAAAAATTTTCATTATCAATAAAACAAACCTTGAGCATATTTTTAAAAATAAATTAATTTTAAAATCGTACAAGAAAATCTATCATCATCCGCCAAACCAGCTATCTCTAAAAACTCGACCACTTGTGACATATATAAAGTATAATGCCTCCCAGAAACAAAATCTAGCTTGACTTAAAGTAATCCAAAGTACTATAGATTTTATTAAAAGAAATGACCATCTAATTTATTTGTATTTGACGTCGAATCTAATACCAATCTAAATCCTACGAAATATCACATTTTAGAATTGATATTTTTAGACATGTTAATAGATCTTGTTTTTTAAATACATCTTTACAGTATCACTAAACACATTATGTTAAATAACAAAGTCGCTATCCGCCTCTTTGTCTGGATTCAATTCTTGAATGAATTAATAATGTTTTGATTTAAAAGTTCTTCATTTCATGATATTATGAAGAATAAATGATGTTTTGATTTAACAGTTCTTTCGTGCATTATGGTGACCGCTTTCCTTTAAGTTGTTAAGTTATTTATTTAATCTTTATATACCACAAAAGTACATAAGGGTACTTATGTACACTGTGTGTATGTGGCTGATTTAACACTAAGAGCTAATTTTCACGAGTTAACCTTTGGGATACTCAGATTTTTTGTTTTTTAATATCAAGAGTAACTCTTTTTCTCCGATCACTACATCGAAATGGGGTAAAAACTCAAATGTAAATCTACGGATAACGTGCTAAGCTTGCTGATATTGATGGTAAAACAGGGGTTCCCAACCTAGGCGTCTCTGCGCTCTGGTGCGCCGTTGAAAGCAAAAAGGGACACCGTTAGATGCTCCTCTTTACCGTTCTCTGCAAAAACAAAATATTTCGACTAGCTAGCCAGGAGGCCAAGACAAAATATGAAATCAGTAAGTACGATGCTGGATAAAAAGTTTGGGAAGCCCTGGTATAACCGTTAGCTAATGAGTGCGTCGTAATACTCGAGTACCTGGAAAGAAGCCATTATGATAGCTAATTAAGCGCGGTCTTAAGCGATATGCCATAATCGCTTTTTACGTAACGTGTTACGCGCATGCGTAATATTAACTCCTATGTAATATTTCTGATATTAACATTGTAGATCTTTGTAATTTCATATGTACCGGCTACAATGTTAAATTTGATTTAGATTTAATTGTAATGAAATGTCTTTATTAGTTTCAGTTGTTTTTTTTTTTAAAGTTTTCTGTGTAAAAATATTTTATAGACGCCCGAAACAATGGGTAAAAATAGTATATAGGTTGATTATTTTAAAAGATTTTTTGCATTAAAGCATAAAAATGTATAAAATTATTTTTTTAGTGTCTTTTGCATATCTCACAGAATTTATGACATAATTTTGTATAATTATAATTTATGACTTAAAAATGTTTATAGAAATCAACCTATTATTTTAAGAAGCAACACAAATTATGTTTTTAATGAAAAAATATGAAAAAGTATTAAAAAATTTAAAAGTAAAATTAAAAACGTAAATATCGCGGTGATATCCAATTCTCCAAAAAGCATAGACAACCTTTTTATATCCCAACTAATCTTAAACATTTGTAGCGTTTTGTAATTGAACAAATCAAATAAATATGTGGGAAGCGCTATTGTATTACGCACATATTTCTTGTGTCATCGAACAATATGTAGTAGGAAATATTTCCGACTATGAACTAATAATAAGTATGTTCATGTTCCATCTTCCTACACACAGTAATTTCCCGCTAGATGTCGGTAATTTTCGAAACTTTCTCGTTTTGACTTAGAAAGTGAAAAGAAAATTACATTAAGAACCTGTTTTTACGAGCACGGAAATTGAATGTTTAGACGTAAACACTCAGCTGATCTCGATACATAACAAGACAACAATCTAACAGAACAATCGATTTACATTCGATTAACATTTAAATGATTATCAACTAAATTCAAAATCTGAATTAAGAACAACGCATTACAATTAATTAAAAACATTATTCTTAAAAAAAAAATAAACAACGAGTTATGTAAACGAGATCACACTTAAAATTTAGAAAAAGAACTGCATTCGAAAAATTGGAGCTTCACTTTTTTGGCACAACACTTCCACTGCACTTTGGTTGGTACTACTGGACTCACCAAGAACTTCATGTTGCTGTGTGTCTCCGTCAAACGCCGAAGACTGGTTGTGTGTGGAGTGCATGTAACGAACACGTTATATACCGTCCCTCCCACTGTTGGAACGGCGCTGAGATCTGACAAAGAAGGGTGAACGTTTGGCTCCGATAATGACATGTATTAATTGTAAATATGCATTTAAGATTGCATTTTAAAACTCGATCATCACATGTGTCTAAAAATTTGGACGCCTACTTACCTAAATTAAAGCGTTGGAAGCCCTCACAAATCGTGAAGTTGAGTACGTACTACGTAACCAATAAATACTTAAAGCTCGATACAGGTTTGTAACATGTTTCATTTGGTAGATGCTGTAAAATTTATGCTAATTTTTAGACTGGACTTATGAACAATCTCGATCGGTTTATGTAATAATTTTCACTAAACCAAAAGACATCAACGCGTGAAATGTACAAGATGTTCATTTTACATGAAATGTACAAGATGTACATTTCATGTAAAGGAACCTAGTCCATTAGGCTCGTTTGTTAACACTTGATTTTTTATGCAGCACTAGGGTGACATACCGCCCGACTGATGAAAAGCAGTTACCGATGCCTATGGATGCGTACGACACCAGAGCCATCACTCGCGTGTCCGTGTAGCAATCTCTTTACGCCCTTTCTGATGAACCCCTTGCTGTAGTCTTCGGGGAAAACCTAGAAGTGAGTTCGTTCCACAACTTGACATTCCATTAAAAAAAAACTCTCTGGAATCGGATAGTACACGACCATTTCGGCGGCCATACAACCCGCCTGATGCGAAGCAAGAAATATAGTTCCCTACCAATGGAATGCAAGAACTCACCACGATCTCTTGGGGCCTCCCCTCAATCGAAGGAGTTTAGAGCATCCCTACTCCACCACTTTTGGGGTGTAAGCGGTTCATCAACATCTTTGAATCATTTTCAAATTCACCTGCACGTGGTGCACCCTGCTGACTGACAAACGAAGCTCTGGCGAAAAGAGAGGTAGGGAGCGTAATTGTAAGCTACCCGACTGGGGAATGTACCTCCACCTCACAGAATACCGCAGCCAAATAACAATTCCCTTGAGGATTGTTGTGTTCCTGCGCGTGAGTGAGGTCACCAGAAAGATAGCGGTGGCGGCGCGTGAGCGATATTTTATGTTGTTATGGTTAATATGGCTACGGTAACCGCTTCACATCAAGCGTGCCGTATGCTTGTCTACTGCTCGACGTAGTATAAAAAAAAATTGTAAAAACAACTGCGTATACCAAGTCCGCGGCCCTCGCACTGTTTCACATCATCTGTATTGGCCCATTTAAAAAAAGTTTGACGACCATTGGGCTAAGGTAATCTCTTCGTATCAGGCGAGCCCTAGGTTTGTCTGCCATCCGACGTAATATGAAAAAAACATGTAGGTTTATTCGCAAATCCTACGATCCTAGTATACGACGTAGGTAAATATAAGCGTCGATGAGTATGGGAATGGTCGGCGGCGGCGTCCATACGGCGGCCGACCCATCGATTGGGCTTGAAATGCTTTTAGCGTTAAGTCCGCCTTTTGTATCCACAACAGCCCCCCTAGCCAAGTGTAATTCGTAGCGTAACGAACGTTAGATAGATCACGTGACATTTGTCAAAATCGAACATTTCAGTATGAGAATTGACAAATGTCACGTGATCACTTAGACTGTGAGCATTGTTTACTACCCCAAGCTTACACATAGTGTCTTTAAGTAGGAAATGTGTTTATGCTATTTGTGTGTTTTACAATGGATTTTGTACTGAGGAGTTATTCAGCATTGATTGGAAATTCATCCTCACATTGGAAGCCAATTAAGTATTTTTAGGTCATGACCAATATACATAATGGTGTTCAAATTCAAATTATTTATTTTGCTAAAAACATAGGTACAAAATATATGTGTTGGTATGAATAAACGATCCATTATTCTGCCTTTTTCAACACTTTAGACATGCAAAATGTCAAGATTATTAATCTTTAAGCAAATTTAATTAAATTAATTATAAATGTCAGGTTAAGCAATTTTTTTTCTTGTTATTTAATGTAAAATTTATATATAATTTGTATATCAAAGTTATATTTAGTTGATGTCAAATTGTAGAAATTCATTAAGGGAGTAGAAACATTGTGCTGTTACGTAATAGGCTTAATATATATGCTGCTAAAAGTGGTAATTTTAGTTTTTAATGTCATTTGTACTGAATATTTCCTGTTGCTCGGCGCGCCGTTGCTTTTTGATGGCGGCGGCGGCGGCGACGTAACGAAATTGGCGGCGGCAGCGGCGCACCGGCGGCGGGCGTGGCGCTCATATCAAATACGACGTAGGCATCCGCTAAAGCACGCGTAACTGTTCGGAAGAAGCTAATAAAAGCAGATTTAAGTAATAAAATATAATACTACGATTAATCAAGTAACATTTATTAGCTTATATATATTACTTCAAAAAATAAAATAAACATATATTATATAGCATAATTATATATTTAATAAACATACATACACATACAAAATTAGAAAAATTGTCTTGTGGCGGAACCTCCATGTATTATAATTGATGAATGTATTGATGAAAGATTGAATGAATTATAATTATTATATACAAGGAGAACATTGTGTTGTTAATCTACAAACAACACCATTCATCGGCTCCTCAACCACGCCAAAGTCTAAAAGATTACCATGGATTTTCTTTTTGAAATTGCAATTATGTATTTGAAAATACGTTTAGGCGCAACCCGGCCACTCCATACAAATGACGCGTCGATAACTACTACATAAACAATGACGTCTGTGCAGGGCATGCATTAGCGTGTGTGCGGGCAGCGACACACAAAGTGTTCCAGTTTAGGCTCGGAGAAGAGGTGAGGTCGATACGAGAGAACTGTAATGTGTCTCTATACTGTACGTAGTATTATTACTTATACTACGTAGTACTATTACTTATACAGTGCTTATACTGTGGTTTCGGCAGTTACTATGACTGGCCGTGTGGTTTCCGGCAGACTAGAATAGAATCACTCCGTCTCTTCCCGTGGATGTCGTACAAGGCGACTAATGGAAATACATTATCAAATATCGATCAGGCCTCCCCAACCCGTCTGGCCAGCGTGGGGAGTGTAGGCCAAATCGTCCTTCCGTCTAGGACGGACGAGAGAGGGTCGTGCTCCTGTAGTGGAGACTAAAACTACCTGATGATGATGAGGAAAGGATTTTTAAATTCTCACAGGATACCGGGATACGCGTATACAAAGTCGCTGGCGCAATAATTTAATTTACATAGTAAGTAATATGTGATGATTTATTTAAATATGAAGAAAATGACGCAAATATTTCAACCTGAAGCCTTGAAATCTTGAAAACTGAATGTATTTATAGCTAAGTAGCTATATATACGTATTGAAATCGAAATTATAATAGTATCAAGCGGTCTATAAGCTTGTTTGTTGCGCCATGTGTGGTTACACACCTATCAAGAGAAACTCTTATTTTAAGATGTCTGTCTGCTTGTTGTCCGTCTGTCTGTCCCAAGCTGTTATCTCAGATATTGTTTGACATACCAACTTTGGCATAGTCACGTAACAATCAAAGAGAGGTAGGGAGCGTAATTGTAAGCTACCCGACTGGGGAATGTACCTCCACCTTACAGAATACCGCAGCCAAATAACAATTCCCTTGAGGGTTGTTGTGTTCCTACGAGTGAGTGAGGTCACCAGAAAGGAAGGAGATGCTGCGTTGGCAGCGGGGGTGGCGGCCTCGCGAGCGATATTTTATGTTACGAGCGTTAATATGGCTACGGCAACCGCTTCACATCAGGCGGGCCGTATGCTTGTCTGCCACCTAACGTAGTATAAAAAAAAAAAAAAAAAAAACACGCTGACCCCACATTTGACCCCCTCATACATGTCCTATATTAATTTCTCAAATTTGATTTGGGGAAGAAGGTGAGGAAATTGAACTTTTAATTATAGAGGACCATTTTGGAGTGTAAGGTGTTTATAAACATCTTTGAACCAAAGTCAATTTCACCTGCAAGCGGTGCACCTTGCTGACTGACAAACGAAGCTCTGGCGAAAAGAGAGGTAGGGAGCGTAATTGTAAGCTACCCGACTGGGGAATGTACCTCTACCTCACAGAATACCGCAGCCAAATAACAAGTCCCTTGAGGGTTGTTGTGTTCCTGCGAGTGAGTGAGGCCACCAGAAGGGAAGGAGATGATGCCATGGCAGCGGGAATGGCGGCGATATTTTATGTTGCGAGCTTTAATATGGCTACGGTAACCGCTTCATATCAGGCGGACCGTAGACCCTACGGTCTACGGTCCGCCTGATATGAAGCGGTTACCGTAGTATAAAAACCGTAATATAAAAAAAAATTTAAAAAGAAAAACCATAGTGTGGTGCTCGAGAAAAGCGACAATCATTAAAGTAAAACGTATATAAAATCGAAAAATTTGTTACATAACCAAATTAAGTAGGAGTTGACCTTCTGACGCACACAGGTCTGCGCCCCTATCGCCTGACCTAAAATCATCGAATATTTTGATTCTCAATAATAAGTTTTAAGTAGAGAATCCGGGCATTTTCGATAAATTCCCAAGAAGCGCCCATAAATTCCCTATTAATGCCTAAAAACTAGACTAGATTATCTGGGCATTTATAGGCCCTTACTGGTATTTTGTCCATCTCTAGTCTTAGATTTAAGTTATCTACGAACGTTTGATTGCAAAAATCAAAATATAACTTAGATTAGTAGCAATTGTGTTTAGCTTAGCTGATGGAAATCCTGAAGTTCCACCTACTAAGCTTTAATAAAGCTTTGAAAAAATTCGATGGCAATCGGCTCCAGCGCTAGGGACTTCTTGATATTTTTTGTTTTTTTTTTTTATGACAGACACAGCGCCATCTAGTCCCAAATTAAGCGTAAAGCTTGTACTATGGATACTAGAAAACTGATAAATGTACTGTATGGGATCACACCTAGGCGGCCTAGGTGTGATCCCACTAGGCGTAAGAGGTGATTTTTCCATTTTTTTTTAATATTAATAATGATCTGATTCTTTAAAAAAATAAAATTTGACTATGGAAAAATATTTATAATCTGCTGGAAAGTTGGCCTAAAACAACTATTTAAATAATGATAGAATCGTATCACTTAACAACACATAAAATCCAAAGTATTATTAATAAAAATCACGTGATATATTATAATTAATTAAATTTAACAGGTCACTCGATTATTCATTTCATTAAAATTAATTTATTATAATCTAAAGTGTTGACATTTTGGTGCATTTAGGTTCAAAATATCAATAGTTATCTCTTCTAATATCTTTCGTTATAAGTTTATATATTCAGTATAGTATAGATTATCATCAAATTACTTAATCAATAGTAATCATTAACAGCTCATTTAGGTATTGATATTCAATAAATTAACTATTATACTTCACGAAGGGCCGTCTACTCTTTGAATTTATATCCCCTCGCAAAAAGGACAGGAGACAAAGGACGGGGTTTAATCCCGTAAATTTATACCCATCCAGGGATAGGCTACGGTCGATTACGCTTGACTTGCGTGATCGATTACACTGCCACGCGCAACGACCCCATCGAGCTCCTATTAAATTAAAGTAATTAAAGTTTAAAACTTATTATTAAGTTATGCTCTGTTTGAAGGTAAGGGAGTAAATACCGCATATGGGATGAAGAAAAGGTATTGCGCACCACCCCGGACTGCCTTTAGATCGACCACCGACCATAAAAGCCTATCCTGTATTAAATACTCAATACTCAATATCTTTATTGCATTCCATATGTAGTACACAGTTATAAGGATGTTTTATACAGTATACAGATTGTTACATACATGAACCCTGTTGGGCATTGCAAAGATGTGTTAGTGGTTTTCAGGTACAGCAGGTGGATTTAGGCGTTTCTCTGTTTATTAATTTTTTAACCGACTTAAAAAAAGGAGGAGGTTCTCAATTCGACTGTTTTTTTTTGTATGTATGTTATTGAATATCTTCGCGAATTGTGAACCGATTTTCAAAATTCTTTTTTTATTTGAAAGGGTATTATTCCAAGGTGGTCCCATATTCACCAAGTAAGAATCTGATGATGGGATCCCAAGGAAATCAAGGAAAACCCTTAAATTTTATAAGCAGGTGTGGTCAAATTCTGTTTTTTTATTTGAATAGGTATGATTGCGAGGTGGTCCCTCACCCTCACATCATCACCAAGTCAGAGTTTGATGATGGGATCCCACAAAAATCGAGGGAAACCCTTCAATATGCCGTGTGGTTACCGGCAAAATAAAATTGCGCCACTCCATTGCTCTGCGCTGGCTGTCGTACAAGGCGACTAGGTAATCTTGTGTGAGCAGTGTCTCCCGGGGTATTCCACCAATAAGCTGCGCTCGCCAACTGAAGTCGGTTTATATTTTTTTTTTAAATCAACTTTTATATTACAAATTTTTCGATGACAATTAAACTTATATTTAGTACAAACTAAGTATGTCAAAAATGTGTTTGTTATATAGATATATATAGGTGATGATTTGCAAAATTCATTCTGAATGCCATGAAGTACAACCACTCAAAGTTAAGTAAGTAAACAAGATTGTAATCGTACCTTTATTATATACCATACAGGTGGTAAACAAGCATATAGCTTGAATGATAGAAAACAGTTACCGCAGCCTGTGGACTCTTGTAACACCAGGGACAGGTTACCGATCCTGTAAAACCTCTTCACGATGGTTTGAAAACCCCATACCTGTACATAGCCATACCCGGCCGCTTCATACAAATGTCGTGTCTGTTACGGGTATGAGCGTGTGTGCGTATGGCGCCATACGAAGTATTGGGTATCATTTAAGCTATCACCAATTTAATTAGTTTTATGTTTCTTAACTAATAGGGTTTGCCCGCAAAATAATAGATTTGTCACCAAAATGTAGTCACCAAAATGTAGTCACCAAACAGTATAAAATCGATTCCACAATAAATCACCTAAAATCATGGAGATATAAGGTCTAGTACCAAATAAATGTTTTTGTATGAATTATATTGTCAATTATTAATAATTAAGTTTACTGCTTTATGTGGTGCCACATCATTCATCATCTAGGTTGACGGAGCTCCGCTTCGCAGAGCTCCTATTTCCGATGACAGGACACAAGAAAACCCTAACCTAACCAAAAATCAACTCAAATCTAACCAAAACATGATTTATTACATTGACCAAGTATTGGTAAGACTCGTCAGTGAATATGACGCCAATTTGACTTCGCCCCTATTAGCCATTTTTTCATTAAATTAATTAGTATATCTATTTATTTGGTGACAGATCTATTATTTTGATGATCAATCGAATTAAATGATACTTATAGTATGTTAAGCTGATGATTTATGTTTAGAGACAGTTTTGATTAAAATGATGATTAATATATTTCTTGGGGATAGATATTATTATTAGGGTACTACAGATTAGTGACACATCTAAACTTAGGTGACAGAAAATATTGTTCCCAAAGTATTTCAGATTTGCCTCAGAGGGGAGGTGAGGTCGACTCGTGAGAGTGGCAGGGAGTGGCCATACTATGTATTATATATACTATGACATAGCTTAAGGTTCATTGAAAAAGTTCTTTTACTTATACATTTTTACTTTAATAGATTAATTAAGTACGGTTTAAATAAATAATGATTTTGTAACATTTATAATCATTGCCCAACTTGAAGCCTCAAGAGCGTGTTCGCACCTTAAAAGCCATTCATAAGTTGTTAGTTCAATTGTATGAGTCGGCAGAATTACACTTGCATTGAAGGCGAAAGTCGATTGTACAGTTAATAGAAGAAGTGGATGAAATGATTATCCACTTTTGCGGTTCTTAGTCAATTAGTTAGATGAAGTGGGTAATTACAACATAATTTGTATATTATACATTTCATAATTAAGATATCATTATTTCAGATTGATTATCAGATTAAGATATTGTTTTTTTTTTTTTTTATACTACGACGATACTTACTCTGCTACCAGCAGACAAGCATACGGCCCGCCTGATGTGAAGCGGTTACCGTAGCCATATTAACGCTCGCAACATAAAATATCGCTCGCGCGCCGCCACCCCCGCTGCCAACGCAGCATCTCCTTCCTTTCTGGTGACCTCACTCACTCGCAGGAACACAACAACCCTCAAGGGAATTGTTATTTGGCTGCGGTATTCTGTGAGGTGGAGGTACATCCCCAGTCGGGTAGCTTACAATTACGCCCCCTACCTCTCTTTTCGCCAGAGCTTCGTTTGTCAGTTAGCAGGGTGCACCGCGTGCAGGTGAAGTTGGCTTTGGTTCAAAGATGTTGATGAACCACTTACACCCCAAATGTTATAAATATCAGCAACAATAAATAAATAAGAAATATTTAAGTATTTATCAGTTGTCTTGTGGATATTCTTTGGACATGTTAGTCGGCGCGGAAACGACTCCATAGAGAGACAGGGGAAGGTTGAAAGCACAAGACCACGGGGCATATCCCCCATGCATTAGACCGATCAGGTGAAGGCGGTGGTGGGTGCCCCGGTACACGAATGTACCCGATTGATGACCAGCAGGCAGAGGTGGCAAGACGCCGTGACGAAGAAGAAGATCAGTTGTCTAGTACCCATAGTACAAGCTTTGCGCATAATTTGGTACTGGATGGCGCTGTTTAAATTCTCCAGAAACACATATTTATTACATATGTGTGCCTATGTAAAGAATGAATAATTCTATACTTACATAGTTGTGAGTTGGGCATTCATTAATTCTATAATAAGCTTTTTTGCAAAGAATATTTTTCATATGTTTTTTTAACATACTTTCCGTTAAGCATCTGATAATTCGCTTCGCTCACTACTCCACTTTGTCGCTCAGGTTTTATGTCTGATTCCTTTATATGACATGCGTCACAACTTTGGACCGCAATATCTATCCCATTGAGAAAAAAATCAAGTAATTTCAATTATGGATCGTATCGTCATCATCATCAACATCAGGTTCATTTTAGTCTCCACTACAGAAGCACGACCCTCTCTCGTCCGTCCTAGACGGAAAGAGGATTTGGCCTACACTCCCCACGCTGGCCAGACGGGTTGGGGAGGCCTGATCGATATTTGATAATGGATCGTATATTAGACACTATTTATGATTCTTGTTATGTAATACATATTTAACCGCATTCGTGAATGTCTGCACTTCCCGAAGATTGACTGGTAGAGAATGCTTTTAGCATTAAGTCCACCTTTTGTACCATTGCTGACTGTGGTCAATCAAGAGTTTAAATAAAATAAATAAATAAGGACTGTAAGGTACTGTTGTGCTATATAATAAACTGTTATTGTAAATTTATCTTTGTATACCGCATTTGTGTAAGTATATCTTCTGCTGCTGCAGGTTACCTGGTAGAGAATGCTATTAGCATTAAGGCCGCCTATGTACACTTTATTTTAATCAAATAGCTTTACGGCTCTGGAATCAATGGCTTTTTCAGTCCGTATTTGTACTATTTGTGTATCTTATTTCCGGCTTCAGAGACACATCGAACAATATCGTCAGGAATCTTCATGTTCCTCCATTACTTGTAATAAGCCAACAGTAAAACCGACAGTGCAATTTTCTGCTGTTTTGCACGATTTCTTGGAATGACTATGTACCTTTAATTTTTGTTAATAAAATTTAAATAAATAAAATAACTGTTTCAAATAATTTATTATAAAATCGAATACAAATTTACAACAAAAGTCGATGCATCAGTATACGCAATTTTGTGTCTATTTCCAAAATTTACCGTTATATAACGGTTCTAGAATTTTAGAAATGTGCTAACATTTTTACGAGCATACATAATGTATAATTAAATACACTAATAGTTCCTCTTGAATTGAAACCACTCGCTAATCTTCTTAATATATAAAAATATCGTGTCACGTTGTTTGTCCTAAATGAAATCCTAAACTACTGAACCGATTTTAATAAAATTTTGCACAGTGTGTGCAGTTTGATCTAACTTGAGAGATAGGATATTTTATAACTAATCGGAAAAATTTACGTAAAAATATTTAAATGCGATACGAAGTTCGCCGGGCCAGCTAGTGTATTTATATTATATCCTTTCGGTCCATCAGGGCACCTTTCTAGCGATGTATATTTGCAATTTTCTATAGCTCAATAACTTTTTTTTATATATGAGCGCCCCCTCTCATAAAAAAAACCGACCAAGTGCGAGTCGGACTCGCCCACCGAGGGTTCCGTGCGTAGGATCATTATAATTTTGATATTTTTCATTATAAATAAAAAGTTCCATCAGTTATCTCGGGGAATATCTTGACTTTTCTTTAATGGTACTGGAGATACAAAGTTGTATCACTTGTACCATCAATGGTACTAGTCAATGGTACTACTGGTCATAAGGGAAAACAAAAATAACTGCGTCGGAAAAAATAAATAAAATATATTTTGCAATGTGCACATCAAGCCCTTTCATATGATATCCCATTTGAACTAGCAGCTTCAATTTGAAATTTCGACCTCCTATAAAAAAATATAGACCCCTATTTTTTAAGATTTAATTACAAATATATCGTTTTGAGATTTATACTTGTACTTGTAGTCTATAACGATGTTACTTGCCAAATTTCATAGTTCTAGGTCAACGGGAAGTACCCTATAGGTTTTGATTCCCTTGAGAATGTGTCGAAATATGCGTTTTTTGCTGAATAAACGGCAGTAATTTTTTTTTACGTAAACTTAGCAGTTTGATTTTTATACAATTTAATGGGACCGTTGACCTGAGTATACAGTTCAAATTTCAGCTTGATACCTCCACACATTCTCGACATAGAGGGTCTTGACAGACAGACAGACAGACGGACAACAAAGTGATCTTATAAGGGTTCCGTTTTTCCTTTTGAGGTACGGAACCCTAAAAACGACGATGTGGTTACCTGGTGGAAAGCAATAATCACCCCCTATAGAGATCAGAAACACCAAAGGGTCGCCTATACGTTGCCAGCCTTTAACTACTAGAAGGATTACAATACTCAACGATTTACGAGTAATAAACTCAGAGATAAACAAACTAGGTACTAGACATACATACCTGCCTACAAAAATTTCGTATTCAATAATTCAATGAGTCGGTTTGAGAGTTACTCATAACACATACGTACATATACATCTACATTGTTTCCCTAACTGGACAGGGAATTCATCCTCACATATTGGAGCCTAAGTAGTCGCATAGACTGGAACCGCACTCCAGAGTAGTTTTCTCCCGCGTACTGTCAATCAAGCTGTGGAATTAACTGCCTGTTGAGGTTTTCTCGTGAGACTACAGCATGGTGTTCTTCAAAACGGACGTGAAGAGGTTTTTACAGGTTAAGTGGTGTTACAGGTGTTCGTAGGCTACGGTAACTGCTTTCCATCAGGCAGGCCGTATGCTTGTTTCCCACTTTATAAAAAAACTCAATTTGAAATTCTCGCTCGCTTCGCCAGATAGTTTAATAACTCATTTACTTTTGCTATTGACTGTACTAACGAAACGGACATACATTCCGACAGAAAAACAAGATCACTGTAATTGCATAGATATGTTTTCATTGATGATATGTAACAGTGTGACCTAGATATTCTTTTTGTTCTTGCTCTCAATTAAAGCTATTAAAAAAACGAAGTACTTATACACGGATGTACGTATTTACTAAAAAAAAACTATAAGTACGTAGTACTATTACTTATACTGTGCTATAAGTATGCGGTGGAAGTGGTTCAACATCTTTGCACCAAAGGCAACCTCACCCGCACGTGGTGCACCCGTCTGACTGACAAACTAGGCTGTATATAAGAGGTGTGTACTTTTTTTTATACTACGACGGGGGGCAGACAAGCATACGGCCCGCCTGATATGTGAAGCGGTTACCATATTAAAGCTCCAACATAAAATATCGCTCGCACGCTGCCACCTCCGCTGCCAACGCAGCATCTCCTTCCTTTCTGGTGACCTCATTCACTCGCAGAAACACAACAACCCTCAAAAGAATTGTTATTTGGCTGCGGTATTCTGTGAGGTGGAGGTACATTCCACAGTCGGGTAGCTTACAATTACGCTCCCTATCTCTCTTTTCGCCAGAGCTTCGTTTCGCAGTCAGCAGGGTGCACCGCGTGCAGATGAAGTTGGCTTTGGTACAAAGATATGTTAATGAACCACGAAATAATGGTTTCCTATCGTCTGAAAAAGACCAAGGACCAGTAAGAAAACAGCTATTAACTTTCCCTAAAGGATCATTTTAAAATTGGTCGACCTTTATTCAATGGAAAAGGTGTCTGACTGTCAGATCACAATTCACACTAATTCGGATCATACTGTTTTGTTACATAGGCATCCGCTAAGAAAGGATTTTTGACAATTTTCGCAGGATGCCAGTAGTATACGCTCTTAAGAAGTCGTAGGCGAAGGCTGACCGCAAGAACGCCTCTAAGGGGTTCAAATAAACCTCACAACAGAAAGCTCCAATGCTTCCATGATAAATGGAAAGGATTAATTGAAAATTCGACGTAACGAGAGATTTTTTTTTTATATGCGAGGAAAGGAAACATACTGTAGTAAACCAATTATCAAGATGATATGGCGAGTTGTATGATAGTGGAACTCAGCGAGAGTATCAAATCAAACAGCTCCGAGCACTCCCCGTGATATAATTTGTAAAATTATGGAATTTTAATTTATGGCGAGTTGTACGATAGTTGTAAGTCTATTGTGACTCAGCGGCAGATATCAAAAGAAACAGCTCATCCGAGCACTCCTTGTGATATAATTTGTACAGAACGCAAAGAGACGCTACATCTCTATATGTAGAGAGAGAGTTCAGTCCATTCGAGATCATTGGGTCACCGACGATTCGAACTGCTCTTCGTTGTATGCGGCCAAATGAACCAAGCAAGTATGTTCCATATACATGAAGACGAATTGTTATTTAGCTGCAGTGTTCTGTGAGGTGGACGTACAACCCGAGCTGCCCCCGTACCACCATCTCTATTTCAAATGGAATAGAGAATAAGCGACTCTATTTCAAATGGAATAGAGTCGCTTATTCATTGGTATGAATAAGCATTCTATTCAGTTATTGAATCGCAATAAGAGATGGTGGTACGGGGGCAGCTCGGGTTGTACGTCCACCTCACAGATCACTGCAGCTAAATAACAATTCGTCTTCATGTATATGGAACTCATATGGAATAGAAATTTTTGTTTCATTACTCTACTCTTATTTGTTTTTACTCAAAATAACAAAAACAAATAAGATAACAGTCAAACATTATTATTTTGTTTGTTTTTGTGAGTCCAGATGATTATTAATTCGTTATTATTTTGTTGTTAATGTAATGTTTAAGGAAAATATTATGTATTAAATTGGCGACTTTGCGAATCATTTTTGTGTGTTAGTAAATTCTTATATAGGTAATTATGATTTGTAATAACTCTTTAACTCTATGCTGGGCATAAGCTGTGTCATTTTAGCGACATTCTTAGATTTTTTTAATAAATAAATAATTCATTTTTTTCCTAAACACAAAATGTGTTGAATGTAGGCCATAATTTAGATTTTTTTGTCAGCTGTTGGGCCACTATAAATGAATACTAGTTTGAAATTATATTGAAATGCCGACTACCGGTCGACCGTGCCGGTCATATTATATAAATTTGTAGATGTCCCATATTTGAATGCGTCCGCGGGTCACTTAGTAGCCCGCGCGCATTGAGCAGCTTTGGTCTATGTGTGTATATATTAACGATATTTTAGACAGTTTCATTATATAAGCGCTTTTAACTCAAATGTCTGTCTATCTATAAGCTGTATACCGTTATCATTTCAATTGAAAGACGTTGAATATACTATATAAATACGTGTTATTATCTACGGAACAATACGAGTTTGCTACGTACTCCATTCTTTTGTTTCAAAAAGATATGAACCATGCACTGAGATTTAATCTCAGACTACTCAAGTGTGAGAAGCTAGAAATATAATATTTGAACAGCATGACATAAGCACACCCCGGTCAGTCCTTACAAATGCCTCGTATTTAATATAATCTTAAATATCATGCCTCTCATATACAGGGAACCAGCTTTGAGGGTGGCTGCACGCGTTGCTGAATGCCTTAAGTGTATGAAGTACTCAGAAATGAATACTTCGTATATATTTAAGACATTCGGTGCAGAAACGTTGGGACCGTGGGGGCCATCAGCACGAGAGTTGTACAAGGAGGTTGGTCTTGGTTGGTCTTGGCTTCGGGTGACCAAAGGGCTGGCCAATATCTAGGTCAAAATATTTCCATCGCTACTGTATAGCGATGCTGTCATGGATATGGGGCCAGCCTTTTGGCCACAATCCCCGAAAATTGTCGGCACAATTAATATAATGTTCTTTTTTCTGTATATTTTATTATAGTTTTAGTTTTTATATAGTTATATTTTATTTTAAATTTAATTTTAAGTTATTTTTATGTAACGTTTAAACAACGTGTTAGGATTTCTAACAGCTACCTAAGCTCAACACAATTGACACTAATCTAAGCTGTAGTTTGAATGTCACGATCAAAAAAGCCCGATGGGATCCACTTTAGCTTAGGCGGTAATGTCCCTGGCTACATAAATTGGATCCGCATTCACGCAGCAGCAGCGTGTTGCTAATTATTACATTAACAATGACGTGTTGTGTGTGTGTGTGTGTGTGTGTGTGTGTGTGTGTGTGTGTGTGTGTGTGTGTGTGTGTGTGTGTGTGTGTGTGTGTGTGTGTGTGTGTCGGGTCGAATAAACACATTCTACCCAGAGGATAGGTAGATACTAGACAGCGGCAGAGTTGCTTTTATTTGTACAATGTACCTAAGTAAGTAGTATTACTTACACTGGGACAGAGTGTGTTTATGAGATATATAATAATACGAAAGGTACATTTGTACAGATTACAATACAATGTTGCTTATACAATGCTTTTCAGATATCTATAAGATTTTATCATCCAGAAATTCCTGTACATCATAATATGCTTTATCAATAAGAAACTGTTTGAGTTTTGTTTTAAAATTGACACTCTCTTTTACAGCGGTAGGTATTCGGTTGTAGATTTTAGGACCCATACATAATATGTTTTTGTGAAATGTTGCGGTTTTTGTCGGAGGTACTTGCAATTTACCTTTGAGGCGTTTGCTATGTTTAAATTCATTAAATAGATGAAGATTAGATTTGACGAACAAAGCGGTTTCCAAAATATATATAGAAGGCATTGTCAATATTCTTAACTTTATAAAATAAGGCTTACATGAGTCTGTCTGTTTAATTTTACATATAGCACGTATACACTTTTTCTGTGCTTTAAATATGTCCTGTTTTTGTGAAGAATTTCCCCAGAAAATGATGCCGTATCTTAAGGTTGATTCGACATATCCATAGTAAGCTGTCAATACCGCAGTGCGGTGAACTACTTTACTTAACATATATAAAGCATAAGAAAACTTGTTAAGCTTTTTACGAACATGCATTGTGTGGGTTTTCCATGTCAAATCTCTGTCAATATGTACACCTAAAAATTTTGTTGAAGTAGTTTCTTGAATAATGTCATTGTTATAAGTTATATGGAATAATTGATTATTATAATTATTTAGCCGATATTTAAATGTCATGTAGTTTGTTTTATTTAAATTAATTAATAAATTATTTGATTTAAGCCATTCTATTATTTTTCTTAATGTTTCATTTATATTACTCTCTAATTCGTCTCTATTTATACTTTTATCCTGTATAACAACAGTACTATCGTCAGCAAAAAGAATCATTGGGTGGTCTACGCATCTTGGAAGGTCGTTTATATATATCAAAAACAGTAGAGGCCCCAGCACACTACCTTGAGGCACTCCGAAAGTAGTAGTACGTGGACTTGATACATAATTTACTTCATGTTTAGATTTTAGGCATATTTTACTAATTGTTGTCACTTGAGATCTGTTTTGCAAGTAGTCTTTTAAAAGATTGCTAATGCTGCCTCTAATACCAAATCGTTCCAATTTTTTAATAAGGATATTATGATCAACAAAGTCAAAAGCTTTGGTCATATCCATAAATACTGCGGCTGTTGGAATTTTGTTATCAGTATTTACCATCACATTTGATAATAGAGAGTATATAGCCATATCAATTGTCATATTTTTCCGGAAACCTTTTTGTTCACTAGCCATCATATTATTTTTCTCAAAATAACTGTATAAGGCATTATAAATTACTTTTTCAAAAATTTTCGCTAAAATTGGAATTAGTGCAATCGGTCGATAATTTTTCATTTCCATTCTATCATCCTTCTTAAAGAGTGGTTTAATTACTGTTTTTTTAAGAGCTGTTGGAAATACACCTTCTTCTATACACATATTGATGATATGGCTAATTACTGGAGCTACAATATCACTAACATATTTCAAAACCTTAGTACTTATATCATCATAGCCTGTGCTGTGAGTATTTTTCAGCGACATAATTATTAGGTATATGTCATCTGCATTAGTAGGTGCCATAAAAAAGGATTTTAAATTATCATTAATTAATTTATAGTTTGGGCTAGGAGTATTGTCAGTCTTAATTTGATCAATAAAATAATCGTTGAATGCCTGTGCAATTTTCATTGGATTTTTTATTACGCGGCCATCAATCTTTATTTGTAATGGGTTTGGATATTGTACTTTATTTTTATTGATTATTTTCCAGGTTGCTTTGGACTTATTCTCTGCATTATTTATATAATAGCTGTTCTGAGATTTTTGTGTAAGCTTAATAATTTTTTGCAAACGTTTAGAATAAGATTTAAATGACGATTTATTAAATTTATTGGGCTGTATTCTATATCTCCATAACAGTTCTCTTTTGCGTTTAGTGCAGATTTTTATTCCTTTAGTAATCCATTTTGGTTTTGTTTTCGTAGATATTTTAATTTTAATCAATGGGAAACAAAGATTATAAAATAACATTAAAAGCTCATGAAACTCATCAAATGCGTCGTTTGCGTTAGTCTTACTGAATACCACTGATTCGAAGTTTATGTTTCTTAAGCAATCTCGGAATTTCATCATATTTGCGCGGCTATAATCTCTACGCGTGATATACCAGTGCGAAAGAGCGCAGGTTTTTTTCACTGGACATTTTAATAATTGTGCAGTGTGGTCTGATATTGCAAGTTCCAGTATCTCACCCTTACTTCCCCTTATATTATGTATAATATTATCAATACAAGTACCGCTACATATTCTGGTAGGATCCCGAATTTCAAATTCCAAATTAAAACTAGTTATTAGATCAATAAATTCTTGAGAAAGTTTAGATGTTTTTAATGTGTCAATATTGAAATCACCGCATATAATAATCTTATCATTATTCAATCCAATATTGTGTAATATGTGATCTAGTTGTCTAAAAAATATATCAATTGAATTTTTATCATATTTAGGACTTCTGTATATACATAAGATAGTAATTTTATGTTCTATAAGTTTTATGGCACAACATTCAAATATATTCGTCACACTATATTTATTTATATTGTCAAGAATTTCATACTGATGTCTCTTATGCACTATTATACATGATCCTCCATTACGGTTAGGCCTAGAACATGAAGTAGCAAGTCTAAAATTATTAATATGTAAAAGCTCATAATCACTTACTATCATATTGTGTTCCGTTAAACATATAACATCTACCGTTTTGTTGCAAGATATCATTTCACAAAGATGTACTTTAAGGAGATCTGATTTACTGATTAATCCGTTTATATTCTGATGTAGTACATAAATATGGTCATAAATGAAAAAATTGCATGTCAGAAGAAGAGTCACAATGTTCATCAGTTTGAGTATAATTATTTCTTAGGCTACGTTCACGTGTAGTGTCATTTAACTGTCTAAATCTATAGTCAATAATTTTGTTACATGTCAAAGGTTTTAAATTAGTTTGGACTATTACAAAAAATGGGATGTATTTAAACTAAATTTTATTTTGTTATAATTACATTATTATAATTCTCATAGCATACGCGTGTTAAGCTGCGGGGCGGAAACTATGTTGTAACAAATAATACATTAAGCAATCTTCAAAAATCCAGTTACATTAATCAATGTCTACATTGAAGATCAGGTAGTTAACATTAAATATCTAGGTAGCACAGTAAATGTCTAGGTAAATTCAATATTTTGTCGCATATTCTTTGAAACTCAGAATAGTTTAGAACAGTGATTTTCAAACTGTGGCTCGCGACCTTCAAGGGGTCGCCAAGTTACATTTGCGGAAGAAACGCAAATGTTTTATGTCATACGCTTCAAAAGAAAAAAAACGTAATAATTTGTCCTTAATTATTGTTCAATAATTCATCAAATCAAATCTTTAAATTTTTTTTTTTCCAATTTACTCTATTTAAAGCGAAACGTGACGAAGCATCTTGTAGGCCAGCATTGCAGCGTATACAGACATGACATCAAGGTATTTTGCCCGTTGCCGATGGGATTGGGGCTCCTCTTCTCACTTACCATCAAGTGAAGAGGAGCAATATGCTGAGCTAACATAAAAAAAAATGTTTATGTTTACCTTTAAAGACCTAATTAATAAACCTAAGAAAAAAACCGGCCAAGTGCGAGTCGGACTCGCGCACTAAGGGTTCCGTACCGTTATCTATAAAATCGGCAAAAAACAACGATTGTTGTATGGGAGCCCCCCTTAAATATTTACATTGCGTTTTCCGGTCTTAGTTCGCCACGTCAGAACGTTTTAAAATTCCATCCATATGTCCATAACTTGAAAATTGGCGATCTACAAGAGTATGTTTCCTAAGACATATTACCACGGTGAAACTGTGGAATCAACTTACCTCACCTATATTTCCGAACAATTATGACGTGGGAACCTTCAAGAACTTTATATCCCTTAAAAGTCAGGCAACGGATCCCTTGGTGTTGCTGATCTCCATGAGCGGTGGTGATTGCTTTCCAACAGGTGACCCACGTGCTCGTTTGCCCCCCTCTCATATAACGGTCGTCTCTTCTGTAAGCTATGTGACTTGTCCACTTCAGCCTTGTATCTACCTATCTACTACCCTCTTAAAGCTGTATCGGTAACCCTAGTTCTACTACGGTTATTCTGAGTATATAACTTAGAGAAACTCCGAGCATAGGTCTTTCCATCGCATTCTTCTGTATTAGTGAAATGAAAAAGTTTGCTAAGATCACTTACGTAACTTATAAAACTGGTCTCTAGTCTAAAATTCAAAATGAATCGCCAAAAAATATAAAAAAAGCAATTATGATGACATTGAATTATGTTGTAATATGTCTAAAAAAAAAAGCAGGCCGGCCGGTATGCCTAATTTGAATTTAATAATAATTTTGGGGCGAAATTATATGGATTAGGATCGATTTCGAAAAATCACGAGCGTATATGTATAGTTTGTATTATGTTCAGTTTTTGTCGCAATCAACATTGGATCTTAACCGTTTAGATACTATAAATATAAAATAAATAAATATTTTATTTATTTTATATTTAAATAAATATTTTTTGGACAATTAACAGAGCGCCATCTAGTCACAAATTAAGCGCTAAGCTTGTGTCATGGGTATTAGACATCTCATAAATGTACTTATATACATTTTTTTTGTAAATATACTGTTTTGTAAATAAACTATAACTGCTATGAGGCTACGATCTGGACTCATTCCACTGAACAAATTTGGGTTTATGATGGGCAAGGTACCGTCCCCAAATTGCTCTGAATTTGATTTTATCGAAGACGCGTATTACATATTGATGGAGTGTGTTCGAAACGAAGCATTCAGAAGTTTTTGACAATATACTTGTAATCCAGTTAGAAATAGGAGGTTGTAACAATATCGGCGACTCCAATGTCGGAGTCGGCAAGGCTACTATATAAATTGGTTAGTTAGGCCTCAAACATAGGCAGTAATTAACATAAGGATGCATAACGGAGCGACATAGCCACAAGTGTGACTAAGCTCCTTAATAAAACAAAAAAAAGAAATGAACATTGGATTGTTTTAATCATAGTAGAAAGTGAAAAGTAATACAATGGATTCGGGCCCGTCATCCAGCTGTCACGGGTTGTACGAATTAGATGTGGTAATAAGTGTTATGCTAATGCATTAATTATATAGTAGCTCTCGCTTACGATTTCGTACGCATTTCAGTATCTTTAACTTACTGAGTAATCATTAAAAATAAAAATAAAACAAATAGTATAAAGTTATCTACAGAATCCCATCTCTATCAACAAGCCAACACCAGAGCCAAAGCGACAGCCCCGGCCGGTTAATATATAGGCCTTTGACTTTACACGGGCGTGTGTGCGTGTGTGCACCAACGTGTTCAAGAATTTACGCCCCTATATCGCCTTCAACTATATAAAGCCCAGGTTCGACCTCACATGGAATACAGTTCGCATCTCTGGGCCGGTGTGCCATGCCAATGAATAAGCGACTCCATTTCAAATGGAATAGAGTCGCTTATTCATTGGTATGAATAAGCATTCTATTCAGTTATTGAATCGCAATATGAGATGGTGGTAAGGGGGCTGGGCAACTTATAAATCGATACCTCCAATGAACACTACGCCAACTCAAAACATACACATCCAGATACACACCGCTAATATGAGTTATATATATTTACTTAGCGGTTTGTATTTGTCGATTTTGTTGTGTCTGTGTGTCTTTTATAAATAGAATTCAGGTAGCATAATGTTACTGAAGTAATGAATCGATTTAGATTTAAAAAAATCGGCTGTCTGTAAAGTCTGTTTACTGACGATAGTTGAACGTGATAACGTCATAAGAAAATACTGATGGAATGTTTGCATTTTTCAAAAGAAAATTTTAATGGAACGCTGAGGCGTTCCATTATAATTTTAGAGCGAGGTAACGCCGCATGCGTCATGTTTTTTCGTGCGTGCAGACGGCTCCATCAAATTATAAGACGTTGTCACGTCAAAAAGAAAATTATCGAAATTTTAGTTGGCGTAGTGTTCCTTGGAGGTATCGAAATACGCTGGGCCCTACGCCTACCTCTCACTAGCCAAAGCCTCGTTTGTCAGACGTAGGGTTGCCATCCATCCAGATTTCCCTGGATTTCTGATAGTTTGGAGGGCGTCCCGGGAGCGTCCGGGCGGGGTTTCATTTGTAGTCCAGGGTTAAAAGTTTTAAATCACTACCGCCCGCTCCATGCTGCGAATGGCTGTCTTGTCACAGAATATAAAATATTACTAGTACTAAAAAACACTGATGATATGTCCGGATTTTAAGATTCAAAATCCGTAGTTTTGACGCATCTTGTCCTGGTTGCTAGCGTTTAGAGATGGCTAGTTAGACGCAAAAATGGTTCAAAGACTCGGCGTGAACGATGTTGCACACAAAACACACAGTTTGTTATTATTTTATCTAGTATTATAAATGATTAAAGGATAACAGGAGGGGGGGGGGGGGGGGTCCATCACACATTCCCACCACTGTGTCTTCTTCTTCCTCCAACACAAAAGACAGCGGCGACCAAAAATGATGCGGCTGCCTTGGAACTCACAACGAATTTAATCAACAGAAATTAGTAGGAAAAAGAAGCCTTTGGAATTTGACTTCCCCTCTTAGCAATGTGTAAGACAGCAATATGGCAAATAAGGCATTCGAAACCTAAAAAGATGGCTAGTCAAGTGAAACTCAACTGCCGTGCACCACGGATTTTAAGTATCTAACACTGGAGCCTAAAACATTGAGTTGTTACAAATGGCTAAAGGATATAGCTTCTTAACCACTATTTAATATAGTGGATGTCTTTATCGGCATGTTAGCTGGTTTCAGTCCAGTGTATTTTTTAACAGTTACTATCGCCTCGTGGAGTGATAGAAGTTATTGTAAGCTTATATAATTTTTAGGGTTCCGTTGTTGTTATGAACAATCTTTGTTTGTAATTTCTTTACAGTAATAATAAATACATACACAGTTCTTAAAATAAACAGTTGTACAAATGTAAAGAGGCGGTGTACAGGTGACTAAAGGTTTGCTAAAAGAGATTTTTACTATATCTAGAACGCCATGCCGGCACATGCGTTTCCTCCTTCTTAGAACATGGAATCCTTCAAATGAAGCTTGAAGAAGCACCTCCCGGGCCAGCATGGCGGTGTCAACTAACCGAAGGCGATGGTCGCCACGAGCTACTCGACTTAAGAGTGCCCAAGTAGCCTGCTTGCTGGTGAAAGGGGAGTTAGGCCTGGTACCAATCTGCATTTTTGAAGTCATTACTGTTTCTAACTTTTTTAAATAAATTAAACAATAAGTATTGGCGTTTTCTTTCAAATTTACCTTGTTGGTAGTTCTTTTATTTATTTTTTTACCAACTCCAAAAAAGGAGGAGGTTCTCAATTTGGCTGTATTTTTTTTTATGTTTGTTACTTAATTACTCCGTGATTTGTAAACCGTATTGAAAAAAACTTTTTTTATTTGAAAGAGTATATTTCCAGGATGGTCCCATATTTTTTTCATCATTATCATCATCAGCATCAGCCTGTATCTACCCACTGTTAGGTTTGTTATATTTCAATTATTATTTACTTACATTACTCTGTCATTTATAAACAGACTTTTTATTTTTATTTTCATCATCATCATCAGCCTGTATCTACATACATAAATTTAGAGTAATGTTTGGAGTCGGTTTTTTTTTGTTAAAATTATTCATACATAAAATAGTCCTCCTTCTTTCTCTCTATAATTCTACTGTACGGAACCAGCATATGAATTCTACTCACATATGACCCAGTTGTTAATAGGTATAATTTATCACGAATATTAAGAGCTACCACACGCCGAGAGTGAGAGTCAAATTGTTATTTAACGATGTCAGTTATTACTAATAGAGTGTTATTAGTGTGTACCTACTTATTACAACAACCAATGAACGGCCGGAACAGGTTTTTATACCACTAAAGAGGCAAGCAAACATACGATTACCTTATTGTAAGCAGGCGTAAGCTAGGTCGTATTAATTTATTTCTTGAAATTGACGAGCCCGGTGGTCGACTGGTTAGCAATCCTACTTTGACTGCGAGGTCGCGGGTTCGATCCCCGCACAAGAGAAACATTTGTGTGCATGAACATATGTTCATGCACACAAACAGATATCTGTTTGTCTTGGTCTGGGTGTTTTCTATGTATTTACTAAAATAAATGTATTTAAGTAGGTACATTTATCAGTTGTCTAGTACCCATAGTAGAAGCTTTGAGCTTAATTTAGGGCTGGATGGCGCTGTGTAAATTGTCCAAAAATATTTATTTATTTAATTAATGTAAAGACTTCCCGAGGGTGCTGTGGTGCACGAAAGGTGGTCTGTGGAGGTGTGTCTGTGTCCGTGGACTTTAGCATGAAAAGAGACATTTTTTTCTGTATAAACGGGGGACAAATGGGCATGTGGATCACATGATAGAAAGTCACCACTCTTATAGACATTAGCAACTCGTCGGTCAAGGGGTCGTCAATTCGTTTTAATAATAAATAAAAATAGTTTATTTCAGATAATTAGAATCCCTACATAACCAATTCAAAAATACATAATTTTTAATTTTAGAATGAATTTATTTAGCACAAAGCTCAGTATTTAATCGATAATTTAATTTAATAATGGAACTGAATGTCAAAATTAATTTATGCCATATCACAGTATAAGTAATAGTACTAACGTAGCCATATCAAGTGTAACTATTTCATTCATGTCAAATACATTTAATCTATAATTTATTGTAATAATTGAATTGATTTAGAGTTTTACTAGTTCATGGAAACATAGACTCAGTTCTTAAAGGTTCCTATGTCCTATTTGTTAGAGAATGTGCTGAAAGAAAGTTAATCCCACAATATTCAAACCTTTTACAAATTGTATATGTAATTTTTAAGATTAGTAAAATGTCAAATAAATTATTCCCTAAAAGTTCCAAGAGATGGCGCATTATATTGTAATTTATAGGGTAAAGCAACAAAATTGATACACGCTCTATCATGTTAATTATTCTAATTATACGGTGAGAAACCATCAATCGTGTAAAACCAAACACAGCCTAGCCCTATGATTTATGTGGCCAGTGTATCCATTAACATAATTTATTGTGTATGTTTACAAACGAAGTTTTGAACCCCATTGGGAGAGAGAAAAATTCTCACTTTCCAAGTTCTTTTAAATTAGGCTCCACGATTCTAAGGATCTCATACTATTTTTTATGGGGTCGGGTGGCAGACTAGCATACGACCCGCCTGATGGCAAGCAGTTACCGTAGCCTATGAATGCCTGTAACACCACGGGCATCACAGGCGCGTTACCCACCCTGTAAAAACCTCTTCACACTCTTTTAAAAGAACTCCATGCTGTAGTCTCCTGAGAAAACCTCGACAGGGAGTACATTCCACAGCTTGACAGTACGCGGGAGAAAACTTCACTGAAACCGCACGCAATGTGTGAGAATGTAATGAATTCCATGGCGAGCGGTGCGAATGTAGAAGGAGGCCGCTCTCAACACACCCCATTGTACAATCGGTAGAACACACAAAGGGACGCAAAATCTCTTCTCAAATTTAAAGGTTTTAAACCGTCTGTCAGCTTGGCATCGTCAACAATCCTCACAGCACGCCTTTGAATTGAGTCACTAGGTGCAAGCTGGTATCTAGGCGCTCCCGGCCATAGATGACAACAGTAATCCTCCATATGCGTACTTAAGCTCTATAAAGCAGAAGTTAACGACTGTATTCCTATCTGAAATTATATATTGTAAAGTTTCGGTAGAGCATAGCAAAACAAAATATGTATACATACAATCGAAAAACATTCGTCAATCGAGTAAACATAATAATTTATTTACTAACTACACTAAGATTTCCTGTACCTACTCATAATCAAATAGTGATACTAAAATCTACTATGACTAATGACTTTTCATAGAACATTTTATCTATTCCCCCTGAATAGATAAAATGTTCTATTAGCATTTCGCGAACAGGACATTTTGTGAAAGAATAATTCTGCGACGCAGCCCTGCGCACTTCCTGCCTTATGCGATGAACTCAAAACTACTTAACGGTTCTGCTTATGATTTTCACCATTGGAAGGAACGATTTATGAAGAAGGTTCAAGTAGGTATATATGTAATTCATTAAGGTTTTGTATCAATTGGCTGAAATATGACGATGATTATTGAAAATGCCTGAAAAAATCTTGACAACTGGGAACTTCCCGTGTCCCTAAGCAAGGGCGTCGCCAAGGGGGGGTAGGGAGGGGCAGCTCCCCCCCCCCCCCCCCCCCCTAGAGACTCGTACTACAAGTTAAAAGCTTTATGAGCTCTCGACTTTACCTACAATTCATACTTTTCCATATCAACTTGTCCCTCCTGGGCCATCGGCTGGCGACGACCTTGTCCCTAAGCTTTAGCGTTATCAGACTCGATAATTATCTATGCATATATTTCTTACACTGATACTGACAGCATCGTTATAAAGATATCTATAGTCATTATCCATGCAGTTTTAAAAGAACATCAATCAATGTATCTATTTTGGTACAGTCAAAGAGAAAATTATGCTTTTGAAATTACTTCGAGTAGGCATGTCCTCACATTATAACATGAAGATATTTAATGATCGTATTTGGTGGAAAGCATTGGCCTCGATGGCCACGTCTGTGGCGACGAAGCGTACGGCGCCCCCTTCCCAGATGGACCACTACCTCAAAAAAGTGTCTGGTAGCGTTTAGATGCGGAAAGCGGAGGATCGCAAATGGTGGAAAGCATTGGGGAAGGCTTAAGTATATCCAGCAGTGGGTAGATACAGGCTGATGATGATGATGAATATCAAGATAACACAAAAGTAACACAATTTGTATTAATAGCAATTTGTTATTTGTCAATTTTTTTATTTGAATAAAAATAATGTCTTTGTCTAACAGACATATACAAGGTACGTTTATTATTATACAAGGTAGATAATAAAAATACTACGATATAAAAAAAATATATAAATATGGCAAATCCGGAATAATATAAAAATGATACTATTTAACGTAACATCAAATAAATACATTGCAAACCTAACCTAAAAATACTTATTGCTCATCAAATGCAGGATTTGATGTGCGATCAGATTCATTTGATATTCAAATCAGTTTTTTTTTGTGGATGAATTTAATTTTCCATATAAATAGAAGAGCAAATCTGACTACTGACTGTAGCAATTAATCAAAATCTAGTACGTAACAGAAGAAGTAATAAAATATTTGACGGACATTAAACTACGTCTGAGGCAATCTATAGACATCAGACAGTGATAAATTGAACGAACGTTGAAAATGAATTGAACAATATCTGTCGTTTTATACAGTTTATATTATAATACGATCCGATACACCCAATATGCACGCTAATAAAATACTCATAGATGGCTGTTTCTTCATTGTTTTTATGCATAAATATGTTACGAACAAGTCTAGCATGTTTAATTCCGAAAAATATGAAAAACACTGTACAATGGTACTGTGTGTTACTTTAGTGCTGAGTGGGTCGTGGCAGAGGAAGTGAGTATACCGGAGTGCACACTAGAGGAGGGGTTAAGGGTTATTTATTTTTAGGAAGTTAAATGTTAATGCTAATAAAATAACATGTTAAGGAAACTGTTAATTAACATAACATGTTATTTATTCAGATACGTTCAAATTAACTTTTAATTTCGTTGTATTAACTATTATCTTTTGAAAGCGTCTAAAGGCTGCGTGCGCTATCACTTTCACGTGCGCCGTATTCTTATTTGCCGCCCTAGTGATCTAAAAATACCTTCGTCATCTTCAACCCTTATTGATCTCATTGCTGGGACATCGGTCTCCACTCATTTAAAGGGGTTTGGAGCGTACTCCACCACCTCAGATCACAGCTGCTGTGATCTGAGTCCACCACACTACTCAACTGCGGGTTGGCGGAGGAGGATAAAAATACCTTATAAAACGAATATTAGGTACTTCAAAAACTCTATGAAGCGGACTTCGCTCGCTTTTTCAGAATGATAACAGCGCAAGTCGAAATGCAACCGGTAATCATTTTTTTTTTTTTTATGTATTTATTCTTTATTGCACACAATCCATTATATGATTATATACAAAAGGCGAACTTAATGCTAAAGCATTGTCTACCAGTTTACCTTTCGGACATGTATGATTTATTGTAGGAGGGGTGCCTTATTTTAAATAACTTAAACTACATACGCATATACATACATACACTTACACACATATATACACACATACATACACATATACATACATATACATATACATACATATCAAATAGTGCAGATAGCGAAGAGGTAGCCATTGTTCATGACATCTCCAGGTAATGCAAATGTACCTGATTTTTAAATGATACGCGAGACTGTGCACGTCTAATGTTGTCGGGGAGGGTGTTCCAGAGTCGTACGGCCGTGACGGCAAAAGAATTTGAATAGAACCCAGTACGGTGAGAAGGGAAATCATCTGACGACTCTGAGGACGAAATCGTACCCTAGCCACAGATTACATAATAGTTATGCCCTAGCCAAGTGTAATTCGTAGCGTAACGAACGTTAGATAGATGACGTGCCATTTGTCAATTCTCATGCTAAAATGTTCGATTTTGACAAATGTCACGTGATCTATCTAACGTTCGATACGCTAACACTTGGCTAGGGGGGCTGAGAAACTTCTAAGAAGCTATGACGCCACGTGACGTAACAGGCCTAACCTAATGTGCTAACAAAAGTTGACCAAGACACTGACCTTTCTGACGTTGACTGTTTGGTCGTTTGACCAGTTATACAGTTAGTATTACGTGACTCGTTTGTATTCAAAACGCGGCTCGGCCCTCATCCATTAATTACAGTACGGTGAACGCCATCAACCGCAGTTAAGCAGCGTGGTAGAGTATTATCTAAACCCTTTTAAATGAGGAGAGACCTATATCCCAAAAGTGCGATGAATAAAGGTCGACGACGACGAATGAGCTGCCAAAAAAGAGTGTAGCCACTCCTTTTTTGTTTTTCACTACCAATGCAGCTATTCCTTCCTTTCTATTGACGTGCCCGGTGGTCGAATGGCTAGCAATGGCTACTTTGACTCCGAGGTCGCGGGTTCGATCCCAGCACAAGACAAACATCTGTGTACATGAACATTTCTGTTTGTCTTGGTTTGGGTGTTTTCTATGTATTATAAGTATGAATTTACAAAAAATAATGTATTTTAGCACATATACCAGTTGTCTAGTACCCATAGTACAAGCTTTGCGCTTGATTTGGAACTAGATGGCGCTGTGTAAATTGTCCAGAAATATTTACTATTTACTCCATGTATTTACTATTTACTGTGAGGGAGGCAAACGAGCATGTGAGTTACCTCATGGAAAGCAATGACACCGCTCATGGAGATCAGCAACACCAAGGGGTCACCGATCCTTTCTTTCTTTCTGGTGACCTCACTCACTCGCAGAAACACAATAACCCTCAAGAGAATTGTAATTTGGCTGCAGTATCCTGTGAGTGGAGTACTTCCTCACTCAGGCAGCATATAGACGGCAGGGTGCAGGCGAGGTTGGCTTTGGCTCTAGATATCGTGGTGAGCCATCTGGAGATGGATATGGATCTCCCTTCAATCGAAGGGGTTTAGAGCTTACTCCACCATGCTGCTCAACTGCGGGTTGGCGGAGGCCAGTGTTTTCAAGCCGCCTAAAGGCCATTAATTTGGCTTAACGACTGTCATCTAACGACAACAGCCAGGACCGACGGCTTAACGTGCCCTCCGAAGCACAATACAAATTAAATGTTATATAAGTGATGTAAAAGTATTAAAATCATTTAACGCTTAAAACAGAAAATTCTACACATTTTGCGTAAATCTTTCCTTGTGATTCGTTTTAAATGTCGGACAAGTAAAGTAAAAAGAAGCCATTAATAAATAAATATTCCTGGATAAATTACACACGGTCATCTACTTAGTCCCAAACTAAGCAAAGGTTGTAATGGGTAACATAACTGCTTAAATACATTTTTTTAAAGTACATACATAATAATACATAGAAAACACCTAGGCCAAGACAAACAGAAATGTTCACTCACTCGTCTGTTAGTTGAGATTGTAATGCCAGCCTATAACAAAATTTAATACCTGAAAATTTAAAGTAGTTATGCATTTTACTAAAATTGGTCTTGACAGCCACGCACGACGGAAGTGTCTCACAGCCCCAGCAACCCACTGCTCCAGATTCGCTTTCAACTTTTTATTTTTAAAACAAATATTTTACTTTTTTATCGCGCTTATTATACCTACATAATATATAAATCATATAAATCACTACTTAAGATTATAAATGTCAATGTGAGTTTGTTTGTTACCCTCTCACGCCGAAACTACTCAACTGATCATCTTAAAACTTTGTAAACATATTCTCATAGGTATTAGGAAGGACATCAGCATCAACCCATAATCATCCCACTCTTGTGATACGGATCTCCCCTCAATCGAAGGGGTTTAGAGCTTACTCCACCACGCTGTTCAACTGAGGGTTGGCAAAGGCCAGTGTTTTCAATCCTCCTAAAGGCCACTGACTTGGCTTTTTTTTTGTTATTGATTTATATTACAGTCTACAGACCCGGGGTCCGTACCTTTTATTAAATAGAACATAAATAATATTATTAATTAATATTATTATTTATGTTCTATTTTTAACTTACAATATTCTTACAATTTATAAATCGCACGCCGCTATTATGCTAATAATTATATTATTGTCTATTACTACTTAACCTAAATGCTCCTATTATTAACCTTGCAGCCATGACAGCCACGGCAGACCAGTCCCCTCTGGCAGCACCCGTTCACGAGTTGATGTAGGGGCAGCCATCACCGCATTCAACCATTTCATTGGGAATGCGGCGACCCGCCACACGACACCACCACCAGTTTGAACACTTTAGTGAGCATGACTACTTGGGCTGTCAGGGCTGCACAGTAAAACAACTGAACTGACCTGGCTTAACGACTGTTATCTAATGACAACAGCCGAGACCGACGCCACAGTGTGTCGTCTAGAACATGCTAGGTAGCATAAATCTAAGTTGAAGTTTGATTTTCGCAATCAAAAAATCCGATCGTAATCGTAATTGGCATAAATATGCCAATCAGGGGGTTTGGTTGATTGGCATATTTATGCCAATTGTATATAAGACTTTTTAACTCGGTATTATCCCCACATTGCCTGTGACACTTCCCAGGCAAAAGTTAGTACCAAAATAAGTACTACATACTAACATTATAATTAAGTCCACAATTTTACACAACCGCATAAAATTTTACAGCCGTCCAATACATACTTTAAACATTTAATTACAAGAACGCACTCAAAAACATTACAAATTACGCTGCGTTCCGTTTTTACGTAATATAATTTTTTTTTCTGACTTAAGCAACGGTCACCTATCGCCTAATTACCGTTACATAACTTATATGTAATTATATAAGAACAAACTACTTATTTATGTATATCTAACTACATACGTAGCGATTGGAATGTTTAGTTAATTATATTTTAATGAGAGCAACTTTCTTTCATTGTAATTACAATCTTTAAACAAAGTGGTACAAGTAAATTGCGTATATTGTATCATTTGGAACATTGTCTTAACGGATTTCGAATTAGAAGCAGCGCTATCCGCGTCGATGCGTGTCAGGCATAAAAAAAAATTGAACACTTTTTTTTATTTTTTGGAGAGGTTGTCATTTGGATTCGTATTTTTTTGAGGTGAATACGTTTTTAAAATTGCTTCCATAGGGAGGCAATTCAAAAAATGAAAACAAAAACACGAGAGACAGTTTGGTGTTGCAACTACAAATCTATCATCTCCATCATAAATTCAATCATACCACTAGATAGATGAAGGAACAAACAATTTATTCCGCTAAGTGAGGGAGGACAATGGAACATCGCGTGCAGCGATGCCATTTTGAGATAATTTTAGTGCATATAACGTATCTATTCACGCACAATACACGGCCGTGTCCATGACATAGCACCACCCCATTTTTTATCATGGCATAGCAACCCAAACTGATTTCGCGCGTATTTTATAAAATAATCTCTTGTAGACTTTTTTAAATTGCGTATATTGTATCATTTGGAACATTGTCTTAACGGATTTCGAATTGGAAATAGCGCTATCCGCGTCGATGCGTAAAAAAAATATTTTGAACACTTTTTTTTTTTTTTGAGAAGTTCTCATTTGGATTCGTATATATTTTTTAATATGTACTAGCAACCCGAACCGACTTGGTGCGTGTGGGATAATTTAAAAATAATACAAATACAAACCTTTCGAAAACCATTATATAAATAACAGTAAAACCCGCATCAGAATCTTTAACATGGTTTTGAAGGAGTGAGCGGATAAATAGACAGACGCGGATACGGGACGGGGGCCCACCACATATTTCCACCACTGTGTCTCCTGTGTAGCCAGGATTAACAGCGGCGACCGTCAAAACAGGCAATGAACAGTGAAGTCCATTGCAGTACCGGGGGTAAAACTACGGCTGCCTTGGAACTCACAACGAATCTAATCAGATGAAATTTGTAGGAGTAAGAAGCTTTTGGAATTTCACTTCCCCTCTTAGCAATGTGGCAAATAAGGGTTTCGCCATTAAACCCTAGTCTAGGCTAGTCAAGTGAAGCTCAACTGCCGTGTCCCACGGATTTTAAGTATCTAACACTATTGGATTGGATTACAGATGCGCATGGTGACTTTATAGAATATAATACAACAAGTATTATATTCTATAAATTCTCTATGTGCACCAATATAAATGACATTACACATAATTAATTTATATCTAAAAAGTACAAAAGGCCAAAGCAGTATCTTACTGATCAAGATGAATATAAACAGCAAAAGATAGCTATAGAAATATTTGACGGACGCATTCACCTGGGAGTGTTTAAAAAAAAAAATTGACTAAATAGTGATAAATATAACACACAAAATTATAAATGCGAATTCTAATTATGTATATTATGAAATTGATCATGAATGTTATACATTTTTGAAAACAATTTTCAAGTCACTAATTAAATAAATAAATATTTCTGCTCAATTTACACAGCGCCATCTAGTCCCATATTAAGCGCAAAGCTTGTGTTATGAGTACTAAACAACTAATAAATGTACTTAAATACTTTTTTTTATTTAAATATATACTTATCATACATAGAAAACACCCAAACCAAGACAAACAGACATATTCATGGACACAAATGTTTGTCTTGTGAGG
Organism: Hypsopygia costalis; assembly: GCA_937001555.2. Lineage (NCBI taxonomy): Eukaryota > Metazoa > Arthropoda > Insecta > Lepidoptera > Pyralidae > Hypsopygia > Hypsopygia costalis. Next base: position 9,750,317 of record OW443349.2, read on the forward strand.
GAATCGAACCCGCGACCTCGGAGTCAAAGAGGCCATTGCTAACCATTGGACCACCGAGCTCGTCAATTTGACTAATTTAACGAAAAAAATTCAATGTTTTATTTAATTTAAAATTATTCAATATTTAGCAATACGTCAAAATATATTTCTTTTATCTCCGCACACAAATTATGAATATTGCACATCTGGAATGCATAATACATTAGTCGCCATTCCGAGTTGTTGAATTTTGAAGTGGATATTAATTATTTTGCGTAACGTATCTGTTGCATTTGTGCTGCTTATTATCTGAAATCGCATGCAGAAATGTAGAGCACATCGTAATTTGTCAACTGGAGCTCTGTGTACGACTGAATGTTTTTAACCGATGTCAGAACAGGTAAATATATATATATATGTTTTTGGGTGAAAGTGGTTCATCAACATCTTCAAACCAAAGCCAACTTCACCTGCACGTGGTGCTCCCTACTGACTGACAAACGAGGCTCTGGCGAAAAGAGAGGTAGGGCATAGCGTATTTTTTAAGCTGCATAACTGGGAAAGTACATCGATCTCACAGAATACCGCAGCCAAATAACTATTCGATTGAAGGTTGTTGTGTTCCTACGAGCGATTGAGGTCTCCAGAAAAAAAGAAAGGAAGGAATATAGGCTGGCAACGGATCCGACGACCCCTTGGCGGTTGGTCTATTTTTTACAGTAACATTATAAATGGAGTCCAATCTTTTTAGATGTTTTATAAGTTTACATTTCAACTACAGTACGTTTCCTAAGACATTTTATACCACATTCGGTGAAACTGTGGAATCAACTTCCGTCAGCGGTATTTCCGAACTATTACTATTTGACGAACTCGGTGGCGTAGCGGTCAATGAGGCGGCTTCGACACCAACGCTCGTGGGTTCGATTCCCACATAGGACAAACATTTGTGTGCATGAACATGTCTGTTTGTCTTGGTCTGGGTGTTTTATATGTATCATAAGTATATATCTACAAAAAAAAATGTATTTACGCATGTTCATCAGTTGTCTAGGACCCATAACACAAGCTTCGCTTACATTGGGGCTAGATGGCGCTGTAAAAAAAAAAGAAGAAGAATTCTAGAACAGAGTCTATATTTCCCTTAAAAACCTGGCCACGGATCGGCGACCCCTTAGTGTTGCTGATCTCCTTAGTGTTGATGGGCGGTTGTGATTGCTATCTATCAGGTAACCCACATGTTCGTTTGCCTCCCTCTCATATAAAAAAATAGCACGTATGTATTTATTTATTTATATAAAACTTACAAGACCACAATAAATTGGTACAATAGGCGGGCTTAATACTAATTGCATTCTCTACCAGTCAACGATTGGGACTGGAGAAAATATAAATATAAATAATAAATCTTGTCAGACAAATCACACAGCGCCATCTAGCCCCAAAGTAAGCGAAGCTTGTGTTATGGGTACTAGACAACTGATAAACATACGTAAATACATTTTTTTTTGTAAATACATACTTATGATACATAGAAAACACCCAGACTAAGACAAACAGATATGTTCATGCACACAAATGTTTGTCCTATGTGGGAATCGAACCCACGAGCGTTGGTGTCGAAGCCGCGTCATTGACCGCTACGCCACCGAGCTCGTCTATGTAAATATGCAGTATATATTTAATATTAAATATACAGTCTGTATATTTCCTTGTGAAGGTTTTACTACACAAAAGTTTATACAAGACTATGTGAAACCTATTTTATAAACTAAAATCAGTGAAATTTTCATTGAACTCGGTTCATTACTATCATGGTTTCGCTTCCAATATCCTACCTGGCTTTTTATGATCAATATCTTGTGGAGCAGAGGTTCCCAACCGGTGGTACGTGGACCACCAGTTGTCCGTGAGAGGTAAGTTTTGGTCCGTGATACAAACTTATAATGTAAGACATTGAGCACTATTATACAAATACTCAAATCTCGAGTTATAATACAATGGATTTATTTTGCAATGGGGTGTAAGTGGTTCATTAACATCTTTGAACCAAGGCCAACTTCATCTGCACGTGATGCTGACTGACAAACGAAGCTCTGGCGAAAAGAGTGGTAGGGAGCGTAATTGTAAGCTACCCGACTGGGGAATGTACCTCCACCTCACAGAATACCGCAGCCAAATAACGGTTCCCTTGAGGAATGTTGTGTTCCTGCGAGTGAGTGAGGTCACCAGAAAGGAAGGAGATGCTACGTTGGCAGCGGGGGCGGCGGCGCGCGAGTGACACTATATGTTGCGAGCGCTCATTTGGCTACGGTAACCGCTTCACATCAGGCGGGCCGTATACTTGTCTGCCACCCGACGTAGTATAAAAAAATAAAATAAAAATAAAATGCCAATTGGGGACCCTATACGCAACAAAAACCTCGTAGTGGTCCGCGAACACAAAAAGGTTGGGAAGCACTGTTGTAGAGGGAAACACTGCAGTCGTGTTATGTATTTGGTTACATAATGAGTTTAATACGCGTACAGTCGTGGACTATTAGGTATTACTTACGAGTTCTTACGTCTTGATCAATGCGGTCCTCAATTAGTTGGTCGTATCGTTATGCAGTGTGTAATGAACTGTGCTGCATTATATAGTACATTTTGTAGCAAAAAACACAAAATCATCATATAATAAATCAAATGTGTGCCGCAGTACGGCACACATAATATGATTTATTTTGTTTTTTACTGTATTTCACTTAAATTTATAAGTAATTATTATATATATTATAATTATAGCACACACATAATTATAGTATATATAATAATTACATATAAATTTAAGGCAGAGATACAAATAAATGTTTCATTCATTTATTCATTCACCTTTAGAAAAGACCTAATGCAAAATTTTGAATATCGATTTAAAGTTCTTTTTTTTTTAAGTTTTAGACCCTGAATCGTAATCTCTTAAAGTTTGGATTATGTCCTTATAATTTTAAAGGTAATTAGGTAATGTTTATCTACCACACGACTTAGTATAAAAAAATCTTTTTCATTTATTAATGGGATCAAATCATCGTGATCGTATATATTCTTTCTTGCTTAACAACAAATACAGATTTTTTTTAACAATAAAATACTAATTTATCACACGTTATGAGTAAGGTAGTGCTCCTTTAGCTTCTTTTTAATAGTAGCGACAGTACAGTTATCTCCAATATGCCCAGGCAATTTGTTCCAAAACTGCGCCACACGAACAGTAAATGACTGAAAGAACAAACATGTGTTCGATTGTTCAAAGTTTTGGTGAGACAGGGGTACATAAATACAGAAGACCTGAAATCTATAATGCATAACACGGCTCTTTTGAACAGCCGTTCAGCAAAAAAGCTGTCTATGTAGTTAGCTGTCTATGTTAAAAGTTATCTCCTATTATTCTATTATTTTGTTATTGGATGTGTTATTTCTATAATAATTAAAGTAAATTTAGATATGTCGTTTATATTATATAAAATATATCCAAATTATATGTTAATAAAAATCGCTATGTGCATACCAACTCAAGATATTTTGAAAGAAGTTGCGTCACGTTTTGAAAAACATTAAATCTTTTGTAATATAATAAACATAATGCATACTGCTACTATGTTTCTGACAGTTTGCACCATTTACACCAAAATGTTTATTTATATTTTGTAAAGAAATTGCTCAATTCATACAAAGTTTACTATACATATTAATAGCTTGAAGCCAGTTGAAGCCAAGTGCCAACAATCAACAGTATCAACAATATGTAATATCATTGAGTATCAATGTATATTTATAGCTAATATTTATACATCATACATCATCATCATCATCATCATCAGGTCATTTTAGTCTCCACTACACGAGCACGACCCTCTCTCGTCCGTCCCAGACAGAAGAAGGATTTTCCTACACTCCCCACGCTGGCCAGACGGGTTGGGGAGGCCTGATCGATATTTCATAATGTATTTCCCTTAGTCGCCTTGTACGACATCCACGGGAAGAGACGGAGTGATTCTGTTCTAGTCTGACGGAAACCACACGGCCAATAATATGTGTACAGTAAAAAGTATATTTATAGCTGTTTATTTAAGTTGCCAGTAAATAAGTTGGTGAGTTTGCAACAAGTAACTATTCTTTCTAGTCTCAGCATATGTAACGGGACGGGGGCCCACCACACATTCCCACCACTGTGTCTCCTGTGTAGCCTGGATTAACAGCGGCGACCGCCAAAAAAGGGCAATGAACAAAGAAGTCCATTGCAGTCCCGGGGATAAGACTACGGCTGCCTTGGAACTCACAACGAATTTAATCAGGAGCTTTTGGAATTTGACTTCCCATCCTAGCAATGTGAGAGACAGCAATATGGCAAATAAGGCATTAAAAACCTAAAGAGATGGCTAGTCAAGTGTAGCTCAACTGCCGTGCACCACGGATTTTAAGTATCTAACTACTATTGGGGACCTAAAACATGAAATTATCTCGAGCGGGCATAGGAGGAACACGGTCAAGTTGATAACGACCTAAACAGACAACAATATGTTTTTTTTTAAATGATAAGCTCACCCTTGCATATGTCCTATATCACTGTCTAATTGTTTATGTTATGTGCAATAAACAGTAATATTAGTACAAGCTTTGCTTAGTTTGAACTTTAACGGTCAATGACGCGGCTTCGACACCAACGCTCGTGGGTTCGATTCCCACATAGGACAAACATTTGTGTGCATGAACTTGTCTGTTTGTCTTAATCTGGGTGTTTTCTATGTATCATAAGTATGTATTTACAAAAAAAATGTTTTTACGTATGTTTATCAGTTGTCTACCCATAGCACAACCCATAACACAAGCTTCGCTTACTTTGGGGCTAGATGGCGCTGTGTAATTTGTCTGACAATATTTATTTATTTATAATTTGTCCAGTATTAATTATTTATTTATTATTTATCATTCCCCTTCTGTATGTAGTTGCCAGGCAAAGTCGGGACGGGCCGTTAGTATCAAAATAAAGACATTATGAGACATCTGATAACGTGTGGGCCGTTGTATAAATAAATCAATTATAGTGCAGCAGAAACTAGAAAGTGGTCTATGCCGGCAGTCGGAACTGCTCGTGATAGATGGGGCGTTAACTGTTGATGAGAACAGAAAGCTACGTTCACAAGAGTAACTCACCAAAACCACAAAAAACTAACATCTTTGAACCAAAGCCAACCTCACCTGCACGTGGTGCACCCTGCTTACTAACAAATGAGGCTCTGTCGAAAAGAGAGGTAGGGCATAGCGTATTTTATAAGCTGCCCGACTCGGGAAGTACCTCCACCTCACAGGATACCGCAGCCAAATAACAATTCCCTTAAGGATTGTTGCGTTCCTGCGAGTGAGTGAGGTCACCAGAAAGAAAGAAAGGATCGGTGACCCCTTGGTGTTGCTGATCGCCATGATCGGTAGTCATTGCTTTCCACGAGGTAACCCACATGCTAGTTTGCCTCCCTCACACAAAAAAAAATTGGGCGGTGCAACTGTCAGTGTCGTTAGACTTAATTAGGCCTATAAAACTTAGACTTACTTGTTTATTCTGGTATATCCCTACTTCCCTATCCCTACCTACTTAATATTATAAAAGTGAATGTGAGTTTGTTTGTTACGCTTTCAAGCCGAAACTACTCAACCGATCATCATGAAACTTTGTACACATATTCTCTATGGTATTAGCAAGGACCTAAGATACTTTTTATTAAAAAAAAGTAAACACGGGCGACGCCGCTGAAAGCTAGTCTATATATATAAAAATAAATCCCATTTCCCGTGCTCACGTGAGCTCACGTTTTTTTTGTTGTGTTTGTTATTGTAAGAAGGTTCTTGTAAAAGATTAAAATAAGAAATTTGCGAGGAAAAGTAGAAAATTTAAGAAAACTGAGCCCCCGACTGACTGATTGATTGCTATCGACTGAGATTGATCACTAATGCGTGTTTTTTAGTTTTTTAAACAATATTTATTTTCTATTTTTGTAGTTCAATGTGATATGTGAGGAAATTAATTAATCCTGGAGATCCTTACCAGTATAATTAAATGAACTTATCAAATTATTATATTGTCATCGGTCCTTGATAAGGAGGTATACAAAACTTTGTAATTTAACTAAATTAAATTCAAACTTGGTCAAAATCAAGTTCAAAGAAGTCGGTTTCAAACTGACGAACAAGCAAACATACAGGTGAAACTAATAAAAGCGTGTTAAATTTTATAACATTGATCATATAGTTGTATGTAGACGCAGCCTAATAACAGAACCGTTATTCGTTAACACTCGATAATTTGCGATGCTTCCGATTAAACACACAATAAATCGTCTATAGATTACATTGAGCTACATAATAGATAAATCTATGGTATACTCGTATTTTATATTAATTACGCAGACTTGCTTTTTGTTTTTAAGGTTCCGCACCTCAAAAGGAAAAACGGAACCCTTATAAGATCACTTTGTTGTCCGTCTGTCTGTCCGTCTGTCTGTCCGTCTGTCTGTCTGTCAAGAATTTCTATGTCGAGAATGCGTGGAGGTATCAAGCTGAAATTTGATCTGTATACTCAGGTCTACGGTCCCACGAAGTTGTAAAAAAATCAAACTGCTAAGTTTACGTAGAAAAAAGTTACGGCCGTTTATTCAGCAAAAAACGCATATTTCGACACACTCAAGGGAATCAAAACCTATAGGGTACTTCCCGTTGACCTAGAACTATGAAATTTGGCAAGTAACATCGTTATAGACTACAAGTACAGGAATAAATCTCAAAACTATACATTTGTAAATAGATCTTAAAAAATAGGGGGTCTATATTTTTTATAGGGTGTCGAAATTTCAAATTGAAACTACTAGTTCAAATGGGGTATCATATGAAAGGGCTTGATGTACAAATTGCAAAATATATTTAATTTAATTTTTGCGACGCATTATTTCTTATTTATAATAAAAAATATCAAATTTAATAATGATACTACGTACCTACTGAACCCTCGGTGGGCGAGTCCGACTCGCACTTGTCCGGTTTTTTTTTATACTACGTCGGGTGGCATACAAGCATACGGTCCGCCTGATGTGAAGCGGTTACCGTAGCCATATTAAATAATAGCCATATAAAAAAATATCGCTCGCGCGCCGCCACCCCGCTGCCAACGCAGCATCTCCTTTCTTTCTGGTGACCTCACTCACTCGCAGGAACACAACAACCCTCAAGGGAATTGTTATTTGGCTGCGGTATTCTGTGAAGTGGAGGTACATTCCCCAGTCGGGTAGCTTACAATTACGCTCCCTACCTCTCTTTTCGCCAGAGCTTCGTTTTTCAGTCAGCAGGATGCACCGCGTGCAGATGAAGTTGGCTTTGGCTCAAAGATGTTGATGAACCACTGACACCCCAAAAAAATTTATATTAATTACTTCCTTATATCAATTGATTTGGATAGACTTTTTATTATCTCGGACGAGCTCGGTGGTCTAATGGCTAGCATTTGGCCACTCTGACTCCGAGGTTGCAGGTTCAACCCCCACACAAGACAAAAATTTGTGTGCATGAACATGTGTGTTTGTCTTGGTCTAAGTATTTTCTATGTATTATATGTATGTATTTACAAAAAAAAGTTATCTGGTACCCATAGTACAAGCTTTGCTTAGTTTGGGACTAGATAGCAGTGTATAATTTGTCCAGGAATATTTATTTATTTATCATCCTTTCTATGTTTTTTTAGATAAGAAACACTGCTTAGCTTTACTTTGGAGGAGTCGTCAAGCTGTTAGTGCAGGCTGTTGTCATAAGAAGGCAGATGTTTAGCCAAGGTTTGAAAACCACCCCTTTAGGGTCCGTTCAAACCAAACCGGCTCGGAGAGGAGAGCAGATTCTGGACGCGTTTAAAATAGAGTTTTGTGTCATTGGCATAAGGTTTACTTTAAAAATCCGCATGGGCTCTCGACCATTCTCATGTAACAAAAGAAGTGAATTTAAAAAATAGACCTTATACCAATGTGCTAAAACTCTGTTTTAAACGCCACCAAAATATGCTCTCCTCTCTGAGCCGGTCTGTGCGAACAGACCCTTAACGGGGGTCAGCGTTTTAGAGCTTAGTATAGAATTAAAATTACCTTTTTTAGTTATTTTTGTTTTTAAACATTCACCAGCAATGAGTAAATACAGGCTGTATTTACTCACTATCTTCATCGACAATTCATCCCGCTGCCGGGATACGGTTCTCCCCTCAATCCAAGGGAGTTTAGAGCATACTCCATCATGCTGCTCAATACTCAACAGCGGGTTGACGGAGACCTGTGTTTTCAAGCCACTTAAAGGCCACTGATTTGGCTTAACGACTGTCATTTAATGACAACACCCGGGACCAACAGGGCAACGTGTCCTCTGAAGCACGAAGGAGTTCGAGATAAATAATGCCATCCATGGACAGGCTGCGATCAACGTTGCTTCACTAACATGTTCAATTAGACTGACACGCACAATGACACCACCGAGCTTCTCAATTATTTATTATTTATTTTTCTTTCTTTTTAACTCTATTACTTTATTATTTATTTCATAATAATCAGCCTGTATATACCCACTGCTGTATATAGACCTTTCCCAATCCTTTCCACCGTATACGATCCTCCGCTTTCCGCGTCCAACCGCTACCAGCCACTTTTTTGAGGTCGTCGGTCCATTTAGAGAGGGGGCGCCCTACGCTTCGTCGCCCATTACGCGGCCTCTACTCTAGGACTTTCCTCCCCCATCTGTCATCGCTGAGTCAGTAGATGTGGCCAGCCCACTGCCACTTCAACTCGTTGACTCTGAGAGCTTGTGATGTCGACCACTTTGCCACTTTGGTTCTCCATCGAATTTTTTCGTTCCGGATTCGATCCCTTAGAGAAACTCCAAGCATTGCTAGCTCCATCGCTCGCTGTGTGACTTTTAGTCTGTGAACCAGCCCACGGTCAGCTGTGGGTCAGCGTCCAAATCTCTGTACCGTAGGTCATAGCGATATTTATTATTATGACATGAATATTTATTTATAATTTGAGATGAATTGATTTTATGATAGCTTCATTGAAATCATTTTGTAATAGTAATTAGGAGTTTTTCTGATATGAATATTATTTATACTGGTGATGATTAACATGTTGTGATTATATATTATGATAACATTGAATGATTATTATAACGTTAAAATGTATTACAATTAAATTCTATAACAATACATAAAATACAAATAAAACTAAATTACCTGGAACTAAATAATTCTAGAATAAAAGTTAACTAATATATATATATGTATATATGTGTGTATACTAGAACATTGAAACTGAAACTAAAAAGCTTAAAAAATATATTATATAACGAGAATATATTATTAAAAGAAGTCCCTTTAGGCAAGGTTCCGAAGATACTGGCAGCGTTCCCCCTTTGAATAGCTAGACTAATTCTTTGTCCGAGGTAGCTGCCAGCTCTTCGGTCTCCTGTGATGTCGACTAATATTTTTGCTATTTCCTTAAAAAGCCTTATAGCGCTAGGACCCCACGGACCAAGGGTCTCAACACCGAATGGGACAAAATCATATTCGGGGCCTAGACCCCTATATTTGTGTGCTTTATAATTTATTTACCTAAGTATTATTTGCACTAAATTAAAGGGTGCTTGCACAAAACAACGCCATTACAAAAATAGTTCCTTATCTTTCTAAGTTACGCATAACATCTGTCGACTTCCGGCCCAGTTTCCAGCAAAAGTGGAACTAATTCACGGTGGCATCACACTCACAACCTTGCAACCGCAATATCGCATTAAATCTGTACATCTAACTCTAATTTCCATAGGCATAAGGTTCAAAATGCAATATAAATGATTTTGCAGTTTTTGGCTTAAATGTAACGAAATACATTCTTAGACACGCGTGATGATTCCAAAGCAGACGTTCATTGTTTTGTCGTTATTGTGAGGCCTATAATGAAATTATTTGTTTGTGCGGTTTGTACTAGCCTAGCCCTGAACTAAATAAATAAATAGTCTCACAGAAGTTGGGGTTTAAGTGGCTTGCCATGTCATCAAAACTAACCTCACCTGTACGTGATGCACCGTGCAAAATGAGGCCCTTGCAAAATAAAGTTACGAGCCCAGCTAAGTAAGTGCGGTCTGCCGAGAATATTGGGTTATACCAAAACCGGTGCCAAATAAGCGTATGGTCCTTCTGATGTATAATATACCAATGAATAAGCGACTCTAATGCAAATGGAATAGAGTCGCTTATTCATTGGTATGAATAAGCAATCTATTCAGTTATTGGATCGCAATAAGAGATGGTGGTAAGGGGGCAGATCTCAGTAATCGACTTCAGCTTCGGCAGTTGGGCCCTAAGTCTTTCACTCCTTTCGCCTGCAAGCAGACTACTTGGGCACTCTTAACTCGACCGATATGTCTAATAATGTTTTTAATATAATATAATGTTTTATCATCATCAGGTCATATTAGTCACCACTACAGGAGCACGACCCTCTCTCGTCCGTTTAAGACAGAAGGAGGATTTGGCCTACACTCCCCACGCTGGCCAGTCGTGTTGGGGAGGCCTGGATCGATGTTTTATAACGTATTACCCTTAGTCGCCTTGTACGACATCCACGGGAAGAGACGGAGTGATTCTATTCTAGTCTGCCGGAAATCACACGGCCACATAAAATATAATGTTTATAATAATTATATTATAGTAATTAGCCTGACGATATAAAATTGTTAAATGGTAATAATTTTAAATGTCGTCTAACGACTTGGATTCTGGAACACTGCTTTTATAGTGTCAAATAACAATTAATCACCGTGAAAACGTTGTAAATCATTTTTATTATGTTGGTATTTTCTTATAATATTTTTTATTAATGAAACGTAAAAGAGTTTTATTCGTGGAATTGGTACTCGCTTATCTTGACATTGTAATATAATTAGGGTTCCGTAGCCAAATGGCAAAAAACGGAACCGTTATGGATTCGTCATGTCTGTCTGTCTGTCTGTCCGTCTTTCTTCTTTTTTCTACTTTTTATAAGAACTATACTGTTGAAACTTGGTAAGTAGATGTATTCTGTGACGGAGTGATTATATTCTAGTCTGCCGGAAACCACACGGCTAATGAAACATACACATTATTAAAAACATACTTGTCCGAGAAGAATTTCCTTCAATCTCGAGTGCAATACCTCCCTGCATGATGGTTAATCTAGCAAATTATCATTCAATCAGTTACCTGAGTGTCGTTCAGCTGTACTGTTGAACTTTCTCGCCACTCGCTTAACGAAGTTTAGACGTCTGGTTAAGATAGCCATTTAATTGAACGGCTATTTTAACCAGTTGGCTACGACATATACATATCCGCGGTCGGCTAAAAATATCATCATTTTATACCTGGTAGGTAATAAGTGAAGTCACCAGAAAGTCCTGAAGAAGTGCTAATTTGGCATCAACGGTGGCATTGAGCGAGTAACGCTTGTTTTGTTACAAACATAAGCATATCTCTTATGGTATAAATAAAATCTGGGGGCACGGGAGTGCCCCCGCCAAGACGAGCCAAGCGGAGCGCAAGGGCACTACCTACCTTTTCTCGAAACGTTTCGTCGTTTTTTTGAACTCTCATAACTTTAGTTTGGATGATGCTAAATAGTTAAAAATTTCAAGATATAATGACACCAGTACAGTCATTAAACATACAAAGTTTGAATGTCGTAGCTATTATACTTTAGATTTTATTAATGTCTAAAAACCCCCGATTTCGTCACTGATTCACTCACTGATCATCAAAATTGTTAAGGTACTTCCTGACGTCCTAGAACGCTGAAATTTGGTATGTAAGCTAATATTACTACAAAGACAACAAAAAAATTAAAAAACCAAACATAACCTAACCTATCCCCTCGGAATAGGAGGTGGAAGTTTGTATGAGACTTGCACTACATTTGCACTAACTACATAATCATGCAGTAATAACTGTTGAAAAGCTAGATATATGAAAAAAAAAATACTTATAACAAATAAAAAAATATAAACATCATATTTTTTTTAAAATCATCCCCTAACCCTTAAAATGGGCCGGTGACATTTGCCGACGTCACTAGATGGCGCTAACTGTATTTTGAAATGCGCTATCGACTTATACATCTGTCAGCTTTATATAATTTATAATGAAGTGGTCACCGGTAGTTTTCAGTCGTACACGACATTTTTCTACTGCGAATGATGATCGACTGTTAGGAAATATTTGCATTTCATATTCGTAATTTCGTAGTCGTATCGTATCGTCGTAATAATTCTATAATTCGTTCGAATTATTTGTTACTTTAGTTACTGGTCCAAATTATTTTAAGTATTTCTTTTCTATTCTCTTAGATTTAATTTAATTAACAATTCATAAAACAACCGGCCGGTGAGTTCTGGTTGATTCATCAAAATTCCAGACGAAGGGTAAGGTGAAAGTAAAGGCCCGGGGTCACAATAGGTTATTTTTAAACCCAAAAAAGTCTATTAACCAACTTACAAAAATAAATGAAATCCCACCAAAAACATTTTCATGTAAAAATGTTGCCAAGACGAGTCTACATAGCTTACCTCGTGAAAAAGTTATCAGATCTCATGTAGAATTGTAGAGCCAAGATTCTTGATCTATGCGCACTTACTTTACCAGGCCTAACTTCACATACTCTACATTTTAGTTAAAACGTGATGCTTGGCCGTTTTGCTACCGTTTCGAAGATTTCATAAGCATTCTTTCATCGTGTGTGAAATAAAACGGCCACGCATCACGTTTTAACTAAAATGTAGAGTATGTGAAGTTAGGCCTGGTAAAGTAAGTGCGCATAGATCAAGAATCTTGGCTCTACAATTCTACATGAGATCTGATAACTTTTTCACGAGGTAAGCTATGTAGACTCGTCTTGGCAACATTTTTACATGAAAATGTTTTTGGTGGGATCTATATATACTTGATACTTTTCATATCATTTCAGGCAATATTGCATCATTTACATTTCACATTTAAGGTAACTCGATCAAAAGGGCAAAGTATGTGTCTCCGCAATTTACTTATTTTGAAACCGATTTGTTTATCTGAAATTAGATAAAGTATGTTAAACTACATCTTATGCCAAACAATAACAAAACAAAAGGGTATGTCTACTAATTTCTAAAATTATTTCCGTATTATACGACTAATGAGAAATACGTTTAGAAAAGTCAAATAAATTGTAACTACTTACATAAATTAAGGAAACTATAATAACTGTTTCCTAATTTTAGACAAATCTGAAAGCTGCGAATATACGAAGAAAGTATCTGGATCAGTAAACCATTCATCCATATCCGATGGGCCGGACGTCACAAACTAAATACCTACATAAGCGCAGCCCTAGCCATGTACTCGGGAACAATGTCTTTGCCGGCGCCCGGAGCCGCACCAATCAGAGCGCGCGGGGCACAGGGGTGGCAGCGGAAACTTTGCGAGGAAATTCAATTAAACTTGAGCGCCGCCCGCCCTTATCTGATGACTCCGCGGAGAGAGGTCTGCTACGTAACGAGATGACGTAGGGTTGTCGCCCTCACTAATTCAATTGTAATTGATCAACTTGATATTATGACACTTAGAAAAGATAATGTTTCATTGCATAACTGGTAACAATCAGATATAATCAATTATTTAAGGTCAGCAGTCTAGCAGCATCCATGGCAAATAATATTCCACCGTCGATTCGGCGAGGTGAGGTAGAGTGAGGTGTGACGCATGTTGAGGGGGGGGATATGGAGATTGTTTAGTAGTTTAATACTTAATAGGAAGATGGCGCTACACTACGAATTTACGGCAGTAAATAGAAATGCAAAATTTCTTCACCTTAATGGTAGCTCAATTAGGTTCAAGTCCCACATAAGTTGGGTAGGTGAATTTTTCCATTTTAAAAATATTTTCCTATTTAGATTTATAAAATATGCGAACCGCCAACCCTAATAACCTATAACGTCTAAATCCCCATCCCTCTGAAAGCGAAGCGCCAAGCGTCAAGCGAGACTCTCGTAACCGCTAAGCTCGACCTGTGACGTTATCTCACCCCACTTAAGGTTGCCAAAGCTCACCCTTGTACCTTCCCACCTTACATTTACCACCGCACATTCTATTCTCGACTTTATTTATTATTAACAAGACGAAGACTTCAGTTATAAAACCGCAAAATTAAGTTTGCGAAGGTATAATCAAGGGATTCGCTGTTACATAACGATAGCCTTCAATGGAATTTCAGAAGGAATTGTATTTTGGAGATTTAAAGGCTAAACTCTGGGTATTCTACAGTTATTATTTATCATACTATTAACACAGATTATATACTAATTTCACTGCCAAGTGAAATAAGTAATCGTATCTAGCGGCTGCAATAAGATGCAAGTCCCATGCAGTTCGGTCATACCAGTTTCAGATGCCATGCCATGTTCAGAGCTGAAGCCAACCTCGCTTACACGTGCACCCTGCGTGCTAGCACAGTATAGAGTACCTACTATTACTTATACTGTAGTATAAGTATGTAATAGCGCTACGTTTGGGATGTAAGTGGTTCATCAACACCTTTGAACCAAAGCCAACTTCACCTGCACGCGGTGCACCCTGCTGACTGACAAACGAAGCTCTGGCGAAAAGAGAGGTAGGGAGCGTAATTGTAAGCTACCCGACTGGGGAATGTACCTCCACCTTACAGAATACCGCAGCCAAATAACAATTCCCTTGAGGGTTGTTGTGTTCCTGCGAGTGAGTGAGGTCACCAGAAAGGAAGGAGATGCTGCGTTGGCAGCGGGGGTGGCGGCGCGCGAGCGATATTTTATGTTGCGAGCCTTATTATGGCTACGGCAACCGCTTCACATCAGGCGGGCCGTATGCTTGTCTGCCGTATTCAAAGACCTCTGGCAATTATTTCAATTGCCTGAGGCCCTACCGCCTAAGCTGAACCCCATTACCGTTGGATTATTTGATTGCGAAAATTAAATTTCAGCGTAAATTTATGGTACTTATGTTTAGCTTAGCTTGTAGAAAACCTGGAGATCGACCGACTAAGCTGAAGATGTTTGTCAATAACTAAAACGTAACACCTATTTTTCGAATTAAAATATTCGATGGCAATCGGCTTCAGCTTCGGCGGTAGGGCCCCATGTTTAAGTAATACCACAGTATAAGTAATAGTACTAACGTAGTAATACTAAGCATAGTCAAAACCCTTTGTTCTCTTAGATGTAGGTAATATTTATCAGTGATCTAAATCCTAGAAAACTTTTTTTTTATACCACGACCGGTGGAAAACAAGCATACAGCCCACTTGATGTGAAGTGGTTACCGTCGCCTATAGACGCTTGCGACAATTAGTGTCGCTCGCGCGTTGCCACCGCCGCTGCTAACGCAGCAACTCCTTCTTCTGGTGACCTCACTCACGCGCAGGAACACAACGACACTCCAGGGAGTTGTTATTTGGCTGCGGTATTCTGTGAGGTGGAGGTCCTTCCCCAGTCGGGTTAACGTTGTGCCCTACCTCTCTTTCGCCAGAGCCTCGTTTGCTTATTGGCAGGGTGCACGTGCAGGTGAGGTTGGCTTTGGCTCTTAAGGTGTTGGTGAGCCACTTACACCCCTAAACTTTTACATATTCCCCACGACCATAACTCATTATAAGAACTGACCAGCCCCCTTACCACCATCTCTTATTACGATTCAATAATTGAGTAGATTGCTTATTCGTACCGATGAATAAGCGACTCTATTCCATTTGAAATAGAGTCGCTTGTTCATTGGTATGAATAAGCAATCTATTCAGTTATTGAATCGCAATAAGAGATGGTGGTAAGGGGGCTGGGGCTCTTGTGGCTCTACCGCCGAAGTGGAAGCGTAATAACACCGGATTTTTTTATTGCATATATCAAATACCAGTTAGTGGCAAATTGTTTAACTTAGCTGGTAGAAACCCTGAACCTCTATCGCCAAAGCTTAAAATGTTAGTAAGTAACTTAAACTTAAAACCTATTTTTTGAATCAAAATATTCTATGGGAATCGGCTACAGCTTAGGTGGTAGGGCCCCAGCCCTCTTACCACCATCTCTTATTGCGATTCAATAACAGAATAGAATGCTTATTCATACCAATGAATAAGTGACTCTATTTCAAATGGAATAGAGTCGCTTATTCATTGGTATGAATAAGCAATCTATTCAATTATTGAATCGCAATAAGACATGGGGTGGTAAAGGGGCTGAACACCGCCTGCGGCCTTATAACTCAGTGACACATACCTCCAAATGAATCACTCACTAGTTAGTAGAAACTATTACGTATTCTGTGTCGCGAGCTTGTTTTTTTACTTTTCCGTAGTCAGGTTTTAGTTTATTTTTTAACTTTTATTTTTATTAGTTACATATATTACGTAGGAGACACGGCTATACTGTACTCATCGTTTAGTTTTTTGCCGGAATAAATCTCCAATGTTGGCGGAATCTAGTTTGAGCGCAGACGTAACATCAAATAAATACATTGCAAACCTAACCTAACCTATTTTGCACTTCAAAAAATAGTTACTTACTGCACGTCAAATGCAGGATTTGATGTGCGATCAGATTAATTTGATGTGCAAATAATGTTATTTTTGAGGATCAATATAATATTTTCCTTTATTAATCTATGCCTCAATCTTCCTATTATCCAAGTTTTTATATAAGGAAGTAGGACAATGTATGTATTTATTTATTTAAACTTTATTGACCACAAAATTACTTAAGGGTACAAAAGGCGGACTTAACGCTAAAAGCATTCTGTACCAGTCAACCTTGCGGTTCCAAAGCAGATATAAAAGGTCTAGAAATTAGATAGATACTTAATGACTACTTAACTAAGAGAAAGAAAAAAAAACAATATTACTCATTCGAATAAAATAAACATATATAAGAATATATCACTATGATAAACGTACATACAAATGCATAGATAGATAATTTATGAAGATAGAATATGCACCTACCTCAAAAATTCGGTACAACCCGTACAACTAGTACTGTTACTTATACTGTGTTATTTTATTTTACAGGAGCCTCACAAGCTCTAAACGCAGGAATGGAACTATGATGGTTGCGTATATATCAATGAATTTCATTCATAAATTCGCAACCATGATGGTTCCATTCCTGCGTTTAGAGCTCGTGGTAAGGCCCCTGTCATGATAAGAGATCACTACAAATGATGGGATTGGTCTATAGTACTACTGGTAGTACTAAAACACAAGGTTGTATCATTTGTTCTTCTCAGTAGTACTTATAACTAGAGATGGGCAAAATGCCGGGCATTTATGATAAATGCCCAAAAAATACTTATAAATTCCTTATTTATGCCCAAAACTAGCCATTTATTGGGCATTTACAGGTACTTACTGGGCACTTATTGTAAATGCCTAGCACTTTGCCCATCTCTAGGTACAACTGTTGTAAAAGGCCATATCTACGAACCATTACGAACAAAGAAGATACATTACATAACACAATGTATGATTGAAGAAGTAGGCAAGTATTTATTACATTTTCAATTACACAAAACATTACAACATTAACAACAGAAGAAAAAAATATATAATAGGTATGTACACAGGTGTAACGTAATTATCTAAGTCAGTCATCGATAGTTGGTATTCGACTAGCCGAGTAATTCACAATGAGGTTACTCGATTATAACATGACTGTAACATTTTAGATCTACGCGATTATTACATAATATACTATTTCGTATTATATAGAAAAATAGTCTCATCATTGTCAGCCAGTAACTATCCACTGCTGCAATGACGAGGTCGGTGGTCGAATGGTTAACAATGGCCACTTTGACTCCGAGGTCGCGGGTTCGATTCCCGCACAAGACAAAGTCTGTTTGTCTTGGTCTGAGTGTTTTCTATGTATTTTAAGTATGTATTTATAAAAAAAAATGTATATAAGTACATTTATCAGTTGTCTACTTTGCAAGCTTTGCGCTTAATTTGGAACTAGAGGACGCTGAGTAAATTGTCCAGAAATATTTAATTGTAGCTTTTTTTAATTTAATTATAACTGCTGAACATAAGCCCTCTCTAATTCCTTCCACCATATGCCATCCTCCGCTTTTCCCATTGGCTTTCCCACCTTTACGTTGGATGATTTTAATACTGCATTTATCTAAGTATTCCTAGGGCCTCCTTCCTACTTCTCGAATTAATAAACTGGATAAATAGAAAATCATCCAACGTAAAGGTGGGAAAGTATTGTTGTGTGGCGGCCGCCAATTTTATAACCACCGTGAAGGGTTGAGTGTAACCACCGGTAATAGATATGCTCGATAGTTACTTAGTGTAACTATCGGTCATAAATCCTTTACACGGCCGAGACGGTATTGATAGTAGAGAAACAAAAGCGAGATGTATGAAAGTAAAGTTATAGCACAGTATAAGTAATAGTACTAACGTAGTTATAGCAAGACAACACAATGAAGCCAAGTAATTTTTAATTTTGTATAATTTAAATTTTTTATATAAAGATACTAATGTTTTCTATAACGGAATGAAAGAGAAACTGTAAATCTGGGCATAAGCTCTGCTTCCCTGGATAGTATGAATGAAGGATGAGTATGAGTATGAGTATCGGTCATAAGTGTGCTCAGTGGTTACACCAGTGTAACAAAACAGTGTAACCATGGGTCGGAAGGGGGTTTTTTGGGTCTAGAAATCGATCTGTGAGTCAGCCTGTTCGGAAAAAAATGTTTTAGATAGTAAGATATTTTAATTTATTTAAGTATTTAGGTACATACTTATAAACGCATCTTTTGTCGGGGAACCGGATACAGTACACCAAGTAAACACAGAAGTATGACCACGGATAATTTTATTTATCCCTAGTCATATCAGTTAGTGTGACTATGAAGCAAGGGCGTCGCCAAGGGGGGCAGGGAGGGGCAGCTGCCTGCCCCCACCCGCCCGGTGCCATCGGTTGGAGACGACCTTGCTAAGGAGCCTATTTTAAAAAATAGTGTCTTTAGATAGTCATACGGAGTTATTTACATAACGTTGTCAACATTAGTGAACTCGCATTCAGATTATTTCAGATAGCTTATGAATAGACAAGAATGGTTTTATTTACATAAATAGCCCTTGGACAACTAAGCTCTATTCCCTGTTTAAGATCTAAATTATTATTGTATTGTTTACTATGAGTAAACATTTTACATAACGTAGATAGACGTAACGGCCGTGTAGTTTCCGGCAGACTAGAATAGAATCGCTCCGTCTCTTCCCGTGGACGTGGTACAATGCGACTAAGGGAAATACATTACAAAACATCGATCAGGCCTCCCCATTCCCCAACCCGTCTGGCCAGCGTGGGGAGTGTAGGCCAAATCCTCCTTCTGTCAGGGACGGACGAGAGAGGGTCGTGCTCCTGTAGTGGAGACTAAAATGACCTGATGATGATGATGATAACGTAGATAGGTAATACTTGTTCCGAAGAGCAATATAGGAAAAGATAGTTATAAAACCGCAGATAAAGTACATTAAATTTTATAAATACACACCAAAATCCAATATTAAATTCTGACGTCAGTTTCCCCAAAAGGGGATTTCATTCGAAAAACCGCATTGCTAAGCTAGTATTCGCAATGTATGGTCATCCATTTATTTTATGATCATTCGATATTGAATCTTAACACATGTGTTTCGAGAATTTAAAATTGAATGCACAAAGAGTGTCTTTATGATTTTCCAGAAATGAGTTTGGATACCCGGGAAAAATGGGAAAACGGTGACAGGGCTGAGAGCCGTGATAGCGCGCTGAAAGCGTGGTGACTGTGATAGGGCTGTGCTACTTAACTTTTAAGAATAGTAACTTTGATTAGAATAGAATCAATATAAATGTAGTGAGTAGGCCGGACTCGCTGCGCTTGTTTCCGTAAATCAATAAACAATTGTAAATGCAATTTTTAGTACTTTTCAATGCTCTTAAGTACAACAACGACGTATATTGCAAAGTTTAAGTAAAAAAGAGTAAAGCCGCGCTGTATTTTTTATTGATTTATACATTTGTCCATATTTTTGGATCACTCAGAAAATAAACTGTCATGTAGCCCATATGATTTCGAAAGGCTATCACCGTATCCAATAGACCAGTGTTTTCCAATTAGTTGTATGCGTACTCTTGGGGGTACACAGCACTGCATCAAGGGGTATCTCTCGACTAAGATAAAAAAAAATAGAGAAAGAAGAATACATTAAGGCGTACGTGAATTTGAGGTACATATTTCCATTTCCAGTGAGGGTATTCAAAATTGAAAGAGGGGTGGGACCAGACTTCTGTCAGTACCTCCGTAGGTAAGATTTTTTCCGCGGTCTATCTATGCCATTCTTAGTGAATACTTACTCATAAGATGTTTTACAGAATTCAGCTAAGTTTAACGCAGGCATAGTCCCAGTCAGTAGCCAGCTAGTTCACTAAATGAAACAAAAATGAAACGTATCAACCCTAGCACCACTGGCCTGTATCAAACGATTCAGTGTAAAAATTAAAAAAAGAACGCGCCATATTGCCCCCGCAAGTTCAATTAACGGGCGGGATTGCGGGTACATTGTGACAGCAGCCATTCAGCTGGATTTATTTTGCACATTCGTTTCACACTTCAATAATTCGTTTATTATTTTCAATAATCGTATGCGTAATGTTCGTTTTCGATAATGAATGAATGTTATTGGACTGTACGATAGGGTTGACCACAGCTAATTAGTGTATTTGTATTTTCAATGACAGAATGGTAATGAATTAATTGAAACCTATGTTACTAGATAGATATTGCCTATGACATGCACCCGCTTTGAATTTGTACACTGCATGTGTCACTTTAGAACGTTCCTAAATGTGGGGTATGTTTTCGGTCTGCGCAATTACGACCTATCTGAATTTCGCAAACAACTCGGTTGGCAGCCCATTAGAACGTACAGAAACACCCAAATTATATCTATAATAATTTTCAATCTAGGTACTACTTAATCCCGCAGCACCGCAGTATCATATATTTATTATATGACGACAGCGTTACGGAAACGGCGAACGGAAGTTGAGAAGGAGATATAAGTTAGTAGAGTTAAATAAGTTTTACTTCAGTCGTTTTTTTTTATGTGGTCGGCCAAAATGTCTCCACCATGCCTGATGGAAAGCATAAATGAAGACTAACTGTGAGGACCCATGTAACTATTTCTTCACGCTTCGTCTAAACGACCCTAGGTTATATGAAGAGGGAAATACGTTTGCCGGCAGTAAATTTTGATTCGGCAGAGAACATTATGGTTCGGCAAAGAAATGAGTTGCCGAACTTTTTGGTACGGGAAGGCAACAACTGTGTCTTATATATGTTAACTAGCTGCCCGCCCCGGCTTCGCACGGGTAGAAAGTGTTGTTTTCTTTTCCTCGCAATTTTTATCTACATATGAACCTTCCTTATACCTTAACGAAAATATTAAATTAAAAATTAGCAGAATTGGTCGAGCCGTTCTCGAGTTTTGCGCTTAGCAACATTCATTTTAATATGGGACCACCTGGAGAGTGTATCCTCTCTAACGAATAAGAATTATTAAAATTGCTGTACAATTGACGGAGAAATCATTGAATTTAAAAAAATACATATACAGTCGAACATAGAAATGCCCTACAGGTACAATAAACAACAATAATAGGTAATTTCTGGGACAAAATTCCCATATCCCTATTCCCATAGTCGCCTTGTACGACATCCACGGGAAGAGACGGAGTGACTCTATTCTAGTCTGCTGGAAACCACACTTTTAATAATATTTTTGAAAACTCTTGGGCACGTAAAGTTCTATCGACAGCTTCTACTGCCTTATTGTTTTTTTATCGCATTCATCTGAAACGATTAGACAGCAATCCTGAAACATTTTCGCTTTGTCACAGTTTCGTGTCACAAAGCATGTCGGTGTTTCCGTTCTGTATAAATCGAGTATAATATTGAACATTGTATTTGCGTCATTCCGCCTAGAAGTAATATGTGGCTGCAATACCTGGCGATGCTGCTGTGAGATATTATTTTGGCGCCTGATTTCAGCGATGATTGCTCTCGTCAGGTATGTTTTTCCAATCCCTCCTGAAGCATCTAAGAAAAACAGTTTCCCCTCGTTGTTTAAAAGACTTTGCATCACAAAATCTTGCTACATAGCGTCCCGCAAATGCACGCATTCTTCTGGTTTGTGCGAATATATACCAATCGTTCCATTTCAATTTTAGCGTACACGTCTATAATAAACTGACTAAATAGACCACGTTACCTTTGTAATAAAACGATTGCGTCTAACTTGTAGCAGGTAAGTATAAAAGTAGCACTGCGCGGTTATTTTTTATTGCGCGGTTAATACAATCGATATTTTGTTAAACTATTTATTGTTTTTTTGAGTAGCTTTTTTAGTTCTATTTGCTATTATAGCGTGTTTTTTAGTTATTTTTTTAAACTATAATTTATTGTATACACCATGTTGTTTATGCAAATAAATTTAGCTTTGTTCTGCATCAGGTGTTTCTTATAGTTTAGCTGAACCATTATGGTTCTGCATCAGGTGTTCAAAATCTAGGATTTTTATACCTCAACAAAAAATACTCATCAAGTTGAACAACTTTTGCAAAGGCGTCAATTTTATATTTCTTATAGTTTACCGTAACCATTATGGTTCTGCATCAGGTGTTCCAAATCTTTGATTTATATACCTCACCAAAAATGCTCATCAGGCTGAACAACTTTTGCTAAGGCGTCATTTTTATATTTCTTATAGTTTAGCTGAACCATTATGATTCTGTATCACGTGTTCCAAATCTTGGATTTTTATACCTCAACAAAAATACTCATCAGGCTGAACAACTTATGCTAAGGCGTCATTTTTATATTTCTTATAGTTTAGCTGAACCTTTATGGTTCTGCATCAGGTGTTCCAAATCTTGGATTTTTATACCTCAACAAAAAATGCTGATCAAGTTGAACAACTTTTGCTAAGGCGTCAATTTTATATTTCTTATAGTTTACCGGAACCATTATGGATCTGCATCAGGTGTTCTAAATCTTGGATTTTTATACCTCAACAAAAAATACTCATCAGGCTGAACAACTTTTGCTAAGGCGTCATTTTTATATTTCTTATAGTTTAGCTGAACCTTTATGGTTCTGCATCAGGTGTTCCAAATCTTGGATTTTTGTACCGATATGAAAATTTCGTGTCAACGTTTTCAAATCGATGCCATTTTCGTAATTGACGTCTCAGAAAACCATAGAATCACCACCCATATTGATATTATGACATTTCAACCCCATCGCACCCCCACAGGAGTGCTCTTGTGTCACGTCGGTTATGTTAGATTATAAAATAGCTGTTGTTTTCGGAATCAGCGACCCGATAAACCATAAAAACAATACCCATAACGATTTTCAGGCGTTTGCACCTCATTTCACCCCTTTAGAGGTTGAATTTTGAAAAATCCTGAAACACGTATTTACTCATTTATCTACAGAAGTGCTCATGTAAAGTTTCGTATAAAATAGTCCAACTAATCTTGGTTCCCCATACAAACTTTGGACCCCCGTTTCACCCCCTTAGGGGTTGAATTTTCCAAATTCCCGTCTTAGTGAGCACCTACGTCCTAAAAGGAACCCCCTTGAAAAATTTGACACTCCTAGCACTTGTAGTTTCTGAGATTTCGTGATGAGTGAGTGATTTACTCTTTTATATATATAGATAAATAAATTGGCCAGAAGCGCACTCTTATGCCTATACTCAAACAACTTAAAGTTTCCTATGTGGGTCATATTCTTCGACATCAGCAATTCCACTTGCTATCTAGCTAGCTAGCTGATTATGATGAGATTATGAAAGTCACAGGAAGGAGAAAAGTTGGAATAAGAAATAATCATAGCTAAGAAACATCTGAGAATGGAATACCCAGTGCCGCTGAACTGTTCCATAGAGCTAAGGACAGGAAGAACTTTATACGCTGATCGCTAACCTTCACTAATTGGAGAACTAAAGTACCTAGATAAATCCGAAGGTTGGTGAAGATGTGTAGATGTCTTATGTTTATCCTCATGTAAATTCAACTTACGTACAGAATATGATCTGGTTTGACTTTTTATCCCGATATTGTGTTTATCTAGGGCGAAGTCAAAAAGAGATAGAATGTAATTTAGCACTATTTAGTAAATAGTGCTAAATCCACATTACAGTCAGGCGTTTGACATTAGTAAATAGTATTTAATAATGTCAAACGCCTGACTGTAATGTGGCAGCAAACTACTGTCACATGTGTTGGTTCTCTGGATCTTTTTGTTGATGTGATTTCTAGATGAAACAATGCATTGCAACATAGCGGTTCAATAATATGACCAAATATAGGTACGTCCTGCTTTGGGCGGCAGGTGAAATCAAAAATTTCGGCCGAAAGTTCAACAAAATATTATGGTCGAATGTGAAAATTATACTGAACTACTAGTAACTTGTATTGTTTTGTATTGAATTATTATTCAATACATTCCAGATCCATAATTTTGTTTTCAATGAGAGCAGACGTGTCTACATAATCATTTTAAAGAATAATAATCACTCGCAAAATTCTCGACCTAGATATCGAGTAAGCAGTAAATGTGTTGTGTACTTTTATTGATTACTAATAAGTGACATTATAATGTATAGTGATTGATTTAAAAATAAAAATATGATGGACGGAAGCAGCCCCTTCAACCGGAGCAGCATAACGCAACGTAGCCCTCCGCCCACGCCCAAGCGTCCACCCCCAGTGACAAACCAAGCAGACGATGGGGTTGAAATAGTGTCGACTTCAGAGATCTCAGGTTGGATGACTTCCATAGAACAATGCCTATCAGAGGTCTGCGCTATCTCGGCAGAAGGGAAGCTTAATTCGGAACAAAAGATCCGGATAAATAATCTTTGCCGTAAAGTCTCCCACGGTTCATCCCAAATGGCTGTCCAGTACCAGTCGTTAAAAGCACGAACCCTACTAGCACACCAAAATATACGAGCCTTGACTGAGAAGCAGGAATTGTCCCAACGACTACAGGACCTAAAAGAAAGCATAAAGGAATCATCGAAACCTAGCACAGAACCTATCTCTTTTGCCGACATGGTCAGAAAAACATCGGACAAATTCATCCGCCCGAGTAATTTAAGTGCTGTGGCTATCTATCCGAACGATAAGATGAAGTCGAGCGAGGAGACTAAAACCCTCGTTCAAAAAATTATAAGCCCTGAGCAGATGAAGCTGCACGTGAGAGGTTTGCGTAAAACCAGGAACGGTGGAGTGATAATTAGCACCGACAGCAAAGACGATATTATGAAGCTGAAACAATCAGAGCAGCTGACGACCTCTGGCCTTACCATTGACGAGCCTCAAAAACGCAAGCCTAGAATTGTGATCATAGGAGTGCCCACGAATATGCAAGAAGAGGAAGTCCTTAAGTGTATCTATCACCAGAACTTGGCTGAAAAGTTGCAAGGTACGTCTCTTGACCTATTTTTATCAAACATAAGGCTAAGTCATAAGTCAGGGAAGAAAGAAACAGAGACCTGTAATTATATTATTGAAGTGCCCGCACATTACCGCAAGGCCCTGATAACACAGGAGAGGGTCTTTATAAATTGGTCTTCTTGCCCTGTACGAGACTTTACACTCGTCACAGGGTGTTTCAAGTGTCAACAATATGGACATGCGGCCAAGACGTGTCGAGAGCCTATACACACTTGTGGACACTGTGGAATATCAGGGCACTCAACAAACGAATGTACGAAGAAAGAAGAACCGCCTAAATGTGCCACATGCCTGCACTACAAAAAACCGTCTAATCACAAGACTGGTGATCTTGACTGTCCAGCAAAAATCATGGCTGAAAAGAGGTACATCAATTCAGTAGATTATGAAGGCGCCTAGAGCGCCCTTAATTAATTATATTTAAGAACTCTATCCATTTATCACAAATAAGTATGGCCGACTCTATAATCAATGACCTAGATAATTTCTCCGTATCCGAGTCAAAAATGTGTGACGTCGAGGACTGCAAACAATATCTAGTCCCTTACAATAACAACTCACTAACTATACTAACGCAAAATATTCGAAGTATTTTTAAGAATTTTGATAGTTTTAATACCCTACAGCACAGATTGAACACGGATTGTGATATCCTTATCTTAACAGAGTGTTGGCTAGGTAAAAATAGACAGAATTTGCCGAAAATACCGGGCTATAATGTGTACAGCACTACGGTAAACTGCAATCAAAATGATGGGGTAGTGGTTTATGCACGAAATTCGCTAGATATTACCGTCGAGGAACCTAATATGGAAGACTGTAGTCGGCTCTTGGTTAAAATTGGGTCAAATATTGCAATACTAGCTGTATATCGGTCTCCTTCCTATAAAAATTTGAATAATTTTTGTGTGTCACTAAACAATACACTTCAAACTTTAACAACATTTAATAGTATGATATTGATGGGAGACTTAAATATTAACATTCTTCCAGAAGACTGTGATACCATGGCACAGGAATACCTTAATCTATGTGCTTTTCGTGGCTTACTGCCCGCGCATACAATGCCTACATGTACCACTGGATCCTGTTTGGATCATGTCATGCTCAGAACCAAATATCCATCAATCACGTTAGTAACAAACTCCACAATTACCGATCATAGCGCTGTCCTATTAACCCTTAACCTAAAAACACGTAAGGTAAATAATGCAATGCAAACAATTTCGAAATTAAATATAAATAAACTTGAAAACGATTTCTGCAAAATCGACTTTGACATAGTTTACAATTCTGTTGACGCGGACACAAGTATGTCATACTTAATAAAAAACGTCCAGCAAGCAATTCAGAAAAATACGTCAGTTATTCGACTGAATAATAAAAACAATAACATCAAGCCGTGGATAACGCCCGGCCTTATTCGATGTATGAGACACAGAGACAAACTGCATAAAAAGGCAAAAGCAAATCCGGGCAATTTAGTTTTACAATTAACATATAAAAGATATCGCAACTTTTGCAATAACCTTCTAAAAAAAGTGAAAAATATGTATGATAAAAACGAACTACAAAAAGCGGGTAATGATACGAAAAAAGTATGGAGATACGTC
This sequence comes from Hypsopygia costalis, assembly GCA_937001555.2. Lineage (NCBI taxonomy): Eukaryota > Metazoa > Arthropoda > Insecta > Lepidoptera > Pyralidae > Hypsopygia > Hypsopygia costalis. Next base: position 9,777,553 of record OW443349.2, read on the forward strand.
AAGAATGTCACATACACTTCTAACCAACGCGAAACGTCTTCAGGTTTATTGCAAATGCATTCATCTCAGCTTGCTTCGGCAAATAGTGTAAATAAATTCTTTGTAAATATCGGGAAAAAACTAGCGAATAAAGTACAAAGCACAATTCCAATACCCCAAAATGGCACTAGCCACACAAACACTTCATTAAAGTCATTTATGTTGTTAGGAACAGATTCTGACGAAATAGAAAGAATAGTTATGGGTTTGAAGGATGACTGTGCTAGTAGTTGGGATCATATTACTAACAAAATATTAAAAAAATTCAAACATATTCTAATACCGCCGCTAACTCATATTTTCCAAAAATGCTTATCTGAAGGATTTTTTCCTAAATGTCTGAAAAAAGCCCTCGTCGTTCCTGTATACAAGTCTGGCAACAAAACCGATGTTACTAATTACAGACCGATTTCTTTACTACCCTCGATATCTAAGATATTAGAAAAAATTATAAACAAGAGACTGGTAGATTACTTAGACAAACAGTCAATTTTGTCGAAAACACAATTCGGTTTTAGGCCTAAACTTGATAGTTTAGGCCTAAAACCGAATTGTGTTTTCGACAAAATTGACTGCCGATGCAGTGCATCAACTGACTGACTTCATAGTGCAGGAACTAGACAAGGGTAACCAGACGGTAGGAGTTTTCCTTGACCTTTCCAAAGCCTTTGACACAGTTTCCATTCCTATCTTATTAAACAAGCTGGAAGCGATAGGTATAAGAGGTACTCAATATAAGTTACTGGCAAACTATTTAGATGAGCGAACCCAGTGTGTGAAGATAGGCAATGTCGTCAGCGATGATCTGAGAAATACTTCTTTCGGTATCCCGCAGGGAAGCAGTTTATCATCTTCCCTGTTCTTAATCTATATTAATGACCTCTGCAATCTTCAATTAGTCGGAGGAAAAATCATATCAAACGCTGACGACACCGCGCTACTATTTTCGGCAAATACCGAAAATGAGGTCTTTGAGTACGCACAACGAGGCTTCAATATTGTAAATGTCTGGCTACAGCAAAACCTACTTACATTAAATGCTGAGAAGTCAAACTTTATGAAATTCTCTATGCGCAATACAAATTCGGCTTCGCCAACATTGTATGCCCATCAATGTAAAAACCCCGAAGATGATCTGTGCCAGTGTCCCTGTATAACTAAAACAAGTTACATAAAGTATCTGGGTATTATAATTGATGAAACATTTACTTTCAGACATCATATCGAGGCTCTATATAGTAGAATGCGCAAGTTAATATTTATTTTCAAAAAACTCCGTTCCATTGCAGATTATAAATTAATCAAACAAGTTTACTTTGCCCTATGCCAGTCAATAGTAACGTATTGTATCACGTCATGGGGCGGAGCAGCTAAAACGGCTATGCTAAAAATCGAGCGAGCCCAGAGAGCAATATTAAAAGTGTCAACCTTCCGCTCATTTCTCTATCCTACAGACCTCTTATATCAATCTTGCAACGTATTAACAGTTCGTCAATTATTCATATTAAACATAGTACTGAAACAACACACTGCACTACCATACCGCACTGAAATCACTAACAAACGACGTAAAGACATTGTTTGCACTCAACATACTGCTACGTATCGGGCCTTCTCATCCAGGTTCTTTTTGTTTCTTGGACCACTACTTTATAATAGAATAAATGCAAAGTGTTATATATATCCTCTGACCTACAGAAATTGTAAAAAGGATCTCCAGCAGGCCCTACAAAGCATGTCTTATGAAGATACGGAGGAATTATTAAGAGCTTTGGTTTAACACGGCTATTGGAAGTCAGTAAACATCGTTATAGGTATAATATATAATAGACTAGCGTACCTAATAGATTTAAGTTCATCAGAGTACTGATGCCTTTAACAATATTTTATACAATCTGTACTTAGTTTAGAATAATGTGATTATTTAAGATAAATTATTTAAGAACTATTACGCCTGAAACACAGGAATATTCCTAGTTCAGGCACATGGCAAATTACTCCATTATGTTAATTTAGACTTAAGTTTTTGTTACTTATGTTTTTTTCAATAAAAGATTTATTTATTATTTATTTATTTAATACAAGTTTAGGTACTAATATTTATTACCTAAAAACGAATCCCGATAGTTGCTTAAATTTAGGTACCTGTTTTGGTTATTTTGCATAGTATTTACTTCTAAAATAAATTTTTTTATACAATTCTGCAGGGAACGAAACAATGTATTATGATGCAACTTGCAAGTAACCATTGGTATGCATTAAATATGTGGCAAGTGGAATATTTGATCAAAACTGTTTGAATCGCCGCTATCAAATAGTGTGAAATCATATTTCAGTCTGATCATGCGAGTGTATAAAATTAGTGGAATTGATCTTTGATTAATTAAGCACATAACAATTCGATTTCAGCATTTCGGCTATTTGCGTTATGTGCTTAATTAATCTTAATAAAAAGAAGTCGTGTACAATAGCAATAAAATTACACTATCAGTTTTAGTTATGGTTTACCGTAATAATGCCTTAACGGCGAAACCGGTCGGTAAAATTTAATATAATTACGTGGAACAGTACCTCGAACAGTCTCGCTGTTGAATTAATACAAGTAATTGAGAAACTAGACGATTCCTGATAGGATTCCTGCCGTCCGATTCCGGTAATGTTCAATCATTGCATTGTTTTTTTTCGACATGTCCTTGAAGCTGGGAAATACTGGGAATAATGTAGAGGCAAAAACAATCTTCGACTAAAGATTGTTTTTGAATAAATAAGTGGTTACCATTATCAAAAAAATAAGAAAAATAAATCATGGAAAATCAAATAATGAAGATTGAATTTGTTTGACTTCTTCTTGTTAAATGACTTTTTGCCGCGAACTTAGTAACGCGGTTGTACTTCTAAACATTTTCACATTTTAATGTATAGTAATTTGGACTCATAATAAAGATAGTGTGATGTGCAAGTAATAATTCGAGAGCATAAATTCAGTAGAATCTTTGATTAAAAGTGTTTGAATCGGGGCTGTCGAGTCTTTCCAACAAGTCGTGCAAAATAGCAGAAAAAATGCACTACCGGTTTTACTGTTGACTTACTACATGTAATGGAGGAACAAGAAGATTCCTATCCTGACGATATTTTTCGGCATGTCCCTGAAACCGGAAATAGGGAAATAGGATAAAAAGGACTCAAAACGACTGTGGTTCCAGAACCGGAAAGCTATGTGTTAAAGAAAATCTCTTTGTTTTGTTTTCGTTTTGACTTTTGAAGTTTTGATAAATTAATGTACTCTGTGCTTTTGATTGAGGTACTACAGTTTTTTAAAGAGTCCTTCGTTTTATTCAGATAATTCGATTTAATTTACATTATTAATTCAGCTTACAGTCTATGTAAGTATATACAATAGATGTAATGTTAAGACAGGTTGTCCGACTACGAATTGCGCTATCAGTTTTTATACATTAACATTGCTTTCGTCAATAAATGCTGATTTGTATTGTTGATATACGTAAATATAACAGGTTAATTAGGCACAAATCTGCCACAGTTTAGTGTAAATCCTATGAAAGTAAATCAATAACGGTGTAATATAACTGCTTACTAAAATAGTTCATTATACCTATGATGTAGAGCCGGCCGGCCTGCAGGCTTATTCTGGCTTATTACTAGCAGGCAGGCCTAATTAAAAAAATTGTGTAATGTTTTCTTATACTCTCACATTTTTCTTTTTCAGAAAGAGTTTGAACAATGGTATGTTGTTTCTTACTTATTTACTGTGCACTTTGCTTTATCCCTATACAGTCACAGCTTTCTTTTTTAGTTGATAAGACAAACATACACCGATTTTTATTCAAAGGCTTCTACGAATGCACTGCTCACCACCAGCAGGGAATTTATCCTCATATTTTGGAATTAAGGTGGGATGAAGCTGCCTAAAGTGCATTTACAGAGGGGATTTCTCCCATGCACTATTAAGTTATAGAATAAACTCCCTGTCAAGGTTTTCCCAGGACACTATAGTATGGGTTCTTCAAAAAGATGTGAATAGGTTTTTACAGGGTCAGCTGCAAACAACTGCTCTCTCTTTTTAGGTGTTATCCATCAGGCAGATACTGTGTACTATGATCATATGACTACCTGTAACCCTAACACTACTGAATCATGCACATGTTATTCATCAGAAAATAAGTAACGTCTGCCGGTACTGGGATCTTGGATTATAGTTATAGATGCCAATTGTAGCAAATTAATGAATTTTAATTCTCTTTTTTTTATGTATTTTTCAGGCTAGTATGAAGCATTTTATACTCCCCATTCTGCTTATATTACCAGTCATGTACATCCGCCAAGTCACCAGGCCTCCAAGTTTGCCTCAGATTGACCAAGACCAGTGGTGGGGACCGTACCCTATGGAACAAAAGAAGGATGTGTCTATTAGACCATTTGAAATTGAGTTTACAGATGTGGTAATGCATTTTTATTAATTTGTATGTAAATTCCCTCCCCAACCCGTTTGGCCAGTGTGGGGAGTGTAGACCAAATCCTCCTCCCGTCTAGGACGAAAGATGATCGTGCTCCTGTAGTGGAGACTAAAATGGACCTGACGATGATGTATATTCATTTGTATGTATATACATTGTGGGTAAGGCTCTCATTATCAGAAATTTACTTTAGAGAGGGCCTAGTGTAAATATGTTTAATTTTTTTTGTTCAATTCCCTTGAGGGTTGGCGTGTTCCTGTGAGTGAGTGAGGTCACCAGAAGGAAAGAAAGATAGGAGTATGGGCTGGAAACGGATCGGTGACCCCGTGTTAATTGGTGCAATATTCTGTGAGGTGGAGGTACATTCGCCAGTCGGGTAGCTTACAATTATGCTCCCTACAACAGTCAGCCAGCAGGGTGCACCGTATACAGGTGAAGTTGGCTTTGGTTCAAAAATCTTGATGAACCCTTACACCCCAATGTTATTATAAATTTTCAGATAATTAACGATCTCAGGGAACGTCTCTTGCATCGTCGTCCTTTTGTACCGCCCCTAGAAGACGCTGGGTTCACATATGGCTTCAACTCCAACTTCCTAACGCAAGTGCTGGACTTCTGGCAGAACAAGTACAACTTTAAGGAGCGGGAGCGGTTTCTCAATCGATACGACCATTTCAAGACTAATATCCAAGGCCTGGACATACATTATATACATGTAAAGCCTAAGACTACTGCTGGTGTTAACGTAAGTCTTCTTTTTCTGTAGCATTCCTGCGCCTAATTAATTTAACTTTTATTTTATTATTATTTAAATAGTTATCTTGGCCAACTTGCCAGAATATTATAAATATTTTTGAAAAATGGAAAAATTCACCTGCCCCCCTTAGGTGGGAATTGAACCCACGACCTCTCTGAGCTACCAGGAAGGTTTGTGTTGCTGACGAATTTTTGCATCTTATATTCAACTGCGTGAGCGGCGTTGATGACGCCACACTGTGACTCAGGGGCAGGGGTTCGGGGGCAGGTGAATTTTTCCACTTTTCAAAAATATTTTTAATAATTTAACATTTTCCCATATGTAGATTATGTTTGAATATTTTTTTTATAATATGCTGGCCGCCAAACAAGACGGCTCGCCTGATGTATCGTCGTCCACCCTTATTCATCCCACTGTTGGATCTCCTCTCAATCAAAGGGGCTTAAAGCAGTGTTTTTGTGTTTAAGGTACTAGGAAAACGGAAATTTTTTGGAGGTACACCATAAATGAAAAATCAATTTTTACTTCTGTAAGAATTTTTCTTCTGTCCGTCTATTTAGCTTTATGAGAGAGAATTATTTTTTCCAAGACACACCAACTAATGCCCACGGTACACCAGTGTGCCGCGGCACACACTGTGGCTACATTTTCAGTCTAAAGTTGGCTCACTACATAACCTTTCAAATGGTAACCTTATGCTTCACTCTCAACGCTCTGTCAAAAATCAAATCATAATCAAAAAATGTTTATTTATCTCCACAAATTACAGAAAGATATATATACAGTTCTTTGTTAGAAAATAATACAAAATAAATGCAATCTGTAAGAGATCTGGAGCCTAAACTAAGCCGGGGCTTGTATTTTAGAGCACCAGGTCCAGGTCCCAAATATGTATTAGTGACAATAAGCTTATTTGTCACACGCAGACAAAGTAATGCGAGTCAGCTAGTAGGTATATAAAATCAACTTTATTTCCAATCCAATGTTAAATTATAATCTAGTAGTGTGTAAAGGCCCTTTCAGCTTCTACACTTGTCGGCTTTAATCGTGAATAGCAGACAAGTATTCTCCTTGAACTCCATCACTTTCAAATGCAGTCATTTCCTTTTTAGTACTTTAGCAAAATCTTTCTCTTTTTAGTATGTACGCTATAACACTTGCTGGATTTGTAACTGTAATTCTTCCCGTAATGTCAAATCTTTCTTTAGTGATGTTGAATCTCCGGACCGGACCGGAGCACCGGATCTGGTATTTTAGTACCGGATTCGCTAAACGTTTAATAATGCCGGATCCGCTGGATTACCAGATCTATTTGGATTGTAAATGGACAAATCCATTGATCCTTCCCCATTGACGACTGAAACCAAATTGAATTGTTGTTTCAAATATTTTTGACCTTAGAGTCTATAGGTCATTTCCATTATGGACTCATTTGTAGGTGGTGCCCCTCCTGTTACTCCACGGGTGGCCGGGCTCCGTGCGCGAATTCTACGAGACCATACCGAAACTCGTGACGCCTCGGCCTAACCACAACTTCGTCTTCGAGTTAATCATTCCCAGTCTACCTGGCTATGGATTTTCACAGGTTAGTGTAATATCCATACTAATATTATAAATGTGAAGGTGTATTTGTTTTTGTTTGTTTGTCCTTCTTTTTGATGACATGATTTTTTTGGAGATAGTTTAAAGCCTGGAGAGTTACATAGGCCACTCTTTATCCCGGTAAAAAATAAAGTTTATAATCGTTTGTCCTACTTTCACTAGATGGTGCTGTCTCATTTCTAAGTCGCGCTATGGTTGTGTATATAAATTACACAAATCAATGGCAGCTGCCCTGGACCACGCGGGTGAAGCCGCGGGTAACAGCTAGTATATATATACTTTTCATCTTTTGAAATTAAAGTAACTATAACAACCCTGGTGTTGCATTGACTGAAGACCAGTGGCGTAGCTTATGCTAGACGGGCTAGCCATGTATCCAAATTGGTGATAGGCTCCCTCAGCCCTGAAGTGTTTAGGTTTCTACCTACTACGTACTACGTACAGTATGGCCACCTCCCCTCTGAGACAAATCTGGAACAGTTTGTATGGAGCCACAGGCACACACGCTCATTCACGCTGCGCACAGACGTCATTGTTTATGTAGTAGTAAACGACGCGACATTTGTATGGAGTGGCCGAGGTGTGACTATGGTTCAAAATCTTAGTCTAACAAGACAGAAATGGTTTAAAATTTCACGTTAGTACCAGCGAAAGTGAGTTACTCCTGATGCCGTACACAATTGCTGCAAGTTTGGCATTTTGCGTATATACATTTTGGTGTTATAAGAATTTGGCATTTTGCGTACAGTTATAAGACTTTGGCATGTATTTTTATTATTTGTACGCAAAATGCCTAATTCTTATAACACCAAAACGTATATACGCAAAATACCAACTTGCAGCAATTGTGTATGGCATCGGTAATGCGCTGGGACCTATAAGGTGCCATCTATGCTCCCCAGGCGCCAGTTCGGTCAGGATGCGGTCCTTTAGAGGTGGGCGTTCTTCTGAACAACTTAATGAAGCGACTAGGCCACGAGAAGTACTACTTGCAAGGCGGCGACTATGGGCACATGATTGGCTCGTACATGGCCACCGTATTCCCCAACGAGGTTCTGGGTTTCCATACAAACCAGCCCACGGTCATAACTCATAAACGAGCAACAATTTATAGCTTGTTAGGTAAGTATGCATATTAAACTACCAAGACTAGATATTAGACCAGGGTTTCCCAATCTTTATTTCGCCAAACCTGCCCGACCTAAAAATAATATTTTCATGCCCCCCTTAAGTTTCAATAAGAAACACACATTTTTTTAACAGAAGCACGTAATTTGGAAGGAAATTTACCTACTCGTTAAATGGTACTTTTTCGGAAATATAAACATCCTGACATTCCTCTACGCCTGCATTAAACTGCACACATTGTGCAAATTTTATTAAAATCGGTCCAATAGTTAGGATTCCATCACGGACAAACAACTTTTTATATATTAAGATAAGGTTTTTGCTCAAGATTGCCTCCCCTGGTGGTCTGGTCAGGGGAGTGTAGGCCAAATCCTCCTTCCGTCTAGGACGGACGAGACAGGGTCGTGCTCCTGTAGTGGAGACTAAAATGGACCTGATGATGATGATGAAGATAAGATTATTGATACCAATTAATAGAGTTCGTAATACACTTTCAGAATCAGTAATCAGTTTTTCAATACCTTGTATAGTTTAGAAAATAGTGTAATGAGATAACTTTATAGTTTCCACCTGTATACAATAATTTTACCAAAAAAAAACCGACACCAAACATTACTCTGCATTTATGTATGTAGTAGATACAGGCTGATGATGATGAAAAAAATATGGGACCAATCTGGAAGTAGGTATACTCTTTCAAATAAAAAAAGTTTTTTTTTTCAAATTGTTTTATAAATGACTCAATAATGAAATTCAAACCTAACAGTGGGTAGATACCGGCTGATGATGATGATGATGAAAAAAATATGGGTCCATTCTGGAAGTATACTCTTTCACATAAACAAAGTATTTTTCCTATCGGTTTATTAATCACGAAGTAATTATGTAACAAACATTAAAAAAAATACAGCCGAATTGAGAACCTCCTCATTTTTTGGAGTCTGTTAAAAAGTGTGTTTATTGAAAGTGATGAAATTGTTGCAGGCTCGCTATGGCCCAGTCTGTTAGTGGAGCCAGAGTTGCAAGATCGTATGTACCCGCTGGCCACGCATTACGAGCGGTACATGGAAGAACTAGGCTATTTGCACATACAAGCCACCAAACCAGATACTATAGGTAAGTACAAGTACGTGTAAACTTAAAACTTATTAACCCCACAGGGGCGCTCGTGCAGTCATGTAACATGTAAAGTGAAGGTTCCAAAAGGTATGATTAATCAATGATTAGATAGAATCACCACGTCTCTTCCCGTGGATGTCGTACAAGGCGACTAAGGGAAATACATTATCAAATATCGATCAGGCCTCCCCTACCCGTTTGGCCAGCTTGGGGAGTGTAGGCCAAATCCTCATTCTGTCTGGGACGGACGCGAGAGGATCGTGCTCCTGTAATGGAGACTAAAATGACCTGGTGATGATGATAATTATGCATTCCCTGTCTGCCTAACGTATTTATTTTATTTATTTGATAGATAAGTGGCATGCCACCCTTAGGTCATTATCACTACAGCATAATAAGGAAGTTCAAAAGGCAGGGGTAAGCTCAAATGATATCACATAAAAAAGCTACCTTTTTACTCCTCGCCTGGCGTCTAGAACCCCCGCCTCACAAGTGCACACTCGTGATGTAATTTGTGTATTACTCCCCTTAGTGCCCTTAGGGTCAATTCATGTTACCACAGAGTCCAAGCGCATCGAGGCGTTAATCTAAAAGTTAAAGTAGCATGTTCACCCTTATCTCAATAACATAATGCTCATATTTCTTCTAAAATAAAATAAATATAGTTTAACAAAACTAAAAAACACGTCTTAATGATCAATTGAACTAAAAAACGAAAAATTTTTTTTAATATAGGCGAAAATATAAATGAATGAAAAAGATTTGTATTATTGTGAAAAAACCGTGGGGTGCTCGATAAATGAAAAATATGGCACAAAATACCTCACGCCACAAAATACCCATGTAATCTGTGTATTACTCCCCTTAGGGTCACTAAGGGGAGTAATACACAGATTACATCACGAGTGTGCATTTGTGGATCGAGAGTTCTGGACATCAGGCGACGAGTAAAAAGCCACAGTCATTTGAGTTTACCCCTGAGTCTTGAACTTGCTTATTATGCTGTGGTGGTGACCTACCAAGTCCCACAACTGACTCAAAATGTTTTTTATCAGGTACGGCATTAACGGATTCCCCAGCAGGCTTAGCAGCCTACATCTTAGAGAAATTCTCGACGTGGACCAACAACGAGAACAAGAAGGCGGCAGATGGCAATCTCCTGGCCAAGTTCTCGTTGACACACCTGCTGGACAACGTGATGATATACTGGACTACCAATAGCATCACTACCAGCATGAGGCTGTACGCGGAGACGTTTAATAAGAGGACCATGGATTTGAAAATGGATGAGTGAGTAGCTCGTTGGCGTTGTTGCGCGTGTCTGCGAACTACTTACTTTTCTTCACCAACAATCACAGATTCCTTACAGGTGACTGGAAGAGATGCATTAAAGGGATAAGTCCGCCCTTTTACACAATGTTTATTTTAGAATTATGTGTCAACTAATAGTTATTGTAATAAACGTGTGACTTATTTCGGCCCTGGTCTCAGATCTTGATTTTAACTATACAAAAATTTTGTCGTTAATTTGTCGAAATTTGTCGCCCAAAGGAAAACATTTGTCGGTCTCTCGTTAAAGAGTTATAAGGTTTTTTTTGTGGCAGTGCCGAAATAAGCTTATTTCGGCACAGGCCACTCGGGATCTATTAAACTACATAACTTAGCGAAGATATGATTTTCCCCAGAATTAGTCGTCAATTTGTCGAATTCAGACACCAAGTATCAGAATTAGTCGACCTCCCGTTAAAAAGTTATAAGTATTTTTTTGTGGCAGTGCCGAAATAAGCCTTATTTCGGCACTGCCCAAAAAAACTACACCACCTAGCGAAAATCCGATTTCACCCAGATGTTGCCTTGAATTTGTCGAAATTTGTCGGAAATAAAACACAACTGGTCGATGCGTAATTAAAAAGTTACACGCATTTTAAATGCGTAACGTAATAAACATTTTCAAGCAAACATAATATTACAAGCTCGTATCGTGTATATCGTGTTTTTTCTTATAAGAGAGGGGGGCAAACGAGCATGTGGGTCACCTGATGGAAAGCAAACACCACCGCCCATGGAGACCAGCAACACCAAGGTGTCACAGATCCGTTGCCAGCCTATACTCTATCCTTTCTTTCTTTGTGATGTTCGCAGAAACACAAAAACCTCAAGAGAATTGTTATTTGGCTGCGGTATTTTGTGAGGTAGAGGTACTTCCCCAGTCGGGCACCTTAAAAATACGCTATGCCCTACCTTCTTTCTTTCTTAATCAGTTTCCTTTTTACAGGATAGAAACAACAGTACCAACGTGGGGCCTCAAGATGAAATACGAGCAAATATTCTGCCCTGACTCACTGCTGAAGCTCAAGTATGTGAACTACCTTCACAGCACCGTAGTTGAGGATGGGGGCCACTTCGCTGCCCTTGAGATGCCAGACCTTATTGCTGATGATATTTATGAGGCTGTTGACACGTTTCGAGACTTCCATGGTATTCGGAAAGGGTGAGTCTGCACTTCTACTTTTATTACCATCCACATCATCACCATTGCAGCCTCTTGCTGTCCACTGCTGAACAAAGCCTCGGTTGACTCAATTCACCTGTGGAAAATCACCTGGATGCATTACGTGCCAAGCACGGCAGGCTAATTGTACCTCGATTATACAAGTCGACCCAAGGTGATGTCACCTGGAGGCAGCGTTGCCAAATTGATTTTAGTTCAAAGCGGAATTTTATACTTTTGAAAGTAAAAAAAGCAGGACTGCAAGAAAAATACATATAAAAACATCGGACGCGCAGCATGCGCCACCATAGCGAAATAAGGCTTATTTCGGCACTGCCACAAACAAATACTTATAACTATTTAACGGGAGGTCGACTAATTCTGATACTTGGTGTATGAATTCGACAAATTGACGACTAATTCTGGGGAAAATCATATCTTCGCTATGTTTTGTAGTTTAATAGATCCCGAGTGGGCTGTGCCGAAATAAGCTTATTTCGGCACTGCCACAAAAAAAACCTTATAACTCTTTAACGGGAGACCGACAAATTTTTTGCTTTGGGCGACAAATTTCGACAAATTAACGACTAATTTTTTGTCTAGTTAAAATCAAGATCTGAGACCTGGGCAGTGCCGAAATAAGGCACACAGAGAGACGACAAGACAACACAAGACGTCAACAAGACATTTGACAAGATGCTATGAATTGACAAATGATTGGACCCTACGCTGTAGCGTAGGGTCCAATCATTTGTCATAAGACTGCCAAAAGACCCTCATTCGCGCGCCTTCTCGCGTCATGACTGTCATGAGGCGAAATTGACCCATTCCATTCCGCGGCGGTGTAAATTGAGCCTTAGGCTACTAGATAAATTAAACGCAGGGATCGCCAATAAAATTAAATCAGAAATAAAATTGCAACATACCAGTCTACCAAGCCCTCTGTATCTAAAGCTACTACAGATAGAACAATTATAATATGAACAAAGAAACAATACGTTCCACGGCAAGAACAAAGAAATAAGTAGGTTACCTAAACATTGTCATTGATAGGTTCGTGTAAAATCTATTATTTGTATTCTAATACTGATTTGACACCAATGTTATAGATAAATGATAACGAGAAAACAAAGAAACTAGGCCTTCTACCTATCTAACAAAAGAAATGGGAGAACTTGTATGAACAAAGTAACAAAGGAAATAGACCGTAGGGTACCTAATACAACAAGAAATTATCGAATGGAACAAGACACTCGATAGCGTTTGAAAATACCGATTGAGTATATACTCATTAAAAAGTGAAAAATATTTTTGAAGTAAAACTTCTTTACGCATGCTTGATGCTTGACTTTACGGACTTTCTACGAATGGAAGTTGTGAGGGAGATATGAGTTAGTGAAGATAGAAAGATAGACAGTTACGTTTCGTATATTACTGTAGGAGCAAGAGAGAGGTGTGCGAAACACATTTTCTTTCTCTCTTTGTCTCATAGCCAGTTACGTTGAACAATTTTATAAATGAATAATATTTTGTTCAATACATTAAATATTCTACATTTAAAGTGAATAAAATTGATGATGAAATAAAATTCATTTTAAAGTTTATATATACGTATATTATACATGATGGTCGAATGGCTAGCAATGGCTACTGTGACTCCGAGGTCGCGAGTTCGATTTCCGCACACAAGACAAATATTTGTGTGCATGAACATGTCTCTTTATTTTGGCCTGGATATTTTCTATGTATATAAAAAAAATGTATTAAGTATATTTATCATAGCTTTGCATATTTTGGAACTAGATGGCGCTGTGTATTATGTCCAGGAATATTTATTTCTTTGTGTGTACGACATTATTTACTTACCAACACAATTTATATTTTCAGTGATAAAAAGGAAACGGAAGTAACACCACAAATGGAACCAGAAAAAACGGAAACCATATACGATTTCACAGTAAAAGACATTCATGGCAGCGAGACAAGTTTGGACAAATACAGAGGTTATGTTTTGCTCATAGTAAATGTGGCATCTCAATGTGGATTAACGGACACAAATTACAAGCAATTGAACAAGTTATATGACAAATATGCTGAAAAAGGTCTTCGGATCCTGGCGTTCCCTTGCAATCAATTTGGTGGGCAAGAACCCGGTTCGCACAAACAAATTCACAACTTTGTTAAAGAAAGAGGTGCAAATTTTGATGTATTCGAAAAAGTTGATGTAAACGGAGAAAATACCCATCCGCTGTGGAAGTTCTTGAAACGCACCCAAAGTGGGACTTTGGGAGATTTTATTAAGTGGAACTTTTCAAAATTCATTGTTGATAAGAACGGAATGCCCGTTGAACGGTTCGGACCTAACGTTGATCCGCTGGATTTGGAGCCTCATTTGGCTAAATATTTGTGATTTTTACTAGATTTACACTAAAGGCAATACCAATAAGGAATGCCTAGCTTCTTACTCCTACTAATTTGTTCTGATTAAATTTGTTGTACTTACTCGCAGGACTGCAATGGACTTCACAGTTCATTGCCTTTTTTTGGTAGTCGCTGTTGTTACTCCTGGCTACACAGAGACACAGTGGTGGGAATGTGTTATGGGCTCCCGTCCCTATTAAGAAAGGTATGCCTATTAAGTTGCATTTAAGTAAGTCACATAATAAGTTGCATTTATTAAGTAAGTGAAATATGTTTATAAACTATATTGTTATCTCAAAATCGTGCAATATTTTTTTTTATATACTTGCCTAGTTTTTTTATGATATGAGCAGTTGAACAAAAAATATAATACAAATGTTATATAATTATAAAACAAGTATAAACAAAGACAAACTAAATAGAATTATGTTGTTTTTAAATCTTTTTTAAATGTTATATCACAGTATCCACATTCCTAATTCAAAACACTTTTAGTCCCTAGATAATCTAGAGATTATATATATTTTTTGTTGGCGGAGATATATGCATAGATATATGCATATATATATATATATATATATATATATATATATATATATATATATGCATATATATATATATATATATATATATATATATATATATATATATGCATATATCTCCGCCAACCCGCAGTTGAGCAGCATGGTGGAGTATGCTCTAAACCTCTTCAATTGAGGGGAGACCCGTACGGGGATGCAGCCTGCAGTGGGATGATTAAGTGTTGCAGACGATATATATTATATACTAGCTGTAGTCCGGTCAAATTAGGCCAAAAAATAAGAGTAAAGCTACATAAATTCCCACCAAGCTGAAAATTGGTGAAACGGTTCAAAATATAATTATAAATAAAATTTGAAAGTTCCCCATCTTTCCCCTGAGAAAATAATGAGGTTTTCGCGATTTTCAGCAAAACGGTAAGTTTTATCATAAAAATACATTAGACAACAATTGAAGATCATAAAATTATCTATATATAAAAATATATAATTCTTTTTTCCTACGAGCCACCGTTTCTGAGATATAACGATTCAAAAAGCTGTAATCGTCAAAAGTTGTTATCATAGTGATTATAGTAATTTCGTATCTATCTTGGGGGTGTAAGTGGTTCATCAACATCTTTGAACCAAGGCCAACTTCACCTGAACACGGTGCATCCTGCTGACTGACAGACGAGGGCCAGGCGAAAAGAGAGGTAGGGAGCGCAATTAGAAGCTACCTGATCTGGGTAATCTCCACCTCACAAAATACCGCAGCCGAATAAGAATTCCCTTTAAGGTTGTTGTGTTCCTGCGAGTGAGTGAGGTAAGAAAGGAAAAAGATGCTGCGTTGGCAGCGGGGGTTGCAGCGCGCGTTAATTCCGCATTAACCAGTTGTGTTTTTTCTGCGACAAATTTCGACAAATTCAAGGCAACATCTGGGTGAAATCTGATTTTCACTAGGTGGTGTAGTTTTATGGGACAGTGCCAAAATAATGCTTTCTTTTTAATGAAATAATTCGGCACTGCCAAAAAAAATACTTATAACTTTTTAACGGGAGGTCGACTAATTATGATGATAGTGTCTGAATTCGACAAATTGGCGACTAATTCTGGGGTAAATCATATCGTCGCTATATTATGTAGTTTAACAGATCCCGAGTGGGCTGTGCCGAAATAAGCCTATTTCGGCACTGCCACAAAAAAAAACCTTATAGCTCTTTGACGGGAGAGCGACAATTTTTTTCCTTTGCGACAAATTAACGACTAATTTTCTGTCTAGTTACAATCAAGATCTGAGACCTGGGCTTTGCCGAAATAAGGCACGCCGTACCTCCACCTCACAGAATACCGCAGCCAAATAACAATTCCCGCGAGGGTTATTGTGTTCCTGCGAGTGAGTGAGGTCACTAGAAAGGAAGGAGATGCTGCGTTAGCAGTGGGCATGGTGGCGCGTGACCGATATTTTATGTTACGAGCGTTAATATGGCTACGGTAACCGCTTCACATCAGGCGGGCCGTATGCTTGTCTGCCACCACAAAGTGCAAGCTCGCTAAGCAGTGCACTTGCGGAAACCAATCATCTAACAAAACAGACCTTTGCAGCACTGTTTGCGTATTTTTTTATTTCACTAACATAATAAAGAGATTGCCGAGCGTACACCTAGATGGAAGTTATAGTGTGATGATGACGAGCTCGGTGGCGTAGCGGGCAATGACGCTGCTTCGACACCAACGCAACGTGGGTTCGATTCCCACATAGGACAAACATTTGTGTGCATGAACATGTCTGTTTGTCTTAGTCTGGGTGTTTTCTATGTATCATAAGTATGTATTTACAAAAAAAAATGTATTTACGTATGTTTATCAGTTGTCTAGTACCCATAACACAAGCTTCGCTTACTTTGGGGCTAGATGGCGCTGTGTAATTTGTATGACAATATTTATTATATTATTATTATTAGTGTACGATTACTAATACACTATGGGAGACTTAATCCACTTCTTTCTCCCAAAGAAACAATTATTCATTCAAAATTGTAGCATTTTATTTATTATCAGTTTGTTTAGTTTTTTATCAACGCAAAACAAGAAACATTTGAACTATTATAAATATATCTACATCATCAAACAGTTTGCATTCCCAACCTTAGCTTTGAGAGGTCGTCAATAGTATTCCTTGAACTTGTCTCGCTCCACTGAAGTTCCGGTATGGCTGCTATCATCTGTTTGAAATAAGCCAAAGATACGACTGAGTATTTCTGGTTTAATCTGTCGAGTGCCGCGACCTGTCAGTTCTGTACCAAGCGCTGCACCCACCATGGCAGGCACCGCGGCACGCGAAAGGTGAACCATCAACCTTGCCAAACCGTCACGCTTTATGCATAGTATAAATAATAGTACTACGTACAGTATGGCCACTTCCTGCAGCTCTCTCGTGTCGACCTCACCTCCCCAGACGTATTTGGAACAGTTTGTATGACGCCGCACGCACACACGCTCATTCATGCTCTCTGTGCAGACGCCATTGTTTATATAGTAGTAAACGGCGCGACATTTCTATGGAGTGGCCGGGGAGTGCCTTAAGCCAAAGCCAATTCACCTGCACATGGTGTTGCTCCTTAACGAGGCTATGAAGGGAGGTAGGGTATAATATCAGTGTGGATGGTGATGGTACTATTACATAAACAATGACGTCTGTTCAGAACATAATTGACAATATTTGCGTGCCATACAAACTATTTCAGATTCATCTCGCCGAGAATGACGAGCTCGAATGGTTTTTTTTTTTTTTTATACTACGTCGGGCGGCAGACAAGCATACGGCCCGCCTGATGTGAAGCGGTTACCGTAACCGTATTAACGCTCGCAACATAATATATCACTTGCGCGCCGCTACCCCCGCTGCCAACGCAGCATCTCTTTCTTTTCTGGTGACCTCACTCACTCGCAGGAACACAACAACCCTCAAGGGAATTGTTATTTAACTGCGGTATTCTGTGAGGTGGAGGTACATTCCCCAGCCGGGTAGCTTACAATTACTCTTCCTACCTCTCTTTTCGCCAGAGCTTCGTTTGTCAGTCAACAGGGTGCACCACGAGCAGGTGAAACTGAAAAAAAAATCCCACCACTGTATCTCCTGTGTAGCCAGGATTAACAGCGGCGACCGCCAAAAAAGGCAATGAACAATGAAGTCCATTGCAGTCCCAGGGGTAAAACTACGGCTGCCTTGGAACTCACAACGAATTTAATCAGAAGAAATTAGAAGGAGTAGGAAGCTTTTGGAATTTGACTTCCCCTCTTAGCAATGTGAGAGACAGCAATATGGCAAATAAGGCATTAAAAGCCTAAAGAGATGGCTAGTCAAGTGAAGCTCAACTGCCGTGCACCACGAATTTTAAGTTTCTAACACTATTAGGGACCTAAAACACTGAGTTGTTAACTAACACATCGATTCCAATAATATGAATTGCAAAATCGTCTGAACGCTTGGTAATTCTCCCTTGTTGCTACCAAATCTGAATAGTATACTACCCCGGATGCAACTTGCAATGAATTCAACATGTCATCCCGCTCCCGCTGCCAAAGATCACACTCCCAGAGAACATGGTGTGCTGTTTGATCGAATTCAGAATTAGCAGTAGAACATTCGCATAAGGGCGACGGCACTAATTTAAACGAAAAGAGTTTAGCTTTAAAATTGCCATGTCCAGTTAAAAATTGCGCAACGGGGTGGTCTACTTCTAACCACTTTTTCTTTAATCTATCTCTTACCGATTGAAAGAACAGATACAAGTGGCGTCCTTTGGTAGAAGTTTCCCACCTTTCCTGCCATTCAGACAGCAATGTTTCAAATACTTCATTAATAGGTTTGAACAGTCTAACTATTTTTTCACGATCACGCGTTTTCAAGAAATCAGGGACCATATTTTTAGATGTATAGTACATTGAAGCGCGGCGTTGTACTTCTAAGTCTACCGGTAACACACCTGCTAGCACGGGTAGTGCCTCGGTGCTTACAGTTCTATACGACTTACATAAAAATATCAGAGCAAGGCGCTGGCTTTGAAGCAATTTACGACGTGCTGCACCTATAGTAGCCCTATCTGCCCACGCAGGTGAACCGTACGTAACACAACCTAAGTATGTGGCGGTATAAATAGTTTTTAACGTTTTGAAAGTTAATCCCCACGTAGAGGTAGAAATTCGTGTTAAGGCATAGAAATTCTTTTTTGCTTTTTCACCTACTTGCTTCATGTGCTCAATATAATTAAAATTTCTGTCCAAAAGCAAACCTAAGTAACAAACCGAACCCCTATTAGCAACAGATACTCCATTAAAATGAAATCGCGGTGAAACCTGTAAATTTCCCTTAAGCAAGAGTTGATATGTTTTATGTGGCGCAAAATCGAGACGATTACGATAACCCCAATCTGAAATTAGGCCTAGGCTAGTGTTGGCTAGTTTCTCTATGCTAGATCTTGAATTAGCATTGATTAATAAGAGACCATCGTCAGCGTAACCAGTTAACGAGCACCCTTCCGGTAAGGGTAGGCTAAAAAAATCATCAAAACCGATATTCCAGAGATACGGTCCCAACACTGAACCCTGGGGACAGCCCTGCGTGAGCACCTTTGAAGCAACATAATGGCCAAGTTTTAATTTAGTTGTACCATTCAAAAAGTACGATCGAATGAGAGAGTAGATATTGCTAGGGCAACCTCTCACCTTAAGTTTCAGCAACAACATTGGCCACCAAGCATTATCAAAGGCACCTGAGATATCTAAGAAAATAGCTACAACATACTTGCTCTCCGAGAGTTCAACAACTTTGCGCACTGCGAGCGCAGCATCAACAGTAGACTTGCCAATGGTGAAGCCGTACTGATTTTTATGAAATTGCGGACCACCGGGCAGCAACCGTGGCACAACCAAGCGCTCAAGCAGCTTACCCAACGACGGTAGCAGTGTAATAGGACGGTAGGACTTCGGATCGTCCGGTGGTTTATCACCGCCTTTTGGTATTATTTTTATAACACCACTTCGCAAAATGCCAGGGAAATGACCTTCTACAATACACCGAGTAAGTATTGTTAAGATAGGTTCAGCGGCTACTTTACAAGCTTCTTTAATCATTCTATTCGAAATCTTATCATCACCGGAGGCTTTATTTGTAGGCAAAGCTTTAACAATAGACATAAATTCATCCATCGACGGTACATTTGATATTGGAGTGGAAGGGCACATATCCGCCGCGCTCCTAACCTCACGATGGTAGTCACTGTCACTATCGGCACAATCATCAGGAATTAACGCATGCAGAATTGTCTCAGCGGTCTCTTCTACACCAAGGGTATGTGAATTATTAAATTTTATATTGGATACGTATGCCTGATCAATCCGCCTATTTGCTTTAAATTCGTTATATAGGGGAGACCACGGGCCCTCACTATTTAATCTTTCTACAATACGTTTTAATAAATTACCTTTGGATTTTTCAACAGCAGCGCGATAATGAGATCTAGCAATACGCAAGTCACTTAGAGCTGTTTGATAAATTTCTCCCTCGATGTTACGTTTCTTTAATTTTGAAATCTTACGTCTAGCGGCACGGAAATTCCTACGCAACCTAACAAGGGTATCATTCCACCAATCGCATCGTCTGTTATTAACTATAGGTTTTCGGCCTAATGCAACGTCAGCGCAATACACGAATGTGTCAGACATAATTTCAACACTTTCTGTGACTGTAAGTTCACTACGAGTAAAATCTTTAGCGCGGGAAGCGAAAAGTGAAGCAAAGCTTGCCCAGTCGGCATTCTTAGTTTTATATTGAAAACCTATTAACTGTTGCCGATGTAAGCTTTCAACAACTGGGGAGAATTCACATACGATCAGACGGTGATCACTACAAGAAGCTTCAGGAAGAACGCGCCAGTTTTGTATTCGGACGTCTGCACTAGAAAGTGTGACGTCAATAAAAGACTCGCCCATAGGGCTACTAAAAGTAGGTGGTGCTTCAGGGGTATTGTGAATATGAAGATGCATTTCAGCAATGAACTCTTCAACAGCAGAGCGTCTGTCGGCATCGGTCGCTCTCAACTTGCCGTGCCATAATGGTGATGATGCATTTACGTCTGCCCCTATAATAACCTTATGACCGGTAAGAGCATGCAACACTCTTCGTAGGTGATACAAATGCGAATCCACAGGGTCAGAAAATTGAAAATAACAACTGACTACAAATACTCTCAAATATGGAGATGTTACTTCAGCTACCGCACAGTGAGTGGACATTAGGTGATTGATTGATGTTATAGTAAATCCGCCTCTTGGCGCATATATACCCGCGCGCGACTTGTTATTAAGTTGTATAAATTTACTGTTTAATTGCGATCTTTGGTACTGCTCTTGAACTAAAACAAGGTCGAGCTTATAGTCCGCAACGAGCTTATCTAACTCGGACGTTGCAATTTTGTCGTTGTGTAGATTTAGTTGTGCAATTACGACGTTATCCATAGGTAGTATTTAAAATATTGAACTCTAACCGAGCTGCGTATGTGGGACAAGACTCTGACCCGATCTTGTGGTCAGCAGTCTTTTTTTGACGCCTACAAGCTGCGCATGTAGGTATGAAGTCTACGAGCAGGTGAAGTTGGCTTTGCTTCAAAGATGTTGATAAACCACTTACACCCCAATACAATGGCCACTTTGACTCCGAGGTTGCGGATTCGATGCCCGCACAAAACAAATATTTGTGTGCATGAACATATCTGTTTGTCTTCGTCTGGGTGTTTACAAAAAAAATATGTAAGTATTTAAGTATAATATCAGTTTTCTAGTACCCATAGTACAAGTTTTGCTTAGTTTGGGACTAGATGGCCGTGTGTAATTTGTCCAGAAATATTTATTTATTTATTATTATCTCAGAGGAGAGGTAAGGTCGAAACAGAACGGCGGAATGTGCCGTCCATTGATCACTCAAAATTTATTCTTTATTATTATTTTAGCAAAATTCTATTGCCTACTATTAACTACCAATGGGCGACAACTATTACTAATAATAAAATTATACTTAATACTTAATATTTTGAGATATAAATAATACACAAAACTACTGTAAAAGAGTTTTATTCAACAGTAATACTTACCGCAAGATTCGAAAACTCGGGCACCACAACAGATCATGTAATATTTGAATTAAATTGCACCATGATTCTACTCATTATACTTACTTGTGAAAAGTACTTTTAGTTACTAAAAATTTATCAATAATATACAAAATAAGAATGATACTAAAAATGTGTATAATGTACTCAAATTAAGACTCATTATAGGTTTCATTCACAAAACATAGGGTATATAAATGCATATTCTTCTATAGATTGAAGGAAAAATTTTACACAAACCTAAAGCTCAATTTATACCGCCGCGGAATAGAATGGAAGCGTAAATTTCGCCTCATGACGCGAGAAGGCGCGCGAATTCGCTGGAATGCTCGAGTATTTTCGCGTATTCCATTGCTGTGACTAACCCGATCGACTCTCCGATCGCACCACTTCCCGCGGATTCCACAGGCTGCGCCGACAAGGGGACTAGGGGAATTCTCGAGAATGCGGAGGATTCGCCGGTAGACGCGCGACCTTTTATGGTCGTATTTAAGTTTATATGTTTACAATTGACATAAAGTTCATTATGCTATGTACAATTTCGTTACAAAAAGTCGCATCCATTCCTTTCCGCGGCGGTGTAAATAGAGCCTTATAATAAAAAAATCCACATACAAAATGTAGTTTTATATAATTTTTGCATACTTCTACAATAGATACAAACTGTCATGGTAATAAATATAAATTAATGAGTAAATATTAGTATAAAAATTACAATTTACTTCAAATACTACTTCGAAATACATACTTTAGACAGTAACTTAGACATGGTCAGTCCGATGGCCAATCAAATCACGTTCAAATGGAAACAATTTTGACAAAAAACAATATTTCTAGTAATAAAAGGAATCAAAACTGATTGTACAGTACAAAAAAAAATTGTTGTCTGTAAATTCGGTTTACGGACTATAATTTTACGTGATAACGTCATAAGCGGCCGATGGAGTGGAAGAGAGATAGATGCGTCACTAGCCGCGCTCTGCCTTGAACACTCGGCTCAGGCAGAACGTGACAATTAGTCATGCTTTTTCGTGCGTGCAACCGGTGTTTATCTATTTATAAGAAGTTATCACGTCAAAGACATTTCATGTTTTTTTTAAATCTCAAAGTTTTTTTTTTTTAATTCTTGATAATGGTTGGACTCAAAAAATTACAGGATAGTCCAAATTGTTGCAGCCTGACAGATAGATATATGCAGTGTGAAGTGAATTGCCAAAAGGCCCTCTTCAGGCCTTTTGTAAATCGGAAAAGACCATGTTTGTTACAACCTGTTACCAGTCACTATGATTTATGGTATGTCTTTGATAACCTCTGCCAGTTGCTCCCGGGTAAACATATGGAACATCGACGCCGGGGTCATAGTGACCACCTCCACGTTATTCTCTGATAACTTCTCCTCCATGACCTGCTTGAGGATGGTCAATGCTGATTTGATTGCTTCCTTTAGAGTCATCGACTTATGATAGACTTCCTGAAAAGGTAATTAATAAATATTTAGGAACACATTTTGATTTGACATAAATAATGCAAATCAATACCTATAAATTATAACCACTGACTCGTGTATCAATCTACTTCTGCTATACTATTTCGCATCCTTAAAAAAAAAATTTGGATTTGCATTGCAAAGAATCATTTTTTTTTGTAGGTTCATAGCTTTTAAACAAAAAACTTAAAAAAATGATATTTACAATGCAGTATATAATAATGTTACTCTATAATAATTTGGTATTAAAAATAAGCAACCCGTATTTCCTCCTTAAAATTTCACAGTGAATAAGTAATTATAGCAATACACATATTGAATCTATTTTATTCTTGTACCTTTAAACTTTGCTGAGCCCCTTCACTGCCAGAACCGATAGCTTTGGCGTCATACTGCACAAATGTACCACTGGGATCCATGTGGAACAACTGGGGGCCCTTTTCATCAATGCCTGCAAACATGTTTTTATATTATACAAACAATTTACCATCACCATCATGTTCTCACAGCTTTACTTAGTAGAACAGTGCATTGTGAATGTTTATTACCACTACATACCAATACAACAGATGTTTGTACAATGTGCAAAAGTATGTATGCAGTTTTAACAAATGGTAAAGAGACAGACTGTACCTCCACCACCTTGCAGAATACTTGAATAGCCAAATGACAATTCCCTTGAGGGTTGTTGTGTTCCTGCTAATGAGCGAGTAATGTAATATGTAATAAAATGAGTACAAGACCACACAGCATGATTGCTATACATATTATACAATGCGGAGAAAAATGTCAGTAAGTTTACTGAGGAGTTCAAACTTTTGTCACATTAAATTTTTTTATTTTTTGATCTGTTAACCCCAGATGAGGTTGAATACAAACCTGCAAACATAACAGCAACACCAAATGGCCTTGACATCGCAGTACCACTGTCATCATCGCTGTCACCAAATTGGATGGCCAGATTGGACACAGCCTGAGCACACGATTCCACGCTCATGCGCTCGTTGTACACAAACCAGTGGTTCTGACATTCCACACGAGCTCGTTCCACCAGAGTTCTAGATAACAAAACAACAATAAGTCTCAGAGAATTCTAAAAAGTAACACAGCTGACTACATGCTATTATACCGTTTGAGTTCTAATGTAGTTGAAATACTCGATTTTAACTACAGAGACCGACAAACTCCCTAAATTATCAAAATCACTGGCTATAGTTGGTTTAGCTTGTCTGCCATACAATGATACACTCTACATAGCATTACACCCACTCTCAATAACGACAAATAACTAATAAATAGTACTTTTTAAGTTGCCAAAATTAGTAACAACTGCACAGCTGTGTATGTTCTATTGTCACTTTTTTATCCTAACCCATAATAAATTTCACTGTCGGCATTATACATTTTTCACAAATTGGGATTGCTTGCATGTGTAGACTGTTGTTAGTAGAAGTTATGGTTATCAAATGCTTACTCACAAACTTTCGAACTGTAAACATGGCAAGTAAGAGAAAATCTTGTATAACTTATTACCTGAGACTATTAAAGATTTGCCTATAAACATTTTTAAGTCCCGTTTGTTTCGTTTGCTTTGTGACAACTGTGTGTACAATATTGACGAATTTAAAAGAATGAAATATTAGATAATTAAATCACTTTACAATTTACTAAATTTGACATAACTTGACATAAATATCAATAAATTTTCTTTTTGTAATTATATTATTATATCGATTTTATGAATTATTATGTGTATTTGAATTTGCAGTTATTTTTACCACTGGAATTAATTGAATTGATATTGACATTATAATAACATTGACATTATAACTAGGATTTTTTTAGATTAGATTAAAAATGTAACCTGATTTTGCATGCCAATTTTTGGTGCAGCACGCTTGTACTTTTGTTATTTATTTATACCACATGTTATGTACCGTGTTTGCTAGCAAATAAATTATTTGTATTTGTATTTAATCACTCGACGAGCTCGGTGGTCGAATGGCTAACAATGGCCACTTTGACTCTGGGGTCGCTGGTTTGATCCCCGCACAAGACAAACATTTGTGTGCATGAACATGTCTATTTGCCTTGGTCTGGGCATTTTCTATATATAACATGTATATATTTACAAAAAAAATATATGTATAACATGTATATATTTACAAAAAAAAATGTATTTAAGTATTATAGCAGTTATCTAGTACCCATAGTACAAGCTTAGCTTAGTTTGGGACTAGATGGCCGTGTGTAATTTGTCCAGTAATATTTATTTATTTACTGGGCATTCATGAAAAAGTTTTCTTATATGCGCCATGGAGGCTTCATAATCTCCATTTAACGACATCTCTCTATAACGTCAAAATATGCAATCCCTTGAGTGTCGTTTATAGAGTTTATACTGTATGTCATTATCTCACCTAGAATCTGCCATCAAGCCTGATACAGCACATGCAATATGTCGGTCGACCTCTACAATCTTTTCAATAGTAGTTGGCTCCATCAATGGAGACGTTATCCGTTTTTCCACAGCTAACACTACTCCTTCCGATGTGCATATCCCTATAGCTGTAGAACCAAGTTTTATGGCTTCGATAGCGTATTCCACTTGGAATAGTCTTCCTTCTGGGCTGAAGGTATTGACCCCTCGGTCATACTCTGAACGCGTGAGGAACATCTGTGAAAACAATGCAATTTCTGTTAAATGCAAACCGGTGTTTCAAGGGTTAGCACCATGACACTGCTATTTATGCAAACTCTTAGAAATAAGTAAAACAAGCCAAATACGAAAGCAAATTTATTTATACTTACCTCTAGAATAATATCTCAAATATTTCGGAAAATATAAACAATTAACACAAATGAAATTCACAGAAAACTATCGGTAAATGCTGATTCTATCATTGAATTTATAAATGAATCGACGTTTTTTCCACTCCACACTGACTGAATGACAGGTAGTTGAATCTTCTTCTGTATGGTTGTGGCAACCACTCTTCAGTCGAAGATTGTCTTTGACGTTACCAAGTCAATGTGTGTAATGTCATCACCAATGGCTTCAGGGACATAGCAAAAAATATCGTCAAAAAATATCTCGTTCCTCCATAACTGATGATAACTCAACAATGAAACCAGTAATGCAATTTAACTGCTGCTTTGCATGACTTCTTAAAATAACTCGACAGCTCTGGATCAAGATTTTAAACATGTTTCCAAAAATGTTAGTACCTAATTTCGTCTTCTTCTGGGAAGTATGGCAGGTATATAATAAGCCCATAGATACTTTTGTCATAAGAGCAACTGTAAAGTCATACATTACGTAAAAAATTTGGTTGTCTATATTGACGGCTTAAGGGCGATAATTTTACGTGATAACATTATATGAAAACATCGGCCGATGAAGGGGAAGAAATAGATAGATGCGTCACAACTGTCACAAGCCGAACGCTTAGGCCGATCGTGCCTCTCGTATCGCTTGGTCGGCGCTCTCGCTAGCACGCTCGGCTTAAACCGATTAGGCGGAACGTGATAATGATGTGTCATGCTTGTTCGTGCGTGCAACCGGCGTTCATGGATTTATAAGACAAGTCAAAAAAAAATTAAAAAAGAAATGTTTTTATTTCTCTCGTTTCACGTCTTTGAGTATTAAGCCATTTCACGTATATATTACATATTATATTCGTTTCTTTAAACTACGTTCTGTATAATATCTGTTTTTTTTTTTCAATATACTCCCGAAATACCCGGAATCCCGGTTCCAGTGAAGGACAGTACTGAAATTGTTGTCTGTAAATCAGTATCGGTTCCGCATTTCCTAATCGGTAATCGTCAAGGCGGGCCAGGTGTAAGTGAAGTTAACTTTGGCTCAAAGATGGTAGTGAACTATTTAGCCAATAATAAGCCAATCCGCCGTTGGCGTATGTTCAACCATCTAACATACAGCCTGAATATGTATGATATTATACGTTCAAATTATTCATCCGATTGAGGTCAAATTTAACCATATTAAAAGTTGTAGGATATGTAAAATACGTAAATGGAGAAATTTTGAAAATGAAAAAGAAAACAAAGAAAATTGCCACTGTGAATCGCAGCAAGCTTCAGTTAGTGTAATGAGTGACTAATAAAATGTGTAAATCTTTGTGTAAATGTAGGTTAAATGATATCTTGCTACAACTGATAGAAAAGAAAGAAATACTTATCTATAAAAACGGCAAGTGGAACTAGGAGAATTCAGTTGGTTGAAGTTTGTGCAAGCAAGCGGTAGTATACCTGCTTTAAACATTCGGAAACAAATCTGGAAGTGTTTAGCAGAAGGTTAGTTTACTCATGCACTCGTTTCGTTGTTGCTATGTATGAAGTAGATATTTGTTTTTATAGAATATTAATAGTAATATACTTATATCAATAGTGCTATCGCTCCAGTTTAAAATTAAAAACATAAATACCAAAAAAGTTCCAAAAGCAAGTACATTTACCAAAAATATGCAAAATCTTTACTGGCAACATTTTATGTATTGATCGCGTGGAACTTTTGGGCTTAATTTTAGAGATATTACCTACGCTCCTAGTACAGATCAGACGTAGGCAAACGTTTACAGTTATTACATGTATTAATACGTTGTTTTAATTATTGTAACTTACTTATTAATTATTGTTACTTACTTTTCGTACAATGCTGCTAAGGTATCAAATGAACGTACGCCCGATGGTAAGCATTTTAAAAGTTTTTATTTATCTTGCCCTATTTGCCTATAAAATGTGAGCAATTTTTTGATATGTAGAATTTTAAGAAATTTTAAGTACCGCAACATTTCTAGCATATATTTATAATATTCTGAATCACTTTTCATATTCGGATGAGTAATTTTTAAATCATAGCCAATTTTTGTGGTTTTAAGAGTCGGGATCTGAAGGCCAATTCTCGTAATTTTTCTACGAACGCAGATTGAGAGTTGACCGAATCGAGATTGAATTGTGATTTGACTAAAATTATATACTTGATTTCATTAATTAATTATTATCAATTCTTGTTGTCTCATATTTCGATATAAACACGCTTAAATTTAATTTTGAAGTTATATATTGTGTTACGAGAATACCAAATGTGACATTTGTGAGATCGAAACTGAATTTTGACTAAATTTTAATTACGAGAAATTGCCCCTTAGAAGGGCAATTCTCGTAATTAAAATATAGTCAAAATTCAGTTTCGATCCAGTCTCGATCTCATAAATATCACATTTGGTATTCTCGTAACACAATATGTAACTTCAAAATTAAATTTAAGCGGGATTGTATCGAAATATAAGTGAAAATTAAACAAAAAGAATGTTACTTTGCCAACAACAAGAATTGATAATAATAATTTAATGAAATCAAGTATATAATTTTGGTCAATTCACAATTCAATCTCGATTCGGTCAACTTTCAATCTGCGTTCGTAGAAAAATTACGAGAATTAGTTTTCTGAAAAGGTGGCGATTTTGTAAAAAAAAAATGCTTACATTTTTCTTTCGTTTTCCAGAAATGTGGTTTATATTTGAACACATAATTTTTAATTTAAACCGAGTTTTCGAGTAGGTACTTTTAGATATTTATTTTCACAAAAAGTAACAGAAGTAATATTTTCTAGTTTTATACATAATAGGTAACGCGTACTTTTGGTTTACTTTTAACTTGCGTAGACATTCCGGGCGCTTATGGCTGTTTACTATTAGACCCTGTTCTGAAACGATATATAGCTATAATCATGTTGTTTGTGCCCTATTACTTTTTAGTACGAGGATATCAAATGTAGTTAAGTATTCTATACTCTTGGTATTTTTACATGTTTAAGTAACATTTATTTTCCTCCTATTTTACTTTCCTCGTGAGGTAATTCAGCATGAATTACCTCACGAGGAAAATAAAATCAATTGATCTAAGTGACATAAAACCACGTAAAACAAGGTATAAATAAATTAATAAAAGTGCCCATTTATGCCTTCATATTTTTATTCTACAGCTGTTTTGGTTTTAGCAATAAAAGATAATAAATAAAAAAGTTATGTCAATTTTTCTGCAATTTCAAACTTTGAACTACTGTCCTGAACAATTTGGTTTTGGTCGCTATAACCTTTTAACCGTCGATAAATATAGTCATTCAGTTTTCTTAAAATTTCGCGCGGTAAATTTGAATTTACCACGCGACGTTCCTATTTTTTGAAGTGAAAACTTCTTTAGCCGCGTTGTGCCCTTTATGGTACATATGGGTAAAAAATGTTAAACTCGCGTCAGGACATGTGACCAAATTCGTAAGACGGAGGGTGAGTAGACCGCCGGCGCGGCGTAGGAGAGGAAGTAATATTCCCCTCTCTTTCTACCGCGCGGCGAAAATGATGCCTGCTCCTGCTGTTTATTTTCAATGTAATATAAATTGTCATGTTCGTGTACGATAGCTCAATATATGAACATAGAGAAAAGGAATAGGTATCTAAGCATTTAACGTGATAGTAGTTTGCGCGCCATCTAACCATTTTTTATTAAAACAGAAAAGCATAATGAAACAAATTGAACCTTCGTGTACTAATTTTGTTACTAATCAAATTACCTGTAACTAATTTGAGACTCTTAGCGACCTCTGTTGCTCTTTAGAGTAACTAAATTCCGGTGTACGCAATTTTATATGAACATTGCTGGTCCTTTATTTCTCTAGTCCCTGATATGAATAAATGATAGTGCTTTTATTATGATGATATTTTTATTGCACAACGTTAATGTTAAGTTTTAACTTCTACCTGCACTCCCGGAGTGCAACCCTTTTTTTTATAGGAACCTTTTCCTGACTTTATAAGAAATACAACATAAAAAATAGCGAAATCGGTCAAGCCGTTCACGCGTGATGCAGTGACCACGGGAAATAGGGATTCATTTATATATATATATATATATATATCTATATATATATGAGATATCTATGTTGATTTTGTGTGCAAATAGCATAGTTTTGTTTTATTTATATTCTAATTCATAATCTCTTATTTCCAGGTATAACCATTATTGTGCTAACCGTAAACAACACATAATTCTTCAAATATGGCAAGCGAGGAAGATTATGAATATGAACCTATATGTTCGTTAAGATTTATAGTAGCTATGAGAAAATCTGCCAAATATTACGAAATATTCTATGGCACCGGTGAACAAGCTCGACTATATATTCTTAATAACCATGTATTCAGATTTTACATGTCGCCTTCAGGGGAATTCTCAGACTATCCCCAGCCTATCAACCCTGAAGACAAAGCTAAAATTACCCTTAAATCAATAGACGACTACGACAGCAAGTATTTTAAAAAATCCATTCTTAAAGAGTCAGAGATATTTTACACTATCCTTACAGAGAAAATTGAAATATATTTTGATAAAGTACAAGGAACAATGGACATTCGTGATGACAGAACTTCTAAACAAGTACTAAATGAGGCAAATTCATTATGTTATGCCGATAATAAAGTCACTCAGACATTAGATCTGAACGAGGAGGAA
Source organism: Hypsopygia costalis (assembly GCA_937001555.2). Lineage (NCBI taxonomy): Eukaryota > Metazoa > Arthropoda > Insecta > Lepidoptera > Pyralidae > Hypsopygia > Hypsopygia costalis. The sequence continues at coordinate 9,808,288 of OW443349.2, forward strand.
TATTTCTTCGGAGGCGGAATGCAAAATGGTAGATTTACTCACAAAGGAGAAATTATTCATATTGTTAACACAAATAATTGGGTCGATGGGGGTGTTACATCTCCTTGCCCTTTCTATTGGTCTACCAAAGGATATGGTGTGTTGAGAAACACTTGGCAGCCTGGTATTTATGACTTCGGTTCTGAATCAAAAGAAATTGTAAAAACGACGCATGTAGGAGAAGATTTTGACGCATTTTACTTTATAAATTCTCTCCCACAAAACATATTGCACGATTATTACGAACTCACTGGGCGACCAACTTTCATGCCTGAATACGCTTTTTACCAAACACACTTGAATACATTCAATCGGGACTATTGGTTAAAAGTTGATCCTAGTACAGCGGGAGCAATTTTATTCGAAGATGGATATTACTATAAAAAGTTCCAACCAAATGAGATTGACGACAAATCAAACGCAATATTAGAATCACTCAATGGTGAAAAGAATAATTATCAATTTTCAGCACGAGCGATGATAGATCGTTACAAGAATCATGACATGCCCTTAGGTTGGTTTGTACCCAATGATGGATATGGATCCGGTTATGGACAGACAGACACATTAGAAGGCGATATCGACAACCTAAAACAGTTTGCTGATTACGCTAGAACACACGGTGTTGAAGTAGCTTTATGGACAGAGTCTAATCTTGAACCAATAGATCCTGAGAATCCAAAGAAAGGAGACAGAGATTTAAGTAAAGAAGTCGAAGTAGCGGGTGTCGTAGCTCTAAAATGTGACGTCGCTTGGATAGGACACGGGTACTCTTTTGCGTTAAATGCTGTAGAACGTGCTGCTGAAATATTTGAGAAAGCAACTAAACAACACAGAAAGATGATCATCATGGTTGATGGATGGGCTGGTACTCAAAGGCATTCAGGCATTTGGACTGGTGACCAAAGTGGAGGACGATGGGAATATATACGCTTCCATATTCCAACGTACATCGGGGCTGGTTTATCCGGTCTCCCCGTTATCGGATCCGATATGGATGGTATTTTTGAAGGCGGAGTTAAAAATATTAACATTAGAGATTTTCAGTGGAAAACTTTTACGCCTTTGCAACTAAACATGGATGGATGGGGTAGAAAACCCAAAACTCCTTTCTCTTATGATGAGGAAGCTACTGATATAAACAGAGCATATTTAAAACTAAAATCCATGTTGATGCCATATAATTATACTTTGGGGTATGAAGCGACGCGAGGTCTGCCGATGATACGAGCTATGTTACTTCACTTTCCACATGAGAATTTGGCATATACAGTGGACTCTCAGTATCAGTTTATGTGGGGGCCTAATTTGTTAGTTGCTCCGGTATACAATGATGATTGCGACAATTCTGGGCCGGTACGGCATGGCATATTTTTGCCAGACAAGGAACAAGTATGGATGGATCTTTTTACTGGGGAAAAGTATCGAGGTGGGAAAGTATTAAATAATGTGAAAGTTCCACTTTGGAAAATTCCAGTTTTTGTTAAGGATGGAGCAGTAATACCTATGACAAATCCTAACAATAATCCAAATGAGATTGAAAGAGACAACAGAATCTTCAATATCTATGCTGGCAATTTCTCCAGTTTTAACGTTTATGAAGACGACGGAATGTCCGCTGATTATTTGTCAGAACATTATGCTCAGACAAAAATTGTAGTACAAGTTGCACGTACTCTTAAGGGAAATAGTGATCTTTTCATTGATATTAAAAAAACAGAGGGTTTCTATAAGGGAATGGTAAAGGATAGATCAACATTACTACGAATAATGGATTCAAAGGATGTGGACGATGTGAACGCCTTTGTAAATGGAGAATCCATAGATATTACCAAAGCTGAAACAGAACGCGACTTTGACAATAATACAAATGTATACTATTTGAAAGACGATTTTGTTCTAAATCCATACATGAAGCCATTCGGAGACATTGAGTTACATCAAAAATGTTTGTTACTAAAAATTCAAAAAGTGGATGTTAATTCAAGCCATATTCATATAAATATTGTTGGCCTGCAGAACGAGAGTCATATATTTGGAAACCAGTCCACAGTTGTTTTTCAGGGATATCAGTCCCATTTGAGGGTTTTAGATGAAGAAACGACACCTACATCTATATCGTTGCATTGGAGGGAAAGCCAAAACGCAATCTATTATGAAATAGAACGAGACGGTGCTATTTTTACAAATATTACAGGGAATAGATTTACATTTAGGGATTTCAAATACGAGTCAAAGCACACATTTAGAATTCGTTCTGTTATTGATGAAGGAGTATCTGAATGGAGTAATTATGTCGTTGCACATACGAAAGAGGATCCGTATAGACACACTGTTAAAGGAGTGACAGTAGCATGTAATTTTCCTTGTCAGCCAGATCAAGAGGTCTGCAATCTATTAGATGGAAACTTGTGGACTCTTTGGCATACACGTTACGGCAGCGAAGGACAGTCTAACCATGCACTTTATCACTACATAAAGCTTGATTTCGATTTAGGAGACGTTTATAACATCAAGAAAGTTGTATACCTTCCTAGAGAAGATGCAGGAAATGGGACTATTCTTGAATTGAAATACAGGATATCAATAGACGGAGACACTTGGTACGAAATGGCCGATAGTGTCGAGTTCCGTCGAAATAAAGAAGCTAAAACGATTATGTTGAATGGTTCAAGGTTTAGATACATGGAGATTACAATTATTGATAGCGTTGGTAATTATGGATCGGGAAAACTATTTCACTTTTTTAAAGACACTGATTTATGCCATTAATATCAACTGTAAAACTTGTGTGAAATGAAACCATACGGCTTATAAATTCACATTAATTACGATCACAAGCCAAAAGTGAGCCAACTGTCTCAGCTCGCAATTAGTTAGCACAAGCAAGCGGACAAAACTGACGTTTGTGACACTTCATTGAAATAGGTAAAAAATATGCTGTTCTTCTGTATTGCGAAAATGCACAATTTATGTTGATCACATATCACACAAAAGTACACAAGAATATTTAATGTTAACGCGTATTTTCGGTTAATTTTATATTTGTGCAAAAAAAATGACGCAATTGCGCCGATTGCCTACATTGTATGTACTCAGTGAACGAAAGAGATGGCAAGTATGTTAAAGTGCCGAGATGATAGGGATAGCGACTGTTACAGATCTCCAAGGCGACGAGAACCGTTTTCTGACGCAATTTAATATGGGTATGGCATATCTGTAGTATTTATAATATATAATATTAATTACAATGGTTACAGGTTTTCATATATTGGAAGTATAAAAAATGTAAAATAGTGCTTAATCGTATACAGGGTGACATTAACCAAAATAAATAAAAAATAATATCTCAACAAACTCTATAGGTATCCGCATATCTGAATTCTTAAGTCACCCTGTAAATAGGCAGCTATGTAGTTACTGAGAAGCTCTATATTACTACAATTATTATTATAACTATTATATTATCATTATTAAGAGAAAAAATCTATGGCAAAGACCAAGTCTAAATCTTCTACCAAGCTAGTTGATATAAAAATGGGGCAACTGACGACGCCCACTAAAAAAATCGTAAAACATGGTTACCGTTATGTTCGGTGTTACGAATAAAAAAACATTGTATTTTTTATTCGATATATTTTGGTTAGTGGGTGACATTCAGCAAACTGCAAACTGTATATACACATATCTGAATTCGTAAGTCAGCCTGTAAATAGTTATATGGTAATTTAGAAGCTCTATATTATTACTTTATTTAAATGAAAAAAAACCTATGGCCAAAGTAAAAATAACGTAAGTATATAATTTTGAGAAGCTTCTTCTACCAAGCTAGCTGTTATAAAAAAAAGTGGCAACAGACCACTAAAAAAATCGTAAAATATGGATACTATTATGTTAGTGATACGTTATACCGTTTTTTATTCGATAGGTATATTTTGGACTTTGGTTAATGGGTGAGATTCAGTAAACTCTATATACGCATATCTGAATTCCTAAGTCACCCTGTACATAATTATGTAGTTATTGAGAAGCTCTATATTATTACTATTATCCTTATTATAAGAACAAAATCTATGGCCAAAGTAAAAATAACGTAGGTATATAACTTTGAGAAGCTTCTTCTACCAAGCTAGTTGTTATAAAAATGGGGCAACTGATGCCCCCTAAAAAAATCGTAAAACATGGCTACTGTTATGTTGGTGTTACGTTATACCATTTTTTAATTATTAAACTATTTTTCTATTTAGTTACATGTTACAAAGTAATTAATGTCCTTGCGTACTGAAAATATATATGTAGGTATTTCTATAATTCTTCCGCCCCAAGAAGGGTTCTTTACATATCGCACTAAGTACATTATACTATTATAATAATGTAGTGTTTATTACTATGGTAATTTTTAAATGTAATTTCATATGAATTGTTTCTATTTGTAATTGATAATGATATAAATAGATATTTTATTATTATCAATTACAAATAGATATTTTATATTTTATGAAGATTAATAGTAAGTTTTAGTTACCTACTGACCTGTTACGTCACGGTGTTAGCATATAATTATAAACCAAAAAAATTTAAAATATGACTAAGCTTAATATGATAAGTTAAAGAGTTTGTGTTTTTAAAACACACATGTTACAATTAATTTTATCGGTAGTAGAAGCGAAAAGTAAACAATGCACTGTGATTCTAAATTATATTTATATATTTACTTACATCCTAATTAGCTATTACTAAGCGGACATACATAAGTACATGTATTATAAAATGTAGTTACAAAAAAATGTATTTAAGTACTTTTGTTGGTTATCTAGTACCTACCCATTATATTTTATATTTATTTTTTATTTATGTATTTGCGCTTAATTTGGAACTAGATGACGCTGTGCAAATTTTGTCCAGAAAAAAATATTAAACACAAGTATTATCTTCATGAAAAACACAGGCACTGCATTGTCCTGTCGGCCTAAATGTTGAAGCTCATTTGCTGAATAATTTGTCCAAGCACTAATCGTTCTAGTTTTCTTTTTTTACCTTCTGTATTTAGCTAAGTATCTTAACTTTTATAAAGCTAAGTAGGTACATATTGTACTTTTTTGTATTATTCTGTAAGTTTTGTGTAAGCCACATTCGTGTATTTTCCCAAAAGGTTGGTGTGCCTTATTTCGGCACTGCCCAGGTCTCAGGATCTTGATTTTAACTAGACAAAAAATTAGTCGTTAAATTTCGTCAAATTCAAGGCAACATCTGGGTGAAATCAGATTTTCGCTAGGTGGTGTAGTTTTTTTGGGCAGTGCCGAAATAAGGCTTATTTCGGCACTGCCACAAAAAAATACTTATAACTTTTTAACGGGTGGTCGACTAATTCTGACACTTGGTGTCTGAATTCGACAAATTGACGACTAATTCTGGGGAAAATCATATCTTCGCTATGTTTTGTAGTTTAATAGATCCCGAGTGGGCTGTGCCGAAATAAGCTTATTTCGGCACTGCCACAAAAAAAACCTTATAACTCTTTAACGGGAGACCGACAAATTTTTTGCTTTCGGCGACAAATTTCGACAAATTAACGACTAATTTTTTTGTCTAGTTAAAATCAAGATCTGAGACCTGGGCAATGCCGAAATAAGGCACACAAAAGGTTGACTGGTAGTGATAGAGAGAATGTTCTTAGCATTAAGTCCGCCTTTTGTACCCTTATTTAGTGATCAATAAAGTTTAATTTAATTAATTAATTTTAACAAAAAAAAACCGTCTCCTAGCATTACTCTACAATCGTAGTACTATTACTTATACTGTGATAGAACTGAATTTTACGATATGAAAAAAAATGGGACCAATCTGGAAGTATACTCTTTCAAATAATAAAAGTTTTTTTCAGATCGGTTTATGACGGAGTACTGAAGTAACAAACATTTAAAAAAATACAGACGAATTGAGACCCTCCTCCTTTTTTGGAGTCGGTTAAAAATCTATGGTCAATACCGAAATGCTAGTAGATAAAAAAAATACAAAAAATCTGAATATTATATATAAAAAGCGTAAGAAGTGCCGAAGTACCCAATAATTTGAATAAATCATTTCATTTCATTTAAGTAAAGTCCTTTGGCTGAAATGATGATGACGACACATTAAAGCCTCAAGGCCTATCTAAATTTTTTTATAGGATGGTTAAGCTGTGAAGGTTACCAAAGAATCATACATACGCTCGTCCTTCGGCATCGAGTAAAAACGTAATTCAATCAATTTTTGTTAATTTCACAAATAAATAAGTTCTAATTAGTGTTCTACTTGAGCTTCGTTTTTATTTTATTGCCAATTTTCTTTTACATTCTTACATTAAAATTACGAACATATTTTTATTTATTTATTTAAACTTCATGCTCAAAATTGTACACAGGCGGACTTAATGCAAGCATTCTCTACCAGCCAACCATTGGGTGATGTAGAGAGAGATAAGACATGGCAGGTGCACAGGGAGGGAATAATTGAAAATTAAAATGTCAATTTAGGTATAGTATAAATTTAAATTTAACGTTAATATTTTGTGTGAATTCAGCCAATAACTTCTAGTAGTCAGTACATTGTAGAAAGAGTATCGATAGCCAATATATATATTGAGATAGATATTGTCGCGGTCCTGTCTCGAACGATCTAGAATAGAACCTTTCAGAATAGTCGCCGCATACTTCGATGCAAGCAATAATGACCCGTATGTCTAGTGTCATAAGGTTCATAACACTATGACATGAAAATGTTCGAGATGTGTCTCGAGACATTACGATGAATTACCGATGGGTAGTACATGCATGTACATACCGGAACATTCGAGAACCCTTGCCGGCAGATATAAATAGCGACCGCCGCGGCGCATAGGCAGTTCAGTTTGGACTTCGGAAGAGAGAACTTCGAGCGATCTACTTGCGAGACAAGTGATAACCTACGACCTCAGCGATACTATTGGACTTCGATTTGACCTGCGATTTGGAATTTTAGTGTGAACTTCGTGTTGTGAAGACCTGCAGATCAGACCCTGCGTGAATAAATCCTTGCAAGTTGTCATTGGCGTTTTACATCCAAATCCAGAACCCTAGCTCGTAACATTTGGTGTCAGAATTGGGGATTTGGAGATGCCACTGACTCCGAGGGAGGATACTCCTGGTGTGAGGACTAGGGCACAATGTGCTGCGGAGGCCACGCCTACTGCCCCTGAGGCCACGCCCACCGGCCATAGGGGCACGCCCACTGGCCCCGCCCACCAGGCCACGCCCACCGGTCAGGCCCCGCCCACCGGCCAAGCCACGCCCCCTGGCCCCGCCCACCAGGACACGCCCACCGACCAGGCCCCGCCCACCAGCCAAGCCACGCCCCCTGGCCCCGCCCTTCAGACCCCGCCCACCGGGCAGGCCACGCCCACCGGCCAACAAGCTCCGCCTCCTAGCCACGCCCATCTAGCCACGCCCACCGGAGACATTAAACCTCCGAAACTTTCAACGGAGGTTTTGGATATGTCGTGCCTGATGGCAATGATGAAGGGCATGATGGATGAGCAGGCGAGGATAAGAGAAGAACAAAGCAAGCAGATGAGGTGCCTGCAAGAAGAACAAAGCAAGCAGATGAGGTGCCTGCAAGAAGAACAAAGCAAGCAGATGAGGTGCCTGCAAGAAGAACAAAGCAAGCAGATGAGGTGCCTGCAAGAAGAACAAAGCAAGCAGATGAGGTGCCTGCAAGAAGAACAGAGGGGCCTGCGAGAAGAACAGAGGGGCCTGCGAGAAGAACAGAAGGCAGATCAAGAAAGGATTCTTTCTGCCGTTACCAAGTTTAGCGATACGGTAGCTAAGCTACATGAAGATGTAGAGATAGTGAATGGACGGGTTTCCGAATTAGAGGACGACTTGAAAAATGTGAAAACTGGCCTCACTGGACTGGAGATGAAAGTTCGGCGTATAGAAGCTGCTGGAGTTACGTCGAGTGGAGCTGTCGGCATAATCCAGGGACCTAAGGTGAAGGTGCCTCCTTACGACGGTACTACGTCTTGGGCCGCCTACCGCCAGCAGTTTCAGACTGTCGCTGCTTCGAATGGGTGGACGGACGAACAGAGCCTGACAGCCCTCACCGTCGCGCTCAGAGGTTCGGCCTTGTCTGTGCTGGAGGCACTACCTACCTCAGGCAGCGACTTTAAAGACCTGCTGGAGGCACTTGAGGCTAGATATGGGGAACGACACTTGGAACACGTTTTTCGTGCCCAGCTACGGGACCGGACCCAGCGCCCAGGTGAAGGACTTCAACAATGGGCGCTGGAGATCGAAAAGCTGGTTCGAAAGGCGTACCCTTCTGCTGATAGTAGGATGGTGGACACCAACATTCTTCAAGCCTTCGTTGACGGAATCAAGGATCTTGAAATTAGGGCTGCAGTGAAGCTTCGCCACCATGCCTCATTAAAAAAAGCACTCGCACACGCCCTGGAAGTTGAAGCTGTGCGACAAGATATCCGGCAAGGGTACAAACTTCGTGAAGTTACGGAGGATGTTAAGGAGATCAAGACGCCGCCCAAAAGGAACTCCGGGCCCATGTGCTACAAATGTGGGGAAAGAGGACATCTGCAGTTCACGTGCCCTAAGAAGGAAAGACAACCGACCAAAACTGATGACAGGCTGGATGCACTTCTAAACAAAATGGAGCAGCGTTTTGAAGAGTTGGTAAAGAAGCATGATGCTGCGCCCTCTACCGTGAATCAGGGAAACGAGTAAAAGCCAGGACTGCGGGGCGGGTACTGGCTGGAGCGGAGGAAGCCCCAGCAATCGTAATCTCACAAGCATGGAATGGGAACAGTCTACTAATACGCGGTAGAGTGAACGAAATAGACTGCAAAATCACCTTAGATACAGGAGCCTCTAGAACAATAGTGAGACCAGATCTAGTGAAAGCTGTAGGGAGACGCAAAGACACCAGTTTATGCAGACTTCTCTCCGCTTCTGGCCAACAGATACCCGTCCTAGGGGAAAGGTTGGTTACGATACGTGTTGGAGAGTCGTCATATACTCATGACGTAATCGTAGCCGAAATTATGGATGATTGCATTCTGGGCCTAGACTTCATGAGGAAACACAACTGTCACATCGATGTCACTAACGGTGTCTTTAAATGTGGTGATGAGGAAAACTTCATACTTGGCGGTCCCGATGGAAAAGTAACGTGCCTGAAGAAAATCATAATACCTGGACGAGCACAAGCTCAAGTAAAGGTGAAACTGCCTTTGAGTCAGAAGAATCAGCCGGATAGATGTGTGCTGATTGAAGATACGCCCGGCAGTGCAGCCTGTAAGAAAGTGCTGACAGCAAGAACTCTCGTCCGTGGAGGTAAGACCGCTGTAGTAAGGGTTGTGAATTTGTCCGACCGAGAGATTAGCCTAAGCAAAGGTGAAGTTATTGGAAGATGTGAAGAAGCTGTTTGGATGAGAAATTGCCAATCACCTTCAAGCTCAACTACGTCGAACACCAGGAGCGAAATTATAGTCTCTAAACTGCTTGAAGATTGTAAAAGTAATCTGAGCTATTCGCAGAGCATGAAGGCCAAGATGTTGCTACTGCGTTTTGGGGAAATCTTCTCTTCGGACGAAGGAAATCCTGGAAGAACATCTTTAGTTCAGCACAAAATTGACACAGGACACGAGCGACCTATCCGTCAGCGAGCAAGGCGCATACCAATTGCTAAAGAAAAGGAAGTTCAAGACATGTTGGAAGACATGCAAAGGAACAAAATTATAGAACCTTCTGCTAGTCCATGGTGTTCTCCAGTTGTGTTGGTCAAGAAGAAAGATGGTAGCACAAGGTTCTGTGTGGACTATCGGCGGCTTAATGATGTGACAAAGAAGGACAGTTATCCACTACCACGAATCGATGATACTCTGGACACATTGAGTGGTATGAGATGGTTCTCGACGTTAGATCTGAAATCCGGCTACTGGCAAGTGGAAATTGATCCGAAGGATAAAGAGAAGACAGCCTTTTCAACTGGTAAAGGTTTATGGCAATTTAACGTCATGCCTTTTGGATTATGCAACGCGCCGGCTACTTTCGAAAGACTTATGGAGTGTGTACTGGCAGGTTTAGTTGGAGACGCTTGCCTTGTCTATTTGGATGATGTCATAATCATGGGCAGAGATTTTGAAGACCACTTACGGAACCTAGAGCAGGTCTTGAAAAAGATAAAGGGATCCAACCTAAAGTTAAATCCAAAAAAATGCAGTTTGTTTAAGAAGAAAGTAAACTATCTCGGCCATGTGATTACCAGCGAAGGCATACAGACTGATCCAGACAAAATCGAAGCAGTACAAAAGTGGCCTACTCCCAAAGATAAGACAGAAGTGCGGGCATTTTTAGGGCTATGCTCGTATTACAGACGCTTTGTTAAGGGATTCTCCGAAATTGCCAAGCCTTTACACCGATTAACTGAAGACAAGCAGCCATTTCATTGGGATGAGACCTGCGAGGGTTCTTTTCAGAAACTAAGAAAATGTCTTTGCGAGACTCCAATCTTGGGATTTCCACAACCTAGCGGCCAATTCATTGTAGACACGGACGCCAGCAACACAGCGATCGGAGGTGTGTTATCGCAGAAACAAGGCGACAGAGAAGTGGTGATAGCCTATTTTAGTAAATCGCTGTCGAAATCTGAAAGGAACTACTGTGTGACAAGAAGGGAGCTCTTGGCTGTGGTAAAGACATTACAGCACTTCAGCAAATATCTCATTGGCATGCGGTTTACACTTCGCACTGACCACGCCGCCCTGAAGTGGCTGTTACAATTTAAAAATCCAGAAGGTCAAGTTGCTCGATGGATCGAACAACTGCAAGAGTACGACTTTGTCATTGAACACCGCAGCGGAAAAGCGCATGGAAATGCTGATGCACTGTCAAGAAGGCCATGTCCTGAAGACTGCAAGCACTGTGCCAAACAAGAGACAAAGGAACTGCCTTTGAGATTGACAAGAATGGGCCCATCGAGATCCTGGGAAGATGAGGCGATGAAAGAAGCACAGGAAGATGACGAAGATGTGCGACTCATTGCCGCATGGAAGAAACGAGGCGAGGACAAGCCAAGATGGTGCGAAGTCGCCCCTACTAGTGTTATCACCAAGGCATACTGGGCTCAATGGGACAGTTTTATTCTTCAGAACGGAATACTTTACCGTAAATGGGAGAAACCTAATGGCAGAGAGTTCCATCTTCAGATAGTTGTCCCAAGAGACAAGGTACAAGATGTCCTTCGTGAAGTACATGATGGCGTGTCAGGTGGACACTTGGGCGTGAAACGGACGTTAACAAAGATTCGGGAAAGGTTTTACTGGCTTCATTGTCGTGAGGATGTGCAAGATTGGTGCCGCAAGTGTGCTACTTGCGCTGCGGTGAAAGGTCCATCAACTAGAAGCCGAGGAAACCTGCAACTTTATAATGTTGGTGCGCCATGGGAACGCATTGCAGTTGATGTGGCTGGACCATTCCCTGTAACGGAATCAGGAAATAAGTACTTCATGGTAGTTATGGATTACTTCTCTAAGTGGCCAGAAGTATTCGCCATACCTAATCAAGAAGCCACAACTGTTGCATCCAAGTTGTTTGAAGAAGTAGTTTGCCGATTTGGTGTGCCTTTGGAAATACACTCCGACCAAGGTAGGAACTTTGAGTCACAGATATTTCAAGAACTCTGCAAAATATTGGGTATGCATAAGACTAGGACCACCCCATATCATCCTCAATCCGACGGCATGGTAGAGAGATTTAATCAGACACTTGAGAGACATTTGGCGAAACTCGTTGACAACCACCAGAGAGATTGGGACAAATATATACCGCCGTTTCTCCTGGCCTACCGAACTGCTGAACATGAAAGCACAAAGGTAACCCCAGCACGTGTCAATTTTGGGCGAGAACTGAGAATACCAGTAGATCTGCTAACTGGAGGACCTCCTGATGACCCACGTACTCTACACGACTACATTTCCGAGTTACGTGAGAAAATGCGAGAAATTCATGCCATAGTTCGGGAAAATGGGTTGCAGTCGAGTGAAAAGATGAAAACTAGGTACGACCGTCGAGCAAATACAAACGGCTTCGAAGAAGGAGCACTAGTATGGCTTCACAACGTAACTCGACGAAAAGGAAAGTCTCCGAAATTACAGACAAGATGGGAAGGGCCATACAAAGTGGTCACTCGGTTGAATGACGTGACATATCGAATTCAACGGCAGCCGAGAGGTGCACAAAAAGTGGTTCACATTGACCGCTTAGCTTCTTATCACGGCAGTAATGAAGATGCTCGGGACGAGCATTTCTAAGAGGGGAGCAGTGTCGCGGTCCTGTCTCGAACGATCTAGAATAGAACCTTTCAGAATAGTCGCCGCATACTTCGATGCAAGCAATAATGACCCGTATGTCTAGTGTCATAAGGTTCATAACACTATGACATGAAAATGTTCGAGATGTGTCTCGAGACATTACGATGAATTACCGATGGGTAGTACATGCATGTACATACCGGAACATTCGAGAACCCTTGCCGGCAGATATAAATAGCGACCGCCGCGGCGCATAGGCAGTTCAGTTTGGACTTCGGAAGAGAGAACTTCGAGCGATCTACTTGCGAGACAAGTGATAACCTACGACCTCAGCGATACTATTGGACTTCGATTTGACCTGCGATTTGGAATTTTAGTGTGAACTTCGTGTTGTGAAGACCTGCAGATCAGACCCTGCGTGAATAAATCCTTGCAAGTTGTCATTGGCGTTTTACATCCAAATCCAGAACCCTAGCTCGTAACAATATATATGATATAGTATTTGAAGGCAAATTCTCTTACTACAGAATAAAAATGTTTCTTTAAGACTGCAGTGGATATCATCCCATATTGGGATATGCGGAAATGAGAAAGCTGATCATTTATCCAAAATGGCTACCATTATGGGTACAGAACTATTAATTAAACCTTACTTTTGTGAAGTTTTAAACACATCAAAAACATCAATATATACAATATGTGGGTCTTCTACACATTACATTGACAATCTAAATTCCTTTAGGAATTTGGTACAAAAGCAATTCCTTTTGTTTGTGACATGTTATTAAAATAACATGTCACAAACAACAAAGGAATTTGGTACAAGACTGTACAAAATCAGCTTCCTCGACTCCCATGGTTTGCTACTGACGTTTTGCAGTTTTAGCTCACAGACTTCGTTCAGGCCACATTCCATCAGGAAAGTTTGCACATCATATGAAAAAAAGTAGACAATGCTAAGTGAAAAAAGGTTGTTGTTATTGATGATGATGATGGAATGTGTCAAAAATGATAGAGCGAGAAAGATGCTCTGGTGTACGATTTTGGAATAAATGACATAGGGGCTTTTCATGGCATTCTAGCCCACCGAACATCTTCTGGGGGCTAAAGCTGTGTACGATATGGTAGCACGTTGTTTCTAATGATTTTTGATATAATAATTATAAATCTATTCTTAATATGAAATATTCTAAAATTTATAATATAATGTGATAAGGTACGATGGGACTGACATGTCTGGTTAAGACCAAAGTCTCTAAACTAAATTATATGTATATCCATATAAAAAAGGAGCTATAGTCCTTCGGCAGTCGAGTAAAAACGTAAATTAATCAATTTCTACCAATTTCATATAATAAATTAATAAGTAAGTTTTAATTAGTGAGTAGTCTACTGGAGCTTCGTTTTAATTTTATTGCCAATTTTCTGTTACAATTTTAATTAAAATTTCAAAAATATTGTACGTGCATTCAGCTAATAACTTTTAGTAGTCAGTACATTGTAGAAAGAGAGCGTATAGATATATAGGATAGCTCATAGATAGATAGCATAGTGTATAGATAGATAGATAGGTACAGAAATATGTATTAAACCTTACTTTTCTGAAAATTTAAACACATTCAAAACATCAATAATTAATCTATGGGTAAAAAAGAGGTGTAGTAGGTAGTAAAACTTTGGCTAAAATAAAGCCTCAGTTCAGTAGCGCATTTGTGAAAAAGAAAAGCTTTTGTAAAATAGCGACAGTACCGTAAATAATTTAGGCTTTAATTTGGAATGAGAAACAGTTTTGTGCTAATTAAAAATTATATTATATGCTTGCATTAAATAATATAAAATAATTTAGGCAAATATATTAACACTTATTTTTACGTGTCTTGCAAGTCGTCTGCATTTCGCACTGCGACAATCAAGCAGACGGACGTGTTTTCATCAAACACGCAGCTTATTGACAAGTCTTCTAGTACACAACTGTACTCATGATCTGGATAGCGACTCCTGACGTAATGGGATCTTGGATCTTCAGACAACAGGCTTTCAATGTTACTTTTAAAACCTTCAGCTCTTGTACCGATTAGTTCGTTTAACCTTTCTAGAGCATCGTCAGTAAACCTTACTTCGTAGGGTTGTGATGGGGGGTTTGAGATCCAAGGAGCTACTCTGATGCCATCATGAGTTAGACTCATTAGATGTGCGGATTGCGGCGGAGTGAATCGCTCCTGTCCATCTGGCGCTCCTCGTTCCGAGTCCCGCCTCCTGGGGGAACTTGAACGGTAGTTACCGTCAAGCAAATCTATACTAGAAGGCGAGTCAGGTGATGGTGATACAGGAGTGAGGAGGCTACTTTGATTGTTTCCTGGAGACACTAGCTCGTCTTCAAACGGCGACCGTGACAGGGGACTACTAGTGTCAATTCCAATTGGATTTGTTATGCGCGGACTGAGGCTGTAAAATTAATGTTACTATTATTTAATCGTATATTATGTCAACATTTGCTTATTATTTACATATAATATAGGACTTAGGAATAGAAATTCTTCTTCTTCGTCAACCCTTATTCATACCAATGCTGGGACGGGTTTCCCCTTAATCAAGGGGCTTTAGAGCATACTCCACCATGCTGCTCAAATACGGATTGGCGGAGATAATAGAAATTAAGGCATGTAAATTAATAACTTGACTGATGATGACTTGATTGATATTATTCGGATATAATACTGGGAAATAAAAGAGACTATCTCTATGTATATATATATTTATCGGAATAAGCTAAGAATTACTTTAAACCATTTCCATATAAAAATGTGTTAGCGATAAGGTCGTTTGTTCTACTATATACTATATTATGCCTATATTTAGTGCAATTTAGACTATTGTAATTATCATGTATTGTCCACAATGACACCATTGAACCCAGTGGCGAATGTGTTGCACTACTAAAAGCATTCCCTTTTTCTAACTCTAGTATGTGTATTTCGGAAACGAGAGTAGCGTGGACGGTGGACCCAACACGGAGTACAAAAGTCGACTGACAAATCAATAGTGCACATTGCCCCCTTACCACCATCTCTTATTGCGATTCAATAACTGAATAGAATGCTTAATCATACCAATTAATAAGCGACTCTATTTCAAATGGAATAGAGTCGCTTATTCATTGGTATGAATATGCAATCTATTTAATTATTGAATCGCAATAAGAGATGGTGGTAAGGGGGCAGTGCACTATTCATTTGTCAGTCGACCTTTGCACTGCATAGGCAAGATACCGCACCAAATAGAACCGGTGTCGGTTACGGTAACAATCTCGCGAGTTCAATGGTTTTTTCTCATCTCAAAAAATGCCCAACGCGCCTAAAGAAGTTGTCACTTTAAAAATTGTAAATGACACCCCAGTGGTGTGGTCCAGTGTTGTCATTGACAATACATGAAAGCCGTAATTAAGATACATATTATGTACCAACTGTTTTGATGTTATGCATTTTCTATATGTGCCATAATCATAGTTACACAATTGCATACATATTTTACTTAACATCACTTATCTATATGTGCCATAATCATAGTTATATGGAGAATAAAGGTAATTGTACACACTTTCGTACATATTTTTCTTAATATTACTTACCTCCTATTTTCAAAGTTCTCATCATCCACCTGCAAGTGTGCTAGTGATTCAGCAGCATCACTTATACCCTCAGTAGGAGGTCTGATCAGGGACGACATAGGAGTGTCCCCATAGGCCAGGGTGGGGTAGTCATACTGGGGTATGTATGGTTTGATGTCCAAGACCGGAGTACCATTCACCATATCCACACCGTGAAAGTGGATTTTATTTCCTGGAAATAATATTGGGTTGTTCAAGAAAGACGTAAAGGGGTTTGAGTGATGCCTTTGGTGACGCAAGCGATCATTGGCTGCAATGACTGCTTACATTCAGGCAGGGCGTACGCTTCTTTACCACTCTAGTGGTATTAAGTCTAAGAACATCTGTGGTGCACAAATGCTTCCTCCGGTGCAGATAAAAACGACTTTTGCACTCAGATATCGAAGAGCAAAAATACTCTTTCCGGGATGGGGGGATGAAAAAGATTTAGTACAGGAACAGGAGTCTGGGATACGAATATTTAAAAACGGAAGGCTGCTAGATCGAAGACGATCATCTATAGTGCGAAACTGAAAGCATTCACGTAGAAAACAGGATGGCGAAGGTTTGAAAAGCATATGAAATAGAAAGTTATATTTTCCATTCAACGACTGTGTATAGACTGCGAACGGAACGAAATACCATAATTTATGTATTTGAATGTTTGTCTAGCTGGTCTAATGTTATGTAAACATTGTATAAATGGAACAAAAACAGTACTTCATTCTCTCGAATCCACTACAAAAATGGAACCAACTTAGAGGCAATATACTAAAGTAAAGTTTCAAATTGTAATGGGAAATTTATGATTTAATTTCTAATTGTTCACAAAGCAAACCTTACCGAAGAACAATCCACCTAAACGTTAATCCGCCGCATTACAAATCGAAACTAGTTTATTTTCAGAAGAGCTAGCGGTTAAATCTCCCGCACCCAGCATTCGGACCCTAACAAACAATGAAAACTTTTCCCTCATGCGGGCCTTATTTAAAATTTCAATCAGCGGTTTTTGCGTGATGAACGTACAAACATTTGAAACATAAAGATTATTATTTTACAAATTTTATTATAAATAATATTGTTATCATTTGATAAGTGTCTTCTTTCGAGTTCATGGCTTATTGTTTGTAAAAAAAATATGTAGGTACAAGTTAAAAAAATGTAATGAAGTTGTAAAGAAAAGAAAAGATGAAAAATATGTAGTTTTTTGGATATCTGATAACGTTTCTCATATTCATTTATGCAAAAACAAAAAAGTCTACTTGGTGTTACTGCCTCTTGCACTGATTACTGCGCGTTAGCGATAGTTCATTGACCTGATAATTTTTTTGATAACTGCCTATTGTATGGCCACAGAATAATAAACACTGTATGGCATCCCATTCTTCAATCATTGGAATTGAGTTCATTAATTTCTTCACATCATTGAGCGAAGTAGGAGCTGGATTACACTTT
This sequence comes from Hypsopygia costalis, assembly GCA_937001555.2. NCBI lineage: Eukaryota > Metazoa > Arthropoda > Insecta > Lepidoptera > Pyralidae > Hypsopygia > Hypsopygia costalis. The sequence goes on from OW443349.2 coordinate 9,825,768, forward strand.
CGCACTTTTCTTTTACATTCGAGACGAGCTCGGTGGTCGAATGGTTAGTCAAAGGCCACTGTGACACCTAGGCCGCGGGTTCGATTCCCGCATACAAGACAAGTACCTACATATTTGTGTGTATGAATGAACATGTAACATGTCTGTCTTCGTCTGGGTATTTACTATGTATTATATGTATGTATGTATTTAAAAAATATATATATTTAAGTATAATATCAGTTACTTAATACCTATAGTACAAGTTTTGCTTAGTTTGGAACTAGATGGCAATGTGTAATTTGTTCAGGAATATTTATTTATTTACATTCGTCCTTCTCCTCTCGTACAAAAGCTCGATTCGGTTGAGATCGGGGCTTCGCGCTGGTCAGTTAAGGTGAAGTGAGTCCAGGAAACACGCTTATTGAAAGAATAGTTCTATTAAACTATTTCAATTTGGTTCCTAGAAATTTAACTATGAAATCTTAAGTCCTTTCTGCAAGGCACAAAGCTATTGAAAACACAATTAATAATTTTTGGCTCGATAGAAAAAAATCGCGAACTTACTCTCTAAATTTGCACTAAGTAAAAATTATAACTATTTAATACAATTTTTTTATAAGGAAATTATACCAAAATTTTCATAATTTTAATTACGAGAGCATTATGCTATTACTTTTAAAAATAATATAATTTAAATAAAATTATTAAAAGAATAACGATTTGCGGTCGCGCACACTCCCCGACTCTCGATCGCTCTCAACGTCAGTGCTCTAGGAGCTGCGTTCGAGGTAGGACCTGTGCCGCGCGTCCGTTCAACGCGTTGTCAATAAACACGTTGAAATAAACACAGTGTAGGAATATCAGTAAAACAACGATGATGATGATACATTTATTTTTTTACTGAGACCCGGTTTTTTTTTCTCATGCTAGATGTTTCTTTGGAAAACTTTATTATAAATCTTTCTTGGAATATCTGTAAACCCACATTGAAATTCGTTCAGTAGCGATTGAGTTTATCGCATACATGTAGGTACGCGATCATCGAAATCGGTTTGGCCGTTTAGGCGTCATAATTTTTATTTTTTATACTTCGTCGGGCCGTAAAAACATACGGCCCGCCTGATGTGAAATGGTTACCGTAGTTATAATAACGCTCGCAACTTAAAATATTGCTCGCGCACCGCCACTCCCGCTACCAACACAGCAACTCCTTCCTTTCTGGTGACCTCACTCACTCGCAGGAACACAACAACTCTCAAGGGAATTGTTATTTGGCTGCGGTATTCTGTGAGGTGGAGGTAAATTCCCCAGTCTGGTAGCTTACAATTACGCTCCCTACCTCCCTTTGCCAGCGCTTCGTTTGTCAGTCAGCAGGGTGCACGGCGTGCAGGTAAAATTGGCTTTGGTTCAAAGATGTTGATGAACCATTTACAGCCCAGATATAGTGATAACCCCAAAGATAGTGGAACAAACAGACATCCATACTTTCGCATTTATAATATTAGTAGGTAGATAGTTAATTGATTCAGGTGTTATTTTGCGGAAGTCAAATTTACAGGCAATTTGATCTACACTATAGACTTGCGCAAAGCAGTTCACTGAACTGAAAAGAGAGATGCAGTTCTTTTGACGCAATTGAACTATATCACTCATCTAGTTCATTTAGTTCATTTACTTCTGTAGTTCTTTTGACTCACTCGTTCAGTTTAGTTCAATGTATCTTTGATTCAATCGACTCAGTAGTTCTATTGACTGATTCCTTCTACATTTCTATTGCATCATTTTGATGACATTGTATTTTTGTTTTAAATAAGTGTAACTAATGAAATATTTTATAAATTTCTTTATAAATATTGATTTTCCTTCAAACTTTTCACAGGCTTAGGACTGTCAAGCTTGAGTAAAAAGAAATTATTTAGTGGTTAAAATAATAATTAATATAAAAATTGAGCCTTGTACTACTACTATAGCATATTTTCGCTAACAGCTTATGGTTCTTATGTCCTTAGCCTTAGAGTTCTAATTCGGTCAGTCAACCATGCACGAAACTGTCTCTTTTTATCTCGAACAATTACAGAATCTTCCGTCCTTTTCGCTCTCTATCAGCAATTTTGGCATTACAACGTATCTCTCTCATTCTAGCTCGTACGCTTTTAGTATTTCCGTTCTTTTTACTCTTTGTCACTCGATTGAACTAAATGACGCAGTGAACTACATGGGACAAGAAAGAGTGAGTGACAAGAACCGGCTTGTATGGTGAACTGGTACAATTGAACTACTCACTCAGGAACTACACAAGTCTACTACACTACTTTGCGTGCTTCCGCCACCAACGTTTTTGGTGTAGGACACGACTTACGCTTAATATTTTTTTGATGTAGGAGCTAGGACGTTGGATCATTAATATTTTAGGGTGTAAGTGGTTCATCAACATCTTTAAACAAAAGCCAACTTCACCTGCGCGCTGTGTACCCTGCTGACTGACAAACGAAGCTCTGGCGAAAAGAGAGGTAGGGAGCGTAGTTGTAAGCTACCCGACTGGGGAATTACATCCACCTCACAGAATACCGCAGCCAAATAACAATGCTCGGGCATAGTAGCTAGGGACAGACGCGTGCTGTACGGCACATATCGATTCCTAGAAGGATGAAGAATAGTGTATGCTGGCGCGTGATAGTTAGTTAGTCTAAGTATGTACCTATTTTAGTTTGACCAATAATAAATATAATTGAATATAAAAGAATTACTGAATAGTTTTATTTTTATTTTGAATTCTTTACTTTTTCATAATATACCAAAACATCACTTGTTTGCATGTTGAATATAATATACTTCATTAATAAAAAAAATGTATTATTACATTTATTTTCATATAATTATATTTCCAGTAAGTACTTTTAACTATTGTATTGACGGGTGTAGTACTACACGGGTGTAAGTAGTCGCTTCGCTATACTGTGGCGTCTCGGCAGCGAACGCGCGCTTGTAAGCGAGTACCCCGCGCCGGCTCCTCTCAAGCCCCGCACCTCACCCCCTCGAAAACGGCCAAGCCCTGGACTCACGTCACCTTAAGTGCGGGTATTCCGAGCTCGGATAGTTACTGCTATACTGACGCAGCAACATTCGGCCTCGCAATAGCTTGCATTACGATAGTACTCATAAAAAAAATAGATTGTCTGTAAAGTCGGTTTACGGATGATAATTTAACGTGATAACGTCATAAGAAAATATCGGCCAATGGAGTGGAAGAGAGATAAATGCGTCACAAGCCGCGTTCTCGCTTGCACGCTCGGCTCAAGCGGAACGTGACAATAAGTCATGTTTTTTCGTGTGTGCAGCACGCGTTTATCGATTTATAAGTTATCACGTCAAAAGTCGTGCGTAGGGTCCGACGTAATCTTGGAGAATAAATAAATAAATATTGTCAGACAAATTACACAGCGCCATCTAGCCCCAAAGTAAGCGAAGCTTGTGTTATGGGTACTAGACAACTGATAAACATACGTAAATACATTTTTATTTGTAAATACATACTTATGATGATACGTAGAAAACACCCAGACCAAGACAAACAGACATGTTCATGTACACAACTGTTTGTCCTATGTGGGAATCGAACCTATGTGGGAATGTCTCCAATAAACGTTTAAGCGTATAAGTCACCTCTGTTAGCACCGGCGGACACAAACACCAAGTTGGACTTTGCGTCTAACGAGATACCTTCCCATGTAGGGATGCCATCCGTCCGGGTTTGCCCGGATTTGTCCTAGTTTAGTATGGGGTGTAAGTGGTTCATCAACATCTTTGAACCAAAGCCAACTTCACCTGCACGCGGTGCACCCTGCTGACTGACAAACGAAGCTCTAGCGAAAAGAGAGGTAGGGAGCGTAATTGTAAGCTACCCGACTAGGGTATGTACCTCCACCTCACAGAATACCGCAGCCAAATAACAATTCCCTTGAGGGTTGTTGTGTTCCTGCGAGTGAGTGAGGTCACCAGAAAGGAGATGCTGCGTTGGCAGCGAGGGTGGCGATGCGCGAGCGATATTTTGTTGCGAGCGTTAATATGGCTACGGTAACCGCTTCACATCAGGCGGGCCGTATGCTTGTCTGCCACCCGACGTAGTATAAAAAAAAAAGTTTGGAGGGCGTCTGGGGAGCGTCCGGGCGTAGTTTCATTTGTAGTCCGGGTTTAAAAGTTTTAAGTCACTTCCGCCCGCTCCATGTTGCGAATAACCGTCTTTTCTCAAAATAAAAAATAGTACTAAGTACGAGTACTAAAAAACACTAATGATATTGCCCGGGCTTTAAGATTCAAAGTCTGGAGTTTTCACGCATGTTGTCCTGGTTGCTAGCGTTTGTAGATGGAAACCCTATTCCCACGTCATGACAGAACCGCCGTACGAAAGTTTCAGACGTGCAGCACAGTTCGTAACGTTCTTCGGATCTCCTATACACATGTCCTCTTCCGTCGTTGCCATTTACGCACAATCGGAACTCGTCGGAGAAGAAATGCCAATGATTCAATGCCCAATTTACGTGAGCCCGAGCCAACCGAAGTCGCGCTTGTCGATGTGCTGTGGTCACAGGTCACCTAACCTACTGTGGTCAACTAGGATCTAGATGCTAGGTCCAGTCGCTGGTCCCTTGGACATCAGGTCAGCCTTCTTTAGTCTTCTAGTGACTTCTAGGGACCGTTCTTTGACTTACACACTGATCTCTAACTTGACGGAGATTCTAATGGATCGCATCGAAGTCGTTTAGAGAAACAAGAATAAACAAAAAAATTTTTTTTAAAGAACCTTTTATTCTTCCATACCAATATTATAAAGATAAAAGTTTGTGAGGTTGTAGCGGGTAATCTCTAGATCTACTGTGCCGATTTTGAAAATTCTTTTACCAATAGAAAAACACATTGTTTCTGCATGAAAGGCTATATATAATAACCCAAAAAATGTAAAGACTTTTTCATAAACGCGGGCGAAACCGCGGGCAGAAGCTAGTTGGTAATGAATAAAGAACTAAAAAGTTTACTTACTGTCGCTTGTAGGATTAAAGTGGAGATTATAAATCATCATTTCATAGCGGCCGCCACATTGGATTAAAGGTTCATGAGAACTCAATCGCGAAAGAAATAAATACTTCTAATAAATACCACCATAGTACCATGTGATTGCCTTTGGGTTATATTCCTGCAATGACTGTATAGTCAGATCGTAGATCTAATCACAGCTTAATAATTTTTATTCTGTGGTAGAAATTGCCAAGTAAATCATGCAAATAAGACAATAGTTCGTTGGAAGAGATTCCCCGAAAGAATAAGCCCGTCTTTGCTAAACCAAAGACTGTGATTTATTGTGTATAACTGTACATGATGAAACAATTATGGGTTGATATCTAATAAATAAATAAATATTTTTGGACAATTTACACTGCACCATCTAAATGTCCCAAATTAAGCACAAAGCCTGTACTAATACATTTGATAAATGTACTTATACATACATATAATACAAAGAAAACACCCAGATCAAGACAAACAGACATTCATGCACACAAATGTTTGTCTTGTGCAGGGATCAAACCCGCGACCTCGGAGTCAAAGTATCCATTGCTAGCCTTTAGACCACCGGGCTCGTTGGATATCTGAATAGTTACATTTAAATTTTCTTTATACAATTTTATTGCACCTTGTTTGACCTGACTTAAACTGACATTTTTCATGTCACAGATTTATTTATTAAAGACAAACTTATTTATTATTTACTTACCCTCAATAGATTGAATTTTGACAAGCGAGAGGCCAATAGGACAGGGTCGGTGCGGGGATCGCGTTGAGAACACGCCGCGCCGTTCACCACCAAGTCGTGGCGGTGCCACCTTCGCAGGCAAGCTTGAATGCTCTGTTGCATGGAAGTAGAATATTATCCTGAAATTATTTATTACCATATTTCGATTAATTCTCTGAGCAAAGAGTGTGCGTGAAGATTGCATATGACGAACCCACTGCGGTCTTATTTGTAAAAGGTCAAATTTGCTTACAGTATTTAATTCAAATTGAAATACTGACAACTTAGTAAATATGTAGTAAAATTAGATAAAAAATAGAATATGCTTTATTTGTAAAATATATAAGTACAATAAATCAAAAAAATATTATAAACTTATATGTACATGCAACAAATACCCTGCCCCGAAAGCTACCCACTGACCAATGAATTTCCTTTATTTTCAAAAAATATTGAAGGATTATTATTACGTATTAGTGGTTTAAAATATTTTGGAAATTCCACATATTGTAAAGTATTTACAAATTAACTTAAAAGATTGAACTTAAAATCCTACGTCAAAGCAAATTACCAAATGTGAGAAAACTCCTCCAGTCCACTAAGAGCATGTTCAGGATTATTAAAAACGTTTTGATTGATACTAATAGTTCCTCTAGCATTAGCCAGGACCGAAGGCTGGCGTGGCACCCCTCGCTTATTTTGAAAAGAAGACTCAATCACTCCAATCGGTTGAAATGCGATATTGTCTGTATTTTCTATTGATGTAGACGGTTGATCATTGTTTGGGGTACTGTTGCAGACAGTAGTAGCTGAAAAATATATTGTAATGTATTATTATAAACTTTTTAATTTAATACTTAGATATTACAGCATAAAACTTGTATGATGATATGTACCTGGTTCCGTACAATTACCACAACGTAGTTCATTCAGGGCGGCTTTTACTAACTTTATCTCTTTTATATGTTCGTGCTTTAATGCAGACAGCTGTTGTCTAAGAAATCAGAAATAAAAAGATTATGTACAAAGAAAAGGCAATGTATTATAAAAAAATATATTTTATTTAGACCGGCCAGCTTACCTTAAATTCTTTATTTCTGTTCTAGCTAACACTATTTGATTCCGATAATATTCTATATTTTCTGACATTTTTAATGCACTTAAAACTATTCATTCGAGCATTTTTCCCGATGTTTTTACAATTATGCACCGTTGTTCACATATGTTGCTTAGAAAATTGCCATATACACTACACCATACTACACTACATTAACAAAGTTGCAAGTGTTGCAACTAGAGTTGGAAAAAACGGCTTAAAATTAATAAACGTTTAAACGTTGTACTTTTTATCAAAAGCGCGCTTAAATAAGCGCGCTTTTTACTTAAACGCTTTTTTTGTCGTTGATGCTACTTGAGGCGTCTACGCTTATGGAAAACGTTTAAACATTTAGTCGCAGCTTTAAGACAATGCAATGGTTAACGATCACAGACAGTATCTATTTGCAGCCGATTTCTTTTCTCTAAGTATTTAAAGTTTCGTATACGCATGAACATACTTAACACAGCAAAGCAAAAAAATTCGCATTAATCGACCGACGACAACAGCAAAAGCGTTAGCGCAAACATTCACACGCGCGCTTACCAGTTGACAACAAAAAGCGAACTGCTTAAAAAAGCGTAAGCGTTGTTTATTTAAACGAAAATCATTTTTGAAACTAAAGTGAAAGAAAATTAAACAACATTAATCCTAAGGCACCTGCGAATAAGGTTCAATATTGAATGAGGATTACTGACGCTTTTTTCAACGAAACGCATTTGTTTAAACGAAAATGAAACGAACGTTAAACGATAGTAAACCTAAACGTTTTGAAGGTAAGGTTTATTATTGCATGTATGGCTAGCTAATACAGCACGACGCGACGTGGCAGTAATTATGTGTATCAATTATAGATGGCGCTATATCAAATTTGTCAAATTATCACACAACATTGTAAAAAATTTAAACGAAAAAGGCTTATTTTTATAAGCGTGCTTATCTGCTTACGCTGATAAGCAGACTTTTTTAAGCGCTTTTCGTTTAAGCGCTCAACTCTGGTTGCAACGAACGAAACGAAGTCACCAAACTAGTGTTGCCAACTCCTGGAAGCCTGCCAGAGTCGCCAGACTGAAGTGCAATAGTCGCTAGATTGTCACTAGGTTTATACTTATGAACGGGTGGAAGCGAGGGAAGCGGACGGAGGCGTAAAGTGCTTTCAATTTTGATGCGAAAAACTCAAAACTTCTATAGAGTATGAAAAATATAGTAGATCTAGTGAAAGAAACTGAGGCGTTACGCCGATCGCACGTTCAGGTTAAGTAGACAATAATAGCAATGATGGAGTGAGACTGAGAGATTAGAAGGAGGATCCTAAGCAGACATCGTTTTTTATATAGAATCTTGTAATAACTTAATAGCAACAGAACCAGTGCAATGCCTACTCTATAGTTAAATTAAATACTTGCCTATAAATATCAGCCCTTAAATTAGGTTTAGGTACACTTGTCACTGTGTGTAGTAATAAAACTAAATACATAACGTTTATAATTATTAACGATCTTATTTTTTTTTTTTTTCAAGTTTACAATAATGTATATTACAAAAATATACGGTACATGACTTAAAAGCCATTTTATTTCCTACTCCAAAAGTCGCCAGATAAGTCGCTAAATGTTTTTTGTCAGTAAAATTATTTTTTATTCACTAAGACAAATGTAAGCAAAAGTCGCCTTTTTTAGCGACAAAGTCACTAAACTGGCAACACTGCACTGAACTTACAATATTCCAAGAAGATTATCCATCAAATATGACAGGCATTAGAATGACAGCCGTGACAAATATAAAAAGTTCTTTCTGACATCTGAGGTTCTTTTGATATCTTTCCTTTATTTCATTTCGCAATCACTCTTTAGTCAAAGATTATTATTGATTTTGTTATAGTGATGCGTGCACCCAGCCCTGCAAACAGTTAGACACGCAGTCCGATAGCGCGCGTCGGCGGATTATGCAAGCGGAGATTCACGATCATAGGCAAGGGAGCGAGCTCAAAAGGGAGCCTGTTCACACGCTCGTGTCCGTTGAACACTAGCATGAAACGCACCATTTAGTTAGGTTTGTATAATTTAAACGACCCGGTTTCACTGTTATACTGCACTAGTTCCTCAATAACTCAACAGCAAAACCGTTATTGCTATTTTACGAGCTCGGTCGGTGGTCGAATGGTTTAGCAATGACCACTTTGACTCTGAGGTTAGACAAATTTATGTTGCATGAACATGTCTATTTGTCTTGGTCTGGGTGTTTTCTGTGTAATAAATGTATGTATTCACAAAAAAAATGTATTTAAGAATAAAATCAGATAGCTAGTATCCATAGTATAAGCTTTGCTTAGTTTGGGCCTAGATAGTCGTGTTCGTGTGTAATTTGTCCAGGAACATTTATTATTAATTATTTATTAATTATTTCTGCTGTATTGCAAGACTAATTTTTATTAAGGTGGCAAACAAGCAAACGCGCTTTTTAAACGACACTTACACAACAATATAAGGTGAAATAGAACTCGCGAAAGAAATGTACGTAATAAACGGTATGTAACAATCTTGAAGGTGTCACAGCTACGACACCGTTTTTTAATGGACAGTTCCATGTTCAAGAGACTACGACGAATATGTACATCGATACCAGTTTTAGATACTTATAAGAGATGGCTGCGACTTTACTAAATTGCTGAATTTCCTCCTTTAAAAAATAATAACAACAGTTACAACAAACTCGCTTATCTAAAAAAAGTGTACCTGTGTTTATTAAATTGGTAGTTTAACGGCAAATTAAAAAAAAAAAACTGGTTGTCAGTAAAGTCAGTTTACGTCATAAGAAAACATCGGCCGATGGAGTGGAAATGAGATAGATGCGTCACAAGCCGAACACTTAGGCCGATCGTACCTCTCTATCGCTTGTTCCGTGCTCTCGCTTACACGCTCGGCTCAGGCGGAACGTGACAATGAGTCAAGCTTTTTCGTGCATGCAGCCGACGTTCATCGATTTATCTCGTTATCTATTAAGACGTTATTTTTAAGGCGTTATCACGTCAAAAAAAATATCCTATTATATATACCCTCACCGGGTAAAATAATAAATACGGGTGTTTGTGGGTATTTATCCAAGGCGTGGGTTTATTAATGCACCGTTATACTTACACTACATTTTTTTATACTACGAAGGGTGACAAGCATACGGCCCGCCTGATGTGAAGCGGTTACCGTAGCCATATTAATGCTAGCAACATAAAATATCGCTCACGCGCCGCCAACCCCGCTGCCGACACAGTATCTCCTTCCTTTCTGGTGACCTCACTCACGCGCAGGAACACAACAACCCTCAAGGAAATTGTTATTTGGCTGCGGTATTCTGTGAGGTGGAGGTACATTCCCCAGTCTGGTAGCTTACAATTAAGCTCCGTACCTCTCTTCTCGCCAGAGCTTCGTTTGTCAGTCAGCAGGGTGCACCGCGTGCAGGTGAAGTTGGCTTTTGTTCAAAGATGTTGATATGAAACACTTACACTCTAAGTTTATTATAAAGCAATATCTATTTATTATATGTTTGTACATTAAATTATGAAATTTTGTTAAGAATCACAATCAAGAAGTCACCGCCAAAAAGTCGATCCATGGTTGCCGACAGTTCTCGCGACAATGCAGCTTCAGGCAAGGTTCGATTTCGTATGACAATTTAGCGTTTATAAACGATTATAAAATTCGTCATTCGGCACGATTTACTCTGCGCATAATCTTGTATCTCTCTGATACAGGATACTACTAGCATTATTTTATTTATTAAATCGAAAATTGGGTAATATTCTAATTAAAAAATATGTACTTATCGTCATATTTCAACAGTAATCATTTTGTTGTCCAGAAGTTACGGTCAAGCATAGAAAATATTTCATCCGATTCTAGATTGCTTGATTACATATATTTTTATAGTCAGATTTCAATCACATCACTATTGCTATATTGCGGCCAATTGCGGCGCTTTGCTTTTTGCCTCGCCGCACACGTGCTGTGGTTTTGTGATATTTTTACTAAAATTATAATTTACTGTACAGCGCCTTCAAACCAAGAGAAGCGTTCCCAATATCAAGATATTGTTTAGCAACAAATAATTGGCATCAGTTTCGAAGCGTGAGTTAAATTAAATTTTGTTATTTTGACACGCTGGGGTGGGGCAAAATGTCTCTCGAAAAGGACCGCCACGTGTCCTATTTTATGATATTTCCTCTTATCTTTTTAATTTTCATGTTCTTTTAATAAAAATGAACACAGATATTGCTGGATACACCCTATTACTTGCTAAATTTGGACGCTCGCCGTACCTGTACTTTAGAATAATTGTTTTGTTTTTGCCTGATCGATTATTTTCTATTGCCGGATATCTTTATTTTTTGTCCTGTGGGAATGTTTGTACAGTCAATATTCGATGACTGACATGGAAATTGCTGAATATGTTTCCCGAACTATCACTATCCTGTATGTTTAAGTGATTATAATTTTTCTGAGTAATTTTCAATTATTTTTATGTACGGAGATCGATTTTTTATTCTTGAAGCATAACCTCAAGATTGTAAGTAACTTATTTTACTGTGCTTTGCTTTTATTATGTACTATATGTATATCTTAAACGAAGAATTAAATCACGCAAATTATTTTCAAATCATATATGATCAGGTATTAATTTGTTAACAATACTATAAATGTAGGTAGTTAAAATAACTGGTTTTATCCTGAATGTTTTATGACAAGATAAGACTATGTACAATGTATTTAACATTCATTATACTTAGGTTAGTGCTGCGTTGGGCTTAGAACACAGGACACATATCAATCTAGCCTATTTCAGGCTTAAATGTACAGGGCAATTAGTTTAAAAAAAAAGCAGGTACCTTATTAGATAATTAGCAATTTTTTTATAGGGTAGAGTACTTACTACCTTCAAAAAAAATTATCAATTTTTGTTCACCAATTCTATATAGTTCTAAATCTAAATCATTATACAATTATTACATATTCTTTTGTTTATATCATTTCAAATTATTTCAATTATGTTTAGATGTATTTGATTTGATGTATAGATTGTGTAATTATATTTTCGGAATTAATTCTTTATTATAGAAATAATTCCATCCCTAACCTAATGTGATTCTCTAATCATAAATGTTCTAAATCAATAAAATGCTTTTAATTATTTTTTATAATTTGTTATAAAATTTTCAGATCAACCTCTCATTTGAGATGAAGCATTTAACTAAATTATAACTAAACTTATTTTTGTATAAATCTTATATCTAGTTTTAGACATTGAGTTTATAAACACTAAATGTTACACTGTAAGATGCTTGCATAAAAGTTCCTATCCAAGTTCTCTGTATAAATATAATATATAATCAAGTGTACATAGTAATGTACAGTTCGCTGCGTATTCACACATAGCTACCTGAACCTAAACAGGTTTTTTATGTAAGCACCCAAGTTTACACAAATAAATAAGGTGTAATCCACTTCTTTCAGTAACAAATATTTGTTATGTTCACAGAGTAAAGTTTAATGGAAATGGTGTCGGAAGCAAAGGTGAATGGTGGTGAGATGGAGGCTCCAACAGAGCTACCGCCAGCGCTGGCGGAGAAGCCTGCGGGTCTACCACCTGGCAAGTACTCTCTCGTCGGCTGGGATATGGACACCACTGGCCGGAGGCTTATTGATGAGGTAATTATGATACATTCACTACATTGCAGATTTAAGTAAATATGTGGCATGTACATAAAACAAATGGTTATTTATCTAGTATACATGGATAGAGATTTTAATGGTGTGTCAGAAAGGGTAGATCAAGGAATGGGATGAATCTACCCTCAATTAATATGAACCACTTCAGAAGTAACTTTGAAATTGAGCAGGAGATGGGGATGACTATATTACACTACTAATTGGTCATTTCCAGTTGTTATTGTAGGTACCACAATTTTCTTTTGTTTACAGAGTAATTGTTCCACATTTTATTTGTTAACTTGTGTAATAAATCATTAAACACATCACTGTCAATGAGATATGAAGCTAAGTCTTTCGATACATTTTAAAATGTGTGTTTCATTTCTCTTTATAATAGCTGTATAGCAGTGGTTCCCAACCTGTTTTTGTCCTCGAGACCACTATGTTTTTGGTCCAGAAACTACATATTTGTACTGCAGTATTTGGTTTAATCATGTTCAATTTCTTTCATCATAAGTTTGTATCGCTGAATTTAATTTAGCTCTCCTGAATAGCATGGACCACTGGTTGGGAACCCTTGTTGTTATAGCATTGGCATTAAAAAAAAATTGACAAATCCATGAGTGTAAATCCTTGATCATTACCTAAATGTGAAACAGAAGTTCCTATTTATTTAAACTTATTTGTAATTTGTATTTGGTTGGATTTTACAAATAAAAAGTTGTTATCCTGAGTCTTGGTATAAAACAAAATATTGCATAAGCAAACCCACAATTTGGCCGTGTGGTTTCCGGCAGACTAGAATAGAATATAAATAATAAATAAATATTGTCAGACAAATTACACAGCGCCATCTAGCCCCAAAGTAAGCGAAGCTTGTGTTATGGGTACTAGACAACTGATAAACATACGTAAATACATTTTTTTTTTGTAAATATATACTTATGATACATAGAAAACACCCAGACTAGGACAAACAGACATGTTCATGCACACAAATCGACGGTCCCTACGTATAAAGCGACATGTCATTTCAGACATGTCTGCTTATACTACGATATAGTAATTAAAGAATATTATTATTGGACAAATGAGTTAATTTCTTACTTTTTAACTATATATACAATCAATAAAAAAAAAGAAAATATTTTTTTTACGGACAATTCTATAGCAATTTATGCAATAAAAAAATTGCCATTTTTGACATGTCGCTTTATACGTAGGGACCGTCGAAATGTTTGTCCTATGTGGGAATCGAACCCACGAGCGTTGGTGTCGAAGCCGCGTCATTGACCGCTACGCCACCGAGCTCGTCGGAATCACTCCGTCTCTTCCCGTGGATGTCGTACAAGGCGACTAAGGGAAATACATTATAAAACATCGATCAGGCTTCCCCAACCCGTCTGGCCAGTGTGGGGAGTGTAGGCCAAATCCTCCTTCTGTTTGGGACGGACGAGAGAGGGTCGTGCTCCTGTAGTGGAGACTAAAATGACCTGATGATGAAACCCACAATATGGTCTACTTAATTTGTATAAAGCTGACTGAAAACCAGCGTTGGTTAGTGTCTGCAGCCTGTCAGACACTGATCGACATACAGCTCAGTCAATGCTTTTTTTGGTACACAAACTTCTCTGCATCTAATTAATTAAGTGATGTTCTTTATTGTTATTGTATCATGTATGTGTTTAGCAATAAATTTGTTTCATTTCATGTGTAATAAATATTGAAGTACCCCAGACTTCAATAATTTTTTACACTTTTTTTTTAAGAGATAGAACAAATAAGCATGTGGGTTATCTGATGCATTTAAGCAATCACCACCGCCCATGGAGATCCACAACACTAAGGGGTCACCAATCCGTTGCCAGCCTATACTCCTTCTTTCCTTTCTTTCTGGTGATCTCACTCTCTCACAAGAACTCAACAACCCTCAAGGGAATTGTTATTTGGCTGCGGTATTCTGTGAGGTGGAGGTACTTCCCCAGTCGGGCAGCAAAAAAAAATATGCTGTGCCCTACCTCTCTTTTCGCCAGAGCCATGTTTGTCAGTCATCAAGGTGCACCACGTGCCGGTGAGGTTGGCTATGGTCCAAAGATGTTGATGAACCGCTTACACCCCAATATACATTAATAGCCCTTTGTGAAGAAGTATTATAATATTTATCAGTCATTGCTACTGCACTGTTTGTGAACCTTATTGTCAAATATCTTTATCAGTCTAATAGCAGCTTAATGATAAAGAAATAGGCAATCATATGTAATTATCAAATCACTAATTACTGTACTCATAAAAGTTTTGTTTGTTTCATTTATGTTACTGGTATGATTATTGGCAGGAAGATAAGGATTAGTGTAGGCAGTGTCTACGCTAGACAGGCCATGTACAAAACTTGGTGGCCCTTCTACCCAAACACTTCAGGGCTGAGGGGGTCTTCTATCTACTCAAATCGAACATCCTGGGGGCCCTTGTAGCTCGGAGGCCCCGTATCATTGATATGGCTAATACGATGGTAGCTATGCCCCTGAGTATAGGATTGATTAGTTAATATGACTTGTATTCCCAATTTTGTTCAGAATCTCTGAAAATTTATAACTTTATTATTATATTATACCACTATAGTGGTAATCAAGCATTCGGCCCGCCTGATGGAAAGCAGTTACCGTAGTGTATGAATGGCCTGTAATACCAGGAGCATCACACGCGCTTTGCCGACCCTGTAAAAATCTCTTCAGGCCCGTTTTAAAGAACCCCATGCTGTAGTCTCCTGAGAAAACAGAATATAGGTGCCGGGATAGGGATGCAAGGGGGTGCGGTTGCACCCCTCTGTGGTAAGCAAAAATTAGCAATATAGATCCAACGATCACAAAGGTATCATCAATATTGAAATTCAAATATCCACGCAAATTATACTTAACAATAGCTTAATTGTTATGAAAATGTATGATTATAGATAGGTATTCTATTAGTTACTAGCGGCCGCCCGCGACTTTGTACGCGTGGACTTAGTTATTTGCATATAAGTTTTAAATATATTCGAAAAAGCTAAATACCTAATGAAAGGAAAAAATAAAAGAAAGATAAAAACAATCAATATCTAGACGAATTTTTAGAATCAATGAAGTCGACGGATATTATTTTTTCAAAACCTCTTTGTAAAACCTATACTTTTTATTGTTATGATAAAACATCCTCCCATACGAGGGGAGGCCAATAAGTTCGCGGAATGGAGGGGTTGATGGGGATAAATTTACCCGTCCAGGTAGGCACTAGTTAAGCACCTCATTAAGAGTATATATACCAAGTTTGAACCTAATCGTGTCATTAACTTTTGAGTTATCGACCTGCAAACAACTAAATCGGGAAGAAGTCAGCCAGTATGGAGAAAATTGAACACCGTGCCGTTATTAAGTTTCTTACCAAGCAAGGAAAATCCGCTCAGACGATTTTTCAAGAGCTGTTAGCGGTTTACGCGGACTCTGCCCCTGGTAAAACCATGGTTTACAAGTGGCATGGTCTTTTCAAACAAGGAAGGGAGTCCATTGAAGACGACCCCCGCTCCGGACGGCCAATTGAGGCCACCACACCGGAAATCGTCGAAAAAGTAGAAAAACTTGTATTGGAAGATGCCCGACTGAAGAAGAAGCAACTTGCAGCAATGGTTGGAGTATCCGAATCAAGTATTTTAAATATCCTACATCATCATCTTGGGATGACTAAAGTCAGTGCAAGATGGGTTCCGAGAATGCTCACGCCACTTCAAAAACGCGAGCGTGTCGAGTGCTCTCACCAGTTTCTGGAGCTCTGTGGAGAGAGAAAGGAAGAAGTTATGGCCCGGATTGTTACTGGAGATGAAACCTGGGTTCACCACTATGAACCTGAGTCGAAGCAAGAGTCGATGCAGTGGCATAAAAAAGGCACACCTCCTCCAAAGAAGTTCAAAGTGTCACAATCGGCCGGAAAGATCATGGCGACTATCTTTTGGGATACAGAAGGTATTTTACTGATCGATTATAAAGAACGTGGTGCGACTATAACGGGACAGTACTACGCTTCTTTACTGGAAAGATTGAAAGAAGCCATTAAGAAAAAAAGAAGAGGAAAACTGTCAAAAGGTGTGCTCCTTTTGCACGACAATGCACCCGTCCACACGTGCCATGTTGCGACGGCTGCCATTCACCGATGCGGCTTTGAACAATTAAACCACCCACCATACAGTCCAGACTTGGCCCCCAGTGACTATTATTTATTTCCAAAAATGAAGAAAGAGCTGCGTGGAAAGAAATTTGACGACGATGATGAAGTCAAGTCGGCAATTTCGGCCTATTTTGACACCAAAGACAAATCATTTTTTTTCGATGGTATAAACAAGCTATTTGAGAGATCCGAAAAATGTATTAGGGTTAAAGGAGAATATATTGAAAAGGAAAAATAATTTGGTGTTTAATTTCAACCTCCTTCTCTCTCATTCCGCGAACTTATTGACCTCCCCTCGTATAATAGTATGTACAATAGTTGTTTTGAATAATTCTTATACTTAAATAACTGCCATAATTACTTTAACTTCAATAACATTGGAGTTTCATACAGACTACCATCCCCCGTTTTCAACCCCAAAAAGGGGTAAATTTCTAAAGATACATCGAAGTTTCTTACTTCAAAAACATAGGACTTTCATACAAACTTCCAACCCCCGTTTTACCCTTAGGGGTGGTAGAGTTTCGTAAAATCCGTTCTTAGCGGATGTCTACACCCTACAAGGAATCTACCTGCCAAATTTCAAGTTTGTAGGTGTTATACTCGTAGTTTCTGAGATTTCGTTACTAATCAGTGAGTGGTATTTCGCTTTTATATATATAGACTAGCGTCCGCCCGCGGCTTCGCCCGCCGCTTCGCCCCTGTCTCCTTCTTTTTTTTTTAAATAAAAACAGGACAAGTGCGAGTCGGACTCGCCCACCGAGGGTTCCGTACGTAGGATCATTATAAATTTGATATTTTTCATTATAATTATGAAATAATGCGTCGGAAAAAATAAATAAAATATATTTTACAATGTGGACATCAAGCCCTTTCATATGATACCCCATTTGAACTAGTAGCTTCAATTTGAAATTTCGACCCCCTATAAAAAATATAGACCACCTATTTTTTAAGATTTAATTACAAATGTATAGTTTTAAGATTTATTCTTGTAGTTTATAACGATGTTACTTGCCAAATTTCATAGTTCTAGGTCAACGGGACCGAGTACCCTATGAGTTTTGATTCCCTTGAGAATGTCGGCGCCCATGTTTAGTTTTATTTGATTTTTTAGGGTTCCGTACCTCAAAATGAAAAACGGAACCCTTATAAGATCACTTTGTTATCCGTCTGTCTGTCTGTCAAGACCCCCTATCTATGTCGAGAATGCGTGGAGGTATCAAGCTGAAATTTGAACTGTATACTCAGGTCTAAGGTCCCATGAAGTTGTAAAAAAAAATCAAACTTCTAAGTTTACGTAAAAAAAAGATCATCATCATCATCAGGTCATTTTCGTCTCCACTACAGGAGCACGACCAAGTAATAATACCAAGGTGTCAGAGGTTCATTAAATATTTTTTAGCATTGTTCTCAACTGCTAATAAGGCCAGTGAACACCAGTGGCGTAGCTTATGTTAGACAGGCCCTATATCAAAATTTGGTTGTGGGCCGTTTTGCCCATACACTTCAGGGCTGAGGGGGCGCTCTTCTATCTACTCGATCTGAACGCGCTGGGAGCCCTTGTAGCCCGTGGGCCCCGTATCATTGATACCGCTGATATGGCGGTAGCTACGCCCCTGGTGAACACGTGGAAATTATACAATATAGTTTTGTTATACTCAGTGCAAAACACATCTATTTGGTCCAGTAAATTCAACCCACACCCATACATGACTAATTAGTTCTAATGTATGATTATTGTACATATTAGTAATTTATAACTACAAATGACATAATAGTATTGAATATTTATATTATCATAATTGCTCCTATTTTCATATTTGATATAAGATATTTCACATGTTTTATGACATTGTATTTTAATAATTTAATGAAAATTTTGCTACACTGTCGAATTAGGTATGCCTGTAATGATAGCTGTATGTTGTTGATAAATAAATAAATAAATGTTCAGGGTCAAGAGTTAGCAATGATCACCACATGTCAATTGGTTGTCTGTAAAGTCGGTTTACGGACGATAATTTTACGTGATAATGTCATAAGAAAACATCGGCCGATGGAGCGGTAGAGAGATAGATGCGTCACAAGCCGCGTTCTCGCTTGCACGCTCGGCTCGACAATGAGTCATGCTTTTTCGTGCGTGTCTGATCGATTTATTGACGTGATAATGTCTTGTTATCACGTTAAAAATATGATGCTGAAAAAATGCCTACTATATGAATATCCCTCAATAGCCAAGACTATTATTATTACATTATTCATTTTTTTTTTTACATTTTTTTAACAGATATGCCAGATCGCGGCGTACACGCCAAAGCAATCGTATTCGCAGTACATAATGCCGTACGGGGACCTGAACCCGGGCGCGCGCCGCCGGCACAACGTCCGCGTCGTCACCGTCGGACGGTACCGCATGCTCAAGGACACCAACACACACAAGGTAAACATCACTAAAATGTGCAGAAGCACAAGGAAGGGAAATTTATTTTTGAATCGATATTATAAATACACGACCATGTACGAAGCAAGGTACGCTGTGTATTCATTCACACATAGCAACCTGAACAACATCCCTATACCTACAGCTAACGCTTGAAACTGGTGTTTTATAGAAAATGTCATTGACAGTTAAAAAAAAAATGCTCCGATCGCTACCAAACCTCACAGGATTATCCGCTGGGTCAATCTAAAGATTGTCTGAAAATTTCGTTGAAATCGGTCCAGCCATTTCGGAGTCTATACGGAACATACATACATACTTTCCGAGAATCTTCTCCTATCTAGTTATAGGCATTTTTTCACTATCTATCTAGATAGATAGATTTTTATGTCAAACTTGATCTGGTTTATTGTTGTTACACAGATACTGAAGACAAAGTCTGAGATATCTGCGTTGTCTGACTTCCTGGACTGGCTGGAGAAGGAGAAGGGCGATGGTAGCGTGATCCTCATCTACCACGAGCCTCGCCGTCTCAGCCCGACCATGCTGCTCGAGGCACTCACTAGGTAATGTAGTATTATTTAAATATGTAGTTGATTTCGGCTACCTTGCTAGAATATTATAAATATTTTCAAAATAGAAAAATTCACTTGCCCTGCCTATGTGGAATTCGAACCCACGACCTCTCGATTAACGGTCGAGTGCTATTTCCAACTGAGCTACCAGGAAGGTTTGTGATGCTGGCGAATTTTTGTATTTTTAATGCCAGTGTGATCCTCATGTACCTAGCTTCATCACTTTGGTTTCATCATGTTGCACTTGCTAAATGCTGATCAATTAACATCATCATCAGCCTGTATTTGCTTGACCGTATTTCCGTATTAAGGTAAACAGATGGTGTCAGTGTTTCTACAAAACATTTTTATACCGTGCAATCAACGACAAAAACCATCTCTTATGTGTGTACCTAACTTATTGCCGGTGTCCCAGGTACAAGTTGCTGGACCGCTTCAAGTCGATAGTGGCCGGGTTCACGGACAGCTACGCGCTGGCGGCGGACAAGTGCAAGGCGACCGTGAAGTCGGTCTCGCTGCGCGTGCTGGCGCGCGTGCTGCTCGACGCTGACACGCTCTCCGTGGACAGCGCGCTCGACCGGGCCACCGCCGCCTATAAGATCGTCGAGCATCTCGCACAGGGTACCTATTTTTTACCCACGACGGAACGGAGACGGCATATTATGCGTTTGGGGTGCTAGGATGTTTGTGCAAACAATGTTGCCATTTATCTCCAAAACTACTAGTCCGATTTTGATGCGGATTGCAGTGATGGGTTCGGGTTTGATTGGAGCATGTTCTTAGATAGGTGATACAGTGACAACTCACCAGAGGGCGCTGCAGTAAACATTTGTTTGTGCAAAACCAAAACTACCAGTCAATTTCTGATGTGGTTTTCATTTGCAAAACCTATGCTTGCTTTCTAAAAAGTTTGAAATAAAAACGAAATTAAAAATTTTGAAACCCCTGACTTAAAGAATTTATGCCATGAACTTAATAAAAAAATCCCAAGAAAATTTGAACATAAATATAAATAAGTATACAAGTTACTATAAAACTGCCAAACTAGTTCATTTAATGGCAGCCCCAAATGATTTTCTTGGGTTTTTTTTATTAAGTTCATAGCATAAATTCTTTAAGTCGGGGGTTTCAAAATTATTTTATCCTTTTTCAACTACGTTTTAACCGTCATGGGTTTTTTTTTAAATTAAAATTTTGTTTTTATTGACTTGAATACGTCTTTAAAATTGGTTCCATAGGCTATTCAAAAAACGAAAGATAACAAAATCGGGGGATACAGTTTGGTGTTGCAGCTACAAATCTATCATCTCCATCCAAAATTCAATCACCACTGGATAGATGAAGGATCAAAGAATTTATATGCTAAGTAAGGACTATGGAACATCGCGTGCGGGGGAGGGGGAAGCGCTGTTTATTTGAGACAATTTTAGTGCATATAACATATTTACGTATAACACTTATATGTATATATTTTTTAATTAAATATTTGATATTGAAGAGTTTACTATATATAAGTGATGGTAAGGTGGAAGCTAACTAGAACTAAGGAAGAAGACTAGTCTTGAACAACATTCTCAATTTTTGCACCATTGCTTACTTGGTGTGCTCTATAAAAATGCTAATAGTCCGAGAGCTGGCACCAATTTTTGAGTAGGTATTTGAGGCAAGTTGAAAACTTGTCACATACCTCTCCTATTATACCCCAATTCAAAACTGCAGACCTGGCTGGTGAGTAGCGGAGCTAAATCAACTCCAAAATTTTAAAAAATATATTAATGGCTTATATTTTTGTCTATTCTTTGAACATTAGACTACAACATATAAAAAATGCATATTGCCTCAAATATATTTTTGGAACAAAAAAAATAATATTTAAAAAAAAATTGGGGTTGATTTAGCCCCGCTACTCACCAGCCAGGTTACGTGTATAATAGTAGAGGTATGTGACAAGTTTTCAACTTGCCTCAAATACCTACTCAAAAATTGGTGCCAGCTCTCCTACTATAATAATGTATGTTTTATTTAATAATTAAATTGTCTTAGATCGAGTTGAGGCGAAAACACATTTTTTTGTATATTTATGGGTGGGCGCATTTTCAGTTCCTATTCGCGCAGTAACATACGAAATTTGCAAGATTCCTTATTGCTTATTATATACGGCTTATATACGGGAGTTCTAAATTACACACAAAATGTATAATTAATTAATTACACACAAAACGGCAACATTGGGGCACTACCACTGCACAGTGGCTCTACCGCAGTAATCTCAGAAATGCTTTATATGCACTTTTCTATATTGAAGTTTGATGAGCTAATTAAACTCGAAAATTGTTAATAATAATAGCATAGTTTCTTTTTTTGAATAGCCTCCCTGGAAAATGTTATTGGAGGTATGCACAATCTGCAATAGTCTATTTGACAATGTTCAAAAATTTTGTAAATTATTTAACAATATCGAAAAATACACAACACTATAAAGATCTGCAAACTTTCATTCTAATATCTTAAAAGTATGAAATTATTAAAAAAAAATATTTTCATTGGAGAAACAATAAATAATACTATAACTTTTATTACGATACTAAATTACATATACGAGAGAGGGTCGTGCTCCTGTAGTGGAGACTAAAATGACCTGATGATGAAATTACATATACGTAATATAACATAGCTGTCGTACAAATTTCAGATTTAATGCATACAAAATACAAACGGCTACTGAGTTGTGACGTCACAGTCACAACTCAGTAGCCTTTTGTATGGAGCGTTTTTGGGAAAGTCCAAAATTGTGATTTTAAAATTAACATTCCCGAGAGATTTTTGTGCTATCGAAGTAATTCTTTCACCTATGGTTATATCATTGAGACGTCCCTACATCAAACCGAAAAAAATGTTGATCAAATAGCCTATTGTTCGCTGCGTCCCTTTCTACCGGGTCTAGTATGAGTACAGAAGTAGTGACAAGTGTGGTGTGGTACGCAGGCGAACAGCAGGAGGTGGGCGCCGGCGGCGAGGGCGCTGGAGGCGCGGCGGCCTCCCGCGACATGCTGGACACGGCGCGGGCCTGGGCGCGGCCCGTGCACACCGAGCTGGCCGCGCTCGCCAGCCTCAAGCTGCTGCTCGAGAGGTACCACCGCCGCACCCTCACTTCATCATACCACAGTTTCTCATCATCCATAAAATCCTAACGTGGCACTCATTCATCATTGGCTTGTCGTTTTCCCACTATTTGCGGTCTTTTTCTTCCATTTCCTCATCAGCTGTCATATCTAGCAGCAGCAGAGCTTGCAAGTGAGAGCGTGAAACAAGTGACGCATCTATCTCTCTTCCACTCCATCGGCCGATATTATCTTATGACGTTATCACGTAAAATTATCGTCCGTAAACTGACTTTACTGATAACCAATTTATTTTATACTACTAAGGTGACAAACAAGCATATAATCCGCCTGATTCAGTAAGCAGTTATCGCAGCCTATAGACGCTAGCAACACCAGAGCCGTTGCCGACCCTTCAAAAACCAGTTATATTATCATTCCTTATCTTAAAAAACCATTCCTTATCTCAGTAGCAATCATTATTATGTCTAATAGCGACAAATCGAACAACGGTGCAGTGGAAATTTACGACATGATATAATTTATTCTACTCTAGCTCTCTAAATTCCAAAAAACCTACATATGTATATACATGTAAATGTGTAATCAAAGTGCTTAAAATATTATTTTTAGATGTAGTGCTTAAAATATTATTTTTAGATGTAGCAGTGGTGGGATACGGGAAACCCTTGAGGGGAGACCCGTATCCCAGCGTGATGGAGTATGCTCTAAACTTTAGAGCATACTCCATCACGCTGTTCAACTGCGGATTGGCGTGGCCAGTCTTTTTAAGCCACCTAAAGGCCACTGACTTGACTTAACGTGCCCTCGGAAGCACGGAGAAGTTCGAGTTGATATAAATCCATCTATGGGCAGGCTACGGTCGGTGTTGCCTGACTTGTATGTTCGATTAGCTCCTCATGTAGGCTGCTCTAATAGCTTACATATGGAACAAATATTATGGGCAATTTGATCTACACTACTTTGCATGCTTCAGTGTAGACCATATTGCCTGTAAACTTCCGAAAAATAACACCTGAATCAATTCATCGTCATCATCATCATCATCAGGTCTATTTTAGTCTCCACTATAGGAGCACGGCCCTCTCTCGTCCGTCCTAGACGGAAGGAGGATTTGGCCTACACTCCCCACGCTGGCCAAACGGGTTGTGGAGGACTGATCGATGTTTGATAATGAATTTGCCTTAGTCGCCTTGTACGACATCCACGGGAAGAAACGGGAGAGATTATATTCTAGTCTGCCGGAAACCACACGGCCAAATAGCTTAACCTAATAGCCTTCATGTGGAACAAATATTATGGGCAATTTGATCTACACTACTTTGCATGCTTCAGTGTAGATCTAATTGCCTGTAAATTTGATTTCCGAAAAAATATCACTTGGATCATTTAACTAACAATTATTATGATTGATGTCCCCAGACAAAATACGTTCCGGCCGGTGTTCGCGCCCCTGCTGCGCACAGCGCGGCCCGAACGCAAGCGGGTGACACAGCTGAGGCGGCTGCTAGCTGACGCCGGGCTGCTCTACGACCAGGTCAAAGACGCCTGGCAGGACGACAAGCTGCAAGGTCTATAATCTACCAGTTGTACCACTCATAATATTTCGATGTTTTATTTATAATGGCCGGCCAATGTAATAAATTGTCAATTATTAATAATAATGACGAGCTCCGTGGTCGAATGGTTAGCAATGGCCACTTTGACTCCGAGGTCGCGGGTTCGATTCCCGCACAAGATAAACATTTGTGTGCATGAACAACCAGGTCTCTTGACCTGATGCCCAAAAATAGGGCTTAGGTTTAAGTTCATCCTTATGCATCCTTATGCCTGGTATGGCCACAGCTGCAAAGTTAGTACAAGTGAGACGTATTGCATGATATTAAGAACCGGAATATCCATACCCATGATATTTTTTGATAGGGTCTCTAAATAAAAAAAATACAAAATGTGGGTTCAAAAGTAATAGGATCTAGGGCCGTCAAACTAATTAAAAAATTACTCTACTTACTCCTTAGTACTGCAAGCTTCTATTGGTTAGAGTAGTTAAAGCGTCTTCCTGTGCTGTCAGGAGTGTCATATTAAAATTTAACACTAGAGTGATATAAAAAACTGACCTATTATTGATTTCCAGGTTTAGAGAAGCAGCTGGCTGCATTGAACGTCTCCGCAAAAGAAGAAGACATTAAGGAGTTAATAGATATATTCGACTGCCATTTTGATCCCGCCAAAGAGCCCAAAGGACCCAAACCAAGACTTCCCAGAAATAGAAACAGGGTGCGTAACTTTATATGGTATTATTATTATTATATTTTGCAGAGTCTTGATGGACCGATCAGCTCAAGGGATTTGAAAACACGAAATTTTATTTAAATGCAATCTAGTCCAAGCTAATAACTCTACTGTTAAAATCCAACTGCATTTATTGTATCCATATTTTGATTAGAATTACTTATATACAGAAAGGTAAAAATGGGTTTAGTCTCATAACGTTCAAGTTGCAGAAAAAACACATGGTTGCAAAACGTTCAAATCTCATAAGATCCAAGTCTCGAAACCTCCAAGTTGCATAACATCTACACGTTTTACGACCATATGTTATTTTGCAATTTGCATGTTATGAGACTAAAGGAGATAAATGATGTTTCAAGTTAACAGTGCTGTAGTAAAGCGTAACGTTAAATTCCAAGACAGTGCTGTAGTAAAGCGTAACGTTAAATTCCAAGACAGTGCTGTAGTAAAGCGTAACGTTAAATTCCAGGCAACGTCATCAGCGGGCGAGACAGCCGAAGCGGACGGAAGCACGAGCGAGTCGCAGAACAGCTCGCCACACAACACGCCAAATAAAACGAGCAATGGTAACTAACATTTATTTTGTACTAGCTGCACGCCCCGGCTTCGCACTAGTTACTACTAAAAGTTGTAAAGTTGATGATAAAGTTGATTGTTGGCACTTGGTGGAACATTATTATCATAATGTTATAAATAAAGCACTTGTATAAGGCATATCAAGGTAAACAGATGGTGTTGTTGACACTATCTGTTTACCTTGATAATGCCTTAACGGCGAAACCGGTCGGTAATATTAAATGTAATAACGTGGAACAGTACAAGTGCTTTATTATAACATTATTACTAAAAGTTGTATTTTAATTTCCTGGCAATTTTTATGTCTTTTCTCTCCTTAAGAACCTTTTATACCTTAACGAAAATATTAAAACAAAAATTAGCAGAATTGGTCGACCCGTTCTCTAGTTTTCCGCTTAGCAACATTCATTTTTATTTATATAGCTCTCCGGTGACAAATGAGCTTACAACTTGCCTGATGTTAAACAGTCAGGTGTGGTATCCATTTCAAGTAACATGCAACAAGAAGTGTTAGTTATTTATTGATTTTTTTTTTCAGACGTGGTGGCGGGGGACCCTAGTCAAAAGGCGGTGCCGGAGGCCGTGGCGGCCAACTAACGACTCGCGCTTACCTACCATATAATAAAGCTTAGACTTTTCTACATATTATTACTATCGTTTAGTATACTGAGCCATAGGGACGTGACACTTTATCGTATTAATATTAGGCTAAGTCTCCTTTGGAATTGATACAAATTTGTTTTGCATGCATCGGTGAACGAACTTACATTTTATTTATTGTTAAATGCCCAGATTATTTTTTTGTTTTATTTATGCTTTGCGCATGTGTCTTCTATATACATAGATGATAATTGTAGTTGAGTGCCTTAGCGACTCAGTGTAATAAGATATAACGTTTTTGTATATCCATAATATTTTTGTGTCTACATATGTCGCGGACAACATTGTTGTTGTATGCAATATTGTTCATAATATTTTTATTATTGGGGCCGACTTTACACGGACGTGATGTTTTAAATTGGCGATTATTTTACGCGGTGCTGTAAGAAACTTGGTGACGAGTCGCAAAGTTTTGTACTATTTTAATATCACACTTTTAATGCGGCTTAAAGAAAAATAATATTTAAGTTTACACGGGCAGGCAGATTGGTTAATGTACTAAAAAGTGTACTATTTGTTATTTATGATATGTTAACATTTTTTTTTATTTATACAAAGTGTGTGCAATCACATAGCGGATGGACTGATTTTATACATCCGATATTTTTAAATATTTTTTTATTTATTTTTCTCTTTTATCCTTGCGTCGTAAGTTTGAGGCGCTCATTACCGCAGTGGTGAGTGTCGACACGCTACACATACTCCGTTTGCCATGGAAACCATACATTCAAGATTTTTTTTACCATACAATAAGCTATGAAATAGAAACAAGTGTGTACCTATTAACTTACCTCTAATTTTAGTTAGTTTTAACATAGACTGTACATATAATTTAATTTCTTATTTTGTTCAGATCTCTAATAAATATGTAAGTCTACATAAATTTGTTTTCTTTGTGTAACTTTTATTAGCCCAGCAAAAATTGATCTGTTCCCATCTACCCTGCGATGTTTGTCCCTTTGTGATGTTCGAGATAATATTAATGATCGAAGCCTTGAGATCATTCTCATTAGGTTTTTACAACAACAATGAAACTAATGGATCATGTGTGTCTTGAAATTCTCATTACTTCCATAGTACTTGTGAGCGAATCGGGCCAGTAGTCAGGAGTTTAGGACTGGGCTTCTAATCTTCGTCTTTCTGGGCTCTTTCTTCTCGTCCATACACAAGGAAACAGTACAAGGGGAAGTGTGCCTTATTTCGGCACTGTCGAGATCTCAGATCTTGATTTTAACGTAGACAAAAAATTAGTCGTTAATTTGTCGCCCAAAGGAAAAAAATTCTCGCTCTCCCGTCAAAGAGCTATAAGGTTTTTTTTGTGGCAGTGCCGAAATAAGGGATTACACGCTGGTCGTCACAAACGCATTTCGTCACTTACGCATTATGTCACATTACGCCGTTCGCCAATAAACGGGATTCGTCATATACGCGGTTCGTCTCATACGCAGTTCGTCGTAATAGCAACTAATATTAAAATTATAAAATACTAGTTGTCACCCGCGGCTTCACCCGCGTAGTCCACGGGAGCTGCCATTGATTTGTGTATATTTTTTTCTTGCTTGCTGCTGTGTGCCTTATTTCGGCACTGCCCAGGTCTCAGATCTTGATTTTAACTAGACAAAAAATTAGTCGTTAATTTGTCGGTCTCTCGTTAAAGAGTTATAACGTTTTTTTGTGGCAGTGCCGAAATAAGCTTATTTCGGCACAGCCCACTCGGGATCTATCAAACTACAAAACATAGCGAAGATATGATTTTCCCCAGAATTAGTCGTCAATTTGTCGAATTCAGACACCAAGTATCAGAATTAGTCGACGTCCCGTTAAAAAGTTATAAGTACTTCTTTGTGGCAGTGCCGAAATAAGCCTTATTTCGGCACTGCCCAAACAAACTACACCACCTAGCGAAAATCTGATTTCACCCAGATGTTGCCTTGAATTTGTCGAAATTTGTCGGATATAAAACACAACTGGTCGATGCGTAATTAAAAAGTTACACGCATTTTAATAATTCTCATAATAAGTATAGTCCGAGATCTTGCATCAAAATTATATCATGCACAAAATGCAACAGTAAACGTTTTATTTCCTTCCTTTTTTAGAGTCTGGCAAAGCTTGTCAATGCATGCAACTGTTTTCTGATCTACGAATGCTTTAGGTGTTCTTTAGCACTAGTAGTAGTTGCTTTTTACGATAGCCATATGTGAATGGGGTGGTGTTATTCTACTCTGCCTACGTTACGCTCTCTGACTACAACGTGAATTATTAAAATGCGTGTAACTTTTTAATTACGCATCGACCAGTTGTGTTTTCTTTCCGACAAATTTCGACAAATTCAAGGCAACATCTGGGTGAAATCAGATTTTCGCTAGGTGGTGTAGTTTTTTTGGGCAGTGCCGAAATAAGCCTTATTTCGGCACTGCCACAAAAAATACATATAACTTTTTAACGGGAGGTCGACTAATTCTGATACTTGGTGTATGAATTCGACAAATTGACGACTAATTCTGGGGAAAATCATATCTTCGCTATGTTTTATAGTTTAATAGATCCCGAGTGGGCAGTGCCGAAATAAGCTTATTTCGGCACTGCCACAAATAAAACCTTAACTCTTTAACGGGAGACCGACAAATATTTTGCTTTGGGCGACAAATTAACGACTAATTTTTTGTCTAGTTAAAATCAAGATCTGAGACTTGGGCAGTGCCGAAATAAGGCACACTTGTTTGCCACCTGTAGTATAATAAACGTTCAGCAGTCTGCAGTGTGTGCCTTATTTCGGCACAGCCCATGTCTCAGAAAGACAGAAAATTAGTCGCTAATTTGTCGAATTTTGGCGCCCAAAGGAAAAAAATTGTCGCTCTCCCGTCAAAGAGCTATAAGGTATTTTTTGTGTGTGCCTTATTTCGGCACTGCCCAGGTCTCAGATCTTGATTTTAACTAGACAAAAAATTAGTCGTTAATTTGTCGCCCAAAGCAAAATATTAAAATGCGTGTAACTTTTTAATTACGCATCGACTAGTTGTGTTTTATATCCGACAAATTTCGACAAATTCAAGGCAACATCTGGGTGAAATCAGATTTTCGCTAGGTGGTGTAGTTTTTTTGGGCAGTGCCGAAATAAGGCTTATTTCGGCACTGCCACAAAGAAGTACTTATAACTTTTTAACGGGACGTCGACTAATTCTGATACTTGGTGTCTGAATTCGACAAATTGACGACTAATTCTGGAGAAAATCATATCTTCGCTATGTTTTGTAGTTTAATAGATCCCGAGTGGGCAGTGCCGAAATAAGCTTATTTCGGCACTGCCACAAATAAAACCTTATAACTCTTTAACGGGAGACCGACAAATTTTTTGCTTTGGGCGACAAATTTCGACAAATTAACGACTAATTTTTTGTCTAGTTAAAATCAAGATCTGAGACCTGGGCAGTGCCGAAATAAGGCACACGGCCAATGATACCGCACACGGCAAACAAGCATGTGATAGCCTGGTGAAGCGGTAACCGCTACCGCAGCGATTTCAATGTTCGCAACATGAAATATCCCTCGCTCCGCCGCCCCCGCTGCCATCACAGCGCCTTTTAAATTAAATATTCCTGGACAAATTACATACGGCCATCTAGTCCCAAACTAAGCGAAGCTTGTACTATGGATATACTAGATAACTGATATTATAAACATTTCTGTAAATATGTACATGTGTACATGTAATACATAGAAAACATTCAGACCAAGACAGACATGTTCATGCACACAAATATTTGTCTTGTGCGGGGATGGAACCCGCGACCTCAGAGTCAAAGATTATTATTTATAATATTATTATTAAAGTGGCCATTGCTAACCATTCGACCACCGAGCTCGTCAAATCTTAATTTATATAATCAATTATTAATAGCCTTATAATCTCCCCATAGAATCTCCATTTCATTTCTAAGCTGGGCCCCCTAGGTTCTGAATCCAGGCTCTAGAATAGATTAGTTAATCAAATAGATATTTTATAAAATCATTTATTTCATATAGTAACAATGTCTTGTTTTGTCCATCCTTCAGCTAGATGGTCCCTCACAGTTCTGTCCAATATTATCTGAAAAGAAAAAGGTATTTTTAAAACTTCAAGGGTAGATTGGACAACAGGTGGTAACATTGCATAACTAATAGCGGCCCGCGGCCGATACTTTACCCCATTCATTGCCGACTTACGTATTAATAACTTTATCACTTGCCGCCATACATACTATTTGACCTAGATCAGTGGTTCTTAACATTTTTTTGCATGGCGCGCCAAAACAAAATGTAAAAGCTGACCATGTAGTCAAATGTTTTTTTAATGTTACGGACTGATCTTGTAGTTAATTTTTTTTAAGGTCACGTACCATCAAAATAATAATAATAATAATAAAATACGTTTATTAACATCACAACATGAAACAATAAATTCACACAATACACAATAACAATAAACATTTCAAACAAACATGTACATAATTATGATGTTAATTGGCCATCGCTCGGCATTACTGCTGTGTAATACACACAGCGCCGGTATTCTGCGACAGCCAACAGGTGCCGACACGAACCTCATCGGCCGAGGTATACCTTTTTTTATATAAAAGAAAAACAAAAAATCAATCCTGGCATCCCTAACCGTCAGACTATCCAGCACGTATAATGGGGACAGTTCTCCACAACACACACCGAACAGACAGACGGCACCGGGAGGCCCAGTATTTAGCACAAACACGACAAACATTGTGCAATTAACAGCTTGACACATCCCCACCCCCATTACTTCACTGCTTCCCTTTAAAACTTACGCTATTTATGAACACTATTTTTATGTTAAAATAAATTGATAAAAGCGAATTAATTTCAAAGTGGAAAGTGATCGCCAACAAACAGAGACAGAGAAAGAAGCCGAGTAGTGTCCGTTGCACTGACACTGTCGTCTGACAGCCCGGCAAATGTGGTAATGGAAGGAAGTGATGCGTCAAGTAAATCTTTCCTTGTTAAACTATAAAATGTGGCGTGAACACACAAGATCGCCTTGAGGAAAAGTTGAACTAAACATAAATGTGATAATCGCTAACCTCTTTCACCAGATTAATACATGCAGGCTATTTCTCAACTATATACAAAAAAACAACCGAACATAATTTATACCAGTTCCGCACCGCACCGCGTAAATTGTGATGGAACATGCACGACAAGGAATCACAATGAACTCCAATTGTAAGAGGAGATTGCATTTCAGAATCAAATCCACGCCGCATATGCTCGTAAAAGTAAGTGTGTTTCAGACTAAAGAAGAACACTATATTTTCTACCGCATGGCTCAACAGGATACACGCCATAACATTATCTCAGCAAATCATCACATAATAATGGCGTACATTTTCTCAGCTCATTACATAAATAGTACAATAAGAAACAAAATCCCACTCCAACCTGTCTACCTATTTATCTATAAAACCTATTTAATATTACCTATTAAACATTCTGTGCCAATGAGATTATTGAAATTTTATGCTTAGTTTGTAATTTATTTAGGTATTTATTATAAAGCATTGTAGATGTAAAGGGAATTGTATTACCATTTAGTACTAAAATTTTTTTTTTTTTTCTAATATATTTATTCTTTTATTCATGTATGTGATTGTTATCATTATTTTTATTCACTGTTGGTCAGGAAAATATTTAAGGTTGGCTATGGGTAATACGGATAATCCATGTATACAAATGATGAGGACGACAAATGACAACAGAGAAAATAACGGAGGCCAGAAGCCCACGCTGACAACTGGCACCCAAACTACAACCATATTTTAGGTAGCAATTGCCGCCCCGAACCTCCAGCCCCTACGATTCTCTCTGTTATACTACACTCAACAAGATAAATCCCTAGTACATATCATTGGTTTTGAATAGATAGGAGGTGTCTTTTAAGGTTTATCCTGAAAGATTTTTTTGTGATTTTAGCACGCAGAGGAGGTGGAAGATTGTTCCAGCAGGCCGATGAGCTGTATCTAAATGAACCTCTAAATGAAGCTGTCCTATGGTGTTGGGTACTCAAGAGATAGGAAGAGGCTCTAGTACTATAATTATGTTTATCCCGTGCCCATGACAGCTTTTCAAAAAGATACTCTGGGGTTTTTGATTTAATAACACCAAACAGAAGAGTTGCGAAATGGAGCTGTCTTCTAAAATTCATCTTCAGCAAACTTCCCTTATTTAAATAAGGTGTGACATGCGCACGAGGAGGAATGTGATAGCAGAAACGAGCACAAGCATTTTGTACGCGCTGTATCATTCTCTCTGACCTTGCCAGCAGACAGGGACCCACCACTGCATCAGCATAGTTCAACTTAGACAGGACGAGAGACTCACATAGGCGTATTCTCAGTTCTTCACTGAGGAAAGGCCTTATATTGTACAAAAGTTTAATGCGATAAAGGCAATTACGAACTGCATCAGAAACATGCTTTTCAAATGTGAGATGAGAGTCCATAATTAGTCCAAGATTACGTGCTTCCCCCACCTGTTGTATAAGCTGACCACAAACAAGTATACCTGGCATTTGAGGAGAAATATCGGACACCTGTTTCCTGGATCCCAGAACCATATATTTGGACTTGCTTGGATTGAGAGTAAGACAATTTCTCAAGGACCAATTCCCAATTCTCTCCAAGTCCTCATTCAGTTTCGCAGCCACACCATGCAGATTATTAGGGTGACACTTAATGTACAGTTGCAGGTCATCTGCATAAATGTGGTACTGACAATGGTGAATGTGACTGATAAGGTCTGCGGTGTAAATTATGAAGAGGACAGGACCCAATATTGAACCCTGAGGGACTCCCCTCACTACTGGTTTAGAGGCTGAGCAACATCTGGTACCATCACTTTTCTGCAATTCAACAAGTTGCGTTCTCCCAGTGAGGTAACTATGGAACCAGGACACTGCGTGTGAATCAAGACCATAATAAGAGAGTTTTGCAAGTAAGAGTGGTACACTTATAGAATCGAATGCTCGAGAATAGTCCAGTAATACCAGGATGGAGCCCATACCCTGATCACGTGCTGCCAGAATATTATCAACCACATCAAGCAAAGCAGAGGTTGTGCTATGACCTTTACGAAACCCGGACTGAAGCCTTGGTAGTAATTTTTCTTTTTCTATATAGTTTACCAACTGTTTATATATAGCCTTTTCTAAAATCTTCGATAGACATGATAGGATATTTATTGGTCGTAAATCACCTACATCAGAAGGGTTCAACACTTTAGGCGAAGGTTTAATAAGCCCAGTCAGCCACCAGGAAGGAAATGTTGCTGTGGCAATTGAAACATTGATAATGGCCGTGATGGTGCTCAGAGTATGTGGCAAAGTGAGCCTTATCATTTCTAAACTGATACCATCCACACCCTGCGCATTAGATTTAAGTGACTTAATAATAAAATTTATATCTGACTCGGTTACGGGACTTAGACTAAAAGTAGAATTGCCATAACGGTCAAATTCGAACTTAGAAAGGTCAGAGATGCTCACAGTGTCACTGCCAGGTATTTTAAGAAAATGCCCATTCACGGCATCAGGATCACCGCATGAGTCTGGGATAGTTAGGTTCTTTTTGTTACTTGCAAGTATGGTAGACTTAAGATTAGACCATAGTTTTTTAGGATTATTTACATTACTGTTTATATATTTGTTAAAATATGCATGTTTTTCGGCCCTAATAGCTGATTTCACAAAAATTGTCTCGTAAGTTATCCAACAATATAAGGGTAGTAGCGTAAATCTTTTAAAATGTTTCGTTCTTCTTTCCGTCTTCTTTCTTGATTGGATCTGTGTTGTATTGGTTTAGTTCGGTATTAGTTTGATAACTATGTAAGGCATTATCGGTAATTTTGATTCAGATGAAACTTTCAATCACGAATATAACTTCCTCAGTATACTCACGTAGCATTAGTGGTCCGCGGACCATAGGTTAAGAACCATTGACCTAGACATTGAATGCAAAACCTAGACGCGCCGATTGGAGTCTTTGGCATGTGATTAATGACTTTTGGGACGCCAATGGGCGGCCTCGGTACTGAATGGGTTAAATTTTATTGTAAACGTCTATAGGCTACGGTAATCGCTCCACATCAGGCAGATTGTTTGCCACCTGACATAGTATAAAAAAATACAATTATGATAAGTATGGAACACTGGACCTGGTATCTAATATATGTACATTCTTCATCAACCCATACTACACATCTATCTAATGGCAACACTCAGAACAGAGGACTTAACGTGCCCTCCTAAACACGAAGGAGCTGAAATCGTATCTTCCCATGCACTATTAATCTAGCATCATTGCAACTACCCTGCATATTTTAACTAAACTGCCACTCGAATCATTCGGTGGTCTCGTCCTCATAA
Source organism: Hypsopygia costalis (assembly GCA_937001555.2). Classification (NCBI taxonomy): domain Eukaryota; kingdom Metazoa; phylum Arthropoda; class Insecta; order Lepidoptera; family Pyralidae; genus Hypsopygia; species Hypsopygia costalis. The sequence continues at coordinate 9,860,629 of OW443349.2, forward strand.
TTAGCCTAGGGCGGTCAGAACAGTTGATCAGTCGCTGACTATACATACAATAATTATAAAATAATTTAGTTTGTTTCACCTGTATGTCTCTGCAGCCCTGCATAGCTCTGCTTAGAACCACGTCGAAGTAGTCCATGTGTAGTCTGTGAGACATATCCAACAGAGCTATACTGTCTGAAACAATTTTACAGTTTGAGGGTTTTGTTCCTGCAAGTGAGTGAGGTCACCAGATCTTTCCTTTGTCTCGGGCATATAATCCAAGATCCCAGGACCGCCAAACGTCACTTATTTTTAACCGACGAATGGACAAAATGTGCATGATTGAGTAGTGTTACGGTGTACTATGATAATAGGACTACCTTGGCCAGACGACATGTTCTTACTTATAGTTGACAAGAGTAAACCGTAAGAGAAAGAGAGCAATAACACTCATAATGCCCTTTCGCTCAGAATCACAGCGGCATTACAATTGGGCCTAGGGGATGTTTGGCCCCCTTATATCATTGGTCTGTCTCATTGTAAAACGTTTTAAAATCGTTATCTGGCTAACATATATAAAACTAAAGCATCAGAATATCAGGGAGCATTATTAATTTTATTGAGAGCACACACCCTGTATATATAACACGTCTGTAGTGTCTGGGAGTATTGATTAATGATTTTTAAAGATAACGTATAACATATATGTAAAAATCAGCTATCAGAATTTAAATGAGGTGAGTAGTGTTTTTACGTACCTTGATTACCTGATACCTGGACAATGGCCGTCATAGCAGATAGTCATACAATGATAGTACACCCTAACACTACTCAATCATGCACATTTTGTTCATCAGAAAATAAATGACGTTTGCCGGCCTTGGGATCTTCCTTTATTACAAGTAGAAGTGGGCGAAACGACGTTGCATTCACGATGAATCCCAATCAGTACATATAAATTCCCTATTTATGTCTAAAATCTCACCAGTATTAGGTAGACTGGCGACTGTGAGCACCACACCCCCGGCGGCCTCCTCCACGTGGCCCACGTCCACGAGCGGCTCGGGCTTCCCCTCCCGCCACGCCATCGACGCGGAGCACGCGCACGCGTACGACCGCAGCGGTATGCCCGCGTCGATCAGCGCTAACGTCGCTGCGTTTACACTGGCGCAATAAGCTCCACCATCTGCCTGAGGAACGCGAGCATGAGTTAATAATATATAAAGTATCTTCCTACAACGATCACTAAGGCCTCTTGTACACGCTAAGAAAAGTCGCCGGGCCTATGCAAGAATTCGTGTCGTTTCTACACACGAACTGTGTACAGTTTTCGCGCTGACCAAGAAAAAAATCTTGTCTGCGCTAGACATGACGCGCGACGTTTTGCTGCGGTGCGGTGGTTTTCGTGCCTAGATCCGACAAAATTCTTGTTGTATACATGATGAATTGGTCCTATCTGCAGTAGACACGGTGAAATTTCTTAGCGTGTACAAGAGGCCTAACCTGTTGGTTTTAACACCACGGGGTTTAATCCGCGCACTAGATATAGGTATAGTATTTTGTCTAGACTAGATATAATATTTTATCATTATAAGTCTTTTTGTGTATCCTCTACATTTCTGTGCATATTCTATTGTTTGGGCTTTTCCCATGTAAATCACAAAAAAACAAGTATTAACCTTTTGACCAGCTTCATTTTATTTTTTGGGTTTCCTCCGTTTTATTTTATGGTAAAAACCCGGAATTAAAAAAAAAAACAGATGTTTTTTTGTAAAATAAAACTGGGATTTTTGTAAAAAAGACCCGGGTTTTGTCCCACCACTTACTATTACGCGTACGACTCGAATTTGTAATGTACAATATAAAAAAGTAAATTCACAGTCAAGTTACTGTATGTCTATCTTTGATAGTACTATGTGTTTTGAATGTGTCTCCATGATACAAATTTATGATTTCGAAAAACAATATCTAACCATAGACAAATCAAGATCAAAAATGTGATACTGTATTATAAAATTCTTACTGTATATTATCTTCAATTTGATCTACACTACTTTCCCTCATGCTCGAAAACTGTAATATGCATTACATATGATATTATACTGCCTTTACAATGCCAGTCAGTCTGTCCATCTGTTTGTTATCTATTCACGACTATATGGCTGAACCAATTTAAATAAAATTTGGGATGGACATAGATTATATCCTGAGGAAGGACATTTTATATTCTAGCCACACACACCGCTAGCTCCTAATAAAGTATAAAGCCCAAACCTGTAAAACCTCTACATATACATCGATTTGAGAGCGTGGATATAGCTCTGTCTTAATAGCAGCTGTGAGAACTTGGCGGAGGTGCATTGACATCTCGTGTGACTTGCGATCTCCCCGTGGACGATTTTTCCTTTCGCCTGCAAGACAAGATGAGAGTCACAGTAGAAAAACCAGATATAGTCATTAGGGGCCATCCATAAATTCCGTCACACAAATTTCATAATCCTTGTCACAGCTCGTCACATTTGTGAAACTACCCCCCCTCTTTAGTGTGACGTCATATATTTTGCAATTTTACATCTAGAGTTGCAAATGTTTTTGAGTTTTTCGTTATTAGTTCAGTTTGTGTTTTAACACTTAGATTATAATAGATTTAGAAATATCACGTCACGAAATTTAGGATGCCTTCTACCCCCGTTGTCACACAATATCACACTTTGTCGACCCCATCCCTCCCCTTTAACGTGTGATGTAATTTATGGATGGCCCTTTATAACATTTTTAATATTTTTATAAAATATCTACTAAACCATGTTCTAGCTAAAAACTGTAACTGCACTGAGAACTGATTGAGACTTAGCTAGATTTCTGATCTGAATAATTTATATAGGTAGTAGTAGATAACTGATATAATAAATTTTTATTTGTAAATACATACATAGAAAACACCCAGACCAAGAAAACACATATGTACATGAACAGAAATGTTTGTCCTGAGTGTGGATCACACCCACAGCCTCAGGAGTCGACCACAGGGCTCGTCATTTAACGATGCAGATCAAGAGACTTTGGTTCGGAAACATCCCAGAAAGGTCGCCGGCCGATGGCCCAGGGCGGCGGGGCAAGTTGATATGGAGAATGAGAAAAGTATGAATTGTCAGTAAAATTGAGAGCTCATGAAGCTTTTCACTTTCAGCACAAGCCTTACATCTACAGCAATTGTAATTATAACCCAACATGTAAAGCTTCGCGAGTTCTTGACTGTACAATAAATAAAACTTATAAATAAATAGAACCTCTAGGTGGGGGGTGGGGGGGACGCTGCCCCTCCCTGCCGCCCTTGGCAATGCCCTTGTCTGTGAGGTAGAGGCTTTACCAAACAAGTGACGTGTGAACTGTAGGATTACCTGTTGAAAATGTAGCCATACTGTATTGGCAATTGACAGCAACACTTTCCGCCAAACTTTTTGATTTTGCTGCCTAAAATAAATAATTACAAAATTAGTATTTATTAAAAGCAGGCCTAAATATTATTGAAAATTACTAACAATTAGGGTTGCCAACTTTTGAAAGGATCAACCCGGGAGACTAAATGGAGGCGGGGGGGGGGGGTTACTGTACGTGGAAAGATCATCAAAAAGTAGTAATGTAAAGTGGCCTTGGTTTTCCGATATCAATACGGGAATTCAAAAAAAAAAAAAACTGCTAAGGTGGCATGCTGGCTGGTTTATACAGGCAGCGGGACGTGGTGAAGTGTGTGTGAGTGATTGCAAAGCACGCAAAGAGAGCGAGTGACGTGCGAGCGAAGGATGCATAGAATTTTTAGAAAAACTTGAGAAATTATTGTTTCGCGGGAGGTCGAGAGATTAAACATTATTACCGGAGTCTCCCGGGCAATCCGGGAGGGTTGGAAACCCTACTAACAATTAAAAAAAAACTAAATATAGCTAACTATAAATATACAAACAGAACGGAAATAACAAAAACTAATTAAAATAAAGAAAATGTAATAATTTATTCAAATATACTGGAGGGAAATCTAAAGTGTACATTGCAATGACAATACTTACTTGGTGAGGACCGTAAACAGCAGCCAGAACCTTAGTGTTTCCTTGTTCTAAGTATGCACTGCCGTCAGGTTGTGTAAAAACACCTAGCTTACATTGTATTCGACGGAGTTCATTAGGTCTTCGTCCATCGAGGCGAAGCCCTTGACTTGAAAGCAGATCTGGGCCAGGCATGTTAGTATTATCTTAATATATTTAACAGTCCTTGTACTACAGAATAAATTGAAATGAAATCAATAAATGGCACGTACATCAATCATAATCCTATAATTTCATTACTATTTGTATATAAACAAACAATCCAGAAGATCAGACATAACCAAAGAAAACCAATATAGTTATTAGTTAGCACAGCACAGATTGTGAATTGTGATTGACAGCTGACAGAGGTGAACACAAAATAAGTAGCCACTGTGTTGCCAACTCTCGTAAGCCCGAGTCGCTAGATTCACGCCAGGCACGCTGCACGGTGGGCTGAAATCGGCTTTCAAAATTAAAATTCTTTATTTGCCAGAATTTTCATAGACAACAAATAATAAGACAATAATTTTTTAAGTGTCGCTTTTTTGACGTGACAACGTCTTATAAATTGGTTAGCCGGGTGACACTTCAAGAAACTGGGTCACGTTATGCGCTTACAATGAGAGCGAGTGAAAGGCGCGTGCCTTTCACTCGCTCTCATTGTAAGCGTGTCGTGGACGCGTGTCCCTTCTAAGAGCGAGAGAGACAGACATAAAAAGTGAAAGGCATGCGTCCCTTCCACTCGAAAACATTTTACCACTCAAAGTCGTTGTCACGTAAAACTTTCGCCCGTATACCGACTTTACAGGCAACCAATTTTTTTTTTGCCTAATATTGCTTCCATTAGCTATTACTATAAAAAAAATAACACCTCTGTTAATTCTGAACAAAAACGAATGAAACATAATTCTTTTTATGAAAAAAATTGGTTGCCTGTAAAGTCGGTATACGGGCGAAAGTTTTACGTGACAACGACTTTGAGTGGTAAAATGTTTTCGAGTGGAAGGGACGCATGCCTTTCACTTTTTATGTCTGTCTCTCTCGCTCTTAGAAGGGACGCGTGCCTCTCACTCGCTCTCATTGTGAGCGCATAACGTGAGCGCGTTTCTTGAAGTGTCACCCGGCTAACCAATTTATAAGACGTTGTCACGTCAAAATTTGTATGAAACTAGTATGAAAAATTCGATTATCTCTGAAACAGCAAGGAAAGCCGTAATATCCAGATGGTTATAGCACTAATTATTTATGATTTTTTGACATACTTCGTATAACAGTCACCGCTGCTACTTTTTTTTACATAATCGATATCTAAATATATAAAAGAAGTAGGAGACTGAAATAAATATCAACGCACAGCCCAAACCGTCGGGTCTAGAGATTCCAAATTTGGATTAACGTCTAGGGGTGCACTAAGAAAGAATTTTTCAAAATTCATCCCCTAAAGGGGTGAAATAGGGCTACAAAGTTTGTATGGGAAAACAAGATTAGTTGGACTATTTTATCCGAAACTTTACACGAGTACTTCTATATATAAATGAGTAAACACGTGTTCCAGGATTTTTCAAAATTCAACCCCTAAAAGGGAAAAATGGGGTGAAAAAGTCTGAAAATCGGCATGGCTATTGTTTTATTGTTTATCGGGTCGCTGATTACGAAGACAACAACTATTTTATAATCTAACATAGCCGACGTGACAAAAAATCACGCCTCTGGACGTGATTTTTTCAAAATTCAACCCCTAAAGGGGGAAAATGGGGTGAAAAAGTCTGAAAATCGTCATGGCTATTGTTTATATAGTTTATCGGGTCACTAATTACGAAAACAACAACTATTTCATAATCTTACATAGCCGGCGTGACAAAAAATTACGCCCTTGGGGGTGCGAGGGGGTTGAAATGTCATAATATCAATATGGGTGTTGATTCCATGGTTTTCTGGGACGTCAATTATGAAAATGGCATCGATTTGAAAATATAACATAGTAGACATGAAGTTACCTAAAAGGATTTTTCAACTTTTATCCCTAAGATGGTGAAACGAAGGTCCAAATTTTGTATGGGGAAACAAGATTAGTTGGACTATTTTATCCGAAACTTTACACGAGTATTTCAATAGATAAATGAGTAAACATTTGTTTCAGGATTTTTCAAAATTCAACCCCTAAACGGGTAAAATGATGTGAAAATGTCTGAAAATCATCATAGGTATTGTTTTTATGGTTTATCGGGTCGCTGATTACGAAAACAATAACTATTCTATAATCCAACATAGCCGACATGACATTAAATCAGCTCTGTGTCTTTCAACATTTTAACCCCTACGCTGGTGTACCCCACACCAGCGTAGGGGTTAAAATTTCATAATATCAATATGGGTGTTGATTTTAAGTTTTCTGAGATGTCAATTATGAAAATGGTATAGATTTGAAAATATGACATAGTGTACACGAAATTACTTATAAAGATTTTTAAGCTATTGCATAGCTTCTATCGCGGGCCTTGAGCGCGGGGACCGAATCCAGAAATTCCGTAACGAAAAAACCTCACGCTCCCCACTCCGACGGGCAAGGAGGTGTGGCTTGAAGGCCGTGCATCGTCTAACGTCGTTTCAGTTCGGCAGTCTTCGACACGGCGTTGTGTGCGTGCGATTAGACGTATTGTACGACTCTACGAAACTCGTTTTATTTATTTAATAATAGAAAAATTTGTTTTCTTATCGGTCACCACGCTCAAAAAGTGTAACTTGAATTAATATCAAAGAAAAAACAATACTGCATGAATAAAATAAATAAATAAAATTATAATTGCATAAGTTGATACAAAATGCTATGCAATAGCTTTACCGCGGCAGTCCCCGAGTGCCACATGTGTTTTTTTAATTTTACCCCTAAGAGGGTAAAACAGAGCACCAAAGTTTATATGGAGAAACAAGATTAGTTGTACCTGTACAACTAATCTGTAGTACCTGTGACTATTTTCAGACTTTTACCTTATTTTGTGTTCTTTTAGGGGTTGAATTTTGAAAAATCCTGAAACAAGTGTTTACTCATTTATCTATAGAAATACTTGTGTAAAGTTTCGGATAAAACAGTCCAACTAATCTTGTCTCCCCATACAAACTTTGCGCCTGTGTTTCGCCATCTTAGGGGTCAAAGTTCAAAAATCCTTTTATGTAATATACTAATTATCCACTATATTATATTTTCAAATCGATGCCATTTTCGTAATAGACGCCCCAGAAAACCAAGGAATCAACACCCATATTGATATTATGACATTTCAATCAACACCCACATGATATTATGATTTTTCAACCCCATCGCACCCCCACAGGCGTGATTTTTTGTCACGTCGGCTATGTTAGATTATAAAATAGTTGTTGTTTTCATAATCAGCGACCCGATAAACTATAAAAACAATCAACCCATTTTCCCCCGTTAGGGATTGAATTTTGAAAAATCCTGGAACACGTGTTTACTCATTTATCCATAGAAGTACTCGTGTAAAGTTTTGGATGAAGTAGTCCAACTAATCTTGTTTTCCCATACAAAATGTGTAACCCTATTTCACCCCCTTAGGGGATGAATTTTGAAAAATTCTTTTTTAACGCAACCCTACACGTCATAATGAACCCACGTGCCAAATTTGGAATCTCTAGACCCAACGGTTTGGGCTGTGCGTTGATATTTATGTCAGTCAGTTACTTCTCTTTTTTTTTAGATATCGATTATTTAAAAAAAAGTAGCAGTAGTGACCGTTATATGGAGTATGTCAAAAAATCATAAATAATTAGTACTATAATCATCTCTAAGGATATTACGGTTTTCCTTGCTGTTTCGGAGATAATCGAATTTTTCATACTAGTTTCATACAAATTTATCGTAAAAAAAAATTAATTCATTCGTTTTTGTTCAGAATTAACAGAGGTGTTATTTTTTTGTATAGTAATAGCTAATGGAAGCAATATTTGGCAAAAAAAAGCGACACTTAAAAAATAAAAGCCCTAAGTCTATGAAAGCCGATTCTCAGCCCACCGTGCGCCGCCGACAAGTTGCTAGATTATTTAAGTTGAACTGATGAAAGGGTGAAGTGAAAACTTCTTTTAAAAATTTTGTACCATAGAGAATCAGAGTTAGCCGTCACGCTGGGCTATTATAACTGTGGTGGGTCGTCGACGATTTTACAGTCGACGCAACGAGACAGTTTACCGTCGACGATGAACTAGTTTAAAAAACAGTCTAATTTTCGACTAGTTTACGTCGTCGTCGATAAGACTATTTCTTCACATATGCGATTGGTGTTTACCAATCGCATAGCATCGCATCGAGAAATGAGATTTTCGTTCGTTTACAAACGTAAACGAACGAAAATCTCATTTCTCAAGTCATAGACGAGACAAGACGATCGCAATGCGACGCAACGGACTCATCAACCAGTCGGTAAACTAGTTTAATCGTTCACGCACAAAGAACAGTTTAAAAAAACAGTTCGTTCATTCAACGCCCATCTCGTAATACTCGTACAGTACGTTGGCAGTGAGTAAGCGACAGATGAAGTTTTTATTTATGTTGTATTGACTTATGTGGCAAGTCTTAAGCATAAATAAGCATTTTTTATAAATTTTCTAATAGCTTCTAGGTGTCGCAGGAACCGACTGAGGTACAACGGAACGCGACGGATGGCGGTATAACCATCCAAAACAAACGTAGCTCAAATGGCACAGGGCAGGGATGGCAGCAGCATCCCTGTCGCGAAGCTACGTGTCTGCGATCGCCACCACGCCTGCCCAGCGTGGCGACTATGGGCAAATAGGACCAGGCCCCAGTCCCCGGCAGCTCTGCTAGTCCTGGCTCCGGTAGCGGCCAGGGAAACGACGGAGCAGGGGGTGCTAAGAATCCCCGGCTACCACCCTAATAGACGTCTGGCCCTGGTAACACACAACGTACGCACGATGAGGACTGACAAGAAGATTGTTGAGCTGGAGGAAGAGATGATGAAGTGGAGTCCATGTATGAGGACGTAAGTCGAGCCATACATACGACCAAGACCCACTTCACCGTCGTTATGTGGGACTTCAACGCTAAGTTGGGCAAGAAAAGCGATGATGAGTTGAGAGTGGGGCAATTTGGATAAGGACAACGGAACCCTAGGGGACAGAGGCTGGCCGACTTTCTGGAGAAGGAGGGACTCTTCATGATGAACTCTTTCTTCCAGAAGCGGCCTCACAGGAAATGGACCTGTATAAGTCTCGATAGTTCTAAGAGAAACGAGATCGATTTCATCATGACCAGCGATAAGCGAATATTCAATGATGTCTCCGTGATCCACAGGGTGAAAACCGGTAGCGATTACCGGATGGTAAGAGGCACATTGAATATTAACGTTAAACTCGAAAGGTCGCGCTTGACGAAGTCTACGCTCCGACCTACTCGTGTCGATATCCAATGATGACGAAATCACATCAGAGCTTCTGAAAGCGGGTGGAACACCGGTACTAAGAGTCCTTCAGAAGCTCTATAACACCGTCGTCCTCGAGGGCATAACGCCTGAACAAACCTGAACAGAGGCGTGGTGGTGCTGTTCTTTAATAAAGGCGACAACACCTTATTAAAGAACTATAGACCCATCTCGCTACTGAGCCATGTTTATAATCTGTTTTCAAGGGTCATTACGAACCGTCTCGAGCGCAGGCTTGATGACTTCCAGCCTTCCGAACAAGCCGGTTTCCGAAGAGATTTCAGTACCATAGACCACATCCACACGCTGCGGCAGGTTATACAGAAGACCGAAGAGTATAATTTGCCACTTTGCTTAGCGTTTGCCAGCCGAGTTGGATTCGGGAAATTGCGTGATGTCTTCTCGTCCGACATACCGCAGTGCCTCAAGTCGAAATGACCAGTGATGACTTACGGCACTGAAACGTGGTCCCTCACTATGGGCCTTGTTAACGAGCTCAAAGTAGCCCAACGAGCTATGGAGAGGGCTATGCTCGGAGTCTCTCTCCGAGATCGAATCAGAAATGAGGAGATCCGTAGAAGAACCAAGGTTACCGACATAGCCCAGCGGATTAGCAAGTTGAAGTGGCAGTGGGCAGGGCACTTAGCACGGAGGACGGATGACCGATGGGGTCGGAAGGTTCTCGAGAGGAGGACAGACGACCTCATTAAGACCGTAGGATCGCGCTGGATGCAAGCCGCTTCCAACCGGTCTTATTGGAGGTCTAGAGGGGAGGCCGGCTGATGAATAGCTTAGATAACTTAATTACAACAGTGTACTGTAACTAAAACTAAAAATGTTGGCCTGTAAATATGGTTTATACAAAGATAACAACGTTTATAGTTAATAACGACCTCCGTTACAAAAAACTTGATTTATTACCGACTGTAAAACTGTTTTAATTCGTCTGTATTCCAAAAGTCGCCAGATATGTCGCTGAATCATTTTTGTCGTTAAAACTCTTTTTTTAATCGCTACGACGTACGTATCTAATCTCACCTCGGCACATTATCGTTAACGTTTGTGCACAGCGTGAATGTGCGTGTGTGCGTGCGGCGCCAAACAAACTGTTTCAGATTCCTCTCCGAAGAGAGCTGAGGGCGGGACGAGAGAGCTGCAGAAAGTGACCATACGATATGCAGACTATCATTTTCCCGCATCTGGCAACACTTTGAGTACCGTCTGTAAATATTGTGGTTTGTGATTATGTTTCACTGTTTTTTCTAGTATTTCTTGATTGTGAATTATAATTTGTAAAATACCTGCTTTGTTTACAATGACTATTATGATTGGTAGTAATTTCAGTGAGAAGTTTGAAATGTTTGGTGGATTTTCATACCAGTAAAATTACATCCGACTTAGAGGACGTTTACAAAAGAACAGCTACTTTGCCTGGTACGTTCGCACGGAATTTTTAATAACATAATATTACATACATAAATATAGTATGCAAACAAATGTAATACTAGTAAACTTTAACAAGATTTGAGAGATATTTTTAAATATTTGTCGTTACATTTTTTACGAAATAAAATGACGATCAGTTAAAACGCGACTTACTCAACTTGATATATAGATAATTCGTTTTCATTTTAGGTGGACTTGAAAGTTTTTAGTAACTGTAGCAGAATAAACTAAAAATAACATTTTTAGCCTAAACAACAACACAAAATTAAAGTCCATTAATTATTTAGACGATTTTGAAATACCTACCCTAAAAAAATTGTTCGCGCATGATTTAATTGCAGCGTTTTACCTGAAAATAAAACGCTATTAAATACTTACCTTATTTGAAGCTTATTTGGTTTGAGAAAGGCCCTACCGGTTTTTCGCCTATTTGCCTCCTTTGCTACCCGTATACAGCTGTCTCTTTCGCACATCCGGTTCACCCCCTACTACCAACCAGTGGGCAGACGAGAGGAAGTGGGGACTTGCTCGACCGTCTTTGCTCATTGAGTCGAATACGCCAGACAGAAATTAAAGTTAAGCTTCAAATAAGGTAAGTATTTAATAAGCGTTTTATTTTCAGGTAAAACGCTGCTATTAAATAATTGACCGTTATTTGAAGCTTATTTGGTTTGAGACATGTTTGTTATCGCCTGACTGGTTGGTAGGTACGCCAGGGTACGCCAATGTGAAGCGGTTGTAAAAGATAATATGCTCACAGAGGTATAAAAGCTTATGTATCGAACTTGGTTCCAATTCGATTATTCGATAATATATGCATCTAGTATATACATCAGGATACGATTTAGTCGTAAATGCACAAAAATGACTAGTAATATAATAACTATCACTGCTAAATTGCTGTGAATTAATTTATAAATCAGAGACAACATTACTTCCAGTATATAATGATGTTTTGTCAACTCTCCAGACTGCACTAGCTAATAAGTAATATATGGTCCCCAGGAACATTGTTAGCCCAGCTCTTGGAGGGCACGGTGGTTCTAATGCTGCCCAGGAATACCAACCATTGTTTCGGCTACGCCAAATAAGGTTTTTAACCAATTAGCAACAGTCACTGTTCGGGATGCAAGCTTGCACAAGCCCCTCATATTAATAAATAAATATGAAAAGCCTTTCACAAGTTTCATAACTGACAATAACAAATACCAAATTGCAAGCTCTTCGTCCATAATTCCCTTGTAATGCTTCGTCGATATGAAGCCAAAATGATGGAAGCCTGAAATCGTAAAAAGGTCTCCCGTCATAGGAGGAGAGTGTCTGTATGCATAAACATAAAGCATTGGTTTCATCGTCAATGTATCTTTGTAAATACACTAATCAGTCAATATAATAATCGCGTTTATGTGTTATCCACTGTATTAAATAAATAGATTAAAAAAAAACTTAAGCGCTCTTTTAGTAAAGCATAAGAACGTAAAAAAAACCAAACCTCTGTGTTTTTCTATGTAGCACTGAAGTAGACACTACCTATTAGGGGTGTAAGTGGTTCATCAACATCTTTGAACCAAAGCCAACTTCACCTGCACGCGGTGCACCCTGCTGACTAACAAACGAAGCTCTGGCGAAAAGAGAGGTAGGGAGCGTAATTGTAAGCTACCCGACTGGGGAATGTACCTCCACCTCAAAGAATACCGCAGCCAAATAATGGTTCCCTTGAGGGCTGTTGTGTTCCTGCGAGTGAGTGAGGTCACCAGAAAGGAAGGAGATGCTGCGATGGCAGCGGGGGTGGCGGCGCGCGAGCGATATTTTATGTTGCGAGCGTTAATATGGCTACGGTAACCGCTTCACATCAGGCGGGCCGTATGCTTGTCTGCCACCCGACGTAGTATAAAAAAAAAACATTTTATATAACATTATATTGAGGCATGCAAGCATCTCGTCCAGACAAGTCTGCTAGGTTACAAGGTAAAAATGAACCATTGGGACGTAATAAGGCCGTTTTGTTCATTTTATTATTAACCTAACCGTTAATTTATAATAAGTAAGATAAGTCATACCCTCACCTAAATTATACCAGATAATAGGGAATGCATAGTGCATGTAATCCCGATTGCATACTTAACAAGGCATAGGAGTTTCTCAATGCAACAAATCTACGTTAAGATTATGATGATATGATTTACTTTGTACTTATAAGTAATTATAAATTTATACCATTCGGATTATTTCGAACATTATGTTACTTTGAAGCGTCTATTTAATTTCTATTTCGTATCAAATATAAGCAATATCTTACTTAGGCGTACGACTTTACAACACTAATAAAATTAGAAGTAGAAGAATTCGTCACTAGTACACCCCTTCCTCGTAGCACAGTAGGAAAAAGCACTCGATCGCTCATCCAGAGGTCACAGATTCAAGCCCCACCTAACTGAGACAGGTGAATTTTTTTCACTATATAAAATGAAGAATAGCTATCAGATTGTCGTTCTGGCTAATACCCTAAATTGTGTTAGAAACTGACATACTTTTAGTAGTATAATAAATTTATAGCTTCTAATGGTAATGTAACTGTTGATCCTGCGGTTTCCAGGCCCCAAAGTTTGATGCCTTGGTATGTAATTACGAGACGTGCATGAGGTGGCAGAGGAATCTGATGCCTTATGATGATTATGTAATTACCAACTGAGCTTCTCTAAAATTGTCTCACGTAGAAACATCTGGTATGTGGCATCTTTAATAAGATGTTTATAAACGGAAAGCAGCATTTCTGAGACAGTCTGACTGTTCTGAGTCTTGGTACAACCGAGGTTGCAAGTCCAACAATTCCACAATGCTATGGGGGTCTTGTTTAGTGCCTAAGGCCACAAAGTGTGGATGTAGTATTAATGCAGGCTTTGTTGGATTGACCTGCCTGTCAAGCTACTGCATCTATGCAGGATATTGTTCTGACTATATTACTTGGGGATTTTAGTGATCCACCAAAATTAGTCAAAATTTTAAGAAACACTTGCTGATAGTATTTTAAGATATAAAAACCTGGATGAACCAGCTTGACATTGCGGTACAAAAGTACCTACCGTTATGTGGAATAATGTGGTGCCCTTTATTTTCTAGTAGCTTACAAGCATAGCTATCCGATAGCATTGAATATCTTTATTGTAACCCTTGTCATCGAACCACTAGTCATTTGAGATCGTATCACATACGTCATCGTAGCGCATTATGTTTATATAATTACAAGTACAAGCCTTCTATTTTGAGTGACTGCTTTGCTACCCAGTTAGTTACCGAGGCAAAGACTTTCTATATTTTGACGGGGCAAAGGGCAGACCACTATTTATAGTAGTTAACCTTTGCAAACGAATCTTATAAACCGTTAGTGAAATAATGAAATTAGCACAGGTTTATTTTCCGCATTCAGCGGGTTGTAGAATCTTTAGGATATATATGTATGTATAATAACAATCGGAACCGGATTTTATAATATTCGTACTGAAATTGATGCTGATTTTTTTTAAATTGGACGATGTGATTCGTTGCTTTATAAATATCACAAAAATTGATCAAATGAATCTCGGTACACTTAATCACATCTAAATGAATGTCTGATTTCACATTTAAGATAACCATCGTTATTGCCTTTGAGGCAACAGTGCCAGCGTGCAAATGATTTGCCCTTAATTATATAACTCAAGGCAATTCAATACCATTTTATTATTAACAGGAGAAAACCAGGAGTACTTATTTTGTTAGCATGGTCTGAACTCTAACTGTTAAAACTTACTGTTTTATTACCGGAGTTAAACTTGGAAGATGTTTCAGTGTGCATCCTTTCATTTGTACTGACCACTTTAGTTCTGTTAGCTTCTAGCTTTTTATCAAACTAAAGGATTCTGTTAGATTGCTTCCAACAGAAGAACGATTAGCTGTACTTTAAGTCCGCTATTGTGAATAAAGATTTCTATAACAACCCTTCGAGGATTGATTATAAGCATGCGAAGTGTGCGATGGCGATGGGGCACAACATCCACGTAACATACCCTGCGAGGGTATTTAAGATAATGATGTGTCCTTGCGGGGACGACTAGCGTATTTCCGTATAATTACAACATGGGAGCCTTCAAGAACAGTCATTATTTCCCTTAAAATGCTGCTAAAGTTAAAATTAAATAGAGATTCAATCGCGACTTTAAGATATACAAAAGGAATCATAACAAATACATACCGTACTAAAAAAATATTGGTCAAGTATTAAAATTTTATTCTTGTTGTAATTGATGTTGCCCGCTAAACGATAGTGGCGGCTTCATTTCATTTCTATTCTTTTCGGTCGCACTATACATGCAGTAGAAAAAAGAGTAGTGTGATTGGTGTAAAATTCAGAATAGTGTGATAAAGTGATACACTTTCTCTGTGGTTTATCTTTTGGCAACATAATAATGTATGTCATTAAGTATTTTGGTCGTTTGTGACATATGTCATCTTCATTTTCCGGTTTCGTTTCGTGTTCGTTTGGATATATATTTAGTGTGTGTGTGTGGTGTAATTTTTATTGTGCTTTTCAATAAATTTTTGGTCTCATCCGTCGAAACTCGGAATTGGTTGTTGATTATTGACGGATTATGATAGCGGTAATTGTTTTTCTGATCATAATATCTATTATAGTGTTTAAAATGTCTAATCCACGCTAATAAGTAATTAATCGTATGTGTAGCCATTGTCACCAAATTCATTACGTTTGTTCTGTTCTTGTCAACCGGTTGATGTACTGTGTGCGTGTTCGAGTATTTCTATAACAATATTGATCTAATTTGCAATGAAAATGGTATAAATCATAACGTTGGAGCAAACTCGTGAAGAAGAATTTCAAACACGTTAATGTTACTTCTTGTTTTCAATGCATTGTTATAAAATCGATTTTTGTTGGGTAAACGATTGACTTGTAATTATTTTCAGTGACTAATTACCTCCTACAATGGACGTAGACGATTCAGCAGTGGACCTCAGCGTTAGGTAACATATGTTTCTTCTTTTACTTTATATACTCAGGATATTGCCAAGTTTTGTTTGTTTACAATAATATTGATTAATATTTTGTTTATGTGATTAATTTTTGTAGGTCCCTGCCACCAGAATTAAGTGAGCTTAGGGCTCTAACAGCTAGTGGATTGACAATAACACCAGCGCAGCCCCCACCTCATGTAAGTTGAACCTTTTTTTCAAATTATTATCATTGCTATATTGTTCATGTCAAAAAATTAAATAAAAGAGTAGGTCCATTTAAATTATGACTCCATAATGATAACTTACGAACTTGATTGCGGTGGAGTATGATGGCACCATTGCGCATGTCAGTCTGATTGATCATGCAATGTAAGCAACGTCAACCATAGCCTTTGTATAGATGGGTTTATTTATCTCCAGATCGAATTCCGAGTGAATGTTGTCGTTTCCAGCTTCTGGTCATGAGATGATTGTTAGTGGCCTTTGAGCAGCTCGAAAACACTGGCCTCCGGTAACTCGCAGTTGAGCTGCATGGTGGAGACTGCTCTTAATCCTCTGCAATTGAAGGGAGAACTTTATCTGGAGAGTTGATGATGACAATTAATCAATTGTACTGTTTAACGCAATTCTTTCTAAATAAAGAAAATTAGACATATTATTAATCTATAAAAATGTATGTCTTGTATTCCGAACAATCTTTAGAATTTCCATTACTGTATAAAAATAGCAGGGTTCGAAATTATCAAGATAATAAAATTTCTTGATAATTATCCGATAATTATCACAGGTGTAAGAAATTCATTTGTTATATTCTTTTGTAACAAATGCATTATAATTTGAGTAATTCTAACAACAAAAAATAAAAACAAAGAAATTTTATAATTTTTATTAATTATCCAATACAAATTAACATAATTGAAGGTAGTTTGAGAAAAAATCAGTGTCATTAGATTCGACATTATAAATAAATTAAATTGGATTGACCAAAGAAGCCAATGGGATATCTTCATCTGCGTAATTCGAACTGAATTTTTCCCCTTTGCCATTGATACTTCGTGCGTTCGGTTAGTTAGAGTTTAGACGCAAGTGCGGTTATACACTTTTGAATACAGTTCACTTTCATGTGCGCAATGTTTTGTTATTATCAATCGAAAATTCGCAATCTGTTATTATCACGATAATTATCGTGATAATTATCATGATAATTATCATTGATAATTATCCTTTCGAACCCTGAAAAATAGTGATTTGTCGAACTTCATTGTCAGGTCACTACGTAACGGTTTTGGTGCCATACTAACTAGTGGTCCCCATAGTTAGTACTGAAGATATGTGCTATATTTTTTGTTGGCCAGCCTAAAAGATTTACTGTTTGTATACAAATACAAATAAGATCATTCTATGTTGGGCCTTTTTGCCTACTAAATAAATGTGTTTATTTTTTTACATGCCTTTCAAGATTGACAGAGTAAGTATAATTATTGATAAAAATAAAGAAATATTTTTAAGTTAGAAGATAATGAAATCTAGAAAATAATTGTATTCGTGAACCAAAGTAACATAGGTACTTTATTATTCTTGAAGTTAGAATAATAAAAACATATATTTCAATGGTCCCTACATAAAGTGACATGTCAAAAATGGCAATGTTTTTTCATTTCAGACATGTCTGCTTATACCAGGATATAGCAATTAAAGAATATTATTATTGCGCAAGTTAATTTCATACTTTTTAATTGTATATCAATAAAAAAAAGAAAATGTTTGCTTTATGGACAATCTATAGCAATAAAAAAATTTGCCATTTTTGACATGTCGCTTTATACGTAGGGACCGTCGATTTGTTTGTTTGTAAAACTTTATTGCATTAACTTCTACATAAGTTATAAAAATATACAATAGTATATTATTATATATGGCCTTACCATGGTCGGACTTATCCTTATAAGGCATATATAGTCTTTGAAAGGCATCTGTGATGGTGGTGAAGTGAAAATGAAAATGGTGATGAAGAAAGTAAATGCCTATGTAAGTAAATAGGATAACAAACATAAAATAAGTACCTATTAAGTTGGTACATATTTGGAAAAGGTCTATGGTAGACTGGAGAGGAATGAATTGTGGTCAGCATAGTTTGGCATGGTGTTTGCTGTGATCTGATATGAGCAGTATCCCTATGAAGATTTCTAGATCACACTGATAGTTTAGTATAGAAAAAGGTTGAATAAGAATGTGTCTGTGATCTGAAAGAAACTGATTGCGGTTTAAGAAATGTATGTATATGTAAGGTATGTATGGGAGAGAAAGTTGGTATGGCAGAAGAAACATGAAAGTAGAATAAATGCAGTGGAAATGAGTGCATTGAGAAGTATGATTAAATTTGAATGATACAATACAGAATAGTGTGATAAAGAGCAATGTGGTGTGAATCTTGTTTTACTTAGGGACTAGAATCTGGAAAAGGAAGGCTAAGGTGGTTTGGTCATGTGGAGAGAATAGATAAAAAAGGAATAACTAAGCAAGTGTATGAAGTAAAAATTATGGGATATTTTAAATGTGAAGACGAACGCGGACATTTTATGATAAAGATGTAAAGGAGAAAAAAGTTTTTCAACATGTTCCTAGATCAGTACTGAAATACATATGTAAAAGTTACACATATCCCAAGTTTCATGCTTTCTGCTGGATGAGACCATATTTCAGATTAACAAGTTTTACTAGGGCTGATTGTTCGTTTGCATAATTATGTATATTCACACTCCGTCAGACAGGTGGTCTGCTCGTTTGTCACATTAACCAATCGAAACTTACACTCAATATATTTAATTATTGTTAGCTAACTCTTGAAACATTTTATTTTTAAAGGGGCTTTGAGTAATCTTCCAAACAGCAAAATTCTTACACCGTTATTTAAATTTAACTTTTTGAGTAGACATATACTGGATATTATATGCAGGCGAAACAGCAGCAGTGATCTACATAAGCTACTAATATACATAGACATATATCTTGTATAATTTTCCTGATTATTCATTTGAAATAGTATAGTTTAGTTATAGTAAAGTTTTCTCACTTAATATGCTTAGTGTTATGAGGTATGGAATTTGTCAATAATAAGATGTGTTCATTGCAACGGATTTATTACTACTCTCCTTTAATACATTGAAGTTTTGACTTATATACTAATATAAAATATAAAGGTGTTCACACACCACACCTCCACAGCAATTGAAAAAAAAAATATAATTACTTAGATTAATATATTTTTTTTTCTTTTACTTACATAAGTACATAATTTTAAAAGGTAAACAAATTTTGATTACATTCATAATTAAGTATACATAAAAATAAAATAAAGTAAATTAATTATTATTAGGTTACATTTTATATGGTTTGGTCCTGTTTTTATGAACAATGTCAATTTTATTATTTTTTATTATTTTTACATTTGGTGACATATCTTCTAATACAACATACGGACCATTATATATTTCTTGCAATTTATTTCCAATTTCATTTTTTACTAAAATTAAATCATTAGGTCTATAGATACGTGTAGTTACATTTATATCATATTTTTCTTTCCTATTTTGTTTTGACAATAATAAATTCTCTCGTGCTTGTTGTTGTGTTTTTTGAAGTCTATATTTTAAACATGGTGCATAATCTTCACAATTATACAAAGGCTCGGCTTGTTTACATAAATTAGAAGGCAGATTACATTTCTTTCCAAATACAAGCTCGAATGGAGAAAATTTAGTAGATGTATGCACACTAGTATTATAGCTGAAACACCAGAATGGTAGCCACGTGCTCCACGTCCTGGGTTCATTATCTGTTTGTATACGCAAGTATGCATTTAAATGCTTATGTGTATTTTCTAAAGATCCTATCGATTCGTGGTGATAAGCGGTTGCTGTCAGGTGATCGATATTTAACAACTTACAGACGTCTTTCATAGTTGAAGATATGAACTCGGTACCTCTATCTGACGCTATAGCTCGAGGTATGCCATACCTAAGTATAAAGTTTTCTACTAAAGCTTTTGCTACGCTAATACTACTCTTATCTTCTAATGGATACGCTTCTATATATTTTGTAAGTTCGCATTGTATTGTTAAGATATATGCCTTATTATAATAATCTCTATCTATGGGCCCAACTATATCTAAGTATAATTTATCAAAGGCCGATTGAGCCGTTGTCGTAACTGTCATCGGTTCCTTTAAGGTGGCAGAGTGTTTTTGTTTTTGACACTTGCTGCACTTCGATACAAAGTTATTTATATCCTTGTCCATTTTTGACCAAAAATAATAGCGCTTTATATTATTGGTCATTCGTCTTATGCCGGCATGGCCGCTAGTCGGCAAAATATGAAAGTCGTTTAAAATTACTTTTTTATCGTCATCATTCATTATTCTTTGTCTTCCATTTAATAAACAAACTCGTGGCCCGGACCACATTTTATTTTTATTTATTATATCATACAACCATTGTATGTATTTCATATTATTATTATCTTTCACGATATATATCTCTTCTATATTTTTTTCTTTACAAAAATCTGCCAGACCCCTCATGAAAACGTCTCGCGTCAAACATGATCGGGAATCGGGACTTGTATATATTATCAAATCCTTATCACAGAAAGTAAACAAGGTATCACTTCTCTCATTGCATTCATTCCTCACACTTTTCATTGCCTCCTTATCGATAAATACTAACTCGACTGATTTCTTTGGCTTACTTAACATTTCCACAATATTCGGGTGATCAGTCCGTATATCGCTAGAAACGCTAGTAGAAGAGTTATCTATTGGATTTTCACTATTTTTATACTGCTTTCTAGTCATAACATTCACAATATTTTCTCTCATTCCTTTCAACTCATCTGACGTCAGAATCACTCTGGATAACGCATCTGCAGCTACGTTATCTCTGCCTTTTATATAATTTATTTCAAAGTCATATTCCTCCAATTTCAACCTAAACTTAGTCAAGCGGCTAGATGGGTTGCTCATATTAAAAAGATAAATCAATGGACGATGATCTGTAAATATTTTAAATTTTGTGCCATATAAGTAAGGTCGAAAATAATTAATTGACCATACTATTGCCAGTAACTCTTTTTCGATAGTAGGATAATTAACCTCAGCTTTATTTAAGCTACGACTCGCGTATGCAACTGGCCTATTGTCACTATTACATAATATAGAACCGATTGATTTCCCAGACGCGTCCGTATAAAGTCGAAATTCCGATGAAAAATTGGGAAACTGCAATAAGGGCGGGGTCATGAGTGATTGCTTTAAGGTTAAAAATGATTTTTGACATTCATCCGTCCATATAAATGGTACGTTTTTCCTACATAAGTTATTCAATGCAATTACTTTCTCTGCAAAATTTGGTATGAAACGTCGATAATAATTAGAAAAAGCCACAAATCGCTTGACTTCGTCAGCAGATTTTGGGACTGGATATTCTTTAATTGCTTTTATTTTATCCGGATCCGGTTTAATACCATCAGCCGTAACCGTATGTCCTACTTAATTTTACTTGATAATAGCTCGACTGAAGATCTAGGTGGCTAAAATAAACTGCGCCTGAAAGTGAATCAAGTATTTCAATAATATTCGGTAAGGGAAATCGGTCATCAGAAATTTTATTATTTAATTTCCTATAGTCTACCACAAGCCTAAACTGTTTTTCGCCTTTTCCAGATTTTTTGGGAACTAGAAGAATAGGGCTAGACCAGTCACTGATGGTCTCCTCAATGATATCGTCTTCAATCATTTTATTTATTTGCTTTTTAATTTCTCCTAATTGCGTTTTAGGTAAACGATATTGTTTGGTATAAGCGGGTGTCGAATTTGGTTTCAAATAAATATTTTGTTCGCAAATATTCGTGGTTGTCAGCCTATCACCCTCTAAATGAAATATATCACTAAATTTAGCACATATTTTTTCTATTTCTATTTGTTCTTCTTTATTTAGTTGACTCAAATCAAGTTCCGAAAAAAGTTTTCGTACTCGACTAGCGTTGTTAGTTTCATGTTGAAATGTTAATAAATTGTAATCGCTTAATTGTCCTAAATCTGGGCTAAAATAGCTTAACCGTACTTCATCTTCACGTGTGTTCAATATTTGTATCGGTATTACGCCCTTATCCGGCCTAGATATCATTCCAGCTACGAAAACTCCCTCGCATAGCTGTTTAGGATATACTACGCAATCATTTTTTGCTCCTACTGATACGTAATGAATCGACTCTGAACGGGGCGGAATAATTAAATAATTGTTACTGCCACTTTTTCCCATCAACAAAGGTAAAATAACTGACTCATCATAATAATTTAACTGTAAAGTATTTAACTCAAAGTTTAAAATACTTTTGTATTTACTTAAAAAATCTTGACCTAATATTCCATCACTCACACAACATAGGTTCTTAAAGACATAAAACTTGTTTTGAAATTCCTTTCCCATAAAAGTTAAAGTTAGATAAACAAAACCTTCTGAGTAAAGTTCTCCACACACTCCGTATATTCTTACACGCTCATTACGGAATGGAATGTTATGCTTTATCAGCGTATCATATTTGATTGCACTGAGTGATGCGCCCGTATCTACCAACCAAGTATAATTTGTATCATTGAGATATAACTGAACTGAGTTATAATTATTATAATGACAAATAGAATTATTGTTAGGCACGAAAAAACTGATTTAACTGGGCTTCCGAACTATTACTATTAGGCATGTTTTGACTTTCAGCCTCTACCTGTTCTGTATTCTGTACCGATTGATAATGATGTATTTGCATATTATCCCGATTAAAACCTCTTCCGCGATTCGTATAATATTGTCCGCGCGTAGAATGCCCACGCGGTGTATAGCCACGCGTTGGAGACCCACGCGGCCCACGAGTAGGGTATCCACGTCCTCCATTGTTATTATTATTACAGTACAATCGACCGTGAAATCCATGACCTCTCGAACTGTTAAACGAAGACGGCTGGCGAGTTCCAGTAAATTTCTGTGAATAAAAGCGGCTGTTACTCTTACCTCTTTGAAAGTTCATAATGCTACCATCCGGCATACACGATAATTCCTCGTCCTTGGCACCCCTTATAGCGTCCTTTAGGGTGCTATAATTTCTTGCTGCAATTACTGTTCTTAAATGACTATTTTGCAGGCCGTCGGCGAACCTTTTAATCGCCATTTGCTCATTCAGTGGTTTCAAAATATCAAATTTACTACTATCGCCATCTGCTTGCGAAATAGTCAATTCAGAGAATAAAGATTCTATTTCTTTTCCGTAATTATCTAGACTCCTATGATTTTGTCTAGCATGCAATAATTGTTGTTGCAAGGCCGTAAATGATTTTTTGACAAGTAAATGTTTTTTCATATCATCAACTAATGATTTAACATTGTTATAACTTCGTGACAACCTTAATGTAGCTGTCTCAGAGAGTCTTGTTTTAAGAATAAAATTGATCAGCAACTTCTTATCACCGTCTCCTATCATAGAGTCATACATTTCTATTGCCGAGATCAGCTGTTTAGTGACCTCTTCTTTACCGTTCATGACCGGCAATAAGGCCACAGCCGTTTTTAAATCAAATTTTTCCATTGTTTCAGTTTCTGAGTCGTACAATTTTTTAATACTAAAAAACAATGATTCAATATTATCAGATAAAATATTCAATGTCTCTAAATCCTTTGATTTGTAATTTTTAACATTATCCTTAATATCTTTTAATATACAATTAAATTCGTCATAAATATTATTAGATTCTAAATATTTCTCTTGGCAAGCCTTCGACGAGCTTCGCCTGCTAGGACCAGCTTTAATTAAAGATTCTTTAATTTTATTTAATCGTTCATAAAAATCTTTTTCTTCCAACTATGCTTTAATTTCATCACAATCACACTAAAAACTCAGTACAAAACGAGTCTTTAATGCTCTAGAGCAATAAAAATGTATGAAATTTCATTATTGCACAGTTTTTTTTAATCGCACCAAAAGGTGCCAATCTCAATGGATTAGCTCTATTCAGCCAACCGATATCAATACTTTTTTTTTCGTACGTATTATTCGTTTCTATCCTACTTGTTCCAAATTTAAAAAATGATTGCTGCTAACTCTGAGTTAAAAATGAAAGAAATTTAAAAAAGTGATTTGGCGGGAACTTTGTTAATTTTGCTTGACAATATTTTTGGAAACGATAAAAGTGTGATACTATCTGATTTTGAGTGCTTCGGCTTCGAATTAAAATGGAATCATCTAGCGACACATTAACTCCGGAAAACATTCTAAATGAAGCCGACAGTGTTATAGAAACTTCTATTTTAACTGTTTGATATGAGTTTCTTTTATCTACTATTCCTATAGGTATTAGTTGAAAGAAAAGCAGATTATGCACCTCGCCTTAAGTAATTTATATTGCCCTCGTGCCTGTTAGATTAGAGCCCTCGCTAATGCTCGGGCTCTAAATCAGGCACTCGGTGCAATAATAAATTACTTTGTGCTCGATGCAATAATCTACTATTAAAATAGACTCCATTAATTGAAATAAACTTTATATCATTAAAGAAATAATCTTACTTATACCTTATAATTATCATATTTAATTTTTTTTTTGATAGGGTTGATTTCTAGTATGCCCGTTATTTAATTATCTTGATACATTTGTTATAGAAATTAATTAAAACTAAATAGGTAAACATAAGCGCTAGGGGCGCGCTGGCAGTAGGATTATAAAATAAGTATAATTGAAATGTTCATAGTTCCGCCAATCGATTACCGGTTTCACACGCAAATTATTTGATTTAACAAATTTTTACTCACATTTTATTCACATGGTACACTATCGTGGTTACACATCACCTTTTCGCGATTCCTCCTCCACGAGACTCGCCGCAGGAACGCCTGGTTGACTTCTTTCCTTATCCATTGTTTATGGCACTTTTTGTACAAATACCATCCACCAAATATGAATAACGCCAAGGCGACGATGGTGAGAACCGCCAGTAAAATATTAGTAATGTCCAAGTGCGATTTTAACTGCTCGATTGACGCATTATTTGTACCTCCACCGGCACTATTTTGGGCAACAACGGTTTCCTCGACGGATTGTGACGAACCCATATTATTTATTTTATTTTATTTTTGATATATAAAATTTTGTACTGTATGAAAGTGTTCGTTTGCACTGCACTTCAAATTGTTCTATAGCACACATTTCGAAGATGCACGCGCCGCATCTCAAATGGCAGCGGTCGCCATATGAGGTATGGAATTTGTCAATAATAAGATGTGTTCATTGCAACGGATTTATTACTACTCTCCTTTAATACATTGAAGTTTTGACTTATATACTAATATAAAATATAAAGGTGTTCACACACCACAGTGTACACATGATCCAGTCAAGTGGCTAAGTGCGGAAACAACCCAGTAAAACTAAACGAATAAGAGATCTAGCAGGAGGTATGTTTTAGATGAAAATTAAAATTATCATGAATATTTTTTTGAATTTCAAATTTGTTGTCTCGCCACATAGTGAGAAAATTTTTTTCTTATTAGAAAATAAACAGTACATAAAACAGTAATATCATTTCAAACGTCACTCTGAAAGTGTGTTTATGTTAAGTAATAAATTGGAACAGATCTTAATGGGATCATAATGAAACCATATATTTTCTTAGCCCTGCAATTGATCTTCTACAATATTCGCTATATTACAGACGACTTTGCTTGATTTGTCAGTAAGGGCTAGTGTTATTACAAGTTTATTTCTATATGTGAATTTTGACCTACTTGTATTGAATTCACTGAGAGAACATAAGCTTATGGTACGATTCAATTTAGCCGATAACACGTAGATATATTTAGGTAGTTGTCAGATGACAGTCGTTAAGCCAAGTCAGTGGCTTTAGGTCCCCTTGAAAACACTAGCCTCCGCCAACCCGCAGTTGAACAGCGTGGTGGAGTATGCTTTAAACCAGGGCTGTCCAAGGCACGGCCCGCGGGCCGAATGCGGCCCTCGGCTTATATTTGTGCGGCGCGGGACGTGTTTTTCATTTACCGGTTTTATATAATTTTTTACAGCTACATTGACGGAAAATTATATATTCTAGAAAAAATAAAGTTTTATAACTAACTGGTTATAACTAAGCTTAAACTTTTTTTGTATTTGTTACTGCGGCTCGCAAATCTATTTCATCATCACCAGGTCCATTTTAGTCTCCACTACAGGAGCACAACCCTCTCTCGTCCGTCCTAGACGGAAGGAGGATTTGGCCTACACTCCCCACGCTGGCCAAACGGGTTGGGGAGGGTCGCAAATCTATTTAGTAATTTGTAATGGCCCGGTATTGTATATGATTTAGATAGCCCTGCTTTAAACTATTTCGATTGAGTGAACACCCGTATCCCAACATTGGGATGATTATAGGTAGAAGCCAATGTAGGTTGTTGCACTTTTAACTCTATTTAAAATAAATAAACTAAAAAATAAAGAAAAATAATAAATTGATCCACTAAAATAACCTGATTTGGATATCAAATTATGCATTTGATGTGCAATAAGTTGATGCTCCTCCCCAACCCGTCTGGCCAGCGTGGGGAGTGTAGGCCAAATCCTCCTTCTGTCTGGGACGGACGAGCGAGGGTCGTGCTCCTGTAGTGGAGACTAAAATGACCTGATGATGATGAAGTTGATGTGCGAAATAGGTTAGCTTAGGTTAGGAATGTATTTACTTGATGTTATGTTAAAAATCATCCATAAATAAATAATTAAACTCAGCAAGCCTTAGTATTTTATTTGCCACAATATAAGTAATAGTACTTCTGTAACTATTGTTAATCCATGGCTTTTTGTACTCAGTCATACATTATTCAATGTTTATAAATTTTCCTATTAAGATAAGAAGTACGCAATAATTGGAGAATTGTGACACTTTATCTCCGAGGGCCCAAATTATCTCTTGCACGAGATAAGATAAACCATCCGAATACTTCATCTTCACAAAGGAATCTCAGAGTGTACTATTATTAAGTTTAGTAATGGTTGATTGGATTAGCTGCTGTTTTGATATCATATAATAATTAAATGTTTTTAAATTAAATTAAATATTTTTGTGACTAGAGTAAGTATTGTGTCTTAATTATCATTAATAATTTAAAAAATAGCTTTAATTGGTTTTTTTGATACGGGTGAATGGTAGAAAAAGGCTTACTGCGCGGATCGAAAATAATGGAAAAAGGATAAGCTAATTATGAGTTGCAATTGGATTTTTTAAGCCATAATTATCTTTCATTACTACGTTAATATCTACATAGTTTACAAAAGTGTATAACAAACTGGTTATCTATGTCTGTCTATCGGTATATCCTATAACTCCTAAATTATACAACATATTTTATTGTGATCTTCACTGGCAGTTATATTACGATAGGTTTGTATATAAAGTAATTCGGTATCTAGTTTATGTTTCAATCAATATACAATGTCATTGAATTTATCTAATAATTATATTTATTTTAAGTATATATTTTTTTCTTATTTATAGTTTTAATTTGTTTTATTTTGTAAGTATTTTACGATTTTTATTTGTGTTTTAAAATATAATTAATTCATATTTTTAATTTATTCATAATTCAATTAGTGAAAATATTTTTTTATTATTAATATTTTATCCTTTCTATAATTAAATTTTTATGCAAGTGAAAAAAAAATGTAACAAGTCCTAAAAGTTGCAGGCGTGCGGTGCGAAGCCACGCCGTGTCGCTAGTAAGAACGCCTGTGATCGTTCAGTGTTTTCATGCCGCCAAAGTGCCACTGACTGGGCTTAACGATTATCGTCTAATGACAACAGCATGTTTTTTTTAAAATTGGTACAAGATTTATTCAGGCGCCTGAGAATTGACATGTAATTTCCTGCGATATATTATTATGCCTTAATAAACAAAAACGACCCATCCCGGCTTCGCCCGTGTGGTATAATATAAATAAATTACCTAATTTCTTTTCGGACGATATTCTCTAAATATTAAACTGCATCAAAATCCGGTAGAAGTAGAAAAAGAAAAAGGATATTATGTAGAAATAGACTTTGTTAATTTTTTTTTTTTTTATATTTAATGTTTTTGTATATTTAATGGTCAAAGATTTTTTGACTTCTCACTAACTTGTCGTATGACTTAGTTTAGCATTTAGTAATTTAATTGTTATTTATTTGCAGGGAGCGAGCGGTCGTCGCGTGTTGCGGCCCCGTTCAGAGCAGCGCAGCTACGCGGAGAGTCCGGACATCGTGTTGCTGCCCGCCGCCCCGCCGCACCGCAAACCTTCCATACCTACACCAGCGCCGTTTACAGGTACCAACCATCTTATTAACCAATTTTAGAACAAGTTGGTTTTACTGTGTATCGCGATTTTCATAAAAAATATTGATTGCAATGAGGTTTTTGCGGACATTTTTTTGTATACAAGGTTTTTATGTATACATAGTCTAACATGCAGGTAGTCATGGTCTAGGCAGAGTTATATGTAGACATAGAGGAGTTAAAGAATAC
Source organism: Hypsopygia costalis (assembly GCA_937001555.2). Lineage (NCBI taxonomy): Eukaryota > Metazoa > Arthropoda > Insecta > Lepidoptera > Pyralidae > Hypsopygia > Hypsopygia costalis. The sequence goes on from OW443349.2 coordinate 9,889,185, forward strand.
AGCTGATGACGTAGGTAACTTTAAATCATGTGACCACATGTCAGTAAGGAGCGTTTGTGCTTTTTCCAAATTTCATGATTTTAGGTCACTGGGATGTATATATATGAAATTTGGCAAGAAGCACAAGTAAAGGAAAAAATCCGAAAACTGTAAATTTGTAGTTATTAGTAAAGAAACTTCTTGGTGAATGTAGCTGTACATTCTTCGAGTTTATACGGAACCCTCATTGCGCGAGTCTGATTCGCACTTGACCGGCTTTTTTTTTATCTACGTGCTAAGGTTATGTTGATGATTATGATTAAGACTATGCGAATGATCGTTGTATATTTGCAGATGTGAGCAGCAAGCTGAACTCTGGCGGTGTGAACGTGTCGATAACTCCGAGCGGCGCGCCGCTGGCCGCGCCCGAGTCGCCGCGGGACCCGCAAGACGACGAAGACTCGGAGGACAACGAGAACGAGCCCCCGCTCGCTGACCTCGGCCTTAAGGTACACGCAATAATTAGAATAAAATAGAATTTCCGCGTCAGTGTTAATCGGCGTTAATGTTTGGGAAAACGCGAGCGTTAAAACGACGTTTTGATCGCCCAAATATAGCGTTTTCTAGACATTTCTATTTACTATGGTGGCGCGAATGGCTTCTGCATGCTGAAGTGGTAGATCACAAGTCACATAACACGTAGAAATGACGGTCGATGGGGCAGAAATTTCTGGAAGTGGAATGGCGATTGCTATCGGAAAATGCAGTGTAGGATGGCTCTCAACAAGATGGATCCACGAGCTGATAAAGATTGCTGGAAGATGGTTTCAAACGATACAAAACCAATCGTTATGGAAGTCTATCTATAGGCGAATCTTATGTCCAGCAGCGGACGTCCTTTGGCTGAAATAATGATGACAACGGCGCGATATTAAGGTCACGGCGTTTTTCCGCTTTGAAAACTCCTTTTCGCACTGCTACAAATAAAAAGAACTTTGAAATGTTTTCCAAAGTTTTGTGTTTGTCTCAATATGATTTGATGAAATCCTTCTCTCCAATAGAGATATACTCTTAGATATTTATTACTACTCGTTGCATAAGATTAGATGACAAATAAAGACTCACATTAAAAAAAATAGCATTTTTGTTGTAGACGTGCATTGCTTTCATTTCATTGATACACTTCTTATAAAATTTAATGTTTCTCAAAAATGCATATATTTAGAATTTAATTTTCATTTAATTATGTTCATTTGGATTGTAATCTAGATCAATACTGCAAAGAATTTTAATTATAAATGATATCAATAAATTTGCTGGTCTGTATTGCGTTCTTGGATATTTCCAGTGTTTATTTATTGTTCATGTAGAAGGCGTTCCTCATCAGTTTATGTTCGATAAAGCATATCACAGACAAACGCGGCATGCGGCGGGCGCCGCGGTGGCTGCTTGTCATCATTATTTACTATATTATGGCGTCGCAAGCCGCGTGTTTTTGAATAGGTTCATTAAGTTCCATACTATACGTCAAGTCTCACGTCAAGAACCGTCAAGAGCCGAGAACACCCGAGAAGCGTGAATGTGATCGCTTTCTCGGTTTGGTCTCAGTGCGACCGTGGCATTGATTTGATAGTGTGTTGTTGTGTAGTCTGTGGTCGCCATCGCCAAGCTATCATTTAATTACATTTGTAATTTCTAATTTTAGTATTCACAAGATTATAATATGCACACAAAACCAAAGCCGCTGCACTGTCGTCATTCCGGATAACGATCGAGAATGGAATGAGAAGGTCGCATGAGTGTAGATGTCTTCTCGGTTCTCGCGCAATTTCTCGGCAAGACTTCTCGCGTGAGTCTGTAGCGCCTAATAAAGTGTGTGTCGCGCAGGAGCTGTCGAGCGCGGAGATATGGGAGCGCGACCGGCGCCTGCGCGCGCTGCGCGAGAAGCTGCGCGCTGAGGAGACGCGGCTCGTGCTGCTCAGGAAGATACGACAGTCGCAGCAAGCGTCCGGCCTGCCGCCCGCCAAGGTGATACTCGACCTGCTTTATTTTATTTATTTAATCACAACATATTACATTACTACATTATATCCTATAAGGGGCCATCCATAAATTACGTCACACGTTAAGGGGGAGGGACGGGGTCGATGAAGTGTGACATTGTGTGACAGGGGGTGGGAGGGGTCCTAAATTTTGTGACGTGACATTTCAAAATCTATTATAATCTAAGTGTTAACACGAACTTTGAACTATTATCGAAAAACTCAAAAACACTTCCAGATGTAAATTAGCAAAATATGTGACGTCACACTAGGGAGGGGGGACAAATGTGAACTCTTATTGCGATTCAAATGGATAGAATGCTTATTTATACCAATGAATAAGCGACTTTATTAATAGAGTCGCTTATTCATTGGTATAAAGAAGCATTCTATTCAGTTATTGAATCGCAATAAGAGTTGGTTGTAAGGGGGCTGCTGTGACAAGGCCGGGGGGAGGGGTCAAAAAATCATGAAATTCGTGTGACGTAATTTATGGATGGCCCCTAATACAATATGCTAAAAATCCAGCAGACTTTATACGCATACCGAGCCGTCACAATATCTGGGTTTTTACTCACCTCTCATTGCAACAATAGCAATCTATGATATTAAAAACTGTTCAATTACTTACATTTATAAACCAGCACTTTATTGAGTAGGTACTATGATGTATACCCACTGCCACACATCTGCACACTATAATACTTCTTCTACTTACACTATATTACTTACTTGTACGTGAACTTTGCAAACAAGCGGTGTACTCTATGAAGGCCGGTCTCCTGCACCAAAAATTATCAAAACATTTTTACCTAACTCGTTAACATTTCAGTCACCTGCAACTTTTAAAAACTAACAAACTTCACGCTCTTAATGTTCGAAAATCCCCTCGCGCAGGCGTACGCGTTATGTTTTTCGTCATTGAATATCATGTTTGTTTGTTTTTCTTGACAAAGCAGTTGAAGCCCATATTTTGTCAGGTGTTAAAACACAAAATGGTGTCGCAGGAGACTTAAATACTTGCGTACTACGTGATGAGCGATGTGCGAAGGCGGCATTAGTAACGGTGGTATTTGTTATGCCAGGAGTCAGTGTCGGGCACGGCGCTGGCGGGCAGCGGCTGCGTGGTGCCGCCCGGCGTCACCGTCACGCCCGCGCCGCCGCCCGCCCACCAACACAACAAGGTGAGTGACGTCACACACTACACACACACTCAGTGTCGGGCACGGCGCAGGCGGGCAGCGGCTGCGTGGTGCCGCCCGGCGTCACCGTCACGCCCGCGCCGCCGCCCGCCCACCAACACAACAAGGTGAGTGACGTCACACACTACACACACAGTGTCGGGCACGGCGCTGGCGGGCAATATACGGGTAGAACATACCATGTGTTTGTCCATTTTCGATCGAATTTTTGTATCACCTTATTGAAACTATTTGAATCAGACCAATGATCAATGTATTATTTGTTATATGTCAGCGGACAAGCAGTGCGGCGAGCGGCAGCTCGAGCATAGTATCAGGCGGAGTCGCGGCGCGGAGAACCTCCAGCCTGCCCGGCGGGGCCACGCTTACGCCGGGGCCCTACCGCTCGCAGGTACTATCACTACTGCATATCATCAAGCTTTTAGGGTTAACCACGACCTAAGACAATTCTAGCCACCAAAACCTGGTGATCCGAAATTTGTATTGTACCACACTACAAATTGTACTATGCGAACTTATAATGTAAAATAAAGTGTTATATTTGTAACTTATAAGAATAAAAATTTTGGAGTGTAAGTGGCTCACCATTACTAGACGTTCCCACCACTGTGTCTCCTGTGTTGCCAGGATTAACAGCGGCGACCGCCAAAAAAGGCAATGAACACTTAAGTCCATTGCAGTCCTGGGGTAAAACTACAGCTGCCTTGAAACTCACAACGAATTTAATCAGAAGAAATTAGATTAGAGTAAAAAGCTTTGGAATTTGACTTCCCCTCTTAGCAGTGTGAGAGACAACAATGTGGCAAATAAGGCATGGTCTACACGTTATCAGCTGTATTTGGTATAAAAATTGACAGAAAGAAATATCTGATGACATATCATTTCTCTTACTTGGATCGCTCGTTTTTTTAATACTACGTCGGGTGGCAGACAAGCATACGACAATCATAATTGAATTAGTAATAAGAAGCTAATGATGTAGTGTGTACTTTATTTACGAGCATTGTGTTTTCTGCAGTCTTCGTCGTCGGGCGGCGCGAGTATAACGCCCTCTGTGACGATAACGCCCGCGCCGCCGCCGGCTTCGCAGCATGCTTCTTCCAAGGTATGCTCATTACTAGTCACATATTACTGGCACACTTTACAGCGTTCTTATTTTTGAATTAATACTTCTTTACGTACGCATTACTTGGCTTTACATTACGAAAAGTGTGAACGGAAGTTGAGAGGGATAAGTTAGTGAAGATAGAAAGAGAGTTACAGTGCCACAAACTTATCTGGCCCGGTGGCGGGGGCGGTACGATCGACTTAAGTGTTGCCATTAAACGAAATGCCGCCCGTTTTAGAGGAAACATTAAAATCAAAGAAATATATGCATTGATAAAATAATAGCATTGATATACTGATTAATTGTGATGTGTGGTGTTTCAATTAAATATCAATTTCCTTCTATTTTTTTTGTTGATTAGTTTTAAAAATGCACCACGTTAAGTCGCGATCATAGCTATTATATAATATTAGAATTATAATATTGCACAGAAACAACTCGTTGACGATTTTTTTATTGTATGTATAGAAAAAGATAATATATATATATAATTTAAAAAAAAGTATACCTCAATGGAATGTGTATACGTGGTAAATAAATAAATTGTACCTGGCAATACTAACATTTCGAGATGGCGGCTTTAGTTCTAAATTTGGCCACCGGGTCAGATAAGTTTGTGGCACTATATGTTTCGTATATTACTGTACGGGCAAGAGAGAGAGAGAGAGGTGCGAGCACACATTTTCTTTCTCTCTTTCTCTCATAGCCAGTTACGTTTCGTATAGATGGAACTCAAGAAGTTTTACTTCAGTTGTGTGGTCTACGCACATTTTTTTTATAGTTTATTTTTTTTTATTTTATTATTTATTAAAACATAAAAATGAATATTACAATTATTTCTTGACGCCTAAAAACCGTTAAAGTTTGTCTAGGCGTTGCACATTCGCAATTTGGCTATTATGTTTTTACAATAATAATGGTTACTGTATTCTACATTATTCGTATATACCCACTACATATATGTGTATATAATATATTACCATCATACGAGTGGTGCATCTAAGTACAAGTATAATTATTAATAATGTGGTTCCCATTTACCGATTGTATATTTTTCTGGGAAGGATTTAATCACTTTAGTGTATATAACGTTATCCTGGACTAGGGATGGCGAACCTTTATTTGTGATGTTGTCATTTTAAAAAAAACTATAAAAATTGCGTGACCTTTACTTTGCGGTGAAATAAAGTTACTGATTTGAAGTTTTTTTTTGGGTCGGCATCGACCGCACCCACCACTGTGTCTTTTGTGAAGTCAGGATTAACAGCGGCGAACAAATTGACTAAAAAGGCAATGAAGTCCACTGATCTTTAGAGCCTAGACTAGATTAAAGAATTTGTAGGGAGTGAAGACGTGCCACGGCACCGCGAAGCCAAAGTGCAGTGTGGCGTGAGCATCTCCCGCGATTCGGCTCAAATGACCAGGAGGTCGATGGAGCCATGGGAAGGTGGTGGGTTTGATCTTTAGAGCCAAAGTCAACCTCACCTGCATGCGGTGCACTCTGCCGAGTAGTGAAAGAGGTTCTGGCTAAAGAGAGGTAGGGTACAGCGTATTTGTAAGCTGCTCGGCTGGGGAATTACCTCCACCTCACAGAATAATGCTGCCAAATAACAATTCCCTTGAGGGTTGTTGTGTTCCTACGAGTAACTGAGGTGACCAGAAAGCAAGTAGTTGCTGCGTTGGCGGCGCACGAGCGATGTTTTACGTTACGGGCATTAATATGACTACCGTACCCGCTTCTCATTAGGCAGGCCGTATGCTTGTCTGCCACTCGACGTTATAAAAAAAATAATTGGCAACCAAATACGAAATACATAGTGTTGGCAATATGTGGGAATAGAATATATACCTTGTTGTGTAGGAAGACCGTAACTGTTATAAATAGTAGTATTTAATTATGATTACATGATATGTCATTGAGTGGAGTGAGCGGAACTCTTATATACGCCGAAAAGTCACTCTTGGAAATTAATAGCCTCCAAAACCACTGAACCGATTTTGATGAAACTTGTCACGATTAAAGACCTCGACATGCTTGAGGTTTGTGTCGAAGAACAATTGATATCGATCATGTACTAGAGGAATGATCATCAAATACATTTTACATTGAAATCAATGGAAAACATACACTCAGCGAAGTTGATACTGTTGATTGTTGGCACTTGGGGGAACATTATTATCATAATGTTATAATAAAACACTTGTACTGTTCCACTTAATTATATTTAATTTTACCGACCGGTTTCGCCGCTAAGGCATTATCAAGGTAAACAGATGGTATTTGTATTTCTACAAAATATTTTAAAATGTTTTGTATAAACACAAATACCATCTGTTCAAATAACAGTTTAAAGTGTTTTGTAGAAACACAAATACCATCTGTTTACCTTGATAATGCCTTAGCGGCGAAACCGGTCGGTAAAATTAAATATAATTAAGTGGACACTCACTCAACCTCGATTTTGGCCCCGTTGACTAAAATCCGGCCTAGTTATAAACTTAACATTATATTAATCATTATTTTTAAATAATGATTAATATAATGATTTACCAAGACGGCCAACTTGCCAGAATATTTTTTTTTTAAATGCAAACATTCACCTCCGACTAGGTGGGATTTGAACCCACGACCTCTCGATGACAGGCCGAGTGCTCTTTCAACTGAGCTACCAGGAAGGTTTGTGATGATGACGAATTTTTGCATTTGACTTTGCTGCTGTCGAGTCGCAGTGTGGCGCCATCTACCTATAAAGTATTACACTAATAGACAACATTAACATTATATATACATTACAAGCCGACCCAGGATAATTCGTCGGTGACCAGTAGCACCAGCGATGCAGTGAGTATGGAAATGTGATTTCATTCATATTTTCTACATTACTTATATGACAGTCGCACTTGGAGTCAGCTTAAAAATTGAAGTCTACAGTGAGCAATGAATATTTTAAATATCCGAACATGGGGAAACACGATGTAAAGTTTCCTCTTGTTAATTTAATCTGTTGATTTAACATAAAAATCATATGAAACTATTGATATTTATGAACTTTATCCATCGAGATTCACAATTAGTATAATGCTGGAAAAAAAATATACATTTATTAAGCCGACTCTTAAGTACATAGTGACATTTAGTAGGTCGCTCAATTAATAAATAAATAAAATATTTCTGGACAATTTACACAGCGCCATCTAGTCGCAAATTAAGCGCAAAGCTTGTGTTATGGGTACTAGACAACTGATAAATGTACTTAAATACATTTTTTTTTGTAAATACATACTTATAATACATAGAAAATACCCAGATCAAGACAAACAGACATGTTCATGCACACAATTGTTTGTCTTGTGCGGGAATCGAACCCGCGACCTCGGAGTCTAAAGTGGCCATTACGTAAAGTCTAAAGTAACCATTCGACCACCGAGCTCGTCATTCGCATGTTTCGTTGCCATGTCATTCAATCAAGTGTTGCGGTAGCGGCCACGGTCGGTGGAGGCCTGTCGTATCATATGGAACTTTATGAAACTTCAAATCCACGCGGCTTGCGACACCATACAAACGACAGGCCGCCACCACAGGCCGCGTAAGCAAAATTATAGTATCCATCATCAACGAATATAGTTTATAATTCTTAAAATATGTACGGACGATAAATGTAACATATATCTAAATAAATACACAGTTGTGGTTTGACAACCGCTCGGTAGTAGTAACTTGCAGCGAAGATGCATGTGTATTCAAATCGTCCAGCTTGGAACTATTTCTGACCTTATTTATCTTGAGCTCCTCTGTCCTTTGGAGGGCATGGTATTTCAACGGTCCCAGCTGTTATCATTAATAGATAGTCATTAAACCAAGTCAGAGGCTACCCATCGGGTGGCTTCAGAACACTAGCTACTGCCCTCCGGCAAACTGCAGTTAACAACTTAAGAACTGTGGTGTACTAACCCCAGTACAGGGATGTTTGGGTTGATACCGATAATAAAAAAAAAAGTCTTCTATCTTTATACGACATACACGTTTCACATTTCTATGTTTTCGCATAATTATTAATTATTTTACTTTATTACGCTGAATTTTCTCTAATTTTCCTTAGAAATTAATGAAATACACACACCGACACCATCTATCTCTTCGTATATCTTAATATGTAAAAATTTCGTGTCACGTTGTTCGTCCGCGATGGAATCCTAAACTATTGGACCGATTTAAATAAAATTTTGCACAGTGTGTGCAGTTTGATCCAACTTGAGAGATACGTAAAAATATTTAAAGGCGATACGAAGTTCGCCGGTCCAGTTAGTTGTTATATATATATATATATATATATATATATAATGAATTTGTAATGTTTGTGTGACGCAGGCGAGTTCTCGAAGCTCCGAAGACACGCAGACCCCTGCCCAACGGCAGGCCGCCGCCAAGCTCGCGCTCAGGAAACAGCTGGAGAAGACGCTCCTGCAGGTCAGTACTGATAGCTCACAAGAAGTAATAGTCCGTACAGTGTGAATGAACTTTTTGCTACTCTTAAAATGTGACTTGTTAACTCTTGAGCTTTGTGTTTACGAACGATATATAAACTGTTTTAAAAAAAGACTGAAAGACCAATATTTATGGCTATCTATGTATGTTTATGAGTATGTATGAGTATATTAATGTGACGGGGGCCCACCATACATTCTCACCACTGTGTCTCCTGTATAACCAGGATTAACAGCGGCGAACGCCAAAAAGGCAATGAACAGTGAAGTCCATTGGTATCCCGGGGGTAAAACTACGACTGCGTAGGAACTCACAACGAATTTAATCAGAGGAAATTAGTAGGAGTAAGAAGCTTTTGGAATTTGACTTCCCCTCTTAGCAATGTGAGAGACAGCAATATCGCAAATATATTAGTGTGAATGTATGTATGTGTGTATATTTTTTGTATATATTTATAGATATGTCGTTTAGACTATGCAACAGTGTATGCGGTAATAATATTCTTCTTATAATATATCTACTTTGCTATCCGTTATTTTACAAACTATTCCACAGCACAGGTTAGCTGGAAAAGATCCCTTAAAGAAATAATCTCGCCTTTGCATAACTCTATTATGTATACTACCCGTACTGTATAATTTATGTGCAATAAAGAATACATAAATAAATAAAAGCGAGAATCAATAAATTATAAATAAATATTTCTGGACAATTTACACAGCGCCTTCTAGAGCACAGAATAATATTATCTACTTCATGTTCCAAATTAAGCTTGTGTTATGGGACAACTGATAAATGTACTTAAATACGTTTTTTTTTTGTGTATACATACTTATTATACATAGAAAACACCCAGACCAAGACAAACAGACATGTTCATGCACACAAATGTTTGTTTTGTGTGGGGATGAACCCGCGACCTCGGAGTCAAAGTGGCCATTGCTAACCATTCGACCACCGGGCACGTCAGTATGATTCTTAATTAGTTTATACATAGAAAGAGTACAAATTTGGAGAACATTTATTTTAAAAAATGGTTCAGTATATTAAACATAGATTTTTCCAAATAAGGTTATGTTTGCACATATATAAATGGATCGGAGCGACATCGGAGCGGCCCGAAATCGTAGTAGATGATTTATTTGTGAATGTTGAGACCATGAGTTGGTATAATTAATTTTTACTCCTTTTCAAACTAATAATGCAATACATTTTTAATGCAATTAATTTTTTTAAAGAATTTATATTTTTAAAATATTGTGACAAACTCAAAAAAAAAAATTTTTTATTTGTTTAAGGAAACAAACAGTCACATACAAATATAAATATAGACATGTTTTATACAAATAGACCTATAGTTCCATTAGTAGATACTTTTTTTTTTAATTAACAAATAATGCAAGTATCGTGCGTGTCGTGGACGCGTGTCCCTTCTAAGAGCGAGAGAGACAGACATAAAAAGTGAAAGGCATGCGTCCCTTCCACTCGAAAACATTTTACCACTCAAAGTCGTTGTCACGTAAAACTTTCGCCCGTATACCGACTTTACAGGCAACCAATTTTTATAATAACTAAATTTTGAATAATTTATGACATGAATATTAGCTTGACATGCATTACTGTAAATATTGTAGATTAATTTGTAACGTAAAACTATTACATTATTAATATTTGTATGTTCTTTTTAGAGCAAGAAGTGGTTTGTTCAATTCAAATTGTAAAACCTATTGTATGTACCTGCTTCTACAAATAAATGATTTGATTTGATTTGATTTGATATCTGCAAACAAATATATACTATACAGTGCAATACAGTATTTTAATATTTAATAATATTCCTGGATAAAATACACACGGCCGTCTAGTCCCAAACTAAGCAAAGCTTGTACTATGGGTACGAGATAGCTGATGTTATACTTAAAACATTTTTTTTTTAAATACATACATATAATACATAAAAAACCAGACCAAGATCAACATACATGTGTTCATGCACACAAATATTTGGCTTATGCGGGGATCGAACCCGCGACCTCGGAGTCAAAGTAGACATTGCCGGGCTCGTCGTATCTGAAAACTATAGTATATATTTATTGTTTTCAGATATGTTCATACAGTATTTGTTCTTAATGTAAATCTAAATTAAATTAAAATGGCGTAAATTATTACAACGGTGAAGAAACAAAAATTGTGACAAACATTCTCAGATCGAGGAACACAAAAATGCTGCATACATCTTCCCAATAGCCATTCATAAGTATTATAAAAATCAACTCGTCGTAATATCCGTGTATATGGAGCCCCACATGGGCACTTATCGTATGCACGTATCAAATTCCCGCTGACGGCGCGACTTACTGCATACATTGTTGAACTATGACACGACAGTCGCGTGGGTCTTAAATCGACTATGTATTTTACTAATATTTTTTTTTAAATTATAATTAGAAGACAATTCCAAAAGTTTTTTTTTGTTTTAATAAATATGTTAAAACAACTTCATTGAAACATATTAGATATATTAACACCTTGATTGAAATAAATTGCAGTTGCTTATCTGGTGTAGTGTTATACATAGATATGAAATTGTATATAAAACAACATAGCTTATAGACAGAAATCGTAGTACAAACAAGTGATATAAAAATATAATATATAATATGTGTACAGTCGCATAATTGTAACATAATTCCGGATGCGTGTGTTGTGTAGTTCTTATACGCGATGGCGCACTACCAGCCCGGCTCTGAAGGTAACTTTTTATAAACCACTACGTTTTATAACGTTCGACGAGCTCGGTGGTCGAATGGTTAGCAATGGCCACTTTGACTACGAGGTTGCGGGTTCGATCCCCACACAAGACAAATATTTGTGTGCATGAACATGTCTGTTTGTCTTAGTCCGGGTGTTTTCTATGTATTTACAAAAAAAAAAAAGTGTTTAAGTATGATATTAGTTATCTAGTACCCATAGTACCAGCTTTGCTTAGTTTGGTACTATATGGCCGTGTGTAATTTGTCCAGGAATATTTATTTATTTATATTTGCAAAATATTTGTTGACTAAATTCACAAAGTCGAAAGATTTAGAGCTACGGTAAGAAGTTTACGGTAAGAAAATTTGATTTTTTTGTGTTATTATAATTCGTAATAGTTTTAATTGCTTGCCACGGTTTTTTAAAGCAGATAATTATATTATCTGCTTTATTTATTTGTCGTGTCGTAATGCATTTTTGCTTGTTTCAATGACTTTCTAGTGAAATTCCTATATCTTTTGTGGGTTAGCTTAAGTATCTCATTTTAAGGATCTCGTTGAAGTTTGTCCCTATTTCGCATGCATTTATCATCATGTTTGATATTCTGTTTTCGTTTTGTCATAAAATTTTATATACATTTTGTATTTGTATTCGATATAGATATTGAATATCGCGGGGGATTTTGCGCTGTTACATAACAAATCGGCATGCAACGCGAAGCAAAAAGTCGTGTCAATAGTGTCTACGTTTTCGGGTAATATAAGGGTGGAACACGCATTTGCAAACGAGACCCTAGCCCAAGTGAAATATATCTAGCCCATTATAAGGCTATGCCCTATTAAAATGGCATATACAGGCTGTAATTTTAAAGACTGGTCAAATTGATAGAGGCGATTGTGTAGCTGTTACTGATCACGAAACAATAAAAAAAAACTATACAGTAAAAAACATCAAAATCAAATTAGTTCTTGTTTAGTATCTGTCATTTTAGCCTATACTGTATGCGCAGCCCTACGTGTCCCCTACCTGCATTACATATAGTAAATTTGAATCTCGGAGATAAACAAGAAATCTTTCTCTAGCCATACCGCGTTTATGGTTGATTATTTTTTGAGTTTTTCTATTGATTCGTGATTAATACTAACAACATACTCCCTGAATTTGACCAGCCTTTAAAAATACACCTTGTACCTATATAGGGTTATGTCCTATAAAGAGCTAAGTACTCACCACCACACAGAAAATTACAGACAAATTTATTAACCAAATTTGCCTATGTTGTATTCAGATCCCGCCTCCGAAGCCTCCGCCGCCGGAGATGAACTTCATCCCGTCGCCAAGCAACACAGACTTCGTTTACCTCGTGGGACTTGAGCATGTCGTCGACTATCTCACCAATGAAGACCGGTAAGACATATATTACATTATTTTATATGAATACTAGCTGTGTATGCCTCTTCGCGAAGTGCCATGTATTGCCAGTAATGGGTGGTGTATATACATTCATATGTAGTTCTGTTGATGTTTTCTAGGAACCGCTTTATGAGATAAAGAATGAGAGAAGCATTATGTTAATATAAATAATAGCTAAAAAAATATTCTGAATGTTTTATTAGAATGAAAACGTGTCCATGTCGTTCGTAAACCAATCACGTTTTACATTGTTTTCTCTCTTGACATAGCCAACCAATCCGTTACTCGAGTTTCTTTAAATAGTTGTTCCGTAAGCAAAAGGACCTACTGAAGGTTCTCTTGTCCCGAAAAATAACACAATAAACTACCAAATATGTTTACCGAATATGTAAAGTAAAATATTGCGGTCTCCTGGGAATTTGAAACACGAACAACGGACTCTATGCCTATAGCTAATGCTCCCCTGGGCAACAACCTTTCAGTTATATCACAGTTTATATTGCGAGTCTCTCGCCCAGTAAACCAACCAGGTTCTCAAACGGATTGGCAACAGGTCTTACTCCCCTTTCGCCTGCTAGCAGATTACTTAGGCACAAGTCGAGTGGCTCGTTTAAACACGAACAAACAAATTTCTCTTCACGTTCTCAGTGTTGGCAAGCAATGATGAAAATATCACGAAACAATAGGGCGTGTTTCGTTGTATTTCCGCCGGCGTACGCAGAGATATTTTCCGTCCGCCTAGGATTATTATGTTTTTGCTAAGAAAACTTGCCACGCCTATATCCGGTTAGATGTTTGGTGTTAGAAAACAACGTCGCAGGAGAGCCGGCTGTATGTGATGTGGTGTTTGTGGCAGCATGCCGCGGTCGTCGGTGCCGGCGGTGTGCGCGCAGTGCGGCTGCGACTTCACGCCCGTGTGGCGCTGGGAGCGCGCGCCGCCGCGGCGCCAGGACGCCACCTTCACCGCCGCGCCCGCCGCCAGGAGGCTCTGCGAGCTCTGCGTCTCGGGCAACGTGAAGAGAGCGCTCAAGGTCAGTACGACACACACGCCCGCCGCCAGGAGGCTCTGCGAGCTCTGCGTCTCGGGCAACGTGAAGAGAGCGCTCAAGGTCAGTACGACACACACGCCCGCCGCCAGGAGGCTCTGCGAGCTCTGCGTCTCGGGCAACGTGAAGAGAGCGCTCAAGGTCAGTACGACACACACGCCCGCCGCCAGGAGGCTCTGCGAGCTCTGCGTCTCGGGCAACGTGAAGAGAGCGCTCAAGGTCAGTACGACACACACGCCCGCCGCCAGGAGGCTCTGCGAGCTCTGCGTCTCGGGCAACGTGAAGAGAGCGCTCAAGGTCAGTACGACACACACGCCCGCCGCCAGGAGGCTCTGCGAGCTCTGCGTCTCGGGCAACGTGAAGAGAGCGCTCAAGGTCAGTACGACACACACGCCCGCCGCCAGGAGGCTCTGCGAGCTCTGCGTCTCGGGCAACGTGAAGAGAGCGCTCAAGGTCAGTACGACACACACGCCCGCCGCCAGGAGGCTCTGCGAGCTCTGCGTCTCGGGCAACGTGAAGAGAGCGCTCAAGGTCAGTACGACACACACGCCCGCCGCCAGGAGGCTCTGCGAGCTCTGCGTCTCGGGCAACGTGAAGAGAGCGCTCAAGGTCAGTACGACACACACGCCCGCCGCCAGGAGGCTCTGCGAGCTCTGCGTCTCGGGCAACGTGAAGAGAGCGCTCAAGGTCAGTACGACACACACGCCCGCCGCCAGGAGGCTCTGCGAGCTCTGCGTCTCGGGCAACGTGAAGAGAGCGCTCAAGGTCAGTACGACACACACGCCCGCCGCCAGGAGGCTCTGCGAGCTCTGCGTCTCGGGCAACGTGAAGAGAGCGCTCAAGGTCAGTACGACACACACGCCCGCCGCCAGGAGGCTCTGCGAGCTCTGCGTCTCGGGCAACGTGAAGAGAGCGCTCAAGGTCAGTACGACACACACGCCCGCCGCCAGGAGGCTCTGCGAGCTCTGCGTCTCGGGCAACGTGAAGAGAGCGCTCAAGGTCAGTACGACACACACGCCGCGCCGCCACGGTATACCTTTACCCGGCCCGCTATCGCGCTCAGTACACCAACCGGTCCCGTCCGCCGCCAACAGCTGTGTTCACGTTCCAGGCGGAGCACACGGCGCGGCTGAAGACAGCGTTCGTGCGCGCGCTGCAGCAGGAGCAAGAGATCGAGCGCCGCCTGGCCGCGCCCGCCGCCTCGCCGCCGCCCGCGCCAGCGCCGCCGCCTGCACACGCGCACAGGAACATACAGGTATACACACACACATACACACACACACACACCATCACACACACACCATCACACACACAACACGCGCGCACACACACCCACACACCATCACACACACACACGAACACACACACACAGAGAGATATACAAGGACACGCTACACAACACTACATACAGTCCACATAGTTTAGTTTTGCTGAGCTGTTTCCGCACTTATCTACTTGATTGGCCTATTGTGCGTCGTACAGTACACATAGGAACATACACGTACACACGAGAACATACAGGTGCAACAGGAACATGCGACCATAGAACACAAAGGTACACACGGGGACATGCATATACACGCGAGAACATATAACACATGTGAATATATGAGCTCTTATATATTCTCGCGTATAAGAAAGAAGAGTACAGCACAGGGTTGTTAAAAAGGCATAAGAAACACAGGCCAGTTATGGTGTCAGATACAGTCCGACAATTTTTGCTTAAAAGTGTTTGAATCGGGGCTGTCGCGTCATTCCAATAAGTCGTACAAAGCAGCAGAAAAATTACACTAATCGGTTTTACTGTTGACCTATGACAAGTAATGGAGGAACAAAAAGATTCCTGACGATATTTATCGGCACGTCCCTGAAGCCGGGAATAAGATAAGAAAATAATTCAAAGACGGACTCTAAAGAACATCGATTCCAGTGCCGTAAAGCTATTAAATAAGGAATCCTGTTTCTCTCACAACGAATTTAGAGAATTCAGAAGTTAGTAAGAGTACGAAGTTTTTGGAATTATGACTTGTTCTATCGGTAAGCCCCTGTTGGTAGTGATGATGACGTCCCCCCCCCCGCCCCCAGATGTCGGTGTCTCGCGCGTCCCCCCGCGCGGCCGCGTCTCCCGCCCCGCCCGCCCCGCCGCCGCCCGCCGCCAAGCCCGCGCCGCCCTCGCAGAGGTACTCTCATATTATTAATGTCTTATTTTATAAATATTTTTAAAAATGGAAAAAATCATCTCTTCCGCCTAGGTGGGATCAGAAATATTTATTTTATTATGGTCCTGATTTCATAATGTGAAACTATTAATAGTAGTTTATGAAACTGTTGCATAATAAGGGTTATTAAAATACGAGTGTGAGTTTATAACATGAGCCGAAGGCGAATGTTATAATAGACCACACGAGTGGAGTAGATTATGTAGAAAAAATTTGCATAGTTGCAATGTATTTGCATTGCAACCTGTTTAAAATACCTGTATCCAGTGCTGAAGCTGTATCGAAATGGTAAAAAAGTTATTTTACGATACAGTTGTCCATAGAAGAGCTGTATCGAAAAATAACTTTTTAAATTTATTTTGATAGCTTGTTCGTAAAGACTCATTAAGATACTGTGTTTAGTTTTTTAATGTGTAAATTTCAGTATGAGATTAGATAAATTAGTTTATTACACTAGTTTTACTTAGTGGAAGAGATATGCAATTTTAAATACAAAGTAGAATTTTATGTGTATAGTAATAAGAATGTGATTAGCAGTCGGTCTGCGCTATCTGCCCCGGAGAATGTCCGCGCGCACCACTCCGAACGAACGCGTGAGCCGGATGTTCCCGCCAAGAAAGGAAAAGGTAAACATTGACTTCATTCTTTTAGCTACCTCTTTTTTACCCATATCCACTTTCACATATTCCATACGCTTTCTTTTGTCTTCCTGTCTCAAGATATCCATTCACTTTTAAATTAATAGACCTTTTTGTCACATGACTTGCCACATTTGTATATTACATACGTATCACGAAATTTAACTTCCTCTCATCATTTCTGTCACAGCTACTTCAAGTCTTCCTGTTATGTGAAATATCGATTTCTTTCAAAGTAATCAGTCGATTTCGTTAAAATAATAAAAAAAAATACTGTCAGTAATAATAATGAGAATACGATACCAAATAGCCAGCAAAAAAGTGACTGTGTGATTTTTGATAATTTTTGTTGATTTCACGGTATAAAAATGTTTTGTAGAAACACAATACCATCTGTTTACCTTGTAAAATTAAATATAATTACGTGGAACAGTACACGTATATTATTATAACATTATAAAAGTGACTGTCATTACCTACCTAAACTGTGCTTTTAGTCATAAAAATATTTATTTATTTCATAGAATTTTTCAATATACATTGAGTCGATAATTCTTGATGTATTTTCACCCCCTTTCAAGGTAACACTTTATCGGGACACGCTGTATAGTCATTCTTTATCCATTCTAGTCACGCCACACACCCATCTCAACATTCGCATCTCAGCTATGTGACATACATTCTTCTTCGTTCCTTCACAGGCCAATATTCCGACCCATTCATGACGTCTTTGGTCTTTGGACCATTATGTACCCATTTTACACAAATTGTACCTACTTTTCGTAATTTACTATGTATGAATACTAGGCCGGATTTTAGCCCACGGGGCCGAAATCGAGGTTGAGTGGAGCGAGTAGATTCGCTAAGTGTATGTTTTCCATTGATTTCAATGGAAAATGTATTTGATGATCATTCCTCAAGGACATGATCGATCTCAATTTTTTTTCGACACAAACCTCAAGCATGTCTTTAATCGTGACATGTTTCATCAAAATCGGTTATGTGGTTTTGGAGGCTATTGATTTCAAAGAGTGACTTTTCGGCGTATGTAGAGAAAAAAGTATAAAATATAAAGAGTGACTTTTCGGCGTATGTAGAGAAAAAGTATAAAATATAAAGAGTGACTTTTCGGCGTATGTAGAGAAAAAGTATAAAATATAAAGAGTGACTTTTCGGCGTATGTAGAGAAAAAGTATAAAATATAAAGAGTGACTTTTCGGCGTATGTAGAGAAAAAGTATAAAATATAAAGAGTGACTTTTCGGCGTTTCGCTCACTCCACTCAATTAATCCATGTACACATTAATAGTACGTATTTATCTCTGTATTAGGATCTTCATCAAGCAGTACGAGCCAGGGCAGCAGTAGCAAGCATCAGGTATTATATCCTCTTCGAATATTTTTTTTACTTTTAATTGACGGAGTCTTGTATATTGTATAAGACGAGCCCGGCGGTCGAAAGGCTGGCAATGGGTACTTTGACACCGAGGTCGCGGGTTCGATCCCCGCACAAGACAAACATTTGTATCTATGAACATATCTTTTTGTCTTGGACTGGTAGCTTTCTATATACTATATCTTTGATAACTAATTTTGATAACTAATAATAAATAAGACATTATACTTAAATTACCTTTTTTTTGTTGTAAATACATGCATATAATTCATAGAAAACACCCAGACCAAGACAAACAGATATGTTTATGCACACAAATATTTGTCTTGTGCGGGGATCGAACCCGCGACCCCGGAGTCTAAGGGGAGTCTTAAGATTTCATTGAACGTTGTGTCCGCAGCAACTGGCTGCCGCGGCGGCTGCGCAGATGGCTTTCGAGCAGCACAGCGCGGCCGCGATGCAGGCACTGCAACACCAGCTACTTAGAGGTATACAATAAAAAAAATTATACTACGTTGAGTGGCCAACAAGCATACAGTTCACCTGATGTTCAAAAAAAATTAAAAAAGTTGTGCAAAAAATTTGAAAATTTAAGAAAACTGAAAGGTCATTCATTCAATTCACAGATTGCGCGAAACCAATTCGAATTCAATATTCATTGTTTAAAAGACAGGGCACCTGTCTGTCGGGTCAGCTACTATAATAATAATAATATTTTATTTCAGACAATAGGCTACTTGACGACGTTCAAAATTTGTATAAATTATTTAACAATATCGTAAAATACACAAAACTATAAAGATCTGCAAACTTTCATTCTAATATCTTCCGTCCGACTTATTTTAGGGTCGATCAATGTTTGGCGGGAAAGTCCATTTTAAAAGTATGAGGTTATTAAAAAACAATATTTCTATTGGAGAAGCAATAAAAAATACTATAACTTTTATTATGATACTAATTACATAAACGTAATATTTAACATAGCTGTCGTACAAATTTCTGATTTGATGCATACAAAATACAAACCTGTGACGTCATAACTCAGTAGCCTTTTGTATGGAGCATTTTCGGAAAATTGTGATTTTCAAATCAACATATCTCGAGAGATTTTTGTGTTATCGAAGTAATTCTTTCACCTATGGGTATATTATAATAACGTCCTTACATAACATATAGAAAGAAAAAAAATGTCATCTAGCCTATTGCAATGTAAACATCAACAAGTCTATACATATAATAAATATCGTATGTTTGTCGGGGCAGGCCTGTCCGGCGCGGGCAGCGCGGGCGGCATGTCGTCGGCGGCGACGGCGGCGGCCATGATGCAGTTCTCGCCGCTGCTGTACACGTACCAGCTGGCCATGGCGCAGGCCTCCGCGCTAGGTAAGCGCTGTACGTATTACATGCACTACCGACACACTACTTACACACAACACATCTACACTATGGCAGAGGCGGATTTTCCATAAGGCCAACTAAACGGCCAGATATTAGAGGCGGCTGGCCAATAGTGGCAAAAAATATACTTTACAAACTTAAAAGGATGCCAGCTTGCGACTTCTTATTATTTAAATGCCTTTTACTAGGGTCCATCCATAAATTACGTCACACGTTAAGGGGGAGGGAGGGGGTCGATGAAGTGTGATATTGTGTGACAAGGGGGTGGGGTGGGAGGGTTGCTAAATTTGGTGACGTGACATTTCAAAATCTATTATATATAATCTAAGTGTTAAATCACGAACTTTAAACTATTAACGAAAAACTCAAATACATTTGCCACTGTAGATGTAAATTTGCAAAATATGTGACGTCACACTAGGGAGGGGGAGTTTCACAAATGTGACCAGGGGGTCAAAGTGTAAACAACTGAACAATTTATATATCTTATATTTTTGAGAATCTTTGTGTTAATATTTTTAGTTACCTATTGTTGTTATTATTTGTATCTCTTTTTAATCACGGGTCAAACCCGGTCATTTGATAGGCGTCCGCGGGGATATGGATGCAACGCGTAGAGGCCCCTTTGAGAAGTTTGATGTAATGTCGTACGCCCGCCGTGACCCGCTCCAGGATATGTCAATGGAACGACATATGCATGAACAGCCCCCTTACCTCCATCTCTTATTGCGATTCAATAATTGAATGGATTGCTTATTCATACCAATGAATAAGCGACTCTATTCCATTTGAAATAGAGTCGCTTATTCATTGGTATGAATAAGCATTCTATTCAGTTATTGAATCGCAATAAGAGATGGTGGTAAGGGGGCTGGTCTCGGCAGACGTTGAGATTATTGCAAAGTGTGATGGAAAATAAATGTGCTATGGAGATGAGATCTGGGTGAACTTAATACCGGGCTATTACAGAAGAGGAACGGAAAATTTTAAAATTGTTGTTATTATTATTATTTCTATTATACTCTGGCTAAATTTGCTATGTGGGTTCTTCCATCAAAATCACAAAAAGCAGAGGATCGCAAACGATGGAAAGATTCAGGATAGGCGTATATCGAGCAGTGGTCAGATGCCGATGGTGGTGGTGGTTGGGCGGTGTCTGGTGATGCGTGGCGCGGTGTCTGGTGATGCGTGGCGCGGTGTGTGGTGATGCGTGGCGCGATGTCTGGTGATGCGTGGCGCGGTGTGTGGTGATGCGTGGCACGGTGTCTGGTGATGCGTGATGCGGTGTGTTGCAGCGGGCAAGGGCGGCAGCGGCGGCAGCAGCGCGGCCATGGCGGCCGAGATGCAGCGCGTGGCCGAGGCGCAGCGCCAGTACCTGCTCGACATGATCCCCGGACAGCACTCCAGGAACCCCTGGACCAAGAACTGACCGCCGCAAGGGTAACGCAATCACTCTTTTTACCCGACTGCCGAAGGAGGGTTATGTTTTTCGAGCGTATGTATGTATGTATGTCTTATTTTTTGGCACGCTCTACAGCCTAAACCGTTTGACAGATTTCAACATAAGAGGTATCGTTAGATTCGTCTTAATCACGCGAGGCTATATCAAGTATAAAAAAATTAATATGGCGGCTGTGAGCCGCAAAATTGTCGTTGGAGTAAATTTTTTTCTTCTTCTAAATATAATCGATATGGGTATCAAATAAATGTCTCGATGACCTGATTTCAAATATATATTTAATTATTAGTTTTTGCCTGCGGCTTTGCTTGTGTGGAATTATATTATTGTTGCGCGTGATTAATAAATCTGTTGTAGGTGCAGTCGGGTTTTTTATTTTTTTTAATTAACTTAACTTGTATGTATTACTAGTGGTCGCCCATTGGTCGTAATTCGACCATAATTAATTTAAATTATGACTAACAATAAAGAAAAGAGTATATATATGCGTGTTTGTGTAAAAGGTAGTGTGTGTAATGTTTTTATTTTTTTATTGATTTAATGTATTTTTAATGCATAATAAAAAAAAAATATTAGCATTCTGCACTCCTTCTCAATATAAACTATACATGCGCGAAATTTCATACTCCACCGTCCGCGCAATTTTCGTAAAAAGGGGTACAAAGTTTTTGCTTCACGTATAGATATTTTCAAGCTTTCTTGGGGTCTAAGTGGCCCACCACGATAGCTAATCTCATCTGCCCGTGGTGCACTCCTGCCGACTAACGAAAATGGCCCTGGCATAAGATTAAAAAAATTTAAAAAAAAAGCTTATAGTTTCACCGTTGTGTCTAAAATCAAATCTTGCAAGTTGAATTTGACACTCACCCTAATGTCTCCTAGTTTGCCGTTTGGTTCTCATGACAGTGCAAAATTCGTTTTATTGATAACTAAAGGTGTTTTTTTTTTATTCTTGTTTAATACTACGTCGGTGGGAGACAAGCATACGGCTTGCCTAATGTAAAGCGATGGCCATACCATATAGACAAAATATAGACAGCAATATGTACAAGTCACCTTATTTATGCTTTAATTTAGGTAGGTATAATTAGAAGTTAAAATAAATTGAAAAAAATATTTTTTCAGGAGTACTGCAGTGAAACATTTTTAGAAGATATGGATCTTAGAGTAACTAAGCTAGCTAGATATTACTAGACGAAAGTACAGTCCTGGTCAATAAACTTGGCACGTCAAATAAGAATGAACATTTAATACACTTTTTAACCGAAGGGTACAAAACAAAAGCTTGCAAGACAGAAGTGAGCCGATCTTCTAAAATTAAAATAACCAAGGAAATTAACGCGATCGTGCATGTAAGGTATTTTTATATATACCATTATTATTGCATGTGTAGCGGTACATGGATATTTAACAACACAGGGGTAGATGAAGATTCATCGACCTAGACAACGGAGACAGAGTGACACGGCTGAGACAGTCAGCCTGTGACCACGGCCGGTGCAACCTGGTCGAAACGTCAGGCAATAATAAACGTATGTAAAAACACCTTACATGCATGATCGCGTTAATTCCCGTGGTTATTAGAATTTTAAACATGCAACGCGAAATTTTAAAAGTTATTAGAGCCGATATTCTTCCACTATGTCTTAAGTATGCATCAATTAGTCTTATCTTTGATCTAGCTTGTCTTGCAAAGTCATAGAAATTGTTACTTATCGAATTGTCAATCTACATACAGATGGTTCAGTAAATGCAGTTGAGCGATTCGATTATCCGTCATCTAAACGACAGCTTAAGAGACTTTATGCCGCTACTGGGGAAAAATAGTAGTTTCTAAACAGGTATGAGTATTTTTAGGTCAACTTGAAACGTTGTATAGTTATATCACGCGTTATGTTACAAAGAAATGCCACTTTTCATAAAAATACGGGATATCTAAAACAAGAATGCTAAGTGTTGACGAAGTGACGTAAAAATATTTTATTGTGCTCTCGGGCAAAGTAACACACCTAACAATAACATTTCTGTTTTCCTGCTGCGTTTTTTTTTCAATGGCGGCTAGTGTGGTCCGTAGAGCCTCTGTAACTTAATTGTTGTATTTGTCGACAACCCTTATTTATCCCACTGCTGGTATAAGGATCTCGCCTCAATTGAAGGGGTTTAGAGCACTCCACCACGCTGGTCAACTGCGAGTTGGCGGAGGACAGTGTTTTCAAGCCACTTAATTGGTCTGTCAGTCATCTCATCATCTTATAACAATTGAATTGCAGGAATCTATTAAATTTAGTCTTATTATTGCTGATTTATAATAATAAATCAATGGATCAGCAAATAATGCAGGTCCTAGACTAAAATTTAATATCATCCATGCTAACGTATGACGTCAGTTTGCCAAGACTAGAGATATAAATGCTGTATAATACCCATACATACAATATACGGTAAGAATTGTATAATACGTTATAATACCGTATTACATCAACATCGACTGCATAATATGTATGATTAGACGTATTTTTCGAAATAATTCATTTGTACTACTGTATTGCACTGTAAAATGTCTAGTTAACGACGTGACAGGTTATTTGCCAAGTGTTGTATAATGTAATCGGTTAAATATTCATGTAATTGTGAATATTTTAACAACAAATCAGTTTGCACAAGATGTTTGAGATACGTAAACCGTATTATATAAGTAATTAAATATAGAGAATAATGCGTGCGAGTTATAATTAAGAATTCGATTTTATATGAGTAATTATAAATAAATGATTATGGTATGGATGATAAGTTTGGTTTTTTATTTTTTTGCGAATTTCACCCACTTGCAGATTGAAGTTTGGCGCTCATTTGGTAGTTAATTGATTCAGGTGTTATTTTGCGGAAGTACTTTGCGTGCTTCCGCCACCAGTTAGTTCAGACGTACTAGTTTGCCGGCACCCACCTACTGCCATTAGTAGATGCGTTAGTAGATAAATTGGGGTGGTTCATCAACATCTTTGAACCAAAGCCAACTCACCTGCACGTGGTGCACCCTTCTGACTTCCAAACGAAGCTCTGGCGAAAAGAGAAGTAGGGCATAGCGTATTTTTTAAGCTGCTCGACTGGGGAAGTACCTCCACCATACAGAATACCGTAGCCAAATGACAATTCCCTTGAGGGTTATTGTGTTCCTGCGAGTGAGTGTGGTCACGCGGACAGAAAGAAAGAAAGGAAGGAGTATAGGCTGGCAATGGATCGGCGACCCCTTGCTGTTGGTGATCTCATGGGCGGTGGTGATTGCTTTCCATCAGGTGACAAATATGCTCGTTTGTAAAAGTGTGTCGGCGATTTTCTTAGAAACTACTGATCCGGTTTGAATGGAGTTTTTGCTATTAGACTGCTATTTTTCTGCAAAAGTGTTGTGCCAAACGTTGCCCTAAACAAACCAGTACTATGTACAGTATAGGAGTTCCGTATCAACCCATAATCATCCCCGTGCTGCAGTGTTGGGATACCGGTCTCCCCTCAATCGAAGGGGTTTAGAGCATAATCCATCACGCTGCTCAAATGCAGATTGACGTTGGTCAGTGTTTTCCGCCCGAAGGCCACTGACGACGACCACTAACGACTGTTATCTAATGACAACAGATTAATGTGCCCTCCGGACCACGAAGGTATGGTCGTCTGCCACGCGTAACGACACCATCGACCTCTTCATTAGAAGAGTTATTTTTTCAGGCAGCTTTGTTTCACGCACAAAATAATAAACATTACTGTAAATATAACATTTTAATATATTAAAAGAATAATCAAAATATAAATCATTTATATTAATATCAAAAATTATGAAAAGAAAATTATGAGAGTACTTTTATGGCAAATATATAATGACGTATTTTCGCGTTACTTAACAAACAGTTAAAATGTAACAGGGATAGTTTACGCCAAATAAACGTTTTCCAATTATCCCAAATCGCCATAAACGTTTTCCAATTATCCCAAATCGCCATAAATGTTTTTCTAATTATTGCGTAAAATTTTCTGTGTTACATTTGAAATTGAATAAGTTACGTAAAAATACTTATAATGTTTGAAATTATTCAATTTTATAAACTTTCGTTTGAGAACTATGATTATTATCATTTGTGCATATGATTATATTCCGTGGCGCTAGTCCAGCACTACTAATCGCCGACGATACAATAGTGTGGGGTTCGTAGACGACTGGAGATCATTCCTTTAGCATTATGGCGGAAGAAACCAGCTCCTGGGGATAAAAAAATAATTTTGAACATTTGTTTGTTTGCACAACTTTACTGTATATATTATATTACATAATACGAATATACAGCAGTGATATATGGTTTATAAAACGGGCTTATTCCTTTGATTTACTGAATGAAATCATGAACGGTGGTAAGGAGATAAGAAAGAGAAAGAAACAAAAAACAAAGTGATAATTAAATAACATAGGTCTAGATAAAAGAGAAATTAATAACTAACAAATACATATTAATAAATATCTTCATAAAATATACGTTTTTTTTCATATTCTGTACCTTGTGCGCATCCAAGTAGGCGAAGTCTGTCTCCGCTGCGAGTATTTGAACCGCGTCGACGATCACATCGGCAGCTTTGCGCACGTTCTTACCGAACATGGCGAGCACTTCGCTCACAGACACCTGCAAGTAAAAAAAAACCGTTTTACTTCACAAAAGGTATATACGACTTTGTTTATGTACCTACAGGTGACATAAATAAATATTCCTGCACAAATTACACAAGGCCGTTTAGACCCATTACTATTAAGAAAATGTATTGACAATTTTTTTTTTGTAAATACATAGAAAACACCCAGACCAAGAGAAACAGACATGTTCATGCACACAAATATATGTCTTGTGCGGGGATCGAACCAGCGATCTCGGAGTCAAGTCAAGTGGCCATTGCTAACCATACCGTCAGATATAATTTCACTCGTTGTCCGTGTCGGCACCTGTTGGCTATCGCAGAATATTGTCGACGACGGTGTGTTTATTACACAGCATTAGTGATGACATCACAGCATAGCTGAGTGATGGCCAATTTAGCATCATGATGACGAGCTCGGTGGCGTAGCGGTCAATGGCGCGGCTTCGACACCAACGCTCGTGGGTTCGATTCCCACATAGGACAAACATTTGTGTGCATGAACATCTGTTTGTCTTAGTCTGGGTGTTTTCTATGTATCATAAGTATGTATCACACATCCACACACCCTCACACCCCCACACAGCCACTCATGCACACAATACAAACACACTATACACATACTCAATCTCGACATTCTCGACCACTTACGTATTATTTATTTAGTATATACTAGATAATTAATGTAGTCCAACATAATATGTTCGACTACATTCATTATATTATGTATTATATTACTATTATAGAATATATTATACATTCTATTTTTAGTCATAACCTGTCACATGATGGTTATGCATATGTTCATTATCATGCATCTTGTAATAATGAGTATGCTCGCATCTAGCGGGGAGAGTGCTGGTGATCTGAGTCACAGGCCCAGCCTAGTTCAGACACCAGTCTCTCACAATCTTTTATAATATTTTAGTCACTGTTATATATTATTGTTGTTAACGCCTACGAGAAACTTATTTTCAAAACAACACTAGCGGTCAGCGGTGAGGTGAGGGGTGCAGCCCGCTCGACGCGGGTCGGCGGCGCGGCGAACTAGACCACGTAATGACGCCAGCGCGTGCACACGCTCATTCGTTCTATTTTTCATAATATAAAAAATTGTAACATCGTTCCTTATAGTAAACGATCTCAAGAAGTATTTTTTAGTTTTTTGTTCATTCCTGGACATTGTTGTCAAATGTGCATAATTCTGTTACGATTTATTATTAATTACATAGAGTAAGTACCAAAGATTGTGGAGAAGAATAAAGATATACATTATTATTATTATTATAATCCATATCGCGAAAAGTCACATTCGTGAATAGTTCACTACGAGATCTTGCATTTCGCAGAATGTACACGTCTCAAAACGTCTATTTCGCATTTGGTCTACTTTTGATGCGAGTACGGTATAATTAAATTAGAAATATTTAACGCCATCTCAGCAATGAGTGGAAGTGGCTCACCAAGGCCTTTGGAGTCAAAACCTCAGCTGCATGTGGCGCACCTTCTCAATAAGCAAAAGAGGCTCTGACGAAAGAGAGGTAGGGAACAGCAATAGCCTGATTGGGTAAGTACCTCCACCTCAAAAGAAATCTGCTACATAACAACTTCCTAGAGAATTGTTGTGTTTCTGCGAGTGAATAAGGTCACCAGCCAGGACCAGCTGCGTTGCCACCTGCTGGCGTATACAACGTGTAACATAATAACTAAGCCGGCTATAACATTGTTTCCAAATTAAAAACTTATAATAAAGAAGATATATCTTCTTTTTCTTACTTTTACTGTTTCTGTAATAATTAATAATGCAACATTTGTATAGCCGGTATGTGCCACAGCCAAGGGTAGAGAGACTTAGAGCACCGTGTAAGGCCTGCGTACCCAACAAAAAGGGGTAGCAAAAAAAATTCAGTGGCAGCATTGAAGTGAAAAGATGTGTACTGTTATACACATATACATATACAAATGTTGTTTAACTACTATAGATAGTAGTTAAACAACATTTGTATAGAATGGGGGGTGTGCCACGGCCAAGGGGAGAGAGATTTAGAGCAATGTCTAAGGCCTGCGGAGTGCGGACCCAACAAAAAAGGATACCAAAAAAATTTTCAGTGGCAGCATTGAATAGCATAGGACGTTTCTTTAGTAGTTAATACAACATTTATACAGAGTGGGGGGTGTGCCACGGCCAAGGGGAGAGAGACTCAGAGCACCGTCTAAGGCCTGCGGACCCAACTAAAAGAGACATCAACACAATTTTCACTGTCAGCATTGCTTATGAAGTGAAAAGATGTGTAATGTTGTGACTGTTTGTTCGTGTATGTAATGTACTTACTGATATTTCGTTCTCTCTCCAACAATCGTAGTCTGTGACGAGAGCAACAGCTGCGTAGCTCAAACCGGCTTCTTTTGCCAGCACCACCTGAAGAATAATGTTTTTTTTTTAATAAATTTGTTAAATGCAGCCCAATTTGCTAGTGATTCAAAGCTCAACAACATTGATCAGAATAAATTAGCCGTTCGCTAAAAATGCTTGTTTTTAACAAGTTTTTCTCAATAAATTGAGAATTCGTTTGAATTTTAAAATATAATATTAGTCGTGACGCATGAAACTTGCACCTTTGTTTATAGGAAAAAAAGATTTATTCCGTTCTAATACCAAAAACTAATACCACTGGTATTTGTTTGAACTCATATTTATTTTCTATTCCAAACGGATACCACTCTTTGAATTATTAAATTTTATGTGCGAACGAATACCAACCACATGAATTTGGTACAGTCGGTTCAGTAAAACCTAATCAAATTTATGTTTTCTAATATTTTTATGTGATCGTAATATAATGCTTAAACTTTCCAAATTTACTTGATTCCAATATTTTTATAAAGGTATAGGTAAGAGTAGTGTAAGTGTAAGTATCTTGCAATGTTTTTATACCAGCGAGATAGGGTGAGTTTACTCTATTGTTCCAAAATTCGAAACAACCAGTCAGATTTAAGTATGACTGCGATGTCTAAAATATTTTATTGTCTGTCTATTGTAGAAAAATGCTGATTCATTCCTATGTAGGTAATAAGTGACTGACTTGATTACACAAAAAGTTGATTTTCTGTGATATTTTACAATCTTTTAGGGTTCCGTACCTCAAAAGGAAAAACGGAACCCTTATAAGATCACTTTGTTGTCCGTCTGTCTGTCTGTCTGTCTGTCTGTCAAGATCCTCTAAGTCGAGAACGCGTGGAGGTATCAAGCTGAAATTTGAACTGTATACTCAGGTCTACGGTCCCATGAAGTTGTAAAAAAATCAAACTGTTAAGTATACGTAAAAAAAAGATACGGCCGTTTATTCAGCAAAAAACGCATATTTCGACACATTCTCAATGGAATCAAAACTCATAGGGTACTTACCGCTGACTTAGAACTATGAAATTTGGCAAATAACATCGTTATAGACTACAAATACAAGAATAAATCTCAAAACTATACATTTGTAATTAAATCTTAAAAAATAGGGGGATAGATTCCTGAACTATGATGATCCTACGTACGGAACTCTCGGTGGGCGAGTCCGCCTCGCACTTGTCCGGTTTTTTTTTATTTAAGGTGATTTGTTTTTCGTGAAAAATTTGCCTGACATAGTTACATAAGTAGCCGTAAATAATTACGTACATATCCAGTAATAACTATGTCAGGTAATTTTTATTATAAATTGAGAGCTGATTTTCTGAGCTGATTGTCTAATATCTAAAAATCTAGCAAACGTTTTATTTATTATGATCTATGTTTGTTTGTTTGTTTGTTTGTAAAGTCTTTATTGCACTATAACAGTAATACATAATGTAACATTAATCACAAGTACAATGGCGGACTTATCCCATTAGGGATCTCTTCCAGTCAACCACAGAATACCCAAAGGAGACCGAACTTTCGCGAGGCAGTTATATTTAGCACAATGTAAATAAATAATGACTATGTAATCATAGTTAAATACATATTCTTAAACTATATACACACATAAATGCACATACTTAATACATTTATATACATACACATATACACACATATAATATATTATATACATATACTTATATACATACATACATACACATGCATACATATACCATAACCACTGAATATAATATAGAGAATACATAAGTATCACTTAGTCTGATGTGTTAGGACCTTGATACCAGAGCTTATGTAACTTCAGTTTAAAACAATGAACAGACTGAGACATTTTCACATCTATGGGCAGTGAATTCCAAAGGCGAGCCGCACGTACAGTAAAAGATTTTGCGAAGGAGTGGCAGTTGTATAAAGGAGTGTTCAGTATTGGATTGTTGCAAGATCTTAAGCGCTCGTCTCCTTCTCGAAATTTGAATTTTTCACACAAGTACCTCGGTGCTGACGGGTTAAACAATATTTGGTAAAGAAACGTAAGGATATGGATATTCCTTCTCAGCCTTATGGGTAGTAAGTTAAGTTTATTACGGTATTCAGTGATATGATCAAATTTGCGCACCCCAAACACATATCTAATACATAAATTTTGTATACGTTCTAATTTATTAGTAAGGTCTTCAGTAGAATCAAGATATACCACATCCCCGTAGTCTAATATAGGGAAAAGAAGAGAATGCACAAGTAAACTTTTGGTTTTAATAGGAAGGAAGTATTGGAGGCGTTTTAAAGAGTGGAGAGAAGCAAAAATTTTACGACTGACTTCACCGATATGGGGGGCCCAAGACAGCGTCTGATCTATGGTGATGCCCAAATTTTTAACGGTAGCAGAGAAGGGAATTACGGTATCATTAAGAACGACATTAGTGCATACCACGCCGTGAAACTTAGATATGAAATGCGAACTACCAACTACAATGGCTTGAGTTTTGGAAGGGTTAATTTTAATCCAAAGTCATTAGTCCATTTGGTAATGGCGGCCAAATCATTATTAATGACCTTAATAGCTTCACTTATATCATCTATCGAAGCCGAGGCATATATTTGGAGATCATCAGCATATAAGTGATAAGAAGAGGAGAGGGAAGACACTATGCCATTGATGAAAAAAGAGAACAATATCGGTGAAAGAACTCCCCCTTGAGGCACACCCGCTGTAAGCTCACACCAGTCGGACCTAGTCTCCTCAATCTTCACCAATTGTTTTCGGTTGGTAAGGTAGGTAGGTAGGATGTCTAGATCCACGGTATTAAAAGCATTGGTGAAGTCAAGTAACACTAAAACCGTTAACTTTTTATTGTCAATATTGCTTCTTATGTCTTCAGTTACTTTTACCAGCGCAGACATTGTGTTATGCCCTGCACGAAAACCCGACTGTCGCTCATTCAAAAAGTTATGTTTATGCAGATAGTAAGTAAGGCGCTGATGCACAAAGTGTTCCAGCACCTTGGAAAGGACAGGTAAAATTGAAATGGGTCTGAAATCGGAAAAGGAAGAGGAATTGTTTTTTTTTGGATGCGGGATTATGTGAGCTTTCTTCCAGGCCAAAGGGAAGACTCCAGTTGAAATTGAGAAATTAAGTATGTCAGCAAGGTAGGGAGCAATTACATATTTTATCGGTTCTATCATATCAATGCCAATATCGTCATCTCCGACAGCTTTGGAACTTATGGATCTATGAATGAATAAATGAAATGTTTGCTATCTACATTTTATTTTTTTGGATTTGACTGGTTTTTCTTTTCAATTAAAGGTCTTAAAATAACATACAAATTATTTTTACCGACTGTACCTTATATCATTGAACTTGGTTTGGTATTAGTTTGAACAATGGTATCCGTTAGGAATAGAAAATAAATATGAGTTGCAACAAATACCAGTGGTATTAGTTGTTGGTATTAGAATGGAATAAATCGAAAAAAAAATGGAATGCTGGCTTACCTCTGGTACACTGGTCATGTTGACTAGATGCCCTCCCCATTGACGGTGCATGAGACTTTCGGCGCGACTTGAGAACCTTTGAAACAGATTAATCATAAACTTTAAATGAGTAGACTGTCTTCGATCATGAACACACTTAGGTATAATTACGTGTATATTGAAATTGTGAGATGGCGTTAAACATTTCAACAACTTTTGATGCGAGTACGGTGTAATTAACACCGTACTCGCATCAAAAGTTGACGAAATGCGAAATGTACGTTTTGAAAAGTGAATATTTTGCGATGTGGATGATTCTCGTGGTGGACTATTCACGAATATGACATTTCGCGATATGGACGAAGTGAACGAAATGCGACGAAACGACAAAAAAGCATGTATCAAAATCAAAAATTAAAGACATTTTATTCTCCTCCTATGAGGTCCTCTACCTCACAGAATATCGCAACCAAGTAACAATGACCTTGCACTTCTCACTGGACATGTCGTACCTTTCTTTCGCCAGAACTTCGTTTGCTTCACGGCACTACGTGAGGTGAGGTTAGTGTCAGCTCTAGAGATGGTGGTGACCCACTTACACCCAAATCGACACTATTAAACTAAACACTAAAAACTAATTCTAAATTACGACAGTTAAAGATTCACATTATTATTTTTCAATATGTGTATGGACACATGATAAATTCTAACCTTGGACCCTGTATAACCACGGCCGTTCCGCTGTCATGACATGCGTATCCTCTCGCACGCGCCGCTTGCAGCATCGCCTGTCTCGCTCGCTCGCAGTACGCCGGTCGCATAGGCAAGTGGCACACCCCGCGGGGCCCGCCTTCCGTGCGATCGTAGAATGTACATTTGCGACCCCATGTTCTAAAGAAAATAATAAAGATAAATTATGAAATTGATATCGTCGGACGTACTTGTCCAAGTTTCCATCCTCAGACATTAAAATTACTTCTAATTTCAGTTCGGTTGCTATATGCCATGTGTTCGCTCGCTTATACAGACAACCACCATGCTAAGTAATTAATACTAAAATTTTTAAAATACCCTAGCTTATGAATTATTATTTAAACTAGCGACCCGCCCCGGCTTCGCACGGGTGCAATGCTGATACTAAATGTACTACAGAAGGTCTTTGCGCTTTGTCCTATCCAGTCCTTCCCCAGTTATAGGCACACGCCGCCGGCTCCGCGGCCGGTACCGCCACAGCCGTTATGTCCCTGCATTTTAAATGTGTAATATCTTCTAAACTATTCATTTAAATTACATGCTGTGAAGGGCCATATTGATCTATATTAAATGCGCAATGTATTTAAGGTACTTAATTGGATAAGGATTAATTCTGTATTGCTTAAAATCGCTTCGTAAATAAGGCATTATTTCTTGTAAAAAGCAAAGGATAAAATAACGGTTATTGTGTGTTACCACTAAGAGATAGACATATACCATCGCGAACTTTTTTGTAGACCATTTTAAGGTGAACAATACTGTACTACATTATTTTGATCTATCTCGTTGGGTTCAGCCAGCGTTTGCAATGAAAGAGCAAAAAAATGTGTTTATTTACGACATCACATTAGAAACCTCTAAATTATCAGTGTTTTTCTACTATGTTATGCATATATTATACATATAAACTTTCCAGTTGAATCACTCTATCTATTAAAAAAAACCGCATCATAATCCGTTGCGTAGTTTCAAAGATTTAAGCATACATAGGGACATAGGGACAGAGAAAGCGACTTTGTTTTATACTATGTAGTGATAGTTGATTTCGGCCATCTTGCCAAAATGTTATAAGTATTTAAAAAATGGAGAAATTCACCTCTTCCGCGAGGTGGGATTTGAATCTACGACCTCTCGTTTACCGGTCGAGTGCTCTTCCAACTGAGCTACCAGGAAGGTTTATGATGGTGGCGAACTTTTGCACTTTATGTTTTACTCCTGTGAAGTCGCAGGGTGGCGCCATCTACGTGGGTTCAAATCCCACCTAGGCGCTGAGGTGAATTTTGTCAATTTTTAAAATATTTATAATACCGTAGCTAATTGTTAACACACAAATAATTTCTTGTAGAAACTTCAGGTAGCACAAAGAGCCACATGAATAGGATCGATGCTGGTCGTTGATCGAGTAAGATGCAGCCGAATGGAGACTGAGAATCGGAAGGTGTTATAGTAACATTTACCTAAAAATAAATAACGTCCTTTGTTTTAACTCTGTAAAAGATTTTTTGGCAATGTATGAAGCATGTTACCTGTCAATGAAGTCATCCAATATGACGAGGTCGCCGGGTTTGTACTCCTCGACGAGCGAGCCGGTGGCCGTGGTGGCCAGGACGTGTGTGCAGCCAGCTTCCTTCAGCGCCCAGATGTTAGCGCGGTAGTTCACATCACTACGAAAGAAAGTTGCGTTGAGTTGCGGAGTGCGTGCAGTGGAGGCTCACCATCATCTTAAGCTATTTTATGTTCGCCGATGACTAAACGACACTCTGGAGGTGGAGTATGTACGATAATATTAATTTCGACTGAACCCATCATCTGTAGAGGCCAGAGATAAGATAATAATGAGTAAGTTTATGAAATAAAGACAGTATCCAACGATAAGTCATTGTCTTAATACACGTACAATATACTAGTACCAACCCTACATGGCGACCCTGCTATAGGTACCTGTCCAATATACACGCCCAAAGGCAACTTGGTATAATGACTGGTTTATCACATCTAATGACAACAGTCGGGATCGATGGCTTAACGTGTCGTCCGAAGCTCGGAGTTAACACAAATGTAACCATCCATAAACAGGATACGGTCGATGTTGCTTTACGTTGCGCACACGTGACTTTATTATACTCGAGTCGAGACATCCAGCTCCTCTAGGCTGTAGATAATTTATTAACCCACTAGCTTCTATTCGTCCCGTGAACATAGTGCTTGGATAAAAAGTATGTATGTAAGTAAATATGCGTCAATCCAGAATTTTACTTCAAATGTATACCATATTTCAGCTGAATCCATTCGGCCATTTACCCGTGAAAGAGTAACAAACATCCATACGTTATGTGAGTTCCGAGACAGCCGTAGTTTTGCCCCGGGGACTGCAGTGAACTTATTTTTTTTTTTTAAATCCTCTTTAGAAACCGAGACGGTTCGGCTATCTCTTGGTGTTGCTGATCTCCATGGGCGGTGATGATTGCTTTCCACCAGGTAAACCACATGCTCGTTTGCCCCCCTCTCATATATAAAAAAAAAAGAAATGAAAAAGGTCCATCCTGGGTAATCAGATGACATACTACGACATACGACGACATACTTTTGCTT
Organism: Hypsopygia costalis; assembly: GCA_937001555.2. Lineage (NCBI taxonomy): Eukaryota > Metazoa > Arthropoda > Insecta > Lepidoptera > Pyralidae > Hypsopygia > Hypsopygia costalis. Next base: position 9,924,218 of record OW443349.2, read on the forward strand.
GTCTGCCACCCGAAACAGTATAAAAAAAAAAAAATACGACTGACAAGACTATGTATGACTCAAAATTATTTTCAGTTTAATAATTATTATTATATTCAAAAAGAAGAGTTAGCTATGGGGTCCCCTCCCATTGATGGCTGACTTATTCATGGCCAGCTAAAAACACGAAAATATTTATCGGTAAACCACTGCTACCGCTGTTAATCCTAGCTACACAGTGGTAGGAATGTGTGGTGGACCTGTACCTTGGTTGATACTGATGTTTCCTCCCGTGTCTGGCCAGCAACACGCAGCTGACACCCTTGATCTGCCCCTCGATGAGCACGTCTGAGGGTTTTCCGAATGGCGTATTCACTTCGCGTTCCACTTGATTCTCGAACAGTGAGGGGTCATCAAATCCGGACCCACCGATGATTCCAATCTGACGGATTTAATGTTTACATAATAATTATGTTTTATACCACGCGGATCTACAAAATGAGCCATGGTACATGTATCTTATTAAACTAGCCAATGCGGCCACCCGCAACTTTGTCCGCATGAACTTCTTTCCCATGGGAATAAGATACTTTCCCGGGACAAAAAGTAACCTCTTTGCTATTCGGTATTCCAGGCCAATAATCGTAATATAACCTGTGCCAAATTTCATCCAGAATACCAATTCTTATAATTTTTCTACGATCGTAGAACGAAAGTTGACCGAATCGAGATTGAATTGTGAATTGGCTAAAATTAATTTACTTAATTTCAATCAATAGTTAATACCAATTCTTATTGCTAGCAGAACGCCATTTTTAGTTTGTTTAATGTTGGGGCATAATTCGATATAGTCACACTTTGGTATAAACTTTGAAGTTTCATATTGTGATATGAGAATATAAAATTTGACATTTGTTTTACATACATGACACATACAGTACAGTTCAGTGCATATCAAGCTTTGAACGGACCGAACTGGTTGTGCATTTCAAAAATTAGTAAAAAAATGTTTAGCACTGAATTTATATGGGGTGTAATTGGTTCACCATGACCTTTGGAGCCAAAACGAAGCTCACCTGCACGTAGTGCACCCCGCCAATAAACAAACGAGGCTCTGGCGAAAGAGTGGCAGGGCACAACGATAGCCTGACTAAGGAAGTACCACCACCTCACAGAATAAGAGTTAAATAAATAAATAAATAAATATTGTCAGACGAATTACACAGCGCCATCTAGCCCCAAAGTAAGCGTAGCTTGTGTTATGGGTACTAGACAACTGATACACATACATAAATACATTTTTTTTTGTAAATACATACTTATGATACATAGAAAACACCCAGTCCACGACAAACAGACATGTTCATGCACACAAATGTTTGTCCTATGTGGGAATCGAACCCACGAGCGTTGGTGTCGAAGCCGCGTCATTGACCGCTACGCCACCGAGCTCGTCTTGTTGTTGTTGTGTTCCTGTTCCTGCGAGTGAGTGAGGTCACCAGAAGGTGGCACCGCGCGGACGACAGTCATTGTTGCAAGCATCTATAGCCGACGGTAACCGCTTCACATCAGGTGGGTCGTATGCTTGTTTTACACACGTGGTATAAAAAAACGTATCTGTAGGCTGTGTGTGTGTATAAAAGTATCACATTTTTATACCTACAGTATAAAAATGTCATACTTTTATATCTTGTCTACTTTTATATTTTTCAATTTGAGAAAGGGTGATTATGAAAAAAGGATATATTGAGAAAGGGACATTTCGAGAAAAGGATGTATTGAGAAAGGATATTTGGAGAAAAGGACATTATGAGCTGAGAGGCATCCCATAATGACTTTATGATAAAAAAATAAAGTAGCATTTCCAAACAACAATTTATTAAATAACAATACTTCTAATTGTAAAATTAAATATCTAAGTGAGAAAGTCTACTAAAGCAATATAATCCTATCGTCAACATATGATAGTTAAATGCTTCGATGTTATTTCTCTAAACCTTGTTGGAACTTGAGCTCTTTTACTGTTTCATGGGCTTTCTGTATATTCTGGGCTATTTGGAAATATCTCTTTGATTCTTCAATGTTCTGTTCTACTCCATCTCCTTTCTTGTACATCATACTGACATTAGCACAGGCGTACATGTTCCCATACTCGCACGCTTTCATCGCGAACTGGAATGCTTGTTTGTAATCTGATTTTATTAAATAATCAATGTTTTTATTTTTCTCGGGATTGTGCGGGTTGAACTCGGCAGGATTCTTTGGCACGCCAGCCAGATACATTCCAGAAAGATAGTGGCAAGCCATATCATCTTTCTGATCACAACTTTTCTTCAAGTAGTTGTAACCTGCAATGTGATATAAAGAGATTTAATTTTTTTTTTTTTATACTACGTTGGGTGGCCGACAAGCATATGGCCCACCTGATGTGAAGCGGTTACCGTAGCCATATTGACGCTCGCAAATTAAATTAGCTCGCGCGCCGCCACCCCCGCTGCCATCGCAGCATCTCCTTCCTTTCTGGTGACCTCACTCACTCGCAGGAACACAACAGCCCTCAAGGGAACCGTTATTTGGCTGCGGTATTCTGTGAGGTGGAGGTACATTCACCAGTCGGGTAGCTTACAATTACGCTCCCTACCTCTCTTTTCGCCAGAGCTTCGTTTGTCAGTCAGCAGGGTGCACCGCGTGCAGGTGAAGTTGGCTTTGGTTCAAAGATGTTGATGAACCACTTACACCCCATAATTCAAAGGTTTTAACAAGTTACACCTCACCTTGTGTTTAGAAGAATTTATGAAAGAAAAAAATGCCTAGTTGTTAACAATGCTCTCGAAACGTGCATGTGTAAATATGATGTTTTGTAACATTCCATTACAGAAATTCTTCAACAAGTTGTAATTATAATAATAAAAGCATAACATTTCATTCCTAAGATTTTTTTTTATTAGAAATAATGGTGCTTTAGTGTAGAGTAGTATTTGCGGCATAGGCATTCTGTGGCGGTCACTTGCTTGCAGGCACGGATATTTCAGCCTTCCATCAACAGTGTGCAAGGACCACAATGATAGAAGCCATAGCCGAATAAAGTTGTTATCTATCTTTCTATCCAGTTACAATGTGTTTTGCCTAGAAGAACAGGTACTAATATTATTAGAATAATCCAAACAACTACATATTTGAAGCATAAGCAAGGGTACAGTGTATTTGTAACCTGGCCGACTGGGAAAGCCAAATAAAAATTTCCTTGTTGTGTTCGTGGGAGTGAGTGAGGTCACCAGAAAAGGAGTTGCTGCGTTGGTAGCGGAGGTGGCGGCGCGCGAGCGACATTTCATATTGTGAGCGTTAATATGACTGTGGCAACCGCTACACATTAGGCGGGCCGTATGCTTATCTGTCACCCAACATAGTATAAAAAAAAAGACCCCTAAATAAGAATAAAAATACTTATTCTGGTAAGAATAATAATTTTGAAAAATTATTTGTTTCTAGTCATCATAGTCATTAGAAATTATTGAAGTACCTACAAATTTATCTGCATACATCTTGGGGTTTCATAATAAATGACTAGATAACCTCAATTTTAAATTACCTACCTTTAGGGATATCCCGTTTAATATTCACTCCAGGTCCTGTAGCTGTAAGCAGCATACCGGCGTGAAGACACGCCGCAGGTTCGTTCAATTCACATCCTTTTTCGAAATAGGTTAAGGCTTCGGCAGGATTTCCTTTTTCTTTTCCTCTGCCCACTAGAGTGTAATTTCCATACTTTAAGCACGATTTTCCATAATTGTAATCTACACAGTTACTTTTGTACACCTTTCCAGCCTTGTCGTAGTCTTTTTTTATCGCCTCCAAGTAGTCGCCAAGTAAATGGCAAACTTCTGGCTTTTTTTCTTTGAAGCAACCAAAACGATATTCGATACCAAGGTTCTCTATATACTCTTTGACATCTTCTTCCTTTTTTAAGTCATAAGCCATTGTTTTTATTTTATAATTTCGGTAATAATCACTTCATAAAATACAACTTTATAGGTTAGATAACAACTTGGGAAATGTCAAATTGATAACGCTTATCAATCAGTAAACAAAATCGTTGATGTCCTCATATAAACGAAACTAAGAGAAGTAATATTAATAGTACTATATTATTAAAGCATTTATTTCGCAAAATAATAAAAAATAAATAAGGATATAACACAAATATCAGGAAAATTAAAATCTGAGAATAAAATATAGTACCTTAACTTTCTTGTTATCGCTCATTTTACGCTGAAACTCCAGTCCATGCAGAACGAAATTGGTTCAGCTATTGATATTGTATAAACCTTTGTAAGATCAGCACTCACGACGATTTAACAGGCTATTAAAATCACAAAACTCACAACGAAATAAAAGACACCGATTGATGTACGAAATCAAAGCAGGCTTGAAATGATAGATAGATACACGACATCCGGTCCGATTCGGTCAGTCTTGCCAGATCCGATTTTGAAATATCGGGAGAGTTGCAGAAAAAAGCAATACCTAGATGTATCGCAGGAAAAACCTGAACCAGGTTATTAAAAGTAAACAATAGTTTTAACTACATACTTTTTACATATTTTTCTGTTATTTTTATTTAGCATTCCCTTTTTTATTCCAAGATCTCATGACATCGTTTTCTTCAAAAAAATTTTGGTACTTAATCTATGTATGTAAGTAGCACCCGTATGTAAGTAGCACCCATGTCTTTTCAGGTACCTACCTAACCTGAAAAGATATGGGTGGAGAGCTTATCACGTAATTTAGTTTTTGGCAAAAAATATGAGAAATTATCTCCACTCTCCACTCCACTGATGCACTAGAGTGTGGTAAACACACAGACATTCAATTATAGTTGAATGTCTGTGGATAAACATAATAAGTTAAATACAAAAGCAGTTCAATTATGAAACATTTCGTTTTGTTCCGGTCTCCGTAGTCCATACCAACGAAGATTCCAAAACGATTGAAACGCTTTGTTTCTATCACATTCAATGGTTCGATGAAGTACTCCGTATCTACGTTTTGAAAATTACTGAAGGCACAAGCACAACATTAGGAAATAAATCCAAAATATTCGTAAATTACTTTATTTTCTCTGTCAAAGAACAGTAGATTCATATAGAAAAATAGAAGTACAGTAGACATTTGAGAAAAAACTGGATATCTCCTGTAAGATCAGGAGATCTAGCAACACTGGGTTCAATTAATAACCCAGATCTTCAGCACAGACATTCAATTATAATTGAATGTCTGTGGTCTTCAGACAAAAATGTAACCATAGATATACAAACCTGCGAACACTGTAACGTTATACGTTTCTTTTTAATAAAATTCCATATAAAAACATAATTACATAAAAATACATAATACTAAACTTAAAATAAAACTATATACAACACGGTTTTGTGTTATTTAACTTAAAATCAATAAATAAAAAAGATATGAATTGGATTACATAACTCAATTCTATAACTAAAGTTAAATATTAATTGATGCCTTGAGTTGAATGAGTCACAATTGATTCATGACAATATTAATTGTTAATTAATATTATGAACAAAATGTTTACTATTTCAATATTTACAATCGTCGGAATAATAAATAAACAATGAAAAATAAATCACTAAAATAATAATTTAAAACACGTACAAATAATCAATTAAAAATAATATTAGTCGTATTACTCAATTGCCCAAAACGTATTTGCTAATGGTTTTCTTGAGCGTCACACGGTACCCTATTAGACAAACATCGTACGATCTTATGGGCGGAGCAAAGACAGCTCATCGGCAACAGCCGATACTCGGACCCCACACCACTTTTTTCAACCGCACAGACGACACACAGACTAGCATAGTGCATGGATGTATTCCTATGCATAGTTCGTACATGCAAAATTTAAAGAAATAATAACTCAGTTTAATCTCTTTGAATATAATATACCTATGTGATATAAGTTTTTCTTTGCTACTAGTTTACCGCCACTGCGGTACTTACATAATAAGTCGCGGAGGACTTTGGAAACTGAAATCACGTATATACAGGGTTTCCCCAATAGGGTAAGTGTTGATCAGTTATTATTTTATAGGCCAATCTTAAAAATGTGTACTAGCTGTGGTTTTGCCGTGTAATATATATATATAGCTCCTGGGTTGCTTATCCCAATACGACGAATACATAATCTTTCGTCCATGTAATATTGTTACCGATTTATTTACATATAATTTATAATTTTATTGCTTTAATTTGGAAAAAGCCGAGTGTATTTAATTAGGGTTAGACCTCATTGTGTTTTCTTTGTTAGCTTTGCAAACCAAAATTATTTAACTACGTAGTTATTTTGATCTATCTTCTTTATAATTATTAAATCTTGACGGCATATAATTGCTTTAGATTTTTATTGTGAATAATTATCACTTTGACCCGTTCTGATTGCGATCTTTTATACCGACACCACTCACCGTCTACCTATTAGACCCGTCTTGGCTTGGCTTTATGGCTTGGTGTTGGTGATCGCAATCGACGGGCTTAGCTGACGGATGTGCTTAAGCTGGAGTATTGTTCCAGGGAGTTATATACAAGTTAAGAAGAATTAGATACCACTAGAAAAAGAAATTACAGACAAGTTAAGAAGAATAAATTAATACTTTGAAACTGAGCATTGAGGTCCCCTGCTGCCACGTCCCTACACCACCGAGCCATCATCCATCTTCGGCCACCTTCGCCAGGGAAGTACGGGACCGTGGAACCAAACTTATCAGCCGGGCACTGTGAACCCGATACTTATTTTTTTTTAATAAATTTATAATCGTGTACGCTCGGTATTATTTTTTTAAAATATTTTTTTTAACTACCCGACACGACAACACTACCCACAGACATTCAATAAATATTATAGCAAACAAGTGTTGAATACACAGATAGGTAGTGTAATTTTACTGCTGTATTGCACGAGTTCTTGGAACAGATCGACAGCGCGATTTAAACTTTTAATTAGAGATTCCAATAGTTTTATCATAGAAAATAAATCACTAATAACTTCGTGTTGGAATGTAATTATTTGAATTTGGTTGTGTAGTATTATGTCCTAAAACCATAGCAAAGAATCCTGTGACGTACACCATCTTTATTCTAGAAACAATATCAATAGACATCTTTATAATTAGTAGCACAACCTCGCTGAATAAGTACCCGTCAAAATGTAGTAAACTTCTAAAGAGACAATATTATAATATTAAATCGAACATTCCAGCTAAAAAATGGTTCTTTAAAGTTAAATGTAATAAAATAGTGACTTCTATCATATCACGTATGCGAATCGATCATGCGTGTATTCCTACTCACCTTGCGAAACTACGTATCGTGGACAGTGATACCTGCGAATGTGGGACTGATGTTGGCGATTTCAATCACGTTTTTTTCTCCTGTCCTTTGTTTGACCATTCAACCTTAATTGATTCCCTAGTAACACACAAAGTTCTTTTACCTACCAATATTAGTTACCTACTCATGTATCCTTTATTGTAATATAAATTATTATCCAACTTTATTATAAGCAATGATATCAAAGTTTAAATTATATTATTCTATGTTTTAGGAGAGGTAGGGAGCGTAATTGTAAGCTACCCTGGGGACTGGGGAATGTACCTCCACCTCACAGAATACCGCAGCCAAATAACAATCCCCTTGAGGGTTGTTGTGTTCGTGCGAGTGAGTGAGGTCACCAGAAAGGAAGGAGATGCTGCGTTGGCAGTGGGGGTGGCGGCGCGCGAGCGATATTTTATGTTGCGAGCGTTAATATGGCTACGGCAATCGCTCCACATCAGGCGGGCCGTATGCTTGTCTGCCACCCGACGACGTAGTATAAAAAAAAATGTATTAAATAACTCTACTGATCCTTTTCCAAATTCCGTTTCCACTCCAAATTTTTATTCCTTCCATGTTTCCCAAACTTTGACACTGGCAAAAAGTAGCAACACTATTGACTAAGAAAAAGAAAAAAAAAATACCCGCCAAAAGTCCCGTCAATTTTCTTTCTTCAATCACCGTCAAAAACAAAACAGCTGATTTATGTCATTCGCTGTCATATACCTACAAATAGTACAAATTCATACATGAATTGACAAAAATAATTTTGCCGTTTTCTTTGCTCTTAAATCGTGGTTGTTGTTGGTTGTGCAAGAACAAAAAATAATCTACGGCAAAAGTGAAGCCTGCCCCTAAGACTTTCGTAGATTCATTTTAATATTCTGCAACTCGGAAACCTCAGAATAAAAAGTTATTCGAAAGCTACATAAAAATGTCTGGTAATTTAGATTTATTCACAAGCCGTATGAGAAAAGCTACACGGAAAATCCACTCTGTCAGCGATGCGTTGGTTAACGCGAAATTTGCCATATGTAAGTATTCCACTTGTTTGGTTTTATCAGCTCATTGAAATGTTTTTTCTATACACGAATTGAATTGAATTGTACTGGTATCATATCAATCCATCCTTCCTGCAGGTATCGAGGGTTTATCAGCAGAAGGGTAGATTAAAAACTCGCGTGGGACGGTCCCATGGGTGTTAGCAAAATGATGATTAATTAACTTTGAACTCGTAAAATTTTGCAAGACTAACAGTTTCAATTTCAATGGTGTATTTAGGCGTATGATGGAAGGTCTACTTAGTCGATAAGTTAATTTATTATTTTAAAACATCACAAAAGACAAAGAATAAGTATTTCATTTAAAAAAAACTTGTGTCTAAGATCCCAAAAGAGGCAAATCAAAAAATTTCATTTCATCATAAAAACCTGGTTAGCTTCTTGTGTCATTTCTAGTAAGAATAAGCAGCATATCACATAGGCTGACAACTTAATGACTGAAGGCCTCAATAAATAATAAAAATTTAAAATGTTACAGCTTTAAGAGATGAGCAAGTTTGGGGCGGTGGACTGTTTGTGTTCTACCATATCTTCGCATATCTAGAAGATGCTAAGGACAGGCTTAAAATGGATGAATACGACAGCCTTTTTGCTCATAAAGTTCTTTACAGGTAATAATGATAGCTTACTTTTGATTGATTATAACCACAATTGTGGTATGCATTATCCAAATTATTTGAACTGATGTGGTGTAAGTGGTTCATCAGGCTCTGGCGAAAAGAGAGGTAGGGCATAGAATATTTTTTAAGCTGCCTGACTGGGGAAGTACCTCCACCTCACAGAATACCGCAGCCAAATAACAATTCCCTCGAGGGTTGTTGTGTTCCTGTGAGTCAGTGAGGTCACCAGAAAGAATGGAGTTGCTGCATTAGCAATGAGAGTGGCAGAGTGTGAGTGATATTTCATCTTGTGAGCGCTAATTTGGCTGCTATAACCACCTCACATCAGGTGGGCTGTATGCTTAACTGCCACCAGACGTAGTAAAACAAAAATTACATTGTGGGTACTGGCCACCTATTTAATGTGACGCAATATCAAAAAACGTATGTTTATAGATATATCGGATTTCCAATAGTTTCGGTCACAGGGCTCAAAAACATCCCTAGTTATATTACGCAACACCTCTTCAGAGTTGCTTCATCTTCTCAATGAATATACTTTTTTCAGAAAGAAAGCTTTTGAAGAGGATCTTCTGCACTATTTAGGTGACACTTGGCAATCAATACCAAAGGCCACTGCACTGGAGAACTATCTGGAACATCTGCAAGCTCTAGAGAAGGAGAATCCTAAACTGCTGATGGCGTATGTCTACCACTTGTACCTGGGTCTGTTGAGTGGAGGCCAGATATTGGCCAGAAAGAGGAAAATGTTTGGCGAAAGTAAGTAGCTGTTCCATACCTTTATAATGTTTTTATTTCTAAGCGTTTATTAGATGGAGCAACATACATACGAGGGGCAAGTAAAAACTAAGGTTCCCACATTTTTTTCAGGTATAAGGCATTTTTTATTGCAATAAATAAGTATACCATCTGAAAGCTTGTACTTTGAACTATTTTTCCACATAAGTCGCCAGATTTTTCTACACATTTTTCCTGACGAGTTATCCACTTTTTTTTACCGCTTCGAAGAACTCTGCCGCTAGGCCGTCGATGAACTTGGTGACCGCTTCCTTTTTGCCTTTTCATCTGTACTGAAGTGTTGCCCACCCAAGTGTTGCTTCAATTTCGGAAACAAGTGGCAGTCGCTGGAAGCAAGATCAGGGCTGTAGGGGGCATGATCAAGCAATTTCCAGCCGAACACTGATGGCCTCCTGCTCCTTTGCTCGTCATGAATGCAATCTTTGCCATAAACTTCTTCCAACTGTCTATGAATTTCAATAGGTTGAAGCTTCTTCGTGTTTAAAAATTGAATCACTGAACGAATTTCACACCTGGCGGTAGCGGGTAGCCCGGCGATAGCGGGTTCCATCGCGGATGGCTGTTTGGTTGGCCCTGAGTGTTGTAGCGATTGCTCCCGGTAGTGCGAATGGAGGGGAGGGTCCAACAATCAAGGCGGTGTTGCTGGATTTCGCCTAGCATCTCGCGCGGCGAGTGTACAGCGTTGGGAACCTTATTTTTTACTTGACCCTCGTATATGGGGTTGGATATCTATTTACTTTATTAGACGTTAGATCTCAATTACCATTGGAGTAGTCGGTAATCGAGACGTTGTGGTCGTGGGTTCTAATCCCACCTAGGCGAGGGAGGTGAATATCCATTTTTTTAAATATTTATAAAATTATGGCCAGTTGACCGAAACCAACTATTTAAATAATAAATAATATAGATACCTAATGTACATAGAGATTTTGCTATGACTTTTCCAGAAAATCCGACTGAAGAAACATACATAGATAAAGTAACAGACTTCAGTGGTACAGACATCAGTCAACTCAAGAATGACGTCCGTGGGGCCATGAACAAGATAGCAGACAAGATGTCAGAGGAAGAACAACAGGCATTCATAGAGGAGAGCAACCAAGTATTTCTGATGAACAATTTAATTGTCAACTCAGTCGGAGGGCAGGACCAGGTCATCAGAAAACTTCTGTTAAATGTTACCGCAGTTGTTTTAATTATTGTCGGAGTAGTTGTTACTTATAAGATGCATAAATAGTTACTTTGTGATTGAGATTTATATGCCAAGGAATAATTTTTTACCCCATTTATAGAGGAGAGCAACCAAATATTTCTGATGAATAACTTGATTGTCAATTCTGGTGGAGGGCAGGACCAGGCCATCAGAAAACTTCGGTTAAATGTTACCGCAGTTGTTTTAATTATTGTCGGAGTAGTTGTTACATATAACATGCATAAATAGATAATTTGTGATTTAGAATTATGTGCCAAGGAATAATTTGTACTTCTCCAGTCAGCTTGCTGCAAATTGAGTGAGAAATCTACTCTTGCAAGCACGTAGAACGGCTTTCGTATGCAAGGACAAATTTTGATTTAAGGTTCATTATGTGTAGTCATACAGTATGAAGATGAATATAAAGAAGAATCATACAGAAGAAGATTCAATAGTAGTTGTTTATATTGTTGATAATCACACCCTTGCAGTGATATACTCTGTATATTATAGTTAATAATTGTAATGAATGTCTGTCACGTATATATCGAAACTAAATATTCAATTAATACTGAGAAGTGAAAATGTGATAATTATTTTAGTATTTTTATTTAATTTTGTTAAATAAATTTAGCCATTGTCCAATTGAATTAATACATTGTTTTGTTATATCTCTTGCTTCAAATCGAGTAAGGGAAGTTAGTCGAAAAAAAAGTACCCAAAGTGAAAACTTCCTCTCTTACTCCCTCCCTGCCGATTTTACCCGAACGAGCGTTATATTGCCGAGGGTGACGTGTTCCATGCCCGAATGTGACAGCTCAGTCCCACTCATAAATCTATTTGGTATATTAAATTTACACACAAGACCAAAATTAGCACAAGACCCCCATGCGTTGGACCGATCAGGTGAAGTCGGCAGTGGGCGCCCCGGTACTCTAATGTACCCAATTGACGACCAACAGGCAGAGGTGGCGAGACGTCGTGAGAAGAGTCCTGTCTGCTTCCTCATCATGATATCCGCGACCACTCTGGCAAGAGTGAAGCGACAAAGAAGATATTAAATTTATAATATTATTCACTATCCACAATAGTGAGAGTGCACGTGCCTGAACAGCTTTCACTTCAAAAACGGTGTTCTTGAATCGATCTTAAAGGTGCTTGACCACACGAAGTGAAAATTTCACCTCTCGCTCCCTTCCTGCCGACGGAACCCGAACAAGCGTCATAGAGCGGAGCGTGACGGCCCAAGTTTTATTTACAAGCCACAAAATAAAGTGCGCAGCGCGCTTTAAGAAGTGTTAATTTCAAGATCACAAGGAGACTCCTTCCGGGACATGGCTATTTACATGACTGAACGTCCAAAGGGCTCGATTGTGTATTTTTTTATATGAGGGGGAGGGGGTAATTGGGGGGGGGGGGGGGACGAGCATGTAGTACACCTGGTGGAAAGCAATCGCCACCGCCCACCACCTCCCATGGAGATTAGCAACACCAAGGGGTCGCCGATCCGTTGCCAGCCTTTTAAGGGAAATAAAGATTCTGTTCTTGAAGGCTCCCATCCCAAATCGTAATAAGCGAGTGATGTACATAGACCAAGCAAGTCAAGTCAGTTTGACTTGCTTTCTCAGCCGGGCGCCGCCTACCAGTTTTTAGCGGATTAGTTTTGATAAGTAAACGACTAAACTAGATATCGTTTCTCTGAGTATAGGGCAGGAAAGTACCGCTCATTTGAAAATAATGGCCATGCCTCTAGTAGTTATCGTTGACTATGTTAAGAGTAAGTTGAAATAATAGTTTTACTATTTTTTTAGCACTGTACATAGACAAATGGGATCAAAATCATGAGAATGGGCAAATGGGATTGTTTCTCTATCGCCATAGAAACAGCCGGTGATGACAACTGGTAATGATCCAAAAAACAAAGACGTTTTATATAAAAATAATTTATTTCAAATTATAAATTTAGTCCGTTACTTAAATTCCATATTTACATAACATTGATAGGCTATACATAAATACAGTGTAGGTATCATTGTACTATTTGTTAAGTGGCGGTTTGATCAACTGAGCGCGGGCAGGGTCGGGTCCATCGCCATGTCGATCAGCTCGTCGATATCGTCCGTGTTCCAGAACGACATCTCCGCCTGAAAGAAACATTGTTACAATTCATACAAAAATGACAATCAATCGACCGACGGAATAAACGGATGTTTACATTTCGTGCCACACAAGCATATGATCTGCCTGATGGTATATATAGTCATCGCGGGCTATGGACTTTTGCAATACCAGTGGCATCATTCTTTGTCGACTGTAAAATGCCTTGAATATTTTATAAGGGAATCTTGTTTTTTGTTGGCGCGACACTCGCAGCGCGGCGTGCTAGTGTTACGTACGTGTTGTGCGAGCGCGCAGGGCCGGCAGTGCAGGCGCGCGTCGCGACACTCGCAGCGCGGCGTGCTAGTGTTACGTACGTGTTGTGCGAGCGCGCAGGGCCGGCAGTGCAGGCGCGCGTCGCGACACTCGCAGCGCGGCGTGCTAGTGTTACGTACGTGTTGTGCGAGCGCGCAGGGCCGGCAGTGCAGGCGCGCGTCGCGACACTCGCAGCGCGGCGTGCTAGTGTTACGTACGTGTTGTGCGAGCGCGCAGGGCCGGCAGTGCAGGCGCGCGTCGCGACACTCGCAGCGCGGCGTGCTAGTGTTACGTACGTGTTGTGCGAGCGCGCAGGGCCGGCAGTGCAGGCGCGCGTCGCGACACTCGCAGCGCGGCGGGCCGCAGCGCGCGGCCGCGAGCCCCCCCGCGGCGCGCGCGCCCGCCACCGTCGACAGCCGCCGCGCCGTCGGACGGTCGCCCGACAGCTTGGCGCCCGCGAATATCGTGCCTGCAACCATTATGCTCACTTTCACTGCAAGCTTCAAATTAAAGCTAATTAAGCGAGCCTAGGCGACGTACCCATAAATATGCACGATTCAAAATAAACTATTTACAACAAAGATATCGATTAACGCTTTCGACTAGACAAGGTAGCTTCGGTACATCCTCACCGCAGATATACGCCTATGCTAGAAGACAAGTTTTCAATCGATGCGCCCTTCCCGCTAAAAGTCGAACAGCGAATGGTAAAAAGAACTGCTTGGGGTATAAAATGTCTTAGGAAACGTACTATGGTAGATCGCTGGTAGATTTTTGATTTACACTTTTAAAACTTACCGTTTGTTTCCAAAGCTAGTGATGTACACAGTCCAAGTTTTTCCTTGGGCAATTTGACTTGTTTCCTCAGTCCGGCGTCGCCTACCAGTCTCTCGTAGTCTTTATTAGTGTAAGCCAATACGCTATCGACTCCTGCGGTAACCAAGAAAGTAAAGCGTTAATAATTTTACCTACACTGATGTTTTATATAGTAATTCGAATATTACTAATTTAAATAATTATAAAAGATACATAACCATACTGTTTTAATGAGAGGATTATCTCAAAGTTATTAATATATATGTAGTTGATTTCAGCCAACTAGCCAGAATATTATAAATATTTTAGAAATGGAATAATTCACCTTCGGGGCCATCCATAAATTACGTCACACGAATTTCATGATTTTTTGACCCCTCCCCCGTCCTTGTCACAGCTGCCCCCTTACCACTATCTCTTATTGCGATTAAATAACTGAATAGAATGCTTATTCATACCAGTGAATAAGCGACTCTATTTCATTTGAAATAGAGTGAATAAGCGACTCTATTTCATTTGAAATAGAGTCGCTTATTCATTGGCATGAATAAGCATTCTATTCAGTTATTTAATCGCAATAAGAGATGGTACCACTATCTCTTATTGCGATTAAATAACTGAATAGAATGCTTATTCATGCCAATGAATAAGCGACTCTATTTCAAATGGAATAGAGTCGCTTATTCACTGGTATGAATAAGCATTCTATTCAGTTATTGAATCGCAATAAGAGATGGTGGTACGGGGGCTGGTCACATTTGTGAAACTCCCCTTCCCTAGTGTGACGTCACATATTTTGCAATTTTACATCTAGAGTTGCAAATGTTTTTCAAACAACATCGACAAGCTTGCGACAAGCTTTTATTTATATCAATATAAATTTTATAATTTAATAAAATGGTGGGATTGATTGCATTCAAAATTTATTTTCTTCGTTTTAGAGCATTGAATAAAAGCTTGTTTTAAAAAATATATTTTTAATTAATATTTATTTTTTAAAATTTTTAGTTTCGTCTTAATTTCTGCATTTCTAATATTGCATCATTGTTACACAGTATTGTACCAATTAGTTTTGTACTGTCCAGTTCTTCAATTAAAAGCCCGGATAGAAGGGCAATGCCTTCATTACAACAGGGTGCGCCCTGGTTCCCTGAGGTGGTACGCTTGCGAGAATATATTATTTGACACACTATTGCCATTCAGTTCATCAGCACGGCCTCACCTGCACTTGGGTGCTTTTCATACCGCCTCTTATTTCTAGTTGGACCTTTTTTTTTATACCACTAAAGTGGAAAACAAGCATACGGCCCGCCTGATGGAAAGCAGTTACCATAGCCTATGAACGCCTGTAAGGTACAGGTAAGGCTACGTACACGCGCTTTGCCGCCTCGAAACCTTACTTGCGCCTGACGGAAATTCGAGTCCGGGTTTGATTTCGGAGTTTTCCTTCTCCTAGACAGGTTGCAGACCAGTGCTATCGACGCCCATCTCACCGATCTCTACTAAACTCCGTAACTCCAATAGAGTTCTTGGGATCCTGGATTTTCATCTTTAGATCCTGGATATCAATATTAACACAAGAGTGCTTGTCAAGACTATTAAAACGAGCCCAAAAAGTCGACGGTTTTATCTTTTTTAGTTTAGAAGTTCCTATGGCCATCTTCCGATACGATCTTGAGACCCTGGCTGTCATGTAGCACAAGAGTGCTGGTCAAGACTATTTAACGAGTCCAAACTAGACGGTTTTATCTTGTTTAGTTTAGGAGTTCCTATGACCAACTTCCGACGCTATCTTGAGACCCTGGCTGTCATGTAGCACAAGAGTGCTTGTCAGGACTATTCAAACGAGTCCAAACTCGACGGGTTATCTTGTTTAGTTTAGGAGTTCCTATGGCTACCTTCCGACATCACCTTGAGACCCTGGCTGTCATGTAGCACAAGAGTGCTTGTCAGGACTATTACAAAGTATACAAACGAGTCCAAACTCGACGGTTTTATCTTGTTTAGTTTAGGAGTTTCTATGGCCACCTTCCAACACCATCTTGAGACCCTGGCTGTCATGTAGCACAGGAGTGTTTGTCAAGACTATTCAAACGAGTCCAAACTCGACGGTTTTATCTTGTTTAGTTTAGGAGTTCCTATGGCCACCTTCCGACACCATCTTGAGACCCTGGCTGCCATGTAGCACAAGAGTGCTTGTCAAGACTATTCAATCAAATCCAAACTCGACGGTTTTATCTTGTTTAGTTTAGGAGTTCCTATGGCCACCTTCCGACTCCATCATGAGACCCTGGCTGTCATGTAGCATGAGTGCTTGTCAAGACTATTCAAACGAGTCCAATCTCGACGGTTTTATCTTGTTTAGTTTAGGAGTTTCTATGGCCACCTTCCGACTCCATCATGAGACGAGCTTCAAGGTACCATATTATTGCATTGTCACCGAAGTTACGTAAGTAAACCAAATTTCAACCTAATCTGACGACAGAAAGTGGTTCTAATTTAACTCGCAAGATTTGTCCCATACTAACACACAGGGCAAGTAGAATAAAAGTTTTTAAAAATAGGATTAAACCCGTTTACTTTGCAGCGAGTATGTATATTTACCGAACAGATTTTTAGCAGCTCGTTTCTTGGATAGCATGAAATCGTCATCCATCAGGATGTGCAGCGTCACCGAGTTCTCCTTCAGGTTGTGGGATATCGACGAATAGTCCAACTAAAAACGGAGAAACACACCACTATTAACATAACTTCACAAAATTATTACTATCTACTTGAACTTGTGTAAGTGGCTCATCAACATCCCTAGAGCCAAAGCCAACCTCGCTCACACGTGATGCACCCTGTTAATAAACAAAACAGGGTCTGGTAGGATATAGCATATTTGTTCGCTGGGCAGCTTACTATGCCCTCCTCAAGTCTTCCACTTTCCGTCACTTCACCAGCCTAGGACTTCCCCAGTCGGGCGATTGGGGAAGTACCTCCCACCTCACAGAATACCGCAGCCAAACAACAATTCCTTTGTGTGTTTTTGTGGTCCTGCTAGTGAGTGTGATCACAGGGCGTAGGCAGCGGGGGTGGTGGAGCGCGAGCGATAATTCATCGTTTACATGGCTAAGGTAACCGCTTCACATCAGGCGGGCCGTATGCTTGTTTCTCACCCGACGTAGTATAAAAAAAATGGGGTATGGCTGAGTCACGGACACGGCCGTGTGTTGAACGTGAATACGTTATATGCACAAAAAAAATCTCAAAATTGTAGCGCTTCCTTCTCTTCCTTCTCCCCCGCACGCGGTGTTCAATAGTCTATATGTAGCGTAATAAATTCTTTGATCCTTCATGTATCCAGTGGTTGATTGAATTTTGGATGGAGATGATGGATATGTAGCGGCAACATCAAACTGCATCCCCCGATTTTGTTATCATTCGTTTTTTTTAATTGTCTCCTTTGGAAGCAATTTTGAAGACGTGTACACGTCTAAAAAGTAAGATTAGGGGTGTAATGAACCACTCATTACCATCTTTGAACCAAAGGCATTTTCACCTGCACGCGATGCACTCTGCTGACTGATAAACGAAGCTCTGGCGAAAAGAGAGTTAGGGAGTGTAATTGTAAGCTACCCGATTGGGGAATGTACCTCTACCTCAGAGAATACCGCAGCCAAATAACAATTCCCTTGAGGGTTGTTGTTTACCTGCGAGTGAGAGAGGTCACCAGAAAGGAAGGAGATGCTGATTTTATGTTGCGAGCGTTAATTTGACTACGGTAACCGCTTCATATCAGGTGGGCCGTATGCTTGTTTTCCACCTGAAGTAGTATTAAAAAAAAAAGAGAAATGTAGCAGTAGTGACCGTCTTCCCGCTGTCGCAGCGCGTGCACGGCAACAGTAGTATCGTCCGCGGCACGCCCGCGCGGAACGGGAGCCGTGTGGCGGCCCGCAGCGCGGTGAACATGTCCGCGCTCGCGGACTTGTTGGGGCGGACCAGGTCCGCCTTTTCTACGAGGACAACATGAACAATATAATGGTCACTTTTTAAAACTAATTAACATTATTGAAGTGAAAACTTCTTTAGCGGCCTTGTGCACTTTTTGAAATGGGTAAAAAATGTACTCGCGTCAGGACACGTGGCATGATCGAAAATTCGTAAGACGAAGGGAGAGTAGGCCGCCGGCGCGGCGTAAGAGAGGAAGTAATATCCCCCTCTCTTACTACCGCGCGGCGAAAATGTATGCCTGCTCCTGCTGTTTATTTTAAATGTAATATAAATTGTCATGTTTGTGTATGATAGCGCAATAAATGCATATTGTATTTTACCACCTAAATGATAGTTACTTTTATACTTATAAATAAAGCAATTCGTGCGAGATTATTCCTTAACAATTCCAAAATATTCAAAAATGCACAACGTTAATGTTCAAGATTTCACTTCTGCCGGCACTCCCGGAGTGCAACCCGTGTTTTTTAATGATTGATTATGTTACAGCTAGGGAATGCAATCTCGATCTCGCGAGATCTCGCCTCACTTTACGAGATTAATCTCGAAGCATAAAATGAGGAGATCTCGGGCGAGATCGGCGAGATTGAACGGCGGTAGTCAGGGACGCATCACGCAATGTACTCGGTAAACATGTGGTGTTTCTGTTATTATTTTTATAATTTAACATACTTAAGTCTTGTGATTAACTTTACTGTAACTGTTTACCTTGCAATAAATTATATTCTATTTTAGTTGAATTAGTTATACATAAGATATTTTTAGTTAATTTATATATTACGACATACCTACCTATTATAAAACAAAATATGTGTTTTTTTTTAATTTCTAAAACAACGGTAAAAATACAGGTAACTGTGATTTGTGTTCATGAATGGTTTAATTAGTAAATAATAGTTAATAATTGCAATATAATAAGGGTTTTATTTTCCAATAAGTTACCTCACTCTCACCATAAATAATCACAACTATACTGTTTTCATTGCGTTTTAGTTACTTGAGTAAAACAATATTTTTTTGAATTTCACCCGAGATCCCGAAAATGGCGAGAGCTCCGAGAAATATCAAGATTGCGATTTCGCCTTGAGATTGCATTCCCTAGTTACAGCGCAGAACAGAACGTTGGCAACTACCAATGTTCTGAAATTATAAAAAATATTTCTCGGTATCGTAAAATACACAAAACTAGAACGATCCAAGATCTTAAATATCGTAATATGTAATAGGAAACTTGAGGGTACAATTTGAATATAAAATAGTATAACTTTAATAGTATAAAGATGCGTTACCTATGGCGATGGCGTCGATGTGCAGCGGCAGTTCGATGGCGTTGGTGAACACCTTGTTGTGGACGTAGAGCGCGCGCGGTGAGCTGTACACGCCGCTGCCGCCGAACGATACCACCGCGTACCTGACACACACACACACACTTTTTGATTCAGTGATTTTCCTAAAGATGAGAGCTGAAAATCAATGGTTTGCCTCTAGGCGCAATAATTGTCACTGAGCCTCCAACCAATTGGTGTTGCTGGAGCATATGTGCACTTAACACGTTCCGTATCTGTGAATCTTTGTTTGCATTTATTCAAGTATGTGTCTTTAGTTTAAGTAAAACGTGTCACTGCAAACTAATAAATGTTATCTATCTATTTATTGACGTGAACCGTTTTTAATATCACTCCAATAGATACGGGTGTAACGCGTGAATTTTTAATTGTGGCACTAATTTCAGGCTTAAATACATATTACATTGTTTTGGGAATGTGTAAACATTTCTTGTTTACGAAGAGAGATGTTGACTTTTCGTTTGACAGTCTGCTGTTCCGACAGCTGATCTAATTTTGGCTTTTGCAGGATTGAGGACCCTGGAAGCCCGCACTTGTTGATAGTCGGCCCGAAGGTTTTGTTTCTCATTCGTAGATTTAGATATTCGTTAATCATTTTTTTTAAAGGGATATTGGAGTTGCTGAGAGGAATTGACGCGCGAGTTGGATTTTCCTTTGAAAGGAAACCATTTGGGAGATTTTCGTTTACGAATGGAATAATCTAGCCTATTGTTCTAATCTTAATTTTAAAGTGTTTTGATTTTTCTACTCGTGTTTGTTAGCTGTCGTGTTTTGTGATGGAAGGCAAGAAGCCTGGAGAGTTCCATTCGTGAATGGAGTGCGTGATTCGGCTTCCGAATTCAAGTTGTGATGGTCGCTTCTGTTAGTTTCAGTAATATGTGATTTGTTGAAGGTGGTTGCCAAGTTTACGAAAAGACGCGTTGGCGTTGACACTAGACTAACGTATTGTCGGTGGCGGAAGCGTGCAATAGATTTATTGAAATTCTAAAAAAAAAAATAATTTTGTTATTGTTAAAAGGAGGTATCTTTAATGTTCTGGAAGATTCCATATACATTGTGGAGTGGGGATTGGTGGCAATGACAAAACGGGTCCGCGCGCTCGGGGCGGCCTTTTTCTGCCGTTGAGAGCACCCTAGTAGAAGTCATCAGACCCGCTGAACGTCGACAGGACACGTCGAAGACTGTGATTCCGGGCACCCGGTAAGCACGATTCGCAAGCGGTTGGGGCGTCGTCTTCTTGGTATAGTCGTGTTACCGAGGCGTTGTGTTGTTGCAGAATTGGACGTCAGCCCGAAGCGCCTGACGAATCAGCCCGCCCGGGACGGTCCACATAACCTCGTTCGATAGAACCGGTGAGTTGGTATCTGCGAATAGGCGTGGGGCGAGGAACCATTGGCCGTACTGTTAGTGAATTGTGAAAATGGTGAATTTCAGTGGACTGCGTCACTCCGGGTTCGACGTGCATATCCTGTCGCGTTCCCCTTGACGGTGCTCCTCGCGCAACCTGCAGCGCGGGCATCAACGCGCTTTCTGCGGCGCCATTCGGCCGCGCTATTCCCCAGGCCGTGGATTGAACCTCTAGTCGGTATGTAAATTTTGTTAATTGCTTAGGGCAGTGTTAGATTAGGCGCACAAGTGATTCCCTGTGCTAATGGCGGACATATTGTCCACAGGGAGGTTTTTTAATATACCCTCTTCTTCTTCCTCTTCACTCCGGTCGTGAGACTGACTGCGCAGTGGTGACGTGGCACGCAGTCCGAGCCACTCCGACACTCGGGTCAGCTTGATACAGCGGCTTCAAGACCGTATCGCTCGCATACAGCTAAGTGGTGTTACCGATCGAGCAATTTATGTGGACTTTTGCCGTAATAGTGAATTTCTGTACCAAACCATCTATATTATGATCGCAATAAGAATGTAGGCTTTCTGACTCATCGCCCTGAGAAACTAAATTGTAACTTGCTCTGCCGCTGCTTTTAATTACTGTATTTTTGACCTGGCGTAAACAGGTCTGGCGCCCATTAGATATTTTGTGAACTGAAAATTGTAAAATTAGCTTTTAATATATTTGAAATGTGAATTTGTTATGTGGGAGACAACGGAGAGGTTTTGAACCACAGGAATAAACTCTGTCTGGCGATTTGTAACTTTCATTTACCTCCCACCCTCAGATTTGTGTACTAAACTTATACTGAGAGAGCGCTTACCATAAGCGGGTCTCTTGCCTTACTGTTACTTATACTTCAAATTTCAGGTTTCAGTACTATTACTTTACTTACTCTCTTTCCACCTTTATTTCCATTCTACTCTTCCACCTACTTACTTTCCTTTTCAACCAACTTAAAATTTAAAACATTACAGTGGCGCTTAACTGGTAAATCTTATTGCGATCATACCTTAATTTTATGAAATTGTGTATTGGTTTTGTATTGATTTAACCTAATATTTATTGTGTTTAACCTATGTTTAAAATTTACTGTGCATTTTTTTTAGGAAATTTTTTTTCCATACTGTGTAACTACCTGCGTTTTAGTATAACAGTGTAACTTATTGTAGCAGTGTAACAGTGTACCACTATTTTAGCTTACTTATTTTGAAATTCAGGTGTAACTTATTGCGGCAAATACTATTTTAACTGAAATTTAATTTTTTATAGTGAGAGGGTATATTTTTTTTAAATTCAAGTGTACTCAGGGGGAACACATATTTTTGTTTAACGCTTAAGTTTTTTTTAACTTTTAAATTTTAACTCTTTATCAGGGTATACTTCTGTAGAAATTCAAGTGAATTTAATTTATTGAGGGCATATCTGTCTTGAAATTTGTTTGTATTTGTAGCGATCAAATATTTTTTCTGAAATACTTGAATACCTGTTTATCAACAGCATATTTATTGTGAGACTCAAGTGTAACTTGTTGCGATCATAATTTTTTTATTATTTACATAAAAGTTAAACTTAAATTTTAATATTTGAAGAATGGCTCGCGATACACTCTTTATATTTCATATTATTAATACAAAGTCGGTTCTGGTGCGGTCGGGTGAATTTATTTTTATAGGGCGGAGTTTGGTTTCCATAGTGCAGGAAGTGGTTGTCCTCGGGGGTAATTTTTTAAACGGTGTTGACAGTGAGTGCCGCATGCCAATATTGTTGCACAACCTATAGTATTGGTATGGAAGTATATGAATATTGATAGGGTGGATTTTTTTTTCTGAAATTATGAAACAATTGTGATTTTTTTGTTATTTATCTTGGAATTTACATGATAAATTCACTTAAGAAAGTTCACAGTTGGATTTTATCTTGATTAGTTGATGAGTTTGGTGGGGATTTTTTTTACAAAGCATCAGTAGTACAAAGGGATATTTTTAACCGACTCAGAAATAATGGTTCTAAATTTGGTTGTAATTTTTTTTATATTTATTACTTCATCACTTCCGACATTAGTGAACGGATTTGAAGATTTTTTTTTATTTTATTTTGAATAGTGTACTTCCAGATTGGTCCCATATTTTTTATACATGGAGTTCGGTTCTTATAGTATTTTTAAATTTTTCTTGTGGTGCTGAAGTTAAAAAAAAATTTTTTTTTCTTTGGTAGGCATGCGGTTAGGACACCCTTTTGATTTTTGGCTGGGAGATGCTTATGGCTTGCTGCTGGGGAAGGCTATTGACTGGCATACACTCATTTATGTTGATTTATAGGTGATCTTTGTTGTCACTATTTTGACATAAGTGAAGCGTATGTAAAATATATGTGTTTATTACAGGAAAAATATATTTTTTTATGAAGGGTTATTTACAATACAATTAATTATTTTTTTTAATGCCCAGTAATATTTTTTTAATTTGACATTCCTCGAGAAAAATATTATAATAACTTTGGATGTGCTTACAATTAATAAATATAAATATTTGAGCATTCCATGTTTTGTATTGTCTTCATGTAAGAAATAATTTTCATATTATGAGATATAGTTAATTGAAATATTAAATAGATTTCTTAATTGGGTATGTAGGTGTAGTGGGTGCTTCAGCTCATAATATTTTTTTTTCTTGCTATGACAGGGTTTGAAAAAAAAAGTTTGATTAATTTAGTCAACCAATTTTACCGGGACGGATAGATTTGTTTGTTTTTTTTTGAGATGATGTTATTGGGTATTTGGTAGCTTGCTATTTTTTTTAATGGTGCATAACTAAAATGTACATTTTATTCCATGTGTCCATTCAGTACATTCCATTTTATTATCGTCATATAGGCGATTGTATTCTTTCCATTTTTTCAGCGACCAGGTTTTCAACAGGATTTTCTTCGACGGGGTTTTATATATTTTTTTTTCTTTTAATTGAGTCATCTTAGAGATGAAGCAATTGTTTTTAGGGGACGTTAGGAAAACGTTTCTTTTCTTTTTTTTGGTTCCTTGAGAGACTAACCTAGCTTGAGTTGTCATTGGGTAGGCTGGTGTTTATAGGGTTGTCTACTTTGTTTTAAAGACAATTCTTTCTTTTATGTTTTTACCTGTCTATCGGCAACTCCTAGGACTCATTGATCCATAGGGGTATTAGTGGTGCATTTTTCATCACTTTGTGCGGGTGGTTTAGATTCAACAAACCAATTACCCGGACGTGTAGGGAATAATTTTGAGATGGAGAAGATTTGTCCTGGTCGTTGGAATTATTAGGAATGTATTACTGTATGGATTAAGCAAACCAATTACCCGGACGTGTAGAGATTAATTATGGTTAGGAAAAGATTGGTCCTGGTTGTTGGAATATTTTAGGAATGATCACTGGAAGAATTAGGCAAACAAGTCAGTACAAAGGACTTGCACTGACTTGATTTTTTTATATTTTGAGTTTAAATTATTTTAGGTGGAGGGAAGCTTACCATCAGGTGGATTTGGTAGACTGAGCGAGGAAAGTTAAAAGACATGTATATTTATTATTTATATGTTCAGTATATATTAAAATACCAATATTTATTTATTTACATTGAAAAATATTTTATTTATTTTAATTGTCATGATTGCAATAGTACAAGCGGTGCAGGCTACTTATAAAATAAAGCCATAAGCCTTAGTATACAGACTTTAACCTTTTTCATGAATAACTTTAACTCAAGCGAGTGAGTCCTTGTAATTTGTAAACAATGACTCAGGTTATTCCTTCATACTTAATGTGCATCTATATCAGAGCGGTGTCATAACTCATTAAATAAGCCTTAATATTTAGGATACTAGATGAACATTAACTACATTTACAACTTTTTGGGGTTTTCACTCATAACTTATTGGTTAATAAGGGGAAGCTTTTAGACTACGAGTTATCTCTAAAATTGAATAGAGTAACTCAATACATCTTAAGTGGGTAAATTATCTAATAAGGAGTTAACAAATTTTATAATTTATTCCCATATATACAAACTTATTCATGTTATTTTAATATTTATGGATGCAGGTATGCTGGTGATTAGAGGTAAGAATGATAGAGAGACAGTGTGATTGATTGATTTGATTAAGAGAAAGTATGAAAAAGAAGTTTGTAGTTGTTGTGGATTGGGTAGCGAGTCAGTGTATACTATTTTTTTTCTTCAGGGGTCTATATGGATAGTCTTGGGGGGTTCTAATTATTTTCATCCGTGTTCCTATATTTCCTATATTTTCTCCTTATTTCTACTTTATCTTATAGCTCACTTTAAACACTTTAACTTTATTTTCCTGATTTCTCTAACCATGACACAGACCATGTATGATAGGAGTATGAATTTGGTTCGAGATTATATTATAGTATTATAAAGTATTTATTTCAGACAACAATAGCCCAGTTAATTAGTCTATTTATATTCATCCCATGTCATATATCATATCCGACCTACCTATCTTTCTACCAAATCGTCGCATAGTTTTAGTTTTTTTATAATATTCGTAAAGGCAGAGTATTGTTCATTGGTTTTTTCGTTTCATGGATGGCAGTATTGTTTCAGGAGTATACTGCTGGGGACAGCAGGAAATTTGCGGGAGCAAATTTTTCCTGGCTTGGGGGATATTGTAACGCGTGAATTTTTAATTGTGGCACTAATTTCAGGCTTAAATACATATTACATTGTTTTGGGAATGTGTAAACATTTCTTGTTTACGAAGAGAGATGTTGACTTTTCGTTTGACAGTCTGCTGTTCCGACAGCTGATCTAATTTTGGCTTTTGCAGGATTGAGGACCCTGGAAGCCCGCACTTGTTGATAGTCGGCCCGAAGGTTTTGTTTCTCATTCGTAGATTTAGATATTCGTTAATCATTTTTTTTAAAGGGATATTGGAGTTGCTGAGAGGAATTGACGCGCGAGTTGGATTTTCCTTTGAAAGGAAACCATTTGGGAGATTTTCGTTTACGAATGGAATAATCTAGCCTATTGTTCTAATCTTAATTTTAAAGTGTTTTGATTTTTCTACTCGTGTTTGTTAGCTGTCGTGTTTTGTGATGGAAGGCAAGAAGCCTGGAGAGTTCCATTCGTGAATGGAGTGCGTGATTCGGCTTCCGAATTCAAGTTGTGATGGTCGCTTCTGTTAGTTTCAGTAATATGTGATTTGTTGAAGGTGGTTGCCAAGTTTACGAAAAGACGCGTTGGCGTTGACACTAGACTAACGTATTGTCGGTGGCGGAAGCGTGCAATAGATTTATTGAAATTCTAAAAAAAAAAATAATTTTGTTATTGTTAAAAGGAGGTATCTTTAATGTTCTGGAAGATTCCATATACATTGTGGAGTGGGGATTGGTGGCAATGACAAAACGGGTCCGCGCGCTCGGGGCGGCCTTTTTCTGCCGTTGAGAGCACCCTAGTAGAAGTCATCAGACCCGCTGAACGTCGACAGGACACGTCGAAGACTGTGATTCCGGGCACCCGGTAAGCACGATTCGCAAGCGGTTGGGGCGTCGTCTTCTTGGTATAGTCGTGTTACCGAGGCGTTGTGTTGTTGCAGAATTGGACGTCAGCCCGAAGCGCCTGACGAATCAGCCCGCCCGGGACGGTCCACATAACCTCGTTCGATAGAACCGGTGAGTTGGTATCTGCGAATAGGCGTGGGGCGAGGAACCATTGGCCGTACTGTTAGTGAATTGTGAAAATGGTGAATTTCAGTGGACTGCGTCACTCCGGGTTCGACGTGCATATCCTGTCGCGTTCCCCTTGACGGTGCTCCTCGCGCAACCTGCAGCGCGGGCATCAACGCGCTTTCTGCGGCGCCATTCGGCCGCGCTATTCCCCAGGCCGTGGATTGAACCTCTAGTCGGTATGTAAATTTTGTTAATTGCTTAGGGCAGTGTTAGATTAGGCGCACAAGTGATTCCCTGTGCTAATGGCGGACATATTGTCCACAGGGAGGTTTTTTAATATACCCTCTTCTTCTTCCTCTTCACTCCGGTCGTGAGACTGACTGCGCAGTGGTGACGTGGCACGCAGTCCGAGCCACTCCGACACTCGGGTCAGCTTGATACAGCGGCTTCAAGACCGTATCGCTCGCATACAGCTAAGTGGTGTTACCGATCGAGCAATTTATGTGGACTTTTGCCGTAATAGTGAATTTCTGTACCAAACCATCTATATTATGATCGCAATAAGAATGTAGGCTTTCTGACTCATCGCCCTGAGAAACTAAATTGTAACTTGCTCTGCCGCTGCTTTTAATTACTGTATTTTTGACCTGGCGTAAACAGGTCTGGCGCCCATTAGATATTTTGTGAACTGAAAATTGTAAAATTAGCTTTTAATATATTTGAAATGTGAATTTGTTATGTGGGAGACAACGGAGAGGTTTTGAACCACAGGAATAAACTCTGTCTGGCGATTTGTAACTTTCATTTACCTCCCACCCTCAGATTTGTGTACTAAACTTATACTGAGAGAGCGCTTACCATAAGCGGGTCTCTTGCCTTACTGTTACTTATACTTCAAATTTCAGGTTTCAGTACTATTACTTTACTTACTCTCTTTCCACCTTTATTTCCATTCTACTCTTCCACCTACTTACTTTCCTTTTCAACCAACTTAAAATTTAAAACATTACACGGGTACCAGGTCAGAAAACTGGACTGTAACGAATTGGTCTATATCATCTTACCTTAATAATTATAAAACTATAAATCATAGAAACATGAATCGCATGTCATTATTTAGCGTATATAGTCAGCTCGCTGCTAAGACCTTAATTTTGCATCGGGGCCGGGCGGGGCGGCGGGGGAGGGGCACTGCGCAGATTCGACTAGCTGATATATACGTTTCACGTTAACCAACAGCCGTGTGCACCGACACAGTTTCACCTGATTTTTTGTTCATTTGTTGATCCAGAGACTTGGACATTGAGCATCGGGACTAGTCCACAGGCTAAATAAAGATCGTGGAGCGAGGGATGGAGAGGGCTATGTTCAAGGTTTCTCTGAGAGATCGAATCTGGAACGAAGATATTCGACGGAGAACCAAAGCGGTCGACGCAGCCTTCAGAGTTTGAAAGATGAAGTGGCAATAGGCTGAATATCAGCTAGCACGAACTTTTGTCAATTGCCTCGAGTGCTACAACATCACTAGACAATCCACACTAATATTATAAATATGAAAGTGTGTCTGTGTGTCCTTCTTTCAGGTCGAAAGGAACCCATGGATTGACATGTTTTTTTACGGGGATAGTCTGGAAAGTGACATAGGAAATTTTTTATTCCGGAAAAACATCGCATTCCTACGAGATTTTAAAAAAAATTAAAATAGTGGCCACGCGGCGCCCAAAGGCGTAATAGTTTGTTTGTTTGTCCTTCTTCCACGTCGAAAAGAACGAATGGATTGACATGATTTTATTTAGGGGATAGTTTGAGGTCTGACTAGTGACAAAGGTTACTTTTATCCGTGGGAAAAAAGTCTTTTTTTAGAACAAGTTCGAAAAGTGACTTATGTCTGCCATTCTAATGATAGTGTAGTAAAAAAAATCGACATAAAGGGTGATAATACCTGTTATCCGAGAAGCCGCTGCCTTGTAACTTGCTGTCGAAGGCTTCAACAAACAAGTCAATATTCTTCCGTTTTCGCATGTTCCTGTTGCAGTACTGCGCTTCGACCACGAACACCACATCCGTGGAGTTGGGCACGTAGTCCAGCTGGTAGAAGGAGCCTTCCTCGATTATATCGCCTTGGGGAGTCGTACATCTGAGGACAGATACATCATTATAGTTAATTTATTAGAAGGCCAATTCTTGTAATTAATTTGCGATAGCAGATTGAAAGCAGACCGCATCGAGCGCATTGAATTATGAATTGACTAAAACGATAAATTTGATTTTATTGATTAATGAATATCATTTCTCATTGCTACCAGAATTCTATTCTTAGTTTGTTTACTTTTCGGTCATAATTCACACTTAAAATTAAACTTTGAAATTTCATATCTTATACCAAATGTGATATTTAAGGCCCCCTCAAACAGCCGCGATCAGCGGTGGCGGTGGCGGTGGCGTTCAGTTGTAACGCTAGGTAACACAAGGAAACATTCAAACAAGCGCGGGCGACGCGCGGCTCTCACGCTTGTTAATTAGAACAACACCGTAACAATGCTGGTCGCGCCCCGATCGCCACCGCGGCAGTCTGTGTACAAGTGATCGCGCGATCAGATCACCACCGCCACCGCCACCGCCATCGCGGCTGTTTGAGGGGGCTTTTATGAGTTCCAGACTAAATCGAAACTGAATTTTGAAAAAATTGATAAAAGTTTTGATTACGAGAATTCCTCTCAGAGCTAGTGCTCAGTTCAATGTATTGATATGTTCGTTTCTAATTGTTGATATCAATATGATAGGACTAAATACAGTCCACTATTTGATGGTCAAGTGTTCTCAATTATTCCTGATTCGGAACCAGATCCGGAACTGAAAGCAGAACCGGAACCGAAACATGTACCGGAACTTGAACCGGAAATGGATCTCGGTTTCGATCCGTTATATTAATATATAAAATTGAATTTCAGAATCGGAATTCAATTTCAAATTCCCAACATACCTCATACCTGCATGTTAGGGGAAACTTATTAATAAAATGTCACACCTCACACTAACGCGTTTAATTTAATCTACAATACACAAAACGTATGTTTAATTGACCTAAACGATAAAATTTTATCGCTATTGTATGTTATATACAGTACCAGAAGGTGTAATTGGTTTTTACCCACGTTTCGGGTAAATACCCCGTTTTTACCCACTTTGCGAATTTACCTAGTATTTACTGGGTAGAATCCCAACTCTAGTCCGGGCTATTGTCATTCAATGATAGTGACTTTTTGGCGGTGAGCGCGGCTGTGCTTCTAAACAATTTTTTTGATTTATAATAGAGAGTAAGTTAAATATAGTACGCATTTTTTTTGTTGGTTAAGGTGAATTTTAAGTGCGATATGAATGTACTGACTGCACGCAGTGGTCCGGTATGTGAGTGGGCACGTGTTGCTGCGAGCACAGTTCGAGATAGGCACTGGCCAGCGCACAAGCTTCCACGCCGCCCTGGCACTCCGTGTAGAAAGGCATGGCGTCGATCTGAAACAATACGGAATACTTTTACTTCTGGCAGTTTTTCAAGAATGTTGGTTTTTGGGATACAAAAGACTCAGTATGAAATAAAATTCTTTATTCTACCGTTAGGCCATTGCGGGGCCTTAGATACCTCCTACCTACACAATTTTTCATGTTTTCTATACTACGCCGGGTGGCGATAGTAGTGTGACAAGATACGGTCCGCCTGATGTGAAGCGGTTACTATAGCCGTATAAGCGTTCGCAACCTCAACGTCTGCAGAGACCTGTGTGTATCTTTCCGTTGATGTATCCTGGAGCGGGTCACGGCGGGTGTACATTACATCAAACTTCTCAAAGGGGCCTTTCCGCGCTGGATCCATAATAGTAATTATTATTTTTCCATCACTAGTCAAGATGAGTTATTTGAAAGGCGTGCTTCCCTGAGCACGCCTTTACTAAAATTACTAAAACTGAGTAAATAAAGATGATAAAAAACATACACAATCTAATCTATAATTTTGGTCGCATTTTGAATATTTTTTAGTCGTCCAATTTAATAATGATTTATATCTGTATGTTGGGTGAACGCCCGCCACCGGAACACCGCACATTTCCCTCACCACAGAGAAGCAGGGATGCAGCGGCGAGACTTTGTTCCTAAAGAACTTGTCGCACTGCGTGTCGTTCTTGAGCTCGTGGTTGTCGAGCGTGGGCCCGGCTGCGGCCAGCGCCCAGCCGTGGGCCAGCGCGCGCGCCGCCGCGGCGTACGACCCGTTCGGGAGACGCAGCTCGTCGTACTGCTCGTTGTTGTACGTGCCCAGCAACCCTCCGAGGTTTGCGTAGTACCACCCTACACGAAATAAAACAAAGATAATTTATATTTCTTATGGGCGTAAGTGGTTCATCAACATCTTTGAACCAAAGCCGACTTCCCCTGCAGGCGGTACACCCTGTTGGCTGACAAACGAACCTCTGGCGAAAAGAGAGGTAGGGAGCGTAATTGTAAGCTACCCGACTGGGGAATGTACCTCCCACCTCACAGAATACCGTAGCCAAATAACAATTCCCTTGAGGATTGTTGTGTTCCTGCGAATGAATGAGGTCACCAAAAAGGAAGGAAATGCTGCGTTGGCAGCAGAGGTGGCGGCGCGCAATCGATATTTTATGTTGCGAGCGTTAATATGGCTACGGTAATCGCTTCACATCGGGCGGACCGTATGCTTGTCTGCCACCCGACGTAGTAAAAAAAAATAATTAAATAGTTGATTTCGGCCAAATCTCGCCAGAATATTAAAAATAGTAAAAATTTCCTGCCCCCGCTAGATGGGGATTCTAACCCATAACCTCTGATCAAAACTCAATGAGACTCCACGAGACTCATATAGACAGATAAGACCATGAACTCGACCTGTTATCACAGGTCGAGTGGTCTTTCCACTTCACAGCAGTAAATATAAAATGCAAAATTCGCCACCATCACAAACGTTCCTTATAGCTTAGTTGGAAAGAGCAAATGGCCGATAATCATAGAGGTCGTGGTTTCGAATCCCACCTAGGCGGGCAGTTGAATTTTCCATTTGTAATATTACAAAGACATTATAGGTCAGGACTCTCTAAACTATATAAGACCCCGAGCCATTACAAAGTACTAAATAGGTATATTGAAAGGCCACAGAAACTATAATTCAACGTTAAATTTTTGAAGAAAAAGTAAAAAGGTTTAGTTTTGTTAGTTTAATCTTTTAAATTAGATTTTTAAATTATATTAGATTGTAGAAGCGCTGTACAAAACCTGAAGCGGTAGAAAGCTGTACAAAAAGCGGTAGACCAAAACACGTCGGTCGCAGAAAGAAGCAGCGAGCCGCATGTGGCCATGCTTTGTATAGCCCTGTTCTAGATCATACAACAAAATGATTTCTTTATTGGTTTTAATGCTTCACAATATTTTTGATAATTCTGTTGTTTACCTTGACTACATAAAATCCGAAATAGTCCAACGGCATAGTACTTACTGATCGTAGGAAATTACAAATGGATGTAATTAGCAATGGACTTCCATCTACTGAAATAGTGTGTATGTAAACCCTTACCTGAGACTTGCAACTTGCACGTATGGAACAGAAGGTTGCACTGTATGTCGACGCCATTGTCCCCTTGCACTGAAAATATGTCCGTCTGTCTGTCCAGCACGACGCCTTCTATTACCGCTGGGAGACTCAGTACCGTGCGCCCGATCGATATTTGCTGGAAGCAAAACATACAGGATAAAATTTGGACTTTCCCCATTATTTAGGGTCTCAACAGTATGTCTTTCATTCATTCACCTTATCAGCCAATATATTTACTGTCACTTTTCTTACCCATATTATCTCTCACACAATTCAACCACTTCTGTTTTGGTCTTTCTCTTAATCATTCAAATTCATTTCATTCATTCGTTCTTTCATTCATAATTCATTCGTTCTCTTTGTCACTTGTCTTTCATCCTCTGCATTACATGCCCATGATGCATGCATGCATGATGAAAGATGTATTTTAACCAAATATTTATTGATGTCAAATCTGTATCGAAAGGTTTCCTGTCTGTCCCCTGAATTCACGTCTACGTAAGTATAAAGCTTGGCTACGTAGATTCAGGCTCAATTGATTTTGGAAATTGTGTGGGTACGTTACCTCATTCTTTAAAAGCAAATTTTGGTGATCACAATCATAACTATGGCCACAGTATAAGTAATGACCAGTATGACCACTCCCTGCCGCTCTCTCGTGTCGACCTCACCTCCCCTCTGAGACAAATCTGGAACCGTTTGTATGGAGCCGCACACACACACACACGCATATTCACTCTTTGCACAGACGTCATTGTTTATGTAGTAGTAAAGGACGCTACATTCGTATGGAGTGGCCGGGGAGTGCTATGGCGCAGTAGCAATACTACCGAAATTTTATATTACTAATTAATGAAGACTAGCTGACCCGACACACGTTGTCCTGTCTTCTTAACTATGAATATTGCAAAGTTACATTACAAAAATTTATATGATCGGTCAGTTTCTTATATTTTCTAATTTTCCACGCAACTTTCTATTTTTTTTGTTTAATAAATAATAAATAAATATTTCTGGACAATTTACACAGCGCCATCTAGTCCCAAATTAAGCGCAAAGCTTGTGTTATGGGTACTAGACAACTGATAAATGTACTTGAATACATTTTTTTTGTAAATACTTACTTATAATACATAGGAAACACCCAGACCAAGACAAACAGACATGTTCATGCACACAAATGTTTGTCTTGTGCGGGAATCGAACCCGCGACCTCGGAGTCAAAGTGGCCATTGCTAACCATTCGACCACCGAGCTCGTCAGTTTTCATAAGAACCTTCTCCTGACAACAAACAAAGTTGCTGATCTCCATGGGCGGTGGTGATTGCTTTCCATCAGGTGACCCACATGCTCGTTTGTCCCCCTCTCATATAAATAATAATAATATAATTTAAATTACACCAAAAGGAATTACAATAAATAAATCTTAATCATCATCATCATCAGGTGATTTTAGTCTCCACTACAGGAGCACGACCCTCTCTCTTCCGTCTCAGACAGAAGGAGGATTTGGCCTACACTCCCCACGCTGGTCAAACTACGGCTTGTGGAGGCCTGATCGATGTTTTACAATGTATTTCCCTTAGTCGCCTTGTACGACATTCACGGGAAGAGACGGAGTGATTCTATTCTAGTCTGCCGGAAACCACACGGCAATAAATCTTAATGTGGAAGCCATTTTAACAACGTTTCTCCGTTATCTCACCTCTTTATACAAATCGACGTGCACAAGTTTGGTGGCAGTGAGCACCACCAAGTTGTACCGTCCCAGGTCGTTGCTCTCCATCAAGATCGTGAAGTTGTTCTGTCTGTAATCCTTCGTCAGGAGGAAGGTGCCTGCTTCTGTTACTGTGAACACGCGCTTGTCGAAGGTCACCAGAGTACCTTGGCCGGTCATCATTGCCATACCTGTAGATGAAGAAGATTTTATAAAGAAACTGAAGGTTTTTCACGTTCACGTTCAAATAAATATTGCTGGAAAAATTATGCACTACCATCTAGTGCTAAACTAAGCAAAGCACGTACTATGGGTACTAGATAACTGATATAATACTGAAATGCTTTAGGGATGTAAGTGGTTCATCAACATCTTTGAACTAAAGCCAACTTCACCTGCACGCGGTGCACCCTGCTGACTGACAAACGAAGCTCTGGCGAAAAGCGAGGTAGGGAGCGTAATTGTAAGCTACCCGACTGGGGATTGTACCTCCACCTCACAGAATACCGCAGCCAAATAAGGGCTGTTGTGTTCCTGCGAGTGAGTGAGGTGACCAGAAAGGAAGGAGATGCTGCGATGGCAGCGGTGGTGGCGGCGCGCGAGCGTTAATATGGCTACGGTAACCGCTTCACATCAGACGGGTCGTATGCTTGCCTGCCACCCGACGTAGTATAAAAAAAAAGAAAAAAAAAAACACATTTTTTTTTGTAAATACATAGAAAACACCCAGAATAAGCAAACAGACATGTTCACGTATACACATATTTGTTCGAGGATCGAATCCGCGATCTCGGAGTTAAAGTGGCTATTGTTAGACATTTGCCCACCGCAGAGGCGCACTAAGGCTAAAGCGGGACCTAGGTCGCATTGTAATTCCGGACCTATTTTTCTGTCATAACCAGTGATCGGCGTTGGTAGTGCCATTACGCGGGATTTGTGACCGTTGTCTTAATATGGATATGCCTCCCAAATCCCGGCATTTTCATTAAACAATTTTGTTTAACTTTGATTTATTTATTACTATGTATTTGTATTTTACGTACATATTTATATGTTTTACCATGCTTTTATTTAACTAAACTTAACTTTTATTTTATTATTTTTCTTAACTGTTCGTCTGGAGATTTTTTTTTTTCTAATTTCTATATAATCAAATTTTCACGTGCTACACTTAACGATACAGCGACAACTGGAAAAATATAATGTACTACTAAATTAGACTAAACGTAATCCCGGAATCCCGTGGTCTTATCCATATTAACATCAACATTCATGTCCATTGACCCCAAATGGCACTACTAACGCCGATCACTGGTCATAACACATACCTTACGTCATTAAAAACCAAATTTTCGGGCCCCAAAAATTACGGGCTCTAGGCACGTGCATAGGTTGCCTTGGCCTTAGAACGCCCCTGGTCCACCGAGCTCATTATACTGTTACGTAATTAGTGGTATTTATTGAACTCACCAGCAAAGGGCGGCATGACATTATTCAAGTCCATATAAGGTCTTATTTCATAGTAGTACGACCAGATGCTCCTGTTGGTGACGAGCCAGTCGTCCAGGAAGTTTCTCAC
Source organism: Hypsopygia costalis (assembly GCA_937001555.2). Taxonomy (NCBI): domain Eukaryota; kingdom Metazoa; phylum Arthropoda; class Insecta; order Lepidoptera; family Pyralidae; genus Hypsopygia; species Hypsopygia costalis. Next base: position 9,959,769 of record OW443349.2, read on the forward strand.
GGCGCGGTACTCCGAGATTTCAGTGAAGTCTGGGGTGCGGTTGAAGGCATGCCAGGACATTGGCAGTTTCTGTTCGAGGAGTATCTCGCCTGCGTGCGGGTCGAATATGAAGTTCGTTTTGGGAGTGCGGTGACTGTAAAAAAAAATTGGTTATCTGTTTTTTTTTTATGTACCACTACTAAAATGGCAAACAAGCATACGGCCCGCCTGATGGAAAGCAGTTACCGTAGACCCTGGTGTAACAGGCGTTCATACGCCTGAAACACCAGGGGCATCACACGCGCGTTGCCGACCTAAAACCTCTTCACGCCCTTTTTGAAGAACCCCATGCTGTAGTCTCCTGAGAAAACCTCGACAGGCAGCTCATTCCACAGCTTGACCGTACGCGGGAGAAAACGTCGGTAAAGTCGGTTTAAACCTCTTCCACATGATACAATTTGATTGGCCAATTGAATTGGGTACAATCTAATCGTCCGTCCACACGTACACAAAAAAATGACCTTCAGTTTCATATTTCCATCCACACTACACAATTTGTTTGCCAATCTAATCAAATTGGACGTAAAATTGTATCGTGTGGAAGGTGTTTTACGGACGATAATTTTAAATGATATGATGGAGTGGAAGAGAGATAGATGCGTCACAAGCCGAACGCTTAGACTGAGCGCTTGTTCTGCGCACTCGCTTGCACGCTCGGCTCAGGCGGAACGTGACAATGAGTCATGCTTTTTCGTGCGTACAACCGGCGTTCATCGATTTATAAGACGTTATCACGTTAAAATATATAAATTAAGTAAATATAGCAGTAAAGGAAACCATAAAGAAAGAAAGGAAGGAGTATAGGCTGGCAACGCATCGGCGACGGGTCGCCGATGCGTTGCCAGCCTATAGTGTCAGTATTGCTGATATCTACGTGCGGTGGTGATTGCTTTACATCAGTTGACCCACGTGCTCGTTTGCCCCCCTACTAATATAAAAAAAGTATATTAGCTATATCGGTTTAATATATCTTTATTTTCATTAAGACGTTTGCACATCGCTCTCATGAAAAACTATAATTAAATTTAAAACTTTTAATGTACGATATCATTTTCTGTCATTGTTAAATGTTACACAAAATGTAGGTAGAATTTAGAAATAACTATAATATCAACGCACGACAGGATCACTTGCACTAACTACTCGCAAGAAGTTGTTTAACATATAAGTTGTTAAAGCTGCTCATAGCCTAAGCAAACTATAACTCGTCACTACTTATATGTTTTATATATCAGCAATTAAAAATAAGATACGAGCGAAAAATTTTTATGGATGTATGTATGATCGGTCTGCCTTCATATGTGCATGCATAATATTGAGTACTCACAGTTCTTCGTACTCCAGCGCGGTCTTTGCCAAATCTGTGACTTTGGCGTAGATGATCTCCCCAACAGTGGTGAGAGACTCTCCGATTAAGAAGTAGTCGTACCACCATTTCAGTCTAGCATACGCTTCTTGGTACTAGAAAGAATAATCGAACGTCGTCAAGGTATAGGCACTTGTCTTAACGCTGTCAATTTGCTCAAGAAATGTGCAATAGATCTTGGGGTGTACAAATACAAATACAAATGATTTATTTGCAATAAATAGGGTTGGTACAATAAATGTGGTTGGATCTTAAAAGTAAAGTAGCTTATACCTATTTAGCCATATTATATGATAGCATGCAAATATTTATAGTCGCAATTTTAGGGAATTACTCCATGCACCGACAAGCTTGAGCTAACTATTTTTTGAATAATTTAAAAATTCGTCAACTGTATAGAAAGTTTTTTCCAGTAACCATTTACTGAATGTTTTTTTAAACTTGATAAATGGGAGCTCTTTTATGTCATTTGGTATGTTATTATAAATTTTTTGACACATGATATAAGAATTTTTTAGCAGGCGACTAGTTACAATACAATGCAATACACCAAATAAAAGTTTTTATAGAGTTATTTAGACAATAAAAGTAGAAAGGCGGTCTTATCGCTAAGCGATCTCTTCCATACAACCTAAAGGTTGAGCAGAGGTTCCCAACCGGTGGTCCGCGAGAGGTAAATTATGGTCCGTGATACAAACTTACAATGAAATCTCGAGTTATGGATTAATGGATTTATATGACAGTTGGGGACCTTACACGCAACAAAAACCTCATAGTGGTTCGCGAACAAATAAAGTTTGGAAACCACCGAGATAGAGGAAACGAGAATGATAGAAATCAAGTCGGAGGCGCATAAACTATATAAACATACCTACATACACGTATTATATATATACGGTTTAAATAGTCCATTCACGTTATTAAATCAAAGCCAACCTCACTGGTGCACCCTGCTGACTGACAAACGAGGCTCTGGCGAAAAGAGAGGTAGGGCGTATTTTGTAAGCTGCCCGATTGAGGAAATACCACCTCACAGAATACCGCAGCCAAATAACAATTCTCTTGAGACGTTGTGTTCCTGCGATTGAGGTCTCCAGGAAGTAAGGTGTTGCTGTGTGGCAGCGGGGGTTGCGGCGCTCGAGCGATATTTCACGTGGGGAGCGCTTATATGCCAACGTTAATCGCTTCAGATTAGGCGTGCCATATGCTTGTTTGCCACGCGACGTAGTATAAAAAAATGAAAGAGAGGCACATATGACTAGTTGAGAGATGCCGGCAGGATTTTTATATACTGATTCTAATAATTTTTCGCTCATAGCCTGCGACGAGAAGTGCTATAAGAGGTTATTAAAGTGAAAACTTTAGGCACGTTGGGCATTTTTTGAAATGGGAAAAAAACCATTGAACTCGCGACACTGTTACAATAACCGACACAGGTCTATTTGGTGCGGTATGAGGAAGCGCGGGGCGGGCGGGTCGTATGCCGCATGCTTGCCTATACGCTATTGATTCGTCAGTTGACATTTGCTCTCCGCGTTGGGTCTATGTTACTCTCGTTCCCGAAATACACGTCATCATCATCAGGTCATTTTAGTCTCCACTACAGGAGCACGACCCTCTCTCGTCAGTCCCTAACAGAAGGAGGATTTGGCCTACACTTCCCACGCTGGCCAGACGGGTTGGAGAGGCCTGATCGATATTTTATAATGTATTTCCCTTAGTCGCCTTGTACGACATCCACGGGAAGAGACGGAGAGATTCTATTCTAGTCTGCCGGAAACCACACGGCCGAAATACACACGTAATGTTCAAGTTTTCTCTTCTGTCGGCACTCCCGGAGCGCTGTTTTTAAGACCTCTGATTTTTTTATACTACGTCGCCAGGCAAGCATACGGTCCGCCTGATCGTTGCGAGCTGTTAGTTTGCCATGAATTAATAAATAAATTACTATAATGTTATAATAAAGCACTTGTGTTTCTGTGTAGGTAGAAACACAAACACCATCTGTTTACCTTGATAATGCCTTACCGGCGAAATCGGTCGGTAAAAATAAACATAATTACGTGAAACAGTGAACATAATAATGTTCCACCAAGCGCCAACAATCAACAGTATCAAATTTAATTAAATTACATCCAAAAATGATTATAATGTAAAAAGGACAATAAGATTCATTTTACCTTCTCTCTCACGTAGACCACCTGCTTGGTTTTGAGGAATACTTCCCAGGCGTTCTTGAACTCCGCGTACAGCTGTGCGATCTCGTCTTTGAACGGTATATACTTTTCTACTTTGGTCCAAACAACGTTCCATAGCTTCCTAGTGTATTTCTTAAGATTTGTGACCCAGTCATTGTGTATTAGATCTTTGTATATTCTGGGAAAAATATTGCAAAATGTCAATACCGATTTGTAAATCTATAATCGTTGAGAGATGTTAAAAAAAAAAAACAGGTTTTCTAATGTCACCATAGATTGCGGCTAATTATTTTTATCGATAGACAATAAAAAAATAAACGCGCCAATGGCCTGCGCTTGACAACAGCTGCGTGCCTCGTACCATAAAACATAATGCGACACTTGAGCGACAATCGCTTTTTCAAGAGTTCTCGTAATATGTATGAACTCTCGGCGAATAGAGTTTATATAAAAATAAATTTCGTGTTACGGTGTCCCTACCGATTTTTATGCCATTTTTTTATCTGTAATTTAAAGAAATAGAAATAACTACATACTTATCTATCTCCTGCCCGAACGTAGAGACATAATTGAAATACGGCGAACCAGTCAACTCTTGAGTCCTTTCATTGAAGAATTCCACGATTCCTTTCCAGAAAGTCGTCACAAACGACTCCGTATAGTGTACTAGCACTAAGAATTGCGGTTCCATCGATTTCAGTAAATCTGCCCAATATTTAGTCAGTCTACCTGTCGCATTCACCCAAGTTTCTTCCCAATACTCCAAAAATCTCATATGTATGTCCTTTACAAAGGTATCATACTGCAAAAGCATTGCTTCAAGTCTATCAGATACCAATTCCATAAAATCTGCTTCTAAGACTTTATTAACCGAATCCAAAAAGTTCGAATACGCTTTTTTAATGGTTTCAACTATGTAGGTTAAACTCTGCTTAATGCTCTGACTCGTGTTACCCATCATTCCCCACATATCATTCACAATACCCGGTAGACTTTCTAAATGGTTTCTTAAAGCCATTTCATCAAGTACATAGTATGTAAATTCAACAATATCTTTAACATAGAAGTCGTTATCGCCGTACGATTGGTTTAGGAACCTTTCAAAGTCGTCCAAGTCGTCTTTGATGACGTGTAAATCGTTTAGGTCGTCTAAGAATTCACGTATTCTAGGTTTAGCATCAGACCAGATGTTTCTTAGTGACTGATGGGCTTCCATTGGCATTTCTTTGATTATAATTAAAGTTTCGTTCACTTGGCTGTACAAAGTTCTTAAGGCGTAGACTGCTTGGGATTTTACTTCGCTAAAAATCTGGGGTCTCCATATTATGGAGCTAGTGAGGAGACGTGAATGGTTCAGCCTTATGTATGATGCTAGGTCGACTGTGGTGACGTCGTCAAAGTCTCGCCATGCATCTAATTTTGCTGACCGGGTATCGATTATGCGACCGATTAAATGATATGATATATCTGTGAAACAAAGCATATTCCATTTAAAACCGTGGTGAATGAATTAAACATTTATTTGTATCTCCTGCACACACGTAATTAGGTCTTTCCAGTATTATAATAATTACTTATAAACTAATAATAATGGTGCAAACCCGTCAAGCTTTACTTATCTAGCCATCTTTTAAAACTTTTAATGATTTATATTATTTATCTCACGTCCAGTGCTAAAGAAGCATACCGCCCGCCTGATGTAAAGCGATTACCGTAGCCTGTAGATAATATAGCTAGTAATATAAAAAGTATTGCTTTTGCTCACTGGCTTACGCAGGATCCCCTCAAATCTGGTAACCTCTATCACACGAGGAATATAACAATTGTTAAGAATATTGTTATTTAGGTATTCCTGTGAGATGGTGGTTCCCTAGTCAGGTTCGATATGCCCTATCTGTTTTCTCAGACTCTTGTTTGCCTATCTGCAGTGCCCACCACGTGCACGTGAGGATGGTTGTAGCCCTAAATATGTCGAGAAGCCTTACGTTCTTGTCGACTATTGATAAAATAGATAAAATTAGAATCGATTATTGAAAAATAAGAATCAATTATAGCAAAATTTGAATAGATTATTTTAAATTTAGAATCGATTAACGTGATATTAAAATCAGTTATTATAAAAATGGAATCGAACGTAACATTAGAATCAATTATAGAATAATTAGAATCGATTATATTATAATAAGAATAGATTATTTTAAATTTAGAATCAATAAACGTGACATTTTAATATCACGTTAATCGATTCTAAGTTTAAAATAATTACAGTATACTCTCACTAGTCCGGCACTATTAAAAACCAGAGGGTGCCGGCTTATTGGAATGTTCGGATTACTAAAGTAAGAAAATAAAGCATTTTATAAAGAAAATACGATGTATTTGGGTTCCTGTTTACACGTTTTTATGACAGTAACATAGGTATCTCATAATGACATTGTAATAACTATTAATAATCATTGAAGGAAGTTTAATTGAAGAGAGACTCCCGGTCTCTCTGTCCGGTGCGGGCGGACGGTGTTGGATTATTGGATGTGTCGGTCTATTGAAATGCCCGATTAGTGAGATTGTACTGTACTACTAAATCAGTTATTACAAAAATGGAATCGATTATTGTAAATACCGTATAGATAATTTCAAAATTACTTACCATCTGTACTGTTGAAATGTGCGACCAACGACTTATCGTTCATGGACAACGTAGCCAATCCGGTGTCGTTGCCAGTGGGGCGGTTGACAGCCGCCATTAGTTGGTAGTTCGGATATGTAAGGTCCCATGTGCCGTTCGCTTTGTAGTAATATGTTTCGTTTGCCCTCTAGAAATTTGAAATAAATAAATATTCCAAATTACATATTACCATCAAGTCCCAAACTAAGCAAAGCTTGTACTATGGATACTAGTTAACTGATATTTACTTAAATTTTTTTTATACACATACATAAAATATAATACATATAAAACACCCAGGATAAGGCAAACAGACATGTTAATGCAAATAAATATTTGCGGGGACAGACCACGACAAACAGACATGTACATAAATATTTGTCTTGTGCGGGGATCGAACCCGCGACCTCGGAGTCAAAGTTGACGTTACTAGATATTCGACCGCCGGGCGCGACTTGAAATAAGGTTTAATTTGTTAACTTCGGTAGGGCAATATCTGATTTCACTTGAAATATCAACATTTGATTTGACCAAGCTCAATACAACAAAAAAAAAAACAAAAGAAATAATAGAAAGTTGCGTGCTCGGTTGGTTTACCGAGCGTCAGAGCGGTGCGGGTACAGGTCCTCGTCTGGTTGGTTTACTAGACGAGAGACTCGCAATCCTGTAATTAACCGGAATGTTGGTGCACAGGGGCGCATTAGCTGTAGGGTAGGGTCCGTAGCCCAAACTCAATAAAGTGACACGTGCCCTCACCGAAAATTCGTAAGACGGAGGGGGAGTACACCGGCGCGGCGTAGGATAGGAAGTAATATGCCCCTCTCTTTCTACCGCGCGGCGAAAATATATGCCTGCTCCTGCTGTTTATTTTTAATGTAATATAAATTGTCATGTTTGGGTACGATAGCGCAATAGATGAATATTGTATTTTACCACATAAATGATAGTACTTTTATTATGATGATATTTTTATTGCACAACGTTAATGTTCAAGTTTTCACTTCTACCGGCGCTCCCGGAGTGCAACCCTTTTTTTTATAAGAACCTTTTACCACATAAATGATAGTACTTTTATACTGATAAATATAGCAATTCGTGCGAAATTATTCCCTGACCATTCCAAAATATTTAAAAATGCACAACGTTAATGTTCAAGTTTACACTTCTACCGGCACTCCTGAAGTGCAACCCGTTTTTTTTAAATTAACATTTAGAGTAAAATTCACTTACCTCCCATTTAATAGCACTCCTTTTCATATCAATCAACAGCTTATTCTGCCTCAACTTCTCAGAGAACAGTGACTTTTGGAATCTATAGTAATTATTAAAGTAATACCATCGACTTTGTATATTTATATCTGAAGTCATATCCAAGTCTAGATTGGTCGATGGATGGGTACATTTTAACGCGAATTTGTAGTCCCTTACTGGGCCGTTAGACTTGTCTGTTAGTATCGACCTGAATTTTAGATATTCGTTCTCGTAATCAGAGTATTGTAGCTCTAAAGAGATGTTCGACATTACGGATGGAGTACTTAGATAGTTGCCTTTTAGTGTCACGTCCTGGAAATTAAAGTGGGAGTTACTAATATGGAAATTCCTTTGACATGAAACATCTTTAAAATCACTCCAGTACGCACGGATACGGGGGCCTACCGCCGAAGATAAAGCCGATTACCATCGAATTTTTTGATTCCAAAAATTGGTCATAAGTTAATGTTATTGTGAAACATCTTCAGCATAGTCGGCAGAGTTCTCGGGTTTCATCCAGCTGAGTTCAACATAATGATCAACAGCAGTAGTGTTATTTTCGCATTCAAAAATGCGCGTCCCTGAAGAGTAGGGTGCGTGGCAGCAACAACAGCATCCTGAGCATGTTCGCGAGCAGCCTGGACAGCTCTTATCTGAATCGTTGCTGTGCCATATCCAGTGGGTTGAAGCGGATGTGTCGCAACGGCGGTTTGGATATTGTCGCGGTCCTGTCTCGAACGATCTAGAATGGAACCTTCTAGAATAGTCGCCGCATACTTCGCTGCAAGCAATAATGACCCGTATGTCTACTGTCATAAGGTTCATAACACTATGACATGAAAATGTTCGAGAAACGTTACGATGTGAAGTACATACATGTATATTCGAGAACATTCGGGAACCGTTGCCGACGGATATAAATAGCGACCGCCGCGGCGCATAGTGGAGTTCAGTTTGAACTTCGGAAGAGAGAACTTCGAGCGAATCTACCTGCGAGACAAGTGATAACCTACGACCTCAGCGATACTATTAGACTTCGATTTGACCTGCGATTTGGAATCTTCGTGTGGACTTCGTGTTGTGAAGACCTGCAGACCAGACCCTGCGTGAATAAATCCTTGCAAGTTGACATTGGCGTTTTACATCCAAATCCAGAACCCTAGCTCGTAACAATATCAATAATTAAAAGTACAATTAATAATAAAGTTTGTATTACTAACCATAGTTTACTAAGATTCTACTAACAAAATATGAGCTTGTAATTGCTTGAAATAAAATATATTCATTCATTCATTCAAAAAATCCGATGGTAAACGGCGGTAGGGCTCTAGGTCAGAAAACTGGACTGTAACGGATTGGTATATCGTCTTACCTTAATAATTACACAAATACAAGTTATAGAAACATGAATCGCATGTCATTATTTAGCGTATATAGTCAGAGCGCTGCTAAGACCTTAAGTTTGCATCGGGACCGGGCGGGGCGGCGGGGCGGCGGGGGAGGGTCATTGCGTAGAATAACGGAAACCGGCGCTCTCGCTTGTTTTGCATTCACTATAACTCACGACTCACACGTGATAGCACGGTGATCGCTGATTTAGATGTTTCACGTTAATTAATTGCCTTGTGCAACGACACATCCCCACCCGATTTTTTTATTTTGTGTTTAGATACGGAGATGCTGATTTTGTCCGCCATTCTCCGCTACCGTTAGGAGATTTAGAGCTTATAAGGCAAGTGTAGTATCTGAATCAATTAACATTCATTCTCTTGCTGGGATATCGCTCTCCCCTCAATCGAAGGAGTTTAGAGCGTACACTATCATGCTGCTCAACAGTGGGTTGGCGGTGTTTTCGAGCCGCTTAAAGGCCACTGATTTAGCATAACGACTGTCATCTAACGACAACAGCCAGGACCGACGGCTTAACGTGCCATTCGAAGCATGGCGTAGCTCGAAATAAATAAGCCACTCATACATAGGTTAGAGTTGACGTTGCTTAACTCGCGTCATCTATACTGAGGCGCCCAAAGATACAACCAAGTTCTTTGTTCAAGTGTAGGGATAACGAATCCTAGATCATCATTTATGAGCTGTTTTGTTGAAGACGATTTATGGGCGTTAATTTTGCATGTAGTAATTTTGCATTTGCATGATCGAAGTCTTAGGCACTAAAAGATATTTGTCTCTTCCACTTACCTTCCTAAACGACGGGTGAGAAAGAGACAGGTCGATATTGTGTTGATTCCCTTCTTGTATTGGCGGGTTCTCCCATTTCCCTCTAAGCTCTGCAGATTTGTTCTCCTGATTCACGTTCCACATGAGGTCTGCTCGGCCGTCCAGCATGGTGTCTTGGAGGTGGTATGTTGCAACTAAGTTGAAGGTACGAAGCGGGTACCACACGTTCATAACTATTCTTTGAGATTCTGTTTCGTTCTGTAATAAAAAATAGGATACATATTTAGGTCTGAAGAGATTTAGTGCAATTTAATTGGAAGCTGTCTGACTGTGGAAGAACCTCAGAGAAGGTCGTATCCAAAATTTTATATAACTTTTTAACGAATAGCTATGACTCTGTTTGGATAGTCTTTATTCTAGCGTTAGGTAGCGTAGGAGAGGTTTTACGGCCCTGGATAAACACTACTTTAGAATCGGACTTTTGTTTATTCATCTTATTTACTGCTGTTTTGACCGACTAGGCATAACTCCTATGATCATAGGCTCTACTAATTTTATGTTCCTACTTTAATGATCCTTTGTTGCAGCATAATACACAATCACAATTTTGAAGTAATAATAATAAACGTTAAATTATTAAAATTTGGTCAAAAAGTAGAACGTCGCTCAACTAGCTCTAGCCAAATGTCCATAGTGATTATTTTCTTTTCGGGTGGCAGACAAGCATAGGGTCCACCGGTTGTAAAGCGGTTACCGTAACTAGTATTGCCAAACTAAAAAAATGTTTAAAACTTACCACAGTCATATTAGTGACGTGTATATTGTAGTTGATCCATACATCTTCAGCCCACTTGACCTTACTGCCTTGCTTCAGCTCTTTGTCGACCGCCTCATAGTCGTTGGCGAAGGTCCAGGTTCGGTTTCCGTGGCGAGCTGTCAATTTCATATTCTTGCCCGCTGCGTAAGTGTACACGTCAAATATACCGGTCACATTGAGTTTTGTCGCATTTTTGAGATGGAAGACCGTTGCTTCTTTTACATCCTAGAATAATAAAAATGGATTTGGGTGAAAGACATGTGACAAAGAGACGATGAATTTAAAAGGATATTATGAGCCCAAAAAAAATGTGGTCGGATTGTGTGAGAGATGACATAAGTAAGAAAGGACTGTAGATATGATGGTTGATAAGGCAAATGGAAGAAAAAGAATAACCCCAACCCTAAATAATGAGGAAAGGACAAGGCAACGACGAGTAATGAAATTGAAACAATAAAAAACTCGTCTAATAGGATTAAATGGCGAATTATCTTTAGATATCGTCACAATTTTTTTATTATTACTTTTAAGGCGCTGGATACTGATTTCTTAGAGCATATGCATGCTCTAAGAAATCAGTATCCTTTATTTCGGTTTTGGAGACTTTAGATAATGTTGCAGTTTTTCATGGAAGTTGCACATACCTAGTGAAACATTTTTTAACATATTAATAACCAGTTTTACTTCGAGTTTTTGGTTTTATTAAAAAACATCGGACGCGCAGCATGCGCCACCATAGCGAAATTTATTTATTTTGGCCACTTTCCCGAATTGACATCGGAAAACCAAGGTCACTTTACATTACTACTTTTTGATGCTCTACACGAATCCGAAGTCAAAATTTCGAAATTTTGCGTTTCAGGACGGACAGACAGAACGACCGGACGATTTTATAAGCTCAATAAATTTCGCTGAAAATATAACTGGACTAATTATCATTTGTTTACAAGAAGAAACTATATCTTGGGCCACCAATCCAATGCCCAAAATGCCGCTGCCAAGCCCTTGCTGCCACTGCCACTTTTACTAATAAGACCTTACCCCAGCCACTCTATACAAATATCGCGTCGTTTACTACTACATAAATAATGACGTGTGTGCAGAGCGGGAAGAGAGAGTGTGCGTGCAGCGCCATACAAACTGTTCCAGATTTGTCTCAGAGAGGAGGAGCCATACAGTATGCAGAACTATTACATATACTGTGATAAGACTAAAGCCTAACAAAATCATTGTACTCACGGTATTCCCAGTCTCATCATACTCGTGAAGGTACTTCACTCCAATCGGCGTATGAGCATTTTCCACCTCTATGTCCGTTGTCGCAAGGTCCAAATTCCTTTCACTCTTACTGAGTATCTGATTAAAGGAGGCCTTAACGAATCTCTCGCGATCTAAATCTATCGTAGCGTTTCCATTGCTCCATTTGTCTCCTTGTATGTATGTATAATCAGTAGTGACTAAATGCTGGCTACTCAATGGAATGGAAAGCGATAGAAGGCCGGTTTGTTTGAATCCGTTGTTTTGTTTCGTGTACCGGTGCGTCGAATTGATCGCTGCCGTTTTATTCGGCCAGAATAATACCACTTTATTGTCCGAATGTTCTTCTAAGTTGTTTATCTGTAAGTTAGATGAGAAATTCTAAATAATCTATATATTCTAAGTGATCTAGAAATAAGACTAGAAGAATTTTGCTTGTTAGTACTACATCGTGTGCCAAACAGGCATCGAAATCCATCCATGATTATCCCACTGTTGAGATACGACTCTCCCTTCAATCGAAGGGGTTTAGAGCGTACTCCACCACGCTGCTCAACTGCGGGTTGGCGGAGGCCAGTGTTATCACAATATCCAAAGGCTACTGACTTGGCTTAACGACCTTTCCCTTTCGAAGCTGGGACCGACGGCTTAACGTGAAGCACGGAGGAGCTCCAGATAAAGAAACCCATCCATAGACAGGTTACGGTCGATGTTGCTTAACTTGCGTGTCCGATTAGACAGAAACGTGCAACGAGCTTCTCAACTAAACTGTGTAGATCAGCAGCTCTCAAACTTTTTTAGTGACGGAACCCTTTTGGAAAGCTACTTGACGGAACCCTACAATAAAACGTTCGATCAGAGAGGTGTTTTGATTTTTTTTTTCTAAAATCTTGCGGAACCCCTACAGGGGTATCGCGGAACCCTAGGGTTCCGTGCAACACACTTAGAGAATGGCTGGTTTAGATATACTTACATCGAATATAGATTTCAACCACGGCAGCCTCTTAAACGGCGTGCTAAGGTTGAAATGTCCGTCGGTGTGTTTAACCCCACCGTATCGAAGGTCCAGCTCGCCGATCTGACTCCTGCCTGGGCGGTACATCATACCCCTACAAATAAACACGTATTACAGAAAAATTGGTTGGCAGTAAAGTCAGTTTACGGACGATATCTTTACATGATAACGTCCTAGCACAGTATAAGTAATAGTACTACGTAAAGTACGGCCACTCCCTGCCGCTCTCTCGTGTCGACCTCACCTCCCCTCGGAGACTAATCTGGAACAGTTTGTATGACGCCGCACACACACACGTTCATTCACGCTCTGCACAAGCGTCATTGTTTAAGTAGTAGTAAACGACGCGACATTTGTATGGAGTGACCGGGGTGTGGTCCTAAGAAACATATATAGGCCGATCGTGCCTCTCTATCGCTTGTTCCGCGCTCTCGTTTGCACGCCCGGCTCAGGAAACGTGACAATGAGTCATACTTTTTCGTGCTTGCAGCCGGCGTTCATCGATTTATAAGACGTTATCACGTCAAAAAACACGTAACAATTTTATTGAATTTAAGTAATATTTAGTAGATTAGGTAGCATTCGACTTGTTAGTAAATACGGTTAGCATTTCATTGCCCAAATGCGGCGAAGCGCAAAAGGATGGTTATGTATTTGTTTTTTTTTGTCAGACAATTTTCACAGCGCCATCTAACCCCAAAGTAAGCGAAGCTTGTGTTATGGGTACTAGACAACTGATAAACATACGTAAATACATACTTATGATACATAGATTTGTATTGGTCCAACCCTTTATTCCTTAAATACTGAACCGATTTTGATAAATCATTGAGAGGAGTGAGTGGAGCGAGCGGAACGCTTATATACGCCGAAAGTCATGAATAGGCTGAACCGATTTTGATGAAACTTGTCACAATTAAAGACCTCGACATGTTTGAGGTTTGTGTCGAAAAAAAATTGAGATCAATCATGTCATTGAGAACATTTTCAATTGAAATCAACGGAAAACATATACTCAGCGAATCCACTCAACCTGAATTTCGGCCCCGTGCCGATGCCTGACAGGCGCCTATAAAATATAGTGTATCCATGGTAAACCTTCATATTATACAAAATAGATTGACAAAAGTAATTACGTCCTAAAACATTGAAAAATCGAGCTTAGTCAGAAACATGTATTTTTTATTTTTTATTTTTTTTATACTACGTCGGGTAGCAGACAAGCATACGGCTCGCCTGATCTGAAGCGGTCACCGTAGCCATATTAACGCTCGCAACATAAAATATCGCTCGCGCGCCGCCACCCCTGCTGCCATCGCAGCATCTCCTTCCTTTCTGGTGACCTCACTCACTCGCAGGAACACAACAGCCCTCAAGGGAACCGTTATTTGGCTGCGGTATTCTGTGAGGTGGAGGTACATTCCCCAGTCGGGTAGCTTACAATTACGCTCCCTACCTCTCTTTTCGCCAGAGCTTCGTTTGTCAGTCAGCAGGGTGCACCGCGTGCAGGTGAAGTTGGCTTTGGTTCAAAGATCTTGATGAACCACTTATACTCCTAAATGTAACAGTCAATGCCATTTTTAAGAACAGCAATTAGGTGCAAACAGTGCGAGCTACACAGCAAAAGAGTCAGTGATCACAGAGCAAATAGAGGTAGAAACGCAGAGAGGATGTGCGTCATAGGTTTGTGGATCCATATATAGCTGTATAACCTCCTATCACAAATTGTTAAAAAATAAGATCCAACTCTTAAATTAAAAAAATTCAGAACATGGCCTACTTTTATATAATATAGAGATATTATATAAAAGTAGGCCATGTTCTGAAATACGAAATAAGCCGATATTCATAAGATGATTGCCCATCAACCAAGAAATTTATTTATCATTCTATGACAAACGAAAAATCAGATACAATACATAATAAAAAATATGAATATCGGCTTATTTCGTCAATGTGGTCCTGTATAACACTATTTAACCAGAACTTATTAAACTTAAATGAGTTGTCTTAGTTCAAAGTGTTCTATACCTCATGTAGTCTACAGAAAATGATTAACAATTTAAAGTTATTTTCTTAACAAAATATTTACGACACAAACGTTCCGGATCTTAACCGCCATAATTTTTACATATGGCAACCCAAAAATGACTCGATTACTTACTTCACAACCTTGTATCCATGCACCATATCTTTTTGGTACGATCCCTTGGCTGTGAACGTGTCATCATTTTCATAGAGCGGCGATCTGAGTGTGTAGTCCACTATATGCGAGCCCTTGTCGTCCCATTGGTACAGTAATAGATTGTCTATGTTTTTGTACCCAGTGGTCGATGTCCATGTTATGGTGGAGTTTGTATCAAAACTATCTGGCTTCATGAACACCTAGAGAAGATAGATCAGATCATCAGACTCGCGTTAGTGCAAGGAAGTGTTATAGAAGAAATGACACTATTAGTGAATGAATGGAATCATAGTGCAAAGGTAACGGTACGATAGACGAACACCAACGAAAAAAATTATCGGCCGATGGAGTTGAAGAGAGATAGATGCGTCACAAGTCGACCGCTTAGGCTGATCGTGCCTCTCTATCGCTTGTTCCGCGCTCTCGCTTAGCACGCTCGGCTCAGGCGGTACGTGACAATGAGTCATGCTTTTTCGTGCATACAGCCAGCGTTCATCAATTTATAAGACGTTATCGCGTCAACAAAACTATCAATCATCGTTATTGTATTTTAGATATATATAAAAGTTACATCAAATAGAAAACTCCCAGTACCGCGGGCAAGCGGACAGTTTCCGAACACACTCTAATATCACAATAGTAACTAAGTAAGTTGACATCATGGTACAAAGAGGTACGTTCTTTAGCGACAAATGTGGTCAATTGAGTTGACTTGCCTACGTAATCGTCTGTATTTTGTATGGAAAATCACTATCGAATTCGCGTCGTAGTCTTGGTAACATACGGGAAGAACAGATCTTGTGTCTTTGTACTACGATTGAAATATACCTTTCCCTTAACGCCAGTGACGATCTTCGTAACATCAGTCTTGTACACTGCGTTCAAATTATGCAATAGTTTGTCTTTCGTTCCCAATGTGCCGTCAATGTACAGCGTGTGGACATCTACGTTCGGTTTGGGTAGAATTGCGTTGAGCAACAAGTGGATACGCTGGTTCAATATGAAGCCGAATGATGCGTTTCCACCGATTCTGAAAACGTGTAATGATTATTTCGGAGTACTTTTTTTTTGTACTACGTCGGGTGGTAGGCAAGCATACGGCCTGCCCGATGTGAAGGGGTTACTGTAGCCATATCAACGCTCGTAACATGAAATATCGCTCGCACGCCGCCGCCACCGCCGATGCCAACGCAGAAACTCCTTTCTGTTGAACTTACTCACTCGCAGGAACACAATAACTCACAAGGGAATTGATATTTGGCTGCGGTATTCTGTGAGGTGGAGGTACTTCTCCAGTAGGGCAGCTTACCTTACCCTATCTCTCGTTTGCCACAGCCTCTTTTGCTAGTCGGCAGGGTCATTAAATGGCAGTCCTTAAGCCAAGTTACTGGCCTTTAGGCGGCTTGAAAACACTGGCCTCCGCCAACCCGCAGTTGAGCTGCGTGGTGGAGTACACTCTACTCCTTCAATTGAAGGGAGACCCGTATGTCAGCAATGGGATGAATAATGGTGGAAGATGGATATAAATAAATAAATATTGTCAGACAAATTACACAGCGCCATCTAGCCCCAAAGCAAGCGAAGCTTGTGTTATGAGTACGAGACAACTGATAAACATACGTAAATACATTTTTTTTTTTGTAAATACATACTTATGATACATAGAAAACACCCAGACTAAGACAGACATGTTCATGCACACAAATGATTGTCCTATGTCGAACCCACGAGCGTTGGTGTCGAAGCCGCGTCATTGAGAGCTGCGCCACCGAGCTCGTCAAAATTATAAAATTATAGGATATGTATTGGTTGTGTCACTGGAAGCTGAAATTGGTAGCTCAGAATTCCCTTCCTTTCCTTTTTTTAACTGACCTCTATACATAATCTTGGAGCATACTTCATCACGCTGCTCAACTGCGAGTTGGCTGAGGCTAAGGTTTTCAAGTCGCCTAAAGGCCACTGATTGGGCTCAATAGATAAATAAACCCATCCATAGACAAGCTACGATCGACGTTGCTTAACTTGCGTGATCGATTTAGACTGCCACGCGCAACGACGCCATTAAGCTCTTCAAATTATGTGCAATTACCAAATTACCATCAAAGTTTATATGTACTTAAGTTTGTTTGCAAAATCTTTATTACGGCTGTTGACGACAGCCGTAGCTCTAGAGGTAATGAGTTCCATACTTACTGCCAAATTCGATCGAGGTCCAATTTAAACCCGCCGTCAGTAGTCTGTAGGCCGTCGGTCGTGTTGTTGCCGTAGTAGATGTCCAGGTCTATACTCTTCTGCACTCGATCCAACTTCTGATGTCCTATCGCCTATAAGCAATATATAAATATTGGTATTAACCGATGATGTCATCTATATAATAATATGTGAAAAAAAAAATACCCATTTTTACGAAAATTGCGCAGACGGAGGAGTATGAAATTTCACACACTTACAGTTTATATAGAGAAATAGTGTAGAATGTAAATATATTTTTTTAAATTATCCATAAAAATACATGAAATCAATGAAAAAAAAAAAACATTACACACACCACTGTATTTGATACACACACGCATATATACTCTTTTCTTTATTGTTAAAGTCATTATTTAAATTAATAATTTAATATAATTTAAATCAATTATACTGGGTATTTCTATAGATATGCCACTACGCGTCCAATACGAACACCCGAAAAGTGAGAATAAGAAAATGCAAAATTTATGTTGATAAAATAAATTGACGCGCTCGGTGGCGTAGCGGTCAATGACGCGGCTTCGACACCAACGCTCGTGGGTTCGATTCCCACACAGGACAAACATTGGTGTGCATGAACATGTCTTGGTCTGGATGTTTTCTATGTATCATAAGTATGTATTTAAAAAAAAAATGTATTAACGTATGTTTATCAGTTGTATAGTACCCATAACACAAGCTTCGATTACTTTGGGGCTAGATGGCGCTGTGTAATTTGTATGACAATATTTATTTATAAATAAAGCCCAACGGATTACAAAATAATATTTGATGTTAACGCGTATTATTATGTTAATATCAAATTTTGTCAAGGAAAAATGTTGCATTGTTTCGAAGTGGCTCACAACGATCTTTAGAGCCCAAGCGAAGCACACATGCACCGTGGTGCACCCTGCCGACAAACGAGAGGGTTTGGCGAAAGAGAGGTAGGGTACAGCGTATTTGTAAGGTGCTCGACTGGGAAAGTAGGTGTGCCGTCGCCGGAGTGATAGTTCGTATTGCGAGCGTTTATATGGCTATGCTTGCTGTATGCTTGGCTGCAACCCGACGTAGTATAAAAAAAATGGTGTATAGCAAATGTGTTCTTTTATAAAACACACAATTACCTTAACAAATAAGTCTCCCTGCGAAAAGCTCCATTTGAGATCGCCAAATCCCTTCATGTCCGGCACTTCATAGTGTGAGAGCAGGTAGCCAGTTTGTGGACCGAAACTGTACAATAACAAAAGAATTGAAATATTAGCTATGTGCTTCAAACAATAGAATTGTAACGGTAGTCGTTACAAAAATTTTGGCATTGGCAGCAAATAGCAGAGGGGGGAGGGGGCATTTTTTATGCAGCCAAATAACAATTCCCTAGAGTTCCTGCATTGAAAAAAAAAACAAGTGTGCTTTAGACAACATGACACACGTAAAGCTTTTTTTTTTATACTACATTGGGTGGCAGACAAGCATACGGCCCGCCTGATGTGAAGCGGAAAATATTGCTCGCGCGCCACCCCCGCTGCCAACGCAGCATCTCCTTCCTTTCTTTCTGGTGATCGCCAAATCCCTTCATGTCCGGCACTTCATAGTGTGAGAGCAGGTAGCCAGTTTGTGGACCGAAACTGTACAATATGTACTGTACTATATGGGGGGAGATCCTGCTCACTGCAGTATTGAATTGTTGTGTTTCTGCATTGAAACAAAAAACAAGTGTGCTTTAGACCACACGACACACGTAAAACTTATCTCCCTCTCAACTTTCGTTCGTTCGATCACACTTCTCGTACCATGTCATTCATTCACCAAGTCAAGTCGTAAAGAAGTTTCACTTCAAAAATATATAAAAATGACGACTTACATGAAGTCAGCATCAGCATTGACAGTGCGCAGTCTGTTCAGCGGGGTGGCAGCTTGGACAGTGAAAGCGCGACGAAGTTCAGGGTATATGTCCACGTGGGTTTTGAAGAATATCTCCTTGTCGCTTAGTTGTGGAGATTCCAGCTGGAAAAGAAGTATGTGATGAGGTTTCTACAGGGGAAATGCGCGAGTACGAAGAGAAAAACCGAAGTTTCGGTTGGAATTTTACAGAAACGAATTTCTTTGGATTGGGGATTAGGCTGGTGGATGTGAACTGTGAAATGTGAAGAATACATAAAAAGAATGCTCGATGAAAAATCGAGCATCCTTTTTATATATTATTTTTGTTGTATTAATTATTGTCAGGAGAAAGTTCTTATGAAAGAAAAAAAATGAAAAAGTTTCGCGAAATATTTTAAAATTAAAAAAAATTCAACGACAAAGTAACATTACAAAAGTTATTTTCTAATGTTATAAATATCTTTTTGTCGTTTGACAGAAATTATGTATTATTAATATATATGTATGTGCTATATATGTTACAGTTAGTTTGTCGTTAGAACGCGTTTTCCCTAGTTAAAACTAGTTTTTACTAAACGCCGTTGTCAAACCTAGAAATAACAATAAAAACTAGAATTTAACAGTTGTGTACTTGATTTTTAGATAAAACTAATTGTCACTCCGAGCTTTAGTGTATATGTATTTATGCGGTTTAGTTATTCCACAGCATTATGTCATATGGTATATTGCTGTTGTCGTTGTCGATATCGAGACAATTTTTTTTACAGAAAAGAGCTATTCGGTCAAATTATGGAATGGGTTCTAGGAACTCATGGATGGGTTTAATTATCTCGAGCTCCTCCGTGCTTCGGAGGGCACGTTAAACCGTCGGTCCCGGCTGTTATCTTTAGATGACAGTCATTAAGCAAAATCAGTGGCCTTTAGGCGACTTGAAAACACTGGCCTCCGATAACCCGCAGTTGAGCAGCGTGGTGAAGTATGCTCTAAACCCCTTCGATTGCAGGGAAACCCATATCCCAGCAGTGGGATGATTATGGGTTGATGCCGACATACATGCCGGCAAACTATATAGGTACGCTTTTATAATAAACTGCCAAAGGCTTAAAGTTAAAGTTCTTGATTTACCTGTCCCCTTACCACCAACTCTTATTGCGATTCAATAACTGAATAGATTGCTAATTCATACTTACCAATGAATAAGCGACTCTATTTCAAATTGAATAGAGTCGCTTATTCATTGGTATGAATAAGCATTCTATTCAGTTATTGAATCGCAATAAGAGTTGGTGGTAAGGGGGCTGAAAAACAATTTA
Source organism: Hypsopygia costalis (assembly GCA_937001555.2). Lineage (NCBI taxonomy): Eukaryota > Metazoa > Arthropoda > Insecta > Lepidoptera > Pyralidae > Hypsopygia > Hypsopygia costalis. Next base: position 9,980,166 of record OW443349.2, read on the forward strand.
AATCTTTGATAAAGTATACTTTCTCTATAAACGCTTATTATAGAATTGACGACTAGTGATTACGAGTAGTTCTTACCTGTACATTGATGTCAGTGAAGTTAGCGTCAAACTCTGCTACAGCGTGTACAGTGAGTTGTACAGCGCCCGTACAGTTCGCCGACAATAAGTATAACGTGTCTGAACTGTCTATCTTCATAAGTACTGATATTGACTTGCTTTGACCTTTGGGAGTTAGGGTTAGTGATAACTGAAAACATAAAAAATATGTCACTTTTTAATAATTACATCCTTTTTTTTCATTCCCACCACTGTCTCCTATATAGCCAGGATTAACAGCGGCGACCGCCAAAAAAGGCAAGGTAGCGAATGAAGTCCATTGCAGTCCCTGGGGTAAAACTGCAGCTGCCTTGGAACTCATAACGAATTTAATCATTATTAGAAATATTTCGAGTAATTAGAAATATTAAACTATTAGAATAATTAGAAATATTAAAATTAAAGAATATTTACATCCTAGATTTCTTATAAAATTTGTGAATTCGAGTATTAATGATTGGTAGTACAAATATTTAAATATTGGACGAGTGGCATATCGCCCTTATACATACTCGTATATACATTCAAAGTTTGGTGGTAAAATTGACTCACTTCGAGAGGTGTCCGGTTCATGACTTTCCCTGTTATACTGTAATCGTTAGTGTCCGTTACGAATGAACCGCGAATGTCGTCACCATCCAACTCGCTTATTATTTTCATTGCCCTGTAAATAAATAATTATTAACGATAAAGACATAAAATAGTATATATATATATATATATATATATATGATATGATATTATATATATAGGTACTATTGTGACATTATCACTATGATCTTTTTGAAATTAAGAATAAAAATGTAACCTATTTCTCCTGATTTTGAATGTCAATTTCTGGTGCGGCACGATTGTACTTTTGTTATTTATACTTCATGTTATGTACCGTGTTTGCTAGCAAATAAATTATTTGTATTTATATTTATTTGTATAAGTATATTGTATATAAGCGAGGAAGACCAACAAAAACGAAGGAGATGGATTGTGTGAGAGATGATATGGGTAAGAAAGAGATAACTGTAGATATGGCGGCTGATAAGTCGAAAGATCTTCTTACGCCGAACCCAAATAATGGAAAAAAGACAAGCCAATGATGGTGAGGACATAAACTATAAGCTCTCAATAGCTGGCAACACTCAAGCTTATACAAAAAAGTTGTCTGTAAAGTCGGTTTACGGACGATAATTTACGTGATAACGTCATAAGAAAACATCGGCCGATGGAATGGAAGAGAGATATAGCTTGTTCCGCGATCTCGCTTGCACGCTTGGCTCAGGCGGAACGTGAGAATGAGTCAATGCTCTTTCGGGCGTTCATCAATTTATAAGACATTATCGCGTCAATAAAAAGTCACACATTATATTAGAGTTTGTGAGTATGGACATTTACAACTCTTTGAAATGTAAACAGCTGAACGGATTTGGATAAAATTTGTAATACATATAAATTATTATCTAGATTGATACTATAGAATACTTTTATTCCAGTGCTATGTTTAAATAGGACTTCGCACGAACGAAGCTTGTCGTCGTTATATAACATAAGCAAACTTTACCTGAATCCTTGATGTGGACTGCTGAGCGCGACACTCAATGAAGCCGGTCTCTGGTCTGCCTTCACTGAATACGACACGTCTTCACTGTTGAAGTCCACTAACAAAGAGCGAGATCCCTTTTCGTCGCTGAAGAGGAGGTCCAGTTCCGAAGGGGGAACCACTGGGAGCAGGCAACCGCGAGATTTGAAGCGGATGTGTCGGTACGGCGGTGGATGCCATACTGCGTCGGCGTAGAGCTATGAAAAAAGGTAATTTTTTTAAATTGGTTTTTAACATAACAAGCATTTTTTACATATTAATTTTATGCCAAACTAAAAGATAGTTTATCGGCATTCTCGTCGTAGGAACTTATACATATATTCAACATCTTGCGCAGTTTCTTATTTAAAATTATATTTTATTACATGTATACGTATACATGTACATACGAATACATACCTTTATGTATATATATACACAAACACACACACACATATACAATACTCATATATAAGTAGAAGTAATAATAACAATCAAAACTTTATTCCGCGTCGCCATAGGTACTCACACAATGTCGCTATATATATAGCGACATTAGCGATCCATAATTATTATCGATCAGAACTTACAACGGGAAAGCTTATTTTTACATTTCTATGTACCATTTCGTGGGGAAGGAACTGGTGTACTGAGATACAGGCCTCTGATTTGTTCAGTCGCCAGTCTCTATCTATTTAAAGTTTTGTGTAGATCATTGATATATTGTTAAAAGTGGAATTAATTAAATAACCTAAAAATTAATAAATTTATGTTTTGAAATTAGTCCTGTAACTAAACTCCAGTTGCTCCTGTTAATGGGCTCATGTTCATGGGCTATAATCTACTAAATTAAAGGGATGATTATAATTTCTTTTCATTAGTTTACTTCTCTAGAATAAAGTGATCAATGAAAAATTGTAAAAAAAAAAAATATTGATAGAGAGAATATATTTGAAAGGATAATGCATAAACAAATGCAGCTCTATTTTAAGACCAATGAAATCTTTCAGAAAGCGCAATATGGTTTTACTGCAGGTAGATCTACTTCAGACGCATGAGGTGCATTGGTCAAGCATATTCTTAACGCACGGGATGGATCGCTGGACGCTATCGGTGTTTACTGTGTTCTTTCCAAAGCCTTTGATTGTGTCGTCCATCAGACTTTACTGCTCAAAGTAGAACCCTATGGAGTTAGAAGCAGGGCCTAAAATTTGATTGCACCTTATTTAATAAAAGATTGCAGACTGTTGATATAAACGGTGTTAAGACCAAAAGGACAGATAGGAAAATTGGGGTGCCCCAGGGTACCATTTTGGGTCCCGTTCTATTTTTAGTATAAGTATTTTCAAACTTACGTAGGTATTATTTTTTATTAATTGATAGATTAATACACACAGCTTAAATTTTGCATATTATTTGACCCTAAATTATTTCACGCACATACTAATTAGGTAAAACATTATAAAACTTATATCTTACGTAATTGTTATGATCTCCCTGCTGCACGTGTATACCTCCGCTGACAACACTTTCGCTATCAGAGAAGTCTTTCTTGAACTCCATCTTGATGAAATAGTCGTCGAGGAATGGAGACGTTAGGTTTAAACTGCCCGATGTCTCAACGAAAGGTTGGTCCATCTAAAAAGGAAAAATACGTTAAAGCTCTCTTACTCCGCCTGAAGGTGCAGTACGACCGAAAAGAGTAGACATTTATTAAATTAGAACTAACATTATCCCACATGGCAACACTTAAACAATTAAAAATTTTTAGACACTGTGGTTTGTGATTATGTTTATAAGGCTAGTATTTCTTGGATTGTGAATTATTATTATTATTTTTTCATTTATTTGGAAAGTGGATAGTATATAATTAGTAAATTACCTACCTTATTTACTACGACTAAAATGATTCTAGTTTCTAATTATATATTTTTTTGGATAAATTGCAGACTGGCTGCCATCTAGTCCCAAACTAAGTACAGCTTGTACTATAAGTACTAGATAACTGATAATATACTTAATTACCTTTTTTTTTAGTAAATACATAGAAAACACTCAGATCAAGAGAAACAGTCGTGTTCATGCACATAGCCCCCTTACCACTATCTCTTATTGCGATTCAATAACTGAATAGAATGCTTATTCATACCAATGAATAAGCGACTCTATTTCAAATGGAATAGAGTCGCTTATTCATTGGTATCAATAAGCATTCTATTCAGTGCCCCCCAATAAATATTGTCAGACAAATTACACAGCGCCATATAGCCCCAAAGTAAGCGAAGCTTGTGTTATAAGTACTAGACAACTGATAAACATATGTAAATACATTTTTTAAGCTATTGCATAGCTTCTATCGCGGGCCTTGAGCGCGGGGACCGAATCCAGAAATTCCGTAACGAAAAAACCTCACGCTCCCCACTCCGACGGGCAATATATGTAACATAGATGTCGCAACTTTGCTTTACTTCCAGTTGCTTTTGAAATACTTCCCCAGCATACTTTCATAATGATTTAGTTCTAAGAATTTCACATAGATGTCTCTATATTTCGATTTGTAGTTCAAATATTTGACGTAGATGTCGCTGTTTTGAATTATCGCGTTTTCATCCCTCTGCTGAAAATTTTGTTATAACTTTGAAATTTGATGAAATATATAATACCATGTAGTAGAAGTACAATTTTCGGAAAACGGCCGTTTTTGACGTCAAAACGTGCCCCATGATAATTTATTTTTCTGGGTTACTCGTCGATTAGATAGGGTATCAAATTATGTATGGATGTTTGTTAGCAATACTGCATGAATAAAATAAATAAATAAAATTATAATTGCATAAGTTGATACAAAATGCTATGCAATAGCTTTACCGCGGCAGTCCCCGAGTGCCACACGTCTTTTTTTTTGTAAATACATACTTATGATACATAGAAATCACCCAGACTAAGACAAACAGACATGTTCATGCACACAAATGTTTGTCCTATGTGGGAATCAAACCCACGAGCGTTGGTGTGGAAGCCGCGTCATTGACCGCTACGCCCCCGAGCTCGTCAAAAAGTATGTTTCTGACTCTGTAAATAGTCTCCACCTTTTAACCTCACTCACCTCAATTCTCCCCACAGCAGTCACCGTGAACGAAGGCATGGCGATTTCGGCGGCCATCTTCTGCAAGGTGTCCTCTACCCTGACCGATACTTTAGCCTCCAAAGCTGGCAACACTTCCAAAGGCGTCACGACGGCCACAGACACTACATATGATTGATATGTATCATCTTCTCCGAATTCGTTTTCATAAAACAGTTTGTATGATATCTGTAAAGAAATACTAAATAAAGATTCATCCATCATCATCATAAGCCTTATTCAACCAATTTTTTGGTGTAGGCCTCCTTCAATCCTCTCCATTTTGTTGTATTTTGGGCACTTGATATCCAATTGTGTCCCGCTACAGTAACTATTCAATATTTCTGGTCAATTTACACAGCGCCATCTAGTCCCAAATTAAGTGAATGGGGTGTAAGTGGTTCATCAACATCTTTGAACTAAAGCCAACATCACCTGCACGCGGTGCACCCTGCTGACTGACAAACGAAGCTCTGGCGAAAAGAGAGGTAGGGAGCGTAATTGTAAGCTACCCGACTGGGGAATGTACCTCCACCTCACAGAATACCGCAGCCAAATAATGGTCCCTTAAGGGCTGTTGTGTTCCTGCGAGTGAGTGAGGTCACCAGAAAGGAAGGAGATGCTGCGTTGGCAGCGTGTGGTAGCGGCGCGCGAGCGATATTTTATGTTGCGAGCGTTAATATGGCTACGGTAACCGCTTCACATCACGCGGGCCGTATGATTGTCTGCAACAATTTTTTTGGTGTAGGCCTCCTTCAATCCTCTCCATTTTGTTCTATTTTGGGCAGTTGATATCCAGTTGTGTCCCGCTACAGTAACTATTCAATATTTCTGGACAATTTACAGAGCGCCATCTAGTCCCAAATTAAGTGTAGAACCTTGTACTATGGGTACTAGACAACTGATAAACGTATTTACATATTTTCTGTTGTAAATACACACTTACAATACATATAAAACACCCAGACCAAGACAAACAAACGTGTTCATGAACACAAATGTTTGTCTTGTGCGGGGATCGATCGCGCGACCTCAGAGTCAAAGTGGCCATTTCTAGGCATTCGACCACCGGGCTGGTCAAATATTTATACGTAGCTCACTGTAATTTAAACCTTACCTCATGCCAATAGGTGCCATTATACAGTAACGCTAGACACGAGATATTACACTTTTCGCCTAAAGCGACATCCGTCGTGAATATTGATTTCAACTCTTTCACTGCTTGGAATGGAGTCACCAGATTTAGGGTATTTCTCATAACTGAATATGTCTGAAAATAAGAAACAATACCGTTATATATCGCTGAGTTTGTTTGTTTGTTTGTTTGTAGTATCTTTAATGTACATAAAGAACATATTATACATATATCACAATAGAATTTTAAGAACACTTGAATTTTTGAGTTGTTCAAAATATGGAGAGTAGAGGCAAACCCCGGCCACTCCATACAAATGTCGCGTCGTTTACTACTACATAAATAATGACGTCTGTGCAGAGCGTAAATGAGCATGTGTGCGTGCGGTGCCATACAAACTATTCCTGATTTGTCTCAGAGGGGAGGTGAGGTCGACACGAGAGAGCGGTAGGGACTAGCCATACTGCACGTAGTACTATTACTTATACTGTGGTAGAGGCAAGGAGAGCTAACTGTAGTATAAAAAAGTGTCCACTGACAAGCAACAAATTGGTGGCGCCAAGGGAAACAAGATAAATTTTATAGCATCAAAAATCATAAGATGGTGAAATAAACAATCATTTTTTACGTTATCCCAAAGCAATTTCACAGGTTTGTTCACCCAGGGTGCCAGATTATTGGACGTGTCGATCTATTGAAGTGCCGGATTAGTGAGATTCTACTGCATTAAGAAAATTTTAAAGCAGTTAAGGCCCCCTCAAACAGCCGCGATCAGCGGTGGCGGTCAGTTGTAACGCTAGGTAACACAAGAAAACATTCAAACAAGCGCGGGCGACGCGCGGCCCGGACGAAGCATGAAAAAATACTGAACTTGACAAGGTTACTTGATATGACGTACGTCGTAAGTCACATTTATAAAATACCTACTTTTTAGAGCTTTAAAAAGTACATAATATGACTAAGCTGTGAAATAATCAATTCTCGTAGATAATAAGGGTTACCTCTAAAACAAATACGTCATTTAAGACGATAGGTCCTTCGGGCAGATGTAGGGTCGCGTTCACGTCAATGATCTCCTCTTCATATGGACCTACGACCTGTCAAATGACACTCATATTATAATATTATTAAAACTCACGTGAGACATTATACTAAATAGCTTAAATAAATTCGACGGGTCACTCACGTCTTTTTGTCGGGAAAGCCGACTAGTTTCGATCTCAAAAGGAGACCTTCATCAGGGCGAATGTCCAGACACGTCCACCCTTTGTCTCTTGCACCGGACTTGGACACGGTGTCCGGCGCGAGAGACAATTTTAACCCTTCTACGATCAACCCATAGATTTATACAGCAAAACAACGTGTGCCGGGTCCGCTAGTATATTATATAATTATTTAAGTATATATCTCATATAATACTTATGTTTATATATTATTCTTACCTTTGTAAGATGTGCGTTGAAGGTTATAGTAGGGTAGTATAACGTGTCGAGTATAACTTTGGCGGTGGTATCAAAGTTATCTACCAGCATGTTAGTTTTGCCGGGTTTGTGTTTGAATACCTCGGGGAGCACATCTAGTAAACCTTTGCCGGTGTCTACTAGGAGAATTGCTACGCCGAACTGAAAAAAAAATATAGGAACATTTAGAAATATATTCTCATACTGAAATTTAGATGCTAAAAAACTAAACACAGCATCTTAATGTTCGTCTTTTACGCACAAGCCATCAAAATAAATTTAAAAAGTTACTTTTCGAAACAGCTCTTTATGGACAATTGTTTCGAAAAATAACTTTTTTTTCCATTTCGATACAGCAGCAAGCAGGTTGCAATATAAATGCATTGCAACTTTGAAAAATAATTCTACATAATCTGTGAATTTTATAAAGTTATACAGTTATTAAAAATATTATTATCATCTATTTTATGAGATAAGATAAAGTAGTGTATGAAACTACACATAATTAGGTCTTAAAATACTCGTGTGATGCTATTATCACATGAGCCGAAGGCGAATGTGATAAACTCACACTCGTATTTTTAGAACCCTTATTATTATTATACCCAACAGTTTCATAAACTACTATGTTTCAACTTCACGTACACATATCTATCTAAGGTACACAAATACATTATTACATATAATAAAAGATATGATGTTGAAATTTTGTCCCAGCCTCAGGAATCGTTGCTATACTATACGTACACTAGAATGGCACAAAACTTTAATATATTAGGCCGGATTCTAGCTCACGGAGCCGAAATCGAGTTTGAGTGGAGCGAGAAGATTCGCTGTGTGAGTACTTCAAGTACGCAAAACCTAAAAATAGTTTGTTCAGAATCATGAGTAGAATCAATTCCATAATTTTCATCCATTTTTAAAGTAACTGGTTTTGAAAAATAATAATAATTATTTTCAATGTTGCCGTGTCTATTATTAAATTGCGTCCAACAATCAAGCGAGAAAATGTGAAGTAACAAACGTAATACCGCCGCGTCTAAAAAGTCTTAAGCGCCGTGCAGAGAGCGGCGCTTACGCGTCATTGACGCGATGCCCGCTCTTTAATATTTAAATTTGCCTATTGTAGCCATTGGCGCGTCTTTTTGATAAGAAAGCGCCACAGAGCTCAGAAACTATAAGAATTATTAGGAAAACAAAAAAGTGTTAATATGACAAAATTCTTTTTTCCAAATTATTACTTAGATATATCAATTTATAATAATAAAACTCAGTTATATATATATGTTACAGTGAATTTGTCAATTATTAATAATTAAGCTTACTTGGCACCACATCATTCATCATCTAGGTTGACGGATATACGACATATCTATTTCAGATGACAGGACACAAGAAAACCCTAACCTAACGAAAAATCAACTCAAATCTAACCAAAACATGTTTTATTACATTGACATATATATAAATATACATAAATATGCCGAATAGGATCATTCAGTACTGAATTAAGCTGTTTAAGAGACCAGCATAAACGTGTATTACCTTGTGTTTAGACAGTCGTACAGACAGTTCAGTATCCAGTCCGTTTCCGTACACATTTTTGAGTACAAGTCCATTTTCCTCAAAGCCCTCGAGCGGTGTATAGAGTTTGTACACGTACACAAAGTTGATAGGTGATTTCCAGTGCCATATGCCGGTGAAACCGAAGTCCATGCTGCCCCACCCTACTCGGAAGTCCACCTGGGAGGATAGAATTACTGGTTATTATTGAAGAGCTCGATCATGCAATTCAAGTAACGCCGACTGTGGCCTGTCCATGGATGGGTTTATTTATCTCAAGCTACTCCGTGCTTCGGAGGGCACGTTAAGCCATCGGTCCCGGCTGTTGTCGTTTGATGACAGTCAATAAGCCAAGTCAGTGGCCTTTAGGCGGCTTGAAAACACTGAGCTCCGCCAACCCGCAGTTGAGGAGCGTGGTGGAGTTTGCTCTAAACCCCTTCGATTGAGGGGAGACCCGTATCCCAGCAGTGGGATGAATATGGGTTGACGACGATGCATTATTATACATTCCAGAACTTTCGGCTTTTGGACCAAGGACCAAGACCGAAAATCGTAAAGAAATCAAGTATCGTTGGATATCATTATATCTATTATTATTTGTTTGCTTGTTTGTAATATTTATATTATGAAACTTTACTATACCTCTTGTGGCGCCCTCTTAGCGGTGATCATAGCTCTGTTTAAATACTGTATAGGCAACGCTACGTGTCCGAAAACGTGGAAATCTTGAACTGTGTTTAACTTTAGTAGTACCTCCACGCCTGTAAGAAAAAGAAAGATAAATAATAAATAAATGTTCCTGGACATAATACATGGCGCCATCTAGTCCCAAACTAAGTAAAGTTTGTACAATGGGTAATAGATACTAACTAATAAATATAGTTAAATACATTTGATTTTGTAAATACATACGTATAGTACATAGATAGAAAAAACCAAGACCAAGACAAACTGACATGTTCATACACAGAAATATTTGTCATGTGCGGGAATCGAACCCGCGACCTCGTAGTCAAAGCAGCCATTCGAGCACTGGGCTCGCCAAGTCAATACTAAAAAATAAGATAATAACCTAAAACTAATCACAAAACAAAAAAAAAAAGTATATTTCGCCATTTTGTGGCGGCCGCCATCTATATTTATAAAAGAAAGTCGTGTTAGTTACACCATTTATAACCAAGTACGGGTGGACCGATTTTTATGATTTTTGGATTTGTCTTGGTCGGGAATAGGATAATAAGTATTAAAAACATAAGAAAAATTACGAAAAAATAAAATAAAAGAATAAACATTTTCCCATACAAAGTGTCAAATGAAAAACGATTGGGATATTTATTGGTTGTCAAATAAAATGTTCAAATCGATTGGTCTCATTTTCTAAAAATCAGAAAAATAGAATATGCAGAAAACAATTTATATTCTCACCAGTAGTCGAGGTTTGTGTCACCACCATCGCGACGAGGTGTCTATCGGCCTCCACGAAGCCGAACCTCGCGGTCGTCTGCGTCATTGCCAATATTGGATTTGTTATGTTTACCACCAACATACAGTTGGTTATTCTACGCATGTGCCCTGGACAATAGTACAAGTTAAATAAATAAATATTCCCGGAATTCTTAAACAGCGACATCTAGCCCCAAACTAAGCAAAGCTTGTAGTATGGGTACTAGATAACTGATACATATAGTTAAATACATCTTTTTTGTAAATACATTCACTCCAATACAAATAGGCACGTTCATGTATTCAAATGGATATAAAATTAATTGGATTATGGACCCGAACCGACAGGATTATGGACCAGAACCGATAGGTGTTGATATAAAATAACCCTTTCGCCCCAACGACCACTGGTTCTGCATAGTCCTTACTTCGCGTAATAAATTCTCTGATCCGTCATCTATCCAGTGGTGTGGTTGAATTTTGGATGGAGATGATAGATTTGTAGTTGCAACACCAAACTGTATGCCCCGATTCTGTTATCATTCGTTTTTTTGAAGTGCCTCTCTATAGAAGCAATTTTAAAGACGTTTTCAGGGTCTTATAGTATTTATTTAGAAATATTGCGAATGCATTACCTAACAAAAAAATACTACCAAAATGTCATAGATTAACTAACCGTTAACAAATATCTTCAGTACTTTTTCTTCCAAGTCCAAATAAGTGACGCCTTTGATGTCTCTTTTATGGCCTAGAACGAACTGTGTGCTGAGATATCCTTTCCTGTAACCCTGAAAAAGTTATTTACTTTTACATATAGTCTTGTGAAATATGTTTTCATACCCATATAAACTTATTATAAATATTTTAAAAATGGAAAAATTCACCTCCCCCGCCTAGGTGTGATTTGAACCCACGACCTCTCGCTTACCGGTCGCTTACCGGTCTTACAATTGAGCTACCAGGAAGGACTTTTAACCTTCCTGGTAGCTCAGTTGGAAGAACACTCGACCTCGACTCGGTTTAATTTTAAAAATATTTATAATATTCTGGCAAGTTGGCCAAAATAAACTATTTAAATAATAGTTATATAAATTTAAACGCCGCATCGCGATATTACAGTTGTAGACTGATTATATAACAACCTGAGAAACGATCATGCATGCAATCTGTTGTAAAAATATGTACATCATCATACATAACTATTCATCGACCTAGACAACGGAGACAGAGTGACAACGCTGAGTCAGTCAGCCTGTGATCACGGCCGGTGCAACCTGGACGAAACGTCAGGCAATAATAAAGGTATGTAAAACTACCTTACATGCATGATCGTGTTAATTCCCGTGGTTATTATGATTTCAATCATGCAATGCGAAAGTTTAAAAGTTATTATCTTGAGAAACGGACTTCATTGAACGCTTTAGAAAATAAATAAGCTTATTTATTAGCTTACTTCACAAATAATGTGACTTTGTTTGTTAGTTCCGCTTTCACGCTTTAAAATTTTGCATACACATGATGCTAAAGATCCAGAATAAATAATAGAAAATATTTTATAATATTATGATATAGCTTACTACTATATACTTTAGAATATTATGATATAGCTTACTAATAAGTAATTTAACTTTAACATAAACATCTAAATATTATTTCTAATAATAATGTTCATTGATTTTTCTTAGTAATAAACACTTAGGCGAAACACTTTTTTATTGTGTTTGTTTGTTTGTTTGTTTGTTTGTATTATCTTTATTGTACATAACGAATATAACATGTACTAAAACACTTAAAAATAGAGATGTACAAAGGCGGGCTTATCTCTATAAGAGATCTCTACCAGCCAACCTTTGAGTGTTGGATATAACTGTGAGTGGCGAGGGCCTCAAATATAAAGTGTAACACAAGAAATGATAAGGGAAGAAGTAGCAATAAATACAGCAATTAAATACACATGAATAACATAACAATTATAAATAAGTACTGTATCTACAAATACCTTTATATATACCTAGTTATATTTAAATTTATATAAGCAAAGATAAGGAAAAAAAAAAAAGAAAAACAATAACAGACACTTATCAATATATACATAATATATTATATATACATGTAAAATACGGACATAAATACATTATACATAAACAAAAATATATATATACTCGCACTATAAGCTCAACGTCACACGTTCAAGAACTTGTCAATACGGTCTTTAAAGGAGTCCACAGAGGTTGCCATTCTCACATGGGTGGGAAGTGAGTTCCAGAGCATTGCCGCCCTAACCGTGAAAGAGTTAGTATAAGTGTTAGAGTTATGCATCGGTATGTCGAGTCGCAGATTACCACAAGACCGAAGTCGTTCATCAACTACCCGAAGTTGAAGCCTCTCGTGTAAGTATGAAGGAACGTTTAAAAGTGTGTTATAATTTAAACCGAAAAAAAGAACTGTTCGTGAGGGGCGACTAAAAGTTTGCGCGCTAACCGACATTCACACTTGCGAAGCCGGGGGCAGAAACTAAACTTACTTGAAAAGGAGAAAGCAGCGTGATGCTTCCAGTAATATTGTTTTCTGTGTGTCCTCTGTCTAAAGTCCATGAAGAATTTATCATTAGCAGGCCTTCTTCATTATACTGGAAAAGAGAATTGAAATGGTGTAAATATATGAAGACTTAATATATGAGAATAGAGAGCTGAATATATAAGTCATAGAAAAAGGTGAAACGTTTCTATCTCAAACAGAGATCTTCATCAGGGCGAATGCCCGGGTGTGATCGCTCTCTCTCTCTGTTTCTCCGAGCACAGTGCACAAAATGAGTGGCCAGTTAATTGATAAACAATAAATTAAAATTACCCGCAACAAAAAACCCGACTGAAAATTCTTATACCAATTTTTCCTACTCCATCCAAACCAATCCTTTTTATAATGCGCGAAGCATCTCGCGTGTCAGCATGAATTCATTTGACTACCCATTATTTGCCATATTGCTGTCTCTCACATTGCTAAGAGAGGAAGTCAAATTCCAAAACTTTCTTACTGCTACTAATTTCTTTTGATTAAATTCGTTGTGAGTTCCAAGGCAGCCGTAGTTTTTCCCCCAGGACTGTAATGGACTTCAATGTTCATTGGCTTTTTTGGTGGTTGCAGTTATTAATGCTGGCTACACAGGAGACACAGTGGTGGGATATGTGGTGGGCCCACCATCTACAACAATTAGGAAATGACCTACCTGGAAACTGAGCAGAGTATCAGCACTCTTCTTCCAAATCACTCTATGTTTAGCTATGGCAGCAGCTCGAGGCAACATTGGTATGGTAGAGTTGACGACTGCATTGATTTCTCCATAAAATTCGTTCGTCTTGAATAGGTAGTCGGCTAGAAGACTGAACGCTAAGTAGTCTTCTTGCCACTTCATGCTTCCGTTCAGTGCTTGGAGATTATCACGATAGCGCCACCTAGGGTGAAAACACAGAACTAAATGCGCCACCTAGGGTGTAAATCACAGAACTAAATGCGCCACCTAGTGTGTAAATCACAGGACTAAATTATTAACATCCACCTAACAAAATACCGCAGCTAGAGTCTGGCTAATGAAAGTAGAGAATGAAAAAGCGCGGCAATTTTAAAAAAATTCGGAGTGGCAACCCCGAAGTTGAAAGGAAACTTGGAACAACATTATTTGATACTTTATTATATTTATTATTAATAAAGGAGTAGGTACCATTAACTTTCAAATTGATGACAACCGATTTAACTCCCCATGTTAATACCCCACTTTAATAAAATAAAACAATATTATTTATCAGTATTTTTATTCATTATAATCAAAATCTGAAACTAAAAATCCTGCTCCAAGTGATACATCAGAGTCACTGTCGTCACTGCTGCTTCCTACATCGATTATAAAACGTTCTAAGTTACTTTCTGTTATTCTGTCTATTTAATTCTATCTCTTTTGTTCTAAATCAGTTAGCCCTTCAATTATTAGCAACGTCGGGGATATCCTCCAAATTTTCTGTAAGAGAATACATTTTTAGATTACGTAAGCAAATAAAAAGTTAAAAGTTACAAAAGTAGTGTTGAAGTATCAAAATGTTTTGTAGGTACTAACTTAGGAAATCTATCACAATACGTAGACAATCCTGTTTCTGCCGGAATTCAACATCTTTTGCATGCTGCCTCTCTTGATATTTTGATATCATGCTAAATAATAATTCTCGAACACCACTCTTGATAATTTTATTCATTTTAACACGCAAAAATCCGAATAATTCTCAACAACTCTATGGATTAAATGCCGCATCTTTTATCTCTTTTTGCAGACGAAACATAGACTCAATAAAGTGAAAAATATGTTCGTATCTATTTAATGTCATATTTTAGAAGCTTTTTCAAAATAATTGTTTAAAAATAAGGTCTATTACAAGTGTAACAATTACGTTTTTTTTAAGGTATGACAGTGTTGATAGTTCTAATCTCACTTATAGGCGCACAAATTTCAATTCATAGTACAGTTGTGATTCGTTATAAAAAGTCGTACAAAATATTTTCCATTTATAAGAATAAGTACCCCGAATTTAAGAGGCAATATAAATAATAAATAATAATAAATAATTCTGAACAATTCACACAGCGCCATCTAGTTCCAAATTAAGCGTAAAGCTTGTGTTATGGGTACTAGACAACTGATAAATGTACTTAAATACATTTTTTTTTGTAAATACATACTTATAATACATAGAAAACACCCAGACCAAAACAAACAGACATGTTCATGCACACAAATGTTTGTCTTGTGCGGGAATCGAACCCGCGATCTCGGAGTCAAAGTAGCCATTGCTAACCATTCGACCACCGAGCTCGTCTGTCCATAGAGAGAGCAATCAAGAGGCAATGTCCATAAGGTGAGAACACTTAGGTATTGCCATGTAAAAAGTAAGCAAATACATCGAATATCAACTTTCATTAGCCAGACTCTAAACAAAATTCCCTTGAGGGTTGTTCTGTTTCTGCGAGTCAGTGAGGTCACCAGAAAGGAAGGAGTTGGGCTCTCGGTGGGCGAGTCCGATGCGCACTTGTCCGGGGTTTTTTATTGCCAAGCAATTTTAAAAAAAGTATTCACGTCAAAAGTGGTATAAGCTGGTGCAGATAAACCAAACGACTTACATAACATTGAAGCTGGTGTCCTTCCAGCCGGCGAAGGGCGTGTCCAGGCTGGACAACAACGCGTACACGGTCTCCGCGCGAGCCTCCGAGTACATCTTGACCCGCCACCTTATCGCCTCGTCACTCGCCCAGCCCATGCGAACTAACCACTCGCAGTACCAGTCTGTAAATTATAAATAAATAAATATTTCTAGACACAGCGCCATCTAGTCCCATATTAAGCGCAAAGCTTGTGTTATGGGTACTAGACAACTGATAAATGTACTTAAATACATTTTTTTTGTAAATACATACATTATAATACATACATAGAAAATACCTAGACCAAGACAAACAGACATGTTCATGCACACAAATGTTTGTCATGTGCGGGGATCGAACCCGCGACCTCGGAGTCAAAGTGGCCATTGCTAACCATTCGACCACCGAGCTCGTCTCTTTCACATTCAAGATAGTGTGATGAAAGTGAATGTAAGCTCTGCGGATTTAGAGTAGTAATGATTTAGATACATGTTCTCATATTTAATTTGTACGGCGTTTCTAAGTGCTTTTTAGATAACACTATCAAAGTATACGAAAGTCGCAGACGAATAACAAGAGATTAGAATCCTTTTTTGGGCAGCTGAGTACAAAATAAATAACGAGTATGCCGTGAAGTTTTGTTCCACACGACTGACGTAAAACTTCTTTAGCTCTACTAACTTATATCTCCCTCTCAACTTCCGTTCGCCGTTTCCGTAACGCTCTTCTCACCAGCTTACTCCACAAGTCAAACATGCGTAAAGAAGCTTTACTCGTGCTCGTGGCAGCGTCTGCGTGGATTTTCATAGATAGAATGTTTATCTTTTGAGATGTACACATACGAGTATGTACAAAATTTAATTATGATATGTTTAAGTTTTGGAGTTTATCGTGGACAAACATCGTAACACGTGATTTTTATTATAATTCTCGAGCAAGTACATACTTTAGTTTTTATCATGTAGATCGAAAAAAAATACAATTAATACAAAACTAGAGTCGCTATTTATTAATCGACTTTAGGAGCTGCACTTTTTGTAATAAGTACTTATATCTTATGACAACAGGTGGGTCGTGCGTATCAACACAAAGTACTTATCTATTCTAACTCAGTGTACTTATTTTAGCGTTCTAAGAGTTAATTAGTGGTTATCATTACTTTCATTCACACATCTCGTCAAAAAAATTCTACATTTGTATAACGCACCTCTGAGTAAAAACTCAAACTCTCCATTGACTACCCTCCCAGGGTAGTAGAACGTGACGTGACCAGCGTGGTGCAAAGGGCCCTTGTTGTCCAGCTGGATGTCCACGCTGATCTTCTGCGAAGGGTCTCGGTTCGCATCCCAGTTGAACGCCGCGCTTAAACGCTTCTGCTTCACCGTTACCCAGCGCTGGTATGATACGTGGACGTCTCGTAATCTATACATAGGATAAAGGTAAAATATTATATGACTACCTCACAGAATACCGCAGTCAAATAACCAATTCATTAGAGAGTTGTGTTCCTGCGAGTGAGGTCACGAGAACCACCAATGCTTGAGTGTCTGGTTGGTTTACTGGGCATGTCAACATTCAATTTTGGATAGCGTCACTATTGTTTTAAGAGTGCGGTTGGGAAACACTTACTGGTCGATATGAATGTCCATATTAACATTAGTATTGTTGTTGAGATCTGCGTTGAGATTCAAACTGTAGGCTTTCCCGCTGATGTCCACTTCGCCATACGCCGTGAAGTTTTGTTCAGACAGTAACACGTACCGGACGAGCGTACGGTACGTATCCGCGTTGTATTCTCCCTGTGAAAGGTTAAAATTATCATTAATGAACATATATGTCGTAGATAGAATATGCTTCATTTGCAGTTTACATCAGAAAAAAAAACAAACAAAAATATTCGCTGTCGCTGTCGATAACCTTTATTCATCCCATTGCTGGGATATGGGTCTCCCCTCAATCGAATGGGTTTAGAGCATACACCACGCTGGTCGACTGCGGGTTGGCGGAGACCAGTGTTTTCAAGCCGCCTAAAGGCCACTGACTTGGCATCTAATGACAACAGGCGAGACCGATGGCTTAATGTGCTCTCCGAAGCACGATGGTAAGATGGTGCCTGGTGGTAAGCAGTCGTTAATATTATTTTCTGTTTTTTGTATGTGTTCATGTTCGTCTTTTTTTGTTTGTATGTTCTTAAGTCAAATAAATAAGATATATAGAAACTGAATATATTTAACGAATATAGAGATGTTCATCTTGAAGAAATTCAGAACGATAAAACTATAAAACCAAATGTTGCCATAGATTTTCATACAAATTGAATGAATTAATTCGTTCAGTTCTTGTGTTTAATTTGAAATCGAAAATTTTATATAATTCAATCATGTTTAGCGTTTAAATAGTTGGTACTAAAGATTACTCTTCCATTATGTATTTTGGGAGAAGATAACGTTCTTACAAGTTTTTGTACCAAGTGAGCTCCAAGTAAATGTTTTAATTTTTACCATTATATTTGCGAGCAACTGGTATTTATAATCTCACATATCTAACAGCCAATAAAAACAATAATTATATGAATGAATGTACAAATGTGTAATGAATGAAGGAAATGTGAGTGAGTGAATGAAACTAAACTAAATGTATTTTATTATGTATTGATAAGTTTCTGTGTGTATGGGTGTGAAGACGCCATCTCTATGAGCGACAATATCGCGGATGTGCTCATACATTTGTTATGAATGAAATGACACAAATAATATCCTCGCGATAAAATCGCTAGTGAACTGGAGGTTAAATAACTATATTTTATCAGTCAATATGACAATACTTATTATTTGTATCATAAATATCATAAATCACCATCAGCCTGCAAAGCAGTTTATCTTAGTATAACAAGTTCCGATATTCTTTTCTGAATTCGCCGTTTGAGCCGGGAGTCATTTGTTCATTGTATCTAAATGATAAGCTGTGTTCTCTGTGTGTGAATCATGTGGGCAGTCGGTCTATACAAATTATATAAGAAGCGTCATCAGACCACTATGATGGATCTGACACCACGAACGTACTAGATAAAATGCTGTTGGGTCGTGTCCCAACAGTATTTTATCCACCCCGTAGCCTTCTCGATTGAAGGGAGACCCTTCAATCGAGAAGATATTAGAGCGATCTGCGTAATCTATTCCACTGCAAGTTTGTTTGTTTGTTTAGTTACTTCAGATTATCATGAAACGACCATAACCGGACCCGCTGAAAATTCTTACGTGGATAATAGTTAGTGATATAAAAGTGCGGTTCCATTGAAGTGGATTTAAGCGGAGACAAGTTGTGTTTTCATACGTTTCACCTATGCCATACCAGCGGAGTACCTACAGCGAGATGTGAAATGTACATAAATACACTCCAGTATCGTAAGTATTATCATAAAAATAGTAGCTATAACTTACAGTTAAAGATACTAAACTATATTCCACCGCGCTAAAAGATTAATGTCAGCACGGCACGTCAAGGGATTTTAAAGTCATTAATCATAACATACCTTAACATTAGAACGAAAGTAAAGATGATGTAGATACAAAACACAGATGAGGCAACACCAGGGATAGTTTGATAGAATATAATAACATCTCTTCTTTAGCAACATGAAGTACCTCTTCATACCTAAGGATACACGTGAACAACAGAAGCGGTTCATATATTAAATTAGACTATTAATATTAATAGTATTAAAAACAAGGTTCAATTTATACTGGATAAAACATACAAACTGGTGCATGTTTGATGTGTTTTACGGAAACGTTAATTGGAAAGTATGCCTTAGAAATAGCTAATCATATTATTCGGTTTCGTCGCTACGTAGCGGCTCAAAATATTCAGTGTCAATTTGGGATTGTATGTGGAATGATCCCTTGTGGCACCGTGCCGGCATTGGATGCAGGGCTTATTGTAACTTACCTGCCCAATAAATGTGATTTGCCGGTTATCCTGTGTGAACCTTGCATCAACAGCTACGTCTTTGAAATGGCTGCTGTTTATCAATACCTTGACCCTGTGCGAGGCCATATTGGTCTTCGATTGGTCCTGGTATAACGCGTCTATATTGAAATCGATGCCCGTGAACCATACGCCTACAGCGTTCACCTGATGGAAGAATTAGTTATTATCTACCAGTCGAGCTAAACACGGGTATTTGCACACGCTTGTTTGGTGAATTATTTGTCACTTCCGGATAGATATACTAGGCCGGATTCTAGCCAACTGTGC